>CM066049.1:125026278-130434420 GCA_033557465.1 Ichthyophis bannanicus
AGGGATATTCAGGAGATTATGGTATTAAAATGACAGCAGCCCGTTTGCAGATTTTGTGTACTAGGGAGTGGCCCGATCTAGACCCCATCTGGCCCCGAGAGGGAACATTCAATGTAGAGATTATTCAGTCAATACACCGTAGAGTGCGGATAGCGCATCCCGATCAGTACCCCTATATAGATTCCTGGTTAAGTATTTGTGAAGATCTGCCCCCCTGGGCGCAGCGCTGTTATGAGGAACAGTGCAGAATAATGTTAGCTAAAACAGATTCTAGACAGAAAACGGAACAGCCCAAAATGAGAGAGCAGGATAAGAAAGCCAGAAAGAAGCCCATCCGGTAGATCCTGATTCCCCAGAAATACTCCTCAGGCAGCCCCGAACCCCAGGTCCAATAAGAGTAGCCCGGCGTCCTGCCCCAGAACCCCAGAGACGGCCGGAGCCGAAGCGGGACCCAACCGCTGATCCACCTCCCGGAGGGGAGGAAGACGAGGAATTAGTGGAAAGAGAAGAGGAGGACATAAAAAGTGAGCCGAAGAAGGAGGAAAGAGAGAATCCCCCAGATGAGGAGGACAGTGTACAAGTAATCGAGAAAGCCAGCACTAGCGCTAAGCACTAGCACGCCAGTAAAAGAGGAAACCCAAAGCAAAACCTGTTGAGAAAAAGAAAGTGACCCCTTCAAAGGCAATTACGACAATAACCCTTAGATCCCAAAAGACACCCACGACAGCCAAAATGTTTCCCTTACGGCAAGTCCCGGGAGTGCCCGTAAAGAATGATAATGATGAAGTGGTAGCGGGACCCCTAACTTATGTGTATATCCCTTTCTCTACAACTGATTTATTAAATTGGAGGTCGCATTATGCCTCCTATACTAGTAAGCCCCAGGAGCTGACAGAATTAGTAACTAGTATTATGGAAACTCACCAACCCACTTGGCCAGATTGCCGTCAGCTCCTGACCACCCTATTCACAACAGAAGAACGAGCAAGAATTAGAAAAGCAGCTATTGAGTGGATGGCAGATAACCCTGTAGCTCCAGACAGGGGCAGAATATAATAGACCGTCGGGAAGCAGCTCAGAGAGAATTCCCGAATGAAGACCCCCAATGGGATCCAAATACAGATGAAGGATCCACAGCCCTAGCCGTTTTTGCCAAGGCTTTTTACAAGGCCTGAGAAGGGGGGGCCAAAAAGCTATGAACCTTGCCAAAGTTGCAGGAGTTATCCAAGGGATAGATGAGAGCCCAGCAGATGTTTATGAGAGATTAACTGAAGCATACAGAATGTATACTCCCTATGATCCTGAGGCACCAGGAAGTTTATGTATGGTGAATTCTGCTTTTGTAAACCAGTCTCAACCAGACATTAGACGTAAATTACAGAAATTAGAAGGGTTTGCGGGCATGAATGCAACACAGTTAGTGGAAGTCGCTCATAAAGTGTATGTGAATCGTGATACTGAAAGACAGAGAGAATGTGATAGAAAGATGAATAAGAAAGATGATTTTTTGGCTGCGGCCATAGTTGAAAATAAAAGGTGAGGTGTCACTAGTCGAAGGAGCAGAGTAAGAGGGCGGGGTCAAGGCGGAGTCCTGACAAAGAGACTAGGCGTGAACCAATGCTCCTAAAGCAGATAGGAAGGACATTGTAGAGATACTTGCCCGCAAATCGAATACGCCCAGCAAGATGACGACAATGATCATCAGTGGCGAGAAGAAAGACGAGGCCGTCCCCGGAATCGACGGTGGAGCCAATCGAGAACAATTCCAGCGAGAGAGAGGAGGAGCCATTCAAGCATTGGCCACACCAGCCCATGATGAGGATGACGTGGATTAGGACAGACCGGGCTCCAAGTTTGCTTTAGGTCTCCAGGAGCCTATGGTCGGAATACAAATAGGAGACCAAATTATGAACTTTATGGTTGATACTGGAGCACAGCACTCAGTAATAGACAAAAAGATAGCCCCATTTACTACAAAAGCAGTCACCATTATAGGAGCAACTGGTGCCAAAGCCACAAAGTCTTTTCTTCAAAATCGAATATGCAGTCTAGGAGGACAGCAAGTAACTCATCAATTCCTTTACATGCCCGAATGTCCAGTGCCACTACTGGGACGAGATATGCTAGCCAAGCTTCAAGCACAGATATCTTTCTCTGAACAAGGAGAAATGCAAATGACAGTAAATTCCCAAGCCAAAACAGCAGGAGTAATGCTGCTGACAGTGCCCCGAGAAGAAGAATGGAGGTATTACGTTGATGACTCCATCCAAGACACCTATTTTGAACAAACTTTAAAGAACATCGATGCACCACCTGGAGTATGGGCAGAAGGCAGTCCCCCAGGCCTAGCCAAGCATATAGCTCCAGTAATTGTAACCCTTAAGCCTAGTGCTACACCAGTGCACGTTCAAACAGTACCCTCTCCCAAGAGCCACAATTGAAGGCATTCATCGCCACCTACAAGATTGCTCGAGTATGGCCTACTAAAAGTATGTCAATCCCCATGGAATACTACACTTTTGCCAGTAAAGAAAACCTGGGACAGATGATTATCGCCCAGTACAAGATTTAAGAAGAGTAAATGATGCAGTTGAAACTATACATCCAGTTGTACCCAATCCTTACACTCTTCTAGGACTGATACCTGCTGAAGCTACCCATTTCACTGTACTGGATTTGAAAGATGCATTCTTTTGCATAAGATTAGCCCCTGTAAGCCAAATATTGTTTGCATTCGAATGGCAGGACCCCATCTCTGGAAGAGGGGGCCAACTCACCTGGACAAGATTACCCCAAGGATTCAAGAATTCACCTACCATCTTTAGTGCTGCACTGAATCAAGACCTTTCAAGCTATCCAGTAGCCCCGGGGAAGAGAGTGCTTCTCCAATACGTGGATGATCTGTTGATAGCTGCCATATCAGAAAGTGAATGTATACTAGCCACCAAAGACCTCTTGCAGTTACTAGATGAAGCTGGATACAAAGTTTCCAGAGCCAAAGCACAGCTATGCCAAAAAGAAGTGAAATACTTGGGTTTTCGTATTACCCAAGGAAGTAGAAGATTAGGCAGAGAAAGAAAAGAAGCAGTATGTAGAATTCCAACTCCAACAACCAGAAAGCAAGTCAGAGCCTTTCTGGGAGCGGCAGGATATTGCCGAATCTGGATACCCAACTTTGCCCAAATTGCCAAACCACTGTATGAAGCCACAAAAGGAGAAGAAAAGTCGCCACTGGAGTGGGGACTTGAGCAGGATACAGCCTTCAAGACGTTAAAGGAAGAATTGATGTCATCACCAGCACTTGGACTACCAGATGTCCACAAACCTTTCCACTTGTTTGTACATGAAGCACAGGGAAATGCTTTAGGCATGTTTGGACTCAGAAATTGGGAAATTGGGAGCGACCTGTAGCATACCTATCGAAACAATTGGACCCTGTGGCCAAAGGATGGCCACCATGCCTGAGAGCAGTTGCAGCTACAGCGCTACTAGTGAGCGAAGCAGACAAGCTCACACTAGGACAGAACATACGAGTCACTGTGCCCACATGCAGTCCTTGCTCTCATGGAACAGAAAGCAAATTATTGGCTCACCAATTCCCGAATGTTGAAGTACCAGAGCATGTTATGTGAAAACCCATAAATACAACTTGAAGTGAGCCATGCCTTGAATCCAGCCACCTTGATACCCATCAGTGAAGAACTCCCAGAACATGACTGTATCGAAGTCATGGAGACTGTGTTCTCCAGTCGACCTGACTTGACGGATGTGCCCATAGACAATCCTGACCAGATCTATTATGTTGATGGGAGCAGTCCTCATCCTTGATGGACGACGCTGTGCCGGATATGCAGTCGTCACTCAACACGAAGTAGTTGAATCATCAGCTCTAGCCTCAGGAACATCAGCCCAGAAAGCCGAATTGATAGCACTCACCAGAGCATTGTTGTTAGGAGAAAAACTTGTGCTAAATGTATATACAGATTCCAAATATGCCTTCACTACCTTGCATGCCCATGGAGCTCTCTATAAAGAAAGAGGACTCATCACATCCGGAGGAAAATCAGTCAAGTATGGTCCCGAGATATTGATGTTACTTGATGCAGTTTGGGCCCCAACACGTGTAGCTGTCATGCATTGTAGAGGACATTCAAGCAGGAAAAGGAGAAGTTGCCCGAGGAAATAGATTTGCAGATGCCTCAGCACGACAAGCAGCTATGACAGGACAGATTGCCCCACAAGCTATGCCAATGCAAGCAGCATTGTTTCCAGTACCTTTGAATCTATGGACCCCATGATATACCACCAAAGAATTGGATTACTACTGTAACAGAGAAGATGGAATACTGAAAGATTGGATGGATTGCGCTGCCACCAGAAGAAGGCAGTCAACCTCCTGGACGAATAGTGATTCCTGAACTGTTAGGACCATCTTTTGTCAAAGCTTTCCACGAAGCCACCCACTATGGGAAGAGTGCTATGGAGAAAGCACTCAGACCACATTTTTACATCCCTCTGATGACAACCATATCAGCCTCAGTAGCACGTCAATGTCTAACCTGTGCCAAAAATAATGCCAAGCAAGGCCTTATCTCTGCACCCCGAGTTCAGTCAGGAGGTGGAACCCCCATGCTCACCCTCCAATTTGATTTTACCGAAATGGCTAAAGCCAATGGATATGATTACATATTTTTATTAGTCTGTACTTTCTCTGTGTGGGTAGAAGCCTTCCCAACCCAAACTGAGAAAGCCCGAGAAGTTACCAAAGTCTTAATGAGAGAGATTGTCCCCAGATTTGGAATCCCAGCAGTAATAGGGTCAGACAATGGACCCTCATTTGTCTCCCAAGTTACTCAGCAGTTAGCAAAAGCCTTGCAGATACAGTGGAAACTCCACACTGCATACAGACCCCAGAGTTCAGGGAAAGTTGAGCGAATGAATCATACCCTAAAAGCCCAAATGTCCAAGCTTTGTCAGGAGACACACTTGAAGTGGCCCCAAGTGCTCCCAATAGCTTTACTCAGAATACGCTCAGCTCCTGTAAAGTCAACAGGATTTTCCCCTTTTGAAGTTTTGTATGGTAAACCCCCACCAATAGTGCAGGGAATCAAAGGAAGTTTAGCCCAGATTGGTTCAGAAGTAACCAGACAAGAACTCCTAGCTCTTAGTTTTGTTCTGCAGACTCTCCATACGTGGATCCAAGACCAGTTGCCTATCAACTTGATGGAACCCTTGCATCCCTATCAGCCTGGTACTTCGGTGTGGATCAAAGATTGGAAGAAGACACCGTTGGAACCCCATTGGAAGGGACCGTACACACCGTCATCCTGTCTACCCCAACTGCAGTAAAGGTAGCCGAGATCGACGCCTGGATCCACCACAGCAGAGTCAAGCCCGCCACCGATCCTGAACCAGAGCAGTGGACAGCAGAACAGCATCTTGATGCACCCTTGCGAGTTACTCTGAGACGGCAACCAGCAGCTTAGACACTTCATCACAAGTGCTTTGCAGTAGCCAAGTCTTTCGAAGAGGATTGCTGTTTTTCCATGCAGCAACAGTTTTGTTTCAACGAACCCAATTTGTGTGTGATTTGACACACTACTTTGAGACTACATTGACTAAGCCAGACTTCACAAGCCAACTGAAATTGCTAAAAAGTTGGTCAATGTGTACTGGACAACCTGAGGATCTTCAATCAACACTCAGCACCCGTTAAATTGCTTCATTAGCAAACGGGACTAAGAATAAAAGACCGTCGTGATCAAGATCAGCAAGCTGAGGATTCAGAAGAACTCCAATCAACATCAACATGCATCTTTACTTTTGCTTTGCCTTGGTTGCCTTCTTTGGAGGTTTTGAACTGACTTATGCTTTACCTCCATGCACTGCTTGCATTACCTCTACTCGAACTGGACTGAAAGTAACTTAGACTTTGCTTTATCATTCTTACTATACCTGCAAGGGAACAGTGACTCGGTGTATCTATAACACCACTGAACTAAATGTTTGCACTCATGGCAAAATCAAAGCATGCTATAATCCGCATCAGAATCCATCCTATTACACGTTGGAAATACGATGGAAGGATGCAGATGGACCTATACTAGCTGCTACAACCACCACTTAAGGACATTACTAAACCTGCTGTTTTGAATTTTGATGCATGTAATGCCATTAACAGAGATAGTTATTCCACCTGTGGTACTTGGGAGAAAGCGTATCGAAATGACCATAAGTACATGTGTCCAGAAGGTGCCACAGGATGGTGGAAGTGTACAGGTAAAACGGGATCAGGCTATAGTACTGCACCAGCAGCAGATTACTATTGCCCGTATTGGGGATGTGTTTTTTATGCTACCTGGAATAATGGTATATAGTTGATGAGAAGATAGATAAACGAATGGCTACCTTAACCAAGCCAACCACAAATGATAAATGTCAGAAAGATGCTTGTAACCCCTTACACTTACGTATACACAATCCCTATGCTTGGAAACAAGGATACAAGTTTGGTTTACGTATTGCTGGAGGGGCAATAGATCCAGGAACCATTGTGTATATCAGATTGAATACCCAAGCCCACAAGTCATCTAAATATCATATTCATAATACCTTTTATGAAGCCATGCATGTAAATAAGTTTGAGATCCCTCATCCCTCACAGAATTTATTTCTAGAATTAGCCGGAGCAGTAGTATCTAGTCTTAAGATCTCAGATTGCTATTTCTGTGGCGGAACCCAAATGGGAGACCAGTGGCCATGGGAAGCCCAAGAATTGAATTATTCTATGATTTACAATCAGACTGAATTACACAAGGCTACCAGTGAATGGGTGTTAGCGCACTCAATCGTTGGACGTCTTTGCTATGCCAGAACTGGACCCCAGTTCACCCAAAAGGTAGGACAGCTGGTCTGTCTTAGCCAGAAGTACTATAATGCCACGACTAAAAAGACAGCATGGTGGTCAGGAATCAGACATCCTGAACCTCCTAACCCATTAGCCAGATTTCCTGAACTTGCTGGTTTATGGACTAACCTTGCCAAAGTCCAAGCCTGGCAAGCCCCACCTGGCCTGTATTGGATCTGTGGAAACCGAGCGTATGCCCAACTTCCGCCACACTGGGGAGGAGCATGTGTCTTAGGAACCATCAGACCTTCTTTCTTTCTTTTAAACACTGAACATGGAGAACAATTAGGATACCCTGTATACACTACCCACCGACACAACAGAGCAGTGAGACAGAAAAGAGAAGCCTTACAGATAGGCAAGTGGGAGAAGTGGCAAGGTGATGATTGGCCACCAGAAAGAATTATTGAGTATTATGGACCTGCCACTTGGAATGATGATGGTATGTATGGTTATCGTACTCCAATCTATATGATTAATTGTATTATTCGCTTACAAGCAGTAGTTGAAATAATAACCAATGAAACTAGTCATGCTCTTACGCTCTTAGCTAGACAAAGTACTCAGATGCGCACTGCTATATACCAGAACCGCTTAGCACTTGATTATTTGTTAGCAGCTGAAGGAGGAGTATGTGGTAAACTGAATTTAACTAATTGCTGTTTGAAAATAGATGATAAGGGTCAAGTAGTTGAAGAAATTGCTAAAGATATGCAAAGACATGCTTATGTGCCAGTACAGACTTGGCACGCATTGAAATTTCCTAACTGGTTTGCTAACCTTTTCTCTTGGCTGGGAGGATTTAAGACTTTCATTGTTTTAGTACTAATCCTTGTTGCTGTTATCTTCTTATTACCATGTTTAATTCCATGTTGTATGCGTTCCATTCATAATGCTATTGATAACACAGTAGAGCGGAAGACCGCAACTAAAATAATGGCTTTATACAAAGCTAGTCCTAGTCGAAATCCTTCAATCATGATGTGATTTTAAAAGTGATTTAACTCTCACACCTTATTAAGTAATAGGGTGAGATTAATCAAAGGGGGGAATGTGGCAGGTGCAGGCCTGTGACCCACGGTGTCTGAACATACGCAGGCCAGCATGGCTAGCTTGACCTGTAAATGAGGCCTGTGGAGAGGCATATAGGATTGCACATCCCCCAATATGCTGCTATTGTAAGATAGAACTCAGTAGAAGTATTGAATTAGCTTAGGTAAGCAGAACCGAGAGATGGAAAAATACAGAAAGACATGTTTAAAAGTTACTGATAAGAAAAAGTACATCTGCAAAGAAATAATTGGGAGTGCTGACAGATGAGTTGCAGAGCCCTGCTCCTCTGCATGCACAAATTGGTTCTATGGCCTTGAGAGTGTGAAAGTAACAAGTTGATGAACTGACCATTGTAATTGGGACTAGAAGGGGGGTATGCAGGTGTCATGCCCACTGAAGGGACATAATTGGATAAACTTATCAGTACCGGGACCAATGGAAGGGGTACGGGAGGTACGGGAGAGTACCGGGACCAATGAAATGTTTTTCTATACCTAGAATGGAACAGAAGTCTATAAAAGTTGTTGTAATGCTTGAAAACTTTGCTCAGCCATTTTGAAATTGACTGGTTCGAGACTTGTGCACAAATAAATGATTTGGACCTTCTGAACAGACTCCTGGTATCATTGGTTTGTCTGCGCTTTGCTGCTACACCTGCTGTTGCAGTCTTCCTGTATTCTTCTTGCTTTCCAAACACATTCACGCTGTCAGGGTGTTGCCTTCTCCCAGAACCACACAGGTCTCTGGACTCTTTCCAACATTCACACCGGCTCCCCTGCTGCCTTTCAGCTTGTGACCTCTGCTGCTTTAATTCCTCTCTCAGGGATTCTCCCCTCGGCTCATCCCTCCAGGATTCCCTCCTTGGCTCCTCTCTCCAGGATTCCCTCCTTGGCTCCTCTCTCCCGGATTCCCTCCTTGGCTCCTCTCTCCAGGATTCCCTCCTTGGCTCCTCTCTCCAGGATTCCCTCTCTCTCAAAGGTTCCCTATCTCCAAATGTTTGGTAGTCTGTTTTATCTGTGTATTTCCTGACTCCACCTTCCCTCAGGTGCACTCTATTAGGTAAAGCAGACTCCCTTGTTTTGCTCTCTGGGTGTGTCTTTCTGGGCTCTGTGCACGTGTGCTTAGGTTGTCCCTGGCAACCAATAAACATTCTCCTGTTTATTCTGTCACTTTCACCGTGATCATTCACACTGCTCTGCACTTTCTCAGGCTGCCCTATGTCCACCCTGTGACAGTACCTAGTGCTAAACCTAGTACCTAGTGCAAGATGCCTAATTTACTTCCCCCTAGTTGACCCCAACCCCATTTTAGCACCTACGCTGTAGGGAAACATTTTCATTTTGAGAAATCTTGTCAATAGGTCTTGGTTGTGTGGAGTCCTTAAGGTTATTACAGTTTTCAACTGCAACAGGTTCATATTTGTAGGTCAGAACACTATATTTTACCAAGTACCTACTAAACTTGAATGTAATTTGCCTTGAGCTAATTCTGAAAAAGACATGAGCTAAATGCAAAAATCCTTTGCTTTCTTCTGGAGTGCTGAGAGCTTAGCATGGGATGGGGTGAATTTTACGATTATGGAGCTTGTTTGGGTCTTGCTCCAGTTCCATATTGTACTGTTATTCTAAATCACAGGGCATAAAAGAGCATATTTACTCAAGTGTGCTAAATATTTGCCCTTTAGCATGCATTAGGTGCCCAAAGATAAGCATGGGAGGTGTGGTATACCCACACTAACTGTTGGGGGCATCTTCTGCATGTCCCCATGTAGTTAACACAGAGTGCAGCATCTCACTGTGTTAAATTTGCAGCTGCAATTAACAGAAGTGCACTTACCACCTGCACTAACTGCAACATTGACAATGAGTGTGCACTGATGCCTGTGTTAACTGCAATGTGCAGTGCACACCCACTGTCCTAGCACACCTAGTCCCTGCACCATCATGCACGAAGCACTTAGCGGATTTTCACAGCACTGCAGCCCCATGCTAAGAATGAGGGCAGAATTTGAAGGACTTATTGGTGCCCTTTAATGTGTCAATCACTCTGCCATAGATGATTAATCAAGGTCTTTCCCTTTGTTTCCATTGCTGATTTTACTCTCAGATAGATTGTGGCAATCCTCTTCTTCTGCCTGTGATTGCCTTTAAAGGTGGTGGTTTATGTTTTGATTTACCCGTGCAATCTTATGTATGTGGGGAAAACCCTGTGTCCTTTTAAGGTTTGCCTGACAGAATACAAAAGCAGAATTTTGCACTGGAACACCAGCACTCTTAGGATTCAACATTGTTGAAAGACTCAGCATTTGTTTTCAGAGTTTCGATGTGCTGTTTTGGAAAATGTTTATGCATCAGAACGTGGTGAGGACATTGATGCACAAAGAGGATAATATTGGGTTTATTATTTGCATTGCATACTCCATTTATTTTGGGTCTGAATATGTGTAGAATGGAATGTGTTCTACTGAATTGATTGGCTGTCTGTGGGCACATGAGTGTGTGCTGTCACCATGAAGAGACTGGGGATTTTTGCTATATAAGGGCTCAGCGTTTTTCCTTATGCATAGTGTTTTGCTACTTTCAGATGATGAGATCTGTTGTCCTGCTGTCGGTGCAACCCTGGTGAAATAACTAGCCCCTGAAGTAAGCTTTTTTAAGCTGAAACATTGATGTCAGATGCTTGACTTTGGTTATGAACTGTTTGGAGGGAAGATGCCATGTTTGATACACCCCAGATAAGTGAACTTGAGCCTGGTGCCAATTTGAGTGGGATGTTTGTTTGCATGAGTTCTCTGGGGAAGCTAATGCTTTTTGAACAAAAACTATAAATGTGGGACTACATTTGTTTCCTATTGGTCAAGATGGAAATGCATTAAAATAAAAACACAAAAAAATATTGTGCAGCAGGGTTGTCAAACGATGAGTCTATGGCGTCTTTCTGACTAGTAGCTATTGGGTCAGATTATGTGCCTGTTGAAGACGTCTTTAACTCTATTTATATTTATAGTTATTTAGGATTCTAAGAACATAAGATATGCCATTCTGGGTCAGACCAAGGTCCATCAAGCCCAGTATCCTGTTTCCAACAGTGGCCAATCTAGGTGATATTTATTTATTTATTTATTTATTTACATCTCTTATATACCGCACTATTTGCGATCAGCGCGGTTTACATAGAACAAACAATATCCGACAATAAACAAGAGTCAGGTCATTACAATGAACAGGAGCAGTAACTTGGATAACAGGGGAAACTATCTACATATGTGGAACATTGAACAAGGTAACTGTATATATGAGAGATGGAGTTATTGTGTGTTGCTCATACATGGTGGCTGGGGTTCGGGGGAGGCTGTGAGGTATTTAATGAAGAGGAAGTGTTTTAAGACCTTCCTAAACTGGCTCAAGTTGGGGATAGCTCTGATGTGTGGTGGTAAGGAGTTCCAGAGGCTTGGGGCACTCAGACTGAAGGCTCTGTTTGAAGTTGATATGGCGCATCTTGTCATCACTTTTGGTATTGCTAGCATGTTGGCTGTAGAGGTTCTTCTTGTCCTGTTGGGTGTGGGTGGTTGTATGAGGTCACTTATTGAAGAGGCGGATAACCCGTTGATAGCTTTGAATGTCATCACTAAGGTCTTGAAGCTAATCCTGGCTTGGATGGGGAGCCAGTGAAGCTGCATCAGGAGGGGTGTGATGTGCTCTCTCCTTGGTGCTCCAAAGAGGATTCGCGCAGCGCAGTTCATGGCAAGTTGTAAGGGATGTAAGGTTGTCTGGGGGAGTCCCTGTAGGATGGCGTTTGCATAGTCAAAATGAGGGATGATGAGGGCTTGGTAGATGGTACGGAAGTCGCTCATCTCAAGTAGAGGGCGTATGTGTCTGAGGGATCTGATTTTGAAGTAGATTGCTCTTACTATTTTTGCTATGTGCTGCTTCATGTTGAGGTTCTGATCCAATGTGACTCCGAGATACCGTATGGCTGATTTTACTTGTAGTTTGGCGTTGTCTACTTCCAGTTGGTTAGGTGGAGTGAATTCTAGATTTCTAGAGATGAACAGAACCTCAGTTTTCTTATGTTGGATACGCAGATTTTGGGAGAGGAGCCATTCTGATATTGCATTGAAGCAGTTGGTTAGTGGGGTGAGGTCCGGGCAGTCCAGTGATATTGGCAGGTACAGTAGGACATCGTCTGCGTAAATCATTTAACTCACATTGAAGGACCTAATGATATTACAGATGGGTTGGATATAAATGTTAAACATAAGTGACGATAGGGAGGATCCTTGAGGGACTCCTTGACTTTGAAGGAATGGCTCGGATGTGGTCCCGTTTGTTCGTACATGTTGCCATCTTCCAGATAGGTAAGACCTACACCACTCAAGCGCTGTATCGGTAATGCCTTTCTCTCTTAGTCGAATCAGGAGAATCTCGTGGCGGACTGAGTCAAAGGCTGCCGCAATATCTAGAAAGATAAGTGCGAAACCTGTACGTGAGTTGTCGATGCCTGAGATTATGGTGTTGAAAAGAGTAGTGAGTAGTGTTTCCACTCCGTGTGACTCTCTGAACCTGTGTTGTGATGGATCTAGAGGTGCGTTAGTGTCCACATGATCTTGTAGTTGCCTGTAGACTATTTTTTCAACGATTTTGGCGAGCATCGGGATACTGGATATGGGTCTGTAAGACTCGACCTTTTGAGGGTCTAATTTGGTGTCTTTAAGCAGCGGTCTAACGGAGGTCTGTTTGAGCGTAGATGGGAATGACCCGGTGCTGAATGATAATCCTATCATTTTAGCTAAGATTGGGGCAAGGTCGGAACGTAGATCTTTTATCCAGAATGCTGGACATGGATCTGAGTATGAAGTGGAGGTATTTAGGGTAGCAATGGTGTCTTCGATAGTTCTCTTAGACGGAGTAGTAAAAGAGGTTAGATATGCTGTGCGTGCTTTGTCATCAGGAGGGTCTGGTATCATCATCTTGTCAGTCTTGCATAATTTTGATTGCATAAATACGGCGTAATCCTGTGGGTGTATAGATCCAGTGCGTTCCGGGGTTGGTTCTTTGGCGAGATATTTGACCAGGTTGAAGAGGTCATGCGGTTTGTTTAATGAACGTTTCAGAGTGTCAGTGTGATGTTGTTTCATCTTGTCTGTGACTGCCCTGCGATGTGTGTGTAGATATGTACCTAGCAGTTTCCCCAAAAGACACAGGTTCCACAATGCTCGTATTGGGTCAAGCATCGATTTTCTACCCCTCTTGCTGCCTTGCTAGGCAGACTAGATGCACCATACTGGTCTTTATCTGCCATCATATACTACGTTACTTTATCTTTATTACATTACAAGGGTGATCCGGGAAACTACAGACCAGTGAGCCTGACGTTAGTACCAGGAAAAATGGTAGAAACCATCATAAAGAACAAAATTCCTCAGCATGTAGATAGTCATGGCCTAATGGGAGACAGCCAGCATGGCTTTAGACAAGGAAGATCTTGTCTTATTAATCTGATATGTTTTTATGAAGGTGTGAATAAACAGGTAGACAAAGGTGAGTCGGTTGATATAGTGTATCTGGACTTTCAGAAAGCCTTTGACAAGGTCCCTCATTACAGACTTTTGGCAAAACTAAAAAGTCATGGGATAGGAGGCAGTGTACTATTGTGGATCAGGAACTGGTTAAAAGATAGAAAGCAGAGGGTAGGGCTAAATGGCCAATTTTCCCAATGGAAAAAGATGAATATTGGAGTACCCCAGGGTTCTGTTCTGGGTCCGCTGCTTTTTGACATATTCATAAATGACCTGGAAAAGGGAATAACTAGTGAGGTTATCAAATTTGCAGTTGACACAAAACTGTTTAGAGTTGTTAAAACCCAAGGGGATTGTGGAAAACTGCAGGAGGATCTGGATAAATTGGAAGACTGGGCATCCAAATGGCAGATGAAATTTAATGTGGACAAGTGCAAAGTTATGCACCTAGGAAAGAACAACCCACACTATGGTTACACAATGCAAGGTTCCACATTGGGAACCACCACCCAGGAAAAAGATTTAGGCGTCATTGTGGATAACATGTTAAAACCCTCGGCACAGTGTGCAGCGGCAGCCAAGAAAGCAAATAGAATGCTAGGTATCATAAGGAAAGAAATGGAAAATAAAACAAAGGATATTATAATGCCTCTATATCGTTCCATGGTACGACTGCACCTTGAATATTGTGTGTAATTCTGGTCGCTGTATCTTAAAAAGGATATAGCGTTATTAGAAAAGGTACAGAGAAGAGCCACCAACATGGTAAAGGGGATGGAAGGCTATTCCTATGAAGAGAGGCTACAAAGGTTAGGGCTCTTCAACCTGGAAAAGAGATGGCTGAGGGGAGATATGATAGAGGTCTATAAATTAATGAATGCAGTGGTATGGGTAAACGTAGATCGATTGCTTACGCTATCAGAATATAGAAAGACTAGGGGACATGTAATGAAGCTACAGGGTAAACTATTTAAGACAAATAAGAGAAAATATTTTTTCACTCAACGTGTAATCAAACTCTGGAATTTGTTACCGGAGGATGTAGTAAAGGCTGTTAGTGTAGCTGGGTTTAAAACAGGTTTGGACAAGTTCCTGGAGGAAAGGTCCATAAACCATTATTAAAAAGGGACCCAGGATATCAATGCTTGACCCAATACAAGCATTTTGGAACCTGTGTCTTTTGGGGATACTGCTAGGTACGTATGACCTACATTGGCCACTGTTGGAAACAGGATATTGGGCTTGATGGACCTTGGTCTGACCCAGTATGGCATATCTTATGTTCTTATGTACATTGCTTGATATACCGCCCAAGCGTGTGCATCAGGGCGGTGTATAGTAAAAATATCAGAGAAAACAGAAAGGGAAAGGAACGCCAATGGTTTGACAGGAAAGAGAGAGCGTGCAGGATAGAGCAACTGTAGTCGAGGAGACAAAGGAGCTGACAGGAAAGGGGACTAACGGGAGGGTGAGATGTCGGGGTCTGGGAGGTTGAATGCCTGTTGGAAAAGGTGTGTCTTGAGTAATCCCTTGAAGCGGTTGAAAGATAGTTCTGTACGCAGGGCAAGGGGAAGGGAGTTCCAGAGGGCTGGGGCTAGGAAGAAAAAGGCGGAGTGGCGATTGTGACTCTAAGTAGGCCCGGGATGGGGTGGAAGGAAGAGGTGATTTACATGTGCTGAACGGAGAAGACAGGGTGAGGGCTGCAGGTAAATGGAGTCTGCTAGATATCGGGGAGGGGGGGGGGGGTGCTGGTATGAAGTGCCTTGTAAGTGAGGATAAGAAGTTTATAGGTAAAGCGAAAGTTAAGTGGTAGCCAATGTAAACGGAGAAGAGGGGTAACGTGGTCACTAGAGGAGGAAAGAGTAAGCAAGCATGCAGCGGTGTTCTGGACCAACTGTAAACGACGAAGCTGATATGGAGGGAGGCCGGCCAAAACAGTGTTACAATAGTCTAACCTAGATATGACGAGTGAGAGGATTAGTGATGGATGAAGAGGGAAGAAAAGAGCGAACAGCATGGATTTGACGCAGGAAGAAAAAAGAGCAATGGACGAGGGTGGAGATGTGAAGATGAAAGGAAAGGGAGGGGTCGAGAGAAAGGTCAAGATAGCTAGAGAAGAAACCAAGGGGACAGGTGTGGAAAGGAAAAGTGGGGAGCAGGTACGGGGAGGGGAGCTGAAGTTACTATGTAAGATATGCCATAATGGGTCAGATCAAGGGTCCTTCAAGCCCAGTGTCCTTTTTCCAACAGTGACCAATCCAGGTCACAAAAACCTGTCAAAGCTCCCCGAAAAGGTACACATATGCCATGCTGCTTATCCCAGGGGTAACCATTTACCACGCATTAACGCCCGCGCCTTAATAAACATGTCCTAAAGTGTCCAAAATAATAAAAAAAATATCAAATGCAGTGCAGTTACTGTCTCCTTTGCAAGTTTTTATGGATGCCCTTGGGCTGGGGGAGAAGACAGGGAAGGGAGACCAACGTGCATTCAGCTCCTCGAAAATCTGAATGATTCCTTGATTTTACATCCCTATTTTTGTTATGCTCTTCCCCGCTCCGCAAGTACTCTGCGGACACTAGGGTTGCCAACTGGCTCCAGATGCGTCCGACAGGCTTGATCTAGGTCTGTGTTTACCCCATTGCATGCAAGGATTTGTAGACTTGCTTTTCTTATGGAGTGCAATGGAGAAATCAAAACTACATGTCCCTGTATGCAATGGAGCAAATCCAGAACTGGATCAAGCCTGTCGGGCGCATCTGGAGCCAGTTGGCAACCCTAGCGGACACTCATGCAGCCCTTTGCTTTCTGGATTCACCGCCCAACCCTGCCTCCTCCAGAACGCGAGACGCGCGAGCGCAAGAACCGCAGCTGCTAATCTGGACGGACAGGCGTCCTGCAGCAGAGCGCTGCACTCGGCCACGCCCACGCACCGTCGTCAGTTTCCCCTCCCCGTGCCCTGGAGGAGGCTGCGCCCCTTGACACTCGACCCCGGGACGGGCGCCTTATTAGACCAAAACAAAAACCCAAACCCCTGACGGGTGGGTCGCGCTCCGATTGGTTAGCAGGGTGCACGCGGCCACACGGCCCGCCTAGAGATTGGGTGGCGCAGCCGTCAGTCCTGGGCCGCACTTCCGCCTCTGTGTCAGTCAGTAGCGCGCTGTGTCCGCAGTCGGGCTGTGATTGTCAGTTGCCTCCGGGTCGCGAGCGGACAGGTAATGAGCACCGGGGGGGACGGGCCTGGGCCCCCTCGAGGGAAAGAGACCAGGCCCCGGGTCCCACCTGCCGCCTCTCCCTCGGGGCAGGGGACAGGTGCGCAGCCAGAGCGTTGGTGGGCTTGTGCAGCTTCAGTCTAGGCGAGGCCCCGGAGTGCTGAGGCCGGGGAGGGGGGTCCGTCCGTCCGTCAGTCAGGTAGCGGTGCTGCAGCGACAGACCGGGAGGCTCCTTCCGAGTTCCGGATTGTTTTGGGGAATGACAGCTCCAGGCGCGCTACCGTATTTCTGTTCCGCTTATGTTGAATAGCGGGTGGTTGATTTTTTTTCCCTTCTCTCTTTTGTGATTGAGTTGAAAGTTTATAGGCAGGAAGGTTGTTGGTGATTACTGCTAGAAGGCTTCATTGGTTGATGCTGACGCCCTGTATTAGTTCACCTGGGGGCTGCTGCAAGAAACACTTAAGAAATTGATGGTGGGGCGCACGCTTTCTTTCCCATTTTGTTTGGCCAGGAGCATGCTATGTTTTCTTTCGTTTTTCTGTTGCTCAAACTGTATTTTATGGATGTTTTATTTCTAATTTGCTCAGATTTATGTAAGATGTGTAAAATGTAAATGAAATGAAATGTGATTTCACTAAATCTTTTTAGACTCTGGCGTGCCTGTAAACTTTGTTTAATTGTTACAGTAGGTATTAAGTTTTCATGGAATATATATTATTTTTGAAAAGAAATATTTGAAAGCAAACTTTTTGTTAAATGCACTCCTGCCCTCAATTCGTTAGCTGGTTAGACCCTTCATTAAACGTAAAAATGCCTGTTCTATTAAAATCTATTTCTTACTGTAGAACTGCCAACTTTCCTATATCCTAAAGTAGTTTGAATTTCTAGTCCCCTGTTCCTATTGAAAACAGTACTTCGGGTCCCATAATATTTCAGGATAGGATTGTTAGAAATTCATGACTGACTTAAAATTTTCCTCCTGAAACTGGGTAATTTGGCAGCTCTGTTACTGGTCTTTTTGAGATAACCTTTTGCCTTTAGAATACTAAGGTTGTTTGCATATATGCAGGCAGTTAAAACACCCAGTTATTTCCATTATTTCTTCAAATAATCACTATAGCTTTTTTGTGGATACAGTTTTCTAAGAAACATAGAAACATGACACAGAAAAAATCATACAGCCTATTCAGTGAACACCTGTGCATATGAGTTTGGATCATTAGTTTTGCAATGTAATTTTGCCTGCTACTTGTTGAGTTGTGGCTCTTTATATATACTTACTCTAGTTCAGGGGCAGTGGAACATCTTTTTGGTTAGATGAGCCAAACAAACAAATCTCCAGCCTCTTCCCCCAAGTTCTCTTATTTGCTGATGCTGTGTTAAGTAAAATAATGGTGGGGCCATGGCCCTTGTGGCACACCCCATCCTGCTACCTTTGCAAGTTCTACTTAAACTAGAACAAAGCTGCAGCAGCAATTTCACTGCAAATCAGTTAGAGGTGACTCACTTTCCTGACAAAAGTAACCGAAAAAATTGCACAGACAGATCCAAGATAACATTGACGAGTTTGCCCCACTAGATCCCCACCAGCACGGATTCCGTCCACAACTTGGAGTTGAGACACTACTCATACATCTATTCGATAACATAATCAAAGGAATAGACAAGATGAAGCAGGGCTTCCTAATAATATTTATCAATTATATCAGCGGCATTCGACACAGTTTCCCATTACATCCTACTGAAGCGACTAACTGAGATCGGACTACAAGATACCACAATAAAATGGTTGAAATCATACCTTGAAGATAGACACCAGAGAGTAAAATCTGGAAACCTCACCTCAGAACCCTTCAAGACCACACAAAGCATTCCCCAAGGCTCAGTATTATCAGCTCTCCTCTTCAACATCTATATTCAACCTATATGCAAAATATTTAACAAATACAAGATACAATATGCCATATATGCTGACAACATCATGGCATATATCCCTATTCAACTGGACTCACCAGACTATACCAAAATATCAACATGCATTCAGGAAATAACAACCTGGCTAAATAACAACCTAAAAATCAACATTAAAAAAAACCCGAAGCAGTTATCACCAGAGACTCCTCATTCATTCCTCCTACTACTATCAACATATCTGATACATCAATTACAATAAAAGACAAAGTCGGATACCCTGGAGTGATCCTAGACAAACAGCTCACCTTCCAACTGCATATCAACAAGATATCCAGAACAGCCTTCTTCAAACTCGCAACACTCAGGAGACTAAAACCCCTCCTCAATCAAGAGCATTTCCATACAGTATGCCAAGCCGCCATTACACCGCTGCTGGACTACTGTAACATACTATTCCAAGGTCTACCTAAACAAACCACCTGCCCCCTACAAATTAGTCCAGAACACATTACACTAATGCTCCAATACTACAAGATCTACACTGGCTACCAATCTCCTCACGCGCAAAATATAAATCAGCGCTTACTATCTTCAAAATTTAAAAACAACATCTCAGCAGGAATACTACAGGAACTCATTGAAACCAAAACAAGCAAAAGACCAGACAGAAACCACCAAAAACAATATACCAACACCTAATCTATTCATAAGAACAAACAAATCCACATCCATGCAAGTCTTTTCTCTGGCAGCCCCTGCCATCTGGAATGTCCTTCCAGATAACCTAAAAGCAATAGCAGATATAAAGGATTTCCGGAAACTACTAAAACGTACCCTATTCATTGAACAATTCAATGAAGACCACCAATTCACACTACAAAACGAGTTACAGAAGAAATGACATCCACAACTTCAAAACGCCCAACCACTCTAAGAAAACTGTATATAGCTCAAAGTGTATATATTGTACCCCAAATCAAAACCTACCTATCTATAAACTCATGAACGCTAAACTTAGCCACTGCATGCTGACACCCCGCACTACCCTACTTGATTGTTTGCAGTGAAATCCGCTTTGATTCAAGGATAAAGCGGGATATAAATACTTTTAAATAAAAAAATAAAAAGTTTGAAGAAATACAGAAAAGCATTATAATCGGTGCCATCATGAGTATGTAAAGGGATAATTGGTTCCTTTCATAATATAGCATGGCCTCCCTTGTGTATTTTGTTTTCTTTCATCATTTTTAATATTAAGCAAAGAATTAGTACTATGCAGCAAAGCACTTTGTCCTTGATTTCTTTTTACCTGATTGCTAGTTGGGACTTCCTTTTGTACGTCAGCAGTTTTGCCTTTCACCTCAATATTGATTCAGTTTATAAGCTTTGTATGACAAATACCCCTTCAAATAAAGGAAGCTAACTATGTAAGAGTACTACTGTATGTCTTTCCTGAGCTTTGCTTTTGTTCATGCAAAATTGCTGCTAACTGGTAAATTTAAAATATACAAAATGCTTTTTACCCCATTCACCACGAATGTCCCTGATTACACAAAACTCAATGGCTTCATTTACATAATCTTAACATAAACCACAATAAACTGAACTACTTCACATCACAAGAGATCAGAATGTCACACTACCACCAACTATCACGCTGGACATCTTACAAATTGGAGTCCATACTGAGATTAAATACCTCAGCGTAACACTGGATCAACAACTCTCGCTACTGCTACACATAAACCATACAACCTCTGCAATATATTAGAACTTATGCCCACTCCTTTCACGTACTGACTTCAGTTCTGTATGTCAAGCCGTAATAACACCACTTCTTAATTATGCCAATTCAATATATTAAGGCACCCTAAAGAGCTCACGATATCAGCTGCAGCTAGCACAGAATATCGCTGCAAGGATTATCCTAGGTCAAGCCTGACAATCCCACATCATGCCACTCCTTGAACAACTTCACTGGCTGCCTATACCACAAAGAATCAAATATAAGGTCCTTATTACACACAAAATCATTCACGACGACACAACCCTCAATCTCCATGCCTTAACCTCTGCAGCGGCAATAGACCCACTAGAAAAAGCACATCCAACATAGTAAGCATTCCAACAGAACAACATGTAGCCAAAGAACCAGCAACAGGGCCTACTCACTATATGCCCCTGCATTGTGTAACTCTCTTCCGCCTCAAATAAGAGACATTCGACTACTACAAGACTTCAGAAAATGCTTAAAAACCCATTTATTCACAGAATATTATGGCCCAGCAACAAAAGACAAATAGCTTGCACTTCAGTCCCACACAGATAACCCCACAATTGGCATTCATGCAGTTTATAACTCTTCTTCATGCTTCGTTTACCCTTTATGAAAATGTGTTAATAGCTTCTGTTACAATGTTTCAATATGTTCAATGTAAAGTGTTCAGTATGTTCAATGTAATGTGCACTGCTGTTTGTTGTATTCCTGTTATCGGAGTAAGTTACTTGTAAACCATCTTTGACTTGTAGAAAGATGGTATAAAA
Source organism: Ichthyophis bannanicus (assembly GCA_033557465.1). Lineage (NCBI taxonomy): Eukaryota > Metazoa > Chordata > Amphibia > Gymnophiona > Ichthyophiidae > Ichthyophis > Ichthyophis bannanicus. The sequence goes on from CM066049.1 coordinate 125,047,428, forward strand.
AACCGGTTAAATAAATAAAATATAATATAATCACCTCGGGACATTTTTAAAGACAGCTTTAATCAACACTTTCCTACATAATCACTTACCAGGGAGTGGCAAGATCATCCAACTGTTACATAAGTAGAGACAAAAATACGAACTGTGAAAACTAAATTGTGTCCTCAGAGAGCATTGAGTAATGCAAATCATAGATAAGGAAGTAAATCATTTTAATAATTTGAAGGTTTTAGGATTGTGAGCTCAAATCCTTCTGCAGCAAGGTTCAGAAACTTGGGTTGTAATTAATAGATATTGTTTTATCAAGCATCAAAGACAAAGCAGAGGTGGCTCAAAGGAGGACAAATTAAGCAATGGATGGTAAACAAGGTTCTTTAAGGGAATAATCTGATATGGCCATGTTTAGATAACTTGCCTTCATCAGGAGGTATCCAAATCTACAAAAATATTTATAGTACATAAATTTAAAAAGTACATAATTATGTTACTAATGTAAAAGTAAAAATAATTTCAAAAGCTTCTTATGTTCTCAGAGGTCTTCATCATCACTGAATTCAGAGATGTCTAAAGATATGCTATAAAATATATTAATTTGATTTTTGTTAAAAATATCATTAACTACTCTATTAACCAAGGATACTGTATATAATAAGAACCATTGTATCATTAAAAATCAAATTCCTATAAAATGATAGTATTTTAATAGATGTCCTTTAGACATTTCTGAATTCAGTAATTAGACCTTTGGGAATATAAGAATCTTTTGAACACATGACTATTTTAAAAACCTATTTGACATACTGGGTCAGGCTCAGAGTTCTGTTTCCATCAGTGATCAATCCAGGTCATAAGAACCTAGCAGTATCCCAAAAGGTAGATTCCTTGCTGTTTATCCTAGAAATAAGCAGTGGATTTCCCCAAGTTCACCTTAATAATGGTTAATGGACTTTTCCTCCAGGAATTTGTTCAAACTCTCTTAAACCCAGCTACACCAACAACTTCTGCCACATCCTATGGCAGCAAATTCCAGAGCTTAACTATGCATTGAGTGAAAAAATATTTTCTTTGATATCTATTTTTTTTTCTTAAATGTCTTTTGTACTTCTCGAGTAAACAGTCAATTTGCATATATGTATTCTACTCCACTTAGGATTTTATAGACCTAGAAACAATGAAAATGAGGCAGATAAAGATCACAATGCCTATCCAGCTCTATACTGCGCTTCCTCAACCCTCGGAGATCCTCTGTATTTGTCCCATGCTGTCTTTAATCCACATACAGTTCTTATATCCACCATCTCCACTGAGAGGCTGTTCCACTGATCCACGACTCTTTTTCTTAAAGAAGTATTTCTTCAGATGAGTCTATCACCTTTCACCTTTAACCTATGATCCCTCGTTTCAGAGCTTCTTTTCAACTGGAAGAAGGCCACCTCCTGTCCATTTATACCATAGAGTTATTTAAATGACTTTATCCTATCCCTCTCCTGCCTTTTCTAAAGTTAAAGTAGACTCATTGAGATCTTTAAGTCTAACCCCATATACCTTATGACAACCACTGACCATTTTAGTAACTGCCCTCTGGACAGACTCCACCCTATTTCTATCCTTTTTTTAAAGGTGCAGACTCCAGAATTGTACACAGTACTCCAAATTCTGTCTTAATAGGGAATGAGAGTTATACTTCTGTCATATCTCTCCTCGGCCATCTCTTCTCCAAGCTGAAGAACCCTAACCTCTTTATCCTTTCCTAATAGGGATATTATTCTATTCCCTTTTATAATTTTGATCATCCTTCTATGTATCTTTTCTAATTCTGCCATACCTTTTATAAGATGCAGTGACCAAAATTGCATACAATACTTAAGGTGCGGTCGCACCGTGGAGTGATAGAGAGGCATTATGATATTCTCTGTTTTATTCATCATTCCTTTCTTTATAATTCCTAGCATTCTGTTTGCTTTCTTGGATGCCACTGCACAGTGAGTAGAACATTTTAACGTATTATCGACAAGGACACCTACATCTTTTTCCTGAGTGGCAGTGGCTTACGTTACACTGAGGGACCATCAAGCAAACCTTTGAAGGGGTCCCCCATTGTCTGTGGTGACCCTTGGGGTGACAGCAGCGTGACAGACTTATTTTATCATGTTCGCTGTGGGGAACGTGAGCTAGCGGCTGTTTCCTGTGGCAACCTTACAAAAGCTGAGCAGGGTGGCAAGCATGTTAGTTTCTCGCACCACTTCCCTTGCATTGTGGAGACTGCTTGGGTGGAATTTACGCCAGTGCTGGGTGGTGCTTCTTAATGTGGTACCTTGCATCATGTAGCTATAGGTCAGATTGTTTGTTTTTTCTCTACGTTTATAACTTTGCACTTGTCCATATTAAATTGAGCATCCAAATGGTAGATGAAGTCTTCCAATTTCGCAAAGTTCTTCAATTTTCTTACAATTCTGTTATGATTTAGCAACTTTGAATAATTTTGTCATCTGCAAATGTGATCACTTCACTTGTTCCGAATTTCAGGTTATTTTATAAATGTTTAAAAAAGCAGTGAGCTTAGATAGAAAATTTTAAAATAAATAGCTAGCTAACAAGCAAGCAGTGGGCCCAGTATAATTCCTGGGGCACTCCACTATTCACCTTTTTACCATTAAGAAAATCAACCATTCCAGGGCTTCAGCTCCGTCCAAGTCTCTGATCGAGGCCCCCTGAAGAGGCTCGAAGGGAGAGCTGCCCAACGCAGACAGCACTAGTTTGAGGTCCCATGTTTATAAAAACACAAATGATCATATTATTGAAAGAGTGAGTAACCATTTAAAACCTCAATACCTCTATCGCCAGGTAAGCTCAACTGTGTTGATCTTGCACTAAAAAAAGAGGCGAACAAAATCATCAAGCACTTTGTGCCTCAACTTGATGATAATACCAGGAGCAGGAGTGAGTGCATGTGATATAGATCATACACGCTAAAAACTGATATAATTCATTCGTAAACTGTATCCTATTAACAAACAGTATGTCCCCTTAAGTGTATAGTAACCTTATTTAATAAGTTTATAAGAATTACAACTAGAGGCCTTCAAAATTCATTTCATATAACCAACCCAAAATCAGACGTTATCCTGAAATATAGTTCAAAGTATTGTAAATCTTTAGGAAAACTGTTAAAACACTGTTAAAAATATCCTTGAACTATAAAACATAAATAAATCATTACTATCTTCATAAAGATTACTTGTTAAAAACTACAAACACAAGCCATCATACTGGCCTTAAAAATCATAGAACTAAGAAAATGTACCTGTACAATTCATTTAAGATATATCGGTGCCAAAGCGTTAAAACCGGAGACTTTCTTCTTAGCTGTTAATCATAAGAACATAAGATATGCCATACTGGGTCAGACCAAGGTCCATCAAGCCCAGTATCCTGTTTCCAACAGTGGCCAATCTAGGTCACAAGTACCTAGCAGTTTCCCCAAAAGACACAGGTTCCACAATGCTTGTACTGGGTCAAGCATTGATATCCTGGGTCCCTTCTTAATAATGGTTTATGGACCTTTCCTCCAGGAACTTGTCCAAACCTTTTTTAAACCCAGCTACACTAACAGCCTTTACTACATCCTCCGGTAACAAATTCCAGAGTTTGATTACACGTTGAGTGAAAACATTTTCCAAGTACATGCACAGCAATCTGCATCCATCAATGAAGGGTGTTACAAACCATTTCTATTTTCATAAACGCATAAAGTGCTTGATTTTGTTCTCCTCCTTTCTTTTTAGTGCAAGATCAGTACAGTTGAGCTTACCTAGCGATAGAGGTATTGAGGTTTTAAATGGTTACTCACTCTTTCAATAATATGATCATTTGTTTTTATAAACATGTACACATTGCATTTACAAATGGTATATATGTGTAATCTTATCTATAAGGTATATGTTTTTTAATGGTTTTTAGTTCCTTATGTTGTATAGTTTTAATTTTTATGTTTGGAATGATTATGAATGTTTGTTTTTTACTTATTTTTTTAACCTTTTTTATATGTGGTTATATTTTACAATATTTATTTACTTAGGTATATAGGTAAAGTTGTACAATATGTCCATATGATTGTGTCTTTTTTCATATTTTTATAAATGTAGTACGCCAGAGTACCCCTGACAAAGTCATTTCGAAACACGGCCTATGTCGGGCATCATGGCATAAGAGATATACAAAATAAAGTAATCCTTCTTTTATACCACGTTTTTGGACTGGGTTCTTATTTTTTATGTGGCATAGTGCTTTTTCTTGGTGGACCTTTGCACCGCTCTGTACTGCACTAGGGACTGAAATACCTTGAGTGCTAACCACATTGCTTTTGTTTCCAAACTGTTGATGGGCCACTGCCATTTTACGGCCGACTATCGACCCTGCGCCACTCACGACTGGCAGTGGCTGCCCCACCCAGACAGGCTTGCATCTGTGACGACCACTCAGTCCAGGGTCTCCAGAGACATCCCCTGCCTTCAAGTTCGCCGGGCTCACCCACTAGCGTAGGCTGTCTTGCATCACTCTTGACAACAGGAGATGGACTTCCATGGATTGGAGTAGAGGCGACCAACAGGCACGGAGATGTGCTTGTAGAGCTCTCTTGTGAAGGTGGGCCTACGGCATCCGTTCCAGCAAGGTTGCCATGGAGCCCAGCACCTGGAGGTAGTCCCAAGCTTGGGAGCATGGAATCCAGCAGAGACTCTGCACCTGTGTCTGCAGTTTTGCCATGTGTCCCTCTGGGAAGTAGACCATGCCCCCCGTTGGTGTCGAAGCGGGCTACACATGGGACTGCTGGTTTGCAGCTGGCTCTTGATGAAATTGACCACCCAGCCCAGCTCCTGTATTAGTGTATGTGTCTCATATCCCCGCGTGTTAAATGTATCCCCCAATTGTGTTGTGACCGCTTTGATTGAAGGATAAGGCGGTATACAAAACTGTCTAAATAAATGGATGTCATTTTCCAAACACTGACTTTCTTCGAGGGACTTTCCTCAAATCAACCTGTCGTCCAGGTATGGGTAAATCAGGACTCCTTGTTTGCAAAGGTGAGCAGTCATTACCACCATGTTCTTCGTGAAGATCTGTGGAGCCATGGCCAGTCCAAAGGGCATCGCTTAAAACTGAAAATGCCCCCTTGGCAACGCAAAGTGAAGGAAATGCTGCTGCTCCACCCTCACTGGGATATGAAGGTAAGCCTCTGAGGTCCAAGGAGGTAAGAAACTTACCCTGGCGCATCACAACAATTATCAACAAAGAACTCGGAGGGCCCTCTTGACCCATCAGGTCCAGAATGGGCCTCCAGGATCCTTCCTTCTTGGGGACCACAAAGTAGATGGAATAACTTCAGGATCCCCATTCTCCTTGAGGTACCGGGACCACAGCACTGAGCTGCACTAATTGCTCAAGTGTTTTCTCCACCGCTGGCAGTTTCCTGGAGGACCTGCATGGAGAGAACATGAAGAGGTCTACCAAGGGCCACTCGCAAATGACCTCCAAGACCCAGGCGTTAGATGTAATCTGGGTCCAAGCAGGAAGGAAATTCCCTATGCAGGTGGCTGCCCACTAGCTGGAATCCTACCGGGGCCCCTAAACCCTTATTGCTGGGGCTTGGTGGCAGCTGGGGTGATGGAGGACAAGCCTTGACATTTCCCCCCCCCCTCCCCCCCGCTCAAAAGGAAGAGCCATGCTGGAGAAAGCAAGTTCACTGTGGGTTGCCTGGCTGGGAGGGACAAACCCCTCCCCCCCCCCCCCCCAAATTCCTTGCCATGGCTCTAAACCAGGCCACCTCTGCCCGCTTGGGCTTGTCCTCCGATAGTCGAGGCACCTTGGGACTCGCCAGAGATTTCACCAGCTTCTCAGTCTTCCACATAGAACAGCCAGCCTGTAAAGGGGAGCCTACTAAGCTGTGTCTTTGAGGCTACATCTGCTGACCAGTTGCATAACCACGGTAGGTGCCTGGCGGCCACCATCATGACCATGATTTTAGCGGATAATTGCAAGAGATCATAAAGCAGGTCTGTCAAAAAAGCAGCACCAGATTCCAACTCCATGTCAGCAGCTCAGCCAGGGCCCCCCCCTCCCCGCGCACATCATCCTGTGGGCCCTGTGACCAGTAAAGATAGGCCTGGGCCACATAGGCCTCATAACGTTGAGCCTGCAGAGTGCCACTTGATACCTCAAAGGCCTGTTTTAAGCAGGGCCTCCAAGCACTGGTCCTGTGTGTCCTTGAGGGCCGTGCCCCCCTCGGCCATATGGTGGTTTTGTTCATGACCTCTATTAGCAAGGCATCTACCTTGGGAATGTGTAGCGCTTAGCTTTTCCTTTTCCTCTAGTGGGAGTGGGTAGAAGCAGGGAATGCTAAGCCCCACGTCCGAAGTGTCCCACTCCTCATCAATCATAGCCCGAAGCGCTCTGTGAACCCGAGGGGGCATATGGATCCCCCTCCATCAGGGTTCCTCATTGGATTCCTGGTCCATCTGGCCTAGCTCCATGATCCTCAGGACTGTGAACAACTCAGTTGTCAGAGCCAGGAGCTCCTCCCAGTGGAAGATTTGGATAGTGGACAGATCTTCCAGTCCTGGGATCTCCCCTTCCTCCATATCCTCTAGGAGGTGGTCCAAGAGGTCTGTGGTGCCATTGAGCCCACATCCTGCTCTTCCTCCAGTGTCCCTTCACTGAGGCTTTCCCAGTGCTGACCCTCTTCCCAGACCCCCAAGGGCTCGGGGAGGGAGACATCCACCATGCCCTGTTTCATCAGAAACGCCTGATGGAGCAAGAGCATGAATTCTGGGGAAAAGGATGCAGCACTCGCTGTTTCTGTGCCTGCTGCCCTGCTGGGGGCCTGTCCCGCAGCAAAATCTGGTGTTAATTGCTGCCCTTGAGACCCCAAGCCAGTCACAGAAGGCCATAGCGATGGATCTAAGATGGTGACGGTTCCCTCCAAAACCGCGGGGCCACCGCCATCACACGAGGCCTCCCCTATGCTCAGCATGCTTACCGCTTCAAGATCGGGGTTATCCTTGGCTTCTCCGAGGTCTTCGGCAGCCATTTCCGGAAGCTGCGGCACAGCCCAATCTCAGACAGCTGTGCCTTGCAGCTGCCGCACAGCAATGTTCATCATCTGCTGGAGACTGAGAAAATACTGGCTCAGTTCAGTGGGCACAGGCTATTTGTACTGGTCAGAGTTTTCTCAGTCTCCACCTGCTGGTTGGTGGATATAACCCACTTGTCTGGACTGGACTGATACCCTGGAAAAGTCGATTTTCTGAATACTGGAGTGTCCCAGGAATGCTACTGAGCCTTCTGCTTTTTAATTTTGTATTTAAGCCCACTGATTTTTAAACATTTTATATATAACCTTACCTGGGTGCCCTACTGCAAAGGGGCCGGGTATTACTGGGCCCCTTTATGTTGACCTGCAGTGTGGTGTGTGTGTGTGTGTGTGTTTTCCTGCAGTCCAACAGAAGCCGTGTGTGTGTGTGTGTGTGTGTGTGTGTGTGTGTGTGTCTGTGTGTCTGTTTTCCTGCAGTCCAACAGAAGCAGCAAATGTGGCACATGTGCTACCATCTCTGGCCTGCTTCCAAGAGTTGGGGAAGGGGAAAGAAGGAGCAACTGGAGAGGGCTACAGGGAGAGAGTGGGAGAGGGACCCAGATCCCCTGGGTTCTGCACCCCAGACCCAATACGGCTACCGGCAAGGCTGCACACCTCAGGCCCAATAAGGCCTACCAGCAAGGCTCCACAGTCTTGCACAGGCTATGTTCATCACCTGCTGGAGAGTGAGAAAATACTGACTCAGTTCAGTGGGTACAGGCTATTTGTACTGTTCTGAGAGAGTGTTTTCTCATTCTCCACCTGCTGGTTGGCAGACATAACCCACTTGTCTGGACTGGAGGGGACTACAAGAAAGAAAATTAGCAGGTAAGGTCTAATTTCACCTTTGGCTGTTTTCTATTATTTTATCCAGTTTCCAATACACAGTAGGACATTGCTTCCTATTCCATGACTTCTTATGTTCCTGAAGAGTCTGTCATGAGGGTTTTTGTTAGGTATTTTCTAAAACTCCAGATACACTATATCAACTGACTCATCTTAGCTGTTTTTTTGCAGGCAAGAACACAATTTGGTGATGCAAGACTTCCCTTAGCTTTGTTCCATTAAATCATAGCTATCTATATGTTAAGTAAATTTATTCTTTATAATGGTTTCTACCATTTTGCACAGCACTGACATCAGGCTCACAGATCTGTAATTTCCAGGATCACCCATAGAACCCTTTTTAAAAATTGGTATTGTGTTGGCTACCCTCCATTCTTCAGGTGCTGTAGACTGTTTTAATGATAATTTCTAAACTATTAATAGAGGTCTACAGTTTCATTATTTTTTAGTTTTTCTACCCTCATATGTATACATCCGGTCCAGCTGATTTGCTACTGTACAGTTTGTCAAATTCTTACATCTTCCATGTTCATCGGAACTTTGTTTCAATTACTTTTATTCGTCACCTTTTTAAATATCTCTTCTGGCGTCTAAGACCAAAGCAAAAAATTCAAATTATGGCCTTGTCCTTCCTAAGTGCCCCTTTTACTCTAGTTTTAATGGTACAACCGACTCCCTTGCTGGCTTCTTGCTGTGAAAGTACCCAAAAGGTTTTTATTATGAGGTTTAACTTTTACGGCAAGCTTCCTTGCACATAAATAGAATTACATCATATCTGTTAAACTGGGGAGAACTATTTACATTTTAAGTCCATGTTATGCTCCCTGTTATCTGTAAACTTAAGACAGATCCTATTCTGTCTGAGTAAAATTTTGTTGTATGTAAACCGCACTGATAACAAAGAGCGCGGTATATAAGAACTGTTAAATAAAATAAATATTGTTTTTGTCTGCATCATCAATGCTTTGCATCTAACTTGCCAGTGCTGATGCTGTTTCTTGGTGTGTGGTGGTTTTTTTTTTCTTTTTTTTTTTTTTAAAGATGTTATTTTGGCTAACAGCCTCTCACCTCACCTTTTAACCGTGCTAGCAGTTGTTTGGCCTTCCCTTCAGCTGTTTTTTAAATTTTATTTTATTTATTCTATTTTTGAATTAAGCTTTTGCAATATACACAATTAAATAATCCTGCAGGAAATGCTGTTACAATAGGCACATCCTAAAAGAACAAGAAAAAAACCTTCCAAACTTAAATAGAAGCAATTCAGCAGCAGTCCACATCAAGAGAAGGGCACAAGCTAACAAGGACACTCCTAAAAGAAGTAAGGTGTTATGGGGAGAAGCCCCTTCTCTAAAGAGAAACTAGAACTCCAGTTGACCTTATCCTTTCTTATCTAACAGAAATTTCTCCAACTGAGATGAATCCTACACAAAATATGTATTCCCTGCAATACAACAATACCTTTGCATGGGTAACGCAAAAGGAAAATGGCATCTAACCGCAATATCCTAGACATTAAGGCTAGAAATTTTCTGACAAAGTTGAGTGTTCCTTGAGACGTCAAACACATTCCACTTCTGACCGCAGAAAATTGCATCTTTATACTTTAAAGAAAAGTTTTAACATCTTAATTTTGTTAGAAAAGAGACCAACAATGTGGCCCTCTTAGACATTACATCTGAGGAGTCCTCCAAAAGCGTGTTTAAAATCTTGACTAGCATTAGGAATTAAAACATCCTCCTTCCGCAGCTTATTTGGCAAATGGAAACACTTTTTTGAATTGGAACTACCTCTGAGAGTAATAACACCTACTTGAAATATTTACGTAAAAGAATTTCAGCAGATAATGAGTGCATTACTGGAGAATTGAGAAAATGAAACTTTTTCCAGAGTTCATAATTTGTCAGAATTTCTAACTTATAGTGTAGAGAGAGAGAATCTTTGATGGCAGAAACACTGGTCTGCTTCCATTCTAGAAGCATTTTACACACATCCGATAGCCTATTGTCTACTTATTGCAATTTCTGAGCCATCTCTTGAGAAAAAACAGTGACCTAATAGTGCTTGACAACTTTGAATCTATATTAGAAATAGCAACCTATAAGTCCTTCAGCGTAATATCTTGAGACTGTTCTGACGCTGCTTGGGCACCTCCTAGTAGTGAGACCGGCTTTGGCAGAGGGCCAAGGGTATAGAAAGCGACCCCAATATCTAGAGACTTCTGAAACTACTGTAGATGACATCTGAGGGTTGAGAAAAGGTGGAAGAATCCTTTCTGCTGAACTGAGAGATGCTCCCTCAGAGGAGCGTGCTTGTTCAACTGACCTATTATCTTGCCCACAGACTGGGCTACAGAAGCAGGTGTGGGCAAGTTCTTTGCCTGCCTTTTCCCCATCACACAAGGCAGAACAAAAAGATTAAGTCAAAAGCGATAACTGTACCTTTTGTACTGGGACCTGGGACCCCTTCATTGTAAAACAACCCACCTCCGCAGATCCGTCAGGGCTCCGAAGGAGTGTCAAAGGGTGTGCCCTACTCCTTTGGGCACACCCCATCGGACCACAGCCCAGAGGTCCCCTGGACTGGGTAATATAGAGCTGTAGGACCTTACCGCTCTGTCGTGGGGGGAGGAGGGGTTGGTGGCTGCAAAGTTGCCTGTAGCAGCCCACACTCCCCAGCTGGTGTATCTTCCCTTTCACTTGGCAGCTGGGTCCACAGTAAATAGGCTCCTGAACGTCCCACACCTGTGTTTTAAACATGAAATACCTCTGGTATTTCCAAGATGGTATTTTTAAACCGTGTGCAGACCTGATGTAAACTCTTATTTCTGGAGACACTTTATGGAGGAAAATATACCATAGTAAAGTTACTATACCATGTAAAAATATTTGATCATGTTTCATATTAATAGCTGAACACGGGTAACCAGTCACACATAGAATGATGATCTTATATATTCTTTCTTTCAAAGAAAAAACACATGATCCAAAATATTTGTCCAATTTGATCAAAATCAGCTTGTTCCATTTCAGTCACTACCTCTTTTCTAAGAATTTTTTTTCCAGCAAGTTCCTGAGATGCCACATTTACAATAATAAAAATAATTGAAGAGTCACATCTTCTTATTTGTTGTTGTTTTGATTTTTGTACACCCCTTTGACAGTTACTATGAAAAGGAGTTAAGAAATAATAAATGGAACATGCAACTGTTCCTTTTTGTAGGTTTTTTTTTTAATCTAATCATTTTCCTTATTTTATCATAGCCTGCCTTTTTGAAAGTTAAATACTAGTGTAGTAGATTTCCTTACTGTCGTCCTATCATTTATTAAATCTGATTTGGTCATGTTATGACCATTGTTGCCAAATAGTTCCAACACAGTTACTCTTGCAGCAGATCCTGTGTGTCACAAAGGACCAAGTCTGACATATGCCCTTCCTCCCCTGTTGGTTCTTGAACCAGCTGCCCCTTGAAATAGTCACTTCTGTAGTAATTGAAACCACCCATTATTATGTTACCAGTTTACTTTCCATAATTTCTGTTCATTCCATAATTGTGTTATAATAAAATTTAATGTACTTTTTATGTACCATAAATATTTTTGTAAATTTGGACCCCTGATGCAGGTGGGTTGCTGAAACATAGATTTCAGATCATTCCCTTAAACTGCTTTTCCATCCATTGAGTGATTTTGTCCTCTTGGTCTGTTGTCCTCTGCTTTGTCTCTTTGGCATTAGATCTGCGCAGATTATTCCTTTTGTTTAATGTGGTTTCCACTAAGAACTATTATAGCGCACTTTCAAGCATGTTGTCAATGATACGCTTAAAATTATATCTTGTGTGCTAAATCATAAGCAAACATAGTTTCTTCTGTGTTCAGTCTACAGGACAAAAGATTATTGCTTAATTAGTCCTTCAGGTTAAGAAAGCATGCACAGTGTTTGGACTATGAAGTTAGTTCTATAAGGTTATATTCATTGTGGGATTTTTTAGATTTTGAAATGGAGCCATTGCTTGTTAAACTGTGGAGGAGCAGCCTAATGGTTACAGCAGTAGGCTAAGAATACTGGTCAACAAATTTTTACAAAAGTCATGTTACTGAAATAGTCATTTCTTATCAATTTTTATATGCGGAACACAAATATGACAGTGAAATTGCAAAGTCATAGACTACTTAGATTTTTTCACCTGTCTCTTGTACAGCTGTTCGGGAGCTTCTCTGGGGAGTGTCCAGCAGTAGTCAGCCAGCATTGTAGTGGACCATTTTCCCTGGTATCTTTGCTCCATCGTTGCGCTATCCTGGTGAAAACGTTCACCCTGTTCAGCACTAACCATACCACAGTTATCGGGAAAGAATGGGAATCAAGGAAATGGATCTTTAGAGACATATTGCAGCCAGGTTTCTGATACTGCATCAGCATGTCTTCTACTAGTTCCTTGTAGTTTTCTGCCCTAACATTCCCAAGAAAGTTTTTGACACTAGGTGAAAAGCATTCCATGCTTATTTCGCATCACCCTGCAGCAAGTTGTTGAACCGGTCGTCTCTGAAGAGCTCTCGAATCTGAGGACCCACAAAAACTCCCTCTTTAATCTTTGCTTCGCTGAGTCGAGGGAATTTTTCATGCAGGTATCGGAAAGCTGGTGAAGCGTGGTCCATGGCTTTCACAAAGTTTTTCATCAAACCTAGTTTGATGTGAAGGGGTGGTAGCAGGATTTTGTGAGCCTCCACCAGAGCTGGGTGCTGGATATGCTTCTCTCCAACTGTTACATTTTGTCTGCGATTCCATTCCTTCCGCAAGTAGTGCCAATCCCTTGCTCGGCTAGCCCACTCTCACATAAGAAACACATGTATTTTATATATCCCTGCTGGAGTCCCATTAAAAGGGCAACTACCTTCAAATCACCACAGACGTGCCAGCTGTACTTGTTATAGTTAACTTAAAGCATCTACTGACTTCCATTATCATATGTCACTTTCATGTGGATGGCATGCGCTACTGGAATAGATGGAAGACGGTTTCCATTGTTCAAAAGCACAGCCTTCAGGCTCCGTTTCGAAGAGTCTATAAATAGTCTCCAGTCTTGTGGGTCATGAGTGATTTTTAAAGCATTCATGAGGCTTTCAATATCAGAACAGAATACCAGATTACTTTCCTTTCAGAAGAAAGGCTGCAACTGCTGGTGGTGCTTTTGATATGGAGTAATGTTGACATCTTCTAGAAGATTCCATTGTTGGAGTCTTGATCCTAGCAATTCTGCCTTGTTCTTGGATAAGTCCAAATCAGGAACCAGGTCATTTAGTTCTTCCTGTGTTATTCTGTGTGGAGTTGATAATGCATCCCAGTGAAAATCTGGGTCACTGCATGCTGACGGACCAGGAGAAGAACAGGTCAGCTCACCCTTGTCCTCATCAGATGAATCGAGAGAATATTCTGATGGAGGTTCTCGAATAGGAAGTCCCTCACCATGTGGAACTGGTCTCAATGCAGACGGAATGTTTGGGTAGACTATGCTTGACTTCTTTTGCTTCGTTATTCCGCTGGAAAGAGGAGGAACCAAGCAGAAGTAACAGTCATTTATGTGGTTGCTTGGCTCTCTCCACACCATGGGGACTGCAAACGGCATTGATAGTCTTTTGCAATTCAACCACTGTGAAAGCTGTGTTGTACATGTAGAGCAACATGTATGCGGGGCCCAAGGCTTGTCTTGGTCACCAATCTTGCATCCGAAGTAAAGATGATATGCCTTCTTCAGTTGAGAAGTGATACTTTTTCTTCTGGTTGGCAAATGTCACTTCCCCACAAATGTAGCAGAAATTGTCAACGGTATTAACGCACTTTCGCGGCATTACTGTTCTGTATTGTACCTAAATGGCTAAAATTATATGATTAATAAAAGTTACATGTAACAGTAGCTTAAACTGTCTCGCACACAGTCTGAAATATTTTAAATGCTCAACCTTTCTGACTGCGTATAGTACACTGCTGACATCAGATGGCTTCAGCAGCCGTCTGGCAGTAGTATTGCATTGCATCAGAAAATGATGCAATCAACTCTGGATGATGTATGCATGCTGGTATTACGCAATATTACATCATTCAAGGCTTATTTGGGATGTTGATGTCCTACTGGATAAATTTACACGGTGAAATGTCAAAAATGAACTACATGCAGTATCTTCAAAACGAGAGCCAATAACATTTTTTAATGTTATATTCGTGTTCAGCTCAACAAGATACTACAGATTAGGGCCTTTTAAAGTCAGTAACGATTTCAATGTTGACCAGTGGAATCAAAGAAGCCAGGTTCAAATCCCATTGCTGCAAGTCACTTAACCATCCTTTGTATCAAGTACAAACTTGTAAGCTGTCTGGGAACAGGAAAATACCTGTTGTACCTGAATGTAACTTGCTTTGGACTTCTGAAAGAGGTGAGAGCTAAATAAGAACATAACATAAGAAATGCCATACTGGGTCAGAGCAAGATCCATCAAATCCAGTGTCTTGTTTCCAATAGAGGCTAAGTCACAAGTACCCGGCAAGTTCCCCAAAAGCTACAGAGGTTCCACATTGCTTATCCTGTGGTCAACAGTGGATTTCCTGGGTCCTCTTTTAATAATGGTTTATGGACCTTTCCTCCAGGAACTTGTCAACTTTTTTTAAACCCAGCTACACTAACGGCTTTTACTACATCCTCCAGTAATGAATTCTTTCTACTTTGACGAAGTAAACAATCTATTTGTTTACCTGTTCTACTTCATTAATTTATAGACCTCATATCATATCTTCCCTCAGCCGTCTTTTTTCCAGGTTGAAGATCCCTAACCTTTTTAAGCCTTTTCTCATAGGGGTATCCTTCTATCCCCTTTACCATCTAGTTTAAAACTAGTTGTCTTGTAGTTTAAGTACTTCTTTTTCACCTATTTACTTAACAGATTTTATTGGTGACCTGAGAGTGCAACTTGTTCCCAAGCATATTGCTTAGAAACACAAAACATCACTTAACAAAAGCGTTGCAGATGGAATGGGAGTTAAGCTAACAACTTAATACTTCTATTTATAGATGGCTTTATCCATCAAGTACAACACTGGGTGTGATCTATGTGTTAGATAGGAAAAGGGTAATAGCAAAATAGAGACAAGCCCATATTGTTGCAGGTGAAAAGAGGCTTTCTGGAGTAATCAAAGGAAATATTTCTTTACAGCAAGGGCGTTGGATGCATGGAACAGCCTCCCAGTAGAAGTGGTGGAGACAAGGACGGTATTTGAATTTAGGAAAACATGGGGCAAGCACCTAGCACTCTGAGGGGGAGAGAGGAAGTGTGTAAAGCCAATCAAGAGGTGTGGATGTGTGGTGTGAAAAGGTTGCATGATCTTTATCTGCCATCCTGTTTTGAGTTTCTAGGAAGAAATGTTTGTACCCTTTACAGAATCTCTAAAGGTATAAAGCAGTGTGATAGCCATGGTAGTCCAACGGTAGTTGAATGAAGAAACAAAAAAGATAACGCTTTCTTGTACTAGCTCTTGAAGAGTAAAATGACCTCCTTCAGGTCAGGCAGTATGAGCAACAAAAGGTTTTGAACCTTGAAAGCCAGTCCAAGAATGTGTTAAGTTACCTTTTTATTAGGCTAATCATTTTTTTTTCCTTTTTTTGTTTCTCCTTTTATTTATCTAACAGTATAGACTTTGACTGCATGTGTCGTCCACAGTATGAAAGTCAGAGAGATCATTAGAGTGATATCATACTTGGCTAGATTGAAAGTCAATGTAAAGAGAGAAGATTGGCAAATACGATGTATTAATACAATAATGGCAGCTATGGAGGCCACTCTATCAACAATTTGCCACTGGACTGAAGACTGAACACAGTTTAGGACAACTGCCTAGAAGGTCGCCATGAGTTGACATCTTATGGCACTTAGCAGCATCAGCAACAACAACAGTGTGTAGTTTCAATAGTAACTAGAATATTTATTTTTTTCTTACCTTTTTCTTGGCTAGCACTATATAGAACAAGGGACATTTTGAAATGGATGCACATAGCAGATGGTCATTAGAATAGTGCTTCTGAAATGGTTGGGCAAGGCCTCATAGAAGCTGATACATAGTAGAAAACAGCAGAAAAAAAACATTTGGACCAACCGGACTGCCCACATATACAACACCTCAACAATATATCCCAGCAGTCAACCATAGCACATAGCCGCTTGTAAGGAAATATTTTGTTGAGGTTATAAACTAACCTATATCTGGATGGTAAGGTGGGGATGATATGTCTGATTTTGGTCTAGAAAGAGGAGAACCCTAGGTAATGAATGGCCCTTATCACAATGTATCTGAGCTTAAGATTTAATATTTAAGCATGGAGCATTCTGAAGCATGAAAATGGACTAGGATTTGTGTGGCTTCCAAGTAAGAACATAAGAAATGCCATACTGACTCAGACCAGGTTCATCAAGCCCAGTACCTGGCATGTTCCCAAAAAAGTACAAAGGTTCCACAATGCTTGTCTCGGGATAAGCAGTGGGTTTTTTGTGTCCTCTTTAATAATGGTTTATGGACCTTTTCCTCCTGGAACTTGTCCAAACCTTTTCTAAACTTGGCTATACTAGCAGCCTTCACTACATCCTCCAGCAACAAATTCTAGAGTTTGATTATGCGTCGAGTGAAAAAATATTTTCTCTTATTAGTCTTAAATGGGTTACATTGTAGCTTCATTGCATGTCCCCTAGTCTTTCTACTGTGTTAGCAAGTGTATTGTATTTTTCCCTGTTTACAGTGATGTCAAATGTTGAAAAGTATGTAACGTTAGAAATCTGAGCATAGATTCAGAGGGAGTTGAGAAATACAAGTAAGCTGTCTGGCACGATTTGCTGTTCATTTGATAGACATATTTGCCATGCAGTTCTTGTTCACAGGCATATTGAGAAGGCACTTTATTAGTCTTTATATTTAGAATTTCCTTAAGGCTGGCATCAAACTTGCCAAGTTTGGAGGAGAAGGGTGGTTGGCAAGGCAGGTGAGAAATCTGTGTGCAAGATTTCATTTGGGGTCAATTTCTGACTTGTAAAACAAAGAGCTGTAATGTATTCTAGTAGAAACTCATTGTCATGTTGACCTAATAGTATTCAATATTTATTAAGATTTATTAACTGCCTTGTAAGAAGAGATTCACCTAAGGTGATGTATATCAGATGTAGCTTGACATAGGCAACTTTCATTTCATTAACAGTATAACTATAGTCAAATGACCAAATGTCAGTGTAATACAGAATATTAACAGTGAAGTAGATTTGTAAATAGCCAAGTTAGGCTGTAGTAATACCAGTAATATAGAGGGGCCCTCTTACTAAACTGCTTTGGCATGTACTAATTGCATGCTTGGGCACATGGTAACTGTTACAATAGGGGTATGACAGCCAACAAATGCTGAAGTCCTCCCCCCCCCCCCCCCACTGTTACTCGTAGGTTAGGGTTAGAGAATGGGCACTCTGAGCATACCACAGTTAGTGTGCTTTATATACCCATGTGTTAACTGTCAATGTTGCCATTATTGAGAGTTCACCTAGTACCACCTCATTAGGCAGACATAGTGCCCCTGTGATGATAGCACCATGTGTTTGTTTTAATTTATGTATGTATTTGATTTTCCGGTTTATTCAAATCTAAACCATAGTGCTGAATAGCAGGTAGGAATACTTTCCAAAAGAGCCAGGTTTTGATACTACACTTAAACTGAGTGCAATTCTCTCGATGGGGGTGGAGTCCTTAAGCGTGGTACCATAATTAGATAAGTATGTGCTGTTTAAACCCATTGTAACTGCACTGCATCTTCGTGCACCTGATGAAGAGAGGATAACTTTTGAAAGCTTAACAATGCATTAGCCCAATAAAAAGGTATCACCTACAACTTGTTTGACTCTTATTTCCTTGGCTGACTAGGGCAAACCATCCAAAGTAAAATGAATCTTGGAGATCAGTCTGGACTTCCCCATACAGAACAACTTGGGCTTCTCTGGATTCAGTTTTTAACTTATTGTTCCCTAGTCACTGAGAGAGGGTACTCAAACTGTTTTGATTATTGCAGCCTCCTCCTCACTGGTCTCCTACAATCTCATCTTTTCCCACCTCAGTCTTCAAAACTCAGCTGCATGTTTAATCTTCCACCAAGCCAATTACTATCACATTACTCCTCCTTTTAAAGACCCTTCACTGGCTCCCCTATCCATTGCCGTATTCAGTTCAAACTACTTGCCCTCACGCATAAGTGCATTCACTCTGCTGCTCCTTTACCTATCCTCTCTCCCTACACACCTCCTGTAATCTTTGTTCATCTTCTTTTCTTCTCTCTCTGCTGCATTCTCCTTCCATTAACTCTTGGCTTTGCTCCTTTGACCTTGCTGCCCATTTTGCTTGGAATAAACTACCCTCTTTTTCCCTGCGTTGAATCCCTTCCCTCCCCTCACCCTCTTCAGCTCTAGGCTCAAGATGCACCTCTTTGAGACCACCTTTTGGCTTATAATCCCCGTCCTTATGTTTCAGGTCCTTATTGCCCCTTTTGTCCTCCTTTCGTACTACTGTATGTCCATCCTTTTATTAGATTGTAAGCTCAACGAGCAGGGACTAACCTTTCTGTGTCTGTACAGCACTGCATACTCCTGGTAACACTTTAGAATTATTAATGAGCATTTATAATAGACCTTGATGCTAACATCTTGGTCCAGGTGAAATAAAAAAAATAGCTGAATATTGTCAGCAAATAGGCAGTAATGCAAATCAAACTGATTGATTGATGATAACAGAGGATGGATATAAATATTAATTAGAATAGGGGAAAACACTAATCCTAGAGTGTCTAGGGGTCAAATTTTATGCTATTCCCTAAAGCAGAGGTCTCGCATTCCATTCACTAAGGAACCCAGAAAAGTTGGGTTTTCAGGATATCCCTAAGGACTGTGTATGCCAGACCACCAAACCCACCGGTATGGAGAAAAACACAATTTAAACACTATTTAAACCGGAATCACAGACCAACACCCAATGGCCACCTATAAAGGTGATTCTGGTTTAAATAGCTCCTATAGAATTGGTGGTATAATACCATTTGAGTGGTTACTGTCAGGGCGCCCTGGGGTACCTTCTGCTGTAGATGTTGGTTGGAGGTTTTTAAGTATTTTGTAATAAAAACATTTTTGAATTCGTTGATGGGAGGAGGTTTTTCAGCCTATGATGTGGAGCTGCCTGTTCCCCTATGGCTTTGAGTAGCCACATGGAGGTTAAGTTATCTGAAGCTTTTCTCCTACCCATTGTTTAGTTTGTCTGTCTACTCACTGCTGAGTCTCTGCTGATTGTTTATAGTTGGGATAAGTTCATGGTAAGTGATTTATATACATTAAAAATCTGTTTTTGCATTATATGTTGGGAGAAGGGTTTTTGGTCTGAGTGTGAGGAGTAGAATTAAGGACTATGTATGAGAGAACTTTGCATGCCAACTGCATCCATTGTATGCACATCTCTCTTGCATATTCATTAGGGATATCCTGAAAACCCTTTTGGTTTGTGGCTCTGAAAGACCAATATTCAAGACTCTTGGCCTAAACTCGCTCATTTTCTGGCTCTGCTAGTGCCCATCTGTATATAGCATATTGAGTTTTACATGCAAATCTATTACTGTCATTATGCTTCCTTCATCTCCTTTCCAACTTCTAATTGATACACTTTAGGTCCCAGAGGGCCTTGGTGTATGGCAGTTTTAGGCAAAGTAAATTTCCTAAATCTATTATTGTTGTGGTGGTATAATTTTGTGTTGTAAACTGTGCTGGGTCTGCGGTATATAAACTAAATTCTAATGAACAGTCGCAGCAATGACCTTTTAAAGCCTATGTATGAACTTGAAACTAACTTGTTAATTGCAATTGCGGTTAAAGTTAGATGGAAGAAACATACTTGACAATGAATGTGGATTGGATTTGAAGAGACTCCTGGAGGAAGTGGGTGGTCCTTTTTAATTCTGGTAATGCATAGACATTTTCAGCAGTGGTAGCTGGCTGTCCCCACTTTACATATTGCATATTTGGATTGTTTGGTTAGCCGATCAGCTCTCCAGCCAGTGACTGAATATGACTACTGACCGGTTAGCTAAAGTGGCTAAAGCTAGGATAGTCATTCAGCTGTCCTAAATGTAACTGGTTAGGGTAAATTACATAGGCATAGTTTGGGTGTGGCACCCTACTCCCCCCTCCTCCCATGTTGCAGGCAGTAATGGTGAACTGGTCCCCTTGCTCCCACTG
The DNA here is from genome assembly GCA_033557465.1 of Ichthyophis bannanicus. Taxonomy (NCBI): domain Eukaryota; kingdom Metazoa; phylum Chordata; class Amphibia; order Gymnophiona; family Ichthyophiidae; genus Ichthyophis; species Ichthyophis bannanicus. The sequence continues at coordinate 125,067,684 of CM066049.1, forward strand.
ACAGTATGACTTCCCTACCCTTCCCCCCTCCCCCAAAGTAAGAAGGCAAACTATACCGATGGTTTAACTGGCCAGCAGCTCAGTATCTCTGCTGACTGGCTAACACCCAGTGCCGCTCCTGGAAGGCTCTGTTGCTAGCAGGCATACAAACCAAGTAGCAGGGGTTATTCACAGGCATTAAATGGTTTAGTATAACTGAATATCCAGCTGCTAAATGGTTAAATCGCTTTGAATATGGCCTCCCCTGGTATTTATAGCAGAAAGTAGCCACACAGATTTGGTAATATGTCAGCATGGTGTTGACTCTGACTCTGTGCTCTAACTTTGTGGAAAAAAAAGTAATTAGGCTTTATCTGCTAATCTGCATTCCTGAAGGAACTCCACTCCCTTTCCTCTGGGTTGTGCTCCCCTTCCAGCAGCTTGGAGACTGAGCACATCTTTTTTTTTTATGACACTGGGATGCAAATACTACTGGCACCTTCCACCAGCTCCAGTATCCTACTGACAAAGCAAACTTAAAGGAGAGACAATTAAGTAAAAAACCAAACAATTAACTATAGCTAACTGAACAAACTCCCCAAATAGCACCTCCCCTCCCTCCCCTGGAGGGGGACTTCCCACACCCCCAAGTCGGAGGAGGAGGCTTACCTGACACCTGAGTTCCAAGGGCACCCTGTCACGCCATTCCGCTGCATCACCAGAACACCTCGGAAGAGAGGCCTCTGCCCTTCTCTCTTGCTTTAAAAACGCTTCAAACTTGAAAACTAAACCTGGATGGGATCAGGGACTGGACTGGAGTTCCTTCAGGAACGCTAATTAGCCGGTAAGGCCTAATTGCTCTTTCCTTAAGCATCCTTCCAGTCCAGTCCCTTTCCTCTGGGGTGTAACGGAGCATTTCAAACCTGGGCAGGCCCTGCAAGACCGGACTGAAGCACCGCTCCTCCAAATCCAGCATCTCCCGCTGCCTGAATATCCAAGCGATAGTGCTTGGCAAAAATATGTAGAGAGGACCAAGAGGCTGCCCTACAGATATCCAGCGGCGGAACCAGACTGAACTCCATCCATGAGGCTGCCTGGGCCTGAGTAGAATGCGCCTGGAAAGCCACCGATACAGGCTTCCCTCTCAGAATGTATGCTGAAGCAATGGCCTCCCTAATCCATCTGGAAATGGAAGCCTTGGCCGCTGCCTCCCCCCTGCGTGGTCCCCCAAACAAGACAAACTGTTCCGATTTGTGGAATGGCGCCGTCCCTTTTAGGTAGTACCTTTGCATCCAGCGAATGTCCAGACGGTGCAGACGAGCATCTACAGGCTTCTGTCCCACCGACGTGAAGGCAGGCAGCAACACTGGCTGATTCACATGAAAAGATGAGACCACTTTGGGCAGGAAGGACTGTACTGTATGCAAGACCACCTTCTCCTTAAAGAAGGACAGAAATGGAGGATGACACGATAGAGCCTGCAGCTCTGAAATGTGTCTAGCTGAACAGATAGTGATTAAAAATACCGTTTTGAGGGTCAGATCCTTCAAAGGCGCGCCCTGCCGGCTCGTAGGGCTCCCCAGCTAGAGCATCCAACACGAGATTGAGGTCCAAGGGAGGGATGGCTGACCTCCCTGTTGTGGGCGCAGGCGCCTCACCGCTCTCAGGAACCGCCCAACGTCCGGATGCTCACCTAAGGTTCTACCTTGAATCTTGCCTCGGTAACAGGAAATTGCAGCCAGCTGAACCCTTAGGCCTTGCGGCCAGCTCCTTTTCTCGAACCCTGCCTGTAAGAAGTCTAAGACCTCTGAAACTGCCATAGGCCTCTTCTCCTGAGCTGCACACCAGCACTCAAATATGTGCCAGACTCTCACATAAGAGAGGCAGGTAGAGCGCTTCCGAGCATTCAGCAAGGTTGCGATCACCGATGCAGAATATCCACGCTTTCGCATCCTCGCCCTTTCAAGAGCCAAGCTGTAAGCAAGAATCGATCCATCTGTGGCATCTGAATTGGACCCTGTGTTAGATCTTCCCTCACCGGAAGCCGCCAGGACTGATCTACCAGCAGACACATGAGATTGGCATACCACAGAAGCCGCAGCCAGTCCGGGGGCTATTAGAACTACGAACCCTTGGTGAGCCTCTACTTGTTGGAGAACCCTGCCTATGAGGTCCCATAGAGGAAATGCATACAGGAGCCCCTCGGGGGGGGGGGGCATCTCTGAGCTAGAGCATCAAGGCCCTCTGACATTCTTTCCTTTCTCCTGCTGAAGAAGTGACGTGCCTTGGCCAACTCCCACCTTGCCATGAGGTCCATGATGGGAGGCCCCCACCGATTCACGATCTGCTCGAACACTTCCTGGCAGAGCTCCCACTTGCCGTGATCCACCTTGCATTGGCTCAGGTAATCCGCTGTGACATTTTCTACTCTGGCTACATGTGCTGCCGATTAGACTTGTAGATGGACTCTGGCCCTGTGCAGCAGACTCTCTGCTTCCTCCTCCAAGGAAGGACTGCCTGTGCCTCCCTGATGGTTGATTATAGGCCACCGTGGTCATGTTGTCCGAGAGCACCTGGATCGCTTTTTGGCGAATCCAACTCCCGATCGCTCTGAGCGCTAGTGCTACCGCCCACAGTTCTAACCGGTTTATGGACCACCTGGTATCAATTGGGTCAGTGTCATGGCAGGACATGCTAGGTAGATAAAGTTCCTAGATGAAATAAATGACTGCTTCTTGGAGCAGCTGGTTCATGAACCGACCAGAGGGGAAGCCATATTAGACCTAGTCCTTAGTGGAACACCAGATCTAGTGCAAGAGGTAAGGGTGTTGGGGCCACTTGGCAATAGTGATCATAGCATGATCGCGCTTGATTTAATTAGTGGAGGAGGGATAGTAAGGAGATCCACAGTACGACCTTTTAACTTTTGAAAGGGAGACTATATGATAAAATGAGGAAAATAGTTAAGAAAAAACTAAAAGGAGCAGTTGCAAAGGTTAAAGACTTACATCAAGCTTGAGTGGTGTTGAAAAATACTATCTTGGAAGCCCAGACCAGCTGTATGCTACGCTTTAAGAAAAGTGGAAGGAAGTCCAAAAAACTGCCAGCATGGGTTTAAAGGTGAGGTCAGAGAGGCTGTTGCCAAAAAAGCATCTTACTGAGGAAGATGTAGGGATGTTACCCATGACTAAAGTGGTATGGTATATAAAGGTGCAGAAGAATTGAAGGAAATATCGATACATCAGGTAGATGTATTACAACTATTAAATAAACTGAAGAGTAGCAAATCACCTGGGCCGGATGGTATACATCCAAGGTTGTTGAAAGAACTGAAATATGAGATTGCAGACCTGCTATTAGCTTGGACTTGGCCCGAATCAACCAGTCGTCGAGGTACGGGTGGACGGGGACTCCTTCCTTGCTTAGAGCTGCGGCCACCACTACCATGACCTTTGTAAAGGTACAAGGAGCCGTTGCTAGACTGAACGGTAACTCCTGAAACTGGAAATGTCCCATTGGTACTGAGATCGAGGGACGTTAGTGGTGGTGCGACAGGGGGCATTTCTATCACCGACCTCGGGGTCTCTATGTGAAAATGCGGTACTTGGAGACACCGGTTGACATGCTTGAGGTCGAGGATTGGGTGAAACGAACCCTCCTTTTTGGGTACTACAAAATAGATGGAGTATCGACCGCAGCCGCACTGGTCTCTGGGAACTGGCACGATCGCCCCTAGGAGTAGTAGACGCGTTAGTTTCCTTTACTAATGTGGCCTTGGCCGGAGGTTTGCACGAAAGATGGAAGGGATTGGTCTTGCCAGTTGGAGGGCATACCCCTCTCGAACCACTTCTAGCACCTACTGATCTGAGGTGACCCAGGCCCAGGTGGAGAAAAACTGCCGCAGGCGTCCCCCCACTGGCAGAACACCTGCTTGGGCCCCCCTCACTTCATTGCTGTTTCCTAGGACCGGAGGAGGAGGAAGAGGCACCAGACCTCCTTCCTGCCCCTCAAAATCCCCAGAAACTCTGCCCCTTAGAGGGAAAGCATCCCCTCTAAAAGGGGTGCCGAAGGAGTCATCCGAAACCTACGGGCCTCCCGCTGCTGAGACCATGCGGGTATGGGGTTGCGACTCTGTTTCGGCCTATCTTCTGGGAGCCTGCCTCCCTTAGATTCTCCCAGTTCTTTCACCAATTTTTCCAGATCCTCCCCGAAGAGCATAGAGACATAGGTCATGTGGTCTCTTTCTGTCGTCATTTTTCTATCTAGTCTGTCTTTCCATATCAACAACTACAACAGTCCCCCTTTAGAGATCCTCTGTGTTTGTCCCATGCTTTTTTGAATTCAGATGCTGTCCTCATCTCTACCACTTCCACGGATCCACCCCTCTTTCCATAAAGAAATAGTTCCGTGTATCGCTCCTGAATCTATCCCCTTTCACCCTCATCCCATGTCCCCTCGTAGCAGTACTTGCTTTCAATCGAAAGAGGATCTCCCCCTGTGCATTTATGCCACGGAGGTATTTAAATGTCTCAATCATATCACCTCTATCCCGCCGTTCCTCTAATGTGTACATAGTAAGATCCTTAAGTCTGTCCACATGCTTTATAATGAAGACCACTAACCATTTTAGTAGCCACCCTCTGTACTGACTCCATCCTGTTTATCCTTTTGAAGGTGCGGTCTCCAGAATTGTACACAATACTCCAAATGAGGCCACACCAAAGACTTAATGCCTCTGTATGTCGCCTCCTTTTTTTCTGCTAGCCATTCCTCTCCGTATGCACCCAAGCATCCTTCTAGCTTTTGCTGTCATCTTTTCTACCTGCTTGCCACTTTAAGATCTTCAGACACAACCACGCCTAGGTCCCGCTCTTCTTTAGTGGACAAAAGTACTTCACCCCCTATACTATATTGCTCCCTTGGATTGCTGCAGCCCAAATGCATGACCTTGCATTTTTTAACATTAAATCCCAGCTGCCAAATTCTAGACTATTCTTCATGCAGGGAGGAGTGGTCCAGTGGTTAGGACAAGGTACTTCAGGCTGGAGGGACTGGGATTTCTAGTCCTATAGGCACTCCTTGTGGTCTTGGGCAAGCCACTTAACCCTCCATTGCCCATGTTCCCTGTAAGTATTGACGTATGTGTGTCATATCCCCTCGTGTTAAATGTATCCCCCAATTGACCGCTTTTGACCCGGTGAAAAGCGGAATATAAATACAGCTAAATAAAAATAAATAAATAAAAATGATTATCTAGATCCCCCCCCTCATGTTTTCTACACCTTCCTGGGTGTCTACCCTGTTGCAGATTTTGGTATCATCCGCAGAGGCAAACCTTATCCAACAGCCCTTCTGCTATATCACTAACAGATGTTAAAAAGAATCGGACCAAGCACAGATCCCTGGGGCACACCACTGGTAACTTCCTTCTCCTCAGAGTGAGCTCCATTTACCTGTACCCTTTGGGTTAGAAATTGGTTGAGTGGGAGGCGACAAACAGTAACTTTAGGGTCCATCCCTAGGGTGCTCAGTTTGTCGCCTGTGAGGAACGGTGTCAAAGGCTTTACTGAAATCTAAATACACCACATCTAGGGCTCTCCCTCGGTCCAACTCCCTGTTCATGCAGTCAAGAAATCAGATTTGTCTGACAATTTTTAATGTTTAATTACATTTGATATACTGTTCAGGCCAAAGCATCAGACCTGCCTCTGGTGAATCCATGCTGCCTCGGATCCTGTAATCTGCTGGACTCCAGAAACCTCACTATTTTTTCTCTTTCAGCAGCATTTCCAATAATTTACTCACCACTGAAGTTAAACTAACCGGCCTGTAGTTTTCAACCACTTCCTTATTTCCGCTTTTGTGTAAAGGCACCACATGAGCCTCTCTTCAGTCCTTTGGCACCACCCCCAACTCCGAGGCATTGAAAAGGTCTGTCAGTGGAGCTGCTAGAATGTCCCCAAGTTCCCTCAGTATTCTAGGGTGGGTCCCATCGCTTTGTCTACTTTAAGTTTTTAGCTAGTTTCTCACGAACCCTGTCTTCTGAAAATTGTTCAAGATGCCCCTCGCTTCTGTTCCTGTTTGTGGGTGTGTTCTGAGGTCCTGTTCCTGTGAACACAGAACAGAAATATTTGTTAAGCAATTCCACTTTATTTGTTTGATTTATTTACATTCTCTTATATACCGCGCTATTCTGCATCAGTGCAGTTTACATTGAACAAACTGAAATTACATTGAACAGGTCCAACAGCGCAAAAGCACAAAAACACGCTAAACACAAGAGAAACAGTCACAAGCGTGAATATAGGAAAGACAGAGTTCTTTATTAAACCAACGGCCGCCCGACAGAGGCCGTGTTTCGTACCCTTCCTCAGGGGCTAGCCAGGCGAAAAAAACTAAAAACATAAACATATTGAATGTTACAATGATAAAAGAACAAAGCAAGCCAAGCCAATAAAAACGTTAAAAACAATTAAAACCATAAATATGTGGAGCAAAGTAAGAAACAATATAAACTAAAAACAATACTATAATAAGTAGCTAAAAAAAGGGGTGGAACAGTAGTGCTCGGGACCTAATGCAAAGTGTACAGAATAGACTTTACTAACCTCTGTTGCGGTTCACAACGTAACTCTTACTTCACACTTTTTGTGCAAACATATAGATTTATAAACTTATGCTGAAAAACATAAATAATACAATTAAAAGTATATTGAAGCAAAGCATATTAAAATTAATTAACAATGAGAGAATAGGACAGGATATGGAACCAAACCAAAATATCCATACTTCTAGTGCAATACTAATGTTGTGTAATCGGAGACCATAAGGAGAGAGGAGGAAAAGGACAGGATATGAGGTAAACTAAAATACTGATGCATGCTATACGACAAAATATTTTACATAAAAAAAAAGTATAAAACACTATTATCCGAAGCAACAGCAATAGGAGTGAGTCAAAAGGACATGCTGCCCAGTAAGTTTTATAATATGTGTCATCAAAAAAGGAGGGCATATCTACATGGAGAAACACTAATATCTTCAAAAACAATTAAAAATGATGCAACCACATTTATGTATAATGATAAGCGGCGTGTAGGTACAGGGAGTTATCAACGGGCCCAGAGCTGCATGTGTAAATAAGTGAACTACAGCTAAATAAACCTGAGTTACAAGTTTCCACCAATTATAATCATGCAAATCAATGTAATTTCAAACAGAATGAATCGGGCATATTAACATACTGTGCTGACCCATGTTAATAGACCTATTGAAAATTAGCAAAAGAAGATAGGCTCACTATATCTTCTTTTGCTAATTTTCAATAGGTCTATTAACATGGGTCAGCACAGTATGTTAATATGCCCGATTCATTCTGTTTGAAATTACATTGATTTGCATGATTATAATTGGTGGAAACTTGTAACTCAGGTTTATTTAGCTGTAGTTCACTTATTTACACATGCAGCTCTGGGCCCGTTGATAACTCCCTGTACCTACACGCCGCTTATCATTATACATAAATGTGGTTGCATCATTTTTAATTGTTTTTGAAGATATTAGTGTTTCTCCATGTAGATATGCCCTCCTTTTTTGATGACACATATTATAAAACTTACTGGGCAGCATGTCCTTTTGACTCACTCCTATTGCTGTTGCTTCGGATAATAGTGTGTTATACTTTTTTTTTATGTAAAATATTTTGTCGTATAGCATGCATCCGTATTTTAGTTTACCTCATATCCTTTCCTTTTCCTCCTCTCTCCTTATGGTCTCCGATTACACAACATTAGTATTGCACTAGAAGTATGGATATTTTGGTTTGGTTCCATATCCTGTCCTATTCTCTCATTGTTAATTAATTTTAATATGCTTTGCTTCAATATACTTTTAATTGTATTTGTTTTTTAGCATAAGTTTATAAATCTATATGTTTGCACAAATAGTGTGAAGTAAGAGTTACGTTGTGAACCGCAACAGAGGTTAGTAAAGTCCTATTCTGTACACTTTGCATTAGGTCCCGAGCACTACTGTTCCACCCCCTTTTTTACCTATTTATTTATTATAGTATTGTTTTTAGTTTATATTGTTTCTTACTTTGCTCCACATATTTTATGGTTTTATGGTTTTAATTGTTTTTAACGTTTTTATTGGCTTGGCTTGCTTTCTTTTATCATTGTAACATTCAATATGTTAGTTTTTTTTTCGCTTGGCTAGCCCCTGAGGAAGGGTACGAAACACGGCCTGTGGTCTAATAAAGAACTCTGTCTTTTTTCTATATTCACAATTACATTGAACAGGGCATTATAACTTTATCCTCATCAGCTTCTACATATTCCTTCCCTTCACCCTTGAATCTGACAATACCACTTTTGCCTTTCCTCTTCTCACTAACATACCTGAAAAATGTCTTATCCTCCCCTCCCCCCCCTCCCCCCCCCCCCCATTTTATTGCATTGGCTATTTCCTCCTCTTTTTGACTCTTTGCTTTCCTGACTACTTTGCTAGCTTCTCTAAGGTTTTGCAAATATAGTTGCCTGTCTTCCTCTCTCTGTGATCTCTTGTATTTCATGAAGGCCTCCCTCTTTCTTCACCTTTTCATCTACTTCTTTCGAAAGCCATAGCGGTCTCCTTTTCCTTTTACCGTTATTTACCATTTTAACAAAAAGGTTGGTTGCCTTTAAAATATCCCCCTTTCAGTTTTGCCCACTCTTTTTCTACATCCCCCCCCCCAACTTTCCCTTAAAGGGGAGTCTGCTGAGGTGGGCCTTAGAAGAACTGTCTGCCGCCCAGTTGCGGAGCCAGAGGTAACGACTAGCTGCTACCACAGAAGCCATGCTCTTCGCCAGGCTACTGATGAGATCATAGTGGCTATCAGCCAGGTAGGCTGCCCCGACTCAATCCTAGCCGCCTCCCCCGCCGAACTCCCTGGAAGGTCACTGGGCAGCTGAAGCTGTTGAGACCAACGCAGACAAGCCCTGGACACCCAAGCCCACACACCGAGGCCCGGAGAGCCAGGGCATTGATGTCAAAGGCCTGTTTCAATAATGTGTCCAACTTCCTGTCCTGTGAGTCTTTAAGGGCTGCACCGCACTCCACCAGGATGGTGGTCTTTTTGGTTACTGCCAAGATGGCAGCATCAACCCTAGGGGACCAAAGTAAGTCCTTCTCCTCCTGCTCTGGCAAGAGGTACAACCGCGACATAGACCGTACCTTCCTCAGGCTGGACTCCGGCTGGTCTCACTCTTGGATCATCTGCCGTACTACTCGGTGAACCGGGAAGACCTTCTGCAACTTCCTAACCGCCTGAATCAATGGATCCTCCAACACCTCCCCTTCCGCTGGAACACCTGTGGAGATGTTGAGGACCTTTAGGGACTCTCCAGTCAATGCTAGCAACTCCTGTTGATGGAAGAGTCGAACAATCCTGGCTTGTTCCTCCTCTGGAATCTCGCCCTCCTCGAGCTGCTCCTCGTCCTCCCCCATTTCCTGGCCCGAGGACTGCAACCTTGTCCTTTTCAGAGGGACCTCTGTGTCTCCTGACTCCTTGGGTTCTGCCCCTCGCTTTGGCGGATGGTTCTGTGCTGCCCCTTGCCCCTGTGCTCCCTGCTGTCGCTAACAGAGCGCCCTATGCAGCAATAAGATGAATTCTGTCAAAAACCCACCCCAACCTCCCCTGTCCTGCACTCCATAGAAGTGGAGGGTCTGGGCTGAGGGAGATGCGTTTTGTTCTAATGCCGGGGGTAGCGGGGACCCAGCACCCATCCGGGCTTCCACCGGATCCCCTGACTCCAGAGAGAGGGATGAGAGAGGATCCTGGATTATATTAGCCTGGATTCTCTGCTCCAAGGAGGTGGCGTCGACTGCACAGCCCCTGCATACGCCTGCCTCAGACACAGCACTTCGCCAGGACCCGCATACCAGACATTGTGGTCGCGCTGGCATGGTGTCAGGATCACACACGATCACACACACACGCGAACACCCTGCTGAATCTCTTCCTCAGGGCTCAGTCCTCGAGGTCACGTGAAAAGCACACAGAAAACAAGTGTCTACCTCCCAATGTTAAAATGAACTCTTCAAGGCAGTAGGCCTCCCTGCACTGCTTGGCTGGCAGCCATGTGGTCTGCCACCGAGAACAGCACCATCCAACTTACCGCCGAGCCGATCAGTGCCCTCTTGCTTCAGCACTGTCCCGCACTGAGTTTGGCAGCAGTTTTTTTTGCCCTCGCGCTCAGCCGTCCTCGGGACTTCAGCAGCAAGGCAGAACCATGCAGACGGGCAGACTCAAGCAGCAAAATGAAGGACAGCAGTTTCTCTCCCTTAACGGGATCAGGAACCGTTTAGCTGCTTTGGAGCCGCCTCCTGCTCCATCGTGGAAGGGAGTGAGTTGGGGGGGGGGGGAGTCAGTAAGGCCCCTCTTCAGCCCCAAGAAACTAGGCTGCCTACCAAGAAGGAAGACTTCTTAAAGCTGCCACTAAAGGTAAAAGAAAAACTAAAGACAGGAAGTAACTGGGGGTTCCCACCCCCCTTTATCTCTAAGTGTCTCTCTAGTAAGCCTAGACCCCTGGCTTACTGACGCCCTCCAGCTGCTTGGAGACTGAGAATACTGGGGCTGGTGGGAGGTGCCAGTGGTATTTGTATCCCAGTGTCATCAAAAAGATGATGTGCTCAGTCTCCAAGCTGCTAGAAGGGGAGCACAACCCAAAGGAAAGAGACTGGACTGGAGGAACGCTTAGGAAGGACTTTATTCAATTAGAAACTGATTTTGCAAAGCTTTTCTCTTATGCAGTTGTTGGGAGGGGAAAGAGTGGGTTAGAAAATGTTTATATTCTACAAATCGTTGTTAAGACTGTGATCTTGGTTCCTATAGATATCTGAAGAAGCTTTGCTTTGTTCTAGCACACGGGTCAAACTCTAGCTCCTGCTTCAGAAGCCTGACCTGAACAGCATACAGCTAGGAATCGCAGATTTTATTTTATTTAAAAGGATTTATATCCTGCTTTGTCCATCAAAGCTGTTTTCACTTCAAACAAATCAAGTTGCATAGTGCGGGAGTGTCGACATGCAGTGGTTGTATAAGTAGCGTTTGTGTAGGTGTAATGCACATCTTGCTTTGGTTTTCGTCTCCTGAAGATGGGCCTAATTCAGAGACACTGCTAATCAAATTGCTACTAAAGTATTGGATTCTCAATTACACAACTCTGGACTATCAAATTGTCACAGCCTGACATCTGATGAAATGTGAAGGAAAAGTTAGTGTAGGGTTTTTTCGACTTCTGAAATAAATGAATGAGTGAAGTAGTTGTACTTGAGAGTGAGAGAGGTATTATAATATGCTGGAAACTTACCTGCCACACCCCCCACCCCTTCTCCCCCCCCCCCCCCCCAAAAAAAAAAAATCACACTTCAAATACAGCAACGTGTGTAATTTTTTTTTTTTTTAATTTTTTTTTATTATTTATTTATGCAATTTTAACAATCCAAACCAAGTAAATACTTGTACAGAAACAGCATCTTGTATAAGCAAAATACAACAAGAAAGAGTCAAGAAATAACATAAATACAAATATGCAATTAGCCCACAATATGGGGAGAAAACCAAAGAAAAATTTATAGGAATAAAGTGGCAATACTTTGGCGGGGGACAGAGATCTATCTTAAATGATGAGAATTCACTGAGGAGAGGAAGTTATAATATGAGAGCTTATAAATGAAGATAGATCCTCAGGTCGCAAAAACACATATTTAGCATTCTGATAAGAAATCACACATTTACAAGGAAAACGAAGTACAAAATATGCACCCATCTGGACAACACCTGGTTTTAACAACAGAAAAGCTCTACGCCTTTTCTGAGTTTCCTTAGAAACATTGGGAAACATTGCCACCCTCTTCCCCATAAATGAAACTAAACGTTTCTTAAAGTATAACTTAAGCAACCAATCCCGATCAGAGGACAAAGCCAAGGTCACTAACAAAGTTGACGTTATTAATTCCGACTGTTCAGGAGATTGTAACAAAGCGGAGACATCCAAACTATCCATAACCAATTCACCAACCGCTACCTTACTCTCTATTTTGCCCTTAGGCAGAAAATAGGCTTTCACCACTGGGGGAATTAAATCATTTGGGACCAACAAAGCTTCCTGCAAATACTTTTTAAACAATTCAAGCGGAGAAACATTCGATACCACTGGGAAATTTAACAAGTGTAATTTTATAAATGAACTGAAACAATGTTTTGCTTAATGTTGAAAAAAGAATTTGGTTCAAGAGTTCCATTTTGCAAAATTGATGTTGAAAAGATTTGTGACTAGTTTTTTCTTGAAGAACCTGAGTCTTGTAATGCTCTCGCAGCTACTGTTCCTGCAAGACCCAGCAGTCCATGTCCTACTTAACATTTATTGCTTTAGAGCCACTCAGTATAGCAGGGAACTACAATTTCAAGTTAGAGGTAGTAGTCAACATTTTAAAAGAACTGTTGGCCTGTTCTATGAATGGTACATAAAACATTGGCTTATACATTACTTGATTGATTGTCATACTGACTATAAGATTTAGTTTCTGGGCACATCCTGCTGTAGTCATAATCACATATTTGTGTCTATGATGTGAGCCAGAAAATGGTAGGAGAACCATAAAGCTCAGTAAAATAGGTCTATATGCAGTACGGTATTGGTCTTCATATGCTTTCCTGCTGGGGCTGCCAGTTCATTGGCTTCATCTTAGAGAGAAATGTTGCATTTTAGGTGTTGGATTTAGATTTGGAGTTTGAATTTTTAGATTTAATTATTCACCTTTCCAAGCCCAGGCTGAAGGCAAGTTGCTATTTGGTTAGACCGGTAGAGAAAAGTATTCGCGAGAGGCGGAGCCAATGGGAGCTAAGATGACTGCCTAGATCTTAACCTCGCCAACTCTTGTCTGTTAGAATCCTTTTTTCCCCTGCTTAAGCTGCTCAATTCCATACCGAACTCATGGTAAGTGCTCCTGAAATGGTGTCGGATATAAGCCTACTAAGTTGGAGTATAATACGAGCCCTAATACCGGAGTTAAAAGAGCTAAACTGGATTCACCCTCTCCTCAAAAGTCAGCGAGCATGCGAGAGGGCCCAGCGGCTATGCAAGAGATTTCTGGAGGAAATTCGGGCTGTGCGAGAGATGGTGGCGTCGAATGGTATAGCCCTGAATGGAGTGCAAGCAGAAATAGCGTACTTGAAAGATTAAGGAACAATTGGTTGCTCTCGCAGAGAAAGTAAGTGGTCTGGTGATTAAGTGTGGTACTCGCAATGAGCGTTTCAAGCAGGTCAATGCCAACAGCAAAAAGATCACTTACTTAGAACGAAGCCTGGAAAATCTAAACAACCGCAACAGAAGGAATAATGTTCGCTTGATAGGAATTCCAGAGGGTGCTGAGGGGACAAATATTAAAGCATTCCTGGCAACTACCATTACAAAGTTGTTGAAGATGGAACGTGCACATCGGGCACCAACACACGCAGGCCCTAACATCAAACAGCCACGACCAATTATCCTATGTGCACTAAGGCATTCACAAGCGATCCAAATTCTGTCAGCGGCAAAAGCTCTGGGTCCAATCAAATTTGAGGGTCGGAATGTTGCGTTCTACCCGGACTTCCATAAGGCTACTGTGGAGAGAAGGAAATCGCTCCTGGTGTTCGGATCAAGATTATAGCTCTTGCAGGCCCAGTATGGTCTCCTCTCGCCAGCAAGACTGCGAGTAACCTTACATAATCAAACTCGCACCTTTGAAGATCCAGCTCAACTGCGGGCATTCATTGAAGAGAAGGAAGTGTCGGTGATGAGCTGAAGGTTGACTTTAATTGCACCGTATAAGGCGATGGCCATTTACACTAGTAGCATGTATTGAGGAGCGTAAATGGCATCTTCTCAACTCCAGAGCAGTAAATACTAGTGTTATGGCATAGCCAAAGGTTGTTTGTAAAGTGGGAGATTCCTGCTATTAAGTGTGGGAAATCGCCAGCATGTTTTGTTGTACGTTTTGCAAGAATCTGTAAATAGGGGAGAAACTTGTGTGTGAATTTTTGTAAGTATTTTGGCGGATTGGGGTTTGGGCGGGTGCTCTTTAGTAATGTTGGTTCACCCGATTATTTTCCGTATGGGGAAAGGTGCTGTGTCTCCTTGTGGTTATATGGCAGTGGGGTTCTATTATGTATTAATCAGTTGCTGTAAATATAAAATGCCAGTGGCCAGTTTGTTGGCATATAATCAAACCCTGTCCCATGTCTGCTCTTAAATTTCTCTCTTTGAATGTGAAGGGCATAAATAACCCAGTTAAAAGGAAAAAGATCCTGCTGTATTGCAAAAAGGAGAATGCTGATGTAGTTTGCTCCAAGAGACGCATCTGCTTTCTTCTGAAACCCTGAAACTGGGCTTGGTCATTACATATTGGTATCACACTCTCCAGCTGTTCAGAAGAAAAGGCGTGGCAACTCTGGTCAGGAAGAGCCTAGCTCCTATAGTGGAGCACTCCCATGCTGACTTAGAAGGGAGGTGGTCATCAGTTGTATTAAAAATAAGGGGGAGAAATCTAGCGCTGCTAAATTTATACGCCCCCAATTGTGGTGATATTATATTTTTCCAAGAGATAGCAGAAGAAGCTCAGCATTTGTCATCCTACAAAATTGTAATAAGAGGGGACTTCAATATGGTGGTAAACCACCTGTTAGATTGTAAGCCTTTCAAATCTCATAGACAGCAGCAAGCCACATCGCTGGTTCTCTCTCTATAATGGCTGAGATAGGTCTCCCTGACATATAGTAACATAGTAAATGATGGCAGATAAAGACCAGCATGGTCCATCCAGTCTGCCCATCCTTACGGCAAGAGTAGGTACACCTGTCGCTCTGTGCTGGCCACCCCTCCCCATGCCTTTGTTTAGGAGTGGACCCACCACTCCATGTAGGACACCCCTGTTTGTTGAGAAGTTAGATGGAGTTTATTTTGTTTTTATCCTGTTGCTGTAAAGGGATCCGCTGTGCTTGTCCCATGCTGTTTTGAATTCCGTCACTGTGTTTGCCCCCACAACTTCCATCGGGAGAGCATTCCAAGCATCCACCACTCTTTCATTGAAAAAATATTTCCTGACATTGTCTTTCAATTTTTCACCTTGCAGCTTCATGTTATGCCCTCTAGTTTTGCAGCTTCCCCGTCTTTGGAAGAGGTTTGTTTGTTCATCGTTCCTCTAAGTATTTAAAGGTCTGAATATGGCATCTAAAGCACCCCACGGAAAGAGACTATTCCTTTTTCTCCCTCCCACATGGGTCACACTCTCGCATAGACTATTTTCTAATCTCCAAAACATTAATTTTGTCTGTAGAAAGGGCTGATATGTGTGCAATGCAAATATCTGAACATGCGGCTATCACTTGTACCTTGTTATCCGGTGAGCAAAGAGCAAATCAATGGGGGTAAAAAGCAATTTTGTTTTCAGAAGATCACTCTTGGGGGTTAGACCTTTTCAGGAATATATAAAATCTAGTATCAGAGAGTACTTTGACAATCTTCCGGGGGATACTGCTGGGTGGGCTTGGTGGCAGGCATTCAAAACCTTTATTCGTGCAAAAATAACAAGTTTTACAATTAAGATGGATCAGGAGAAAAAGGCTAAATTAATTGTCCTGGATGCCCAAATCAAGGCTGGAGATAATAGACAGATCAGAGGCAGAGATACTGTTGCACCTACAAAGGTTGAGATACCAGTATAATCTTATACTAAGCGAAGAAACAGAGCAAACATTGGGTCTCCAAAAGTCCAGATACTTTGCCAGCATTCTGCCAGCCTTGTTTTTCTCCACAAACATATTAAAACCCCGGCCCACAAAGAATAGTATGGAGGTAATAAAATCTCCTGATTCTCACCCTTTATCAAAAAATTCGGATATAGCTGAGGCTTTTCGGTCATTCTATGAGAAGCTATATAGATCAGAGAGAGTGTGACTTAGCTTCCAGAAAATGACAGCGCAGGTGCCACACCCACTCCTTACTTCTCAACAAATATCTGAGTTGGATAGTAAAATTGAAGCTAGGGAAATTCAGGAAGCATTAAAAGCAATGGCCAAGGGAAAGGCGACAGGCCCAGACGGAATTCCATCGGAATTCTACCGAACGTTTGAAGTAGAGTTAATTCCTCATTTGTTGGAATATTTTAACCTCCTCAATGCCCAGCTGCCTGCGGTCAGCTCCTTTAATGATGTTGAAGTCATTGTATTGGGGAAACCTGGTAGAGACCAGCAAAAAGTAGAGAATTATAGGCCAATATCTCTTCTGAACTCCAATTATAAGATTTACTCCACGATATTGGCCCGTAGATTAGTAAAAGTTACCCTGCATCTGATTCACCCGAACCAATGCGGTTTCACTGCAGGTCGTTCAACTTCGGACAATGCTTGTCTGTTACTCTCTACTATGGAAAAAAGATTGAGTAAAGAAACTCCTATGGTAGGCTTCTCCTTAAACGCAGAAAAGGCCTTTGATCAGCTAGAGTGGGCTTTTTTAAATCAGACCCT
Source organism: Ichthyophis bannanicus (assembly GCA_033557465.1). NCBI lineage: Eukaryota > Metazoa > Chordata > Amphibia > Gymnophiona > Ichthyophiidae > Ichthyophis > Ichthyophis bannanicus. Next base: position 125,084,212 of record CM066049.1, read on the forward strand.
GCATTGGTTTGGATTTGGGGACAAGTTTTATTTGCCTAAATTAAAGTATTATATTCCAACCCATCAGTGCATATATTTGCAAATGGGATAACTTCATCTCCACTGTTTCTGCACAGGGGCACGAGACAAGGCTGCCCACTATCCCCACTCCTATTTAATATCACTTCGGAGCCATTAACATTATTGATTTGACACTCCTCAGTGATTCAAGGGGTAGAGGTAGATGACTTGCAAATTAAAGTCTCTGCTTATGCTGACCTTTATTTACTCTTCCTTCCTCATTAGGAGAAGTTATGAAGATAATAGAGGAGTACTCTGTTATCCGGGTATAAGATAAATTGGGCGAAGTCGATTGCGTTCCCAATGAATAAGATGACATTCAAAGCATTGATCGAACCCTCTCCATTTGTTTGGGCTTCTGAGTCATTTAAATATCTGGGCGTGAGGTATTGTTACCACTTGGATGAGACCATAAGGATCAATACAAATCTAGTATTAGAAATGGTAAAATTATTTACCGTGCAATGGTCGCCGCTACATCTGTCATGGTGGGGGAGGTTAGAGTGCATAAAAATGGTTTTAGCACCAAAGGTCAATTATTGCTTGGAGATGCTCACAATTTCGTTTTCGGCAACCTTTTATAAAATGCTAGAACAAAGAATCATTAATTTTCTGTGGCAGGTTAAACCTCCCAGGATTGCAACCAAGAAATTGAAAGCAAAGAAGTGTGTGTGTGTGTGGGGGGGGGGGGGGGTGTCCAACTTCTGGATTTCAAAAAAATATCAGGCTTTCAAGCTTAAACAAGGGGCATTACGGACTTCCTCAAACTTCAGTGGGGAGAAACCAACTTGGCTAAAAGTAGAGGAGCGACTAGTAGCACCCATACCAGTATCCCTACTAATGGGAATGAACCTACCAAACACCTTTGTAGTAGGTCAAGTAATAACGCGCTACCCAGGAAGCATGTAGGTGTCTGGAGCATGGGGTGGAAAAGAAGAAGCCTTCTTCATTGCAAATGCCCATATGGTACAATATTCACTTTAAAATTGGTCAAAAGGTGATCGCTTGGAAAACTTGGCAGGGCAAAGGCATTTGGACGTTAAATCATCTGGTAGATGCCCATAATTGGAAACCCTTTGAGGAACTAATGAGGGAATATAAGCTGCCCTATTCATGTTATTTTCAATGGATTCAATTAATGCACTGTCTATCCAAATCAAGAATTTTAGCCAAGAACCTATCTACAGAATGGAAACTTATGCAAGCAGTGGAGGCATGTTCAAGCGTTAAAGGGGTAAGCTCTTGCTTCTATGCCATGCTGAGGGATGGGGCTTCATCTCGTCTCTCAGGACTAGAAAAAGCGTGGGAATTAGATGTAGAGACGGGGACTTCCCAGAGGATGTGGGAGGAAATATGGGATCAGACAAAGTTTCCATAGGGGCCGCGATAACGCAAACACTGTTTTTCTTGACCCACCACGCTTATATCACTCTGGTGAGGCTGTCAAAATGGGATTCCAAAGTAGGTGACAAATGTTGGTCTTGTGGTGGTTCCCCGGGTACTTTGAAACATATGTTGTTTAGTTGCCCACATGTTCAAATATTCTGGTCGCAGATATGGGACAGGATTCAGAAAGTTCTTTGGTTCAAAGGACAGCTATCTTGGGAAAACCAATCTCCAGGAACAAGCAGGAATGAGTCTTCACATATGGGTATCGTCGGTACCGACGGAGCCTGCGTGGGAACGCTCCCCAGCGTCCAAAAGGAAAGCTTTTTGGGAGCATCCCACAGCGCCTGCGCGCTGCCTTCCCACCTTTCCTAACCGCGCCTCTCCAGTTCTTCTTTTCCTCGGAGCCAGCAGGTCGTGTTCCTGTCACCGCTGAAGAATTTCTTTATTTTATTTCTTTGGTCGCGCGTCTGCCTTCTCAGCGCTGGACCGGTACCGCCGGTCTTTTCTTTCTTTAGTCTAAAAAAAAAAAACCCCTACTGTTTTTCCTCACTTCAGTGCATTTTCTTCTTGGCCTTAGGCCTAGAACTTTTTTCCTCATGGAAAAGCCCGCTTCTGGTTTTAAAAAATGCACGAAGTGCAGCGGCACTATTTCTGTCACTGACACCCATGAATGGTGTCTAAAATGTTTAGGTCTTGACCATTCCATCGCGGATTGTGAGTCCTGCTCCATGATGTCTAAAAGAGGTCTACAGAATCGAGCAGCTAAGCTCAGTACCCTGTTTCCCTCAGATGCGGCTTCGGTTGCATCGACATCTTCCAGAGCTGCTTCTTCCTCACATGAATCTCAGGTAACCAAACTTAAATCCAGCCGGTCCTCGAAGGGTAGATCTCCCTCCAAGTATCGAGATGCCTCCGGGCTTGCCCTCGAGGAATCCGCACCGGCAAAATTACCCCGGCGGGAGGCTCTGGCTTCCAAAGCTTTATCTATGGGGTCACAGGTTGACATCGATGGCTCGGCCTCAACCGATCACCTGTTGCCATGTTCTGGGGTACCGGTGGTTCCCACTGGTACCGACATCCAGACATTGGTTGCGTCAATGGATCAGAATATCCTGACCATGCAGCGTGCCATCACGGCATTCATACAAGCTGTGACGCCTTCGGTACCGCAACAAACTCCATTGCTGGTACCGACATTGGTTCCGGTGCCAGTACTGATTGCATCGACATCCGCTTTGGGGTCGACAGCAGCGGTACACTGTTCAGTGATGCCCATCGGTACCGATCCGGTACCGATCACTCCCGATGTCGATACCACTCGGTATGCGTATTGGGCCTTGCAGGAGCATCCAGACAGGTAATACTTCGATTCTTCTGAAGACTCTGAGTCAGAGGTTTCTGTCGAAGCGTCGGTAATTCATCCTCAGGAGCCCTCTTCTCCAAAAAGGAGAATGTCTGTCTCCTCCAGAGGACTTGTCTTTTCAAGACTTCATCAGGGAAGTGGCCAGGGGTCTTTCCATCTCAGTGGCCTCTGAGACAGAGCCTAGAGCAAAGAAATTGGATATTTTACAATATCCTAAGGCTCCTAAAGAGGCAGCCACTTTACCAATACATGAGATTCTTTATGATCACATGTTGGGCATATGGGAGACTCCTCTCACCACTTCCCCTCATTCTCGCAGGTTGGACACCATGTATCGTGTTCCTCCTTGTCCTGGTTTTCATAAGACTCAGCTCCCTCACCACTCCATTGTGGTGGAGTCTGCTATGAAGAAGATAAAGAGTACAAAAAGGCACTCCTGCTCCTCCAGGTAGAGAATGCAGAACCTTAGATGCCTTTGGCAGGAGAATTTTCCAGGCCAGTATGCTTGTTGCCAGAATCAACTCCTATAATCTTTATATGGGAATGTTTCTAAAAGAAGTTACAGATCACCTGCAAACTTTATCTCCTTTTATTGCAGAAGATAAAAGGGAAGAGTTCCTCACCTGGCTCAAACATGCCCAGGATATCTCCAAGTTTTCCAACCGTGCAGCCTTTGACTCTTTTGAAGGTGCCAGCAGAGCCTTGGCCATTGCCATAGGTGCACGCAGAGTTGCTTGGTTACAAGCTTCTGATTTGGAACCTTGGGTTCAAGATGGCTTAGGAAACCTTCCTTGTACAGGTGAAAATCGTTTTGGCAAAGATTGGCAAGCAAAGGCCACACAAATGGATGCTGAAAATTCTGCTTTAGATAGACTTTCAAAGTCCACTTCTGCTCCTTTTAAGAAAAGGTTGTTCAAAAATAGGATTTTTTCCCAAAAAAGGGAAATTATTCTGCTTATGGTCAGCAGTCATCTATTGCAGGTTGTTTTGCCTCAAAGAGACAACAACCACCAAAACAGGCCAAGCCTAAGGCTGCTAGGACTGCTACGGCCCAACAGCCTCAGCCTCCTCAGGGCCTTTGACTTACCACTAGAGAGCTTAGCCTTTCTGGCTCTAGAACATCCAGAGCCTCTCACCATTCCAGGAAGGTTGGTTTACTTTGCTCCCAGATGGGAACAAATCACAGCAGAGCAGTGGACCCCTCTCCATCATCATAAGGGAGGGGTACAAGCTTCATTTCTTAAACCTTCCTCCTCACACCATGGTGAGACAGTTCAATTCTCAGACATCTCTCCTCAACCTTCTGGGTCAGGAGATTACTACCCTTCTTGTCCAAGGGGCAATAGAAGAAGTACCCCTTCTTCAACAGGGCTCAGGGTTCTACTCCCCCTACTTTCTTATTCCAAAGAAAACAGGGGGCTACAGACCCATATTAGATCTCAGAGAATTGAACAAGTTTCTATGCAAGGAGAAATTCAAGATGATTTCTCTCGGTACTCTCCTTCCATACCTTCAGAGTCAGGATTGGCTTTGCTCTCTAGACCTCAAGGATGCGTACACCCATGTCCTCATCCATCCAACACACAGAAGGTTCCTTCGGTTCCTTTATCAAGGGATGCACTATCAATACAGAGTGCTTCCTTTTGGTCTGGCCTCTGCACCAAGGGTGTTCACAAAATGCATGTCAGTAGTAGCAGCATTTCTACGCACCCTAGGGATATTTGTATTCCCATATCTGGACGACTGGCTCATCCGAGCTCCATCCCAGTCAGAGGCCCAGACTTCTCTAACCTGCACATGGCGTATCTTTCAGTATCTGGGACTTGTAATAAACATTCCAAAATCCCATCCCACCCCTACTCAGTCTTTAGAGTTCATAGGGGCCTTGCTGGATACAACTGTAAGGGCCTATCTTCCTCAGGCCCGTTGCCTACGTTTGGTGCAGTTAGCCTCACAAATTCAGTTAAAATCCCATTTAACTGCTCGAGAGATGTTAGAACTGTTAGGCCACATGGCATCCACTGTGCATGTGGTTCCTTATGCTCGTCTTCACATGAGGGCAGCTCAGTGGACTCTGTCCACCCAATGGACCCAGGCATCAGGTTGCCTGTCAGACAAAATAGCAACCTCCAGTCGCCTCGTTTGGTCCCTCCAGTGGTGGAAGTCCACTCAAAATCTCTTGCTCGGGTCCCCCTTTCAACAGGTGTTACCCCAAGCAACCCTTACAACAGATGCCTCTCCAAGAGGTTGGGGAGCTCATCTTCAAGATCTCTCCACCCAAGGCATCTGGTCTTTACAGGAGACATCTCTACATATCAACCTCTTAGAGCTCAGAGCAATTTTTCTAGCTCTGAGTCTTCCACTCCCTGCTAAGCTACAAGACAGTCCTCATCCACACGGACAGCCAGGTAGCCATGTTCTATGTGAACAAGCAGGGCGGGACTGGCTCTCTGTCACTTTGCAATGAAGCTCTGAGATTGTGGGCCTTCGCCAGAGAGCATCAGATTCATCTCATGGCAGTGTATCTTCCAGGGGTTCAGAATTCTTGGGCAGACAGACTCAGTCGAGTTCTGCTTCCACACGAATGGTCCCTCCATGGGGACCAGATAGCCAGGATCTTTCGAATATGGGGAACCCCAGACATAGACTTGTTTGCAAGTCTGTGGAATGCCAAACATCCCCGGTTCTGTTCCAGAATTCCGTGTCGGGGAGTTCAGGCCAGGGATGCCTTCCTCCTCCATTGGGGGCAAGACTTCCTCTATGCTTTCCCACCCATTTCCCTAATTCCCAAGACACTCTTCAAACTTCAGAGAGACAAGGGGTCTATGATCCTTATAGCACCACATTGGCCACGCCAAGTGTGGTACCCTCTACTTCTGCATCTCTCCCAAGCTCCCTCCCTGGACTTGGGTTCTGCTCCAGACTTCCTGTCCCAGGAGGAGGGAACGTTGTGGCACCCAAATCCCGTCTCTTCACCTCAGAGCCTGGTTGCTGAAGGCCTAGACCTTCAAGATTTGCATCTTTCCCAGCAAGTAAAGGATATCCTTCATGTTTCCAGAAAGCCTTCCACTAGACATTCCTATGCTTTTAAATGGAAAAGGTTTACCATTTGGTGTGCAGAGAAGGGTCTTAACCCTCTTGCAATACCTCTGAATTCTTTACTGGAGTATTTGCTGCATTTATCCCATGCAGGCCTTAAAACGAATTCAGTAAGAGTTGTGATAAGTGTGATAAGGAAGCTCATCATAGCTCAGGTAGGAGCTATAGAAAGGATGATGTGACTCTGAACAAGCAACCTGTCAGTTCTGGTAGAAGCAAGAAAACAGAGTTTTCACATAAAAGACTACCAGTCCCAGAATGCACCAGGTTTCCAGCAGCCATGAGGGAGGCTGAAGTAAGAAAATGTGTGTGCAATCAAGAGAGCTATGAGGTAATCCCTAAGCACTCATCTCAAAGGGCAGGGCCTGATTCAAGACAGCTGCGCTGTGTTAGGGAGCAGCACACATTAGAACAGGATAAGAGTAGAGCTTATTCTTCAGGAAACAGTTACTACAAGCTCCAGCCCAGCTTCAGGAAAGGAGACAACAACAGTTTCAAGAACAGCTTCAGGAAGAGATACAGAGGGGAGAGCTTCAGCAACGGCTACAAGCACCAGTATCACCTGGAGAAACAGAAGCCAAGCCAAGCAGATAGAGAGAGAAGGAAACTCTCTGGAAGGAAGAGAAGAAAGGCCATTGGAAGGTCTGGGAGATTCCAAGGCAGTACTCATACTGGGAGGTATTCCAAAAGCCAGCAGAGTCCATTGGACTGGATTCAGCCAGAGGAATGGAGTGGCAGAGATAGGAATCACCAGTGGCTACCTGGAAGAGAGAAGACTGCATGTGGAAGGGACTTTCAGACCAAGGCCAGAAGGTATGTGAGAGAAGATCCAGTGTCCAGGGATCAAGATTGGAAGGCTGGACATCAGAATTGGATTACATATTGGCCAGGCTATACAGAGAGGAATAATGATAGCAGGAGAGGCTCAGGTATGAACACTGATCCAGACCCTATCTATAATAGAGAATGGCAGCAAGGGAATAAGCATTCTCATGATAGTGCCTTAATGAAAGACTCATCTGTGCCAATGTATGATATTGACCCTATGATTGTTGATGCAGGGGGAAATACAGCAGATGAAACTATTTACATGGACTGTTCTTTATCTAAATGCTATTGCTAGTTTTCTATGAGCAAACACATCAGCCATCACAAAGAAACCTAACTTTGTTCTTTATTTCCACTGCAAACAGCTCTTAAAGCAGGATTTGGGCTCACACAGTAGCAGCCAGCCAGCTAAAGGCTTTCAGCTGGTCCATTGATAGTAATTAGGGCTGCACCTGATTGTGTGTGTGAGCAAGGGAGAATCACTGCTGAGATCGGCGTGGAAAATAAGCAGAAGTTAACCTAACCAGCAAAGTTTATTCTTTACTTTGTGCCTTTGTATTTGGTAATTATTTGCTAAGAAAACATTAGCTAATTGCCTGACAAGCTGAAGGTTGTTTTCTGGTTTACTTTGTGACTTTTTGTTATCCATTTTAAACACTGCAAGCAAGTAACCTCATTTATAGTGCTATCAAGCATACATGTGCTGGGTGAATTAAACCCCATCAATAAAAGAAGTATTTTATTGATCTTACCACTTGGTTTCACAACTCAAATTATTGTCATCAGCTGTATTTGGGAGTGAATGAACTACAATACCCACAATACCTTGCAAGAATCATATGAATATATGTATCGTCAAGATTGTGTAAGTTCTCACCCTAGGCAGCCGTCTGACAAAAGGAAGCTTATCATAGCTCAGGAAGGAGCTATAGAAAAGGTGAAGTGACTCTGAACAAGCAACCTGTCAGTTCTGGTAGAAATAAGAAAACAGAATTTTTCCATAAGACTACCAGTCCCAGAATGCACCAGGTTTCCAACAGCCATTAGAGGAGCTGAAGTGGGGAAACGTGTGTTCAATCAGGAGGGCTATGAGGTAATCCCCAAGCACTCATCTCAAAGGGCAGGGCCTGATTCAGCACAGCTGCGCTGTGCTAGGGTGGAGCACTCATCTAAGCAGAATAAAGGTAGAGTTTATTCTACAGAGAATCATCCTCAGTTTCATCTGGGAGATCCTCAGAATCAGCTTGGATATCCTCAGCTTGGACGTCTTCATCATCTGGAGGATCATCAGAAGCAGAAGCCAGAGCGGGCTGACAGAGGGCAAGAAACCCTTTGGAAGAAAGAAGAGAAAAGCATTTGGGAGGTCTAAAGGAGTCCAGAGCAGTACGTATACTGGGAGACATTCAAAAGGCCAGCATACACCATTGGACTGGGGAAAACCAGAGGAGTGGTGCTGCAGAGCTAGGCATCTCCAGACGGTACCTGTGAGGGAGACGGCTGCACGTGGAAGGGACCCTAGGACCCGTGCCAGAAGGTATGTGAAGAGAGATCCAGTGTCCAGGGATCTGGATTGGAAGGCTGGACATAAGAACTGGACTACATACTGGCCAGGCTATTCAGAGAGGAACTCTAACAGCAATGGAAGCTCAGGTATGAACACTGATCTATGCCCTAGCTATACCCTTGAAAGACAGCAGGGAAACAAGTATTCTCCTGAGAGTGCTCCATTGAGAAATTCCTCTGTACCAATCCATGATATTGAACCCATGATTGTTGAAGAAGGGGGAGGGGTTGCAGATGCAGGCTGTGAATACATGGATTGCTCTTTGTCTAAACTCCTTTGGTAATTTTCTGTTACAAAGTACAACAACCATCACAAAGAAATACAAACGTGTTCTTTAATCTACTCAGAAAAGCTCCTGAGTAGGATTTTGAGCCACGCAGTAGAAAGCAAGCCAGCTAAGGGGTTTCAGCTGGATAACTGCTAGCAATTGAGCCTTACCTAATTGCTTGTGAGCTCTGAGGAAATCACTTCTGAGTCTATGTGTGAAGATATAAGAAGTTAACCTGAAAAGAACAGTTTTTCCCCTCTTTGTGGTTTTTGTTTGTTTGATGCACTGCTAAGAAAATATTAGCTAAAGCCTACAGAAAAGACCAGTTTGTTACCAACCAGGTCTTTATTCTTTTGATTTGATTGCCTGACAAGTTCAGCTGTTTTCCTGATTTTGTTTTTTCTAAGTTTAACACTGAAAGCAAGTATCCTGTTTTATGTGCTACCAAGCATATCTGTGTTGGGAGAAATAACCCCATAAATAAATATCTTATTGGCTTTACACTCAAGCACAACTAATTATTGTGAACGGCTGTGTCTGGTGTGAATGGACTACATTTCCCACAATCCCTTGCAAATCATATTGATATATGCCTTTGCCAAGACTGTGAACATTCTCACCCAGGCACCTGTCTGAATGAGTCCATTTGAGTGCTATTGCAGCATCCCTTAAGCCTCTCAATGGACAACCTATTTCCTCTCATCCTCTTATAGCAAGATTCATGAGAGGCCTTCTTTTGACTAAACCTCCCATTCGACCACCTCCAGTGGCATGGGACTTGAATCTGGTTCTTGGCCAGCTTATGAAGCCACCCTTTTGAACCCTTGGCCACTACCTCCTTGAAATTCCTTTGCTGGAAGGTTATTTTTCTCATTGCAGTCACTTCAGCTCGCCGCATCAGTGAGCTGCAAGCCTTGGTGGCTAATCCTCCTTACACAAGGTTCCATCATGACAAGGTGGTCCTTAGGACTAATCCACACTTTATGCCTAAAGTGGTCTCACCTTTTCATCTGAACCAGGAGGTTTATTTACCTGTCTTTTTTCCAGGACCTCATGCATCAAGTGCTGAGAGGAATCTTCATATCCTAGATTGTAAAAGAGCTCTTGCCTTTTACTTACAAAGGACACAGTAACATAGGAAGTCCTCTCAACTCTTTTTTGCTTTAGATCCCTCTCATTTAGGACTTCCAGTGTCTAAGAGAACTCTGTCCAATTGGATTGCTCAGTGTATTTCCTTCGCCTACCAGAGTAAGAACCTTTCTCTGGAAGGCCATGTCACAGCTCACAATGTGAGGGCCATGGCAGCCTTTATGGCTCATTTCAACTCTGTCCATCGACCAAATCTGTCGAGCGGCCACCTGGGCCTCGGTTCATACCTTCACAGCCCACTACTGCTTAGACAAGGACTCCCGCCGGGATGCCTTGTTTGGTCAGGCTGTTCTCAAACACCTGTTCCATACCTAATCAACTCCTACCCTCCATCCCTAGCTGGATGCCTGAGATTCATGGGGGGAGGTAGAGCCCTTTCCAGGGACTCACAACCTGGGTGATCTCCCAGGCATCTCTAGCTGGGGAGTCCCCATATGTGAAGACTCATTCCTGCTTGTTCTTGGAGATAGCACAGTTACTTACCTGTAACAGGTGATCTCTGGGAACAGCAGGAATAAATCTTCACAACCCTCCCACCTCCCCTAGGAGTTGTATCTCTCTATCTTTCTTTCCTTTCCTCACTCTCTCTTTGTCTCAGCTTTAAAACTCGAACTGGAGAGAGGCGGTTAGGAAAGGCGGGAAGGCAGCGCGCAGGCGCTGTGGGATGCTCCCAAAAGCTTTCATTTTGGATGCTGGGGAGCGTTCCGGCGCAGGCTCCGTCGGTACCGACGATACCCATATGTGAAGACTTATTCCTGCTGTTCCCAGAGATCACCTGTTACAGGTAAGTAAAGCACAGTTAATTACCTGTAACAGGTGATCTCTGGGAACAGCAGGAATTAGTCTTCACATATGGGTACGTCGGCACCGACGGAGCCTGCACGGGAATGCTCCCCAGCATCCAATCAGAAAGCTTTTGGGAGCATCCCTTGCGCCTGCGCGGTGACTTCCCGCCTTTCCCACTGCCTCTCCTCAGTTAAGTTTCATAGCTGAGACAGAAGGAGAGAAAGAGGAAAGGAGATAGATAGATACAACTCCTAGGGGAGGTGGGTGGGTTGTGAAGACTAATTCCTGCTGTTCCCAGAGATCACCTGTTACAGGTAAGTAACTGTGCTATCTCCAGGAACAAGCAGGAATGAGTCTTCACATATGGGGACTCCCTAGCTGTGGGTGCCAGGGGAGATCCTATAAAATGTGTATCCCTTGACCAGGCGGCATTTCCCAAACTTGGATCCCCGGCATCCCCTGAGTGATGGGGGGTAGGAGTTGAATAGAGAAGAGCTGTAGAGGAACAGCGAATCTAAAGACTAGAGAAAAAATGAGTCTTTAGAATGTATGTCAAGTATCATTAAAATATTTAATGAACTAGTACAATATAGAGCTTACCTACTGGATTGTAGGAAGTAGAACTGCAATGGAGTGTACTGTAGATGCAGTAGCAGAATCCTCAAGGTAACTTCACAGCAGTGAGGATGAAGTTCCAAACCTGGAATGGGCAGGTAACCCAGGTGTCAACTGGGGCAGGAGAAGAATGGCAGGTCTTCAATGGAAAGCTTTGTGGGGAAAAAGCTGAAAACTCTTTTAGGTACAGAGTTATTAACATTGAGGACTAAAAGAAGAAGACTGACCGATCTGGAGAATTAGCCCAGTCTTGAAGGGAAGAGGGGGTATGGAAAAAAGCCCCATTTCCCAAGGAGAACAGAAGTGTACTCGGAAAACTGAAGATGTACACAGTCTTTCCTAGCTGGTGAGAGATAGGAAGACCTTGAAGTTTGATACTTCATAGACAGGGAGATCTGTAACAAAAATAGAAGCTGTTGACATCACAGCAGTAATTGTGTGTATAACCGCTCCTACTCACTGAGCCGTATGAGAATAGGCAAGTTGACTGTCTGGACCCCTTAAGAAGGTAAAAGCTGTATAGCACAGACAGTTAGGGAGATAGTAGGTAATACATAGCATCCCATGGACATCTCCCAATGGGCACATATACATATATATATATATCTATATATCTATATGGAGATACATACATATCTATATATATGTGCATATATGTCTAGATATGTGTGATATATATCTATATCTATATCTATATATATATATATATATATATAAGGGCATGACGTTTGCCCACACAGATTACCGAAATATGTATGTATAGGACATATACATACATGAATATAGTCTGAGGATACATGCCTGCAACTGAGCCCCACAAAAACATTCACATGGGGAATGTGATGGGAAAAGATTCATCTAATAATAAGGGGGTGAAAACCACTTGAAGATATATAGAGAATCTATTTCTCCGGTGCAGGAATGTAGTTCAGTGGAATAACCAGTATGGTTGCGTGAAAAAACAGAGGATAATAGCAGTCTGGCAAGAGCACGTCAGGAGTACTTCAGGACTCTGACATGTCCAAAGGACAAAAAAACGCATAGACTAAGACACCAGGATGACCCAGCCAAGGGACACAGGGGTATCATGTACACTAAAAGAGTATGCGTAGTCCAAGTGGAGCAGAAAAGCATAATGCCAAGCTGTAAGGAAAAAAGGGGTAGATTCCTGCAAGATTGGGAACTCCTTGGACATTCACGCAGAAAAAGCTTGTCTTCTGTATCACAACAGGAGACAAGAGGGTATAAAAAACCCATATAGTCATGGAATGATTATATAAGCTTTTTCTACTATATGGAAAAAACCCTCAGAGACAAAATTCAATGCTCTGTAGCAAGGGCCCATAGTAGAAAATTTCTCTGAAGATTGCAGAGAGCATTGTGCAGGAGAATTATCAGATAAAACTGACAGAAGTCAGGTGTGTTGCCACATCCTAGGAAAGGATATGGCTAGAAGAAGATAACCTGCAGTGAGTAGTATTATGCAAGATAGTTTGAAGTAGCTTGCAATGAGCATTAAAGTAATCACTGGAACTCCTGCATACACAGCAACTGAACAAACAGCAGAGGGGATTCTCCTGTATAAAAACAGAGAGAAAACAGACAAAGGGAGCGGAGATATTCCTGTCCCTGTCTGATGAGTTGTATCTATCTATATATATCTATATCTATCTATCTATATCTATATCTATCTATATATATCTATATATCTATATATATCTCTATCTCTATCTCTATATATATCTCTATATCTATATATATCTCTATCTCTATCTCTATCTATCTCTATCTATCTCTATCTATCTATATCTATAGATGGCCATGACTTATGCCTACACAGACTACAGAAATATGTATGAATAGGATATATACATACATACATGAAGATAAGTCTGAGGATACATGCCTGCAACTGAGCCCCACAAAAACATTCCCTTGGGGAATGTGATGGGAAAAGATTCATCTAATAATGAGGTGAAAACCACCTGAAGATATATAGAGAATCTATTTCTGCGGTGCAGGAATGTAGTTCAGTGGAATAACCAGGATGGTTGCGTGAAAAAACAGAGGATAATAGCAGTCTGGCAAGAGCACGTCAGGAGTACTTTAGGACTCTGACATGTCCAAAGGACAAAAGAAAAACGCATAAACTAAGACACCAGGATGACCCAGCCAAGGGACATAGGGGTATCAGGTACAGTAAAAGAGTATGCGTTGTCCAAGTGGAGCAGAAAAGCATAATGCCAAGCTGTAAGGAAAAAGGGGTAGATTCCTGCAAAATTGGGAACTCCTTGGACATTCACGCAGAAAAAGCTTGTCTTCTGTTTCACAACAGAAGACAAGAGGGTATAAGGAACCCATATATTCAGGGAATGATCATATAAGTTTTTTCTACTATATGGAAAAAAAACCCCTCAGAGATAAAGTTCAATGCTCTGTAGCAAGGGCCCATAGTAGTAAGCTGCTCTGAAGATTGCAGAGAGCATTGTACAGGAGAATTATGAGATAAAACTGACTGAAGTCAGGTGTGTTGCCACATCCTAGGAAAGGATATGGCTAGAAGAAGATAACTTGCAGTGAGTAGTAACATGCAAGATAGTTGGAAGTAGCTTGCAATGAGCATTAGAGTAATCACTGGAACTCCTGCATGCACAGCAACTGAACAAAAGAGCAGAGGGGATTCTCCTGTATAAAGACAGAAAGAAAAAAACAGACCAAGGGAGCGGAGATATTCCTGTCCCTGTCTGATGAGTTGCATTGAAGGATAACAAAAAAGTCTACACTGGAAAGAAAGAGAAGTGTTTCAGTATGGTACCAACTCAAGCAGGGGAAACCCTGGAAGAGAGGGGGATGGAAGGTGACTAACCATATGGTAAGTCAGCTGACGGAAAAAATGTCCATATGGGGACAAAAAACTATCATGGGATAGTTGTAACCTCCCCTCGTAGTAGTAAGAAGGGGACAATTCTGTAACCCATGGACAAAAGTATCCTAACAGCTTAGCATACTGAAAAACCAGTGTAGAGTTTGAAGAATAAACCTCTGCTAAGAAGAAGTTAACTGTAGATTGCAACATATAGGAACCTATGGTTGCTGTTTATGATTAGACTGGCTAGAGTCTGGAGACCTCAGACTAGGATGAGATGTCCCTTGCTTGGGTACATCTGGAGGATGGGCAGGAGAAGGGTGAACCCTTTTCTTAGGGAAAGGAGGTTTGGTAGGACATTTCCTACGTCCTGGGGAAAAAGAAGGCTTAGGATGGTTTCCAGAACCAGGGACGTCGGTGGAGCAATGAGCAACCTGACGTAAAGCCTCTCTATTGAAGAGATTTTCTCCAGTACAAGGAGAATTACCCAGCGTATGTTGTGCCCATCTGCTCAAGTCTGAAGCTTGCAGCCAGGCTTTACGACGTGCCCCAATGGCAATAGCAGAGGATCTGCTAACAGACTCAAGAGTCTAGGGAAGCACGAGAAAGAAACCAAGAGATATTCCTGCTATGATTAAGAAGTAAGGAATAGTCAGTGGCCTTAGGCTCTGACAAAAAAGGGGACAAAAGAGAATTTCTCTGTGACCTCCTGAAGTGTCAGACTCATATAAAAAATATATGAGAATTCTTGAAGCCAGCATGGAAGTTTGGAAGGTTTGATGTCCAAAGGTATCAAGTGCTTTAGATGCACTACCTGGCGGATAAGAAGAATGCTTCTTCTTGCTTCTTACCGTCCTCATTGCTGATTCCACTACAATGGAATGACGTGGAAGTTGATTTTTTTTGAAACCCCGGAGAGGGAGGCACCTGATACAGAACATTCATGGCTGTAGAAGGCGAAGGGTGATTAAGGGTGATTCCCACATCCTCAGAAGAAGATCCTGCAAAGAATGATGTAAAGGAAGCATTATATTTTCCTTATCTGCAGGATCTTGGTCCAGAGTAAAGCCAGGAATAGGAATGGCAAGAAAGGTTGCCATGTCGAGGAGAAATCTCTGAAAAGAAGGATCTCCAATAGGAACTATTCCTGGGTAAGCTGAGGTTGAAGGAGCAGCTTGAGCACCAGAAGACATACTGGCCTGGTGCAGAAAAAGATTCCTGCTAGATGGACAGTGATACTGACAGTTCTGATTTGAGGCAGTTAGTACTGCATTGTCAGTGCCTGGGATCGATTCCAAACTAGGCATAGAAAGGATCGATGGCACCGATGGAACTGCAGGAATCGACATCGATACTGGTACCGGTATCGGAGACGATAATGTTGTCAAAGCAGGAATCGGGGGCTGCTGAAGCGGTGCCGAGGTAACCAGAGAGCCTTGGTAAATATCCTCGGTACTGCGTAGTCGGAAACGAAATGGATCGGTTCCGAAACGCGTCGGTACCAAGTCATCGAGGCTGGATATCGATTCCAGACTCGGCATCGAAGAGAGCGAGTCTATCGATGCATGTCTAGAAGGTACCGACGGTGGTGGTGGTATCGGCGATGCCAATACAGGAAAGTCAATCGGAGTCGTATTGATCGGTTCCGAAGGTACCGAGGACGTCCGAAGACGATGCCTGGTGAAGAGTGGAACACTCGACACCGGCGCCAATGTCGGGGTTTCGGTACCGCTCGAAGCCGGTACCAACCCCGAACATGGCTGGGATACAGGAAAGTCAATCTGGGTCATATCGATCGGCCCCGAAGGTACCGAGGACACCAGATGACGATCCCTGGTGAAGAGTGGAACACTCGACACCGGTGCCGATGCTGGGTTATCGGTACCGCTCAAAGCGGATACCACCCCCAAGCATGGCTCAGGTATGTTCTGTGAGGGGTGAGCCCCAGGAACAACCTGAAACCCCGTAAATGCTTTGGAGCCCGAAGACTCCCGCCGGGGTTTTATTGCCAATGAGGTCTTGAGGGCAAGGCCGGAGCCGTCGTCATGCTGGGCATGAGACTTACCCTTCAAGAATTGGCTAGTCTTAACAGACTGTTTGTGGGTTACCTGATCCTGGAGAGAAGAATAAACCGGTGTCCTCACCTCAGGAGGAAAAACGGTATCGAGGGAAACTCGAAAAAGGGAAGGTCTTCTCCCAATAATATAGCCTGAAGTATCAGGGGAAAAAGGGTCAGGACCCAAACAGGTTAGACACCAAGCATTGGAGTCTAAAAAGAAAACTAAGTTTCTACAGTGAAGGCACTTCTTAGGGGAAGAAGGCTCCATGTTGGAAAAGGCCTGGTAGGCCCCAAAAGTTAAAACAAAAAACCGAGGAGAAAATATTTCTCTAAGTTTGAAAAAGAAAAGAATAAAGCACTGGCGGTACCGGTATCGGCGTGAAAGACAGCCGCGACCACAAGAAAACAAGGATTTTAAAGAAAAATGTTTCTGCGGTGACAGGAGGACGTCCTGTTGGCTCCGCGGAAAAACGAAGACTGAGGAGAGGCAGTGGGAAAGGCGGGAAGTCACCGCGCAGGCGCGAGGGATGCTCCCAAAAGCTTTCTGATTGGATGCTGGGGAGCATTCCCGTACAGGCTCCGTCGGTGCCGATGTACCCATATGTGAAGACTCATTCCTGCTTGTTCCTGGAGATCTGTGCTTTATCCTACGTTCTACAGATAGTAAGATCCCTATAACTAAAGATAAAATACATTTATTCAATTTTATGATGGTTATAGCTATTAAATTGATTGTATCTTGCTGGAAGGACTCATCCAAACTAGATGCTGCGTATTGGTGGAATTCACTCTGTTTATATGCTAGGTTTGAAAATTTTCAGGACAACGTGTCTCAACAAAGAGGTTGTAATCAAATTCTGGTCCTCCAAGCGGGGCATGACAACTTATGCAACCAGATGAGTTCTGGGGAAAATAATAAATGGTATTTATTTGGATGAATTTGCGGCGCTGGCAAAGGTACACAACTAATGGCTGTAAAATATTTGGTATTCTTTCACTGCAAAGGTGTTTCCTGCAGGAGACATATACTTGTGTATACCACAAGGAGACGGGGGGGGGGGGGGGGGAGTGTGGGAGGGTAAAGGGCAAGCATTAGTAGGGAGGAGGGTAGAGGGGGAGGGGTAGTTGAATCATGTTAAGATGGATTTAGTATATCATGTTTTTTACAATGTTTGGTATATGTGTATGGTGTTGAAAATGTAAATATAACCCCCCCCAAAAAAAACAACAAGTGTTTGCCTGCTCCAACAGGCTTATTGTCCAAGTTTGTAGCCTAAGCCATGGAGAGAAGTGATTTGTCCAAAGTCACAAGGAGCATCAGTGAGAATTGAGATTTTCAAATGTGGTGTCCCTGGTTCCCAGCTGGGTGATCTTATTGCTGTCCTAGTCTTCCATGGCTGGCTGGCTGACTGCTAAGGCAATCCTCCAAAGAAGCTTGCTTTTTTAGCGTTTGAAAAGGGGCTTGCTCAGTGGAGGTATTGGACTACTGTGCACCTGCTAGGCTTGATGCCCTTGAAGAGGGGGAGCATTAGAAAGTAGTTTTGACACCACCCCTGGTTGCTAGGATATTTGAGCCTGAAGTTGCTAATCAGGTAACCTTTTACCTTCTGTCCTTTAGGAGCAGAGCATGGTGCAGCATTAGTTGGGTGACCTGTTTGAAAACTGTGACTTATCTTGTTCCGCTGCATTCCACTGACGATAAGAACATTGCCATTATCAGGACTCGTGCATGCCTCTTGTAGTCACAAGGGAACCCTTCCTAAGGTAAGCACTCATTGGATTTAGTTTATACTGCTGTGCATACGATACGTGGGGCTTGTCTTTTTACATTGTAGATGCAGGTCTTTATTTTCCAGTTAATTAGGAGTTCTTTGAGGGCACAACGGTTTTATTGGTGCTTTTGTGGTGCAGCTACTATTGCTGGGTACTTTTTTCAGTTGAATCAAATGCATATATTTTTGCAGCTAAAGAGCTGTTGGCATTGAAAAGGAACACAGAGAGAGAGAATGGAGGACGCAAGGCAGGCAAGGATATGGGTGGAAAGAGAAAGTAATGGAGGGTGTGAGATATTTGAAGTGTCTATTAAACACCTGTTCTAATTTTTGCATTGGAGGTTGTTCTGTCAGAAGCCCTAGATCTACTTCTAAGCACCTGTCATAAGTGCAAATATATCTCTTAGAACAAGTTAGCAGTCTACCATGTTTGTAGACTGTCCTCTGCAGAGGCAGCTTGAAGTTTCTATCTTATCAAAAAGAGACTATATCTCATTACAAAACAAAAGTTTTAAAGAGACTGTGAGGAAGAAATCTCACCTCCTATCCTTGTGGATGATAATATATTGTTTAACTGGAGGAGTCTAGCATTCAGAGCCATTTGACCCCCCCCCCCCCTTAGTGTTAAAATTGAGCACTCTAGAAAATTTCCTTCTTGCAAGGGTGATTCTGCTGACCTTCTCTGTGCAAAAATAATGGAAACCACATTCTTTACAAGCAAATGTGATTCCTGCCAGAGAGATTTATTGCATTAAGGAGCAGATGTAATAAGTGTTTTCTCAGTAGACAGAATGTGGGAAAACTATTTAATATATCTGATTTGTAGAATTGATTCTGCATGGGCAGGACTTTCCACGTGAAACTGGGATGGAACTGTGGGAAGGAAGTACAATGGCCTGTGTATTTTTTTTCTGATTAGTAAAATACCTTTGTGCTGAGGAAAACATGCTCTTTCCTACCTCCCACTGCTTCTGTGCTGCTTCAAGAGGCTGGCCTTTCATTGCAAGATGCAAGGGTTTTGTGTTGTGTAAATCAGTGCTGAATTTTCAAGCTATGGGGGTCATTTTGGAAGCTCTATTCATTCTTTGGGCGTTCAAAAAATGGACATAGAGATGTCCAAAGCACAGAGATGTCTCTAGAGCCATTTTAGAAGCCGTGTCTGTGGATGTCTCCAGTATGAAAACGACTTAAGTTTGAACAGAGGCGTGGTCAGGGCGTTCCCAGAGACCTGAATGTCCCTGCCTAATCTTAGAAACATCCTGGATGTCCAGAGTCACATCTATGTTTAGACTTGCTCCAGGCATGAATAGATATCTGAAAAGTTGTTGTTTTCTGGCTGAAAAACATCCAGATGGTATAGAGGAGAAAGCACACCATCCCCAGTACTCTGCATCTTTTTGGTTGCAACAGTGGGATTTGAACCCTGCCTGCCCTGTTTCTAGTCCATTACTCTAACCATTAGGCTCTTCCTAGACATCCAGCTTCTGGGGAACTCTGTGTAGATGCCCCCAGAGATGTCCATATTGGGCACATCCACGTTTGTGAAATCATGTTTGCAGTTAAACATGTCTGCATTTTTTTTTTCCTTTTTGGATGTTCTGGTTTAGGCATCTCAGATTGCATGTGAACATCCATTTTTTAAAAAATTACCTTCCATGTTCCTCAGCTAATGAGTTGTTGCCTTTTCCATTCCTACCAGTATTTAATATGGGATGCAGTGCATGGCATGATACCTTTTGAAAGGAATACATTTTTCCTGAAGGTTGTTTCTGGCTGCGGGCTGTTTAAAGAACATGTTAGACCACTACACACTGCCCCACCCTACGAGCATTCACACTCTCATTCCAAGGGAGTTTCGGCTTCATTCCATATACCACCCTTCAAAGTTAATACCAAGGTGCTTTATAGTAATATATGATGCTGAATATCTTCCATAACTAGTGATGTGGATTGTTGTAATTTCATATTTTAATATAATTTGGTCCCAAACCAGACCCCTATTTTGCTCTTCAAATTCTGAAACTTCTGCATACTCTCCCTTATTGCAGCTGCCAGAATACAATTCCAAACATTTACCCATAGTGAAACCTACAGCAATGTACTTCTGAAGCAACTGAGTCTTTGGCCTCTGTCTGTTAATGATGTCTAGGCTTTTGGATAAGATTGGGAATAAAGGTAAATAGTATTTGCTGTGGTCAGAGGTGCTGTGTTGCTTTCTCATTGACATTGACAGGAGTGGAGGAGTGGCCTAGTGGTTGGGGCAAGGTACTTCAGGCCGGAAGGTCGGGGGTTCAAATCCCACTAGAGGACAGCAACCTTGGGCCGGAAGGACTGGGGTTTCTAGTCCCTCGGGTGCTCCTTGTGGTCTTGGGCAAGCCACTTAACCCTCCATAGCCCATATTCCCTGTAAAATAGTTATCTCCAAGTTATAATGCCCTGTTCAATGTAAACCGCACTGATGCAGAATAGCGTGGTATATAAGAGAATGTAAAATAAATAAATAAATAAATTTTGAGCAGGCCGTGCCAGAGCCAAGTGTAAAGAAAGTAGTTCCATGCTCTTCTCGTCTGTTCTTAGACTTTTATATACTGCCTTATTCACCTACAAGGGGATCTGAAGTGGTTGACATTGGTATATGATAAAATACATCAATTTAGTGATGAGAACTCAGCCGATGACTGATGGTAAAGCAGTCAGTGTTTAGTTTTATGTAAACTATTTTGATTGTAAACGTTTTTGGAGTGAAAAGGTGGAAAATAAGCTTCCTTATCCTGCCCAGCCCAGATGTATGGTTATGCTCCCTTGGACAACTTTCAGTGATGTTATCACTAGATATATCTGCTGGTGCAGTACTCTGAGATGTCAGTATAGACTGCTTCCCAGCAGGTGACAAGGTCTGTGGACTGGTGCAGCAGTGCAGACAGGGCTCTGCACACAGGCCCGTGTTGCCCAGAACTTGGGTACACCTCTGACTTCTAAAGCCAATAGCAAGCCTATGTTCAGTGCTCTTACCTGCGGGTTCTGGCATTAATGGGCTGGAGAGCAGACAGGAGGACCCCATGGTACCCTTGAGGAGAGAGTGATATTAGGGCCTGCATCTTGTCCTCTATTTGATTGCTATTTTTTCAGTGCTTTTTTTTTTTCCTTTGTTTTTCCCCATAGATTTCAATTGGAGCTGTATCTGGCTGTCTGCTGCTTTGAATAAAGTAGCTCTAAATTAAAAAAACAAAACAAAAAAAACACCCCCCACCCCAAAAAACTCTAGGAGCTGGGCCTGCGGAGTGACCGGAGCCACCCTTCTCAGGTTTCCCAACCTGCTAGGTTTGAGGATTCCATTTTTGCCATGGTTTTTTCTGTAACTCTTTTTGCAGGCTTTTTTGGTTGGGCCATTGCAATGCTCAGTTGTAGCCTGATGCAGCCTGTGACCTTGGTGTGGTTTTTTTTTGCCCTGGTGCTATAGTATTACCTTGGGGGTTATTTTTTGGCATGTTCAGGAGGCCTGGGGCCTGATGTGGGGAGAGGGGGGCTCATATTTTTTTTTTCCTGCTAGCAGGCTCTGAGACTGTTTTTATATATTGGCATGGTCCTCGTTGCTGGAGGGGACAAGGTGGAATATCCACACCCACAAGCCCATGGTCCCCTGAAGGGTCCTCTGGGGGCTTCAGGGCCCCTTCTCTCAACTGGCTTGTGCATCAGCCTCTGAAACAGCTTATGGTTGGTTTCAGTCATTTTTAGCTCTTTGGTAACCCCCTCCTTTGTGGTCGGTGGCCCAGGCTACCACCTACGGAGGTCCAGGTCCATTGGGCACCTTTTTCTAAGGCTCTGTTGCACTGTTGTGCCTGCCTGCCTGCCTGCTTTTCCTTATTGTCACTCCAGTCCAGTCCAGCCCCACCCCTCCCCACTGGGTTTCATTTATTTTGAGGTCATTTAATTTAATTTCATTGAATTATTTAATTTAATGGAATGACCTCAAAATAAATGAAACCCAGTGGTGCAGGACTGGACTGGAGTTCCTCAAGGAACCACAATTAGCAGGTAAGTCTAACTTCTTCTCTTTATCCACTGAGTATTGCTTGGGATGCAGATAAGGAATTCTTCCTCCAAAAGGTGAGTCTAAGGTGGAGAGGGATATTCTCATTTGGAGGGACAAGGTTCTTTGGTGATCTGCCGCTTTCTCTAGGAGGCTGTGCTCCTTTGCAGGCGTGGTCAGCAAAACCCAGTTTGGAAGGTATCGGGCATCCTTCTGGCCTTTCTCTCCTGGAACGTATGAGGCAGCTTGTAGCCTCTCAATAGGGAGACTTCCTGACCTGGGCCTTGGGGCCCTATGGTCCTTTCTTGGCTGTACCCTCTGCCCAGGATGAATTGGATCAGCCTTTTGGGCTCCTCCAGTGGGAGCCCTAGTCACGGCTATGACTAAGCTATGGAGGGGAGGCACTGTGCACAAGGGGTCTCATGATAGGAGGGTTGAGGTTCTCCTTAAGAATGCTTTTGCAGCTGCTGCCTTAGGCTTACAAGCAGCAATGTGTGCAGGCTTGGTGGCCCAAGCCCTCTGATACTGGATCCAGTAGCTTCCAGACAGCCGGGAGGCTATGAAGTTGGAGTAGTGGACTGCCTAGATTGCTGGTGCCCTCTGCAACTTGTTCGGAGTCTATTCCAAATCCATGGTGGCAGTGGCAATAGCTAAACGATAGCTCTGGCTCTCTGCTTAGTTGGCAGATTCGGTCTGCAAGCTGTGGCTGAACTCCCCTTTTTAAGACTAGTTACTCTTTGAAGTGGGCCTTGAGACATGATGGTCCTTGGAGGATCGCCCACAGAGACTCCCAGAAGGTAGACCTAGAGGAATTATGAGCACTTCTAAGGCCTTGCATAGATCCTGGAGATGCTGTTGGGCTGCTAGGAGTCTGGATGGCGCCTTGTCATCCTCTGGGCCTCTGCCCAAAAAATAGCAGCCCTTTGGAGCTTTCAGCATACTCGAGGCACCTCCATGGCTCCATGTAAAGCCAGTATTCCAAATTGTCCCAGTCCAGTTCCACACATATGGGTAGTCTCCCTACCTCAGCAGCTGAGACTTGAGCATGTCTAAATCTTCTGATGTCACAATAGAATAGCTCCTCCTTTGGAGCCCAGGAGCCAGTAACTCGGTCTTCAGCAGCTGAAAAGGATCCACTGCGTGGCTGGGCTCCACTGTTGGGTTTTGGCCTTTCTTTCTGAAAAAGATTTTTGATTTGTAAAGTCGGAGCAAGAGAGCACTCGGAAGAGCAAGCTACCTTGATTTCTTAGAGGCTGAGTATGTGTTAGCCACTGATCTGGCAAGTGGAACAGGACAAGCAGAGCAAACCACTTACAAAAAAAAAAAGGAAGCCTGATGCTCTGCCAGGATCCAGTCCCAGGTTTGGCAGAGCCCAGGAGGAAAAATTACTTGGGGTCCCAGGTCCCTTCCTGCACACCCCCTCCCCCAAGCCGAATTACCTTGCACGCCAGTTGGACGATAGTGGGTTGATCCCTGTGTCAGCAGCACATTATCGGGCCTGTGGCTTTAAGTCCCAGCTGTGAAGAGCAACTCTCCCTCTTTTGCTGGTTTTTGTTTTACGGCAATGCCTGGGGATATAGGGGCCTTCCTCGATTGATGTTGGCAGGTCTTTGCACAAGGAGATTTTGGTGGTGGTAAGTGCCAGGGGTCTCTCTCTCTCTCTCTCTCCTTATCCTTTGCTCCGGGGGCGGCCGTGCGGATCGTGCATGCAGAAAGGCTCGCTTTATTGTGTGGCATGCTCGTGGCTGGAATCTGCCGGGTCTGTGCACGTTCCAGGAGGGTTTTGGAACTAAATTGGCCATTTGCACAGGGGAGCATGCAGTCGGGGAGTGCAGATTAGAATGAGGCTCTTTCTTCTGAGTTTGCAGTTTTAGCTGGAAGTGAGGCCCTGCCTGCAACAGCCATTTCCCTCCAAGGTAAAGAGACCGCGAGAGAGGCCAGCAAAAACTCAAAGGGCAGAAAGCCAGGTGCAGCTCCAGCTGCAGCAGGGCTTGCTGTACAGGCACAGGACACTGTGTGGCTTTCCCCCCCCCCCTTGATTTTGTGCTGCTTATGCACAAAGCTTATTGCCTCAAGTGTGATCAAAAGTGTAAACGGGGAAGCACAAGAACGATTTTGTTTTCTTTTTAGACCAGATGTTGCGCAAGCAGCAGGTCAGCCCTCTGAGCACAGGGGAGCTTGCAAACAAGAGAGCTAGAAAATCTGTTGTGACATGGCTAAGCAGGGTTCCCCTCAATCTCCAGGCTCCAATGGAGAGTACATTGGACCTTTGAGGGAATCCAGGGTGTCAGGACCTGGAGGTGGGCGAGATCCCACAGGAAGATCATCTCAATACGGTCAGAGCTTTCCACAGACGAACTGGCAGCCGTAATCAGCCATTTCTTGGTGACACTGAATATGGTTCCTATTCCGGTGATGTCAGAAGAACCTCTGGAAGATCCCTTACTACAGAGGTTTCGGATGTTGCAGACTGCATTCCTAGTTCATAGTCATTAAACAAATGATTGAAGAAGAGTGTAAAGTCCCCCGTAAGCTAGCCTCGGGGGCAGCAAGGCCTTGCTCTGCTTGTATCCTATTCCATGAGAGGAGAAGGAGTTCCTTGAGATGCCAAAGGTGGATGCGTTGGTCTCGGCAGTGACCAAGAAGAACACCATTCCCATAGAAGGCGGGTGGCTCTAAAGGACCTGCAGGACTGTAAATTGATGCTTTTTCAGGCCTCCATCTGCAGAACCATAAGTTGGAGAGGCTATTTCAGGCCTCTCATTTTCAGGCCTTCATCTGTGGAGCTTGTTACCAGAGCCTCCATCCATTGGATACAGAGCATGTCAGAGGCAAGTGAGGGGCTCTCAAACAGAATTGAGGAGACAGCAAAGTTGTAATTGACCTCTGTGTATCTGGCAGATACCTTTTATGATATGGTAAGAGCATCTGCAAAGTCCATGGCATCCATTATTGCAGCCAGGAGATTTTCTCTGGTTGCACAACTGGTCAGGTATGTTTCCTCCAAGTCCTGGCTGAGTAAGTTCCCCTATCGGGGAAAATTACTTTTTGGGGAAGCATTGGACACGATAGTCAAAGAGCTGGGAGACTCAAAGGGAGCGAAATTGCCAGAGAGGATTGGCCCAAGATGTCAAAGAAGGGCAAGGAGGTACAGGCAGTGCTTTGCTGGTGGAGGAAGTGGGGCCGCTTCTTTGGGTGCAGGGGAACCTGATGGCTCTCTCAACAGCTCATGTAGCAGGAAAGGACAACCTGCAGGCAGACTTCCTCAGTCATCGCAGATTGGACCCAGGCGAATGGGAGTTGAATGCAGGAGTCTTTTTCATGAGAGAACCTGGTGTTGGGGGATTCCCATTATGGATCTGATGGCAACCTTTTCCAATGCCAAGGTCAGCAGGTTTTTCAGCAGGTACAGAGAGGGCTAGATACCCTGGCACAGCAGTGGTGGATGGGAGGGCCTACTTTGTGCGTTTCCTTCTTGGGCATTCATGGGCTGGCGTCTGCACCAGATAGAGACAGCGTGCAGGTGATCATCTCGCTAGACTGGCCTCGAAGACCCAGGTACGCAGACCTGCTGAGCCTGGTGATTGAGAGTCCATGGCGGTTGCCAAACAGGACCAATCTGTTGGCACAGGACCTGGTGCTCATGCTGCAGGTGGATTGATTTTTGCTTACAGCATGGCTCTTGAAAGGGCACGGCTGAACCACAAAGGGTACTCTGCAGCAGAGGCCTCCATTTTTCTGAGAGGTCTACTTCTCTGGCATATGTAAGAGTGTGGTGTGTTTTGAGTGGGTGTGCTGAGAGTAATGTAAGCCATATAAAGAAAAACCACTAGTTGCAAATATCCTAAACCAATATAAAAAAATACAATGCAACACAATTTAATAATGTTTATATATAGCACCAATTTATCACATAACAGTGTAAATAATACGCATCTTTTAAAAAATATAAGATACATCAATATATGTTAACCATCAATAATACATCATATCTTATGTCTTTTGTTCCTTCTAAAGGCAATATCACTGCAAATTTCATAAACCGCAAATAGCTGAATAACTGAATATTACATAAACTCTGACTCACTCATTCACTCATACACAATTACTAAAAGGTACAGACGTACTCTATACCCAATGTCCTAGCTAATATATAATACATATATATAAATATACATATATTATCTCACATTAACTTACATAATAGAAATACTTTGAAAAACTGCAAAAGACAAATTATAACAATACATATAATTAAACCCAACTAGTGCTCATGATGTCTCTGAAATCCAATGGTTCAAAGTTCTCCGTAAAAATCCATGAAATACAGAAGAAGCTGTGCCAAGTTTTGCTGATATAATAATTCCAAGGGAGAACACCTTCAAAACTTCAATGAAGAAACATGTAGATAAATATCATGTCATAACTGATCGTTCCGTCTGTAACAGACAGATCGTACTACCAACCTTCTACAACGAATGGGGCACACCTCGTAACTCCCACTAAACCAAAAATGACACATTTTAAAATCAACTCTATACAAAAAAACCACACTTAAACAGCAACCTTTGAAAAACCTAATGCAAACCTGCAGAATTCTCCCGGTCTATAATGTAGGAAGGATCCCCCAAAGAAAAACTTCTTCCATCGGAAACAAAAAAAACTGGGCAGTCTTATTCTGAAGTATCATCTTTAAATACCCCTTCAGTCATGGGTAACATCCTTACATCTTCCTCGGTAAAGACCGAAGCAAAGAATTCATTCAGTCTCTCCGCTATAGCTTTGTCCCCTCTTAGTGCCCCTTTTACCCCTCTATCATCTAATGGTCCAACTGACTCACAGGTTTTTTGCTACGAATGTACTTGAAAAAGTCTTTATTATGCATTTTTGCTTCCGCAACAAGCTTCTTCTCAAATTCTCCCTTTGCCTGCCTTATCAGTGCCTTGCATTTAACTTGTCAGTGCTTATGCTGTTTCCAGTTTTCGTCATTTGGCTTTTTTTTCCATTTCCTGAAAGATGCTTTTTTGGCAACAGCCTTTCTGACCTCACCTTTAAACCATGCTGGCAGTTTTTTGAACTTCCTTCCACTTTTTTTAAAGCATGGAATACAGCTGGTCTGGGCTTCCAAGATAGTGTTTTTCAACACCCAAGCTTGATGTAAGTCTTTAACCTTTGCAACTGCTCCTTTTAGTTTTTTCTTAACTATTTCCCTCATTTTATCCTAGCCTAGAAAGGGTAAACCCCAGTTGCAAAATTATAACTGAAAACACCATTCTTGGGCCCCCACTTCACATAGCTGCCGTCTTCCCTACAACCCTCAGTCTTACCTCATAAAGAATGATCAGATAGGGTAAGAGTGATTTTCTCAGGCAATCTTGAGCTTTAGTTCACAGTAGTGTGAGTGACTCTAGATTGGTGTCATTTTTGCTTTGCAGACCATGCACCACCAGAATTTTGCAAGCTTCAGACTGGGGTTTGCTCCTGCCCCATGAAGGCTTAGTGAATGAGTTTAGAGAGAGGGAGATCACATATGGGTGGAAGAAGGTGGTTTCAGTGTGTTTAATTTTTGTGGTCCGGGGAGGGGGGGGGGGGCAGTTGGCTGGACATAAGGGAATGGAATGTGACTTGGGATCAAGATGACATAACCTTGATTTTGAGTAACTTAAGACCCTTTTGCTAAAGCTCATCAGCTGGTTAACAGGCGTTCCATATCATCAGTCCAGTCCAGACACATGGGTTATGCCCACCCACCAGTAGATGGAGACTGAGAATTCACTGAGCTGAAGACAGCCCCTAACGAGCCTGTGCACCCTCAACCAGCCAGTAATTTCTCAATCTCAGCAAATGGTGGATGTGCATAGCTTGTGCTCTGTGCTGTGAAGACGTTTTCTGGCTATTTATTTTCTTGCTGGTCCCGTTGGTCAAAGGGTGCAGAACCTAGTTGTCTGGGTCCCTCCCCTGATTCTCCCTCCACTGCACCGGAAGCTCCCCCATTCCCTCTTCCCAACTCCTGGGAGAGATCCTGGGGTTGAGCGGGGCTGCTGTTGCTCACCTGGTTTGCGCTTTTTTTTAAAAAAAACAGGAAAAAAACCAAAACACAAAAAACAACTTTTTTTTTCATTGGAGCAGGAGGCATTGAGGGAAGCCACAGGTGCGGCGTATCAGCAGGCAGAAGCTCTCCGTGTGCCTTTGTGGGATGAGCAGCCCACGGAGGGGAGTGCAGCTTGGCAGCATGGTTGACGGGGAAGCGTGGAGCTGCTCTGTGTCCTGCGGCTGTCAAGGATTGTGCTACTGCGGCAGAATTGTTGGAGGAGAGCTTAGGCATGCAGGGCTCAGGTCGGCGCGATGACCACAGCTGCAAGGGAGAAAGTGCCTTGGGGCCCAACTCGACAGTGGGAACGGCTGCCATTTTGAAATCTGCGGTGAGCACGATGCTGGGCCGGGAACCCCACCTACTGCAGCATTGACTTGTGCGTGGGGGCTAGGGGAGGCCTCCACGACGGAGGTCCCTCCCTTCTCGCTAGATTTCCTGCTTTCACTTCATCAGGCCTATTGCCTAAGATGAGGCCAGCAGGGGGGGCCCCGAGGAGGGGTGTGTCCCCTGTGACTCATGCAGGGCCTTCCCCTGTGATCCCCAAGAGGGCTAGAAGGAGCCTTTGGAGGAGGATGATGGAGGCCCATAGGACTATGGATTCGTTGGGGGCTCTGGAGGAGTTCTCCTAAGAGAACTTAGAAGAGGGGGAAATCCTGGTAGGTGAGGACCCCGCTGTGATCGGGCTCTACCATAGGGATGAGCTGTCCTTTCTTATAATTCAGACCCTGGCAGAGCTCTGTATATTAGATGAGGCATCCTTGGGCTCCCCAGAGATGTTCGGGGACCCGATCCTGTAAGGGGTCCGCAAACTCTGAGGCCTTCCACTTCCACTCAGTGGTGAAACAACTGATAGTGGCTGAGTGGAAGGTGCCCAAAGCAGGGCTGCGCTTGGGCAGAACCATGACTTGCCTTTATCCAGTGGTCATGGAGGAAAGGGATTGGCTGCAGCTCCTATGCATGTATGCCCTGGTGGCCGCTGTAACCCAGAAGACCACTATCCAGTGGAAGGCAGAGCTTCTCTGAAGGAACTGCAGGACTGATGGATGGCAGCCCTTCTCATGCAGTCCTTTGAGATCTCTGCTTGGCCCTGCAGGCTTTGGTCTGTGGGGCTTATTTGGCTAGGACCTGCCTCTGTTGGTCTCAGAGGACCTTCAGGGCTTCGCTAGCAGAGGCACAGGCCTTGTCAGAGGGAGCTTAACTTGAGTTGGGCACTGCCTCCCTGGTGGACTCTTTTCTCTGACCTTATCTAGGCCTCTACCAAGAATATGGCTATGGTGGTGGCCACGTGGCATTTCCTGTGGCGCTGGAACTGGTCAGCGGATATTGCATTGAAGACCCAGCTGTTTGATGTGGATCTTAGGAAGCTGGTCAAGAACTTGGGCAAGTAGAAGGTCCCATGCCTACCAGAGGATAAATTCAAAGGCTCTGGGAAGACTCTTCCCTCTCAGGGACAGGGTCAGGATTTCCAGAGGTTTTGTGTAGCAAGGGGAGGGGTAACCCGCAGTGCTCGCAGTTCCTTCCTTGTGGCCAGTCCTTTTTGAGCAGGCCACGGGTGTGGGGGGGGGAGTAGAGATGGCCCCTGAGGGGGCTGTAGCGCCCCCAAGCTGCCCCATTGAAGGTTTGGGAGTCCTGATGGGGATACAACCAGTGGTAGGATGGTGGCAGCAGTTTTACCCCACCTGGGTCCAGATTATGACTGATGCCTGTGCACTAGAGTTCGTGGGCCATCCTTCCAATGCCTTTATGACTTCTCCTTGCTGCATGCCAGGCAAGTCCAGAGCGTTGCGGTACACTCTGGAAAGACTAATGCAGCTCAAGGTGGTGGTGCTAGTCCCCAGGACCAAATGGGGCCTCGGCTGCTTTTTCATCTATTTTGTGGTTCTCAAGAAGGAGGGGACCCGTGCCCCACTTTGGATCTTAAAGGGGTCAACAAAACACTGCATTTCTTGTTTTCGAATGGACACCCTGCAGTCTGTGATGGTGGTAGTGTGGCAGAGCAAGTTCCTCATCACTCTGGACCTCAGAAGCCTTCCTGCATGTTCCAATTTGGCTCGATCATCAGCGCTGCTTGTAGATTGCAGTCTCGATGGGGCACTTCCATTTCCGAATGTTACTGTTCAGTCTTGCGACGGCCCCACGCGTGTTCACCAAGGTGATGGTGGTGGTAGCCGCAGCCCTGTGGAGGCAGGGAGTGCTGGTTCACCCTTACCTGAATGACCGGCTCATCTGCATCAAGTCACAGCAGGCCACGGAGAGAGTGGTGCAGTTCCTGCGGGATCTCTGGTGGGTGGTCAGCAAAGTGAAGAGCAGGTTGGTGCCCTCACAGTTACTGGAATATCTGGGGGCACATTTTGACATCTGGAGGGGCTGCTTCTTGTTGCTGGAAGGCAGAATGAAGTTGCAGGCCCAGGTCTGCATCCTGCTACAGGTTCACTGTCCAAGGCTTTGGGACTACCTGCAAGTGCTGGGCTCGATGGTGGCTATGTTGGAGTTGGTGACCTGGACACTCTTACATATGAGACCCTTACAGGTGGCTCTCCTATCCTGCTGTTCCCCACAGATGCAGTCAATAGAGGTGCATCTCACCTTGTCAGGGCTGCCAGGGATAGTCTGCACTGTTGGTTGGATCCAGTTCTGTTGGTGGTGGGGATGCCCCTGGAGGCGCCAGACTGGGTAGTCATTACCAAGGATGTCGGTCTTCTAGGCTGGAGAGATCATTGCCAGTCGCAGGTAGTGCAGGGGTGGTGGTTCCCAGCAGAGTCTCGTTGGTCAATCGATCGGTTGGAAACCCGGGCAGTTTTTCTCTCCTTAAGGGTGTTTTTTTTTCCTTTGTCTGGGGCAGGGCAGTCCAGTCAAGTCCCTGGAATGTAGAGAATGAAAGTCAGGTTGCAGTGGGGCTTTAGTGGGGAAAAAAAAAGTCACAGTGGCGGTCAACTGCTCATTCAAGTAGTTTTGAAGCAAAGAGGAAGGGGAGAGAGGCCAATAACTGGAAGGACAGATAGGACTCTAGTGAAGTCGCTCTGTCCACTCTGCCCATTCCATGCTTGCCAATTAACATATGTTTTACCTTGCAGTAGTAGACATGCTCCCCAACTGCCAGATGCCACTTGTTAAAAGGTTCAGTTAGGTCTTAACTGCTTTCTTTATCTTTATTCATTGCTTGATATACTGCCCAAGCGTGTGCGTCAGGGCGGTGTACAATATAATTGATAAAAGCAAGAAAAGGAAAAGAATGCCATCGTTTAGACAGGACAGAAAGAGGCAGAGAAAGGTATTTGAGAAGGAGAGAGAGAGGTCTAGTAAGGGTACTGGTGGAGAAAGCTAGTCTTAAGGGTCTGGGAGGTTGAAAGCCTGCTGAAAAAGGTGAGTTTTTTGAGTGAGCACTTAAATTGCTGAAAGGACAGCTCGGTACGGAGGGCTAATTGTCTGTCTTTCAGTCCAGCCAGATGCATGGGTTATGCCCACCTACCAGCAGATGGAGACTGAGAAATCATTGAATTGAACTGAAGACAGCCCCTAAGGAGCCTGTGCACCCTCAACCAGTCAGTAAGCCCGTAGCAAAGCAGACTAGAAGTCCACCATCTCCAATCCTCCATCAACCTACACAAAAAAAAAAAGGAAAGAGAACGTATCCCTGTCCCTCCTCATTAAAAGTGCCATACTCAGATATGACTCAACATCCTTATGCTGTCAAAAAAACAATTTTATTTTTTTTAAATCAGCAAGTCGGAGGCTCCAACCGCAGAAGGGCCAAGCACAACCAGCAGCACAGAATATCTCCAAAGGGGTAGCCGAGACAGTGCTAGTAAACTCGACTCTTGAGCTAATGCAGGCCGACCCTAAACGGAAGCAGCTCGGGTGGGTTCCGGACTGGACTGGAGGGACATAAGGAAAGACAATTAGCAAGTGAGGTCTAATTGGACTGGGAGGGATGATATGGAAGGTTCAATCTAGATGCGTAGGGTGCAACAAAGCAGTACTAACGTCAGGTGGGACCAGACACACCAGCCTGCAAGACTCACGCACCAAAGGTTGCATCCTGCTTGGCTTGCACATCCAGGCAGTAGTGCCACACAAGAATGAAGCGAAGACCAAGTTGCTGCCTTACAGATATTCTGTGAGAGAGTGACTGGAGTATTTTGGATTTTTACACTCTAAAAAACGACCATATACTTTTTGGATTACAGATATCCTGTGGCAGGGACTTGTTCTTTGCCATATCCAAAGGTCTCTACTCGATTCTCATCCTCCTTGCCTTTCTGCTGCTTTTGACACTATTGATCACCACCTTCTCAATATCCTGTCCTCGCTTGGATTTAGGGGCTCTGTTCTGTCCTGGTTTTCTTATCTCTCCCATCACACTTTTAGTGTGTGTTCTGGTGGATCCTCCTATACTGCCATCCCACGTTCAGTTGGTGTACTTTAGGGCTCTGTCTTGGGACCTCTCCTTTTCTCTCTGTACATTCAGTCCCTTGGTGCATTTTCTTATCTGGGAACAAGCAGGAAGTCGGTCCTCGCATATGGGTGACGGTCAATGTTCCCTCTAATTTTCTGTAGGCTGTGTGCGCATAAAATATCAGCTGTGTGCAGCTTTTGAAGGCAGGTTAAATTTTTGTGCGCCACATAACGACACTCAGAGTTATATACTTTAAAATTTGATTACACGTCAGAATACAGTATGTACACCACATTGGTTTTAATAAAATTAAATGAAAATAGACAATTACTAAATGAAGCGGGAAATTTCTAGTAATTACAATGATAACTTTTAAATTTTAAGATGTCTGTGGTGTTTCTATCAGAATCAGAGCCGTAATTTTTGTGCGCTCTGTTGTAAAGTATGTGCGCTCGCTCGGCGAGGTGTGTAAGCTGTGCACATGTGCGCGCAGAGGGAACAGTGGTGACGGTGCCGACTGAGCCTGCGTGGAAGCATCTCCCTAGCTTTTAAAGAAAGCCTTTGGGAGTTGCACCATGCATGCATGGTCCACTTTCCACCCAAGGGTGCTATTTTGCCTCAGTCTCCTTTCTTCCACAGAGCCCATTGGACATTGTCCAGTTTTCTCCAGGAAAAATTCTGATTTTTATTAAGTTGTGGTGTGTGTGTGTTGTTTTTTTGTCTGGTTTGTGTACTGGTTCCTTCCCACCCCTGAGCCTGCGCGCCTCTGTGTCTCTCTCCTTGGGTTCATCTATTTGTTTTCTCATTTTTTTTTTCATCAGTGTTCCTCGACTGGCGTTCGTGTCCTTTTTCAGCTGAAGGCCTCTGACCATTGCTGGACGGTAGGGACCCCTTTTTTCCGATGGTCTCCAGTGGCTTCAAAAAGTGTTACCAGTGTGGCAAAATGATGTTACTCACTGACCCACGCGATTGCTGCCTCAGTGCCTTGGCCCGGAGCATAACGACTCCAACTGCAAACTTTGCAGAACCATGAGGCAGCAGCAGGAAAAATAAATTTCAGAAGTCCGACTCCGTGCCGGAGTCTGACACCATGCTCCAGGGCCCCCTCTGATACCTTGGTGCCTCATGAAGCCAGAGCCTCTTAGAGGAACTGTGGCCCTATGTATGCAGATAATGCAACATATACTGTCACCACCTCCTGGCCGGGCGTATAGCCGGGCAGCAGGAGAGTGTCGCCTGGTTGCCCCTAGAATAAGTTTCCCCAAGATGGCTACCAGCTAAGGCTGCTGGGAGCTGTAGTTTGCTTATCCTGGCAGGCAAAGTAGTGTGACCACAAGTGGTTAGACGAAACAGAGAATATTTATTTGTTGGGTTTTACACCTCGCATCAAAAGTAACAGGGCTGAACAGAAAAACTGGATACTTCTCCAAAACAAAGGAATAAAGTTCACAATAACGTATTCATAGGTTGGTCAGCTTCAGCAATGGCTAACTTGGACACCGGAACTAGCTTACCAAGCTCAGGCTGCTACTTCCTTACAGGCAAGTTACTTTCAACAGAAGACTGTTTCCTCACAGTTTCCTTCCATACACAATTAGCTTCAAAATGTCCATTGAGTTTTCTTTCAGTTGTAAGCATTGAGGAGAAATAGCTTGGGTTAAAACTACCAACTATTTTCTCTGCTGTACCTTTCACTCAAATCAGCTTCCTTATCTTAAACATTCACTCATTCAGCTGTGCGTGGGGTTCAGCACACTTGCAGCTCATTTGTCCTACAATAAGCACATTGTATTTCTTCAGGACTATTCTCATAACCTTCACAGCAGCTTTCTATTTCCATTTCTTCCACAGAATCATTACAACACTCTTCAGAGGGTACCTGGCTGTAGAGCTTACTATGCTGCTTCTGCAGCAATTCATTTAACTTTTCTAGTAATATTTTTTTCTGCTCTATTTCCTCATAGAGCCTTTGGTCAGGGAATGCAGACAAGCTATTCTCCCTATTTCTACCAGTTAGCTGGCTAGCTGAATTGGTCCCTCCAGTAGGAACTAACTCCTTCCATTTTCTCCTGTGCAGGGATTCTGGAACAATCACTTGCCTGAATTCTGGGCCTCTTAGTTGTTCCCCTCCTTCCTGCTCACAGCCATGCTGCCTTCTCTCCGGAGACGCTTGTTTCCCTTGTAGCACTTTTCCTCTTGGCTGTGTTTGCCTTGGACCTGCTCTTCCCGGATCCCACAGCTCGTCTCTGCTCTTGGGGCCAGCACTCCTCGTGCTTCCTTGAGCTCCTTGCTTATTCCCTTGAGCTCCTCTCGTTCTCCTTCCTGCTGTGTACCTCTCTGCTGTGCTAGTCCTCGTGCCCCCTGCTGTGCTGACTGTTCAAACTCAGCAGTTTTTAAACTTATCTTTGCTAGGGACCACACCCTTCTCCCAGCACACGTGGGAGCTGCTAGGCTTCACTCTAGCCCTGACGTGCTGAAGTGGGCGGGGCTTGATGCTGGCTGTGCTCTGACTCAGAGGTTCTTGGTTGCCTGGGAAACCCTGAATGCTAGCACTTTTAAAGGAACAGGGTTCACTTTTCTGCCATTCCATTTCCTCTGAACTGCCTTCATCACAATACGCACACGTACAACTATGCCAAATGCAGAAAAGAGATTAACATGTGCGTAAACAGCCAAAACAAAGTGTACACACACGGCAACACTAAGCGTTTTTAAATAATTCACAAATGGAATGCTAATGAGGCCTGCCCAATGCAGAAAAAGTGTAGAGGATTATATTGGTAGCTGGGTTCTAGCTACCAATATAGAGTTTAACTGATTTTTGGGAATTGCTAATATTAAGTTTAATTCTGCTTATAAATTAAGCTTGGGGATAATCTGACTGACTGACTGCTTTTCTGGGTAGCCTTGGAGCAGATACCTGTGGGTGCCCCAAGCTCAGGAACAGCCTACTGGCCAGAGACACTTAGGTTCCTGCCCACCCCACCCCACGCCCCACCCACCCCAGGGGCTACATTGCCTATATAGCACTCGCATACATTGCCATCTATCCCTTTAACTTGGGTTAGAGCCCACATCATCTTCCTCCTTTCCTCTTCTTCTTCCTCCTTTCCTCTTCTTCTTCCTCTTCTTCTAGGACTGTTTATTCAGCATGTCATGTATTCAGTGCAGTAACTGAAGTACTTCCAAGACGAATCATTTGGAACCTCGGAGCTTGTCCTATGTGCCTCAGGTCAGCTGCCATGCATAAAGAACTGACTCTACTAAGGGAAGACCTAGCTGCCATGCATAAAGAGGTGTCCCTACTGAGGGAAGAACTGGCTGCAATGAAGCGCACCTCTTCTAGGATACAAACTGAACAATGTCCACCACCGCTCCCACAAAGCATCAAACACCCCAGGGACAAGTGGATCACAATGGGTTCTGGTAGATTGCGACCTGTGACACAGAGGCATCCTAGGCATCATTAGATATCCCTGCATAATTCCTTCTCTGCCTTGGCGAATGAGGATGCCCAATCCAAAGAAACTGAAGGGCCCTTAAATGAGACAGACAATGCCCAATCTCCTGCTAAAGGACCAAATATGAAGAAAACCTCACCAAACAGCAAACTACTACTACTTGGTGATTCCATCATCAGTGGCATCAACTTGGGAACACAGTTCAAAGGAGAGAAGATAGTCAAGTGCCTCCCAGGCTCTACAGCCAGCAGGAATACAAACCACGTTGTTGAAGTACTTAACGCAGAAAGTGAACACTCCAAACTTGATGTGGTTATCCACTTGGGCACAAATGACCTGGCTAGAAACAGTACCTCTACAGTCCAAAAGAACTTCCAATCTCTGGGAGAGAAACTCAAGCCCATTGTTAACACTGTTGCATTCTCAGAGGTTCTACGTGTGCTTGGTAAGGGGGCAAAAAGGCTGCATCGCATTAACAGCTTTAATACATAGCTCCAGACTTGGTGCAAACAAGAAGGATTCAGATTTATTGGTGACTGGGGTAACAGATGGAACAACAAGAGACTATACTGTGCTGATGGACTACATCTCTCTGTCGCAGGGAAAAGAATCCTAAGTGAAAAATTCAAGCAATATGTGGATATGCATTTAAACTAGAAAAGGGGGTGACAGATGTAGAAGGTCAAGCTCTGGATGTCACCCCCTGCAAAAGCAGATTAAAATCAGAAACAGCCACACTTTTAAACCACACATCAAAATCAAGTGGGAAGATGTAGGCAGAACAAAATCAATGCTAAATACATACAAGCCAGTTAAATGCTGGAAAGCAATGAGCACAAATGCTCGACGCTTAGCCAACAAAGTTCCGGACCTGGAAGCCCTAATGGTGGAAATGGATTCGGACATTGTGGCCATTACAGAAACATGGCTAAATGAATCGCATGATTGGGATATAGCCATACCTGGCTATTTTATTTTATATTTTTATTTATTTACATTCTCTTA
Organism: Ichthyophis bannanicus; assembly: GCA_033557465.1. Classification (NCBI taxonomy): domain Eukaryota; kingdom Metazoa; phylum Chordata; class Amphibia; order Gymnophiona; family Ichthyophiidae; genus Ichthyophis; species Ichthyophis bannanicus. The sequence goes on from CM066049.1 coordinate 125,121,016, forward strand.
TATACCGCGCTATTCTGCATCAGTGGGGTTTACATTGAACAAACTGAAATTACATTGAACAGGGCATTATAACTTGGAGAACTATAATCTCCAAGTTATAATCTATTCAGAAGAGACATGGAAGAGGAGGAGGAGTGGCCTTGTATGTCAAAAGCAATATTAAAGCTACTGAAATGCAGGGGGCATAGGGAAAAGAAGAAGAGCTCTGGATTGTGTTGGAAAGAGGAGATGGCACTGTCATTCATACTGCTGTAGTCTACAGACCTCCGACACAAACTGAAGAGAGAGATAACGAATTGATTATAGGTATTGCCAAGATAGCCCCAAAGGGGGAAGCGATCATATTGGGTGACTTTAATCTACCTGGATGTGGATTGGATTACTCCTTCTGCAAATCAGGAAAGAAGCAAAAAAAAATCGTGGATGCTCTCCAAGATGCGTTACTTAGACAAATGGTGATGGAACCAACCAGGGAAAGCTCAACGCTGGATTTATTGCTCACCAACGGTGATAGCGTGTCGAATGTCTGTGTGAGTGCCCCTGTGAGCAGCAGCGATCATCACATGGTGTGGTTTGAGATAAAAGCCATGGTACAGGCCAATCATAGCAAGCTCAAAGTCCTAAACGTCAAAAAACCTTGACTTCAATAAAATGGCAGAGTACCTAAAGGAGGAGCTGACAGGGTGGAAGGAGATAAGGGAAGTGGAATTGCTATGGGCTAAACTAAAGGTGGCAATAAAAGGGGCAACAAATAAAAATGTAACAAAAGTAAACAAAAACAAGAGGAGAAGAAAACCTATTTGGTTTCCCAAAGAAGCCGCTGCTCAAATAAAGGCAAAAAGCACAGCTTTCGCAAAATTCAGTAGCTCGCAAACAGGAACACAGAAATGAATAAAGGATCAAACTCAGACAAAGAGAGAAATAAGGATAGCAAAATCAAAGGCAGAGGGAAAGATGACTAAAGATGTTAAGGGTGGCGACAAAACTTTCTTCAGGTATATTCGGGAAAGGAAGAAGATCAGAGGTGGAACTGCAGGGCTCAGAATTGCTGCGAACGGACTCGTGGAAAGTGACACTGAAAAAGCGAAATTGCTAAATGAATACTTCTGCTCTGTTTTTACTAAAGAAAGTCCTGGAGAAGGACCACCTGTGACTCCCAAATATAAAAATGGGAATGAAGTAGATACCACGCCATTCACAGAAGATGATGTGTTAAAACAACTTGTGAAACTGAAAGTGGACAAGGCCATGGGACCGGACAGGATACATCCCAGGATACTGAAAGAGCTCAGAGAGGTTCTTGCAGGGCCGTTAAAGGATGTTTTCAACAGATCCTTGGAAACAGGAGAGGTTTCTCAGGAATGGAGAAAGCGAGGTTACTTACCTGTAACGGGGGTTCTCCGTGGACAGCAGGATAAGTCAGCCACACCTGGTGACGTCCTCCGGCGGCGCCAGTTCAGAAGTGCTCTCTAGAGATCAGATTACCTGCTCAGGTAGCCCACCTCCCAGGACCGCCCTCAGCCTGGTCAGTTGTTTCCCAAGCTAGGATTTCCGGCTAGGCGGTCCTTCATGCGGACCTCCTCCAGGGGAGGTGGGAGGGATTGTGTGGCTGACTTATCCTGCTGTCCATGGAGAACCCCCGTTACAGGTAAGTAACCTCGCTTTCTCCATGGACTGCAGGATGGCGTCAGCCACACCTGGTGACTCCCTAGCTGCGCGAAGCGCGCTGTGGTGGAGGAGGGAGGCGTGAAGAAGGCTACAGGAGCATGAGTTAAGGACTTTACTCGACACTGCAACGTTAGTGCAAAACAGAACTTTACTCTACAGTGCAGCATTAGTGCAAAACAGTTCAGACTTTACACGACAGTGCAACATGAGGCACCACAGTGCATATAGTGTAACAGTGAACATGAGTGCAAACAGTGCAATAGTGCAATCAAATTGGGTGCAACCGCAAACAGTGTCAGAATAACCATCACTCACAACAGGGTGCCACGTCAACAGAGTGGTGGCAACCGTTACAATAAGGTCAGAGAAACGTCTTGAGCTGAGGGGCTGCTATTTATGGCCTGGCTTGGCGGTGTTCCAGGGCCGTAGCGAGGACAGCGTTGCCGAGCGCGCAGCTCTCTTTCGACCTGAGGTCGAGGCAGTAGTGTTTCTGAAAGGTATGCGGGGAGGACCACGTAGCTGCCTTACAGATGTCGGTCAGGGGCACTGACCGAAGGTTGGCTATTGAGGCGGCCAACGCTCGCAGTTGGTGCGGACCCACTCTTGGACCTGGGCTTAGTCCGGTAGGGTCAAGACAGTAGGAGACGCAGGAGGCGACCCAATGGGAAAGAGTTCTCTTGGTGACCGGTTGCCCGGGCCTGGTTGGGTCGAAGGAGATGAACAGCTGTTCAGACTTCCGCGCGGGCAGTGTCCTGTTAAGGTAGATCCGGAGGGCTCGGAGACAGTCTAAGGTGTGTAGACGGCGCTCCTCCTCCGAATGGTGTGGTTCTGGAAAAAAGGAAGGCAGTTCAATGGACTGGTTCACATGGAACGCTGATGGTACCTTGGGAACGAACTTGGGATGCGTCCTCAAAGAGACCCGGTCAAGGAGGAGCTGGGTGTATGGCGGGTGCGCCACCAGCGCTTGTAGCTCACTGATTGTCCAGGCGGAAGTGATAGCCACCAGGAACAATGCCTTCCAGGAGACGTACTTCATGTCTGCAGATTCCATGGGTTCGAAGGGGGCCTGTGTAAGACCATGCAGGACTACTCCTAGGTCCCAAGGAGGTATAGGAGGTCTGATTGGGGGTTTTAGATTTGTAAGTCCCTTCATGAAGCGCGCCGTAAGGGGCAGGGCAGCGATGGAGTCGGCCCCGTCCACGGGGGCATGGAGGGCTGCGATGGCGGAAAGATGCACCCGGATGGACTGTGTTTTGGAGGCCACTGTCGGAGAGGGAGCTGAGGTACTGCAAGACGCAGGGAACAGGGCATGAGACAGGGTCGAGGCCTTGTTTTCCGCATCAGATGCTGAACCTCTTCCATTTGAGGCCATAGGATTTTCTGGTGGAAGGTCTCCGGGCTGCCAGGACGACATCCTGCACTGCCATCGGGAGTTGTAGAGCGGCCAGGTTCATCCTTTCAGCCTCCAGGCAGTGAGCGATAGGGCCTTGAGATTGGGGTGTCTCGTGTGGCCCTCGTTCTGCGTTAGGAGGTCGGGGCGTCGGGGCGGAGCGGTAGGTGTATGGGGGCGTCCTGTGCGAGGCGCTTCAGGAGCGCGAACCACATCTGTCGGGGCCAAAGGGGGACTACCAGGATGACTTGTGCTTTGTCCTGGATGATGCGCTGCAGCGTCGCTGGGATAAGGAGGGCTGGTGGAAAGGCATACACCAGAGACCACCCCCCCCCAGTACACGTCGAATGCATCCCCTGATATTCTCTTGTTGGACGGGCGCCTCGAGCAGAATTGCGGGCACTTGGTGTTCTGCTCCGTGGCGAAGATGTCGACCTCCGGGACTCCCCACCTCCGGAAGAGGGAGCTGGTGACTTCCGGTAGGAGAGTCCTTTCGTGGGGCTGTAGCTGTCTGCTCAGCTTGTCGGCGAGGACGTTCAGGTGACCAGGAAGGTAAGAGGCGCGTAGCCAGCAGTTGTTTTGCAGGGCCAGCGCCCATATCTCCAGTGACTCTTTGCAGAGGGAGCGGGAACTGGTGCCTCCCTGCTTGTTGATGTAGAACATGGCTACTTGATTGTCTGTCTGGATGAGGATGGACAAACCTCGAAGGTGTGGGAGGAACGCCTTGAGGGCGTATTTGACCGCCCGCAACTCGAGGAGGTTGATGTGCAAATGTTTCTCTTTGGGTGACCAAGGGGCTTGCGTGCTGAAGTGGTGGAAGTGCGCTCCCCAACCGGAGCAGGACGCATCCGTGGTGAGGACCACTTGGTGTCGCGGTTGATGGATCTCCTTGCCTACAGACAGGTTGGTCTGTATAGTCCACCAGCGAATCTGTGCCTGGACTTTGGGCACCATCGGAATGCGGGAAGACAGGGCCTGAGTGTGTTGATTCCAGTGGGTCCGAAGGTGCCACTGGAGCTCGCGCATCTTCATCCGTGCCGCTGGGATGACCGAGGTTGTGGCAGCCAGGTGACCTAGCAGGTGTAGGAGAGACCGGGCTGACGTATCCGAAGTTGTCATTAGGCTGGACGCCAATGATGTGATGGTGAGCATCCTGCGGTGCGTAAGGTAGGCCTTGGAGGATTGCGTATCGATGACAGCTCCGATGAACTCCAGCCGCTGAGTGAGGCGGAGCTGCGACTTGTTGTAATTGATCACGAATCCCAGGGAGGAGATCAGGGTAGTCGTCGTGTGGAGAGAGAGCAGCAGCTGCTGAATGGAGGGTGCAGCGATGAGCCAGTCGTCCAGGTAGGGAAAAACTGCAATGTCCTGTTTGCGGAGGTGAGCCGCTATTGTGGCTATGCACTTCGTGAAGACACGTGGTGCTGGAGATAGTCCGAAAGGGAGAACTCTGTACTGGTAATGACGTCCCAGAACATGGAACCGAAGGTACTTCCGGTGCGCTTTGTGGATGCGGATGTGTGTATAGGCTTCCTGCAGGTCCAGAGATGCTAGCCAGTCCCCGCTCTGGATCAGGGGAAGGATGGTGTTGAGTGAGTACATCCTGAATTTCTCTTTGGTGATAAACCTGTTCAATTTGTGCAGGTCCAGGATGGGGCGTACCCCGCCCGATCTCTTCGGAATGAGGAAGTACCTCGAGTAGAACCCCGTGTGTATCTCGGATGGGGGAACCTCCTCTATAGCGTGCGAGGCCAGCAGGTGTAACAGCTCCGTTGCCATGGCACGTTGGAGTTGAGGGGGAGTTTCGCTGATGGGTTTGTGGCGTTGGCAGGGTGGCGCAGAGAACCGTATGCGGTACCCCTTGCGGATGATTCGTAACACCCAGGCGTCCGAGGTAAGGTTTTCCCATTCTGGCACGAAAAAGGAAAGGCGTCCCCCAATCTGGGGTGGTGCCTTTCCATGACTGTCAAAAAGATGGTCCGTTCTTGGCGGGCTGCGAGTTGCCGCTCTTCTTCGGTCTGCGGTCACGTTGAGACTGACGTTGCTGCGGAGGTCCTTGGTAGGAGTTAGATTTATATCTGTGTCCTTGCCATTTCCTGTTTGAGGAGTACTTCTTGTTGTAAGAGTAGTACGGTTTCCGCTGGTAGCTGTTCTTTGAAGAGCTGCCGGCTCGTTCCAGGCCATCCTCTGCCAGGGCCTGCAGGGTAGTGCAGTCCTCTTTCATGTTGTTCACGGTATCCGTGACCTTGTCACCAAAAAGTGATTCGCCCGAGCAGGGGGCATCAGCAATCTTGTCGTGGGCGTCGTCTCTGAGTCCAGATGCCCTCAGCCATGCCCATCTCCTAGCGGATATGGCTGTACCTGCCGTCCTTGCGGACGTGTCGAAGGCAGTACTTGCTAGGTGCTTGTTGCATTCAGACATGTCGGCGAGGGCGGAAGACAAGGTGGCTTGCACCTCTTTTGGTAGAGTGGAGACGGCAGTCTTTATGGATGCCATGCAGGCGTCTTGGAAAAGGACATGCTGGAATTGGTGGGCAGCAATGCGTGCGCTGAGCATAGCCCCTTGGTAGACTTTCTTCCCAATGTCATCAAGGAGCTTCTGGTCCCGTCCGGGCGGATTATTGGCTTGGGTGCGCGTAGACTTAACCCTCTTCAAGGCGGAGGAGACTACTATCGACTGGTGCGGTAGCTGTACCTTTTGGAACCCTGGAGTGGGTTGAAGCAGGTACTTGGAATCCAGCCTTCTGGAGGTCGCACGGCCAGATGCCGGTGTAGACCAGAGTCTCATGTGGCTGTCACGCAACTTCTGATGTAGCGGTAGCGCAAATGGGGTCTTTGGGACTGCCAGGTACTTCAGGACCTCTGGTTCCGCCTCGTCGGGAACGCTGGGAGAGGACAGTGCGAGTGCCGCAGCCACTTTGCTGAGGAACTTGGGGTATGTCAAATCCTCTTGGGGGGCGGAGGGCCGTCAGGCTCGGGAGAGTGTCTGTTCTCTGATGCCGGGCGATCTGCGGAGCCCACTACCGCAGCTTCTTCCGCCTGGTCCTCGGCGGCGCTGTCTGGGGAGGGCTCCTCCAGATGCACTAGCGGTGGCTCGTGGTGCACGAGTACTTCTGCCACTTTATTTGTTGCCCTTTGTGGGACAGGTGCCAAGTTTGGCTCTGCCACACTGTTGTCTCTTGTGCAGGTGGCAAGTTTACCTCTACAGCGGTGGCGATGCACGGTGGCGCCGTGGCAGTAGAGGGCGCAGTTTGCTGGACAAGTTGAGCCAGGAGGTGCAAGATGGCTGAGGAGTTGGAGGGATCGGACGACCTGGAGGAGCTTCTCCTGGATTTGTAACGCCTGGAGCAGTGCTTTCTGTGGTGTCCATGGCTCCTGTGGTGATAACGGCTGGATCCGGAGGAGTCGCTGCTGCTGTAGGAGTGCTTCCTGTGCTTGTGCGAGCTCCGGGAGCTGCCGCGGTGAGGAAACGCATCTCCCTCCCGTTCCCGGCTTCTCTGCCTCTTGCGGGAGCCGTTCCGATGCCTGCTGGAGCCCTCAGAATCAGAGTCATCGCTGACTGTGGCTGCAGGGAGATGACGTGCAGAAGCTGGGGTCGCGTGCTGATGACGTCGCGAGTGGGAGGGGCCAGCATTCTCGGCGTTCTGCGAGGTGGAGGGTTCACCGGGGGCGCCATCTTGACGTACCTCGTGGTTGAGGGTGTCGCATGGCCCGAAGAAGGGAGGCAAGCCCTCACTGCCGGTTCTTCTGCTGCAGGAGGCATCCTGGCCGCAGCGTGAGGAGTCGTCGTCTCAGGAGCCGGGCCGGAGGTGGAGGCCTCTACAGGCACACCTCGGCCTTAGCGGCGGCAGCGGCAGCAGCGGCAACATGCTGCCTCGGGACCTCATGGAGATGTGTAGTGCTTAAGCAGCGTACACATAAGCCGTGCAGGTCCGCGCTGCTTAATTTCTTGCCACAGGGGCATTTCTTGAGGCCCGGCTTGGGCATGGCTGGTGAGTTGAATCTTCTTTCTTCTGATAAAAATGTGGAGAGCAGGGTTCCGTCTTGTCGGCAAGGCGGAAGGAAGTAAACTGACCAGGCTGAGGGCGGTCCTGGGAGGTGGGCTACCTGAGCAGGTAATCTGATCTCTAGAGAGCACTTCCGAACTGGCGCCGCCGGAGGACGTCACCAGGTGTGGCTGACGCCATCCTGCAGTCCATGGAGAACGGCCGATGTCGTACCTCTACACAAAAGTGGTGACAGGGAAGAAGTATCAAACTACAGGCCCATGAGCCTTATCTCGGTGGCGGGAAAAATAATGGAGGCGCTCCTGAAAGAGCGAATAGTGAACTTTCTCAAAACCAACAGGTTGCAAGACCCGAGGCAACATGGTTTTACCGAAGGACGATTTTGCCAAACAAATCTGATTGCGTTCTTTGACTGGGTGACCAGGGAGCTAGATCAGGGGCATGCGATGGATGTCATCTACCTGGATTTCAGCAAAGCCTTTGATTACTATTCCTCATAGGAGGCTTATCAATAAACTAAGTAGCTTGGGGATGGATCCTAAGATGGTAAATTGGTTGACTGACAGACGACAGAGGGTGATGGTAAATGGACCTCATTCGGATGAAGGGAAGGTGATTAGCAGGGTGCCCCAGGGGTCGGTCGGTCCTGGGCCTGGCACTGTTCAATGTATTTGTGAGTGATATTCCTGAAGGACTGAATGGAAAAGTCTGTCTTTTTGCAGATGACACGAAAATTTGCAACAGAGTGGACTACCCCGAGGGAGTGGTTAACATGAGGAAAGATCTAAAAAAGCTGTAAGAATGGTCTAATGCTTGGCAATTAAGATTTAATGCAAAGAAGTGCAGAGTCGTGCACTTGGGTAGCAGAAATCCAAGGGAAATGTACACGATAGGGGGTGAGAGGTTGGTGTTCACGGATCAGGAGAAAGTCCTTGGTGCGATTATTTCTGAAGATCTCAAGGTGGCAAAACAGTGCGACAAGGCGATGGCAAAAGCCAGGAGGATGTTGGGTTGCATACAAAGGAATCACCAGCAGAAAAGAAGAGGTACTTATGCCACTGTATAAGTCACTGGTGAGGCCTCACTTGGATACTGTGTTCAGTTTTGGAGGCCGTATCTTGCAAAGGATGTAAAAAGACTGGAAACTGTTCAGAGGAAGGTGACCAAAATGATTTGGAGCCTGCGTCAGAAGCCTTATGAGAAGAGACTTGAAGACCTAAACATGTACACTTTGGAGGAGAAGAGGGACAGGGGAGATATGATTCAGACCTTTAAATACTTAAAGGGAGGTAATGAACAAACAAACCTCTTCCAAAGAAGGGGAAGCTGTAAAACTAGAGGGCATTAAAATAGGAAGCTGCAAGGTGGTAAATTGAAAGGCAATGTCAGGAAATACTTTTTCACAGAAAGAGTGGTGGATGCTTGGAATGCCCTCCTGATGGAAGTGGTGGGGGCAAACACGGTGATGGAATTCAAAATGGCATGGGACAGACACAGTGGATCTCTTTACAGCAACAGGATAAAATCAAAGTAAACTGAACCATCTAATTTCTTAACAAATAGGGGTGTCCTGCATGGAGTGGTGGGTTCACCCCTAAACAGAGACGTGGGGAGGGGTGGCCTGCACGGAGTGGTAGGTGCACCTACGCTTGCCATCGTGCTGGGCAGACTAGATGGACCATGCTGGTCTTTATCTGCCGTCATTTACTATGTTACTATGTAATAAATAGCTTTGTATATGACGACAGACCAGTATGATCCATCTAGTCTGCCCAGTAAGGTGGCTAGAGTAGGTGCACTTTCCGCACTGTGCAGGTGGTCCCCTCTATGCTTTTGTTTAGGATTGTACCCACCGCTTTGTGCAGGTCACTCCTCTATGTTTAAGATATAAAAAATAGTTTATTTTGATTTTCTTCTCTTGCTACTGTCTGTCCCATGCCATTTTGAATTCCGTCACTGTGTTTGCCCCTACTACCTCCATTGCGAGTGCATTCCAAGCATTCAGCATTCAGTGAAAAAAGTATTTCCTGATGTTGCTTTTAAGTTTACCTCCTTGCAGCTTCATTTTATGCCTTCTAGTTTTACATAACCAGGCGTAAAGTTCAGGAGCGCCATCATCTCTACGCCTGGTCTAAGGTGGCTTTTAATTCTTGCACATTTAGGGAAAGACCATTTTGGGGTATGCACCAGTGAACAGTTACATGCAGAAAATTTTCACGTGAAAGTATCTTTTGGTGTATAAAGGAAAGTTTGGCATTCAGGAAGAAATGTCTCTTGCTGCTTGTCCTTGTTTGGTGGTTGCTTTCACCTATATCTTTCTCCATTTACTATTATGTCTTTGTTCTAGTTTCATTAAAAATGTTTATGGGTGAAATAGCATTGATTATTATGGGGTGAGCGCCAAAAGAACCTGCACGTTCTATGCACATAACGTGAGTGTTTGACATTTACATGCATGTGTACACAGCCACTTGTAGCGCATCTATTGTTTGTGCTTGCCTCAGCTCCCCACCTTTCAACTTTAAAGTTGTGTGCACAGCTTATTTGCATACACACCCTATGCTGCACATCAATGCTGAAGTTTTGTGGTCTCTATCTTTTATCTTTATTGCATATTTAATATACCGCTCATACTAGGGGTATCAGAGCGGTTTACAATACAAAATTTGAGACTGCTTCAGAAAAAGAAAGGAACGCCAATTAAGAGACAGGAAAGAGATAACAGAGGCAAAATGCAAGAGAAAGCACTCAATTCAGTGTTAATAGTAAGGGAAAGCACATGGTGTGTTAAGGGGGGGGTGGAGATAAAACGGTGGGAGGAGGAGGAAGGTCAAATGTGGTGCAAAATAGTTGTGTGTTTCAATCTGGTTTTAAATGTTTTATATGAGGTCTCCAGGCGAAGGGGGGGGGGGGGGGGGGGAGAGCGAGTTTATAGCCGCATGCTACAAAAAAACATGTACACAGCTAATAGCATGCGACTTCAGTGCTGGCTTTCTGCATTAGCCCAGTTGCTGTTCTCACTTTTTATGCACTGTTGCTATCTGGTTAGCAGCTGAATATTGTTGGTCAGTGTCGAAACTGGATATTTGGTGCTGGATGCCAGATAAGCTCCGGCGCTTAATATTCAGTGTTCTAGCAGCAGCAGCCAGGCGCTTTAAAGGCAGTGACTAATGCCACCAAATATCAGTCCTTTTATTTATCTAGCTACATTTATAGACCGCAAATCTCAAAGTCTAAGTCTTTTTGTTTTCTTGGTGGTAGGGGCTGGCTCCAAATATTTTGAATGAAATCAGTGGAAGCTAAAATTCAGTTTTGTGTTGGTTTGTTTTCAAATTAAAATATAATGAAAGGGAAAAATTTCATTTCAAGCAAATGTGCATTGCTAGGGCATATTTACTAAACCGCATTAAATGGCATCTTAGCCAAAAATTAGCATGGGAAGTGTGGCCAAGCCATGCTAACTGTTGGGACATTCCTGGCAAGTCCTTTTGCAGTTAACATGGTGAGAAGCACCTTGCTGCATTAAAGCTGCACCACTGAGGTGGCGATATGTGCACCCGTGCTAAATGCAACATTGATTAGCTTGGGCATTATTAGCATGTGCTAATCGTAGTGTGCGGGCACCGTCCACTCTGTCCTTGCCTAATTGTGTGCTGCTCTTAGCTTGGGACTTTTACCATGCTGGCATTTTTAGCACGTGAATGGTTACTGCAGTCCCAGGCTACTGATTTTCCATGTGCTAAATACCACGCTAATCATCAGTGCTCTAAGCATACTCCCTAGCTTCTGAGACCTTCCACTTGCTGTTTCTCTGCTCATTGTAATGAATATTTGAATAGGTTCTATTGGAACACTTCCAAAAATGTGGTGCCATAGGGAGGGCCTGGTTGCAACATGTCGTGATATGTAAGTCTACTTTTTGCCTTTAGAGATCCTCTGTGTTGGTCCCATGCTTTCTTGAATTCAGTTACTGTCCTCATCTCTACCACCTCCACTGGGAGACTATTCCACGGATCCACTACTCTTTCCATAGAAACATAGAAATATGACGACAGAAAAAGACCACATGGCCTATCTAGTCTGTCCTTCCATAACAACTACAACAGTCCACTCCAGAGGCATGATGAGGATACAGTGGAAGATGTGGTGTTGAACGCTTTTTCTTTTCTAATCTGGAAAGACTTTTGGCATCCTACAATGCTGCCAGAATGAGCATGTAGGTGCTTTGAGCCATTAGGGAGGATACAGTGTCCCTGCTATTTCCTTGGGGAGGGGGGTAGGCTTATCACAAAGTAAGGTCATCAAAATGAGAGGCTAGACTGTTGGCTAATGATTCAATGTTGACATATTTCTGTGGCAGTGTATAGAATCTGCTTCTCCTGTTATTTCTAAGCTGTAGTGATTTAAAACCTTTTAGTTTTCACACCCATTGTTTTTTTACAAATTGTGATTTATTGCTTTGTTTTTTGACAGAGAATGTAGTGTATCCTAGCGATAAGGTGGCATGTTATTACCTGTAGAAACAATTGTGTACTTATTGAAAGGCGGTCACTCAAATTTATTAAACATCGTTGTATACAGTTTACTCTATTTTACCATACTTTTCTATAATTGTAATTATGCTATTTTGAACTTACATTCTCATAACAAAGCACTTAAAACAATTTACAGCAAAATAAGAACTCTACGAAATCTGTCTCTTACTAGACCTCTATGAAGAACAGTTCTTCAGGCAATAATTTTCCCACACTTTGACTATGCTAACATCATACTACATGGAATACCTAAACGCTCTCTACAGACATTACAAATAGCGCAAAACACAGTAGCACGAATCGTACTGGGAAAATCAAGATCCGAGCACATTACTCCGATATTAAAGCAACTGCACTGGCTTCCTATAAAGAGTAGAATTCATTATAAAGCAATCATGACTCCATTCAAGATCACTCATGATTTATCTGCCAGTTGCTTAAAACATCTACTACACTACCCAAGGAACAAATGAGAAAGCAGCATGTTTTGTTTTGTGTTGTCTAACAGTCCCAAGAGAGAAAAAAAGAGTAATCAATATGCTTGTTCAACAGCCTTCTCTTAATATGCCCCTGGATTATGGAATGCCCTCCCAGACAACATTCCGTAAAGATCCTAAAACACATCTGTTCAGAGAATTTTATGGAGACAGTATTTAAATACAAGAACCAAGGAGAGACAACTCAAACTACCTATGAACGATTATAGTTGAACTCTCCCTTCATACCATACTTCATCCTTTTTAAGCGATCATATGTTCACTTATACATGTGCCCATAACATAAATTGTATATAGTTAAGCTGCTTTATTACCCAACTTGTACATAGCAAACGCAGCTTCATGCCTATGGTTAATGGTCCAAGTTGTACTGTACCCTGTTCGATGTAAAAATTAGGTGTTAAATGTAAACTGCTCTGATCTGTGAAAGCGGTATAAAAGAATAGCCAAATAAGTAAAAATAAATAAATTTGCGGGTCCCAGCATAGAGTCCTTGCCTCTTCTTGTATGGTGCTTATTACAAAGATTAAAATTCAGCTAAAGTATTTTCAGGACAGCTGCTGTCAATAACAAAACACACATTTACGATGGTATCCTACAAGGAGAGACGTACTTTTTTTTTTGTTTTTGTTTTCTTCTCTGTGCTGTGTCTTGTGAACTGATATGTGCAAATCTTTTGGAATAATTCATTTATGGGTTATTTTCTATGAAGGTTTCTTACATGTGCATAAGTGTGGGTACCTGAAAGATCACATGTGGGTGTTCCTAAGAGCAAGCGTTTAGTTTTCTAAAGTATATTGGTATGTTTTGTGGCACGTACACTTACATTTTAAATCTTCAGGCCAGGTGTAAATTTGTGTGTACATTTGTGTCCTATTGGGGCTAGTGCTGAATGCCTTTTTTATGAACACACACACACACACACTGACACACTGACACACACTGAAGAGAGGCTAAAAAGATTAGGGCTCTTCAACCTGGAAAAAGGACGGCTGAGAGGAGAAATAATAGAAGTTTAACCTATTTAAGACTAAATATTTTTTTCACTCAACGTGTAATCAAACTCTGGAATTTATTACCTGAGGATGTAATAAAAGCTGTTAGTGTAGCCGGGCTTAAAAAAAGGTTTAGACAAGTTCCTGGAGGAAAGGTCCATAAACCATTAAAAGGGACCCAGGATATCACTGCTTGACCCAATACAAGCATTGTGGAACCTGTGTCTTTTGGGGAAACTGCTAGGTACTTATGACCTAGATTGGCCACTATATTGGAAACGGGATACTGGGCTTGATGGACCTTGGTCTGACCCAGTATGACATATCTTATGTTCTTATGTTTATCTTTATTCAAACATTTGCTATACTGCTTAAATCAAAGGACATACAGCAGTGTACAATACAAAAACCAAATGACTGCTGGGGTAAAATCAGAAAAGAACACCAATAGTTGATAGGAAAGGACAGAAGAGTTACCTCTTGCCATCTCAACCAATCCATTTTGCTTCCAACTTTCTTCCCTAAATGAATCTCAGACTGAAGCCAAGCTACACACTCTTGATTGTAAGAGCGCTTGCTTTCTATCTTGACCACATTAAAGGTAATCGCAAATCCTCACAACTGTCTCCTTTGACCCGAGTCACCTTGGATTACTGGTTTCCAATAGCCCGCTATCCAGTTTGATAGGGTTCTGTATTTCATTTGCATATTACCCAAGATGGTCTATCCCTCCATGATTATATCAACACATAATGTTCAAGCTATGGCGGCCACTGTGGCCAATCTTTGGTCTCTATTCAGGAAATCTGCCAGGCTGCCAACTTTGCTGCTCATTATTACCTGGACAAGGACTCCAGTTGCAGTGCTGAATTTGGTCAAGCTGTCTTAAGGAATCTTTTTGAGATTTAAAGCAACTCTGCCCACCATTCAAGGAGTGTACTGAGCTGAGTCTGTTGGATCCCTGCTATAACCTGTGTAGTGCTGGACCCGTCCTTCTCGCTGGGTTGTCATGGGCTAGGGAGTCCCATATGTGAAGACTACATTTCCTGCTTTTTCCTGGAGTTTGTGTAGTTACTCACCTGTCACAGGTGATCTCCGGGAACAGCAGAAATCAGTCTTCTCAACCCACCCGCACTTCTTTTTTCAAATTTTTGACTGCACTCTAGAGATACCTGACTGAGGAAATGGTTGGAAAGATGGGAAGGCAGACACGCATGAGTGGAGCAACACTCCAAAAAGCATTCCTATTGGATGCTGGGGAGTGTTCCCATGCCAGGCTCTGTCGATGCAGACGTCACCCATATGTGCAGACTGATTCCTGCTGTCCTTGGAGATCACCTGTTACAGGTGAGTAACTATGCTTTGCTGGAAAAGCCTAACGTGACCAACATACAGATATCATAATGTTTGGAAAATACTTCAATGAATTTGCCCTTTCAATTTAATGAGCTAACTTGCAGTTCACTGTATCAGATGAAGTGAGTTAAGACACTATGGGCTGGATTTTTAACAGACACAGAAACTGTTCTAAGTTAAATACCGTTGCTTCTCTTGTTATGGATAGAGGCACTGAATGTATGGATAGTTCTTAGCAATTTTTACATGGCATGCCTGAACAACATACAGTGCATGAAATTCAGGAAAACGGTCGCTGACGTACAGGATTTGTAACGGGCCTTCCGGGTCTCCTTTTGAGAGGTTCAGCTTATAAAACTGAAACCTGCTTAAGCAATCTGTATGTTCAGAGTGGTTTTTCGATTCTTGTTGTGCCTTCTACTGGATGTGCTAGTGAATGGGTTTAGGCAAAATTCTTCTTGGGTTGGAAACACTGAATTGGGGAAGGTTAACTTGTGAAATAACCAGAGGGAGAAAATAGTCCTAATCTATTATAAATGAACATGCCAATCAAAGATCTTCATGATTAATCAAGTGTGTGCCCATTGCGCTGTTGACCAGCATAGCTTAACTGTGTTTTGGTCTTTGCTCTGCAAGGGAAAATTTCTTTCTAAACATTGGGGTTAATTTATGTTGTAGATGAGCCAAGTGTCACCTCAGTAGATTTGTAATTGAAGCAACTGAGCTCTAGGATAAACTTTACATTATGGCGTCTGAGAATTCTAAACCGTTTGGTTGTATATTGCTTTCTGCCTTATCCTGTTCAGAGCAGATGAGTGGGGAGTGTTCCCCTGCCGGCAGGTGGAGGCAGACTAAAGCAACTTTCGGTGATGCCATCACTAGTTTACTCATTGGTGCAGCACTAATAGTTGCCAGTATTGTTTCCCTTCAGCAGGAGCCTAAGTATGCCCTTGTCTCCTCAAGCTGATTGTTTCCAGTACAAGTCCCTCCTTTATTCTCACTACCCTCTATCGACATGCCTATTTTTCCTCTGCCTTTTTTTCTACTATATTTTTAATTGGCTCTCTTTTGCTGCTGTGAATAAAGCAATAAAAAAAACAAAAACCCCAAAGCTGCTGTGAGTTATGTAAGCTTTCCGGGCTTATGTGGGTGGCTTGGACAGCTCTTCTCGGGTTTCACTAGTTGGCCTGACAGCTGCTGGGACTTTGCAATTGTGGGTTCCTTTTTTTTTTTTGCTGCTGTTTTTCTTGGCCAGGATGCCTTTCCATACCACCTCGCCACAGATGCTTCCAAAATGGGGTAGGGAGCCCATTGCGACTATCTCTGCACTCAGGGCAGCTGGTCGCCAACGGAGAGCCTCGAGCAAATCAACCTCCTGGAAATCTGAGCTGTAGCCCTAGCCCTCTGGGCTTTTCACCACAACCTGCGAGACCAAGCAGTGCTGATCCAGATCGACAATCAGGTGGTGGTGATCTACATCAACAAGCAGGGGGGCACCAGTTCGCCCCTGCTCTGCCAGGAAGCGGTGAGCATCTGCTCTTAAGCCAGTGCCAGTGGGATTCTCCTGCAAGCAGTATACTTCCTGGGCCAGGACAATGCCCAGCTGCTCCACTTCTGTTTCTGGCAGCTGTAGCCTGCCAGGGTGGCAGTGGATGCATTCCTGATCTCATGGGCAGAGGGCCTCCTTTGTCTTCCTGCCCACACCTCTGATCACCAGGACCCTATTTAAGGTCCAACGTGATAGGGCCCCAGTGATCCTAGTAGCTCCACGGTGGGCCAGGCAGCCATCGTTTCCCCTGCTCCTCAGTCTGTCCATGGCACCCCCGGTTCCCCTGGGTTGTTACCTAGCCCTCTTCCTGTATGAATAGGCCTATCTCCTGCACCCCAACCGGGGGCCCTGTCACACACAGTCTGGCTGCTGAGTGGGTAGCCTTGGCCCCCCTTCAATCTGTCCACTGAGGTGGAGGAGGTGTTCCTGGCCTCCCGTAAGGCCTCCACACTCCAGGCATATGCTTTAAAGTGGCAAAGGTTCTCAATCTGGTGCATGGAGACGTGGGTCAACCCCTTTTCCTGCTCCATTCAGCTTGTGCTGCAATACCTGCTTCACCTGTCTTAGGCAGGATTGAAGTCCAACTCCATTAGGGTGCGCCCTTAGCATGCTGGCAGCGCACCACCATTTAATTGAGGGCAAGCCCCTCTCGGCTTAACCTCTTGTGGATCACTTTCTGAGGGACCTCCTCCTTTCGAAGCCCCCTGTCTGCCCCTCACGGCGGAATGGGACTTGAACATTGTGCTCTAGAAGCTCACCGTGCTACCCTTTGAGCCTCTTGGCTCCTGCCACCTTAAGTATGTCACATGGAAGGCAGTGTTCCTTATGGAGCTCACTTGTTCGCTGAGTTGGTGAGCTTCAAGCGTTGGTGCTCCAGGTTCTGTAGAAACAGGGTTGTGCTCCGCACACACCCCAAGTTCCTGCCCAAGGTGGTGTCTCCATTCCTTCTTAACCAGCAGGTGGTGCTTCCCACATTCTTTCCATGGTCCTTGCCAGCAGGGTGGAGGCCGTTCTCCACACATTGGACTGTAAGGGGTACTATCCTACCTGCCACGCACCCAGGGCCACTGCCAAGCTTTTCAGCTATCTCTTTTGACCCAAGTCTGTTTGGGGCAGCGGTCTCTAAATGCACACTGTCCACCCGGGTAGCAGACTGCAACGCCTTCGTCTATTAGCATGCCAGTCTCTTGCTGGAGCACCATGTTATGGCGTACAGCATCTGGACCATGGCAGCCTTTATAGTGAACCTGTGCTCCATTCCCTTGTCAGAAATCTGACAAGCTGCCACCTAGATTCTGTCCATAGCTTCGCAACTCATTACTGCCTGGAGAGGGAGTCTCGCTGGGACAGCGCCTTTGGCCAGGCAGTACTCTGTCATTTGTTCGGAGTGTAAGGCAACTCCTGCTCTCCATCCCATCTATGTTTAGGCTACCGAAGTTCTGGTTCCTCGCTGGCCACCTGGGTTGTTTGGGGGGATCTGTTCTGGACTCAGTTGCTGTTTCTCATGGCTCACCTTTTTTTACAGGTTGTTTTTTTTTTCAGCAACCTTTAGCTGGAGAGTCTCATATGTGAGGACTGCTTGTTCCCAGAGAAAGCATAGTCACTCGCTTGTAACATGTGTTCTCTAGGGACAGCAGGAATTGGTCCTCACAACCTTCCCTCCTCTCCGTGGAGTTGCTCTCACCATCTTGTGCTATGATATCATAACTGAGGTAAGATAGAAACCTTAGGCGGGAAGGGGACCACACATGTGTGGTGCATCTCCCAAAGGCTTTCTTTGAAAGCTGAGGAGAGGTTACCGTACATGCTCCTTCAGTGCTGACGTCGCCCATATGTGAGGACTGATTCCTGCTGTTCCCAGAGAACACCTATTACAGGTGAGTAATTATGCTTAATTGTTGCATTGAACTATATGAACTAAAACAGACATGGAGGGGTGGCCTGCACGGAGTGGCAGGTGCACCTACTCTTGCCATCTTACTGGGCAGACTAGATGGACCATACTGGTCTTTATCTGCCATCATTTACTGTGTTACTATGTTACATGGACATTACTAAACTTGAGGGAGAGGTGTGATGCAAGTGTTTGGGTAGGTTGTTAACAAGAAATGGGTCAAGGGAGGATTAAGGAAGGAGAGGGAGGGACGGCAATGGAGAGGGTAGCAGTAAAATGGAGTACTTGATGTTCTGTGTTTGGTCCAAAGTGTTCTATGAATAGGTGGATCTTTAGTTTGCGAAATGTAGCCAGATCTGTGTGTCGTACTCTCTCTGGTAGCGAGATCCATAGGCTTCGCGTGTAGAGTTCAAAGGATCTGATGCAGGCATAATGGTTGCTTTTTTGCTTTTTCTTGAGGTATGTACAGCATGTTTTGGGTGCTCTGTCTTGTTGATCTGGTACTTTGCGATTTGTACAGTAAAGTTTGTTTTATTTAGCTGTATTTATATCCCGCTTTTCACTGGGTCAAAGCGTTGGAACATACAATAATCAATTACAGGGGTTTGGGGCCGTCACCTGGTGGCCAACAATAATGATTGTTAACAATTAATTGGGACGTAGACATAGACATTGTGTTATGGTTTGAAGGTTGGGAGGCTGATTGGTTGAGGCAGATCTTACAGGTTAATAACAGGCTCTTGTACTTGATTTGGCTTAAGAGGGGAAGCCAGTAGGTGTTTTAGAATCGGTGTTGTGTTTGTATTTTGTGGCTCCTTGTATGATGTGGGTGACTGTGTGCAAGGCTGTGTAGCGGTAGCAGGGTGGATTTTGATAGGTCATGATATATTGTGTTATAATAGTCAAAATGTGGGGGATATTATAGCCTGGAATACTGTGCGAAAGTGAGATGGTTCAAGTTCCTTTCTTTCATGCCTCCTGTTTTAATTGTGTTTTTGTGAAATGCTCTGAATGTTTACAAATGACTGTATATCAAGCAAAACAAACAATAAACCACTTGTTCCTCTTTGTCTCTCCGGGCCAGTCCAGGAACTGTAGGGTTGTCAACCTTCTCCAGCAGCTGACGACTGAATTCTCAGTCTTGCTGACAGCTACTTCAGCTCCCTCTGGTGTCAGACTCAGTCTTTCATTCCTCAGCAGCTGGAAAGGACATAAGGCTGACAGGCTCCCTGAGGGATGAAGAGGAACTGTGTTTTAGGGTAGAGAAAAAAAAAAAAAAGAAACTGTGGCTTTTAGATCTCAGGTGGGTGCCCTAGCTGGGTGCTAATTTCTCCAGAGGGAATCTGTGGTTTTCAGGTGGAAGGATAGAAAACAAAGAATCCCCCAACAGAGCTCGGCTGCACAGGCAGTGCAGTTAGAGGCAGAGTCTGCCTCGTAGAGCACCACCGTTACCGGGGACAGCTTAGAAGGTTGACGCTGGGAGTCCCAGAGTACAGCCTCTCTCTCTTTCTGGGGGTTGTATCGGGCTCACCCGCTAGCAGCGGGGTTGGGAGCTGGATAGAGACAGCGTGCTGTGTGCCGGTAAGAGGGCCGTTTAGCCACGCGTTTGTTTTTTATTGTCGGTCACTTGTATTCGGCGGGGGTTTCTGCTTAGAAGCGCATGCTGCCGGTGTCGGCAGCGTGCGTTCAGTGTGGCAGTCGTCGGGGGCTGTCTGAAGCAGGACTCTACCGTTTTTGCTTCCGTCACGGCAGTCGGGTTCAGCGCTTACTCGGGGGCAGCATGGAAGACAGAGCTGCTGCTTCTAAGCAGTTAGGCGGCCATTTCATCTCGGGGGGCGGGGGGAAAGGCGGGAACGGTGGCCATGTTGGATAAGACGGCCGTTCCTGTTTCTGCACCCGATAAGCAGGGAAAGAAAAAGGCAAAGTCCAAAAAGCCTGCGCCCATGGGAAGCAACCCTCAGCCACCAGGGCAGGTGGGTCAGGGGGGTTTAGAATCGCTATTTTCTGCGGATTTCATTTTGTCCCTTCATAAGGCTTATTGCCTAAAGTTGGAACAAGTTAAAAGCAAGACATCTTCTTCCTCCTCTGCAGGGGGCAGAGTAGGGATACCTTCCTTATGGACCCGGGAGAGGGTTCCTCCAAAACTGGATTAGCAGTTGAGGCGGGCTCCGATGGCTTCGCGCCTCATGCCTTGGGGCTCCTAAATGCTGAAGAGGGAGAAATTCTCTGACTCAGGTCTGGAGCAGTGGACAGGAGAGTTGGAGGAAGGTGAAATCGCTCCAGGGGGAGGACCCTAATGTCTTTAGAGTCTTCAGAAAAGAGGAACTCGGAGCGCTGATAGTCCATTCTCTAGCGGCCCTGAATATTGTCTTACCAGCGGTCCAGGAGGAACCGCTTGAAGATCCTCTGCTCTAGGGCTTTAAGGCAGAGCAGAGGTGTTTTCCAGTTCACAAGGTGATCAAGCAAATGGTGGAGTCGGAGTGGGAATGCCCGGAGGCTACCCTGCGAGGAGTGCGTGCTATAGGGCGTCTTTACCCGGTTCCACATGAGGAGAGGGAGTTGCTCCGCATGCCAAAGGTTGATGCCTTGGTGGCAGCGGTGACAGACAACCACGATTACGGTGGAAGGCGGAGCGGCCCTCAAGGATCTGCAGGATAGAAAGTTGGAAGCTCTGCTTAAGCAGGCTTTTGATTCCAGTGCTCTGGCCTTGCAGGCTTCCATTTGTGGAGCTTATGTGGCTAGGGCCTCCATACGATGGCTCAAAGGGGACTCTCACACTGAAAGTGAGGACAGTCCGTCACTGGAAGGTGCAAAGTTAGTCAGCAGCGGCCTATCTAGCGGATGCCTTCTATGATCTGGTACGGATTTTGGCGAGATCCATGGCGTCGGTAATTGCTGCCAGGAGATTCCTTTGGCTGAGGAATTGGGCAGCGGATACCTCCAAGACTTGTCTTAGTAAGCTTCCATACAAGGGCAAGCTCCTGTTTGGCGAAGCGCTAGAGAAGATTGTAAAGGATCTGGGAGATTCCAAAGGGGGTCGTCTCCCATAGGACCGGCCGAAGGGTCCAAAGCCTGGATCTCTGCTCAAAGGGCAGAGTAGGGACTTCTGCAGGTTTAGAGGTTCTTGGTTCACACCTTATCAGAGAGGACGCTTCTTGGCCAGAGGCAGTCCTTTTGAGGGGCGCGGGGGTTCGGACGAGGTTACTTTGGACCCCAGCAGTCCTCCAATAAGAAGCCTCAATGAAATGTGGATGGTCCAGAGGGAGGTTCCGGTGGGAGGTCGCTTACGGGATTTTCACTCCATCTGGACCACAATAACTACAGACCAGTGGGTCCTAGAGATTGTCCAGGAAGGTTACGCACTGGAGTTCGCTTGGCCGTTGCCGGGGGCCTTCGTAGTGTCTCCATGTGGGTCCGCTTCAAAGTGTCGTTCAGTAGCCAATACCCTCCATCGATTTTACTGCAACTTCAAGCAGTGGTTCCGGTACCTCAAGACCAGTGCGGCTGCGGTTGGTACTCGATTTATTTTGTGGTGCCCAAGAAAGAAGGGTCTTCCCGGCTTATTTTAGACCTCAAGCACGTGAACCGCTGTTTGAGAGTTCCGCTCTTCCGCATGGAGACCCTGCGTTCGGTTATTCGTTCAGTAAAGCTGGGCGAAGTGCTTTCCTCCATAGATCTCACAGAAGCTTATTTGCACATTCCCATAGACCAGAACATCAGAAATGTCTGCGCTTTGCAGTGCCCATGGGCCACTTTCAGTTCCGAGTGCTACCGTTTGGATTGGCAACAGCGCCACGCATTTTCACGAAGGTGATGGTGGTGGCGGCTGCGTTGTGGAAAGAGGGCATCTTGGTGCACCCTTACCTGGACGACTGGTTGGTTCGGTCGAGTTCCGTGTCGGAATCGATCGAGGCAACAGCTCGAGTAGTGCAATTCCTGGAGCGTCTAGGTTGGGAAGTGAACCAGACCAAGAGTCAGTTGCTGCCGGTGCAGCGTTTGGTGTACCTAGGAGCTTTGTTCGACATGTCCGTAGGAGCAGTTTTTCTGCCAGAAGCCAGGGTGCAAAAGCTCTTGCGGCAGGTGACGGCATTTTTGCATGTAAAGGCTCCAACGGCATGGCGATACTTGCAGCTGCTAGGTTCCATGGCGGCTTCTCTGGACCTGGTATCCTGGGCCAGGGCACATATGCGCCCTCTGCAGCAAGTTTTGCTATCCCGCTGGTCGCCCCAGCTTCATCCTCTGAATCGGAAATTGGTGTGCCCTGAGGCGGTCAGCGCCAGCTTACAGTGGTGGCTGCAACCCGACCATCTTCAAGCGGGTATGCCACTGGATCAGCCGGATTGGGTGACCGTCTACACGGATGCCAGACTTTCCAGCTGGAGGCGTATTGTATGGCTCAAGTAGCTCAGGGCTGCTGGCTGGAGGCTGTGACCGGCTGGTCGATCAATCAGCTGGAGATGAGGGCCGTGCTCCTCGCCCTGCGAGAGTTTGTCCATCTGGTAAGCGGCAAGGCGGTTCGCGTGTTCTCCGACAATGCAGTGAGTGTCTCGTATATCAGTCGACAAGGCGGTATGGGATGTCCCGCCTTGTTGGAGGAAAGTCAGCTGTTGATGTCCTGGACCGAAGCTCATTTGGTAGCTTTTTCAGCGGCACATGTCGCCGGTCGGGACAATGTGCAGGCCGACTTTCTCAGTCATCATGTCTTAGATCCAGGAGAGTGGGAGTTGAATGCGGCAGTCTTTCACTACATTACATTACGGTGGGGGCAGCCGATCATGGATTTGATGGCCACTCTCCACAATGCCAAGATGAATCGTTTTTTCAGCAGAGGCAGAGAGCGCATGTCGGAAGGCCTCGACGCTTTGGCTCAGCCGTGGCCGTCAGGCGGGGTCCTTTATATGTTTCCGCCGTGGTCAATGATCGGTCGGGTCCTCTGGAAGATAGAGACACAGAAGGAAGGTGATTCTCATTGTGCCGGACTGGCCAAGGAGAGCTTGGTATGCGGATCTGGTTCGTCTGTTGGTGGATCGGCCGTGGAGACTGCCAGACCACATCAATCTGTTGAATCTTGGCCCAGTTCTAATGCCAAATGTGGATCGATTCTCTTACAGCTTGGCTCTTGAAAGGGAAAGGCTAAAGCAGAGGTTATTCTTCAGCGGTGATAGCCACAATGTTGAGGGCCAGGAGATGCTTGACATCACTGGCTTATATTCGTATTTGGTGAATTTTTGAAGACTGGTGCGCAGGCCGTGGTAGTTGTCCGTTCGCCGCATTGGTGCCCGCGGTCTTGTCTTTTTTGCAGGCTGGTCTGGATAAGGGTCTGGCTCTCAGTACACTAAAGGTACATTTGGCAGCCCTGGCATGTTTCTGAGGCAAGGTGCAGGGTTCCATCTTGTCGTGGCATCCTGATGTGCAGAGGTTTCTTAGGGCGGTTAAGAATCTGAGACCTCCGGTAAGGCAAGTGGTTCCACCGTGGGATCTAAACTTGGTTTTGGAGGCACTGACGAGGCCTCCTTTCGATCCTGGTGGGACGGCTCCGTTGAGGGAGTATTCTTGTAAAACTGCGTTCTTGGTGGCGTTGTGTTCGGCTAGGCGCATTTCGGATCTGCAGGCTCTGTCCTGCAGGGAGCCGTATATTCAGTTTTCATCAGAGAAGGTGATGCTACGCCCAGTTCTGTCCTTTCTTCCGAAGGTGGTGTCTGGTTTTCACGTCAATCAACTGATCTCACTGCCGACCTTTCAAGGTCATGAGAGGTCTGTGGTAGGTAGATCTTTGAGGAAGTTAGATCTCGGAAGAGTGCTACATAGGTACCTTAAAAGAACGGAATCTTTTTGAAAGACCGACAGGTTGTTCGTGCTTTTTGGGGGTCCGCGGAAAGGTGAGGCAGCTTCCAAGGTCTCTATTGCTCGTTTGCAAAGCACCATCGCTTGGATGTTCAGGCGAAGGGGGATGCAAATGTAGGGGCATCAGCCATAGTAGGGGGCCTAGCGGGACCTTCCCGAGGTGAGGTACTGCTCTGGTACTTCCCTACAGTTTCTGGACTGGCCCAGAGAGAGGAAGAAGAAATTAGACCTTACCTGCTAATTGTCTTTCCTTGAGATCTCTCTGGGCCAGTCCAGGACCCACCCAGTTATTTGTGGAGTTTTGGATGAGACAGTGGCTCGTTAAAGGAGGGCCACATGAGTTTTCAACGGAGATTGCGGGCGGCATAGGTATAGGGAGATTAGCCCATAAGGCGTGGAGCGGCTCGGACTATGGGGCTGCAGGTTACCGGTCGTTCCATTTTGGGTTAAGTAAAAAAAAAAAGAAAAAAAAAAGAAAAGAGGAACAAGCATTCTGGGGGTTTTAGCCAGTAAGTGGGCTTGTTTGTTAAAGTAGCGTTTTAAGTCAGGGTGGCAGAGGTTAATAGCCAAACTGCTTTGGCAATGGGTGACTGAGTCTTTGAGAATTCAGTCCTCAGCTACTGGAGAAGGTTGACAGCCCTACAGTTCCTGGACTGGCCCGGAGAGATCTCAAGGAAAGACAGTTAGCAGGTAAGGTCTAATTTCTTCTTGTGCGCCCTAAGTCTTGCTGCTGTTTGGAGTGGAGTGAGGAGCATAGTTGGTGAATCTCCTCATCCTAAAACCTTTTGGCTAGAACTGGGTACATCTTCCAACTCTCTTGCTTGTAAAAAATGGTGGTTTTTAATGATTTGTGTGACACCAACCCAATGGAATTTGCTTCAAAATGATTTAAGATTAGCAATGAATTTTCTAGTCTTTAGAAACCAATTTGCAATCATGGTGGTTCCTGTTTTTAATTAACATAAGGACTAGGCTAATGGTAGTTCTTTCCAGTGTATGAGAACCGAGGCAAGTAACTCCAGTACATGAAGGAAACTAGAAAGGAGTAGATATTGGAAGTCAGATTTGAATAGGATAAATATGATTGAAGGGATAGTTTATTTTTAGGAGCTGCAATTAATTGACGTGAGAAGTTGTCCTTGGAGGTAGTGGGGGGGGGGGATAGGTTTTAGAAGAGGAATGGGTAATATTCATTCATGTTTGTGTGTTCTCTTTTTCAATGCAGTCTTTTTAATAATTGCGCACTGCTTTTGGAGGTATTGCATAATTCTGAAAAGCCGGCTATAAGTAAATTTAAAACTAAGACCAGAATATTTTTAAGATACAAACACTCACAAATATAGTTTGCCTCTTGCTTGTGACAGTAAGAGGTCCGGTGAGGAGGGAGGTGTAATTAATGCAGTGCTGTGTTCTGTTGCAGTATAAAAAGGTTTCAGGACTATCCTAATTAGAATAATTTTGTCATTAGATGAGAGATTGAGAGATTTTTGGCTAATCAAAAGGCAACATTTATCTGTGGTGGAACTCATGTGTTGGGCTGGCTGAATACAAGAAGTAATACTAGATACAGTACCTAATGCTATGAGCCTAAATGGAAAATAAGCAACTCCCTCACAAATGAGACTCTTAGAACAGGCTGCTCGTGCTGTGCGTTTAATGGCATTCATTAATACTTCTATTCAGGGCTAGCATGCTGTGCAATAACAGCCGCCACTCCCCACCTCCCAGGCACCCACAGGCTGGATTCTTAAAACCTGAGACATAAAAACAGGTTGGACGTCAGAGCTGTCTGTTTTTTACCAAGCTGCATGAAATAAAAATCTCAGATGGACAAGCTGTTTAGAAACACCTCAAGCCTATAACATGAACTATAAATGCAAAACAAGAAGATGTAACCCTTTTAAATAATGGCGGCATGGTGTTTTGTGGAAGAAAATGTAAATCCATTTTTTATGGGTGGAGGATGAAATCAGTAAAAGGGTCCACTTTTGTCCATTATTTTTTGACTGGGTTGAGCTCAGCTGGAATGCTGCATTCTAGTGGCTTTGTTCGTTTTCATTTTTACACTTTTATTTAAACAATGTTTTCAAGCAGCCATGAGAAATGTGAGCTCTTACCTAGCTGAGTATGCAGAAGAATAATACTTTGTTTTAAACATCGGTTCCATTTTTAATATATTTACTTTTTCTGCTCTTAACAGGTAGTCCACAGTATACACAGCATTCTTTGCCACCACCATAATTTGAAGGCAGGGTGCTTCAATTTGGGCACGTTTAGTCTGAATTAAAATTGAATTATGTCAAAGTGCATCAATCTTGTCGATAATGAAGAAAGCTGAACATGTCTCTTGTGCAGAACGAGCTAAGTAGTATCCAAAGGGAACTTTACATGCTGATTCTGGAAAATTATTTTGTTCGTACTGTAACGTTACTGTTGATCACACCAGGGAAGGAAGTATTGACAGGCACTTGGAATCGTCAGTTCATGCTTCCAAAAGAAAAGCAGCAGAAAAAGCACTGGATAGAAAGGCAAAAAAGCAGGCGACTGTTATGGGAATGTTTTCACATAGCACGGAAGCGAGGGACGCGCGCAATATGCTGTATTTGAATTGGTTGAAGCATTTACTGAAGCTAACATTCCTTTGGAAAAACTAGATCATCCCACCTTGCGCTCCTACCTACAAAACCACATCCCGAACCTCGGGCTGTTGCCTGCTTCACAACACCTGCGAACAGACTTCCAACAGAGTTTTTTCCAACTACAAACAACAATTGAAGGAACTTTTGTTAGCTGCACCATCCGTTGCGATTGTTACTGACGAAGCCAGCGATTCTCAGGACAGGTATTTGCATATTTTGTTTGTTACTTAAGTTAAAGCGTCCGCAGCTCGTCCGACTGCTTATTTAGCTGGCGTCATTTATCTTGAAAAGGTAAATGCAGTCACTGTTAACCAAGCTGTACTTGCCTGTGTGGCTTACATGGGAATTTCTTGCAATAACGTTAGTGCTTTCGTAACTGATAATGCGTCATACATGTCCAAAGCGTTTGAGAAAATAGCAGCAGTGCTACCGAACGCTGTTCACTGTACATGCAACGTGCACATTGTTAGCCTGATTGGTGAGACCTGGCGAAAAAACTTCAAAAACGTCGATCGTCTGGTGGCATCGTTCAAGTCCATTTCTAGTTACTGCTCCGCTAGGAAGCACAGATACAAGGAGTTCTTGGCTGTGAAAACTGAAACAGAAGTGCCACTGCCTCCTATCCCAGTAGTTACTAGGTGGAACAGCTGGTTTAAAACCATTATGCACCATGCCAAATCCATCCAGCTCTACAAAGATTTCATTGCTGAAGAATTGCAACTGAGATATGCAACAAATGCACTGACTGAATTGTACAAGCTTCTTGATGATCCTGCTGTCATCACAGAAGATGTGAACTTCATCGCTGCTAATGCAGTAAAGCTTGTAGACTTGCTCACATGGTTTGAGTCCACCGATGTTCGCATACATCTGGCGTATAACAAAGTGATAGACGTTCTGGCTTGGGCAGAATACGAAGCAAGTATTGCCATTGTCGCCAAGTACAAAAAGGCCTTTGAAGATACTGCTGACAAGCTTAGTCAGTACTACAAACCTCTACAGGTCGTCAACGATTCTCCCAGCCAGGGCTGAACTTCTTGAAGTCGGTCAGAGTGTTTGACTTTACGCAAGTCTTGCTTTTGCAATATTATGAGTTGATACAGAACATACCTGGAATGGATGACTGTCATCTCTTGGCTGAATTTTCAGCTTACAAATGTCACATCATTGTGGTTTGCAAGCACTGGCAGATTCCTGCTGTTGAGCCGGTTGGCGCTACGATACTTATCTGTGCCCACAAACTGTTGATGCTGAAAGGCGTATGAGCCAATACACGACTGTCAGTGCACCGCAGCGCCAGAGACTGTTGACAAGCAGTTTGACAAATCAAGTGATTATTGCAAAGAACTCAAAACTGTGAATGCTTGAGTATTTGTTTTAATTGTGTCTTCTTCAATAAAGTTCTTTTTGGATATTCCTTGTGTTGGCTGTGGTTTTTGTCCTCCATTCTGACAGTTGACAGCAATTACTTGAAATAGACACTATAACTGCTAGTTAAGGTTTGCATAAAACGTTGAAATAAAGGCCCTTGAATTTTCTGTGAAATAGGTTGAATTTTCAAAGACCTCCCATGAAATAGCGCATTTTTCCCGTGAATTTGGTTGGTCCCTAATGATTACACCATGGGGGTTTCACTAATATAGTTGGCAGGAATAAGCAGCAAGTTGTATCCAGCATGTCAGATTTGTATACGCAAGCTAATTATATTGAAAACAAAATGCGATGGGTAAACTTTGTAAAACAGTTGCTGGCCAGTCTTGGATGGCGGGAATGACATTAGTGCTTGGAAGGCGAAGCATCTGAGCGCAGTATGTTTTGGCCAGTCAGCAAAACTGAGCGCTAAAAGAATGATTGATTTCACAAAGATGCAAAATCTGTGTGTCATTAATCTGTGATTATACCATGTCGGCTAAAACAAGCAAAGTAATAGCCTCACTGGGTGGGGGCGCTGTAATAAATTTATGGAAATAAGGGGGCGGCAGGTCGAAGCAGTTTAGTAATTGCTGGCCTAGATGAACATCAACCATTTCCAGAGCTGGTACAGCTTCTAGAACTCTGCATCCAGTGCCCAAAACACTGAAGTGGCTGAATTCTGCTTTAAAAATGTTAAACCAATGTTACTTGAGTTGGGTGGTCAGTCATAGGCTGAATAAGAGTAGTATAACCTTCCAGTTGCTCTTTAGAGTAATTCAGCACATTAGAGTAGATTTAAAATGGAGCATTTTAAACTTACAAAAATTTAAGACAGGCCTATACAGGGGACACTCTTGAATACTCTCCAAGCTTGCTGACTCTAGCCTGATATTTGCCAAAAGTTGCTTCTGAAACTAGAATGTTACATATGGTGCCCTGCCATGCTGTAAAGACAGCTCTCTGTTACAAGTTAAACTATAAAGTTATTTTCAAAAGTGTGATCAGATGATAGTGCTTTTTGAAAGTCCTCAGAACCTTGTATGTTGTCATAGTCAAACACCACAAACTACATTACCACCTGTATGCTGACGATATCATGGTATATGCCCCAGTCAACCTGCAATCACCTGACATGACATCGATGACAACCTGCCTTGAGGACATGGACACCTGGCTCACCGCTAACAACCTGATGGTCCACTTTGATAAAACAGAGGCTATGTTCATTACCAGAGACTCCACATTCAAGCCGCCCCAAACAATCAGCATTCTAAACAAAACTATAGCAATCAAGGATGAAGTGAGGTACCTGGGCATCACTCTGGACAAGATCTCTGAACCTGCAATCTCTCATTACTAAAACTGCAGCAAAAGCCTACCACCGATTGAGGATCATCAGAAAACTCAAACCAATCCTTGACCAAGACCACTTCCGCACAGTTTGCCAAGCAGTCATCACCCCACTGCTAGACTATGGAAACTCACTATACCAAGGCTCCCCCAGCAGTCTATTCACCCACTCCAAATGGTTCAGAATACTGCAGCACGCATCATCACGGGCACTGCAAGATCTGAACACATCACCCCCGTCCTGCGACAGCTGCACTGGCTCACAATAATTGCAAGGGCAAAATTCAAATCAGTCCTGAATATTTTCAAAATCTTCCACCACCACTCTGCTGATGCACTCCAGGACGTAATAACCAAGGACGTCAGTAGCAGGCCTGGAAGAACCAACAATGACAACAGGATCACCTTACCCACAGGTTATCACAAGACTAAGCAAGTAGCAACTAAGAGAGCTCCCTCGCTACTGGCGCCTGCATTATGGAACTCCCTCCCCATGGACTTAAGGACCCTTAATGATACCAAGGACTTCCGCAAAGCTCTCAAGACCCAGCTTTTTACCGAGGCCTATGAGCAACCACCTTAAGTTGCCAAGTACTAGATACCACCCAAGTGGCCCACTAGCTACCCTCACCACTTAGTCCCAACCGCCCAGCCCATTTAGACCTATAAGTAGATAGCCTTTTACATATGTGAATCGTACCCCCTCCTGTTGAATGTATGCCTCCCAATGTCTTGTTGACCACTTTGATTGAAGGATAAGGTGATATACAGAACTGTCTAAATAAAATAGTCTGCTATTCAAAATAGATTTCAAAATGCATTGATTTTGCTGATTTCTGCCACTGTACCCTATGCTTTCACCATGAAAGAACAATTAACAAAGTAACCCTAGGCTATATTTCTTAGGAAGAGCAACCAACAACACATTGCAGTAGCCAGGTCTACTCATTATGTAAGCTGATTTCAATTTGACCAGGTCAGTCATTTCGAAAGGATACTGTACATATGGCAGATTTTGCCCAAGAAGAAAAAGCATATGCATTAGTGAGACCGTATATGTATGTTGTCCATTCCTCATCTGTCAGACCCCACTAAGTTTCTAATCTGCTTTTTAATGTCTACCTAGACCTCATCAAATAATGTGATGATACCTAAGTTTATGCTACCAGGGAAGCCTAGATGAAGCAACTCTGTCTTTACTTCACTTATGAAGAGTTCTTCACCATTCAGGAACTTGCATCCTCCATACAAGCTTACAGATTTAACAGTGCTTTAGTATACTCCTCCCAGGGGGCTGGCCCAACCGTTAGGGTAGGCGGTTGTCTGGGGCAGCTGTCAAAGCAAACAATAAATTCCGGCAGCCGCACAAAGGATACTCAGCAGTACCTGCAGGAAGCACGGGCAGTTTTCAAATAGTCCATTTACCCTTTTAAGTGGCTTTTGGAAATCTCCTTCACATACTTATATTTACAAAAAAGTGTTAATATTTAAAGGTATGTGTGTTTACAGGATTGTTCCGAGTAGGATGGTGTTGGAATGATTTGATTTTTGATTATCAAAATCATGGCGTGCTCTGGTGAGACCTAAATTATTTAAATTTGAATCATTATGTGAAGGTTTGGCATGTTTATAACACACTCTGGTCAAATGCAAGAGCAGAAATTTTGAGAACTCTAATTGGGAAATGGCTGTACTATAGTGGGATTTAACAGATACAAAGCAGAGTGTATGAGGTAGAAGAGACAATCGAGGTGTCCCAGGCATTCAGTGGCTGTACATAGGAAGATGGAAGATCTTGAAAATTCTGTTAGGCATTAATCATTGTCTTCTCCGGGAACAAGCAGGAAGTCGGTCCTCGCATATGGGGGACATCAGCACCAACAGAGCCCCCGCAGAAACAACATCTCAGCTTTCAAAGAAAGCCTTTGGGAGATGCACTACACATGCCTGGTCCCCTTCCCACCCAAGGGTGCCATCTTGCCAGTCTCCTTTTTTTTTTCTGCAGAGCCCGTCGGATGTTTGTCCAGTTTCCCCCAGAAAAAGTGTGATTGATTTTTCTCTTTGTACATTTCTGTCTGGTTTGCGTAACAGTTCCTTCCCACCCCTGAGCCAGCTTGCCTTGACGTCACTCCTTGGGTTCGTTCCTTGTTTTTTTTCCCCTCTTTATCTCGGTGTCCCTTGACCCGGTGCTCATGCCCTTTTCTGGCTGAAGGCCTCTGACCCCTGCCAGGCAGCGGGGACCCCCTTTTTCCAACAGCATCTAGCAGCTTCAAGACGTGCGATTGGTGCAGCCAAATGATCTCCCCACCAATCCACATGTCTGCTGCCTCCGGTGCCTTGGCCTGGAGCACGACGACTCAGACTGCGAACTTTACAGAACCATGACATCAAAGGACCTAAAGAGCCGTCACCAGCAGCAGGAAAAAATTCTCCCAAAAGTAGGACTCTGTGCCAGAGTCCCAGCGACACCACGCTGCAGGGCTTCCTCCAGTGCCTCGGTGCCCCATGAAGCCTGAGCCTCCTTGGAGTCCCGCAGCTGCGACTCTTCTGAGAGGAAATCCACAGAGGTGAAATGCAAGAAGTCAAAACCCTCGAAAGACCGCCTTGGAGGACTGGCCGGGAAGAAGGGGAAATCCCACTCCAGACCCTGCAGTCCCCGGCGTGAGTCTGAGTAGTTGGAGTGGGAGTGGCCTCACAAGCTGCCTGCAAGGAGTCGTCAACACCCGAGACCATCCTCGTCGAGGGACTCCCCTGCCTCCCTCCCCCCCCCTCGACAGTACCAATGCCGGGCCTGAAATCCTCTGTGCCCACATCGAAGGCTATGGAGCCAATTGGCATGGAGTCCAGGGTGGTAGTCTTAGAGAGCAGTATCTCTGCCCTTGTGGCCATGCAGAAGGCGTTTATGTCCAGTTTGTCTGTCCCGATGATGGGGCCTCGATATCGAGGGATTCCCTGGATGTTAAGCTGATCGTTGAGCACCCCACCCACCTCAAAAGACCCAACAGCTCCAGACCATATCCCAGTCCTGTTCCTCAGGACACCGGTCCTCTCTGAGTGTCTGCTTTACTCTGAAGTCTTCATCTCTTCCCCAGTAGCCAGTTGAGTGCCTTCCAACCTGGGGTTCTTATCTTTCAGCACTATAGTGCAGTTTGTTTTGTGACTATCCATTGGGTTTTCATGGCAAGATAAAGAAGTAGACTGCCAGGCCTTTCTTCCGCTCAGGTAATTCTAGTGTTGCACTTGTTATAGAAATGTGATCCTCTGCTGCCAACATCATTCCATTCTGATGCTGTACCAGCCTCTATTTTGCCACTCTTTTTTCTGTTGCCACATTTGTGAAGAGGGACCACGTCAAACTTTCTCCAGTGCTGTCGTACCTCTCCCAGTCTCCAGGGATCTATTAAATGCATCTTAATAGGTCCTGCCTAAAACTTCCTGAACTCCTTCAGAATTCTGGGATGTATCTGATCCATTCCCATGACCTTGTCCACTTCCAGTTTTGCAAGCTGTTCAAAAAATATCATCTTCAATGTTCTGTTCCCCTAGTTAATTTTGTCAGTCATGCGTGGCCCTTCAGGATTTTTCTGTGAACACAGAGCAGAAGTATTTGTTTAGTAGTCTTGCTTTTTCTTTATCAATTTCCATAAAACAGTCCTTAGCACCTTTTCTAATTCTAATTCTGGCTTTCCTCCCCTCCTCAATATACCAGAAAAAAGTCTTGTCGCCTTGCTTTGCATCTCTAAATTTTTTTGTTACGTGTATGCTTTGCCATCCTGATTTCTCTGTACCTCTTTCAGCTTTATCCGGTATTCATTTTTATGTTCCTATTTTTGTGATCCTCTGAAAGCTGTGAATGCTGTCATTTTTCTTTTATTTTTGTAGCCACTTCTTTGGAAAGCCATATTGGTTTCCTTCTCTTGCTTTATGTACTTTCCTTACTTATAGATCTGTTGCCTTTATTATAACCTCTTTCAGTTTAGCCCACTGTCTTTCCACTTCCTTTATCTCCTCCCCCCTGCCAGCTCCTCTTTCAGGTACTTTTCCTATTTTACTGAAGCCAGCATTCTTGAAATCTAGGACTTTGAGTTTACTGTGATTGGGGTCTGCCTTGGCATTTACCTCAAATTATACCATATGACGATCACTGCTGCTTAAGTGGGCATCCACCCAAACGTTAGACACATTTTCTTTTAGTTTCTAGAACAGGTTTACTAAAGCCTGTGCCAGTAACACACATGTGGGCTGGGTTGTCAACGCAGGGGGCCAGCGCTTACTTCAGGAGGCATCTGTATCCGTCCCCTTGCAGTTTAACACGAGCTCAAGACACGACTCTATGCTAGGCAGCATACAGACATCCATTGAGGTGGCATTGTGCACCCACACTAAGGGAAGCAGGTTTGGTTAGTGTGGACTACTAATGCCTGCGCTTGTTGCGATATATCAGCAACACCTTCATTCTGACCCCACCCCATCCAGTCCATGCCCTGTTGCGCACAGTCCAGGTTGTATTGGATTTGTTGTGCGGGGACCCATACTGCTTTTTAGAGTGGCCCGCTAAACCCCATGCACATCAGTAAACATACCCCATGAGTATCTGTGGTTTGTTTCTAGGAGGAGGAGGATCCTAAGGATTTTATTAATTCTACAGTGTCAATTTCTAAATATTTATTTTATTTATTTATTTAGACAGTTTTGTATACCGCCTTATCCTTCAATCAAAGCGGTCACAACACAATTGGGGGATACATTTAACACGCAGGGATATGAGACACATACACTAATACTTACAGGGAACATGGGCAATGGAGGGTTAAGTGGCTTGCCCAAGACCACAAGGAGCATCTGTGGGACTAGAAACCCCAGTCCTTCCGGCCCAAGGTTGCTGTCCTCTGGTGGGATTTGAACCTCCGACCTTCCGGCCTGAAGTACCTTGCCCCAACCACTAGGCTACTCCTCCTCCCGTTTAAAACAGTGTACTCATTTGGTAGTAACTAGGAGTAGTGAAAATCTTTGTGGAGAGAGAGAGAGACTTTCAATTTTAGAGTTAAGGAAATCGCCTTGAGCTACTACTGGAATATGCCTCTTGCTCCAGAGTTAACACCCTATGTTCAAACTTATCAGATTATTCAGAACCCTCTGAGGGTAGGAAATACATTCAGGCACAGCTGGTAACTTGCCTTGAACTTCTGAGAAAGATGTGAGCCAAATCCAACCCAAGTGAACATTCTGTTTAGCTAAAACATAACAGTAATTCTTTGTGTAAATCCAAGTGCAGAAGAAAGTAGCAGTGTAATCTCCAGGAACAAGCAGGAATGTAGTCTTCACATATGGGTATCGTTGGTACCGATGGAGCCTGTGCGGGAACGCTCCCCAGCGTCCAATAGGAACGCTTTTGGGAGCATCCCTCAGCACATGCACATTGTCTTCCCGCCTTTCCAACTGTCCCTCTTCAGTTCTTTGTTTTCAGCGGAGCCGACAGGTCACATACCCTGTCACCGCAGAAAATTTCTTTTAACTTGCTTTCTTGTGGTCGCGTCTGCCTCCGCACGACACCTACCGGTACCGCCGGTTCTTTTTTCTTTCCTAAAAAAAAATAAATATATACTTTCTGAACTACTCTCTTCAGAAACTTTTTCTTTTTGGTGCTAGGCGCCATTTTGAGCATTAGGCCCCATTTTTCCTAGAATATGGAAAAACCAGCTAGTGGTTTTAAAAAATGTACTAAGTGTGGCGGTACCATTTCCGTCACCGACATTCATAACTGGTGTCTCAAATGTTTAGGCCCTGACCATTCTCCATCTGAGTTTCTCTTGTATGGGGATGACTAAAAGAGGAAAACAGAACCGGGCTGCAAAGCTCGGTACCCTCTCTTCTTCGGATGCGAAGTCCATTGCATCGATGTCTTCAAGAGCCTCGTCTTCCTCACATGGATCTCAGGTAACTAAACATAAGAGCCAGTCCTCAAAGGGTAGCTCTCCTTCAAAGCATTGAGAGGCCATTGGCATTGTCCTTGAGGAAACTACACTGGCAAAACAGCCCCGGCAGGAGGCTTCTGCCTCCAAAGCATCAACAGGGTTCCAGGATGTTCTCAAGGCCCCGACCTCGGCAGAACTACTGGTGCCATGCTCAGGGGTTCCGGCTGCTTTTCCCGGTACCAATACCCAGGCATCAGCAGCATTGATAGACCAAAGATTCCTTGCTATCGAACGCAGTCTTGCAGCTCTCCTTACAGCTGCGGTACCATTGACACCGGGGGTTCAACGGGCACTGGTACCGACACTGATACAGATACCAGTACCAGCACCGATGGTACCGGCACCGGTGGGAATTCTTCCCATGCCGACTCTTTCTGGCATCGACAGATCGGTACCGGACCAACTCAGTACCGACTTCGATCGATACCAAGACCGTGCTTTGCATGAACATCGGGATCAGAAATGCTTCGAATCCTCCGATTCTGACTCTGATAATTCTGCCAGTACCAGAGTGTTTCTCCCGGAAGACTCCTCTTCTCCCCAACGCAGAATGTCTCCTCCAGAAGACATGTCTTTTTTCAGGATTTTATTTGTGATGTGGCCCGAGGCCTTTCAATCACGGTAGCTCCTGAAAAAGAACCTAGAGCAAAAGAATTGAAAATTCTCCAATACCCTAAGGCTCCCAAGGAGGCAGCCACTTTGCCCATTCATGAAATTCTTCATGATTTGATGCTCAGAATGTGGGAGACACCTTTGACCACATCTCCTCCTCATTCTAGGAGACTCGATACCATGTATCGAGTTCCACCATGTCCTGGTTTTCAAAAGACTCAGCTGCCACACCATTCAATGGTAGTGGAGTCAGCCATGCGTAGGATGAAAAGTGCAAAAAGACATGCATCCAGTCCTCCAGGTCGTGAATGCAGGACTCTTGACGCTGTTGGGCGTCGAACATTTCAGGCTTCCATGCTTTCAGCTAGGATCAGCTCATATATTTTATATATGGGAAAGTTTCTCAAAGAGGTCACAGGAGATTTGGAGCTTATAAGCCCCCTTCTCCCTGATGACAAACGACAAGACTTCCTTACTCTTGTCAAGCATGCTCAAGACGTCTCCAAGTTTGTAAATCGTGCAGCCTTTGACTATTTTGAATGCATTAGCAGAACCTCTGCTATTGCCATTGGTGCACGTCGGATTGCCTGGCTTTAGGCATCAGACTTGGAGATTTGGGTACAGGATGTATTAGGAAACATCCCTTGCACAGGAGACAACCTCTTTGGCAAGAATTGGCAGGAAAAGGCGAATGAGATAGATGCTGACAATATCACTTTAGATAGATTGACAAAATCTACAGCCACTCCAGCCAAAAAGAAACCCTATAAAAAAAACCCTTTTTCAGCAAAAAGAGGAAGTTTTATCCATCCTATACCCAGCAAGGGCAAGCTCAGGGTCAAGTTGTTCAGAAAGGTCAACAATAACAATCCAGACAACAAAAGAAACCAAAAGGCCTTAGAGCTCAACCAGCTCCACAGGCCCAGCCCCTTCAAGGGCTTTGACTTCTTCATACAGAACTTAGCCTTCCTGCCTCTGAAAGGTCCAGAACCCCTAAACATTCCAGGAAGGTTGTGTTATTTTGCCAACAGATGGCACCAAATAACAGATAATTGGACTCTGTCCATTGTGGGAGAGGGGTACAAGCTTCATTTTCACAGTATACACCCTCCTACAATCGTAAAAGTTCAAGTCCCAAACCTCTACAGACAATCTACTGGATCAAGTGGTCTCAACACTCCTTGCTCAAGGAGCAATAGAGGAGGTGCCCATTCTTCAACAGGGTACAGGGTTCTACTCCCCCGATTTTCTTATTCCAAAGAAAACAGGAGGACACAAACCCAATCTAGACCTCAGAGAATTGAACAAATATCTGTTCCGAGAAAAGTTCAAAATGATTTCTCTGGGAACTCTTCTGCCATACCTTCAAAGTCAGGATTGGCTTTGTTCTCTAGATCTAAAGGATGCATATACTCACATTCTGATCCATCCAGATCACAGGAAATTCTTATGATTTCTTTTCAGGGGAGAACATTTCCAATACAGGGTTCTTCCCTTTTGGTCTGGCTTCGGCACCAAGAGTGTTCACGAAATGCATGGCAGTAGTAGCTACATTTCTGCGAACCCTAGGGATATTCGTCTTCCCTTACTTAGACTGGCTCATTCGAGCCCTCACGGTTCCAGAGGCCAGCTCTGCACTGTCTCGCACAATGCGAATCCTTCAATACTTGGGATTGGTCATAAACCTCCCAAAATCCCAACTTGCTCTGTCTCAGTCCCTGGAGTTCATAGGAGCTTGTTTAGATACTAGACAGTCAAGGGCTTTTCTCCCACAACCCTGCTGTCTTCGCATAGTGCAGCTAGCTTCTCAAGCAGTGGTGAAGTCCTCCCTAACTGCTCGAGAACTACTACAACTATTGGGACATATGGCATCCATGGTTCATGTGATTCCCTATGTTCGCTTTCATATGCGAGCAGCCCAGTGGACCCTATCCACAGAGTGGACACAGGCCACAGGACATCTGTCGGACAAGATATCAAACTTAGAACGACTGATTTTGTCCCTCCAATGGTGGCAATCACTGGAAAATCTTCTAATGGGGTCTCCTTTCCAGCAACCCCTATTCCAGGCCACCCTAACAGATGCATCACGAGTGGGATGGGGAGCACACCTGCATCATGGTACCTGGCCTCCACAAGAGGCTTGTCTTCACCTAAACCTTCTGGAACTCAGAGCAATCTATCTAGTTCTTAGAGTATTCCGTGCCCAGCTCAGCTTCAAGACGGTCCTAGTCCAAACAGACAATCAAGTAGCCATGTTCTACTTGAATAAGCAGGGCGGAATAGGCTCTCTGTCATTATGCAACGAAGCTTTACGACTATGGGCCCTCGCCAGAGCATCAAATTCACCTTCTCGTGGTATATCTTCCAGGCATTCAAAACCTTTGGGCAGACAAACTCAGCCGAGTACTGCTGCCTCACGAATGGTCTCTCCACCTAGACCAGGTGGCCAAGATATTTCAGATCTGGGAAACCCCAGACATAGACCTATTTGCAAGTCCACTGAATGCCAAACTTCCCCGGTTCTGTTCCAGAATTCCGGCTCAAAATTGCCAGGCAAGGGACGCCTTCCTTCTTCACTGGGGTCACGACTTCCTCTATGCCTTCCCACCCATTCCCCTCATCCCCAAAACACTCTTCAAGCTTCAGAGAGACAGAGGTCGTATGATCCTCATAGCGCCACGGTGGCCACACCAAACGTGTTATCCCCTGCTTCTACATTTCGCTCAAGCTGCACCTCTGGAGTTAGGGTCTGTTCCAGATCTTCTCTCCCAAGAGAACGGGATGCTATAACACCTGAATCCCCAGTCCCTGCATCTCAGCCTTTCCCAACAGGTAAAAGATATCCTTTAGGCTTCTAGAAAACCTTCCACAAGACACTCTTATGCCTTCAAGTGGAAACGTTTTACTATATGCTGTTCACAGAAGGGGTTAAACTCCCCTATGATACCTTTGGAATTGATACTAGAGTATTTACTTCATTTATCAAATTCTGGTCTAAAGACTAATTCAGTAAGAGTCCATCTTAGTGCAATTGCAGCTTCCTATAAACCTCTAATTGGCAACCAATTTCCTCTCATCCACTCATCAAGATTTATGAGAGGTCTTCTATTAACAAAGCCTCCCATCAGGCCACCACCGGGATTTAAACCTAGTTCTCGGGCAGCTCATGAAACCGCCCTTTGAACTTTTAGCCACTACAACCCTAAAGCTTTTGTCCTGGAAGGTCATCTTCCTAATTGCAATCACCTCTGCACGTCTCATTAGTGAATTGCAAGCTTTAGTGGCTGATCGCCTTATACTAGGTTTCACCACGATAAGGTTGTTCTCAGAACTCATCCACACTTTATGCCAAAGGTGGTTTTGCCTTTTAATTTAAATCAATCGATTTATCTTCCTGTATTCTTTCCGAGGCCTCATGCCTCTAATGCAGAAAGGAACCTTCATACTTTGGATTGTAAAAGAGCCTTGGCTTTTTTTGAAGGTGTGAATAAACAGGTAGACAAAGGTGAGTCGTTTGATATAGTGTGTCTAGACTTTCAGAAAGCCTTTGACAAGGTCCCTCATCAGAGACTTTTGGCAAAACTAAAAAGTCATGGGATAGGAGGCAGTGTACTATTGTGGATCAGGAACTGGTTAAAAGATAGAAAGCTGAGGGTAGGGCTAAATGGCCAATTTTCCCAATGGAAAAAGATGAATATTGGAGTACCCCAGGGTTCTGTTCTGGGTCCGCTGCTTTTTGACATATTCATAAATGACCTGGAAAGTGGAATAACTAGTGAGGTTATCAAATTTGCAGACGACACAAAACTGTTTAAAGTTGTTAAAACCCAAGAGGACTGTGGAAAACTGCAGGAGGATCTGGATAAATTGGAAGACTGGGCATCCAAATGGCAGATGAAATTTAATGTGGACAAGTGCAAAGTTATGCACCTAGGAAAGAACAACCCACACTATGGTTACACGATGCAAGATTCCACATTGGGAGCCACCACCCAGGAAAAAGATTTAGGAGTCATTGTGGATAACATGTTAAAACCCTCCGCCCAGTGTGCAGCGGTGGCCAAGAAAGCAAATAGAATGCTAGGTATCATAAGGAAAGGAATGGAAAATAAAACAAAGGATATTATAATGCCTCTGTATCGTTCCATGGTACGACCGCACCTTGAATATTGTGTGCAATTCTGGTCGCCATATCTTAAAAATGATATAGCGTTATTAGAAAAGGTACAGAGAAGAGCCACCAAAATGGTAAAGGGGATGGAAGGCTACTCCTATGAAGAGAGGCTACAAAGGTTAGGGCTCTTCAATCTGGAAAAGAGACGGCTGAGGGAAGATATGATAGAGGTCTATAAACTAATGAATGGAGTGGAACGGGTAAACGTAGATCAATTGTTTACACTATCAGAATATAGAAAGACTAGGGGACATGTAATGAAGCTGCATGGTAAACAATTTAAGACAAATAAGAGAAAATATTTTTTCACTCAACGTGTAATCAAACTCTGGAATTTGTTACCGGAGGATGTAGTAAGAGCTGTTAGTGTAGCTGGGTTTAAAAAAGGTTTGGACAAGTTCCTGGAGGAAAGGTCCATAAACCATTATTAAAAAGGGACCCAGGATATCAATGCTTGACCCAATACAAGCATTGTGGAACCTCTGTCTTTTGGGGATACTGCTAGGTACGTATGACCTAGATTGGCCACTATTGGAAACAGGATACGGGCTTGATGGACCTTGGTCTGACCCAGTATGGCATATCTTATGTTACATAGAAACATGATGACAGAAAAAGACCACATGGCCTATCTAGTCTGTCCTTCCATATCAACAACTACAACAGTCCACTTTTTACCTTTAGAGATCCTCTGTGTTGGTCCCATGCTTTTTTGAATTCAGTTACTGTCCTCATCTCTACCACCTCCACTGGGAGACTATTCCATGGATCCACTACTCTTTCCGTAAAGAAATATTTCCGCATATCACTCCTGAATCTATCTCCCTTCTTATGGCTTTTTACCTACAAAGAACACAGCAATATAGGTCTTCTCAACTTTTTTTGCTTTTGATTCTAGTCATTTCGAACTTCCAGTCTCCAAAAGAACTCTATCCAAATGGATTGCACAATTATAAGAGTAAGTCTTCCTCTTCAAGGCCATGTCACAGCTCATAATGTGAGAGCCATGGCAGCCTCTATGGCTAACCTTCACTCTGTGTCTATTGATGACATTTGTCGAGTAGCAACGTGGGCTTCGGTACACACCTTTACAGCCCACTACTGCCTAGATAGTCTCCTGTCAGGATGCCTTCTTTGGCCAAGCTGTTCTTCAAAATCTCTTTCAGACCTAATTCAACTCCTACCCACCAACCCTGGTGGGATGCCAGAGATCCATGGGAGGAAGCATGGCCCACCTTACTACTGGTGGCAGCTTCCTGGGGCTATCTCCCTGGCATCTTCAGCTAGGGAGTCCCCATATGTGAAGACTACATTCCTGCTTGTTCCTGGAGATAGCGTAGTTACTCACCTGTAACAGGTGATCTCTGGGAACAGCAGGGATTTAGTCTTCACAATCCACCCACCTCCCCTAGGAGTTGTCTCTCTCTCTGTCTCTTTCCTCTATCTCTTTATCCTTTCACTCAGCTACAAACTTAACTGAAGAGGGACAGTTGGAAAGGCGGGAAGGCAGTGCGCATGTGCTGAGGGATGCTCCCAAAAGCGTTCCTATTGGACGCTGGGGAGCGTTCCCGTGCAGGCTCTGTCGGTACCGATGATACCCATATGTGAAGACTACATTCCTGCTGTTCCCGGAGATCACCTGTTACAGGTGAGTAACTATGCTTTACGTTTATTTCATTTTCTTATTTGCCTTTAAACATATTAAAGCAGTATATAATTGTAAAATAAAGGAATAGAGAGTACAAAGGAGGATAGTTATAAAAGTAAATCTATAAATATAATTATAAAAAATGAAGAATAAGTGATAAAATGAAAAGAAATAAGCAAATGAAGACTCTTGAATATCACCGTCACCCCATGATGAACAAACCCAGACAGTTCTGTATGTGAGAATAAGATTTCATCTCAGATTTCTTTTCAAATGAGAAATGGAAGGATTTTACTTTGATAAAATAAAGTTGGTTTTCCTGTGTTTCAGAATGCCACATTACATTGTATAGTGACCATACAATCCGTG
This sequence comes from Ichthyophis bannanicus, assembly GCA_033557465.1. Classification (NCBI taxonomy): domain Eukaryota; kingdom Metazoa; phylum Chordata; class Amphibia; order Gymnophiona; family Ichthyophiidae; genus Ichthyophis; species Ichthyophis bannanicus. Next base: position 125,162,934 of record CM066049.1, read on the forward strand.
TGTGCTGTGCTATTTAAGGGTAAATAGAGCAGGCTTTGTCTTCAAGTGCTTACATGTGAATCTTTGGGATATTTAAAACCTTCTATGAGTACACATGCTAGCAATGCATTCTTCTGCTTGTGCAAACTCCCTCTCACAGTACTTACAGTGGATATTTTGGGGACTATTAAAAAAAACTGTATTTATAATTGGAAGTTGAGAAATTGACCAGTTTTTCTCTCTACTTCTTCCTCCTGGTTGTGTTCTAGACTAGCTTGTGAGGGAGCAACCAGTAAACGCTGGTGGACATTAAGGAGCAAAGAATGTGAAAGGTGGAGAACAAGATCCCCTGGACAATTTCCTGGATTCTTGTTAATGTTTTATCTCTTTGTTCATGTTAGGGGTGCAGGTTGTTTATGGGCTGAAAGTAGGCTTTGAATCTTGACCTTCTGGTTGCATAGTTCAGCCCCACTCACTTTTTGTGGGGAACACGGGCTTCAGAGTGTGCTCTTTCTGTGTTCCAGCTTTCTAAAGCATTGTGATCTTGAAAAACCCCAGAATTACTGCTACTGCTTGTATTATGTGTTCAATATATGGGTTTCCATTTTTCCTCACAGGTCTCAGGCATCACAAAGTATTTAACATCTAGATTAAGAACAATGATCTAGAAGAGTCAGATTGTGAGTGGAAAAAGTTTCTACTGAAGCATGAATGGTGAAGAAGAGTACTACGACGCCGTCACAGGCAAGAGATGTATAATGACTCTTTTGAAGTATATTTATAGCATGGAGCCATGTGGTGTCTGCTTCGGATACTATGCCATGCTTCCTCCTCTTTATATGGTTAACACCCTTTGCATCATATATTGTTCAGAGGCAGTAACTGATTTTACAGGTTCCACCAGTACCAGCTAAATTGTTCACTATTTCAACTCCTATGGACTGCTGTCTTTCCACATCTGATGACATCTCAGAAATATTTCCAGATGTGTTCAACCTGACGTCTGTAATGCCATTTCTTTATTGGACTGAAAGCTCTGTAATTCTAAAACAAAATACGATGTATGCTGATGACAACATTCTAGACAGAAATAAGAAGCCCAGGGATCTCTGAGGGAGGAATTTTAGAGCTGACCAGTTAGTATAGATGGGCAGATTAGATAGGCTGCATGGTGTTTTTCTCTTGTGTTCTGCTTATATGATGTAAAGGTCAAATTAATGTTTCTTGCTTCACTTCAGGCACGACAATGACCCTTTTTAGCTTTCATCTTTCTATGTTATGTTTCAGTTGTTGCTTCTAAGAAGAGTACTCTATGGTGCAAATAACCCTTAAAGCAGTGTTTTACAGGCTTTTTCTTGGTATCAGCTGAGAAGCTGAGAGGAGGTTGCATCAGTCAGCTATCATGGAATGAGACCACTCCTGAGTCAGGATGTATTTAACTATTGTCCCTTGTGTGTCATCACGTTTGACTCCTGGCAAACCTGTGAATAGTTTTCCTATCCCTTGGGATTTCTTGGTCCATCAAGCTCAATATTTTGTTTCCAGCAGTGGTCAAACCAGGTCACAAGTATCTGCCAGGTTTCCAAAAGGATAAGCAGTGGATTTCCTCTGTCCTTCTTAATAATGATTTATGGACTTTTCCTCAAGGAACTCGTCCAAACGTCTTTTAAACCCAGCTACACTAACAGCTTTTACTACATCCTCTGGTAATGAGTTCCAGAGCTTGATTATTTGAGTGAAAAAATATTTTCTCATATTAGTCTTAAATGGGTTACATTGTAGCTTCCTTGCATTTTCCCTTAGTCTTTCCACTTTTTGATTGAGTAAACAATCGATCTGGGTATCTCCAGGAACAAGCAGGAATGAGTCTTCACATATGGGTACGTCGGTACCGACGGAGCCTGCGCGGGAACGCTCCCCAGCGTCCAATCAGAAAGCTTTTGGGAGCATCCCTCAGCGCCTGCGTGCTGCCTTCCCACCTTTCCAACTGTCTCTCCTCAGTTTTCGTTTTTCCGCAGAGCCGGCAGGACGTCCTCCTGTCACCGCAGAAAATATTTTCTTTAATTCTTGTTTTCTTGTGGTCGCGGCTGTTTTTCCCGCCTCCACCGGTACCGCCGGTGGGTTTTTTTGTTCTTTTCTTTTTCTCAAACTCTGGGAGTTTCTTTCCCTCAGTTTCTGTCTTAAATTTTTGGGCCTGTAAGGCCTCTCCATTATGGAGCCTTCTTCTCCTAAGAAGTGCCTTAACTGTGGAAATACAGTTTTCTTTTTAGACTCCAATAACTGGTGTCTAACCTGTTTGGGTCCTGACCCTTTTCCTCCGGAGCCATTAGGCTACAATTTTATGAGAAGAGATTTTCCATTTCGAGTTTCCCTCGATACTGAGTTCCCTTCCAGTGTCAGGGCACCGACCATTTCTTCTCTACAGGATCAGGTAACCCACAAACAGTGGGTTAAGACTAGCCAATCCTTGAGTGGTAGGTCTCATGCCAAGCATGATGACGGCTCCGGCCTTGCCCTCAAGACCCTATTGGCTTCAAAACCCCGGCAGGAGTCTTCGGTCTCCAAAGCCTTTCAGGGGTTTCAGGTTGTTCCTGGGGCTCACCCCTCACAGAACATACCTGAGCCATGCTCGGTGGTGGCATCCGCTTCGAGCGGTACCGATACCCCAGCATCGGCACTGGTGTTGAGCGATTCACTCCTCACCAGGGATCGTCATCTGGCGTTCTCGGTACCTTCGGGACCGATCGATACGTCCCAGATTGACTTTCCAATATCAGCAGCATCGCCGATACGACCACCGACGTCGGTACCCTCTAGACATGCATCGATAGACTCGCTTCCTTCGATGCCGAGTCTGGAATCAATATCTAGTCTGGAAGACTGGGTACCGACGCGTCTCGGAACCGATGCTTACCGATTCCGGATGCGCGGTACCGAGGATACTCACCAAGGGTTTTTGGTTACCTCGGTACCGCTTGAGCAGCCTCCGATGACTGCTTCGATGTCGGTATCGCTTTCGATTCCGGCACAGCTACCGGTTTCAGTATCGATGCCGGTACCTGCAGTAACATCGGGACCGGCTACTTCCATGCCTTTTTCACCAGGATCGCTCCTTTCTATACCTAGTTTGGAGTCGATACCTGGCATGGACGATGCAGTACTGACTGTCTCAGGTCTTAACCGCCAGTACCAGTATCCATCCATTAGGTATCCTTTTCTGCACCAGACAAGTACATCCTCCGGTGCCCAGGCTAGTTCTTCAACTTTTGCCTGTTCAGGGATGGTTCCCATTGGAGATCCTTCTTTTCAGACATTTCTCCTTGACATGGCAACATTCCTTGCTATTCCTATCCCTGCCTATGATCCTACACAAGGCTCTTCTGGGGAAAAGGAAAATATAATGCTTCCTTTGCATCATTCTTTGCAGGATCTTCTTCTGAGAATAAGGGGAAACACCTTTAAGGGTTTCCTCACCTTCTACAGCAACTGATATTCTGTATCAGGTGCCCCCCTCTCCAGGGTTTCAAAAGACTCAACTTCCCCCATCATTCCATTGTAGTGGAATCAGCAATGAGGAAGGTATAAAGCAAGAAGAAGCATTCTTCTTACCCGCCAGGTCGTGAATCTAGAACACTGGATGCCTTTGGACGTCAAACCTTCCAAACATCCATGCTGGCAACAAGGATTCTCTTATATTTTTTATATGAGTCTATCCCTTCAGGAGGTCACAAAGAAATTATCTCTTTTGACTCCTTTTCTATCACAGCCCAAGGCTGCAGACTATTCCTTACTTCTTAGTCATAGCCAAAATATTGCTTGGTTTCTTTCTCGTGCTTCCCTAGACTCTTTTGAGTCTGTTAGCAGAACCTCTGCTATAGCCATAGGAGCACGACGTAGAGCCTGGCTCCAAGCTTCAGACTTGAACAGATGGGCACAACAAAGACTGGGTAATACTCCTTGTACTGGAGAAAATCTCTTCAATAAGGAGTCTTTACGTCAGGTTGCTCAGTGCTCCACTGACGTCCCTGTTTCTGAGGGCTATCCTAAGCCTTCTCCTTCCCCAGTAGGTAGGAAATGCCCTACCAAACCTTCTTTCCCTAAAAGAAGAAGGTTTTATTCTTCTCCTGCCCATCACACAGATGTTCCCCAGCAAGGTAAACCTTGCCCTGGTCTGAAGAATCCGAACTCAAGCCAGGAAAATTAACCCTGCAATAGGGTTCTAATTAATCTCTTTATAACCTACAGTTCACTTCTTCTCAGCAGAAGTTTTTTCACTGTTTTTTTCATTTAAAACTCTACACATGGATTCCTGTTTCCAGGACATCCACTTGCTCTTAGGTATCCTGAGCTGGGTCACAGGGTTTTCCTCCTCTTCCTGCCATGAAGAGAGGTTTGCCTACTATCTCATGATAGTTTTTCTGTACCAACATGAATTTTTTCCTTCTACAGACTTACCATATGGCAAGTCTCCCTTCAGCTCCTATTTTTCTTTACCCTCTTTTCCAGGGTTTCCCCTGTAAGAGTGGTACCATACCACTGGAAGGCTTTCTTAGTCTTTCTAGCCTTCCTTTCCTTTCCAGTGTAGAGTTTTTTTTTCTCTGGAGTAACCTCCCTTCTTTCATTTGGGCAGCTCATCAGACATGATCAGGATTTTCTCCTCTTCTGTCTGTTCTCTCTGTTCAAAACAGAAAGATTCTCTCTGCTGTTCTATTCAGCAGCTGCCCATGCAGGAGTTCCAGTGATTGGACTACTGGTACTTTTCTACAAGTTCCAGTCTTGTCTTCCACTACTTTTTTTGTCTAGCCTTAGTAGTGCTTCCAAGATAGTGCTTCATCTATCTTGGATAATCCTTATCGCTTCTTTTCTGCCATCTCCAAATCCCTGGAGTTGGCAGCATAGTTGAAGTGGCAGCTGGTTTCCTCCAACAGCCAGTTTATTTCCCAATTCTCCTGCATAATGCTCTCTGCAATCCTACAGAGAAGCTTTCTACTATGGGCCCTTGCTAGAGAGCATGGGGATTTTTTCTCTAATTTCTATCCTATATGGTTGAAAAAGGCTTCCTCAGTCATTCCTCATGACTGTGAGGGTTCTTTACACCCTTCTATTTCCTTTTAATAAAGGACATAAGCCTTCTCTACGTGACAGTCTAAAGAGTTACCCAATTCCTACAGGAAATATGCTCTTTTTCCTTGCAGCTTGTCCCCATGGTATCCTAATCCTTCATGGACAGCACATATTTAACTAAACAACGCATGATACCCCCCCTTGTCCCTCAAGTGGGTCAACCTGGTATCTCATCCTATGCGTTTTCTGTCCATTCACCATGTTAGAGTTCTACCGGACTCAGGACTTGCTGTTTACAGACTGGTATTATCCTCTGTTTTTTCATGCAACCATCTTGGTTATTTCACTGGATAGCATTCCTGCTCCATCTTAACCAGAGGGAGCAGATTCTCTATATCTTCTCAAGTAGGTTCTACCTTCTTGTTAGATGAATCGTTCCTCTTCACATCTCCCATGTGAAGGTTCGTATAGACATATTTCTGTCTGCTTAATTGCAGACATTTATCTTTAGACCTATATATTCATATATGTACATATGTCTATATACATTCTTTAGATACCTATGTCTGTCAGCCATGTGTGCATATGTTATGCCCCCTGGATCTCGCCATAAACATATGAGTATATATATATCTATCTATATATATCTATCTATATATGTGTGTGTATCTGTCGAGATACGTCCTTACAGGTAGATATGTATTTACATACATATCTCTCTAACTGTCTGTGCTCATTAAGGTTTTCTCCTTCCTGTATGTTCCAGACACATGTTCATTCTATTCCACAGTATGTTAGACTATTATGCACACAACCACTGCTGTGGTACTGACAGCTCTTACCATAACCCTAGGTTCAGGTATCCCTGAAGCTCCATACCCCAATATCTTCCTACCTCTCCTCAGTTAGGAAAGACATGGTGGATCTTCAGTAGATCTGAGGTTTTTCAACTCCTCAGACATCTGTCCTTTCTTGGGCATACGGGGTTTCTCCCATACCCCTTCTTCCCTCAAGGACTAGGCCAGTTGTCCAAATCGGTCAGTCTTCCTCTTTTGCTCCTAACTATGATTAACTCTGTAGCCAAAAAAGTTTTCAGCTTTTTCCATAAAGCTTCCCACTAAAGACCTACCGTTTTTGTACTACCCCAGTTAAATCCTGGGGTCACCTGTCACTTCCAGATTTTGACCTTCACCTTCACTTCAGTGAAGTCACCTTGAAGATTCCTCTACTGGATCCCCAGTAGATTCCGTCAGGCTCTCTACTTCCTGCAATCCAGTAGGTGAGGTCCATATTGTGATTGTTCATTTCAATATATTTCATGATGATTATCATACATACAAGAACTCCTTGCCTGTAGTCCTATCTTAGGTCAGCTGTTTCCTACAGCTCCTCTCTTTTCAACTCCTACCCTCCATCCTCAGGATGCCTGGCCATAGGAGGTGTACCATGTTTCAATCTCCAATATGCTAGGGCTCCAGGCATCTTAGCTTGGGAGTCCCCATATGTGAAGACTCATTCCTGCTTGTTCCTAGAGATAGCAGTTACTTACCTGTAACAGGTGATCTCTGGGAACAGCAGGAATAAGTCTTCATAACCCACCCACCTCCCCTAGGAGTTGTATCTCTCTCTCTATCTTTCCTCTCTCTCTCTCTTTGTCTCAGCTATAAAACTCAACTGAGGAGAGACAGTTGGAAAGGCGGGAAGGCAGCACGCAGGCGCTGAGGGATGCTCCCAAAAGCTTTCTGATTGGACGCTGGGGAGCGTTCCCGCGCAGGCTCCGTCGGTACCGACGTACCCATATGTGAAGACTTATTCCTGCTGTTCCCAGAGATCACCTGTTACAGGTAAGTAACTGTGCTTTACCTGTTCTACTCCATTCATTAATTTATAGACCTATATCATATCATCTCCAGGAACAAGCAGGAATGAGTCTTCACATATGGGTATCGTCGGTACTGACGGAGCCTGCGCGGGAACGCTCCCCAGCGTCCTGAAAGAAAGCTTTTGGGAGCATCCCACAGCTCCTGCGCGCTGCCTTCCCGCATTTCCTAACTGCCTCTCTCCAGTTCTTTTCCGCGGAGCCAGCAGGTCGTATTTCCTGTCACCGCTGAAGAATTTCTTATTTTCTTTTATTTTTCTTTAGTCGCGTGTCTGCCTTCTCGATTCCGCACCGGTACTACTGGTTCTTTTTCTTTCTTTAAAAAAAAAAAAAAACCACCTACTTTTTTCAGTGCATTTTTCTTCTGAGTCCTTAGGCCTACAGAGAGATTTTTCCCTCATGGAAAAACCCGCCTCTGGTTTTAAAAAATGCACAAAGTGCAGTAGCACTATTTCTGTCACCGACACCCATGACTGGTGTCTAAAATGTTTAGGTCCTAACCACTCCATTGCGGATTGTGAGTCCTGTTCCATGATGTCCAAAAGAGGGTTACAGAATCGGGCAGCTAAGCTCAGTACCCTGTTTCCCTCCGATGCAGCTTCCATGGCATCGACGTCTTCCAGGGCTGCTGCTTCATCCCATGGATCTCAGGTAACCAAACTTAAATCTGGCCGGTCCTCAAAGAGTTCATCTCCCTCTAAGTATCGAGATGCCCCCGGACTTACTCTTGAGGATACCACACCGGCAAAATTACCCCGGCGGGAGGCTCCGGCTTCCAAAGCACTACCTATGGGGTCACAAGTTGACATCGATGGCTCGGCCTCGACCGATCACCTGTTACAATGTTCTGGGGTACTGGCAGTTTCTACCGGTACCGATATCCAGACATTGGTGGCGTCAATGGATCAGAATTTTCTGACCATGCAGCGTGCCATCACGGCATTCATTCAAGCTGCAACGCCTATGGTACCGCAACAAACCCCGTTGTCGGTACCCGTACCGATTCCGGTACAGGATCCGATTCCGGTTCCGATACCAGTACCGCTTGCATCGACATCGGCATCGACAGCAGCGGTATGCTATACAGTGATGCCTATCAGTACTGGCCCGGTACCGATTACTCCCGATGTCGATACCTCCCGGTACCCGCATCGGGCTCTACGAGAGCATCCAGACAGTCGATACTTCGATTCTTCTGAAGACTCTGACTCTTCAGAGGCCTCAATTGAAGCATCGGGGATCCTTCCTCAGGAACCCTCTTCTCCAAAAAGGAGAATGTCTCCTCCTGAAGACTTGTCTTTTCAGGACTTTATTAGGGAGGTGGCCAAAGGCCTGTCCATCTCAGTGACCTCTGAGACTGAACCTAGAGCCAAAAAATTAGATATCCTACAATATCCTAAGGCTCCTAAAGAGGCAGCCACCTTACCAATACATGAGATTCTTTATGAATACATGTTGGGCATATGGGAGACTCCTCTCACCACCTCCCCTCATTCCAGAAGGTTGGACATCATGTATCGTGTTCCCCCTTGTCCTGGGTTTCATAAGACTCAGCTTCCTCACCACTCCATTGTGGTAGAGTCTGCTGTGAAAAAGATCAAGAGTACAAAAAGGCACTCCTCTGCTCCTCCAGGAAGAGAATGCAGAACCCTAGATGCCTTTGGCAGGAAAATCTTCCAGGCCAGTATGCTTGTAGCCAGAATCAACTCCTACAGTCTCTATATGGGGATGTTTCTAAAAGAAGTTACAGATCATCTGCAAAGCTTATCTCCTTTTATGTCAGAAGATAAGAGAGAAGAATATATCACCTGACTTAAACAGGCACAGGATGTATCCAAGTTTTCCAACCGTGCAGCCTTTGACTCTTTTGAGGGGGTCAGTAGAGCCTCGGCTATTGCCATAGGTGCACGCAGAGTTGCCTGGTTGCAAGCCTCTGATTTGGAATCCTGGGTACAGGATGGTCTAGGTAACCTTCCCTGTACAGGCGAAAACCTCTTTGGCAAAGATTGGCAAGCAAAGGCCAACCAGATGGATGCTGAAAATTCTGCTTTAGATAGACTTTCAAAGTCTACTACTGCTCCTTTCAAAAAGAGGCTGTTCAAAAAGGGATCTTTCCCAAAGAGAGGGAAATTTTCTTCTTATGGTCAGGCCTCTTCTCAAGGTTGTTTTGCTACAAAGAGGCAGCAACAACCAAAACAGACCAAAACCCAGGCTGCGAGGACTGCTACGGCCCAACAGCCTCAGCCTCCTCAGGACCTTTTGACTTTCCACTAGAGAACTTAGCCTTTCTGGCTGTAGAACATCCAGAGCCCCTCACCATCCCAGGAAGGTTAGCTCACTTTGCTCCCAGATGGGAACAAATCACAGCAGAGCAGTGGACCCTCTCCATCATAAGGGAAGGGTACAAACTTCATTTCTTAAACCTTCCTCCTCACACCATGGTGAAACAGTTCAATTCTCCAACATCTCTCCTCAACCTTCTAGGTCAGGAGATTGCTACCCTTCTTGCCCAAGGGGCAATAGAAGAAGTACCCCTTCTTCAACAGGGCTCAGGGTTCTACTCCCCCTATTTTCTCATCCCAAAGAAAACAGGGGGCTACAGACCCATATTAGATCTCAGAGAATTGAACAAGTTTCTATGCAAGGAGAAATTCAAGATGACTTCTCTCGAAACTCTCCTTCCATACCTCCAGAGTCAGGACTGGCTTTGTTCCCTAGATCTCAAGGATGCGTACACACATGTTCTCATCCATCCAACACACAGAAGATTCCTTCGCTTCCTGTACCAAGGAAAGCACTACCAATACAAAGTGCTTCCTTTCGGTCTGGCCTCTGCTCCAAGAGTGTTCACAAAATGCATGGCAGTAGTAGCTGCATTCCTACGCACTCTAGGAATATTTGTATTCCCATATCTGGACGACTGGCTCATCCGAGCTCCATCCCAGTCAGAGGCCCAGACTTCTCTAGCCTGCACAAGGCGTGTTCTTCAGTATCTGGGACTGGTAATCAACATTCCAAAATCCCATCTTATCCCTACTCAGTCTCTAGAGTTCATAGGGGCCTGAAAACTGCAAGGGCCTATCTTCCCCAGGCCCGTTGCCTATGCTTGGTGCAGTTAGCCTCCCAGATTCAGTTAAAATCCCATTTAACTGCTCGAGAGATGTTGCAACTTTTAGACCACATGGCATCCACGGTGCATGTGGTTCCCTATGCTCGCCTTCACATGAGAGCAGCTCAGTGGACCCTATCCACCCAATGGACCCAGGCATCAGGTTGCCTGTCAGACAAAATAGCAACCTCCAGTCGTCTATTTTCGTCCCTCCACTGGTGGAAGTCCACTCAGAATCTGTTGCTGGGGTCCCCCTTTCAACAGGTGTTACCCCAAGCAACCCTTACAACAGATGCCTCTCCAAAGGGTTGGGGGGCTCATCTACAAGATCTCTCGACCCAGGGCATCTGGTCTCCACAGGAGACATATCTTCATATCAACCTCTTAGAGCTCAGAGCAATCTTTCTGGCTCTCAGTGTCTTCCACACCCTGTTCAGCTACAAGCCAGTCCTCATCCACACGGACAACCAGGTAGCTATGTTCTGCGTGAACAAGCAGGGAGGGAACTGGCTCTCTGTCACTTTGCAACGAAGCTCTGAGATTGTGGGCCTTCGCCAGAGAGCATCAAATCCATCTCATGGCAGTATATCTTCCAGGAGTTCAAAACTCTTGGTTAGACAGACTCGGTCGAGTTCTGTTTCCGCACGAATGGTCCCTCCATGGGGACCAGATAGCCAGATTTTTTCGGATTTGGGGTACCCCAGACATAGACCTGTTTGCAAGTCCGTGGAATGCCAAACTTCCCCGGTTCTGTTCCAGGATTCCATGTCAGGGAGTTCAGGCCAGGGATGCCTTCCTCCATTGGGGGCAAGACTTCCTTTATGCCTTTCCACCTATTCCCCTCATCCCCAAGACTCTGTTCAAGCTTTAGAGAGACAAAGGGACTATGATCCTCATAGCACCACTTTGGCCACGCCAAGTGTGGTACCCTCTACTTCTGCATCTCTCTCAAGCTCCCTCCCTAGACCTGGGGTCTGCTCCAGATCTCCTCTCCCAGGAGGAGGGAACCTTGTGGCACCCAAATCCTCAGTCTCTTCATCTCAGGGCCTGGTTGCTGAAGGCCTAGACCTTCAAGATTTACAACTTCCTCAGCAAGTGAAGGATATCCTTCATGCTTCCAGAAAGCCCTCCACCAGACGCTCATATGCTTTTAAATGGAAAAGGATTTCCATTTGGTGTGCAGAGAAGGGTCTTAACCCTCTTGCAATACCTTTGCATTCTTTACTAGACTATTTACTGCATTTATCCCATGCAGGCCTTAAAACAAATTCAATCAGAGTCCATTTGAGTGCTATTGCAGCATCCCTTAAGCCTCTTAATGGACAACCTATTTCCTCTCATCCTCTTATAGCAAGATTCATGAGAGGCCTTCTTTTGACTAAACCTCCCATTAGACCACCTCCAGTGGCCTGGGACTTAAATCTGGTTCTTGGCCAGCTTATGAAGCCACCCTTTGAACCCTTAGCCACTACCTCCTTAAAATTCCTTTCTTGGAAGGTTGTTTTTCTCATTGCAGTCACGTCAGCTCGCCGTATCAGTGAATTGCAAGCTTTAGTGGCTAATCCTCCTTATACAAGGTTCCATCATGACAAGGTAGTCCTCAGAACTAATCCACACTTTATGCCTAAAGTGGTCTCGCCTTTTCATCTGAACCAGGAGGTATATTTACCTGTTTTTTTTCCAGGACCTCATGCATCAAGTGCAGAGAGGAATCTTCATACCCTGGATTGTAAAAGAGCACTTGCTTTCTACTTACACAGGACACAGCAACATAGAAAGTCCTCTCAACTTTTTGTTGGTTTTGATCCTTCTCATTTAGGACTTCCAGTCTCTAAGAGAACTCTGTCCAGTTGGATTGCTCAGTGTATTTCCTTTGCCTATCAAAGTAAGAACCTTTCTCTGGAGGGCCATGTCACAGCTCACAATGTGTGAGGGCCATGGCAACCTCTATGGCTCATCTAAACTCTGTATCCATCGACCAAATCTGTCGAGCGGCCACTTGGGCATCGGTTCATACCTTCACAGCCCATTACTGCTTGGACAAGGACTCCCGCCGGGATGCCTTGATTGGTCAGGCTGTTAAATACCTGTTCCATACCTAATCAACTCCTACCCTCCATCCCTGAACTGGATGCCTGAGATTCATGGGTAGAGGTAGAGCCCTTCCCAGGGACTCACAATCTGGATGATCTCCCAGGCATCTCTAGCTGGGGAGTCCCCATATGTGAAGACTCATTCCTGCTTGTTCCTGGAGATAGCACAGTTACTTACCTGTAACAGGTGATCTCTGGGAACAGCAGGAATAAGTCTTCACAACCCACCCACCTCCCCTAGGAGTTGTATCTCTCTATCTTTCATTTCCTCTCTCTCTCTCTTTGTCTCAGCTTTAAAACTCGAACTGGAGAGAGGCAGTTAGGAAAGGCGGGAAGGCAGCGCGCAGGCGCTGTGGGATGCTCTCAAAAGCTTGCTTTCAGGACGCTGGGGAGCGTTCCCGCGCAGGCTCCATCGGTACCGACGATACCCATATGTGAAGACTTATTCCTGCTGTTTCCAGAGATCACCTGTTACAGGTAAGTAACTGTGCTTTCCCTCAGCCATCTCTTTTTCCAAGTTGAAATGCCCTAACCTTTTAAGCTTCTCCTTATAGGGGTATCCTTCCATCCCCTTTACCATTTTGGTGGCTCTTCTCTGTGCCTTTTCTAATTCCACTGTATCCTTTTTAAGATATGGCGACAGAATTGTACACAGTATTCAAGGTGCGGTCGCACCATGGAATGATACAGAGGCATTATAATATCCTTGGTTTTGTTCTCCATTCCTTTCTTTGATTCCTTTTGAATCCTTTTCCTAGTGGTGGGTCCTAATGTGGGAACCTTACATCGTTTAGGTTGTTCTTTCCTAAGAATATAACTTTGTACTTGTCCACATTAAATCTCTTCTGCCAATTGGATGTCCAATCTTCCAGTTTATGAAGGTCCTCTTGCAATGTTTTACAATCTTCTTGTGTTTTAACAACTTTGAATAATTTTGTGTCATCTACATATTTGATCACATCACTCATTATTACCATCTCCACGAACTCCGCTCCTCTGGCAGATCTCTTATCTGTGCCCTTCTCTGTTACTGCCAACTGCAGATTTTGTCCATTCCATCTTGCCACTCCATATGCCTGGAACAAACTACCCGAGTCGGTGCATCGGGCTCCTCCTTTGGCCCTATTCACATCCAAGCTAAAACCCCACCTCTTTAAGGCTGTTTTGGATCCTGATGCCCTTCACTGTCTCGTTCACTACTTATGTGCATCTTGCCATATTCTAGTCCCCAGTTTTGCAATGGTTTTTTTCATCTTGATTAGGTTGTAAGCTTTGAGCAGGGACTGTCTTGCATCTTTATGTATAGATCTGCATACGCCTTGTAATGCTGTACAAATGATTAGTTAGTAGTAGTAGCATTTATGAAACTGTTAAAAAAAAATTCAGTGGACCCAGCACAGATCCCTGGGGTACTCCACTATTCACCTTTCTCCATTGAGAAAATTGGCCATTTTGCCCTACCCTCTGCTTTCTACCTTTACTGTGGTTCACTTTGTCTTCCACTAGTATCTGATCAATTACCACTCGTCCCACATTATATAGATGCTTGAACTCTGTGGCTAGCTGACCTAATGCAGGTAGCCGCCTCCACTGAACTTTAGGCCCATACATTTGATGCCAGGGTCAGATCAGGCTCCAGCATTGATTAGCCAATTTGCCTGGATTGGCAAGAAGCTAACCAGGCTATGGCAATATTCAGCTTGGTGTCACCGCTGCCCGGTTATGGCAGGGTGCTGTCCCTGGAATACCTCTAAGCTAACCGTGTTTGTGCTGCCGAATATCCCAGATGAAGAGCGCGTAGCACACTTACTACTTCTGAATATCGGGCCCCGTGTTTGTAAGCAATAGGTCCAAGATTGTGTTCTACTCTTTGTGGTGGCTGAGATCCAAATATTTGGAGCCCCTTTGGGAATCTTGGAGATGGGTGACCTGAATGATACCTTCTGGTAGGTTTCTGAACAGCACCTCTGCCTTTAACAGTATTTACTGCCTTTTAAAGAATATCAAAAAGGCTAATATCGATGATATGATTTCTATTAGCGATGTGCTAAAACCCACAGTAGTTTTAACCTATGGTAGCAGAAAAAAGATGGTGTAGGGGAGATGTGAGGGAGAGCCTCTGGACCTTTGTAGTTTTAAAAAAGAAAAAAAAGAAACCTGCTCTCACTGCATTATAATATTTGTTTTGGAGAAATGTAAAAACTGACATTCATATGCATGCAGTTGCAAGCCCAGGAAAACTATTCACAGCATACATCTGCTCTTAGGCAATTAAAGAAATATGATAAATGGGTGGCCTTGTTCCCATACAGACTAGTGCTTGCATGTTCTGCACTTCCATGCCATGTTTTAGCTTAGCCACTGTGGAACACACAACACTTCTTACCCCTTACATGATGTGACTTTATGGTGCTGCTAGTGTCCTAGCTGAGGCTTCACTTTGTAGAACATAATTTTATAACGGGGCGCCTAAGTTAAGTGAGTTGGCTGGCACTCGTTTTATAAAACCGAGCAGGCATCTCTTGTCTTTATAAAATACTAGCATAAATACTTCACAAATCCTGACTACGTTCTAGGTGTGGACTTCATGCCTCTTCAAGAAAAGGTATAAATTATGGAAGTATGTGTGTTAATCTGTGTGTACGTCACCGCTCTGCCCAGGCAGTAGAAGTGCACACCTGCATGCATATGCTTTCACACACGGCAGTTTTATAAGAGCCATCTTACCCACACATATATTGCCGCATGTGTGTGAAAATGACTCCCATAGGGGGTAATTTCATAATAGGGTGCCTACATGCATTCCTATATGCCTTTTATCAAATAGGCTCTTAAAAGTAGCTCTAATAGCGCAAAGATCTACATGGTGTGTGTACTGTGTGTGTGTTTTATAAAATACATGCGTACATCATGGGACAAACAGGATTTCTAAAGGAAAAAAGGAGACTGTTGTGGTTGATATGGAAGGGCAGACTAGATAGGCCATGCGGTCTTTTTCTGCTATTATGTTTGTTTTGTCCCAGAGAATGCCTGTGCACGGCACCTGTTTAGGTGTACATACTCTTGGTGCTACATGCGCTTCCACATGTGTGTTCAGTCATGTACTTTTGAGACCCCTTTTTCATATGTAAGACATGCTTTCTGGGTGGAAAATGCTTTCTAATTTCCTCTGAAGAATATCAGACTGCCTGAAACACCAAGCTTGAGATGAAGCTTTTGATATGGAAATCTCTTGTGTTTGAAACATTAGTCTACAGATAGGTGCTAGGCATGAATGTTCCAGGACCAACATCTCTTGAAGCTGTTCCTCTGGCTCCTTGCTTTGGGACCTTGCAAGTGCAATGACATTTGTTAGTGGAGAAATCAGTAACCGTAGAAGACAGAATAAACTGAAAGGAGGGATAAATAACAGGCATGATGACTGATTGATTTAACTCATTAAAAAAGAATTCTGGAGTTTCAGAGCTTCCCAAAAAGAATATGATAACATTTTAAAGGCAAATAAACTGTAGGCCATGCTTGGTTGCATTATTGTGCATCAGACTAAGTATATAGGAAGTTTTAATTGCCATTTTTTTGGCATGATGAGGTATACTGTTAAGTTGCTGGATTTAAAACTATTCTTTAACTTTTTCCACACACTGGACATTTTTGTTTCTCTTCACTGTTTGCCATTGATTTGCATTGGATTTGGTTTAAGCTTTCTTGCTTTGTCTCGTGTGCAGCTCCAGCTCTGGTGTGACATGTTTTCCTACATTCCATTCCTCTCCATTCATTTTAGATTTTTTTTTCCCTTCATGCTCTCAAATAGGGTGGCTTCAGTTTAGGGAGGGAGGATTCCTGCCAGAGCCATGTCATGGAATTGAACTGTAATAATTGTATTTCATCAGCTGAATGAAACTATGTACGGTGTCAGTTTATAAGAAATTAGACAATTCAGTTAGAATAATTGTGATTGTCATTTTCTTGCAACCATATGAAACAGATGACTGTCAGTGAGTAAGCAGTGAAACTTAACTATGTGCAACATTTTTGATGTGTGTGTGTGTGCGCTCCCAGGAAATGGACAGAATTGCTAAAGGCCAGGTCATTTTTAAAGTGTAAGCACAAAGGATGCTGTACAGCACCTGGATACTAGGGCGCCTGATAGTGTGGATAGACTGTTCCTCTTAAACTCGGAGAGCAGCACTCTGTGAGCTGTCTCTTTAAGTAGGGGATTAGCATCAGATTTCCAGAAACATTTGCTGATGCTCGCTTTTCAATCTTATAGGCTTTGATTCTGACGCTTCTTCAGGGGAATTTTCAGAAGTAATTCATCAGGCAACTGAAATGACTCTTCCAGAAAACCATAAGAATAATAGAACTGAAGAGCAGGGGGACAAGATGTGGCCCGAAGAGAATGGAATCGGGAAACACAGGTGGGTTTTGTTCAGCTTGTCCCAAATCCTCAGGCTGCTTCTGTAAGCATAGAATATATTGGCTATGTATTACTGAAAGGTTTTCACTGAATCCAGCTGATATCACTCACAAATGACACATTTTTGATTTTGAATGTATTTTGTATTGAATTTACCTGGAAAGATGATTTGTGTATTATCTTTTATTGTAACCCTCCTGGAGCTTGTCATGGAGAAGTGGAGTAATTCCTGGGGCATACCAGCATGGGCTCTGACCCCATTAGGCCTCGGAAGCTAAGAAGGGGATGTTCTACAAGAAGTTAGTTCAATTTTAGATGCATTTATTTCCTTTGCCAAATCAAGGGTTACATTTAGGTACAAGCAGATAATTTCCTGTTCCCACTGATCTTACAGTCTAAGTTGTCCCTGAGGCAATGGAGGGTGAAGTGACTTCTGCTAAATCACAAGGAGTATCAATTAGGAAAGCAGGATTTGAGCATTGGTGGCTCTGAGGGCTGTTCCTGAGGTGATAGCAGTGGTGGTAACATTTCAGTGTTTGTTGAAAAGGTGGTGTCATTGCCAACAGTTTATTTTGTGATTGCTGAAGATTTTATGAGTAGGGTTGGTACTATGGAGTTTGGCTAATTCCTGTACACATCATATAACATAATCTGTTAAATACCCCTGTAGAAAGAACATAAGCTCAGAAAATATTTTGGAAAGGAAAGTAGGGATGCATCTTTTTTAACAAAAGCAATGGTACCTTTTTTCAAGGATACCATACTTTTAATGTGTGACTTATTCTTTTAAATGCATTTCACAAAAAAGTGAGAGCACCTGTGCTTGGACAGACAAACTGACAGGCATGGCTTCGTCTGTCTACGTGTGTGTGTGTGTGTACACTTGGGTAGCCAGAGCAACAACTCCAGACAGAAAAGCAGCTGAAATGCTGCGGAGTGGGCTCATGGTAGAAAAGGCCATACTGATAGCAGCAGAGAAGTGGGTACCATTGGAGGAGGGGATGCGAAGGAGGAAGAGATTTAGGGGGAAGGGAAGCCAGAGACCATGGTAAAGTGCACCAGGTACATTCCAGTGATTCTGTCGTTCTGACCCAGTCGCTCATACTCGCACTGACAGATGTATGCGCACACGTCTGTGTAATCCCTTAGTCACATAGAACTTGTGTGCACATGCATCCCAGGCACGCGTACATCTCGCCCATTCACACTACCCATCTGAAAGCTACACAGAGCTCACCACACGGACTTTATCCGATAAGCACAGCCAGCTGTCCATTCATGGACGCAGCACATTCCTTGCTGAGCACAGTCGGTGTCTCCTCTGCACACTCTGCAAGCCTGACGCACTGAATGCTGCTCACTGGCACCGTGGCTCAGGCCATCCCACCTGCACCTCTTACTACCATGACTACAGCTCCTTCTGCCTTTTGTGTAATTCTTTGGGCACTTGCCAAGTACTTGGAACCTGGATTGTTCACTGTTGGTCTTGATGAACAGTAGCTGGGACTCAGTGTGGCAATTCTTATTTTTTTTGTTTGTATGACATATGAGGCTTGTCATTTGGTAAAGTTTACAGCTTTGTTGTGAAAGGCATTGATCTAAGAGAGAAAGTGCAGTTAATCAGTTTAGAGGGGGCACAATCCTGGCAGTCCTACTATACAGGGCTGGCCCGTCCCTTGTGCGAGAATGTTTGCACAGGGCCCCGTGCTTCAGTGGGCCCCATACGAACATCATTCTTGCACAAATGGACGGCTTCAGAGGGAGCTGGGGAAGCCCATGTGAGGCCCCGGCTCCCTCTGCACAGCTGCCAGCATGAAGTGTGTTTTTCCTCATGCTGGTGGCTGTTTCTGTGAAGCGCATGAGTGCTGGGAAATGACCTTTAATCTTTCCTGGCATTCAGCGCACTTCACAGAAACAGCTGCCAGCATGAGGGAGCCAGGGCCTCACTTGGGCTTCCCCAACTCCCTCTGAAGCTCTTTAGATGGCCGCGGAGCTCTTCAGCAGGAGGGACGGGACTAACATAGGACTGGAAATGGGCAGATGGGGAGGGGCAAGGACTGGAAATGGGCTAATGGGGGGGATAGGACTGGAAATGGGCAGATGGGGAGGGGAAGCTTGGACTGGAAATGGGCTGATGGAGGGCTGGGCTACGACTGGAAATTGGCTGATGAGGGGGCTAGGATTGGAAATGGGCTGATGGGGGGCTGGAATAGGACTAGAAATGGCTGATGGGGGGAGCTTGGACTGCAAATGGGCTGATGGGCTGGAATAGGACTAGAAATGGCTGATGGGGGGAGCTTGGACTGCAAATGGGCTGATGGGGCTAGGACTGGAAGTGGGCTGATTGGGATGAGAAGGGAGTGGATGCTGGGTGGGTCTAGAACTAGATGGAAGCTGATTTTGGGGGAGGACTAAAAGGGGATGTGGATGGAGAGGGGAAAAGATATTTTGTGGGGGGGGGGGTGGAGAAGAAAAATCTACAATTGGCCGGATATTGGGAGAGCAAGTGGGGATTGAGGATGAAGGGTGAAATTTGAGTGGATGATAAACGAATAAATAAAGTAAGGGGGGAAATAGCAAAAGGGGAAAGATCAGTATGTTAAAGCAGTTATAGAGAGAGAATGGAAAAAGTCTAGAAGAGCGAAGAAAGGACAAATGGATAGCTCACAGAAGATACGAAGAAACCAGAAGAAAGTGACTGGAACAATTGCAACTGAAAAATAAAATGCCCAAACAAAAGATAGAAAAATACTTTTTTTATTTTGAATTTATTAACTGGAATATGTCAGGTCTGGGAAATGTGTATCGCTAACAGCTTTTGCGTTTTTGTTTAGTGCAAGAAGAAATTAATTTATAGTTTTTTCTCCAGTATTATACATTTCATGTTTGGCTTTTGGGGTTCCCAATTTAATTATCTTCCTATTTCTAAATTGTGATCCCTTGTTCTTTGTGTGGTGATGGTCTATGTTCTGTATGTGTAAGCGAGCTGAGGTATTTTGTTCATGTAGTTTCTATTTGACAGTGCCACTTGTTCTCTTTCTCCAGTAGGAGATATATTGGTATTTTCTGAGATGTATTGGTTTAATATTTGCCGTGTTGTCCTTTTGATAGGTAGGGTTTGGTGCTTTTTGACTCCTGGTAGTGCTGTTATGATATGGCGGATTTGCTATGGATTCTAAATGTCCAAAATGAGATATCCCACAATCAGTGACAAAAGTTAATCAGTAGACATAAAGTCCCTGAACCAGTCCAAAAATGATATCTACTAATATTTGTCGGGCACCACCGAGGGAGGATTAGATTTTAACTTATCCACACCAGACTGGTAATGTCCATTATCTCCAGGAACAAGCAGGAATGTAGTCTTCACATATGAGTACGTCGGTACCGACGGAGTCTGCGTGGGAATGCTCCCCAGTGTCCAACCAGGAAGCTTTTGGGAGCATCCCACAGTGCCTGCGTGCTGCCTTCCTGCCTTTCCCAACTGTCTCTCTCCAGTTCTTCGTTTTCCGCGGAGCCAGCAGGTCGTGTTCCTATCACCGCAGAAAAATTTTCCTCCTTTTTGTGGTTGCGTCTGCCTTCCTCAACGCTTTACTGGTACTGCCAGTTGTTTTCTTTACTTCTGTATTTCTTTTCTAAAAAAAAAAAATCCTTAGTTTTCCAATCTTTTTTTTAGGTGCACATGCCATTTTGGGCATTAGGCCCAAGATATTTTTCCATAATGGAAAAACTCTCCTCCGGTTTTAAAAAGTGCACCAAGTGTGGCGGTACCATTTCCGTCACCGACACCCATGAGTGGTGTCTGAAATGTTTAGGTCCTGACCATTCCATCTCGGAGTGTATGGCCTTTGCCATGATGTCCAAGAGAGGTCGACAGAACCGAGCTGCCAAGCTCAGTACCCTGTTTCCCTCTGATGCAGCTTCGGTGGCATCGACGTCTTCCAGGGCTTCGTCTTCCTCCCGTGGATCTCAGGTAACTAAACATAAGTCTAACTGGTCCTCAAAGGGTAGATCTCCTTCTAAGCATCGAGATGCCTCTGGCGTTGCCCTCGAGGATTTCACACCGGCAAAATTGCCCTGGCGGGAGGCTTCGGCTTCCAAAGCATTATCGGGGCTCCAGGATGTTCTCGAGGCCTCGACCTCGGCAGAACTACTGGTGCCATGCTCTGGGGTACCGGCGGTCTTCTTTGGTACCAACACCCAGGCATCAGCAGCGTCGATAGACCAGAGAGTCCTGGCTGTTGAGCGCAGTCTGGCAGCTCTCCTTGCGGCGTCGACGCCCTCAGAACCGCGTCAGACTTTTCAACCGGTACCGGAACCGGTATTGGTACCGATAGCATCGACTTCGGTGGCCGCATTGCCGACACCTAGTCATCCGATGCCCCCCGGTACCGATTTACTCCCGGTACCGACTACTCCCGGTACAGACTTCGGTCGGTACGCGTATCGGGCTTTTCAAGAGCATCCTGACAGATGATACTTCGAGTCCTCAGAAGAGTCTGAAGATTCTGACAGTTCTGTCGATGCGGGAATTCTTCTCCCAGAGGAGCCTTCCTCCCCTAAACGTAGGATGTCCCCTCCAGAGGACATGTCCTTTCAGGATTTCATCAGGGAGATGGCTCGGTCTGTCCATTACTGTGGCACCTGAAACAGAGCCCAGAGCAAAGGAGTTGGAAATTTTACAATATTCTAAAACTCCTAAGGAGGCAGCTACCTTGCCCATCCATGAGATCTTGTATAATCTCATGTTGAGAATGTGGGAGACACCTCTTACCACCTCTCCTCATTCTCGTAGACTGTGGTACTGCAGACCCTCTGCAGACAGGAGAAAATGGAGGAGTAGCCTAGTGGTTGGGTCAAGGTACTTCAGACCGGAAGGTCGGGGGTTCAAATCCCACTAGAGGACAGCAACCTTGGGCCGGAAGGACTGGGGTTTCTAGTCCCACAGGTGCTCCTTGTGGTCTTGGGCAAGCCACTTAACCCTCCATAGCCCATGTTCCCTGTAAAATAGTTCTCTGTGTGCTGTGCTTTCCTGTCTAATCAATGTGTTTATACCTCAAAAAAAAAAAAAAAAAAAAAATTTCCTGTCATGATTTGACAATTTCCAATCTGTAATCAAAAACCGCTGCTGATCGCTGGAAGTAGCGGTATACTAAATAAATAAATAAATAAATAAAATGCTTTAAGCTTAGAAAAAAAGAGGCAGACACCGGCTGCAGCATTACAAGGAGCCATATAGGGGGAGCAAGTGGGACCTCCGGAGGACTGAGGAGCCACGCCCCAGAGCCAGTGATGCAATACCGGCCTGTACCCAATCAGAGGAGGGAAGAGTTCCTCTTAAAAAAAAGCCCAGATGACTGGAGAAGACAGGCTTTCCAAGAGGGAGAGAAGGACCAGGAAATAGGAGTCCTGGGGAAGGGAACAGGCCCAGCAGACTCAGCAGAGCCAGGTGAAGGAGTTCGCCCCGAGTATCCCAGGAGTGGAGAGGACACGCCTTCCAAGAGGGAGAGATACAGAAAGGGAGCTACCCCTGGAAGCAGAAGGACTGTGCTAGAAAGTCCTGGACCTGAGTTTGGCAGAGGCCAGCAACCATTGAAGGACATAACATGGAGTAACCAAGAAGAAGATGAAAGAACTTCTTTAAAAGGTAACATTCTGGGCTCAGACAGAAGGAAGCTTTGGTGTGAATGTGGTTTAACACCAGCAGAAGGCCTCCGGGAGAACCGAAAGCCTACCATTGTGCAAGTAAGGCCAAACCCCAGCAGGAACTGGCCTCAATCCTTACCTTGCCGGGATAAACCAAGAAAGAAAGGTAATCACTGTTTTTCTGATTATAATTTCCTGAACGCTGTGACGCAGGAGGAACAGGGAATAGAGGAATGTTGTCCTACTAGAACTGTTTATACTTCAGGATACCAGCCTATAGCAAGTAAGAGACTCTCCAGTAAAAGAGCCGTGTGCAAGAGAGACTGTTCTCAGTCTAGAGGTACACAAAACCAGGGCTTACCTTTGAACACAGAACATTGGGACATCGTGCAAACGTTGTATAAAAAGCCTGAATGCAAGCTACCAGATATCGCTGACTTTGAACCAATGCAGGTGGACGTCGCTGACGACCTTTCGGACCCTGAAATGGATTGCAGCTACTGTCAGGCGGAAGGCTTTGAGCCTTTAGACAAGGAATAGAGCTGTAGCCGGGGGAAAGTGTGAATCTTTGTTTTCTCATGTTATTATTGTGAAGTTAACAGGTTAAATACAGTTCTTGTTTTCTTTCAACCTGAAATAAGGACAATTTCTGTTGCTGTAAAGATCTGAGCTATTGAACCTTTTGTGCAATAGGGGAAATAAAAGCCTTTATTCTCCCTTCACTCGGACTATTATGTTCCTTTGAGCTTTTGGTTACCAGAAGGCTACTAGGACTACAAAGAAAACCTGGGCCCTGTCTTTAAGCCAAACTCAATTACAAATATTTTTGTGTCCACCCTCTCTACCGTGACGCTTCTTCGCCACTAGGGCGGCGTTGGGACAAGACCGGATACTCTGTATCGAGTCCCTCCTTGTCCTGGATTCCAAAAAACTCAGCTTCCTCACCACTCTATTGTAGTGGAATCAGCTATGAGAAGGATCAAGAGTGCAAAGAGACATGCCTCTAATCCTCTAGTACGTGAGTGCAGAACTCTGGATGCTTTTGGGCGTCGTGTCTTCCAAGCTTCCATGCTTTCTTCCAGGATCAGTTCCTATAGTCTATAAATGGGAATGATCCTGAAGGAAGTCACAGATGACTTACAGGCTTTGAGTCCTATTCTTCCTGATGATAGACAGGTTTTTCTCACATTGGTCAAACATGCCCAAGATGTTTCGAAATTTGTCAACCGTGCAGCTTTTGACTGCTTTGAGTGCATAAGCAGAACCTCGGCCATTGCCATAGGTGCACGTAGAATTGCTTGGCTCCAGGCATCTGATCTGGAGCTCTGGGTACAAGACAAACTGGGAAATATTCCTTGTACTGGTGAGAACCTGATTGGTAGAGATTGGCAAGAGAAAGCCAATGAGATGGATGCTGAAAACTCTACCTTGGGCAGACTGTCCAAGTCTACAGCTGATCCTGCAAGAAAAATCTTTTAAGAAACCTTTCTTTTCTAAAAAGAAAAAATTTTATCCTGCTTATTCTCAGCAGGCGCGTTCTACAGGTCAACCTGTCCGGAAAACTCAGCAACCACTCAGACAAAGGAAGGCGAAGACTGTTAAGCCTCAACCGTCTCAGCAGTCTCAGTCTCCACAAGGTCTTTGACTTTCATCTAGAGAACATTTATTTATTTTATTTATTTTTTTATTTATTTAACTATTTCTTCTATACCGCCCCTTCCAGAGATCAAGGGCGGTTTACATATAACAGATTAACAGTCTTGTACACAATTTGTATACATTTTACATAGAACAGTAGAAATCAACTATTTACATTGAACAGTAAATATAAACTTTGTACATAGCCTTCCTGGCCCTCAATGGACCAGAGCCTTCCACCATTCCAGGAAGGTTATGCCATTTTTCCCCCAGGTGGGAGCAGATACAGCAGGATACAGGGTTCTACTCCCCCTATTTCCTTATCCCAAAGAAAACAGGGGGATACAGACCTATCTTGGACCTCAGAGAATTGAACAAATTCCTGTTCAAAGAGAAATTCAAAATGATTTCTCTAGGAGCTCTGCTATATCTTCAGAGTCAGGATTGGCTTTGTTCTCTAGATCTCAAGGATGCGTACACCCATGTTTTCATCCATCCAACTCACAGAAGGTTCCTTCGGTTCCTTTTCCAGGGAAAACACTTCCAATAGAGGGTGCTTCCTTTTGGTCTGGCCTCAGCTCCAAGAGTGTTCACGAAATGCATGGCTGTGGTAGCAGCATTTCTCCGCGCACTAGGCATATTCGTCTTCCCCTACTTAGACGACTGGCTCATTCGAGCCCCATCAGAGTCAGAGGCCAGAAATTCCCTATCTTGCACAATGCGTATCCTTCAGTATTTGGGTCTAGTCATACACATCCCAAAATCCAGTCTAACTCCCACTCAGTCTCTAGAGTTCATAGGAGCTTTGCTGGATACCAAAAGGGCAAGGGTCTATCTCCTCCAGGCCCGTTGCCTTCACATGGTGCAGTTAGCTTCTCAAGCAGTGCTAAAACTTCATCTCACTGCCTGAGAAATGCTACAACTACTAGGCCACATGGCATCCACAGTGCATGTGGTTCCTTATGCTTCCCTCCATATGAGAGCAGCCCAGTGGACTTTATCCACCCAATGGACCCAGGCATCAGGGTGCCTGTCAGACAAAATAGCAAACACAAGTCGTCTTATTTTGTCCCTCCAATGGTGGCAGTCCACTCAAAACCTGTTGCTGGGGGTCCCCTTTTCAACAACCCTTACCCCAGGCAACTCTCACAACAGATGCTTCACCAGTGGGTTGGGGAGCTCATCTACAAGACCTGTCCACCCAAGGCACCTGGACTCCACAGGAGACTCATCTGCATATCAATCTCTTGGAGCTCAGAGCAATCTTCCTTGCTCTTCGAGTGTTCCATACCCTGCTCAGCTACAAGACAGTCCTCATTCATACGGACAATCAGGTAGCCATGTTCTATGTGAACAAGCAGGGGGGAACAGGCTCTCTGTCGCTTTGCAATGAAGCTTTGCAACTATGGGCCCTCGCCAGAAAGCATCAGATTCATCTCCTGGCAATGTACCTCCCAGGCATACAAAACTCTTGGGCAGACAGACTCAGTCGAGTTCTGCTTCCACACGAATGGTCTCTCCATGCAGACCAGGTGGCCAAGAATTTTCAAATTTGGGGAACCCCGGACATAGACCTCTTTGCAAGTCTGTTGAATGCCAAACTTCCCCGGTTCTGTTCCAGAATTCCGGCTCAGGGCTCTCAGGCCAGGGATGCCTTCCTCCTTCACTGGGGTCAGGACTTCCTTTATGCCTTTCCGCCCATTCCCCTAATTCCCAAAACCCTATTCAAGCTTCAGAGAGACAGAGGCCATATGATTCTCATAGCACCACATTGGCCACAGCAAGTGTGGTACCCTCTGCTTCTACAACTCTCTCAAGCTCCCTCCCTAGAGTTAGGGTCTGCTCCAGATCTCCTGTCTCAGGAGGACAGAATGTTATGGCATCCCAATCCCCAATCCCCAATCCCTGCATCTCAAGGCTTGGTTGCTGAAGGCCTAGATCTTTATGATCTTAACCTTCTCAGCCAGTAAGGAATATCCTTTATGCTTCCAAGAAACCTTCCACAAGACGCTTTTTATGCTTTCAAGTGGAAAAGGTTTACCATATGGTGTTTGTAAAAGGGTCTTAACCCCCGTGCGATATCTCTGGAATCATTACTGGAGTATCTCCTTCATTTATCCAATGTGGGACTTAAGACTAACTCAGTAAGAGTCCATTTGAGTGCCATTGCAGCTTCTTTCAAGCCTCTGAATGGGCAACCTATTTCCTCCCATCCTCTTGTAGCAAGATTTATGAGAGGTCTTCTAACCAAGCCTCCCATTAGGCTACCTCCAGTGGCATGGGACTTAAACCTAGTTCTTGGTCAGCTCATGAAGCCACCTTTTGAACCTCTGGCTACTACATCATTGAAATTCCTTTCTTGGAAAGTTATTTTTCTCATTGCAATCACATCAGCACGCCGCATCAGTGAGTTGCAAGCACTAGTAGCTGATCCACCTTACACAAGGTTCCATCATGACAAGGTAGTCCTTAGGACTCACCCACACTTCATGCTGAAGGTGGTCTCACCTTTCCATTTAAACCAAGCGGTTTACCTGCCTGTCTTTTTTCCAAGGCCTCATGCATCTAATGTAGAAAGGAATCTTCATACTTTAGACTGTAAAAGAGCTTTTAGCCTTTTACTTGCAAAGAACACAGCAACATAGAAAGTCCTCTCAACTCTTTGTTGCTTTTGATCCTTCTCATTTGGGACTTCCAGTCTCCAAGAGAACACTGTCCAACTAGATTGCACAGTGCATTTCCTTTGCCTATCGGAGTAAGAACCTTCCTCTGGAGGGCCATGCCACAGCTCACAATGTGAGCCATTGCAGACTCAATGGCTCATCTACACTCTGTGTCTATCGACGACATCTGTCGAGCAGCTACTTGGGCCTCAGTTCATACCTTCACAGCCCATTATTGCTTGGACAAGGACACCCGCCGGGATGCCTTGTTTGGTCAGGCTGTTCTTCAACACCTGTTCCATACCTAATCAACTTCTACCCGCCATCCCTGGTTGGATGCCAGAGATCCATGGGGGGAATTGGAGCCCTTCACAGGGGCACACAACTTCTGGGGTCTCTCCCTGGCATCTAAAGCTAGGGAGTCCCCATATGTGAAGATTACATTCCTGCTTGTTCCTGGAGATAGCATAGTTACTCACCTGTAACAGGTGATCTCCGGGAACAGCAGGAATTTAGTCTTCACAACCCACCCACCTCCCCTAGGAGTTGTATCTATCTCTTTCTCTTTCCCTCTCTCTCTCTTTGTCTCAGGTTTAAACTCAACTGGAGAGAGGCAGTTGGAAAAGGCGGGAAGGCAGCACGCAGACGCTGTGGGATGTTCCCATCGGTACCGACATACCCATATGTGAAGACTAAATTCCTGCTGTTCCCGGAGATCACCTGTTACAGGTGAGTAACTATGCTTTATTCTCATTAAAGTTCTTTATTCAATGTCGGTGTTTTTTGGAAACCAAAATCATTACTTAGCTTATCCTAATGCAGCAGTTCCAAAGATATCCAAAGCACGATGTGCACGTTTTGGGATGTCAAATCCCTGTGTCAAGTGCTCCATAAATCATTCTTCAAAGCTAAACGCTGCTGTCAAACGGCAACCAATCATCATATAGGACCACAAGCTTTACCATTGGCTGATAGCTCATGCCATTCAAGAAGGTCAGAGAAATCCACAAATACTGGGAAACCCCACTTCCGATTTGTCCGTCATCGTAGCGAACCTCAATTACCGCAGATGAATCACTTTTAGTGGCTGATAGATTGTATCATTCAAAAAAGAAAGAACTACCAACCAGAATAGGGAAATCCCACAATGATTGGGACACCCCATTTCTGATTAGGCCTAAATCGGGAAATTGATTGGGCCAAAGAATGAACCGTCTTCAACAAATGAATCCAGCGCTGTTCACACCATTGTAACTGAGCAGTGCAATTGCCCCCACTTGTGTCTTTAGGGACATGATCAATAATGGTCCAGGTCAGCTCATCAAAGGAATGATTTTTCTCCACACAATGCTCCACTATCAGTGCCGAAAGCACCCGATGCTGTACTCTAGACGCATGTTCGCCTAACCAAACTTTAATAGAGCGGGTAATCCGACCCACATAAATCAAGGGGCAGGTGCATTGTAATGTGTAAACCACAAAACTGAAGTGCATGTGGTAAACCAGCGATGATGAAAACTATGATCTGTATTAGGGTCCATCCAAGAAATCTCCGATGTGGTTGTTGCACGAAAACCACAGTTTTGACACGGAAAATGACCCCTAAAATCCTCCGCAGGACGGTCCGGTCTGTCAATCTGAGTAGTAGATTTCACCAGTATGTCTCGTAGATAGCTTTCACTCGTGGTTTCAATCATTAATGGCCTGTCAAAGCAAGGGTGCAACACCGGCCTGTCAAAACAAGGGTGTAACACCAGCCAATGTTTACGAAGGATATTCAATACTGCAGAACTGTGACACATATAGGGGAGAACTCCCACCATCTTATCCTCCACAGGAGCAGTAGAAGTGGTTTGCAACAACCACTCCCGATGTGTATAACGAGCCCGCTGATAAGCTCTATCCACTATCCCTTGAGGGTACCCCTGAGACACTAAACGCTTTTTTAAAATACTCAGCATGATATTTAAACTCAACAAGAGAAGAACATAAACAGTGTAATCGGAGAAATTGACCATACGGGAGTCCTTGTCTAAGGGGTTCGGGATGAAAGCTCTGATAGGTCAATAAACTGTTTCTTTGTACCAATTTCCTAAATAACGTAGTTTGTAAAGAACTCCCACAACGGTAGACTAACATGTCCAGAAATTCTATCTTCTGTGAATCCATATGGGCAGTGAATTTGATATGAAATCCTGAAGAGCAATTAGATCCGAAACCCATAAAAAGAAAATGTCATCTAAAAACCTATCTCCATGAACAAGCAGGAATATAGTCTTCACACATGGGTATCGTTGGTACCGATGGAGCCTGCGTGGGAACGATCCCCAGCGTCCAATAGGAACGCTTTTGGGAGCATCCCTCAGCACATGCCTGCTGCCTTCCCGCCTTTCCAACTGTCCCTCTTCAGTTTTTCATTTTCCGCAGAGCCAACAGGACACATACCCTGTCACTGCAGAAAATTTCTTCTTTTAGCTTGTTTTTTGTAGTCGTGTCTCCCTCTGCTCGACACCTACCGGTACCACCGGTTCTCTTTTCTTCTTTTAAAAAAAAAAAAATAATAAAATTAAATAAATAAAATACTTTCTAAACTGTTTCTCTTCAAAAACTTTTTTCTTTTTGGTGCTAGGCGCCATTTTGGGCATTAGGCCCATTTTCCTGAAAAATGGAAAAACCAGCTAGTGGTTTTAAAAAATGTACTAAGTGTGGCGGTACCATGTCAGTCACCGACACCCATGACTGGTGTCTCAAATGTTTAGGCCCTGACCATTCTCCATCAGAGTGTGTCTCTTGTATGGGGATGACTAAAAGAGGAAGACAGAACCGGGCTTCAAAGCTTGGTACCCTCTCTTCTTTCTGGTCTCTTGCATCAACATCTTCCAGAGCCTCGTCTTCCTCCCATGGATCTCAGATAACTAAACATAAGAGCTGGTCTTCAAAGGGTAGATCTCCTTCCAAGCATCGAGAAGCCATTGGCATTGCCCTTGAGGAAACTACACCAGCAAAACAGCCCCGGCGGGAGGCTTCGGCCTCCAAAGCAGCAACGGGCTCCAGGATGTTCCCGAGGCCCTCTACCTTGGCAGAACTACTGGTCCCATGCTCAGGGGTTCTGGCCGCTTCTACTGGTACCAACACCCAGGCATCGGCAGCGTCGATAGACCAGAGGTTCCTCAATATTGAACGCAGTCTTGCAGCTCTCCTTACAGCTGTGGTACCGTTGACACCGCTACCGACGATTCAACGGGCACTGGTTCCGACACCAATACCGAAGCCAGTACCAGCACCGGTACCGATACCGGTACCAGCACTGACAGTACCGGCCCTGGTGGGAATTCTTCCCATGGCGACTTTTTCTGGCATCGACAGATCAGTACCAGATCAACTCGGTACCAACTTTGATCGATACCGATACCGTGCTTTGCATGAACATCAGGATCAGAGACACTTCGAATCCTCCGATTCCGATGACTCTAATTCTGCCGGTACCAGAATGCTTCTCCCAGAAGACTCATCTTCTCCTCAACGCAGAATGTCTCCTCCAGAGGACATGTCTTTTCAGGATTTTTTTTTTTGTGATGTGGCCCGAGGCCTTTCAATCACAGTAGCTCCTGAAAAGGAACCTAGAGCAAAGGAATTGGAAATTCTCCAATACCCTAA
This sequence comes from Ichthyophis bannanicus, assembly GCA_033557465.1. Classification (NCBI taxonomy): domain Eukaryota; kingdom Metazoa; phylum Chordata; class Amphibia; order Gymnophiona; family Ichthyophiidae; genus Ichthyophis; species Ichthyophis bannanicus. Next base: position 125,193,079 of record CM066049.1, read on the forward strand.
GGCTCCCAAAGAGGCAGCCACTCTGCCCATTCATGAAATTCTTAATGATTAGATGCTCAGAATGTGGGAAACACCTTTGACCACATCTCCTCATTCTAGGAGACTTGATACCATATATTGAGTTCCACCATGTCCTGGCTTTCAAAAGACTCGGCTGCCACACCATTCAGTGGTAGTGGAGTCAGCCATATGCAGGATGAAAAGTGCAAAAAGACATGCATCCAATCCTCCAGGTCGTGAATGCAGGACTCTTGACGCATTTGGGCGTCAAACGTTTCAGGCCTCCATGCTTTCAACTAGGATCAGCTCCTATATTTTATATATGGGAATGTTCTTCAAAAAAGTCACAGGAGATTTGGAGCTTATGAGCCCCCTTCTCCCTGATGACAAACGACAAGACTTCCTTACTCTTGTCAAGCATGCTCAAGACGCTTCCAAGTTAGTAAAACATGCAGCCCTTGACTACTTTGAATGCATCAGCAGAACCTCTGCTATTGCCATCGGTGCATGTCGGATTGCCTGGCTTCAGGCATCAGACTTGAGATTTGAGTACAGGATAAATTAGAAAACATCCCTTGCACAGGAGAAAACCTCTTCGGCAAGAATTGGCAGGAAAAGGCTTATGAGATACATGCTGAGAATATCACTTTAGATCGATTTGTCAAAATCTACAGCCACTCCAGCCAAAAAAAAACTATTAAAAAAACCCTTTTTCAGCAAAAAGAGGACTTTTATCCATGCTATACCCAGGACTAGAAAGGGGGACTGTTACTTCTGGAGAGAAATCTGCAACTGAGTATATACTTCTGGTAATTTTCTAAAAAGAATTCTTTGTATTAAAGCTACTTAATCTGTGAACCCACTGTTTTTTGTTGGATCAGTTAGGGCCTAGTAGTAGCAATTAAAGTTTGAATTTAAAACACAGAGGAGAACTTTCTGGTTACATTTCATACCCAGCAGAGAGCTTGTAGTTTAAATTTAATAGTCACTCAGGGCCAAGTAACAGCAAAGTACTTTTAGTTTAAATTTAACACACAGAAGAGAGCTTTCTGGTTACATTTGGAACCCAGCAGAGAGCTTGTAGTGTACATTTAATAGTCACTCAGGGCCTAGCATCAGAAAAGTACTTTTAGTTTTAAAACACAGAAGAGAGCTTTCTGGTTAAATTTAGAACCCAGCAGAGAGCTTGTAGTTTAAATTTCATAAGAAGTTAGAGCCTAGCAGCAGCTAAGAGCTATAATTTAAATCAATTCAGAATTTAGCTTACCTCAGCAGCACAAGACAGGGTACTGTGTAGCAGCCCTCTTTTAATAAGTGTTATTTCCCTCCCTCCCCTGGGATAATCGTAGCTTTATAGGTACTTACACATCTTAAAAGACAGGAGGTGCTTTCAGGTGAAGCTCATTACCCAAATCAGTCATACACTAAGGACCTGAGATTAATTAAGCTTCAGGTGAATAAGGGGTATAAAACATATTAGGTACAGTTTTATTGGTATAAATACCCATAGCAACCCCTAGTAAGTAAGAACTTAAAGATCTAGACACAAACTTAAAACTAAGATGCAGACAGCAGTCCAGCAGCGGGATGGGGGCTTTCCAGTCTTTTGCATTGAGTGTCACATGTATGATTTTCTCCCAGTTGGTGAGAGGTCTTACGTGTGCACTAGGTGCAAGGAGCTCTTTGCTCTCAGGGAACAAGTCTGTTCTCTAGAGGCTAAAGTAGCAGACTTGGAAAACATAAGACAGACAGAGAGGTACATAGACGAGACCTACAGGGATATAGTCCTGAAGTCCCACCTCCAGTCTGGCAGCACCCCTGTTGCCATGGAGGAGAGAGGTCATGTGACAGGAGAGCATCACCCTGGTGTGGCAGGAAGTGATCCTGTAACTAGGACCTGTCCTCCAGGTGATGTAAAACTCTCTCGCATTGAGGAGGTTTCTCCAGGGCCATGTGCCCATGAGGGAAGGGTTAGGACAGCCATTATAGTTGGTGATTCGATCATTAGGCATGTAGATAGCTGGGTGGCTGGTGGACGTGAGGATCGCCTGGTAACATGCCTGCCTGGTGCGAAGGTAGCGGACCTCACGCGCCACCTAGATAAGGTCTTAGATAGTGCTGGGGAGGAGTCTGCTGTCTTGGTACATGTCGGTACCAATGACATAGGAAAATCTGGTAGGGAGGTTCTGGAGGCAAAATTTAGGCTTTTAGGTAGGAAGTTGAAATCCAGAACTTCCATGGTAGCATTCTCTGAAATGCTTCCTGTTCCACGCGCAGGACCCAAAAGGCAGGCAGAGCTCCGGAGTCTCAATGCGTGGATGAGACAATGGTGCAGAGATGAGGGTTTTGGATTTGTTAGGAACTGGGGAACATTCTGGGGAAAGGAGGGGCTCTTCCGAAGGGATGGGCTTCACCTTAACCGGGATGGAACCAGGCTGCTGCCATTAACCTTTAAAAAGGAGAGAGAGAGCAGCTTTTAAACTAGATATTAGGGGAAAGCTGACAGTCGCCCAAGAGCGGATGGTTCGGAAGAATGTATCCTTGAAGGATACTACCAAAAGCAGAGAGGTTCCACAAAAGAGTAAAGTAGCCCAAATGCCCTCAAGTATGGAGCAGACAGAGCTTAAAGATCCCAATTTACCCATGTCTAACAATAGCCAAATTAACATGAATAAAATACATTCTCTAAAATGCTTGTATGCAAATGCTAGAAGTCTAAAGAATAAGATGGGAGAGTTAGAATATATAGCACTAAATGAAAGGTTAGATATGATTGGAATATCAGAGACATGGTGGAAGGAGGACAACCAGTGGGACACTGATACCTGGGTACAAACTATATCATAATGATAGAGCTGATCAAATTGGTGGAGGGGTTGCGCTCTATGTTAGAGAGGGCATTGACTCAGAAAGGATTAAAGTCTTGCAGGAAACAAAATCTGCTGTAGAATCTCTATATAGATTGAAATTCCATATAAAAAGGGGAAGGCAATGGCAGTGGGGGTGTACTATCGAGCGCCTGGCCAGAATGAACAAATGGATGATGAAATGCTCAAAGAAATCAAGGAAGCTAACAAAAGTTACAGCGCAGTAATAATAATGGGTGATTTCAATTACCCCGGTATCGACTGGGTCAGTGTCACATCAGGACATGCTAGGGAGATAAAGTTCCTAGATGAAATAAATGACTGCTTCTTGGAGCAGCTGGTTCATGAACCAACCAGAGGGGAATCCATATTAGACCTAGTCCTTAGTGGAACACCAGATCTAGTGCAAGAGATAAGGGTGTTGGACACTTGGCAGTAGTGATCATAGCATGATCGCCTTTGATTTAATTAGTGGAGGAGGGATAGTAAGGAAATCCACAGCACTACCTTTTAACTTTCGAAAGGGAGACTATGATTAAATGAGGAAAACAGTTAAGAAAAAACTAAAAGGAGCAGTTGCAAAGGTTAAAGACGTACATCAGGCTTGGGTGGTGTTGAAAAATACTATCTTGGAAGCCCAGACCAGCTGTATTCCACGCTTTAAGAAAAGTGGAAGGAAGTCCAAAAAACTGCCAGCATGGTTTAAAGGTGAGGTCCGAGAGGCTGTTGCCAAAAAAGCATCTTTCAGGAAATGGAAAAAAGAGCCAAACGACGAAACCTGGAAACAGCACAAGCACTGGCAAGTCAAATGCAAGGCATTGATAAGGCAGGCAAAGAGAATTTGAGAAGAAGCTTGCTGCGGAAGCAAAAACGCGAAATAAAGACCTTTTCAAGTACATTGATAGCAAAACACCTGTGAGAGTCAGTTGGTCCATTAGATGATAAAGGGCTTAAAGGAGCACTAAGAGGCGACAAGGCGATAGCGGAGAGACTGAATGAATTCTTTGCTTCGGTCTTTACTGAGGAAGATGTAGGGATGTTACCCATGACTGAAGTGGTATTTAAAGGTGCGGAAGAATTGAAGGAAATATCGATACATCGGGAAGATGTCTTACAACTATTAGATAAACTGAAGAGTAGCAGATCACCTGGGCCGGATGGTATACATCCAAGGGTGTTGAAAGAACTGAAATATGAGATTGCAGACCTGCTATCAGTAATCTGTGAACTATCATTAAAATCATCTCTAATACCTGAAGATTGGAGGATCGCCAATGTAACACCAATTTTTAAAAAGGGTTCCAGGGGTGATCCGGGAAACTACAGACCGGTGAGCCTGACGTCAGTACCAGGAAAAATGGTAGAAACCATCATAAAGAATAAAATTACTCAGCATGTAGATAGTCACAACCTAATGGGAGACAGCCAACATGGCTTTAGACAAGGAAGATCTTGTCTTACTAATCTGTTGTTTTTTTGAAGGAGTGAATAAACAGGTGGACAAAGGTGAGTCGGTTGATATTGTGTATCTGGACTTTCAGAAAGGTCCCTCATCAGAGACTTTTGGCAAAACTAAAGAGTCATGGGATAGGAGGCAGTGTACTATTGTGGATCAGGAACTGGTTAAAAGATAGAAAGCAGAGGGTAGGGCTAAATGGCCAATTTTCCCAATGGAGAAAGGTGAATAGTGGTGTACCCCAGGGATCTGTGCTGGGTCCGCTGCTTTTTGACATATTCATAAATGACCTGGAAAGTGGAATAACGAGTGAGGTTATCAAATTTGCAGATGACACAAAACTATTTAAAGTTGTTAAAACCCAAGAGGATTGTGAAAAATTGCAAGAGGATCTTGATAAATTGGAAGACTGGGCATCAAAATGGCAGATGAAATTTAATGTGGACAAGTGCAAGGTTATGCACCTAGGGAAGAACAACCCAAACTATGGTTACACGATGCAAGGTTCCACATTAGGAACCACCACCCAGGAAAAAGATTTAGGCGTCATTGTAGATACCATGTTAAAACCCTCGGCCCAGTGTGCAGCGGCAGCCAAGAGAGCAAATAGAATGCTAGGTATGATAAGGAAAGGAATGGAAAATAAAACAAAAGATATTATAATGCCTCTATATCGTTCCATGGTGAGACCGCACCTTGAATATTGTGTGCAATTCTGGTCACCGTATCTTAAAAAGGATATTGCGATTTTAGAAAAGGTTCAGAGAAGAGCCACTAAAATGGTAAAGGGGATGGAAGGATACTCCTATGAAAGGCTAAAAAGGTTAGGGCTCTTTAACCTGGAAAAGAGATGGCTGAGGGGAGATATGATAGAAGTCTATAAATTAATGAACGGAGTGGAACGGGTAAACGTAGATCGATTGTTTACGTTATCAGGATATAGGTTTTCACCAAGTGCCTAGCTGTGGTAGCGACTTTCCTCCGAAACCAGGGGAGCTTTGTGTTCCCTTACCTAGAAGACTGGCTCATAAGAGGCCAGTCGGCCCAGGAGGTGCACCACGCCACAGCTCACACAATTGCTCTGCTTCAGCATCTGGGGTTCGTCATCAATCACGCAAAGTCCTCTTTGCTCCACACCTAGAACTTGGAATTCATAGGGGCGGGGCAAGGCTAGACACCCTGCAGGCCAGTGCCTACTTACCACTGGACAGGGCAGACCGCCTGCTCTCTCTCAGGTGGGCATGGTGAGTCACATACCCCAACGTGTCAGCACGGAGATTCTTACGCTTGCTTGGCCACATGGCCTCCACGGTTCATGTTACTCCTTTCGCACTCATGCACATGTGGACAACTCAGTGGGCCTTGTGGGACCAGTGGTCACAGGCCACAGAACGCCTGTCCGACAGAGTGGCAGTATCCAAACCCCTGGTGCAGTCCCTGCAGTGGTGGTCACAATTAGGGAACCTCCTGCGGGGGGGTGGGGGGGGGTACCGTTCCAGCTTCCCGTGCATACAAGGGTGCTGACCACAGATGCCTCCTTGATGGGCTGGGGGGCCCATTGTCAGGGCTCTTGCACTCAAGGTCAGATCAAGACCAGATCCAGATCAACCTGTTGGAACTCCGGGTCATTCGCTTAGCTCTAAAAGCCTTTGCTCCTGTCCTCTCCAACCAGTCTGTCCGAGTACAGACTGACAACCAGGTGGCTATGTTCTATGTGAACAAACAAGGCGGCACAGGATCGCAGATCCTTTGCCAGGAGTCTCTGGACCTCTGTTCCTTTGCAGTTCAACACAACATGTCTCTCCATGCAGATTATCTACCGGGCCAGGAGAACTGCCTGGCAGACAGACTGAGCAGAGTTCTTCAACCCCACGAATGGCAACTGAACAGGGAGGTTGCCCAGAAGATTTTCAACCACTGGGGCCTCCCATCCATGAATCTCTTTGCCAGTCCACAGAATCGTCAGTTGCTCCGGTTTTGCCCCAGACAGCCGCACCCCCTCAGGATAGTGGCCAATGTGTTTCTTCTCCCTTGGTCAGGGAGCCTCCTGAATGCTTTTCCGCCTACGCCTCTGGTAGCACAGACTCTCCAAGATTCGCAGGGACAAGGCCTGGGTGATCCTGGTAGTGCCCAGATGGCCAAGACAGCCTTGGGTTCCCACTTCTTCAACTGGCGGTGGAAACCCCTCTCCCCTTGGGAGTGCAGCCTGACCTCCTCACCCAGGAGCAGGGTTCCCTTGTGCACCCCAATCCCAGGTCCCTCAATTTGATGGCCTGACTGCTGAGAGGGTAGGCCTTGCACCTCTTCTCCTACCCGAAGGGGTAGAAGAAGTGGTGTTGGCATCCAGGAGGCCATCCATCAGAAAATCCTACGCTTGTAAATGGCGCAGGTTCCAAGTGTGGTGTCACCAGCATACTGTGGAACCCTTCTCATCTCAGGTTCCCAAAGTGTTACAGTACCTGCTTCATCTCTCTGAGCTGGAACTCAAGTCTAACTCAGTCAGGGTCCACCTGAGTGCCTTGTCAGCTAACCATGTCCCAATAGACGGTCAGCCTCTCTGTCACCCCTTGGTAGCCAGGTTTCTCAGGGGCCTGCTCCTGCTGAAACCTCCAATCTGCCCTCTGGCGACGGAGTGGGATCTCAACGTGGTCTTGCAGTAACTTACTTGCCCTCCTTTCGAGCCGATGTCAACTTGCCATCTACGCTTCCTCTCCTGGAAGGTGCTCTTCCTGGTAGCACTCACGTCGGCTAGGCGTGTGAGTGAGCTGCAGGCTCTAGTGTCAGGCCGTACACACGGTTTTACAAGAACAGGGTAGTGCTCTGCACACACCCCAAGTTCCTCCCAAAAGTGGTTTCCTCGTTTCACCTCAATTAAGAGGTGGTTCTTCCAACCTTCTTTCCCAGGCCACATACCAACAAGGCAGAAGCAGTTCTGCATACCTTGGACTGTAAGGGGTGCTCGCCTTCTTCCTGGAGTGTATGCGGGGATATCGGAGGGCTTCTCAGCTCTTCGTCTCTTGTGACCCTAGTAAACTGGGTCTACCGGTCTCTAAGCACACGTTATCCATCTGGGTGGCAGACTGCATCGCCTGGGTGTACAGGGCAGCTGACCTTCAGCTGCAGGGTCGTATCACAGCCCACTGTGTCAGGGCTAAGGCCGCATCAGTAGCTAATCACCACTCTGTTCCGTTGGCAGACATCTGCCGGGCCACAACTTGGTCTTCAAGCCAGACCTTTGCAGCCCATTACTGCCTGGAGAGGGAGTCCTACTTCTCTTCTGCCATCTCCTCTGCTCCCAGCCAGACACGTCACCTCTACTCAGTTCTTCAGTCTCTTACCTCTCTCCAGTCTGGTACTAGGTCTTCCCCCTCGCCTCCTTCACCCGCTCCATCCTAGCTGGCTACTTATTTCAGCTTCAAGATAGTTGATCTCCGTGCTTCTCTTCCCTACTGCCCTCCACCCATCTCCAGTTCCCCTCCTGTTTCTCCTCCTCCCTCCTCTCAACTTTCTCACACTTGGCACTCTTTCCACCCACTCACCTCTCCCGAGCTGATTGCGTTACTCTCCTCCTCTAAAAAGACTTTCTGCCCACTTGATCCTATTCCCTCCTCTTGGCTACTTCTTCCCTCCCTGGCCCTCGTTCCTCCTGCTCTCTCCATCATCAACACCAGCCTCTCCCTTGGTGTCTTTCCTAAGCCCTGGAAGCACGCCCTGGTCCGTCCCATCCTCAAAAAGCCCTCTCTAGACCCCATGATTCCTGCCAACTACCGTCCCGTCTCCAACCTTCCCTTTCTTTCTAAAATCCCCGAGAAAGCTGTTTTCTCGCAGCTGTCCGCTTTTCTCGATTCCACTCACTTCCTTCACCCCCGCCAATCTGGGTTCCGTCCCGGCCATAGTGTCGAGACGGTCCTCTTGGGTTTCACAAATGAACTTCGCACAGCACATGATCGTGGTGATCTGTCGGTGGCAGTCTCCCTTGACCTTTCCGCTGCTTTCGACCTTGTTGATCACTCTCTCCTTCTGGCTTGTCTTCAGGATGCTGGCCTCTGCAGCACCGTTCTTCATTGGTTCCATTCTTTTCTCTCTTCTCGGTCCTACTCCGTTCTTCCCTCTTCTTCCTTCTCCTCCCCCTCTGAGCCCGTTCCTCTCCCCTGTGGTGTTCCCCAGGGTTCTGTCTTGGCCCCCCTCCTCTTTAACATTTTTCTCACCCCCCTCGCCTTGCTTGTTCAGCAACATGGTATCTCCGCATTCTACTATGCCGATGACTTGCTTCTTCTTCACCACACTTCTCCCCTTTCCCCCGATCTCTCCCCTCTTAATGCCTGCCTCACTGCCGTTGCCAACTGGCTCACCACGCACTGTCTTCACCTTAACCTCACCAAAACCCTTGCCATCTGGTTCTCTCGCAGTGACACTTCTCCTCAGATCGCCCCCTCTTTTTCTGGCTCTCCAATCCCACTGGTCACCACCTTCCGCTATCTGGGTGTTTACTTCGATTCTCAGCTCTCTTTCCACGACCACATCGCTCATATATCAAAATCCTCTTTCTACTTCCTTCGCCAGATCCATGCCATCAGGCCTTTTCTCACTGCCCAAGCACTTACTACACTCCTCCTGTCCCTGGTTATGTCCCGTGTTGATTTTTGTAATTCTATTTTAGCCGGTCTCCCTGTCACTCAGCTTCACTCAGCTTCACCCCCTCCAGCGCATCCAAAACACTGCTGCCCGTCTCATTTTCCACTCCTCTCCCCGTGATCACGTTACACCCCTGCTCATTCACTTCCACTGGCTTCCTGTCAAGTCCCGTATCCATTTCAAGGTCCTGACTACTCTTCACCGTGTTCTTTATTCCCACTCCCCTCAGTACCTCGCTGACCTCGTTCATTTTCATTACTCAGCTCGCTCCCTACGGTCTATGCACCTCAATCGCCTTCATCTTCCTTCTCCTGCTCACGCTCACCTCCAGTCCACCCGTTCCTCTGCTTTCTTTTTCCTTGGCCCTGCACTATGGAAAACTCTCCCCACCTACAGACATTTACCACCTTCAGAATCAAACTCAAAACCCATCTCTTTGCCCTTGCCTTTGACCTCCCTGACCCCTCTGTGTAGCCCATTCCCCCTCTCTTCCCTCTTCTCCTCTCCCCCTTCCTGTCTCATTGACCGATTCTGCTGATTTGCTTTCCTGTTTTTATTGTAACTTCTTTTCCCTTTTCACAAATGATTTCTTTATTGTATCATGTGAACCGCTCTGATGTTTACTGAAGGGCGGTATATTAAGCTCAATAAACATAAACATAACATAAACAGCGTTTTCGGTCAGGCAGTACTCTGGAATCTATTCGAGATTTAGGAAACTCCGACCCTCCGGCATGAGGCTACCGTGGGGGATGCATTCTTGGAGAAAGCTTTCTCTCGCTACTTTTGTGACTTGCCTAGAGGGAGCCTTTTTTTCAGCTATAGGTTCTCGATAGCCTGTAGCTAGGGAGTCCCATATGTGAGGACTGACTTCCTGCTTGTTCCTGGAGAAAGCGTAGATCTCCAGGAACAAGCAGGAATAAGTCATCACATATGGGTACGTCGGTACCGACGGAGCCCGCGCGGGAAAGCTCCCCAGCTTTTCAGATTAAAAGCCTTTGGGGCCTCCCACTGCACATGCGCGCTGCCTTCCCGCCTTCCTGACCAGCTCTCGTCAGTTTTCTTTTTTTCCGCGGAGCCAGCAGGTCGTGTTCCTGTCACCGCTGAAGAAATTGTTAATTTTATTGTTTTCTTTAGACCGCGTACCTGCCTTCCCCATTTTGAAACCGGTACTGCCGGTCTCTCTTTCTTTCTTTTGAAAATATTTTTCTTTTCTTCAGCACAGCTTGGTACTTTGTTAGGCCTTCAGGCCTACACAAATTCTCCTCATGGAGAAGCCAGTTCCTGGTTTTAAAAAGTGTACCAAGTGCAGTGCTGTCATTCCTCTTACAGACACCCATGAATGGTGTCTTAAATGTTTAGGACCTGACCATTCCATACCGGACTGCCCATCCTGCTCCCAGATGTCGAAACGTGGATTGCAGAACCGGGCCAACAAGTTCCATGTGCTGTTTCCTTCAGAAGCATCACAGTCATCCAGGTCTTCCTCTCCGGATGGATCTCTGGTAACCAAAACTCCAGTGGGCAAATCCTCTAAAAGCAAATCTCTTTCTAAAGATCGAGAGGCTCTCAATTCTGAGTTCGAGGATTCTGCCCAGGCCAAAAAACCCCGGCGGGAGGCTCCGGCCTCCAAAGCAATCATGGGGTCACAGGTTGACATCGATGGCGTGGCCTCGACAGATCACCTGTTGTACTGCTCTGGGGTACCGGCCCATACCGGTACCGACATCCAGGCAGCAGTGGCGTCTATGGGCAATACTGTCCAAGTCATGCAGCAGGCCATTCTGGCTTTTATTAATGCTGCTACGCCCTCGGTACCGCAGCCAGCGGTACCGGGTCCGGTTCCGGTAATGGCTTCCATACCGGAACCGAGGCCATCGTCTTCCAAACGCAGATCGGTTCCGCATGCCGGATCCGGGCTTTTGCCCGGTACCGATCCCATACCCGGTACGCCCGATGTCTATACCGAACGGTATGCGTATCGTGCGTTGGAAGCACATAGAGGATACTCTGCTTCTTCAGAGGATTTTAACTCCTCTGATGATTCTGATGAGTTCTCCCTTGATCTTCCTGAGGAGCCTTCTTTTCGTAAAAGGAGAATGTCTCCACCAGAGGATTTGTCCTTTCAGGACTTCATCATAGAAATGGCTAATGGTCTTTCTATTGCTTCATCCTCTGAAAAGGAACCCAGATCAAAGAAACTGGATATTTTAGGATACTCTAAGTCTCCTAAAGAGGCAGTTACCCTGCCTATCCATGAAATCCTTCAAGAACACTTGATGGACTTATGGGAGGCTCCTCTAACATTGTCTCCTTCTTCTCGCAGGTTGGACACCATGTACCGTGTCCCCCCTTCTCCTGGTTTCCAAAAAACTCAGTTGCCTCACCATTCTATTGTGGTGAAGTCTGCAATGAAGAAGATAAAGAGTACCAAAAGGCACTCTTCTACTCCTCCAGGGCGAGAATGTAAGACTCTAGACTCTTTTGGCAGGAAAAATTTCCAGGCTACTATGCTTATAGCCAGGATTAATTCCTATAGTCTTTACATGGGCATGTTTCTCAGTGAAATCTCTCTAAAAGTTCGGCATTTTGCCCCCTTTATCCCTGAGGATAAGAGGGAGCAGTTCATTTCCTTAGTGAAACACCTTTTGGATATTTCAAAGTTCTCCAACAGGGCAGCTTTTGATTCCTTTGAGGGTGCTGGTAGGGCTTCGGGCATTGCTATAGCAGCCCGACGTCTTGCTTGGATCCAGGCTTCTGATCTAGAACCTTGGGTCCTAGATGGCTTACGGAATCTGCCCTGTACAGGTGAGAACTTATTTGGTGAGGAGTGGCAAATTAAGGCCACTCAAATGGACGCAGAAAATGCCACCTTAGATAGACTTTCTAAGTCTACCTCCACTCCTGCCAAGAAGAAGTCTTTTAAGAGGCCTTATTACAAGAAGTCCAAATTTTCCACAAATACTGGCCAACAATCCTCTCAGCCTCGTTTTGCTGCTAAACGTCAGCAACCTAAACAGGCAAGGTCAAAGCCTGCGGCGTCTGCTACGCCTCAGCAGGCTCCACCCCCTCAGGGGTTTTGACTTGCCCCTAGAGAACTTAACTTTTCTGGCTCTAGAACAACCAGAGCCCCTCACCATACCCGGAAGGTTAGCTCACTTTGCTCCCAGATGGGAGCAAATTACATCAGAGCAATGGACCCTCTCTATCATCAGAGAGGGTTACAAACTCCATTTTTCCGACCTTCCTCCTTATACTATGGTGAGGCAGTTCAATTCTCCCCCATCTCTCCTGGCCCTCTTGGGTCAGGAAGTCTCCTCCCTCCTTGCCCAGGGGGCAATAGAGGAGGTCCCTCTTCTTCAACAGGGGACGGGATTCTACTCCCCTTATTTTCTAATACCAAAGAAGACAGAGGGCTTCAGACCAATTCTGGATCTGAGAGAATTGAACAAATTTCTTTTCAAGGAGAAATTCAAAATGCTTTCTCTGGGCATTCTCCTTCCATACCTTCAGAGTCAGGATTGGCTTTGTTCTCTAGACCTAAAGGATGCGTATACACACATACTCATCCACCCATCCCACAGAAAATACCTTAGATTTCTGTTTCAGGGAAAACATTTCCAGTACAGAGTACTCCCCTTCGGTCTAGCCTCTGCTCCACGAGTGTTCACCAAATGCATGGCAGTCGTAGCTGCCTTTCTAAGAGGCCTGGGAATTTTCATATTCCCATACCTGGACGACTGGCTCATCCGAGCTCCCTCTCAGTCCCAGGCCCAAATTTCCCTGGACCGCACAAGGCGTCTTCTGCAGTATCTAGGACTGGTAGTAAACCTTCCCAAGTCTCAACTAATCCCTACTCAGTCTCTCGAGTTCATAGGGGCCCAGTTAGACACCATCACTGCAAGGGCCTACCTGCCTCAGGTCAGGGCCCAACGCCTGCTGAGTTTGGCCTCCCAAGCTCAGTCCAGCAGTCATTTGACAGCCCGGGAAATGCTGCGACTTCTGGGCCACATGGCCTCCACGGTACATGTGGTGCCCTACGCTCGTCTGCATATGAGAGCAGCTCAATGGACCTTGGCCACCCAGTGGACTCAAGCATCTGGAGCGCTCTCCGACCAAATACTCACCTCAAGCCGTCTATTTTGGTCCCTCCAATGGTGGACATCCACCAAGAATCTGTTGTTGGGGGCCCCCTTCCAACCTTTGTTGCCCCAAGCAACCCTCACAACAGATGCCTCCCAGACAGGGTGGGGAGCTCATCTTCAGAACCTCTCCACTCAGGGCACTTGGTCTCCACAGGAGGCCACCCTTCAAATCAACCTCCTGGAACTGCGAGCAATTTACCTTGCCCTCAAGGTCTTCTATGCCCTCCTTGTCAACCTGACTGTCCTAGTTCAGACAGACAATCAGGTAGCCATGTTCTATATAAACAAACAAGGAGGGACAGGTTCTCTGTCGCTTTGCAACGAAGCTCTCAGATTATGGGCCTTTGCCAGAGAGCATCAAATTCACCTTCTTGCAGTGTATCTTCCAGGAGTTCAAAACTCTCGTGCAGACAGACTCAGTCAAGTTCTGCTTCCACACGAATGGTCCCTACATATGGACCAGATACGCAGAATCTTTCAGGAATGGGGGACCCCGGACATAGACCTCTTTGCAAGTCCGTGGAATGCCAAACTTCCCCGGTTCTGTTCCAGAACTCAGTGTCAGGGAGCTCAGGCCCACGATGCCTTCCTCCTGCATTGGGGTCAGGAATTTCTCTATGCCTTTCCACCCATTCCTCTAATATCCAAGACTCTGTTCAAGCTCCAGAGGGATCACGGGACTATGATCCTCATAGCTCCCCGCTGGCCACGCCAGGTGTGGTTCCCTCTACTTCTGCATCTCTCCCAGGGATCCTCCCTGGACCTGGGAGCTGCGCCAGACCTTCTGTCTCAGGAGGAGGGGACTTTGTGGCACCCAAACCCCAAATCCCTACATCTCAGAGCTTGGTTACTGAAGGCTTAAGTCTTCAAGACTTTAATCTTTCTCAACCTGTGACAGATATCCTTCATGCCTCTAGGAAACCTTCCACGAGGCGTTCTTATGCTTTCAAATGGAAACGTTTTTCCATTTGGTGTGCTCAGTAGGGTCTTGACCCTCTAGCACTTCCTTTGAATTCCCTCTTGGACTATCTCCTGCATCTTTCAAATGCAGGCCTTAAGACGAATTCAGTAAGGGTCCATTTGAGTGCTATTGCAGCATCCTTAAAACCTATAAATGGACAACCTGTCTCCTCTCATCCTCTTGTTGCACGTTTCATGAGAGGCCTGACTCTAACTAAACCTCCCATCCGACCTCCTCCGGTAGCATGGGATTTGAACCTAGTTCTAGGTCAGCTTATGAAGCCACCTTTTGAGCCTTTGGACTCTACCTCCTTCAAATTTCTTTCCTGGAAGGTTGTTTTCCTTATTGCAGTCACTTCGGCTCGCTGCATCAGTGAACTGCAGGCTTTAGTGGCTCATCCACCTTATACTAGGTTTCATCATGATAAGGTGGTCCTTAGGACGAATCCCCACTTTATGCCCAAAGTGGTCTCGCCTTTTCATCTTAATCAAGAGGTATATCTACCTGTCTTTTTCCCGGCTCCTCATGCATCCAGTGCAGAGAGTAACCTTCATACTCTGGATTGTAAAAGAGCTCTTGCCTTATACCTCAACAGGACTCAACCACATCGAAAGTCTTCCCAACTTTTCGTGGCTTTTGATCCTTCTCATTTGGGACTTCCAGTCACCAAGCGTACACTTTCCAATTGGATCGCTCAGTGTATTTCTTTTGCTTACCAGAGTAAGAACATTTCTCTGGAGGGCCATGTCACAGCTCACAATGTGAGAGCCATGGCCACTTCTATGGCTCATCTTCACTCTGTGTCCATAGATCAGATCTGTCGAGCAGCCACTTGGGCCTCGGTTCATACCTTCACAGCCCATTACTGCTTGGACAAGGACTCCCGCCGGGATGCCTTGTTTGGTCAGGCTGTCCTCAAACACCTGTTCCATACTTAAACAACTCCTGCCCACCTTCCCTGGATGGATGCCTGAGATCCATGCGAAGATGGTTTACCCTTGGAGGGGGATCTCCCAGGCATCTTAGCTAGGGAGTCCCCATATGTGATGACTTATTCCTGCTTGTTCCTGGAGATAGCACAGTTACTTACCTGTAACAGGTGATCTCTGGGAACAGCAGGAATTAGTCATCACAACCCACCCACCTCCCCTAGGAGTTGTATCTCTATCTATCTATCTTCCTGTCCTCTCTCTCTATTGTCTCAGCTTTAAACTCGAACTGACGAGAGCTGGTCAGGAAGGCGGGAAGGCAGCGCGCATGTGCAGTGGGAGGCCCCAAAGGCTTTTAATCTGAAAAGCTGGGGAGCTTTCCCGCGCGGGCTCCGTCGGTACCGACGTACCCATATGTGATGACTAATTCCTGCTGTTCCCAGAGATCACCTGTTACAGGTAAGTAACTGTGCTTTACTCACCTGTAACAGGTGTTCTCCAGGGACAGCAGGAATCGGTCCTCACGACCCTCCCTCCTCCCCTGGAGTTGCAGTCCTATTATTGCTTTTTATTCATTTTGCCATCTTTTTAGCTATGTCATCTGACTGAGCAAGATGGCACCCTTGGGCGGGAAGGGGACCGTGCATGCGCGAGGCATTCCCAAAGGCTTTCTTTGAAAGCTGGGGAAATAGCTCCGCACAAGGGCTCCGTCGGCGCCGACGTCACCCATATGTGAGGACTGATTCCTGCTGTCCCTAGAGAACACCTGTTACAGGTGAGTAACTATGCTTTCTGGTTGGTAGTTCTTTCTTTTTTGAAGGATACAATCTATCAGCCACTAAAAGTGATTCATCTGCGGTAATTGAGGTTCGCTACGATGACGGACAAATCTGCAGTGGGGTTTCCCAGCATTTGTGGATTTCTCTGATATTTATTGGGTGGTGTTCTTGAATGGCATGAGCTATCAGCCAATGGTAAAGCTTGTGGTCCTATATGATGATTAGTTGCCGTTTGACAGCGGTGTTTAGCGGCGGTTGGCTTTGAAGAACGATTTATGGAGCACTTGACACAGGGATTGTGACATCCCGAAACATGCACATCGTGCTTTGGATATCTTTGGAACTGCTGCATTAGGATAAGCTAAGTGACATACTTTGGATATTTTTGAATTGCTGCACTAAATAAGCTAAGCGATGATTTTGTTTTCCAAAAAACACCGACATTGAATAAAGAACTTTAATGAGAATAAAATGGACATTACCAGTCTGGTGTGGATAAGTTAAAATCTAATCTTTCCTCGGTGGTGTCCGACAAAAATATTAGTAGATATCATTTTTGGACTTGTTCAGGGACTTTGTCTATGGGTTCTAAATGGGCAGTGTTTATAGTACTTCCTAATGGGCCTGTTGGCTGCCACTGGAATATAGTAATGTAGAAATCCGGTAGTCTTTCTTTATCCAGACACTCATTAAGAGCCATGTTTACTAAAAGCGCATGTTACTCATTTGCATAAATATTTGCATAATATCTTTATGCAAATGAGGCCCCTCAGTGAAACTCCGCATATGGCCCTGCACCTCTCTTGGGCTGCCCCTGTTACTATATAAGTAAAATCTGTGCCTGGGAACTGTGCTTGGCATGTGCGCACTTTAACATAAAGCAGAACAGTGATGATTTCAGTAACTTGTACAGTTCATGGCAGTCAGACTTGTTTCAGCTGTATTTGAAATTTAATTGTTTTTTTTATTTCTCTCTGCAGAACATCGTTACCAGCACCTATGTTTACTAGAAGTGATTTCAGTGTGTGGAGTATATTAAAGAAATGCATTGGTCTAGTAAG
Source organism: Ichthyophis bannanicus (assembly GCA_033557465.1). NCBI lineage: Eukaryota > Metazoa > Chordata > Amphibia > Gymnophiona > Ichthyophiidae > Ichthyophis > Ichthyophis bannanicus. Next base: position 125,209,912 of record CM066049.1, read on the forward strand.
TCACTGTTAACTTATTTCATTGATTGGATTTACAATGAGACACTTGTTTTAATTTAACTTTTAAAGGAAATAATTACAAATGCTAGTTTCGGCTTCCTTGCCCTATAAAACAACTCTGTGGCCCAGATCTCCTGGCATTCCCTTTAGCTTAGTGGAGGCCTTCATATACTAATCACGATTTCTTTGGTTGCAGGAAGCTCTTTGATTTCCTGATCTGAAGACTCCTCCATATTCCTTCCTAATTTGGACCACTTGTTGTCCTTCTAAATACATTCCTTTTCAGATATCATATCTACTTTCAAGTTCAGTAGGCTGGGTCTTCTGTCGAAGGAAAAGAAAAGGCTTGGCAGCTGACCACATGAACATTTTTCCATCTCTAATCCTATAAAGAATGCTTATTAAAACAAACCCAACCCTATTTCAGATAGCCAGACCTTATCTTGAACCATTCACGTTCAGATAGAAACAATATTCAGTATTGCTGTTAATTGACTACCTTACAAATAATAGCTCTGTGCAGAGGATGCTGTGTGCTTTCTGCAGCATTCTCATCAGATTTTGCTAGTGTATTTATCTTGGTGACTAGGTGTATAAGGCTAGAGAGGATACACGTCTCACCCAGGCTGCTTGTAGTGATCCTGCTAGCTTCATAAGGCTTGTTTCTTTGCTTTGAGCGCTTTCTTGCGTCTCCTCTGCTGGCATCGGGAGTGGTTAGCTTGTTTCCTGCTTGCTTTCCCCCCCGCTGGCCCCAGCTACTCTTGAGCTGTGCAATTCTTAGTAAAACTCCCTTGGTGTATTAAAAGCCGACTCTGATTTTTTGCTTTTGCTTCATACTCGTGTTGCATTTCATTGCAATGGCTTTTCGTTCCCATTAACTGTAGTTGAAGTCTTTGGTGCCTAGAGAAGACTATGCTGACACACTTTAAAAAAGCAAACAAGCAAAAGCTGGTCTCTGGCTTGGTACGATGGCATTGCCACACTGAAGTTCAGAATCACTCTGCCGTTTTAAAGAGCTTTTGTTTATATGAGCACATCTGCTGAGGCCTTTTGGCCACTTTTTCCATGTATGTTTTGGTGTTGCTCCATTTTTTTAGTTGGGTTAAAAATGGGATATTATATAGTCTGTTGAAAGAATTTTTTGCACAAATTATTGCCAGCAATAAGTGATTTTTATATTAAATGTTACTGGAAAAACCCCTATTCTATTTTTAATGTAAAATAGCTTGCTGGTTTCCACCTTTGGTCAGGCAAGCTGAGAGTGGGACACACAGTCTACTCAGAAGCACAGCTATTGCTCTTTATACCGCTTTGTGTGCGAGATCATTCGTTCTTCATTGCTGCTGCTGCTACTGGGGTTATTTTCTCTCCAGGACGGAATGAAGATATTAAAGGACTTCAAAAGCATTTGTGTTGAACATAATTGACCACATACAGAATGTCCACATAGAGTGATACGAAAAGGGAGACTCCAAAGTCCAAGGAGGTTCATACCATGAAGAGAGAAACTTTTTGTGATTTTAATTTTTCCATTTTTAAAATGCTTTCTTATTAGGAAACCTCTACTTGTTCATTTCTGTCACCTTTTTAAAATCATAGTTGTGAACTCAAAATATAAATAAAGCAATCCCCATTAAGTAAAGGACCTCCCAGGCTGCGACTGATTCTGGCTGCCTGTTCTGTGTCATTTGTGACATCGGTTTGATTCCGATTTGGTGACAGTCTTGTTAGCATGTTACTTTCCTGGGTTTTCAGAAGACTTGTGGTCCTTCATTAAAGAATGTCAAAAGGATACTTTGTAAAAAAAAAAATGTGTAAATATAATAAATAAAAATTAAAAAAATGTGCACACAGTATGGCCACATGGGTGCTTCTGAAATAATGGCACAGGTATATAGTATAAAGTAGCACATCCTATATATAGAAAGAAACCTGCTAGTGACATGGGGAGAGGAGAGCATTTAAAGCAGAACCATTTATTTTACTGGTTAACACTCTTTGAAATCATAGTAGTTATAACGTTTTTCATTTCTGTGTTCCTCAGGAATTGTCAAAAATTACAATGCCAATTGCTTTTAACGAACCCCTGAGTTTCCTGCAACGAATAACGGAATACATGGAGCACATATATCTCATAAGTAAAGCCTGCACTCTTGCAGACCCCATGGCAAGAATGCAGGTACGTGGCCCTTTGCAAAGTGCACAGACTATACAGCAATGAGTTGGGCAGCTCCTTCCAGCACTTATCTTGTTTTGGCATTAAATACACTGAATCATATCTGTGAAGCTAGTTCCAAAGCGATAAAGCTACAGGGTAAACTATCTAAGACTAATAAAAGAAAATATTTTTTCACTCAACGTGTAATCAAACTCTGGAATTTGTTACTGGAGGATGTGGTAAAGGCTGTTGGTGTTGCTGGGTTTAAAAAAGGTTTGGACAAGTTCCTGGAGGAAAGGTCCATAAACCATTATTAAGAAGGGACCCAGGATATCGATGCTTGACCCAGTACAAGCATTGTGGAACCTGTGTCTTTTGGGGAAACTGCTAAGTACGTATGACCTAGATTGGCCACTGTTGGAAACAGGATACTGGGCTTGATGGACCTTGGTCTGACCCAGTATGGCATATCTTATGTTCTTAATTTAATCCCAGCCAATCAGAAAGTCTTCTGTTATGAAATGTGTGAAAATGTAGATGACCTCCTATACTGCTCATTCAAAAACAGTTCAAGATGGCATGCAAATCACCTAACATACATTTAGATCTAAGCAACCACATAACAGACATTCAAATAATCATCTCTTATAGCTGAAATAGATACACAATAGAAGACACACCGCCTGGCCAGAATGAACAAATGGATGATGAAATGCTCAAAGAAATCAAGGAAGCTAACAAGTTATAGTGCAGTAATAATAATGGGTGATTTCAATTACCCCGGTATCGACTGGGTCAGTGTCACAGCAGGACATGCTAGGGAGATAAAGTTCCTAGATGAAATAAATGACTGCTTCTTGGAGCAGCTGGTTCATGAACCGGCCAGAGGGGAAGCCATATTAGACCTGGTCCTTAGTGGAACACCAGATCTAGTGCAAGAGATAAGGGTGTTTGGGGCCACTTGGCAATAGTGATCATAGCATGATCGCATTTGATTTAATTAGTGGAGGATGGATAGTAAGGAAATCCCCAGTACTACCTTTTAACTTTTGAAAGGGAGACTATGATAAAATGAGGAAAATAGTTAAGAAAAAACTAAAAGGAGCAGTTGCAAAGGTTAAAGACTTACATCAAGCTTGGGTGTTGTTGAAAAATACTATTTTGGAAGCCCAGAACAGCTGTATTGCATGCTTTACGAAAAGTGGAAGGAAGTCCAAAAAACTGCCAGCATGGTTTAAAGGTGAGGTCAGAGAGGCTGTTGCTAAAGCATCTTTCAGGAAATGGAAAAAAGAACCAAATGACGAAACCTGGAAACAGCACAAGCACTAGCAAGTTAAATGCAAGGCATTGATAAGGCAGGCAAAGGGAAAATTTGAGAAGAAGCTTGCTGCGGAAGCAAAAACGCGAAATAAAGATTTTTTCAAGTACATTTGTAGCAAAAAAAAACCTGTGAGAGTCAGTTGGCCCATTAGATGGGTTAAAGGGGCACTAAGAGGCGACAAGGCGATAGTGGAGAGAATGAATGAATTCTTTGCTTTGGTCTTTATTGAGGAAGATGTAGGGATGTTACCCATGACTGAAGTGGTATTTAAAGGTGCGGAAGAATTGAAGGAAATATCGATACATCGGGAAGATGTATTACAACTATTAAATAAACTGAAGGGTAGCAAATCTCCTGGGCCGGATGGTATACATTCAAGGGTGTTGAAAGAACTGAAATATGAGATTGCAGACCTGCTATTAGTAATCTGTGAATTTTCATTAAAATCATCTGTAATACCTGAAGATTGGAGGATCGCCAATGTAACTCCAGTTTTTAAAAAGGGTTCCAGGGGTGATCCGAGAAACTACAGACCAGTGAGCCTGACGTCGGTACCGGGAAAAATGGTAGAAACCATCATTAAGAACAAAATTACTCAGCATGTAGATAGTCATGGCCTAATGGGAGACAGCCAACATGGCTTTAGGCAAGGAAGATCTTGAATTACTAATCTATTATGTTTTGTTTGAAGGTGTGAATAAACAGGTGGACAAAGGAGAGTCGGCGGCTGCTGGGTCTTCTGAGCTTGGTCTCAGACTGACGACCTTGGAGCGCAGTATCGCTGCCTTCATGGACCAGCAGCGGGCATTGATCACCGGCCTCGCCAGTGCATATGCCCCGACCACCGGGACGTCGACGCCCAAGTCAACCCCGGAGGCCGAGTCGATCTTCGAGTCCATACGAGCTCGAGTCGATCCTCGACCTAGGTCTCCCTCGGCTTCCCGTTCGGGACCGAGGTCCTCGACACCGGCCTCCGGCCCCCGCCCGCACGGAGTTCGATTCCTCCTCGGTGGAATCGGGCTGGGACGCGGAGGAGGACGAGTCACCCGGTTCGTTTCAGACTCGGTGCGTCCCCTCCGACTCGGTTTGAAGCCCATCGTGAACCATAAGATAACATAAGAACATAAGATATGCCATACTGGGTCGGACCAAGGTCCATCAAGCCCAGTATCCTGTTTCCAACAGTGGCCAATCTAGGTCATATGTACCTAGCAGTTTCCCCAAAAGACACAGGTTCCGCAATGCTTGTACTGGGTCAAGCATTGATATCCTGGGTCTCTTCTTAATAATGGTTTATGGACCTTTCCTCCAGGAACTTGTCCAAACTTTTTTTAAACCCAGCTATACTAAACAGCCTTTACTACATCCTCCGGTGACAAATTCCAGAGTTTGATTACACGTTGAGTGAAAAAATATTTTCTTTTATTAGTCTTAAATAGTTTACCCTGTAGCTTCATTGCATGTCCCCTAGTCTTTCTATATTCTGATAACGTAAACATTCAATCTACGTTTACCCGTTCCACTCCGTTCCTCCAATTTACAAAGATCCCGTAAAACCAGGGCCTGAAATGTGGCAATAGTGGGATCAACGGGACCATTTGGTAACCAAAGGGAAACCGGCCTAACAGAGTCATCGGCATTAATAGGTTGAGTCCCAAAAAAATGGGTAACTTGTAATTTGCGGAAAAAACTATGCAAATATACCCGCATCCGAAAAGGATCATAACCAACAGTGGGGACAAACGATAAACCCAAATTTAGCAGTCGCTCCGTGGAGCGCTCCAAGGGTTGACCTGTCAGATTGACTACGATGGAATCTGACCATTTGGCCCGTTGTCTGGTGTTCGGGGGATCCCACTGGTTGTCTTGATAAGGATGCCGTGCTCTGCGTCCCCGAACCTGCCCCCTCTGAAAATCCTCCTGGCCTCTGTTAGAGGTTCTTGAATCATTGGAAGTACCGGAACTATCGTCAGTGTCATCAGATGATACTTCAAAAGTGACCTTTTTATGAGAGGCTTCATCCTCATTCTCATACATCCAATGATATATTCTCCCAGTATTACAAGCACTATTTACTTCGGCTCCTCCCAGATTGCCGAAATCCTTTTGTTGGATCTAATAACCTTAGTCCTTACACGTAATTACTTTTTATTTGAAGACACTTTTTTTCAACAAATTTTTGGCATAGCCATGGGTGCAACAGTGGCCCCGTCTATTGCTACCTTATATATGGCAGAATTGGAAGAACACTATATGTCACCATTTTTTGCTTATGTGCCGTTTGGGGAAAAGGATTTTAGATGACATTTTCTTTTTATGAGTTTCGTATCTAATTGCTCTTCAGGATTTCATATCATGGTTGAACATGTTGAAACCTAATATCAAATTCACTGCCCATATGGATTCACAGAAGATAGAATTTCTGGACATGTTAGTCTACTGTTGTGGGAGTTCTTTACAAATTACGTTATTTAGGAAATCGGTACAAACAAACAGTTTATTGACCTATCGGAGCTTTCATCCCAAACCCCTTAGACGAGGACTCCGATTATGCCATTTATGTTCTTCTCTTGTTGAGTTTAAATATCATGCTGAGGATTTAAAAAAGTGTTTATTGTCTCAGGGGTACCCTCAAGGGATAGTGGATTGAGCTTATCGGAGGGCTCGTTATACACATCGGGAGTGGTTGTTGCAAACCACTTCTTTTGCTTCTGTGGAGGATAGGATGGTGGGAGTTCTTCCCTAAATGTGCCACAGTTCTGCAGTATTGAATATCCTTCGTAAACATTGGCCGGTGTTATCTTTACACCCTTGTTTTGACAGGCCATTAATGATAGCTTTCACTCATGGTTCCAATTTACGAGACATACGTATTGGTGAAATCTACTACTCAGATTGACAGACCGGACCATCTGCGGAGGATTTTAGGGGTCATTTTCCATGTCAAAACTGTTCTTTTGTGCAACAACCGCATCGGATTTCTTGGATGGACCCTAATACAGATCATAGTTTTCATCATCGCTGGTTTACCACATGCAGTTCTAGTTTTGTGGTTTACACATTACAATGCACCTGCCCCTTGATTTATGTGGGTCAGACTACCCGCTCTATTAAAGTTCGGTTAGGTGAACGTGCATCTAGAGTACAGCATCGGGTGCTTTCGGCACAGATAGTAGAGCATTGTGTGGAGAAAAATCATTCCTTTGAGCTGACCTGGACCATCATTGATCATGTCCCTAAATACCCACGTGGGGGCAATTGCACTGCTCGGTTACAATGGTGTGAACAGCGCTGGATTCATTTGTTGAAGACGGTTCATCCTTTAGGCCTAAATCGGGACATTGATTGGGCCAATCAGAAATGGGGTTTCCCAATCATTGTGGGATTTCCCTATTCTCCAGGAACAAGCAGGAAGTCAGTCCTCACATATGGGTGATGTCAGCGCCGATGGAGCCCTCGTGCGGAGCAATTTCCCCAGCTTTCAAAGAAAGCCTTTGGAAATGCCTCGCGCATGTGCGGTCCCCTTCCCGCCCAAGGGTGCCATCTTGCTCAGTCTTCTTTTTTTCCGTGGAGCCCGACAGACGTCGTCCCATTTTCCTCGGAAAAAGTTGATTATTTTTTTGACTAATTCTATCGTTTTTGGTACCAGTTCAACGCCGGTTCCCCTTCTCGCCTCGGCTCAGTACACTGGTATCGATTCCGACTAATTTTTTTCATTTTTGTCCTTTGACTAGCATTCACGCTCTTTTTCTTTTAACTGGCAGTCCAGTCTTTTGATCTCGCAGGGGCCCTTTTTCTCCTGATGGCTGCCAGTGGGTTTAAAAAGTGTGATCGGTGTAAAAAAGCGATGTCCCTCACCGACACCCATGACTGCTGCCTCCGCTGCCTCGGACCTGACCATGACCTGGTGGTCTGTGGTCCATGTGGCAAGATGTCCTCCAAGGCACTGAGGAGCAGGCAACCCCAGTGCGAGACTATTTTCTCCAAGTCTGGATTCGTCCGGGCCAGGATCTCGTCAGAAGCCTCGACGTCTCGGGACTCTGAACCCGAGCACCGTCGGATCTTCTGAGCGGGGGTCTCCCACCCAGGAGCACTGTAAGAAGAAAAAACCCGTGAGGGCTGCGTCTCTGGAAGACTCCAATCGGCCGGGGCCCTCGGGTACCAGGTCGCGGAGTGCCGAACGCTGCCCCAGGTTCGCCGAGTTGGAGAGGCCTGCCAAAATACCTCGTACGGAACTGGAGGCGTCGGACAAGGTAATGCCTGTTGTCCTCATGGACTCTCCTCTGGGAGAACCGGCGTCAGAGCCTTCTGAGCTGGGTCTCAGGTTGGCGGCCTTGGAGAGCAGCGTGTCTGCCTTCATGGACCAGCAGCGGGTGTTGATAGTGGGTCTCACCCGCACATCCGCCCCAACCACTGGGACCTCGATGTCTAAGTCGACCCCGGAGGCAGAGCCGATCCTCGAGTCCATGCAAGCTCGAGTCAATCCTTGGCCAAGGTCTCCCTCGACCTCCTGTTTGGGACCGAGGTCGTTGTCGTCGCCGGGGCTATCGGCATCAGGATGGACGCGCTCAAAGCCCTTTAGGCTGGAGCCCATCGAGTCCTTCTCGGATGACTCAGCTTGGAAGACGGCGGAGGAAGACTCGCCAGGTACCCACTGAACCCAGTATGTCCCATCAGACTCACCAGGTTTGGAACCTTGGAGACAGTCACCTCCAGAGGACACCAGGTTCTCAGACTTTGTTAGGGATATGGCCAAAGCTTTGGCTTTCCCTGCAGATGCCGAGGAGGAGCCTCGAGCTGAAGAGCTCGACGCCCTCCAGTATGACTCCTCCGAAGGAGGTCCTTACTGTTCCAGTGCCTCCAATGCTGGAACGGTTGATCCACATGTGGGAGTCCCCAGCCTCGGTGCCGGTCCTCAGCAAACGGGTCGATTTCCATTTATTGAGTCCGTAAGAGCCCCGGGTTCCAAAAGGCAAAGCTGCCGCACAACTCCATGGTTGTGGAATCAGCCATGCAAAGGCTCAAGAGCCAAAAGATGCACTCCTTGGTGCCTCCTGGCCGGGAGGCCTGGAACCTGGACGCCTTCGGCAGAAAGTGCTTCCAGGGCTCGATGCTGTTATGCCGTGTCCAGACATACCAGCTGTACATGGGCATGTACTTAAGAGACCTGGCAAAGGAGATTGCCGGGTTCTCTGCTTGCCTCTCCGAGGAACCCTTGCAGTGCTTCAAGGCCCTGTCCACCAGTATCAGAGAGTGCTCAAAGTTTGTCTCGCACAGCCTACGATGGCTTCGAGGCTTCGGCCCGGGTAGCTGCAGCCTGCATCGGTGCAAGGTACCAGGTTTGGCTCATGTCGTCTGACCTCGAGCCATGGGTACAGGACAAGTTGGTCGATGTCCCCTGCCGAGGCGATAACCCCTTCGGCAAACGCATGACTGAAAAGGCTGCTGAACTCGAGTCCGAGTACTTGACCCAGACAAGGCTGTTGAAGACATATGCTCCTTCTCACAGGAAGAAGGCCTCGGGTGGGGGGGGGGGGGGGAAAGAGTCCTTTTACCCGAGGAAGGGACAGTATTACAGAAACTACCCCACTTACCAGGCCTCTCCAGCTCCCCAGCAGGGGCAGCAGGCCAGGGGACAGGGGAATGGCCCTCGTAAGCCTCAAACCCCCAAGCCTCCAGCTCCTGCTCCTGCCCCTGCCCAGCAGGGAGGGGGTTTTTGACTCAGACTGCTTAGCTCTTCTCCCACCATTGGTTTGGCCCTGCACAGGAGGTCGGCTGTCCCTTTACGCCCACAGGTGGCCAGCCATTACATCCGATACTTGGGTTCTAAGGATAGTCCAAGACACTATCTTCTCCATTTCAGCCAAGTACCTACCTCTTATTTCCCAGGAGAGCATCTCCAGACCCCTCTTGCACAAGAACCTCCTCTTGCAGGAGTTAGCTGGTCTTCTCAAGGGTCAGGCGGTGGAACCGGTGCCCCACCACCTGCAGGGGAAAGGCTTTTACTCCAGGTATTTCCTGATACCGAAAAGACAAGGAGGCCTTCGCCCCATCCTGGACCTGCGAAATCTCAACAAGTTCTTGGTGAGGGAAAAGTTCAAGATGCTTTCACTTGGGATACTTCTGCCTTACCTCCAGCAGGGAGACTGGCTATGCTCCTTGGACCTAAAGGATGCTTACACACACATCCAGACCACAGACAATACCTCAAGTTTGTGGTCGGAGGAAACCAATTTTTAAAAAGGGTTCCAGGGGTGATCCGGGAAACTACAGACCGGTGAGCCTCACGTCAGTACCGGGAAAAATGGTAGAAACCATCATAAAGAATAAAATTACTCAGCATGTAGATAGTCATGGCCTAATGGGAGACAGCCAACATGGCTTTAGACAAGGAAGATCTTGTCTTACTAATCTGTTATGTTTTTTTGAAAGTGTGAATAAACAGGTGGACAAAGGTGAGTCGGTTGATATAGTGTATCTGGACTTTCAGAAATCCTTTGACAAGGTCCCTCATCAGAGACCTTTGGCAAAACTAAAGAGTCATGGGATAGGAGGTAGTGTACTACTGTGGATCAAGAACTGGTTAAGAGATAGAAAGCAGAGGGTTGGGCTAAATGGCCAATTTTCCCAATGGAGAAAGGTGAATAGTGGTGTACCCAGGGATCTGTGCTGGGTCCGCTGCTTTTTGACATAGTCATAAATGACCTGGAAAGTGGAATAACGAATGAGGTTATCAAATTTGCAGATGACACAACTATTTAAAGATAAATCCCAAGAGGATTGTGGAAAATTGCAAGAGGATCTTGATAAATTAGAAGACTGGGCATCAAAATGGCAGATGAAATTTAATGTGGACAAGTGCAAAGTTATGCACCTAGGGAAGAACAACCCAAACTATGGTTACACGATGCAAGGTTCCACATTAGGAACCACCACCCAGGAAAAAGATTTAGGAGTCATTGTGGATAACATGTTTAAAACCCTCGGCCCAGTGTGCAGTGGCAGCCAAGAGAGCAAATAGAATGCTAGGTATGATAAGGAAAGGAATGGAAAATAAAACAAAAGATATTATAATGCCTCTATATCGTTCCATGGTGAGACCGCACCTTGAATATTGTGTGCAATTCTGGTCGCCATATCTTAAAGAGGATATAGAGTTATTAGAAAAGGTTCAGAGAAGAGCCACCAAAATGGTAAAGGGGATGGAAGGATACTCCTATGAAGAAAGGCTAAAAAGGTTAGGGCTCTTTAACCTGGAAAAGAGACGGCTGAGGGGAGATATGATAGAAGTCTATAAATTAATGAACGGAGTGGAACGGGTAAACATAGATCGATTGTTTACGTTATCAGAATATAGAAAGACTAGGGGACATGCAATGAAGCTACAGGGTAAACTATTTAAGACTAATAAAAGAAAATATTTTTTCACTCGGCATGTAATCAAACTCTGGAATTTGTTACCGGAGGATGTAGTAAAGGCTGTTAGTGTAGCTGGGTTTAAAAAAGGTTTGGACAAGTTCCTGGAGGAAAGGTCCATAAACCATTTTTAAGAAGGGACCCAGGATATCAATGCTTGACCCAGTACAAGCATTGCGGAACCTGTGTCTTTTGGGGAAACTGCTAGGTACATATGACCTAGATTGGCCACTGTTGGAAGCAGGATACTGGGCTTGATGGACCTTGGTTTGACCCAGTATGGCATATCTTATGTTCTTATGTTAGAGTATCTACTTCATTTATCAAATTTTGGTCTAAAGACCAATTCAGTAAGAGTCCATCTTAGCACAATTACAGCTTCCTATAAGCCTCTAAATGGACAACCAATTTCCTCTCATCCTCTTATATCCAGATTTGAGAGGTCTTCTGTTAACAAAACCTCCCATCAAACCACCACCGGAGGCATGGGATTTAAATATAGTTCTCGGGCAGCTCATGAAACCGCCCTTTGAACCTATAGCCACTACTACCCTGAAGATTTTGTCCTGGAAGGTCATCTTCCTAATTGCAATCACCTCTGCACACTCGCATTAGTGAATGGCAAGCGTTGGTGGCTGATCCTCCTTACACTAGGTTTCACCATAAGGTTGTCTTCTGAACTCATCCACACTTTATGCCAAAGGTGGTTTCGCCTTTTCATTTAAATCAATCGATTTATCTTCCTGTATTCTTTTTGAGGCCTCATGCCTCTAATGCAGAGAACCTTCACACTTTGTACTGTAAAAGAGTCTTAGCTTTTTATTTACAAAGAACACAGCAACATAGAAAGTCTTCTCAACTTTTTATTGCTTTTGATGCTAGTCATTTCGGACTTCCAATCTCCAAGAGAACTTTATCCAAATGGATTGCACAATGCATATACTTTGCTTATGAGAGTAAGAGTTTTCCTCTTCAAGGCCATGTCACAGCTCATAATGTGAAGTACTTTTGTCCACTAAAGAAGAGCGGGACCTAGGTGTGTTTGTGTCTGATGATCTTAAAGTAGCTAAACAGGTAGAAAAGGTGACGGCAAAAGCTAGAAGGATGCTTGGGTGTATACGAAGAGGAATGGCTAGCAGAAAAAAGGAGGTGATAGTGCCTCTGTATAAGTCTTTGGTGCGACCTCATTTGGAGTATAGTGTGCAATTCTGGAGACCGCACCGTCAAAAGGATGTGAACAGGATGGAGTCGGTGCAGAGGGTGGCTACTAAAATGATTAGTGGTCTTCATTATAAAGCATATGAGGACAGACTGAAGGATCTTAATATGTACACCTTAGAGGAAAGGCGGGATAGAGGTGATATGATTGAGATGTTTAAATACCTCCGTGGCATAAATGTTCAGGGAGAGAGCCTCTTTCAATTGAAAGCAAGTTCTGCTACGAGGGGACATGGGATGAGGGTGAAGGGAGAGATTCAGGAGTGATATGCGGAAATATTTCTTTACGGAAAGAGTAATGGATCCGTGGAATAGTCTCCTAGTGGAGGTGGTAGAGATGAGGACAGTAACTGAATTCAAAAAAGCATGGGACAAACACAGAGGATCTCTAAAGGTAAAAAGGGGACTGTTGTAGTTGTTGATATGGAAGGACAATCTAGATAGGCCATGTGGTCTTTTTCTGTCATATTTCTATATTTCTATGTATCTTCAGGAACAAGCAGGAATGAGTCTTCACATATGGGTACGTCGGTACCGACTGAGTCTGCGCGGGAACGCTTCCCAGCGTCCAATCAGAACGCTTTTGGAAGCATCCCAACACGCCTGCGTGCTGCCTTTCCGCCTTTCCCAACTGCCTCTCCTCAGTTTTCGTTTTTCCATGGAGCCGACAGGATATCTTCTGTCCCCACAGAAAATTCTTCTTTTATTTTTTAGTTTTCTTGTGGTCGCGGCTGCCTTCCCCGGTACCGCCGGTGTTTCTTTTCTTTTTTTCTTCAGTTTATTCCTGTTGGGGAATAACTTTTTCCCTCTTAGTGCCTGACGGGGTTTTCTAGGCCTACCCCTTTTTTCCTCATGGAAACGCCAGCCACTATTCCTAAGAAATGTTCAAACTGTGGCGGTAAAAAACTTATTTTAAACACTCATAACTGGTGTCTATCCTGCTTGGGTCCTGACCACTTTCCTCCGGAGTGTCCCTCCTGCAATAGTATTGTGGGAAGAAGTCTTCAACATCGAGTTCCCCTCGATACGCGGTCCCCATCCAACTTCAGGACACCAACCACCTCTTCTGCACGGGATCAGGTAACCCAAAAACAGTCTTTTAAGACTAGCCAGTCCTCGAGTGGTAGATCTCATGCACAGCATAGAAATGCCTCTGGCCTTGCCCTCGAACACACTGGCTTTAAAACCCCGGTGGGAGTCTTCGGCCTCCAAAGCCTGTGTGGGGTTTCAGGTTGTTCCCGAGGTTCACCCCTCACAGAACATACCTGAGCCATGCTCGGTGGTGGCATCCGCTTTGAGCGGTACCGATACCCCGGCATTGGCAATGGTGTTGGATGAAACATTCTTCACCAAGGATCGTAGTCTGGCGTCCTCGGTACCTATGGGGCCGTTGGATACGCTGCAGACCGACCTTCCAGTATCGGTATCGATACCGGTACTAGTACCGACGTCGGTACCCTCCAGATGTGCATCAATAGACCCGCTTCCTTCGATGCCGAGTCTGGAATCGATCTCCAGTCCTGAGGACTGGGTACCGACTCGCCTTGGTACCGACACCAGATGGTACCGAAGGCACTGTTCCAATGGTCCATGTTCGGCATCGACGGTTCTTTTGATACCGTTAGAGCCGTCACCGGCTGGCCTTCTTCCACCGGTATTGGATACGGTACCGGTATCCTTTTTACCATTGTTGTCGGTACCTTCCATGCTTCTTTCATCAGGCTCGCTTCCCTCGATACCGAGTCTGGAATCGATTCCTGGCATGTACGATATGCTACCGACTGTTGGTGGTCCCGACCTCCTATGGTACCGGCAACCATCCTCCAAGGATCCCATACTCCACCATTCAGGATCTTATATTCCTATAAAGTTGGATAGATCCCTGGGTGCCAATGCTAGTTCTTCAACAGATCTAGCCTGTCCAAAAGGATTTCCCTCTGGGGATTTTTCTTTTTAAGCTTTTCTCCTGGATATGGAAAAATCACTTGCCATTTCTATACCTGGACAGGATCCTACACAAGGGAATACAGAATCCCTGTATATTCCTGGGAGAGCAAAGGAGAACATCATGCTTCCTTTGCATCATTCCTTGCAGGATCTCCTCTTACGAATGTGGGAAGCTCCTTTAACGGTACCCCCACCTTCTAGGGCAACTGATCTTCTATATCAGGTGTCCCCCTCTCCAGGTTTTCAAAGGACTCAACTTTCCTTATCATTCCATTGTTGTAGAATCAGCAATGAGGCGGGTTAAGAGTACTAAAAAGCGCTCTTCTTATCCGCCAGGTCGTGAGTCTAAGACTTTAGATGCTTTTGGATGCCAAACCTTCCAGGCATACATGCTTTCAGCAAGAATTCTCTCATATATTTTCTATATGGGTTTATCTCTTGAAGAGGTCACAAAGAAATTACTGTTTTTGACTCCTTTTCTTCAAGAGCCCAAAAGTGCAGACTATTCCTTACTGGTTAGTCATGCTCAAAATATCTCTAGGTTCCTTACTCGTGCTTCCCTAGACTCCTTTGAGTCTGTTAGCAGAACGTCTGCTATAGCTATAGGGGCACGACGTAAAGCCTGGCTCCAGGTTTCAGACTTGGACAAATGGGCACAAGAAAGACTGGGAAATACTCCTTGCACTGGAGAAAATCTCTTTAACAAAGAGTCTTTACTCCAAGTTGCTCAGTTAACCACTGACATTCCTGTTTCCAGAGGCTGTTCTACGCCTTCCTCTTTCCCAGTTGGTAGGAAATGTCCTACCAAACTTTCTTCCCCTAGGGGGAAAAAGTTTTATCCATCTTCTGCCCATCATACAGATGTTCCCAAACAGGGGAAACATCGCCCTGGTCTGAAGAAACCACAACCTCAGCAGGATCAGCAAACCCAGCAGTCGCAGGGTTTCAAATAGATCATCATTACCTCTCTTGGTTCGTGGTTACAGTGGCAGTCTGCTTCTTTTCACTTGAAGTATCTGCACTAATTTTATCCTAACCTTTTTTAGATATCTCTTCACGAGACATCTTTTCTTTTACTCTAAGAGTCTTTATGATGATCATGCCCATACTTAACAGGTTTCTCTTCCTCTTTGTGGAAAAGAGACATGACAACTATCAATAAGACAGTTTTTTCCCTGTACTGGCATGTGTATCATCTTACCTTTCAGAGACTTCCTGCATAGTCAGTCTCCTTCAACTCTGTCTTACCTCCCTCTTACTACAACATTTGGTTTGTAAGAGTGGCTCTTTTACACTGGTAAGCCCCTATGGTCCGCTACCTATTCCACAGGGGGGGGATTCTCCCTTCCTAGTTGTCTCCCCCTTTATTACCTTAGGGCAGCTAATCAGACAATAGGAAGTCCTACTATGTCTGTTTCTTTTTCCCAATCTAAGAAAGGAGGGGAAAAAATTTTTTTCTTCCGCTGCCCTGGTAGTTGCTGCAGATACAGCAATTTCTAGTGATTAAGCCACTGGTTCTGTTCACCACACAACCAGGGTTTCCCCTCCACTAGCAATCCTTCTAGCCTCAGTGCTAAACCCCAAACAGGTTATTAACCTTGTTTGGAAACCCTATTATCACAGACTGGTTGGTTAACTTCTATTCTTTGCCCACTTGTCCTTGGCAGAATAGTTAAGTTACCCACTGGCTTTAAACAGTGAGTTTTTTCTTCTAACCAACCTGCAGTATGCTCTCTGCAACTCTACAGAGTAGCTTTGCACTATGGGCCCTTGCTAGAGAGCATTAATATTCTGCCTAGCAGATAACCCCAGATGGTTAGGAGGGGTTCCACCAGTCATGTTCTCATGGCTGGTAGGTGTTCCCTACCCTTACCATCTCATCTAAAATCTCTTTTGAGACATAAGACACAGGCCTTTCATCACGTGAAAACCTAAAGAATGGCCAATTCCCTGGCTTGGCCCATATCTCCTTTGGACTCTCGCCAGAGATAGTTTTCTTTCAGTGGCAGCTCAAGGACGCCTGATACCCATCTTGCCCTTATAGGAAGGTCACTATGGTATCTTATTCCGCTGGCGCCCTCCATCCAATCACCATACTGCAGTTCTGGAAAGATCTGGACTTGCTGCATATGAGGACAGACTTAAGGATCTTAATATGTACACCTTGGAGGAAAGGTGGGATAGAGGTGATATGATTGAGATGTTTAAATACCTCCGTGGCATAAATGTTCAGGGAGAGAACCTCTTTCAATTGAAAGCAAGTTCTGCTACGAGGGGACATGGGATGAGGGTGAAGGGAGATAGATTCAGGAGTGATATGCGGAAATATTTCTTTAAGGAAAGAGTAGTGGAGCCATGGAGTAGTCTCCCAGTGGAGGTGGTAGAGATGAGGACAGTAACTGAATTCAAAAAAGCATGGGACCAACACAGAGGATCTCTAAAGGTAAAAAGTGGACTGTTGTAGTTGTTGATATGGAAGGACAGACTAGATAGGCCAGCGATGGCGAACCTATGGCACGCGTGCCAGCTGTGGCACGCGAAGGCCTTGCAGCTGGCACGCGGGAAGGTCCGCAATCGAGAAAAAAAAAACAACAACCCTGTCTGCTGCCGTTGTCGGGGCCGCCGCGGCAGAATCGAGCGTGCCGCGGGGCCCCCCTGTACCCGGCAGATCCTGCCCTCCCCGTAGCAGCTCTCCCTTTGGAGCTACAGTCAGACGCGCCGGCTTGCAGAGCGCGAAGGGAAGAGTTTCCCTTTCGCGACTCTGTTAAGCCCGCGGGGGCTGATGGGAACTTCATCAGCCCCCGCGGGCTTAACAGAGCAGCGAGGGAACTCTTCCCTCGCGCTCTGCAAGCCGGCGCGTCTGACTGCAGCTCCAAAGAGAGAGCTGCTACGGGGAGGACAGGCTCTGCCGGGTGGGTACAGGGGGGCCCCGTGGCACGCTCGATTCTGCCGCGGCGGCCCCAACAACGGCAGCAGACAGGGTTGTTTTTTTTATTAATTTTCCCTGGGCTGGGCTGGGCTGGGCTGGGCTGGGGGGGGGTGGGGTTAGGAGTGGTGATGGGCTGGGCTGGGCTGGGCTGGGCTGGGGGGGTTAGGAGTGGTGATGGGCTGGGCTGGGCTGGGCTGGGGGGGGTTAGGAGTGGTGATGGGCTGGGCTGGGCTGGGGGGGGTTAGGAGTGGTGATGGGCTGGAGGGGGGGTTAGGAGTGGTGATGGGCTGGGCTGGGCTGCTGGGCTGGGGGGGTTAGGAGTGGTGATGGGCTGGGCTGGGGGGTTAGGAGTGGTGATTGGCTGGGCTGGGCTGGGGGGGGTTAGGAGTAGTGATGGGCTGGGCTGGGGGGTGTTAGGAGTAGTGATGGGCTGGGGTGGGGGGGTTAGGAGTGGTGATGGGGGGGTTAGGAGTGGTGATGGACACTGGGCTGGCTGGGGGGGGTTAGGAGTGGTGACGGGCGCTGGGCTGGCTGGGGGGGGTTAGGAGTGGTGATGGGCGCTGGGCTGGCTGGGGGGGTTAGGAGTGGTGATGGGCGCTGGGGGGTTAGGAGTGGTGATGGGCTGGGCTGGGCTGGGGGGGGTTAGGAGTAGTGATGGGCTGGGCTGGGGGGTGTGAGGAGTAGTGATGGGCTGGGGTGGCTGGGGGGGGTTAGGAATGGTGTTGGACACTGGGCTGGCTGGGGGGGTTAGGAGTGGTGATGGGCACTGGGCTGGCTTGGGCTTTAGGAGTGGTGATGGGCGCTGGGCTGGGGGGGTAGGAGTGGTGATGGGCGCTGGGGGGGTTAGGAGTGGTGATGGGCGCTGGGGGGGCTTAAACTAAAAATTGAGTGATGGGGGATTAGGACTGGGAGTGGGCTGATGGGGAGGTTAGGACTGGAAATGGGCTGGTGGGATTAGGACTGGGAGTGGGCTGTGGGGGGCTAGGACTGGTAATGGGTTGGGGGGGTTGCTAGGACTGAAAATGGGCTGAGTGGAAGGGGGCTTGAACTGCAAATAGCTGTTGGGGATGGGGCTTGGAATGGAAATGGGCTGAGGGGAAGTGGGGGCTTGAACTGCAAATAGCTGATGGGGACGGGGCTTGGAATGGAAATGGGCTGAGGGGAAGTGGGGGGCTTGAAGAAGGGAATGGATGCTGGGTGAGACTGGAACTAGAAGGGAGCTGATGTTGGGGGAGGATTAGAATGGGATGGGGCTGGGAGAGTAAAATGGAGAGGGGAAAAATATTTTGTGTAGGAGGGATGAAAAATCTACAATTGGCCAGGTATTGGGAGAGTAATTGGGGATTGAGGATGGAGGGGTAAAATTTGTGTGGATGAAATAGGAATGAGGAAAGAGCAAAAGGAGAAAGATTAGTATGTTAAAGCAGATGTAGAGAGAGAGAGAATGGAAAAAAACTAGAAGAGAGAAGAAAGGACAAATGGACAGCAGACGATGGAGAGTTAGCAGAAAACATGAAGAAACCAGAAGAAAATGGCTGGACCAATTGCAACTGAAAAAAAATGCACAAAAGGTAGAACGATATCTCTTTATTTTGAATTTATTAACTGGAATATGTCAGCTCTGGGAAATGTGCATCATTAACATCTGCGCTTTGTTTGGTACAAGAGGAAATTCCTATTTGACGTTGCCACTTGTTCTCTTTCCCCAGTATTCACTGAAATGTATTGGTTTAATATTTGCAGTGTTGCCTTTTGATAGGTAGGGTATGGTGCTTTGTGAGTCCTGGTAATGCTGTCAGGATACGGCGGGTTTGCTATGGGTTCTAAATGGGCAGCGTTTGTAGTAGTTCCTAATGTGCCTGGCGGTTGGCACTGGATTATAGTAATGTAGAAATCTTTTAGTCTTTCTTTATCCATACACTCATTAAGAGACATGTTTACTAAAAGTTAGTGTATGGTAACATTATGCAGATATTTATGCAAATAAGACCACTTATGCAAATGACGTGCTGGCACTTTGAGGAAATTCTTTGGTTTTGTGCGGCAGTTTGGGCACTCGGGCTCAAAAAGGTTAGCCATCACTGAGATAGGCCATGTGGTCTTTTTCTGTCATCATGTTTCTGTTTCTATTCCTGCAGACTGAAGTTATCCTCTGCAGTTTTTCACGTAGGCCATCCTGGTTATTCAAGAGCTCGATTTCTGAAAGGAATCTGGATTCCTTCTTGTCAGGGAGACCATTCCTCTGACTCTGTCAGTCATAACCAGGGAAAGAAGATTCTCTATGCATCTATTCAAGCAGGTATCACCCTTCTTGCTATTAGATGAATCTTTCTCTCTCCCCATATTCCTAGGGGGATCTAGTTCTATAGGCATCTCTCCATCCACATACCTGGAGACGTGTCTATATGCCTATATATATATATATATAATCTGTCAGGATCATATAGGAATGTATGGATATCTGAACCTAAACAGACAGATACATAAGTATGTGGATACATATCTACCTAAAAGATATATCTCACTATATACATACATATATACACACTTATAGGGTATATATGCATATATAGAGAGAGAGAGATGTATGGGCAGAAGATACACAGATAATATATATATATATATATATATATATATATATATATATTATCTGTGTATCTTCTGCCCATACATCTCTCTCTCTCTATATATGCATATATACCCTATAAGTGTGTATATATGTATGTATATAGTGAGAGATATCTTTTAGGTAGATATGTATCCACATACTTATGTATCTGTCTGTTTAGGTTCAGATATCCATACATTCCTATATGATCCTGACAGATGGGCACTACCCCTATCAATGCTGTGCCAGCATACTTAGGGTTCTACACATATAACCACTTCCTGTGGTAAATAACAAACTTTTTTCTTACCATAACCTTTCAGGGTTAGGTACCTCTGAAGCTCTCCATGTACCTTTTTCATTCCTAATTGACCCCGTTTAGGAAAGATATTGCGGAACTTCAGTTAATCTAAAGTTTAGCGCTTCCTAAGTCTGTCCTTTCTTATCAGATACAGGGGTCTCCATACCCCTTCTCTCCTACATGGACTAATTCCATTGCCAGTCCAGATGGGTCACTCATTTTTCTTTTGGTCCTAGGATTGTACTGTTCTTGGACCAAAACAGCTTAAGCTTTATCTAATAGTACCTTCTGCGTCTTCCGCTGAAGCCCTACCTCTTTTTATACTACCCCAGTTTCCCCTGGGGCTATTTCTCACCCTGAGGGGTTCTGACCTCCACTTGTTTTTTTCTACTTTTATTACCTCTACTCCTCAGTGAGGTACTCCTTGAGGTTTTCTCTGGCTCTTCTAACAGATCCATAGCAACCTCAGTAGACCTTTGCAGTCCCAACAAGGGAGGCCCATATTACAATATTTTACTACTAAATGCCCTCTATACAGGGTCTTCCTCTATAGAAGTCCTGTTCTAGTCCAGCTGTTCCACAGCACCTTTTCTGTATTCAACTCCTACCCTCCATCCCCAGGATGCCTGAGGTTCTGAGGAGTAGCATGGCTCTTTCTAGATTCACAACATGCTAGGACTCCCTCTGGACATCTCAGCTTGCGAGTCCCCATATGTGAAGACTCATTCCTGCTTGTTCCTGGAGATAGCACAGTTATTTACCTGTAACAGGTGATCTCTGGGAACAGCAGGAATAAGTCTTCACAACCCACCCACCTCCCCTAGGAGTTGCATTTCTCTATCTCTATCTTTCCCTTCCTTGCTCTCTCGCGCTCTCTCTCTCTCTCTCTCTCTTTGCCTCAGCTTTAAAACTTAACTGAGGAGAGGCAATTGGGAAAGGCGGGAAGGCAGCACGCAGGCGTGTTGGGATGCTTCCAAAAGCGTTCTGATGTTCTGATTGGATGCTGGGAAGCGTTCCCGCGCAGACTCCGTCGGTCCCGACGTACCCATATGTGAAGACTTATTCCTGCTGTCCCAGAGATCACCTGTTACAGGTAAGTAACTGTGCTTTCCATGTCAGCCTCTATGGCTAACCTTCACTCTGTCTATTGATGACATTTGTCGAGCAGCCACCTGGGCTTCGGTACATACCTTTACAGCCCACTACTGCCTAGATTTATTTTATTTATTTATTTAACACTCATTTATATACCGCATCTTCCAGAGATCAGATGCGGTTTACAGTAAACAACAATCAACAAAGCAGGGTTTGTTTTACATAGAACGTCTTTTATCAATGAACATAGTATAAGCCAAACAGTAATGCAAAATACAGAACAGAATAAACTATGTACAGGTACAAGTATGTGGGCATTATCCAAACAGTGTATGCCAATACAGAACAGAGTAAACCATATACATTTATTTACAAGTAGATAAAGCCTCCCGTCTGGATGCCTTCTTTGGCTAGGCTGTTCTTCAAAATATCTTTCAAATTTAATACAACTCCTACCCACCAACCCTGGTAGGATGCCAGAGATCCATGGGAGGAAGCATGGGCCCACCTCACTATAGGTGGCAGCTTCCTGGGGTCATCTCCATGGCATCTTCAGCTAGGGAGTCCCCATATGTGAAGACTACATTCCTGCTTGTTCCTGGAGATAGCATAGTTACTCACCTGTAAGAGTTGGTCTCCGGGAAGAGCAGGAATTTAGTCTTCACAACCCACCCACCTCCCCTAGGAGTTGTCTATCTCTTTGTCTCTTTCCTCTCTCCGTCTATCCTTTCACTCAGCTACAAACTTAACTGAAGAGGGACAGTTGGAAAGGCGGGAAGGCAGCGCGCATGTGCTGAGGGTTGCTCTGAAAAGCGTTCCTATTGGACGCTGGGGAGCGTTCTCGCGCAGGCTCCGTCGGTACTGACGAAACTCATATGTGAAGACTAAATTCCTGCTGTTCCCGGAGATCACCTGTTATAGGTGAGTAACTACGCTTTCCCCCTTTTCAGTTTCTACTGTCCCTATATCTTAGAGTGTTCATTTTTCCCTTTCAGTAAATAAGAACATAAGAACATATGATATGCCATACTGGGTCGGACCAACGTCCATCAAGCCCAATATCCTGTTTTCAACAGTGACCAATCTAGGTTATAAGTACCTAGCAGTCTTCCCAAAAGACACAGGTTCCTCAATGCTTGTATTGGGTCAAGCAGTGATATCCTGGGTCCCTTTGAATAATGGTTTATGGACTTTCCTTCAGGAACTTGTCCAAATCTTTTTTACCTTAGTCCGTGCACAGAATTGCTTGGTTGACGCGTTTGTCCCTGTTTAATACCTGGTCTGCTTCACTGAGTCTGTATTGATTTTTCCTTCATGGTCTCGGGATTCTGCTGTCAGTACACTGTTGGGGGCCCCCCCGTCGCTGATACATGAGGCCATTGAACTCAGCGGGACACGTCTCCCCATCCTCAGCAGCGGTAGTCTCCAGCGGTGATACAATCCTGGACACGAGCCCCCAATCTATAATAAATATAACTTTTTACACAATAACACTCCTCAGTGAGGCAGAGAGTTACTTTAATTACATTCTTGCAAGACTGGTGAATGCTTGACTGAGCATTCACACTCATCCTCTGTTTCATGGTTCTTTTATAGTACATTGTCCTCGCCTTCTTCCAGCATGTCCATAATTCATTGGTTAATACTTATACACCTGTATCAGGCTACGTGTTTTTAGCCATGTAGTCTCTCTTCCCAGAATGCAGACATACAGTAAAGGAAGTCAGAAAATCATTACATACTACACTATGTCCTCTCCTCCTTCCAGCATGTCCATCACTCATTGGTTAATACTTGTCTCACTCCACTTCTTTGTACTTTTTCACCTGTGGCAGGCCACGTATTACTAGCCACGTAGTCTCTCCTTCCAGGATGCAGGCATACAACAAAAGGGAGTCAGTCATTACATACAAAATTATATTACAGAATGGTGAATGAATGGAATACAAGAATTATATTACATTGTAAAAATAACATACCACATTTGTTTATCACCTTAAGACCAAGAATGAAACAAAACAAATCTGCGCAGTCTTTACACATTACTGATAAGAAACGGGCATTTCAAATATCAACTTGCAATATAACTCTAACTTACTAAAGAAGAATATCAGCATATGAGAACACAGCAATTAATTACCAAGTTTCAGCCAAGCTTTTTAAGTCCTTTACAACCAGAAAACATTATCCCTTTAAAACATGACTTCATTATACACTTTCTCTTCTAATACAAATAACATATATTTTTACATGTACCATTGCCTCTCACCATTTAGGACGATACACTCAGGACTAGTGGGCTGCCACCCTTAAATATTGACTGCCATCTTATATTTCAAACATCAAAGCCTTTCTGAAAAAGTCCCTTTCTAGGGAAATAACAATAATGCTTCATTGCCACTAGTCAATGAATACCATCATGCTCTAGGATGTTTCAGTATCACAATGTTTACACACAGATTATCACAATGTTTGCACACAGTGATTGTACTCTATACTCACAAGCCTGTCTTCCTTGCCTTGAATGAAGAGACATGAATATCCGAGTCACGGCACGAGACTGCTGGACCACCTCCATACCCTCACCACACAACATTACTTTTGTTTATCTATGTATTATAAGTCAAAGTAAGCACAGACATTACTCGGCTGAATTAGGAGAAGCAAAAACATTCTGTCCCGTTCTGCTAAACATGGCCTTGGTTTTGGGTGCACATCTCTCCAGGCTTACTAGTGCATTCCAAACTGCCAGGCTTCAGGCTTTTAGCAAATTCTAAGCCATTCTCCTTATTAATCCTTTCAGAGGGCTCTGGTACCCCATTTCAAGTCTCTCTCAACAGGTATTACTGTAATCCCAGCTATATACATTGAGTCAGGTATGCTCCCCACCTATATCTGTTATTAAAAACTGCTACCATCTGCTCAACTAAGCGGGCTTTGCAACTTTTTAAAGAACTTTGTGGTGGACCCATCTAGCCCTGGGGGTTTACCACTTTTCATACTTCCAATCACTTTGTAGACCTCCTCATAAGGAATAGTCATCCAGTGACTGAGCTCTCTCTTGTGGGTGCAGCTCCATCATGCAGGATTGTAAATATTCTCTCATTGCCTCCTTCACTGCACTTAGTTCATTACTATAGAGTTCTTGATAGTAGTCCCTAAAAATCTCTTTAAACTCCTCTGTGTACAGTAATACGCCTCCCATATCTCGCAAACTTATCAGCCGAGTTTGTCATTTCCAAGCTTTCAGTTTGGAGGTCAAAAGCTTGCCTGCTTTATTTCCCCATTCAAAATGTGTTTGTTTTAGTCGTTTAAGTTAAACATCCCTCCCTGTTGAGCATATTCTGTAGCCGTAATGGAATGGAACTTTATTTATATATTTTATTCTTTTTCTTTATTTATGTGTGTTATATACCATTTTAACAAGAAATCAAAGGGGTTTACAAATAAAACATTTTACATGTAACGTATTGGGAACAAAACCTTTAACTATATACATTATAACTGCTTAGATAGGTTGTAGTCTAGGGTATTAGTGAACTATATACAATAGGTATATTTGGATTTCCCTTCTCCCCCCCCCCCCCCCCATAGGCATAGTTCTGCATGCAGGGCTTCCTCCCTGCTTTGCTTTTTTTTAATATCAAGAGCTTCAGATATCAAGAACCCCCTTAACACCACCTTCAATTCATCCCACATCACTCCGTCCATCCACTGACCCATTATGCTTGTAATACTCCTTGATTGCTCACTCCAGTTTTATCACCATTACCTCCCTTTTTAGAAGAGAATCATTTAGTTGCCAGAAGCGTAATCCTGCGTTTCTGTTCCCCCATTGCAATCGCAAGCTGATAGGGGCGTGATCGGACCAGGTAATCTCTGCCACATCCACACTATCAATCAGCACCACCCCTGTATAATACAACCAGAACATATCTAGTCGACATGTCCCCCCCCCCCTCTTTCCCCCCTTAGAGTTATTGAGTCTGGGGTCCTTAATAATAAAGTGTCTCCCTAATATGATTGGTAGTCTGCTAAATGCCTGAAGCTGTTTGCCCAGTTTCTCAGAAAAGTCCCCTTGGTGGGTGTTTGGGCCATAAATATTTGAGGACTACCTTAATACCATCCAGTACTGCTTCCAGAGCTAAGAATCTCCCCTTTTCCCCTCTAAGTTCCCTCTACTGAAATCTGATGTCCAGATGAGATCAATATGCCCACTCTTCCCTTCTTGGGTGCTTCCTTCATTCCTGCTAAACATATCGGGGTGTTCGTTGACATGATTTTCTTGCCACATAACATACTCAAGAGTGTTGCCTTTGATGTGTCTGGCTTGATTGATTTGAATGCAGTCTAGAGATTCCAAGGCTTCCAGGAAGGTCTTTGCTTTGCATGGTGGTGCTGAGGCAAGGTTAAGGTCACCTATTATCATGAGGTGGTTGTGAGGCGTTGTTGCAGATAGTTTTCAGGTTTGTGTCAAGTTGGTTGGGGTCAGCATTTGGAGATCTGTAGGCAAGGAGTATGGTAATTTTGTTGTTTGTGATTGTTAGTCTCCAGACTGTTCTCAGATATTTTTGAGAGGATGCAGAGAT
Organism: Ichthyophis bannanicus; assembly: GCA_033557465.1. NCBI lineage: Eukaryota > Metazoa > Chordata > Amphibia > Gymnophiona > Ichthyophiidae > Ichthyophis > Ichthyophis bannanicus. The sequence goes on from CM066049.1 coordinate 125,235,491, forward strand.
TTAGGCGCTTTCTTGTTAGGATGCAGACGCTGCCACCATGTTTATCCTTGGGGAGCTGAAGAGATGCTAGTCCTGTGGGGCTAGTTGGTTTAGTAGGACTGTGTCTGTTTCAGTGAACCATGATTCTCTTATGTTTAGAATATCAATGTGACTGTCGAGTAGTGTATCTTATAGGAGTTGTATTTTGTGTTTTGCAGAACGAACATTTGAAAGGGTGCATTTTAGTGGGGGGCTGCTTATGCGTGAGTTGGTTTAGGGGGTTAAGTCTTAGGTGTTATCAGTTTGATTTGGATCAGGTGTTGTATGCGTCTGGGTTTGTGTCTGTTATAATTGGGAGGGTTATAATGAGTGTGTGTGTGTATGTGTATGAATGATTGATTGGTATTGTGGTCTACCTTCCCGCTGCTTAGGCGATTGCCTATAGGTGGGGGGTATACCTTATAATGTCCCTTTACATGGGTTCCCAGAGCCGGGGCTTCTGGGAGTTGTAGTTGATGACCAATGAGTTGTAGTTGTGAACAAATGAATGATCGAGCTGAGGGTTTTTGAAGGCAACACAGGAATTTATTTTCTTCCTTTGCTCAAAGGAACCTCCGTAGAAGCTCAGCACAACGCATAAACTGGGATACTTCTCCCCTCAAAAGAAAATAACTTCTACACAAAAACTTTCACAGTGTCAGTAGTTACGCTTGCTTCCTTCAGCAATGCAATTTCTTTCTTCAGCAGACAAAAATATCACTTAACAGTCCTTTGCTAACTTTAGGTATAAACAGCGGCTTTTTAACTGCACAACATGTACATTAAAGCTTCCTCTTTACTTTGGTTATTATATGTTTCAGATAGTTGCTCCAGACACATTCAAATCAAGCCTTTGAATGTTTCATGCGCTTTTTAAAACAGCAGCAACTTCATTTTCAAACATTCTTAGCCTTCTTCACTGCAGACATTCAAATATAATAACTTTTGGGTTTTCTTCAAGCTTAGTCTATAGCTTTTCATTCTACCCTCATAGATAGAGAACAATCCATTTCACATTCTATGGAATCATTTTCAGTATCATAATTATCTACTTGCATGCTTTCAGAGTCAGGCTCTGTGGTCTGCTGACTGGCAACAGCTTGGGATAGCATGGGCTTGATTTCTTCCAATAACTTAAAAACCCTTTCCCAGCGAGACCTCCCTCTTGACTCAGGGGTGTTAGCAGGGCTTTGGAGATCCTTATCTTGCAGCAGACTGTTTAAAACTTCTAAAGGGTTCACCTCCCTTCTATTAACAGTTCTTCTTACCGGCCTTCCCCGAGATAAAGCTCATCACCACGGCTCTTCCTGGACTGTCCCCGTACCTGGCTTATAGGCAGCAGCCTCCTTAGGATAAAACCTCCTGTTTCCAGGGCCAGCTGTAGTCTCTCTACAGCACTGGCTTTGTTCAGGACTGTGGTGCTGGCTATGAGGGGAATCCTTCCTTAGGCTGTCTCTGGAGCACCTCTCTCTCCCGGCCTCTCTGAAAGAATCCTTTTTTTCTGTATCTCTCGGGATCTCCTCGGCTTCTGTCTCCCTGCTGGTCTCCCTACTTCCTGTTCTCTGGGGCTTAAATGAGTGGGGCTGCCCTACAACTTTCCACTCCTCCCCCAGCTGTCTCTCGTTACCTCCCCTAGTTGCTATGGAGCTTGGGCGTGGCCTGAAGACAGCAGCTTTGGGTATGTTTTTTTTCTCTCTAGCTGAAGTTTTAAAGTCACGGCTCCCTGCACTTCCCTTCTGCTTGGAGGTAAATGTTTGTGTTTTCTCTATTTCCATGGGCTCTGGAGCAGTTTCGTCACCACAGTATATATGCTGGCATGTCTGGGGGGGATCTGAGTAGAGAAGTGGAGAATGTGAGAGTAGAGAGGAAAGGGATAGTATGATAAGCATTGTTTTCATTGTGGTGATTCTTGAGTTGTTTAGAGGTTACCTTGATGATGCTGTAGTTGAGTGGGAGTGGGTAACTTCTGTTGAGTGCTGTGCATCTTTCATGGCTTTGATCTGCTGTGATCTTGTACTGTCCAGGGCTATGGTTGAGTGTGATGCTAGGTGTTCGTTTTTCTTCTGTTGTCCTGCCACTTTTGCATATTTTATTTGTTACTGCAGATCTGAAGCGGTCCTCTCCTAAGGGCCACACCAAAGGGCCCTCTGGCAAGGCCCTTGGGCCCGGGTGCGCCTGATGGTGCTTGTTTAAAGTGTCCTGCTGCTTCCTTGTCTAGGCCCGATTGGCCTTGGTTGGGGGGAGTGGGAGGGTCTGGCTTTCTTGCTTCCATCCCCGATGCTGATTGTGTACCGGAGTGATGATCCATGCACCTGATGGCGCTTGTTTATAGACCCACAACTTGTTTTCCCTTTCAACAGATTAAAAAAAAAAGAATAGAAAGGTGGAGCTTATACTTTCACCAGATCCGGTATCAAAATCTCCGGTAGTTTTTTATTGCTCTCGTCCCTTTTAGCAGAACAGTGAACAAATAAGTCACTTTTTTTTTTTTTTTCTTATTTCAAAACCACTCTACTTTAAACTCCCATCCAGCAACTACAGAAAAAAATGTGTTTATCTGTAAGCCCAAGTATGCTTCAGGGTTCGTGCCAATGCACGAAAACTAATATTCACCTACTGCCCATGATGTCTTGACATCACGCGTAAATCCACATCATGTTATCCTTAATTCTGCTTACAAATCACTTCATTGCATGATCACACAAGTTTTCAAAAGTAAATATAATATAAGCTGCAGTTTTATTAAATATTCTGTCACCACTCTGCTACCTTGAGATGCAATGGATATTCCAGGCAAAATGTTTTTTTTTTAAAACTTTGAGCATAGTGATTCTAGATCATGCTTTAGAAATCATAGTTGCCATTCTTGATTATTCCCTTTGCAATAAATTCAGAAAACTTAGATTTTGTTTTTGTATTGTAGGCTAACAAGCTGTTCAAGTTGAAGTACTAAAATTTGTATGGAAAGGATTTTAAAACCAAGTTTAATTTTATTGCACTTACAGAAGATGATTTTCCATGCCATTTATAAGTGTTGAGTGATTGAAAACTGCTTTCAAGCAAGGCAACTAAGTGTGTGTGCGCGTTGTTTACATGTGTACCTTTCACTGCCTTAGGAAGAGACGATCTCCAGGAACAAGCAGGAATGCAGCCTTCACATATGGATTATGTTGGCATCGATGGAGCCCGGTGCGGGAACACTCCCCAGCATCCAGTAGAATGCTTTTGGGAGCATCACTCCACGCATGCGTGTCTGCCTTCCCGCCTTCCCAGTAGTTCTCCTTAGTCATCTTTTTTCCGTGGAGCCATCAGGACCATGTCCTAGTCCCGTTGTGAAGAGACATCTTCAAACTTTTTTCGGTACCTTCTCGGTGCTTGCTGTTTGCCTTCCCATCATCTGGAGCAGTCCAGCATCGTTCTGATACCCTTTCCTTTTTTCTTTTTTCCGACACATCTGTGGATCCAGACTTAGGCCGACCAGCCAAACAGCCCCGGTGGGAGGATACCCCCTCCAAAGCCACAGAGAGGCTCGGGGATGCTTCCAGGACCATATCCTCGGTGGAGCCCCTGATACCTTGCTTGGGGGTGGTATCTCAGGCCTCTGGGCCTGAACTCACCCAGTCCTCTCCAGTCATCCTACATGAGTGTGTGCAAGCCATTGAGTGGAGCCTGACCATGATCCTGGCAGCTGTTGTGCCGAGGCCTTCGAGGCACTCTGGTTTCACCTCTGAGTTCACTGCTCCAATACCATCCCTCGATGTTGATGTGCCCGGTCCTTCTGGAGGACTGCTGGATACACCGGTTCTGCCACGCTTCTAACCTCCACCGACCCTAGCTCACTCAGGAGCATCGTGCACTGTGCATTTTGGTTATGATGCTGCACACCATGGGCATCAACCTTCGATGTCTGGGATGGAGCATCGTCGGTACGGGGGTACTGACAGGCATTACTTTGATTTTCTTTCTGAATCTGATTGTTTCCTCCTATTCAGAACCAGTCTATTCAGTCTGAGCCCCTTAGAGACATTCCACCGGATCCATCTCTGCCACATGAGAGGCATCCGTCTCCACCTGAAGACATGTCCTTTCAGGACTTCATCAAGGATATTGCGGCAGCCCTCTGTCTTGGTGACAACAGAGGTGGAACCGAGGGTGGAGGACTTAGCTATTCTGCAGTATCCCTCTGCACTGAAGGAAGTGGCTACCCTACCCATCTACAACATCCTGAAAAACTTGATTTGGATGTGGGAAGCACCACTCTCAACTCCTGCCATCAGCAAGAGGTTGGATACCCTGTATCGGGTTCTCCTTGCCCAGGCTTCCAAAAATCACAACTACCACACCACTTTATGGTAGTGGAATCTGCCATGTGGAGGATTAAAAGTACCAAGAACCATTCATCTGTTCCTCCAGGAAAGGACCCTAGAACCCTCTGCTTTTGGCAGGAAAGCATTCCAGGCTGTCATGTCAGGGTCAGGTTCAATTACTACATACTCTACATGGGCATATCTTTAAAGGTTGTCTCCAGGGACTTATCTGAATTCAGCTCTCTTCTCCTAGCAGATAAGCAGGCCCCTCATGAGGCTCTTGTTGCTCATGCTCAAAACACCTCCAAGTTTCTGACTAGGGCTGCTTCAATGCCTTTGAGGCTTCCATCAGGACAGTAGCAGCCTGTATTGGAGCAGGGAGGACAACATGGCTGCAGGCCTCTGATCTTGAGCAGTGGGTGCAAAATAAGCTTATCAACATCCCTTGCAATGGAGAAAATCTCTTTGGGAAGGGTTGGCGTGAAAAGGCAGGTGAGATCGAAACAGACGATCTCACCATGAAGCACTTGTCCAGAAAGACAGCTGATCAGACCAAAACGTAGACCTTCTGCAAAGAAGCACTTCTACCCCCAAAAAAGAAGGTATTATCCATCTTACCCCTCCTCTTCCCATCACCCTCAGCAGTCCTTGCAAAAACAGGGCAGTCATCAACCCATAAAGCCTAAAGTTCCTAAGGGCCAGCAACCTCCACAGCCTTAGCCTCTGGCGAGTTTTTGACTCCTTTCTGGAGGGCATAGTCGTCCTCTCAATCCTCCCTTCCCCTTACATATTTCAGGAAGACTGACTTTTTGCCCACAGATGGTCCCTCATAACGTCAAAACGCTGGACCTTGCAACTGGTCAGTTTGGGCTATCAACTCAATTTCAAGGCTCTACCCCCACTTTCTTTGTGGGCGAGGCCCATATGGATCTCCAGCACTCTTCTCTACTACAGCAGGAGATCATGAGTCTTACATCTCAAGGAGCTGTTGAAGGCCCTCCACCTCAGCAAGGCATAGGGTTCTATTCACTCTACTTCCTCATTCCAAAAAGAACAGGAAGTCCTTGACCTGAGAAATCTCAAATTCCTAGTGAGGGAAAAGTTCAAAATAATTTCACTTGGCACGCTTCTTCCCTACCTTCAAGAAAAAGACTGGCTCTGCTCTGGATCTCAAGGATGCTTACACACACATCCTCATCCACCTCCTGTACAGAAAATATCTCAGATTTGTCTTCCAAGGGCACCACCATCATGTTCTCCCCTTCAGACTGGCCTCGGTTTCATGAAGTGTCTTGCAGTCGTAGCAGTCTACCTGCGCACCTTGGGAATCTGTCTTCCCTTACTTAGATGACTGGCTCATCAAGGGAGATACCCCTCAAGTAGTCGCCACATCACTTCATCATACCATCCTGGTTCTGCAACATCTGGAGTTTGTGGTAAATTATCCAAAATCATACTAAACTCAAACTCTGGGGTTCATAGGAGCTTGTCTAGACATAACAGCTCAGGCCTACTTGCTGGAAGAATGCCTTCACCTTCTCATCTTTCTTGCAACCCACTGTCAACAACAAACAACCCTCACTGCTATGTCTCCTCGGCCACATGACCTCCATGGTCCATGTTCTATATGCCCTTCTCAACATGCACACTGAACAATGGACTCCTTTGGAGCAGTGGAAGCAGGTTGTTTCTCAGACAGGATCGCCATCTCATCTCAACTGATGAACTCCTTCCAGAGGTGGCGCACAACCCAAAACCTTCTTGTCTGGTTACCCTTTCAAAGGTCTATACCATCACTATATAGCTGGGCGCTCATCTCCATGACCTCACCACGCAGGGTCAATGGATCCCTTGGGAGGCTTCTTATCACATAAATTTCTTGGAACCCAGGGCAATTGCAAATGCCCTCAGTCTCTTCTGTCCCCAGCTATTGGGACAAACTATGCTAGTTCAAATTGACAATCAAGTTGCCATGTTCTCCTGTCGACAAACAAGGTGATATGGGCTCCTGCCTCCTCTGCAATGAGGCGGACTGTCTTTGGGGTTTTGCGATAGCACATCACATTCATCTCCAAGCTGTTTATCTCCTTGGAGAGGAGAATCAACTAGCTGACAAGCTCAGCCCGGTCCTTCGTCCACATGAGTGGGTGCTTCATCACCGGATGGCACAATGCTTTTTCCACTTATGGGGGACACCCATAATCAAAATTTTTGCTACTCTGGTGAATGCCCAGCTGCCTCAGTTCTCTTCAAGGATACCCTCTCCAAGCAGCGAGAGCTCTGATGCTTTCCTCCTTCATTGGGGTTGGGGTTTCTATATACATTCCCATCAATTCCTCTTATTCTGAAAACACACTTCAAGTTATAATCAGACAGGGGAAAAATTATTCTAATCACCCCATTCTGATCCCATTAGCCGTGGTTTCCCCTACTTCTTTGTCTGATTCGGGCCAATCGCTCCGATTTAGGCTATGCACCCAACCTGCTCACAGGAAAAGGAGACACTACTTTCTCCAGGACCAAGCAGGAAGTCAGTCCTCACATATGGGTGACGGCGCTGACGGAGCCCTTGTGCGGAGCATTTCCCCAGCTTTCAAAAAAGCCTTTGGGAATGCAGCGCACATGCGTGGTCCCCTTCCCGCCCAAGGGTGCCATCTTGCTCAGTCTCAGTACCCGCTGCTGCTCCATGAAGGCAGCCAGGCTGCTCTCCAGGGCCATCAACCTGAGACCGAGCTCAGCAGACTCCGCAGCCCCCGACGGCATCAGGCCCGACATCGGTTCTCCCGGAGGAGAGTCAACGAGGACAACAGAAGTTACCTGACTCGGGGACTCCGGCTCCAGGCGAGGTAGTTTGGTCAGCCGCTCCGACTCCGAGAGCCCGGAATGGCGGTCAGGGCTTCGACCTGGCCCTCGAGGATCCAGGTGCCTCCACTAACGCCGCCCTCATGAGCTGCTTCTTCCTTTTGTGCTCCCGGGCGGGGGACCCACGACAGCGCTCGGGGTCAGACTCCCGAGATGTCGAGGCCTCTGACAAAGCCCGGGTCTGGCCAGATGCGGACTCCTAAAAAATTCTGTCATGTTGATGCTGACGGCTCCGAAGCGCCTTCAACGACATCTTGCCACACGGGCCACAGACCAGCGGGTCATGGTCGGGCCCAAGGCATCGGAGGCAGCAGTCGTGTGTGTCGGTGAGAGACATAGGTTTTACACCGATCACATTTTTTTAACCCGCTGGCAGCCATCGGGGGGGGGGGGGGGGGGAAAGGGCCCTGCAAGGTCAAAAGACAGGGCTGCCAGTGAAAATAACAGAAAAAGCATGAACGCTAGTCACGAAGGACAAAAACCGAAAAAGAAGTTCCGGACTCAATACCAGTGTACCGAGCCGAGGCGGGATGGGGAACCGGCGTCGAACCGGATAAAGAGACATGAAAAATTTCAGGAAAAAAAAATCAACTTTTCCCGGGTGACACAAACTACGTCCGTTGGGCTCCGCGGAAAAAAAGACTGAGCAAGATGGCACCCTTGGGCGGGAAGGGGACCGCGTTTGCGTGCTGCATTCCCAAAGGCTTTCTTTGAAAGCTGGGGAAATGCTCCGCATGAGGGCTCCGTCGGCGCTGATGTCACTCATATGTGAGGACTGATTCCTGCTGCTCCTGGGGAACACCTGTTACAGGTGAGTAACTACGCTTTATCCCATCCTGAAGACTTTGTGTTTGACAGCATGGCTGCTGAACACTTCATCCTCTCTGACCTTGGGTTGCCAGAGGACATGACTCGAGGCTTACTGGCTTCCAGAAAGGATTCTATAGACATACCTGTGTCTTTAAATGCCACAGATTTTCACTCTGGTGTTCTCAGGGAGCTCTCAATCCATTTACTTGTACAATGGAGCACTTACTGCAGTACCTTCTCCATCTTTCTTCATCAGGACCGAAAACTAATTTTGTCCAAGTCCACTTGAATGTGATCTCAGCCTTTCACCACCCAATTGGAGATCACCCAATTTCCTCTCATCAGTTAGTGTTGTGGTTCATGCGGGGGCTTTTTTTTAACAAAACTGCCAATATGTCCCCCTGCCATTGCATGGGACCTTAATGTTACTCGTATTGCACAACTTTTAAGACCCCCCTTTGAGCCTTTAACAAGGGCTCCCCTCAAATTTCTAACCTGAAAGGTTGTTTTTTTTTCATCGCTCTAATCTCTGCCTGTAGAGTCAGCAAGTTACAAGCTCTGTTGAAATACGCCCCCTACACTCATTTCCACCATGTTAAGGTAATCCTCAGGACTCACCTTACATTCCTGACAAAGGTGGTTACTCTCTTCCATCTTAAGCAAACCATATCTCTTCCAACCTTTTTTCCTAGACCTCGCACTTCTAAGGCGAAAGTAAGATTGCAAAAGAGCGCTTGCATTCCAGCGTGATCACACTAAGGGTCATTGCCAATCTTTGCAGCTTTTTGTGTCTTTTGACCCATGTCAGCTTGGACTCCCAGTTTCCCAAAGGATCCTTTCCAACTGGGTTGCTGACTGCATATCTTTTGCATATGCGCAAACAGATCTCTCCCTATAGGGACATGTCATAGCACACGGTATCTGGGCCATGGCTGTTACGGTAGCTAACCTTCATTCTGTTTCTTTCTGAGATTTGCCAAGCAGTCACATGGTCTGCTCTGCATACCTTTTCTGTCCATTATTGCCTTGACAGGGACTCCGGCTGAGATGCACAATACAGACAGGCTGTCTTAAGGAACCTTTTTCAGGTTTAGAGCAACTCCACCTACTGTCCATCTCAGACTATCCCAAGAGGAGTCTGACAGATCCCTGTTTTACCCATTTTATAGTCTGGTCTCCTCCCTCCTGCTGGGTAGTCGTGGGCTAGAGAGTTCCATATGTAAAACTGCATTCCTGCTTGTTCCTAGAGATAGCATAGTTGCTGACCTGGAACAGGCGATCTCCGGGAACAGCAGGAATCAGTCTTCACAACCCACCCACATCCCCTCGGAGATGTCCTACACACTTTTGTTCTTTACCTTTTTCTCTTATGAGAATTGTTTCTTTCTGCTATATACCTGACTGAGGAAATTACTGGGAAGGCGGGAAGGCAGACACGCATGTATGGGGCGATACTCCCAAAAGCATTCCTATTAGATGCTGGGGAGTGTTCCCACACAAGACTTCATTGATGGCGATGTCACCCATATGTGAAGACTGAATCTTGCTGTTCCTGGAGATCACCCATTACAGGTGAGTAACTACGCTTTTCTGGGAGTGTGCACGCATTGTTTACATGTGTACCTTTTCACTACCTCGGGAAGAGACATTCCTGGGAGTGTGTGTTGCTTGAGGCCGGATAGTAACAGGTGCAAATGGCATTTTCAAATTATGAACATCATTTTCCATGAATAAACTACCACAGAAAAAGGTACAAGCGTGGATGGGTATTCTGTACCTTGCCAAGTTGCAAAGTCAAAGTACACGCATGCTTCTGCTTTCAAAATTGAGACAAAGTCTGCAGTTAAAAGGGTACCATAGATTCAAACACAGTTTTTAGAAGTTAATGATGGTAAATTTTTCAAACTATGCAGAGTCAAATGTAAGTTAATACTTATCTATGTGGCTGTGAAACTGAATATCTATCTCAGGTTGTCCTCATGTTATGCACAAGTAAAGTAGCTTCAGTTTATTGCAGTATCCAGAGTGTAAGCCCTCAGACAAATATCTTGTCCTTATCTTATTTCTGATGTGCAGCACTGTCCTAGGCTGACCTTGGATTTTGTAATGTGTGTATTGATTGCAGACTGTAGCTGCATTTGCCGTTTCTGCTGTAGCTTCACAGTGGGAGAGAACAGGCAAACCTTTCAACCCTCTACTGGGAGAAACATATGAATTGACAAGGTAAGACTAAGTTACGGCAAAGTAAGCATTAACATGATGGAGAAAGGGAACATTTCTTTCGCAGTAAATGAGTTGTATAATGGAGTTAATCTTATCCCTTTATCTCAAGAATTTGTTTATGAAATAATACTTAGCTTTTTAAAAGTACAACTAATCTAAAGGCATTTGATTTGGTTAATGCTCTTTGGCCATTTGGTATGTGATTTCCTTTCTTTACATATTTTCTAACTTGGTTCTTATTGTTGCAACTTGAGTCCCACACACTGTCATGATGTTTTGTCCCTCTAGTTTTCCTCTTTTAAAATGAGATATAAAATATCCAGGGAACTTAGTTATCTGAAGGAGCAAATGAGAGACCAAGCAGGATCCAGCAAGACTTTGAGTTTTGCTCTTCTTTCCAGGCTAGACATTGTTTTGGAAAGACAGAAATTAGAGGAGGTTCTGTGAGATGATCGCCCTGTATAATGTTTGCTTCTGTTTTTGTTTTCTTTGTAGAGAAGATTTGGGGTTTAGATTTATTTCTGAACAGGTCAGCCACCACCCACCAATTAGTGCTTTCTACTCAGAAGGTCTCAGTAAGGAGTTTATATTCCATGGCTCTATCTACCCCAAGCTAAAGTTTTGGGGGAAGAGTGTAGAAGCAGAACCTCGAGGGACAATCACGTTAGAGCTTCTGAAGTAAGTATAGCAGGCTGGATTAGATCACATCTCTCTCACTTTCCTTTTGAACATGTAGCTCTGTGAACTATTTTTTTGTGAGTAAAAATAAGAGCCTTACCTGAAAATATAAAAAATGTCTGTATAATACACAAATGTGTTGCAGAAAGATGCTTATGAAAAAGCATTAAAAAGAAAATCGCTACAGGCGGCAATATATGAGTAAAGTGTATGCTCTGCAGTAAAGGATCATGGCCCATAAGTTGTTATCCAGAATCTGATTAGGGCTGATTTGGACATAAACAGATCTATCCAAAGAAATTAACTTGCAGATACTCCCTTTCAAAAAGATTCTGGTGATGTCCTTGAACCCAAGAGCTAATCTTTAAGAGGCATGTTTACTAAACCGCATTGTTAGCGCAAGGTTTGCTGTGTGTTAAGAGCAGGGCCAGCCCATTCACTAGGCACAAGGTAAGTTAGGCGACCGGCCCTGGTGGGTGGCAGCGACAGCAGCACACATGGGCGGCCATGCTTCTGCGCACCCCCCCCCCCCAACTGCCGCCAATTCTGTTTTAGGGGGAAGAGGTGGGCAGCAGCCATATTTTCAGAAGCGGCAGCAAAAAGCTGCCACTTTTGGAGATAAAGCCGCTGCTCCTGCCTGTCTCCCCCTCCTGAGATGGAATTGGTGGCAGCTGGAGGAGGGGGGGGGGCGAGGCCGGGGTTTCTGCCTAGGGTGGCAGAAACCCTTGGGCCGGCCCTGGTTAAGAGTGCCATGCTAAAAGTTAACATGGGATCCTGTGGTGTAAAAATCCCACACTAATCAGTTAACAAGCAATTGGGCGGGGATTGAACAGGTTAGGGATGGAATGTGGTCAGACATGGCTTATCACAGTTATTGCGGCTGTTATGGGCGCACGCTAACCACAAATATTCCTATTAGCATGAGTACACTTAATGCCATCTCAGAGTGGTGTGTTTGGAATACACCAACGGTAATGAAATGGACGCACATTCACACCGAAGGTGTTGTGATCCTTTGTGCTAGATTGACAGTAAACATGCCCCCAAGTGTCTGATCTGATTTTAGTAAAATCTGCAATGCAATGTGTGCCTTTGAGTCAGTGCTGACTCCTGGTGACCCAGCACCTCTTGGGTTTTCTTGGCAGTATGACCGGAAGTAGATTGCCAGGCCTTTCTTCCAAGGCAATGGAGAGTTAAGCGACTTGCCCAAGGCTACAAGGAGTGCTAGTGGGAATTGAACTCTGGTCTTTTAGTTACTATGCCAGTGCTCTAACCATTAGGCTGCTCCTCCACTTGGATGGCTTATTTCTTATCATTAAACTCCATTTCTGAATATGAAAGTGAATGCAAAAACACAGAATTTGTTTTAGCCAAAGTGGCTGCCAGATACAGTAACTGCATGGCTTCTCGGTTTCTGAAGGAACATATACAGAATGTCTTGTTCTATTGTTACTTTACAAGTGTTAAAAGTCAAAGGAGAAAGGGAAGCAGTCTAGGTTGGCAGAACCAGGAAAATACATTTTTGAAAAGCTAGATAGTGGCATACTAAACATGTTTTTATCCATTTAGCAACGTCTTGTAATTGTTTAGCTTTTGCTTCTATTTTTATTTTTTTTTCCTATAAAAATATGAAAGAATTGGATCCTTTGTATATTACTTTGCATTGGATGATTAAGAAGAGAGTTGAGAAGGGATATGATAAAGGTCTATAAAATCATAAGTGAGGCTAAACAAATTTAAATGGGGAATGGTCATTTACGTAATCAACCAATATTGGGACTAAAGGACACTCCATAGGGACTAGTGGTGAATCTAAATCAATAATTCAATGAATTAAGTCATTGGATAATTAAGCTGTGGATCTTCTGCTAAAGAATGTAAAATAAAAAGTGCCTGTTGGCATAAGTTTGTAAACTGCTCTGATACACAGGAGAGAGAGCGGCATATCAAGTGCCTAAACCATAACCAATAGTACAGGCTACTTGGTATAGCAGTGTTATTAAAAAGTTCTGAACAAGATTCTGGAGGACAGGTTCATAAAACTGGTTAGTCATATTTGGGTTTCTGCATTTCCTACTTCTAGGTGTGAGCAGTAGTGACAGTTGGGTTCCTCCAGGTGATCCAGAATGGTCCATGAGAACAGGGTGTTGTACTCATTGGACCACTGGTCTTTCTCTTTACTTTATGTAAAGTCCAGCACTGTTTGTTCCTCAAAGCTGCTCATTTTGCCACCTTGACTTTCCTTCTGAGCAAACGTTTTTTTTCCGTGAACAAACGGGAAATAAGTCCTCATGTATGGGTGATGTCACTGACTGAGCCCTGCATGGAACGCTCCCCAGCTTCCAGATCTTGGAAGTTTCTAGGAGGTGCTGCACTCATGCATGCCTGCCTTCCCCACCCACCATGGCGCCATATTCTCCAGTCTTATTTTCTGTGGAGCCCCTACGATATGTTCCTGCAGTTCAGAAAAAAGTTTGAATTTCTTGCCCTTGTGAATGAGCTCTTGCTCTTTTTTTTTTTTTTTTTTTTTTAAACCTGCCTTTTTTTTTTTTGGCATTTTTCTTACTCTTTGGGTGTTTCTGACTTTTCTGTGCCTTTTGGCATCTTTCCCTTTTGGGGGTGTTTTCCCGCACACGGCAGTTTTTCAGTTTGATTTTGCTGAGGCAATATTTGTCAGCATGTCTGAGCCGGCTAGCGGCTTTAAGAACATAAGACATGCCATACTGGGTCAGACCAAGGTCTGTCGAGCCCAGTATCCTGTTCCAACAGTGGCCAATCCAGTTCACAAGTACCTAGCAGAAATACACCAAATGTGGCAAGACATCTCTGCAATGGACTGCCACAATTGGTGCTTGCAATGCCATGGACCTGATCACCAGCCAGAGTCCTGTGAGCTCTGCCTGCAGATGACACATCGAGAATTGAAGGGTTGGGAAAAGCAGGAGGAGTCCCTCTTTCCTGATCTGATTCAGCATCCTTGGCCCTGACTTCCTTGTCCATGCCTGAAGTGGCCAAGGGGGAAGAGCCAGAGGGTTTAGTCAAAGCAGAGGAGTTCAGGCAGACAAGGGAAACATTCTGCAGAGAACCTGTCGATGTCAAAAGGGAGAGCACAAGGAGAAAATCCACATGCAGTTCTACTGCAGCCCCTCTCTGTGCGAGATGGACAGCAAGGGCCAGGAACATCTGGCCAAAGTCCAGTGGGGGGACCCAACCCAGAAGGTGGATTCCATTCCCAGTGCTCAGGAGGGCAGCCAGATGTCTCCTGATGATCCAAACATCGTGAAGTTCCCACCTGAGGGGTCACAGACAATGTCTATGCTGTGGCATTGATGTCCTTGTCGGTAGTGATTCTGGAGGAACTCTGAGCATTAGAAGCTCACATGGTGGCAGTGGAAGCTCTGTGTAACGTGACGTCACCGCACTCCTTCCAGCCCACCCTGGAGACCCTTGCCCTGCCCATCACAGCTGGGACATCGGATGGGAGATCAGTATCAACTCCGGTGACTGTCTCTCTCTCCAGTGTGTCAGAGTCCAAGGCCCAGAGACATCGCCATTGGCATGCTGGGCGCAAGGGGGACCATGAATGTCCACTCTTTTCCTGAGCCGTGCATCGGCATTCGGAGGAGACATTGCATTACTTGGACTTCCTCTGGGAATCTGAGGCAGAATCGACTGTCATACATTCAGGCCCCAGACCTCCCGTTGGACTAGTCACCCCCTCCAGATCGGTGCAAGTCGCCCCCAAAATACATGTCCTTCCAAGATTTTGTTTGGGACCTGGACAAGGCCAATTCCTCTTCTCTGGAAGCAGGTTAGGAACTGGAACTCCTCCAGTACCCTTTGGCCCACTGTGAGGCAGTGATGGCCCCCATCCATCAAGTCCTGCAGAGGCTGCAACTAATGGGAGGTGCGGCTTATGCTTCCGGTCGTCAACCACCAGCTGGACTCCCTGTACCGGGTCCAGAAAGCCCCAGAGTTTGAGAAGTCAACTGCTCCACAATTCCATTGTGATAGCCTGCCTTGAAGCAGGAAAAACATGCTAAAATGCAGTCCTCAGTTCTGCTCACTTGGGAGGCAAGGATTGCTTCCAGGGTTCCATGCTCATGGCAAGGATTGCTAGAAATTTATGGTCTGGGGCACCTACAACGCCTTCAAATTTGCCGGTGTAGGGTGGCAGCCTTAGGCATCGTTGCATTGCAAATGGCCTGGTTGTAGTTCTCTGACCTGGAGCAGTGGATCCAGGAGAAGATCATCAATGTCCCCTAAGGGGGTAAAAACCTCTTCAGCAAACCCATGGAGGAAAAGGCCGAGGAGCTGGAGAAGGAGCAGGTGACCTTCACCAGACTCTCCAGAAAGACTGTGGACCTTGTGCAGAAGAAACATGCCAAGAAGGCTTTCTTCCTGTCCCAGTTTCAAGTGCAGCCTAAGCCCCAGACACCCTGCTCGCAGTGGAGGGAGAAAATGCCAAAGGCACAGCTCGCCCCCCAGCACAATCCAGGTGGGATTTTTGATGGGGTTTTCAGGAGTGTAGTTAATCGATCGTTGCACTCTGAGGTCCCCACACAAGGGGGTAGGTTTGTATACTTTGCCCACAGGTGGCCTCTGATTACCTCAGATATCTGGGTGCTGCAGATAATCCACAGTGGCTATCAGTTGCATTTCACCCAGCTGCTGCCCCCTTACAATCCCAGGAAGTAACCCATAGACCCCACACACTGGAGCCTGCTGCAGACTGAGGTTGTGGTCTTGCTGGCCGATCTCTCTATTGAGCTGGTTCCCCCTGCCCAAATCGGGTATGACTTCTACTCCAGGTACTTACTAGTCACCAAGAAGACCGGCAGGTTTCGCCCCATTCTAGATCTGTGAAACCTCAACTGGTTCCTGGTGCGCAAAAAGTTCAAGATGGTCTCGTTGGGGGCACTGCTCCCATTCCTCCTCTAAGATGACTGGCTCTGCTCCTTGGATCTGAAGGATGCATAGTGCACATTCCAATCCACCCGCATCACAGACAGTACCTTTGTTCGTACTGGGCGGCCAGCACTACCAATACCAGGTGCTTCCCTTGGGCTGGCTGCAGCCCACAGGGTCTTCACAAAGTGCATAGCAGTCATGGCTGTTTTTCTCCAGACCCTGGGGGTCTTTGTCTTCCCATATCTGGAAGACTCACTCCATAAAGGGTCTCATGCCATCCAGCGTACGGCAGTCCACTGAGCTCATTATTTGGGTGCTCGACTAGCTCGGCTTCATGATAAATTATCCAAAGTCCCACCTCCAGCTGATGCAGCAACAGGAGTTCGTTGGGCCTTCCTCGATGCCACTCGGGCGAGAACATTTCTGCTGGTGGATCGCCTGCAACAACTCGTCAAATTGGTGGGTGTGTTGCAGCACCAGTGCTGCACTATGGCCTGTGTGCTGCTGAAAGCCCTTGTGCACATGGCGGCCACAGTGCATGTCATCCCCCCAGGCCCGCCTCCACATGCAGCAAGCCTCAGTGGACTTTGTGAGCACAATGGCAGCAAGCCTCAGTCCACCTGTGGGGTAGGGTGCTCGACACTGCACCTCTCACACAGTCCTTGGAGTGGTGACTCACCTGAAAATTTGTGTCTGGGCCTCCCATTCCAAACAGCAGTACCCTGCAGGCTGCTCACAATGGATGCCTCCAAGCTCGGCTGAGGTGCACACCTGGACTGTCTCTGCACCCAGGGCCTGTGGTCTGAAAGTGAGAGCCTCCATCAGATAAACTTCTTTAAGCTCCGGGCCATTGCAAATGCTTTCCGTGCCTTCCGAGCACACCTGGTGAATCAGATGGTCCTGATCCAGACAGACAACCAAGTGTTTATATTTTATGTGAACAAGCAGGTGGGCATGGTCTCATACCTCCTGTGTTGGGAGGCTGTTCGCCTCTGGAAGTTTGCCCTGCTCCACGGCATAGACCTCAGGGCAATGTATCTTCCCGGCAAAGAGAAGCAGCCTAGTGGATTGCCTCAGTCAGGTGCTTCAGCCACATGAGTGGACCCTCAGGAGGGATGTGTGGTGGAGCAGATCTTCGGGAGTGGAACACCTCCGAGGTTGACCTCTTTGCTATGGAACAGAATGAGCAGGGAGCTCTGTTCTGCTCTGAGGCTGGCCAGCAGCCACCTGGGCCCGGATGCCTTCCAGCTAAACCGGAGTGACAGCCTGCTCTATGCCTATCCCCTGATTCCACTCATCGTGAAGATGTTCCTGAAGCTCCAGGTCAAGGAGGGATCCATGATTGTCATCGCTCCCTACTGGCCCCGGCAACCGTGGTTCCTGTTACTGCTGCAAGTTTTTGCAGAGGGAGCCTCTCCGTTTCGGCTGAGACTGATCTGATCTGATTTCTCGAGAGAGGCTTTGTTGCACCCCAGCGTCTGCTCCCTGGCACTCATGGTATGGATGCCGAGCGGGTAGCCCTTGTGGAGCTTCCCCTTCCTGAGGGCGTTACCGACATCCTCCTAGCATCCTGCAAAGAGTCGACTCGTAAGGCCTATGTGTTCAAGTGGCGGCATTTTGCCATCTGCTCCGCTGGTCAGGTGCTTTTGTCTTGTCTGTTTTGATTCGATTGTAAGCTCTGGCGAGTAGGAACTCTCTCTCTCTGCTGGTGTTTGTACAGTACTGCATATGTCTTGTAGTGTTTTATAAATGTTTAATAATAGTAGCAGTAGTAGTGCTGGATCCCTTCGCCTACTCCATGGACCAGTTGTTGGAGTACATATCTTCTGCACCTCTACAATTCTGGGCTCAAGTCCAACTTTGTGCATGTTCACTTCAGCACGATAGGAGCACTCCATCATGGCTGGGGTTGGGGGAGGGAGTCTGGGCCTGCTCACCCTCATGTGAGCCATTTCATGCGAAGTGAAGCTTCTTTCAAAGCCTCAGGTCAAGCCCCCTCTAGCTGCTTGGGACCTGAATGTGGCCCTCGGCTAGCTTATGCAGGCTGCTTTCGAGCCACTGTATTAGTGCTCTCTGAAGTTGTTAACCTGGAAGGTCCTCTTCCTGGTGTCTGGCATGTTTAGTGAGCTCCAGGTGCTGGTCTCGCACCTTGGCACACCAGGTTCTGGTAAAACCTAGTGGTGGTCCACACGCACCCTCGCTTTCTGCCAAAGGTGGTCTCTTGAGTTTTCACCTCAACCAGTCCATTGTCCTTCAGACGTTCTTTCTCCGACCTCCCGCAAATTGCAGTGAGGTGGCATTGCACACACTGGATTGCAAGCGTGCGTTGGCGTTCTACTTGGAGCGCACAAAGATGCACAATTTATCCTCCCAGCTATTCATCTCCTTTGACCCCAATAAACTGGGGGTTGCTGTTTCGAAGCATACGCTATCCTTCTGACTCGCAGACTGCATCGCCCATACACACTTCTTGGCTGGTCTGAGCCTGGAGGGTCATGTCACGGCTCACAATGTCTGTGTGATGGCTACATCGGTAGCCAACCCCCACTCTGTTTCCACAGAGGAAATCTGTCTGGCTGTGACATGGTCTTCAGTCCACACCTTCATGGCCCATTACTGTCTAGATGGGGATTTCCGACGGGACAGTGCATTTGATCAGGCTGTGCTCCGACATTTCTTTGGGTTTTAGAGTCAACTCCTACCCACCGGCCCTTTTTTCTGGCCAGGCTACCTGCTCAAAATCCCCTCTGGTCGATGTCTGCTGAGGATACTGAATCAGATGAGTCCCTCGGCAGGACTACTTCTCTGGGTTTCCTGACTGCCAGTTCTTATTGCCTGGTTGGGCTGCTTATCTCCTCTGGTTCCAGTAGTCTGTAGCTTGGGAGTCCCATATGTGAGGACTTATTTCGTGCTTGTTCATGGAGAAGGCGTAGCTACTTCCTGTAGCAGGTGTTCTCCGTGAACAGCAGGAATACGTCCTCCCAACCTTCCTACCTCCCTGTGGAGTTGCCTTTGGTTTCTGATCTGTTACCTTACTGGCAAATATGGTGCCACACAGCAGGCGGGGAGGCAGGCACACATGCTCGGTGCACCTCCCAAAAGCTTCCAAGATCTGGAAGATGGGGAGCGTTCCATGTAGGGCTCTGTCAGTGATGTCACCCATACGTAAGGACTTATTCCTGCTCTTCATGGAGATCACCTGCTACAGGTGAGTAACTATACTTTATTTTGATCTCATACTCTCTTAAATTGTTCACTGTGTTTGGGATTAGAAGAGGTTTGTGAAAATTCACAGCAGTGCTCCACTAAATCCATATTGGTGGCAGTAGCCATCCTGGATGAGGATTTAAAAAAACTTGAGTCCTGCAGTACTTCTCAGGATTGAAATAATAAATTAGCAAAGAGCAGGACACTGAACAGTTTTTGTTCTAACTGCTGGTTAAATTAGTTGTACTGCTTCTATGGAAGTATTGCCTGTATAGCTAGCTCCTATGGAGTTTCTGGTTCTTTCTAAGCCCTAATTTTCTGGTTTCTGTTGACTTAGTATGTATTAGAGGCAGGGGGTCTCCAAATCCTATAGTGTTCATGATTTAACTGCAGGGAGTATAAAAAATGACCACCTTGTTGCATTTTTTTTTTTACTTTTTAAGCTTCAGTTTTGTTTTGACATTTGAACATTTAGTTTTGAAGTGATTATAGGCTTGAATAAGTGCCTAACATGCTGACTAAATAGGTCCTGGTGGGGTTATTTTCACATAGCATTTCAGTTTCTGGAATTTACAGTAGAAATATTAGTAAATCAATAAATACAAATTGAGTTTAAAAAAAATCTTTGAACAAAGTGCTTCCATTTGACTGTTAATCCTGGCTCCAGCTTTCAGTGCAATTTGCTGCTTTAATTTCTGTTATGTAGTACATGTAATGATGGCTGTCACGTGTGTGGCTTATGCCCTGCCACAACCTATTTCCAGGAGCTGTACTTTGTTTCTGTGAGCATAGACGCATTCACTGGCAAGCTTTCTGCGGACTCTGGTTTTCCGTATTAGTATTCACTTTTACATTCTTATGTAAGTGGTAGTGCCTATTTCTGTAATTATATGAGGCACTAAACACTTGAAAAATGAAGCTGTCGGAGTGAAGTGGAGGCATGTGGTTCACAAAATAGCCGCAGATCCTATGGGACAAGCTGACGTGTGCAGTAAAAGCAGGACTCTGTTGTTCCCATAGAACATGGAGCTTTATAAATGTACAGTATATTATAATTACAGCCTAACAGCGAACACTTACAGGATACAGGAACCAAAAATTCCACAAAATTTGTATGAATGTCCCAGAGAAATGATGTATAGGGATTGCTATTTTGACCTTAACACAGAGATCCCTTCAGGAAGAAGGGAACAAGGCGGCAAAGCTGATGTGACGTCATGTTGCAAATCAAACTACATACAGATTAGATTGGACAAAATACCACTGTTTGGCTATCAATATGACAGGGCTGTGGGATGAAGTGTAAACAGGGAAAGGACAGAGGCTTAGAGGTTGAAGTTCATCAGTGGCAGAACAAAGATGACTGGTTAACCTCGTCTGAATAGTCAGCCACATTTAATCAGTTAAGCATGTGATTGCGTGTTTAAATGTAAATGCACAAAATTTGTGCTGTTAGATATGGAACACTCATTTTGTGCACAAGGAGCAGACTGAAGAAATTTAAACTGCTAGCCCACCCTGACCTGACACTTATTTTTGGTCCAGTTACATCTATGTACCCTGGTAACTGTGTATACAATTTAGCTGGATAGTGGTAAAGAATAGTTATTGGTGGTGGTTATAAGCAAGCTTTTAACTGCATGAATCTTATTTTTTCATTGCTTGTATTTTAATGGGCCATCTGCTCTGGCAACTTATGGGAAACGGCGCATTCTCCAGAAACAAACAGGAAGTCTGCCCTCACATATGTGTGACATCGGGACTGACTGAGCCTGCGTGGTGAACACTCCCCAGCTTTCACAGAAAGCCTTTGGGAGTTAGACCACACATATGTGGTCACCTCCCCCCCCCCACAATGGGTGCCATCTTATCTAGATCTTTTTTTTTTTCTGCAGAGCTCATTGGACGCCTTGCCTCCTGGAAAAGATTGGTCTATTTTGTGTCTGTTTTTTCCTTTATTCTTTCTTCTGGGAACCGAGAAGGTGATTGTACGTGACAGGAACTGGCGCCGTCTCAGCGTTGCGTTTTTCTTGGGTTCCCTTTTTTCATTTTTCTTGTTCTCGAGTGCGTGGGATTTTTTTCATCCCTCCTTAACCCGGACCTTGCAGTTTGATCTTGTGGATACAGTTTTCCCCGCTATATCTTCGGTTAATGGATTTAAGCAGTGTGACCACTGCAGGCACACCATGTCCCACACGGATCCACATGACTGCTGCCTGTGGTGTCTCAGAGCTGACCACGATGCCTCTGCCTTCTTGCTCTGTCTTCAGGTGACAAGCAAGGGCTGTCAGAACTGTGAAAGGCAATGGGAGACGCTGCTGGCCACAAGATCACTTCTCTGGCTTCGGGCACATAATCGATGCTCTTGGTCACCGCGGAGGCCTCAATCTCATGGCAGTTGTGTCCATGGAGCCCCAATGTCACGGGGCATCAGATCAGGGATTGTCCTCAAAGAGCATCCCTGGAAGGATTGCACTTTGCTCGTGGCGACGTCTAAGGCTGATGCTGGAACAAGGGGTAAGGCCCTTGACCACTGGCATCCGAGCCCTCTGCGTGATACTGATGGCCAGGAGTGGCCCTCAAAGCTGCCCTGGCAGGAGGAGACTCCATTGGCATCGGGAGATCAATACTGGTCCTCTGAGGCCATTGTCTTTAAGAAGTCCCCCTCGACGAGCTGGCATCTGGCCAGATTCCCTTGGTACCCACGCTGGTGGCTGCAGAGTCTTCTGGCCTGGAGGTCAGGATGGCAGCCTTGGAACGCAACCTCCCTGCCTTCCTGGCCCAGCAGCGGTGCCTGGTTCCTGGTTCCTGGTTCCTCGGGGTCATTGGGCCAGATGACTGGTTCCTCCACTGTGAGGGTGTCGCTTGAGGATGTCCAGCCAGTGTTTGAGCAGCATTGCCTTCTGGCCAATTCCCAGCATCTGTCTCTGTCCTGCTCAAGGCCTCCGGTCTCACCCATGAGTGCTTCCAGTTCAGAGCGTCGGGGGCCCTGTGGATCCCATTGATGCCCCTGGCTGAGCATGCGCATGAGGCCCGTCGGGTTCTCTAAGTCTCCACTGATTCTGACTCTGAGTGGGAGATCTATGATGACATCAGGTGACACAGGGACATCCCCTCTGACTCATCTCTGTCTGAGAGATGGTGAAGGCTCTGGCCTTCACTACAAAGTCTGAGGAGGAGCCATTGGTGGAGGATCTTGAGATCCTGTAGTATGATGCCCCTACCAAGGAGGCTCTCCGAGTGCCCATTCCCCCTGTCTTGGAACACTTGTTCAGGATGTGGGGGTCTCCTGTTACGGTGCCCATTGTGAGCAAGCGGCTCGATTCCATATATCAAGTCTGCAAGGACCCTGGATTCCAAAAGACACAGCTACCACATAATTCCATGGTGAAGGAGTCTGCCATGAGTAGGATCAAGAGCCAAAAGATGCACTCCTCATTGCCTCCTGGCAGAAAGGTCTACACCATGGATGGTTTTGGTAAAAAGTGTTACCAGGGCTCGATATCCATGGCCCATATCAAGGCTTACCAGCTGTACATGAGCATATACCAGAGGGACCTGGCTGAGGAATTGGACAGGTTCTCAGCTGTTATGTCCAAGGAACCTCTTCAAGCGGTTCTGGACCCTGGTGTCCACAGTCGAGTGCTCCAAATATGTTATTTAAGCAGCCTATGATGGCTTGGAGTCTGTGGCTAGAGTGGTTGCAGTGGGCATTGGTGCCCACTACCTGGTGTGGCTACAGTCTTTGGACATTTTACCTGAAGAAGAGGGAGGCTTACGGAACATACCAGAGTATCTGGCCTACCTGGCTCCCCAACAGGGTCAGCAGGCCAAGGGTACAGCCCTTGTAAGCCTAAGGTCCCCCCAAACCCCAGCCTGTGCCACAGCTACAGCTTGGGGGAGGGGGTTCTGACTCCTTGAGCTTGGCCTCTCTCCCTCTGTAGGGTCAAGGTCTGCAGTATATAGGGGGGTATCTGACAATCTTTGCCAACTGGTGGAACACCATCACCACCTGGAGGGCCCAGGCGTCTGTGGTTAAGGACAAAATTTCTAGGTACTTGTGACATTGGCCACTGTTGGAAACCGGATACTGGGCTTGATGGATCTTGGTCTGACACAGTATGGCATATCTTATGTTCTTATCTCCTCCATTTCGAGCAGACGCCCCCTCTATTCTTTCCTGAAGAACTTCCCATGACTCCTCTTCACCAAGGCCTTCTGCAGCAGGAGCTCGAAGACTTCCTCGCAGCCAAAGCTATCAAACCTGTCCCACCACCTCAAAGGTGCGAGGGGTTCTACTCCCTCGACTTCCTGGTTCCCAAAAAGATAGGTGTTTTTCTGCCCATCCTGGATCTGCAGGATCTCAACCAGTTCCCGGTAAAAGACGTTCAAGATGCTCTCTTGGAATGTTGCTGCCTTAACTCCAGTGGGGAGATTGGCTATGTTCCTTGATTTAAAAGATGCTTTTACCCACATACTAATCCATCCTAGTCACCGGCAGTACCTCTGCTTTGCCATCAGAGGCTGCCATTACCAGTACAGGGTCCTACCCTTCAGGCTGGCCTCCACCCCAAGGGTGTTCACAAAATGCCTGGCGATGGTTGCCACCTACCTCTGACTGCAGGGGTGTTTGTTTTCCCCTACCTGGATGACTGGCTCATCAAGGGTGGCTCAGATGACTAGGCCCGTCAGGTGGCACGTCACACTATTTTCATTCTCAAGCACTTGGGCTTCGGCATCAACTACCCCAAATAGCATCTGCAATTAATGCAGCATCTGGACAGGGCTCTGCGCCTAGCGGCCCTCACCACAGAGAGGCAAGATCATTCGACAGACTCTGCTCGCCTCCTGTTGTGCCTGTTGGGGCACATGTCCTCGACGGTGGAAATGACACTTACCTCCGCATGCATGAGACTCAGTGGACTCAGGCAACGGGGTGCCTGGAGGATAGGATCCGTGTGACTGTTTGTTTGTTTCTCTCTCCGAATCCCTCATCTGGTGGCAGCAGCCGCTGTACCTCATGGTGGGGATGCCCTTTCAGGCCTCGATGCCTCAGAGGATCCTCACCATGGACACCTCCAAACTGGGCTGGGGAACCACTGTGAGGGCCTGCGGATTCGGGGTGTCTGATGGGAGTCTCCACCAAATCAACTATTTTACCGGAGGATGTAGGATGTAAAGGCTGTTAGTGTAGCTGAGTTTAAAAAAGGTTTGGACAAGTTCCTGGAGGAAAGGTCCATAAACCATTATTAAGAAGGGACCTAGGATATCCATGCTTGACCCAGTACAAGCATTGTGGAACCTGTGTCTTTTGGGGAAACTGCTAGGTACGTATGACGTAGATTGGCCACTGTTGGAAACAGGATACTGGGCTTGATGGACCTTGGTCTGACCCAGTATGGCATATCTTATGTTCTTATGTTAACTTCAAGCTTTGAGCAGTTGCGAACGCCTTGCTGGTGTTCCGACAACTTTTGGAGATCCAGGTTGTTATGGTCCAGACGGACAACCAGATGGCGATGTTTTATGTCAACAAGCAAGGGGGTACTGGGTTGTACCTCCTTTGCTGGGAAGCTGTTTGCCTCTGCACCTTTGGGAGCAAAAGCGGGATGCTCCTCCGAGCCGTGTATCTTCCCAGTCAGGATAATCTGCTGGTGGATCACCTCAGCAGTATCCTTCAATTGCACGAATGACTGGACCTGCAAGTAGCCAGCCGCATCTTTCAGATGTGGGGCTCTCCTTAAGTGCATCTCTTCAGCAGCTCCAGCAACACCCAGTTGCCCTCCTTGTGGATGGAGAGCCTCCTCTATGCATAACCTCCGACCTCCTCTGATTTCCAAGACCCTTCTGAAAGTTCAGCTCAACTGGGCTATCATAATCCTCATTACCCCCAGGTGGCTGTGGCAGCCATGGTTCCCCCTGCTTCTCTGCCTCTCCCAAGCACACCCGGTTCCCCTGGGCTGTGCAGGATTACAGAGCTCTCCTGCACCCCATCCTCCGAGCCCTTGCTCTGACAACGTTGCTGCTGAAAGGATGACCCTAGCATCATTCCATTTGCCCAAGGACATGGAGGATGTCTTGCTGTCCTCCCACAAGGATTCTGTTCTCCATCTGGTATACTGAGAAGGGGGTTCAACCCTTTCTGCTGCTCCATGCCAGTGGTGTTGCAGCATTTGCTACACCTTTCCAGTGTTGGCCTGAAGTCTCAGGGTACACCTAAGTGCGCTGGCCACACATCTCATTGACAAGCAGCCCCTATTGGCCCATCCTCTCGTGGCCTGCTTCATGAGAGGTCTCTTGCTCACTCAGCCTCCTATTCGCCTGCTGGTGGTGGCATGGGCTCTGAATGTGCTTCTTTGGAAGCTCATGGCGCCACCTGAAGTATCTTTCTTGGAAAGTGATCTTCTTTGTGGCACTCAGGTCGGCGTGCCATGTCAGTGAGCTGCAGGAGTTGGTGGTTCATACCCCCCCCCCCCACACCAGATTTCATAAGAACCACAAGTTTCTCCCTAAGGTGTTTACCGCCTTTCATCTCAACCAGGAAGGTTGTTCTTAGAACTCATCCACACTTTATGCCAAAGGTGGTTTCGCCTTTTCATTTGAATCAATTTATCTTCCTGTATTTTTCCGAGGCCTCACGCCTCTAATGCAGAAAGAAACCTTCATACTTCGGATTGTAAAAGAGCCTTAGCCTTTTACCTACAGAGAACACAGCAGCATAGAAAGTCCTCGCAACTTTTTATAGCTTTTGACTCTAGTCATTTAGGACTTCCAGTCTCCAAAAGAACTTTATCTAATGGATTGCCCAATGAATATCCTTTTCTTTTGAGAGTAAGGGTCTTCCTCTTCAGGGCCATGTCACAGCTCATAACGTGAGAGCCATGGTAGCTTCCATGGCTAATCTCCACTCCGTGTCTATTGATGACATTTGTCAAACAGCCCCCTGGGCTTCGGTACACACCTTCACAGCCCATTACTGCCTGGATAAAGCCTCCCGTCAGGATGCCTTCTTTGGCCAAGCTGTTCTTCAAAATCTCTTTCAGACCTATTTCAACTCCTGCCCACCAACCCTGGTGGAATGCCAGAGATCCATGTGAGGAAGGATGTCTACCTTTCTAGGGTGGCAGCTTCCTGGGACTATCTCCCTGGCATCTTCAGCTAGGGAGTCCCCATATGTGAAGACTACATTCCTGCTTGTTCCTGGAAATAGCGTACTCATTCACCTGTAACAGGTGATCGCAGGGAACAGCAGGAATTTAGTCTTCACAACCCACCCACCTCCCCTAGGAGTTGTCTCTCTATCTCTTTGTCTCTTTCCTCTCTCCCTCTATCCTTTCACTCAGCTACAAACTTAACTGAAGAGGGACAGTTGGAAAGGCGGGAAGGCAGCGCACATGTGCTGAGGGATGCTCCCAAAAGCATTCCTATTGGATGCTGGGGAGCGTTCCCACGCAGGCTCCGTCGGTACCAACGATACTCATATGTGAAGACTAAATTCCTGCTGTTCCCGGAGATCACCTGTTACAGGTGAGTAACTACGCTTTACTCACCATGTGTCTCCAGGGACATAGAAACATAGGCAAAGTGGTTTTATTTTTCTTTTCTGCTATCATGTTTCTATCTAGTCTGCTCTTCCATATCAACTACTACAATAGTCCCCTTTTTTCCATTAGAGATCCTCTGTATTTGTCCCAAGCATTTTTGAATTCAGATACTGTCCTCATCTCTACCACCTCCACTGGGAGACTATTTCACTCATCTACCACTCTTTCCGTAAAGAAATATTTCCGCATATTTCTCCAGAGTCTATTCCCTTTCACCCTCATCCTATGTCCCCTCGTAACAGAGCTTGCTTTCAATTGAAACAGACTCTTCTCCTGTGCATTTATGCCACAGAGATATTAAAACATCTCTATCATATCTCCTCTAGTCTGCCTTTCCTCTAAAGTATACATATTAAGATCCTTAAGTCTGTCCTCATATGCTTTATAACGAAGGCCACTAACCATTTTAGTAGCCACCGCCCCAGAATTGCACACAATACCCCAAATGAGATCGCACCAGAGACTTATACAGAGGCACTATTGCCTTTTTTTTTTTAAATTTCTTTTGGCCATTCCTCTCCCTATGTACCCAAGTATCCTTCTAGCTTTCACAGTTCCCTTTTCTATCAGTTTAGCTACTTTAAGATCATCAGACACAATCACGTCCAGGTCCTGCTCTTCTTTTGTGGACAGAAGTAGTCCACCCCCTACACTGTACTGCTCCCTTGGATTTTTGCAGCCCAAATGCATCACCCTGCATTTTTTAGCATTAAATCTCAGCTGCCAAATTCTAGATCATTCTTCAAGCTTAGCTAGATCCCCCCTCATCTTATCTACTCCTTCCTGGGTGTCTACTCTATTGCAGATTTTGTTATCATCCACAAAGGGTCAAACCTTACCCAACAGCCCTTCCGCAATATCACTAACAAAGATATTAAAAAGAATCGGACCAAGGACAGATCCCTGCAGCACATTGCTGGTAACTTCCTTCTCAGAGTGAGCTCCATTTACCTGTACCCATTATCACCTCCCACTCAATCAATTTCTAGCCCAATCAGTAACTTTATGGTCCATCCCTAGAGTGCTCAGTTTTGTCGCCTGTGCGGAACGGTGTCAAAGGCTTTTCTGAAATATAAGTATGCCACATCTAGGGCTCTCGGTCAGACTCCCTAGTCACCCAGTCAAAGAAATCAATCTGATTTGTCTGACAAGACCTGCCTCTGGTGAATCCATGCTGCCTCGATTCCAGTAATCCATTAGACTCCAGAAACCTCAGTATTTTCTTTTTCAGCATAGTTTCCAATAGTTTACTCACTACCGCAGTTAAACTAACCGGCCTGTAGTTTTCAACCACATCCTTACTTCCAGTTTTGTGTAAAAAGCGGATGTGCCTCACAACCCTCCCTCCCTGTGGAGTTTTTCTTTTTTGGCTTTATTAAGCGATGTCGTCATACTGAGGTCAGATGGCACCCTTGAGCAGGAAGGTGACGGCGCATGTGTGGTCTAACTCTCAAAGGCTTTCTGTGAAAGCTGGGGAGTGTTTGTTTACATGTGGGCTCTGTCGGTGCTGACGTCGCCCATATATGAGGGCTGATTACTACTGTCCCCAGAAAACACCTGTTACAGGTGAGTAACTATGCTTTCCCCTTGCACTTAAGGTCTCAAGACTGTTACGGGTTCATTCTTTGGGAGAGGTTAAATGCAACATTATTCAAAATTAGCTTTTGTTCTCTATTATGGACATCGCTACCCTTCAAGTTGAGGGTGGAGCATGAATATCTTTGTGTTAGGAAGAGGTTGGAATATTGGCTTTTTCAGCAAGCTTTTAGATAACACTTTTTTTTTTTAATATGGACTCCTTTGTTAAATGGGTGAATGAAGGACTTCAGAAGAGTTATAATTTTGGTTTTGGGGGTTTTATTTGATTTTGAGAACATAGCCGTTGTCAGTTGACTGATGCACTGCTGTTGGCCTTTAGTTAGGGCTTCCGATTTTTGGTTATAACTGGAAAATCGTGATAAAATCTCTCCATGCGTAGGGTCCTGCTGACCTCTGGAGAAGGAAGTGGCAGCTGTGCTGTACCGATTGCATAGGGTCCTGCTGACCTTGGGAGGTGGTGGCTGTGCTCTGCTCTTCACGTTGGGCCCTGCTGACCTCAGGAGGAGGAGGAGGTGGCAGCTGTGCTGTGCTGGCTGCGTAGGGCCCTGCTGACGTCGGGAGAAGGTGGTGGCAGCTGTGCTGTGCTGGTCATGCTGTGCCAGACTGATCTTGGGAGGAGGAGGTGGCAGCTGTGCTGTGCTGGTCGTGGTGGGCTCTGGGAAGAGGAGGAAGTCATGGCCTCTATGCTGTTCTTTGTCTAAACCATCTGGTTTAGTATTAGTTCAGTACTTGTGCTTTCCTCTGTTCAAATTTAAACCTATATATGGCTTTACTGAATGATAAACTTGCAGAATTTACACATTGTGGGTTAGAGAAGGGGGTGCTGTTGCTGGGACTTGGGCTTGGAGAAGGGGAGTTGGTGCTGGAAAATTGTGTTTTGGGTCATTGAATGGAATCCACCTAAAAAGCCACAGCTCTGACCATGCGACTATGCTGATACATCCCTATTTTCTTTGGACTGTGGGAAAGCACTTTATTCTCTCAAAAATAAACTACTACTGCTATTGAATATTTGTATAGCGCTATAAGATGTACGCAGCGCTGTGCAGACACGTGTAAAAGACAGTCCCTGCTCATCAGAGCTTACAGTCTAATCAAATCCCAACTGATAAACACCTAGAACTGGAAACCCTTCCTATAATAAAGCACCATTGATCTTCTGGGTAGGCATTTCTTGATGTAAAGTCAAGGACATACAGCAGCACTGAAATGCTCAACTTTTCCCAGCTCTTATTGCTGCCCTTAGCTGGTGTATACTAGCAGACGTAGGTAGTTACTCAGAGGGCATGGTTTGAGAACATAAGAACATAGGATATGCCATACTGGGTCAGACCAAGGTCCATCAAGCCCAGTATTCTGTTTCCAACAGTGGCCAATCTAGGTCATATGTACCTAGCAGTTTCCCCAAGAGAAACCTCTGCATCACTGGAGAAAGGCCTACTGGTGACTCCTGGCCTGGGTTCTTGACTGCCCCAATACCTGCCCAGACCGTATACTTTAGAATGGATGCTCTCATCAAGTCAACTGGGTCTTGTGTTGGGAAAGGGCTTTGGAGCACTGTTGAGCAGGTTTGCTGTTTGAACTAACCTGGTGTAGCCTACTGGTTCATGCAGTGTTTTTATATACAGGGGACAGGGGTTCAGAGGAATCTGTAAAACTAGAGGGCATAATATGAAGCTGCAAGGGGGTAAACTGAAAGGCAATGTCAGGAAATACTTTTCACTGAAAGGGTGGTGGATGCTTGGAATACCCTCCCGATGGATGGTGGGGGCAAATACAGTGACAGAATTCAAAATGGCATGGGACACACATTTATTTATTTATTTGACAATTCTTATATACCGCGCTATTTCTCATCAGTGCGGTTTACATTGAAACAATAAACACTTGGACGTAGAAATAGTCCTACGTTTACAGAAAACAGGGATTTGAACTTGGATAACTGGGGAAACTATATACATTTGAGTTTAGCTACATGTAATTAACAGGGTGGGATCGTAATAAGGTTTTGCTGCCAAGTTTAGTTACAGCATATAGTGGATATAGTGGATCCCTTTTTATAGCAACAGGATAAAATCAAAATAAGCAAAACTATCTCTTATATCTGAACAAATAGGGATGACCTACACAGAGCGGTGGGTACACCCCTAAACAAAGGCATGGGGAGGGGTGACCTGCACGGAGCGGTAAGTGCACCTACTCTCGCCGCTTTGCTTGGTAGACTAGATGGACCATACTGGTCTTTATCTGCCGTCATATACTATGTTACTATATTTGAACAGAATTTACTAAGATAGCTGTTGATGTTGCCTCCTGAGGCTGGTTGCTCAAACCTCTTTCCTCTTCAGCTCATCATTTGTTTGGTTGCCTACTGTGCAGGTAATTATAGCCTCTTTCCTGTGCAGGCATAAGGAGGCATACACATGGACGAATCCCACCTGCTGTGTACATAACGTAATTATTGGCAAGCTGTGGATAGAGCAGTATGGAACAGTAGAGATTGTTAATCACAGGTAAGAATTAATGCTGTGCGTTGCTTCTTTATATAAACTAATCTACCTCGTAGTCTTGTAACCGATCTGCAAAATGTGGAGGGAAAGGGATTGCTAAACATGTTCTTTTCACATTCATCTAAACTGTGCTTAAAATGTTATCAACTAAATGTGTTTTTGAAAACATGAATATTTGTTAGCTTGTTCTGTGAGGTAGTTGACACTGACTGCGAATATTGTAATAAGGCATAAGATGTGTGTTTAAAAATTCTGCTTTGAAAAGTCAAATACTGCTACCTTACAACTGGCACTCATAGTCCTCCATTCTCTTCTCTCCCCCCCCCCCCCGCAAAAAAAAAGACACGGGTTGGTAGTGTCTGAAAAGTGCCTTTCCAGCCATGTTTACTTCGTAACCATCCCCTCACCTGCAGAATTGGCAAAATCAGATGTTTCTGGGATCCATTAATCTGAGACGTCATGACTACCTCATTATATTGCAATGAAATGTGGGGCTTAATATAAGCTGTGTGGGGTACCTGACCTCTGTGCCAGGGTATAGCTTCTCGCTCAGATCCTTGGATGTTTTGTAAATTTTCTGTGTGCCTTGATATACTTTGTTTCTGGTTTGTCTCTGCAGCACTGGCGATAAATGCGTGCTAAATTTTAAACCCTGTGGGCTGTTTGGGAAGGAGCTTCACAGAGTAGAAGGATACATTCAAGACAAAAAGTAAGTTTGAGCTGTGAAGTATGGGGGATAGTTTTAGAAAGCTGTTTTTAATGTATGAAGCACGTATTGTATTCAGGAAGTATCTATTATAAAATTGTGCATGCAGGTGCGTGGGCTGCACCTAAATGTTTATGTTTATGTTTAATAAAACTTATTATACCGCCCAACACCATGGGCACCTGAGCGGTTTACAATAAAACATTATTCAATTTAAAAATAGGCTGCGGGAAAGGAAAAGAAAAGGAACGCCAATTAAAAACAATAGAAAAAGGAAAGAAAAGGAAAGAGAGAGAAAACAAACCAATTAGAAGTTACAATGTAACATCATGGGGCAGGGAGGGAGGGGGAGGACGAGGGTGGGAGGTCAAATGCTAGGTTGAAGAGATGAGTTTTGAGTTGGGATTTGAAGGATTGATAGGATTCTTCTGCGCGGAGCGAGTTCCAGAGGCTTGGAGCCAGAAAGTAGAAAGCAGAGGAGCGGGTAGAGACAAGATGAGCCTGGGAGGGGAGGATGGAGTTGCAAGGCACAGACGTAATACCCATATGGAGTACACACACACTGTTTCTCTTGCCTCGGAGCAGGTGTAACTTGCTGTACACATTCACTCGCACCATTCCGGATTATTGTAGAAGCCTCTTTTATAAACGCACATAGGCATTTATATTGGCCATGTAGCAATAGAGAGGTATGTATTTTATCTATTTAGTATCCTCTTATAAATTTACCCTCTCTCCCACACTATAAGGGGGATCACTTTTATTCTGGCTGCTGACAAGGTGCAAAGCCAGGGCTTGTGTAAATCCATTCCTCCACAGATGACTTGAGAGAGCCTCCTATTAACTATATAGTTTATCCTATCAATGCGGTTTTATTCTGAAGTGTTTTTTGTTTGTGCTGCCTTCAGTGTCTCTGATCGCTGTCAGAACCCTTATAGCATTCGTCAGAGCTTTGTTTGCCAAGTTCTAGTGCAGATTATCATGGCAGTTGCTTAGCATGAAAGGCTGGGATTTTGCAAATAGCATCTGTCTGGACAATTAGTTTTGTTTGGTATTAATGCAGCTTCTCATGTTGCATTCATGTTACTGTGTGCATGTTGCATGTTACTATGGTGAGCCGCCCATCTCCTCCTGTGGATTGTAGTAGGCTCTTAAACTGTACCAGGGTAATATGCATCTTTACATGTCTGCTTGTCTGCCCTGGTGAGTTGGTTTATGAAGACAGGTGGATGATTAATATATCTTCCCCCAGGCTACAAATGCCATTTTTCTCCCTAATTATGGTGAACTGGTAGCGGAGATTGCAGTAGATATAGATTGATTGGAAAATGTTAAGTGTTTTTATGTTCAGATTCAAAATATTATCTCCAAAATGACTACATTCCTCCCCTGGGGATGAGGGGAGGGGAAGCATTGCAGCAGTCCGAGCATCATCTAGTGGCTGTGGCGAATTCTGCCTGAAGTGCTAGATGTCTGCTTCTCCAAGGATGTCCTTCCATGCCGTGCCCCCAAAGGAAATTTGTTCAGCCGAGACTATGGTCAGGAAGGCAAGGGATTCTGAACGGGAACGGACTGAGCAAACAGAAAAATAACCGAGAGCCATTAATTTCTGTTACCAAAGTGTTTCCTGCTATGCAGGCTAGCTGGCAACAGAAAGGTTCATGCTCGGAGCAACTAGTGCATTAGAGCTGGTTTGTGCATGAGAGCACACTCATGTACTGTTGGCAGAATATTTGGCAGCAGCGTCCAGATAGGAGCCACCACTGGCTATCCAGATGAGTGCTGACGCTTATCCGATTAGCAGGATTTTCCGCTGGCGTTAATCCAGAATGCAGCGTACGAAAGCTTTTTATGCAGCCTAAGTGGCCTAGATAAGTGTCAATTGAAAATGCTGCTAACTGGATAAAGTCAGAACTTATCTGCATAGTGCTGACACACACATGCTCTGCCATGGACCGCCCTTAAACTATCTGCATAGTGCTGCTGAATATTTCAGTCAGCAACCTTAACTAGACAGCCTCCCATCGGCCCCACAGTTTGTATTTACGTACTTTTTATTTGATGTGTTTGACTTGCATAGGCAAGATGCATGAACAAGAACATAAATATATATTTTCTTTTACTTTCTGAACAGCAAAAAGAAGCTTTTTGTGATTTATGGGAAGTGGACAGAATGTTTATGGTGTGTGGATCCTCTAACTTATGAAACGTATAAAAAAACAGACAAGCGTGGTGGAGACCAGAAGAAAGCGAAGCAGGTAAAGATACTAAACCAAATCTTAGGGGTAGGGGTAAGGGAAAGGATGTGTACAGGGGAACATTTGGCAAGACATATGGGCAAAGCAAAGGATTTGTTACCCGCTGCTATCTTCCAAACCTTGTTACTCCCTGCTGCTGCTCGAGCTAGGCTTGAGTCCACCAGACACTCAGCTTTCTATCTTCCCTCGCCATCTCCACCTGGAGCTATCCAATCTCAAGTTCAAATCCTCACTTAAATAAGGGCAAAGCCCAACACTTAAATCACATTTCTTTCAAAAAGCTTTTCTCCCTTCCCTGGGACTGGCCTGTCCTATGTTTTTCTTGTCTG
Source organism: Ichthyophis bannanicus (assembly GCA_033557465.1). Lineage (NCBI taxonomy): Eukaryota > Metazoa > Chordata > Amphibia > Gymnophiona > Ichthyophiidae > Ichthyophis > Ichthyophis bannanicus. The sequence continues at coordinate 125,269,513 of CM066049.1, forward strand.
TCTTTCTTTACTATATACACTTGTGGTTAACATTATTGGCACCCCTGCAGTTCAACCCCTTAATGTCTAGTATCTCCCCCACAAAAAAGTGGCCAGTGAAATGGCTTTGGACTATATATGCACACATATTTGACACAAAAGAATCTAATAAAACAAGACCATTTAAAAAAGGAAAGTGTAAAAACTGGGACATTGCCAGGCCATGATTATTAAAACTCTCCCCTCTTCCACACCCCTAGAAATATATATCGCTAAATTTTTACATAGCGCCATGTTTCAAATCCACGAATCCTCTTGATCCTTCATCAGGCTCACTGAAGGATCAAGAGGATTCGTGGATTTGAAACATAGCGCTATGTAAAAGTTTTTGCGAGATATATTTCTAGGGGTGTGGAAGAGGGGAGACTTTTAGTATGGTGGATGATTAAATTCCCCTGGGTGATTTGTTTATTACTACTAGGCCATGATTATTGGCATTCTTAGAAACAATTCAAATCAGTTTGAACAAAAAGATAAAAGATAAAGATTCTCATTGCAGAAAAAATAGACGCACCTGTGGTCAATTGTCAGTCACATGACTTGTATTAACCAGTGAATGATGGCTCTAATGTTTAAATGGCCACATTCACGTCCTGTTCCATTTTCACAATGGTGAAGACAAGAGAGCTGCCTAAGACTGTCAGAAAAGCCATTATCACCAAACTTCAAACTTCAGTGTGGTACAGGGCCAGCTCCAACGACCTTGGGATTCCTGTGTCTACATTTCATAATGTTAAGAAATTTTCTGCTCATGGAACTGTCAAAAACCTCTCAGGACATGGTGGGAAGAAGAAAATTAATCCAAGAAATCTTCAAAGGTTAGTGCGAACTGTGGGAAAAACACCACATACATCATCCAAAGAGCTTAAGGCAGTCCTGGAGCAATCTGGAGTGGTGGTTTCAACCCACACCATACACCGTGCACTAAACAAAGAAGGACTTCATGATAGAAGGCCAAGGAGGACCCCACTGCTCAGACTGACATAAAAAGGCACGCCTGATCTTTGCCCAAACCCACCTTGAGAAACCACAGTCCTGGGAAAATGTTCTGTGGACAGATACACCTAAACTTGAGCAATGCAGACCAGCGATACATTTACAGGCAAATAAGTGAAGCTTATAAGGAAAAAACACCCTTCCTACAATTTAAATATGGTGGAGGTTCCATTATGTGGGGCCGTTTTTGCTGCCTCAGGAACTGGAGGTCTGAAACATATTAAAGGAATCTTGAAACTGGAGGACTACCAAGGTATTTTGGAGCAAAATGTGCTACCTAGTGTCAGAAAGCTAGGTCTGGGTTGAAGGTCATGGGGCCTCCAGCAGGACAATGACCCAAAACATATCCAAAAGTACAAAAGAATGGTTGGTTAAGAAGGAACAAATGGACTGTTTTAAACTGGCCAACTATGAGTCCTGATCTCAATCCAGTCGAGAACCTTTGGAAAGAGCTGAAATCAGCCATTGATAAAAGGAATCTTGGAAACATTTATGAGCTGGAACAAATCACTGTTAAAAAGTGGGAGAAACTACTAGCAGACGGATGTACAAAACTTATAAATGACTACAGGAAACGTTTGGAGGCTGTCATCGCTGCCAAGGCTTGTGCAACTATATAGTGAAGGGTGCCATTAATCCTATCCAGGTTATATTTTGTGTGTGGGGGGGGGGGGGGGTTCTCAGAAATTACTAGGTCTAAGTTGCAAAGACACTTTTTTTGTATACCTTTGAACATACTATTAAAAATTTGACGACATACAGTTGGAATATTGACAATTTTATTTCTCATAGTAACATAGTATATGATGGCAGATAATGACCAGCATGATTCATCTAGTCTGCCCTGCAAGGTGACAAGAGTAGGTGTACCTGCCACTCCATGCAGGTCACCCCTCCCCATGCCTTTAGGGGTGTACCCACTGCTCCATGCAGGTTACCCCTATTTATTGAGATATGAGAGATAGTTAAGTTTATTTTGATCTTATCCTGTTGCTATAAAGGGATCCACTGTGTCTGTCCCATGCCATTTTGAATTCTGTCACTGTATTTGCCCCCACCATTTCCATTGGGAGGGCATCCCAAGCATCCACCACCCTTTCAGTGAAAAAGTATTTCCCGACGTTGCCTTTCAGTTTACTCCCTCGCAGCTTGATGTGTTATGCCCTCTAGTATTACAGCTTCCCCGTCTTTAGAAGAGGTTGGTTTGTTCATTAATACCCTAAGTATTTAAAGGTCTGTATCATATCTCCCTTGTCCCTCCTCTCCTGCAGAGTGTACGTATTTAGCTCAAGTCTCTTCTCATGAGTCTTCTGACGCAGGCTCCAAAGCATTTTGGTTGCCTTCCTCTGAGCTGTTTCCAGTCCTTTTTATATTCTTTGCGAGATGGGGTCTCCAAAACTGAACTCAAGATATTGTACACAACAGGGGTGTCAATGTTGACCACAACTATATTTCTGCTTGGTGTATGTGTTTTTCCTTTATGATTTTGGAGTTCTTGTAATGTTCACTCTGCTGTTTTATTGTAAACTGCCTTGCTGGCTCGATGTGGTGGTATATCAAATTTTAAATAAACTAAACTAATCAGGCTGCTCTTTATTTTATATTTCCCATCTCAGTACGCCATAGCTCTTGTACTCCTGCTGTGCACATCTGTTCATTACTGGTTTCCTTTTTAAATTCGGATTACCTCTTATTGTACCAACATAGAAATTATTCAAAAATGAGCTTTTGAGAAAACAAAGGTTTCCATATCGTCCTGGTAGACCAGTTCAGACAAGTGGGTTGTGTTCCCCTACCAGCAGATCAGTGGAGACAAAGAACCAATGAAAAGCCCAGGTTTCAATGACACCACTCCTATGCCTCTATTAGCCTCAGCCACCAGAGGTCCTGTCAGTATTTCTTTTTCTCCAGCAGATGGTGGATAGATTTTCTCTCTGAGGAAAAGATTGATTAAACACTTGAGGGCAACTCTCACTTGAGCGCGATGTGGGAGGCTCCACTAGACTGCAGTCTTTTCGGTAGCCATAGGAGGAGGGATAATTGGTTCAGCTCCATGCGCTTCTTATGAAAAGAGCCTATTGAACAGCAAGAAATTGGAAGGATCTGGAAGAGTGCAGCAGCCTCATACAACCTCAGCACCCCCTCCCTCCTCCTTGTCCCCCCTGCTCTCTCCCAAGGATCGCAGAAGGCTCTCAGAGGGATCTGCCTGCCAGCCACCTTAAACGCAATGCTGCAAAGCCAGCCAAACAGTTTCAGGGAAGTAGAGCTGAGCCTGGCATGGACTCTCTGCTTGGGGCTCTCGGGAGTGAGTACCAAGGCTTGACCTCATGATAGTCCTTGTTGGGAGCTCGCAATTCTGTTTTCCTGGCACATAATTCAGGGTGGATCATTGCTGTGATGGGGGGGGGGGGTTCCTGCCGTTTTCTGCATGCATTAGTAGTGTTATTACCTATTGTGTACCTAGTGGTCACGCAGTCTTAATGTGTGTGCCGCCCAAGCAGCTCCAAAGTGTGCTCCATCTCTTGTGCATGTAACGCACATTGAAATAAAAGTGCAGTTAACATGCACCTTTGTGCTACTGCAGCCTTAGCGTGTGTGCGCTGTTGTGATACTTGCCTTAAGTGTTTTCTTCCAGGAAACTTTGCTTGACCTGTGGCAAGCGAGATGCCTCATCTCTAGGTTCTGGATTCTGCTCTTCTGGCATGGCAGCTTCTGAGTCGTCCTGGAGGGTCTGCTTCCCCTGTACCAGATGGGAGATGCAGTTAGTCCGGCCTTGCCCGCCTCAAGACAGGTGGTTATGGATGGCGCTATGGATAAGGATATCCAGCTGGCCGGAGGATCCACCGACCATGCTATGAGCTGCTCATCATCCTCTGGGGGTCTGGCAGCTGTGTCCCCTGCTGCTGGGGTGTTTTCAAGAAAACTTCCAGACTTTGGATTATCCTCCCTGAAAAATGTGTGTTTGTTTTTGGTTGTATTTTTTTTTTTTTTTGCAGCAGGTCTAGTTCTTGTGTGGAAATGCAGACCCTGCGGCCTTTGGGTGCCCCCAGGCACAGTCTTCTGCAGGGCAGGCTGAGAGTGTAAGCCCTGTTTGATTACCTTTTAGCTAAGCATGCCTGGTGAAGGGTTCCTCCTGAAGATGGGGAACAGCTGGGAGCTGTCTGGATTTTGACTATGGCTTGGATTCAGATGGCTTGGTACTGGACTCTGATGTGGATGTAGAAGTACTCGTCAACCTGGAAAAGAGATGGCTGAGGGGAAATATGAAGTGGAACGGGTTAACGTAGATCATTTGTTTGTCATCAAAATATAGAAAGACTAGGTGACATACAATGAAGCTACAGTGTAACCCATTTAAGACTAATAGAAAATATTTTTTCACTCAACGCATAATCAAACTCTGGAATTCATTACCGGAGGATGTAGTAAGAGTTGTTAGTATAGCTGGGTTTAAAAAAGGTTTGGACAGGTTCCTGGAGGTAAAGGGTCTATAAACCATTATTAAAGGGGACCTAGGAAATCCACTGCTTGCCCCATTACAAGCATTGTGGAACCTGTGTCTTTTGGGGAAACTGCTAGGTACTTGTGACCTAAACTGGCCACTGTTGGAAACAAGATACTGGGCTTGATGGAACTTGGTCTGACCCAGTATGGCATATCTTATGTTCTTATTCTTTCCTTCAGAAGACTGTGAAAAGGCCAGAGTGATCCGCCTATTCTGGAAGGAGGAGCTGGTGGCGTTGATTGCCAGGGTCTCATCTGCCTTGAACTTGACGGATGCTTCCAGCGCGGAGCAGGAGTCAAAGGTGCACTGGTTCCCTCAAGGAGTGTGGAGATCCACTGCGGACCTTCCGTTCCTGGATGTACCTAAAGGGTTAAAGGTGTGTAAGAAGATCTATGCTGTCCCAGAGGAGTGCATTGAGTGGTTTGACATTCTCAAGATGGATGCACAGGTCACGGCTGTTACCAGATGGACCACCATTACTGTCAAAGATTGATCAGCCTTAAAAGATTTTCTGGACTGGAAGGTGGATTTATTGTTGGAGCCAGTTTGCCTGACATCTCGATACCCTGCTCCCAGCGGATTCAGTCTCTTCCACTGGATGATAACACCTCTCTTTTGGAGTCTGCTACTTCCTTCCTTTCTGATGCCATGTATGACCTGGTACATTTAGCAGCCAGGGATGGTGTCACTTCATTGGATTTAGCTCCAGCACTGGGCAATGGATACATCCTCCAAGGCCCAGTTGGCCCAACTGGCTTTTAAGGGGAAGCTTCTCTTTGGAGCCAATTTTGAGAAGCTGGTGAAGGACCTGGGCAAAACAAAATCTTACTGCCTTCCAGAAGACTGGTCCAAGGGGCCTGTGAAGTAGGTTGCTGCCCCTTTCTTGGCAGCCTCTGTCTGTCCATTGAAGGCATGCAGGCCGGATCCCCAGGGGTCTCTGGACTCTCATTACTGACCTGAAAAACCTTTCTTCCCCTCTGCTTCCAGGCTTCAAGCTCATTCTCAGTCCTTGGGCCCACACGCTGCACGAAAGAACTATCTTCTGCAGAGGAGGACCATCCCGGCTATGCAATGAAGGTTTGGGGCCCATTCCCTGGTTCTTCCTATTGGAGGCACTCTTCACCTTTTCTTTCAGGATTGGGCCCCGGTTACCAAGGATCACTTGGTGCTAAACACCATTCAGTCTGGCCATGTCCTGGAATGCAAGGAGCTGATTCCTGATTCCTTCATCATCTCCCTTGGTGGATCTACTATCAAAAGTGCTGCAGTTCAGACCACCCTGGACAGGTTGCTGCAACTAAAGGTGGTGGTGCTCATACCCCCCCCCCTCGGACAAATGGAGCAAGGGCAAATGATACATCTATTTCATGGTACACAAAAAGGAGGGTTCCTTCTGGCCCATTCTGGACCTCAAGGGGGTCGAAGAGCACTTGCATGTCCTATGTGTCCTGATGTAAACCTTGTGCTCCGTAATTTAAGCAGTGCGCTGAGGGGAGATCTTGAGTTCTCTGGATCTAGCCAAGACTTATTTTCATGTTCCAATCCAGACGAATTGGCAATAATATGTGTTTTGCCATGCTTGGCTCTCACTATCGGTTTGCCGCCCTCGCTTTCAGGCTATCCACTGCCCTAAGGATGTTCTTCAAGGTCATGGTGGTAGCAGCTGTAGCACCGAGGGATCTGACTGACCCTGGGGAGTTGGCGTTGAGTCAGGAGGTGTTTCAGTAGATTCTTCCCTGCTGAGGTCGTCCCAGAATGGATCTGATGGTGACCCGCTCCAATGCCAAAGTTTGCCGCTTCTTCAGTCGCCACATGGAGATGGGGTCTGAGATCGTTGATATCCTGACCTAGCCTTGGCCAAGTCAGCACCCGCTGTATGTGTTTTCCTCCTGGTGGGGCATGTGATTCAGAATATAGAATGCCACCTGGGCAGGATTGTCCTGGTGGTGCTGGATTGGCAGAGGAGAGTGGTTCAGAGACCTTATGTGGCTCCTGCAGGTGCCTCCTCTTTGGTTGCCTCCATCTTGATGTCTATTGTGGCAGGGACTGATCGTCCTGGAGATCCCAGTTCCCTTCTCGCTTAGGGCTTGGCTCTTGAAAGGAGGCAGCTAGCATGTAAGGGCTCCTCTCGGGCAGTTGTCTCCACCCTGCTCGGAGCCTGGAGGAGGTCTACCAAGCTAGCATGTGTGCGGATCTGGCGCTTCTTGGAGCAATAGTGCAGCACTTAGCAGTTGCCTCCTGAGGTGGTCAGCATACCATCTCTTGTCTTTTATACAGGATGGCCTGGGGAATGTCCTTTCCCTTAGCTCCCTGAAGGTTCAGGTGGCAGCTTTGGCCTGTTTCCAAGATCTGGTGGCTGGTAAGTCTGTAGCCTTGCACCTGCACATCTCACATTTTCTCCAGGGGGTTTGGTGTCTGAGTCCTCCTCTTTGGTCTGGGATCCCTTCCTGGGATCGGTGCTCTGGCCTTGATGGCAGTGCCCTTTGAGCTGTTGAAGCTCGCTACTTTGAAGGATTTGATGCTCAAAACTGTCTTCATGGTTGCGATTTGTTCCGCAAGGTGGATTACAAGCTGCAGGCTCTGTCTTGCTGAGATCCTTATCTGTCCTTTTCAAAGTAGGCAGTCTCCATTCAGCCTGTGCCTTATTTCTTGCCTAAGGTGATTCTCCTTTTCACATGAACCAGGTGGTCTGCCTGCCCTCCTGCTCTAAGGGGCAGTGTTGGGGGAAGGATAAGGATCTTCACCTTGATATCTGGAGGGTGCTTTTCTCTGGTACTTGGAGGTTATGAATTCCTTTCATTAGTCCAACCATCTTTTTGTGCTGTTTGCTGACCCACCCAAGGGTGACACAGCTGGCAAGTCTACTTTGGAGGAAAGCCAATGGGAATGGAATTGAGGTAGTTTGATTAAGAGTTTAAAAGAACGCTGTGACCATTTTCTATCTACAGCCATGAAAGCTCACTGACAATCAGATGTATGGCTTTCTCTGCTGAGAATAACTGAAAGAAGTCTGTGTTCTGTGAGTTTCTAAAGATAAAGAGTTGATGGTATTGAATCATCGTAGCCTGATGCTGAAATGAGCTAAAGCATTTCGAAACACAACTGTCGTAGTCTGCTTTATTCAGATGATCCCCTTTATCTGAGAGACTGAGACTTCATAGAATATATAGAATTTTAATTTTCTCATCAAAATGTTAAAGAATAATATGGACTAAAATGTTAAGAGCAGCTGATCTACAGTGGCTTTGAAGAATTTAGTCTGACAAAAAATCTTTGTTTCTATATACAGGATTTTATGAGAGTCACTTGTGGAATAAGTTATTCCTGTAAAGATCCAATTTGGTATTTTTATGTTTCTCCCATATGTTTTGGGATGAATACTGAAGGGGCTTCTAGTGGCTGAGGCAAATAAAGGCATAGGAGTGATGCCATTGAAACCTGGACTTTTCATTGGTTCTTTGGCTCCACTAGTCTGCTGGTAGGGGAACACAACCCACTTGTTTGGACTGGTCTAGCAGGACTCAAGAAAAGGACATTAACTAGTAAGTAAACTGTCACCTTTGTCTTTCAATGTGCTAATCTCAGGGAAGGAAGTTTGGTGTCCTGAGAAGTAGACACCACAGTTGAACTAAGCTTCCTTTGCCACAGATTGGGATGCTGATTTGAATGATTAATTGTAGGCATCTTCAATTCTGTAGGAGAGTGTTCTAGTAGCCCGTGTTTAAAAAAACAAAACAAAACCCTGGAAAAACTCTGTGGTTCAATATATATTAATCGTTGGGGGTGGGAGGATATTCAGCGGGGGTGGGAGGATATTCAGCAGCAGTGGCTAGCACTTGTAAAGTGCATAGTTGTCTCAGCTGAATACTAACCCGGATATGCTCCAGGAACAAGCAGGAAGTCTGTCCTCACATATGGACGACATCAGTGCTGATGGAGCCCTCGTGGAAGCATCTCCCCCTAGCTTTCAAAGAAAGCCTTTGGGAGATGCTACCATGCATGTGTGGTCTCCTTCCCGCCCAAGGGTGCCATCTTACTCAGTCTCCCTTTTTCCACGGAACCCTACAGACGTTTGTCCTTCTTCCCTGGAAAAAAGTTGAGTTCCTCGTGCACTTCTGTGTATCATCCAGTTAGCATCGGTCCCTTTCCCGCTTCTGAGCCCCATCACCTCAGTCTCAGGACCCGGTATCTATTTAGTTAGCTTTTTTTTCATCCAGCGAATTTCACGCCTTTTCTAACTGATGGCCGTGTCGAAGGTCTTCGACCTTGCTGGGGCCTTTTTTGCCCCAATGGCCACCGGGTTTAAAAAGTGTGATCGGTACTCCAAGAGCATGTCTCTTACAGACACACATGACTGGTGTCTAGGTGCGAACCATGACTCAGAGGCGTGCTCCCTGTGCAAAAAAATGTCCGCTAAGGCCATCCAGTCACCGGCAGAAACAGGATGACATCTTCCATAGGTCATATTCAGCCCCGGTATCCCCAGTAGCAATGCGCTCTAAGGCCCCACATGGATCCTTGGATTCATGTAAAGCCCCTGCAGTGCCTGAGTGGGCATGTGGACACTCCGATAAGGGTTCCCCGGAGCAAGAGTGTAAGAAAAAGAATAAATCTTCAAGGACCTCTTCCTGGGATGGGAACACACATGGCAAGTCCCGTGCGAGGTCCCACAGCCCCCGGAGGGTGTCAGAGGAGTTGGAGCAGCTGGCCAAGTTACCCAGGACAGATGCCAAGGCCGCCAGCAACAGATCTTGGACCCTTCAGGCCCGTCCTGTGGAGGATTCCCCTCTCCGAAACCCAAACTGGTCACCCTGGTGTCTGTGTCGTAGATTGCAACCCCTCAGTGGGAAGCCAGGATGATGGCATTGGAATGCAGCTTTTCTGCATTCCTTGCCTCGAAGCAAGCGTCTGTCTGTCTGGTCCCGCCAGTGCACATGCTGAGACCGCAGGGACCTCTATGCTGAGGACTCCCCGGGCTGCTGAAGGGATCCTCGAGAGCCCCATGCCTCAAGCCGACCTCTGAGGATCTCTATTCCATTCCCAGTCCTCAGGAGCGAAATCGTCCCCGGCAGGCGCCTCTGGCTCTGGCCAAGCCTCAGCAGCAATCCATCAAAGGCTGGATCCAATGACACCCTTAGAGCTATCAGGCTCTAGTCCTTGATGGACTACTTAGACTGGGAGTCCAAAGTCGAGGCTTCCCTGGAGACACGAGCGCACTGTGATCTCCTATGAGGGCAGCTCAGTGGTGCCTCTGCTCACAGTGGACTCAGGCCATGGGTAGGCTCCGGGACAGTGTCTCTATGTCCCGTCAACTTGCAGAGTCACTCAGTTGGTGGCAGGACGCACAGCACCTGCAGAAGGACATGCCCTTTCAACACCCAAATCCCCAGAGGGTCCTCACTTCAGATGACTCCCTACTGGGCTGGGGTGCCCACTGTGAGGAGCTGCACATGCAGGGCAACTGGTGTCTTGAGGAGAGCTAGCAGCAGATCAACAATCAACCTGCTGGAGCTCAGCCATTTTTCTGGCGATCATGGCCTTCCAACATCGCCTGCAGCATCAGTCGGTGCTGGTCCAAGCGGACAACCAGGTGGTGGTGTTCTACCTGAACAAACAGGGCACAGGGTCTCACCACCTCTGCCTGGAGGCAGTAGCCCTTTGCTCGTACACGATCAGTCAGGGAATGCTCCTCAGGGTGGTATACCTTCCAGGCCAGGACAGTGCACTAGTGGACAGACTGAGCAGGGTCCTCCAGCCACGCGAGTGGCGCCTAGACCCCAGGGTGGCACAGTGGCTATTCAGACTATGGGGAACCCCAAGTCTGGACCTCTTTGCTAGCCCAGCCAATGCTCAGCTGCCCCGCTTCTGCTGTCCCCCCAACTGCACCCATCCTGAATAGCGGCGGATGCCTTCCTCATCTCATGGTCGGAGGGTCTTCTGTATGCCTTCCCTCCCATGCTACTAATCACGCGGACCATCTTCAAGGTCCAGCGGGACAAGACTTTCATGATCCTGGTGGCCCAGACAGCCTTGGTTTCTCCTGTTACTCCACCTCTCAACGGAGCTCCCTGTCCCTCTGGGAAGTTCCCCAGGACTACTGATTCAGGAGGAGGGCTTGCTTCTCTACCCCAACCTTGGGGTCCCTGTTACTAACAGCGTGGCTGCTGAATGGGTTTCCCTAGTGCTCCTCAACCTCCCCAGCGAGGTGGAAGTCCTCCTGGCTTCTCGTAAGAACGCCACAAGATGAGCCTATGTCTTCAAGTGGCGCAGATTCTTGCTATGGTGTATGGAGCAATGGATAGATCGTTCTCCTGTGTGGTGCATACAGTGCTGCAATACTTGCTCTATCTCTTGCAGACCAGACTTGAGTCCAACGCCATCAGGGTATACCTGAGCTCACTCTCTGCGAACCATCACTTTATAGAGGACAAGCTTCTTTCTCTGCAGCCCCTCATTGCCCGATTCATGCGGGACTTGCTGCTCTCTAAACTTCCCATCTGGCTGCCTACGGTGGAGTAGGATCTCAACATGGTTCTGACACAGCTTACCAAGCCAACCTTCGAACCCTTGGCTACCTGCCATTTGGAAGGTTGCCTTCCTGGTGGCCCTCACCTCTGCTTGCAGTGTCAGTGAGCTTCAGGCCTTGGTGGCTGAGCCACCCTACACCAAGTTCTTCAAGAACAGGGTCATGCTTCACACCCACCCTGAAATCCTTCCGAAGGTGATATCTGCCTTCCACCTCAACCAAGAGATGGTGCTCTCTACCTCCTTTCCAAAGCCCCATGCAGACAAGGCAGCGGCCATTCTCCATACTCTGGATTGCAAAAGGGCCCTGTCCTTCTACCTGCAGCATACTTAGGGCCACTGCAAAGCCTCCACAGCTTTTTGTTTCATACAACCCCAGTTGACTGGGGGAGGCTATTACCAAGGGGACTCTGTCCACATGGGTGGCGGACTGCATCACCTTTGCCCACAATCAGGCTGGGCTATCATTGGAGCGCCGGGTCACAGTGTACAGCGTCAGGGCTATGGCAACCTCAGTTGCGAACCTACGCTCTGTCCCTATGGCAGACATCTGCCGGGCCGCCACCTGGCCCTCACTCCACACCTTTGCAGCTCATTACGGCCAGGTGTACTCCATAATCTGTTTGGGGTTTAGGCAACTCCTGCCCTCCGACATTTCTTGTTCAGGCTACCGGAGCCATGATTCTCCCTGGACACTGGGGTTCTTAAGTCTGTCCTCAGATTCGCTTGCAGCTGCTCATGGCTGGGCCGTGATTTTTCTACAGGTTCTTGGTAACCTGTAGTTAGGGAGTCCCATTTGTGAGGTCTGACTTCCTGCTTGTTCCTGGAGAAAGCCTAGTTACTCACCTGTAACAGGTGTTCTCCAGTGACAGCAGGAATCAGTCCTCACAACCCTCCCTCCTCCTCTTGGAGTTGCTGTACTATTTTTTTGCCATCTTCTTTTGTCTGCTCTAGCTATGTCATCTAATTGAGTAAGATAGCACCCTTGGGCGGGAAGGGGACCACAAATGCGTGGTGGCATCTCCCTAAGGCTTTCTTTGAAAGCTGGGGAGATGCTTCCATGAGGGCTCCGTCGGCGTCAACATCGCCCATATGTGAGGACTGATTCCTGCTGTCTCTGAAGAACACCTGTTACAGGTGAGTAACTATGTTTTCAATGCAGGGGTCATATCCAGCCACCCGCATTGAATATCTGGGTCGCTGCATAGCCTGGAAGCTAACCGTGCAGCAGCAATATTGAGCCACTACCTAGTTAGCCTTTACTGCGACGAACTTTACCAATGGATCACTAAGCAGGCAGTGGCTCAATATCACTGTGTAGCCGTGGCACCCGTGAATATTGATCAGCGCCAACTGTATTAGTACCACTGAATATCCTGCTAACCGGCATTTACATGGCTTGCAAGTTTGCAGACTGTGTAAATGCCTTTGAATTCCCGCACCCCCTCCCCCCTAATGTTTATATCTGCTGTGAAGTCATAACCATAAACCATATCTCTCTTGTGAAATGGACCAGTTTTAAATGAGAACATGATTTATTGCATGTTCCTTCTGCATAGCTTTCAAAACACATCAGCTTAGTTAGAAAGTGATGTTACTTTTCTTCATTCTCAAATTATTCTACAACAAACAGAATACAGTTTCAGCAATTATTTTCTGAGGCTAGTAGTCGAAGTGAGTTTGTGCTGAGTAAATTTTCAGCCCAAACAGCTGACATCTTGAATCCACATGGGCCATAGTGGTCCAATACATGGAGCCTCTTCAACCCACACAACTACAGAAATCATGCATGATCGGGGCCCCTTCTCGACAGGGTATTCATGCGCACTGGTGTGCACCTTGCCAATCGCAATCCTCTCAGCACTTAGCATGTTATATGTGTCTTTAGAAAATAGAGCAGTCATAATGCAGATCAACTTAGAGGGAAAAGATCTTTTTCACTGTAATTTTTCCTGTATAGCAAGGGTGTATGATGACTGTCCTCGTGTCTGCCATGAATATTCATCTGGCATAAGTGCTTGCATTTGGTTGGAGAGCCAGGTTAATTGACGTAATCTGGTTACTTTGGAACACCAGATCTAGTTGCAGCACTCGAACCAGGATTGTGCCCTCCGCTGTGCAGGAACAGAAATGTTGTTTATAAATGAGCACATATAAGAAGGGGGGAGAGAGAGAGAGTAGCACCTAAAAGGCATGGTTATACCAGAGGGACATTGTAATGCTGATCTGCCTTTGTGACATTAAGCAAATCACTAAATGACCTTCTACCAGAATGGAAACTAAGCTCTTTTCGATGGGCACTTTTCAGCAGTTTGTGGTGTTCAGCATTTTCTAAACTATAAATTTGTTTGAAAAAAGGCCAGAATTGTCACAATTAATAATACTTTACTAAAAAAGTCATGAGGAATTGCCAATGGGCATAGAGCATGGAAACACGTTAAGACAGACAAATATCATAACATACCTAAAAGCCCTGCAGAATTTCTGTGGAATGTCATTGCAGTCAGTGCTGGTATGACAGAGGGCAGTACCCAACCAAAAATGGTTTAATTTCCACAAACACAGGACAGCTAGGTGCATTCTGCATGGTCGACCATGTCACTCAGGCTCTTGAATATAAGAAAAACATGTTGGTCTTTCATTATTGTGACAGTTGCATTGGCTCTGTGCCTTGTTTGGTGCAGTACTGAACTGTGAGAGAATAAGCAGCTATCCTTATTTTCAGAATGACGATACTGTGAGGCCGGAGAATGATGAGGCTGACGATATGCCAGAGGTCCAGGAGACGGTGCAGGTCATTCCAGGCAGTAAACTGCTCTGGAGGATAACATCCAGGCCACCAAATTCCTCACAGGTAATAAAATAAAGACAACTACATATAATAGAGTGCTTTCTCCTCCTCTGTGTGATGTAGCAACACTCCAAGAAGGGAAAACCATGCATTAAATTGAGCACGTGAAGAACAAAACTCGCTAGTAGATGGAAGTGGGAGAGAAGCTGAGGATTCAGAAGGGTGGGTTTGTTCAACAGTGCTGACGGTTCCTTTTTAGAATTTGACTGAACCATCAAGGAGAAGGTGTGGAGCTAAACCTATCCTTGGAGGGTAAATGGTTTCTGACTTCTGAAGAGCCAAGGGTCTGATTTTACTGTGTCCATCTGAAAATATGACTAAAAATTCATTGTAAACTTGGTAGGAGAATGTGAGAGAGTAGTAGGTGGAAGTAATTTTAATGGAGTCGATGTGGAAGAGCATGAACCACATCTGACAGAAGTACAGGTTTCATTTTCCTTATTTGAGAAAGTCCTTGGAGATTATCACAGGTGCAGCAAAACGCAAACCTGAACTTCCAGAGATACTGCAAGTGCTTTATCTGGAGAGAGGGATGAGGGCAGAGCCAGTACTAACATTAGGAGAAGTAGGCCGTTGCCTAGAGTGCTGACACCCCCCCCCCCCCATCCTTGCCACTGCTGCCATCCCTCTACAGGGCCTTCAGCAGCAGCAGCAGTTACTTTCAAAGGATGACGCAGTGCTCACCTAAAGCCTCCAGGGCTGTGCCGCACGTCATGGCTGATGCTTCTGTCCCCTCCTGATACAGAATGGGGGGGCCCAGGGAGAGGGGATGGAGGACCCACCTGGGTTTCATCTCTCCATGCTAAAGGCTCACCTCTTTCAGGCCACTTTTGCATCTTAATCCTTTGTTCTCCTGTCTCCTTCTCCTTCCCTATTGTACCCGCGTTCTCATCTATTCTGTCTGTCTTGATTAGATTGTAAGCTCTGAGCAGGGACCGTCTTTTATGTGTGTTTGTACAGCGCTGCATATGCCTTGTAGCACTATATAAATGATGAATAGTAGTACTAATCCTTGCACTGGCCCTAAATGAAGGGAAAGGAGATTTTATTTTTATCTGTTTCTTCTTTTGGCCTTAACTTTAGACCTGTGATGTGCAGTGTTTTAATATTTAGTAGAAATGTGAAAGCAAACAGTGCAGCCATTTCACATGTGATTCCCGTTTTTTTGGGGGGGTTGTTTTTTAAATGTAATGTTTGCAGTGATGACCTATTGATCAACTTCAAGACAAAAGCCATTGGCCTGCTGTTCAGCAGTTAGCCTTTCTAATCAGCTAGATGCTGCTGCCGCCGCTGAGCTCTAAAGCAGAGATATTCAATGCACGGGCATTGCCGGGAAGCTAACTGGGCAGCAGTGATATAGTACCCTCTATGATGAAAGTTAGGCCAACCTTTGCTGCACCAGACTTTCACCATGTATCGGTAACCAGGCAGTGGCTCAATATCTCCACTGCCCGGTTATCAACGGGTGCCACCTCAGAACGCCCCTGGCAAACCCCAGTGCCAACCACAGATATTCAGTGGCTGATGAATATCCCGCTCAGTGACATTTACACATTTTGCAGGTTTGCAAACCATGTAAATGCCTTTCAGTATCCCCACCCCACATTCTTTTTTTCTTCTGCAGCCAAACTTGACATTGAATTTTTTAGGAATATTGTCCACAGTCTGTTGGAGCCACTCGCAAAACTCTATTCCTGCCCAAACCTTCTGTCTGTCTCTCCTTTTTTTATAAGCTACCAATGTTATGATAGGGATGTTCAGAGGGAATATGAGCAGATGTGACTCGAGAGGTTACTAGATGTCGGGGCCAGCCTTGGTTCTATGCTAGTGCAAACACCAGGCAAACTAAGTAGTCGCCTAGGGAAGCAGCTTCTAAAGGGGGGGGGGGGGAGAGCAAGGCATTCAAAGCTAAACAATAGATTCTGACAGCCGGGGGGTGGGGAGGCATAAAGTGTGCTTAGGACCTTAACACCTTGATCCAACTCTGTGAGCAGCCCTGCACAGTAGCAGATGTGGGCCTAAGAAGGGCAGTAGTGGTGTTCAGGCTTGCTTAGAGGACAGTGGTGAGGGTGAAGAGGCAGATGACTGCAGATCGAGGAAGGGATTTCCTTGACTGAATCCCACCCGTGGAAGAAATCTAACTTTGTTCAAGCATTGCAACTGATAATGCAGCAAGGCTGATTGGGTTCCCAGGCCCCCAACAGCTTATAGCATATAGCAGGACAACACAGGCTGACGAGAGCCCTCTCTTCCATTTGAAAGGTTTTTGGGATCCCTGTTCTGTAGTAAGTCAAAGCAGGAAGGGGCAGCTGTGCTGGACAGACATGCCAGTGAGGTCTTCATCTTCATGCACCTGTTTCCTACATTCACAGCATTGCAGGAGACGGACACATATTCTGTAAAACAAATGCTAAAGTCACTCTTATCATAAGTTTTTTTTTTTTATATTGTTTTTAAATTTCTTTAGATGTATAATTTCACCAGTTTTGCTGTGTCGCTTAATGAACTGGATAAAGACCTGGAGAAGATTTTAGCTCCTACTGATTGCCGGCTGCGTCCAGACATCAGAAGCATGGAGAATGGCAACATGGGTAGGTGTGAGTAGTTGCAGCAAGTAATAGGTCAGATCTGCCCTCGCCCCCCTTTAAAATAAGGCTGCATGTCTTTCACACACAGCCAGAGGTATCAGGACTTCAAGGTGCACTTTTTTCATGGTGGTAGATGTGTAACTTATAACACTGTTTCAGCGAGACTAAGTCTCAGGGTTATTTTTATTTTTTTAATATCTCAGATGCTGTATTTACCCTTAAGAGAAACTACATTTTTATTGGTTCTGTTGGCCAGTAGATTGGGTTTCATATTAGAACTGTCTCTTTACATCTTCATGTAGAGTGAGGAAATGACATCACTGGGCCATATGGACGGCTAGAAGGAGAGCTCCTGGCACTGACCCGCAAAAGTGGTGTTTAATTAAAGTTGAATCCTGCAGTTATCCTCCCCCTCCCCCCGGCGGGTTGGGTAATTCTCCGGCACCCCAAGGGAGGCAGCGATTGCAGCTACATGGCGGAAAACCACAGATCTGAAGGATTTTGTTTACCACAAACCCAAGCAATCCGAGACTGAAGGTGGTAAGATGGCAGACTCGTGCTCACAGGCCACTGATAGTGGAGACAGATTCTGATGGAGAGGGGATGGCGGGGGTGGATGCCATCGGGAGGATCACCAGGGCTAAAATGCAGAAATGGTTTGCGGAAGTGCAGAGAGTCATAGCCAGGATCAAAGAGGAAATAGCATAGCTGGCCTCTGCACAGAGTGGTCGAAGTGGGGAAGCATGTGGTTTAGCTTGACAGCCACGTGGAGGAGACTGAAGCAGCAGTGGACACTTGCCAAAAGGACTTGGCTGGCTAGTGGGGGAGAAGAGTGCGTTAGCTCTCAAACTGGAGGACCTTGAACAGGTCCAGACGTCAAAATCTGAGAATTAAAGCTGTCCCAGAAAGTGAAGAATTCATGGACTGTGCTAAGGTGGCAAGGAAGAGCTTTGGGCACCTGTTGAGCTGTGTACAGGAGGGGGGCTGCTGAGGAGAGCGCATAGGACTCCCAGCTCCATGAATTTGCAGACCCCCCCCTGAGATATTGTAGTGTATCTACATGATCACAGTGTAAAAGAGCACATAGCAGCTCAGACGACAAGGGCTGGCAAACTTACTTGGAAGGGACATTCCATTGACATTTTTGCTGATTTGGCTTCTGCCATTATTGCCTGTCTCTGATCACTAGGAGGACTCATGGTGATGATATGCCAAAATAACAACCGCTATCACGGGCTAGCATTCACAAAGAATGGGGTCACCAAACGGGCAACATCAGAGGAAGAACTACGGGTGGCTATACTAGAAATGGGCTTCAAGGATCAGCCTGCGGTGGTTGACAGCTCGCGAGGGTAGTGCAGCTTGAGAGATCTCCATCGGAAGTGGGAAATAGATCGCACTCAAAGGAAGAAGCTACCATGGGACAAGCTTTGTGACTGTGGGTGTGGGTACTTGGTGGTTTGGAGACATGGGAGAGTGTGAGAGGTAAGAGGGGTGAATGAGAGGGTGTGGGATGGAGGATAGCTGATTGCAGGTATGTTTGATATGGGTGGAGTGATGAAACGGAGTAGATGCTGCAGGGGTGACTGGGAATGTGAGCAAGGATGGAGTGGGATTCGGTGCAACATTCCTTTGAAGTGGGTACCGCTTAGCGAGCGGATGATATTGGCAGGGGGCAGAGGGGGGTGGTAGGGAGGCCGCAGGTGAAGAGGGGAAAGGGGATAAGAGGGAGGGGTGAGGATAGGGAGGGAAGAAACAGGATATAGGGAGTGGGTGGAGCATGAGGATGGTGAGGTTATCCTGACAATGAATATTAAGGGACTCTCCTCGTAATGAAGGCAGCCACTGAAGAGCTGACGTTGTGTTAATACAGGAGAGTTGGCTGCACATGAAAGAATACCCACATGTTTATTTGGCAGGGAATAGGGTCAAGGCTGAAAAGGGGGGGTATTATGTTTTCCAAGGATTTGAAAACAGAAGAGCAGAAACTCCTCTGGAATGGAGCGGGAAGATCTATGGGCAACCTGTAATGGTGGCGATGTGTGTTTATACTCCTAATGAGGGACAAGAGGGTTTTTTAATAAGATACACAAGCTGGTGGGGGAGGAGACAGATACACCGGCAGGGGACTTTAATATCACTGGTTGGACAACTCTGGAGGGGGGGGTGCCACCGGGGTAAATTAAAGCATTTGACATCTCGGGGGTTGATGGATGTGTGACGGCAGCAAGAGGGGAACTGGATAGACTATACTTACTATTCCACAGTTCATAAAACCTATAGCAGCGTTGATATGATTTTCATGGATGGCTCTTTTCTCCCCTTGGTTCGGGAAGTAGAGGTGGAACAAATAGTATGGTCAGTCTAAAGGTGGACTGGTGAGTACAGGAGGTGGGGCTTGAATAAGTTCTTGCTGACTGACCAGATGAGAGTGGAGGCCATGGGTAAAGCCATAACCCCTTTTTTTGAGGAGAACCGTACTCTGGATGCTGCGCTAGGGGTATGTGGGGTAGCTTTAAGACCTCTATCAGGGGAGAGTTCATATGGCTGGGATCTTGGAAGAAGCGGGAGAGATGCTAGGAGGACAGGTTGCAGGCAGAGCTGGCAAGGTGTGTGGTGAAACATAAGTGGGAAGGGGGGCGGAAATGTTTGTGGGAGATGGAATGGATTTGGAGAGCTCTTCAGGAATTGTATACAGGAGAGTGGGCACATCAACTGGAGAAATTAACACTACTCATTTGTATTTAATAATAAATTGGGGAGGCAGTTGGCTAGGAAATTACGGGCTAAGCGGGTGCTTGAAGCTTCAGAATGCTGAGGTGGGTAGGGAGTTTGCTACGCACCGAATCCAACAGGTGTGTGTGGATTTTTAACGCATGCTATACACATCAGAAGTGGTAGGGGGGAGGAGAGGGCAAGAGAGTTTCTGGAGGGTATTCCCCTGGAGTGCTTGCAGTATGAGAATAAGGAGGTGTTAGTGAGGGAAATTTACCTTGGGGGAGGTTCAAACAGTGATCTGGGGTTTGAAGGAAGAGAAGGTTCCTGGGTTGGATGGCCTCACAGCCAAGTTCTTTAAGCATTTCATTGGGGAGCTGGCCGCTGCCCTGGTGGAGATGTTTAATTCTGTGCTTGGTGGGGAGCGGCTGCTGACCTCAATGTATGTGGCGGGCATTACTGTTCTTCCCAAGCCTGGGAAGGGTGTGACTGTGTGGATTGTATCGCCTGATATTGCTGATATATTTAGATGTGACGATTTTGGCTGGCCAGGTACAATGTTACCTTCCCAGGCCTATTGGAGAAGATCAGACTGTGTTTGTTCTGGAGTGACATGCGCAGGACAGTGTGGTAAACTATTAAATGTCATCTGGCAGGTGCCGGTGGCAGGACTCCCTGGTGATATTTGTGGCTGCTGATGCCAAAAAAGCCTTTGAAAGGGTGGATGGGGTTTATGATCGAAGTGCTGTGGAGAATGGGAGTGGGGGATTGCTTTCTGGCATTATTTAGGCTAAATACTGGTGCTTGGGGGCATGGATAATGTCGATGGTAGATATTCAGAGGAATTAGATCTGGGGCGAGGCCCTCAGCAGTGGTATCCTCTCACCTCTGCTGTCTGTCATGATTATTGAACCTCTGGCAGCTGCAGTTCGGGCTTCCGAGGACATTCACGGAGTGGAGGTTGGGGAAAGGGACTATAAGTTGTGCTGTATGTGGATGATTTTATTTTTTGGTGGGGAACCCTTAATAAAACTGCCTATTATGAAGGTGATTGAGGGGATATAGAAGGGTATCTGGGTACAAATTGAACTTCTTGAAAATGGAAGTGCTGAAAGCTGTCTTGGGAGGCCAGGAAGAGGAAAGTTTGCGGAAGATGTTTCATTTTAAGTGGTGTAGGGAGTGGGTTAGTACAGCTGAATTATACGCCTCTGTGGAAGCGGGTGTGTAAAGATCTGGTGGTTTATGATACGCCGTATCCTTCATGGGGTGGTCGGACAGCGAGCATTCACACTAGCATGCAGATGGACATTCTTCCACATGTTGCCAGTGGAGATACCTGACCAGCTCTTGCAGCTCTTTCAGAGGAGAATCTTTGGGTTTATTTGGAGGAGGCGACCCCCCCCCCCCCAGGGTAAATCGACAGGTGATGTTGGCTGAGGGAGGAGGGGAACTTGGGGTACTTGATGTCTGGGAGTATTACCAGGTCACTCAATTGCAGGCTGTGATGGAATGGGGGAGGTAAGGGGGGTGGTAAGCAGTGGGTGACTATGGAATGGGGTATTCTGCAAGGGGATCCCAGGGAGTGGGTCTGGGGAGGTGGGAGGAAGAGTGGTCAGGCCAGTGCAGATCACCCTTTTGTTTGGCTGCTACATAGGATATGGGAAAGAGAATACCCACAATTAGTGGGGGGCGGGGGTAGGGGGGCTACAACTACAATGATTAAGGGGAACGGGGTTTTCAACCAGGAAAAGAGGTAAAGGCATATGGACTATGGGAAGTGAGGGTGTTACGGAGGTGCAGACAATTCTTTACGGAAGGGGGCAGATTAAAAGTTTTGAGGAGGGCAGGAGGGAATATGGGGTAGGGCTAGAGGAGGTTTATTACTATACGCAGTATGTTCACTACGAGAGCAGTTAAAGGTGAGTGGAGGGCAATGTACAGAAACGTGTTTCGAGAAGCTGGTTGGGAAAGGGCAGACAGAAGACAACTAGCCAGGATCTATCACCAGCTTGTCCAACCCCACGATAAGGGTACATTTATGTGGTTGTGGGAAAGATCTGAGAGGACAGTGGGATGGACAAAAATGGTATCAGATTTTTGGATGGGTGAAGAAGATAGGTTTGACGGCAATGCAGAAAAACTGTTGGAAGGTACTGTACAGGACCGACCTGACGCCCTGCCGAATGAGTAGATGGGTGGGGAGGGTGGGCCAGTTCTTGTTGGAAAGGGTGTGGCAGCAGAGGGATGTCATTCACATGAGGTGGAGGTGCCCACGGGTGCAGGAGTTCTGGAGGGAGGTAGCAGATCTCTTTAGAGAAATCACGGGGTGGGGGAGGGGGGCACACTGTTGGTTTGTTTATTAAAACTTGATATACCACCCTTCAAGGAAATGGCAGAGTGGTTTACAATAAAAGAAAATTGTTAAAAAGGCAGAAAAGAACTCCATAAAATCATAGGCTAGAAGAGCACAGCCATACTAGGTAGGGAGGGGGAGAGAGGTGGGGAGGGAACAGATATCATCAGCAAGGGGCCCAACAGGTCATGTAATGGGGATGTCATAGGCAGCTTGAAACAAAAAGCGTAGTTACTCACCTGCAACAGGTGCTCTCCAGGGACAGCACTGCCCATAATGCTGGAGTTTTTGCTCTTGCTTCATGTGCGGGATAGATGGGATGGACCTGGTAGTAGTTGCTGCCTGGATGACCTTAGCTAGGGTGTGGCAAAGCCAGCAGTTCCCTAGAAGAAAGGAAGTGATAACTGGACCATAATGTACCCATACTGAAGGCATTCTAATGGCCCAATGCCATCAGAGATTGGACACTGCTCAAAAGATATGGTCTTTATATGAGTAGTAGCGTAGTAAGTTTGAGGAGGGAGGAAGGTCTGAAGCTTGGAAGAGCGGCACTGTGGGTAATTTGTGAGAGGGGAAAGGGTGGAGGGAGGAGGAGGAGAAGGTAACTTTACTGGGCTTTGTTACCCTAGGAATAGCCGGGTGAACATATACTCTGTGTTGACTGGTAATCACTGTTCCCTCTAAGCTGTGCGCGTGCGCGCGCGCGCGCAAACACCTCGCCGAGTGAGCGCACATACTTTACAACAGAGCGCACAAAAATTACGGCTCTGATTCTGATAGAAAACAACACAGACGTCTTAAAATTTAAAAGTTGATTGTAATTACTAGAAATTTCCCGCTTCATTTAGTGATTGTCTATTTTCATTTAATTTGATTAAAATCAATGTGGTGTACATACTGTATTCTGATGTGTAGTCAAATTTTAAAGTATATAACTCCGAGTGTCGTTATGTGGCGCACAAAAATTTAACCTTCCTTCAAAAGCTGCACACAGCTGATATTTTATGCGCACACAGCCTACATTAAATTAGAGGGAACATTGCTGGTAATCTTCTGTTTTTCTGTCTGGTTTTGGTATTCCAAGATTTGTTCCTGACTTCAGGATCAATGGCTACTAAGGACGGTGTTGGACTCAATGGGAACTGTTTTCACTTTGGGATGTTGGATTATATGGATCGATGAGCATTTGGATTTTTGGACATTCAGACTGTTGGTCCTTAGAATCCCTTTGACTCTGGACTTTGGGGGGCGTAGACTCTTGGGTCAGTTGGAGGAGGGGAGGGGATGGTTGGGTGAAGGGAGTGAGGAGGGGGTATGGGTGGTGGTATGGGTTTTTTTCCTATCTTGGTTATGTTTACGAAAAACTTGCCATAAAGCTCGTTCCAAATAAATAAATAAATAAAATCTCTAGGTAGAGATTCAGTATTCATAAATGTAAGATTAATGTTCTTAAGAATCATACGTGTGGTACCGGTGTTCGTGTATCAGTTTTATACTTTAGTTTTTAACAGTCCCAGACAGCAAGGGTGTAATAATTTAAAGAGTAGACTAGAGACATCAGAAGGGAACAGGGCGATAGTCAGGATAGCCTGTTGCATTTATGTTTTCTTCCAAATGGAATATATTAGGTTGAGGGCCATGTGTGCTCATGACACTGCTTGTTCTTTCTGAATTCAGTCTGGGCCGATTTAATGTAATGTATTTCATTGTGTTTAACGCACATCTTTCCAGTAGTAGTTTAGTTTCTAATCCAGCTTTTGTACAGATTGGCCCATCTACCTGCTCTATGTGCTGCTGACTAATCAAATTGTGTTTTGCAGATCTTGCAAGCAAACAGAAAGAGAGACTGGAAGAGAAGCAGAGAGCTGCTCGAAGGGAACGTGCTAGAAACGAAGAGGAATGGAGGACAAGGTAGTGTTCTTCAAGAGCAACTAGAGGATGAACAGCTTCTTGGCAAGCAGTGCATCCACTTCAACATTAATTCATATGCTCGGCCACAGAGATCCTGTTTTCCATCAAAAATCTGATGACTTTAGCAGATTTGATGTGTGCCACATAAGAAAATGCTTAGAAACATGGGGGTAGATAAGACCCCAAGCCCATTTCACCTGCCTGTTCTCCCTACTTCCCTCTCTGTGATGATTGCATGGCTGTTCCTTCATTCCCTGATCACTAGGGGTCATGTGTGCTTGTCCAGGCTTTCCTGTTTTAATGATAACCACCTTTATTGTGGGACTGTCATGCATCCACCACTCTTATAATGCACTATTTCCTTATATTACCCCTCCTTCTGCCCCCTTTCAGTTTTCTGCCTAGAATTTCCTAGCTATTGAAAAATACTTGCCACCTTCATATATATCTTTTGAGAGATTCTGTCTATTATGGTCTCCTGCTCGCTCCCCCTGCCAGGCATAGGTCTTTTACGTCTTTATGGTCTCAATTTTGTACCTTTTGGACATCTGAGGATCAGAATGCTTGTAAGTGGCATCATAAAATGCTGGTATCTGATTCTACATTTTGAAACTACAAACCAAAAAAGGTAGCAGTAGAAGAAAAGGAATTAAAACCACCAGGCCAAGAGCAAAAAGAACTAGGAAGTAGTGAGCAGGAAGAAGTGGGGTAGGACAATCGGAGTGATTCATACTCCCTGCACAGGAGATTCAAGAACCCTATGAAATAATAAGCGGGATGTTTTCTCTTCATTTCTGGAATTAATACAGATAACTACATTCTTTACTGATAACGTCATGTGTAAATTGTTCATAGTTCATGCAGCGCTTTGGTTTAAAGACACTATTCCTGTGGAGTCTGCCTGTGTATACTCTAGCTGTATTCAGTTTAGTTTGTTAGGTTATTTTTTCATTCTGACTATGGAATAATATTCCATTGTCAGAATTAACACTATCAGGGATTCAGTTATGCAAGTGCCTGCATATTTTAGCAGTATAAATAAGGGCTTGTATTCTACATAGTTGTGCTGTAACACAGGACACATGGATTCTGGTCTTCTGACCAGAAGAACTGGTAGTCAAATGCATCTGTGTCCCATGGGAATGTGATTGATGATTGCATCCCTTGCTGGTTCAAGAGAAGTACTGAACATTTGCCTTTCAACCTAGACAGAATTTTGCCAGACGTATCTGTTAATGTCTAAATTTTGTTTTCTTTCAGATGGTTTTGTCAAGGCAATAACCCCTATACTGGGACTGCCGACTGGCTATATTCAGGAGGCTACTTTGATAGAAATTACTCAGATTGTCCCGACATATACTGAAAAACCCCTTGGAGCTGTCACTTCATCTCCGCTTGGACAACAAATTCCATCCTCTGTTTTTGTGAAGTCAGATGTAATCAAAATGGCATTTATTCACCAATTGGGAATTTGATTGTCCATTAATTATGATTGCCAAAAGAAACTGTTACATAAGCTTCCAAAAGCTGCACTTAAGCCATCATGTTTCCCAGATTTTCGGACAAAAGGACTCTTAATTTTTCTTTCTTTCCATGTATTCCTTTTTCTGCCAGCAAAAGAACTTTAGCCCCTTAACGATTTGACACAAAGGGGCATGTGCCCTCCAGCTTCACTGCAGCAGTGACAGCAGGAGCGCGTGCAGTAAAGACTGGCCTGGAAAGCAATTTCCTCCCTTCCCTGAGAGATGAAAAAGCCAAAAATAGCTTTGGGTGAAACTGGGGGAAGCGTCCAACATCTGGCGTTCAGGGACTTTTTGACTCCTTTACTGAAACACAAGAGCACCCAATAGACGAGGGCTGCTGCACCATTAGATGGCTGCTTCAGCAGCTGCAAAAAAACAAAACGGTTCAGACGCTAAACGTTTGTCGCGGGCACTACAACTTAACCATTGGGGAGGAAGAAGGAATTGCAAAAAGGGGGTGGGAGATGGCTTCAACAAGTATGCATCTGATGTCGACAGTCAAACCTACTTTTTAAAATATGGAAAGTGTCCTAGAAGTAGAGAATGTGGCCGTCCCAGCTACTGTGAAAACGCCCAGAGTCGCTGCTTATGTGTATTGTTGGGAAGGAAGGGGTGGCCTCCTGCACTGTGTTTTTTTTTTAAACTACCTTCTCAGCTAAACTTGCGCAGTAGAGTGCTGTGTATCTTGTCAAACAAATCCTCCTCCTCCAGACTTGTTCTTTCTCTAGCAACATGTTTGCAGGTGCATGTTTGGGAGCCTTTTGCAGGGGTGTTGCAGTTGGTGGGCTGTAATTTGTGAACAGAAAACAAATGTAAGGAAAAGCAGAGTATGCTTTAGAAGATTAAGTGCTATGCTGTCATCCAACATTTTATGTAAAAGTATCCTAGTTGTAATCTGTGCCAGGCATGAGCAGTCAGCCATCCAAAGGATTCTGTTTGCATAGAAATTTCAAAGCCATATAATGTTAGACTTTTTGAACTATACATCAATTTATTATATATGTATATAGACAAGAGAAATAATTTTGTAAAAATTGAGGTTTTGAGCTAAAGCGCTTTTGCATTAGAGATTAAGAGAAGGTAGAGGCTGGACACTGTTTGTGTGTTGTGTATCTTGGTTTGAAAAATGAGGTTTAAAGTTCAATAATCAATTTTTGCAAAGTCTGTGATAGATTTTGTTTCCACCAATAGAAAGAAGATGTGGCATGTTGCTAAGGCAAGCTTCACTTTGACTTTAAAGATTTTTAAAATGAATTCAGTTAGACTTTCTCATATAATATCTCATCTTGAAGAAATACCCTTGCTATGCCCAGTTAGCCTTTTAGCCATTGTATTAGTTTCTAGATAGTGATGGAGATTTATCTTGCTCAGCTACAGAGAGTTGGAAGAAAAGACATTTTATTTCTTTCTTAGCTGCTTGCTTTTTTTTTTTTTTTTTTACCATTTTACCATGATTGCCCCACGTGACTAGCACTCTATAGCTGGTGTACAGCATGCTAGCTGGATACAACTATCTGACCCCTCTCATCCCATGCCCTCTGTTTCTTGGGATCTCCGGCGCCACAGTTTTCAATACTGCTGTTCCCAAGCCCTGTGTAGCTTAGACACTCTTAGCTCATTGAAAAACTAAATGAAAATAATGATTCTGTTTATAAAATTACAGTTTTTGATCTTAAAAACCCATAATTTGTTGATGAAATGCAACTCAAGGGAGTAATTTGGAGGATGTGCTATCTGTTATGGGAAGCACATCATTTTTTATACAATAGCTATAATGTATATTTTATCTAATACTATTTCTGAATAAAACTCTGTTAATGGTTTGCTCAGAGATGAAACCTTTGCAGTATCTCTAGAGCTCCAGTTAGGTCCCAGAATATGTATTTTCCTGGCAGAAAGTATGTGTTAGAACTCTGTGGTACCAAAGGTAATCCTTGGAATACATTGTGTAGCTTGCATGGCTGTGGGATTTCTTCATAACTCTGTATTCTTCAAAGATGTTTCTGAGTGCTACTGCTGATAGCCATTTCCCTGATCTTTTCCCATGTTCACAGTGGTTACACCAGCATCCTGCACCGGGAGCCCATCCTGGATCCCTGATAATGACGAAGGGTTTTCAGAACCCAGGCTATGCCTGATTTTTCTGAATCACAAATAAATGGTTAAGAAGCTGAACATGTCCTTTTTTGCTAAAATAATAATAATAATTTCAAATTTGCATGAAGAGAATGATTTCTATAGAACTACTCCTGACTTGTTTTTATTACAGCTCTCATGTGCTAATATTCTAGATTGGCTCTTAATATTTTAACTAAACTATTTTTTTGTTTCATACTATGAAAACTATTTCCATTTTCAAATATTTTCATTCAATCATGTGCCCCTCTGAGTTGTATTTTAATGATGGTAAAATTATGGTTACTTTGATGTGAGAATGATTCATGGTAAATTATCTATTTTGTTGGTCTGGTAAGGAAAGTGCAGATAGCTAGTGAGTAAGATATATATGTTGGTCTGTCTTAGTCCTCTACCAAATCATGTATTTTAGTTGTATTTTGTGTCCAGAAAATGATTTGCTTATATAGGGCCATCTTGTCACAGCTATAAAGTCAGCAGCTTCTGTAGGATAGGAGATGGTAAGAAAATAAAGAGAAGGCCTAGAGGACATCTGCTGCTCCAGAATACAAGCGACTCCCTTCTGTCTGACAAGCACATTTTACTTTTTTCTGCCCTCCAAAAGGTAAATGGAGGAACTACAGGTAATTTTTATTGTAGCCACTTGGACATCAACAGCATCATTTTTGCCAAGTTCTCCATTGAAAACTGGAGAAAAGACTCATGTGATTCCTAAATTTGATCTGCACTGGAAGTTTGTTTATTCCATATTTGGTGTGTTCAGAGCAAAAGTGGGTCCTGGCTGTCTCTTCGGCAGGTATGACTATGTTCCCACTGAGGACATTTGTGCTAAGAATGCGACCTCCAGTTCATTTATTCTTCTTATATATAGGTTGTGTTGCACATCTGCAACAGCATAGATTTGTTAGGGTCTTAGCAAATGAGAAAGAAACCCCCTGGTTCTTAATGCAAGGAACTACCAGTAGCCTTATAAACACGTGAGGGTTTTGTTGTCTTAGTGCAGGGACAGTAAGGAACTCCATTCTTTCAGGGCTGCCCTAATAAATGAGGCATCCTCCAGTTAAGCTTTAGAAATTCCAGTAGAAATAAAATCTATTAGTCTGAATAATTTGAAAGTTTTGTCTTTGATTTAGGAGGCCATGTCCAAAGAAAATTTAGGATGAAAGAAATCCAGCTTGGTTTGTCAGAACTATATTTGTGTGCACATAAGTCTGGATGGCTTTCCCGTTTAAACCATTGGAAACTTCTGGGGAGCCTTTTAAAGTATGGGATTATGGTGTAGATAGGACTAGATACAAAGTACCTTCAGTGACGGTTCTTCTAAGGTGGGGTGACAGAGTACATTCACCTCTCATGGTCCTGTAGAGAATTCTTATGAGTTGGTCATCTTTAAAACAGCATTAATAAAAAGATATATTTTTTAAAGTTTAGGTAAGTCGCACGGCAGCACAAACAGGAAAGGTTTCTCTAACATTTGAGGAGTTTTTGGTATTTAAAGCTTGTGAAATCTTTTCCTGCTGACCTGCTCCTTAGCATTATGAATGTAAAACAAATTAGATCGGACTCCAGCACAGTGCTGTACTGACCATATATGTAGAAACTCTAGCATGAATGACTGAGGTAGGATGGGGATTTCTAAAAACAGGGGCATAGCTGCCATAAAAATGCATCATCCCTGTTAGAATGTGAAGTGGTACTTAAACCAAAGGAACAGCTAATGAATGTCCTGATGAGTCTGGCTAGTGCTGCTGCTTCCGAACAGAGTAGCTGCTTTTACATCCATCTTTCTTCTGAGGACTGGAATTTACTGGGTAGTAGCCAGGAGGTGATGCATAAACCCAGTTGATGGCTTCTTGAAGCCTCTGTACCAGCGTGGTCTAGGATGGGTAATGTCTTTCCCCTTGCAAAAATAAGAATTAAATACCCCCAGATGTACTTTAAGGGGGAAATCTTGAGCTGGGTGAAGAACAAGACCGGGCATTCCCCTTCTTCCCCTGCAATACTTTACTTTTGCTTCTAGCGAGAACATGCAGGAAAGGTGAAAATGTTTGGTTTATGTTGACAAAAAAGATTTGAGACACTAGCTTATAGTTTCAAGGAGTTGTGCAATATCCCGCTGAAACAAATGAAGCCGTTTTGGTGGACTGTAAAAATACGGGTGATGTGATAATTTTGATGTGTGTTGAAAATTGGTGAGAGGAGTTGTGTGCTTTTGAACTTTGTGAATTTTCAGAGTGGGAGAGACTTAGCCTAGAACAACTTTCAGCCATGTGAGGATAACGGAGGAATAAATGTCAGAGTTCTAGCCAGCTGATAACATCTGTTGAGGGTGAAGATATCCTTAGAGCAGTGTTTTTTAATCAGTGCTCAAGGGGGAGACAGCCACAGGCTTCCAGAATAAGTACATATGAGGGGTTTGCATGCGCTGCCTTCATTGAATGCATATTCATTGTGCTTATCCTGAAAACCTGCTGGCTAGGGGGTGTTCCAAGGGTGGGGTTGAGAACTCCTGCCCCTAGAAACAATATCTGGAATCCCAATTTGTTCATGGTGGGGGGGTCTTGTTGTCTGTGACTTTGCAAAATAGCATTTTAGCTTTCAGGTTTTGGTTATAATTCTTTGTGCAGCATAGAAAACATCTTTGCACTCATTTGAACCATTTCTCCCTTCTAATCCTATATAGGTTTTGTGGGCCTTGTACTTACCATGGTTATACAATATCTAAAAGGTGCTAGCACAAGTCTGATGACAAACGGCACAGCAGCACCTACATTTCATTTATCCTTCTAAAGGGAGCGAGGGTGGACTCTACAGACACTTGACTCCTGTTTGCCTTCAAAATAAAATAAAGAAAGAGATGTGCTGAAGTCGGGGTCTTTTTTCCAAGACTGCCTCTTATGGTTTTTGGCTGGCTGGATGTCAATAAAATAGCAATTCCATGCTGATCAGCTTAACCTTCTGGTGAACATGGGGTTTTTGATGCCTTCAGGTGGCCAATCACGGCTTGATTTGTGCAGGAAAATCTTGAACTCCAGCACCAAGTTTTGTTTTGTTTTTTTCTAAAAACTTTGTACAAAAAATGATGGCAAATGCTTCTAACACTTCCATTTTAACTTTTTATTTTGAATGTTGGACAGTGTGTTGCCTGAATATTTTTGAAACCACTGCTTGTTCTATTCATGACTTAAGGTCCAGAGAAGAATTGTTTCACACTGTTGGAGTGGAGGAGTAGCCTAGTGGTTAGAGCACTGACTTGGTAACCAAGCAACCAGGGTTCAATTCCCACTGGCACTCCTTGTGGCCTTGGGCAAGTCACTTAACCCTCCATTGCCTCGGAAGAAAGGCCTGGCAATCTACTTCCGGTGACACTGCCAAGAAAACCCAGGAGCTTCTGGGTCGCCAGGAGTCAGGACTGACTTGAAGGCACACATTGCTTTTTGTCAGTTTACTTGTACTGCTCATCTGTGGTGGTTTGCAACTGTTGGGATCTACATACTAATCCTTTCTCTCAAAGACACAAAATGAGGGGGGAGATCAACCTGCACCTTGTAAGCATTAATTTCATAAAGCACCTTCCTGTGCACTTGATCCCTGACTTCAGTGCCTCTTCTCTGTCCTCTTTGCTTTACTGGTACCCCTTCTTTATATCGTACAGATAGACAAAAAACATGTTGTTTAGTTCAGACTGATCATTTAGCATAGTCTTTTTGATCTTTTTAAATTCATTTTTGTGTGAGAGTGTGTGAAAACCACTAAGACATACGTGGTTCAGGTCAGTTCTGTAAGAAAGCAATATTTAAATTATGTAAAGCCAGTGGATCTAATATTAAATATGATCTGTTTTTATAGCATGAATAAAGATAGTTTAAATATGCTTATGATACTGAGCTCCCAAGTACACTGATCTATAATTTTTATGCTGCTCTATTTTCCTTTCATTTGCTGTATTCCAGTTGATCCTTTACAAAAAAGGATTTTTGCCTTACTGATGTTGCATGATAAAAATGCTTTTGTGAAATGGATTTATTTTTATAATATTTAATAACTGTCACTACTCAGCTGTACTACCATCATGAAATTGACCCTATCTAGCTTTTTAAAGTCTGTACAAGGTTGTGAATATAAATGTTCAAAGTAAATTGGAATAACGAGCAGTTGCTTTTGTGTATAAATGTTTTCAATAAAGCAGTGTATGTTAGAGCAGTGTTTCTCAAGCTATTCCTGCAGTTACCCCCTAGACGGTCAGGTTTTCAAGAGAGAGATTGGAGTAGGGGTTCACATGATGCCAGCAGGCAAGATGGACATTACCTGCCTTCTCAGGTGGTTTTGCTGCTTTCTCCTTTTACCCGCGGTTTCTCTTTGTCCTTGTTTTCATTGCTTCATGTCCTTGTTACTGTCCGTTCCTCTCCAGTCTGGTGCCATGTCCCTGCTCTAAAAATTTGCGGTCTTCCTCCACACTGTTCAAATAGAGAATGTGTCTTCCATGCATGATCTTTAACCAATGTGAAAACAGTAGAGCACACTTTATCCATCGCTGATGTAGAACTGTGCAGATAGGGGAGGATTCTTGGTGTTTCAGAGCCACCTTTGCAGAGTAGTCATTAAATAGAAGCAGGTGATGGTTCTCTTACATGAGTGTTTTGTTCTGCCAGAAGGCTCTTTGAACGGCAAAGGAGGCCATCCTAACAAGGCTTTGGTGATGACCAACCTAGGGCGTGCGCTCCCTCCTCCTGCTGCAGCCCAATCCTATGCACCCTCTCACACTTACATTGTGCTTTGGAGCCCTGGTGCCTTTGGTAGCCATTGCTTGTAAAATTCATACAGTTTTGCATCCACACTTTCCTGGAGACCCACTACTCTGAGGTTATTGCACTGCGCTCTGTTTTCCTGATCAGAGAGGGGCTCGAGCATTTTTTTCTGTTCCCGCTCTAGCTGCACAATGCATGTTGCCATCTGCTCAGAGTTAGTTTCCTGCACTGCCATCCTTTGTTCCACCTCTGCCAGGCAGGTAAGCTGTGTCTCAAAACATTCTTTAATATCGTCCACTGTTGATTGTAGTTAAGACAATCTTCTAGTGCTATAGAGACCACTCTTGATATCTCTGTGGTTAAGTCTCTTGTAGGTGGTGCATGCTGAGTGGGCACTGTGGCCATTTTCCTGTCTGGATTTGAAGATCGTGTAGGCTGTGCCTTCGAGGAGTGCTTGGGCATGCCCTGCTGGCTTTTCCCAGACTACAGTCCTCAATTCAGCAGTGGCACCCTTTCTGGCCTATTGCTGCTTTGATGGAGCAATAGGGACGCCGAGTTGCCTGATTTTTCTGCTGATTTATATGGTCCTACTCTGGAGCTCTAGTCAGTCACTTTTGTTATGGTTACTTTCTCTGGACTTTCCTAGCCCCTGGTGGCCTAGCTAAATCCCCTTATATTGTAAAAGTATGACTAAGTGGCCAGCTGGCCTGACAATGGCATCTAGGGGAAGAGGCCAAGATGTAGCTGTTGATTAAGAAGAGAGGACTTGGGCTGAGTTGGCAAGTACCCTGGCCAGTGGCTAAGAAAAGGGGACGGCGGATAATGTTGCAGTGGTGTGAACCCTGAGGTGATGAATACCAAAATGCATGCAGAACCTAGTAACACTGCAGTGCCATGTTTGTGAACTATGCGATAGGGAGAGGAGGGAACCGGGGTCTGGAGGTGGCAAATGGATAGGGGACTGGGGATGGAATATAAAAAAAAAGAAATGGACCCAAGAGGAGAGAAAGCTAAAGAACGGGGGTTAAAAGGGGTACAACTGGGAGAGAAATGGAATGAATATGGGATGTGGAAATGAATGCTGGAATGGGAGGGGGGATGTGGATAATAGGGAGCGGGGGGGGGGAAGAAGTAAAACGGGTAGGGAAAGGGAGCAAATGAGGAAGAAACAATATGAGGAAGTAAGAGGGAAAAAGAGTCCAAGGGCAAAGAATGGGGCCACCATGTCACTTAGAGGTAGAAATAGGCTTGCTGGGACTCGGCTGGAGGTCCCAGGGGGCACCATACTCAGATCCATCTGCGATATAATCTGGAAACCTCCTGTGTTGGATAAGTTTAGGATAACTACACTGGATGTGGGCAGCTTGCATTCACCAGTTAAATAGGAGAAAACCCTTACTTATTTGCACAAACTAGGGACGGATGTAGCCATACTGCAGGAGATCCATTTGACAGATAAAGAACACACTAAATTACGGAAGGGTTGGGTGCGAGAGGTCCATAATGCGGCATACTCATCTAGACAATGAGGAGTGGCCATATTGTTAGGAAAACGAACATCCTTTGAAGTATACCAAACCATGCGAGATGTGGAGGGGTGATATGTATTGGTGTGGGGGATACTGCAAGGGCTTAAATTAATGCTGGGTAGCATTTATGCCCCCAACGTGTATAGGCATTCTTTCTTTGTGGCATTGGTGGGGAAGCTGGCAGACCAATCTGAGTACTCCTTGATTATCGGGGGAGACTTTAATACAGTAGCAGACCCCCAGGTAGATTTCCAACCAGTGAGGCAGGGACAAAAGGGATGGGGTATCAACTTCCTTTGCCATGAATTGGAGCTGATAGATGAGATGGTGCACACTCTATCCACTGGATCTGGAGTTTACGCATTACTCGGTGCAGCATAAATCACAGACCTGTATAGACTACATCCTGATATTGGAGCATCTGTTTGGGAGACTCCAGAATAGTGATATCCAGCCCCGCCTGATATCTGACCATGCAGTGATCCAAATAGACATATGGCAGACCAGAGAGACGGGGGATAGAATCTGATGACTTAACCCTATTTGCAGCCAGGACGCAGAGTTTTATAACTTCCTTCACCAATGCTGGCAGGATTATGAGCTAGAAAATGAGAAGGGAGGTTGTGGCATGCACATACTGGGAGGCCAGGATAGCGGTGTTGAGGGCTGAATAATTGGCTATACATGCTATAGAACAGGGGTCACCAACCTGTGGCCCACGAGGTCCCTTCGTGCGGCCCGCGAGGCTCTACCCCGGTTAACATTACGTGCGGCCCACCAAGGATTCCCGCCATTGTATCCACGCGCTCGCAGCTCACCGACGACCACCTGCAAGCGTCCCTTCTCCTGTCAGTGTCATCTGTGAAGCCGGACTTTAAGCGTTTGTCTGCTAGCATGAATCATCAGCCATCTCATTAAATTCAATAAAGGTGATCAGCCATTGTTTTCATAATTTTGCGTTTGTTGTTTTTTTTCGCGGGGGCGGGGAGAAGGGGGGTGTGGCCCGCGAGGCTCCCGGTAGTTGGCTGTGCGGCCCTCTGGAGGTTGGTGACCCCAGCTATAGAAGGAAGCAGCAGAACCAGCAGCTACTAATTGTGGCATCACCAAACACAATATAATGCTGATATGGGGGCACAATCCCAGGCCCAGCTGCAGGAGCAGTGTAACAAGGTGAGTGCACCGCTGCAGCAAAGAGCACTACGCAGTATCCATTTGAATAAATATAGACTTCACAAGTGGGGGAGACAAGGCAGGAAAACTGCTGGCCGACCTAGTCAGGCCTTCGAGGGTTATGTGAACAGTAGTTAAAATCCGAAGAAATGACGGGACATTGGTGGTAGGGACCCAAGCAATTGTGTACACATTTAGAGTTTTTTTCACTCCCTTTACCAAAAGGAGACAGCAGATGATGATGCGCAGGAGCGGTTCTTTCGTGAGCTTCCCATACCCAAGCTTGATGAGGAAAGTGCTGCTCTGAATAGGCCTATAACAGTAAGCAAAGACCCCAGGCCTGGATGTGTTGGGGCCAGAATTTTACAAAATTCAGGGAGCAGCGGTAGTTCCAGCATTACGGGACATGGGGGAAGAAACAAGACAGAGGGGGGCTTTGCCACTTGGGCCAATCAAGCCACTGTGGTCCTTCTAGAGAAGCCTTGGAAGGACCTGGAAAAGGTAGAGGCTTACCAACCTATCTTCCTACTCAATCAAGATGTCAAACTCCTAGCAGCTGTCCTGGCAAGATGCCGGGACAAGTAATTCCCAAATTAGTGCATATGGACCAGGTAGGATTTGTATAGGGAAGAAGTGCAGTCAGCCATATGGTTACAGCGATCACACACTTCTGCCAGAAATATTAGGGAGAGGCCAGAACAGATAGCTTTTGATGGAGTGGATTGGAGTTTTCTCAGCGTCCAGGCTGATCATCGCTATCTGTTCTGGCCTCTCCCAAAATATGGGCTAGGTGGCTATTTTGTGGGGTGGATAAGGGCTTTATATGAGCAACCAAAGGCACAGCTTTTAGTCAATGGCTGCCTGACAGATGCGTTTGAATTACACAGTGGTGCCAGATGGGGCTGCCCATTTTCCCCTTTACTTTTCATACTGTCCTTAGAGCCCTTCACCATTAAATTGAGAGAAGCTCATGGGCTGCCGGGATTACAAGTGGGAGAACAAGAGTGTAAGATAAGTCTTTTTGCAAATGACATGTTGGTGAGGGCATGCCTTACTCTTGAGAGGGCCTGGTGCGTTTGCTGGACTTGCTGGAACAGTCTGGCAGCTTTTCAGGCCTCCGCATCAACCCAATTAAATCAGAGGCTTGACTATTGGGAGAAAGGGGTGGGCAGATGTGGGGGGGACTCCATAGATTCATTTGGACCTTGGAACCCCTAAAATATCTGGGTATGTATCTGCACTGGGACCAACAGGTAGCGTATAAGAAAAACATCATAGACAAGCTCCAGCAAATAAAACACTTGTGACAAGTGGCGAGAACTTCCTCTATCCTTTTATGAGTGGGTGGCATTGGTACTGTCGTACCCCCTTGCCTAGGCCAGAGGCTTAGGGCAAAAAAGGCTGCCTTATTTGTCCTTAAATAAAGAGTCACTGGTTTTCTCCACCAGAGAATTCTGGGAGTTGTAGTTCTTACTTAAAGACAAAGTAGTATGACCACTCAGGTTTGTTCAGGCAAAACAAGGAAATTTATTTTTGGGTTCCCCTTTCGCATCATATTCAAACACAAGGCAAAATAGGATTATTCTCCAAAGATAACAGGAACAAAAATTGCATCTGGAACCTCGGAACTGAAAACACCTTTTCACATCACAGCTGTCCCCAGCTAATTCTTCAGCTTGTTAATTCACAGCTACCTCTTGTCATTCAAACCAGGTAAATTCATTCCATTTATATCCAATGTAGCTTTAGTTAATAAACTCAGGGTTCAGTAAATGTTCTTTAGTTTAACAGAAGGTCTTAGCTTTCTCCTAGCTAAGTACAATATTGCTCTTCAAAGACTTTCTGTCTCAGTCCTTTTCCTTAGTAATAGTTAAACTTCCCTTCTACATAGAGAACAATCCATCGGTGCTTCATTACACACACAGTCTTCCTCACAAGGATCAATCTGCATGTCCTCTTGCACCATACATTGCTTATCTTCCCCTGGGTTTTCAACAACCTGTTCAAACTTACTGTTTTGTAGAAACTTCTGGAGTTCCTCTAAAAGCTGCTTTCCTTGATAAGAACTGGTTGTACCTTGAGAGTAGGCTTTTCTGTCTTGGAACAGTTTCTTTAATACTTTGTATTCAGGTCTATCTCTCTGCTTGAGGCTGGGTTCTGGTTATCTCTGTCTATAACTGCTTGCACCCACCTTCTCTCAGCTTGGGTTCCTAGAACCGGGTTTTGCACACTCTGCTCTGCCGTCTGGCTTGGCTCATTAGCAACGTCCCCAGCTATCCATCAGCTAGACTCTGAAGCAGGCGTACCTTTCCCCTTAGAACTGCTTCTTTGGTTGCTAAAACCTTTTTCCCACGTGGAGTAAAGCTTTCCACGTCTGCTTTCTCTTGGCTTCCTTGAACCAGGCTTCACGGCTCCTGAACCCTCTGGCTTCATAGCTGCTGGACTCTCAGCTGCTCTCTCTCCTTCTCCTCTCTCTGATGCCACTGAGGCCGGCTTAAAAAGCTGCTTTCCTGCTACCACTCCCTGCTCATGTGCCTGTGATTAGAGCTCAAACCTGCACCTATGTTAGGGCTTGGGTGTGGCTCACCCTCAGCTAGTATGTTTCTTTAGTTTATCTGAGGCTTGAACCCTGTGGAAATCTTGCCTGTCTCTTGTCTTAAAGGCGTATTCCCTATTTTCCTCTATTTCCATCTGTTCAACACCACTCTCATCGTCACAGTACGCATGACAATTGTTTCCAAAAATCCTGTATCAGCTGCAGATGCTGCCTATCTGGGTACCAAGGAGGGAAGAGGAGCAGTTTAAAGGGATCATTCACTCTTTTATTTGTGGTGGGTAGGGACATTCACTCTTTTATTTGTGGTGGGTAGAGAACCCTAAATTAGCTATGCAAAACTAATTAGAGTGGTAGAACAGGGAGGGGTAGGTCTCCTGGATTTGAGGGTATATAATATGGCCTCCCTTATGTGATGGATATATGAGGTTATACACGGCGGGGAATGGTAAGCACCGAGTGGCCTGCTGGACACTTGGAGTGATACCTATAGGATGATCAATAAGTTACAGACCCCAAAGGGAACCTTGAAATGAAGGGAGTATAAAGTATTGCTAGCCCCTCTTCACAAAGCCTGGCGATGATGGGCAGAGCGGGAGCAGTCTAATTGACAGGTAGGCAGCAACACTGGATTCCTTCCAGGGCAGGGAGTGAGCCCCTTTGCACTCTGGAAGAGAGAGGATAGAGTATTTTGGGCAGCTTTTGCGTGGGGACAAGGGTTGTTCCCAACATATGAGAGTCTACAGGAAAAGTTTGGTCTGTCAGCTTTGCAAAGATTTCAATACATACAACTCCAACACTAATGGCACCAATTAGATATGGGAGCACCAGGGAGCCTTGCAGCCACAGAGTGGGATGAGGATCTGCAAAATTTAGCATCGCAATGGAATACACTATCCCAGTGGAACAAAATATTGTGCAACATGTTGGGGGTGGCACACCTAACCTTGCTGGCAAGCTGCTGGGCAGAGGACATAGCTTAGCATCTCGAACGGTACTTTCAGAATATAATGGCAGTGACTTGCAATGTCCGATATCGGGAGATGCAGTATCAAATTTTGCACCGATCATAATTTACCAGGGCCAGGGGAGCTGAATTAGGAATGTGAGAGGCAGGACTATGTGAAAAGTGTTGAACTGGGGAAAAGACTTTCTGCCACACCTTTCTGGAATGCAACAGGCTAACTGGACTATGGGGGGAAGCATTAGAAAGTCTGAGTAACATCATGGGGTAGCGGTCCTATGGCCTTCTCATGCTGGGAGATGAAACCCCACTGCAGTTAGAGAGCATGCAAAGTAGATTGCAAATTTATCTTACTGGGTATATGGGGCGTCAAAAAGACCATCTTGCAACATTGGGTGGGAGCGCAGCTGCTGACCTTCACACGCTGGGTGACCAATATGCATAATTTGGCACAGGGGGAACAATATGTCTACTAAACACAGGTAACATCCAGGTGGACCTGTTATCAATGGCTTTGGCTACAGTTTGTTACGTTTCCCTAGGGGTGGGGAGGGGGAGAACATAGCTGTCAACTTTTGCATAAACTAACCAAGGGAATGACCCTATGGCAATATAAACCAGCTGCATCATACTATTTGAGATAATATATTCCAACTTGAAAGCCATTGTTGACATCCCGATGGATAACTTGGTGGTTTTGTATATTTGTTCAAGATCAAATAAAGATTACATTAAAAAAAAAAAGAGAGAGATTGAAGTATTGCCTCTGTATGCAAATCTCTCTCATGCATGTTCATTGTGGATATCCTGAAAACCTGACTGTCTGTGCGGTTCTCAGGAAGGAAGAGCTAATGAAACACTGTGTTAGAAGATTATCAAGCTTAAATTAAACATGTATAAATATAATTTGTGCCTCGTCTCTCTACCTAAATGTATATTCTAAATTTTTAAGTAAACTACTTTCCAAAGGAAGATTGAGAAATTTGCATAAATAGAAGTTTCTTCATTGTCCCTTCAGCCCAGACATGTGGGTTTGTGTTCCTACCAGCAGATGGAGACACAGAACTACTGGTTTGATGATGCCATTCTATATAAGGGTCCTGTGCAGCCATCCTTGCACCGATATTTCTCTGTCTTCAGCAGATGGAGGTTATCCATAATCTGTGCAGTCTTTGACTAGACTGAAGATGCAGGACTTAGCTAGCGGACCAGTGGGTTTAGTGAGGTGTTAGCTGGCTAAGGGCCCTAGGGTGCAAAACCTGGTGGTATTCGGTTCCCCCTCCCCTCCACAGCACCTCTTGGAGCATGCTTGAGGTCTTGGCCTTGGTGAAGGCATCTCAGCCTTCTTGCCTTTTGGGAGGGGGCTGGGACAGATACTTTGGGAAGCATATTCAGAGCGATTTAACTGGTTAGCACACCTGTTAACTGGTTAAATCAGTGATTAGCAGGATATGTAGTGGCGCTAAATCATTTAATGTTGTGGAAATATCCCCTGTTACCTGGATTGTATGTGCCGATGCTAGCCGGTTCGCATTGGTGAGTGCTGGAGGCGGCACTAGAGTTAACAGGCCATTGGTGATATTCAGCCATTGGCTGGTTAACTGAAACTAGCTAAAGTTAGGCCAGCTGATTTTTTTTTTCTTATTTTAGCCGGTCAAGCTTTCCAGCCAGTGGCTGAATATAGCTGATGACTATATAGCTAAAATGCTAACTGGGCATCCCCGATATTTAATGGTAGTGGCTGGATATGGCCCTGGCATTGAATATAAAGTGTGATCAAAAAGTATCGAGGCTTATTGTGTAACTGTATAACAATATGTCGCACCACAATGCTATTAAGCATGCAGTGACCTAGTTATGTGCTCTGCATGTGCAGAGTGTAACATGGCTGCAGCACACCTGTATTTTTTTTAATCACGTAATGCTGGTATCATGTGCAAGCAGTTTGTCAGATTTACAATGATTGAAAAAATTGAACAGCGAATTTGCATTAAATTCTGCCAGAAATTTGGAGATTTGTACAAAGAGACTAATGACAAGTTACAACAAGTGTATGGCGATGAATCATGCTAGTTTGACTGGTACAAATGCTTCCAAGAGAGCTGCCAAAGTGTTGAACATTCTGGAAGGCCATCCATGAGCAGGAATGAAGACAAAGTTGAAGGAGTGCATGCCACAATATGCTGAAATTGTCAATTGATTATCACGGAGCTTGCTGAGGACATTGACATCAGTTAAGGGTCAGTACAGTCCATTCTTACTGTTGATTTGGGGATGAGATGTGTGTCTGCAAAATTCATGCTGAAACTCCTGTCCCATGACCAAAACGAAGTTGTTGGAATGCATTGAAAATGACTCAGATTTCATCAAAAAGATAATTGCTAATGACGAATCATGGGTTTCTCCAGGAACAAGCAGGAAGTCAGTCCTCACATATGGGTGACATTGGTGCTGACAGAGCCTTCACGGAAGCATCTCCCCATCTTTCAAAGAAAGCCTTTGGGAGATGCCACCACGTATGTGTAGTCCCCTTCCTGCCCAAGGGTACCATCTTGCTCAATCTTTTTTTTCTGCAGAGCCCACCGGACATGTCTGATTTCTCTGGAAAAGGTTGATTAAATTCTCAGTGAAGTGTTTCCTTTTTGCTCCAGTTGCAATCAGTTCCTTTCCTGCCTCCGAGCTCACTTTCCCCAGCATCGCGGCTCGGACCTGTTTTTTTGTAGTTTTTCCCTCTGCGTGGATTTGCGCTGTTTTTTCCATCGCTGACAACTTCTTGGGTCTTCAACCTTGTTGGGCTACTTTTTTTCCCCCAATGGCCAGCAGCTTTAAAAAGTGTGATTGGTGCACAAAAAATATGTCCCTCACAGACACACATGATTGCTGCCTTTGGTGTATAAGGGCTAACCACAACCCAGAGGCCTGCAGCCTTTGCAGAAAGATGTCCATTAAGGCCATCAAACTCTGTCAGCAGAAGCACGATGAAATCTTAAAACAGTCAGAGTCTGCCCCAGAGACTCCACGTTCCAGGGCCCCATCCGAATGCTGGGAGTCGCACAGTGATCCCTCTGCTACCGATCGGGTCTGCGAGCCCTCAGACAGGGGTTCCCCAGTGCATGAACAGAAGAAAAACTCCTTGAGGAACTCCTCTTGGGACTTGGACAAGGCTAGGTCCTGCAGTCTGTGCAGAACCTGGGGAGTCGGAGCGGCCAGCCAAGTCCCCCACAAGGATTTGGAGGCCTCCCAGTGATTGGCATCAGACACCCAAGACATCCTCGTCAAGGACTCCCTCTCCTCACTGACACTAGACCTGGTAACCCTGGCATCCAGTTCGAAGGCTGCGACACCTCTTGAGTGGGAAGCCAGGATGGTGAACTTGGAGCACCGTCTGTCTGCCTTCCTCACCATTCAGCAGGTGCTGGTGCTGATGCTCTGCTCTACTGGTGCATCCGCCTAGACCACTGGGACCTCAACATCAAGGACTTGCTCGGTTGCTGAACAGATCCTTGTGAGCCCATCAGCTCGCATCAATCCTCGGCAGAGGTCTCTATCACAATCCCGCTCCTCAGGAACGAGATCCTCGCTGGTGAGTGCTCATGGCTCCGGCCACGAAGCTGCTGTGATCCATTGGCCACCTGATCCGGGTCCTGCCCTACAGGCCTGATCTGGTGCCAAATCCTCCACTGGGAGTCTGAGGATGAGACATCACTGGACACTCGCAAGCACCACGATGTCCCATTGGACCCATCCCCTCTGGCGACCTGGCGTTGGTTTCTGCCGGACACCTCATTCCTTGAATTTGTGTGGGACATGTTGAGGGCACTGGCCATCTCCATGGAGTCGGAGGAGGATCCTCGCACAGAGGAGCTAGAGATTCTCCAATCCAGTTCTCTGCCAAAGGAGGCATTCACTATTCCTGTCCCTGCCATCCTCAAGAGACTTCTGCTCTGCATATGAGAGATGTCGGCATCTGTACCCATAGTTAGCCAATGACTCGATGCGATGTACCGAGTCCAGCAAGGCCCTGGCTTCAGGAAGCTGCAGTTGCCCCATAACTCTATGGTAGTAGTGTCAGCCATACATCTGCTCAAGAGCCAGAAGATGCATTCTTTGGTGCCCCCAGCAAGGAGACCCTTACCCTTGATGCCCTTGGTAGGAAGTGCTACCCGGGCTCGATGCTTGCCTGCCAGATCCAAGCGTACCATCTGTATATCAGCATGTATTTTTGGGACTTGACAAAAGAGCTTACTGGGTTCCCTGCTGGCCTTGGGGATGACTACCTCCAGCAGTTACAGAATCTGATCAAGGGTATCGGAATGCTCAAAGTATCTGACTCGGGCGGCCTATGATGGCTGTGAGTCAACCATGAGGGTAGCTGCCACAGGCATCCTTGCCAGATGCCTCGTGTGGCTACAGTCATCTGATCTGGAGCAATGTGGCCAGGGCAAGCTCATTGATGTCCCATGCCAAGGAGAGAATCTCTTTGGCAAACCTATGGCAGAGAGACCATGGAGATAGTTTGAGTTTCTTACGAGGACTCAGCTCTCCAAGAAGACTGCTACCCTCCCCAGGAGGAAAACCCCAGGCAAAAAGCCTCCATATCTGAAGAAGGATCAGGCTTACCTGGGGATCCCCACAGTATCAGGCTCCTCAGCAAGGCCACCATGCCAAAGAAACAGGTCAGGGCCCCCAGAAGTAGGGCCCAGCCCCAGCACAGCTAGGGGGGAGCTTTTGACTCCTGGGGCATAGCTTCTACATCCTCAGGAGGTCAGCTGCCCACAGGGGGACATCTGGTCCACTTTACCCACCAGTGGTCTTCCATTACTGCTGATGCTTGGGCACGCTGGGTAGTCCGAGAAGGCTACCTTCTCCACCTGGACCAGATGCCTCCCCCATTCTTCCCAAGAGAGCCCACTTGGCCTCGCCTGCACCGGGCCCTGCTTTTGCAGGAACTCGCAGGTCTTCTCATGGACAAAGCTGTGGAACCAGTACCCCATCACCTAAGGGGCAAGGGGTTCTACTCATAGTACTCCCCAGTCCCAAAATGAATCAGGGGCCTAAAGCTCATCCTAGACCTGCAAAATATAAATACATTCTTGGTGCGGGAGAAGTTCAAGATGCTCTCCCTTGGAACATTGCTGCCATACCTCCAGCAGGGAGACTGGCTATGCTCCTTGGATCTAAAGGATGTGTATACCCACAACCTCATTCATCCCAACCACAGGCAGTACCTCAGATTCAGGCTAGGGGGGGGTGACCAGTACAGAGTGCTACCCTTTGGTCTAGCCTCCACACCCAAAGACTTCACCAAATGCCTAGCAGTGATAGTGGCCTTCCTCTATGTAGAAGA
Organism: Ichthyophis bannanicus; assembly: GCA_033557465.1. Classification (NCBI taxonomy): domain Eukaryota; kingdom Metazoa; phylum Chordata; class Amphibia; order Gymnophiona; family Ichthyophiidae; genus Ichthyophis; species Ichthyophis bannanicus. Next base: position 125,312,967 of record CM066049.1, read on the forward strand.
CTGGCTTGTAAAAGGAGACATGGCCGCAGAGGTGCAGCAGGCCATGGGCTGCACCATCAGTGTTCTACAACATCTGGGGTTTGTGATAAACCACTCCAACTCTCATCTGACCCCTACACAGGATCTGGAGTTCATAGGGGCTTGAGTGGACACTCTCCAGGCCAAGGCCTTCCTCCCCTTAGACAGAGCAAGTCACCCTGTAGCTTTGGCCACAGAGGTACAGCATCGCCATTCTGTGTTGGCTCGCTCCCTGCTCCATATACTCAGCCACATGGCATAGACAGTCCATGTTGTCCCCAATGCCTGTCTTCACATGAGGGTAGCCCAGTGGGGCCTCTGCTCCCAGTGGACGAAGGCCAGGGGCTGGCTTTGGAACAGTGTGTGTGTGTCTGTCCCATCTGCTGGCAGAAAGTTATACAACACCTACAGACAGGCATGCCTTTCAAGAACCCAGTGCCCCAGCAGTTCCTCACCATGGAGGCCTCCTTGCTGGGGTGGTGAGCCCATTGCAGGAGCCTCTGCATGCACGGCAACTGGTCCAAGGCAGAGAGCCAACAGCAGATCAACCTGCTGGAGCTCAGGGCCATATTTCGGGTGCTCTAAGCTTTCTGCCACTACCTACAGCACCTGTCTATGCTGGTCCAGATGGATATTTGGGATGTTCTAACTGAACAGCAGGGAGGCACAGGGTCTTACACCCTCTGCCAGGAGGCAGTGTAATTCTCTGCTCATATGCGATCAGTCAAGGAATGCTTCTGAGGGTGGTGTACTTGCCAGGCCAGGACAATGCCCTGACAGACAGACTGAGCAGGATCCTATTGCTGCATGAATGGTGGCTAGACCCCAGAGTAGGCCAATGGCTGTTCCACCTCTGGGGTAACTCACTAGTGGACCCCTTGCCTGCCCAGCCAATGCTCAGCTGCCCTGCTTCTGCTCTTGTGAGCCTCACCCAGCCTAGGTGGCAGTGGATGCCTTCCTTATCTTGTGGTCAGAGGGCCTTCTGTATGCCTTCCTGCCCATGCCACTGGTTGCCAAGACCTTTTCCAGGTCCTCCGGGACAAGGCATTGCTGATCCTGATGGCCCCAAGGTGGCCTAGGCAACCTTGGTTTTTGCTGCTGCTCTGCCTATCAACGGATCCTCTGCTCTCTCTGGGGAATGCCCTGGGATTACTGACTCAGGAGGATGGCTCCCTCCTTCACCCTAACCTGGGCTCTCTGGTGCTAATAGCATGGCTGCTGAATGGGTAACCATGATTCCCTTCAGCCTCTCGAGGGAGGTGAAGGAGGTCCTCCTAGCTTCTTGTAAGACCTTCACAAGGCAGACCTATGTCTTTAAGTGGCATAGGTTCTCGGTGTAGTGCACAGAGCAACATGTCAACCTGTTCTCCTTCCCACTGCAGATGGTGCTGCAGTACTTGCTTCATCTCTTGCAGGCTGGACTCAAGTCCATCTCCACCAGGATGCATCTGCATGCTCTTTTAGTGCACCACCACTTTATCAAGGCCAAATCCCTCTCTGCGTAGTCCCTTGTTACCCAGTTCTTATGGGCCTCCTGCTCTTGAAATCCCCCCACCCCCAATCTGCCCACCTCTGGTGGAATGATACCTTAATGTGGTACTATCACACCTCACTGGGCTGCCCTTTGAGCCCCTGGCTTCTTGCCATCCATGGTACCTCTCCTGGAAGGTTGTCTTCCTGGTGGCATTCACATCTGCTTGCAGGGTCAGCGAGCTTTAAGCCTTGGTGGCAGAGCCACCCTACACCAGGTTCTATAAGGCAGGGCAGTGGCCATCCTCCATACCTTGGATTGTAAGTGGGCCCTGTCCTACTTGCACCATACCTAGAGCCACCCCAAAGCCTCACAGCTTTTTGTCTCCTATGACTCCAGTCGGTTGGGGAAGGTGGTAAGCAAGTGGAATCTGTCCACCTGGATGGTGGACTACATTGTCCTCTCCTACAAACAGCAGGGCTCCAGCTGGACTGCTGGGTTATGGCATACAGTGTCAGGGTTATGGCAACCTCTGCTGCAAACTTGTGCTCTGTCCCTATGACAGACAGCTGCTGGGCCACCAGCTGGTCCTTAGTCCACACCTCTGAAACTCACTACTACCTGGAGAGGGAGTCCTGACGGGACAGCGCCTTCAGCCAGGCCATACTCTGTAATCTTTTTGGAGTCTAGGCAATTCCTACCCTCTGACCCTTATTGTTCAGGCTACAAGAGTGATGGTTCTCCCTGGATGCTGGGGTCTTTTCAGACTCATGTGCTGCTGCTGCTCATAGCTTGACTATGGTTTACGGTAGCCTGTAGCTAGGGAGTCCCATATGCGGGGACTGACTTCCTACTTCTTCCTGGAGAAAGCATAGTTACTCATCTGTAACCCTCCCTCCTCTCTGTGGAGTTGCTGTATTTTTGCTGCCTTCTTTTTTTGGCTGTAGCTATGTCATCTGAGTGGGTAAGATGGCACCCTTGGGCGGGAAGGGGGATCACACATGCATTGTGGCATCTTCTAAAGGCTTTCTTTAAAAGCTGGGGTGATGCTTCTGCATGGACTTTGTTGGTGCTGATGTCACTCTTATCTGAGGACCGTTTTCCTGCTGTCACCAGAGAACATCTGTTACAGGTGTGTAACTATGCTTTATGGTTATGACCCAGAAACTAAGCCTCAATCCTCACAATAGAAGGCTCCAAAGCCTGTCAGGTGGGGAGTCATGTCAAGTTCATGGTCAGTTTTCTTTGATTACCTAAGGTATTGTTCAGCATGAGTAATGATCCAAAAGGCCAAGCTGTCAATAAAGAGTACTACATCTAAATTCTAACTTGATTGAGCTATGCAGTTTGATGTAAGAGGCTAGAGTTGCACAGGATTGTGAATGGTTGCTTCGTCATGATAACGCCCTAGCTCTTGTATCACATGTGGTTCATCTGTTCCTGGTCAACTACCAAATGGAGCAAGTCTGTCAGCCTCTGTGCTTACCGGACCTTGCACTCTGTGACCTTTCTTTTTTCCAAAATTGAAATTATCACTGAAAGGGAAGGAGATTGGGTGACTTACACCATAACGAAAGAGGCGTTTCAAAATTGGTTCCAGCAGTGGCAGGAATGCTGCAGGAAGTGTGTTTTATCTACAACTGTTGGTGATATACTACTTATGTTATTGTATAAGTCTTGCTACTTTTTGATCGCACCTTGAATCTCTGTATAATTTAAAGCAGGTATGCCTGCTGATTTAACCATGCTGCCCCCCCCCCTCCCCTTTGTTAAAAAAAGAAGAAGGAAAAAAATGTGGCTTCCTTACCTTTCTTCAGAGATGATTTGGGAAATGACTGGCTGCATAGGTCCACTGGAATATTAAGGGGGGGGGATCATCCCCCCCCCCTCTCTTTGGTGTGGCTGAGTACAGCTGCTGCTGCTGCTGCATTGGAAACAGGTGTTTTGGCCAGCGTAGCCAGAGGTTGGAAGGACATATTCAATGCCCTGCTACTCTTTACCACCCTCCAGAAGCTGCCACCAGTTTGCCTAATGGTTGGCCTGGCCCTGCGTAGGAGGAAAGGCTTGAAAAAAAATAGGCCTTTTCTATTTATTTATTTACTCTTTTATATCATGCTATTTAAAATCTGTGTGGTTTATATTCAATAGTAACTTATACAGTGCAGCCTAGGCTGTGCTGTAAGTTGGACATCGTTGGGGTAACTATTTACAGGTTGGAAATCAAATCAAGGTCGGTGCAGGACTATTGTTGGGTAAAGTAGCTTTTTACAAAGGTGAGGGCTATATACAAGCTGCTATTTACAAGGTATACATGGTTGATAATGGTGCCCCTGGGTGTGGTTGCCTCAACGTGGCAACCACACCCAGGCAACCATATTTATTTATTTTATTTTTTTTTATTTATCCTGTCAAATTGCTCAGGGTAGGTTACAAATTACATACATAATATTAAAAAATAACATGACTGACAATAACTCATCATAACACATATCTACTTTCATAAAAATGATAGTACAGGACATTACTTAATTTACAAGATCTTACAATGTCCATTGTATCTCAGGAAAAAGTTATGTTTTTTAATCTCCTTCCAAAAATATGACAGATTGGCCATAGACTGGTAAATTTTTGGTATTCCATTCCATAGTAGTGGCAAAGAACATGAATAAGTATTACGACGTGCACATTCAAGATTAAAATGTTTGCAAGAAGCGATCACTAACAGTCTGATTGCGAACTTGGAGTATGGGCTTGGATATACTAAAGCAACTTATTTACAACATAGGCTGGAAGCTGACCATAAAAATATTTAAAAGCCAAGATGAGCATTTTAAAAATACACTTTTCAATTGGTAGCCAATGAAATGAGTTTAGATAATGAGAGACATGATCTCTAAACCTCAAATCAAAAATCAGTCTCACAGAAGCATTCTGTATCCGTTGTTGCTTTTCTTTTTATTTCACAGTTAATCCATAAAACGGAGTGTTACAATAATCAATTCTTTGTTATTAATATGTATACAAGTTGTAAAATCTCAAATTTTGAAAAAAAACTGATGGATCTTATATAATTGTTGTAAGTAATATTTGGAAAAAAGACCGTTGAGGGCAACAGGGCTAGCCCAACCATTAGGCAAATTAGGTGGTCACCTAGGTTGGCAATTTAGGGGGAGGGGGAATGGCAGCAGCAAAGAGCAAGGTATTCAAAGCTAAACAGCTGTTGACAGACAGAGGTATAAAGACTAAAGTCTGCATGGGGCAGCAATTCCTAAAGCCAGCCGTAGAGGGGAGATGATATGTCTATAAAATAAGTGGAGTGAAACAGATAAAACAGATTTGTTTACTCCTTCAAAAAGTAGGAAGGCTAGGGAACACGCAGTGAAGCTACACTATCTTTCTCCTAGGACAAGCAGGATGAGTCAGTCACACCTGGTGATGTCATCCGACGGTGCCGAGGATGAAAGTAGCACTCCAGAACTCAGAGAGGTAAACCTTTCTGAGCATGTGCAGGTAGCTCTACCTCCCTGGCTAGCCCAGTCTCTTTTGCATCCTGCTGGCAGGGCGGAAGAAATCACAGCTCTCAATTACACAAGTATCTTCACAGCCACGGTCCTGGACCTCCTGACATGGCTTCTGGACCAGCGATCTACCAGCATGCCACGGTACACCCCGCTCTCCTGGCCACCAAGGGAGGTTCAGACTCCTTCCCCTCCACCTCCACTTCCATGTGCTTCACCCAGACCACGGACTTGGAAGGTGAGGGGGTGGCCACTCGGGACTCCACAACTGATCACCCTGCCATCGTGCTGAGCATCAGTACAGAACCCCCTATCTCACACCCCAGCAGCACATGAGGACCTCAGCCGAAGTTCCTGCAGAAGCTTGCAGTACAGCTGTCCCTGACCCCAGTGGACAATCCAGCATTGGTGACTGCATCCAGCGGTGCTGTATGTTTCCTGGACACCCCCAAGATGCAACCCACTCTACCAGTGCACCAGCCCCTCTTAGACAATCTCCTTAAGGTCCGGCAGACCCATACTCGGGATCAACCACATCATGAAAGCTTGAGACCAAGTTTGAGGTCCAGGCCCCTCCTGCATTTGAAAAACAGCTCCCACACCAATCTATCATGATGGAATCTGCTATAACGAGGGCCAAGAAGTCACGTGCCTGTGCCTATGCCAACACCCTGCCCGGGCGGGACCTCAAGCTCAACAACATAGGGAAGAAAACCTTCCAGAATGCCATGCTCAGTGCAAAGATCGCAGCCCACCAGTTTTTTATTTATTTATTTTTATCTCTTATATACCATGCTATTTGATATCAGTGCGGCTTACATGGAACATCAAGGTATTTTACAGTGGGGGATTACACCGTAATTACAAATAACAGGGATCTCAACTTGGATAACCATATTAACTATTTACACATATATTTACAGGGCACATGGGCTATGGAGGGTTAAGTGGCTTGCCCAAGACCACAAGGAGCACCTGTGGGACTAGAAACCCCAGTCCTTCCAGCCCAAGGTTGCTGTCCTCTAGTGGGATTTGAACCCCTGACCTTCCAGCCTGAAGTACCTTGCCCCAATCACTAGGCCACTCCTCCACTCCAGTTCCAGCATGTCCTCTTCCAGGATTTCCTGCTGGAGGGGCTCAAAGCAATCGTCAGCATGCTCCCTAACAAAATGTCTGAGGCCATCCTTGCCCTCATTGCAGACCTCACAGAGTGTATCAAACACTGTGCTCCACTGTTGACTCCTTCAATACCGCTGCTTGGGGGGTGGCTTTGTCATCGCAGTCTGATGTATGACTGGGCTCTGTATGTCAGGACTGAGAGAGGACACCCACAATTGAATTGCTGACTCCCCCTGTGGGGGGGATAACCTTTATCTTTATCTTTATTAAAACACTTGATAGACCGCCCAGGCCGAAGCGTCAGGGTGGTGTACAATCATAAAAAGTGACAGCTGCTGAGAAAGGAAGGAGAGAAAAGAACGCCAAAAAATAATAGAACAGCAAAAGAAATAGCAAAGAATAAAGAGAAAGCAAAACAGTAAGACAGTAAAACTATAAAAATAAAAATATAAAAACAATAAAAATAATAACTTAAAAATAGTAACGGATTAAAAAGGAATGGGGAGGGGAGGGGGAAACACGAGCCAAATATAGGTGGAATGGGGGGCGAGACTAGGGGGACAAACACCATCAATGAGGGGAAGAACAGGAGGAAGTAGGGGGGGGAGAAGAAATAGGGAACTAGGGGGGGAAGACATCATCAATAGGGGGAGGGAGATCGAACGCTTGACAGAAAAGGTCTTGAGGAGGGCTTTAAAACGAGTGTAGGATAGTTCTAAACGAAGAGGTAGGGGAAGAGAGTTCCAGAGGGCGGGACATAGAAAAAAGAAAGCAGAGTGTCGGGTGGATTCGAGGCGGGCCTGAGTGGGTGAGGGAAGAAAGAGGCGGTTACCATGGGCAGACCGGAGAAGACGGGGAGAGGGCTGAAGATGAATAATATTAGCTAAATACTGGGAAGAGTCAGAGAAAAGAGCCTTGTGTGCAAGGATGAGTAATTTAAACACAAACCGAAACTTGATAGGGAGCCAATGTAAGGAAAGAAGACAGGGAGAGACATGAGAACGAAGAGGGGATAAAGTAATAAAACGGGCAGCGGCATTTTGAACGAGTTGAAGACGGTGAAGTTGGTGAGAGGGGAGACCGGCATAAACAACATTACAGTAATCAAGTCGCGAAATAACTAGGGATAAGACCAGAGTGATAATAGAAGAGTGTGAAAAGTAAGAACAAACAGCCTTAATGCGGCGTAGGTGAAAGAAGGAGGAGCGAACAACAGAAGAGATATGGTCGTGAAAAGAAAGAGATGAATCTAAGGTAACACCCAGGTAACGGAGGGTGGGGGTGGAAGGAATAGAATGGGGACCCATAACAGGAAGCACTGAAGGGGAAGGACGACCGAAGGTGACCCAGAGAGCAGCAGATTTAGTGGGATTAACATGCATGAAATTCGACTCAAACCAGGATGTGATGGAGGAAAGACAGAGGTTAAGTGGAGCAAGATCAGGGGCAGAGGGAGATGTGTGATGACAAGGTCAAGGACACTGCGAATGACCTCAATGATCACTGCACCACTCTTCAAACTTGCGGAGAACAGCCTGGAACACTCCTCCCCGCACAAGAAGACATCACACCAACAATGGAAAAGCTACCCACCGTCATGGGCTACAGTTCTACTCCAAGTGGCAAGCAGCCCACCTATCAGGCCCCTTACCACCAAAAACCTGCCAATGTGACCACAAGCAGAACAAGCCAAAATACATCTTCCACTAACAAAGGCAACCCTTCCTTTTGATGACCCTGGCTCCCCCACCCCTCTGCTGGGGGGGCGGCTCACTGCCTTCTTGGATTCCTAGATCCAGATTACCCCAGACAAGTGGGTTCTGGACATAGCTGCCAAGGAATTCTGGATCAACTTCTCCATGCCCCAGCAGTGATATGCCTCAGGACATGAGACCCACCATGGCTGCCAAAATACTCTCCCTTCTGGCAGTGAGGGCCATTGAATCAGTACCACTGGACAAGGACTCACATGGCTTCTACTTGTTACTTCTTAATCCCCAAGAAGTCAGGGGAAGTACACTCCATCCTAGACATTTGCAAATTGAACAAGTTCATCGGCAAAGAAAAATTCAAGATATACTCCCTGGGCTCCATCCCCCCTCTCATACAGCCCAATAACTGGATGGCCTCTCTGGACCTGCGAGATAGAAACATGACGGCAGAAAAAGACCATATGGCCTATTTAGTCTTCCCTTCCATATCAACTACAATAATCCCCTTTTTACCTTTAGAGATCCTCTGTGTTTGTCCCATGCTTTTTTAAATTCAGATACTGTCCTCGTGTCCACCACTTCCACTGGGAGACTATTTTACGCATCTGCCACTCTTTCCGTAAAGAAATATTTCCACATATTACTCCTAACTCTATCCCCTTTCACTTCCATCTTATGTCCTCTTGTAGCAGACCTTCAAATGAAAGAGACCCTCCTGTGTATTTATGCCACGCATGTATTTAAATGTCTCTATCATATCACTCCTATCCTGCCTTTCCTCTAAAGTATACATATTAAGATCTTTAAGTTTGTCCTCATATGCTTCATAATGAAGACCACTAACCATTTTAGTAGCCACCCTTCTATAACCATCTGAAGATGCAATCTCCAGAATTGCACACAATACTCCAAATGAGGTCTCACCAGAGACATACAGAGGCATTATCACCTCCTTTTTTTCTGCTGGCCATTCCTCTCCCTATACACCTAAGCATCCTTCTGGCTTTTGCAGTCACCTTTTCTGTTTAGCTACTTGGAAAGCACTCTTCCTCATTGCCATCACTTTGGCCCAATGGGTCAGTGAACTACAGGGTTTGGAGGTGTACCTGCCATACAAAGTCATCCACCAGGACTGTGCCACCCTCTGGACACACCCAAACCTTGTGCTGAAGGTGGCCTCCCCATTCCATGTCAGCCAGGAGTTTCTGCTGCTAATCTTCCACCCCGAAGCCCACTCCTCACAAGAGGAGTAGTGCCTGCACACACTGGACTGTGTGTGCGCTCTGCGGATCTACCTCCAAAGAATGGAGCCCCTCAGGCAAGGCTCCCAACTGTTCGTCTCCTTCAACTCCGGCAAGCCAGGACACCCTGTCACTAAGAGGATGCTGTCGCTCTGGATATCAGCCTGCATTGTCTTATGCTATGACCAAGCAAGGGCCTAGTCAGTGGGCAACATACATGCACACCAGCTCAGGGCCATGGCTGCTATATTAGCCAATCAACTCTCAGTTCCGCTCCTGGACATTTGCAAGGCAGCCACTTGGTCCTCCTTTCACACCTTCCAGCGACACTACTGCCTGGACCAGTCTGCACAGACAGACAGTGCCTTTGGCAGGACAGTTCTGAGTGCAGTGGCAGCACCCCCCTGACGGTCGGCAGTCACTCGCCAGTTGTTTGTACAGTTGCTTTTGTTCAGCATTATCGTCAAGGAACATTAACAACACAGAACTTGAACAATGTTCCTTACGTTGATCAACCCTGTCTATCAAGCACTGCCAGAGCCCTGCTGTCCCAGGGGCCTTTGCTAATAGTTATTCTGTTAATCGGTCAATAAAGCCTTCAGACTAACTTGAGCCTCTGCTTGACTCATCCATCACCGCTACACCACATTGCCTGCAGCACGGTTATGGAGTCACCAGGGGTGGCTGACTCATCCTGCTTGACCTAGGAGATAGCGTGGTTACTTACCTGTAACGAGAGTTATCTGTGGACAGCAGGATAAGTCTAGTCACACATTCCTGCCCACCTCCCCTCTGATGAGTGCATGGCAAGTCTCCATGGTGCTAGCCGCCATGGGCACTGCTCTGGAATAGGCTGGGCTAGCTAGAGGTGGGCCAGGGAAGTAGGACTACGTGCACATGCTCAGAAAGGTTTACCTGTCTGAGCTCTGGAGAGGTACTTCTTGGTGTTGTAGGATGACATCACTAAGTGTGGCTGACTTATCCTGCTGGCCACGGAAAACTCCTGTTACAGGTAAGTAACCTTGCTTCTTTTCATTCACTGCTAAACAAACTCTGTAATTTGTTGCTGGAGGATGTAGTTGAAGCTGTAATGTAGCTGGGTTTAAAAAAAGGTTTGGACAAGTTCCTGAAGGAAAAACATCTCTTATCCATTGTTAAAGCAGGCAAGGCAAAACCACTACTAATGCTAATGCTAGGCACCATGGAATCCATCTTGCTTTTGGGAACTTGACAGGCATTTCTGACTTAGACTGACCACTTTTGGAAACAAGGATCTTGGAATTGATGGACCTTTGGTCTGAGCTCTTATAGGCATAAGAACATAAGATATGCCATATGGGGTCAGACCAAGGTCCATCAAGCCCAGTATCCTGTTTCCAACAGTGGCCAATCTAGGTCATACGTACCTAGCAGTTTCCCCAAAAGACACAGGTTCCACAATGCTTGTATTGGGTCAAGCAGTGATATCCTGGGTCTCTTCTTAATAATGGTTTATGGACCTTTCCTCCAGGAACTTGTCCAAACCTTTTTTAAACCTAGCTACATTAACAGCCTTTACTATATCCTCCGGTAACAAATTCCAGAGTTTGATTACACATTGAGTGAAAAAATATTTTCTTTTATTAGTCTTAAATAGTTTACCCTGTAGCTACATTGCATGTCCCCTAGTCTTTCTGTATTCTGATAACGTAAACAATTGATCTACGTTTACCCGTTTCATTCCGTTCATTAATTTATAGACTTCTATCATATCTCCCCTCAGCCGTCTCTTTTCCAGGTTAAAGAGCCCTAACCTTTTTAGACTTTCTTCATAGGAGTATCCTTCCATCCCCTTTACCATTTTGGTGGCTCTTCTCTGAACCTTTTCTAAAATCACTATATCCTTTTTAAGATATGGCGACCAGAATTGCACACAATATTCAAGGTGCGGTCTCACCATGGAATGATATAGAGGCATTATAATATCTTTTGTTTTATTTTCCATTCCTTTCCTTATGATACCTAGCATTCTATTTTCTCTCTTGGCCGCTGCTGCACACTGGGCCGAGGGTTTTAACATGATATCCACAATGACGCCTAAATCTTTTTCCTGGGTGGTGGTTCCTAATGTGGAACCTTGCATCGTGTAACCATAGTTTGGGTTGTTCATCCCTAGGTGCATAACTTTGCACTTGTCCACATTAAATTTCATCTGCCATTTTGATGCTCAGTCTTCCAATTTATCAAGATCCTCTTGCAATTTTCCACAATCCTCTTGGGTTTTAACAACTTTAAATAGTTTTGTATCATCTGCAAATTTGATAACCTCACTCTTTATTCCACTTTCCAGGTCATTTATGAATATGTCAAAAAGCAGTGGACCCAGCACAGATCCCTGGGGTACACCACTATTCACCTTTCTCCATTGGGAAAATTGGCCATTTAGCCCTACCCTCTGCTTTCTATCTTTTAACCAGTTCCTGATCCACAATAGTACACTGCCTCCTATCCCATAACTCTAGTTTTGCCAAAAGTCTCTGATGAGGGACCTTGTCAAAGGCTTTCTGAAAGTCCAGATACACTATATCAACCAACTCACCTTTGTCCACCTGTTTATTCACTCCTTTAAAAAAAACAACAGATTAGTAAGACAAGATCTTTCTTGTCTAAAGCCATGTTGGCTGTCTCCCATTAGGCCATGACTATCTACATGCTGAGTAATTTTATTCTTTATAATGGTTTCTATCATTTTTCCCGGTACTGACGTCAGGCTCACTGGTCTGTAGTTTCCTGGATCACCCCTGGAACCCTTTTTAAAAATTGGTGTTACATTGACGATCCTCCAGTCTTCAGGTATTAGAGATGATTTTAATGATAGTTCACAGATTACTAATAGCAGGTCTGCAATCTCATATTTCAGTTCTTTCAACACCCTTGGATGTATACCATCCGGCCCAGGTGATTTGCTACTCTTCAGTTTATCTAATAGTTGTAATACATCTTCCCGATGTATTGATATTTCCTTCAATTCTTCCGCACCTTTAAATACCACTTCAGTCATGGGTAACATCCCTACATCTTCCTCAGTAAAGACCGAAGCAAAGAATTCATTCAGTCTCTCTGCTATCGCCTTGTCCCCTCTTAGTGCCCCTTTAACCCCTCTATCATCTAATGGACCAAATGACTATCTCACAGGGTTTTTGCTACGAATGTATTTGAAAAAGTCTTTATTTCGCGTTTTTGCTTCCGCAGCAAGCTTCTTCTCAAATTCTCCCTTTGCCTGCCTTATCAATGCCTTGCATTTGACTTGCCAGTGCTTGTGCTGTTTCCAGGTTTCGTCATTTGGCTCTTTTTTCCATTTCCTGAAAGATGCTTTTTTTGGCAACAACAGCCTCTCTGACCTCACCTTTAAACCATGCTGGCAATTTTTTGGACTTCCACTTTTCTTAAAGCGTGGAATACAGCTGGTCTGGGCTTCCAAGATAGTATTTTTCAACAACACCCAAGCTTGATGTAAGTCCTTAACCTTTGCAACTGCCCCTTTTAGTTTTTTCTTAACTATTTTCCTCATTTTATCATAGTCTCCCTTTCGAAAGTTAAAAGGTAGTACTGTGGATTTCCTTACTATCCTTCCTCCACTAATTAAATCAAATGCGATCATGCTATGATCACTATTGCCAGGTGGCCCCAACACCCTTATCTCTTGCACTAGATCTGGTGTTCCACTAAGGACTAGGTCTAATATGGCTTCCCCTCTGGTCGGTTCATGAACCAGCTGCTCAAAGAAGCAGTCATTTATTTCATCTAGGAACGTTATCTCCCTAGTATGTCCTGCCGTGACACTGACCCAGTTGATACCGGGGTAATTGAAATCACCCATTAGTGGGGCCAGTCCTCACCATGTACCGGCATGTTTCTCACGTATGGCCCCCATGCCACCACAAGTCCCATGTTGCTGGCATAACCAAAAAAAAATCTCTCTCGCTGGTGCCATTGCTTCATCCACTCAGCTGCAGCAGTGGTGTAACGATGGCAATAATAGTGCACAACACGGGGCCTATCTAGTTCCAGAGGATTGGGTGGCTTCGCCTACTGGTCACAGTCAGGGAGACTGAGGCGAAAGGCGAAGGGAGAAGGGGCAGTGTGATGGAGGTCTGAATATCACAGCACTTGTGGTCCAGGCCTGGCAGCCCCAGGACCAACTACTGGAGCCGGAGTCAGCGGCCAATGCAGAGAGGAGGAGGAGGAACCTGCATGGCAGCCTTGAGTAGAATCTGAGTCCCCAGAGGATGTCTGCCCCAGCCGTAGACCTCATCAAATTAAAACACTGCTTGAATTTTGGACTAAGCAACTGAGAGACATCAGGGTGAATGGAAAGCTGTAGGGGAGGCAGGGTTGGGTTAGAGGAGACATGCAGGGAAGAACCATATGGGAGGTGAAGGGAAGGCTGCATGGTAGGGAGGGTTGGGTTAGAGGGGTCATGCAGGGAAGAACCATATGGGAGGTGAAGGGAAAATATACTGGAGCTACTGCAAATGGGGGGGGGGGAGGAATATGGAGAACGAGGAGAGATGTTAAATGGGAGGGGTGGAGATATGGAAAAGAGATGCTGGACATGGGGGTTATAGGGCAATGGAAATGAGGGAAGTTTGGTGGATGAAGAGAATGATGCTCGACATAGGGGTAGTTGGAATAGGGAGGTAGAGAGGAGATACTTGACATGGGGAAGGGTCATAGGCAGGAGCATAGATGCTGGACATGGGGAGGAATGGGAGGGGGAGGTGGCATAGAGCAACAAAGAGGAGAAACTGGACAGGCAATAGGGACATGGACTGAAGATGCTAGACATGGAGGAAATAGGGAGAAGGAGGAGAAATTTTGGATATGATTGGGGGGATATGGTGTGAAAGAAGTGGAGATGCTGGTTGGAGAAAGAGGGCAAGGCTAGAGTGACCATTAGGTGAATAGGCAGCCACTTAGAGTGCCAGTGGTGCAGGGTGGGCCTCTTTGGGACCTGCAATGGCCTCAAACAGCCCCGCAGTGCTTACCTTAAACCTCCAGCATGCAGAGACTGATTGACTTCCACACCCTCCGATGCCGAATTACGGTTTGCTTGGTGGCTTCTGCCTCCAAACAAAAGGAAGTCTGAATCAGGCATCAGAGGGGACAGAAGTCAAACAGCCTTGCAGCACCAGAGGTTTAAGGTAAGCCCTGCAGGACCGCACCTTGAATATTGTGTGCAATTCTGGTCACCATATCTTAAAAAGGATATAGCATTATTAGAAAAGGTTCAGAGAAAAGCCACCAAAATGGTAAAGGGGATGGAAGTATACTCCTATGAAGAAAGGTTAAAAAGGTTAGGGCTCTTTAACCTGGAAAAGAGACGGCTGAGGGGAGATATGATAGAAGTCTATAAATTAATGAACGGAGTGGAACGGGTAAACGTAGATTGACTGTTTACGTTATCAGAATATAGAAAGACTAGGGGACATGCAATGAAGCTACAGGGTAAACTATTTAAGACTAATAAGAGAAAATATTTTTTCACTCAACGTGTAATCAAACTCTGGAATTTGTTACCGGAGGATGTAGTAAAGGCTGTTAGTGTAGCTGGGTTTAAAAAAGGGTTGGACAAGTTCCTGGAGGAAAGGTCCATAAACCATTATTAAGTAGGGACCCAGGATATCAATGCTTGACTCAGCACAACTGCTAGGTACGTATGACCTACATTGGCCACTGTTGGAAACAGGATACTGGGCTTGATGGACCTTGGTCTGACCCAGTATGGCATATCTTATGTTCTCATGTTCTTATGACTGTTTGAGGCCATTGGTGCCCCTGCAAGTCCCAAAGAGAGGCAGTAATGGGGAGCCAAGGAGAGGGGGACGGCATAAGGGTGAGGTTTGTGCCTCATCTCCTTGCGCCAATCCTGAGAGAGGGGACAGATATTGGATAGGGAGAAGCTGGGCAAGGGGAATAGAGGGAGGGGAGAGATGTTAAGCACATCACGGAAGAGAGAAAGGCCACAATTGGTGAGACTGGGGAATTAAAGCCTGGGGAAAGAAAGAGATGGGGAAATGGAAGGGTTGGGGTTAAATTTGAAACATAATAGATTTGAGGACAAGATGCTAAGAAGGAGAGAAATTTGAATCCATACACTGATTTAAAAAAATACATGGAAGAAAGCTGAAAAGAAAAATATTAATGTTAGAGATAGATGTAAAGGAGAGAAGTATAGATTGATTTGAGACCTTGGAAAGAGTTAAGAGAAGATGCAGAAAAGCAGATACCAGTGACTGGAACCAACATGATTAGAAAAATGAAATGGCCAGAAAACAAAGGTAGAATTTTCTTTTTAATTTTCAGTCTGGTGATTGGAATATATTAGTTTTACTAATGTACATGCTTTCTTTATAGACATCGTTCTATTTGGTTTTGTGCTACAGGCAGAGTGTAGCTTCTTGGGTTTTCAGTTTAAATTTTGTCAACATATTTCTATTTTTAGTTTGTGGCCACTTATTCTGTAGTTGTTGAGGGTCTGTCTATGTCCCGAGGCCAGGTATTCTGTTAGTATGGCGTTTCTATGTAGGAATATGACTTACTTAGTTTTCCCAGTAGATGTAACACCTTCCACTCCTAAGACTTTACACTAGTTTAGAAATTTATAATATATTTTTACGTCTTATGTAATGCACTCATACCCCAATTGTATATAGTTACCAAAATGTTATTTGTTTTGCACAATTTTCCTTTGTTTTAAGATGTTCCTTGTAAATGATTACTGACTGTTTTGTTGTATAATAGTTACATTATTTCAGACGTTCATTGTAAAACAGACATCAGCCTGTTATATTGTTGTTAAATGTAAACCGCACCTGATCTCTGGAAGGTGCGGTATATAAGCGACTGTTAATTAAATTAAAATTAAATGTATGGATGTTCTAGGTTCCACAGCAATATTTATGGTGCCGTCTTTTCCGTGCACGTGGAGTGGAGGAGTAGCCTAGTGGTTGGGGCAAGGTACTTCAGGCCGGAAGGTCGGGGGTTCAAATCCCACTAGAGGACAGCAACCTTGGGCCGGAAGGACTGGGGTTTCTAGTCCCACAGGTGCTCCTTGTGGTCTTGGGCAAGCCACTTAACTATTTTACAGGGAACATGGGCTATGGAGGGTTATCTCCAAGTTATAATGCCCTGTTCAATGTAATTTCAGTTTGTTCAATGTAAACCGCACTGATGCAGAATAGCACAGTATATAAGAGAATGTAAATAAAGAAATAAATAAAATAAAATAAATATTTATGGTGCCATCTTTTCCGTGCACGTTCCTTGTTGTGTGAGTTTTGGAAGTTAGTTCCATTAAAGAATGGTAGATTTGCTGTATGTTTTCTGTACTGTGGGTTCCTAGTGTGTAGTTAAGGAGGAGTGGCCTAGTGGAGTGGGACAAGGTACTTCAGGCTGGAAGGCCAGGGCTTCAAATCCCACAAGAGGACAGCCACCTTGGGCCGGAAGGACTGGGGATTCTAGTCCCACAGGTGCTCCTTGTGGTCTTGGGCAAGCCACTTAACCCTCCATAGCCCATGTTCCCTGTAAAATAGTTATAATGCCCTGTTCAATGTAATTTCAGTTTGTTCAATGTAAACTGCACTGATGCAGAATAGCACAGTATATAAGAGAATGTAAATAAATAAAAATAAATAACTGTAGGGCATTGGTGGTTGGTAATGCAATATGGACTGTCTTTAAGATGTATAGTTTTGTATTATTGAAGCTGCCAGTCTGCTTTGAATTTGAATTGACAAATATTTGAAATTTAAATCTCAAATTTTAAGGGAACATCTCAGTTTTTGTTTAGTAGCCTGATACCTTCACTGCTGCTGATTTTCTGGGCTTTTTCTAACTCAAGCACAGTACAATCCAGCTTGGGCACTATGAGCTTGAATTCAAGGCTACCAGGCTAATTTTTGACATGTATCTTCCCCTCCCCCTAATTAATAACCTGGTCATAACACTGACCAAATAAATGTGGTATGTGACTATTTATAAGGGGTTGTTTTATTGTGTGTGTTTGTGAGAAAGTGGTTTTAAGTTAATTTTGATTCATGATTGTTATATTTACTTTAAAATGAAGTAAATTAAATGTATGAAAATGAGGTCTAATGCTATGTAAATATTTATGTGAATGAGTCTCCACACCTGGCTCTGCATCACCGTCGGGCCACCACTGCTTATAGGATATGGTATGCACTTTTGTTAGTTCGTTTTCCTTCTTAACCTCTGCTTAGGAATGAGAAGCTATTACTCTTTTTCTTCTGTCCCTTCATCTTCTAGTTTGTGGAATTCTCTCCATGCTAATTAGAGGTAGGTGTATTTAGTCTATGGATCTCATGTGTTTAACTCGGATTATGCTTTTGTTGATTCAGTTGTATTGTACTTTAAGTAATCTCTCCCATACCAGTGTATGGGGGCTTATTTCTCTGCGTCCCCCCCTCCTGAATTTACAAAGTTTTTGTCTTTTTACTGTGCCCTCTCGGACCTCATTTGGTTCTGTCAAATTTTCCGCTGAGCCCTTTTGCTCCCAGATCCTGGAGCCATCTGTGACACTCCTCTTAATTTCTGTCTAATAGCTCTTGGGTTGGGGCTATCCGCAGGGACTTTAGAGGATAATGGACTCAAATCACGTTGCTGACGTTCCCCGGAAGAGGGCGCTGCTCCCACCGGGGCTGTGACACAGCAAGAAGTGTGACCGCTCAACCTACCTCAGCGAACCGTGCCACCGGGTGGCCAGCCCACAACCTCCCCAATCAGCGCTCTGCGCGGGCGTTTCCTTCCCTTCTGCTCCAATCGCGGGGCACGGAGGGCGGGCTTTGCATGCGCAGCAGCAGCGGCGTACAGAGGGCAGAGCAGAGACGTTCAGGGCGACGGGCGGCGAGAGGCAGCAGGTAAGTCCCGGTCTCTGGCTTCCGGCGCGGGGAAACGGGCTTTTCTCTTGGTGGGGCGTTGCCTGTGCGCGGAGTGAGGGGCCCGGTAATGCGGTTGCGCTGAGCGCGATAACCTCGGACCCTTTCTCCCTCCCCCTCAGAATGTCGTCGGGCGCTTTGTTCCCGAGCCTGGTGTCGGGCTCGCGCGGCTCCTCCAGCAAGTACCTCGTGGAGTTCCGAGCGGGCAAGATGTCCCTGAAAGGCACGACCGTCACCCCGGACAAGCGCAAGGGCCTGGTGTACATCCAGCAGACGGACGACTCCCTCATCCACTTCTGCTGGAAGGACAGGACGTCGGGCAACCTGGAGGACGTGAGTACGCGCGAGCGCGCTAATGAGCTGCACAGCGCCTAGAGCTAGCTAGTTCATTGTGTTTTAGGTGAGATGTGCAAGAGCAGTGGCCTAATGGTCTGGTACCAGAAAGATCAGGGCTCAAGTCCCACAGGTGCGCCTTAGGCAAGTCACTTAACCCTCCACTGCCTCGGCTACCAACTTATAGGCCGATGCAGAAAAGCTTAACTTGACGTTTTTCTGACACGTCCCGCTTTAGACTTACTCTGCGATACAGACAGCAAGCTAGTGATGGAAAACACTCAAACAACCACGCTGAACAGCAGCACACTTGGCATGCAAATCGCTGCAAAACTAATTGAGTGGAGGCGTAGCCTAGTGGTTGGAGCAACTGCCAAGGATTTGATCCCATTGGTGCACCTTGTGATCTTGAGATAGTCACTTTGCCCTCCATTGTCTCAGAAGAAAAGGCCTGGCAATCTATTTTCGGTGATATAGTGACAAGAAAACCCAAAGGTAGTTGGGTCGCCAGGAGTCAGCACCGACTTGACAGCACTAAAACAAAAACAATTATGCTGAAACAGCACAGTTTTTTTTATACACTTTTTTTTTTCTTTTTTAAATGCTGGATCGTCATGCCAACTTCAGGCAGGGGTAAAGATCCACCTGGGAGCAAAAATATCACCTGAGGTGAAGTTTGACATTTTACTTCGGATGATCCAAGCCCTGGGAAAAGCCACTGATGCCACCTGCACATGTGCCCCACTTGGACAACAATCCCTGATGGAAACAAAATCCCCAGTGGCCCTGATCTCCCCCCCCCCTCCTCCAAACAAAAAAATACCTTGCAGCCACCAAACCCAAATAAAAAAAAAACCCAGCAGACCCAAACCCTTCCCACAAACAAAAATCCATTTGGCTTCTGGTTCCCTCCAAGCCCTTTCTAGTACTTGTTGAATTATGGGATGGAAGCATTGCCTACATGCTCCAGCCCTGCTGTTTTGAAAATTGTCAGTGCCTAACCCCATGTGGTACATCCTAGGATACACCGATTGCTATATAAGACAAAAAATGTCTTATATGGCAGTGACCCCCTCCCATTACTTCCTGGGACAGCTTGTGTGTCCCAAGATGCAACACAGGGAGAATGGGTTCTCTGCCATATAAAGAATTTTTAGTCTTATATGGCAGTCTGACCCCACCCCATATACCGCAGGCTGCACCACGTGAGGTCAAACTGCCAATGCTCCTGATCCATAATTTAAAGATATTGTGGAAGGGTTTGAGAGCCACTGGGCAACCAGGGGATTTTTTTTTCATTTGGTGGGGGGGTCAGGACCGCTGGGGCACCAGATATATTTTTGTGCGGGTGGGGGATTTGGGGGCCACCAGGGACCTTTTTGTTTTGGTGGGTGGGGAGTTCAGGGGCCACTGGGGATTTAGTTTCTGTTGGGAGGTTGGTGGCTGGAGGGCACCTGCCTCCCCCAACAGTATGCTGATAACATGGGGGGGGAGTTTTTCCCGATACCTAGGTCATCCGAGGTGAAGTTGGTGTTAGTAAATAAAATTTGCTAATCTAGACCTCTTTAAAGCAAATAAGCTAGAGTACATACAATTTGCCTTACTGTGTCAGACCAGTGGTCCATCAAGCTCAGTATCCCATTTCCAACAGTAGCCAATCTAGGTGATCAGTACCTGTTAGGATCCCAAAAGGTAATTAGATTCAATACTGTTTATCCCAGGAGTAAGCAGTGGATTTCTCCAGTCTACTTTAATAATGGTTTAAGAAGGTTTTTCTTCAGGAGCTAGTTGAAATCTTAAACTCAGCTACACTAACAGCTTTTACTTCATCCTCGGGCATCAAATTTTAGAGTTCGATTACATTTTTTCTGATCAGTCTTAAATGTATACTTCATAGGGTATGAGGTTGAGGTTAAGAAGCTGTTTTTTAATGGTATAAATACAAGGCTAATCTTGAACAGTTAGCTTTTCCTTAAATTATAAAAGAAATCAGAGTTGAAAAGCTTAGGGGGGGTGTTTACTAAATGGCGGTAGCGGTTTCCATTACCATTGAGGCTGTGGCTCTGATATTGCACGAAGTCTGCTACCGCCGTTTAGTAAAATCCCCCTTAGTTTCATTCAGCAACTTTCTAGCTCACCTTCAGTATAGATCTCCTTTGTATTTACCAATTTTTTTGAGACCTGAAAACTGATATGTGTTCCATAAATGAGATTTCGACCTGACTGCTTTTTCTGGCTTTTCTTGAAGGATGATCGTGCGAGACCTGATGGGTAGCTTTTCTGCATCCTTTTGGTTCTCAGAGCTAGCCTGTAATTGAATGGATCCTGCTTGTCTTTCCCAATTTTAAGTGTATTCATAACTCTTGCTTTATTTGTTTGTTGTGACTATTTGCCTCTATTGGAAACTGCTTTGATATTTACAATGAAAAGTAGTATATCAAATTGATCAGCTAAACTAATTTAAAACATCAATAACCATGGTCTGCTCTGGATTATTTTTCATGCCTGATGTTCCCCTTCAGCATAAAAAAAAGATCATCTGAAGCGCAGTGTTGCACTAATTGCTAAACCAATTTTTTTCAATTGTCGGGTCAAACAAACAGGAGGAGAGCGGGAAAAACGCTCTGCTCAGATGTTCGTAAAACCCTTTTAATAGCTTCATATAAATGTGAAAACGTAACTTATAAACGGCGTTGGCGTCAAAACATCCTTCAGTCGCTGGTGAATTGGCAGTACACAACATGCATGTTTCGGGCCGATGCTGGACATTCACTGATCCTAATTCATAGTGTGTTTTACACTTGAAGCAGGGCCTTGCATCGGCCTGAAACATGCATGTTGTGTACTGCCAATTCACCAGCGATTGAAGGATGTTTTGACGCCGCCGCCGTTTATAAGTTAAGTTATGTTTTCACATTTATATGAAGCTATTAAAAGGGTTTTACGAACATCTGAGCAGAGCGTTTTTCCCGCTCTCCTCCTGTTTGTTTGACCCGACAATTGAAAAAAATTGGTTTAGCAATTAGTGCAACACTGTGCTTCAGATCTTTTTTCTGTGCTCACATTATAGTGGTCATTCTGGTTTTTGAGGTTTGCAATCATAGCATGATGTTCCCCTTTTGCAGGACCTTATCATTTTTCCTGATGACTGTGAATTTAAGAGAGTTCCTCAGTGCACCACTGGGCGTGTGTATGTTCTGAAATTCAAAGCTGGATCCAAACGACTCTTCTTTTGGATGCAGGTAATTGAAGACCAGCTTTCTTCATTAGCCTGTCTGCGTGGTAGCCCATGCGAGACTAGGGGAGGAGGGTTAACATGCTAATACACATATTCCCTCCCCATCCAATCTGTATAGATTCATCTTCCAGTTACTGTGGAAGGTAGCTATGAGCTCTCAGGGAGCACATGCATATGGATACTTCGCAAACACGGACTTTGATGTAGAGAGACAAATGTGTAAATGGTGCACTGTGCTAGTGTTTTACATTCCCGTTCCTTTCTCAGGAGCCAAAGACCGATAAAGATGAAGAGTACTGTCGGAAGGTGAATGAGTATCTGAACAACCCTCCCATGCCTGGTGCTTTGGGTGGCTCTGGAAGTGGAGGCCATGAGCTCTCAGCCCTGGGAGGTACCTCCGCTTGTCATTGCTTTGTAAATTCACATGGCCCCAGTGAGGGAGGCTGCCAGTATGGGTAGATCGGGATGGCTACAGTGTAGTTAAATGTACTTATTTTTCTTTCCTTTCTAACTTTCTCGTTCCTTTGAATCTTGTTTTATAACGTTCTTTAATCTTCAGTTAATTTTTTTTCTCTCTCTGCGTAGAAATGAGGATTTGTTCTTATCCTTAGAATGAGCTCTAACTTACTTCTCCAGGCCAGCATGTAGGACTATGTCATAAGCAGAGATGTGTTGAAGCCAGGCAAATGTCACCATGGCAAGACAGATGCAAGCTGAGTAATTCTCTAATCCAGAAACCAAAACTAAACCCACAAAGTGAAACCCCTATTTGAACATAATTTTTGTCAGAAGAGACTGGAGGAGACTGGAATTGACGTCCAGTCACACCAGACAGCCTTTTCTATTTTTCTTTTTTTGTATAAATGCTAAAACATATTTTACTTAGCTCATAACCATAGTCCAGTGAAGCTTCAATCCATCAAGCGTTTCTCTCAAACAGCGGTCGGATAATTTATACACGACGTACGTTTCGGGCCATTGAGCCCTGTTTCAAGTGTTTGCTCTCTTCCAAAAAGCACCGCTATGAAGAATTTCTTCCTACCGGAAGTTGCACCGGATAATTGAAGGGGAAAGGTCGTGTTCATTGGCCAACAATCACTGTCATTCAATAAAGAGGTCCAATCAACCAAACGGGAGACCCCATTGTCATCGGGGAATCCCTTGGTGTCATGGATTGCATCAGAGCAAGCTAAACCATTCGACTTCTTTGTTTAGCCCCATGGGTTGGACTGCCTGCAGTTCAAATATCAGCTGTTGTTCGCGCCGTTGTAAGGCTAAAAGTCGATTGCCCCCCCGAGGATTTGGTGGAATAAAGTCCAACACTGTCCAAACAAAATCAGTACTAAATTGATGTTGACAAGCTTCACAATGTTCTACTAAAGGGGCAGAGAACTTTTTGACGAATGCGAGAGGCATGCTCTGATTGGCCGAGAAGTTCTACCTATATAAATTAAAGGGCATGAACACTGTAGGGCATAGACCACAAATGCGGAATCGCATGACGTCAACCATCGGCGTTGTAAAATTTGCCCAGTATTAGGGTGTACCCATTGTGTTCCAGTCAATGCTAGTTCGCAATATGCACAGTGTGAGCATGTGGTGTGTCCCCTAAGATCAGGATCAGAAACCTGAGGACGATCTAAGGGGGTGGTAGAATGAACTAAACGATCCTGTAAATTGCTGCCTCTAGAAAGCGCTATTCGTAAAGGTTTTTGAAAACAATTATGCAATCTCAAAACATCCCAATGTTTTCGAAGCACTGCCACGATAGAGGAGCTCAAATCCTCGGGGGGGCAATCGACTTTTAGCCTTACAACGGCGCGAACAACAGCTGATATTTGAACTGCAGGCAGTCCAACCCATGGGGCTAAACAAAGAAGTCGAATGGTTTAGCTTGCTCTGATGCAATCCATGACACCAAGGGATTCCCCGATGACAATGGGGTCTCCCGTTTGGTTGATTGGACCTCCTTATTGAATGACAGTGATTGTTGGCCAATGAACACGACCTTTCCCCTTCAATTATCCGGTGCAACTTCCGGTAGGAAGAAATTCTTCATAGCGGTGCTTTTGGAAGAGAGCAAACACTTGAAACAGGGCTCAATGGCCCGAAACGTACGTCGTGTATAAATTATCCGACCGCTGTTTGAGAGAACGCTTGATGGATTGAAGCTTCACTGGACTATGGTTATGAGCTAAGTAAAATATGTTTTAGCATTTATACAAAAAAAGAAAAATAGAAAAGGCTGTCTGGTGTGACTGGACGTCAATTCCAGTCTCCTCCAGTCTCTTCTGACAAAAATTATGTTTAAATAGGGGTTTCACTTTGTGGGTTTAGTTTTGGTTTCTGGATTTCATATTTATTGACCCAAGGACTTAATTTATATTGAGTAATTCTCTAAGGCAAAGGTCCCCAAACTTGGCCCTCAAGGACTGTAACCCAATTGTGGGTTTTTTTTCTGCATTCCTAAAGTGTTGGCAGTGCATGCAAATATTTAACACACATTCATTATGAAAAGACCCTTTAGCAAACAACCCCTTCCCCCAAGACTAAGGTTGGGGATCCCTTCTCTGTTCCTCACTCATACTCTTATACAGTAAGTTGTACTGACATAGGACCACTTCATGTGTATGAACACCTACACATTTCTCCATCTTTTATAAAGTTTTATAACTGAAGGGAAGATGGTTTCTCTGTGAACAAGTAGAAAATAAGTCCTCAC
Organism: Ichthyophis bannanicus; assembly: GCA_033557465.1. Classification (NCBI taxonomy): domain Eukaryota; kingdom Metazoa; phylum Chordata; class Amphibia; order Gymnophiona; family Ichthyophiidae; genus Ichthyophis; species Ichthyophis bannanicus. Next base: position 125,337,275 of record CM066049.1, read on the forward strand.
GTATGAATGATGTCACTGATGGAACGCTTCCCAGCTTCCAAAGGAAGCTTTTGGGAGGTACCCCATGCCTGCCTGCCCACCGCGGTGTCATATTCTCTTGTCTTTTTTTCCATGGAGCTCATAGGACATGTTCCTGAAGTCCGGAAAAAATGTTTTCTCTATTTGGTCCCCATGGCCAGGTTTTTTTTTCTCTTAGTTCTTTCAGTTAGCCTTTTTCCCGTTTTATGTTTCTCCTCACCCCCCAATGCTTTTGTGTGATTTCCCCCCCCCCCCCCCCTTGGGGGGTGATTTCCTGCCCAAGGCAGTTTTTCAGTTTCACTTTGCCAAAGCAGTGTTCCTTTGCGTCCCTCTAGTCCAGTCCCGGAACCATAGAGTTGTGAACCTCCACCAGTAGCTTTGGAGACTGAAAGATGTCATCGCTCTGATGTCACTGGTATACCTAGGCAAACACCGCCCCCTTTCCACCAGTACTTTCAGTCTCCAAGCAGCTTGGAGGTTCTGAGCCCAGGGCTGGGCTCAGTGAGAACAAATAAGCAGAGCTTGGGTTTTTGAAATTTTACTTCTTTTGGTTTATTTTCCCTGTTTGATTTGGTTACTTTGTTTTCTTTTATGTCAGATCTGCTGCTGCTGTAAGGGTTCCTGTGTCTGTGGACCTTTATTTTTTGTTTCTAAAGGATCAGGGAGTTCTTCCCCCTCCCTCTCTGCATTGCCCCAGCGTCTAAACGAGCACAGGGGAGACGGTGCTGATCCGTGGCCTCCCTGCTCCCGAACCCGCGTTGAAGGGGTGAGGAGCAGGTGGAAGGCGGGCAGTTGCAGGGGCTGAGAAGCCTGTGAAGGTTGTGCCCAGATCAATCAGAGCAGAGAGCCGCCGGAGCTGAAGCCGTTAAAAAGGCTGTGCTCCGGTGTCCTGTTGGCTCCTTTCCCTCACTCCCCTCCCCCCCCGGGATCGGCGGCGGTAAGTACCCACATAGATCTGCTTTGGGGAGCTGGTTTAAACTGGGAGGGGAGGCTTCGCGGCGGCTCCCGGGGTTGCAGGGTGCTCGGGGCCTTGCCACGGGGGGTGAGAGAGTGCTTTTTTGAGCGTGAATGCTGGCAGCGGCCATTTTGAGGGCGCGTTTTTTCAACGGCAGGATTTATTTGGTTTGGGAGACAGCCTTGCTCCTGGGCTCACTTGAGGGGAGCAGATAAGGAGCATTTAGTGTGCAAATTCTAGTCTGATTTTGATTTTTGCCTTTAATTTACTTTAACTTTATTTTTGATTCAGTTGCCTTTGATTAATTGGCCACCGGGGATTAGTTCCTTTTAGTTAGGAGCAAATATCCTTATTTACAGTGATTTTAAATTTGAGCCGGCCTCTTTAAGTTTATAGCAGCTCTCGCCTTCCCTCCTCAATTATTTTTGCTTGCTGCAGGCATTTGCCGGTGCGGATCTCTCTCCCTTGACTACGGGAGAGAGCTCCGGGACCCATACATCCACACTGCGGCAGTGTGAGACGGAGCCTCTCCGTTGCTGCAGGATTTAATTTTACACTGTGGAACCGGCTGAGAGGTCCTCGCCGCAGCTGCCAGGCGCATCAGTGCGGTTGGAGGATCGGAGCACTTCAAGGTGGTAGGAGCAGGCAGTGTGGCTTTCTGCCCTGCAGGTAAGGCCTTCGGGCTCTGTCGCTCTGCTGAGGCCTCCTTTTTTGGGGCCCTTTTCTCTCTGGGTGTTTGGACCGCATTAGCTAGTTTTTTGGGCCTAGTGTTTCTTTCTTTTGTTGGTAGTTTTTTTGAGGCTCGTGGGGATTCCTCAGCTTTCAGGGGACTGTTGTCAGACCTCTTTATTTTTGAGTTTGTTCTTAGTTTATAGGACAGCAGTTGTGGCATTGATTCCACATGTTCTTTCCCTTCTAATCATGTCTCTGAGGAGCATCTGTTAAGTTCCAGGATGTTAGGCAAATTGCCAGTTTTAGGTTCCAGAGCAGGTATTTGTAAGGAGGGACAGGCTGGAAGTGGGCCTTTGTGTATTCTATACTGGCAGTTGCCCAAAGGCCTGTGTTTCACAGGGACAGGTTTAGGAATCCTTAGGATATAAAGACGAATATAGTAGTTACCTGTCAATCAAGGAGTGCCTGGGCTAAGGTCTATGGCCACCAGAGGGCAGCAGATGCACTCAATGGGGCCTTTCTCTGACTGTGTATGCAGCAGTTTCAGATTGCTTATTCTCTGTAATGCTGCAACTCCTGTTTATATAACCAAGATTGCAGCTCTTATTTTCTGTATCGTTTGTGGGTCTCTGTTGCCCTAACAGCCACAGCTGCTCATGATTCACATATAGTATTCAGGGTCCCCATCCTTGGGGGGGGGAGGGGGTGGTAAAATACGAAATTGTTACTCCTCAGATTCACACAGGCAGCAACATCTAAGACCTCCATTTGCAAGGTGCCTGGGTGTTTCCTAGCTTAAGGGGGGATCACTTATCGTGCCCTTCCCCGGAAGTTCTCATCTATTTCTAGAGCAGGATTTCAAAAGGAAAAAAACTCTCTAGTGAGAGAGAGCTTTGTTCATTTTGAGCGAACGCAGTTGATTTATTCAGGGGCTTTTGGTGCTCTGAACCCCACGAGCTGGACGCTATTTGTTTACTTCCAGGAGTTCTGCTCTCTATTTCGCTCTTCAGCTCCCTGGCAGACGTAGCAGGCTGGCAGGGGGTGAGCAACGCCTCCTGCAACGGTGAATCCCTCAGGATAAGGGGGGAAGGAAAGCGGGGTGCAGCGGGGCCTGGTAGCTTTTGCAAAGCTATAACAGCAGTTTGGGTAATTTTAGCTGATCTGCTTTGATTTCATTGGAGGTGGCCGGAGCTTGATTTTTGGAGTCCTATACATCCTTTCCCGGCCGTGCCAAAAACTCTCGGGATCCCAACTTCTGACTACATATTCCTATCAAATGGTAGTTAGTAAGTGAACATAGCAGATGGAAAATCACTATTAGAACAGAGTGCACAGGATGGGTGCAATTTCCTGAAATGTGCACAAAAAAAAAAAAGAGGGGCCTAGCTATGTTGGTTTACAAGAATTTCCTTCCGCTATCCATAGCAGGTCCTTTAAGGCGTTAGTCGGTTGATATGGCAGGGTAATATTTGGGCTTAGCTGCTGTGATATAGCGCTATGATCCGCTGTACACATATTCAAGTCAAAAGGAATTATGGTGGTAGCTCTCTTGGACAGTTCTAAAAGGTGCTTGGGTGAGCGCCTTGGCCAGGCCCCAGGTGTGGAATGCTCTGCCATACACATTATGTTATGAGAGGGGTTTTATAGTTCTGTGGTTTCTTGAGGGACAATATTCCCGTTTAGTTTGGCTTTGTCCGATTTATAAGGTTGGCGGTAGATTTGTAATGTCTTCATTTTGGCTATATGTGGTTTCTTTTCCTTCTGTAAAAGGCTGCTCAGCGGAGAGAGGTCGCTGAATAGGACTCTGGCCTTTGAGGCTATTTTGGCTCCCATTCCATTTATCAGAGGTTCTCCAGTACGGAGAGTATCTGCTAGTGTTCAGCGCCTGTCTTAATGGGGGCCAGAAGCGCGCAGCCAGGCTAGTTCTCTCGCAGCACTAGCAGCAGCTCAGATTCTGGAAGGCATACATCATATGCTGTGTTTGCGGGATGGCTTGCACGCTGCTGGGCATCATCCTTGGAGATCCATCGGCCCGTATTAGATTCCTTTGTCCAGTCCTCCTGCAGAGCTCCGCAAAAGTTTCAGGCGGTCGCAGGAACGCTCCAGCGGCTGCTTCAACTTAAAGCGGTGGTGCCGGTGCTGGCAGCCCAATACGATTGATACTCCCTCTACTTTGTGGTTCCAAAGAGGGAAGGCTCGTTTCGCCCGATTCTGAATTTTAAAAGGGTGAATCGGTGTCTGCCCAAAGAATTCTCCTGGAGCATTCCTTAAATCCCGAAAGACACCGTACTGACATACATGATAAGTTCGATCAGCTACTGGCAGGACACAATGCACTCTTGCATGCTTTTTTGCTTCATTGGTCTAGAAGTGTAGTCTTTACCAGGTGGTATAATGGGAACTTCGCTGCAGGTTCTCGGCTTCTTCTTTGCTGACTCAATTGCCACTGCGGAATGGGAAAGCTGTATTTTCTAACACCAGGGGCTAGTTGACCTTAAAAAAAAAAAAAGATGGAATGTCCAGCTTGGTGCAGGCAGACGGAATGGGGCATTCCTCTAGCAGGAAGGCTGTGGATTTCTATGCCTGTCATAGGGAGTTCTTTCTGCTGCATTGTGTGGGCGCGGAAATAGCTTCTCAACATCGGCTGAAGGAATTTTTGGTTAAGAGATGTCTTTGTAAAAAAAAAAAAAAAAAGTATTCAGCTGTCCTGAATTGGCCTGTTCTTGATTGACATTTTGAGACTAGGCAGGCGCAGGCCTCGGTACTACGTGGGTGGGTGCACACCTTGCACTTCCAGGAGGTGTGGACTCACTGTCTGGAAGAGAGCCCTAGCGATCTTCTTTAGCGTGCGATTGGAGAGTAGGTGGTTCACTGAATCGATCGTTGGGGCACTGCTGTGTCCTTACAGGCTCCCATTGGGGGAGTCTGGGGGGACGAGAGCATGCTTCCGGTGGTCGCAGTATTTACGGCAGTCTACTCGCCTGGAACAGGAAAGGATCAGGGAGTTGAAGTGATTAGAGTCTGCTTTGCTTTATGTGACAAATGTGCATTATGGTGTGATTCGAGTGCTCGCGAATATAATTGGCTTCTTTGGGGTTCTCCCGGAGGTCTCTCTGGTGGGGGAATGGGGCGGCTGACGGTTCATCCAAGTCAAGGCTCAGTAAGCTTCCAGTTAGTAGTCTTTGTCTTGTCCTTTCCCCTGCTGGTAGCCTTTTGCTCCGCTTGGAAGAGTTCAGAGTTGCAGGTGCTGTCGGAGTTCGGAGTTGCAGGTGCTGTCTGGTAAGGAGCCGTATTTGTCCTTTTTTCAGTCGCAAGGTAGTGTTGCGCACGATCCCAGCTTTTTGGGCAAAGGTGGTTTTCGGATACATCTTTTGGACATTCGGGTGCTTAAGAAGTATCTCTGTAGAATGGCGTCTTCAGGAAGTCTGACAGGTTGTTTGTCGCCTTTGGAGGCCCGCGGAAGGGAGAGGCGGCGACGAAGCCCTCGTTTTCGCGGTGGCTAAAGGAGTCTATTGCATCGGCCTACCAGTAGAAGGGTAAGGTGGTTCCGGTTGGTTTGTGTCCGCATTCCACCAGGGTGCAGGCGGTGTCTTGGGCGGAGTTCCCTTTAGTGCTGGTCAAGGAAATTTGTAGGTTGTTGGGCGGTGACTTGGTACTCGCTGCATTCCTTTGTGTGGCACTTTTGGTTTGATGTGCAGGCGCGAGTGGATGGACGTTTTGGGTTCAGCAGTACTTCAGGCTGGGCTTCAAGGTCCCTCCCGTTGATATTCACTGCTCTGTTACATCCTCTATGGTTCCGGGACTGGACTAGAGGGACGCAAAGGAAGGGAAAATTAGACTTACCTGCTAATTGTTGTTCCTTAAGGAACTCTAGTCTAGTCCCGGATCCCTCCCAGTATATTACGCGGCGTGCAGCCTGAAGTTTAAAAAAAAAAAAAAAAGGAACGAAAAGGACTACAGAATTCTGGACGACAGGGAGATGGATTGAGAGACAGGTTTTCAAAGAGAATTTGTCCTGTTCTGGAGGTACAAGGGGAAGTCACCAGGTGACCCTTTTTTGCGCAGCAGTGCCCTGTAGGCTCTGGAGCGTGGTTATTCCGTCTTTAGGAGCTAGACGTTTTTGGCTGAGTTACGGGGACGTATTGTTCCTGGGCAGTTTTAACTACTTCTGTTCCGTTATGCTTAATTCGGTAGCTACTTATTGGTTGCTCTGCTGAGTCTGCTTTGTCAATAGGTACTGGTGGAAAGGGGCGGTGTTTGCCTACATTTACCAGTGACATCAGAGCGATGACATCTTTCAGTCTCCAAAGCTGCTGGTGGAGGTTCACCACTCTATGGTTCCGGGACTGGACTAGAGTTCCTTAAGGAACAACAATTAGCAGGTAAGTCTAATTTTCCCTTTTTTGGCATGTCTAAGCCAACTAGTGGCTTTAAGAAATGCACCAAGTGTGGCAAGACCATTTCTGCCACTGACCGACATAATTGTTGCTCTTAATGCCTTGGGCCTGACCACGAGCCGGTGTCCTGCGAGCTCTGTTTGCAGATGATGCACCAAGGGCTGAAAAGTCAGGAAAAGCAGGAGTCGTCCCTCTTTGGTTCATCTGATTCAGCATTCTTATCCCTGACCCCCTCGTCTACACCTGCGAAAAGTCCTGAGGCGGCCAAGGGGTAGGGGTAGCATGTTTAATCGGAGCAGAGACCGAGCGGCGAGGGGAGGCTCCCTGCAAGAGACGCTATCAACATCAAAGGGTGAGCACTGAGAGAAATTCAGAGTGTAGCGCCATTGCAGCCCTTCTTGATGTGATGTGGAGAATGATGGCCAAGCTTCCCTGGTGGGATGACATGAACTGAACCGCAGAGTCCATTCCCAGTGCCCACGTTGGCAGCCGGATCTCTCCCGATGCACCAATCATTGTGGCGTCCCCACCCAGGGTGTTGATGCCAGTGGTTGCTGCATCTGCCCCCTTGCAGGTGGTGGTTTTGGAGAAATGCCTTGGAGCCCTAGAAGCTTACTTGGCGGCAGTGGAAATCTTGTGACATGCCGGCTTCGTGGCATGGAGTGCATAGTCACTGAACTCCTTGCAGTCTATGCTGGAGACCCATGCCCTGCCTGCAAAGGTAGAGACATGAGGTGGGAGATTTGGTATGACTCAGGTTGCTGGAACAATCTCCTCCTTCAGTGTATTGGAGTCAGAGGACCAAGGGCACCGCAATCAGCATGCTGGGTGACATGAGGACCATCAACGTCCTCCCTCCCTCAAGCCGCGGAGCCAATGGGAGGACGACACTCGGCACTATTTCAACTTCCTCTCGTAATCTGAATCAGAATGGGAAACCAAGGCAGGATCAACTGCATCGGACCTCCCGTCTGACCCATTGCTTCCACCCGACCGACGTCGCCCCCAGAGGACATGTTGTTTAAGGACTTCGTCAGGGATATGACCAAGGTCATTCCCTTTTCTCTGGAATCAGAGTTGGAACAGAGGGCTGAAGAACTGGAATTACTCCAGTACCCTTCAGCCTCCCAGGAGGTAGTGGCTGTTCCCATTCACCATGTCCTGCAGCGGCAGCTGCTGCTACAACTGTGGGAGGCACCGCTCGCACTTCCAGTTGTCATCTGTTGGCTCTATTCCCTGTACTGTGTCCAGAAGGCTCCTCAGTTCCATCGTGGTGGAGTCAGCCTTGAAGCATGCAGAGAGTTCTAAGACACACTTCTCTGTCCCTCTAAGTCGGGAGGCTTGTACCCTGGACTCCTTTGGAAGGAAGTGCTTCCAGGGTGCCATGCTGATCACCCGGATTCTGGCTTACCAGACTTACATGAGCATGTTCCTCAAGAATGTCATGTTGGACCTGGAGGACTTTGCTGCCCTTGTTCCTGAAGACCATCGTGAGTCCTTTCAAGGCCTTGTGGCTCATGGCAAGGATTGATTTAAGATCGTGTGGGGCACCTACGATGCCTTTGAATCCCATGGGTAGAGTGGCAGCTGTGGACATTGCTGCCCACAGGATGGTGTAGCTGCTGTCTTCAGACCTGGAGCAGTAGGTCCAGGACAAGGTCCCCTGCTGGGGTGAGAGCCTCTTCGTCAAGCCTGTGTAAGAGAAAATCAAGGAGCTGGAGAAGGAATAGGTGACCCTCACCAGGATCTCCAGAAAAGACACAGATCCCGCAGGGTAGAAACATCAGACCAGGAAGGCCTTTTATCCACACCCGTGCTGGTGTTTCCTGGCCCAGCCGCAGGCACAGACTCCCCACCCACAGCGGAGGGAAAAGACCCTGAAGGTGCAACCCGCAGGTCGGAGGACCCCTCATTACCTGTTATCCCTGGGTGCTGCAGATTGTCCAAAGCCGATATCAGCTGCTCTTCACCCAGTTGCCACCTTCATACGATCCCCTGGGAGTACCCCATGGACCCTGCACACCAGACACTGCTGCAGACAAAGGTCAAGGCCCTGTTGTCTGACCTCACCATCAAGCCGGTCCCCCACCGGCTAAGATTGGGCAGGACTTCTTCTCCAGGTACTTCCTGGTTCCCAGAAAGATTGTTGGGTTTTATCCTATTCTAGATCTCCAAAATCTCATCGGTTCCTGGTGCGCAAAAAGTTCAAAATGGTCTCATTGGATGCTGCTGCTATACCTTATACAGGATGATTGGCTATGCTCCATGGGTCTGAAAGATGCATGTATACATATTACGATCCACCCGCATCACAGGCAATACCTTCAGTTCAGCTGGCACTATAAATACTGGGGGCTTCCTTTCAGGTTGGCCACTGCCCCCAGGGTCTTTACGAAGTGTCTGGTGGTTGTAGCCGCCTTCCTCTGGACCCAGGGGGATCTTTGTCTTCCCATATCTGGATGACTGGCTTATCAAGGGTTCCATGCTGGCCAGTGTTCGGCAGTCCATCGTGCTCACAATTCAGGTGCTTGAGAGCCTCTGATTCATGGTCAACTGCCCAAAGTCTCACCTCCCATCGATGCAGCAGCTCGAGTTCATTGGGGCCCTCCTTGATACCACGCGGGCACAGGCTTTTCTGCTGGTGGACCGCCTGCAGCACCACACCATGGCTCACAAGCTGTTAGAGCCCTCGGACACATGGCTGTCACAGTACATGTTGCTCCTCAGGCCTGCCTCTCCATGTGGTAGGCACAGTGGACCCTGGGTGCGCAATGGAAGCAGGCATCTGACTCTCTGCAGGACTGGATAGAGGGCACTGTACCACTGGCGTAGTCCCTGCTTCGGGGCCTCCCGTTCCAGCCAGCGGTCCTCTGCAAGACGCTCATGATGGATGCATCCAAGCTCAGCTGGGGAGTGCACTTGGATAGCCTGAGCATCCAGGGTCTGTGATTCCAGCAGGAGAATCTCTGTCAAATCAACTTCCTTGAGTTCCGGGCTATAATGAATGCCCTCTGTGCCTTTCGTGTGCACCTGACGAATCAGGTGGTCCTTATTCAGGCAGACAACCAGGTGGCTGTGTTCTGTGTGAACAGGCAAGGAGGCACGGGATCACACTTCCTATTCTGGGAGGTGGTCCACCTCTGGAAGCTTGCCCTGCTCCATGCATGGATCTCGGGGTGATATACCTTCCTGGCGAGCTTAGCAGCCTAGTGAATCATCTAAGCTGGGTGCAACCACACAAGTGGACCCTTAAAAGGGAGGTGGTGGCCCTGATCTTCCGGGAATAGGGCATCCGGGTGGCGGACCTTTTTTGCTATAGTGCAAAATGCAAAAATAGCCTGGTTCTGCTCTCAGAGGCTGGCCAGTGGTCGCATGGCCTCAGATGCCTTCCTTTTCCACTGGGGGGAGGGCCTGCTGTATGCCTACCGCTTGTGGCGCAAACTCTTCTGAAGCTGCAGGCTGGGAGGGGGCTCAATGATTCTTGTCAACCTTTACTGGCCTCGGCAACCCTGGATCCCCCTGCTGCTGCAGCCCAGATCTCATCTCACATGATGGTGGCTTCTTGCTGCACCCTAACATCTGCTCCCTGGCACTCACGGTTTGGATGCTGAAAGGGTAGTTCTTGTGGCGCTTGATCTCCCCGAAACTGTTACCACCATTCTGCTGTCATCCAACAAGCACGCGATGCGCAAGACCTATGTGATCAAGTGGTGGCTGTTTGCCGTCTGGTAGGCCACTAGACCTCTTCTCCTGTCCCATGGACTGGCTGCTGGAGTACCTTTTGCACCTCTCCAACTTCGGGCTGAAGTCTAACTTGGTGCAAGTTCACCTCAGCGCGATTTGAGTCTTATCATAACAGCAGTTGGGGGAAGCCCATTTCGGCCCAGCCTCTGGTGGCCCGAATCATGCGGGTCCTGCTTCTCTTGAAGCCCCTACGGTTGCTTGGGATCTCAGTGTGGTCCTCCAGCCAGTTGATGTGGGCTCCTTTTGAGCCCATTGGACACGTGCCTGCTGAAGTTCTTGACCTGGAAGGTCCTTTTCCTGGTGGTAATCAAATCAGCATGATGCATCAGTGAGCTGCAGGCTTTGGTCGCTCACCCTCCGTATAGAACTGGGTGGTGCTCCTTACACACCCCTTCTTCCGAGAGGTGGTCTTGGCTTTCCACCTAAACCCAGTCCATTGTCCTTCTGATGTTCTTTCCCCGGCCTCACGTGAACTGCAGTGAGGTGGCCTTGCACACGCTGGACTGTTAAGCGCGTGTTGGCCTTCTATATGTAGCGCACAAAGGCACACCGCTGATCCACTCAGCTGTTAGTCTCCTTTGACCCAAATAGGATGGGCATCAATGTCTCAAAGCATACGCTATCTCTCTGGCTAGTAGACTGCATCACTCATGTGTATTCCTTGGCTGGGTTGAGCCTTGAAGATCATGTCCCAGCTCACAATGTCCATGCAATGGTTACTTCGGTGGCCAACCTCTGTTCTGTATATTCAAGAGGAAATCTGCAGGGCTGCAAAGTGGTCCTCGGTGCATACCTTCGCAGCCTGCTACTGTCTGGATGGGGATTCCCGATGGGACAGCAAGTTTAGCCAGGCTGTCTTAGAGTCAGCGCCTAACCACCGGTCCTTCTGTCCATCTAAGTTACTTGCTCAAAATCCCCTCAGGTTGATATCTGCTGAGGATACTGTATCAGATGAGTCCCTCGGCAGGACTACTTCTCTAGGCTTCCTGACTTTGCCAGTTCTTATTGCCTGGTTGGGCTGCTTATCTCCTCTGGTTCCAGTAGCTTGGGAGTCCCACATGTGAGGACTTATTCCTGCTTGTCTACAGAGAAAGTGTAGTTACTCTCCTGTAGTAGGTGTTCTCCATGAATAACAGGAATAAATCCTCCCAACCCTTCCACCTCCTCGGGGAGTTGCCTTTTTGGCTCCTGCTATGTTGTACTGGAGAATACGGTGCTGTGGCGGGCAGGAAGGCATGCACGTTGTACCTCCAGAAAGCTTCCTTTGGAAGCTAAGGAGCGTTCCGTGCAGGGCTCTATTGGTGATGTCGTCCATATGTGAGGACTTATTCCTGCTATTCAGAGAACACCTGCTACAGGTTAGTAACTGCACTTTTTGTTCATGTTGTGGTGGTTTACTGTGCCTTGTATCCCAGTGTTCAATTTTATACACTTCAAAACATTTCTGGTAGATTTTAGCCCCTTAGAGGTTTAGGGTTGTGTGTTTTTTTTAATTGTTTTTATTACCATTTTTAATAACGCTTCCAAGTGTTCCCCTTTTTGGGGTTTGGCCTGAAATGCCACACTGGGTCAGAGCAAAGGTCTATCAAGCCCAGTATTTCCCATAGTGGCCAGTCCAGGCCACAAGTACCTGGTAGGATCCCTAAGAAGGGATGCAGCCCTCCTAGCTCATACGCATGGATACGTCTAGATGGCTAGTAGTGTCCTCTTGCTCCAGGAACTTATCAAAGCCCCTTTAAAGCACAACTGTGCTAACTGCTTTCACTTATATTCTCTGGCAACAAATTCCACCAGTTTTTCCAATTTGTTTTAAAAGTGTTATGGCTTGGCTTCATGGCATGATTTTATTTACTTCTACCATATCTCCTCTCATCTGTCTTATCTCTAGACTGAAGCAGAATCTAGAAAGTCCTTGATTAGAGTATTCTCAGTACTAGGATAAAAGAATGAGGCTTTCTGGTAATCCACAAAAGTCTTGCCCTCCTTTTGATATGACCTTTAATTCTGTGACTATTTGCAATCTGAGGCCATTTTGCCACAGAACAGCAAAATGTGCCTTTGTTCCAGTCTTTAGAACGTTGTCTCCCAGGTGGTTTCCTAATGCAATGGAAGTGAACTATCTGCACAGAGGCAGTTTCTCTCTTAGTTTTAGCTATTGATGCAGAGTGGCTTTCATATCTCGGTGTACTCATTTTAACATGTTGTATTTAAGTTGCTTCAGCAGCTCAGTCAACTACTCTAGAATAAAATGGAGCATTCCTTTTTATTATGAAGTCTAAAATGTGTTTCCATTGTAGGAGAAGGTGGGCTGCAAAGTCTTCTCGGAAACATGAGTCATAACCAGCTCATGCAGCTGATTGGACCAACAGGATTGGGAGGACTCGGTAATGTTACTTTTTGTCTGCATATTGTTTCTCAGGGGGTATGTGCCTGGGAAAGGAGACATGTGATGTATGATGGGTACATGGTAAGTACAGTGTTAAGGTTTATCTGCACAGTCTGGAAGGCAGCATACTAGTATTACCTTTTTTTATCTTAGTTTGATAATTCTCTTTGAGGTTGTGAAGGATATCACATGGATTGAGGCATCCTACATCCCCTCTCTAGCCAGGACACCTCACAGCTTGAACTCCAAGCTTAAGACTTATCAGTAAATGGAACAAGGGGCTGACCCATAAACCACTCCCTCAAATTTCTCATGCCTTTCACTTAGTCCAGTGCTATTCCCCAACCATGCTCAAGGTCCACAAATGGGTTGGGTGTTACCTCTTTATCCCTAATAGATTTGCATGTGGGCTGCCTCTAGGATTGCCTGAAAAGCTGAGCTGTTTGTGGCCTTTAAGGATAGGCAGTGAACACCATTGCTTTAATCCTTTCCTCTTCATAGGGCCCTTTTGACAGAGATTATAAATTATATTGGAGGCTTATTTATTTGGAAGAGTAGCCAGCATTTGCTAATTGGCTTGCTGTTATCTTTCTGCAACAGGTGGGCTCGGCGCGCTGACGGGACCCGGCCTAGCCAGCTTACTGGGGAGTGGAGGACCTCCTGCTAGCAGCTCTTCCTCCAGGTTGGCTAAAGCAGTGATTAGTTTAGATTTCTTTTTTTAGTAGCTTGTGTGGTTCTTTAATTGAAACTTGGTTTTCTGTAATGTGAATTTTTCAGCTCACGCAGTCAATCAACGGCAGTGACGCCATCCTCCACCACTTCTTCCACACGTGTAGTATCAACTCCTTCTGCTCCAACTACTGCGGCTTCTGCTGCAACAACCACGGCAGCCAGCCCCAGTACTGCTATAAGTTCAGGCAATGGAACCAGCACAGCAGCCAGCCCGACTCAACCCATTCAGCTTAGCGACCTGCAGAACATTTTGGCTACAATGAACGTGCCAGCAGTGGCCGGCAGTGGGCAACAAGGTAAGTGGCTGCCTGAAAAAAACAAACCCTTCTGTATCAACCCATTTGTTTTATATGAGCAGTAAGTAGTGGCCATTGTGGCAGTTCAGACCTTCGATATCTAAAGGTGGCTCTGGCATCCAGGATCACCATAATGGCATAATGTGATCACCCGACCTCATGGGTTGTTCCTTCTCTAGTTTGCTGCTGTAACGTTTCGGATGATGATGTTTGCCATTGTAGTTACCATGTTTATAGTGAACGTGGCTGCAGAGGGTGTCCAGAAAACTATGAAGCTAATGATTTGTAGTTCATCCTGCTCAGATCCTGTAGAAGAATGTATCAAACAGTGAAGAAGCACACTGATCACATAACAGTTTTTATAGTTCAAACGTATATTGGGGTAATCTGTTGCTATTGCGTGACAGTGAATAATAGCATTCAACAAACTTCAGGTTTTAGAATATCCAGTAGCCACACCTTCCGGTGTAAGATTGGAAATGCGCACACTTAGATACAAGTAGGGGACATGTAAGGAAGGTGAGTATTTAGTACTTGCTTCTAATCAAATGCTTTTCTCCCTTCATGTGCTTGTAGTCCTCCTTGAAGTGTGGTGTGTCAAGTTCAGGCCTATGGAAGCTTCACGCGAAGGGGTTTTTCAGAGGACAGTGTTACAGGTTCTGTTAATAGCCTTTGTCATCTCTTATACTAGTTGATTTAGCATCTGTGTTGACGCCTGAGATTATGGCTCCTATCCTGGCAAATGCAGCAGTTCAGGAACGGCTGATGCCTTATCTTCCCTCGGGGGAATCTCTACCCCAGACAGCAGATGAAATTCAGAACACATTAACATCGCCTCAGTTTCAGCAGGTAACAATGTCATTTTATGTGCTTAACTGCAGTTGTGTCCCAGCATCCCCCCCCCACTGCAATATAAATGTGTGTTTACTTACAAAAAGTCACAACCCCTGAAAATGTCTGGTAACAAGTAATAGCTGGCTTTTAGTGTTTTCCTCCTTTACATGAGGTCCTGGTTGTGGGTTAACAAGCTCTCCTGGACCTGATTACAGACTAAATGAAATGTTGAGTACATTGCATAAGTTGGTTGTGGCCAACCCTTCATGCATCAAGAAACTAGGATGCATGGTAACAGCGCTTCACCTGAGGGAAGGGGGAGTGTCACCCCTCTCCTTGCCATGAGAGCCAGAGCTGTGTCTCCCTCAATGGCCCAGTTGTCCTTTGTCAAAGGACCCCCTCCCCTTACCCTTGTTTCCTTACAGTTACTGCATGAAACTAATACAGTACATTTTAAGGCAAATCGGAGGTGTTTTTAATTTTATATCAAGTTAAGCTGTGGAATTCATTCCCAGCAGTTATGGTCAAGGTAGTTAGCATAACTGGATTTAAAGAATGTAAATAAGTTCCTGGAGGAAAAGTCTCTATACCTTTATTAGCTGGGTAAACTTAAAGTGGAACAAGGCAAGACCTACTTGTGATCTTGCCAAGTACTTGTGGCGTGGATTGGTCGTTGGCATGAGTTGCTGGGTTGATAAATCTATGGCTTGATGTAGTAAGGCACATCCTGTTCTTTCAGCGCCCTGATTCCTGGGAGTCTCTTGCCGTTCTTCCCACTGTTTTTTACTCTGTCATCCTCTGGGGGCCATCACACATGTTCCTTTTTTTTTTTTTTTTTTTCCTCTCTCCCTCTCCCCCTTCTGGGTTGCTGCTGCTATTCCTGTTTGCCTTGTTGGCTGCTGGCCACCTCATTCCTTTAGCCCATGTAGGCCATGACTGTGCCTTGGCTGTTGCTGCCATTATTATATAAAAGAGCCAGATGTAGCTGACCACTGACATAACTGCCATTAGTGAAGGCTGCTAAAACCAGTTAAGTGATGGTCCTATTAAAAGTGGGCTTGTGCTTTCTTTGTAGGCACTGAGCATGTTCAGTGCTGCCTTGGCTTCAGGACAACTTGGCCCCCTCATGAGTCAGTTTGGATTGCCAACCGAGGCTGTAGATGCTGCAAATAAAGGGGGTAAGTGACTGGCTTACGAAATGAATGGTGGACAACTTATGATATGGACGTGGCAGAGAGAAGCAAAGCAGGAACATATATATATTTTTTTTTAATTTAATGGACAACATTAAAACAGTTTTCTAGGAAATTTATCTTAGAAAATGACCCCCACTAAGTTTACTTAACAGGTTGTGTAACTTAATTGGATGGGAAGGTGTCAGTTTTATAAAAATACATAGGTATCTTTCTGCCTTTATAACATAGTAGTACAAACCTGGCATGATTTGTACCTAAGTTCGGGTCTGCAGATCACACCTGTTCTAACGCAGGCATAAAAGATTAGCACATACCTTAGCGGTGCAAATCGTCACCTTACCCCTGTATAAATAGTTGTGGTCAACATTATTGGCACCCTTGCAGTTCAATCCTTTAATGTCCTGTATCTGAAAAGAAAAGTGGCCAGTGAAATGGCTTTGGACTATATATGCGTCTATGCATCAATTTTGTGTCCCCCTCCCGTCAAAAGGACAGAACCCTGCAGTACTTATTAGAGGATCTCTCTTTTGTTCAGCATGTTTCCTGCCCCACGCATGTCGCCGGCCACACCTTAGATCTGGTCTTCACCCCCTCAGCATTCCCGGCCCAAATTTCCCCCCTCACTCTACCCTGGTCAGATCATTTTTGTTGTCTTTTCTCATTATCCCTCCCACCCCCTCAATGTCCCTCATGTCATTCCCTTCCACTCCCTCCCAGGTTTAGGCGTCATATCACCCCACTGACCCTTCAGCAATTCCCTCCAGCGGACTCCCTCTTTCCTTTATTTTTCTTCTCTCTCCCCGTGGATGAACAAACAGACCTCTGGGCATCTACCCTCACTTACTGCTTTGGATCATCTTGCTCCCCTCTGTCATCTCGGCCCCCGTCACGTCATCCTTGGTTACATCCTGGCCTCTATCTTCAGCGAACCTATCTTCGCCGCACAGAACGAACCTGGCACAAGCATCCTACCCCAAACTCCTTAACTTCCTTCCGTAGCTCACAGGTGCTCTACCGTACAATGATCACCGATGCTAAGCGGCCATACTACTCTGACCGTATGTCCTCCTCTTCCAGCTCATCACAACTACTATTCAGGATCCTCCGTTCTGTTACTGCTCTGTCCACTCCCTCCGCAGCCCCCACTTCTCCCCTCAATGCACCTGATTTCCGAATCTCGCCTCCTTTTTTTTTTTTTTTTTTCCCTCTAAAAAGATTGAGTCCCTTCGTGCTACGTTCCCAACCTGCCCTCCACCTCTGTCCCTCCCCCCCATCGAACTCTATTTATCCATCTCCCCCCCTCTTCCAACAGGGTTTTCCCCCACACCTGGCGAACGTTTCGCCCAATCACCACGACAGAGCTTTCCAAGTCTATTGCTACCTCTCACAAAACTACTTGTCCACTTGACCCTTTGCCTTCCTACTGGTTGCTAGACCCTTCCCTCACCCTGCTTTCCTACATACTCCACATTTTCAACAATAGCCTCTCCTCTGGTGTTTTTCCCCTCAACCTGAAAATATGCCCTTATTCGCCTGCTCCTTAAAAATCCATCCCTCGACCCTTCCATTCCTGCTAACTGTTGTCCCGTGTCCAACCTCCCCTTCCTGTCCAAAATCCTGGAAAAGCTTGTGTTTGCCTAACTCTCTGCTCATCTTGATTCCACCCTCTCCCTTCACCCATGCCAGTCTGGTTTTCACATGGGGCACAGTACTGAGACAATTCTCACCTCCCTCCTGAACGAAGTGCACCAATCCCACCACCAAGGTGATCTTTTCCTTGTGGTGGCTTTGGATCTATCCTCTGCTTTTGACATTGTCAATCATCGCACCCTTCTAGCCCACCTGGTTGATCTTGGGATCCACGGGTCTGTTCTCTCTTGGTCTCGCACCTTCTCAGTAAAGACCAGCTCAGCCATCTCCCCTCCTCTAGCTCTCCTCTGTGGGGTTCCTCAGGATTCAGTTCTCGCTCCCCTCCTTTTTAACATCTTCCTGGCCCCTCTGGCACTCATTGTTCAACAGTCCGGCATTTCTGGCTATTTCTACGCAGATGACATCCTTTCTTCTCGTCCACCACACCAGTTCCCTCTTGCCAGATGTTTCTGCCCTTAATCTCTGTCTTGCCCGTGTTGCCTCATGGATAAGCAGTAACTTCCTTCATGTTAACCCTTAAAAAATCAGCTGCACTTTGGATTTGCTTTAGTACACCACCTCCTCCTACCTGTTTTTCTCTCTTCCTTTCTACCCCTATTCCTCTGGTCTCCTCCCTCTGCTATCTCGGGGTCACTCTCAACTCCTCTCTCTCCTTTCACCACCATTTCTCCTTGCTCATCCGCCGTTCCTTCTTTTTCCTACGCCTGATCCGCGCTGTTCGTCCCTTTCTCCCTCCTCCCTCACTTCACTAGTCATCTCACTTGTTCTCTCAAGGCTGGACTATGTAACACTGTCCTAGCAGGTCTCCCACAATATCAACTCTGGTGCCTACAATTGTTTCAAAACATAGCTGCACGTCTGCTCACCCACTCCTCCACCCGGGATCACATCACCCCCCTCCTTTTCTGTTTGCACTGGCTCCCACTCAACTCTTGTTTCCTCTACCTCATTCTTATCCACAAAGCATTACACACTGGCTCCCCCCAATATCTAGCTGACTCCATCTGTCTGCAGCCGCCTCCTCCTCCCCCCCCCCCGCCCCCCTCCCCCCGGGTCTCCTTTGCTCAGCACATGGCAATCGCCTCTTTCTTCCCTCCCCCTCCTCGGCTCACCTGGACTCTACACGTCACTCTGCTTTCTTCTTCCTGGCCCCCGCCCTCTGGAACTCCCTCCCCCTTGCTCTCCGTACCGAACTGTCCTATCAATGCTTCAAGAGCTCACTCAAAACTCGCCTCTTTCAGCAGGCATTTGACCTCCCCGATCTCTAAGGTTACCACACTCTGCCAGTCTCCCTCTCCATCAGTCCTCTCTCCCTCCTTCCCCTACCCTGTCTAAACTGTCCTCCTCTGTCTCTTCCTGTCCCTCTCTTTCCTATCCAAATAGTGGCGTTCCTTTCTTTTCTACTTTCCAATTGATTTTATTGTACATCGCTCTGATGCATATGCTTGGGTGGTATATCAAGCGATAAATAAAGATATGCACACACATTTAAGAATCAAATAAAACAAGACCAATTTTAAAGAGAGTATAAAAAGTGGGAAATTGCCAGGACATGATTATTGGCACCCTTATAAACAATTCATGTCGGTTTGAATAGAAGAACAAAATTCCCTCTGCATATGTGATCAATTGTCAGGACTCGCATCACTTGAAATAACCAATGAATGATGGCTGTAATGTTTAAAATGGCCACATTCACTCCCTTCATTTTCACAATGGTGAAGACAGTCAGAAAAGGCATCATCCATCTTCAAAGGGATCATCTCCAAAGACCTTGAGATTCCTCTATCTATAGTTTGCAATTTATTAAGAAACATTCTGCTCTCAGAACTGTCAAGAACCTCCCAGGAGGTGGTGGGAAGAGGAAAATTAATCGAAGAAGTCTTCACAGGTTAGTGTGAACTGTTGCAGAAACACCACGTGAAACATCCAAAGAGCTTACGGCTGACCTGGAGCAATCTGGATTGGTCATTGCAGATCATCCTGCTAGACAGTCCAGATTGGGTTATATCCCCCTGCCAGCAGATGTTGGAGACTGAAAAAAGGAAAAGCAAAACTATGCTGTAGCATCACCACTGGTGCATAATCCCAGCACAGCTAGTGGTCCCCTCAGTACTTTTCTCTGTCTCCAGCAGATGGTGGTTGCAGGGTTTCCTCCTTGCACCCCTCTACCACTGTCCCTGGGACATTGCAGCACTGAGACCACAGGGGATCACCGCCTTTTTCCATCTACTGGTGGTTGCTGCTGAGGCCTAGTTTCACGCCCGAGTGGTCTTGTCTGTGCACAATTTTGTTGTGGCAGGTGGAGAACAAAACGCCTCACTGCCATGCTGGCCAGCCTTCCTTTGGAAAGAGCTGAAACCTTCCATTGGTGAAAGGAATCCTGGAATCATTCATCAGCTGGAACAAATCACAAACTACCAGCAGACAGATGTATGAAACTTATAGAAGGTACAAGAAATGCTTGCAGGCTGTCATCAGTGCCAAGAATTGTTCAGCCAAATATTAGTGAAGGGTGCCATTAATCCTGTCCAGGTCATATATTTTTTTTTCTCAGAAATTACTGTGTTGTATAGGTGACATTTATTTATTTTTTTTTTTTTTGTTGTATACCTTTTGAACATACTAGTAAAATATTATGATGGCATACAGTTGGAATATTTCCAATTATTGCTCAATCTATTATACACAACATACCTAAAATGCAAGGGTGCCAGTAATGTTGACCACAATTGTATGTGCAGGTTTGCACCGCCTGTACTTAGATACGGTCTAATTGTACAAAAGTTCATTTATGTGTAAAATGGTTTATAAAGTGATCCCTAGGAGAGATGCTTCACCTCCGTTCATCTGCTGCCTATTCTGGTGTAAACTTCCAACCCCTCCTGGACTGTTTTTGCAGAAAGACTAGAGCTGTATATATTTTCTTACATAAGATTCATGCTTTAAAGGCTGATTTTTGCTTATTTCTCCAGGACCAAGCAGGAAGTCAGTCCTCACATACGGGTGCCAACAGAGCCCTCGTGCGGAGCATTTCCCCAGCTTTCAAGGAAAGCCTTTGGGAATGCAGCACGCATGCGCGGTCCCCTTCCTGCACAAGGGTGCCATCTTGCTCAGTCTTTTTTTTCCACGGAGCCCAACGGACGTGAGTTCGTGTCACCCGGGAAAAGTAGTTTGTGTTTTTTTCTGTGATTTTCGCTTTTTCTTATCCGGTTCGACGCTGGTTCTCCTTCCCACCTGGGCTCGGTACACCGGTATCGAGTCCGGAATTTCTTTTTTTCGTTTTTTGTCCTTCATGACTAGCGTCCGCGCCTTCTTTGTTGTTTTCACTGGCAGCCCGATCTTTTGACCTTGCAGGGGCCCTTTTTCCCCCAATGGCTGCCAGCGGGTTCAAAAAATGTGATCGGTGCAAGAAACTTATGTCTCTCACCGACACACATGACTGCTGCCTCCAATGCCTCGGGCCCGACTATGACCTGCTGGTCTGTGGCCCATGCGGCAAAATGTCGTTGAAGGCACTTCGGAGCCGTCAGCATCAATGTGAGAGAATTTTTCCAGAGTCCGTGTCCAGCCGGGCCTGGACTTCGTCAGAGGCCTTGACATCTCGGGAGTCTGACCCCGAGCGCCGTCGTGGTTCCTCTGAGAGGGGGTCTCCCACCCGGGAGCACAAAAGGAAGAAGCTCGTGAGGGCATTGTCAGTGGAGGCCCCTGGGTCCTCGAGGGCCAGGTCGCGTAGCCCTGACCGCCGCCCTAGGTTCTCGGAGTCGGAGAGGCCGTCCAAACTACCTTGCATGGAGCCGGAGTCCCCGAGTCACGTAAGTTCTGTTGTGAGCTTGGACTCAGGCTGACGGCTTTGGAGAGCAGCTTGGTTGCCTTCATGGAACTGCAGCGGGTGCTGATCGCCGGTCTGACCAGTGCATCTGCCCCGACCACTGGGACCTCGACGTCTAAGTCGACCTCGGAGGCTGAGCCGATCCTAGAGTCCATCAAGTCTCGAGTCGATCCTCGGTCAAGGTCCCCCTCGACCTCCCATGTGGGGCCGAGGTCGTCGATACCCTTGGCGTCGGGGCGGGTGGCACCGATGCCCACACGGCCGGAGCTGCTCAACTCCTCCTTGGAGGAGTCAGCGTGGGAGACGGAGGACGAGGAGTCTCCTGACACCTTCCGGACCCGGTAGTCCCTTCGGACTCCCGAGCCTCAGAGAAGGTCCCCCCCCAGGAGGATACCCGGTTCTCGGACTTCGTGAGGGACATGGCCAAGGCTTTGGCATTCCCTGCGGATGCTGAGGAGGAGCCTCAAACAGAGGAGCTCGATGCTCTCCAGTATGATTTTCCTCCGAAGGAAGCCTTTACTGTACCGGTTCCTCCGATGCTGGCACGGCTGCTCTTCCGTATGTGGGATGCACTGGCCTCGGCGCCGGTTCTTAGCAAACGGGTCAATTCCATTTATCGAGTCCGTAAGAGCCCTGGGTTCCAAAAGGTGCAGCTACTGCACAATTCCATGGTTGTGGAATCGGCCGTGCACCGCCTGAAGAGTCAGAAGATGCACTCCTCGGTGCCCGCCGACCGGGAGGCCCCAGAACCTGGATGCCCTCGGTAGAAAGTGCTTCCAGGGCTCTATGCTATCTTGCCGTGTCCAGACTTACCAGCTGTACATGGGCATGTACTTAAGGGACCTGGCAAAGAAGATTGCCGGGTTCTCAGCTGGCATCTCCGAGGAACCGTTGCAGAGGTTCAAAGCCTTGTCGACAGGGATCCGAGAGTGCTCGAAGTTTATCTCTCGAGCAGCCTATGATGGTTTTGAGGCTTCAGCCCAGGTAGCCGCGGCCGGCATCTGTGCACGCCGTCAGGCCTGGCTACAGTCATCGGACCTGGAATCATGAGTGCAGGACAAGTTGGTCGATGTCGTGTGCCGAGGTGACAACCTATTCGGTAAGCCCATGACTGAAAAGACTGCAGAAATCGAGACTGAGACTCTCAACAGGACAAGGCTGTCCAGAAAGACTTCTGCTCCTTCTCAAAAAAAGAAGGGCTTGGGAAAGAAGCCCTTTTTCCCGAGGAAGGGTGCTGCCTACAAATCCTACCCTCAGTATCAGGCCTCTCCAGCTCCCCAACAGGGCCGGCAGGAGCAGGGGCATGGGCATGGGCTCTGTAGGCAGAAGACCCCCAAGCGGCCAGCTGAGGCTCCTGCACAGCAGGGAGCGGGGTTTTGACTTCCACAGCATAGCCTCTCCTCTGCCGGTGGCTCCACTCAGCACAGGGGATCGGCTGACCCTGTATGCCTTTAGGTGGCCAGCCATCACAGGGGATACCTGGGTACTGAGCATAGTCCAAAAGGGCTACATTCTCTCCACTTCCACCAGCTACCCCCCCTCCTACTATCTAGGGGAGCCTCCAAGACTCCCTCTACACAGGAACCTCCTCCTTCAGGAGTTGGCAAGTCTTCTAAAGGAACAGGCGGTGGAACCGGTGCCTCACCACCTGAAAGGGCAAGGCTTCTACTCCAGGTACTTCCTCATACCAAAAAGGACAGGAGGCCTCCAGCCTATCCTAGACTTGCGAAATCCAAACAAGTTTCTGGAGAGAGAAAAGTTCAAGATGCTTACCCTTGGGATACTGCTGTCCTACCTCCAGCAGGGAGACTGGCTATGCTCCTTAGACCTAAAGGATACTTATACTCACATCCTCATTCATCAATATCTCAGATTTGTGGTGGGAGGAAACCATTTTCAGTACAGGGTACTTCCCTTTGGCCTAAACTCTGCCCCCAGGGTTTTCACCAAATACCTGGTGGTGGTGGCGGCTTATCTCAGGAATCAGGGAATCTTTGTCTTTCTATACCTGGACGACTGGCTCATCAGGGGTCAGTCTCTCCAGGAGGCCAGATGAGCCACTCTTCGCACTGTCTCTCTTCTTCAGCATCTGGGCTTTGTCATAAACTACGCAAAGTCCACTTTGCTCCCCTAACAGAACCTAGAGTTTATAGGGGCAAGCTTAGACACCCTTCAGGCAAGAGCTTACTTGCCAGAAGACAGGGCCCACAGACTGATAGACTTGGCCAACCAATTCCAAAGCAAGTCTCATGTCTCCGCCAGGCACTACCTGCGGCTCCTGGGCCATATGGCATCCACGGTACATGTGACTCCGAATGCCTGTCTGCACATGCGGGCTGCTCAATGGTGCCTCGGAGCTCAGTGGACGCAGGCCACAGGTGACCTCTGAGACAGTGTAAAGGTGTCCAAACCACTTTTGGACTCCTTACAGTGGTGGTTACATCTCCCAAACCTTCTCAGGGGGGGTACCCTTTCAGGCTCCAGCACACACAAGGGTGCTGACGACCGATGCTTCCTTTAAAGGGCTGGGGTACACATTGCCAGGGCACGTGCACTCAGGGCCGTTGGTCTTCTCGAGAGGCCACGCAGCAAATCAATCTTTTGGAGCTGCGAGCAATCCACTTAGCTCTGCAGACATTTTCTCATGCCCTCTCTCACCAGTCTGTCCTAGTTCAGACAGACAATCAGGTGGCAGTGTTCTATGTGAACAAACAAGGGGCCACGGGGTCCAGGCTCCTATGTCAGGAGGCACTGGCCCTTTGCTCCTTTGCAGTCAAACAAGGCATATTTCTCAAAGCAGTTTATCTACCTGGTCAGGAGAATTTCCTAGCAGACAAGCTAAGCAGGATTCTCCAGCCTCACGAATGGCAGTTGAATCCATTGGTGGTCCAGCAGATCTTCCTCCGCTGGGAACTTCCATCCATCGATCTCTTTGCAAGTCCACAAAACCGTCAGCTGCCCAGGTTTTGCTCCAGACAGCCGTATCCCCTGAGGATGGCAGCAGATGCTTTTCTGATCTCTTGGTCTACGGGCCTCCTGTATGCGTTTCCTTCCACGCCCCTGGTGGCCCGAACTCTGTTCAAGATCCTGCGGGACAAGGCCTTGGTGATTCTGGTAGCCCCCAAATGGCTGAGGCAGCCGTGGTTTCCACTTCTGCTGCAGTTGGCGGTGGAAACTCCCTTCTCTCTGGGGTTGTAACACAATCTCCTGTCTGAAGATCAAGGTTCCCTTCTGCACTCCAATCTCAGGTCCCTCAATCTGATGACCTGGCTGCTGAAAGGATAGTGCTAGCCCCCTTACTTCTACCTAAGGAGGTTGAAGAGGTGGTCTTGGCCTCTAGGAGGGTCCACCAGAAAGTCCTATGCCCTCATGTGGCGTAGGTTTATGGTATGGTGTGTTCAGCGCAATGAAGATCCTTTCTCTTGCCTTGTGCCAGTAGTACTGCAGTATCTACTTCACCTGTCAGACCTAGGCCTTAAGTCTAACTCTGTTCGGGTCCACCTCAGTGCTTTGTCAGCGCACCACTCTCCAGTGGAAGGACAGTCTGTCTGTTCACCCCTTGGTGTCCCGATTTCTCAGAGGTCTGCTTCTTCTCAAGCCCCGGTTCGTCCACCAGCGACTGAGTGGGATTTGAATGTGGTCTTGCAGCAACTTACTCGCCCACCGTTTGAGCCAATGGCTACTTGCCATTTGTGCTTCCTCTCTTGGAAAGCGCTCTTACCTCGGCCAGACGTGTGAGTGAACTACAAGCTCTGGTTTCTGATAGACCATACACACGGTTCTATAGGAACAGGGTGGTCCTACGAACCCATCCCAAGTTCTCTCCTCTTTCCACCTCAACCAGGAGGTGGTTCTTCTGACCTTCTTTCCCAGGCTGCATACCAGCTGGGCTGAAACAGTCTTGCATACCCTGGGCTGTAAGAGGGTGTTTGTCTTTTTACATAGAACGTACGCGGGGGCATCGACGGGCTACTCAGCTCTTCGTCTCCTTTCACCCTAATAAGATGGGGTTACCTGTCTCCAAGCGTACATTGTCCACTTGGGTAGCAGATTGTATCAACTGGGTGTATAAGGCAGCCGACCTTCCCTTGCAGGGTCGAGTCACGGCCCACCGTGTCAGGGCGAAAGCTGCCGTGTCAGTAGCTCATCTCCACTCTGTTCCGTTGGCAGACTTCTGCCGGGCCGCAACTTGGTCTTCAAGCCAGACTTTTGCAGCCCATTACTGCCTGGAGAGAGAGTCCCGAAGGGACAGTGCTTTCGGACAGGCAGTACTCCGTAATCTCTTTGAGGTTTAGGCAACTCCTACCCTTCGGCCCTTGTGTTGGGCTACCGTATGGGGGTGTTCTCAGAGGATATTCTTATCACGAATGCTGAGGCTCTTGAGAGGGAGCCATTTTTTCAGCTTAGGGTTCCCGATACCCTAGAGCTGGGGAGTCCCATATGTGAGGACTGACTTCCTGCTTGGTCCTGGAGAAAAAGTAGTTACCTGTAACAGGTGTTCTCCAGGAGCAGCAGTAATCAGTCCTCACGACCCTCCCTCCTCCCCTGGAATTGCAGTCATACCATTCATTTTGATTTTTTGCTGTCTTTTAGCTATGCCATCAGACTGAGCAAGATGGCACCATTGGGCGGGAAGGGGACCGCGCATGCGCGCTGCATTCCCAAAGGCTTTCCTTGAAAGCTGGGGAAATGCTCCGCATGAGGGCTCCGTCCAGCGCCGACGTTACCCATATGTGAGGACTGATTCCTGCTGCTCTGGGAGAACGCCTGTTACAGGTGAGTAACTACTCTTTCTCCATTACCGTTAAATAAATCATTCCTGGGTGCGGCAATCATTTCACAACGTGTGAGTAATTTCTATCCTTTCTGGGTCTAGATGTAGAGGCTTTTGCCAGTGCCATGCAGACCAATTCCCAATCTGACCAAAAGGAAGACGACTCTAAAGACAAGAAAGAGGAGGAAGAGGATATGAGCCTGGATTAATGCTATTTGCTTGTGATTTTTGGGGCAGACAAGCTGTTCTAGGTGCTAGCATTAGTTTCCTGCCATTTGTTCCTTCACAACCTAAATAAAGATGTTTTCATTAGCTGGCAAAATGCTCTTGCCCTTTTCATTACCAAGACTTGGGCTTTTTAAGAAAAATGTCAGGATTATAGGCCAAATGTCATAATTAAAACGTCTTATGAGTTTGATGGTTTGTATCTGTATGTAAGTGTCAAACCTCTTTCAAGAATATATTTGAAAGTTGATTTAGAGAAAATATGAACTATAAGAGCCCATGTCTATTACTAAATTCAGATAGGAAATTTTGTGAGTTGGATGTCTTCAGAATACAGTACAGCACCTCCTTTTGAAATACCTAACAAAAAGAAAAATGACAGGACGTTGACCACACTCGTGGCTCCAAGAAGCAAAAGTTTTCTGTAAAAAGACAAATTTGAAAGCTTATGGTCTGCAGTAATGTAAGAGTTGACCTTTTGTCGTCTAAAACATGGAACAATGTTAAACAATAAGCCTTAGCAAAAATCTTGCCGTTGTTGTGGGAATAACATATGAACAGCTGATGGCTTAGATTATGGTGACAGAGCATCAATTACCCATTATTTCTTGAAGCTTTAGACTGTTAGAATTTAGAGCCTCTGGCATTTCAGCCATTTTGTGCAAAATGTCATCTGAAATTTAGTGCGCCTTGCTACAGAAAACTGATTTTCTCCAAAGATGTCGTGCATGCAGAGACACACTCGTGCAGCAGCTCGTTACTTCAGAGTTTGCATAAACTGAAAACACAACATTTTGCGATGACACACACTGTTTTTGCTTTTAGGCCCCACCCGTTACAACATGCAAAAACCCCCAAATGCTGGCATTTTTGTACTTTCTAATGTGCATAGGCACATATTTGTGAAAAATTCACAGTTAAGTACATTAGCCTCATGTAAAAAGTTGCTTCAAGACTTCTGCATGGAAAGGGATCAGTTTCTGCTCAGAACCTTCAATCAGAGACTGATTACCACTGCAACTGTTGTATATTTTTAGTGACAAATTAATACTTTAATAAATGCTTTTGAAAAGAAATAAAAAGTTGTGCCGTTTTTATATTCTCATCATTTCTTTATGAACTTTCCCAAGTCAAAGAAAAGCAGCCTGTTAGAATTATTATTAGCTGACGTTTGCAGAGATATTTAGAGAAATTCCCCTAGTATTACCCAGAGGCACTCAAGCTGTCTTAGAGAAGGTAAAAGGCCGAGAACAGGGGCACTTAGGGGGCTAGTTAATAAGATGCACTACCATTAATACACATTATAAATAACTTGGGACCTATGCTAAAGCATAGTTACCTGTAGCAGATGTTCTCTGGGAATAGTAGGAATCGGTCCTCCCATATGGGTGACAGAACCGACTGAGTCCATGCAGTAACCTTTCTCTGGCTTTCAAAGAAAGCCTTTGGGAGATCCACCATGTATTGTGGTTCTCTTCTCTCTTAAGGGTGCCATCTTGCTTCAGTATGATGTCACAGTTCAAAACAGGAAAAAGAAAAGCAACTCTACATGGAGGAGAGATTGTGAGTACTGATTCCTGCTGTTCCCAGAGAACATCTGCTTCAGGTGAGTAACTACGCTTTCTCCGGGAACAAGCAGGAAGCCAGTCTTCACATATGGGAGTCCCCAGCTCCAGGCTATCAAAAGCTGTAAAAAGGGACGGGTGACCCAAAAAATGAACCGTGAGGTACAGCAGAGAGCGGATATCGGCTACCAGACCACAGTAGCAACCACAGCGTCAACCAGCTCTCCGGTAGCCTGGACACAAGGGCCATAGGCCAGGAGTTACCTTCAACCCCAAACAGATAACGGAGTATCGCCTGGCTGAAGGCACTCTCCGGCCAGGACTCTTCCTCTAGGCAGTAATATGCTGTGGACTGATGACCAGGTGACAGCTGTGCAGATCTCCAGCAAGGGAACTGAGTGGAGGTTTGCCACAGATTCTGCCATGGCTCGGATGCTGTGTGCTGTCACATGGTGTTCCAGCGAAAGACCAGCCTGCTCAGAGGTGAAGGAGATGCAGTCTGTCACTCAGGTGGACAGGGTACGCTTGGAGACTGCTGCACCTAAGCGATTTGGGTCAGAAGATGAAGAGCTCTAAGGAGCGGTGATGAGGCTTTGTTTGGTCCAGATAGTAGGCTAAGGCCCGCTTACAGTCAAGTGTGGAGAGTGGCCTCCGCCCTGTTGTCATGAGGCCATAGGAAAAGATAGGAAGCACCACCTGGTTGAGATGTAGTGGAGGAACTTAAGGTGTGTCCTGAGCACCACCCTATTCCTGTGGAACCTGGTGTAGGGGGCATGAGCCACCAGAGCCTGAAACTCACTGACTTTGCATGCAGATGTGAGCACTACGAGGAAGACCACCTTCCAGGACAGATGGCAAGAAACCAGCTGCTTGAAGGGTGGGGCGATGAGCTTTGAGAGGATCATGTTGAGATCCCATGCTGCCGCGGGGGGGGGGGGGGGTTTGAGAGAGCAGGAGGCCGCTCAAAGTATCCTGATGGAGTTTAGGCTTCAGACCAGCATTGGACAGGTGCAGCAAGTACTGCAGCACCAGTTGGACAGCACAGGAGAAGGGGTTGGCAGCCCCCTCTGCACACCAAACAGAATCTACACCACTTGAAGGTGTACACCCATTGAGTGGAATCCTTGAGGGATGCCAGCAGGACCTCCTCCACCTCCCTGGGCAAGTCAAACTGGGCCATGAGGATCAGGATGGCCTTCTTGAGCTGAACCTTGATAAGGGTCTTGACAGTCGGAGGCATAGGAGGGCCCTCTGTCCTCAAGATGAAAAACGCATTGGCTGCCATCCAGGAGGGGTGTGACATCTTGGAGCAGAAGCGGGGCAACTGAGTATTGCCCAGGCTCACAAAGAGATCCATCGCAGGAAGGCCGCAGTGATAAAATAGTCGGCTGGCCACCTGTGGATCGAGCCGCCACTTGGGTTGAAAAAATAGCTGAGCCAGATCGCCAGAGCATTGTCCTGGCCAGGGAGGTACATGGCTCTGTGAAGCATACCACCCTCTGGCGAAGGTGCAAAGGCAGACTGCCACCCAGGACAGGAAGGATGGCCCCATGCCTCCTTGCTTGTTGACGCACAACATTGCTACATGTTTGTCTGTCTGAATCAGAACAGACTGGTTCTGCATGTCATGCTGGATGCCCTGGAGAGCTTAAGTAATGGCTCTGAGCTTTAGGAAATTGATCGGAGGCCCTCTGACACCACAGGTCCTGAGGTTGTCGCAGTGGGCCTCCCAGCCCAACTTGGAAGCATCTGTGGTGACCCTCTGAGGTGTTGGGGCCTGGAAGGGCATTCCCACCAACAGGTTCTGCGGTGCCACCAACTGAGTGACTCTGCAAGGGGACGGGTAACTGTCACCCTATCCTGCAGGTGCCCCATTGCCTGAGACCACTGGGAGCATAGGGCCTACTGGGCTAGAGGTATATGGAGACTGGTATCTGTTGTGATGTGCACAGTTGAGGCCATGTGCCCCAGGAGGTGCAATGTGAGCCGGACAGAGGCAGAGTTGTGGCCCTGAAATTCCTTTGCAAGGACGCTAGGTGCCGGGCCCTGTCAAGAGGGAGACAGGCTCTGGCCTGGACAGTGTCCAGCAGCTCTCTTATGAAGTCTAGGCATTTGGTTGGCTGCAAGCGGTACTTGGTGTAGTTTGATGACAAACCCCAGGTGCTCCAGAGTGATGATGCTGTGGTGTGCCACCTGCTGGACTTGTCAGCAGTGCCACCCTTGACGAGCCAATCGTCCAGGTAGGGGAAGACTAACACCCCCTGCAGCCATAGGTAAGCAGTGACCACCACCAGGCACTTGGTGAACACCCTTGTGGTAGAAGCCAGGCCAAAGGGTAGGACCCTGTACTGGTAATGGCATTCTGCAATGATGAAGAGGAGGTACTGCCAGTGGTGAGGGATGTGAGTATATGCATCTTTGGCTATGCTTCTTAGATCTCAATCTCCCTGCCAGAGGTAGGGCAGCAAGGTTCCAAGGGAGAGCATTTTGAACTTCTCCTGCACCAGAAATTGGTTGAGGTCCCGAAGATCCAGTATAGGCTGAAAGCCGCCGGTCCTTTTGGGAACCAGGAAGTACCAGGAGTAGATCCCTTGCCCTTGAGGTGGGGTGGGAGTGGGACCAGTTCCACTGCCTTGTCAGCCAGGAGACAGGTGGGCTCTTGCTGAAGCAGGTCTCGATGAAGGGGAGTCATCAGGAGTTTCCCTGGAAAGAATGGGGGAGGCATCTGATGGAAATGGAGAAGGTAACACTCTCTCTCCCCCCCCCCCCCCCCACCATCAACAGGGCCCAGGCATCAGTGGTGATGCTGGACCACCCGTTGGTGTAGAACACAAGATGCTCCTCCTCCCATGTGCTGCAGGGCTGGATCTCTCGGGGGAGGAGAGGCTATGCCCCAGGAGTCAAAAGCCTTCCCAGCTTGTGGTTGGGGTGCCTCCTTGAGCTTGGGAGCCTTAGGCTTATGTGGGCTGTGCCCATGTCCCTTGGCCTGCTGGGAAGGCCGGACACTGGGAATAGTTTCTGTAAGCCTTCCTCCTCTTCAGGTATAGGGACTTTTTTCCTGAAGCCTTCCGTAAGGAAGAGTCAGCAGTTTTCTTGGTGAGCCAGGTCCTGATCAGGAACTTGGACTACAGCTCAGTGGCCTTGTCCTTCATAGGCTTGCAAAAGAGCTTCTCTCCCCAGCAGGAAACATCAACCAACTTGACTTGAACCCATTGCTCCATTGCTCTAAGTCTGAGAACTGTAGCCAGGCCTGGCGGCAGGCACTAATGCCCACTGCAGCCATTCTGGCCACTGAATCAAAGCCATCATAAGCCACTTGAGTGATGAACTCTGAGCATTCCTTGACTGTCAGGGTCTGAAACTGCTGAAGATGTTCCTTTGACAGCCCATCCAAGAACCCAGCAAGCTCCCTCGCCAGGTCCCGCAAATACATGCCCATGAGCTAGTAAGACTGGATTACAGCCCTTACGTATTGAGCCCTGGTAGACCTTCCTGCCAAAGATGTCCATGGGGCTGGCCTCCCTGCCTTGGGGCACAGAGGAGTGTCTTCTGGCTTTTGATGCTACGCATGGCCAACCCCACTACCATGGAGTCATGAGGCAGCTGCGCTTTCTGGAACCCAGGGCTCTGCAGACTCTACATGGAATCAAGCTGCCTGCTAATGATCAACACTGAGTTCGGGGACTCCCACATGCGGAAGAGAAGCTGTTCCACAGGCACCATAAGTGCCTCCTTCAGAGGGGGCTTGTACTGGAGGATCTCTAGGTCCTCTGTCCGAGGCTCCTTCAACTCCTTTACTCTGTCTGACAAAATCCAAGATGGAGAGGCTCTTGGACAGGGACTTGTGGCAGTTGTCTGGGGGAGAAGGGACATCCCCCCCCCCCCCCCATGGAGGTGGGTAGCGGAGGACTCTTCATCTGTCTCCCACTCTAAGTCGGAGGAGACCTCGAGGACCCTCCAAGCATCAGGACTGCACTGGCTCACCGGGGCCACGAGGATCCTGGGGTCCCTGCGCTCTGACCCGGATGCGCTGGCAGGGGACGTCCTCTGTCCCAAACGGAACCAGGACTGGTGCCGGTAATAGAGAAGGCGCTTGAGGACTGAATTCATGACCTCTGAAGCTGCCCTCGTGGTGAAGCGGCTGGTGATCAGCAGTGGTCCAAGGACAAAGCACAGCTACCATGGCTCGGGCGGGGAGGGGCTCGGGTGGGAGGGGGGAGGGGCTCAGGCTCATCTTCCAGCACTATAGTGCAATTAGTTTTGTTGTGAGTATCCATTGGGTTTTCGTGGCAAGATACTGTGATGGCCAAAATGTTCCCGAGCCCTTAGAAGTAGGAAAAGAGCACACTTTTACCTTAAGGGAGAGAAGCAGGAGGCGGGGATGTGAAACACAAAATGTTTTTGAACAGAAAAAAACTCATCTAGTGCCTAGCTGCAAGCCACGCCCTAGCTCAGGAACAAGCTGTAGGGTTAATGAAGGCCAGCTGGGTAAGCAGCACGTGGTTACTGCTCAGACACGTGCAGGGAGAGTCCCTAGGGCAGCGATGGCGAACCTGTGGCACGCGAAGGCCTTGCAGCTGGCACGCGGGAAGGTCCGCAATCAAAATATGCGGCATTAAAAAAAAAAAAAAAAAAAAAAAAGCTGCCGCGGCCGGGGCCACCGCAGCAGAATCGAGTGTGCCGCGGGGCCCCCCCGCCCAGCAGAGCCTGCCCTCCGTCCCCGGTATCACCTCTCTCAGCTGCCTCCAGTCACACGCGCCGGCTTTCAGAGCGCGAGGGGAGTTTCTCCCTCGCTGCTCTGTTAAGCCCGCGGGGGCTGATGGGAAGTTCCCATCAGCCCCGCGGGCTTAACAGAGCATCGAGGGAGAAACTCTTCCCTCGCGCTCTGAAAGCCGGCGCGTGTGACTGGAGGCAGCTCAGAGAGGTGATACCGGGGACGGAGGGCAGGCTCTGCTGGGCGGGGGGGCCCTGCGGCACACTCGATTCTGCCGCGGCGGCCCCGGCCCCGGCAGCGACAGCTTTCTTTGTAAAAAAATTTCGCTGGGGGGGGGGTGGTTAGGAGTGGTGATGGGCTGGGGGGGTTAGGAGTGGTAATGGCTGGGGGGGGTGTAGGACTGGTGATGGGCTGGGGGGGGGTTAGGGGGTTAGGACTAGTGATGGGCTGGGGGGGGCTAGGACAGGAAATGGGCTGATGGGGGGGTTAGGAGTGGTGATGGACTGGGGGGGTTAGGAGTGGTGATGGGCTGGGTGGGTTAGGAGTGGTAATGGCTGTGGGCTGTTGGGGGGTTAGGACTGGTGATGGGCTGGGGGGGTTAGGAGTGGTAATGGCTGTGGGCTGTTGGGGCTAGGACTGGTACTGGGCTATGGGGGGCTAGGACAGGAAATGGGCTGATGGGGGGGTTAGGAGTGGTGATGGGCTGGGGGAGGTTAGGAGTGGTGATGGGCTATGGGGGAACTAAGTCTATATGGGCTGATGGGATTAGGACTGGAAGTGGGTTGATGATGGGGGCTTAGGACTGGTAATTGGCAATGGGGGGCTAGGACAGGAAATGGGCTGATGGGGGGGTTAGGAGTGGTGATGGGCTGGGGGAGGTTAGGAGTGGTGATGGGCTATGGGCTATGGGGGAGCTAAGTCTATATGGGCTGATGGGATTAGGACTGGAAGTGGGTTGATGATGGGGGCTTAGGACTGGTAATGGGCTATGGGGGGCTAGGACAGGAAATGGGCTGATGGGGAGGGGTTAGGACTTGAGTTGGTCTGTTGGGTTGGGTTAGGACTGGAAATGGGCTGATGGGGGGTTAACACTGGTGGTGGGCTGTTGGGGTTAGGACTGGTAATGGGCTGTGGGCTGATGGAGGGGGTTAGGACTGGCTATGGGCTATGGGGGGGTTAAGACTGGTAATGGGCTGTTGGCTGATGGGGGCTGTCTGGTAATGGGCTATGGGGGGTTAGGACTGATAATGGACTATGGGGGGGCTAGGACAGGAAATGGGCTGATGGGGAGGGGTTAGGACTTGAGGTGGGTTGATGGGGTTAGGACTGGTAATGGACTGTGGGCTGATGGGGGGGTTAGGACTGGCAATGGGCTGACTGGAAATGGGTTGATGGGGGTTAGGACTGGAAGTGGGCTGATGGGGGGTTAGGACTGGAAGTGGGCTGATGGGGGTTAGGACTGGTAATGGGTTATAGGGGGGGCTTAAACTGAAAATGGGGTGATGGGTTAGGACTGGAAGTGGGTTGATGAGGGGGGGCTAGGACTGGTATTGGGTTGGGGGGTTGCTAGGACTGGAAATGGGTTGGGGGGCTGCTAGGACTGGAAATGGGCTGATGCAGGGACTAGGAGGGAATGGATGCTGGGTGAGGCTGGATCTAGAAGGGAGCTGGTGTTGGGGGAGGATTAGAATGGGATGGGGCTGGGAGAGTAAAATGGAGAGGGGAAAAATATTTTGTGTGGGAGGGATAAAAATTCTACAATTGGCCGGGTATTGGGAGAATAAGTGGGGATTGAGGATGAAGGGGTAAATTTTGAGTAGATGAAATAGGAATGAGGAAAGAGCAAAAGGAGAAAGATTAGTATGTTAAAGCAGATGTAGAGAGAGAATGGAAAAAAAAAAAACAAGACAGAAGAAAGGACAAATGGACAGCAGATGGAGAGTTAGCAGAAGACACGAAGAAACCAGAAGAAAGTGGCTGGAACAATTGCAACTGAAAAAAAATGCACAAAAGGTAGAAAAATCACTCTTAATTTTGAATTTATTAACTGGAATATGTCAGCTCTGGGAAATGTGCATCATTAATTTTTGCGCTTTGTTTAGTACAAGAGGAAATTAATTTATAGTTTTATTTCTACAGTGTTGTTGTATATTCCAAGTTTGGCTTTTGGGGTTCCCAGTTTAATTATTGTCTTCCTGTTTCTAAATTGTGATTCCTTGTTTGGTGATGGTTTGTTCTGCATGTGTAACTGAGCTGAGGTATTCTGTTTATATAATTCCTATTTGACATTGCCACTTGTTCTTTCCCCAGTAGGTCATGTATTGTTGTTCTCTGAAATGTATTGGTTTAATATTTGCAGTGTTGCCTTTTGATAGTTAGGGTATGGTGCTTTGTGAGTCCTGGTAGTGCTGTTAGGATACGGCGGGTTTGCTATGGGTTCTAAATGGGCAGCGTTTGTAGTAGTTCCTAATGTGCCTGGCGGTTGGTACTGGATTATAGTAATGTAGAAACCTTTTAGTCTTTCTTTATCCATATACTCATTAAGAGGCATGTTTACTAAAAGTTAGTGTATGGTAACATTATGCAAATATTTATGCAAATGAGGCTTTAATTGACATGCTGGCACTTTGAGGAAATTCTTTGGTTTTGTGCGGCAGTTTGGGCACTCGGGCTCAAAAAGGTTAGCCATCACTGCCCTAGGGATTACAAAAGGAAGGGGGTAGTAACAGGAGAAGTTTTAGTCGTCTTCCTGAGGCATATCCTGATGCATATGCTAATGCTGAGGTGAATGCTAACCCTCACACTGATCAGGTTCCAGACGCTGATGCAGGGGCTGAGGTTGAGAGGCAGCATCACAGGAGGAAGGGAGTTCCCAGGGGAGGAGCTACCCGAGACTCAGAACACAGCAGAAGTCCTAACTTGCTGGATGGAGGAAGAAGCTCCCGGGCAGCTAGAGTGAAAGGTATTTCCCAAGACAGCCCAGGGGAGGAGAAGGAACTGCTGAGACAGACTTCCAAGAGAAGCCCAGCCTTAGGGGACACTGTAGAAACTGCTGGAACACTGAAGGGAAAAAGCCATAAGCCAGGGAGGAATCCAGAATGCAGGAGAGTTGCTTTGGAGCCTGGAGGCAGGAGATTTCCTTCTGAGGGAGCCTTAAATGAGGACATTTTTACTGCAAGCCAAAGGCTTGGTGAAAGCTTATCTGGTACAAGGAGAACCGTGAGTAACCCTGTGTCCAACAGCAAGTTAAGCAAGCTGCAGACAATAAGCCAGTTAATGAGAGAGAGAGAGTTGCCAGTATATGCTAGGAATTCTAGAGGCAAAGGAATCTCTGGCTGGAAGGAAATTCTTAAGCTGTTAGAAAGGGCAGAGCCTGGGTTTACCCGGAGAAGTTTAAGCCATGATACACCAGAGTCAGATATTGAGGAAATGGAGACAGAAAGGTATCCTTCTGATATTGATTCTGAATGTGCAATGGAATGTGCTCTGTGTCACAAGACAAGTGTTTGAGCTCTGTAGAGTGTGAAGCTCAAACAGCTGCATTTGCCAGTAAAGGAAAAGAAACAGGCTGGACAGTGTTTTAAAAGCCCTGTTTACTTTTAGAAATGTCTCCTTGAATGAAGCCAGAAAGTGTTTGAATGTTGGGAAGTTTCAAGAAGGCAAACTAGCATTTATGTTTTAAAGGCTAGAAGAAATAATGAAGCCTGATTTGTGAATTCTGGAAGTGACAGAAGCAAATTGTGTTAGGAGAAGAAATCCTACCTTTTTTTCCTTTTCTTTCCTTTGCGTTGAGCTTTATAAAAGCTCTGTATGGAGAAGTAGTAAAAATCAATAAATTTCCTGTGCTAGCCTTAAAGCCTCTCGGACTTTCAATTCATTTGAAACCCACAACTACAGAAAGAGTGCTCGCCCTACCTTAGGCAACCGCCTAGGGTGGCAACAGGTGGCGACAATACTCAAGGCAAACATGGTATCCTCTCTTCTTAGGTCTCTCTCGAGCCATTCCTCTGGAGTTGGGGAGTGATCCGGATCTTCTGTCCCAGAACAACGGATCCCTACTGCACCCCAATCCCCAGTCCCTTCATCTCAAAGCCTGGCTACTCAAGGCATAGAACTTCAAGATCTAGGCTTTTCACAACAAGTGAAGGATATTCTGGCTTTCAGAAAACCTTCCACAAGGCGTTCTTATGCTTTTAAGTGGAAGAGATTCTCAATCTGGTGTTCCCAGAGGGGACTTAATCCCCTCTTGGTACCGGTAGAGTCCTTTCTGGACTATCTCCTTCACTTATCAGCTTCTGGTCTCAAGACCAGTTCTGTTAGGGTCCATCTTAGTGCTATTGCTGCATCTCATAAACCCTTTGATGGACAACCAATTTCCTCTCATCCTCTTGTTTCAAGATTTATGAGGGGTCTCCTTTTAACTAAACCTCCCATCAAACCACCTCCGGTGGTATGGGATCTTAATCTTGTTCTGGGTCAAATCATGAAGCCTCCCTTTGAACCTGTAGCGACTTCAGAGCTATAGTTTCTTTCATGGAAAGTCATTTTCCTAATTCTTATCACTTCTGCAAGACGCATTAGTGAACTGCAAGCTTTAGTGGCTGACCCGCCTTATACAAGGTTCCATCATGACAAAGTAGTCTTGAGGACTCGTCCTCATTTTATGCCAAAGGTGATATCACCTTTTCATTTAAACCAGTCTGTTTATCTCCCAGTCTTCTTTCCTAGGCCTCATGCCTCCAGCGCAGAAAAATCTTCATACCTTAGATTGTAAGCGTGCTCTGGCTTTTTATCTTCACAGAACTCAGCCATTTAGAAAGTCTTCTCAACTTTTTCTGGCTTTTGACTCTAGTCATTTAGGACTTCCAGTCACTAAGAGAACTCTAAGTGGATTGCAGACTGTATTTCCTTTACCTATCAGAGTAAAGGAATCCCTCTTGAAGGCCATGTTACGGCTCATAATGTCAGAGCCATGGCAGCCTCAACAGCTAATCTTCGTTCAGTTGCTATTGATGAGATCATCAAAGCAGCAACTTGGGCTTCTGTACATACTTTCACTGCCCACTATTGTTTAGACAAGGACTCCCGTCGGGATGCCTTGTTCGGTCAGGCTGTTCTACAGCATCTCTTCCATTCCTAGATCAACTCCTTCCCACCATCCACTCTTGGATGCCTGAGGTCCCTGGGAGAGAGAAAAGCACCGGTGTTACTGGTAGGTGTTGACGGAAGGCAGATGCAACCACAAATTAAGAGATTTTCTGCGGTGACAGGGGACATGTCCTGTCGGCTCGACGGAAAACGAAGAACTGAAGTGAGAGAGGTAGTTGGGCAGGAAGGCAGCACTCATGCGTGGTGGGATGCTCCCAAAAGCTTTCTTTTTGGACGCTGGGGAGCATTCCTGTGCAGGCTCCGTCAGTGTCGATGCTACCCATATGTGAAGACTACATTCCTGCTTGTTCCTGGAGAGAGTGATTTGCCCAAAGTCACAAGGAGTGCCATTGGGAATCAAATACAGATCTCCTGGGTGTTAGGCTGTTGCTTTAGCCTCTAGGCTTCTCTTCCACTGTGCTAAAGGCGTAGTAGTGAGCAAACATGGCTGGTAGTGGTTATTTTATTCACAGAATTTACATTCCTTTCCAAAGGGAAAGGATACACATGAGGGCTGATATTCAGAACCCTTAGCTAGCCAACTAACAGGATGCCAGCCATCTAAAAGTACTGAGCAAGATATTCAGTGCCCCTGTCCCGATACTGTTGGTGAATATTTCCACCGACCACTGAGGCATCATCTGGTTCGTGCAGGAGCAGTCCAGGAGTGGAGTGAGGGTAATGTTTGTGCTGCCTGGATAAGTGCCGACTTTATACTGTTGAGATTTTCAGTCGGCATGTAGGACAGTTTTTCATGCAGCTTAAGTTGCCCACCTAAGTTGCAGTCTGCATAAGTGCTGGCTGAGAAGCCTGGTAACAGAAGTGTCAGCACTTACCTGGATAGTCACCTGGCTACTACCACGGAATATTTAAGCATCATGGCTGACCATCATAATGGTAAAACACTTCCTTTGGAGGCGGGTCAATGCTGCATGGAGCCTGTCGAAAGGAAGGCTCCACAACGGCTTCACCGGCACAACCGCGGTTCCCTAAGAGACAGAGAACCGTGGCTGCAGAAGGAGGCACAGGGTGGTAGCAGGCAGACATGGGGAGAGGGCAGGGAATCTGCAATAGGGGCTGACGAGGGAGGGAGGCTGATATGGAGGGAGGGAAGGAGTGGGGCTGACATGGATGGATACATGGAAGGAGGAAGGGGGGCTGACGGATGGATGGAGGAAGGGGGGCTGACATGGAGGGAGAGAGGGGGCTGATATGGAGGAAGGGAGGGAAGGAGGGGGCTGATATGGATGGAGGAAGGGAGGGAAGGAGGGGGGCTGATATGGATGGAGGAAGGGAGGGAAACTGACATAGATGGAGGGAGGGGGGCTGATAGGGAGGGAGGCTGACGTTTGTATGGAGGGAGGGCGGGTGGGCTGATATGGAGCGAAGGAGGGAGAGGTCTGGAAGGGAACTGACAAAGGTTCCCTCTCGTCCAGCAGGAAAAACCGGCATAGAACAAATCGGCCTGATCGCTACAAGCAATCAGGCTAATTTGTGCGGCGGTGGCACTCTGGTTGTTTTAATTTTAGATTTTGCCGCCTCTTCTCACTGCTGTATTTTTTTTTTTTTTTTGCTGCAAGCATTCTTGAGGAAAAAATGCAGAGGCAGGGCAGAGGCGGCAAAATCTAAAATTAAAACAGCCAGAGTGCCACCACCAGGTGCAGGTGGAGGGAGTGGGGACAGGAGGAGGACAAGGAGAGACAAAAGTGAGAGATGGGGGACAAAGAGGACAAGTACTAGAAAAGGGAGAGACGGGGCAAATGCTGGTCAAAGGGGAGAGACGGGGACATATTGGATAGACACGGGATAAATGCTGGACAGAGGGGAGAGTGCGGGTTAGGATTATAATGGGCTGATGGGGGGGGGCTAGCTCTGGTAATGGGCAGAGCAGATGGGGGGGGGCTAGGACTGGTAATGGGTTGATTAGGGAAGGCTAGGACTGGGAATGGACTGATGGGGGGGGCTAGGACTGGTAATGGACTGATGGGGCTAGGACTAGTAATTGGCTGATTAGGGGAGGCTAGCTCTGGTAATGGGGTTGAGGGGGACTAGCACTGGAAGTGAGCTGATTGGGGGGGCTTCAACTGGAAATGGGCTGATGGTGGGGAGGGGAGGATAGAGCTTTTGGCCTTGGAAGAAAACTGGGGGCTAGGGCTACAAATGGGCTGATGCGAGGGGATGGGAGAATGGGACTGGAAGGGAGTGGAGGCTGAGAGGGGCTGCCATGGTATTTGGACTAGAAGGAGATGGACAGGTGGGGAAGGAGGGGGAGACATTGGAAGGTACTGGGAGGGAGGACTGGAAAGTTGATGACTGGGAAGTTGTCATTGGAAGGTACTGAGAGTGAGGACTGGAAAGGGGCTGATACTGGGGAGGGTTACTGGGACTGGAAATAGGCTGATAGAAAGAAGTGAAGAAAACGAAAGAAGAGATAAATGGCAGATGGACCATAGACCACAGAAAGAAAGCTAAGAGAAGACAGGAAAGCAGAAGCCTCAGATCGGGACCAGCATGATCAGAGAATAAATTGGTCAGACAACAAAGGTAGAAAAAAATTGTATTTCATTTTAGTGATTGGACTTTGTGCTATCTTTATATTTTACACAGTATTGGGGAACTACATTTCTTATTTATCTGATGTTGCACTTCATGTGGACTGACTTCTTTGGGTTTCAGTTTAAATTTTGTCTACATATTTTTATTTTTACTTTAGATTATGGTTACTTATGCTGTACTTGGTGAGGGGTGATGTGAGTGTGTGACTGAGGCCAGGTGTTCTGATAACATGGAGTTTGTACAAAAAGATCTATACTGTACTGTAGTAATTTGACTTGTTCAGCTTTTCAGATAGGTGTATGGATGTTCCAGGGCCCACTGTAGTATTTACAATGACACTTTTTTTGGATGGGCTCCTTATGTGAGTTTTGGAAGTTTGTGCTGATATGGTAGATTTGCTTTTTGTTGTAAGGTTTTGTATTAGTTCACAATATGCCTGGTACTGGAGAATGGTGGTGGTGGTTGTTAGTGAGATGATCAGAATTGGGATTTTTTAAATTATTTTTTAAATATTGAGTTCCTGGTTCTGCTCTGCACCCACTGTGGATGCAAAATATATGTTGAAAAAGAAAAAGTAAGAACCATAACACAGTTTATAACAAAATAAAACAAACAAAATAAAAAACACGGACAAGCAAGGTAAGCGCTCACATACGGGTGTCGTCATTGACGGCTCAGTACAGAACTTCCTTAGATTGATTCCTTCGTGCATGCGTACGCCTTCCTACTTCCCGCAGCTCAGTCTCTCCTTTTCTGCACAAACCCTATTTCCTTTTCGTCCCTCTAGTCCAGTCCCGGAACCATAGAGTTTAGAATCTCCTCCAGCAGCCTTGGAGACTGAATGATATCACAGCTCTTCTCTCTCTGGTATAAATAGGCAAGGACCGCCCCCTTCCACCAGTACTTCAGTCTCCAAGCAGCTGAGGAGATTCTGGGCCTAGAGATAGGCCCAGCACAAATAGGCAGAGCTAGGAATTTTTTCTTTGTTTTCCTTTTCTAATTCTTGATGTTTTTTGTTTGGTTGCCTTTCTAAAATAAATAGCCACTTTTTTCTTCCCTCTGGCTCCAGTCCTGCTTCCTCCTTTCTCCTTCAATTTTCCCTCTCGTGGGGGGGGGCTGCCCCTTGGTGAGAAGGAGCAGCTTTACAGAGCAGAAGAAGTAGCCTCCCTGCTCCCGAACCCGCAAGCAAGGGTGAGGAGCAGGTGGAAGGCTTAGCCACAGCCATCTCTAAGGGACAGTGAGATTGGTGGTGGGAGCACCGTCAGAGCCGAAGCCACGAGCAGGCTGAGCTCCGGCGTGTGTCTGCCTCATTGCAGCACCTCAGGTTGAAGCAGGGAACTGTAAGTAGGTCTCGCTGACTTTAACGGCGTTTTTTCTTTCTTTTTGAAATTTCTTTTACTTGTTTCTTGGAGGGGAGTTGAGAGGGAAGTCCCTGCCTCAGCGGGGGATCTCATAAAGGAGTTCTTTGCCCTCCGGACACTTTTTTTGCTGCGCGGGAAAAGTCCCGGTGGCCATTTTGAAAACCACGGTTTTTTATAGTGGCTTTTTGGAAGCGTTTTAAGCCTCGTTTGCTGCAGACCTGCTATAGGCTCATCAGGCACTTACAGAGCGTTGGCCTGTTGGGAAAAAAAAAAAAAAAGAGAAGTTCAAAGGGAAACGAGCTATGCTGTACTTTTCCGTTATTGAAATATTGAGCAGGTGTATCTAGGCTGTTTTTTGCAGGGCTCCAACCTGGAGAGAGCCCTTCCGGGGCTGGCGGTCAGGGCCAGCAGGGGGGAGAGGGAGTTCCCGGGGTGGTTTAGAGCAGTTCTTTGAGGCGGCTGCTATGCCTGCAATTCCATGCTGTCTAATGTGCGACAGGAGGAAAAATTCAGTGCTGGAATCAGGAGTCTGTGTCCCTTGCTCCTTAGAGGCGCAGCATATGGATGGAGAGCTGGGACAGCCCCTAGCAGGCCGGAAGGCTATTCGTACAGGCGCTGAGGCACTGTTATCTCCGTCTCTAGATCCTGAGGAGCCGGGGCCCTTCTCGGGCGGCAGCTCCGCCGGGTCACAGGAGCAGGGACAGGTGGAGGAGGTGACCAGGATTCCGCCGAACTTCGTTGCCTTGAGGCAGCAGGCATTTATTTATTTACATTCTCTTATATACCGCACTATTTGGCATCAGCGCGGTTTACATGGAACAAAATGCTCAGTACAAATAACATGTATGAGTTTACAGATAACAACAGGGAACAAAAACTTGGATAACAGGGGTAACTATATACAAAACTTATTACATGGAATCATGATTAAAGGGGATGCTATGGAGGTGTCTTGGAGCTCTAGGGGATGCAGTTGGGCTCAATAAGGTACTTGTTGAAGAGGTGGCCTTTGAGGGCTTTCCTAAACTGTGGTAGATTCTTGATAGCCCGGATATCATGGGGTAATGCCTTCCTTTAGCCCGTGAGGTCGGCTCTTCCTCACGGACCCCAGAGTCAGAAGCGCTCGGCCTCTCTGGTCGGTTCGGGGAACGGTGCTCCGGTGGCTAAAAGGTGTAGGGCCACTTCGGAGGGTCTCGCGCCTTACCTCGCTGATGACCTGAGCGAGGGGAACGCCAAAGAGGGAAGAGTTCTCGGAAGATGAGCTGGAAGACGGAGAGTTGCCTGACTCGGAGCAGCAGTGCTGGGTAGTCAGTCTTTCGGTGTGAATGGCTTCCAGCCCTGGTTTCGGAGACGCTATAGACACTAAACCTGCCTTCCAGCGAGGAAGCAGCGGAAGAGACATTAGAAGATCCGCTGTTGCAGGTGGTGCGGACATCCCAGAGTGTTTCCCCTCCATAGGGTATTTCGGAATATGATACAGGAAGAATGGGATTTGCCAGAGGCGGCCCTGAAGGGGTCTAGAGCGTTGGCTCACTTTTTATCCGCTCGCATACCGCGGTAGGGAGCTGTTTCGTTCTCCAAAGGTAGTTGCAGCGGTATCGGCGGTCACTCAGAAAACCACAATTCCCTTGGAGGGGGACTGGAGCGCTGAAGGATGTTCAGGACAGGAGGTTAGACACTCCGTTGAAGCAGGTGTTCGATGTTTGTGCGCTGTCCATGCAGACTGGCTTTGGTGGCACGTGGCTGTTTGAGGTGGTCCCAGAGGTTGCAGGAGACCATCTGGAAGGGCAGCTTGAAGATGCCATGCGACTGGAGTCGGGAACCGCGTTCTTGGCGGATTGTCATTCTGATCTCCTCCGCGGCTTGGCTAAGGGGATGGTCTCCGTAGTAGCAGCTCGGAGGTATCTCTGGTTGAGAACCTGGTCGGCGGACAGTTCATCTAAGGCTCGGCTTAGCAAGTTACCCTTTGGGGGTACGCTTTTATTTGGGGAGGATTTAGGTAAGTTGGTCCAGGATCTCGGGGAGTCCCAGGGAGGACGTCTCCCAGAGGACAAGCCGAAGCAGGGCCGCAGTTCTGCGGGATTCAGGGAGGTCCTGAGAGACTTTCGTAGTTTTCGTTCTCCCCGTTATGGACAGTCCCAGCGGGGGAAGTTCCCGCTTAGGGGTCAGGGGTTTGGAGGATTCAGGGGAGCAGGCCAGGGGTTCGCTCCTTTCCAGTCCTCAGCCACAAAACAGACACAATGAGATAAGGTGGGCTCAGGAGAGGGTAGTTCCCAGGGGAGGTCGGTTGTGGGAGTTTTACCCTGCCTGGGTCCGAATTAAGTCAGATTAGTAGGTCCTGGAGGTCATGCGAGAGGGGTACGTATTAGAACTCCATCAACCCGTCGTAGGTTCTTTTGTCCGTTCTCCCTGCTCAGCCCTGGGCACAGGCAGGCGGTCCAGGACATGCTACAGCGGCTGCTGCAGCTTCAGGCGGTGCTGCCGTTGCTCGCGGAGCAGTGCAGTTCCGGTCGCTACTCCATCTATTTCATAGTGTCAAAGAAGGAGGGCACATTTCGCCCGATCCTGGCTCTGCAAGGGTGACCCGTTGTCTCCGGATTACCCATTTTCGGATGGAGACCTTGCGTTCCGTGCTGGCAGCGGTCCGGACCGGGGAGTTCCTGACGTCGTTAGATCTCACGGATGCTTACCTGCACATCCCGATTCGGCAAGAGCATCAGAAGTGGCTGAGATTTGCGGTACCCATGGGACATTTCCAATTTCAAGTGCTGCCCTTTGGGTTGGCAACGGCGCCACGGACGTTTCCCAAGGTCATGGTGA
This sequence comes from Ichthyophis bannanicus, assembly GCA_033557465.1. NCBI lineage: Eukaryota > Metazoa > Chordata > Amphibia > Gymnophiona > Ichthyophiidae > Ichthyophis > Ichthyophis bannanicus. The sequence continues at coordinate 125,381,150 of CM066049.1, forward strand.
TGGTGGCGGCGCTCCGCAAAGAGGGAGTACTGGTGCACCCATATTTGGACGATTGGTTGATCCGAGCGAAGTCGAGAGAGGACAGCTCGGCAGCGACGGCCCGGGTGGTCCAGATGTTCGAAGGCCTGGGCTGGGTAGTCAGCTTTGCAAAGAGCAGGTTGGTACCATCGCAATCCCTGCAGTACCTTGCGGCGCGCTTTGAAACAAAGCAGGGGAAGGGCCCGGGCTCTAGGTCTGCGACAACTCGTGAGGCGTTTCTTTTCGAGTCCGGCTCCAACAGCATGGCAGCACCTGCAGTTGTTGGGAACAATGGCAGCCACGATAGAAGTGGTTCCGTGGGCCCGAGCACATGTGCGGCCGTTACAGGCGGCGCTTCTCCGTTGTTGGTAGCATCAGTCGGATGTCCTATTGCAGAGGTTAGTTTGCCCTCAGAATGTGCGTCACAAGCTGCGATGGTGGTTGAGAACGGAGAATATGGAAGACGGCATGCCACTGGACCGCCGTCCTGGGGACTGCTCACGACAGACGCGAGCCTCCTGGGTTGGGGGGGTGCTCATTGCGAAGGCAGGTTTGCCCAGGGTCGTTGGTCTCAGGAGGAGACATCTCGGTCCATCAACAGGTTGGAGATGAGAGCGGTGTTTCTGGTGCTACCGGAGTTTCAGGACACACTCGGTCGGGAGGCGGTCCGAGTCTTGTCAGACAATGCGACAACGGTGGCCTACATCAATCGGTAGGGGGGCACAGGAAGTGCTACACTGGAAGCCGAAGCGGGTCAGCTGTGGGTGTGGGCCGCACACAATCTCCAGGCTCTCGCGGCTCAACATGTGGCCAGCGTAGACAATCTTGAAGCGGATTTCCTCAGTTGTCGCAGAGTAGACCCCGAGGAGTGGGTGCTACATCCGGGGGTGTTTGCTCTTCTGGTGAGGCACTGGGGAGTTCTGGTAGTGGCTCTCATGGCAAGCTTTGAGTCAGCGCAGGTAGCAAGGTTTTTCAGCAGGCGCTGGGAACGGATGTCAGAGGGGCTAGATGCATTAGCGAAAAGGTGGCCAGAGGGAGTTCTCCTTTGTTTTTTCCACCTTGGGCCCTCATGGGCAGGGTGGTGCAGCGCGTTGGGAGACATCGTGGTCGGGTGATTCTGATTGCGCCCGATTGGCCCTGAAGGCTGTGGTATGCAGATTTGGTACAGCTATTAATGGACGATCCGTGGTAGTTACCGCAGCGGGAGGAGCTCCTACGGCAGGGTCTGTTGCGCATGCCCTGGGTGAGTCGGTTCTCGCTTACGGCTAGGATGACAGCTAAGGGTTATTCAGCGGCGGTCATTTCTACCTTGCTCAAGGCACGCAGGCGTTCCACCTCGCTGGCGTATGTCCGGGTCTGGAGGATCTTTGCAGCTTGGTGTGTGGAGCGTAATATTCAGCCGTTGTGGGCTTCGATTTCGCAGGTCCTTTCCTTTTTTGCAGGATGGAGTGCGGAAGGGATTGGCGGCCAGTTCCTTGTGAGTGCAGTGGGCGGCGATTTCCTGTTATAGGGGGAAAGTGCTCGGTCAGCCGGTAGGATCTCACAGTGACATTAGGCTTTTTCTGAGAGCTGCCTTGCTTCTTTGTCCGTTGGTACGCTGTTCGGTGCTGACATGGAAGCTGAATATGGTATTGGAGGCTTTGCTTGAGCTACTGTTTGAGCCGCTAAGCATCGCCACCCTGAAGGATCTCACGTTAAAGAAGGTATTTCTTGTAGCTATTTGTTCCGCAAGGAGGATTTCGGAGTTACAGGCTTTTTCCTGTAGGGCACCTTATTTGTCTTTCTTCCATGATAAGGTCGTGCTACGCTCAGTGCCGGACTTTCAGCCGAAGGTGGTCTCGGCCTTTCATGTCAAACACGTGGTGTCGCTTCCAGTATTCTCTAAGCAGCAAAAGGAGAAATCGGAAGGCAGGTTACATCCCCTAGATGTTCGTCGGGTTCTTCGGAAGTATCTTTGGCGGACGCAGCCGTTTTGGAAGACTGACAGATTGATTGTGACTTTCGGGGGGCAGCGGAAGCGTCCATTTCTAGATGGTTAAAAGCGGCTATTGCGTCGGCTTACCTTTTGAAAGGTAGCGTAGTTCCAGAAGGTCTCAGAGCGCACTCGACCAGGGCACAAGCGGCGTCTTGGGCGGAGTACAGTTCGGTTTCGGTCGCGGACATTTGTAGAGCGGCGACTTTCATCATCGTTGCATTCATTCTCGAAGCACTATCGGTTAGATGTGCAGGCGGCGGAGGACATTCGTTTTGGCTCAGCAGTGCTTCAGGCTGGGTTTTCTGGTCCCTCCCATTTGATGTGCACTGCTCTGTTACATCCTCTATGGTTCCGGGACTGGACTAGAGGGACGAAAAGGAAGAATTAATTACTTACCTGCTAATTGTTGTTCCTTAAGGAACTCTAGTCCAGTCCCGGACCCCTCCCAGGGTATGCAGCCTGAAGCTGTTGTCCGTTGTATCTTAGAGGAGTGGGGTTCCGGAGGACGTGGAGTGGAGCCACAATGGGAACCCCGCAGAAGCGTGGTTTTGTTTCTACATTTTTGGCATTTCTACAAGGTCCTTCGTCGAAGAGAAGGTTAGAATATGCACAGGTTTTTAGATTCTAGCCAAAGTTTTTATTTAGTTTATCTTGTTGTTCTTTATCTACTTATTTGTTGTTCTGCTGAGTTGCTTTGTCAATAAGTACTGGTGGAAGGGGGCGGTCCTTGCCTATTTATACCAGAGAGAGAAGAGCTGTGATGTCATTCAGTCTCCAAGGCTGCTGGAGGAGATTCTAAACTCTATGGTTCCGGGACTGGACTAGAGTTCCTTAAGGAACAACAATTAGGAGGTAAGTCTAATTAATTCTTCAGCATTGGTCTCCATCTTTTTTTCTGGATTTGCTATTCTGTATTTTCAGCTCTTTGTGAGTTTATCCTATTCTGCTGCCATCGTAGCTACATCTACCTGCCCATATTTTTTTTTTCTTAGTTTGGAGTGCGTTTTAAGATTTCCTTTATTCTTCTTGTGTTGCCATTAAAGACTACATTTAGAACTTGGGCATTCTGGCCATGTTAGTTGAAGCAAAAGCAAAAATAATTTCTTTGGATGCTACGTTCCAGAAACTGGGAAGCGGGTTCAGAAAGTGCACCCGATGCCTCAGAGCCATATATATTAGACACCCACAGATTGTGCCTGAGACTTGACCATGAGCCACAGCCTTGTGTTCACAGATGTTGAGGAGAGGGCTCCAATATCAAAACTTACTTTAGTGCTGATAAGAGCAATCCATAATCTTTGGCTTTGGAAACCATGGCTGCTGGAGCAGCATCAGAAGCTGACAGTAAATTGATATTGAGGGGCTCTTGAACTCACTTGGAGCTAAGCACCAGACCCCCCCCCCCCCCCCAAACTTTGGACACCCACTAATATCACCTCCCAAGGAAGAGGAAAGATTAATCTTCTTCCTCAAAAGGCATGGAGGCCAGTGATAACTAGCATCGGGCAGAGGCTATGGTTTAAGAGCATCAAAGTATTTGATCCTTGAAGTAGCCCTGATGCGAGGACTGCTCATCATAAAGCAGAAAGCAGCCTGCTGCTGATCCCCATCAGATTCCACAGCCATAAGCCGAATCTGCAGTAGGCCTTGAGGAGCAACTGATGTAAGGGTTCGAGCAGAGGATGACTGTATTTTGCCTTTCATAAAGCTGTGGCTTCAATGGCATTAATGATGGCAGAATGAGCCCATCCTTGAAAACCTTAGACTGCTTGCAGGAGAGGAATAGACAGAGACCTCAAAGGCCCTCGACACCAGTTTTTCTGCCCGGCTGATATATCTTTCCAGGGCACCAGAGTAACAGTAAATGACGACAGATAAAGACCAGCATGGTCCATCTAGTCGGCCCAGTAAGGTGATTAGAGTTGTAGAGCTGCACCAGCTGCTCTGTGCAGGTTACTCCTCCTCTATGCCTTGCTTAAGGTTGTACCTGCTTGGGGCGGGGGGAGAGAAGCCTGGGGTTCTGGAGTATATCTGAAGGCTACTTGCCTGTAAAAGAGAGCCTGCTGTGAAGGTTTGGCGGGGAACGAGAGATCCAAGATGGCCGCTGGACCCACGCTGCTGTGAGCTGCTTTCCTATGCCTAAGCGAAAGGGGAAGTTAAGGGGGGACCCTCCCCTGCCCAAGCAGCCCTCTTCTGTGTCTGTAACCAAGGTCGGCCTGATGGATACCTTTGTGCAGCAGCACGGCGAGTCTCGGTTGGTTTCCAGAGTTACCCCGCTTGTGTCGACGCCGGGACCGGAGAGTTCGGCGTCTTCCTCTGGGTGCGATCTCACTCTGGATCTGCAGAAACTGCCCGCACTCCCTGCAGACTTTCTGAGCCTTAGTGCCCCTGGAGAGGCACGATCTGAGGAGGTCAGTGCAGTTCCTTCAGTTGGAGGGAAGGCTACGGCTTCAGAGTCGGTGGTTCCGGGGTCAGCGTCGGAGGGAGTTGAAAGGGAAGTGGCAGTTGAGCAGCAAGTTCTCCTCGATGTTAATTCTTTGGGTAACATGGCATCATTTTCTGTGATCTCGTCTGAATTACCTCTACTGGAACCCTTTTCTTTGGAGCGTCCTGAACATATAACTCTTGACTCTATTTGGGTGGCATTGACAAAGTTTGGTGTCCCAAACTAATGCTACTTTGAAGCTAATCCAGGAAAATGCAGGGAAAGTCCAGAATTGCCAAGACTCCGTGTCTCTCTTACAATCTCAAGCTTTGCTCATGGATAATAAGGCTACACAACTGGAGGATAAAGTGAATGATGTATGTAAAGATATGCTTGGAGTTAAATTTAAAATGGAAATGTTGGAAAATCAGAATAGGGCAATGAATATTAGGTTATTGAATTTTCCTCGGTCATCAATGGTTACTCCCCGTGACATGTTTAAAGCATATCTGATAGAGAGCTGTTGAATGTTCCTGAGGAATCACATCCTCCGCTTTCAAAAATTTATTACCTACCCACTGGGAAAAAAATTAAAGGTCTAACTGGGGGTTCCGCGGTAGAGGAAGAGGCACTAGATGTGTTAAATCTTTCTGAGATTTTTAATACATCTGTATCTGAGAGTGTGGTTCCTGCTACTTTGTTGATTTCACTGGCTCTTGTGTCTGACTGGGAATGGCTATTGAGAATGTATTTCAAGAAACGTACAGTTTTTTGTTTAAAAGGTTATCTATTCGAATGTTTCCTGATTTATCTCGGGAAACGCAAAAACGGAGAAAAGAGTTTGTTGTTAGTCTGGGGTGATTCAGATGGGAGGTTTATTTTTCCTCAAGTTTCCCTGTAAATGTTTGGTAAAGATTCAATCTGTTTCTTATATTTTTTATGAGCTTTCTAAGTTAGTTTCCTTTATTAGCGCTCGTTTATCTTTCCTGCCCCTTAGGTGAGCGGGTTTATTTGCAGGATAGGTTTACTGGATTTTTGTGGGTCTATCTATTCCTATGAGTTTATTTTGTTGTATTTTCCTTAATCATTATGGGTCTCTCTAGTGTGTGGACTAGTTTAAGACTGGGAGTAAATAACTTTATATTGGTATATTTCTTGTTTTACTTTTCTTACTCATGTCTTGTTTCCATTTCAAGTATGATTGCTTGTAAATTTTGTTGAAATCATTTTTTTTTTTTTTTTAAATAAGGTTGTAACTGCCGCTCCAGGCACATTATCCTTTCTGTTTATGAAGTTATTTACATTTGCTTTGATTCCATCCTCTTGCTTTGTAGTGATCCTCTGTGTCTGTTTCATGCCTTTTTGGAGTCCGCCACTGTTTTTGCTCCCACCGCCTCCTTTGGGAGGGCATTCCAGGTATCCACCACTCTTTCCATGAAAAGGTGTTTCCTGATGTTGCTTTTTAGTTTACCTTCTTGCAGCTTTATTTCATGTCCTCTAGTTCTACAGCTTCCCCCTCTTTGATAAAGGCTATTAATGAACAAATCTTTTAAGTATTTAAAGGTCTATATCATATATCCCGTTTCTCCTTTCCTCTAGGGTATACATATTTTACACCTGGGGGAATTCTGCGCAAATAAATGTAAAATTCTGTGCAAAAATTTAGAAAATTATGCACGCAGTATTTTAAAATTCTGTATATTTTTATTACTACATTTTTGTGCAGAATTCCCCCATCATAAAGCCTAACTCCTCATCTAGGCCAGAAATTCCCACTGCCTTTTCTTTCCTCAGCTCTCCCACTCAGACACTCGAGCTTTTCCTACCCCCACCCCCCCCTCCCTACTAGGAAAATCCCTACTGCTGTCTGTCCCTAAGATCTACCCCTAATGTACTTGCGTATTTCCTTTCTCCCCTCATGCACATACCTCTTGTTCTCCCTTCTTCTTTCTTCACATCCCCCAAGCATACAACCAGTTCCTGCTCCCAACCACGCCCTGACTCGCCATCAACCCATCCCCAGTGCCTCCACTCAGTGGCAGCTCAAAGCAATCTGCTGCCTGAGGCGAAGTCTGAAATGGTGCCCTGCCCCCTTAGAGGGGGTGGGGCTTTTTCAGAATTCCAATCAGAGACTGAACCAAACCAAAAAGCCGATGCAAGATGTTTGCACACAGGGCCGTATGGAGCTGCAATTGCGCCCTGTGCAACTTGCAACTCGGGCGCATGCCCCCCTTACCTCTGTCCAGCGCTGCCTGCTCTTTCCCTGCTGCTGCCCTCTGTTTTTTTCATGACGGCGCCAGCAGCAGGGAAAGAGAAGGCAGCGCTGGACGGAGGTATGGGGAGCAGGAGGGGGGCATGCACCCGATCTGAAAGGCGCTGGCACTTTAAGCAGATCTGACCCTCCCTACTCTGACATCGCTTCAGAGGAGGGAGGAACCAGACCTGCTTAAAGTGCTGTGAAAAGGCTTGGGGACCGCATTTCGGCTGCCTGCTATTGTCCTGCCAGCGGCGGCAAGGCAAAAGCAGACAGCCGAAATGTGCCCCCCAAGCTTTTTTGCCCTGTGCGCTTGCACAGGGCTAGGTACCGTCCTGTTTGCATACCAAGGAACTAACAGACAGCAAGAACCAACAGCACATGGGATAGGAGGCAGTGTACTACTGTGGATCAGGAACTGGTTAAAAGATAGAAAGCAGAGGGTAGGGCTAAATGGCCAATTTTCCCAATGGAGAAAGGTGAATAGTGGTGTACCCCAGGGATCTGTGCTGGGTCCGCTGCTTTTTGACATATTCATAAATGACCTGGAAAGTAGAATAACGAATGAGGTTATCAAATTTGCAGATGACATAAAACTATGTAAAGCTGTTAAAAACCCAAGAGGATTGTGGAAAATTACAAGAGGATCTTGATAAATTGGAAGACTGGGCATCAAAATGGCAGATGAAATTTAATGTGGACAAGTGCAAAGTTATGCACCTAGGGAAGAACAACCCAAACTGGTTACACGATGCAAGGTTCCACATTAGAAACCACCACCCAGGAAAAAGATTTAGGCATCACTGTGGATAACATGTTAAAACCCTCGGCCCAGTGTGCAGCGGCAGCCAAGAGAGCAAATAGAATGCTAGGTATCATAAGGAAAGGAATGGAAAATAAAACAAAAGATATTATAATGCCTCTATATCGTTCCATGGTGCGACCGCACCTTGAATATTGTGTGCAATTCTGGTCGCTGTATCTTAAAAACGATATAGCGATATTAGAAAAGGTTCAGAGAAGAGCCACCAAAATTGTAAAGGGGATGGAAGGATACTTCTATGAAGAAAGGCTAAAAAGGTTAGGACTCTTTAACCTGGAAAAGAGAGGGCTGAGGGGAGATATTATAGAAGTATATAAATTAATGAACGGCGTGGAACATGTAAACGTAGATCGATAGTTTACGTTATCAGAATATAGAAAGACTAGGGGACATGCAATGAAGCTACAGGGTAAACTAAGACTAATAAAAGAAAATATTTTTTCACTCAACGTGTAATCAAACTCTGGAATTTGTTACCGGAGGATGTAGTAAAGGCTGTTAGTGTAGCTGGGTTTAAAAAAGGTTTGGACAAGTTCCTGGAGGAAAGGTCCATAAACCATTATTAAGAAGGGACCCAGGATATCAATGCTTGACCGAGTACAAGCATTGTGGAACCTGTGTCTTTTGGGGAAACTGCTAGGTACATATGACCTAGATTGGGCACTGTTGGAAACAGGATACTGGGCTTGATGGACCTTGTTTTGACCCAGTATGGCATATCTTATGTTCACAGTTTATAAAACTAAATTATAACTAATTTTTATTTTGTTATAAACTGTGCTATGGTAATTGCTTTTTCTTTTTGAATATATATTTTGCATTCACGGTAGGTACAGAGCAGAACCAGGACATTCACCCACAGAACTCAGTATTTAAAAAAAAAAAATCAGATTCTGACAACCACTATTCTCCAGTACCAGGCATATTGTGAACTAATGCAAAACTCTACAACAAAGAGCAAACTTACCATACCATATCGGCACAAACTTCCAAAACCCAAATAAAGAGACCATCCAAAAAAAGTGTCACTGTAAATACTACAGTGGGCCCTGGAACATCCACAAACCTATTTGAAAAGCTGAATAAGTCAAATTACTACAGTACAGTATAGATCTTTATGTACAAACTCCATGTTAACAGAACACCTGACCTCAGTCACACACTCACAACATCGACCCTCACCAAGTACAGAATAAGTAACCACAATCTAAAGTAAAAATAAAAATAGGTAGACAAAATTTAAAATGAAACCCCAAGAAGCCAGAGTGCACATGCAGTGCAACATCAGATAACTAAGAGATGCAGTTCCCCAATACTGTGTAAAATATAAAAATAGCACAAAGTCCAATCACTAAAATGAAATGAAATTTATTTTTTTTCTACCTTTGTTGTCTGACCATTTTATTCTCTGATCATGCTGGTCCCGATCCGAGGCTTCTGCTTTCCTGTCTTCTTAGCTCTCTTTCTGTGGTCTATGGTCCATCTGCCATTTCTTATCTCTTTTGTTTCCTTCACTTCCTTCCATCAGCCCATTTCCAGTTCCAGTAACCCTCCCCAGTATCAGCCCCCTTTCCAGTCCTCCCCTCCCAGTGTCAACTGCCTTGCATTCCTACAACTGCTACTGGTGTCCATTCCCTTCCAGTCCCCCTCCTTCCCCACTGTCTAGCCCCTTCTAGTCCAAATACCATCTCAGATATCAGCTTACATCCACTCTAAGTGCCACCCCCCAGTCAGCTCACTTTCAGTCGCCCTTCCCTCTGTCCATCTCCCTTCCATTGCCATTCACGTCAGCTCCCTTCCAGCCTCCTCCCCATTACTCAGCCACCTACCACTCCCATTCCCCAAGTGTCAGCTCCCTTTCAGTCCCCCTTCAGTACATCCCAGGTGTCAGCCCCTCCTTCCCCTGTGGATTATACATACAGAGTGACCACCATAGGCCTCCAGGCCTACTTAACAGCATCATCAGGCTCGAAAGCACAAAAAGAGTTGCAGTATGAAAGTAAATAACTAGAATCCATCTCCATTATCAAACGTGGACAGGCAGAAGGAGCAAATAAGAATCTCCCAGTATACAGGGAAGGAAACAACATAATTTGCAAGACCAAGAAAATCTCTTCAAAGAATCAGATCGGCAGATGAGGAACAAGTGATAAATGCATAAATAGAAAGCATAATTCCAGGAGCCATTGTGGATTAAGGAGAGGTGAACTGATGAGAGATTGATAGTTGCAGCCCAGGATTGTGGATTATGGATTAGTTCACAGCAAGCGTAAAATAGACATATACAGATTCTGTAAGAGAGAGCTGGAAATGGTCAGTAACGAGTTGCAAAGTTCTGATGGCAAAAAAAATTCTGTATAGAAAGTCATAGCAAGATGGCTCGCTTCATCCATTGGAAACTTTGTAAACACTACATCACTGTACCAGAAAAGCACTGGGATAATGATCCTAAGAGAATGAAGAAGTTAGTATAATTATAATTAGGGGGCATTGCTATTCCAAAAGATAAGTAATTGTACGTGAAGAAACCCCATATTGTGGTAAAGGAGAAAAACACTAGAAGGGCATTGATAATAGAAATGTTGGTTCCATGCAATTATTCCGTGAATCAAGTGGAGATAGCACAGTTACTTACCTGTAACAGGTGATCTCCGGAACAGCAGGAATTAGTCTTCACACGTGGGAGACGTCGCCGACGGAGCCCGCACGGGAATGCTCCCCATCATCCAATCAGAAAGCCTTTGGGAGCATCCCCCGCGCCTGCGCGGTGGCTTCCCGCCCTTCCTACTGCCTCTCCCCAGTTGAGTTTCATAGCTGACCCGGAAGGAGAGGAAGGAATAGAGAAAAAGAGAGATATAACTCCTAGGGGAGGTGGGCGGATTGTGAAGACTAATTCCTGCTGTTCCGGAGATCACCTGTTACAGGTAAGTAACTGTGCTATCTCCAGGAACAAGCAGGAATGAGTCTTCACACGTGGGGACTCCCTAGCTAAGGATGCCCGGGGAGATCCCATAAGTGCAGCCCAGGACGGGATGGCATTTGCCCAACCTGAATCTCCGGCATCCCCTGAGGGATGGAGGGCAGGAGTTGAATAGAGGAACAGCGAATCTAAAGACTACGGAGGCAAGTCTTTAGAGTGCAGAACAGGTACCATTAGGATACAGCAAAAAAAAAACCCAGGCTACGGGAGTAGTCAGAGGGGCGCATGAAGAGAATCATTAAGCATTTAATGAGTAAATGACCTAGTACCATATAGAGCTTACCGGCCATTAAGTTTTAATGAATTAATGGTTTAGAACCCTGTACTGCTTACCCACCGGGTTGTCGGAAGTAGTCCTGTGATGAAGGCACTGTAGACGCAGTAGCAAGGTCATCAAGGAAACTTCACCGCAGCGAGGAGGAAGTTCCAAATCCGGAAGGCCATGAGATCCAGGCGTCAGCTGGGTCAGGAGAAGGACGGCAGGTCTTCCAGAGGGCTTACAGCAAGCTGCGTACTCCCTTAGGAGTAGAGTCCATAACTCAGAGGACTAACAGTGGAAGACAGGCCGAACTAGAGAGCCTATCCCGGAGAAGAGTAGAGGTGTACCCCGGAGCAGAAGGGGTACACAGTCTGCCCTAGCGAGAGATAGGGAGACAAGGGTCCGGACCTCCGGGAGGAGGACCTAACTGAAAAAAGGCGCTGTTGACTTCACAGCAGTAGGGTATCACCAGTCTGCGGGCCGATCGGGGAATAGGCATGCGAACTGGCCGGGCCCCTGGGGAGGTGAGTACCGGCCATAGGGGGGAAAAAAGGCGGTAAGACACAGGTACTGTGGCATCCCCCAATAGGCGCCTGTCAAGCAGGTGATATCTAGTATATCTAAGCCGGTGGACATGGGGACGCCCCCCTCCGGTACTAACGCAGGTACGCCGGGGGGCCTACCTCCATGAGCAGCACCCAGGTAAGGCGGATCTGCCATCGATCCCCAGAACTTCCACCTGGAGAGGTGGCCTCAAGATCCGTCAGAGGAGGGACCTTTTCCGGAGGGCAAGGGCAGATCGGCGAGCTAAGAGCGTGGTAGCATGGGGGACGGAGGATAGCATCAGTCCGGTAGAACGCCGCAGGGGTTGGAGGCCCTATATGTGTCCCCAGGACCTGCATGCAGAACTTGTCCTCCGCACAATCGGGGGACATGAGGGTATAGTCCCTGGTGAGTATTGGGGGACTATAGCGGCTGGAAGGGGAATTCCGGTACGGAAGCAATCAGCAAGAGAAACTGGCTGAGAGGGGTTCGGGGACGTACCAAAGAGTAAGTAGGGTGACCGTGGGCCATAGCTATCACGGCGTAAGGTGGTCTCCCTTTCCCATGGAGGGGAATACCTGAACCCCTAGATAAGTCCCCGAACCATTTTCCAACTGAACGAGCCCCAGAGTAGAGCTCGATTCTAAACTTCTGGTAAGGAGGTTAAGTGCAGGCAGTCGCCCACCTGAGCCTAAAAATGCTTAGTATGAGAGTCCTGGCGCAGGCCCGGGGACATCAACCCGGGGTGAGAGGTCCCTTGCTTGGGCGTGCCGGGAGGGTGGGCGGAGGGCTGATATTTCCTCTTCCTAGGTAAGGGGGGTCTGGAGAGGCGTTTACCACCGCCAGGGGGGAGCCGGGCCCTAGGCTGGCTGCTAACTCTGGGAAGGTTAGCGAAGCACTGTGCGACCTGACGTAAGGCTTCGCTATTGAAGAGATGATCTCCGTCGCAGGGAGAATTACCCAGGTTGTGCTGTGCCCGTCAACACAACTCGGACGCCTGCAGCCATGCTGTACGGCGTGCTCTAATGGCAACAGCAGAGGCTCTGCTGACCGACCGGAAGGAGTCCAGCGAAGCACGAGAAATGAACCCGGAGATATTCCTGCAGTGATAAAGAAGCAGGGAATATTCAAAGGCCTTGGTTGCAGATACGAAGGTGGATAACCGAGATAACCTCTCGGTGACCTCCCAAAGCGACAGACTCATATAAAATATATATGAAATAGTTCTGGCCGCCAGCATAGACGTTTGGAAGGCTTGACGTCCTAGAGTATCTAGCGTCTTCGAGGCGCAGCCTGGAGGGCAAGAAGCATGCTTCTCCTTGCTTCCGGCCTTCCTCAGCGCCGATTCCACCACAATGGACCGATGCGGAAGCTGGTGCTGCCGAAACCCCGAGGACGGAGGCACCCGGTACAGAGCCTGCATCGCAGTCAACGGCGCCGGAACCCTCAAAGGCGACCGCCAAGCCCTCAGCAGGAGATCCTACAGGGAGGGATGCAGAGGAAGCATCACGGCTGCCTGTTCCGCAGGGCCTGGGCTCTGGTCCGGGATAGGGATGGCCAGCAAGTCCGCCATGTCAAGGAGGAAATCCTGAAAAGGCGGCTCTGCCGGAGCAGTTATGGCGGGAGGGGCCGCCAGGGCACTAAGAGGCCGCTCGGGCCGGTGCCCGCTGGGCACAGGAGGGGACCAACCGACCCGGATCGGGGCAGTCAACATGGCATCTTCGGCTCCTGGAATTGATTCCAAGCTAGGCATCGAAGGAGTCGATGGCACCGACGGCGCCACAGGAATCGGCCTCGGCCCCGAACCCGGGGGCGGCGCTTCCCCCCGTGACTGGAGCGAATCCGCGGCCGCTGGAGGGCAGGGGCCAGCGGTCTCTGCTCTGCGCTGCGGGAGGGGACAGGGGCCGATCCCGAGACGTGCCGTGGCCAGGCTTTCAAGGCTGGACAACGACTCCAGGCTGGGCATCGAACCGAGCGAGGAGATCGATTCCTTCCTCGAGGACCCCGGCGGGAACGACTGCGCTGGTGGTGGAGATCCCGGAGCACGGATCGGAACCGCGCCGACCGGTGCCGCGAGCATCAAGGGCCCCCGAGGACGGTGCTCGGGGGAGAGGGGGTCATCTGGCGCCGATGTCGATCGGCGGGCGCTGCCCGAGGCCGGGCCCCCTCTTGAACCCGTCCTACCCGGAGGGAAAAACTGCAGGGGCATACGGCCCATCCCTGAGGGGAGCCAGGTCACCCGACGACGAGTCCCTGCGGGAGGGGAAGTGCAAGGCCCCCGCGGTGGGATCGAGGCGATCGAAGACCCCGAGGCCCCTTTCCTAGGAAAAGGCGGGGCCCTCGACGGCCGCGTCGATGCCGGGGGGTCGCCCGTGTGCTGATCGACACACCCCGAGGTCCCCGGGGAAGGTTGATGGCGGTTCCTTGAGCTCGACACCCCTGCCGTCGCCGGCGGAGTGGCGCCGCCCAAAACCGGTACCACCCTTGCGCAGGGCTGGGGTACCGGCGACCCAGCTCGGGTCGAAGCGAGCGGCTCCGAGGGGAGTGAGGCCAGGAGATCATCCCCGGCGAGGGGTGGAACCATCGACGCTGGCGCGCTCGAAGCGGGTACCGCCTCTGCGCATGGCCGGAACGCAGGGCCAGGCTGTGTCGAGCCGATCGGCCCCAGAGGTGCCGAGGGCAGCGGCTGGCGATCCCCGGTGGGGAGCGGGTTACTCGACGCCCACGGGTCGGTACCGCCCGAAGCGGATACTACCCCGGTAGGGACGCCAGACCGGCGCGAGTCAGTCGGCCCCGGAGGCGCCGAGGGCCGCAGCCGCCAATTCCCGGTGAGGAACGGGACGCTCGACACCGGCGCCGACGTCGAGGGGTCGGTACCGCTCGTAGCGGGTACCACCCCCGCGCATGGCAGTGATGGAGGAACGCCTGGCTGGACCGAGTCGATCGGCCCCGGAGGCGCCGAGGACAGCAGCCGACTATCCTCGGTGAGGAGCGGAACGCTCGACACCGACGCCGATGCCGATGTCTCAGCACCGCCCGGAGCGGGTACCACACCCGAGCATGGCTGGGATGTAGGGAGGTCAGACCCGGTCGAGTCGATCGGCCCCAGAGGCGCCGATGACACCAGCTGACGATCCCTGGCGAAGAGTGGAACACTCGACGCCGACGCCGGGGAATCGGCACCGCTCAAAGCGGGTACCTCCCTCGGGCATGGCTCGGGAATGTTCTGTGAGGAGCGAACCTCAGGAACATCCCGAAACCCCGTAAATGCTTTGGAGCCCGAGGACTCCCGCCAGGGTATATTAGCCAAGGGGGACTTGAGGGGTCGGCTGGAGCTGTCGCCATGCCGCGCATGCGACTCGCCCCTCAAGACTCGGCTAGTCTTAACAGACTGTTGTGTGGATACCTGATCCTGGAGAGAAGCACAACCCGACGACCGCGCGTTGGGCGCGAAGACGTCGTCGAGGGATATCCGAAAAAGGGAGGGTTTTCTCCCGACACTGTAGCCCGGTGGATCCGGGAAAGAAGGGTCAGGCCCCAAACAGGAGAGGCACCAAACAGGAGAGGCACCAGGCATTGGAGTCCAATTGGAAAATTAGGTCCCCGCAGTGAGGGCACTGCTGGGGAGAAGAAGGCTCCATGCTGTAAGCCCGGTAGGCCTCGGCGCCCAGAGGGGAGAGTCCCTCCAGGCGACCAAAAATAAATGAAATTTAAATGAAAATTAATTGAAAAGAAAGAAAGAAAGGGCACGGAGGTGCCACCGTCGGCGGGAAAAAGCCGCGACTACAGAAACAAAATTTCTGCAGTGGCAGGAGGGACGTCCTGCCTGCTCTGCGGAAAACGAAAAACTGGGGAGAGGCAGTAGGAAGGGCGGGAAGCCACCGCGCAGGCGCGGGGGATGCTCCCAAAGGCTTTCTGATTGGATGCTGGGCTCCGTCGGCGACGTCTCCCACGTGTGAAGACTCATTCCTGCTTGTTCCTGGAGATAGAGAAGTTCCTGAAGTACAGTCCGAGACCAAGAAAATATGGCAGAAAGATAAAGAAATATTTCCCATCATATTGAGTGCCATAGGCATTTCCAATAACATTTTGACAGGTTGCCTAGTGTTACATCTTATGAAATCTAGGAAGAAAGTTGTCTTTGGAAAAATGCAAGTAGTATGGCAAGTATTAGCAGGAAATTTGAAACCGAGATCATACTCCACGTACCCTGGCTTAGGAGTTAGGGTCTTTGCTGTCATGGTATGCATAGGAACATAAGAAATGCCATACTGGGTCAGACCAAGGTCCATTGAGCCCAATATCCTGTTTCCAACAGTGGCCAATGTAGGTTACAAGTACCTGGCAGTTTGCCCAAAAGACACAGGTTCCACAATACTTGTATTGGGTCAAGCAGTGGATAGTCTGGGTCCCCTTTTAAATGGTTTATGGACCTTTCCTCCAGGACCTTGCCAAAACCTTTTTTTAAACGCAGCTACACTAACAGCTTTTACTACATCCTCCGGTAGCAAATTCCAGAGTTTTATTACATGTTGAGTGAAAAAATATTTTCTCTTATTAGTCTTAAATAGTTTACCCTGTAGCTTCATTGCATGTCCCCTAGTCTTTCTATATTCTGATAAGGTAAACAATCGATCTACGTTTACCCGTTCCACTCCGTTCATTAATTTATAGACTTCTATCATATCTCCCCTCAGCCGTCTCTTTTCCAGGTTAAAGAGCCCTAACCTTTTTAACCTCTCTTCATAGGAGTATCCTTCCATCCCCTTTACAATTTTGGTGGCTCTTCTCTGAACCTTTTCTAAAATCGCTATATCCTTTTTAAGATACGGCGACCAGAATTGCACACAATATTCAAGGTGCGGTCTCACCATGGAACGATATAGAGGCATTATAATATCTTTTGTTTTATTTTCCATTCCTTTCCTTATCATACCTAGCATTCTATTTGCTCTCTTGGCCACCGCTGCACACTGGGCCGAGGGTTTTAACATGATATCCACAATGATGCCTAAATCTTTTTCCTGGGTGGTGGTTCCTAATGTGGAACCTTGCATCGTGTAACCATAGTTTGGGTTGATCTTCCCTAGGTGCATAACCTTGCACTTGTCCACATTAAATTTCATCTGCCATTTTGATGCCCAGTCTTTACCTTTTGGATTTACGAAGGGAGGTAAATTGATTAGCATTCAGGATGCAATTAGGCTCTGGCAATGCATAACTTTTTTTTTGACGGGATCTATTTTATTTCTTTTATGACATATTTAATATTTTATGTATGTTTTAACGTTCACTGCTCTGATCAAATTGTTTTTGGAGATGCAAGAATAGAAGATAATACAAATAAATGTGGAGGCTTCCTCCACTTGCTACAGTCCGCTACCCTGAGTGTGCCTGATTTTGAAAGGTAAGCAGGGTCAGGCTACCTTGGAATATCAAGTTCTGTAGGCTTACTATGGGGAAGAAAGGCTTGGCAATCTAATTCTGGTTGCACCCTGCCAAGAAAACCCAGGGGAAACTATACACAGGGTTGCCAAAAGTTGACATAGACTCAACAATAACTTCTCCACTTTTGCCCTTGTCAGAGGATTCCTTCCATTCTCTTTTACAGCCTTTACTGATGACTGATGTTACATAGCAAGGATACTTAAGTGTATGACCTCCTGTGGTGCAAAAGAGGACTACATCATAGACCTGTGTCAGAAACTGAAGCCTCTACAAGCTCAATTTACAGAGCAGACACTAGTTCCTTTGGGAGGATCTGTTATTTCAATCTTGTTCTTACAAAACCTGCAACTTTTACAAGAGCAGAGACTGCCTTGCTATAAAGGACACCATCATGGAAGCCCCCACTTTACTCTCCCAGATGGAATGTTTTCATTCAGAGAGTTGAGTATGCAAGACCTCTGCTGCAGCAAAGTCCTCTACATGGAACCTTCACTTAGTCCTGAGGGTTTGGTCCTTTTGAGCGCTGTAGGGTAAGCATCCCTTAAAGTTGTTCTTTTTCATAGCCTTTGGTAATTTTAAGAAAATACTTCCCCTGCCCCTTCTGAGGGTAGTGTGCTACTGCTGCCAGAATGAGGCTTGCTTCCTTCGAGTGGTGAGCAAAATGAGTGATATAAGTCAGAGTAGGGATGGTCATTCTCAAATCAGTTACAGGTCACCTTTGAGATGTCTGTGAATAATCAATTCCTTTTGAATTTTGGATAGGTCTTTGCTCTGTTGATATGTCCCTCCCCCCATGAGGTAATTTCAGGAGGAGTTTACTAAAAGCTAGTACTCATCAAGTAGTAATCAAGATGCTGATCATTTTGGACCAGGCCTCTAGGAGTTTGCAGGTCCCAGAATGCCAGCCCAGGAGTCTGAGTCTGAATCTCTTTCCCATTCTTGCTTTATGTGCCTCAGCGTGGGCCTGCAGGATGGGAGTGGTCCTGAGAGACAATCATGGCTTTCTTCTGTCTGGTCTGGCAGGAGCTTGGGTCCATCCCATTCATCTAAATTGGTCTGGTACAGATGAAAACGAAGGTGAAATATAATCTAACCTATTTCCTTTCCTTTAGCCCTGTCAGAGCAGTTCAGAATCCACCTAGGAAAGCTGCAGTGATATATTTCTGATTTTATAGTGGGAGATCATCTCAGATCCAGTGATCACCACATGGTGTGTGTGTGGTTCAGTATTAGGACTAGGGCTGATAAAGTCCATTCACTTTGCCAAGGTGGACAATACCTCAAGGAATTGTTAGCAGGGTGGGAACAGCTTGGGATGTAGAAATGGGAAAAACTGAAAGATTTTAAGAGCAACAAACCTTTTTGTTAGGAAAAGGAGGCCACTATGGTTCTCAAAAGAAGTAGCTGAAAAGGTGAAGAAAAAGAGCTGGTTAGTAAATTAATGGAAATGCTGCAAAAACAGAGGATTGTGAGGTTTCTGGAGTCCAATAGATTGCAGGAGTCAAGGCAGCAGGACTTTACTAGGGGCAGGTCTTGTCAGACAAATCTAATCAATTTATTTGACTGAGCAAACAGAGTCTGACTGAAGGAGAGTCCTGGATTTCAGTAGAGCCTTTGACACTGTTTCACATAGGCAACTTATAAAAACTTTGAGCACCCTAGGAATGGATCCTAAAGTGACTGGATTAGAAATTGGTTGAATGGGAGGCAACAAAGGGTACAGGTAAATGGAGCTCATTCCGAGGAGAAGGATGTTACAAGTGGTGTGCCACAGGGATCTGTCCTTGGTCTGATTCTTTTTAACATTTTTGTTAGTGATATTGCAGAAGGGCTGTTGGGTAAGGTTTGCCTCTTTGCAGATGATACCAAAATCTGCAATAGAGTAGACACCCAGGAAGGAGTTGATAACATGAGAGATCTAGCTAAGCTTGAAAAATGGTCAATAATTTGGCAGCTCAGATTTAATGCTAAAAAATGCAAGGTCATGCACTTGGGCTGCAAAAATCCAAGGGAGTGGTACAGTATATGGGGTGAAGTACATCTGTCCATGAAAGAAAAGTGGGACCCTGTGCATGATTGTTTCTGATGATCTTAAAGTGGCTAAACAGGTAGACAAGGCGATGGCGAAAGCCAGAAGGATGCTTGGGGTGCCCAGGGAGAAGAATGGAGAGCAAATAAAAGGAGGTGATAGTGCCTCTGTATAAGTCTTTGATGCAACTTCATCTGGAGTATTGTGTGCAATTCTGGAGACTGCACCTTCAAAAGGATATAAATAGGATGGAGTCAGTGCAGAGGGTGGCTACTAAAATGGTTAGTGGTCTTTGTTATAAACCATATGGGGACAGACTTAAAGATCTTAATATGTATACTTTAGAGGCAAGGCGGGACAGAAGAGATATGATTGAAACATTTAAATACCTCTATGGCATAAATGCACAGGAGGAGAGTCTTAATTGAAAGAATGCTGTGCAATGAGGGGTCATAGGATGAACGTGAAAGGCGATAGATTCGGGAGTAATATGCAGAAATATTTCTTTACAGAAAGAGTAGTGGATACGTGGAGGAGTCTCCCAGTGGAGGTAGTAGAGATGAGGACAGTATCTGAATTCAAGAAAACATGGGACAAACACAGAAGATCTCTAAAGGCAAAAAAGGGACTATAGTAGTTGATATGGAAGGGAAGACTGGATAGGCCACGTGGTCTTTATCTGCTGTCATGTTTCTATTTGGTTTATTTGGCATTTAATTAATTTTAATACATTATGGATGTTAAGATTTGCAGTTGTGGTTTGCAAGCATGTTTTATTCTGTATGTATTGGTGGAATCCACAAAGAAGTGCAATAATAAAGAGGTGAGAGTTTTTCAAATTAAATTAAAAAAAAAGTCAGCCTGACAAATTCTGAAAACAAATACATTGTTGCCTGGTTGTAGTCCTGGATTAGTGCAATGGAGTGAAATTTTTACGTCATCGGGTTTTGTTGTAGTAGTGAACTGGAAACCAAAACACAATTGTCTTTGCTGTCTGAACTCTGAC
Organism: Ichthyophis bannanicus; assembly: GCA_033557465.1. NCBI lineage: Eukaryota > Metazoa > Chordata > Amphibia > Gymnophiona > Ichthyophiidae > Ichthyophis > Ichthyophis bannanicus. The sequence continues at coordinate 125,400,910 of CM066049.1, forward strand.
GTAGAATATGGAAGCACAGCACCAGCGACTTAGCAGTATGTTTACTAATGTGCGCTAGGTATTTAGCACGTGGCGCTCTGCACTGACCGTTAACATGGGGCTCCATGCTAAAAATCCCACACTAACCAGTCTGCATGCAATTGGGTGGGTTGGGGGTGGAAGGTGAGTGTTGATAGCACTTTGTGGTTAGCACAGGAATTCTGGGCGGATGCTAACCACGGATGTAGCAGTTATTGCGGGTGCACTTACAGTAATGCACCTCAATGGGCAGCATTAATTGCACTGCCTCAAATTACCAATGTGGTAATGGCAGGGGGACAGATGCACCCCCCCCCCTTAAAGTTATTGTGGACTTCTGCACTACTTTTGTGGCTCAAACGCATGCTACTGGGATACTGTTTTGTAAACATAATGTAGGAGTGACATCTCTTCTCCTAGGACAGGCAGGATGAGTCAGCCACAATAGGTGACGTCATCCGATGGCGCCGAGATGGAAGTATTCTCTATAGCTCAGAAGGGCTTTGCCCTTCTGAGCATGGGCCACCTAGCCAGCCACTTTTCACTCTTCCGCCTTGCCAGCAAGACGGACTCTCCTACTCTCTACAATACCTTCACAATTCTCCACTAAGGATTTAAAGAACATCATCAAAAAATCAGATAAGACACTACAATCAAGATCATGCCTAAGCCAGGTTTTAAAAAATGTCCCGGCTGCTCAAGAAAGATGAACTCTACAGACTCACATGACCAATGCTTGAGGTGCCTCGGAGTCTCTCCAACAGGGTTGAAGACGGCACTCACTGTGCCAGAATGTCTCCCCGAGCCAGAAAATCCAGATGGCATGCCCTCCAAGATCTCATCCAGGAGGTAAGAAGCCCAGCGATCCTAGCTCCTGCTGACCACGTGGCTGCCCTCCCTGCTCCCGATGCCTCCACGATGCAGCCTGCCTCCTCCGTGGCTCCGGATGTGCCCTCTCCGGCCTCCATCCGCAACCGCAGTTCCTCTGCCTTGCCCTCAGGTCTGCCTCCACCTCCTGCACCACTTGAAGCTGGACTTATGCCCCCAAGCATGCAGGCAGCTATCTTGCCTCCTTCCTCCGCATCTGGCTCTGCCCCCCGTGGCACCATTGGATGATGCCATGGCAACGAGACCGCCCCAACATCACCACAACGCTCCCGATGTTCCCCCTCCCACCGGCAAGCCTCTCCGTCAGCGCGGAGACACTGCTCCAGCCCGTGCCGACATAGTAAAGGCTCTGGAAGGCATCACAAGTGTCGGAAGGTGGTCTGCTGCTGCTGCTGCCCGTGCTGGAATGCCTTCTCCAAGAGGCACCGCAGACACGGGAAAAAAAAGTAAGCACAGACCCCAGCACAGGCACAGAAGATCCAGCAGCTCCTCTAGCCCTGCGTTTCACAGCAGCTACATGTTTCCCCACTCTGACTCTGAGCTGCAATCCCTGGAGGAGTACGATCTCCCACCTCCTGTGGCACTCCCAGGAGAAAATCCGTGGACCACCACTGTGACTCTCCCCCTTCAAGGGGTCCCAGACGGTGCACCATACCCGGACTTGACGCAGTTTTCAGCCCTGCTTTCCAATCTCTTCAACCAATGGGCATGGACCAATGCAGCCACACCAGCTTCCTCTTCGGGTCCGAGTGTTCCCATCTCCCCAGCTGCACCCATAGGGCCGGCTCCGCTGCCCCCCCGCGATACAGCTACCACTGAGGACAGGGAGGAACCCACCATGCCTGAGTCCCTTGCGACTTCTGGAGCCTCGGAACGATGTGATGCCTGCAACGACAGACCGCGCTCTTGAGGACCTCACCTACCCCAGATTCCTCTGCAAACTGGCAACAGCAATGGCCCTCCCTTCAGCCGGCCAACCCTCTGACCAGCGCTTGGAGACACAAGCAGCGTGAAAATTCCTGGAAACACTGAGGGCCCCTGCACCGATACTTATGCATCCCCTCCTCCATGAGAACCTCCATGAGAGCCCACTCTGTAAATAGATCATACCAATCTAACACACAACACGACACACATTCAATTTCCCCCCACTGCATGTATAACACTCTCACTTCACCTGATTGTTTGCTGTGATACCACCTTGATTATTAAGATAAGGCGGTTTAGAAATACTGTTAAATAAACCTCCTCAAGCTATGGCAGAACCCCAACTTGGGACCTCCCTCCTCCCGTAAACTGGACTTAAAATACCAGATCCAACCCTTGCCTGGATTCGACAAGACACAGCTTCCACATCAATCCATCGTGGTGGAGTCTGCTCTCAAATTCTCCAAGTCGACGCGGGTACATGCCAACAATCCCCCGCGCAGGGATCTCAAGCTACTTGATGAAGTCGGAAAAAAGGCCTTCCAAGGCGCCATGCTAAGCACAAGAGTTTCCGCCCACCAACTTCAGCATGCCCTCTACCAAGGTCCTCCTGGGGCGCCTGAAGGACATCATCTACGCCCTCCCGCAAGAGAGCCAACCTGCTGCCAATACCTTTCTAATGGATCTTCAAGAGTGCACTAAGCACCAGGTGCGAGCATCCTTCGACTCCTTTGATGCAACTGCACGCACAGCAGGAACCGCCATCTCCACTCGCCGCCTCGCCTGGCTTCGGGCCTCTGGCCTCAAAGAAGATACCCACAAACGCATCACTGACGCTCCCTGTACCGCCGATTCACTATTTGGGATAGAGTCAACGACACCGTCTCCATGATAAAAGACCAGTGCACTATGCTACAGACCCTTGCGGATGAAGGCCTTGAGCGCACCAACTGCAAGAGCTCCTACCAGCAGAAACAGTACCCTGCTTCCAAACAGCAATTTAATTTAATTTAATTTAATTAACAGTTTCTTATATACCGAAACCTTCCAGCGATCAGATGCGGTTTACATGGAACAACATAATAACAGGTCAATGTCTGTTAATACAGGGAACAACATAAAACCATAACAACTTATATTACATTACATGGAACATAATGAACTGTTTACAGGGAACAAAGAGAAAACTATATACAGCGGTGAGTGAGACATGGTTGAGTCGTAATATATAAGCATTTGGGTTTCAAATCCTATGTCAAGTCCGATTTGGTTTATGAGGACTGGCATTTTATCCATTTTCTAGTTGGGTAGGTGTGTTTGGCAGAGATCCGTAGTGTGATGTGATCAGGTGCGTTTTAAGGTTTTTGCGGAATTCGTTGATTTCTGAGAGAGATCTAATTTCATCTGGAAGGGCGTTCCATAGAATGGGGGCTGCATGTGAGAATGCTTTATTGTTTGTAATCTTTCTGGCTTTTATAAGTTCCTTCGGAGTCTTTAGTTTGTTTGTGAGATCTCTCCTGTGTTGGGTTTTGGCAGGTTCTTTAGTGATGAGGTTGAATAGGGTAGGTGGAGCCATGTTGTTTAGAGTTTTGAAGGTAGTTATTAGGGATTTATATATTATTCGGCTTTGTATCGGTAGCCAGTGCAAGTACGCCAGAATCGGCGTGATGTGTTGAAATGGGGGGACCTTCATAATGGTCCTGGCCACAGCATTTTGGGCAATTTGAAATCTTTTCAAGTTTTGTTTTGTTGTGCCTAGTAGTGTTAGATTTGCAAAGTCAAAGTGAGGTGTAATTATGGCTTGTATTATGCGCTGGAAGTCTTGTAGGTGCATTAGTGGGCGTAGTTGCTTTAGGACTTTAAGTTTGAAATATACTTTCTTCGTTGTATTTCTTATGTGTTTCCATGTTAAGATGTGTGTCAAGTATTACACCTAGATATCGTACCTTATTTTTTAATTTGATTTCTTGTTTTGTAGAGTTATTTATTTATTTATTTAACTGCATTTATATCCCGCTTTTCACCGGGTCAAAGCGGTGTAACATGTAACATAGGAGGGGGTAATTCTTTTTAGGGTGGGGCCATCACCAAGGTCAACAATTAATGATTTGGGTAGACATAGACATGGACATGTTTTACTTCTGCTGTATCTAAGTATTAGGGCATGGTGGTGTTTCCGTTCAGAGATGTTCACTGAATAGGATTGTCTTCAGCTGTTTCTTAAATGATGTGCTGTCAGCGTTGTTCCTGATGTGGGTTGGTAGAGAGTTCCAGAGTGATGGAGCATAAAGTTCGAACGCTCTGTTGCAGGTCCGTTGTGTGGATTTGGTTCTTTTGTGGGGGACAACAATAGAGTTATTGGAGGAATGTCTGGTTGATCTGTTGTGGGATGGTCGAGGCAGTAATGAGTGGAGTGAGGTGTTCCGTGTTTGGTGGATAGTTTTGTGGATGAGTAAGATGGCTTTGTACTTGATTCTTGCTTGCACTGGAAGGAGGTGAAGGTCTCTTAGGATTGGGGTGATGTGCTCCCGTTTTTTTGCATTCTGAATAATCCTTGCTGTAGTATTTAAGGCAGTACGGAGGGAGTTGGTGTGCGATGCAGGAAGGCCATGATAGATTATGTTGCAGAAATCTAGATGAGGGAGTGTCACAGCTTGCATAACTGTCCTGAAGTCGTGAGGTTCTAGGAGGGGCCGGAGGCGTTGAACAGTTTTGGCTTTGTGGAATATCATCCCAGCGGTTTTGTTGATTTGTTGTTTGAAGGTGAGAGCTTGGTCAATGATGACGCCTAGATATCTTATTTGAGGCTGGATTTGGATTTGCGTGGTTCCCATGTTGAGGTGGGTAGGTGGTTTGAAGTCAGGTTCTTTTGTTACTATTAGGGCTTCGGTTTTCTTTATGTTGATGGATAGATTGTTCTCCTGTAGCCAGTTGGTCACGTCGTTGAAGCAGGCTGATAGCTGTTCGTTTTTTGGGTTGGTGGTTGTAATTGGTGCGTAGAGCATTATGTCGTCCGCGTAGATGTGGAAGTTGATGTTGTGGGTGCGTATGATTGAGCATAGTGGATGGAGATATATGTTGAACAACATGGCAGATAGGGTGGATCCTTGGGGTACTCCTTGTAGTTGTTGGTAGGGGGGTGAGGTTGTGGAGAGGGTGCGGATCCGTTGCTGTCTGTTAGTTAAGTAGGATCTGAACCATTGGAGTACAGTGTCTTTGATTCCAATTGTTTTTAGTCTGTGTATGAGAATTTCGTGGGAGATTGTGTCAAAGGCCGCTGATATGTCTAGGAAGATCAGGATATATCCCGAATTTTTCTCTTGGGTTCCGATGATGAGTGTGTTCATTAGGATGGTCATGAGGGTCTCAACTCCATGTAGTGGTCGGAAACCGTGTTGCTGTGGGTCAAGTATGTCGTTGGTGTCTAGATGATCTTGAAGCCGGTGTTGGACTATCTTTTCTATTATCTTGGTGGCGAGGGGGAGGCTTGCCACTGGTCTGTAGGAGGTGGGGTCCATGGGGTCCAGGTTGTTCTTCTTTATGGTTGGTCGGATGATTGATGTTTTGAGGGCATCTGGTATGTATCCTTGTTTAAAGGATTCATTTATGATGTGAGTTAGTGGGGCACTCAGGTCTTTCTTGGTTTTCTTTATCCATTCGGTAGGGCAGGGGTCTAGTGGTGAGGTAGTGGTGTTCAGACAGGAGATGGTGGAGGATATCTCTTCCTTTGAAGTTTCATTGAATGTATTCCAGTCAGCGTTTATGGTGATTCCGGGGTATGTTCTTGTGGCTGTAGCGCAGTGGTAAGGTTGTTGAGGTTGCTGAAATTGTTTGTATTGTCGGGCCAAGAGATCCGAGGGGATATCTGGGGGTTGATCGGAAGTGGTCGGTGCCTTTGTCATTTTTTTGGCAATCTGGAAGAGTTCTCGAGGTTTGTTTGCAGCTGTCGTGATGATTTTGGTGTGGTAGTTTCTCTTTGCATTGTCGGTTTCTGAGTGGTAGGCAGTGAGTTCATATAGGTATTGCTTTCTGTCTTTGTCATTTTTAGTTTTCCTCCATTTTCTTTCTGCTCTTCTAAGTTTTGTTTTCAGTTTCCAGAGGACAGGGGTGTACCAGCGGGCCTTTGAGGAGATGAGTTTGTTGCTGGTTTCGTTTATAGTTGCTCTGGATGCTGAGGAGATTGTGGTGTTCCAGTTGTCCATGAGGTCATCAAGGTCGTTTGAATTCGTAAGTAGATTAGGTAGGGTCAGAGTCAGGAAGTCTTCTTTGTTGAATGCTTTGAATCTCCGTGTGTGTTGGGTGTTTCCTCTGTTTGTATTTGGTTGATATGCGTGGGAGAGGTGGATGATGTAGTGGTCTGACCATGGGACTGGTGAGATTGTTGGACTGTTGCATGAGGTGGATGTCTGGGAGTTCAGAAATATGAGGTCCAGTGTGTTTCCTTTTTCGTGTGTTGGTTCATTTATGATCTGTGATAGGTTCATTGCTGCCATGGCGTTAAGGAATGTTTCCGTTTGCGTGTCTTGGAGGGATGGGAGATTGAAGTCTCCCAATATAATTGGTTCCTTTGATGGATCGATGCTCTCTGAGATCAGGTGCAGTATCCTTGGTAAGTCAGAGTTTGCAGCGGGTGTTCTGTAGACCAGGCATATTGTGAGGTTTTTGTTAGTGAGGGTGAGGATGTCTGCTTCGTCGGAGGTTTCAGAGGTGTGGGTCCGCAGGTGGAGGTTGTCCTTTGCGATGATGGCTACTCCTCCGCCTTTTGCGTGCGTTCGGGAGCAGTGATGAAAGCTGTATCCGGTTGGTGTCAGTTGGTTCATTATTACTGTGTCCGTTTCTGTTAGCCAGGTTTCCGTTATGCATAGGATGTCAGTCTTCTCAGATATGATCAGGTCTTGGAGCATGTGGTATTTGTTCCTGGTGGAGCGTGCGTTTATGAGTGTGATGGAGAGGTGCAGGTGGCTGGTGTGATTGGTGCTTTTGGCTGGCGTGTGGTGTGTGTGTGTTGGGTTGTTCGTGCTGTTGTAGATGTTTGTGGGTTGCGGTTCTGTAGTTCCTGTGTATGGGAGGTCAGTAGATGCGGTGGGGTGGGGGTACGGTGTCTGCGCAGAAGAGGTTGTGTCTGTCAGTGTGTCTGCGTGGAGAGGATTGCTGAGTGTGGTTGGGTGGGGGTAGAGTGTTAGGAGAGGAGTGAGAAAGCAGATGGGGGTTAGGAAAGGCGGCATGTTGTGATAGAGTACCTGGGGTTTTGAAGCGGTGGTCGCTTTCTTGTCGATTTGCTGGAGCTTTTTGAGTAACCGGTGTTTGCTCTGTTGGGCTGCTTGCTGCGCTGGTCCTCTCTTGTATCAAAGATGGTTGTCGGGTATTGAGGCTGGGAACAGGAGCCGGCGTGTTCATCTGTGATTCAGGGAGCTCCTGTTTAACAGACTTTGGCCTGTTGATGTTGCTAGTGTCAGCGAGCTCAGACCCGATCAGGGGAGCTCGAGCCTCGCCCGTTGTAGAGATGTTCCGTGGGATGGGCCACGCTAATGGCCACCGCCAAAGGGCCCTCAGGCGCGGGCGCGCCCGGTAGGGACGCCGCTTAAATGCTGCTCGGGGTGCCTGCTCCCACTGCCCGGATTGGGCAGGAGACCTCCCACTGTCCCGATTGGACAGGAGTGCACCGGGGGAAGGCTCTGTGTTTAAGCGGCTCCCTCGGGGTAGGGACGCCGCTTAAATGCTGCTCGGGGTGCCTGCTCCCACTGCCCGGATTGGGCAGGAGACCTCCCACTGTCCCGATTGGACAGGAGTGCACCGGGGGAAGGCTCTGTGTTTAAGCAGCTCCCTCGGGGTAGGGATGTGTGTAGGGGGTGAGTATGAGAGGTTTTTTGTTACAATTAGGGCTTCTGTTTTTGCATGGTTGATGTAGAGGTTATTTTCATTTAACCAGGTGGTTAGTTCATTAAAGCACTCTGAGAGCAATTGAAGTGGTATGTTGGGGATTGTAAATGGGATGTACATCATTATGTCTGCATATAAGTGATAATAAACATTGAATTTTTTAAATATATTGCAGACATGCTTTATATAGATATTAAAAAGGAGTGCTGACAATGCTGATCCCTGAGGGAGACCTAGTTCCTGGTTGTATGTCTTAGAAGTCAGGATACCGATTTTGTACTGTTTGTGTTCTGTTGCTTAGATAAGAAGTAAACCAGTTAAGCACTGTTGATTTTATTCCTATTTGATTGAGTTTATTGAGCATTGAGGCATGGTTTACGCTGTCAAATGCCGCAGAGATGTCAATGAATAGGAGTAAAAATGCTTGCTTGGGATTGTCTATTCCTCTTACGAGGGTGTCAAGGAGTACTGTTAAGTGTCTCAACACCATGGTGTGGGCGAAACCCATATTGTTGTTCATCGAGTGGGGCTGAGGTGTCAATGTATTCTTGGGTCTGAATTTGTACAACTTTCTCAATTAGTTTTGCCATGAAAGGAATACTTGATATGGGTCTATAGGAATTAGGTAATGTTTTGTCAAGGGTGGCATTTTTAAGTATTGGGCGGATCTGAGCATGTTTTAGTGTTGAGGGTAGATATCCAGTTTTTAGGGATAAGTTGATTATAGGAAGTATGAAGGAGGATAAAATTGGTAGGGAGTTCTTTATCCAGGATACTGGACATGGGTACAGGTAGGATGTTGTTGTATTAATATTTATTATAGTGTTCTTAAGTACATCCTTGGTGATGGGGTTGAACTCAGACCATTTGTCTATATAATGGGTTTGATATGTGTGTATGGTGTTGGGTACAATCCCTACCAAAAATGGCAGCAACCACGATACAAACCACAGCCTCAGCGTACATCCTACCGCAGTAAACCTCGCCAACGTGACCAGACAGAAATAACAAAGCCAGCCCTTTTGACAGGCGCAGCGAAGCCTGCCCCCCCCCCCCCCCGGGGGTTGGCTCACCATCTTCCTGCCGGCCTGGGAATCCATCACGACAGACAAGTGGGTCCTCCAAATAATCAAGAACGGGTACCGCATCAGATTCCACTCAACACCGTGGCAACACAGCCCCCCCCCCCCCCCCTCCCCAGATCTGTCGCAAGAAATTTCCTCTCTCCTGACCTCCAAGGCAATAAAGCCTGTACCACAGGAGGAAATTTGCACTGGCTTCTACTTCAGGTACTTTATGGTTCCCAAGAAATCGGGTGGTTCTCGTCCCATCCTCGACCTGCGCAGCCTCAACAAATTAATCGTCAAGGTGAAGTTCAGGATGCATTCCCTGGGATCCATCCTCGCCCTCATTCAGCGGGGGGAGTGTCTATCATCCCTGGACTTAATGGATGGCTACACACATGTCAGCATCCACAAGGACCACCGCAAGTTCCTCCGCTTCCAAATCCAGGGGAGGCACTTCCAATACAAGGTCCTCCCCTTTGGCCTATCCCCTGCACCAAGAGTTTTCATGAACTGCGTGGCTGTGGCTGCTGCCCACCTGCGCAAACGGCGGCATATGTGTCTTCCCGTACCTGGACGGCTGGTTGATTTCGGCGTCCTCCCTGCGGCAAGCCACAGCATCTACGCAACAGACCATCAGCCTCCTATCAACTCTGGCTTCCTGGTCAACTTCCGGAAGTCACACCTGCAGCCAACACAGCACCTCGAGTTCATAGGAGCAATAATAGACATCACAGTCTCCCGGGCGTTCCTGCCCCCCTCTCGAAGGAGCACCATCACCCACCTGATACGATACATCTCACACTGGAACCAGCACTCGCAGCCCCTCTGCACCCTCATACCCATGGACGCCGCAGCAAAAGCATCCCTCCGGTGGTCCCGCAGGAGGAGCCTTACACTCGGCCGCCCACTGAGGCAGCCCAGCCACCAGTTGACCATAACCACGGATGCCTGCCCATTTGGCTGGGGAGCACACTACATCCACTTCTGCATACAGGGGAGCAGTCCTACCACATCAACCTACTGGAGCTCAGGGCCTTCCAAGATCTGACTCACAAGAAACACATCCTGCTCTGAACGGACAACCAGGTGGCCATGTTCTACATCAACAAACAAGGGGGAACGGGCTCACGCACCCTCTGCAGGGAGGCTCTGAATGTATGGATCCTCGCCCTGCGAAACCAATGCCACCTTCCAGGCTTCCTACCTGCTAGGACTCCAGAACGAGCTAGCGGACTGACTCAGCCGGCAGCTCAACCCACACGAATGGACGCTCAACAGCCAGGTGACCCTCACCATCTTCCAGCGATGGGTGCAACCACTGGTAGACCTCTTTGCCACGGAGAAGAATACCAAGTGTGACATCTTTTGCTTGAAGCGTCCCTCCCACCTCAGCATTGCCCCGGATGCATTCAACGTGTGCGGGGGGGGGGTAGTGGTCACTAGTGTACGCCTTCCCCCTGATACCGCTAATCCTGCAGCGCATCATCTCAGACAGGGCGGAGGCCATCCTCATAGCCTCCTACTGGCCCCGCCAGGGGTGGTTCCCATTCCTCGGCAGCTTGGCGCAGGAGGTGCCTCTTCGCCTTCCCCTGCGACCGGACCTCCTCTCCCAGGACGATGGCAACACCCAGCACCCCAATCTGCAGACCCTGTCCTTAGCAGCATGGAGGCTGAGCGGGTTGCCCTAACAGACCTCCACCTCCCGCCAGAGGTCACGCAGGTGGTACTTGCAGCCAGACGTCCATCAACAAGGAAGTCCTACAGCCTAAAATGGAGATGATTCTCCTCCTGGTGCTCAGCCCTGCAGCTCAACCCCTTCTCCTGCCCTACGCCACAGCTGCTGCAATTCCTCACGGAACTCTCCCAGCAGGGACTACAACCTCAATCAATATGGGTCCACCTGGCCGCGATCACAGCCTTCCACGACCGCCACGGAGACCCATCCATCGCTGCCCAGTCTATCGTCGCCCACTTCATGAAGGGGCGCACCAATCTGCACCCCCCCCCCCCCCACGCAGGGATCTGATTCCTCACTGGGACCTCAATGCCATCCTCTACCAGCTCACGCTACCCCCCTTTGAGCCCCTACACACAGTGGACATGAAACACGTCTCCTGGAAGGCTCTATTTCTCATCGCCATCACATCAGCCCGATGGATCAGTGAGCTACAGGCCCTGGTGGCGCGCCCAACCTACACCCAGCTCACCAGTGACAGAGCCACCCTCCGGACGCACCTGAAGTTTGTGTCGAAAGTGGCCTCTGCCTTCCACATGACCCAGTCCACTGGACTGCCTAGCTTCCACCCCGAACCCCACTCCTCCGCTGAGGAGCAGCGGCTATACACCTTGGACTGCGTCAGAGCTCTCCGCGTCTATCTCCACCGGACTGCTCTTCACTGTAAGGGGACAGAACTCTTTGTCTCTTATGACCCCCAACAAACTTGGGCGCCCTGTTTCCAAATGGACTCTGTCCCTCTGGATCTCCGCCTGCATCGCCTTCTGCCTAGAGCAAGCAGGCGCAGAACCTGCACCTCCAGTCAATGCACACCAGCTGCGGTCGATGGCCTCCTCCATTGCAAAGCAGCCACATGGTCATCCCCTCATACATTCCAAAGACACTATTGCTGTGACCTCTCCAATGAAGACCTGGCCTTTGGACGGGCAGTCGTAACCACAGCAGACCTGCAGTGTCGGCAACCGTAGCCGCTGGACTGCCAGAACTGCAAACTGTACCTCTGCTTGCACCATATTTATACTGTTACTTGCACTGTATTTACACTGTTTGCCGTTACTTGCACCGTTGTACTATTTTTTGCACCTTGAAGCAATTCCTGCACCAACTACGTGCTCAATAAACAGGTGAATTGCTCAATCACCAGCTTGGCCTCCTTCTCTTGACCGACCCTTGCACCACAGCTCCTCATAGCTGGGGAGGCACCTATATAAAATCAGAAGTAAAATATCTTGGTGTGACCCTGGACAATGAGCTAAATCTCAAAGCACATATAAATAAGACAATCAGAAATGCATACTACAGGATGAGAATTATTAGAAGACTAAAACCCCTCCTCGAAACCGATCATTTCCGGAGTGTATGTCAAGCGCTAATCACCCCCTTACTTGACTTCTGCAACCCTATATACCTTGGTCTAACAAAACAGTCAGTCACTCAAGCCTCTACAGCTTGCTCAAAACACGGCTGCACGCATAATTTTCAGATTGTCAAGTCAGGTGCATATAACACCCATTTTAAAAGAGCTACACTGGTTACCAATATCTTCTCGCATCAAATATAAAACTATAATATACATATTTAAGATCAAGCAACACACTTCGGCAAACAGCTTGATCTCTCTCATTCAGACTGATACCAGCACACGACCAAGAAGAAAAGGAACATCTAATAGAGTCAGCACCTCTTATAACTTTAGAAAAGCACGCAAGGACACTACGGAAAGAGCGCTCTCTCTCGCGCCAAAAATTTGGAACACCCTCCCAAATGATCTGAGGGCAGAACTGGACCTCAAGGACTTTCGAAAACAACTGAAGACAACCCTGTTTATAGAACACTTTGGTCAAGTTACATAATTAATGCATTTAATAGGAATGACCAATTTATTACCCTCAGACACACGGACATATAATGTATTTTGCCTTGTGGTGTTCCTTATCACCAATCATTTAGAAGACTGTATTATAGCTCATGTTGTATAATAGCGCACAATGTACATAGATCAATTTTTTCTAACACACAACACATTAGCATCTCAATCTATGAATTTACCCTTACTGCTTGATTACACCTTCACCTCTTTTGTATGTTTTGTTGTTAAACCGCTTTGATTGTAAGATAAGGCGGTATAGAAATACTGTTAAATAAATAAATAAATAAATTGTGGCTGACTCATCCTGCCTGTCCTAGGAGAAAATGGAGTTACTTACTTGTAACAAGAGTTCTCTGTGGACAGCAGGATAAGTCAGCCACGCATTCCCGCCCTCCTCCCCTTCAAGGGCCGGTCTTCTCCCGGGCACACGCCCCTAGCAGTAGTCTCAGCTAGTGACTCGGTGGCTGGCTAGGGGTGGACCCGGAGGGGTGGCCCATGCTCAGAAGGGCAAAGCCCTTCTGAGCTATAGAGAGTATGTCCATCTCGGCGCCGTTGGATGATGTCACCTATTGTGGCTGACTTATCCTGCTGTCCACAGAGAACTCCTGTTACAGGTAAGTAACTCAGTTTTCTGAGCTCATTCTCTGTCTCCCTATGCTGGTAGTGTGACATAACCCACTTGCCTGGATTAAAGGAAAGGACATTTTAACAGATGAGTTGAAATCGTATCTTGGTGGTGCAGTTTTTGTGTTTATTACTTTCAAGGTGCAATTATTTCACAACCACAAGTTAACAAATATTACAAAAAAATGAAATCATTCAACCTCATTAAAAAAAAAATTCCCTTCTGCTACCTCTTCATCTTTGGGGGGGGGGGGGGGTCTTTCAACACATTGTTCTAACCTTTCCCAACAAGTAACACCTTCACCAAGCTTCAAAAGGCTAAGTAATTTCATCTATTACCACATTTCATCAGTAGGCACTAGAGAGAAGGTCCAATGTGGATGCCTTGTGTTAATGCTTACCACTGATTTAGGTCTGACATTCCACTTAGTTCTGCAGAGTTTCAATGCAGCAGTTCCATCAAGTTCTCGATGGGCTTCAAGGACCACAAGCTTACCTCTCTTATACTTCAGTTTTAGGTCGGGAATGTACCAAACTCAGCCCTCCACTTTATTCAGCACCATTACCGTTTAAATGGAAGACTATTCCTGTAGGAATGACAGAATCCTGCTGCCACTGGAAACATCACACCACCAGCAGAAAAGCATCCTTATGAAGGCTTTGGCCAATTTCATTTTAGGATTCAGCTGGCCTGTGACGTAGCAGTCGCTCATTTCATTATCTTTGTAAAAATGTAGCCATTCACGCCAAATGCTGCACTCCTTTGCTCACAGGCTGCTGATGGACTGATGGTTTACGTACTGCCGTGAACCGAGCAGTGTCCATGTCTCAGTGTATTCGGCATCAGTAGTACATTATTTAGAACACAGGGCATCCATTAATGCTAACAGAACCGCCAACACTTCCACGTTGTGACACATCAATGGGGTTCCGGTTAATAAAGAGCTTCCTTATGCATCCGCTGTAAAACGGGTGTGCAGACAAGGTGAAAGGAAGTAGAGTTGCAGTTATCTTAACTGTATCTACAATACAGAAAGCAACATAATCAGGAAACTTCCCTGCGTGCCACCAACAAAGATACTGACGTTGCATTTCATCAGAGTTCCCTTTATTTTCTGGGTTACTGTCACAGATTAATAATTACAGGGTCCTATGGGAGGGGACACCCTCATATCTGTGAAAAGCTAAAGGGCCGATATTCACGGGCCACCTTGGCAAGCTGTGATACTTGAGTATCCAGAGCTGAACAGTGCTAACAAGATAAAATCACCATTTATTTGGTGAGCATCAATATTTAGCTGGTATCTATCCACTGGGCACCTTTAGGCGGATTAGTGCCAGCTGAGTAGGGGGCTGTCTGGAACCCTACCCCACCCACAGACCATCCCTGCACTGAGGATAGTGCCGCTGATTATCGGGGTGAGTACCCTAAACTAGCTGGCTGGCTGCCTAAGTACTTTGAAGATCAGCCCCATATAGCAATGTCTATGACCCTATTTTCTTAGCTCTAAAGAAGGGGTTTGTATTGCTAGTCTTCTCCAAGGTACTAGTAATAAACCTGTTTGAGGGTGGAAAGGGAAAATTGGACTTTCTTTCTGCTTTCTTTCAGTTCAGCCTAACAGGCAGAGATCAAAACCCTGCTGAGTGAGTGTGTTGCTGCTGAGAACCTGGGGAAAGGATCACACAAAGAATCATCACCTCTTGAAGGCATGTTATATAGAACTGGGCACGCACACAAGTTTTCTAGTGACCATACTTCAATATCATGTAACAATATGCAGTGATGTAATAAAATGCATATTACAAAGATCACTCTACATAGTAGGATCTCATGCCAATCTTTTTCAACTCTTTAATATTGTACTACAGCAGCTGTTGGCTGATAATCTCTTGGACCATCTGATCCATAAACCTATGACAACATTGACTCCCAGCTTCCACCTTTCAAATCAAGAAAGCAGCAGCATTACGTGGTTTGTATGTCTGCAGCTTGATTACAGCACTCACCTGGTAGCCCTCCCACATACAGCGTCTCATTGGTACCCGATGAGCGGCTATGGCCAAGTCCCAGGGTCTCATTCCTCTCTGTGTCCACATCCAACTTAATCACATTATTCCCTTTAAGCACTTTACAAACAGAAAGTCATTTAAGAAAGTCAGCAAGAAATTTATAACTAGAACTCGATTATCAGTAAATTATGACATTTGATGCTTAACTTCCTTAGGTTTGAACTAAAGTGCAATTGATACAAGATTACATCCTCTTGGAAGCTGATGAACCATTGTATGATTTAGTTAATGTGAAGGTTGCTGAAATAACATGAAACAAAATTTTCACGAGAGAGAGCCAACCATACATGGAAGAGGACTTCCACATTACCCCTTCATGTCCATCATGTCTTATCTACGTTTCTTGTAAATCTAGCAAATAGTTGGATGAATCTCGTAGAACGAATCCATAGCCAAATGCGCTGACAGTTTTCTCTAAATGGTTCCCTTATGCCTTTCACTGAAAGGTTGGCCTGGGATTTCCCATATGGTATGGTTCAGAATTAGTACTAGGGCTGATAAAATCCATTCAAAAGGAAAACTAACTTTGCAAAGATGGGACCTCGGAGATTTGTTAGCAGGATGGGAACAGCTGGGAGATGTAGAAAACCAGTGGGCAAAACTGAAAGGGGATATTTTAAGGGCAGCAAACCTTTTTTGTTAGACAGGTAAATAAATGTAAAATGAAATGGTTCTCAAAAAAAAGTAGCTGAAAAGGTGAAGAAAAAGAGGGAAGCCTTCAGGAAATACAAGAGATCACAGAGAGAGGAAAACAGGCATCTATATTTGGAAAAACTGTAGAGAAGCTAGCAAAGTAGTCAGGAAAGCAAAGATACAAAAGAAGAAGAAATAGCCAATGCAATAAAATGCGGGGATAAGACATTTTTCAGATATGTTAGTGAGAGGAGGAAGGGCAAAAGTGGTATTGTCAGACTCGAGGGTGAAAGAGAGGAATATGTAGAGAGGATAAAGCAGAATTGTTTAACAAATATTTCTGTTCTGTTTCACAGATGAAGAGCCAGGAGCAGGACCTCAGAAAACACCCACAAATAGGAACAGAAGCTACAGGGATCTTGAACTATTTTCAGAAGACTGTATTCGTGAGGAACTAGCAAAACTACAAGTAGACAAAGCAATAGGTCCAGATGGGATACATCCAAGAATACTGAGGGAATTTGGGGACTTTCTAACGGCTCCACTGTTTGACTGTTTCAATGTTTCTTTGGAGTCGGGAGTTGTGCCAGAGGACTGGAGAAATCCAAATCCAAAATAACAAAGCCCTAAAAATAAATATCCTGAAACCAAAAATAGAGCAAAAAATAAAAAAGTAACTGAACAAAAAACATTTAAATGTTGGAAATTTGGCCTTGAGGAGTACTCCCCTCTCGCAGCCCCTCTTCTGTTTTAATCAGTGATAGGCTCTTAACTTATAGAACCATTATTTTAGAGGACTGGAGAAAGGCATATGTGGTCCCTTTTCACAAAAGCGGACGTAAGGATGACATTGAGAACTATAGGCCGGTTAGTCTAACCTCTGTGGTTAGTAAATTATTGGAAAGGCTACTAAAAGAGAGAATAGTGAGGTTTCTGGAGCCCAGTGGATTGCGGGAATAAAAGCAGCATGGATTCACCAGAGGCAGGGAGTTAGACTGAAGGTGAGCCCTAGTTGTGGTGTACTTAGATTTCAGTAAAGCCTTTGACACCGTTCTGCACAGGCAACTTATAAACAAACTCGGCACACTAGGAATGGACACTAAAGTTACTAACTGGGTTAGAAATTGGTTGAGTGGGAACTCACTGAGGAGAAGGAAGTTAGCAGTGGTGTGCGGCAGGGATCTGTCCTTGGTCCAATTCTTTTTAACATTTTTATTAGTGATATTGCGGAATGGCTGTCAGGTAAGGTTTGCTTGTTTGCAGATGGAGTAGATAACAAGGAGTGATCTAGCTAAGCTTGAAGAATGGTCTAAAATTTGGCAGCTGAAATTGAATACTAAAAAATGAAGGGTCATGCATTTGGGCTGCAAAAATCCAAAGGAACGGTACATGAAGAGCGTGGCCTGGGCATAATTGTGTCTGACAGTGTTAAAGTAGCTAAACGTAGAAAAGATGACTGCGAAAGCCAGAAGGATGCCTGGTTGTATAGGGAGAGGAATGGCCAGCAGAAAAAAAGGAGGTGATAATGCCTCTAAGTGTCTGATGCAACCTCATTTGGAGTATTGTGTGCAATTCTGGAGACCGCACCTTCAAAAGGATATAAGCAGGTTGGAGTCTGTGCAGAGGGTGGCTACTAAAATGGTTAGTGGTCTTTGCTATGAAGCATATGAGGACAGACTTAAAGATCTTAATATGTATACTTTAGAAAAAAGGTGGGTTAGGGGTGATATAATATTTATTTATTTCTAGGTTTTATATATCGACTTATTCTTGTAATCAAGGTGGTTTACAAGGAACTCAATAAACTATCCCCGCTCAAGTCGGTTTGTAAAGAACTTAATGAACTACTACAGTGAACATAATCAAATTCAATATTTCAAACATTGCGTGCAGGCCTTTAGGATACAGAGAGGTGAGGCTGAACTTTTTTACAGTTAACTATATACATTGAGCAGGTCTGTGTTATGGTTCTTAAGAACATAACATAAGATATGCCATACTGGGTCAGACCAAGGTACATCAAGCCCAGTATTCTGTTTCCAACAGTGGCCAATCTAGGTCATATGTACCTAGCAGTTTCCCCAAGGGACACAGGTTCCACAATGCTTGTATTGGTTCAAGCATTGATATCCTGGGTCCCTTCTTATTAATGGTTTATGGACCTTTCCTCCAGGAACTTGTCCAAACCTTTTTTTAAACCCAGCTACACTAACAGCCTTTACTACATCCTCCGGTAACAAATTCCAGAGTTTGATTACACGTTGAGTGAAAAAATATTTTCTTTTATTAGTCTTAAATAGTTTACCCTGTAGCTTCATTGCATGTCCCCTAGTCTTTCTATATTCTGATAAGGTAAACAATCGATCTACGTTTACCCGTTCCACTCCGTTCATTAATTTATAGACTTCTATCATATCTCCCCTCAGCCGTCTCTTTTCCAGGTTAAAGAGCCCTAACCTTTTTAGCCTTTCTTCATAGGAGTATCCTTCCATCCCCTTTACCATTTTGGTGGCTCTTCTCTGAACCTTTTCTAAAATTGCTATATCCTTTTTAAGATACGGCGACCAGAATTGCACACAATATTCAAGGTGCGGTCTCACCATGGAACGATATAGAGGCATTATAATATCTTTTGTTTTATTTTCCATTCCTTTCCTTATCATACCTAGCATTCTGTTTGCTCTCTCTTGGCTGCCGCTGCACACTGGGCCGAGGGTTTTAACATGGTATCCACAATGACGCCTAAATCTTTTTCCTGGGTGGTGGTTCCTAATGTGGAACCTTGCATCGTGTAACCATAGTTTGGGTTGTTCTTCCCTAGGTGCATAACCTTGCACTTGTCCACATTAAATTTCATCTGCCATTTTGATGCCCAGTCTTCCAGTGTAATGAATTATATCCTTATGGGCAATAGTTGTAATATGTAGGTTATACCATTGAGGGGAGGTATATGAATATGGCAGATTCAGGATTTATGTGGGGTATAGGTTCTGGTTGTCGATTGTGTTTTTATAATATTCAGTAAATATGTCTTTTTCTGAATGTGGTTAGTTCATTTATTTCACTTAGGCTGTCTGGTAGTGCGTTCCAGAGGTTTGGAGAGTAGAAGGCAAACACACTATTGGCTGTTGATAGATTAGCTTTCCTGAATTCCTTAGGGATTTGTTAGTAAGTTTTGCGTATATTCCCTTCTTTGTCTTGTTTCTGGTTGTATCTATATTAGTGAATTGAGGTACATTGGAGTTATGTTCTTTATTGTTCTGAAGGTGGTCATTAGTGTCTTGTATTTGATTCTCTGTGTTACCGACAGCCAATGTATATGGTGTAGGATGGATGTTATGTGTTCTGACCTGGCTACCTTCATTATGGTGCATGTAACAGTATTCTGGACCATCTATATGGTGTGCTCAAGGCTTGCTTGTGGAGGCCCTGGGGGATACTGTTGCCAAATTTAAAGTGGGTCAAACACACAAACCACTCAAAGGGCAGTGAAATCTAATAACAATGAAACCCCTTTGTGTCCAAACCCTGATCCCCTTACTCCAAACTCAAATCATATTTTTGTCTCAACTGTCGCCATGAGGAAATCCTCTTGTGGCAAGCTGTTCTTTTTACTCGTTTTTTGAGCTGATATCGGCTCATAATCTGTGCATTTTAAAACAAGGGAAGTGCACAAGGCAAACCCCTCACGTCTTTGAGAATATCAGCCATTTAGCATAAATCCCGTGTTCTAACTTATCTGTGAAACACAGTCCTGGTCGCCAGCTTCCTTGGCTAAAGGTTCCTTCTCCTCGGCATCCAACAAACAGTTGGGCTGCTGAGAAACTTTCCCATCTGAGTCATCCGTGCATAGTAACTGAGTTACAATGTAATGCTACATAGCGCCATGTTTCAGGCCTAGTAAATCTCCTGGCCCCTTCGTCAGACATACCAGTCTCATTTGGCAAGCCCTTCATCAGGCGTTTCCTTAACTGAATGTTATACCGGAAAGACTCATACACCTACATAAGGGAATTCAAGAAGACGTCAGTCAACCCAGGTCCTCCTCCCTGATGAGTCATAATATGCTCCACCAATCAAGTTCTAAATTTAGCCCCCGGGGGGGGGGGGGGTGTCAACAGACTGCAAAGTAAATATCCAGCATTGTTCCAATTGCTGTAATCTCGTCACCTTATCACCACATCGAAACGAATGGAGGATCTGGTCAATGATTCGTCAGGTATAATCCTGAAAAGAATGATGTAGTGCTATACTATGGGGTACTAATGGTGCTGTCATCACTCACATATTTATGCAGGATCTATGTTCTTGCAAACATGTCTTCATAGGTCTTATGGTCCTACCTATATATTTAAATGAGTAAGGACAAATCAACATGTAAACCACATGAGTGGACATACAATTAGTGTTGAAACATGCCCTATAGGTTTTTTCATCCATAGGGTCAGTCCATTCAGGACCCACAATCGTAGAGATACAAAACTCATACCTCCCACATGGGAGATGTCCCTCCATTGATTGTAATGAAGAAGAAGACGACGACCCCAAATTATAAGATTTACTGCAATAGTCTGCAATATTACGGCCCCGACGATAAGCAATCATCAGTTGTTGCTGAAAACAGGGATGTACATTCAAAATAAGCCAATGTTTTCTGAGAATGGCTTTAACCTGGGTAGAACAATATGTATAAGGTAGTACCCCCATTATAGGGGCATCATCAGATTGACCATCCGATTCTTGGACATCATTCCACCACTCCGGATGATTAAACCTTGTTCTCCGATAAGCAGCTTGGATCAATGTCCTTGGATAACCTCTTTCTGCTAAATGCTGCTCATTGAAATATATAGATAGGACCATAAGACCTATGAAGACACGTTTGCAAGAACATAGATCCCGCATAAATATGCGAGTGATGACAGCACCATTAGTACCCCATAGGATAGCACTACATCATTCTTTTCAGGATTATACCTGGCGAATCATTGACCAGATCCCCCATTCGTTTCGAAGCGGTGATAAGGTGACGAGATCACAGCAATTGGAACAACGCTAGATATTTACTTTGCAGTCTGTTGCCCCCCGGGGGCTAAATTTAGAACTTGATTGGTGGAGCGTATTATGACTCATCAGGGAGGAGGACCTGGGTTGATTGATGTCATCTTGAATTCCCTTATGTAGGTGTATGAGTCTTTCCAGTATAACATTCGGTTAAGGAAACGCCTGATGAAGGACTTGCCAAATGAGACTGGTATGCCTGACGAAGGGCCAGAAGATTAACTAGGCCTGAAACATGGCGCTATGTAGCATTACATTGTAACTCAGTTACTATGCACGGATGACTCGGATGGGAAAGTTTCTCAGCAGCCCACTATTTATTGGATGCCGATGAGAAGGAACCTTTAGCCTAGGAAGCTGGAGACCAGGACTGTGTTTCACAGATAAGTTAGAACATGGCATTTATGCTAAACGGCTGATATTCTCAAAGACGGGAGGGGCTTGCCTTGTGCACTTCCCTTGTTTTAAAATGCATAGATTGAGCTGATATCAGCGCATAAAAAGGAACAGTTTGCCACGAGAGGATTTCCTCACGCAACAGTTCCGACAAAAACATGTTTTGAGTTTGGAGTAAGGGGATCAGGGTTTGGACACAAAGGGGTTTCAAAATTAAAGTGGGGGCAAATCATTGCCTGTGACATGGATTGGAAGTTGACAGGAGAGGTCTTTGGTTTTGCATCATTCTTGTTTTATTGTAAATTGTTTGTGTTGTATTAATATGTTTTATCAGGTTGAGGTTCTGGTGCAGTAGGATTCCCAGCTATTTGATTTCCTTTTTCAGCTCTAGTGAGGCGCACTGTTTACCTGAAGTTGCTGAGGCAGTGAGAAAGCTTTTGTTCCTGGAGATCATAAGGACTTAAGTCTTTTTAGATTTATTGTAAGGTTAATGGAGTTGAGCCAGTGTGAGACATCGTTGAAACATTCGACTACTTTCTGGTAGTTTGGTTCTAATGTTTTTAATGTCGTGAAAAGCATTATGTCATCTGCATAAATTCTGTAATCAATTTTGTGTGCTCTGATTATGTCGCAGATGGGCTGGAGGTAGATGTTGAAGAGTAAGGCAGATAACACTGAGCTCTGGGTTTGGTTGAATGGTCTGGAGAGAGCATGAGTAATTTTGACCTGTTGTGTGCAGTCAGAGAAGTAGGATATAAACCACTGAATTATAGTGCCTCCTATTCCAAGTTGTTGTAGTTGGGTGATTAGAATGTTGTGACTGATGGAGTCAAATACTGAAGCTATATCTAGAAAAATAAGTATGGAGAATGTTTCGTGTTTTCAATTCCTTTAACGATTTTGTCAAATAGGGATGTTAGAAGAGTTTCCACACCATGGTAAGCCTGGAATCCATATTGGTGTGGATCAAGCGGAGAGTATGTGTCACGATAGTCTTGTCCAAGCCATGCCCGGCTAACTCAGTCAGGTTCCTGAATGGAGCCATCGTGCTGCATTGCCATGGCACCATGATTCCATTCAGGAGCCGTGATCCCCAGCTGCCGACCACTCTTTCCTTTCCCCGCAGTCTGTCACCCCCCCCCCCCCCCCCCCGATCTGGACTTCCATGGCCAGGTTCAGGCTGCAGGGAACCCCCTCACCTTACTTGTGCTGCCCAGACCTGCCATCCCCCATCCAGTCTGCCTACCCCACTGCCTGCCCTAACTCTGCCTCCACAATGCCACCTCCCGCCTCTGTCTAAGCCTCCCCGTACATACTCCATGTTCATACGGGGAGGCTTTTGACAGGGCTTTCAGGGGGGCGAATAGCTGGGATGGACATCCTAACGCTATTCGTGGGACAGAATAGACCCCATAGTGATTGTCAAATTGTTGGGCATCCATTTTGTTGTTGTAGGGGTCATCATTGCTCAGCTTTCGAATTAAGTCTGGTACAATGAGGAAGAGCTCCCTGGTGACTTCATGAGCATTTTTGAGTAGTATTCCTTCTTTAGATCATTGATAGTTTGATGATATAGTTTAAGGATATCCATATATTGCTTCAGTTCACCCTTAGATTTTGGTCTTTGCCATTTTCTTTCAGTTTTCCTTAATGTTCTCTTTATTGACCAGGTTCTGGGAGTACCATGGCTGTGAATTTCTGTGTTTCTTTGGGTATTTTTTTTATTGGGAATAGAGGAAGGCTTTATCTAGAGTAGTATTCCAGTTCTTCAGGAGGGCTTCAAGGTCGTTAGTATTATTCGTCAGTTCAGGTAATGTGTCCAATAGGAAGGTTTCTTTATCAAATTTCTTGAAGCGGTGATGCATCTCTTCTCTCTGATGCATTTTATATGTATATGCATTGAGTGTATTAAGTAGTGGTCTGTTCGGGAACTAGTTGTGTTCGCATCGATGTTACATGGGTATTATTTGGCCATTCTTTAGATTAAGAATATAAGATCGAATGCATCACCTTAGAGTGCATAGGGGTGTTAATGATTTGCTGATTATCCTAGGTCTTCCATGGCTTGGAGGAACGATGAACTCTGTGTATTAGTTACTGAGGAGAGATTGAAATCTCCTAGTATGACATGGCCCCTACCAGATGAGATGTCAGAGCATGCAGATTTGAGGATACTGGCTAGTGTATTGGGGTTGGATGATGGAGACCTAGATATTAGGCTGATTGCAAGATGTTTGTTTTGTATCCTTAGCAATGCTTACAGTGGAAGAGTAATGTGCTCCTGGTTTAGCTTTGCATAATATAAGCACACCACCTTTATTTTGTCTTGGATAGTGGAAGATGCTGTAGTCTGGTGTCTTGATCTGGTTGAGGAGTATCATGACATTTAAATACCTCTGTGGTATAAATGCACAAGAGAGTCTCTTTCATTTGAAGGTAAGGGGATAGTCTCAGGAGTAATATGTGGAAATAATTCTTTATGGAAAAAGTGGTAAATGTATGGAATAGTCTCCTAGCAGGGATGGTAGAGACAAGGACAGTATCTGAATTCAAAAAAAGCATGGTACAAACACAGAGGATCTCTGAAAGTAAAAAGGGGACTGTTGTAGTAGTTGATATGGAAGGGCAGACTAGATAGGTCATGTGGTCTTTTTCTGCTGTCATGTTTCTAAGACAGAACAATGGCTTTCATATTGTTTTGTAAAGTTCACATGGAAGTTTCAAAACATTGATGAGAAGGTCTCACTTTTTTGCAGGAGTTTTCTGATGAGTATTCAGACATTGATAGCAACAATGAAAAACCTATCACTGGATTCTTCCGTTAATAAGGAAATAATCCAAAGTAGTTAATATCAATACCTAATGAAGTGTCCACCTTCACTCCAAAAAACATTCTGGAGAAGAACTCCACTCTTATTCCAAGATAAATTTAAGTGTGAGGATTTTCCCATAAGGGGTGCAATAGTCAGAAAAGAGGGGTGCTGACTGGGAGAGATAACAAAGGTGGAAGCCGAGCTCGGAACACTGAATTCATCAACACTGAAAACAAACATCTATCCATCTGCCTAATATACTGATCCCCCAATGCTCCAACAGAGGACACATCCAACATACTGGACATGATATATGCAGCTAACTCACCACACAAGACTCTCATTGTACTAGGAAACCTAAACCTCATATCTGCCTCAACAATTGATTTCGCATTTCACTGGAAGCCATTCAACTCAAACAAATATTATTGAGTCCATCACATCGCTCTAGATCCATACCAGACTGCATATTTGTTCCAAACAACACGCTAGAGAAAGATGTCATAACACCACCTAAAACGACACCAATACCATGGTCAGATCACCTTGCCATATCATTTGAGCTCCACCTCAATACTGAAAAGGCAGCACAGAAAATGGAACAACCAACCAGACATTTCAAAGCATTTAACAAAGAGCAATTCCTCAAAGACACCATACAGTTTCTACCCCAAGACTTCACCAACCTGGATGAAGCCATCAACTCATGGAATACCACCATATTTACCACATCTCAACTAACACCTAGCAAAAACTCACACCACAATAAAAACAGGACCAGATCTACACCATGGCACTCTAACACAATAAGAGAATCCAAAAGAAAATTAAGGCAAGGGGAATGTCACTGGAGATGCAACAAATAAGAAATTACACTGAAACAATACCAGGAGTTGCAAAAAAAATTACAATAACTTAATAAACAAACATAAATAACAATGTCATACAAACCTTGTATTAAAAGCCTCTAATAAACCTAAAGAACTCTTCAACATAGTTTACCCTAACAAATGACCCAACAACAAAAGATGAAAGCAAGATGTACCCATAAACCTTTGCAGATTACCTAAAAGCCAAGTACAGCACCAATACGACATGGGGAGCGATAGGTGCACCTACTCTTGCCAGGCAGACTAGATGGACCATGCTGGTCTTTATCTGCTGTCATCTACTATGTAAAAGAATATCTCCCCCATAGACACACCAACAACATATTGCTCTACAACTACCAATCAATGGAAGAACTTCAGCATTCCATCAAAAAAACAAATAGAACAAACCATCATGGCTGTAAACACCACCACCTCTCCATCGGACCCCTGCCCAGTAACTTGGATTAAATCCACCAAAGAAGAACTCAACACATTCATCCAAAAGATAGTAAGCACCTCTCTCACACAGGGCTACATGCCAAAAGCACTCAAGCAATCTACTATCCACCCCATTCCTAAATCTACCTCATCCAACAGTATCAACCCTTCAACATACCGCCCAATAGCCAGCCTCCCATTGCTAGCTACAATAACTGAAAAAATTGTACAGAGACAGCTCCAAGATCACGTTGATGAATTTGCCCCACTAGATCCCCACCAGCACGGATTCTGTCCAAAACATGGCGTTGAGACACTACTACTACATCTATTCAACAACATAATCAAAGGAATAGACAATATAAGACAGGGCTTCCTATTAATATTTATCGATATATCAGCATTCGACAGTTTCCCATCACATCCTATTAAAGCGCCTAATGGAGATTGGACTACAAGATACCACAATAAAATGGTTCCAATCATACCTTGAAGATAGACAGCAGAGAGTAAAATCCAGGAACCTCACCTCAGAACCATTCAAGACTACACAAGGAATCCCCCAAGGCTCAGCATTATCAGTTCTTCTCTTCAACATCTATATTCAGCCCATATGCAAAATATTTAACAAACACAAAATACAATATGCCATATATGCTGACGACACAATGGCATATACCCCTATCTAACTAGACACCCCAGACTATACCACTATATCAACCTGCATTCAAGAAATAACAACCTGGCTAGCTAACAACAACCTAAACATCAACATAAAAAACCTGAAGCAATTATCACCAGAGACTCCAAATTCATTCCCCCAACTGCTATCAACATATCCAATACACTGATTACAATAAAAGATGTCCGATACCTAGGAGTGATTCTAGACAAGCAACTCGCTCTACAACCACATATCAACAAGGTATCTAGAACGGCCTTCTTCAAACTTGCAACACTCCGGAGACTAAAACCCCTCCTCAATAAAGAATATTTCCATACAGTATGCCAAGCAATCATTGCACCTCTGCTGGACTACTGTAATATGCTATTCCAAGGTCTGCCTAAACAAACCACCCGTCCCCTACAATTAGTCCAGAACACTGCTGCCTGCATTATTACAAGCACCTCAATACAAGACCTTATAACTCCAATTCTACAAGATCTACACTGGCTACCAGTCTCCTCATGCGCAAAATATAAACCAGCACTCACCATCTTCAAAATTAAAAACAACATCTCAGCAGGAATACTACAAGAACTCATTGGAACCAAAACAAGCAAAAGACCAGACAGAAACAGCACCAAGAACAATATACCAACACCTACTATATTCACAAGAACAAACAAATCCACATTCACGTGAGCATTCTCTGTAGCTGCCCCTGCAATCTGGAATGTCCTCCCAGATAATCTAAAATCAACAGATATAAAAAGAATTCCGGAAGCTACTTAAAACCAACTTATTCATTGAACAATTCAATGAAGACTACCAATCAAGCCTAACCACCCCACAAAAAGACTTGTCCCTTTTGAAATAAAGTGAGACGCATCAGACACTATCATCATACCCAGTGCCTTTGCTAAAACAAGAAAAGACACTTCAAGAAGAGCACTATCCCTGGCCGCTCACGCGCTCTGGAACTCACTTCCCGACAACATCAGATCAACAAAAGAACTCAAAGACGTCTAAAAAAAAAATGCTAAAACTACACTCTTCACGGAACACAACAACATCAAAGGAACTGTCCAAGCAAAATGTAAAAAAAATGTAAATAGTTCCTGCACATAGCTCATAATGTATGTAGCTCACCACACAAGCAACCTCCTCCCACCACTCACGCCTCGATCCTTCACTGCATGCTCACACCCACGCACCCTGCCACCTGATTTGTTTGCTGTGTAATCCGCTTTGATTTCAGGATAAAGCGGTATATAAATCCTTTTAAATAAATAAATAAAATGGTGGCAACAGACTATTATTTGATATTAGGAATTGCTAGCTATCTTACCTGCAATGCTGTGCCATTGGCCGTTACAGAGTGACTGCGGTAGAGTCAGAGATGTGGAGAACTCGCCAGCCCCAATATTCACTTTCAGTGTGACCTAGGATACACAGGTTTACAGTTTGTGTCTACTTTATGTTGACCACCGACCCTAGCATCCCACTACAAGCCCCCTCAATTGTAGATCATCTGTCCCTAAGGAATTACATCATTCATTGAAGGCAGAGATGGAATTCACCAAGACAAACAAGAACCACAAACTGAATAAAATCAAAGCTGCTTTTAGAAAACAAATCCAATTGAATTCAACTTGAAACTAGTTATTGAGAGTCATCCCAGTGGTTTGGTGACAGACCCGAAGTTGCTTTCCATATCAGACTTACACGGCAGAGGCCGTATTCATAGCGTTAGGGAAGGGACTAAGTCATCATGTAATAGTGAGATTTAAGGCACATGACCGCAGCATTCCAGAAGGTGGCTAAGGCTGGGGATTATCAGTGATAATTTGGCTAGACAAGTTGGGAGGGAATAGAAAACAGGGGAACAAATTGCTAGATCACTGTGAATAAAGTCTCATGATGCCAGATTCCAGCCCTGGTTCTGATTTATCTGGAAACCCAAAGGAGGAACCTGTTGGACTCCAAAAACCTTATTATTGGTATTAATCTTGTCAAAATTGTATTAAAAGTTGAAATGGAAAATGGAAGCATTTATTTATAATTTTCTCTTGGGTTGTAAAGATCAATAGTGTTACCTGTATGTTGTCAGTGTACAGAGTGAGATAGTGTCCTCTCCCCCCACTTGCATGAAAAACCAAGCCAGAAGAGATCTGTGGAAGAATTTCCAGCTTCAGTTCAAAATCTTCTCCAATTGCAATAGAACTGTCTAAAACCACAAAAATAAAAGTCAATCAACTTAGCACATTTCAGAAAGCTTCTTCAAAAGAGCCGTCACCAGCACAGACAATGCTAACTATTTGTACAGCAGGGTTTCTTTCCCGTTACCTCCAAACCACGATATTTAGAATGCAATGCGCACTGCAATGACCTTCTGCATCAGTGAGATGAAAACATCAAAGCTCAGATTTTTGGAAGGTCTTTCCTCCGTCACAGTGCATCAGGTACTGTGACGGAGGAAAGGTACTTCAGGCTGGAAGGTCAGGGGTTCAAATCCCACTAGAGGACAGCAACCTTGGGCTGGAAGGACTGGGGTTTCTAGTCCCACAGGTGCTCCTTGTGGTCTTGGGCAAGCCACTTAACCCTCCCTAGCCCATGTTCCCTGTAAAATAGTTATCTCCAAGTTATAATACCCTGTTCAATGTAATTTCAGTTTGTTCAATGTAAACCGCACTGATGCAGAATAGCGTGGTATATAAGAGAATGTAAATAAACAAAAATAAATCAGTGATGCTCACCATGTAAGCACGCTTTGGTGCAGGGACATTTCATTTTTTGAGTAGGTTCATGTCAGCTTGCTGTAACCTTCTGGAATAACTATCTTTGTTCTCCCAGCCCTCTATATAACCCCAGTACATATTATTATGTGCAATTCTGATCACCATATCTTAAAAGGGATCTAGCAGAATTAGAAAAGGAACAGAGAGGAGCGACAAAAATGGTAAAGGGGATGGAAGGATATCCCTATGAGGAAAGACTTAAAAGTTAGGGCTCTTCAACTTAGAAAAAAGATGGCAGAGGGGAGATATGATAAGGGTCTATAAAATAATGAATGGAGTGGAACGGGTAAATGTAGATCAGTTGTTTACCCCTTCAAAAAGTAGGAAGACTAGGGGACATGCAATCAAGCTACAATATCACCCATTTAAGACTAATATGAAAAAATATTTCTTCACTCAACGTGTAATCAAATTTGTTTCCTGAGGATGTGGTAAAAGCTGTTAGTGTAGCTGGCTTTAAAAAAAGGCTACAAGGCTTGATGGACCCTTGGTCTTAAACTGTATGGCATTTCTGTATTTGGCTCAAGTCTTTCCAGTTCAAGGTGAGTTACAGTCAGGTAGCATAGGTATTTCCCTGTCCCTGGAGAGCTTACAATCTAAGTTTGTACCTGAAGCAATGGAAGATTAAGTAACAGGAAGTGAGATATTGATTCTTGGTTGGTATGTGACTTGTGAGTCTGTCTGTTGGAGTCAGTATGCTAGGCTAAATCTTGGATTTTCTTTTTTCATGTTCTCTCCATTGTGGAATCAGCCCTTGATTCCTAAATTGTCTTCTTTGTAAAGACTGGAGATCCAGTCAAAGGATTTACCTGCCCCTCTGCCTGAATGTGGAAGAAAGTGTAGCCTCACTGAGTAGTCGGCACTGCTGGAGTGGTCTGTCCCTACTGAGACGGTATGGTGGGAAGGTTGCGTCCAAATAAACAATTAGGGCATAGTTTACCAGGAAAACTTTCAGTCAGTGTTTTTTTTTCCATG
Organism: Ichthyophis bannanicus; assembly: GCA_033557465.1. Classification (NCBI taxonomy): domain Eukaryota; kingdom Metazoa; phylum Chordata; class Amphibia; order Gymnophiona; family Ichthyophiidae; genus Ichthyophis; species Ichthyophis bannanicus. The sequence continues at coordinate 125,430,639 of CM066049.1, forward strand.
CACCCACCCTAAGCACAATCTTTGATTTATAGGTTCTTAAGCCAATTAAGGAGGGAAAATTTTCACTTTCAGATTTAACTGTAGTTCATCTTGAGGTAAACATTAAACAAAGTCCTTTGAACTTATTAAGTATATTTATATTGATTCAAGCATCCATATTCCCATAGCAATGTTAAGTAACTGAACACCTTTAAAGAGCTAAACAAATCATTATAACTAAGATGCAAGACAGCAGTCCAGCAGCAAGATGGGAGCTATCCATGCACATGCATGCATATCTCCAAGGGGGTGAGAGGTCTTGTGTGTGTACTGTATGCAAAGAGCTCCTTGCTTTCAGGGAATGAGTCTGATCTCTGAAGGCTAGAGCAGCAATCTTGGAGGAGCTGAGGCAGACAGAAGTATATATAGGAGACTTTCACAGATATAGTAGACATGCACTTCTAGAGAATGTGCTCTATCTGCTTTAACTGACTTGAGGAGAAAACTAAAAAACCCCCCATCTCTTTATGGAGCACTTCAGCAATGAGACCTGACCTCACTCCCTTTGTGTAACCACACAAATCTGCTGCACCCCATTACAACCTTTCACAACTTTGCCTCCTTCCTATCCTCACCCTATGTTATGTTAAAAATTAGAACTATGTGTTATCTAGTAGCAGTTGTGTTTGATGTAAAGCCACTTTGAGCTCATTGTTGTTCAATGTGTAAACCGCTGTGACTTGTAGATATGATGGTATATAAGAATAGCTAAATAAAATAAATGTCCCACCTCCAGTCTGGCAGCCTCTCTGCTGCCATGGAGAAGAAAGGTCATTTGAAAGAAGAGCATCATCTTGGTGTGGCAGGACAAGATCCTGTACCTAGGACCTATCCTCCAGGAGATGCAATATCCTCTCACACTGAGGGTGTGTCTCTAGGTGCATGTGATGATGAGGGAAGGGTTAGGACAGCCATTATAGTTAGTGATTCAATCATTAGGCATGTAGACTGCTGGGTGGCTAGTCAATATGAGGATTGCCTGGTGTGAAGGTGGCAGACCTTACACACCACTTAGATAAGGTTTTAGATAGCGCTGGGGAGGAGCCTGCTGCCTTGGTACATATTGGCACCATTGACATAGGAAAGTGTGGGAAGGAGGTTCTGGAGGCAAAATTTAGAGTTTTAGGTAGAAAGTTGAAATCCAGAACTTCCATGGTAGCATTCTGAGAAATGCTTCCCATTCCACACACAGGACACAAGAGGCAGGCAGAGCTCTGGAGTTTCAATGCGTAGATGAGATGATGGTGCAAAGAAGAGGGTTTTAGATTTGTTAGGAACTGGGTAATATTCTGGGGATGGGAAGGAGCTGTTCCAAAAGGATGGGCCTCCCCTTAACCAGGCTGCTGGCATTAACCTTTAAAAAGGAGATAGAGCAGCTTTTAGCCTAGATAACAGGGGAAAGCTGACAGTCGCCCAAGCGCGCATGGTTCGGAATGATGTATTCTTGAAGGATATTAGTAAAACAGGAAAGATAAGGCATCCTGATAGAGAGGATCCAATAGAGGTAAAAGTAACAGGTGCCTTTAAGGAAAGAACAGACCCAGTTGAAAGATTACAAATTATCCTTGTCAACTGGTAACCAGATTGTCAATATGAACAAAAAACAAACTTTGAAATGCTTGACTGCAAATGATAGAAGTCAGAATATATAGCACTGAATATAATTGGCATCTCTGAGACCTGGTGGAAGGAGGATAAAACCAATGGGACACCGATACCTAGGTACAAATTATATTGCAAGATAGGGTAGATCAGATTGGTGGGGGTGGGGCACTATATGTTAAAGAAGACATTGAGTCAAACAGGATAAAAGTTTTACAGGAAACAAAATACATCAAAAAATCTGTATGAATAGAAATCCCATGTAAAAAGGTAAAGGGAATGGCAGTGGGGGTGTACTACCGTCTGCCTGAACAGTCAGAAATTAGGGAAGCAAGCAATGTTTATAACACAGTAATAATGGGAGATTCCAATTATCCTAGTACTGACTGGGTCAATGTCACAGCAGGACATGTTTCTAGATGAAATAAATGACTGTTTCATGGAGCAGCTGGTTCAGGAACCAATACGAGGGGAATCTATATTAGACATAATCCTTAGTAGAACACCGAATCTGGTGTGATAGGTTACTGTTTTGGGGCTGCTTGACAATAGTGATCATAGCATTTGATTTAATAAATGGAGAGAGGACAGCAAGGAAATTCACAATACCAAGATTTAACTTTCATAAGGTAGACTATGATAAAATGAAAATGGTTAAGAAAAATCTAAAAGGAACAGCTGTTATTAATACCTAACACCTTGGTATTCCACACTTTAAGAAACATGGAAGGAAAGCCAAATGACTGCCAGCATGATTTAAAGGTGAGGTCAGAGAGTCTCAAATAAAATCTTGCAGAAAATGGAAAAGAAGCCAAATGACAAAAACAGGAACCAACATAAGAACTGGTAAGTTAGATGCAAAGCATTGATAAGGTAGGCAAAGAGAGAATTTGAAAAGAACCTTGCCATGGAAAGAAAGACTTAGAATCTTTTTCCAAGTACAGATATAGCAAAAACTCTGTGCAACAGTCAGTTGGACCATTAGATGACAGAGAGGCAAAAGGGAAGATAAGGCCATAGCAGAAAAAATGAATGAAGTCTTTGCTTTGGTCTTTTACTGAAGACGATATAGGGAAGTTACTCATGCTAAAAATGTCATTTAAAGGTAATGTATTGGAGGAATTGAAACAAATCTCAATAAACCTGGAAGATGTAAATACAGCAATTTGCTAAACTAAAGAGTAGCAAAACACCTGGACCAAATGGCATATATCCCAGTGTGCTGAAAGAACTAAAAAATGAAATTACAGACCTACTATTAGTAATTTAAAAACTATCATCAAATAATTGATAGCCCATGAAGAACCTTTACAAAGGCTTTCTGAAAATCCAGATACACTATATGAACCAGCTCAATTTTATCTACCAGTTTTTTCACACCATCAAAAAAATACAGCAGATTAGTGAGACAAGAAAATATAGCTGGAAATGGGACACAGGTCACTCATCTGGACTGATCTGGCAGGAATAAAGGAAAGCAAATTAACAGGGAAGTATAAATGTCACCATTTTTGGCAAAATAGGTGCTTATATGGCCAAAGGTTATGCATGGTCCATGCTGAGAAATTAGAAAGAAAAAGAAGCAGCAAAGTGTCATATAGGTGTTTTAAATCGACCACAATGTTAACAGTTTCTGGGCATCACCACCTGCTTTAAAAAGATAGGGACGTGTTCTGCTCTAGTATTACAGTTTTCCAAGGAAAGTTTAATAAATGTAGTATCGTACCTAACATCAGATATCCACCATTAGCAGCAAAGTAAAGACCATTCTGCAGCGTTCCCTCGTAGCATGGTGTGACGCCAAAGACACGGTCTGGAAAATCCAGGGGCTGCTGATCAAGTTGCAGCTTTTTCATACAGCCATTAAAGCTGTTTCTTGAAGCCTCCTGGAAAAAAAATTGATGTTTTTTTTCTTACTGTGTGTGTCTATCCCCTGCATGTATTTTGTGCTGACACATATTGGCCCCTATAACTTTTCCAAGATGCCCATCTCTAGCACCATCCTCACAAGCTCCCTTGTTTCACTGTAAGTGCTGACAACATCCTACAGAATACAGCTCTCTAAGGTTATAGTATCTGGTGGTGGAATCATGTGTTATGTTGGCATATCAGTTTCCTTACCGGAACACGAGCCCTTGCTATTCCTGTTGGGACTCCTCCTACATAAAAGGGACTCTGCACGGTAAAGTTACTCGTGAAAGATCTTGTGTTACTTTGAGCTCTTAGACCATCTATGATCAGGTGAATGCTGTTCCTTTCTCTGCTGAAGAGGACCTGGAAATGAATGGCAACATGTTGTTTATAATTGGGTAATCAATCATGTATTTAATTACAATCCACTCATCGACCAAACGTTCCCCTCCCCCGTACACTAAGTGGAGGCTGCCTTCTCTCTTCACTTACCGAGTGCCATCGATCATTGTCATATCTCTCTTTACTTCTCACTTGTAGCTTATTCCCTTTGTTCTCTACCAAGAAAACAAAGTGACCGCCAGAGATATAGAGGGTCATGAAGGAGCTCTCTTGATCACTGGCCACATAAAAAAGCAACCCATTTGATGAATTCAGACGTACATCCATTGAAAAATGAGATCTGATGAAAGAGGAGATGATGGTTAACATGGAAAGGGTTCACTGCATGATCAACTGAAGCCTAGAAGGGCTGGGAGCGAGGACTTTCGAGTGTGGCAGTCAGCTTGGTTTTCTGTATTGCACTTAATGCTTGGAACTAATCAGGCTTCAGATACGTACAAGGCCACGTTCCTGCTTAACCTCTTTTAACGAAGACGGAAACTGTCAGAAGCCGAGCAACGAGAACGGCTACAAACCTGCACGGCCATGATGCTCTTCTCTGGTTTTCCAAAACCATATCAAGGTCCTAATGCTTTCCCATCTGCAAGATCTGAGAATTACTGGGCTTCCATTGTTCACAAAGCATCGTCCCTTAGCTGAGGTAGGAGGAGGGTTTTGTTTTTAACACCACATGCTACTTAAGTGTATTTTGAACTGGACTCTGCATGGACAGCATTAACTAGGAGAATGAGAGCTCAGCCATGACTGAAGAGGTGGAAAGACTTTCCTGAAATTTAATTTCTGTAGAAATATGTTTCAAGATTAGAGGGAAACGTGCACTTTTATCATTATTTGAGACGTGTATTTCTGATTCACCTGTACCCATTGTCTGTCTTCCTGTAGCTCACTCAGGATTTTGTAGATTATTAAGAAAGGCTGGAAGTCAGAGAGAAGCCCTGTAAAGGCTGGTGATCCAGTGCTCTCCCATTTATTATAATTTCACAGTAGCCGCAGAGCAGTAAGATGAGGGAACATTTTAACCCCTCTCTTACCTGTCAGTATTAGTCTATGAAAGGCAGTCCCTCAGCATCATATGCAGGTAATCTTAAACTGTACCAATGACACTCACCTCTCCTGGAAGGAGGCTGGGATGTTGACAAACTGTAGGTGGCTCATGGAGGGTCCACCGAAGCGCAATGCCCCTTTGATGGCTTTGAGATGCCTAGGTACATGGCAAGCCTTTTCTTGTGAGTGTCTGCGACCCTTTACAACAGCTTTATTCTGTCAGTTGGAAGGGAATATAAGGAATCAAAACAACAAGATACAGAAAATAAATTCAGTCCCACCTCAACAGCAGACTCTCGGTGAAGATGCAGTAGAGGTGAGAGGCGCAATCTCTCTCGAGACAGATGGTGGCCATTTTGCTTTCATGCCATCATTTATTTATTTATTTAAAGTCTTTTCTAACTGCGCTCTTCAAATCAGCTCGGTTTACAAATAACGGAAACTTTGTCCATGAGTAAGGAGAACCATACTGGACTTACATAAAACAGGGTAGAAAAACCTGGGTTGAACTGGGGAAACTATCTACATACTCTAGGCTATCATGTCCCTGCCTGCTACTCATACAGGACGGTATATTCCCTTCTCCATGTCCGACATGAGCAGAGTCTGTAGAAGCATCTCATCTCACTTGTACAGATCTTTTTTTTGCATAATGTGGCTAAGGGGTATGTTTACTAAACCAGGCTAACGGTTAAACTGGGCTGTCTGTAAATAGTTCCCATGTTATTTAATAGGACCTAGTTGCAAACAGTCCGGGTTAGCCGTTAGCTTGATTTAGTAAACATACCCCTAAGCATTAAAGCAGGATTTGTGCCTGTTACATACCTCTAACAACGGACTCATTGCTAGAAGCAGAATAACTTTGCAACCCCCGTTACCTTTGATTTGTGAGAAGCTCGGATCTGCTGTGCTTGCTCACTGGTCTGGCAGGTCATGGTGACGTTGAAGCTGTTTGTATTCTGCTGTAAATCCACAACAGTCTGTGCTTCTGCTTTTCTATGGGAAAATAAATAAAATCTGATCTGAATGGGAGGCCTAGGACATTTACCACTGATAATTCAAGCAAAGCTCACTAGCTCCTTACTTTTGAGGGATTCAGATAGAGCACAGTTACTTACCTGTAACAGGTGATCTCTGGGAACAGCAGGAATAAGTCTTCACATATGGGTATCGTCGGTACCGACGGAGCCTGCGCGGGAACGCTCCCCAACGTCCAGTAAGAAAGCTTTTGGGAGCATCCCACAGCGCCTACGCGCTGCCTTCCTGCCTTTCCCAACCGCCTCTCTCCAGTTCGAGTGTTAAGCTGAGACAAAGAGAGAGAGAGGAAAGGAAAGATAGATAGAGAGAGAGAGAGATACAACTCCTAGGGGAGGTGGGTGGGTTGTGAAGACTTATTCCTGCTGTTCCCAGAGATCACCTGTTACAGGTAAGTAACTGTGCTATCTCCAGGAACAAGCAGGAATGAGTCTTCACATATGGGGACTCCCTAGCTGCAGATGCCAGGGGAAGACCCCAGGTTGTGTGTCCTTGAAAAGGACTCTACCTCCCCCCATGGATCTCTGGCATCCAACCAGGGTAGGTGGGTAGGAGTTGATTAGGAATGGAACAGGTGTTTGAGAACAGCCTGACCAAATGAGGCATCCTGGCGGGAGTCCTTGTCCAAACAGTAATGGGCTGTGAAGGTATGAACCGAGACCCAGGTGGCCGCTCGACAGATTTGGTCGATGGACACAGAGTTTAGATGAGCCATTGAGGCTGCCATGGCTCTCACATTGTGAGCTGTGACATGGCCCTCCAGAGAAAGGTTCCTACTCTGGTAGGCGAAAGAAATACACAGAGCAATCCAGTTGGACAGTGTTCTCTTAGAAACTGGAAATCCTAAATGAGAAGGATCAAAAGCAACAAAGAGTTCAGAAGACTTTCTATGTTGCTGTGTTCTTTGTAAGTAAAAAGCGAGAGCTCTCTTACAATCCAAGGTATGAAGATTCCTCTATACACTTGATGCATGAGGTCCTGGAAAAAATACAGGTAAATATACCTCTTGGTTTAGATGAAAAGGCGAGACCACTTTGGGCATAGTGTGGATTGGTCCTGAGGACTACCTTATCATGATGGAACCTTGTTTGGATTAGCCACCAAAGCTTGCAATTCACTGATGCGGCGTGCTGAGGTGACTGCAATGAGAAAGATAACTTTCCAAGACAGAAATTTCAAGGAGGTGGTGGCTAAAGGTTCAAAGGGTGGCTTCATAAGCTGGCCAAGAACCAGGTTTAAGTCCCATGCCACTGGAGGTGGTCTAATGGGAGGTTTAGTTAGAAGAAGGCCTCTCATGAATCTTGTTATAAGAGGATGAGAGGAAATAGGCTGTCCATTGAGAGGCTTGAGGGACGCTGCAATAGCACTCAAATGGACTCTTACTGAATTTTTTTTAAGACCTGCATGGGATAAATGCAGGAGATACTCTAGTAAAGAATTCAAAGGTATTGCAAGAGGGTTAAGACCCTTCTCTGAACACCAAATGGTAATATCTCTGACTTGCTGAGAGAGATGAAAACCTTGAAGTTCTAGGCCAGCGATGGCGAACCTATGGCACGCGTGCCAGCTGTGGCACGCAAAGGCCTTGCAGCTGGCACGCGGGAAGGTCCGCAATTAAGTATGCGGCGCGGCGGGAGGCGAGTGTGCCATCACTGCTCTAGATAGTCACCCTGAGCGCAAAGAACGGGAAACTGAACTCAGCCCCCCTGCAAACAGAAGCATTTACTATGCTGCTAGGACAGGTGTCTGCCTCCCTTCGTCTGCAGCCGTGGCTCCCTGCCTCTTAGGGAACCGCGGCTGTGCTTGTAAAATCGTTGCGGAGTCCTTCCTGTCTTGACGGGCTCCATGCAGCATTGTCCCGCCTCCAAAGGACAACTTCCTGTAGAGGCGGGACAATGCTGCACGGAGCCCGTCAAGACAGGAAGGGCTCCGCAACGATTTTACAAGCCCAGCCGCGGTTCCCTACGCGGCAGGGAGCGGTGGCTGCCGACGACGGGAGGCAGACATGGGGAGAGGGGGCTGACATCGACATGGGGGGGGGGCTGAGAAGGATGGATTGGGGAGGGGGGCTGACATGGAAGGAGGGAGCTGATATGGATGGATGGATGGAAGGAGGGGGGCTTACATGGAGGGAGGGAGCTGATATGGATGGATGGAAGGAGGGGGCTTACATGGAGGGAGGGATAGATGGAGGGAGGGGGCTGACATGGACAGAGGGGGGACTGACATGGATGGAGGCTGACATGGACAGTGGGGCTGACATGGAGGGAGGGAGGGAGGGAGGGGGCTGACATGGACAGATGGAAGGACGGGGGCTGACATGGAGGGAGGGGGGCTGGCATGCACAAAGGGGAGAGACAGGGACATACTGGACAGACGGGATAAATGCTGGAGAGAGGCGAGAGACAGTGCGGCTTAGGATTATAATGGACTGATGGGGAGCTAGCACTGGTAATGGGCAGATGGGAGGGGACTAGGACTGGTAATGGGTTGAAGGCTAGGACTGGGAATGGACTGATCAAGGGGGGGGGGTTGGGACTGGTAATGGGCTGATAGGGGGGTATGACTGATAATGGACTGATGGGGGGCTAGCATTGGAAATGAGCTGATCGGTGAGGTTAGGACTGGAAATGGGCTGATGGGGGGATAGGACTGGTGATGGGGGGGGGGTAGGACTGGTGGTATTGGGCTGATTAGGGGAGGCTAGCACTGATAATGGGGTTGAGGGGGGACTAGCTCTGGAAGCGAGCTGATTGGGGGGCTTTGACTGAGAATGGGCTGATTGTGGGGAGAGGAGGATAGAGCTGCTGGCCCTGGAAGAAAACTGGGGGCTAAGGCTACAAATGGGCTGATGCGAGGGGATGGGAGAATGGAATTGGAAGGGAGTGGATCTGAGAGGGGCTGCCATGGTATTTGTACTAGAAGGGACTGGTCAGTGGGGAAGGAGGGGGACTGGAAGGGAATGGACACCAGTGGCAATCATGGGAATGCAAGTTGACATTGGAAGGTACTGGGAGTGAGGACTGGAAAGGGGCTGATACTGGGGAGGGTTACTGGGACTGGAAATAGGCTGATGGAAAGAAGTGAAGAAAACGAAAGAAGAGATAAGAAATGGCAGATGGACCATAGACCACAGAAACAGAGCTAAGAGAAGACAGGAAAGCAGAAGCCTCAGATCGGGACCAGCATGATCAGAGAATAAATTGGTCAGACAACAAAGGTAGAGAAAATAATTTTATTTCATATTAGTGATTTGACTACAAAATCATCATAATTTTGAAATCAAATATTGTTACTTGTGATTAATTAACCGTATTTTCCGGCGTATTTTTTTTGGTGTGCGCTGGAAGAGGGGTAGTCTTATTACGCGAGTATAGGCCAAACACCTATATTTTAACAGGAAAAGTAGGGGGTCGTCTTATACGCCCAGTCGTCTTATACGCCGGAAAATACGGTAAGTTAATTTAACGTTTTCTATGAAAAGTAGTTCTGAGGGGGGTCAAAAAAATATTAAAAGAAAAGTGACAATAATATAATAATATATTTATAATGTGGATTACATTTGGGCCCTCATATTTACCTCAGGCTATGATTGTGATTGTGATTATGATGGTACACTGTAAGAAACAATATATGCAGTGTTAGATTTGTTTTAAATGTCGCAATGGTTTTGCGGCTCCCAGTTTTTTTTTCCCTTCGGAAACGGGTCCAAGTGGCTCTTTATGTCTTAAAGGTTGCAGACCCTTGTGCTAGGAGAAAGGCCCCAGCCCGGCCCCGCGCTTCCCCTTCCGGTCGGAGCTTCTGCACGCCTCTCGCCGAGAAGCTGCGCGCTAGGACTCGTGCGCCATCCTCTCGCGAGATTATAGGACCCGCGCGGGAGCTGGGTTCCAAAGAAGAGCAAAACCTACCACTTTCATGATGAATGGGAAATGGACTACTTCTTCATCATGGTGAAAGACAAGTGTTGTCTAATTTGTAACGCCCCAGTATCCTTGCCCAAAAAGAGTGATCTGGAACATCATTATAAGGCTCTAAAATCTTGTTGTTAAGGTTTAATTGACGTGCTGGCACTTTGAGGAAATTCTTTGGTTTTGTGCGGCAGTTTGGGCACTCGGGCTCAAAAAGGTTAGCCATCACTGGTCTAGGCCTTCAGCAACCAAGCCCTGAGATAAAGAGACTGGGGGTTTGGGTGCCACAACATTCCCTCCTCCTGGGATAGAAGGTTTGGTGCAGAGCCCAAGTCCAGGGAAGGAGCTTGAGAGAGATGCAGAAGTAGAGGATACCACACTTGGCGTGGCTAATGTGGTGCTATGAGGATCATGGTTCCTCGATCTCTCTGAAGCTTGAATAGTGTTTTGGGAATTAGGGGAATGGGTGGAAAGGCATAAAGGAAGTCTTGACCCCAGTGAAGGAGGAAGGCATCCTTGGCCTGAACTCCCTGACACAGAATTCTGGAACAGAACCAGGGAAGTTTGGCATTCCACGGACTTGCAAAGAGGTCTATGTTCCCCAAATTCGAAAAATCCTGGCTACCTGGTCCATGTGGAGGGACCACTCGTATGGAAGCAGAACTCGACTGAGTCTGTCTGCCCAAGAGTTTTGAACGCCTGGAAGATATACTGCCAGAAGATGAATGTGATGCTCTCTGGCGAAGGCCCACAGTCGCAAAGCTTTGTTGCAAAGCGACAGAGAGCCAGTCCCGCCCTGCTTGTTTACATAGAACATGGCTACTTGGTATGGATGAGGACTGTCCTGTAGCTGAGCAGGGAATGGAACACTCTGAGAGCTAAGAATATTGCTCTGAGTTCCAAGAGATTGATATGCAGAGAAGTCTCCTGTGGAGACCAGATGCCCTGGGTGGAGAGATCCTGCAGATGAGCTCCCCAACCCATTGGAGAAGCATCTGTTGTAAGAGTTGCTTGGGGTAGTGACTGCTGAAAAGGGGACCCCAGCAACAGATTTGAAGAGGACTTCCACCACTGGAGAGACCAAAATAGGCGACTGGAGTTTGCTATTTTGTCTGACAGGCAACCTGATGCCTGAGTCCATTGGGTGGACAAAGTCCATTGAGCTGCCCTCATGTGAAGGCGAGCATATGGAACCACGTGCACGGTAGATGCCATGTGGCCTAAGAGTTGTAACTTCTCTCGAGCAGTTAAATGGGACTTTAACTGTATCTGGGAGGCTAACTGCACTAAGCGTAGGCAACGGGCCTCAGGAAGATAGGCCCTTGCAGTTGTGGTATCCAGCAAGGCCCCTATAAACTCCAGAGACTGAGTAGGGGTGAGATTTGATTTTGGGATGTTTATTACCAGTCCTAAATACTGGAGAACACGCATTGTGCAGATTAGACAATTCTGGGCCTCTGACTGGGATGGAGCTTGAATGAGCCAGTCGTCCAGGTAAGGGAAGACAAATATTCCTAGAGTGCGTAGAAATGCAGCTACTACTGCCATGCATTTCGTGAACACCCTTGGTGCAGAGGCCAGACCGAACGGAAGCACCCTGTATTGGTAGTGCTTTCCCTGAAAAAGGAACCTTCTGTGTGTTGGATGGATGAGGACATGGGTGTACGCATCCTTGAGATCTAGAGAACAAAGCCAAAGACAAATAAGAGAAAATATTTTTTCACTCAACGTGTAATCAAACTCTAGAATTTGTTGCCGCAGGATGTGGTAAGGGCTGTTAGTGTAGCTGGGTTTAAAAAAGGTTTGGACAAGTTCCTGGAGGAAAGGTCCATAAACCACTATTACAAGGGACCCAGGATAATCAATGCTTGACCCAGTACAAGCATTGTGGAACCTGTGTCTTTTGGGGATACTGCTAGGTACGTATGACCTAGATTGGCCACTGTTGGAAACAGGATACTGGGCTTGATGGACCTCGGTCTGACCCAGTATGGCATATCTTATGTTCTTATGTCTTGACTCTGAAGGTATGGTAGCAGAGCACCGAGAGAAATCATCTTGAATTTATCTTTGAATAGAAACTTGTTCAATTCTCTGAGATCTAATATGGGTCTGTAGTCCCCTGTTTTCTTTGGGATAAGAAAATAAGGGGAGTAGAACCCTGAGCCCTGTTGAAGAAGAGGTACTTCTTCTATTAACCCTTGGGCAAGAAGGGTGGCAATCTCCTGACCCAGAAGGTTGAGGAGAGATGTTGGAGAATTGAACTGTTTCACCATGGTGCGAGGAGGAAGGCTTAAGAAATGAAGCTTGTACCCTTCCCTTATGATGGAGAGGATCCATTGCTCTGCTGTGATTTGTTCCCATCTGGGAACAAAGTAAGCCAACCTTCCTGGAATGGTGAGGGGCTCTGGTTCTTCCAGAGCTAGAAAGGCTAAGTTCTGTAGTTGTAAGTGAAAGGCCCTGAGGAGGCTGAGGCTGCAGGGCCGTGGAAGGCCTAGCAGCCTTTGACTTGGCCTGTTTAGGTGGTTGCTGACGTTTTGCAGCAAAACGACCTGCAGAAGATGCCTGCTGACCATAAGCAGGGTAATATCTTCCCTTTTTAGAAAAAGATGTCTTTTTGAACAATCTTTTCTTAGCAAGAGCATAGGTGGACTTTGAAAGTCGATCCAAAGCGGAGTTCTCAGCATCCATCTGAGTGGCCTTTGCTTGCCAATCCTTGCCAAAAAGGTTTTCACCTGTACAAGGAAGATTTCCTAATTCATCTTGGACCCAGAGTTCCAAATCAGAAGCTTGTAGCCAAGCAATTCTGCGTGCACCTATGGCAATAGCCGAGGCTCTGCTTACACACTCAAAAGAGTCAAAGGCTGCAGGGTTGGAAAATTTGGAAACATCCTGGTCATGTTTGAGCCAAGTGAGAAACTCCTGCCTTTTATCTTCTGAAATAAAAGGGGTTAAAGTCTGCAGATGATCTGTGACTTCCTTTAGAAACATCCCTATATAGAGACTATAGGAGTTGATTCTGGCAGCTAGCATAGAAGCTTGAAAAACCCTACAGCCAAAAGCATCTAGGGTCCTGCATTCATGTCCTGGAGGATTAGATGAGTGTCTTTTTGCACTCTTTATCTTTCTCATGGCAGACTACCACAATAGAGTGGTGAGGAAGCTGAGTCTTATGAAAGCCAGGACAAGGAGGGACACGATACATGGTGTCTAACCTGCGAGAATGAGGAGAAGGTAGTAAGAGGTGTCTCCCACATGCTCAACATGAGATCATACAAAATCTCATGATCAGGTAAAGTAGCTGCCTCTTTAGGAGCCTTAGGATATTGTAGAATATCCAGCTGCTTGGCTCTAGGCTCTGACTCAGGGGCCACTGTGATGGAGAGGCCCCTAGCCACCTCCCTAATGAAGTCTTGAAAAGACAAGTCTTCTGGAGGAGACATTCTTCGTTAAGGAGAAGAAGACTCCTGAGGAAGAAGTATCGATGCCTCGACAGATCCTTCGGACTCGTCAGAGTCTTCGGAGGAATTGAAGTATCGCCTGTCTGGATGCTCCTGTAAAGCCCGATATGCGTACCGAGTGGGATCGACATCGGGAGTAACCGGTACCGGTTCGGTACCGATGGGCATCATAGGACAGGGTACCGTTGCAGTCGACACCGAAGCCGATGTTGTTGCAATCGGTACCGGCACCAGCAACGGGGATTGTTGCGGTACCGGAGGTGTCGCAGCCTGCATGAATGCTGTCAGGGTGCGCTGCATGGTCAGAATCTTCTGATCCATCGACGCCACCAAAGTCTGGATGTCGATACCAGTGGGAGCCACCGCTACCCCAGAACACGGCAACAGGTGATCGGTCGAGGCCGGGCCATCAATGTCAACCTGTGACCCCATAGACAATGCTTTGGAAGCCGGAACTTCCCGCTGGGGTAACTTTGCCGGTGTGGAGTCCTCGAGGACAAGCCCAGAGGCATCTCGATGCTTAGAGGGAGATTTGCCCTTCGAAGACCGGCCAGATTTATGCTTGGTTACCTGAGATCCATGGGAGGAAGAAGAAGCCCTGGAAGACGTCGATGCCACCGAAGCTGCATCAGAGGTAAACAGGGTACTGAGCTTGGCTACTTGGTTCTGCCGACCTCTTTTAGACATCATGGTACAGGACACACAATCCGTGATGGAATGGTCAGGACCCAAACATTTTAGACACCAATCATGGGTGTCGGTGACAGAAATAGTACCGCCACATTTTGTGCACTTTTTAAACCCGGAGGCGGGCTTCTCCATGAGGAGAAAATGTTTAGGCCTAAGGCCCAAAAACTAAAATGCACAGTGAAGAAAGTATAAGGTGTTTTTTTTGTTTTTTTTTTAAAGAAAGAAAAGAAAAGACCGGCGGTACTGGTCCGACGTCGAAGAAGGCAGATGTGACACAAAAGAATAAAGAAAAAATAAAGAACTTCTTCTGCGGTGACAGGAACACGACCTGCTGGCTCCGCGGAAAAGAAGAGAGAGGCGGTTGGGAAAGGCGGGACGGCAGCGCGCAGGCGCTGTGGGATGCTCCCAAAAGTTTTCTTACTGGACGCTGGGGAGCGTTCCCGCGCAGGCTCCGTCGGTACCGACGATACCCATATGTGAAGACTTGTTCCTGGAGATAGCCTTAATCCAGCAACAATGCAGCACAACATTACATTATACCATCCTGACCTCCACGCCCAAAGCAACATCTGAAGAACATAGGCTAGAGACAACCTCCACTGTACTGTACTAGCATTAGAGGGTTCACAGCAAAGCTGTGGCTACAGAACCTGCTGGAACCTTCTGAACAGCATCTAAAATCAGAAAGAGCAAACAAGCAGCTCCCATTTACCTCCTTACAAAGACGTTGCTAATGCAGCCTGAAAAGTTGGCTGTGGCACCTGCCTCTGGGATCCCCCCCAGAGTAACAAGTCTCAGGTCATCCTGACGTCTGTGTCTTCGCTTTCTGTTGGCTACCTGTTTTGCTTGAAGTTGGTCATCTACATAAAGCCGTATCCTGGAGCCAAAAGGTATGAAATATAGGTTATTTTATGCAAACTGGGCAAACGTATTGCCACCCAGATCCACCCAAACAGGCTTTCATTCCACAAGGGCACAAAACAATCTTACATAAAGAGACTATAGCTAAGCAGACAGCACATCTTCTATTTGGTCTTTAGCATACATAGAAAACAAAGGAACCAGAAAATGTACAACAACACTAAAGTAGGGAACTAGAAATGTACACTCTTCATTACACTGGAGTGCTGCTAAAAGCAATGAGACATACAAGCTCTAGCAAGGTCATTTGTTCCAAGAGTTCTATGACTGGCACCTTCTACTGAGGAATCCTACCATCCCTTCCATGGAGGCAATGCAACAGAGCATGGAAAAAGTACCAAGCTACAGTGACCTTCCCTTCTTTCTCCAAGGAGAGTAAAGCAGCAACTTACTCTCTCTCATTGCTGTAGATGGCAACATAATGACTGATATCATCAATATAAGAGTTCCTGGATGAAAGTTCGGTTTTCAGGATTTTCAGAGCTATCCTTCCATTCCTGATGGACACCTGGCACGCCCCTTCCTGAGAAGTGTAATAACACACATGGTAAGGCTGGTAAACATGTTTCACGTACAATGCAGAAATCTCTTTAGATCTGGAAATCACAGATCACCACACAATAACAGTGAACACTATGCATGGACCATGCCCAACGCAGGCACACAGAATACCACAGGAGAAATGGTCTGGCAATAGAAAGATCAGCATGAATTCTTCAAAATAAGAGAAGGAACATGGTGCTCTGCTGACACTTGTCAAACATCGCAGAAAGCTATACCTAACACCCGAGCAATCAATGTTTATGTCATTAATTCTAGAGCTCAGCCTTTCCCACAGATCCCTTCTAGCTTGCATCATATTCAGGAATTCTGGAGATGTGTCTCCCATTAGTCTTCCAAGCAATCCCTACATGTGCCCAAGATTTATGCCAGAAAACAAGTGATGGAGACTCCAAGATGCATCAACAGGCTGCAAATAAACATAAACATAACTATTTCTTATATCTCAACAAATAGGGGTGGGGTGGGGTGGGGGGGGGGGGGGGAATGACCCGCATGGAGCAGCAGGTGCACCTACTCTCGCCACCTTGCTGGGCAGACTAGATGGACCATACTGATCTTAATCTGCCATCATATACTATGTTACTATGCACATTTTAGAAATAGTGGACTTTTAAGACAAAGGGGAGGATGTAAGAGGTGCCCTGCAGTGTGGAGATTCGCTACTTGTGTAGAGTTCATCATAGTGGCATCCACACTCATAAGTCCACTCTATGCTGACCAAAGGCACTTGAGACCATTCACCTGTGTGCTGTCTGCTTACTACCAGCCTACAACTGTCCTTTATTAGGCATTTTGATCTTTGTTTAAGTTTGAAAGTTTGAGCTGTGAAGAGATGCAGGTCAGCACAGGAAGCACCCACACATCCCTGTAAAGAGTTTGCTCAACACTTCTAGAAGTAAGAAACATAATAGATTGCTTGGCAAGGCACATCAGCAGCTCAGCAAGAGTGGTGCTCTGCCGCCCTGTGCCATGGAGCACTTCTCCTGGTGCTGTGAAGGAAAATCCCGCACCTCGGTGCTGTGATGATACAGGAGTCCATTGTTCTGGCTGGTTCTGAAGCCAAAGCCTGTGTAAAAATTTTCCTGAAGGCCAGGGATGCTCTTGAGAGACATAGTCAGAAAGCCATGACCATGGAACATCACCGAGCGTGCAATCTGAAAAAGAACAAAGAAAACTCTCATCATTCCTTAATGACCTAGTCTGAGTGAAAAATTATGGGGTGCTCTAGAACTGGTCCAGTTTTCAGGCTATCCACAGCTGGTCCAGTTTTCAGGCTATCCACAATAAATATACATGAGATAAATTTGCATGTACTGGGCCTTCAACGTATGCAAATAAATCTCATGCATACTCCTTGTGAATATCCTAAAAACATGACTGTCTGAGACGTCACCCAGACAATTCTGGGAACCTCTGATATACAGAACATTTTATGTCACCTCCAAACTGGTTAGAGAATGGTGAATTTTTTTCTATTGGTTATTAAAATGAATGACTCTTAATCTGTATACAATGTTAAAGAGTATAATATGTATACCTCAGTATCTTAATACTGAGGTATACATACATATTATAAAGCACACGCACATCACACTGTTGCAGCCCCACCCTTTAGCACAACGGTACACCCAGTATAATGAGCGTGTATATAGTTTCTAATACTGCATAATGCCATCTAATATTCAGGTAGACACCAAGCATCCCCAGTCAAGGTTGTACATCTGTGATCTGAATGAATAACTTGTATATAATTAGACAATCTGTAAGTAGTTGCCAGCCGATCCGGTCACCTGCGAC
The DNA here is from genome assembly GCA_033557465.1 of Ichthyophis bannanicus. Taxonomy (NCBI): domain Eukaryota; kingdom Metazoa; phylum Chordata; class Amphibia; order Gymnophiona; family Ichthyophiidae; genus Ichthyophis; species Ichthyophis bannanicus. The sequence goes on from CM066049.1 coordinate 125,448,013, forward strand.
CTGATCGCTCAGCCTGTACATAGTTACCCTTGTTAATCCAAGTTGTAATACCTGTTCATTGTAAGGAAAGCGCAGGTTCTGCCTGCACTGTATAAATTTTGTTGACTGTAAACTGCACTGATTCTAAAGAGCACGGTATAGAAAAGACATTAAATAAATAATACATAACAAAAATATAGTACCAGCACTAATTACACAAAGAACCGATCTGAGCAGTTCTTGAAAGCAGCCGCAGATGCATAAGATTAACAGAGAGTGTGTTGCTTGCAGGTGAAAGCCACAAATACATACACACTGTTTAAAAACAGTATGCTAGCTTGGAAGAAATCTGTCAACAATGGCAACAAGCCGAACCCTTTGAGCCAAAACCTATCACCCGGCTCAAAATGAATATCCACACAATATGGGTGAGAGAATAAGAAACGTTCCCATCAAGATGTTTTTGTTGTCAGACTATATAATACCTTGCCTGGGTCCATTTAAACCAGACTCCCAGGCTATGGTAAATCTTAGTCCATTTTAATCAAACAAGCAGTAAAGAGTAGATTTATACTTAACTGCCCACGGCGAAATCCTCAAGGTGAAAGACACATACGACACAGTCCTGTGTTTCGGGTATGGAATTTAGTTTACCCTGCTTCAGGTCAAAAGTTGTCATCACCATCGTTTCTTATTCTCTCACCCATATTGTGTGGATATTCAGCTTGGAAGAAATGTCAGCTTCCTGCAGAGGACCCATTCTTCCTAACATGCAGCTACTGATACATTCCAGATTTTTTATTTATTTATTAGCGAGGCTTGATATACTGCCCATACCGAAGTGTCAGAGCGGTGTACAATACTAAACAAAGAGGAGGCTGCTAGAGGATTAAAGGAGGAAAGGAACGCCATTTGAGTGACAGGAAAGCACTAGTGAGACATAGAGAGAAAGATAGGAAAGGAACAGAGTTACACAACTAGACAGGCTGATCGCTGAGGGGAGAGGGGGTGGTGTATAGCATCAGAATTGTCACGAGGCTGCAGGGAGGTCAAAAGCCTGGGTGAAAAGATGGGTTTTAAGAAGAGCTTTAAAGTGAGGAAATGAGGGTTCAGTGCGGAGCGAGTGAAGGAGCGAGTTCCATAGGGCGGGACTCAGAAAAAAGAATGCAGACTGACGAGTGAGTTCAAGATGTGCTTGGGACGGGGAAGGAAGAAAAAGGCGATTGCTATGGGTGGATCGGAGGAAGCGAGGGGCAGGCTGGTGGTAAATAAGATCAGACAAATACTGAGGAACACCCGTATGAAGAACTTTGTGGGTAGTGATGAGGTACTTATTGATGAATCTGAATTTAACGGGAAGCCAATGAAGAGAAAGAAGGCAAGAAGTGATGTGGTCAAAAGGGGAAGAGTGAGTGATTAGATGGGCGGCGGTGTTTTGGATGAGTTGAAGTCGACGGAGTTGGTAGGAGGGAAGGCCGGCGAAGATTGAGTTACAATAGTCTAAACGGGAGATTACAAGAGAGAGAACCAGAGTGGTGAGAGAATTTGCAGAGAGGTAGGGCCGGAGGGATCTAATACAACGGAGATGGAGAAAACAGCTACGAACGAGGGAGGAAATATGTGGGTGAAAAGACAAAGAGGAGTCAAGGGTGACACCAAGGTAAGGGAACAATAGGAATAGGGAGGACATTGTGGGAGCTAGAGTGGGAGGAGTGGTGGCAAAGGAGAACCAAATAGCAGAGGACTTGGAGGGATTGACACAGAGAAAATTAACAGAGAACCAAGTGGCAATGAGATCAAGACAGGCATTAAGAGCAGAAAGGTCCGGAGATGTAGAGCTGGTGTGGTGAATGAGGAGAATATCAATGGCGTAAAAGTAGAAGGAAATACTGGCCTGTTGGATGAGGAGGGCGAGAGGAGCAAGGAAGATATTAAAGAGTAGAGGGGCAAGGATGGAACCTTGAGGAACACCACAGTGCAGGGGAAAGAGGAAGAGATATCGGGGCCTGAGTGAACGGTGAAAGTGCGGAATGAAAGGAAAGAACGAAACCAGTGCAACACAGTGCCTCGAACACCAAAGTCAGATAGGCGGGTGATCGACGACATCAAAAGCGGCGGAGAAATCCAAGGAGACAGTGATAGACAGATCACCCCGGTCATGAGAGCGGTGAAGTTCACTAAGAAGAGCTAGAAGTATTGTTTCAGTGCTGTGACCAGTCCTAAAGCCAGATTGACGGGGATGAAGAGAGAGGTTAGTGTCGAGATGTGCTGAAAGCTGGGTGAAAACCAATTTTTCAAGAACTTTGGAAAGAAAGGGGAGATTTGAAATGGGCCGCCAATTGGCGTGGAGACTGGGGTCGAGGGTGGGTTTCCTCAGAAGAGGGCGAACCATGGCATGTTTCCAACGAGTGGGAAAACTGCCAGAAGTAAGACTGGAGTTGAGTATGGCCAGGATATATGGAAGAAGTGTGAGAGAAGGATCGAGGAGCCAGGTGGAGGCGAGGGGGTAGAGTGGACAGGTCATTTTGTGAGACGAGGAGATTACCTTAATAAGCTTGGCAGAGGTGACAAGTCGGAAGGCGTGCCACGTGTGGGGAAAGATACTGGACAGAGGAGGGGAGGATATAGTGGTGGGAACAGAAGGGGAAGGAAGAGGGGAGAGGGGGGGACAATGAGGAAAAGAAGAACGGAGAGACTGGATCTTATCAACAAAAAAGGAGGCAAGACTAGGGGCAGCGGGAGGAAGCACTGACGAGGGAGGAAGGGTCGAGGGGGAAGACAGCGAATGGAGTACCTGATACAAGTGATGGGAAGAGGCAATGAGGTCTGAGTAATAAGTCCGTTTGGCCTCAGTGATCATAGCACGATATCGGCAGTGTTCACAGCGAAAAAAGGCTAGGGAGGTGGTAGAGGGGTGTTTGTGCCAACAGCGCTCGGCACGCCGAAGATAGGTACGCTGAAGGTATAAACCCGGGTGATACCAGGGATGACGAGACATAGGGCGGTAGGGAATGGGATGAAGGGGAGCCAGTGTATCGAGGGCAGCAGTAAGGGTGGAGGACTAGGAGTTTACCTGCTGATCTACAGGAAGGGAGAAAAATTTGGAGGAGAAGAGAGAGTTGGCCAAGGGAAAACCCTGTAGGGTAAGAGGCGTAAGATGTCGTTTGAGAATTTTGGAAGAGGTGTTAGCGGCAGGTAAGGTGGGTGCTTGTATGGGAGGAAGCCGATGGGCTTCCACTAGGTGTTCAGATAACAAACAGGAGAAGGGCAGAACTCGCTCAAAATCCATGCATCAAATAACTTTACATGGTTGCCTAGCACCTTAATAGCTCTCTTGCTGTAGCCATAATGATCCTGGAGCCTTAGTCAGTCATGAATCCTGTTGCAGGATCACAAGAAGTTACAGAGCAGGAGTTTGGAGACAGACAGAGGTAAAGAAAGGACCCTTATGAACCCACAAGCTCCTGTATGACAACTGGTCGTTTGTCTAAAATCTTGAAATATGGACAATTTTATTAACACACTTGCTACCTTGTACAAAGCTGCCCAGCACATGCACAGAAAGGCCTTTACTTAATGTTACACTGTCCAGAAGTCTATTCACCTCTGCGAGCATGTTCTAAGGACATGCCTGATGGCTTAGACACTGTGCTGCCAAAAAAAAGAATAGAAACTGCAGAAGAAACAAATAATAGCGTATGAGAGGCTATGAGGGCAGCTTACCAGCAAGTCTGAGGGGCAACCATAACTGACTCCAGTGGTGTTTGTACGTTTCAGGTCAACATATTTGCCCAAAGCTTTCAGCCCCTTCATACAGCCCCTGATGGATCCTCCATGGGGGAAAATCTCCTTTAAGCTGGAAGAAAGACAATTGCTTTGATCATTACGTTTTTTAGTTGAAGAATTTAACACTAATGAGTAGGACTGGTTGCAGGCCATAGAAAACTGTTCTCAAACATCTGCTGGCCGTTCTGCAGTTACTGCCCAGTCCTGAGCTGTGCTACCTCCGTTTGCTACACAACAGTATTTCTCGATCTCTTGCCAGGCATTGGAAGGTCTCACCTGTCAGGAAGCTTGGATTGCGGCGCACCTCCAAGGTAGTAAGAGCCGGCCAAGTCCAGCTTGAAACTGCCAGTATCATGTTCCACTGTGAACATGGTCACATGGTCAAGACGAACAAAGATACGTTTCTTGCCCGAAATAGTGTGCAGAATTAATTGAATCTGAAATTTAAAAAACAAAACAAAACAATAAAATCCCTAAATAAAGTCCTTCTAAATACAAGTCTTTTAAATGCGCTTCCCTTCAAGCAGGGATAATTTTGTGTCTTTGAAGGACCAAGTGCCTGTCTTCTGCCAAGTTCCAGCAGTCTTACGAAGTGCCTGGAGCAGGCTGGGCAATGACCAAATCCTTCTCGTTGAGATGCTGGAAGATAGTAGCTAACCACAAGGCATCACTGAAAACTAGAGCCAATAGGCTCTTTCTCCAAAAGAAGAAACTGTTTTATTTATTGTACCCCACCTTGAATGTGTATGCGTGTGGTGGTATGAAAATGTTTTTAAAGTTACCAAAACATGGAATCTGGCAAGCCATCCAGTAGGAAGTGTAAGACGTACAAAACTAATGTTTTGACTGAACAGGACACATAAGAAAGACTCCAGCTGTGCTCCTCACCACTTTGTGAGTTGCACTGCTGACCACCAGGTTTGTAGTGTCACTTGCTGACTTAGCCATCTGGAGTCCCTCATCAAAATCATAGTACATCACTAGTTTCCCATCCTGGACAGCTAAGCAGAGAAATTCACCCTGAAAAAGAAAAAAACATAACACGCATTTTAGTCTCCAGAAAAAATAAAAAGAATTATTACTAGCAGCTATAAACCAGGGAGGAAATATAAAGTCTCCCAAAATCTGTCAGTCATCAGAAATACGTATTATATTAGAAATCTACATCTTGGATTTATCAAAAGGCAAATCATAACAAAAATAGTTTTTGGTCTATGTTTGAAGGCTTGCTTATTCAAACCTGCGTATTGAGACATGGGCATGGCCACTTTTAGGTACTGCTAGTTTAATGTTTGAGGCCAATAACTGCTAAAAGTAACACACAATAAGTGCAAAACATCTGCTTTTACTGCTGGGGGCATTTGCAGCATTTCTGGGAGGACTTCCATGTAAGAACACAGCTACTAGGCCTTCACTGCATGCAGATAATGCTGGCTGCATCTTCTGAGACGCCATCAGCTGCCCTTTATCGTCTTCTGTAGCAACGATTAACATGCATTAACGACCTCCACAGCCAGCCCAACATGGCGCTTTCCTCGTTAGATGTTTGACAAAGGAATTAGCAGCTGAGTAAACAGACCCCCATGAGGTTTATTTTAGTATGTTCTTAATTTTATGTTGTCATTGGATTTTTGCGTGTCATGTATAAGGGGGGAATATTACATCAAAAAACACAAATAGAATAACTTGAAACAGCTAGAATCAGATGCACACTTTGAACATCTCATACATATGCATTTTTCCACTCATGACTGGCTAAGAAGGTAAAGTGAATTGACCATGATCAGAGTCTATGGTGACGCTTTCCATCTTGTCACCTCATTCTCCAGAAAGAAGATAATCCCGCTGTAAGAGACCACCCGGACCTCCTGCTCAAAGCGCTTTGTGCTGCTTATCTGACTTTCAAATCTGATTTCTGCATATCCACTACCATCAAAATAAGAGCCGTCCATGATCCAAGGGTCACCAGTTGATTTTGACCTGGAAATAAGGGAGGAAAGAAGCAGAAGAGGTCTATACGGTCAGATTCAACCACTGATCCACTTCCTGTTCTTCACATGAAAGCAAATACAGTCGTGAGCAAAGGTTTAGGAACCTCTGGTCAAATTATACATTTCAATGAACCTCTAAAGTGAACAAAAACTGGCACAATTTCTACATAGTACAAAAGTTAAACATGACATCTTTCTGCAATTTAATGCAAAATTGCTCTTCTGGCTGATTTTAAGAGATTGAAATAATTTTTAAAAAAGTGAATGTGTCATGTGCAAAAGTTTGGACATCCTTCGTGTTGCATCATTACTAGTTTTTTTTAATTGTTAATAAAATCCAAAATGTTGACTGGCTCATTAGACTTGCAATTAGTCAGCTGAAGGACACATTTCCACAGAAGGACAAATAATCTGATCCTTCTAACCTCTCAAGCTACGACTGTTGTTCTGTCTACTTTCAATAGTCGTGGGCTCTACTAAGCAGCAGTCTGAACATTTGAAAATGAAATGAATTCACTTTTACAAAGCAGAAGAAGATGACAAACAATCTCTAAATATTTCCAGCTAGTAATTTCAACTCTCAGAAACATTTTTTAGCAATGGAAGTTACATGACGTCAAGGTAAGATCTGAAGACTAAGAAAAATCTCTGACAGAACTGCTAAAAAAATAGGTCTGATTTGCCAAAGAAACCCAGAAAACAACAGATCACTTCAAATAACTTGACAATTTTCCCCAACACTGAAGTAGCAGTCCAGAGGTCCACGACAGTTTTGCCTACACAATGATCCGATGGGAGAGTTGTCAGAAGGAAATCTTTTCTAAGACCTTATGATAGAAATCCTTACTTCAAGTATGCAAAAGAAAGCCCAGAAAAGCCTGAAACATTTTGGAAGAAAGTGCTTTGCAGGGATGACATGAATACAGAGCTGGTTTACCACAAGCACAAGACAAATTTGGAGAGAACAGGGTGAAGCTTTGAACAAGAAGAAACACAGGGTCAGACAGTGGCACAGAAATATTGTACTGATATAAGGAAGAATTGGATTCTACTGAATATCTGGATAACCTAGAAGCTAATTTCCCAGAATCGGTAAAGACAGGGAACTTGGATTTATTAGCTCACGCCATTCTCAAAAGTTGGATATTTCAGCAAAATAATCAACAGTGAGGTGCTTTCAGGAAAAACAGACGAAGGTTTTAAAAGGACCTCCGCAGTGAATGTTGTTGAAAATCTGTGGGGGTCCTAACCGTGCAGCACATGCAAGACGATCTGAGACTATGTCTGGCCTAGAAGATCTCTGCAAGGAAGAGGGGGGAAAATTCCAAAAGCAAGAAGAGAGAGAAGCTCTTATCCTGACCAAGGAGGTTTCACAAAGTACTAACTGAAAGGGTTTCCAAACTTTTTGCAGCTGCTATAGTCACTTTTTTCCCATTTTAGATCTTTAAAATCTGCAAATAAATAGTAATTTAAAACTTAGGGAATTGTTGAAACACACAATTTGACCCGAGGTGCCAAAGCTGTTGCACACAACTGTAAGTGGGCTTCAGTGCACAAAACGCAAATGGGAGTTTGGTGTGCAGTTTTCTGTCATTTTAGGGATATCTCTTCCATCCATGAACCCACTGGTTCTCTGGCAGCAAAGTCATGCATTGAGTCACAGGAGAAAAGCTGCTGCTCATTAGTGAATGACAAGCTGGGGGTTCTCAAAAGCCCTTCTCGCCGGGAGTGTCACATTTACCTCAGATATCCCCGAGTATGTATGGGACAGTGATGCATATGCACTGCCTCTATTGGGGGGCTAATGTTCAACAGCATTTCCTTTGGCAAGACAGAATTTTACACCCAGAAATTATCTAAAGTTTCCCAGACTAAGTTTACCTGAACTGGATAGAGGTGTTCCCAGGGGAGAGATTGGAAGAGGGTCTAGACTTATGAACACTCTTCATAAAATATGTGAACAAAATAAACCAGCACATTGACACATGCCAAACAGCAAATACTTTCCATGGGGTAGTGCACAATTTCCCTTTAACAACTGGTGTCATCTGTAAGTGGCCTGTAGCGTACTCGTTCTGCATGTCCTGAAAGCTAGAGTAGGCACTCAGGGACTGGGATGAGGATAATTCCAAGACTGAAGGAAGGGTAAAGTGAGGCTGTGCACAGGGTCTTGAGGTGGATAACGCCTAGGAAGCCTTTTACCTTGCACAGGGTTTATCCTTGGTGGTGTCCACCTGGAATGTTTCTTTAAAGTTGTACAGACTTATCACCTCCTCGTTAAGACTGTCCAACTCTATGCAGCCTCGATAACTGGGGTAATTGAGAATGTCAGGAGGCTGAAGGAGGAGAAGAAAACAAGGAAATTCTAGAATCATTCTACAGTTTGCTCGACATCCCTCCTTCCCAGGGACGTTGCATTTCATGCAAAACACCTCAAACAGAATGGTATGTCGGCACGTCTTTAATATTATTTCTAAGCTGCTGGCAGCATCCACGGCATAGAAAAGGCAAAGGGGGAGGGGGATCAGGCCTTCTGCATACCAGGTCAGCTGTGGATGCTATAAAGGCAGCATTTCCAGGCCCCCAGGTAGGGAGGGAGTCGTAATCACTGTTAGTAGCGATACCTGGTGGCTATATTCAGAGCCCAGGAAATTGCATCAAGACTTACAGTAATGACCAGATGAGGCATAGTGAGAAGCTCGGTCTAATAAAATAGGGGAACAGTCCCTGGGTAGTTGTAAAAGAATGAGTGGAGCTCCATTTGAGGCTGAAGAAAAAAGGTAAAGAGGAATATTAGAGTGGAGAAACTGATCTGTACTTCATTACCGTGAAGCTGGAAGGGTAACCTCCCACATAGAAAACCACACGGTTTGGTTCTAGATTTAACAGTCCTTGCTCTCCTTGGGTTACACTGTCTCCTTTAGTTTCATGTAGGGTATCCCGCTCCACAGTTACAGACATGTGTCCATACTGAAGAATTCTGGAAATCAGAGAAGGCCAAATAAAACAAGATCAACATAAACAGGTATATCTTCCAGACCTCCCACTCACTAGTCTGTCCTCTACCAGATGTCTTAGCGCTACAGTCATCATGGGCTTTTGAACTAACTGCATAGTAGCATGAAGAGCTGCTGTTAGCCAAGAAAAATAATTTAAAATTAACTAGTCAACATGGTGTCCACATGGCGGTCAACTGGATGAAGTTCAAGTGAAGGTCTGCGCTCTTCTCCGCTTCCAAGAGGTTGACTCACTGTTCACTCAGCCTGGTGAACCTTAGGAGTCTAGTTCATGACTTCCCAAACCTGTCCTGCTGATCTACTGTAGGATTTGAAGGTCAACTCTTATGATTCCAAAATTACAAATCCCAGGATTTAAAAAAAATTACACCAAATGGAATGACCAAAATTATTTGACAGTTTTGTAGTCCATATAAAGAGTGTTTCATGGTCATCGTTTTACCTCTCAATACTGATGGCTGCAAAATGCTCAGTGATGTCCTCGTCAATGCTCAGAACTGTTGGGTCTTCATCCCCCAGCTTATACACCCACTGGAGGTTTGCATCTTTCATCACAACACCCATGTAATCTCCAGTGGTCTGGCGGGGCAATGAACAGAAGCATGATTCCTAACCAACCAGCTCAGTTTTACTGCTTAATCTATGCATTATATAGTCAAAGCGCTAAGGAGGGAGCAGTCCTCTCACTCAATCACTGTGTTCATAAACCTCCATTAACTTAGTGAAGAATACAGAAAATTCCAATTTATCCCATTACCTTATACAATACAATCTCATTCTTCTACTCTGAACTAGAAGAGAGCTCTCATGGAGGACATTTCCAAGATGGGCTCATTTGATTTTACAGGCAGCTGCTTTGAAAGAGTGCTGAAAGTGCTCTTACATCTTGATGGCCAAGGTAGAGAACAAAGCGGCCAGCAGTTTCCACTGCCTGGCGCTTCTGCTTGGATTTTGGCTCGAGGTTTTGGATGTAGAACTTGAGGGAGGTGTAGGCTGCCAAATCCCGCGCATTGCTGGGCGCCCGCACCCGCACACCTGAAGTGCCGTTAAACTTCATGGGTACCTTCACCTGAGAATTGGATAACAGAATATCAGAGCTGTAACTAGGCATCTTAACAACCATATGTGTGCCCCCTGTGGCTATTCTGAGCCGCCTTCACCCCTCCAGGCTGATCCCCAGTCCTGTTTCACTGTCTCCTTCCTCCACTCCTCGTTCTGGATGCTAAAAGAGAGCACTTTTCTTCCTGGCTTTTATCAGCTGCAGGCCAAAACCTGTATTTCAGTCATTTTTCTACTTCCATGTGCTTTGCGCCCTGGGTGGCAGGCCCTCTCACCCACCCCCAGTTATGACTGTGGAATGAAGTCAGTGGAGAAGATGCTGTAAACCTCTGGCTTAGGAAAACAGTAATTCACTCTATTACATGTAAAACAAGAGGGGAAAGCATGCAGAGCATGGCTCATTGAATTCTTTCCAGCCCCTCTGTGTGTCTGTGCGCAAATGCATACACTCATCGGTTTGTATCTGTATTGCCTGTGTGTGTCCTGTGTATACAGTGTCTTGTGCACACATCTGTCTGTTTTGTATGTTTATCTATTGTTCATCGTGTGTATGTGTGTCTTTGTGAGCTGGTGTGTCTGTGCAAATTTGTGTGAATGAGCATGTCTTTGTGTTACCTTCCATGTGTGCTTGGATGTGTGTGTGTGTGTGTGTGTATGTGTTATATCAAAGTACTTAGAATATAAGAAATGCCATAATGGGTCAGACCAAGGTCTATCAAGTCCAGTTTCCTGTTTCCAACAGTGGCCAATCCGGGTCACAAGTACCTGGCAGGTTCCCAAAAAGGCACACAGGTTCCATAATGCTTGACGCTGGGTAAGTAGTGGATTTCCTGGGTCCTCTTTAATAATGGTTTATGGACTTTTCCTCCAGGAACTTGTCCAAACATTTTTTAAACCCAGCTACACTAACAGCTTACAGTATCCTCTGGTAACTAATTCCAGAGTTTGATTACTTTCTTTCTTTCTTTATATCATTAGCAAGGATTTTTTATACCACTTTATCATTTCAGTCAAAGCAGTTTACATTGTAACTTAAACTTGGTAATGCTATGCGTCAAGTGAAAAACATTTCTCTTATTGGTTTTGAATGGGTTACACTGTAGCTTCATTGTGTGTCCTCTAGTCTTTCTACTTTTTGATGGAGTAAACGACCGATCTAAGTTTACCTGTTCTACTCCATTCATTAATTTATAGACCTCTATCATTATTTCTCCTCAGTCATCTTTTTCCAAGTTGAAGAGCCCTAACCTTGAATATTTTGTGCAATTCTGGTTGCCGTATCTTAAAAAGGATATAGCAGAATTATAAAAGGTACAGAGAAAAGTCACCAAAATAGTAATGGAGATGGAAGGATATCCCTATGAGGAAAGGCTTAAAAGGTTAGGGGTTTTCAACTTGAAAAAGAGACAACTGAGGAGAGATATGATAGAGGTCTATAAATTAATGAATGGAATGGAATGGGTAAAGATAGATTGGTTATATACACCATCAAAAAGTAGAAAAACTAGGGGACATGCAATGAAGCTACAGGGTAACCCATTTAAGACTAATAAGAGAAAATATTTTTTCACTCAACACGTAATCAAACTCTAGAATTCGTTACTGGAGGATGTAGTAAAAGCTGTTAGTGTAGCTGGGTTTAAAAAAGCTTTGGACAAGTTCCTGGAGGAGAGGTTCATAAACCACTATTAAAGGGGACCCAGGATATCTACTGCTTGCCCCAGTAGAAGCATTGCGGAACCTATGTTTTTTTGGGGAGACTGCTAGGTACATATGACCTAGATTGGCTACTGCTGGAAACAGGATTCTGGGCTTGATGGACCTTGGTCTGATCCAGTATGGCATATCTTATGTTCTTAGACCCTGGAAAGTTATTGCACAACAACACTTAGCCAAACAGGAGACCCAAATGGCAAGAAGCCTTCTATGGGGCTGAAGCCTTATCCAATGCTCCTTGTAAGCCTGTTAGCAGCTGTCAGCACATAGTGGATTCCCGAATGAGGCTCAAACTAGAACCGATGGCCCAGTCCCCACCCTGCACTCACTTTGCTTGCAGCATTTCTGGCCTGTGAGATCAGCTGGCGGATACGTAAGATGTTACTGGAGACGCTGGCGTTCTGGCTCCTGCGGTTCTCCAGGCTACTCAGCTTTTCCAGCAACTGTGGGATGGTGCTTTCCAGGCTGGAAACTGGTTTATTGCAGGCCACAAGTCAAACACAAGGGAAAGGAGAGAGATGTGAGGTGCGAGGGACCATGGCTGCTCATAGCTCACGCATTTGCTATCAGGTATGCAACAAACCAACATGTGAAGCTAGATACTGGAACAGATACTAGGGGATCCTTAAAGTTATTCGAGCCTCAAAGCCTAACAAATGGTGATGTGTGTTGCACAGGCCCTAGAGAGGTTTGCAGTGCCTGAGGGCTGGATGGTTATAGCTGACAAGCAAATCTTGCTGTTGATGCCTTTCTTAGCATGCTAAAAGCAGTGGGGTCAGTTTTCAAACGTGTATTTTCAGGACCTTGGCAGGCTGAAATATGTTTAATCGTTCTGCCACTGTCTGTATACTGGAGGAGTGGAGGGCCTGTCAAGTGAGGGCAACATTAAAAAAACCCCACTCTACAACAGTGATATTCAGCCACTATATAGAATAGTTTGAGCCAATAGTCAAAGGCATTCCTTCCTGCTTCATTGGCTGGCCGACCCAGTTATTCAATACTGGTGGCCAGATATGGCCCCGGCATTGAATGTCTGGGTTTAGCAGTGATGGCAAGCCATTATAATCAGGTCCTTTGCTACTGATAGCAGCGGCAGTGCTGACTACATTATAAAAGGATACTGATGGAAATTATTCGCCATTTACACATGCAAATCCAAAGACCTATGTCATGCTTTGGGCAGCTGCTATTCAGTAAGTATGTATGCAAATGCAATTGTGTGTACTTTCAGTATGGATGTGCACAGGGATAGAGCTTGGGGGAAATATAGGCGGAGCCTAAAGTTCACAGGCAAGTTATAAAATACTATAACTTACCTACGTTCTTGAAAAATCTAGGCATGGGCATTTACGCCTGTTCTAGAGCTGGCATAAATGCCCATGCCTAGATTTTTGCACCAGTTATACGCTTATTCATAGAGTCCATTTTTTTGTATAAAATAGGCGCATTCGGGGTGCCTAAAACTAAGTGCTTGGTTATAACATTACCCTCAAAATATATATTTAATGCTGCTGACTATACACATAGCTGTGTGGTTGCTCTGTCTGTCCACTTCAATGGCTGATAAATAAAAGGAAAACACTGAATATGTGTGGTAAGTTTAAGCGCTAGCATTTAAATTCATATGGTGGCCACTACTGCTGAAAACATATTCCAATTTAACATACTTTATGATTACCAAACCAAAATGTCACCTTGCAGAGTCCACACATCCCACTGGCCTCCAGGACAGACCTTCCCCACACTGTCACTCAAAATGAGATGTGCCAGGAACGCCTGCCTTGCACTTAACCTACCTGATGTCGTTGCCTGCTCCAAAGCCTGGTCTAGGTCCTCACTCTGAATATCTCCATACTTCTCTTTCCACTCGTCCAGGTTCTTCTTCATGTCGGACAGTGTGCTCTCTAGCTTGGAAGCCGTGTTGTTTGCCTCCGTGGCTGCTGTCTTGGCAACCTGAATGGTAACGGCCGTGTTGTCTGCACAGAGAGACAATAACTAGAGGTCAAGTTAGGGAATTTGGTGTGGTGAAGTGTTACCAGGAGCCCCAGAACACCTTTGGTTGGAGGGGCCGCATAAACTAATCTTCTGCTCCGCCCCTAAGCCTGCTGATGCTGTGTTCAGCAAAATATTGGTAGGACTGGGCCATGGCCCCAGTGGTCTGCCTCATTCCGCTGCCTCGGTTATCAGTCTACGTGTCTCACTTTCATACATGCATATAAAGACATGCAAGAAAGAGGTCAGTTACATCAAAACCCCTCTCTTAAACATCTCTATGCCACATAAGTAAGGCAGACAGCTCAGTGTAATAAAGATGGAAATCTAAAGGCACCTGTTCAAACTATTCCACCACCACCCCTGCCTGAGGGAAAAGGCTGATCAAGTTCACTGTACTTCAAAGAAATAGCAAAAGCAGCTTGTGGCAAGGCCCTGAAACCAGGCAGTCGGTCTCGGCGCACAGAATGCTCTAGACATAACGGGACTGATATTCCAAAGCCGTGGCGGGACATTCAGTGGCAGTTTCTGGATAGGAGCTGCCGGAGAGCAACTTAGGCTGTTGTCCAGAGAAGGTCCAGCCGAAAACTGGACCCCTGGTGCTGCCCTCACTCTGTCCACAGACTGCCGAGGCAGCCTGTGGAAATATTCAGCAGTGCCGCTGAGAATCTTCCTCAGCGCCCCATCCGGATAGCCCCCAGTATCTGCATGCATGCAAAGCCATCAAAATGCCAAGGTGAATTCAAGACCTACTTCCTTCTGCAGTCAGCTTTTTCTGTATTGCTCTCAGGTTCTTCAGGAGATGCTCTTTTTTCATTTTGCCGTCCATCAATCTGTCCTTAGCTGCTTTCAGGGTCTCTTTAATGACTATTAGAAAACCACAGGCAAAATAGTGCATTAGAAGAGGATTCCCCGGTAAACGTAATTTAGCAACAATGAAAAGTGCGACACCTTCAAACTACATTTCAGTTATTTTATTTATTTAGCAACATTTCTATACCACTGCGTCTGCCACACAGTGGTGCAGAAGGAACAAGAACGTGAATCATTTTATATGGAACATAGTCAATAACAGGCTAAACAAGTTAACATGAAAATAACTTATAACATTTTAACATTCAGCTAAACAGGCAGTGGGGGAGACTATTATACATGGTGTGAGACAAATATATGGAGAGCTGGGGTGGTAGGAGTCTAGCTGATAGATCCAAAATGTTCCAAGAACAGGTTGGTCTTGAGTTTGCAGCAAAACTCTCCAATGTCAGTTAATGAATGAATTTTTGGGGTGAGGGAGTTCCAGATGGTGGTATACTATACAGTAAAAACAAATTAAGTTCTGCTTAGTTCCTTTCAGACTCAAATTATTGCTCAGCAGTTGAGAGCAAAACACAACACAAAGATAAGCACAGGAGGATCCTTAGGTGCAAAACGACGAGGGGAAATTCAGCAATAAACTGAAGACAACGAGACTACACCACAAAGTGACTTGGGCAGAGTGGATTGGCCAAAAGGCTCTTATCACGGTGTATATTTCTAGGAGCAATTTTCTCACAGTCTATTTTGGGGGAAAGTCTAGAGGCACAAATTTTGAAGAGAAAGTCCATATGTACTTTCCCTTGGAAACATGTTGAAGATACGTGTTTTTTGTGCAAGGAGATTATCTATGGAAAATAATTCAAGATAATTTAAAAATGCAATTTATACAAGTTATTTTCATCTCTGGGGTCAATTTTCAAACCCATTTTATGCAGGTAAAGGTGACATTTTACTTACCAGTTAATGTCCTTCTCTTGAGTCCTGCTAGACCAGTCCAGACAAGTGGGTTCTGTTCTCCTACCAGCATATTGGTGGAGACAAAGAACAGCTCGGATTTTAATGACATTGCCTCAGTCACCAAAGGTCCCTTCAGTATTCGTCCCAAAGCATATGGAAGAGACATGACAAGTCTCACCCCACCTCAATCATGGCAACAAAGAGGGCTTTTGTGTACTATGCCCCCTCGTGTTGGAACGCCCTCCCACCCAACATCCGGTCCATTACGGACCTTACCCTTTTCAGGAAGGCACTGAAACACCACCTTTTCCTGCAGCATTACAGTACCACACAACAACCACACATTCCCAGTCACCTAAACAGCCACTCCATCCTACCCACCATACATGACACCAACACAGCACGATAGCTCTACCAGAATCCTAGTAAGATCATGTATATAGTAAGATCATGTATATAGTAACCTAAGAATGTAAATACCTAGCCTATAGTCTGTATATAGTTTACCCAGTTAACCCAAGTTTATCTATCCTGTTCTCTGTAAGTTCAGTGCGGGCCCCACCCGTGCCTGGACAAACCTGATGTTATTTGTAAACCGAGCTGAATTTGAAGAGCGTGGTATAGAAAAGACTTTAAATAAAATAAATAAATAAATAAAACAATGAGTAATTAACAGTAAAGAACTATGTGCAGGAAAGCATAAACAGAAAGCTGTCCGAAGAAGATGAGCCTGCAGAGCCAAGTGAAAAAAAATCATAGTGGACCCAAGGGTACCACAGCAGAAGAACAGAGCAAATCCAGTTTTACGGGCAGGCCCTAGACTGGTCTAGCAGGACTCAAGGAAAGGACATTAACTGGTAAATAAATGTCACCTTCCATATTGTCCTGCTAGACCAATCCAGACAAGTGGGATGTACCAAAGCTACAACTTCACTGGATGGGAAGAAGACACAGCAGCTTACAAAATCCTCGAGTCTAAGGCCATGTCCACCCAAGCATGGACATTCAAGTGGTAATGCTTGACAAAATTGGAAAGTGATGCCCACATTGCTGTCTGACAAATATCTGCAGGGGCTACTGAGCTTCGCTCCACCCACGAGGACACTTGTGCTCGGGTAGAATGGGTGTACAAATCCTCTGGAACTGGCCAGTTCCTTAACAGATATGCCGAGGCAATGGCCTCATTAATGCACCACCCCAAAGTCAACTTGGCCGCCATGCCACACTTGCATGGGCCAGCAAAAAAGCACAAAAAGATGGATGGACTTACAAAAGGAATTCGGAACCTTCAAATACCAGAGAAACACCCTCTGGACATCCACAAGGCATAAATCTTTATCCTTCCCCTGACACTACTCCTATGAGAGGGAGGGCAGGCAGACCACCTGGTGCACATGAAGGGGAGAAAGCACCTTAGGCAAGAAGGAAGGCACAGATGGAATGGAAACAGCCTCCTTTGAAAAAGACAGAGCCTCCGGAACAAATCGTAACCAAGAAAACAGTCTTCAGCATCAAATCCTTCAAAATAGTGCACTTCAATCGCTCAAAGGGCTCTGACATCAGGGCCCTGAGCACCAGACACAGATCCCAGAAAGATCCCAGAAAGAGATCACAGACCAAAGGGGAGAATGCAGACACCGAATCCCCTGGAGAAAGTGTGAGATGTTCGGGTGCAAGGCCAGAGACTTACCAGCCACCGTACCTTGGAAACAGGACAAAGCTACCACCTGATCTTTCAGGGAGCTAAGGAAAAGGCCCTTCTCCAGGCCATCCTGTAGAAGGCCATTAGAGATGGCCCCATGGCCACCTCAGGAGCCAACTGCTGCATGCCGCACCATTGCCATGTGCTGGCCATCTCTTTTCAAGAGCCAAACATAAGCGAGAAGGGAGCAGAGTCCTCCAGGACGATCAATCCTTGCTGCAATAGGCCCCAAGACAGAGGCAACTGAAGAGGAGGTTCCTGCAGGAGCTGCATCAGGTCTCTGAACCATGCTCTCTTCGGCCAATCTGGCGCCATCAGAGCAAGCCTGCCTAGGAGGCATACTATACGCCAAAGCATATGCCCCATCAGGGGCCACAGAGGAAAGCATACAGCTGATGCTGACTTGGCCAAGGCTCGGTCAGGGTGTCGCTGAACCTCAGACCACGTCTCTGTGGCAGCTGAAGAAGCAGCAAACCTTGGCATTGGAGCGGGTCACCATCAGATCCATTTTGGGGAATCCCAGCAGCGTAGAATCAATTCAAAAGCCTCCTGACTCAACTCCCACTCTCCAGGATCCAAAGAGTGCCAGCTTAGGAAGTCCATTTCCACATTGTCCACCCCAGCACTGTGCCAAGACAACAAGGCTAGGAGGTTCTTCTCCACCCAGGCAAATGGGAGATCAATTTCCAGAGCTACCCCGGCACTCCTTGTGCCACCTTGCCAATTAACAGTAGCCACTGCCATGGCATTGTCTGAAAACACTCAAACCACCTCGCCCTCGACCAGGGACCAGAAATGCAGAAGACCCAACCTGATGGCCCTCGCCTCAAGGCGGTTGATGGACTATGCTGCTTCCCTGCAGTTCCAATGGTCCTAGGCCATACGGTCTTGGCAATGGGCTCCCCAGCCTGAAAGACTGGCATCCGTCATCAGGCAGATTCAGGAGAAATCGTCCAGCAACACACCCTTCCTCAGATGACCAGGCTGCTGCCACCACTGCAGGCTGAGAACTTGGGGACCACCAAGTCAGCAGGGACCGCTGGAGCAGTTGCATATGAGCACATGCCCATGGCACTATATCTATGGTCACCACCATCAATCTGAGGAGCTGAAGATAATCCTAGACTCTGGGAGCCTGCTGCGCACAGAACAGCGCCATGCAATCCAACAGTCTTTTGACTTCCTCCTCTGGTAGGAAACTTCTGCCCACTCGAGTGCAGAAATGTGCTCCAGAAATTCTGGGGACTGGGAAAATAACAGCTGGCTCTTTCCCTGATCACCCAGCTGAGGTTCTCCAAAAAGGATACCACTCAGGATGCCACCCAAGACATCTCTGAAAGGAATGGGCCTGGATGAGCTAGTCATCAAGATATGAATGGAAACAGATCCCTTGGCGATGCAGCACCGTGGCTGCTACTACCATGTCCTTCAAGAACATCCTTCTGGTGGTGGATAGTCCAAAAGGGAGGGTGGTGAACTGAAAGTGAGAGCCAAGCACAACAAAATGCAGATACTGCTGCTGATCCGTCTGGATTGGGATATGAAAATATGCCTAGGCCAGATCCAGAGAAGCCAAGAATTTCCCTCAGTGCACTGCTTGAATCACGGAGCACAAGATTTCCATTCAGAAATGCAGGACGCGCAAGTGCTTGTTGACTCCCTTGAGGTCCAGATGGTCTGGAAGGAAATGTCTTTTTGGGCACCATGAAATAGATGAGAGTATCTACCCTTGCCCCGCTTGTCCATCGTGACAGGTACCACTTCCTTTAGATGCAGCAGCTTGTCCAAAGTGGCCCGCACAATGGCCAAGGTAGTGAACTGGATTAGAAATTGGTTGACTGACAGACGGCAGAAGGTAGCGGTAAATGGAACTCATTTGTTTTATTTTCCATTCCTTTCCTTATGATACATACTGTAGCATTCTATTTGCTCTCTTGGCCGCCGCTGCACACTGGGCCGAGGGTTTTAACATGTTAGCCACAATGATGCTTAAATCTTTTTCCTGGGTGGTGGTTCCTAATGTGGAACCTTGCATCGTGTAACCATAAGTTGGGTTGTTGTTCTCTAGGTGGATAACTTTGCACTTGTCCTCATTAAATTTCATCTGCCATGTTGATGCCCAGTCTTCCAATTTATCAAGATCCTCTTGCAATTTTCCACAATCCTCATGGGTTTTAACAACTTTAAATAGTTTTGTGTCATCTGCAAATTTGATAACCTCACTCGTTATTCCCTTTTCCAGGTCATTTATGAATATGTCAAAAAGCAGTGGACCCAGCACAGATCCCTGGGGTACACCACTATTCACCTTTCTCCATTGGGAAAATTGGCCATTTAGCCCTACCCTCTGCATTCTATCTTTTAACCAGTTCCTGAACCACAATAGTACTCTGCCTCCTATCCCATGACTCTTTAGTTTTGCCAAATGTCTCTGATGAGGGACCTTGTCAAAGGCTTTCTGAAAGTCCAAATACACTATATCAACCGACTCACCTTTGTCTACCTATTTATTCACAACTTCAAAAAAATATAACAAATTTGTAAGACAAGATCTTCCTTGCCTAAAGCCATGTTGGCTGTCTCCCATTAAGCCATGACTATCTACATGTTCAGCAATTTTGTTCTTTATGATGGTTTCTACCATTTTTTCTGGTACTGACATCAGGCTCACCAGTCTGTATCCTCCCGGATCATCCCTTGAACCCTTTTTAAAAATTGGTGTTACGTTGGCCATCCTCCAATCTTCAGGTATTACAGATGATTTTAATGATAGTTCACAGATTACTAATAGCAGGTCTGCAATCTCATATTTCAGTTCTTTCAACACCCTTGGATGTATATCATCTGGTCCAGGTGATTTGCTACTCTTCAGTTTATCAAATAGATGTAATACATCTTCCCGATATATCGATATTTCCTTCAATTCTTCCGCACCTTTAAATACCACTTCAGTCATGGGTAACATCCCTACATCTTCCTCAATAAAGACCGAAGCAAAGAATTCATTCAGTCTCTCCACTATCGCCTTGTCACCTCTTAGTGCCCCTTTAACCCCTCTATCATCTAATGGACCAACTGACTCTCACAGGTTTTTTGCTATGAATGTACTTGAAAAAGTCTTTATTACGCGTTTTTGCTTCCGCAGCAAGCTTCTTCTCAAATTCTACCTTTGCCTGCCTTATCAATGCCTTGCATTTAACTTGCCAGTGCTTGTGCTGTTTCCAGTTTTCGTCATTTGGCTCTTTTATTCCATTTCCTGAAAGATGCTTTTTTGGCAACAGCCACCTTTCTGACCTCACGTTTAAACCATGCTGGCAGTTTTTTGGACTTCCTTCCACTTTTCTTAAAACATGGAATACAGCTGGTCAGGGCTTCCAAGATAGTAGTTTTCAACAACACCCAAGCTTGATGTAAGTCTTTAACCTTTACAACTGCTCCTTTTAGTTTTTCTTAACTATTTTCCTCATTTTATCATAGTCTCCCTTTCAAAAGTTAAAAGGTAGTACTGTGGATTTCCTTACCATCCCTCCTCCACTAATTAAATAAAACGCGATCATGCTATGATCACTATTGCCAAGTGGCCCCAACACCCTTATCTCTTGCACCAGATCTGGTGTTCCACTAAGGACTAGGTCCTATATGGCTTCCCCTCTGGTCGGTTCATGAACCAGCTGCTCCAAGAAGCAGTCATTCATTTCATCTAGGAACTTTATCTTCCTAGCATCTGGGCTTTTCATTCATTTTTTGTCACACTGATCTGCTGGTAGGGGAACACAAACCACTTTTCTGGACTGGTCTAGAATGATGATGTGGAATAGCCTTTTTATGCACAAATTACAAACTGGCCATCTGAACCTTGCCCTCCATCGGTGGGGCTAATATGTGTTGCCCAGTGATTGCAGGCTTTTGGCCATATTTATTTATTTAACAATTTTTAGATACTGCCTTTCATATTAGGAAAGCGGTTTACATTGAATTTCAAGGGTACACTGAACAGTGAACAATCAGATGAACAGTGCAACAGGGGTACCATATACAAAGTAACTATGTATAACAGGGGCAACTATGTACAGGAAGCGAACATTTGTTCAGGTTCCGAGGTTAGAGTAACTCCTGGAATAGGTAGGTCTTTAGTTTTTTCCGAAAGTCCCCGCAGTCTTCGATATCCCATAATGTGGGTCCGTATATTGAGAAAGCTCTCTGGCACACTGCTTGGATGCTCTTCCGCTTGTGGGTTGGAACGCTGAGTAAACTCTGGGTTTGAGTTCAGGTTTGAGGGTTTTTGGATGAGACTAAAGAGGCAGTCTTCAGTTTGGTTATGCGTGGTCTTGTAAGTCTTGTATTTAATGCACCTGCGAAACACCAGGCACCTGCGAAACACCAATCGAGCCATATTCCACAAATTAAGAATACTGCAGCCTTTACGTAACATCCTTGATCATGATGACTTCAGATCTGTCGCTCAGGCCCTCATCATTCCACACCTAGATTACTGCAATGCCATACTGCAAGGCCTGCCGAAGAAAACTACAAATATTCTGCAAATGGCACAACATGTTGCAGCCAGAATCATCATGCAAAAAAGACTCTCTGACCACATTACACCCAGCCTAATTGAGCTGCATTGGCTCCCCATCACGGCCCGCATTCAGTACAAATTACTAGTCACTACATTCAAACTTATCCATAATATAGCACCCTCTCACCTCAACAGCTTGATTTCCAATCCACCCAACAACAGAAGTAGGAGAGCAGCGAACCTCAACACCATCTGCCTCCCGAGATCATTCACAAAGGCTAATGCCTGTACCACTAACAGAGCTTTCTCGTTTACAGCTCCTACACTCTGGAATCGGTTGCCAAGTAATCTGCGTGAAATCTGTGATCTAAAGGACTTTAGAAAAGAGCTTAAGACACACCTTTTTCAAGTCCCATTACAACCTAACATCATGAGCTACACGCAACCGCGTGTAAATATACATATGCAGATCACTTATAAAGTTTTAACAGTTTAGTCAATTGTAAATATGTATATAACAATCATTTGTAAATATGTATATAGCAATCAACTGTAAGCCTGTAACCTGTATTCTGCTGTGCCCCCCCCCCCTCTAATCAGAGTGTTTTTAATCTAATTCCTGGCCAGTACAGCCAACATCACCATGTGTAACAACCGCTGCTGATCACTGGAAGCAGCGGGATATAAATGTACGCTAAATAAATAAAATGCGGGTCTGTATGGGGAGCCAGTGTAGGCTCTTCAGAACAGGGGTTATGTGCTCATGGCTTGAGGATCTTGTTATTAGATGTACTGTGATGTTTTGCACTAGTTTCAGAGGAAGGTCTGTTTTGGTAGGCCTTGGAGGATGGAGTTGCAATTTAGAGGTGGCATTCCTGGGGATATGCATAGGTTGGGGGGAGGACATCAACACACATAAACTGCATTTTCAGCTCTATGTATATGGTTTTTCACCTGTTAAAAAAGCAGGTGTATACATTTTGCATTCGCAACAGGTTTCAGAATGAAAGTTAGTGCAGATTTTGTCTGTATAATACCAAGGCATTCTGTAAAGACATCCGGCAGTACTATCTAGATGATGCCACTGCATCTCTTTTCACAGTGCTGCTGCTACCTTGATATGTCCTTTTAAATAGTGAGGCCTTAGTTTTTATTAAGTAATGGGTTTAATTTCATTTTAATTGTTTGGCATTCGTAAATGTTTACGTGTTGACTGTTAAACTGCCCTGTAATCTTCCAGAGATGGGCTGGTAATAAATATGAGAAATAAATACATAAGCACTTCTGCTCTTACCACCATTTAATTTTGTTCCATCTTCTTTTATATCTTCGACAAGCGCAGCGCCTTTCTTCCTCAGGTCATTGGCTTTCTTGGTGAGATCTCCAGACACAATGCTCTGAAACACAATATGGCACATCTTCACAATAGCCCTCATACAGTAATCTCCCTATTGGAATTTGAACTCTTCCCAGAAGAGTGGGTGTAGGATAGAGGGGTATCAGTGGTAGGCATAAGCTCTAAAGAAATAGGGGCATGATATTTAAAAGGTAATGTATCTGAGGAATTGAAACAAATCTCAATAAATCAGGAAGATGTAATACAGAAATTTGATAAACTAAAGAGTAGCAAATCACCTGCACCAGATGGTGTATATCCCCGGTTGTTAAAATATTCAAAAATGAAATTGCAGACCTACTATTAGTAATTTGTCAACTATCATTAAAACTGTCTATAGTACCTGAAAATTGGACAGTGGCCAACGTAATGCCAATTTTAGGAAGGCTTCTAGAGGTGATTCATGAAGCTATAGGCCGGTGAGCCTGATGTCAGTGCTGGGCAAAATGGTAGAAAACATTATAAAGAACAATATTACTGAATGTATAGATGGTCATGGCTTAATAGGACAAAACCAACATGGATTTAGCCAAGGAAAGCCCTGTCTCAATAATTTCTTAAATGTTTTTGAAGGTGTGAATAAACAGGTCAGCCAGTTGAAATAGTATATCTGGATTTTTAAAAAGCCTTTGACAAGGTCCCTCATGAAAGAATCTTGAGGAAATTAAAAAATCATGGGATAGGAGGCAGTGTACTATTGAGGATTAGGAACTGATTAAAAGATAGGGCTAAAGGAGTAGGGGCTTAATGGCCAATTTTTCCAATGGAGAAAGGTGCTGGGTCTGTTGCTTTTTATCATATTCGTAAATGAACTGAAAATGGGAATAACTAGTGAAGTGATCAAATCTGCAGATGACACAAAACTATTCAAAGTTGTTAAAACACAAGAGGATTGTGAGACACTGAAAGGCTGGATGGCCAAATGGCAGATGGAATTTAATGTGGACAAGTGCAAAGTTATGCATTTAGGTAAGAATGACCCAAATTACAGTTACACGATGCAAGATTTCACTTTAGGAATCATCACCCAGTAAAAGGATCTGGGTGTCATTGTGGCTATTAAGTTGAAGCCCTCTGCTCAGTGTACAGTGGTGGCCAAGAAAGCAAATAGAATGCTATGAATCATAAGGAAAGGAATGGAGAATAAACCCAAGGATAATTAGAATGCCTCTGTATCTCTCTAAGGTGCAATTCTGGTCGCCATATCTTAAAAAGGATATAGCAGAATTGAAGTAGTACAGAGCACCGTGAACAACATGATAAAGGGAATGAAAGGATACTCTATGAAGGAAGACTTAAAAGGTTAGTGCTCTTAAGCTTGGAAAGGAGACGGCTGAGGTGAGATATGATAGAGGTCTATAAAATAATGAATGGCGTGGAATGGGTAAACGTAGACTGGTTGTTTACTCCTCAAGAAGTAGAAAGACTATGGGACACACAATGAAGCTACAAGTAGCACATTTAAGACTAAATGGAAAAAATATGTTTTCACTCAATGCAAATCAAGCCCTGTAATTTGTTGCCGGAGGATATAGTAAAAGAATAGCTGGGTTTAAAAGAGGGCTGGACAAGTTTCTGGAGGAAAAGTCCATAAAATATTATTAAAGAGGACCTAAGAAAAGCAGTGCTGCCCCCTGGGATAAGCAGTATGGAAATCTGACAGATACTTGTGACCTGGATTGGCTGTTGCTGGAAACAATATATTGGACTTGATGGAGCTTGGTCTGACCCAGTATGGCATATCTTATGTTCTTATGTGTTTTACCCTTGCAAACTGTTTGAGGGATGTATATGTAATAATGAACAAACTCTCTCTATGACAATGAGGAAAACCGAGAGGCGTACTGCTACTTGGAGCAGGGCTGACCTGTCCACTAGGTGAGCTATGCTTTTGGCTCGCATAGTTTTAGCACGGATGCTAACTGGGTAGCGGTGTAATATCATAGTAACATAGTAAATGACGGCAGATAAAGACCAGTACGGTCCATCTAGTCTGCCCAGTAAGATGGCAAGAGTAGGTGCACCTGCCACTCTGTGCAGGCCACCCCTCTCCATGTCTTTGTTTAAGGGGTGAACCCACCACTCCGTGTAGGACACCCCTGTATACTGAGAAATTAGTTAGTTAAGTTTATTTTGATTTTCTCCAGGGCTTGTACAGCGGCCCCGAATATTCAATGCTGTCACCACAGCATTGCATATGTGGGGTTAGGGGTCGGCGGGCAGGACTATGCGCCGCATCGGCACATAGCCTGCCACAATGAATATCAAGGCCATAGTGTTTAGTTTCATCTGTAAAGCAGAGGCAAAACGTAGAGTGATAAGATGAAAACTGTAGAATGTGGCAGTTTTTCCTTATATAATAAGTCCTGCAGCCACGGTAAGGTGAGGGATTTACAGGAAACTGCTCAGGTTTACATATCTGTGGGCTCCCTCCCTTAAGGCCTTAAGTAGTACTGTTATTAATATAATTTTCTTTGTACGTGTTTTCAGTTCATTCCTTACTTGAATTTAGGGAATTAAAGTCAAAGAAGCTAGGTTGAATTCTGCTACCTGGTGAGCCTGGTCAGGATTAGCAAAACCAAACAGGTCTATGTACCAGTGATGACATCAAAAAGCTTCTGGTTCGGACTCTGTCTCCAACATCTGCTGGCTGGGGGAGATAACCCACTAGTCTGGACTGGTCTTGTAGGATGAATTGGAAAAGCAGAATCATTTTTTGGGTTGGATAGCAGATTTTGTTGGAGAGGCAACGAAAAGAGCTGCAGAGGCTGTAGTGCTGGTAGAGTGTGCACATGATGAGACAGTAGAGACACTGACCCAAGAAAGACTGATCAGCACAGGTCCTGCAGAGACACAGCACAAGCATGCCCGATAGATCCTGCCATGACACGCTGTAAAAGGGGAGGAGCTTGGGGAAGAGCAGCAATGCCAGATACAAGAGACTCAGCGATTGCAGATTGGTAGCTCTTGTGAAATAATCCGAAGTGTAAGAGAGGGGGATCCAGTGATGTCAGGGCCACAGAAGCGCCATAGCGCTAGGGCCAGCAGCAGAGTAACACAAAACAAAATAAAAATGAGAACTCCAGGAGCTTCGATGGACTGCAGAAAAGACACCTGTGCCTTGATTTGGCAATTTGGGGCAATATGCAAATTCAGCCGGTACTTTTTAAGAGAGGAACTGCACCAAAATCAATGTAAAACTAAGTGGGTTTACCATTTAGGCAAGAAGAGTGAAAAAAGTATTCTCAGAGACCTGTGCTCACTTTCAAAGCATGTGAACTTTGGAATATCCAAAAATGTGACTTGTTGCCTACCTCACTATAAACCCCCCTCCCTCCCTTTGCGCCTCTGCTGTACACATAGAGTAGGTATTCTGGTGAAAAACAAGCTTCCTTTTACCTATATGGAGGGTAGTATATGAAATATAAAATTCCCCAGCTGTATACATGCATAGAAGTAGGTACTCTGATAACATGGCTTCTACTTTTATGCAAAATAGAGAGGGAGGAGTAGCCTAGTGGTTGGGGCAAGGTACTTCAGGCTGGAAGGTCGGGGGTTCAAATCCCACTAGAGGACAGCAACCTTGGGCCGGAAGGACTGGGGTTTCTAGTCCCACAGATGCTCCTTGTGGTCTTGGGCAAGCCACTTAACCCTCCATTGCCCATGTTCCCTGTAAGTATTAGTGTATGTGTCTCATATCCCCACGTGTTAAATGTATCCCCCAATTGTGTTGTGACCACTTTGATTGAAGGATAAGGCGGTATACAAAACTGTCTAAATAAATAAAATAAAATACACACAGGCACTCCTGGGGACGGAATCTGGGCGCAGCAGGGGTGAGAGCCGCTCTCATGCATGTATTTTAGAAGATACGCTTCTTACCTGTACAGTGATGCGTAAAGTTACTGTAGTGTTGGACTAGGCGATGAGCCTGCACAGCCTAAGCACTCTCTATTATGTTTCATACACTGAGATATTACTAAAGAAAATTAGAGGTTGAATAACCTCATCTACTAGCCGGCATTAACAGGGGGTCTCCCACCACTAACACTCCTTGCAGCCACTCTGATCTTTAGGTCAAATATAAACTAAGTTTTACCTTGCTGGACTCATACGATGCTCATATTTCTGTCTGTCTGGCATGTGATTTCTCTGTCCTATCTATACTCTGCTAGGGGCTCCCCACCACCTCCCATCCTTTCTCAGTATTCAATGCTTCTACTGACTTGGAGACTTGTGAGCAAGCTGCCACATGCTTTCTGACCCCCACAATGCGAGCGCACCCTTCACTCCGGGAAATCATACCCACCTTCAGAGCAGCTTTAGAATCCTGCTTGGCACTGTTCGCTGCCTTCCCTGCATTCTGCACGACATCAATGATGCGGGCGTAGGCATTGGAGGCGTTTACAGCTTTTTGGATAAATCTATCCTGATTTGTGTCACCAATGATGCTGAAGAGAAAGATGAAAAAGAAGTAGCAGTTCTTTCTGGTTGCCTTCTCTAGGAGTGGAGAAAAGCCCTCATATTCAAGATGATACCAACAATCTTGGGCTATTGCCTCCAGAATCTGATGACATGGCATCAAGAGATTCAGGGGAAAACCATTAAGAAAGATCGCGGGAGGAGGAAACAAATTAATATGAATTATATTCACTGTAACCCTTTTAAGACTAATAACAGAAAATATTTTTTCACTCAATGCATAATCAAACTCTGGAATTCATTACCTGAGGATGTAGTAAAAGCTGTTAGTGTAGCTGGGTTTGGACAAGTTGCTGGAGGAAAGGTCCATAAACCATTATTGAAGAGGACCCAGGAAATCCACTGCTTCCCCTGGGATAAGCATTGTGGAACCTGTGTGCCTTTTTAGGAACCTGCCAGGTATTTCCAACACCTGGATTGACCTGTGTTGGAAACAGGATACTGGGCTTGATGGACCTTGCTCTGACCCAGTATGGCATTTCTTATGTTATGTTCTTATCTTTCAACCTAAGCTTCGGTCACATACTAATGATCACTGGGGTCTCTCAATGGAAAACTCTCAAGGCTGCTCAGAGCAAGCATTCTAATTAAGCAAACACTTAAAGTGCAGGAAACTGTCATAAATCCATCAAAACCTGCCAATGTGCAATGAATATTAATGAGCTGTTTACAGTGGCATCTATCAGGAAACATCATATGCCATTGCAAGATGGTTGGAAAATTGCATTTTTGATCTGTTAAAACTAAAAATTAAAAGAATATATATATTTGGGGAAGCTGAAATTAAGCATTTTGAGGTAGAGGGCAGTTATGAAACTGGCCTTGAGGCTTGCAGGCCGGTGGGTACACTATACCCTGAGCTTTCAAGTTCATTTTCAAAAGAGCCACTAAAGATCAACCATGAACCTTAACCATAAAATATATCAAGAAATTCAATGTAGGATACCATATTTATGTGGACGATATAATGCTATATCTTCCTTTTGATTGCAAATTCCATCCTCCATCAAATTGCAACTTGCTTCAGTGAGGCATCAAAGTGGCTCAGCAGGCAAAACCTCAAGATCAATTATAGCAAAACTGAGGTACTGTATGTAACAAGGACTTCACTCCACCCCCAAAACTACACCTCAGCGAGGATGATCTATTGGTAAAAAAATGAAGTAAAGTATGTGGGTGTCACCCTAGATCAGACTCTCAGTATGGCCACACACATAAAACTATCTACTATAAGCTCAGGATGGTACAGCAGCTAAGACCCCTACTCTCAAGTCACAATTTCAGATCCGTTCTCCAGGCACTGATCACACCGCACTTCGACTATTGCAATAGCATTCTGCAAGGTCTATCCAAGCAAGCACTAAACCAGCTACAGATGGCCCAACATGTTGCTGCACGCATCATATGGAACCACATCACTCCAATACTATATAATTAACACTGTCTTCCAATTCAAAGCCACTTTAATTTCAAAATACTAATGATGCAATTTAAACTTTTCAGAGACACAGTCGCCTCTCACCTTACCGCCCTTATTAGATCTTCTCCAATGGTTACCAAAAAAACCCCACTAATCAGCTTCAAATAGCTCAAAATGTGGCAGCCAGGATCATCTGCAAAGCCTCTCTATCAGATCATATTACCTCCATCCTACAAATGCTCCACTGGCTCCAAATTTTAAGCCGAATTAAATACAAAATCCTGATAACTACCTTCAAACTGCTAAACAACATCGCACCATCATTCTTATCCACACTCATTCGGCCCTCCACAGAAATGAGAATGCCCCATAAACACTATTAAAATCCCTCAGGACTACCGTAAAACTAGGCAAGCCACCAGCAATAGAGCATTCTCGTCCATAGCCCCTACACTATGGAATTCCCTCCCTGACACACTGAGATCCATTAAAGACCTCCAAACCTTTAAGAAACACATCAAGACATACCTTTTCATTGAACACGATGGCAGCGATTACAACAATCACCCTACATATCCACCTTAACAACCCCTCATAACCAAGTCTATCTTCTGCCTCGTAACAACACAAGAGTGAAATAACTTGTATATAGTTCATCATGTACAGAGTTAAATGTAAATAATATTCCCCATATATTACTTCTTACCCCAGTTGGATGTAACGCATTGTTTAATGTATACTGTTGAGTTCATTGTAAACCGCCCCTGATCTCTGGAAGGGGTGGTATATAAAAACTTTGAAATAAAATAATAAAATAAATAAATGAATAATTGCCAGACCAACAGATGTATGACTTAGATGAGGCTGCATGCAAAATACACTAGCAGTTTCCTCTGATTTTTGCAAATCCAACCGGACCACTAGCAATACAGCATTCTCATACTTTACATCCGTACTCTGGAACACCCTACCTGATAAACTGAGAGCTATCCAAGATCTCTCCCTGTTCCACAAGTAACTTAAAACACACCTTTTTGTGCTCCATTTCAGGTATACACTGGAACCAGGCAACATTGACCCAACCTAAAATCCCACCTAACACTCCATCCAATACCAACTAGATCTTCCTCTATTCTCTATATGATTCTGATTGATTGAAACCTATCCTATAAATATGTTCTATAAATAGCACAAATATTGTAAATAACGCACATTTTGAAAATAGCGCAGACTCTGTCAATAGCGCACGTGCTATAGATAACAGCAAATCACCTCACACCGACATGTTAAAGTCACTAAGACTCACTTTCTGTAAATAGTTCCCATGTTGATGTTTATATATATCTGAAATGTTCCATGTAACTGGTTTGGTTTGATTTGGTTTTTGTATTAGTTCTCTGTAAACTGCACTTGATCTCTGGAAAGTGCAGTATATAAATGCCAACAAATAAATAAAAATAAAATAAATGTCAAACAAAACAAGGTCAGGTTATCTATAAATAGTCTAAGAGCTGTAATAAGTGTTTTAAAAAAATATTTTTTGTTGGAATCTTTGTTTTGAAGGGCTGCACACCTCTCAAATAACAGTTTCCTATTTAATTTTTATAATCATGACACCTATCAAAGTGTCACACCTTGTGTAAACACCACTAAGTGAAACACAAATAAAAGAAGCATAACTTTGCTTTCAGGAACAAAACTCGGGCCTCCAAGGTTTTTAAGAGTAATTTCTGATCTAATTGTTTAAAGGAAGAACCCCATCTCATATCCAGCAGCGACACAGAACTGTGTTTCAAGTTCAAATCTTGTCAACGAGCTCTGCATCAGACTTTTCAGGATCGGTATTAAGATTAATGGATCACACAAAGTAAGTCCAATTAAGACATAGATGAAAGATGAATGAAACAGCTCTTAAACGGCATCACAAAATGACGTCATGGCCAATAGGAACGCCATCATTAAAATAGATGAGGATTAAAGAAGACTCCACCAGTTGATCTCCAAATTTAGACCAGTGGGGTGAACAGTCTTTAATCTATAGATCCATCGTTGTTCCTAATATTGTAACGGAGACTCTCGAGCCATTTCAATTGCTCAAAACAATGTTGCTTATGAAGAAAATTAGGCATGATCAGTGCAGTAAGAACTCTATTCTTCAAACGTGAGCAATATACTCCAAGTTGTAATTTGATAGGGTGGATTGTCCTATCTATATACAGCAAAGGACATGGGCAAACTAAAAGATATACAACAAAAGTGGTAGCACAAGTAGTATGTCAACATGCTGAGTAGGAGAATGTAGTTAGAGGGTCAGTCTAAGTTTCACCAACTAAGGCTGTAGCACAGACATTAGACTGAGAACATGAGAAATGGCCTGGAATAAGATCAACCTAGGATTTTGGAGTCGATCAGATGGCCTAGCCGCTTGAACTACATAATCTCTGATGTTCCTCCTGCGGATGAATGTGGGTGGTCTTTACACAAGGTGTGACGCTTTGATAGGTGTCATGATTATAAAAATTAAATAGGAAACTTTGTTATTTGAGAGGTGTGCAGCCCTTCAAAACAAAGATTCCAACAAAAAATCTTTTTAAAAAACTTATTAGAGCTTTTGGACTATTTATAGATGACCTGACCTTGTTTTGCTTGACATTTTCAAAAGAGAACATAGCAGGGGGTGGGGGGACTGCATTCATTAGCGCACCTTAATAATTCTGGCATGTACTTACATTAACACAGGAATCACTGATCTGCAGGCATTAAAAAGTATCTTAAAATATGAATTAACACTTCCGGTGACGTCACGGAGCTCATGGCAGCTTGAACGCCAAGCTCCGTCCTAATCCCATGTAACAGAGCATTAAAAGTGAGCCCCCATCGGTCACAGTGGAGCGAGAGCGACCATCCAGGAGCGCGATGGCAGCCCGGAAAAAATTAGAGGGCTTTCAATCCCCGTACGTCCGCCGAGAGCTGTTGGCAGCCGCGGAGAAGGAGTCGGCAGGAGCGGGCGCAAGTGAGCGCGGAGGGGCCTCGGAGGACGGGGATGTCACTGATGCTGAAGGGGAGGAGGAGTTGCCCCTGAGGAAATGGCTGCATGAATTTAAGATAGATATGAAGAGAGAGCTGAAAGCAATGAGAAAAGATATGCGGGATACATTGCAGGAGATTCAGCAGGAGCTGGGCAATCTCGGGAGTCGGGTGGAAGAATTGGAAAGCCACGTGGAGGATTGTGAGGGGGAGGTGCGCGGCCTGATGGCCATGCAGGGAGCACTACAGTCCCAACATGAGGAATTACTGGAGAAAGTCGAGGAAATGGAGGATCGGGCAAGGCGAAATAATTTACGCATCAGAGGAGTGCCGGAGGAGGCAGGCCCCAAGGACTGTGTTGAGTTGGTGCAACGGCTTTGTTGCCATGTGCTGCAATTGGGGGACATGACGAGTACGGCTCCGGAGCAGATAGGTGTGGAACGGGCCCACCGGAGTTTGGGGCCACGAAGGGAGAAGCAGGCACGGGATATAATAGCGTGTTTGAGCAGTTTTCTCTTGAAGGAGCGAATACTCAATGTGGCTCGAAAGTTTGGGAGAGTGGCCTGGGAAGGAGCGGAAATTGAAGTGTACAATGATCTTTCAAAAGGTACTTTGGAGCGTCGAAAAGCCATGAAAGATGTGACCGCATATCTGCGGGGGAAGAATTTCCGGTATCGTTGGCTGTTCCCGTTTGGGGTTCTGATCTCCATAAATGGCCTGAACCGCAAAGTGAAGTCACCAGAGGAGGCCTGGGAGCTGTTAAAGGACTTAGGGTGTGACGGCTTACCGGTGGCGGGGCAGGCGGTGCGGCCGAACACCTCAGCAAGTGGCAAAGATCGGCAGAGGAAGCAACCTAGCTCCCAGTGGCAACGTGTGGGGGAGCGCGGGAAGCGTTTGCAGCGAATGAACCGGGAACAGCAGTCAGATGTGGCGGAGCAGACGACATGACCTGGCGAACAGTGAGAGCGGCTTGGATGTTCGCAGCACACCTGAGGGGGGTGTTAGTGCCCTTTTGCTCATGGTAATGAACACTGGACTATTAGGGCCTACGGGTGCTGGGAGAA
Organism: Ichthyophis bannanicus; assembly: GCA_033557465.1. Taxonomy (NCBI): domain Eukaryota; kingdom Metazoa; phylum Chordata; class Amphibia; order Gymnophiona; family Ichthyophiidae; genus Ichthyophis; species Ichthyophis bannanicus. Next base: position 125,480,936 of record CM066049.1, read on the forward strand.
GATAATGGGAGGTAGGGGGGAAGGTTAAGGGATGGGGGAAGGGGGGGATGAATCGGGGGCTGGGGGGGTAGTAGTAAGGGCGAGGTACAGAAAGGAGGGGTAGATGGGGGCGGGAGGGGAAGTGGTGGGATTGGACGTCAGGACTGGGAGGACGGGTAGACCGGGAAAGGTAGCGGGGTCAGGGGGAAGGGGGGGGGCACAGGGGGGCTGGGGGGGGTAGGGGGGAGAGGGAGGGGTTGGGGACGCCAAACAGGAGGGGCTGGAGAACACTGGGGATGAATTGGAATGTTGCGTATAGGCACAATTAATGTACGGGGGTTGAACTCGCCCACCAAGAGGGGAATGTTTTTTCGGGAGGTGGAGAGGGCTCAATGGGATGTGGTCCTACTACAAGAGACGCACCTCAGGGCTCGGGATGTGGGGCGGATGCGGCATCGGCAATACCCGGATCAATTCTTTTCCTGCACTAAAGGGGGGGGACGGAAGGGAGGAGTGGCAATCTTGATACGGGGGGGATGTGGGATACAGGTGGGGACTTCGTTTAAGGATCAGGAGGGTAGGGTAGTGGGGATCACTGGGAAGATGGGTGGGGAGGACATAGTGATTGTGGGGGTGTATGGACCGAATGGGCAGCAGGGGGGTTTTTGGGGGGAGGTGAGGGCTTTACTGGATAAGGCGGGAGGGGGGGGAAGGTGTTAGTGGGAGGGGATTTTAACGTGGTGTTGGACCCGGGGTTAGATCGAAGGCCAAAGGGGGGGGGATGGGGGGCGTAAGAATAGAGTAGGCTTGAAAGGACTGATGCGGAGTTATAACTTGTTGGATGTATGGCGTGTGATGTATCCACAAGGGGAGGGGTATACTTTCTATTCTGCTCCACACAGAAGTTGGAGTAGGCTGGATATGCTCCTGATTGATCAGAGATGGATGTCTGCGGTCCAAGATGGGGGGGTGGTGCATATTGGGTGGTCGGATCACAAAGGAGTGGAGCTTCACCTCCGCAATACCAGGAACAAAGGGGGGGTTTTCTGGAGGTTGAATGATACTCTCCTGCGGGACCGGCGAGTGGTGGAGGATGTGCGGGGGGTTATTAAGGAGTATTTGCATATCAATGATACAGGAGAGGTGCGGGATGTTATGGTATGGGAGGGCTTGAAGGCAGTGGTACGGGGGAGGTTTATTATGTGGGGTTCAAAGAAGAAGAGAGAGCGGGCACAGCATGAAGAAGAATTAAAGAGGGAGGTGGGGGCGAAGGAGGAGCGGTTCCGGGAGACGGGATCGGGGGAGGACCGGGTTGCGATGGAGCAGGCGCGGGATGCGTTAAAGGCTCTACAAGTGGAGAGAGTGGCATTTCTTATGCAGAGAGTGCAACAGTCCCATTATGAATTTGGGGATAAAGCGGGGAGGCTACTGGCGCGACGGTTACGGAGAAAGGCAGGGATGTCCACGATAGCGTATATAGAAGGGGGGGACGGCCGGCGGTGCTGGGGAGAAGATGAGATTAGGGAGCGGTTTAGGGAATTCTATCTCGATTTGTATAGAGAGATGGACGGGGGGACCGAGGGGGAGATTTCGGCATATTTAGAGGGGCTTATGCTCCCAGTGTTATCAGAGGAAGCGGTGGAGCTTCTAGAGGAGGAGATCTGTGAGGAGGAAATAGGCAGGGTGGTGAAGGGGCTAGTAGGGGGGAAGTCTCCGGGCTTAGATGGCCTGACGGGGCCTTTTTATAGGGTCTTCTGGGGGGAGCTGAAAGGGATAATGTGTAAGGTGTTTAATGGGGTGTTAGGGGAAGGGGGGGAACTGTCCCGGGATATGCTGACAGCAGGCATAACGGTCCTGTTAAAGCCGGGGAAGGACCCGGGGAAATGTAGTTCCTATAGACCGATATCTCTACTGAATGTGGATACTAAAGTGCTAGCCAAGGTGTTGGCCGGGAGGTTGGCGGAGTGGCTACCGGGGCTCATTCAGGGTGATCAAGCGGGCTTCATTCCCGGGCGGCAAGCAGCGGATAATATTCAGAGAGCGGTAGGTGTGGTTTGGGAGGCGAGGGAAGGTCGGGAGGATCTGATTCTGATGTCTATCGATGCTGAAAAGGCATTTGATAGAGTTCATTGGGCCTTTCTGATGCGGGTAATGGAGCGCATGGGATGTGGACCCAAGCTCATGGGGTGGATTAGGGCGTTGTATCGGGGACCCCGGGCGAGGATCAAAGTGAATGGGCAGTACTCCCGAGATTTTGCTCTGGGGAGGGGGACCCGTCAGGGATGCCCCCTGTCCCCACTTTTGTTTGCTATGGTGGTGGAACCCTTGGCTGAGAGTATACGGCGGAATGATAAGATATGGGGTCTGCAGAGAGGAGGGCGGAAACATAAAATCCCATTATATGCAGACGATATTCTGCTTTATTTAGGTCAACCCTCCAGCTCGTTACCGGAGGTGATGCTGGAGGTGGAGAGATATGGAGCAGTTTCGGGGTTTAAGATGAATGTGGATAAAACAGAGGTGTTGAAGGTGCAACTAGATGTGGGGGTGGAGGAGCAGCTACGGCGGCAGTTTCCCTTACGGTGGGTTAGTGGGTCTCTGGGGTATCTTGGGGTCCGTATTACTGATCGGTATGAAACACTTTATCAAGCTAATTATCCACGGTTGTTCCAGGCTATAGGCAGGGATTTGGGTGGGTGGATGGGGTTGGAGATATCCTGGCTGGGGAGGATTGCGGCTATTAAGATGAATGTCTTGCCACGTCTGCTATACTGCTTTCAGGCCTTACCGGTTGCGATTCCAGTAGGGGTGCTGCGGATGCTACAACGGAGGGTTTTTACTTATATATGGAAAAGGAAACCGCCCAGGGTGGCGCGCGAAGTGATGTACGCACCTAAGGTAGAGGGGGGATTGGGGGTCCCAAATCTGTTGGCCTATTACAGGGCGGCCCAGTTGGTGCATGTTCTGCACTGGAGGCCTGGGGGGGAGGAGCGGCCCTGGGTGTCCTTGGAGGCGGAGAGAGTTAGGGGGGGTCATTTGACAGCATGGCTCTGGGCGGATGCTGAGGGGCGGAGAAGTTTGGGAGGGGGATCACCGGCGATGCGACAGGGGGCAAAGATCTGGGATAGTGTACGGGGAGGAGGGGGTAGGCAGTCCCTTAGGGGTTATTCCTTGCTGACACCCTGGAGGGGGCTCGGGGGTTCCAACCGGGGTGGGAAGGAGGGCGATTTGACGAGTGGACGAAGAAAGGGTTATTGTGCAGTTATCAGTGTTTGGAGGAGGGGGCATTGAAGAGCTTTGAGACCGTTAAGGAGGAATTCCAGTTGGAGGAAAGGGACCGATATGCTTATTTGCAGGTTCGCTCGTTTCTGGGGAAGGTGGTGGGTAAAGAGGGATGGAGTAGGGAACTTACAGGGTTGGAAGCACTGTGGTTTGGGAAAAGGGGGGCTAGGGGTATGATCTCGGGGCTTTATAGAGTGGTGGGTGGTACGCAGGGGAGGAAGTATCGGTATATGACGGAGTGGGAAGTGGATTTGGGGCGTACTGTTACAGAGGTGGAGTGGAAGCGGGTGTGGGATCAGACTAGGCGGGGGCTCCTGTCCAGCCGGTCCACGGAAAACAGTTATAAGGTTTTGCTGAGGTGGTACTACACTCCTAGCCGCCTACATAAGATGTATGCGGGGGTATCTCCCATGTGTTGGAGGGGGTGTGAGGCCGTTGGGACTTTCTGGCATGTATGGTGGAGTTGTGAGAAGGTGCGTGAGTACTGGGAGCGGATCGTTGGATGGATACAGCAGCATCTTGGGGTGGAGATTCCATTGGCTCCTACCATCTGTTTACTGTCCTGGTGGGAGGAGGGACATGGGAGCAGGGGAGGTAGGGCGGTGGTGGCTTGCTTGAGCGCTGCTCGCTGCGAGATCGCAGCGGCCTGGCGGCAGACCGAGTTGCCTGGGATGGGGCAATTTGAGAAGCGAGTTCGACACATGGTGTTGATGGAAAAGTTAACGGCTGCACGCAGACAGACCTTAGCCCGATATGAGGAACAATGGGGGGTATTGGGGGGCGTCCTGGGGGTGGGAGGGGGGGGAGCGGGGTAGGGTAAGGGGGGGTTGGGAGGAAGTTGGAGGGGGGGAGGGTCTGCGTTATTTCAGGGGGGGATGGGGGGGTCGGTAGTAGAGGGTATGCATAAGGGAATGGGAGAGTATATAATATGGTGTATATTGTTGAATAGACATATTGGCTGTTACGCACCTCTTGTGTAATGGATGAAGTGTTATTGTTGTTTGTGGTTATAGTTATGTGATGGAAATGATATCAATAAACAGTTAAATACAAAAAAAAAATATGAATTAATAAATTGGTGAAATGAACCAAGAAATAAAGTCCAAAACTCCTAAAATTAACCTAAAGATTTTTTGCCTACGGATATCCCAAAAATCCCCAAATCCATCCTTGTTGTTGTTGTTAAGTGCCGTCGAGTCGGAGTCGACTCATGGCGACCCTCTGGATAGCTATCCTAAATTTTCACAATTTGTTTTGTTGTAACTATCCAATCCATCCTTACAAGCTGATAAACATTGGAAGCTGTTAGTAGAAGATGAACACATTCTTGGCTACTTAAAACCTAAGTAGACAAACACACAGAAATTAAAGAGTGATTCACCCTGAAGGCAGCGAAAGATGAGGGACTAACAGCTCTTATCTCCCTTGCTTTTCTCACAATGTATTTGGTTTTATCAGAGAGCTGGAACAGCTGAGAAACGCTCAACCCGGGACAAGCAACCTCAGGCCGGAGGGACTGGGGTCTCTAGTCCCATGGCTACTCCTTGTGGCCTTGGGCAAGCCACTTAACCCTCCGTTGTCTCAGGTACGCTTAGATTGTGAGGCCTTTGGGGAAGAGGGAATAAAAAGTGCCTGTTAGTATATATATGTAAATCACTCTGATACACATAGTAAAAGGGCGGTATATCAAGTGCCTAAAACCATAAACCCCATGTAGCCCCTTCCGTAGGCTGTTGCTAACGATGGAGGTAATGTGTCCCAGGCACTAGTGCACGTCTCACCTGGACAGATTAAGGGCAACGTGATTCAGAAGCCGCACGTGCTTCTCAGCCTGCTCCACAATGGGGATCTTACTGCTGGCAGGGGAAAAGCTTTGCACCTTCTCCATCAGAGGACTCCGGGCCCCATCTAGACTGGCTGCCAACTTTTCATAATTCTGCAACATGGAATTCATGCATATCAATCAATGGCAGCACTGTTCATAAATTCCCACCCCCTCTAGCCAGCAAGACCCTAAACCTCGGCTTAAGTAATCCTAGAGTGTGAACTAGAGAGCACTTGGATTCCTTGCATTTCGCTGATCTCTTTGAGAAAAGTGGGCAGGAGTTGTTTGTCGTCCCCCCCCTTTCAATCCACAAAACACAATCTTTATCTTTCACACTCCTGGCTCAATAAGATTCTCCAGCCATTTAGGGGTCAGTTAATTTTCAAACTTTCTGCACAGGGACACGTCCAAGGACATTTTCTGCCCACAGATTCTGCAGTAATTTTGTATGGGCCTTGAATTGGGTACAAAGTGTCTGCTTTCTCCTCTACCTGATTTTTGTCTGGAAACTTTCCAAAGGAAAATAAACGTATGCAGACTTGAACGTGCACCCTATGGGGGCAATTTTATAAGGAGCCGTCTAGATTAAGGTGACAAGAATGCATGCAAATGGAGGTATTTCAGTCACTTATACATGTAAATGAGCGCCCTTGTGCTGCACCTGTACATTCATGTTAAAACCCTCGGCCCAGTGTGCAGCGGCGGCCAAGAGAGCAAATAGAATGCTAGGTATGATAAGGAAAGGAATGGAAAATAAAACAAAAGATATTATAATGCCTCTATATCGTTCCATGGTGAGACCGCACCTTGAATATTGTGTGCAATTCTGGTCGCCGTATCTTAAAAAGGATATAGCGATTTTAGAAAAGGTTCAGAGAAGAGCCACCAAAATGGTAAAGGGGATGGAAGGATACTCCTATGAAGAAAGGCTAAAAAGGTTAGGGCTCTTTAACCTGGAAAAGAGACGGCTGAGGGGAGATATGATAGAAGTCTATAAATTAATGAACGGAGTGGAACGGGTAAATGTTGATCGATTGTTTACCTTATCAGAATATAGAAAGACCATGGGGACATGCAATGAAGCTACAGGGTAAACTATTTAAGACTAATAAAAGAAAATACTTTTTCACTCAACGTGTAATCAAACTCTGGAATTTGTTACTGGAGGATGTAGTAAAGGCTGTTAGTGTAGCTGGGTTTAAAAAAGGTTTGGACAAGTTCCTGGAGGAAAGGTCCATAAACCATTATTAAGAAGGGACTCAGGATATCAATGCTTGAACCAATACAAGCATTGTGGAACCTGTGTCCCTTGGGGAAACTGCTAGGTACGTATGACCTAGATTGGCCACTGTTGGAAACAGAATACTGGGCTTGATGGACCTTGGTCTGACCCAGTATGGCATATCTTATGTTCTTATGTTCACTGTGTGCGTGCACAGGGGCCGGGATAGATTGTCCTATCAGGAATTGGGCAGCCCCTGGTGGGCTGCTGGTATAAACACACATCAGTTAAGGCAGGAGCACCCAGCAATAGCAGTATGAGACTGGGGCAGCAGAGTTAAGCGGAAAGGAGAAAGGAGCGAGAGAGACTGAGTGGGGAGGAGAAGCTGGGGACAAGGTCATCATGCTCGGGTCAATTTTGGTTCACACTTTACCTCTGTGAGTAGGTGTCTCCTTATAAAATCACCCTCTATGTGCGCTACTTTCCAATCCTACTCAAAACATGCCCCAGGAAGATAGCTATAGGGCCAGACAGTGAGAGTGATTAACGCGGTTGGTGGACATAACTGCATTAATTGTGGCAACTGGGATACTCAATGGCAGCAATGCGGTTGGCGCAACCGAATATCCCCAGATGCCGTCACTAAATTCCTTGACGCTAGTCACTAGCCTGGACGCAGCAGCCAAGGGTAACCAGGCAATGGATCCAAACATGTCATGCTGGACAGACCTCTTCAAAAGCCAGCTTTTACCAACTTTTGAAAATCTTTAATGTCATTTGTTCATCGAATCGATGGTGCAAGGGTGTTCCATAATCTAGGACCTGCAATCAAGCACGAGTGGGTGCAGGAGCTCGTTGCCCATCACAGCAATGGAACCTCCAGCAGACTGGACTCTCGAGAACAGAGACTGAGTAACCTGAGAGTCTTTCAAAGGGACTAACAACGCTAAAGCTTTGTGTAATTTTACAACTTTAAAAATTAAGCCCAGTATTTTGACTTCTATGCTCGACTAAATTGGAGGATAAGACGTTCCCTCACACTTCAGCTAATAAATGAGTGGCCATGTTTTGAACATGCTGCAATACTCTTAAACTAGTGTTTGCAAGGCCAATAAAAAGAGTTAAATAGATCACGGGTGACAGTGCTAATTGCTGTAATACAGTGCGAAAATCTGATCCATTTATGTAATAGTGCATCCTTCTAAAAATTCTTAATTTATATAAAGCCATTTTAACAAGTCACCTAATGTGTGACACCAGTGTTAACTTCTCCTCTATAAGAACTCTCAAATATATTATGTTATCATAAAAGAAAGAATCTGTTCAAGTGCCTATAGTTAGGCAACTCCAAAACTCCTCAATTCCAGGTGGGCCCTTGATTTTTCTTAAAAATTTATACGCATGCTATTAAGAGATAACTGATTGATCAAGATCTTAAGGTTCCCTCATCATACTTTAATATGTATCTTACATATTAAGGTATGGACTATATACCCTTCTTTGGAGCCTCAGAGAGGTTGCTACGTAGGCAAATGTTAAACAGCATCAGTGATAGCATTGATCCTTGGGGAACACCTCTCTTCATTTCAAACAGGTCCGAGATACCATCTCTGGCTTTTACAATCCTTCCCATTACACTGACCCCCCTCACCTCTTTTGTGTTTTCTATCATGTGAAGAAGATCAGAAACCTGGACCAGGGTATCTTCAGCCATCGTGACTGTGTTCTGTAGCTGGACATAGTGACGCTGCAGCTCACTGCTTCTTTGCTAAAGTAATTTAAACAAAGCGCTTAAGGTATGAGGAAGAAAGCCTGGAGAGAGCCAGGAAATAGCATAGTGTAGCTTGCAGTGTGGATATTTATGCAGGCAGATTTCAAGGTAAATGAGATTCTCAAATTATGTCTAAGAAAACTCACTGGCAAGGGAGATAAATTAGGACAAAAACTGCTGACAATGCAAATCCCTGCTGGACATCAGACCAAGTCCTCAGATGATGCAAGCTGGCCAGGTTTTCAAGATAGCCACATTATATATGCAACAAGATGCGTCTGAGTACATCATCATCATATGCAAATCCATCTCATGCATATTCATTGTGGATTTCCTGAAAACCCCAGGTGCCTAGTGTTTGCCTACCCCTGTTCTTGAAGTAAAAGAACCAAATACATGGGACAGTTCTGGGCACTTACCCGGGTCTCCTCTAGGTTGTTTTGATTTAAGCTGTTCATGTCATCGGTCTGACGGGTCTTATTTACTGCCTCGTTCAAGGCATCGCGCAGATCCATCAGCTCTGAGCTGTGCTTGGCCACTTTATCTTTGATGTCATTCATCAGTTCCTGGTTTGTCTCCAGTTTCTTCAGCATCTCATTCTTTACCCTATTCAGAACTGATTAAACAGACCATGTTTGGGAAACGGAGAAACAAAGTTCATTATATGGAAAAGTCTATTATGGTAGGAGGGACATATTTTACAGTTCAATCTCCTTGCCTAACTAAGGCTCGTTGTGAATACTATCTTGCCATATCCCCATTGGCAACTTTCAAGCAGGGCAATTGCTTTTATGTCCCTTTAATCAAGGACCAGTGGCTTGCAAGTCACACGTCCCATGGCTTCAGGAGAGAGCACAAGCAGACCCCCCAAGATTTTTACATGTGCATTCAGTTACATTTTTTCTATTATCTTAATTGTTCTATATAAATCAAGAAACCATGTGAACTGTAGAAAAAAAGTTAGGTTAAGAGAGATGCATACTAAAAAACTTTAAGATCAGTGATGGAAAATTACAGCATGAGTTCTGAAAGCGTATCGATGGTGATTTCTACAGCAACTAAGAGGCTCCACTCCCAACTCACAGGGTCTCATCATCATTTCATGATCCTCTGAAAACTGCCCTCCCTCAGAATGGCTAGGTTTATGCATCGTGGACCACCATGCGCCCTTTAGCCGGCCCGAGAGGAGGCGCTCTCAGGGCACGTGTACTGTAAGTTGGGAAAGGGAAACTGCATGTTTGCATCTTTAGGGAAAATTTCACTTACACATAAACCTGGAGCATGTGACTGCGTGTGGGAATCCTTTTATTAAGGCTTTATGGTAATAAAATGCCAGCCTATGAAATTACCCCTGCGTAAAAGAGGGGCGTAGCAGCAGCCCTGGTCAATGAGAGGTGGCGTGAAGATATGCACTGCCTAGTGCCCACCCGTGTTAATCTCAGACCCCGTCAAATAATTCATCTTGGCTATGGCTATGCCACTGGACTAAACGTATGCATGATATTAAAATGCACACACTTCTAACGTGACTTGGCTGTAGGCATGTCTGCAGCAAATTCTGGGCACAGTGGAGGCGGAGCTGCAATTTACATGCAGACTTTCTATGTGAGTGAGCGTTTTCATTTTAGCTGAGATTTCTGCAACTTTTATGGGGCGATTTTATAGACACAGAGGCATCTCTGTGACTCTTATAAAATAGGTTTAAAATCGGTGCCTGCTTGACCTCTGAAGCTAAGCAAGCTGCTATACGCTGACTCTCCATGCGCACTGCAATTTTGAAAGAGGACGTGCACACTGCATCTTGGCTCTGGCGCAAAGGCTGCAGGGATAGTAGTCCGCATGGGCTTTGCACCCATGTGGGCAGTCTGAGAGTTGCCATCTTAGAATTCTTGCCAGCTTTTCTTTCACGCATAGTCCATTAACAGCAAACTAATTAAAAGCTCCCAGACAAGAGACTGATCTGCACGGCTCTTCCTGACTGTGACAGTGTGCGCTAAAAGTATCATTAATATATACTATAACTATTGCAAGCAGCAGCTTCAAATCTATGAACAGGCGGCTTTGAGCCCATGAGTTAGGAAAATCAGCTCCTTCCGTAGGAATGCAGAGTTAAATAGCATGTGCTGGAATGTGCAAATATGAACACAGACACATTAATAGAAGAGAACAGTGCAGCTGCGTTTCAGGTGTTATTCTCAGTGTTTATACGTTAACTTTAACGTGAAAAACTCAACGCACAAGTGATTTGCATTAACACAAGCGCTTAACAGGAGATAATTAATTCAAGTTAAGGTCTTGCTAATGCCCTTTTGCCTCTGTTTGATGCTCTCTTAACTTACTTTTCTGGGCTTCCTCATGCTCTGTATCAGCTAAACTCTTCAGATCACTGAAATCACGTGCTTTCATCTTTTGCATCAGTTCTTCCACCTCTGTCATCTTTTGCCAGAACTCATCGGAAGAAGTGGGGCCTCCACTCTCAGTGGTTCCAATGTTGTCCACCTGGTCTTTGAGAGCTGTATGAACAGAAACGTCATGGCTGGGTGAGTCAGCCCTGGTGCCTTCACCCTGTGTTCTGTTGCCTTCGATAGACTTATGCTGGAAAATTTCATACACCGGCCTTAATCCCTCAAAACATTTTGAAACTCTCTACGGAATATTGCCCAGGGCAAGCTGAAGACAGACCGTCTCCTTCCTAGAGATGTGAGGAAAGCTTCCAGAGGCACTGCAATTTAAAGTGGTTTAGGCTAACACTATCACCTACATAGTCCAGGTCACAAAGGAGCCAGGTCTGGGTTTGGTTAGAGAAGTAAATATTTGAAGGAAACACATGGGGTGCAGTGGGGTTTATGTATATGTTTTCCTTAGCTGACACCACGCCATGTGAGCAAAGGTGGTGGGGTTTCAGGTGCATGCGCTGAGACATGAATGCAGGGCTGTCCTCTCACACTTCTCAGGGAGAAGGCCTGCGAAAGGGTTTGGAGACTTACTCAGAATGTTACGTTGGAGCACAGTTATGTTCTTTAGAAGGTTTGTAGTCTCCTGATGCATCTCTTCAGTTTTCTGTCCTACGTCACCAGCTCTTCGGTTGATCATTGCCACCTGAAAAGTTAGTTCCTAGTGTAACTCAAATATTCCTCTCCAGGTTTTACATACAGATCACTAAATAGTGTTCAATGAGATTTAAACTGCTCTGTTTCAGCACAGCTGTAGGACCAAATCGAGTGGAAGGACGGAACCAAGCTTTCTTCCTAAATCAGACCCTCTGTTACAGTAATGCTCTCTATGCAGTAATTTAACTTTTAAGCTCATCATAAATCAATATTCTTAAAGAAGGAAAGAACGAACCCAGAGAAGGTGGGGACTGGAGAGAGTCTCATTAGGCACAAATGAAAATGGACATTAGATTTCGGGGATGATTTTCAAAGGGATTTCTTTGGGTAAAGAAGTGTTTTCCTCATGGAAATTGCCCACCATAGCATGGCTAACAGTTTGTGGTGCCAAGGAAAACTATATAGACTTTTAGCCACAATGAGAGGCATTACCATAGGCATTTAGGGTGGATGAGGGAACTATGGACATGGGCTGCATTTTCAAATCTATATGGACATTTTCAGGCAAAATTCTACTTTTACATAGAGTGTGGTCAAATATGTGCAGGTACACTGTACGGTACTACTATTACTACTAAACATTTGCATAGTGCTATAAGGCATATGCAGTCCCCAGGACCGTACCTAGCCCTGTGCGACCGGTGCGGCCGCACAGGGCGCAAAGGCTTAAGGGGCACATTTTAGCTGTCTGCCGTTGCCTGCCACCGCCACTTTTTCTTCTCTCAGTGGCGGTAGGCAACAACAGACAGCTAAAATGCACCCCTTAAGCCTTCTCGCCGGCATGCAAGCAGGGAGGGACAGATCTGCTGAGCATGCCGGCGACTTGCACATCAGGCGTGCCTCTTCTCTCCCGCCGTGTGGGGGGGGGGGTGCACGCCTGATGTGCAAGTCGCACAGGCCACAATTTACACTCGGTACGGCCGTGGCAGTCCCTGTTCATCAGTGTACCCCTGGCAATTTTCAAAGGAAAATTCCATCTGTACTTTTTCTTTGAAGATTGCTGCAAACCCTGAAGGCATAAAGAGCGAATGGACTTTACACCAATTCAGAGTTTGGAAAACACCCCCTTTGTAAACTGATTTTTAGATTTAATCGCTCAGGTTTACTATACAGCGCCTACATGCTCAGATGTGCAATCCTTCTACAGGGCCAGCCCAATCATTAGGTAAACTAAGCAGCAGTTTCTGGAGCAGCAAAGAGCAGGGCATTCAAAGCTAAACAACAGATTCTGACTGCCGGGGAGGGGGCACTAAGGCTTAAGGTTTGCCTAGGATGCTTTAACCAGCTCTGTGGCCAACCCTGCCTTCCTAAAAGAAAAGAGGTAAAGAGAACACCTATCTGAACACAATCAGATAGAAAGCTCATTCCTACAGTCCTTGATGAGGTAAACCATAAGATCTACAGCAAATCATTATTGGGAAGACAGCAAAGGCCTTTATCAGGCACCAAACGCCATTGTTCTGAATTGAAGCATCCACTGGAGTGTATATGAGCAGGGCAGCCTCATTCGGTGTCCACGTTTCACCTTTTCATGCAGTGAATCCACATCCTGGGCAATGTGTCTGCTCTGATTCTCTAGGTCATCTGCCTTCTCTTTCCCACCGTTCAAGGACTTCTGATATCGATGCAGAAGTTTCTGGGGGGAGAAGCAGAAGCACAACAATGAATTCACAAGATGTGCCGAGAGAGAAGCTTCGGAGGAGAAACATTAGACCTCAGCAACATACAGCAGTATCTTCGATGGAGCTGTTCAGACCATGGAGACGGGCCCAGGCGATGGAGCTGGCACTGAGGTTGTTAAGCTGTTCTCGGATGTCAGGGAAGAGGTCACCCATTCTCTGCAGATCAAGCAGCAAAAGCAAAACGCAGCTGTCACATGCTGTCAATAAAAATAAAAATAAAAACAAATACAAACATGAATGAGCGTGTCAACATCCAATGAAACCAAAACAGGGCTCAAGGAACAACGAAAACAGCCGCAGGGACCAAGAAAAAAAATATTAATGGCTAAATACCAAGCAAATAAAATGCTTAATTCTCAGGAGATCATTTTAAAATGCTTGCCTGACTTTTACATGTGCAAATAGAGTTCACACATGCAAACGGCGAGTTTAATAAGTCGCAGGATGTGTAGCTTGGAAGGGGGGATGTTGTTGCTGTGGTGAGGGTGGGAATGAAAGGTAGATATATACTTCCAATGGGAACAGTTTACTTTCGTTTTCATGCAGCATATCTAAGCTGATTACAACAGATAACATTTAATAAAAGCGATCAGTAATGGGGAAAAAGGGAGACTAGGAGAATGATGAAACCGCAGCGTGAATCCTGCATTTCCCGGTGCCTCTATAGTTCTCTAGAACCTACCGTCTAGCACACGTTAGGGTGATACATGTGTACACGGGTACCAGCATTTGCATCTGCTCGGAGGTAGGCTAAGGCCCTCATTCCAGAAGGCGGATTGCGGAGCCGTACGTCCCACTGAGACATGCAGCCCCGCCATCCACTTAGAATCTACCGGCTCCCCCCATACATCCTGTGCTTCAGGACGGGGAGAGGCGGCGGGAGGGTGGAGCAGGGACGGGCCGCCCGGCATCACGTACAGGGCCGATTCAGGTCACGGCCCTGTACATGTTGTCGGGGCTGCTGGGGCACTTCAGAGGTGGTATAAGCAAGATTGTTTGCTGGATCGTGGCAGGGGAGCCGCCCCCGTGGGTCAGGCATCAAGGATTTGGGGGGCCAGAGCCATGGATGTCTGGGGCACCTGCGGAGAGGCCAAGGCAGGAAGGGCACGCTGGGCCATCCTCCGGCCTGATTCTGGCTCAAACATTTCCGCAGACCACAATTGAGTTCTAACGGCCCTGTCCTCAGCAGGGACATCCGGACGTCCCCCTCCCAGAATGTAGCTTCACATGTCAGTTGGACCTGGGCTTTGCATCAGTCACTGAGAGGACAACTGTGTTATAAAATCATTCCAAATTTTTAAAAAAATAGATTTAGTTAGCTCAGCTCTTTAGTCGGCTCACTCTAGATATCCCGTTTTTCCTGACATCCACCGTTTACAGGTGTGATGTTGACATGCAGAGGTTGCAAACCTGGCACTTACGACATGCAAAACCCTGAGTGAAGCCTTTGAATTAGGATGCATGTGCAATGATTGTTTACAAAAAGCGGTGTTCAGCCAGCCTTTGGTAAAATGCTCCTGACTTGGATGCCTGCATTTCTGGCCTAGACACCCTAAGGAAAATGAGCTTCACATGTCTTCCCATGAAATTAGACTGGAATAAATTAATTTGTTTTTCAAAATGTGACAAGCAAAAAGTTACATATTTGGGGGTCCTTCGTTAGCATCATCCACTTCTGTCTGTGGTGAGCTGTGACGACGTTTTTGACTAATTCTCCTAGAAATTTCCTCCCACCTCTAACATCTTGTCCTAGGTTGCGCAGATGAGAGAACAGATTCATATTACTGCAACACTCTGGGCAATCAGCCTTTACCCTTGTTTGGGTGAAGATCCTGGATCTCCTGATCACTAACTTACGTTCACACTTCATGGTGTCAGGACCTTGAGCTACAGGGATCTCATACTTCTGCGGACAGGAGTCACACTGCTTCCCCGTCAGCCCATTCGTGCAGGTACATTCTCCCGTCCGGGGGTCACAGGAACCTCCTCTACAGTGACATTCTTAAACAGAGAAAAGCATTCTCAAACAAGGATATCTTCAACCAAAATCTCACCAAGGCGCATCTTAGATTTATACTCTCCAGCCTCAGAAACACCACCTCATTAACATGACACATTAGAAACCAGATCTAAGTGTTCCGTTTTCACACTAAGGACGGACTTGTACACACCACAGTAATAACAGGTGGACAAAATGCTTTCCTACTCTGACAGGCATTCTGAGATCATTTGCTGAATTGTTCTCAAGTGGGGGATTCACTCACTTTTGCAGCCATTAGCTCCAAATCCCCAGTACCCTGGGGTACAGTGCTGGCAACGGAGGCCATTCACACCATGCTGGCAATCACATTGGCCGCTATGGGGATGACAGATGTTACCTATGGAGGCAATGTCACAGTCGCATTTCTGACAGCCTACACAGGTATCGTAGCCATAGGAACCAGCCTGCAGAGACAGAGAGAGAGAGTTAATCAGATTGCAGGTGCAGCATGTAAAGACTTAGAGGTGCAGGAGGGGCACAAAGTCCGCATCTCTCACCACATCCTCGATCACAGGGAAAAGGAAGTTCTCATGGGATAATTCTATAAGTGATTTGAGCACAAAGAACAGCACTGGAGGTGCACGCATAAAACTGCTCTGTATATCCACATATCAAAGTAGGTTGTAGGAAGCCTCAGGATCTGCTTTTATGTGATAGCCATGCGGGCGTTGCCAGAGATGATGATGGGAGCAGTAGGGGTGGGATGGGTGTGTATGTGTTCATCGTATAAAATACACTCATCAGCACTCATTCTGACATGTCCAAAGTGGCCTCAGAGCAAGTGCAGCTTTGTGTGGGAGCTTTCGAAGAGGCTATGTGTCGGTACAGACATACAACATAAAACTCCCAGAAACAGCATGCTGACTGCAGCGTATGGAAGTGAGTCGCTGTGATATGCTGATCCCTGAAGCAGAAAAAGAAGCTGAACCTCTTGAAACATGAATTCATGTCAGATCTAATTGCTACACATTTTGAGATACGTTTCACTGTCCTAGGCAACATTATTGGCCACCTTGCAGTTCAACCTCTTAATGTCCAACATATCCTAAAAGAAGTGGCCAGTGAAATGCCTTTGGACTATACGAGTATGCACACATATTTGACACATAAAGAATCAAATAAAACAAGACCAATTAAAAAAAGGAAATAGTAGGAAATAGTATAAAAACAGGGACATTGCCAGGACATGATGGAGGAGTGGCCTAGTGGTTGGGGCAAGGTACTTCAGGCCGGAAGGTCGGGGGTTCAAATCCCACTAGAGGACAGCAACCTTGGGCCGGAAGGACTGGGGTTTGTAGTCCCACAGGTGCTCCTTGTGGTCTTGGGCAAGCCACTTAACCCTCCATAGCCCATGTTCCCTGTATAATAGTTATCTCCAAGTTATAATGCCCTGTTCAATGTAATTTCAGTTTGTTCAATGTAAACCGCACTGATGCAGAATAGTGTGGTATATAAGAGAATGTAAATAAATAAATAAATGATTATTGGCACCCTTATAAACTACTCAAATCAGTTTGAACAGAAGAACCGGATTCCCAATGCAGTAAAATCAGATGCACACCTGTGAACAATTGTCAGCACTCACAATACTTGCATCAACCAATGGATGATGGCTCTAATATTTAAAATGGCCACATTCACGCCCTGTTCCATTTTCACAATGGTGAAGACAAGAGAGCTGCCTAAGACTGTCAGAAAAGCCATTATCACCAAACTTACAAGGCCATCTCAAAAGACCTTGGGATTCCTGTGACTACAGTTCACAATGTTATTATCAAGTTTTCTGCTCACAGAAATGTCAAGAACCTTCAGGATGTGTTCGAAAGAGGAAAATGAATTCAAGAAGTCTTCAAAGGTTAGTGCAAACTATTGAAAAACCACCACAAACAACATCCAAAGAACTTAAGGCTGACTTGGAGCCATCTGGAGTGGTGGTTTCAACCCGCACCATACGCTAAAAACAAAGAAGGACTTCACGGGCAAAGGTCAAGGAAGACCCCACTGCTAAACATAAAAAGGCACACCTGATCTTTGCCCATACCCACCTTGAGAAACCACAATCCTTCTGGGAAAATATTCGGTGGACCGATGAAACCAAATTTGAGCTCTTTGGCAATGCAGACTAATGATACATTAACAGGCAAAGAAATTAAGCTTATAAGGAAAAACAACCCCTTCCTACAGTTAAATATGGTGGAGGTCCCATAATGTTGTGGGGCTGTTTTGTTGCCTTAGGAACTGGAGGCCTGCGACATATTAAAGGAATCATGAAGTCAGAGAACTACCAAGGTATTTCGGAGCTAAATGTGCTACTTAATGTCAGAAAATTCGGTCCGGGACAATGACCCAAAACATGCATCCAAAAGTACAAAATAATGGTTAAAAAGGAAAAAATGGACTACTACTACTATTCAGCACTTATAAAGCGCCACGCACGCAGCGCTGCACAGCTAACCTACAGGAGGTAGCCAACATATAAGAGACAGTCCCTGCCCGTCAGAGTCATGTTCATCAGAGCTTACAATCTAGTTAAGGGAACACAGTACAGTCATTAATCAGTTCTGCGCAAGGTACAGTGATGTACAGTTTGGTCTATAGTTTGGTCGTGAACGTTGACGGGGGTTAGGGTAAGATAAGGATGAAGGCAGGATCTAAATGCAATGGTGAAGTTTGGTCTATAGTTTGGTCGTGAACATTGGACTGTTTTAACCTGGCCATCAATGAGTCCTGATCTCAATCCAATCGAGAACCTTTGGTAAAAGGAATCCAGGAAACATCATGAGCTGGAACAAATCACAGCTGAAGAGTGGGAGAAACTACCAGCAGACAGATGTATGAAACTTACAGATGGCTACAAGACACTTTTGGAGGCTGTCATCACTGCCAAAAGTTGTGCATCCAAATATTAGTGAAGGATGCCATTAATCCTGTCCAGGTCATATTTTGTTTTTTTTCTCTCAAAAATTACTACACCTAAGTTGCAGAGACATCTTTTTCTGTTGTATACTTTTGAACATATTATTATAATATTATGATGACATACAGTTGGACTATTTCTACACAACATACCTAAAATACTAGGATGCCAATAATGTTGACCACAACTGTACATATTTTTCAGTAAATATTTTAACAGTACTGTTGGATGTACCGATGATGAAATTACTGGACATTACATTATGGTATTAAAGATGTTATAGACCATGTCCCATTATTTGATGGTCACCCATTTTTTCATGTATTATTTAGACATCATGCTTAGCAAGATAGAAGGTCAACGCAAAAGAGGAAGGCCAGCTATGAGATGGATCGATACAATAACAGCAGCTGCAGGTACCAGTCTGTCAACAATAAGCTGCCTGACTGAAGACCGAACACAATTTAGGACAACTATCCAGAGGGTCGCCATGAGTCAACACCGACTCGATGGCACTTAACAACAACAATAATAACAGCAGCAGCTTGTTATATTAACAGTGCCTTGAATATATTCGTTTTTTTCTTTGTGGTTATATTTGAATACTCAAGTCTCAGAATATTGGAGTGTGATTATTGCAGCGAACATCCAGCAGACAAAGGAGCAGCAGGTAGGAAACGGCTGGTTGGCTCCTCCTGCTGGCTGGAGGACATTGCATCGGGGTGTGGACTGACCTCTGTAGACAGTGGCCCATCCCCCCACTACTCTTCTTTCTACCTGCAGTTGACTTACGAAGGCAAAAATCTGTCTTGGAAGCCACTGAATTAGCACATCAGAGGGGGCCCCAGCTAAATATATGCACCCGAGGCACAAGTCTTGTTTGTCTAGGCCTTAATCCTTTGCTGCTCTCAAGGAGAAAGACCTCTTCTCACTTTTACTAAGCTGAACAAAGTCAACAGGGACATTGGAAAGAAAACAAACCAACAACATATTTAAAGCTCTAATGTCCAACAGTTGTGGGAAACAGGCTTTCTACTTTCCTCTCTGTGGCGCCACCTGGAGGACATCACCAGGTGTGGCTGACTTATCCTGCTGTCCACGGAGAACCCCTGTTACAGGTAAGTAACCTCGCTTTCTACTTTCCTCTCTGTGCCCAAATGTAGCACCAGACAGGGAAATGGATTTCACAGGAATGAGTGAAGCAGTTGGTACCTGAGCAGCCGAGAGAAGACCAGAAGATCTTGCTGAGCTGGGCTGCCTGCCTGCAAGTGGTCCTGATGTACTGCTCGAGTCCCACTGATGTCATCAGGGTGGGACCAGGCAGTGGATAAAAACCTCACTTGCCTGCAGTCCACAGCCACCTGCATGCAGCCGCTGGGGTCCTGCTCCAAAGGGGTATGACCTAATGGGCAGGACGCACCCCTTGGGAGCCCCTTTGGAGACTTTTTATTGTCGTCACTTTGAAGGAGCCTGAAGACAGCCTGTTGTTTCCTAAAGGTTGGTGAATGCTTATTGACTGTCTTTAGGGTCTGGTGTCCTGTTATTTGTTTTTGGCTTCATGGTGGCCAAGAAGAGGAAGGGGAAAAGTGTTAAGAACCTGTCCTCTGTTAAGGGACCAATGAACAAATATCTGATTCCAGTAACCCCTGTGGGGGCTGTATCTGCACTGGGGGCAGATCTTTATCTTTATTCGCATTATTTGATAAACCGCCCAAGCCGAGGCGTCAGGGCGGTGTACAATACAAACAAGGTAAGGCGACTGAAAAATAAAGTCAGAAATGAACGCCAATAATGATAGGACAGAGAGGGACAGAAAAAAGAGAGAAGACAGAGGGGTAGAGAGCAGGGAGGGAGTCTGGGGGAAGGACAGGTGAAGGGCATCTGGGAGGACGTTAAGGGGAAGGGAGGGCACGGCTGGAGGGCAAGGCACCATCAGCAGGAGGGGGGAGGTCGAAGGCCTGACAGAAGAGATGAGATTTGAGGAGCGCTTTAAAGCGAGGGTGAGACAATTCAGTACAGAGAGAAAGCCGGAGAGAATTCCATTCCTTGCGCAGATACCTCTTCTCCCTCGGGAGCTTCCTTGAGCTTCGGAGCCCCTGCAACTCCCTCAACCCCCAGGATTGTGGGATCCTCTGTGAGCGGGCTACAATTTCCTACTATTTCAACATCTAAAGGGTTGTTGGGAAATGTGGGTGTTGTTTCTGCTCCCCTGGATCTAGGGAAGACTATAGAAATTCCTGTTCCTGCTCCTGTTTCTCCTCTTGAGACATAGTTTTGAAGAATTTGATGGAGAATGTGAAAGGATTGGATTATAAGGTCTCTACCTTGCAATCAGCTGGTGCCACTGCTATCAAGGATAGATTTGTGCTTCATTCAAAAAGGTGAAGCTCTGGAAAATCGTGCTTGGTCAAATAATATATGTTTATTGAATTTTCCTAGTACATATCTTATTTCTCCAGTGACTATGTTTAGAAAATACCTGAAAGAGAATTTGTTGCTTCCTAAAGCTGAGGAGATCCAGTTAATCAACTGCTATTATTTTTGCCTCAGGGTAAGATCATACAGGGGCTGCAAATGATAAACTGGATTCCACTCCATTTGATTTGACAGCCTTCTTGGAAACCTCATAGGGTAATATTACCACACAGAACACTCTTTTTGTTACTTTGGCTTCTAATTTGGACCGTAGTGACATTTTCAAGTCCTACTTAAAAAAAAAAAAAAAAAAAGAGAATTGCTTTTTTGTGGAGAGAAGATTCAGTTTTCAGATGTGTCTAGAGAAACCCAATTCAGGAGGAGGAAATTTCTTGACTATAAATCTAAGGTAGTGGCCTTGGATGCTGTTTTCTCCTTGAAGAACCCCTGTAAGTGCATTGTTGGATTCTAGGGACAGACATGTTTTCTTTGATCAGTTGCAACTAGAACACTTCCTAGGTTCAAAGAATCTTATTGCCTTGTATTATGGCTTTTTGAGTGGAGATTTAATAGTATGCTTGCCATTATTTGTTGAATTTATTTTTCCTAATTCCCTCTATGTTTTTTCTCTCTTTGAAAATCCACTCTAAGTATGTGGGCTAGATTTATGAGTTTTGTTTTTTTTTTTTGCTTTAATGTGGTCTCTAGAATTGAAATATGTAGTTCTTTTTTATTCCTGCCTTTTTTTCTTTTTCTATTTTTTGAAAATCTTAATAAAAAAAAAGAAATGGATTTCACACGCACATAAAAAAATATGGGCCAGATATTTGAAAGGCATTTACATGGTTTACTGCCCGGTTAGCGATCTGCACCTTATAGATAGGCGAGGGGGCGGTTATAATTGAGGGGGAACATGATGGCCGCAGACAGGTGTGCGCTGCAGTGAGCATTTCTTACGATGGGCAAAAGGAAGACTAAATGAGGCCCTGTCCTCCCAGGCACCGGTGGCGTCTTCTCCCTTACCTTCTGGGACTTTAGATTCTTTTTTAATTCACCCGCTACAGCAGCCAGAATCACTGGCGATACAGAGCCCCATTGGTTGCTTGATGGAGCGAGAGCGTTTGTCAAGCAGCTCGGGGCCAGAGATCACATCACCGAAGCAATGGCACCTGCCCAAAGCAGCTTCGCTGGAAAGTGCTACTGTATGCTCAGCGGCATTGGTTCGGTCCCCGAGTAGTGAGCCGCCGTCTGCTGGAGGGGTTGGCAATAGGGCAGAGTGGAGCTGAGTTTGCTCTTTTGGGTCAGCATTCCAGCAGCATAATGCTGCAATTAGCGGTGGGAGGCTCGGCTGTGTGTTCGGCCTCACCTGTGAAGGGGAAAAATGAACCCCCCTTCAGGTACCTTTGTTACAGGTTGAATCTATCTTGTGCTAATGTCTATAGCTCAGGCCTAAGAAACAGCCTGCTCTGACTTTTTCACACTGAAACTGCAAAATCAGCAAGATTGAGCAATGAAATGAGCTAATATCCTGTCCCAGAGAGCTGACACAATGAGAGGCTCTGAAAACTACACAGCTAGTGAAAAGCTGTCACCTGGACCCCTTGAAAGAACAAAGGGGAACAGAACGAAGAACTTAATCTGCAGAAAACAGAGTCAGCACACAGCGACAAGGACTGCCATGAGAATGGGAAGACAGGATGCTACAGAGAAAACAGAGGGTAAAAGATTGGGAAGCAGATTTGCTTGAAATAATGGAGAATAAGAAACAGAAAGGAAATCTATTTATCAGCAATTTGAGCCTAAACATGAATATAAATATAGAGAAGAAATTCTAATAAGCAGACAGACATTAGCTGATCTCATTGGAGCGAGGCTGTCTCTGTCTCCAGGACCTTTTTACACTTAAGTCAGGTGCTTTGCTTGTTATAGATGTATTGATGCTATGGATTGATATTGAAATTTGTACCTTATAAATCAAAAGTAAAGCTTGTGATGTTACAGACCTGACAAGATAAAATAAAAAAGTTTCCATGCTTTTATGGTGGCACGAGCAATTTGTTTAAAGTCCTGTATGTATTTGTTTAAAGTCCTGTAGGGAGGAGTAGCCTAGTGGTTGGGGCAAGGTACTTCAGGCCGGAAGGTCGGGGGTTCAAATCCCACTAGAGGACAGCAACCTTGGGCCGGAAGGACTGGGGTTTCTAGTCCCACAGATGCTCCTTGTGGTCTTGGGCAAGCCACTTAACCCTCCATTGCCCATGTTCCCTGTAAGTATTAGTGTATGTGTCTCATATCCCTGCATGTTAAATGTATCCCCCAATTGTGTTGTGACCGCTTTGATTGAAGGATAAGGCAGTATACAAAACTGTCTAAATAAATAAATGTATGTTGGGGTGAACACAAACAGCCAAACAAAAATAGAAAATCCCCAAATAATCTTAGGGGAAGCCCAGAAAAACCCCAACACCTGGTGTCCCTTCGATGGCCCTGCAGACTTCAGAAGCTGGGCTGGGAATGTTTGGAGCTCCTGGCTCCTTTACCCTTGTGTGCCCAGAAGTCTTTCTCCTGGAGTCCATCTGGGCAGCCATAACCAGCCTTGGGGAAACACTGTTCCCGCAGGTTCAGACTCTGGCTATTCAAACACAGGAGAATAAGCAACAATTACAGCAGCTCATGGAAGTGATTTCCTCATTACAAACTTCAATGGTGGACATGCAAACCAAGATAGCTGGTGTGGAAGAGATAGCTACGGCTTTTCCTAAGGATGCACTTGCTTTACAAGCAAGTATTGAGACTGGGGAACTTTGCTAGATATTCTAATCTGCAAATTATTAATTTTCCTCGCTCATCTGTTATAAGTGCCAGGGAATTGTTTAAGCTTTATTTATCTGAAGTACTCGGTATACCAAATGATCTGCGTCTGCAGTTGTCTAAGATTTATTATCTTCCCACCGGAAGAAGATCATCTGGGGGAGCAGAAATTCCGGGTGCTCAACCAGTTGATTCAATTGATGTTTCTGCATTGTTGGAATCATCGGACATAGAGACTTTTAGTCCTGCTACTTTGTTAGTGACTTTTTCCACTCCCATCAGACCGGGACTGGTTTCTTAGGGTTTGTTTTCATAAGAGGTTTACTGCTTTCGAGGGTTTAAATGTCTGTATATTTCTGGACTTTTCCCGGGCAACGCAACAGCGAGAAAAGAGTTCCTTCTTCTCCGTCTGGGTGTCCAGCAGCTGGGCGGACAATTTTTCCTAAAATTTGCTTGCAAGTGCTTGGTTAAGTTTCAGTCTATTTCCTATGTATTTTTTGAACCGTCTCAGCTGCTGGCGTTCCTGGATTCTTGTAGGGCTAGTACGGGTGTGGATCCCCCCTCTGTATTGGTACAATCTTGGATAACACCTGCCTATTTTCCTACATTTTTTATTTATATTGTTTCCTTATTTTTCCCCTCTATAGTGGGCTGGTGTAGGGGACAAATTATATTGCTGTATAAGGTGTTTAGTTATTTGTTTTCCTGAATGTGAGATTTTTATTTTCTTTTTGTCCTCTCTTTTTAACGTGTATTTTTGTAATGTTTGATATTGTGTTAAAATCAGAAATATGAAATTTAAAAAAAAAGAGCAGGTGAGGGTTAGCTTCAGCGGCTTCCGGCGTGTGTGGCAGTGACCAGATATTAAATTCCGGTTTAGAGGTTGGTGGGGAGGGCTATGCGCCACTGAGGAGCAAAGTCCTTCCAAAACGCGGACAGCTGAAAATCGTGCCCTATATTTTTAGATGCAATGCTATCCGGCCTAAATAAACAGTAAAGAGCAAGTGAACAGATGATCATACCTGACACGTGTCACAGCGTTGGCCTGCCACTCCTTGCTTGCATACACACTGCCCTGTCTGAGGATCACAAGATGCCGTGCCACACGGAGAACAGGGGCATTCTGGAAGAAAATGCAGTCAGTCGGGGTTAGTGGGAGACAAAGCCCTAATCTTTAGGAAAGACTCAGCAACCAAAGAGCAGACAATCCTGCACCAGTTCTCACAAGGCTTTTACCTGTGCAGTTTTTGGCCCCTACGGCATCTCCATAGTACCCAGGAGCACAAATGTCGCACTGGGCCCCGGCTGTGTTGAACATGCACCCATTACAAACGCCAGTCAGGGAATCGCAGTCACTGAAAAGCAGGTTAGAATCGGTGTTGCCGTTGCAGTTGCACGGCTGACAGGAACTTCCAATCACCAAAGGGTTTCCAAAATAACCCGGAGCACAGCTGCATTCAAAAAATAAAAGAACAAAGCAAACATCAACAGGCTGAGTGAATCCATCGAGAATCTGTTACTAGAAATGAAAAACGACATTATTTATTATTACCGTTCACAGCTGGGTCCTGCATAGCCAGTCATACAGAGACACTGCGTGGTCAGACCTTTGTGCACACATCCAACAGCAAAACTGAAATAAAGATTGCACACTGAGACCTGTTCTTACTCACAGGAAGATTTCTCTTGGGATCACAGAACATCTTTGATCGCAATGGCATTGAAAATATAAAACCGTATTGCTTATGTACTGTGTGCTGTTTCAGTTAAACATCTTACTGCTAAAGCGCCTGTGTATCTTCACAAAATATTAGCACAAAACCTTCAGCAACTGTGCTTAGAGAAAAGATGTACATGCCAGCACCTACGTTACATGCATAGTTATAGCACACGTGTAAATTACAGCTCCACCCACAGCCTGTCCAAATTCCACCCCTGAGCATGTTCACTGAACAAATACACGCCGGCTTGGACTGCATTTTCTTTTAGGTGTGACCTAATTTTATAAGGTGTAAATAGGCCTCACCTACTAATTTTCTTTCCTTGAGTCCTTCCAGTCTAGTCCAGGCTCCAAGCCAAATAAGAGACTGAATCCTCCCCCAGAAGTCAGTAGGATTCTTCCCAAGCAGAATAAACAAACAACCAACCAGAGAGATACCAACAAGTTCCCCTAAACTATATACATTTGAATCCCATTAAAGCTTGGTAGCATGAGGCACATCCTCCGGGAAATACCTGGCCAATATCTCTTAACACCTTCCCTGAAGGGCAACACACATGGACCCAGCATGCTTGCAAACCTAGACAATGCCTGCCAGGCCTCACGAAAGCTGAATGAATGGGCGGGTTCAGGGCTGGACTGGAGGGACTCAAGGAAAGAAAATTAGCAGGTAAGGCCTAATTTTACCCTCCATACCATCCCTTCAGTCCAGTCTAGACTCCAGGGATGTACTAGAGCAATACTTAAGCATGGGATGGACCAGTGAACCCGGCCCACAACCCCCTTTCCCCGAAAGGTGCATCTTGCTGCGCCTGTACATACAAACGGTGATGCTGCACAAAGGAATGGAGCGATGACCAGGTGGCTGCGCAACAAATATTGGCCAGCAGAATCAGACTGACCTCTGCTCTTTCGGCATGGACACCACGGCGTCCAAATGTAAGAGATGCTGCCACTTCTCCAGGGCTTTGCATGGAGAAGATAAAAAAGCATTGGCAATGGATGGGTGAATTCTAGCACGTAGCCCTCCAGCACCCAATGATCGGAGGTGATCTGGACCCAGGCTGAGTAAAATTGATGGTGTCTGCCGCCTACTTGAACAACCTCCACCTGACCTCATTGTGTCTTCGTGGAGGCACCAGCGGACACTGCCTGATAGCTGTGGTTTGTGTCTTGGTCTCTGCAAAAGGACTGACTCCACAGAGCAAACTGTCCCCGCTGATAGGGGGCAAACCAAATGGCCCTAAACCGCCGATAGTCCTTGGACTGTCCTCGCGCTGAGGAGATGGACTTAGCACTCTTAACACTCCGGCAGCTTAGCTTCACCCAATTCCTTCATCAACATCTCCAAGACCTTACCAAATTGCAGATTCCCCTTAAAGGGAAGCCTGCTAAGTTGTGCCTTTGAAGCCACATCCATGGACCAATTCTGCAGCCAAAGGAATCTCCGCCATCACTAATGCCATACTCTTAACTGATGCACAGAGCAGATCGTAGAAGGTGTCCGCCAAGTAAGCACAGCCCGAGTCTAACTTGGAGATCTCTACCAGGGGCTGCAGACCCTGCATGCCGATTTCGGGCAGACACTGATCCAAAGCACACATGCATAAGCCACATACGCCCCACAGACCGAAGCTTGGAGCACTAACGCGTTTACTTCAAAGGCCTGCTTCAGCAGGGTCTCCATCCTTTTATCCTGAGTATCCCTGAGGACCATTCTGCCCTTGACAGGTATCGTGGTCTTCCTGGTGACCACCGAGACCATGGCATCCATCTTGGAACCTTCAGGAAATCTTTCTCCATTGCAGGAATGGGCTACAAATGGGCCATGACCCTACTGCCCCTCAATCCTGTCTCGAACACTTGCCACTCCAGCTCTATCATTTGTTTGAGAACTTGGTGGACCGGGAAAGCTGTTTCCTCAGTCCGGATTTCCTGAAGCAATGGATCCTCAAGGGGAAAGTCTTGCTCCTGCACCAGATGTGAAATGTGCAACGCCGCCAGGAAGTGGGAAATGAGAGCAGTCAGCTCTTCCCAGCGAAAGACCCGCACTATATTGGGGTCTTCTCCCTGCGGTATCTCTCCTTCCTCCAAGGCTTCTGAGGCAACCTCAAGAGTCAGACTGCACTGGTGTTGTCCCACCTGCTGGAGACTGAGACTATCCCTTATGTGGTGACATCAGAGAAGTTAGAATGCTCAGTCTCCATCTGCTGGAGGTGGGACAAAATCCTAGAGTCGGGACTGGACTGTAGGGAAGCTATGGAAGAGCTCAATTATAGTTCTAGTTTTATTTACTTAGTATACCGTCTATAGCGGGTAGCAGCTAGGCAGTTAAAGAAGTCACATTCAGGTACTGTATACCTGCCAGGTACTGTAATTATGCCTGCACATCGTTTCACGCATGAATATGGGATGTACAATTACTCTCCACATGTATGTGCACTTGACATGGGTGAATGACCCCACCTGACAGCACCAGGCATCCCAGTGGTCAGAAGGAAGTGGGAGGCTTCATCAGATTTTATTGTATTCCCACTGGGCGTTGTTATCAGCTTCCACCTTCTCTCCCCACCCCACCCCACTGCATACAGCCCGAGAATGACAAATTCCCTACACCCCTCCCCCCACTTGACAAGGAAATGCTTACTTGTTAGAGCCTACAGAGAGTGGGCAGGGACATCCCACACACTGCAATGGCTTCTCCACTGTGGCATTGGTAACAAAGCCTTTTCTGCACCTCTCACAGTGATCTCCCTCCATGTTATGCTGGCAATTCTGTAATAAGAAGATAATAAAGACACTTAATGGTCCTGTTTTGGCACTAGAATAAGAGCGGAGAGCAGCGCAATGCCATCTGGGAATTTCCAGTCGCGATTCTGGTTCTGGGTTGGGAGACTAATCAGAGGGAAAACTGAAGCACCCAATCAACGTGGGGAATTAATCTTTTTGAACCTAGGTGGATTTCAAGACTGAATAACAAGGACGAGAATCACAATCAAAAAAGGAAGCGAGTGGTAACACCCAGATTGGGTCCTTAAACAATGCATAAAATCAGTCCATCTGCATGTCAGTTCTTGGTTCTCCAGGAGCACATGGCGAGTAACCACGTGTGAATCTTTCGTAACAGAGCCCAGCTACTTTTTTTCCCTGGAGGCAGGAAAGACATTAATTCTTCTACTAAACACTTGGAATTGTTAAGCACAACAATACTGCAACATTTGCTATTCACATGCACAGATTTCATGAGGAGGCCTCATGGCTCATGGACTCGGACATGAATCAAATCACCCTGCCGAACTACAACATTCACCATTGCTCAAGAACCAATAAAAGAGAAGGAGGAATCCTCATCATTGCAAAATCTGACCTCCACCTCCACACACAATCAACCAAGAGCTCAGAAGGCCTAGACCACCTCTCCATATCAAACAAACACTTAACAATCTGTCTGATTTACAGATCCCCATCCACCTCTACCTTTGATTTCTCAGTCCTACTTCAGAAAATTACAGAGAACTCCAGCATGAACAAAGACACCATCATATTGGGCAATTTCAACCTCAATTCCGCCAGCCAAAACAAGTAACTGCCTTCACAGAAGCCATGACCTCAATGGAATTGTCCCAAATCTATCCATCATCCATGCACAACAAAGGAAACATGTTAGATCTCATCTTCAACAACCCCCGCAACATCAACTCCCCCACAAACCACCCAAACCCATCCAGTCCCCTGGTCTGACCATGACCTAATTACCTTCCACATCCCAACATCCCCAACAAAGCCCCTATTCCCCCAGTCCTCAAGACGATTCTGGAAATTCAATAAAGAAGCCTTTCTCAGCCTCTCACATCTACTAAATGCTGAACTGGAAGACCTCAACACCTTTCTTTCATCATGGAACATCACAACCCACCAAGCAGCCTTGGCACCTGCATTGCCATCCTCAAAACTGATCAAACACCCCAAAACACCATGGTACACCCCAAAACGCAGAACACAAAAGGAAGTGCCACAGAATTGAGTGCAAATAGCGAAGAACAAACCTACCTACAGACCGACACTCATACATGGCCTGCATGTCTGAATACCACACCAAGACCAACCAGGGCAAGCAAACATATTACTCCAACGTAATAAAATACTCCCTCAATCACCCAAGGGAACTATTCAGTTTAGTAAAGGATATAACAACAACCCCATCAAATGACCCAAACATCACACCAGTCACGCCACAGCAATTAAGAACCTACTACGAAGCTCGGCACAAACAGGCACAATCCTCTACCCTCCAACTATCAGTCACACATGACCACATCCTGCCCCCACCCCCGCCCCACCTTTGAAAGCATAAGTAAAGTAACTATAGAATCCATCATAAAAAAACTCAACACAACTATATCTCCCCTTGACCCCTGCCCTGCAAGCTGGTTAAAACTGAAAACCAACTAAATCACACCCCTCATCACAAAGCTCACACAGATCTCAATGAGACAAGGTATCATGTCAAACTGCCTGAAAATGTCCTCAATTCATCCCATCCTCAAAAAACTTCATCTAGATCCCCTTGACCCCTCAGCCTACAGACCCATAGCTAGCTCACCTTTTATAGCATAAATAATTGAGAAAGCCATACAACATCATCTCCAAGACCATCTAAACAAACACAACATATTTGATCACCAACAACATGGCTTCTGCCCCCATCACGGAGTAGAGACACTTCTGACCTCCCTCCTCAACCAACTCATACAAGAGGTCCAAAAGCCAAATCATGGCTTCATCCTCTTATTCATGGATATTTCAGCAGCCTTCAACACCATCAATCACAACAACTACAAGCAATCAGAATAGCAGGCACAGTCCTTAACTGGTTTCAATCCTACATCACAAACCGGCAGCAACGAGTGAAGATTGGAACCTGCACCTTAGCACCATACACCCCAACACAGGATGTCCCACGAGGCTCCACACTCTCCGCCATGCTTTTCAACATCTACATGCAACCACTCTACAAAATCCTCCGATCCCAGAAAATCTTCTCCCACATATATGCTAATGACATTATGCCATACACCCCTTTCAACTCCGCCCACCCATCACACCATACCCTATAAAAATGTTTTACAGATGTCACCGCATGGCTTGAACAAAACCATCTGTCAATAAACCTTAAAAAAACAGAAACATTACTCATCAAGGACAAAACCTTCACCCCACCCCCCCAAGACCATTAGCTGGACAATGACGACATTCAAGTCAAGAACAAAATCAAATACCTCAGTATCACTCTTGACCAGCTTCTAACTTTCAAACCACAAATTGCAAAAACAACAAGAAAAGTTTATTTCAAGATCCATACTACACAACGCCTCCGTCCACTACTAGAACCCTCTGACTTCATATCCGCCCTACAAACCATCATCCTCCCCATTGACTAATGCAACTCCTTATACAATGGACTCCCACAATCTACCCTCCAACCCTTTCAAACAGCCCTCCACACCGCAGACTGTACAATTCAAGGTGCAATCAAAACTGGCCGTATCACACCTATCTTTAAACACCGCCACTAGCTCCCTCTCCCAGCCAGAATACAATGCAAAGCTTTCCTACTAACTTTCAAAACCATTAACAATTTCTCTTCCACCTACCTCCAAACACTCCTTTGCACCCACTCATCAACCAGACCCAAGAGAAACACCCTAGCAATACCAGCCAAGAAGCAACCAGCAAGCCTGCCTGAGATCATTCCAACTTTATGCCCCATCCCTCTGGAATTCCCTCTCAGATGACATCAGGAACTCTTCTGAACTCACCAAGTTCAGAAAACTGCTAAAAACCCAACTGTTTGCACAACACTTTGCCAATGTCACTTAACCATTATAAAACTACCACAAATGGTATCCACCTGCATGTGAATAGTTCACTTTTCCCACGTTTACCTAATGCTTTTGTACAATGTTCAAGTTCTATGTAAGCTCAGTTTGAATTGTTCCATGTACACTGCTTCGACTTGGTGAAACGTGGTACAGAAATACGTTTACGTTTACATTTATTCAGGCTTTATATACCGCCCAACACTTAGTAGTACCTGGGCGGTTTACAACACAAGTTTAAAAACAAACTTAAAAACAGTATTCTAAAACCGTTTAAAATGGCCGAGAAAGAGAAAAGGAACGCCAATAAACAAATAGGAAAGAGGAGGAAGGAAAGGCAAGAAAAGAACAAACCACAACGTAGTAATTAACAACAAGCAATTAAGACATCAAGCGGACAGGAGGGAGGGGGTGACAGAGGGAGGGGAGGATGTTGGGAGTGGCAGGTCAAAGGCTAGGCTGAAAAGGTAGGTTTTGAGTTGTGATTTGAATTTTGGATAGGACTCCTCTGCACGGAGTGAAGGGGGGAGTGAGTTCCAAAGACTGGGGGCTAGAAAGTAGAAGGCAGAAGTACGGGTGGAAACAAGATGAGCCTGGGTAGGTGAGGGAAGGGCAAGTCGATTAGAGTGTATTGCCCGGAGTAGGCGGGGGGGAAGACGAAAGTGTATCTGGTCGGCGAGATAGAGGGGAGTGCCAGTGTGAGCAGCCCTATGCGTGAGAATAAGAATTTTATATTGAGCACGGAAAGAGACAGGCAGCCAGTGATAGCGAAGAAGAAGCGGGGTAACATGGTCAAAACGAGAGGCATGAGCAAGAAGACGAACAGCTGAGTTTTGGATACGTTGAAGACGAGACAGTTGGGATTGAGGTAGACCAACAAGGACAACATTACAATAATCGAGACGGGACATCACAAGGGAGAGGAGGAGAGTGGCTAGGGCAGAAGGGGACAAAAAAGGGCGGATAGAACGGAGTTGTCTAAGTGAGAAGAAAGAGCGTTGAATAATGGAAGAGATATGGTCCTTGAAGGAAAGTGAAGAATCAAGTATGACACCTAAGTAACGTAGTGAAGAGACAAGAGAAATGGATTGTGAAGGGAAAGAGGGGGCACAAGAGGGAGAGGGACCCCCAAATGTGAACCAGATAGCATGGGACTTGGAGGGGTTCACCTGTAGAAAATTAGAGGAAAACCAAGTGGCAATAGCAGCAAGACAGAGATTGAGAGGAGTGATATCTGGAGAAGTGGGGGAAGTGCGGTGTAAGAGGAAGATATCATCCGCATAGTAGTATGCGGAGATACCGAATTGTTGAACAAGAAGGGTGAGGGGTGCTAAGAAGATATTAAAAAGTAGCGGTGCAAGAACAGACCCCTGAGGAACCCCACAGATGAGGGGGTAGAAATAGAAGAGGAGGACCCAGAGACTACAGAAAAGGAACGGCCAGAGAGAAAAGAGTGAAACCATTGCAAGACTGTCCCAGAAAGACCCGCTTCCTGCAGACGAGTGAGGAGGGTGCGGTGATCCACTAGATCGAAAGCAGCAGAGAGATCAAGGGAGACAGCCAGTGTATAAAGACCCCGATCGTGAGCAGTGTGAAGTTCATTAAGAAGAGAAAGAAGAACCGTTTCCGTGCTGTGGGCAGGGCGAAAACCGGATTGACGGGGGTGAAGAGTGAGGGAAACTTCAAAATAAAAGCTGCTAGACCTCTACTAATTGCATCAAATCGATATCTAACTTCTTTCAATTAATATACCCTCTGCCCAGCCACAAAGTGCCCTGCACAGTGGCTGTGCCATTTACTTACCAGACATACGCCCGACCCCGGGAGGCACTGGTCTGAATGACCATTGCAGTTACAGGGGACACATTTCCCCAGGAAAAGCCCCTTGGTGTCTCTGTAGTAACCTGGTGCACATTCCTTGGAAAAAAAAAAAAAGGAAAGGCAACAGGAAACATGAATGAAGAAATCAAAAACACCCAATAGGTCAAGAACTTCAGAATCCCAGACTTATCCTAGAACTCAAAATGGGGACAAGATGCAACCCTGCAGAAGGACTTCAGATCCCATTATACATCGTATGGCTACAAGGTTCCTGTCCAGTGAGCTTACAGAGAGGCTGAGTGATTTGCTCATGGCTGAGGGGGTTTCCCGAGTTCCATAGTAGGATTTACTGCCATTAAGATACCACTTGAAATTCATGTGCAATACCACACCAGAGAGGGCACACCGGTGCTGCAAGTGTGGCATGATGTGTGGGTGTCATGGAAGGGGGGGGGGAGGGGGCGTCTACAACTCATCACAGGTGTGCGAGCGCGTACTGCGGCAGACGTTTGAAAGCTGCACCGGCACATAAGAGGTGCTGTAGCAGATGCTTATCATCATCTATGGACGGCGTTAGTGCGGTTACCATGTTAGTCCATTTTACTTATAGTTAGATAAAAGCAGGAACAAAAAAAGGAAAATAAGCTGATACCTTTTTATTGGACCACATACATTCTTGGACAGTATGAGCAACAGATGACAATATTAGAATATACACTAGCAGTGTGACGCAATGGCACATGCCCCCATTTACGGAATTGGCATGTGTGTAACAAACAATGTCAGGGACCGTCTCTGCGTGTGTATTGTCAGAGGCAATGTGTATGTGTGTGTCATAGGGCGTCAGGGGCTGCATGCACACATGTGTCATGGGGAGTGTTGTTGGAGGCTGTGTGTGCGTGTGTGTCTCTTTCTCTCACCTGACCCCCTCCTCCAGCCTTCCCCAGTCTCTCTGTCTCTCTTGACTTGTCCCAGGCTTCAAACCGTGAGATTCATTCAAACAGTCAGCTGCAGTGCAAACAAACACGCGTACAGACAATTTCCCTGCCACCTGAACTCTCACGTGAATGTGCCTATTAATGTAATCGCTAAAGCATTCCATTGAGTCTTAGGGGAAGGGGGACAGATATCACCTTCTGATCAGCTATCCATCTCCCCCCCGACTCCTTCCCCCAAGACCGTCAATGCAATGCTTTTGTGATTCACTTATATATTGTGGTATTGTCCTCTATTGCTCATACGGTTCTGACCTGAAAGCTAGTCCATTAAAAAGGTATCACCTTATTTTCTTTTTTTGTTTCTTTTTTTATTTAACAACTCTCATTATCCAAGAATCATTCCTGCTAGCCTGTATAAGAGAGGAAGGAACAAAACTGAACAGAAACTCCTGGGAAGGGCTTTAAAAGGTCTTAGACAAGCAGCACCACCTCTCAGCATACATCCACTTTAAGAATCAAAATAAGCACTTCCAGCATCGTGCATGAAGAATTTGTTCCGTTGTGACGTGAACATCTTACTCTCCTGACCATTTACCAACTCAGTGCTTGCCCATTCTAAAAGTAGGAACATCTGTCTTCAGAGGATAAAACAAACCAGGGCTCGGATCAAACACTGGGCAGGGACTTACACTTACATATTGGGAATTAACCAAACTTCTTATCAGAAAAGCTAGTGATAGAAGCAATGAAATGAACATCTGATGGGCATGCGTGTGACCAGCCCTGACAATTTAAGGAATGATATCGGAGTTCTTTTAGCCACTGGGTGCCTCACTGCTTTTCCTGAACTCCCTCCCCCCCATTCCTCATACCTGGCAGGAATCCCCTCGGTAATTTGCTGGGCACATGCAGAGTTCCACATTGCTAGCCTTGAGGCCCAGGCCAGTCTCTGTTGCAACCTCCAGAAGCACATGGTGCAGGGACACAGATGACGACGACTGGGCGTTCAGAGCTCGGATCTGCAACTGCTCCAGCCTGGCTAGAACCATCATTAGCTCCTCCCGAGACACAGGATTGTGAGTCTGTGTGTGCCTGAAGTTACCCTAAGCAGGAGAGATCATGGACACGTCTTCTGCATGGAAACTGACCACCATGAAAGTTCTGTACAAGCAGCAACACTAGAAACATTTGGCAGAATCTATAGAGCAGGTGATACGAGGTTTGTGTATCCATGAGAAAGTTAAGCTGATTCATAGGCACGAGGCACTGTGGATGCCAGAGCACTCCAAAAATTGAACATTTAGCCTCTTCCTCCAACAATTACTTTTAAAATCAGGTTCATATGGGCCAATTCATTTACTTCTTTTGTTTCTCTCTCATCTAGCCGAAGGAAGACCAATATGGTGAAACTCTGCATAATAAAACCATACAGTCCATGCATAACACACAATCCCACTATTTACTTAACATCTATCAGCAGCCTCTCGGGTACGTTTAGTGCTGACTTTTAATTTCTGTTTCATTCTCCAGCAAGGACCCCTCACCTCCCTGCAATTCATCCTAAATAGTTCCCACAGCATCGGCTTGCCCTAGGCTTACACTGTTGGGCTACCCCATCTCCCCTCTGACCCCTCGGTGTGTGCAGGCTGGTTTCCTCTTTCTTTGCCTGTGTCTTGCCCGTGATGTTTTGCCCAGTTGTACACTACAGTGCTGATAATGTAATTGATCACATAGTGGTATATTAACTTCCTATAAGAAAAGGTGAAATTAGACTTACCTGCTAATTGTTGTTCCTTAAGGAACTCCAGTCCCGTCCCAGAATCTCTGGGATATAGGTTCCTCCAGCAGCTTGGAGACTGAACAATGACATTCTTTGATGTCACCAGCATAAATACCCAAGGGACCGCCTCCTTGCTCCAGTTTACCTATTGACAAAGCAGACTCACCAGAGCAACAATTAAGTAGCCAACATAGCTATCAAACTTTAATGAACTATAATAAACATTAACGTACTTCAACTATAAATTAAGACACATAATGTGCCCTTAAAGTAATACTATAAATTTTCCTATTATAGTCTGCCCTCCGTCTCTATAGAAGAGTAATACTCTATAAAGATCCCCAAAAGTATCACCCTCCCTATATAAGCCATAAGACTTATCATGACCATACCTTATCTCTATACTTCAGGCCTGTAGTTCAACTAAACACAGGGAGGGATGCAGGACTGGACTGGAGTTCCTTAAGGAACAACAATTAGCAGGTAAGTCTAATTTCACCTTCCTTATCGTCTCTCCAGTCCAGTCCTGGAATCTCTGGGATATAACAGAGCAGTTAAAACCTTTAACGGGTGGGTCCTGCTTGGCACTGCCGAACCAAAACAGGAATCTCTTTCTGCCTCTATATCTAATCTATAATGTTTAACAAAGGAATTTAATGACGCCCAAGTAGCCGCTTTACAGATGTCCACAGACGGCACCAAACTGTACTCAGCCCACGACGCAGCTTGTGCCCTCATTGAATGCGCCTTAAGCCCATCAGGAATTGTTCTACCCTTTAACAAACACGCTGAAGCTATAGCTTCCTTGAGCCATCTAGCAATAGAAGCCTTAGAAGCTGCCTGACCTCTCTTTGCACCTCCAAAGAGAACAAACAATCTATCTGTTTTACGGAACTCCTGTGTTTGATTTACATACATCTTTAACACCCTACGAACATCCAACAAATGTAACTTCTTGAACTGATTCTCCTTTGTATCTTTTTCAAATACTGGTAATGAAACTTCCTGATTGATATGAAAAGCCGACACCACCTTGGGTAGAAATGAAGGCACTGGCCTTAAGACCACCTTTTTCTTGAAAAATAATAGAAAAGGTTTTCTACAAGACAATGCTTGCAATTCCGAAATTCTTCGGGCCGACAAAATAGCTACAAGAAAAACTACTTTGTGCGAAAGATCCTTTAATGACGCTCGAGAGAACAGCTCAAATGGATCGCGCACTAAAGCCTCTAAAACCAAATGGAGACTCCAAGACAGAACGCATGGTCTACACAGTGGCCTCAATAACGAAACCGCTCTCAAAAAACGCTTCACATCCGGATGTGCACTCAGCACTTTACCTTTTATTCTCCCTATAACAAGAAAGGCCTGCCAACTGCACTTTCAATGACACCGGTGCTAAACCTTTCTCAAATCCTTCCTGCAAAAAAGATAGAATTTGAGAAATAGAAGCTTTAAATGCTTCAAAACACTTGTCTTCACACCACGCCTCAAATATCCTCCATGTACGAATATAAGCCAAAGAGGTAGATCTCTTCCTTGCTTTCAACAAAGTGGAAATCACCGCTGAAGAGTATCCCCTGGCCTTTAACCTCACCCTTTCAAGAGCCAAGCCATAAGCGAGAATCAATCCACCTGAGGCATGCGTAATGGACCCTGACTCAACAGATCTTCTCTTATCGGTAAGAGCCAAGGCCGGTCTACCAACAATCTTATGAGATCCGCGTACCATGGACGTCTTGGCCAATCTGGAGCTATCAATATTACTAGCCCCTTGTGCCGTTCTACTCTTTGTAGAACACACCCTATCAATACCCACGGAGGGAAGACGTATAGAAGCTGTTGCTCCGGCCAACTTTGAATGAGTGCGTCCAGACCTGCCAACATTCTTTCTCACCTTCGACTGTAAAACCGATTGACTTTCGCCGACTTGAAGGTTGCCATGAGATCCATTACTGGAACTCCCCAATGATTTATTATCAACTGAAACACCTGGGGATGGAGAATCCACTCTCCTGGATCCACTTTCACCCAACTCAAAAAATCGGCTTCCACATTGTCCACTCCCGCTACATGACTTGCAGACAAAGCTTTCAAATTCCTCTCGGCCCACACGAACAACTGCTCGGCTTCGGCCTCCAGAGCAACACTGCTTGTGCCCCCTTGACGGTTGATGTAAGCTACTGCAGTTGCGTTGTCTGACAGAACGCGAACAGCCTTCTCCTGAAGATAACATTGAAACGCCTGTAGAGCTAAGGCTACCGCACTCAACTCCAATCTGTTTATTGACCAAACTTTCTCCTGTGCGGTCCATTGACCCTGAACGAATCTTCCTTTGGAGTGAGCTCCCCAGCCCATCAGACTGGAGGGAGGAGTAGCCTAGTGGTTGGGGCAAGGTACTTCAGGCCGGAAGGTCGGGGGTTCAAATCCCACTAGAGGAAAGCAACCTTGGGCCGGAAGGACTGGGGTTTCTAGTCCCACAGATGCTCCTTGTGGTCTTGGGCAAGCCACTTAACCCTCCATTGCCCATGTTCCCTGTAAGTATTAGTGTATGTGTCTCATATCCCCGCATGTTAAATGTATCCCCCAATTGTGTCGTGACCGCTTTGATTGAAGGATAAGGCGGTATACAAAAACTGTCTAAATAAATAAAATCCGTCGTAAGAGGAATCCAAACAGGCAATTCTAGCTGCATTCCCACCTCTAGAATCCCCAGTTTTATCCACCAATGTAGAGCCTGCTGCGTCTCCGGAAGGCAGGGTAACCTCCTTGAGAGAGGATCTCTCTGATGCGACCACCTCCTTAGTGATGCTCTCTGTAATGGTCGCATATGAGCTCTCGCCCATGGAACCAAGTCTAAGGTTGCTGCCATGGTTCCGAGCAACTGCAAATAATGCCATGCAGTGGGATTTTCTCTGGTTAAGAAACTTCGCACCAGATGTCTCAACGACAGGGTTCTCGACTGAGGAAGAAATACTCTTCCTATCTTTGTATCGAATCGAGCACCCAGGTGTTCTAAATTCTGTGACGGAATTAACTTGCTCTTTGCCATATTGACAACCCAACCCAGACTTTGTAAAAATTCCACTACTCTGGCTGTTGCCAACTTGCTTTCCTTCTCGGACTTTGCCCGAATCAACCAATCGTTAAGTACTAGAATTCCTTCTTTTCTCAATGCTGCCGCAACGACCACCATTACCTTGGTAAACGTTCGCGGAGCCATTGCCAAACCGAACGGCAATGCTTGAAACTGGAAATGACCCATTGGGACTGCAAACCTCAAAAATTTCTGATGCTCCTGACGAATGGGAATGTGTAGATACGCCTCTATCAAATCCAGAGACGTAAGAAACTCCCCTTTTCTTACTGCCATTATTACAGACCTCAGTGTTTCCATATGAAAATGAGTTACCCGAAGGTAACGATTTACCTTTCGAAGATCCAAAATTGGTCGAAAAGACCCTTCTTTCTTTGGAACCACATAATAGATGGAGTATCGACCGGAGCCGCGTTGGCTTGGTGGTACTGGAACAACAGCTTTGAGATTCAAAAGTCTTTGCAAGGTCTCGCGCACAGCTGCACTCTTGATGCGTGCCTTGCAAGGAGATTGAATGAACAAATCGACGACCGGGCATTGAAGCTCCAGAGCATAACCTTCTTGAATGATTGCCAACACCCACCGATCGGATGTGATTTGAGCCCAGGCTGAATAAAAGTCCCGTAGCCGACCTCCTACAGGAATAAAATCCGCCTGGGTCTTCCTCATATCATTGTGATTTTCTAGAGTTCGAAGAGGAAGAGGAGGTTGCAAGTCCTCTGTTTGCACCTCAAAAACCTCAAAACCCTTGACTCCTCAAAAATTGACGGCCTCTTTGAAATTGACCGAAACGTGCGGAACGAAAATGACGAAAATCTCTGTACAGGCCCCTAGACGCCTGAATTGGGCGCCCTAGTTTCTGCCTGTCCTCTGGCAGCCTGCCACCTCTAGAATCTCCCAAGTCCTTTACTAATTTATCTAAGTCCTCCCCAAAAAGGAGTTTACCCCTGAAAGGAAGCTTAGAGAGTCTTGCTTTTGAAGAAGCATCTGCTGCCCAGTTACGCAACCATAAATATCTTCTAGCTGCCACAACAGAGACCATACTCTTTGATAAATCTCTAATAAGGTCATAATGAATGTCAGCTAAATAAGCAGCTCCAGTCTCTAATCTAGACGCTTCTGTTGAAGAGTCTTCCACATTTTCTCCATGTACCCGCTGAGACCAACAAAGACATGCTCTGGCTACCCATGCTCCACAAATCAAAGCCTGAATAGATAGAGCATTAACATCAAACACTTGTTTTAATAAAGTATCTAACTTCCTATCATGGCTATCCTTAAGAGCGGCACCACCTTCCACCGGAATTGTAGTCTTTTTAGTAACTGCTGATACCGCCGCATCCACTTTCGGAGATTTAAACAACTCCCGATCCTGATCCAGTAGAGGATATAAACGGGCCATGACCCTGGACCCCTTAAGCCCAGCTTCAGGCCTATCCCACTCTTGTTGAATCATCTCCTTTACCACTCTGAGAATGGGAAAAGCCCTTTGCATCTTCCTAAATGGCTGCAACAAAGGATCCTCCAAAGCAGAGTCCTCCTCTGGTCCTGACATTGGCATATTAAGTGCTTTAAGAGTTTCCATAATCAATGCAGGTAATTCTTCTCGACGAAAAACACGAACTACTCTGGACTGATCCTCCTGATCCGTAAGTTCTCCCTCTTCTAATTCATCCTCAACATCCAAATCTGGATCCAAAAGATCCGAGTGAATCTCATCAGAGGTTATAGAATGCTCCTGTAGATCCTTTCCTGTTAACCTTTTTGACAGGAATAGAACCTTCAACAATCTCTAAAGGAATAGCCGACCGCTTCTTCCCAAGTTCAGCTACCACAGAGGGAAGGGAGCTTTTTTGACCATTTCCAAAGGTCTGCTGAAGCAGAGACAAAAAATCCTGTGAAAACAATGATGCCAAACAGATGAAAAAAAATCGAAGGCTCTTGCGGCACATCTGGAACAGAAGGCGGCCCTGCAACAGGCTCTGGGAAGAGCTGCCGAGGAGAATTAGCGTCCCCTAAAGATAAGGAAGCAAGTCTAGCCCCCTCAACACTAGATTCCAAACCCTGCTGCACATCTTCAGTTTCCTGAACACAGGATTTACAGACCCCCCCCCCCGAGTCAGATAACGTTCCTCTTCTAGAGCCACAAACCAAACACTGCAGCTTAGAAGGCATTACTCTAGTTTCAAAAGACACCACTGTGAATAAATTCAGTTATTACAATGCTGTCTCTTTTCTCTTTTAAATAACAGAGTCAGTAAAAAGCTTAAAACGAAATTAACTAAAAGCAAATAAAAAATTTCTATATCTTTTAAAAACAAAGTTTCCCTCAGAAAGAAATCTAAGAAGAATGAAAAACTCACTGTTCGCTGTTTTCACACTCAACTACTGTTTGGCGTTTCGTCGTGCACGCGCTAAAACAGCGCGGCCTGCAGCAACTGCCACCAGAAAATAACTTCGCAGCAGGAAATAAACAGCGCGGCCTGCAGGAAACCAGCCCCTTGAAACTTATCTCCAATCAACTGGCTCCCCGACGCTAAGCTTTTTTCCAGCGTCGGAGGAGAAACCAGATGCGCCGCATAACCAGGAAGTAAAAAATTGACAAACTCCGGCGGCTCAACAAAAAGGACGCGGCTCACAGGAAACAGTGCCTCCCAGAAAAAAAGCACTTACCCGACGACAACAACAAAGAGCTATCCTTACTCTGCCAATAAGTACTCCTCACCTTTGGTAAGTAGGTTCAGGAGACTTGTTAATAAATAAATTGAGCCAGACACAAACGCGGCTTTAAAAAACGGCAGAGAAGAAAATTTAAAGGAGAGAGAGGGGGGGGGGGGGCACATCTGAGGCTTTACAGCCACAATAACTGTACTACTTAACAAAAATAAATTCAAAGAATTCCAAAAATAAATTCAAAAAATGCTTAATTGTCCCTCCAGTGAGCCCAGAATCTCTAGGCTCATCAACCTCCAGCTGCTTGGAGACTGAACAAACTGGAGCAAGGAGGCGGTCCCTCGGGTATTTATGCTGGTGACATCAAAGAATGTCATTGTTCAGTCTCCAAGCTGCTGGAGGAACCTACATCCCAGAGATTCCGGGACTGGACTGGAGAGACGATAAGGAATCAATCAATTGGCTACTGGACACCCACAGTCTCAAGCACGCAGCCAGATGATTCCAGAAGTTCTCACCATGCATAGTCTTTCTCAGCTGGAGCATGAATGTGTAATAGCTGGTACAGGCAATGAGCCAACTCTCCCATCTTAAAACAATATTACAACAGGAATGACCTCTGTACTGACCTCCACTAGTTGAACCTGACCTTGGTGGTGGTCTCCGGGAGTGGGGTATGCACTCTCTAGGAAAGCGATACTCATCTGGTTTCCCTGCAAGAAGACAGAGAGATTTATGTCACTCTCATGACAGACACACGTCCCAGTGTCCTATTCGGTAGTGTACTATTGGAGATGGGTGCACAGGCAACACATTGCACATTGTACCTTCAAGATGACGTCAGGGCGCGATTCCATGGGAATGAATGCAGCATCCCCTCTGATAGCTTCAGAGTGTAGATGATACCTCAGGAACCCGCCGTAGGAAGAAACCTAGCAACGAGGCCACAGAATCCAGTCATGAACCAGCATCATGATTTTGCTGCCA
The DNA here is from genome assembly GCA_033557465.1 of Ichthyophis bannanicus. Lineage (NCBI taxonomy): Eukaryota > Metazoa > Chordata > Amphibia > Gymnophiona > Ichthyophiidae > Ichthyophis > Ichthyophis bannanicus. The sequence continues at coordinate 125,522,883 of CM066049.1, forward strand.
CCGCCTTCCCCCAAACACATTCTGGCATTTTAGAACCCACTAATGAGGGGAAGGCAGGAGGTGTGTAAAGTTCTGTCTCGTTTTTCCCCTAAATACTGATCAGACAGCCCACATCAGCCATCAGACATCTTGCACTTTCCCATATAAGCAGCCTGAAATGCAAGGTATACACAAGGGGCCCTTTTCAAATATGCCACAGAGCTGCAAAGCCCACAGCCGATTCCACTATCGTCCTTCAGTCCAGCTACAGTACATTCCTATACTCTGCGCCTGTTCTTTCTGCGGATAGTGGGGGAAGGAGGGGCAAACCCCATGTATGCTCAGGGCCAGCCCATCCACTAGGTGGTCGCCGAGGGCGGTGTGGCATGGCACAGTGCTTTGGCACACATGGCCTGCCGCTTCTGACCCCCTCTGACAGGACGTTGTGTTGGAGGGAGATCACAAGCAGCAAACTGTGTGTGCCGAAACACATGACCTACCGTGGGCTGCCGCCACCGAACTGAGCTGCCGACCTCCGGCTGGAATCAGCATCAGTGGGGGGCGGTAGCATGGCTCAGCATGGAAGGAGAGGGTGGGGGGGGGGGGGTGGCATGGCAGAAACCCTTGGGCTGGTCCTGTGTATGCCCTCTCCCTTCCAGGAATGCCTCTTTTAAACCGATCTAAAACTGCACACTGTGTACGTTAGGGGGGGCAATTTACTTGGGTAAATGGCTTTGAAACAGCCCTAGAACTATTTCATAGGCAATACATTAATATTATTTATTTAATAAATGATAAGACAGAAAAAACACAAACCAGAATACGCGCTATAAAATCATTTACGTAATCCATAGGGTGAATGCTTTACCCAGCTTGGACAAACATGTTCCCTTCACCGTGGCTAATAGTAGATTCAGGCTTTTAGCCAAAGTAAACAGGAAACATTTCCAGAGCAGTAAACATATGTACAGTGGTGTACAAAAGTCTGGAATCACTTGTAAATGACGTTTTTCAAGTTCGTGACCTTATATCTTAATTTCTTTTTCCTCCCAGTGGCTTTTTTGTGTATCTCATGATAAGTGATAGATTTGGCTATTAGGGCCAACTTTTAGTATTGGTTTGGCCCTTATTTTCTGAGTTTGTTCCCCATAGTTGTCCTGTTGATAGATTTTCTGTGAAAATCGCGTAATCTACATCATTGGCCAACGATATATTATTGTAAGTATGCTTTAAAATATTATGGACGCACGCCAGGTTTCCTTCAAATTAACGTATGTGCCCTTGAAAAAGGCTGTTTTTGTGTGTCAGTGATGGCTCAGTATTTGATGGGCCACCCTTTGTTCTTGATCACCTGACTGCACCTTGTCGGCATTGAATGAACCAGTCTGACAAGGTGATCATTGATGACAACGCGGTTCCAAGCTGCAATGAGTGACTCAATCAGCTCAAGCTTTGATGTCAGATGGCTCTTGGATATTTCCAAGGCCACCTTGTGCCACAGGTTCTCGACTGGATTCAGATCTGGAGACTGGGCAGGCCAGTCCATTGACTTGATGTTGTTCCGCTGCTTCCAGCTGATCACCTGTCTGGAGCGATGGCCAGGGCTGTGGAGTCAGTAGATAAATGTTCCGACTCCGACTCCTCTGTATTAATATGAAGGAAAGAAAGGCAACATACATGTCATTACCACAGGACTACTGGCTGGGAAGCCAACAGTCTACTGTATTGAACAGTTTAAGCAAAAGACAAACACAATGAAAACAACAAAGTTTTATTAATTTTTTTTTATTAATTCATCAAGTGGCTGGATAGTAGCAGCAGGCATAAACATCAGGAACAGGAACTTTACCAGTCCAAAAATACAAACCACATTATTTGGTTGTTTTAGAACAAAAACAAAGCTTATCTATATGAACCAAAAACAAAATCTGTAAAAGCTAGAAATGGTTTATATTAATCTTGAAATGTAGTTATAGGCTCAGCAAATGCAAATGAATTCAATGTAGAGTTCTAAGGAAGAGAATTGCCTCTGCCAGATCCTCTTTCATAGAGGCTCTTGTCAGAATTTATTATTTTTAGGGCTGAAAATAATCTTTCGACACTGACTTGGGTGGGTGGCATTGCAGTAACTATTCTGGCCACATCACTAACGATCTCTGGATAAACAAGGATGGCTTCTTCAACAGTAAGTTTTGATGAGCGATCATACTTTTCAACTTCTTCTAGTGCTTTATAAAACTCCTGTTGGAATTTTTTATTTGGACATTTACTGGTTCTGTAACGCTTATGCAATGTCGCTTTCGTTTAGCAACTTCTATTTTGTTTAAGAAGGAATCAAAGTCTAATTCTTCGTTTGAAGAAGATGATCCTGAGTTACCACTATTGCTTAAAAGAAGAACTTCATCCTGTGGAGGTATTTCAGGTCGTAATACCTTCATGCGAACTGCTACATCATAGAGGGCCTTTTTTCCCAGTAGCAGTCTGTTCACTGTTCAACAAAATTCGGCTCATTGGGTCGACATAAATAGCCGCTAACAAGATTTCATTTTCCAGCAAAAGACTCTCTCTTTTCATCATTGAAGATGCAATGCCCTCAGCTATTAACCCTCCATTTTTGTTCAGGCGATATAACAGGCTCTTCCATTCCAAGAAGAATTTACCCGGGGTTAGATCGTCACATTGCAACCTCTCGGTGACAGTGAAGGGGTGAAAAAGAAGGTTCTCCAGCTCTTTTGTTTGTGTCCACTGGCTTTCAGTTAATGCAAGATTTTCATTGTCCATTTCTTCTATGAAGTCTTTAAGTTCAAGCAAACGCTTCACCATTAAATAAGTGCTTCCCCAGCGAGTTGTTTGATCTAAAATGGCTCCTTTTCCTGCACGTCTTTTCAAAATTGCATCTGTTTTCGGGGCCCTGGCTGCAACAGTTACTTGCTGTAATTTGCCAATTAGTGTAGCTGCATGGCGATCTTTTAATCCATCTCTTATGGCAAGTTGCAGTGTATGAACAGCACATTGCATATGATGATTAGTAGCAAGCTTCAATGCTTCTTCAACAAAGTTGTCTAAAAAAATGTCAGCATTCTCTTCAGTTTCTAAACTTTCTCCAATACTTGCAGAGCTGTCTTCCTCTAACTCTAATATCTGTTTGTTACCTTCTTCATCTGCGTTCATCTTCTCAATTGTGCTCAACATGTTAGAAGTGTTATCTGTCACAACACATAAAATCTGTTCCTTTTTAATTTCAAAATCTTCTAGAACACCCTCCACTAACTTCTGAAGGTAATCACTGGTGTGATGTGCCTGAGTGTCCTTTAATCCGAGGGTCACTGTTATTGTTTTGTTATTTTCATCCACAAATCTAACATTAATAGCGAAATAATTGACTCTGTGACGTGTGCATGCATCCATTTTAAGGAAGACAAAACGTCCTTTCAGAACTTTCTGTAGTTCTTCCTTTTTACATTTGGCCTCCTCAATTATAAGTTTCCTTATACTTTCTCTTTCCAGAGAAACACCAAGTTTTTTTGCCATTTCTCCATTTAGGCCTAAAAAGGCTGTCTGTGAAAAGAAGGATAGTGGTAAACTATTCTTTACTACCATTTCAATATTGTGGTGTTTGAATTTTTATGGTGTCATCCTTATGGTAACTTTGTCAGATATAAAGAATTTTCTTATTTGTGTTTGTTCTCCAGTAGATTTCTGAACGATTTTTGTCACAGAAGTAGATGCAATGTTTTCATTGCTATCTTTCTCATTCACGGCTTCTAACACTTTGGGATGAAAACGCTGTAAGTGTCTTTTCAAATTTGAAGCTCTTGTAGGTGCATTTTTATCAGGCCCACTGAAACTGCTAATTTTTGCATCACATTATTTTTCACCATCATCATCTTTTCTAAAACATTGGCACACGTAATGTTTTCCATCACTTGATAATGCAAAGTGCTCATAAACAGTAGACTTTGTCGTGTTTGTTGTTAGCAGTCTTTTTGCCATTGTTTAGGATGCCTCTTTCCCTAAAATATAAAATATGTTATACTAACTGGCATATAATTAGATTTTTAATATCAACATACACCGTCTTGTAAGTTGTATGTACATGGATTTATACAAACAAATAAGCTATATATCCCAGCACTAAACCTAGACATGATTTTGTCCTATACAGAAAAACATGCACAGACATGTACTGTACACACACACACATAACACAGAGCCTACATTTTAGTACTCAGAGCATATAAACAATCTGCACTATACATAAACATTCATACATTCCTGCAGCACCACACTTAGAAACCTAGGATAGACAGTTTCTTCCAGAAACATGTACACATGTCTTCCCTCATACTGACAAGCAGGCATGCAGGTTTTAAAATAAATATAAACACTTACAGTTGAATCCAAGAAGCTGTTCCACCAAGTTCTTCTAAGCTCTTCTAGCAGAGAGAGGTAGTTGGGCAGAAGCTGCTGCCTTCTCCTTTTTGTGTGTTTTTTAAATTCCAATCTAAATTTAATCGGAGTCGGAGCATTGTTTGCCGACTCCGACTCCGACTCCAGGTACCCAAAATTTCCTCCGACTCCGACTCCACAACTCCGACTCCGACGCCACAGCCCTGGCAATGGCAGGGTGCATCGTCATCTTGGAACAGGAACTGGCCAGGAAACAGCTGGTGTGCTGATGGCACCATGCACTTTTGCAGTATGGTGATGTACTTGGCCCAGTTCACCATTCCATCGACGATGTAAAGACGTCCAACGCTACTGGCAGCCATGCAGCCCCAGACCATGACCTTCAAAGGATGCTTCACAGTGAGGTTGAGACACTCAGGCTTGAATTCCACTCCAGGAAATCTCCTCACATAGGTGTGGGCCTGGTTACCAAACAGGCAGAAGGTGCTTTCATTGCTGAATAGCACCTTTTCCCACATTTCAGTCGACTAGGTTGAGTGCTTTCTCTCCCACATGATCCGGTTGCGCCTTTGTATGTCAGTCATCAGTGGCTTATTCCGTGCTTTGCAGCCCCGGAGACCAAACTGCAGGCACCGGCGACGAATTGTTGATGAGCTGACACTGACCTCACTCTTGTCTGACCACTCTCGAAGTAGCTGAGGAGAGGTCAACTTGTGATTAGTCAGTGAAATGCGTCGTAGTGCACGGTCCTGGCATGATGTTGATGCACATGGACGACCTGAACGAGGCTTGTCCACCACTGAACCCATTTCTTTCTTCTTCTGTACAATCTTAACAACAGCGCTCTGACTGCAGCCAACTTTCCTGGCTATCTGACGGCTTGAAAATCCTTCCTCGCTCATAAAGGACACACAAACATGCTCCTCCAACGTCAGGGTCCGAGTTATCTTCATGGTCGATCCAGAAAGTGCATGAAATTCAAAAATTCCGTGCATTTTTATAGCTGCACTGTTGGCTATGCATTGTGATTGGTTAGCGAAACCATCCTCCTGATTGGTCAGAAATAACGTGTGCATATTGGATAATCTCGATCCAGTTTTGATGCAGGATCCACAAAAATCACAGCTGCTATCTCCCAGTGTCTGTAAAGTATTTAAATTGGAAGCAAGGAATGCAAAAAAGTCAGCTGTAATAGCTAAATGTATTCCTTTTAACGTGGTAGAAAGATGAATATGCTGGGCTAACGCAAAATTTAAAAAAAATTAGAAAGTACGAAAAACACAAAACTCACAAGTGATTTCAGACTTTTGCACACCACTGTATATATGGCTTCTTAATTCTGCCTGTGTTAACTTTTACCTTAATGTTACATTTATATGGCCCTTCACATAACATCCCAAAGGGGCTTGCAACCTGCCACCTGCTGGAACACAGGTGCAAAGGCCACGAGGTACATCTGCACCCATAGACCTCATATGCAACAAAGCAGACCTACAAGATTTGCAGGTACAAAGGTTCTGATGGATTTTGCACCTCTGTGGGCTATTAAAATGCACAAGACGGCCTCTCAGCCCAGCCATACCCGATCCCCAAGGTAAGAATCTGGGGCGTGCCAGTACAACTCGTGGTACACATCAGGAACGTCTCGAAGATCAGCTTCCAGCAGATCATCCTCAGGACTGAAGGAAAGCGAAATCTCCTGCTGGTCTGTGCTCAGCAGCACCCAGCCGGACATATCCACAAACTGGGCAAAGGAAGAATAAAAAGCAGAGATTACAGAGTGCAACAAAAAAAGGGCAATTTCCAAAACATTTCTAAATGTAAAGCAGCACTTTAACACGGCAATCAGCTTGACAATATGCGTACAGAAGTGTAATTTTATAAGGAGCTTCCTAGATAGAGACGGCAAGCTGATGTTTAAACCATGACATTTTAGTCACTTATGTACGGAAATGACCACTTCTAAAAGGCCAACTAGAGTGAAATTACGCAAGTTGTTTGCATTGCACATACTTTCACTGAGAGCGTGCACACTGGCAGTGTTTGGGCGGAGCCCGCAAGTATGCACATTGATGACAGAATAGTATAATTTATGCATATGTTTGCAAAAAGTAGGTGTGGTAATTTACATAAGGTCTAGGGCTGATGTAAGTCATCACTCCTTAAGTTAAGATGTGTTCTCTGCCTCTTATAAAATAACTGACTTTATATAAACAGGCGCAATTTATAAAATTACTCTGATAATGCTACACGTAAGGCTTGCATATGTGTAAGTTTACGCACACTGAGCGCAGGTGTTCCTGTGGGGCTGGAGCTGGAGCTGGGGGGGGGTTTGCTGTTATGTATATGGGCATAAGTTAATCCAGAAACCCTGTGTGGTAAACAGCAGGAGTAAATCCCCTGGAGTAATCTGCAAAGTGGAAGGACGCACATTGGTTCATTTGAAGCTCACCCAGGGCGCAGTGTGCGCTTTCTAGCCATGTGTGTGATTAGAACGTTACCCCTGAAATTCCCAACGCATACAGCGGAAGAAGAACAAGAGATGATAACACCGACGTGTAATCTGGTGCAAGACGGTACTGGAAAGCAGACAGTGTGCAGCAGCGGGAAATGAAGGCTATAAGGACAAGACTGGAGCTCTCTTCTGAATATGAACAGAAAGAAACACCCAGTACCAATGAGCTAGTTTTATTCTGTGCCACTTCTCAAATTTCTCCTCGGCAGAGGGGAAAGGATCTGAGCTACAGGATCCCATATCCCCAAGAGTACGACACCTCTCATGACTCTCACAGTTGCACTAGACAAGACAGCTTAGAGCCGGGGCCTGTCTCTTCCCATGTAATGAATACCTCAGTTCTCAGCTTTGTGGAACTGTGACAACGATCAGTGGCCCCAAAGCAGAAGCAGCGTGTGCAGCCCTTGGGGTTCCCAGCATCCAAGTAGAAGGTTCCCAGCTTGCACTGGTCACACTTCGAGCCCTCCACATTTTCCTGCAAAGAGAAACACCTGCATTAAATCACCTAGCCCGAAAGCAAATTAAAATGTTCTGGTGACTGCTTCCGGGAGGGTTGGTTCCCACAGCTGGCTGTAGTCTGAGGAACGGCAGAAGTCATCTACAATATGTTATTTGGGAAGAAAAGGAAAAAGAATGAAAGCTAGCGGGAAGAACTGAATATCTACGTCTGCTGATGTTAGAAGAGTGAGCTGCAAAGTGTCACATTTTGTGATTGTCACTTGCAAAACTGCAGCCAACACCCTAACTTCAGAGAAGCTATCTGTTTGCACATTCTTGGTTGTCTCTTGTCCTCAGATCATCTCCTGGGGATGTAGCAGAGAAGAGGATTAGTTGCCTGTGTGTTATCTCAGAGCAGAGATGCTATTAATTATCTCCAAAATGCTAACTTTCCTATAAAAGAGTAGGAGAATCATCAGAGTGGAGTGAAAATTATGATGAAAGATGACAGAGAGAGTCTAAAACGTAAAATATGCAGGCACAGACGAGGCCTCTTACCCCTTCATGTTAACGCCTCTCACACCCTTCTGGAGAGATTTCATCCATATGCGCACAACCCTGTTAGCTTCCCTTCTCTACAGTGGCTCATGTATGTTAACAGACAGGGCACGCATAGAACAAAACACACTGACCTTACATTGACACTGCGCAGTGGCTGGGTCACAGACGCCTGTCTCCGTGCCCTCCTCGTGACAGTCACAGCGCCTGCAGTCTGGGTAATCGTAGTAGCCAGCAGCACAGCGCTCACACCGGCGACCAATGACGTTAGGCTTGCACCTAGAAAGAAGCGAGCAGGTGGAGCTATATTCAATATCTACCGAGGAGGACACAGACTTCATCACAGGATAAGGTGCTGCTAGACATATCACACAAACTGCAGGGACCGTCTCTTTACGTGTTTCTGTACAGCGCTACGTACGCTTGTAGCGCTAAGCACATGAAAAGAAATAGGTGCATACTTTATAAAATACACAAGTAAATCGCAACTCTGGCCACACTCTGCACGAACTCCTCCCCTGAACCCATCTGCTCTAAAGTTGCATACAAATGCACGCTTGACATGGGCATAGTTTGATGGCTTCATTGGGAGGGGAAGGCAAACGGTGGGGTGATGTATTTGCACATTTGTGTGCATATCTGCATACATTTGCATATTATTTCCATGCTCGTTATGGTTATATTTTAAAAAACAGTAGATAGGAAGCCAGTATATCGAACAGGTGAGGGATGAGTTGGTGCCCCAAGATACTCAAAGAGGGAGCAGAGGTTCTCATTCAGTGGCTGTATGATTGAAATGCAGCAAAACTTGTAGCTGTTTAATTATTTAGCCTGGCACTCTAAGATCAAAAAATATTGACACCTATAAATATATATGCTGCAAAAAACAAAGGAGATAGTAAGGTGCTCACATGCCAAAGGACAAAAAGTAAGAGAAAACCACTATGCCCCCTACCCTGTGTTCAGTGCACTTTCTAACACTAATTTTATTTGCGTGTTAGAAACTGTGCTATGGTTCTCTTTTTTTCTTTTTGAACATCTATTTTGCCTCCAACAAAACCCCTCCTCCAACAGCACATGCAGAGCAGAACTAGGACATTTCACCACAGAACCCAACATACAAGAAATAAAATCTGATTCTGGTGTCATCTCATTAACAGCCTCTCCAGTACCAGGCAGACTGTGAACTAACACAAAACCCTACAAAAGTCACTGAAGACCTATAAAGCAAATCTACCATACTATAAAGCAGGGGTCTCAAACACGCGGCCCGCGGGCCGGCCACGAGGTACCAGCGCCGTGAAGAATCGCCTGCTTGGATTGTTGGACTCGGAGGATCGCCAGGGTGCACAGCTCTCCACGGCAGGTAAGGAAGCAGTCTGCCCAGCCCTGCCTCCCTCAGTCCCTCTCCTCTTCGGCTTTCAGAGCCGCGAAGGGAGAGCTTCTCCCTCGCGACTCTGTTAAGCTCGAGGGGGCAGAGGGGAAATTTCCCATAAGCCTCAGCCAGCTTAAAAGAGTCGCGAAGGAGGACTCTCCCTTCGCGGTTCTAAGCCGAAGAGGAGAGGGAGGGAGGGAGGGAGGGAGGGGGCCGGCCTACCTGCCTGCCTGCCGGCCTGTGATTTTTGCCAAGGAAGGAGGGAGGGTGGGTGGTAGGCCTGTGATTTTTGCCAAGGAAGGAGGGAGGGAGGCCTGTGATTTTTGCCAAGGAAGGAGGGAGGGAGAGAGGGAGGGAGGGGGGCCTGTGATTTTTGCCAGGGAGGGAGGGAGGGAGGAGGGGGGGGCCTGTGATTTTTGCCAAGGAGGTAAGGAGGGAGGGGGGCCTGTGATTTTTGCCAACGAGGGCCTGTGATTTTTGCCAAGGAGGGAGGGAGGGGGGGGGGGCCTGTGATTTTTGCCAAGGAAGGAAGGAGGGAGGGAGGGAGGGAGGGAGGGAGAGGGAGGGGGGCCTGTGATTTTTGCCAGGGAGGGAGGGAGGGAGAGGGAGGGGGGCCTGTGATTTTTGCCAGGGAGGGAGGGGAGGGGAGGGGAGGGGGCCGGAAAGTGCAACCGAAAAAAAAATGCACAAAAGGTAGGAAAATATCTCTTTATTTTGAGTTTATTAACTGGAATATGTCAGCTCTGGGAAATGTGCATCATTAATGTCTGTGCTTTAGTACAAGAAATTAATTTATAGTTTTATTTCTACAGTGCTGAGGTATTCTGTGTAATTCCTATTTGACATTGCTACTTGTTCTTTCCCCAGTAGGTCATGTATTGTTGTTCTCTGAAATGTATTGATTTAATATTTGCAGTGTTGCCTTTTGATAGGTAGGGTCTGGTGCTTTGTGAGTCCTGGTAGTGCTGTTATGATACGGGGGGTTTGCTATGGGTTCTAAATGGGCAGTGTTAGTAGTAGTTCCTAATGTGCCTGGCGGTTGGCACTGGATTATAGTAATATAGAAATTTTCTAGTCTTTCTTTATCCATGCACTCATTATGCAACATTATGCAAATATTTATGCAAATATTTATGCAAATGAGGCCCCTTATGCAAATGAGCCCCCCGTGTCTTATGCGGCCCCCGGGTTACTTTAGAAGTCCTCATTCGGCCCTCAAAGCAATTTGAGTTTGAGACCCCTGCTATAAAGACACCAGCTTCTAAAGTTAACATTATAAGGAGCCGACCTGGACAAGAGCAGCAGCATAAATATCGCAATGGGCCTTAGAACATCCCTACCACTATTTGGGAAACCGAACAAGCGAGATTACTACAGATCCAACAAAGAAACACCATGCTAACAGAACACATGGGGTAAGTCTACTAAGCCGGGCTAACGGTTAACCCAGGCTATGTGCAACTGAGTGTCATGTTATTCAATGGGACCTAGTTGCAGATAGCCCAGGTATGTCATTAGCCCGGCTTAGTAGACATACCCCATGGTCTTGGACACACAGTGAGACCCTCACCAAGTACAGGATAAATTATAACAAACTCTCAGTATTAATATGTAGACAAAATTAAATTGAAACTCCAACAAGCCGGGCTCGGCGTGCAGTGCAACATAAGAAACAGAAACAGTGACGCGTTTCCTCCCCGTACTGTGCAAAATATAAAGATGGCTTATAAAATCCCCAAACCGACACATTCCAGTCATTAAACTGAAAATAAATTCCTTACCTTTATCGTCTAGCTATTTTAGTTTTCTAATTGCCTTGGTTTCTGCGTCCCCTGTCTTCTGTTAACTCTTTTCCAGAGTCTGCAATCCACCTGTTACTTTTCTCCACTCCCGTCTTCTTCATTTGCTCCCCTACATCCATCTCTGATGTTGATCTTTTTCCTTTCAGCTTTCTTCCATTTATTTTTCTCTCTTTATCAACTCAGATTTAATTTCTCTTTCTTATATCCAGATCTCAAGCTCCCTCTTTTTACAACCGTCTCACTCCATCTCTCTATCCTTCCCCAGCCACTTATTCCCCAGCCTTTAACTAACTCCTTCCTTTCTTTTTCTCTTTTCCACCCTCCCTGTGTTCAGCATCTATCTCCTTCTGTCCTGTCTTGTCTGTCCCTCTCCCTAATCTCACGCTTCTCTCCTTTTTTCTCATCCTGTCCCATGTCCAGCATTCTCCCTCTCACCATTTGCCACATTTCACCCCACCCCATGCCCATGCTATTTATCCCCTATGCCCCCTACCCCATGCCCAGCATCTCCTCTCTTGCCACCCCATGCCCAGCATCTGCTATTTATCCCCTATGCCCCCTACCCCATGCCCAGCATCTCCTCTCTTGCCACCCCATGCCCAGCATCTGCTATTTATCCCCTCTGCCCCCTACCCCATGCCCAGCATCTCCTCTCTTGCCGCCCCATGCCCAGCATCTGCTATTTATCCCCTCTGCCCCCTACCCCATGCTCAGCATCTCCTCTCTTGCCACCCCATGCTCAGCATCTGCTATTTATCCCCTGTGCCCCCTACCCCATGCTCAGCATCTGCTATTTATCCCCTGTGCCCCCTACCCCATGCTCAGCATCTGCTATTTATCCCCTCTGCCCCCTATCCCATGCCCAGCATCTGCTATTTATCCCCACAGCCCCCTACCCCATGCCCAGCATCTGCTATTTATCCCCTATGCCCCCTACCCCATGCCCAGCATCTGCTATTTATCCCCTATGCACCCTACCCCATGCCCAGCATCTGCTATTTATCCCCTCTGCCCCCTACCCCATGCCCAGCATCTCCTCTCTTGCCACCCCATGCCCAGCATCTCCTCTCTTGCCACCCCATGCCCAGCATCTGCTATTTATCCCCTCTGCCCCCTACCCCATGCTCAGCATCTCCTCTCTTGCCACCCCATGCTCAGCATCTGCTATTTATCCCCTATGCCCCCTACCCCATGCTCAGCATCTGCTATTTATCCCCTCTGCCCCCTACCCCATGCTCAGCATCTGCTTTTTATCCCCTCTGCCCCCTACCCCATGCTCAGCATCTGCTATTTATCCCCTATGCCCCCTACCCCATGCTCAGCATCTGCTATTTATCCCCTATGCCCCCTACCCCATGCTCAGCATCTGCTATTTATCCCCTCTGCCCCCTACCCCATGCTCAGCATCTGCTATTTATCCCCTCTGCTCCCCACCCCATGCTCAGCATCTGCTATTTATCCCCTATGCCCCCTACCCCATGCTCAGCATCTGCTATTTATCCCTCTGCCCCCTACCCCATGCCCAGCATCTGCTATTTATCCCCTCTGCCCCCTACCCCATGCCCAGCATCTGCTATTTATCCCCTCTGCCCCCTACCCCATGCCCAGCATCTGCTATTTATCCCCTCTGCCCCCTACCCCATGCCCAGCATCTGCTATTTATCCCCTCTGCCCCCTACCCCATGCCCAGCATCTGCTATTTATCCCCTCTGCCCCCAACCCCCTGCCCAGCATCTGCTATTTATACCCTCGGCCCCCTACCCCATGCCCAGCATCTGCTATTTATCCCCTCTGCCCCCAACCCCATGCCCAGCATCTGCTATTTATCCCCTCTGCCCCCTACCCCATGCCCAGCATCTGCTATTTATCCCCTCTGCCCCCTACCCCATGCCCAGCATCTGCTATTTATCCCCTCTGCCCCCCCATACCCCATGCCCAGCATCTGCTATTTATCCCTCTGCTGCCCCCTACCCCATGCCCTGCATCTGCTATTTATCCCCTCTGCCCCCTACCCCATGCCCAGCATCTGCTATTTATCCCCTATGCCCCCTACCCCATGCCCAGCATCTGCTATTTATCCCCTATGCCCCCAACCCCATGCCCAGCATCTCCTCTCTTGGCACCCCATGCCCAGCATCTGCTATTTATCCCCTCTGCCCCCTACCCCATGCCCAGCATCTCCTCTCCATTCCCTTATATCCCCCACTCTATGTCTGTCTCTACTCTTCCAGCATCTGTCCAACACCCCTACCTGTGTCCTGCATCTGCTTTCCACCCCCTCCCCCCACTGTGTCCAATATTTGGCTTTACCCCCCCCCCCCCACTTTGTGTCCAGCATCTGTCATGTGTCATCCTCTTCACACTTCCTATTTAACATTTGCCCTCTGCCCCCCTCATGTGCCACATTTGCCCAGCATTTCCCTTCTAGCCATTCCACCACCCCACTTGTGTCCATCTGCCCAGCATTACCCCCCCGTCCCCCCACCCATGCCACTTCTGCTACCGCTGTCTTTTCTGTGCCTGCAGTGGTAGCGGCAGACTGATCTCCAGTTTGAAAGACCCCCCCCCCCACAGTGTAAGCCCTTCCTTGCTAGGAAGATTGGTCTTCTCCCGCCCCTCTCTGATGCTTCGTGTCAGAGGGCCAGGACCGGACCATCCTAGCAAGGAAGTGCTTACCCACATTTTTTTTTTCATTTTTCAATCAGAGGCCAGTCCACCGCTGCTGGCACAGAAAGGACAGCGAAAGCTGAGTGGGTGTGGGGGGGGGGAGGCTGTTACCGAATCAGCAGACAGCCAGCTCATTTGGGGGGTGTAATGCCCCCATCAGTCCCCCCAAACTACACCCATGATGCCAGACTGCACCCTCAAACTTCTGTGTGTGAGGTAATTTTATAAGAGGCCTTCTGTGTATGTATACTGGCATACATGAGGGAAAAATCCTTCCAAATTACTGCCTAAATGTCAGACCCCGCGAGCTGCATTGCTTTCGAGGGCCCGTTCATGCACTATATTGAGATATTAAAGTTGGGTTTTACAGAACACTTTCAAAGAGATCTAAACACCAAAATCTTTAGCTCCCTGGCTGGATCACTCAGAATGAAAATTTCACAAGGTGCTTACCTCAGCCAGATTAAAAGGCGTGTTTCTGGGGGTGATTAGATCAGGAAAGTCAAATAGATCCAGAGGACAAAGACATTCCCGTGCATCAATGATCTCTCCTAAAATAGGGAGCAGGGTAAAAGTGCTCGCTTACTTTGCACATGGCTGGGGTTTGGGCACAGGCTAGGTAACGCACGCAAGTAGACGCATGGACACGTTACGTTCAGGGCTGGAGTAAACGTGTGTGCCTGCAACATAGGTGTAGTTATGCCACGACACAGACGCCTACTAAAGACAGCACCTTCAACGAGCTGTAGCTAGGTGCCCCTCATAAAGCTACCCTTGCAGACATGACTTTGTGCAGTTTTACTCGTTTCTCCTTTCACAAGATCACCAGGAACCTTTGCACTCTGTGTCCTGCAGCTACTTTACATGGGAAGTTCCTTCTTGAAAATTAGTTCCAAGATACATTTGTACAAAAATAGCCACAGACCTTGCACCAAGGTGGAGGCAGGCTAGTGAAAACGGCCTCCTTCACAGGTACTGATCCGTGATCCAGGGCCAGACTAGGAGCCGCAGGCAGCCCCTGTATTCAGTACTCACGTGCACTGTCCGTTCTCCAGGTCACACCCCGGCTCTATCAGCTCCTGGACTCCTAATCGAGAACAGTTACATTGCTCACAGCCAATCAGGGGGTGGCAGCCAAAGGTCTGGGGCTCACAGACCGTGCATTCTGGTTTCACAGTAAACGGGGGACAGATGCATTGCCCTGACACCTCATCACACAAACGTATGCCACAGTCACAGGCTGCAAGAGAGACAAGTAAACGCATCACGATCAGAAGCATGTAAATCCATTCACTACCTAATACTAGCACGTCTCCTCTCCTGACAAAAGCATCGCTTACTATTTATGCGCCGGGCTCCAATACAACGGAATAAACAGGGTACAGGTAACACCGCAAAAGGATAAAGAAAGAGTCTGAACTCACGTCTGCAGCTGGGGAAGCCCCAGTAACCGGTGGCACAATGAGAGCAGTCGCGTCCGATGACATTGGACTTGCAGGCACACTGCCCCCCAAAGGGCTCACAAGACGTCCCCAGGGCCCCCGCCTCATGGCACTTGCAGGGCTGAGCCCCTTTGTTGTAGAACAGGGAAAGCGAGATGGCAGAAGCCCAGCAGAACTTGGAAGATGTCAGAGGGCTGCAAAAGGGAAGAGTGAAGAGATCACAGCCTTCTGTCTGGTGTGGCCCCTTTATCAGAACCATCGACCAGTCTGCATCGGTATTTTAAAAAATTGGAAGACTGCTCTTTTAAATTTGAATGTTCAGCTCTGAGACTAAAGTGCCTTTGGTATCCTGTAGCCAATGGTGAGGTAGGTAGCTACAAAATATTATCTGGGGCCTGATCTACCAATGGGTTTGAAAGTTTTTCCCATTTCTTTCTATGGGGGAAATGCTGATGACATCTCTGGCCCTATAATTAAACCGTCAGATTCTGCTGGTCTACCCCAGTTCCAAGTCTGGTGTCTTTTAATACTTACTTGATGTGGAAACCGTTGACTCCACAGTTGCTAATAAATTCGTAGGACTTGTCCACTGGTTCTTCCACAAGGTGGTCGGAGTTACTGTTGTCTTCAGGCA
The DNA here is from genome assembly GCA_033557465.1 of Ichthyophis bannanicus. NCBI lineage: Eukaryota > Metazoa > Chordata > Amphibia > Gymnophiona > Ichthyophiidae > Ichthyophis > Ichthyophis bannanicus. The sequence goes on from CM066049.1 coordinate 125,538,703, forward strand.
CAACAAGGATGTAACCCTACAGAGGGAGGTGAACAAAGACTCATGAAAGAACAAACACTGAGCGCCATCGAAGCCAATACACAGTCAAACTTATAGTTTCAGAGGCTAAAATGTCACAAATGCCCCACTAGAGGTGCTTTAAAGAGCGTGACAGCATTTGGCACTGAAGATGCAACAGAGCACAGACTGTTGGAAGTATGAAGCAGTAAGACATGGGGCTCAGCAGGGCTCATCTGCAGACAAGAGGGGAGTGGAGCCGATGGGCAGGCAGGAGAAGAGGGGCTGGATTCGGCAGTGAAAAGATTGTACAGGGTGACCACTCACCAGCCAGAGCATCCTGTCCTCTGGGACGCGCACAGTGACAGAAAGATCATTATCTGTCAGGTCCAGTACAATCCTGTTCTCTGAAAACACCAGACTTCGGCACCCATGGCTGTGAGGGCAGAAGGATGCATTCACCATGCCTGAAAGTAACAAAAATCAGACTCTTACTTGTGTGGCACATCTCAGAGTACATTATAAATAGGGCTTCTGTTCTTAGGTGTTTATAAATTGTAAATTTATCTTCCAGTTAATTGGCGGTTCTTTGGGAGTACAAAACATTTGTATTTATCGGTGTTTATGCAGTGTGAGTGCAGGGTACCTTTACTGATAGAATCAAATGGAGAGATTTTAATTATATCCAATGATCGTCATTGAATTCTGCTAGATCAGTACAGATGAGTGGGTTATATCCCCCTGCCAACAGGTGGAGGCAGACTAGAGCAACTTTCAGTGATGTCATTACCTGATACTTCCTCTGGTGCAGCACTGAGAGAAACCAGTATGACACTTCCCAGGCAATAAGCAAAACTGAAAACTCAGAAAAAACTCACATAATGTTACTAAACACACACAGCCTTGTCACTAAGGCTAATCAAGTACTTGACTCTCTTACTATGAAAAAGTGGAGCCAGCCCACGAGGCTAACTAGACCTCCAACGGCAGCCAGAATGTCCCAACCTGAAAAAAGAATGACTCTCTCGGGCAGTAACATCACAAAAGTAACCTGTGCAGAAAACGGCTCAACCAAGGTCAAAGAGGAAGCCACACAAGTCTTTCCGAAGGAGTGACCAACACATGATCTTTGCACTAACAGATCCTATGTGGGACAGCTGAATTCTCACTTCTCCAGGACTTGTGGATTTACAGCACAGATAGCCTGCTAATGAAGCTTGTGATATGTGCTGCAGCTAGCCCACTCAGAAGCTGCTCTGTCTAACAGCCCAGCTGTATGGCCACTAGAACCACTCCAGATTCGCAATCTCTGTGGCAGAAGATGACATGCATGATTACCAGGGCTGTGTTTGAGAACATGCAGTCCACTGCTTCCCTTAAAGGAGGTATGAGCCGCCCCAGCCTCCAAGCGGAAGATCCCGCATGGGACTCATGAGATGACAGTCTCTGGGTTTCACACCTCCAGCTGGAAGTCTGTCCTCAAGTGCTTCTCACAGCCTCCAGGTCAGGAAATAGAACTGCATCTGCTACTTCTCCTAGGACAAGCAGGATGAGTCAGCCACACTTGGTGATGTCATCTGATGGCGCCGAGACGGAAGTACTCTCCATAACTGGCCCTGCCCCCCGGCCTGCCCCGCCCCTAGCTAGCCAGCTTTTTGTTCTTCCGCCTTGCCACCAAGTTGGAACTTTCTACTCTCCAAAAGATATCTAAATATCTAATCACTGAATGTACAAAAAAAAAATTATCTAACTCTGTTTCAAATGCTTTTTCTTCTCTATTCAGATTCGGAACACAGACATCTTCTCCAAGCAAATAGCTAGGCTGGGGCACATCTCCCGATGGACATGTGCTCAGCGTTCTCCTGCCGTTGCATGTGCCGCTGATTTCTTTGAACAAGGACACACAGCCTATGCTGTTTAAATCCTCCGAGCTCCTGAGAATCAGGGACTGCCCAGTGGAATCGGCCAGGAGGAGGAAGCTTCCAGTCAGCAAACGCCTGCACGGCAGTCCAGGATGCGCCTAATAGGCCTCCATCCCCGGCTAGCCAGCCTTACCTCTCTCTCTGCTCCTTAGCAGAAGCGTATGATCCCGGTCGTCTCGACAGAAGAGAAGGCATCCAGAGAATGGACTTAAGTGGCTAAAAGAATGCCCCCATGGCAACCCGCGACGTGCCGAGTGAGGCCTCCGTCCCCGGGAAACCTTCTTCTGCTCCGCTGCCGCTCTGTGTCCCCCTCGCTTGGACTCTGCTGCTAGATTGGATCGGCAATATCGCTGCAGCCTCTGATGACGACCCCCCCCCCCGGCTCTGAGCGCGCCCTCTGGGCCCCCGCTCACAGCCCCGCGGCCTGGACTCTCCAGGCGATCTGCCTGCTCAGCCCAGCAGCTCCGGCCTCGTGGCTTCAATGGCGGCAGCTATCTTGCAGAAGTTGTCGGCTCCCGGCTCCTCCCTTCGGTGCTTCGGTCGGCGCCAATCCATACAAACAGGAAAGGAGGGGCCGATTGCACGGATGGCTCTCCTTCAACTCTTTGGCGCCGATGGTTTTCGGCGCAGAGTCATTCACCAGATTGGTCCGATGACATCACGGTTGCTCCCTTGCAGCGCCATTGGTCGGCACCGATCTAAACGGAGAAGGACTCCTTAATCCAAGGGGTGAAAAGGGATCAACTCCATGAAGCAAGCTAGTTTTGGAAGCCTTTGCCAACGCTACCATTAATTTCCTCCGTCTATGGTACTGCCTTGGAGCTCGGTGTCATTGCTCTACGAGGATGGAGCAGATCAGAACCACCAAGGTACTGCCTCCGCTGGGAGGGGGGCGGCGGCACTAATCTCTCCGCCTGCGGGGCAGAGGGCTCGATGTTCGGCTCGGTTGCTTATGCTCCCAGCCCGATTCTTGGCTCCTTATCTCTTCGAGCTGCAAGAAAAGAGTGCAAAAGCAGAAGTTAAGAATGAAATGTGACGGGAAAGAGATGCAGTGCGCGGGATGATGCCCCCCCTGCACGGTTCCAGGTCCGGGCTGCCTCCATTGTTTTGGTTTGACAGCCCTCCCCTCCTTGCACGTTCCCTGGGGACAGGTTACCTCCCCCGAAGTTCAGCTTTCACTCTTAAGTTTCGTACTGGACTCTTGCGATCGTGCTCGTGTTTTGCACGGTAAGCTCTGGCACTAGCCCTCCTCCCGAACAGCGAATGGAGGCTCATGCATCCTCGTGCAACGGAGCAAAGCCCGGAGCAGGTGGGAGTCTCTGGCTGAGCTGAGGGGATGCAGCTGCACTCCACCCAACTATAACAGTTCCTTGTTCCCGCCTCCGGAGCTTTGGTGCTCGACAGGGGGCTGGGTGGATCTGTGCCCCAGTCTCCCTCCAGATACCCTATGCTGAGGAGGCGAAGCCCAGCAGTCACTGGCCGCTGAGCTTCGACTGATTACCGGACTATTACCAGCCTCTGGCGTTTCTTTGCTTGGCTACCTAGATGTAAGCGGCGATAAAGAAGCTGTGTGAGAACGGAAATTGCTCGTTTATGACTTCACACCGCCATCGCCCATTCAGGAGACTGAGGTGAAAGCTTGCTAGGTGAGATTTCCCAGCCTTCTTCCTGTTCTTTCCCGGTCAGAGAGATTCATGGCGTAGGAGAGGCCAGATTGGCAAGAGATCGCTCTCTCTCTCTCTCTCTGCCTCCATCCCAAAAACTTGTCTTAAAGCGGATTAAGACATCTCTCTTCTTTGCCTTGTATTGACTCGACCTCTTCTTGGGGTGAGGCTCTCATCTGCAGCTGGTCGTTAACCTTTTGCAACCTGTCAAGTTTTTTTCTTTTGTGCTCGTGGCGGCGCTAGGCACAAAGATATTAGCAGTGAGTCCAGAGCATGTTCCTGGTGTTCATTCGGGCGCTAACTGCACGAGCCGAGGAGCACGTTCTTCTAGAGATTGTAATTCCAGCATCTGATTCTGCCCTCTACCCAGATCAGCTTGTACATGGTACCTCCTGCCAGAGTGCTAATTAGTAAAATTGTCCTTTGCAACCAGACCTGCTTCCCCTACCCCATCTTGTGAAAGAGAGGTGTAGCACAATGGTTAATACATTAACTGCTGAACCAGGAGTCAGGAGTTCGATTCCCCAGTGGGGTTAATGAATAAGGCTGTCTGAGCCATTACCCCTTTAAACGATCCTGAGGAGCAGCAGGAGCAGCAAATACACTTCCTGGAAATCCAGCCATCCAAGGAAGTGGCGAAGGCGCCGTGCCAGAGGGCTTGCAGGGTCCTTTCCTGAGTCTCGCTACCACCTCTGCTCAAGTATGGCCCACCGCTATGTCCTCCACATAATTTAATCACACAGGCAGTGGCAAGGGATCTTCGTCTTCCCCTATCTGGATGACTGGTAACGGACAGCCCCGCCGCCAAAGCACAATAAGCGACAGGACACACTATCCTTGTTCTAGAGCACTTGGGGTTTATTGTCAACTACCCAAGGTCTCATCTCCAGTCACCCAGAACATGTACTTCATAGGGGACAGCTGGACGCCATCAAGGCCGGAGCCCCTTTTTTCTTATATGGGACACAGCCCTGCATTCAACCCAAGGTCTCATCTCCAGCCAACCCAAAACATGGAATTCATAGGGGGCAGCTGGACGCCATCAAGACCGGAGCCCCTTTTTCTTATATGGGACACAGCCCTGCATTCCCAGGCGCTCGCAATGTGCACTGTCGCTCAGCGTCTACCCAACATTCTTCCTACTAGGACACATGGCGTCAACGGTGCATCACCCCGGATGTCGGCCTGTGTGGGTGGTCCAGTCGACACTCTGCTCTCAGTGGTCCCAGGCCATGGTGATTGTCACCAGTCCCCTGACCAAACAACACTCGGCTTGTAGCAACACCCTCCCGCACCTATGGCCTGGGGACACCCTTCCAGACCCCTACATCGTAGGGGATCCTCGCAACGGACGCCTCCTAGTTGGGGTGGGGGCCCATTGCGGGTACCTCTGCACTCAGGACAGTTGGTCGCCATGGAGGAATGTCCAGCAAATTAACCTCCGAGAGCTCCAAGCTATGTGGGCTCTTGCCACCACCGTTTTTCCCTCACAGAGGGAATCCTGCACTACACAGGCCTCACCAGCGAGATCTGTGACACTGAACACAAGAGTCCTACGGCACCAAACCCTATGTAACTGTGGCCCTTAATGCAAGGTGACAGAGTCCAGCGGCACTAAAACCAAGCCTCTGCGGGCATGAGTGCAAGGTGTTGAAGTCAAGGCCAGTCAGGGGATCACCATTGTACAAGAGGTCACACACCCAGGACCTGACTGCAGGTCCGGTTGGGGGTGCGAGCACACGGCCAGAGCACAGCTATGACTCTGCATTCTAGGCACACACACACACACACACATACATACACAAGGTAGCCGTAATCCGCACCTGCACAGAGGGGGAAAGTTTCACACTTCTCTACAAGGGGACTCAAAACCCATCAATCCAAGCAAGCCCCCTACTCGACTGCAAGTGTGGAGGAGTAGCCTAGAGGTCAGAGCACTGACTTGGTAGTTAAGAGACCAAGGTTCCCCACTAACGCTCCTTGGGGACTTGGGCAGGTCTCCTTCACTAACCTGCAGGTAGGAACTCATAACCCTTGGCCATCAGCTTCCTTACCCCATCGGTGGGGCTGACCACAAAGCGACCTGCCCATCTAGTGGAGTAACTCGAGATGCGGACGCGGTTGACAACTGCCAATTCAGACCTGACTCGTCATCTCGTGATCTGATAAGTATGAAAATCAGGAAAATCAATCCTGCAAGGCCTACTCAAGCATCTGATATGTATGAAAATCAGGAAAATCAATCCTGCAAGGCCTACACAAGCATCTGGAACCAGGCAGGGCAGTTGCGGCCCCGATGACTGCGCCCAGCAGCCCTATGCCCACTTGCGGGCAAAAGCCCAAACTGCCAGTTCCATGGCTTCTTGGATAGCTATCCAAACTTCTGGTCTGGATGGCGTACCTACCGTGCACGTAATGCCGCCACGCCCCACGACCTGGAGCATCATCATACCCCTACGCAGATACTTGCCCGAGAACAGCACGGGACCCAACTTTTCATCGCATGTGACCCTGCATCCTTAGGATATACGCGAAACAGCACATCAACAACAAGGGATCAAGCCCTTCGTCGCAGGTGACCTCACTAAACCTGGCCAGCCGGTCCCAGCGTACTCCACCTCTGGAAATTCCGCACGCTCCACCATACGCTGGAACGGCCATGGGCACACGCAGAGACTCAAGCCATGCTGGAAAGGCCATGAGCACACGCAGGGCTCAAGCCATGCCAAGGGCGAGCACGGGACTCTAGTTGTGCCAAAGGATCCATCAACAGCCTGCCAAAGGTTGCATTGACAGCCTGTGGCCCATACCTTGGGCAGGGACACCTGTAAAAACTACATACCACAGGGACAAACGCGTCACCTGGCAGTCTTAGGGTCTAGGCTGCTACCTCCTGCCTGGACACTCCTAACCAAGTCATGAGCTTAGTCATGACCCATGCCTTTGCGGTGTTGATGCTCTAATTGGATCACTCTTGTAGCACTGAACTCTTGTAGTACTGTCGTTTGCGCTGCTGATCCTAGCCCGGCCCGCAGCGACCTCCTCACTGCCGTGGCTGCACCAAGGCGTCAATCTTGCACCACGCTTGCCGTGCTGGACTTCCAGCATTGCTACCGTGGCTATCCCTGCTCGCAGTGGGTAACTCAGCATTCAGTGGCTCCCTCTGCTGCTGCATCCTTGCCCATTAGACCCTTTCTCGGCAGCTGCCCATTGAGACCATATACTCTCACAACCACTGCTGCCGCGTAGAGGCGAAGTGGAACTGCATGTCTATACGTTCAGTATTACTACATGCTCACCTCAAAGGGGCGCACACCAAACTCTACACACTGCACATTGTACTGTGTGCGTGCACACCGCAGGTTGGCACATGGCGCGCTGATGCTGCCTCCAGGTACCCCAGGGCACATCTTGAAACGTCCAGCCCCGGTATCGTGTCACCTGAACCTGATCTCGGCCTTCCCCTTTTTTTTCCCACTGCATCGCATTACAGCTTGGGAGGTACCAAGTGTGGCTGACTCATCCTGCTTGTCCTAGGAGAAAACGGAGTTACTTACCTGTAAGAGGAGTTCTCTGTGGACAGCAGGATAAGTCAGCCACACATACCCGCCCTCCTCCCCTGGAAAAGGTCTCGGCCTCTGACCAGTGCCCGCCTCCTAGCGGCTAAGACTCAGCTAGTGACGAACTGGCTAGCTAGGGGCGGGCCGGGGGGGGAAGGGCAGGGCCAGTTGGCACATGCTCAGAAGGACTAAAGCCCTTCTGGACTATGGAGGGTACTTCCGTCTCAGCGCCATCGGATGACGTCACCAAGTGTGGCTGACTTATCCTGCTGTCCACGGAGAACTCCTGTTACAGGTAAGTAACTCCGTTTTCTCCTGCTCCTTGATCTCCCGGGGGAGAAGAGAAGCCTGGTCAAATGACAGGGAACATTGGAGGCCGCCAATATAGAAAAAGGGACTCAGACAAAATAGGCAAAGATTAGATTAAGACAACAAGAGTGAAGGGGGGCCTAGGCCCAACTTACCAACCCTCTTCAGGGGCCTCGCGGGGCTCTTCTGCTCCTCTTCCAGACCACTAGTACTTATAACCCAGAATAAACAGCATAGACACAGGGCAACTGTCTACTCCAGAAGACATGGGCGTATCTGCAAACCCTTCAAGACTCAATCCAAGTTCTCTGCACCATAGTGATCCCACATTCTCCACACCAAAAGAGATTACAATAAACAATAACACCATCCCAGTTAAACAAGAAATCAAATACCTTGAAATCACTCTAGACCAGCAACTAAACATGAAACCACATATAAAAAGAATTACAACCTCAGTGTGTTACAAAATAAAAAGCTTATATAACCTCAGACCACTCCTAGACCTGAATTACTTCCGCACAGTCTGTCAGGCCATCATCACCCCACAGCTAGATTATACAACTCCATGCTCCAAGGTCTACCAAAACAGACCCTACGGCCTCTGCAACTAGTGCAAAACACCGAAGCGTGTCTGATAACAGGATCCCCGAGCACATAACACCTGTTCTGAAGAGCCTACACTGGCTCCCCATACAGGCCCACATTAAATACAAGGCTTACAAGACCACGCATAGCTAAGCTGCAGACTGCCTCTTTAGCCTCATCCAAAAACCTTCAAACCCGAGATCAAGAAGAACTCAAACCCAGAGTTTACTCAGCATTCCAACCCACAAGCGGAAGAGCATCCAAGCAACGTGCCAGAGAGCTTTGTCAATATACGGACCCACATTATGGGATATTGAAGACTGCGGGGACTTTCGGAAAAAACTAAAGACCTACCTATTCCAGGAGTACTTTAGCCCCGGAACCTGAACAAATGTTCACTCCCTGTACATAGTTGCCCCTGTTATACATAGTTACTTTGTATATAGTACCCCTGTTGCACTGTTCACTGTACCCTTGAAGTTCAATGTAAACTGCTTAATAATATGAAAGGCGGTATATAAAAATTGTTAAATAAATAAATAGTGAGGCCGAGGAGAGTCAGACTGCTGTATCAGTCCACACATATCTTACCACCTACTAGAGGAGGGCAATACTGGCTTCCCTCAGTGCTCTACTACGGGATATACCAGGAGATGACATCACTGAAGGTTGCTCAAGTCTGGCTCCACCTGCTGGCAGGGGAGCATAACACACTCGTCTGAACTGGTCTAGACGGATGATAAGAAAACATATTTATGCAGTTCAGGAGTCATCAGTGCATAAAGGGCACAAACACTGAGTGGATTCAAGACAAGCCAGGGACAGAGTGCTAGGGAAATGGGATTTTTTCAGCGTTTATCCAAGAAACACCTAGGAAAGCATATTCAAAGGGATCTGCTAACTGAGCCAGACCCACCGAGCAGCACCAATGTCTCCTCTTAAACCTTCTGAACATTTCCATGCTAGCTGCTTAGCGTTGCAGTGTTCTGGGACGGCAGGTCAGCGGTGATATTTAGCTGCTGACTGGTTAACCTAAACTGGCCAAAGTTAGGCCAAAAAAAGGCTGGTCTAACTTTAGCCATGTGGGCATACTGTATATTCAGTGCTGCTGGCCAGATAGACCCTGGCACCGAATATCCAGCGATAGCTTAAAGTGGCAGCAGTCAGACACTTTAATAGTGCTGGTCACTGCTGCTGAATATGCCCCCTCCCCCCCCTAATTTATATTCTGTGCACTGGGGATGTTTATCAAAGCTCTAATTATAAGCAAAGTAATTACTACCCAGGTACTAATGATCAGAAGGATGAAATCAGCTCCAACATGATTTAAAGTCATGAACCTGATACTTTTAACACGTGCACTTGGGCTTGGAAAGGATCGGTTCCCCTTTTCCTTCCCCACCTTCTCTATCTCGTTCTGGAACAGATAAACCAACCCTCCAGCCCTTCACAGTTTTTATTCTGTCTTCCGTGTTCCCTAGCTCTGCCCATTCCCATCTGCTTTCTACTCCATTAATGAGGCTTCTACCCCCTCAGTTACCCAATCATCTCTTTATACCACCCCCCCCCAGCTTGGTTTCCTCACCTTGCCAGATGCGCCCTCCATTCACCAGGACGTCGAGCTGGAACGTGGGGTGGTTGGGCTGATAGTAGTGAAGAATGACGACATAGCGCCCCAGAGTCTGAATCCGGCTGCTGTACATCACGGTAGTCTGTACCAAAAATGATCAGCTTTACACAGTCAGCGCCACGTCTTCATCTATACTACTTCTCCATTGTTGCTAAACCTCACATTTACCAAAATGTTATTGCCGACTTGTTCCCAAATGTGACATCATGAAGCTCAACCCCGCCAATGGATTTAACAGGCTGTGGGTAGCCACTTCATTCTGTGCAGACCATAGAATAATTTTGGGGTAATTTTATGAAGGGTAGCTTGCATGCAGGGCCAACCGCAGAGTTGCTGCAAGGTGTGGCACCCTAGACAGACCATAAATATGCCTAGGGAGGAGTGGCCTAGTGGTTGGGGCAAGTTACCTCAGGCCGTAAGGTCGGGGGTTCAAATCCCACTAGAGGACAGCAACCTTTGGCCGGAAGGACTGGGGCTTCTAGTCCCACAGGTGCTCCTTGTGGTCTTGGGCAAGCCACTTAACCCTCCATTGCCCATGTTCCCTGTAAGTATTAGTGTATGTGTCTCATATGCCCTCGTGTTAAATGTATCTCCCAATTGTGTTGTGACCAGTTTGATTGAATGATAAGGTGGTATACAAAACTGTCTAAATAAATAAATCGATTATTTAGTTTTGAAAGCCCTGCTCTTTGTTGCCCTCAAAGAAGAAGCCATCACCCTTGGCAGTTTGCCCAATGGTTACGTGTAATGGCCAGGTCACCTAAGGTGCAAAAGCCAACTAACCACCCATATGACTTTCTAACATAGCGCTACAAGCAGGGCTGGCCCAACCATCAGGCAAACTAGGCAACAGCCTAGGACAGCAAAGAGCAGGACATTCAAAGCTAAACAATAGATTCTGACAGCCGGGGGAGGGGTAAAGCTCAAGGTTTGCCCAGGGCACCAACACCTTGAGCCAACTCTGAGGTCGGCCCTGACTACAAAAACAGATGCCCACATTTCTATCAGCTCAGGCACCGCTGAAGGACGTGCCCAGGCGTGCAATCTAGCACCTCTACGTGCCCAGGCGTGCAATCTAGCACCTCTACGTGCCCAGGCGTGCAATCTAGCACCTCTACGTGCCCAGGCGTGCAATCTAGCACCTCTACGTGCCCAGGCGTGCAATCTAGCACCTCTACGTGCCCAGGCGTGCAATCTAGCACCTCTACGTGCCCAGGCGTGCAATCTAGCACCTCTACATGCACTCGGTGATGCTACCCATGCTCTACCTAAATTCTTCTCCCTGAACACACCTACATCTGGGTCACGTACACGTGTGTGCCTGCTTGTCATAGCATGTATTTGTACATGTGGGGTAAATTGCAAGAGATGTTTTACAAGTGTGCACTGGCCCATAACCAGACAAATCCTTTATAAATTTACCCCCTTACTGTGCACAACAAGGCAATGGACGCTAGACAGGAAAAGTCACCAGTCACTGCTCTAATCATGAATCAGATAAACTGCACTGAGGAAATTCGGTCTTACAACAGCCTACAATGAACCACATCTGCCAGTAGGAAGAACCCTTTGGGGGGAGGGGGGGAGAGGGGAATATTGAAAGGCATTTATGTGATTTGCAAACCTGGAACCATATAAATGCATCTCAGTGGGGCACTGAGCAGCAGTAACCTGGTTAGTGTCACTGAATGTCTCCTGCTCGCCAGCTTCAATGCCCCAGTGCTATCCGCTTCACTACAGGACATTCTGGGGCAGCCTCACGGACTATCTGATTTTCAGACACGTGGAGGCCGATTCTGTCCCTTGCACGCCTGCCTGCCCAGTGCCTAGGTGGGTCCGACATAGACCTGATTCCGCTGCTGCGAAGTCTAGATGTACCCATGACGGCGGAATCGGGGAGATAAACATACTGGTGCTCCCTGGATTTCATGGGGAGCAAGGCACAGGAGCCTGTCCATCCCCCCACCCGAATGCCACTACAGGGGCGAGTGAGCAGTAGCGACCGAGCGCCATGGCAATGGGCCATCTGTCCGGGGCCACATCAGCCCCTGCTGCCCTCTTACCGTTCGGCTTGGGTGGCCGATATTGGCAGGATTGAGGTGGCAGGTTCCTCAGAGGCCATCACCACTGCAGGATGCAGACAGCAGAGTGTGCCGTGCTCAGCACTTACTCCACTGCCGGGTTTCAATAAGCCAGAAGTCCATGTTTGTGCTGGGGAATGTCCTGAACAGCTTCTGTACATCCCGGCACCTGGCCGCTCCCTTGCTCCGCCCCCTCCTACCCATGTACAACGCTCCCCGCACAAACACTGGGTAAGTGTGGGAAGCACTGCGGGCAGAATATGGCTGCAGAGGTGAGCGCTGGTTGGCCCCATCCCGCATGTCTAATGGAATGCTCCCCCCCTAACTGGATAGTTAAGGTGGATAAAGTTAGGACAGGTGAAAGGCCGTCCTAACTTCATGGGGTTTTGGAATCTGGTTAGCGGCTGAATATTGCTCCAGACTGGACTGCAAAACTTAAATCCAGGCAAACCGGATATTCCGCACTGGTCGTTAGATATGCACTGGTGCTAAATAGCCAGTTTTCATTTAAAGTGGCGGTGAACAGATGATTTAATAGTGGTGGCTGCCGGTGCTGAAATTATCCCCCCCCCCCATTCTGCTTTTAAATATGCAACTCAAGCTACACAGTGTAGCTATCAGATGAAAAACACTTTGCACTCCTAACTAGAATCACTGGTGAGCGAGCTCTCCCCAGGATGTGACGTACCTGAGGAAACTGCAGCAGAAGGACCTCCTTTGAGTCTATCATGGTGGGGGGTCGAAGTGGCTGCTGTGTTATTTCGTGAGGGTCTGCTGTGGTGAACGTAAATCCATGGGTGAGAGGTGCTCCTGCCGGAACAGACCCCATCTGGCCTTCTGTGAGCACCAGAGACTGAGACGGCTTCTGAAACCTCGAGGGGATGCAGGACCCGCTGACGAAGAACAGAGATGGCAGCATGTAAGAAAGAAGCCACAATTCCTTACCTGCACTAAGAACTGGCATCTTAGTGCCAAAGAGATTGCTCAGTATCTAACTTTCCACAGCTCATGTTACCCTTCCCACAAAGGAGTGACACGATTTGGTTAACTACAAGAAACTCTAGATTCATAACACAGGATTAATACTTCACTGCAGAAGCCAGGTCACAATGTCACAAAGAATACGCACCTTCTCCAGCAGTACAAAGTCTGAACTGGACCCTGCGAGGTAGATATTCAGAGGGTTAGGTGCCTCCCCTCACAGGATACTGCTCTACCTGCTTCATTTCCTCTGGGGTGTGCATGTGTAAGCCCCAAACTGTCCCTATCCGGATTTACACCTTCTCTATGACAATGTTTATTCCCTCCCCTTAACTGAATGGGGTCAAGATAAACTCCTCTGTAATTAAGTAAGAGATCTGCACATCTGGATTTGCAGAAGGGCTTAGCTGCTTGTGGAAATGCCGACGACACTCACACATGGAAGTTCTCAGGTTTCCTTCCTCGATTTTTCCTACATGTAAATTTCTGAAATGGTCCCTCCCACTGCACGTGAATGTGTATTTTAGAAACAGCTTCTCGTTTCGCACAGCCGTTGCTAAAATACCATCGGAAAAGAGTGCGTCCTGGCTTCAACATCGCAATACTAATGTCCACATCCTATGTAAAACATGCCTTTAAACTGTTAAGCTGTATATCTCATTTCAAACTTGAAACATAGTCATGGGCAGTAAATATATAAGGACCACCGCTGAATATATGTTTATGTTTATTACATTTGATTACCCACCTTTTGATGGTATTTTAAATAAATTCATAAAAGTCAGAATAATGGAATTTTAACTTATAAATAATAAAATAAAAATAAAAAGGATCAGAAACAATGTAGTTAAATATTAAAATGAATAAATCGAAGAAAGAAAAAAAGAGCAAGCAATAAAAACAGGCAGTAATAGGAAATGGAGGGACATAAAAAAAGGAATATAATACAGAAGGAAGGAGAAAACCCACGGCTATATAGGGAGGTCTCTGGCCTTAAATATCGTGGTAGGGTATTCCAGAAGGTAGGGGACCGAATGAAAAATGCTGATTGGCCAATTGTTTTATAATGTACTTGCAATGGAACTAGGGGCTAGGAGGTGAACGATGGACTATACGGAACTAGTAAATCAAATAGCGGAGAATTTTCATGGCGTGTGTCGCTGAATAGCCCCAGGTGGCACCGCTGCATGCCGCGATGCTAAGTGGGGGTGTCCCGGGGGACAGTACCTATCACTAACCAGGCAGCTGGGATATGACCTGCCCGCATTGAGCTACTGCCCAGTTAGTGATGCATGGCAAAGATCAGGTGCGGGTAGCCCTGGCTTAACGTTTGCCACATTAGCTAACTGGGCAATGGCTCAATATCACCGCTGCCAGGTTAGTTAGCCTCGTGACAATCTGGCAGGCTCAGATATTCAATGCCAGGGTCGGATATGTATGATCTGTTCCCTGTGGCTCGATGTAAACCGCGTCGACGTGTCCAGAGGTAGTATATAAAGCCAGTTAAATGAATAAATAAGTAAGTTCAGTGCCGGCTGCTAGCCGCGTTCGTAGCGCAAGCTGGCGGCACTGAACATCCCCCCCCACCCCTAATAATGTCTTGAAGAGCAATACAAAGATATTGAATTTAATTTGATCCTGAACAGAGAGCCAATGCTCAGTAATAGACAGTAAATAATGTTTGCTAAAGGTTATTGCATGTTAATGAAATGAATGGAGTGGAGCAGGTAAACATGGATCAATTGTTTACGCTATCAGAATATAGAAAGACTAGGGGACATGCAATGAAGCTACAGGGTAAACTATTTAACACTAATAAGAGAAAATATTTTTTCACTCAACGTGTAATCAAACTCTGGAATTTGTTACCGGAGGATGTGGTAAGGGTTGTTAGTGTAGCTGGGTTTAAAAAAGGTTTGGACAAGTTCCTGGAGGAAAGGTCCATAAACCACTATTAAAAAGGGACCCAGGATATCAATGCTTGACCCAGTACAAGCACTGTGGAACCTGTGTCTTTTGGGGATATTGCTAGGTACGTATGACCTAGATTGGCCACTGTTGGAAACAGGATACTGGGCTTGATGGACCTCGGTCTGACCCAGTACGGCATATCTTATGTTCTTATGCACGTTAATTGCTACTGCGCCCATAGAGATAAAAGGATAAAGGGGCATTTAACGCGTATGAACTTCATTATTGCATGTTAAAACCTTTAGCAAACATTCCCCTAGCGCTATAACTTACTGAGGTGAACAGATAGCCAACCTGCTCAGCAGCTGAACGGTTAACTTGTGGTCCAGCCCCAGAAGAGCCTTAATCCCACCTCTGGCCATTTAAGCTGCCAACTAGTCACCCATTATCTGTTCTCATTCCTTTTGGACCTGTTACCTGCTGGGTGAGAAGATCCCATGGGTGCTAATGCAGCGAATTTTTGGCTCAGTGAATTCCAAGGTAAACTCGCTGTAGGGGATCAGGGTCACTTTGTGCTATGGAAAGAAAAGCAAATCTTTTGAGTCCGAAGGGGAAGGGGGACAGATAAAGAGAACAAAGTCTCACCACAATACAGGTGTGTCTGTCACTGCCCCTGCATATACCACATGCCTCCTCCTATACGAAGCGCACTCAGTTATTAACGTAGACGACTGGGAACAAGCAGACATGCCCGTTGCTTCATGTCCTATCGTCCCTAGATTAGCAGCTCTCTGGGGAAGGGACTCACTGTGGAGAAGGAAAGTGACATTACCTGCTCTTCAGCCCCCATCATATTCTAAATCCTGCACATTTCTTGGTTCACCGCTGTTTAAACTTCATGCTTTAGGCCACCCACATGGGAATAAAATCCTGAAAAGCTGCATCTATTCCACCGGGTTCAATCGAACAGTTTGAGGGTTACAGCCTTCCTTTCTTGGTTTGTGCTTGAAAGAAAAGCTCGGAGGTATGGCAGCTCACCTCTAATTCGGACAGCTCTTATACAGTGCAAGCCCCCCCCCTCCTGGCTATGGAAACCCCATCCTCATACAAGGGACTTTCTGCTAATTGCCTGAGACGTGTCAAACCCATGTGCTTCCTCCCATGCAGCCTGAGCTCCAGCACTGGCTAGATGCTCACCAAAAGGAACTGGGCGCGATCTGCTGCCACATGTATGTTGGCTTCCGTGGTGAGTTCAAAAGCTATCAAGCCATTCTGAGAATCCAAAGCCACTCCACGACACAGGAAACTGCAAAATAAGAGACACTGAGATGAGAGCAGAGCCCACGCAGGGAGAGTTAAAGTAGCTCCACAAGCGGTCTAGACAGAGCAGTAAGAAATCTGCTGCGTGCAGTCAATCCCAAGCACACATTTCCTATGGATGTCCAAAGGATGTATCCCATGCCCCAGCTCCTATTTTAAGGAGCAGCAACTGGTTCTGTGCAGAAGAGTGTGGCCGCTGCCCAAGTCTGCTCCCACGGCAATCTCAGAGCAATCTTGTTACAAATTCTCTCGCTTTTTACGAAAGAGGTTTCTCTGTTCTTTTGCTTTAACTCTGATGCTTTCTCACAAGTACTGACAGGCTTACGGACTCCTGGAGACAGGAGGTGATGATTCCTAACCTCACTGGTAACCGGCAGATAACACATGAGCTTCGCAGATTAGGAGAGCATATGCCCTTGACCTGCGGGAAACAAAACACTTTCACTTCCCGGCTTTACTTCTGCGCTTGCTTGCTCATGCTCTACCAAATTAATTTTTTTATTAAACCTCAAAAACACTGAGCTGGATGAGGTCTGATTTATCAGCCATCTCTCTCGTTACTCCTCTCTTCAGAATTGAATGATTGCAAAATTTGATATGGTAGTGTATAACTGAAATGGCATTAGAGTGTCATGCAATCCTTCCTAGATGATGTCTTCTAACACCTAAACGCCAACATACATGACCTGGACCACAATGATGACCAATGCTGCTTCCTTTACATCTCGAAACACCACCGCTTCCACTAACCATGCGCAACCACCCTGCTACTCCAGTAAACTCAGAGACATCAAAAGAAGATGGAAAAAAAACCACAGGATGGATCCCTCAAGGACCAATTGATCTCCAAACATGGAATATTGCAACCTCATCCACAACTGCAAAAAGGAATACTATTCTAACATCATAAAGAAATCCATTAACTAACCCAGAGAGCTACTTGCCATTGTTTTCTCCCTCACGAAGGATCCCACATTGTTATCCACTATGAACAGGAAGACACAACTTGTTCCACAGATCATGGCAGATTACCTATACAACAGACATTCTCTCACAATGCACTTTTCCAAGGCCCCACTAAACACATTGGATAAGCCAACCCAAGCACCCAGTTGGGATGCCTTCGAAATGATCTCGCTACACAAGCTCACAGATATCATCAGAGACATCAATACCACTATCTCACCACTTGACCCAAGCCCAGTCTCCTGGATAAAGTGACTTTGAATTGAATTCACCTAAACAATAGAAAAGATTGTCCACACTTCTCTCTCTCAAGGATACCTACCCCCTGCCCTGAAACAAGCCTTGATAAGACCCATCCTAAAGAAGCCATCACTCGACCAATATTCTCCAAGCTCATACCGACCGATAGCAAGCATCCCTTTCCTAGCCTAAAAATAGTAGTGCAACACCAACTCCAAGAACACATTGACACACATGCACCCTTGCTCCCACAACAACATAGTTTCCGCCCCCAACATGGTGTAGATATTCTCTTCAACTCACTCTTTGACACTCTCATCAAAGATCTGGAGAAAACGCATAAGGGTTTCACAATGTTATTCCTCGATATCAGTGCTGCCTTCAACTCCATTTCTCATCCCACTCTCCTCTCTAGACTCAGAGACCTACGCCTTCACAAAATCACATTGGACTGGTTTACATCCTACATCTGATAGACAGAACAGATAAAAATTGGATCCCTTAAATCTATCCTTTTCAGCCTTATCGGCACTCCTTGTTATTTTATTTATTTATTTGCTACATTTTTCTATACTGCCCCTTCCAGAGATCAGAGGCGGTTTACAGGGAACCCAACAACAATTTACATAGATGTACAGGATAACATTTTACATTTATTTATTTATTTAAATGGATTTGTATCCCGCCTTATCCTAAAATCAAGGCGGCTTTCACATCAAATGATTTAGATTTGCGGAAGGGTGGGGGTGTCGGCATGCAGTGATCGAGTAGAACATAGAACAGGAGACAACGTCTGTATAGGATAACTTGAGTTTCTGAACAAATTTAGGTATAGTAGCTTGAAAAAACATAACTATGTACAGGAGATCTTCATGTTTTTTCTGAGTGGTCTTAGGCAAGCCTTGTCATGGTTGTGTTAGGTTTAATATATACATCCAACCCATCTGCGACCTGCTCAGAAAATTCAATGTGCACTTTCACTTATATGACAATGGTATTATGTTCTACATGCTCTTCCACACCCAAACTCCAGACTTTTCTACCAACTCAGACTGCTTCACAACCATCACAGACCTCCTCGCTAAACTGAATCTAGTAATGAACAGCAGCAAATCTGAAGTACTACTGGTCACGAGAGACACCTCCTTCATTTCTCCAGCAAAGCTTATACTCCAACACACTGAAATCATGGTAAAAGAAGAATACCTGGGCATAACCCTTCACAAGAAACTCAACATGCTCTCCCATATCAAAAACGCAACTAACACTGCATAATATATCTTCAAGATGAAAACACTCCAGCATCTATGGCCATAACTGCATCATAACGACTTCAGAACAGTTTTCCAATCCATCATAACACCCCACCTAGATTATGGCAACACACTGTACCGGGATCTACCAAACCATGCTCTTTATCCACTTCAACTCGTTCAAAATACTGCCACCAAAATCTTAACAGGCACCTCAAGACATCAACACATTACTCCCACCCTCAAGAGACTACACAGGCTACCAATTGCCCAAAGGATAAAGCATAAGGTCATATGTAAATAGTTCAATTACTATTATTCATTGTAAATAATTACCCCGGTTACCCAAGTTTTTGTCCCTGTTCCATGTAAAAAACAGATAATATGTATCTTATCTGATGTTTTATTGTTCTATGTAAACCGCGCTGATTATAAATAGTGCGGTATATAAAAGATGTTAAATAAATAAATTAATAAATAAAATAAAATAACTACTACACACAAAATTCTACACAACTTATCAGTACCTCCCCCCCCGACACCCTAATCAGAAGGGCTCCCAAAACTAGATCAAGAAGATCAATGAACCAAAACCTACTAATCATACCATCCCTCAAGACAAAATGCACCCAACATACTAACAGTGCCTTCATCCTCTTCGTCCCCTCAATCTGGAACTCACTCCCTGAACCCATAAGATCAGCACAGACAACACATGAACTGAAGAAGTTACTAAAGACTCATCTCTTCATTGAACATTACAGATCCAGCAAATCACAGAACACCACACAACATAACTCAAACAACCCCCCTTGAAACATGTTAATCCTTCCCCTTTTAGTTAACTCCACGTTGCACCACCCTTAAGTTCTATATAACTGCAATTCAATAGAGTATGTTTATGATTCTCTGTAAACTGCTTTGGCCTGAAAGCGGTATAGAAAACCTGTTAAATAAATAAATAAATAAAATACAGATGCATTCTGACATCATTCAATTAACGTCCTGTACAACTCACCAACTAACAATGTCAAAAAAAGAATATTAGAAAAAATAAAAAACACTTTAAAAGAAAAAACACACACAATATGCACTCATATCATGTTGCTCACTTTTTTGATGCCTTGTTCCAGATTTTTCACTACCTACCTGTAGCTGCAGGGGTAAAAGGTGAAGGATCCTTCCTGTGTGTCCACATGTGGGGAAGTCACCGTGATGCCAGCCTTCTGTAAGGTTGCCTCATTGGCATACTCCAGTAACAGCATGTATTGGCCAGGTTCGGGAACAATAATCCGGAACTGGATGTCCACCTGTAAGCAGAAAATCCACACACTTCTTCAAACCCACCTCAGGTACGCAGACATTCTGAAAAGCAAGTGCACCTCTTACTGGCTATATGCCATGCAGGACAAGATGAGATTTAAGTAGTTTGAGGGACTGGCCTTCCATTTCTTCAAAAGAAGGTCTACATTTTTTTTCAATGAATTTAAAAGTTGAAACAAATAATACTTCTAGAAACAGAAGCTTTCTGTTCACTCAGAGCAGTTACAAGACTGATGCAAGACAAAATTCTCCTTCCCGTTTTTTGATCTGCATTGCGATTCTAGGTTTGTACTCTGCTAATACCACACTTGCCAGCTGTGCGGTTTTGCTTATACTGAGTGGCCATCGTTGCTCAGGAAACGGACTAAAAGCGCCACTTCTCTCCGAGAAGGCTGCTGAAAAGGGTCAGACTAGAGGGCACCAGTCACATCTGTTTGGTGGACTTCGAGTCTGCACTATGGTATACTTTACTCTCCCACCTTAGATTGGAGACCTCCTCTGAGACGTCTAAAAGGGCTCAAAAGCTGGTTTTACAGCCAAGTGTTTGGTCGCTACTAAGGGGTTGGTCTGGATGACTCGTGAGCGTTTGTGTTTTGCTTTCTTTAGTCCTCTTTTATCTTCTGCTGTTAGTCTGTCTAGTCTAGTTTTGGATTATTTGGGACTGCATGCCACTTTGATGGCTGTCTGAAAGGCACAATAGAAAGGTCTGTTGCATGATGTCAAGAGGATGGAAACAAAACAAACTTAAATATCTTTTATACCTCAACAAATAGAGGGGGTTGGGGTGACCTGCACAGAGCGGCAGGTACAACCCTAAACAAGGGCATAGAGGGGGGTGACCTGCACAGAGCGGCAGGTACATCCCTAAACAAGGGCATAGAGGGGGTGACCTGCACAGAGCGGCAGGTACAACCCTAAACAAGGGCATAGAGGGGGGGGGGGTGACCTGCACAGAGCGGCAGGTACAACCCTAAACAAGGGCATAGAGGGGGTGACCTGCACAGAGCGGCAGGTACAACCCTAAACAAGGGCATAGAGGGGGGTGACCTGCACAGAGCGGCAGGTACAACCCTAAACAAGGGCATAGAGGGGGGTGACCTGCACAGAGCGGCAGGTACAACCCTAAACAAGGGCATAGAGGGGGTGACCTGCACAGAGCAGCAGGTACAACCCTAAACAAGGGCATAGAGGGGGGTGACCTGCACAGAGCGGCAGGTACAACCCTAAACAAGGGCATAGAGGGGGGTGACCTGCACAGAGCGGCGGGTACAACCACAAACAAGGGCATAGAGGGGGGTGACCTGCACAGAGCATAAGAACATAAGATATGCCATACTGGGTCAGACTGAGGTCCATCAAGCCCAGTATCCTGTTTCCAACAGTGGCCAATCTAGGTCAGACGTACCTAGCAAACACCCCTAAAGACACAGGTTCCACAATGCTTGTACTGGGTCAAGCATTGATTATCCTGGGTCCCTTTTTAATAGTCTTTTATGGACCTTTCCTCCAGGAACTTGTCCAAACCTTTTTTAAACCCAGCTACACTAACAGCCCTTACTACATCCTCCGGTAACAAATTCCAGAGTTTGATTACACGTTGAGTGAAAAAATATTTTCTCTTATTTGTCTTAAATAGTTTACCTTGTAGCTTCATTGCATGTCCCCTAGTCTTTCTGTATTCTGATAGCGTAAACAATTGACCCACGTTTACCTGCTCCACTCCATTCATTAATTTATAGACTTCTATCATATCTCCCCTCAGCAATCTCTTTTCCAGGTTGAAGAGCCCCAACCTTTGTAGCCTCTCTTCATAGGAGTATCCTTCCATCCCCTTCACCATTTTGGTGGCTCTTCTCTGTACTTTTTCTAATAATTCTATGTCCTTTTTAAGATACGGTGACCAGAACTGCACACAATATTCAAGGTGTGGTCGTACCATGGAACGATACAGAGGCATTATAATATCCTTTGTTTTATTTTCCATCCCTTTCTTTATGATACCTAGCATTCTATTTGCTTTCTTGGCTGCCGCTGCACACTGGGCAGAGGGTTTTAACATGTTATCCACGATGACTCCTAAATCTTTTTCCTGGGTGGTGGTTTCTAATGTGGAGCCTTGCATCGTGTAACTATAGTGTGGGTTGTTCTTTCATAGGTGCATAACTTTGCACTTGTCCTCATTAAATTTCATCTGCCATTTGGATGCCCAGTCTTCCAATTTATCCAGATCCTCCTGCAGTTTTCCACAATCCTCTTGGGTTTTGACAACTTTAAACAGTTTTGTATCATCTGCAAATTTGATAACCTCACTTGTTATTCCCTTTTCCAGGTCATTTATGAATATGTCAAAAAGTAGCGGAACCAGTACAGATCCCTGGGGTACACCACTATTCACTTTTTTTCCCTTGGGAAAATTCGCCATTTAGCCCTACCCTCTGCTTTCTATCTTTTAACCAGTTCCTGATCCACAATAGTACACTGCCTCCTATCCCATGACTTTTTAGTTTCGCCAAACGTCTCTGATGAGGGCAGGTACAACCCTAAACAAGGGCATAGAGGGGGGTGACCTGCACAGAGCGGCGGGTACAACCCTAAACAAGGGCATAGAGGGGGGTGACCTGTACAGAGTGGCGGATACAACCACTCTAACTGCCTTACTGGTCTTTATCTGCCGTCATACTATGTTACTGTGAAGGAATGGGGCTACTAAGGAGACAGTATTCACAGCCTCTGGGAGGGATGCCACTGTCCCAGGCGCTGCTCAACAGTGACACTTACTGGACGGAACTCGGGTGCACATGCAGTCTGTTCTTGAGGGAGCTGTGGTCTGCGGCTTCTGGTCATGGACCATGGCTGCAATGGTTGGCTGGAGGGCAAGAAGATTGTTTATAAAAATAAAGGGAAAAGCCATGAAAAAAATTGTGAATGAGGGCTCATGGTGCTGTGGATGGGAGCCCAAAGAAGCAGAAGAGGACTGCCAGACTAATGGTATAAATAAAAAAAACAAAACCACATCACTGCCAGTCCCATTGCTTGGCACTTTTTCTGGTTGTTAAACAGCTGCACCCCACAACGTCCTTCCATCCCAGAAGCTGGGTTCTCTAATATCCATATTACTTGTGAAATAACCTTCAGAGAACAGAACAGTAAAATACAGGACAGGACAAATTAAAGTTTTCATCATCTGCTAGGCTAAAAGCACCAGCCCCTTATAATACGTGTGTCACCTGAAAATACAGAGAGTTCTAGGAGCTGAAGTGATCCAGGAGAACGGATTCTTGCAAGGCCGAGATCTCTTCCTGAATCAGCTGAAGGGGTTCCAGATGCCTGGCCAGTGCAAGGACCGGAGGCGTCCCAGGTGGACCCTCCATTACCACTGCTGCTGCCCCTCTGCTATGGGCTCTGGTGCTGTACTGCAGTTTCAGGCTTTTACTAGTTGCTGCTTCTGCCCCCTCCAGGTTAGAAGTTAAAAATGAATGTGATGGGATACTGGGAACCAGTGGAATTGGGTTAGCAGAGGAGGTATGCATGGGATAGAATCCCAACAACTGGATTTTGGATAGTTGAAGACATGAAGACCAGCGGCGTGGATGGTGTTGCAGGAAATCGAGTCTGGAGGAGTAAAGTGCATGGCTGAGCAGATTGCTGAGAACTGCCGCACGACTAGTCTCACGCATTCATTTAATGCACACTAACTGACAAATTAAGGTGTATTAAGCTGATTAACATGCATTACATCAATGTAGTGCACACTAAATTTGTTAAGATGCCTTTAATGACCTGAATGCACAGAAAAAGCACACCCCTATTTTTTGTATGTATTATGCTGCCACCTGGTGGAACTAGAGGAAAACTACATTAGCATTCTCTTGAGTGGTGTTAACATAGATAGAAGTTGTCATCTTTGCTATGATTGGGCAAATAGAAGTGTATTCTGAAAGATTTGCCTCACTATATGAACTCTTACATTTTGTGTCAGCACATGTATAAACCTGAGCATACACTCTCATTTGCCTGTCTCTCAAAACCAGCAGAAAGCATTGCTTTTCACACTACTTCGGCAATAATTCAAGAAAGATTCATTATAACTGGGACCAATAAACCCCAGAGGTGGTATAGCAAAAGACCAGATAACAGTTCAGAGGTACTGTAACAGTTATTGTTATTTGCATGCCATCACACACTAGATTCTATGTGATTCTACAAAAATACACAACCCAGAACCTAACCAGGACACGATAAATGTACAAACCCTAGCATCACACTTTGCTGAAAAACTAAAGGAAAAACCCCATACCCCAACCATAATAAAATCAAATAACGACAATAACTACCAATGGACAACCTTCCACATGGTTGAACGAAAACACCTGCTTAAAATTATTACAATGATCAACACCACAACCTCCCCACTCGACCCATGCCCGGTATCATGGATCAAAGCTACTAAAGACTTCCTTGCGGAAAACATAGAATACATAGTGAACCAATCACTATCTCAAGGCATTATGCCCAACACCTTAAAACTCTCCTCGATCCGCCCTATCATAAAAAACAACAAACTAGACCCAAAAGACCCAAACTCATACAGACCAATAGCTAGCATACCACTCATTGCCAAAATAATAGAAAAAACCATACAACTCCAATTACAGGACCATATTGATGAACACAAACTCCTTGACTCTCATCAGTTCGGATTTCGCCCCTTCCATGGAGTTGAAACTCTCCTAATTGCTCTGATGGACCTCCTCATCAGAGGCACTAATGACAATAACCAAGGTTTCCTACTCCTCTTCATAGATCTATCTGCTGCATTTGACAGCATCAATCACAACACACTCATCAATAGACTAGAAAATTTAAAAATAGGAGGGACTGTCCTTGAATGGTTCAAGTCATACATCTCACATAGATTAATACGGGTACAATGGGTCAAGAAACATCTGAAACTTTCCCTCAAGGTCAGGGTATCCCTCAAGGCTCAGCCCTCTCCGCCCTCCTTTTCAACCTGTACCTACAACCCATTACAAACATATTTAAAAAATATAAAATCAACCATTTTATATATGCGGATGACATTATGCTTGCCATCCCCATAAACTCTAACAACCCCAACTATGACAACCTACTCATATGCATGGATGAGACCACCATATGGCTCAAAGACAACCATCTAAGCATCAACCTTAAAAAGACAGAAGCAATGTTCGTAACAAGAAAGCCAGACGCTGACTTCAATTACCCAGCAACAATCACAATAAACAAAACACCTATACCTGTTAAAAAGGAGGTAAAGTACCTGGGACTAATATTAGACCACTCCCTCACCATGCTTCCCCACATAAAACAGACAGTAAAAACGATATTCTATAAACTCAAGACAATACAACACCTAAGACCCCTACTTGACACACATGATTTTAGATCAGTAGTCAATACCCTCATCACCCCCCACTGACTATTGTAATAGTCTCCTAATTGGCTTACCGCTAAAGAGCATCTACCTACTACAAAGAGCCCAAAACATATGCGCCAAGATGATCACAAAAGCTAAAATAACAGACCATGTCACCCCAATACTGTTAGACTTGCATTGGCTCCCTATAAGTAGCCGAATAAAATACAAAATCCTCCTAACTACCTTCAAACTCCTTAATAACATCTCTCCCTCACACCTGTCTACCCTAATACACCCCCCATCAGAAACTAGAATGCGCAGACAAAACGCAATCCATTCCCTCAACATAAAAACAACCATCAGAAAAACTAAAGCAACTACAAGTGATAGGGCCTTCTCCTTCGCTGCCCCCACTCTCTGGAATGATCTCCCACTAAACATTCGCATGATAAAAGACCTTTACCAATTCAAAAAAGAACTTAAAACCTACCTTTTCACAAACCATTTTGAAATCCCCTATCAACAGAGAACCTCTCCCCAACAATCACAAAAACACATCCACAGCACCCAAGATAGGACAAACGACTAACACAAGAAAACCTTACACTACATTACTTACACACTTTACCCAACACGCAAAAGTCTTACCCAATCTGTTGTTTTTACTGCTCTTGTAAATAACCTTATGTAATTTAGTTCTGTTATGTTTTATGTATTATTACCTGTATATAGTTAAAACCATGTTCCATATAGTTAATACCATGTTCCATGTAAAGTATACAGAAGTATACAAAATTTGTTAACTGTTCAATGTAAACCACCCTTGATCTCTGGAAGGGGCGGTATAGAAGAAACTATTAAATAAATAATAAAATAAATAAATAAAATAAAGCATTGCTTTTCACACTAATTCGGCAATAATTCAAGAAAGATTCATTATAACTGGGACCAATAAACCCCAGAGGTGGTACAGCAAAAGACCAGATAACAGTTCAGAGGTACTGTAACAGTTATTCTTATTTGCATGCCATCACACACTAGATTCTATGCTTTCCAGTGACTGTTTACTGTAAACCGCTTTGATTTACAGATAAAGCGATATAGAAAAAAATGAACAGACAAAATAAATAAATACATTTTTGGACGTTCAGAAAGTGGGTCTGTCTCTGTATATTAAGCTGAATCAGTGTTTATTTATTAGTATTTAGCTCACGCCTTTCCAGTGGTAGAGCAAAGCGCATTACATTCAGGTATGTAGATATTTCCCTGCCCCCAAAGGGCTCATGTGGAGCAGTAGCCTAGTGGTTAGACCAACAGCCTAGCGCCCAGGAGACTGGGGTTCGATTCCCACTGGTGCTCCCTGTGATCTTGGGCAAGTCACTTTACCCTCCCTTGCCACAGAAGAAAAGGCCTGGCAATCTACTTCCGGTGATACCTTGCCAAGAAAACCCAGGGGCTGCTGGGTCGCCAGGAGTCAACTTTGACTTGATGGCACTTAAAAAGGAAAAAAATAGAGCTCACAATCTAAGTATGTACGTGAGGCAATGGGGGGTTAAGTGACTTGCCCAAGGTCACAAGGAGTGTCAGTGGGATTTGAACCCTGGTCTCACTAATCACTAGGCTACTCCTCCACCATCTGTATAACTGTACAGTGTCATGTGCACCTGGGGCAGAATATGCAGTATAAAAACACAAATTAACTTATAAAAACTGCGATGTGGTAAGATTATATCTTGAAACACGTTCACACATTTTGTCATAGTCCTAAACCAGGTCCCAAATGGAACAGGACTGAGGAGCATAGATATAGAGAGGGACCCAAGGGGAACGGACATGACCTCTGAACTTGCCTTTCCAGCTCACCACTGGGCTTCCCTAGCTTTACTTAATCTCTTGAAGCTCGTAAGTGGATTTACTTACAAACAATAAAATGGAGCCAGCAAAGAGCAAAATGAGTTCTAAAAACTGTCGTATTTCTCTTCAACAAGTAAAAAGCAACTAAAATACTTTTCACCTGAACAGTTGGGTCCTGGACAAATAGTACAATGCTTAGATCTAGAACCCAGCTAGCACCTTCCGTGGTCCCTCAGGAACTGACAATACTTACATCGCTGCTGTCACAGGCAATCATCGGGGGGTGTCTAGGGGTCAGACGCTCCATCTGACAGGTTTTAGGGAGGCTGTTGTCCAGTCTGCACATTCCCTCACTCCCCAAGGCAGAGGGGAAACCATCCATAGGCAGAAACTGGTACATGAGGCAGCTGGAGGGAGAAAACCACATTCAGGTCCTGTCCGGAGCGTGTCACTATAGAATGACTCGGAATTATCCAGTAGCCAATTAGATTCACTGGACCGTCAACACCACCGTTCATTAAATACGCAGATTTGTGTGTCATTTATACAACTTGGTCTTATTTAGAGATCTTTGATGTGGTCGCATAACCAGATATGATGAAAATGCTGGAAGACTGCTACTGCCTACTACTAATCATTTGTATAGCAATACAAAGCGTACACAGCACTGTACAGAGACATGTAAGAGATGGTCCCTGCTCCTAAGAGGGGGACTAGGATATATCTAGAGGAATGGTAAGGAAACACATAGTAAGTGAATAGGGTACTAGGGGATCGGGATCCAAAAGCAGTCTCAAAGAAGTGGATTTTTAGTCTGGATTTGAACAAGGCCACAGATGGAGCCTGATGCACCGACTCGAGGCTTAAGGAGCAGCAAGGTAGAAAGATCGGAGTCTGGAGATGGCAGTGGATGAGAAGGGCACAGATGGAAGGAATCTGCCAGAAGAGGGGGGTGTAGGGAGAGATAAGAGAGGAAAGGTAGTGAGGAGCAGCCGAATGAAGGCATTTAGAGGTCAGTATGGATGCAGAAACAGACAGGAAGCCAATGAAGTGACTTGAGAAGAGGGGTCACAGCGACACCGGCAGAAGGTTAGCCGGGAAGCTGAGCTCTGAACAGACTGAAGTGGGGAGGTTCGATTCAGAGGAAGACCAGCGAAGAGGAGGTTGCAATAGTCTAGATGGGAGGGGACTAGAGAATGGATAAGGGTCTTAATAGTGTGTTCAAAAAGGAAGGGACAAATTTTGCCAATATTGTAGAGAAAGAATAGGCAGGTTTCAGCTCTCTGTTGGATTTGTGTTGAGAAGGAGAGGGAGGAGTCAAAGATAACCCCAAGGTTGCAAGCCAAGGAAACAGGGAAAAGTACAGGTATTACTTAACATCAAATGTATACAGCACCCTGCAGCTACACAGTAGCTCTTGTTACTCGAAGGGAGAAAAATGTTATCCCCCCCTCAAAAATATTTATGCCAGTCATGTAAGGCAAAAGCTCTCTCCTCCCCAGGTGATCTCTCAGAGATCTGTGCTCTCTCATCAAGCTTTTCCGGGTTTGGGTCTGTCTGGATCACTGACAATGCCCCCTACAGAAATCTCAAGTATTATTCTCTTGTTGTGGTGGTGTTTGGTCCTTCCAAGGGATATGAGATGCCCTAGGCGAGCCCTCAATCTTGTCCCCTCCCCCTGCTTCCATCCCACCCCCATTGCCCTTTAAACTGCAATGCAACGTCTGTCCAATCTTAGCACTGTGCCGCAGTTCCTGGCCTCTACGACCTGCTGCTTATGCCACAGACTTCCTGCATCAGAGGGGATGGAAGTGGCAGGTCATCATGGCCAGGAACCTCAATGCAGCGCTGGAGAGATCGGGCAAACGCTATGCTGCAGTTTAAAAGGCATTACACCACGGCAAGTCCCAGAGAGGGGGAGGGGGCAGTGGCTTCTCTGGGAAAGTTGGTGAGCTAGGCGACCACCTAGCTCACCTATTTAGATCACAATGACCCTGGGTCCTTCCATGCATAAGCTGCACTTCTCCCAATATGGTCCCCTTCCCTCAGACTCCTGCAACCTTTCACCTGCTCCCACAAGATGGTCACCAGCTGCTGCTTCTTCCAGCCCACACAGTCCGGTAATCTGGTCATAAAAGGACAGAGGCATCATAGACAAATGCACAATTCAGGAACTCTATGGGCGGGCTCCTTACTTTTGATGGCTTTGTTCGGGATTCAGGGTGTAGGTACAGGGCTCAGTGACTTTCAGCTGTAGAATGGGAGCCTCATAGTAAGCGCTGGGAAGCAGAACCAGGTAATCCTGCAAAGAAATGAGGGAGGGGGCAGGGAGGTAGAGAAGGAGGGAAGGAAGGGGGGTGGGAGGGAGGTAGAGAAGGAGGGAGGAAAGAGGGAGGGAGGGAAGGAAGGGGGTGGGAGGGAGGAAGAGAAGGAGGGAAGGAAGGAGGGAGGGAGGGAGGAAGAGATGGAGGGAAGGAAAGAGGGAGGGAGGGAAGGAAGGGGGATGGGAGGGAGGTAGAGAAGGAGGGAGGAAGGAGGGAGGTAGTGCGGTAGAGAAGGAGGGAAGGAAGGAGGGAGGGAGGGAAGGAAGGGGGTGGGAGGGAGGTAGAGAAGGAGGGAGGGAGGAAGAGATGGCGGGAAGGAAGGAAGGGGGATGGGAGGGAGGTAGAGAAGGAGGGAGGAAGGAGGGAGGTAGTGCGGTAGAGAAGGAGGGAGGAAGGAGGGAGGTAGTGCGGTAGAGAAGAAGGGAAAGAGGGAGGCAAGTTAGATGCAAACATCAGCACTCAGTCAGGCTTTGCTTTCAGCGCTGAGGAGTGTACACAGCACTTACCAGCAGTATACCCTCAGCCTCAATGACCAGAGACCATGTATTGGGGTTCAGCACAAAGGGACCCCCGTAGCCGCTCTGAGGGACAGTGACAAATGCTGGCTCTGTGCTGGGAGTGAAAACAACCCGTTTGGTCTGTTCAGAACCTATGGCAAAAAGGGAGGGAAACAAATCACTCTGTGTTGCAGAGAAAACAGCAACAATTTATGACAGACCAATAGATTCACTGACCTTGTGTGCCATCCTCTCCGTCCTGCTCACCCTTATTATAAAACTAGCTCACCAGCCCAGGGCAATGCTGTGGAACAGATGATCTGGGTTTAGATCATCTATCTAATGGGGCTGGTTAGGTCTAGGCCCACCAGGGCTGGTGGTATGCTCAGGAGCCAGTGCTTTGTCTGATCTATGGCTATATGGAGGGAGTCCGTCTTTACGGTGCTCAGCTTGATACCTCTCCCGAGCACTGAATTCACTACAAAATACCCAGGGCTGGTCCTAGACTTGAAGCCCTAGGTGAACCTCAAGCTTCACACCCCCTCTGGCTGTCAAAAGCTGTTATTTAGCTTTAAATGGCCTTTTGGTGCCCTCCAGAGGTTGCTGCCCTAGGTGACCATCTAGTTTGCTAGTGGTTAGGCCAGCCTTGAAAATACCACCATATGGAGACGGAAACCGAGGCAGAGAATGGAGAGAATTCAGCTCCGCTGTATCACCCCTATAGGGTCATCCTTAGTAAAGAGGCAAATTAGGGGGCCTGCCCTAGGTCCTGCCTCTTGGGGGGTGGGGGGGGGGGGGGGATATGCCACCAGTGTATCCCTATTCCCAGCACTATACTTTGCTGCCACCACCTGGGCAGAACGGTGCACAGCAGCATTGTAGAGCCCCTGCTCTGTGATTCTCTGCAGACTGCCCCAGGATGAAGCTCCGTCTCTCCTGCACTGATTCCTGGATGTCCTCTAGCTGTCTCTCTAAAACCCTGGCTATCTGGTTTACCTTTGGCACCCCCTCGCTTCCCTGCTCTCCCATCCCACTTGTTACTTCCCTCAGTTACCTCGGTGTTATCCTTGACTCTGCTTTATCTCATCAGTAGTACAGCGTTCATTCTATTCTCTAAGGCACATTCGTGCTGTTCGTCCTCTTCTACCTTGTCTTCCATGACTAGCCTGCTCCTTTCCCTTGTTATGTCTCGTCTGGATTACTGTAATGTCTCCCTAGCTGGTCTCCCCAACACCAACGGCACAGACTCCAGTTGGTACAGAATACAGCAGCCCGCATCCTCACACATGTCTCCCGTTCCGACCGCGTCACACCACTGCTTATCCATCTTCACTGGCTTCCCGCAGCTTTTGCAATTCATTATAAAATCCTCCTCTTTGTCCACGAAGCAATTCACACTGGTGTACTTCAGTATCTCTCTAACCTGGTTTGTCTCCAGCCCCTCAGTGCTCCCTTAGGTCTTTACATTCTAATCACATGTCCCTCCCTCCCCTCCCCTTCACAGGTGCATCTGGAGTCCACCCGGCCATCTGCCTTCTTTTTCCTTGGCCCTAGGATCCGGAATTCGCTCTCATTAGCCCTACGTTTGGAACCATCATTTGCCAGCTTTAAGGCCAGACTGAAGATTCATATTTTCTATACCGCCTTTGATCTGTCCCCCCCTTGTCCCTCCTCCTTTCAGTTCAGGCTTTTCCTTTTGCCCTACGGTGTTCCATTTCTATTTCTTGCAGCCTTTATTTTGTTTTTACAACTGTAAACCGCTCTGATGCTCACGTGTATTAAATGGTGAATAAAGATGAAGATCCCATTCCAACATTTAATGAGGGCAGGTATCTGGGGCTTAAAACATATGAAAGTTTTCCCCAAGCAGAAGCCATGAGCTAATCTGCTCTTCTTCATTACTCGGCCCGATATTCAGAACCCTCGCCCGGATGGGCAATGGGAGGCCATTGGCATCACGGCGGTGACCAAGATATTCAGCGGCATCATGTGGATAGTGCGGCTGAATATGTCCGCAGACCGCGCTGGCCCTATCCGGATAGCGCAGGGGTGGACCATGGGCCGAGCTGTCCAGATCAGTGCTGACTTTCTCCGTTTAGCACGGTTTATCTTCAGAAGTCAGGACGCGGGAAAGCAGGGCCTAGGTGGAACTCCAGAGAAGTGACGGCGGAAAATGGCACTACGTGGATAAGGCTAACGCCACTCAATATCCCACCAGTATTCAAGTCCCACGGCATCTGAATATCAGCCCTTTTGGAAATTGGGACTATTATTTATGTGGGGTTTCCTCACACCTGTCAGTAGTAGTCCAGAGTGATTTACATTCAGGTACAGGAGGCATAATATGCGCTTGGTTATACGTTCTGCTAAAGAAATGTATCCAGCCCAAGTTTGCATACATCCAGTTGGTATGTTTTACCTTCTTGCTTGCATATCACAGGCCTGCCGCTTACCACTGCCTCAATCTTTCCTCCTCTGCCTCACTTGCGCACAATGCAGAAGAGTCACAATCTAGGCGTAGTGTAAGCTCTGCCCAAGAGGTGGGTGGGGCATTGCTTTTTCACCTCTGCTACTAAATATTTTTCTGGTGATGAAGAAAACAAAGCCCCGAGCAGGATGGGAGGGGAGGAGGGTTCAGCAGGGCAACTTCCTGGGGACACAGCACCACAAGAAACCCCCTGGACAATACCGAATGATGTCATTGAGGCTTCACAGCGCCTTGCACTGGTCAGCTTGCTCCTTAGTTTCGGGCCTGTCGCCTCTGTGTGTCTAACACTGGCCGCCTTCTTACTTTATCCTGCAAAGGGTGTCACAGCGAGGTGAACAGCGCAAAGGTCAGGTTGAATACCCACACAACTAGCCACTACTGCTTCCCGTAAGTTCAAATGAGGAGCAGAGGGCCTGCAGAAACAAGGTTTAGTTAGCCCGGAAGAGAGAGAACAGAAATGCACTTACAGGCATCACAAACATGACGCTTTCCTTCCTCCAGGACGGACACCCTCCCTTCCACGCTGGCTGAGCCCCGGTTGGCATAGCGGAAGACAATGCGGAACAAGTCAGGAGAGGTCACGTGGATGGTCACCACTACCTTGGGCTAATGAAGAAAAGCAGAAAGCAACAGATCAGCAGCACTGCCTACTAAACACAGACAGCTTCGTGCACCAAGCGCTCCAGAGCGATGAACCTCAAGCAAAGCTCACTCGACACCTGAATGTAGCTCACATAAGCTCAAAAGTGCATCTTAGAAGCACTTTGATTCCACTTTCAGCAGTGAAGCTGCCCCTCCAAAAGCCTGGCAGTTCCTATGCATGAAACATGGATGGCAAGACAAGGACACTGTGCGCTGAGGAACGTCTAGTGACCAGGGTTCTAGCAGTCACGAGAAACCCAGTCACATCTTCTCGTCCACAGTTTTTCAACACATATAGTGGAATTAAGGGTGCGCATTCATCACAGTTGATTGGACTTGTTTGGGTGCCTAAAAATGATAAGTGCACACATATACCAATGAATATACATGTGTACAATGTGTGGGGTAAAGAATTCCTACAGGACCAGCCCTCCATGGGATTTGATTAATTATCAGCCTGCGAGCCCCTCGTTACTTCTAACGCAGTACCCTGCAGGTTTGCCAGTAGGGCAGGAAGTAGGAAAACCTCTCACACGTTCTTACACGAGGGGGGGAAAGGTAGAAATATCCTAACATTCATGCTAGAGCCAATTCTCATAGGATTTGATGTCTAACATAGGAAGCGAAGGTCCTAAATTAGTCCCTTTAAACATTAATTAGGGCTGGGAAATTAAATTTAGGTTCCTGTAGGATGGGTATCTACAGGAGAAGCGCTATGACTGGAAGCAAAATTGGACACACAGCACCGATTTCAGCACTAGGATCCTGACTTAGGTCTCCAAATCAAAGCAAATTAGCATCAGATCTAATTTAGTTACCCAAGTTTAGGAGAATTTCAGCTGAAGAATTAGATACCTAAATTCAGCCAAAAACTTCCCTAAATTTTGTAAAATTTAAGTTCTGGCTGTTTTATGAAAATTGACCCCTTTCTATTCAAAAGCACTGTGCTTTCATGATATATATATATAATATTCTTGTACAAAATCATATGCAAATCCTAGGTAGGAATTACTCTGAAAATGAAAACATGGAGAAAATTCCTACCTGAATAGGAGACATCTGAGCATACCCTCTCCAGCTGAAGTTCTCAAACTCCAAGGGATTGTGGCCAAAACGCACTGGCCTGCCATCCGGAGTCCTGCCCTCCTCAATCTCAAACTTCAGGTGGTGCAGGTCAGGGAAGTAATGGTCTCTTTTAGGCCTTGGAAAAATTTGACAAGGAGAATGAAGACATTGGTTTCCTCTCTTATTGCAGAATGCTTTCACATAATAACTCCTAAACAGTGATGTCTCCCAATGTACCAATCTGAGAAAAGCATGGGTGCTTCCTAGTTCCCCCGAGAGACACTCTTAAATAAAGAGAGTCAGGGTGATTGAAGGGAGCTGGGGGCTTCAGTCTCTGGCAGAAGATTGTGGCTTTAATGACAAGGCTAGCAGGGAAGGGTGAGAAAGTGAAACACGAGGAAAGCCCCAGGTACTGGGAATGAAGGCTCAAGGCGTCACTGCCTAATGGAGGCTGGTTGAAGAAAAAAACCAAATGGAGCAAGAGGAACCTTCTGGGCCCAAAAGAGACAGGTCCCCACATACAGTCACCTGAGTCAGAGACAGAGCAGAGGAAAAATAATAATCAACTTTAAGAGGTCGATATTCACCCACACAGAGAACGTATCATCCGAAATGTCTCACTTAAATGGTTTCAAATCATCTCAAAAAAGATAAAGCAGCATTGGAAAATTGGAAGAAGGGAGACCAAAGTGAGAATGGGGATGGAATGACTCTTATGAGGAAAGGCTAAGGAGATTAGGGAACTTCAGCCGGCAGAAGAGACGCCTGACGGGAGATATGATTGAGGTCTATTAAATTCTGAGAGCAGTGGAACGAGTAGAAGCAAATTGACGGTTTAGTCTTTCAGAAACTAGAAGGACTAGGGGACACGCCATGAAGCTACAAAGTGGTATCTTTAAAACAGAGAAGAAAGTTGTTTTTCTCTCTGAACATGTAATTAGTCTTTGCAACTCACTGTTGGGGATTGTGCTAAAAGCAGGTAGTGGAGCTAGGTTTAACCCTTTCCACTCGGATACATTTTCTATGTTGCACATGCCAGATTGGAATAAATTTTAAACAAATTACAATCCATATGCCATACGCCTTCTACAGTAACTAGTCATGTTGTATTACGAGCCATAAACTAGCATGTTACTCATATGTCCCACAGAGTGGAACAAACAATCAGAATGGGACAATTTAAATGTCCCATGGGGTAGGACAGCTGAGTGGAAAGGATTAAAAAAGGTTTGGACAAATTCCTGGAGGACATTTCCATCAACTGTTATGAATGTAAAATGAGAGAAAAAACACAGCTTATCCCTAGGGATAAGTAGTATGAAAATAAGAACATAAGATCTGCCATACTGGGTCATAGCAAGGTCCATCAAGCCCAGTATCCTGTTTCCAACAGTGGCCAATCTAGATCATACGTACCTAGCAGTTTCCCCAAAAGACACAGGTTCCACAATGCTTGTACTGGGTCAAGCATTGATATCCCGGGTCACTTCTTAATAATGGTTTATGGACCTTTCCTCCAGGAACTTATCCAAACCTTTTTTAAACCCAGCTGCACTAACAGCCTTTACTACATCCTCCGGTAACAAATTCCAGAGTTTGATTACACGTTGAGTGAAAAAATATTTTCTCTTATTAGTCTTAAATAGGTTACCCTGTAGCTTCGTTACATGTCCCCTAGTCTTTCTATATTCTGATGATATAAACAATCAATCTACGTTTACCTGTTCCACTCCATTCATTAATTTATAGACTTCTATCATAACTCCCCTCAGCCGTCTCTTTTCCAGGTTGCAGAGCCCCAACCTTTTTAGCCTCTCTTCATAGGAGTATCTTGAAGGACTTGAAGGACTACAAAAGGAGACTGCTACTTCTGGAGAGAGATCTACAATTGTAAGTATTACTTCTGGGATTTTTTTTTCTAAATCTTGGGGAAAAAGGAATTCTTTAGATTAAAGCTGATTAATCTGTGAACCCAGTGTATTTGTTAAGTTAGTTAGTGCCTAGTAGCAAAGAGTTTTCAGTTTAGATTTAAAACACAGAAGAGAGCTTTCTGGTTAGATTTAGAACCCAGCAGAGAGCTTCCAGTTTAAATTTAATACTCAGTCAGGGCCTACTTTAAATTTAAAACACAGAGAAGAGCTTTCTAGTTTCTCATTTAGAACCCAATACGCCCTCTATCCAAGCAAGGGCTGTGGGACTCCCCCTGGTGATTGGTCACAGATTACCTTAGAAGCACAGGATAAGGGTACTGTGTAGTAGCCAGCTTTTAATAAGTCTTTTTTCCCTCCCTCCCCATCATCCACCCACCCCTGAGATAATCATAGCTTTATAGGTGCTTAAACCTCAAAGAAAAGGAGGTTCCATATTCACTCTCACGTGCAGCTGTTTATTCTCATCAGCATACATTAAGGACATGATATTAATTAAATTTCAGGTGAACAAAGTACATTAAACATAGTAGGTATAGTTTTATTAGTATAAGTATCCCCAGCAACCCTTAGTGAAGTAAAGAACTTAAGTATCTAAACACAACCTTAAAACTAAGATGTAGACAACAATCCAGCAGCGAGATTTGGGCTTTCCAGTCTTTTGCATTGTGTGTCACATGTATGATTTTCTCCCAGTTAGTGAGGGGTCTTACGTGTGCACAAGGTGCAAGGAGCTCTTTGCTCTCAGGGAATGAGTCCGATCTCTGGAGGCAAGAGTAGCAGACTTGGAAGACATAAGGAAGACAGAGAGGTACATAGACGAGACCTACAGGGATATTGTCCTGAAGTCTCACATCCAGTCTGGCAGCATCCCTGTTGCCATGAAGGAGAGAGGTCACGTGACAGGAGAGCATCACCCTGGTGTGGCAGGACCTATCCTCCAGGTGATGTAAAACTGTCTCACACCGCAGACGTTTCTCCAGGGCCATGTGCCCATGAGGGAAGGTTTAGGACAGCCATTATAGTTGGTGATTCGATCATTAGGCATGTAGATAGCTGGGTGGCTGGTTGACGTGAGGATCGCTTGGTAACATGCCTGCCTGGTGCGAAGGTAGTGGACCTCACGTGACACCTAGACAAGGTCTTAGATAATGCTGGGGAGGAGTCTGCTGTCTTGGTACATGTCGGTACCAATGACATAGGAAAATGTGGTAGGGAGGTTCTGGAGGCTAAATTTAGGCTTTTAGGTAGGAAGTTGAAATCCAGAACTTCCAGGGTAGCATTCTCCGAAATGCTTCCCGTTCCACGCACAAGACCCAAAAAGCAGGCAGAGCTCCAGAGTCTCAATGCGTGGATGAGACAATGGTGCAAGGATGAGGGTTTTGGATTTGTTAGGAACCTAGGAAAGAACAACCCAAACTATGATTACACGATGCAAGGTTGCACATTAGGAACCATCACCCAGGAAAAAGATTTAGGCGTCATCATGGATAACATGTTAAAACCCTCCGGCCAGTGTGCAGCGGTGGCCAAGAGTGCAAATAGAATGCTAGGTATCATAAGGAAAGGAATGGAAAATAAAACAAAGAATATTATAATGCCTCTGTATCGTTCCATGGTGCGATCGCACCTTGAATATTGTGTGCAATTCTGGTCGCCGTATCTTAAAAAGGATACAGCGTTATTAGAAAAGGTACAGAGAAGAGTCACCAAAATGGTA
This sequence comes from Ichthyophis bannanicus, assembly GCA_033557465.1. Taxonomy (NCBI): domain Eukaryota; kingdom Metazoa; phylum Chordata; class Amphibia; order Gymnophiona; family Ichthyophiidae; genus Ichthyophis; species Ichthyophis bannanicus. The sequence continues at coordinate 125,576,367 of CM066049.1, forward strand.
AAGGGGATGTAAGGATACTCCTTTGAAGAGAGGCTAAAAAGGTTAGAGCTCTATAGAGGTCTATAAATTAATGAATGGAGTGGAACGGGTAATGGAGTGGAACCGGCAGACTAGATGGACCATACTGATCTTTATTTGCCGTCATTTACTATGTTACTATGTTACTATGATTGTTTACGTCATCAGAATATAAAAAGACTAGGGGACATGCAATGAAGCTACAGTGTAAATATTTAAGACTAATAAGAGAAAATATTTTTTCACTCAACATGTAATCAAACACTGGAATTTGTTACCGGAAGATATAGTAAAAGCTGTTAGTATAGCTGGGTTTAAAAAAAAGGTTTGGACAAGTTCCTGGAGAAAAGGTCCATAAACCATAATAAAAAGGGACCCGGGATATGACTGCTTGACCCAATACAAGCATTGAGGAACCTGTGTCTTTTGGGGAAACTGCTAGGTACTTATGACCTAGATTGGCCACTGTTGGAAACAGGATACTGGGCTTGATGGACCTTGGTCTGACCCAGTATAGCATATCTTATGTTATGTTCTTATGTTCCATCCCTTTTATCATTTTGGTAGCTCTTCTCTGTACCTCTTCTAATAATGCTATATCCTTTTTAAGATATGGCGACCAGAATTGCACACAATATTCAAGGTGCGGTCCCACCATGGAACGATATAGAGGCATTATAATATCCTTTGTTTTATTTTCCATTCCTTTCCTTATGATACCTAGCATTCTATTTGCTCTCTTGGCCGTTGCTGCACACTGGGCGGAGGGTTTAACATGTTATCCACGATGACGCCTAAACCTTTTTTCTGGGTGGTGGTTTCTAATGTGGAACCTTGCATCGTGTAACCATAGTTTGGGTTGTTCTTTCCTCTAGGTGGATAACTTTGCACTTGTCCACATTAAATTTCATCTGCCATTTGGATGCCCAGTCTTCCAATTTGTCAAGATCCTCTTACAATTTTCCACAATCCTCATGGATTTTAACAACTTTAAATAGTTTTGGGTCATCTGCAAATTTGACAACCTCACTCTTTATTCCCATTTCCAGGTCATTTATGAATATGTTAAAAAGCAGCGGACCCAGCACAGATCCCTGGGGTACTCCACTATTCACCTAACTCCATTGGGAAAATTGGCCATTTAGCCTACCCTCTGCTTTCACAATAGTACACTGTCTCCTATCCCATGACTGTTTAGTTTTGCCAAAAGTCTCCGACGAGGGACCTTGTCAAAGGCTTTCTGAAAGTCCAGATACACTATATCAACTGACACACCTTTGTCTACCTGTTTATTCATACCTTCAAAAAAACATAACAGATTAGTAAGACAAGATCTTCCTTGTCTAAAGCTATGTTGGCTGTCTCTCATTAAGCCATGACTATGTACATGTTCAGTAATTTTGTTCCATTTTTCTCTGTACTGATGTCAGGCTCACTGGTCTGTAGTTTCCCAAATCACCCCTGGAACCCTTTTTAAACATTGGCATTACATTGGCCATCCTACAATCTTCAGGTATTACAGATGATATTAATGATAGTTCACAGATTACTAATAGCAGGTCTGTAATCTCATATTTCAGTTCTTTCAACACCCTTGGATGTATACCAGCCAGTCCAAGTGATTTGCTGCTCTTCAGTTTATCAAATAGTTGTAATACATCTTCGCAGTGTATCAATATTTCTTTCAAGTCTTCTGCAGTATCACCTTTAAATACCACTTCAGTCATGGATAACATCCCTACATCTTTCTCAGTAAAGACCAAAGCAAAGAATTCAGTTAGTCTCTCCACTATGGCCTTGTCTCCTCTTAGTGCCTCTTTTACCCTCTACCATCTAATGGTCCAACTGATTCTCTCACAGGTTTTTTTCTACGAATGTACTTAAAGTCTTTATTATGCATTTTTGCTTTCACAGCAAGCTTCTCCTCAAATTCTCTCTTTGCCTGTCTTATCAATGCCTTGCATCTAACTTGCCAGTGCTTGTGCTGTTTCCAGTTTTCATCATTTGGCTCTTTTTTTCCATTTCCTGAAAGATGCTTTTTAGGCAACAACAGCCTCTCTGACCTCACCTTTTAAGCCATGTTGGCAGTTTTCTGGGCTTCCTTCCACTTTTCTTAAAGTGTGGAATACAGCTGGTCTGTGCTTCTAAGATAGTATTTTTAAACAACACCCAAGCTTGATGTAAGTCTTTAATCTTTGCAACTGCTCCTTTTAGTTTTTTCTTAACTATTTTCCTCATTTTATCATATTCTCTCTTTCGAAAGTTAAAAGGTAGTACTGTGGATTTCCTTACCATCCCTCCTCCTTTAATTAAATCAAACACAATCATGCTATGATCACTATAGCCAAGTGGCCCCAACACCCTTATCTCTTGCACCAGATCTGGTGTTCCACTAAGGCACTTTTATTTATTTGGCATTTTTTTATATACCGCCTTTCAGTTTTATCAAGGCAGTTTACAATGAACTTTTGGGATGTCACGTACTTGTGACCTGAATTGTCCACTGTTGGAAACAGGACACTGGGTTTGATGGACCTTGGTCTGACCCAGTGTGGCACGTCTTGTGTTCTTGTGTGTATTCGGCGACACTACCCATTTAAGTGGCACCATTGGATAAACTGGCGTAAATTGAACATTTCACTTAGACCCGCTTGTCTTGGCTGTCTAGTTTCTACATTTAGGGGCTGATTTTATAAGGGATGTGTAGAAGGTTACGTAGTAGTTACACATGCAAGTCCCTATGCGTGCATGAATGGGAACTTACGCATGCACTTGACGATTCTATTCTCTATGCACGTGAAAGTCCCATCGCATGTACTTTCAGTTTGGGTGTGAGGCATGGTGTAAGTATAGCGCAAGTTATAAAATATGATAATTTATGTGACATGTCTGACTGATCTAGGTGCAGGCGACCTGATTGAGGCTTGTCTTTGCACTCCTAGTTTATAAAGTATGCACGTACTTCACTTTATTAAACAGGCTCCAAATATGCGGGTAAACTGCATCGGAGTTTATAAAGTGACCCTCCACGTGGCTGGACATTGCCCTTTAGATTCTGAAGTTAGACATGCAAGTGGCACAGCCCCAGAATTGCCCCTAATAATGATTTTTGCAGCCAAAATGATCCATTCAATCCTGGAGAATACTAAATAAAAACAGATTTATGCAGCCAACACCACTGCCGATGACAGAAATCCTTTTGAATATTGACAGCAAAGCATCTAAGACTAATACCACGAATAGGGTCTTGCATTTCTTATTATCCATAAGAACAAATATTCATACTTTAAATTTACATAAAGATCCTTTTGGGCTTCCAGTGTGGCACAGCTGCGAGATGGATGGGTAAAGCTTACGCTCCCGCCCCAGGTCCTTGAAAACCAAGTGGCGTAGTGGAACAGAGCCCCAGATGGCAGGGTGAGTGATCCCTAACCCCAACTAGCGATGAACCATAGCTGCGAGGTAACTCGCTGGGGAGAATGCCCCATAAATTGGTTAAGACGAGTTGAGACAGGAGGGCAAAATTGGAGCACAAAATGGTCGCCGACCCTCAGAAGCCTACACAGCCTCACAACAGAGATCTCCTGGGTAGGGACGACTGCACTAGAGGACCATCTTAAACTCCATTTGATGGTCAGTGATATTAAAGAGCAGTTTGATGGCCAAATTCAGCACATAGCAGGGGTGGAGGCACACCTGGCTGCATAGGAAGACTCGGGGAGTTGGTTAGATACCTCTGTGTACCAAGTGACCTGGGAGCAAGCTCAACTGCTCAACTGGGCCAGGAGGAATAATCTTCAGATTGTGGGGCTACCTGAAAGCATCATAGCTGTGGAACTTTATAATATATTCCAGGTTTCGCTGCCTGAACAACTGGCCTTACTGATCTCTGTGGGTGCCTGGCGCTGCGAGAGGGCAAATAGAATTGGGCTGCCTTGGGAGGATCATAGACGCCCTCGTGCAGCCATAGGACGTTATCTCATATGGTCCGAAAAGGAACAAATTCTCTGCGAGTTCCACAAACACAAGAGTTTGGAATATCAACATCAGAGACTTCTTCTGTTTTATGATTACTCTTCCAGAGTGGCTGCCAGCACCGTGGATTTGAGCCTGTTTGCAGTGAACTGTTTAAGACTTGTGCCAATTTCTCCTTACAAGCTTCAGGTGCAACATGCTGGAAAAACTTTGTATTTTAACACACTGGCAGAGGGACAATCATTTATGGAAAGACTGGCAGGCTCTAGCGGTAGACAAGTGGAGCGGGCAAAAGACTAAAGTAGCCCTTTGGTGTCAGGGACTGGGATTGCTCCGGGGTCAGCCTTCCTGCCAGCCCCCTACTGAACGGACAAGAGGCAATTTATAGAATCCTGGTCCTCTTTGGTGAGAACTGCAGTTATTTTTGACCCCGGTGACTCCGAGGAGTTATCTGTCCAGATCAACACTGCTGAGCAGCTGAAGGGTGGTTGCACAAACCTTCAACTCAAATAGAAGACTCTGGTGGGCTGGATGCACTCTTCTCCCTATTGGGGGAGAGGGATGGCAAGCAGTAGGACGTTTATGAGGCAGTGTGTTTCAAGGAGGGGGGGGGGGGGTAACCTGTGCAAAGAAGTGGAAAGGGGAAGCTACCAGCAGGTTTCAGAGCCTGAGGGGGGTGGGATCGATGGTGGAGATGTGGGGCAGGTGGGAGTAACCACATGGGAGGGCGGAGAGGATGGTGGGAAGGTATGCATGGTGTGTGAGTGAGAATGTATGGGAGGGGGGTGGGGAACAGGGAAGGGGGTTAGGGGAGGAAGAGCTTGGGTCAGGATATGTGAAGAGTTTTAGTTGGGTTCAAGTGGGGGAAAGGTGCTGCCAGAGGGTGACAAGGCAAAGCTGGATCACAGCGGTGGCAATAGGAGTGGTATCAACCCTGGAGTTGTTCCTGGGGGCTCAGCTCGGAGGCCTCTGGGAGGGTTACAGAGAAATATCAGCTTTTGATCTCAGAGACTCTGCTTGGCAATGGGAGAACAGCACATAGTAACGTGGAATGTGGGAGGACTTCACTCCCCAATAAAACATGATCAGGTCCTAATGTATCTGCGTTCACTGGGAGCCAAAACTGCATTAGTGCAAGGAACACATCTGTCAGTTTGGAACATCTTAAACCCAAACAAAGGTGGATGAGAGAGGTCATTTTGACTGACAAAGACAAGGCAAGAGGGGATGGCTATACTGGTAGGGAAACAGGCCTCTTGGGATGTACATCGAGTAGTTAGAGACCCTGAAGGGTGTTGCATTTTAGCCTGGGGGGAACTGCAGTGGAAGAAAGTAATATTAGGCAGCATGTATGCTCCAACCACACACCAACACTGTTTTTTCCTTGAGCTGATTTCTCATCTGGTCGACTAGATGGACTATCAAATTATTTTGGGAGGAGATTTTAATCTAGTGGAGGATGCAATGATGGATGGCTCTGAAGGGTGCGGAGGACCAAGATATTAACCTTTTGTGTAAAGAATTAGAGCTGATTGAGGGTGGCGGACGTTGCACCCCCTAGATTCTGAGTTCACGCACTATATGGGGCCCCACCGTGTGCACCGCTGCATTGATTACCTGAATCAATTTGTGCTGGGGGGAAGGATCGAAGCCCACTTTTGGCAGTTAAATCTGGTTTGGACTCAGAATGTGGAATTCCAAACCTTCCTCTGGCTTAACTATGAAGATGACAATCGGATGGAGGAGGTGGACCCAAGCAGCAAAGGGGCTTCTCCGGTGAAAGATATCGGGATAGGTGGTGGCACAGCGGTGTAGGCAGGGGGTGGCTCTGCAGCAGGGGCTGTTTTTTGAGGGTACATAGGGCCCAGTATTTGTGTGAGGTGACGGAAGAAGCGCGCTTGCAGTTACAAGACACTAGGAACCGAGTGCATGCGATCCTGCAGCCAGGAGTAATGTGTAGTATTCGGCTCTGCATATAAAAACTCCACAAATGGGGGATAAAATGGCAAGCTTTTAACTAATTTGATGGCAAAAATTAAAACGGCAGTGACTTGATTGCACAGGATGATTGTGCGCTGATCACGCGGGAGGCGGAGATTGCGCGGCACTTTACATCCTTTTCTGAAAGAGTGTACCGTGCGGAAGGAGGGGCACAAGAGGAGTGGGAGGCCTTCTTTGCCAATTTCGCTATCCCTCAGCTTACTGAGGAACAAAAGCGGCAGTTAGATTCACCACTTACAGAAGGGGAACTGCGAGGAGTCATTCATAGTTTGAGACAGGCACAGGCTGGACCACAGAATTCTCTAAAATTCTACAGGATCTGGTGGTGGGATCCATGGTAGCCTTGAGGGAGGCCGCGGGGTGAATGGGTGAAGATGCGGATAGAGCAGCGATTATTTTGTTGCCTAAGCCGGGACGGGATCTGGAGAAGACAGAATCCTATTGGCCTTTATTGTTCCTGAACTGACCTGAAAATAATCACCACAGCTCTCAGCAGACCCTTGAGTGCCATCTTGCCGTACACATCATACATCCTGATCATGCAGGATTCGGTAAGGGCTGCCGTGGGGCGGCTGCTATATTACATGCCCTATTCATGTTCCAACAGGGGCGATTGTGGGACTCCTCAGCGGTTATGGTGAGTTTAGATGCCAAAAAGGCATTTGACAGAGTGGCCTGGGACTATTTGTTTTGGGTGTTACCCCGGTTTGGGATTGCAGGCTATTTTCTCAAATGGGTCCAGACTTTATACTGCCAGCCTAGTGTGCAAGTGTTGGTGAATGGCAGACTGGAGGAATGTTTTGGGCTTATGTGGGGCACGCAATAGAGTTGCCCACTGTTCCCCTTGTTGTTCATCCTGTCCTTGAATCCCTGGCTATCAAGGTGCACACTGCTTCTGCTGTTCGGGGATTTACAATAGGTCCCACTGAATATAGAATCAGCATGTTTGCGGACGATATGCTGATCAGCGTGCATCATACAAGGGATGGGTGGACTGCCCTGATAGAATTATTGTGTCAATTCAGGCAATTTTCAGGGCTTAAGATAAATATGGGGAAGTCCGAGGTTCACCTTCTGGGAAAGGCAGAACCCCTGCAGGATAGTATAGCGTTCAAATGGACGACTGGACCTATGAAATATCTTGGAAATTTCCTGCACTCTGATCCCAAACTGGTATATTTAATTAATTAATTAATTAAACATTTCTTATATACCGCCTTTCATGATATCAAGGTGGTTTACATTGAACAAACTGAAATTACATTGAACAGGGCATTATAACTGGGAGATAACTATTTTACAGGGAACATGGGCTATGGAGGGTTAAGTGGCTTGCCCAAGACCACAAGGAGCACCTGTGGGACTAGAAACCCCAGTCCTTCTGGCCCAAGGTTGCTGTCCTCTAGTGGGATTTGAACCCCCGACCCTCCGGCCTGAGGTACCTTGCCCCAGCTTAATATACACAATAAGCTATGGCACATTAAACCTCTGTGTGAAAGGGGGGGTGGGATTTGCCCCCATCTCTCTATGGAAGACTGGCAGTGGTCATACCAAAATTTTATACCAACTTCAGATGCTGCCCGTGTGGACGAGTAGGGCAGATGAAAGCTGCTTTAAAAGTGTTATACAGACATTTATATAGCGCAGTAAACAAGTATGAATCAGCCATACAAAAATCATCTTGAGCCCTGAGGTGGGAGGAGCAGATCTTAGGATGTATAATGTAGCCTCTCTAATCTGGTGGATCCATGACGCCTTCACTGGGGTGCACCAGTATGCCCCAGAGGGCCTACTGGAAATGCAATCATCCATATGGGATGCTGAGCATCTTCACTTTAAGAAGGTTGCACTAACCTCCCTGGAACAGGGAACATGGATGGGTGCCCTCCGTAAAACCTGGAAATGATGGGCTGGGAAACACAAGAGGAGATGGCAGGATTGGGGAGGGGGAGATCTGCCGACTTTTGAGACCTTACAGCAAAAATTACAGCTACCAGGGCATCACCACTTTCCATATCTGCAACTTCGACACTACTGGTGATAGGTGGTAGCTAAGCATCCAAGTGAATTACAGGTTGGGGAGATCGATGAAGATTTTCGTAAGTTAGCTCCATGGTGGAACAGACTGGGGAATAGAAACATAGAAACATGACGGCAGAAAAAGACCACATGGCCTATCTAGTCTGCCCTTCCAAATCAACTACTACAACAGTCCCCTTTTTTCCTTTAGGGATCCTCTGTATTTGTCCCATGCTTTTTTGAATCCAGATACTGTCCTCTTGTCCACCAACTCCACTGGGAGACTATTCCATGGATCCACCACTCTTTCTGCAAAGAAATATTTCCACATAGTACTCCTGAGTCTATCCCCTTTCACTCTCATCCTATGTCCCCTCATAGCAGAGCTTGCCTTCGATTGAAAGAAACTCTCCTGTGCATTTATGCCAAAGAGGTATTTAAATGTCTCTATCATATCGCCCCTATCCCACCTTTCCTCTAAAGTATACATATTAAGATTTTTCAGTCTGTCCTCATACGCTTCATAACAAAGGCCACTAACCATTTTAGTAGACACCCTCTGCACTGACTCCAACCTGCCTATATCCTTTTGAAGGTGCGGTCTCCAGAATTGCACACAATACTCCAAATGAGGTGCACCAGAGACTTATACAGAGGCATTATCACTGCTGGCCATTCCTCTCCCTATACACCCAAGCATCCTTCTGGCTTTCACAGTATCACATGCTACAGGACACAATGCCCACATATTTACAGGATCTGGCTACGCAGTGGTCAGATGAGTTGGGGGGAGGAGATGGGGGAGGAACAATTTGAGGGTTGCTTTCAATGGATCCTGAAGATCCTATCCTCAGCACATTATCATGAAATGTAATTCCAATTTCTTCACAGGGAAAACTCACCGAGGAGCATGGGGTTAGGCGGGATATCTGGAATCAGGCACACTGTGATAAATGTAAGCACCAGCCTCAGACAGACATTGCAACACGCCTTTCTTGACAGAGTTATGGGGCTCGGTGTTGCTTTGCCTGACTTGCATGATTAAGAAACAGGTGCAGTGGACCTATGGTATGCTGCTCCTAGGGGAGGAAAGTCCATTAAGGCTGCAAATATTTCAGCAGGTGGAAGGAAAATTCCTGATCATAGCTATTCGGGCAGTGAAGAAACTTATTTTGCAATATTGGGTTGGAGAGGAGGTTCCTTCTTTTGCACATTGGAAAACGGTGATGCACACAATAGCAGCAGCAGAGCGGCACGCTTATGCTGTCTATAAGAACCCTCGGTGGGTGCGCTACCGACAGATCTGGCTGCAGTTTCAAGCTGGTTACCCTCAGGCAGTATGGAAAGGGGATGGGAATTCGTTCCTCCAGGGAGGAAGGATGGGGTAATTTGCACATTCTCTGCACTAGGAAGCGGGATTGACTGGACAACAGTAATCTGAGGCTAAGGTAGTTCTTTCCGGAATCTTGCCTCTTGCATGCGGTGCAGCTCTGTTGTGTCGTCTTTATGGATGAATATACTAATTCGGCATTCCATGGGTAAAAAGCATTTTATTGCATCGTTCAGCTGGCTGAAAATAGTTTGCGTTAAGCAGTTACGAGGGTTTTCAGCTGCACTGAGAGGAAGACTTCTAGGGGCATTTAGGTCAAAGGACGGAAATGACAAGTAGATTATCTTTTCAATTCTGGACGTGAAAGGTGCCCATAGGAAAAGCAAGAGCACATGCCCATGGCTATTCTGTGCCCACTGAAAGATGTGCAGGGGAGAGTATGTGTGTGGCATTTTCACTTTGAAAATCTACGCAATGCTCACAGGACTTTTCACCATCGCAGGTAGTTTGAGAACAGCCCTCCAAGCAAGCAAATTCACAGGAGTCGCCCACACATATGAAGGTCCACACCAGTCCAGGGAGAACCGTTTCCAAAAGATCCTATCCAGGCAACTCAACATTTACTTGGAAGCTGAAACTGACCTTCTTCTCCCAGGAATCAAATATCCATGAGCCGAAAGGACATGGGTATTTTTTTCTGGAAAAGGCACGCAGAACCAGCAAAGGGGCATTTCATTTTTAAATCAATGCATGCAATCTTTTGTGTGAGTACCCGCGGTAGTGCCGGTCCCAAAATTTCACTTTTAAAATTAGTTTGCAGGCCCCACAAGTACAAAGTACCGGAGGGCCATGAGCCTGCAAGCCATGGGTAAATTTTAAAAACTGCACTCACAAAACAAAATTAAAGGCTGCAGGGTGCTGGGCACAGAGTTGCCCTGGCTTCTCTTTTTAGGTAAGATTCTTAAGCACGCCAGAGGAACTGGCAAAGTCCAGCATTGAATGCATGGCACAAGCTCTCAGCTGAGAAACTGCAGAAACAATTTTAACATGGCATGCTCGATCATTCTACCCACTAGCCACGAAACGGGATTTTGCTGATCTTGGTAACCTAACCTGCATATTAAAAATCCAATTCACGTTTTTAAAGACCCTAAAAGTTTGAATTGCAATTTAGCAGAAATGGTGACATCCTAAGATGGGCGTGCCATTTCAAAGTCTCATGAGTAGTTTGCTTTTTAAAATTTTAGAAGGTCTTTTGAAAAATGCCATCTATCACCACGTGCTGCTTTAATATTATATGTGCTAAAACACTGTCAACAAGATCAGAAGAGTTGAGTGTCCGGTTAGCTCCTGTCTTATTGCCATATAAGTTCCAAAGTCGATAAGGTCCTGGAGCCCCTTTGCCCAGACAGAACATTGTACTGCCAGGCAGCCCAGAGCAGGCCCTTCAATCACGCTGAGAATACCCCTTTCCAAAGCAATGCATCCAGAAGGACATCACATCCTTGGGCTTACCGGGAACATTTTAATAATTTCCTCATCCCTCTACAGAGTGAATCAGGCACTTACTGGGTGCACTTGGGTCCCTGAACATTTTCTCTGCATTGACAGGCCCCGGTCCTCTTATCACAGGTCAATCCGGGGGAACCACCGGTGTCACACTGGCAGCCTGAAAACAAGATAGTCATCATTAAGGAAGGCAGAAGACACCCAAGCACAATGCCACCATCTGCTCACATTTCACGGCGACACTGCCGTATCTGAGCAATGCATTGTACCTTCATTGTACATTTCATTGTCTGACTGCTGACAAGATAGCAGGTGAAAGTTAATGCAACAAAGGAACTGAGGCCTCGTCACTGAGAAGCACAAAGTAAAGGCAAGTTGTTCAATGCAATGCAGAAGCACTGAGCTTAATGCTGGCCTCGTTTGCCGTGTTAGTCTTCTTGGTATAACAACCCGAGCAGTCAGAGGCCTCTCCTCTGTTGAATGTCACACCAATAGGGGTGAAGAGCACTGCACGGAGATTTGATGACCTCATGTAAAAGTTTGCACTCTGGCATCAGGTGCTCCCTTTGCCGGTAGGTGTACACATGAAGCGTTACAAAATACTATAATGTATGCGTGTACTGGAAAAACAAGTGCAGATATTTACTCTAAGGCTGTATAAATCTCTCTACCCACAATTTATGCACACATTATTCCACTGACACACTTGAAAAGCACTTTATCTAGGCTGCTCCTAAAATTATCCTCTCAACATGTTTGCAGTTCAAAGGGAGCCTACTGAAAGCTAAACAAGGACAGGTATTGCACGACCAGACCTTGGTGCCTTCCAAGAAGACATCAGGCTCACAGTAGATTAAGGCAGACCAGTGGTGGAACCCTGGCAGGCAGAAGAGGAGAAGCACCCGAATTAATCCGGTAGTGCAGCCCGACTTGTTTAACAACTGAACTAAGGGCACAGGGACAGAAAAAAAAAGAACATTACCTTGACAACCAAAATAATTGGTATTATCCAGGTTGAAGTATCCGTCTCTACACACAGAGCAGGTGCGGCTGCAGACATTGGATTTACAGAAGCATTGCCCAGTACCCTATGAAACAACATCCAGATAAAAAAGAGGGGACACTGATCAGTTCTCTCCTACACATTCTGCCTCAGGAGACAGCTCTCTGTAATCTTTTCTGAAAGTACAAGGGAACCACTGAGCATTTGGGGGTTCCTAGAGCAGTGTGACAGGTGTTGTCTCACCCTCCACCAGCCAGCACCTCAAGTCAGGTGAGCTGGAGAAGTAGAAGACTCGATGTATCCACAAAACTCTGCCTACTCACAACGGTCCGTGCCAGGGCTGTGGTGCTGCAATGATAGAGTAAAACCGCAGCTTTCACAGTGTTATCGGAAGCTGCAGAGTACACACATATGACATGACTTTACCCACCACAATATCACGTGTTATCGACTCATCTGCCCTTCGTCGTCCAGTGGACCCTGTGGCAAGCTCCAAACAGAGCCCTTCAATGGACTGCCACATTATTATACTTTGTTTTGCTTTATTACATGCAACTATTGTTTTTCATAATGTATAGTTTTATTTTGTTTAAAAAATTATACTGTTTTGTTAACTTAGCTGGTTTTAATCCACATTGTTACAATTGTTGGAAAAGGCAGGATAAACATTTTTAATTAAAGGGTCAGAAGGGTATCACAGCATCACTCATGCATGGAGAGACCTCACTTCGTGCTCTCACCTGCTCACATTCTGCGATACCATTTAAAGTCCCCTCAGTACTGCACTGACAACCTGTGGAGAGCACAAGGACAAACAAAGGTCAGAGTACGGGGAAAGCTTCACTCCACACTCCCTCTTTCCCACCTTCAACCCTTCCTGCCTTCCACCACTGTGCCTACCCCAGGTAGAGACTGGCACCTTCAGCACCCCGGTCAAGATCGGAAGCCTAGATTCTGAAGAGAAAGGTCAGCAGGCTGCCCTTTCTCAGTCCGAGCATGCTGGTGGTCTTACTTACTCACGCAGCCATAGGGGTTCTCTGGAGTTAGGTTCCAGTACAAGGGCTTGCAACGATTGCAGGCAGGACCCTTAACATACATCCGGCACTCACAGGAGCCCTGATCCGGGAAGAAAGCAAAAAACGATGCTTAGCTGAAGGCCTCAAAGCAATCCCTGCACACCCAGAAATCCAGATTTATGGTTCCTTTAAATAAAATAAGCGGCCTGGAACAAGTGAGCTGACTGGTTACACTTTCCAGTCTGCATTAACGCTAAAATGTATTCAAGTCATGTATGCAAAGAGCTGCAGCACCAGTGAGACAATAAAACCTCATCAGTAACTACAAATTAGAGAGAGCAGAAGATACCTGTGTGCATTATAATAAATGGAGAAAGTTCAACAGTACATGTGAGAGATACTGCGCACCATGAGATAATGGCCAATAGCAATGCAGCTTTTCAATGCTTGATGACATCACAGTGCTGAAGGCTCAGCTAAAGAAAAAAGACAATGATTTTCACTGAAAGTGAATCTTGCACGGTTAATACTGGTCCCTGGGTGCCTCAGCAGCTTCCCAGGCATCTTACAGCTTTGCAATGCACATTTGCTTTGGTGACCATGTGAAAAGAGAAAAGCTTGTGAGAAGGGAGTTGTTTTCATGAGGGAAAAGGCAATATGTGAGAAGGCATTCTGAGCAAGGAAGGCACTCACTGAGGAGGGCGCGGCTCCCACCAGGGTTGAACCAGACGGGTTGCAGGACCCCACTACAAGGAGAGAGAATGGAAAAAGAAAAAGAGTCAGTGATATCTTGCATGTTAACACACTAGGGCAAGCTCCCTCCCTTACACCAGAGAAAGACTTTTCAGAAGTTTCTACACAGGTAAATCTGTGTATTATCTATGCAAAAATGCCTTCTGCAAACTTAAGCTTTCAACCTGTGAATTTGTAAGCTCCCCACCATTTTATAAAGTGCTTCCATACAGAGCTTGCAATTAAATGGCTTGTCCATGCTGTTCTGGGTTCAATATAAGATCTTAAACTTAGTTTTTCAAGCAGTAAAGTTAAATACCCCTCGTTATATGCCTATAAAAGACTTTATGGTCATCACAGGATTGGCTATTAAGCACAGCATCTGTTAGAGGCGAGACAAAGGAAAGCCTGGACTTTGCAATTCTCGTGTATGGGTTTGGTCCTAGGACGTTCTATTCCACCTCTGTTCAGGCAAATTGATTCCTACTTGAATTTTCAGACAACAGCGTAAGGTTTGGCTCTTGGATTAGGAATTTCCTGGGTAATGTAGAAGAAATTTAAGCCTGCCTGGAACTAATTTTTTTTTACTGCAAATGATTTTATATTTATGTATATATGTGTGAAGTTTTACTTAGTTGAGTCAGTCCATTGTGTACATTTGTGAAAATTAAGAGATGTAAGCCCAGTTGGACACAAATTAAATAAATAAATGTGATCAGTTAATTGATGGCATGGCGTGATGTACATGCAGACGGACTTCAGCACTACCCTGTCTGACCACAGGCCTCTATCAGCAAAGACATTTACACATCCATGGTTCTCGCCCCACCTTTCTCCAGAACACGAGTAAGCCGATAGGCAGAGAGAAGGGAACAGTAACATTATCTGCAAAGCTTTAAGCCAAATATTCAGCACTGAATACATCTGGCTTAAGTTAGTTATTTATTCATTTATTTTAAGCATCTATTCTCCATGCTGTCTAAAATTCTAGGCAGGTTACATAAAGACACATAAAATCAATCACCATAATAGAAAACATTAAAGTCAGGAGGACATAAAACAAAAATAAGCATTGACCAACAGGTCCCTCAAAAAAATGATTGTGAAAAGTAGCCATCCCCCATCAAATCTTCATCAAAAGCTGGCCATGCAAGGTAATAAATAAGCTCCTTTCTACCCTGAAATAACCAAATCACCAAATGGTAAGATGAAAGGTGAACAAGCAGGGCCCCAGATTCTTCCTAAGCATCAAGATATGAGTTGTTGACCTTAGAGCAGCAACTGAAAATGCGTCCGCTCATACTTCACTTAAACGAGCAAAATGATGACTGACTTGCCACCTAAATCTATTTGGCTAGCACTGAGTATCAGCAAGGACTATACAATGTTTCATCATACCCCAGGAATTTGAATTATTTTTTTATCTGGCTAAATAGCATCCAAGCAACTAGCCAGTAAGACGGGAGAAAGAAATATTAAAATCACAGGCTTTGTTCAGCTAACTCTAAAAATAATCTGCTTGAATGTATTTCCTGTATTATTTTATTAGGGGACCAATATGCAGACAGCCCTCTATCCAGCTAACTTTATACCTGCAATTTGGCCAAACAGAGCTAGCCAACATATCAGTGGCGGTGTAAACATCTTCAGGATACTTCCATCGCTCACCTCATTTTGCCCAGCTAAATTGAACGCAGATGATTTTCTCTTGCCAGAATGGGGAAGGGGCATTCATTTGAAAATGGAAGAAGGTTTCTACAGGTAACTTCAAATGTAAAATGAACCCACTCTTTTGATATCAGACCCTACAACAATAAGGGCCAAATGTTCAAAGAATACAGGTTCCTAGCTTTTGAAGTTAGGCTCCTAAACTGGCCTCCTTGAAAATTTACTAAATTTATACTCAAAATTTCACTAGATTCCTAACTTTAGGAGCATAAAAAGTGAGTGGCAAGTGGGGCAGATATATGACGGGGAAAAACATGTGGAGGCCGATTTTGTGCGGGGCACGTCCGGGCCATCCGGACTTCCAGGAAATGGACAGGGCACATCTGTACCCGATTCTGCAAGCACGGGAGCTATACGTACCCGATTCTGCAAGCACGGGAGGGCGCATAGACTGCCTGGTGTGCCCTCCATTCTGCTGTGAGAAACGTCCAGGGATTTGCCCGGCCAGCCCTCTCTACCCTCCGGCTGGTGTACCAGTGCAGCAGTGTCCTATTGCCATGGCACCAGTATGGCCAGCTGGAGACACAAACTGGCCTAGCGCTATGCAGCCCCAACATCCTGCTGCCTGACCTTTGGCAGGGGCCCTCAAGGTCTAGATCGGGCGGCAGGGACTCTCTCACAGTAACCCTGTCGGTTTGGGGGGGGCACATGCCCAGCACTCTGTACGTCCGGATGCTTGGGCCCGTCCCTACTCTGCCTGCAAAATGCCCCCTCCCGCCCCGTCCATTGCTCCCTGCACAAATGCCTTGTATGTGCGGGGAGCAAAGGAGATGGAATCGGGAACAGCAGCAGTGTGCGGGTTGTATGTCCAAACCGGACATCCAACCCACTATTCATAGTGCAGAATCTACCCCCCTAAGTGCATAGCAGTGAATATTTGCACTAGGCTCAGAGATTAAGGCTCATAAATCTAGGCAAATGTATGGGAGTCCTAAATTTAGGAACATAACTTTCAAGCTCCTAAATTAAGATGAATTTTCAGCTGAAAAAGAAAGCTTCTAAGTGTGGCTGAAAATAGGGTACAAATTTAGGAGCTCAGCATCAGACTTAATGTCGAACACTGTGTTTAACTCTGCTTACTTCCCCCAGTTCTAATCCTGAGACGGGATAACTAGAAATGGATCATTCACAATGGCATTTGCATTAAAACTGAATTTCCTGTAAAATGGACATTCCTTCTGTCTGGCTTCTGCCTTCCTCTCATTAGGAGGACAGTGATACCTGTGCACTGTGGGAATCCGTAGGCTCCGGGGATACAGGTGTCACATCGCCTTCCTGTCAGTCTCGAATGGCAGGTACACTGTCCTGTTTCCGGGTCACACGTGCCGCGCAGAGACCCCTCCAAAGAGCACTGACAAGCTGCAACACAGAGGGCATCATGACACAGTCGACAGCCAGAAAGCAACATCCAGTTTTAATAGTTTAGAAGCCATCTATAAGCAGCCTTTCAGCTCATCTGAGATGACAGAGGCCACACACTCAGAAATATTCCTTAGCAGATGCTTAGTAAAATAAAAACAGTACAGATCCTATCAAAGAGGAAAGCTATTATCCTATAAATTCTTGGGAGAAGTAGAGAGATCTTCCATATGCCAACTCTGCTGATCTCTGTACTATCCTAAAGTTGCTACACCTCTGAGGAGGGACCAAACTACATGCTATCCCCCTTATTCCAGAGTAAGAGGTCCTTTGCACCTCTGAAGGGGAACAGAGCTGTATTTTCGCATTATATATCCACAGAGAGATTCTAAGTTATCATAGCGGCTGGGGCAGAGATGTTGCTACTTAACTCACTCATTCTCTACCTCCTTGAATCCACCAAGAGCATCTGAAAAGAGACCAGGTTACCCGAGAAAATCTGGGAGAGAAGGTCTGCTTAAGTCCTGGAATCCACTGTTAAGCAAAGGATACATACGGGGAGTTTCTCTGCTCTAAAATCCTCCACAGCTTTGCCTTCGTTGCAGACATCACACTGATTCTGGAAGTTGCTCTCTAATGTTATATACCATTTAGGCACAGAAGTTCCTATTTTAAAGGACTTAGAAGCCTAAAAGAGCACTTAGGCTCATGGCCTAGACATGCACTATTCGGTAAACGCCCATCTAAGTGCAATTGTGCCTACTTTCAGTGTGTGCATGCACGGGGTGAAGCCTAGATTTAGGTACCCAAGTTACGAAATACTATCAGTTAGGTATGTATTTGTTCTAGTACTATTACTACTGCTCATTTGTATAGCACTACGAGGTGTAGGCAGTGCTGTGCATATAGATGTAAGACACAGTCCCTGCTCATCGGAGCTTACAAGATGAAAAAAACATCACAAAACTGGGAGCAGAGTATGGTAAGATACATAAGTAGACATCAAGGGAGTGAGGGGCATCAGCATTCAGGTGTAAATGCAGACTCCTAGATGTTGGCACCACTTACGCTCTTATTTTATAAAGACAAGTAGGCGCCTGCTTTTCCTTGTAGAATAGGCTCAGGTTAGGTGCACATTCTGAGTGCCTAAGCCAAGGTGCCCATTTACTAAAATACCCTCTTGCTGTCAGACACACTGGAGAGTGGGCCACTGTAGTTAATATGCTGGGATGGGGTTCAGTGACCAGGGCCGTCCCAACCATTAGGCAAACCAGGTAGTCGCCTACAGCAGCAGCTTCTTCAGATGGGAGAGGGATGGTAAAGAGCAGGGCATTCAGAGCTAAAGAATAAATTCTAACAGCTGTGGGGTGGAGGGGGGGGGGGAGGGGAGAGAAGGGGCAATAAGGTCCTGACAGTGATGACATTTTATTACCTTTTCTCAATTTAGCAAAGCAGTTTAGCAAGTAAGAAGCATTCTGGGACATAGTGATAGTGATTTACAAGGCAGAGCACTAGGGAGCTACTGTATACGCTAGCTGTCTGCTATGAGTACTCAGCTTGCACGATGCACCTCTCCCAAATTCATTCACCCAGATGTGCAATTACAGCAGCTTCCACGTGTCTTACAAAAACTGATTTTCATCAGTCTCTCTCTCTGAACAAGTACAAACAGTGACAATACTACGCTTTCCCCACCCCTCTCTCTCCTTGCTGGAGACACGGCTTAATGAGGCTGCTTTTACAGCTCCTTCACGTCACAGCACGCACATCTAATCCAGCATGGTGGAAAAGGTGCATTCGGCTAGCTATGCCAAGCCTGAAACCACAGGGTGTGCGTGTGTCAGGGGAAGGGTGCGGCTCTGGCTCCAACATGCCGGAGAAAGGAAGCCTCTTGTTAATACAAAGCAAATCCAGGCTTGTGGCTATAGACTGCCAGAGAGATGGTAAAATCCAGAAAAGAGCTGTGAAGAGTCTGTGTCATCAGGTGCAGCGGCGGGACCACAAGGCAGTTAAAAGTAACAGCAAAGGAAATGTTCCACCAAAATGCGGTTCGTTCCAGTTTAAAAGCTGCGATTCTCAAAATCTGCATTTAATTGCCTATTTCTGCTGCCAACATCTTAACTACATCATCAGAATAAGGGTGCTAACACTGTATCTTATGGACACCTCCATCCCGCAAATCCCACGTAACTCACAGGTGCAGCTGGGATATCCATAGAAACCTGGGGCACACTGGTTGCAGGTGGGACCCACGTAGTTTGAATGACAATGACACTGACCAGTGGGGCTGCAGTTATTGTCCGCGGAGCCTCGAGTATCACAAGTACACACTGTAAACAAGAGAGAGAGCACCCACAAGAAAACCAGAGGTTATGGAAGAAATCAAGAGAGCGATAACCTAGAACTCATCTTTCTATTCTGGCTCCGAGAGTTCCCCATGTCTCAAGTCTCTTTCCAAATGATCTCCACAAACAAGGGAAGGAGTTAAATCCCCTAAGGATGAGGGCACTTGATGGCTCAGTGTTTTAACCCAGGACTAATGTCGTAGTTTGAGGGTTCTAGCCCAAATCCATTCAGTAGAGTCAGGATTTACTCATTGTGTAGAAAGATATTTGGTGCCTTAAAAAAATTAGTTGATTTCCAATTTCCAGAGGACACAGGACTCCCACATTACTAAAGGTCATTTTAATTTTTCAGACTATGCACAGGACCTACTAGATGGCAGGTGGGGGTAATGCAAAGAGAGCCACAGCTGACATGCACTGCTTGGCTTAGTGCAATTCCACACTCTCAGCTACTATTGTCAGGCTAATTAGGGTTGATTTTGTTTTTACAGCTTTCAACCCCAGTGCATTTTTGTCCTTGAACTGGACTCTCTCATACCATCCTGTGGACTCTCACACTAAAAACAAACTGGCCTAGTCTTTCAAGTTCCAAACGTCCAAGCCAAGAGATTGGCTACACTTCAGATTTGAGGTTGGCTGCGCTATCTGATGCATGAGCTCTTTTGCTATCCACTTGGTTTAAGAGAGTCTGCAATTTCTAAGTACCTTGGCAGTTAGGGTACGAGTGGTATCCCGCAATACATTGGTCGCAGCGAGGTCCATCATACTCAGCCTTGCAAATGCATCTACCGGCTGGGTCACAACCTTCAGGCAATGTCCCAACAATGCTGCAGCCACACACTGCAAAGAAAAAGACAATCTACAGGAGAATGAAACACAGAACAGCAACACCCAGGAATGAATAGGGATGTGCATTCGTTTACAACAACATGGGAAATATTACCAACATTTTCTATGTCATTTCATATTGCTTTTAACCTGAAAGACAACAAAAAAATATTTTTAACCAGTGTCATGGGCTGGCCTCAAACTGGTGCCTATTGGGTTAGAAGAATCAATCTTCCAAGAGGAACTATTATGCCTTCTGAGGAGCTGGCTCTAGCTACCCTATTTTTAGTTGTGGCATGTATTTCTGGTAATCTGGTGCCTGTCTCCTGATTGGCCCAAGTTTCCCTGTCTGGTCTTGAGCTCCATAGAAAACCCTTCCATAATAGTTTGTCGTGTGAACCTATTGACTTTGATTCTAGAGGCTTAATCCAAAGATTTTTCTTGTGCCTTGTACCTGGAAAAGTGTCTTGGAACCCTTGTTAAAATGTTTTGTTTGTTGAGTTCTTGGGTCTACAATCCTGAACCCTTGTGTGAAATGCCCAGTTACTATTATATTATCAGAGACATTTACCAAGCCTACTCCAGATCCTGGTTATACAATTAGTGATGCAATTCAGAAATTCTATGTCACTATGGCTAAGAAAGCTACAATTAACCCCTGTGCCTGGAAATCTCTAGCAACCTTTTTGGAACCTTTAGAGCCATTCCCTAAAAAGATTGATGGCATCCAAGAAGCATTAGCAGAGCTGCCAAATTATTCATCTCCAAGAGATTTATTTTAGGCTAGTCTTGGGCTTCTGATACCACTATCATGATGCATTATGGAACCGGCAACATGGATTTCAATGGCTAAATTCCACATCACTTTGTGGTTTTAAATTCAAGGACTGGCCAAAGAGTATTTTTCCTGGAAAGAAAGGGAGAAGGAGTGGTGCTATATGTAAAAAAAAATAATATTAAAGCAGCAATACTTACAGTGCTAGGGGGAAGGGATAACTGCGTGTGTGTATGTGAGGGGTGAATCAGCTGTCTCTTCAGTTGTGGGTAGGGGATGATACATTGCTTAATGCTGGTGCTGGAGTGGGGAGGGAGGGGGATCAGAGGATGTTGGGTAATGCTCTTGGGGGGATCTGAGCTGCCATCCACAGTTTGGGTTGTGATTGTAGGGGTTTGGGGTGGGATTTGCTGTGAGCATTTTTTGTTTTGTTTTTTTTTAGTTTGGGCAGTAGCCGCAGCTGCCTTTAATTAACTACATTGTCTTAAAATGAAAATATATTTAAAAATTGAAAAAAGATGCCCCTGCAAACGACACAGGAAACTAAATAAAACACATCATTTTTTGCCTGTACAGCCCTAGAATGAAAGGGTCCTCTGTGGGCTGAGCCAAAGGAGAAGCACTGTACTAGGACTCTACAGAGCAGGGATTTAACGCCTAGAGAAAGGAGAGATACCCTAACTGCCACTCACTCTGCCTAGCCTCAAAAAATCTATTTCTTCCCCCTCTACTTCAATTTACCAACTACAATTGGCAAAAGATTTGCTAATATCTAAGCAGGACCAAGATGGCTGGGTTATGCCACATATGAAACTGTGCAGAGTAATGTGAAGACACGCGTAAGCTGCATACTCACACTGGCAGAGGGGATAGTTGTAGAAGCTTGGAGCACACCGATTACAGGCGTAGCCTTCAAAACCACTCCGGCACACGCACTGCCCACTTTCACCGTCACAGCTGCCATCCAGCACACCGGGGCCCATGCACTGACAGGCTGAGAGAGCAGAGAGTGTGATAATCCGCTGTGTATCCCAAAACATTACAGTAGAAACTGGAGCTGCCCTCCAAGGATGAAAACATGACTGCAGGCAACAAGCTCTGTCACAGCAAGTGCAAAGAGACTTTAAAGGATCCTTTATGATGTCATACAAGTGACAATAAAGCTCCTGCCTCAAATGAAATCAAAGAAATGCCAAACCTGTTTTCATCCCTGCAGTGCCTTTGCATGCGGGGTTCTTAGGAAACTAAGATGACCTCATACACGAGGCCGCAAAGGCCAGTAGAAGCACTGAATGTGGATTCTCTCTGCTATGCAAAACCCCTAAAAGTGCCACTCACGTTGGCAGCCTGGTCCATAATTCCCTGGTGTGCAAGCCTCACAGTGCAAGCCTTGGAAGTTGGGTTTGCAGGCACAAAGTCCGCTGTGCGCATCCTTCCTGCAGGCATTGCCCACTGTGCCCGCAGCATTGCAATCACAGTCTGCAAGAGGTGAGAGAGAGGAAATGTTGAGACAATCATCAAAGCCCCTATGATATCAAAATCTAGTGCTGCTGTGAGTAATTTCTTTATCTTGATGAAAATCTGAGAGGACTCTGAATGCAATTAAATACTGCCACTCAACCATCAGTTCCTGTGCGATGCCTCTGGGTATCTGTCTACCAGGTTGTCAAAGGCTATGGGAACAAAAATGTCAATAAAGCTATTGCTCTCCCCTCCCTCTCCCCGGTGTGCTCCTTTGATTACAGTTAGAAAATCCAAACTGCGTCTACCTGTTCACTGTCCTCTTCCCTTTCCTCCCTTCAGACATTATGGAATTCATCTTCCTCACACTTGTTTTTAAAGTTTAATTCTTGTAAACCACTCTGAATGTTTGCAAAGGGCAGTATATCATGCCTAATAAACCATAAATCTCTGCCAAAATTAGCAGTTTTTATACAATATGCCTTCTTATAGTTCTAGTCATCCCAACAGGTACCCGAAGGGCAGCACCGGGGCGCAGACTAAAGAAAGTTCCAGAGGAGGACAGCAGTGTTTCGATCTTTAATCGCAACTGGACAAACAAACACTGCTTGACCAGCCCTTTTCTGTTCGACCTTCCTTGAAGTAGTTGAATACATGCCATTTGCTAGTTATACACCGTATAGTTCAGAATCACAACACACTGCACAGAGGTCACGGGCAATGTTCCCTCTAATTTTCTGTAGGTTGTGTGCGCATAAAATATCAGCTGTGTGCAGCTTTTGAAGGAAGGTTAAATTTTTGTGCGCCACATAAAGACACTCGGAGTTATATACTTTAAAATTTGACTACACGTCAGAATACAGTATGTACACCACATTGATTTTAATCAAATTAAATGAAAATAGACGATTACTAAATGAAGCGGGAAATTTCTAGTAATTACAATCATAACTTTTAAATTTTAAGACGTCTGTGTTGTTTTCTATCAGAATCAGAGCCGTAATTTTTGTGCGCTCTGTTGTAAAGTATGTGCGCTCACTCGGCGAGGTGTGTGCGCGCGCACACGTGCACAGCTTAGAGGGAACAGTGGTCACGGGATAACTATCAGCAGCGATGACTTTCAGCCTCCTGTGAACTGAGTGGGATTTGAGTTGGCCACCTAGAGGTGAAAGATGTCATCCAGTCCCTCAGTCTCAGCTACTGTTGCAACATACTGCATCAGGGACTGCTGAAACAGGCATTATACCCACTTCAATTAGTGCAGAAGACTGCCGCTAGAATCCTGACAGGTACATCAAGTCGCCAACACATAACCCCAACTCTCAGGAGACTGCACTGCCTACCAACTGCCCAGAGGATTAAACATAAGACCATAACTACCATCTATAAAATCCCTCATAAACTATTTGCTCCCTGTCTTGATGACCTAATCTCAAGAACATCAACAAGGCCCAGATCAACAAATTGGAATCTTCTTGACACCTCCCCTCCTTCCTCAAGAACAAATGTACACAGCATACTAGCAATACAACCTTCTCGCTATTTGCTCCAATGATTTGGAACGCACTACCAGAATCCATCAGATCTGCACAATCTCCACAAGATCTGACGAAACTCTTAAAAACACCTCTCTTCATTGAGCATTGTGGTTCTAATGATATCATCTAACTGTATATACCATAATCATCCGCATACCTCCGATTTATTTATAACCCCCGTATTTAATGCCAAGTTTACTTACCCATGTTCTATGTAAAACAACTCTCTTGAGATTGTATATCATTGTTCTATGTAAACCGCCTTGGATTAAAGGCAGTATATAAAAACTTGTTAAATAAATAAAATAAATACAGCACCACCTGTCTGCATGCTCCTTCATTAGTGGCTAGGTTGCTAAAAACACGGAGAAATGGAATACAAGGCTTTATTTACACTGCTCTGTGCTGCAAACCGTCTAACTCTGATCTCCCCTGCAATACACCAAACAAGCTTCACTAAGCAGCTATCGTGCAACATAGCTATAATTCCTTACAACTATCACCCAACAGACACTAACACTTGGGCAGGACACAAAATACATAACAAAGACGCATTCATACAATTCCATGCAACAACACACTGCATGCCCAATTAGCGAACCAACAGACCCCAGATAACATAACCTGCCTCCTAATAAATGCCAGATCAATAAAGAACAAAATCCCCATATTACTGGATTCCATCCAGTACAACAAACCAGAAATTGTATTCATCACAGAAACCTGGCTAGTGGAAACGGACACAGTCCTGCTCAAGCAGATTAAGCATCCTGAATATGATTCCTTTCATGCCACAAGAAAAAGTAAGCATGAGGAGGCGTTTTAATACTAGTCAAGTCAAACCTAAAACCCACCTTACTAGAGATCATATGTTATGAAGGTCTAGACACCCTCCTAATTCAGACAAGTGAGGCATTATTTTACCTTATAAACAGAGCACCCTCAAAGGACTCTAATTCCCTTAGCACAATACTTAAAACAGTATGCAACACGATAATCCAAACAAAAGGTTAATAGCGCTTGGTGACTTTAATTTAGCATCACTACAAAATACCCAAGACCTCTCCTTCATTAAAGCCATGAATGAAATGGACTTTACCCAAATTATAAATACCGCTACACACAGCAAAGGAAACATTTATTTATTTATTTATAAGCTTTTATATACCACACTATTTAGTATCAGAGCTGTTTACAGGAAACGTGAACAGTCAAGCAACTTTACATAGAACAGAAAAACAACATACTGGACCTTATCTTCCTCCCATCCCAGACATTAAAGGATCATACCATACACTACCAAACCCAACCCGTCCCATGGTCTGACCACCATAGAATCACCTTTGAAATACCACACAATGTCACAACACATAAACCAACATTTAAGATCCAATCCAACCAACACTTCAAACACTTTAACAAGGATTCATTCATTCATTCAAGACATCCTGCCACAATTAAATTATGACACAACTGACATTGATATACTCATGAGCTCTAGGAACATGACGACATCACAGGCTGCAATTGACCCATTATCCACAAATGATCGAACTCCCAGAAATTCCAACATGTGGTATAATGATCTACGAATTCTAAGAAGACTCCTCCATAAAACTGAAAGAAAATGGAGAAAATCCAAAAGCACAACAGACAAACAACAATACATGAACATGCTAGAAAGATATAAAGATTCCATTAACAAGGCAGAGAAGAAAAATCACACTAAGATCCTAATGAACTAATAGACCAAGAGACCTGTTCCAGATAGTAAAATCCCTAACTAAGTCTCCAGACACTGCTAACCCTCTACCCAAATTAATCCACAAACTCGAGTAGATTACTTACAGCTCCAAATTATGCCCTACATCACGTCCCCCCAAACGCCTTATTACAACCCTCACTAGACTCCTCAAAACTAAACTCATTCTTAACAATCACCATAGCACAACTGGAGAAGATTGTCACTACAATAAACACAACCATAGCCCCAGGAGATCCATGCCCTGTTACATGGGTAAAGATGGCACACAATGCCCTAAGCCCCAATAATACAAAAGATTGTAAACCTTTATTTACCTCAAGGCTACATGCTAAAACCTCTTAAACAGGCAACTATACATCCTATATTAAAATCTAATAAGCGAGACAAACTTCAGCCAAGCTCATATAGACCAATATCAAGCCTACCTTACCTAGCAAAAGTAATAGAAAAAACAGTTCAAAACCGCCTGCAGGACCATCTAGACTTAAACTCTCCTCTTGATACACAACAGTATGGCTTCAGAACGCACCATGGAGTTGAAACATTACTCATAGCCCTATTTGATACACTCACCAAAAGTATTGAAAAACCCAAAAACACAGTCATAATGATTTTCTTAGATATCGCAGCAGCTTTTGATTCTGTTAATCACAGCATGCTATTAACAAATATGCAAAATCTTCCAAAACCACAAAATCTTCTACCATATTTACGCTGACGATATCATGATGTACCTCCCAATCAGTATGTTAAAACTTAATCTGGAACAAATCACAGCATGCTACCATGAAGCCTCAGAGTGGCTTGCCTCTAACAACTTGAGAAGAAACATTAATAAAACAGAAGCCATATTCATAACAAGAGATAAAGAATTCACTCCACCTTGGAAGAGCAACAATCACAGTAAAAGATGAGATAAAATACCTGGGAGTTATCATTGACAGGGCCCTAACACTCACAACACACATAACTAATTCCTCACAAGCCATATATAGAAAAACCAAAATGCTTTAAACGACTAAGACGACTCCTTGAACCATCAGACTTTAGAACAGTTTTTCAAGCAATGATCAGTCCTCATAGACTATTGTAATAGTATCCTCCACGGTCTCCCAGTGCAAACACTATCACACCTCCAACTTGCGCAGAACACAGCCGCACGTGTAATAATGCATACAACTAACACTGATCACATCACACCAATATTACAAAGCCTTTACTAGCTCCCAACAGCCAGTCGAATTAAATATAAAAACATTATATTTAAACTGTTACATGACATAACACCATCACCCATCACCACACTAATATCCAAAACGCCTGATACCAGACTGAGAAGGGGCTATACGCAAAATTCTTTATGCCATCCAGACGACTTCCTTAAGACAACCAAAATGACACATAAAAGAGCCTTTTCTCATTATGCCCCAACACTTTGGAATGCCTTACCTCCAGCTCTAAAGGAAATAAAAGACCTTACTGAATTCAGAAAAAGATTAAAGATTAAAAGATTAAATTAATGAACGGAGTGGAACGGGTAGACGTAGATCGATTGTTTACGTTATCAGATTATAGAAAGACTAGGGGACATGCAATGAAGCTACAGGGTATACTAAGACTAATAAAAGAAAATATTTTTTCACTCAATGCGTAATCAAACTCTGGAATTTGTTACCGGAGGATGTAGTAAAGGCTGTTAGTGTAGATGGGTTTAAAAAAAGGTTTGGACAAGTTCCTGGAGGAAAGGTCCATAAACCATTATTAAAAAGGACTCAGGATAGCAATGCTTGACCCAGCACAAGCATTGCGGAACCTGTGTCTTTTGGGGAAACTGCTAGGTACGTATGACCTGGATTGGCCACTGCTGGAAACAGGATACTGGGCTTGATGGACCTTGGTCTGACCCAGTATGACATATCTTATGTTCTTATGTTACTGTTTAATGAGCACTATGGTCATTCCTACCCAGAACCCGTTACCACAGATCAGAAAGTGCCTTAACACCACTTCTTATACTACCCAACCCGTCACTCGTCCGGCACAATACAACTAATATACTTCTCCCTTCCAGCCTTCGCTCTGGAAACCCTAAATTATCATTGCATCCCTAGTCCTATTGGACCAACTGTTGTAAATAGTTTTATAATTAACTCTGTTATTGTAAATAGCTAAATATGTTCAATGTAATTTGTTCTGTTGACTGTAAACTGCCTTGATTGTCAGATAAGGTAGTATATAAGAATGTGAAACAAATTAATTAATTAACCCTTTGCTAACACAGACCGAAGGAAAGCTTACTTATGATTTCTCCAGCAGGAAGAACCCATTCTCTAATGTCATCAATTGGTGGCGGCACAGCTACAGAAGATAAAAAAGGTCACATTAGCCAGAAGGTCAGAGGGCACAATCTGTGCTATGTTCGTCTCCATTTATCAACATCAATATCTTTTTTTATACACTGCAACGTCCACATCGCTCACTGTGGTTCGCAACACAAAATTTGCATTCTCCAGTATAGGTTGATGCTTCAGACCTTTGTTAGACAGTTCTCTAAAATAATCTTGTTTAAATGTGTTTATAAAGTTCCACAGATCTGTGTGATAGCTGCTGGACCAAAACTCTCTGCATTAGTTAAAGGGCAACGTGCCACAATATCCAACTGCAAACTGAAGCAAGCATTTCAAGACATGATGCATTTCAACTCTTGAAATCAGGATTTTGTTTGCATTTTAAGAACTGCATCATTTTCCAGCTTTTGCACACTGAACAAGGAATCTCTAGGGCTACATATGCAAAGTGCTTCCAAAGACAGCCAGGGGCTGTACTAGTTCACATAAACCTCTTCCTGACAAATATGAGGCCCAAGGATGAGAGCAGCCCTCCCTCCAGTCACTCAGAGTCAGACTAGGTAGAGGTCAAGGACTTACGATAGCAGTATGGGAAGCTTGCGTATCCCTCCGCACAGGCATCACAATTCTCTCCTGTGTAATTCGGTTTACAGTAACAACGGCCAGTCAAGTCCTCACATGTCCCATCCAGGAACTCGGATTCACAGTCACAGCCTGCAAATATCAACAGTACTCAAAAGTCAGGGTAGTACTGTCATTAGACATCACCATGCCAAGTCTCTGCCTCCCTGGGCTGGAAAACAACTCCCTGAAGAGACTGGTCTTTTCCCTTGTAATCACCCACTTGAATTATTGCAATGTGTTTCATGTGGGCCTCCCAGGACAGATAATCAGAAGATTACAATATGTTCAGAATGTGACAACTAAGCTCCTTTTGAGTGGGACTCAGAGATCGGATTAGGCCACTGTTGCACGATTTGCACTGGTTGCCCATGACAGTGAAGCCAATGTTTACGATGCTGATTATGACTTAAGCTCTTGCGTAGCCTTGGGCCCTGCCTACCTGAAGGAGAGGGTGAAATGGTATATGGCTGCTCAGAATTTGCGTCTAGCGCAGGATTCACGGCTGGGTGTCCCATCGTGAATAATAATTAGTGGTGTCAGGCTAAGCGCCAAGAGGTTCTGCAGCAGTCATTCATAGAACCAATTACCCAGGGACATGTTATTGGGTGGAGGGAGGGCATGTTATTGGGTTTTCAGAAAAGGGGGTGGGGGGAGGGAATTTAAGACAGTAAATTTTGTTTCTAATTCTGTTTGTTTGTGGTTTAATTGACTGTCTCTTGCCATTATTATTATTATGATCACCATTATCCAGGGGGGGCCAGAGAGTGAAAATAGATTTTCTGCTTCATTAGTGCTGCAACCTATTCAGCAAATGTTTTGTGTTTTACCTGAGCTCCTCCCCCCCCCCCCCTCTGATGCCCATCACTGGTGTCAGGCTGCATAATTCCAAGTATGAAAGGCACAAGCTCAAAATTCATATGCAAGTGCTTGGGGGCTATGAAGCACTTAGTATTTACCCACATCCAGCGAGGACTGATGCGGTCCGTAATATACTGCAGTATTTATTAAAGAAGTGGAGCCCGATCCTGGCAATACTCACGGGAGCAGGTGTACGGCGAGTTGGTGGGATACTCTTGAGATTTATAATAGCCAGGACTGCATCTCTCACAGTTAATACCGGCCGTGTGATGCTAAAAATGTTAGCTAGAATCAAAATGGTGCATAATCTCTCCTGACCGCAAGTCAAAACAATACAAAAAAAAATCTACTCCAAAAGTTAACTTTCAGGTCATTAAGCAAACTACCCATACTGGTGTAAACTTTGTAGACAATTCTTACATGTAGGGTTTGAACCAATAATCAAAGTAAAATTTTGCATTTTGGTCAGTGCCCCTGGAAAGGCCCTGCAGAGACTTGTGCTGGTTTCTCTTGCTGGTACGTTTCCCGGTCAAAGCAACCTAACACCAACCTCGACCCCAGGAACAACATGTGCTGTGGCACAATGTATCATTTTATCCATGTGGGTGGGCGATTTTCAAAGCACCCATTTTAGTGTGTAAAAACACTGTCCTACCTGTGAAAATAGCTTTGAAAACTGCTGATCCCATAGAGTGGAAGAACTCCGTAACCAATGTTTCAATTCTACCCAAGTTATCATCAAGAACCAAAATGCTGGTAACTGTGTTCTGGGTTGCTGTATTTGACCACCACTGTTCTTGGTTCTATTTGGGGAACGGCAACAGAGCTTTTACCCCTTTATTAAACTCTAATGTTGCAGAAATGTTTCTGTGTCTTGCTCTCCAGATCACAGACCCCCGTCAGGGAGGAGAGGTGCTACTGGTTTCACTGCTCTGCACCTACAGCATCTTTGAGGCCACATTCGCCATAAAGCCCACAGTGGCCACCACACTGCCTGCAGGATTTCTGTCCTGACTTTTACTGCTTATCATTTATATAGCGCTACGAGGCATTCACAACACTATGCATACACAGAAGAGACAGACCCTGCTCCAGAGAGCTTACAGTCTGCTAATAGAGATATACAGAACAGGGACTTGGGAAATCTTTAAGAAAATGATTAACACACACATGGGTGTACATAAGAGGATACGGATCCAAAAAGCAGGTCCTAACTACAACCATATCCTAGGATGTGTCACTTTGGTAGAGGATAAGGACCTAGGTATAAACCACAGAGCAGGGGCTCCCCAACCAGTTACGTTCTCAGGATATCTGCAATAGACAGGCACGCATGCAATGGAAGCAGTTCCTGCAAATCTATCTCAAATATTTATTGTGGATAATCGGACTAACTGGGGTCCCCCAGGAGGGGTTTGCAAACCTCTCCTGACAGAGGTTTTCAGTGCTGGGGGATTTTTCTGTGCAAACAGCATGATACATCAGAGATTCTAGACGAGCGGAAGCCCTACAGCGAGCACAGCATTGCAAGGCAGCAACTGACCTGACAGTCCACGCAGACGCCACCCCCCTCATACTGGCCATGGTGGTTCAGACTGGCCCTGCGACGTGCCACTTCTGGGTCGTAGTAGCACACTTCAGCATGATCGTGGCATTGGCAGGCTGGGAGGGAGGGACACAGAAGTCAGCTTTTATCTCTGGACAGCAATACTGAAGGACATGACTAGTAGAACTCTGAACTCCTTTAAGTATTGGCACAAACACGTCCATATCACAAGACCAGAACCTTTTTGGGGCACTTTGACTCCACAAACCAAGGTGCAAGTTATTGCATCTTCTGCCCTACAAAAACTGCAGGACAAATGGTTCCAACAAAACCAAACATGTCTAGAGATGCAGGAAATTAAAATCATTCATAGGACATTTCTTTTTTTTAAATCAATCAGTAAAGTAGCTGTAACAGTAATAACTGAACCAAAATCTCTATCTATATCTATCTACAGTGGCTCAGTATTTAACTGTGGTGGCCACCATAGCTAAATAAGATCAGATATTCAGAGCCAGTATTTGGAGTGGCTGGCACTGAACACCTGAATATTGCGGTCAATGCTGGCATTATGGGTAGAGCGATAATATTCAGTACCGCTATGCGGAAAGCAACGCAGCTAGCAATTGAGGACGGTTCTTTGCTCTCTGCATAACAGCAGTGAAAATCTCCGCTATACAGACAACTGATCGGTTACTTAAGAAATAAACAAAGTGTATCCAGTGCAAATGTTTGTCACATCTTCTCTCTCCCTCCCAACCCACAATAGCTGCATTTCAACTCCAAATGAATATTTGAAGCGGAGGGCGAGAAGGCAGCCCACAGAGTATGAACACGTCATGAAGTCTAGCAGAAGCGATAACCTTACATTCCCTGCTGAGGCTTCCTGACCTGGCGGCACTCTGGTGTTGACATGCTATAATGTCCTGCAGTCAGTCAGACAAGGGTGAGTCTGCCTAGAGCACATCTGAAGACATGCAAACTCCAGGAAAGAAGAAACACTTGGATGGCAGACAGCACATGTCACATAGAAACACACACTGTGTCTTCCACAGCAGCGCTATGCACATTTTATGTGAAATCAGCTACAGCGATACAAAACAGCTCCGTATGTGCAGATGTACAAACCAATCTGGGTTACTGTTTAGATATAAGAGGTTACATTTATCAAACTAAATTATTATTGTTAATAAACCACCATTACTTAAAGGAGGGATTATCTGTTATTGAATATTACAGAACTCAAAAAAATATAACAAGGAGAACTGGACCGGACAGTGCTTAGAGAGAGAATAATCCTTCCAAAACAAGAACACAGACAGCAGGCCAATGTCACCTGGTAGGACACAAGACAGAAAAGCTGTGCTGACAAGACTTCCACAAGGAATGGAAAGAGAGAGGTGGCATCCTTACAGACAGACGCTGCAGCAGAATCTATCGGAGCTGAACAGGGGATTCTATGTACACAGCTGGGAGATCTAGCTCTGGTCTCCTGTGCCGGCAGGTACGAGATATTTCAGGCATTTCCTCTTTGCAAACTCTGTGCTGATGTGGAGCTGAGGGAGGGCAGAGCGTCTGTTTATTTCCAAAAATCTTTTGCTCTCTGGCTCCTATTTTCAACCTTACAATCTGGTCTGGGAGTATTTTCCTCCAACAAAATTTGAGCAGAGGAGGGTAATTTGTAGGTATATAGGTATTATTGCACCCAAAGACTTTCAAGGTGATTATTTAAAGGGAGGCTATGGGGATAATTATATAAAGTCATTAGCATGCATATATAGCAGCTGAAAGGCATAAAAGGATGGACCAAAAGGACTTCAGAAGAAAGTTAAAGACAAACCTCTTCAATGAGCACTTTGGCAACAAGGACTAGCTCCCAACAATTCCACCCCTTTACCCATCCCCTTCCCAGCACTGCCTCCGACAGACCTAACCTGCCCAAGCCACAACCTCCCCTGTACTATCCCCCCGCCCCGCCCCGCCGTGCCTCTTTCCCTTTACACTATCTTATTTGAAGTTTTCACGTTCACCCATGTTTAATGCAGAATGTTCAATGTAATTCAATGCTAACTTGTTCTATGTAAACCACTTTGACTATATGATTAGGCTGTATATAAGCCAATTAAATAAAACAATAAAATAAAAGGGCATGTGTTGGCATAAATACGAATACTGTGCTGCTAAGCATAGCTGAGGGTGTGGTCGGGCAGGGCACAGACAGAGTTCACAAGTACATGTATTGATTATAAAATCCCTTAATCTACATGTCTACGTGTTTGCTCAGTGCACGTTCACTTACACCGGCTATAGAGCAGCTGCAAGTATCCCGGCCAATTGCACTGGTACTGTATAAAAAGAAATAGGTACCTATGTCTTTATAAAACAGGCTTCAAAAAGCTGTCTGTTTACCCTTTTATCCTAGGTACCTTATCCTAAAATTACTCTCTATGTGGGTACTTTCTCTTTAAAGACCTCCTTCTATATGGTCTGTGGGTACAGAAGTCCCCATGGGTTTTACATATGCTTTAACTGCAGGCAGTAAGGGGATTTGGACATCACATCGTTGCAAAGAAAACTTCTTTCCCCTTATCTTCTCCTGTTCCAGAAGATCCTTTTCCTGCAACTAAGTCTAGGTACCCTGGGAAACTTGGCAATTTTCAGCTTCCAGGGATTTACCCAGGTACCTCTTTAATTACCTGAGCAAATTCCTAAACAATGATGGGCCTTTAGCTAAACCAGTCCCCCAACCTATTTTTCCAGTGATATTACTAAAGCAGCTAAAATCTGAATTGTTACACACAGACCAAGGCTCACAGTTATGTGGTTAAAGCTATTCTTTCAGACCTACCTTTTTCTCTCTATTCAGTTAGAGCCGCTACACTCAGTGGTTGGGTGTACAGATTTGCTCAAAGTAGCCACTGCTGTGGGGTGAAAGTCCTAGAGCAGCTAAGGGCAAATATTTATGACTTTACCTGATGGGGAATGCCACCTCAAAAGACTAAAGAAGAGCAGATGGGGTGGGGGAGGGGGAGGAAAAGAGTGTTGACCATTACAGGGTTAGTACTAGTTAAAGCCAATAATGTTTTGCCAGCAGATTCTGAAGACTGCTGTTCCAACTTCTGATTGTATATGTCAAGAAGTGACTGCTTTCACCATTCAAGAGCATTACGTATTCAATGCAGGGCACAACAGAGATGAATGCAGGGCACAACGGGGATGAATGCAGGGCACAATGGGGATTAATGCATGGCACAGCAGAGACTAATGCATGGCACAGCAGAGATTAATGCAGGGCACAACGGGGATTGATGCAGGGCACAACGGGGATTGATGCAGGGCACAACGGGGATTGATGCACGGCACAACGGGGGATTGATGCACGGCACAACGGGGGATTGATGCACGGCACAACGGGGATTGATGCATGGCACAACGGGGATTGATGCACGGCACAACGGGGATTAATGCAGGGCACAATGGTGATTAATACAGAGCCCAAAAGGGGGATTAATGCACGGCACAATAGGGATTAATGTAGGGCACAACAAGGATTAATGCAGGGGGGATTAATGCACGGCACAATGGGGATTAATACAGGGCACAACGGGGATGAATGCACAGCACAATAGGGATTAATGTAGGGCACAACGGGGATTAATGCAGGGAACAACGGGGATTGATGCAGGGCACAACGGGGATTGATGCAGGGCACAATGGTGATTAATACAGAGCCCAAAAGGGGGATTAATGCACGGCACAATAGGGATTAATGTAGGGCACAACAAGGATTAATGCAGGGGGGATTAATGCACGGCACAAAGGGGATTAATACACGGAACAACGGGGATTAATGCAGGGCACAATGGGGATTAATACAGAGCCCAAAAGGAGGATTAATGCACAGCACAATAGGGATTAATGTAGGGCACAACGGGGATTAATACACGGCGCAGGGGGGATTAATGCATGGCACAATGGGGATGAATACAGAGCACAAAAGGGGGATTGATGCAAGGCACAATGGGGATTAATGCAGGCCACAATGTGGGATTAATGCAGGGCACAACGGGGATTAATGCAGGGCACAACGGGGATTGATGCACGGCACAACGGGGATTGATGCACGGCACAACGGGGATTGATGCATGGCACAATGGGGATTAATGCATGGCACAGCAAAGATTAATGCAGGCCACAACGGGGATTAATGCAGGCCACAATGGGGATTAATGCAGGGCACAACGGGGATTAATACAGAGCCCAAAAGGGGGATTAATGCACAGCACAATAGGGATTAATGTAGGGCACAACGGGGATGAATACAGAGCACAAAAGGGGGAATAATGCAAGGCACAATGTGGGATTAATGCAGGGCACAACGGGATGAATACAGAGCACAAAAGGGGGATTAATGCACAGCACAATGGGGATTAATGCAGGACACAATGGGGATGAATACAGAGCACAAATGGGGGATTAATGCACAGCACAATGGGGATTGATGCAGGGCACAACGGGGAATAATGGAGGGGGGATTAATGCACGGCACAATGGGGATTAATGCAGGGCACAACGGGGATGAATACAGAGCACAAAAGGGGGATTAATGCAAGGCACAACGGGGATTAATGAGGGCCACAATGTGGGATTAATGCAGGGAACAATGGGGATTAATGCAGGGCACAACGGGGATTAATGTAGGGCACAATGAGAATTAATGTAGGGCACATTGAGAATTAATACAGAGCCCAAAAGGGGGATTAATGTAGGGCACAATGGGGATTAATACACGGCACAACGGGGATTGATGCACGGCACAACAGGGATTGATGCAGGCACAACGGGGATTAATGCAGGGCACAACGGAGATTAATACAGAGTCCAAAAGGGGGATTAATGCATGGCACAATTGGGATTAATGCAGGGCACAACAGAGATTAATACAGAGTCCAAAAGGGGGATTGATGCACGGCACAACGGGGATTAATGCAGGGCACATTGCTGATTAATACAGAGCCCAAAAGGGGGATTAATGCACAGCACAATAGGGATTAATGTAGGGCACAACGAGGATTAATACACGGCACAACGGGGATTAATGCAGTGGGGATTAATGAACGGCAAAATGGGAATTAATACAGGCCACAATGTGGGATTAATGCAGGGCACAACGGGGATTGATGCACGGCACAATGGGGATTAATGCAGGGCACAACGGAAATTAATACAGAGCCCAAAAGGGGGATTAATGCATGGCACAATGGGGATTAATGCATGGCACAGCAGAGATTAATACAGGCCACAATGGGGATTAATGCAGGGCACAACGGGGATTAATACAGAGCCCAAAAGGGGGATTAATGCACAGCACAATAGGGATTAATGTAGGGCACAACGGGGATTAATGCAGGGGGGATTAATGCACGGCACAATGGGGATTAATGCAGGGCACAACGGGGATGAATACAGAGCACAAAAGGGGGATTAATGCAAGGCACAATGGGGATTAATGCAGGCCACAATGTGGGATTAATGCAGGGCACAACAGGGATGAATACAGAGCACAAAAGGAGGATTAATGCACAGGACAATGGGGATTAATGCAGTGCACAATGGGGATGAATACAGAACACAAATGGGGGATTAATGCATAGCACAATGGGGATTAATGCAGGGCACAACGGGGATTGATGCAGGGCACAAGGATTGATGCACGGCACAACGGGGATTAATGCACGGCACAACCGGGATTAATACACGGCACAACCGGGATTAATACACGGCACAACAGGGATTAATGCAGGGCACAATGGGGATTAATACAGAGCCCAAAAGGGGATTAATGCACAGCACAATAGGGATTAATGTAGGGCACAACGGGGATTAATGCAGGGGGGATTAATGCACGGCACAATGGGGATTAATACAGGGCACAACGGGGATGAATACAGAGCACAAAAGGGGGATTAATGCAAGGCACAACGGGGATTAATGCAGGCCACAATGTGGGATTAATGCAAGGCACAACGGGGATTAATGTAGGGCACAATAGGAATTAATACAGAGCCCAAAAGGGGGATTAATGCATGGCACAATAGGGATTAATGTAGGGCACAAAGGGGATTGATGCAGGGCACAACGGAGATTAATACAGAGCCCAAAAGGGGGATTAATGCATGGCACAGCAGAGATTAATGCGGGGCACAACGGGGACTAATGCAGGGCACAACGGGGATTAATGCAGGGCACAACGGGGATTAATGCAGGGCACAACGGGGATTAATACAGAGCCCAAAAGGGGGATTAATGTAGGGCACAACAGGGGTTAATGCAGGGCACAACGGGGATTAATGCAGGGCACAACAGGGATTAATACAGAGCCCAAAAGGGGGATTAATGTAGGGCACAACAGGGGTTAATGCAGGCCACAATGTGGGATTAATGCAGGGCACAACGGGGATTAATGCAGGGCACAATGGGGATTAATGCATGGCACAGCAGAGATTGATGCAGGGCACAACGGGGATTAATGCAGGCCACAAAGGGGATTAATGCAGGGCACAATGGGGATGAATACAGAGCACAAATGGGGGATTAATGCACAGCACAATGGGGATTAATGCAGGGCACAACGGGGATTGATGCAGGGCACAACGGGGATTGATGCACGGCACAACAAGGATTAATGCAGGGCACAATGGGGATTAATACAGAGCCCAAAAGGGGGATTAATGCACAGCACAATAGGGATTAAGGTAGGGCACAATGGGGATTAATACACGACACAACGGGGAATAATGGAGGGGGGATTAATGAACGGCACAATGGGGATTAATACAGGGCACAATGGGGATGAATACAGAGCACAAAAGGGGGATTAATGCAGGCCACAATGTGGGATTAATGCAGGGCACAATGAGAATTAATACAGAGCCCAAAAGGGGGATTAATGTAGGGCACAACGGGGATTAATACACGGCACAACGGGGATTGATGCACGGCACAACGGGGATTGATGCACGGCACAACGGGGATTGATGCACGGCACAACGGGGATTGATGCACGGCACAACGGGGATTGATGCACGGCACAACGGGGATTGATGCACGGCACAACGGGGATTGATGCACGGCACAACGGGGATTAATACAGAGCCCAAAAGGGGGATTAATGCATAGCACAATGGGGATTAATGCAGGGCACAACAGAGATTAATACAGAACCCAAAGGGGGATTGATGCACGGCACAACGGGGATTAATGCAGGGCACAATGCTGATTAATACAGAGCCCAAAAGGGGGATTAATGCACAGCACAATAGGGATTAATGTAGGGCACAACGAGGATTAATACACGGCACAACGGGGATTAATGCAGTGGGGATTAATGAACGGCACAATGGGGATTAATGCAGGGCACAACGGGGATGAATACAGAGCACAAAAGGGGGATTAATGCAAGGCACAACAGGGATTAATGCAGGCCACAATGTGGGATTAATGCATGGCACAATGGGGATGAATACAGAGCACAAAAGGGGGATTAATGCATGGCACAATGGGGATTAATGCAGGCCACAATGTGGGATTAATGCAGGGCACAACGGGGATTGATGCAGGGCACAACGGGGATTGATGCACGGCACAACGGGGATTGATGCAGGGCACAACGGGGATTGATGCAGGGCACAACGGGGATTGATGCACGGCACAACGGGGATTGATGCACGGCACAACGGGGATTGATGCACGGCACAACGGGGATAGATGCACGGCACAACGGGGATTGATGCACGGCACAACGGGCATAGATGCACGGCACAATGGGGATTGATGCATGGCACAATGGGGATTAATACATGGAACAATAGGGATTAATGCAGGGCACAATGGGGATTAATACAGAGCCCAAAAGGAGGATTAATGCACAGCACAATAGGGATTAATGTAGGGCACAATGGGGATTAATACACGGCGCAGGGGGGATTAATGCATGGCACAATGGGGATGAATACAGAGCACAAAAGGGGGATTAATGCAAGGCACAATGGGGATTAATGCAGGCCACAATGTGGGATTAATGCAGGGCACAACGGGGATTAATGCAGGTCACAATGGGGATTAATGCAGAGCCCAAAAGGGGGATTAATGCACAGCACAATAGGGATTAAGGTAGAGCACAACAGGGATTAATACATGGCACAATAGGGATTAATGCAGGGCACAATGGGGATTAATACAGAGCCCAAAAGGAGGATTAATGCACAGCACAATAGGAATTAATGTAGGGCACAGCAGGGATTAATACAAGGCACAACGGTGATTAATGCAGGCCACAATGTGGGATTAATGCAGGGAACAACGGGGATTAATGCAGGGCACAACGGGGATTAATACAGAGCCCAAAAGGGGGATTAATGCACAGCACAATAGGGATTAAGGTAGAGCACAACAGGGATTAATACATGGCACAATGGGGATTAATGCAGGGGGGATTAATGCATGGCACAATGGGGATTAATGCAGGGCACAACGGGGATGAATACAGAGCACAAAAGGGGGATTAATGCAAGGCACAACAGGGATTAATGCAGACCACAATGTGGGATTAATGCATGGCACAATGGGGATGAATACAGAGCACAAAAGGGGGATTAATGCAAGGCACAATGGGGATTAATGCAGGCCACAATGTGGGATTAATGCAGGGCACAACGGGGATTAATGCAGGGCACAACGGGGATTAATGCAGGGCACAACGGGGAATAATGCACGGCACAACGGGGATTGATGCACGGCACAACGGGGATTGATGCACGGCACAACGGGGATTAATGCAGGGCACAACGGAGATTAATACAGAGCCCAAAAGGGGGATTAATGCAGGCCACAATGGGGATTAATGCATGGCACAGCAGAGATTAATGCAGGGCACAACGGGGATTAATGCAGGGCACAACGGGGATTAATACAGAGCCCAAAAGGGGGATAAATGCACAGCACAATAGGGATTAATGTAGGGTACAACGGGGATTAATACATGGCAAAATGGGGATTAATGCAGGGGGGATTAATGCACGGCACAATGGGGATTAATGCAGGGCACAACGAGGATGAATACAGAGCACAAATGGGGGATTAATGCACAGCACAATGGGGATTAATGCAGGGCACAATGAACATAAGAACATAAGAACATAAGAAATGCCATACTGGGTCAGACCGAGGTCCATCAAGCCCAGTATCCTGTTTCCAACAGTGGCCAATCTAGGTCATACGTACCTAGCAGTTTCCCCAAAAGACACAGGTTCTGCAGTGCTTGTACTAGGCCAAGCATTGATATCCTGGGTCCCTTTTTAATA
This sequence comes from Ichthyophis bannanicus, assembly GCA_033557465.1. Lineage (NCBI taxonomy): Eukaryota > Metazoa > Chordata > Amphibia > Gymnophiona > Ichthyophiidae > Ichthyophis > Ichthyophis bannanicus. Next base: position 125,616,507 of record CM066049.1, read on the forward strand.
GTGGTTTATGGACCTTTCCTCCAGGAACTTGTCCAAACCTTTTTTAAACCCAGCTATACTAACAGCCCTTACTACATCCTCCGGTAACAGATTCCAGAGTTTGATTACACGTTGAGAGAAGAAATATTTTCTCCTATTTGTCTTAAATAGTTTACCCTGTAGCTTCATTACATGCCCCCTAGTCCTTCTATATTCTGATAGCGTAAACAATTTATCCACGTTTATCCGTTCCACTCCATTCATTAATTTATACACCTCTATCATATCTCCCCTCAGCCGCCTCTTTTCTAGGTTAAAGAGCCCTAACCTTTTTAGCCTCTCTTCATAGGAGTAGCCTTCCATCCCCTTCACCAATTTGGTGGCTCTTCTCTGTACTTTTTCTAATAACTCTATGTCCTTTTTAAGATACGGTGACCAGAATTGCACACAATATTCAAGGTGCGGTCGTACCATGGAGCGATACAGAGGCATTATAATATCCTTTGTTTTATTCTCCATCCCTTTCCTTAGGATACCTAGCATTCTATTTGCTTTCTTGGCCGCCGCTGCACACTGGGCGGAGGGTTTTAACATGTTATCCACGATGACTCCTAAATCTTTTTCCTGGGTGGTGGTTTCTAATGTGGAGCCTTGCATCTTGTAACTATAGTGTGGGTTGTTCTTTCCTAGGTGCATAACTTTGCACTTGTCCACATTAAATTTCATCTGCCATTTGGATGCCCAGTCTTCCAATTTATCCAGATCCTCCTGCAGTTTTCCACAATCCTCTTGGGTTTTAACAACTTTAAACAGTTTTGTGTCATCTGCAAATTTGATTACCTCACTAGTTATTCCCTTTTCCAGGTCATTTATGAATATGTCAAAAAGTAGCGGACCCAGTACAGATCCCTGGGGTACTCCACTATTCACCTTTTTCCATTGGGAATATTGGCCATTTAGCCCTACCCTCTGCTTTCTATCTTTTAACCAGTTCCCGATCCACAATAGTACACTGCCTCCTATCCCATGACTTTTTAGCTTCGCCAAAAGTCTCTGATGGGGGACCTTGTCAAAAGCTTTCTGAAAGTCCAGATACACTATATCAACCGACTCACCTTTGTCTACCTGTTTATGCACACCTTCAAAAAAACAGATCAGATTAGTAAGACAAGATCTGCCTTGTCTAAAGCCATGTTGGCTGTCTCCCATTAGGCCATGACTATCTACATGCTGTGTAATTTTGTTCTTTATGATGGCTTCTACCATTTTCCCTGGTACTGACGTCAGGCTCACCGGTCTGTAATTTCCCGGGTCACCCCTGGAACCCTTTTTAAAAATTGGTGTTACGTTGGCGACCCTCCAATCTTCAGGTATTACAGATGATTTTAATGAAAGTTCACAGATTACCAATAACAGGTCTGCAATCTCATATTTCAGTTCTTTCAACACTCTGGGATGTATACCATCCGGTCCAGGTGATTTGCTACTATTCAGTTTATCAAATAGTTGTAATATATCTTCCCGGTGTAGCGATATTTCTCTCAATTCCTCTGCAGTATCACCTTTAAATACCACTTCAGTCTTGGGTAACACCCCTACATCTTCCTCAGTAAAGACCGAAGCAAAGAATTCATTCAGTCTCTCTGCTATAGCCTTGTCTCCTCTTACTGCCCCTTTTACCCCTCTATCATCTAATGGTCCAATTGACTCTCTCACAGGCCTTTTGCTACGAATGTACTTGAAAAAGTCTTTATTTCGTGTTTTTGCTTCCGTAGCAAGTTTCTTCTCAAATTCCCGCTTTGCCTGCCTTATCAATGCTTTGCATTTAACTTGCCAGTGCTTGTGCTGTTTCCAGTTTTCATCATTTGGCTCTTTTTTCCATTTTCTGAAGGTTGCTCTTTTGGCAGCAACAGCCTCTCTGACCTCACCTTTAAACCATGCTGGCAGTTTTTTGGACTTTCTTCCACTTTTCTTAATGCGTGGAATACAGCTGGTCTGGGCTTCGAGGATAGTATTTTTAAATAACACCCAAGCTTGCTGTAAGTCTTTAACCTTTGGAACCGCTCCTTTTAGTTTTTTCCGAACTATATTCCTCATTCTATCATAGTCACCCTTTTGAAAGTTAAAAGGTAGTACTGTGGATTCCTTTACTATCTGTCCTCCACTGATTAAATCAAACATGATCATACTATGATCACTATTGCCAAGTGGTCCCAACACCCTTATTTCTTGCACCAGATCTGGCGTTCCACTAAGGACTAGGTCCAGTATGGCTTCCCCTCTGGTCGGTTCATGAACCAGCTGCTCCAAGAAGCAGTCATTTATTTCATCTAGAAACTTTATCTCTTTAGCTTGTCCTGGGGACTGATGCTTGGCACAACGGGGATTGATGCACGGCACAACGGGGATTGATGCACGGCACAATGGGGATTGATGCACGGCACAACGGGGATTGATGCACGGCACAACGGGGATTGATGCACGGCACAACGGGGATTAATACACGGCACAACAGGGATTAATGCAGGGCACAATGGGGATTAATACAGAGCCCAAAAGGGGGATTAATGCACAGCACAATAGGGATTAATGTAGGGCACAACGGGGATTAATACAGAGCCCAAAAGGGGGATTAATGCACAGCACAATAGGGATTAAGGTAGGGCACAAAAGGGATTAATACATGGCACAACGGGGATTAATGCAGGGGGGATTAATGCACAGCACAATGGGGATTAATGCAGGGCACAACGGGGATGATTACAGAGCACAAAAGGGGGATTAAAGCAAGGCACAACGGGGATTAATGCAGGCCACAATGTGGGATTAATGCAGGGCACAATGGGGATAAATGCAGGGCACAATGGGGATAAATGCAGAGCACAAATGGGGGATTAATGCACGGCACAATGGGGATTAATGCAGGGCACAACGGGAATTGATGCAGGGCACAACGGGGATTGATGCAGGGCACAACGGGGATTGATGCAGGGCACAACGGGGATTGATGCAGGGCACAGCGGGGATTGATGCACGGCACAACGGGGATTAATGCACAGCACAATGTGGGATTAATGCAGGGCACGACAGGATGAATACAGAGCACAAAAGGAGGATTAATGCACAGCACAATAGGGATTAATGTAGCACACAACGGGGATTAATACACAGCGCAGGGGGGATTAATGCATGGTACAATGGGGATGAATACAGAGCACAAAAGGGGGATTAATGCAAGGCACAATGGGGATTAATGCAGGCCACAATGTGGGATTAATGCAGGCCACAATGTGGGATTAATGCAGGGCACAACGGGGATTAATGCAGGGCACAACGGGGATTAATGCAGGGCACAACGGGGAATAATGCACGGCACAACGGGGATTGATGCACGGCACAATGGGGATTAATGCAGGGCACAACGGAGATTAATACAGAGCCCAAAAGGGGGATTAATGCATGGCACAATGGGGATTAATGCATGGCACAGCAGAGATTAATGCAGGCCACAACGGGGATTAATGCAGGCCACAATGGGGATTAATGCAGGGCACAACGGGGATTAATACAGAGCCCAAAAGGGGGATTAATGCACAGCACAATAGGGATTAATGTAGGGCACAACGGGGATTAATACACGGTACAATGGGGATTAATACACGGTACAGCGGGGATTAATACATGGCACAACGGGGATTAATGCAGGGGGGATTAATGCACGGCACAATGGGGATTAATGCAGGGCACAACGGGGATGAATACAGAGCACAAAAGGGGGATTTATGCAAGGCACAACGGGGATTAATGCAGGCCACAATGTGGGATTAATGCAGGGCACAATGGGGATGAATACAGAGCACAAAAGGGGGATTAATGCACAGCATAATGGGGATTAATGCAGGGCACAATGGGGATAAATGCAGGGCACAATGGGGATGAATACAGAGCACAAATGGGGGATTAATGCACGGCACAACGGGGATTAATGCAGGGCACAACGGGGATTAATGCAGGGCACAACGGGGATTGATGCAGGGCACAACGGGGATTGATGCAGGGCACAACGGGGATTGATGCAGGGCACAGCGGGGATTGATGCAGGGCACAGCGGGGATTAATGTATGGCACAATAGGAATTAATACAGAGCCAAAAAGGGTGATTAATGCATGGCACAATAGGGATTAATGTAGGGCACAATGGGGATTAATACACGGCACAACGGGGATTAATGCAGGGGGGGCTAATGCACGGCACAATGGGGATTAATGCAGTGCACAACGGGGATGAATACAGAGCACAAAAGGGGGGATGAATACAGAGCACAAAAGGGGGGATTAATGCAGAGCACAATGGGGATTAATGCACGGCACAACGGGGATTGATGAACGGCACAATGGGGATCAATGCAGGGCACAACGGGGACTAATATAGAGCCCAAAAGGGGGATTAGTGCACGGCACATCGGGTATTAATGCATGGCACAACGGGGATTAATGCATGGCACAGCAGAGATTAATGCAGGCCACAATGGGGATTAATGCAGGCCACAATGGGGATTAATGCAGGGCACAATGGGGATGAATACAGAGCACAAAAGGGGGATTAATGCACGGTACAACGGGGATTAATGTACGGCACAATGGGGATTAATGCAGGGGACAATGGGGATTAATGTAGGGCACAACGGGGATTAATGCACCTCACAATGGGGATGGCACAAAGGGGATTAATGCACAACACAATGGGGATTAATGCAGGGGACAACGGGGATTAATGTATGGCACAATAGGAATTAATACAGAGCCCAAAAGGGGGATTAATGGTAGGGCACAACGGGGATTAAATGCACGGCACAACAGGGATTAATGCAGCGCAGTGGTAACATTCTCCCCACCCTTAATTTGTTTTTCTTTGTAGCCACATGCAATTTAGCCACAAACTATAGACCATTAAAAAAGTGCATCTCCTTACATTCACATTCATTTGCACTGTCTCTTGTGGCGGGTTTCCAAGGAAGCTGGTTGAAGCCAGGACAGCAGTGATCACATGAGCCTCCGCAGGTGTTGTGTTGGCAAGCACAGTGCAGCCTGGAATAATGAGATATGAATTAAGAATAACCCAGAGCCGAGGCAGAGGCCGAGGAGTCTGATTTCCAGGCCAAAGCAGCATTGCGGGAGGACAAGGAAACTAAAGTGTGGGGGCTGGAAGAGAGGGGCAATAGGGAGGAAAGTGCGATATCAGAGCTTCTCAAACCTGTTGTAGGGACCCCACAGCTATTCAGGATATCCACAATTAATATGCACAAGAAATCTGCATATACAGGGCTGCCATTGTATGTACATTTGTTACATGCATGTCGATTGTGGATATCCTGAAAACGGGTTGTGGCAACCCCTGTGTTATATTCTTGTTGTACATGAAAATAAGATGAAGGACTACCCAATGGGCACAAGAAATATCACGAGAGCTCTCAGCCAATCAGATCCAAGGTTAGAGGTTCTTTAATAGAATTTGTGGCATGAAATGTGCCTCTTCCCTCCTCAACGGTGTTTGAGGTGAGGTAAACCAGCATGCACTAAGCTGCCACCTCGCCCATATCAACACAGAGAGGTTGATCCACTCAGATTTTGGCCCACTGCATACTGGGAGATGTAACTCTGATTCTCATGAGAAAGGCAAACCACGTCTCTGCGCATGCAATAGGACAAAAAACATGGACCTGCCTCTCTAGCTTCCCTTGGGAAAGATGGCAACACCTCCCTCTACAGCTGTGTTGGAGGCCAGGGATGGGAAAGATGAGGAAGAGACCCTGTCCAAGGCCAGAGATGGGAGGAAGGCAAGAGAAGCCCCTTTTACTATGCCGGTGTCTGAGGCAAGGTATAAGCTGAGGGAAGATGACTCTCTGCTGGACTGTACAAGTTTAGGAATGCAGGTGGTAAAGCATAGTTACTCACCTGTAACAGGTGATCTCCGGGAACAGCAGGAATTTAGTCTTCACAAATGGGTATCGTCGGTACAGACGGAGCCTGCGTGGGAACGCTTCCCAGCATTCAATAGGAAAGCCTTTGGGAGCATCCCACAGCGCCTGTGTGCTGCCTTCCCTCCTTTCCCAACTGTCCCTCTCCAGTTGAGTTTATAGCTGAGACAAGAGAGAGAGGGAAAGAGAGAAAGAGAGAGAGATACAACTCCTAGGGGAGGTGGGCAGGTTGTGAAGACTAAATTCCTGCTGTTCCCGGAGATCACCTGTTACAGGTGAGTAACTATGCTACCTCCAGGAACAAGCAGGGATGTAGTCTTCACATATGGGGACTCCCTAGATGCAGATGCCAGGGAGATGGCCCCAGAAAGTTGTGTGCCCTTGTGAAAGGGTTCCACTTCCCCCCATGAATCTCTGGCATCTAACCCGGGATGGCGGGTAGGAGTTGATTAGGTATGGAACAGGTGTTGGAGAACAGCCTGACCAAACAAGGCATCCCGGTGGGAGTCCTTGTCCAAGCAGTAATGGGCTGTGAAGGTATGTACCAAAGCCCAAGTAGCTGCTCAACAGATGTCATCAATAGACACAGAGTGAAGATGAGCCAGTGACATGGCCTTCAAGAGGAAGGTTCTTACTCTCATAGGCAAAAGATATACACTGTCCAATCCAGTTGGACAGTGTCCTTTTGGAGACTGGAAGTCCCAAATGACTAGGATCAAAAGCAACAAAGAGTTGAGAGGATTCTCTATGTTGCTTTGTCCTTTGCAAGTAAAAGGCCAAAGCTCTTTTACAGTCCAAAGTATGAAGGTTCCTTTCTGCAGTGGAGGCGTGAGGCCTCGGAAAGAATACAGGAAGGTAAACCACTTGGTTTAAATGAAAAGGCGAAACCACCTTTGGCATAAAGTGTGGATGAGTCCTAAGAACTACCTTATCATGGTGGAACCTTGTATAAGGAGGATCAGCCACCAAAGCTTGCAATTCACTGATGCGATGTGCTGATGTGACTGCAATGAGGAAGATAATCTTCCAGGAAAGAAATTTCAAAGAGGTGGCTAATGGTTCAAAGGGCGGTTTCATGAGCTGCCCAAGTACCAGATTCAAGTCCCATGCCACCGGTGGTGGCTAAATGGGAGGCTTTGTTAGAAGAAGGCCTCTCATAAATCTCGCTATAAAAGGATGAGAGGAAATAGGCTGTCTATTGAAAGGCTTGAAAGAAGCTGCAATAGCACTCAAATGGACTCTCACTGAATTGGTCTTAAGCCCTGCATTAGACAAATGAAGGAGATACTCCAGTAATGATTCTAGAGGTATCGTAGGATGGTTAAGACCCTTCTGCGAGCAACATATGGTAAACCTCTTCCACTTAAATGCATAAGAGCGTCTTGTGGAGGGTTTCCTGGAAGCATGAAGGATATCCTTTACCTGCTGGGAAAGGTTAAGGTCCTGAAATTCTAGGCTTTCAGCAACCAGGCCCTGAGATGCAGAGACTGGGGATTGGGATGCCATAGCATCCCATCCTCTTGTGAGAGAAGATCTGGAGCAGATCCTAACTCCAGAGGCGGAGCTTGAGAGAGATGTAGGAGCAGAGGGTACCACGGTTGTCGTGGCCAACGTGGAGCTATGAGAATCATGTGACCTCTGTCTCTCTGAAGCTTGAATAGGGTTTTGGGAATTAGGGGAATGGATGGGAAGGCATATAGGAAGTCCTGACCTCAGTAAAGGAGGAAAGCATCCCTGGCCTGACAACCTCGAGTCGGAATTCTGGAACAGAACTGGGGAAGTTTGACATTCAGCGGACTTGCAAAGAGGTCTATGTCCGGGGTTCCCCAAATTTGAAAAATTTGGCCCACCTGGTCTGCATGGAGAGACCATTCGTGTGGAAACAGAACTCGACTGAGTTTGTCTGTCCAAGAGTTTTGAATGCCTGGAAGATACACCGCAAGGAGATGAATCTGATGCTCTCTGGCAAGGGCCCATAGTCGCAAAGCTTCGTTGCATAGTGACAGAGAGCCTGTTCCGCCCTACTTGTTCACATAGAACATGGCTACCTGATTGTCCATTTGAACTAGGACTGTCTTGTAGCTGAGCTGGGTGTGAAACACTTGAAGAGCAAGGAAGATTGCTCTGAGCTCCAGGAGGTTGATATGAAGACAGGCCTCCTGCGGAGTCCAGGTACCCTGGGTAGAGAGGTCATGCAGGTGGACTCCCCAACCCACCTGTGAAGCATCTGTTGTTAGAGTGGCTTGGGGTGGGGGTTGCTGAAAAGGAGACCCCACCAGAAGGTTTCTGGATGACTGCCACCATTGGAGGGACAAAATAAGACGATCTGAATTTGCTATTTTGTCTGACAGGCAACCTGATGCCTGAGTCCACTGAGTGGATAAGGTCCACTGGGCTGCTCTCATATGGAGGTGAGCATAAGGAACCACATGCACGGTGGATGCCATGTGGCCTAGCAACTGTAACATTTCCCGAGCAGTGAGATGAGGTTTGAGCACTGCTTGGGAAGCTAACTGTACAATGCGAAAACAGCGGGGCTGTGGAAGGAAGGCCCTTGTCTGTCTGGTATCCAGATGAGCTCCTATAAATTCTAGGGATTGAGTGGGAGCAAGTTTGGATTTTGGGAAGTTTATGACAAAATCCCAAATACTGAAGGATCTGCATTGTGCGAGACAGAGCAAAACTGGCTTCTGGCCCTGAAGGGGCTCGAATGAGCCAGTCGTCTAAGTAAGGGAAGACGAATATTCCCAGGGTGCGGAGAAATGCTGCTACCACAGCCATGCATTTTGTGAACACTCTTGGTGCAGAAGCCAGGCCAAAAGGAAGAACCCTGTATTGGTAGTGCTTTCCTTGAAACAGGAATCAAAGGAACTTCCTGTGACTAGGATGGATGAGAACATGAGTGTATGCATCCTTGAGATCTAGAGAACAAAGCCAATCCTGACCCTGAAGGTATGGCAGCAGAGTTCCTAGAGAAATCATTTTGAACTTCTCTCTGAACAGGAATTTGTTCAATTCTCTGAGGTCTAGAATGGGTCTGTGTCCTCCTGTTTTCTTTGGAATAAGGAAATAGGGGGAGTAGAATCCTGTACCCCATTGGGGAATGGGTACCTCTTCTATTGCTCCTTGAGGAAGTAGCATTGTGACTTCTTGACCTAACCCGTCAATGAGAGAGGTCTGAGAATTGAACTGTCTTACTATTGTAGGAGGGGGCATGCTGAGGAAATGAAGTTTGTACCCCTCTCGTACAATGGACAGAGTCCAATTTTCTGCTGTTATCTGACACCATCTGGGGGCAAAATGACATAACCTTCCTGGGATGGTGGAGGGTTCTGGTCTGTTCAGGGCCAGGAAGGCAAAGTTCTCTAGACAGGAGTCAAAGCCCCTGTGGAGGCTGAGTCTGCTGAGCCGGTTGAGGCTTAGCAGCTTTTGGCTTCCTTTGTTGTCTAGGTTGCTGTTGTTGTCCCTTTTGGGCAGACTGACCTGGACGATGTCCCTGGTGGGTATAGGAGGGATAAAACTTCTTCTTCTTGCTGAGGAATGATTTCTTAGAGGATTTTTTCCTCGCAGGATCAGCTGTGGATTTGGACAATCTATCCAAAGTGATATTGTCAGCATCTATCTCATTAGCTTCTTCCTGCCAATTGTTTCCAAAGAGATTCTCTCCTGTGCAAGGTATATTCCCCAGTTTGTCCTGTACCCAGATTTCCAAGTCAGGTGCCTGGAGCCAGGCAATCCTACATGCACTTATGGCAATAGCAGAGGTTCTGCTTATGCATTCAAAGCAGTCAAAGGCTGCACGATTCACAAACTTGGAAACATCCCGAGCATCTGCTTATGCATTCAAAGCACTCAAAGGCTGCATGATTCACAAACTTGGAAACATCCTGAGCATGTTTAACAGGAGCAAGATAATCTTGCCTTTTATCATCAGGAAGAAGAGGGCTCATAAGCTCTAAGTCTCCTGTGACTTCCCTAAGGAACATCCCCATATACAAGATATAGGAACTGATCCTAGCAGAAAACATGGAAGCCTGGAAGGATCGACGCCCAAAGGCGTCAAGAGTTCTACACTCACGTCCTGGAGGATTAGATGCATGCCTTTTTGCACTCTTGATCCGTCTCATGGCTGATTCCACCACCATGGAATGGTGTGGTAATTGAGTCTTTTGAAACCCAGAACAAGGAGGAACTCGATACATGGTGTTGAGTCTTCGGGAATGAGGAGATGTGGTTAGAGGTGTTTCCCACATCCTTAACACAAGATCATGCAAGATCTCATGAATAGCTAAGGTAGCTGCCTTCTTGGGAGCTTTAGGGTACTGAAGGATTTCTAATTCCTTTGCCCTATGCTCTTTTTCAGGAGCCACTGTGATGGAAAGACCTCGGGCCACATTTCGGATAAAATCCTGAAAGGACATATCCTCTGGCAGAGACATCCTATGCCGAGGAGAAAAGGAATCCTCGGGAAGAAGTACTCTGGTATCAGCAGAGTCTTCGGAGTCTTCAGACTCATCCGAGGATTCAAAGTATCTCCGATCCCGGTGATCATGCAAGGCACGGTACCAGTACCGGTACCGATCGAAGTCAGTATTGAAGTGATTCGGTACTGACTTCTCGATGCCGGATAGAGACGCATGACTCGGTCCCGGTGGCATACCCGCCAATGTCGATGGAGTCGGTGCCGGTACCGGTTGAAGTGTCTGAAGTGGTTTCAGGGGCATCGAGGCCGTAAGAAGAGCCGCCAGACTGCGTTCAATAGCCAAGAATCTCTGGTCTGCCGATGCTTGGGTATCAGTGCCGGTTGAAGTGGCCGGAACCCCAGAGCATGGCACTAGTAGTTCTGTCAAAGTTGAGGCCTCGAGAACATCTTGGAGCCCCGTTAGTGCTTTGGAAGCCGAAGCCTCCCGCCGGGGAAATTTTGCCGGTGAAGATCCCTCAAGGGCAACGCCAGAGGCATCTGAATGCTTAGAAGGAGATCTACCCTTTGAGGACCGGCTAGATTTATGTTTAGTTACCTGAGATCCATGGGAGGAAGATGAAGCCCTGGAGGACATTGATGCCACGGACGCTGCATCGAAGGGAAAAAGAGTGCTAAGTTTAGCAGCCTGGTTCTGCCGGCCCCTTTTAGACATCATTCCACAGGCGAGGCACTCTGAAATAGAGTGGTCAGGACCTAAACATTTGAGGCACCATTCGTGGGTGTCAGTGACGGAGATGGTACCGTCACACTTAGAACATTTTTTTAAAACCCGAAGCAGGTTTTTCCATGTTTAAGGAAAAAATTGGGCCTAGTGCCCAAAATGGCGCCTAGCACCACAGAAGAAAGTTACTGAAGGAAAGACTCCAGAAATTAAGTGTTTTTTTTTTTTTAAAGAAAGAAAAGAAGAACCGACGGTTCTGATATAGCGTTGAGGGCAGGCAGACGCGACCACAAAAAAAGAAGTATAAGAATGGAATTTTCTGCGGTGACAGGATGTGTGACCTGTCGGCTCCGTGGAAAACGAAGAACTGAAGAGGGACAGTTGGGAAAGGCGGGAAGGCAGCATGCAGGCGCTGTGGGATGATCCCAAAGGCTTTCCTATTGGACGCTGGGGAGCGTTCCCGTGCAGGCTTCGTCAGTACCGACGATACCCATATGTGACGACTAAATTCCTGCTGTTCCCGGAGATATGCAATGCCCACAGCTTAGAGAGCCTGGATTCTGGAAGACTTCCTATGTAATATATTACAGTCCATGGAATAAAAAGCATCTCAGTGTTGCATGCAGGGAATTGCAGAGTATTTGATGACCCATGTGAACATTCAGAACAAACTAAAACGGTGCCCATTGACCACTTCTGCTACATCATCATGTCCTGCAAAGCTTATATAGACCATGCAGAGCTTCCACAAACAGCTCTGTGCCCTGGGCAACCCAAATGCACTGTGCCCACAGAAGAACAGAGACTGCAATATAACCTAAAGGGTAAAAAAGCAAGCCCTCAAGTCATTGTACCACCTCTGCATACCGATGCCATCTTCAAACCTCATCTTGATGGTAACTTTAAGATACAAGTGGCTATATAATTTTAGAATGCAAACTAATGAGGACAGGACACGGTGCCAACTCCACAATATGTCAGTCTTGATGCAACCTGTGCAGTGTGTTCCATAACCACACAGACGTTAATCACAAGACCCAAGGATACAAAGTCTAAAAGGCAGAAGCCACCTCCTGCCCCCAGCAGACCTCCAGAGGGTTCTCCTAAAAACAGAGATTCCCGAATACTCAGACTTTTCATTCTCACTCTGGGGCTGGGGACAGAGAGAGACATTTTCAGCAACAGATGTTAACACGCACCGGGAAACACATCTGGGGTCAGTTATTCTGCAGCTGTGTGATCTTAACATCTGCCAGAGAAGAATTGATGCCATGTTTAAAACGGCTCTTTCAGAGATCTCCAATGCAAACAAACCAATAAAAGGTCCAAATTACGGGCTTCACCTTTAAGGGGCCTATTTACTAAGCTTCATTAGCTGTTAATATAGCAATTACTGCATGCTAACAGTTAATGCAGGGCCTTAGCAGTTAATGAATCTCATCTTCTGCATGAACAGCTACTGCAGAACAATACAGAAAAAGGGTAAAGAACTGGAGGGCACTGTGCCTTACGGTTAGTTAATGCGTAGTAACTATCTACATTTACTGTACGTCACGGCCCCCGCCAGTTACCTGCCCATTCTTCACCCTGTACTGCGTTAGCTGTTAATGCAGCAGAAACGAAGGCCAATTAACACCTCCTGACGAGCTGCAGAAAAAATGGACAGTATTATGTGTGATAACAGTTAGTGCAAATGAAGAGGCATTCCTCCAATGCTTAACACAGAGGTTTTTGCAGCTACTGTGCATTCGTTTAGGAAATTAATGTGCAGTAACTGAAAACTCTTAGCACACTTTACTCAACAGAACCTTAAGTGAATCAGTCTAGAAGAGGAGGGTGGAGACAAACAAAAGCCCCATTCCTTCAAAGTCACACACAGGAAGGTTTTCAAAGACATTTCTACAAACTGAAAAGCATTTTACACATGAAAACGGGACTTGAAAATTGTCTCTTCTCAATGGAGGTAAAATGGCAATGTTTAATTTTGTCTAGATGGTTCAAGAGACATGCCTGAGGGCAAGACGTCAGTGAGCCAGGCAACGGCAGGCAGAGTTTTGTACAATTCGAACTGCTCATTATTTCCAATGGAAAAATAACGCACAGAGAAAGCTGCTGGCGGGAGTAATAATCCAAGCAAACCGGCAGCGTAGCTTTCCTTTCATTGCTGATGCAAGTCCTGTAGGGTATAATGCGCCAATGTGGACACTTTATTAGCGGTCTGCGACTGCTCTGAGGTTTGCAATTGTCATTCTTTTCAGTCTATTAAGCTAATAAAAGCTTATCCTTTAATTTACGATTAGAAAGGTTATTTACTCTTGATCAAAGCTGCCAAAGACTTAGGGGAAAAAACCCTCAGTTTGGCAAGCGTCTTAGAGAATGCACAGACCCTGCAATGTTTCCTAATGAACTATACACAGCATCTACTTAAACTAGAATATTTACATATTTCTGGCATGACACATCGCAAGGCTGTTGAGTGCAGACTAATGTGAGGCCAAGCCCGGGGCAGCCATTCCCTTCCATTCCCTCCTGCTGCGGGGCAGTATAAATCAGGAGAACATGACACCTTAAACTACATGGCAAGCCCCCCCAGCAAGGCACTGGCCACAGCAGGGCATGTGCTTGGAAGTCAAGATGCCCAACCATGCCTGGGTAGACAGGCTCCCTTCCTGGTTACAGATGCTGTGCATTATTCAATGTCCAGGAAGATACAAGCACAGGCCATGTGCTGGCTCTCTGGTCACTCTTGCAAGAGAAGGCAGGGTTAGGTCCATTGGGAGAACCAAGAATTACCATGGTCACAGCACTGCAGGGTTAGAATACAGCGTCTGTGAACAACCTTCCTCCCTACAAAATGCAACAGCAGGGGCCGGAGTCCTGCTTCAAACCTTCAGATTCCTCCATTTTGTCAGATTTCTGATAAATAATACACCAGCTGTTGTCATGCTTTATGCTCCGTGCTGACATCTGGCAACAGATCCTCCTGTGAAACTCTGCATGGGTGAAGTCAGCCTTCTGAGAAAGGTGCGAGATCTGGGTCTAGTTTCCAGGGTTCAGCTTTGCTCTCTTCCTGCATCCGAGGCTCAATGGAAAATACATCTGCTCATTTCTGAGTATTTAAATTCCCCTTGAGATATGGCTATGCAGCATGCAAAAAGAGGAAAAGCTGTCACCTCCGACACCGATGAAGGTGAAGCAGCCTCAAATAAACTGGTCTCTTAGGGAGAAGGCCGCTTCCCCAGAGCTGGAAGCGTAGGGCTGTATTATTCAGGCCACAGAGTAATAAACACATAATCTAAGGACATGGCAGGAGCTCTTAGTTCCTGGACACAATGCACAGACAGGCCATTAATTACAAGATGGGCTATTGTGCGTTCTGTTGACAACTCTTGGGTGAAAAAACTTTTCTACGGTTGTAACTCTCAGACTTTCAGCTTGCCTGCAGTATGGCTGAATATCACCACTATCCAGATAAATTTGTGACCTACTCCCCCCCCCTCGCCCACTGGCCCCATTACTATAGAGATAGCAAGCAGACCATTTGGATGGATACAATTTGTATAGGACTGAAAATCCGCGCATAGGGAGATTATACGTTTACCATCTGCCGGTGGATGCATAACTTCTTTGGAATATTGGTCCGTTAGTGTTTATGTTATAGGAATATAAGATATGCCATACTGGGTCAGACCAAGGTCCATCAAGCCCAGTATCCTGTTTCCAACAGTGCCCAATCTAGGTCATACATACCTAGCAGTTTCCCCAAAAGACACAGGTTCCACAATGCTTGTATTGGGTCAATCAGTGATATCCTGGGTCCTTTTTAATAATGGTTTATGGACCTTTTCTCCAGGAACTTGTCCAAACCTTTTTTAAACCCAACTACACTAAAAGTCTATACTACATCCTCCGGTAACAAATTCCAGCGTTTGATTACACATTGAGTGAAAAAATATTTTCTCTTATTTGTCTTAAATAGTTTACACTGTAGCTTTATTGCATGTCCCCTAGTCTTTTTATATTCTGATGATGTAAACAATCGATCTACATTTACCCGTTCCAGTCCATTTATTAATTTATAGACCTCTATCATATCTCCCCTCAGCCGTCTTTTTTCCAAGTTGAAGAGCCCTAACCTTTTTAGCCTCTCTTCATAGGGGTATCCTTCCGTCCCCTTTACCATTTTGGTGGCTCTTCTCTGTAACTTTTCTAAGATACAGCGACTAGAATTGTACACAGTATGCAAGGTGCGGTCGTACCATGGAGCGATACAGAGGCATTATAATATCCTTTGTTTTATTCTCCATCCCTTTCCTTATGATACCTAGCATTCTATTTGCTCTCTTGGCCACCGCTGCACACTGGGCCGAGGGTTTTAACATGTTATCCACAATGACGCCTAAATCTTTTTCCTGGGTGATGGTTCCTAATGTGGAACCTTGCATTGTGTAACTATAGTTTGGGTTTTTCTTTCCTAGGTGCATAACTTTGCACTTGTCCACATTAAATTTCATCTGCCATTTTGATGCCCAGTCTTCCAATTTATCAAGATCCTCTTGCAATTTTCCACAATCCTCTTGGGTTTTAACAACTTTAAATAATTTTGTGTCATCTGCAAATTTGATAACCTCACTTGTTATTCCCTTTTCCAGGTCATTTATGAATATGTTAAAAAGCAGCGGACCCAGCACAGATCCCTGGGGTACTCCACTAAACCTTTTTCTATTGGGAAATTTGGCCATTTAGCCCTACCTACTGTTTTCTATCTTTTAACCATTTCCTGATACACTATAGTACACTGCCTTCTATCCCATGACTTTTTAGTTTTACCAAAAGTCTCTGATGAGGGACCTTGTCAAAGGCTTTCTGAAAGTCCAGATACACTATATTTACCAACTCACCTTTGTCTACCTGTTTATTCACATCTTCAAAAAAACATAACAGATTAGTAAGACAAAATCTTCCTTGTCTAAAGCCATGTTGGCTGTCTCCCATTAAGCCATGACTATCTACATGTTCGCTAATTTTTGTTCTTTATGATGGTTTCTACCATTTTTCCCTGTCGGGCTCACCAGTCTGTAGTTTCCCGGATCACCCCTGGAACCTTTTTAAAAAATTGGCGTTACATTGGCGATCCTTCAGGTATTACAGATGATTTTAATGATAGTTCACCGATTACTAATAGCAGGTCTACAATCTCATATTTCAATTCTTTCTACACCCTTGGATGTATATCATCCAGTCCAGGTGATTTGCTACTCTTCAGTTTATGAAATAGTTGTAAAACATCTTCCCGGTGTATTGATATTCTTTCAATTCTTCCGCAGTATCACCTTTAGATAACATGGAAGAATTGAAAGAAATATTGATACACCGGGAAGATGTATTACAACTATTTGATAAACTGAAGAGTAGCAAATCACCTGGACCAGATGGTATACATGCAAGGGTGTTGAAAGAACTGAAATATGAGATTTCAGACCTGCTATTAGTTATCTGTGAACTATCATTACAATTATCTGTAATACCTGAAGATTGGAGGATTGAGACTTGCCGGCATTTACGTAGTATACCCATAGGCATTCCTGGGAGAGGAGAGGGCGAGATTCTTACTGACACAGTCACACCTTGGAGCAGGTGTAACTGGGCAGGAGCTGTGAGCAGCTGGGGCGCATGTTGCCTTGATAAAATAGAGACACATAGGTGTCTATGCGCCTTTCCTCTCTACGCACCCTGTTATAAAACTACCCCGAAGTATGAGGCAAAGGTGCGAGTTCAGTGTCCGAGCACACAAAAAGTAAAATCCTCTGAATTTCTTCTCTCTTAACTCTTTGGGGCGCTGTTGATGGTGCAGCATTAACCTGTGTCGCGAAGTCTATTGAGAGCAGCACCTGCTTCCTAAGGTGTTTATTTCTTACAGATTATAGAATTTGTTTGTGCTTTAGTTCTTCTTCTAGAGACTCATGTCTTCTGGTTTCAGGCCCATTTTCCTGAGAGTCCAATGTGTCTCTACACAACTTAGTCTCAGCACTGTGTGCATTAGTGGAAGACCGGCCCCACTTGTTACAGTAGCAGACTGAGAGCCAGGTAAGCCAGGGGTCAAATCCCACTGATACCATTGCGCCGATTGTTCGGAATCATGATCACGAACTGAAGAGTTGGCACAAGTGAAATATTTAAAGAAAAGATAACTATTGCGGAAATAAAATAAATATTGTTCTCTTGGGCTTCTGCAGCCAGTATGGTGATCTTATATTACAGTTTTCCAGGCCATGCTTAGTCTTTGTAAATGGAACCGATGTTTCAGCCACCAAGCTGTGGCTTGCTTCAGGGTGAGGTACTGTAGTTAGCAGTGGATGTCTGTCCTTTTATATAGTACTACTTGAACCCAACAAACATTCTTGCCAAATGTTTGTTGGGTCAAAATTTCCCGCCTCAATCCCACAATCGGATTTGAGTACTACTGAATAAAATAATAGACATCCACTGCATAACCTCTTCACCCTGAAGCAAGCCACAGGCTCCAGTTACTAAGATGCAGCATGACACGAAAAACTGCAAAGATTTAAATAAATATTTTCTCTAAGACAGAAGTGTAAATACAATGCTTTCGAGCCAATGCTAACGCCTGGCGACCCAGCAGCTCCTGGGTTTCGTTGGCAGTGGAACAGGAAGTAGATTGCTAGGCCTATGAGAAGATTATTTATACATATATACATCCCTCAAAGTGATGTATATATGTGTAAATAATTATCTGTTATCCATATATGTGTAAATAGTTAAGATGGTTATCCAAGTTGAGCTACCTGTTATTTGTAATTACGGTGTAATCCCCCACCGTAAAATACCTCAATGTTCCATGTAAACCGCACTGATATCAAAGAGTGCAGTATATAAGAGAAATAAATAAATAAATAAGTAAATGGTTTGAAACACGTGAATGAGTGTCAGAAAATGAGTAAAGTGACTATTATGTAACCCAAAGCTTTGGCAAATGAGCTGTTTCTGCTTATTTAATGAATTTTAAAATGAAAATAGTAAAAAGGCCTAACCCTAAGGGTTACTAGCTATATCAGAGCTGGATATAATTATTATAAAAAAAGGTCCAGCAAAAATAATTTTACCAATCCACTTAGTGCTGTGTGTTTTTTCACTTCTGCAGTATGCAGTGTGGAAGACATGCCCAGTGGTTCCCCACACGCTCTGTAAGTAGGCCACACGCTACAGACTGCGTGTGAGGGGTCCATGCTTCCCACAGTACCCCCCTATTAGAGACACATTGGATGCACAGTTCCCTCTCCACGTCTCATTATCAGAACTTGATGGAAAGGTTTCCCACTTGCCTTTGCAGGTTACAGTATCATAGTCACACACTTGAAAGCAAGCACAGCAATATTTCAAGGTAGTTTTCCAGGCAGATTTTGGAATCTGAAGTTGAAACCTCATAGCTCCAGGCCATGGACCCCCCTGTCCCCCCCCCCCTTGCTGAGAGAGCAGAAGACCCTCCATGTCCTTGGCCTTATGAATTCATGCTCAGATTAAACAGTACATGAACAGCCGTTCTCGGGGTGTCTCACCTATAGGGATCTGTGGGGTCCCGGGCATCGCACGCATCAGCATGACCGTGGCAGACGCAACGTCCTCCAATGCTGATATCCTTGATACTGTAGTAATACTGAGAAAGCAGAAAACCACAAATAAAAGTTCGTCTTCACATGTTATGTGCATTCATGCTTATTCAAGCCGACAAAATGCTTAGCGAGTTCCCCACCTTTGGCAGTGGCTTGCTTCAGCTACCATTGAGAAATGCTGAACGGTGGATTATGCAACAGAGGTCCATCTCGCCAACCGCTAACACCCTCAGCGGGTGACTCTGCTCTTCTAGCACCTCCTTTCCCCCGTCTCCTTTAACATGTAAAAGTACTGGCTGCCTCTCACAACCATACTCCGGCTTAGGAGAGTGGTTAATTACTGTTGTAATATGTGCATCACCCCCAGAGAGATTGAAAGCTGTGCTCCTCTCTCGCTACATACAGACAGATAAGACAGATTTAGAGAGAGAGAGTGAGACAGATAGAGAGAGATGAAGATATATAGAAAGAGAGAGAGAGATATACTGAGAGATACAGCTACTCAAACTTTTTATTTTATTGCATTTTCCAAAAATAGTAGTTTCCTGAAAATGACCTTCTTACCCTTATCTTCTGCATAGCCTATAGACTGACCTACAGACAACTCTTTGGCAAAAGAGTCCAGAAACATGAGGATTAGAAAAAAAAATGTTCAAAAATGGCATCAGGCTTCCGAGACACCTCATCTGAGGGCACACCATGCTTTGGTATTCTGCCCAGGAGACTCACCCTTCTGGTGACGGTAGGGTCCTTCAAGGCCTTGCCCATTAAGTGGCCCAGCAGTGTGTTGGTTCTCAGGAAACGCAGTCGGATGTTGGTGGCTTTCGTGAAATTTCGCAAGATGGGAGAATAGGAGAAGTTCATAGCTCCTGGACGCCCATTAACCAAAGAAACCACGATCTGATGAATGAAGACAGATCACACACTGAGCAATGTCTCCGCCCGCACGCTGTCTCCTTACAGTCTCATTCAGCAATGATGACAGCGTCAGGGATAATCTGGGATTTCCAGAAATGAGACTTTTTTTAAACTGACATTGAATATCCGGCTCAGTCGCATAGCAGGCAAGCTAACTGGGAAGTGGCAATATTCAGCCCTCTCCCAGTTAGCTTCACTGGTGCCTAATTTTTGCTGCTTAGGGATAAGCGGTCAGTAGCTGAATATTTCTGCTGCCCAGTTATCCCCGAGTGCTGCCCTGGTTAACCCCGGGCATGCAGCAATCGCACCCACGGATAGTCCACGGCACCAACCACGTTAGCATTGCTGAATATCCCGGTCGGTGCAATTACTGCGGTTAGCAAGTCTGCTAATCAGGTTAATTGCATTGCATTGAATATCTGGCCCATAGACTATCAAATACTAGAATTTAGGCACAAATATAAAAATTACCAGGGGACCATTCAGCCCGTGGTGGTCAGCGCCACCGTAATTAATGAAATGGACATTCAGCACCGTTGCCTGGATACTAGCAGCCAGTGGCAGCACTATTGGGATGACACCATCATACCGATAATCCATGTGGTCTAGATCAGTGCTGGCTCTGTATCACGTCTGCCCGTGGACCTTCCCAGCAGTATTCGAATAATGCCAAGGGCAGCCAGAGGAAATATTCAGTGGACAGAACCTCTAAATATCCCCTGCACCAGTTAGCAAGTTCTGGGAACTGGATAAGTCCTTTTGAATACTAACTGCCTATAGGAGCAGACATTTAGACCAATTCCAGGACTGGGATAAAGGTCCATGTCTGCAATGTAGGCGCAAGATCTACCACTGAAGCCAGTGTTGTAGAAACACAAGGAGGTACCTACTTGTCTATATAAAAGTTGCCTTAATATGGAACCTGCAAAGCGCTCAGAATTAAGCACCCTTTATCAAATCAACCTCTGTGTCATTCCCTGAGGATTTCCTTGTGCTCTCGCTCAGTATACCAACAGCAACTCCTATGTTTATTTATTAATCTTCAATACTGACAAAGCACCTTTCCTATACTGAAACAGTACTATCCAAAGGAGTCGGCACAGGTAAAACATAATATAACAAATATACACATGAACACCAGGAGAATCAGCAACAGTCACTGCCTAGGTAGGCCGTCCCGCCCACTTCCCTCCACCGCTCAGCAAGATCCACGTTTCCCTACTGCAGCACACACTGAAAGAAAACGTCACCTCTCCATTTTCCAAGGGCACGATTCTTGAATATTCAGTCGTGCAGATGGCATCGTCATCTCTCGCAATGCGTTCCACGGTGCGAGGGCCAAACCTCTCAATGCAGTCTCTCTTGGAAGCTGTTACAAACCAGAAAAGTTATTCAAAATGAAAAAAAGGAGGAGATATTTAAAACTGGCAGGTATGGAAACATTTTGCATTGACTAGACCCCTTTCCGGCCACGGGCTAATTTCTTCTTACCCTCCGAGTGTTAAAATTTAAGGGCATTTATATTAGTGCTGCTACTGTCTTTAGGAGAATGACGGAAAATACAGGATTCTGGTTTTGTTCTGGAAACACTATTTCTCTGAAATGCGCATGCTGTGGAGCTAGAAAAAGTCAATGACATGCCTTGGAGTCTGACCACTGAGTTATATGATGGCTAGCATTATGTAGACTCTTTCTAAGGACAGAGCACGTTTGTCGAGCATACATCAAGCATTGCCGACAGCTCAGGAGTGTACTGCTCCTGAATCTTGTAACCATCACACTGAAGTCACGCCAAATGAGCACTTGTTTAACGGTAATAACAGGTCGTTGCCACATTCCATGACCTGCAGGGCACATAGGAAGTAAGCACCAGTGCCCCTGAACACTTCCTCAGCAGGACCCAGATCCCTGGCCCACTGTAGCCAAATTCTCATCCTTGCAGCCACACATTCTGTCAGGTTCATTAGGAATGGAGATAATTTAACTGGGTAACTAAAGAGTCTCCCAGCTAGAATGTCCTGTTTGAAAATCATTCCCCCACAGAGCAGTTAAAAGTATGTGCACATGACTTCGGCACGTGCTTTCACACATCATTCTGGGGGGAGGTGGGAGGGAAGAGGAAAAAAAAAAGCTATGGAGTATTAGAGTTAATTTTCAAATGCACAGAGACAGGCTGAATTTTTAATGGAAGGTTTTAATAATACATACATAAGGCAAAACAATAGCAAATGACCCCCCATCTGGCCCTCATCTTAGCATATCCATTCACAAGGCTCAAGAAGCTTTGTGTTCTCCCCCCCTTGAACAAAATACCCCCTCCCATCTCATCATTTGTTCACACATACTAACATTTACTTCAAAACAACAACAAAAAGAAATGCTTTCAAGATACCTGAATCTTTAATACCATCTTATCCCTCTAGAGCGCAGGATCCTGAACCTCCATCCATCAGGCAAAGGGAACCAAGATTCTTTGAAACTAGTCTAGTTTATCTTGTTTTAAGGCAGTTAACTTACCCATCATTTGCAACTTTTCCTCCAGGAACTTGTCCAAAACTCTCTCTCAAAGCCAGCTACACTAACAACTTTTACTATATCCTCCAGCAACGAATTCCAGAGTTTGATTACATGTTGAGAGAAAAAAATATTTTCTCCGATTAGTCTTAAATGTGCTTCTCTGTAGTTTTATTGTGTCTCCCCTAGTCTTTCTATTTTTTAAAAGAGTAAACAACCGATCTACGATTAGCCATTCTACTTCACACATTATTTTATAGATTTCTTATCATATTCCCCCTCAGCCATCTCTTCTCCAAGCTAAACAGCCCTCACCTTTTAAGCCTGTCCTCGTAGGGGTATCCTTCCATCCTCATTTTGGTTTTCCTTCTCTTTATTGTACCGCCCATCACAAAAGCATCTGAGCGGTTTACAAACGTATCAAAGGCTGCTGGAAAGAATGCCAATTCAAATGGACAGGAAAGGAAAGAGTAGAGGTAAAGAATAGAGGGGGGGGGGGAATAAAGGATCAGAGAGCAAGTGAAGGAGTAGGCTGGTAAGTGTGCTTCAGCGTGGGGGGGGGGGGGAGCAGAAAAGGTGGGTTTTTAGTTTGGCCTTAAAGGTTTATCTTTTGTAACTCTATCATATTTGTTTTTTGATGTGGTGACCAAATCTGCATGCTATACTCAAGATGTAGTCGCACCATGGAGTAAAACAAAGGTATTATACAACGGCAACAAGTGTATTCTATGTTATAATGTAAACTTATCATGTTATGTTCAATGTAAACGGCCCTTGATCACTGGAAGGGGCGGTATAGAAAATACTATTAAATAATAAATAAAGAATAATTAGGATATCCTCTGTTTTATTCTAATCTTCACAATCACAAAGTAATGTGACCTCACTTATAATGCTGTCTCCATCCTGCTTCAGAGTTGCTGTGCTGAACTTTAGCTAGTGCTGACCTCCATGACCCATCCAGTAGGTGACTCTGCATCTGATTTTAAGAGGTGCAATAGAAGAAGCTGCAACTCCCCTGCAATACGCAAGGCCACTATGACAGATTGCTGATGGTGAGATACGACCCATAAGAACACAAGACAGGAGGCCAGATGTTCACCCAAAGTAATGTTGGCGCTTAACTGGATTACCCCCCAAGATAGTGGGTACAGGGAAGGGAGATTAGGAAATCAGTCTGTCTTTCTTATGGAGTAAAATCTTATAAAGTTATCCTGCTCAATGACTGGAAGCTGCGAGTTATCTTCAGCAGTGTGGCCTGGAATAACAAAGCTAACTAGAAAAGTTAATTGTTTTCTCAATTACTATGTTACTATGCTTGTATGAAACAATGTAACTACAACAGCATCACTTGTAGTCTCATGCTATTTTCCTTCATATTAAAACCTGGAGTGACCTTGCAAGCTTTGAAGAGAGAAATAGCTAATTACCTACAGGGAAATAAGCTCAGAATTTTGACATGGACCAAGCTTTGCAGGATTGCAGAGTGTCACCAACAGGCTCATGGATAAGCAGGAGCTATTTATAAACACATTTAATGTAAAATGAACCCGGCAAAGGTTTAGCTGGCGACAACGTCTATGGAGAATGCTATAAACAGAGAGGAAGCAGGGTTACAGGGTTCAATAGAGGGTGCTGAGATGGGGTAGCAGCTAAGTAAGGCTGTATAGAGTCGACGGCTTCCATAGACACATCTCCAATGGAGGCTTTTGTTTACGAAATTACAATTATGACCTGGCCCAGGCTGGAGCCCTGAACAGCGCTGCAGTAAGGCCACCTTCACAAGGGGGCTAACACTATATATGCCATTGCAGTATGATTTTACAGCTGACAAGCAGCTAACATAGGCAGCTTTTGCCTCTCACATGGAAACATGATGCTATTCTCTAGATGTGGTGCGGCTCTCATCAATCTTCCCTCCCCGAAAGCACAGTTCTCTTCCCCACATCAAGCAAGACCAATTGCCGAAAGGTTCCTGTGATCCCATTGGCGTGAGCTGCAGAAACCCGAGGCATGCCAGCATGACATGCCTGCGGATTAAGATCCGGCCCTGGCTCCCCTCTGCCTTCCCTTCTCTTTCATGTTCTTTCCTCGGCTCACATGCAGCAGGGTCAGCTGTGGAGCTTGGCAGCCATCACTGAAGTACAAAGCTGTGCATCATCAGTTATCCAAGCACAGAGCAGCAAACAGCGAGAGAATAAAGGAGTAAGTCTGCTGTCTTCCTTACAACTGGAAGCCTGCCCATGAAACTCTCCCAACCAACCAGGGCTTTGTGTACGAGGCTTCACCAAAAAGCCACAGGGTCTGACAAATCTGGAAAGGAAGCTCCAGCTTCAAGTGTCAAGGGTTAAATGTTTTAATCATACATCTAATAATTAGATCGTTTGGATACCTACTATCTTCTGGAACAGGGGTGTACCACTGGAGTGACTTATTACACACAACACCAACTGTTCCTCCTGCTGCATTCTGTCTCATCTCTTAGCTGATAATATGATAGAGGTCTATAAATTAATGAACGGAGTGGAACGGGTAAACGCAGATCGATTGTTTACATCATCAGAATATAGAAAGACAAGGGGACATGCAATGAAGCTACAGGGTAACCTATTTAAGACTAAGAGAAGATATTTTTTCACTCAACGTGTAATCAAACTCTGGAATTTGTTACCGAAGGGTGTAGTAAAAGCTGTTAGTGTAGCTGGGTTTAAAAAAGGGTTGGACAAGTTCCTGGAGGAAAGGTCCATAAACCATTATTAAAAAGGGACCCAGGATATCACTGCTTGACCCAATACAAGCATTGTGGAACCTGTGTCTTTTGGGGAGACTGCTAGATACTTATGACCTAGATTGGCCACTGTTGGAAACTGGATACTGGGCTTGATGGACCTTGGTCTGACCCAGTATGACATATCTTATGTTCTTATGAACTAATTACAGATAACACCACTCTGTGCCTTAATTTGAATGGACAGTGAGTGCAGACAAAGGCTTGGGGGCAGGGCTGGCACAACCATTAAGCAAACTATGCAGATGTCTGGGGGGGGGGGGGGCAATGAGCAGGGCATGCAAAGCTAAACAATAGATTCTAACAGACTGGGGGGACATAAGGCTTAAGGTTTGCCTAGGGTGCCAACACCTTAAACCAACTCCGAGGCCAGCCCTGACAGGGGAGGTCATTTTGCTGCCCATTCTCTCTCCCTGCTGTAGTCCAAAGACCCTCCTTGATCTCTAACTTTCTACTCCCTTCTTCAGCACTAAGGATGCTCCTTGCTTGTCCCAGGCTCTCTTCAATTCCAGGAGGCTGTGGATGCAGCCCTCATCCTGTCTGTAAATAAATGCTTCCCAAATTACTCCAGAGTCTATCCTTTCCCAGCCTCCTATCCCTATCAAGAAGTCAAACCTAAGCTTTCCAACTGTTGGTGAAGCCAGGTATGGTGTGGAATTTGGAATGTGTACAGTCATCTACCTATGGGCGGGGCAGAGACAGAGAACCAAAAACTAATATTCCACAAGTGGTCATGCTGGGATGTAGTCAAAACACTTTTCTCTTTCTACACTTAGTCCCTCGGTGCACTTATTTCCTCCCATGGTTTTCAGTACCATCTTTATGATGACAACTCTCAAATCTACCTCTCTACATCTGAAATCTCTCCAGGAATCCAGTCCCAGATCTCTGCCTGTTTAACTGACATTGCTGCCTGAATGTCACGGAGCATGGTCAAAAGCGAGCTCCTTATCTTTCCCTCTAAACCCCCTTCCCCCTTCCTTCTCTATTTCTGTGAATGACACTACACTCCTCCCCTTTCCACAGTTTACAATCTTGGGGCCATCTTTGGTTAGAGCACTGGCTTGGGAACCAAAAGACCAGAGTTTGATTCCCACTAGCACCTCTTGTGGCCTTGGGCAAGTCACTTAACCCTCCATTGCCTCAGAAAAATCCAAGTTATCAATGTTCCTGTTTAATTATTTATTTATTTAACAGTTTTTATATACCGCCTTTACTTAAGATCAAAGTGGTTTACATTATAACTCACACTTTTACATAGAACCTATTGAACTTGCACACTTACAGAAGAACTTATTTTGGAAACATAGGGTAGGGAATCATGCAGGAGATGCTTTGTAGCATAACTTATATACGGTTAAGTCTAGATACAGACAGAATTGGAATTTTCTCTGTAGTGCTCTGTCTTTTCGGTCTGTTGTTGGGACTGGTGCAAAGTAAATGTTCTAGGGCTGCAGCTGACATGTTACGTCTGATCTTAAAGATAGTCAAGGCAGATTTGTATTTAGAAAGGGCCATAATTGGGAGCCAGTGGAGCTGGTGTAAAATGGGTGTTATGTGCTCTTTCTTGCCAAGTTTAAGTTACAATGTAAACCACTGACTAAATGATAAAGTGGTATAAAAAAACTGCTAAATAAATAATTCTTTGACTTTACTCTCTTTCTCTGGGCATGTTCAACAGATGGCTAAAACCTGCCGCTTCTTTCTCTATAACATCAGCAGAATTTGTCCCTTCCTTTCTACTCACACTACTAAGACACTTACCCACTCCTTGACCACCTCCCATCTAGACTATTGTAACCTGCTCCTTGCTGGTCTTCCTTTGAATCATCTCTCTCCTTCAATCTGTTTAATACTCAGCTGCACATCTTATCTTCCGCCAGCCTCGCTATGCCCATATTACTCCTCTTCTCAAGTCACTTCACTGGCTCACTATCACTTTCCCCATCCACTTTGAACATCGACTGACTTATAAGCACCTTCATTCTGTGGCTCCTCACTACCTTTCCTCTCTTATCTCACTCTATACCCCCTTCTTGGGAACTCCCCTCCTCTGGCAGATCCTGTTTATCTGTGCCCTTCCCTGCCACTGCCAACTCCAGACTTTGTTCCATGTATATGGAGTAGTGAGATGGAATGAACAAACCATCTGAATCTTTGTGTCAGGCCCCTTCTCTAGCCCTATTCAAATCCAACCGCTTTTGGATCCTGATGTTCCTCACTTTCTTGTCCACTACTTATGTGTATCTTACCGTCCTCTGATGCCCGGTTTCACTATGGGCCCAATTCCATTCTCCACGTTGATTTCCTTTGTATGTCCGGGCTGACCCAGACATACACAGGAGATCACGATTCTGATCCCACGGGGCATGTCTAGCCCCCGGGATCAGAATCATGAACAGCATTGTGCGTGCAGGCTGGGACTGTGATTCAGTCCTGGCCTGCAGGTACAGCAAAACCCGACTAACTCAGTCTGAGCATTTAATGAAGTCGCGACACCATGGCACTGCGGCTCCATTTAAATCCCATGATGCCGGCCACTGACGAAAAAGTTAATTCCCCATAGCCCAACCCAGCCTCCTAAGGCCAGGGTTGGGCTGCAGGGATTTAACTTTTGCCCCTCCCACAGCTCCTTCCGCACCCCGGAGCCACCAAAACGGAACGTCCAGGGAAGTTATTCCACCCTGGGGATGGAATAACTTCCCCAGCTATTTCACCAGCTCTGGAAGTCCAGGGCCGGCGATCACCCACTGCCCACCCACTCTCTGCCCCCGGGCCGCCTCTTCCTCAACCCCAACTAACTTCCCCGCTCAACCGGCAGGGAGGTTAATCGGGAGTCTGAAGCCACCACGAATAGCGGGGATGGACATCCTGACCCCCTATGTGTTTTGTCTTGATTAGATTGTAAGCTCTGATGAGCAGGGACTGTGTCTTACATCTATATATACAGTGCTGTGTATGCCTTGTAGCGCTATACACATGATTATTAGTAATAGCAGTACCAGATAGGTTAATTGTTTCCTTTCTACTGTCATCTACTATGCAATGATATGTGAAGGACCATGATTTGATAATGTCCCACCACCAAGGCATCAGGAAATACTTCTTTATGGAAAGGATAGTGGTAGCTGCATGAAAGCACAGTTACTTACCTGTAACAGGTGATCTCTGGGAACAGCAGGAATAAGTCTTCACATATGGGTATCGTCGGTACCGACGGAGCCTGCGCGGGAACGCTCTCCAGCGTCCAGTAAGAACGCTTTTGGGAACATCCCACAGCGCCTGCACGCTGCCTTCCTGCCTTTCCCAACCACCTCTCTCCAGTTCGAGTTTTAAAGCTGAGACAAAGAGAGAGAGAGGAAAGGAAAGATAGATAGAGAGATACAACTCCTAGGGGAGGTGGGTGGGTTGTGAAGACTTATTCCTGCTGTTCCCAGAGATCACCTGTTACAGGTAAGTAACTGTGCTATCTCCAGGAACAAGCAGGAATGAGTCTTCACATATGGGGACTCCCTAGCTGCAGATGCCAGGGAGAAACCCCAGGTTGTGTGTCCTTGAAAAGGACTCTACTTCCCCCCATGGATCTCTGGCATCCGACCAGGCTAGGTGGGTAGGAGTTGATTAGGAATGGAACAGGTGTTTGAGAACAGCCTGACCAAACAAGGCATCCTGGTGGGAGTCCTTGTCCAAACAGTAATGGGCTGTGAAGGTATGAACCGAGGCCCAGGTGGCCGCTCGACAGATTTGGTCGATGGACACAGAGTTTAGATGAGCCATTGAGGCTGCCATGGCTCTCACATTGTGAGCTGTGACATGGCCCTCCAGAGAAATGTTCCTACTCTGGTAGGTGAAAGAAATACACTGAGCAATCCAGTTGGACAGTGTTCTCTTAGAGACTGGAAGTCCTAAATGAGAAGGATCAAAAGCAACAAAGAGTTGAGAAGACTTTCTATGTTGCTGTGTTCTTTGTAAGTAAAAAGCGAGAGCTCTCTTACAATCCAAGGTATGAAGATTCCTCTCTGCATTTGATGCATGAGGTCCTGGAAAAAAGACAGGTAAATATACCTCTTGGTTCAGATGAAAAGGTGAGACCACTTTAGGCATAAAGTGTGGATTGGTCCTGAGGACTACCTTATCATGATGGAACCTTGTATAAGGAGGATTAGCCACCAAAGCTTGCAACTCACTGATGCGGCGTGCTGAGGTGACTGCAATGAGAAAAATAACTTTCCAAGAAAGGAATTTCAAGGAGGTGGTGGCTAAAGGTTCAAAGGGTGGCTTCATAAGCTGGCCAAGAACCAGGTTTAAGTCCCATGCCACTGGAGGTGGTCTAATGGGAGGTTTAGTTAAAAGAAGGCCTCTCATGAATCTTGCTATAAGAGGATG
The DNA here is from genome assembly GCA_033557465.1 of Ichthyophis bannanicus. NCBI lineage: Eukaryota > Metazoa > Chordata > Amphibia > Gymnophiona > Ichthyophiidae > Ichthyophis > Ichthyophis bannanicus. The sequence continues at coordinate 125,645,845 of CM066049.1, forward strand.
AGAGGAAATAGGTTGTCCATTGAGAGGCTTGAGGGACGCTGCAATAGCACTCCAATGGACTCTTACTGAATTCGTTTTCAGACCTGCATGGGATAGATGCAGGAGATACTCTAGTAGAGAATTCAGAGGTATTGCAAGAGGGTTTAGACCTTTCCCTGAACACCAAATGGTAAATCTTTTCCATTTGAAAGCATAGGAACGTCTAGTAGAAGGCTTTCTAGAGCATGAATAACATCTCTGACTTGCTGAGAGAGATGAAAATCTTGAAGGTCTAGGCCCTCAGCAACCAAGCCATGAGATGGAGCGACTGGGGGTTTGGGTGCCACAAAGTTCCCTCTTCCTGGGACAGAAGGTCTGGTGCAGAGCCCAAGTCCAGGGAAGGAGCTTGAGAGAGATGCAGAGGTAGAGGGTACCAAACTTGGCGTGGCCAATGTGGTGCTATGAGGATCATGGTCCCTTGATCTCTCTGAAGCTTGAATAGTGTCTTGGGAATTAGGGGAATTGGTGGAAAGGCATAAAGGAAGTCTTGACCCCAGTAAAGGAGGAAGGCATCCTTGGCCTGAACTCCCTGACAGGGAATTCTGGAACAGAACCAGGGAAGTTTGGCAAAGAGGTCTATGTCCGGAGTTCCCCAAATTCGAAAAATCCTGGCTACCTGGTCCATGTGGAGGGACCACTCGTGTGGAAGCAGAACTCGACTGAGTCTGTCCGCCCAAGAGTTTTGAACGCCTGGAAGATATACTGCCAGAAGATGGATGTGATGCTCTTTGGCGAAGGCCCACAGTCGCAAAGCTTCGTTGCAAAGCAACAGAGAGCCAGTCCCGCCCTGCTTGTTTACATAGAACATGGCTACTTCGTTGTCCGTATGGATGAGGACTGTCCTGTAGCTGAGCAGGGAATGGAACACTCTGAGAGCTAATAATATTGCTCTGAGTTCCAAGAGATTGATATGCAGAGAAGTCTCCTGTGGAGACCAGATGCCCTGGGTGGAGAGATCTTGCAGATGAGCTCCCCAACCCATTGGAGAAGCATCTGTTGTCAGAGTTGCTTGGGGTAGCGACTGCTGAAAAGGGGACCCCAGCAACAGATTTGGAGGGGACTTCCACCACTGGAGAGACCAAAATAGGCGACTGGAGTTTGCTATTTTGTCTGACAGGCAACCTGATGCCTGAGTCCATTGGGTGGACAAAGTCCATTGAGCTGCCCTCATGTGAAGGCGAGCATATGGAACCACATGCATGGTGGATGCCATGTGGCCTAATAGTTGTAACATCTCTCGAGCAGTTAAATGGGACTTTAACTGTATCTGGGAGGCTAACTGCACCAAGTGTAGGCAACGGGCCTGAGGAAGATAGGCCCTTGCAGTTGTGGTATCCAACAAGGCCCCTATAAACTCCAGAGACTGAGTAGGGGTGAGATGGGATTTTGGGATGTTTATTACCAGTCCCAAATACTGAAGGACACGCATTGTGCAGGTTAGAGAAATCTGGGCCTCTGACTGGGATGGAGCTCGAATGAGCCAGTCGTCCAGATATGGGAAAACGAATATTCCTAGAGTGCGTAGAAATGCAGCTACTACTGCCATGCATTTCATGAACACCCTTGGTGCAGAGGCCAGACCGAAAGGAAGCACCCTGTATTGGTAGTGCTTTCCTTGAAAAAGGAACCGAAGGAACCTTCTGTGTGTTGGATGGATGAGGACATGGGTGTACGCATCCTTGAGATCTAGAGAACAAAGCCAGTCCTGACTCTGAAGGTATGGCAGCAGAGTACCGAGAGAAATCATCCTGAATTTCTCTTTGAATAGAAACGTGTTCAATTCTCTGAGATCTAATATGGGTCTGTAGCCCCCTGTTTTCTTTGGAATAAGAAAATAAGGGGAGTAGAACCCTGAGCCCTGTTGAAGAAGGGGTACTTCTTCTATTGCCCCTTGGGCAAGAAGGGTAGCAATCTCCTGACCCAGAAGGTTGAGGAGAGATGTTGGAGAATTGAACTGTTTCACCATGGTGTGGGGAGGAAGGTTTAAGAAATGTATGTTTATGTTTATGTTTATTGTATTTGATAAAAACCGCCTTTCACTGGAACCAAAGCGGTGTACAATTAAAAATTTAATAAAAGAAGGCCAAGGCCAACGAAAAGGAAAATAAATTTACAATGTTTGACAGGACAGCTGAAAAATCAAGAAAACAGGACAAAAACATAGATAGGGGGTAGGCCAAGGAAAGAACAAAGGGAGGGAGGAGAGGTAATCAGACAAAAGGGGAGGGAACATCGAAAGCTAAGGAGAACAGGTGGGTTTTTAGCTGTTGTTTGAAGTTAGTAAACTGCGGGTCTAGGCGGAGGGAGGGGGGAAGGGCATTCCAGAGGGCGGGAGCGGCAAAAAAGAAGGCAGAGGAGCGGGAAGACTGCAGGTGAGCGCGAGAGGGTGATGGGAGGGTGAGGCGGTTGAGATGAAAAGAGCAGGGAGTGTGTATGGGAGAGTGGAAGAAGAGGAGATCCGTTAAGTATTGGGGAGTGCTAGTATGGAAGGCTTTATGAGTCAGAATCAGAAGCTTGAAAGTGGCCCTGAAAGGGATAGGCAACCAGTGAAGATGGAAGAGCAGAGGAGTTATGTGATCCCGGGGAGAAGAGCATGTGACCAGGTGTGCAGCAGTGTTCTGAATCCGTCGGAGTCGGGTAAGTTGACATTTTGGGAGACCGATAAAAAGGGAGTTGGCAAAGTCCACCCGAGACATAACTAAAGACAAAACCAGGGTGACCAGGGCTGAGGGGGAAAGAAAAGGACGAATAGAGCGAATTTGACGAAGAAAGAAGAAAGATGTTTTAGTAATGTGAGAAATATGGGAATGAAAAGACAAGTCAGAGTTAAAGTGCACACCAAGGTACCGGAAGGTGGAGACCAGGGGTACAGGACAGCCAGAGAAAGAAGGGGCCAGAGAGGGGGAGGAGCCACCGTGAGAGAAGCTTGTACCCTTCCCTTACAATGGAGAGGGTCCATTGCTCTACTATAATTTGCTCCCATCTGGGAGCAAAGTAAGCCAACCTTCCTGGAATGGTGAGGGGCTCTGGTTCTTCCAGAGCCAGAAAGGCTAAGTTCTCTAGTTGCAAGTCAAAGGCCCTGAGGAGGCTGAGGCTGCTGAGCCGTGGGAGGTCTGGCAGCCTTTGACTTGGCCTGTTTAGGTGGTTGCTGATGCTTTGCAGCAAAACAACCTGCAGAAGATGCCTGCTGACCATAAGCAGGATAGTATCTTCCCTTTTTAGAAAAAGTTGTCTTTTTGAACAATCTTGTCTTAGCAGGAACAGAGGTGGACTTTGACAGTCGATCCAAAGCAGAGTTCTCAGCATCCATCTGAGTGGCCTTTGCTTTCCAATCCCTGCCAAAAAGGTTTTCACCTGTACAAGGAAGATTTCCCAGTTCATCTTGGACCCAAAGTTCCAAATCAGAGGCTTGTAACCAAGCAATTCTGCGTGCACCTATGGCAATAGCCGAGGCTCTGCTTACACACTCAAAATAGTCAAAGGCTGCACGGTTGGAAACTTTGGAAACATCTTGGGCATGTTTGAGCCAAGTGAGAAATTCCTGCCTTTTATCTTCTGAAATAAAAGGGGTTAAAGTCTGCAGATGATCTGTGACTTCTTTTAGAAACATCCCCATATAGAGACTATAGGAGTTGATTCTGGCAGCAAGCATATTAGCTTGGAAAACACTTCGGCCAAAAGCATCAAGGGTCCTGCTTTCACGTCCTGGAGGATTAGATGAATGTCTCTTTGCACTCTTTATTTTCCTCATGGCAGACTCTACCACAATAGAGTGGTGAGGAAGCTGAGACGTATGAAAGCCAGGACAAGGAGGGACACGGTACATGGTGTCTAACCTACGAGAATGAGGAGAGGTGGTAAGAGGAGTCTCCCACATGCTCAACATGAGATCATAGAGAATCTCATGAATAGGTAAAGTAGCTGCTTCTTTAGGAGCCTTAGGATATTGCAAAATATCTAATTGCTTGGCTCTAGGCTCTGACTCATGGGCCACTGTAATGGAGAGGCCCCTAGCCACTTCCCTAATGAAGTCCTGAAAAGACAAGTCTTCTGGAGGAGACATTCTTCGTTTTGGAGAATCAGACTCCTGAGGAAGAAGTACCGGTGCATCGCCAGAAACCTCCGACTCAGAGTCTTCGGAGGAATCGAAGTATCGCCTGTCTGGATGCTCCTGTAAAGCCCGATACGCGTACCGAGTGGGATCGACATCGGGAGTAAGCGGTACCGGTTCGGTACCGATGGGCATCATAGGACAGGGTACCCTTGCAGTCGACACCGAAGCCGATGTCGATGCAAACGGTACCGGCACCGGGAACAATGCCGGTGCCGGAGACGGTACCGGCAACGGAGACTGTTGCGGTACCGGAGGCATCGAAGCCTGCATAAACGGCGTTAGAGTGCGCTGCATGGACAGAATCTTCTGATCCATCGACGCCACCAGAGTCTGGATGTCGGTACCAGTGGAGGCCACCAGTACCCCAGAACACGGCAACAGGTGATCGGTCGAGGCCGAGCCATCGATGTCAACCTGTGACCCCATAGACAATGCTTTGGAAGCCGGAACTTCCCGCCGGGGTAATTTTGCCGGTGCGGAATCCTCGAGGACAAGCCCGGAGGCATCTCAATGCTTAGAGGGAGATTTGCCCTTCGAGGACCGGCTAGATTTATGTTTGGTTACCTGAGATCCATGGGAGGAAGAAGCAGCCCTTGAAGACGTCGATGCCACCGAGGCTGCATCAGAGGGAAACAGGGTACTGAGCTTGGCTGCTCAGTTCTGCCGACCTCTTTTAGACATCATGGTACAGGACACACAATCCGTGATGGAATGGTCAGGACCCAAACATTTTAGACACCAGTCATGGGTGTCGGTGACAGAAATAGTACCGCCACACTTCGTGCACTTTTTGAACCCGGAAGCGGGCTTCTCCATGAGGAGAAAATATGTTCAGGCCTAAGGCCCAAACCGAAAATGCACAGTTTAAAAAAACAAAACAAAAAACTTTTCTTTCTTCAAGAAAGAAAAGAAAAGACCGGTGGTACCGGTCTGACGTCAAAGAAGGCAGATGCGACACAGAAAAATAAAGAAAAAAATAAAGAATTCTTCTGCGGTGACAGGAACACGACCTGCTGGCTCTGCGGAAAAGAAGAACTGGAGAGAGGCGGTTGGGAAAGGCGGGAAGGCAGCGCGCAGGCGCTGTGGGATGCTCCCAAAAGCTTTCTTACTGGACGCTGGGGAGCGTTCCCGCGCAGGCTCTGTCGGTACCGACGATACCCATATGTGAAGACTCATTCCTGCTTGTTCCTGGAGATCCAACTCCCATGGCAGGTGCTGGAGACACAAACAACCTTAGTAAGTCCAGAAGAGAAGCCTTAGCAGTGAGGGAATGAGAGGAAAGCCAGCAATTAAGAGGGGTCTCTGGAATGACACCAGGAATGAAAATTGAGAAGCTAGAAGACCCCTAAAGTCCTTTCCTCTCCAACATGGAAAAGAGACACCCCAGGGGAGATAGGATAGAGATCTATAAAGTAATGAATGGGGTGGAACAAGTAAAACATAGATCGCTTGTTTACTCCTTCAAAGGTTCTTGTGGACAGAATGAAGCTACAATATAAGATGAATACTGCTTGATTAAAGGACAAAGCGATATAGAAAGCCATTTAAATAAATAAACAAGACTAATAGGAGAAAATATTTTTTCATGTAATGCGTAATCAAAACTCTGGAATTCGTTACCAGAGGATATATTAAAAGCTGCTAGTGTAGCTGGATTTAAAAAAAACATTTGGACAAGTTCTGGAGGAAAAGTCCATAAACCATTATTAAAGAGGACCAGGAAAATCCACTGCTTACCCCTGGAACCTATGTAGCTTTTTGGAAACCTGACAGGTACTTGCAACCTGGACTGGCCACTGCTGGAAACAGGATGCTGGTCTTGATGGACCCTTGGCCTACTCTCATATAGAAAATGGGATGTTTAAAAATAGCCTGAACAAATTTGTTTTTACCATTCTTCATTCATGCAGGTTTACTGTCAGTTAATGTCTGATGTATTTCATCACATAGTAATGGCAGCTTAGAAAAGGACATTGATTTTTTATGCTTTCCCACAACCAGATATCAGATTCAGATTCACCATTCTAGTGGTTTCTTTGAACCTAACCTCAGCTTTCGTTACCACCAGTTATGACCTTCTTTTTCTCAATCTTTCACCCACAGGCTTGGCAGCCACTGGTCAGTCTACTGTACCTGAATATAATTCACCTTGAACTCTGAGAAAGGCACGAGCTAAATCCAATACTCACACAGCTTGTGTTCTCTTATGCTCACACACCTACTCAACAGCCCTACAGGGTACCACAAGGCTCTCTATTAACCCCTCTACTCCTGAATATTATTCTTGCACCGCTAGCTACCATTAGTCAGGACCAGAGGATTAGCAATTACTAGTATGCAGATGATCCTCCTTGTGGTATGCATATCTATTCTTTCCCCTATTCTTACCCTAATTAATGATTGCCTTGATGCTGTCTAGTTGACTCACCAATTACCACCTTAAATTAAACTTTCAAATCTCAGGCCATCTAGATCACTGGTAGACCAATCCGCCCGTCTTTAGCACCTTGCATTATGGGTATCCCTGTTGCCCTTGCTGAAACCTTCACCTATCTGGGTGTTTTCTTAGACCAGGAGTTAGCGATCATATTTCAGCTAATTCTCTTATTTTGTTTTAAGATGCATCCATTCCATTAAGCATTACCTTGCTATGAATGCCCTTGTATTTCCCCATTTGGATTATTTTAAATCTGTGTATTATGGTATTGGAGCACCAGTCCACCCAGAATACAGCTATCCAGTTACTCTATAATGCGTCTAAAGTATGCTCACATAATCCCTCTGCTTTACAATATTCATTGGCTTCGAGTTCCCTACTGCTGTTATTTTAAAATATTAATCCTTGTGCACAAAATGTACTATACTGGTTTCCCACTCTACCTATCTTCTCTCATTTTCCTTTCCTGCCCTACCTGTACCCTCTAGTCTCAGAACGAGAGCGACCTTGCCATTCCCTCAGTTTCTTGTACCCTGTTAAAAAAACACGGAACAATCTACCTTCATTTCTCTAGCGCCCTCTGTGGCTCGCCCTTCCACATAATATCTGCTGTGAGTCTTCCCTTAAGAAATTTAGAACAGCTTTAATGCCCCTTTACTTTGAGGTATGCCCACACTATCTATCCTGTGCAACACTGCTGTAAATGACATCTTATTACCTGCCCTTTTCTGGCTTGCATCAACTATCTGGCCAGCTGTGCCCACTGTGAGACCTGCCTCTGCTTCTTAATTTCTGCCTGTCCTATCCTCTGTATTTTTTATTGTAGTTCCTTTTCATTTTATGGTCATTTTATTGTAAACCACCTTCCTACCCAGTTGTGAGGAGTAGCATAGGAAATACTTAATAAACATAAACATGTCAAGTGGAAGAGAGAAGCCTTTGTTTCCAGGGAAGAGAACGCTGACACATTGGTGGCAAATGTTAGAAGTTAGCATTGCGATGTCACGGCTTCTGAGCAAAGTTGACTATTTCAGGTAGCGCCACACTCCAAGGACCACTGTCTCAGAAAGGGACTTAAAAGCAAAAGCATGAAGCTTAGGGAAATGCAAACTCACCTTGGGACAGAGGATGGGAATTCCTGAAAAAAAGTGTATTTTGTTTTAACATTTGTGGGGCTGTATTGTGATGGTGCTTTCAAAGTACTGCCAGGTACTTAGACTCCATTAGCCTCTTTTTTCCTTTTTCCTGATGTCACAGTAACAGAATAGATGATGGCAGATAAATACCAGAAAGGTGCTTAGGAATGTAGGTACTGCTCTGTGCAGGCTTCCCACTGAGGGTCAGTAATGGAGGCTTTCTCGGAAGGATATCTGGAGACTGGAAGTACGAAAGCCAAGAAAGCTCTGATCTCTGCAGGTTATCATGTTGCTCTGCTCTGGCTCAAACATTGTAAGCTGTTTGGGGAATGGACATGGTTCTGTTGTATAAATCACATAATTGCATCACCCATAACAAATAATCTACGGCACCAAATTTAAGCTGAAGGACTATGTGTAAGATGTGTTTCAACAAAACTCAGCAGAACAACGTAACAGTACACCCTGGACATGTAAGAAGCATAACTCCCAAAAGGTCATAGTGTAGTCCTGTAGCAATCAAATCCTCTGCAACTGGTTTCCCCCCAGAGCTACCATCATACCATACTTACAGGCAAAGTACTGCCAGGGCTGATAGGTGATGCCAAAGTCTGTGGATCGCTCAAGCACCCAGAGGTCTGGCCGGGGAGAGTTGGCAAACTTGACCAGGACATAGGCCACATGGAAGAGCTGAAAAAGAGCAGCAGAGTCAGTTAATAGACCATATTTTGGAAAGCTTCAAAATTAGCAGGCTAATGGTTCACACTCACAAAATGTCGCGTAGTGCAAGGAGTTGGATAGACAAACTACAAGTAACGGGGCAGTGTGAAGCTGGGAGCAGCTCCTAGGACTCCAGGGTTCATAGCTATCCCACAGGAAACATAGAAACATGATGACAGAAAAAGACCACAAGGCCCATCTAGTCTGTCCTTCCATAACAACAACTACAACAGTCCACTTTTTACCTTTAGAGATCCTCTGTGTTGGTCCCATGCTTTTTGAATTCAGTTACTGTCCTCATCTCTACCACCTCCACTGGGAGACTATTCCACGGATCCACTACTCTTTCCGTAAAGAAATATTTCCGCATATCACTCCTGAATCTATCTCCCTTCACCCTCATCCCATGTCCCCTCGTCGCAGAACTTGCTTTCAATTGAAAGAGGCTCTCTCCCTGAACATTTATGCCACGGAGGTATTTAAACATCTCAATCATATCACCTCTATCCCGCCTTTCCTCTAAGGTGTACATATTAAGATCCTTAAGTCTGTCCTCATATGCTTTATAATGAAGACTACTAATCATCTTAGTAGCAACCCTCTGCACCGACTCCATCCTGTTCACATCCTTTTGAAGGTGCGGTCTCCAGAATTGCACACCATACTCCAAATGAGGTCGCACCAAAGACTTATACAGAGGCATTATCACCTCCTTTTTTCTGCTAGCCATTCCTCTCCGTATGCACCCAAGCATCCTTCTAGCTTTTGCCGTCGCCTTTTCTACCTGTTTAGCTACTTTAAGATCATCGGACACAACTACGCCTAGGTCCCGCTCTTCTTTAGTGGACAAAAGTACTTCACCTCCTATGCTGTATTGCTGTATTGCTCCCTTGGATTGCTGCAGCCCAAATGCATGACCTTACATTTTTTAACATTAAATCCCAGCTGCCAAATTCTAGACCATTCTTCAAGCTTAGCTAGATCCCTCCTCATGTTATCTACACCTTCCTGGGTGTCTACTTTATTGCAGATTTTGGTATCATCCGCAAAGAGGCAAACCTTACCAGACAGCCCTTCCGCTATATCACTAACAAAGATGTTAAAAAGAATCGGACCAAGGACAGATCCCTGGGGCACACCACTGGTAACATCCTTCTCCTCAGAGTGAGCTCCATTTACTTGTACTCTTTGTCGCCTCCCACCCAACCAATTTCTAACCCAAGCAGTAACTTTAGGGTCCATCCCTAGGGTGCTCAGTTTGTTTATAAGTCGCCTGTGAGGAACAGTATCAAAGGCTTTACTGAAATCTAAATACACCACATCTAGAGCTCTCCCTCGGTCCAACTCCCTGGTCACCCAGTCAAAGAAATCAATCAGATTTGTCTGACAAGACCTGCCTCTGGTGAATCCATGCTGCCTCGGATCCTGTAATCCGCTGGACTCCAGAAACCTCACTATTTTCTCTTTCAACAGCGTTTCCATTAATTTACTCACCACCGAAGTTAAACTAACCGGCCTGTAGTTTTCAACCACATCCTTACTTCCGCTTTTGTGTAAAGGCACCACATGAGCCTCTCTCCAGTCCTTTGGCACCACTCCCGACTCCAACGAGGCATTGAAAAGGTCAGTCAGTGGAGTTGCTAGAACGTCCCCAAGTTCCCTCAGTATTATAGGGTGTATCCCATCCGGTCCCATCGCTTTGTCTACTTTAAGTTGAGCTAGTTTCTCACGAACACAGTCTTCTGAAAATTGTTCAAGATATCCCTCGCTTCTGTTCTTATTTGTGGGTGTTTTCTGAGGTCCTGCTCCTGGTTCTTCATCTGTGAACACAGAACAAAAATATTTGTTAAGCAATTCCGCTTTATCCTTATCAGCTTCTACATATTCCCCTCCTGTACCCTTGAGTCTGACAATACCACTTTTGCCCTTCCTCTTCTCACTAATATATCTGAAAAATGTCTTATCTCCCCATTTTATTGCATTGGCTATTTCCTCCTCCTTTTGAATCTTTGCCTTCTTGACTACTTTGCTAGCTTCTCTAAGTTTTTCCAAATACAGATGCCTGTCTTCCTTTCTCTGTGATCTCTTGTATTTCATGAAGGCCTCCCTCTTTTTCTTCACTTTTTCAGCTACTTCCTTCGAAAACCATAGCGGTCTCCTGTTCCTTTTGCCTTTATTTACCATTTTAACAAAAAGGTTGGTTGCCTTTAAAATACCCCCTTTCAGTTTTGCCCACTGTTGTTCTACATCCCCCAGCTGTTCCCATCCCACTAACGACTCCCTGAGGTATTGGCCCATCTTCGCAAAGTTAGTCTTTCTAACTGGAAGCAATGAGAGAGAATACAGCGGCCAGGTTTGAGGTCTTGCTTTCTGCTCTGTATGTTATCACACAGCTGATGAAATCCCACAGTACAGATAATCCCTGTCATTTTATTTCCAGCACCTGGCAACAGTCAGACGTCGGTGCTTAAAAGAATTACAAATCCACCATGTCACATTTCCCGAGTTGCTTCCTTCTTAAAAGCACCTGCTGTGTTTGACTATTGAGAGAGGGGAGGAGGGGGCACCTGCTCTATACAACCTTGCATCCTCTCCTTCCCACAGACATGCTAAATGTGCACAAGAGACCTGCGCTGGCTCCGAGTGTACCAGCATCCCACCCCACTAGCAAATTAAACATTTAATGTACTAATGCCTCCCACTCAGGCAAAATTATAAAATGGCTGCAGGTGGGAGCGAGGGGGACAGCTACTGTTCCATAACTGTTGTAGAGGAAAATAAAGAGGGCTTAAGCTGAACCGAGCTGAGAATGTTACTAAGAGTCTTGCTCTTTGCTTAATTACTGTGCTCCTGTTCACCAGCAGGATGCCCCCTTCAAAAGCACCCAATGAATGAACAGAGGCGCTCTGATGAATGACAGGATCAGATAGCCAGGGAGTATTTTCATCACAGCTCCTTCTTACATACTTGAGAAGTCTGAAGGGCAGCAAAGTGGCACAGTGCTCGACAGCTGTACCCCTACACCCACAGGCTAATCCAGAGACAGGCAATGCTCACCCAAGCAACCATGCACCTCGTCACGAGCAGCTACAATCAAAGTCCACTATATGACTGAAGACTCTGTACAACACCATTTATCCCTTCTGAAAAAAAGGAGGGGGGAAGAGGATAGCCCCACACTGATCACCTCATCCTCATTTTAAGTGGGCCAGTGTGAAAATCTCTTCTGATCTCAGATGCTCTTGGACCTATACCAATCAGTTGTGGTGGTGGTGGTGGTAAGGAAGTGGGGGGGGGGGGGGGAGGCGCAGTAATTAATACTGCTGCTGTTATCTTCCTGAGAACGAAACTCATTTTACTCTGGAAACTAGACCTTTGCACTGGGACAACGAAAGAGCAGCAGAAATCCCCTTCCCACTTCTTGACATAAGCGTAGCTTGTGGGAATTGCAGCCCAAAAAAAAAAAAAGTCAGACCAAGGAAAGTTTCCCTTCAGGCCAATGCGTCTCCTAGGGATCTGCGCCTAGGGAAGCCACCGCAGCCAGCAGCAGTTGGATACAATCTCTAGCACCAACTAACGCACTGGCATCAACTGCGAGGTCGCAGCGGGGGGTCAGGGGGGGTGGGGGGGGTGGGGGGGGAGGGGGCGAGAAAGCACGGCATAATAGGGGAGGTGAAGTTTTGCTTTCCCTCTTCATTCTGTTTTTTTCTCCACTTCCTGGTGGAGTGCTGGGGGTGGTGCATTGGTTGCAGCACCGGATTAGGTTCCAGGAGACGTTTACAGTCCTGAGACATGAATGGATACCTCAGTCCTTCTCTGCAACAAGTTGAGGATCAGCAGCTGCCCTGGGAAAATGAGGCATCTTCTGTTCTTATAAGCTCTTCAACCATTATTCAAGGAGGGGGTTGAATTATTGTTTTTATGGAGACCCACAAAGTGTCAAGGAGTGGGCCGATTTATGATTTTGATGCCCAAAGATATGGCCTTAAACCGTAGGAACAGGCTTCTGGATATGTGGTGCTTTTGGAATACTCCATGTCCTGTGCTGCATATTCAAAAATCTGAGCCTGATCATGTTTCCTGTGGTGACATTATGCCCAAAGAACAAAACTTTGTGACATTCTGAGAGCGCGCTATGATTTCCTATACCCAAACACTACCCTTACATGACATGATGAGAAAACAGCAGTGCGGCCAAGTAGACCAGCTAGGAAATCTATAAAGTATCCCCTGAGAACTTTCCATTACAGATTCCACTAGGACCCAGTCATCTGTTACTAAGGTGAACGGATCTGTAAAATTCTGTGGACATCTTTTGAGTGTTACAGAAATGTTTAGTAGACAAGGCTGGCTGCCTGCCTATGCCCAGGGAACCAGCAAAAGAACACAAGCTGTGCCTGCCAGAGGTTGGCGGCTTTGTGAACGATTGCCATTGAATCAGGGATCTGCCATGAGGCCCAATCGGGGTTTATTTCCACTCAGAACCAATTAGTATAAATTAATTAATTACAAGGAGAACTATTGTGTCCCAGATGTGGATGCTGACAAAAGAAACCTTGGGGGAAGGGGTTTTTAACTCACAGGGGATAGGAAACTCCTAGCACCGCTTCTCTGTCCAGCTATAGAATGGGCTGTGATCCTTCCCCAGGCCAGGGCTGGACAAGAAGGAAAGAAATTTCACAATTTAGCAGAGACCTTTCATCTTCCCCATGCCTCACCCTTCTTTCTCTTTGGGAGTTCTGAAGAATTTCCTGCAGAACACGACAAGGTGCCTTTAGGATTTGGTGAAGTGATGTGTAAAGTTTCAATCATAAATCTGCCCCCAGCTTGTCAGACACCCAACAGAACCTCTGCTTTTATAGCCCTGCCTAGAAAACCAGCAGCCAAAGGTGAAGAGAGACACACACACTCTTTTATCAGCCTAAAAGCCTTCACTTACAACTATCTCCTATCCCCTCCTATCTCTGCAGCTCGCAGGGAATGAAGTTAGCTGAGAATTTCCATCACAAAGAAGTGTCCAGCAGGGTCTTCAGTTCCCTAGCACAGACACAAAATAGAGTTTCCAACACTGCCAGAGAAGAGGTGTTACAGCCATATGAAAGATGATTTCCGGTGTTCTAAGAAGGAAGGAGACGGAGGAAGTCGAGCGGAATAAAGCAGACATCCCTGGCCAGATTTTCTCTTAAAAGTGCCCACCCCAATTCAACAGTGAGATTAATCCTAGGGAACATAGGTTATAATAACTTTTACTGGACCAAATTAAGAATATTCCACAGTTGTAGATAAAACATGGACTCAAATAGCTGCAGAGCAAATCAAATCAGATCATTCAAGCTTTTGTGCAAGATGCCCTTAGTTCAGCAAATGAGCTCAAAGTAAAAGCAGGAGTGGACTCCGTCTGCTGCTATGCAATGGGGGTCTTAAAATAGCCCCTGCTGATGGCAAGAAGGCACATAAAAGGAAGCAGCATACTTCAGCCTTTCCATGTCCCTTTAGCAAGCAGCTCCCGGGGCTCGAATGCTGAACACCACTCAAGTGCTCTTGTATTTTAATAAAATACTACAGAAATGTACTTTGTTTTTAACAAAATTCCTCACAGAAGTAATTTTAATCTCTTCTTCAAAAGTGTATACATTCTGCCAACCCTAATACAAACAGACTTACCTCGCACGACACCTTAAATGTCTTGTTTAGCGTTCAGCAGCCTGTGTTTAGTCTGGTTCCTTATGACACAAAGACACCAAAACTAACATGGGGGGGGGGGGGGATGGACGGACTATACAGCAGGAATCCCTCTGAGGTGAATCAAGCTGTCTGCAGTACAACATTATAAGCATGTCACCAGAAGATTACACTCCCGAAACCAGCACCTTTCCTCAGACAAGAAACCAAATCACATCACAAGGTCAATTTACTCTGGCTTAGGAGTAATGTTTATGATTGTGGTATGTGCAAACCTCACCCATTTGGAAAACCTCTTCCCAAAATCAACCAAATCCAGAGTTCCCCTTCCCTCGTCTCTCAAAAACAAAGACGGGAGTAATATTGCACCTCTCTGTACAATCCTTATCTGATGTTATTTGCCATGGGGGCAGTTTTTAGTCACAAGGGTCCTTGCATTAATTTAAGTGCTGGAAGCGAAATGCACATTCACACGACTGTCCATACAAGGTAGCAGCACGCGACACACATAGTGCATTACCGAAACTAAATGTATACATTATATGGATGGCCCCCTACTATACAGCTGGCACCAGGCTGGTTTGCAACTTTAAATGGTCCAATACTATCTATAACATTTTTAGAAATACATGGATAACCAATTTAACCAATTTTCTATACCACCTTATCCTTCAATCAAAGCAGTTCACATTATGAATCACTACAAACAGGTACTGGATACATTCCATTGTCCCCAAAGGGCTCACAGTCTCTGTGTACCTGAGACAACGGAGGGTTAACTGGCTTGCCCAAGGCCACAAGGAACGCCTGTAGGACTAGAAACCCCGGTCCCTCCGGCCTGAGATTGCTGTCCCCAGGTGTGGGACTTGAAGCACCTGGCCTGCCAGTCTGAGGTACTGTATCCTAAGCACTAGGCCACTCCTCCCTCACTAATGCATAAGGGATTTATGCATTAGTCAGCTTAATCTTTGAATATTGGACTGCATGCCATTATGTTACTTGTACAGTGGCCCCATCTTATCTAGTGTGTCACCCTAAAAAGCAGGCGGGGGGGGGGGGGGGTGTCAAAGTGTTGAGGCCCCTCCCTCCCCAATGATGACTCTGATTGCCATATGCTTTTCTGTATAAATTGACTGTAAAGTCTATTTATTGGAGTGGAGTGGCCTAGTGGTTGGGGCAAGGTACTTCAGACCAGAAGGTCAGGGGTTCAAATCCCACTAGAGGACAGCAACCTTGGGCCGGAAGGACTGGGGTTTCTAGTCCCACAGGTGCTCCTTGTGGTCTTGGGCAAGCCACTTAACCCTCCATAGCCCATGCTCCCTGTAAAATAGTTATCTCCAAGTTATAATGTCCTGTTCAATGTAATTTCAGTTTGTTCAATGTAAACCACCTTGATATCATGAAAGGCAGTATATAAGAAATGTTAAATAAATAAAATAAATATTTTCTGTGTCTCCTAAAAACACTCCTGTGAGAGTCACCTGAAATGTATTACTACTTGGAGATTCCATCATCAAAGGCACCAACTTGGGAACACAGTTCAAAGGAGAGAAGATAGTCATGTGCCTACCAGGCTCGACAGCCAGCAGGAATACAAACCAAATTGTTGAAGTACTTAGCGCAAAAAGTGAACACTCCAAACTTGATGTTGTTATCCACTTGGGCACAAATGACCTGGCTAGAAACAGTACCTCTACAGTCCAAAAGAACTTCCAATCTCCGGGAGAGAAATTCAAGCCCATTGTTAACACTGTTGCATTCTCAGAGGTTCTACCTGTGCTTGGTAAGGGGACAAAAAGGCTGCATCACATTAACAGCTTTAATACATGGCTCCAGACCTGGTGCAAACAAGAAGGATTCAGATTTATTGGTGACTGGGGAAACAGATGGACCAACAAGAGACTATACTGTGCTGATGGACTGCATCTCTGTCGCAGGGAAAAGAATCTTAAGTGAAAAATTCAGGCAGTATGTGGATATGCATTTAAACTAGGCAAAGGTGGTGACGGATGTGGAAGGTCAAGACCGGCACGCCATCCCCTACAAAACCAGAATAATACCAGAAACAGCCACACTTTTAAACCATATACCAAAAACAAGTGGGAAAATGTGGGCAGAACAAAATCAATGCAAAATACACACAAGCCAGGTAAATGCTGGAAAGCAATGAACACAAATGCTCGAAGCTTAGCCAACAAAGTTCCGGACCTGGAAGCCCTAATGGTTGAAATGGATTTGGACATTGTGGCCATTACAGAAACATGGTTTAATGAATCGCATGAATGGGATTTAGCTATGGCTATATATATGTGGCTATAATCTATTCAGAAGAGACAGAGAAAATGGAAAAGGAGGAGTAGCCTTGTATGTCAAAAGCAATATTAATAAAAAATCGGTCTTATTCTTGAACGTAGTAGATTCTTATGTAAGAGGGTGCGTTCAATTCACAACAAAAGTACTGATTTTCTAATGTTTTCTAATGTTTTGTTCTTCTATATAGCACTCTCGGTTTCCAAAGGTCTCAGTTGTCTTGTAGCTAAGCCTTAAGACTCACGTCTGCCGGCCCAAGCCTTGATCACATCAATGACCTTCTATTAAAAGGAAACCCTTTTGTGATTTTAAAATTTACCAGCCAACAGCTCTTCAACGAACAGGATATCAAATGGATTTAACTTGTATACGTGCTAGTACCTTTTCTGCTCAGCTAAATCTGGCTAGCTTAATGAACTTAAAGGCTGCACTTAGCTGAACTTCTTCAATATATCCCAAAATTCGTGGCTTTGGTTAAACGCCTTCAATCTTCAATCTTTGGAAACCGAGAGTGCTATATAGAAGAACAAAACATTAGAAAACATTAGAAAATCAGTACTTTTGTTGTGAATTGAACGCACCCTCTTACATAAGAAAAAAAAAGCAATATTAAAGCTACTGAAATGCAGGGGGCATGGGGAAAAGAAGAAGCGCTCTGGATTGCGTTGGAAAGAGGAGATCGCACTGTCATCCATACTGCTGTAGTCTACAGACCTCCGACTCAAATTGAAGATATAGATAACGATTTGATTATAGATATTGCCAAGATAGCCACAAAGGGGGAAACAATCATTTTGGGTGACTTTAATCTACTTGATGTGGACTGGATTACTCCTTCTCAACATCTGGAAAGAAGCAAAAAAATTGTAGATGCTCTCCAAGATGCATCACTTAGACAAATGGTCATGGAACCAACCAGGGAAACTCAACGCTGGATTTAGTGCTCACCAACGGTGATAGCGTGTCAAATGTCTGCGTGAGTGCCCCTGTGAGCAACAGTGATCATCACACGGTGTGGTTTGAGATAAAAGCCAAGGTACAGGCCAAACATAGCAAGCTCAAAGTCCTAAACTTCAAAAACACAGACTTCAATAAAATGGCCGAGTACCTAAAAGAGGAGATGACGGGGTTTATGTTTATTGTTTATGTTTATTAAAACTTGTTATACCGCTCAATACCATGGGCACCTGAGCGGTTTACAATAAATAAAATAAAGCAAGTTAATTAAAACAAGCTCTTGGCTGCAGAAAAGGAAAAGAACGCCATCAATTATGAGAAAAGGAAAGGAGAGAAAGGAAAGAAAAGCTGAGAGCAGGAAATAAAGATAAAACAGAAAGAGTGACAATATACGAGTACTATCAAGGGGGGAAGGAGGGGGGACATACAATACATGGGTAGTCACAATAGAAAGGAGGGGAGAGGGGATGGACTAGGGAGGAGGATCAAACGCGAGGCAGAAGAGGTGAGTTTTGAGCTGGGTTTTGTGTCAATTTTCTTTTATTAGGCAGACTCCAAATCCAAATAACATTATCATATTATATCAAAATGTACATGGTAAACCATTCAGCAAAAACATATACAGACCATTCTGTAGCCTATATCATTTATTTTATCCCTCCACCCCCTTTCAATAGTCCCCCCTCCACCCTTTTATCCCCCCCTAATCCCCCCCAATATCTACCTGACGGTGTACCTCTGCCCTCCTCCCCTACCCCATGCCCACTCCCCCGGCGGGTGATGACTCTTACACTCCGCCCAGGGGTCCATTCACTTCCTCTATTCAACTATACCTCAACGACCATCCCACCGCCCAATGAAGCACTTGTTTGTCCCCCCCCTCCCTCCAACCTCCCTCCTTCCCCACTCCCTACCCTCCCTATCCCCCCACCCCTCTGCCAAATCCCCATTGCTAGTGGTCCAAATACTCCCAATGCCATACATAATCGGTTCTCTACCTCAATGTATTGAGTATCCTACTCCTCTCCCGCGCAGAGAGTGTCTGTAAAAAAGGTCCCCATTCCATCAGGAATCGTTCCCCCAATTTGTCATTCCCTTGTATGCCAGCCCTCTCTACCAACATTAAATCATACAGTTCCTGCCTCCAATCGGCCAGCCGGGGCCTGCTCCGTGACAACCATCTCTTAAGAATAAGATGTCGTGCTACCAACATCGCACGTTGCATCCACCGGGTGTATTTTCTTAGTATCTTCCCTCCAGTATCCGTCAACCCCAACACTGCTGACTGAGGCTCTGCTCCTATATCAACCGCAAACAGCCCCCCTAGAAAGCCATATACTTCCATCCAAAATTGAGAGATTCGAGGACATCTCCACCACATATGTCCTAGAGTTGCCGCCCCCTCCGCACATCTAGGACATCCCGCCGAGGCGGCTGCCCCTGCTCGGTAAGCTCTATTAGGAGCAAAGTAACTCCTTCTTATAATCTGATACTGCATATCCCTCCATTTACTATAGCCACTCATTTGCGGGATCTGTGCCAACGCTTCTGTTATATGCTCACTCGTAATCTGTACTTGCAAATCCCTTGCCCACTGCTCCGCTACAGCCGTCTCTTCCAAAGGAGCCTCCAAGGCTAGATATTCCTTCTGCAGCAACGATATACTTGCCTGCCGTGGCATACCCGCATACAGTAGCTCCTCCAATTTCGAGCATATCGCTCCTTGCAAATCCTCAGCCCGTAAGCTACCGACATAACTGCGAACTTGCATATATCTGAATTGATCCACAGCCTGTAACCCATATCGCGCCTGCAGCTCTCCAAACGGAAGCATCCTACCTTCACCATCCACTACTTGGTCAAGTGCTAATATCCCTTTCGCCTCCCACCTCTTAAATGCCCCCCCCTCCACTCCTGGTCGAAACTCACCATTCCCACGTAAGGGGAGCAGTGGCGTAGCATGAGGATTCCCATGACACCTCTTGCACACTATCCCCCAGACACGTCGCAAAACTTTGAAACCAACATATTGGTCAATAATTTTGGGTAACAGCTGTCTTTTGGAGTGTAACACATATCGCAACGTCAGTGGATGCACTATCTCTGCCTCAACTGGCAGCGGCGTATAGTCCTCTGTTTCACTCAGCCAATCTCTCAAGTTCCGTAGTTGGCAGGCAATGTTATATCGATAAATGTCTGGTACGCCCATGCCCCCCCTCTCCCACGGCTGTTGTAATAACCGTAGCCTAATCCTTGGCTTCCTACCTCGCCATAGAAATTGAGTAAGTATCCTCTCCAATGCTTTAACTTCTTTACGCAGCAACAAAATGGGAAGGACCTGCAGCACATACAACCACTTTGGAAAAATCACCATCTTGTACACCGCTATCCGTCCCCCCAACGACAGAGGAAGATCCCTCCATCTCTCCAACCGAGTGCGGGTCTCCTCCAGCAATCTCCGTATGTTCAACCTATGACACTTCCCCGTTTCCGCCGCCAATCTAACCCCCAAGTACTTGAGTTCATTCATACTCCACTTCAAGGGAAACTCGCCCTTCCAGTTCCCTGGGAGTCCTTTATCCAAGGGCAGTGCCTCCGACTTCTCTAAATTAAGTTTCAGGCCAGAAAACCTTCCAAAATCAGCAAACGTATCTAACAGTGTTGGTAAAGTCTCCTGAGGCCTCCCCACATACACCAGTACATCATCAGCAAAAGCTGAGACTCGGAAGTCCGACCGTCCAATCCTCGCTCCCACCAGCCGGGGGTGTGTCCGTATTCGCTCCAGTAATGGCTCTAATGTCAAAACATAGAGGAGCGGTGATAGCGGGCACCCCTGTCTAGTACCCCTCCTTATTGGGAAAGCATTCGTCAATGAATCATTCACTATAATTTGTCCCTGCGGATTTGAATATAACAACCGTACCACGTTTCCAAAAAAACCTCCCAGACCCATACGCTCTAAAATCCGGAACATATAGGGCCATGCCACCCGATCAAAGGCTTTCTCCGCGTCAAAGCTCACTAAGAGTGCCGGCTCACCTGCTACTTGAGTCATGTACAAGGCAGCGAAGATCCTCCGCATATTTTTAATGATGTGCCTATTACGCACAAAGCCCACTTGATCCCCATTCACCAAGTCCGGTATCATCGGTGCTAGGCGCTCTGCCATTATTTTAGCCAAGATCTTGAGATCAACATTGATCAGTGAGATAGGCCTGTAAGATCCTGGTTGTTCAGGGTCCCTACCCTCCTTGGGGAGTACTGTGATAACTGCCCTATTTGCTTCATATGGAAAGAGCTGTCTTCCGACCAAATCCATATAGTGTGCTGACAAGGGTCCCGCCACCTGCTGTAGGAGGAGCTTGTAAAATTCCCCCCGATAACCATCCGGCCCAGGAGCCCGTCCCCTACGCAGGGTCTTAACCACCGCCACCACCTCCGCAGGCGTGATAGGACCATTCAACAAGTCTCTCTGTTCTTCTGATAAACATGACACCTGTATTCGATCCAAAAATACCTGCTCGCTCCTCTGGTCCTCCTGCCCTTCCTCATACAGTGCAGTATAATACTGCCGAAATATCTCTTCTATATGCTGTTGTGTGCGCCTAATCTGCCCCCTCTCATCTCTCATTGCTCCCACATAAGGCCTCCCCCCCCCTCCCGTTCGGAGCAGCCCTGCCAGCAGCTTCCCGGGTTTGTTCCCGAATTTGTACAGCTTATGTCTGAAATACAACTGGGACCGAATCACCCTTTCGTGTATTACGGAGGACAGCTCTTTCTGCAGACAGAGCAGAGCCTCCTTATTCTGATTTGTGGGAAATTGGCAAAATCTGCGCCTTGCTACTCCCACCTCCCTTTCCAAACGTAACAAGTTCCCATTATACTGTCTCTGTCTATAACCCATATAGCTAATAATGTGTCCCCGAAGTACTGCCTTAGCAGTTTCCCAAAACAATGTGGGGTTTGCCTTATGCTCAGCATTGTGTGTAACATATTCCTCCCACTTAGACTTCAGAAATTCACCAAAGTGTTTATCAGTGTTCACCTCCAATGGATACCTCCACAAGGTCCTGTCCTTACTGAACCCCCACTGAATGTCTATCCAGATCAATGCGTGGTCAGAGACCATTATAGGCCCCACTCTTGCTTCAGTTACTCTAGGAAATAACCTAGAGGACCCCAGAAAATAGTCTATCCGAGATCCAGTGTCATGGGCCCGCGACACATGCGTATAGTCCCTTTCTAACGGGTTTAAAACCCTCCAATAGTCTAACAGCTCAAACCCTTCACAGAGTCCCTTCACCCATTGCGCTCTCCGATCTCTGTTGTTACCCCTCCTCTTCGACCTATCCATACTCTCGTCCATTACGCAATTAAAATCTCCCCCAATTATTAACGGGGTGTGTCCCACATCACTCAAACATTTGTTAACCTTCACACAAAAGCTCGCTTCGTACAGGTTTGGCGCATATACATTCATTAACGCTACCCTCTGGCCTCTAATCTCTCCAATTATCAAAATAAATCTACCCTCGGGGTCTTCCATGGTTCGTGTCAACACAAAGCCGACCTTCTTATGAATAAGGATTGCCACTCCTGCTTTTTTCCCCCCAGAGGACGCTCCATATACCCCGCCCACCCACCATCTCCGGAGCTTATCATGCTCTGTAGCAGTAAGATGTGTTTCCTGCAGGAAAGCGACCTCCACCTTATTATCCCTTAAAGTCTTTAAGACCTTGTAGCGCTTGAGAGGATTCCCCATCCCGCATACGTTCCATGATGCAAATCGTATTTTAGTGCCCATCATGATTTATCCATAATCATAGCCCCTGCTGAATTTATACGCGTATTCCCGCCAAAGAGACAGCCCCCCCAGCATAGGGCATCTCCTTTTCCTCTCGTCCCTCTCAATCTGTCTGAGCTTCCAAGGACCACTAGCAATATCCCTCCCCTCCTCCCCCCAAATCCCGTTGTGTCTGCATCGTATTTTTAATTTTTCCCTGCCCCCCCCTCCCCTCCAAGATTCCCAAGCCTTCCCCCCCTCCCCCTCCCCTCCCTCCCCTTCCTCCTTCCCTAGCATCTCCCACCTTCCCTCCCCGCCTTCCTGTATCTCTACCCCTTGCCCTCCTCTCTGGGGCTCCCCACCCTTGGCCATCAGTAATGCATCCCGAACCCACCTCCATCAACCTCCATCCTCCGCTCAATAATTAGTCTACCCTAGGGTCCCTCCCCCTTCCCCCATATAATCCTCCACTTTACCCCTCTTACATGCATTTCCTTATAGCTTCCTGCCTCCCTCCGCTATCCCATCCAGCTCCCCCCTTGTAACAACCCAAGCCCCCAAACCAGCTACCTCCTCCCCCTACTCTCCTTCTGTTCCCAAAAATCCGCAAACATGGACCATATATCAACACAGAACTCTCTAAACAACCAATACTTTCATTTTTAACAAACAAGATCACATGGTCAACCATCACAACATCAGCAGCCAATCTCAGACAGAGACCGGTCCTCAATAAAACAGTTCAACAATTCAATAGTGCCACATGGAGGAAGGAGCAGACAACAGAGCCACCCCTCCTCATGTAAGCGTATCTCCCAGCTGCCTTCAAGCTCGCCTGTCAGCGTCCTTGTTATGGAGGAGGGCGGGCGATTTATATTCTGGGATCCCCTTTTCATATCGTCGGCTCTACTCCAGATCTCCTCCAGTCATACATCTCAATTATTCTGCGATGCTGAGTTCATTATACATGTGCTCCATGTCACTCCCCTCATATATGGCCATAGGGAGAAAAAGGTACATATTCCAGTTTATCACATAGTCCAGTTTGTCCAGAGGGAGAAAAAGGTACATAGTCCAGTTTGTCCAGTTTCTCTTCCCTCAGCAAAGCTTGGTGCTGCAGGATTTCTCTCAGAGCTACTACAGTCCATATCCCGTACCGGCTCAGCCTTGTTCTAGGCATCACCGAGGGTTGCTAGAAATGTCTGTGCTGCTGCCACCGTTTCAAAAATGTGTTGCTTGCCATTATACTCCAGCCTCAATCTAGCAGGATACATTAGGGCAAACCGCATGCCCTTATTAATAAGTGTGGCACAGATTCCTGTAAATTCACGTCTGCGCAAACTCACTTGATTCGAGTAGTCTTGGAAGATCAATACTTTCTGCCCTCCCGATGTCTGACTCCTCTTTGCTCTGGCTGCTCTCAACACTGCCTCCTTTTGGACAAAATTCAGAAATCGTACAATCACTACCCGTGGTCGGGTAGCTCCGTCTCTCTTCTGTCCCAGTCTATGCGCTCTCTCTATGATTAGAGGTCCCACACTCGCCTCCAGAGAAAGCTGTGAGACCAGCCACTTTTCCAGGTAGGCACGGAGTTCGCCCTCTTTAACAGACTCCGATATCCCCACAATTCTCAAGTTCTTCCGCCTACCGCGATTCTCCAAGTCATCAATTTTATCCGCGTAACTCTGTAGTTGTTGTTCTTCCATTTTCTTTATAGTTTGGGCCTGTGATTGCTGGGCCTCTTCCACCGTCACAATGCGTTGTTCCACTTGTGCTACTCTTGGCCCAATGTCTGCTACTGCTTGCCCTACCTGGGACATCTGCTCTGATAGGGCTTGAAATCGCCCCTCCAAGGCTGCTACCACCGCACTGGTGACGTCCTCTACAGCTCCTGCCAGAGGGTTGTTAAGCGGGCTATCCGGAGCAGAAGACGCCATCTTACTTTCCGCCCCGCGTAGCTTCTCCTTTTTCCCGGGTTTTGCTGCCATCGGTTTCCTTGGTATGCACGTTCCTCCGACGCTTGCCTCTCAGCACTCCACTCCTGTCGTTTCCTCTGCTCAGTCAGCGGGTTTCAAGCGGAGGTTGCCTAGAGAAAGTCTATTTTCCCGGTGGGCTACTCCAGAACATGGCAATCCGCTGCCGTCTAGCTCACTGCATCACGTGATCTCTGGTGGTCTTTATTTATTTACACTCAGCAGGGCTACGTCCTTTATGATAGGGATTCTCTTAATCCAAATTGCTGTATATGTAATTCAAACACTTCACACTATGGCCACTAGATGGAGCTCCCGCTTCATCATTACACAGCAGTTCACTCACCGTGAAGGCAGGGAAACCAGAAACCTGTCCGGGCATGTTCTTTATTTCTGCCTGCAAGCTACCAGCCAGCAACGGGAGGAAGATTGTGTCCCCGCAGCCCCGGAGCAGCGAGCAGTCAGTGCAGGACTTAAAGATCTTCAAGCTGATGACCCGGTTCACCTCCTGCACTTCCTTCCGGCTCAGTGGAACGCAGGAGCTCCATGCGTTTCACCACCATGTGGTAATGGCCGCAGCCCTCCAACCCCAACACAGCCAAGACACAGAAGGGCAGAGACAGCAGCCAGAAGCCTCCAGATTGCAGCAGCTCTATCTCCCACGCAGGCAGTCACTTTGTGGCAGGTCAGTCTTGATTTTAAATTTAATACTGCTGACCCCAGCTCCCGATCAGATCGCAAGCTCCCCGCTTCTCTCTGCTATCCACCGGAGTTATTCTGGGCACAAAGCTGGACAGGCATCCCTCATTGCATACCTCCTGCTCCTCGGGGGTTTCCTTCTTCCCCACAGGCACTCTCCGGATCAGCCGGTGGCACTTCAGGGCTCAGCACAGCATCAGCAGTACCTTGCCCGTCATATCTCCCACTACCGAAACCGATGATCCCAGCACAGAGGGGCAGGAAAGCTCAATTTAGACTCCCTCACATTTGGTGAACATTGGGAGAGGGGTTTCTTGCACTTTCTTCAGGTATTCCTCTGCACAAGGTGGATCAGGTGCGGAGCTGCACTAACTTGCGGCCATTCTCGCCAGCGCTCACCAGCGCCCCCTTGAGCTGGGTTTTGAATGATTCTTCTGCACGGAGAGAGGGGGGGGGGGAGCGAATTCCAGAGGCTTGGAGCCAGGAAATAGAAAGCAGAGGAGCGGGTTTGTTTGAGGCGGGCGTGTGCGGGGGAGGGAAGGACCATGCGGTTTATGTGTATGGAGTGGAGAAGACGATGGGAGGTACGGAAATGTATCTGATTTGCGAGGTAAAGAGGAATGCCAGTATGGATTACTTTGTGTGCAAAGATTAGAAGTTTATATTGAATGCGGAAGAAGATGTGTAACCAGTGATGCTGATAGAGAAGGGGAGTAACGTGATCGAAACGTGATGCATGGGTCAACAAACGGATGGCAGCATTTTGGACGCGTTGGAGACGAGACAATTGGGACTGTGGTAAGCCGGCGAAAGAGACATTGCAATAATCAAGACAAGACAGTACAAGGGTAAGCAGGAGGGTGGTTAAGGCAGGAATAGAGAGAAAAGGACGGACTGCTCTGAGTTGACGGAGGGAAAAGAAGGAGCGATGAACAATTGAGGAGATGTGATCTTTAAAAGTAAGGGCAGAGTCAAGAACAACACCTAAGTATCGGAGTGACGGGACCAGGGGGATGGATTGTGAGGACAGAGAAGGGGCACAGGTAGGGGAGGGGCTGCCAAAGGTGAACCAGATAGCAAAAGACTTTGCCGGGTTAACATGTAGAAAATTAGAAGAAAACCAGGACACCACGGCAGTAAGACAGAGGTTAAGAGGGGAAATATCAGGGGAAGAAGAGTCAGTGTGATGTAGGAGAATGATGTCATCTGCATAGTAATATGCAGAGATGCTAAACTGTTGGACTAAAAGAGCAAGAGGGGCTAGAAAAATATTGAAGAGAAGTGGGGCAAGAACAGACCCTTGGGGAACACCACAGGATAAAGGAGAGGGAGCAGAGGAAGAGGACGCAGTGACGACGGAGAAGGAGCGACAGGATAGAAATGAGTGAAACCATCGGAGAACCGCACCAGAGAGACCGGCTTCCCGAAGGCGGAAAAGAAGGGTGTGGTGGTCCACCAGGTCAAAAGCCGCAGAGAGATCAAGAGAGACAGCCAAAGTGATGAGACCGCGATCGTGAGCGATGTGAAGATCATTGAGAAGAGAAAGAAGAACGGATTCAGTGCTATGACCAGGGCGGAAACCTGATTGACGGGGTGGAAGGAGATAAGGAAAGTGGAATTGCAATGGGCTAAACTAAAGGTGGCAATAAAAGGGACAACAGACAAATATGTAAAAAAAGTAAACAAAAACAAGAGGAGAAGGAAACCTATTTGGTTTTTCAAAGAAGTGGCTGTTCAAATAAAGGCAAAAAAATCAGCTTTCGCAAAATTCAAAAGCTTACAAACAGAGGAACACAGAAATGAATACAGGATCAAACTCAAAGAGTCAAAAAGAGAAATAAGGATAGCAAAATCAAAGGCAGAGGAAAAGATGGCTAAAGATGTTAAGGGTGGCGACAAAACTTTCTTCAGGTATATTCGGGAAAGGAAGAAGATCAGAGTTGGAATTGCAGGACTCAGAAGTGCTGGGAAAGGACTCGTGGAAAGTGACATAGAAAAAGTGAACTTGCTAAACAAATACTTCTGCTCTGTTTTCACTAAAGAAAATCCTGGAGATGGATCAGCAGTGACTCCCAAATATAAAAATGGGAATGTAGTAGATACCACACCATTCACAGAAGATGAGATGTTGGAACAACTTGCTAAACTGAAAGTGGACAAAGCCATGCGACCGGATGGGATACATCCCAGGATACTGAAAGAGCTCAGAGAGGTTCTTGCAGGCCCATTAAAGGATGTATTCAACAGATCCTTGGAAACAGGAGAGGTTCCTCAAGACTGGAGGATGGCTGATGTCGTACCTCTACACAAAAGTGTTTACAGGGAAGAAGTGTCAAACTACAGACCCGTGAGCCTTACCTCGGTGGCGGGAAAGTAATGGAGGTGCTCCTGAAAGTGCGAATAGTGAACTTTCTCAAAATCAACAGGTTGCAAGATCCGAGGCAACATGGTTTTACTAAAGGACAGTCTTGCCAAACAAATCTGTTTGAGTTCTTTGACTGGGTGACCAAGGAACTAGATCAGGGGCATGCGATGGATGTCATCTACATGGATTTCAGCAAAGCCTTTGATACTGTTCCTCATAGGAGGCTTGTCAATAAACTCAGTAACTTGGGGATGGGTCCCAAGATGGTAAACTGGATTAGAAATTGGTTGACTGACAGACGACAGAAGGTGATGATACATGGAGCTCACTCGGATGAAAGGAAGGTGATTAGCGGGGTGCCCCAGGGTTCGGTCCTGGGCCCAGGACTGTTCAATGTATTTGTGAGTAATATTGCTGAAGGACTGAATGGAAAATTCTGTCTTTTTGCAGATGACACAAAAATTTGCAACAGAGTGGCCTCCCCCAAGGGAGTGGGTAACATGAGGAAAGATCTACAAAGCTGGAAGAATGGTCTAATGCTTGGCAATTACGATTTAATGCGAAAAAGTGCAGTGTCATGCACTTGGGTAGCAGAAATCCAAGGGAAATGTACGCAATAGGGGGCGAGAGGTTGGTGTGCATGGTTCAGGAGAAAGACCCTGGTGTGATTATCTCTGATGATCTCAAGGTGGCAAAACAGTGCGACAAGGCGGTGGCAAAAGCCAGGAGGATGTTGGGCTGCATACAAAGAGGGATTACCAGCAGAAAGGAAGAGGTACTTATGCCACTGTACAGGTCACTGGTGAGGCCTTACTTGGAATACTGTGTTCAGTTTTGGAGACCATATCTTGCAAAAGATGTAAAAAGAGTGGAAACTGTTCAGAGGAAGGTGACCAAAATGATTTGGAGCCTGCATAAGAAACCTTATGAGAAGAGACTTGAAGACCTAAATATGTACACTTTGGAGGAGAGGAGGGATAGGGGAGATATGATTCAGACCTTTAAATACTTAAAGAAGAACGATGAACAAACAAACCTCTTCCAAAGACGGGGAAGCTGCAAAACTAGAGGGCATAACATGAAAGCTGCAAGGTGGTAAATTGAAAGGCAATGTCAGGAAATATTTTTTCACTGAAAGGGTGGTGGATGCTTGGAATGCTCTCCCGATGGAAGTTGTGTGGGTAAACATGGTGACGGAATTCAAAAAAAGCATGGGACAAGCACAGCGGATCCCTTTACAGCAACAGGATAAAAACAAAATAAACGGAACCATCTAACTTCTCAACAAATAGGGGTGTCCTACATGGAGTGATGGGTCCACCCCCTAAACAAAGACATGGGGAGGGGTGGCCTGCACAGAGTGACAGGTGCACCTACTCTTGCCGTATTGCTGGGCCGACTGGATGGACCATGCTGGTCTTTATCTGCCGTCATTTACTATGTTACTATGTTATTAATTAGAGGGGAACATTGGAGGGATTGAGAAACAGAAGTAATGCAAGACATAACACTTAAGGGAAGCATAGTCGAAAGGAAAGAAAAAGACCTGCCAAACTGGATCATATCCAAGATCCGCCTACCACAGGGGTGACACTGCCCATTTCCTCTTCTATCAGTCTTGTTTACAGCAGTTATGGTTTAGGGATGCAATGACCACAGGTCAGCCTTCCCTGACAGTTGTGTTAATAGCTGGTGACTGATCCATTGTCCATAAATGTGTCTAATCACTTTTTTATACTTGTTGACTCTGCAGTGCCCCAGGGCAATGAGGTCCATAAGCTAGGCATACTTCCTTTTCTTTTAAGCCTATTCACGGATTTCATTGGATATCCTCCTGGAAGGGAAAAGGGTCATGATATTCTCCGGAGAGGAGGGTGAAGGATCTCTAGAGGGCAGGATAACTAGAATTATGGAGCAAAACAGCCCGGGGAAGTGGCGGGGGGGGGGGGGGGGGGGGGGGGAGATTTTTCCCATCAATGTTCACTTCCTCCTAAGCCATTGTGTTCCTGTACTTTTATTTAGCTGTTTTCTTAAAAACAAAACAAAAAAAACCCTCAAGCAGGCCCAGCCAAAAGGTCTCCAGTCGCCAAACCTCCCACGTATTTAGTTTTTGAGCATATAAATAAAAAGGCCCTCATCCCACTCCAGCATTTCATAGCAGAAAAAAACCAAAACAAAAACAAGGGACATTTGCAGCAAAACTTTATGTAGTGCCAGGGACGGCTCAAGGCAAGGGATGGATACCCCCCCAAAAGCACTGAAAACGGGGGGACCCCTCACTTAGGACACCATCCAGGCAGCTGCCTCAAGAAAAAAGAAAGCAACTTATATTCCCAGTCTATATAATAAAAAAAAAATTACCTTTGCAAGGCTGGTTATTCTCGGCAAAAATAGTTGCAGTTTAATTAAGTAGCATGAAACTGTAATAAAAGAAATTACTAACCTCTGATAGTGTGCGCTACGGTCTTACACGGAAACAGCACTGTGACCCCTCTCCTAACAACGGCGACGAGCAAAACTAGAACATTTTCCCAGAAGCCTCACTATATAAAAAACATCTTGATGTTGATGTAATCTCAGTAAAAAAATATAAACCTCCTCTAGCACTAGGGCATATTGTGAAGTAATTCAAAGCCCTACAAAAGAAATATCATGTCCTATGCAGCAAATCCTAACACAACAGCACCGACTTGCAGAAGCAACACAATAAGCACCAACCTAGGAAAAGGCCGCGGTGTAAATAATAACAGTGGCCCAAGAATATCCACTGGGAAAACTGAAGTAGCTGTATTACTACAGATACCTACAGAAAAACTGAGCTGCCCAAGATCACAGACTTTAGTTGTTGAAGGGGGCCCTCCACAGATTTCTCCTGACTCAAGTTCTCACGATGAGGATACAGCTCCTCCGGAAGCAAACAGCACAAACTCCTGAACCAGAGAGAGACCAGGGAGTGGCGGTCTAGTGGTTAGAGCAATGGGCTGAGAACTACGGAAACCAGGGGGTCAAATCACACTTCTCTTTGGGCAATGCATGTTGCCCTCTGTTGCCCAAGGTATCTACTTAGACTATAAGCCCTGCGGGGCAGGGAACAATGTACTGTACCTGAAATACAACTCACTTTAAATTTGGAAGCTGAAAGATAAGCAATTAAATTCAAATCCAAACAGTAACACTGGTTTACACTAGTGTTATGGATTCTTGGGATTATGGTTCTATATAACTCTAATCCTCTCCCCCATACTTAAAAGCTCTGCAATGGACAAGGGCCCTTTCAGGAAATTAACCAGAACTACATTCCCTGCTTCCCTACAATAATTATTTGGGCATCTAGCCAGACCTTCTGCCCTTCCATGTCCCTGAGGAGAACTCCCAAGAAGCTGGACCTTATCCTAACTTTACCGCCCCCTTCACCAGCAACTATCCTGGGGGACTGGATGAGCAAGAAAAAGCCCTGGATCCTGTCAGCTGTGAGAAGGGCCAGACCCCCACCGTTCCCACAAGCAGCTCCACATGCAGTACCTTCTTATCAGGCATGGACACTCCAGAGGGGCTACCAGCAGTTTACAATAAGTTGTAAATGTCTTGAAAGATAAGATGCAGACAGAGCTGTAAAAAGCTCTTCTTTATGACAGCAGAGCAGACAAGTCCTTATTCTGTTCCTTGGTGGGGAGGGGGAGGGGGGGAGCACTGCCATCCCAGCGAGATTCCAGACAGGCAAGAGAAGGCAGCTGCGTCAGTTCTTCCTTTATACTCCCAGCTGACAACCAGTGCCATGCGCCTTCATTCGCAGCTACCAAGGCATGGATTTCCCCTGTTTTATATCCTCCCAACTCACCTGACCCAATTGTCACAGTGATAGTCCTTTAATCAGAACCTTGCAATCATGGGCCTTACATATGACCACTAAGAGTTACGAGTTACTGCTATGCAACGACTAGTACTCCCTTTCCTCCAGTGGTTGCCTTTGGACAACCCTGGCCTCAGCTGGCCCGAGAACAGAAAACCTGAGTCAGGAAAGAAACAAACAGAGGACTGCACTGAAAAGTGTGCATGTACGGCAGAAAGTGTGGTATGGTCTTCTGCACAGCCCAAGCCCACTGACCACCTCTAAAGCCATTCCTGGCCAGGAAACTCCATGCAAGGGCATCTTACTCCATGGAGTCTGCAAATGGAAGTCTATAATTCCACTGCTCTTTGTGGAGCACTATTTAGGGATCCATGTGTTCTTTCTGTTCAGGGACTCAAAGCCAATTGTCTGCACAGGAAGCCAGAATTTGTTTTACAAACAGAATTTCAAGTGGTCGTCTTCTTCTTTTATTAACACAACAGCAATACCTGACCCAACCCTGCTCTCCCAAGCTAGAGACTGTCAGTTGCTCCTTCTCACAGATCTGTTCATATTCACCAGCCAGGGGTTATGACCCTGCTACCCCACCCTCCTTTAATCCTCTGGCAAACAGTGGCACCACCTTAAAAGACAGCAGCAAAACCCCTCTTCCAGGCTGGGATAAGACTGGCTCTTTAGGTATTAATCTAATGAAGACGGCAAGAAGAAAAGACTGACCTTTGGAAATGTATTTAAAAATGGCATGTTCATGCTTTTTCACATTTCAAAAACATTCCCCTTTGTCCCATGGGGTCTGATGGAACCACATCAACACGACAGCAGCTCCATGGTTTGCAGTTAATTGTGGCAGCACCTGGAGATAAGAAACTTCTTAATATAGGAGAACGCAAGAGCTGCATCTGTGGACACAGTAGGAGACGCTCATCCTTCTCAGAAAAACGTGAAAATATTCTGGATGATTTTCAAAGCCATTGATCCAGATAAACTGGCCTTTCTGAACAGTGCCCCCCTCTGCCCTGCTAGCCAGGTTAAAACGAGCCCTTCTCAGTACCTTCTCTTTCAACATTAGCCATAGGAACGCATTCGAGTACTGCAAATATATGGACTACCTGCACAATTCTCCCATTAAGTCTACATGGAAACAAAGGGTTTGAAATTTAATCAGCACAGGGGTCTGGGAGAGGGTGGGGCACACAAACAGGACAGGCAGGGCTGGAGGTGGGGTTCTGCCACAGCTTTAATATGTCATGGAGGAGCTGCTGCACCTGCAGGGAGATCAGAGTCTTTGGTTCTTCCAAGAATTTGAGGGCCCCCTGGACCTCGCTCCATTGGTCTGTGGTATTGCTGGTTGTGAGGACTAGGGCTATCACTATCCTGTGTAAGAATTTTGGATGTCAACTCCTCGGGGTGGGGGGGGGGTAGGTTGCAGGTTTGGTGTCAATGATGAGGGTCCCATTGTTACCCATGCCGTTGTGAGGACATCCAGTCAGTCTTGGGGTTTGAAGGCGGCTGCCTCCTCACCGCTGCTGAGCATCACCAACTGTTCGAGACAGAGCGTGAGCGAAGGTTCAGGTGAGGGAATCCCCAAGTGGGTGGGGTTGCTGGATGTTGATCCGTGGGCAAGGAGGCCACTGCCATGCAGCCCCGTTGCTGTAGCAGTTTGGAGAGCAGTTGGAGGATCCCAGTGGGGCTTTCTGGAGGCCTGGGTGGACTGAGGAGGTCCCTTTCCTGCCCCAGAAGATGGAGGCTTCTCTCAAGGTGGCTGCCCCAAATTGGGGCAGATGGGGAGGAGTGAAGAGCCTGATGACTATCCTGGGGGTGGAGATCTTGATGGTGCTGTCTATTCAGCTCTGGCATTGCTGGGCCAACCCGGAAGAGACACTGGGGAGCAGGCTAGAAGCATGGACAGGGTCCCACATGGCTGTGGACTCCTGAACAGGGAGCACAATGGCTGCAGTGGGAAGAACCAGGACATGTGGCCATGGACGGAGGGCTTGGTAGGTGCATCCTGTGTTATCGCTGGAGTCTGTCTGCCTTGGTGAGCCTTGAGGTTCATTGGGAGCTCTGCCAGTGGGGTCACCTGCTTAAGGAAGACCTAGAGCGCATGGCTGTGGGACTTCCTAGCCCTTTGGGACATCCATGTGCAGTGTGCACAGTCTTCAGCCTGATGATCCTTGCCCAGGCAGTGCTTATGGGTGTCTGATTTGCTCAGCTTCCAAGAGCACATTTTGAAGCCAGGCTTTGGCATGTTGCAGGTATGCTTGTTCCTGTTCTTCTTGTTGCTTTTTAGTTTCTTCCTCTTATTTTTTTTTGTTTAAAATGTGTTGGATTCAGTCGGAGAGTGATCCATCTTGCAGGCAAGGCAGAAAGACTGAAACTGGGTAGCTAAGGTCGAGCCAGGGGGTAGGGCTAGTTGGAGAATATTTCATCTACGGCACCGTCAGATGACGTCACCGAGTGTGGTTGACTTATCCTGCTTGTCCTAGGAGAAACAAAGGGGTCTGTTTACTAAAGGCCGGTGGTGTGCGGTCCGCGGTGCAGAGCGGGTGCCGTAGAAGGAGTGGGCGTTCCGTCGGGAAGCTGTGAGTGACAGATGCGCGAAGGTGCGCGGCGCCCGTGTGGTTAGTGCCCTGTGCAATTAACGAGGTTGATCTGTGCACATGGGACACACTGCTCACGGATTTGGGCTTTCCAGTATTGTGCTGCACATTGCTGACGGAAACGGTTTCCTTTCCCTTCCCAGCACCTCTAACGCGACTGTTGGACTCGCGGTATATTTCTTTGGAGATTCGGGCACGCTCCTGTGCGGCGAGTCTCCCCCCTCCCACATTCCGCCCACTGACCCCGTCTCTCCGCCCCTAGGGGGCCTTCCTGCGCCCTCATTTCTCCTTTCCACGCCTGTTTCGCACATTACCGTCCCGCAAATGTGCGCGTTGTCGGCGCACGATTGCGGGACCCGTTAATGTGCCGCGCACTCGTACGGGGCGCTTAAGAGCACTTAAATACCTCTTTTAGAGCGCTCATGTGCGCCCCGTACAAGTGCGCCGTTTAGTAAACAGACCCCAAAGTGTTTGAAATGTGATCATCACAGGGGACTGGGAGGGGGGTGGGTGGGACACACAAACAGGAGACGACAGTATATTAATAGAACCATCTGCAACACTAGGAAACAGTTCTGCAGTTTCAAATCTCCTTTACATATTGGCTCAACGCACTATCCATTCCTTCTCTCCTCTCCCCTAAAAGAATCACTGTGGGTGAGGCTGATCTCTCACTACTTGGCACGAACCTGAAGATGCAACAGGGCCTGTCCCTTGAAGGCAGTGTTCAAAGTGGACAAGCTGAAGAGCAGGGGCAATCAAACTCAAACTGGATGACAAGGGGTGGGAGGTCCTTTTCCATTCCCTTGTATGACAGAACACTTCAAAGATATGAAATAAGAAGTAAATAAGAGACACCATTTAGTGGTTTGTTTGGTCAGTGGTTCCAATAGCATCATTCCTTAAAGTCACGCCTTTTCCAAGGTTTTTGCCATCTCATGCCATAACTGTTACAGCAGCACCCAAGCCTTCTACAAAGTCCCCTCTGCTTCATGGCAAAAATCTAGGGCTAGATTTATTCAAGTGTGTTACCGTTTTAGCAGGTGCTAACATAGTTCATGCATCTATTTAATAACTAGGTCCCACTGCATAAGAGGTGACCAGTAATACACATTAATGTGTGCTAGTGGACTAGTGTTAGACAGTGGCATCTTTCAGTAAATACAGCTCCTGGATCTCAGAGAACTGTCAGCTCTTATCACACAATTGAAACTAGCTCACCCTAGATAAAAGCACAGATTGAAAGGGACGTCATTACTTTAAAAACATATCAAAGCACTCGACAGGGATCTTGGGAGTGATTCCTTCTACTCTGAGAACAATGGACAAAACATGAGGCAGCCACTCAGTTTAAGATGAAATGTATTTCACCATGTTCAGAAGAAACAGAGTTGATTTTTTTTTTCATTGGTTACAGGTAATTTCAGCACCTTCCGCTGAATTCACACACAGGAGTTTCTGGTTGCCTGTCAATCCAAACTCATTTGCAGATAGGTATCCAGGTACTGTATGTACACCTCATGAGCAGAGGAGCCCCCCACCCCCTTAGAAACAAAGAAAGCCTCCAGTGCCCTTTCATGGGCTTTATTTAACAGGAGTACAAATACTGAAAGGTTATGGTATAGCCCCTCAAATTAATAAATTATTTAAAAGCACATTCACTGTATCAGATACTTCCATCAGAATCAAAAGCTTTATTTTAAAAGCAGATTGCAGGAAAGGACAATGTGACTGAGGAAAGCAGAAACTTCCCAAACCGGAACCTTTCCTTCAAGCACAGAAGAGGTCTTCAGGGATACGAGCAAACCCAGTCTCCCTAGCGTCCCTCAACCGTACTCTCCAAAGTCCACATCAACTCAGCAACACACAAATACAACAATTTGGGTAAAATGACATGAAGCATCACATTCTCTCTTTGATACCTGAAGGAGTAAAGATACAGGGAATAATGGACGTTCCAAACAGTTCTTCACACGTTCGTATGGGTCCAGATGGAGCTTGAGAATTCCCTCTTCCCTTCCAGAGCCTGGCTAACCATAGATACGGTAAATGGTTGTGTATGTAACAGATTTAATTTTGAAATTTCAGCATCTATCTTCGGGTGCATACATTGCCCCAGCATCAGAGGGAGTGTAAGGTAGGCCGGTGCTTCATACCTGGAGTGCAAGCACTGACCCGAATTTTCAAGGGCAGACACTGCAGGGAATTTAATTCTTGCAGTAACCATTGAGCAAACAGGAAACATGGCTATTCTTTATTTTGATTCAGCTCATATTAGAATGGTTTTACTATTCAGGTTTTCACCATGCTGATGTATGTTTTTAAAGTGCAATTATGAAATATGAACAACTTAATTTTGGGGAGCTGAGAGGTTGAAATCACTCAGAGGAGGGGGGCAACTAAGGAAACTAGTTTAGTTCATCATATCAGCAGTGGGCTGCTCTGAGCTGGAGTCAACTCTTTTGGACTTCGTAAAAATAAACAGGAGGCTAATGCGGCCTTGCTGAACCCGGGTGTTACTGCAGGGGGGCCAGGCTTCAGTGAATGACACACTCCCCCCTCTCCTCCCCAGTCTCTCCACTTCTTTACATGCCAAAGTCCTCCTTGAAATCTGCAAACAGCTAATTAGCTTGGCAGAGATGTGACCTGATGAATGATTAGGGGAAGGGGAAAGAGGTTCAGTAGTCTTAGAAACTCAAAGATGTCTGTAGGGACCAATTAAGCAGCCCTAAGCCAAGGCTTTTTCAGGAGAGGGGTAGAGGGCTTCTCTTGAAAGCAGCATTTGGCCACTTCTCTGGGGTGATTTAGTTCTGTCTTGTTTTGTCCTTACGTTGCCCTCTCTGCAGGGTAGAGGCCTAACATGGGCTTAAACTTCCAATGTAGTGAAAGTAAATTTAGAGTGGAGAGTTCAAGTTGAGAGATGCTGAAATGGATTTTCTCCATCTAATGCTTTTATGTCTCCTAATAGCTGTGGACCTGGTACAAGAGGCGACCAGGCGATAGCGGAGAGACTGAATGAATTCTTTGCTTCGGTCTTTACTGAGGAAGATGTAGGGATGTTAACCATGACTGAAGTGGTATTTAAAGGTGCGGAAGAATTGAAGGAAATATCGATACATCGGGAAGATGTCTTATACAACTATTAGATAAACTGAAGAGTAGCAAATCATCTGGGTCGGATTGTATACATCCAAGGGTGTTGAAAGAACTTAAATATGAGATTGCAGACTTGCTATTAGTAATCTGTGAACTATCATTAAAATCATCTCTAATACCTGAAGATTGGAGGATCGCCAATGTAACACCAATTTTTAAAAAGGGTTCCAGGGGTGATCCGGGAAACTACAGACCAGTGAGCCTGACGTCAGTACCGGGAAAAAAATGGTAGAAACCATCATAAAGAATAAAATTACTCAGCATGTAGATAGTCACAACCTAATGGGAGAAAGCCAACATGGCTTTAGACAAGGAAGATCTTGTCTTACTAATCTGTTATGTTTTTTTGAAGGAGTGAATAAACAGGTGGACAAAGGTGGGTCGGTTGATATTGTGTATCTGGACTTTCAGAAAGCCTTTGACAAGGTCCCTCATCAGAGACTTTTGGCAAAACTAAAGAGTCATGGGATAGGAGGCAGTGTACTATTGTGGATCAGGAACTGGTTAAAAGATAGAAAGCAGAGGGTAGGGCTAAATGGCCAATTTTCCCAATGGAGAAAGGTGAATAGTGGTGTACCCCAGGGATCTGTGCTGGGTCCGCTGATTTTGACATATTCATAAATGACCTGGAAAGTGGAATAACGAGTGAGGTTATCAAATTTGCAGATGACACAAAACTATTTAAAGTTGTTAAAACCCAAGAGGATTGTGAAAAATTGCAAGAGGATCTTGATAAATTGGAAGACTGGGCATCAAAATGGCAGATGAAATTTAATGTGGACAAGTGCAAGGTTATGCACCTAGGGAAGAACAACCCAAACTATGGTTACACGATGCAAGGTTCCACATTAGGAACCACCACCCAGGAAAAAGATTTAGACGTCATTGTGGATACCATGTTAAAACCCTCGGCCCAGAGTGCAGCGGCGGCCAAGAGAGCAAATAGAATGCTAGGTATGATAAGGAAAGGAATGGAAAATAAAACAAAAGATATTATAATGCCTCTATATCGTTCCATGGTGAGACCGCACCTTGAATATTGTGTGCAATTCTGGTCGCCGTATCTTAAAAAGGATATAGCGATTTTAGAAAAGGTACAGAGAAGAGCCACCAAAATGGTAAAGGGGATGGAAGGATACTCCTATGAAGAATGGCTAAAAAGGTTAGGGCTCTTTAACCTGGAAAAGAGACGGCTGAGGGGGGATATGATAGAAGTCTATAAATTAATGAACGGAGTGGAACGGGTAAACGTAGATCTATTGTTTACCTTATCAGAATATAGAAAGACTAGGGGACATGCAATGAAGCTACAGGGTAAACTATTTAAGACTAATAAAAGAAAATATTTTTTCACTCAACGTGTAATCAAACTCTGGAATTTGTTACCGGAGGATGTAGTAAAGGCTGTTAGTGTAGCTGGGTTTAAAAAAGGTTTGGACAAGTTCCTGGAGGAAAGGTCCATAAGCCATTATTAAGAAGTGACCGAAGATATCAATGCTTGACCCAGTAGAAGCATTGTGGAA
Organism: Ichthyophis bannanicus; assembly: GCA_033557465.1. Lineage (NCBI taxonomy): Eukaryota > Metazoa > Chordata > Amphibia > Gymnophiona > Ichthyophiidae > Ichthyophis > Ichthyophis bannanicus. The sequence goes on from CM066049.1 coordinate 125,684,189, forward strand.
CTTGTGTCTCTTGGGGAAACTGCTAGGTACATATGACCTAGATTGGCCACTGTTGGAAACAGAATACTGGGCTTGATGGACCTTGGTCTGACCCAGTATGGCATATCTTATGTTCTTATGTTCTTATGTACATAAGTAATTGGCCAGAGCTGGAGATGTGCTCTTTATTTTAAAAGGTGGCATCTTTTGGTCTCAGCCTCGATCCCTCATGTGCGTCCCCCCCCCCCACCTACTTAAATGCACTAATTGGTTTTACTAACGTGGAAGGAAAACCAGAGATCTTCCAAGGTACCCTATCGGTGGTTCACTGCTTTTCACCTTTGTCTCCCCCCCTCGCTGACTAAGGCTTTCCATTCAGTTACCTTTTGGGGGATGTATGTGGAGGTAAACTCCTTGAAAGACAAAGGTTAGATTGTAATGCAGGTTTCTGGGATGTCCGAATCCTCATGAGAAGCTGCAATGCTCTTATGACAGTAACAGGAAGAGTATAATTTTCCTCACTCCCCCCCCCCCCATGGGTTTTCATTTCTGACTAATTCATCTAGTGAGATTTCAGGTACCACAGGCCCCTCCTCGGGTTTGCTCTGGGGCACTGCCGCCCCATGAGCGATACGAGAACGACTTTGAACATGTCCTTCAGGTGGCTTTTTGTTCCTGTGCAAAAAGATGTTCTCTAAGTTTATATTTAAAAAAATTCTGAGGTGAGCCCCAATTTTAAGGAGCCAGGGCAAAAAGAAAAACAAAAACAAACCCCCCCCACTTTTCCTGGTCTTTCTGGGTGTCACTTTATAAAGCCACTCCATAACAACGTGGTCATTTATCGCGTAAAATGACCTCTTCTAGAATCCTCTTGCTTGGCCGGAAGGAGCCACCGTGCCAGTGGGAGTAGCTGGGGGTGTGGTCTTGGAGGAGCGTGGGTGGAGTCTACATTACATGCGATTATAAAATACCTTAATCTATGGACAGACATGCGTAAGGTGCGTGCGAACACAGTGATTGCGCCTAACTTCAAGGCATGTCCTCTGCCACCTATACACTAGACAAGTAAGTGCCTACCAATGGTGCCCTGATATAAAAATCCCCCCCCCCCAGCTGACGTTTGGGAACATTTTATGCTTTATCTAGTTCTCTCTCCCTTCATGTTTGGTGCTGCAGCTCCTCCTGCGCATCTGCACCAGAAAGGAGAAAAGCTCTGTGCTGCGCTGGTTACATAATCCTCGTGCAGTTACGTTAGGATAACGAGCACCAGTTGTCACCAGTTAGCTGCAGGTGAAAGTTTCCGTGTCAGCAGATGAGGCATACATATGTAAACAGCCCTCAGGAAGGGCCCTGTGGTTTCCAAAACAGGCAGCGCCTCACCCCCCTTCTCCTTCCCTCTTCCTGCTGGCTCCCGTGTAATCTCAGGTTCCTTTCTATAACGCCTCATTACTACATGTTGCTGATATGGACCTAGTCGGCTATTCGGAAGAGAAATGTGATGGACTACATACCAAGCAGGTGTCTTAAGTCAATGAATCCTTTACCATTACGTCTGCTACCTATTTATTTATAAAGTTCTCTTAACCATCTTTCTATTTGAAGGCAAGTTAAAAACAAAGATGAACAAAGAGTACCGCTGAATATTTCTGATTAATGCTGCTAGACGCCCCCATGCTAACCACTTAGCATTGTGGCATGTTGGGGGCGGTACAGGATGGAGTGGAGGCGGTACCAGTCACTAACTGGGCAATGGCAATATTGCAGTGCTGCCCAGGAGCAACCCATGGGTAAAGATAGGTGCAACAAAAGCTGGCCCATTTTACCTGGCACAATATTACCAGTCCCGGTTAGCTTCTGCAGTGTCTTCGGGGCATTTTCTCCAAATGGGCTATTTTTGCAGATACCATGACAGTCGTGAACCTCACTTCTCTTAACGTGCTTTTGTGCCAGGGTATGTGGAGTTTGATCTCAGTCTCTCAAATTTACTGCTAATGCTCGGCGCAATACTTGCATCATGCCAAAGAGCGCCTCCTTCTGGAGCTCGTAAGATGTAACAGGTATGAGAAGTTTGTCAGGACGTGCTTGGAAATTCTTCCTTATCAAGCCCGTGGTTCCCAGAACAATAGGAAAGATTTCCGTATCTTTCTGCCACATTTTCTTGTTCTCTAACTGCATTTCTTGGTACTTCAGAATCCGCTGTCCTGGGCTGCAACTATCAATCTTTCATCCTTCGGTTTCAGTTCACCTCTCCTTAACCATTCACGTTTCCGTTCCTGACCAACACATGGTTCTTGGAGTAACGCTCTGTATTTTCCACTGTATCTGTGCATTTGCCATTTGTCTTCCCTCGCTTGCTGTGCGGTAACCCTGGATATTCAATGCCGAGGCTGCACATAACCCCGGCACTGAATATTAGGGATTAACGGTTGGCGGCAACAGCTATGCGCTGTACAGGCACATAGCCATCACAAATGAATGTCGGGCCCAAAGATGCTGCGTTCATAGTTGGCAGAACCTCCCTACCCTCCAATAGGCAATTTAAATCCCCTCCAACACATTAGAAAAAGTTCAGACCTTTACAACCTTGTTTTGGGTCTACAGTAAGCTGTGCTGGGATAGATCCTTAATTCTTGAAGGTTGGACCACCTGAGCAGCACAGGACCCTCACCCAACCATAGGAATTCCACACCGGGGGTCTCACTGCACTCACTCTGGCTTGTCACAGATACTGCAGATATAGGAAGAGAAACAGATATCTAACTGGCTAGTGACTACGTGTGAATCCCACTAGAATCCAGTTCAAAAGCTGCTTTCTCCATGAACAAGCAGAATGCGTCACCCACACCTGCTGATGTCATCCAATGGCGCCATACAGACAGAAGTGCTCTCCCAGAGCTCAGAAAGGTAAAGCATAGCCCTACCCACTGCCCGTCTCTACCTTGGCCGGCCTTTCTTCTGCCTTGTCCAGAAGGACGGAACACCTAGCTCTCTTCTAAAGCACAATCAAAATGAAAGAAATCACAGGAAAAAAAAGCTTCAAGATTCAAAATGACCAAATTTGGCTTCAAGAAATGTGCTAAGTGCAGCAGGAAGATGAATGTTACAGATGCCCATGATCGCTGTGTCTGTTGCCTCAGGGCTGCTCACCGCATGGAGGACTGCCCCCACTGCACCCACATGTCCCCAATACCAGACAATCCAGAAGCCACATGTTGAGAGAATTCCTGGCTGAAGCTCCCGAACATTGCTCCACCAATCAGCGAGCCTCCCATCCTGCACAGAACAAGAAACGAAAGCACGTGGCTGTCAGCTCTACCGCCAGAAAAAGCACCCCTGCAGCACATGATGCACCCCCTATGGTCTCCATCCCCTGCCCAGGGGCTCCTAGGAAGACATCTAGCACTTCAGCATGCAGAGATCTGACACAAGAAATGCTGAGCCTCGCAGCACCGTGCAATTTCCAAACATGCCACGCTATCCCCCAATGTCCTGGTCCTCCAGAAAAGATGTGGGGATCTCCCCATTGACACGGCAGAGGCTCCTCCAGCTCCAGCTCCCCCTACAGGGGACTGGGTGTACAGCACCAGACGCAGACACAGAGATAAAAGAACTAAAAGCTGCAGCAGGAGCAGAAGCTTTGACATCGGCCCGGAGACATCACAAGTGGCAGTCCTCACGCAGATACGGCAGCGGGGATGACCAACATGCTGAACCTTCTAGCAAAATTTCTGGAACAGCACAAGAAACCACATGTCCATGCTAGGGACCATTCGCATGTCATTGCCCTGCAGATCCCCCTCACCCGTAGGTTTCTCCCTGGAGCCACCATTGATAGATAATGAAGGGGTAGAAGCAGCTGTCCAGAGCTCCCCAGAAAGCTCCCACAGATGCTCTGGCCAGACAGACTCCCCGCAAACATCACCAACCCTGCCTCCGCTGCCTGAAAACCTCACGTATCCAAAATTCCTCCAGAAGCTGGCCACATGCCTTTCCCTACTCCAAGCAGACACGCCAGACCCAAGGAACAAAGTCCTCGACCGTCTCAAATACCTAGACACTCCCAGGTTCCTGGTGTCCATCCCAGTTCACAAACTGCTCCTCAAAAACCTACAGCAAGTACGGCAGACACCCTCCTCAGGATCTGCCACCTCCTGGAAATTTGATACGAAGTACTGTGTGCAATCAGCACCAGGCTTGACAAGGTACAGTTGCCTCACCAGTCCATTGTGGTTGAATCAGCCCTCAAGAAGGCCAAGAGCTCCCAGACCTGCACCAATAACCCCCCAGCAAAGGACAACAAAGTCCTCGACGAGTTTGGGAAGTGGTCCTAACAAGTGGCGATGTTCACGGTGAAAATAGCCTCTCACCATTTCCAACAGGTACTGTACCAGGACACACTCATGGCCAGCCAGCGGGCAACCACCAACAACCTCCCACAGGAGTATAAGGACTCCCTCCTACCCATCCTGGGTGACATTGAGAATGCAGCAAGCACCTAATCAGGGCAGCCTTTGACACATTAGACACCACAACCCACTCTGCGACCTCAGCAATCGCTGCCAGGTGGATGGCCTGGCTGAGGTCCTCAGGATTCAGGAAGGACACCCACAAACAGCTTGCCAATGCTCTCTGCACTGGCAACAACCTCTTTGGGGAAAAGGTGAAGGACACGGTCAACGACCTGAAGGAACACTGTACCATTCTCCAAACCTTGGCCTTGGAGGGACTGGAATGCACCTCCTGCCAGTGGACATACCCTGGGTCACACCACAAGAAGTCCTACTCCACCCCACAGCGCTACCACACGTATAACAGTACCTGCAGTACCTGACTGTAACTGAATTTGAACTGTTACTGGAAAGACATGAGTTAACTCCTACTAAACAAATAACCAATGAGAAAGTCTTATATAGTTATTTACAACCATCATGCCTGAATCTTTATATAGAAAGGCAACTGCCCCATATCTATTTATTTATTCATATAGATTTATGTATATAGTAATGCGGCAAATGGCAACAGATAAAGCCCAGGACAGCCTGTCCAGTAGGCAGGGCTGACCCTAGGGGGTGGAAAACAGGGCAACTGCCCTGGGCACTCCCCAGCCTGCCTCAAGGTGAAGGAGACATAGACTGCATGTGAACTTTGGGACCCTTTCATGTCTAATACTAACCCTGCCAGTAGAGAGTTTAGGGATGTAACTGTTGCTCTGTGTGTGGGTTATGCCTTCCACTATTTTCCCAAGCTCATGAACGCCACACTCCAGATTTAAGTCCTGGGCATCTCTGCCCAGCAGTAGCTCTTTGCAGTCCAGCATTGGTGGTATTATCCTCAGGGATGCCAAGGGCCCGGCACCCTTGGCAAGCAAGCAGTATTTGTTTGCTAATGCTCTGATCTTCATCTGGCTCTGAAATTTCCTGCTAGGGAAAAGTTCAGAGACATGAGGTCCTGGATGGAGCCCTGAATGGGCTTAAAGAGTCTCAAGGACAGAACATGTGCACTGTCACCAGTATTCAAAACTGCACTTCGGTCTTGGCTGTGGTGTTTGATGCCAGGTGGTGGAGTACACATGTATGCATCAGCCTAGCCTGGCAAAGCTGAGGTGAGGCGGTGAACTGCAGGGCATTAGAATACCCAGAGATGCTGAATGATGGGGTTGTGGGACTGGTATAGCAGGGCTGGCTCAACCACTGGGCAAGAGAAGGTGGCTTGGGGCAGCAACCTCTGAGGAGCACTAAAGAGAACTCTGTACTTTTGCACCCAATACAGAAAGATAACATATGGTGGAGAGCACATGGCTTAACCAGATCAAATGTTCAGCTCCACAATCCTTTCCTCTCCCCTCAGAGATGCCCTGTGATTGTCCTCAGATTTCTTTAATTCAGATACAGCTCTCATCTCTGCCACCTCCGCTGGGAGGCTATTCCATGCATCCAGCACCCTTTCTGTAAGGAAATATTTCCCGAAATTACTCCTGAATCTACCTCCTTATCCTATGAGCCCAGAGCCTCCTTTTTGCCGACAGAGGCCTGTCTCCTATGTATTAACAATTTGGAGATATTTAAATGTCACTATCACATCTCCCCTTTCCCACCCTTCTCTGGGCTGTCTATGTCCCTATATGCTTTATGATGAAAACCACTGACCATTTTAGTAGCTACCCTCCGGACTGACTGCAGCCAATTTATATCATTGTGACTGATCCAGTATTAAAATAGTGGTTCAGAATTTTAAAACATTTGGCTAAAGAAGAAAGAATAGAGCCATTACTTTTCCCCATCCTTCCCCTTCCCTAGGGAGGGATATGTTTGTGGCATTTTGAAAACTCCCTGCTTCTCCTTAACTCTCAGCCCACACATTATAGAAAGAGGGTTACAGAATCTGCATTCTGTCATTGAGAGAGCCACAGCTGAATTTATGAAGCTAGACAGACCCATTTATATACAGACTCCAAAAAAGAAAAAGAAAAAAAAAATAAAGAGAGTAAAAGGTAAAACTACCAATACACAAATTCTGAAGAGCCAGGGTCACAACTCTCCTTCCTGAAAAGCTCTTGGAGAGCAGGGCCATGAAAAAAGCTTCAACCTCTTGGTTCTGGGTGGTCTTCCCATTCTTAACTGCTTTGCTGAAAGCTCTGGCAAAATGAGGCAAATCATAAACTGCCAACACCACCGCCTTATTCACCTATAAATCAGGAGAGACACAGCAGTCGGGCTGGCCTTGACATAAGGTGGTTGCACTTACTAAAAAAAACCTGCTGAAGGCTTGCACGGGGAGAGGATGAGGTTCTGAATAAGAGAAAAATCGGAATTCTCTGCTACCCATGTAACTAAGAATTACAAAGGGTTTCTGCAGAACATGTCAAATGGGCCAAATGAATCTGGGTGATTGGAATACATTGAAAGGTGGAATTCCTTAAAAGATTTGCTCCAAGGCTTTTTTTTTTCATCTCATTAAAACCATGGCTGAATTTACAGAGACATCTGAGCAATATCTTTGTGAATTCATTCTTTAAAGAGATGTCCATACTTTTTACCTACCACCGATACTGCTCATCAGGGGCAAGGGAGGGTGGCCTTCATACAGTGGCTAGGGATTAAAGGCGATAGGTCTGTAAAGGGCAGCCCTTCCTGCAAAGCGTTCTGAAATTTAATGTGCTTGTAATTCAAGGAAGCTCTTGGGGTATCTGAGTCAGGGAATGTAATCATGGCCAACAATTTTAAGAGGCCATTCATGCTATAGATGTTGTTGTTGTTAAGTGCTACTGAGTTGAAGGCGACTTACCTGGACTGAATATTGTGTTTTTTTAAAATATATATAGTATTAATTTCTATTTTGAAGGGAACCTCCACAAGCAGTCAATGAAGAACAAAAACAAAAAAGAGCGGAGATGCACTTGCTCAAATTGAAGCTGTGGTCCATCTCCATTCCCTTCTTGGTTCCGTTCTTCATTAATTTGTATTTTAACAAATCAAAGGATAGTGACACAGAAACAAAGAGAAAGCACAACAATGATGTTCACACTAAAAATGCTAAATGTATTGAAATCAAAATTGTCTGTGTTCACATTTCACTACTTTCTTTCAATCAGCTAAAATCCAACATGGCCATGGTCTTGGTGTTGTTTGCACAGCTCTATAAATATTTTATTTATTTACATTCTCTTATATACCGCGCTATTCTGCATCAGTGCGGTTTACATTGAACAGGGCATTATAACTTGGAGATAACTATTTTACAGGGAACATGGGCTGTGGAGGGTTAAGTGGCTTGCCCAAGACCACAAGGAGCACCTGTGGGACTAGAAACCCCAGTCCTTCCGGCCCAAGGTTGCTGTCCTCTAGTGGGATTTGAACCCCTGACCTTCCGGCCTGAAGTACCTTGCCCCAACCACTAGGCCACTCCTCCACTCAATCAATATCTCAATCAAACACCACCGACAACAAAAGCACAACGTACAAAGATATGGAACAATGGTAACATTCTCCTTAGAAGCTGAAACATAAATAATACAAAACAACAATGATGCTTGGTTCTGTTACAATGTAACATATCACTTAAGTAATGATGATGTTACATTTTCATCTTCTTATTATTAAACATCATCGTTTTGATTTCTCCTTGTGTTTGGGCAACTGTCCTTTGATGGTAAACATGGTCTGCCCCTCTCGTTTTTTGTCTTAAGTTTGCATTTTGCAACTTGTATTTATGAAGGCGTGCATGCTTTATTAATTGCACTCTCTTTGAAATGCAAATGTATTTAGGACTTGAATATTTAAATAATGTTCCATTTGCTAAACTGTACTTGCAAAATTGTGTTTCCATTTGTTGTAAGCTGCCTTGGCTGGCCCTATTTGACAAAAAGAGTGGGGTATAAGTATATTAATCAGTGCCCAACTGTATTACAGTGAAGCAAGTTACAGAGCCATCTGGCAGGAGATCTGCACCATTTCTCATCCCTCCAAAAGGTTTCTCAAAATTTTATACCACTGCTGACCCCTGCTGCCACTCAACTCACCAGTCACATACCAGGACAAAAAAAGGTTAAGACTTGCTCATGGAGATGAATATCTCATGTGTGCCAAATTAAGTTCTTAAGGAAAGATGGAGTCAGGAACTGGATTTCCTCTGTGGTGGGACCAAAGGTGTGTCCATCTGAACCTTTGAGCAGTTGGCTCTATGTTCCACACGGCTCTGGGGTCACGGCCGCTGCTGTCCCTTGCTGTGCCCAAATCCAACCCAGTGAGATAAGGAGCTTGAGATGCCAAAAGTCAGTAGAGGGGAAGTCAAGTGCATTCTTAAAGGGAAGGGTGTGGTGCGGATGTAAGAAAAAGCGGGGGGGGGGGGGGGGGATGTGTCAGAATGTGCTATGTGGGGAAACGACAAAGATTAATAAAGCAGTGCTGAACTCGCTTGGTTGCCAGGCTCTGGAGTGGTCGGAGAAGCACTTAATTTCAAGTTCTGCAACAAATATTAGAAATGGTATCTGACAGGCAGTGAGGCACTCACACAACTCAATCTATGAGTCTATTGTGAGTCACCTCCCCCGCTTATATTTGATGGGGATGATTAGAAGGAGGACTGCAGCCTCCTAAACGCTGCCACGTTAAGGACTCTCTGCTGCTGGACAGGAGAATCTGGGGCTGTCTGGGCTGGCAGCACGATCAATATGATTCAAGCACAGAACTGGAGCTTGCTGTGCGACCTTGGGCCAGATCAGGTAACCTCCTGACACCAAAAACCAGGCTCTAAGCTCTTCTGCTCAGGGACTTCGGGAGCATTGCACTTCTCATGCTTTGCTGATGCTGTCTTGGCCGACTTCTTCACCTTTCTGCCTTTGCAAAGACAGAAGGGATTGGGAGAGACTAGGCTGGAGGGTTTCTGGTGTCAGCTTCATTTTCCAGCTCTTCCTTGAGCTGCTGAGATCGTAGCAGCTTTGGCGTCTCAGCACACAGGGCAAGGGCATGTTTCCCTCATTTGAATACGCCCTAGATCCTCCCTCACTAATACAAGGCTCAAGTCCAGTCACTGAGCGCTTCATGACACCAGGATATATGGGCAGAGGGACGTTTGGAAAAATATGAAACCCGAAAAGGCAGTTTGTTTCTTTCACTTACAGTGTGTGATCTGAAAGTTAACTTTATGCCGCTGTAAATAAAAGAATTAATGCTCTCATCAGTTTCTAGAGTGTAGCATTATGCATCCGCCTTGGAAGAGGACTGCAGCGACCATCACAAAAGGCAGAAGAGAAGATTTCAAAGAGAAACAAATCCAACCATGGAAAGGACAAAAGTTTCCAGTCAGGGTTGAAATCACAATCATAAAAACATCAAAAAGCAATATAAAGTTGTAAAATTTAAAATAATGGCTGTGGTTTGATTTCTTTACCTGGTTCTTTTTTCCTCAAAGTGGACAGGGCTTAGGATGCTGTAGAGGCAGTGCAACAGTGACACCTACTGGCTGGCTAAGAGCACATGCACGCAGGGTCGACCCAAGGATATCTGCCCCTTCTGTGCTAACCCCCCCCTCCCCTCCGGCCGGGCCAGGTCGAGCAACCCTCACCACAATGATCCATACCACTGCCCCCACCACTTCTGTCTTCTGGGGGGCTAGCAGCAGTTTTGCTGCTGCTTTGGTACTCGTAGCAGGCCACGTGCTTCGACACACATGGCCTGCCGCTTCTGACCCCCCCACCCAACAGGAAGGTGCATCAAAAAAGGGGGTTAGAAGTGGTAGGCCATGTGTGCTGAAGTAAAGCGCCACAGAAAGACGATGTGCTGCCCACCGACAGACCAGCCCTGCATGCACATTAACTTAGGGAGAACTGTGATCAGGTCTTTGCTGGGCTGGACAAATGGGAAAATCCCCCCCCCCCATGTTGTACCTAATAAGTGATTCATGACATTGGAGCTCAGTTTGGCAGGTTACAAATGGAAGCCCAGAAGAACCCAAGTACAAATGAACATAAGATGGACCTTTGTTATGATCCAGTATGGCCAATCAATCCAGTATCCTGTTTCCAATAGTGGCAAATGCAGTATTTGGCAGGATCTCAAAGGCAAGACAGATTCCATGCTGCTTGTCCCAGGGATAAGCAGTAGGTTTCCCTCAGTCCACTTTAATAATGGTTTATGGACTTTTCCTCCAGGAACTTGTCCAAATTTATTTTGGACACAGCTACACTAACAGCTTTTACTATATCCTTAGGCAACGAATTCCACAGCTTAATTACATGTTAAGTGAAAAAATATTTTCTCCAATTAGACTTAATGTACTACTCTGTAGCTTCGTTACATGTCCCCAAGTGCTTATACTTTTTGTAGGAGTAAACAATCAATTCACATTTACTCGTTCCACTCCACTCATTTCTTTTTTATAGGCCTTTTATCATATCTCCCTCTGCTGTCTCTTCTAAGCTGAAGAGCCCTAATTGTTTGAGCCTTTCCTTAAAGGGATATCCTTCCTTCTCCTGTATCATTTTAGTTGCCCTTCTCTATACTTTTTCTAAATTATACATCTTTTTTTTATTCAGTAACCAGACTGTATGCAATACAGAGCAATAAAAAGGCATTATGATATCCTTTATTTTTTTCTCCACTCCTTTCCTTATAATTCCTAGTATTCTATTAACTTTCTTGGCCGCCACTGCACACTGAGCAGAGGATTTCAGCGTAGTATCACAGATGATGTCTAGTACCTTTTCCCATGTGGTGACTCCTAATGTGGAACCTTGCAGCCCATAGCTATAGTTAGGGTTGTTCTTCCTTTAAGTGCATAACTTTATACTTGTCCATATTCATTTTCATCTGTCCCTTGGATGCCCAGTCTCCCAGTTTTTCAAGATCATTTTGCTATTTTTCACAATCCTCTTGTGATTTAACTTCTGTGAGGCATATGGTGGGAAGGGGTTTTCTGTTAAAACATCAAACCCAGTTCAGACCCAGTTTGTTAAACCTTCATAAAGCTGGTCTCCCTTCCTTTCCTCCAGTCCAGTTCAAGTTCCTTCCTTGCTCAGTTAAAGTTCCTACCTTTGTATGGCTTGCCTTGAATGAACTTCTGGCTCCACGGGCCTCTCTCCCTCCTCTGGCCTGCTGGATTTTTAACCTCTTCCTGTGAGTCGTGCCCTCCCAGCCCTGAATTCTGGGCTGCACTCTATAAGCCCCTATCACACGCTCTCCCCCTCAGCTCAATCATGCCTTGTTGAGCACCTACCTCACCTGGGAAAGGAAGATCTTATTCAAGTGAGTCCAACCAGCACTATGGCGAACCTGGAATTGGTAGAGTTGGAGACTCAAGAACCACTGCATAATATGGCCATTGGACTCTTTCTACCAAGCCAGCCACTTGAGGGGTTGTTGGTCCATTATTAGCGTGAACATACAGCTGAAGGTTTCAAGCGCCCATTGGACAGTGAGGGCCTCCTTCTCGATCACTACATAATGCTTCTCCCAAGGAAGCAGTTTCTTGCTGATGAACACTATGGGATGTTCTTTATTCCTGACTTCTGGGCCAAAACGACTCCTAGGCCCACCTCTGAAGCATCAGTTTGCACAATAAATGGTAAAGAGAAATCAGGATGGGTTCAGAGCACACAGTCTTCTTGAGACGCTAGAAGGCCAGGTCCAGGTACAGCTCCAGTGACCACCGGATCCGTTTGGGTGCTCTCTTCTGGAGAAGACTGGTTAACAGCTCTGCCACCTCTACAAAATTAGGGATGAACCGGAGGTAATAGCTAATCAGTCCAAGGAAGACAGAAACTTCTTTCTTTCGATTTTGAGGTGGGACCTGGCCAATGGCATCTACCTTATGTAGTTGAGGTCATATCTGCCCATTCTCGATTAAATACCCCAGGTATTGAACATCACAACCTCCCAGAAAACATTTATTTTATTATTTTTTTTATTATAAATTTGTATACCGCATTTTCCAGGAGATCAAATGTGGTTTACAGAGAACAACAGTTCTGAATTGTACAATTAGAAGTACATATTCAGATTACATAGAACATATTAACTATATACATTATTATAAACAGTGAGAACTATTAACATATACTATATACAACATTTTCTTGGGGTTGGCTGTCAACCCAACCTTCAACAGGCTGGTCAAAATGGCTTGTACTTGGGTTAGATGGGCGGTCCAGTCTCTGCTATAGATAATGATGTCCTCAAGGTAGGCAGCCGCATATTCTTTGTGCGGTCTCAATAGGCAGTCGACTAGGCATTGAAATGTGGTAGGAGCAGACCTTCTGTTTTCTCCCTGGCAGCTGGAGTCATAAGGAACCTGCTAGAATCCCTTGGTCAGGTCTAAGATTGATATAAAGTGTGCTCCACCAAGTCGCTCGATTAGCTCAGCTACTCCAGGCATAGGATATGTTTCCAGTTTAGAAGCTGCATTGACCTCTAGAAGTCAATGCAGAATCTGATGCTTCCATCAGGTTTAGGAACCATCGCGATCGGTAACAAATAGTCCCTCATGGACTCTTCTATAACTCCCAAGTTAAGCATCTCTTTCAGGTCCTTGGCGACAGCCTGTTGCCGGGCTTCTGGAATCCAATAGAGTTGTTGCCAGATGATAACCCCAGGGTCAGTAATGATATCATGGCAAATGAGATGGGTTAGTCCCGGGCGGGTGGAGAACACCTTTAGGTTCTGGTGGATCAAACCTTCAAAATCTCTTCTTTGGGCAGCAGAGAGCTGGTCTACAATTGGGGCTTGAGCTAGATCTGACGGGGTTGAAATTTCTGGCCCAAAATCATTTCCACTTTGTGCCAGAAAAGTGGAGTCCACTTTTTCAATAGGTTAATATAGCACATTTTGGCTCTCTTTTGTTTATCTGGCTGGGCAATCTTGTAGTTAAACCCAACGAACGTTTTCTTCGACCTCATGGGGCCCCTGCCATTTACAGAGTAACTTGCTCTTGAATGAGGGCAGCAAGACAAACTCGGTCTTCTGGTTGGAAGGTGCAGTGCATGGCTGCCCGATGGTAACCCTGGTCTGCTCGGCTTGGGCTTTTTCAAGACTGAGTTTGGCCACCTCTCTGGCTTTCCTCAGCCGGTCTTGCATTTGTATAATGTACTCCATCAAATTACACCCAGCATGGAGTTCCTCTTCCCAGGTTTCCCTTGCTACATCTAATATGCCTCTTGGCAGTCTTATGAAGAGCAACTCAAAAGGTGAAAAAGCCCATGGAACTCTGAGGTACCTTGCAGACAGCAAACATCAAATAGGGTAGGAGAATGTCCCTATTCCTCCCGTTCTCCTGCATGAACTTTAACAAATGTTACAGGATTTTATTAAATTGCTCAACGGGGCCATCCGTCTGTGGGTGATATACTGATGTTCGCAGTGTTTTGACCTTCACCAAGGCACACACTTGCTTCATCACTTTGAATATAAAGGGTGCCCCTTGAGCTATGAGGATCTCATTGGATATTCCCACCCATGAGAACACTTTCCAGAGGGCATTCGTGATTGTAGTAGTCTTCATATTCCTTAGAGCAATGTCCTCCAGGTAACATGTAGCATAGTCTAGTATGGCTAAAATATACTTGTTGCCTTGAGCGGTTTGCTCCAAGGGACATACCAGGTCCATGGCAACTCTTTCGAATGGGGTTTCAATAATAGACATACACACTAGAGGGGCAGGTCACACTCTAGTGGGATTATGAAGTTGGCAGGTGGGACATGACTGGCAATATAACTACACCTGTTTATGGACTCGGACCAGAAAAATCAGGCTAAAATATGCTCTAGTGTTTTCTCCACCCCAGGGTGTCCTCTTAATAAAAGGCTATAAGCCAACGATAACACCTGCTGATGACAGTTCCCCGACCCTATCAGTTGTTCTACCTCTTCCCCTTCTAGGGTTCCCTTGGCCAAGCTGTAGAATAAATCTCCCTTTAGCACAAAACAAGGAAAGATTTTTGCGGGGGACTCTGTTAGCTACTGGCACCCCATCCACCACCAAAACCTTCTCTCAGGCATGTTTAAGGGATTCATCCTCTTGCTGGGCCCTCCTGAAGCTCACGGGGTCTTTCCCTAGCCCCCACTCTGGGAAGGAGACAATCATATTTGGGTCACTACCACTAAGCCTTGAGCTATCCCCAGAAATTTCTTTCCTAGGCTCCCCTCCCTGGATCCTTCCCCCATAGCCACCTCCAGATTCTGCTGGTAGTGTAGCTCTTCCTGGTGACACTGACAGCAGGCTTGGGAGCCTTGACATATAGATCTGGGTCTTCCAGGGGTAAAATCTCTGGTAAATCTTCCTGATCAGACCCATATTGATCTGAAATTTGGGTAGTCTCAGTTGATCACCACTGGATATGGGAGCCAGGACAGCACCACAACCTCAAATGTGGCTTTGCCAGTTAGAGTCTTAAGTAAAACTTGTGCCATTGGATATTGTCTGGCCTCCATGCACACAGACCAATGTTACGGTCTTTGCATAGTCAATTTGAAATCAGGTTACTGTTTCCCAATGAATGAGGGTCTGCACACTCCCAGAGTCTATCAAGGCAGGTATCCTCAAGCTCCACAGGAATTACAGTGCCCCTAGGTGAGGACGTTCCACAAAAGTGCAGGTGTGACGGGTGGTTAGGCTGACCTCTATGGGTTATTCTGCACAGAGGGGACACTCCCGAACAAAGTGTTCCTGGGCTCCACACCTAAAACAGGTGAAAGGATCATGGCTAGGGCCCTGTCCTTGCCTAAGAGGTGACTTTGTGGATTGGAAAATGGGAGCCAACATCCGTTTGGGGTTTCCCTTCCGTCCTCCTGGGCTAACGGGCAACTTCTTCCCTTTCTCACTGTCTGCTTCAGTCACTGCCTGGGCTTCATGGTACCCCTCGGCTATTTTCAATTCACACTCCACTGTAAACTTGGGGTGCTGACATACCCACTGTTTCATCAGGGCAGTCAAGCCTTCCAAAAACTGCTCCAACAGCACAATCTTGACTACCTCCGGCCCGGTCTTTCCCTCCGGTTGCAGCTACTCCCATGCAAGCTCCTTCAAATCAGCAGAGAAACCTCCAAGGGCTCTCTTTTATCTGGAGCCCCACTTTCCTGAGTTGCCAGCAGTAGGCCTTTGGTGTACAGCCAGCCTGTTCCAACATGGCAGGCTTGACAGCTGCATATGTAGCTCGCCTATTAGGATTAGCATCCTGGAATGCAGCGTGACTGCTACCTGTCAGCAGATTCCCCATATAGGTAGATCATGTTGCCTCTGGCCACCCAGGCAAGTTCACCAAAATGTGATCAGGTTCATCTTCTGCCATCATCTTCAGTAGCGCGTGCGCTGGAGGGTGGAGTAGTGGTCTCTGTAGGGCTTGAGTCAACAGCCAGGGAACTCCTGTGTGTGCCTGAATAGGATTTTGTAGCTGCTGTTGGCATTGCTGCTATTGCTGCTGACCTTCTGCCAGAATCTGGAGGAGTCGCTCCATCCTGGCTTGTCACTGTTCTCTTGCAACACCACCACAGCTTCCTCTTCTGCAGCTGAGGTAACCCTGCAGTATTCCAACTCCAACAAATTTTTAGTGGCCTCTAGTGGCCAAAACAAAACCTACCTGTCTGGCACTAACTAAACTTTTTAAAAAATTCCTTAACTAAGGTGGACCTAACCCTCTTAGCCCACACAAACAAACAAACAAAACCCCCCGACTCACATAGAGGCCAAGCCCTAGGAGGAATGTGGCTTTGCCTTCAGTCATGTGGTAGAGAAAATCCCCATGCTACCACCATCTGTGGTAGTGTGGCATGCAGTGAGAAGGGGTTTTCTGTTAGAACACCAAGTAGACAACAGTTCAGAGAAAACAAAATGTGTTTTTATTCAGACCCAGTCTGTTAAACCTTCACAAAGCTGGTCTCCCGACTCTTCCTCCAGCCCAGTTAAAGTTTCTTCCTTGCCCAGTTAAAGTTCACAGCTTTGTATGGCTTGCCTTAAATGAACTCCTGGCTCCACAGGCCTCTCTTGCTCCTGCAGCCTGCTGGGATTTTAACCCCTTCATCCTCCCAGTCCTGAATTCTGGGCTGCAGGCTCTCTTAAAGGGACCTGTTGATAATCCTTCTGGAGAAGAATGGGCAAAACTCTATAGAGCCTATCACACTTCTCTGAATAATTTATGTCATTTGCAAATCTGATCACATCACACCACTCATTGTTCCCATTTTCAGGTCATTTATAAATATGTTCTGGAATTGGGGGCAATGAGTAAGAAGGACATGGAAATGGGGACAACGAGTAGTTGGACTTAAAACAAACTACAACCAAAAATATCCTGCTTTTAATCTGAATACAGTGCTGACTTAAGCAAAATTTATTCACCCAGACTTTGGAACGCGGGCACACACACAATGTAATCAATTCTTGCATCTGAAAGTTAAGGGAAGATAACATGCGATTGCAACAGAGGCTCAGCTTTGATTTACACAAGGGGAGCCACTTCATAAATCAGGGTCTTAACATAAAACAAAACATAACAAAGGGCTTTGGAATATTACTTTAACCCACACCTTGGGGGTCTCAGGACTTTGCTGTTGGATTAGAATCACTCTGGACAAAGGTAGCCCAGGGTAACAGAAGAACACACCCTGTGCAGCCATAAACAGTATCAGAGGAAGCGCACTCCATGAAGCCAAGCACAAAATAGTAGCCCTGCTACCCTCAGCCTGCCAAAATCCACTTCAGAAACAGAAAGAAGTGTGAACACTGATAGCAAACAGCACAGCTACCACAAAGTAAAACGGTGGGTATTCCACAAACCGGCACAGTTGCAGGTTGCTCAAACTAGTTAAACCAGTAAAAGAAAGTTTCTCGTTCTACTTTATAACCAACTCTTGGAAACTGGAAGGATTATCTCATCCTTAACTGAAGTTCACACTGTGAAGTAGCCAAGGATCAGAGCCCAGAAATTGAGCACAATGGAGGGAAGTGGGCCAAGGGATGCTGGTGTTTCTTGGGAGGTTCGGCGTAAAGCTGTGAAGGAAGAACCTTGGATTAAGGAGCCCAATAATGAGCAGTTTAGAGCAAATGAGGCCCGGAAAGAAGATAAGTATACGAGGAAATGAGTACTACCAGGATAAACCATTTTAACTTGTAATGTTACACTGTACTTTCTGTTCTTAATGTGCTGCCGCAAAGAAGAAATTCAGGGGTCAACATTCAAAATCCCTCGTCTGGATAAGCATGGAGGTTATCCGGATAATGGCGCTTGCACGGAGGTTATCCGGATAATGGCGCTTGCACGGAGGTTATCCGGATAATGGCGCTTGAACTGAGGTTATCCGGATAATGGCTCTCGCATGAAAGTTATCCGGATAATGGCGCTTGCACGGAGGTTATCCGGATAATGGCTCTTGCACGGAGGTTATCCGGATAATGGCACTTGCACGAAAGTTATCCGGATAATGGCTCTTGCACGGAGGTTATCCGGATAATGGCGCTTGCGCTATCCGGATAGTGCTGTTGAATATCTCTGGAGAGTGCAATGAGCCAGTACCAGCCACTACTCAGATAGTGGTCAATTTTCAGCCGCTATGTGGATATTTTTCCAGATAACAGACTGGCAAAAAAAGTTGCCCTAAACTGCTGTCTGGTTAAATTATCTGGACAGCACCTGAAAATTGCCACTAGCTGGATAATCACAAAAAACAAATGGTCACTCAAAAAACAAAACAGTTATCGTTCAATTTGAACTATGTAGACAACATAAGAAATAGCTAAAGAGGTCTCAGTATAAAATAACACTACTGCTTCTAGGTATCTCTCCCAATGGCAGTACTGGTGTTGCATCACATCAATGACCTCTGGCTATCACCATGAAAATTTTTTTTGAAATTGAAGACATCAATCAGTCAATCCTTGTATGCAAAATATAATATACTCAGCTTCTCTATAGGACTAAGTGAAGACTAGCTGGATAATAGCAATGATTTTCCAGATAGTGGCTGCACAGTGTGGATATCCAGAGGATATTCAAACACCCTGGCTGACCACTATGGCATTTAAACATCCCATGCTCTAAATCTCTCCCCCTAAATTTGACAAAATAAGCAAATATATCTGTGTTCTAGTAAGCAGGAGAACTGACTGCGTGGCACAAAGCAATCTCTGCACAACTGCAGTTATTCACTTGGTCTCCACATTACAAAATACATAAACTATTTTGTTTTACTGCAGGACCTAGGAAGCAGATCAAGGGACAGAGGGATGGACCAACAGCAACGCTGCCGTGTGGCAAACTTGGTTTGGACTGTCAGACCTCAGCTTCTGCTCATTAGCCGCAGTATTCACAGACTGGGTAATTCAGGATATGGCATGCACTGGTTCTAAAGGAAGCCACAACACCATCCAAGACTATGTTTGGGGTATAGAGGAAAGACAATGAGGTCTAATTAGAGAAATTTACTGCCTGCTGTTAAGAACGGTCTACAACACATTAGCTGTGAAGCCCAATATAAAATGCAGTGATGAGTCTGGAACTCCAGATTTGGAAATACAAGCAAGGTAAAAAGCAGCAATTATTATGGTAAATAATAAAATGGTGAAAAGCAAAAACGGCCTAAATGCATGATTGAAGAAACTCTGAGGGTTGCCCAGAAATGCAGAGAAGAAGGCGGCCAGGGGACAGAGAGAGAAAGACAGTCAAGGAACTTGGCAGAGAGTTCTGGCATGCAGAGGGGCAGGACAAGGAGAGATGCCGCAGTGGCGCATGCAGGGAAATGGAAGCAGAGACTATAGAGGAGGGGCAGGAATGGCTTTCCTGGAGCTACGAGAGTTAAAGAGGGAATTCCAGCCTCGAAATGAAATGCTACAGGATGCTCAGGGATCCATGTTGGGTGATGCTGAGAAGATCTGGAAGGAGTGGAAAGAATATTAGAGTCATCGTGCCATGGAGGTCAAGTGGACCAACAGTCATTTCAGCCTGTACTTTATGATCAGGTGATGAGGGAAGGGGTCAAGGCAGCATTGGAAGGCCTTGTCAGGGAACAGGGCACTGGGCATTGATAGCATTCCCACTGAAGTATTACAACATGAAGCTGTTTTATTTATTTATTTATTTAACAGTATTTTTAAACCGCCTTATCTTATTAATCAAGGTGGTATCACAGCAAACAATCGGGTAAAGTGAGTGTGTTAATCATGCAGTGAGGGTGCAATTTAGTTGAGTGTGTGTTGTATCGTGTGCTAGATTGGGGTGAGCTATGTACAAGGTGTGGTGTGTTGCGTGCTAGAATGGTTTGAGCTATGTACAGTGTGGGCTATATACAGTGGTGCTGTAAAACATTATCTGTACAGACAGCAATATGTGCTGTTATACATTCTCTTAGGTTATGTGATGTGTCCATAGTGTTCTATGAACAGCATGGTTTTTAGCTGTTTTCTAAAGTCTTTGAGGTCTGTAGTTGTCCTCAAGTCGTCTGGTAGTTTGTTCCATATAGTTGGAGCAGCCATGGAGAGAGCTCTGTCTGTTGTGTCCTTGCGTGTGTGTTTGAATTCACCTGGGGTGCTGACTCGGTTGCGTGTTTGTTTTCTTCTAGGACGAGTGCTGTTGTCTGGTTGAATGAGGGTGTGTAGGCTGTTGGCTGATGTGTGCTGATTTATCTTAAATAGGTTTATGATAGTTTTGTATCTGATGCGTGCACCGATTGGGAGCCAGTGTAAGTCTTTTAAGGTGGGTGTGATGTGGTCCTGTCTTGCAGTACCGGATATTATTCGTGCTGCAGTGTTTTGTGCTAGCTGGAGTGGTTTGAGGGCTTGTTTCGGTAGTCCCAAGTATATCGGATTGCAGAAGTCCAGTATTGGGGTTATCAGTGCTTGGAGGACGGTACGAAAGTGTTCTGGGGCAAGGAGTGGTTTCAGTCTCCTGATGATTCGCATCTTGTAGTAGACTTTTTGTATTGTTTTGTCTATGTGCGGCTTGAGGCTTAGCTTATTGTCCAGAGTAACTCCAAGGTATCTCACTTCTGATTTTATTGGAATAGTAGTGTTTTGTATCTTGATGTTTGGCGGGTGTATGAAGCTTTGGTTCCGAGTGATTATTAGAGCTTCAGTCTTGTTGTAGTTTATTGCGAGGTTGTTGTTTTGACACCAGCTCGTCATTTGGGTAAGGCAGTCTGTTATCTTGGAGTAATCCGGGTTGTCGATTTCTATCGGGGTGTATATCATGATGTCGTCTGCATATATTGTGTATTGAATGTTGTTCTCTTTCATGATGTCGCATATCGGTTGGATGTAGATGTTAAATAGGAGAGCTGAAAGTGCGGATCCTTGAGGTACTCCTTGACGGACATCTATGGGTCGGGAGGTGTTGTGTCCCACCTTGACCTGTAGCTGTCTTTCGGTTAGGTATGAGTGGAACCATTTCAAAGTGATACCGTGTATACCAGTGTTCTTTAGTCTTTCCAGGAGCGTGTTGTGGTCCACTGTGTCGAAGGCTGAGGAGATGTCGATGAAGATCATTATGATTCCCTTCCTGTTGTTGTCAATTATTCTTAGGATGCTGTCGAAGAGGTAGATCAGTAGCGTTTCGACTCCGTGGTTGGGACGAAAGCCGTGTTGGTTGTCGTCGAGTGTTTCATGTTTGTCGATGTGTTCCTGGAGTTGTAGTTGTACCGTTTTTTCGATGATTTTTGCCAGGAAGGGTATGCTGGAGATCGGTCGGTATGCTGCTGGATCCTTTTTGTCGAGTGTTGTTTTCTTTGTTATTGGTCTTACTGAGGCAAGCTTTAGTTGCTTTGGCATGAGTCCTTGAGTGAGTGAGTTGTGTACTATTTTGTGTATGGTGTGAATGAAGTTTGATTTGGTGGCTTTGACCCATGATACTGGGCATGGGTCTGTAGGAGCAGTGCTTGTGTTGATTGTAGAGATGATGTGGGATATCTGCTCTGTTGAGGGTGAGTAGAATGTGCCCCAGGTTTTGGTGTGTATGTCTGTCCTGGTGGTCCCACTGGGTGTTGTACGCTCTGTGGAGTGGAATTTGTCTTTGATGTGGTCGGCGAATTCCTGTGGGTCCACTTGTACTTCCCCTTCTGTTGTTTGCTCTTTTGTGAGGATCTTGACTATTTCAAAGAGCTCTCTGGGCTTGTTGATGGAAGTATTTATCAAGTTTGTGTGAAATTCCCTCTTTGATTGGTTGATGCATTCATTGTATTGTTTTTGTTTTGTTAGGTAGAGATGTTGGTCGGCTGCTGTTTTGTTTTTTCTCCATCTCCGTTCAATCTTCCTGAGCTCCCTCTTTTCCTGTCGTATTTTTGCTGAGTACCAAGGTTTGTTTTGTCTCCTGTTGTGTTGGTGTTTCTCGTGCCCTCCACCGGATGGTTTGGCGGCGTTAGCTAAGATGCTGTTCCATCTGGAAACTTGTTCCTCCAGGTCATCTGTAGGAATGTTCAGGTGTTGTGTTGTGTTCTGTATGAATTCGTCCCTGTCGAAATTCTTGAATCGTCTTTGTGTGTGTGAGTTGTTTGTTCTTTCGTTTGTCTGGTCCTCTTGAGATCGTATCTTTGTCTCAATTAAGTAATGGTCAGACCATGGCACTGGGGTAATGGTGGGTGGAGAGATTAGGTCTCTTGAAGTTATGTAATTGGATGCGAAGATGAGGTCTGGAGAAGATCCATGTCTGTGCGTTGGAGCGTTGATTATCTGTGTGAATTGAAGTGAGGTCATTGCTTGCAGGAAGGCCTCTGCGTCTTTGGCATTGGTGGACTTGAGGTTGAAGTCTCCAATCAGTAGTGCTGGTTTGTTGTTTGTTGTTATGGCACAGGCTTCTTCGAGTATGAAGGCTAATTTGTCGGGTGGAGCTCTGGGTGCTCTGTAGGTTAGGCAGATTGCAATGTCTTTGTTTTTGATGCTGATTGTGTTACATTGCTGAGTATTGGAGAAGCTATGTGTCTTGAATTTTAGTTTTGTCTTTGCTATTATTAGGACTCCTCCTCCACGCTTGTGGGTTCGTGGGCAGTTGTACGCTGAGTAGTTGTCCGGTACCAGTTGGTTGAGTAGTACATTGTCGGTAGGGTTGAGCCATGTCTCTGTGAAGCATATTATGTCGGGCTGTCGCTCCTCTATGTGGTCTACGAGAGTGTGTATCTTGTTGCATACTGATCTGGCGTTTATGAGCTCAATCGTTGTTACCTTTGTTGAGTAGGTTGCTGTTACATGTGCTTCCTTTGTGCAGGATTGGGAGTTTGATTTGTGTCTGTTTGGTCTTTTTGTCTGGGCAGTTCTGAGTGTTTCTTTGTGTGTGTGCTGGGTTTCTAAATATCCAAATAACCCCAGAACTCAGTGAAAATAACCAGAATAAATCCTAAATGTTTTTGTTGGACCGGCCAGCCAAGCAGAGAGAAAAATCACCCTCTACCGCCGTGGCCCTTCCTTTTTAATCGTAATATAACTTTTTAAAACAGCTCTTCAAAAATAGCTGGTACTTAGCTTTGAACAACACAGGCTTTTTACAGCAGGTCCGATTTTTCTCTCGACGTGCCACGTTTCGGGGGTGTTCCCATAGACCCCCTGCTTCAGGTCAAACCGCTGTTAGCAGAAGCATTAGCCTTACACAATGCCAAAAGCAACTGGTTTTTATAACCCAGGCGCTATCATTAAGTCGAGCGCGTCCTTCAGATGTGAGAGGTAGACAAAAACCAATCAGAACAGAGAGAAGAAACCACCAATCAGGTAACCGCTCTCCAACTGAATGGTTAAAAACTGTATGCCAGTCTAATTGCTGATTTAGTCCTTCTGGCTGAACAGAATGCAGGCGAAAAATCCATTTCTGCTCTAGATTTTGCAGGGCTTGAACTCTGTCTCCACCCCTTGGATTGAGGGGTACATGATCCAAAATCCGCCAGCTAAGATCTGCAAATGTATGCAATGAATCCAAACAGTGTTGGACTAACGGTGCAGCAAGCTGTTGTGTAGACAGGCGAGAAGCATGTTCACCCAAACGTAGTTTACAAGTTCGTGTAGTACGGCCAATGTATGGTAAATGACAAGGGCAGAGAATTAAATAGACGACAAAGTCAGTAGTACAATCCGTATGCCAGCGGGTATAATAACTTTTATTTGTACGGACATCTAGCCATGTCAAGCCTGATATAGTATTAGAGCAGAAAGAGCAGGTCCCACACGGGTAATGACCCGCATTTTCATGCCGCAGAGGTGGTCTGTCTTGAGGTGCCGTAGTTTTCATCAGTATGTCACGTAGATTCGGTTTACGAGAATATGCTATTTGAAGTGGCTTACAGAAGCATGAATGAACGGCCAAAACCGGCCAGAACTTATGCAATAAGCTGACAACAGAAGAAGTGCCTCGCATAAAAGGAAAAACGCATGTAATTTTATTCATCAAAGGAGGGGAGACCTTAGGTTCCAACAACCAATCACGATGAGTAAATCGTGCTCTTTTGTAGGCCCTATGGATAACCTTAGACGGATACCCTCTGGAGAGCAAACGGGAGCATAATTCTTTGGCATGAATCTTAAATCTATTTACAGATCTATGGTATAGCAATGGGTGCGACGGTCGCCCCCTCCATAGCAACAATTTACATGGCATGGTTTGAAGAACTATACATCTACTCGCATCCTTTATTTTCTTGGGTTCAATACTGGAAGCGATTTTTAGATGACATTTTCTTCATTTGGACAGGCAGTAGAACTGATTTGGATGCTTTTTTGCATTCTCTAAATTTATTTAAACCAAATATACAATTTACGGCACAAATAGGAAGTAACAGTATTCAATTTTTGGACATTATGATTGAATGCACCCCGGCGGGTTTTTCAACTTCTCTATATAGAAAGCCAGTTCAGCGAAATACTTTGCTGCATTTTGACAGCTCCCATCCACCAGCATTGAAGAAGGGTCTGCCTTATGGGCAATTCTTGCGTCTTCGACGTAATTGCACTTCGCTGGCACAATTTAAGATTCATGCCAAAGAATTATGCTCCCGTTTGCTCTCCAGAGGGTATTCGTCTGTTGCTTGCTTTGCTGTTGTTTTTCCTCTGGTGTTCTGTTGTATGTGTGGCTGTGATTCTCCCTTTGTGCTCACTCTTGCCGCGCTGTTCCTTGTACGGCCTTGAGTCTGCCCCGATTGGGCAGCACTCTGCTGTCTGGCTGTGCCCTTGTTGCCGCTCCAATCCCCCGATTGGGGAGAGCTAAACTTGGAGCAGGGGCCTGTCTCCGTGGAGGGGAGCCTGTCCCCGTGGAAGGGGAGCCTGTCCCCGTGGAAGGGGAGCCTGTCCCCGTGGAGGGGAGCCTGTCCCCGTGGAGGGGGAGCCTGTTTGCAGGGCTCTGACAGGAAATCTGGAAGACAGGTTCATGGCCAACTGATTGGAGAAGATCTGTGTTTATACCAATACTGAAGAAGGGTGATCCGACCTGCTGTGAAAATTATCGCACAATCGTTCTGGTTCCACATGCCAGCAAGATTCTACTCAAGATCATAACTGTGCCTGTAGCAAGAGCTGCCTGGGGTGCAGGCAGGCTTGGGGGGGGGGGGGGGAAGGAGGAACGAGAGACATCATCGCAGATGTGGGAATGGATCCTTGAAAAGACAAAAGAAAACAAAAAACAGAATACCACAGTTTCATTGTGAAATTACAGATACTATTTGTGAAATTACAGATACTTTTAGTGTATTTAATTATGGAGGCCGTAGTTACCGATTGCAGTCTGATACCACCTGTGATTCCTGTTTTGTGGTTTATATCATCAAATGTCCATGCAACATGTTATATGTTGGGCAGACTAGTCAACCTTTTAGGTTACATATGGGAGAACATAGAAGTCATCTGCGCTATGGGAGACTTGAGGCTCCCTTGGTTTTGCACTAAGAGAAGGGTCAGACGTTTGCTGAGTTGAGATGTTTTTGTATTGACCAGATATGGCCGAGTATAGGTGAATGTACTAGAGAACAATCTTTGCTTTTGAAGAAACAAAAAATGATTTTTTGGTTAGATACTGTGAATCCAAAGGGTCTTAATTCACAAACTGACTGGCATTTATGTGTTTAGATGGGTGGGAGGGAGGTATGTTTTCAATTGTTATAAGGTAAACGCTGATGTTTTTGTGGTGCGGGTCACAGTGGAAGTATAATTCTGGTTAGATTGGAAGGAGATGTTGAGGGTATTGTGTTTTTTGAATAGAAGTATTGAGATTGTGGTTGGTTGTGGGATAAGCCAATTGGATCAATGCTGAGTTCCTATTTTAACAACGGACAATACTCATGCATGGCGTTTTCAGCCGGTTGAAGCTAAGATTCATGTCGGGCAATATGGTGCAGTCAGTTGGGGCAAGTATTAATCATTCTTGTTATTTTTTTTGGACTTTGTAGGTGGCTGGTTTGGTTGAAGCTATCCAGGCTGGTATGTATTGTTCTGGTCGGGACTGCCGTCTCTAACAACTAATGAGTAGATGTGATGAATAGATGTACAGCCGGTTTAGGTTTAGGTTTATTAATCTGCTGTTGGGATCTGTCAGGTAATGTTAGAATTATCTTTACACAGCTGTTTTTTCACTCTCTTCTACAGCATTTCTTGCTGGTCTGACCCCTTGATAAAGCGATAGGCGAAACGCGCAGTCGACGGAAGTGCTGGTATCGGGGTGTTCAGCTTGAAGATGAAAACTGTCTCAGCTAAGTTGTTGAAAGTGTTATGAAGTTGTTGAAATTGCTATGAAGATTATGCTATGTCGAATGCGTTTTTGAAGACTGCTTTATAAGCCACTGACATATGCTCTAGAAGAAAGTGTTGTTAAAAATTATTGTAATCTGCTAAAAAATAATGAAATATAATGAAAAATTGTGGATAATATATAAATGAGAATTACAGTAGAGGGGTTTTTTTGGCTATTGATGTGAAGGGAGATGGCATAGGTTTTTTGGTATGTCTGCCTGATCCTTGGATTCTGAAGCCTTTTTTCTCCTCCTATTGTTACCTGTGGTATGATTGTTTATGGATATTTAGTGTTGATACGTAGCCAATTTGGATTTTGAGTAGAGTGGATTTTTTTTTTTTTTTTTTAACTTGGCTCTTTTTCACTTTGAAATTGACTATTTTTTGGATTGTGTCAGTGAAAAAGATAGACAGGAAGAAAACTGATGCCTTTGAATTATGGTGCTGGCAATGAATACTGTGTACTGTATATATCATGGACTGCCCAAAGAACAAACTAGTCAGTATTAGAGGAGATAAAACCTAAGCTTTCCTTAGAAGCTCAGATGACAAGACTTCAACGTTCATACTTTGGACACATCATGTGAAGAGAGAGATCGTTAGAGAAAAACATAATACTTGGCAAGGTAGAAGGTCAACGCAAAGGGGGAAGGCCAGCAATGAGATGGATCGATACAATAACAGCAGCTATGGGTACCACTCTATCAACAATGAGCCGCCTGACTAAAGGCCGAACACAGTTTAGGTCTTTAGTTCAACTATCCAGAAGGTCGCCATGAGTTGACACCGGCTCAACAACACGAAGAATAAAATAAAACAAAAAAAAAAAATTGGAATATAAGAAAGGTGATAATCTTTGAAGGCTAGTCGCAAAATGTAAAACCAAAGTGTCTTGTTTTAACTTCAAAGGTGTTGCATTCCTGGATTGTGTTAAACTGCCCTTTTAGTATTCTGACAGCAAGGTCATTGATGCCGTGCTCTGGTCCACAGAAATATTCCTCCACCTCCATAAGGCATCTGAGACCTTATGGTCGGAATGCTAAAAGGGCATTTTAACACAATCCAAGAATATAAGACCTTTCAAATTAAAACAAGATTTTGTTAAGTCCTTTCTCATATTATAAACTAACTTTTTACTAATTTTCTCACATTCTGATCACCCCTCCCCCTACCCCACCAAACCCAACATTTGCCCTTGAGACTATCACTGGAATGCTTTTAGGATTCAAGTTATATATTCTAGTATTGTCCTCTTTTACTCATACTATTCTGACCTGAGGAAGGTGTATTTTTACTTACCAATTAATGTCCTTTCTTGAGTACTGCTAGACCAGTCCAGAAAAGTGAGCTGTGTTCCCCTATCAGCAGATTAGTAGAGACAACAAAACAATAAAAAGCCCAGGTTTTAATGACATCACTCCTTTATCTCTTTTCACCTCAGCCACCAGAAATCCCTTCAGTATTTGTCCCCAAGCATATGGGAGAAACATAGTAAGCCTCACACAACTTCAAATAGTGGGCAACAATGAGTAATCAACAGTACAGAACGATGTACAGGAAAGCATAAAACATTAGGCTGTCAGTAGAAGATGAACCTGCAGAGCCAAATAGAAAAATCATAGTGGATCTAAGGGTACCACAGCAGAAGAACAGAACAAAATAGCTTCAGGAGCGGGCACTAGACTGGTCTAGCAGGACACAAGGAAAGGACATTAACAGGTAAGTAAAATGTCACCTTCCATATCTTCCTGCTAGACCAATCCAGACAAGTGGGATGAACCAAAGCTACAAATCCACTGGGCGGGAAGAAGACACAGCAGTTCACAAAACCCTTGAGCCAAAGGCCATGACTGCCCAAGAGTGAAAATCCAAGTGGTAATGCTTGACAAAAGTAGAAAGTGATGCCGACGTTGCTGTCTGACAAATATGTGCAGGGGCTACCAAGCTCCGTTCCATCTATGAGGATGCTTGTGCTCAGGTAGAATGGGCACACAAACCTTCCGAAGCTGGCTGGTTCTACAACAGATAAGTTGAAACATTAGCCTCCTTAATCCAGCACCCTAAAGTCAACTTGGCCACCATTTCACCCTTGCACTGGCCTGGAAAACAGCACAAAAGATGGTTGGACTTATGAAAGGAATTCGTAACCTCCAGGTACCAGAGGAGCACCCTCTGGACATCCACCAGGTGAAGATCCTAATCCTCCCCCCGACAATGCTCCTTCGGGAAGGAGGGCAGGCAGACCACCTGGATCATGTGAAAGGGTTTAAAGAAAGCACCTTATGCAAGAAGGAAGGCACAGGCTAAATGGAAATGGTCTCCTTTGAAAAGGACAGATAAGGAGCTCAGCAAGACAGAGCCAGCAGCTTGGAAATCCACCTTGTGGAACAAATCACGACCAAGAAGACTGTCTTGAGCACCAAATCTTTTAAGGTAGCATGCTTCAACGGCTCAAAGGGCATTGCCATCAGGGCCCTGAGCACCAGAAACAGATCCCAGAATGAGTTAACAGATCAGAGAGGAGGGAGCAGATGCCAAACCCCCTGGAGAAAATGCAAGACGGCAGAGACTTTTCTGCCACGAAATCCCAGAAACAGGCCAGAGCTGCCACCTGAACTTTCAGGGAGCTAAGAGAAAGGCCCTTCTCTAGTCCATCCTGTAGAAAGGCCAACAGGGAGGACACCTTGGCCAACTCAGGAGCCAATGGTCATGCACCACACCAACGCTTAAAGAGGCTTCATATCCGTATGCATGCTAGCTTGATAGACCTTCTCCAGGCACTGAGCAGAGTAGAGACCACTGCTGGAAAGAAGTCCTTCTGCACTATCCATCTCCTTTCAAGAGTCATGCTGTAAGCAAGAAGGGAGCCAGGTCCTCCAGGACGATCAGTCCCTGCTGTAATAGGCCCCAAGATGGAGGCAACTGAAGAGGAGACACCTTAGACTTAGGAGTAATATGCAGAAATATTTCTTTATGGAAAGAGTGGTAGATGCATGGAATAGTCTCCCAGTGGAAGTGGTAGAGATGAAGACAGTATCTGAATTCAAAAAAGCATGGGACAAACACAGAGGATCTCTTACGGAAAAAAGGGGACTGTTGTAGTGGTTGATATGGAAGGGCAGGCTAGATAGAAACACGATGGCAGAAAAAGACCCACATGGCCTATGTAGGAGCCATATCAGGTCTCTCGAAGCACACTTTCCTTGGCCAATCTGGAGCCACCAGAACCCTAACTCTAACCCTAACCCTCACCCGGGGCCATGGAGGAAACATGTATAGCAGTCACTGACTTGGTCAAGGCTAGGTCAGTGCGTCGATGCCCTTGGACCCCATCTCTGTGCGGCGACTGAAGAAGCAGCAAACTTTGGCACTGGAGAAGGTCACCATCAGATCCATTTTGGGGCGACCCCAGTAGCACAGAATCAACTGAAATGCCTCCTGACTCAACTCCCATTCTCCAGGATCCAGAGAGTGTCGATTGAAGAAGTCCACATCCACAATGTGCAGGGCCAACAAGGCTAGGAGGTTCTTCTCTATGCAGGCAAACAGGATAGCCATCTCCAGAGATACCCCGGCACTCCTTGTGCCACCTTGCTGATTGACAGAAGCCACTGCTGTGGCATTGTCTGAAAACACTTGAACCACTCCGCCCTTGACTAGTGGCTGCAAATGCAGAAATGCTAACCTGATGGCCCTCACCTTGAAGTAGTTGATGGGCCACATCCACACCACTTCCCTGCAGTTCCAACAACCCTGGGCCTTATGGTCTTGGCAATGGGCTCCCCAGCCTGAAAGTCTGGCATCCATAATCAGCAAAGTCCAGGAGAAATCGTCCAACAGTATGCCCTTCCTCAGATGACAGGCCTACTGCTACCACCATCAACAGGAGCAGAAGCCTTTGCTCGAACACCTGAGAACTTGGGGAGCACAGAATCAACAAGGACCGCTGGAGAGATTGCATGTGAGCACGTGCCCATGGTACCATCTATGGTTGCCAACATCAATCCAAGGAGCTGAAGATAATCCCAGACTCTGGAGTCTGCTGTGCCCAAAACAGTTCTAGACAATCCAACAGTCTTGACTTTCTCCTCTGGCAGGAAAACTCTGCCCACTAGAGTGTCGAAATGTGCTCCCAGGAACTTCAGGGACTGGAAAGGTAACAACTGGCTTTTTCCCTGACTAATCACCCAGCCAAGGCTTTCCAAAAAGGACACCACTTGGGATGCTACCAGAAATGCTTTTGAAAGAGAATGGGCTCAGATGAGCCAGTCAACCAGACAGGGCCACATCCAGCCACCGGCCTGATCGGCGACGGGGAAGGGAGCAGGCAGGTATGCTCCTCCCTGCTCCCCACCGCATGGACAATCAGGCCAAAGAAACACCCCGGCACCAGATTCAAAAGCTGAAGTGCTCCTTGGCAAGCCGGCGCCTAAGGGCCACGCCAAAGGGCCCTTTGGCATGGTGCGCCGGCACCTAAGGGCCACGCCAAAGGGCCCTTTGGCATGGCCCTTAGGCGCGGCACTGTGGAAAGGCCACATTCCCCTCCTCCCCCTCACTCCAGCAACTCCATCGAAGAACTGGCCAGATGCACCGGAACCACTCGAAACGTCACGATGTAAGCATCCTCCAAGTGTACCCATTGATGTGTTCTAATGTAGGCCATGATGTCCAGCCTGCCTGTATTTTAACCATTAATGTAATGTATTGTAACCTGATGTAATGTATTGTAACCTGATGCCCGATGTAATGTAATGTAATGTAGTGTTTAAATAGAAATGCACAGTAGTACTATTAGTAGTAATGGGAGATAACCAACCTGGTTTTGCCCTAACTAGAATTCTGCTCTGTGTTTTTCATCTTGATTAGATTGTAAGCTCTGACGAGCAGGGACCGTCACTCTTATATGCCTGTACAGCGCTGTGTATGGTAGCACTTTATAAATGTTAAATAGTAGTAGTAGTAGTAGCAGCAGTAATAGGGAGGACACAGATCCTCTGGCACCACAGCCGCAACCACTACAATGACCTTGGTGAACATCCTTGGGGCAGTGAATAGCCTGAATGGGAGGGCAGCGAACTGATAGTGAGAGCCAAGTATGGCAAAGCACAAATACTGTACTTCTGTTGATCTGCCCAGATCGGGATATGAACATACACCTTGGCCAGATCTAGAGAAGACAAGAACTCTCCTCAGTGCACTGCTTGAATCACGGAGCGCAATGTTTCCATCCAGAGGCGCAGGACGTGAAAGTGCTCATTGACCCCCTTGAGGTCCAGAATAGGCCGGAAGGAACTGTCCTTTTTTATGGTGTCATGAAATAGATAGAATATCTGCCCTTGCCCTGCTCGTCTGGGGGGAATTGGCACCTTTCGGTCAAGATGGTCCACACAGCAGCACTTTTGATTGCAGACCCACACAGAGAAATGAAGAAAGCATCTGGAATTCGTTCTTTGCATTCCAGGACATAGCCGAACTTAATGGTGTTTAGCGCTCAGCGATCCTTGCTAACCTGGGCCCATTCTTAAAGAAAAGGCGAAGCCTGCCTCCAACTGAAGGAACCAGGGAGTGGGCCCCCAAACCTTCATTGCGCAGCCCGGGAGGGTCCTACTCTGAAGGAGGCCGAGTTTATGGGTCCAAGCGCTCCATGAAAGGACTAAGAATGAACCTGAGGGAATAAAAGTATTTCCAGGTCAGTAATGACAAGATCTCCGAGACCCCCGGGAATCTGGCCAGCGAGCCCTTGATTACCCCGAGGTGGAGGCTGATGAGAAAGGGGCACTATCCTGCTTCACAGGCCTCAGACCTGTCTTCTGGAAAACAGTAAGATTTTGTCTCACCTAGGTTCTTCACCAGCTTCTCCAAATTGGCTCCAAACAGAAGTTTTCCCTTCAAAGCTAGTTGGGCCAACTGGGCTTTGGGAGATTAATCTGTTGCCGAGTGCCAAAGCCAAATCCAATGCTGTGACACAGTCATCAGGGTACCATCCCTGGCTGCCAAATGTACCAGGTCATAATGGCATCAGAAAGGAAGGCTGTAGCCAACTACAAAAGAGGGGTAGTATCATCCGGTGGAAAAGACTGAATCCACTGGAGCAGGACGTGAGACATCAGGTTGGTACATACCACCAGCTGCAGAATATCTGCTGCCATGGCAAATTGGCTCCTACCAAGGAATCCACCTTACAGTCCAGAAAATCCTTTAAGGCTGACCCGCCTTCCACAGGAATGTTGGTCTGTCTGGTAACCGTTGTGACCTACGCATCAACCCTAGAAATGCCAAACCACTTGACGCACTCCTCCTCCAGGAGTGTGTAGATCTTCTTACACACCCTTAATCCTTTAGGTAGGGAGTCGGGAGAGTCCCACTCTGACTGGATCATATCTTTGATCACACCCTGGAATGGGAATACAGTAGTGGATTTCCACACCCCTTGAAAGAGCAAGTGTACCTTTGGCTCCTGCTCCATGCCAGAAGCATCCATCAAGTTCAAGGTGGATGAGACTCTAGCAATTAACGCTGCCAGCTCCTCCTTCTGGAATGGGCAGATCACGCCAGCTTCTGCATAACCTTCTGAAGGCAAGAGCACTTCCTGATCCATATCAGAGCCCAATAAGGGGACATCTGAATCAGAGTCATAGTCAATATCTCGGATAGCTCCCAGCTGTTCCGCATCTCGAGGGGGTACCCCTCACCGGGGAAGCTTAGCCAAATGTAATCAAACAGGGTTTCCACTTTCAGCCTGCCCCACATGAAACCGTGTCCGGGGGCACCCAGAAGCTGCAGGGTCTGAATTTCCACACCAGAAGGACCAGGCCTGCTGCAAAAAGGAAAAGAATTCTGGGGAGGACAATCCAGAGTCTGAAAGCTCTCAGACATGACTCCCTAACACCAGGCATCACATCCAGCACAGAACTCCCAGAGGATGATGAGTGGCACAGCACGGTCAGTGGATCCTCTGGCTGGCTGAATATCCTTACCCATAATGCAATCCATCACCTCCCACCCCGAGGCAAGCAAGGTCAGACAAACTGCATCCCCCAGCTGAGAGGGGGAAAGCAGGCCCTCCAGGGATGACTCAGAAGCTGCCATGCAGGAAGAGCAGAATCCAGAAATGAGGCACCTCGCTTGCCACAAGTCAAACAACGTTTCCTGGAAGAAGATGTAGAGAGTTAGGGCAAGTGTCACAACAGCATGTGCTAAGACTGCACTTTTATGTTATGCATGTTACAGGTGCTAGGGAAGGTGCGCGTGTTGGAGCCTCTTAGATGGAATGCACGATAGGGCCGCGCAACCACTAGGTGCACAATAGGTAAAAATGTCACTAATGCATGCATAAAATGGCAGGAAACCCCCACACCATGCAAATGATTACCAGCGGTGCACCCCAAATTGCATCCCAAGATGACAGAATTGGGAGCCCCCAACAAGGACAATGATGAGGTCAAGTCTTGGTACTAATCTCCCTAGAGCCCCAGGCAGAGAATCCATGCTGGGATCAGCTCTACTCCCCTGAAACCGCTTCACTACCTGACTTTGCAGCACTGCATTTAAGGTAACTGGTAGGCAGATCCCTCTGAGAGCCTTCTGTGATCTTCAGGAAAGAGCATGGGGTACAGAGGAGGAGGGGGGGGGGGGCGCTGAGGTTGCATGAGGCTGCTGCACTCTTCCAGATCCTTCCAATTTGTGGTTGCTCAATAGGCTCTTATCATGATAAGAGCGTGGAGCTGAATCAATTTTCCCTTTTCCTATGGCTACTGAAAAGACCACAGTCTAGTGGAGCCGTCCACATCACGCTCAAGTGAGAGAGTCACCTTTCTGTACTCAAGATGATAGCTCACAAGTATTTAATCAATCTCTTTTCCTTTAAATCCTCATATTTTCTACAGAGAAGAGAAAATCCATCCACCATCTGCTGGAGACATCTACATCCCTTCATGGACGTGGAGGCATTGCGCCTGTTGATACAGGCATTGATATTGTCTGTAATAGATTATTGCAATCTTCTGTATGTTGGCTGCCAAAGTACGTTCTGCGGAAGCTGCAGATGGTACAGAATGCGGCTGCACATGTGATTTTGGGGCGCAGTCGTAGGGAGTCCATGGCGGATGTATTGCGTCAACTTCACTGGCTCCCAGTGGGGCAACATTGTGTGTTTAAGCTTCGTCTGGTGATCTTTAAGGTTCTTAGAGGTCAGTGACTGGGCTATTTTGCAAAGGTGTTGAAATGGTATCCAGCACCGTACCTAGTCCTTTGTGAGCAGTGTGGCCACACAGGGCGCAAAAGGGTTAGGGGCGCATGTTGGGCTGTTGGCCCTGGCCCACCCCCCTGCGTTGTCCGGCCTCTACCACCACATTTTTGTTTTCTCAGAGGCGGCGGTGGCAGCAACAGTGAGGCAGACCCGCATCAGAGAAGGGAGGGACCAGGCCAGCTATTCAAACACGGGTCTTTAAAACTTGAATGGCTGGCCTGGTCCCTCCCTCCTCTGACACGACCTACATAAGAAGGAATACAACCTGCCTACAAATGCAGGCTTGCCTCACTGCTGCTGCTGTCGCCAAGACAAAACAAAAAAAAGTGGCGGCAGTGGCAGGGCAACGTGGGGGAGGGGGTGGGAGTGGGTGCAGGCAACCAGCAAGAGGGGGGGGGCCAGAAGAGGAAATAGCACAGGACGCAATTATGGCTTGGTATGGCCCGATGGTACCAATCGGGTTGGACTCTATAGTCAAGTCAAGGACACTGTTTAATGGTTCCTGGTCCACAGTATGTATGGTTGAATAATTGGCGAGAAAGGTGTTTTGTAGCGACTGCCCCGTTCTGGTGGAAGAGATTACCAGTTTCTTTGTGGCAGGAGGAAGATTTATTGGCTCTTGGGAAGGCCTTGGAAAGCTGTTTCCACAGTCTGGATAAAGGCTGCAGCAGGACTAATACATGGCAGGCAAGAAGTCAGGTAACATGATGGGGAGAAGTAACGGGTTTTTAGTGTTGCGTTAGATTTGCTTTGGGGTTTTTAACTGTGTGTCACCTTGAATGTCTTAGGGCATATGGCAGGATATAAATATTTTAAATAAATAAAATAAATAAAGATACTGACAAGACCTCTGGTGGCCGAGGCGAATAGAGGCATAGGAATGATGTCATTGAAAACTGGGCTTTTCATTGGTTCCTTGTCTCCACCAATCTGCTGGTAGGGGAACATGGCCCACTTGCCTGGACTGGTCTAGCAGAATGAAGATGAAGGTTTTAGTCCTCAAAAGCTAGTTAAAAATCACATTTAGTAAAAAAACAAAAAACAAACCGTATCACCTTATATTCTTTTTTGCTTTATTCTTATTTATTAACCATTAATGTGGACTAACATGGCAACCACACTGCTTTCTAGCAAGTATTCTAACATTACATCACCCAAGTCTTTCTTCCAAAAAGAAAAGTCTAATGGCACCTGAGAAAAGGTGAGAATAGGACTGCCCATCAGCATGCCCGGAATTTATTTACAAAAAAAAAAAGGAATTCAGTTGCTTGGTCAGAACAAGACACAACCAAGCCCACAGCCTGGGAACCCCATCATTAAAAGCAACCTACAGGAACGCAAAGGGGTGGAACCCAGATCCCTTAGGACCCTTAGAAACCAGCCATGCCCCCCCCTCAAGGAAAGCTGCCAGTTGTGCACATTAAACAGAGAAAACAAACAGTCTAATCCCACCCAACCCCCAGGTACAAGTCAAATGAGAATACAGCCAGGAAACAAACACACACTTAAGACAGGTCAAGCCAAAGGCGACCACTTTTGCTTGCTACATTAATCAGTCATACTGCTGCTGCTCAGAAAGGGTCAAGGGTGGAAGAATGACAGGTCTTGCCTCCTAGCTATTAATTACAGATCAGACCTTTTGAATTCCCCTGCCTCTGGCAACTCTGACCTCTCCCCTGCCAAGGATCACTCTCCCCGCAAAGCTTGCTGCCGCAGGCTCATTGAATTGGTATCCATGAGAAACACTGGGAGAACTGGCTTTTCCTAGCAAGCCAGGGCTGGTGGAAAGAGCACCCACTTTTGGCATCTATGCCTAGTAAATACAGAAGAAACTCCCACCTTCCCCAGCAAGAGACCACCTTCAGCAAAAAGCCAAACATACTAGCATTCTGAGAACTATCCCATAGTAGCAACTCTGCTCCACAGGGCTCAGAAACCTACCAGCAGATTCCAGTTTGGGAATTTTAGAGCGCCCAAAAGACTTGCTAAGGGCTTCTTCTTAAGAGAGCAATCATATTTATTTTCCACCTCTAAGAGATAAAACATGTTATTCACAAGTCTCCTTTCCCTCCCTTTCAATACAAAGAAGAAGTCCCCTGGGTTCTCACACACCAGGCTAACACCACAAAGTTCCCTCCACTACAGAGCAGACTGCGCAACATGGTGTTATATGAGGAGTTTATCAGGACTGCTCCTCATCTCTGAAAATCTAGGTCATTCTTGTCCTGTTTAATGTATTTGTGCTGTTTATTGTATATTCTTTCTTTCTTTCATATGTTATGATGTTTTCTGCCTAACACTGTATAGATATGAGTGAGCCATGAATTGTTACCTCACAGAAAGGGGAGGACAAGCATCAATACTTAGAAAAACTTAAGAGTGGCTAGGAAAGTAGTCAGCAAAGCAAAGGTACAAAAAAAAGAAGAAGAAGAAATAGCCAATATAATAAAATGGAGGGACAAGACATTTTTCAGCTATGTTAGCGAGAGGAGGAAGTGTAAGGGTGGTATTGTCAGACGGGAAGGGGAGGAATTTGTAGAAGCTGATGAGGAATTGCTTAACAAATATTTTTGTTCTGTGTTCACAGATGAAGGGCCAGGAGCAGGACCTCAGAAAACACCCACAAATAGGAACGGAAGTGAAGACAATCTTGAACGATTTTTAAAAGACTGTTTTCATGAGGAACGAGCCGAACAAAAAGTAGACAAAATGATGAGACCGGATGGGATACATCAGATAATAAGAAGGAACTTGGGGATGTTCTAACAGCTCCATGGACTGACCTTTTCAATGCTTCTTTAGAGTCGGGAGTGGACCCAGAGGACTGGAGAAAGGCACATGTGGTTCCTTTACACAAAAGCGGAAATAAGGATGAGGTTGAGAATTATAGGCCGGTTAGTCTAACCTCTGTAGAGAGTAAATTAGTGGAAACACTACTAAATAGAGGATAGTGAGGTTTCTGGAGTCCAATGGATTGTAGGATCCGAGGCAGCATGGGTTTACCAGAGGCAGGTCTTGTCAGACAAAATCTGATTAAATTTTTTGACTGGGTAACCAGAGAGTTAGACCAAGGGAGAGCCTTAGATGTGGTGTACTTAGATTTCAGTAAAGCCTTTGACATCATTTCACACAGGCAATTTATAAATAAATTGAGCACCCTAGAGATGGACCCTAAAGTGACCGACTTCATTAGAAATAGGTTGAGTGGGAGGCATGAAAGGGTACAGGTAAATGGAGTGCACTCTGAGGAGAAGTAGGTTACCAGTGGTGTGCCACAGGAATCTGTCCTTGGCCTGATTCTTTTTAATATGTTTGCTAGAGATATTGTGGAAAGGCTCTTGAGTAAGGTTTGCCTCTTTGTGGTCTAAACCAAAATCTGCAATAGAGCAGACACCCAGGAAGGAGTAGATAAAATGAGGAGGGATCTAGCTAAACTTGAAGAATGGTCTAGGATTTGGCAGCTGAGATTTAATGCTAAAAAATGCAGGGTCATGCATTTGGGCTGCAAAGATCCAAGGGAACGGTACAGTGTAGGGGGCGAAGTACTTCTGTCCACAAAATAAGAGCTGGACCTGGGTGTGGATTGTGCCTGATGATCTTAAAGTGGCTAAACAGGAAGAAAAGGTGATGGCGAAAGCCAGAATGATGCTGGGTGCATAGGAAGAGGAATGACCAGCAGGAACAAGGAGGTGAAAGTGCCTTTGTAAATGTCTTTGGTGAGACCTCATTTGGAGTATTGTGTGCAGTTCTAGAGACCACACCTTCAAGAGGATATAAAGCGCAGTGCCCGTGCGGGTCCTCTGGCATCCCCCTGCAACTAAACATCAGCACCCCCTCCCTCATTATTATTATTGATAGGCTTCACCTCTCCCCTTCCCAAAACCCCTTTGTGAACTCTGTTCACGTGATGCTAGCATGTCTCCTTCAAATCTAATATTGTAACAAGAAAATTGCAGTGAAGAAGCAAAATGCAAAGCTGGAATAAAAATAAGTACTAGCGAGTAAATATTTAACATTGTATGAACAGGCTGTGATAGCAAAGGGTTAATGTGATCAAAGCAAACACAATGAATGTGTTTATTTAGCCAAAAAAGATCTACAAAGGCTTCGACCACTTAGCTTTTCTCCCACTTGCTACTGTTGCCACAGATACTACTGCCGCTCCATCTCTGCATGCACCGGTACACAGATCTTTCATAAATCGGACAATTAAGAGGAGGTGATAAAAGACAAGTCCCTGGAGAAAACGTCAGTGGACTGTTATTAAGACAGACCTGGGGAAAGCCACTGCTGTTCCTGGGTGTAAGCAGCATGAAAGCCGAGCTGAGCACTAAGAGGCAGGACTCAATCCCCATGCTGATATTGACAATCTCAACAGTCGACGGTGGCAGCATCAATGTGAGAACCACCACCTGGCTGGACTTTGAGATTTCATTGAAAGCTGCTGCAACTGTGAAAGATGCAGAGACCTTGCTGAACATAAGAAATTCCATACTGGCTCAGACCAAGGTCCATTAAAGCCCAATATCCTGTTTCCAACAGTGGCCAATCCAGGTCACAAGTACCTGGCAGTTTCCCCAAAAACACACTGGTTCTCTCTTATTAGTCTTAAACAGTTTGCACTGTAGCTTCCATTGCGTGTCCTCTAGTCTTTCTACTTTTTGATGGCATAAACAACTGATCTACGTTAACCCATTCCACTCCATTCATTAATTTATAGACCTCTATCATATCTCACCTCAGCTGTCTCTTTTCCAGATTGAAGAGCCCTAACCTTTTAAGCCTTTCCTCATAGAGGTATCCTTCCATCTCCTTACCATTTTGGTGGCTCTTCTCTGTACCTTTTCTAATTCCATTATATCCTTTTTAAGATACGGCGACCAGAATTGCACACAATATTCAAGGTGCAGTCGCACCATAGAACAATTCAGAGGCATTATAATATCCTTGTTTTATTCTCCATTCCTTTCCTTATGATTCCTAGCATTCTATTTGCCTTCTTGGCCACTGCTGCACACTGGGCGGAGGGTTTCAACGTGTTATCCATGATGATGCCTAAATCTTTTTCCTGGGTGGTGGTTGCTAGTGTGGAACCTTGTATCGTGTAACCATAGTTTGGGTTGTTCTTTCCTAGGTGCATAACTTTGCACTTGTCCACATTAAATTTCATCTGCCATTCGAATGTTCAGTCTTCCAGTTTATCAAGGTTCTCTTGCAATTTTTTACAATCTTCTTGCGTTTTAACAACTTTGAATAATTTTGTGTCATCTGCAAATTTGATTACCCCACTCATTATTCCTATTTCCAAATCATTTAAGAATATGTTAAAAAAAACAGTGGGCCCAGCACAGATCTCTAGGGTACTCCACTATTCACTTTTCTCCATTGAGAAAATTGGCCATTTAGCCCTACTCTCCACTTTCTATCTTTTAACCAGTTCCTGATCTACAATATTACACTGCCTCCAATCCCATGACTTTTTAATTTTGCCTAGAGTCTCTCATGAGGGACCTTGTCAAAGGCTTTCTGAAAATCCAGATACACTATATCAACCGGCTCACCTTTGTCTACCTATTTATTCACACCTTCAAAAACATAACAGATGAGTAAGACGACTTTCCTTGGCTAAATTCATGTTGGCATTCTCCCATTAAACCATGGCTATCTACATGTTCAGTAATTGTGTTCTTTATAATGGTTTCTACCATTTTGCCTGGTACTGACGTCAGGCTTACTGGTCTATAGTTTCCCGGATCACCCCTAGAACCCTTTTTAAAAATTGGCGTTACATTGGCCACTCTCCAATCCTCGGGTACTACAGATAATTTTAATGATAGTTCACAGATTACTAATAGTAGGTCTGAAATTTCATATTTCAGTTCTTTCAACACTCTTGGATGCATACCATCTGGTCCAGGTGATTTGCTACTCTTCAGTTTATCAAAAAATTGTAATACAGTCTCCCAGTTTATCGATATTTCTTTCAATTTTTCTACTACATCACCTTGATATATCATTTCAGACATGGGTAACTTCTGTACATCTTCTTCAGTAAAGACTGAAGTAAAGAATTTATTTGGTTTCTCCACTATGGCCAGGGGCGGCCCAAAGGGGGTGCGGGGCCATGTGCCCAGATTAATTGAGGGGCCTCATTTGCATAAGGAATCCATTTGCGTAAATATTTGCATAATGTTAACATGCGTTTTTAGTAAACATGCCTCTTAACGAGTGTCTGAATAAAGAAAGACTAACAGATTTTTACATTACTATACTGCAGTGACAACCACCAGGCCCATTAGGAAGTACTACAAACACTGATCATTTAGAACCCATAGCAAATCCACCGTATCATAACAGCACTATCAGGACTCACAAAGCACCAAACCCTACCTATCAAAAGGCAATACTGCAGATATTAAAAACAGTACATCTCAGAGAATACCAATACATCTCACTGGGGGAAAGAGAACAAGTGGGACTGTCAGACAGAAACAATATGAACAGAATACCTCAGCTTGGTTACACATGCAGAACACAAAGAACAAGGGATCACAATTTAGAAATAGGAAGATGAGAATTAAACTGGGAACACCAAAAGCCAAACATGAAATGTACAACACTGGAGAAATAAAACTATAAATTAATTTCCTCTTGCACTAAACAAAAATGTGAAGATGTTAGCAATACACATTTCCCAGACCAGACATATTCCAGTTAATAAATTCAAAATAAAAAGTAGTTTTCTACCTTCTGTTTGGGATTTTATTTTTCAGCTGCAATTGCGCCAGTCACTTTCTTCTGGTTTCTTCGTGTCTTCTGCGAGCTATCCATTTCTCCTTTCTTCTCTTTTAGATTTTTTCCATTCTCTCTGATCTTTCCCCTTTGGCTCTTTCCCCCTTTTCTTTCTTTATTCCTTTATCATCCACTCAAATTTCACCCTTCCTTTCTCAGTTCCCACTTATCTCCCAATACCCAGCCCATTGTAGACTTTTCTTCCCTCCCACACAAAATATTTTCCCCTCTCCATTCTCATTCCCCATCCCCAACCCTCTTAGTCCTCCCCCAAAATCAGCTCCCTTATAGTTCTAGGCCCACCCAACATCTGCTTCCTTCTAGTCCCAATCTCCCAAGAACCCACATCAGCCCATTTCCAGTTCTAGCCCCCCATATGCTATTTTCCCGTTCCATTCCAGCCACCCATTAGCTCATTTCCAATTCAAGCTCCCCATCAGCCAATTTCCAATCCTAGCCCCCTTGTCAGCTCATTCCCAGCCCCCATCAGCCCATTTCCAATCCTAGCCCCCTCGTCAGCCCATTTACAGCTCTATTCCAGCTCCATCAGCCCATGTCCAATCCTATTCCAGCCCCCATCAATTTCCAGTCCTAGCCCCCTATAAGCTCTTTTCCAGTTCCTTTCCATTCCAAGGGGGGCTTCAGTCCATTTCCATTCCAAGCTTCCCCATCAGCCAATTTACAGCCCCCTCGTCAGTCCATTTCCAGCCCTAGCCCCCCATCACAGCCCATTTCCAGTCCAAGTTTCCCCTCATCATAGCCTATTTCCAGTTCTAGCCCCCTCCCCCACCATTACAGCCCATTTGCAGTCCTAGCCCCCCATCACAGCCCATTTCCAGCCCCAGTTCCCCCTCCCTCTATCACAGCTCATCCAATCCTAGCCCCCCCCCCCCCCCGAACAGCCCTGCGACCATCTAAGAAGCTGCAGCGGGAGCTGGGGAAGCCTGCGCGAGGCTCTGGCTCCCTTTGCAGAGCCGCCAGCGTGAGGAGTCTTTTCCCTCACGCTGGCAGCTGTATCAGTGAAGCCGCGAATGCCGGGAGAGGTTAAAGGCATCCACTCAAACTTCACCCTCATCTTTTCTTAGAATATTATGGCCCAGACTCCCAGCAGCCTTTAACCTCTCCCGGCATTTGCGGCTTCACAGATACAGCTGCCAGCGTGAGGGAAAAGACTCCTCACGCTGGCGGCTGTGCAGAGGAAGATGGAGCAGGAGCCTCACATGGGCTTCCCCAGCTCCCTCTGCAGCCGTCCACGTGCAATAATGGAGTTTGCACAGGGCCCTGTGCAAACAACATTATCGCACAATGGACAGGCCGGCCCTGACTAAGGCCTTGTCATCCTTTAGCACCCCTTTTACCCCTGTATCATCCAATGGTCCAACTGATTCTCTCACAGGTGTTTTGCTATGAATGCATTTGAAAATGTTTTATTAAGCATTTTTGCTTCCACGGTAAGCTTCTTTTAAAATTCCTTTTTTTGCCTTCCTTATCAGTGCTTTGCATCTAACTTGCCAATGTTTATGTTGTTTCCAATGTTCGTCATTAGGCTCCTTTTTCCATTTCCTGAAGGCTGCTTTTTTTGGCAACAGCAGCCTCTCTGACCTCGCCTTCCTGGATGCCTTGCATAGGGTTAAGGTGCACCTGGTGCACTTCATGAACATGCGTGCTGAGCAGAGCCGCACTCCGTTCACGTTTACTGTCTGTCTACCTGGAGAAGAGTGCAGGCAATGAGCAGGGCCACACTGAACTCAGCCTGGCCAGTGAACTCAACTGCCTGGATGCTGTCAAGCTGCTGGTGCAATTCAACACTGATCCGGAGATCCCCGATTGTGCCGTCAATGGACCCTTCATGTACGCCACCTAGACCAGCCACAGGCCGCGCTTGAGTTCCTGATCTATACCTTCAAGCGGGGACACAGAGAGTGTTTGCGGGCAGCTGCTGAGTGGCTGGGCCCAGAGTGGAGGTGGGGCATCCCAGAGCCGCCGAATCCTCGGTCCAGGAGCTGTCCAGGTCCTATGAGCTGCTGCTGCAGTCCAGGGAGAGATGCATCGAGGAGCCATCTGACGGCGCCCGAGGCGGGGATGCAGAGCAGAAGGACGTTGCAATCATGGCTGGCAGTGGTGTTGTGGACTCATGGCCGCACAGCACCACTGCTGGATGGCGCTTTTGAACACCAGTGCCCCCTACTGTGCTTTCCTGATAGCGCTGGCCCTGAAAACAGGATGGAGTCAGTGCAGAGGGCGGCAGCCAAAATTGTCAGTGGTCTTCCTTATAAATCATATGGGGACAGACTTAAAGATCTCAATATGTACACTTTAGAAGAAAAGCGGGAGAGATGAGATATGACAGAGATGTTTAAATACATCCGTGGCATAAATGCACAAGAGAGCCTCTTTCAATTGTAAGAAAGCTCTGTAACAAGGGGACATAGGATGAGGGTGAAAGGGGATGGACTCAGGAGTAATATGTGGAACTATTTCCTTATGCAAAGAGTGGTAGATGCGTGGAGTAATCTCCCAGTGGAGGAAGTAGAAACTAAGACAATATCTGAATTCAAGAAAGCATGGGACAAACACAGAAGATCTCTAAAGGAAAAAAAAAGGGACTATAGTAGTTGGTATGGAAGGGCAGACTGGATAGGCCATGTGGTCTCTGTTTCTCAAGACTCAACTTTTCTTAGAATATTATGGCCCAGACTCCCAGCAGTAATAAACACACACCAACCCCGCCACGCCAGGTGAAAGCGTAGTTACTCACCTGTAACAGGTGATCTCTGAGAACAGCAGGAATTCAGTCTTCACATATGGGTATCGTCGGTACCGACGGAGCCCGCGCGGGAATGCTCCCCAGCATCCAATAGGAACGCTTTTGGGAGCATCCCTCAGCACATGCACGCTGCCTTCCCGCCTTTCCAACTGTCCCTCTTCAGTTAAGTTTGTAGCTGAGTGAAAGGATAGAGGGAGAGAGGAAAGAGACAAATAGGTAGAGAGACAACTCCTAGGGGAGATGGGTGGGTTGTGAAGACTAAATTCCTGCTGTTCCCGGAGATCACCTGTTACAG
Source organism: Ichthyophis bannanicus (assembly GCA_033557465.1). Taxonomy (NCBI): domain Eukaryota; kingdom Metazoa; phylum Chordata; class Amphibia; order Gymnophiona; family Ichthyophiidae; genus Ichthyophis; species Ichthyophis bannanicus. Next base: position 125,728,439 of record CM066049.1, read on the forward strand.
GTGAGTAACTATGCTATCTCCAGGAACAAGCCGGAATGTAGTCTTCACATATGGGGACTCCCTAGCTGAAGATGCCAGGGAGATAGCCCCAGGAAGGTGCCACCCTAGAAAGTTGGGAATCCTTCCTCCCATGGATCTCTGGCATTCCACCAGGGTTGGTGGGTAGGAGTTGAATTAGTTCTGAAAGAGATTTTGAAGAACAGCTTGACCAAAGAAGGCATCCCGACAGGAGGCTTTATCCCGGCAGTAGTGGGCTGTGAAGGTGTGTACCAAAGTCCAGATGGCTGCTCGACAAATGTCATTGATAGACACAGAGTGGAGATTAGCCATGGAGGTTGCCATGGCTCTCACGTTATGAGCTGTGACATGGCCTTGAAGAGGAAGACCCTTACTCTCTTAAGCAAAGGATATGCATTGGGCAATCCATTTAGATAAAGTTCTTTTGGAGACTAAAAGTACCAAATGACTAGGGTCAAAAGCTATAAAAAGTTGTGAGTACTTTCTATGTTGCTGTGTTCTCTGTAGGTAAAAGGCTAAGGCTCTTTTACAATCCAAAGTATGAAGGCTTCTTTCTGCATTAGAGGCGTGAGGCCTCAGAAAAAATACAGGAAGATAAATTGATTGATTTAAATGAAAAGGCGAAACCATCTTTGGCATAAAGTGTGGATGAGTTCTAAGAACAACCTTATGATGAAATCTAGTATAAGGAGGATCAGCCACTAAAGTTTGCAGTTCACTAATGCAACGTGCAGAGGTGATTGCAATTAGGAAGATGACCTTCCAGATCAAAAACGTAAGGGTTGGAGTGGCTAAAAGCTCAAAAGGCAGCTTCATGAGCTGCCCAAGAACTAGATTTAGATCCCATGCCACCGGTGGTGGCTTAATGGGAGGTTTGGTTAATAGAAGACCTCTCATACATCTGGATATGAGTGGATGAGAGGAAATTGGTTGTCCATTCAGAGGCTTATAAGAAGCTGCAATTGCACTAAGATGGACTCTTACCGAATTGGTCTTTAGACCAGAATTCGATAAGTGTAGGAGATACTCTAGTATCAATTCTAAAGTTATGACAAGGGGGTTTAATCCCTTCTTGGAGCACCATATAGTAAAATGTTTCCACTTGAAGGCATAAGATCTTCTTGTGGAAAGTTTCCTAGAAGCCTGAAGGATATCCTTTACCTGTTGGGACAGGTTGAAATCCTGGAGGTCTAAGCCTTCAGCAACCAGGCTGTGAGATGCAGGGACTGGGGATTCGGGTGCCATAGTGTCCCGTCCTCTTGGGAAAGGAGATCTGGAGCATGCCCTAACTCCAGAGGTGCCGCTTGAGAGAGATGTAGAAGCAGGGGATACCACGCTTGGCGTGGCTATCATGGCGCTATGAGAATCATGCGACCCCTGTCTCTCTGAAGCTTGAAGTGTGTTTTGGGGATGAGGGGAATGGATGGGAAGGCATAAAGGAAGTCCTGACCCCAGTGAAGGAGGAAGGCATCCCTTGCCTGACAATTGTGAGCTGGGAATCCTGGAACAGAACCGGGGAAGTTTGGCATTCAGTGGACTTGCAAAGGAGGTCTATGTCTGGAGTGCCCCAGAGATGAAATATCTTTGCCACCTGGTCTAGGTGGAGGGACCACTCGTGAGGTAGCAGTACTCGAATGAGTTTGTCTGCCCAAAAGATATACCACTAGAAGGTGAATTTGATACTCTCTGGCGAGGGCCCACAGTCATAAAGCTTCATTGCATAATGACAGAGAACCTGTTCCGCCCTGCTTGTTCACATAGAACATGGCTACTTGATTGTCCGTCTGGACTAGGACTGTCTTGTAGCTGAGCTGGGCGTGGAATACTCGAAGAGCTAAATAGATTAATCTTAATTCCAGGAGGTTTATGTGTAGACCAGCCTCCTGTGGAGTCCAGGTGCCCTGGGTAGAGAGATGTTTCAGGTGTGCTCCCCAACCCACCTGTGATGCATCTGTTGTTAGGGTGGCCTGAAAGAGGGGTTGATGAAAAGGAGACCCCACCGTCAGATTTTCTAATGATTGCCACCATTGGAGGGACAAAATTAGTCGTTGAGAGTTTACTATTTTGTCTGATAAATGTCCTGTGTTCACTGTGTGGAGAGGGTCCACTGAGCTGCTCGCATGTGGAGGCAAGCATATGGGATTACATGAACTGTGGATGCCATATGTCCCAGCAACTGTAGTAGCTCTCGAGCAGTTAGGGAGGATTTCCCTGCTACTTGAGAAGCTAGTTGCATTATGCGAAGACACCTTTGCCTGTCTGGAATCTAGACAGGCCCCTATGAATTCCCGGCATTGGGAAGGAACAAATTGGGATTTTGGGAAGTTTATTACCAACCCCAAGTATTGGAGGATTCGCATTGTGCGAGACAGTGCAGTGCCGGCCTCTGCAACTGTAGGGGCTCGAATGAGCCAGTCATCTAAGTAAGGGAAGACGAATATCCCCAGGGTTTGCAGAAATGCAGCTACTACTGCCATGCATTTCGTGAATACCCTTGGTACTGAAGCCAGACCAAAGGGAAGAACCCTGTACTGGAAATGTTTTCCCCTGAAAAGGAATCACAAGAATTTCCTGTGATCTGGATGGATCAGAATGTGAGGGTATTCATCCTTTAAGTCTAGAAAGCACAGCCAATCCTGGCTTTGAAGGTATGGCAGAAGGGTTCCTAGAGAAATCATTTTGAACTTCTCTCGAAACAGGTATTTGTTCAATTCTCTGAGGTCTAAAATGGGTCTGTGTCCTCCTGTTTTCTTTGGAATAAGAAAATAGGGGGAGTAGAACCCTGCACCCCATTGAAGAATGGGTACCTCCTCTATTGCCCCTGGGCAAGAAGTATTGAGACCTCGTGAACGAGCAGATTGTCTGCGGAGGTTTGAGAATTGAATTGCTTTAAAATTGTAGGAGGGGACATGCTGTGAAAATGAAGCTTGTACCCTTCTCCTACAATGGACAAAGTCCAATCTTCTACTGTTATTTGATGCCATCTGTTGGCAAAGTGGCATAACCTGCCTGGGATATTGGGGGGTTGGGGACCCCTCAGAGGCAGGAAGGCTAAGCTCTCTAGGAAGGAATCAAAGCCCTTGAGGGGGTGAACCTGCGGAGCTGGATGGGCTCTCGGGCCTTTTGGCTTCTTTTGCTGTCTAGTTTGTCCCTTTTGGACTCTGCTGGGTATAGGAAGGATAAAATTTCCTCTTTTTGCTGAAAGAGGGTTTTTTATAAGGCTTCTTTTTGGCTGGAGTGGATGTAGATTTCGACAATCTATCTAGAGTAGTATTGTCAGCATCTAACTCGTTAGCCTTTTCCTGCCAGTTCTTGCCAAAGAGATTCTCTCCCGTGCAAGGAATGTTGCCTAACTTGTCCTGTACCCAAGTCTGATGCCTGAAGCCAGGCAATCCGTCGTGCGCCAATGGCAATAGCAGAGGTTCTGTTGATGCATTCAAAGCAGTCAAAGGCTGCACGATTCACAAACTTGGAAACATCTTGAGCATGCTTAACTAGAGCAAGAAAGTCTTGTCTCTTGTCATCTGGGAGAAATGGGCTCATAAGCTCCAAGTCTCCTGTAACTTCCTTGAGGAACATTCCCATATATAGTATATATGAACTGATCCTAGTGAAAGCATGGAAGCCTGAAAGGTTCGGCGCCCAAAAGCGCCCAGAGTCCTGCATTCACGACCTGGGGGATTGGATGCATGCCTCTTCGCACTTTTCATCCTACGCATAGCTGACTCCACCACCATTGAATGGTGTGGCAGCTGAGTCTTTTGAAATCCAGGACATGGCGTAACTCGATACATAGTATCAAGTCTCCTAGAATGAGGAGAAGTTGTCAGAGGTGTCTCCCACATTCTGAGCATCAAGTTATGCAGAATTTCATGGATGGGCAGAGTGGCTGCCTCCTTTGGAGCTTTAGGATATTGGAGAATTTCCAATTCCTTTGCTCTGGGTTCCTCTTCAGGAGCCACCGTGATTGAAAGGCCCTTGGCCATATCACGAATAAAATCCTGAAAAGACATGTCCTCTGGAGGTGACATTCTGCGTTGGTGAGAAGAGGGATCTTCTGGGAAGAAACCCTCTAGTACCCACAGAATTGTCAGAGTCTTTGGAATTGGAGGATTTGAAGTATCCCTGACCACGATGCTCATGCAAAGCATGGTCCCGGTATCGATCGAAGTCGGTACCGAGTTGATCTGGTACCGATCTGTCTATTCCAGCCAAAGATGACGTGAGAAGAAAGCCCACTGGGGCCGGTAACGGCGGTACCGGTACCGGTGTCTGCACCGGTGTAGGTACTGGCATTGGTATCGATACCGGTGCCCATTGGACCAACGGTACCGCAGCTGAGAGAAGAGCTGCAATGCTGCGTTCGATAGCGAGGAACCTCTGGTCTATCGACGCTGCTGATGCCTGGGTGTCAGTACCGGTGTAAACGGCCGGGACCCCTGAGCATGGCACAGGTAGTTCTTGCGAGGTGGAGGCCTCGAGAACATCCTGGAGCCCCCTTGATGCCTTGGAAGCCGAAGCCTCCCGCTGGGGCTGTTTTTCCGGTGTGGTTCCAAGGGTAATGCCAATGGCCTCTCGATGCTTAGCAGGAGAGCTACCCTTTGAGGACCGGCTTTTATATTTAGTTACCTGAGATCCATGGGAGGAAGAAGAGGCCCTTGAAGATGTCGATGCAATGGATCTGGCATCCGAAGAAAAGAGGGTACCGAGCTTTGCAGCCCAGTTCTGTCTTCCTCTTTTAGTCATCCCCATACAGGAGAGACATTTAGATGGAGAATGTTCAGGCCCTAAACATTTAAGACACCAATCATGGGTGTCAGTGACGGAAATGGTACCGCCACACTTAGTACATTTTTTAAAACCACTTGTTGGTTTTTCCATGTTTTAGGAATATGGGGCCTAGTGCCCAAAATGGCATCTAGCACCAAAAAAGAAAGGTTTCTGAGGAGAAACAGTTCAGAGTATAAGGTTTTTAATTTTTTTTGGAAAAGAAAAGAACCGGTGGTACCGGTAAGCGTCGTGCGGAGGCAAACGCGACCACAAGAAAACAGTTTTAAAGATGGAATTTTCTGCGGTGACAGGGTATGGATCCTGTCGGCTCCGTAGAAAACGAAGAACTGAATAGGGACAGTTGGAAAGGCGGGAAGGCAGCGTGCATGTGCTGAGGGATGCTCCCAAAAGCGTTCCTAATGGACGCTGGGGAGCATTCCCGTGCAGGCTCCGTCGGTACCGACGATACCCATATGTGAAGACTACATTCCTGTTTGTTCCTGGAGATAACACGAAACCCACTGCCTACAAAGCTCGCAACTCATTTAAATACGTACCTTCCACCTCACTGCTAACTTCAATTATACTGTTCACAACCACCTCACTGACCAGAGAAAAAAAATGGTCAAGTCCACAAGAATACCCAAGCTCACATAAGAGAATTATAAGCTAATAAAAGAAAGTCAATCACTGTTCTACTGTACATAATTTAAATTTAACCAAACTAGTTTGGCTTAAACTCTTGTTAACCTGTTGTTCCTTGTTTTTGTTATTTGTCCATTTGTTTTTATGGAATGCCTTGTTCCTTGTTCAGCTGTAGCTAGTTAATTGTAAACTGCCTTGACTTTTAGAAAAGCGGTATAGAAAAAGTGTTAACTAACTAAATAAATGCATACATGAATAATATTTATCAAGTAGCTGTCGAAGAGGAAAAATGAATCCAGAACCAGAGAGTTCCCAAATCTCAGCATCTTCTGCTCCCGTGCTTCAGCAAAGAACAGTCACCCCTCATCCTGAGAAAATTCTTCACCCTTGTTAACACTCTGCATACTGGGACACACGGCAGTCGTTTCAGCCTCTCTCTTCTAGCTAGGTAATAATGTATTGCGGTAGTAAGTGTTATTAAGCAGGGGGCCTCCAGGGCTTTTAAGTAACAAAGCCTTAAAAAGAACAAACCACAGACACATCAAAGCCTGAGGCTGAGGGGTGCTCACTCACCCTTTCAAAATGTAAAAGCAAGCAGCATTTTGCTTCTGCTCTTCAGTAACACAATCAGTTCACACATCCCCCAACCTTGTAGCAAAAGGACAAGCGAGCAGCAGGAGTGTCACATCCTCTATGCATCTCTGCTTTAGGACCTCGGCCTTCCCAGGCTGCCGCCAGGACAGCAGTAACAGCTTGCTTGGACACTGTGTAAACTACGAGTTTCAGTCCATGGACAGTGCAAAATCCATGCAGCGAACTCCATACTGGTACTGCAAATATTTACTACCAACATATTTCAACAGGGAAAACTGCCTTGTCAAAATGAACAAGTCTCTAGAACCAGGTTTCTCAAACGTGTCCTGGTGACCCCACAGCCATTTGGGTTTTCAGACTATCCACAATGAATATGCATAAAGTTATATCTGAATACAGTGGAGCCTCAATATGTGGATATCCTGAAAGGCAACTGCCAGTGGAACCAGCATGACAGCGGGGCAGTCATTAGGGCGGGGCAGTCATTAGGGCGGGGCAATCATTAGGCAGCAGCAGGACGGGCCTCAGAGTAGGATTGAGGTGTTGGTGCCTTTGTCTTACTTCCCACTTCGATTGTCAGTATCTATTGTTTAGCTCCGAATGCCCTACTCTTTGCCGTCCCCGTCCCCCCCAGAAGCTACTGTCCTAGGTGATCACCTAGTTTGCCTAATGGTAGGGCCGGCCCTGGGCAGCAGGTCAACTCAGTACAAGCATTGCGGAACCTGTGTCTTTTGGGGAAACTGCTAGGTACGTATGACCTAGATTGGCCACTGTTGGAAACAGGATACTGGGCTCGATGGACCTTGGTCTGACCCAGTACGGCATATCTTATGTTCTTAGATGAGCAAGATTACCATTAGCGTAAGGTGGACAGGAATACCCACCTGCTTAAAGAGTATTTTAAAAACAATCTATAGAAGCAGCGCTATGGAGCGTGCGGCACCTTACCTGTCCAAGATGCAGAGACACATTGATCTCATTGTATTCCAAGGCGCGAGAGAGGGGCGGGCTCTGCCACCAGCGCTCTGTGCCGTCAATGGCGTTGCTGATCGGATGCGCTTTATCAATGTTTGCTGAAGTGCAAATGTCACAGTATTGTCCCTGTTGAGAGAAAAACAGATCAACATAAGGTCTCAAACAAAAATGATGCTGAATCCCACCCCCTCCACAAAGATGTCAAGCCCAAGCAATGGCTGAAACAAAGAAATAATTTTGCTCTCTTCTCTTAGGTATATCCCAAGCACAAGCAAAGTGCCTGCAACTCATGCAGAACACAGCTGTAAGACTTATCTACAGCACAAAACAAAATGACATCACGCCTCTGCTCCGTGAGCAGCACTGGCTCCCCGTTGCTTTCCAAATTAAGTTCAAACTCCGTCTGCTTACTATACTGTGCTACCTTTCTACCTACACCCTCATCTTATTCCCTTCTGCCCCTTTCGTACTCTCCGTTCACCATAGCAACCTCTTAGTGACTGCCCCAAAACGCACACTGTGCTCAGAAGTCTATTGATCCATTGCCTTGCGTTTCCAAGACCCTCATCTTTGGAACATCATGTCCACGGTCCTCCCGATGGAACTCTTATGCAAAGTTTAAAACTGGTCTGAAGATCTGGCTCTTTAATCAGGCCTTGGAATAACCCTTCTCTCCTCTTTGCTCCTGGCTCTGAAGCGACATGTGTGACCTCCCTCACCCCCGTTTCTGCTGCAATTATCTATTACAGCTTTTGTATTTTGGGACAGATATTGTTGTGCTACTCCTCTCCCCTCCCCCATGTTTCTTTGTGGTTGACTGTATCATATTTGGTTTTGTAGCTCCTGCAATCAAAAAAATTAGATTTATCTGTAAACCGCTATGATGCAATTTCTTTATTTGCGGTGCCTGATACTTTTCATGCTAACAGGCTTCAGACTCAATGTGCACCACCTTTAGGGGAAATGGCTATAACACACATTGGCAGTGAACAGAAGAATAAGGGGGGCAGAATCCAAAAGCAGCCTTGAAGAGGTGGACTAAAGACTCACCCCTTTGAGGTTGTTTTTTGAATCCTGACCCCTTTATTCTCCTATTCAGCACCCATGTGTGCTATAGTCATTTCCCCTTAGTTCTGTTCTACTCCCCTATTTGTTGTATTTGCCCCTCCTGTCTCTTATGTATTTACAAGTTTTTTATACCATGTTATCATTTCAGTCAAAGCAGTTTACATTGTAATTTAAACTTGGTAATGTACAATAAACAGGGACATTGATAACTTGGATTTTTCTGAGGCAATGGAGGGTTAAGTGACTTCCACAAGGTCACAAGCAGTGCTAGTGGGAAATGAACTCTGGTTTCTTGGTTCCCAAGCCAGTGCTCTAACCAGTAGGCTACTCCTCCACTTCACTCCTCTTACATGTATGTGTATAGCGCTGCATATGCCTTGTAGCGCTAAGCAGTGGTTATAGTAGGGTGGATGCAGTATTTATATTAACGGGACACAGCATGATGGTGAAGGACTTACTATCCAATTAGGGGCAAATATGCCTTGGCACAGAAAGGTAGGATGACTTGCTCCAGCATCAGTGAGGAGCATGAATGGGATACAGAATAAGACACAGTTTAATTCTGCCGCCCGCCCTTGTGTGCTAAACTTAGTTGCCCGTCTAGCACAGAAGAGGATAGTCTCCCTAAGCACAAGCTGCAGGTATCCACTGATTTTCCCGCTTCGCTGAAGCTTCTTTGGTAACCATCAGTTGTCTGCGCCTCCCACAAAGCTTCAGGGTCTGTCCTCGCCATGGAATAAGGAGATCCTTCCAACAACAGTCCTGCAAAGACTGCACAGTTGAACCTCATACTGTTAAATATGAAATGCTGCTTTGTACGTATGTGGGCCACTCTCCCTGCAGCTAAAAGTATGTGCTGATGGCTGTCGGGATCTATCGTTTTGCTTTGACTGCTGCTGCTCTTTCCTGTTGCCTCCACCCCCGAGGCGGCTGCCCTAGGTCACCACCTAGTTTGCCTGATAGTTGGGCCAGCATCAAGTGGGATCTGTATTGGCTCCACCGCTTTTCAACATATTTATAAATGACCTGGAAAACAGAACAGGTGAGGCGATCACACAACAAATGTATTCAACGTTGTTAAATCACAAGAGGATTGTGAAAAATTGCAAGAGCGCCTTGAGAAACTGAGAGACTGGGTGTCTAAATGATAGATGAAATTTAATGTGGACAAGTGCAAAATCATCATCTTAAAGAAGAACACCCCAAACTATAGCTACACCATACAAGGTTCCATATTAGAAGTCACCCAGGAAAAGAATCTAGACATCATCGGTGATCATATATTGAAACCCTCCGCTCACTGTGCAGCGGCGGCCAAGAGAGCAACTTAGAATGCTGGGAATCATAAGGAAAGGAATGGAGAATAAAGCCAAGGATATTATAAAGCCTCTTTATCATTTCATGGGGTGACCAAACCTTGAGTTTTACATGCATTTCTGGTCACCGCATCTAAAAAAAAAATATGGTGGAATTAGAAAAGGTACAGAGAAGGGTGATCAAAATGATAAAAGGGTGGAAGAATACTCCGATAAAGAAGGACTTAAAAGATTAGGTTCCTTGTCTTGGTAAACAGACGGTTAGTGTGAGATGTGAAAGAGGTCAATAAAATAATGAGTGGAGTAGAACGAACAAATGTGAATCAGTTCTTCACTCCTTCAAAGACTAGGATACACACAATCAAGATACTAGCTGGTACATTTAAGACTAATTGGAGAAAATATTTGTTCACTGAAAGTATAATTAAGCTCTGGGATTCACTGACGGAGGATGCAGTAAAAACTGGTAGCATAGCTAGGTTAATAGAAAGGTTTGGACAAGTTCCTGGAGGAAAAGTCCATAAACCATTATTAAAGTGGACTGGGGGAAATCCACAGCTTATCCCTGAGATAAGCCACATGGAATCTGTCTACTTTTTGGGATCCTGCCAGGTACTTGTTACCTGAACTGGCCACTGTTGGGAAACAGAATACTGGGCACGATGGACCATTGGTCTGACCCAGTATGTCAAATATTATGGTCTTAGAAAGTCCTTTATATTTATACCTAAAAATCTATGTTTATTTTTCTTCAGTTTGCTGAACTGGAACCTTTGAACTGCAGAGATTTGCTTCCTTTTCCCCACTGCAGCCACCGCTGACCCCGAGCCCGTATCTGTTTTTTTTTTTTCTTTAGGTCACTATTGCTAGATAGGCCCCATGTGTCTATAAAGAACAATTTACTAAAGGTTTTCTCCTGTTGTGTGCCTAAGGGAAAATGCCTGGTAAACAGGAATCACAGTGTGTTACCGAAGTCTGACAGAAATGAGTTAACATAAAGGGGGCACCTCCTGCCATAATCTAACAGTTCTAAACTATCTTGAGCTTCCTAGGTGATTAAATTCTGTCGCAAATGCTGCCTCTTTTCCTTCATGCCACTAAAATATAAGTTCTAGAAAGTTTTCTTTGCTAGTTCTTCACTCCTACACAAACTTCTTTTTTAGAAAAAGATTTAATTCTTCTGACCATGGTCATAACGTAATTATGGTGCTTGCCTCCCCCAAGCTGTGCATTTGCTCCTCTCTTAAATGGTCTTTTCCTGCCACCTTTAGTGAACCCATACATCACAACCCCTGCCGCCGCCCCCCCCCCCGAGCCAGGAGTCCCACATCTTGCACCGACATAAGAAGGCAGCACGCTTTTAATCACTTATGCAGCTGCTGTTTATCACAGACTAGGCCCGTCCAATTGGTTTCAATTTACAAGTCCATCACCAGAATAATAAAATATGATTGTCTGAAAATTAGAGGCTATCACTAAAAGAGATGCAATATTCTACTAGCCATGCATTTTAGTTTTGGCTGCAAGATATATAAAACCCTCAGCGAGTTGCAGAGCCCCGTGCGGCCTTCAGAAGGTGCAGTGAGGTGAAAATGTCATGCTCGATTTACAGGGGGAAGTATGCTTGGTTGCTGTTTTAGTCCAAAAATTATTCAGCTTTTCAAGCAAATGGTTAAAAATCAAATGCTGATCCTTCAGATTTACAGAGAACAGTAGAACCACAGCTGTAGTGTTTCTGTCTTGCTTTGGGGGTTCTGCGTCCTGGGTCCTGACTCATCATGTGCCTGGTAACCTCATGAAGTCCTTGCTACCTCCACTATTACTAGTGCTGCTAAATTCTATAGCACTACAGATACATATAAGAGATAGCTCCTACAGGGCAGAACTTGCAATCTGTTCAAGACAGATCGACAGAACAAATAAAGGGCTAGGAAATTTCATTAAACGCATGTGGGTATTAAATAGGAAAATAGAGGCTAGGATGCAAAAGCAGGTTTTATAGGTGGGTGTTTTAACATGGATTTGAATAGGGCTAGAGAGGGAACCTGACCTACTGACTCGGGAAGTCTACTCCAGGGATACAGCACAGCAAGATGGAAGGAAGGGAGTCTGGGGTACGTAGTGGATGCAACAGAAGTGATTTACCTGATCAGCGGAGTTCCCAAGGAGGGGTGTAGGGAAAGATGAGAGAGGACAGGTAGTGAGGAGCTGCAGAGTGAACCTACTTATAGGTCAGCAGGAGAAGTTTGAATGGTAGTGGAAACGGATAGGGAGCCAATGAAGTGGCTTGACAAGAGGGGCTACCTAGGCATAGTGATAGCAGTCGTGCAGCCAAGTTTTAAATAGGTTGAAGGGAGGTGAAATGATTCAGGAGGAGACCAACCAGGAGCAGGTTGCAGTAGCCTATGCGGGAGGTGACAGAAGAGTGCATAAGGGTCTTGGTAGCATGTGCAGAAGGAAGGGAGAAATTTCACTGATGTTACAGAGAAAGAAATGAGTTTAGGGTTAAACAGCTTTGAGGTGCTGCAGACCAGTAACTTCCTCAAATGCGGTTTGCTTTAAAGAGAACATGACTCAACAGACTGTGGTGAGAGGGGCAGAGGATTAGGTCATTGGATTGCTCTCAAGCCCTGACCCTTCGTCCAGAAAACATTTCCTACCATCGCCCTGCTTTCCAAGGGATTCCAGGGAATCTGTCATTGCTGGAAATAATTTCCCAGATTAAAGTCCTTTCTCTCCCAGTTTGACTGTTCCTATCAAAAGGTAACAGATGAGACCTGGTGCTCCCCTGGATCACATTCCTAATATGGTTAATATTTGACAGCAAACAGAATCACTATATCAAGAGGCTTTAACATCTGTTAACCTGAACTGCGATTTAGCAGGCTATGGCAGTGCAATTCACTAAATGCGGAAATGAGAAAAGATGAATAGGAACACCATAGGGAAAAAAGAGAATTTCAGGAATGTAAAGGGGAGTTAGGTAGTACCTGGCAAATTTTTGGCAAAGTCCAGAGTCCTAGCGTGGGGGCACCTGGTACCTTCTTATCCGCCCACTTTCAAGGGAGCCGCCAGGGAGAATCCAGAGAGGGGAATGAGCCGCCCAAGCGATGATCATTATACCCCCGACCCCCCTCCCTGCAAAACACACACGGGGGAAATGTGCTGAGGCAACTTATGTTCCTAGGAATATGGGTTCTTCTTGGTCTTTGATGAGGGGTAGGGCCCTCTCGCTTCCCTAGCCTACCCCCTCACCCCACAGTTGCCAGGGTGGGGCTTGCCTCCATTAGGCCATTGTCTAGTCTTGCCTAATGGTTAAGAAATCCTTTTGCAAGACACACCAGAGTAGGCATTTCGCCTTTACAATACAGTACGCGCCGCTTCAGCGGAGAATCAGGCATTAGGCAATCGTCTGGGGCAGGAAAGAGGGCAGATGTACAGAGAAGCACAGCTGGGGTATTTCTGTCTTGCTTTGGGGCTCCTGAATCATCATGTGCCTGCTGACTTCATGCTATTACTAGTGCAGCTAATCTCTGTAGCACTACTAGGCGGAGGCAGGGCCGTAGCGATACACCCAAGAGACAGATCCCGAGCGCCTTCCTCTGGTCTACCTGCAGGGCGAGCGGGCGCACACGTACACGTACACGTACAGCAGTTTCATATTGCAGCGTATGTCGTCTAATTCTGCATGTTCACGACCGCTATGATGGTGTTGGGCTGATCGTGATATCACGGGGGTAATAAGGCTGCAGGTCCGCCTACAGCAGCAATGCTCTTTCAGGGGAGGGGGGCATGCACCTGCGCTTACCTGGATGGTCTGACTGGGCTCCCCCGCCGCCGGGCCCCCCACCAACTTGCAGTAAAGGTCTTCCACGGCTCGGCCGCCCTCCTCCTCCCCGCACGTGGCCGTGGCCGAGATCTTAGTGCCCTCGGCCAGATTGAAGTAAGGCGGGTGCAGGCTGTGTCCGTTCACCCCGTTCGTGGGAAGCTCCTGGGCCGCCACTGACCAAAGGAGGAGCAGCAGCAAGAAGCAGCGGAGGCTCAGCGACCACATCCTGGGATCCGGGGATCGGGGGCTGCGGCTCGGGAGGGGGGATCGGGGACTGAGGCTCTGGGGTGGGGGGGGATCGGGAGCTGGGGATCGGGGGCTGCGGCTCGGGGGGGGGGATCGGGGGCTGCGGGGGGGGGATCGGGGGCTGCGGCTCGGGGGGGGGGGATCGGGGGCTGCGGCTCGTGGAGGGGGGGGATCGGGAGCTGGGGATCGGGGAGTGCGGCTCGGGGGGGGGGGCGCTGGAGCTCGCGCCGGGCTGGGTGGGGGAGGGAGCGGAGCACGCGCCGCTCCGGGGATCAGAGCTCGAGTCCGCTGCAGGGACCTTTGCGGGGGTCGCAGCCGGGAAGGTCGGGGGTCGGGATCGGAGCTGCCGCCGGCTTTGGGCGTTGGGGTTCGCGGTGCTCGAGACCGGCCGAGTTTGGCTCCCTGGAAAGAGACCTGCTCGGGCTTGAAGCAGGTTCCTGTGAGCCACGAGCTACCCTCCTCCCCCTTCCCACAATAGACTAAGGAAGAGGGGAGGGGGCGGGGCGGGGAGATTAACCCTTAGTGGCATAAATCCGGCCCCGTTTAGGAAAAACTCCACATCCCTGATACCGCGTTCGGGGCTCTTGTGTTTATTTCCCCAAAGCCGCGTTTACACCTCAGCACTAGCACGAGGAAAACACGGCACAGACGGCAGACTAAGGGGCCCTGTCACTGAAGTCTGCGCTCGGGCCCACGGACCATCAGCTTGCTGACTTCGGGGTAACGAGTGGGCATGGTGACCACCCACAGCTGGCACATATCACAAGCTCTTAGCGTTGGGGGCTTTCTTTTGCGCACACCATGACAGCCACGAACCTCACTTCTAAGCCAGTCTCAAACTTACTGCTAATGCTCGGCATAGCGCTTGCATCGTGCCAAAGAGAGCTGCTTTCAGCACTTCACAAGACCCTGCACGTGGGAGTCATTTAGCAAAGTGCGCTGGGGGATTCCTCTTAATTGGCTCAGTGGCACCTAACCTGATGGGAACTGCGAATATCCCAGGTGCTCATAACCTCATCATTCTCTGTAATTCTTTTAGGGTCATGACTCCAGTGCTTCTCAGGTACGGTGATGTTATGCTGCTTACATAGTTTCCAGTGGATAAGGCCTGCTACTTTATTGTGCCTGTGTTTATAGCCATTTCCTGCTATCAGAACTTCACAGCCAGCTATGAAGTGAGTCACTGTTTCTCGAGTTACACGCTCACTGCCACTTGATTTTTCCTTGTTTGCTGATTTAATTCTTTGAAGAGCTTTGTTTTCCCCTCTTGTTTTGCACATTGTTGTTTCCTTCCCTGTGTATGCTTGTCGATTCTCATTAATTTCTTCTTATCATTGGAACACTTGTTCAGGTTTGATGGAGACAGATTCTGGACACTTACTTTCATATTTCAGCACTTTTTGTGTATTTGGATCCGATGATGCTGTTAGTTAGGCCTGGAGGCCTATGATAGTAGCTCTGTGATCTCTGAGGCCAAGCCCTCCTTCAGCTCTAGGGATGTACAGTCTTGTCATACACTAATTCTTGTAAATTTACCTCATGGCATGCAGGAATTTTCTTATTCGCGCATCCAGTTGCAGTGGGTGGAGTTAAGGGCACCTGTGGTAATTGTAGCTGTGTATTAACAGTTGGAAACACCCTGCCCATGTCCCCAACAATTACCAGGGAAATTTTTGCATTCAATGCTCATTGGGTTTTGTGCTAAACTAGTTTAAAAAGCCCTAAATAAATAAAATGCATTTGTTTGTTGGAGGGGTGTTGTGTTTAAGTAAACTACCTTGGAAGGAGGTGACAAAACAGAAAATTTTTGGTATCAGTAGTAGTAGCCAGATTGGAAATGAAGACAACTGGAATGCTTGTAGGTAATGGTCCCTTATCTAAGACCATTAAGAAAACATGTGGCTATTTGGGTTCCTTCTTCCTTCTGGCAGGGCCGGCCCAACCACTAGGCAAACTAGGAAGCTGCCTAGGACATCCACTTCTAGGGGACTGCAAAGAGCAGGGCATTCAAAGCTAAACAATAGATTCTGACAGCCAGAAGGAGGCATAAGGTTTAAGATTTGCCTAGGGCACCAGTAGTTTGAACCAACTCTTCATTCAGGTGCTGGTCACTCAGGTAGGCCAAAGTCTTTGCTTGCTGGGCCTTGAGGTCAGCCACAGATTTATACCCCTCTTTTCTCCCCAAAATGATCACACTGAGGCTGAAAAATTAAAGCAAGTGGTTCATACAGGCAGGGCAACTAGCCTTAGGGACTTGTGTAATCTTTCTATTGATAATTCTGTCTCTGCTTGAGGTAACATAGTCTATAGCAGTGATGGCTAACCTTTTTGAGCCCGAGTGCCCAAACTGCCGCACAAAACCAAAGAATTTCCTCAAAGTGCCAGCACGTCAATTAAACCTTAACAACAAGATTTTAGTATCTAAAAACTCTTTATAAAGTTGCCTGAACTATGTAACATCATTTGTAAAGGTTGGAATCTTTGTATTGTCAGAGAATCAATTTGATTCTCTCTCTACATCTGCTTTAACATAATAATAATCTTTCTCCTTTTGCTCTTTCCTCATTCCTATTTCATCCACTCAAATTTTACCCCTCCATTTTCAATCCCCACTTAGTCTCCCAATACCCGGCCAATTGTATATTTTTCTTCCCTCCCACACAAAATATTTTTCCCCTCTCCATTTCATTCTCCCAGCCCCATCCCCTTCTAATCTCCCCCAACATCAGCTCCCTTTTAGTTCCAGCCCCCCCCTGTACCCGGCAGAGCCTTCCCTCCCCGTAGCAGCTCTCTCTTTGGAGCTGCAGTCAGACGCGACGGCTTGCAGAGCGCGAGGGATGAGTTTCTCCCTCGCTGCTCTGTTAAGCCCGCGGGGGCTGATGGGAAGTTCCCATCAGCCCCCGCGGGTTTAACAGAGTCGCGAAAGGGAAACTCTTCCCTTCGCGCTCTGCAAGCCGGCGCGTCTGACTGCAGCTCCAAAGAGAGAGCTGCTACGGGGAGGGAAGGCTCTGCCGGGTACAGGGGGGCCCCGCGGCATGCTCGATTCTGCCGCGGCGGCCCCGACAGCGGCAGCAGACAGGTTTTTTTTTTTTTTTCAGTTTTACTTAATTGCGGACCTTCCCACGTGCCAGCTGCAAGGCCTTCGCGTGCCACAGCTGGCACGCGTGCCATAGGTTCGCCATCGCTGGTCTATAGTATCCATTCTAATGGAAAGAAGATGCTATGGTGAGAAATGGAAGCTGCATGGGTGCAGCTCATGGGGAGAGGTCCTAGAATATGGTCTTTGCTATGCTAGTTTTACATTTAGATGCATCTACTGAGTGCTAATAGGGCATTACTGTTCATCTTGAAAAATAACTTTGCAGTCTTTTCTAGGGTAGTTGCACAAGCTCTCCAATCAGAGGACGTCAATGGATGGTAAGCTTCTGAAATGGAAAGTGTCTTATTGTCCCTTATCAGTGCAGGTGTATCTACGAATATAGACTCCTCAGGTTTCCCGGACTTTTCCTAACTTCCATCCTGTACCCACTACCCAGCAGCTCTTAAAGACACCCTATAAGATTCCAGCACTGCATTTATTTATTTATTTAGCAACTTTGTATCTACTAGTCACAGCGGTTTACAGGGAACAGTTCAAACAATAACATTACATGGAACAAAGGCAACAACATAAGCAATGTGATACACAATTAACAAAAACTAAAACTATAAAAAACATGCTGCTAACCACATGCACAATATAGCAATACCAGAAGATGAAGACAGCCTTTGGGCTTAGGGCTTAACTTTGGCTGATGTGCTGGAATTTATCTAGTGGGTGTATAGGGCACAAGGTCTGTTAGATGGGTGAGCTGTGGGAGAGGTAGTGAGAGATGTCTTCGGTGTGTGCTACTAGTGGGAGGTGGCTAAGTGTCTGCGCCAAAGTATTCCAGGAAGAGGAAAGTTGTTAGCGTGTGCTGAAATTCTCTGATCTCTGTAAGTGAGCGCATCTTAGGAGGGGGGGGGGGGCGCGGGGTCCAGATCCAGATGCAGATCCAGATGGTTGGTACATAGAAGAAAGCTCTGTTGGAGGTGGAACCATTAGTACAGGTGATTGATGCTGATACTGCGAAGAAGTTGTGATTGGCTTCCTCTGTGCTCTTTTACTGAGGGGCTAAACAGGTAAAGGCCGAAGCGTGTCTGCCGAGAGATGGTGGATGGTCTTAAAGATGGTCAGCACTGTATAGGCTGCAGACCTAGAGACGACAGAGGCTGATAACATTTGTACTCTTGATTCCAAGAAATCTGATTTTACCAATGGTCCATGAGTCATTTCTTTCTGGCAATCCTTTCCAAAGACTAGAATGACTTGTAAACATCCCTACTTACCAGCCTTGTAGCCATCACTGAGTGAGCCCAGAAAGACCTGAGGGCTGCCATCCATTGGTTGGTCTGCTTTTGCTTTCTAACAAGATGTGGAGGGCTAGAGTAGAGATGGTCGTAGTGGTGGCATGCTGAGGGGAGGGGAGCATGGCAACCATGGTACGTAAGTGGTACTGCAATACTGTTAAAGCTCCCAGTCTCATTCTTCAGTCCCCCCCCCCATGTGCTTCAGCAGCCAGAGAAGTGTTTAAACGCCTCGTCTCCTGTTACCTTGGCTTAATGTCATGATAAGAATTATGTGCTCTTGCGGTTCATACCACACCCCAGCAGCAAGAAATGATGTACTTAAGTGCTTCTCCTGCTGTCAGGCCACATGGGGGGCATAGAGACAAAACATCAGAAAGTGGCTGTTCCCCATCCTGAAGAAAGACCTTATCTGCCTTTGAGGAAGGAAAGGTAGGAGGTGCTCCCGTGAACCATTCATGCCTTCCCTGGACGGACACACACACACACTGCTGTACACTCACTGCACCTGTAACATACATCAACCCCTACTACTCCACCTCAGACATCCCAAACACACCCCTTCTGAGGATTGCCAGTTGATTCCAAAAAGTCTGTCCCAATGCCAGCCAAAAACTAGTCCAAAGTAGCTTCCACAGACTTCTGTTTTGCTATGAATGTACTTGAATTGTTTTTTTATTGTGAGTTTTTCCTTCCATGAAATGCTTCTTTTCAAATTCTCTTTGCATGCCTTATCAGTGCCTTGCATCTAACTTGCCAGTTTTTGTTTCCTGTTTTTGTTATTTGGCTCCCTTTTCTGAAAGAGATTTCTTTGTCTATAACAGTCTCTTTGGCTTTACCTTTAAACTATGCTAGCTGTCGTTTGACCTTCATTCTGTCTTTCTTAACACTCTCATGGCTGTTGTTGCCATATGGCAACCTTCAAATTTTTCCCTGGATTCTATATTTCCAAAAAATCTGCACACTGTGTGCGAAATGTGATGTGTATCTGTGCTTGACATCTGAAAACTATTTAAACTATCACACTCAGCAGTAAATGAAACTGACACCAAGACTGTTTTTGTTTTGTTTTTTTAATTTTCAGCCATTCAGGACTGTAGTTGCCATATGGCAACAGTAAATATTATTTCTTAGAAATATAAAGGTTTTTTTGAAAATAAATTATTCTGCATCATTTAGCTCAAATCTTAATAAAAAAAAACAGAAAAAAGTTTTCAGTTACAAAACAATTATGTGGACGCGAAAGGGTTAGTGTGGAATACATCTAGTCTGGGCTTCTAGAACGGTATTTTTAAATGCTACCCAGAAATAGTGCAAACTCTTAACCTTATGCAGTTGCTCCTTCTAGGGATTTTTTATAAAACATGTTCCTCAATTTATCATAGTCCTCCTTTTGAAAATTAAATGCTAGCACCCTGGACTTCCTTGCTTTTCTCCCTCCATTTATTAAATCAAATGTAATTGTGTTATGATCATTGTTGCCAAGTGACCCCAACACGGTTACCTCTCACACCAGATCCTGTGCTCCACTAAGGACTAGGTCTAAAATAGCTTGCTCTCATGTTGGTTCCAGAACCAGCTACTCCAAGAAGCAGTCATTTCAGCTCATCTAGAAACTTTATCTCCCTAGTATGTCCTGATGTACACTTCTGTTTACAATATCCACCCATGCACCCTGCCCCAGACACCTCCTGTTTCCCCACATATCCTCAGATCCCTGGATCTCTGAGAAGGATACCCCTCCACCCCAGACTTCCACTACATTGGGCAATGTGGCAATACAAGGGCTCATCTTAATTTCTCTAGCAGGGGCCCATTGAGTCCTAGAAACACCCATGAAATCTATAAGCAGTGGAGCTGTGTCAAGGTTCTCTCGTAGCTCTCCAGGCACTTGCCTCGGCATTCGATGTCCATAGCCAGATTACAGATACAGACTCTGGAGGCCAGTGGAAGAGTAGCTGCATGATTAGAGCTGTGTTCAATTCCCACTGCTGCTCCTTCTGACCTTGGGCAAGTCACTCAACCCTCAATTGCCTCAGGTAGAAACTCGGATTGCAAGCCCTCTGGGGATAGGGAAATACCTACTAGATCTGATTTATAACTCACCTTGAACTACCTTTTGCAAAGGTGTGACTAAATTCTAGTAAATAAATACAAGCAACCAGCACATTAAACACTGGAAATTAAGGCTCAGAGAACTAATATTTAATAAATAGAAGTGGAAGCATGGCAATAAGAACCGAAATAGAGGTTAGCTGACCCATTAGTCATGGTGAGTGGCATGTTCATTGGCACATGGCCGTTTTGTGTCACTATCCCATCCTGATGCCCTGAAGCTAACCGCATAGCATTGCGGCATTCTGGAGGGTGGCGCTTGAGATAACCGGTCGGTGGTGATATTCAGCTACTAGCCAGTTATTTTAACCCAGCTAAAGTTAGGCACGTTAAAGGCTGGCCTACATGTAGCCCATTTAGTTACCTGGGCAGCAAATGAATATCACTGCTGCCTGCTTAGCTAAATTGATGATAACCAGGCACACTGGATATTCAGTGGTGGTCGGGGTTAACTTAATGCAGCTGGCCATTGCCGCTTTGTGTGCTGGTCACTGCTGCTGAATATGAGTCCCATGGTGTTTTCCTATGGAATAGATTCCTGCCGCCATCCTTCTCTTTGGCAGTGAAGTTAATTAGTAACTCTGGAGGAGGGCTTAGAGGTGCCAGCTGCTGCCCTTGGCTGGCACAGTGCAGTGGGGATGACATTAACATGACATCATGCTTGTGGTGATACACTTGAATAGCACACTTTAGACTGCAAATGGCCAGACTTTTTTAAATTTGCAGTCTAACTGGTTCAATTATGCTTCAGCTCTTGAACACACAGGATGGATTGGGATCTAGAATCCAAGTGCAAAAAGGAAGTGAAATGCACTTTCCTAAAATGCAGCTTGACATTAGCCTGCAAGCAGTAAAGCAGGCTCTGCCAAAATGGCCACTACTGGAAGACCCGCAAGGAGGAAGCACTGGGAAAGACTCATATCTGAACCCCTTAGGTGATGTGGTGTTGCAAAGTGCATTTGGTTTGTTAAGGTGCCTTAAAAGAGTGCACGTAAAATCAATTTAATGCATGCTAACTTACAAATTAATAAGTGTTCAGTTGACTTGCGTACATCTGTTGAAAAAGTTATAATACACAGTAGAACTTTTTATTAACATGAAAGCATGAAATGGGAAAAAATCAACAAAAATCAGGGGAAAAACCAAAAATGGAATTGAAATCTTTGCCATACTGGACATAATTTCATTACATTCCAAAAACAGTTTTCTATAACATTAATACTATTCCATAAATCCCAAGAGAAATGGAGACCTTAGTCTGTGGGAGATTGATCCGAGCAGGCCTGGGCCACAAGGGAAGGTCTGGCACGCACATAAGTCCAAGGAGTTGTAAGAATGATGCAGTTTAACTTGCTACTTTTGGGCTCCCGGTTAAAGTTCGTCGAGTACAGCAGATACAAAGAGCTGAAACATGGCAGGCTTTGGTATTTCCTGCTACTGTTCCATTCTATAACGTCATGATTTGTTGTGAGTGGTTGTCCCTATTTCAAGCACTTAGAGAATCCTTGGGGCCCATTTCAGAAGGGGAGGCAAGTTGAAACAACACAACTGACCAATCGAGATTGTCCCTTCCAGAAAAGAAGTACCCATAGGCATATTTGGAAGCCAAACCTTAGTGAGATTTTTGTTACAAGCAGATAATAGGTGAGGTGACCAAAGAGTGGACAAGAGCCTTAGTAGTGTGTTCAGAGAGAAAGGGATGAATTTTGTTAATAATGTAGAGAAAGGGCAGAGACGGGTCCAGTGGCAGGGTTTTGCCAGATCTTCACCAGATTCTCGGTATCGGTGAGCAGACTAGAATTAGTGTGGTTGTTCTGGGGGGTCTCCAAGAATTTGAGGGCCACCTATATTTCTGGGCATTGGTCAGGCATATTCAGGGCTGAGGAGACCTTCCACAAGAATTTTGGGTACGTGAGGTCTTCAGGGGTGGTTGGGCTGTGGCCGCTGAAGTAACGGTCTCTTGTGTTACGAGGGACTCTCCTGCAGTTAGATCTCTGTGTGGCTGCCTCCTCCTTGTCCCAGCTATGTGTTTCCATGGGACTCTGTTGTGAGATTGTTATGGGTGCATGTCCTCAGATGGGGGGGGGGGGGTGGTGACTGTGACGGATCTAGTTGACAGGTAGTAGGGTCCTTCAGGTGGCTGGTAGTAGGATCTATGGGGACTGAAGGGTTGATGCCTGTATCTTGTGAGATCCCTGTCATGCGATAGCTCCCACTGTTGAAAGAACTCGGATAGCATTAGAAGGAGTTCCTGGGGTCCTGCCAATAGAGTTGGAGGGCTGGAAGTGGGCCGACACGGTGATGTTGGGGCTGGCCAACTGGGTGCTGCTGGGTCTGGGCACCTGAGTTTACAGAGCCCTCATAGGAAAGCAGGCTGCATCTGTTTGAGGAGCTGGAGGCTGATAGAAGAGACCCCAGGGAGGGGGGGGGGTGTAGAAGTACCTGTTCCTACTGCACTAGTTGCTGCTGTTTCTGCTGTCTCAGCGATGCCTGCCCCAATCCTTGGAATGCCGGCTCCGTCGGCTGCTCCCACCACACTGGAGGGACACCATCACCAACCTAACTGAGCATCTCTTCAGCCCAGAAGATGTGTACTCAGAACCTGCTTCACCTTCTGGGACATATGGCAACTTCCATGCAAGTCCTGCCCCTAGCAACACTGCACATGCACCACTTACAGTCACTGTTCCCTCTAAGCTGTGCGCGTGTGCGCGCACACCTTGCCGAGCAAGCGCACATACTTTACAACAGAGCGCACAAAAATTACGGCTCTGATTCTGATAGAAAACACAGACATCTTAAAATGTAAAAGTTATGATTGTAATTACTAGAAATTTCCTGCTTCATTTAGTAATCGTCTATTTTCATTTAATTTGATTAAAATCAATGTGGTGTACATACTGTATTCTGACGTGTAGTCAAATTTTAAAGTATATAACTCTGAGTGTCATTATGTGGTGCACAAAAATTTAACCTTCCTTCAAAAGCTGCACACAGCTGATATTTTATGCGCACACAGCCTACAGAAAATTAGAGGGAACACTGCTTACAATGGCACCTACATATCCATTGGAGCCAACACTCACAGCCACTGTCGTCACCAATTCCCCTGGACACATCAGCGATGGGCTTGCTAGCCTGGTGGACCCATGTAGAGAACCTGGCAAACTGTTGCTCGCTACAACAGAACCCCCACCAGTTGGTCATCACATCAGACACATCACTGGTGGGGTGGGGAGCCCACTGTCTACAGTTTCGCACCCAAGGGACCTGGACACAGAAGGAGCGTGCACTCCACATCAACGTGGTAGAACTCTGAGTGCTGCACTATGCCCTCAAGGCCTTCCAGGACCACATCCAGGGAAAGACGGTCCTGCTGTAAATGGACAACCTGTAACCATGTTTTACATCAACAAACAAGGGGGGATGGTCTCCTGCTCCTTATCCAGCGAAGTCCTCAGACTCTGGATCTTTGTCCTCTCCAGACACTGTCTCCCGCAGGCCTCCTACCTACCGAACATGCAAAACAATATGGCAGACACTCAGCTGCCAGATGGACCCAAACGAATGGTCCCTCAACCCCTGCACAGCAACTTCACTCTTCCAGAGGTGGGGACAACCACTGGTCAATCTATTTGCCATTGAGAGCAACACGAAGTGCAACCTCTTCTGCTTCAAATGACCCTCCAACCACAGCATTGTCATGGATGCCTTTGACATGTTATGGGGGGAGTGGTCACTGATATATGCCTTCACCCCTCCCCGCTCATCTCAATAGCCATCCAGTGTATCATCTCAGACAAGGCATGGGCCATACTGATAGTGCCCCACTGGCCATGCCAGGTATGGTTCTGCTATCTGTGCCACCTGGCACTAGAACCTCTGAGGCTTCCCCTGGCACCAGATCTCGTCATGCTAGAAGGCAGGGACGCTCTCCACCCCAATATACAGACTCTAGCACTCACTGTGTGTAAGTTGAAAGGGTAGCACTATGCTCCCTCAAAGGTCTAACAGGTGGTACTCGCGGCACGATGACCCACAATGTGTAAGTCATATTGATTAAAATGGAAATACTTCAACACCTGGTGCTTGACATGGCAAATTGATCACTTCTCCTGCCCGATGGCAGTAATCCTCCAATACCTAACCTCCCTCTTCCAGAGTGGATTGAAAGTACAGTTGCCACCTTCCATAACCACGACGGAGACGCCATTGCAAAACAACCACTGGTTGTATGGTTCATGAAAGGACTGGCTAACATTTGGCCATCAATTTGAGCCCCTGTGCCCCACTAGGACCTCAACACAGCCATCCTTCAAATCCCATCACTCGGCAGAGTTGAAGTATGTCACGTGGAAGACCTTGCTCTTAATAGCCATCACCTCAGCCAGGAGAATCAGCGAGATGCAAGCCCTGGTATCGCACCCCCCATATATACTGCTCTCCCAGGACTGCGCCTCCCTGTGGACATACCCCAAGTTTGTGCCTAAAGTAGTGTCCCATCTTCCTCATCAACCAGGCAGTCAAGCTCCCCGGAGCCCCATGCCTCCCCCCAGAGGAGCAGCAGCTGCACACCCTCGACTGCATTAGGGCACTACATACGTACCTCCACCGGACAGCGTCCCTGCGGAAGGGGACACAAAACTATTTTGTATCCTATGACCCCCCCCCCCCCAACAAGCCAGGCCACCCAGTTACCAAGAGGATGCTCTCTCTGTAGATATCTGCATGTATTGCCTTCTGCCTGGAAGAGCCACATCAGCTCAGGGCACTTGCGGCTACCATTGCCAACCTATGTGCTGTACCGGCAGCAGACATCTGCAAAGCCACAACCTTGTCTTTGCTACACACCTTTCAGAGGTACTACTGCCTTGACCTGGCAGCGGGATATGGCTCCGACTTTGGACAGACAGCAGAACGTCAACACAGGCAATTTACTGTCGAATTGCGTGCCCTGGTCTGTGAACTGTCACCGAACATTGACGTGCACTACCCTTACACTATGTCGGGGCTATGGACTCCACTACTGTTTGCACAGGTTGAGCGACATCGCTTACCCATTGCACTGTTACACTTTGCAAATGGCACTATTGTACTATCAGATTGCACTATACTGCTTATTACAATACCATGTTCAATAAAGTTCCTAATTGTGAACCAGGCACCTGCCCTTATCTGTTCAACACGGCCTCCCCCCTACCACAGCGTATCACAACTTGGGAGGCACCAATTGTGACTGACTCATTCTGCTTGTCCTAGGAGAAAGCAAGGTTACTTACCTGTAACAGCGGTTCTCTGTGGACAGCAGGATAAGTTAACCACATCATCCCACCCTCCTCCTCCTACCAAGGGGTCAGCCCTTTGGCCTACATCAGTGCCTGCTCCCTAATGGTAAAGGCTTGGCTAGTGACATACTGGCCAGCTAGGGGAGGGCTGAGAGGGTAGGCTAGTTGGCTCATGCTCAGAAGGGCAAAAAGCCCTTCTGAGCTATGGAGAGTACTTCTGCCTCGGTGCTGTTGGATGGTGTGGCTGACTTATCCTGCTGTCCTCTTATCCCTGTTACAGGTAAGTAACCTTGCTTATTTACTAAAGAGGGAAGGGAGATTTAAAGATGGGGTCTTCCTGTGCCCTTTCTGAGAGAGGATGCAAGGGCTTAAGGATAGTATCGGAAAGTGACTCCCCCCGCCCCCCCCCCCCCAGTGTTCAAGGATGGCAGATAAGGAATCCTAAGAGGAGGTCATGAAAGCATGAGAATCGGATCCCTGGTTCTGCATGAATGGGCCACTGAAATTTAAAGCAAAGCACAATGTCTGCCAGACTACAGTACAGAGCTCCTTTGCCTACTGCAGCTAACTTTTGGATAAAGTCCAAGATTGTGGATTACTCTTATTAAAAACTGGAAAACAATCTTTTATGGATTTACCTGCATACTTTCAAGAATCCTATAATGCAGCCTGGGGGGGAGGGAGTGATTGAAGTTCTCCATAAAATTTGTGGAAAAACACCAGGTAGAATACTCATTCAAAATGCGCTATTGTTCAATTTCCTTTGAAGTGCTGCACAGAGGACTTGAATGACTGCCAGTCTCTAAGATGGGGCTGGATATAGGGCAACTCTACTGGTAAAAAGTACTTAACTCTTTGAGATTCTGATTTCAGGTGAGCTGAGCTGGTGCTGGACAGAGTTCTTGTCATTCTGCATAGCAGGACTTTGCTGTCTTCAAGAGACATAGCAGATTTCTCTAATATATTTCTGTAAGAGATCCCCTGATTCAGCATGATGCAGGGATAGCAGAACATCTTTTTGGTTGGAGGGGCCAAATAAACTGGTCTCCAGCCCCACTCCCCAAGCTCTCTACATACTGCTGCAGTGTTGGTAAGATACTGGTGGAGCCATGGCAGCTGTGGCTCACCCCTTTCCTCCTGCCTATGCCGTGATTGTAATAAGAACATCAGAAATGCCATACTGGGTCAGACCAAGGTCCATCAAGCCCAGTATCCTCTTTCCAACAGTGGCCAATCCAGGTCACAAGTACTCAGCAGTTTCCCAAAAAGACACACAGGTTCCATGATGCTTGCATTGGGGTAAGCACTGCATTTCCCAGGTCCTCTTTAATAATGGTTTGTGGACCTTTTTTTTTCCAGGAACTTGTCCAAACCTTTTATACCCAGCACGCTAACAGCTTTTACTACATCCTCCAGCAACAAATTCCAGAGTTTGATTACATGACTATTTTTCCATGAAAAAATCTACAAGATCACCCTTCAATTCACCACAAACTCCGCTATTGCCCCTCCTTCCCCCTTCCACTCCCAACTCTTTTCCCCCCCCCCCCTCCCTTGCCATCCTCTCTTCCTTCCCTGCTTTCTCTGACAAAGAAACTGCACACCTTCTTTCTTCCTCCAAACTCACCACCTGCTCCTCTGATCCTATCCCCACCCACCTCCTGAGCCCCGTCTCCTCATAAGAACATAAGATATGCCATACTGGGTCAGACCAAGGTCCATCAAGCCCAGCATCCTGTTTCCAACAGTGGCCAATCTAGGTCATACGTACCTAGCAGTTTCCCCAAAAGACACAGGTTCTGCAATGCTTGTACTAGGTCAAGCATTGATATCCTGGGTCCCCCCTTAGTAATGGTTTATGGACCTTTCCTCCAGGAACTTGTCCAAACCTTTTTTAAACCCAGTTACACTAACAGCCTTTACTACATCCTCCAGTAACAAATTCCAGAGTTTGATTACACGTTGAGTGAAAAAATATTTTCTTTTATTAGTCTTAAATAGTTTACCCTGTAGCTTCATTGCATGTCCCTTAGTCTTCCTATATTCTGATAATGTAAACAGTCGATCTACGTTTACCCGTTCCACTCCGTTCATTAATTTATAGACTTCTATCATATCTCCCCTCAGCTGTCTCTTTTCCAGGTTAAAGAGCCCTAACCTTTTTAGCCTTTCTTCATAGGAGTATCCTTCCATCCCCTTTACCATTTTGGTGGCTCTTCTCTGAACCTTTTCTAATAACGCTATAGCCTTTTTAAGATACGGCGACCAGAATTGCACACAATATTCAAGGTGCGGTCTGTGATGCAGCGGGGGCTGATGAGAGCCCTGATGAGAGAAATGAAACTGTTTTACACAGAGGAAAAGATGTGCAGTGTTCACAGGGACCAGCTAGAGGGAGCAGGAGTGCAGTCAGAGAGACTGGAGTGCCACGCCCAGCTGGTCAGGAGCACATGACAAACAATTCACATGCCTCAAGGAGAGGAGTTCTTTATAAGGAAGAACTGCCTCAAGCTAAACAGAGGATCAGGTCGGATCCAGGGAGGACCAGGTTACGTCCAGGAGAGAGGATCGGGTCAGGGTCAGGTCCAGGTCCAGGTCCAGGTCCAGGTCCAGGTCCAGGTCCAGGTCCAGGAGGGAGGACTAGGTCAGATTCGGAGAGGACCGAGTCGGGTCCAGGAGAGAGGACCGAGTCGGGTCCAGGAGAGAGGACCGAGTCGGGTCCAGGAGAGAGGACCGAGTCGGGTCCAGGAGAGAGGACCGGGTCAAGCCAGAGAAGGACCTAACAGAGAATCTCCAGGAGCTAACAGGAAGCCACAAGGAGCCAAGGAAGGACCGGCTCAGGTTGGTGATAAAGCTGTTGGCTGGCAGAAGAGAGAGCCTTACATTGATTGCAAGGAAGAAGCAAGTGGGAATCAGCTGGGAAGGAAAAGCCAGGCTGAGCATGGAAGCCAGGATTTGGGCTGTTGCAGGAGCAGGCACTTACCAGGAGAGCTGTTCCCATGGTTGAAAGCTAAAGCAAACTTTCAGAGAAAGGATTGGCACGAAGCTTCTGAGGGGAGGAAGCAAGCCAAAGGAGAGAACCTTTCATCACCAGGCTGCTGCAATAAAAGGTATGGAAAATATATGCCTAAGAAGAATGCTGTGAAGGATAAAGGTTTATATAATCCTGATATAAACCTCCAAGAAGAAGGGATTCTTGTAAGCTCAATATAGCACAGGACCGACGCCCTAGGTTAGGCCCAAGACATTGGGACTTGCTAGAGCAAATATATAAAACCCCTGAATATGGTTTGCATGAAGCCAGGGACACTGAATCAGAGGTATCGGATTGTGAGCAAATGCAAGTGGATCCCATAGAAGATGTATCTGACCATGACATGGATTGTACATTGTGTATTTCCGGAAGTCTAGAATCTCTGCCAGAGTTGTGATCAGTTTAAAGCACCAACAGAGCATTCCTGATTTGTTTAAGCACCACCATTCTTGTATGATAGTTCTGTTTGAAAAGCCTAAGTTTGTCATTCTACCTGAAGTAAGGACTTTTGCTTTCACGTTGTAACCCAATATTTTTGAACCTCAGCAAAGACGGGAAATAAAAGCCTTATTTTTCCCACCACTCTGCTTTAAGTATTTCATTAAAGATTTGGGCCTTGTAAAAGACTCTCAAATCTTAACTTTATATTTTGTGTCGCACCTGCCCTGGCATCCACTGGCCACCAGGGAAGTGTTGCTGACAGGTCTCACCATGGAACGGGATACAGGCATTATATCTCTTTTGTTTTTATTTTCCATTCCTTTCCTTATCATACCTAGCATTCTATTTGCTCTCTTGGCTGCCGCTGCACACTGGGCCGAGGGTTTTAACATGTTATCCACAATGACGCCTAAATCTTTTTCCTGGGTGGTGGTTCCTAATGTGGAACCTTGCATCGTGTAACCATAGTTTGGGTGGTTGTTCCCTAGGTGCATAACTTTGCACTTGTCCACATTAAATTTCATCTGCCATTTTGATGCCCAGTCTTCCAATTTATCCTCTTGCAATTTTCCACAATCCTCTTGGGTTTTAACAACTTTAAATAGTTTTGTGTCATCTGCAAATTTGATAACCTCACTCGTTATTCCACTTTCCAGGTCATTTATGAATATGTCAAAAAGCAGCGGACCCAGCACAGACCCCTGGGGTACACCACTATTCACCTTTCTCCATTGGGAAAATTGGCCATTTAGCCCAACCCTCCGCTTTCTATCTTTTAACCAGTTCCTGATCCACAGTAGTACACTGCCTCCTATCCCATGACTCTTTAGTTTTGCCAAAATTCTCTGAGGGACCTTGTCAAAGGCTTTCTGAAAGTCCAGATACACTATATCAACCGACTCACCTTTGTCCACCTGTTTATTCACACTTTCAAAAAAACATAACAGATTAGTAAGACAAGATCTTCCTTGTCTAAAGCCATGTTGGCTGTCTCCCATTAGGCCATGACTATCTACATGCTGAGTGATTTTATTCTTTATGATGGTTTCTATCATTTTTCCCGGTACTGACGTGAGGCTCAGAGGTCTGTAGTTTCCCGGATCACCCCTCAAACCCTTTTTAAAAATTGGTGTTACATTGGCTATCCTCCAATCTTCAGGTATTAGAGATGATTTTAATGATAGTTCATAGATTACTAATATCAGGTCTGCAATCTCATATTTCAGTTCTTTCAACACCCTTGGATGTATACCATCCGGCCCAGGTGATTTGCTACTCTTCAGTTTATCTAATAGTTGTAATACATCTTCCCAATGTATCGATATTTCCTTCAATTCTTCCGCACCTTTAAATACCACTTCAGTCATGGGTAACATCCCTACATCTTCCTCAGTAAAGACCGAAGCAAAGAATTAATTCAGTCTCTCCGCTATCGCCTTGTCGCCTCTTAGTGCCCCTTTAACCCCTCTATCATCTAATGGTCCAACTGACTCTCTCACAGGTTTTTTGCTACGAATGTACTTGAAAAAATCTTTATTTCGCGTTTTTGCTTCCGCAGCAAGCTTCTTCTCAAATTCTCCCTTTTTCCTTCTTTATCAATGCCTTGCATTTGACCTGCCAGTGCTTGTTCTGTTTCCAGGCTTCATTGTTTGGCTCTTTTGTTTCCATTTCCTGAAAGCTGCTTTCTTGGCAACAATAGCCTCTCTGACCTCACCTTTAAACCATGCTGGCAGTTTTTTGGACTTCCTTCCACTTTTCTTAAAGCGTGGAATACAGCTGGTCTGGGCTTCCAAGATAGTATTTTTCAACACCCAAGCTTGATGTAAGTCTTTTAACCTTTGCAATTGCTCCTTTTAGTTTTTTCTTAACTATTTTCCTCATTTTATCATAGTTTCCCTTTTGAAAGTTAAAAGGTAGTACTGTGGATTTCCTTACTATCCCTTCTCCACTAATTAAATCAAAGGCGATCATGCTATGATCACTATTGCCAAGTGGCCCCAACACCCTTATCTCTTGCACTAGATCTGGTGTTCCACTAAGGACTAGGTCAAATATGGCTTCCTCTTATGTCGGTTCATGGACCAGCTGCTCCAAGAAGCAGTCATTTATGTCATCTAGGAACTTTATCTCCCTAGCATGTACTGCCATGACGCTGACCCAGTCGATACCGGGGTAATTGAAATCGCCCATTATTATTACTGCGCTGTAACTTTTGTTAGCTTCCTGGATTTCTTTGAGCATTTCATCATCCATTTGTTCATTCTGGCCAGGCGGTCGATAGTACACCCCCACTGCCATCGCCTTCCCCTTTTTACATGGAATTTCAATCCATAGAGATTCTACAGCAAATTTTGTTTCCTGCAAAACTTTAATCCTTTCTGACTCAATGCCCTCTCTAACATAGAGCGCAACCCCTCCACCAATTTGATCAGCTCTGTCATTACGATATAGTTTGTACCCAGGTATCAGTGTCCCACTGGTTGTCCTCCTTCCACCATGTCTCTGATATTCCAATCACATCTAACCTCTCATTTAGTGCTATAAATTCTAACTCTCCCATCTTATTTTTTAGACTTCTAGCATTTGCATACAAGCATTTTAGAGACTGTATTTTATTCATATTAATTTGGCTATTGGTAGACATGGGTAATTTTGGGATCATTAAGCTCTGTCTGCTCCATACTCAAGGGCATTTGGGCTACTTTTACTCTTTTTTTGGAACGTCTCTGCTTTTGGTAGTATCCTTCAAGGATACATTCTTCCGAACCATCTGCTCTAGGGCGACTGTCGGCTTTATCTAGTTTAAAAGCTGCTCTATCTCCATTTTAAAGGTTAATGCCAGCAGCCTGGTTCCATCCCGGTTAAGGTGAAGCCCATCCCTTCGGAAGAGCCCCTCCTATCCCCAGAATGTACCCCAGTTCCTAACAAATCCAAACCCCTCATCTCTGCACCATTGTCTCATCCACGCATTGAGACTCCAGAGCTCTGCCTGCCTTTTGGGTCCTGCACGTGGAACGGGAAGCATTTTGGAGAACGCTACCCTGGAAGTTCTGGATTTCAACTTCCTACCTAAAAGCCTAAATTTTAGCCTCCAGAACCTCCCTACCACATTTTCCTATGTCATTGGTACCGACATGTACCAAGACAGCAGACTCCTCCCCAGCACTATCTAAGACCTTATCTAGGTGGCGCGTGAGGTCCGCTACCTTCGCACCAGGCAGGCATGTTACCAGGCAATCCTCACGTCCACCAGCCACCCAGCTATCTACATGCCTAATGATCGAATCCACCGTTGTCCCCTCCACCTCTCATTCTGAACCTTTCGCTCTCCACTGCAACCGTCCCTGCAGACTTCAAGCATGCTGTGGTCACACCTCTCCAAGAAACCCTCACTTGATCCTACCTGTCCTTCTAACTATTGACCCATCTCTCTCCTTCCCTTCATTTCTAAACTACTTGAATGTGAAGTTCACCGCTGCTGCCTTGACTTCCTCTCCTCTCACGCACGCCTGGATCACTTACAGTCTGGCTTTCATCCTTTACACTCCACTGAAACCGCTCTTGTCAAAGTCTCCAGTGACTTGTTCATGACTAAATCCAAGGTCCTGTATTCTGTCCTCATCCTCCTTGACCTCTCTGTTGCTTTCAACACTTTTGACCACAACCTTCTCCTTGACACCCTGTCCTCACTTGGCTTCAAGGGCTCTATTCTATCCTGGTTCTCCTTCTATCTCTCCCATCGCTCCTTCAGTGTGTGTGTTCTGGTGGCTTCTCCTCCTCCCCTACCCCGCTCCCAGTTGGTGTACCCCAGGGATCTGTCTTGGGTCCACTCCTTTTCTCTCTCTATACCCAGTCCCTTGGTGTGCTTATCTCTTCCCATGGCTTTCAGTACCATCTGTATGCTGATGACTCCCAGATCTACCTCTCTACACCTGAACTCTCTCCAGCAGTCCAGACCCAGATCTCTGCCTGCCTTTCTGACATGGCTACCAGGATGTCTCACGGCCGCTTGAAATTGAACATGGCCAAGACTGAACTTTATCTTTCCCCCTAATACCTCCTCTCCTCTTCCTCCTTTCTCAGTCTCTGTGGATAACTCTGTACTCCTTCCTGTTTCCTCGGCCTGCACTCTGGGGGTTGTCTTTGACTCCTCTCTCTGATTCTCCACACACATCCATCTCGTAGCTAAGACCTGCCGTTTTTGTTTCTCTACAACATTAGCGAAGTCCACCCCCTCCTTTCTGAACACACTACTAAAACTCTCATCCACTCCTTAATCACCTCCTGCCTTGACTACTGTAACCTGCTCCTTGCTGGTCTCCCTTTGAATCATCTCGCTCCCCTTCAATCTGTTCAACACTCTGCTGCGCGGCTAATCTTCCGCCATCCTCATCAATCCCATATTACTCCTCTCCTCAAGTCACTTCATTGGCTCCCTATCTGTTTCCGCATCCAGTTCAAACTTCTCCTGCTGATCTAATAAATGCATTTGCTCTGTGGCTCCTCGCTACCTTTCTTCTCTTATCTCTCCTTACAACCCTGCTTGGGAATTCCGCTCTTCTAGCAAACTGCTTCTATCTGTGCCCTTCTCTTCTACTGCTAACTCCAGACTTTACTCCTTTCACCTTGCTGCACCTTACGCCTGGAACAAACTACCTGTGTCTGTATGTCAGGCACCTTCTCTGGCCCTCCAAGTCCAGGTTGAAAGGTCACCTCTTTGCTGCTGCCTTTTGGATCTTGACTAACCTGATTTTCCTTTCTCTCCTTTGTTTTACCCCTCCCTACACCACCTGTGTTTCGTGTGTTTGTCTTAACTAGATTGTAAGCTCTGATGAGCAGGGATTCTCTTACATGTCTGTGTTGTACAGCGCTTTATAAATGCTGAGTAGTAGTAGTGTGTTGAGTGAAAATATATATTTTTATTAGTCTTAAATAGATTCCACTGTAGCTTCATTACATGCCCCCTAATCTTTCTACTTTATGATGCCATAAAGAAGCGATCTACTTTTTACCCGTTCTGCTCCATTTATTGATTTTATAGACTCTATCATATCTCCCCTCAGCCGTCTCTTTTCCAGGTGGAAGAGCCCTAACCTTTGTAGCCTCTCTTCATAGGAGTATCCTTCCATCCCCTTTACCATTTTGGTGGCTCTTCTCTGTACCTTTTTCTTATTCTGTGTTATCCTTTTTAAGATACGGCGACCAGAATTTTGGTGTCTCTTATCATATGTACAGGCTCCATAGAATATGGCAGAACAGCATCACCTATCCTGTTCTATACACAGATGCTGAATAAAAAACACTATATCCTCTAAGTATCAGGAACCAAACCAGATTCAGAAAAACATTTTGAAATTACAGTGGAAATGGGGGGCACCAGATGGCTTTACTGACATATGGTCAAGTCTGATAAGCTTCTAGTTCCCTCTCAATGTCATTGTAACGTATCAGCTTTTCCACTGATCTCTACTAAAGTATGGGAGACGGTTCACAGGAAGCACAAACAAAGAAATCCCCCCTCCCCCAAAAGATCATCAAACAGAAGAAACACAGCAGGGACAAAACAGGAGTCCAAAAAGCAGCTTCAAATAAAATGTATTTACTGTGCACCGACAATGGCCATGTTTCAGCATCACATGTCTGCATCAGGAGTCAAACATCACAGAACCCATACAAAGAGTTTAGGAAATCCACATGCTTCACCAATGCATTAAAGACTCCCTAAATCTCTTTGTATGGGTTTTGTGGTGTTCTATCAACTCTGATGCAAGCAGCTTGATGCCGAAACATGGCTGTGTTGAGGTCGCAGTGAAGACATTTTATATGAAGCTGCTTTTTGGACTCCTATGTTATCTGTGTTTCTTCTGCTAGACAGTCCACAGGCCATCGATGCAGGGTAACTGTATATCTCTGTCCCACGTTCTCTCATTTGATATTTTACACCATCTCCCTTTTTCTCTTTGGCTGCTTTCTTTTAATGATCTCTTTCCTTCTCCATCTAATAGTTTTTATTCTAAATGTCTGACAGTCTTTTGGCCAATTGACAACATAGCAAAACTCTGGGGAAAAATAAATAAATCATCATTAAAATTTAAAAGGGAATTTTTATGAGACCACAATGACTTTTCCTGATGCAAGGAAGAACAATGATGAACTTCCTTTGCTAGAAAATGTGGTTTCTTTCTGGGACTGGGACAATGAGGATGATGTGTGTGTGTGTTTTTTTTTTTTCTTGGAGAAGGAGGATGACTGACTGACTGACTCTACAAAGCTAAGCTTTCTAACTTTACTATTTAGCTGGTTTTTTATATAAATTTTCCATGCCTATTACCTGTTTTATTCTCTTATAATACTACTTGGGCACTGTGGTGTGTTAGGGGAACTGCACCAAGGGAGGAGGACAGGCGCAAAAGGACAAAAAAGAAACAAACCTTTGCTCTTCCTATCTGTTCACAGCCACCTTGATCTTCAATCTAGTGGCAAACAACCTAAATGTTGGTTATAAGTTCAGGAAATTTAGCTTGTCCTACATTCCTTGTATAGCCTTTAAAAAATCAGAAATTTGAGTATGCCCTCAGTTCATATAAGGTCTATTGGCCAGGGACCCTTAAATTCCCACCCACCCTGGGGTTGCATTGCCTATATAGTCATCATATAGATTTGACATCTGTCCTCCACTTAGATGCAACACCCACCTTTTCTCCTTGTCCTAGAACTGCTTTATAACCATCTTAATCAGCATGTCGTGTATTCAATGCAATAGCTGTGGTGCCTTCATTCTAAGAAGAATCATTTGGAGTCTAAGAGCTTGTGCTATATGTCTCAAGTTATCTGCTATGCATAAAGAATTGATTCTATTAAGGGAAGAATTAACTGCAGTTAAAACATACTACCTCTAGGTACAAATGGAAAAAATCCACCACTGCTCCCACAAAGAATCCAGGAACAAATGGATCACAGCGGGCTCTGGTAGGTTGCGACCTGTAGCACGTAGGCACCCTCTCCATCAATAGCAAAATCCATCTCCAACCCTCTCCATCAAGACACATCCCTGCATAATACCTTCTCTGCCTTGGAAAATGAGTGTCCAATTAGTGGAAACTTGAAGTGCCCTTAAATGAGAAGGTTACTGCCCAATTAATATACCAAATATGAAGAAAAAAATCACAAAACAGGAAACTACTACTACTTGGAAATTCCATCATCAGAGGCAACAACTTGGGAACATAGTCCAAAGGAGAGAAACCAGCAGTAATACAAACCAAATTGTTGTCATAGAAAGTGAGCACTCCAAAATTGATGTTATCATCCACTTGGGTACAAATGACTTGGCTAGAAACAGTGCCTCTGCAGTTCAAAGGGACTTCTAGACTCTGGGAGAGAAACTCAAGCCCATTGTTAACACTGTAGCATTGTTAGTAGTTCTACCTGCCCTTGATAAGGGGGCAGAAAGGCTGAATCACATAATCATCTTTTAATATATGGCTCCTAACCTGGTGCAGACAAGAAAGATTTAGAGATATAGACGACTGGGGAAATAGATGGAACAACGAGACTATACTGGGTTGATGAACTACATCTCTCTGTTACAGGGGAAAGGATCCTAAGTGAAAAATTCAGGCAATATGTGGACAGGCATTTAAACTAGGGAAAGGGGAGAAGAACAAGTTCAGGACATCACTCCCAGAAAAAACATCATAACATTGGAAACAGCCACATTATTAACCCACATACCAGCAGCAAGCAGGAAGAGGCATGTAGAACAAAATCCATGCAAAGTACAGGCAAGCCAGTCAACAAATGCTGGAAAGCAATGAACACAAACGCTCAAAGCCTAGCCAACAAAGTTCCTCACCTGGAAGCCCTAATGGCGGAAATGGACTTGGACATTGTGGCCATTACAGAAACATGGTTTAATGAGTTGCATGAATGTGATATAGTCATAGCTGGCAATAATCTATAACAGACAGAGGGTAGAAAAGAGTAGCCCTATATGTCAAAAGTAATATTAAAGCTGCTGAAATGCAGGGGCCATGGGGAAAAGAAGCGCTGTGGATTGTGTTGGAAAAAAGAGATGTCACTGTCATCCATACTGCTGTAGTCTGCAGGCCTCCAACTCATACTGAAGAAATGGATAGAAACTTGACTATTTATATTGCAAAGGTAGCCATGAAGGGGGAAGTGATCATATTGGGTGACTTTAATCTACCTGATGTGGATTGGAGTATTCCTTCTGTAAATCTGGAAAGTAGTAAAAAAAAAAAAAAAATTGTGGATGCATTCCAAGATGCATTACTTAGATAAATGGTGATGGAACCGACCAGGGAAAGTTCGATCCTGGATTCAGGGGCAGTCCAACAAAAGAGGCACAAAATCATGTGGTAGCAAACACATAGTCCAAAATGTGATATGAGTGGAAAAACACTTTATTTAATATCTAAGACCTATTACAACCCGACACAGGCCGTGTTTCGGAGACCTTCATCAGCGGTTGTCGGAGTAGGTACTAAAAACATAGAAACATACAAATAAATTAAAATCAAAAGTTAACTAATGGGAAAGAACAAATAAATAATTAAAAACATAAATACACTAAGATCAATCAAATAATTAATAAATAGACTTATACTTAAAAAGTATAAAACAGAATATAAGTTACCAAAAAATGTGTGGATACGTAAATACAGTTCTAAAATTAAAAACAACAATAACGTGACTAAAATGGATAAAATAAAATACAACTATTTAGGGGTGTGACAAGCGCTATAACCTTATC
This sequence comes from Ichthyophis bannanicus, assembly GCA_033557465.1. Classification (NCBI taxonomy): domain Eukaryota; kingdom Metazoa; phylum Chordata; class Amphibia; order Gymnophiona; family Ichthyophiidae; genus Ichthyophis; species Ichthyophis bannanicus. The sequence continues at coordinate 125,765,937 of CM066049.1, forward strand.
AAGAATACCTTAGTTGTAGATGTGACATGTAACACTCACAGGGAGGTAACAGGACTAGAATAGAGAAAACAAAGTAAGGCATATGTGTATACATTGGAGATGATGATTTAACTAACATGATCCATCTAAACATACCAATAAAACAATAAATAAACATTTATTAGCTAAAACTAGCTTAAAAAATGCCACAGAGGACTAGATTACCAAACGGACAACGGGTACAGATATATATCATGGAGCTAGGGAGGGAGGAGGTCAAGCTCGAACTCAGAGTACCAAGCTTCACGAAAAGCGATTCATCTCGGCTATTGTCAAATGTAGATATTAAATTTGACTTTAAGGGAAAGTGCCAAACTTGATTCGCTTCGAGACACTTCTATGTGAAAAAATTGTCACTAATAAATAATGAAATTGAGAATGAAACTAGTCCGACCAGATACATTCAAAGTAGTAAATATGGCCAAGACTAGCAGAGTAGACCAAAGGGAAATGAATAAAAATGTGTGTAGAGAGAAGTCTAAAACAATGTGAACTGTCTACGTTACATTTAAAAAGTCTAGATAATGCAAAAAACCCCCAAAAAACAGCGGTATTGTAAATCTCATCTCACTTACCAATATGGATCACTGTCATTTATCTTTGTTTTTCAAAGCAAACAATGTGTTTAATCTGCCAAAGACAGCTTCTAACTAAAAAACGCCAACACATGCGCAAACCTTATAAACATTGTGTAAAGCGGGAAACAAAGGGGTGTGGCGAAGGCGGAGTCTAATCTTTCAACCTATCGGTTAAAACTCAATTCTGATATGAAAAACATTAAGATATTTAGTCTAAAAGACCCGCAGAAAATTTATACTTATAAAGAATAATAAAAAGGAATAATGTGTTGAAACTAAGCAGTCCCTTGTCTGATAGACTGAAGAAACTAGAAACCGGGAAACGCCAACACATACAAGCATTGAAAACCTTGTGAGGAACAGGATACACAGAAGCAAGATCAAACCGAAGTCAAGTTCTCACAGGCAAAACAGTATAGCTCAAAACGTGTGTAGAAACGCATATATGTTAAATCTATGAGAAATATACTTAGAAATGGCAGTATCTTAACATATATCAATGATCTACATCTACAGAATTACCTTTAAAAGACTACGTTAAAAATAATAAATAAATAAGAACTACTAAAGAAATACATAGATAAGTTCTCACATAATCTACCATTTTTTTATTAGTAGTTCTTAAGAAGAATAGTAGTATGTCCATATGGGTGGACCTCGTGTAAAAGAACAAATCTCCATGGGTACAGACAATAGTAAAAAATCATAGGAGTTAAATGGACCAACTCACTGATCTGAGATTTGAAACATCCTTAGAAAAACAAATGTAGGAACAATCTGCTGATGAAAAATAATTATAATCTAAATTCATTATGTCACAAATTTATTAAAACATAACTGAGGAGAATAAAGCACAAAACTAGAAGGGGGTCAGAAAACCATTATTATAAAAAAATGGAAAAATCTTGATCTAGATTAAGACCATTAGGAGCCAGAGTATCTAGTAGGAATATATACCTCTGTTCTAACCTAAGGATGGTTTTGTTAATATCCCCCCCTCGCCAGTTGGGTTTCACTTGCTTTATAACAAAAAATTTTAAATCAGTGACTTTATGTTGAAACGTTTGCCAGTGGGAAGCCAAAGGTTTATCTTCTACATTCCTTCTGATGCAGCTCTTGTGCTCCATAATCCTAGTTTTAATTTTACGGGTGGTTTTGCCTACATAAAGCAATCTGCAGGGGCACTGTATCACATAGATTGCATTATGTGTTTTGCAATTAGCAAAATCATTGATAGGAAACTTCTTATGTGTAGTCGGGTGAATAAACAGTTTTCTAACAGGTAAAACGTTCAGACAGACAGAACACCTTCCACATTGGAATTGACCTTTTATATTGAGTCAAGAGTTTTTTTTTTTTCTCTGAGTGCTGAAGGTACAAGAAGATTGCGGAGATTAATATTGCGCTTATGTGCAACAATGAGATTTTGATCTTGGAAGGCCGGCAGAGACTGAAGAATATGCCATTCCTTCTTAAGGATATTGGTTATCTTTGCCGAGAATTGGGAGTAAAGGAGGGGACATACTAGCCCCTTAAGTTTCTTCTCCTTAGGTTTCAAAAGTGATTCTTGCGATGTTTTTGGCTCTTCTATATGCGGATTCGACATACTTAATAGGATATCTTTTCTCAAGAAAACGTTTCTTCATATCTATCGCCTCTCTTTCAAAATCATGTAGATCGGAGCACACCCTTCTGGCCCTAAAAAACTGGCTCACAGGAAGATTGTTCTTCAAAGATAAATTATGGAAACTATTGTAATGTAGAAAGTGATTCTTATCTGTAGGCTTCTTATAAAGTGTCGTTGAATAACCAAATTCTTCTTTACGGATCAAAAGGTCTAAATATGGAATTCTATAGAAGTCATAGGTTAACTGAAACCGTAAGTTGGTATCTAACTGATTAATCCATACATTAAACTGTCCCAAAAGTTCCTCTGTACCTTTCCAAAGTATCAAGATATCACCTATGTACCTTATCCATAAAACCACATTATCTTGAAATGGATTCTTCTTTAAAAAAACTCTCTTCAAAGTTGTACATGTAAAGATTGGCCACATCTGGGGCCATGGCTGACCCCATGGCCACACCTTTAATTTGCTTATAAAATAAATCTCTAAAACAGAAGAAATTCTCAAACAGCACTATCTGTGCCAAGGAGAGAAGAAAAGTGGTAGGAATTCGTCGTCGTTCTGTACGTTTTCAAAAAATAGTACGTAGTAATTTCTAAAGCTTCTTTCTGAGGTACATTAGTGTAAAGCGACTCCATGTCTAGAGTCACTAAGATAATATCTGTGGTACAAGTATTAAAGGTAGATAAAATCTCTATAACGTGCGCCGAATCTCGTATGTAAGACCACATATCTTTGATAAATGGACGTAAAAAAATATCTAAAAATTTTGAAAGGGGTTCTAGGATTGAACCAATAGATGATACGATTGGACGCCCTGGTGGTTTCTCTAGACACTTGTGGATCTTAGGCAGGATATAAATGGTGGGAATTACTGGTGCTTCCACAATAAGAAAATCGTTCTTTTTTCGTGATCTAACCTATCTCAAAACCGGTAATGACAAGATTATCTATAATTCTCTTAATGTCAGCAGTCGGATTCTTATCTAATCTCTGGTAAAAGGTCTTGTCGTTCAGTTGTCTATTAACCTCATGTATATAGTCTTGCTTATCTAAAACCACAACTGCACCACCCTTGTCTGCAGGTTTTATGATAATCTGATTATTTTTTTAGGGGTGTGACAAGCGCTATAACCTTATCAAGAATACCTTAGTTGTAGATGTGACATGTAACCCTCACAGGGAGGTAACAGGACTAGAATAGAGAAAACAAAGTAAGGCATATGTATACATTGGAGATGATGATTTAACTAACATTTATGATCCATCTAAAAATAAAACAATAAATATTTATTAGCTAAAACTAGCTTCTCTCTACACACATTTTTATTCATTTCCCTTTGGTCTACTCTGCTAGTCTTGGCCATATTTACTACTTTGAATGTATCTGGTCGGACTAGTTTCATTCTCAATTTCATTATTTATTAGTGACGATTTTTTCACATAGAAGTGTCTCGAAGCGAATCAAGTTTGGCACTTTCCCTTAAAGTCAAATTTAATATCTACATTTGACAATAGCTGAGTTGAATCGCTTTTTGTGAAGCTTGGTACTCTGAGTTCGAGCTTGACCTCCTCCCTCCCTAGCTCCGTGATATATATCTGTACCCGTTGTCCGTTTGGTTAATCTAGTTCTCTGTGGCATTTTTTAAGCTAGTTTTAGCTAATAAATGTTTGTTTTATTGGTATTTTTAGATGGATCATAAATGTTAGTTAAATCATCATCTCCAATGTATACATATGCCTTACTTTGTTTTCTCTATTCTAGTCCTGTTACCTCCCTGTGAGGGTTACATGTCACATCTACAACTAAGGTATTCTTGATAAGGTTATAGCGCTTGTCACACCCCTAAATAGTTGTATTTTATTTTATCCATTTTAGTCACTTGTTGTTGTTGTTGTTGTTGTTTTTAATTTTAGAACTGTATTTGCATATCCACACATTTTTTGGTAACTTATATTCTGTTTCATACTTTTTAAGTATAAGTCTATTTATTAATTATTTATTTGATTGATCTTAGTGTATTTATGTTTTTTTAATTATTTATTTGTTCTTTCCCATTAGTTAACTTTTGATTTTAATTTATTTGTATGTTTCTATGTTTTTAGTACCTACTCCGACAACCCCTGATGAAGGTCTCCGAAACACGGCCTGTGTCGGGTTGTAATAGGTCTTATATTAAAGTGTTTTTCCACTCATATCACGTTTTGGACTGTGCGATCCTGGATTCAGTACTTGCCAATGGAGCTAACATGTCAATTGTCTAGGTGGGTGCCCAATGAGCAGCAGCAGCAGAAATCATCACATGGTGTGGTTTGTCTTGGCTTTTATCTCAGAGTCCAATCACAGCAAGCTCAAAGTCCTAGACTTCAGAAACGCTGACTTCTTCAATAAAATGGCCAAGTGCCTGAAGGATGACTTGGCAGGGTGGGTGGAGATAAGGGAAGTGGAATTTGCAGTGGGCTAAACTAAAGGAGGCAATAAAAGGAGGCAACGCTCACCCTTCTCATGACTATCTTTGGGATAGTGCAGGCTCCCTTGCAGCCCCGTGGACAGCCTCGAGCCAGCAAGTGCAGGAAAGACCCAGCCTGGTCCTCGGAAGGGAAGGCATATCCTTCCACAACTCCTGCTAAAAGAGAACAGGGCCAATCCACTGATCCACCCCAAGACCCAGAGCTGGATCAGTTTCCCTGGCTCACCCAAAATTACACCTTGGAGTCAGAGGAGAGGGGAGGGGTCATTGGGTCAGGCCCTAGAAAAACTCTGTTTCCAGGGGAAGGAGGCAGATACCAGAGGTGGAAGAAGCTATGGAAACTCAAGCGTATGAGGACAATAAGGTACTGTGGATGAGACATTGAAAGCTCTGGCCCTGGGGCAACTTCAGCCAGTTTATAGTGAACCTGAAGGGTGGAAGGAGGGGCAGCTGAGCACACTGTTTTGTTCTGAGGACTCTGGGTTTGAACCTGGATGATTTGATTTGGCCACTTGTGATTTTTGTGCATTTCTATTCTGAATTATTTTAGTTTGAGAAGGAGAGGTCACACCCAGCCTGTCTGTCGGACTCTGCTATGGACCTGAAAGTAATGCTTTTGGGTGCTTGTCTGGAAAACCCAACCTGGAATTGAGACTACGGGACCCAGGACAGTGCTGCGACTGCTCCAGTTGCTTTGGAAACTGCCCCAAGGTGTCACAATATGTAAGGAAAGTAAATAAAAACAAGAGGAAAAGGAAACCTATATGGCTCTCCAAAGAAGTGGCCGCACAAAGGCAAAAAACACAGCTTTCACAAAATTCAGAAGCTCGTAAACAGAGGAATGTAGAAAAGAATACAGGGTAAAGCTAAAAGAGACAAAAAGATAAACAAAGCTAGCAAAGGCAGATGAATAGATGGCTAAAGATCTGAAGCATGCTGACAAAACCTTTTTTCAGGTATATTCAGGAGAAGAGGAAGATCAGAATTGGAATTGCATGACTTAAGTGCTGAGAATGGATTCTTGGAAAGTGACATTGAAAAGCAAAAATGCTAAACACCTATTTCTGTTCTGTTTTTACTAAAGAAAATCATGGAGAAGAACCACCTGTGATTGACAAATATATACAAATGGGAATGGAGTAGATACCACACCATTCACAGAAGATGATGTGTTTGAACAGCTTGCAAAACTGAAAGTGGACAGGGCTATGGGACCAGATGGGATACATCCCAAGATGCTGAAAGAGCTCAGTGATTCTTGTAGGGCCTTTTAAAGAATGTATGTTTTTAATAGATCCTTGGAGACGGAAGAAATACCACAGGACTGGAGAAGGACTGATGTGGTACCTCTTCACAAAAGTGGTAATGGGGAAGTAGTGACAAACAGGCCAGTAAGTCTTACCTTTTGTGGCGCGAAAAGTAATGGAGGCACTCCTGAAAGAGAGAATAATGGACTTTCTCAAAACCAATAGGTTGCATGATCGAGGCAGTATGATTTTACCAAAGAATGATCTTGCCAAACAAATCTGATTTGAGTTCTTTGACTGACTGGATGACCAGAGAACTAGATCAACAGCATGTGATCTAACTAGATTTCAGTACAGCTTTTGGTACTATTCCTCATAGGAGGCTTATCAATAAACTGAATGGCTTAGGGATGGGTCCCAAGATGGTGAACTGGATCAGAAATTGGTTGACTGATAGATGACAGAAGGTGATGGTAAACTGAATTCACTCGGATGAAAGGAAAGTGATTAGTGGTGTGCCCCATGGATCAGTCCTGGGACTGGTACTGTTCAATGCATTTGTAAGTGATATTGCTGAAGGACTGACTGGAAAAGTCTGTCTTTTTCTGATGACAAAAAAAATTTGCAACAGAGTGGACTCCCCTGAGGGAGTGAATAACATGAGGAAAGATCTACAAAAACTGGAAAATGGTCTAATGCTTGGCAGTTAAGATTTAATGTGAAGAAGTATAGTATCATGCACTTGGTATGCAGAAATCCAAGGGAATTGTATGCAATAGGGGGAAAAAGATTGGTGTGCATGGACCAGGAGAAGGACCTTGGAGTGAGTGATTTCTGAGGATCTCAAGGTGGCAAAACAGTGTGACAAGGTGGTGGCCAAAGCCAGAAGGATACTGGGTTGCATGCAGAAAGGAGGAGGTACTAATGCCACTATAAGTTGCTGGTGAGGCCTCACTTGGATATTTATGTTCAGTTTTGGAGACCATATCTCATAAACAATATAAAAAGATTGGAAACTGTTCTGAGGAAGGCGACCAAAAATGATTTGGAGCCTGTGCCAGAAGACGCACGAGAAGAGACTTGAAGACCTAAATATGTATACTCGAGAGGAGGGACAGGGGAGATATGATACAGATCTTTAAATACTTAAAGATTATTAATGAACAAATGAACGTTTTTCGATGACGAGGAAGCTGTAAAACTAGAGGGCATAACATGAAGGTACAAGGGGGTAAACTGAAAGGCAATGTCAGAAAATACTTTTTCACTGAAAGGGTGGTGAATGCTTGGAATGTCCCCCTCTCCCCCAATGGGAGTGATGGAGGCAAATACAGTGACAGAATTCAAAATAGCATGAGACAGGTACAGTGGATCCCTTTATAGCAACAGGATAAAATAGTTTGTTTTATTTTTATCTCTTACCTCCGTTTATTTTATTTATTTAACTTTACTTTTATACCGTGCTCTTTTCCATCAGTGCGGTTTACAGAGAACAAAGTGACTCAATGATAGCGAAGGCAATCAGAGTTTACATAAAACAGGGGAAAACTTGGAGTGAACTGGAGGAAACTATGTACAATTTACAAGTTACCACATTAATCTTTCCATTGTTCCTAGGGTTATTCAGTTACTCAGAGCGAGTGTAGGACAGCAGGGTGTAATCTAGCTAAGGCTGTTTTACATAACCTGTCAGTTGCTCCTTGTGGATTATGTAGTTCAAGTTGAGAAGTTGGGTGGAGGGGAGGGAGGTGTGGTGGGGTAGTTGTGTTGTGAATAGTGCATGAGGAACAGGTGGTGGTTGATGGCTTTTCTAAACTGCATGAGGTCTCTGATTGCTCTGATATGGGGTGGAAGTTTATTCCAGGCCCTGGGGGCATAGGACACAAATGCACGTTTGGTTGATTGTGCCCATTTTGTGGTTATTTTTGGGATGATTAGCATATTGGCAGCCAGTGCTCGCTTAGGTCTGTTGCTGGGAATGTAGGTAAGAAGCGCTGAGATTGAGGGTGATATGTTTATTTAAGGCTTTAAACGTCATTAGGAGGGCTTTGTAAGTTATCCTACTGCTTACTGGGAGCCAGTGTAACTCTCTTAGTATGGGGGATATGTGATCGCTCGTAGGTATCCCACACAGGATACGGGCAGCAGCGTTCATCGCTAATTGGAGCGGGTTCAATGAGTATCTCAACAAATAGGGGTGACCTGCATGGATCAGCAGGTACACCTACTCTTGCCACCTTGCTTGGCAGCGTGGATGGACCATTCTGGTCTTTATCTGCCGTCATATACTATATTACTATGATCAGGGTCAGACCAGATTTTCACCCGAGACCTATCTTTGTTAATTAAGCATGCTTCTCCATCTTTAAACATGGAAGTAAAGCATTCGTGGGTGATGGCTCAAGGGATTCTGTTCTGGTGGGAATTCCAAAAACCTCTAGAAAGAATAGGACACCCCAGCGTATAGAGCAAGTTCTCCCAAGTTAGCTGCTAGACTTCCTAAGGACAAAACATCCCAAAGACTAATAAAATAATTGCCACCTATCATTCTGCTCCATCCCACCCAGCCTATTTATGCTGGTAACTATGGGGGCAAAAGCTTATTCTGGCTAGGTGAGGGATAACTTGCTGGGTAATTGGGCAAAACAGATGTGAAGCTAGGCACAGGCTAGTCCATGGATGTCATGCAATGGCGTGCACACACTAGATGAAGAGCTAGGACAAAAAAAGAGAGAACGGTAGCTTCACTTTCTCTCAAGCAAGAAGGATAAATGTTAATATGGAAGCTACCTTATCATAACCCTAAATGGAAAGGTCTAGTAATTGGGAAGCTGCTCCATGGCAAAAGGTGCCTAGTTGTAAAATTTATAAATGCCCAGGTGCAGCTATTTTGACTTACTACTATGAGTTATTGAGAGAGGGTCAAGACAGGCACAGAGATTCAACTCCAGGCCGATTATGGAAGAATAGCAGGGAGGGAAGACTAATAATTCTACCGTAAATGTAATTGTTGGCGTTCCCTAGACTTCTTTAGGCATAATAAAAAGTAAGGGTGAAAAGAAAAGAACAGTGAGCCTGCCACATTCCCTGCTGAGTCACAGGGCCTCCGGAGATGGAGAACTTCCTGATCCATGGTGCAGCATTCAGACCCTCCTGAGGATAAATCAGTCTTATACAACAGAGGAGAACCTTGATCAAAGACCAGAAAACAGGGACATTTGCATAGCTGGGTGATTGGACCAGACTGATTAGCGGGTTCCAAATCTGTCCTGAGGATCCCCCAGCCAGTCAGGTTTTCAGGATATCTTCAATGAATTTGCATGCAGTGGAGGTTGTGCATGCAGATCTATCTCGTGCATATTCATTGACAATATCCTTTTAAAACCCAACTTGCTGGATCAACGTCCACCTAGAGCATTCTGGGACTTATAACCTAACGAAACAGCAAATCTGCAAAGCCCAGAAAGCTCCCCTTATCCTCTACAGTGCCGATGGCTTGAATACTGTTGGGTGAGTTAGGCAGAGGAACAAACATGAATCCATGACGCGGCAGGGAAAGTGAAGTGAACAAGTGTTCTTTAGGATGAGACTGGATGTAAGTCTCCTGGTGTTTAGGGAGCTGCTCTGTGCTGCCCACACTGCAATACCCACCTCATCAGAGGGCCTAAGACAGTCCACCTATAATCTACTTTGGCTCATGTTCATTTTCTGTATCCCTGCACGGTTTTATCTTGTACAGTGCTGTGTGCATTGTTTACACTCGATAAAATAATATTGAAGCTGCCTTCAATCATTTTATTAGTAAGCTTGATGGAGTTTACAGCCTTAGGAGTTACATAGGGCAGCAAGAGAGAAAGTGACTTCCCAGTGTCACAAGGCACATGAGTGGAGGGATATGAGATTTGAATGCTGGTTCATTTGCTTGTCCGTCCGTCGCTGTAATCACTTGGCTATCGGAATGTGCACTCATTAGCATGCATTTGGCTCAGTTAATCTGCCTTAAGAAATGTACTGCCTGCCTAATTGATTTATGTATGTTAATACTCATAAATTCATAAGTTAAATCAATCTGAGTGTGTTTAAAAATATTATTAAAACCAAAGTGTGAAAACAACATAGTAACGTAAGAACCCCAGAAGGTCAAACAAATTAAAAAAGAAGCAAAAATCTTTACTCTTTGCACATTCCTACAAGGCCACACCTTCCCCAGGCAATCAAATTAAGAGTTGTTTGTAGCAGAACAGAATTTATAACTATGGTCATGCATCCTGCATCCCACAAGGCATCTGAGTTTTTTCTAAAACTCTCTTATTTTTTTTGAAAGTAATATGCCTCTCTAGATATCGAGAGCTTTTGTCTTAGGCTAGAACTTGAATTTTTCAGGCACTAAAATGCAGAAGCAGGCATGCATTCTTTCGCTCCTTGTGCATCTGTTGGCCTGGGAATGGTTTTAGCAAACCCTTCATAGACATTTTACAGCTGGGTTTGCTTGTTTGCTCTTATGGTAAATTTTACCAAGAAAAGAAGCATAAACGGAGAAAAATGACAGCAGAAAAGTCCACATGGCCCATTCCATCTGCCCATGCATACCAACTACTAACTCTACAATCCTTTCCTTTGCAATCCTGAGGAACAGAGCATATTATTCTATACCTGAGACCTTGATTAACTTTTAGGATCAAGCCGTGCCTTCTCTGGAATCAAATGGTTCCAGCCCCATCACAGAGCCAGGACAGGTGCTTCATTCATGTGCTCAGTACCTGGCAGAAACCCAACGCAACATACTTCCCTTGTATAGGCCAAACTGCAAATTCCTTCTCTATACCACTTTAAATACTGAACGATTCTGCTGTCTCCTAGGCACACCTAAAGCTAGGTCCCTCGTTATCTGGATTTCATCTTTCCTGCATATACTAAAATGTGAACTCATTTTGTTCATTTAAGCACAAGTCCCTTCCCCTGGCTCTACAGGGTGCTTACATTTTGACACTAGTTTCTCACTAGAAATGGCACCACAGCTCTGAAATTATATGTTCAGGTGTGATCCTGCTTTTATAGGACACCATTTAATTTAACCATATTTTTCTTTAAAACTGAACTCGGACCTCCCTTGACATTTTGACAAGTGAATTTTGGGAAGTTGTTTCTAAGGAGCAAGCTTTACATAACAACTGCCATAATGGGTCAGACCAAGGTCCATCAAGCCCAGTATCCTGTTTCCAACAGTGGCCAATCTAGGTCATACGTACCTTGCATTGGGTCAAGCATTGATATCTTTGGGCCGCATCATAATATCAAGGCGCCTGCATCCTTCCGTGCACACAGATGGCCTAATATGAGCAATTAGCCAACAGAAAGAGCTTGAGACAAGCTTGCTGATAGAAGCAGAAGCAGTCAACCACACCAGACTGGTTAGGCAATGGTGTCCGTTTGTAGCTTCATGATAGATCACCATCAACCCATCTTTCCTAGGTCTGCCTGGGCTCTCTTTATTTTCTGTAATTTGACATTGCTTCCTTTTCCAGGTTTAAATCCAGTAGGTCCTTCTGGTTTATTTCTGTTTACAAGTACATTAATATTTCTGTGAACAGACCTGTAGCACAATCCCCTGCTTGGCAGGTCTATATCTGACTCTTCTCTTGAGACCTGCTGAACAAGGGTGTCCCCTAACAGGAACTTATGCTCTCTAGAGTATGCAACGCCACCTCAGCAGTGTCAAGGTGGTGCTTCCAAGAGGAGGGTTTTAAAGTTGAAACATTTAAAACAAAATAGGAGCTGCAAGGCTGTTTGCAAGCAGGAGAGTTGGCATTGAGCCTCAGCGATGGAGTCGCACAATTTCGTATGCCAGAGGTTTAAAGTAAGCGCTGCAGGTCATGGAGAGAGGTGGCAGCAGTGGCAATGGGAGCTGGTGGGAGGGTGCAAAGGATGAGGTTTGCCTAGGGCATCTCTTCTCCTTGCACCAGCCCCTCTAAGCTCTCCTGTAAGGGGCTGACCGTAATGTAAATGCCTATACATGCCCAGGAGTAGATGTAAATCCAGACGTGGAAAAGTTTGGGTTTAAATGTGCATTCCCTATATAAAATTGGGAATACATGTCCAGCTCACTTCTCACCTAGACAGCACTAATTCTCTTCATCCCGCCAATCTGGTTTTCGTTCTGGCCATAGCACAGAAACCATCTTGCTTTTCCTCCTTAGCGAAGCCAATGAATCCCTCGACTGTGCCAACATTTCCTTTGCAGTATCCTTGGACCTTTCATCAGCTTGTGATCTTGTCAACCACTCCATTCTGTTCTCACTTACAGGACATCGGTCTCTCCGGCACTAGCCTTCACTGGTTTAGGTCTTTCCTATCTTCTCTTGCATATCCTCTTGTCCGCAGTGTTCCATAGGGATCGGTTCTGGCCCCTCTTCTGTTTAACAGCTTTCTCTCCCCCTTGCTTTATTGGTACAACTAGGAATCTATTACACAGATGATGATGATCTTCTACTTTTCCATATGACCCCTCTTTCTCCTGATCGTCGCTTTTTAAACACTTGTCTCACCCACCTGGCTATCTGGTTAGAGCAGAATCGGCTCATTCTCAACCCCAGTAAAACGTCAGCAACCTGGCTGACAGGGTCCGCTTCTCCCCTATCATTGTTGCCCCTTCTCTTCGCTACCCCCATCCCTCTGCTCCATGCCTTTCATTACCTTGGCATTTACTCTTGCTTTTTGTCACTGTCATTTCATGAACACATCAGCTTGGTCATATGCAGTTTCTTTTTTCCCTCTGTCAGATCAGCGCTGCTCGTCCTTTCTTGTCCACCTCATCGCTGACCATTCTCCTCCTTTTTTATTAGTTTAGTTTTGTCACATTTGGATTATTGCAATGTCATTTACTCTGTCCTTCCATCTCAACTTCACAGATTATAGCTCATCCAAAATTACCACTGTCTATTTGCACATGCTTCTCACTACAATCATGTCACCCCTCTCCTAATTCACTATCACTGGCTTCCTATCCATTATCTTATTCAGTTCAAGCATCTCACTTGGGTACACAAGGTTCTTAAGATGGGTATTCCAGCTTATCTTTCTTCCCTCTTCATACTTCATATCTCCCCCATCATGTTTTGCATTCTCTTCACCATAATCATCTTCACTTGCCTTCTGCCATGCAAGCTAAACTTGAAGTAACTAGATACTCTGCTTTTTATTTTCTGGGTCCTTATCTTTTGGAACAATCTATCCTCGCTTCTCCGTTTTAGAATCCTCTTATTCTAGGTTCAAATCTGTTTCATAATGTCTTTGTGCTGTCCATTTCCTGATTCTATTGCCTGTCTGTGTCAGAATTATCTTTATTTGACATACCGCCCTGGGCAGCAAGGCATCAGAGCGGTTTACAATAATCAAAACATCAGGAAGAGAAGAAAGGAATGCCATTTGTTGACAGGACAGCTGAAAGAGAAGAGATTGAGAGAAAGGAGGGAGAACCAGTCAGGGGTGGGAAACTAACCTAGAGGAGGCAAGCAAGAGAGGAAAACTAACCTGGTGTGGAAGGAGGAAGGTCATAAGTGAGCGGGAACAGGTGGGTTTTGAGGAGTGATTTGAATTGGGTGTATGAAGGTTCAGCATGCAGAGATATAGGAAGGTGGTTCCCTAGAGCGGGGGCGAGTAAGAAGAAAGCAGATGCGTCTGTTCTAGGTGCACATGGGAGACAGGGGAAGGGCCAGGCAGTGGGTGTGTAAGGACCCAAGGAGGCAGTGGGGGGATTGAAATTGGAGGAGATTGGCAAGGTACTGCGGAGTGCCTGTGTGAATTGCCTGGTGTGCTAAAGTGAGGCTTTTGTAGCTAATGCTGTATTTTATAGGGAGCCAATGAAGATGGATGAGGATAGGTGTTATGTGCTCATGAGAGGAGCAGATGAGGATCAGGGCTGCTGTATTTTGAAGGAGCTGGAGACAGCGAAGTTAGTATTGAGGGAGACCAGCAAGTGCACCATTACAGTAGTCAAGTTGTGAAATCACCAGTGACAGGAGAAGGGTTATGAGAGAATGCAGGTTGAGAGAAGAACAAAGAGCACAAATCTGGCAAAGAAAAAAGACCACTGAACCAGAGAGGAGAGATGCTCATGGAATGTTAGGGAAGAGTCCAAAATAACACTGAGGTAGCGAAGGGATTGAACAAGGGGGACTGGGGAGTGGGACAGAAGAGGAGTGATTTTGGGCCTGGGGATATTGAAAGTGAGCCAAATAGCAGAACATTTTAGAGGGGTTAAGGCAGAGACAATTGGTGAGGTACCAGTCAAAAACAGTAGAAAGACAGGTGTTTAAGGGGGCTAAATCTGGGGAGAGGGAATCTGTGGAAGAGAAGAATATCATCAGCATTAAGGTAGGTGGAGATACCACATTGCTGGATCAGGAGGGCGAGAGGGGCCAACACTGATCCTTGGGGAGCACCACATGTGAGGGAAACGGGGGTGGGCAAGGCTGCTCCACATGTCACAGAAAAGGGACTGCAAGGAAAGAGAGGACCGGAACCATTGCAGTGTTGTCCCAGAGCCTGCAGTCAGAGATGGGAGAGCAATAATGGGTGATCCATCAGGTTGAAGGCTGAGGATAGATCCAACAAAACTGTGAGTGAGATGTTACCCTGTTCGTGAGCAATGTGCACTTCATTTAGCAAGGAGAAAAAAAATAATGCCTGTGCTATGACCGGGACGGAAACAGATTTGAAAAATGAGTTTCTCCAAAATTTTAGAAAGAAAAGGAAGATTGGAGATGAGGTGCCAGTTGGCCAAGTTATCAGGGGGGGGGGGGGGACAGGTAGGTTGTGTTTTTTTTTTTTTTTTTTAGGATGGGATGAAGAGTGGCATACTTCCACAGGGAGGGAAAGATACCAGAAATTAGACTGGAGTTAAAGATTTAAAGCACACAGAGAAGAAGAGCTAAGGAGGGCTCTGTGATCCAGAACGAGGGTTAGGGTCAGAAGGGCAGGTGGTTTTGCGGGATGAGTTGAGATCCTTCAGCAGAACAGTCATGGTGACAGGCTGAAAGGAGGACCAGTGATGAGAAAAGATGGCCGGCGGGGGGGGGGGGGGGGGGGGGGGGGGGATGGGGCAGGACGGGCACACTAGCATGGTGCTAGGTCTGGACAGTAGCGGCGAAGACTCTGGTGTGGAAGAGCGGCTAGCAGAATACATGGAATGATGATCAAAACCTTCTCAGTGAAGTAGTTGGCAAGACAACTGGGGTCCGGCAAAGGGGGGGGGGGGTGAGCGAGAGAAGCAGGAGCGACCGTAGTCTGGGGCAGAGTGTGGAACACAGAGTATAATTGTTGTGAGGAGTTAATAGCAGACAAGATGACATAGGAGTAATACGAGCTTCTGACAGAGCAGATCTAACTTTGTAGTAGTGGCGATTTACAGCAAAAGTGGGACAGGTTGGTGGGAGTGGGGTGATGTTGCCAGTGGTGCTCAACTCTACAAAGCTGATCCCAAAGGAGGGACAAATTAGCTGTGAACCAGGGACAATGTCGCAACAAAGGCAGATAGTTGACATGAGTACTAAGGACAGAGTGACATGTCTGGACCTGGGGCTCAGGGGACAGGGAAGCAAAGTCAGCAGGGAAGATGACATCTCCTGGAGGGAATTGGAGAAGGGTATTGGGAGAGATAAGCTGCTTTGGAAATATAGGTTCAGAAAGGGGAGGGGTTGGTTGAGGAGCAGCGGGAGGGGACAGGGAAAAGAACACACAATAGTGATCAGCTCAGGGAAGAGGCAAGGTTGAAATCGAAGAGGGAACCACCAGCAACATAGGAGAGGAAAGAAGGTAGAGAGGGTATGACTGGTATAATGAGTATGGGGGGGAAATGTGTTGGTGGAAGGAAAGCTCTGAAAGGAGAGAAGCAAAAGCCCTATCTTTGGGCCAAGAGGGACAAGCTATGTGGACATTCAAATAGCCCAGGATTGTGAGGTGGAGGAGGAGGAGAGTTCGGAAAGTGTGAGGAGGAGGGAGTCCCAGAGATTGGAATGCACAGATGGGGGATATAGAAGAGAAGGTAGTAGCTAGGTGGGGTGACACCTAGCTGGAGAAAGAGTGCCTCAGGATAGTGGAGAGCCAGGTAAGAAATATCATGGAAGGATAAGGAAGAGAGAGAGAGAGAGAGGGTCATCCAGGTGGGGGAGTAACAGAGTGTGGTATGAAGAGAGCAGAAAAGCCAGGAGGAAGATGTTGGTTGAGATTAAGATCTTCACCAGAGCACAGCCACATCTCAGTGAGAAATATACCATCAAGGGAATGTTGTAAGATGATGTCGTGGATGAGCTCTGGTTTGGATCATAGAGAATGGCAGTTGAGTCTTGAAGGACTAGAAAAGGGACTGCTACTTTTGGAGAGAGATCTGCAATTGTGAGTATATACTTCTGGGAATTTTTCTGAAGGGACTTCTTTGGATTAAAGCTGATTTAATCTGTGAACCCAGTGTATTTGTTAAATCAGTCAGGGTCTAGTAGCAGCAGTTTAAGTTTAAATTTAAAACACAGAAGAGCTTTCTGGTTAAATTTAGAACCCAGCAGAGAGCTTTAAGTTTAAATTTAATACTCACTCGGGGCCTAGTATCAGCAAAGAGCTTTAATTTAAATCAAATCAGAATATAACTTAGCATAAAAGGCAAAACAGGGTCAGTATTCTTTGAACAACAAATAGTCTTCTAGAGACCCTCACAAAGAGGCCTTCTACCTAAGGGGCAAGAGACCTGTGAAACGTTTTCAATAGGTGTTAACACCAGGTGGCAGGTCAAAAGGCCATTTTGAAAGACTCCTTCTATCCAAGCAAGGACTGTTAATCACCCAGGAAGTTGGTCACAGCTTACCTCAGCAGCACAGGACAGGGTACTGTGTAGCAGCCCTCTTTTTTAATAAGTGTTATTTCCCTCCCTCCCCAACACCCACCCACCCCTGGGATAATCGTAGCTTTATAGGTACTTACACATCTTAAAGGAAAGGAGATGCTCTCAGGTGCAGCTCGTTATCTGAATCAGTCATACACTAAGGACCTGAGATTAATTAAGCTTCAGGTGAACAAGGTATATTAAACGTATTAGGTACAATTTTATTAGTATAAGTATCCATAGCAACCCTTAGTAAGTAAAGAACTTAAAGATCTAAATATAAGCTTAAAACTTAGATGCAGACAGCAGTCCAGCAGCAAGATGGGGGCTTTCCAGTCTTTTGCATTGAGTGTCACATGTATGATTTTCTCCCAGTTGGTGAGAGGCCTTATATGTGCACTAGGTGCAAGGAACTCTTTGCTCTCAGGGAACGAGTCCGTTCTCTAGAGGTTAGAGTAGTAGACTTGGAAGACATAAGAAAAACAGACGTACATAGACTAGATCTACAGGGATATAGTCCTGAAGTCCCACCGCCAGTCTGGCAGCATCCCTGTTGCCATGGAGAAGAGAGGTCACGTGACCCTGGTGTGGCAGGAAGTGATCCTGTAACTAGGACCTGTCCTCCAGGTGATGTAAAACCCTCTCACACCGAGGAAGTTTCTCCAGGGCCATGTACCCATGAGGGAAGGGTTAGGGCAGCCGTTATAGTTGGTGATTCGATTATTAGGCATGTAGATAGCTGGGTGGCTGGTGGACGTGAGGATCGCCTGGTAACATGCCTGCCTGGTGCGAAGGTAAGCGGACCTCACGTGCCACCTAGATAAGGTCTTAGAGAGTGCTGGGGAGGAGTCTGCTGTCTTGTTACATGTCGGTACCAATGACATAGGGAGGTTCTCATGGCTAAATTTAGGCTTTTAGGTAGGAAGCTGAAATCCAGAACTTACAGGGTAGTGTTCCCTGAAATGCTTCCCGTTCCATGCGCAGGACCCAAAAGGCAGGCAGAGCTCCTGTCTCAATGCGTGGATGAGACAATGGTGCAAGAATGAGGGATTTGGATTTGTTAGGAACTGGGGAACATTCTGGGGAAAGGAGGGGCTCTTCCGAAGGGATGGGCTTTACCTTAACCAGGATGGAACCAGGCTGCTGGCATTAACCTTTAAAAAGGAGAGAGAGCAGCTTTTAAACTAGATAATAGGGGAAAGCCGACAGTCGCCCAAGAGCGCATGGTTCGGAAGAATGTATCCTTGAAGGATACTACCAAAAGCAGAGAGGTTCCAAAAAAGAGTAAAGTAGCCCAAATGCCCTTGAGTATGGAGCAGACAGAGCTTAAAGATCCAAAATTACCCATGCCTACCAATAGCCAGATTAATATGAATAAAATACAGTCTCTAAAATGCTTGTATGCAGATGCTAGAAGTCTAAAAAATAAGATGGGAGAGTTAGAATATATAGCACTAAATGAGAGGTTAGATATGATTGTCCTCCTTCCTCCATGTCTCTGTTGTTCCAACCAGTGGGACACACTGATACCTGGGTACAAATTATATTGTAATGATAGAGCTGATTAAATTGGTGGAGGGGTTGCACTCTGTTAGAGAGGGCATTGAGTCAGAAAGGATTAAAGTTTTGCAGGAAACAAAATTTGCTGTAGAATCTCTATGGATTGAAATTCCATGTATAAAGAACATAAGATATGCCATACTGGGTCAGACCAAGGTCCATCAAGCCCAGTATTCTGTTTCCAACAGTGGCCAATCTAGGTCATACGTACCTAGCAGTTTCCCCAAGGGACACAGGTTCCACAATGCTTGTATTGGTTCAAGCATTGATATCCTGGGTCCCTTCTTAATAATGGTTTATGGACCTTTCCTCCAGGAACTTGTCCAAACCTTTTTTAAACCCAGCTACACTAACAGCCTTTACTACATCCTCCGGTAACAAATTCCAGAGTTTGATTACACGTTCAGTGAAAAAATATTTTCTTTTATTAGTCTTAAATAGTTTACCCTGTAAAGGGGAAGGCAATGGCAATGGGGGTGTACTATCGACCGCCTGGCAAGAATGAACAAATGGATGATGAAATGCTCAAAGAAATCAAGGAAGCTAGCAAGTTACAGCACAGTTATAATAATGGGTGATTTCAATTACCCTGGTATCGACTGGGTCAGTGTCACGGCAGAACATGCTAGGGAGATAAACGTTCCTAGATTAAATAAATGACTGCTTCTTGGAGCAGCTGGTTCATGAACTGACCAGAGGGGAAGCCATATTGGACCTTTGTCCTTAGTGGAACACTATATCTGGTGCAAGAGATAAGGGTATTGGGGCCACTTGGCAATAGTGATCATAGCATGATCGTGTTTGATTTAATTAGTGGAGGAGGGATAGTAAGAAAATCCACAGTGCTAACTTTTTAACTTTCGAAAGGGAGTATTTATTTTATTTATTTACATTCTCTTATATACTGCGCTATTCTGCATCAGTGTGGTTTACATTGAACAGGGCATTATAACTTGGAGATAACCCTCCATAGCCCATGTTCCCTGTAAAATAGTTAAGTGGCTTGCCCAAGACCACAAGGAGCACCTGTGGGACTAGAAACCCCAGTCCTTCCGGCCCAAGGTTGCTGTCCTCTAGTGGGATTTGAACCCCCGACCTTCCGGCCTGAAGTACCTTGCCCCAACCACTAGGCCACTCCTCCACTCCACTATGATAAAATGAGGAAAATAGTTAAGAAAAAAACTAAAAGGAGCAGTTGCAAAGGTTAAAGACTTACATCAAGCTCGGGTGGTGTTGAAAAATACTATCTTGGAAGCCCAGACCAGCTGTATTCCATGCTTTAAGAAAAGTGGAAGGAAGTCCAAAAAACTGCCAGCATGGTTTAAAGGTGAGGTCAGAGAGGCTGTTGCCAAAAAAGCATCTTTCAGGAAATGGAAAAAAAGAGCTAAATGACAAAACCTGGAAACAGCACAAGCACTGGCAAGTCAAATGCAAGGCATTGATAAGGCAGGCAAAGGGAGAATTTGAGAAGAAGCTTGCTGCGGGAGCAAAAATGCGTAATGAAAGACTCTTTCAAGTACATTCGTAGCAAAAAACCTGTGAGAGTCAGTTGGTTCATTAGGTGATAGAGGGGACAAAGGGGTACTAAGAGGCGACAAGGCGATAGCGGAGAGATTGAATGAGTTCTTTGCTTCGGTCTTTACTGAGGAAGCTGTAGGGATGTTACCCATGACTGAAGTGGTATTTAAAGGTGCGGAAGAATTGAAGGAAATATCGATATATCGGGAAAATGTATTACAACTATTTGATAAACTGAAGAGTAGCAAATCACCTGGGCCGGATGATATACATCCAAGGGTGTTGAAAGAACTGAAATATGAGATTACTAATAGCAGGTCTGCAATCTATGAACTATCATTAAAATCATCTGTAATACCTGAAGATTGAAGGATGGCGAATGTAACACTAATTTTTCAAAAGGGTTCCAGGGGTGATCTGGGAAACTACAGACCAGTGAGCCTGACGTCACTACCGGGAAAAATTTGTAGAAACCATCATAAAGAATAAAATTGCTGAACATGTAGGTAGTCATGGCTTAATGGGAGATAGCCAACATGGCTTTAGATAAGTAAGATCTTGTCTTACTAATCTGGTTATGTTTTTTTGAAGGTGTGAATAAACAGGTAGACAAAGGTGAGTCGGTTGATATAGTGTATTTGGACTTTCAGAAAGCTTTTGACAAGGTCCCTCATCAGAGACTTTGGCAAAACTAAAGAGTCATGGGATAGGAGGTAGTGTACTGTTGTGGATCAGGAACTGCTTAAAGGATAGAAAGCAGAGGGTAGGGCTAAATGGCCAATTTTCCCAATGGAGAAAGGTGAATAGTGTACCCCAAGGATCTGTGCTGGGTCCGCTGCTTTTTGACATATTCATAAATGACCTGGAAAAGGGAATCATGAGTGAGGTTATCAAATTTGCAGATGACAGAACACTATTTAAAGTTGCTAAAACCCAAGAGGATTGTGGAAAATTGCAAGAGGATCTTGATACATTGGAAGACTGGGCATCAAAATGGCAGATGAAATTTAATGTGGACAAGTGCAAAGTTATGCACCTAGGGAAGAACAACCCAAACTATGGTTACACAATGCAAGGTTCCACATTAGGAACCACCATCCAGGAAAAAGATTTAGGCGTCATTGTGGATAACATGTTAAAACCCTCGGCCCAATGTGCAACGGTGGCCAAGAGAGCAAACAGAATCCTAGGTATTATAATGAAAGGAATGGAAAATAAAACAAAGGATATTATAATGCCTCTATATCGTTCCATGGTGAGACCGCACTTTGAATATTGTGTGTAATTCTGGTGGCCGTATCTTAAAAAGGATATAGTGTTATTAAAAAAGGTTCAGAAAAGAGCCACCAAAATGGTAAAGGGGATGGAAGGATACCCCTATGAAGAAAGGCTAAAAAGGTTAGGGCTCTTTAACCTGGAAAAGAGACGGCTGAGGGGAGATACGATAGAAATCTATAAATTAATGGATGGAGTGGAACGGGTAAATGTAGATTGTTTACGTTATCAGAATATAGAAAGACTAGGGGACATGCAATGAAGCTACAGGGTAAACTATTTAAGACTAATAAAAGAAAATATTTTTTCACTCAACGGGTAATCAAACTCTGGAATTTTGTTACCGGAGGATGTAGTAAAGGCTGTTAGTGTAGCTGGGTTTAAAAAAGGTTTGGACAAGTTCCTGGAGGAAAGGTCCATAAACCATTATTAAGAAGGGACCCAGGTTATCAATGCTTGACCCAGTACAAGCATTGTGGAACCTGTGTCTTTTGGGGAAACTGCTAGGTACGTATGGCCTAAATTGGCCACTGTTGGAAACAGGATACTGGGCTTGATGGACCTTTGGTCTGACCCAGTATGGCATATCTTATGTTCTTATGAGTAGAGGAAGGCTCATGGTGAGAAGGGAGGAGATAGGACACGAGGGTGGCGGCATCGAAGGGGCAGAGATAGACATACATTCGGTAAGATTGGACGCTACACAAGGAGCAACTGCAGGAGTAAAGCGCCAAGTCCAGTGGATGGGGATGGGCGGTATAGTCTGTAAGGCCACCTGAAAGGGGAAACCCCCTAAACAGAAGAAGAAGAAAACAATAAACGTAAAGCCTGTGAACCGGAAGGGATAGGAAGGAGAGCTGGCTGCAGGGCGAACCCTGGGCACTGAAGGCCCAGACTAGTAGCGTGAGCTGATCAAGTGGGAGATGATAGACTGTCCTGCAGAATATGTGGCCTTGTCTTGAGTGTCCCCAGATTCACCCCAAGGAGCTTGCCCAAAGAGCACGTTCTGCTCCTTAGGCGTGCGACGCCACAGTTGCCCTAATTAAATAGTCCACAGTGCCTGGAGGGAAATTGTGGATAGTGGTCCTGGTGTGGGCGAGGAGGTGCCTGGAAGCAGTTAGGTGAAAGATCAGTAGCAGACAGACAGCACAGCAGGCAATAACAGCAGCAGCAGGTAGGGGTGAGAAGACAGTATTGCACTAATTAAATAGTATTGCACTAATACTAACAGTATTGCACTAATTAAATAGTATTGCACTAATTAAATAGTATTGCACTAATACTAACAGTATTGCACTAATTAAATAGTCCACAGGGGCAATTGATTTTGCCCTCTCCCTGTCCCCCTTCATTTTTTCCTATCTTGCCTTCCCCTCAGTATGTTTGATTGTATTACCTTTTTCTATTTATTTTTATGGAATTATTTTTCTTCCTTTCCACTAGTGGAATGTTTTTATTGTAAACTGCTCTGCTATATCCATGAAGGGCGGTATATCAAATTTCAATAAACATAAACATAGATCTTTTGTCGCGTCCAGATCACACCTCAAATTTCCATGTAATAAGAACATCCACTTGTAAACTGCACTCTTTCTACAATGGTCATTTACACATGGATGCAATTTACATGCATATATATACCTGGTTATAGTGGTGTACATTGCAAATAGCATCTGACAGAATGGGGGTGATTTTAGAAGCCCTATCACAGATCTAGCACCCAGGTAGAGAAATATACATCAGTGCTCTGAATTCTTAATAAAATAAGGTGACATCTGAATGTTTTGGTGTCCTCTTTGCTGCTATGCATCAAGTATAACTTTTGTTATAAGAACACCAGTGAAGCCATTAACACAAGGCTAAATGCTTTAGGAACTACTCTACAAGTGTTTAACAGAGGCTCTCAGTGTTCACTTCCTTGCATTTTAGGGGCTGGCGTTTTATACCCTAGCAGCAATTTTACCTGGGCAACTGATCCTGGCTGTCATGACAAAAGAAACCCTTTGAATTAATCAGGCTGCAGTTTGGAACAAATAGCATCCGGAGCCTAGGGCCTTCTTTGTAAGGCACAGTGCAGACAAGCACGTCCCAAAGTTGCTAATTCTCTCCATTTAAGGAGGGGCATAATAAAAGCAGCTCTCCACTTTCTCCCTCCTAGAAGTCCCTTCCTCCAGTACCTTTCTCTCTTCTTTTGTCCTCCCAGAAGCCTTTCTTTTAAGTAGGATTACCTACCAATTACATTTTTTTTTTTCAGGACAGACTGACCCAACCCTGGATTTACCCCTATTGGAAGTCCTAGCTCTCCTTTCTCCACTAGTGCTCCCTTTACATTAGGATTCATTTGTTCCTTCAGCTTTTCATCATCACTTATGTTCTTTCTGCCATCATTTTGTGAGGAAGGATGGCTTTTGCCTTCCAGTCCAGACTAACAGGTTAATTCCCCCTCCCTTCCTATTTTTAATGCTATTCCCAAAGCCGGAGGGAGCTTATCTAGAGCTACAAGTCCCAGAATTCAATGCAGCGTGAGTTGAAAAATAGAATTTGGCTCTGACTTGCTCTGGGGGCCTGGTGTCGGTTACGTAGTAGGTCTGTAGGAGTCGGATCAACTTTATGGACTAGAGAGCTTTTGCTGATTAACACTGAGCGTCACCTGTTTCATTTGTCAGGAAAATATTTACTTTGGGATTTGCTTGTCTCTCCTCTTGCTAGTCTAAATTTTGTTCAGTTTTCCTCTTGTTACTAGTTTAAACTGAGCAGAAATAAAATGAAAAGCTGCAATAAATAGGACGTTTTCAAATATTAACCTTTTGCCTCCCAAAGCTTCCATATTTAGCTTCTTTGTGCTTCCCAGAGGATCCATGAGGGGAGGAAGTGAGGCTGTTCTTGAGAAATATTAGCTGTTAAATCTAGATTCAATTCTATTTAAAAATGTTAGAAATGTTTGCAGTTTCTGTAAAGCAGCTTTGTCCTAAACAAAGGCATAGAGGGGGTAACCTGCACTGGTACCAAGCTAGAAAGGTGCCTTGTGCGACTAACAAATTTGGTGCCCCCTCCCCCAGCCACGTTCCCTAACTCGCTCCTTTTTGAGTTTCCTGGAAGACCAGTGATGAGATCAGAGCCCCCTTCTATACTTGTGCGACTGCACCACTCGTATGGCCCGGGTACAACTCTAGCCACCTCAATAGGTGGATTAGATGAACTATGCTGGTTTTTATCTGCCTCGTTTACTATGTTACTTTGGTGTTTGAGATTAAGTGAGTATGAACCCGTTCTGAAAACTGTGATGAATAGCTGTTAGTTGTGATAGTCTTGGTCAAGTTCCTGAGAATTTTCAGTTTTTTTCCTAAAGGGAAAGCCCTCTGATAAAGATGCCTGTCAGAGGTTCTGGAGAACGGCTCTGAATTGCATGTTACATTTTATGAGGCTACTGGAAGGTCCATCTCAGCTGAAGCTTGGACTTTTCAGCTCATCAGAGTTTGAGTCTAGACATTGACTAGACTTTCAGAATATCAACTTAATTCTTATTTCTCTCCTTTGCTCTTTGGTGTTTACTCCTAGGTATCCTTTCTTCTTTGTTATTTATTGATTGATAATAAGACTTTTTGGAGCATAGAGGTTGTGTGCTCTCTCTGCTGGTTGTGACCATACTATACCCTCTTCAGATCTTTCTGGTGCATGTGAGACTTACATGAGGAAGAAGAGAAGAAGGATCTTCTTGTTCTCAAAGGTTGTAAGACCAGTTGGCTTTTCAGGATATTCTTAAGAAGTATAGATGAGATTGATTTGCATACAAGTGAGGCAATTTGGGATTGGTTGCAAGGATATTGGCTGCTTTAAGCAAACCTTCAGATTTATGCCCCTCCTCTCAAGATTTTGATAATTAAACTCAGCAATCGTGATCACCCCAACATCCTCCCCCCCCCTCCTTACAACAATCCTGTAAAACTGCATAATTGAATATCATATATTTAAATATTAAACTTGTCAATTTCTCCAAGTGGGTTACTTTTTAATGCATATCATAACATCATGAATCTCACTCCTAAGCCACACTATGTGAAGTATGATCTCAGTCTTTCAAATATACTGTTAATCCTCGGAGTAGTTCTTGCATAATGCCAAAAGACCACCTCCTTCTGGAGTTCGTAAGAGGCAATATTGGTGATTTATCAATGTGTGCTTGGAAATTCCTCTTAATCGAGCCTGTGGCACCTAGCATGAAGGGAAATATCTTTCTGTTGTTCTGCCACATTTTCTTGGTTTCTGACTACATTTCTTGGTACTTGAAGATCTTCCCCCTCCTCATGCAATTCATAGACTAGTTGCTTTGGACTGACGCCTCTATAATCGGTGCCATCTGGTGTTCTTCTCGTTGACCACTATGTCGAGCTTCGTTACATCCAACCTTTTATAGGCCAGAATGGGGATATCCTAAGCTTTATGGTGAGTGGGTGTACCGTACTCCCTGCAGGTAAAGGAATGTGCTTGTGGGACTGTTGGGATTTTTGTTCTGCTCTTGTGGCTCTTTGCTGTTCCACAGAAGCTGCTGCCCTCGGCTGCCACCTGATCTTGCTTAGTGGCTGAGTTGGGGCTGGGAGGCAGTGTGCATACACAACTCTGTCACACATGTTAGGGATATCCTGGAGGCCGAGAGGTTCCTTATCCCTGTGTGATATGCACCTGGTGTTTCAGCAACAGCTTGTGTTCCATGCTGGAAGAGAGAGCTTTTGAAAACTGTTTTATATCTCCTCAGGAACAAAATATCTTTATTTTATTTGTTGTAACTGCTAGATAAATTTATCCTTTTTTGCAATACTGCTGTTTTAGGGATGAACAATCACCTGACTCACTGCTCACTCTGCCAGACTTGCCCATTTTCAGAAATGGTTCCCTGGACATTAATTCTTCTTTTATGCTTCCTGTACAGCAGCATCTGCTTAAAAGATTCAAAAGGATATTTGGAGCTGCTCAGAATTGGTTCTAATGTTCTGCATCTTTAGTGCTGAGAAGGCAATGCGAAGCCGTGGTGCCCCCATGTCTCTCAGATGCTGAGTCTTGCAGCCTAGCCCTGAGCCTGGTAAGAGTGACTTCTTATTCCTTTCAGGATGTCCAACTGATCAGCCCTCTTACAAAAACAGAGTGCTGTTCCTATTCCTATATCCGCTCTGGTTCATCTGGGTGCACTTGACAGCAGGTGGAAATTTGGCAGTGCAACACTAAGAGCGTTGCCCAAAAGATGACTCGCAGGAGGAGCCCCCCTTATTTCCACTGCAATGAAGTCTTCCCAGCATGACCAAATAACTCTTCACTGTAGTGCACTCCTCCAACTGCCCTGCATGCATGACCAAGCTAGCATGGTAAATACATTTGAGCCCCCATTGTACAGTCCAGGCTTAATTTAATTATCTCACAAATTGACTATCAGCAGACAGACCAACAATATCTCTCCTCATGCAGCTCAGCTCGTAGGCTATTGAGTTTTACTTTTCATTCTTGACCGATTTTTCTTAATGCCCAACACTAAAAGGGGATTTGTTGAAGTTTCAAAACAAAAGTAGACATATACTTCCATTTTGAAAATTACCGCTGGAAAATTGTGTGCTTACGTTTACACCAGCTCCTTGGGGGCACAAAGTTTCTGGTTTAATTTACATGCATATACTTGGATTTTGCAGAATATGTGCATCAGCGCAAACCGACATATCCTCAAACAGTGGAGCAACCATGCTCACAAAGGATTAATGGCAAAACAAAAGCGAGGTAAACCAAACAACTGGTGTATCGGACAGCTTTATTAGCAACTAACCCCAATGCGTTTCGACACTTTCCTTCTTCAGGGGATAAATACCTCAAAACAAAACAAAATACTTAAAATCATAAAGTTGTAATACATAATAAAAATTATAAAAATATCCAATAATAGGTAATAAGTTAAAAATTATGAGGCTAAGGCATAACAACGATAAATGGGTAATAACGTGTACCATGACACAAACAAATGTATAGAACATGGGAGTTGTAAGCAGTAACCAAAACTTCATGCTAACATCATGTGCTAGTTAAATGTTACACCTAACCAATCAACTTGTATTGGGTGAACACCAATGTAGATACTGGTGATATCGGAGAGAGAAGGACCTGTAGGGAAAAGTTAAAATTATATGGCAAAGACTCTCACTCTTTCTGATAGTAGCCCAAAACTAGAAAGAAGACCTCTGAAATGTTAGAATAATCCTGTAATGTAAATCAGTATATCAGGAAATTGAGAACTGTCACTGCGAGTAAAATGTATAAAAGTCGATGGTAAAAACAAGGCAGCAAAATGAGCCACATGATGTAAAACGTAATAATAACACACAAAATATATGAACCGGTGGCTAAGTAATCAAAAAGACCCAATTGAGTTAAACTATTCATACTCTTCTTAGAGTCATGCAACCATACTTTCATAATGCAGCTTTGAGATCAAACAGCATGATCGGAGAACATCAGGCTTTAAACTGGAAGTTTCACGCCAAACAGAGCTGAAAGGCCATCAAAGCAGACACTAGTTTGAGGACTGTACTGGTAAAAGCACCAAATCAATGAGATGAATGCAAAAGGCAAAAGATGGCAATGGGACTACCAAAGATTGCATTTAGAACAAAATGCCGTATAATGTAACGATGAAGATATCGGCAAACTCTAGATAGCAAAAGCAATGAATGAATAGTTGGTTTCCAAAATAGTGTGTTGGTAAGTTACAAACAATGGCAAAGCCAGTTCAGGGAAAAAGCGTGAATTAATGCCATGCAAATTAAGCCACATATCAGATGGACAATTTTGTATCTAGCAAATATGTGCACGATGAACATGAAAGGCAAGAGGCCCTTTTGGCAAATAATTAATCTGTGTGGGTTGAATTTTACTTCAATCGTTTTTAACAAGAAAAAAAACACCTGTGTTGAGAGCTTTTCTTGATCTTGTATAATTTTTATCATGTTCACGAGATTGATTTAGTTATTTGTCAGCTCTGGATATACCACTAGGGCCAAAGCATAAGGAAAGTGCACACTCGTAAAGACACCAGATCTGTATGTAAGGAATTAGACATCGGGGACTGTCAGAAAACATTAATTCTTTTCGAAGTTTAGCTGTTTACTATGGTGGTTTCAAGTAGTACCCTCTGGTTATGGAGGACAAGCAAGAACCATCTTAAGTCAAAACATATCGGATAGAGAAGAGAGTAGGGCACTTCCCATTGCCCATCCTTGTACAGCAGTGACTCCCTTCCTCAAGCAGGAGGACCGAAAACATGGAGACATTAAGGGGTATGTTTACTGAACAGCGGTAGTGGCTCCCCTGTGATAAACGTATCCCTAAGAGTTCGCAGGTGGATTCTAAGATGAATTCCCAATAAGGGAGAACTCCAGGTTACAAGGTAGATGAGTCCGACAAACTACATTCTCTGTTCTGCCTGGAACTTTATCTGGAAATCAAAACATCCAAAGCCTGGGGGGGGGGGAGGAGTGGGGACCTTTCAAAAATATCATCTTTACTTATTAAATTTGTTATCCTATAAAGAAAAATAAAAAGTGATAGATTAGGGCATCTTTATTAGGGTGGGGTTTACCACACCCTAAGTATGTTAAGCTATTAGCGTGGAGGCTCTGTATTAAAAATCCTTGCTAACCAGTATAGGGGTCATTCCAGAACATGAACAAGGGGTTTGTATGTGCAGCGGGGACGTTTATGTGCTGAAAAATGTCCCAGAACGTAGTCTGAAACACTGCTGGCATGCATGTCCACAGCGCTAGCACAGGGATCTCAGAATGTGGGTGGGAGAGGGTGGAACAGGGATGTAATCAGCTGTGGAGATGTAGAAAGCGTATTCAGGAAAGGCCCGTGTATGTATTGAGTGCTTCCCAAAAATGCCCCCGTTATTCCTGCTGAAACATGGTATAAGGCTAGGACTTAGAAAATATTCTGCTGTGCTCTGCAATGTGTCCCATATAGAAGAATGGTTGTGGCAAGTGCGTTTTGAAGTGGTGTGACTGCAGTCTTGAGGTACATGGAGCAGAGGTGAGGGAATGTTATAAGGTACAGAAACCTTTCTAAACAGCCTTACAGAAATATGAAGAAGAGCAATAGTGTTTATTTAGGCTATGCACCTATGTGCTCTTTGTGCTAAAGGAGCCAATCTGTGGGGCCCTAACAATTCCCATGTTCCGAAAAATGGGACTGCTGATGCAGGGATAGTATGGGCATGAGCAGGGAAAGGATTCCTTTTGTTGGTGAGAAGCGGAGATCCTGTTTGTAGTCCTGGTACCCAATGTTCCCTCTAATTTTCTGTAGGCTGTGTGGGCATAAAATAGCTGTGCAGCTTTTGAAGGAAGGTTAAATTTTTGTGCACCACATAACGACACTCGGAGTTATATACTTTAAAATTTGACTACACGTCAGAATACAATATGTACACCACATTGATTTTAATCAAATTAAATGAAAATAGATGATTATGAAATGAAGCGGAAAATTTCTAGTAATTACAATCACAACGTTTAAATTTTAAGATGTCTGTGTTTTTTCTATCAGAATCAGAACTGTAATTTTTGTGCACTCTGTTGTAAAGTATGTGCGCTCGCTCGGCGATGTGTGTGCGTGCGCACAGCTTAGAGGGGAACAGTGCTGGTACCCCATGCGGCTTATATTATGTCCTAGCTGTCATGTATAGGTTCAGGACATGTTTTTGTGACAAAGTGAGAGCATGTGTGGGTTTTTAAGGGGTACACGGGGGAGGGGGGATCTGGTGTGCTTATCTGCAATTCAGGGGAGACATGAAAGCCTTGCCAGTACTTGGACCGTATGGATGACCAAAGAATCACCAGGTGCCAGTGTGACTGAGCAATAAAACTCAGAAGGTTTATTATAGCTAGATGTCATAACCTATCCCCGTCAATAAGGGGCCTTCAGAATAAGGGCATTCAACATTGCAAACAGCATAAATGTATGCCCATAATGCACATTTTGTGGAACCAATGGTGTTGCTGTTGAGCATGTATTAGTGTTTGTACTGCTAAATGCCCTTATTCTGAGGGTCCCTGTTATTGACAGGGATATGTTTTGACATTTAGCCATAGGTAGCCTATGCTGATTCCTCTTGGATTATTTAACATGGGGTACTCTAATAAGATCTGATGATATTGGCAGTGTGATAGGGCTGACATACATCCGCTAAGCCTGGCACTTGGAGACACCACTGATGTAGTGCCAACATTCCTTGGATTGCCCCATGTGGTCTACATCCCTACTCATGCCAGGATCACTGAGAGCTGCAAGATTGGTGATATATCTAGAGTTTGGCTACTTGGTGTGATGGCACAGAGATCTCCCCTCCCATGCCCACAAAGGTCTGACCAGGGGAGCAGTGCCACAAAGCGGACTGTGGGAAGGCAGACAGGGTTGACCCACAGGTAGCGGATGTATGCTGACTAATGTATACCATGATGGGACAGGTGCAGTTGCTGTGAGAAATGCTAGTACCCAAATATGTGGGAATCTGATGCCATAGCCAGAAGGCCCTACCACAACTACAATTACTACTGATCATTTGTATAGCACAACAAGGCATATGCAGCACTTTAGACACATGAAACAGATGGTCCCTGCTCAGCGGAGCTTACAATCTAGTCTGGACAAACACAGCAGCTGTGAACAAGATACATCCAGGGGAAATGGTTAGGAAACACAAGGGAGCCTAGGCGGATCTGATCCAACAGCAGCACCAATGAGGTGCATACGGAGCTGCAAAGTGAAGGGAGCGACATCTGGCTATGATGATAGAAGCAATCTGACAGAACAGTGTTGTTCATGGGGGGGGGGGAGATAAGAGGGGAATGGTAGTGCAGAGTAGCAGAATGAGTGCACTTATAGGTCAGAAGCATGAAAAAAAGCATATATTTTGTTGCTCAACAATGTTACGCATCCTTTGGGGACCTACAAGGTAAGTTCCGGGTTTTGTGGATTTGATGAGGGTCCATCCCTAGCTGCTTAAGGTGTGTTTGTAGAGATGACCAGGGCAGGAATCACTGGGGCGAGTCTGACTCGATGGCATTTAACAGCAACATACCATATTGGGTGGCACTGGGCATTTTTCAGGGCATATGAGGGACTGGTATATAATCTAGGTTGCAGCAGTTGTCATTTCTTATTGGTATTTGTTTAGTGTGCATCAGAAAACTGTCTGTGATGAGCAGCTTAGGAAATGCACGTTTTTCCTGAGGGGCATGGTGTCTGCAGGTACTTTGTGGGGGCGGGCAGGATCTGATACATGTAACGTTTCAGATGTCCAAAATGTTTCCCCATGTCCAGGGCTTGGGCCAGGCTGAATAGTACTTGCACGTGCCCTACGTGCCCTCCGACTACATCTATCTCCCCAATTCCAGACCCATGGGCATGTCCAGACCCGTGGATGCAGAATTAAGTTCAGAGGGGCCCAATTTTTGTTTTAGACATGTCTATGGGCTGGATGTGCACATTATGGAATTGGACTCCATGTTTATAAGAACATAAGATATTCCTTACTGGGTCAGACCAACGGTCCATCAAGCCCAGTATCCTGTTTCAAATAGTGACCATTCCATGTCTCAAGTGCCTGTTGGGTTCCCAAAGGTATACACATTCCATGCTGCTTGTCCCAGGGGTAAGCAGTGAATTTCCCCAGTCGTCTTTGATAATGATTTATGGACTTTTCCTCCAGGAATTCCTCCAAACGTATTTTGAACACAGCTACACTAACAGAACATAAGAACATAAGATATGCCATACTGGGTCAGACCAAGGTCCATCAAGCCCAGTATTCTGTTTCCAACAGTGGCCAATCTAGGTCATATGTACCTAGCAGTTTCCCCAAGAGACACAAGTTCCACAATGCTTGTACTGGGTCAAGCATTGATATCTTCGGTCACTTCTTAATAATGGTTTATGGACCTTTCCTCCAGGAACTTGTCCAAACCTTTTTTAAACCCAGCTACACTAACAGCCTTTACTACACCCTCCGGTAACAAATTTCCAGAGTTTGATTACACGTTGAGTGAAAAAATATTTTCTTTTATTAGTCTTAAATAGTTTACCCTGTAGCTTCATTGCATGTCCCCTAGTCTTTTTCTATATTCTGATAAGGTAAACAATCGATCTACGTTTACCCGTTCCACTCCGTTCATTAATTTATAGACTTCTATCATATCTCCCCTCAGCCGTCTCTTTTCCAGGTTAAAGAGCCCTAACCTTTTTAGCCTTTCTTCATAGGAGTATCCTTCCATCCCCTTTACCATTTTGGTGGCTCTTCTCTCTACCTTTTCTAAAATCGCTATATCCTTTTTAAGATACGGCGACCAGAATTGCACACAATATTCAAGGTGTGGTCTCACCATGGAACGATATAGAGGCATTATAATATCTTTTGTTTTGTTTTCCATTCCTTTCCTTATCATACCTAGCATTCTATTTGCTCTCTTGGCTGCCGCTGCACACTGGGCCGAGGGTTTTAACATGGTATCCACAATGACGCCGAAATCTCTTTCCTGGGTGGTGGTTCCTAATGTGGAACCTTGCATCGTGTAACCATAGTTTGGGTTGTTCTTCCCTAGGTGCATATCCTTGCACTTGTCCACATTAAATTTCATCTGCCATTTTGATGCCCAGTCTTCCAATTTATCAAGATCCTCTTGCAATTTTTCACAATCCTCTTGGGTTTTAACAACTTTAAATAGTTTTGTGTCATCTGCAAATTTGATAACCTCACTCGTTATTCCACTTTCCAGGTCATTTATGAATATGTCAAAAAGCAGCGGAACCAGCACAGATCCCTCGGGTACACCACTATTCACCTTTTCTCCATTGGGAAAATTGGCCATTTAGCCCTACCCTCCGCTTTCTATCTTTTAACCAGTTCCTGATCCACAATAGTACACTGCCTCCTATCCCATGACTCTTTAGTTTTGCCAAAAGTCTCTGATGAGGGACCTTGTCAAAGGCTTTCTGAAAGTCCAGATACACACACAATATCAACCGACTCACCTTTGTCCACCTGTTTATTCACTCCTTCAAAAAAACATAACAGATTAGTAAGACAAGATCTTCCTTGTCTAAAACCATGTTGGCTGTCTCCCATTAGGTCGTGACTTTCTACATGCTGAGTAATTTTATTCTTTATGATGGTTTCTACCATTTTTCCCGGTACTGACGTCAGGCTCACTGGTCTGTAGTTTCCCGGATCACCCCTGGAACCCTTTTTAAAAATTGGTGTTACATTGGCAATCCTCCAATCTTCAGGTATTAGAGATGATTTTAATGATAGTTCACAGATTACTGATAGCAGTTCTGCAATCTCATATTTCAGTTCTTTCAACACCCTTGGATGTATACCATCCGGCCCAGGTGATTTGCTACTCTTCAGTTTATCTAATAGTTGTAAGACATCTTCCCGATGTATCGCTATTTCCTTCAATTCTTCCGCACCTTTAAATACCACTTCAGTCATGGGTAACATCCCTATATCTTCCTAAGTAAAGACCGAAGCAAAGAATTCATTCAGTCTCTCTGCTATCGCCTTGTCGCCTCTTAGTGCTCCTTTAACCCCTTTATCATCTAATGGACCAACTGACTCTCTCACAGGTTTTTTGCTACGAATGTACTTGAAAAGGTCTTTATTTCACGTTTTTGCTTCCGCAGCAAGCTTCTTCTCAAATTCTCTCTTTGCCTGCCTTATCAATGCCTTGCATTTGACTTGCCAGTGCTTGTGCTGTTTCCAGGTTTCATTGTTTGGCTCTTTTCCATTTCCTGAAAGATGCTTTTTTGGAAACAGCCTCTCTTTAAACCATGCTGGCAGTTTTTTGGACTTCCTTCCACTTTTCTTAAAGCGTGGAATACAGCTGGTCTGGGCTTCCAAGATAGTATTTTTCAACAACACCCAAGCTTGATGTACGTCTTTAACCTTTGCAACTGCTCCTTTTTAGTTTTTTCTTAACTGTTTTTCTCATTTTATCATAGTCTCCCTTTCGAAAGTTAAAAGGTAGTACTGTGGATTTCCTTACTATCCCTCCTCCACTAATTAAATTAAATCAAAGGCGATCATGCTATGATCACTATTGCCAAGTGGCCCCAACACCCTTATCTCTTGCACTAGATCTGGTGTTCCATTAAGGACTAGGTCTAATATGGCTTCCCCTCTGGTCGGTTCATGAACCAGCTGCTCCAAGAAGCAGTCATTTATTTCATCTAGGAACTTTATCTCCCTAGCATGTCCTGACGTGACACTGACCCAGTCGATACCGAGGTAATTGAAATCACCCGTTATTATTACTGCGCTGTAACTTTTGTTAGCTTCCTTGATTTTCTTTGAGCATTTCATCATCCATTTGGTCATTCTGGCCAGGTGCTCGATAGTACACCCCCACTGCCATTGCCTTCCCCCTTTTATATGGAATTTCAATCCATATAGATTCTACAGCAGATTTTGTTTCCTGCAAAACTTTAATCCTTTCTGAGTCAATGCCCTCTCTAACATAGAGCGCAACCCCTCCACCAATTTGATCAGCTCTATCATTACGATATAGTTTGTACCCAGATATCAGTGTCCCACTGTTTGTCCTCCTTCCACCATGTCTCTGATATTCCAATCATATCTACCTTTAATTTAGTGCTATATATTCTAACTCTCCCATCTTATTCTTTAGACTTCTAGCATTTGCATACAAGCATTTTAGAGAACGTATTTTATTCATGTTAATTTGGCTATTGTTAGACATGGGTACATTGGGATCTTTAAGCTCTGTCTGCTCCATACTTGAGGGCATTTGGGCTACTTTACTCTATTGTGGAACCTCTCTGCTTTTGGTAGTATCCTTCAAGGATACATTCTTCCGAACCATCCGCTCTTGGGCGACTGTCGGCTTTCCCCTAATATCTAGTTTAAAAGCTGCTCTATCTCCTTTTTAAAGGTTAATGCCAGCAGCCTGGTTCCATCCCGGTTAAGGTGAAGCCCATCCCTTCGGAAGAGCCTCTCCTTTCCCCAGAATGTTCCCCAGTTCCTAACAAATCCAAAACCCTCATCTCTGCACCATTGTCTCATCCACGCATTGAGACTCCGGAGCTCTGCCTGCCTTTTACTACATTCTCTGGTAATGAATTAGTTTGTACAGGTTGAGTGATTTTTTTTTTTTCTCTCTGATTAGTCTTAAATGTGCCACATTGTAGCTTCATTGCATGTCCCCTAGTCTTTCTACTTTTTGAAGAAGTAAACAACTGATCTATGTTGACCCATTCCATTCTGTTCCTTTTGTTATTTTATAGACCTCTATCATATCTCCCTTCAGCCATCTCTTTTCCAAGTTGAAGAGGCCTAACCTTTTTAGCCTCTCTTCATAGGGGTATTCTTCCATCACCGTTACCATTTTGGTCACTCTTCTCCGTACCATTTCCAATTCTGCTAGATCCTTTTTAAGATCTGGCAACCAGAATTACACACAATATTAAAGGCACGGTTGCACCATGGAGCGATACAGAGACATTATAATATCCTTGGTTTTATTCTCCATTCCTTATGATTCCTAGCATTCTATTTGTTCTCTTGGCCCCACTGCTGCTCTCTGGGCAGAGACTTTTAATGTATTATCCATGATGATACCCACATCCTTTTCCTGAGTGGTGATACCTAATGTGGAACTTTGCATTGTGTTTGGGTTGTTCTTTCCTAAGTAACGTGGACAAGTGAAAACTTTATGCAAATTTCATTTGCCCTTTGGACTCCCAATTTTTCACATCCTCTTAATAACTTTGAATAATTTGGTGTCATCTGCAAATTTGATCACCCTTCTCATTATTCCTATTTCCAGGTCATTTATGAATATGTTAAACAGTGGGTCAGCACAGATCCCTGGGGTACGCCACTATTCACCTTTTCTATTGAGAAAATTGTCCATTTAGCCTTACTCTTTGTTTTCTATCTTTTTAACCAGTTCCTAAAACACAATAGTACACTGCCTCCTATCCTATGACTTTTTAATTTCCACAAGTCTCTTATGGGAGACCTTGTCAAAGCTCGCTGAATATCCAGATACACTATCAACCAGCTCACCTTTTATCTACCTGTTTATTCACACCTTCGAAAAAATATAACAGATTAGTGAGAAGACTTTTCTTGGCTAAATCCACGTTGGCTTCCTGTCATTAAGCCATGACTATCCACATGTTCAGTAATTTTACTCTTTGTAATGATTTCTACCATTTTGCCTGGTATAGACGTCAAGATCACCAGTCTGTAGTTTTCTAGAGCACCTCTGAAACCATTTTTAAAAATTTGGAGAATGGCCAGTCTAACTCCAATGTTCAGATACTACAGATTATTTTAAGGATAGTTCACAAATTACTAAAAGTAGGTCTGCAATTTATTTTTATTTATTACAATTTCTTATATACTGCACTATTCGATATCAGCGCGGTTTACAGTATAACAAAATGACCAGAACAACAAGCTGTTCGGTTTTACAGAGAACAGAAGTACAAACTTGGATAACATGGGTGAACTATATACATAAAATATTTACATAGTTCAGTTCTTTCAAGCATCCTGGAATGTATAGCATCTGATCCAGGTGATTTGCTGCTCTTTAATTTATCAAATAGCTGTATTACATCTCTCTGATTTATCAAAATTTGTTTCAATTCTTTTGTTACCCATGCCAGGAATGATGTTTAAAGGTGATGTAAGTTTCCTGCATCGTCTTCAGTATAGACAGAAGGAAATAATTTGTTCACTCTCTGCTTTTGACTATGCTTTGGGCAGAGAGTGGGGCACTAATGGTTCACACTGGATTTTGTGTGCTTTCTAACTGCATATATTGCTGTCTACGTAAAAGGACTGCAGCCACCCCCAATCTCAATTGATAACTCTTCCAACAAGGACGGAATTAAAGCAGCGCTTGTGTAGGGATTATCTAGTGCTTTCAGTTTTGATCCTTTTAGAGAATAATTACACTGCTGTCGATCATGGGTATTTTCAATCAGATAGGGGACACTCCCATATGCCCCCTTCTCTCTAAATTTGGGCCCAATCGGTGAATTTTCATTGAGGCACCTCTGGATAGCTGGACAGATTTGAATCAGCCGCTAAACTATTGCAAATGTGTAGTACTCATCATTTTATTTGTTAATACAGTTTTATTACCTACCTGAATGTAACTTGTCTTTAAACTTCTGAGACAGTATGCTGTGACAGTGTGCTCGTGGGGCTGCTGGGAGGGTGAGGAGGAGGAGGAGGAAGGAGGTCTCTACCTGATGTTGGCCCTCTGTAATGGCACATTAAGGTCCTGATTTATTAAGCTGCCTTTTCCCATAGAAAATGGGAAAACAATAAATTGGGCCCTTAGAAAATAAACCGTGATGCACCTTTTGGGGGTGGAGGGCACTGTGACCAGGATGCCAGTGGCTGGCTCCTAAATTTTTAAGCTGAGTTCAAGAACATAAGAAAAGCAATACTGAGTCAGACCAGGGTCCATCAAGCCCAGTATCGTGTTTCC
Organism: Ichthyophis bannanicus; assembly: GCA_033557465.1. NCBI lineage: Eukaryota > Metazoa > Chordata > Amphibia > Gymnophiona > Ichthyophiidae > Ichthyophis > Ichthyophis bannanicus. Next base: position 125,803,682 of record CM066049.1, read on the forward strand.
AGCAGTGGCCAATCCAGGTCAGGTTCCTAAAAAGGTACACAACTTCTACAATGCTTATCCCGGGGTAAGCAGCGCATTTCCCTGCTCCTCTCTAATAATGGTTTATGGACTTTTCCTCCAGGAAACTGTCCAATTATTTTTTTTTATCCAGCTACAATAACAGCTTTTACTACATCTCTGGTAACAAATTGCCTACTTGTTGAGTGAAAAAAAATGTTTTCTCTTATTAATCCTAAATGGGCTACATTGTAGATTCATTCAGTGTCTCTCCTGGCCTTTCTACTTTTTGAAGGAGTAAACAACCAGTCTGTTTACCGGTTCCACGCCATTCATTAATTTCTAGACCTCTATCATATGTCCTTTTCCAAGTTTATGAGCTCTGAGAATATAAGACACTCGAGAAAGGCGAGATAGGATAGAGAGGTTGACGTTGTGACGTTCAGATTCTGGCGGTATTTTAGAAAAGGCTCTGCTCAAAATGGAGCTTTTTCTAAAATGCAGAATAAGGAGGCGCAGGACTGCATGGGTATGTGCTGATATGTAGACATGGAGGAGCGATTTTTGGAAATCCATATGTAGGCATAGACATCCCTATCTAGGCTTGGGGAGGCTATACCTTCTCAGTCCCGGTAACCTACCCAACTCCCAATAAAACTGGCAGGCAGCATTGATATTTACCTTGCTTGCCAGTTTTACTCAGTTAGGTAAAGTCCTTGCCTTGAAATCCAAGGTGCAATTTGTAGACGCCATGGCAACCTGGAGTCGGGGATTTGTTGAGCCGCATTATAGCAGTTTCATAACAAGCTGCCTAAACCATTTCTGCGAAAGCACCTATTTTATAAAGGCAGCAAAATGCGTTACATTTTTGACCTGCCCTGGCCACTCCCTATCTACAGCCCTGACACACCCCTTTGCAATTTCTTTGTAGTTAGGACAGTCACATGTACATCGAGCCCTTCCTGAAATCACCATTTCCACGTTTAAATGCTGAACACGGTTTCTGAAATAACCCCTAGTACCTCACAAAGCAAACTTCTCACCATTGTGAAAGGTAGACTTTACAGATATCCTGGGAATTGGGACATGGATAAAGAAATCCTCACCAGTAAGGGCTCTCTGGAAGCAGTCAGAGCGCTACATGTGAAGAAATAAACTGCGCCTGTCACATACTGGAATAAGTGATTATGATCTGGTGACATAAAAATGTACCATTAGCTAAAAAGCAGCCTGCTAATGTTACATGGAAATTGCTATGGGTTCTAATATTGGACCGGAACTACCGAGGCTGCTGAAATGCCAGCTTGGAGCCTACAATTACCTACAAATTTATATTCTGTACCTTTTGGGCTCACTGTTTTTGGTTTTTTTTTTTTAAACTGAGCTTCCAAGACTTGCCAGCTTCCAAAAGCACCATGCCCCTTCTGGGAGAGTTACTACGAATCTGCTGATTTTTACAGGAGACTGTCTGTTTTCAGCTCTTTTCCAAGGAGCATGTTATCCCCTCTAGACTTGTACTCTTGTTTGCATTAATAATACACAACTATGGGCATTGATTTATTAAGCTTTGCTTGCCCCATTGACAGAGAGAGAAATTAATGAAGTTGCGTTACTATGTTAGTGTGTACGAGCCATTAATGCACTTTCTTAGCATATTAGTCCCATTTACATAAGATGGGACCTGCAATAAATAACACGTTCGTGCATGTAGAACATGGTAATACAAAATGCAGCCCAGCATAGGAAACATGCATAGTAAATCAGGCCTACAGAGGGAAGTATTTCCAGGAGAGTGGTTTTGGAATTAGGGGTGCATCACAAAGACATCTTCCCCCTGACACCCCTGCGCAGTAGGATTAACAGGTGGCACCCTATCCATCACTGCCAGAACCCCTTCAGCTTTAATAAATTGTTTACCCAAGTAAAAACGAAAGCAGATAAACTCGCTGCTTGGCAGACCCGAGGTCTGTATTAACTCAAATCACTCCTCCTCCTACACCTCGGTGAGCTTGCACGCTCAAACATGGATTATCTGCAGGCCTGGCCTATCGAGGTCTGTACTAGAATATTTCAGAAATAGACTTGACTTGCTAGAGGTCGTATTTACACAGAAATAGATTCATCCTTCTACTCATTTCGTCTTTACAATTCTCTACATTCTTTCTTATGTTCTAAATATCTGCACATCCTTTTAGATTTAATTTGGTGGGAAAATGAATGTTTCTACATTCCAGCAGCTCTCTCCCACACTGGATTCATCTGCTTCTGTCACGAGGCCTGTGCTATGATCTTAACATGTTGTGCATTGCACAGCACATTACATGGTAAATGAACACCCACAAGGGCCTTTGAAATGGAAGCACATCAAATAATTAACATATAACTGCCTGCTAAAAAATATTTTAGTTGATTGCTTTAGTACATGTGATGTATGTTAATGTTGTAATGTCAATGTTTATTGTAACTTTATACTGTTATTTTGTTACAATTCAGAGTAGTTACTCACCTGTAACAGGTGTTCTCCAGGAGCAGCAGGAATCAGTCCTCACATATGGGTGTCATCGGCGCCAATGAAGCCCCAGCGGAGTATTTCCCCAGCTTTCTATGAAAGTCTTTGGGAATGCTGGCACGCATGCGCAGTTCCCTTCCCGCCTAAAGGTGCCATCTTACCTCAGTCAAATGACATAGCTAAGAACAGCACACAAAAATGAAAAATAAACTATGTACAACTGCAACTCCAAGGGGAGGAGGGAGGGTTGTGAGGACTGATTCCTGCTGCTCCTGGAGAACACCTGTTACAGGTGAGTAACTACTCTTTCTCCAGGACCAAGCAGGAAGTCAGTCCTCACATATGGGTGACTCCCAAGCTCTGGGCTACTGAGGAAACCAGGCTGAACAAGAGAACTCCCTCTAGTTTCAGCAGCAAAGAAAGGCTTTTCAAGGACACAACCTCCACCAGTAGCCCAACAGAGGGCAGGAGTTGCCTAAACCTCAGAGATTCTGGAGTACTGCCTGGCCAAAAGCACTGTCCCTATGGGACTCCCTCTCCAGGCAGTAATGGGCTGCAAAAGTCTGGCTTGAAGACCAAGTTGCAGCCCTGCAGATGTCCACCAAGGGCACAGAGCAGAGATGAGCCACTGAGGCAGCCATTGCCCTGACATGATGGGCCGTGACCCTACCCTGCAAAGGAAGGTCAGCCGCCTTGTAAGCCCAGGTGATACAGTCAGCCACCCAGATGGACAAGGTACACTTGGACACAGCCAACCCCAACTTATTGGGGTCAAAGGATACGAAGAGCTGAGTAGCCCTTCTATGCCCTTGCGTACGGTCAAGGTAGAAGGATAAGGCCCTCCTACAGTCCAGGGTATGCAGAACTGCTTCAGCCTGGCTTGCATGAGGCCTAGGGAAGAATGTTGGAAGGACCACCTCCTGATTGAGGTGGAAAGAGGAGACAACCTTTGGGAGGAACTTTGGATGAGTCCTGAGGATTACCCTGTTCCTATAAATCCTGGTGTAAGGCCTATCACAGACCAGGGCCTGAAGCTCACTTACTCGCCTAGCCGAGGCAAGGGCTATCAGGAAGAGTGTCTTGCAGGAGAGGAAGCGTAGTGGACAAGTAGCCATCGGCTCAAATGGTGGGCGAGTCAGCTGCTGCAAGACCGCATTCAGCTCCCACTCAGGGGCAGGAGGACGGATGGGAGGCTTGAGCAAAAGCAAGCCCCTGAGAAAGCAGGACACCAAGGGGTGACCAGACAGAGAATGTCCCTCCACCAGAGAGTGGTGAGCTGCTAGAGCTGAGAGGTGTACCAGAACAGAATTGGACTTAAGTCCCTGATTTGATAAGTGCAGTAGGTACTGAAGCACTACTGGCACAGTACAAGAGAAAGGGTCCTCTGTACGTAGCTGACACCACACAGAAAACCTCTTCCATTTGAGAGCATAGGTTTTCCTAGTGAACTGTTTCCTAGAGGCTAGGACAACCTCCTCAACTTCCTGAGGTAGGCCCCAGGGAGCCAAAACTACCCTTGCAGCCTCCAGGCCATCAAATTGAGAGCTTTGAGATTGGGGTGCAAAAGGGAACCCTGCTCCTGTGAGAGAAGGTCGGGTTGCAACCCCAGAGGTAGTGGAGGATCCACTGCCAGTTGAAGCAGAAGAGGAAACCAAGGCTGTCTCGGCCATCTGGGAGCCACAAGCAGGACCGAGGCCTTGTCCTGAAGAATCTTGAAGAGAGTTCGGGCCACCAAAGGCGTGGGAGGAAACACATACAGGAGGCCCTGAGACCAGGATATCAGAAAAGCATCCGCTGCTATCCGTAGAGGATGCGGTTGCCTGGAGCAGAACTTTGGCAGTTGCTTGTTCATTGGGCTGGCAAAGAGATCTATCAAAGGGAGACCCCATTTTAGGAAGATCTTCTGAACTACTGAAGGATGCAGCTGCCACTCGTGGGGCTGCAGTATTCTGCTTAATCTGTCTGCCAGGTAGTTGTCCTGGCCTGGAAGGTACACAGCCTTTAGGAGCATGTTGTGCTTGAGGGCAAAAGAACAAAGGTCCTGGGCCTCCCGACAAAGGATCCTGGACCCGGTTCCGCCCTGTTTGTTCACATAAAACATGGCAACTTGGTTGTCTGTCTGGATCAGGACAGACTGGTGAGTCAGGGTAGGAGTGAAAGCTTTGAGTGCTAATCGAATAGCTCTGAGTTCGAGGAGATTGATCTGCTGTGCAGCTTCCCAGGGAGACCAGAGGCCCTGGGTGCACTTGCCCAGACAATGAGCTCCCCAGCTTTGCAGGTAGGCATCTGTTAGCACTACTGTGTACCCTGGAATCTGAAAAGGCACCCCTTTCAGCAGATTGGGTGGGTGTAGCCACCAGTTGAGGGAGTGCAGAAATGGTCTGGACACCCTTATTCTGTCGCTGAGGCTGTCTGTGACCACTGAGCCCGAAGACACCACTGTGCAGGCCTCATATGGAGCCTGGCATTGGGGGTCACATGCACTGTTGAAGCCATGTGGCCTAGAAGCCTCAGGCAGAGTCTGGCTGAGACCAGGGACCTGCAGAGAAACTGATTTGCCAAGGCCATCAACCTTTGGGCTCTGTCTTCTGGCAAGAATGCCTTTTCCAGGAGAGAGTCCAACCTTGCCCCTATGAACTCCAAGATCTGGGAGGGGAGCAAAGTGGACTTTGCGAAGTTTATGACAAACCCCAGGTGTTGTTGAAGAGCAATAGTCCTGAGGGTGGCTTGATTGGCCTCCTGACATGTCTGACCCCTGATGAGCCAGTCATCTAGATAGGGGAAGACAAAGATTCCCTGATTTCTCAGGTAGGCCGCCACCACCGCTAAGCACTTTGTAAAGACACTGGGGGCGGAGGTGAGGCCGAAAGGCAGCACTCTGTACTGATAATGGTTTCCTCCCACAATGAACCTGAGGTACTTTCTGTGGTCTGGATGAATGAGGATGTGAGTGTACGCATCCTTTAGATCTAAGGAGCATAGCCAATCTCCCTGCTGGAGGTAGGGCAGAAGGGTTCCAAGAGTAAGCATCTTGAACTTTTCCTTCACTAGGAACTTGTTGAGGTTCCTGAGGTCCAGAATGGGTCTAAGGCCACCGGTTCTTTTGGGCACCAGGAAATACCTGGAGTAGAATCCGTGACCTTGCAAGTGGGGAGGCACAGGCTCCACCGCCCTGTCCACCAACAGACCCTGAAGTTCCTGAAGGAGAAGGTCTGTGTGCAGGGCAGGCCTGGGAGGCTCTCCTGGAAAGTATGGAGGAGGCAGTTGGTGAAAATGGAGGGCATAGCACTTGTGGACTATCTCCAGCACCCAACTGTCCCCGGTGATAAGGGGCCACTGGTGGGCAAAGAGGGCGAGACGACCTCCTGTGCAGGGTTGGGAGAGCAGTGGAGGAGAGGCTACGCTCAAGGAGTCAAAAGCCCCCACCCTGCTGAGTGGTAGCAGGGGCCTGAGGCTTTGGGGGTCCTCTGCCTACGGGGCCCATTACCCTGCCCCTTGGCTTGCTGACCCTGGGGGGCAGCTTGGGCAGCCTGATATTGCGGGTACTGTTTGTAGGCAGTGCCCTTCCTCGGGTAAAAGGGCTTTTTACCCGAGCCCTTCTTTTTATGAGAAGGGGCAGAGGTCTTCCTCGACAGCCTTGTCCGTGTGAGGTGCTCGGTCTCAAGCTGAGCGGCCTTCTCAGTCATGGGCTTGCCAAAAAGGTTTTCACCTCGGCAAGGAACATCGACCAACTTGTCCTGAACCCATGGCTCAAGGTCTGATGACTGCAGCCATGCCTGGCGTCGAGCCGTGATGCCGGCTGCCGCGACTCGGGCTGAAGCCTCGAAGCCATCGTAGGCGGCGCGGGACATGAACTTCGAGTAGTCCCGAATCCCCGAGAACAAGGACTTAAATCTCTGCAAGGGTTCCCCGGAGAGACCAGCAGAGAACCCGGCCAACTCCTTGGCCAGATCCCGCAAGTACATGCCCATGTACAGCTGGTAGGACTGGACACAGCAAGCAAGCATCGAGCCCTGGAAGCACTTTCTACTGACACCATCGAGGTTTCGGGCCTCCCTGCCAGGAGGCACCGTGGAGTGCATCTTCTGGCTCTTCAGATGATGCATGGCCGATTCCACAACCATGGAATGGTGTGGTAGCTGTGCCTTCTGAAAACCAGGGCTCTTCCGGAGTCGATAGATCGAATCAACTTGCTTGCTAAGCACCGGCGCCGAGGCCGGTGCCTCCCACATACGGAAGAGGAGCCGTTCCAGCATCGGAGGAACCGGGACAGTAAAGGCCTCCTTTTGGAGGAGAGTCATACTGTAGCGCCTCGAGCTCTTCAGCTCGAGGCTCTTCCTCGGGGTCCGCCGTAATAGCCAAGGCAGTGGCCATATCCTGGATGAACTCCGAGAACCAGGTGTCCTCCGGGGGGGACCTACTCCGGGGCTCAGACTGCAGTCAGTCCGAAGGGATGCACCGAGTCTTGAAGGTATCGGGAGACTCCTCGTCCTCCGTCTCCCAAGCCGACTCATCAGAGGAAGAGTTGGGGTCTGACCCCGCGGGGCCCTGGAGCACTCGCCCGGAAGCACCGGCGTCGACACCCTCTGTCCCGAACGAGAGGTTGAGGGAGACCGCGACCGAGGTCGACTCCGAGCCATGATGGACTTGAGTATCGGCTTGGTCTCCGGGGTCGACTTCAACGTCGATGTCCCGGTGGTCGGGGCAGATGCGCCAGACAGGCTGACCATCAGTGCCTGCTGCTGCTCCATGAAGGCAGACAATCTGCTCTCCAAGGCGGTCATCCTGAGACGCAGCAGCCACCGACTTGGGCCCCGGCGGCACCGGGCGTGACGTCGGCTCCCTGGGAGGAGAGTCCACGAGGACTACGGGGCTTACGTGTCCAGCAGACTCCGGCTCCACACGAGGAACTTTGGCAGGCTTCTCCAGTTCCACGGGCCCGGGGGCGACGGTCGGGGGTCTTAGACCTGGCCCTCGGAGCCAGGGACCTCCTCCGATGACACCCTCATGAGCCGTTTCTTCCTCTTGCATTCCCGGTCGGGGGAACCCCTGTCTGAGGAGCTTTGACGGCGCTCGGGATCGGAATCCCGAGATGTCGAGGCCTCAGACGAGGTCCGGGCCCGGCCGGAGGCTGAGTCCGAGAAAAGCCTTTCCTTTTGCTGCTGGCAACTTCGTAGTGCCTTGGAAGACATCTTTCCACAGGCCCCGCACGACTCAGGATCATGGTCGGGGCCAAGGCACCGAAGGCAGCAGTCGTGTGTGTCTGGTGAGAGACATTAGTTTCTTACACCGATCACGCTTCTTAAAACCTCTGGAAGCCATCGGGGAAAAAAGAGTCCCCGCGAGGTCAAAGGACCGGCCTTCCAGGGAAAAATGGAAAAAAAGGGCGCGAACGCCAGCCACAAAGGGAAAAAGCCGAAAAAGAAGAATCGGGCTCGATACCGGTGTACCGAACCCGGCGGGTGGGGAATCGGCGTCGAACCAGGAGGAAAAAATAGCAAAAATCGCTGAAAAATCTAATTTTAACCGGGAAAACTGGACACACGTCCAGTGGGCTTCACGGAAAAAAAGAGACTGAGGTAAGATGGCACCTTTTTAGGTGGGAAGGGAACTGCGCATGCGTGCCTGCATTCCCAAAGGCTTTCATAGAAAGCTGGGGAAATGCTCCCCTGGTGCTTCATCAGCGCCGATGACACCCATATGTGAGGACTGACTTCCTGCTTGGTCCTGGAGAAATCACAGATGTGAAATAAATAAAAGTGAGGTCATTTGCTCAGACGGGGTATGAATGAAAGAGGTGGGACTGGAACACAGGTTTCCACAGATCTGTGCTTGATGCATTCAGCTACCCAGACAGGCCATGTGCTTGAGGCAGGAGGAGTTTTTGATGCTTGGTCACCACAGCTTCCTATTCAGATCATGACTTTGGGTAACTAGGCAATTTGGCCTGCAAGTCTTTAAAAAAAAAAGTGTCAGAGCACCAGCCAAGAAGCCATAGCTGTTCTCTTCCCAGCTCAGCCAGCATCCTCCTGGCCACCGTCCCTCATTCATGCCCAGTTCAGTCTACATTAGCTCTTCCCATCCATAGCACAATGCATCACTATTTACTCCATTTTAGTTATACTTTCTTAATGTTAATTTTATTAAATCTGTTTTGGAATGGTAAACATAAGCCAAAGAAGGTAACCCAGACTTGTAGGCTGTCAAGAAAAGGTACACTTGGATTAAAACATTAAACTGTGATCTAATTATTTAGAATGAGAGAGTAACTTTATAGCAAACATAATGTGCTTAAACGCTGCAGTAATTCTGCTCTGTACCACACAGGCACTATAGAGCTTGAAAGATCATATAGTTTTGTTGCAGGAATTTGCCCTGGCTTCAGCTCCTTTTGTCTACAATTTCTATGAGACATTGTGTTGACATGATCTCACCGTGCTAAGCAGGAATCACTACCAGGAACTCACACTAGAAATAAAATGGTGATGTAGGAAAGCGGCACAGCTTAACTCAAATATCCTCCTTTCCACTTCCAAGGAGAATGGTTAGGGCAATCCACGAGGCTAAAGCATCCCACTTGCTTTATCCAGAATCCCTTTAATCTGTAGAATTTGCCCAATCTCTCCATAACCAGGCGGGATTTCAGGATATCCTCCATGAATATGTACAAGCAGAACTGCACATGCAGTTATCTCATACACAGGGCCGGCCCGTCCATTGAGCAAGAATGTTTTTTGCACAGGGCCCCGCATTTCAGGGGGCCCCGCGCAAAGAACATTCTGCTTTTTTTTTTTAATTACTTAAAAAAAAACCAACTGGCTCTGGCTGCTGCCGCTGCCGCTACCATCGCGGCAGCGGCAGAATGGAGTGTCCCGCGGGGCCTCCTCTTCTCGTTCAGCCCCTCTGCAAAGGCTTTCAGATTCGCGAAGGGAGAAAGTCTCCCTCGCGTCTCTGTTAAGCCCGCAGGGGCTAATGGGAAATTTCCCATCTGCCCCTTTAGACGCGAGGGGCTGATGGGAAATTTCCCATTAGCCCCTGCGGGCTTAACAGAGACGCGAGGGAGACTTTCTCCCTTCGCGAATCTGAAAGCCTTTGCAGAGGGGCTCAACGAGAGAAGAGGAGGCCCCGCGGGACACTCCATGCTGCCGCGGTGGTAGCGGCAGCAGCCAGAGCCAGTTTTTTTTTTTTTTAATTTTGCCATAAGCAGCGGCGGCGGGGGCGGGGAGTTTAAGACTGGCAATGGGCAAGGGGCTGGGGGGAGTTTAAGACTGGCAATGGGCTGGGGGGGGTTAAGACTGGCAAGGGGGGGTTTAAGACTGGCAATGGGCAGGGGGCGGGGGAGTTTAAGACTGGCAATGGGCTGGGGGGGGAAGACTGGCAAGGGGGGGTTTAAGACTGGCAATGGGCGGGGGGCGGGGGAGTTTAAGACTGGCAATGGGCGGGGGGCGGGGGAGTTTAAGACTGGCAATGGGCTGGGGGGGTTAAGACTGGTAATGGGCTGTGGGCTGATGGGGGCTGTCTGGAAATGAGGTGATGGGGGGTTAGGACTGCTAATGGGCTATGGGGGGGGGTTAGGACTTGAGGTGGGCTGATGTGGTTAGGACTGGCAATGAGCTATGGGGGGCTGACTGGAAATGGGCTGATGGGGGGTTAAGGATGGAAGTGGGCTGATGGGGGGTTAGGACTGGTAATGGGTTATAGGGGGGCTTAAACTGAAAACGGGGTGATGGGGGTTAGGACTGGAAGTGGGTGGATGGGGGGTTAGGACTGGAAATGGGCTGAGTGGAAGGGGAGGCTTGAACTGCAAATAGCTGATGGGGAGAGAGCTTGGAATGGAAATGGGCTGTGAGGGAAGGGAGCTAGGACTGAAAATGGACTGATGGAGCAGCTAGGATAGGACTGGAAATGGGCTGTTGGAGGGAGCTAAGATTGGAAATGGGCTGTGGTGGGGGCTTGAATTGAAATGGACTCATGGAGGGGCTAGAACTGGAAGTAGGCTCATGGGGGGCTTGGACAGGAATTGGGCTGAGTGGAGGGGAGCTAGGATTTGACATGGGCTGATGGTGGGGCTAGGAAATGACTAGAAATGGGCTGATGGGGACTAGGATTGGAAATGAGCTGATGAAGGGACTCAGACTGAAAATGGATGGGGGAGCTAGGACTGGAAATGGGTTGATGGGGGGCTAGGACTGGAAATGGGCTGATGCAGGGACTAGAAGGGAATGGATGCTGGATGAGACTGGAACTAGAAGGGAGCTGATGTTGAGGAAGGATTAGAATGGGATGGGGCTGGGAGAGTAAAATGGAGAGGGGAAAAATATATTTTGTGTGGGAGGGATGAAAAATCTACAATTGGCCGGGTATTGGGAGAGTAAGTGGGGATTGAGGATGGAGGGGTAAAATTTGTGTGGATGAAATAGGAATGAGGAAAGAGCAAAAGGAGAAAGATTAGTATGTTAAAGCAGATGTAGAGAGAGAGAATGGAAAAAAAAACTAGAAGAGAGAAGAAAGAACAAATGGACAGCAGACGATGGACAGTTAGCAGAAAATATGAAGAAACCAGAAGAAAGTGGCTGGAGCAATTGCAACTGAAAAAAATGCACAAAAGGTAGAAAGATATCTCTTTATTTTGAATTTATTAACTGGAATATGAAAGCTCTGGGAAATGTGCATCATTAACGTCTGCGCTTTGTTTGGTACAAGAGGAAATTAATTTATAGTTTTATTTCTACAGTGGTGTTGTACATTCCAAGGTTGGCTTTTGGGGTTCCCAGTTTAATTATTGCCTTCCTGTTTCTAAATTGTGATTCCTTGTTTGGTGATGGTCTATGTTCTGCATGTGTAACTGAGCTGAGGTATTCTATTTATGTAATTCCTATTGACATTGCCACTTGTTCTCTTTCCCCAGTATTCTCTGAAATGTATTGGTTTAATATTTGCAGTGTTGCCTTTTGATAGGTAGGGTATGGTGCTTTGTGAGTCTTGGTAATGCTGTCAGGGTACGGCGGGTTTGCTATGGGTTCTAAATGGGCAGCGTTTGTAGTACTTCCTAATGTGCCTGGCGGTTGGCACTGGATTATAGTAATGTAGAAATCTTTTAGTCTTTCTTTATCCATACACTCATTAAGAGACATGTTTACTAAAAGTTAGTGTATGGTAACATTATGCAAATATTTATGCAAATAAGGCCACTTATGCAAATGATGCCCCGCACCGAGTCTCCGCACATGGCCCCGCACCCCCCTTGGGCCGCCCCTGCTCATACATATTCATAATGAGCACCCTGAGAATCTCACGGTTGTTAGGTCACCAGGATATGTTCAGGAAGCTGCGGGAAAATGGTCTGCAGCTGCTGATCTGTGCTAATCTGTACTGGAATACATCAATCTATCTATAAATGCTCCACAGCCGTGACTTTCCTACAGCAATGGTGCGTTGTCTGCATAAACCATGCTCACGCTATACCTATCCAACACTACTTTGTTGCCGTTCATTAATACATAGACTAATGATAACTATTTTAGTTAGACAATAATTAAGCCAATCTAGGTATATATTTTGGAAGCCTCACCCCCTCAGGCTTCCATTGGACAAAATATGGAAGGTTGTGTTATGACTATTCCTTCCAGTATAAGCACCAAGTGCTGCACTTTGCACAGAAGGGAAGTTCATATATTGGATTGACAGGACTGGTCCAGTATTGAAGATCTTCTGCTTTCTCAGTGGGCTGCTCATGCAACATTCACAGCTCCCAGGGGAGGGGGGTACAGTCATTCCCTAAAGGTGACATCTGGCGGTCTGACTTGGGGACCTAAAAGACAGGATTCTGGCAGGAACCCTGATGCTGGAGACTGGATAGTTGTGAATGAAGGCTCATGGCACCAAAAGCATCCCCACTCCTCCAGTTCCAGCTAAGCTGAAAGTACAAAGAGGGAGCCTTGGACTGACACCAAAAAAAATAGTTTTTGGTGTGGAGACGAGTGGGAGTGAGGTGGGTAAAGGAATAACGGCAATGACTCTTCTCTTCTATCAAGCTCAGACTTGATCTAACCCCAGCTTTAAGAATCTAAAATCCCTTTTATTCTGCAGCTGTGAACTTGCTACGTAATAATGGCTGGCTTCAAAGAACTGGAGGTAATTACTATCTGCTCTGGAGGCTTTGTATTTATCAGCAAGTTGAAACAAAGATTCCTCCCCCTGCATGTCTGGAACGTCTTCCCAATGGCACAGTGGACTGGGGGCTATGGCTACTGCTGGCAGTAAAATAAAAGCATTTAATGAGCTTGTGGATTGCTCCCTCCCAGTACACTTTTTATTATTTGCATCCAGTAGTTCCTTTTCTCTCCAATTGGAACCAAGCCGGGATTTAGTGACAAAGCCTTCGTTTGCTAGGGGCATTTTCAACCCATGTTACATTCTCCTGTACCCTGAATGTATTTAGTTGGGTCATTGCGGCAACTATCCTGGGCCAGATGCTATTCAGCCTGGCTCCCTTTCCAGCCCTATAATCATGGGCCTTTGGATTATCTATGTCACTTCTCTTACGCAATGACACCCTCCTGCCCCCCCCCCCCCCCATCTGAGGCTGTGAACACCATTACAGCATTCCCAGACCCAGTCAACCCATCAGGTGACGGTCACAACCTGGGAACTGAACTAGGGACCTTCCATATTATAGGGGCAGCTCTTATCTGAGACATTAGGTCATCCCCAATAAACGCTTATGGACACAGCTATGAGGGAAGTAGACAAAACTGTTCAATCAACACAAACATAGTTCAGTGCAATAAATGGGAGTGGCTAAAGTTTTTTGGTACAGAAACTGTTTTCTACTCCCCTTTAAAAACATGAGATTGGGCGGTGTAAGGCTGGGTGATGGATGGAAAAGACAGACTGATAGGGAGAGTGGATTGTAAAAGGAAGTTTAATAAAAGTGTGGTTAGAGGGACAAAAACTGTGTGATTAGTGAGCTGAAAGCTATGGTTCAACATGTATCGAAGAGTATTTCTACAGCAATCTGTGTAGAAAGAAGCCTCAAAGCACTAGGAAGAAAGCTGGTAACATGCTGAAAAGACTCTAATTTATGAATAAAAGCCATGACCTTCTGGAAGACAGCAGAACAGAATGAGCTCGGTATGATGGGGGCAGTGTGTGAGCTCTATAAGAATGTTTGGTTACACAATCAGTGATCATAGGCAGAGAGAGATTGTGAAACTTCATAATGAAAATAGCCCTTAATGTAGCATTCTTGTTGCTTGTAACTAATCACAGTTCAACAGAAATCTATTGAGCTGGACATAACAAAGGCAATATCAAAGCATAATCTTTTTCTACTTTTTCTTAAAATCTGAAGGCAGGGAATTGGTAAAATAGTGAAGTAGAAAGGAAGTAGTACTCCACCTGTCTGTGAATGTGAGATACGTTTGAAAAGCTCAGCACTTATCAGTGGGACTAATATTACCAACACCTCTTGGGTGAGCTTAGTTGGTTCATATCTCATTCATACCAGCAGTCACTACTAGGAATTCTGTAATAACCAATGGATGAAGCAGTGTGGTAGGCATGTTTAATGGTTAATAAATGAGAAGAAAAACAAACAAAAAATAGGGTGATACTTTTTTTATTGGATTAACAAAACAGTTTTGGATTAACTTTTGAAAATTAAAACCTTTCTCAGGTCAGGGCAGTACGAGCAAAAGACAATAACTTTTTTTCTTTAAAATAAGCTCCCGTCATTAAATCAAAACTCAATTAGAGATTTTAAAGGGGGGGGGGGGAGATATCGGTGGATACGATGATAGTTACACACGACAGAGGAGCGCTAATACACAATTCAGAGCTGATTTGTCATATGTGGGGATGTGAATGAATATTGGTCACTGGTACAAAATGGACTACAGTGTGTTTGTTTTTTTCATCTTCCCTTGCATAAGCCTGTTGAAAGGTGTGATGCAACTCAAAGCTTGAAAGGTCTCTGGTCTACTTTTCAGCCCGATCAACTATTAGAAAGTGTCCTCAATATCATGTTACTAATACTTTAGAAAAACTACTAGAATATATGAGTTGTCATGAGGTTGAAATAATACATTCCCTCTGTACCTCTCTCTTATTACATTGCACTTGGGAACAAGGAATGAGGTGAACAAGTTTTAAGATTCCAAGTGGATTGTGAGAAATTGCAGGAGGACCTTGCAAGACTGGGCATCCAAATGACAGATGAAATTTAACGTGGACATGTGCAAAGAGACACAATAAGGGAAGAATAATCTGAACTATACTTACACGATGCTAGGCTTTGGCATAGTTTTTCTTTTGAGGGTGAGGGGGCAAAGCCCTCCGAAGACCACAGACTGGCTTCAGAATGGGGATGGTCACACACCCCTAGGTCATCTACTATGAAACCCCCCTTCTGCTGCTGTTGCTACTGCTGCCATGACATCTTGCCTCTCTCTGTTCCCTCCTCCTCCCCCCTCCCCTGGTCCAACATCTCCTCCTTCTTGACAGGTCACCCCCTATCCAAAACATGCTTGATGTTGCCATGGGAGTGGTTGATTTTTAAATGTTGATTTTGTTGCCCTTGCTCATGACATTACTGGTAGCAGGTGGCCTTCATTTATTGTATAAAGGGTAGAGCTCAAGAGGCGACAGTGTTTGTCCACACTACACTGGAGGGATCGACTATAAGCATGAGAGGGTAGTGCAGTTTCCATGCCTGAACAGGCCATTGGCTCTCTGCCACCCTGTAGTGGCTTCCACTGATGTGGGCACTATCTAAGGGAAATAGAGAACAGGAAATCAAATGTTGACCATAGGTTGCAACTTAACATTTAAATGAACTTTTATATACAGTCCTGGAAAATATTTGCTTCAAAACTACAGCCCACAAAAATAAATGTAAACTTAATACAAGAATTTATCCCAGATGTCACACCTGTGCTAGAGACTCTACTATGAGGCTTTGAAGATACTGTTTGATGCCAGCAAAGTACAAGATGGTTAGGGTGAACATACGTGACATGCTATCAGAACACAGAGGCTGAAAATACAAAATATTCCTGCAAAATCCCAAAGATTTTGAGACTGTATTGGAGAAAATATGAAAAGGAACAAACGGGAGAACAGGTGTACTGGGGAAGCTGCTCCCGTTGCTTAAAGGGAAGTTGGACAGGTGCAGTGGCCTGGAGATTACATATCACTGGTTTAGCATGTCTCTAGAAGCCAGAAGGGTGCAGGTTCCAGTCCCAGAATCCCCAGTAGATAAAATAGGTTGACAGATCATGAAGTGTGCTGGGATCATAGTACCCTCAGAGTTAGTAAAAGGGACAAATCTGATTCCAAACGGGACTCACAATCTCATTCCACCTCCAACTCAAGGAAAATCGAGACTTGTTTGGATCCTATTTATACAATGCAAGTTTGTGCCTAACCTCCATTCCTAGGGAAAATGAGTAGGGAGCGAGGGTCTTCAATTGGCTGCAGTACCAAGGATTTCAATGAAACAATACCAAGCTAGGAAGTGCTCAGAAGCTCTTGTGATTTAGGTTCCTAGCTGAATAATGACCAAGAACGCCACTGTCAGGAAACTGGGCAGAGCAAGAAGTCAGCAAATTCCTTTCCTTAATGAATTGTCTACCCTGGAATGCAGATTTTGAGGGAAGACATTAATAATATTCAATGACAAGCTCAGAGGTGTTGCAGTTTGGTAGGTTTCAGGCTTTGAAATCTTTCCCATGACCATTTATTTGTCTTAAACCCAGGTTTTCTGTCTAATTGTTACCTGATAGCTCTATCTCAAAGCTACACTAATGGCCAAAAGAGTGGATACACCAGCAATTCATTCCATTCATGCATATTTGTCTGTCTTGCTTCCCTTGTCTATTCTAGTTGATGTAAAGTTTATGGTTGAATCTGTGATTGTTTATTGAATAGGTGGAGATCTAAAAAGCATACATTTACGCTGAAAATGTGTGATTTGTGCATGTTGAGAGGTGAGCATAATGTTTTGCATATTTCCTGTAATTACACCTCTTGTTCATGCAGTTTTACTCTGCTATACCATTAATATGGACACATCATGCAAAGAGAGATTTGTTAGACGGACATGATGCTTGTCAAGGTAGGTCAATGCAAAAGAGGAAGGCCGGCAATAAGATGGATTGATACAATAACAGCAGCTATGGGTGCCACTCTTATCAACAATAAGCTGCCTGACTAAAGACTGAACACAGTTTAGGCCAACTACGGCACTTAACAACAACCATTAATATTTGTGTGTGTTCTTTTGCATGTTTGTTTACTTCTTCAAGAATAGGTTTTTTTTAAATGTTTTTATAATTAAAATAAGTAAAATTTAATTAATTATTTAAGATACAGATTTTACTTAAAAGAAAAAAATACTAAGAATGAAAACTACCAAGAGACAAAAAACCCAAAAGAGGGCTTCTGCAATAACATTGAGGATGGAAGGCTACAACTTTAGAGAAATAGCAAAGACACTTGGCAGTGGAATAACAGCCTCTGGTATTCAGAAGCTGTGCAACTGCTTTAAGATGACTGGAGCAATTACAAACAAATGGGGAAAAGGCAGAAAAAAATCAAGAACGCCTACAACTGACAGGAAAATAGCAAGACTGGCTCTAGGGAACAGAAGAATTTTACTGTGAATGATATCAACATTTTATCCGATACCGGAGTGTCGGTGTCAAACAGAACTGTTCGTCATAGACTAGTCGAGGCATATCTAAAAGCCAGAAGACCAAGGAAAAAGCCATTCCTGAATCCAGTTTAAAAGACAAGGCTTGACTGGGCCAAAGAACACTTGAGTTGGTTGATTGAAGACTGGAAAAGAGTTATTTGGAGCAATGAGACAAAGATTTCAATTTGAGTGATAGTATTTGATATGTGTGAAGAAGATCTCATCCCAGAATGCCTCAATGCCAGTGTTAAGCATCCCTTGAGGTTCATGATATGGGGATGCATGATGTAGGTAGGATTCAAGTTTTTGAGTGGCACCATCAGTGCAAAACGATACATTGCAGACATCCTCAAACCCAAAATGCTGCCTTCTGCTTCTGACAGATTCGGGTCTGATGGGAACTTTAAATTTCAATAGGAAGGAGCACCATGTCAAACTGCAACCATTTGGAAGAAGTGGTTTGCTGATAATGTGGAAATGTTGTCATTGCCTGGAAACAGTCCTATCCTCAATCAGATTGAAAACCTTTGGCCCAGACTGAAGACGGTTGCGGCTTCAAAGCATCCAGTGAACGGGAACTGATTGACTGTATTAACAGTTCCTGGTTCCATATAATCAAAAAGGAAGACCTCGAGAAACTTGTATCAATGCCCAGAAAGGGTTTCCAACATGTTACTGACTTTAATGATGTAAAATTTTGTTCCGATTTTAATAGTATCCCATAGCAACATACTTCTGATACTGCATCTTCAGTTTTTTTGGACAGGATAAGACTTAAATTGACTTATTTCAGTATAGTTTCTGAACCAATATCGTGTACTTTCCTTCTTAAAGCACATATTGCTAGAAATGAGCTAAACATCAAGGTGTAGCCATAATTTTGGCCACTACTGTATGTCTCCCTACTACAATCTAGTACACGGGAGAAGATGTGGTGGTCTTTGTATGTCTAGGGCTGATGGAAAGCAACACTTTTTTATTATAAATGAGTGTAGAAAAGCAAGGAAGGATCTAGGGACATTTCATCCCCCCAGCTTGATCTATTTAGAGGAGAAAGAGGTATAAGAGAGGCAGCACTAAACTTATATATGTCACTTTAAAATGAGAGCTGAAAAAGGGACATATCTGGAGGCTTTTTTTGGTTCCAAAATGCTTACCACATTTTGAAAAATAAATAGTTTGTTTATGGATCCCACTTAATAAAAGCTCCTCTTTTGGGAATATTTAGTCTGCAAATCTCCTCCTTGTGTTCTGAACTTTCAGCCTGTAAAAGTATTTTTAGCTGGTCCCAAGAGTAGCGGTGTTAGGGGTATTTCTGCTTTTGCTTTCCACACTGTCAGATTTGCACTCGTTGAACATACAGCATACAATGTGGATATAACAAACTTGGTTGAAATCTGTATAGAGATACTGTAGTTTGTCTTTTTTTTTCATTGGTAGCTGAAGGCGACTTTCATTTAGGTGCAATAAGCATTTCTTTGATAAGTCTCTCCTGCCTTTTCTTATGCGGTTGGTTATAACTAGGTCTCCGATTTTCCTTGTGCCAGATCAAACGTCATTCTTCTATGGAAGAAGGCTTACTTGGATGTATCAGGACGTGGCATAGTGACACTCCCAAATAGCATAACATAAAATTTAAGAGCAGCTTCTGAAGCCCATAGCACCTAGAGAATGAAGAAAAGTCGGGGGGGGGGGGGGGAAAGAAGAATTCTGTATTTACTCATCACCCCCTGAAGCGCCTCTGTAGGTGCATACACCATGAATCCACCCATAATCTACCCAAACTCTTCCTCCAAACACACCTACCCTCAGTCACGTGACGGTGCACACCTTGTCACACGTGGTTCTCTTATGCACGAACACCAGGGCTTACATGCAAAAATCCCTTGTAAAATTATTGCCTTAAGGTACAGATAATGGGTGGGGGAATTTGTACAACTGTGAAATAGATGGAGAGATTTTTGGTATCCTTGGAGTTTTGAAACCACTGTTCCTGTCAGTTGAAACTTGTTTCTTTGCCAGCATAATTGTTGCAAAGAACAATGCACCTATTATTATTGCATATAGGGTAGAAAAAAGTACAAGAAATGACTTGGCCAAGATTACACAAAGAGAGGAGGGTGAAGCTCAAGCACAGTTTCAAGGTTTAACACTAGCTCATTTCCCTTTTTCTACTAAATTTCAAGGGTGTTAGGTTGGGCTACTTACTGTCAGATCAACAGAGTGACCAGTGTTCCTTCCTGTGAAACAGAAGCAAAGTGGAAAGACTTTGTGTAAACAGAATTCTTTGCCTTCCATAAATTTATTATTAATGCCGAGAAAGAGATTGTGTTCTGAAGGGGCAATGCCTCCAAATAGATTAGTGTGGCAAGGTTGTATGCTCTGTAATAGTTTCCAGCATGGTGCAAGGACTGTAAGACTGAAGTCTTTCTGTGACACATGTACAGTAACTGTTATTAAATTTAATAAGAAATTTATAGCTGCCTTCTATCCAATAACATAAGATCCAAAGTAGATTACATAAAAGTACAAGTAGGGTTAATAAACAAAAGCCAGTACTAGCCAAAAAGCTTGTTAAGTGCCGTTGAGTCGGAGTCGACTCATGGCAACCCTCTGGATAGCTATCCTAAATTGTGTTCGGTCTTCAGTCAGGCGGCTCATTGTTGACAGACTGGTACCTGTAGATGCTGTTATTGTATTGATCCATCTCATTGCTGGCCTTCCTCTTTTGCATTGACCTGTCTTGTCAAGCATGATGTCTTTCTCTAATGATCTCTCTCTTCGCATGATGTGTCCCAAGTATGAAAGTCGAAGTCTTGTCATCTGAGCTTCTAAAGAAAGCTTAGGTTTGATCTCCTCTAGTACCGACTGGTTTGTTCTTCGGGTAGTCCATGGTATACACAGTATTCGCCGCCAGCACCATAATTCAAAGGCATCAATTTTCTTCCTGTATCTTTTTCACTGTCCAGCTTTCACATCCATATGATGTTATTGAAGATACCATGGCTTGAACAAGTCGAATCTTTGTATGGAGAGAGACATTTCTGCTCTTGAGAATCTTATCTAGGTTTTTCATAGCCATTCTGCCAAGAGCAATGCGTCTGATTTCTTGACTGCTTGTTGCTTCTTTATTGATAGTTGATCCAAGTAGGTTAAAGTTGTTCACGATTTCAATTTCTTCTCCTTCAATGATGAACCTGTTCATTATGCCAGTTGTCATGATCTTTGTCTTCTTTACATTAAGGTGCAGGCCCATTTTGAGACTAGGTTCTTTGATTGTGAGAAGCAAATGTTTCAGATCATCTTCACTTTCAGCCATTAATGTGGTATCATCAGCATAGCGAAGGTGGTTGAGTCTTCCACCAATCTTCACACCTCTGTCTTCATACAAGCCTGCTTCTCTGATGATTTGTTCTGCATATAAATTAAACAGGTAGGGGGAAAGTATGCAGCCTTGTCTTACACCTTTGCTTATTTTAAACCATTCTGTTTCTCCTTGTTCCGTTCGAACTGTTGCTTCTTGATCAATGTACAGATTGTGCAAGAGAATGATCAGGTGTTCTGGTATACCCATGCTTCTTAATGTGGCCCAGAGTTTCTCATGGTTTACACAGTCAAAAGCCTTGCTATAGTCGATAAAGCACAAATAGATATCCTTTTGGTATTCTTTAGTCTTTTCAAGGATCCATCTCACATCCGCAATGATGTCTCTCGTTCCTCGTCCTTTCCTGAACCTTCTTGCACTTCAGGTAGTTCTTGTTCCAGGTTTGGTTGTAGTCTCCTTTGAATAAGCTTCAGTAGAATCTTGCTGGCATGTGGGATCAGAGCGATTGTGCGATAATTTCCAGAGTCAGTTGTATCACCTTTCTTTAGTATTGGTATAAACACAGATCTTTTCCAGTCAGTTGGCCATGATGTTGTCTTCCATATTTCTTGGCAGTACGGTAACGGCTGCATCGGATTGCTGTAATACTTCTATGGGAATGCTATCAATGCCTGGTGCTTTGTTCTTTGATAAGGCTTTCAATGCTGCTTCAACTTCTTCTTTCATCACCAGTGGTTCCAGATCATAAGGTACAGGTTGAAACGGCTGTTGGTCCACTTGATCTTTATCATATAAAAACTCTGTATATTCCTTCCACCTTTTCTTGATCTTCTCAGCATCATTCAACATAGAACCTTGAGCATCTTGTAACATTCCAATTCGAGGCTGGAACTTTTTCTTTAACTCTCGTAGCTTTAGGAAAGCTGATCTTGTTCTTCCTCTAATAGTTTCTGCTTTTATTTCCTTGCAAGTGTCATTGTAGTACTTGTCCTGTCTTGCTGCACATTGGAAATCTGAGTTCTGTGATTTGTCTTTCTTTCTCCTCTGGCTTTAGCTTCTCTGCATTTCTTGGCAATTTTCAGAGTTTCTACCGTCATCCATTTTGGCCATTTTTTTCTTTTTCACCTTTTGTAGAGACTTCTCGCTTTTCTTCCAACACAACCTTCTTGATGTCATTCCATAAGTCTTCTGGAGCTCTGTCATTTGTATCTAAAGCAGCAAATCAATTTTGCAGGCAGTCTAAATTCCAGTGGTATATTCTCAAGGTCATATTTTTCTGCATTCCTGAGTGGTTTGCTCTTTTTCAACTTTAGCTTGAGTTTGTATACTAGTAGTTGATCTGTACCACAGTCAGCTCCAGGTTTTGTCTTTGTTTATAGAGCTTTTCCATCGTTGACTTCCACAGATGTAGTCAATTTTGATTTTTATACAATCTACTGGGTGAAGTCCATGTGTATAGTCGCCGCTTGTGTTGCTGGAAGAAGGTGTTTGAGATGAATAGATCGTTGATCTTGCAGAATTCTGTCTTTCTCCAGCTTCATTTCTGTTGCCAAGTCCATATTTTCCAACTACTTTGCCGCCGCCTTTTTTGCCGTTTGCGTTCCAGTCACCCATGACTATCAGGATATCCTGTTTGCATGTTCTGTCAATTTCAGCTTGTACTTGTTCATAGAACTCTTCAATTTAATTCTCCTCTGCAGCTGTTGTTGGGGCATATACTTGAATTATAGTTGTGTTGATAGGCAATCCTTGTAGACGAATAGAGATTAAGCGTTCGCTGACTACATTGTATTTCATTACAGTTCTTGCAAGTTGCTTTTTTATTATAAATTCAACACCATTTCTTTGTCTTTTATTTCCAGCATAGACCATGTGATCATCTGATGCAAAGTGCCCATTGCTAGTCCATTTCAGTTCACTGACACCCAACAGATCAAGTTGTACATGTTCCATTTCATTCTTGACCACCTCCAACTTCCCTTGGTTCATGCTTTTCCATTGGGTTTTCATGGCAAGATACAGAAGTAGATTGCCGGGCCTTTCTTGCGTGCAGTTTAAGTTTGGTGTTGCCATTGTCACAGAAATGTGATCCTCCACCGTCAACACTATCCCATTCTGCTGCTGCCCAGATGGATGGCTTGTCTTGGTCTGGCACCTCAGCTGAGATCTGTCCATCTTGGGAGACCCTGCCAGTAGTTAAACTACTGATAGTTTATCTCTCAGCATCACTGATGCACAAAAGCCCTCACAGCATGACAAGCTGCCAAAAAATGTACTAATAAAATATTTTAACTAACCGTCATATTCGGACATTTCACATCAATCTTTCCTAACTAAATTACAACTCACAGACCCTATTGAGCAACATCAGATCCCAGATGAGATAAAGCAAGGTCACTTACCTGTAACAGGAGTGCTCCGTGGACAGCAGGATAAGTCAGCCACACACTGATGACATCTCAGGGCATCATGGACGGAAGTGCTCTCTTAGTGCCAAGGTGCCCATATTTCTTGCCCGTTCTTTCCCTATATCAATATGTTCCTTAGCAGTAGCCCCCTTTTATGTTTCATGGAGGTAATTGCAGTTTTATTTGATTTTTCTTTTTGATTCATCTGTAGTGCAGGCATGTGGATTTATGTGACCAACTTATTCTGCTGTACATGGAGAACCTCCATTACAGGTAAGTAAGCTCACTTTCTCCATGGATAAGCTGGCTAGGGCGGTTGGTAATGTCCTGTGAATCATGTGTGAGCTGTGGTAGGATGAGGCCACAGTAATTGGGGATTGCGGCTTACATGAGCTCAGGGTCTAGTTTATTAATGACCCTGTCCTGGTCATGATGGTGTAAACTTAGTGGGTGTTTTCAATGTGGGAGATGGATCTACAGAGATACCGAGGGTTGTTATTTACATTAAACTCAGAGGTTGCCAACTTACAAAAATGGTTGCAAACTAAAATAGCTTGTAAGCTTTAAAGCACAGCTTTCAAATACAGTTTGACTGCACAACAGAATTCAAATGCACAGTGTAATAGTGGGCCATATAATATCTGCCCCTTCATTAGTCCAGTGGTGTAAAACCCCTGGTAGCTGTGGTTAGGGTGGTGCAGTCATGTGCAGGACCATTTGGCCAGTTGAGTTGTCATCGAGGGAGTGCTGATCGAGGCAGTAGTACTTCTGGAAGGTGGATATGGAGGACATGTTGCAGACTTGCATATGTCCTTTATCAAACAGAATTGAAGTTGGCCAGGATGGTAGCCATAGCCCTGAGATGCTGGGTATGGACAGTGCCTGAGAGCCAGATGCCTGCTTGGGAGTAGCAGAAGATTATATAGTCTGAGATCCACTGCAACAGTATCCACTTCATGACCGGAAGCCCAGATCTGTTAAGATCAAAGGAGATGAAGAATTCAGCTGCCTTCCAGTTGGGTTCCATCCTCTGGATATTTGTGTGCAGGACCCATATGCAATACAAAGTATGGAGTTGCTGCTCTTTAGGCATGGGGTGAGGCTCTGGATAAAAGACGGGGAGCACAATGGTCTGGTTCCTGTCAAATGCCGAGGCTACCTTGGGGAGAATCTTGAGTTGAATCCTGAGTGTGGCACAGTCATGGTACATCTGGTTGTAGGGTAGGTAGGTAAGTAGTGCTTGCAGTCTGCTGGTGTGCTGGAGGTGATGGTGATGAGGAAGAAAGCCTTCCAGGTGTCAAACTTTAGTGGTACCCCTTGTAATGACTCAAATATGCTCACAATGGGTTGGTGTAGAATGATATTAAGGTCCCAAGGTGACATGGGTTAGCAGACTAGGAGTCAGAGGTTTGCCAGAGTTTTCATGAACCGCGAGCACGTGAGTCAAAATGAGACTGTTGTTGAGGTGGTTAGGGTAGGCTGCAATGGTGCTGAGATGCACCCTAACAGAGGGAGTCTTGAGACCTGGATTGACAAAAGTGGTGAGGTATTGTAAGACTAACAGGACTGGCAGAAGTTTTAGGGGTTTTCTACATCGAGATGCACCAGACATTAAACTACTTCTGAGCCCTACAACTTTCTTTTAGATTGTCACCTGGTGGCCAGGATAAAATGTTGTACTTTATTAGGTTTTTTTATACCGCTTTATCATTTCAGTCAAAGTGGTTTATATTGCAACTTAAATTTGGTAATGTAGATTAAACAGGGACATTGATAATTTGGCTTTTTCTGAGGCAATGGAGGGTTAAGTGACTTGCTCAAGGCCACAAGGAGTGCTAGTGGGAATCAAACCCTGATCTCTTGGCTCCCAAACCAGTGCCCTAACCATCACTCCATTCCACTCCACCATTCTCTCAACATCCAAGCCATTAGGGCAAGAGTCTTTAGGTTGGGATGCAGGGGTTGCCTCTGTCCTAGGATAATGAGGTTCAGGGTTTGAGGCAGTCTCACTTAGGTGCTGCAGGTATGGGAACCATATCTGTCTGGCCAGTGGAGGTGATTAAGATGACAGTTGCTCCATCGTGCATTATCTTCTGTATGATCTTGGAGATCAGGGGGGGGGGGGGATACACATAGCAGGTGGCAGCCTCAGTGAATGTCCAATGAGTCCAGTGCCAGACTGAGCATGAACAAGCATTTGGAGCAGATGTTGAGGCATTGGCTTCGCTGACAGAGGTTCATAGTTGGCATGCCCCACTGCTAGAATGGTGAGGATGCAATGCAAGGGCTGAGGGACTATTCACGTGGGTCCAGTTGTAGGCTGAGGTTAGCTGGTTGTAGTCACCTGGTAGGTAGAGGCTTGTAGAAGGCATCCCCTAAATAAGGCAAAGGTCCTGATTTGGTATGCTTTCCTGCAGAGACTGAGGAAGCCTATGCCACCATACTTGTTCATATAGAACATGGTGACCTGGTGTCCATTAGTATCAGGAGGATCTTGTTTTCTGTTTAGGAGCTGAACATCTTAAGTACATGCCTCATGGCTCGGAGTGCCAGCAAGTTGATGATTATGGTTGCATCTCTCCTTGGGGGACCATATGCCTTTTTTAATAAAAGTGTAACAGGTGGGCTCCCCAGCCTTATTTGGAGGCATCTTTCATAATGGTTAGATGGGGCAGAGGTTGTTGAAATGGCCTGCCCTGGAAGAAGTTGTCTTGGTCTGTCCACCTGGATAGGCTACTGTGTGTGGATGAGTCGTTGGTGATCCAGTGTGATACAATTTTGTGTGTGCTGCTTAAAGTGCTTACATAAATGCCATTGCATATGGTGCATACAGAGCCTGGCCAGAGGGGACTACCTGTGTGGATAAAGCCAGGTGACCCAGAAGGTGAGATACAGTTGGAAGATGAGATGTGCCGGGCTAAGGTGGTGATCATGTTTGTTCATTATGTGGGGAGGAATGCCCTTATTTGTAGAGATTTCTCATTTATTTATTTTATTTATTTTTCTTTCTTATATACCGTGCTATTATAATCAGTGCGGTTTACATTTGAACAGAACAACCAAGAATGTAACAAATTACATCAAGTTTTTTACATAGAACAGGGAATGTAAAACATGGAGAAAAACAACAAGGGAAAGAACTATGTACAAATTATATACACATTATATAACTAGGGGTACTCTTACGGACGAATAGATAAAACTTTGCCTGGATGCTTGGCTGGTGGGTCAAGGAGTTGGGTAAGGAAGAATGGTTAGCGGTTATCTAGATGAGGGTGATCTAAGGGATGGGCTAGTAAGGACTGTGAGGGGGTGGCAGTGTGAGCTTCTTGAGCGGTGGTAGGGTAATTTATTGATGATGAAGCCTGGAAATTGTAAGTGTGTGATTGCATGCCTGATGGAGATCTTGTAGATGAGAAGCATGGCCAGAGGAGGCAGTGATCTCAAATAGGTGACATCAGAGATGCAGCTGGAGAGCTATTCCTGAAATGCATGACTTCAGGAGCACCGACCCGAGGGAAACATCTTAATAGAGTGAGGGCAGTCTTCCATGTGGTTAGAGGATTCTAGGCACTGATGCAGTGATTGTGGGCATCAATGCTGTTCATCTTCTTGCTGCATTTGGGACATTGCTTAAAGCCCAGCTTGGAAGTGGAGGAGCATATAGTTGTGCGCTGCTTCTTCTTTGGTCAATTTGAGGATGGTAGTGTGGAAAGCTGAAGAGTACATTCTTTGAGGCAAGGTGGAAGAAGTGAAACGGAGGTAGGGAAGGATGGGCAAGGGATATGGGCACCTTGGCACATGCCACAGAAAGAAAGGTTTCTAGCTTTTCTGAGCTTTAGGCGCGCATTTCCATCCATGGCACTGTCTGATGTCACTAGTGGGTGGCTGACTCAGCCTGCTTGTCCATGGAGCAAAGAAGCATCTTAAGAGTACTACAGTACCACTAATCAACATTTGTATAGTGCTACAAGGCGTATACAGCACTGTACATGTAAGAGATGGTCCCTGCTCATCAGAGCTTACAATCTAATCGGGATGAACAACATCAGAAAGCTGGGGACTAGAGTGTGATAAGATACAGAAGTGCTGAATAGGGGAGGGGGGGGGAGAGGTCAGGATCCAACAGCAGCCTCGGAGGTGCATTTTTAGCCTGAATTTAAATAGGGCTAGAGAAGGAGGCCGACGCACTGACTCGGGTACTTTTGTTCTAGGCATATGGAGCATTAAAGTGGAATGAATGAAGTCCAGAGTTGTCAGTGGCAGAGAAGGCAATCGGATACCTTCTGAACATTGGCAGGAGGGATTGTTGAAGCAATTTAAATTGGGTTTAAAGTATTGGCTTTATATGAAAGAATTTGGGGAAGTTTAGGTCTTATTTAGGCCATGGTGAGACTCGAGTGAAATTTTTCTTGTGTGTCTCCAGTTGATTGTTGGCCGTCTTGGAATTAATCATTGTTCTATTCGTCTTTTACTCTGATGTGTATTTGTATGTGTGTAGTATTGCAATTTTGTGCTGGATTTTCTTGGATTTTGTAAACTGCTGTGATGGTTGGTTCAACTGAATGGTGGTCTATCGAGTAAATACAAAGGGATCTGCCAGAGGAACTACCAAGGAAAAAGACATAGGAACATGGAAATAGGGGACTGCAATTGTGTATATTAAAATAAATCTGTTCTGACTCTTAAGGGATCATCTTCGATAAAGGAGTGAGATTGTCTGTCTGTCTCTTAGTGCTCTCACAATAAGATCAGAATTCTAAAAACGGAAAATTCATAATTCAAGAATGTAAATCAGTTGAAATCAAAATGATCAGATACTTCAAAAGGAACATTAAAGGACTTAACAGGGACATGGATATTCCCCCCCCCCTCCCCATTACCAGACACAATCCTGTGGGGTCTCTTGGTCTTTTCACCATTCTGTGAACACATTGTAATGCCACTAGTGTACCTATAAACCATTCTTTGCGTAGTCCCACTCACTCTCTTTGAAGAAAGGGAGGGCCTGGCATGTGATCTTCATGTGGCAGAACACTAGGGTCAGACTCTAGGGAGGCAGCTGCTCTGATTTTTGAGTTGAAGAAGAAAACATGGCAAAGTTTTTTGTGCCTATGGCCTGGGACATATCAATCATTTGTATTACATTAAAGCTGCCACAAAGTGTATTTTCATTTCTTTATCTTGTAACTTGGTTCTATTGGAATTTGTAGGGAGGACAGAACACTGTTGTGGTTGGGGAGGGAGGGAGGGGTCCAACCTCTGTCCCTGTCAACCCAGTTGCTGATGCTCCATGGTGCAAAATGTTGGTTGGACCATGACCCCAGTGGCCCTTCCTATTAGCTGCCTATGGGAGACGGAATCTGCCCAGTTGCTAGTGCTCCAAGGTCAAACGTTACCCAACACAATACATGAAAACCAAGAAATGAAGATGGTATGTGCTGATCTTTTGAATATCCAAAAAGATCTGTGTGAGGCTTTTGCCTTGGACAAATGTTTCTCAAAGAGCACCACTTGCTTTCATGATGTGGCCACTTTAAAATGACCCAGTTTGTGGAGCTGCCCCTCTGTAGAGGTATCTGAATAAAATTCCTCAGCATTTTGGCATCAGTCAGTTCTTCGAGTGCCCTTTTCTTTTCTGAAGGTAAACAATTGTTAATGTTCACTTAAGTCCCCAAAGGACTGTCAAGATTGTAGGAACTAAAACCAGCCTTTTACAGAGGAAAGGGTTGCTGGTGTGCTGTGGGGCTTAGAATTCCAGTCACTCCATGCTGATGACAAGAAAAAAAATGCTATAGGTCCCCAAGGGACAGGATGATGAATGACCAGAAGGTAGTGGAAATGTCAGGGGTCATCCTGGCTGTACCTTTATACTTAGACTCTAAACCTAGTGGCTAGAGTGACCAGGGTTCAAATTCCACTGGTACTCCTTGTGGCCTTGGGCAAGTCACTTAACCCTCCATTGCCTACGGTACAAACAGATTGTAAGGCCTCTGGGGACAGGGAAATACCTACATACCTGGCCGTAACTTGCTGGAAAGGCGTGAACTAAATACTGCTATTACTACTACTAGATGCAAAACTACTCCTCAGCCCTGCCTTGGGACACTCTCTCCAGCTTTAGAGTGTGTAAGCTCCCATCCTTCAGGGGCAGATATAAGCCTGCATTCAAGGTGACCAAAATACAAACATAAACCTGGTTCTTGGACTTTAAAGATGTATCATGAATATCTGAAAACCAGATCTGCCTGCAAGCTTGGAGCACCATGCCCTCTGCTTTACACTCTGGCAGCCTCTAGCCAAGGTCTCAGTGCAACGTCGATTTCAAACATTCATTTTGCAAACCTAGCTGTTTTAAGGATTCTCAGAGCTGCCAAATTACCTCCCTCCATGAAGGAGACTTTAGCCAGCCCTGGGTTTGAACTTAGATCCCAAAGCTGGGTCAGATTTTTGGTCCCTGATTCTACAGGACATGCCCAGAAGCGGGGAAATTTGCGCATCTGGATTTCTACAAAGCATCTGATGCACGCTCTGCATTTGAATGTTGTTTAAATCCTCAAAACCCTGTTTGCTGGCTGGTCTCATAGTTTAGGTCATGGCATTGTGTGCTGGACTGTGCAAAATGACATAAGAGTTTCTGTCGTATAATTTATAATCAGGTTGGAATACAACTAGTGGTCCATTTGAATTCACCCTACTTCCCATGGTGTAAGATGATGATCCAGAGAAATGCGTTAGAGTAGATCTGGATCAATAGCTGGTCTTGTAGCACAGTAAACACATATTCTCTTTGGACTCCACAAGTAGTATTAGTCTAAATGCCAGGAATAAAAAGAAATCATCCTAGCCATCCATCCCTGTGCCCTTCAGACACACATCCCAGTTTAAAAGGACATCCTGGACCAGGTGGCTGCTGATTTAGACTATTTTGGCACATTTCTGCTTGTAAATGTCAAAGCTCTTACAAAATTTG
The DNA here is from genome assembly GCA_033557465.1 of Ichthyophis bannanicus. Lineage (NCBI taxonomy): Eukaryota > Metazoa > Chordata > Amphibia > Gymnophiona > Ichthyophiidae > Ichthyophis > Ichthyophis bannanicus. The sequence goes on from CM066049.1 coordinate 125,833,589, forward strand.
TTGGTTGATTCCTGTTGGAGAAACAGTGCTATCTTTTCCAGTAGTTTAATCTTCTTGTTACATTGCCTGTTTCCCCATCCAAATCCTGAGATAAAATGACGCCTAATGAGTTCTTTCAGTTTCTGACATGAGATGGAAAAATGTGAAAAGAAGCAGCTACAGGAACATCTGAATGTGTGTTTAGAGTTTATGGGACTAGCTGGCCTCAAACTATCAAATTAATTCACTTTCCACACCACAGATGAGTCTGCATTTTTCAAACTTGTGCCTACTGTGGAATAAAAAAAAAAAAGCAATGTGCACCTTTTGAGTCCATTGTGATTCCTGGCGACCCAGCAGCTTCTGGGTTTTCTTGGCAGTGTGACTGGAAGTAGATTGCCAGGTTTTTCTTCCGAGGCAATGGAGGATTAAGTGACTTGCCCAAGGACACAAGAAGTGCTAGTGGGAATCCAACTTTGGTCTCTTGGTTACCAAGCCAGTGCTCTAAGCATTAGGCGGCTACTGCACTCCACTGACATGCAAATAATGATGCATGCCAGGGAGTTGTGGGAAAGCCGAGATTACTGCAGGCACCATCCAAGCTGGTGATTTCTTTCCCTACACAGACACTGCATAACCGGTTCTCTTACTAGCCAGTTCTCAATACCAAGCTGTATGACTGCTAAACCCACTTCCCAATCTACTATATACAGAAATACACCCTACAAGGCTGTTCTTGGAAGCTCAGGGGGTATTACAGTGAGAGCTCATGTATAGAGCTGCCGATCCTAAGCATGACTTGGACTAGATTTGTGTGCATCAGGTACTCCATCTAGCAAATACTTTTCCAGTGAAGTTTAGAAGGAGCTCCCCGATCTGATCAAAGTTCATACTTGGACACCATGACTACCGTTCTGCATGATGGCAAATGCAATACTTATTCCTTGAATAAAAGCAGCATCCCAAAGCAAAACTGAAGAACAACCACCTTAACTGCAAGTGAGAGAATGGATGAGACTAGTGCAGTGGTTTTCAGAGTTGGGGTCGGGATGTCAAATGGGGTCATGTCGTCAGTGAATGTGGTCACAGAACCATGGCCATTTCCCCATCTCTCTGGACTTTCACTGTGACTGATGCCAAGTCACTAGTCAGAATGTGGCCTGTGAGACGGGGAACATTCATAGACCCTTGAGTTCTGTTAGACTGGAAACCCCTGCTGAGTACTGGGCTGTGTAAGTGCACACTGATGCAAGGGACCCTGTGTTGCTGCTGCTTCCTGCTTTAGATGAGTAGAGGGAGGGGAAGGAGGCTGGAGATCTGTAAGTTTGATTTCATCATCTGGGGTCATGTGAATTTTCAGTTGTTAAATTGGGGTCATACAGGATAAAAGTTTGGAAAGCACTGGACTAATGCTATTTTTTGATTTCCATTTCAAAGTTATCTGGCTGTTGCTTGATAAAAAAATTTAAGTGGACTTTCAACACCCAGTAGCGAGTAGCCCAGTGTTTCTGACATGGAGTGAAATGATGGTGGAATCTGGAGGGCTGCTCATTGACCAGAGCTTTCAAAACCTGCTGGTTAGACTGTAACTGTCGTCTTCTAGCGCACACAGACATCCAGTCTCTCTTCAGGATTTCTGCCAACTAATTGACAATATGAGGAGCCGAGACTACGAAGGATATTGTACAGAGAACGTGCATCTTGAGTTATCGTAATGAACAATGTCCATCTTTGTCCAGCTACTGTCGGTTCCTTTTTGTTTTTACCAAATTTATTTTCCAGCCGATTCTCTCTTATCTGTTTGGAGCGTTCTAAACTATCCTCCTCCCAACATTAATGCCAAATCTAATTCCAGTTAAAGGAAACACAGCTGTAAGCTTTAGCATAGAAATCTGGATAGGTATCTTGTTTTAGGAAAAAAGTATTCAGAGAACCATACATTTTTATCTTTACATAAAATTAGAGGTATCTCGAGAGATCAGTGACTTGGGCCAACATCCACCTCCTCTGTATCTGGCAAAGCACTGAAAGAATGAGACATAACAGTTTAGCCTGTGGTTTCCATTGTAAGTGTCCCATATCTCCCTGCCGATGACAGATAAGAACTCTGTCTCAGCCTAGTGCACCCACTTTATTCCCGTCAAACTCCAGGAGAGCAGTCTATAGTTCTGTAAACGTACAGTACCTGGTGTGAAGCACATGAGGGCATTTTATTCACGTTTTCAAAGGGGCCAGAAATTCCAGAAATAGCTGCATTCTGATGGGGAGATAGAAGGGCTTTCTTCTCTATCCTGCTATCCCATGCTTCTAACCATCTCATCATGCACTTACACCAACTTATACTAAATGAATACACAGTACAAAGCCATTTATCTAGGTAAACGATTTATGCAGATAAAGTGGCCTAGCTGAAACTTCCCCCTTTTTCTGGTTAGAAGTATGCAGGGCTTCTGCAGATGCACACTTGCTTTCAGCTTGAGTAAAAACTACTACTTATTTCTATAGCGCTACAAGGCGTACACAATGCTGTAAATATACATATAGCTACTACTGATTTGTTTATATAGCACTACAAGGTGTATGCAGTGCTGTACAGGCACATGTAAAAGATGGTCCCTGCTCAGTGGAGCTCACAGTCTATCCAAGATGACAATACAACAACTAGAGACCAGAGTGAGTCTAGGGAATTTGTTCAAGACACACACAGATGGTGAACAGGAGAATAAGGGGTCAGGATCCTAAAGCAGCTGTGAAGAGGTGGGTTTTAGCCGGGATTTGAACAGAGCTAGAGATGGAGCCTGGCGTATTAAGTTGAATAGTTTGGTTCGGGCTTATGGAATAGCAAAATCAAATGAACAAAGTTTGCAGTAGAAGAGAAGGGCACAGATAGAAGGGATCTGGCAGAGAAGCGGAGTTCCCGAGGAGGGGTGTAGGGAGAGATAAGAGGAAAGGTAGTGAGGAGCCGCAGAATGAATGCGCTTATATATCAGTAGGAGAAGTCTGAACGGGACATGGAAATAGATAGGGAGACAGTGAAGCGACTTGAGAAGAGGGGTAATATGGGCATGATGAGGCTGACGGAAGATAAGCCGTGTAACTGAGTTTTGAACAGATTGAAGAGGACAGATGATTCAGAGAGAGACCAGCGAGGAACAGGCTGCAATAGTCTAGATGGAAGGTGACTACAGAGTGGCTAAGGGTCTTAGAAGTGTGTTCAGAAAACTTAGTCTGTGAACGAAGGAAAGGGGCAAAGCACCACTGTATCACCCTAAGTGTACACTAGTCAACCTCTTGAAAGGCAGGGTCCAAGGGTGTATGTACTACCTATTTGTTTCGTTACTCATTGTTTGGGTTCATCTGGTGAAACCTCTTAGTCTATTCTCCTATGGGAGGTTTCTGGCTTTTTGTTCTTGTGTCTTGCTACATTTTTGGGCATTGTAAGAGACAGACAGAGCACCAGTAAAGGATCTTTTCAGGTTAGATGAGTTAAGTGTGTAAGAAGGACTTTTATTTTAAATAAGAGTTTTTCTTTACCTCTGATCAACATTTTTGGATGACTTTAGCTCCGTATATTATGAAATGGTACAAGGCCACTGTGTCATTGCATCTTCTCATACCATTGGATCAGCTTTCATTGGTATCAATGGAAAGATTATACATGATGTCAAATAAATAAAACATTTTCCTTGCGATTAGTTTAGAATTACAACTAGAAATGGAGGTATGTGTCAAATATTGGGCCTGAATTATTACAGGATAAGGCACCATTATCCAAGGGGAACTGTGTATGCGTGTGTGGAGGGGTGAAGGAAATTTCTGGGTGTTTAACTGCTTAAGGATGCTGATCACCTTGGAATACTAGGGACTGTAAACTCATTATGCGGAAGAAAGGCCTGGCAATCTACTTCCGCTTGCATCTGGCCAAGAAAATGTAGGGGCTGGTTGCCAGGAGTCAGCATTGACTCAACGGCACACATTGCATTGTTGCACCAGGATATTGTCTTAAGTTGACAGGTTTGGAGCTTTCTTAAGGACCGCTGTCTCTGAATTTGTGCCTCAGCCACTGAAAGGATAGGAAAGCTAAGAGCCCGATGGCTTTCTGAATGTTGAGCTCTGAGATCTTTCACAACTCCACTGTAATAATAGAGATGTCCTCGTGCTAAGGAAATTCTCTGAATCAAGCACTTAGGATGCTGCAAGAGAAGATAAAAGTTGGGGACATGCAAGACTTTAGCTTTCCATTACAAATTCCCATCACAGGCATTTTCTGCTCTTCTTTCCTTTCCCCAAGCCCCCTTGCTTCTGGTACATGGTCACTGACGGTACATATTGCATAAATGAACAAGTAGTAAGATCCATATTCCATCATTCTGTTCTTTGCCTTCCTCCTCCTGCCTTTTGTATGTCATTTACTTTTCCATCAGGTTAAGAGTTTAGTGATGTAGGTGCAATCTCATATGAATGTTCCCATGAGAACTACATGGGAACCTGAGCACTCAGGAAAGTCCAACCAATGCATTTTCTTTTCCCCAGGCTGCTCTTTGTAAACCTAGAACACAGTGCTAGAAGTATTGTGTTTTTCTCTCTTTCTACACTCCACCACACTGCTCTCGTTTTACTGCAGCTTAGTTTACTATGCGATTCACTAACCTGCAATAACTCAGTGTCGCAACTTGGCGATGCCCATGATAAAGGAGCAATGCAGCTTGTGGTGATCACAAGCCACCTAATTCTGAGGGAAAATGTCAGCAGCAGCAAACTCCTCTTGTTACTACTGGTGCACCCAGAACCCTAGCAATAGTATCACAGTTCCACTGCTGGGGTTAGAACATAAGAGATGCCATACTGGGTCAGACCAAAGCCTATAGAGCCCAGTATCCTGGTTCCAACAGTGGCCAATCCAGGTCACAAGTACTGGGCAGGATCCCAAAAAGGCACAAAGGTTGCACACTGCTTGTCCCAGGGCAAGCAGTGGATTTCCTGGGTCCTCTTTAATAATAATTTATGGATCTTTCCTCCAGGAACTTGTCAAAATGTTGTTTTAAACCGAATTACACTGACAGCTTTCACTACATCTTCCGGTAGCAAATTCCTGAGTCTGATTTATGCGTTGAGTGAAAAAATATTTTCTCTCAGTCTTAAATGGGTTACATTGTAGCTTCATTGCATGTCCCCTAGTCTCTTTCTACTTTTTGATGGCATAAACAATTCATCAACGTTTACCCATTCCACTCCATTTGTTAATTTATAGATCTCTAACATATCTCCTTTTAGCTGTCTCTTTTCCAGGTTGAAGAGACCTAATCTCTTAAGTCTTTCCTCAAAGGAGTATCCTTCCATCCTTTTTACCATTTTGGTGGCTCTTCACTGTACATTTTCTGATTCCTCTATATCTTTTTTTTTTTTTTTAACCCTGGAATTACCGAGATTTTTTGCACACACTGATTACCGTTGGTCATAAATGACCCCACGACAAATTTTAATTGTTAACCATGAAAACTTTAAACAGACAAAATATTATTCCAAATTAATTATTTATTATATGAAGGTTAAATGTTTTGAAATTTAATGCTTTATCATAAAATTACATGAAGAAGAGTTGCCGTGAAAGCAGTTTTTGCATGCCCTTGATGAACACAGTATAGTACTACAGTCATTTGCATGAGACACAGACAATTTCTGAATGTTCTTTGCAAACATTGCGCTTGCAGGAAGTGCAAACTATGTTGCTTTTCTTGTCTTTTTCTCCGGAACAGCAGTGACACCTTGCCCTTTGGGATCCCAACATTACAAACAGCATCAGTGGCTTCTTCAATGCTGGAAGAAGTCTCGCTGCAATTACTCTGAAGCAGCTGCTTTCCTAATTCCAAGAGGAATAGACGACGTCTGTGCTTTGACTTGGACTGCCATTCTGGATTTAGTGACATCCAAACAATGAAGGCGTTCAAAGCACTGATGTCCAACATGTTGTAGAAGTTGTTACTGGCCAGCGTCTTGTCATTCGTTTTGTGGTATACGTGCACATTTGATCTGCCATATCTACTCCACCTTTACTAGAATTATAGTCCAAGATCATGCGTGGTTTTTGTGTCTGGATGTGTGTTATCTACTTCTCGATCATGCAAACTGCTCAGAAGAACAACCACTTTTCCTTTCTTCGGGCAATAGGAAACCAGAGTGGCATCGTCACGAAAGGCAAACAGTGAAGTGAATACCTCTTGGCCCTTTGCTGTTACAAATTCTGGAGGTAATTCTTTTCTGGTCTTTCGAATTGTCCCCAAAAGTGTCATTTGCTTTTCTAGCAATTTCCGTGACAGGGATAAACTGCAGAAGAAATTGTCAACAGTAACATTTCTGCCAGATTGCGTCAATCCTTCAGTGAGTTGCAGCACAACCCTTTCACCCTGATTCTGTTCCCTGTTTTGTCAGAGTTCCCTTCCTGTATATATTTGAAGACGCAGAACATATGACATTGCACTGTCACACAACATCCATAGCTTTATGCCATATTTCCCAGGTTTGCTGGGAATATATTGTCTGAACGGAACATGGCCACGAAATGTAAGCAGTTGTTCATCCATGGTAACATTTTCACCAGGAACAAAAGCGTCACTTAGAGTTGCTTCCCAGGTATCAAAAACGTGTCTGATTGGAGCAAGCTTATCCACGCCTCGTTGTTCGCGTCTGTTGGTTGCATCATCAAATCTGAGAGCACAAGAAATTTGTTGAAAACGGTTACGGGCCATATTTTTGCCGAAAACAGAACGACCATCTTCAAGGTTCCACAACTGAACTATGGATTCATTTTGTGACTTGTACATACCTGAGAGGATCAGATGTCCAAGGAAACGTTGAAATTCTCTGTCAAATATTTCCAGGTGTCGTCATAAATGTGTCTTCCTTGTTTGCTCGTCCACATCATGATTTCATTCAATAAGTTCTTCCTCATGAACAAGTGGAATGCTGCGAGAGGGCCATCAACATTTCGTACAGCATACTTTGTAGGACCTTTTTGTATGGGCATGACATTAGCTCTGGCATATCTTCCAGCAGCTTGCTTTATAGGTTTCCTGTTCCATGATGTGGCATCCTTAGATACATAGGCTTCAATGGCAACATTTGTGCTTATAGTTGATGACCTCTTAGCTCCTCTAGGACCACAACTAAGATTCCTCACAGATGATACTGACACCGAGGACTCCTGCCGCCTTCCCTGTCCAGAACACGACCCAAACCAGATGTAAGCAACTGGGGTCAAAAATGACCCCACTGGTATTCTGTGCTGCAATTCATCACTAGCGTCACCTAGCGGATGAAAGTTTATTCCTCTCATGGCGCAATATAAAGAGAATATTGACGTGAAAAGTCATAAAAAGATTGCATTCTTGAACAACTAGTTTCCGAGATACGCGTTGTGAAACTTGCAATGGGGTCACTTTTGACCCCATCGGTACTCCCAGGGTTAAGATATGGTGAATTGCACACAATATTCAAGGTGCAGTTGCACTATGGAATGATACAGAGGCATTATAATATCATTTGTTTTATTCTCCGTTCCTTTCCTTATGATTCATAGCATTTTATTTGCTTTCTTGGTCGCCGCTGCATGCTGGGTGGAGGGGTTTCAATGTGTTATCCACGATGATGCCTAAATCATTTTCCTGGGTGGTGGTTCCTAATGTGGAACCTTGCTTCGTGTGACCATAATTTTGAGTTGCTCTTTTCAAGGTGCATAACTTTGCACTCGTCCACATTAAATTTCATCTGCTTTTTTCAACATCCAGTCTTCCAATTTATCAAGGTCCTCTTGCAATTTTTCATAATCCTCTTGTGTTTTAACAACTTTGAATAGTTGTGTCATCTGCATATTTGATCACATAGCTCGTTATTCCCATTTGCAGGTCATTTATGAATGTTAAAAAGCAGCGGACCCAGCACAGATTCCTGGGGTACTCCACTATTCACCTTTCTCCATTGAGAAAACTGGTAATTTAGCCCTACTCTCTGCTTTCTATCTTTTAACCAGTTCCTGATCTACAATACTACATTGCCTCCAATCCTGTGACTTTTTAATTTGGCAAGAATCTCTCATGAAGGTCCTTGTCAAAGCCTTTCTGAAAATCTACATACATTAGATCAACTGGCTCACCTTTGTCTACTTGTTTGTTTACATCTTCAAAAAAATAAAACAGATCGGTAAGACAAGACCTTCCTTGGCTAAATCCATGTTGGCTTTCTCCCATTAAACCATGACTGTCTACATGTTCAATAACTCTTTTCTTTACAGTAGTTTCTACCATCTTGCCTGGTACCAAAGTCAGGCTCACTGGTCTGCAGTCTCCTGGATCATCCCTGGCACCCCTCCCAAAAATTAACATTACATAGGCCATTTGCCAACCCCCAGGTACTACAGATGATTTTAAGGATAGATCACAGATTACTAATAGGTCTGCAATCTCATATTTCATCTCCTTCAACACCCTCTGATGTATACCATCTGGTCCAGGTGATTTGCTACTCTTCAGTTCCATCAAACAGTTGCAAAACATCTTCCCGGTCTATCGACATTTCCTTCAATTCTTCTGATGCATCACCTCTAAATACCATTTCAGGCATGGGTAACTTCCCCACATCTGCTTTGGTAAAGACCGAAGCAAAGAAGTCATTCAGTCTCTCTGCTATGGCCTTGTCCCCCCTCAACACCCCCACCCACCCCACCATTATCCAATGGTCCAACTGACTTTCCCACATGCTTTTATCTATGAAAGTTCTTGAAAATATATTTCCAGTATTTTTTAATTTGGCTCCTTTTTCCTTTTCCTGAAAGATGTTTTTTGGCTACAATAGCCTCTCTGACCTTACCTTTAAACCATGCTGGCAGTTTTTTGGCCTTCCTTCCACTCCTCTTGAAGCGTGGAATACAGTTGGTCTGTGCTTCCAAGATAGTAATTTTAAACAGTGCCCATGCATGATGTAAATCTTTAACCTTTGCAGCTGCTCTTTTTTAGTTTTCTCCTAATCACGTTCCTCACTTTATCATAGTCTCTGCCCCAAAAATCAAAAGGCAGCACTGTGGATTTCCTCGCCATCCCTCCTCCATTCATTAAATCAAATGTGATCATCCCATGATCACTATTGTCAAGTGACCCCAAGTGACCCCGACACCCTTATCTCTCGCACCAGATCCTGTGTTCCACTAAGGACTGGGTACAAAATATCTTCCCCTCTTGTCAATTCATGAACCAGTGCTCCAAGAAGCAGTCATTTATTTCATCTAGTAACCTTTCTCCCTAGCATGTCCTGCCATGACACTGACCCAGTCGATACCATTATTATTACTGTGTTGTAATGTTTGTTTCCCTGATTTCTTTTAGCATTTCATCATCCATTTGTTCACTCTGGCCAGGTGGTTGGTAGTACACCCTCACTGCCATCGCCTTCCCCTTTTCACATGGAATTTCTATCCATAGAGATTCTACAGTGTATTTTGTTTCCTGCAAAACTTTAATCAACAAATAGGGGTGACCTACATGGAGCGGTGGGTATACCCCTAAACAAAGGCATGGGGAGGGGTGACCTGCATGAAGCAGCAGGTGCACCTGCTCTTGCTGCCTTGCTGGGCAGACTAGATGGACCATACTGGTCTTTATCTGCCGTCACTTACTATGTTACTATGTATCTGCCGTCACTTACTATGTTACTATGTATCTGCTGTCAGTTACTATGTTACTATGTATCTGCCGTCAGTTACTATGTTACTATTTTACTATGTGTGATTCAATGCCCTTGCAACCCCTCCACCAATTTGATCAGCTCTATCATTGCAATATAGTTTGTACCCAGGTATCACAGCGTCCCACTGGTTGTCCTCCTTCCAGTAGGTCCCTGAGATACCAATCATATCTAACCTCTCATTTAGTGCTATATAGTCTAACTCTCCCATCTTATTTTTTAGACTTCTAGCATTTGCATACAGGCATTTTAGAGGTTGTGTTTTATTCATATTAATCTGGTTATCAGTAGACAGGGGTAACTTGGAATCATTCAGCTCTGTCTGCTCTGTACTTAAGGGCATCTGGGTTACTTTTATATTTATTGGAACTTCTTTGTCTGGATGCCCTAACTTTCCTCTTTTGCTGTTATCTTTCAAGAATACATCCTTCCAAACCATGCGCTCTTGGGCAACTGTCGACTTTCTCCTATTATCTAGTTTAAAAGCTGCTTGATCTCCTTTTTAAAGGTTAATGTCAACAGCCTGGTTCCATCCCAGGTAAGGGGAGCCCATCCCTTCGGAAAAGCCCCTTCTTTCCCCAGAATGTTGCCCAGTTCCTAAAAATCCAAAACCTTCTTTCTTGCACCATTGTCTCATCCATGCATTGAGACTCTGGAGCTCTGCCTGCCTTTTGGAGAATGCTACCCTGGAAGTTCTGGATTTCAACTTCTACCTAAAAAGCCTAAATTTGGCCTCCAGAACTTCCCTCTCACACCTTCCTATGTCATTGGTACCAACATGACCCAAGACAACAGATTCACCCCAGTGCTATTAAAACCTTGTCTAGGTGGCATGTGAGGTCCACTACCTTCGCACCAGGCAGGTATGTTAACAGGCAATCCTCACGTCCTCCAGCCACCCAGCTATCTACATGCCTAATGATCAAATCACCAACTATAATGGCTGCCCTAACCCTTCCCTCACGGGCACATGGCCCTGAAGAAACCATCTCTGTGCGAGAGGGTTTTACATCACCTGGAGGACAGGTCCTAGCTACAGGATCACTTCCTGCCACACCAGGTTGATGCATAGCAGTGGTATTGTGAGACTTCCGCTAAGGTATTGCGAGTTCTGTTTTGAACCTGGAGCTGGCACTGGCAAGAGGAGAGCAAATTGCCCCTTCCTGCTTACTCCTAGACCACCAGGGTGGCTTTCTAAGGATGGGGAGCGTGTTTGTGGTTGATTTGGGATTGAGAAGGGGCAGGAGTCTTTGTGAGGTCTTCTACTTGGGATCAGGGGGACTCCAGGGTCTCTGTGTGGAAGGGGGGGGGGGTACCCAAGGAAGAAGATCCCCAGGTTGCTGGTTTTATTCTGAGAGCAAGCCCCTTTAAAATTGTGGCCTCCTAGCATTGTTTTGAGCTGGTGGTTTTTCCAAGAATAATACAGCTCGCAGTGATTATCTCAAGCTGTATTTTATTTGAATAATAATGAGGCATTTTGCATTTCATTAGTATTTAACACATGTTGCAATGGGAAATTGTGTGTGTGATAAAATAATGCAGATCTTTTCCCTTTATCATGCATTAAGGGGCTAAAACATGTATTGTTCATGTAATGTAATTTAGTAACTACCCGTAACAGAGGGTAAAAACCTATCATATAACACCAATTATGGCTTAATTAAATCTCAAAACCTCAGAGGTTTCTTTTCAGTTTGCTTTGTGAAGAAATGTAGAAACATGACAGCAGAAAAAGACCATATGACCTTTCTAGTCTGTCCTTCTGTAACTACTATAGTCCCCCCTCTTTTTTTTTTTTTTTTTCCTTTAGAGATCCTCTGTGTTTGTCCCATGCTTTCTTGAATTCAGATACTGTCCTAGTCTCTCCTTCCTCCACTGGGAGACTATTCCACATATCTACCACTCTTTCCATAAAGAAATATTTGTGCAGATTTACTCCTGAGTCTATCCCCTTTCACCCCCATCACATGTGCCCTTGTTGCAGAGCTTGTTTTCAATTGAAAGAGGATCTCCTCTTCTGCATTCATGCATGGAGGTATTTAAACATCTCTATCATATCTCTTCTATCCTGCTTTTCCTCTAAAGTAAACATATTGAGATCTTTAAGTCTGTCCTCATATTCTTTATAACGAAGACCAGTAACCATTTAATAGCCACTTTCTGCACTGACTCCATCCTGTTTATTTATTTTATTTATTTATTTATTTATTTAGTATACATTTGTATACCGCTACTTCCAGCGATCAGCAGCAGTTTGATTACAGATTGGAAATTGTCAAATCATGACAGGAAATTTTTGAGGTATAAACACATTGATTAGACAGGAAAGCACAGCACGCAGAGAACTATTTTACAGGGAACATGGGCTATGGAGGGTTAAGTGGCTTGCCCAAGACCACAAGGAGCACCTGTGGGACTAGAAACCCCAGTCCTTCCAGCCCAAGGTTGCTGTCCTCTAGTGGGATTTGAACCCCCGACCTTCCGGCCCGAAGTACCATGCCCCAACCACTAGGCCACTCCTCTACTCCTTATGAAGGTGCGGTCTCCAGAATTGCACACAATACTACAAATGAGGCCACACTATCACCTCCATCTTCCTGCTGGCCATTCCTCTCCCTCTGCACCCAAGCATTCTTCTGGCTTTTGCCTTTTCTACCTGTTTAGCCACTTTAAGATCATCAGAAACCATCATGCCCAGGTCCCACTGTTCTTTCGTGGACAGAAGCACTTCGCCCCCTACACTTTACAGCTCCCTTGGATTTTTGCAGTCCAGATACATGACCCTGCTTTTTTTAGCATTAAATCTTGGTTGCCAAATTCTTGACCAAGCTTAGCTAGATCCCTCCTTATGTTATCTACTCCTTCCTGGGTGTCTTCTCTACTGCAGGTTTTGGTATTGCCTGCAAAGAGGCAAACCTTACCCGATAACCCTTCTGCAATAACACTAACAAAGATGTTAAAAAGAATCGGACCAAGGACAGATCCCTGGGGCACAGCACGAGTAACTCCTTCTCCTCAGAGTGAGCTCCTTTTACCTGTACACTTTGTCGCCTCCCATGCAACCAATTTCTAACCCAGTCAGTCACTTTAGGGTCCATCCCTAGGGTGCTCAATTTATTTATAAGTTGCCGGTGTGGAACAGTTTCAAAGGCTTCACTGAAATCTAAGCACACCACATCTAGGTCTCTCCTTTGGTTCAAATCTCTGGTCACCCAGTCAAAGAAATCAATCAGATTTGTCTGACAAGATCTGGCTCTGGTAAACCCATGCTGCCTCAGATCCTGCAATCCATTGGACTCCAGAAACCTCACAATCTTCTGTTTTAGCAGTGTTTTTCAATAATTTACTCACCACAGAGGTCAGACTAACCGACCTATAGTTCTCAACCTCATCCTTACTTCCACTGTTGTGTGTAAAGGGACCACATGTGCCTTTCTCCAGTCCTCTGGGACCATTCCCAACTCTAAAGCTTTGAAAAGATCAGTCTGTGTCGCTGCTAGAACATCCCCAAGTTTGTTTGATATTCTTGAATGTATCACCTCTGATCCCATCGCTTTATCTACTTTTTGTGTAGCTAGTTCCCCACAAACAGTCTTCTGAAAATTTATTCAAGATTGCCTTCCCTTCTGTTCCTATATGTGGCTATTTTCTGTGGTCCTGCTGCTGGCCCTTCATCTGTGAACACACAACAAAAATATTTGTTAAGCAATTTTACTTTTATCCTCATCAATTTCTGCATATTCCTCCGCTGCACCCTTGAGCCTGACAATATCACTTTTGCCCATCCTCTTCTCACTAACATATCTGAAAAATGTCTTATCCCCGCATTTTATTGCATTGGCTATTTCTTCTTCTTTTTGTAGCTTTTGCTTTCTTGACTACTTTGTTAGCTTCTCTAAGATTCTTGCAATTTAGATGTCTGTGATCTCTTGTATTTTATGAAGGTCACCCTCTTTTCCTTCACCTTCTCAGCTACTTCTTTTGAGAACCATAGCGGGCCTCCTTTTCCTTTTACATTTATTTACCTTTCTAAGAAACAGGTTTGTTGCATTTAAGATATTCCCTTTCAGTTTTGCCTACTGTTTTTCTACATCCCCCAGCTGTTCCCATCTCGCTAATGATTCTTTGGCGTATTGTCCCATCTTGGCAAAGTTAGATTTTAGGAAAACTAAGACCTTCACTTTTGAATGGATCTTATAGCTATCCTAGTCCTAATACTGAACCACAGCATCTGGTGATCACTGGATGCGAGATAGTCTCCCATTATAATATCAGAAACACTTTTCCCATTGGTAAGCACCAAGTCCAGTATGTTCCCTTCACATGTGGGTTCTGTTACTAGTTGCCAGAATGGTTCTCCCTGTACAGAATCTAGCATCTCCTTATTTCTAGATGAAATCACAGCAGGGACGTGCCAATCACCATTTGGCATATTGAAATCCCCTATCAGTAGCACTTCTCCTTTCCTGGCAATACTGTGTATGTCTTCTATTAAACATCCATCCACCTCTTCTGTGAGAGGGATCTGTATATTGCACCAATGCAAATGGATTTCTCTTTCCAGTTTAATCCCCAGTGCCTCCTTGCTTCCTTTTAAGTCCTGTAATTCTATAGCTTTAATATTATTTTTTACATATAGTGCCACTTCTCCTCCCCTTCTTTCTACCCTGTCCTTCCGAATAAAGTATAACCCGGGTATAATTACATCCCAGTCATGGTTGTTCGTGAACCATGTCTCTGTAACTGCCACTAAATCCAAGTCGGCCTCTTCCATTGCGGCCTCAACATCTGGGCTCTTATTTCCCATGCTACTGGCATTTATGCACACCGCTTTCCAGATGTTGCCCCTTTTACCCAACAACTAGCATTTCCTCCCCACTAAAGTGTGCTCTTTACCCAGTCATCTCCTTAAAAAGAAAACAAACAAAGAGCCTTCATAAATTCATTGCACTAAAAGTTGATTGTGCCAACTGAGGGTTACTCTGGGTTTGATCACTGAACTTGATGGCCATCAGCCTGTCCAGCTAGCTGTACCCTTACTGAAAGACAGAAGGAGTTGCACTCGGAGAAAAAATCAAGTGAGTGCCACTGCCAGCCATTGGAACAAGCTACTCTTGTCTGCATTATTGTCTATTTTGGACATCTAGGCAACCATCTGCCTAAAATGATATAGGTACCGTGGAGGCTAACCAAAAGCAAGATGACGAACTGGAGCGGCTCTTCCCCCTGCAGTATTAAGTTTAAGTTTAATTTCTTGATATACCGTTCAGGCCGAAGCATCAGAGCGGTTTACAAAATAATTGATTTTTAGGAAAATATGAAAAGAACGCTAACCTTTTGGGAACCTGACAGATACTTGTAACCTAGATTGGCTAATAGTGGTCTGACCCTGTATGGCAGTTCTTATGTTCAAGTCCAACTTTAGCTTATCCACAATAAATATGCACAGACTATCGGTAAGTCGAGTGCTATTTATTATTCATAAATACTTACCACTGACCCAGTAAACTGCACTTAGGACCTACGATTATGCTTTCCTGAACTCAGGAATAATCAAGAAAGGAAAAGGTCCTCCCAAAAATGTAATAGGGGCTGACAATTATTGTAGGGTTGATTAAATAACTAGAAAGTTTGTGCACACTTAATGCCCAAAATGCGCACCCCCACTAGCTGGCATTTCTTCACAGACGGAGTGGATGGCAGAGATTAGGCAGCATCTTGCTGGAGGTGATTGAGGGCAAGTGTAAGCGATTCTTAGAGGAAGCCTTTGGTATTGCAGTGGGCAGACCAGGTGGGCTGGGGCAGACAATATCTGCCTTCGGTTTCTTTATTCCTGTGCCTGACGTTTTGAAAACAGCAGATGTTTTGAACAAAAACTATACTATCGGGCCAACCCAGGATGATTTAGAAACAGGCTGCAGGCTTTTTGGCAAATGAAAGAACACAGTAGCCTATGAATGGAAACCTTACTACCTAAGGTACCATTTACCTTCATTTGAATTACTGTTAGGAAGAGAAATAAATGAATAACAGCCTGCAGGCATGAGCCCCACAACTGCCCCACTGTTCTGCATCTCAAGAGCCTTCGTGAAGGCATGTATTTAACATATCCCACTACTACAATGTTTACCAAGCCCAAGGCACACCTACCTGCACTTAACTAGCAGTGTGGACACAGATAAGCCAGAAGAAAAGCCCTGGAAGTACTCGAAGCTCCACCAGAGGCAGGAGAGACTCTGCTGGGACTTTCCAATCTAGTTCAATCCAGTACAGATTTGCTATACTGCCTTTAGCTGTAGACATCAAAGTGGTGAATGGATGTATAAAGATGCCGACTAAAGCACAGTAATCGCAGGGTACTGGGCACCCTAAGCGAAGTGTCAGCGTTGCACGCTCTCAATGAACTTTCAGCCCCTTAACTGCCGCTCCCCACTTGAGATTTTGATAATTAAACTCAACAATCATGATCACCCCAACATCCCACCCGTCTAGAACAATCCTATAAAAATGCATAATCTGCTTTCACACTTTAAAATGGTAAATTTTGGGGTGTGTGTGTGTGTACATATATTACGTATATGTGAAGGTAGTTTCCAAAAGTCATTTACCAAGGAATTATTTTGTACCCACCCTCCCTGTGGGTAAAAGCAAGTGCTGAGGAGTCTTTGAATTTGTTTTGAATGCAGATATTCCTTTCCCCCCAATTAGCTGCTGCCCTGGGTGACTGACTCATTTGCCTAATGGTTAAGCCCTTCCTGACCCTGTCTGCCGCACAGAGCAAGGCCTGACTGATCCGTGCCTTGCATGCTTCTGACTCTGTATGCTGCCCAAAGCACGGCCTGACTGATCCCTGCCTTGCATGCTACCTGTGAATTCCCACCTCTTAGGAAGGAGAGAAGCAACTGGACTAGAGCCCTTTGATGTTTCATACCGCTGCTGTGCCTTTTTTGCAGCGAGATGGTGAGAGTGGACCCTCTGTACTGGTCTGGGCCCAAGCATGGGCAAGTGAAGTTTTTTTTTTTTTCTTTTTTCTTCATGGTGCACTGGATGGGGAACACTGCACTGCTCTACCACAACTTCATAATGCCAGTATGCCAATGCTGATGCGGTCTCCACATCAAAGCAGCTCAGATGGTCAATCTTGGCAGGCTGGTGCTTGCCTTGTACCTGATTTGTCTGCTGATATTGTTCATAAAGGAACAAAAAGCATCAATCAGTCTTAGCATGTGGGAACCTGGAGATGATGTGGGTATCGTGAGATATTTACAACTTTTCGTAACAGGGACCAGAGAACAGGATTAATAGGCAGAAACAGAGCTGCATTTATAAGCAAGTGAAAGGCAAAGAAGCTCTCCGGTTTGCTGATGCACCTTTCTTCTGGGGCTCTGCTCCGATTCTCGTCTTGATGCTCTCACCGGACACCCTCCCCACCAATCTCCCTGAGTAAAGAAGTTATTTTAAGCTGATTGAGTTGTACTTTTCTACCTAACCTGCTTCTCACCTCAGGCCTTTCAGGATTTCGTTTTTTGTGTCTGACATTTCCCGACATTTTTACCAGATCCCAGATAGCCCCTCTCTCCTCCACCAATGCTGCTGTTTACCGAGCTCTTCAAAGCCTGAGGGACGCTACAGTTCAGCACCATTCATTCACACTGCATGGACTTCCTTTATTATTGGAAGAGAGATGAGCTCTGTAAACCTATCTTTGTTTGCTTTGAGTCTCTTTTCCTAATCAGTTCTAAACAGTGAGTGCCATAAATCAAGGGCCTGAGCACTGAGTGGTACAAGTCTCGGCAGGAATTCAAGATGATGGTCAGTGAAGCAGGATATACTGTACTATGAAGAGATGTGAGCATCAACACCACAAAATTAGCCTCATGGAAGTACCACTATCAAAGCCTAAGACTTGCTATACAGGTCAGAGCAATGGTCCATCAAGACAAGTATCCTGTTTCCAATAGTGGCCAATGCAGGTCACAAGTACCTATCAGGATCCCAAAAGGTAGACAGATCCCATGCTGCTTATCCCAGGGGTAAACACAAGCAGTGCTTTTCCCCAGTCCACTTTACTAATGGTTTATGGATTTTTCCTCCAGAAACTAGTCCAAACCTATTTTGAACCAAGCTTCACTAATGGCTTTTACTACGTCCTCTGGCAACAAATTCCAGAACTTAGTTACACTTTGATGGTTGAAAATATTTTTTCACTCAGTCTTAAATATAATACTTTGTAGTGTCACTGTGTGTTCCCTATTCTTTGTACTTTTTTTTAAAGGAGTAAACAACTGGTTCTCGTTCATTCATTATTTTATAGCCCTCTATCATATCTCCCCTCAGCCATCTCTTCTTAGGTTGAAGAGCTCTAACCTTCTATCTCCTTTTATCATTTTTTTGCCCTTCTCTGTACATGACTAGGCTACTAAAGTTAATCCAAATCTTCTACAGATATCAGCTCAACTGGACTTATTTTCTTAGGCTGTCCTCTGGAGCCCAATAATATGTGTATTATAGTGAGGTAATAGTAAAGGAAATTGCACGTGCTCCTCAAGTCATAGTCAAGCTGCTGTTACGTAGTTGAGCTTCTCCTTCCTGTTGTTAAGTGCCATCGAGTCGGAGTCTACTCATGGCGACCCTCTGGATAGCTATCCTAAATTGTGTTCGGTCTTCAATCAGGCGTCTCATTGTTGACAGACTGGTACCTGTAGCTGCTGTTATTGTATCGATCCATCTCATTGCTGGCCTTTCTCTTTTGCGTTGACCTTCTATTTTGCCAAGCATAATGTCTTTCTCTAATGATTTCTCTCTTCGCATGATGTGTCCAATGTATGAAAGTCAAAGTCTTGTCATCTGAGCTTCTAAAGAAAGCTTAGGTTTGATCTCCTCTAGTACCGACTGGTTTGTTCTTCGGGCAGTCCATGGTATACACAGTATTTGCCGCCAGCACCATAATTCAAAGGCATCAATTTTCTTCCTATCTGTCTTTTTCACTGTCCAGCTTTCACATCCATATGATGTTGTTGAAAATACCATGGCCTGAACAAGTCAAATCTTTGTATGGAGAGAGACATCTCTGCTCTTGAGAATCTTATCTAGGTCTTTCATAGCCATTCTGCCAAGAGCAATGCGTCGTCTGATTTCTTGACTGCTTGCTGCTTCTTTATTGATAGTTGATCCAAGTAGGTTAAAGTTGCTCACAATTTCAATTTCTTCTCCTTCAATGATAAAGATCAAGTGGACCAACAGCCGTTTCATCCTGTACCTTATGATCGGGAACCATTGGTGATGAAAGAAGAAGTTGAAGCAGCATTGAAAGCCTTATCAAAGAACAAAGCACCAGGCATTGATAGCATTCCCATAGAAGTATTGCAGCAATCTGATGCAGCTGTTACTGTACTCACAAGGCTCTGCCAAGAAATATGGAAGACAACATCATGGCCAACTGACTGGAAAAGATCTGTGTTTATACCAATACTAAAAGGTGATCCAACTGACTGTGGAAATTATCGCACAATCGCTCTGATCCCACATGCCAGCAAGATTCTACTGAAGATTATTCAAAAGAGACTACAACCATACCTGGAACAAGAACTACCTGAAGTGCAAGCAGGGGCGAGGAACAAGAGACATCATTGCAGATGTGAGATGGATCCTTTGAAAAGACTAAAGAATACCAAAAGGATATCTATTTTGCTTTATCGACTATAGCAAGGCTTTTGACTGTGTAAACCATGAGAAACTCTGGACCACATTAAGAAGCATGGGTATACCAGAACACCTGCTTGTTCTCTTGCACAATCTGTACATTGATCAAGAAGCAACAATTCGAACAGAACAAGGAGAAACAGAATGGTTTAAAATCAGCAAAGGTGTAAGACAAGGCTGCATACTTTCCCCCTACCTGTTTAATTTATATGCAGAACAAATCATCAGAGAAGCAGGATTGTATGAAGACAAAAGAGGTGTGAAGATTGGTGGAAGACTCATCAACAACCTTCGCTATGCTGATGATACCACATTACTGGCTGAAAGTGAAGATGATCTGAAACATTTGCTTCTCACAATCAAAGAACATAGTCTCAAAATGGGCCTGTACCTTAATGTAAAGAAGACAAAGATCATGACAACTGGCATAATCAACAGGTTCTCCTTCCTAGCAGAGTGGAAATATGGTCCTGCCTGAAATTTCTCCACAAGGATAAAGTAATGTGGTTTCTGTGTTTCACTACCATCAAAGTGAACTAAAGAGATTGAACACATCTGAGATATGAAATAGAGAATGAAGAGCAAACTGATATGAGCAAATGTCATTTCTCTGGTATGCAATTCTGTAAAGAGTCTGGAGGGGGGGAATTAAGCAATGAAACCACATTGTCCCTGGTGAATTCTCACTTCAGATACCATGCAAGAAGACCCACCAAAAAGAAAATGTTCCTGAAGACTTTCAAGCCCTCCAAGTATTTTCCTTGGTGGACATCCTTCAAGTTACAAAGGTAACAGGAGACATCTATGTATAAAAGGTTTAGTCTTCTGTATTCCTTGCAAACCCACTGCTTAAGCTATGCAAAATGCAAACTTAATTCCTTTTTAAAATGAATGAGACTAATCATTACAGACTCCGTAGAAATCAAGGGATCACAAGTGACCAGGATTACATGTATTTAGCACCAAAAACACAAACACATTACATATGCTGGATCACACCGACATTTTCTGCTCCACAAAGCAGACAATCTAAGCATATGATTCAGTTATGCTCAGAGACAAATCTTTAGAATCATTTCAGTGGAGGAGCAGCCTAGCGGTTAGAGCACTGGCTTGGTAACCAGGAGACCAGGGTTTGATTCTCGCTAGCACTCCTTGTGGCCTTGGGCAAGTTGCTTAACTCTTCATTGCCTTGGAAGAAAGGCCTGGCAATCTACTTCTAGTCACACTGCCAAGAAAACCCAGGAATTCGTGGGTCACCAGGAGCTGGCAATAAGCCGAAGGGGCACATTGCATTGCAGCCCTTTCACGCCCAGTCACTACAGAATTCCAGCCACGGTGGCTGATTTCAAAATCCTGATGGGCAAGTAAAAAAAACCATTTGCCCTGAATCCTGGCTGTTTGTACCAAAAGCCTGGCAGAGCTGGATGAGGTATTGTCGACATTAATTGTGGAGCACCTGCTAATTTCACTAGAGCCTTAGAAGATCTATGCTGAATTAATCCTTTATTTTAAAATGCAAGTCATTAAAGCAGCAATTCTAACCCTCCAAAAAAAATTTGTCAATCAATACACATCTCTAATATCTCTCCTTTTCATTCTGATAAGTATTTCAAGCATAAGGCGACTTTCATCAGACCTCAGGCATGGGTCACGTTGCTGCACAAAGCATGACTAGAGTGTACTCAGAAAGAGGGAGTCTTTAGAAAAAGGGGGCATGGTCCCAATAAAATGTGCACAACGTTTCATTTCAAAGCTTACAAAAAGAAAATGAAACAGATTGAGACAAAAGAGAAAACGGAGGAATAAGACCAAACGAGAAAGCAGTCAATGAAGGAGCTGATTCACTGAGGCCTTTCTCCCATTCTGTGTCTGGGAAATAAGATTTGTGAATTGGGTCCTAAATTACCTGGCCCGTGGCCAGATGTACTATTTGTTTTCCCATAGACACAGGACCAATGGTGTGCATTAGGTAATGTGAACAAAAGTCTATGGCGCCACACTGTGGTTGACTGGAGATGACATGCACTGCAGGGACACTGGAACCAGCCCTCTAAAATAGTTGTGTTTAATTTCTCTTTTTGCATTTCAATGTGTTGCTTCTTTGTCATTTCTGTTTCCACAATCTATAATCAAAATGCTGTAAGGGGATGCATTTTTATTGGGTTAACCTCGTACATTTTTAAGAGCCGCACTCACCTCATCAGGTTAGAACAAAAAGGCGATGCTGTCAGGACATACAAGTGGATCACAGATTACACTGTGATGGAGGTTTACAGAAAGTTTCCTAATTAGTGTTTTAGCTTCTTGTCTTTGCCACAATTACTCTCGGATATATTAAGAGGGCTCAGCAAAGCCACAAAACAGTTAGTGTCCTGAAAAAAGAGCTTTTAATTATCCAAAGCTGAAACCACAAGGCTGCACTATGGAATAGCCTCCCACTAAACAGCTGTCCAGAGACGAATTAGCTGACATCAAGGAAAAAGGTTCAAAACTGGCTTTTTCTTGTATGTAGTTTGCTGTCTTGAGGATCCCTCATCCAAAGGCTGCAGCTGTTTGTACGCAGTGAGGTGTGCTATTTTGGGGGTCTGATTGTGCTTGAGAGAGGGTGAATCTCTAGGGATCTTGTATATTTAGAACCTAAATTTTTAGTATTCCTATTTTGTTTCCCTAGAGTGAGCTGGTGGGACACAGAATGTGTTTGCAAAATCTAAATTGAGCCTTTGAATAATATGTGGTGAGTTAATTTGAGGACTGGCTGCGTGGGAATATCCAATCCAAAGTTGCACACAGTATGCTTTGCGTCCGAGTTTGGGATGTGGACAGAGGATGGCGTTGGCGACATCACCATAGGATCCTCAGGTTATTGTGATGAGTTGGTTTAGGACCAGTGGTTTCTGCCCTGGTGGGGCTGCTATTGGCTGCTGCCTTGGGCTGGTTTGATCTACAGTATGGAGAACCTTGGTTAAATTTTTTGTAACATATATTTCTGTTTTTTGTTCAGTGCTTTAGGTTCCTCTCCATCAGGAAAGTAATTTATGAATATTTTGAATAAATTAAATAGAAAGACGAGTGGAATAATGCAATATAAGAGGCCATTGCAGACACAGGGAAAGAAACAAATACCCTAGAATCAGATTTTATGAATTAGCAATGGGCTCAGGGTGTGACATTAGCAGTACATTTCCTCCTAGTGGTTGTGGGAAGTTGGTAACTTGCCCCAACCACGAGGAGTAGCCTAGTGGTTGGGGCAAATTTACCTCAGGGCCAGTGGTTCAAATCACGCTGGAAGGACTGGGGCTTCTAGTCCCACAGGTGCTCCCTTGTGGCCTTGGGCAAGCCACTTAACCCTCTGTTGCCTCAGGTACAACAAAAAAAGATTGTGAGCCCTTCGGGGACAAGGGGAAATATATATATAACCTGAATGTACACCGCTTTGACTGGTAGAAAGCAGTATCGAAGCCTAGTTAAATAATACATAAATAAAATCCTAACCCTGTCACAGGATGCCTCCACTAAAATGCAGATAAGGGTTTACATGCTGTGCACTACCTATAGACCTTTACTGGCATACAAGGTGTGACAGTGAATTGATGTGGGCATAATTCTTTTTACCTGCGAAAACTGTTCACCTTTATCTTTGAATGCTGATGAGCATAGTTCTCATGACCCTGTCTGCATCCGTCTATGAAGATCACTCCGAAATGTGCATATATAACCTCGTTTTCTTTCCATATCTAATATCTTCTATTAGATTCCTCTAATTACTGTATCTGATGCAGTGCCCCTAAGTCAATCCTTTCACTAGGCAAAGAATGTCCTCTCGTGCTGTGTCATGGGCATAAGGTAGTTTATTACTTGATATATCAAAGTGCAAATATAATTTATTTAGACAGATTTGTATACCACCTTATCCTTCAATCAAGGTGGTCACGTCATATCACAGTTGGAGGGTTACATTTAACATTAGGGTACTTATAAATATTTAGACAGTACAATTACTTAATGACATTTAGGCAGTACAATTGACGGTAACATTTAACTTGCAAGTACTTAAATGCTACCCTTCAATTGTACTGTCTAAATGTCGTTAACATGAGTGATTGACAACGTAGTGCAATAAACTTGTTTGTGTAGATATGATGAGTGCATGCCTAGTTGGTGGAGGTAGTTGTATTTCTGTTTGGATAGGGGACGTTGCCTGATTGCTCCTATGTTTCTATAAATAACAGTGTTTTGAGGTCTTTGCGGAAGTCTGTGATGTCATCCAATGCCCTCGGGCTCGTTGGGAGGGAGTTCCATAGTGTGGACACCAGTAATGATGGAGCTCTTTTTGAGGTTGGTTGTTTGGTTTTGTGATAGCCTGCAGGTGTGCCGATCATGTTGTCATTAATGGCTCTTTTTAGTCTATTGCTAATATACCTTGTTATAATGTCTTGGAATATGTCTGCTGAGAGATGGTGAATGATTTTGAAGATGATCATGATTGTCTTATATTTAGCTCTTGCCACCATTGGGAGCCAGTGTAGTTGTAGGACAGGTGCTCAGTCCTTGGAGTGTCTGTAATGGTGTGTGCTGTGGTGTTTTGCACCATTTGTAGTGGGTGTAGTGTTTGCTGAGGGAGGCCTTGATATAGTGAGTTTCCGTAGTCAAGCAGTGGTGTGATGAGTGCTTGGCACACTGTGCGGAAGTGGTCTTGATGGAGTATTGGTTTGATTTGTCTGATGATCTTCAAATGTTGATAGGCCTTGTTTGAGGTTTTGGTGATGTGGGATTTTAAGGTCAGAGCTCTGTCCAATGTGATGCCTAGGTACTTAACTTCTTCTTTGACTACTATGTGTTTGTCTAGGATGCTGATAGTTTGTGGGGGGTATGAAGGTGGGGTTCCTGGTGACGAACATTGCCTTGGTCTTATCGTAGTTGACCGTTGAATGATTGGCTCACAGCCAACAACCTATGTCTTCAAGGCATTTGGTTAATGTTGTGGTGTTTAGTGCTTGTAGGTTTATTGGAGCGTACACCATGATGTCGTCAGCGTAGATGTGGTAGTGGAGTTTGTGGTGCTTGATATTGCATATGGGAGTTTTATCTAGGTCAGCTCCACTATTCACCGTTTGAAACTATAGCTAATGAAACAGTTTTTCAAGAAAAATACCTCTATCCAACCACTCTTAAGATTGGCAACTGGGTCTCAGACTTGAACAGGGCTACTTATAGAACCAACATATTTGCTTCGGTCCAATGCCCTCTGTTGCATCAATGACCCAATGCGTTGCTTTAAAAATGGTGGCAGTTATCAGGTTTTACTCTATTGTTTTACATTTCAAAGGTTTTAAAGCGATGCTTATCTTAGAAATATTGTAGATTTTCTTAAGAGTGGTTGGATAGAGGTATTTTTCTTGAAAAACTGTTTCATTAGCTATAGTTTCAACGGTGAATAGTGGAGCTGACCTAGATAAAACTACTGTGAAGTTTATGAAGCTCTGAAAAAGTGACTATATTAATTGATGTTGCATATGGGCTGGATGTAGATGTTGAAGAGCATTGACGATAGTGCTGAGCTTTGTGGTATTCCCTGTATGATGGGGAATTGCAGTGATTTCTTTTGGTCGCATTTGACTTGTGTTCGCCCTTCAGGTATGGTGTAAACCACTTCAGGGTATTCTTGCATAGTCCTATCTGTTGTAGGCATTGCAGTAGGTTAGTGTGGGACACCATGTCGAAGGCTGCCGCAATGTCCATGAACACTAGCAAGAAGCCGTTTATCCATGCCTCTTAGGAGATTGTCAAAGAAGGAGGTGAGTAGTGTATCCACACCGTGCTGATGTATGTCTATAATATCATGGCATAAAGAATAAAAAAGTCTAATAGTCCACATCTGTCTTCCTTTCCCTAGCTAGAAAAGCACTGAGATGTGATCAATTGTAGGCAGGTTAGAGCAAGGTTTGGGCTATGGCTAATTCCACACATTTCTCTTTCAGATGAGCCAGACAGGTGGATGGGAGCCAGTGCACATATGACTCCCTAAGCTCTTGAATTCCTGCAGAGGAGTGAGCATTGATCAGCATGAGCTGCCTTTTCCTAGCACAGACAGTGAATTCTGGTCCATGCTGCTGAGAGCAATATCATTAAAGTTTCAATGGCTTTTGAATTCCACTGCTAAACCCTCCCAACAGCAAAGAATTTGGCAACTTGCTGCAATGCAACCATTTAAGGGAAAGTCTTGCTCTGCAATACTCCTTCTTTCCCTTTCATGGCTGGACATGATCTGGACTCTTCTTATCCCAGGAGAGCACAAAGAATTTAACTCTCCAGTGGGCGCAGAGTTAGCTTTGGGGCATGCACGCATATTTGCTATTTATCTGTGAAACAGTGTGTTGCAGGCATCACATAGGTCATGATAAAAGGCATAAAAGAGCAATCATGCAACATGATACACATGTGACTTTCAGAAAGCGACATGCAGCTACGGAAATGTGTTGGAATTTTCTTAACTAATCAGGGGAACATCCACCCCCATCTGACATCGATTTGCAGGAAATCATACTGTCCTGTGGATTCAGCAATCTGAGGAATCGGAATGGGATTTTTAGAAAACGTTTGGTGCACTGATTTGACAAACTGAATTGGTTTTAAGTTTGCTCAGCAAGGGCTGGATTTAAGATGTCAGCACCTGTAGGCAAGGACTGGAGAGCAGTGGGGGAGAGAAGGCTTCTTCCCCAGAGATTAGAGAGCATCTGGAGGACCCTAGGGCTGCTGCAAGGTATTAGGCTGAAGATTTGCATAAGGCTCCCAACACCCAATTAAACTCAACAATCACAATAATCGGAACTCCACTCTTCCAACAATCCTATAAAAATGCATGAATGAGTGTTCCTGATCTTCCTGCAGGCAAAAGGATAACTGATGGCTCTCTGAATTGGGGTGGCTGTCAGGATGTACTGTTTCACCTTCGCTGCCCCCTCCCCCCTGAAGCTGCTTCTCTAGGCAACTGACTAGTTGTGCCTATGGTTATGTTGGTCCTGTTGAACATGCTCCTAAAGCATATGGAACCACATTCTTGTTCAGCTCAGGTATTTTGCCCTTTCAAAATGTGCTCTAGGCAGCTGCCTCTGTTGCCAATGTCTAAATCTAGACCTGGGCCGAGCTTCATTTTCTAGAGACCTCAAAAGCAAATTGCATTGACCTCTTAATCATTAATCACAACATGCTATTAGAATACAATTTCTCATTGCCCTTAGACAGAAGACGTGAAGTCCAATTACATATTCTACTTAGGTTTATTTGCAACCGATAATTTTCAAGTCGTTACTCATTAAGATCAAAGGGAGAGATGATAAAGAAAAGCAGCTTTGGAATTTTGGTGTAAGACTTTGCTCCTTTCACCTTGCTGCTCCTTATGCCTGCAACAAACTACCCAAGTCTGTTTGCTAGGAGCCTTCTCTGGCCCTTTTCAAATCCAGGCTGAAAACTCACCTCTTCGCTGCCATTTTTGGATCTTGACTTGCCTGATCTCCTTTGTGTTTCCTTACCACTTCCCCTAGATGTATCCCTGTCTATACCCACTGTGTTGTCTGTCTTGACTAGACTGTAAGCTCTGATGAGCAGGAACTGTTTCTTATGGGTCTGTGCAGAGCTGTGTACATCTTGTAGCACTATATAAATGTGTAGTAGTAGTAAGTGTGGAAAGGTACCTATATACTCTGAGTGCCAGAGAAATGAGGCAGGATAGACTAGCAAGGAATGAGGAATGTAATCCTGGCAACTTTCACATTTGATCGTGAGGAGAGGTAGGTCACCTGGCATAGGCAGTGGGGCAGTTTGGCTACATTTCTCTACTAATAACAAAGAATAAGCTGTGACCTTGTGCATACAGCTGGGAGATGGTAAAGACAAAGAACAATGATGAGCAGGGCAAGGAAATACTATCGGAGGCAACTGGGTGGGCTAAAATAGTCTGCATCTGCTAACAGTGAATTACTATGTCTATTCCAGGGCGTTTCAGACTTATATGTTGCACATAGTCCAATTTCATTTTCCTTCAGTACCTCTTGAGATCTTCATTTGAGGCAACAGTGGTTGTAGTGTAAACAAACAGACCTGCGTTAAGGGTGAATGAGTCAAATCCCTACAAGGATGAGTCAATTTTCCAATGGTTGGATTATCTAAATGTCACAGCGGTCAGCTATGATGTTTAAATATCCATCAGACATTCCATGATGGTATCCAAATCATAGCTGCTTCTGAATATCCGGACTGTGCATCCACCATCTGGATAATCACTGCATTTACCTGAATAAGAACATAAAGAGATGCCATACTGTGTCGCACCATCAAGCCCAGTAATCATCACCAGTCTCTCCAGGTCACAAGTACCTGTCAGGTGCCAAAAAAGGTACACGGATTCCACTTTGCTTATCCTGGGGTAAGCAGTGGATGTCTCCAGTACACTTCAATAATGGTTTATGAACTTTTTTGCCAGAACTTGTCCAAACCTCTTTTAAACCCAGTTACACTAACAGCTTTTACTACATCATCTGGCAATAGTTTAATTACATGTTGAGTTAAATATTTTCTCCAGTTAGTCTTCAATGTGCTATATTGTGAGGGAGATCCAAGATGGTGGCTGACAGGCACTTTGCGCTGTGTTGCTTTTCCTAATGGGCAAGAGAAGGCCAGATTGGGCAAGAAGCCCTCTGCTGCTCAAACAGCCCCCTTTGCTTAACTTCGGGGTTTCATCCTTTGGATTCCTTCTTGGTCTGACTGGTGCAGCAACCAGTGAGAGTGGGAGAGAGCCCAGCTTCCATGACGCTGGAGTCGAGTGGCTCAGCGTCTTGTTTGGGTGCAGATATATCTTCTTCTGAGTTGCAGAGACCTCCAAAACCATCATCATCATCCTTTGTTCAACTCGTCCAGAGAGCCAGTGGGGCAGTGTTCTGCTGGACTGCAGTGTGTCAGTGCTCCAGTGAGGGTAGACTCCTAGTCATGATGCAGGAGCTGTCTTGGCCTTGATGGGACAGGTTGTTGAGGGTGATCAGTCAGAAATGGAAGAAGCTGGAGCAGCCTTGCCTTTGGCCATGGTGCAGACCCTGGTTAATCAAGAATGGCCCACAGCTGGTGGGACTCCCCAATCCATCAGATTTGGTTTCTCACTGGATCCCCAGAAGTTTGTTGGAAACGATTTGATCTGCAATTATGATGTTGGGTGAAGCATTAGTGCCTCAAGTACTGGTTTTGTCAACACAAGTTCAAGGTAATATGGCTGCCATTAACAAGAACACTGAAGATATTTCATCTATACAAGCTTCTGTGGCAGAAATTAAAACAAGAATTGCATCTCTGGTGGGTTATTCTGAATCCTTTGTTAGACGTGATTACGATTAAAGCTAAGGTTGACCAATTGAAGAATAATTATCGATCAGCTAATTTGAGATTTATTAATTTCCCTAAGTCATCTTTGGTTTCTGATAAAGATATGTTTAAGATGTATTTGTCTGAGGTTTTGGGGGTCCCCCTCTGAAGTCTCATTCTCCTATGACTCAAGTTTATTATTTACTATCTGCTAAAAATATTCCAGGGGGATCTGAGGTCTTGGTTTGCAACAGATGAATTCGTTGAATGTATCTGCTATATTAGAAAACTCTGACATAGAGACAGTAATTCCATCTATGCTGTTGGCCACATTTGCTTTGACTACTGATCATGAGTGGTTATTAAAAATGTTTTTCAAGAAAAGGGATGCTCTATTCAAGGATCTTCTGGTGCAAATAATCTCTGACTTGCCAGGGAAACTCAGTGGAGAAGGAAGTTCCTCTTGCTGTGCTCTTGTATATTGTTGACAGACAGGTACCCATAGCTGCTGTTATTGTATCGATCCATCTCATTGCAGGCCTTCCTCTTTTGCATTGACCTATCTTGCCAAGCATGATGTCTTTCTCTAATGATCTCTCTAGTCTCATGATGTGTCCAAAGTAGGAAAGTCAAAGTCTTGTCATCTGAGCTTCTAAAGAAAGCTTAGGTTTGATTTCCTCTAGTACTGACTGGTTTGTTCTTCGGGCAGTCCATGGTATATGCAGTATTTGCCACCAGTCTTAGTAAAAAACAAACAAACACCCCCCCCCCCCCCCCCAAAAAGAGTAGTGCTGGTTGATTGTGTCTGCTTATATTTCCTTTCTTTTTTCATAAGGGTCTCATCTATTGTTTGTGGGCTAGAGTTTAAGAGCTATAGACTGTTTTGTTTGTTTTGCCTATCACATGTCCCTAGTCTTTGTATTTTCTGACAGAGTAAATAACTGATCTACATTTATTTATTTAGCTGCATTTATATCCCGCTTTTCACCGGGTCAAAGTGGTTTGACAGAAAGGGGGGGGGGGGGTACAATAATCAACTCAACAGAGAGAAAGGGGGGGGGGCTAACATGGATGATCTGAACAGAAAGTAACAGTACTAGACAATAGCCACGAGTCTCTCAGTTGGTAGCAGAGGGGTTAGGTCAGATTGAGTCTGGACATTTCCCTATTACACTCCATTCATTATTTTATAGTCCTCTATCATATCTCCCCTCAGCCACCTCTTTTCTAAGCTGAAGAGCCCTAACCTTTTAAGCCTCTCCTCATAGGGTATCCTTCCATCCCCTTTACCATTTTGGTTACTCTTCTCTGTACCTTTTCTAATTCTGTTATATCCTTTTTTAGATATGGCAACCAGAATCGCACATAGTTTTTAAGTTGCACCATGGAACGATCCAGAGGCATTATAATATCCTTTGTTTTATTCTCCATTCCTTTCCTTATCATTCCTAGCATTCTATTTGCCTTCTTGGCCACTACTGCACACTGGACGGAAGGGTTCAAAATGTTATCCTTGAATTCTACTAAATCCTTTTCCTGGGTGATGGCTCCTAATGTAGAACTTTGCACTGTGTAACCGTAGTTTAGTTTGTTCTTCCTTAACTTTGTACTTGTCCACATAAAATTTAATCTGCCATTTAGATGCTGTGTCTCCCAATTTCTCAAGGTCCCGTATTAGTAATGATTTTCAGCCACTATACAGTGAGAGATCTGAACAGCAAATTAAGCCAGCTTTTTCTTTCACTCGTGTTATCCGGATGACAGCTGAAAATCACCATTATCTGGCTAGTGGCTGCATCACCCAGAACTGCTACTGCACTAACCGGACAGTACCAAGGCGATCTGTGGAGATATCTAGCAGCACTACCTGGAGTGCCACTGAATCACTCTTCACTGCTCTCATCCTGAAAACGACACAAGCCTCATAATACCCCAATGTAAAGCCACAAAACACATATCCAATAAAGAGATTTAAATAAATCATTTTATAACAGGCTGTTTAATATGCCTCTTATGTTCACTTTAGAAAATAGGCCTATGTGCATGAGTGCCATTATATAACCCCCTACCTCTAGAAAACTCCTTCACAAAGTTGCACTTGTTCTGAGGCACCCACAGCGTTCCTATTTTAATGTATGCACTGAAAACACAGCTATAGGAAGGGTCTTTGTCACAAAGTTAAAGCTGTAGGTGAAACAAATAGTATTGATGGGGCAGGAGGACAGAGTTTTGTGAATGGAAAGATGAGGTTCTTATGCTGGGTGAAGAAAGCACAGTTACTTACCTGTAACAGGTGATCTCTGGGAACAGCAGTAATAAGTCTTCACATATGGGTACGTCGCTACCGATGGAGTCTGCGCGGGAACACTTCCCAGCGTCCAATCAAGAGCTTTTGGAAGCATCCCACCACGCCTGCATGCTGCCTTCCCGCCTTTCCCAACTACCTCTCCTCAGTTAAGTTTTAAAGCTGAGACAAAGAGAGAGAGAGAGGAAAGGAAAGATAGATAGAGATACAACTCCTGGGGAGGTGGGTGGGTTGTGAAGACTTATTCCTGCTGTTCCCAGAGATCACCTGTTACAGGTAAGTAACTGTGCTATCTCCAGGAACAAGCAGGAATGAGTCTTCACATATGGGGACTCCCAAGCTGAGATGCCTGGAGTCCCAGCATGTTATAGGTTGGAACATGCTATCCCACACAACACCAGGCATCCTGAGGATGGAGGGTAGGAGTTGAAGAAAGAAGGATGCTGTGGAACAGCTAACCTAGCATAGGACTGCAGACAAGGAGTCCATGTGTGGATGATGATGGTCATCAATGATATTGCAAAGGATATTGCAATATGGACCTCCCCTGACAGGATTTCACAGAAGTATGGAGGTTCATGGATCTACTGGGAAACCCAGTAGAGGAACCGTGAAGAGGACCTCACTGTAAGTGGAGGTAATACTCCTGTAGGAAAACCAGTGGAGGTCAGAATCTTGAAAGGTAACCCCAGTAGGGAAACTGGGGTAGTCCAAAAACGGTGGGCCTTCAGCAGAAGGGTTTATGAGAAAAACCCTAGCTCTCTTGGAGGCAGAGTGAGACACTCTTGGGAGCAAAAAGAGAAGGCTAATCGATTTGGACAAACAGGCACAGTCCTTGTGGGGAGAAAGGGTGTGGGAACCACTGTTCCCTCTAAGCTGTGCGCGTGTGTGCACGCACACACCTCGCCGAGAGAGCGCACATACTTTACAACAGAGCGCACAAAAATTACGGTTCTGATTCTGATAGAAAACAACCCAGACGTCTTAAAATGTAAAAGTTATGATTGTAATTACTAGAAATTTTCCGCTTCATTTAGTAATCGTCTATTTTCATTTAATTTGATTAAAATCAATGTGGTGTACCTACTGTATTCTGACATATAGTCAAATTTTAAAGTATATAACTCCGAGTGTCGTTATGTGGCGCACAAAAATTTAACCTTCCTTCAAAAGCTGCACACAGCTGATATTTTATGCGCACACAGCCTACAGAAAATTAGAGGGAACATTGGTGGGAACTCCTTGTATCCCAAAAAGAGAGGACAAATGCCTGAAGCGTTAAAGTCTGTGATTAACTGAAGATCCACAATGTCTCTCCTAACTGGGGTAAGCTAGGAGAGATATTGGGCACGGAGAGCGTCAGATACCTAAACCGTTAGGTTATGGTATAAAAATTGTTGACTACCACAGGAGTGGTTGTGTGTGTAGAACCCCAAACCTGCTAGATAGCATAGGTATGGGTAAAGCCCTTCTGTCAGAATCATATAGCTATATGAGGATAGACAGTGAGATAGATAAGTATATGGATACATATCTATCTATTAGAAAATATCTCAACAGATACATATATATAGATAGACAGACATATAAGAATATATCTATAGTGAGATATGGTAGGGCATAAAATACACACAAAAAATAAATATGGATATGTAGGCCTACATATAGGTGTCTGCAAATAAACAGACAGAGATATGCCTACAGCACAGTGATCACACAGATGAATCTTTCCTCTCCACATCTCCTAACAAGGAGGTGGAACCTACTTGAGAAGACATATAGAGAATCTATTCTTCCTGGTTATGATCTGCAAGAATGCTAGTTAGTGAAAAATAACCAGGACTGTTACGTGAAAAACAAAGAATAATGTCAATGTGCAGCCAGCAAGTCCCAAGTCTTCCAGGACTCTAGCATGGTAAGTAGACAGAAGACGCCTAGAGATGAGATACTATGTTGACCTGCTTAAGGGCAAAGGTATCATGCGTTCTTACCATGAGGACGAGCATATCCCGGATGGGGAATACTATGGACCAAAGCAGGGAACTGGCAACTCCTTGAGCTTTCACGTAAGAGAAGGCCTATGTCCTTTATATCAAAAAAGGAGATAGTGAAAGAAGGGAGAACCTTCTAGTCATGGGAGACATGACTGAAAAGCCTTTTCTAACCAGCTAGGAGAGCTGTTGGAGAACCCCCCCCCCCCCCCATGCTCTCTAGCAAGGGCCCATAGTGGAAAGCTTCTCTGTAGATTGCAGAGAGCATGATGCAGGAGAATGAGGAGATAGAACTGGCTGTTAGAGAGCCAGTATCTCTGCCAACTATGCTGCCAATCTCAGGAAAAAGAAGATGGCAGAATAGAAGACAATCTAGAAAGCTTGTAGTGAGATGATCTCCAAGAGAGATGAAGCACGGACTTGGAGCCACTACTAAGACTAGACAGAATGTTAGTGGAGGACAATCTGGTTGTTTGTGGACAAGAACCAGTGGTCCAAACATTAAAGCTCCTGCATAGGCAGCTATTAGCAAGATAGCAGAAGAATCTTACTGTTCAAAAAACAGAAAGAACAGACAGAACAGGAGTAGGAAACTCTGGACATGTCTGATAAGCTGCCCCAAAGCCAGATTGAGCAGAGGAGGTAAACTCCGCACTGGAAAGTGAGAAAAGTAGAGAGGTTGAAGAAAAAGCCTCCAAGTAAGTAATTCCCTCTTACAGTGGAAAAACTTGGTAAGAGGGTGAAGAAAATGGAGCTGAGGAAGACTTACGAAGTATGAAGTCTATAGAAAGGAAAGATACATGCTGGCACAGGAACTATCATTTGATAGTGGTTAGACCTCTTTCCCTAGCAGGAAAAAGAGGAGAAACCTGTGACCTATAGGCATGAATATCCTGACAGCTCATAGAAATATAGAAAAAATGGATATCTCTTGGAAAGGGATCCATGTGTAGGGGTTAGAATGAAGCGGTGGATTGCCTCCATTGAGAAGGAGCAACTGTAGATGCTAACCCCAAGAGTCACAAGCATCTGATGATGATTGATCAGAAACCCTGCAGATGCTGGGTTTGCTGAGCCTGGTGAGAGGTTGTATTCTTCAGACCAGGACGATGCTTCCCCTGTTGGGGAACATTTGTATGATGGGCAAGTGATGAATAAAACCTTCTTCTCCTGTGGGAAGAAAGTTTAGTAGGAGATTTCCTACCTAGTGGGACAGAAGAAGGTGTAGAACAAACCTTAGGAACAGGTAAATCAGTGGATAACTGAGTAACCTGATGTAAAGACTCCTTGTTGAAAAGATTTTCTCCAGTGCAAGGAGTATGTCCTAGACGTTGTTGTGCCCATTTGTCCAAGTCTGAAGATTGGAGCCAGGCTCTACGTCGTGCCCCTATAGCAATAGCAGAAGTTCTGCTAACAGACTCAAGAGTCTAGGGAAGCACGAGAGAAACCAAGAAATATTCTGGATATGCTTAAGCAGTGAAGAATAGTCTTTACTCCTAGAATCTGGAAGGAAAGGAGTCAAAAGATGTAACTGCTTTGTGACCTCCTCAAGAGAAAGACTCATATAAAAATATATGAGAGAATTCTTGCAGAAAGCATAGATGTCTGGAAGGTTTGACGTCCAAAGGCATCTAGTATCTTAGACTCACGACCTGGCGGATAAGAAGAGTGCTTTTTCTTACTCTTTACCCGCCTCATTGCTGATTCCACTACTATGGAACGATGAGGAAGTTGAGTCTTTTGAAACCCTGGAGAGGGGGGTACCTGATATAAAAGATCAGTTGCCCTGGGAGGTGGGGGTACCCTTAAAGGTATTTCCCACATTCCTAGAAGGAGATCCTGCAAGGAATGATGCAAAGGAAGCATTATGTTGTCCTTTGGTTTGGCAGAAACAGAGCCTTGTGCAGGATCATGTCCTGGAATAGGAATGGCAAGAGATCTTGCTATATCCAGGAGGAAACTCTGAAAAGAGGGATCCCAAACAGGAATCTCCCCTGGACAGGGAAGATCTAAAGAACTAGCCTGAGCATCCACAGAGTTATCCAAAAATATAGGAATAGACGATCCTGCAGAGTGCAGTGTGGAATGCTTAAAAGATGGTTGCTGGTACTGGCTGTCAGGAGCAGCTCCCATCCTTACCACATCGTCCATGCCAGGTATCGACTCCAAGCTTGGTATAGAATGGAGTGATCCTGTTGAAAAAAGCATGGCAGGAATTGGCGACGATGCTACTGTGGGTACCGGTACCGATGCTGATACCGGTACCGATGTCTGAGTCGAACCCGACAAAGACATCGGAGCAGTCATCGGTGACAGTTCAGTCAGTACCGAGGTAACCGAAAACCTCCGGGCGCTATCCTTGGTACCGAAGCAGCGGTATCGATCGGTGTCGGTACCAAAATCTATTGGTACCCAGTCTTCTAGACTAGAGATCGATTCCAAACTCGGCATCGAGGGCAAAAAGCCTGATAAGCAAAGCATGGAAGGCACCGACCGTGAAGATAATGTGGACATCGGTACCAACTTCGGTACCGTGTCTGATACCAGTGAAGGAAGGGCAACCAGTGGCAACTCAATCGGCGTCAGGGGAACCGAGAGTTGCGGATCCGAATCATTGGAACCGAGCCTTCGGTACCATCGAGAGCCGGTACCAAGGCGAGTCGGTACCCAGTCCTCCAGACTGGAGATCGATTCCAGACTCGGCATCGAAGGAAGCGAGGCTATCGATGCACATCTGGAGGGTACTGACGTCGGTTGGAGTATCGGTGTTGGTACCGATAATGGAAAGTCAATCTGGAGGGTATCCAGCGGTCCCAAAGGTACCGAGGATGCCAGATGACGATCCCTGGTGAGGAGTGTTTCATCCAATACCAGTGCCGATGCCGGGGTATCGGTACCGCTCGAAGCGGACGCCACCACCGTACACGGCTTAGGTATGTTCTGTGGGGGGTGAACCCCAGGAACAACCTGAAACCCCTTATAGGCTTTGGAGACTGAAGACTCCCGCCGGGGTTTTGAAGCCAGTGGGCCCTCGAGGGCAAGGCCGGAGCCGTCTACATGCTGCGCATGAGACCTACCACTCGAGGACTGGCTAGTCTTAACAGACTGTTTGTGGGTTACCTGATCCTGTGTGGACGAAGAAGGGGACGGTGCCCCGAAGTTGGAGGGCAACCATGTATCGAGGGAGCTTCGATGTTGAAAACCTCTTAGTACCAAACTGTTAGGACCCAAGCAGGTTAGACACCGGCTTTGAGGGTCTAAAAATAAAGTTGTACTGCCACAGTCTGAACATTTCTTGGAGAAAGTGTCTGGCGGTTCCATGAAGGAAAAAGAAGAGGCCTAAGAGACCGTGGGACACTGAAGAAAAAATATCCCGTGGAAAAGGAAAATTTTTCAAGAAAAGAAAACACCGGCGGTACCGGTGGCGTCGGGAAGACAGCCGCGACCACAAGAAAACTAAAAAATAAAAACAAGAATTTTCTGCGGTGACAGGACGATGTCCTGCCGGCTCCGCGGAAAAACGAAAACTGAGGAGAGGCAGTTGGGAAAGGCGGGAAGGCAGCACGCAGGCGTGCTGGGATGCTTCCAAAAGCTCTTGATTGGACGCTGGGAAGCGTTCCCGCGCAGACTCCGTCGGTACCGACGTACCCATATGTGAAGACTCATTCCTGCTTGTTCCTGGAGATAGTTTTTTAGATGATTGTAATGCCGTTTTGGGAATATTGTAATTATTTGTTTGCTTTGATTTTAAAAGTTTCATGAGGAAATGGAGGTTTTAATGTTATTTGCCTGGCGTTCTTTGGGGTTAAGGCGGCTATAAATTAAATTGTGCATTAATTAATTATTTAAAAGTTTTAAAACTCATTTCCAGTAGATCAAATGCGGTTTACATTAAACAAAAAATTGAATTGTAAAGAACAGTACATATTTAGTTACCTAGAACAAGTTAACTGTGTACATAGAACAATTACAATATACGCAATTACCCCAATATAGCCCACCCACCACAACTCCGGTACCATAGTCTGATCATTTCACGATACACTTCTCTCTCCCTTTTCAACTCACTAGCATAGCTCATATCAATACCAGCCACATAAGGCAGAGATTCCGCCAGTTTGACAAGGAAAATGTCCTAGAATCAATTTCTACAAAGTTAGACAATGACTCAATCTTATTGAACTTGTAGCAATTTGGAATTCTGTTATGGGGCAAATAAAAGACCTCAACGGAAACCATCTGAGAAATAGTACACAGCTGAACTCTCTACCTTTAAAGAGAAATCTCAGGAAGTTGGAAGCTAAATGGTGTAAGGAAAAAGCCTCAGAACTCAGGGTGCAATATTTCGCAAGCCTCAGATCCTATAAGGAGGCTATAAACACTGCAAAAAATGCTACATCACACAAAATCTTTATCAAAACCATCAACCGGCCAAGGGAGTTTTTTGAGATTATTAAATCCCTAACTAGAGTTCCTGAGGCCATCTCTCACAAAATCCCAGTCATTCCCCAACTCCTGGCAAATCATTTTGCCAGCAAGCTTAAACAAAGTACCTGTTCAGTACCTACCCTGACATCTCCCACAGCAGGTAATGCCAATGGAGCTCATTTCACATAATATCAAACAAGCAACTTCTAGAGACCATTTCAAAGCTCAATACTACCACCTCTCTCCTTGATCCATGCCCAGTGGCATGGATTAAGGTAGCAAAA
The DNA here is from genome assembly GCA_033557465.1 of Ichthyophis bannanicus. Classification (NCBI taxonomy): domain Eukaryota; kingdom Metazoa; phylum Chordata; class Amphibia; order Gymnophiona; family Ichthyophiidae; genus Ichthyophis; species Ichthyophis bannanicus. Next base: position 125,871,361 of record CM066049.1, read on the forward strand.
TCGGAACTCGCCCCATACATATTGAAAGTAGTAAATCAATCCCTATTTCAGGGCGTCATGCCAGATGACCTCAAGTATACAGCAATTCGCCCTCTACTAAAAAACAAAACTCTTAACAGTAGTGACCCCTCCTCGTATCGCCCCATTGCTATTATATCCTTCTTAGCTAAAATTATCGAGAAGGTAGTTCAGATTCAGCTGCAGGACCATATAGATACAACCTCCCCTTTAGATGAGCACCAGTACGGCTTCCGCCCATATCATGGGGTAGAAACTTTACTTATAGCTCTTTTTGACTTGCTCATCAAAGGCATGGATAATGTTAAGCAAGCTTTTTTGCTTATTTTCCTTTATCTCCTCAGCGTTCGACAGTGTAAACCATAGCACCCTCATAGCCAGACTAACACAATTTAGGTTTAAAAGAGAAAACGCTCAGCTGGTTTAAATCTTACATATCTAACCGATTCCAGTTTGTACAAATAGATCAATCCCCTTCCCTACCATTCCCACAAGAGCGGGGTATTCCACAAGGATCTGCTCTCTCTGCTTTACTCTTTAACCTTTATCTTCAACCTATCTGCACCATTTTCAAACACCACAATATAAACTACTTCATTTACGCGGATGACATCATGTTGTTCGCCCCAGGTGACAGATAATCCCAATTATGACAAAATTGCAACCTGTCTCTCCGAAGCCGAACTTTGGCTCCGCTCAATACACATGGATATTAACTTCAAAAAAACAGAAGCGCTCTGAGGGTGGTGAGGGGGGATGGAGCAATATCTTTGATAAGTTTGAATGTAGTTACAAGGATTTTCTACTGTATGCGGCTTTGAATTGGAAGCCAGTGAAAGTTTAATATAATACTGGCATAATGTGTTCTGTTAAGTTGATGTTTGAGGTTATCCTGGTTGCGACGTGTTAGGCAATCTGTAGTTGTCTTATGGATTGTTTTTCTAGATCATGTAGTGCGATTTTTGCAGAAATCAAAATGGGGGGGGGGGTGATAATGGTGTTAATAACTGATTTAACGTCATGGGGTGAAGGAGTGGACGGAGCTATTTCAACATTCTATGTTTGTAGAAAATCTTTTGTTTGTTTTATGGGTGATAACATATTGAAGGAGTTATCTAGGATAACAGAGGTATTTTACCTCACTTCTGACGGCTATGTTTACTTCTTGGAATGAGACGTGTTGGGGGGGGGGGGGTTTGAAGCTTTGATTCCCAGTTATGTAAAGTACTTTGGTTTTGCTGAAATTGGCTCTCATCCCAAAATCTCATGATCATTCTGCTACTTCTGTAAGGCAATTTGTGATTTGTTGGGTTACCGGGTTAGTGATGTTGAAAGGGAGGTATATCATAATATCATTCACGTAAATATGTTAATCTACTTGGAATTTCTTGAAAATTGAGCAGATGGGCTGTATGTATATGTTAAACAAAAGGGCTGAGAGGGCTGAGCCTTGTGGGAGGCCTTGTTCTTGGTTATAGTGTTGGGATGTGTATGAACCCATGCGTACTTGCTGGGTTCTGTGCGAAAAGTAAGAGGTGAACCATCAAAGTACTGTGCCATTTATACCTATCTAGTGAGCATGATGTGGTGGTTTATGCTGTCGAATGCGGGGGTGATGTCTAGGAAGAGGAGGAGGAGGAATTCCTGTTTGGTGTTATCAATATTTCCCCATGAGATACGGTCGAGCAGGACAATAAGGAGGGTCTCTACTCCAGGATAAGAACAGAAACCATATTGGTGTACGTCTAGGGGTGAAAAGGTATCAATATGGTCCTCAAGCTGGACTTTTCTATGAGCTTAGCCAGGAAGGGGAGGCTAGATATGGGTCTGTAAGATGTAAGTTTTTTTTTTAATCCAGTGTGTTATTTTTCAGGATAGGACGTATTAATGTGAGCATTAGGAGGGGTTGGGGGTGGTGGTATGTAGCCCTGTTGTAGAAAGAGGTTCACAATTGAGAGGATGATGGGGGAGAGTTCTGCTTTTGTTACTTTTATGCAGTAAACCAGACAGGGCTCAAGGTATGAGGTGGTAGCATTAATTTTGGAGATGAGGTTACTAGGAGTATCTTTTTGATGAAGGGGAAAACTCAGCCCAGGGGGAGTTTGATGTTAAGTATGGACTGTTATGGTGATTGGTAGTCAGGGTTTGCTGTTTTAGTTTTTCTTTGTAGTAGTTTGCTAATATTTGGGTATTAATGACTGGGACATTTGTGTCTTTGTTTGAAGTGTTTGGTTAATGATTTTACTATTTCGAACAGCTCTCTAGGTCGGTTCATTGATTTCGATGTGATGGTGGCGAAGTATTCGCTTTTGCGTGATTTTATTCATACATACATTTGATATATGTATGTATGAATAAAACCACGCAAAAGCGAATACTTCGATGTAGCTGCGCATGAAATGAGAGTCAGAAGCTGTAAAGATGTCTTACACATTGGAACATGGAACGTACGAAGCATGAACCAAGGGAAGTTGGAGGTGGTCAAGAATGAAATGGAACGTGTACAACTTGATCTGTTGGGTGTCGGCGAACTGAAATGGACTGGCATCGGGCACTGCATCAGATGATCACATGGTCTACTATGCTGGAAATGAAAGACAAAGAAGAAATGGTGTTGCATTTATAATAAAGAAGAAACTTGCAAGAACTGTAATGAAATACAATGCAGTCAGCGAACGCTTAATCTCTATTCGTCTACGAGGAATGCCTATCAACACAACTATAATTCAAGTATATGCCCCAACAGCTGCAGAAGAGAATGAAATTGAAGAGTTCTATGAACAAATACAAGCTGAAATTGACAGAACATGCAAACAGGATATCCTGATAGTCATGGGTGATTGGAACGCAAAGGTTGGTAACAAAGAAGAAGACAAAGTAGTTGGAAAATATGGACTTGGCAACAGAAATAAAGCTGGAGAAAGACTGATAGAATTCTGCAAGACCAACGATCTATTCATCTCGAACACCTTCTTTCATCTTGAACACCTTCTTCCAGCAACACAAGCGGTAACTGTACACATGGACTTCACCCAATGGATTGTATAAAAATCAAATTGACTATATCTGTGGAAGTCAACGATGGAAAAGCTCTATAACATCAACAAAGACAAAACCTGGAGCTGACTGTGGTACAGATCCCCAATAATCAATTGTTTCGGAGCTGTAGCTGATTGGCTGCTGACACAAAACCTTCGGATCAATCATAGTAAAACTGATGTCCTTTTTGTTACGAAGAACCGTAAATTCACACCCCCCCCATCGCTACTTGTCAACAATATAGAATTGAAGTCCAAACCTACAATCAGATATCTTGGCATCACATTGGACCAGCACCTAGATATGACCACACATGTGAAGAACGTTACAAAGTCTATATATCACAAGATCAAAACGTTACGTCACCTCCGCCCCCTACTGGAATCCAGTGACTACCGGACAACCTTTCAGGCATTAGTCCTCCCACACCTGGACTTTGCGAATATCGTCCTGCACGGCCTGCCTCAATCAACTTTAAATCCGCTCCGCCTAGCTATGAATGCCGCCGCAAGAGTTCTCTCTGGATCATCAAGAACTGACCACATAACACCAATCATGAAAAATCTGCATTGGCTGCCGTTACACGCCAGACTCCAATATAAGTCACTAGTCCTTACTTTCAAAGCCCTGAATAACTACCCACCTACACCGATTAGCAAACTAATCCACAGCACCCTGGAAAACAGAGACAGGAGATCCACTTCAATGAACACCTTAATAGTCCCCAAGATGATGACGTAATGTACTAAGACCACTTCCAACAGGGCTTTCTCTATATTCGCTCCCCTAAATTGGAATGCCCTTCCACATGAAATCCGTGGCATCAAAAGCTTAATCCTATTCCGTAAAGCTCTGAAACACCACCTATTCACAATATACTACCCTGACACCCACACATCGGGTAAACTTCCCTCATGTCTCAGCTACCATAGCACCTTATTACAACCAGAAAATGGTTAGACTATACTACTGCCCACCCACCACTTTTACGCCTGTCCCTCCCTCACGAAATGAAGATGATACCAAATTAGAATATTGGTGACAATACTAATTTAACCTGTAAATAGTTACCCTGTAAATAGTTACCCCGGTTATCCTATGTTTTTTTTCCCTGTTCTATGTAAAACTCAATGTTGCTTGTATGCATTGTAGTATGTTTTGTTCGATGTACACCGCGCTGATTGTAATAGCGCGGTATAGAAGAAATGTTAAATAAATAATAAATAAATCATCAACTACTAGTATGCAAACTCAAGCTAAAGCTGAAAAAGAGCAAACCACTCATGAATGCAGCAAAATATGACCTTGAGAATATACCACGGGAATTTAAAGACTGCCTGCAAAATCGATTTGCTGCTTTAGATACAAATGATAGAGTTCCAGAAGAGTTATGGAATGACATCAAGAAGGTTGTGTTGGAAGAAAGCGAGAAGTCTCTACAAAAGGTAAAAAAGAAAAAACGGCCAAAATGGATGACGGAAGAAACTCTGAAAATTGCCCAGAAACGCAGAGAAGCTAAAGCCAGAGGAGAAAGAGACAATAACAGAACTCAACAGAGATTTCCAAAGTGCAGCAAGACAGGACAAGGAAAAGTACTACAATGACGCATGCAAGGAAATAGAAGCAGAAACTATTAGAGGAAGAACAAGATCAGCTTTCCTAAAGCTACGAGAGTTAAAGAAAAAGTTCCAGCCTCGAATTGGAATGTTACAAGATGCTCAAGGTTCTATGTTGAATGATGCTGAGAAGATCAAGAAAAGATGGAAGGAATATACAGAGTTTTTATATGATAAAGATCAAATGGACCAACAGCCGTTTCAACCCGTACCTTTATGATCTGGAACCATTGGTGATGAAAGAAGAAGTTGAAGCAGCATTGAAAGCCTTATCAAAGAACAAATAATAAATGACCAACGTGGCAGCGAGTAAAAGTGAAAACTTGAATTTTCAGCCGAAATAATACATGACTAGTTGTGGTAGCGAGTGAAAGTGAAAATCTCGGCTTGACGAACTGGATGGAATATTCACGACCCCCTTCACGTGAAGTCATTGGGGGACCGTGAGTCATAAAATTGAGCAAAGCTAAGTAACCCTTCACTATTTTCACTTGCTTCACAATGGCTTCTTGCATATGCTTTATATATGAGTTATGGATAGTTTATATAAAACAATATTAAAAAAATCTTCAAAAAAAGTCAAAAAAACGAAATGAGAGAGAAAACATTAAGTAACAGTGGAAGACTAAACTAGCAATAGCACACAGGTCGTTGATGTACAACAGACGCTTAGTTTCGCCTTTAATGAGCAAACTTGAATAAGCAGTCTAAATTCTGAGACCTGATTGCTATAGTCTCGAATAAGTTAAGAAAGTTAGTTATCTACATATGAAGGTAAAAAAGTAGAGCTTATTTAATATTATACTGCTGAATAGCAACGAGCTCTGAAAAGTGACGCTTTTTAGTTTCTTTGTGTTCTATTATCAAAGAACAAAGCACCAGGCATTGATTGCATTCCCATAGAAGTATTACAGCAACCTGATGCAGCTGTTACCATACTTACAAGGCTCTGCCAAGAAATATGGAAGACAGCATCATGGCCAACTGACTGGAAAAGATCTGTGTTTATACCAGTACTAAAGAAAGGTGATTCAACTGACTGTGGAAATTATCGCACAAACGCTGTGATCCCACATGCCAGCAAAATTCTACTGAAGATTATTCAAAAGAGACTACAATCATACCTGGAACAAGAACGAGAGACATCATTGCGGATGTGAGATGGATCCTTGAAAAGACTAAAGAATACCAAAAGGATATCTATTTGTGCTTTATCGACTATAGCAAAGCTTTTGACTGTGTAAACCATGAGAAACTCTGGGCCACATTAAGAAGCATGGGTATACCAGAACACCTGATCGTTCTCTTGCACAATCTGTACATGATCAAGAAGCAACAGTTCGAACGGAACAAGGAGAAACAGAATGGTTTAAAATAAGCAAAGGTGTAAGACAAGGCTGCATACTTTCCCCCTACCTGTTTAATTTATATGCAGAACAAATCATCAGAGAAGCAGGATTGTATGAAGACAACAGAGGTGTGAAGATTGGTGGAAGACTCATCAACAACCTTCGCTATGCTGATGATACCACATTACTGGCGGAAAGCGAAGATGATCTGAAACATTTGCGTCTCACAATCAAAGAACATAGTCTCAAAATGGGCCTGCACCTTAATGTAAAGAAGACAAAGATCATGACAACTGGCATAATCAACAGGTTCATCGTCGAAGGAGAAGAAATTGAAATCGTGAATAACTTTAACCTACTTGGATCAACTATTAATAAAGAAGCAACAAGCAGTCAAGAAATCAGATGACGCATTGCTCTTGGCAGAATGGCTATGAAAGACCTAGATAAGATTCTCAAGAGCAGAGATGTCTCTCTCCATACAAAGATTCGACTTGTTCAAGCCATGGTATTTTCAATATCATATGGATGTGAAAGCTGGACAGTGAAAAAGATAGACAGGAAGAAAATTGATGCCTTTGAATTATGGTGCTGGCGGCGAATACTGTGTATACCATGGACTGCCCGAAGAACAAACCAGTCTGTACTAGTGGAGATCAAACCTAAGCTTTCTTTAGAAGCTCAGATGACAAGACTTCGACTTTCATACTTTGGACACATCATGCGGAGAGAGAGATCATTAGAGAAAGACATCATGCTTGGCAAGATAGGTCAACGCAAAAGAGGAAGGCCAGCAATGAGATGGATCGATACAATAACAGCAGCTACGGGTACCAGTCTGTCAACAATGAGCCGCCTGACTGAAGATCGAACACAATTTAGGATAGCTATCCAGAGGGTCGCCATGAGTCGACTCCGACTCGACGGCACTTAACAACAACAACAACAACATTTGATATACCGCTCAGGCCGAGAAGCATCAGAGCGATTTACAATACAACAATTATGTTATGGAAAATATGAAAAGAACACCATTTATAAGATAAGAGAGAGTAGGAGATAGTTTTTAGTTGTTTAAGATCTGGTCTAAACCAAGAGGTGATTTGCTTTTTTGAGGCAGGGGAAGGTGGAGGGTTTATGATTGAGATTTTGGATATGGTATTATTTCATTAGGATATTGTTTCATCAAGGCTCATTGGGTTTGAAGTTAGATGTTGAAAGGTATGTTTCAAGAAATTCTTTGTTAAATTTCTTGTACTTTCTGTGTGCTGGTGAGGGGGTGTGTATTTGTGAGTAAGCCATCATATAAAGGGAGCTGGAATTTTATAAGATGGTGGTCTGACCAGGGTACAGGTAATATTTCCAGTGTGGAAGGGTTGTAGTTATTAAATATAGCCTTGGGGAAAAACACCAAGTTGAGTGTATTCCTCTTAACGTGTTTTTGTGTGCCAACAATTTGGTGGTGGTCCATGTCTTTTAGAGGCTAGGAAAGCTGAGGCCTGATTATTGGGCAGTGACGCTAAGTTGAGATCGCCCAAGAGGACAAGTGGGTTCTTATTAGTGGAAGAGGATAATATTTCTGATATGTCCAAGTTGTCTGTGCTGGGGGTAGGGGGGGTCTATATATTAAGCAGAGTTATAAGCACTTGAGTTTTATAGTGAGTATGTCTGTGTTTCTTATGTTTCTAGAAGTTATCAGTGAGGCTTTCAGGCCTTCTTTTATAATCACAAGGACTCCCCCCCCCTCCTCTTTTTGTTCTGAGAGAGTGGAATATTTCATAGCCTGGGACTTTCAGCTGGTTTATTAATACTGTGTCTGTGTCAGAGACCCATGTCTCAGTTACGCATACGATGTCAGGGGTGTCGTCAATGAGCAGGTCTTGAAAGAGTGGTATTTTATTCCTTATGGATTTTGCATTAATGAGGTAGCATTTTAAGGTTTTATGTTGTGGTGGTGTTACATTTGGTTCTGTCTTGAGATTTGTTGTGAGCTGGATGCTAATGAGCCTATTGAAATTGGGCTTAGTGGTGTAAGTATGTCTGGGGGAGAAGGTGAAGTGGTGTCTGACGGGAGTGTAGATGGTAGGGATGTATTGGAGTTGGGCTGGTTTTAGAGCCTGGGTGAGGCTTGTTACACTAATAAGGATGTACATGGTGTATTTTATTCAGAATGGTGTTATCTTGTCCATATTGGGACTTTTATTCAAAGTAGTTTAAATGGTGGGGATGAGCTAAGTTTAAATAAAGCAGGATGGTAGTAACAATGCAATAGATATGTTACAGTATGAATCGCATATGATCTGATTTTTGTGGTGAAGCAGCTGGATGGAAAAGGCAATTGCAGTACAATGAGCTAAATTTAATTACAGCGAGGTGATTAGTTATGTAGCAGCTAAATTGCAGTTGCAGTATGAATCTCAGATTAAGTAAAGTGGCTTATAGTCAATTTCACGGAGGAGATTCTCTAAATCAAGGTGGCAAAGCTTGGGTACAAAGTGCTTAATAAGAGCGGCTATACTTACAGGATAGAAACGGCAAATGCAATACAATAAGCTTGCTGTTATAAAGGGAATAAAACAGCAACACTGTATAGAAGTTTGTCTATGCTCTGATTAGTAGGGTAAAACAGCAAGGTTTACATAAGGAGGACCTATATTCGGAGGTACAGACTGGATAGCACCTTTACTGATTTACAGTCACAGCAGTCTATATCTAAACCCTGTGATTGTAATATTAAAGTTGAGGGTAGTAAAGACAACTTCAATAATGCAGTCCGTTTTAGAGCAACAAGAAGGAACATACAATGTAGTGATATTTGTAATGTAGGTATCATAAACTGATTCAGAGGTAGAGTCTGTGGTCGTTGCTTTTAAGAGGGTTAGAGGCTCACCTTTGGTATCTTTCTGTGTGAAGGGGAGTCTGTTAAGCACATGGGTTAGGGTAGCGTCATTTTCCAGGACTCCATGGGAGACTGGGCTTTTGCGTTTCGATTTGTGATGAGATCCGGTTGGTATGTGGAAGTTCCAGATTGGAAGTCTTTACCTCGCCCTAAGTTCCTCACCTAAAGGCCTCGCTGAAGATTTTAAAGTTGCATGCATTTCATAATATACAAACGTGCAAAAGCTACCCCCAGGAAGGTCTCCATTCAGGGAGGTGAAACTTGTGTATACAGGATGTGCACACAGTTGTACGGATGACTATTTCTCAAGGTGAGATGCAATTTTTACCTACAGAAATGGTTTATAAAATGACTCCCTTAATGCATAATTGACACTTTTTTTTTTACACCAAAGGCCATAATAACATGCAATCTATCTACAGCGAACAGAGCTTTCTTGTTTTGCGCACCAAAATGCTGGAATTCCCTCCCTTCCGACATCCGTGCCATAGCCGACTTAACCCAATTCAGAAAGGCCATTAAATTCATCCTATTCACCAAATACTACCCCACATAAAACATAGCTTAACAGTCCCACCACTTATCCTTCCAATTTTCTTCTTTTTCTCTTACTCTCTTCATTCTCGCCCAACAACCATGCTAAATCATGTACATAGTTCGATTATGTTATCTAGTTAACAGACTACATATTCCATGTATATAGTTCTCCCAGTTTGATCCAAGTTGTTCACCCCTGTTATATGTAATACCGAACAGCCTGTTGTTCTGGTTTTGTTATTGTTCCCTGTGAACCGCGCTGATCTCGAAAAGTGCGGTATATAAGAAACTAAAATAAATAAATAAAATATAAACCTTTTGTTTACAAGAAATGGCCTAGGTCCTAGGAGGGCATTTTAAGGCTTCTCAGTTCTCAGAGTAAGTGAGATCTCTAGAAGGACTCTTTGCAGTCCTTCTGCTTTAAAACTTTTTCTAAATGGTGCTTCAACTATCTGTAAACACTAACACAAAAAGAAGAAATACCTAGCTTAAAAGATTACTGTTAAAATGGAGTTATCCAAAGTAAAAAGCATCTTATCTCCTTGCTTGGACATGTAAGTTGTTCATGAAGACTGGAGGGGTTCCAAGACAGCTTCCTTAGAGTGTCTTCTGAAATGTGCCTAACAAAGATATTTACGAAGGCAAAGCGTTTACAATGGTTTCCAGGCTCAGTCAAGGTGCCCACATAGGTCACCATTTAAATCATGTGCAAAAAAAGCAAAATAACTCTCCAAAGATAAGACTGCTTTTGAGGGTAATGGTAGCCAGCTGTTGCCCAGAGGTTTGAAGTCATTGAGTGATATAGTGCCCAAAGCCATTAGCTAGAGGATGAATAATGCAGTGCATTGGGGGCAGAGGTAATCCCGTTTTCAAAATCCACACTTCCAAAGTACAGCAGGAAAAAAAAAAAGAATTACAAAACAAAACCAGCTTTGGGCAAGAAAACTCCCTTAACAGCAAGCCTTCTATTAGTGATTTAGAACACTACTCACCGAAATGTAGCACCAAGAGAGTATTCCTTGGGCAAAGCAAATATCAGAAGCCATTTAGAAGCTTTATGAAGCTTCCCCACCCTCCACGCAGCTTAAGTACCCCCTTGTTGTTCCTTAACACTCACACTTTTCTGAGCAGCAGTGTTCCTGGGGGCACAGTTAGGACAGAAAAGGCAACATGCGTAATTTTGTATTTTAGCCATGCACATTATTTTTTTATGGAAAAATATCCACAGAAAAAGCACATGCAATTCTCCATGTGTACATTTCTCTTTTCTTCCCATGGACAGTTTTCAAAAGAAAAGTCTGCTTGTATTTTCCTCTTCAGAATTGGGGCAAAGTCCATGGGTAGAAATTCTGCAGACTTTACAGCTATGCGGGCAGATATAAACATTTCTCCACAAAGATCAATGAAATTCAAATCAATGGCAGGAAATGTGATTGTGACATGAGCAGAAAAATGAGAAGAAATGCTCATAGGACTTGTCTGGAACTTTTGCTTATACTAATGATGGAGAATTAAGATAGTGTTGCTATTAGGAAGATGTGCTTCAAATGAGTAACATAAATGGAATCAGCCATACTGAGCTACAATCTGTTGAAGTATGACAGAAAAGGGGGATGTAGCAACTCTTCGCTGTTAAGAATATTAAAGGGACTGGAATGCAGGGGGTGTTTGGAAAAGAAGGAAGACATGTGGAATGTCTTGGAGAAGATGACGCACATCCACAAATGTCTTGTCTACAGATCTCCAACTCGGATCTCGCCAGAGATATCCAAAAGTTAGGAATGAAGGGAGAGATGCTGTTGCTAGGAGATTTCAACCTACTGGATGTGCATTGCAGTATCCCATTTAGGGAACGGGAAAAAAGTAGAAAGTGTGTGGATACCTTTCCAAGAGGTTCTACTTAAATGATAAAGTCCAGGAGGGAAGGGGCAACACTGACCCGCTACTCACAAATGGAGACGTGTTTAATGTCCGGATAGGGGCTCAGTCTGGACAGCAACAGTCACCACATGGTATAGTTTGACATGAAAGCTAAAGCAGAATCTAGACACACCAAGCTCAAAAACCAGGATTTGAAACATGCCGACTTTACTAAAATAAGGAAATACCTGAAGAAGGAGCTGGCGGGGTGGGAGGAGACAAGGAAAATGTAAGTACAGCGGGCTAAATTGAAAGGCATTATAAAAATGGTAGGGAAAGGGATTTTGGATTTAGCTCCTGTCTTTTTCCTATCCCCGGAGAGCTTACAATCTAAGCTTGTACCTGAGGCAATGGAGGGTTAAGTGACTTGGCCCATGATCACAAAAAGTAGCACAAAGTCAAACCTGGCTTACCCGGTATTCAGCCGGCTGCTGCGGATTTCCATGGAGATGGCTGAAAAAATAAAGGGTGAAAGATACAAAGGATCAGAGAGAGAGGAACACAGAAAAGAATATCAAGTAATGCTGAGAGAGATGAAGGAAAAAGCATTGGCAGAGGAAAAGATAGCCAAAGATGTTGAGAGGTGACAACTTTTTTCAAGTGTATTAGGGAAAGGATGAAAGCCAGAGATGGAACCAAGACTGAAAGGCATCAAGGACCAATGTGTGGAGAAGGATAAGAAAAAAGCAGAAATATTATACAGTTGTTTCTTCTCAGAAGCAAGCCCTGGACCTTTGATATCTAGCAAGAGAATAGAGCACACTGCTAATGGAAGAGTGCTTGTGAACAACTTGAGGATGGAAAGATAAATCCACAGGGCTGGGTGAGGTACATCCCACGGTGTAAAGTGAAGTTCTGGCAGGCCCACTGAAAGATATTTAACAGATCCATGGAGACAAAGGAAGTTCTGTAGGACTGGAGAAGGATGGAAGTGGGGAAGTACAAGCTGGTAAGTCTCACCTCGGTGGTGCGCAAAATAATGGAGCTGTGCATAGAGACAGTTTACTGTCTACAGTCCAGCGAGTTGCAAGATGTGTGGCAGCATCATTTTACTAGAGGCAGATCCTGACAATCAAATCTGATATATTTCTTTGGGTGACTAGAGTGCGCGCTTTGGATGTGGTTGATCTGGACTTTAGCGTAGTCTTTGATACGGTTACTCACAGGAAGTTCGGGAATAAACTGAATGGCCTAGGAACGGAGCCCAAGGTGGTAAACCAGATTAAAAATTAGTTGACTATCAGATGACAGAGAGTAATGGTAAATTGAATTTATTCATAAGAAAGGAAGGAGAGTAGTGAAATGCTACAGGGATTGGTTCCAAGACAGATTATAGTACTAATATGACAGCGATATTGCCAAAGGGACAGACAGGTAAATTTTACCTTTTTGCAGATGACACAAAGATGTAGAAAGGGACACTCCTGAGGGAGTAGATAAAATGAGTAAAGACTTACAAAAACTGCAAAATGGTTGGATGCTTGGCAGAAAACTGAAGTGTAGCGACAAATTTCTGCACCCCAAATACAAAGGAGCTGAATGTCCTAGGAAGGGAGAAGTTGATGATGTCAAAGGATCTCAAGGTGCGCAACAATGTGATGAGGTGGTGGTAGCCAGTCAGAAGGATGTTAGACTGCATAGAGAGGGCCATAGCCAGCAGAAAAGAGGCGGCGATGATGCCCTTTGTAAAAGTCATTGGTGAGGCCTCAGTTCAAGTACCACGTTCACTTTTAAGGGTCGTATCTCCCTAAGGATATAGAGACTGGAAGTGGTCCAGAGAAAGTGACCAAAATGATAGCGGTCAGCATTAGAAGATATGAGGACCTATATATTAGAAAGCTTTGGAGCTAAAAGGGCATTACATGAAGCTACAAGAAGGTAGACTCTGCAGCAACATCAGGAAATATTTTTTCATGGAGAGTGTGATGGATGCTTGGAATGTTCTCCCAGAGGCAGTGGTGGACGAGAGTGACAGAATTCAAAACCGAGTGTGAAATACATGGAGGATCCCTAAAATAACAAGGGGATAGAAATCAAGCATAGGGCACCTCTACTCAAAGCACAAATTAAATGAATGTTGCCTTTCTGAAGAAGGCATGGGGGAGGTAACCTGCACAGGGCGGCAATTATGACCTCTTGTTGGGTGCACTGGATCACATACATTAGGGCCGTTGCAGACAATCTTAATGTGGTGTTTTTCTGCCACTTTTCCCATGCTAGGCTTGCTCTCCAATGCAGAAAGCAAGCTGGCGCCAGAAAAAATACCATGCTAAATAAGTGCAGTGGGCATGCACAGTACTGCATATTTAATCGCACCTGATTGCGCAATGTTTCAGAGCAGTTCTTTTTACAATGTGTTACATTATTTTTAATGCTGGATTTTTCCGCCAGCTTCAGACAGGAGTAAAGATCCAGCTCGAAGCAAAAAGATCACCTGAGGTGAGGTCTGACACTTAGCTCAGACGATTCAGGCATCAGGGAAAGCCCCTGATACAATGTTGTGGAGCTGGTGTCTTTCCACACACCCCGGATATATAGACTCCCCTGACAGAAGTAAAATCGCCGGTGGCCGCCTACACCCTGATTTTCCACCTCCCCACTCCCCAAAATAGGGTCCACTGGACCACCAGGTCCTGTTTTTAATCTCCCGCCCCCTTAACCCTCCCCAATACCTTAAAACATTGTGGGGTGTGAGCATTGCCCACCTGCTCCCGCCTGCCATCTTGCCAAATGATGATGCCTGGTCCTGCATTGGATGGGGCAGACTGCAAAAAATGCATTATATAGCAGAGCAACCCCCCCCCCCCCCCCGGGTGCCATCCTGGGACAGCTAACCCCACATTATGCAATCTGTGGGTAGGGAAATGGGTCCACTGGGCCACCAGCATTTTTAGTTCTGTCATGGGGTCACTGTATCTGGGGAAGGTACTGGCCCCCTGACATTATGCCGATGGCATCGGCGGCTTTCTCGGATGCCTGAAGTGCCAAACGTCACCTTAGATAATCTGGTTTTTCCAGGACAGCATGTCAAACTTGCATCAACTCCTGTGCGCATGGGTTTGACACCGACTTTTTGTGCACTGGTTAATTTACATATTGCATTGCAGTGCAAAAAAGAGAGCATTAAAAACTGGCGCTCTAAAACTCTGTGTGAGAGCTTTAAGTGCTGGGCTCTAGCACAGGGTTCCTGCATTGACCTGATTGGTCTTTATCATCTTCCATTTCCTAGGCTAGTGTTACTATGAGAGAAAGGACAGAACAGAGTCACACTCGTGACATCACATCAAAGATATAAGCAATGGAAAGCAGAAATGCATCTGGAGACTTCAGAGTGTCCTAGGTTTGTCCCCCCTTCCCTTTCTAGCCCCTAAATGTTTCATATAAAGTGCATCTTTGCAAGCCAGTATAACAGCATGCTATAGCTCCCAGAACAGGGTGCTCAGAAACCCCATCCACAAGGCAAACTTATTACTTCCCTTCAGTGCATACCTTTGTGCTATAATAAATTCCTTTCCAACTGAATTATATGCACTTAAGATAATTATGTATCAAGGAGTGCTTGAGAAGAAAGAGGCCTGCCCACATCTCAAGAGAAATATGTAAATATCTCAAGCGCTGGCAATGGGGAGCATGCAAAGAATCTGGCAGGACCTGCACCATTAGGAAAATGTTATTCACTTCTCCTTTTATCTCCTCTCTTTCAATAACATGTTTGTGTTCTGACCACACACAGGCTGGCTTAGCTTGATTTCATCTTGCCCTGCACAGAAAGAAGCTGCCTGGTTACTCTAGCACAAGTTTAAAACACCTCACCTCCTTTACCTTGCATTTGTTAGGAGACCACAAGAAGAGGCACAAACAGCAGAAAAAAATGAAGTGGTGATGTCCCTGAAGGTCTGTGTTCTGGAGGCCGTAGGCAATCCAGAAAAAGGCAACCAAAATGCTTTGGGTTTGCAAACAGCTTACAAGACGAGATTAAGGACCTAGATGAGACATTTAAAATAGCTAAAAAGGTATCAATGCACAAGTAACACCCTTTTTCTAGTGGGACGTAAGCTGTAGAATTAGGAGTCATGAATGGAATTCCCAGCTACATCACGATCATCCCAACTCCACCCACAACAATCCTGTAAACATGCATAATTGGACATCAAATCTGTCAGTATTAAACTTTGCCTTGTATGTGTGGGCCTGCTCTTCTTGAGGTAAAAGGATGTGCTGATGGTTCCGAGTGTGTGTAGCTATTAGGATCTATCGTTTAACTTTGACTGCTGCTTCTCAGAAGTTGCCGCCCTAGGCGACCACCTAGTCTTGTCTAATAGTTGAGCCAATCCTGAAGAAAGCACTGGGTACCCTGCAGCATGTGACATGGTAAAGTCAATATCTACAATGAGGTCAGATTTTCTTTTACAATCTTGACTGTCAGGATTAATACAAAAACTTGGTAACACCACGTTGAAGGAAGCCAGAGTGTTGGCTTTAAGAATCAGTTTTGTAAGAAGCAAAGCTGAAGAAAGCAGGCCTGAAGGTGGTGGTAGTAGCCATCATTCCAAGACTTTTGACGTCACTCCTGTCCTAAAATCCCTTCACTGGCTAGCCATACAATCCCGAATAAAGTACAAATCAATAATGATGCCCTTCAAGAACATGAACAACCAGTCTGCTGACTGCTGACAACAAATAATCAAGATGCCAGAAACTCGGTCAAGGACGACACAGCATCAAAAACACCCTGTGAACTCCATCCATGAAAAGCAATATCTCACAAACAGCACCCAAAGAGTGTCTGAACACTTCAGCCTGTTCCTCTGGAACTCACCCCTCACCAATTAAGATCGGTTAAGGACACCTCTGACTTGGAAAAACTAAAAATATAACTGTTCACTGAATATTTCAGTACAATACTGGACCCACAAACGTAACCCTTGAATACCCCTCCCAATCCTCCCTTCCACAACACCAACTGCCATCTAAACGGAATACCCCATGTTAGACTTGTAAATAGTTCATTGTAACTCATTTTATATATATATATATGCTTAGTTCGCTGTACATAGTTATTACTTAAATCAGCTGTTGCTGATTTAAGTAATAATTTGTCCCTTTTCCCCTTTCACTCCCTGTTAAGATGTTACATATATTTTTTGTTTAATGGTAATGTTCAATCCTCGAGTTCTCTGTAAACCGCTTTGATTCAGAAAAAGCTGTAAATAAGCACAAATAAATAAATAATTGTAAATAGTTACTCTTGAAATATTATATAACTCAACTTTGTGTTGTAAAAGGTTCAATGACAATTGGTCTATGTTAAACAGTTATGTTCAATGTAAAACACCTTGATAACATGGAAAAGCAGTATAGAAGAAATGCTAAATAAATAAAATGTTTGGGATCTATATAGAGGGCAGTGGTGGGAAAGGGATTGAAAGTATGGGTAAGAGACACACGGGGATGGGAAGGGCACATTGTGCTGAACTGCACATGGGAATTTAGATGGGCACCGATCTCAAGTGAGCAGACTGGATGGGGCAATTTGGTCTTTACATACGGTTACTTATTATTTTACTGGGCTTGTGGTTTTCCTTCACAAGTGAGGCAAACTTGTTTATACTTTGGGTCACTAATTCACTCTCCTAGGTTTGACCCAGTTAGTACTTCTGCCAATGAACATTTTTCTCTATTCTTCCTTCACATTGCGCCATTTCACTGCGAAGGGTTAATGTCCGACATAATTTATTTTATTGGTGGCTCTTTGCCTTTTTTTTTCGTTTCATCCTCACAGAGGCTTTGCTTGATTTTGCACATCTGGTTACAGAGGTTTATTTTTTTTCCCTAAGCTACACATCCTACTGATGGCAAGACTTAAAACCATCACTACATCATTTCTGATTAGGGACATGTTCTGGAGAAACAGTGGCAGAGGGTATTTCAACCCAAGGTAGGTGGTACTGTGGGGCACCTCACAGAATATCATATAAGTCTGCTAAGTACTCAGCTGCCAAAAAGCTAGTTAAGAATACACTAAGTTTGCCCAATAAAAAGGCACCATCTTAAATGGGTATTTAGACCATGATGAACATCATTGAAAGCAGCAAGCAAACTGATTCCATTCTTGACTGTGGCTTGGCCCTATCAACTTTGAGGCTTAAAAAGCCACTAACAATAGACCTCCCAGCAAAAATGTGCTGCTGTTTTTTCTCTGCTCAGATTATAAGGGAACCAAATACTCAGCCACTCTGAAAGACCCCTCAGGGACTTTACGCTCATCTGCCTCGACATGTTTACATGCTCTACTAGTAGTATAAAACAAGAGAAATATCTGCACAGTGTTCACATGACTTAGGGAAGAGGAGGGACCATCAGATGGATGCAAAGGATTTTCTATGCATTTCAACTTTGACTGTTCAACAAGGGGAATTTTCATGGACATTATCATGCCTCTGAACAGCCCACTATTACTAATTGCCATGATGCTACTAGATGTACACAGCACTATACAAATATGCATAAGAGAGTTCCTTTTCAACAGAGATTACAGTGTAGCCAAGGCAAAGACCTTTAAGACAAAAAAAGAATGGGAATTTGATTTGTTAAGAAAATGGTTACAACCAACAAGGCTGAAATTGGGTGTTAAGATCTGAAAGCAGCCTAACAAAGGTGACGTTTTAACCATGCAAGGAAACGGAATCAAAACTATTAGAGGAAAAACAAGACCGGCTTTCCTAAAGCTACAAGAGTTTAAGAGAAAATTGGAATGCTAAACGACACTCAAGGATCCATGCTGAATGATGCTGAGAAGACGAAAGAAAGGTGGAAAGAATACACAGTCATTATAACAAAGATCAAGTGGAACAGCTGTTTCAACTTGAACCCTATGACCAGGAACCATTGGTGATGAAAGAAGTCAAAGCAGCACAAAGCAATATCAAAGAACAATGCACCAGGCATTGATGGCATTCCCATAGAAGTATTACAGCATTCAAATGTAGCTGTTACAACACTTACAAGGCTCAGCCAGGAAATTTGGAAGACGACATAGCTGACTGACTGGAAAAGATCTGTGTTCATACGACTACTGAAGAAAGGTGATCCAACTGACTGGAAGTTATTGCATAATCACTCTGATCCCACATGTCAACAAGCTCTACTTAAGATCATTCAAAGGAGATTACAACCACATTTGAAATGAGAACTGCTCAAAATCAAGCAGGGTTCAGAAAAGCGTGAGGAACAAGAACCATCACCAAGGATGTGAGATGGATCCTTGAAAAGACAAAAGAATACCAAAAGGATATTGTATCTACACGTGTTTCATGGACTACAGCAAGGCCTAAGCTCTGGGCTACATTAGACATGATGGGTATATCAGAACACCTGATAGTTCTCATACACAATCCTTACATTGACCAAGAAACAATTGTTCAAACAGAACAAAGAGAAACACAACAGTTTAAAATTGGAAAAGGTATACAACGTGGATGCATACTTTCCCCATACCTGTTTAATTTATATGCAGAACAAATAACAGCAGCAGAAATGTATGAAGACTGACAGCAGCTTCATCAACAACCTTTGCTATGCTGATGATACCAAGTTACTGGCTGAAAGTGAAGACAAGCAAATGTTTCAGATAATCAAAATCAATGAACATAGCCTTAAAATGGGCCTGCACCTTAATGTGTAGATGACAAAGATCCTGACAACTGGAAAAATCAATTTTCATCTTTGATGCAGAAGATATGGAAATAACTTTTACCTGCTTGGATCAATTAATGAAAAGACAAGCTGTCAAGAAATCACATGACACACTGCTCTTGGCAGAATGGCTATGAAGGACAGACAAGATTTTCAAGTGCAGAGATGTATCTCTATGTAAAAATATTTGACTTGTCCAAGCCATGGTATTTTCAATAGCATAATATGGATGCAAAAGTTGGATAGTGAAGTAGAAAATACAGGAAAAAAATCAGTGCCTTCAAATTATGGTGCTAG
Organism: Ichthyophis bannanicus; assembly: GCA_033557465.1. Lineage (NCBI taxonomy): Eukaryota > Metazoa > Chordata > Amphibia > Gymnophiona > Ichthyophiidae > Ichthyophis > Ichthyophis bannanicus. The sequence continues at coordinate 125,890,731 of CM066049.1, forward strand.
CGAAGAATACTGTATATACCATGGACTGCCCAAACAACAAATCAATTGATACTGGAGAAAATCAAACCTAAGCTTTCATTGGAAGTTCATATGATAAGACTTAGACTTTCTTACTTTGACACATCATGCGTAAAAAAGAAATTATTAAGAAAAGACACCATGCTTGGCAAGGTTGAAGGTCAATGCCGAAGAGGAAGACCAACAATGCAATGGACTGATAAATTAACAGCAGCTATGAATGCCACTAACAATAATTAGTCATCTGACTGAAGACCAAACATACAGTAATGGCCAAAATTGTGGACATACCTTGACGTTTAGTTCATTTCTAGCAATATGTGCTCAATTGTTCAAATGCTTTATGTGCTTTAGGAATGAAAGTACACAATATTGGTTCAGAAACTATATTGAAATAAAAATTCATCAATTTTAAACCTTATTCTGTCCAAAAACATAGGCCATGTGGTCTTTTTCTGTCATTTTTCTATCTAGTCTTTCCTTCCATATCAACAACTACAACAGCCCCCTTTTTTCCTTTACAGATCCTCTGTGTTTGTCCCATGCTGTTTTGAATTCAGATACTATCCTCATCTCTACCACCTCCACTGGGAGACTATTTCACGGATCCACTACTCTTTCGGTAAAGAAATATTTCTGCATATCACTCCTGAATCTATCCCCTTTCACCCTCATCCCATGTCCCCTCATAGCAGAACTTGCTTTCAATTGAAAGAGGCTCTCTCCCTGAACATTTATGCCACGGAGGTATTTAAACATCTCAATCATATCACCTCTATCCCGCCTTTCCTCTAAGGTGTACATATTAAGATCCTTAAGTCTGTCCTCATATGCTTTATAATGAAGACCACTAACCATTTTAGTAGCCACCCTCTGTACTGACTCCATCCTGTTTATATCCTTTTGAAGGTGCGGATATGGTGTCAGAAGTATATCACTATGGAGTATTATTAAATTGGACACATTTTACATCATTAAAATCAATAAGTTGGAAACCCTTTGGCATCAATGACAGTTTGGCATCTTTGGGGCATTGATACAAGTTTTTTGAGATCCTCCTTTTTAATTATACGGAACCAGGAACTGATAATACACTCAACCAGTTCCTGTTTGTTGCCTGGATGCTTTGATGCCATAGTCATGTTCAGTCTGAACCAAAGGTTTTCAATCAGACTGAGGTTAGGACTGTTTCCAGCCCATGACAATTCCACATTATTGTCAGCAAACCACTTCTTCCAAATAGTTGCTGTGTGACATGGTGCTCCATCCTGTTGAAATTTCAAGCCCCCATCAGAACCAAATATGTCAGAAGCAGAAGGCAGCATTTTGGGTTCAAGGATGTCTGCAATGTATCGTTTTGCACTGACACTCAAAACTTGAATCCTACCTCCACTATGCCAAGACATGCATCCCCATATCATGACACTCAGGGGATGCACCTACCCACCTCAACATGGGAACTACACAAATACAAATCCAGCCTCAAATAAGATATCTAGGCGTCATCATTGATCAAGCTCTCACCTTCAAACAACAAATCAACAAAACCGCTGGGATAATATTCCACAAAGCTAAAACTATCCAACGACTCAGGCCCCTCCTAGAACCTCACGACTTTAGGACAGTGATGCAAGCTGTGACACTCCCTCATCTAGATTTCTGCAACATAATCTATCATGGACTTCCTGCCTCGCACACCAACCCACTCCGTACTGCCTTAAACACCACAGCAAGGATTATTCAAAATACAAAAAAACGGGAGCACATCACTCCAATCCTAAGAGACCTTCACCTCCTTCCACTGCAAGCAAGAATCAAGTACAAAGCCATCTTACTCATCCACAAAACTATCCACCAAACACGGAACACCTCACTACACTCATTACTACCTCGACCATCCCACAACAGACCAACCAGACATTCCTCCAATAACTCTATCGTTGTCCCCCACAAAAGAACCAAATCTACACAACGGACCTGCAACAGAGCATTCGAACTTTATGCTCCATCCCTCTGGAACTCTCTACCAAACCACATCAAGAACAACATCACATCATTTAAGAAACAACTAAAGACAATCCTATTCCGTGAACATCTTTCAACGGAAACACCACCATGACCTCACACTTAGATTTTAGCAGAAGTAAATCATGTCCATGTCCACCCATAATCATTAATTGTTGACCCTGGTGATGGGCCCCATCCTAAAAGAAATTACCCCTCCCTATGTTACATGTTACACCGCTTTGACCCGGTGAAAAGCGGGATATAAATGCAGTTAAATAAATAAATAAATAAATAAATGCTTAACAGTGGTGTTGAAGCATTCTGGGATGAGGTCTTTTTCACACACATCGAATACCATTACTCCCAAAAATTGAAATCTTTGTTTTATCGCTCTAAATAACTCTTTTTCCAGTCTTCAATTGACCAACTCAAGTGTTCTTTGGCCCAGTCAAGCCTTGTCCTTCGAACTGGATTCAGGAATGGCTTTTTCCTTGGTCTTCCGGCTTTCAGACTGGCCTCGACTAATCTATGACAAACAGTTCTGTTTGACACTGACACTCTGGTATTGGACAAAATGTTGTTTATATCATTTGCAGTAATTCTTCTCTTCCCTAGAGCCAATCATGCTATTCTCCTGTCTGTTGTAGATGATGGTTTTTTGCCCTTTCCCTTTTTGTTTGCAATTGCTCCAGTCATCTTAAAGTGGTTGCACAGATTCTGAACACTGGAGGCTGTAATACCTTAAGAATGGCGAATGGCCAATGTAACGCCAATTTTTAAAAAGAGTTCCAGGGGTGATCCGGAAAACTAGACTGGTGAGCCTGGCATCTGTACTGGGCAAAATGGTAGAAACCATTATAAAGAGCAAAATTACTGAACATGTAGTCATGGTTTAATAGGCATGTGCCAACATGGCTTTATTTAACAGTTTAACAGAGTTTTCTACACTGCTTTATTTCAGTCAAAGTGGTTTACATTGTAACTTTAAACTTGGTAATGTACATTAAACAGGGACATTACCTGTTTATTCACACCTTCAAAAAAATATCAAAGGTGAGCCGGTCGATGTAGTATATCTGGATTTTCAGAAGGCCTTTGACAAGATCCCACATGAAAGACTCTGAAAAAGTCATGGGATAGGGGGCTGTGTACTATTGTGGATCAGTAACTGGTTAAAAGATAGAAAGCAGGGCTAAATGGCCAATTTTCTCAATTGAGAAAGGTGAATAGTGAAGTACCCCAGGGATCGGTGCTGAGTCTGCTGCTTTTTAACATATTCGTAAATGACCAGAAAATGGGAATAATGAGTGAGGTGATCAGATTTGCAGATGAGACAAAATTATTCAAAGTTGTTAAAACCCAAGAGGATTTTGAAAAATTGTAAGAAGACCTTGATAAATTGGAAGACTGGATGTTCAAATGGCAGATTAAATTTAATGTGGACAAGTGCAAAGCTATGCACCTAGGAAAGAGCAACCCAAACTACAGTTATACGATGCAAGGTTCCACGTTAAGAACCACCACCCAGGAAAAGGTTTTAAGCATCATGGATAATTCTTGGAACCCTCTGCCCAGTGTGCAGCGGCGGCCAAGAAAGCAAATGGAATGCTAGGAATCATAAGGAAAGGAATGGAGAATAAAACAAAGGATATTATAATGCCTCTGTAGCGTTCCATGGTGCGACCATATCTTGATATTGTGTGCAATTCTGGTCGCCATATCTTAAAAAGGATATAGCAGAATTAGAAAACGTACAGAGAAGAGCCACCAAAATGGTAAAGGGGATGGAAAGATACCCTATGAGGAAAGGCTTAAAAGGTTAGGGCTCTTCAACTTGGAAAAGAGACGGCTGAAGGGGGATGATAGATGTCTATAAATTAATGAAAGATGTAGAACGGGTAAACATAGAGTAGTTTGCCCCATTAAAAAGTAGAAAGACAAGGGGACATGCAATGAAGCTACAATTTCATGTAACGTGTAATCAAACTCTGGAATTCATTACTGGAGGATGTAGTAAAACTGTTAGTTTATGGTTCTTTCCTCCATGAACTTGTCCAACCCTTTGTAAACCCAGCTACACTATCATTAAAGAGGATCCAGGAAATCCATTGCTTACCCTGGGACAAGCATTGTGGAACCTTCTTGGGAATCTGCCAGGTACTTGTGACCTGTATTGGCCACTGTTAGAAACAGGATACTGGACTTGATGGACCTTGGTCTGACCCAGTATGGTATTTTATGTTCCAGCAGGTGATTTTAACATGACATGGAACCCGAAGATGGATAACTCGGGGGGAGGGAAGTATGGAGGCTGTGATAGAACCACTATGAAGGAAGTAGTAAGGGAGCTAGGTCTTGTAGATTCATGGCACTTGCTGTTCCTGAAAGGGCGGTCTTACACTTTTTATTCGGATCCTTACAATAGCTACTTGAGGCTAGATGTCCTACTGGTGGACAAAGAGATGATCCCTGAGCTGGTTCAAGCCCGTATTGAAACGATTGCTTGGTCGAGCCATGCTCCTGTGTGGGTAGAACTAAAATGAGAATGGGACACCCATAGTCTCGTTCTAGAGAATCAATGATGGTATTCTTGACCATGAGGAGGTTCTTAGGGGCATTGAAAGAGATACTTGGGAATTTTCTGAGCTGAATTTGGATAGTGTGCCCTCGTGAATAGTGGGATACTTTGAAAGCCACAGTGAGTTTTAGACTTAATATGGGCAAGCAGGTTAAGGAAACGGGAAGATGAAGTGGCCCAACTACTTGGGAAATTAGAGGCCAAAGATAGGTAAAAAAGTCTCTATTCCACTTAGAAAGAGGGGATCAAGCTGGGGACATTGATGCTGACCCTGCAAGATTGCCTGATGCATCAGATTAAGCAGGAAATGGAATTCACAGAACAGAGATTCTTTGAGTATAGCAACAAGGCCAGCAAGCTGTTAGCCTCGCAGTTGAGGGTTTTTTGTCAAAGAGGTCACATAGTCCAGATAGACAGGAAGGAGGGAAGCCATGAGACTACCCTGGATTTGATTAGAGAATGCTTTGTAGAAGTCTATTCTGAGTTACATACCTCTGAGGGTGAAGGGTCGGGAGGAAGGTTACCTCTATGGCTGTGCTCTCCTTAAATTGACAGCAGAGCACAGAGATATCCTGGAGGCGGAAATCGCTAGAGGTGAGGTTTTTGTTGGCATTCGATCTTTCTAGTCTGGGAAAGTGCCATGACTGGATGGACTAACAACCCTATTTTATAAGAAATTTTGCATGCAACTACTGGACCTGCTGGTGGTGGTTTTCAACTTGATTAGGGCCGGGAATGTGCTTCTGCAATCTGATGGTTGCAGGGATTACAATTACGCCCAAAGAGGGGGAAGATTCAACTTGTCATGGGTCATACAGACCCATTTGCTACTGAATCTTGATGCTAAACTCCTGATTAAGGTATTGGCCAATTGGCTAAACTGATTGATGCCAGGTCTCATGGGGGAAGACCAAGTAGATTTTGTACAGGGCTAGCAAGCAAGGGACAATGTGGTGGATGCAAAGAGAGCATAAACTAGCCATGCTTTTATCTATTGACACACAAAACACTTGACAGAGTGGAATGGAACTTTGCTACCATGAGATGGGCTTTGGGCCTTATTTCCTGGGGTAGTTTACAGCTCTATATCACAAACCAAAGGCCAGAGTCTGGGAGATATTCGAGGGGAATTTTGGCTCACTAGGGGGACAACACAGGGGTGTCGTCTATCCTCTCTATTGTTCATTTTATCCTTTGAACTATTGGCTGCACGGATAAGGGCACACAAAATAAATTCAAAGGGTGCAGATGGGGCCCAATGAACATAAGCTGGCTATGTTTGCCAATGATATTTTATTTTTGGTGGGACGTCCTCTTGAGCTCTGGAGGGGATAGTAGGAGAACTAAAGAGATATGACAGGTGGGCAGGCTTTAAAGTCAACATAACCAAGACAGAGTTCCTGAATGTTTAACTTTCTCTGTCAGAACTTTCCCTGTCCTATCAGTTTTATGGCATTCTCTTCCTTTTCTTTTTCTGGCAGTCATTTTATTGTAAACCGCTTAATGCTTCAAGGAAGTAAGGAAGGGGATTCAATATTTAGGAATTCATCTATGTTTAGATTTAGGGCAGGTTTATATCATCAATTACCTCCAGCTTATTAAAAAGGTTAGGGGCAACTTTGATAGATGGGGAGATTGGAGCGTTCGAGGATGGGAAGGTTGGCCATTCTACAAACGATGGAGTTGCTATGTTTTTTTTGTACTTATTTATGGCATTGCAGGTGGCAATTTCAGGCAGAGATCTCAGGAAGTTGAATAGAAAGTTATTATTATTATTACTGTACCTAAGCTCACCACAAGATGTACAAAGGCAACTACCAATAGAGCTTTCTCAATTTATGCCCCAACAGCCTGGAATGAACTCCCCGCTAGTATAAGATCCATAACCAACCTCACCTCCTTCAGAAAGGCAATAAAACACCACCTTTTTCTAATTCACTATCCTGAAACCATGCCCGAAAAACATAAGTCATTTGCACTCACACCACACACTAACTGCCCTATCACCCAACATGAAAATGGCTAGATGCTCCTCTCCTTTAGATATACACATCATAAATCTACCACCTGACCTATAAATACCTACGGTTTACGAGAATAGATAACTCTATGTAAATACTTGTATATACCATGTGAATAGTTTTCCCTGTTATCCCAGTTTGATTATGCCATTGTTCTATGTAAGCACATGTTCCATGTAAGCCATGTTCTATGTAAGCACATTGTGATATCTATGCATTGTTGCTTGTTCAGTTTTAATGTAAACCGAGCTGATTTCAATAGCGCGGTATATAAAAAATAAAAATAAAATAATAAAATATTTGTGTTCATCTGGAGACGCAGACCCCTGAGGGTCACTCAGCATCTTCTGACTCTACCAAAACTTGAAGGAGGCATGGAAGTTCTAGATATTTGGAAGTATTTTTATGCCACACAACTGGTGGCAATTTATAGAATGGGGGAAGAGGCAAAAGAAACAATGGGTACATATTATTTATGGCAAAATTGCTTTAAATATTTTGTGGAGGGGAAGCCCGCAAGTGGAAAATCTGGATTTCTTTCTTAAGGGTCTATTGGGAATTTGGAAGCAGCAAAGGGCAGGTCTAGTGAGAGGTAGGGAGCACGGAGCTCTGCCATATACAGCAATTACCTCAGGAACAGCTAAAGACTGTTTTGTCCCAATGGTGTGACCAGGGGCTCCTCTACCAACTCTTTGGTGGGGATGGAGTGCAGATTTTTGAACAGTTGAGAGAGAAATATTGCCTGAGTAATAAAAATTTCTTTGCAGATCTACACATTTGACACCATATTCAGTCTGCGCTTGCTCCAAATATTCAATTGGGAGATCTCATGGGTTTTGAGAAGTTAATATTGGAGAGGGTGGGATACTGAAAGGTGGTGGCTTGTCTCTATCAAGGACTAGTGGGCCACACTACTGAAAATTTTCCATACATGGTACAATGGGAGAAACTCTTAAATCGATCTTTGGATCTGGAGGCTAAAGTTATGTGCCCAAATCTCTGCAGTGTTAGTATCTACTAATATTATTGAAAATGGGTATAAAGTGTTATTGTTCTGGTACCTTACACCAGGCCACCTGCATAAAGTTACAGTAACCAGTCATCACTGTGTTGGAGAGACTGTGGGAGATATGTTACATGTGTGATGGGAGTGCCCTAAACTGATGGGCTGTTGGAAAGCAATATTCATAGGAGAAGTGATGGAGATTTTGCTTCTCGATTATGCCCTTATGTTAGTTCCTACTGTTGCACACCTCGGAGGAGTGGTCACCAGAGGTGAGTGGATGGGTGATTTTGCTGTATTATGGCAACTTGATGTGTGATTATAAAGGCATGGAGGAATCCTGAAGTGACTTTCCGGGGAGGCTTCAATTGATTTATACTGAGTAGGCTCAAGGCCCTTCAGAAGGGAAGGATGAGGAAATTTCATTTGTCACCCCTACCCAGTGTGGTTGGGGTTAGAGCTGCATTAGAGTGTGCCGGAGCTGGATGTAGAAGGGCTCTTTGGGCCCAGGGTATGAGGATGGCATGTGTAAACCTGGAGAAACTGCAATTTTGTAGCAAAGTGAAGCAGACTAACCCTTAGGGGGAGGGAGAAGGAATGGGGTTAAAAAGAATGATGGAAAGGAAATGAATGCACTGGGGGACTATATGATACCAGGTATGCTCCAAAGAGGGATATATTATAATATTTATTACAGTATGTCCTTAAGTTCTCTTGTATTGATCATTCTCAATATCAATGTTTGTTTTGTGGTGGCTGTGAGTGGATTGATGCAGAGTTGACAGTAATTCTTGTTTAGCTTTCATACCTTTGAGTCTGAGAAGACGACAGCTCTCTATGGATAGCTCAAAGATCATAATCTCTTGACTTGTTTGTTTAAAATGCACAGGACCTGATGTTACAGAAATTGAATTTTGGTCTGTATTTTGAGTCCCTCTGTGGAATATGGAAGTCGGTTGCTTCAATAAAGCTTAAAATTTAAAAAAGAAATACTACTTTGGCATCAGAGACTGTTGCCTATGCTTAAATACAGGCAGTTTCTTCCCCCCCCCCCACCCCCTTCAAAAATCAGACATATTTGCAGTTGCCCTGCTATTGCCTTATTTCAGGTCAAAAGTACAAGTCTGCGGCTATGAGCCAGAGATCAGACAGACAGGAGTGTTGTCAGTCTACCCGCCACACAGTCCAATTTGGTCTAGTTATACTCCCTATGGAGGGGGATCTTCCAAGGAGACAACTAGAAATAACATGGCAGCAGGTAAAAAGTTTAATAGCTTCACAATCATTCTACAGCTCCTTAATGGTCTATTAAATACTGCTTGGCTAATCCATTACATCATTATTTAAACAGGCAGCACAATTAAGGACTCCTTCTTCTGAAATGGGAGCCCACTGAAGAAACAGATTAAGTTCTCCTGAAGGTCCCATTTCAGCCAACACAATCTGTCTTCTGATAGCAGTTTCTTGGCAAGATTGCAGCAATCGGCATTTTATAAAGAAAAGGAAACAATAACTTTTTATTGCTTTTAAAAAATCTCACACAAAAGCAGCAGCTTATAAACTAAATGCACAAAATAAAATCAACTTAATGTCTTATAGCTGCAGGACAAAGCAGTTCATTCTCTGGATTCCCTCTAGGGGGCAGTGTAAAAAATAATTTTAGGGGGGGGGGGTTTGTAGTCTTTTTGGGCTTGTTTTTGTATTTGCAAGAAGTAATTTTAGAGTATTTTGCTACTTTTGGTGCTTTCATTCGATTGACTACCAGATGTGCAGGAAGGTCTCCATCCCGATTCTCCTCTTGCAGATGACTACACAACTTTGAACAGGGACAGTGCGACTATTGTTTTTGACTGGAGGCCAAACAAACCAATTTTTAGCCCTGTCCCCAAGTTCTCTAATTATTAATATTCTGTTGGGCAAAATATTAGTTGGGCCACCCCATTCTGCTGCCTATGCTTTTGAACTTGAAAATGCACAAATGTTACCCAGAACATAAGATTTGCCATACTGGATCAGACTAAAGGTCCATCAAGCCCAGTATCATGTTGCCAGCAGTGGCCAATCCAGGTCAAACACACAGGTTCCATAATACTTGTATTGGGACAAGCAGGAGACTACCTGGGTCCTCTTTATTAATGGTTTATGGACCTTTCTTCCAGGAACCTGTCTAAACCTTTTTTTTTTTTAAACCCAGCTATACTAACAGCTTTTACTACATCCTCCAGTAACAAATTCCAGAGTTTGATTATGCACTGAATGAAAAAATATTTTCTCTTAGTAGTCTTAAACAGGTTACACTATAGCTTCATTGATGACCCCTAATCTTTCTACTTTTTGATACCGTAAAGACTTGATCTAAGTTTATCTGTTCCGCTCCATTCATTAACTTCTCTATCATATCTCCCCTCAGCCGTCACTTTTCCAGGTTGAAAAGCCCTAATCTTTTAAGCCTATTCTCATAGGGGTATCCTTCCATCCCCTTTTACCATTTTGGTGGCTCTTCTCTGTATTTTTTCTAATTCCGCTATATCCTTTTAAAGATATGGCGACCAGAATTGCACACAATATTTAAGGTGTGGTCACACCCTGGAACAAAACCATAGTTTTGGTTTTTCTTTCCTAGATGCGTAACTTTGAACTTGTCCACATTAAATTTCATCTGTCATTTGAAGATCCAGTCTTCCAATTTATCAAGGTCCTACTGCAATTTTTCAGAATCCTCTTGGGTTTTAACAACGTTGAATAATTTTGTGTCATCTGCAAATTTGCCTACCTCACTTGTTCCTCTTTCCAGGTCCTTAGCAAATATGTTAAAAAGCAGCAGACCAGCACAGATCCCTGAGGTACTCCACTATTCACCTTTCTCCATTGGGAAAATTTGCCATTCAGCCATACCCTCTGCTTTCTATCTTTTAACCAGTTCCTGATCCACAATAGTACACTGCCTCCTAATCCCATGATTTAACTTCACCAAGAGTCTCTCGAGGGACCTTGTCAAAAGCTTTCTGAAAATCTCTCAACAGCCTAATCTCCAATCTACCCAACAACAGAAGTAGAAGAACAGCAAGCCTCAATACCCTCTGTCTCCCGAAATGCATCAGAAATGTTAATGCTTGCACAAGTAAAAGAGCGTTCTCACTGATAGCACCTCTACTCTGGAACCGGCTGCCATGGGACCTGCGTGCAATCTGTGATTTGAAAGATTTCAGAAAAAAGCTTAAGACGCACCTCTTCCAATCCCATTTCAATGTAACCTAGCTTCAGTACCCCGCCTCCTCTTTACTCCACCACTAACCATATACCTTGTGAATGGGAAAGCCACCCTACCCTAAGTATTAGCCCAACGGGTAATGCACTCAGCCTATATGTATATATGTATATAATATTTCCTGTTTGAAGTGTTCCCAACAATCAACTGTAAAATGTAACTCTATGATTGCCATGCTCTTCCCCCCCCCCCAATCTCAATGTATACCCTTCTAATTCTTGGCCCGTACAGCCACCCTTACCTTGTATAGCAACCGCTGCTGATCGCTGGAAGCAGCGGGATACAAATGTATGCTAAATAAATAAAATCCAGATACACTAACTGGCTCACCTTTGTCTATCTATTTATTCACACCTTCAAAACAATATAACAGAGTGGTAAGACAAGACCTTCCTTGGCTAAAGCCATGTTGGTTTTCTCCCATTAAACCATGTTCATTAATTTTGTTCTATATGATTTCTACCATTTTGCCCGGTACTGAGGTCAGGCTCACTGGCCTGTAGTTTCCCAGATCACCCCTGGAACCCTTTAAAAAAAAATTGGTATGACATTGGCCATTCACCAATCTTTAGGTACTACAGATGATTTTAATGACAGTTCACAGATTACTAATAGTAGGTCTTCAATCTCATAATTTAGTTCTTTCAACACCCTCAGGTGTACCATCCGGTCCAGGTGACTTGTTACTGTTTAGTTTATGAAATAGTTGTAATATCTTCCTGGTTTATTGATATTTCTTTCAATTCTTCTGATGCATCACCTTTTAAATACTATTTTAGTCATAGGTAACTTCCCTACATCATCTTCAGTAAAGACCGAAACAAAGAATTCATTCAGTCTCTCCGCTACGGCCTTGTCCTCTCTTAGTGCCCCCTTTCACCTCTCCATCATCTAATGGTCCAACTGACTCTCAGAGGTTTTTTGCTACAACTATACTTGAAAAAGTCTATGTATTTTTGCTTCCACAGCATGCTGCTTCTTAAATTCTCTCTTTGCCTGCCTTATCAATCAATGCCTTGCATCTAACTTGCCAGTACTTATGATGTTTCTAGTTTTTGTCATTTGGCTCCTTTTTCCATTTCCTGAAAGATGCTTTTTCAACTACAACAGCCTTTCTGACCTCACCTTTACACCATGCTGGCAGTTTTTTGGACTTCCACCTTTCTTAAAGCATGGAATACAGCTTGTCTGGGCTTCCAAGATAGTATTTTTGAAACACCACCCATGCTTGCTGTAAATCTTTAAGTTTCGAAGCTTCATTGTATGTCCCTCATCTTTTGCATGTTTTGAAGGAGTAAACCAGTTCCTGTTTACTTGTTCCACTCCACTTTTTTTTTATAGATGTCTAGTGTATCACCTTCTCAGCCACCTCTTCTCCAATTTGAAAAGTCCTAAGCTTTTAAGCCTTCCCTTTAGTATTTTGTTGCTTTTCTCTATACCTTTTATAATGCCACTCAAGGTGAAATCACACATGTAACGGTACAGAGGCTACTGCCGGGACTCACCAGCTCCTCCCTCCTCGGCTCCTGCCCAATCCGGGCAGTGGGAGCGGGAACAGCAGCAGCCGGCAGCAGATAAAAGCGGCGTCCCTGCTCGCAGAGACGCCGCTACTGCCGGGACTCACCAGCTCCTCCCTCCTCGGCTCCTGCCCAATCCGGGCAGTGGGAGCGGGAACAGCAGCAGCCGGCAGCAGATAAAAGCGGCGTCCCTGCTCGCAGAGACGCCGCTACTGCCGGGACTCACCAGCTCCTCCCTCCTCGGCTCCTGCCCAATCCGGGCAGTGGGAGCGGGAACAGCAGCAGCCGGCAGCAGATAAAAGCGGCGTCCCTGCTCGCAGAGACGCCGCTACTGCCGGGACTCACCAGCTCCTCCCTCCTCGGCTCCTGCCCAATCCGGGCAGTGGGAGCGGGAACAGCAGCAGCCGGCAGCAGATAAAAGCGGCGTCCCTGCTGGGCGCGCCCGCGCCCTGCGGGCCCGCGCCTGAGGGCCTCGCAAGAGGGCCCTTTGGCGTGGCCCTTAGGCGCGGCACGAGGGCGAGCAGAAGGCAACAACAAAACGAGGCAGCTACACCAACAACATCGCAGCAGAACCCAACAAAGGACTAGACCGAAGAAAAGGACGTCAAAACCGCAAGTAGAACCCTCACTACACACCACACACTTCCTTCCACCAGACGGTCCCTTCAACTACCAACACCCCAACGGATCCGGATCTCCCTTCCACGGGGACAGGCTCCCTTTCCACGGGGACAGGCTCCCCTTCCACGGGGACAGGCTCCCCTTCCACGGGGACAGGCTCCCCTTCCACGGGGACAGGCTCCCTTTCCACGGGGACAGGCTCCCCTTCCACGGGGACAGGCTCCCCTTCCACGGGGACAGGCTCCCCTTCCACGGGGACAGGCTCCCCTTCCACGGGGACAGGCTCCCCTTCCACGGGGACAGGCCCCTGCCCCAAGTTTAGCTCTCCCCAATCGGGGGATTGGAGCGGCAACAAGGGCACAGCCAGACAGCGGCAGAGTGCCGCCCAATCGGGGCAGACTCAAGGCCGTACAAGGAACAGCGCGGCAAGAGTGAGCACAAAGGGAGAATCACAGCCACACATACAACAGAACACCAGAGGAAAAACAACAGCAAAGCAAGCAACAGACAAAGACTTAAGAAAAAAAGGCATCACCCTAACAGAACATCACAAAAGACCAAAATGCACGTCACATACTTCCTCCCACTCTACCTACTCGTCACTCAACTCCTCCCACCAACCACACACCTACACTACCCACAAGCAAACACAACGCGGTACCCACCAACAGCATTGCCATATTTAGAAACACAGCACACACACAAACAAACACTCAGAACTGCCCAGACAAAAAGACCAAACAGACACAAATCAAACTCCCAATCCTGCACAAAGGAAGCACATGTAACAGCAACCTACTCAACAAAGGTAACAACGATTGAGCTCATAAACGCCAGATCAGTATGCAACAAGATACACACTCTTGTAGACCACATAGAGGAGCGACAGCCCGACATAATATGCTTCACAGAGACGTGGCTCAACCCTACCGACAATGTACTACTCAACCAACTCGTACCGGACAACTACTCAGCGTACAACTGCCCACGAACCCACAAGCGTGGAGGAGGAGTCCTAATAATAGCAAAGACAAAACTAAAATTCAAGACACATAGCTTCTCCAATACTCAGCAATGTAACACAATCAGCATCAAAAACAAAAACATTGCAATCTGCCTAACCTACAGAGCACCCAGAGCTCCACCCGACGAATTAGCCTTCATACTCGAAGAAGCCTGTGCCATAACAACAAACAACAAACCAGCACTACTGATTGGAGACTTCAACCTCAAGTCCACCAATGCCAAAGACGCAGAGGCCTTCCTGCAAGCAATGACCTCACTTCAATTCACACAGATAATCAACGCTCCAACGCACAGACATGGATCTTCTCCAGACCTCATCTTCGCATCCAATTACATAACTTCAAGAGACCTAATCTCTCCACCCACCATTACCCCAGTGCCATGGTCTGACCATTACTTAATTGAGACAAAGATACGATCTCAAGAGGACCAGACAAACGAAAGAACAAACAACTCACACACACAAAGACGATTCAAGAAATTCGACAGGGACGAATTCATACAGAACACAACACAACACCTGAACATTCCTACAGATGACCTGGAGGAACAAGTTTCCAGATGGAACAGCATCTTAGCTAACGCCGCCAAACCATCCGGTGGAGGACACGAGAAACACCAACACAACAGGAGACAAAACAAACCTTGGTACTCAGCAGAAATACGTCAGGAAAAGAGGGAGCTCAGGAAGATTGAACGGAGATGGAGAAAAAACAAAACAGCAGCCGACCAACATCTCTACCTAACAAAACAAAAACAATACAATGAATGCATCAACCAATCAAAGAGGGAATTCCACACAAACCTGATAAATACTTCCATCAACAAGCCCAGAGAGCTCTTTGAAATAGTCAAGATCCTCACAAAAGAGCAAACAGAAGGGGAAGTACAAGTGGACCCACAGGAATTCGCCAACCACATCAAAGACAAATTCCACTCCACAGAGCGTACAACACCCAGCGGGACCACCAGGACAGACATACACAACAAAACCTGGGGCACATTCTACTCACCCTCAACAGAGCAGATATCCCACATCATCTCTACAATCAACACAAGCACTGCTCCTACAGACCCATGCCCAGTATCATGGGTCAAAGCCACCAAATCAAACTTCATTCACACCATACACAAAATAGTACACAACTCACTCACTCAAGGACTCATGCCAAAGCAACTAAAGCTTGCCTCAGTAAGACCAATAACAAAGAAAACAACACTCGACAAAAAGGATCCAGCAGCATACCGACCGATCTCCAGCATACCCTTCCTGGCAAAAATCATCGAAAAAACGGTACAACTACAACTCCAGGAACACATCGACAAACATGAAACACTCGACGACAACCAACACGGCTTTCGTCCCAACCACGGAGTCGAAACGCTACTGATCTACCTCTTCGACAGCATCCTAAGAATAATTGACAACAACAGGAAGGGAATCATAATGATCTTCATCGACATCTCCTCAGCCTTCGACACAGTGGACCACAACACGCTCCTGGAAAGACTAAAGAACACTGGTATACACGGTATCACTTTGAAATGGTTCCACTCGTACCTAACCGAAAGACAGCTACAGGTCAAGGTGGGACACAACACCTCCCGACCCATAAATGTCCGCCAAGGAGTACCTCAGGGATCCGCACTTTCAGCCCTCCTATTTAACATCTACATCCAACCGATATGCGACATCATGAAAGAGAACAACATTCAATACACAATATATGCAGACGACATCATGATATACACCCCGATAGAAATCGACAACCCGGATTTCTCCAAGATAACAGACTGCCTTACCCAAATGACGAGCTGGTGTCAAAACAACAACCTCGCAATAAACTACAACAAGACTGAAGCCCTAATAATCACTCGGAACCAAAACTTCATACACCCGCCAAACATCAAGATACAAAACACTACTATTCCAATAAAATCAGAAGTGAGATACCTTGGAGTTACTCTGGACAACAAGCTAAGCCTCAAGCCACACATAGACAAAACAATACAAAAAGTCTACTACAAGATGCGAATCATCAGGAGACTGAAACCACTCCTTGCCCCAGAACACTTTCGTACCGTCCTCCAAGCACTGATAACCCCAATACTGGACTTCTGCAATCCGATATACTTGGGACTACCGAAACAAGCCCTCAAACCACTCCAGCTAGCACAAAACACTGCAGCACGAATAATATCCGGTACTGCAAGACAGGACCACATCACACCCACCTTAAAAGACTTACACTGGCTCCCAATCGGTGCACGCATCAGATACAAAACTATCATAAACCTATTTAAGATAAAACAGCACACATCAGCCAACAGCCTACACACCCTCATTCAACCAGACAACAGCACTCGTCCTAGAAGAAAACAAACACGCAACCGAGTCAGCACCCCAGGTGAATTCAAACAAACACGCAAGGACACAACAGACAGAGCTCTCTCCATGGCTGCTTCAACTATATGGAACAAACTACCAGACGACTTGAGGACAACTACAGACCTCAAAGACTTTAGAAAACAGCTAAAAACCATGCTGTTCATAGAACACTATGGACACATCACATAACCTAAGAGAATGTATAACAGCACATATTGCTGCCTGTACAGATAATGTTTTACTGCACCACTGTATATAGCCCACACTGTACATAGCTCAAACCATTCTAGCACGCAACACACCACACCTTGTACATAGCTCACCCCAATCTAGCACACGATACAACACACACTCAACTAAATTGCACCCTCACTGCATGATTAACACACTCACTTTACCCGATTGTTTGCTGTGATACCACCTTGATTAATATGATAAGGCGGTTTAAAAATACTGTTAAATAAATAAATAAAATAAATTATTATATCATTTTGTTCTCCATTCTTTTTCATATCCTTTGTAGCATTCTATTAGCTTTCTTGGGCACCACTGTACCCGTTGCAGAGGATTTCAATATATTATTTAACAGCTTTTCTATACCCCATTATCCTGTAGTCAAAGCGGTTTACATTGTAACAGAACAGTGTACATTATAAGAGGGTAGTTAACGTGGAGAGACCATCACACAAAGAATTAAAGTAACATAGTGGAGAGCAGAAACATTTGTAACATTTTGGTAGGTATAACTGGGGTAGAGGAATCTTTAGGTGGGGGAGGAGACAAGGACTGAAGGAGTTGCATGTTGGCTAGCTATGTTTTGTTCTCTGAGAAATTGAGGGCCTTTCTGAATGTTATGGCCTGTAGCTTGTCAGGGATAGAGGTCCAGAGGGAGGGTGTGACTACGGAGAAGGCCCTCAGATGTAGTGGAGCTGGTTCTGGTGTATAATACTGGAATGCACAGAGTGTTTTGGGAACCAGTTCACCTCCTTCTGTAGTCAGGTGTCTTTTGTAATAATGATTGAAAGTGGGTTGAGGATAGGCCATTGATAACTTTAAAAATTGTGAGGATGGCTTTGTATTTTATGCATTCAGTTATGCGTAGCCAGTGAAGCCTTTTGAACAAGGGAGTTGTGTTCTGCTCTGTGTGCGTTGCAGAGAGTGCAGGCTGCTGTGTTGAGAGCAAGTTGGAGTGGGTGTATTGCTGTTTTTGGTAGGCCTTAAAAAATAATATTGTAGTAGTCTATGTGTGGGGAAGACAATTGCTTGGTAAACTGTGCGAAAGTCTTGGTGTGTTGAGAGGTTTGAGGTGCTGGACTGTTTTGAGCTTGTGATGCTGCTGGTGATGATCTTGATGTAGCCTGAAAAGGTGTTGATCCAGAATGACTCCTAAATAACGTACTGGCTGCTTTACTTGTTAGTTGAGTTCCATCAAAGCTTATAGTGCCAGGAGTGAAGTTACTGTCTTTGATGCAAAGTGCCTCTGTTTTCTTGAGGTTTATAGTCATGTGATTTGTGAGCCATAGCATGATGGAGGTGAAGCATTTTGTTACATGAGTAATATCTGGAATAGCTGTGTTAATGGATGCATAAATCATGACATTCAGTGTATGTGGTATAGGACTTTGTGTGCTTGTATGACTGTGTAAATGGGTTGAAGAAAGATGTTGAAAATTAATGAAGAGCGTGGATCCTTGAGGTATTCCTTGGGTTTGGGAGTATGGGGCTGATTTTGTGGGGCCTGTTTTTACTTGAAGTTGATGGTTTGATCGGCAGGACTTGAACCAGTTCAGAAGTGTGTTTGTTAGTCCAATTGCTTGCAGTTGCTGAATGATTAGGTTGTGTGGTATTGAATCAAATGCTATATTAGATTGTCCAGTAGTGCGGTTATTAGGGATTCCACTCCATGCTGAGGTCTAAATCCATATGGTTGGCGATAAAATGGGGAGTGTGCATCTATGTAATCCTAGAACCGTTATTGCATGACCATTTCTAGTTGTGTGGGCAGGGGTGCTTGTTGTTGTTGTGGGAAGAGGTTAGGGTCTGGAAGTAGTCTGCCATCATTTGTGAGGTTAAGATTGACTTTTCTGTTTGGATTGTCTCTTTTGTTAATGTTTTAACTACTTCGAAGAGCTCTAGGGGGCGATTAAGTGAGCCTTGGATGAGTTTTGCATTGTAATTCTTTTTTGCATGATATGTGGTTGCTTGGTAGTCCTGTAGTTTGATTTTGTAAGTGTTTAGGCTGTCAGGTTTATATAAGAGTGAAATCTTTGGGAGCACCTTGTAGGATTTTGGTGAGGAACTCTTCTTTGTCTAAGTTTTGGAACCTGCATGAGGTGGGTTCTGTATTGTGTTGTCTCTGGTCACACATGCTGTGTGACATGATAATGGAGAGACCATTTTATGATCTGACCAGGGGACATCAAGGGGGGGGGAGGGCAGGATTAGGTGGTCTTTAAGGATACTTTGCAGTAGGAAGTTCATGTCCATGGTAGTTCCTTTTTCGTGGTAGCTGTTTGACAAACTGTGCATAGTCCAGGGCTTCCATAGCTTCAAGGAAGGCTTTTGAGTTGTTTGGTGCTGTGGATGCAAGGCTAGGGTCTCCTAGGAGCATAAGGTAGTTGATTTGTGACCTAGTAGTGGGTCTAGTTGATCTGGGCTAGCACTGGGGGATCTGTAGGCAAGGAGGATGGTTATTTGCTGGATGTGAGAAGTGCAGTGAGGCAGAGTGTTAGGAGGATGGCCAGAAGAGTTGTTGTGGAGATAGGGGACTTGTGTGATCTATTGTTTGGTGGTCCTGGTGATATGTGCTGTCTGGTGTGTATGTTTACCAGCTTTTGGAGCTGATGTGGGGAGCCAGGACAGTTCAGTAGCTCTCTTTAAGAGTCTAGGTTTGTAATGGTGGAGCTGCCAGTTCTTTATGGCACCTTTTTGTGCTGCTCTGCGTTTGGCCCATGTCAAAGGGCCCTCTTGTGAGGCCTGCAGGTGTGCCTCCGGTGCTTCTAATTTAAAAGATGCACCTTGGGTGCTGGTTGGCTGCAGGAACAGGGAGAAGCTCTCTCCCCAGTGATAATATTATCCACGATGCCACCTAAATCCTTTTCCTGCGAGTCTCCACATGTGGAACCTTGCATTGTGAAGCTATAGTTAAGGAATAACAACCGAAATTACATACAACTTTACTTTTGCATACATTAAATGTCAACTGCCATTTAGATGTCCTCTTGTGATTTAACAACTGTGAATAATTATCTCTCATTTCCAAATCTGATGGCCTCACTTATTCCCATTTCCAGGTCATTTATAAATATGATAAAAATTAGGCAGCCCAGTAGAGAGATGCCCTGGGCCCTCCACTATTCATGTTTCCCCACTGAGAAAAATGACTGTTTAGCTCTACTCTGTTTTCTATCCTTTGACAACTCTCAAGTCCATGTTAGGACACCGCCTTCTGTCCCATGACTTTTAATTTCCTTAGCCTTTGACAAGGTCCCTCATGAGAGACTCCTTTCTGAAAATTGACACACAGTTTTCTCCTAGGACAAGCAAGATGAGTCAGTCACACCTGGTGACATCATCGGACGGCACAGAGACAGAAGTACTCTCCATAGCTCAGAAGGGCTTTTGCCCCTCTGAGCATGAGCCAACTAGCCCTGGCCCACCCCTAGCTAGCCAGTTTTCTGTTCTTCCGCCTTGCCACCAAGTCAGAATTTTCTACTCTCCAACGAAATCTACTTATATTTAAAATGTATCTAATTCTGTGTCTCGGATGTCTTTCTTTCAGATTCCTGTGCCAGCCAGCAACTTCTCTGAACAAAGGGCTAGGCTGGGAGCACATCTACCTATGGACATGTGCTCAGCATCCCTCTACCTTCGCATGTGCCCGGCGTTGCTGGGGACAGCCAGAGGACCACTTGAAGCGATGACCACGCTGTTCCTATGTACCTGATCAGGAAGCCATGAGAGTTGACCACACTGAGATGAGATCTGCTTGATGGGGAGCGGGCCAGGCACAGGACATGACTACCCCACCCAGTGCTGGGAACCTGATGCGGCCTCGAGCCAGGAGACACCGGTGAGCACTGCAGGTTATCCTCCAGCGATCCAAGGCACCCTGGGACATGCCGAGGCTGCCCTCTGTCCCTTACGGGCCTCTTTAACTCTCTCCATCCATCGGAGCATACTGGCACACATGTGGACTCAGCCATCTTGCTCCCAGCAGCAGCCTAGCTCCTCCCTCACCTGCTATTCTTCAGGCGACTGCAAGCTCGCACCCTTCCTCATGCGATTGGCTCTGGATTCCTTCAGCTCCACGCCGACGCCAGAGCAGCCAGAGAGCTGCTTCTTGATGTCGAAGAGAACGAGCACCTCAAGAGAACTGCACCGCCAATGACAGCGTCTTGGGTCCTCAGATGGAGCGTATCGGCTCAATGCTGGTGTCGGCGGAATCGCACAGACGCAGCGTCATGCAGCCTCAGATGGACCGTGTTGACTCAATGCTAATCGGCACTGGCGGAACTGCATGGACGCTGCATCTTGTGGCCTCAGATGGCGATCAACGCCGGCAGAATCGCACGGCGTCAGCATCAAGTGGCCTGAGATGGAGCATGTTGGCTCAACGCAGATCGATCGTGCGGACAACAGCGCAGCTTCCTGACCACCGGCGGATCGGCACTGACTCTGTAAACATGTCATGTCTCCCAGGGCAGAGGCACAGTCGTGCCTGCACTCATTTCTGCAAGTATGGCCCTCTTGCACTCTACCATGCATAGGGCTTTCCTCTCTCCTTCCCCCAACCGGAGCCCGGGGAACTGCATCACCGCACTTCGCAACTGCCTCCTGCTCGGGCACGCGCACCACAGAATTCCTTCCCAGTGTATAACAAGTCCATTGATGCAGAATGGGATATCCTGAAAGAGGTTGGATGCACCTAGTTCCCAAAGCAACAACCATATTGTTGTAGCACAAGGGTTAATACAATGACTTTGGTGCCAGTGGTCCTGGGTTCAATTCCACAGTGGACTTCCTTAATAAGGAGTTCAATGGACTCCTAAGGTGGAGGCCTTGGTTACAGCTGTGACCACGTTGACCATGAGAAGGCAGGAAGCCAGGTCTTCATCCATCTTCACGGATACACCACATGGATAGCTGCCCTATGGCTCCTCCTAAGGACTCTAAGACTCTAGCCTACTTTCAGGGAGGGTAGGCTTCAGATTTCGCCCTGTACCCCTGGCTATCCCCCTTTGGGGACACCTGTACCCCTTGGCTGTCCCCCTATGGGGACATGAGGGTAGACACTTGTCCTGTAACTCCAGGGTCACAGATTGAGACCAGCTCTGACTATGAGTCAGGTAGCCAGCAGGAGTTTCTAATACAGCACAGCCTGCTCCATCAAGGCTTCACTCTTCCGAAACGGCCCGATCATGGCATCTCTGCACTTTGCGCCACTCCTGCTCCCATGTGCAGTTCCCCACCTAAATGAGTCTGGTATGCCTTAGGGACCCACAGCAGCAGCGAGGGCCATAGGGGCACATGCTAGCCCTGAGGAAGTGTCTCGGCACAAAGCAGCCACTGGGGGACCTTGCATCACCACAGTTGCACAACCAAAGCTACAGCATGCCAGTAGTTCCTCAGTGCTTCGAGCATAGCCACCCCTCAGGAGACACATTCACCCGACCCCCACTTGCCTCCAAAGAAAGGCTCAAAGGCCTTCATCCTTCATCTTGTTACACGTGTGGCTCTCCACCCAGTAACAGAGAAGTAGACCACAGCCCCGACTAACAATGGCAGCAGTATGCCAGGTCAGAACCCAAATGGATGATGATATACATGTGTCATTACGGATCCTGCGTGGAGGATTACAAAAAAAAATATGTAAAAAATTTAATAAATAAAAGGGGGCGTGAGGCTTCATGACAGTCTAATCAGAATACACAAGTCACTCTGTCTATCATGGCACTGGGGTGCCTACCCGGAGAGTAGCCCAAGAACTTAGGGCTTCCCTCCCGACAGGGGCGAACTACGCTCCTTGTAACCTCTGAAGAACGGCCTCCAAAGGAACCTTGGCAGCCCACCAGACATGCATGAGGCACACTCCGCATGGCCCGAAGGAAACCCTGACAATCCACCACCGGTGGCAGTGGCAACAAAGTGGTGCAGTGCACACAGTCAGTGTGTCCGCGAGCAGAAGGCCACAAGTTCAGATCCAAGCTGCAGACCCTGCCGTGCATGTTTGTCTTTCAGCCAAGGACATTAAGATCCCCTCATTGACTGCAGGCATGACCATTCTGACCAGCCACTCTGGGCACTACCTGCATCTTAGGGTGTGAATGATGACATTCACAACCCCTCAGGCACTGACGGGTACCTCATGGCCTACTGTTGCCTCATGGACATCCAGGGAAGGAACTCCAACACCCACTGGTCAGTGCATGGCCTTCTGAACCAGTAATCTGCATCAGCTCAGGTCAGTGCATGGCCTTAGGAACCAGACAGCCCTGGAACATCTGCTTGATACACATTGTAGAGCCTGCATCCGATTGCCTAATGGTCAGGGCACTACCCATAAGCAAGGGACATGGGTGTCACCCCCCCCCCCCCCATGTTGGGATCTGCCCTTTCTCTACTCAGACCAGCCAGAGCCGTGTGACCACTTTTCCTCCCCATCATACCCTGATGACTATCCAGCAGAGGTAAAGAAAGGGATCCTGTGGTCTAACATACCTGCACACTATCTAGCAGAGGCAGATAAAGACCATAGGATCCCTAATCTTCCTGCAAGAAGAGTATTGGGTTTCTCACTCCTTGTTAGCTGAGCCCACCTCTGCCTTGACAGCTGCAACCCCATGCAGCGCTCCAGCAAACCCTGCCCACCTGTTCCCCTGAAGCCTTCTGGGGACCAACCTCAAGACCCAGATTGATTGGGTTCCTTTCCAACCAGGCAACACACAGTCTCTTTTTCTAGTCTGATTAGACTGTCATGAAGCCTCATGCCCTTGGGACTGTTACTTCTGGAGAGAGATCTGCAACTGTGACTATATACTTCTGGTAATTTTCTAAAAGAAATTCTTTGTATTAAAGCTAATTAATCTGTGAACCCACTATTTTATGTTAAATCAGTCAGGGCCTAGTAGCAGCAGTTTAAATTTAAAACATAGAGGAGAACTTTCTGGTTACATTTCATACCCAGCAGAGAGCTTGTAGTTTAACTTTAATAGTCACTCAGGGCCTAGTAACAGCAAAGTACTTTTAGCTTAAATTTAAAACACAGAAGAGAGCTTTCTGGTTAAATTTAGAACCCAGCAGAGAGCTTGTAGTTTAAATTTCATAAGAGGTTAGAGCCTAGCAGCAGCTAAGAGCTATAATTAAAATCAAATCAGAATATAGCTTACCTCAGCAACACAAGGCAGGGTACTGTGTAGCAGCCCTCTTTTAATAAGTTGCAGCTGTCAGATGAAGCTCAGCCCAGTAGGGCTGACCGCAGATAGATCTGCTTGCCAGATGGAGAACAGGAAGTGCATCTGTTAAAATGGATAATGCCCTTCATCATGCTCACTGTCCAGTACCACGACTGAACAGCTGCTGTGGCTCCCTGCAACACGCAGTCCCCAAGGCCAAGTGTGAGCCTCCTCAACTTTGCTCTGGACAGCCCCGCTGCTGGCATAAGGATCCAAACGGCAAGTCCTGGTGGCACCCTGCCACACATGATACGCTGCCCAGTCCATCTGCATCTCCATCTGCCCGGATACAAGCAAGGGCTCAAGCCATGCCAGGGGCGCACGCACGATGTGCGCATCCCTAAAGGTTCCTCACGATGTGCGCATCCGTGGAGGTTTCCCCCTGCGTCGTGCTCAGGTAGCGCACACACCTGCAAGGCCACCAAGGCCTTGCAAGAGGGCCGATCACATCACCCTGGCACCAGTGCACACCGTCCAAGAACACCAGTGATAGTTGTGCACCTCACACAGGAACCATATTGAGAAGATCAACCAGGCAGCCCCCAACATTCTGGACTGCCACTTCCACACAGACTTATGGCCATGGCGGCCTTCATTATCATCCTCACGCCACTCTTGTAGCTCAACTTATCTTGCCTTCCTATCCCTGTGCACTACCAACACAGACCGTAACATATACCATACTGGTTCAGAACAAGGCCCATCATAGTAAGTGACGGCAGATAAAGACCAGCATGGTCCATCTAGTCTGCCCAGCACGATGGCAAGAGTAGGTGCACCTGTCGCTCTGTGCAGGCCACCCCTCCCCATGTCTTTGTTTAGGGGTGAACCCACCACTCCATGTAGGACACCCCTATTTGTTGAGACGTTAGATGGTACCGTTTATTTTGTTTTTATCCTGTTGCTGTAAAGGGATACACTGTTTATCCCATGCCGTTTTGAATTCTGTCACCGTGTTTGCCCACACCACTTCTATCGGGAGGGCATTCCAAGCATCCACCACCCTTTCAGTGGAGTAATATTTCCTGACATTGCCTTTCAATTTATCACCTTGCAGCTTCATGCTATGCCCTCTAGTTTTACAGCTTCCCCGTCTTTGGAAGAGGTTTGTTTGTTTATCATTTCTCTAAGTATTTTAAAGGTCTGAATCATATCTCCCCTGTCCCTCCTCTCCTCCAAAGTGCACATATTTAGGTCTTCAAGTCTCTTCTCATAAGGCTTCTGACGCAGGCTCCAAATCATTTTGGTCGCCTTTCTCTGAACAGTTTCCAGTCTTTTTACATCTTTTGCAAGATATGGCTTCGAAAACGGAATATAGTATTCCAAGTGAGGCCTCACCAGTGCCTTGTACAGTGGCATAAGTACCTCTTCCTTTCTGCTGGTAATCCCTCTTTGTATGCAGCCCAACATCCTCCTGGCTTTTGCCACTGCCTTGTCGCACTGTTTTGCCACCTTGAGATCATCAGAGATAATCACACCAAGGTCTTTCTCCTGAACCGTGCATACCAACCTCTCGCCCCCTATCGTATACATTTCCCTTGGATTTCTGCTACCCAAGTGCATGACACTGCACTTTCTCTCATTAAATCGTAGTTGCCAAGCATTAGACGAGTCTTCCAGCTTTTGTAGATCTTTCCTCATGTTATCCACTCCCTTGGGGGAGTCCACTCTGTTGCAAATTTTTGTGTCATCAAGCCCAGTAGTCTGTTTCCAGGGGCCTAGCTACGTCATAACAGGCCCCAATACTTGTATTGGACCAAGCAGCGATTTCCGGTCCCTGGGTTTTCCTCCAGAAACTTGACCAAACCCCTTTGTCCAACCTTGCTACACTAACGGCTTTACAACATCCTCCGGTAACAAGTTCCGGAGTTGACTACACCAAAAAAAAAAAAAGCCGCTCTTTTAGTGAGGTATTAAATGCTCCATTTTGCACCACTGTCGCTCTCGCGGCCAGCAACATCGCTATCCTTCATTGTGGTGACTTCCTCACCTTTCTGCCCAATGTATTTGATCACTATGATTACCTCACCCGATATGCCTACATCTTCTTACTGCACATATGTGCTCTGTAACTTTCCCTCTGAACATGTGTGCGTTGTGACTAACTTCACAAGGTGCCTTCTACTGCATCCTTTCACAGTGCTGCTAATGCACATGTGTGCATCGCCACTACAAGCCTGCGTGTTCTTTTTACTGCATGCTGTACCACAGCACATGGCAGCTTGGGAGGCACAAAGTGTGGCTGACTCATCCTGCTTGTCCTAGGAGAAAGCGGAGTTACTTACCTGTAACTGGGGTTCTCCGTGGACAGCAGGATAAGTCAGCCACACATACCCGCCCACCTCCCCTGGGAAGGGGTCGGCCTCTGTCCTGGTGCCCGCCTCCTAGCGGCAAAAGGCTCAGCTAGAGATGTACTGGCTAGCTAGGGGTGGGGCCAGTTGGCTCATGCTCGGAGGGGCAAAAGCCCTTCTGAGCTATGGAGAGTACTTCTGTTTCGGTGCCGTCAGATGACGTCATCAAGTGTGGCTGACTTATCCTGCTGTCCACAGAGAACCCCAGTTACAGGTAAGTAACACCACTTGTTTATTCACACCTTCAAATAAATGTGGCAGACTGGTGGGGCAAGAATTCCATTGACTAAATCCACGTTGGCTTTGTCCCATTAAACCATGACTATCTATTAATTTGGTCATTCAGTTCTTCATAGTGGTTTCCGCCTTGTGCTGACATTAGGCTCACTGGTATATAGTTTTCCAGATCACCCCTGGAACTCTAAAAATTGCCATTATGTTGGCCACCCTCCAATCTTCAGGTACTATAGATTAAGTTGCAGACTTTCTAAACTATTATTAAAATAACTTAAGTTCTTTTAGCACCCTGGGCTGTATATCATGTGGGCCAGGTGATTTGTTGCTCTTTAGTTTTGAGAAATTGCCATATTACATCTTCCAGGTGTATCAAGATTAGTTTCAATTCCACCATTCATCATATTTAAATAAAATTTCTAGCACCAGTAAGTCCTCTACATCTTCTTCATTACAAACTGAAGCAGTGGGACTTTCCACTATGGCTTTATCCTCCCTTTGCAGCCAACTCCCTCTCTTCACAGGCTTTTTGCTTTGAAAAGAAGCTTATGAGTTTTTTAAATTCTGGTGAAAGCAAATGTTTTCAGGTATGTTCAAAGTTTCTCTTTGTCTGCCTTATCACTACTTTTGAATTTAACTTGGCAGTGGTTATACTATTCCCTGTTTCCTTTATTCACATCCATTTTTTGTAAGTTTTTTTTGCCTCTCATATATTACCTTTAAACAATAATGGCAGTCATTTAGTCTTCCTTCTACTTTTTTTTAAAGCATAGAATGTACTTTTGTCTGGGCTTTCAAGATGATATCTGTGTACAATGGTCAAGCCTGATCCAAACTCTTAGGGGAGTGTTTACTAAAAGCTAACATGGGAAGAGTAGCCTAGTGGTTAGAACAAGGTACCTCAGGCTGAAGGTTCAATTCCCACCTGGGGACAGCAATCTCAGGCCAGAGGGGCTGGTGTTTCTAGTCCTATAGGCACTCCTTGTGGCCTGGGGCAAGCCACTTAACCCTCAGTTACACATAGACTGTGAGCCCTTTGGGGACAGGGAATGTATCCAGTACCTGCTTGCAGTGATTATAAACCACTCTGATGCCCTTCAGCCTGGGCAGTATATCAAGAAATTGCATAAACATAATGCTTGTTAACACTGATTAATATATGTTTAAGTGCCTACAGTTTTTAACATGTTAACATTCATTTTCCCTTTAAGGGGCATGTGTGGTAAAGGAGTAATTGCAAAGGTTATTTAATCATGGCCTCCTTATGAATGCTGATGTAGATTTTCTTGCTGTTCTCCTTCCATTTATTAAATCAAACTTGCTTATGCTATGATCACTATTTTTAAGTGGCCAAAACACAGTTACCTCTTGCATCAGATCCTGTATTCCACAAAGGAAATAGTCTAAAATAGGTCCCTCTAGTGTCAGCTCCATGAAGCAGTCATTTATTTAGTCTAGAAACTTTTATCTCTATAGCATGTCCTGATGTGACACTAACCCAAGTCAAGACTACTGTTAACAGTGAATGATTTCAATTACCATGTTGCCTACATTGTTAGCTTCCCCAAGATTAAATTAGACTTACCTGCTAATTGTAGTTCCTGGAGTAACTCCAGTCTAGTCCCGGAATCTCTGGGGTTGTCAACCTCATCTAGCAGCTTTGGAGACTGAGAAACTTCAGTGCTGTGATGTCACCGGTATATAAGGGCTGGCACCGCCTCCTCACACCAGTTTACCTATTGACAAAGCAGACTCACCGGAGCAACATGTAAGTAATGAAAAGCAGAATCTAAAAACTGCCTAACTAAATCGTAAAACCTGCCAACCCAACTATTTACAAGATCTGTACACATTGCATGCCATGAGATCCTCTGTCCAGCATCCTAAACATATTGACCCCTGACTACCACGCCCTTACCTTGTGCTAATCAGCCTTATCATGCACTACAACCCCCAAGAGCATCAAAAGTGTTGCTTACCAGTAATACAGCTCCTGCTTCAGGCCACAGCACACCAACGAGATAGGGTGGGACATGGGACTAGACTGGAGTTACTCCAGGAACTACAATTAGCAGGTAAGTCTAATTTAATCTTCCTGATCGTCCCTCCAGTCTAGTCCTGGAATCTCTGGGGATGTACCAGAGCAGTAATTACCACTAACGGGAGGGTCCTGCTAGACTGGCCTGAAGCACAGCCGCTCCAAAACAGGAGTCCTCGTCTGCCTGCACATCCAGACAGTAACTTCACACCTCCTACCTCTGTGAAGATAAAGGACAAGGAATTAACAGTAAAACCTACACTACGCTACCTAGGTATAACCCTTGACCAGCGCCTCAATATGAAAGCCCACATAAAAAACATAACAAAACTAATATATCACAAGATATGTACATTACGCCACCTGCGACCTCTACTGGATCCCTCAGATTTCAGAACAGTCTACCAAGCCCTGATAATGCCTCACATTGACTTTGCAAATGCAATTCTATACGGACTCCCTCAAGCAACATTAAATCCTCTCCAACTAGCGATGAACACTGCTGCCAGAGTACTTGAAGGAATATCAAAGACAGATCACATAACCCCAGTTCTAAAAAGACTCCACTGGCTACCAACCAACGCAAGAATCCACTACAAGATACTGATCACTACATTCAAAGCCATAAACAACCAAGCACCATCAACCATTACCAACCTTGTACACTCACAGACCCCTAATAGATCCAGAAGGTCAATTGCAATGAATACATTAATAATCCCGAAACAAACAGTCAGATACACTAAGGAAACAACCAAAAGAGCCTTCAGTATCCACGCCCCAATAACCTGGAATGCCCTCCCACTAGAACTGAGAGTTATAACCAGCCTAACACAATTCAGAAAGAGTCTCAAACACCACCTCTTCCTAAGCTATTTCCCAATCTAACCTTCGCACATGAAAATATTACAGACACTTTTCTGACCAGGACATTTCCCAACTGATATCCAAATGTGACTAATGTATTTCAATCTTCTGTAAATAGTTAGCTAGCCTATGTAGTTGTACCTTGTTATTCCCAAGTTTTCAAAAACCCTGTTACTTGTAAAATGCATTACAGTTCCTTGTATGTATATGTTTGTTCCATGTAAACCGCGCTGGTGACAATAGTGCGGTATATAAAAGATGTTAAATAAATAAAAATAAAGATGTTAAATAATGCTTCACAAAGGTATGTAGCGTCGACCAAGTAGCCGCTTTACAGATGTCTACTGGCGGCACCAAGCCACATTCCGCCCAAGATGCCGCTTGCGCCCTCGTGGAATGAGCCCGCAGTCCTTCTGGGGACCATGCGACTGCGCAAAATGTAAGCCGATGTGATAGCCTCTTTATCCAATGAGCAATTGAACCTTTCGAGGCCGCCTTCCCTTTCCGGGGCCACGCAAACAACACGAAAAGCCTGTCTGACTTGTGAAAAGACACTGTTCTAGCCACATACTTCAACGCCCGGCGAATATCCAAACTATGAAGTCGCTCTGCCATCTAACCCTTACCTTTGACGTGAAAAACAGGCAATGACACCACCTGGTTTAAATGAAACACCGAGACCACCTTAGGTAAGAACGACGGAACTGGCCTCAATACCACCTTAGAATCGGAAAAAGACAGAAAGGGCTTCCTACACGACAGTGCTTGTAACTCCGAAACTCGTCTAGCCGAGGCGATGGCCACCAAAAACACCACCTTCAGCGTAAGGTCTTTCAGCGAAGCCTCCACTAAGGGCTCAAAGGGCGCTTTCCCTAACGCCTCCAAGACCAATGGAAGATCCCATGCCGGAACTATCCGCTTATGCGGCGGCCAGAGAAGAGTTACCGCCTTCAAAAAAACGCTTAACATCCACATGACTACTCAGTGAGCTTCCCTGCACCTTACCCCTATAGCAGGATAAAGCCGCCGCTAGGCCCTTCTGAAACCCATCCTGTAGAAAGGACAGAACCTGTGGAACAGACGCCTTTAAGGGAACACAGTCCCGCTCCGCACACCAAGCCTCAAAGACGCGCCACACTCTGATATATGCCAAGGAAGTAGACCTCTGTCTCGCCTTCAGCAAGGTACATATCACTGCTGCCGAATAACCTCTTGCTCTCAACCTCGCCCACTCAATAGCCAGGCCGTAAGCGAGAATCGATCCACCTGGGGCATGCAGAGAGGTCCCTGGGTGAGCAGATCCTTGCAAATAGGAAGCTTCCAGGGCTGCCCCACGAAGAGTCTGACTAAGTCCACGTACCACGGTCTTCTCGGCCAATCCGGAGCAATTAGAACCACTCTTCCCTTGTGCTACGCAATGCGCTGTATCACCCACCTGATCAACACCCACGGTGGGAAAACATACAGCAGCTAGTCTTCTGGCCACTTCTGAATGAGAGAGCGTCCAGCCCTTCCGCCATCCTTTCTCTCCATCTGCTGAAAAACCGATCGACCTTTGCGGACTGAAAGGTCACCATGAGATCCATTACCGGCGTCCCCCAGCGCCATACCAACATCGCAAACACTTCTGGGTGGAGAGTCCACTCTCCCGGGTCTACCCTTACGCGACTCAGAAAATCGGCCTCTATATTGTCTACTCCCGCAACATGCGCCGACAAGGCCTCCAGGTTCGTCTCGGCCCACTTGAACAAACTTTCCGCCTCGGCCTCCAGCGCCACGCTGCTGGTGCCCCCTTGTCGATTTATGTAAGCCACCGCTGTCGCGTTGTCCGAAAACACCCAAATGGCCTTTTTCTGAATAAAGGGGCACAACTCCTGGAGAGCCAGCGCCACCGCCTGCAACTCCAGCCTGTTTATCGACCATGACTTTTCCAGGTCGGTCCACTGGCCTTGCACCAGGCGTCCCTGACAATGGGCTCCCCAGCCGTACAGACTGGCATCTGTCGTCAGAGAAACCCATGCGGGCGCTTCCAACGACATCCCTGTTTCCAGACCTCCGGGCCTCAACCACCAACGCAGCGCCAATCGAGTGTCTGGAGGACACACCAACCTCTGGGACAGAGAATCCCTTTGATGCGACCACCTTCTCAACAGGGCCCGCTGTAACGGTTTCATGTGGGCTCGCGCTCATGGCACCACCTCTAGGGTCGCCGCCATAGTCCCCAAGACCTGCAGATACTCCCACGCCGTGGGACAGCCTTGTTTGAGAAAACGACGCACCAAGTGCCGGAGACCCAGCACCCGCTACTGCGGCAGAAACACTCGATCCATGCTCGTATCGAAACGGGCCCCGAGATACTTCAAGTTCGGAGATGGAACCAACTTGCTCTTTGCTGTGTTGACCACCCAACCGAGACTCTGCAATAGATCTACCACCTTGGCCGTAGCCGCCACAATTTCCTCCCTGGACTTTGCTCTGATTAACCAATCTCCAGATACGGGTGCACCAAGACACCTTCCTTCCGCAAGGCCGCCGCCGCTACTACCACCATCACCTTGGTGAAAGTTCGCGGTGCAGTTGCCAGGCCAAAGGGAAGTGCTTGAAACTGAAAATGACCCATCGGCACCGCAAACCGGAGGAATTTCTGATGCTCCCGGCGTATGGGAATGTGCAGATACGCCTCCGATAGATCCAGGGATGTCAAACTCTCCTTTTCTCACCGCTACAACGACGGACCTGAGAGTCTCCATCCGAAAATGAGACACGTGCAGACAGCGATTCACCTTCTTTAAATCCAGAATGGGCTGCCAAGTCCCTTCTTTCTTTGGTCCTAAGAAATAGATGGAGTATCGACTGCAACCTAATTGGTCTGCAGGAACCGGGACAATTGCTTTGAGCCGTAGAAGCCTTTGCACCGTCTCCTGCACTGCCTTGCGCTTTGCTCGAGCCCGGCACGGCAACCGAACGAAAGAATCGGACACTGGACTCTGCAGCTCTAGCACATAACCTTCTCGCACCGCCTCCAACACCCACTGATCGAACGTGAGCTGGGGCCAGGCAGGGTAAAACTCCCGTAGCCGACCCCCTACGGGAACTAGCTCCCCCTGGACCCCCCTGACTTCTTTGTGACTTTTTGAAGGAGGAAGACGAGGACGCAGCCGCAAAACCTCTGTTTGCTCCTCGAAACCCTCGACACCCCCCCCCTCGGGAAATTGAAGCGACGGAAGTCCCGCTGCTGCCCCCGAAGCCCGGGAGTCGAGCGGCTCTGTTTCTGCTTGTCCTCTGGCAATCAACCGCCCTTCAACTCCCCTAAGTCCTTAACCAATTTTTCCAAATCTTCAAAGAGCAGCTTTCCCCGGAAGGGGAGCTTACTCAACCGTGCCTTGGAAGAACCATCCGCTGCCCAATTTTGCAGCCAAAGACACCTTCTCCCTGCAACCACCGAAGCCATACTCTTTGCTAAACCCCGGATCAGGTCGTAATGAATATCAGCGAGATACACCATCCCAGACTCCAATCAAGATGCCTCTTCGGACGCCTCTCCCAAATTGTCGCACTGGACTCGCTGCGCCCAACGTAAACAGGCTCTCGCTACCCAGGCTCCACAAATGGATGCCTGCAGTGACAACGCATTAGCCTCGAAAATCTGTTTTAGCAACGTTTCCAATTTACGGTCTTGTGCATCTTTAAGAGCCGCTGCACCTTCTACCGGGATAGTAGTTTTCTTGGTCACCGCTGAAACAGCCGCATCCACCCTGGGAGCCTTAAATAACTCTCGGTCCTGATCCAAAATAGGGTACAGCCGTGCCATAACCCTAGAACCTTTAAGAGTGGCCTCCAGCATATCCCATTCCTCCTGAATCATCTCCTTAAACACCCTATGCACTGGGAAAGCCCTCTGAGTTTTCCGAAACGCCTGTAGCAGCGGATCCTCAAGGGTAGTGTCCTCCACCGGTCCGGCGTCCGGCATATTAAGAGCTTTGAGAGACTCTGCAATGAGCGCCGGGAGCTCTTCTCTACGAAAAACCCTAACTACTCGTGCCTGATCTTCCTGTTCTCTAATCTCACCTTCCTCTAGGTCCTCCAGGTCCCTTTCTATGTCCGCCTCCTCTGACCGGACGTCCTTCGAGACGATGGAAGGAGCTAGAAGATCTTTACTGGGCCTGGCCTTTTTGGCACTGATGCCAGACGCCGCTGCTGACAACGGCGAAGGCAGCCGCTTCTGCCCCAGAGCAGACCCTGAGGTACTAGCTGCAGTCGCTCCCTGCATGCCCGCCAGCGTCCTTTGGAGCAGCACCATGAAATCTGATGCAAAATTCACCGCCAGATTGCCCGCTGCTGGCTGTTGAGAGACCTGAGGCGCCGTCGGTGAAGGTATACTAACCGTAGGCTCGGGAGACTTGGCTCTATCAGGTCCTCCAACACCTGACTTGTAGCTTCTGAATTGGCAACCACCTCCCTGGCCTCCACTTCTGGAGCGCACCCCCTACATACACCTTCCTGTGAGACTGAACTCCTCTTAGCCCCACACAATAAGCACATTTGTTTGGAAGGCATGCTGCCCCGGTCCAAGCACTCAGCAAAAACCCCCAAAGAATTTTTTTTTTTTTTTTAACTTCAGAGTCGCTCTCCTACTTAAACCCTGAAGAAACCAATGAAAAACGAAGCTCCTAAACTGAGCTAGGAAGCGCCAAGCCCCCCACTTGCAGCTGGCGATCTTCCCGCCCTCAGCACACGCGGCGTGGCCTGCTTCCTCTAACAAGCCGTTTCCCGCCGAAAACTGCCTTCGCAGCTGCCGACCCGCTAATGGATCGCTTGCAATTGCTCCCTTTAGCTGTTCTCGCATTCCTTACCTGTACACCGCACAGCAGACTTTAACTGCTCGTCATCTGTGAAAGCCCCACACAGCGCGAACACAGCCGCGGTTGACGCTCAGAGCTGTCAGCACCGGCAGGCAATTACCTCTGCACTCAAGGTGCTCCGAAAAATGCCGGCTCCTATCCCTTCACTACCAGGACGGTAACCAGCAGAAGATCCTC
Source organism: Ichthyophis bannanicus (assembly GCA_033557465.1). Taxonomy (NCBI): domain Eukaryota; kingdom Metazoa; phylum Chordata; class Amphibia; order Gymnophiona; family Ichthyophiidae; genus Ichthyophis; species Ichthyophis bannanicus. The sequence continues at coordinate 125,925,162 of CM066049.1, forward strand.
TCCCCGAAGTCACTGAAACCCAACTCTGGTTCCTGACTGTCCCCTGTAGACACTACAGCGAGGGGGAGCAAGCAGAGGATCTCAGGGCAAAATGAAAGCAGTTTACCCAGCTAACGGCCAGTAAAGAAACAAACGCTTTCCAATGCAATGTCCTGTCTACCTCTACTTAATCGTTCCTCTAGTGAGCCCTAAACTCCCTGGGCTCACCACCTCACTAGCTGCTTTGGAGACTGATGAGGTGGTGCCAGCCCTTATATACCGGTGACATCACAGCACTGAAGTTTCTCAGTCTCCAACGCTGCTAGATGAGGTTGACAACCCCAGAGATTCCCAGACTAGACTGGAGGGACGATCAGAAATCTATCACTGTTAATCATTTGTATAGCACTAAAAGGCATATGCAGCACTGTACAAACACATATAAAAGATTGTAAACTCTACAAGCACGACCATCTAGTTAAGACAGACAGCACCATATTAGAGAAATAAGAAGAATAAGATTAGGTTCTGAAAGCAGCCTCAAAGAGGTATGGATTTGAAGAGAGAGATGAGACTTGATGTAAAGATACAGAAAGTTTGTTCCAGGCATAAGGCGCAGCAAGATAAAAAGATCGGAGTTGGCCGTAGAAGAGTGTAAGGCGAGAGGAAAGGTAATGAGAGGCAGTAGAGTGAATGCATTTATAAGTTAGAAGGAAACGTTTGAAATGGAAGGGGAGCCAGTGACGTGATTTTAGAAGAGGGGTTATATGAGTGTATCAGGGTGGCAGAAGATTAGCTGTGCAGCAAAGTTCTGAATAGATTGAAGAGGAGAGAGATGACACTGAGGGAGACCAGCAAGGAGGAGGTTGCAATAATCAAGACAGGAGGTAACTAAAGAGTAGACAAGACTTTTAGTAGTGTGTTCAGAGAGGAAGGGGCAATTTTTATTAATGTTTTAGAGAAAGAAATGATGAGTTTTAGCAATCTGTTGAATATGTGTGGAGAAGGAAAGGGAGGAGTCAAAGCTGACTCCAAGGTTGCGGGCTGAGGAAACAGGAAGAAAGCGTAGTTACTCACCTGTAACAGGTGTTCTCCAGGAGCAGCAGGAATCAGTCCTCACTTATGGGTGACGTCGGCACCGACGGAGCCCTCGCGGAGCAATTTTCCCCAGCTTTCAAAGAAAGCCTTTGGGAATTGCAGCGCGCATACGCGGTCCTCTTCCTGCCCAAGGGTGCCATCTTAGCCAGTCAGATGACATAGCTAAAAAGACAGCATAAAAATTTGCAAAAAAACTAAAGCAGACGATTGCAACTCCAAGGGGAGGAGGGAGGGTTGTGAGGACTGATTCCTGCTGCTCCTGGAGAACACCTGTTACAGGTGAGTAACTACGCTTTCTCCAGGACCAAGCAGGAAGTCAGTCCTCACTTATGGGACTCCCAAGCTCAAGGCTACCGGAGACCCTAAGCACAAAAATGAGCTCCCTCTAGCTCAGCAGCACAGAAGGAAAGAATCTTCGCTGAATTATTACCCACCGGTAGCCCACATCCGGGATGGAGGGTAGGAGTTGCTCAGACCTCAAAGAGATTACGGAGGACTGCCTGTCCGAAAGCACTGTCCCTGCGGGACTCCCTCTCGAGACAGTAATGGACCGCAAAAGTCTGGCTCGAAGACCAAGTAGCGGCCCGGCAGATGTCTGCCAGCGGAACAGAGCGGAGGTAAGCCACTGACGTAGCCATTGCCCGAACACAATGAGCCGTGACTCGACTTTCCAAGGAGAGTCCGGCTGCCCCATAAGCCCAAGAGATACAGTCCGCAACCCAGATGGACAGAGTACGCTTGGAGACCGGGAGCCCCAATTTATTGGGGTCAAAAGACACAAAAAGCTGAGCAGCTTTACGGTGCTCCCGCGTACGGTCAAGGTAGAAGTTCAAAGCCCTTCTACAGTCCAGGGTATGGAGGACCGTTTCAGCTCGGCTGGAGTGTGGCCTGGGAAAGAAGGTTGGAAGTACCACCTCCTGATTGATGTGAAAAGGGGAGACCACTTTTGGAAGAAATTTTGGGTGAGTCCGTAGGACTACCCTATTTTTGTAGAACCGAGTGTAAGGGGGATCAGACACGAGGGCCTGCAATTCACTTACGCGTCTAGCGGAAGTGAGGGCTATCAAGAACAGTGTTTTCCAAGACAGAAAACGGAGAGAACAGGTAGCCATAGGTTCAAAAGGCGGACAGGTGATCCGCTGCAAAACCACATTCAGGTCCCAGTCAGGCGCTGGCGGGCGCAGAGGTGGTTTAAGTAGAAGGAGACCTCGGAGAAACCTCGCTACGAGAGGGTCGCTGGAGAGAGGTCTGCCGTCCACCGGCACATGATGTGCCGAAAGAGCACTGAGGTGAACTTTGACGGAGTTGGACTTAAGTCCCAGATTAGAGAGGTGTAGCAAGTACTGCAAGATCACCGACACCGGGCAGGAGAAGGAATCCTGAGACTGTTGGGTACACCAAACGGAAAAGCGACGCCATTTAAGGGCGTAGCATTTGCGGGTAGAAGGTCGTCGCGAAGCCAAGACGACCTCCTCCACCTCTGCCGGCAGGAGAAGGGGAGCAAGGACTACCCTCTCAGCAGCCAGGCCATTAAGTTGAGAGACCTGAGGTTGGGGTGTAGCAGAAACCCCTGATCCTGAGTGAGGAGATCCGGTTGAAACCCCAGAGGGAATGGATCCTCCACCGCTAATTGCAGCAGGAGGGGAAACCACGGCTGTCTGGGCCAGCGAGGGGCCACCAGGATCATGAAGGCTTTGTCTCGGAGAACCTTGAAAAGAGTCTGAGAGACTAGCGGGATGGGAGGGAAAGCGTACAGAAGGCTTTCCGACCATGAGAGTAGAAAAGCGTCTGCCGCAACCCGAAGGGGGTGGGGCTGACGAGAGCAGAAGCGAGGAAGTTGTCGGTTGTGAGGACTGGCAAAGAGATCCACCGTGGGGAGGCCCCACTTTAGAAAGAGCTTCTGAACTACCAAGGGATCCAGACGCCACTCGTGCGGCTGGAGGATCCTGCTGAGTTTGTCCGCCAGGTAATTCTCTTGGCCTGGGAGATAAACTGCCTTGAGGAGAATGCCGTGACTGACGGCCCAAGAGCAGAGCTTCTGCGCCTCCCGGCAGAGGAGGAAGGAGCCCGTGCCCCCTTGCTTGTTCACGTAGAACATGGCAACTTGATTGTCCGTCTGGACAAGGACGGACTGGTGAGAAGTCAGGTGGGAGAAAGCCTTGAGAGCCAGGCGGATCGCCCTGAGCTCCAGGAAGTTGATCTGCTGAGCAGACTCCCACGTGGTCCAGAGGCCCTGAGTACGTGCCCCTTGGCAATGCGCACCCCAGCCCAGGAGGGATGCATCTGTTGTCAGCACCCGGGCCGGCTGAGGTGACTGGAAAGGCATTCCGAACATCAGGTTCGGCTGCTAAAGCCACCACCGGAGAGACGAGATCAGCGGCTCGGAGACGCGCACTAGGTCTGCTAGGCCGCCTGTGGCTTGTCGCCACTGCTGGCGGAGACACCATTGAGCAGGCCGCATATTCAGGCGGGCATTGGGGGTCACATGGACGGTGGAAGCCATATGGCCGAGTAGTCTCAGGAAGCGCCTGGCGGAGACCAGGGGCTGGCTGCGAAAACGGTCGGCTAGGTCCATGAGCCGTTGAGCCCTGTCGAGCGGTAGGTATGCTCGTGCCTGAGGAGTGTGCAGCCTTGCGCCGATGAACTCGAGATCCTGTGAGGGGAGCAAAGTGGACTTTGCGAAGTTTATAACAAAGCCCAAGTGCTGCAGAAGAGTCACCGTGCGGCGCGTGGCGTTGGTGACCTCCAGAGCGGACGCTGCTCTGATGAGCCAGTCGTCGAGGTACGGAAAGACAGAGGCCGTGAAGCCGGAGATGGGCCGCCACCACCGCGAGACATTTTGTGAAGACTCGCGGTGCGGAGGACAGGCCAAAGGGCAGTACTCTGTACTGGTAATGATTTCCCGCCACCACAAACCTTAGGTATTGTCGGTGGCTTGGGTGGATGAGGATGTGCGTGTAGGCATCCTTTAGATCCAAGGAGCATAGCCAATCTCCCTGCTGGAGGTAGGGCAGAAGGATTCCAAGGGTAAGCATCTTGAACTTCTCTCGCACGAGGAACTTGTTGAGGTTGCGCAGGTCCAGGATGGGTCTGAGGCCTCCTGTTCTCTTTGGTATCAGAAAATACCTGGAGTAAAAGCCTTGACCTTTCAGGTGGTGGGGCACCGGTTCCACCGCCTGTTCCTGTAGAAGACATGCTAACTCCTGAAGGAGTAATTCCCTGTGCAGAGGGGGTCGTGGAGGTTCTCCCGGAAAAAAGGAGGGAGGGACCTGATGGAAGTGGAGAAGATAGCCTTCTCGCACGACTTGAAGCACCCAGGCATCTGAGGTGATGCTGGACCACCTGTGGGCAAAGTGAACCAGCCGGCCTCCGGTGCTGGGAGGACCCAGCTGGGGGGGGGGGGGGGAGAGGCTATGCTTAGTGAGTCAAAAACCCCCACCCTGCTGAGCAGGGGCTGGTGGTGCAGGCTTGGGGGCTTGCTGCCTACGGGACCCGTTACCCCGTCCCTTGGCCTGCTGGCCCTGTTGGGGAGCTGCAGGGGCCTGATAATGGGGGTATTGTTTGTAGGCAGCCGCCTTCCTTGGGTAAAAGGACTTTTTTCCCGAGCCCTTCTTTTTCTGGGAAGGGGCGGAGGTCTTCCTAGAAAGCCTGGTCCTGGTGAGAGTCTCAGTCTCAATTTGTGCAGCCTTTTCAGCCATGGGCTTGCCAAAGAGGTTTTCGCCTCGGCAGGGGACATCGACCAACTTGTCCTGCACCCAGGGCTCAAGGTCTGACGACTGAAGCCAAGCCTGTCGGCGGGCACCGATGCCGGCTGCGGCCACTCGAGCCGATGCTTCAAAGCCATCATAGGCTGCTCGGGACATGAACTTTGAGCATTCCCGAATGCCAGTGGACAAGGCCAGGAACCTCCGCAAGGGTTCCTCGGACAAACCAGCGGAGAATCCGGCTAGCTCTTTAGCCAGGTCTCAGAGATACATGCCCATGTATAGCTGGTAGGTCTGGACACGACACGCAAGCATAGAGCCCTGGAAACACTTCTTACCAAGGCCATCCAGGTTACGGGCCTCCCTGCCAGGAGGCACCGAGGAGTGCATCTTCTGGCTCTTAAGACGATGCATGGCCGATTCCACTACCATGGAATGGTGTGGTAGCTGTGCTTTTTGGAAGCCAGGGCTCTTGCGGACTCGATAGATAGAATCGACCCGCTTGCTCAGGACCGGCGAGGTGGCCGGACTCTCCCACATGCGGAAGAGTAAGCGTTCCAGCATAGGAGGAACCGGCACAGTAAAGTGTTCCCTTGCGGGAGAGTCATACTGGAGGGCGTCGAGCTCTTCGGCTCGAGGCTCCTCCTCGGGGTCCGCAGGGAAGGCCAAAGCCTTGGCCATATCCCTGACGAAGTCCGAGAACCGGGCATCCTCCGGGGGGGACTGCTTCCGAGGTTCGGACTCCGGTGAGTCCGAGGGGACACACCGAGTCCGGAAAGAATCAGGCGACTCTTCCTCTTCAGACTCCCAGACTGACTCCGACGAGGACTCGGTGGGGTCGGCCCGGGCAGGGCGCGGCGCCTGCCGCCCCGACGCCGAGGGAGTCGGCGTCGGTGACCTCGGTCCCGAACGGGAGGCCGAGGGTGACCTCGACCGAGGATCGACTCGAGTTCGCATCGACTCGAGGATCGGCTCCGTCTCCGGGGTCGACTTGGACGTCGACGTCCCGGCGGTCGGGGCAGCGACGCCAGCGAGCAGTGCCCGCTGCTGGTCCATGAAGGCAGACAGTCTGCTCTCCAAGGCCGTTAACCTGAGTCCGAGCTCAGGTGACCCAGCAGCCCCCGACTCGGGGCCCGACGTCGGCTGTCGCGGAGGCGAGTCCAGGAGGACCACAGGACTTACCCGAGCAGGCAGCTCCGACTCCAGGCGAGGTCGCTTCGTGAGGTGCTCCTTCTCCAAGGACCCGGGGCGGCTATCGGGGCTATGCGACCTGGCCCTCGCGGAGCCAGGAGCGTCCACCAACGCCGCCCTCGCGGGTTTCACCTTACGTCGATGGTCCCCGGAGGGAGAACCCCTGTCGGAGGAACTCCGGCGACGGTCCAAGCTGGAACCTTTGGACGCGGAGGCCTCCGACGAGGTCCGGGTACGGCTGGGGTCAGCGAAGATACTATCCCGCTGATGCCGCCGACTTCTCAACGCTTTGGAGGACATTTTGCCGCAGGGTCCACAGATCATTTCTTCATGATCCGGGCCCAGGCAGCGGAGGCAAAAGTCGTGTGTGTCAGTTAGTGACATATTTCGGTCACACTGACCACACCGCTTAAAACCACTGGCAGCCATCGGGGGAAAAAGGGCCCCGGCGAGGTCAAAGGACCGGGCTGCCAGGGAAAAAACCGAAAACGAAAACCGACTAAGTCAGAAAAACCGAAAAAAGAAGAGGACTCGTGACCGGCGTCGCGAGTCCGGGCGGGAAAAAGACCGGCGTCGAACCGAAGGAAAAGAAATAAAATTAGGAAGAAATATCAACTTTTTTGCGGGGACACGACGGGTACGTCTATAGGGCTCCGCGGAAAAAAGAAGACTGGCTAAGATGGCACCCTTGGGCGGGAAGAGGACCGCGCATGCGCGCTGCAATTCCCAAAGGCTTTCTTTGAAAGCTGGGGAAAATTGCTCCGCGAGGGCTCCGTCGGCGCCGACGTCACCCATAAGTGAGGACTGACTTCCTGCTTGGTCCTGGAGAAGAGTATTGTCAACTGTGATAGAGGAGGGGGGGGGGGGTGGGCGGGCAGGAGGAGAGATAAGAAGTTTAGTTTTAGCCATGTTCAATTTCAGACAGCAGTGAGACATCCAGACAGAGATACAAGCCTGGAGCGTAAGAGAAATGTCAGGTATAGATAGATGATTTGAGAGTCATCAGCATAAAAATATTGAAAGCCATGGGAAGAGATGAATGCAGCAAGGGACTGGGTGTAGAGAAAAGGAGCGGGCCTAGAACAAACCCCTGGCTACATCAACTGAAAGAGGGATGGCAGTGGAGGAACCACCACCAGAACAAACACTGAAAGAGCGATTGGGGAGAGGAGAAGAAGATAACCAAGACAGCACAGAGCCCCTAAAACCAAGAGGATAATGTGTCAAGGAGGAGGTGGTCAACAGTATCAAAAGCAGCAGGAAGGTTAAGAAGAATGAGAACCGAGTAAAGGCCTTTAAACTTAGCTAGGAACAAGTCACTGGGGACTTTGGCTAGTTTCAGTAGAATGAAAACCAGACCAGAGTGGATCAAGGAGGGCAATTTGAGGCAGCAGCAGAGAACTGCACATTCGAGAAGTTTGGAAATGAATGGGAGATAGGTCAGTAATTAGGACAAGTAGGGTCAATGCCATGTTTTTGAGGAGAGGAGTCATTACTCAGCCCTTTGCTGATGACTAATATTTTAACACTCTTTGCGACCCTTAAGCATGCTGTAAAGTCATTTGAACGCCAACAACTGAGCACAGGAGAGTCGGTTGATTGTGGCCAAGTGGACAATAGTATGCCCCACTGCTATTCCCCTCCCCTCCTCAGATGGCATTTCTATCCATAAAGATTCTACAGCGCATTTTGTTTTGAGCAAAACTTTTACTTCTAACATATCGTACCACCCCTCCACCAATCTATAATGTGTACTCTGGTATCATAGCTTCCTACTGGTTAGCCTCCTTCCACAGGCTGCGATGTCAATTATTATATCTACCTCTTCATTTAGTGCTATATATTCTAACATTCATCTTAAGTTTTAGACTTCTAGCATTTGTATACAGGCATTTCAAAGCATGTTTTTGTTCAGTGACAACCTGATTATCAGTTGACATGAGCAATTTGGAATTTTTCGGGGTTTTTTTTTTTTTACATAAAGGCACCTGGAATACTTTTACCTTTATAGCAACCTCTCCATTAGGATGCCCTGTCCTCCCAGTTTTGGTAATATATATACTTCAAAGGTATGCAGGAGTGCATGGTTCAGAATAAATGTAACAGGCAGTTTAAAGGCTACTCTCTCTCCTTTTTTAATAATGGTTCTAGCAGCCTGGTTACTCCCTGGTTAAGGTGGAGCCCTCCTTCTAAAAAAAAAGGCCCCTCTTCCCCAAAGCGTTACCCAGTGCCTAACCAATCTATAACCCTCTTCCCTGCACCATCACCTTATCCTTACTTTCAGACTCCAGCGTTCTACACCTCCCTCTTGGGCCCTGCACATGGCGGAGGGTGCATTTTTGAGACGACTACTTTGCAGATCCTGGATTTCAACTTTTTACTGAAAGCCTAAAATTTTGGCTTCTAGAACCTCCTCTGTCACCCTTTCCTATGTCATTGGTACCCCCCATCACGGTAACAGACTTGCCCTCAGACTTACTCATAGCAAGTATAGATTATAAGCCTCTTGCATTACGATTCTAATGTGCATTATAAACTGTAAATAGTTTTACAACCACCATTATTGATTTGTATATAGTTACCCTTGTTTCAGTCCCATGTTGCAATCCTTGTTTCAATGTAAGCAAAAGATCCTCTGTTCTGATGCAAAATCTTTGTTATTTGTAAACCGCACTGATACCAAATAGCGCGGTATATAAGAACTGTAAGTAAGTAAATAAATAAATAAATTTAGCAGCTGTCTCCAGCCAGATAATACACAATCTGGAACTGAACAAAAGGGAATTCACAGCCAAATGCGTGATATCAGTTTATCTCTGGCTATAAAAACAGTTTGGATCATTCCTGCAAAGATGACTTATGCAAAAACTGCTCAATGTATGAGTCTATAAATCAAATCAAAACTATCCATTTCAGAAAAAAAAACCAGGGAAAGTGACTGATCTTAGAGAACTACTACTCAGCTGAGATATTTATCGGACTTTACCATCAACTATCCTAGACAGGCTTTAGCTTCCTTACATGAACCATTAAATAAATATCAACCAGACATGACAGGTGGATTAATTTAGAAAAATACAAAGTAAAACACACTTCCTCTATTTTCTTTAGCTAGAAAGATGAAGTGGTTAGAGCAATTGAGTATAATATGTCCTGCTTGTCCCACTGACATGCCTTGAGATCCTGGACAAGTCATATCACCTGACAGTTCAGATACCTACTTAGATTTTAAACTCTTTGGGGAAGGGACTTTTTGGATCTGGACACTTACCATTGTCTATTGCTGCATTTATCCAACAGCACCATAAAACAACATTTAAAAAACTGCTAAAATACTGTAAACTGTAAACAGATGATTTTCTATGTGGTGCAAACTCCGAGCATTAGTGTCTGAGGATCTCAAGGAGGCAGCCAAAGTCATAAAGACAGGCATAACCGGCAGGAGAGAGGAGGTAATAATACCCCTGTACAAGTTGTTAGTGCAGTCTCAATTGGAGTATGTTCAGTTTTGGAGACTGTACCTTGCTAATGATATTAAAAACAAAGCAGTTAAGAGAATGACAAACAAAATATGTGGTCTGTGTCAGAGGATGTACAAGAAGAAACCTGAAGACCTGAACTGTTCAATATCTACATGCAGCCAATATGTAGCATTATAAAAATAATTCAACATCTATTACAGAATATACGCAGACGACATCATGATATTCATCCCCATAAACGTCAAACATCCAGACTACTCACAAATCAGAGCATGCTTAGAAGCAATGTCAGAATGGCTCAACAACCAAAGCCTCTTCATAAACTACAAAATGTCTGAACTGATGCAAGTTACCAGAAGCATGATATTCTCACTGCCGTACTCAATAAGAATTTTTGATCATACCATAAAGAATAAGCAAGAAGTCAAATACCTCAGGGTCACCTTTGACCAGCAACTCAGCTTGCAACCACACATCAAAAAGACGACCAAATCAGCCTACCACAAACTCAGAATCCTATGCAATCTCAAACCACTGCTTACTGACAACAATTTCCATCTGTCTGCCAAGCCATAATAATGCCTATATTAGATTTCTGCAATGCAATTTACCATGTACTTCCAAAGAAAACGATTTTCCCCTTACAACTGGTACAAAACACGGTGGCCAGAGTCATCACTGGGACAGCAAAATACAAACACATAACCCCCATGCTCCATCAACTGCACTGGCTTCCTGTGCCTGTACGCACCAAGTACAAAAACATAATAATCATCTTTAAAACACTAAATAACATCGCACCAACAACTCCCAAACCACTAATCAAGAAGACACCCCAACCAGAACAAGAAGAAGAGCAGAAAACAACATCTTAGAGACCCCGCTAAACTTCAGGAAAGCAAACCAATCCACCTGCAATAGAGCCTTCTCTCTGTTTGCACCCCAGCTATGGAACGATCTCCCCACATCATCACGTGAAATCAAAGACCTAGGGGACTTTAGAAAGGCAATAAAAACCCACCTCTTAGAATATTTTGGACCTACCCCAGAAGATGACCGATAAACTGGACCATAAAATACTACTAAAGTTCCTGTATATAGTTAGCCATTGCCTGTTACCCCAATTTAACCTCCAAGTTGAATAACCTTGTTCGATGTAAAGCCTGTTGCTTTAACTGTTCCATGTAAACCGCCTTGAATGTATGATAAGGTGGTATAGAAGACCTGTTAAATAAATATGTATACCCTAGATGAGACGGAGGGATATGATAGAAATGTTTAAATACTCCAAGGGTATTAATGAGCTAACAAACCTTTTTCAAAAGACAGAGAAGCCATAGAACTCAAACATGAAATGAAGCTTAAAAGCAGCATCAGGAAATACTTTTTTGTGGAAAGGGTGGTGGATGCCTGGAATGTGCTCCCGGCAGAGGTGGTGATGCAAAAAAAAGTGAAGGAATTCACGCAGGCATGGTACAAGCATAGGGGACCCCTATAGAGCAACAGGATAGAATCAAAGCAAACAAATGACTTTTATACTTGCCCAGAGTAGCAGGTACATCTACAACATTAACCACTTTACTGGGCAGACTAGATGGACCATGCTAGTCATTACGTGCCCATCATTTACTGGTAATGCTCCATAAAATAGGTGTGGCGACCAGAGCAAAATCAAGAATCTGTGCCCTTGTAATGGGTCCAGTGACAAGCAATTATTGGGACTCTACTGGGATGCAGAAGAGTGATATTCCAAAGTAAAAGAAGGGGGACTATAATATTTGAAATCGAAGGGCAGACTAGATAGGCCTTATGGTCTTTTTTTGCTGACTTGTTTTTAAGTCTCTGTTGCTATAGTGCACAGAAATAACACACTCTTTCTAGCCTGTTGGGATTTAATGTTTTCTCTCTGAAGAGTCACTCCACACTTCATCTAATTATGACACATGCATTTCTGAAATCCTAAATCTATCAACCACTTACATAAGCTGCTGCACTGGTGGTCAGCACAAACACTCACACGCGGGTTTCTGACTGACCCAGATGAGCAGGAATACCAAAGGGTGATCAATGTCTGTATGAACAGAAATCCCCCATGCTGTATGGAACAGACTGATCAAGTATCTAACATTTTCCTGTCACAGCTGAGTTGCTGCCCGCCCACCGTAACAGTTCTGTTAAACATTTCAACATATAAGTTTTGTAATTCTATGAACCGAGCATATGAATTTAATGTACATGTTTAGAACATTTCAAAGGTCCTGCAAGGGCCACATTCCAGTCCATGGTCAGCAATTCTGTGAATTCCTTAACTGGTCTACCAAAATGCCCATGGTTTCTCTCAACAGAAGGCGACACTCACTGCACATAGTACGAGGTGTGACAAAAAAGAAACAAGACTGTGGCAGCTACACCCATGATGCCAATTGGCTAACCACTTATGTCACTGTGTTGTGCAACATCTTTCTCACTCTGTTTCTTTTTCGGGGGGCTTTTTTTTGTAGCACACTGCTCCATCGCTTGTCACGCAACTGGAGATGGCAGAAATATGGAGCAAACAGTCAACTTGAAATTTCTGGTTAAGTTGGAGAAGGGCCCAACTGAGTGTCTGTATCGTCTCCATAAGCTTTTTGGAGAAGATGGAATGTCAAGGCCGTGAGTCTTCGAGTGGCACAAATGCTTCAAGACTGGCCGTGAGGAGGTGAAGGATGACCCCAAGTTAGGACAGCCTTCCATGACAAAGACGGCTGAGAACATTGACAGAGTGATTAGCTGGTGCGGAGTGATCGCAGATTGACAGTGCAGATGATAGCTGAGGAGCTCAGCCTGAACAGGGAGTCAATGCGGACCATCTTGCTGCAGGAGCAAGGGATGCGGAAGGTGTGCGCCAAAATGGTGCCCAAGCTTTTATCGGTTGACCAGAAGGAGCACCAGGTCAATGTTTATCAAGACTTGCTAGAGAAGATCCAGAGTTTGTTGGTTGAGTCATCACAGGACAGGAGAGGAGACTTGGGTCTTACAGTACGACCCTGAAAGCAAGAGAGACAGAACCTGCAGTGGAAGACTAGACTGTCACACAAGAAGGCGCACATGTCCAAATCAAGGTCATGCTGATCACATTCTTCGACCAGAAGGGAGTGGTCCATCATGAGTTTGTGCCTGAGGGTCAGACAGTCAACCAGCAGGTCCTCGTCACCTCCATAACCGGGTTTGGCGCAGCAGGCAGGCTCTTTGGAGAGACAAGTCGTGGCTGCTCCACCACAACAACGTGCCTGCACCCACCGTGCTCGGCAGTCACAAACAGATCACAGCTCTTGACCATCCTCCTTATTCCCCAGATCTCGCACCGTGCGACTTCTGGCTCTTCCCCAGGCTGAAGATTGTGCTCAAAGGAACTCATTTTGCCTCTGCAGAAGAGATCAAGGCCACTGCGACGAGGGACCTCAAGGAGGACGACTTTATCAAGTGCTTCCGTATGTGGCAGAAGCGAATTCAGAAGTACATTAACTCGGGGGGGGGGGGTGACTTTGAAGGGGACAATGCATAATTTCTCTGTAGATTTTGTAATAAAACATTTATAGGACAGTCTAGTTTCTTTTTTGTCACACCTCGTATATTCACATAGAGAGATAGATTGACTAACTATATATAGATAGATAGAGATATATATAGAGTAATATCACCACATAGCACCTTGGCAGTCTCCAGACAATTAGAGAGAGATCAACTAGAAACAGTAAGACGACCAGGCAGAACATATTATAGCCTGAATAGCAAACCAGAGTCCTCCTTTCAGCACCTATTTGGAAACATTTATTTATAAATTCTTCTATAAATATATACATTTCTTTTATAAATTCTCATCTATAAATCAAAGCGGTTTACACAGAACAAGAATATGTGAATTTACATGAAACTTAGAACAATAACATGTACTGCTTAACAGAAATTGTACATAACAGATGTGAGACCAAAGGAGGTGACCCTGTACTCCATTTGGGACACAATGCAGTCACTTTATTGAGTTTGTGTTGGGGTATTGCAGGCTTCTGCTCCCTTCGCTCCTAGATTTGAGGGGGTGGAGGCAAAGGTGCTTCAACAGCAAGCGCAACTGGATGGACTCAAGGTTAAAATTCAACATTTGCAGGATCAGCAAGGGGTCCCAGCTAAGGATGGTTTGATTTTTCAGCATAAAATTAAAAACTTGGAAGATCAACAGAGAAACTTAAATCTTCGTTTACTGAATTTTCCACAGCTTTCATTGTGCTCCCCTAGGAACCTGTTCATTCGGTTCCTTAAGGAGATGTTTAACTATCCCGTGTCTGGGATCCCTCCTCTTCAAAAGATTTATTTCTTCCCCTCAATGATTGGGTAAGGACGCTTTGCAGAAAGCTGATACCTCTCAGGTAGAGGTGCCTTCTGACTCCTTGGACTTGGGGAACCTGTCTGAGTTGTTAGAGCAGCCTACCGAGGTGGTTGAAGCCTAGGCTACTGTGTTGGTATCTTTTGTATTTCTTCAGGATAAGGAAGTGTTATTACAAGTGTATTTTAAAAAACAATCTGTTCCCTTTTTTTGGGGGAGTAAGGTACAAATCTTCCCAAATGTGTCCAGGTGGACTCAGTCTAGGAGAAAACCATTTCTGGAACTCTGCACGGAGATTTTAGCTTTGGGTGCGAGTTTCCAGTTGAGGTGCTCTTGTAAATGTGTACTTGGGTATCAGGATAACATTTTTCATTTCTTAAAACCATCTCAACTGCGTTTTTTCTTAGATGCTAAGCAATTGTGAATTCACCTTATGGTAGTAGTATTGTGGGCTTTATATGTTATATCTGCTTTACATCCTACTTTTTCTAATATTTTTCTTTGTAACAGTTCTTCTACAGCGTATACTATTCTTGAAGCCTCCCTTTTCTTTATTGTTCTATTGTGGACTGGAACCAGCAGAATTTGACAATTGATTTGGCTTTCTATGCTGCAGAATTCCCCTGTACAGAAGACATACCTGCCACTGCTGAAGCGCGATTATTAGCTTCCCCTCACAGCAGAGATCTGAAACTATTTCTGGTCAGAAGTGATAAAAGAATAAAAGATTCATACATGAGAAGAGCTGCTCATTTTATTAGCCAGGTGGGCAAATGTAAATTATATAATCTGAAGTAGAGGCTAGGGCAGCAGAAACTCAGTTATCCTGCTGAAACTGAGGCTTCGCATGCCTGGCACTGGTCCTTATTGCAGGAGCAGTGTAGTACGTGCAAGGTGCTTGGAGGAAAGGGAAGCATTCCCTTAGCGAGTATGCAAGCGCCGGCCCGTGCGCCATCTTGTAAATACCAGTTTCCCTTCTGGACAAAATGCAGCTAACAGGCAAAAAATAAAATATAAGGCGCTAGCTTTCAGGCGTGTTAACTGCCAAGATATACGTTGAGCAGCCAGACACAGAAGGTCGGCTGCTTGCAGGATATCCACATCAGTCTTTCCTGGGTTCTGAACCCTCCTTAGATGATCAGTACAGCGGATCTGACACTTCATCCAAGTCCCTCATACCTTCTGTGCTTCCCTGGGAGTCATCATTGCTACTTGCATACTGCTCCTAATCAGAGGGTAAGTATCCCTGTTTGCTTTCTCTTTTACAGACACTTAATCTTCTTTTAAGGCTTTGGTGTGGTCTTGGAGAGAAAAGCCACAAAGCCCAATAAAATAGAACGAGACACACAGTTAATGGCATGTTCTAACTCTAGAAATGCAGAGAACGGTCAGTCATCTCTCACTGACATACAGCATTAAATTAAAAACCCCACTGATTTAGGAGAGAAAGCTAAATGTCTGTTTGTCTCCTAAGAAAACCCCAAATAGTCACAACAGAGTTCCTAAAGTAGAATCAAGATTCAACTTTTGCTTATAAACATTTAGCAAAAACAATTTTAATCACAGCTGCTATTAGAAACGAGATACTTCACACAAATTATTTTTCACAATACAAAGATAAAGGCCTTTTTCAGGTACCGAGCTTAAGCAGCACAAAGGCAAATAACTCAATTACATAATTCAAAGGAAACCAGGATGACAGCAAAGGAAGACTCAAATCAGGATGTCCGGAAGGTCTCACACATCTGTCAAAGGACTAGAAACGGACTACCACAATGGCAGTTTGTGCATGTTGTGTCACTAGTTAAACAGCAGCACGTTAAAGCCTACGACCCAATAGTGCTTCACTCAAAGGGTAAATAAATTCCATGCACAAACTATTTGACTTTGTATCTTCAGCACTGTTCCCTCTAAGCTGTGCAAGCGCACATACTTTACAACAGAGCGCACAAAAATTACGGTTCTGATTCTGATAGAAAACAACACAGATGTCTTAAAATTTAAAAGTTGTGATTGTAATTACTAGAAATTTTCCGCTTCATTTAGTAATCATCTATTTTCATTTAATTTGATTAAAATCAATGTGGTAGCAATACTGTATTCTGACGTGTTGTCAAATTTTAAAGTATATAACTCAAAGTGTTGTTATGTGGCGCACAAAAATTTAGCCTTCCTTCAAAAGCTGCGCACAGCTGATATTTTATGCGCACACAGCCTACAGAAAATTAGAGGGAACATTGATCTTCAGACCCTCAATACTGGCATTATAGGCACCTGATGATTCTGAATATTTGGGCAAGAGTTGATTCAGTGTCAGCCAGAGAGACAGACAAGCGCCCCAGGAACCGGACGGCACAGCTCACGAGGGCATGAGGTAGTGGAAGGGAGAACAGAAGCCAGACTGGGTCTGCCCAAAGCCAGAGAAAAATCTTATGCTACCAAGTCTACCACAAATCTGATGATTTTCATTACAACAATGTGGCTATTCATTTTTTCTGCTGAGCATTGCTATAAACAGTAGAAAACCAAAAGGGGGGGGGGAGCAATGAATGACAGTAAGTACAGGAAACCTACATTTTTGGTTTCAGCAAAAAAAAAAAAAAAAAAAAAAAAAATTTAAAACTGCAAAATGAATTTTCACAATAGTAAAAAAGATTACCGAGGACGTCCTCTGCAGACCTACACAGCCCTGTATTAAGAAAATAATCAATTTGTGCAAATTAATTTCTATACCTGGACCATTGTATCCAAACAAAAGACATTTAGGAGGTTATTTACTAACAATTAGCGCATATTATTTGCTTAAACAATGAGCTCTACAGCAAACACCACACTTTAAGGGCAATAGCGCCTGTAGTTCATCAATGATCTCTGCTGTGTTTAAAGTTTTTAAAATTAAAAAGTCTCATAGTAATGTACTTCTAACTTGGGAAATTTCTGCTGCCTCCCGGTACTGCAAACAAATTCCAGCCACAGCATTTTGGTGCTAATACAAAGCACCAAATCTTCATTACAAACAGTAAGAAATGAAAACAATAATTCAAGTGACATGTAAAGGCTGGAATATTAAGATGTCTATTTAACCACGTATCACAGCATACCCTACAATTATTGCTAACTTTGTGTTAAATCAAAGATGTGGGTCAAGTTCACACCTTGCATATACAGATGCACTGAAAGAGCGGGAAAACAGTTTTACAACTCAACAAAACATCTTTGTTGCAAATTCTATATTTAATAAAAATGTTTTGCACCAGGACACCGCCCCTACTGCATATTTAATATTTTGTTGTATGGCAGGTCCTCTGATAAACACTAGTTAGTTGATGGTTACAGTGCTGGAAGTGCTAGAGACAGCAGGTAGTTTGGCATGCTTCCTTCCCCAGGAAACACCTGCCGCAGATGACACAGTAACTTTCACCTTCATGCTCATGGCACAGAGATTAACAGAAAAATGCTCCTGCTGTGTAGTGCGTCCCACCTACTGCACTGGGTACAAGCGTCTATTAGGTAAACAAAGGTCAATGCAGAAAGCTGGCGCTGAAGTCGTGCTCTATCAACTCTTTACGTATATTTGCAGCGCACTGATAGTGTGCAACTTCAGCGTGGGAATGCAGAAAGGGGTGAGCATGCAAGTTAGCCACGCGTTAAATTGTGAACGTGCAAAGGAGTCACACATTAAACTGTGTACAAAATGGCAGCGTTAAACTGGGAGAGCAAGCCAAACACATACGCACAAGAGGTTGGTGCAAGTTTGGCATGTTCTCCCAGAGAAACTGGCACTGCATGGCTAATTTGCATAGGAGCCATAAGAGTATTTTGATGGCATCGGGGGCTCTCTCCGATGCCATCAAAATACTGTCAGGGGCCAGTGCCCCCGACAGAAAGCGACTCCCTGGTGGCCCAGATCCCACACCCGCCCAAGTAAAATAA
Organism: Ichthyophis bannanicus; assembly: GCA_033557465.1. Taxonomy (NCBI): domain Eukaryota; kingdom Metazoa; phylum Chordata; class Amphibia; order Gymnophiona; family Ichthyophiidae; genus Ichthyophis; species Ichthyophis bannanicus. The sequence continues at coordinate 125,942,909 of CM066049.1, forward strand.
TCCATGGTGCCCAGCAGCCCCAAACCTCCCACCCCCTTCCCGGTACCTTCAGAAATCAGCAGGGTGCCCTCTCCCGCTCTTGCCCCACAATCTTGAAAAATGGCAGTACTTAGCCCTCATGGTGCATCCTGTGATTCAGTGGGTGAGGTCAGACTGCCATATAAGGTAGAAAATGCCTTATATGGCAGTCTGACTCCACCCGGTGCATCCCAGGATTCGCCATGCGGGGCCAGCCACTGCCATTTTTCAAGATTGGGAGTCAAGAGCAGGAGCATGTGGGTAGTGCTCCTGCTCCTTTGTGAAGATACTGGGTGGGGGGGGGGGGAGGTTCAGGACTGCTGGACCACCAGGGTTTATTTTTATTTTGGTGAAGGGGGGAAATCAGGGTCCATGGGCCACAAGGGATTATTTTTACTTTGGCAGGTGGGGGGGGATCTAGGCCAATACATTTAAATACTCTGCATTAATTGTGCGCTAGCTTTTCCCTTGCTGTTTACACACATGCATCTCTTTTCTGCATTTGGTGGTAGCGGTAAATGTTATCTGTGCTTAAAGGCCATACTAGTTTTTTGCATTGGCCTGAAAGACAGGGACAATGAGGAGGTTGAAAGTTTAGATCCATTTGGTTACTGACCAGGAGGAAGCCATCACCAGGAAAAAAAGAAAGTTACTCACCTGCAGCAGGTGTTATCCATGGACCGCAGGATAAGTCCTCACGTATGGGTGACATTACTGACAGATCTCCATGTGGGAACCTCTCCTATCTGCTTCTGGAAACATTTAGATAAGTTCCTCCTTGCAAAGTGTGCAAATTCCCACCTGCCGCTACCACTGCACCTCATCTCAGTCTGGTTACCAGCTAATGCCGAATTCAGGAGGTGGGAGGTTTGTGGGGACGCATCCTATTGTCCATGGAGAAAACGTAGATACTCACCTGTATAGCAGGTGTTCTTTGTGGACAGCAGGAATAAGTCCTCACTTATAGATGATATCCTCTGACAGATGCAGCGTGGGAATGCACCCCGGCTTCTATTGGAAGCTTTTGGGAGGCTCCACACCTGCGTGCCTCCTTCCCGCTGCAGTACCATAATGCCTCAGTCCGATAACATAATTGCAGCAGAAGACAACTCCCCAGGAAGGTGAGAGGATCGTGATGACTTATTCCTGCTGTCCACAGAGAACACATGCTACAGGCGAGTAACTACCTTTTCTCCATGGATAAGCAGGAAGAAGTCCTCAAGTATGGGACTCCCATGCTACAGGCTACCAAAAACAAAGACAGCCACCAAAAAGCCCAACAGGGACAACTCAACTGCGAAATGGTGAGAGGTCAGAACAACTCACCAACTATGTACAAAAAGAGAATTTCTCACATCCCTTTTTCTCTTATTTTCTTTTTTTTTTGTAGTCTGGACAGAATAGAAAAGGCCTAGGAGGGGGGATGAAGTTGGAGTCCAAACCCCAAAACAGATTCTGTAGTACAGAATGGCTGAAATTGCTGTCAAGTCGGGAATTTCTATCTAAGCAGTAGCAAGATGCGAGTATGTGGACTGAGACCATGCTGCAGTCCATCGGGTCTCTTCCATTGCAGCAGAGCGTAAGCTGGCTACTGATGCAGCCATAGCTCTGAACACAGTGAGCTGTGACATGACCATCAAGGCTCAGGCCTGCCTGGGCATAAGCGAAAGATGCAGCCTATCCGCCAAATAGAAAGAGCATTTGGATACGGTAGCCCCAAGCTTATTGGGGTCAACAGAAATAAAAAAAACTAGATAAGCCTTCTATGGGCTTTTGTCTGCTCTGAATAGAAGTCCAAAGCTCACTTGCAGAGTAATATGTGCAACGCTGCTTCTCCTCTGTGTGCATGAGGCATTGGGAAAATGTTGGAAGCACAATTGACTGTTTAGGGTGGAAATTTGATACTGCTTTTGGAAGTAATCTAGGAATCTATACTAAATTTTTGCATTGCGATCATTCACTCCATATTATATACATCCCACATCTGCATAAGCCACCTGGCATGTGAGGAAGGCGCATCTTGTTTCAATGCCAAATTCAGCTTTGCAGCATTCATACAGTCTTTAACCAATCCTTGCTGCAGAGCCCCGTTAATTTGTGGGCTCTGTATTGTATTGCCCTTCAGTACCAAATATGTGCCAAAGATCCTTTTCGCCCACACTGCTGACAACACAAGGCCAGAGGAAGACAGTGGTGTGCATGTAGGCGTTATGTACAACCCATACAGAATCTTGATCATTTTCATGTACGTTAACAGCCACAGAGCTTTCACTTAAACCCTTCTCGATATGTTCCCGCTGCTTTCGGTGTAACTCCCTCCTAATTCACGCATCCATCAATCTCTACGTCGGCCCACTTTAAAGTCTTGATTTTGCTGACATCTGTATAAGGCAGAATTCTTGTTCTCGCACAAATACTCCAAATCTGTGTTTGCCCTGCTTGTCTCTCAATGTCCTGGTGTTCCACCCGGTGAACAGCTGCACATAATAGTCTCTTTTTTGAAGAAAAGGGAACAGGGTGCCTAAAAGACACCAAACTGAACCCCAAGGTCCAAGATTAGATGGTATCCCCCCTCCCCCCTTTTTCTTGGGTATCACAAAATATCTCAAGTAACGTTCCATTCTTTTCTGCCCTGGAAGGATGGGCTCCACTGCATTTTCAGCTTGAAGAGTGGGAATTCCTCAGGAAATATCTTAGTGTTGAGTTGAAAGTGTGCGCTCTCAGTGGCAATTTGTTCACATAGGCATATTCTGTACCCTTCCTGAACTACTTTTTAGAATGCACGAGTCTAAGGTTATAAGGGGATAATGGCTCACAAAGAGTATGCATCTCTCTCTGGGAGCAGGACAGGTGTATTAGTTCTCTAGGAACCAGTCAAAAGTCACACCCCTGATTTTGGCTGGGATGCCAGCTGATGTTCCTGAACATTCAGTTGCAGAGGACAGGACTGAGAATGTTGCCTGGTTTGGGAGAAGCAGTAGGGAGGACGATACCTACACCTTTGAGAGTAATAGAATCTCCACTTCCTTCCATTGCAGAACATCCAAGATGAGGGAGGCCAGGTCGGAAGAAGGGTAGAGAAGGTTTTCAAGTCTGGCGCAACACTTTCGATACAAAGGATGACAAGCTATTCTTATGTTGAGAGTGCCTGCTTTGAGGTCAAGGTTCCTCCAATACCTCGATGTTCCTGCCATCATGTTTTGATGCTGATGCACCACAGCCTCTGCTTGACACTCAGCATCTATTGCCCTCTATATCTGAGGACAAGGCCGAATCCTCTTTTTCTTGTTGCAGTGTTGGTAAGTGATCGATGCTGGGGGGGACCTACTGGTGCTCAGTTCCAAGTGAGCTCAAGAGCCCCTTGCTATTGATGCACCTCCAGTAGCTGATTCAACTCTGGAAGCCATGAGACCAATGCCACAGACAATGGATCAGATGTATCGGTGTCAAAAATATGTTTGCGCTGCTTCTCACCCCTGGAGCATCTGTGAGCAAAAATATACAACGAGAAGGCTCATGATCAGGCTCCCGGCACTGCAAGCTTAATGTCTGGATGTCTAACATGGTGTGCACTTTTTAAACCCGCTGACTTGTTTCAGGGACATGCTGTCTGGAAAAAACAGCAGCAGCAAAATCAAACAATTCGAATTTTGGAGGGAAAAAAGGTATCATGGCTGGAATGCCTGAGGCCTAAATACAGCCCAGCATGGTGCTGCGATACAAATAAAGAAAAAATTTAAATGACTGAAAGAACTATTCTAAGAAATGAAAAGCGTAGTTAAATGCTATGATGGTGGCGGCGGCGGCAGAGCAGGAGAACTAAAAAAGCTAATAGAAGAAGAAATATGAGCAATACACAAAGCTCGTGGAGCAGTGTAGGCTCGTGCGTGCACAGGACCTAACCTGAAAGCTTCTAGAAGGAGCTGAAGTGGTTCCTGCGCAGGGCTCCATTGGTGACATCACCCGTATGTGAGCACTTATCTTGCTTGTGCATGGAGAATATTTTTTCCATTTTAGATGCAGGTTATACAGAAAATTACTCAACTCTCCCCAACTTATGTCCCTAAACAGTGCTTCTGTCTTACAAGCATTGATCTTGCTGCTCAATGACCAGGGCAAAACAATTCTTTTAATGCCTTTTGGATATACTGAAAGTTGAAAGACAAAGTTATTTCAACAGCAAAAACTAAAGTTCAGTGCACCAGTGAAACAAGCCCTGGAGAGAATCTAACATTCTAACACAATACAGCAAGGAAAAGCACCTGGTACTGTGGTTTGAAATCTATTTCAGCATGTATGGCAGCACGGTATGGGATAGCCTACCGCCTACAGTAGCATCACATGTGGCTTCCATGCCTGGAGGCAGATCGTGCTATCACTACTTATAAAGCCATCTAGTCTTAAATGTGGCAAATTTCAAACCATATGCATGGGGGGGGGAAGGATGTATAAAGGAGGAGGGGCTACATATTGCAGTATTTGCATAACTCTTGAACAGTACAGCACAAGCAATGTGCTAGATTATAGAACCTCTAACATAGAGAGCTGCTGTGGGTGTGCGCGAAACAGCATTTCATGTGAACTGTCACAGTGACGACAAAGCTCAGGAGGACACAGAGGTTCCCAAGTCCAATACCATATGACGAAGAGCGTTTCACAGGCTCCTTTCAGAAATGGCAGCTGCACTCACTGAAATACACTGGTGTAAAAGGACACAGAAAGAGAGGAAATATGTACACATAACATACATATACATATCGCACCACGTTACAGAACACTCCATTTCAGAAGAGTACAAGCTGGTGTTCATGTGAAAGTAGGAGAGCAAAACAAATGAACACAGTCTATTTCATCACGTCTCCCTTCAGCGGACATACGCATGGCAGTCACGTTGCTACGGTTCCTCCGATAGCTGCGAGGAGTTAAGACCCCCGTTTGCATAACTTTTACTTGGACAGTCATCTTCTAAAAAATGCTAAAATGACAATGGTTTGATTGCTTAGAGAAGATCCATGAAACAGATCTCATGGGTTGCTAGCGCATGTATCAAGGAGTTTGATTAGACGCAAAGCTGGTGGAAAAGCTGAAAGAGAAACTGCTATTTAACTTCAGAAATTCTATTTACACAGCATAACGCAATAACTTAAAAATACTGAAAACCAGACCAGCCAGTTTTAGGCACAATTTAAAAAAAAAAATCTCAGTGCATGTAAAAATGCAAGAAAATATTCTGTACTTTCATCAGATATTTTGGAATGAGGAAGAAAACTCGGTTACAAATATTTAAAGGCAATGCAGCTTAATGCCGGTATGGAATCACCTCCAAAGAACTGAAGGGCTAACCCAATACCGCAGCAACTGCTTCATCTACGTCTTGTGCTTTACTAGTCACAATTCCTGTGTGTACATTTCTAGAACGGCTAGTCCAGAAGCACTATGGCAGACTGCGGAAAGTACTCATTTCAACTACATGGTGATCTCTGCAACAGGGCAGCACCAGGGACAGTGTATTTTTAAACCACAGGAATAAATATCCTTGAGCGCGCTTTATGGTGCTTTTCTAAGGCTTCTGAGGGTTCCCATCCCTGAATTATTAATTTTAATTCATCATTTCAGCGTGTAAAACCATTCTCAAAGCATTGTATAATCCAAATCTCAGTAAACTGGGGCCCTATACAGAAACATCTCTGCTGCCCCTTCATTAATGCTGCTTATTAGGATATACTGCTATCTGCTTTGAAATGACAGTTCCTTCGCATTAAGATCTTGACTGGTTCTGCGTTACTTGTTAGGCAACTGCAGCAGGCTCTGGAGTCAAGATGGAGCTCTTGAAATCTTGCTGTGGCTAGTTCTGTTGTGTGAGGCGCCTGTAATGAGGTAAAACCTGGTTTTCGGGAAGATAGAGGGCCAGTTCCAAAGCTACAAGCACTTTCAGTTCAAACCCAATCAGATCTCGCCGGCTGCATCGAAACTTTTCTTCTAGCTTCTGTATTTAAAAGAAAGGAAATAGGGAGATGGGGGGGAAAAAAAGAATTAGCAACAGTGCCTGACTGAAGCCCTACTGAGATTAGGAAACAACGTTTTGACCATGAGGGCAAATGTAAACACAAGACAGGCAGACTATCACACCAGCTTCCCAGGGAAAACCCTGTTCCTTGGGCACCATTTTTGACAACACTTACGTCAAGGAGATGCTTAACATCATGTTTCCTGAGGTCACTGCTGATCTTCGCTGCCAGCAGCACGCAGGCGCCAGCGCACAGCTTTCGGTTCTGTTTGTTGAGCTTGCCTTGTAGCACAAGCTTCTCAAAGTAAACGTAAGCCATGGCCACGGTGACAGGTTCCAGACCGCAATCCGTCGCCAGGTTCCGCATCTCCCTCTTCAAGCTGTTGAAGACCATGGAGAATGAGTGATACAGTCTGCTCAGAGACTCCCGTTTTGCTAACAAACATTTGTATGTACATAACTAAGGAATGTTGGAATGTAACACACATTAAAAATGACCTAAAATTCACACCAGAAAATCTCAGCCTATCACCTTTTTCCTAATGTGATTTCATGCCATCAAGTTGAATTCATTTGTTGACCAGGAATATCCAGTAAAGACAAATGCCACAAGTATAGGAAGAAAGTGTGACTTGCACTTGGGCTGATGTTGGAAGAGCTCAATACTTCTCCCCTATTAGCTTCCCTGACTGGGCATCAAACCTACAACATCCTAGAATCCCAACCACTAGACTCCCAGTGAAGTTTTCCGATTCACCTTCACTTTCTAAAGTTATTGTTGCATAAAATCACATATCTAGTGGGAGCCTCCTAAGGCACAATCTTTTAGTAAAGCTTCATATCGAACACCAGTTACCTTCTGATCTTGCTAAGCGTCAGCTTGATATGAGGAAACTTCTCTTTAAATGTTTCATTCATGTCCTTCTTCAGGTCAGATGGCTTGACATATTCTATTACTGTGGTCTTAAGAAAGATCAAAAGAGGTTTTACTTTCCATAATCTTTACGTTACTTTTATCAAAGGATGCAATGGAGACTTACTCTTTATCCCACAGCAATATTGCCAGGTGCTTAAAGCATCTCCCCTTGCAGAATACACAGTCTTGCAATATCTTTAATCTGTTAGATATTGATTGCCGCCGAACGCAATGCATATGAAAGACATCACTGTGCCATGGCAAAAAAAATCCAGACAGACGTGTTCAGAAGATGAAATTTTATTTTTCCCTCTGAGTAACCCATCGGGAAACAGTTAAATCTCAAGTTCTGGCTATTTTAACTGATCTTTCTGCAAATGTGAGGGGATGACCAACTATTTACAAGTATGTGTGTGCCGACATCCTGCTGCAAGGCTTACCATGTACGATGCAAAGATTAGAACGCGTTTGTGCTTGCCACAGGGCCACTGAGGATCGTCCAATAGATCTGGGTTATACTCTACGACCTCTCCAGCTTCATTTCCTAGTGGTGGGAAAGAGGGGTGATGAATATTACCACTACTGAAGTAGGCAAGAGGTTTCCAGAGTCAGATTGCAGCACTGCCAAGCCAATGTATTTTATTTTAATCTTCATGCCTCCTTACCTAGCTCAGATCCTGCTGGCATAGCAGTTAGCCTAGTGACTCTGTAATTCCATTTTGAATCCATGCCACTTAATCGACTGTGTTGGGTAGAAAGGTGACTATCACTTCTGTGATTCATCAGAGCATTCGTTGGATATAAAAAACGTGAATAGGAAACCACCTTGAAAAGAAAGAAATGTTCTCTCTCATTTAAAATGTAAGATTGTTAACATGTTTGCTCATTGCTCATGCACAACCAAACTAAATAAAAAGGATTTGTTTCAAACAGGCAACGAAGTCGGGGACATGAAAGAGAAATGAAAGATGCCAGTTTAGTAGCATGTGTGGGTCAGCTAGGTTGGAAGATGCTGCGCAGGGAGCGCTCACAGCCCCTTGGCGTAAGGGGTCTTTAAAAGGGCTCAGTGATAGCACATAAAATGCCAGACTTATGATCTACACTAGTTGAATTTCAGAAGGAGCTTCTATTTGTAGTCCATGGTTGTGGACAGGGCAGGATTAGCCCTTTAGTGGGCTCTAAGCAAACAAGTGCACTGGGCCTCCAACTGTAATTATAAATATATTGCAAAATTAACACGAACAGAGTTCCACGTGGTTCTGACTGCAGACAAAAACCAGCAAGTAAGAAGCGCTGCTTGCAGCAACTCCTGCCAACTGGAGGGTCACGTAGGGAGAAGAGACAGACCTCTAGGGGCAGCAGTGGCTCCGTTTCCCCCTTCCCCCCTCATGCACACTTCTTTTCTTGTCTGCAGCTGAATTAGCAGTATGAAAAGGTCCCTCCTAAACACTTAGGTTCCAGGTATGTGCCCAGTTGTCTGCGCCTGGTTGAGGACGGCCATGATGACCGAGCTTAGCTGGGAAGGAGGATACAAAAACAGAGGAAAAACCATATGGACAGCTGCAAATTAAAACTCATAAAAGTAGAGGTTTGTTCGGATTGGTCTGGAGGCCGAAAGGAACATGACTGAATGCCCAAACTTAAGAACCCACAAAACATTTTACTACTGGTTTGCTCAGAAACGGCTTTTCCACCAAACCCAGTAAACATACTCACTTCTCCATCAGCTCCAGGCTCCACTCCCTCTAGTCCAAGTGCCATCTCTGTCACAGCTGAAACACCACCAGAAGGATGGCGCTGTTTCGGCCCCTCCACCTTCAAGTCACTGTGAATGTGAGTGGGTGAACATATCACTACTGCAATTCTATTGAAAGATTTTTCTCAAAAAAGACAATGGTGAAAGACAGGCCTTGACAAACTTTTTCTGTATTTAGGGGGCAGCCCAAAAAGGAGCCAGCTTTGCAACTTTTCCCCTCCCTTACATTGTATCTCCTGAAGTTGAGAAGCTGGGAGGAGGGGGTGGGTCTCTTCTGAGGTCTACTGCAGCTCCTTTAGGGGCTCATTTATTAACGTTCCTTTCCCATTCCATGTGCAAGGGAAAGGGAAGCCTAAGCCAGCCAGGTCCGTAATGCACCCCTGCAGGCCACTAGCAGACATATACAGCTAGCAGTCTCTCCCCTCCCCAACCCACCATCCCGATCTCCCTCTCGTACTCCTTGTGGGCTTGGCAAACCACTTAAACATCCATTGCCTTGGAATAAACATAGAAACAAACGTGACAGCAGAAAAAGATTATATGGTCTATCCGATCTGCCCTTCCATAAATACTACTATAGTCCCTTTTTAACATTTAGATCTAAGCTTGAAGAATGGTCAAGAATTTGGTAGCTGAGATTTAATGATAAAAAATGCAGAGTCATGCATTTGGGCTGCAGAAATAAAAGGGAGCAATACAGTGTAGGGGGTGAAAGAAGAGCGGGACCTGGGCACGATTGTTTCCGATGATCTTAAAGTGACTAAACGGGTAGAAAAAGCAACAGCAAAAGCCAGAAGGATGCTTGGGTGCATAGGGAGAGGGATGGCTAGCAGAAAAAAAGGAGGTGATAGTGCCTCTGTATAAGTCTCTGGTGCGATCTCATTTGGAGTTTTGTGTGCAATTCTGGAGACCGCACCTTCAAAAGGATATAAACAGGAAGGAGTCGGTGCAGAGGGTGGCTACTACAATGGTCAGTGGTCTTTGTTATAAACCAAATGGGGATAGACTTAAAGATCTTTAATATTTATACGTTAGAGGAAACGTGTTATAGAGAAGATATGATAAAGAAGTTTAAATACCTCCATGACATAAAAGCACAAGAGGAGAGTCTCTTTCAATTGAAAGTAAGCTCTGCAATGAGGAGGGAGAAAGCGGAAAGACTAATAGGCGGAAACATTTCTTTACAGAAAGAGTGGTAGATGCGTGAAACAAACAGTCTCCCAGTGGAGGTGGTAGAGATGAGGACAATATCTGAATTCAAGAAAGCATGAGACAAACACAGACCAGTCCCTTTTATTTCCTTTAGTCCCATGCTTTCTTGAATTCAGATACTGTCCTCATCTCTACTACCTCCCTGGGAGACTATTCCATGCATCTACCACTCTTTCCGTAAAGAAATATTTCCGCACATTACTCCTGAGTCTATCCTCTTTTACCCTCATCCTATGTCCCCTTGTTGCAGAGCTTTCTTTTAATTTAAAGAGGCCCTCCTCCTGTGCATTTAAACATCTCCACTATATCTCCTCTATCCACCCTTTCCTCTAAAGTACACATATTGAGATCTTTAAGTCTGTCCCCTTATGGTTTATAATGAAGACCATGGACCATTTTAATATCCACCCTCTGCACAGACTACATCCTGTTTATAACCTTTTGAAGGTGCAGTCTCCAGAATTGCACACAATACACCAAATGAGGTCTCAACAAAGACTTAAACAAAGGCACCACCACCTCCTTCTTCCTGCTGGCTATTCCTCTCCCTATACACATCCAAGCATGTCACCTTTTCTACCTGTTTAGCCACTTTAAAATCAGAAACAATTACACCCAGGTCCTGCTCTTCTTTCGTGGACAGAAGTACTTCACCCCCTATACCGTACTGCTCCCTTGGATTTTTGCAGCCCAGATGTATGAGCCTGCATTTTTTAGCATTAAAGCTCAGCTGCCAAATTCTTAACTATTCTCCAAGCTTAGCTAGATCCCTCCTCACGTCATGTACTCCTTCCTGGGCGTCTGCTTTATTGCAGATTTTGGTATCATCCGTAAAGAAGCAAAGCTTACCCGACTGCCCTTCCGCAATTTCACTAACAAAATTATTAACAAGAATCGGATCAAGGACAGATCCCTGGGGCACACATCACTGGTAACCTCCTTCTCCTCAGAGTGCGCTCCATTTACCTGTACCCTTTGTCTCCTCCCATTCAACCAATTTCTCATTATCCATCCCTAGGGTGCTCAATTTATTTATAAGTCACCGTGTGGAATGGTGTCAAAGGCTTTACTGAAATCTAAGTACACCAAATCTAGGGCTCTCCCTCAGCCCAATTCTCTAGTCACCCAGTTAAAAAAAAAAAAATCCGATTTGTCTGACAAGACAAGACCTTCCTCTAGTAAACCCATGCTGCCTCAGATCCCGCAATCCACTGGACCCCAGAAACCTCACTATCCTCTGTTTAAGCAACGTTCCAAGCATGAACTCTGTCGCAAGCAAGGTACCAAAGCTCCACCAACTGGCACATGACAGGGAAGAATCAGATTACCAGAGCTGTTGCCCTCAATTACAGCCTCTGCCTCTGTCCAGACAGAGATCCCTAAGCCAGTGTGCAGGATGCCTGCATGCTGAAGCTCTCAAAAGAAGTGAAGGGGCTGAGAGAAGAGGTGGTGAGGCTGAGGAGCATTCAAGACACTGAAGTACATTGATGAGATACTTCTTGAAAACATCCAAGCTCCCCAACAGAGGCAAAGATGGGAGCCTGCAGAATGATGAAAGCTGGACACGAGTCACCAGGGCCTGCAGAATTAGCAATCCAACTCTTCCAGCACTTGAACTGAAGAACAATTATGCAGCCCTGGAAGTGGAGGTGGTGAAAGCATCCCAGGAAGGGAAGAACTAGAACTCAAGCACCCCAAAGCTGCAGAATCAGTGACCACAAGGAAGCGAAGGGTAGTAGTGGTTGGTGACACTCTTCTGAGGGGTAATGAGGTGTCATCTGCTGACCAGAACATGTCCAGAGAGGTGTGCTGTCTGTCAGGTGCCGAAATCCGAGATGTTACAGAGAGTTTGCTGAGACTCATCAAGCCCACTATTACCCGATGTTGCTTATCCATGTCAGCACTAATGACACTGCCAAATATCCCTCTGAGTATATCAAAAGTGACTTCATGGCTCTGGGACAGAGGAAGAAGCAGATAGGTGTGCATAAGAACATAAGATGTCATACTGGGTCAGACCAAGGTCCATCAAGCCCAGTATCCTGTTTCAACAGTGGCCAATCTAGGTCATACGTACCTAGCAGTATTCCCCAAGAGACACAGGTTCCACAATGCTTGTACTGGGTCAAGCAGTGATATCCTGGGTCCCTTTTTAATAATGGTTTATGGACCTTTCCTCCAGGAACTTGTCCAAACCTTTTTTAAACCCAGCTACACTAACAGCCTTTACTACATCCTCCGGTAACAAATTCCAGAGTTTGATTACATGTTGAGTGAAAAAATATTTTCTCTTATTTGTCTTAAATAGTTCACCCTGTAGCTTCATTACATGTCCCCTAGTTTTTCTATATTCTGATAGCATAAACAATCGATCTACGTTTACCCGTTCCACTCCATTCATTAATTTATAGACCTCTATCATATCTCCCCTCAGCCGTCTCTTTTCCAGGTTGAAGAGCCCTAACCTTTGTAGCCTCTCTTCTATCCCCTTTACCATTTTGGTGGCTCTTTTCTGTACCTTTTCTAATAACACTATATCCTTTTTAAGATACGGCGACCAGAATTGCACACAATATTCAAAGGTGCGGTCGTACCATGGAACGATATAGAGGCATTATAATATCCTTTGTTTTATTTTCCATTCCTTTCCTTATGATACCTAGCATTCTATTTGCTTTCTTGGCTGCCGCTGCACACTGGGCAGAGGGTTTTAACATGTTATCCACGATGACTCCTAAAACGTTTTCCTGGGTGGTGGTTCCCAATGTGGAACCTTGCATTGTGTAACCACAGTGTGGGTTGTTCTTTCCTAGGTGCATAACTTTGCACTTGTCCACATTAAATTTCATCTGCCATTTGGATGCCCAGTCTTCCAATTTATCCAGATCCTCCTGCAGTTTTCCACAATCCTCTTGGGTTTTAACAACTTTAAACAGTTTTGTGTTGTCTGCAAATTTGATAACCTCACTAGTTATTCCCTTTTCCAGGTCATTTATGAATATGTCAAAAAGTAGCGAACCCAGTACAGATCCCTTTGGTACTCCACTATTCACCTTTTTCCATTGGGAAAATTGACCCTCTGCTTTCTATCTTTTAACCAGCTCCCGATCCACAATAGTACACTGCCTCCTATCCCATGACTTTTTAGTTTTGCTAAAAGTCTCTGATGAGGGACCTTGTCAAAGGCTTTCTGAAAGTCTAGATACACTATATCAACCGATTCACCTTTGTCTACCTGTTTATTCACACCTTCAAAAAAAAACATATCAGATTAGTAAGACAAGATCTACCTTGTCTAAAGCCATGTTGGCAGTTTCCCATTAGGCCATGACTATCTACATGCTGTGTAATTTTGTTCTTTATGATGGTTTCTACCATTTTCCCCGGTACTGACGTCAGGCCCACCGGTCTGTAGTTTCCCGGATCACCCCTGGAACCCTTTTTAAAAATTGGCGTTACATTGGCGATCCTCCAGTCTTCAGGTATTACAGATATTTTAATGAAAGTTCGCAGATTACTAATAGCAGGTCTGCAATCTCATATTTCAGTTCTTTCAACACTCTTGGATGTATACCATCCGGTCCAGGTGATTTGCTACTATTCAGTTTATCAAATAGTTGTAATACCTCTTCCCGGTTTAGCGATATTTCTCTCAATTCCTCTGCAGTATCACCTTTAAATATCACTTCAGTCTTAGGTAACATTCCTACATCTTCCTCAGTAAAGACCGAAGCAAAGAAATTATTCAGTCTCCTCTTACTGCCCCTTTTACCACTCTATCATCTAACGGTCCAATTGACTCTCTCACAGGCCTTTTGCTACGAATGTGTTTTTGCTTCCGTAGGAAGTTCCTTCTCAAATTCTCACTTTGCCTGCCTTCTCAATGCTTTGCATTTAACTTGCCAGTGCTTGTGCTGTTGCCAGTTTGTGTCGTTTGGCTCTTTTTTCCATTTCCTGAAAGATGCTTTTTTGGCAGCAACAGCCTCTCTGACCTCACCTTTAAACCGGCTGGCAGTTTTTTGGACTTCCTTCCACTTTTCTTAATGCGTGGAATACAGCTGGTCTGGGCTTCCAGGACAGTATTTTTAAACACCCAAGCTTAATGTAAGTTTTTAAACTTTGCAACCGCTCCTTTTAGTTTTTTCTTAACTATATTCCTCATTTTACCATAGTCTCCCTTTCGAAAGTTCAAAGGTAGTACTGTGGATTTCTTTACTATCCCTCCTCCACTAATTAAATCAAACACGATCATGCTATGATCACTATTGCCAAGTGGCCCCAACACCCTTATTTCTTGCACCAGATCTGGTGTTCCACTAAGGACTAGGTCCAGTATGGCTTCCACTCTGGTCGGTTCATGAACCAGCTGCTCCAAGAAGCAATCATTTATTTCATCTAGAAACTATCTCCTTAGCATGTCCTGCCGTGACACTGACCCAGTCAATACCAGGGTAATTGAAATCACCCATTATTATTACTGTGCTGTGACTTTTGTTAGCTTCCTTAATTTCTTTGAGCATTTCATCATCCATTTCCTCATTCTAGCCAGGCGTTCGATAGTACACCCCCACTGCCATCACCTTCCCCTTCATACATCTAATTTCAATCCATAGAGATTCTACAGCAAATTTTGTTTCCTGCAAAACTTTAATCCTTTCTGACTCAATGCCCTTTCTAACAGAGCGCAACCCCTCCACCAATTTGATCAGTTCTATCATTACAATATAGTTTGTATCCAGGTATCACAGTGTCCCACTGGTTATCCTCCTTCCGCCATGTCTCAGATTGCCATCATATCTAACCTCTCATTCAGTGCTATATATTCTAAAACTCCCATCTTATTGTTTAGACTTCTAGCATTTGCCTACAAGCATTTTAGAGACTGTATTTTATTAATATTAATCTGGCTATTGGTAGGCATGGGTAATTTGGAGTCTTTATGCTCTGTCTGCACCATATTCAAGGGCATTTGGGCTACTTTACTCTTTTTTTGAACCTCACTGCTTTTGGTAGTATCCTTCAAGGATACCTTCTGAACCATGCGCTCTTGGGCGACTGTCGGCTTTCCCCTATTTTCTAGTTTAAAAGCTTCTCTATCTCCTTTTTAAAGGTTAATGCCAGCAGTCTGGTTCCATCCTGGTTAAGGTGAAGCCCATTTATTTATTTATTTAACAGTTTTTCTATACCGCTCTATTTTAGATCAGAGCGGTTTACATTTAACAGCAACTATACAACACAGGCACTTTGAGTTGTATTTACAATAAACAGGGAGATCAACTTGGAAGTAACTGGGGGAAACTATTTACATTGTATTTACACTGGTATATGATTTCAGGCAGAACATATCTACATCTTATTTACACTGGGAGTCTGAATTCAATTTCAGGGAGTACTTCTGAGGAAACAGTTGATTATCCTTTTTCATGCTGAGTCTGATTGTTTAGTTGTAGTGAGTGATTGTCTGAGGGGCCACATGTATGATCACTAAGGCTGGATTCAGGGTAGTATGTGGTGAACAGGTGCTGCTTTAATGCCTTCCTGAAGTGGGTTAGGTAAGTGATGTTTCGAATAAAGGTGGGGAGGGCATTCCATGCTCTAGGTGCATAAATTGTAAAGGACCTATTTGTTGTTGCTTTCGTGCATTTCGTTATTACCTTTGGGACCTCTAGGGTGTTTTGCATCATGGGTCTTCTGTTTCTGTTCTGTGGTACTTTATGTATCATCTTGCTGATAGCTGTAGGTGTCAATGTGTTTAAGGCTTTGAATGTTAAGGTTAGAACTTTGTGGAGGATTCTTGCTTGAATCGGTAACCAATGGAGGTTCATCAGTACTGGTGTTATGTGCTCTCTCCGTGAAGCCCCTGTTAGTACTCTCGCAGCAGTGTTCATTGCGAGCTGGAGTGGAGCTAGCGTTGTTTGAGGTAGACCGTGCAGGATTACATTGGCGTAGTCGAAATGTGGAGCCCCTCCTTTCCCAAGAATGTTCCCCAGTTCCTAACAAATCCAAAATCCTCATCCTTGCACCACTGAGACTCCGGAGCTCTGCCTGCCTTTTGGGTCCTGCACGTGGAACGGGAAGCATTTCGGAGAACGCTACCCTGGATGTTCTGGAGTTCAACTTACTACCTAAAAGCTTAAATTTAGCCTCCAGAACCTCCCTACCACATTTTCCTATGTCATTGGTACCGATATGTACCAAGACAGCAGACGCCTCCCCAGCACTATCTAAGATCTTATCTAGGTGGTGCGTGAGGTCCGCTACCTTCGCACCAGGCAGGCATGTTACCAGGCGATCCTCACGTCCACCAGCCACCCAGCTATCTACATGCCTAATGATTGAATCACCAACTATAACGGCTGTCCCATCCCTTCCCTCCTGGGCACATAGCCCTGGAGAAACATCCTCAGTGCAAGAGGGTTTTACATCACCTGGAGGACAGGTCCTAGTTACAGGATCACGTCCTGCCACACCAGGGTGATGCTCTCCTGTCACGTGCAGGTGGAGTTCTCTTCAATCCTCCCTGTTGAGGGTAAAAGTGAAGGGAGAGAAGCTCACATCCCAGAGATAAATGCATGGCTGTGTGAATGGTGTCATCAAGAGTTTTTTTGGTTTCCTGGACCATGGGATGATGTTCCAAGGGCTGCAGAGCAGAGATGATGTCCATCTGTCCAAGAAGGGTCGACATGTCTTCAGTAGCAGACTGGCTAACCTACTGAAGAAGACTTTAAACTAGATTCATCGGGGATGGGTGAATAAAGTCACCAGATATGCAAAACATTAAACATTAAATATCTCTATAGAAATGGGTAAAAAGGGCAACATCTGGAAAACGGTGTGTATAAATGCCTGTAGCATGGGAAATAAGATCCCAGACGTTGAGGTTTTAATGCAACAGGCTGATGTGGATTTAGTGGTGGTTACAGAGACATGGTTCACGGACAACCATGACTGGGGATGTAATTATAGCTGGCTATACCTTATGCAGGAAGGAAAGGGTAGGAGGAAGGGGAGGAGTGGCGGCACTATATGGACTGTAAGTCCAAAAGGTCTCCTACTTAATTTTGTAAGCATGGGTATCATTTTAAGGTTACAGGGACCTTTGCTTAGTAGGCTGATACATAAGATTTCAGTTTTAATTTTTTAGTTTCCTTTGTCAGTTGCAAGCCTGCCTTACAGGGAGGGAGGAGTGGCCTTGTGGTTGGGGCAAGTTACCTCAGGCCGGAAGGTTGGGGGGTTCAAATCCCACTAGAGGACAGCAACCTTGGGCTGGAAGGACTGGGGTTTCTAGTCCCACAGGTGCTCCTTGTGGTCTTGGGCAAGCCACTTAACCCTCTATTGCCCATGTTCCCTGTAAAATAGTTATCTCCGAGTTATAATGCCCTGTTCAATGTAATTTCAGTTTGTTCAATGTACAAACTGCCTTGATATCATGAAAGGCGGTATATAAGAAATGTTAAATAAAATAATTAAATTAAAGCTGCTCTACCACTGACCAAATACCTGAACCGGTCTGCTAACAGAACTTCAAGAGACTACACACTTAGCTAAGACTTTCAAACATTATCATTGCCTGTCTTTTGATAAAACTTTACCTGTTGCACATAGGTTTATAGGGATCTTCGGCCTGCCTGTGTTCCTTGCATAGCCTTTAAATCAGATATCAGAGTGCACCCTCAGTTCATAGAAGGCCTACTGGCCAGGGACATGTAAGAGAAGCTAGCAAAGTAGTTAGGTAAGCAAAGATACTAAAAGAAGAATAGCCAATGCAATAAAAGGGGGGATAAGACATTTTTCAGATGTGTTAGTGAGAAGAGGAAGGGCAAAAGTGGTATTCTCAGGCTCAAGGGTGAAGGGGAGGAATATGTAGAAGCTGATGAGGATAAAGTGTAATTGCTTAATAAATATTTCTGTTCTGTGTTCACAGATGAAGAGCCAGGAACAGGACCTCAGAAAACACTGACAAATAGGAACCTAAGCGATGGGGATCTCTAACAATTTTCAGAAGACCGTATTCGGAAGAAACTAGCTAAACTAAAAGTAGACAAAGCGATGGGACCAGATGGGATATATCTAACTGGCCTGTAGTTCTCAATCTCATCCTTATTTCTGTTTTGCGTAAAGGGACCACGTGAGCCTCTCTTCAGTGCTCTGGGACCACTCCTGATGCTAAAGAAACATTAAAAGGCCTAGCAATCTACTTCCGGTCACATTGCCAAGAAAACCCAGCAGCTGCTGGGCTGCCAGAACTTGAAGGCAATGACTCAAAGGCACACATTGCATTGCACTGCAAAATAAAGAGTGGAATGAAATGGGTAAATGTTGACCACTGTTTACTTCTTCAAAAAGTAGAATGACTAGGGGACATGCAATGACATTACAATGTAGCACATTTAAGACTAACAGGTGAAAATATGTTTTCACTCAATATGTAACCAAACTCTGAAATTCATTGCTGAAAGATGTAGTAAAAGCCGTTAGTATAATCGCGTTTAAGAGGTTTGAACAAGTTTCTGGAGGAAAATGTCCATTAATTTTTTAAAATTATTTTATTTATAGCATTTTGTAGATTACAACAAGGAAAACGTATGGACACTTCATACAATCAAGCCCACTTTAAGAAGAGTGGCAAATAAAGAAAGAAAAAACATAGCCAAATCAGAACAGCAGCAATAATGCGTGGTTTCTCACCCGTAGCAGGTGTTCTCCGGGGACAGCAGGAAGTAGTCCTCACATATGAGTGATGTCGGCACAGACTGAGCCCTCGTGGAAGCATCTCCACAGCTTCGAAGAAAGCCTTTGGGAGATGCCACCATGCATGCTTGGTCCCTTTCCTGCCCAAGGGTGCCATCTTACTCAGTCAGATGACATAGCTAGCTGACAAAAGATGACAAAAAAATGTACAGAAATTCCAAGGGGAGGAGAGAGGGTTGTGAGACAGATTTCTGCTGTCCCCAGAAAACACCTGCTATAGGTGACTCCCTAGCTACAGGCTGCCGAAAGCCCATAGAGAACACACACGGTTGTCCTCAAGGGGCGCTGTGAGCAGCAGCAATTGAGTCCATGAATACAGACTGCAGTAGGACCTGTGTGTCCGATGGAACCAATGTTCCGGTAGCCTGAACACAGAAGGGTCGGAGGGTAGGAGTTGCCTAGACCCTGAAAAAATTACAGAGCAGCCTGGTCAAAGGCGCTGTTCCATTGGGACTCCCTCTCTAGGCAGTAATGAGCTACAAAGGTATGGACCAGGTGGCGGCCCAGCAGTTGTCAGATATCTGGACGGCGTGCAGATTTGCCATGGAGGCCACCATGGCCTGACACTGTGCCGTGACCCGGCCATCCAGCGTGAGACCAGCCTTCTCATAGGCGAGGGCAATGCAGTCTGCCACCTAGGTGGACAACATTCGCTTGGTCACCGCTTCCCCCAGCCAACTGGCGGCATAGGAAATAAAAAGCTGAGCAGCTCTGTGGTGGCCCTGGGTACATTGAATGTAGAAGGATAGGGCCCTCTTACACTCCAAGGTGTGAAGGACGGTCTCTGCTCTGCTGGAGTGAGGCCTTGGAAAGAAGGTGGGGAGCACCACCTCCTGGTTCAGCACCTTCAGGAGGAATTTGGGATGCATGTTTAGCACGACCCTATTCTTGTAGAACCTGGTTTATGGGGCCTCTGCCACCACGGCTTGGAGCTCGCTGAGCCTGCGAGCGGAGGTGAGCGCCACCAGGAACATGACATTCCATGAGAGATACCTGAGGTGGCAAGTAGCCAGGGGCTTGAAGGGCAGACGGGGGAGCTGTGACAGCACCATATTGAGGTCCCACTCCATAGCCGGAGGATGGACAGGGGGTGTTTTGACAGCAGGAGCTCCCTCAGAAAGCTAGTCAGAGGCCGAGCCGAGAGGGGCTTGCCTTCAACAAGGTGGTAGTGTGCTGCCAGGGCACTGAGATGCACTCTGACAGAGTTCAATTTGAGCCCGGATTGCAAGAAATGGAGAACGTACTGCAGGACCAGCTGCACTGGGTAGGAGAACGGGTTCACTCTTTGCTCTACACTGAGAGCCTGCGCCATATGAAGGGGGTAAGCTCTCCTGGTGGAAGCCTTATGGGAGGCCAATAGAATCTCTTCCACTTCCCCTGAGAGGTTGAAGGTGGCTAAGGCTACCCTTTCAGCAGTCATGCAATCAGAGATAGGGACCCTAGATTGGGGTGCAGGAGAGATCCCTCTTCCTTAGATAAGAGCCTGGGAGCACCCCTGGTGGGGGGGAGGGAGGGGGTTCAGTATCGCCACCGATAACCAAAGGAGCAGTGGAAACCATGACTGGCTGGGCCACAAGGGAGTCACCCGGATCAACGGTCCTCTGTTGCACAAAACCTTGAAAAGGATCATGGCAATCAAAGGCATGGGTGGGAAGGCATACATGAGGCCCTCCAACCAGGAGATGAGGAACTTATCTGCTGCTACCTGGCCCGGGTGGGGCTGGCGGGAGCAGAAACGTGGCAACTGGTAGTTGTCCGGGCTGGCGAAGAGGTCCACCTGCGGGGTTCCACAAAGTTGGAAGAGCCCAGTGGCCACTCTGAGATCCAGCTGCCATTCGTGTGAAGGACCCTGCTCAGTTTGTCTGCCAGGATATTGTCCTGGAATGGTAAATACACCACCCATAGGAGCATTCTCTGATGTACTGCATAGGAGCAGAGTGTCATCGCCTCGCGACAAAGGATGCGAGACCCTGTGCCCCCTTGCTTGTTCACACAGAACATCATTACTTGGTTGTCTGTTTGGATCAGCACCGGCTGGTGATTCAGACAGTGGTGAAAAGCTCGTAGGGCTAGGAATATGGCCCGGTGCTTCAGGAGGATTTGCTGGTTGCCTCTGTTTGTGACCAGCTGTCCAGGGTGCAAAGTTCCTTGCAATGGGCTCCCCATCCCAGCAGGGAGGCGTCCATCATGAGGTCCCTTAGAAGGCTCAGGGCTTGGAAGGGCATCCCCGCCAGGGGGTGCTGTGGGTTCTGCTACTACATTAGGGAGCTGGTGGGTCACTAAGACTCTGTCTTGGAGCCTACTGGTGGCCTGTGTCCACTGGTCCCGAAGGTACCACTGGGTAGTCCTCATTTGCAGACGTCCAGAGTGACAGGGACTGTGGAGGCCATATGGCCAAGTAGGCGCAGCAGGAGCCGGGCAGACACTGAGGGAGAGTGCTGCATGTCTGCAGCTAATGCTCTGAGATGGTCGGCCCGATCCAGGGGGTGGAAGGCCTTTGCTGGACAGTGTCCAGCTTTGCCCCTATGAACTCCAGACCCTGTGTCAGAAGGAGATGGGACTTGGAGTGGTTTATTAGGAATCCCAGATGTTGAAGGACATGGATAGTGAGAACCATAGCTTGCTGCACCTCGGCGGCTGTGCTTCCTTTATGAGTCAGTCATCCAGGTAGGGGAAGGCATATACCCCTTGGAGACTGAGGTAGGCAGCCACACTGCCAGGCATTGGGGCGGATGCCAGTCCGAAAGGTTGTATTGGTAGTGGCTTCCCCCCACCATAAAGCGCACATATTGCCTGTGGCTGGGGTGAATGAGGATGTGGGTATAAGCATCCTTCAGATCCAAGGAGCATAGCCAATCTCCCTGCTGGAGGTAAAGCAGCAATGTTCCAAGGGAAAGCATCTTGAACTTCTCCCTCACCAGGAACTTGTTCAGGTTTCGCAGGTCCAGGATGGATCTTAGGCTCCCTGTCCTCTTTGGCATGAGGAAATACCTGGAGTAGAATCCTTTGCCCCTGAGATGTTGGGGTACTGGTTCCATTGCCTTGTCCTCGAGAAGGCCTGCAAGTTCTTGTACTAGAAGAATATCCCAGTGAAGGGGAGACCTGGAGGCTCTCCCGGGAAGGGAGGAGGTGTTTGTGCCACGTGGAGAAGGTAGCCCTCCCTGACCACTTGGAGTGCCCAGGAATTGGTGGTGATGGTTGGCCATCTGTAGGCATAGTGAATCAAACATCCCCCTGTGGGCTGCTGTCCTCCCTGGGGAAGAGAGGCTATGCCCAAGGAGTCAAAAGCTCCCCCCAGGCTGGGCCAAAGCCGATGCCTGGGGCTTGGGAGCCTTTTGCTTACGAGGGCCATGTCCCTGTCACTTAGTCTGCTGACCCTGATGGGGAGTTGGGAAGGCTTGGAAATTTGGTTAGTATTTGTAAGCAGCCCCTTTTCTCGGGTAAAATGGCTTTTTGCCCAAGCCTTTCCATCAGGAAAGGGTAGTAGTCTTCTTGGAGAGTCTGGTCCTCATTACAAGTTCAGTCTCCAACTCAGGAGCCTTCTCTGTCATGAATTTGCCAAAGAGGTTCTACCCTTGGCATGGGACACTGACCAATTTGTCCTGAACACATTGCTCGAGGTCGGAAGACTGTAGCCAGGCTTGGCATCTGACACCGATGCCCGCTGCCGCTACTCTAGTCACCAACTCAAAGCAGTCGTAGGCTGCTTGAGTCATAAACATGGAGAACTCATGGACGGCTTTGGACAGGTTCCTGAACTGCTGTAGGGGTTCCTCGGAGAGACCAGCTGAGAACCCAGTGAGCTCCTTCGCCAGATCTCAGGTATATGCCCATGTACAGCTGGTAGGCCTAGATCCAGCTGATGAGCATCAAGTCCTGGTAGCACTTTCTGCAGAGGGCATCCAAGGTGCGGGTCTCCCTACTTAGGGGCACAGAGGGCTGCGTCTTCTGGCTCTTCAGTTGATGAATGGCCGACTCCACCACCATGGAATTATGCAGCAGCTGTGCTTTCTGGAAGCCAGGGTTCCAGCAGACCAGATACATCGAGTCAAGCCGCTTGCTCACAACGGGCCCAGATACCGGTGTTTACCTCATGCGGAGCATGAGTTGTTCCAGGATCGGCGGGATGGGCACCGTCAACAATTCCCTCAGTGGAGTCTCATATTGGAAGATTTCTAGCTCCTCTGAACGAGGGTGCTCCTCTGATTCTGTGGGGAACGTTAGAGCTTTCGACATGTCCTGCACAAAGTCGAGGAATGCCATGTCCTCAGATGGGGACTGATGTCAAAGACTCGGAGTGAGACGAGTACAAGAGAATATCACAGTGGTGACAGGTATTAGGGGACTCCTTGTCCTCGGTCTCCCATTCCGACTAATCAGTGGAAGACTACAGGGGAGGGCAACCCGAGGACTCCAGGCCCGGGTCAGAGCCTGGTCCAAGCACCTTTGGAGGCTCCTTATCTGGTGTCACGCACACTAGACAGGGAAGACCTCTGTCCGGATTGAGACCTTGGCCGAGGATCAACTTGGGGCTGTATGGCCTTGAGGATTGGCCCCTGGAGGACATTCTCGATGTCGAAGCCTGGTGGTCTGAGCCAAAGAACCAGCCGTGCTGGACATCAATGCCCGCTGCTGGTCCATGAAGGCAGACAGGCTGCGCTCCAAGGTCACCATTCTGGACTCCAGCCCAGAATGCTCCACAGCTCTCGGCGTGGGCAGAGAGGAACTCAGGTCCGATGCCGGTTCCCTCAAAGGAGAGTCCTCAACAAGAATGGCCTCGGGTGTCCAGGGTCAATTTCTGTTAGATTCCTTCTGGGTGACTTTGGTAGGTCGCTCCCGCTCTGAGCCCTCAGAAGAGCGGCGTGGACTGCGGGCCTGGCTCGGGACTTACCTGGCCTGTCGGAATCATCCAGTGATGCCGCCTTTGAGGGTTTCTTCTTCTTCCTGTGCTCCCTTGAGGAAGACCCCCTTTCTGAAGGCCCATGGCATTGACCAGGATCCGCGGGGGCGCCACGGGAATCTGAGGCTTAAGACAGGGCCTTGGCCTTCAGAAGCGCCAAGGACTCTGGGAAAGTCTTGCTGCTGCTGATGGCTCAAGGGCCTTGGTGGACATCTTTTTGCAAAGACCACAGGCCGCGGGGTCATGGTCTGGTCCCAAGGGAGCATAGACAACAATCATGTGTATCAGTGAGAGACAATCTTTGTACACAGATCACACTTCTTAAAAGCACTGGTTGCCATGGGTGAAAAAATTACCCCGGCAAGGTCGAAGACCCACGGTGCTGCCAGTTGGGGAAAAAAGGCACAAAGGTGCCAAAGGTGAAAAAAATTGAAAACGGACCAGAGACTTGATGCCGAAGAGGCGGGCTTGGGAGGTGGAAAGAGTACCAGTGCAACTGGAGAAAGAGTATAAAACTCAGATAGAAAAATAATCAACTTTTTCTGGGGGAAAGCAGACAAACGTCAGATGCACTCTGCAGAAAAAAGGAGACCGAGTAACATGGCAGGAAGGGAACCATACATGCATGGTGGCATCTCCCAAAAGCTTTCTTTGAAAGTTTGGGAGATTCTTCTACGAGGGCTCCAACAGTGTCGATGTCACCCATATGCAAGGACTGACTTCCTGTTCCAGAGAAAGTGCAGTTACTCACCTGTAACAGTTGATCTCCGGGAACAGCAGGAATTTAGTCTTCACATATGGATATCGTCAGTGCCAACGGAGCCCGTGTGGGAATGCTCCCCAGCATCCAATAGGAAAGCTTTTGGGAGATCAGATGCTTGGAGCCAAGCAATCCTGCGTGCACCAATGCATATAGCTGAAGTTCTGCTGATACATGGCTACTTGATTGTCTGTCTGAACTAGAACTGTCTGGAAGAAAAGATGGTCCTAGAACACCTTCAGAGCACTGTGGATGGCTCCGAGCTCCAGCAGATTTATGTGAAGTTGTGACTCCTGATGAGACCAAAGACCCTGAGGGGAGAGATTGTTCAGACGAGCTCCCCAGCCCAATTTGGATGCATCCGTCATCAGGGTACATTGATGTGGAGGCAACTGAAAAGGTGACCCTACGAGAAGGTTTTCTGGGGATTGCCACCACTGGAGAAAGGCGATTAGACATGTAGAGACCATTATTTTGTCTCCCAGGTGATCCGATGCCTGAGACCACTGGGAAGCCAGGGTCCACTAACTGCGCGCATATGTAGATGAGCATATGGAACATGTACTGTTGATGCCATATGACCCAGAAGTTGCAGTATTTCTTGAGCAGTGAGAAAGTTCTTAAGGCATGCCTGAGATGCAAGCTGACTGAATCGAGTGCAGCGGGCTTGGGGCAGAAAAGTCTTTGATTGCTGAGTATCTAGGAGAGCCCCTATGAACTTTAGAGTTTGAGAGGGAACGAGAAGGGACTTTGGAAGATTTATTACAAATCCCAAGTGTTGCAGCACCTGCATGATGCGTGAGAGGGAAAAATTGGTCTCTAGAGAGCTGCTTGCTCGAATGAGCCAGTCGTCTAAGTAAGGGAAGACAAATATCCCTAGAGTCCTTAGAAAAGTGGCTACTACTGCCATGCACTTTGTACTCTTGGAGCAGAGTCGAGGCTGAAAGGCAGGACTCTGTATTGATGTCTCCCTTGGAACAGAAAACACAGGAACTTTCTGTGTTGTGCGTGAATAAGTATGTGAGTATATGTCTCCTTTAGATATAGAGAACAGAGCCAATCCTGACTGGAGGTAGAGCAGAAGAGTACCTAGGGAGATCATTTTGAATTTCTCCCACAGTAGATAATTGTTCAGTTATCTGAGGTCCAGAATGGGCCCGTATCCTCCTGTTTTCTTTGGAATGAGGAAGTATGGAGAATAAAAGCCCAGACCCTGCTGGGAGAGTGGTACCTCCTCTATTGTGCCCTGTGAGAGAAGGTGGTGACCTCTTGCAACAACAGATCGGTGAGAGGGGGTTGGGAACAGAACTCTCTTGGAGGAGTCCGGGAGGGGAGGGGTAGACTTCGAAGATGAAGTTTGTACCCCTCCCGTATTATGGAGAGTCCACTGCTCTGATGTTACAAGATGCCACCTGTGGGCAAAGTGACAAAGTCCGCTGGGAATCCGGATGGGATCTGGAATCTCCAGGGGCAGAACGGCTATGTTCTCCAGAAAAGAGTCAAAGACTGTGAGGAGGCTGGGTCTGCGACTTAGGAATCTGAGCCTTCCTATGTTGTTTCGGTGGCTGCTGCCTCTTCTGGGGAGCATGGATTGGGCACTGCACTGCAGGGTTGTAAGAAGGGTAGTATTTCTTTTTCTTGTTAAAAAAAGCCGCCTTCACTGTCTTTTTTCTAGCTGGGTTGGCAGTAGATCTAGACAGTCTATTAAGAGTGGTATTCTCAGATTCTAGCCGAGAAGCCTTGTCCTGCCAATCCTTGCCAAAAAAGGTTTTCACCAGTGCAAGGGATATTACCCAGCTTATCTTGAACCCACTTTTCAAGATCAGATGCTTGGAGCCAAGCAAACCTGCATGCACCGATGCATGTAGCTGAAGTTCTGCTGATACATCCAAAATAGTCAAAAGTTGCCCTGTTAAACTTTGCAACATTTAAGGCATGCTTTACAAGGGTGAGATAATCAGCTCTCTTATCATCAGGGAGAAGAGGAGCCATCAACTCCAAATCTCTAGCCACCTCCCTAAGGAACATACCCATATAGAGTATGTAGAAACTGATTCTGGCCGATATGTAATGTAAACCGCGTTGATGCAGAAGAACGCGGTATATAAGAAAGTTAAATAAATAAATAACATGGAGGCCTGAAAACAATATCGACCAAAAGCATCGAGGGTTCTCAATTCCCTACCTGGTGGGTTTGAGGAATGTCTCTTAGCACTTTTTATTTGATGCCTTGCCGATTCTACCACTATGGAATGGTGTGGTAATTGAATCTTTTGAAAGCCTGGACACTCCAGTACTCAGTACACTGTATCGAGTCGTCGAGTATGTAGAGAGATGGTTAGGGGTGTCTTCCCACATATGAAGCATGCGATAAATAGGGAGAGTAGCAGCTTCTTTTGGGGCTGCAGGGTATTGAAGGATTTCAAGTTCCTCAGCCCTAGATTCTTTATTCACTATGTTGCTTGGGGTCTGTCCATAATGGTGACTTCGGAGAAAGTCTTGGAAAGACATGTCCCTCTGGAGGGGACAAGCAACGTTGTGGAGACGGAGATGTGTCTTCCGGGAGAGTTCTCATTTCCTGGGTATCGGCCGATTTGTCATCTGATGAATCGGAGTCTGAAGACTTAAAATATCGATGGGCAAGTTGTTCATGCTCTGCACGTATTCCGTACTGTTCGAAACCGGTAGCTGAAGCTTGCGGTGCTGGCACCTCGGTACCAGAAACAGACTTGAGGGCTGGCATGTATGGTAGCATGGTAAGCAGCAAAATAGTCGATGCAGGCTCTTTCGGTACCATAGCCGGTACCGATGTGAGGAATAGATTGTAAAGGCTTTACCGGTACGGAGGCCACCAGTAAGGCTGATAAACTCCGTTTGATGGCCAGGATATGTTGATCCATGGAGGTTGTCGATGCTTGGGTATCGGTACCGGAATTGCGGGCCACGATCCCTGAGCATGGCACCAGGAACTCTCTGGAGGTGGAGGCTTCGGGAGCATCCTGGGAATCCAATAAGGCTTTGGGGGCAAGGTCCTCCCGCTGGTGTTCTTTGGCCGGTGTGTCACCCCCTCCAGGGCAATGCCTGAGGCATCCCGATGCTTAGAAGGAGATCTACCCTTGGAGGGCCGGCTAGTCTTCGATGAAGACCTAGATTTCGATACGTGAGATCATTGGGAGGAAGATGAAGCTCTTGATGACGTTGATGCTAAAAGACACTGCATCAGAGGCAAAGAGGTCCAACCAGGAGGTAATAAATCCTTGACAAATGAATCTCCTTAGGGTTAGGCAGAAGCAGAACATCCCGCAAATATTTTTGAAACAAAATTGACGGTGACAGAAAACGCATGTGAGGAAAATACAAGATACGCGTGTTTAATGCACGATTCATATTATCCAAGTATTCATTTTGACGACGTAAAATGGTAGGGTCTTGGGTAGTAGAGGCAACGGCCCCTTGAACTGCAGAAACCTGAGATTCTAATTGTTTACAAGTATTCTCAATAGTCAAAACTTTTGTTTCATGCTGAGCAAGAGTAGCCACTACCTCTTTAGAAAAATCAGACACTTTAACTAACGACAATTGCAAAGAACGACCTGTACAAGTCGCTAGTTGCCATACGTTCTTAAGAGACGTATCTGAAGGCAGAAGAATTTGATCCTGAACAAAAGCAAATTCAAAAGGTTCTGGCAAAGAATAAACTTCACCATAAGCCACATCTGCAGTTAGAGGAGAGTAGCGGGGTACTGGATCCGGACAGAACTCCCACCTCTTCCCCAGAGGTAGGGTCAACACCTTTGGAGCCCCTTCAGAGCACGAAGGTGAATGGAGAGGGTTTGGTTCTGACTGAATGGGGACATGCAAGAAGAGAATGTCAAAGACTGCTTCCACTAAGACGGCAAAAATAGCGGGCCTGAAGGACCTGCTTTTACAATCTATGTAATCAACCAGGAAAGTTAGTGGGAGCGGGGGTGATGCCCTCTTCTGTAAGTACTTATGCCTCTCTATCTTCCAATAATCAGGGTTCTTTTACTCCTCCCAGCTCTGGAGGTAAAGTCCATTAATATTATTAGACTGGGGAAACCCACTGCTTACCACTGGGATAATTAGCTTGGGATCTACCTGTTGGAAACTTGACTTGTGACCTTGACTGACGACTGTTGGAAACAGGATACAGGGCTTGATGGACCTTTGGACTGACCCAGTATGGCATATCTTATGTTCTTATATGCCCTGGTATAAGATTTCCAGCAAAGAATAATTTACATGTTGCTTCTGTTTTAGTTGCTGCATCTCTAAATCAAAACATACTAATATCTCTTGATGTCCGCTACATTATCTGTGACAAAGAACTTTTCTGCAATGCTTGCATTTGTGTTTTGCTTCAATAAAGAGCAAACATTTCTGGAATAAAAACAGATCTCTCCCACCTACTATAAATAGACAAGAGAGACCAATGTCCCACAAAGTCACTATATAAGCAAAGAAACAAGACAGAAAAAAGCAGTTTTGCTTACAGAATGTCAAAGCATCATACCCCACGAATAAGCAGTTAAAACCAGAATTTATTTCCTCTCGGTCAGGACCATGTTTTACTGGTCTGTCAGTACATGCTCAGGCACACTCATAGCCAAAGTGACTCTGACTAACATTACTACACTGTACAATTTGCAACTCACCTTAGCTGGAATAGGGATTTAGCAGTCCCTCAATCATTTCCAGCAGCACAGTTAAGCAAACAAGAGTCAAGCAAAGTGATGCACTTCCAGTTCCTTTGAGCATTCGGAGCTCTCTTTCTCGCATCCTCTTTCCTTTCCCACGGTCTGAGAGCTGGATGCTTCTCTAGCAGTGCTTCCCCCTCCCCCCCCCCCCAAATAGAAGTATGTTTGCATAAAACAGGGTTTCCACCACTAAGAGTCCTGCTCCTGCCCATTCTCCCATGAATCATACTCTTGACAACTGGCAAAACCTCTACAAAAAGTGACTAAAATAACAGTAATTTACATTAGTTTAATTCATACACTTTCTGATCGGAACTATTTCATGCACTAACAGAAACGGATTAAACTTTTTAGTATGGGCAAATCCATGTTTACTTCGTCTTATTCTAATTTCAATGTGGTTTGATATTTTCTGTACATACAGGGTCACGGAAACGAGACTTATGAACCTAAATGGAAATATTAATTTTCAAAACTGAGCAGAAAGTGCTGGAATACA
This sequence comes from Ichthyophis bannanicus, assembly GCA_033557465.1. NCBI lineage: Eukaryota > Metazoa > Chordata > Amphibia > Gymnophiona > Ichthyophiidae > Ichthyophis > Ichthyophis bannanicus. Next base: position 125,972,446 of record CM066049.1, read on the forward strand.
ATCTGCAAAACAAAGTGCCTGTTCTGCCTTTTCCAAATAGGTTTTGCCAGTTGCAGTGTGTGATGTGCACAGAAAGCCAGGGGTTTAGAGCAATAAAAAATTTAAAACATGGATTTGTTGTAAGCTTAAGCGATAGTCTACCAGGGAGGATCCATTCGTCGGTCTGTGCATGTGCATACAGATACCTAGGGCAGAGCGGCACCCTAACGAGTAAACGGGAGTCCCCACAGTCTTCCAGCAAAAAGAGAGGATCAACACAGGCAGTCAGGAGCTGCTGGGAGGAGAACAAGGAGTAGATGCAGAGAAGGAAAAGGAAGATGCAGGTGAGGGAAATGAAGGGGAGGGGAGGGAGAGTGAAAGGTAGGTGGGCAGAGAAACCAGAGAAGAGAGAAGCCTCCACACCCACAGCCACACAGGGCCCCTCCTCCCAATATACGCACTGCCAACATCCACATCCAGCCTAACATCTCACCTCACATCTGAGAAGATGAACAACTAAATTTGCCTCATAGAAACAGATAAACTGTGCATCCTTGGAGTAACAGGCATTGGACACGAATGAACAGCAGTCATTTCTCCCTGGCCTACAGGTGTGGCATGACTGCAGGCCCCACTGCTGGAAGTTGCCGCCACTAGGCCCCTGCATCTCCTCCTCTATGGCAGACGGGTGAGCCTCTGGCAGCCCCGTCAAGGGACAAGGCTGGATGTCCTTGTTTTGTATGGGTCCCTTGGGAACAATGGGATTTCAGAGCAATGGACACTGCCTCCCCCCATTTGTGCATTGCTCAGAGGATTCACTGATTCAGATAAATATGCAGCCCATGCACACCGCGTTATGCACACTATGCCCGACTCACATGTCCTGCTAGCCAACTGAGAGACACTTCGCCATCGCTGTTTCAGACGAATACCCTGCAGACCTGCCTCAGTTTGTGAATGGAGGAAAGGGGCAATGCACCACTATATGCTATCACACTATAAGCATGCACTTTTCAACCCTTCAAATGAAAAAAAGGTTATGGAGAATGCATTACCACCAATATTATTTGCAAAAATAGTACTCACTTGATATGTAGACTCTCCCCATATGGCAGGATAGAAAAGGCCGTACAGAGCGATCTCTTTGCGCATATTAACACAATCCTGGATGCAAGAACAGTGAAAGATTACTCCTTATAGACCACACTACCAAGCAGGAGGCACAGCAGAGTCTGTGCAATACCACTACATTCCTCTGGACACCACACCTTCGGTTCTCTCTGTGAATGCCCAAAGGACAACATTTTTAAACTGAAGAGTCTTAATTATCCTTGCCCATAAATTATCATTTCAGACTGAAACTTGTTCAGAGTTTCCTCTCAGAGTCTTACCTGCTGTTCCTCGTGTCATACTGCCTCATGTTCTTAATGAAATGAAGTTTCTTCAAACCTTTGTGTCTCGGAGAACCAGACAGATGCTTTGTTCTGAAATGTAATGTTTGCATATGATCATACAAACTAGTTTAAATAGCGAGGGCTTCATGCAGCAAAGTGAACCGCTGTCTGTGCACACTTTTCTACACGTGTGTGGACGCAGAATGCAGAGAGAGACTGAAACACGAGCATAATGCATAAATGGCTGGTTTGTGCATTGAACCCTAAATATAATTGAATTTAGTTATTTAAGATGTACTGCTTAATGTTACCATATTAAAGGCAGTTGACAAAATTAAAATGATAGAAAAAAAAAACGGCAGAAAACTGACACATGAGGGAAAGGAACTAAAAAGGAGGAAAAACAAGAAAAATGGTTTTAACCTTGCCAAAGAAAACGGAATAGGTTGGAGTGAAAAGCACCATTCAACTACAGAGAAGAAAAGGGCAAATATAGAGAGCAATGTTCAAAGCTGTGCATGCACCCATAAGTCTCCCTTTGAAAGCTGTCCAAGGAAAACATGCACGAATACCTGCATCTGCAATGGGTTCTTTTTATAGCAAAAATGCACACAGATTTGAAAATATAAAACTATGCATGCTGTTCCAACCCCCGTGCTAGCTTGACTCCTAGGAACGCCTCCACATTGCATCCTCTGTGCATTCCTGTTATCTGCACGCAGGGTGGGCAATTTTCAGAAAGCTTATTCAACCGTTAACAGACTTCTGAACATTGTTCAACATCTTTTGCTATCTTGTACAGGGATTAGAGCTCCTCATTTACTAACATCTGTATTACGAAGACAACCTCTCCATTGTGTTAATCTTCTGTTAGTTTTTGTTTTGAAAGAGCTATCAGTCCACGCCACGACATGGCATAGCAAGCTACCGTGAAGAACATTCCAGCCTTGTCTACTTTCAGTCTGTGCTGAAATGCTGGTCCAGCGGGGCAGTAGTTGGCAGCAGGAGTCCTTGTGTTTTGTATTTTAATTTTTATTTTGGAGTGGTTTGGGGGTCCTGCTGAAAGAGGCAGGTGGGGGAATATTATGTTGTGTTTTATCTGCTATACACAGCTTTGAATTCCATGTGCATAAGGCAGATAACAAATGTTTTAAAATAAAATGTTACTGTGTGCTATAACCTGAAATTGGAATTCAGGAATATAAAAACCTATGGTATTATCTAGTGATAAACCCCATCTAAAAAAAGGCTAATGACTCTGGAGGGCGACTAGAGATTGCATCTGGACAACCATAATCCAACATTTTCTGCATCAGCAACAGAACCAGACTGTCAATGCTGACAGGATGCCGAGCTCAAAGGACAGTCTTATGTTGAAATACTCTTAATAAACTTAGTGCCACTAAGCTAAGACAACGTCTGTAAATCGGATGCAAGCCTATTCTCCTACACTTGTGTAGGTCATTATCACCCACAAGTGGTGAAAATAAAACACATCTGATAGCAAACAAGCCATAGAAAAACTCCATACCCACCAAAAACCCTGGAAAATATGGAAATAGATGTCCAGTGTGTCAGAACTAGCATGCAAGATCTCAGCCACTGAACAAATCAAGAATACTGCATGCAATCAATGAATGAATAACGGCTGAAGCTACTTAGAAAGTACCTCTGAAGACTGGTACAATGCAGAGCAGAGCACTGGGAGATAAGACGCCTTCTGTAAAAGTGTACACCAGCAAGGAGAGGGAAGATGATTAATTGAAGGCAGCCAGGTCTTACTCATATGGACCGTTGTCAAATTAAGAACTTCTTTCCAATGAAGAAAAAGAACCTGAGCCTTCTGATAAAACCTAAGATGGCTATATATATATATTTTTTTTTTGTTATGCTCGATTGGGAGGGCCCCTTATACACATTTTCCACTTTTACGTTTTTTAAAACTGTATGAGGTGTTTGTGTGTTCTTGATTGGATTGCCATTACTCCCCCCCCCCCGAGATTTCATTTATGTCACCCCACTTTATGCAGACGCCAACAGTCAAGAATAAAAATGACACACTATTTAGTTTCAGCTGAAAAAGTGAAGAAAAAGAGGGAGGCCTTGTCAGACGGCTGCCAAGGGTGAGAACTTACACAATCTTGATGATGCATATATTCATATGATTCTTGCAAGGTATTGTGGGTAATGTAGTTCTTTCACTCCCAAACACAGCTGAAGACAATAATTGAGTTGTGAAACCAAGTGGTAAAGCCAATAAAATTCTTCTTTTATTGATGGGGTTTAATTCACCCAGCACAAATATGCTTGGTAGCAATATAAATGAGGATACTTGCTTGCAGTGTTTAAATGGATAACATAAAGTCACAAAGCAAACCAGAAAACAACCTTCAGCTTGTCAGGCAATTAGCTAATGTTTTCTTAGCAAATAATTACCAAATAAAAAGGCACAAAGAAATGAATAAACTTTGCTTGTTAGGTTAACTTCTGCTTATTTTCCACGCAGATCCCAGCAGTGATTCTCCCTTGCTCACACACACAATCAGGTGCAGCTTTAATTACTATCAATTGACCAGCTGAAAGCCTTTAGCTGGCTGGCTGCTACTGTGTGAACCCAAATCCTGCTTTAAGAGCTGTTTGCAGTGGAAATAAAGAACAAAGTTAGGTTTCTTTGTGATGGCTGATGTGTTTGCTCACAGAAAGCTAGCAATAGCATTTAGATAGAGAACAGTCCATGTAAGTAATAGTTTCATCTGCTGTATCTCCCCCTTCATCAATCAGCATAGGGTCACTATCATACATTGGCACAGACGAGTCTTTCATTAAGGCACTATCATGAGAATGCTTATTCCCTTGCTGCCATTCTCTATTATAGATAGGGTCTGGATCAGTGTTCATACCTGAGCCTCTCCTGCTATCATAATTCCTCTCTGTATAGCCTGGCCAGTATGTAATCCAATTCTGATGTCCAGCCTTCCAATCTTGATCCCTGGACACTGGATCCTCTCTCACATACCTTCTGGCATAGGTCTGAAAGTCCCTTCCACGTGCAGTCTTCTCTCTTCCAGGTAGCCACTGGTGATTCCTATCTCTGCCCTTCCATTCCTCTGGCTGACTCCAGTCCAATGGACTCTGCTGGCATTTGGAATACCTCCCAGTATGGGTACTGCCTTGGACTCTCCCAGACCTTCCAATGGCCCTTCTTCTCTTCCTTCCAGAGAGTTTCCTTCTTTCTCTATCCGCTTGGCTTGGCTTCTGCTTCTCCAGGTGATGCTTAAACCTGTAGCTGGACTGGAGCTTGTAGCCGTTGCTGTCTCTGTCTTTGAAGCTCTTTCTGTAGCTGTTATCAGTAGAATAAGCTCTATTCTTATTCTGTTCTAATGTGTGCTCCTCCCTAACACAGCGCAGCTGTGTTGAATCAGGTCCTGCCCTTTGAGATGAGTGCTTAGGGATTACCTCATAGCTCTCTTGATTGCACACACATTTTCTCACTTCAGCCCCTCTCATGGCTGCTGGAAACCTGGTGCATTCTGGGACTGGTAGTCTTTTATGTGAAAACTCTGTTTTCTTGCTTCTACCAGAACTGACAGGTTGCTTGTTCAGAGTCACATCATCTTTTCTATAGCTCCTACCTGAGCTATGATAAGCTTCCTTATCACAGCCTTCATGAAATACAAGAGATCACAGAGAGAGGGAGACAGGCATCTATATTTGGAAAAACTTAGAGAAGCTAGCAAAGTAGTCAAGAAGGCAAAGATTCAAAAGGAGGAGGAAATAGCCAATGCAATAAAATGGGAAGATAAGACATTTTTCAGATATATTAGTGAGAAGAGGAAGGGCAAAAGTGGTATTGTCAGACTCAAGGGTGCAGGGGACGAATATGTAGAAGCCGATAAGGATAAAGCGGAATTGCTTAACAAATATTTTTGTTCTGTGTTCACAGATGAAGAACCAGGAGCAGGACCTCAGAAAACACCCACAAATAGGAACAGAAGCGAGGGACATCTTGAACAATTTTCAGAAGACTGTGTTCGTGAGAAACTAGCTCAACTTAAAGTAGACAAAGCGATGGGACCGGATGGGATACACCCTAGAATACTGAGGGAACTTGGGGACGTTCTAGCAGCTCCACTGACTGACCTTTTCAATGCCTCGTTGGAGTCGGGAGTGGTGCCAAAGGACTGGAGAAAGGCTCATGTGGTGCCTTTACACAAAAGCGGAAGTAAGGATGTGGTTGAAAACTACAGGCCGGTTAGTTTAACTTCGGTGGTGAGTAAATTTGGAAACGCTGCTGAAAGAGAAAATAGTGAGGTTTCTGGAGTCCAGCGGATTACAGGATCCGAGGCAGCATGGATTCACCAGAGGCAGGTCTTGTCAGACAAATCTGATTGATTTCTTTGACTGGGTGACCAGGGAGTTGGACCGAGGGAGAGCTCTAGATGTGGTGTATTTAGATTTCAGTAAAGCCTTTGACACTGTTCCTCACAGGCAACTTATAAACAAACTAAGCACCCTAGGGATGGACCCTAAAGTTACTGCTTGGTTTAGAAATTGGTTGGGTGAGAGGCGACAGAGTACAAGTAAATGGAGCTCACTCTGAGGAGAAGGATGTTACCAGTGGTGTGCCCCAGGGATCTGTCCTTGGTCCGATTCTTTTTAACATCTTTGTTAGTGATATAGCGGAAGGGCTGTCAGGTAAGGTTTGCCTCTTTGCAGATGATACCAAAATCTGCAATAGAGTAGACACCCAGGAAGGTGTAGATAACATGAGGAGGGATTTAGCTAAGCTTGAAGAATGGTCTAGAATTTGGCAGCTGGGATTTAATGTTAAAAAACGTAAGGTCATGCATTTGGGCTGCAGCAATCCAAGGGAGCAATACAGTATAGGAGGTGAAGTACTTTTGTCCACTAAAGAAGAGCGGGACCTAGGCGTGGTTGTGTCTGATGATCTTAAAGTAGCTAAACAGGTAGAAAAGGCGACGGCAAAAGCTAGAAGGATGCTTGGGTGCATACGGAGAGGAATGTTTAGCAGAAAAAAGGAGGTGATAATGCCTCTGTATAAGTCTTTGGTGCGACCTCATTTGGAGTATAGTGTGCAATTCTGGCGACCGCACCTTCAAAAGGATGTGAACAGGATGGAGTCGGTGCAGTAGGTGGCTGCTAAAATGATTAGTGGGCTTCATTTTAAAGCATATGAGGACAGACTTAAGGATCTTAATATGTACACCTTAGAGGAAAGGCGGGATAGAGGTGATATGATTGAGATGTTTAAATACCTCCGTGGCATAAATGTTCAGGGAGAGAGCCTCTTTCAATTGAAAGCAAGTTCTGCTACGAGGGGACATGGGATGAGGGTGAAGGGAGATAGATTCAGGAGTGATATGCGGAAATATTTCTTTACGGAAAGAGTAGTAGTGGATCCATGGAATAGTCTCCCAGTGGAGGTGGTAGAGATGAGAACAGTAACTGAATTCAAAAAAGCATGGGACCAACACAGAGGATCTCTAAAGGTAAAAAGTGGACTGTTGTAGTTGTTGATATGGAAGGACAGACTAGATAGGCCATGTGGTCTTTTTCTGTCATCATGTTTCTATGTTTCCATGTTTCTATGTTTCACAACTGGTTGCAAACCATGATTTCCTGTCCTGAATAAACCTTAAAAAGGCAAAAACCTTTTAGGCTGCATCCCAAGAGAACACACACAGCCCCCGATTGTTACTCTGACTTGAGTATAATCACTGGAAAGACAATTGACTGTTGGGCTTACCTCAAAGCCTTCCTCTCATGCTCTGCATATTGCAACATATCATATCAGACCTTTACTCCACTTTAGCGAGACCGAGAGCTCCCGCTGTCCCACAGCAGCTCACTAATTCATGACCAGTCAATTCTGAGAACTTTATGGCTTCGTAACAATACAAGTTAAACATGCATTTGGGCTGAAGCAATCCAAGGGAGCAATATAGTATAGGGGGTGAAGTACTTTTGTCCACTAAAGAAGAGCAGGACCTAGGTGTGGTTGTGTCTGATGATCTTAAAGTAGCTAAACAGGTAGAAAAGGTGACAGCAAAAGCTAGAAGGATGTTTGGGTGCATACGGAGAGGAATGAGTAGCAGAAAAAAGGAGGTGATAGTGCCTCTGCATAAGTCTTCGGTGCGACCTTATTTGGAGTACAGTGTGCAATTCTGGAGACCGCACCTTCAAAAGGATGTGAACAGGATGGAGTCGGTGCAGAGGGTGGCTACTAAAATGATTAGTGGTCTTCATTATAAAGTATATGAGGACAGACTGAAGGATCTTAATATGTACACCTTGGAGGAAAGGCGGGATAGAGGTGATATGATTGAGATGTTTAAATACCTCCGTGGCATAAATGTTCAGGGAGAGAGCCTCTTTCAATTGAAAGCAAGTTCTGCTACGAGGGGACATGGGATGAGGGTGAAGGGAGATAGATTCAGGAGTGATATGCGGAAATATTTCTTTACTAAAAGAGTGGTGGATCCGTGGAATAGTCTCCCAGTGGAGGTGGTAGAGATGAGGACAGTAACTGAATTCAAAAAAGCATGGGACAAACACAGAGGATCTCTAAAGGTAAAAAGGGGACTGTTTTAGTTGTTGATATGGAAGGACAGACTAGATAGGCCATGTGGTCTTTTTGTGTCGTCATATTTCTATGTTTCTATTTATAAATACAGAATACCTAATAGGGATGTGCACTCTCTACATTTTTCTGAACCAAAAAATGTGCGTGCATAAAGAATGCACACACTAAAACAGAATTTGAGCACATAAAGCTTCTAAGATTAAAGTCAATTTACATGTTAAAAACATTTGTGTGTTGACATATAACCCATTAAATTTTGAAACTAACTGAATTCACATCTATAAATTTAATTTAAAAAAAATCTCAAAAATGATTAGACTCTGACATGCCCAGTCCCAGTATCTAAAGTCGGCAATATTCACTCAAACTATCAGTCACTTAACCCTCCATTGCCTCAGGTATAAACTTATGATTGTAAGCCCTCTGGTGACAATTGTACCGGAATGTGACTTGCTTTGACATACTACTGAAGGAGCATGAGCTAAATCCTAAATAAATCATTAACAGTACAGGACTGCAGCGTAATGGAGTTTTTAATGCTTATAAAATTAAAGAGAGCAGAGGCTACGACATAGGACCATTTTAAACAGGCCTAAACTTGTCCATACATTTAACAAGTTTCAGTCACTCATGTTCATTAAACCCAAGGGCAAGATGTAGATCCAATATAAAACATATTTATATGTGTAAATAGTTAATATGGTTATCCAAGTTCAGATCCCTGTTATTTGTAATTACGGTGTAATCCCCCACCGTAAAATACCTTGATGTTCCATGTAAACCGCACTGATATCAAATAGCACGGTATATAAGAGAAATAAATAAATAAAAAATAAAAACAAACATAAGAGTTTCTCTTTAAATGTGCTAGGACTATTGCCAACAGATGCTCGTTGATATTTTTCTCCCAGACTTATCCAAAACTGCATACAGATTCATAAAGCAAAGACAACTCTTACTAAAGAGCATCTTAATCCAGTAAAATGCAGCAAAACTGAATAGTTAAATGAGTCAGTGTGCACACTGCTTAATAGGCTATTGAAATACAATTAACGTTAATATTATCTGACAGCATCACCACGACTACTGGCTTAGTGATCTGCCATGACCATGCACCATAACCAAAAAGCTAAAGCTTAATCACATTTGCTATACCTTTTGGGGCATACAGTTAATAAATTATATAAAGTAAGTTAGGGACGTCATCTCTTCCATGCAATCAATACTACCTTGCTCCTGTTAAATGATTTAAAGGTGAAATGGTCATCTTTGTAGCCTAACTCGAGTTCTATAAATTACTAATTTGTTAAAATTCCCCAGGCTATATAAAGAATAAGCAGGAGAGGCTATAAATTACCACCACAAGATGAAACAAGTTGTTTGGAAATGTATATGCCGCACCAGTTAAATCTCATTCCTACCTACATATACCTGGTGCTGTAAATGTAAAATGGTATGCCTCGGTATAGAGAGGGTCAACCATTCTTTCAATACACCAAACTGGAATCATTTACAAGCATCATTATATTCATAAAATCAGCAAGTAGACTTTTGCCCCTTACCCAGAATGGACCTACCAGTACTTTAGACATTCACCGTTTATACTTAAAACAAAAAGAAGACCTGTCGCTAAGCCTTTCGTCATATCAACAGCCACAGTGAGCAAGCCCCTATTAAAGCGGTTACGGGCCAAGAGACATCATGGAACCAAAAAGGCTGTGCGTGCAGACCGGGCATCACGTCACCTTTCTGAGCTCTGTTCAAGGTCTAGAAACTTTTGCTCTGTTCACAACTAGGACTGAGGCGTTCACCGCAATCTGCAATTACTGGCATACTTTCTTTTGCAGGTTAAAATATAAGTTTCATTAATACAAGAATGCTACGTTTGGGAGGTGAATGTACTCCTGCCTATCAGCAGAGCTCTCCATTAACTGTTAGTGATAGGTGGATGACAGCAATCCCCATGCACAAAGCCTGATTTATAGCACAGAGCAGATAAATCAATGTGTGTACAAAACCCTACTCTTGTACCATTAACACTGTTTTTATTTACACATCACAAAGATAGGCAGTCTACTAACCCCAAAAATGGGCCACATATTTATAACTCATATAAGCCATGTCTAACATGTTTATTCAAATATTTATATATGGACTATTGTTACATACATTGTACTTGATAAACATAATATTAATTTTTGCCCTTATGACAAGCTTCTTTTTAAATTCTCTTTTAACCTGCTTTATTGAAGCTTTAGTGTTTATGTACTTTCCTATATTCTCATTTGGATCGTTTTTCTATTTTAACCTCACCATTTAACCATGATTTGTCTTCTGTCAACCTTTCCTAATGCATGGAATACATTTGATCTGGACATCTAAGATTTTATTTTTAAACACTACCCACTCTTTTGAGCACCCACACCTTGAATTTAAGTTTTGCAACCCCTTCTTTTAAGTATCTTTCTAAATTTCCTCATTCTGTCAGAATTTTTTTTAAAAACGTTATATGTAATGGCAGCAGTTTGCTTTAATGTCCTCTCTCCACGGTGATTGTGTTAAATTTCATCATGCTATCATCAAACTATAACCAAAATTGGAGATTAACAACTTAATTTTGGACCCAGCACCTTCCTTCTGCTTCTTTGGGCTTCTAGTTTTACTTGACTCAGACAAGGGATCCATCATCACATGCCTTCACGCATACCTACAAGAGGATTTTTCATCTGTTTTATATTTCTGCTTGAGCATGCGTGAATCAGGAGCACTCCAGGGCCCTCTGTGTGCCAAAATTTGAAGTGTTGCACCCCACACAGAACAGAGGGGGACAGGATGGATTGATTGGGAGCAGGGCAGTTGGAGGGGGGAGGGGGGGGAAAATCAACCACCCGAAGCTGGCCCTTTCATTGTGGCATGAACTAGGATTCTCTACCCACAGAGGCTGTAAACATCATCTCCACAGCCCTACTGATTCAGAGATCAAAAGACCTAAGCTGGGAATCAAATCATGCTCCTCTGCATGACAATGCACAGCACTGGCACTGTAACTTATTTTAAGAGATACTGAATAAGGTTAACAGGTTGGATGATTCACACAGTAAATCCATATGGCATGATGTATCACTTATGGTGTGTTCATCCCAAACTGAATGGCCAGTTCATTAAATGTGTCGGGATTTCCTAGTTACTAAGGTTTAAACATTTTAATGCAAAGTAAATAAATTGTGAGGCACATTATGTCCCAAAGATTTGTAAATAAAACTCTACACCTACAGCCTGCACTTGCTGATTTCATCAGCATTCCTAGTGGGAGGAGTGGCCTAGTGGTTGGGGCAAGGTACCTCGGGCTGGAAGGCCAGGGGTTCAAATCCCGCTAGAGAACAGCAACCTTGGGCTGGAAGGACTGGGGTTTCTGGTCCCACAGGTGCTCCTTGTGGCCTTGGGTAAGCCACTTAACCCTCTTTTGACTCGGGTACAAAAACAGATTGTGAGCCCCTCAGGGACAAGGGAAATATATATGCCATTTGAAAATTCTGCAAGGGGCTAGTCACACAAGAAGCAGGAGGAGTCAGGAGACAACAGGACAGATGAAAGGATGCAATAACCCATGGGCTTATAGTCTGAAGGAGACCAGCATCCTCCGTTTTCAAATCCTCATTACGATATGGAATGTTTAACCCCTAATGCACTTAATCTCTGTTTCCTATATTCTGGATATCTAGCTGCAGGAAGCTATACCGAACAGGGGAATATTTTTTATACTGTAATATTAAACTATGCCCAATTCTAAACAAACATTTAAAAAGTTGTTTGGGTATGAACTGCAATTAAGACCAAAATAACTGAAATGGTTGGAAAAAAACTTAAGATATGCAAGACCCAGATAATCCAATAAGACGAGTACTGTGAGAAAGATCCACCCAGCTCAACAAAGACCAAAATATAATAAAAGCCATTCCTTTTATTCCTTCAAAAACTCATAAAAGAAGCTAACGAAATCCTGCACCCTGACTGCTCACTCAGGTCCTACCACTACTATTCAGCACTTCTAAAGCGCCACACACGCAGCGCTGCACAGCTAACCTACAAGAGGTAGCCAACATACAAGAGACAGTCCCTGCCCGTCAGAATTATGCTCATTGGAGCTTACAATCTAGTTAGAATAATACATTAGTTAGAACAGTACAGAGCATTAGTCAGTCCTGCGCAAGGTACGGTGTGGTACAGTTTGGTCCTGAATCTGAGACATCAGTGAAACACAAGAAAAGTGAGCAAGCATGAAGTCACCGAGCCTGATGGTGGTGTGAGGCGACAGCTGCAGCGAAAACCCCTCACAAGTGCCAAAAAGCTTACCCCCGGAGGTAATGCCAGCAGTTGGGAGTGTGGCAGAAAGGAGTGGGCAGCTGTAGAAGATGGAAGTATGACCACCTGAAAGAAAATGGTGCAATGGCGAGACAGGAGCAGTGTAGAGAAGACAAAATGGCCTCTGGCGGTGCACGGGGTTCCAACGATGACAAGGGGTCGTCGGCTGATGGAAAGATGGCATCTGGAGGAGTGATGTGGAGCTGAAAAGCTAGTTTCCTTGAACTCAAAGAAGTTGTTGCTGTGGCATGCATGGAGCTGGGGGGAACTGGTGGCAGAGATTAAAGGAGAGATGGCAGAGCTGGGCCAGCACATTGCAGAGCATGAGGATCATATTTAAGAACATGGAAAATAAGTTTGGTGCCTGCGAGGAAGTCAAGTAAGCTCTGCTCCTAAAACCAGAGGATCTAGAGAACAAATTGCAAAAAAATTAAGAATCTGGAGGGTCCTGGAAGAAATTGAATTTTTGGACTGTAAGAAAGTTGTGGCAGTCATATGTAGAGAACTGCTAAGGTGTGATGGGAAAACGGAAGGACATACTGTGGGACATAAAATTGGACAGAGTACACAGAACCCTTGTCTCTAAGTAAATTACACTTCAGTGAACCACTAATCATCTGTGTGCATGATTTTGCTTTGAAAGAACAAATAGCAGCGCAGCTACGGTCCTTGGGCAAGTTTACCTGGCAAGGATACCAGACTGCTATCTACGCGGACTTGGTGGCAGGCACCCTATAGCAATGAAAGGAACTGGGGAATATAATAGCAAAACAGACAAAACAACTTCGGTACAGATGGCTGTACCCCTTTGGTCTTGCTTTCATGAAGGAGGGGCGTACATGGAGGATTCGGAATATCAAGGAGGCAGTGGAGACCTTCCATCATAATGCCCACCTGGTGTAAGCTGTACAGTTCGCCGAGAAGAAGTCAGGAACAGGAAAGCATGCGAGGAGGCGGGGCAATGAAGAGAAGGCTGCAGCTACCTGAAACTTCTCCGGTGTCGCCTTAATGGACTCTTTTGTAATGGCCATCATTTGGTGTGTGGGGTGTGCATGGGAGTAGTTGCGTAATGGTTGTGGTTTTAAGTGTGACAGTTGCTATTTGGGGGGATGTGTGCGCATGTTAGAGTGGAGTGGTGAGTGTGTAAGGGGATAGGAGAGGGTAGCAGGGGGTCAGGCATGGTGGGGTACTACTCAGAAGGGTGAGGCCTTGGGGGCAGGGGGAGGAGAAGCAGTAAGGAAAGGGATGTGGGAGGGGGGTGAGAGACAGGGGTTAGGGGCAGAGTGGGTGCTTGCACAATTAATGTAAAGGCTTTACACGCTTGGCAAAACACAGGCTTTTGGAAAGGGAAAAGCATACAGAAAATCACATCTGAAAGTCAGACAAGAGAAATACTTGGTATCTGGCCGTTTCCCTCAAGTGTTTCTTGCTTCTAACAAGGCGGCTCCAAAGAAAGGAAGGCGTACGCATTATGAAAAAAGTGTGTGTGTGTGTGGGGGGGTCTAAAGTGGTTGAAGTAAAGAAAATATTTAGGGATAAAGGGTGTCGGTATCTCCTCCTCCAGGTGGTTTTGGGAGGCGTTACGGTGTTGTGTGTCTATATGCACCAAATGAGAAGCAGGGGGCCGCCTTCTTGGACTTGTTGGAGAAATTGGGGACTTTCCTGATATTCCTGTTTTGATGGGAAGGGACTTTAATCTTACTAGAAATTCAAGGTTTGATAACTCAAGGGGGCAGGAAATGGGGGTAGGGGTGGGGAAGGAGGATAGAAGGCAATTTGGTAAATTGATGGCTTCAGCTGGGTTGGTGGATTTAGAGTGTTTATGATTCCCTTCTTTTGAGGAAATGTACCTTTTATTCAAAGTTGCATGACTCCTATAGCTGCTCGGACATGATTTGGGTGGATGGGAGATTTGCTGCTGGGGTGGGAGAGGTAAACATAGGGCAGATCACCTGGATTAACCATGTGCCCAAGAGTATTAAACTTGAGTTGAGAATAGAAGGGGAGTATCAAGTTCTTGCAGTTGAACAATTCCATCTTGGAAGAAAAGGGCATCTGTGAGCAGATATTGGGTGTAATGGAGGAATATTTCAGGTTTAATATGAAGGGTGGGGGGGAAGGGGAGGTGCCCATGGGGATAGTGTGGAATGGTTTAAAGGCGGTTTAAGTGGCCATTTTGTTTGCTTGGCATCTGGATTGAAAAGGAGGATGAGGGCACAGGAGGCGTTTCTGTGTCAACAACTTAAGGAATTGGAGAAGGGAGCATCAATTGGGGAGAGATCCCAGGGTACTGCGCAAATTGTAGGGGGTTGCGAGCAGAGTTAGCAAGGCTGAAAACCAATATTACAGCTTTTGAGCTGGAGAGGGTTAAGCAGGTACATTTTAAACATGTAGCTGAGCAAGTCAATTGCTGGCCCCGCGCTTGAAGGAGAAGGCCAAGCAGCAGCAAGTTCTGAGAATCCACAATGAAAAAGGGGAAATGGTATATGGGTCTGAGGGCATTAGGAAGATATTGCGCAACCTCTATACACAATTATAGGAGAGGAGAGGTGGAGTGGCTACTACTACTACTGAGCATTTGTATAGTGCTACAAGACGTACACAGCGCTGCATAGACACATGTAAAAGACTGCCCCTGCTCATCAGAGCTTACAGTCTAGTCAAGACAGATGACACAGTAGGTACAGACATGGGATACACCTAGGGGGAATGGTAAGGAAACACAAAGGAGATCAGGTGAGGCAAGATCTGAAAGCAGCAGCGAAGAGATGAGTTTTTAGCCTGCATTTGAAAAGGGCCAGAGAAGGCGCCTGATGCACAGATTCAGGTAATTTATTCCAGACATAAGGAGCAGCAAAGTGAAAGGAGCAAAGTCTGGAGTTAGCAATAGAAGGGCACAAACAGATGCAATTTGCCAGAAGAGCGGAGTTTCCAGGGAGGGGTGTAGGGAGGTATAAGAGGAAAGGTAGTGATGAGCTGCAGAGTGAATGCACTTATAGGTCAGCAGGAGAAGTTTGAACTGGATGCAGAAACTGACAGGGAGCCATTGAAGTGACATAAGAAGGGTAATATGAGCATGACGAGGCTGGCGGAAGATTAGCCGTACAGCAGAGTGTTTAACAAATTGAAAGGGAGAGAGATGATACAGCAGGAGACAAGCAAGGAGTAGGTTACAATAGTCAAGGGAAGTGATTAAGGAGTGGATAAGTGTCTTAGTAGTGTATTCACAAAGGGATGGGTTGATTATGTTGATGTTAGAAAAAAAAATGGCAGATCTTAGCTATCAGATAGATGTGTGTGGAGAAGAAGAGAGAGAGGAGTCAAAGATGACTCCAAGGTTGCGAGCCAACGAAACAGGGAAGAGTACAGAGACTGAGAAAGGAGGAAGAGGAGAGAAGGTATTAGGGGGAAAAATAAGCAGCTCAGTTTTGGCCATGTTCACTTTCAAGCGGTGGTGAGATATCTAAACAGCAATGTCAGAAAGAGATCTGGGTCTGGATTGCCAGAGAGATTTCAGGTGCAGAGAGGTAGATCTAGGAGTCATCAGTATAAAGATGGTACTGAAAGCTGTGGGAAGAGATGAGTGCACCAAGGGACTAGGTATAGAAAAAGGAAAGGAGTGGTTCCAAGAGAGATCCTTGGAGTACACCAACTGAGAGTGGGATAGCAGCAGAGGAGGATCCACCAGAACAGACACTGACAGAGCGATGGGAAAAATAAGAGAAGAACCAGGATAGTACAGAGCCCTTAAAACCAAGCGAGGAAAGGGTATCAAGGAGAAGGTTGTGGTCAATAGTGTCAAAAGCAGCAGAGAGGTCAAGAAGGATGAGGACTGAGTAAAAGCCCTTGGATTTTGCCAGGAACAAGTCACTGGAGACTTTGGCAAGAGCTGTTTCAGTAGAATGTAAAGGACGAAAGCCAGACCGTAAAGGTTCCAGGAGGGCTTGAGAGGAGAACAAAAAAAATCAAGGTAACGGAGGTGAACCATAGTAACATAGTAACATAGTAGTTGACGGCAGATAAAGACCAGCATGGTCCATCCAGTCTGCCCAGCGAGATGGCAAGAGTAGGTGCACCTGTCGCTCCGCGCAGGCCACCCCTCTCCATATCCTTGTTCAGGGGTAAACCCACCACTCCATATAGGACACCCCTATACGTTAAAGTAGTTTAGAAACAAAGGGGAGGAAGGAGATGGTTGACAGTTAGGACGACAGGTAGGATCAAGTGAGGTTTTCTTGAGAGGTGTAACTACAACATGCTTGAAGGCTGCAGGGACAGTTGCAATGGAGAGCGATAGGTTAAGAATATGAGAGATGGAAGGGACAACAGTGGAGGAGATAGAGCTTAGGAGACGGGTGGCAATAGGATCAGAGGAGCAGGTAGTGAGTTTGGATGAGGAAAAAGGTGTGTGGTTTCCTCCTCAGATCACAGAAAAGGAAGAAAGGGTAGCAGAGGTAGAGGGAGAATGTTGGGAGTGAAGAGGGAAAGTAGCTGACTTTGTGAGGAATTGAGAGGATGATCTTGTGGATTCTGTCATGGAAATAGTCAGCCAGGGTTTGGGAAGAAAGAGGGGTCAGAGGCAGAGGCACCTTGAGGAAAGAGTTGAGAGTAGTAAAGAGATGACGAGGGTCAGAAGCAAGAGTTAGTCAGATAGACATAATAATCTTGTTTGGTGAGTGCTATGGTGACTGGAAAGAGACCAGCATTAATTTGAAGTGTAGAAAATCTGTAAGAGTGGGATTTGAGCCAAGCATGCTCAGCTAATCGGACACAGAAATGTAGATAGCAGGTAGTGGATGAAAGCCAGGGCGGGGTCGAGCCATATCAGAGGCAGAGATGGGGGAAGCTATCAAATCCCTGAAAGTGGGAAAGGCTCTGGGGTTGGATGTCCTAATGGCTAAGTTTTACCGAAGTTTTCAGGATCAGTTAGTGATGCCCCTAGCACTAATGTTTAACAAGGTGTGGGCAGTGTGCCGGCCTCCATGAATACAGCAACAACTGTTCTGCCCAAATCGGGAAAGGATGTTGCTGTTTATGGCTCTTGTAGGCCTATATTGATCAACTTAGATGCCAAGCTGTTAGCCAAAATATTGGCCAATAGATTACAAAAGTATTTGTCAAACTGGTTAAAAATGATCAAACAGGATTTATCCCTGGGAGACAAGGGGGGATAATATGAGATGGGTACTGAATCTGATACAACATGTTAAGAACGATAGGAAAGGGATGCTGCTGGTCACGGTTGACTCTGAGCAAGTGTTCGACTGGGTAGAATGGGGCTTTATGTTTAAGGGATGGGAGCAAATGGGAGAGGGGGGGGGGGGGGTAAGGGCATTGTATGCAAAGCCTGCAGTGAGAATTAGGTAAATAGGGGGTATTCAGATAATTCAAATTGTAGAGGTGTACACAGCAGGACTGTCCACTGTCACCTCTTCTTTTTGCCTTAGTGATAAGAGCCACTGGCAGTGAGGGTCCGGGAGAGGGGGGATATTAAACATGGGACTGACAAGCATAAGATAGCGCTCTTTGCTGATGATGTCACCTTTATGATAAGGGAGACATTAATATCATTGCCCATCTTAATGGAGGAAATCAACAGTATAGTAGGGTCTCCGGATACAATTAATATGGGAAAAACTGAAGTGGTGAAGTTGCGTTTGGAGGAGAGGTTGTGGAAGGCTTTCCCATTTAAATGGACAGATGGGGCAATTAGATACTTGGGGATAAATCTGGGGAAAGATCTGGGTCAAATTAGGAGATCTTACTTATGGGCCTTTAATACAGGTGATTAGGAGAGATATAACATGATGCAAAAGTCTACATACATCTTGGGTGGGAAAGACAGTGGTGTACATACTGCCTCAGGTGTTATGTCTTTTTATGTCCCTGCCTCGAGCTACTGAGGAGAGTTTTGAAGAAGCTTCAGGCTTTGATCATGGGATACAGTTGGGGGGAGGGAACCACCATGGGTGGTTTGGCATGTACAGTGTCAGAAGCGGAGATTAGGAGGCATGGGGGTCCCTAGCTTTCAGGCCTATTATGAGGCTGCTCGGTTGAGGGACTTATTTGAATGAGAGGGTAAGGAGGAAGCAAAACAAATGGAGCATGGTGGTGGTGGGGAGAGAGACATTGGGAGGGGGAGGTGTGGGGTCCTGCGTGTGATAAGAGGGGAAGGTTTGGGGAATCCAATGATGAGAAGGACTATGGTTGTGTGGAGGAGATGTAAAGGGACATGGTTGGGTGGGAAGAGTTTTTCCAAGGCTGGCGCAGAAGAGGATTTCCACTATTCCAGACATGGGCGTTTAAGGGACTCAGGAGATTGGGACAAGTTATGGCACAAGGGGAGGACACCTGCAGATCTGAGGATCTACAGGTGGTGTTTGATTTATAGTAAGGGGACAGGTACTATTATATACAGCTCTGACACTTTTTGATGAGGAAGGAGGTGCGGCAGGATCTGAGTAAGAAGAGACTGCCCTTTGAGGAAATGTTAGAGAAGGGGGTGGGTTCCAGAGGATTGTTTTCTAAACTGTACCGCCCAGTATTGCTTATGAGGAAGCACCCTCTGAAGCATGATCGATGTTGGGAAGAGGAGATACCGGGGGAGTGGGATGAGCGATGGTGGGAGGGAATTTATGAGGGGATCAGGCAGGTTTCTTTCAGAGCAGCTTTACTGGAGAACAGTATGAAAGTGTTATACAGGATATACTGGACTCCAGCTGGAGAGATTGCAGGGGGATAGGGTACTAGGATACACATATCATGGCACTGTCCGAGGGATTGGGAGTACCGGGAGGGGGTAAAATTGTGGTTTTCAGAACTTACGCACATTCTGGTGAAATTAGAACTGGAACAAGCATTGCTAAAGGAATATAAGGAAGGGTGGCAGAGCCCCACAGAGAGATTATGAGTGTATTGTATGGTTGCTGCTTGGATGGAGATTTCGCCAGAAAAGCACAAGGTAGAACTGCCCACAAGATTAAGAGTAGTGAAACTTCTGGAGTTTGTTTTGCACGAGTGAAATTGCAGCATACAAGAAGAAGTAATTAGATCTTACCTGCTAATTATTGTTCCTGAAGGAACGACAGTCCAGTCCCTTTACTTTAGGGTTACGCAACCCTTCCAGCAGCTTGGAGGCTGAGCCCAACCTTTTTGGGGGTGGAGCGGTATATATACCACTGGTGCCACCCACCAACTCCAGTAACCTACTGCAAAAGCAGACTTGAAACAAACATTCCAAAATATCATAAATGAAAAACACTCTAAGCCAAGCTAATTTTTTATTTATTTATTTTTTTTATTTTTATATACAGGCGTAGAAGAAAGAGAGAATGAAAAACCAACGAGAAAGAATGAGGGGGGGGGGGGGGGGTCAAGGGCGGAAGCCGAATGCCTGCTACTGCCCGGTCCTCCCACCCCAGTGACCCTCCAGATAGGCCTGTGTCCGCCCTCGAGCCGGAGTCCGACCCTGAAAACAAACATCCGGAATGGCAACCTCGGGAGGGAACAGGGACTGGACTGTCGTTCCTTCAGGAACAATAATTAGCAGGTAAGATCTAATTACTTCTTCCTTATCGTCACTCCAGTCCAGTCCCTTTACTTTAGGGAAGTACCAGAGCAGTACCCGCCCGGGTGGGATTCGCCATTCCGGAACGTAGAACCGCATGTGCAAACCTGGAGTCCGTAGCACTCTGCACGTCCAGTCTATAGTGCTTGGTAAAGGAGTGCAGGGAGGACCAGGTCGCCGCTCTACAGATGTCCAGCGGGGGAACCAAACTGAACTCCGCCCAAGAGGTGGCCTGCGCCCTAGTTGAGTGGGCGCGCAGCCCTCCTGGAACTTGCTTCCCCTTGAGGATATAGGCGGAGGCAATCGCTTCCCTGATCCATCTTGAGATTGAGGCTTTGGCCGCCGCTTTCCCCTTATGGGGACCCCCAAACTGAACGAACAGTCGCTCGGACTTCCTGAAGGGGGCTGTGCAGGAGAGGTAACGCTTTAATGTCCTGCGTACGTCGAGTAGGAGGAGCCTACTATCTCACCCTCCGAGCTCTTCCGCCGGAAGGGACGGGAGAGTGATCGATTGGTTGACATGAAAGGGGGAGATGACCTTAGGCAAGAACGAGGGGACCGTCCTAAGAACTACCTTATCTTTGAGAAAGTACAGAAAGGGCGGCCGAGAAGACAGGGCTTGTAATTCGGAGACCCGCCTGGCCGAGCAAATGGCCACCAAAAAGACTGTCTTCAGAGTCAGATCCTTCAAGGAGGCCTTCTTCAATGGTTCGAACGGCTCCGTGACTAGTGCGTTTAGTACCAAGTTGAGGTCCCAAGGGGGGATGACCGATCTCCTCTGCGGACGGAGCCGTCTGACCGCTTTCAGGAACCTGGAAACGTCCGCGTGTGCTCCTAAAGGCTTCCCGCAGACCTTACCCCTATAGCAGGAGATGGCCGCCAATTGGACCCGGAGGGAGCTATGTGCTAGGCCCTTGTCGAATCCGGCTTGCAAAAATTCCAGGACCTCCGGGATCGAGGAAGCCAGAGGTTTCCTCCGGCGCTCTGCACACCATGCCTCGAAGATGCGCCACACTCTCACATAGGAGAGGCAAGTTGAGCGCTTCCGAGCGCTCAACAAAGTGGTGATTACTGCCGCCGAGTAGCCACGCTTCAAGAGCCGTGCCCTTTCAATAGCCAAGCCGTAAGCGAGAATCGATCCACGTGTGGCATCTGGACTGGACCTTGTTTCAGAAGGTCCCTCCTGTTGGGGAACCGCCAGGGGCGGTCGGCGATCATCCTTACCAGATCCGCATACCAGGGGCGACGGGGCCAGTCCGGGGCAATGAGGATTACTATGCCCTGGTGAGCTTCTATCCGCTGGATGACTTTCCCTATCAGCGCCCAAGGGGGAAAGACATAAAGGAGACCCTCCGAGGGCCACTTCTGGGCCAGAGCGTCTAAGCCTTCGGACATCCTTTCTTTCCGTCGGCTGAAGAATCGGCTGGCCTTGGCGGATGAGAACCGCGCCATGAGGTCCATGACTGGGGGGCCCCAAAGAGCTACTATCTGGTCGAAGATTTCCTGATGTAGTTCCCACTCCCCGTGGTCTATCTTGCACCTGCTGAGGTAGTCGGCGGTGATGTTGTCCGTGCCGGCCACGTGCTGTGCTGAGAGTGCTTCCAAGCGACGTTCTGCCCACTGGAACAGTGTGTCCGCCTCCTTGATGATTGATGTATGCCACCGCGGTGACATTGTCGGAGAGTACCCGAATCGCCTTCCCTAGCACTAAAGACTCGAGAGCCTTGAGTGCCAGGGTGACTGCCCTCAATTCCAGCCGGTTGATAGGCCACTGAGATTCCAACGTCGTCCAACGCCCCTGGACAAACTGGTCCTCGCAATGTGCTCCCCAGCCTGCTAGGCTGGCGTCCGTCGTCAACAGCAACCATTGTGGAGGTTCGAGGGGCATACCGCGATTGAGGTTCTTTGGACACCTCCACCAGTGGAGGGACTGCTTGGTTCGAGGGGCGCAGGGCAGCTGAAGGAACAAAGGGTGCTGTTGAGGGGACCATCGACGCAACAGGGATCGCTGTAAAGGACGCATGTGCGCCCTGGCACACGGGACTACCTCTATGGCTGCCGCCATGGTTCCCAGGAGTTGCAGGTAATGCCACGCCGAAGGAAGGCGCCTGGACATGAACTGCGTGACTAGGATCCTTAGGTCCCTCACCCTTGTGCTGGACAGAAAAACCCTGCCCCTGCCTGTGTGGAATCTTGCTCCGAGATACTCGAGCTCTTGGGAGGGTACCAGACTGCTCTTTGCGCGATTGATGACCCACCCCAAGTCCTCCAGCACCTGTATCACTCTGGCTGTTGTCCAGCGACTTCCCTCTTCTGACTTTGCCCGAATGAGCCAGTCGTCCAAGTAGGGGTGCACCAGGATTCCCTCCTTTCGTAGTGCCGCCGCTACTACAACCATCACCTTGGTGAACGTCCTTGGCGCGGTCGCTAGACCGAAGGGCAGCGCCTGAAACTGAAAATGGCCCCGAGGAACCGCGAATCTCAGGAATTGTTGATGAGATTTTCTGACGGGGATATGCAAATAGGCCTCTGTCAAGTCCAGTGCCGTTAGGAACTCGCCGTCCCTTACGGCCGCTATGACCGACCGAAGGGTTTCCATCCTGAAGTGTGGCACCTTGAGACATCGATTGACCTGCTTTAGATCCAGGATTGGACGAAAGGTCTCCTCCTTCTTTGGGACCACGAAGTAAATCGAGTACCGACCTGTACCGACCTGGCCTGGAGGGACGGGCACCACGGCCCCGAGCTGTAAGAGACGGGACAGTGTAGATTCTATAGCGGCTCTTTTTGTTGGGGAGCCGCAAGGAGACTGAACAAATGCTGGAGGTATTTGCTTTGCAAATTCGAGAGCGTAGCCCTCTCGGATCACCTCCAGAACCCATTGATCGGACGTGACCCGGGACCAGGCGGGAAGAAAGAGCCTCAGGCGACCGCCTATCGGCATCCCGCCCTCCTGGACCCCCGGACTCTCATTGTTGTTTCCTGGGGCCCGAGGAAAAGGAGGAGGCGGAGAAACCTCTGCCCGCCCCCCGAAAACCTCGGGAGCTTTGTCCTCTACCGGGAAAACGACCCCTAAGAAAGGGGTTCGGTCTTGTCGAGCGAAACCTCCGGGGGTCCCTAGGTTGGTTCCGTGCTGGGGTTAAGGGCCGCGCTTGTTTCGGCCTGTCCTCCGGAAGCCTGCCGCCCTTGGATTCGCCCAGGTCCTTTACCAGCTTATCTAAGTCCTCACCGAATAACAGCTTCCCTTTGAAGGGAAGACGACTCAGGCGAGTTTTGGAGGAAGCATCGGCCGCCCAATTCCGTAGCCACAAATAGCGTCTGGCTGCTACCACCGAGGCCATGTTCTTAGCTAAGCTGCGGATGAGGTCATACTGACTATCCGCCAGGAAGGCCGTACCGGATTCCAACCTCGCTGCGTTGGCCAATGATCCTTCGGCGGAAACCTCCTCTGCCTGGAGTTGCTGAGCCCACCTCAAACAGGCCCGCGCTACCCAGGCCCCTGAGACTGAAGCTTGTAAGGCCAGAGCACTGACATCAAAGGCTTGTTTTAGGAGCGTGTCCAATTTCCTATCCTGGGGATCCCTTAGCGCCGCGCTGCCCTCAACTGGGATAGTAGTTTTCTTTGTTACTGCTGAAACCGCCGCATCCACCCTGGGGGACTTCAGCAGCTCTTTGTCCGATTCAGGGAGAGGGTAGAGGCGGGACATGGCCCGGACCCCTCTTAACCCTGACTCAGGCTGATCCCATTCCTCCTGTATCATCTGACGTACCACTCTGTGGACTGGAAAAACTTTCTGGGACTTCCTGATGGCCTGGATTAAGGGATCCTCTAATGCCTCCTCTTCCCCTGGGGTATCTGAGGCTACATTGAGAGCTTTCAGGGAATCATTAATTAAAGCAGGCAGCTCCTCTCGTCGGAACACTCTAATTATGCGAGCCTGGTCCTCCTCAGGGATCTCCCCTTCTTCAAGCTCCTCCTCTTCCTCCTCTAATTCCTTTTCAGAGACCTCCTCCTCTAGGGTGCCCTGGGAAAGGGAAGAGAGAGGTTCCTCGTGCAGCAGCCTGGGGCGCTTAGGGGGTATTCCTGAGTCCTGAACGCTTGCCCTCAGGGGTCTGGCTACTCTGCCTTCGGATGTCGAGCCCCCCTCTCCTGTCGCAAGCCCCTGTCTGCGCATGCAATAGGCCTGGTGTAATAAAAGCACGAAGTCAGGGGAAAAGAAGTCCCCGACTGCCCCCTCCCCAGGGGGAAGGGTGGAGGGGGGGAGCGGAGGAGGGGGTGCTTCCGAGTGAGAGGGAAGGGATAACTGGGACACTACTTCCCCCTCCATAGGATCCGAGGACCCCTGGGATGACTGGGCCATAGAAAGGCTGATTTCTTGTTCTATTGAGGTGGCTACTGCAGCGCAGCCTCTGCAGACTCCTGCCTCAGATGCAGTACCCCTACGTGTGCCACAAGATGGGCACCTTGACTTGCCAGTCATGCTATCTAGTGGATAACTTAAAATAAATTTTCAACTTTAAACTTAAAATAAAATTCAAATGAAAATATATAATTAAAATTCCCTCTAAAACTTCCTGCACTGCTCTCTCCAGGAGCAAGGATAAGGCAGCGAAATCTCCTTAAACCACTGGGGAATAGACAAGAATTAAAGCAAACTGAAGTTAAACAAAAAAGAAAACAGCAATTACAATCTCCCTAGAGCCAATGGGCTGAGTACTTGCGATTTGTTTGCATGCTTCTCTTCCAGCTCCTCTGCTGTTACCCGGACTGGAGCTGCGATTCCTGCACCGTTGGCTCAACACGTGGCAGGCCGCGGCCACGTGGAGCTCAGAACGGAGGGATGCGGCTGGTCTTAGCGCCTCTCTGGAGCCTCCGGCTGAAGAGAGGGACAGAGGAGGACGAGTGCTGCTTTACCCGCTCGCGGTTGTTCACCTGCGCTGCGATCGCGTCTCCGGAGCTCGCCCCTGCACTCGGCTGACTCGGGGGGGGGGGGGGGGGGCGGTAAAGCCTGAGCGCCGCAGACCGCTCCTCCGCTTCGCGTCTCCTCCAGCGCTCAGCCACCGGGGAGGGCTTCGGCGCGAGGACGCAGGCCTTCCGGAGAGTTGAAGAGGAGCCGCAGCAGGCCTGGTCAGCAGCGAGAGGCTTCTGATTCCCCTGCTCGCTGCTGTAAGCAAAATGGTAACACCTCCGTTCCTCGGCCCGGGCCGGGGGGGGGGGGGGGAGGGAGAAAAAAACAGCAAACAGTAGGGAAGGAAGATTGCCTAAAGAAATAAATATAAAAATTAAAAATAAATTAAAATTAAATTAAATTAAAATTAGTAGGATTTAGCCAAAATTAAGAGAAGGTAAGACTCCAGTAAGCCCTAGGCTTACGGAACCCTCCAGCTGCTTGGAGGCTGAGTATACTGGAGTTGGTGGGTGGCACCAGTGGTATATATACCGCTCCACCCCCAAAAAGGTTGGGCTCAGCCTCCAAGCTGCTGGAAGGGTTGCGTAACCCTAAAGTAAAGGGACTGGACTGGAGTGACGATAAGGAATCACTGTGTTTGAGAAAGCGCGGCATCCCACCAGCAATGGCGGAAGGTGTTATCTGTGTTATGATTGTTGCTTTTATTTGTAATATCATTGGCCTTCACTGCAAGATGATTATGTGATGCTTTGCGCAGGTTGTTCTCCTTCTGGCGCTCATTTATCATGTCCGACTATGGTAAGTATTTGAACTTATAGGATAGAGGTTGTGGGAAAGGGGAAGGGTAAGCGGTTGCCTCACCGCTGTTTGAAACTAAACATGGACAAAACCAAATTAATTTTTTCCCCCTAAACCTTCCTCTCCCCGTCCTCTCTCTCTGTTGATAACACTTTTACTTCCTGTTTCCTCAGCCCGTAACCTCGGTGTCATTTTTGACTCCTCCCTTTCCTTCTCCTCACATATTCAATAGATAGCTAAAACCTATCGTTTCTTTATAACATTAACAAAATTTGCCCCTTCCTTTCTGAACACACTACTAAAACACTTGTCAACTCTCTAATTACTTCCCATCTCGACTATTGCAATCTCCTTCTTGCTGGTCTCCCCCTGAGTCATCTATCTCCCCTTCAGTGTATTTATAACTCTGCTGCACAACTAATCTTTCGCCAGCTTCAATATACTCATATAACCGCTCTTCTCAAGTCACTTCATTGGCTTCCCTTCCGTTTCCAACTGAAACCCCTCCTTCTGAGCTTTTAATGCATTCATTCTTCTGCCCCTCACTATCTTTCCTCTTTCCTCTCCCCCTACACTCCTCCTCGTGAACTCCGCTCTTCTACTGGCTTGCTCTTCTCTTCGCACTATTCTTCCACTGCTAACTGAAGACTTCGCTCCTTTCACCTTGCTGCACCCTATGCCTGCAACAAAACTTCCTGGGTCTGTACGTCAGGCACCTTCTCTAGCCTTTTTCAGATCTATGCTAAAGGCCACCTCTTTGAGGCTGCTTTTGGATCCCGATCCCTTGTCTCCTTACCCCTTCCCTATTCTATCCTTATCTTTTGTCTTGTCTGTCTTGATTAGATTGTAAGCTCTGAGTACGGACTGTCTCTATCTGGGTTTGTACAGTGCTGCATATGCCTTGGTAGCGCTTTATAAACGTTTAATAATAGTAGTAGTAGGTTTGAAAGAGGATGGGAGTGGAGGTTTGGTTGGGAGGAGGGAAGCAGAAGAAAATACGTATTAGCATTTAAGAGGATTAGTACCAAACATGGGATACGAAAAGGTGTTTAATATTTTTCTATTTGCAATTGGAAATCTTCAATAAACAGAAAATAAAAAAAGAAAAGCGAGCGATAGTTTTAATAACCACCAGCAATATTATCACCATGATTTGTATAGCACATATCAGACCTACACAATGCTGTACAGAGACACATAGAAGGTAACTTCATAACGGACTGCCTAAAAAATTTTCAAAGTGCCAAGTTTACTGGGGCAACGTAGGTGCCTATGTGACTTTACAAAATAGGCTCACACAATAACTCCCAAAGGCAAGTGTTAATGTGTATGTGAACTCACACCCCACCACAACTCTGTTCCTACATACGGGCCGACGCAGAAAGCTAGCACAGCCTTTAAGCACACACCACCACGTTTCAGCACACTTTACAACTTTCTGAATGCAGAAAGCAAATGTAAACACCCGCTGAAAAACTAACGCCCAATTAATGCCATGCGTATTTAAATACATTTAAATGTATTTTAATCAGCTGCAAGGTGTGTAAATCATGGTACCCCCAATGCAGAGACAGGCGTAGATGATTTCATAATCTATCAGAGTGCCAAATTTTTACTTCAGGGTCGAGGTGACAAACCTAACGCGTGCCCCCGACATTATTTTGATGGCACCGGATGCTTTCCCTGATACCTATATCATCTTCTTCTCAGATGACCAGGCATCAGGACAAGCCCTAATGTCATCAAAACACTGTCGGGGGCTGGTGCTCTGACAATAGAAGAATCCCTGGTGGTCTAGCGGCCCCGATCCCCCCATAGTATTTTGATGGCATCAGGGATGATCGCAACATTGGGAAAGGCCCCCGATGCCATCAAAATACTGTCGTGGGCTGGTGCCCCAACAATAAAAGTATCCCTAGTGGTCTAGCAGCCTCTGTACCTTCCCCCATTAAATACAAAAAAAAGTAACCTGGTGGTCTAGCAGCCCGGAAATTCAGCCCCTCCCACCTGGTACCTTAAAATAAGCAGGAGCACCGCATACACACTCCTGCTCTGTGCTCACCATCTTGAAAAATGGTGGCATCTGGTCCCACGTGGGGCAGCCTGGGATGTACCGGGAGAGGTCAGACTGCCATATAAGGCATAGTCTACCTTATATGGCAGTCTGACCCACCCGGTGCATTCCAGCATGCATCATATGTGACCAGATGCCGCCATTTTTCAAGATGGTGGACGCAGAGTGGGAGCACGAAGGCGGCGCTCCCACTTATTTTAAGGTACTGGGTGGGAGGGGCTGAATTTAGGGGCCACTAGACTACCAGGTTATTTTTTTGTATTTAATGGGGATGGAGGTATACAGGGGCTGCTAGACCACCAGGTTACTTTTATTTTTGTATTTAATGGGGGGGGGGGGGTGGTACAGGGGCCACCTGACCACCAGGGATTCTTTTATTGTCGGGGCACCAGCCTCCGACAGTGTTTTGATGGCATTGGGGGCCTTTCCCGATGTTGCGATCTTCCCCGATGCCATCAAAATACTATGGGGGAGGGGTGATCAGGGTCACTAGACCACAAGGGATTCTTTCATTGTCGGGGCGCTGGCGGCTTTTCCTGGTGCCACGATTGCCCCTGCCATCAAAATACTGTCAGGGGTAATATGCAAATTAGTCACATGGTGCCAGGAGAGCAAGTCAAACTAGCGCAGGCTTCTTGTGCACATGTATTTGGCTTGTTCTCCCAGTTTAATGCTGCAGTGGTTCATCTGCATGCATACGGTTAACGCGGGGGTCGTTTGCACACCGTATCCTTCCTGCATCCTGTGTGCATTGTCAGGAATGTAAAATCACTTCAGTGCAGGTCTAGCACCGGCCTAATAGTGTGGTGAAAATGTCTGTCTGGCTGCTTTCCCCATGCAGTGCTTCTCTCTAGGGGTCTCATGTCCGTGCTGGGCACTTTGCTTGTCTGTTTCTGCTTCTCTAGCTGCCGGTGTCCAGTATTGTGTTTCATCGGAATGAGGAAGTCTCTTTCTCGCGTCACCATTCCTGTTCAAGGTCTCTCCTGAGCTCTCCCTACAGCTACGACATTTTACCTTGCTCCAGCATTCGAGGCCTCTGCCTTCCTTCTTACAGCTATGCTGCTCAGCAGTGAAGCTTCTAGCTCTGGTTTATGGACCTCCCCTTGTGTGGGGCTGCAAAGGTCATGTTTTGTAGAGGTAAATGAACACAAATTATTTTAGCTTTTTTTGTGTTCTAACTTTTGTTCAGTTTTGTTTCACTTTATTGCACACAAACAAAACGCATGCTACCATGCATTTCCACGTTAGGATGTGCTAAACTGAAACAGAACATCATAAGAATTCACTCAGCATTGTGTAATGACCTCCACACATCAGTCTCACACTACTTCTCCATTTCTGTTTGCACTGCTCAGTTTTGCCTCCGATCTCTCCTGTTTACCTTGTATATAACATCACCGGCCTTGTGAGGCAGCTTTACTTTTGCCTTTCTGCTTGCCTCTTCTTTGGGCCTCATCTCAGCATTCGACCTCACTGCTTGGCTCCTCTGCCCTCCTGTCCCAACATTTGTTTTATCCTCATTCTGATTTTGGTCCCCCTCAACATCTCCACCTAGCCCTCCCTGCTGTACCAGCACAGAGGTATTAACATTTAGAGTTTCAAGTAGCACTAGTAGCTTTTGCCTCAACAGGGGATAAACAGGTGGAGTGTGAGGTAAGTGAGGTACGGAGAGACGCTTTTAAAGTCGTAATTCTGTATATTTTATTCTAAGCTGCCATGGGCTCTTGATGGGACATAAGCAGGGTATTAAGTATGTGGAAACAGAGTAAGCTGCTGCCACAGAAGAGTGTGGGTGTGCTGTCAAGACATTACTGGCGACCCAGCAGATCCCGGGTTTTCTTGGCAGTGTGTCCAGCAGCAGATTGCCCGGCCTTTCTTCCAAGGCAACAGAGAGTAAAGTGACTTGCCCAAAACTAGTGGGAATCAAACCCTGGCCTCTTGGTAACCAGGCCGCTGCTCTAACCACTAGGCTACTCCTCCACTCTGCTGCCACAGGAAAACCTGTATAAATGTGTGAACTACTGGTTTGTCAGGCAGGCAACCCACCAATAGCAACAAGACCTATCTTGCCATTTTTTCATGGTGAAAAGACACAGATCAAAAGAACAGACAGCCAGCTGGATGGACTCAACCAGGACATATCCAGAGATGCCATAGCTTCCTGTGGGTGAAGAATGTTGAATCTTTCCCTGAGGAAGGATTCTTGGAATCCAAAACATAATGCTATGTCGGTGTCATGATTTTAAAAGCGCATGGATGATTGAAGATATAGTAATGATTGTTGACTGTGATTCTATCCCAGCATGGTGTTTTTGAAACATCTACATCGTTGAAAAATAGTTGGATAAAAGGTGATGTTCAAAAAAACCATTAAAGATATTATTCAAATTTGAAGAATTATTTTATTTTAGTTTAACATGGATAGAAATACACAGATGTATTTGGACTATTTTTAACAAAAAAATGTTTTCATTAATGTGGAATGTGAATAAAGGAATCTGTTGGACTGTTCCCCAAGGAAATAATTAAGGTCCTGCCAAAAATTTGTTGGCTATAAAATTGAAATGATATAAAAAAACGAAAGAGTAATGAATAGTTGAAAGTTGCTTCCTGAGGTTAATCTAAGCTAATTCTGAAAAATAAAACAAATGAGGCAATATACTATTAGGAACTAAAGGAATGTTCTAAATGTAAACGCCTGCAACTCGGCTGCTGGTTTCTGTTATGCGTGCCCTGTGTAGCACTGCATATATATGGTGAGAATGAGCAAAAACCGTTGTGGAAATATTTTACTGTAATTTATATTAGCCTAGTCCTGTGATGACCATTCTCCTGGTTGCAACAGTGAAGAAGTGCAGCACTTTTGGGGCATGTTAACTTCATTAATGCATGTTAACCTGTAGTAAACACATGTTGTGCCACTTCAGCTGGTCTCCCTCAGTCTCATCTCTTCCCCCTTCAGTCTATTCACCACTCCACTGCCTGTTTGATTTTCCGTCAGCCTTGTTTTGCCCACATCACTGCTCTCCTCAGATCTCTTCACTGGCTCCCTATCCGTTTCTGTTCACTTTAAGCTTCTCCTTCTGACCTATAAGTGCATTCACTCTGTGGCTCCTCAGTGCCTTTCTTCTCTCATTTCTCCCTATTTCCCCCCTCGTGTACTCCGTTCTTCTTCCCAGTTGCTTCTTGCTATGCCCGTCTCCTCTATTGCCAATTCAGATTCCGCTCTTTTCACCTTGCTGCTCGTTACGCTTGGAATAAACTTCCTTTGTCTATACGTCAGGCATCTTCTTTGCCCCTCTTCCAACTCAAGTTAAAAGCTCATCTTTTCGCCTCTGCCTTTTGATTTTGCTGTTCTCCTTCCTTCCCCTCTTTTATTTCACCTTTCTTTCTTCCTCTTACACTTGTTCTTACCTCTTTCCTTTGTCCTGTCTCTCCTGCTCTTGTCTCTTTGCCCTTGTTCTTTTTCTACTCCTTTTCTTGCTTTGTCTTTTTAGATTGTAAGCTCTTTTGAGCAGGGGCTGTCTTTTGTGTTTTCATGGTACAGCGCTGCGTGCGCCTGGTAGCGCTTTATACATGCTCAGTAGTAGCCACTGAAATAAATGTGCGCGTGCGTGCCCTTTGTGTGTGTAGTGGGGGGTAAAGTGATCGAGTGTATGTTCGGGAGGACGGTGTACCGTTTGGCATATATAGATTTTAATTTTTCTCCCTATATATTCATCCCGTTAAGCTCCACCTCACACTGCTCCCTGCCCACTTCAACCCCTCCCCATTCGGTTCCCCTTCTCCTTCCTGTCAGCACCGCCCACCCTCTGCACTCCATTCCCTCATCCTCCTCTCTCTTTCTTTTTAAAGGTACTGCCCCTTTAAGTTCTTGCTGCCTCTCTCCTGTCTTACTATTTTTTGTTGTTCTGAAGGCTCCGCTCCCCAACAGAAGGGATCTTTGCAGCATCTAAGCCCTGATTGCAGCACAGATCACTCTGGTTCTGCCTGCAGGGATCCAATCTCCCATAGGCAAAACAGGAGGGGTTTTCTGCCTGTGATTGGGGGGGAAGAAGTAAATACCAGACGGCCAAGTATAAATTTCTGGTCGCCATGGCTGTAGAAATGGACAGATAAAGGGGATACCAGAATCCCCAATAAGTAATTGAAGATGGACGAATTTCTTAATACAGAATGTGTTTAGACGTTTGACTTTTCACTTACTTCCTCTTAAATAGAATAGTATGTCATGATCATGAGTTCTGTGTAACCGTTTTTAAAATAGTCTGGAACATTGTTAACGCAAGCATAAAGGGTAAACATAGGCTATGAACTGCACAACCATAGTTCATTGTACAGTCACCTATAGGTCCTGCTGACAACATAATTTTTGCAGTTTTTGCAATTATAAATAATTTTGTCATAATCAAGTGAATTTCATCTAATATACTGTAATCAGATCTTACTCTGTAAAAAGAACTTTGGCGACACCTTGTGTTATTTCACAGTTATAATAAATGACTGTTACTTCCCCTTTTTCTTTAATAAAAGGAGCTTTTTAGGAGGAAGAATTTGAATTCAATAAGCGTGGAACTATGCATGTCCATAGACCGTTTATTGTCTTCCCTCTGAGCTCAAAGAAAGTAGCACTTGTGTGTGTGATTGTGTTCTGTATTACTCTCTGCCTGTTTCTCACTGTTTGAGGGACCAGAGACCAGAAAGAGCCGTGGTATTGTGGCCAGATCATGGGGTTTTCTTCAGTTAGTGCCGTGACTCGGATCTCTGTGTTTCTTCAGCAGTTGGAAACAGCAGACAAGTCTCCAGGACACAGGCAGTGGTTGCCGTGAGTGAGTACACTAAAGAATTGACAGATATCTGTGTGTATATTGTGATTGTAATGTAAAGCCGGTAAGGTTAATTAGAGATCTCAGATAAGTGGAGCGAGAAGGCTCATGAGATGGGGCAGAGAAAGGAAGCCCTAATTATGAAATGAGGCGCATGTTTGGTGATAGCGCCCTTATGTTAACATTCAATGGCTGCCAGTAACCACAGTTTGCTGTTCCTCCTTGGTAGAACGTTTCAGTAGGACAAACTGTTAGTTACAGTATGAGACGTCTTTTGGGGTGACCTCATACCAGCCACTTACTCTGTGTTTTGAAAAATTTAAAAATCAAGTGTTTAGGATGGATAGTGTAAATATAAAAGAAACTGAAACTTACAGGGAGAAACTTAAATCATTGCTCTATGAAAAAAAATAGAATTAATCAAACAATGTTTTGAAGGACTGATTTTCATGTCATAATTGTAGTGTGAAGTTTGTTTTCTCTAATTTAGTGGTTAGGGAAGTGTGCTGTGCAGTATAGGTTTTGTTTTTTACTGCAGTAATAATTTAGAGGTTTCCGACAAGATAACAGCTTGGCATGACTGCAATATTAGCAGGAAGAAAGTCTTGAGCAACCGTGGTAAGATTTTCTTTTGTTAGACTAACCATAAGCCTTATTGGGGAAGTTAAAAAAAACTCCAAATGTAATTAACCATTTCTCTTACTTGTGTATGTATAGTAAATAAGTTTTGTTTTCTAGGTCTGGATCTGAACTTATTTTGGGTTATGAGAATTTATCTACTGATTCCATTCTATGTGTAATAATGCAAATGCTGAAAAATGTTATTAGAAACACTACTCCTTGGTGCTTCTTATGTCTCTGGATACTTTGGAAAAAATTGATTGATATATTCTCCAAATTGTATTTCTAGTTATAATTGATGTGAATGAATGGGAAGATCTTCCATGCTTTGATTTATTTAGATAGTCAAGTTAAGTCAAGTAAGTTTGTTTAATTAAAGGGAAAAAGTGAATGCTACACCTACATTCAAACAAGTGAATTAAGTAATTAAAACAGTATGGTGAATATATGTATAATGTTTTATTTTTCTTTTGTGATAGTGGACTAGTTGAAAATTACAACTATGATAGTGTATGAGTAACAATGTCTGAAGAAAAAAATGCTGATTTTTTTTCCTAGTCTCTTTTAAACTAATCTGCAGGAGTCAATTGGAGGAGTGATCTTAAATTCTCATGTCATGTATGTTTTAGTTATTATGGAAAGACCTCTGCAGAATTGATGTTGTTAATTGCAAGTGTGTATACTAACTCTTCTATTGCTGCTGTTTGTGTTCTCGCTCAGAAATTTCCCACTGGACTTAAGCCACTGGGCTATTTTTCAGACTTTTGTTGCCCTGTTGTAGCAGGAATGCCTCCATGTTTTCAGTTTTCTGGCAGCAGTAGTCTTTGCAATCCAAATTACTGATTTTCTAGTACTATAATATGCCTCTCATTCAGTTTTCGTATCTTTTACACTTGGAAAATCCAGCTTCCTTCTAGTTCTAGATTGTTACTGTTTGATCTCACTATGTACTGATGGTTCTGCTTTGCGCAATGAGTAAGGAAAATTGATGCAATTATAAGAGTTGATTCTGTGGCAGAGTCGGCTGCTTGTTATTTGCTAGTGCTCAACCAGCTGAAGTGTTCGCTCTTTCTAGAGCTCTTATCTGCTCATTTGATCATCAATAATAATTGTAGCTCAGGCTTCTTGTTTGAGGAGCTCTATGTGCTGATACTACTATGCTATTTTGTTCTGAAAACAGTGTAACAAAGATAGGACTGTTAAGCCATTAAGAAGTGGTAACTGACTTTCTAGTTGGTTCAAATTTGGTGTTAAAAAGTTTTACCCTTATGTAAATGTTCCTTCTTTTGTGAGCTTAGATGTCTATGCGAATTAGAATGGAATAGAGAAGTAGTCTAATGACTAGAGTACTAGCACTCCTTGTGAACTTGGACAAGTCACTTAACCCCTCCTTGCCTTACAGAGAAAAATTCCAAGTTATCAATGTTCCTGTTTAATGCGCTGTACCAAGTTTTAGTTGCAATGTGAACTGCTGTGATTAGTGGGGAAAGTGGTATTAAAAAAATAAAAAGTAAC
Organism: Ichthyophis bannanicus; assembly: GCA_033557465.1. NCBI lineage: Eukaryota > Metazoa > Chordata > Amphibia > Gymnophiona > Ichthyophiidae > Ichthyophis > Ichthyophis bannanicus. Next base: position 126,007,096 of record CM066049.1, read on the forward strand.
ATAAAAAGGAAAAGGGTATATTACTGATAATGTTTAAAGTAATGTGAGTTGAACCATCAGCTAAGACAGTAAGACAGCCTTCCTAATAATTGTTGACAATTGAAATGAGTTTAATTTGTCATAAACTGCTAGTTATGTTTTAATGTTGTTACCCCTTGAATAACCAGATTGACTATATCTTGGATATTGTTAAAGCTGGAAAATACATCGCAAATATAATTAATGATATGAATATGTACAATTGTGTTCCTGACAGGAAAAAGAAATGTGTCTATCAGGCCACATGCTAACATTTGATTTGGCAAGTAGACAGAATAAGTTTAGGAATGAAATAATAAGTATGTTACAGGTTAGCTATGTAATAATTTAGTACTAGCAATAAATGTATTGTAATTAATAGATAATATAATTCTGTTCAACAATTTAAGACTGTCATTAGGGATGAATAATTGTGCTTGTTTGCAATTGTATGGCATCAAGAGAGATGCTGTAGTGGAGAGTTGAATTTTTACAAATTATATATTGTATGCACTGAATCCTATGGGCCGAAGAGGAAAGCGACTGAATGAAATGCTACTGGATATGGAGACTCCTGATAAAGATCAGCGATTCCAGCGGAACTACTCAGGTATGTGCAGCAGTGAAGCCTGGGTAGATGGTCACTGAAAAAGCTCTATCTAAGATGTGCATGGAACAGCCCATGGTGTGAAAAGATGCTGCTGAAGAATCTGGAGTGATGACTGGTGTCATGATATGAGGGACTAATCTCTGAATTATTGCTAGATCTATGAGAAGCAGTTGGCCACTGCTAGATGAGGTAGTGCTTGGTAAAGTCTTGCTCTCTGTACACATTTTTATTGAGGCTAAGCAAAGGTAAACAATGTCACATGATTTTGTATAACAACTTCCTCCAACGAACAAGATGGAGCTCACCTATGGACCAGATGTGCCTAGGACTCTGAAGGAACATCTGCAAAATGAAGCCTATTGTAGAAGATTTATTCTGGATTTGGACATGTTTCAGCTACTGCTCTTTTGTAATGATTCTTTATAGAATCACAGGGAGGACTGTAGAAATGGACAGATAAAGGGGAAATGGACAGATAAAGGGGATACCAGAATAGGATGTCATGATCATGAGTTCTGTGTAACCGTTTTTAAAATAGTCTGGAACATTAACGCAAGCATAAAGGGTAAACATAGGCTATGAACTGCGCAACCATAGTTCATTGTACAGTCACGTATAGGTCCTGCTGACAACATAATTTTTGCAACTTTTGCAATTATAAATAATTTTGTCATAATCAAGTGAATTTCATCTAATATACTGTAATCAGATCTTACTCTGTAAAAAGAACTTTGGCGACACCTTGTGTTATTTCACAGTTATAATAAATGACTGTTACTTCCCCTTTTTCTTTAATAAAAGGAGCTTTTTAGGAGGAAGAATTTGAATTCAATAAGCGTGGAACTATGCATGTCCATAGACCGTTTATTGTCTTCCCTCTGAGCTCAAAGAAAGTAGCACTTGTGTGTGTGATTGTGTTCTGTATTACTCTCTGCCTGTTTCTCACTGTTTGAGGGACCAGAGACCAGAAAGAGCCATGATATTGTGGCCAGATCAAGGGGTTTTCTTAAATGACGACCTAGTAGCTGGGCTCTCTTGAGCCCCGCCTTAAGGGCATGTTTACTAAACCCAGTTAGGATTCTGCAGCTAACACAGTGAACTCTGTTAACTGCAAAAGCTGTTTGGTGTCTGTTGAGGATATGCACGGCATTTCCCAGGAGATACTGCACCGAAAAGGCAAAGAGCACAGTCTGATAGTAGTCTGGATGCATCTATCACCACCCACTGAGGTGGTGTTAGTTGCACCTATGCTGTCTGAAAATAGCGTAGTTACTTACCTGTAACTGGAGTTCTCCGTGGACAGCAGGATGAGTCAGCCACACCTGGTGACGTCCCCCGACGGCGCCGTATACGGAAGTGCTCTCTAGAGCTCAGAACCTTTCTGAGCATGAGCCAGAGGCCCAACTTACGAGCCCGCCCCTAGCCAGCCAGTGAGTCTCTAGCTGTGACGGCACGTCCATGGCTAGGGGCGTGCGGAGGCCGACCTCGGCCTGGGGAGGTGGGTGGGAATGTGTGGCTGACTCATCCTGCTGTCCACGGAGAACTCCAGTTACAAGTAAGTAACTACGTTTTCTCCTAGGACAAGCAGGATTCGTCAGCCACACCTGGTGCCTCCCTAGCTGAGCGATAGCGCGTAATAGCAGTGGAGAGGGAGGCCGAGATAAGTTGGCTTTTATTCTCACAGCAAAAAAACAGGTTAATATTGTACGTTAGACAGGTCAACATAGCACACATGAACAGTGGCCAACATGGCCGAACGATAAGGCCAACATGGCCGAAAGCTGAGACTAGCTGAGTCAGTGAATGGGTGGCCAACGTGGCCGTTTCGCAAGGTCAACGTGGCCGGTGCTAGTTACTAATAGAAAGGCCAACGTGGCTGAAAGCAGTCATGTCCCATTGGCGGTGGAGAGGACAGCCTGTCCAAAAGCGCAGCGCGCTTGCGTGTCCAAGTCTAGGCAGTAATGTTTCTGGAAGGTATGAGCGGAGGACCACGTGGCGGCTCTGCAGATTTCGATCAGAGGGGATGGAGCGCTAGTTAGCGATAGTGGCCGCTAGTGCCCTGAGCTGGTGCGGTCCTACGTTCGGGGCCGTGTGTGCGTCTGCCAGTTCATGGCAGAGGCCGATACAGCCTGAGATCCATTGGGCCATGGTACGCTTTGTGACCGGGCGCCCTGGTCTGTTGGGGTCGTAGGAGACGAACAGCTGAGAGCCCTTCCGGAGAGGACCTGTCCTGAGAATATAGGTTCGGAGGGCTCTGGTGCAGTCGAGGGTGTGGAGCCTCTCTTCCTCGGGAGAAGAGTGAGGCTCGGGGTAGAACGTGGGCAGCTCGATGGTTTGATTGATGTGGAACTCTGAAGACACTTTTGGAATGAACCTGGGGTGAGTGCGAAGGGTGGCTCTATCCTGCAACAACTGGGTGTATGGTGGATGAGCCACCAGCGCCTGAAGCTCGCTGATTCGGCGTGCGGAGGTGATGGCCACCAGGAACAGAGTTTTCCATGTTAGGTACTTCATGGTGGCAGTAAGTAATGGTTCGAAGGGCGCCTTGGTCAGCTGCTGGAGAACAAGGTTTAGATCCCACGCTGGGGCAGGAGCCCGTATAGGAGGTCGCAGGTTGTGCAGTCCTTTCATGAAGCTCACGACTAAGGGTAATGAGGCGATGGTTCCGTTGCCTGAGCGCTCATGGAATGCCGCAATGGCTGAGAGGTGCACGCGAACAGAGCTGGTTTTGAGACCCTGTTCCGAGAGCGAGGCAAGGTACTGAAGGACGCATGGGACCGGGCAGTCGGAAGGGTTGGGCCCTCTGGGTGCGCACCAGAGGCTGAAACGCTTCCATTTGAGGCCATAGGACTTTCTGGTGGATGGTCGTCTGGCTGCCAGGATGATGTGTTGCACCTCTTTCAGGACACGCATTGAAGAGAGAGTCATCCGCTCAACCTCCACGCTGTTAGTGCCAGGGACTCCAGGTTGTGGTGTAGTGTGAGCCCCTCGTCCTGAGTTAGCATGGACTGTTGGAGAGGGAGGCGGAGGGGCGGTTCCTGCGACAGGCGTAGCAAAGTTGGGAACCACATCTGCCAGGGCCAGTATGGAGTCACGAGAATGATCTGGGCCCTGTCCTGCATGACTTTCTGCAGCGTCTTGGAGATCAGGGGGGTGGGTGGGAAGGCGTATACAAGAGACCACTCCCCCCAGCACACGGCGAAGGCATCCGACGCCAAGCTGTGAGCTGACGGATGTTTGGAACAAAACAGGGGGCATTTCTTGTTCTGGTCTGTAGCGAAGAGGTCGATCTCTGGCTGGCCCCAACGGCTGAAGATGAGGGAGGTGGCATGGGGACTCAGGGTCCATTCGTGTGGGCTCAGCTGCCGGCTCAACCTGTCTGCCAAGGCGTTCTGGTTGCCCGGGAGATAGGACGCTTTTATCCAGCAGTGGTTCGTTAGGATTAGTGCCCAGGTCTTGAGCGCCTCCCTGCACAGGGGTTGCGAGCCCGTTCCTCCTTGTTTGTTGATGTAGAACATGGCCACCTGGTTGTCTGTCAGTATCAGAATTGACTTGCCCTTGATATGTGGCAGGAAGGTATGTAGCGCGTATCGTATGGCTCTGAGTTCCAAAAGATTTATGTGGAAGCCCGTCTCAGTCACCGTCCAGGCTCCCTGCGTGCATAGTTGGCTGCAGGAGAACAATCTATCCATCAACATAAAGAAAACCGAAGCCATAATAGTAACAAAAGAACCTGATTTCAAACCACCTACCCACCTCAACATGGGAACCACACAAATCCAAGTCCAGCCTCAAATAAGATATCTAGGGGTCATCATCGACCAAGCTCTCACCCTCAAACAACAAATCAGCAAAACTGCTGGGATGATATTCCACAAAGCCAAAACTATTCAACACCTCCGGCCCCTCCTAGAACCTCACGACTTCAGGACCGTGATGCAAGCTGTGACACTCCCTCATCTGGATTTCTGCAACATAATCTATCATGGACTTCCTGCCTCGCACACCAGCTCCCTCCGTACTGCCTTAAACACTACAGCAAGGATCATTCAGAATGCAAAAAAACGGGACCACATAACTCCAATCCTAAGAAACCTTCACCTCCTTCCAGTGCAAGCAAGAATCAAGTACAAAGCTATCTTACTCACCCACAAAACTATCCACCAAAAACAGATCACCTCCCTACACTCATTACTGCCTCGACCATCCCACAACAGATCAACCAGACATTCCTGCAATAACTCTATCGTTGTCCCTTACAAAAGAACCAAATCCACACAACGGACCTGCAACAGAGCATTCGAACTCTATGCTCCATCCCTCTGGAACTCTCTACCAAAACACATCAGGAGCAACGCTGACATCACATCATTTAAGAAACAGCTAAAGACAATCATATTCCGTGAACATCTCTGAACGGAAACAACACCATGACCTAAACACTTAGAAGTAAACATGTCCATGTCTACCCAAATCATTAAATGTTGACCCTGGTGATGGCCCCACCCTAAAAAAATTACCCCCCCCCGATGTTACATGTTACACCGCTTTGACCCGGTGAAAAGCGGGATATAAATGCAGTTAAATAAATAAATAAATAAATAAATAAATATGGGCTCCCCATCCCGCCCGGGATGCATCGGTAGTGATGGTGACCTGGTGACTGGGTTGTTGGAATCGTTTCCCCATAGTGAGGTTCCGTTTGACTGTCCACCACTGAAGGCTCCTCTTTGTGCGGGCATCGAGAGTGATTTTGACGAAGAGCGGCTGGGCGCGCTGGCTCCAGCACGAGCGTAGGCGCCACTGAAGGGTCCGCATGTGTAGTCGTGCTAGAGGCAACACGTGGGTGGTAGCAACCATATGGCCAAGAAGGCATAGGAGGGAACAGGCCGTTGAAGTTGTTTGAAGAGAGGCTGTCATGGCTAGAGAGGCCAACTTCTTGGCCCTCTGGATTGGAAGAAACGCTTTTGCCTCTACTGTATCTATGTCAGCCCCTATAAACTCCAGACACTGAGTGGGGACAAGTTGCGACTTCTGGTGGTTTACCAGAAATCCGAGAGCAGTGAGCAGGCGGATAGTCCGCCTGATGGCCCACCGAGTCTCCCGCGGTGATGGGGATGATAGGAGCCAGTCGTCCAAGTATGGGAAGACATGAATTCCCTGTTTCCGCAGGTGAGCTGCTGCGACGGCTACACACTTCGCAAACACCCGGGGTGCTGGTGAGAGCCCGAAGGGGAGGGCCTTGTACTGATAATGGTTTCAGAGGGCTTGAAAACACAGGTATTTTCTGTCCTGAGGGTGAATTGGGACGTGTATGTATGCGTCTTGGAGGTCCAGGGATGCGATCCAATCCCCTGGCTGGAGGAGAGGCAGGATCGAGTCCAGAGAATACATGCGGAACTTCTCTTTGAAGATGAACATGTTTAAGTTCCGCAAGTCTAGGATAGGGCGCATCCCTCCCGACTTCTTCGGAACGAGAAAGAATCGGGAGTAGAATCCCTGATTGGTCTGCTCCAGGGGCACTGGTTCGATGGCTTGAATTGTCAGGAGATGCAGTAATTCCAGGTGCAGTGCAAGGGATGTTTTGCTGTCGTTGGGTGGTGGTTGCGCAGAGTGCTGGTAAGGGTGAGACCGGAAGCGCAGACGGTACCCCTCTTGAATGATCCGCAGGACCCACATGTCTGAGGAAATAAGTTGCCAGGAGTCCCAGAAGGCGGTCAACCGTCCCCCAACCAGGAGGGTTGTCCGTTTCTCCGCGGCCTGGTTGTCAAAAGGACGGTGTGTTTTTGCCCGATGGGGGTGGCCTTTTCTTTTGCTTTCTGTCCTGTGACTTTTGTTGATGTGGGGCTCCATACGAGGGTCTGTAGGAAGCCTGTTTATAGCGGGGTTGCTGCTATTTGTGGTATGAGTGATACCCTTTGTGGTTGGTGAAGGATTTCCGGTTATATGTTGCTTTGGTATTGGAATGGCGTTCCAGGCCATCCTCGGCGAGGGTTTGTAGTGTGGAACAGTGCTTCTTCATATCGTTGACGGTATCCACCACTTTGTCCCCAAAGAGCGACTCTCCATTGCAGGGCACATCCGCGATGCGCTCATGAGTGTCTTCACGCAGGCCCAAAGCTTGCAACCATGCTAATCTCCTAGTGGAGATGGCGGTGCCCGCTGTGCGCGTCGCAACCTCAAACGCGTCGTGAACCGTGCTGATGAGATGCTTTCCGCACTCATTCAGGTCCCCAATTATGGATAGTGCTTTTGCCTTCTCCTCGGTAGGAAGGGTTGCTAAAGTGTCCTTGAGGGTCATCAGCAAGGCGTCCTGGAAAAGTACATGTTGAAACTGGTGCGCAGTAATGCGTGCATTAAGCATAGCTCCTTGGAAGACTTTCTTCCCGATGTCATCCAGGAGTTTGAGGTCTTTACCAGGAGGAAAGTTGGCGTGGTTGTGGGAGGATTTCATGCGCTTTAGGGCTGAGGAGACCACTATGGAGTGATGCGGTAGTTGGCTTTTCCCGAATCCAGGGGCGTGTTGGACCTGGTATTTAGCATCTAGTTTCTTAGGGCATGTTGGCGAGGAGGCCGGGCTCTGCCATAATTTTGTATGCACATCCAGGAGACGCTGATGTATTGGCAAGGTGATGGGTGCCTTTGGAGCGTCAAGATACTTGAAAACCTCCGGGCCGTCCCGCTGAGGACCTGGATTTGTAAAGTTGAGAGCGGTAGCCACTTTGCGCAGAAACTTGGGGTATGTAAGGTCCTCAGGAGGTGGGATGGATGCTGGTTTGGTGCTTGCGGATGCCCCTATGGACGGGAGCTCCGAGTTCTGTACCGATGCCCCGTTGGCCTTAGGGGATTCGGATCCGAGAGGTGTCAGTTCTTCCTCATCCTCAGAACTGAGGAAGGATGAGGATCCGTGATCCACAGAGGCACTGCTGGTGAAGGTATGGTCAAAGTCCGGGTTATCAGGTTTTGCAGTGGGAAGACTTGAGTCTAGTGGTCCTTCCGAGCATGCGGTCTGGGCAGTAGAATCCTTGGGCCCTTCTGGAAGGGGCTGGGCAGCAGTACCTTGGAAGCCATCTCACAAAAGCTCCGTGAGGTTGGATAGTAGCTGTAATATGGCTCCTTGATTGGGCAGCGTCACTGTGGGGGTGGAGGTTGACTCAGAGTGCTGGAGCAGAGGGTCTCTTGGCTGGTCTGGGCACCGAGCTGGGGCTGCGATGTTTCCTTTTTAGAGAAAGTTCATTTTCGGAGATGCCGGGACTGCGGGGGCTGGGGTGTCTCCTGTGCCTTCTGCAATCCTGGCTCCGATGCCTGCGCCGATGATGACTGTCGCTTCTATTGCTGCGGTGATCGTGTTGGCTGCTCCGATCGCGTTGCCTGCTCCTATCATGGACGCTGCCCCGATTGCTCCGTTGATTGCTGTGCGGAGTCAGTGGTGCCGTGTCGGCGCCGATAGCTGGGGAAGCCCTGGGATGTCCAGGGGAGGTCCTGTGTTGCTGTCCAATAGATAGTAGATGGGAGGAGCTAGGCAATCCAATGGGAAGTGGTTGGGTGGGGTTAGGTAGTCCTTGACGCTGGCCAATAGATGAAGAGGGGGCGGGGCTCACTGTGCTGATGTCGGCAAGATGGCCGCCCCCTGAAGCAGCATGGTCAGGGTAGCGTGGGACTCCCCAGGGGCTCTTAATGGTGCCGTGAGAGCAGCGTGGGTCCCAGGAGGAGCTAGAAGCATGGCGCTTTTCCCCCCTAGTACCTTTGGAGCTGCGGGAGTCAGTCTTCTTCGTAGAGGGAGACTTGGACTTGGCTGGGTCTCCGTTGCAAGCGGAGGGGGCCGTAGCTGAATGACCGGGGATGGAGGCCTCGAGGGGCACATCCCGTGTCGGTGAGGCGGACCTTGGAACCTCGGAGCTCTGTGCAGCAAGGAAGTCTTTAAGAGCGTGGCTTCTGGACTTCAGAGCTCTGGGGGACATCCTGGAGCAGTGCTGGCAGTCCTGGACCTGATGACTGGTGCCCAAGCATCTAACGCAGTGATCGTGTGCGGAGCTGCTCATCTTCCTCGAGCAGCAGCTGCATTTCTTGAAACTGGGTTTTGTAGATGGCATCTTCTTGTGAGTATGTCTTTAATTATCTCCTCTGGCTAGAGAGGGCAGGATCCGCGTGTGTTAGGCACGGTGGAAGAAAAAAGACTGGTTGACTAAGGGCGGGCTCGTGGGTTGGGCCTCTGGCTCATGCTCAGAAAGGTTCTGAGCTCTAGAGAGCACTTCCGTATACGGCGCCGTCGGGGGACGTCACCAGGTGTGGCTGACTCATCCTGCTGTCCACGGAGAACTCCAGTTACAGGTAAGTAACTACGCTATTTTCAGACAGCATAGGTGCAACACACACCACCTCAGTGGGTGGTGATAGATGCATCTAGACTACTAAGGTTCTGAGCTCTAGAGAGCACTTCCGTATACAGCGCCGTCAGGGGACGTCACCAGGTGTGGCTGACGAATCCTGCTTGTCCTAGGAGAACCAACGATTACCATGCACGGGTATACCTGCAGTAACTGCATGATGCAGACTTGCAGGGCCGGCCCCAGAGTTGGCTCAAGTTGTTGCCGGCCCAGGCAAACCTTAAGCTTTACTCCTCCCCCCCACTCCCCAGTCAAAATCTGTTGTTTAGCTTTGAATGCGGTGCACCTTTCTGCTCCCCTTCCCCCTATCCCTACCTACCCACGTTGTTGCCCCAGGCAGCTGCCTAGTTTGCTTAATGGGATGGGCTGGCTTTACAGCTATGCCCACTCTCTGTCCTCAAGCACAGCTAACAAGTATTCTGCAAATAGCATAGAAATTTGCTGCTCTATCTACCAGGCCGATGCAGAAAGTCAGTGCTGAAGTTGTGCTCTATCAACTTTTTATGCCTATTTGCAGCGTACTTGATAGCTCATGACTTCAGCATGGGCATGTAGAAAGGGGCTTATATGTAAATGAGCCACGTGTTAAACTATGCACATGCAAATGAGGCACACATTAAACTGTGTGCAAAATGGAAACGTTAAAATGGGGCAGCAAGACAAACACATGTGCACAAGAAGTCGGTGCAAGTTTGCCATGCTCTCCCAGAGAAATGGGCACCATGTGGCTAATTTGCATAGGGAGCCCTAACACTATTTTGATGGCATGAGGGCTTTCTCTGATGCCTGGATCATCTGAGGATCCAGGCATTGAGAAAAGCCCCCGATGCCATCAAAACACTGTCGGGGGGCCAGTGTCCTGACAGAAAGCAAATCTCTGGTGGCCCAGCAGCCCCGATTCTCCCAAGTAAAAATACTCCCTAGTGGCCCTGAACTTCCATCTCTTGCCAAACCAAAAATAACCCTGGTGCCCTGAACCCCCCTCCTGGTAGCTTTAGAAATGAGTGGGAGCGCTGCCCACATGCTCTTGTCCCATTTGGTTCCTGGCCCCAGTGATGCATCCATATAAGGCATATTCTACCTTATTTGGCAGTTACCCAGCGCATTCCAGGATGCATCGAGTGGGGATGCCATTTTTCAAGATGTTTCTAAAGGGTACTGGGGAAGAGGGTGGAGGGGTTCAGGGCTACTGGGCCACGGAGAAGGGGGGGGGGAGGGAATCAGGGATTTGCTTTCTGCCAGGGGCAACAGCCCCCAACAGTATTTTGATGGCATCAGGAATTTTCCATGATGTCTGGATCATCTTTGAAATTTCTGCTGAGGTGATCCAGGCTTTGAGGAAAGCTCCCGATGCCATCAAAACACTGTCGGGGCACACGTTATATGTTCAAGACACTGGCAGTAAAGCTGGTTGTGAAATCGCTACGTGTTTCTCCGCTTCGGGCGCAGTCAGTATTTGCATAGCATTTCATTGCGTGCTGCTCAGTGCCTGTAAACCAAACACATTTAGACAGTGCTGGCGTTATCCGCGCTTAAAGGCCGCGCTAGTTTTCTGCGCTTGCTGTCTGCTGCGCTAAGAGCTAACGCAGTCTGGTAAGCGCGCGCGCCGGACCTCACCTCTGCTTCTGGAGCTCCAGCGTGAAGCTGCTGCTGCTCTGCGGCGCGAGGAGCCCCGGGCTCGGCGCGCGCCTGCCGCCCCCGGACACGACGGCAGGGGGCGAGGTGGGGCACAGGCCGCACGCCCAGGCCGTCTCCGCGCCGGGTTCTTTGGGGAGCAGCGGGGAGAGGGGCCCCTGGCTGTCCACCAGCGGGGGCCTCGGGGTCCCGCCCAGGGGCCGCCCGTCTAGGGAAATGTTGCTGAGGAAGGTGAGAGCTGCCTGCCTGCGGCGGGAGTCCCTGCGCCTCCGCTGTTGTCCCCGGCCGCCATTGCTCGCTGAGGCCCGAGGCCCGCAAGCGGCGGCGGCCATTCTCTGAGTGAGCGCCCAGCGCCTTGCCCCGCCCACGCCATGCACTCATTGGACCGCACTGTCGCGGCCTGCCCATCCCGGACATTCATTGGTCGGTGCTACCCTCGCCCCGCCTGTTCCACAAACGTATTGGCACACGCTTTCGCGCCCCGCCCATCCCATGCACTCATGGGACCACACTATCACGGCACGCCCATAACATGCAGTCATTGGCTTACACTGCGACGCCCCGCCTAGGCAAAACACCCATTGGTCATTAATGCCGTGCCTCGGCTCTACCCGCTCAGTCATTGGCTGACACTACTTGGGCGGGAAGAATTGTAATCAGAGCAAGGCTGGTGTAGACCGCACTGTCTACTGCTATTTATCATTTTTATAGTGCTGCTCCTAAGAACTGTCTTGTCTGTACTTTGCAATTGAAAATACGTTTCCCTTTATTATTCTATTCACATATCTGCACTGTCTTACGAGTACAGCTGTCTGAATGCTTCCTGGTTGCATTTTTGTGTGCCATAAGTCAATACTGACTGCTGGCGGCATGACCGGAAGTAGATTGCCAGCCCCTTTCTTCTGAGGCAATCATGTGACGCGCCTACGGTCAAGGAGCTCCAGTGGGACTCGAACCCCAGTTGATCGTTTATATAGCGCTGCAATGCATACGCAGCGCTGTACCGACATAGAAAGACAGTCCCTGCTCATCAGAGCTTACAGTCTAATTAAGGTACAAGAGAAGAATAAGGGCAGAATAGGGAGGGTAAGGACACACAAAGACGTAGAGTTGCCAATTTGATTTTTATTCCAGCAGAAAGGTATCAGCTTCTAGCTAAGTGGAAACAAAGAAACCATTCTCGTATTGGAAAGACTTACGCAATTTATCATTTAACACATCAATAAAAAGAGCGTTCAAAACACATAAGACCCTTCTTCAAAAGTCTAGAAGGGACTTATGTACTGTGATGGAGTTGAGAACCTTCCCTTACAGTCTTGAAGGCAAAGGAGGGAAATGCCAGGTAAATCTGACTGCCAACAAAGAAGGGCAGAAGGCTGACTGACAGGAGGGAAGCGGGCTTACCTAACAACCAATGGGGCTCTGAGAGAAGAGATGATCCTGCTAAGGTTGCCAACTGGATGGTTTTCAGCTGGCCTGGATGGCTACCAGCAGAGGTTGAAAACCACTACTACTTCTGATCATTTGTATAGCACTGCAAGACGTACACAGTGCAGTACAGAGCTTACAATTTAGTCAAGACAGACAACACATAGGAGAATCGTAAGGAAACACATAGGAGACTGAGCAGATCAGGATCCAAAACCGGCCTCGAAGAGGTGAGTTTTCAGCCTGGATTTGAAAAGGGCCAGAGATGAAGCCTGACGCACAGACTCAGGTAGTTTGTTCCAGACATAAGGAGCAGCAAGGTGAAAGGATCAAAGTCTGGAGTTGGCAGTTGAAGAGAAGGGCGCAGATAGAAGGGATCTGCCAGAGGAGCAGAGTTCCCGAGGATGGGTGTAGGGAGAGATAAGAGAGGAAAGGTAGTGAGGAGCAGCAGAATGAGTGCATTTATAGGTCAGTAGGAGAAGTTTGAACTGGATATGGAAACGGATAGGGAGCCAATGAGGCTGAGAAGAGGGGTTATATGAGCATATCGAAGCTGGCAGAAAATTACCTGCACAGCTGAGTTTTGAACAGATTGAAAGGGAGAGAGATGATTCAGAGGCAGACCAGCAGTAGTCTAGAAACCAGCATTTAAAAAGCTGTTTGTTTTTTTTTGGTGAGGGTGAGACAAACTCCTCTCTTGTAACCATATACTATCCAATTGCAGCGCAGCTCAAAAGAAACCAATCAAAACAGCTTATAGTCAACCATATATTGTCTAATAGCTTGAATACAGACAAGGTTTACAGTTTATATTTACATTAATGCTTATAATATTGTGCACCATTTTATTTTTTATAATGCAAATATTTAGAAGCAATAATCAAAGCCCTTTCTACAGGTACAAGCATTTTTCCTTGAACTTTGTCTTTCATTATTGCTCAAACATTTATAAAGCGTTACAAGGTATGCAGAGCAATGTACAGACATATGTAAAGACGGTCCCTGCCCGTTAGAGCCTACAATCGAATTAGGACAGACAAGACAAAAGATAAGAATAAGGGGAAAAGCGAAGGGTGAGGAGGCATAAGGAATAAGGGGGCAGGATCCAAAAGCAGCTTCAAAGAGGCGAGTCTTCAGCATGGACTTGAAAAAGGGTATTAGGCTGTTGCTCTAACTGCTAGGCTACTTTGTCCTCCTACCTTGCTGGTTTCTAACCTGCTGCTCTAACCATTAGGCTAGTGATGAATTTGTTTTACCTCCCTAGTCCCAGAGGTTTGGAAGGCTGATGCTAGCAGAATGGGCCACCTGGTGGCTCAATGGCAGTACTGCTATTGCTGTATGAAAGAAGACGGCTTCATTTCCCAGCTCAGTGAAGGCTTGGGAGGCAGCACTTACAGTCCTAGGGGTGGGTGTCATTGTCACTGAGCGATGCAGACACACTTAGGGCCCATAACTGCAGAACCTCGAAAGCAACCCTGATATGTTGCCTCCAGTGACCAAACTAAAGTTGAGAGTGAATATGAAACAGAGGAAAAATCCTGGGATAGCTGCTGATGAAGACATCGTGTCCAAATGAGCAATAAGAACCTGCTGTGCCATAAACAAGGGGGGGGGGGAGGCCCTCTTTAGGAAGAGTGAAAGGACTGGTTATTTTGGATTATGAGACCAAAGACATTCTGAAATATGATTTCATGACTCTTACTGAATTTCTGCCTGATCATGGAGCAGATCATTTTATCCTTTTGTGCCTCCCAAGTATTTTTGTTTGTCTTCATTGGAAGTACCACAAATATGAACTTCTCAACTAGTTCTGCCTTTTAATATAGTAATATATAAACAAGCATCATTTGACAGTTGCCTATACCTACAATGCTGTAGCTCTTGTTATTACCCTTTCTTGTCCTTCCCATACCTTCTGTATTAAAAGAGATCTCCCAGCCACCAGTCATAGAAGCCTGAACACCTGCAATTTGCTCCCAATCTTTAGATTACAAGTTGCACAGTGTAACCAAGCTGTTCTGCCATCCATACTACCTAATCTATGTCCTCTTTACCTGCACTGTTCACCCACAGAAGGGATTTAAATACTAGAAAAAGACACATCAGATGACCATTATATGAAGGGGATACATGCTGAAGATGTTTAATCTGTTTTTGCTTCACTCCTTTCGAGAAATATTTCCATATAAACTGTGGTTATTGTGCCTGTCTAAGAATTATTTTCTTAATTCCCAAAATATTCTCATAGTCAGTTCCCACTCAAAAGCTTACTTGGGTTATTATTAAAACATTAAATTTGCCAAGGAAATCTAAAATTGCATACTAGAGACAAAGTATGAGCAACGTTACATTTCCTAATAAGCACTGACTTGGAAGCATTCCCAGCTTTGAGAGCTAGGACATACTAAAACTGCTTAAGCACTCTGTGTGTTATTTCTTTCTCCGATATAACTGGTAATAAACCTGCAGTTGGGGCCGCGACTAAATTGAGACACCTTAGGAGGACACTTCCTATTCAAAATTTCTTCCAAAGGTCTCGCAAGCTCTTTTCCTTTTAGAGTTGGAAGTCTCAATTAATAGGCAAGATTTTCTTTCAATTCTGTAATCTGTCGGTGCTCCAAGAGAGCATCCTTTCAATCTTACAGGATCTGCAATTGGTCATATGACAAAACCTGCTAGCTTCTCACCCTATATCCAAACGTTTGGATAATAAATATAAAGTTCAGCCGGCACATGATCATGAGAAACCCCATTACTTCAGTAATGGAGACAGCTCCAATCACTTAGCAGATGCCCCATATCCTGATGACAATCTATTTGGCAATAAGGTCAAAGATACAGTGTCTGTAATTAAGATCCACTTTGGGAGTTGACTTCAAAACCTAGTGAATAGACATCATCATCAAATCTGCTCATGTATTTTTAGAAGGCAGTATCAGCTACAATACAGTATTTTCAGCAATATTATTGCTAATGTTACAAGTCATATCAGAAACCAGCACAAACTCGTCAACCCAGTCATTCTTTCCCTCAACGTCAAAGATCACACGAGAAGAAGCAGCAATCAGCAGCTGCCTTTGCCAACCCAAAGCCAGGGTCATCTTTTAGACTATCTTCCACTGGATGAAGATGTCTCTATTTCAATGGGGCTTGGCAATGAATAACAGACTAGTGTAAACCACAGGGAGCAAATCGGATCTGCTGTATGTAAGTGTAAATAAATAAAAAAATAGGTGATAACCGATCAAGGTTACAAAATTAATTTTACACACCTTCCAAATCTAAAACCACCTGTTCTGAGATTGAAATATCCCTCATCCACCTAAAGCTCGTTCAATTAGAGATTTTCTTTTTTATAAAAGCCAGAGCTATAGACAAAGTTCCAATAGAGGAACAAGGTCAGGGTTTCGACTCAATTATCTCTTCGTTCTGAAGAGATCATCTTGGATCTGAGAGTCCTCAGTGCATTAAAAAAAAGGAAAGGTTCAGGATGAATTCTCTTCGAACATTCTTCCATTGCTTCAGCAAGACCACTGGACTGGTGATACACCCTCTTCCATCTGAAACAGGAACTAAGGTTACCAAAAATACAAAACACAGCAAAGAATAGGCAAGATTCTCAGGAGGTAAAATAGCTCCTCTGATGCTCTTCAGTCCAACGCTAGCCCATGCAACAAATATTTTTGACACCTGGAAAACAAACAAAACAGAAGTTTGTTTGTTTTTCACTCAGAATGACAGGAAACAAGTATGAAATGGCGTGAGAAATGTAATTTGTATTTCACATGTCGTTGACCCTGAGATCCATCTCAATATGCGGAGGAGGAGCTCAGTGGTTAAGTGATTAGGTTCAGATCCCAAGTTTTACACTGTTGCTTTTTCTGATCTTGAGCAAAGTCTCTTCACCCTCCATTGCCTCAAGTGCAACTGGACCATAAAGCCAGTTTGGGCAGGAAAATAACTTGGATAACTGAATATAACTCACCTTGATCTCAGATTTGAAAAATCAAGTAATTCATCTAAAATCCAAATCCCCAAATGGTTTAGAATTTCTAGGTCCAGTAACCGTAGCACCTCAGGAATATACACGTAGACAGTGCATTATCTTGCTAGCCTGACAATTTCCAGAGGGACATCCGCTGCTACCCCTGAGACAAGCAGCGTGGAATGTGTCTATCTTTGGGAACCCGACCGGTATTTGAGACCTGGAATGGCCACCGTTGGAAACAGGGTACTGGGCTTGATCTGACCCAGTATTGCACATCTTATGTTCTTAACAAGAAGACAGGAAGCTGAGTTTTTATTTCTTCATCTGTAATTTTGGTTAATAGTGGTGATGTACACCACTATTAACCAAAATTACAGATGAAGAAATCAAGGTAGCAGGAGGGTATGCAACTACTTACAGTCATGCACAGAGTCTGGGCAGAGCATAACTTTTAAATTTCTAGTCCTTGGGTGTTGTTATTAGTTATTTATTTATGTAACTCCTTTTATATACAGCTTTATCTTTAAGTCAAAGTGGTTTAGAATTAACATGCAATTTATATTTAAGCTTATATGGAACAGGGACGGGGTACAATTGGCTGCTTCAACAAACTAGTATTAGTATCCCAGGCATAACTCTTATAAATACCATGACATTTGACAGGATGTGTAGTAATTATTTAGTGTCTGTCCCAAAGTATTCTATGAACAGATATATTTTGAGTCTCTTCCTTAGTTCAGACAGAATTTCACAAGATCGGAGGTCATCCGGAGAGAGTTCCAGATAGTAGGTGTGAATAAGGTGAAAGCTCTATGGCAGGTTTGTTGAGTGGGATGGAGAGAAGGGTTAGGTTCATCTGTCTTCTTGCTCCAGTGTCAGGGGCTTTATCTATTAGGGCTTGAAGGCTAGTTGCTGTTTGATAATGTAGGGTCTTGAAGATGCAGACTATTATTTTATATTTTATTCTAAGTGTGACTGGGAGCCAGCGAAGGTAGATGAGTAATGTGTTCATTTCTTGAGACACCAGTTATAATATTGGCTGCAGTATTTTGGGTCACTTGTAGGGGATATAGAACTTGTTTTGGAAGGCCTTGGTATATTATGTTACAGTAATCTAGGTGTGGTGTTATTATGGATTGAAAAACCAACCTGAAATCCTTGGGGTTGAGGTTTTTGAAGTTTCTTCATTGAGTGATATGCTGTTGTAGTTCTTGTGATTTGTGACGTAGGTTTAGCATCTGGTCTAGCAATATACCAAGACATTTGACTTCTGATTTTACTTCCAGCTCAATATGATTAATTCTTAGGATTGTTGGTGTGGTGAAGGTTGGATCTCTCATTACACGGAGAATTTCAGTTTTATTTTAATGCATGGAGAGATTATGGCCTGTTAGCCATTGGGTCATTGCATTGAAACATGCTATTATAGTTATGTGAATGGGGGTTGCCTGTGAGGAATATCACCTACATAGATGTGGTATTGGATGTTGCGTTTTTTTTATTATTATGTATAGTAGCTGAATGTAAATGTTGAATAGAAGAGAGGACATTGGTGATCTCTGGGGTACTCCTTGTTGCTATTTGAGTGTATTGGATGTGAATAGGCTGATTTTGATTTGTTGCTGGCGTTCTTTTAGGTATGATGTAAACCATGCTATGGTAGTGTGAATTTCCACTTCCTGTAGTCTGGATATTTATTTATTTATTTATTTAACAGGTTTTTTATACCGCCTTTTCCTTAAATCAAAGCGGTTACAAAGACATACAAAGGCTAAACATAGGCAAGGGAAGTGAAAGAAGGGAAACATAACATGGTGAACAATTACAAAAAACACAATATTGAGAGATTACAATTAATATGAGTTAGTTAGGTGTCATAGCCATAGTGCTCAATGAAAAGAACAAATTTTAGTTGTTTTCGGAATTCCTTCAGTTCCTCAATTGATCGTAGGTCGGGGGGAGAGAGTTCCATATTAGAGGGGCCGATAAGGAAAGAGCTCTTTGTGAGGTGAATTTACAGACTTTAGAGTAGCTACTTGGGGTGCTGAGGGTGTCAGTTGTGGCTTTCCTTCTAGGTCTTTTGCTGGTGTTAGAGAATAAGAGGGCTTGGAGACTGATTGCTGAAGTCTTATGTCTGATTTTGAATATATTGATGACCAACTTGTATCTAATACGGAGGCTTATTGGGAGCCAGTGGAGTTCTTTAAGGATTGGGGTGATGTGGGCTTGAGTTGAAGAGCCGGCGATTATTCTGGCAGCTGTGTTCTGAGCCATCTGAAGTGGCTTTAGTGAGTGTTTCGGGATTCCGTTGTAAATAGGGTTGCAGAAGTCAAGAATTGGAGTTATTAGAGCCTGACAGACTGAGCGGAAATGTTCTTGGGAGAGAAGAGGCTTCAGGCGTCTAATTATTTTCATTCTATAGTAAGCGCTTCTAACAGTTTTTCTGATGTGAGATTGAAGGTTGAGTCGATTGTCAAGGGTTACTCCGAGGTATCTTACTTCGTCCTTTAAAGGTATTGTTGTATTTTTAAATTTAATAAAAGGCGGGGGGCTGAAGTCAGTGTTTCGAGTAATGATGAGAGCCTCTGTCTTGTTATGGTTCATGGCCAGGTTGTTGAGCGTGAGCCAGGCAGACATGTTGTCGAGGCAGTTCATAATCTTGTTATAATCGGGGCTGTTAAGGTTGACTGTCGTGTAAATCATTATGTCATCAGCATAAATAGTATAATCTATTTGATGGGCAATCATGAGTGTGTTGTGGTTTATGGAGTAAAATGCAGCTGAAATGTCAAGGAAGATAAGTATAAAACCTTGTCCTGGCTTTTCGATAGCTCTTATAAATGTGTCTAGTAGAGTTGTGCGACATCTTTCAACACTATGGTGTGGATGGAAGCCATGTTGCTGAGGATTTAATGGAGTGTATGTATTGATGTGTTTTGGTAGGTGGAGTTATACTACCTTTTCTATTATCTTTGCAATGAATGTTATACTTGAGATAGTCGGTAGGAGCCAGGTGTTGTGTCCAGCGAATGGTTCTTCAATATTGGTTTGATTGAGGTTTTCTTGAGGGAGGCCGGCATGTTACCTAGAGATAGAGAAGAATGGTAATCTTTAGAATTATTGGGGATAATTCGGCTCTTGCTGTCTTTATCCACGAAACTGGGCATGGGTCTAGTGGAGAAGTTTTGGTTTTAAGATTGGAGATGATGTCTTCAAGTTGTTCTGTTGTTATCATTTCAAATGAATTCAAGCTGCAGATGCATTTTATTTTGTCAGTTGTTCCGTGGGTAATTGTGTTGGCGTGAGTGGTATTGTTCTTACTATGTAAAAAGCTTGGTCATTGCTTGTGGGCTAGGCTTGAACCATGACTGTTATTGATGTTTTGTTGCTTGGGGATTTTTCCCTAGTGAGTTCGCTATGGTGAATAACTCTCTAGGCCAGTTGAAGAAGCTCATGATAATGTTGTGTGGTACTCTCTTTTACGTTTATTTATTAGAGCGTTGTATTCCTTCTGCTTAGTTGAGAATTCATTTCAGAGATTGGTATCCTTGTGCGGCTCCATTTCCGTTCTTTGCATATGGAATTTTAAACCGCCCCTGATCTTGGGAAGTGGCGGTATATAAAAGTTTTTCAAATAAATAAATAAATTGTTTAGTGGTAATTCAAATGTGACTATGGAACTGGGGTGATTTTTGGTGCAGGATGGTAGTCACCATCTAGCAACTCATGGGAGTGAAGATAAAGTCTAGGGTCCCACCTTTTTTGTGGGTAGGGTTATTTATGATTTGTTTAAAATGTAGTGCCTCCATTGCATTGAGGAAGGAGTAAGCTTGTTTGGGAGTAGTAGATGTGAGATTTAGATCCTATAGGAGGAAAAATGTTTTGCCTGAAGCCGAGTGCATGCAGGGCTGATAATTTGTCTGCTTTTGTAGTTGGTGCTCTGTAGGTTAGGCAGAATGTGAGGCTTTGGTTTGCAGTTGTGATGATGTTAAGGTTGTCTGCGGGGCTGGTTTACTTGCAGGCTAGTGTGAGCTCTGTGAAGCACAGAGACCGCCTCGGCTCCATCCACTGCATCAAACCGTGGATTAGGACAGATTTGCATTTCTATTCCTTGTCTAAATGGGGCTAAAATCTACATAAATAAATAAAAATAAATAAAATGATTTAACCCAACTCAAGAGCATGCTTCAGTCTTTTAAGGGCGGCTCCTGTTCAATCTCTTATTAAAGAATGAACGTCGAAGCTGCCAGCTTCCTGAAATCACTTTAACCTTGGCATTCGGGCACCAGGATGGTTTCTGAAATAATGTTAATAAACTGGTTGGACTTTTAGAAATATAAACCATTGACCAAACAGTGAGACAAAAGGCTCCTTTCTTGGATGGAGGATTTCTTCCTGGTATTAGAAATGGAAGACAAATAAGAGCCTTTGTTAGTGGGGACAATAGGCTTTGCATTAAATGAGGGCAGCATGAGTTAGACCGACTGATTCTTTGTTCTTACAGTTTCACTCTAATGAAACTTTTCTGGCATGGGAATGTTGGCATTTTGTTATTTATAACGTTTTATTTTATTTTTCAGAACGTCAGAAGGGTTTCTTGGGTGTGGATTTCAGGCTTCCTCTTGCGCCCTTCACCTGCCGTCTCCCTGTTTATGATTTAAGACTGATGCCATCACAGCTCTCTGCTGCACCTCATCAGGTTCCGCCTCCTATTAAGAACATAAGAACATAAGAACATAAGAAATGCCATACTGGGTCAGACCGAGGTCCATCAGGAGTAAAGCATTGGAACTGACCAATCAGATGCAAATTCCAGACCACTTTCGCCTGGTGCCTGAGTTTAGATGGTTTCCAAGCACAAGAGAAACAAGCCATTTGATAAAGCATGATTTGCTTTGTTAACAAAGAATGTTTAAATTTTTTTACACGTTAATATCAATTCCATACTTTAGGGGGGTAGAGTGGGCTAACTAGGGGATATTTGCTGGTAACATAAGGGTCACTGAAAACATAGGCAGGGTCATTTACCAACAGCATGTGATAACTGTTTGTAAATGACCTTCTGGGTAAAGGCAAGAACTCCCCATATCTGATCAGTAGTCTAGACCAATGGTTCCTTGTAATGGTGCAAATTCCACCCAGGTTGCTCCTGCGGTGCAGGGGGGGCCGAGACAAAAAGGGGTCCATTTATAGCCATTCTCATATCTTCTGAGGTGGATTCCCCCTGCTCTGGGGCCCTTTCAGATATTTTGCTTAGGTGTCCTCAATTTGAATTTCTGACACTGGTTCCTGGGGTACCCCAGTCAGTCGGGTTTTTGTGATATGAATAAGCATTCATAAGATAGAGCTGCAAAGATTGCATGCAATAGAGGCAAATTTCTCTTATGCATATTCACTGTGAATATCTTGAAAACCTAACTGGCTGGGGGTCCCCAGGATAGATTTCGGAACCACTGCTCTAGACCAAGCTCATAACCCTCATGATCTGGATATTTCCTGTTGGGTGGGGTTAGGTGAATTCTAATCTGAGATAAAAAATGATCCAATAAACTGAGGTAATGTAGCTAAAAGACATTTGACTTGGCTCACAATTTTCTTGCCCATTTCTGCAGATCAGCAATTTACCTCATGCTCTCCTGTAAGGAAAACAACTGAGTAAAGAATAGACATTGACATAGTAAAACATAGCCAAAATGATCACCGCATAAATAAGTGGATCCATTCTGTCTTCCCAAGCTGATTTCTGACCCCCTGAGGCCAGTCGCCAGTTGAATTCTGAGACATACTACAGCTTCTGAATTTCCAGCTGTGGTTTATTACTAAGCTGAAGGAGCAGATTTCTTCTTTTTGCAGGCTGCTCATTTTCTCCCTATTACTAGACAAATCCAATCAAGTTATACTGCTGTCCTACTGAGGCTTTAATGAACTTTAAGTAAACAACAAGTAGCAGAGCAGTGTACAATAAAAACATCCGAAACCCAGAAAAGAACTAAAATAATATAGGAAAGGAGTAAATACAAACTGACAGGACAAGGAACAGGAGGGGGGAGGGATGGGGGCCAAGAGTGGCACATACCCAAGTCGAGGGAGGGAGGAGGGAAGGTGGGTCCTGCACTACCGAGGGGCTACATCGAATGCTAATTGAAAGAGGTGAGTCTTGAGGAGTGATTTAAATTTAGAGTAAGACAACTCTAAGTGAGGATCGGATGGACGAGCGTTCCATAAACTTGGACTGAGGAAATACAAAGCAGAATGCCAAGTGGATTTATATCATACACAGGATGGAGGGGGGGGGATGATAGAGATGGCTCAAGCGAGTAGAACGTAAGATACACAAAGGGGTGTGAAGAATGATGCAGGATGAAAGATACGAAGGTGAGCCCGAGTGGAGGATCTTATGGACCAGTGTGAGAATCTTGTATTGATGGGTAACCAGTGAAAATGGATAAGCAGGGGAGCAACATGGTTGAATTTAAAAGCAAGAGCCAGTAGTCTGATGGCTGTATTTTGGATCACTTGTAAACATTTCAGCTGATAAATGGGGAGACCTGGTTTGACCACATTGCAGTAGTCTAGACATGACAAAACTAATGAGATGAACAGAGTAGTTACAGCAGAGGTGCAGAGGAATGGAGAGTGTAGATGAATGCTTCACTACAAGGCCAATGTGATCATGGAATGTGAGTGCATCGTCCAGTAAGGCTCCTAGATAGATAAAGGACGGTATCAAAGAAATCAGTGTGCTGTTAAGTAATGGAGCAAGAGATGGAACTGGTTAGCCAGGTGGCCAAAGTTTTAGATGTGCTGAGCTTTAGGTGATTGTTGTTCAGCCAAAGAACAACCTGAGAGAGACAGTTGTTTAGTTCAGAAAGGTCAGGGAATGTTGGGTGAGCATGGAAGAGTAGTAAAATATCATCTGTGCAGTAGTATGCGGAGATAGCAAACTGTTGACTGAGTGGCAAGGGGGGCCAGAAAAATGTAGAAAAGGAGAGGGATGAGAACCAAGCTCTGAGGCACACGACAGGCGAGGGGAAAACATGTTGAGCCAGAGAAGCAAAAATGGACAAAGTAAGAGTGATCTGAGAGGAAGGAGTGAAACCATTGAATAATAATGCCGTGGAGTCCGATGTCTTGGAGCCTAGAAAATAAGATGGAGTGATTGATCAGATACAAAGCAGCAGAAAGATCGAGAGAGATAGCTAAAGAGATATTGACTTTGTTGATGTCTTCTCTTCTAAGCAAAACCCGTGAGGCCATCAATGCCTTTGACACTGTTCCTCACAGGCGACTTATAAACAAACTGAGCACCCTAGGGATGGACCCTAAAGTTACTGCTTGGGTTAGAAATTGGTTGGGTGGGAGGCGACAAAGAGTACAAGTAAATGGAGCTCACTCTGAGGAGAAGGATGTTATCAGTGGTGTGCCCCAGGGATCTGTCCTTGGTCCGATTCTTTTTAACATCTTTGTTAGTGATATAGCGGAAGGGCTGTCGGGTAAGGTTTGCCTCTTTGCAGATGATACCAAAATCTGCAATAGAATAGACACCCAGGAAGGTATAGATAACATGAGGAGGGATCTAGCTAAGCTTGAAGAATGGTCTAGAATTTGGCAGCTGGGATTTAATGTTAAAAAATGTAAGGTCATGCATTTGGGCTGCAGCAATCCAAGGGAGCAATATAGTATAGGGGGTGAAGTACTTTTGTCCACTAAAGAAGAGTGGGACCTAGGCGTGGTTGTGTCTGATGATCTTAAAGTATCTAAACAGGTAGAAAAGGCGACGGCAAAAGCTAGAAGGATGCTTGGGTGCATACGAAGAGGAATGGCTAGCAGAAAAAAGGAGGTGATAATGCCTCTGTCTAAGTCTTTGGTGCGACCTCATTTGGAGTATAGTGTGCAATTCTGGAGACCGCACCTTCAAAAGGATGTGAACAGGATGGAGTCGGTGCAGAAGGTGGCTACTAAAATGATTAGTGGGCTTCATTATAAAGCATATAAGGACAGACTGAAGGATCTTAATATGTACACCTTAGAGGAAAGGCAGGATAGAGGTGATATGATTGAGATGTTTAAATACCTCCGTGGCATAAATGTTCAGGGAGAGAGCCTCTTTCAATTGAAAGCAAGTTCTGCTATGAGGGGACATGGGATGAGGGTGAAGGGGGATAGATTCAGGAGTGATATGCGGAAATATTTCTTTACGGAAAGAGTAGTGGATCCATGGAATAGTCTCCCAGTGGAGGTGGTAGAGATGAGGACAGTAACTGAATTCAAAAAAGCATGGGACCAACACAGAGGATCTCTAAAGGTAAAAAGTGGACTCTTGTAGTTGTTGATATGGAAGGACAGACTAGATAGGCCATGTGGTCTTTCTGTCATCATGTTTCTATGTTTCTATGTTAATGGTGCTGTTGCAGGGCCTGGACATTATTCCTGCTCATTGCTACTGGTTGATCAATGCTGAGGTTTATTTTTTCATTGCTATTTCTTTTATTCTTTATGTTTTATTTTTTTTTTATATTGTTGTACACAACTTTGGATGCTTAGTTTGGGGAAATGGTATAGACATTTAAATGATAAAATAAATAAATGGAGAGGGTAACTTAATTGGAGACTGGCTTCTTCTTATCAGGAGGGCACCACTACAATAATCTAGGTATTAGATGTTACCAGGGCTGGCCCAAGGGTTTCTGAAGCCCCAGGCAGAAACCCTGGTCATGCGACCCCCTCCTACCTCTTGTGCCAAGCCACGTTGCTGCCCCCAGCTGCCACTAATTTCATCTGGGAGGGGGGGACGGCAGAGGCGGCTTTGTGCAGCTGCTTTGTTACCCGCGGCAGGCCATGTACTTCAGCACACATGGCCTTCTGCTTCTCCCCCCCCCCCCCCCGACAGCAAATTGCATCGGAGGGGGAACAGAAGCGGCATGTCATGTGTGCCGAAGCACATGGCCTGCTGCAAGCATCAAAGTGGTGGCACAAAGCCGCCCACCCGGGTCGGCCACCTAGTGGACGGGCTAGCCCTGGATGTTACCATGTCCTCTTTCCCCCCAAACAAAAGTTTCTGAATACATCAACTTGTATTCTTTATTTTTTCTAATAAGCTGTATATTCTTCTTCTAGAGACAAATGCATATCCATTTTATCATCTTTTATTAGTTCTTAAGAGATCAAAACCAAGTTATTATCATATTCTCTACAAAGACAAATATGAGCACAGGCGAATCTCGGTCATTTGGGGTTATTACCTCTAGGGCTTCCCAAACCTGTTCTGGGAATCCTATAGTCAGTTGGGCTTTCAGGCTCTCCTCAACACTGTTCCCTCTAAGCTGTGCGCGTGTGCACGCACACACACCTTGCCAAGCGAGCGCACATACTTTACAACAGAGCGCACAAAAATTACGGTTCTGATTCTGATAGAAAACAACACAGACGTCTTAAAATTTAAAAGTTGTTGTGTATTTACGGTTTTCACAAGTTCTACAATATTTTCTAGTGCAATCAAAGTGGTGTACATACTGTATTCTGACGTGTAGTCAAATTTTAAAGTATATAACTCCGAGTGTCATTATGTGGCACACAAAAATTTAACTTTCCTTCGAAAGCTGCACAGCTGATATTTTATGCGCACACAGCCTACAGAAAATTAGAGGGAACATTGCTCCTCAATTAACATGTATGAGATAAATTATACTGTATGCAATGTACAGTATGCAAATTTAGCTCATGCATATTTATCGTGGAGACCCCGAAAACCCATTAGGCTGTAGGATCCCCAGGGCAGAGTTGGGAAGCCTTGCAAACATTTAATTCTGTAAATCTACTTTT
Organism: Ichthyophis bannanicus; assembly: GCA_033557465.1. Lineage (NCBI taxonomy): Eukaryota > Metazoa > Chordata > Amphibia > Gymnophiona > Ichthyophiidae > Ichthyophis > Ichthyophis bannanicus. The sequence goes on from CM066049.1 coordinate 126,032,984, forward strand.
ATCCACGAGGTGGCAGAAGTAGCCGGAAGGAAAAATGTTCAGGCACCTTAAACAGACAAGCCATTGAAGAGTTTATCACAATGTTTTGTTGTTACTTTAGAAATGCAGTTTTCCTTGAAATGTAACACTTACATACAAAATAAAAGCTGGTGGCACTAGGCTACTCTTTTGAACATATACATTCTCCAGCATCCCCAACCATACTCCATGCAGCCTTTCCCACACTGAAATGCATCGACGGAAATGATTCTCTTTGTAAATATAAAATGCATCCGTCTCCTAAAATTCGCTACTCAATTTAGTACGGAAACATAATTATAGATATCAAAACAGAAGCTTTAGATGTTGAATTTTTAGCACCTCCATTCTGCTTATTGCCAGAACTCCCTGATTTCCAGCAACCACGACTCCACATAAAACATTTCAGCCGAAAAAATACTATTCCAGATGTTATGCAGGTTTGATAAAGTAAAGGCCTGAATTCCATTGATTCTGAATATATGTGTGCATACACAGGTGGACATCGAGAAGCTGATTCTATGTAGATGGTGTGGAAAGCTCACATGCAAGTCCCTGTTTTCAAGGACTTCGATGCATAATTAGGCACTAACGCACTCGATTCATCTGGGCACTCTTTGGTAAGCAAGCGCATAAGTGTCCATTGCATGTATCGTCTGCTGGGCGCTTGGATGGAGCATAGGTGTAGCCTTTGCTAACTTGTGTAAGTTATAAAATGCTATGATTTACACACGTCAGATTGCTGATCTCGGTGCAGCAAGTTACACCTGCCCTTGGGTAGATGTAAGTGACCATTCCTAGCTTCCAGCATGTCCATACACCCCCATTTTATAACATAAAGCACGTGTTTCCTGAACAGCACATTGCCAGCAGGGGAATACAAAATTACCCTATGAATTACCCATCTAGGTTTTTTTGGAGACTGATGGGCGCTCACAGGAGTGGAGGAATAGTCTAGTATTTACAGTAGTGGGCTGACAGTCGGGGAAGCCACAGTTCAAAGCCTCTCCTTCTGACCTTGAGCAAGTCACTTCAGCCTCCATTGTCTCTGACACAAGCCTAGACTGCAAGCTTTCCAGGGCTGAGACTTACCTATTCTACCTGAATGTAACTCACCTTAGCACAGGTTTGAAAATATGACTAATCAAATTCAGATACATCAATTCCCTGTCACAGGTCTTCCTAAGTGTTGGTTCAAGGTGTTTGCACTGTAGGCAAACCTTAAGTCTTATGCGGGCCCCCCCCCATGCCTGTCAGAATCTATTGTTTAGCTTTGAATGCCCTGCTCTTTGCTGCTCTGAAGAAGCTGCCTCCCTAGGCAACTGCCTAGTTTTCCTAATGGTGGGGCCAGCCCTGTGAAGGTCTGAATTCTATCCTTTGTGTGTCTGCTATGGCTATCACCTTGGTTTCAGCCTTTGAGCTAGATCCAGTGCTCAAACTCTGGTCAGAGCACAGGGCTGGACAGTGGTCTTAATGCTTCCTTGTTTCCTTTTATGTTTCCCCAAGAATATCTTCACTGCAGGAGCTTCCCTTCACTTCTTTCTCATCTCCTGGGGTCTCTTCTACGGGAGCCTGGGCAGTTTTAGTTTTCTTACTTCCTCTTCCCATGTACTTCGTGGGTCCTGTGAGGAGGAAACAGTTTGTGTAAGAATTAATCTCACTATTGGGTGAGACCCAGATGAACTTCATGCTAGGGTCTGACTTGATGACCTTAAGAGACCTTGGTTTTGTTTTTAGCGTTGATGCCTGATACCTGAGTTATGGAGTGGTAGCATGCCAAACACCCTGACAAAAGGTCTTGCAGCGACACCTACTGATCATTTATGGAACAGCACTGGGAAGAGCTCTTGTGGGAGCTGTATTTCTTTTTTTGAGTGGGTGGAGGAAATGGAAGGAACAAAAAGGGCAAACATGTTTAAGCTCGATCTCTGCAATGAAAGGTTAGCCTCTCCATACCCATTGCTCTGTTAATAATGCATTTATGATTGATTGATGTGGGTCTCAGAATTCAGCCAGTACAACATGGTATTTTTGTCTAAATCGGGTCCATAACAAATTAGGAAAAAGCTTTGGCTGAATTGGGCCCTATAGGATCAAAAACCTTCATCTTGAAACCTCTACTTCAGTAGCAGTGAGGGCAAAATTGTAAACGATGAATGTGTTCCCTTTTTCTTCTTCAGGAAAGAGAAATTTATTAGGGGCCCTTTTACTATTCCATGTTAACCGGTGAATGTGCGGTTTAGCTAACGCACAACCATGCCAGCTACTGCCCGCCAAAATGCACGTTAACTGGCAATCACATGCTACTGTGCAGAGGGTGTGGGTGTGGAGAGGACAATAGTGCATGAGTGCAGTTACTATAGCGTTGAGCGCCACTTCTACCAATGACGCCTTTATGGAGTCGTTATGTGAATCTGCATTAATTGTGCCACATGTTAGCTTCCGGAAACATGCAGATCGCGCCCCTGACAGCTAAAATGTGGCAGAATTAATGCAGCTAACTTAACATAAGTTGTCAATGCATGTTAAGTGCACAACATCAGCAGGGTTTAGTAAAAGGGGCCCTAAATCTGATGTCAAACATTGGACAACACTTGGCAGTAGAAGTGGAAGGAGCGCCTACTTGTAAATCCCCAGAAACAGTTTTAACCTGCCACAATCAGGTACCTGGATTCTTCAGTGAGATCTTTTGTTTTTAGTAAGTGCAGATGAGGACAGCAGATTCTTAAGAAGGGGGCCAGGTTTGAGCTCACTGCTGTCTCTGCCTGGTCTTATCAAGAACAAGTATCAACCCTCCACTTGTAGGAAATGCCTGCACAACCCAGCCCATTGACAAACACAATTTACATGAGAACAGTCCCCTAATCTCAAGAAGCCTTTGTTGAGCATTGAACACCTCCTGCCAGCCACTACCTCTGAGCATTGCTTAAACAAACATTCAAATACTTACATTTATCAGTTTAGCTGTTAAAAAATTCTCTTTAAGCTCTCTGGCTTGCCAAGTTTATCCAGCAAACCATTAGCCAAAAACACCAGGCATCTTTGCTGTTCGGTAGGGTAGTGTGTGACTTATCACAGTGAGGCAAAACTCAAGTGTATCACCTTCAACAAATATTTGTTGAACGAGAAATTCATTTGCTAGTTGTAAACACTATCAAGGGGCTGCTGGAGGAGCTGATGGCAGAAGCTGCCCGCTCTAGTCCAGATCCTGCCTGTGGGCAGCTCTGTTGATGCCATGGGTCTGTTCTGCTGACCACCGGAGCTGGCTGCTTTGGTTTGATGCTGCCTGAGGATCAAAGTGGGCTGTGTCGATGCCATGGGTTGCCCACTTTAGCACTGACTGATTGATTCTGGCTGTGGTCCAAGATGGTGAGTGTGCCCCTCTGATGGCCGTTTTGCCATCTCTGAACATTGGGCTACTGCTCCATTCCAGCATGCCAGAGGCCCAGCAGGAGAGCTGCGGAGTAGCTATTCTGATTGCGAGGATTTTCCCCTGTCTAGTTGCGGTTTAGGGTACCAAGGATTCAGGGTACCCCTGGCAGGAAGTCCGTCGCGATAAGGCACATGGAGTCTTAGTAAGTGCTATGCCTTGCTTGCAGGGGCAGAGTGATTTAGGGCGACAATCCAGCGCCACAAGGAAGCTTATTCATGTTGAGCTGCTGCTTCACTGCCTAGCCGGAATGGGAGGCATGATGACATCGGCGCCGAAGGGGGGGGGACAAAGCGCACAGTGCTGACGCCAGCTGAGATTGCCGTGCTGATGGGAGTGATGTCCCTAACGGTGCTGGACTCCGCTGAGGCTTTCCCTGTTTCGTCGGCACAGCACTGTGGGAAGGGTTCCAGGAGGTCCTCCGTCTGTTCTAGGGGGGCTGGAGCAAAGGGGGGGGGGGGGTAGATTGCCAGGCCTTTCTTCTGAGGCAATGGCAGGTGAAATGACTTTCGCAAGCCCACAAGTGGGATTTTTGCCATGTTCATACTTGGGGCTGCAGAGCCGGCAAATGGAGGGTTGGATTTCCGCGGTCGGGGATAGAGGCCCGGGGGCGCATCCCATGCCGTGTGAGTCATTGTCAGCCTCCTCATGGTCAGCCTAGGCATATCCAGGATGGAGGCCTTAGTGTTAAAGACATTTTAAATGGAGTAAGTAAGGAGGAAGGGAATTCCTCTTCAGAATAGCATTGTTTGGTAATTTCAGTTGGAGAGTAGAGAGGTCCGTCTTGCTGGCAAGGCGGAAGAACTGAAACTGGCTAGCTAGGGGCGGGCCAGGGGGTGGGGCCAGTTGGCTCATGCTCAGAAGGGCAAAAGCCCTTCTGAGCTATGGAGAGTACTTCCGTCTCGGCGCCATCGGATGATGTCACCAAATGTGGCTGACTCATCCTGCTTGTCCTAGGAGAAGTGTCTTATCACAGTGAGGCAAAACTCAAGTGTATCACCTTCAACAAATATTTGTTGAACGAGAAATTAGTTTGCTAGTTGTAAAGACTCTGCCTCTGGAGACAGAGTTCCTTTTTCTTTTCAATATCATTGTTTTTCAAGCAGAACATAACTAATGATGACATCCACTAAGCCCACATTACAACAGGGAGAATACGCAGAGGGATTTTTGGTAGATGAAAGAAGATCTGCAGCCCCAGGGGATATATTCATGTGCTTCAGATTTTTTCCTTGAGTTCCATCACAAAACCATTCGGTAATTTCTAGTCCTGTTTTTAATCAAACAAAAAATCAGGACTGCAGGCCACAGCCAGCTTTGTGATGAGAGAGAAAGAGGTCCATAGGTCTAGGAGAATTGGTGCTTTACTGTAGCTTTCTGTTAGAACTTCAGAAGAACTTCAAGAGGCTGCAGTCAGATCAGAGAAGGGCGGCTGGAACGGTACAAGGCCTGCAAGCCAAACCCAATCCTGCACTTGTTAGAAGAAAGAAGGGAAACAGGGGTATGATGGAAACATTGAAATATTTAACAGACTTCTTCACTGAGCGGCCTATATAATCTATAGCATTCAGAGTAGAATGGAAGCGTAAATAGGAATCACCATTTACTCTTTTGAATAGTACAAAGGCTAGGGGTCACACCATGAAGCTACAAAGTAGTAAATTTAAAACAAATAGGAGAAAATATTTTTTCATCTGATGCATAATTGAGGTCTGGAATTCATTGCCGGAGGATGCATTTATTTTTAAGGGTTGTTAAGTCAGTGCTGACTCCGGGTGACCCAGCAGCCCCTGGGTTTTCTTGGCAAGGTATTGGCTGGAAGTAGATTGCCTACTTGTGACCTGGATTTGCCACTATTGGAAACAGGATACCGGGCTTGATGGACCATTGCTCTGACCCAGTATGACAATTCTTATCTTCTTATGCAGAGCATCTGACGTGACAGACACAGAGCACTGTGCTAAAGGAGGTGGTGGTGAGAGAGTAACATGTTAGTATTTGAGGAATTTTTGTTCTGTGGGGGGTGGTGTGCTAGCAATTCCTTTCTTCAACTTTCAGCTTCACTGCATTTGGCTTCTTTTAGTCTATGGTATCATGAGCCTTCATGCAGAAAAAAGGTTTTATTTCCCCCCTTTTATACAACTCTCCCAAATTCAGCCAGCAGCTATGGGCTACAAACATCCATTGTCTTAAGAGCCTTGTTAACATGGACACTAAAACTGACCACTAGGTATGACCAGTGAGCAATAGCTGAATTTCCCTCCCTAGAGGCAATGAAAGCACTTACCTGTAACGGGGGTTCACTCCTATGGAACGTTACAGGCCCAAAGTGGGAAGAATGGAAGAGAACGGCCAGAAAGTGGCAGTAGCTGCGCTGAGAGTCCAAGGACGGACGCTGCAGTGGTCATGGATAGAAACCTTAATTAGGTGACTGAGCATTTGGGCAGCAGCCTCACTAGTTTTGGTGGCCATTTGCTTATTACAAAGTTTGGTGGTGGAAAGATGAGGGAGGGCCTAAGTATGAGATGTGAACGTGTAAGATCCAAAAAGGAAGACAAGGTCTGGAGTAGCCTCCTGTGACAGGGCCCTGTGCTTATCCAGCCACCCATCACCTGCTCACAATTGCAATGGTTCAACTTAGTATTAGTGATATGAAGACTAATATTATCAGTAGCTCTCAAAGCTACTCGGCTTTCAGGATAGCAGCTAAGAATGTGCATAAGACAAATGTCCAATGTATGCAGATATATCTCCTGCATATTCATTGTAGCTAACATGAAAACTCTACAGTCTGCGAGGTCACCCAGACATAGTTTATACCTTTTGCCCAGTGGTTATATCTCTTCCGTTTCTTATGCTGAGCTTCCTCTTTGATGCAGAAATATTCCCGTTCCTGCCTCAGCTGGTTTTGCTCTGTTTCTGGACCAGTTTGCTGCAGAGAAAGATGAAGTGGTTAGAGGTGCAAATGATGCCCTTCTGCTCCCTCTCCCCCACCCCCCACCAGTCAGCCTTCTGACCAGGTCCAGAGAGGGTTCAAGGTGTCGGCACCCTAGGCAAACCTTATGCTCTCCCTGGCTGTCAGAATCTATGTTTAGCTTTGAATGCTCTGTTCTTTGCCACCCCCTGGAAGCTGCAACTCTAGGTGGTCACCTAGTTTGCCTAATGGTGGGGCCGGCCCTGCTTCTGAGACACGTGTTCTGAGCTTGGGCACTTTACCTTCATGCTCAAAGTACCTTCCTCCCTTTTCATCATACAAGCATGATGTACATGTAGAGATGTGCAAATGTGTGCATAGGGATCTACAGATATAAGGAGTGCGTTTTCTTTTAAAATAAAATAGGAAATGTCAATTAAATCAATTAAAAACCTTTGTAATGCAAATTCAGGTTTTGCTAATTGTTTTAGGAGAAAAGAGCCCTGAAGGTGCAGATACATTGCAAGGAAAAATGAACACCTGTACATTTGGGATCTGTAAGAAATGTTTCCCCCTGATGCTGGACTGACAGTGGACACATGGTAAGATGCCCTTTCCGTCTATACAGAAGACTAGAGTTAATGGGCTTTTAGTTAATCTAATCAGCTGTCTGATGGTGACAACTCAAAGTAGAGGATGAAGTTTCATTCTCAGGATAAAATGAATTTCTTGGTGCAAATAAAGATGCAAATAGAGCGAGATGAGCTTGTTGTGCTTAGACAGGTCCCGCCAAGCTGCAGCTGGCTCTTTGTTGCTTTAATTTGCATAAATCAGCTGCTGCAGGACTGCAGACTTTGGCCTTGAAAGGACTCTGTCAAGGGGGATGAAAGGGAAATGTGAGAATAAAGAGCAGAGGAAAGCAAACCTCACTGTCGGACGTGTCCCGACCCTCTGATCCCATTTTCATGGATTCCGCTCCTTCATCATCTAACAAAAATTCAGAAACAGGTTTAGTGATTATTGCTAGGCTGAGACACGACAATTCTTAGTTCAGGCTCAGCTGATCCTCGTATTTATTCAGGTCTGACCTGTATCGAGCTCTAAAGATGGACCCTGAAGAAGGGTGGAGAGTAAAGCTGCATGACCTCATCAGGCCATCCCCATTATAGCTGAACGTGGCTTCTGCTGTCACACACCAGATTCCTCTCCTTTGTGGGATAGCTGCTGAGCATGTACCTGAGACACCTTACCTTTCCTAAACACGCATTCTTAGCTGAAATCTGCAGCATTGACAGGTCAGTGATAACTAAAACAAAAGTCTTTATCAAGAGCATTTCAATATGATGAACTGCTCCCGTCAATCATATCCCCAAAGTGACTGCCGTGCCCAGCTTGAAGGGGTTCCTGTATTCATAAAAGAGGCAGGGCTATGGGATAGGGCTCTATGCTCAGAGGATTTCAATGGGGCCGCGGCTCCGATAACGATCGCGAATCGCTACCGCGGCTTTGTAAACAAGCCCCTAAAAAATGCAAGGTCATTCATTTGTGCTGCAAAAGTACAGTAAAGGGGATGAAGTATTTCTGTCCATGAAAGAAGAACAGGACCTGGGAGTGATTGTTTCTGATGCTTAAGGTGGCTAAACAGGTAGAAAAGGCAATGGTGAAAGCCAGAAGGATGCTTGGGTGCAGAGAGAGGAATGGCCAACCAGGAAGAAGGGGCTGATAGTGCCTTTGTATAAGTCTTTGGTGAGACCTCATTTGGAGTACTGTGTGCAATTCTGGAGACCACACCTTCAAAGGGATATAAATAGGATGGAGTCAATGCAGAGGGGAGCTACTAAAATGGTCAGTGGTCTTGTCATAAGACATATGAGGACAGATTTAAAGATCTCAATTTATATACTTTGGAAGAAAGACAGGAGAGGGGAGATGCAATGGAGATGTTTAAATACCTTCATGGCATAAATGCACAGGAGGAGAGCCTCTTTCGATTGAAGGAGAGCTGTTCAACGAGGGACCATAGGATGAAGGTGAAAGGGATAGATTCAAGAGCAATCTGAGGAAACATTTCATTACAAAAAGAGTGGTAGATGCATGGAATAGTCTCCCCATGGAGGTCGTAGAGACGAGGACAGTATCTGAATTGAAGACAGCATGGGACAAACACAGAGGCTCTCTAAAGGGAAAAACGAGACTGTAAAGCTTAGTAGTTGGAATGGAAGAACTGACTGGATAGGTCATATGGTCTTTATCTGCCGTCATTTTTCTATGTTTCTCTGATCACAGAAATAGCAAAGCAGCAAATGCACAGAAAAGAAAATATTGATTTGAGGAAGGGGTAGTTGGGAGTTTGCTGCCTGGTCTTACAATCTGCTGTCCTGCAGAAGGGCAGTTTACATTCACTTGTAAGAGGAACTAGTAACATATGAAAACTCCCCTATTTTTGCCATCTGAATGCTTCTGAGAGTTAATTGGAAGAGAGGGGCACGATTTGTCTCTCCTAGAAAGGCTCTGGAGATACATTAGGAGGATATGTGGACCTTTTTGATTAAGGGGTTTCCCTCCCCCTCCCCCATTCTGTATCTATGTGAGACAGGCTCTTAGGATGAAATGGTGGAAACAGTATTTTGGCCATAAAAAAAGACAAAATCCCAGAGAGTACGAGGCAATAGCTCTACTGCACAAATTCTTGGAAGGAAAGTTACCAGGCCACTTGGTATCGTGGCACAATTCCTGGAAACATACACTTTTCACTGGAATGTTCTTTCAGAACTAAAGAAACACATAGAGCAGGCAAAGGCTGTTCGGACCCCCTGGACCCATCGGGTCTGACCTGGTGCTGGCCACAGATTACCTGAAACCTCAGGTCATCCATCTTTTCCGAGTTGATGGTATTTCATGTCTTTACCTTGCAGAGCTGCCATTTCCTTCCCTCTCTTGATTCCCGCATCACCAGCAGGGTTATACTCAGGGCTGTCTCCTGGTGGCGACGAACTTGTTTCCTAGTGGGAGAGCAGTTATTGCTTTAGAAAAGACCAACACATTTGATGTACTTGACTATGTTAGGGCTCATTCGCATAACCTTTCTCTTGTCTCTGAGGGAGATATTAGTTCACGGAAGGACGGACTGCAAAGCAAAGCTACCATGCAGGACACTTTCTAGGTACAACTATTTTTACCTTTCTACCAAAGTCCTTGAAAACCAGAAGTTTTGTTAACAGTCAATATTCACAATTCAGATTTAGTTTAGAAACAGGCCTGGTTGCCAACTCACCCCCAGGTCAACGGAATAGGCTGATCTGGTCCTGGTTTTGTCTCTTTGTATATGTGGAGTTTTAGCTTTGGTAATCTAAAGGGACAATGGGACAATCAGAACTGCGCATCGAATGGAGCAAAATCAGGATAAGGCTATTCAGTCGTCCTGGGATGAATTGTAAACCCTACTGCTAATACATTCAATGCCATAAGCACCAAGTGGACCACACTCTAGATTTTCCTCATTGCACCTGTGGCCTTGTGGTTTTAATTTCTCTAGGAAAGGAAGGATTACTGACCCACAGACCTCTTGCATGTATGTAGTGGGAGTACAAACTGGGAGCCCATCCAACTGTCCTGAAAATACCGAGACAGCTGATAACCTAGGGCGTCCCAATCCTGTCCTGGTGACCCCACATCCAGTCAGGTAAATTTGTATGTACTGAGTCTCCAATGTATGCAGACTTAGCTTATACATATTTGTGGAGGATACTGTATCCTGAAAGGTCGATTGGCTGTGCTGTCAACAGGGCCTGTGATAGCTTTTAGATTGGGTGTAAATTTTTTCATATAATAAATATTGGGGGGGGGGGGGAAGAGATCGCCTCATCATTTTCATCCATAAAGCCTACATATCAGAACAATGTGGCTTTTCCAGTGAACAGCTTCACACAAGGTCAGACATCAGTACTCCAAAAGGCTTAAATTTGAGCTTCTCTGTAAAGGGGAAATGGATATACTATAGGTTTCTTTGTTTTCAACTCAAACCTCTTGTGAAAGATTTCCCTTCTCATCAGCGTTGCCCTCATACACATCAACACCTGGGGAGGTACGAGGGCTGAACAAGGGAAGCCTCGCAGCTGTTCAGCAGTTCCCACAGGTGCTCATGGTATTTCTTATATGGCTATTTGTCATCTTAGGTAAAGGATGTTGTGCAACCACAAATATCTATATGTTATGTATTTTATTTTAGAGCTGTTGTAGACTGCTCTGCAGTATTCGCTAATGAAGTTTGGTCTATCAAATAAGAACGTGAATAAATCAAAAACATTCTCACAATGGAATTTTTGGACAGGTTTGATGCTGGGTGTATGCAAGGAGTAATCAGAGCAATTATCTGGGGTCCCAGCACCACAGTGACCTCAGTGGGACAGGGCTGCAGGACCCTTGGCACTGGTGTGGTCATTATGCAGTTTCTGCCCTGGGCTCGGTGTGTCTAATGCTGGACTCTGCTACTGGACGGACAAGTGGTAAAGTGGTGCATCTTTGGCCAAGTGAGATTCCTCTCTCAGAGAAAGGGAGTTGGCCACCATCTCGTGATGCCCTTCCTACAAATTCTATGAACACTCTACTTACAATAGTTGGAAGAAAGTCTTCTGCATCTTGAGCTCGGAGCTGGCGAGTCTCAGCATGCGCCTCACTGGACTGCAGAAGGGATAATTCAAGCTCTCCTCTCTGCAGTGTGTTCTGTGGAGATGCTGGGCTTTCTCTTGAAGGTGGACTGGAACTGGAGGATTTGTGCTGTCTTGTAGGACAGACGACCTCTCTGATCCTTCCATAATCAGTCAGGTCCAAGGGTTGATCCAGTGGGTGGTTACTGCTACTCACCTCTTCTTTCTCATTGGACTCACATTTTTTGGTGTAGGTGAAAATTGGGCCTCTCCTTTCCCATTCTTCTTCTGACCACTTTCTCTCCTTTTTGTTCTCGTTAGCCCATAGCGTGTGTGGCGGGGATTGCCCCTTTTCTCTCACATTTTGACTTCTAAGGGCTCCAGCTCTAGCCCTGTGCTTTTGCTGGAACTGAAGATGCTGCCGTGCCAGGAAGTACTGAAGCCTCTCATTGTGCTCGGATATGGAGTGTCTTCGACGGGAACCCTGCTCGTTCCTGTACAGCATAGCTCCCTGCAGCTCTAGCACAGCCACCTGCTCTTCCTGTTCGTTCAAAGACCTCCTTCTCAGCAGCTCAGTCCCTCTGCTCTTTGGCACTTGGCTCAGCGGGTTATCTGCAGGGATGCTGGGACTCTGTAAGCTGAACCTGCCGTGGGAAAAGTGCTGACTCAGCAGACAAAGCCGCTCCTCTCCGTTTCCTTGCTTTACAAACTCATGGTATGAAGCTTTTTCACAGGAATCTGGACTATTATCCCTTAATTCTCTAGAAGAAATGGAGACAGAGGTGAAAGCATTCCAAGCTTCCATAACAGTGAACTATGGCACATCACAACTTTTTAGGTAAGAAAGTAGATTAGAGTTTCCAGCCCTTGCCTGGAAACCCCACAGCCCCTCAGGATTTCAGGATATCCACAATGAATATTCATGAGGTAAATCTGCAAATACTAGGTCTCTAATGTTTGTAGATGTATCTCCTCTGTATCCATTGTGGATATCCTGAAGACCCAACTGGCTGTGGGGTCCTCTGAAGGCATCAATAGGCAGCATTAACCCAGGTCATGACATAGCAGGAGAGCTAAGGCTTGTGCTTCCTGACTGGAAGATTTTGTACAGCTATGAATTTCCATGGATGCAGAACGTACTTATCATGGTTGGCGTGATATTGTATTGTTGGCGGCGATGTTTTGGTCTGTAGAGAAGTCTCAGCCAGGTAGGGTTTGCCACCAGGTCTCACCACTGCGATGGTTCCATGGAGCTGGTTGGAGATCCTCTGTGGATTCTGAATACAGACAGAAAGATGTTTGCTAATTTTATGATTATGAAAACAAATCTCTCTGTTGCATAATCCATATGGAAGGGAAGAGTTTGGAAGATCTCCCATCTAATTTTTTCATAGAGCTGCTCTTCCTCTACTTTCTCTCCTTAGGGGTTTATCTCTTGAGGAAATTGATAAATGGAGAAGATTTAGGAAATTTAAGAAACAATCTGCACCTTCTTGTGAGGAAGTGAAAAGAAAGCTGAGGATGATGTAGGATCTATGGTATTGCAGATGACAGGAGCCTTATAGTCCATATCTGCCCTTATGTTCTGTTTTGCTATTTCTTTTCTGTTACATTTTATGTTTAGAACAGACAAAACCAGAAGAAACATTTATGGGGCCCCATATTCCATGCCAGCAGCTAACTGCCGGCGCTAAATATTATCCCAGATATTCAATGCTGAGGTCATATCCGGCCCCGTATTGAATATCCGGGGTTGCCACACAGGCTGCTTGCTAACAGGGCAGGGGCAATATTGACCCACTCTGCTAACCGTGTTAATCACTTTGAATATCGGGCCCAGAATGCATAGAGAAGATATTCAATAAAGTCACAGAAACAAAAGGACAGAAAGAGCCCCAGACATCCCAGGAGGAGAGGAAGGAACAGAAAAGAGAAACAATAGGAACCGAGATGCTAAGCAGATGCCAGAGTAGAGCGTCTAGAAGAGAGGAAAACAAACAGAAGTGACAAACATTCAGGAAACAACTCTTATGGAAACAGCGGCAGCAGGAAGTCTCCGGAGGAGGCAGAAGAAAGCATGCGATGGGGAAGAGTCAGGGAGACGCACTTAGAGTCAGTGGAAGCTGCAACTGGCCCCTGGGCTTCACAGTGAAGGTCAGCACGCTAGATCCTAGCAGAGGTTGCTGTTTGTGGGACTTAAATAAACAGATAATTGGACTGGATCAAACAACAAATACTGTTACTGTTGAAACATGGAGCCCGATTCATGAAGGGGCACATCCGGGCCGTTTGGACAGCCCCGAGGAAGATGGGCCAGTTAGGACCCGATTCTGGACTGTGGGAACAAAATGTTCCTGCGATGCACAGAATCAGGTGACAGCCCAGCATGCCCCTGCCATCTGCAGCGGTGTCCTCCCCGCAGGTGCCTCCTACTCCCGCAGCTTGGCCCCCCCTTCCCTGCCACCCGACCCATAGCTGGCCTACTGGGGTCGGGGCCTGGGTCGGGTGGCAGGGAGCCCCCCCACACTTGGCCCCGGCCCCCGGGGGGGGGGGGGGATCCCCAGGCCTGATCACCGGGTCAGTGCTGCTTATTCCACCTTCAAGGTGAAATAAGCAGCATGTCCCCTTTGACCCGGCAGGAGATATAAGAACATGATCTGAATCGGTCCTGTGCGGTGATACCTGGATTTTCGATGCTGGGGCCGCATATGACCCCGGCATGGAAAATCCAGGTTAAGTGGGAAGACAGAGGGTATGCGCAACGTGGCGATAGCACCGCCCAGATGAAAATCAGGCCCACAGTCTTTTTTGAATAATTGGGGCCTTAGTTTCTGCATTTTTGACTTTAATGAACATTTTACCATTTCTGCAAACAAGAACTGAAATCTGGGAAGTCACCACTGTAGTAGGGCATTTGTGGATTTCATAGCTTATGTGCTACAAGGTATCACAAAGATCCAGTGTTATCCAGTAGCAATAGAAAACTGGTCACACGCTTAACAGGACGAGGCTCATTCTACGTCCCCTTCTCCCTCCCCAGCTATCTGCTGTGGTGCATAAGTGCTGTTTGATCCAGTCCAATTATCTGTTTATGTAAGTGCTCAACACTCTTGTAAAACCCAGTCATGAAAGTTAAACAAGAAATTCCATGCAGAACTAACGGTGCTTATTTGCTAGTGAGTAAGACACTGGGAAAAAGTAAAACAGTTCTTACCATACAAACAATGTCCAACAGGCACATGTCCTGCATGGCTCCGACTGGAGAGTTTCTAGGAGCGGGAGAAGTTCCTGGCCCCAACAACGTTTCTGAAAGATGTAATAAGCAGGCGTGTGTTTGAGTGAAGCGCTCTTTTCTGTTGCTTTGATGGCAAATTGCCAATGTGCTATACCTGGGCCAGAATTTTGGAAAATCTACATCTGGCGGTCCTGCTGATACCACCCAGAAGCAGGCAAGAGCACAGGCAAAGGCCGAACAGACTACTATAGAAATGCTGACATTTTGGGAAAGTTCTGCACATTTTAGCGATCCCTCATTAAATGCATATCACTGGAAACTCTGCCATCTGTTTGTGGTTGCAAAACGGCTCCTCCAGCACCAGTAGAACAAAGGAACAGTCATGGCAGAGAGGAGAGAATGCAACATAGATCTTGAATCACTGTTGTCATTTTTTGTCTCGTCTTGGTCTTTTGTACTTTCACCTTTTCTAATTAAAAGTACCCCCTTGTCTTATGGACAGTTTTATGCTTCTCTCTCTGGAGGGGTGAAGCAGTCGTCAGAGAGTGGTGCATGTGAGGGGGTTAGAGCAGCCCTGTGCACCTTGGATGAGTCACCTGAGCCTTACAGCTTCAAGAGAGAAGAAGGAGAGCCATCAGGGCCAGGACAGTGCTGCTTTTTTTCAGTTTGCAAAGTTCATGCTATGATGCTCAACTACATTCACACCTGCAGCTATGACCTTCTCCTGAATGGAGTCAATTTGCTGAAGATTTTCAAATCAAACATATATTGTTACTACCAAGAGAGGAAAAGCAAGGAAAGTATTTCCTTATTCCTTGGGTCTTAAGACATTCACCCTCTTCCTAAAGCAGGCCCAACCACTATGCAAACTAAGTGGTCACCTAGATAAATAGCTTCTGATGGGACAGCAATGAACAGCTATAGTCAAAGCAAAGCACTGGGTCCTGGCAGCCACACAAACTCAGAGTCATCAGTGCACACTTTTATCTGCAGGCAGAATGGCCAATATGCAAATAGTCCATTACCCTTCTAAGTGGCTTTTTGACATCTCCCTCTTTATGTATATATTTACAAAACAAAGTTCAATTTTAAAAGTGTGATGCTCAATTAGGATTGTTCTGGGAGGGATGGTGTTGAGATGAGTTTAATAAAGAAAACCTTGGTGGAAGGGCACTAGAGATCTAAAAGCTAACTGTGAGGGGCACAAGGCTGATGCAAGGGTATTGAGCATCCTAGGCAAGCCTTCAACCTTACACTCCTCCCTTGCCCCAAGCTTTTGATAATTAATCACATGATCATTCCAACGCCATCCCTTCCATCATTCTTTGCTTCGTATGTTCTGCCTGTGCTGTTGGCTCTTCGAGTTTGTGCAGCTGTCAGGATCTAGTGTTCTGCTCTGACACAGCTGTTTTTTGCTATCCTTCAGAAGCTGCTGCCCCAGGTGACCCCCTAGTGTTGCCTAATGGTTTGTCTGGCCCTGCCCTCTTCCCCCTTCCCCACAACTGTTATCTCCATGGACTGTAGTGGCCATGGGCTACAGAGCTCGAAAGTGGGGTGACTACAGTCCTGCCTCTTTACTAAGTCTAACCTACCTTCTGCCGGCCGTGGGCAGCAGAGACCCTCAGAGCCTTCTTGAACTTTGCTGGGTGGCTTTTCTGTGCTCTTCGTAGTGCTCACTGGGGATACCAGAGGAATGGACTGGTTGGTGCAGGAGCCCTTTTCAGGCAGTGGAACTCTTTCAAGGTCAGTTCTGTCATGATATGAAAAGTAGTGCAATAAACAGAAGAAGGAATGAGCGCAAATCAGTCTCAGACTAAAGCAAGGGACAGGTGGAAAAGTGAACTGGAACTTCGGAAAGTTTGCAGGGCTGGCGTAACCATTAGGCGAATTAGGCAGTAGCCCAGAGTGGCAACTTTAAGAGGACATTTCCACCATAGCTGCCCCTACACTCCTCTATGAGATCTGCAGTGATGACAGTGACAATGAAAGAGCAACAGAGCCTTTGATGCTGAGCAGCCGGTTCTGTCCCCATGCAAACAGGAAGTCTGCGTCAGAGGGGGCGGAACCGACTAGTCAGAGGCACTGGGTGAGCGCTGCGTTGCTGTTTTATTGTCATTGACACTGTCACTGCTGCAGATCCCATTTTGGGGTTTATTGGGGGTGCAGTTTTGCTGTTATTTTCCGAAGTTGAAGGTAATAGGGGAAAGCTGTAATTATTTGTCCTTAATTGCTTTCTAATAGCCCCTAAACAAAACATTCTTAAGCTTTCTAAAAGTATCGTTTTTACAACTTTGTTGGCCCTTTTCAGGAAGCGTCAAAAGCACTTGGAGTCTGGTTCAAGAGGTTCACCTGGAAGCAGAATAGCTTTCATGAATCCTGTCCAAATGTGGGAGGAGAGGGGTCAACATTTTGGCTCTGAAACATGACAGGTCCAGAATGTGATTATGGTTGGGTCATTTTCAATAGGCCAAAGCACTGGAAACTCCCTGTGAGCTGGGTGAGGTAAAGGGAGTTCCTTCCCCCTCGAGCTACCTTTTTCAGACATGGTCTACTATTTCCCAGAATGAAGAGATCTGTTAGGGGAAACTGGGTTTGCTTATTCAGAAACTGTGGCCAAAGTCTGAACATTGTAGGGCAAGGAGCTGCTACATATCCGTCTGTTTGATCGATCATGTTCTAGCAGCAAGTCACTGTGAGAAGCTTATGAAAGGTGCAGCAGAACATGTGCTACAAGCTGTTTAAGCACATGTGAGGTAGTGCACCCTTGTAGTGCTTCAGTGTTCCAGCTGGCAGGCCTATGTCTGACAGGGCTATGACAACTATCTGTGGGATAACAGAGGCACATGCCAGGCTGATTTCAAGCATCGTGTCATATAAAGCGGCATCTACTTACTCTTGGTCTCTCAGCTTTTCTCTAAGGGAGGCATTTTCTTCCTTTAGTCCCCTCAGCTCATTAGCTGTAATAAATAAATGCATTAATTATAAATCAACAGTATCATTCAGAGAAACTGTTTTTTTAGTTGGAGTCTGAGCACTTCTCCTGAGCTCCCAGGAAGATTGTGTACAGGGCCAGGTTTAAGGTTTTGGCACCACCGGCATGCCCAGAGAGCAGGGGAAGAAAGGGGTCCAAGATCCCAGATGGAGGCCACAGCAACGCCTCTTGGAAGCAGCACATGCAGCAGACTTTTCTTTGGCCTGGGCATTTAGTGCCTTCACACTTTGGCTCCTTAGGCATTGCCTATATTACCTCTGCCCCAGTCCGGGCCTGTCTGTTTGCTAACCCAAACTGATAAAACCTGTCCAACCGCCCAGGCTCCTGTGCAGAGAAACTTTGGGCCATTCACCTAGATCACACAAACACTGAAATGTGTTGCATATTGCCACTAATCTATAGGTAATAAAATGACTTTAAAATATAGATTAAGGCAAAATTTCAAAGGAGAAAGAGGATTGTATAAAATAAAGAACCTTTTCAGATTAAACCCAATTAGGCTGCTGCATCGACTTGCTATTCACCCTGTCCGTCTCATGTATCCTATCAGAAACCTGCTGCTTAACTGACTTAGCTGCTAAGAAATTTGCAAACTTTCAGGCCAATGCAGAAAACCGGCGCTAGACGCACATGGTACTGATGCTTTACACATTCATATAGCACCCCGACAATGCACAACTTAGCATTCAATACAGAAAAGAGACACTGTGCAAATGAAGGGCGCGTAAAACTGAACATAAGCAAATGAAAGACACATAAAATCTTGGTGCAAAAGAAAAGTTGATCATATGACACAGGTGTTAAAAAGTAAAATAAAGCATGCACAAAGAAAACAAGCGCAAGACGTGTGCGGTTGAGCACGTATGTGATGTCAGACGCCCACGTCACTGTCGCATCTATATACTGATATGCGGCATTGCTTTTTGGTGTGGATTGTGGTGTGCAAATATACACTATTACTACTGAGCATTTATATAGCGCTACCAGTCGTACGCAGCACTGCACAAAAAAACATGTACGAGACAGCCCCTGCTCATCAGAGCTTACAATCTAATCAAGACAACACAGAAGGCGTAGTAGGAGATGGAGGTGGAGTGTGATTCTTCAGGTGCTGAGATGGAGAGGACTGCCAGCCAGCCAGCAGGCAAAGCGCACCCGTTCAGCATGGCCTGGCAATCCTTTATGTATATTTTGGTTCTATATTGTATGTATGTTGTATATATTTATTCATTTTTTATACTGCTTTATCCTATGGTCAAAGCGGTTTACAATAGACCAGACCACAATACATTAAAACAAGATAATAAAACATGGGGCAAACTTAAAATGAAAGGGAATCAACAAATGAAAGGTAGGAGGGAAAAGAGAGAGCCTATGAGTAGAGGTAGGAGGGGAGAGAGCGAATGGGACTCCATACTGTCATCTGGTAACAGTTCATAAATAGGTGAGTCTTAAGGGCTTTTCTAAATGTGAGTAGGTCTTTTGTAGCTCGGAGATGGCATGGGAACGTGGATGGAGCATATAAGGAGAATTCTCTCTTAGATGTGGTGGTATTAGATTTGGTGAAGAGAACTGAGGTGCTTAAGGTATTTTGGGAGCCAGACCTTCTTGTGCAGTTGCCTTGGGTCTCATGTAGTAATGTTTGAAGGTGATTGGAAGGACCTTGAAAACTGTGGGGTCTATTCCGAGGCACAAATAGCAGGGATGTATGCCCTGCCTGGATGTACATCCCCACTATTCGTCCCCCTTGTTGTCCCCATGAAAGACTTCCTGTATAAATAGTGGAGTTGTACAGGGAGCTTTAGACAGGGACGGGAGGGAGAAGGCGGAACGTGGACCGAGAGTGGTGCGTGGGCGGGCTGTTACCCTGAATGTACAGGGCCGATTCTGAGGTCGACCCTGTACATCTGGGGTATGCCGGTTAGATGGGGGACTTATTGCACCCCAGAGGAATAAGTCCCCTTGGACGCGGGGTTGCAGCAGCGGTCAGCAGGGACAGAACTAAGAGGCAAGGAGGAGGTTCCCCACAACCAAACCCTGGCCATGGGAGGCCAGATCGGGGGTCTGGCTGCGAGGAAAGGACAATGTCGGTGATGGGTGGCATTCGTGGCTCTGTAAGGGAGCCAGGCAGATTTAGCTGGGTGTGCGGCTGGATGTGCGGCAGATCAGAATCAGGGCCAGCCTGCACGTCCAGGCTGGTAGACCTGATTCTGATCCCACGAGGGCATCTACAGAATCGAGTCTACCACTGTACGCCCAATTCTGCCCTGCCGCACAAGGGGCCGGATATCCAGCTGTGAATAGGCCTCCGTGAGAATAGATTTGAATTTGGTGTGCTCAGTAGTGGGCATATTGTATGTTGTATTATAAGTACAGTTTGGTTCTATATTTTATGGGTATATTTTGGTTGCCTTTGTTGGATTAAACATTTATTGTTTGATCTGGTGTTTTGTTATATTTTCATCCACCAAGGAGGAGGCAGGACAACTTTATAAAGGTAGAAAACATTTTTTTAATTGCAATAATAAAAACCAAGAAAATATTTACAAATGTCATTGTTATCTATTTACCTTGGGGAGGGGGTGAAAAAAAAATCTAGCAAAACAATCCAGGGGGAAGAGGATCATTGGGGTGGGGGAGGGGCAGTAAGCGCAGGGCAATATGCTCAATGTCCTCGGGGGGTGGTTCAGCATATTGCCCATCATGATTAACTGCCCCAGATGTCTGTTAGCATGCTGTGAACCCTCTCCTCTGCCATGTGGCGGCATCCTCAGATCCTCTTCCTCCTGGATTGTGGGGGCAGGGGGCATACCATATAATGGCTGGCCACAGGGGTGGGACATGGAAGGCGTTTGGCAAGGAGGTGTTGGGACATGGGGAAGTTTGACATGGGGGGTTCAGCTCAGGCAGGGCCGGCCCATCCATTGAGCAAGAATGTTGCTTGCACAGGGCTCCGCGTTTCAGGGGGCCCCGCACAAACAACATTCTGCATCAGCCCAGGTAGATTAAAAAACAAACAAACCGGCTGTTGCTGCCGTGGCAGCGGCAGAATCAAGCATCCCAGGGGGCCCCCCCTGCCCGACAGAGCCCTCCCTGCAGCATCAGCTCCCTCAGCGTCTGCTTTCAGAGCTGCGAAGGGAGACTCTCGCGGCTCTGTTAAGCCCGCCGGGGCTGATAGGGAACAGGCACTTTCTGTTTCCCATCAGCCCCGGCAGGCTTAACAGAGCCACAAGAAAGGGAAACTCTCCCTTCGTGGCTCTGAAAAGCCCACGCTTTGGGAGCTGATGCTGCAGGGAGGGCTCTGCCGGGCGGGGGGGGGGGGCACGGTATGCTTGATTCTGCCGCCACGGCAGCAGCAGCAGCCAGTTTATTTTTTAATTTACCTGGGCTGATGGGGGGGGGAGGGGGGTTAGGACTGGTAATGGGCTATGTGTGTGAGGGGGGGCTAAGACTGGAAGTGGGCTGATGGAGGGTTAGGACTAGAAATGGGTTATGGGGGGCTAGGACTAGTAATGGGCTATGGGGGGCAAGGAAATAGGCTGATGGGGGGGTTAGGACTTGAGGTGGGCTGATGGGGGGGTTAGGACTGGTAATGGGTTATGGGGGGGCTAAGACTGAAAATGGGCTGGGGGTAGCTAGGACTGGAAATGGGCTGAGTGGAAGTGGGACTTGAACTGCAAATAGCTGATGGGGACGGGGGCTTGGAATGGAAATAGGTTGAGTGGAGGGGAACTAGGATTTGACATGGGCTGATGATGGGGCGGGCTGGGATTGGAAATGAGCTGATGGAGGGACTCAGATAGGACTGGAAATGGATGGGGGAGCTAGGACTGGAAATGGGCTGATGGTGTGGCTAGGATAGGATTGGAAATGGGCTGATGGGGGGCTAGGACTGGATATAGGCTGATGTGGGGACTTGAAGGGAGTGGATGCTGGATGGGGCTGGAACTAGAAGGGAGCTGATGTTGGGGGAGGATTAGAATGGGATGGAGCTGGGAGAGTGAAATGGAGAGGGGGAAAATATTTTGTGTGGGAGGGAAGACAAATCTACAATTGGCCGGGTATTGGGAGAGTAAGTGTGGATTGAGGATGGAGGGGTAAAATTTGAGTGGATGAAAAAGGAATGAAGAAAGAGCAAAAGGAGAAAGATTAGTATGTTAAAGCAGATGTAGAGAGAGAATGGAAAAAAACTAGAAGAGAGAAGAAAGGACAAATGGACAGCAGACGATGGAGAGTTAGCAGAAGACATGAAGAAACCAGAAGAAAGTGGCTTTAGCAATTGCAACTGAAAAAAAATGCACAAAAGGTAGAAAGGTCTCTCTTTATTTTGAATTTATTAACTGGAATATGTCAGCTCTGGGAAATGTGCATCATTAACGTCTGCGCTTTGTTTAGTACAAGAGGAAATTAATTTATAATTTTATCTCTATGGTGTTGTTGTACATTCCAAGTTTGGCTTTGGGGTTCCCAGTTTAATTGTCTTCCTGTTTCTAAATTGTGATTCCTTGTTTGGTGATGATCTATGTTCTGCATGTGTAACTGAGCTGAGGTATTCTGTTTATGTAATTCCTATTTGACATTGCCACTTGTTCTCTTTCCCCAGTAGGTCATGTATTGTTATTCTCTGAAATGTATTGGTTTAATATTTGCGGTGTTGCCTTTTGATAGTTAGGGTATGGTGTTTTATGAGTCCTTGTAGTGCTGTTAGGATATGGCGGGTTTGCTATGGGTTCTAAATGGGCAGTGTTTGTAGTAGTTCCTAATGTGTCTGATGGTTGGCACTGGATTATAGTAATGTAGAAATCTTTTAGTCTTTCTTTATCCATACACTCATTAAGAGGCATGTTTACTAAAGGTTAGTGTATTGGAACATTATGCAAATATTTATGCAAATGAGGCCCCGCGCCGAGTCTCTGCACATGGCCCCACACCCCCCTTGGGCCGCCCCTGAGCTCAGGGAAGGTGATGCTGCGGCTGCTGGGCCCGTGGGTGCAGGTGGCGTGGGGGACCTGAGCTGGATTCATCATCATCTGGGCTGGACTCTGCCTAAAGAAAAGAGAAGCACATATTCATAAGATCCGTGTTATCCATCCCTTATTGCTGCACCTTGCCGAGCTGTCTGATGTATATGGCTGCCTGCTTTTAGATTTGCTTTTGTGCATTCTTCATGTTTAATAGGGAGCGTGGGTGGGTGAGTGGGGAATCTGGTATTTACTTGGATTCCTTGCTTTGTATAAGGTTTAAAATTTATTTTTTTATTTACATTCTCTTATATACCGCGCTATTCTGCATCAGTGCGGTTTACATTGAACAAACTGAAATTACATTGAACAGGGCATTATAACTTGGAGATAACTATTTTACAGGGAACATGGGCTATGGAGGGTTAAGTGGCTTGCCCAAGACCACAAGGAGCACTGGTAGGACTAGAAACCCCAGTCCTTCCGGCCCAAGGTTGCTGTCCTCTAGTGGGATTTGAACCCCCGACCTTCTGGCCTGAAGTACCTTGCCCCAACCACTAGGCCACTCCTCCACTCCACCTCTTCCTGATCTGCTTGATTTCCTTACCATTACCGGTCATGCCCCCCCCCCAACTTGACCAACTCAGTAATAGTAAATAGTTCGTACACCTCCCAAAAAAAACATTACGCAAGTAACAAGTAGGCATAACAAGAAATGCTAACACGAAATGCTAAAGTAATGAAAAGTAGTCCTCTATAAGGTGTCTTGGTGTCCGATTACCCCTTCCTGCATCAGGCCAAGCAGGGGCGTGGATGCAAGGTTCCGATGGCGTGTCAGGAGCTATTTTGCATGGCATTCCGCGTTTCAGGGCAATGTTGTGCAGGTGCAGCATGCAACACACCGCAACAATGTCCCCAACCTTTTTAGGTGCATATTACAATTGCTTCCCCCCCCCCTCAGAATGGTCCAGACAACAGAAGCGACTCTTGAGGACCTCAAAGGCCCAACATGTGCCTCATTGTAGCTCATCTCTGCAGGAGTGCACGGCGAGAGCACAAACGTCATCAACCAGGACTTACACCCGTATCCAGCATTACCTGCGCATCTAAAAGACAGACAACTGCTTGACAATAGCATAGTATACAACAGTATAACAGCATAAAGAATGGCTTATACAATATGCAGAAATGTACAGCTTTCCCTCCCCCCCCCCCGTTGCAAAGTTGCAATATGCCCATGCGACACTTACCCAGGAGCCAACCTTCACCATATTTTCCCTCTTCAAAGTTATGGCTGAGTGCTGAGTTTGAGAGGATAAAGGCATCGTGACATCTGCCTGGGAACTTGGAGACCACATTCAGGATCTTCATGTGTGCACCACACACCACTTGGACATTAATTGAGTGGAAGTCTTTCCTGTTCCGGAATGCCGGTTCTGTGTCTGTGGGAAGTGTTAGGACTACATGGGTGCAGTCTATTGCTCCGATCACGTTTGGAAGTCCCGCAATATTAAAAAAGTCAGCCTTCAGCACCTGCCTTTCTGCCTCCTGCTTTGGGTACTGGATATGCTCCCTAAAGCGATTTTTCAAGGCCTGCAATACCTACTTAAAATGCCTTGAAAATGATGACTGGTCCATCCCACAGGCCAGCCCGACAACATTCTGGACTGATCTAGGGCCCAGAAAATGTAATGCAGCAAGTAACTTCACCAGTCCTGGTACAGCGAGTCCCTGAGCAGTGGCAGGATCAATATCATCTTTAATATCCTCGTACAAGAACAAGATGGCTTGTCTGCATAAACAGTAGTTATGCACAACATGCCTGTCTGGGAGTCCACCCTGTACTGCCCTGTTGTCTGCTGGGCCTCATGACAAAGGGTGCACCATGTACCTCCTCATGCTCTTCTTTCCGGTCTCTGCTGTTCTCCTTTCTTTGTCTGGCTTTTGCAAGCAGCAGAACAGTAGAAGGATAAACAGCAAAAGACATCTCTTCTTTAAATCTAATGCTGAATGCAACGTACACGGAGAAAACACGCAGATCCTGAATGCTTATATGTACACGACAGCAGACAACAGATGCAACTGCTGATATGTACACGACAATGAAGTTGTCCACCACGCGGAGGTCTGAGTTAGAGTTAAAGTCACCTCCTGACCAGGCATAGAAATAACGGTGCTCTCGAAGTTTACGCCTGATTGTGTGATCTTTAACATGACTGCATTGAGCATAGACTTCATTAACATGTTACATGAATATGCCTAATTCATTTAAATACACACCGCATTACAGACTTTTTATGTGTGTGTCTATATTTTTTCTGCATTTGACATATGGATTCGTAAGCATTAAACTCACATTATACACGTGTAAGCACGCGTGCAAGTTGGTGTTAGCTTTCTGCATCAACCTGTTTGTTAGACTGCGTACAGTCTTTAGACAGGCGATGGTGCGAAAATGACATTAAGGCAACACAACTGTGCCATTGAGACCTTGAACCCAAGTAGGAGTTTCACTGCCACTTACCTTTGCTAGTTCAATTACAATGTCTTCTGCTCTTACTAGAAGAATAGATCCTGAACCAGGTAACACCTCTAGATTTCACAATAAACATGATACATTTCCCTGTCAGAACTTAAACTGTTATAGAGCAGAAGTGACCAGAATCACCAACCAGTCAGAGAATGCTGGTTGGTTTTGTCTCTCCTAAGCAATTAAGTGTCTCTGGAGCTCCACAAAAGCCACTTATATAGCGAGCAATGGTCTCCTATTAATTTTCTTTACATGCCCAACCCACACATCCAAAAGTGGCATTGGAGTCACATAATCTCTGCTTCCAAATTCTACAATAACTGCAACCCCATAGGCATAGATTAGGGCACTCTTGAAAACTCAGAGGTTGACCCATTTGTGGAAGGAAGAGCCCTTATGACCTATACCATAGATCTGGAGCTAGCACAAGTAGGGAAAATAGCCCCTCCCAGAAACTGGTCCATAAAGTATCAAGCCAGCTAGACCCAAACAACAAAGTTTATGCACATGGAGTCAGGTAAAAGAGCTCCCAGATGTGCAAAAGCATGAAATCACCACCCTGCACATATCTCAGGGCAGGATGGAAACATTTAACTGTGTAAGAAAGGGAATGTGCACGTACTGAGGGAAGAGATGAGCTGGAGGCTCTGGAAGTGAGAGCCCTCGTACTCCTGTTGCTTTTTCTTGGCCAGTTCCTGGGTGACCGTGCACCTGTCACAGAGACCTGCCCGCAGCCTGCATGAAAAGTCAAAGAAAAAGAATCCGTGAAAGGAAAAAAGCTGGACAGGTTCCACAAAGTCTCTCCTAAGCAGCTGGAATGGAGAGTAGGGAATATAGCAGGGGGAGCTTCCACCCTTTCCTTCCACTACACATCTGGATGCAGCAGCAGCTGGTGTTTCTTCTGTTCCAAACACTCTTAAGCCAACCCAACTCCAAAGAGAGGACAGACAATAAACAGAAACTGCAAGGTCCGACTGATCGAGATGCAAACATTCAGCATAGTTGGTGGGGCCCAGCACAGAGATGTACTACTCTTCAACATGTGTTGGGTATCATCCAGCTGGGGGCATGAGATACCAGGTTTTTGAAAGGTCCTCTGAAATTTAGTAGTATCGTTGTGTGACTATGGGACTAAATGAACAATGTGTGGTGACCATTCTTTCCTTACTGCAAGCAGGTTGAGAAGCTTAGTACTTGCCTTCCATTTATTACAGTAGAATTTCCCTATGGGGTTCTTGCAGTGTGGATCTCTGGTCTTGCAAAGCAGGTAGCTCTTTTGCGTTCCATGTTTAATTAGGACAAATTCTGAAGGAGTTGGTCACTATTTCTGTTGCACACCAATGGAATTGGTGCGCTCATGAAACAATAGCAATAAAATGATATTCCTGAGGTTTCTGAGGACCTTTAACTTCCACAAGGGTAACTAAAGAATGGAAGTGTTAAATCTGCTCTGAGGGTAGGGTCTACCGAGCCTTGGGTGCCCGTCTGCCTCGGTGCAGTTCGCTATGGTTTCATGGCATGCTGTAAATCATCAGAGCTTTCCAAACCAGCTTAAGTTTTTAAAATATCCACAATGAATATGCATGAGATAAATTTGCATACACTGGGTCTTCAATGCATGCCAAAATACTGAAAATCCAACTGACTTTGGGTCTCCAGGACCGGTTTGGGAAGTCCTGTTCTACACAACATACCACAGCACACTGCAAATCCATAACACTTTATAAATAAAAGAGTTCATAAATACATCAATATAATGAAAATCATAATCCTTTGCACAAATGGAATTGCAGGGAAAATCGTGCCTGATGGGCCTTACGTAACAACTGATGCAGCACCAGGGAGCTGTGGTACCTGTTCTCTAACACCTTTACGTTCTCGTTGAGGGCTTTCTGCTGTTCCCGCAGTAAGTGGTTTTTGGCAAACAGCTCCTCGATTCTCCGCGTGTCTCTGAGGTTTGGGGAAAGAGCATTGGAAGGAAAAGAACAGCATTTATTGCATGTCCTGAGCATTGGCTCGACTGATGGTTCTACTGCTTTTTCTTCTGCCTGAGCCATTTATTAAAAATACTGGCAACCTGCATGTACAGGTCAAAGGGCAGAAATGGAAGAACTT
Source organism: Ichthyophis bannanicus (assembly GCA_033557465.1). NCBI lineage: Eukaryota > Metazoa > Chordata > Amphibia > Gymnophiona > Ichthyophiidae > Ichthyophis > Ichthyophis bannanicus. The sequence goes on from CM066049.1 coordinate 126,059,825, forward strand.
TCTGTAGGGTCATGGTGATACTGGATAACCAGGGGTTAAACTAGCGGAAGCAGGCTCAGTGTAGGGTTCTAGTAATACAGGGATATAAACTTAGAAGGCACACAGGTGAATTTTATATCATACAAAGGAAAATAAAATAAGAAGAGTTTTCAGGATTAGGCACATACATCGTAGAACAGTTTATTCATTTTTCTCCCTTTATCCATTTTGATGTTGAGCTATGATTACTGTGTATACTAATCATGTCATCTGCCTACATACAGTATTTTTTGATAAGCAGGATATACAGTAAATTTGAATGAATGAGTGAAAGAATTTAGACAAGAGAAATCCGCGTGAGGAAATTAAGAGGCTAAGTGATCTCTAGCACGTAAAAGAATTCTCTTTGTCCTCCAGTCTCCGAGCAGCGTCGCACTCAAATTCCAGAACAATGCGCCTAGCTCATGTGTGATTACTGGGGAAACCAGAAGGAGCAGTGCTGGGAAGATATTGCCAGACAGACTTACCGACACTTCTCCATCGTTAGTTCTGTTAACTTGGCCTGCAGTCCTGGAAAACATGAGAACAACTCAGACATTTGGGTTGCAAAGTGTGTAAAACGAAGCAGCATCTTGTAGAGATTGAGAAGTGTGAGGGGCTAGAGAGACCTTTTGATGAGAACTGTGCTGCGTCCTCCATGCCTTCAAATGAGCAAGTTTTGCACATTCCATGACAGGAATGAACCTCACTCCTATGCCAGAATATGTCAGAGATCTCGATTTCTCGGATTTACTGTTAGCTCTGCTCCTGGATGGCCACACCTCTTAAGCATTTCCTGCTAAGGTCTTGATTCACTAAAGTAGCAGGAAAAAAAGCCTTAGTGAATCAGGCTCCAAATGTAAGGTACCTCAGGACCTTGGTCTAGTTGAACCCAAGTCTATTTTCCACTGGTCTCTGTCCCCGGCTGCAGACATATAGAATGATTCTCATCGCGGGCTGATTTCTGATCTAGAGCTCATACAATTCAAAAAAGGGAGCAGGGCAAAGTATTCTGCCAGGGCAGGAGACCCTTTATTTCTGTCAGTGCATCTGGGACAATGCAAGGGTCAGAAGCTTCTCAGCAGTCAACTAACAGCACCGACCCTTCAGCCTACCGCCCAATATCCAGCCTACCATTCCTGGCAAAAATAACCAAAAAAATTGTTCAGAGACAGCTCCAAGACTATATTGATGAATATGCACCACTAGGTCCCCACCAGCATGGATTTAAATTAATGAACGGAGTGGAACGGGTAAACGTAGATTGATTGTTTACCTTATCAGAATATAGAAAGACTAGGGGACATGCAATGAAGCTACAGGGTAAACTATTTAAGACTAATAAAAGAAAATATTTTTTCACTCAACGTGTAATCAAACTCTGGAATTTGTTACCGGAGGATGTAGTAAAGGCTGTTAGTGTAGCTGGGTTTAAAAAAGGGTTGGACAAGTTCCTGGAGGAAAGGTCCATAAACCATTATTAAGAAGGGACCCAGGATATCAATGCTTGAACCAATACAAGCATTGTGGAACCTGTGTCCCTTGGGGAAACTGCTAGGTACATATGAACTAGACTGGCCACTGTTGGAAACAGAATACTGGGCTTGATGGACCTTGGTCTGACCCAGTATGGCATATCTTATGTTCTTATGTTCTTATGATTCTGTCCTAACCACAGTGTTGAGACATTTCTCATACATCTATTCGATAACATAATCAAAGGAATAGACAAGATAAAGAAGGGCTTCCTACTAATCTTTATTGACATATCTTCCGCCTTCGACACAGTCTCCCATCACATCCTATTGAAGAGCCTTATGGAGATTGGCATCCAAGACAATACCTTCAAATGGTTCCAATCATACCTCGAAGACAGACAGCAAAGAGTAACATCTGGTAACCTCACCTCGGCACCCTTCCGTTCAAATCAAGGAGTTCCACAGGGCTCATCACTCTCTGCTCTTCTCTTCAACATCTGTATTCAGCCCATTTGCAAAATATTCAACAAATACAAGATACAATATGCCATATATGCCGACGACATCATGGCATATACTCCAATCCACCTAGATGCCCCAGACTATACTACTGTATCAACCTGCATTCATGAAATAACGACCTGGCTTACTAACCACAACTTAAATATCAACATTAAAAAAAATCCGAAGCAATTATCATTACAAGGGACTCAACATTCACTCCTCCTACATCCATCAACATCTCAAATACTCCAAGCCCAATAAGAGATGAATTTCGTTATCTTGGAGTGATTCTAGACAAACAACTCACCCTCTAACCCCACATCAACAAGGTCTCTAAATCAGCCTTCTTCAAAATAGCAATGCTCCGGAGACTAAAACCTCTCCTCAATAATGAACACTTCCGCACAGTATGCCAAGCCATCATTATACCTGTGCTGGACTACTGCAATCTCCTCTTCCAAGTTCTACCAAAACAATCCACTCATCCCCTTCAAATAGTCCAGAACACCGCTGCCCATATTATTGCTGGCGCTTCAATACATGAACATATAACGCCTATACTACATGATCTACACTGGCTACCAATCTCTTCAAGGGCAAAATATAAATCAGCACTCACCATCTTCAAAATTAAAAACAACATGTCAGCAGGAATTCTACAAGAACTCATCGGAACTAAAGCAAGCACAAGACCAGAAAGAAACAGCACCAAAAATACCAACTCCCAGTCTATACATAAGAACAAATAAATCCACTTCCATGCGAGCCTTCTCTCTTGCTGCCCCAGCTATCTGGAATGTCCTCCCAGAACATATAAGATGAACAATCAATTTAAGAGACTTCCGGAAGATGATCAAAACCACCCTATTCATAGAACAATTCAACGAAGACCCACAATCACACTAACCACTCAACTAGACTCACACAAACTATGCCACCTATACCCATCACCCCTCCCTTGATAATTTATCAAGATGTTTTATAAGTTTAACTGATGTTACAAGATACTGTTTAAATTTGAAGTTATGATGTTATTTTTTTAAGTTATGTTGTTACTGTTTAATTTATTGCAAGTTGTTACTGTTTAATTTATTTTGCAAGTTCTATGCAAAAGTTAAAAGTTAAAGTTTGTAAACCACCTTGTTTAAAAGAAAAGGCGGTATAGAAAAACTGTTAAATAAATAAAATAAACAAATAAATAAATAAATCTTGGATGCAGCACAGGTCACTTGTGAGACACAGGTATAGGAACCACTCAGTCTCTGCAGCTCTTCTGAGCTTCTAGCAAAAGATGTTGCAAAGTGTTTGTGGAGGGCTGCAGCCTTTATCCTGCAGAACTGCACCTCCTGGGGACCCCTATGCTGTTGCATTATCCAGCGCCATTACTTACCCTGCACTTCCTTGTCATGCATTTCTTTCACTTTATTTAAGACATTGCTGAAATTTTCCATGTTGTTCCTGGGAAGTGCAAGTCTGAGGCAGTTCCTTCTGATGTTTTCAAGCTTGTATTGAGTTCATTGGCTTCTTACTCTAGATCAGAAAGCACAAGAAAAATGGAAAATATCCCTAGGATACTAAAGGTCATAGGTAATTTAATCAAATCCTGTTGATTGGTTAGAAAATGTTGGGACTGAATTGCTGTAGGACCCCTTCCAAAACATTTTGATTTGTGCAAAAAGCCCCGAGATGGGCGGGAGCAGTAATCTGCTTTGTAACTCTTATGTTTTTTGGCATACACAAAACATTTACCCAAACACACTGAAACCCTGGAGGTTTCTGTCTTCTTTCTATGTTTGTACATCATGCAAAGAGAGATCATTGGAGAAAGAGGTGTGAATAAACAGGTGGACAAAGGCGAGTCGGTTGATATAGTGTATCTGGACTTTCAGAAAGCCCTTGACAAGTTCCCTCATCAGAGACTTCTGGCAAAACTAAAGAGTCATGGGAGAGGAGGCAGTGTACTATTGTGGATCAGGAACTGGTTAAAAGACAGAAAGCAGAGGGTTGGGCTAAATGGCAAATTTTCCCAATGGAGAAAGGTGAATAGTGGTGTACCCCAGGGATCTGTGCTGGGTCCGCTGCTTTTTGACATATTCATAAATGACCTGGAAAGTGGAATAACGAGTGAGGTTATCAAATCTGCAGATGACACAAAACTATTTAAAGTTGTTAAAACCCAAGAGGATTGTGGAAAATTGCAAGAGGACCTTGATAAATTGGAAGACTGGGCATCAAAATGGCAGATGAAATTTAATGTGGACAAGTGCAAAATTATGCACCTAGGGAAGAACAACCCAAACTATGGTTACACAATGCAAGGTTCTACATTAGGAACCACCACCCAGGAAAAAGATTTAGGCGTCATTGTGGATAACATGTTAAAACCCTCGGCCCAGTGTGCAGCGGCGGCCAAGAGAGCAAACAGAATGCTAGGTATCATAAGGAAAGGAATGGAAAATAAAACAAAATATATTATAATGCCTCTATATCGTTCCATGGTGAGACCGCACCTTGAATATTGTGTGCAATTCTGGTCGCCGTATCTTAAAAAGGATATAGCGTTATTAGAAAAGGTTCAGAGAAGAGCCACAAAAATGGTAAAGGGGATGGAAGGATACTCCTATGAAGAAAGGCTAAAAAGGTTAGGGCTCTTTAACCTGGAAAAGAGACGGCTGAGGGGAGATATGATAGAAGTCTATAAATTAATGAACGGAGTGGAACAGGTAAACGTAGATCGATTGTTGCCATTTTCAGAATATAGAAAGACTAGGGGACATGCAATGAAGCTACAGGGTAAACTATTTAAGACTAATAAAAGAAAATATTTTTTCACTCAACGTGTAATCAAACTCTGGAATTTGTTACCAGAGGATGTAGTAAAGGCTGTTAGTGTAGCTGGGTTTAAAAAAGGTTTGGACAAGTTCCTGGAGGAAAGGTCTATAAACCATTATTAAGAAGGGACCCAGGATATCAATGCTTGACCCAGTACAAGCATTGTGGAACCTGTGTCTTTTGGGGAAACTGCTAGGTACGTATGACCTAGATTGGCCACTGTTGGAAACAGGATACTGGTCTTGATGGATCTTGGTCTGACCCAGTATGGCATATCTTATGTTCTTAATGCTTGGCAAGGTAGACGGTCACCATAAAAGAAGAAGGCCAGCAATAAGATGGATCAATACAATAACAGCAGCTATGGATACCACTCTATCAACAATGAGCTGCTTGGCTGAAGACCAAACAAAGTTTAGGTCAACTATCCAGAGGGTCACCAGAAGTCGATACCGACTCAATGGCAATTGACAACAGTGCTGTGTACACCTTGTAGCACTATATAAATGATTAATAGTAGTAGTAGTAGTAGTAGTTTCTATTGACGAGTCATTTCAGACTGTAAATTAAATTGTAAAGAGGCAAATTGTTGAGGAGTGGAGGAATGCTTTCTTCCCTAGGGCAAAGGTGAGTGGCCGTTCCTCTTGGAATTCCTGGTACAAAAGAGAAAAGTAGGGAAAGAAGATAGAAGAAACCTTATAACTAAAAGAGGAATATGATACTCTAGATGGATGGTGAGCAATATAAGTGCTCATGCAGACTCTTTGCAAACTGGTGGATAGTTGTCTATGTTATGGTTATTCTTGATAAAGTGCGACTGGAAGTAGATTTCTAGAACTTTCTTTCATGCAGCGGGCCTACAGCACTTGCTATTCCAAGGTCGTCTCCCATCCAAGCACTACCAAGGCTTGACCCTGTTTTGCTTCTGAGATCAGACAAGACCAGGTTTTCTCATGGTAACGTGGCTGTTGTAAGGAATTCTAATAATAAGGTTACCTGATGCCCCCAATATTTGAGGCTTATCCCTAATTGTAGAGCTATGTCCAGCCTCATTTCATAGCAGTCAGTCAGCCAGAAGCAGGCACAGATCAATCTAGCATAATTAATACAGATACTGTTTGTTCTCTTAAACTTCAACTTAGCTCTCTTGGGCTTTCTATGTCTCTTTCTGAAGGGAAAAATAGGTCACTAGAGGGTACAGTGAATTTGCCAGAGCAAAGTAAAGGGTCAGAGAACAGATAGCGCAATACATTCACATTCACAATGCAGCAAAGATGAGGAGAGATTGTGAGTTTGTTCTTGTGAGAAGCCAGCAGAGGGCATCCAGGCAGACAGGTCATCCCTGTGGTGCACGCACCTGTCTCTCATCTTTTTGGTTTGGGGACTGCAGCAAACAGCACTTAAACCATGATACCGTGAAGGCAAGAAAAATTTGTTTCTCTTCTGAGGAAATGAAAACATTTATAAGGAACCTGAAATGTATATCTGCTTGATAATGTCTTAGAGAACTCTTATTATGTAAGAATGCCCCTGGACGTAGCTCACCTCTTTTCATAGACTATGTTGTCTTTATATGGCATGCTGGAAAAAGGCTCCAGTCTCTTTGGGGGGCTGTGGGTTTTAATCCCACTGCTGCCAGTAGAGTTGACCCAGATGATCTTAAAGTGGCAAAACAAGTAGAAAAGGTGATGGCAGAAGCCAGAGGGGTGCCGAGGAGAATGGTAGGAAAAGGGAGGTAATATAGTGCCTTTGTTCAAGTCTCTAGTGAGACTGTGAGAGCTGGCACAAGGTGAACAATTCACCACATGCCCTGCCCTGAGTGTGGTTCAGCATCTCCCCTTTTCAACCCCACCCTGGTCTACAGCATCTCCAATTCCCTACCCCCTCGTCTCCAGCATATCTCCCCTTCCCTTCTCTCCCCAAGTATGCAGTATCTCTCTTCTTCCCCCCCCCCCCAAGTATCCAGTATATCCTCCCTATCACCACTGCTGCCACCAACACCCCACTTCCTTGAGAATACAAAATATTGGGCTTTGGGGGTGGCAGCAGAGCTCTTTAAAGCTATTGCTAGTGACAGGTGTTCCGGTATCTGAGCATGTGCAGCTGCTGAGTCTTGCCCATGCTGATGTTGGGGTTGGAGCCTAGAGGGCCTTGAGTTCCTATGGAGGAAAGGTGAGACAGGGGCGATATGAAAGACACATTTAAATACTTCCATGTAATAAACGTACAGGAGGTGGCATCTTCCTGTTGAAAGGAAGCTCTAGAACGTGAGGTCTAAGATGAAGGCAAAAGGGAATAGACTTGGGAGTAATCGGAGGAACTATTTCTTTACAGAAAGGGTAGTGGATGTGTGGAACAGCCTCCCAGTGGAGATGATGCAGATGAGAATTATCTGAATTTAAAAAAAAAGCATGGGACAAATTCAGAGGATCTCTGATGGAGAGAAAAGAATTGTAGAACTTCATAGTTGTTATGGATTGTCAGTGGGTAGGCCATAGTCTTGATCAGCTGTCATTTTCTATGTCTGTATATAATCTAGTTCTTTCATATGTTCTGGTCAGCTGAAGCCAGGGCGAGGGGTGCCATAAGCCTTCATTCACAAATTCCTGGGGCTTTTCTATCCCCTCCCAACTCAGCCCCGCCCTCACAGTGCCGATCCTGCAGCTTCTTTAAGTGCAATGGAGTTCCTTATTCTTAGATTGTAACCACATTGATTGTTAAGAGAAAGATACTCTAGCAAGAAACGAAAACCATAAGAACAGCCATACTGGGTCTGACCAAGGTCCCTCAAGCCAAGTATCCTGTTTCCAACAGTGGCCAATCCAGGTCACAAGTACCTGGCAGGTTCCCAAAAAGGTACATAGGTTCCACAATGCTTGTACTCGGGTAAGCAGTGGATTTCTTGGGTCCTCTTTAATAATGGTTTATGGACCTTTCCTCCAGGAACTTGTCCAAACCTTTTTTAAACCCAGCTATACTAACAGCTTTTACTACATCCTCCGGTAACGAATTCCAGAGTTTGATTACGTGTTCAGTGAAAAAATATTTTCTCTTATTGGTGTTACGCAGATTACATTGTAGCTTCATTGCATGTTGCCTAGTCTTTCTACTTTTGATGGCATAAACAATCAAATTTATAGATCTCTATCATATCTCCCCTCAGCTGTCTCTTTTCCAGGTTTATTTATTTATTTAGCTGCATTTATATCCTGCTTTTCACCTGGTCAAGGTGGTTGGGGAATACATTTAACATGCAGGGATATGAGACAGACACTAATACTTACAGGGAACACGGGCTATGGAGGGTTAAGTGACTTGCCCAAGACCACAAGGAGCACCTGTGGGACTGGAAACCCCAGTCCTTCTGGCCCAAGGTTGCTGTCCACTAGTGGGATTTGAACTCCTGACCTTCTGGCCTGTGATGCCTTGCCCCAACCACTAGGCCACTCCTCCCCCAATCTTTTCTAATTCAGTTATATCCTTTTTATTGTAAGATGACCAGGACATTTTTCCCTCTGGGGCTCTGAATTCTACCTACGGGGCATTTGCATTTCTGGCTGCTACAGGGAACATAATCCTTGTCTGGGCATCAAACCCAAGTTACTCCCACTAAACCATCAAAGTGGACCAGCCAGAGCTATCTTATAATTACAGAACCGCCCAGTGTACACACAACTTTATTTTCTGTTGAACAAATGCTTCAGCTCCTGGTGCAGTCTTGAACATGCTTCTCTAAGAGTGGTGGATGGCAGGCACTGTTGCTATGGAGAGGGGAGTCTCACGTGATCTAGGATTATCCAACTTGCCTGAAAAACTCAACCCTCATTTTGTGGCCCTGTGTTAAGGGACTTCCTAGAGGAAAGAAATTTTAGTAATGCATGTGGAGAGAACTGTGGGATTAAGTGAAGCCAAACTCAATTGGTTTATCAAGGTGGACCTGGTGGAGTGCTGGGAGGTGTGGATATAAGTCTATGTGGCAGCAGGGAGATTTTTTAGTCGGTCCTGGTTTTGAACTTATATCCCCGAAATAGTGTGCGATTTGGAGTCCTTGATTTTACCCATTGAAATCAGTGCTGTAAGTACCCTAATGCACCAGAATGAGTTTGTCAGAGATTCAGAACTGGCTTAAAAATGTCCCTCCTGGAACTGAGTAACATGGTACCTCTGAATCCTGTAATTACCAGGTACAAGTCTGCACCTGTCACCCACGGCACTTACAAAGATTGCTTACAAATAACCATTAAGGGAACACAGACAGACTAGGTTTTGCCCATCAATTATTTTAGCGTCTCCTTAGTCCTGCTTCTGTGTGGGTGAGATGCTACTAGCGGCTGAGACCTCTTTGTCAACTTTCTGTTATTTACAAAAAAATTAGAGAAATAAACAGAAAAGAGTTTGAAGACTGAAACTTCATGGTTTCAAGATCTGGGACATTGCACCTCTGCTGTGCAGGTGTGGAAGACCTGAAGTGGGGTTGTTAGGAAGCAGAAGAGATTTTTACGGGGGTGTCATCATGTGTGTTTTATGGGGTTGTGTAGTCATTTGAAATGATGAAATTTCAGCACTTCTAGTCAGTCGTTAATAGTGTGCACTATTGATGCAACAGTGGGTGATATTAATGACATTTCTTCCTGAAACAAAATTAAATCATAAAAAAACAAAACAAAATGAAAATCCACAAACAATACAAGTAACTAAACTAAAAGAAAATCTTTGCGCTGCACGCCCTTAGCGTTTTACTGGTGTGTTTGTAACTTAACCATGAGACCTCCAGATTTCACCACCTTATCTGCTGGTCCTTAAATAGCTGTCACAATTTAGAATAAGGAATTCATTTTCTGCTCTACATGACACAGAAGGAAGTGTTTGGTGGCACCCTAATCCGATAGAAGGAGGGAACTGCTTACATAGGTTAAAATATGATAAGTTCAAAAGTGCGGTTTGCAAGTGCAAGGAAGTGTCTCCCTGTGTTAGGAAAAGCAGGTAGCAAGTGCTGCTGGAGAGTGGGGATGTCTCATGAGAGAGGCCAGCAGAGACTGTTCAAGTGGCACCGTGCTAGGCTATGCGTAACCCCTGTATCTCCTGGCAAACAGTCCTTGTTGGAAAAAGATGGAAACTTGTTAACAGAACAGAGTTAAATCCTTGAAAATTCAGCTTCCCAAAGCAGGTCAATAGTTCCAGCTTCATGAACCTGCTCTAATGGCAGAGCCTTCTGGAAGTCCAATGAAGGATCTTTGGAGCCGTTTTAATTTAGTTCAATTGAATTTAAAACGATAATTTATAGCCCATTTTTTCTAACAGATTCAAGGCAGATTACAGAATACATATTAAAAACATATAGGAAGATATCGCTGTAGACTTTGGCTTTAAGATCGTTTTACTAAACCATGGCAAGTTTTTGCAGTTAATGCAACGTTTTTGTGCAAATACCACAGTGTTAGCTGCAAAAGTCATAGGATATCTTTTGGGAGCATGGATAGCATTTCCCCAGAAGATACCACACTGAAAATGCAGAGGGCAGCACAGCAGCACCGTGGATGCAACTAATGCACCTATGGAGGCAGGATTATCTGCACCTGCGCTATTTGCAATTTTGGAAGTTACCGCATGCAGTAAACATGCATCACAGACACACCTGAGCGCCACCATTTCTCGCCCATCCACACAGCTAACGTAATTTATGCAGATAGCACATAATATCGCTATGCTTTCTTTATTTTTACTGTGCTGTTACTGCACCCAGATAGTGCGCTTTATCTGCTGTGTTAACAGGTAACACAGCTAAGTAAACATGTCCCTTTGCATTTTAATCCAGCACCTGCAGCCCTGGACTGAGGGCTTGTTATTACCAACTGAACTGCTGGGTCTGATGTGGGCTGCCTGTTTCATATCTGCCTCAGCTCTGTCTCCTCATGCAATACAGAGCCAAGAAGGAATGCAGCCAAGAATTTGCTGTCACCTCCCTCTCTAGGGTGACAAATGACCTTGAATGTCCTAGAAAAAATGGATCCAATGCAAAACAGTCTTCTCATTCCTACCACTACGATCCCTGAGAAGACAACAGGGCTCCTCCTTATCTCTTATGAATTTTGGTACCTGCAGTTCAATTTTCTGAAAAAAAGAGGACCAACTGTCCAAATCCTAAAATATTGTCACATTGGAACTGTGATCACTCCATATTATTTTAGTGAACATGGAGACAACGGGAGACATTCTGTGCTGCCCTTGCCCACATGCGCTAGAGTTAGAGTTGATAGGTGGAAGCCTCCTTCAAATAGGTCTGCACTGCCACATTCCCAACCAACATCAACCTGTGGATCTTTGACACCTCTCTCTATAGGTGTTTCATAAACACACGTTAACCTTTAGTAAACATGCAACCAATCTCGAGTCTGCCCTTCGTAGCAAAGATAATCCAAAAAGTGGTCCTTCAGCAACTATAGGATCACATCAATTTAAATGCACCCCTTGACTTGGAGCAACATGGCTTCTGACCTGGTCACGGAGTAGAAACCCTACTAATCTCTCTTTCACAGACTCGTAAAAGGTACAGAGAGCTCCAGCAAGATTTTATCCTTATATTTCTGGACATTGCAGCAACAGTTGACACAATATGCCATGACATTCACATCCACAGTAGAGCACTAAACTGGCTTCGCTCCTATCTGTCCGATCGTCAGCAGTTCATTCAATCAGGTCCCAATACTTCCAATCCATACACACAAAATCAAGGAGTGCCTCAAGGTTCCACGCTATCAGCATTATTATTCAATATTTACTTCCAACCAATTTGCAACCTTATACGATCCCATAATGTCTTCTTTCACCTATATGCAGATGGCATCATGATCTATGCTCCCTTCTCCACCACAAATTCAATATTCACACCAATAACAAATTGCTTTAATGCAATTAGCAAATGGCTATCCAAACTCTGTCTCACCATTAATTACAAAAAAGTGGAAGTACTCTTCTTAACCAGAGATCAAACCTTCTCTCCACCAATAATGCTGAAGGTTGATAAAGTGGAGCTGGCAGTAAAACCTGAAGTTCAATACCTCAGAGTAATCATAGACCAACACCTCATCCCACAATCTCATATTAACAAAACACAAATCAAACCATTTACAATAAAATAAGGACCCTCCAACATCTTCGTTTACTCCTTGAGGCACATGATTTCCGATTCATTTTCTAAGCCATGATACTCCCCCCCCCCCTGACGACTCCAATGCAATCCTCCAAGGAACACCATAAAGCTCTTTACACCCCCTACAATTTGCCCAACACGCTGATGCAAGAATCCTACTAGGGGCTCCCAATGTCAACCATATCACCCCCTTTTGAAGGAGCTCCACTGGCTTCCCCTGTATAGCCACATAAAATACAAAAAGAACATTATGACCACATTCTAAAGCTATCATCAGTTAATGTCACAGTACCTAGAAGTCTCTACTGAAAAAAATGTTGGATAATCGACACAGAAGAAGCCTTGCAGAACATGTACTCACCCTGCCCAGAGAGCTAACCATTTCTGCATTCTCCCTATATGCACCTAGCATATGGCATGCCCTACCTGAAAACTGCAACTGGATGGTGTACCTCTGTATATAGGAAACAGACCGATAAGAATACCCTTTTGCATTATTCCAGTGCACATCTGATGCCATTACGTAACAGTCTTCCATTGTCACAATAAATCCGGTATCGCCGTAATTGCTCAGATGTACGAGATTTCAAGATCCAGGCTAGAGATTTAAAAAACCAGTTTCAACAGAGAGGTTATCCCGATAGGGTTATCAACAAGGCATACAAAAGGGCGCTTTATAGCAATCGTGATCTAATGCTACGCCTAACCAGTGATTGTAAGTTGGGGGTAAATGAACGGCATGTTAATTTGATTACTGCTTTCTCTCCCTATAGTCATCATCTGCAACGCAGCCTTAGACGACATAAAAATGTTCTTAATAGTATCCCGGGGCTTGAACAGTATTATGTTCGATGTGTCTGGACGAGACAGAAGAATTTTAAAGAGCTTTTGAGTCCGGCAGTTTTGAGATCAATACCGGCGCAGGGCGACTCTGTGAATGCGGGTCATCGAAAATGTGGCACTTGCATGATATGTACCATCACGGAGGAATTGTCAGAATTCAACTATCATGGCAGATCATACCGTTTGCGAAGTATGACTTCTTGCACATCTACACAGGTGGTGTATGCTGTTAGATGCCCATGTGCCCTATTGTATGTCGGGAAAACTAGCCGCATGTTCAGAACACGTATGCTTGAACATAAAAGCAAGCTTAAGTGCCAGCGAAGAGAAGCGCCAATGGTGGACCATTGCCTCCAATATCATCATCTTTTCTCCGATCTGCGCTGTTTTTGTATTATGCATATTAGTGCTGCACGAGGTGGGAAATCTATTGAGCAAACTCTGTTATTCAATGAACAACGCTGGATCCATCAGTTGCAGTCAGTAGCCCCAGATGGGCTGAATGCCAGAGTAGAGTGGGAGGTGTGTCTGTAAGAAGTAAGCTGGTTGGTGATCCATTTTTGCCAAGTTTGCACGTGCTCTATAAAACCACTTCGCATGCGCGGCGTTTTTACAAATCACCAAGAAAAACTGTTTTATAAGAGAAAGTGGACCTTCTGGGTTCGAGGTGAAGTACTATAATAAGCTATGTCTTCAATGTTGTGCACATTAATTTCTGAAAGTTGGTAACTTATGAACTTGTGTTCTATATATTATTCTTTCAGTGCTTTACATGATTCCCCTGACGAAGCCTACAAGAGGGTGAAACGCACTCAGCGGCGCGCTTGTCAGCGTTGGGACAATTTAAGCTCAATTCCTTCTGAAAGTTAAGCACTTTTTTCTTAAAAATTTAATAACAGTTTTTGATTTCTCTAAAGCTATTTTTATCTACGCTTTTGGTAGCAGCTTTTCAAAATACAGGTCGTTGATGTGAATAAGGATGTAAGTCCATTAGACGAAAATATGATAGTATATTGGCCGCCCAAGTGAACTGAGACCTTCTGCTACCATTTCAAAAGAGTGTCAAATTTGTAAGTGTGGATATCACTTGATTTGTGTAGCTTTACAAGTCTCTGGTTAGTTACGAATCATACTTTCAAGTTGTATTGCAGAGGTTTTTTTGATATATTGGTATGCCCTACCTGGGAACATTAGAGCCACCTCTGATCTTATAACATTCCGCAGTTGCTGAAGGACCACTGTCTGTTCAAAGAACACTTTGAAGGAGTCGCCTAACTTCCAAACTTTCCAATGAGCTGTGATCATCGCCCAGTACTGCTATGTACCTACTACCACGTCCCTTGAATGGCAATGTTGTATTTATCTCCCCCCACCCCATCCCTACTAATTAAACCTGAGTCAATATGTTATTCAATGTAAAGGTCAAGTTAAAACATTGCCACGTTATAAGGTTCTCTGTAATGCTAACTTATGTTATATGTAAACCACCTTGATCATTGGAGATGTGGTATATAAGCCTTTGAAATAAATAAACTAAGCATTGTCAGTGTGTGTAAAAGGTATTGAGCAGTGAGGTTAGGGTTAGAGAGCCAATGGAACTGGAGAAGAGGAGCCACTGATAACACTGATCTAGCAGAGGAGAGCTTGGTCTTTTCTCTTGTTTTGAGAAACTTAGACAAATCGATGGTTGCAATGCAGCAGCAATAATCCCATGCTATAAGGGACAGGCTGATCCAACCCTGGTTTTACCTCATGCCTTTTATGGAATTTTATATCTGATTTCCTTAAGAAATTGATCCCTACATGTGAAAGGTAACGTGAGGACTGGCTTACTGCTTCCCTCACGACAAGGAAGTATTGGCAGCTCTAATCTCAGCTGGTTCTTGTAGAACTGGGAACCCAAATGTTTTAGAGCTGCCAAGTTATCCAGTTTTAGGAGAGGGACCTTTTGGGTCAGTCTTAGTTTTGAACTTACATCCCAAAGCTTCATGGTATTTGAAGCCACTGAAATCAGTGCTACAGGTCCCATAATGCATCAGGATGGGGTGATCGGACATCCAGAACAGGCTTAAAGTGCCCCTCGGCAGCTGTGCAAAAGGAATGCGAGGTAATACTAGGTCCTTTCTCTCACCCCCCCCCCCTTAGAAAAACAGGATTTAATCTCCTCCAGGACTGGATTAACCTTTGCTGATCCTCCTCACAAGCTGTCTGTCCTGAAAATGGAAGCAGTGCTTCTCAAACCAGTCCTCGGGACCCGCCCAGCCGATGTGGTTTCCAGAATATCTACGATGAATATGCAGGATGGGTGCCTCTGCTGTAGGCTAATCCATTTTAAACATATTTATTGCAGATATACTGAAAGCAGAGTTGCCAATTTACCGAGTTCCCGGGAAGATTTTAGGCCACTTTTTTCGGGATTTCTGACAACCCCATCATGATGCTGCCTATGGGACTTGCAGTATTGATTTCAAGGGGTATGTTTAAAACCTGCTCTGGAACTGGGTAGCTTGGTAGCTCTCTGAAAACGAGACTGATTGGTGTGTCTGAAAGGCTAAGTACAGAATCACAGGAAACATACCAAAGGGCATGAAGCCAAGGTGGGAAACTCTGGTCCTTGAGGTCCCCAAACTGGTCAGGTTGTCAGCATAACCCTAATGAATATCCATTGGATAGATTTTCATACCGTTGAGACTGTATGCATGTGAACCTGTCTCATGCATATTCTATAGAGATCTACTGAAAACCCAACCTGTTTGTGGTCCTCAAGCACCAGAGTTTCCTCTCTGGCATGTACCGAGGAACTTTCCACATTCAAGCCTGCTTCTTGTGCAGATATATGGTGACCAGAGAGCTCCATGTCACAGAGGACTGGCTGAGCCAGACCTGGTTTTATCCTCCCACATGCATCTAAATAGAAAAATTCAAGAGAAGCAAATTTAGGCTTGGCTTATTCCAACCCATGTAACATGGAGGTCTCTGGTCATCATGTGTGATGCTTAAACTGGGTTGGGGTGCTAAGGTCTATGATGGATGGGACAACTCACAGAGTGCTGGGAAAGGTCTAGCAAATCCCTTTTGGTCTGAGGATAAAAGGTGTTCATTATTAGCTTTGAAAAAATGGGAGGGCTGCCAAAGAATTAACTCTCATGTTTGGCTAGGATTAGAGGAAAAAAACAGCCTTAAATGTTTAAATGCAAATCTTGCTCCTTCAAAAAATTATTACATGGTTCTGGATAACGTATGTCTGCTGGTCCCATTATCTCAGAGATTGCAAAGAATCCACTTCTTTGTCTCAGCCACACCACAGACCATGTCCTCTGAAAATAATGCACCTGCCTTCCGCTGACCTGGTCAAAGGGGCCATGCGTCTTCCATCTGCTGGACTGTTTTGCCCTCCACAGAGAAAGTCCCAGTATTGAATACAAATTAAGAAACATGCATCGAATATTTTAAGAATTATCTGATCTAAACCGGTTTTGTCCTTATCAGAAAGTACATGCTATTCTGTACAGCACTATGCACCCTCTGTAGTGCTGCCTAAGGGGGTAATTTAATAACTAATGCCATTAACATGTGTTATTTGCCAGGAGGCTCATTTTATGCAGTGGGCTTCATGGTAAATAACGAGGGTTCGTGCATGCTGTTAGCAAATGACCCCTTTAATGTTTAATAGTAGTGGTATTAGTATATACCCTACCCAATAGCTTCAGGTCAAGGGCTAGGGTCTGGTGAACAGAAAAATACTGCAGCAATGTCGACTGACAGCACATATATCCTTTCTTTATTTCAAATTTAGGGTTGGCCCCGTATCTATGCTGCACTAGTTTGCTAAAAATTGCTGGTTCAAGCTCAAGCCATCTGCAGAACCCGCAGACATCGGTCCTTATCCTTTGCTGCTTAATGAATAGGAAACCACACTGCATAATACCAAAGAGGCAAGCTAAATGTGCACAGCCAACCTTATTTACACTGGACCCAAAAAGTATTTTTCAGCTAATTGTGAGGAAGCCACAAAAAAATCAGCTAGTTAGAGATTATATGATTTCTGTGTCCAACTTTCTTAAGTTAGGAGGCAGAGTACACGTGGGATGCCAGTTCAAATCCTGCTCTGCTGCTGACTGTGGCCTTGGGCAAATCACTTTACCTTATATTCCTTAATTTACCCCACTATGGGCCCGATGCAGAGACATGGCCCCACAAGCTGTCTGGATCCTATTTCCCCTCCTGCTGTCCGCACACAGCTAGAGCAGTAGGACGGGGAGAGCTGGTGGGGGGCAGGAGGGTGAGGGGCAGGGTGGAGCGGGGTGGGGCAGAGTGGGGGCAGGCCAGCCCAGCAGGATGTACAGGGCCGATTCAGGTCATGGCCCTGTACGTCCTGCGGGGTCAGTGGGAACGTGCTGCCTATTCTACTCAAAGGTAGAATAAGCAGCACTGACCCGGTGATCGGGCCTGGTGATCCTCCCACGGAACCGGGGCCAGGAGCGGGGGGTCCCTGCCACCTGATCCAGGCCCTGGCTGGTGGTGAGGAAGAGCGGATCTTAGCCATGTGAGCCAGGGACGCCTGCGGGGAGAACATCCCCGGAAGCAGGCAGGGGCATGCCAGGCCATCCTCGGACCCGATTCTGTGTACCGCGGGAACATTTTGTTCCCACAGTCCAGAATCAGGTCCTAATGGACCCATCTTGCTGTTTCACTCCCTCTCCTTTTTGGGAGCTTTTATGCAGTCCAGGTGCCCCAATGTGCCTCCACCCCAGAGCTAGTTCCATATTAATCTAATTTACTATTATTTCACATCTTCCAAACCTTAAGCCAACTTGATGTGTAAGTTTTAATATATGCAATGGATTTGTATTACGGATGTTGGTGAAATGAGATAATCTATCTTTTTAATAGAAAGCTGGATCAAAGGATGAAAGCAGGAATTAGACATTAGATTGCATGTTACGCTCTTAATGCTCAGAGTTCCACAGGTTCCCAGCTTGTGATCAGTTACATTCCAGCAGCAACCAGTGAGAATGTTTTTATCCACCTTAATACTCTTGTGCAAAGTGGTATAGAACATAAATTTCATCAATCAATTAAGCAGAACACCGTGATCATAAAAATCATACAACCAGATTCATCTTCTAGCGCCGACTTTCTCAACCCTCTCCTGGAGGCGAGCCTAACCAGGCAGGATTTCAGCATTTCCACAATGAACATGCATGAGATATTTATATTCACTGGGTCTCCAGTGTATGCAAATATATCTCATGCATATTCATTGTGGATCTCCTGGAACTCAGATGGGTTAGGTGTGCCTCCAGGGCAAGACTGGGAAACATCAAGCACAGGGGTGACCAAATCCAGTCACCAACAGCCACAAACAAATCTAAATGTTTTGAATGCTCATGTTGAGGCAATGTGCACGCCACTATATCTCATGTACCTTCATTAGGAATATCCTGAAATCTAGACCAGTTTATGGTTTTTGAGGACTGGAGTTAGACCACTTGCTCTGGTGTAACATACCTGAATATTTTGGAGATGTCATGTTCAGATGAGTCTCTGGGTTCTAGTTAGTTGGGATCTTCCTAATGAATATGCATAGAACATATTTGAATGCAGTGTCTCCAGTGCATTCAAATCTATGAGGATTTTTGGTGAGCAAATGTTGAGAGTTAAACTATTTTGGCTCCTGTTCTGATGGTCCCAAAAATGTTTTATGTATATACCTGAATAGTAGTTCATATTTGATTTAGGGGCATATTAATAAAGGACTTAGATTTGCAAACCAAAAATTCCATCTCATGCATAATCATTGGGGATATGCTGAAAACTAGTCTGCTTAGGGGTGCAGTGTTCATGGACCACTTAGAGCATGGGGGATAAGAGTTCTCTAATGTTCATAATCTTTTCCATATGTCTCATTCTCCAACTCTCCAGGGCCACAGATAGGTCAGATTTTCAGGAAAGCCTCTGGAAATATTTATGAAATGTATTGTGAAAACGTGAGTCTAGTACAGCCAAACACACCAATATCTGGTGGATGTTCCTAGGAAGGAGTCTTGGGGTGGGAGGATGAACGATGCCCTAATGTCTTACTGAGCTGTGTCAGATTGAGACATGGTCCTTTTTAGTGAAGAGTTTTGATCCTAGAGAGACAAAAAGACTCAGCAGACCATTTTGCTTTTGAGAAGATACCCAGGACAAGAAAATGAATTTAACAAGAAGCAGGAAGACCTGGATGAGAGCACAGAGGGCTGAGAGACCCATTACGGAACTGCCTTTTAGAAAGCTACTGGAAGGAATAGGTTGAGGTGAACCGAGCCCAGGAAAAAAGTAGAGTTAGCCTTCTTTCAGCCATATTTTCAGGAGATCTAACAGCACCAAAGCCCTCCCTTATACCCTAGTTAACACGGCATCTTTGACTTCAATGGCTCACTAATCGCTCACTACTGCTCAGTTTTGCCAGGCAAATGTCCACAGTCTATCAGTAACGCTGCTAGCACCAGCATGCTTGAAAGATAAAAAGCACAATAACAGAAAAGAGCTACTTACAGGTTTTCTGTCTCCTCTCATTTTATGACAATGTTTAAAATGAAAGAAAGCTTTGCCAGGACTCGGGAAGGATAGAAAGGAACAGTCTGTCGAACCTGCAGACAATAAAGCATCTTTTTTTTTCCCTCTTTGCCAAACCAGCTATGCAGGTTTCAATTTCTTCAACCCAGAAGCAGAAATGTGGCAAACTGTGTGCAAAGCGGCCAAACCAGTTCAGCTGTGCTACAGGAAAGTGGCAAAACCGGTTTAGTCTGAAGTTCAGCAGAAATGGACTGGCTCCCTGACAATCTTGCTCCAAGTTTGCGCTCTTGGTTTGAGGTGAATGACAATTCTTCATGCATTGGGTCTGTTGGTTTTCCCACTAAATGGGGACTTGCTCTTATAGGGTAACGGAACTATATTGCTTTTTCTTTTTTCCTGCTTGCAATAATGCTCTGCCAGTAGCAGAATCTGTCTCTAGGGTTCTCCACACCATGCTGCCAGGAAGTGAATAAGCGTGTTGGCAGCCTCTCTGCAATGCATTTCCCATGGGCCGCTCTGAGCCGACTTCCCAGGTCTTTGTAGATCAGATCAGATCAGATCAGAATTCATTGTCATGGAGGAGTAGCTTAGTGGTTAGGGCAGAAAGACCTGGTACTCCTTGTGGCCTTGTGCAAGTCACTTAACCCTCCACTGCCTCAGGTGCACATCTGGCTTGTGAGCCCTCTGGGAACAGGAAAATGTCTACTGTACCTGAATGTAACTTGCCTTGATCTTCTACTAGAAAGATGCAAGTTAAAAATAAATAAATTTCCAGGGATGACTGAAATCCCAGCAAACCCTTCTTGATCTTAATGCCATTATAAAGCATTGTAGGGGAAACTAACATCCAAACTGCAGGAGCCCATAAGTTGTCACCTATTTCTTCCCTCTTATCTTCATCATGGCTGGTTGTCCTCTGCCTGGTTGTTACAGTTTGGGACTTATCTAAAATGTTGGCCTGTTTGTCCGCTAACAATACATGAAATTGTTCTTTCCATTGGAGTGGCCATGCTTATAACCTTAATATCAGAGGTAAGGCTATATATCAACCTTCCAAAGAAGCACTGGATTAATCCACATAAAGGAACCATATTACAACCCTAACACCGATGAGCACAGGGCGACCAGATGTTGCAACATCAGCCTGTCTAGGTTTTGGTGGCTGTATGACTTATTAGAAAGTGAGTGGTAAAGCACAGGAGGTATCTGGGGTATTGGAATACGTATGGATGGGCTGGGAAAGACAAGGGGAGTGGAGGAGTAGCCTAATGGTTAAGAACACTGGCTTGGGAACCCGGAGACCAGGGTTCAGTTCCCACTAGCACTCCTTCTGGCCTTGGGCAAGTCACTTAACCCTCCATTGCCTCAGAAAAAACCAAGCTATCAATATCCCTGTTTAATGTACATTACCACGTTTAAGTTTCAATGTAAACCACTTTGCTTGAAATGATAAAGCAGCATATAAAACCTGTTAAATAAATAAACTGTAACCAAATGTGAACATCCCCAGGATGGTTATAAAGTGATAGGGAACCAGAGAGGAGGACAGCTGCTGTCATCTACTAGGTTACATCTGGGCAACCTCCTGGTGTCCTAAGGCAGTCAACAAAATTAGGCTTTAAAGATCCCTGTCAGTGTAGGACTTAATCAGATCAGATGCATCGTCTATGTAATAAGCCTCATTGGCCATTGAGAGCAGGAATCTATCTGCCTGCATCGGTTTGCACACCTCCCTCTCACTATTTGTTATCATACTTGTATATCTTTCAGGCCACACTTGACATTACTGTATACCAGTACGCGTGATTATACTAAGAGACACACATGTAACTCAAAGGTGAATAACTTTTCCATGAGAGTATTCCAAACAGTTGTTTCTATTGAACTGGAGAAAACATAGGTAAGAAATTACTGCTGGTATCCCTTGACTTCCTCAGTTAGAGGTCAAAAGGATGATCACACCTCATAGGTCATAACGGCATAAAAACTGCCATACTAGATCAGACCAAAGGTCCATCGAGCCCAGTGTCCGGTTTTCAACAGTGGCCAATCCATGTCATGAGTACCTGAGATACCCCAAAAGCAGCCAGTTCCATGACACTTATCCCCAGTGATTCGAAGTGGCTTTCTCTTGCGTACATTAATAACTGTTTGTGGTCTTTCCCTTCAGAAATTTGTCCAAACCTTTATAAATGCAGCTATACTACCTGCTTTTACCAAACCCTCTGGCAACAAATTACAAAGCTTAATTATCACTGAAAGAAAAAAATATTTTCTTGTTTTGAATATATTGCTTTGCAGCTTTATGGTGTGTCCTCTAGCCCTTGTATGAGTACTACTACTAATCAATTGCACAAGGCGCATACAGCGTCAGAGGTGGCTCAAGGCAATGTGCTGCCTGAGGCGAAGGATGAGATGGCGCCCCCTCCCTCCCCCCCCCGTAGAGGAGGAGGGGGCATGGGCACCTTCTTAAAACTCAGTCAGGGACCAAAACTCAGTCAAACCAAAAAGCTACCTAGATAATATGGAGGAAATGCAAGATGTTTGCACACCAAGGAACTAAAAGAATAAGTGAGAACCACGGCACACTTTATAAAACTAAATTATAATTCATTTTTATTTTGTTATAAACTGCATTATGGTTCTTGCTTTTTCTTTTTGAACATATATTTTGCACCCACAGAATCCCTTCTCTCAACAGTGGGTGCAGAGCAGAACTAGAACATTCACCCACAGAACTCAATATCTTAAAAAAAACAAAATGATTCTGGTCATCTCACTAACAAATATTCTCCATTACCAGCAATATTGGAAACTAATATAAAACCCTACAAAAGTCACCAAAGATCTACAAGGCCAAATCTACCATACCATTATCAGCATAAACTTCCAAAACTCATACAAAAAAAGCAGCACTATAAATACTGCAGCAGGCCCTGGAACATCTAACACCTATTTGAAAAGCTGAACAAGGCAAATTGCTATAGTCCAGAACCCTGCGTACAGATTTCATGATAACAGAACACACGGCCTTGCACACACTAGACACACAGACTCTCACCAAGTACAGAACAAGTGATCACAACCTAAAGTAAAAATAAAATATTTAGAGAAAAATTAAACCGAAACCCCAAGAAGCCAGATTCTCCATGCAGTGCAACACCAGATAAGAGATGCAGTATCTCATACTGTGTAAATTATAAAAATAGCACCTTTGTTGTCTGACCATTTTATTCTCTGGTCATGCTGGTCCTGATCTGATGCTTCTGCTTTCCTGTCTTCTCTTAGCTCTCTTTCTGCCATTTCTTGTCTTTTCTTCGCTTCCTTCCATCAGCCTATTTCCAGTCCAAATGACCCTCCCCATGTGTCAGCTCCCTTTCAGTCCCAGTGCCCCCTCCCTGCCAGTCTCCTCCCTATTACCCAGCCACCTACCAGTCCCATCCTGAAATGTCAGCTCCCTTCCATCCCCCTCTTTCCCCCCATGTCAGTTCCCTTCCAGCCCCCAACTTCCCATGTCAGTTCCCTTCCAGCCATCTCCATCCCCTCTCTCAGTTCCCTTCCAGCCATCTCCTTCCCCTCTTTCAGTTCCCTTCCAGCCATCTCCTTCCCCTCTCTCAGTTTCCTTCCAGCCATCTCTTTCCTCCTGTCAGCTCCCTTCCAACCCTCTTTTCCCTCTGTGTTAGCTTTCTTCCAGCACCCGTCAGCTCCCTCTCCTTCCCACCCCCACCCCATGCAGCTCGTTCCTCTTCTCTCCTCCCCCACTGTGCAGCTTATTCCTCTTCTCTCCTTCCCCCCAGTGCAGCTCGTTCCTCTTCTCTCTTCCCCTCCCATGCAGCTCGTTCCTGTTCTCTCCTTCCCCCCAGTGCAGCTCATTCCTCTTCTCTCCTTCTCCCCCCATGAAGCTCATTCCTCTTCTCTCCTTCCCCCCCAGTGCAGCTCGTACCTCTTCTCTCTTCCCCCCCATGCAGCTCGTTCCTGTTCTCTCCTTCCCCCCCGTGCAGCTCGTTCCTGTTCTCTCTCCCCCCCCATGCAGCTCGTTCCTCTTCTCTCCTTCCCCCCCCCCCCCATGTAGCTCATTGCTCCTCTCCATCTCCGCCACCCCCTCTGCCGGTAGTTCGTTCTGCTCTGCGTTCGAAATGAAAGGAAACTGGTGCGGAGCCTCCCGGCAGTAAGGAACCTCTGTTGCTGCCGCATCCCGCCCCCACAAGGAAGTGATGCTAGAGCGGGACGCAGCGACAGCAGATGTTTCTTACCACTGGGAGGCTCCGCACCGGTTTCCTGTCGTTTTGAAAGTATCGCGGCCGCAGCAGTTTTTCCGCTTTTTTTTTTTTTTTAAACTGAAGGCGGAGTGAGACGACTCTTTTGGGAGCATTTCTGCTGCCCCCAAAAATTTGCCACCTGAGGCCACCGCCTTACTCCGCCTAATTATAGAGCCGCCTCTGTACAGCACTGTACGTATAGATGTATGAGTCCCTGCTCATCAGAGCTTACAATCTAACGAAGATGAAGATCATCACAAAACTAGGGACTACGGTAGGGTAAGATACATATAAGTGGTGAACAAGAGAGTGAGGAGCATCAGGATCCAAAAGAAGCCTCAAAGAATTGAGTTAAGAAGGACTAGGGAACTTGGCCCACAGTGCTGGCACACTGGTACCATGGTGATGCCTGGGGGGGAGAGTGTGTGCTCTTGCATTATAGAAAATCTTGGAGGTCTCTATTCTAGGTAAGACCATTAGAGAAATCACCAGGGATGATGATAAGTTTTGACAATAAATGTTAATCTCTAGAGGTTGAGTACAACTTCTGGATCTTCGAATGAATATGGCCTAAATAATTTGACGTCCCTTTGTTTTTCTTAGTAACTTAGTAAATGATAGTAGATAAAAGTTAGCATGGTGCATCTAGTCTGCCCAGTAAGTTGTCTATAGTCTAGAGTTGTTCCTACCACTTCGTGCAGGTTACCTCTCTCTATTTGTGAAGCTATTTAACTTCGATTTGACAACATCCTCTTGTCATATAAGGATCCTCTGTATCTATCCGTCACTGCTATTGTCCCCATAACCCTAACCCAGGCATCTACAACTCTTTCCGTGAAAAAGTATTTCCTGGTGTTGCTTTTAAGTTTGCTTCCTTTCAGATTTATTTCATGTCCTCTAGTTCAATAGCTTCCCCGTCTTTGAAAAAAGTATAAAATGTCTGTATCATATCTCTCCTGTCCCTCCTCTCCTCCAGGGTATATATATTTAGGTCTTCAAGGCTGTTCTCATACATCTGACGCAGGCCCCATATCATTTTGGTCATCTTCCAATGAACTGTGGTTCTCTTCAGGGCAAAATGGTTGAGCAGTCGATGTCTGTTCTTTTATATAGTAGTTCTCAAACCAGATTGGTTTAATTGAGGCAGGAAATTTGAATTTGAATTTTGGAGGAAAAGTCTGTTGGAGAAAGGCTGGAGCCCTCTCTTTTCCCATAGATCGGAAGGCTCTCTGGTGAGTTTAAAGATACTCTCCCTGTAGAGTTTCTTTAAATGTTCTCTTTGGCCTTCACAGCTAGTATGATAAACTTTGCAGTTTTTCAGGTCATACTGCATCTTCGTAAATTCACCAGAGAACCTTCCAATCCAACCAATCCGGTTTGGGGACTACTATACAAAAGAACAGACATCTACAGCTCAACCACTTCACTCAGAAGAAAGCCACTGTACGGTGGCTAAGACGTTGCTTCCAGTTACGAAGACACACCATGACTGAGAAAACTGCAAAGTGCATCACTCTGCACTTCTTTACATTAAACATTAACTGCCAAGCATTAGACTATTCTTCTAATTTTTGTAGATCTTCTCATGTTGTCTACTCCCTCTGAGACGTCCATTCTATTGAAAATCATGTCATTTGCAGAAAGGCAAACCTTTCCTTTCAACCCTTCAGCAATTTCACCCAGAAAAACATTAAACAGTCCCAGTCCCAGTACTGATCCCTTAGGCACTCCACTACCCATCCTCCTTTCTTCTGAGTGAATTCCATTTGCCACCATCCTCTGTTATCTGTAGGTCAACCAATTCCTGATCCAGTTTACTACCTTGGGACCCATCCCCAGGCTGATCAGATTATTCACAAGCCTCCTATGAGGAACAGTATTGAAGGCTTTGCAGAAATCTAATTAGGTAATTATTCCCTCCCCCCCACAAACCTTTTTCTTTATGAAATTCCATTTAATGTATTTCTCCCTTATCCCGTCCCCTTCCCCACCCTACACTGTAAATAGCTCCGCCTCAGCATCCGCTATTCTGCTGTATATGTGAACAGCTGATTTGTAAATAGCACCTTGTAATATAGTTTGATATGTTCTATGTTCTTTGTAAACTAGTTCCGTTCATTGTAAACCGCCCCTGATCACTGGAAGGGGCGGTATATAAAAATGTTTAAATAGATAAATAAAAAAATAAAATAAAGTAGACCACGTCCATCACATGCCCTGTTCATCCAGTCAACGAAATCAATCAGATTCACATGGCATTGTCTTCCCTTGGTAAAACCATGTTGTCTCAGATATTGCAACCAACTGGATTCTGGAAAGACCACCTTTTTCCATCAGTGTCTCCATTACTTTTCCCACCACAGAGGTAAAGCTTACCAGCCTGTAGTTTGCCAGCTCTTCTCCGTTATCACATTTCTGAAGAGGGATCACCTCAGCTGTTCTTGAACCATTGCATGACTGGGACCCAGTGCAGGGCAATATGTGAAATACTCCGTGGTGGTCTAGTGGGAGCACAAATTACTGGATATGCTTCAAAAACAAAGATGAAAATTCATTTGCATAGACTGAAGAGAGCATCCCTTTATCTAAGCTTTGGTTCTTGGACATTTCTTGGCCTTGCAGTCTTATGAGCACTCAGGAGCAACGTGGGGTTTCTTCACCTTCTACCCCAGCTTCTCCCTTAGAGATGGCCAGCACTGGCCCAGGCTCCTGTATTTACTAAAGCATTTCTCTTGTTCCATTGTTATGCTAAGAATCTTGGACAGTAGCCTAAGTAAACTTGATAGAAGAAACCAATTGCAATAATCACTCTATGAGGAGTCTGGTGATGTTTTTCTGGGTTATGAAGGCTGCGTCTGCTGGAAGGTACAGATGACCCCATGCAGAGGAGGCAGAAACAATATATGAAAACGCCGTTGAATATGAAATAAACCTGGGAGCACTTGACTGAGTATCTTTTAGTCATTTTTGTTTCTCGAGCTTTGTTTCTATGCTTAGATTTGTATTTTTTACATCTATAGCTCTTAACCCTTTTATTCCTTATGTTTCCTGCTTTATTATTTTATTGTTGTCTTATGCATTCCCTTTTATTATCTCCTTTGTTGTATTTGATTAGATTATTCTATGTATTTGCTTTGTATTGTTTTACTAATCTGTTTATTATTGTTGCACTGTCTATTTTGTAAACCACGGCGATGTAATAATTGATTGTGAGCAGCGGTATATCAAATACTTTTCCAATAAATACATAGTAAAATGATTGATGGGATGATTGTTTATCCTGGGATACTGGTTCTGGCATCTACTGTTGTGATCAACATTTTTGGCACCCTTGAATTTTAGGTGTGTTGTGTACAATATCTTGAGAAATAATTGGGAATATTCCAACTGT
This sequence comes from Ichthyophis bannanicus, assembly GCA_033557465.1. Lineage (NCBI taxonomy): Eukaryota > Metazoa > Chordata > Amphibia > Gymnophiona > Ichthyophiidae > Ichthyophis > Ichthyophis bannanicus. The sequence goes on from CM066049.1 coordinate 126,086,861, forward strand.
ATGTCATCATAATATTTTAATAGTATGTTCAAAGGTATACAACAAAAAAAGGAGATATCTGTGCAACTTAGATGTAGTAATTTCTGAGAAAAAATGAAATATGATCTGGACAGGATTAATGGCACCCTTCACTAATATTTGGTTGCATAACCCTTGGCAGTGATGACAGCCTTCAAACGTTGCTTGTAGCCATTTATAAGTTTCTTACATCTGTCTGCTGGTAGTTTCTCCCACTCTTCAACTGTGATTTGTTGCAGCTCATGAACATTTCCAGGATTCCTTTTACCAATGGCAGATTTCAGCTCTTTCCAAAGGGTCTTGATTGGATTGAGATTAGGACTCATTGCTGGCCAGTTTAAAACAGTCCATTTTTTCCTTTTTAACCATTCCTTTGTACTTTTGTATGCATGCTTTGGGTCATTGTTCTGCTGGAGAACCCATGACCTTCAACCCAGACATAGTTTTCTGACACTAAGCAGCACATTCCACTCTAAAATTCCGTGGTAGTCCTCCGACTTCATGATTCCTTTAATACGTTCCAGGCCTCCAGTTCCTGAGGCAGCAAAACAGCCTCACAACATGTTGTACATGGTATTTTTCCAACAGTTCACACTAATCTTCAAAGACTTCTTGGATTATTTTTCCTCTTCCCACCACATCCTGGGAGGTTCTTGACAGTTCCATGAGCAGAAAACTTCTTAACATTGTGAACGGTAGACACAGGGATCCCAAGGTCTTTGGCGATGGCCTTGTACCCCTTTGAAGTTTAATGTTTGGTGATAGTGGCTTTTCTGACTGTCTCAGGCAGCTCTCTTGTCTTCACCATTGTGAAAATGGAACAGGGTGTGAATGTGGCCATTTTAAACATTAGAGCCATCATTCATTGGTTGATGCAAGTCACATGGGTACTGACAGGTATGTCTAATTTTACTGAAGTGGGAATGTGGTTCTTCTGTTCAAACTGATTTGAATTGTTTATAAGGGTGTTAATAATCATGTCCTGATCAATTCAAAAACCCTAAATTGTGTGACCAGTATAATACTTCATCCAAAAGGTGCACAACTTTCAATCTCTATTTTACCAACTAAAGATTCCCGTAAGCTAATGGACAGAACTACCTATATACGATTTATATTTTTGTCAGATCGTCTGTTATTGAGGATGCAAAAAACATACTCGCGCTACAGACCCTCCATTTTAATCAAATTTAAAAAGCCGACTAGGCCCACCTCGTGTGAGGCTATTTGGTCCTCTGACCCAGCCACCGCAATTCTAATTTTCCTTAGAACGTGTTACTTCTCATACCAGTTCTATCGAGGCAGAATTACATGAACACCCAGTTGTGGAGTTTCATTGAAGGAAATGGTGATAGCCTGAGCAGTCTTGTGTAAGGTGGAGGGAGAACGGAAGGTTCCACTGTAGAATTAGTTTATCACAGGCCTAAGCTTCCCATTGGATTTCATCAGATGAGTACCTTTATTCCTTTGGGTGATTTTGATATCATGTTTGTATACATGTAATTCTGCCTCGATAGAACTGGTATGAGAAGTAACACGTTCTAAGGAAAATTAGAATTGCGGTGGCTGGGTCAGAGGACCAAATAGCCTCACACGAGGTGGGCCTAGTCGGCTTTTTAAATTTGATTAAAATGGAGGGTCTGTAGCGCGAGTATGTTTTTTGCATCCTCAATAACAGATGATCCAACAAAAATATAAATCATATATAGTTGGTCCTGTCCGTTAGCTTACGGGAATCTTTAGTTGGTAAAATAGAGATTGAAAGTTGTGCACCTTTTGGATGAAGGAATAATCATGTCCTGGCAATGTTCCAGTTTTTATACTATTTCCTTTGTTAATTGATCTTGTTTTATTTGATTCTTTTATGTGTCAAATATGAGTGGAGGAGTATCCTAGTGGTTAGAGCAACAGCTTAACACCCAAGAGAACAGGGTTCCTACTGGTGCTCCTTGTGACCTTGGGCAAGTCACTTTACCCTCCATTGCCTCGGAAGAAAAGGTCCGGCAATCTACTTACAGTCATACCTTGCCAAGAAAACCCAGGGGCTGCTGGGTTGCAAGGAATCAGCATTGACTTGAAGGCACTTAAAAAAAAATAGTGTCCCATATTCAAAAGGTATTTACACGATTTACAGCTGTGTAAATACCAGTCAGGGGTATATTCAATGGCACTAACACAGTTCTTGCTGCTGAATATCCCTGTTCTTCTCCCCTACATACCCTGAAGCTAACCGCTTAGCATGGGGGCGCATCGTGGGCGGCACCAGATGCTGACCTGGTAGTGTGATATTGAACCGTTGCTTTGTTAGGTTCTATGGGTAGTAGATAGATGGGCACTGCAAAAGCTGGTCTATTACCCATAGAAACTAACTGGGCAGCGGTGCAATATCACGCTACCTGGTTAGTCTCTCTGACTTCTGGGCATGTGCGGTGACCCCGTATATTCAATGCCGGGGCAGCATGTGACCCCGGCATTGAATGTCCAGAGTTAGAGGATAGCAATGACGGTTCACGCCTAGCCATTCTAACTCAATATTGGGCCCGTATAGTCCACAGCCATTTCACTAGCCACTTTTTTTGGGAGATATTGGACCTTAAGCAGTTGAGGGTGCCAATAATGTTGACCACAACTGTATGTCCTGAACTCAGTTCTCTGCAGGTGGTGATACCCTTAAAAGGAGCAACATAAGCATCATTGACTCGTTCAGGTTCTTAGAGATAGGATTCTGCTAAGGAGGTTTGTGTTGTGCCCTCTCTCAGTCAGGAGTTTACACCAGAATGACTTGTATTTTCTAGTCTTGTGCAGGGGAAATAATTTTATTGAATTCCTTTGAGAATTCAGAGTTGCAGTATGGAATATTCTGGGTGGTTTTTTGTTGTTTTTTTAAAATTTAACTAGGCTTATATGCTGCTTTTCCATGGTGGGGGAGGGGTCCATGGTGGAGGTTGGTCTCACAGAGATGTTCTGTTTTACTAACCTGTCAAGGGTCATCTTGTATTTTCCATCCTTAAGAGCCAGTTTAACTTCTGCTGTTTTAGCATGCCATAGATACAGTCACATCTGCACGAGATCTTAATTGTTAAATATCAGGGGCTGTGGCTGAAAACTGATTAGCTTTCAAGGAGCAAAAGTGATTTCTGGTTGCTAGGATGACTATTCTTGGGACACCTTTGGAACAACCATGAAAACAGTTGTAATTTTCTGAGCAATCATCTATTTTGTAGCTCAGTCAAATAAAGTTCTTTCTTTTTTTTTGGAAAGTGCTATTGAATCACTTAGTTCTGCAGGCTGAACATTAGGGCTGGACGCAGGGACGGTGGCCGAAAAAGAGTGCAGATTTCCTGCTTCTCAAGCTGAAAGCGTTGTTGAGCTCAGAGTATGCTGAAGACAGTAGATTTTGGATGTTTTTATTTTTTGCTGTTTTTCCCAAGTCCAAGCTCTTATTTCTCTGCAGTCTAAGTTGGTATGTGGGGCAGTGGAGGGTTAAGTCACAAAGAGGGTGTTAGTAATCATCGCAGCACTAATACGAGAAAGATTGAGCCGCAGTGACAGCTAATGTAGTCGAAACGCAGTTGTCACAGGCAATTTTCCATGCTAGCTGCATTTTGCGCAGTAGAGGAGGGGGGGGGGGGGAGACAGGACTGGGGTATGGGAAAGGCATGGCAATAAGATGCAACCAGTGTGTGAAAAATTGTCATGCATCGGCTGCCCAAATTGCCACAAATGTGGCTGCAGATAACGCCACTTCAAGATGATGTCCCCTCCTGCTCCCGCACCATCTCCAGTGCTAGGGAAAACCTCCTCTCACTAGGGGGCAATACCGTGAGACAAGTGGTATTTTCCCTAGTGCCAGAGAAGGGGCAGGAGCAGGAGGGGACTGGTCTGTCCCCTTCCCACTGGACCACTGGGGAACATTGAGGTAAGGGCTGGGGAGGATGGGAGTGGTTGGGGGATTCTGACTGACTAGCCGGGATTTGTGATGGGGGGGAAGGGGGGGGTACCCCAAAGCCCTTCTTGAACAGTATCACATAGGGGTTGAGTGCTGCTTAGGGGGGGGGGGAGGCACCAGCACTGTTTTGCAAGATCCTGAGGCGTATATTTAAAGCCTTGTATAATAATGGTCGTCAATATTTTAGAGAGAAGTCCCTCCTGCTATGAACCTCATCATCACTTCTGGTCCAGTCAGGGGGTGTTATCAGTTGCCCCCTCTTTTCTAAATGAAAAGGGTTCTCAAGTTAGACATAGAACATTTTCTGTGAGGGCTCCATCTTTGTTGAATGGTGTATTGAGCTTCCAGTATCAGCTAGGCAAGAGCTTGGTTATTTGCATATTTGTAAATTAGTGAAAACATGGCTATTCCCTTGAAAGGACCTTCCATTTCTCATCTCAGATTCCCTTTCTGATATTTTTGATGGCTTTGTATCAGAGATTGTTGGTATGATTTTGTGTGGTTTGCTGCTCTGTGTGGCCTTTTTGAAGGCGAGGAGGACTAGTTAAACATTTTTTAAATAAATGCATATTTTTACTCCTTGCATGTTTTCACTAACTGGCAATTTTTAAAAGGTCTGTTTTGTTTTTCTTTTCTTTTCTTTTTTTTGCTTGGAAACCTAGTCCTGTTCAAACTTTGTTGGAAGATGCCTTTGAAATGTTGTCAGACGTGTTCGCCTAGCCCTGGAGGCACATCCAGTAATATAGTGTCCTTGACTCTGGCCTCAAAATCCTGCATTCGAGTTTCTTTTGCACCGAGTATCACTCCTATTTCCTGTCCTGGACCTGTTGTTTTATTCTCTATTGGGAACACAAGCACTCTCAGTAGCAAACTCCTTTGACCTGACTACAGCCTATCCGAGACCATTTCTTCCTCGGATGTTCCTATGTTCTCCTATAATTTGCAATAAATCTTAGGTGGGGCGAGGGGTTGTCTCCAAAAGATCATGTCATTCTTTTCTCTTTTTTGTTGACCTCTATCATACATGCAGCATGTTATGTGATGGAACATGCAATGTTGTAGGTGAAATGCGATAGTCATGTTCACACTGCTGCTATAGTTTTCTGTCCCGATAACCACTGGCCTCTCATTATGATCACCAGAGATACTCCCATTCCGACCGATAAAAAGCAGGATGCGAGGAAGCCGGATATAGTGGTTAAGGAGAAAAACACCAGAACGGCATTGATAATAGAGGTGTCAGTTCCAAGTGACTACTCTGTGAATCCCATGGAGAGGCAGAAGATCCTGAAATACCAGGAAATGCAGTCAGAGACCAAGAAACTGTGGCAGAAAGATTTCTCATCATGTGGGGTGCCACAGGCTTGATAAAGAAGAATTTCCAAGCACATCTTGACAAACTCCCATACATGTTACATCTTACGAACTCCAGCAGGAGGCGCTCTTTAGCACGGTGCAAGTATTACGCTGAGCCTTAGCAGTGCATTGAGACTGACATCACACTCCACATGCCCTGGCGTACAAGTGAGGTTCATGACTGTCATGGTATGCGCAAAGCTAACCCATTTGGAGAAACTGCCCCAGAAAATCAACCAGGCTGACATTGGGGGGGGGGCGGGGGGGGGCGGAGGGGCCAATGCCTCTCTTGAGCCCCCAAACTATGCCCAAGATTTATGTTAACCTTTATTTCCATCCATAAATAATAAGCATGCAAGTCAGCTGTTGTCCACTAGAGAGAGCCAACTAGCTTCCAAATCACATTGTTTTGCAATATCCCTGTTCCAGAAGGACCGATCTGCTGTACTTACCCCGTCCTGTCTCCATACAGGACACGTTGGGGCTCAGGCTTAGTTTAGTTTATTTGATTTCTTTATATATCACCTTTCAGCCCTTTTGTGTACAATAAAATCCAAGAGGGAAAACAAATTACAGTTTGTTAAAGGATAGATATAGCAGGCTGGTAAGGTCATGGTACCAGAGACAGTTGGAAAATCTTATTTTTGTTCCATGCAAAAATTATATCAGGTTAAAATTAGATATTTGAATTGATAGATCTGGACCTGCTTGTAGCATTGCAAAACTTTGACAACTTTGATTTCAATGGAGATAAAATGGATGCTATGAGTCTGCTTCCTTTTCTATTTCTAGGTAACCTTTCAGTTTAGCTTTCTTTTCTGAATATTTCATGATAAAGAATACAGTGAAAACTAGAAATGCAACTTAATTCTACTCTACTGTCCTTAGAGATGGCTCCAGCTACAATTTAGCCAGCTAAAAATATATCACAGCCATAACAAATGAATGCCAAAAGGTCGGCTGCTCGGGTTCAAAACTAGAAGCCTAAACTCATCCAAAAAATGATGATCCTAAATCACCCCGGACCCCATCAGAACTTCTGATTGCTTCATTTGACAACTGTGCAATACCGTTTCTGTGGAGGAGGGAAAGGATAAAGTAGTAATAGGATTTTAGAAAAGTTTTGGGAATTGCATTTAGCAATTCATGTGATAAAGAAAGTTATGGTAAAATGACGATTTTCGGTATATAAAGACATGTGACCCACCTAGCAGCTGTGCGAAATTATAAGTGTACATTGGATTACTTTGGGTGCCTAAAATTTAAAGCGCATGCAAATATCTCGTGCGTATGTATAGCTACAAATGAATATGATGCAATCAACTTGCATGCTTAAAAGGTTCTACGTGCAGACAGTGTGTGCGTAAACATTAATATGAGAAATGAAAATGAAAAAATGCCAGAAAAATGCTGTTTGAGCAGATGTACAGAGGGGGCCGCGATTCTCATCGCACAGGGCCTGCGCTATCACAATTGCAAACAGTCCTGTATGTGCAGGCCGGAACTGCGATTCAGCCCGGCCTGCATGTACAGGAAAAGCTTGGCTAACTCAGTCAGGGCTTTTAAATGGAGCTGTGGCACCGTGGCATCTAGTTGCCATGACACCGTGGCTCCATTTATTTACATTCTCTTATATACTGCGCTATTCTGCATCAGTGCGGTTTACATTGAACAAACTGAAATTACATTGAACAGGGCATTATAACTTGGAGATAACTATTTTACAGAGAAAATGGGCAATGGAGGGTTAAGTGGCTTGCCCAAGACCACAAGGAGCACCTGTGGGACTAGAAACCCCAGTCCTTCCAGCCCAAGGTTGTTGTCCTCTAGTGGGATTTGAACCCCCGACCTTCCGGCCTGAAGTACCTTGCCCCAACCACTAGGCCACTCCTCCACTCCATTTAAAAGCTGCGATACCGGCTGCTGGAACAAAGTGTTTATTCCCCGCAGTCCGACCCCCTATTTGGCCTCCCAGGGCCAGGGTTGGGCTGCAGGGAATACTCTCTGCTCCCTCCCACCCTTTCCTGGCCCCGGGCCTGCTGATTCCCCATGTCCAGGGAAGTTATTCCACCTTGGAGGTGGAATAACTTCCCCGTTCAAATCGCTGGCCCTGGATGCACAGGGCCAGCGTTAGAATCGGCCCTATATGTCCGGGACCGGTGACTGCCCACTGCCCACCCTAATTCTGCCCCCAATCCTCCCCTTTCCTGCCTCCGTCTAGCTTCCCCATACAACTGGCAGGGAAGCTAGATGTCGGTGGGAGGGGGCACAGAATAACCTCCTTAGTGTCCACAATTCTATATCCAAGTCTGTGCAGGGTCATGGCCGATGAAACGTCATCTCTGGTCATCTGTCCCTTTCCCCTCTCTGTCCTCTGTATTTTTCACAAAATAGTGAAAAGAGTGAATGTGTCCTATGCAAGTAGGGGGCAGAGCTCCTGCAATACACTATGTGCTGGAGGCAAGCAGCAGGGACTAGATTCAGATCGTGCTTGGTGTGACCAGTCCTTGTTTCAGCTCATGGATATACTGCAGTGTGAGTCAGAGACATAGCAGGATGCAAGGACAGGGCGTCCTGGGTCTGAGAGGCATTTGCTTGGTCGTCACTGTCAATGCCTGCCCTAGGACAGCTTCTTTCTACCCAATGCTCTCTTCCACTGCTACTGATCATTTGTATAGTGCTACAAGGCGAACGCAGCACTGTACAGGCACGTGTAAGAGACGGTCCCTGCTCATCACAGCTTACAGTCTAATCAGGACAGCACAGCAGCTGAGGACAAGGGCACATCTAGGGGAATGGTAAGAAAACACATGGAGACAAAACAGATCGAGATCCAAAAGTGGCCTCAAAGAGGTGAGTTTTCAGCCTGGATTTGAAAAGGCCAGCGATGAAGCTTGATGGACAGACTCCGTTAAAGTGTGAAAGTGCCAACAAAGAAGGCAAGAGAAGCCAGTTCAGCATCACTCCAGACCCTTAAATAACAAGTATTGTGAGGCTGTTATGTCTAGCGGGCAGAAGGTGGCTTCTGTGTCCCACGCAGGCACCAATATTTAAAGAAACAATGCCCTTGTGGCACCGGGAGGTAGTTCTCAGGTTTTATCACACTTCTGTATCAACAGCAGTAATGAAAAGCACTCTGGTACTAATTTCTCCCCAGAAACAAGCTGACATCCTGTATTTGTACAAGACTTCCTGGTAATGTGCCATGACGGTATTAATTGTAAGGAGCATGCTCCAGGCTGTCTTGACTGGCACCAGGTCATGTAGGGTGGAGGCTCGACTCTTAACCCTTTCCAAGGTACATGGCTTCACCCAGAGCAGCAGACTTTCCCAGGCTTTTCCCACTGCTGGTGCCAGTCCTTTTAGGAGACTGATACTTAATTTATGTTCATAATGGCGTTTTATTCTGTGTTACCTCATGCAAGTTTCAAGGCAGATTACAACAAACATGAGTAAATCATTGAAGGCTTGCAGCCTACTTTCATCTCAGATGATGGGACCAAATGGTACATCATAAAAATGTTCTACTAATAATTTAGGACGTGATCTACCAGGACCCACAGTGGCCCAAACTGAGTAGCTCTGTTTCTTCAGGCCCTGCTGTCTTAGTCTTCGTTTTCTCTCAACCACATGCATTGACCTTATAGACCTGAATTCCCTAAGAAAAACAAGATTGCAAGGTGACAGATGTTAGACCAGGACTGGATGTGCTTCTACCTCCCTCCCCCCCCCAAAAAATAATAATCGAGTTAATATTGAAAGCTACTTACCTGGTTCGCAGCACTTGCTGGCTAGATAAGTGCGGGGGAGGGACAGTCAGCAGATAGTGCCACAGAATAGTCTATGTCCCTCAGCACTATCCGGATAGTGCCGGATGGTTCAGGCTCAGAGCTGCAACGTATCTGTATAGCAGAGATTTTCCGTACCACTATAAGGATATTTCCTTCTTCTTATCGTGTCGCTGTCAAATGATGTTACTGTATCTCCGTCTGTGAGATCAGTAGGGTAGACCGATGAGCCATTGCCAAGCCAGAGGTTATACATGGGGTTGACAGCAGGGGGCAGTGTAACAGATGCTGCATTGTCTGTGTTCACCCACAATAACATTTGTCTGATCCGGCTGAATATTACTACCATATGGATGTTGCTGGTATTGGCAGCAATATACGGATAATTACCACCGGACACTCTGTGCATCCCGGCACTGAATAGCGGGATTAAGTGTAGCCTTGGCAGCCCGCATTTAAAAATAACACTGAGCACCACTGCTAAATATTGATCGGACTGGGTTGAGCTGATTACCATGAGCCAGGGTTTCCCAAATCTCTCCAGGTGACCTTGTGACCAGATGGGTTTTCAGGTTTTCCGCAATGCTTATGCATGATGCATTGCATAAATGAGAAACTTGGCATATGCAAATTTATAATCATATATATTCATTATGAATATCTTTATTTATTTAACCATTTTTCTATTCTGCTTAATCAGGGACAGGAACAGGGAACTTTAACTTTACATATAATTATATTATGTTTCATTAAGCATTATTCTAACAGTACATTTTTAACCTATATACAGTTGTGTGTGAGGTAACTTGTTAATTGCAGGGTGTAATATCTTTAGTCCTTAAAGTGTTCTTTAAATAGATGAGTTTTTAGTTTCGTTCTGAAATCTGAAAGATCTGGGATTATTCTTAATTCTGTAGGGAGGATGTTCCAGAGGTCTGGTGCATACAATGAGAACCCTCTTTTTCCGGAGTCTCCTGGTTGCATTTCGATAACTCAGCTGGTAAAGCTGACTTGTTTTGTTGGCATTTCCATGTTTCTCTGACCTTTACAGCTCTATGTACTGTAGATTCCAGACAGGGTGCTGAGATGTTATGGATTATTTTCAAAATTATTATTGTCGTCTTGTATCTGATCCAGCTAGCCAATGGGAGTCAAAGTAGCTTTTTAAGTATGGGTGTGATGTGGTCAGATCTTTTTGCTCCCATTATGATTCTTACTGCTGTGTGTTGTGCTACTTGGAGATGATGTAGAGATTGGTTGGGGAGACCTTTGAGGGCATTGTTACAAAAACCCAGATGAGGAAATATCATTGTTTGGTATACAGTTCTGAAGTCATCTTCATTGGTGAGAGGTTGGAGGTTCTTTAGGACTCTTATTTTATGATACATTGCTTTTGTGATGTTGCTGTTGTGTGATGTGACGTTTAGGTGTTGGTCTAGTGTTATGTCCACCAAATATCACACCTCTTTTTTTATCTCTATGCTTGCATTGTCGATTGTAATTGTTCTCGGTGGGGAGAATGTTTTGTTCCTGGAGACGTATAGCATTTCAGTCTTATTTATAATTTAAAGCATGTGGTTTGTTAACCATTGAACCAAGTCTGTGAAGCAGTTTGATATGTGTGACTCAAGTCTGTTTTGGCTAGGTTGAGTGGTGTATACAGCACGATGTCAACAGCGTATATATGGTAGTTTATTTTGTGTTTATGGAATATACTGCATAAGGTATAAGGAATATACCGTATGTGCATATGGAATATGCTTTGTTACATTGTAAACTGCCCCGATGTAATGGGGGGTGGTATATCAAATACCTGAATAAAAATAAACATAAATGGATTGAATGTATATGTTGAGTAGTAGTGCTGATAGCGACGATCCTTGTGGCACTCCATGACTTTATCTGTATGGTGTTGTTTTTTTTGCACCTACTCTTAGCTTGTTGGGAACAGTCAGAGATAGGATTGAATCCATTTGAGTGATATTCCTCCCACTCGAATAGAAGTGAGTCTGTTTAAGAGAAGGTTGTAAGAGATGGAGTTGAAGGCTTTGGAGATGCCGATAAAGATGAGAATGAAGCCCTGGTTGAGGGTGGATGTTCCTTTTATTAGTGTGACTAAGAGTGATGTCATAAGCGTTTCGACTCCATGCTGTTCTTTGAAGCCATGTTGCTAATTGCCTAGTGGAGCATGTTTGACCAGGTGATCCTGTAGTTGTTGTTTTACAACCTTCTTGATGATTTTTGCTAAAAATGGTAAGCTACTTATTGGTCCATAGAAAGCTGGGTCACTTTTTATCTGTGGCATTGTTTTTCAGGATTGGGCGAATGGATGCCATTTTTAGTTATTCAGGTAAGTATCCTTGTTCTAGAGATAGGTTAATTAGCTTATGGATGAATGTTGACTGTTCAGTTCTGCATCGCTTCAGCCAAGAAACTGGGCAGCGGTTAATTGGGGATGTAGTGGTGTTTAGGCCATTCATTATTTGCTCTATGTTTTTAATTGAAATCTGTTCAAATTTGTTCCAGTGACTTTCTTGTGTGATACCTATGACCTCCAAAAATGTTGTAGGTGCTTGATTGTTGAACTTGCTTTGGAAGAATTCTGCAAGTGTTTGAGGGCAGGGTATGACGTCTGCTCACTCACAAAGGATTACAGCAAAGTTGACACAAACGACATCAAATAATTCCCTAGGATGGTTCAGAGAGGTTCGGATAATCTTCGTGTAATGTTGTTGTTAAGTGCTGTCACGTCGGTGTCGACTCATGGCGACCCTCTGGATAGTTGTCCTAAATTGTGTTCGGTCTTCAGTCAGGTGACTCATTGTTGACAGACTGGTACCCGTAGCTGCTGTTATTGTATCAATCCATCTCATTGCAGGCCTTCCTCTTTTGCGTTGACCTTCTATCTTGCCAAGCATGATGTCTTTCTCTAATGATCTCTCTCTTCACATGATGTGTCCAGAGTATGTAATATTGCTTCTTATGTTCATTGATTTGGTTGCAATATTCTTTTAGTTGGTTTGTATATGGAAGTTGGTCTTCTGCTGATTTTGTTTGCCTCCATTTTCTTTCAGTTTGTCTTAGTTGATATTTTATGGTTCTCAGTTCTCTTGTGTACCAAGGTTCATTTTGTTTGTTTCGCTGTGTCAGTTTGTAGATTCTAGAAGTGGTAGAGGAGGCTCTGGACATTGCCTTGTTCCAAGTGTTTACTAAAGCGTTAAGATTTGTTGTGTCTTGTTGAAGTTGTGGTAAGATCTCATTTAGGAAGATTTGCTTATTGATGCTCTTGAATCTTCGGGTAGAAGGGTTGTTGATTGTTTAGGTTGTTTTTTTTAGAATGGAATGGTATATTGAACATTAGTATGCTGTGATCTGACCAGGGGACTGGCTGGATTTGTGGAGGTGTTATTGGACTGTAGAAGACTAAGTCCTTGGGTATGAAAATTATGTTTAGTTTATCTTGAAAACCTGACTGGTTTTAGGGTTCCCAGGATGGGGTCATGAGCAGCTAAGATAGGCCATCCCAGAGACTGCGGATGAGATCCTTTACAGAAGGTTGAAATGCTTCCCTATTGAGAGTGTGCCACATTTCAACAACTACCTAGTCCCCTCCCCTGGTCTACATTTAATTTAAGAGTTTTTAGTCCACCCTGTCCACAATGTGACAAGTTAAATGGATAATACCAATAGACATAGGCAATATGGGTTTTGACTGCTGGAGGGTCCTGAAGGGCAGCACCATGAAGCCTATGTCAGCCTGGCAAATATGTCTTCCCCATCCAGCTATTATGTTTCTTTTCTTTTGGTCAATGATGTTCTTGTCAGGCTCTCTCTGTTCCTTTCCTCCTTTCCTTATAGCGTTAGGGGCAGAAGAGGAAGAACCATAAAGGGAACCTAAAATCCTCCCTCTCTCACTCTCCAGTGAAAGGGACTGTCCCCCCACCCCTGCCCTTCAGTCTTCACCTATGGACACTGCAATCTAATTCCAGCCCTGAATATCCTTGTGGAGTCGCAGTGGTAGGTAGGCCACAGAGGTGTGAAGCATAAATCACAGGTGAGTACTTGACACATTACTCGGCTTGGGACATGATCTGCTATAGTATAGGAGAGGGGTGATGCACTTCTCTTAAGTGACTACTTCTACTTCTCCTGCACTGCACTGAACAGAGACATGTAAGAGACAGTCCCTACTCATCAGAGCATTGTAGTCTAATCAAGACGGACCCTTCCTTATACCTTGAACATTCTCCTATGTATATCCTCTGCTTGCGTTTTATTTCCCTCATACAGCAATTTTCACGAGTCTCTCTTTTATCCCAAACTTATCTGATATCGTAGCTTTGTCCAAAGACCTGAGCTGGAAAGGGTTAAGAGAGCACTCTCTAATCTCAGGCCATTTCATGCCTTCCTCTTTTCTTTAAGACTTGAGTCTTATTATTTTGACTTTCACAAACACAAGAAAATATCCAGATCTAGAAACATGAATTTTATCCCCTGTAAACACCACGTCCTTCAAAGCAGCTTCTGCTGGCTTTCAAAAAGATCTTAGAAAATTTTCAGTTTTGTAAAGTATTGACTTGGGGTGGGGGAAGAGACACAAGACAGCTCTAGGTTGTGAAGGGGCAGCCTGATTGCTGAAACAATTTATTAATTTTTTTAACATCATCCAATGCCAATTTGTATGATAATATATCTAAAGGGAAAACGACTTCAGAAATAATGGCAGTAAATTTAAAGAAGAGAAAATATTAGTGCTTAGAGTTTAAAACTACTCTTAGGGTCAGGTTTACTAAAGGATTTTATGCGTTTTAACTCAACATGTGCTAAATGCCAAGAGCCCTTTTAATTTTAGGGGTGAAGTTGCACTTAATGCATGTTAACTTCACTAACTCATGTAAAATCCTTTAAAAAGTCAATGAATAACTAAGGGACACATTTAACACATCCTTTGCCTTCGTTGGACAACGTTCAATACCTTGTCTTGCCCTGTAATTGTCCTTTTCTATGGACTGCATGACTTCATCTAGCTTCACAGCAGTTCCGTATCTGGGGATACTTTCAGATCATTTTTGAAACATCATGTTTATATTGGCACAACCCTAATGTTCCATAAGTCCATTGACACTTAAGGAGCTTTTTATGATCAGTGCATGGAAAATGGGTCACCTCAAAAAAATGTATTTTTCTAAACTTTGTGCTACGGTGTTGAAAAAACATTTTCAGCACGTTGTGTTGGCTTTGGATCTATCGATTGCCTCCTTTTGACAAGATTCGGTCGTGGTTTTCTTTGTTTTCCTGGACAGTGACCTTATTTACTTACATGAATTTTAATAAACCATAAATGGGATCTATGTTATACCATTTCAAATAAAATGATCTGGTGGCGATCTGAAATGATCTGAAATTGCACATGAACAGGAATTTAGGGGCCCTTTTACTAAAGTGCAGTAAGGTTTTGCATTCACTGTGCGTTCTGACTGAAAATTAACATGTGCTAAGTGCAGAGGTTGTCTGGTAATTGTCGGAGGTGTGCCAGCCTGTTCCCTGTAGTTACTGCACTGAAACTCCCTTACCACAAGTTAAGGTTATTCATGATCACCGCAGGTGCACTTAACACCACCTCATGAGGTGAAGTTAAGTGCCCTCGCAATAACTGCAATGTGGACAGTTAGCGTATGGTACATAGCATGCACCAACTTCAGTCTACACCCATTCTCTGCCCATTTCCCACCACATTATGGGATTGGGAATTCGTGTGTGGTAATTGTCATGCAGTGTAGTAACAGTTACTGTGGCACCACACTAATACTTACTGTATACTAAAATGTGCTTAGTGCACTTGAGTTAAAGGGCCCCTTGGTTCCCCAAAGGGCTTACATCAGGCTTCCCAGACTTGTACTGGGGATCCCACAACCAGTTGGGTTTCCAGGATCCCCACCATTGAATATGCATGGCGTAGATTTGCCTATGCTGTAAATATGTCTGCGGGGTCCCTGGGGGGACAGTTTTGTGAAGTCCTGGCTTACATGAGTTGGATGTAAAAGCCCAATTGCCTGGCGTTGATTACTCTGTTCTTGATGACTTGGAATCACCTGGGACTATTTCATTCCATTTGTCCTCACTTGGCCATAAGACAGTTGACTACATTGCCGCCATGTTCCCCCACTGGTTGATCATACTTGCCAAATTAAAAGCTACGCTAGTGATTGATGCATTCTATTGTATAATATTGTAAATGCTGCGATTAACTTTTTGCCAAAATGAGGGAATATAAATTTAGTCCTCCTCTTCATTTAATATATGTATGTTCCCGATCTGTTTAAAGATGTGCGCTAATGCGATTATGATTTTATGTATACTTTAATGATAGACAGATTTTGCTTCTATTTGCTCAGGATGAGTAAGGTGTAAGAGCGCAGTTTCAGCTGTTAATGTTCTGTAAGGTCTATTTGCGCAAATGTTTTCGTATCTGAATGTATTGAAGACTCCATTCTTGTGGCTAGCAAATATGCAGAGTGCTGAGATTGTTGCAGAACAGCGGCTTAATAACATTTTCTAAGTTGTGCCCTAGACTAGGAACATGGTTAGATCGTCCTTGAGTTTTCGTGACCATATCTCCAGATAGATTAAGGCCATTGGCTGTGCTGCAGATGTGTCGAGCTCTGAGGCCTTATCTTTCAGAGGGTAGCCTGACGGTGGTGATGGGGGCAATGGTTTTGCTGTGCCTTGATTGTTGTGATTCCTTCTTGGTTGGTCTCCCATTTAGGAAGATCATACAGTTACAGCAAAGTTAGAATCCAGCCACCAAATTTATTAAGGGATTGCAGAAGTATGATCATGTTGCCTCGGTTTTGTTTGCATTACATTGGTTACCAGTGTTGTACAGGATGAAATATAAGGTTTTGACCCTGATTTTTAAGTCTCTTCGTGGCATGGCTATGGAATATCTATTTATGGGACTGCGTTGTTACTATCTAAATTGTACATTGAGATCTCAAGGGGTGAGGTTATTGATTATATCCAGGGTTCAGAAGGTTAAATGGGAGCGGCTCCATGTATGAACTTTTGGAGTTCAAGCTCCTGCCCTGTGCGATGTCCTTCCTGATCAGCTGGGTAGTGAAACAGATTTTACAAGTTTTAAGGGTAAGTTGAAGACCCATTTATTTGGGGAGGCATGGAGAGAGGGTTGTGGAACTATGAATGTAACTCTATTTTCCGTATTTTTTTATATGACAGAGCTGTTTTATAGTTTAATTTTATTTAGTACTGCGCTGGGAACACAGTTGTATGCAGTATATAAGCTCAAGTAAATAAATACATTTTAAGAAAATGAAATGAAATCAATCAGAGTGCTCCACACACCTTAAGAGAATAAACACATTCAATGCAATCTGAAGGAAATGAAGATAAAGTTTCAAAGTGGCTCACACAGAAGGTACAAAATGATGTCCTCTTTGCCACTGACAGAGTTCACTGTCGGAGATACAGATTCCAAAGAAATGTGCTCAAGAGTAAAAGTGATTTTATGCAACTTGGCAACCGGAGTTCCTTCACCCAGAAGCACGGACAGACGGTTCTCAGCAAGGGCCTGCAAAAGGCCACTTACACAGGGGCTTTATCAGTTTGTAAGCCCTTACAGAGATAAGACTTCAAAGACAACACATTTTAAATACACCTTTAAAAGCTTGAAAAATGTAGTTTCATAAATGTTTGTCTTGCTTGATTGATAGATAAAGCTAAGGAAAACTGTTGAACTGTACAGTGCTTATTAGCGCCACTGTTCTCCCTATCAGATGAATGGTTTACTTATTAATAATAGATTGGGATATTTTCTAATTGTCTGCTAATCTTTCTTCTGTATGTGCAAAGCTCCCAGGATCTGGACTTAGGGTTAGTGTGAGCCTGCGGCAGGGGTCGGCATTCCTCACCTGCTCAAATCCCTAGTGCCCCTGGACAGCCTGAACACACACCACGGTCGGTCGTGCCTTGAGGCTTCACCCCTCATCTGCATTTACACCATAGGCAATAAAGTGTTTATAGGCATCTATAAAACTTTTTACAATTAACTATCTAAAAATATCGCTGAGTTCTGTTACGGGAATACATTTGAGGCTAATCTGGGCTGGATGTAGTGAGGTTTTTAGCAGTTTGTGACTTTGGGACATATCCTGCTGGAAGGCAAGCTCCCTGTCTCCTTTTAGTGTCAGCAATCATTTGCTGCAAAGAACTTTAAATTAGTGCAGCTTAGCTACTTAGTGACTCCACATCACCGGTTAAAATCATATTTTTATGCACTTGGCTACTGCATTGGAGAAATTAAATATAAAGAGAAAGCTGTGTGCAACAATCATATTTGTTTAGCTCATACCATCCTTGAGGCAATGGAGGGTAAAGTGACTTCCCCAAGGTCACAGGGGG
Source organism: Ichthyophis bannanicus (assembly GCA_033557465.1). Lineage (NCBI taxonomy): Eukaryota > Metazoa > Chordata > Amphibia > Gymnophiona > Ichthyophiidae > Ichthyophis > Ichthyophis bannanicus. Next base: position 126,104,390 of record CM066049.1, read on the forward strand.
CATCAGTGGGATTTGAACCCTAGGTCTCAGCCCGCGGCTCTAACCACTAGGCTACTCCTCCCCTCCACTCTCCATTTGCTGATCTCAGCACACTCATTTTAACACCACCAATGTCTGTAGATATTCACATTTGCACACTAACTCACTCCTCCCCAAACACACATTCTTAAGCTCATTGCCCCGGCATGTTCCCACACGCACATTATGTCACAGGTACAGCATCTCTCTCTCTCAAGTAACACGATTCAAACACACAACCATAGAAAATGACGGCAGATAAAGACCATGAAGCCCCATCCACAAGAACTATTAAGTTCTACGATCCTTTCCTCTCCCTCAAAGATCCTCTGCGCTTGTCCCCTGCTTTATTGAATTCAGATACAGTTCTCATCTTCACCACCTCCAATGAAAGGCTGTTCCATGCATCCGCCATCCTCTCCATAAAAAAATGTTTCCTCAGATGACTACCGAGTCTATGCGCCTTCACCTTCATCCTATGACCCCCCTCATTCCAGAGCCTCCTTTCAATTGAAAGAGACTCATCTCCTGTGCATTTATTCCATGAAAGTATTTAAATGTGTCTAACATATCTTTCCTCTCCCACCTTTACTCCAAAGTATACACATTGAGATCTTTAAGTCTGTCCCCATAGGCTTTATGATGAAGACCTCTGAGCATTTTAGCAGCTCCTCTGCTCCAACTCCAAATGACCTCCATGCTCAATAAACTTCCTGTGTGATAGGTTTTCAGTCCTCATTTAAAAGGGACTAGATCTGAACTTTGCCTGGTGATCCGCTTGAAGTATGTGAGGACTCAGGGCTTTTGAGAGGAGAATTGCTGGGAGACTTTGTGAATATTTTAACACTTACAGGTTAAAATCAAGGACATCCTCTTAACGTGGCAGTTACCAGTCTCTGAAATTCAGAGGTGTGGACACTATCCTCCAGCTTTAGAAATAGCCCCAATTATCCCCTAACCTGGCCCAATATCTCTTTTTGCAGCATGTGGAAAAATGAGATATTTGATCCTTGGCCTAGCTGAGGAATTTTACAGAGTGGAGTCGTCTGTGTCTAGCAGATCAGCCCTGTATGTACGGCACTCACTCTCCAGAAAGGAAAAGGGGCTCATGATCTTCCTATCTGTTATCTGAAATAATTTAAAAAAAAAAGCTTTTTGATACTGCTGCTTTCTGATTCAGGCCACACTTCTACTTAATAAAGTAAAGCGTGACAGATTATTCTTTATTCAACTGGACCTTGCTGCTCCCAGCTGCTCAGCAGATCTGCTTTGAACTTCCAGAACTGTTTGATTTCTCTTGGATCCGACCCACGGAAGATTATGAAGAGAATGCTTGTGCCTCCTGGATCTCGTCCACTATTGGTGCTGCCGTGGATGAGGTGGGGTTGACGCATCCCTGGGAGGACGGAAGGGAGGGGGGATAGGATATTTGACTGCAGGTAAAGAGAAAACTTCATTTCTAGTTTGGTACAAGGTGTGGATGTAACTCTGTAGAAAAGCAAGATGTTTTTCAAAATCCAATTGGATATATTTCAGTATTGATGATATCAGCATCGCTGATCCATTGTTGACCTTACTCAGTAAATAATATTTTTCACACTATTTCTTCCTCTTGGTCTTATTTTTTTATTGGTCTTATTTTTAATCTCATTTCTTTTGTATGCTAACGTCTTTTTTTTCTTGACCTTTGCTGCCTGTATTGAAAATCTCCTGTGGCTGTATGTCTACAGGACTGTCAGTTCAGCACTGTTTGCCAGTTCTAGAGAACAGCAGATCCCAAAATAATATATCCTCGGTGTCTGCTGCTGCTCATAAAATGCATGAATGTGGGTGAGGGGTTTACCGCCCGGTGAGCCCACCTATTACCCTCTGTCTGTCCAATGAGCGACCTTTAATACCGGAGTCACATAAGACCAAGGAGATGAGTCATTAGCTGGGGAAAGGGAACTTCTTGTGAGCCCTGCATGGCAAGATGGAGAGAAGACCTGAGACTCCAACGAAATTCCTTCGTCCTCAATGCCACTTATCGTTGCGGCTGAATGTGCGCTAAGCTCATGCATTTTAGTACCACGCCCCACTAAACTCCTTAATTTTGTGCCTTTATATTGTGCTTCCTTTCAAGAATAATATTGCTACTTTTCAGCATGTTCAGGTATTATATAAATTTAAGGAATGCAAATCCAGGTACTGGTGTTTTTTGATGTTTAGGAAGTTTTTATTAGAATAAGTATTTTTGGACGTTTATGCCGCTGATATCTATGCCACACAGCTGACATCTACATTCCCACTTTTTGTTGTACGTGGTAACCTGCAGATTTATATCACAGAATTGAGTTGTTCTGATGTCTAATCCGGTAACCGTTTCGAGAAATGCCATGCAAACGAGGGGCTGCTTCCCTGAAGTACAGTAATCTGCACTGGCACTACTGAAAGTTACTGTGCTCATTAATTGCTCCAACCTCATTATTTGTAATGAGGTTGATCCACTAACCTGCATGCATTAGTCTATGTTAACAATAGCAGGGGATTATTGTGCTCTGGTGATTGAGCTGAATTTGCAGATCTGCAGGGGTTCAGCCATATGACATTGTACAAAACTGCTGAATATCATTAGCATGGTTTTTTTAATAAATGTATTGTTAGTTCATTAAAAAATAACAAAACAAAAAACCCCCCAGAATGTGCTTGTTATCTATTTTTAACAAAGATTGACAGGTAAGGATCTGAAACATGTCCTGGGATTGCTTGGGGAAGGACCCTGAATAATAAGTTTTCCTGTAGCCACCACCTTCACGGTCCAAATACAGACACCTGTGAAATTTTGTAGACAGCACATCTTCTGAAGAAGGCGATCGATGGCCCAAAGAGGATTCAGAATGCCTCCATAATATCTAAACTTACCGACTATCTGCTTCTATTAAACCCAGACCAATGTTCATCAATCTGCCAAAATAATTATCTGGCTCGACTCGGAGTATATGTAGATTCTGTCCTGCCCAGACTTCTTCTAGGGTGTATGAACTTTTGAACCACTGTGACCAGAAGCAGAGGTGAACAACGGGGGACCTGCCTCATGACCTGCACACTAGAAAGATAAGAATGAATAGACAATCAAAGACAACACGTCTTCCATGTGATAAAGTAAAAAATCTCTGAGATATGCAAATCCTCACTCTATGTTCTTACTGCCTGATATTCAAAAACACTTATGCATCCTGTGACTGCTGCTCTATGGATAAACACCCTATCCGTGAATTTTCAGCACCACCATAAGGATATCTTTATCTTTCTTCAATTTTTTAATATACTGTATCTGAGTGGTTTGCAATACAATTAAATGCTGCTTGGAAAAGGAAAGAGAATGCCAATGATTAGACAGATAGAGAGAACATGCTGAGAGGAGAGTAGGAAAGGGGAGGGAACAAGACAATGTGGGAGAGAGGCAGGAGGGGGAAGATGGAAGGCGGCACAGAAGAGATGGGTTTTAACATTGCTTTGAAGCTGGTGAAAGAGGGTTCCATACGGAGGTTCAAGGGGAGGGAGTTCCGGAGTTTAGAAAGAAAGAAAAAGGCAGAGTTACGAGTGGATTCCAGATGCGCTTGAGACAGGGATGGGAGAAACATACAACTGGTGTGTATTGACCTGAGTGAGCATTGAGGGGCATGGAGGTGAACAAGATTAGAAAGTTATTGTGGGATCCCAGTGTAAAATGATTTGTGGACGAAAGTGAGGATCTTGTATTGAATTCTGAAGACCACGGCGAGCCAGTGGAGGTGGATGGGCAGAGGTGCAATATGGTCCGAGCGAGAGGCGTGCGTGAGTGCAGGCTGCTGTTTTCTGTGCGAGCTGTATCCTACGTAGTTGATACTGAGGGAGGCCTGCAAGGCAGATATTACAGTAATCCTGAGGCTACCCAGATGTGCCAGGACAGGGTGGAGTATGGCAGTCTGCCTAATTCTATGGATAGTCACTGTACCTATAGCCATGCAAAATGGCTGTCTTGAGCCGCTTAGCTAAAATGGATAGCGGCTGAATAGTATCACTATCTACAGACCAGCAGTAGTCACTACTTTCCATGCTCTTTCAGCATTATAGCGTGTTGACGTAAAACCTTGGCGTCAGCATTTGAATATGGCTCCACTAGTGTTCGGCAGGCATTAATTTTACCTTCTCAGACTCTTACATTTGAAACTGGGTGGCACACATGCTAGACACAGAATATCAGACTTCAGACTCTGCTGTGCTCTGTCACTTATAAAATCTGCCCCGTAGTAGCAGTATTCATAAAATTAACATTAATTCACAAATCTAAGGGAAGAAAAAATAAAACTATAGAAATAAGTGTCAAATCTCTAAAGATGTGACATCGGGAGTCTTGTGTCTCAGCGTTCCCTCTCTGAACTCCAACCCTTTTTACTGATTTGCACTTCGCTGGGAGTTTCTGTTTTGGCTCCATGGAGACCGTGTCTGCCATCATAAACAAGCTTTTATTTTCCAGTTCTTTTCCTCTCGCGCAGAGGAGTAGGCTTGCTGATAAGGACAGCTTCTGTCAGAAGAGCTGGACTGCTGCGTGCCAGAGTACAACTTCCAACAGGGTCTTTGGCACGTCACTCCGTAGCACTATACAAATGAAGTGTTCCTTGAGCCAAATGTTGCCAGCCTTGCCAAAGGCTCCAGCGGCTGCTGCCAGGACTCCAGATTTATGAGAGGGCCCTTGGACATAACCAAATAGCACTGCATTACTGCTCCTGAAACCCGAGGGGTTAAGACTATAACCTACTGTGTTACGGTCTAAAAAACAAAGCTATGAAGATCTTATATATCCATGTTTGTTTCCCAGGCTTGCATTTAGATTTTAGATATAATTATTCACCTTCCAAATCCAAGTTCAAGGTGAGTTCTATTCAGGTATAGAAGTATTTCCTTGCCTCACAGGATTTTGAATCTGAGGGTAACATGTATTAATGCAGTCATTCATATTATTGCTCTTTAACATGCAATCTTGGCCCTTTACTGTCAGTGTTAAGTATCTCCTCCGACATGCATGAAATAACAATAACGCACGTTAATGCACGAACGCATGCGAATAAACCAGCCCTAAGTTTGGATCTGAGACAATGGAGAGTGAATTGACTTTCCCAAGATCAAAAGGTCAGGGGAAAAGTGGGATTGGGCCCCTGGTTTTCCTACTTCTCAACCCCCTGATCTAACTACTGGCCTTCTCTTTTCCCTTACAGCCCTGTCATTAGCTACTATCTTCACTGCCCACATTCAATTATCTTCATAGACTTCCAAGCTCAAATGATCATGGTATAATCAGCTGGGAGCTTCACTCTGGAGGAGGAGGACGTGGAGGTACTTGTTGGATGGGTCTGCTGCCCTAACATGAAGGAAGCCCAGAGACTCATCGAGTTCAGCCTTCTGATGCATGTGCGATCTCTGTTCCTATAGGATTTTACTGTCTGCAATGAGACATACCTATCATCGAGTATAAATCTTCTATAATATATGCACACTGAGTTTGAACATTGGAGTCTAAAGGAGGTAAGGCGGTTATCTTAGAAGCCCTCTTTGCGATTTAAACGTGTGTAAGCAGCCATGTAAATATCTAAACCATGACCATCTGCAAATGGCCATTTTAGAAAGGGTGAAATATGACCACATCACATCCATAGTAGATGGGGACATGTCAGGGGTGTGGCCTGAGTGGGACATAAATGTATCCAGTCTCCTCCATGTCATGCACAAGATACACATGTAAATCCAAAGTCGACCACGTCCATTGTTACATCTACTTCCTGGAGGAGTAGCCTAGTGGTTGGGGCAAGGTACTTCAGGCCGGAAGGTCGGGGGTTCAAATCCCACTAGAGGACAGCAACCTTGGGCCGGAAGGACTGGGGTTTGTAGTCCCACAGGTGCTCCTTGTGGTCTTGGGCAAGCCACTTAACCCTCCATAGCCCATGTTCCCTGTAAAATAGTTACCTCCAAGTTATAATACCCTGTTCAATGTAATTTCAGTTTGTTCAATGTAAACCACACTGATGCAGTATAGCGCAGTATATAAGAGAATATAAATGAATAAGGTTGTTTTTTTTTAAGGGGGAACACAAGAGTGTCCTCTATAATGAATTAAGAGTATGTGAAAATCTGCGTTTGCAAAATGGCCTAGATACACAAGTAAGGACCACTATTTGCATGTGCTTATTGTGAAATGTCGGGGTTCCCCCTTCAATGTTTCTCTCCTCTGCACCCCTTGGATGTGTATTTGTGAAAAGGATCCACATTTAGCAGAGCCCTTTCTAAAATACTGGCAAGAATGTGAATATGCTGACCTCAATGTCTCAATTGGGATCATCACGTCCTATCTAAAATGACCCTTTAATCTTAGAAGATGTCTTCTGGCCCCGTTTGTGACTGCAGTGATCTAACGAGCAGCTGAGGGATCCCAGAGAGGCAGAGGCAGAAGTTCAAATTCAGGGCCCCCAAGCAAAATATCAAGAAGGGCCCCAGTGCACTGAGGATCCAGAAGCAGCTGTAAGTGGCCCTCTCCTTCCCTGCTAGTGGCAGAGCTTTTTTGGTGCATTTCTACGGGAGCATTGCCGCTGTGACAGGAAAGCACCTTCAACAGACGGTAGAAGAGGGAACTGGGTCGAGTTGGTTGGTGTTAGGCAGTTAGTAAGGATCAGTGTGTCTAAATTATTTTATTGTCTTATTATTTAAGACTTGTAACTTTTCTTTTGTATTTTGAATTCAATTGAATTGAAATAAATAATTGTTATGACTTTGGCATCTTAGCCCTCCCTCTTTTATTTGGCTGAAAATGTAATACACTTCAAGCTTTCCCTTCTTAAAATTACTTTTTTTTTCTGATTGACTTTATTGTCTCTTTCCTTCCTCTGCCCAAATCTCCCAGAACTTCATCACGGCTCTGTTTCTTCTTCTGAGGAAGGTAGGAGAGGTTGCTCCGCTGAGCGAGGAAATCGAAGCACCCCTACGCCCTGGAAATCTATGTGGGAAAGGCATTGAGATGCTGGCTATTGGGTCTCTGAGACTAATTTCAGCTAGGTGAAGGGTGAATGGCGAAGAGGACTCAGACAGATTTCTCATCTCTCTGGCTCGGCATTATTTATTAAAAGCAAAGAGCATTCCACAACATGCAATGCTGAAGCCTCTCAAGCATTTGCTATAAGATTCCTTTCCAATTATGGGCTGCCTGTGTGTGATAGAGGAAAACAGACCAGTGAAAATGAAAGGAGACCAGATAGCGCCATGTCATAAGGAAAGGGGTGAGCTACGGGGTTGCTTTTACTCTTTGCATGCTTGGCCATGATGTTCAGCAGTTCTTGATGCAAAAGAGGCTGAAATTAACACAAATCATTAGAGATGTGCAGAGACTTAACATTTTGGTTTGTTTTTGGATGTTTCCAAATGTTTCCCAATTTTTGGTGTTTTTTTTTTTTTTTTACAGTTCATACATTTCTTTAATAAACAAATTTTAAATGTGCATTAGGACTTTTAATAAATGATAGTTAATTGTGCATATATTAGCTCATAAGTTTTGTGCACATGACATTTTTTAAAGCGTATTAATGAACCCAGCAGATCATCAAAATGTCAACCTACTGATCACAAGACATGTGCTTCTTCAACCGTCTTGCATGCATTGTGTTTAGTTCAGTAAAAATGTGTGTGTTATGTGCCTAATACATACACCTGGATTTCATTCTGCTCTTAGAGAAACCAGATTGACAGCTCCACAGATGCAATGGGCTAGACCCAGGACAGGCTTAGTCTTTTTAGTGAAAATCATTTTTTATTCATTTTCATTCAAAACAAAGACACATGATATATACTTTATCAGCATTCCTGTGACAAACCAAACTGTGAATACAGATCATGTGACCCATCATGAATACTACAGAACTCTAGTTCCCCCCTCTCTCCCCCTCCCCTCCACCCCCTCCCTCCACCATTCCACCAACACCCATGACCATACACAGTATGAGAACAACATGATAAACTATACAACGTATTCACTCAACTAGACCCAAGCTGTCCATTGTAAGACAAACAGAATCCCCCGACCCTGCCCTCTGTCCCCCCACTTCGAACCTCCCCCCCACTAACCAACCCTTCCCCCCCAACCCAACCTTCCTTGGCATAATCCCCGGACCCCAGGCTAGGGGATGGCTCTTCTCCCCGCCCAGCGCCCGCTCCCTCAGTCCAGTTTGATCCTTAGCATCCAAGGGTCCCCACCCCCCTACCTTCCTCAACCCCACCCACCCCCCAAGTGTAACCATCATCCTGAATCGCTGCCACTTCATGTCATTGACACCTTAGCCTCCCCCTCCACCCACTATCTTACTCCTAACTCTAGCCGGGAGACTCTGGAGGTGTGGGCCCCATCCCACCATGAAAGCATCCCACCTTTTTGGATGATTCCGCGCCCTAAACCTCTCCATCCACAACAAACCATGCAAACGGGTCCTCCACTGCCCATACATCGGACCCCGAGGATCCAACCAGCTATGCAGTATGGTCATATGGGCGGTTACGAGCATCATGCGCATCCAATCCCACTCTATCTTACCCAAATCTGCCCCACCATCCCCATTCCAAACATCCAGCACCAAATTCAGGGGTGTCAGTGCCAACGACATACCCAAGCATTTATCTAAGTACCCAGCAACTTTACCCCAGAAGATCCTTGCCTGAGGACAGTGCCAAAACATATGTCCGAATGTGGCATCTACTAGCTCACATCGCGGGCAGCCATTCGTGTGCGCTATCCCCGCCCGCCAAGCCATATTTGGCGCAAAATACAATCAACGGATCAACCGGTATTGCATATCACGGTGGTCTACTGATACAATCAACTTAGGAATCTGCGCAATAGCCTGCACAACTCCCTCACCATCCACCGCTTCACCTAAATCTCGTGTCCATGCCTCCGCTAAGGCCTCCTCAGTCCCATAAGACTCAAGCCCTAACAGAGCCTGATGTAATTGGGACACTTTCATCACCTGCTCCCCCCCCCCCCAGCAAGAGTTCCTCCAGCCGAGAACAGATTTCCCCTTTCAATGAAACCGCTGGCAATGTGCCAATATAGCTCCGGATCTGAGCGTATGGAAACACTTCCTTGCCCGTCCAATGATACTGTATACTTAGGTTAGCCAAGGGCTCAATGGCCCCATCTCCCGTTAATAGCCACTCAATAGTGGTAATTCCCATCTCCTCCCATCTCACATAACTTGTTTCCGTCAGGCCCGGTAAAAAATCTTTATTCCCCCGTACCGGAAGATAGGGGGAGCAAAACGCCGAGAGCCCCATTTTCCCACATAAATACCTCCAGGCCCGCACCACTGGATAGAGCATCACATTCCATACCTTCCGATCTATGCCTTTCATGCACCTCATGTGCAGGACATATTGAACATGCAACGGTGCAACCAGGGCCCCAATCATCTTTAGTGGAGTGTAGTCACCCATCCCCCACAACCAGTCCCTAAAATGCCGAAGAAGACACGCCCGGTTATATTGTTTAATATCGGGGAACCCCATACCTCCCGCAGACCACGGTCTCTGTAGCACCGCCAGACGCACCCTGGGCCGCCTATCTCTCCATAACAGGATATTAATCTGTTTTTCCACTATTAAGATGTCTTTCCGTTTCAACAACGGTAGTGTCTGTAAAGTATAGAGCCACTTGGGGAACAGTGTCATTTTGAAAAGGGCTATCCTACCCCCCAGTGACAGAGGCAGTTCCTTCCACTTATGCACCCTATCTGTTAGATGCTTCAGTAACGTTGTTACATTAATCTGATAAAGAGCTCGCAAATCCCTAGGCAAGTAAATTCCCAAATACTTGAACCTATCTCCTGCCCATTTTAACGGAAAGGTACCCGACCAATTCTGGGAAATAGCGGCATCCAGCGGCAAGGCCTCAGACTTATCCAAATTTAACCTGAACCCTGAGAACGCACCATAACTTCGAAACAGCTGCAACAAGGCCGGTAACCCTTCTTCCGGATTCTCGATATGCATCAATAGGTCATCAGCAAAAGCCGCAACCCGAAATTCGGTGTTCCCCACCGAAATCCCCCGAAAATCCGTGGAAGATCTAATATGACACAATAAGGGTTCCAGCGTCAATACAAATAAAAGAGGCGAAAGGGGGCAGCCCTGTCGGGTGCCCTTCTGAATCTTAAATTCTGGTGACATATTCCCATTAACCAAAATCGCCCTTCTGGGATCTGCGTACAACAACCTCAGCGCTTCCACAAAAAAACCTGTGATCCCCACCGCATCTAGCACCTGGTACATGAATCCCCAGTCTACCCTGTCGAAACTTATTAACATAGATCGCTGTTTGTCCTTTCGGCTAGCGCACCTAGAGGCCAGTACTCACTGCAGACTGTAAGCCGCGTGTCTACCTCTCACAAAACCTACCTGATCCGTCTGTATTAAACCCGCCAGCCTCTCCGCCAAGATCTTTGCTAGGAGTTTAATGTCCACGTTCAGCAAGGAAATGGGTTGATAAGAACTCGGCAGAAGGGGGTCTCTACCCAGTTTAGATAAGACTGTGACAAGAGCCTTATTCGCCTCATATGGAAACAATCCTCTACGAATCATATCCTCATAGTACTCTGATAAAGGGATCACCACCTTATCTTCCAAAACTTTATAAAACTCCCCTCTTAGGCCATCTATTCCAGGAGCCCTCCCCCTCTTTAAACTTCTAATCGCCCTCTGTACCTCCTGAGCAGACATTGGCTCATTCAGCACTTCCAACTGATCCACCGTCACTCTCGGCATGTTACAAGCCCGCAAAAACTCCCGTCCTCCCCTCGAGTCAATACCTTCCTTGTCATATAATTGCTGATAGTAGTTGCAGAACACCTGCTCAATGTCCCCCGCCCTAGCTCTCAAAGTACCATCTTCGTGTCTAATCGCCCCCACTTGCCGGGGTCCCCCTTCAGCTCGCACCAAAGAAGACAGCAATTTACCGGCTCAATTCCCATGCCGACAGAGCTGGTACCTATAGTACATCAGGGATTTCCTAGCCCTATGACAAAGCACAGTCTCCAACTCAGTTTGTAATTCCTTCAGCCACACCTTGTCCTCCCCGCTCTTACAACGGGCATGCCATCGTCGTGCCTTGGACAGCTCTTTCTCTAACTGTAGAATTCTACTATTCATTCTCTTCCGTTTTCGACTATGGTAGCTAATAATCTCCCCTCGCATCACAGCTTTCCCCGCCTCCCAGAATAGGGCTGGATTATCCCTGTGCTGGGCGTTATGCAGAGAGTATTCCTCCCACCTCTCCCGTATAAATTTCACAAAGCCTGCATTGCCCCCAAGATCTAGGGGTACCGCCAACTCCACCCACTCCCTCGCTCAGGCTGCTGAATCTCCAGTACCACCATGGCATGATCCGAAAGAACCGGTGGTCCAATGTCCTCCCGGTCTACCCACCGGAACAAATCTGCGGAGAGAAGTAAGTAGTCAATTCTCAACCATGTCCCATGCGCCCTGGACATGTGAGTATACTCTCTGTCACCAGGATGCAGAACCCTCCACACATCCAAGAGTTCATACCCCTCACAAATCACCAGATGCATCTGGCACTCCGCTGATCACGTGTCCCAGACACCCCCAATCTATCCATACTTTCATCCATGACTGAATTGAAGTCACCGCCAAACAACAGGCGGTTCCCCAAAGTGGACACCATCCGAGACACTTGCTTATAGAACCGAGCTTCATACCCATTGGGTGCATAAACCGACCCCAGCACCACCCGCATTCCAGCTAAAGTCCCCCAAGCAAAAACATAGCATCCCTCAGGGTCAACCTCCACCCTCTCCGCCACCCACCCCACTTGTTTAGCGATAAGAATGGCCACTCCCCTCTTTTTTCCAACTGCCGGAGCCCCATAGACTTTACCAACCCACCCCTTACACAACTTATCATGCTCCCCAGAAGACTGGTGTGTTTCTTGAAGCATGGCTATGTCAACCCGCTTTAACCTCATCTGTTGCAGCACTTTATATCTCTTTATAGGGGAACCTAAACCGCATACATTCCAAGAAGCTAGTTTCAAGGTCTTAACCATTTTCGACGGGCCACCCCTGCATCTTAAGCATGAAAATGTCTCCTTCATTGAGGCTGCAGCACCCCCAGCCTAGGGCCCCCACCTCACTTACAACCCCCCTCCTCCAATACCAATAACCAACCAGCAGCGAATCCACATCCACGAGCTCCCAACCCTCCCGTCCCACCCTCCCCCCCTTACCATCAGCAACACTCCCCCTATGTACCCCCAAACCTTCACCGGCTCCCCCCTTCTCCCTCCAACTCCCTTCCCGGTCCCTTACCACCCGGGACCCCATTCCAATGGCATTCGGGCTTACCCCAATAGCTGACTAATTACCCCTTACATACATCCACCTACCTTTACAAACTTGCGCCCCCCATCCCCCCATCATCGACCCACAGAGAAACATAGGGCAGCGCTTCCCAATCCTCTCATACTACAGTTAGAAATATAACATGACCAAAATCAGAAAATTCAGCAGCAGTCTGTCTGCACCCCATAGAGGAAACCATCCCATGCGAGAATATTTTGTGTGCTGGAGGATGCCAGAGGTGCCAAATTACCTGGTTCCAGGAAGGCGCTTTGTTAAGCCAGTTCTGGATTTCTAATAGCCCCATCCGGGAAAATTCTAAACCTGCCGCGCTCATTTCACAAACTGGGAACGGGGGCAGCAGGTACTGCTCTGCTCTGGGCAATGATGTAACTCCTCCGAAGCAGCTCCACACTATATGATAACAAAGGCAGAGTGCACCAAACGTTGCTTCTTGTAAAATATATTTTCCTCCGGAGGCTCACCCCCACCCACCCCCACCCTCGGCCTTACAGTTACTACAAAGCAGTACACAATAAAGCAAGCAGGAGAAAGAATAAATAAATAAATAAATAAATAAAAGGCAAGACTCTTGTGCAACTCACACCCATAATACCACACAAAAATGGAACAGCAGGCAGTCATTATGGAACAGGATTTAACATTTGGTAGGTCACACCATGCCAGCACCCTCCGCCCACCCCCTCTCTGCCTGTAAACAGTCCACAGAAGCACCCCAACCTACAGGAAGTGTCCTCCCTTATGGGGCCGAAACCCCACCAAGCTGCTCCAAAATGTTCTGAGCCTCCTCCGGAGTAGCCAGATATTTTGTGCGCCCTTGATACTCCACTCGCAGTTTCGCTGGATAGAGCAATGCAAACCGCACATCCCGGTTGGCTAATTGTCCACACACAGCAGAAAAGGCCCTCCGTTGCTGGCTCACGAGGACGGAGTAATCCTGGAAGACCAGGATCTGGTCCCCACCACCGGGCTGCCTTCTCCGACCTCTAGCCGCTCTCAATTCCTCCTCCTTTTGCCTGAACTCCAGGAACCGTGCAATATCCGCATGTGGCCGACGGGCACCATCCAGCCTCTGGCCCAGCCTATGCACTCTTTCCAACTTTATCGGGCCTGTAATGGTGTCCGGGAAGGTCTGGACAATCCAGGACTCCAGGTGCCCAGCAAGCATATGATCCGCCACACTCTCCGGGATTCCGACAAATCGCAGGTTCTTTCGCCGACCCCTATTTTCAAGATCGTCGATTTTATCACTTTGTTGCTTCACCATGCTCTCCAAGGCCGTCACCCTCTCTTGCAAGGTACGGTGGGAGTCCTCCACGTCTGAGACCCGGGCCTCGACCTGTTCCATGCGCCCCGTGAAATCACCAATACTCTGGCTGACATGAGAGATTTGTTCGGCCAGTGAGCGAAACCGGTCATCTAGCGCGGTCACCACCGCCGCACTCACTTCAGCCACCATAGCCCAAGTCCGGCCTTCATTAGGGCTGGATGGCGCATACTCCACCATCTTGCCCTCTGGGGGCCGTCCTCTCTCTTTGCGGGCAGTTTTCGAGGCCATACAGCTAAGCCGGAAAACCTGGAGATGATATCCCTCTCCCTCACAGCCTCCTCAGTCAATATCAAAGCCTCCTGAGAGCGCACAGTACAATATGAAGGGGTTTTATCACTGAAGATTGGGGTTTCCCCCAGATCTGGTCAACCCACACCCTACCAGCTCATTGCCACCGGAAGTCCTCTCCAGGCTTAGTCTTTTTAATGAACTGCAATCATTTGTTCTTTATCTTCCATCACCATGACTTAGCATCTCTGTGCAAAGCTTTTGACTGCCGACTTTCTAGGGCTGTGGTATTTACTCTCAGTCCTAAAGGATCACCAACATTTCAGCTTTTCAGGATATCCCTAATGTATGTGCATACAATGGAAGTCATAAGTATGCAAATCTTTCTCATGCATATTCATTGGGGATATCTTGAAAACCTTGAGGACTGGGAGTGAATTTGAAGACTCAAGCAGGTTTAGGGTATGCTACCCTGTGTTCAATATCTGTGCCTGTCGTTTTCAGAGTGGAAACATCATATTCATTGGATTCATATTGCAGAATTATATAGTTACAATGAGCAGCTGCTATATAGTAGGAGAATTTTCAGAAGAGTTTTAGGAAATCATTGTGGCAAAACTGGTTGTATGTAAAGAGGTGCAGTTCTGTACAAAGTATTTGGTGGAGGGCACTGGCAGGTGACTTCCTCGGGGTCATGAGGCCAGGTGAAGGCAGGTTGTGAGAATAATGTGATGGCTCTCTCCGCCATCCTGGTGCAGACAATGAATAATGAGATTACGTGCGTGTGTGTCACCGGACTGAATTGTTACAAGGGGACACCAATTAAACTTTTCCCCCTGGAAACAATCTTCTGATTTGTTGCTGCTCCATCTGAAGAGAAAAATTCCTAATACATATATTTTGCTCTCTCAGAAATGCAGACCATGCCTGAAAATTTCTCAAAGTGCACTTTGATAACCCTGTCAGGGGTAATTGTGTCATAATCAAAAACTGCTTGGAACGTGCTGGGAGACTATCAATCTCTGGTAAAGATCGTCAGAGGGATTCCACAGACATGAAAGCCCAGACTCCACCAATAAATTATGAAAAATCTCTCGAAAGCAGGATATCTGTCTTCATTTGGACTCAGTGTTTTCTTGGCTTTGGCTGGACAGTGGAGGTGCTATGAATCAATGCAGAGTGTGTGGGTGGAGATTACAGTGGTGAACCATTCGGAGAGCTGAGTAATGCTGTCGAGCAGAGCTCCGTTAGTGATGCTTTATTGAGAGGCAGCCCCTCCACCCCTCATTGAACTTTTCTGTACAGGGGCGACTGAGCTGGCCCTTCAAGCACAACAGGTCCTATTTTTAGAATAGCGTTGCCATGGAAGACAACTTGAGAGACACAATGGCAACATTTGGAGGAGAGAGCCCAGTATTACAAAAAAGATTTTATAGCTGGATCCATTAACAATTTGTAGGAACTCTTCACACACACAGAGAAAAGGCACATAGAAGGGAATCACAGTGATAAGAAGGATGGAAAGGGATGGATACATTTCTAGAGGGCAGCTCCATTAACAACATTTTGCCAATGTGGTATAGGTGTGCAAGCGAATGACAGTGGCCCAGGGATCCACAGCCAATTGGAGGTTGACAGGGAAACACAAAAACTTTATCATGCACTTGTGCAGATCAGGCAAGCTGCCTTCCCCCTTCTTCGGCCTTAGCGCAGTTATAAAAAATGTGGTTGCCAACTGGCTCCAGATGTGCCTGACAGGCTCGATCCAGTCCTGCATTTACCCCATTGAATGCAGGGGCTTGTAGTCTTGCTTTTCTTGTGGAGTGCAATGGAGAAATCAGAACTACATGTCCCTGCATGCAATGGAATAAACCCAGGACTGGATCAAGCCTGTTGGGCACATCTGGGGCCAGTTGGCAATGCTGGTTATAAACAATATTTCAAAGGCACAAAACAAAAGCTGGTGCTCCAGTTCCCTCACTCTGGCCAGCACAACTCAGTTCATACACTTGTCAGCTTTTCAGCAGCAAGGCAACATATACTGTATATAAACCAGAAAACAGCAGCTTTCAGCAGGTAAGGTTCCTACCTGCTCACAAATAAGTCATCAGCGTGTAACCCATAGAACCCTTGGCTTCTCTCTCTCCTTCCAGGTCTCCTTCTTCCTGGTTTAAACCCTAGGGCTGGGCCACACCCTTCCCAGGCATTTTCCAGCCTAGTTTCTTAAAGGGGCAGGGGTTTGGACTCTTCCAGGGAAAATACCTCGCTGGTTCTGAGCTTGGCTGGGGGGTGTCTCTGCAGGGGATGGGGAGTTTTCTATACATTCCATCACAGCTAGGTAGACTCGGGAAACTCAGCCTCTAACTGCCAAGAGACAGGAGTGAAGAGCAGGGAATGGATGTCTCCATGTCTACCAAGTGGCCAAAATTAGCCAGAGTTCGAGACAGGATGCTGGGTTTGATAGATCTTTGCTTTGGAATTTTTTATTGTCTCGTGTTCTGGTTTCTTTTCCTGGATGAAGGCATTTCAGTGCTTGTGATTTGACCTCAGTAAGATTCTGCCCTGTTCTTATGATATGGAAACACACATCAATGCTTAGAGAAGCTGGTAGAAAAATACACCAGCATCTTTGAAGACCAGTTGGATGCAGAGTAGTGCTCCAGCAGTGCCAGCTACGGAGGTGACCATGAAGGGGTGACCCTACTGCTTGTCATGGTTTATAGTTTATTAAAAGCTTGATATACCACCCTTCATTGCATCAAGGTGGAATACAATAAAAATGATCAGAATTAGAAAAGGAAAAAGAACACCATAAAATTGATAGGACAGAATATAAGCAAAAAACAAGAGGGCCAAGGAAACAAAAATAGAGGGGGAAGGAGCAGAAAACTGAAAGGAGCAGGAGTTTGTGTTCAGGGTTCAAGATTCTTGAGAAGTAGAGGCGGGAAGGTCAAATGCAAGTTGGAATAAGTGTGTTTTAAGAGACACCTTGAACTTAGGGAAGGAGTGTTCAAGGCGGAGTTCTTTCGGAAGAGAGCTCCAAAGACATGGACCTAGAAAGAAGATGGTGCTTTTCAGGCGAGTCTGTGAAGGAGATGGGAGATAGAGGCGATTTGCATGAATAGACCTGAAGATCTGGTCAGCACCATTAGTGGTGAAATAACACCCTCTAGGGTCCATTGGCACCAAGATATTGAAAGTTTTTCCTAAAAAAACTGTGAAGAGCCAGGAGGGGCTAGGGTGTCCATGAGTGGAGGTCAAAGGCATAACCAAAAAGCAGTGCATGGACCAAGTGAATGGCACCAGTTCATCTTTTGGCTTTCAGTATGAGAGTCAGCTTAAGCTTGGGGGCCCGTAGGCATCTGCCACTGGTCATCAGAGTCGCCATCAGTTTGGCCATGCACGGCAGCTCTCCATTTCTGCAGTCTATGCTGCGCAGCGTCACTGCGCGGTGGCATTGTAAAGCCACAGAAAGGGACCATATCGGTTTGTGCTTTCCACAGTAAGCGGGGCAGAAGGGGGAGCAATAGCAGTCACTCTTCCGATTCCAGCGACGTCACAATCTCCGTGCATGCCCTGCTTGCCAAACACATTTTATGAAGGAAACAATAAAGTTGCTAAAAACAATTCATCGGCCATCCCCATTCTTTGCTCATATGAGTGATGCTTAGAGCATCGCTGACTCATCTTTGAACACTGAAAAACAAGAGGTCCATACTCAGTGTTGGCAGCCTGAGCTTTTAAACCGCTGCTGCTGCAAGTAAAGTCGGATATTCAGCTCTATCTGTCCTAATTTTATGTGGTTTAGCAATCTGGTTCGTGGCTCAATATCATCACTAACTGGATATCTCTACAGCTACTGTGATCACCCCTGCTGTGCCCACAGATTGCTCCAGATTTAAATGGGCATCTTTCCTGTGGTCTGCCGATACTCAGCACCACTATCGGGAGCGTCAGGGTTTAAGCGGCTTGCAAGTCCTGTTAAGTGGCTAAACCCTTTTGAATATCACCCCTTCCCATACACTCAGCACCTTTTTCAATATGACAGTGAACTTGGTAAAAATTCCAGTGCTTCTTTTCCAGATTATTTTTTTAATTCTTTATTTAAGAATCACAAACACAGAAGATCTCTAAAGGAAAAAAGGGGACTATTGTAGTAGTTGATATGGAAGGGCAGACTAGATAGAATGTATTTATTTATTTAGCTGGTTTTATACACCACCTTCTCAAAAGTGTCAAAACAGTTTACATGTAGCAAGTTAATCAAAACCCAACTTACACGGAATGGAAGAACATTAACATGAACAATAAAAATAACACTGTAGCATATTCAGCTGGTAAGCAGCTAATTGAACATACATACATTAGGTATCACTATGTACCTTTACAAGAGGGTGGGTTGGGTAAGTGGGGTAGTTGGCAAGTTGCGATTAATTGGGGCAGGGAAGGGGGATAGATGGTGGGAAGCCAGAGGCGTGCAGTTGGTGAATAACCCATGCAATACACAAATAGCTTTTCTTCTGCTCATACACAAATTTCCCTTACTTTTTTGGCCCTATCCCCTCTGAGCCCCAGTACCCCCTTCACCTAACCAAGTGTCCCAAAAACCTTCATGTATTATGAAAACTAATCTTACAAAATAGCATCATTACATGTAAAATTATATGATCATGACATGAAAGTATATTATCTATCATACATGCTTATCGCTCCACCTTATGTATCCTAAAGTTTCTAAATTTTTTCCATCTGTCCCTTCTGAAGTGTTCTTAGTTTATTCATTAGATACGTTTTCCCACCCCTTATGGAGGCTTTCTGGGTGACGTTGGGCAATGTTTATTTCCATGATTTAGCTATTTTGCATCTTGCCACCATGATACAGTGAATTATTAGACTCCATATCATAGTAACATAGAAACATGATGGCAGAAAAAGAAACATAGAAACATAGAAATATGACGACAGAAAAAGACCACATGGCCTATCTAGTCTGTCCTTCCATAACAACTACAACAGTCCACTTTTTGCCTTTAGAGATCCTCTGTGTTGGTCCCATGCTTTCTTGAATTCAGTTACTGTCCTCATCTCTACCACCTCCACTGGGAGACTATTCCACGGATCCACTACTCTTTCCGTAAAGAAATATTTCCGCATATCACTCCTGAATCTATCTCCCTTCACCCTCATCCCATGTCCCCTCGTAGCAGAACTTGCTTTCAATTGAAAGAGGCTCTCTCCCTGAACATTTATGCCACGGAGGTATTTAAACATCTCAATCATATCACCTCTATCCCGCCTTTCCTCTAAGGTGTACATATTAAGATCCTTAAGTCTGTCCTCATATGCTTTATAATGAAGCCCATTAATCATTTTGGTAGCAACCCTCTGCACCGACTCCATCCTGTTCACATCCTTTTGAAGGTGCGGTCTCCAGAATTGCACACCATACTCCAAATGAGGTCGCACCAAAGACTTATACAGAGGCATTATCACCTCCTTTTTTCTGCTAGCCATTCCTCTCCGTATGCACCCAAGCATCCTTCTAGCTTTTGCTGTCGCCTTTTCTACCTGTTTAGCTACTTTAAGATCATCAGACACAACCACGCCTAGGTCCCGCTCTTCTTTAGTGGACAAAAGTACTTCACCTCCTATACTGTATTGCTCCCTTGGATTGCTGCAGCCCAAATGCATGACCTTACATTTTTTAACATTAAATCCCAGCTGCCAAATTCTAGACCATTCTTCAAGCTTAGCTAGATCCCTCCTCATGTTATCTACCCCTTCCTGGGTGTCTACTCTATTGCAGATTTTGGTATCATCCGCAAAGAGGCAAACCTTACCCGACAGCCCTTCCGCTATATCACTAACAAAGATGTTAAAAAGAATCGGACCAAGGACAGATCCCTGGGGCACACCACTGGTAACATCCTTCTCCTCAGAGCGAGCTCCATTTACTTGTACTCTTTGTCGCCTCTCACCCAACCAATTTCTAACCCAAGCAGTAACTTTAGGGTCCATCCCTAGGGTGCTCAGTTTGTTTATAAGTCGCCTGTGAGGAACAGTGTCAAAGGCTTTACGGAAATCTAAATACACCACATCTAGAGCTCTCCCTCGGTCCAACTCCCTGGTCACCCAGTCAAAAAAATCAATCAGATTTGTCTGACAAGACCTGCCTCTGGTGAATCCATGCTGCCTCGGATCCTGTAATCCGCTGGACTCCAGAAACCTCACTATTTTCTCTTTCAGCAGCGTTTCCAATAATTTACTCACCACCGAAGTTAAACTAACCGGCCTGTAGTTTTCAACCACATCCTTACTTCCGCTTTTGTGTAAAGGCACCACATGAGCCTCTCTCCAGTCCTTTGGCACCACTCCCGACTCCAACGAGGCATTGAAAAGGTCAGTCAGTGGAGCTGCTAGAACGTCCCCAAGTTCCCTCAGTATTCTAGGGTGTATCCCATCCGGTCCCATCGCTTTGTCTACTTTAAGTTGAGCTAGTTTCTCACGAACACAGTCTTCTGAAAATAGTTCAAGATGTCCCTCGCTTCTGTTCTTATTTGTGGGTGTTTTCTGAGGTCCTGCTCCTGGTTCTTCATCTGTGAACACAGAACAAAAATATTTGTTAAGCAATTCCGCTTTATCCTTATCAGCTTCTACATATTCCCCCCCTGCACCCTTGAGTCTGACAATACCACTTTTGCTCTTCCTCTTCTCACTAATATATCTGAAAAATGTCTTATCCCCCCATTTTATTGCATTGGCTATTTCCTCCTCCTTTTGAATCTTTGCCTTCTTGACTACTTTGCTAGCTTCTCTAAGTTTTTCCAAATACAGATGCCTGTCTTCTGCTCTCTGTGATCTCTTGTATTTCATGAAGGCCTCCCTCTTTTTCTTCACTTTTTCAGCTACTTCCTTCGAAAACCATAGCGGTCTCCTGTTCCTTTTGCCTTTATTTACCATTTTAACAAAAAGGTTGGTTGCCCTTAAAATACCCCCTTTCAGTTTTGCCCACTGTTTTTCTACATCCCCCAGCTGTTCCCATCCCACTAACGACTCCCTGAGGTATTGGCCCATCTTCGCAAAGTTAGTCTTCCTAAAGTCTAAGATCCTCACCTTGGAATGGATTCTAACAGCCCTAGTCCTAATACTGAACCACACCATCTGGTGATCACTGGATGCAAAATGATCTCCCACTACAACATCAGAAACACTTTCACCATTGGTAAGCACCAAGTCCAGTATGGCCCCTTCACGTGTGGGGTCTGTTACCAATTGCCTGAATAGTTCTCCCTGTAGAGAATCCAGGATCTCCTTACTTCTAGATGATACTGCAGCAGGAATGTGCCAATCAACATCTGGCATATTGAAATCTCCTATCAGTAGCACTTCCCCTTTCCTAGCAATGCTGCGTATGTCTTCAATTAACTCTCTGTCCACCTCTTCCTCTTGTGAGGGAGGTCTGTATATCACTCCAATGCAAATAGATTTCTCTTTCCCTCTTTCTAGTTTAACCCACAATGCCTCCTCTCTCCCTTTTAAGCTCTGTAATTCCAAAGCTTTAATAGTAGTTTTTACATATGGCCTATCTAGTCTGCTCTTCCATATCAACTACAACAGTCCCCTTTTTTCCTTTAGAGATCCTCTGTGTTTGTCCCATACTTTCTTGAATTCAGATACTGCCTTTGCCTCTATTATCTCCACTGGGAGATTACTCCATGCATCTACCGCTCTTTCCATAAAGAAATATTTCTGCATATTACTTCTGAGTCTATCCCCTTTCACCCAATCAACTTATTAAGCTCATCAGACAAATACAACAATAGGTAAACCTCTGGTGTAAGAGGTACATTTTATTCAGGGATCAGTCTGATTTCTGGAGTCTAGAGTAGGAGACTAAGGGGAGCAGAGGCAGATAGGGACATAATAGAGAAGCCCACCTCCAGTCTGGCAGATTCCATGTTGCCATGGGGGAGAAAAGTCACTGGTAGGAAAGCATCACCTTGGTGTGAAAGGAAGTGATCCTATAGCTAGGATCTGACCTCCAAGTGATCCAATATCCTTTCACATCAAGGATGTGTCTCCAGGGGAATGTGCCCAGGAGAGAAGGGCTGGGATGGCTGTTGTAGCTGGCTATTAAGTCTTTAGGCTGGTGGGCATGAAGATCACATGATAACTTGCCTACCTGGTGCAAGGATGGCGAACCTCACATATCACCTAGATAAGATTATAGAAAGTGTTGGGGAGGAGCCATGTGACTTCATACTTGTGGCTATCAAAGACATAGGAAAGGGTAGGATGAAGTTTCTAGAAGAAAAGAAATCTGTTATCAATGTCCCGGTTTAATGTACATTACCAAGTTTAAGTTTCAATGTAAACCACTTTGATTGAAATGATAAAGTGGTATATAAAACCTGTTAGATAAATAAATAAATAAATAAATAGAAGCAAAATTTAGGCTCGTGGGTAGAGAGTTGAAATCCAGAACCTCCTGCCATGCTGGGTCAGGCCGAAGCTCCATCAAGCACATTGTCCTGTTTAGAACAGTGATCATTTCAGGTTGCATGTACCTGACACATCTCAAACATAAGAACATAAGATATGCCATACTGGGTCAGACCAAGGTCCATCAAGCCCAGTATCCTGTTTCCAACAGTGGCCAATCTAGGTCATACGTACCTAGCAGTTTCCCCAAAAGACACAGGTTCTGCAATGCTTGTACTAGGTCAAGCATTGATATCCTGGGTCCCTTCTTAATAATGGTTTATGGACCTTTTCTCCAGGAACTTGTCCAAACCTTTTTTAACCCAGCTACACTAACAGCCTTTACTACATTCTCTGGTAACAAATTCCAGAGTTTGATTACACGTTGAGTGAAAAAATATTTTCTTTTATTAGTCTTAAATAGTTTACCCTGTAGCTTCATTGCATGTCCCCTAGTCTTCCTATATTCTGATAACGTAAACAGTTGATCTACGTTTACCCGTTCCACTCCGTTCATTAGTTTATAGACTTCTATCATATCTCCCCTCAGCCGTCTCTTTTCCAGGTTAAAGAGCCCTAACCTTTTTAGCCTTTCTTCATAGGAGTATCCTTCCATCCCCTTTACCATTTTGGTGGCTCTTCTCTGAACCTTTTCTAATAACGCTATATCCTTTTTAAGATACGGTGACCAGAATTGCACACAATATTCAAGGTGCGGTCTCACCATGGAACGGTATAGAGGCATTATAATATCTTTTGTTTTATTTTCCATTCCTTTCCTTATGATACCTAGCATTCTGTTTGCTCTCTTGGCTGCCGCTGCACACTGGGCCGAGGGTTTTAACATGTTATCCACAATGACGCCTAAATCTTTTTCCTGGGTGGTGGTTCCTAATGTGGAACCATAGTTTGGGTTGTTCTTCCCTAGGTGCATAACTTTGCATTAAATTTCATCTGCCATTTTGATGCCCAGTCTTCCAATTTATCAAGATCCTCTTGCAATTTTCCACAATCCTCTTGGGTTTTAACAACTTTAAATAGTTTTGTGTCATTTGCAAATTTGATAACCTCACTTGTTATTCCATTTTCCAGGTCATTTATGAATATCCAGCACAGATCCCTGGGGTACACCACTATTCACCTTTCTCCATTGGGAAAATTGGCCATTTAGCCCAACCCTCTGCTTTCTATCTTTTAACCAGTTCCTGATCCACAGTAGTACACTGCCTCCTATCCCATGACTCTTTAGTTTTGCCAAAAGTCTCTGATGAGGGACCTTGTCAAAGGCTTTCTGAAAGTCCAGATACACTATATCAACCAACTCACCTTTGTCCACTTGTTTATTCACACTTTCAAAAAAACATAACAGCATAACAGATTAGTACGACAAGATCTTCCTTGTCTAAAGCCATGTTGGCTGTCTCCCATTAGGCCATGACTATCTACATGCTGAGTAATTTTATTCTTTATGATGGTTTCTACCATTTTTCCCGGTGGTGACGTCAGGCTCACCGGTCTGTAATTTCCCGGATCACCCCTCAAACCCTTTTTAAAAATTGGTGTTACATTGGCGATCCGCCAATCTTCAGGTATTAGAGATGATTTTAATGATAGTTCACAGATTACTAATAGCAGGTCTGCAATCTCATATTTCAGTTCTTTCAACACCCTTGGATGTATACCATCCGGCCCAGGTGATTTGCTACTCTTCAGTTTATCTAATAGTTGTAATACATCTTCTCGATGTATTGATATTTCCTTCAATTCTTCCACACCTTTAAATACCACTTCAGTCATGGGTAACATCCCTACATCTTCCTCAGTAAAGTCCGAAGCAAAGAATTCATTCAGTCTCTCCGCTATCGCCTTGTCGCCTCTTAGTGCCCCTTTAACTCCTCTATCATCTAATGGTCCAACTGACTCTCTCACAGGTTTTTTGCTACAAATGTACTTGAAAAAATCTTTATTTTGCGTTTTTGCTTCCGCAGCAAGCTTCTTCTCAAATTCTCTCTTTGCCTTCTTTATCAATGCCTTGCATTTGACCTGCCAGTGCTTGTGCTGTTTCCAGGTTTCATCGTTTGGCTCTTTTTTCCATTTCCTGAAAGATGCTTTCTTGGCAACAACAGCCTCTCTGACCTCATCTTTAAACCATGCTGGCAGTTTTTTGGACTTCCTTCCACTTTTCTTAAAGCATGGAATACAGCTGGTCTGGGCTTCCAAGATAGTATTTTTCAACAACACCCAAGCTTGATGTAAGTCTTTAACCTTTGCAACTGCTCCTTTTAGTTTTTTCTTAACTATTTTCCGCATTTTATCATAGTCTCCCTTTCAAAAGTTAAAAGGTAGTACTGTGGATTTCCTTACTATCCCTCCTCCGCTAATTAAATCAAAGGCGATCATGCTATGTTCACTATTGCCAAGTGGCCACAACACCCTTATCTCTTGCACTAGATCTGGTGTTCCACTAAGGACTAGTTCTAATATGGCTTCCCCTCTTGTTGGTTCATGGACCAGCTGCTCCAAGAAGCAGTCATTTATGTCATCTAGGAACTTTATCTCCCTAGCATGTACTGCTGTGACACTGACCCAGTCGATACCGGGGTAATTGAAATCGCCCATTATTATTACTGCGCTGTAACATTTGTTAGCTTCCTTGATTTCTTTGAGCATTTCATCATCCATTTGTTCATTCTTGCCAGGCGGTCGATAGTACACCCCCATTGCCATTGCCTTCCCCTTTTTACATGGAATTTCAATCCATAGAGATTCTACAGCAAATTTTGTTTCCTGCAAAGCTTTAATCCTTTCTGACTCAATGCCCTCTCTAACATAGAGCGCAACCCCTCCACCAATTTGATCAGCTCTATCATTACGATATAGGTTTTACCCAGGTATCACAGTGTCCCACTAGTTGTCCTCCTTCCAGTTCCAGGCTACCTATCCCTACGGAGAAGCAGTGGTTTTCTCTTGAACTAACTTAATAATGGTTAATTAATTTATTTACATTCTCTTATATACCACGCCATTCTGCATAAGTGTGGTTTACATTGAAAAACTGAAATTACATTGAACAGGGCATTATAACTTGGAGGTAACTATTTTACAGGGAACATGTGCTATGGAGGGTTAAGTGGCTTGCCCAAGACCACAAGGAGCACCTGTGGGACTAGAAACCCCAGTCCTTCCAGCCCAAGGTTGCTGTCCTCTAGTGGGATTTGAACCCCTGACCTTCTGGCCTGAAGTACCTTGCCCCAACCACTAGGCCACTCCTCCACTCAATGGACTTTTCCTCCAGGAATTTGTCCAAACCATTCTTAAACCCAGCCATGCTAGCTGCCTTTACAATTTCCTCCGGTAGTAAGTTCCAAAGCTTAACGAAATGTTGAGAGAAAAAATATTTTCTTTTATCTGTTTTGAATATGCTAATTTGTAGCTTCATGGTGCGTCTCCTAGTTCTTGTTCCATTCCACTTGGGATTTTGTAGGCTCAGTCATCTCTTCTCTAGGCTGAAGAACCCTGACCTCTTTAGTCTTTCCACATAGGAGAGGGGTTCTATCCCCTTTATCATTATGGTTTGCCCTTTTCTGTACATTTTCTAATGCTGCTATATGTCTTTCGAAATGTGGAGACGAGAGATGCAGATGGTGCAGAGGCATTAGGATATCCTTTGTTTTATTCTCTAATCCTTTTCTGATGTTTCCTGATATTCTGTTTGCTTTTTTGGCTGCCACAACACACTGAACGGAGGATTTTAGTGTATTGTCTACTATCACACCCAGATCCTTTTCCTGGGTGGCCTGTTCAAATCCAGGCTAAAAACGTACTTCTTTGATCCTGTCTTTGGATCCTGATCCCCCTAGTCTCTGGTTCACCTCCTGCTTGTTTTCTTAGCATTGCCCTAGATATATCCTAGTGCCCACTTCTCGTATTGTCTGTCTTGATTAGTCTGTAAGCTCTTAGGAATAGGGACTGTCTCTTGCATGTCTCTGTACAGCACTATGTGTGCCTTGTAGCGCTATACAAATGATCAGTAGTAGTAGTAATAGCATTAACCCTCTACAGAACTAAGAATATGGGAGGTGAGAAGACATTCTGTCCATATAGTTTACTGAGGTGGCCATTTTGGAAGCCCTGTTCATGGTTTGCATGTGTGAAAATGATCTTTCACTTGTGCATATCACATCCATGTCCCAAAAGTGATTTTAAGATGGGTCCAATGTACATGTGTCCATCCCGATCATGTCGAAATTGCATGGGGGCATGACAGAAGTGTGTTCAGGGCGGTCCCAAAAAGATATACATGTATGCCTCATTTCAGAATGGCTTCGCACATTTTAACTAGTCCCCCCCCCCCCCGAGCATGAACAGGCATTTCAAAAAAAGCTTGTTTCTTCCAGCTGTCACCTGTAGGGATAGCAGGGGAATGTTCTCTCAATCCCCCAATAATTTACCTCCCTTAAAAGGTGGATAGCAGGTAAATATTGAGGCTTCTTTCTTTACTGCTATACTTCTGCACATCCCTGTTTCCAAAATTGCAGGTCCAGACATGGCTGTGGCGACATATTCACATGTAAGCACCAAAATACTCCTGCTGACATGTCTGTGCCACCCCTGCTGCCCACATCGATCTTTCAGATGTGCATGTTGCTAGAAATGATCATCTCCTGCACGTGTCTGGACCTATCTTCCTCACATCTCCGTTGCCTGAGTCGCTGATGGAGACATTTATCTTTCGGGGTGGGAACAGACTGACTTTAGACATTCTCTACAGTCCCTCCTACGGACTTTCAGGCTTCTTGATTTGCACATCCCAGGGGGCATCATTCTAGTGAATGAATAGCGCGGTATAGAAGAGACTATAAATAAATAAATAATGTCTGCAATGTGGCGGCTATCTGAGTCCTGCCATGGGGCTGACCCCCCTTCTTCTCCCATATGAACGTAAGTGTGTAGAAAATTCCCTTTCCTGCTGGGCAGGTCTTACGGAGCTGTAACCCCGATATGAGTCAGAGGAGGTTGCCAATCTCACTGCCTCTACCCCGTGTTGTTGTGTTGAATCCTGTTCTCAGCTCTCAGGCTGGGAAAGCATTCTGAGTTTCACTGTCTGACGCCTGAGACTTGTAAACCTGCAGATAAAGAGTTACTTAAAGAGACTGAGCTGCCAGGCTTCTCTCAGAAGCATTTTGCAAATCCGGGATATGATTGTTTTTGTCTGACTATGGCAGAAAATACATTTTTTTCATATAATTCTTCCTAAGTGCTAAGTGGAGTTAGATAGATCCTGGAGGGAGTAGAAACTTCCAGAAACCCATTACTCACACAGACATCAGGAGCCCAGTGTCCACAATCAAGGACCTATTTACTAAACTGTGTTAGGTGCTTAATACATCTTTAAATGTGTGTTAACGCAGTACTCAAAAGAACCGTTAAAGCAGCATGTTAACTGCCACATTAAAACATCTAGAAGGTCATTTAATAGCAGCTATTGTGCCATAACGCTGTTGTCTGGTGTTATTTGTCAATGAGTCTATTTTATTCCTATAGTCTTGTGGTTGATACTGTGTGAGACTGGAGTTATCACACACTAACAGTAATAAATGACGTCTCTCCTAATATGGAAATCCCAATTAAGGGACATAGAATGAGCAAGGAATATGTTTTGCAGCTAACTTGGGGCATATCATTGTGTCAGATAACCTATCTACACCTCCAGAGATGTGGTCAGCTGCATCCCATATGAGTGATTATGCTATCACTGTATGGTAGTGACCATTGCCCCACATGAACAGCATATCTGTCTTCTCCAAAATGCAGGAACCCCCCCCCCCTAAATGTCATCTCAGAGGGTTTGCAAGTAATGCTTCTTAACTTTGTCTGTTAAAATGCATTAGGTTCAAAATCTTAGTACAAACGCTATGTGGGCTCTTGAGTCAATGCTGACTCAGCAGCCCCTGGGTTTCCTTGGCACGGTTTGACCAGAGGTAGATTGCTAGACCTTTTCTTCCAAGGCAATAGAGAGTAAAGGGACTTGCCCAAGGCTACAAGGAGTGCCGGTGGGAACCAAGCCCTCGTCTTTTGGTCACCGGCTGCTGCTGTAAGCACTCGTAGGCTACTTCTCCAAGTTAGTAAATAGCATGAGCCCTGGTGCTCACTCTGGAAACCCAAAGTATTAGTAAAGAAATCAAATTACAGTTTAACATAAGATGGCAGAACTTGGAAGGGTCCTGTGTAGGGATGAGCCAGTCACTTTGCCTTTGAAACAAGTTACACAAACAGATCCAGACTTTCTTCCATAGATGTTGATGTTGTTGTACTTTGCTCGGGTGCAAACCATCATTCCACAGATAATGTGAAATTGTGTTTGATTCATTTCTTCAGGACTGGAAGAAGGGGATCCGCTACAGGAAAGTCGCTGTTGCTTAGAAGAGAAACTCAAGATTGTCTTCCAATCGTTGACTGTTGTAGGAAGAAGCATTCATGAGCCCTCCCTTGATGATTTTGGAAATCCAAAATCTTGTTTTAATGTGTACTCATTCTGTGCTCTAGATATAAACACTCATAACCCAGAAACAAGAGATGGCAGCTAGCCCAGACCTATTAGCTGTGTTTGAATATAGTGCACGCTGGGGCTGGCTTCATGCTCTGGAATTTATATGGCCATTAATGGGGAGAGTAAACTGCTGTCACTATGGACATCTTGATCCATGTTTTAGAGGGTTGGGTATGGGAGAAAAAGGGAGAAAGTTTTACAGTGGTAAATGACCCAAACCTAAGAAGATGAGCCACATTAAGCCTTAGCTGTCTATTGGTGCATAACAGATAATAAAAGTGTGCTTCAGTTTCACATATAAGGACAACATGCCAAAATGCTGAATGGTTTAACAGATGATAGAAGGACCAGTGGGTGATGTAATAAAGTCACTGCCCAGGCAACAAGGATCAGCTACACTTAATAAAGATACATTCACAGTATATTTCTTAAAAAGCAATACTAATATTTGAGTTTTATGGGAAATGCAAGTTTAAAAATATGAAAAGAGGAAATTTTATGATTTCAGAAAAAAAAAACCCAAAATGGTAAAATGATGACTGCACAGCTGGAAGAGTAGGAAAGCCGTACATGGCTGGAAGGAAGCCCCGGGCTGAACCAGGGCCAGCCACACTTAGACCTCAGTATGAACTTGTGATGGTTTTAAACTTCAAACAAACCTTGCTCTGGAGTTAATCCCTAAGAGCTGGGCTGCACAAACAGCTATTGTAGAAGCTACAGTGAATTAAGCTGTTGGTATATGGCAGGCAAAACAGGAAAAGTAAAAGAACACAGGGAGGGGAGAATCTGCAAAATATTTTCATCTGGGTAAATGGATTGGATTGAAGATTGTCCACCGCTGCTCGTTGGCTTGTTTCCTGGGCTCTGGCACTTCTATTCAGTTTGATGAAAGTTGTTCATGGAGGGAAGGAGAAGGCGGGTTAGGGAACAATGTTTGTAGATTTCATTATGTGTCTGCAAATCTTTGCTCATATAACTTGCAAGTGTGAAGTTCATGGGGATAGATGTAGCTTGGGGTGTTGCGAGCATTAATGCTGAATTGGTCCCTCTTGCTCACACTGCCAATATGACTTCCTTACCCTTTGGTCCCACCCTCCTCACCCCCCAAAATAGGCAGGCAAACTACACTGAGGTTCACAGGTACTTTTAATCGCCAGAGCTTCTAGGCAGGGCCGGCCCGTCCACTAGGCGAGCTAGGTGGCCGACCGGGGTGTACGGCTTTCTGCTGCCACTTTGTTGCTTCAGCAGCCATGACCTGCCACATCTGTGCAGCTTGGCACAGGGGGAAGGCAATGCGGCCGGGGTTTGTGCCTGGGGTGGCAGAAACCCTTGGGCCAGCCCTACTTCTAGGAACTTTGATAGGGAAACTATCCACTTCCAGGACATTGCAGCTATGCAGAATGTTTGAAAATTGGCTCCCAGATTTACCAAATATTTTCCAGGGAGGCCTCTAAACCACCTCGAGCTGTGTTAGTTTGCTACTTAATAAATGTATGGCGCACAAAGAGCTTCTAGCATAAGACTTGTCAGGGCTGTCTTCTTAGTTCCTTTGTAGATTACTCATTGAAGCACAAACTGTAGCAGCATATAAAAACAATAAAATAAAATGTCCATGTTAAAGCAAACTGTTAAAGGACTCATGACGGCAGGCGAGCCAGGCTGATTCCATTACCTTCTGTGGTTTCCACTTTCTGGCTCAATGATATTACTTAGTTTGGCTAAAGCAATAAGGGTCCAAATGACAGAATTTTGATGTGAGCATGCAAATATTAATATTGCCAGGAAACTTAAAATAAAGCAATCAAGTCCTGTTGATTCGTTTGTTTTCTGTCCAATAATGCTAGTCACAGTTATCTATTGGCTCATCTTTCTGTTACTCTTTATATTAGGTCATATCTTTCTAAATGGAAATTAATAAAATCTGGACATGGCTAACACTGTGAATTTGAGGTGTTTTCCATACGATTGCTTCTGGGATGTATTAAAATTAGGCAGTAGGGGGCATGTTTGCTAAAGGATGTACCCATAGTGTGCAATTGCGACGCAGTATCGGCATGGAGGCCTCTGGTAATGTTTGTGGACGTGTACCTCTGTCTCCGTGCTGATAGAAGATTCGACTTGCCCAGCACTGCGCTAACCGGCACTCGGGCACACTTAACCCCACCTAGTGAGATGCGGTTAAGTGCATCTATGCTAATAGAAAGAGCTGCGGTTAACGCATGCTCATAAGGCCTGCACTAACTGTGATGCTCCCATATTAGGCCCCAGCGCACCCTGTCTCCACTCACTAATGCGCTGACCGGTTAGCGTGGCGACATGCCCCTAGGGCATCTTTTAGCACCAGTGCCAGAGTTCCCTGCCAGGGTGGGATGGCCGTTACAGGGGTTAAAAGTGGGTGTGCATTTTTCATTGCATTGACTTGCAGGACTTTCAAAATGAAAGTCTGCATGTCCCTGAGAGGTCCCTGCTTTCCAGTCATTAAAAGACTCCGTCAGCAACACTATAATTCCTTCTGAGAGCCCAGGTGACACCGGGTCACACCAGTGTCTCAAGAATAGCCATTTCTACCATCAGAAGGCTGGAGCATTGTGTGGTCTATTATATTTCCACTCGTTTCCCAAACATGCAGAGTTAAATAAACTATGATAACACTTCATAAACATTTTCCTAACATGCACAATGTTTGACATATATTTTGAGCTATTTTAAAACTAATAAACAATTGTCAGTTGGACAGAGGAGAATAAGCAGAAGCCAGTAGTGATATTAGGGAACATCAAAGGCACTGAAGTCCACTTAAAAAGAAGAAATCTTTTGTATTGCTGCTACTATAGATATTTTCTTTGATGCTGGAATGATAAAGTGCCTGGAAATTTTCCTTCCTACCTGCCGAGTTGTGACTTTCTGCAAAAGAGCATAAGGGGAATTTGATTATTCGGCAAGGACTGCAAATGAGATGATCTCCCAATGACTGTCCTAGACACCTAGGCCTTGACTTCTTGAAGCATAATGGTGTCTTGTGGGGACAATATTTTGTAAGGTTACCAGATATCCCTGATTTTTGGAGATTGTCTCTGACTTTAGAGCTGTGTCTTTGACCCCCTCGTATCCCTGATTCCAACAATGGGGACAGAGGGAGTAGAAAAATAATGTTTTTAGTGATCTGAATAAGTGACTTTATACAGTTTACATCTATGATCTTTATATTTTGCACAGTACAGGGGAAATGCATCACTGTTTCCATTTTATCAGTCAATTTGTCTGCTTGGAAATTATATTGTTGCTGTCATGGGAGGGATGGATGGATGGGGGGGGGGGGGTAGGGCAAAAAAACCATTTACCACCTCCATGCCATGTTTATCAAACCGGGAACAAAGCCCCCCCCCCCCCATCTACCTCACCAGATAAGTGAGCCAGATTTGCCTGCAAAAATTCTGTCAACTTTAATGTTATCTTATGTCAATAGTGTTTTTGATGTGTTTTCATGTGGTTGTGTGAGGTTTTAAAAAGAAATACATACATACCTAAATATCTCAACATGAGTGATTGTGCAGAAGGCAACTTGTCTTCATGTAGTTTTCTACAAATAGAACAGCTTGATGCTATGCGCAGAATGAACCTGTCGTGACTGCCAGTTAAAGCGGCATTGCTCATGTGCACGGGGACTATGTTCTGACATTTTCAACTTCCACACCAAGGCATTCTGTGAACTGTAGTTCTGCTTCGTTCTTCTGAAGATGAATGGTCAGCATTGGTTATGTAGCTTATGGCTGGACACAATGGACAAATGGTCTCTATTTAGTCTAAAGAAATGGAGTGAAAGTGTATCGTGCTTCTGCTTGGAGGTGAGCCGCTGAGCAGACTTGATTTATTGTAGGAAGGCCTTTTGAGCTGAGTAACTGATATATACTTCTGGAGAACTGAAAAGCAGTTCTTCCTGACAGGGCGGCAGCCCAGAGAATTGTCCTAGAGGGTGAGATTTCTGCTTTGCAAGCTGAAGTGGGTGGAATTTCCAAGTAGAAGCAAGTAGTCAACAACTTCAAGAATTTAAAATAGGCAAAAAAAATGTCTAATTTCAGTTCATTTTCAGAATGTTTGGAAATTTTCTCAGTATTTTGTTTGATTCATTTCACATAGTCGATTTAATAAACATTTTTAAATGCGTGTTAGAACTTTTTCATGCATTCAAATCAGCCTAATGTGTATTAATTCATAGGATAAATTGTATGCTAACATGATATTGTGCTTGCTAACATGCTTAAGGTGCGCTAACAAAGCAAATGTGTGCTGACAAATTTATAACCCTAAAATCAGAGAACTACAACAGATGGCTTGGAGATGGATAACGTAAGAAATGGCTATAATGAATTTCCATGGAAGCAAAGGACATTGGGCTTGATATTGCAAGGGATTAGTAGGGTCAGCAGACCGGGATATTCAGCCGTTAGCATCGGGACATTCTGCAAGCAGCCCCCAATGATAACGAGGCAGCAGCAAAATTGAGCCGCTGACCAGTTATTACAATGCAGCAAAACTCAGGCCATTTTTGCCTTGGTGGTGTAGATGAAGCTAAAATTTTCCTGACAGCTATATAACTGAAATGTAATATTTTTTTTATTGATTCCAAATCAATATTTATTGACAACATGTATAAGAAAGCATCAAGTAGAGCTACTTACTTTCTGAAGAGTCAGATTCTTAAATATTATTACTTAGGAATTATTTTTATAATGATAAAATTGATGAAAGCAGTCATGCTTAGCTTGGCATAAGGGTCTGACAAAAGTAAACTCTATTTTGGAAACCATCCAGAATGGCGAGCTAATGATTATTTATGAGTATCGAGTCACTTACTCTGTGTTTATAATTTGCAAAGAGTGATGGGAGTATAAAGAGAGCTGATGTGTAGAAACTTACTGCCTGTTATACAAACATCTTCCTACCAAGTGCTCAGCATCGTTACATCTGTAAGAAAAGGAACCCAGTGGTCCTGGAGAAAATGAGTTGATTTGCAGGGCTGTGGTACCAATATTGGGCTCAGCTGAAAATACGAAGGGTTGCAATTGTTTTGTAAATGTATTTAATTTACCTCCAAAAGTGTAATAACTATCTGACCACTGACGTCCTCTTATAGGTCCTCAGATTAGATGTATTGTTCAATCTTACTTTTTCCAATTGAACTACAGATGGACAGACTGGTTAGACCAGATGTTTTTTATCTGCCATAAATTTTCTCTCTTCCCATCTTTCTGTGTATTCATGTCTAATTCATGTACTAGTCATGTGTATATTGGACCACAGTGGGAACTACCAGAGTGCCCAAAACACATCCGCAAAGACAGCAACGGGCTGCAGTATTCTGCAGAGAACGTCTCCGTTGTGCCTCACTCTGCGCTGGATTCCTGTTGAACACAGACATGATTTGGAGGGTAGGTATTAATGTGTGTTAAAGAAATAGCACATGACTTTGGCTTGCTAATGGGTGCTAAATGGCAAAATCATGCATTATCTCAATGTAATGTATATTAAGTTACCACAATGAAAGTTGCATAATAAAGAGAGTCGAAGCATGCAAATGTATGCAAAATACCTCATTATTATGTAAATAGAATAACGCACCCTTATTTGGCAGTTTGACCCTGCTGGAGGTCATGAGCTGCCATTTTAAACCCAGCCAATAAAACCCCACAAGGGTCAACCACAATACATAACCAATCACAAAAGGTTAACCCCTTTCAAAAGCAGACGTGTAGAATTATCCAACAATTTTTTGTCTGATAGGCTGTCCAGACTGGGGAATAATCCACTCTCCCGCAATAGACCATCTTTTTAATCAATTTTATTTGGGACAAAGCAGCTAAAATATGACTACTTAGCTGTATGGCATTACTGGAGCAAAAACGAGGGGTATCCACACAAGACGTGGGTCACGTTTGGATACCTCGCTTTTTTGCTCTGGCGATGTTATATAAGTTAAGTGGTTATATTTTAAATGCTTTGGGACCGATATTCTTCTGGGTAGGCTGTGCACCGCTACGGTGCATAGTCCTGTCCTGCCTGCCGACCTTTAACCCCGGATAGTCAATGCTGGGGTCATTGGATCGCTGCACATGCTGGAAGCCGCATTAGGTAACCGGGCAGCAATGATATTGCATGCTGCCTGGTTAGTTCCTGCGCCGAAATCGCTGCTGCCCGGTTATCTCTTGTCGTCACCCCAGAATGCCCCAGGGCACGTAGGGGAGTTAGAAGGGGATGTTCAACGGCACTAACCATGTAGCTGCGTCGAATATCCTGATTTAAGGCATTTACACAGTTCAGGTCCTCTGTTTCGAATGAAATTGATTAGAAGGCCAGTCTGTTGCGGGAGAGTGGATTACTTCCCTCTCTGGACAGCCCATTCCCATAAAAAATTGTTGGATGATTCTACACCTCTGCTTTTGAAAAGGGTCGACATTTTAAACCCAGAGCCAGACAGGTCAGGTGCAACTAGGGGTTGCTCCTGCCTTGTACCTGCTACACCACCAGGGATTGGGAAGGAAGGCCCCAGGGGATCTATAAGGGGGTAGAGGGTTCTTTGGAGGGGGGACTTTTGGGGTGGGTTTGAGAGTTGGGGGGCAAGTCTTCCTGAATTGGAGAAAGGACCTGGGGTGTCCGGAGAGTTCTTTGGGGGATGACTGATCTTAACTGTGTGGAAGGGAGTGGGTAGGTCATCCATGCGATCTTAGCACCTGACCCCTTTAAAATGATGCCTCAGAGCATCGGACCATGCATGAGTGGCCCGATACTCCTAGGCAGGAAAAAATGCAGCTTGAGAGGTTGATCACAAGTTGTGTTGTTGTTTTAGCATGGGATTCACTAATCTACGGTACTGAGTGACCACAAGTTAGTGACTCCCATTCTAAATTAAACCATGACAAAGGGTGAAATTTTGCTGCAGTTTAGTAAGTAGCCCCCTTCGGGAGTTTTGTGTTTCAGTCAGATAGGGTTTGTTAGCTAAAGCAACTTTGACATTGCTTTGCGCTCTACCGAAGGCTTTTAGTTGACAGAGCTTACACTGTATGATCTGAATTTAGATAGGCTGATCCAAGTCTCTAGAATGATATCCCTTTGAATATTCAGTTATCAGAGACCTAGTTTGTTTTATTGTAAGTTAAGAACATTTTTATTTTGGGAAGCATTTGGAGAGGAAGGTTTATAATATGTTAGGGATTCGTTCTGCACAGGAGGTGGGACAAGAGAAGGATGATTGTGGGCTGATGTTTTAGATGTAATTGATGTCTGATATGGTTTTTCTGCTATTTTTTATTCTTTTAACCCTATTCAAAGTATGATATATTTTGAATTGCACCATACTGTTTTGTAATTCCAGTGTGCACAGTATTTGGTTCTGAGCTGTGCAAAGAAAAGACAATAAATAATAAATAAATACAACAGGCTGGAGATGATTTTAACTATGATTTTGCTTCTTTAAAGGAGTGAAAAAGAAACACTATTGATATGTTATGATCTTTATGCACCTAGTTAAAAAAGGCAGGCAGCCTTAGAGGGAGGAAGGTGTTGGAAGAAATACTGTATTTAACTTGTAAGAGTATCGCAGAAGACCAGATAACCCTCATGGTTGGAAATCACTTCCGAGCATTATTTGTCAAAGGAAGGTTAAAACCTTGACAGCACAGAATGTTTTTCTCTTCTTATGCAGACCCCCGGGCAGCACATCTTTAACCAAAGAACATACAAGGCAGAGCAGCTCTGGCCCAGACCAGACACAAGTGACTAAACCTATAGTCTTGCACTGGCCACACAGATATATTCAGAACCCTGGCCCTTGGGTTCTTGCTCTGATTAAGGACCTGGTCTTATTTTCCTCCATCTTTGGGGTTAAGCTGTTATCATAGCTGGGAATGGAATTTATCAAAATCGAAACATTTCAAGAAGGGTTTATTGGTGACCGTGTTTTAGCCCCTACCATATGCCGCCTTGTGAAGGGTGCGACTAACCTAACTTCACGTTACCTTGCTTTAGATATCTCTTTCTACTGCAATGATAAAAGAAAGCAAATAGGGTTAAATACAGTGAAGCCTGTAGGTAGAGGCAACAACATACGACATGGACAGCAAGAACAAGAATCTCAACCAGCTGGGTAAGTGCACTTCTGAGCAAGGGAGGATGAGTTTGATCCAAACTGGCACATCTCCAGCCCTCCAGAGAAAAACCTGATACCTCCAAAGACTAAACTATTTTAAGAGGATTCCTGTCCCAAGATAAAGAGGCAGAGCCAATTAAGGCTGGCAGAAGATTTTGGTTGCCCACTAAACGATTCCTTGAGTACTTGATAGCAGGTTCCAAATATTGACAACTAAGTCTAGTGATGATCATCTTTCCATGGCCATAATGTTCTACATTTCTAAAACTCCATTTTGACATGTGTGGGGCTGTTGGACTCTTCCAGAAGACAGAAGCAAATGTTTACTGTAATTTATTAAAGAAATTGATAATATAACCCTTCATCAAACCATAGCAAAGCAGTTAACAACAGAGTTAAATTTGGAGTACGATTCAGGTAGGGGGACATCCGGGCCATCTGAGTGTCCCCAAGGAAGATAGGCCCATTTGGACCCGATTCTGGACTGTGGGAACAAAATGTTCCCGTGGTGCACAGAATCAAGCCCTTTGACGGCCGGGTGTGCTCCTGTCACCTGCAGGGATATCCTCCCCACAGGTGCCCCCAACTTCCGCGGGTTCAGCCCCCCCCTTTTATCTACTGCCTGTCCCACAGCTGGCCTGCCAGGGCCTGGATCGGGTGGCAGGGATGCCCCCGCACCCAGCCTCGGCTTCGGGGGGGGGGGGGGGGAAACCCCGGACCCAATCGCCGGATTTGTGCTGCTTATTCCACATTTGAGGTCTGGGATGCTCATGAAGAAACAACGTGTGATCCTGGTGGTACCAGATGGTGAGTGGAGGCATCCTTTGAAAAAAGATAAGTGTGGTTAAGAACTGTGTAGAGAAAACTATTAGCCCCTGAAGCAGAATAAGTCAAAACTGTTTGAAAAGCGACTGTCGTGGTCTGTAAATATACAGTTGTTGCTAAAGGTGAAAAAGAGAATTTGTGAAAGTGTGGAAGCCTTTAAGAAAATGATATTGAATTTTATGGACCACATTTAGAATGAAATGATGCATGAAAAAAGTTGATTAAAGAAAGAGAAAACTAAAAAGTTGAAAAATTAAAAGTTGACCAAAAAATGAGAAAAAGGGGCTATTAAGCTAGAAGCAGCTTGTGATAGAGGTTTTGATGAACGTAGTCCGACAAAAAGTTTTGGAATATGTACTGAGCAAATGCTAGTGGGGTAAAAATTTTGATCATATGGATTCTAAATGAGCAGAGTTTATAGTACTTCCTAATGTGCCTGGCAGTTGGCCCTGGAGAATAGTAATGTAGAAATCTGGTAGAGTTCTGTAGAAATCTTTCTTTATCCTCACTGTCCATGCACATGGTATTTGGACACTCATTAAGAGGCATGTTTACTAAAAGTTAATGTGCATTAAGTGTAGGAACACCCATCTATTTCTATTGGCACAGTGGCACTTAGCGCACATTAATATTTAGTAAACATGCCCCTAAGTTATTGCCAGGAGAAAGAAGAGGCTTGTGAAGGGCTCCTTTGAAAGCTGCCTAAAATTTTAGATGGACAACATATACATTTTAAAATAAAATAAATTAAATTTATGCAAATGAGGCCCTGCAATGAATCTCTGCACATGGCCCTGCATCACCCTTGGGCAATCCCTGCTCCAAGGCCTACTGAAATATAAGTTACAACCGCTTCAGATGGCCCTAAAGACAGCAGCAGCCCAAATCCTACAGGACATCTCCAGGTCCAAGTATATTACGTCCATC
The DNA here is from genome assembly GCA_033557465.1 of Ichthyophis bannanicus. NCBI lineage: Eukaryota > Metazoa > Chordata > Amphibia > Gymnophiona > Ichthyophiidae > Ichthyophis > Ichthyophis bannanicus. The sequence continues at coordinate 126,143,320 of CM066049.1, forward strand.
TTAATGCAACTACATTGGCTACCAATAGCAAGTCGCATAAAATATAAAGCACTACTGATGACATTCAAAGCAATAAATAATCTGACCACAGATTCCCTCTCGGACCTCATACAGCTAACACCAAACAACAGAATGAGGAGACAAGGCATGGCAAACACACTTAAGACCCCAGCAGCGATAATAAAAACCACTTAAGCATCCAGTAACTGAGCCTTCTCATTGTACGCACCAACCCTTTGGAACACCCTACCAGATCCCATCCGAGCTGTCTCCAACCTCTCAACCTTCCTTAAGGCAATAAAGACGCATTTATTCCGACAGCTCTATGATCATATAACATAATGTATTCAACAATTATGAACTGATGACTGCACATAGCCACTTACTCGTATGCTACAGGACATCATAGGAAACAAACACCATCATGCAATATAGTTGAACACTGTTTAATTACCCAAGTTGACATTTCTGTTCAATGTAAAATGTTCCAATGTTATTGTTCCATGTAAACTGCTCTGATTGCAAAATAAAGCGGTATATAAAATCAAATAAATAAATAAATAAATCATTAGAAAAAATGTATATATCTACTATATATTTGCAGAATGGCACATATAAATGTATAATTGTCAGCCTAGTGGTTAGAACAACTGCCTAGTACCCAGAAGATCAAGGGTTTGATTCCCACTAGCACTCCTTGTGACCTTGGGCAAGTCACTTTACCCTCCATTGCCTTGGAAGAAAAGGCTGGCAATCTACTTCCAGTGATACATTGCCAAGAAAACCCAGAGGTAGCTGGGTCGCCAGGAGTCAACACTAACTTGATGGAACAAAAACTATGGAAACTGCCGATCTTCCTCCATTGATTTTTCCCATGTGTAGATTGGTAAAATTGCTCCTCTGATGTATGTGACTGCATGTCCATGGGTGTTACTGCATGCCTTTATACATATTTTAGAAAAGGCTCCATGTTTGGCAGAGTCTTTCTAAAATACATTTGGCGTTGTGCATGTCCTGACTTTGGTGTCTCAATTCTGATTTCCATGTACTGTCTAAAATTTTAGTTATTCTTCCCCTTAGCTATTAAGTCATGGGAATAGATCTTTAGCTCAGGAGTTCCACCCTTTGTGTCACATTAAGAAATGATGATCCAACACAACTTGACTTTCCCAATCTTTGGTAGGAAAAGTGACCCTAGTTGGAAGCCACTCCCCAGAGTCACGGAGTAGTTACATATACAGAGCCCAAGTATCACAGTTTTCTTTAAGGCGATATTTAGCAAAATGGAAAAGAAAAATGGTTATTCATTATCTTAATGTATTAATGTAATGAAAATGGTTATTTATTATATTAATGTATGATAACTGACATTTTCTCTGAAGCAAGCCTTTTTTGTCTATTGGAGTGGCCTTCCCCATGGCAGTTCATGATTGCAGGTCAGAGGTCATAGGTCATAAGGCAATGCTGAGGTTGCTATCACTTCTCAAGGCTATGACCGATACAGTGGTGCCAGACAGGACTGTGCTATAAAACAGCAGCTGCTTGAAATTGTTTAAACATTACCTGTTAGTTTGTTTTTAATCATTTTTTATTGCAACAAATGTTGTATATGGTTATAACTAACAAACAATTGGGGGTTTTATTGACTATGATCCCTGCTAGAACAGCCAATGAAAACCATGCTTTTCCTCATCATCCTCAGAGTCCGTTTACAACACATTTTCGCTGGAAAAGAAAAAACGAGGAAATAGTTTTTGTATACAGTAGTCTAATTTAGGAAAGCATGTTCAATGTACAATGTTTTAAGGTGAGTGCACAAAACTGAGACTATTTCATCACGTTAGAACATATTTACTAAAGTGTACTGAGGGTCCACACCTACACGCATGTTAATGTCAACAATTAGTGCAGGAAGGCAAACAGACCTTCGTTAACTTCAGGGCAGGTCCAGCATGTCCCCATGCAGCTACCATGTTTGGAAGCAGCTTCATGCACTAACCAGCATGCACCATTGAGGTGCATTAAACTGCAACAGTGACAGCTAGCATGATCTAATCACCTCTGCACTAAGCCCAACGTGCAGTCAATGTCCACGTTCTGATCCAATCCACCAGTCGCTGCCCATCGTGCACTAAGCAGTTAGCATGGGATTTTTACTGTGCGGACTTCATTAGAAGGTGGTAGCCATTATTGTGGTCCTGTGTCAACTACTTATCATACGCATTAGCGCACGGAAAACATTACCATACTTTCAGAAACATGCCCCTTTCTCTTTTCCAAATTATAAATTTGGAATTGTTAAAACTTGAGTTCAGGAGGGATGTCCAAGGAGCTCTTCCCTCAGAATTATTTCCTATGAATGTATTTTTTGGACTATAAATTAATATTTAAGAAATATAAAGGTGCTGATTTCTCTGACAAAGTAGACTCTTGTTCTAGAAAGTTCATATGTCAATTAATCAGTTTGTAAGATTTCACCAACTAGGGGGTGTCCATTCACTTTTGAAATGAAATGAAAAATGAACCAAAACCCCCCAGTGAAATTAGTTTTACTTTTCATTTTGTTTTAAGTGTTTTTATTTGCAGATAATGGGCATGCTTGCTAAACATCGACACGCACTACCTGCCACCATGTCCGTAGGAATACCAAAAATTAAAATGAAAGAAAAAAACAAAAAAGAAATTCAGAACTCTTTTAGAAACAAAAAGAAACTTTACTAGCGTGAAACCTGTGTGTGTTTGTGTGCACGGAGGGGGGAAGAGGACAAGCTGTGGATAGTGGATGTCAATAGCCGTCTTCAAGCAGCACCAGGGCTGAGTTCCTGGGTCACGGCATCACCTTCTTACACCTTTTGTGTTGTTCTTTCCAAAATGAGACCTGGACTGGTGGTGCCTGGATGGTACTCGCAGTCCTGTTTTCCTACTGGCAGGAAGAATCTGGTGGGCCTCGAGGAGCCAGTCGGGCTGATCTCAGTTGAGCCATGGCTGGGTCAGATAAGTAAACACTTGCAATCCTGACATAAATTACTTTAGTCCTTGACAGCAGGACACTGAGCAGCGCTGCCTGATAAGGGGGGAAGAGAAAGCCTTGCATGTCTCTCAGTCCTATTCAGAGATTTCACAATAAATGCCACATGGAAAGAAAAGTCACGTCTGTAAGCATTAGGCGGCTGTATGTTCCTGTCACCTTGGAAAGAAGGGGTGCATTGTCCGAAAGCTGTCTAAACATGCACATAGCAGCTGTTAATCTCCCTCCCCATCCCTCTGCATATCCATGGCCGAGCTTGGCCTGCCAGCAAACATCTGATGGAAAAGCTTTAAAAATAGCTCCCAAACAAGGAGCTTTGGGGCTGTCACTAGCATCAGGAAGGAGGATGACTGTTTATTTAATAAGGTTTCGGGCTTGATTCACCTTCTGTCTGTCTATGAAAGACGACTTTGATTAATTGGGCCTCCGCCGATTCCGTCCTGTTCCTCTTTCCATTCCTCCTCCCTGGAACAGCCTGTTTGCAGGTAGCACCCCAGACAACATTGCACACGCTGGATTCCGTTTGTTCAAATATCGCTGTATCGACTGAAAAAATGACAGTGAATAACCAGGCCGAGTAGCGGTGCTTGCGATGATCTAACTCATAAGACGCTGCCTCGCACTTCTGAATGAATCACCACTGCATTCCTTTAATGCCATCTCAAAGCAAAGCAGTCCAGAGTACTGCCTCCCAATTCCCCTTCAGTAATGACCTGCAAATCCACAGATTAAAATGAGGATCAGGGATTTTCAGGGGCACTAACCGGTTAAACCCCCCTATAAGTATAACAGTGCCGGATCCTTCATTCATAATTCCAAGCAAATCCCAGGTTGTATGTTCATCTGCGGATAGAGCACCACTGACTATACTAATGTGATGTGCCACCGTCTGGTAAAGGATCTGCTAACCATGGAGCCAGGTCTAAAATACACAGAAGGGATTGCAGGAGTGCACAGGGATGTAGATTCATGTACACTGGCAGGAGTGATTTCACAGATGCACACGTGGGAAGAACCGCTGGAGGAAACGCAGAAGCATACACGTTAACTCCGGCATTTCACAACGTCATCACTTACATGTGTCGCTGAGACATATTGCCAACCTAGATGTGAAGATGCTCTTAATTAGCAATAGAGGACTCATTTTCATCTGGAGGGAGGAAAAACATTGGGGGATATCCCCCTTAATCCCATCTGTGAAGGGATGGCCAAAAGGAACACGTTTTAAAAACCTATTTGTGTCAGGGAGCAAGTTTAAATCCAGATGTGGACAAATTTGGGCTTACACGTGTATATCCCATGTACAGTTTTGTCCCACCCAGGCCATGCCTACTATGGGGGTCAATCTGAGCAGCCTTTAGTGGGGATGTACATCCAGTGTGGATGTACATCCCCTGCCAACCGCTTGGGGCTGATTCTGTCCCCAAAGTACCCCGCACATACAGAGATGTGTGGGAGAGCTCTGGATGGGGGTGGGAGGGGTGGGCGGGAGGAGGAGCGTGGGCAGGAAGGAGGCGTGGCCATGACCCAGACATACAGGGCTGATTCCAGTTGTGGCCCTATACATCTGGGGCGGCAGGACTGGACAGGGGTCTTATTCCACCTTGGAGATGGAATAAGTCACCCTGAAGAAGGGAAGCAGCACCAGCAGACCCCCCAGAAATGGTGAGGAGCACTTGGAGGTTCCCCACAGCCCAATCCTGGCCTTGGCAGGCCATTTTGTGGGTTGGGCGATGGGGAAACGTACGTTTGAGCAGTGGCAGGGAACCAGGGCTCCTGCATGGCATCCTGGTGCCCTGCTGATGGGACGCCACAGCACTGGGGCTCCATGCAGGTGCTTCAGCTTGGTTGGATGGGGTGGGAGCTGGACATGCACTGGCACGGAATTGGGGCATGTCCTGCCTGTCCAGGCTCTTTGCACCCGCTTGTGCTCCCATGGGAATGTCTAGCACCCACGGGTGCAGAATCGGGTGCAAATCCGGCACATTCACATTTTGGACATCCGGATGGGCTGAAAGTGCCCTGATCTGAATCAGGCCTCTGTGCTCCCATGCAATTGCAACATAGTATTGACAGCCAAGTGTAAATTGGCCCCTTTCTAAACTGGCCATTTACAAGTGGATGTAGCTTACATATGAATGTATCTGATTAAACACATGTAAGTCATGAATAAGGTTTCTAAAACAACCCCCCACAGCATCGATGAATGGCTACAATTCATATGCTATGCAGGCGTCACGCTATACATATATGTAAAATTCATTCTCGTGCAATTTGGACAATAATGAAGGCTGTTTTTCTTTAAAGAATGTTATTGAATAATATAGTATGCTTGGAGAAGGCAAGTCTTGTTCCAGTGTAAGGGACAATCCTTGTCATTTGTTTGCTGACTCCTCTTTATAATGTTTAACAGGCAACAGGGAGACTTGGAAAGCCAGAGATTGCACTTATCAGGGCCACATTGCATTGGATTTATATTATACAATGGAAAATGTGGTTCCAGTGAAATTAGGGCAGATAGAAACCTTTTTATCTAGCTGGACATAGAAAATCACTTTCTTTCGTTTGTTAGAGACAGAAGTTCCCAGAATGTTGGATCCTAAAACACCTCCAGATTCCTTCCTTTGCCGCCAGTGGTGGCTCCAGTGAATTCCCTCTCCCATGGCGTCTGCTGACTCCACTTTGAAAAAGTTTCCAATTTATCATCAAGCCAAGGGAGACCCTGCCTGGACCACTGGAGCCTGCTTGCTGTCAACAAGGGGCCCTTATCTTTTCAAAACATTTACTTAACCCTTTATGTTACAGCCCACGGAACAATGGAAGCTGGGGCTGGACGAGAGTTTCACCTGACTCAGTGGAGCCCTGAATAATTTTCCCATCCGGCATATCACCCATCTCAGGGCTTGCTCACTTTCATACTCACCCCAAAAAGCAAAAATCCATACCCCAACAAAACCGCAATCTCATATTCCCAAGAGAGTCGACGGCAAACTTTAAAATAATTTGATCAAAGTCTTACCAACGTTCAAATAGCTTTAAGAGATGTGGCATAGATCTGGAGGAGAACAAGTAGTTATTTGGTTATTATCATAATAAACCATAATAAATCATATTGTTGAAGGGCAGTGGAAGAAGAGAGTGTTATTACTACAAAGTTATTCCAAAAGAAAGAGGCACCAATGCACAGGAGGAGCAGCAATACAAATCAAATCATACCCTCCTCTCTCTTTTTGAGTAATGTGGACGTATTGGTGCAGTGGGTCATTGAAATGGCCTCTGATCTCTTGAAAGCTAATTCTGAAATCCTGGCAAAGATTTCTAAGTAAAAAGTCTGGTATTCTCTCAAGCCTTGAAGGAGTCATATATTCTGTTGGTTTGTGCATCTATCTGCGGGGCAAGGTAGATGAGTTCTTGAAATATGAGCTCACATGTCCCCTTCTAACTTACTGAGTCATAATCAGGCAATAAGCAAAGCAGCCAAGATCCCATTGGAGTAGCAAATGGGCCATCACTCTTCTGGACAATGGGAAAGTAAATTGGACAAATGACACTATACATGTGATGTCAATGGCATAACTTTGACTGTTGCTCTTATTAAACAACATAAATCAACAAAATTGTAAAACAGTAGCCGAGCCAGCAGACACCCGTGATAACATGTTTTTGGTCCATCAGCCCACTGTGAGACCCACAAGGCTGCTGTCCTCTCTACAACTCACCAGGGCTCAGCCCCATGCAGCACATGTGTCCATCCCAGCTTGTACCATCCAGCGTATCAGGGCTTTCTGATCCCTACCACAGCCCTGATCAAATACAATCTAAATGTCCCAACAATACACTTATAATCCCTGACCTGGACAAATAACAGGGACGACCCCCCCCCACCCCTCCACAAAAATTGGGAAGTGGGTAGTGGGAAGGAAGTGGTAGCAGGAACTGAGTGAAGTTGGCACTGGGTACCATAGCACTTATATCCCCTCTGGAGATCCCCTCTTCACCCATCATGGGGCACCTGAGCTATGGCACAAAAATTTCCAGCACAGATCCAGGGAACAAAAGAAAGGCAACAGGGGGCAATGGGCAAGGGGCATGACGTCATGTTAAAGGCACCCAGCATGTTGCCTACTTATTAAGGGAATAATACTTTATTTCCTCGTTCATTGGGATCCTTCCTAAAGTTCATGTGCTGTAACAACGCTGCTTGTCCTCCATCTGGCTCAATGCAAATTTCTTACCAGCTCCCTCCCCATTGCTCCGTGTGCTTTCAGGGGTATATTCTAATTGGCCACCTAGGTTAAGTAAGCAGGAAGGTGCTTATATAAAGACACAAAGGCGCCTATGTGACTTTATAAAATACTAGCGTAAATTCTGCAGAAATCCTGCCAATATTCAAGGTTCAGGCGTTATGCCTGTTTGGGAGAAGCTGTAAATATTAGGACATATTTTATGCACATACATTGTGACTCCACCCATGCATTGCCCAAACTCCACTGCAGAGCATGCCTAGGAGGTCATTTTATAAGATCATTTTAGCAAGTATGTGGCAATAAACTGTGCAATATGGCTCTTATCAAATTGTTACCAAAAAAGTCACCATACCACAAAAACCACGTGGGAAACAAAAAATATATAAGTTGTGATAGTACACAAAATACTATTAAACAAAATAGTTTTGGCTTGGATTAATAATATAGTAAATCCTCATCTGCAATTTATTCCTCAAAGGGGAAGAATTTTCAATTTCATTTTTGGATACTGTAATTAGCAAGAGTCATCAGGGGTTCCAAACATTAATCAATAGGTAAGAAACTGATAAAAAACAGTTAGTTACATTTTCAAAGTTATCATCCACATCATTTATTTGAAAATATCTCCATTTGACAATTTTTCAGAGTAAGAGGCTATGTGCAACTAAGGAATTTTTTCATCAAGCCCATGAAATGAAACAACAATCTTTGAAAAGAACTCACAACATCAACTGGGATCTGTTATTGAAATCAGGTTGTAACAAGGATTCACATGGTTAAATTTGTATGTTCTAAATCCAAAATCCAAAATTTCTCAATACACAAAAATAATCCAATATAAATAACGACTCCAAACAATCACTTTCAGGCAAAATGACCTCAGATGGCTCCACCCTACATGTAGTGAAAAATCACTATAGGGATTAGCAGACGCTCAGATCACTGGTCAAAGCCTCCCACACACTCACCAACTTTATTAGTTAATTTTTACCAAAGCAATCTTTAAAAAAACACAACTTAACCTTCGGGAAAGGACAAATAAATATTTTTAAATCTTTTTAAATCATTCATCTACAACCATACATCCATCACTCATACTCACACTCAAACAATCCAATATTAAAGCGTCTGAAATTTGCTCAACAGAGCAAAACTGGGCACCACCAGAGCAACCAGATGGCATCTAAGAAAGAATAACAAAAAGTTAAGACATCAATCACGGCAACACATGCACGGAATTTTCCAAAGACTTATCTTCAAATAGATGTCTTGCTCTAAATTTTGGATTTAGAGCAAGTTCTTGTATTGTTAGATATTGTTGCTCTTCACAGCTGTTCTCTTGTGTGTTAGTAAATTTGGCTTTTGTTATTACGCATACGTTTTTAAGGAATTGGGGACTTTGAAAGTGCATTCAGTTTTTCAGCCCCCCTACATTTTGCTTTGTATAGGGGTTATAATCTTAGGGGCCCTTTTACTAAAGTGCACCATGCAGTTAATGTGAGTTTTGGCGCACACTAACCATGCACTGTGGCCCTTGCTGTTAGTGCACGACTCTGACACTTAGTGCACACCAATTTCCATGCTAACTGCTTGCATGTGTTAGAGTGGGAAATAGGCATGGTACATGCTACGCCATCAGTATGCAGGTATACACAGTGCACTAACGGCGCATCTTGCAAATAGCATAGGTGTAATTACCCCCTCCTCAAAAAGTGAAGTTAACTGCACCTGTGGTATTGGCGACCTAAGTTAATGAACGGCGCCGCATGTTATTATTGTATAAATACTGTCCATGCCCCCCGACACTTAACACAATGGTGTTGCACCTAACCTGCTAAGGTGTTGTGTACTATTTGCACATTAGGTGCAAAACTACAACACACTTTAGTAAAATGGCCTCTTAGAGACTTTTCGGTATGATCTAGGACACCTGTACTTGACATTAAGAATTCATCAGAGGAAGGTGAGCACACACAGTGCGGCAATTGTGTGGCTTGCCCTCATGCAATAGAAATCAAGGAATTTATGCACCATTTTTTGCCTATTTTTCATAAGATGAGGAGTGTTACGAATTCTTAGACAAAGAGTGTTATCTATGCAACTATGTGTCCTTCTAAAAAATGTATGTTGGAGAAACTACCCATGGGACTAGAGGTTTACCCTGCGACTGTTACCAATGTCGGCAATTGTATTACTGTGTTTGGCAATATTAATAAAGAGATTTAAACATGAATTATTGAACATCTCTCAGCTACTGGCACACAAAAGGTTAATGCCCCTTTGGTTTCTCAGTAGATGGAGGTATCACACAAAAATTATATAAGTTGTGATAGTATGCAAAATACCATTAAACAATTTAGTTTAGGTGCATTCAAAAGTCAATTGGAAAATGCAAAAGATTTTTTACAATGACATTTTTCTTATTTGTCCAGCAGAACTTAAATGCATGTTTTTTCTTATTAAATTTCACCAAGCGTAGATATGCACAAAGGTGTACATACGTGTGTATCGTTACTGTAGGAGTAGCCTGGGTGCGGTCTGGGTAGTCACAAAGTACTCACGTTCAGTATGAAATTCATGAGTTTACATGTGTGCTATGCAGAAACATTTTCACCTGCTCCTGAGTAAAACTAAACGTCCACACCTGGAACGTGACCATGATTTGTGCAGGATGTATGCCAGCACTTTATAAGGACAAGTAGGCATTTATTAGTCTTTGTAAAAGAGGCTTAAGACAGGCACCTGCCAACCCATTTAATCGAAGTGCAAGTATGAGCCAACTTGCACCATGTGCATTGCCAGACATGTCCTAGTTTTATAAGAATCCTTTTATGCACATAAAATTCTGCTTGTTGCACAGAAATGGTTTATAAAATTACCACCTGAATGTACTTGTGACAGGAGAGAATGGTTCTCACTGAGAGCCAGTTAAAAATAAAAGCGTCACCCATATAAGAAAGCGATTGTGTCCCAAATTAGAATACGCAGAATGGACAAGATTCGTTTCAGTGCATTAGCTCTTTTCAATCATCAATTAAATGGCAGGTCTGGAAGAGGTGTGGGATAAGGACTGGGGAAGTTCAACAACTGCATTCTGACTTTAGCTAGGGACTTGCATTTTCACAGTTGCTGAAACTGACATTTTAAACAAATAGGAATAACCAACACATAAGAATAAATAAACACATTTTGAGACTGGAATGAATTTCAATCATGCTAGCAACAATGGCAAGTTAAATGACCCCCAGGCTCAGAGCATGTTTCAAACAATGTCCCTGTGAAGCCGCCCGGGGGTCCCTCTGCCCATGCTGCTGACGTTAGTTTATTTATTTAATGGTATTTGATATACCATCTGGCTAAAAAATAGTCATCAAAGCAGTTTATAAATTAATGATGAGAAATGGAAAATAAAATTGAGGGTTTAAACTGACACGGTTGACCAAAGGACAAGGACTTGAGTAGCACAACAATTACCCTCTCCCCCCAAAAAAACCCCAAACATATTACCAGAGATATAAAAGGAAACAAAGGGCACACCCAGATGTGAGAGAAAGTTTGAATCAATCATCACCAAAGCAATTTCCAAAGAAGCCATATTGCAATTTTGGTTGCAATATCACAGCACCTCCCCTTCTGTTAGGAGTGTGGGTAGAGGACTCCCTCACACTTTGCTGGGAACTTCTCCTTAATGTCTTTATTAGCTTTTTATTGATTAGGAGTAGTAAACTACTGGATTTGACTTTAAGGCAGCATTATGGTTTACAAGTCCTGAAGCTAGGGGCTAGTTGAGATTAGTCAATCGTGGCAATATCTGAGGCAGGAAGGAGGTGAGAGGAATTCCAACACATCCTTCTATTCCACAACCCTCCCTTCTTACCCCTTAATGTCCTGCAGATTATATGAGAGAAACTCATGAAATGGAACAAAATTTAACATCTTTATTAATAGCTTCCATTCAAATTCAATGTTAAAAATAAGTTAATTAATTATATTTATTTAGCAACTTTTTTTATACCGCTATATCTAAAAGTCATAGCTGTTTACAATAAATTCAACTGTTGTATTTGCCTTAAGAAGCAAGAAGACGTGGCATAAGTCGAAAGCTGTTTACAGTTCAGTTTTAACTAGTCCAGATGTTCTAAATGAAAGTGATTGATTTTGTGTGATTCACGTGAGTTAATGCAACCTTTTGACCTTTGTAAGACATAAACTAATATCTTTAGAGAAGCAATGAAGGTGGTTGTTTTTGTCATCTTGGGTTTTAAGATGGCGTCTTCTTTCTTTCTACTTTGGACATTGTCCTACAGCGTGAGACTTCTTCATAGATGTAATGGTTTCATAGCTGTTTCTTAAGTGCTGGGATAATAAAATTAGTTGAAATTCTGTTTCTAGAGTAACAATGATCAAGACCCCCAGTATTCTGCTAAGTTTTATTTATTTCATATTGGATAAATGAAACAAAACAAACAACAAAATGAAAAAAAAAAACAATGAAAAATAAGAATAACCATATGAAATGAAATTTTTTCCAGTGCACATCTCTTGTCTATAAGACTTGATAATCTTTGAAGTCTGTAAGACAATGAAAGACTTAATAACTCCAGGAGGCATACTTGTGACTGTTTTGTGCATACCTGAAATCCTGTAGAAGCAGTGTGACATCAAGGTCAGCCCTACCACTAGGCAAAGCGAGGTAGTTGCCAAAGGCACAATCATTTGGGGAGGGAGGAAAAACAGACAGAAGACCTGGCTGGGTGGAGCAGCATGGTTGGCAGGGATCCCCACACCCCACCAGCTGAACAGAGCATTGAATCAGCTGGGCAGTACAGTGGGAACCGATATTGTGGCTCCCCACTGTTCTTCCTCCTCTTCCTAAAGGACAATATCAAAGCACATTGAAAAATGCATGGTCATGGGCCAGTACTTCTCAACACCATCATCAAGGCTCTACGTGGTTAGATATTTGTTTGTCTTCTTATGCTTTATGGTGAAGAGTATTGGATATTTTATTGGCTACCCTCTGGACCAATTCAAATCTGATTTATATCAGTGGTCTTCATAATTATACATGTACACAGTACTTCAAACGAGGTCTCACTATAGAGACTTATATAGAAACAATATTACCTCATTTTTTCCTGCTGGCCATTCCCCTCCCCATGAATTCAAGCTTTCTGATTTTTGCGATCTCCTTGTTTGGCTACATTAGCAACAAAAGTGAAAGTAAGGACATATTTGGGAGCTACAGGCTGATTAGGTAGACTTTTGTGGGGAAAATTATTGAAATCACCGCTGAAACAAAGATAGTACAATTTCTGAAATTCAATTGATTATGGAATCCAAGGCAGCGTGGTTTTGCCATATCAATTTCTTTGCCTGGGTAACTAGAGATTTGGGTTGGGGAGTAGGTGTGGTGTATTTTAGCAAGGTTTTTTAACATAGTATTGTATAAGCAACTTTTATATATACTGAGCACCATTGGTATAGGCCCTAAAGCAGGGGTTCTTAGCCAGTCAGGTTTTCAGAATAACCACAATGAATATGCATGAGAGAGATGTGCATATAATGGAGGCAGTGCATGCTAATTTCTCTTATGCATATTCATTATGATCATAAGAAACACCATACTGGATCAGACCAAGGTACTTCAAGCCTGGTATCCTGTTCCAACAGTGGCCAATCCAGGATACAAGTACCTGGGAAGGTTCCCAAAAAAGCACACCTCTTTAATAATGGTTTATGGACTTTTCCTCCAGGAAATTACCCAAACCTTTTTTAAACCCAGTTACGCTAACAGCTTTTACTATATCCTCTGGTAACAAATTCCACAGTTTGATTATGTGTTGATTGAAATAATATTTCAATAATCTTAAATGGGTTACATTGTAGCTTCATTGCATGACCCCCTAGTCTTTCTACTTTTTGATGGCATGAACAACCAATCTACATTTACCCGTTTCACTCCATTCATCAATTTATAGACCTCTATCATATTTCCCTCAGCCATCTCTATTCCAGGTTGAAGAGCCTAACCTTTTAAGCCTCTTCTCATAGGGGTATCCTTCCATCTCCTTTACCATTTTGGTGGCTCTTCTCTATACCTTTTCTAACTCTGCTATATCCTTTTTAAAGATATGATGACTAGAACTGCACACAATACTTAAGGTGTGGTCTCACCATGGAATGATCAGCGGCATTATAATATCCTTTGTTTTATTCTCCATTCCTTTACTTATGATTCCTAGCATTCTATTTGCTTTCTTAGCCGCCACTACACACTGCTTCAATGTATTATCCATGATGACGCCTAAATCCTTTTCATGGGTGGTGGTTCCTAATGTGGAACCTTTCAATGTGTAACCATAGTTTGGGTTGTTCTTTCCTAAGTGCATAACTTTGCACTTGTTCACATTAAATTTTATCTGCCATTTGATTGTCTAGTCTTCCAATTTATCAAGATCCTCTTGCAATTTTTCACAATCCTGTATGTTTTAGCAACTTTGAATAAGAACATAAGAACATAAGATATGCCATACTGGGTCAGACCAAGGTCCATCAAGCCCAGTATCCTGTTTCCAACAGTGGCCAATCTAGATCATACGTACCTAGCAGTATCCCCAAAAGACACAGGTTCCACAATGCTTGTACTAGGTCAAGCATTGATATCCTGGGTCCCTTTTTAATAATGGTTTATGGACCTTTCCTCCAGGAACTTGTCCAAACCTTTTTTAAACCCAGCTACACTAACAGCCTTTACTACATCCTCCGGTAACAAATTCCAGTTTGATTACACGTTGAGTGAAAAATATTTTCTCTTATTTGTCTTATAGTTTACCCTGCAGCTTCATTACATGTCCCCTAGTCTTTCTATATTCTGATAGCGTAAACAATCAATCTACGTTTACCCGTTCCACTCCATTCATTAATTTATAGACCTCTATCATATCTCCCCTCAGCCGTCCCTTTTCCAGGTTGAAGAGCCCTAACCTTTGTAGCCTCTCTTCATAGGAGTAGCCTTCCATCCCCTTTACCATTTTGGTGGCTCTTCTCTGTACCTTTTCTAATAACGCTATATCCTTTTTAAGATACGGCGACCAGAATTGCACACAATATTCAAGGTGCGGTTGTACCATGGAACGATACAGAGGCATTATAATAACCTTTGTTTTATTTTCCATTCCTTTCCTTATGATACCTAGCATTCTATTTGCTTTCTTGGCCGCCGCTGCACACTGGGCGGAGGGTTTTAACATGTTATTTTGTGTCATCTGCAAATTTGAACACCTCACTCATTATTCCCATTTTCAGGTCTTTTATGAATATGTTAAAAGTTATGATTATTCTGAAAACCTGACTGGATAGATAAATACTGAGGACAGGGTTGAGAACCCTTGCCCTAAAGTGACCGGTTGAGTTAGAAACTGGTTGAGTGGTAAGGGAGTTACCAGTGGTATATCAGAAGGATCTGTCCTGGTGTGGCTCTGTTCAACATTTTCTTAAGCGGTATTGCAGAGGGGCTGTCAGGAAAGGTTTATACCAAAATCTGCAACAGGGTGTAGAAAACACGAGGAATGAAGTAGTGGAGCTTGAGGAAAGGTCTAGAGTTTGGAAGCAAAATCTTAATAGTAAAATATGCAGGCTTCAAAAACCCAAGGGAATGGTAAGGCATAGGGGGTAAAGAAGAGTAGGATCTGGATGACAAACATATTGGATGGTTCAAAGGTGGCTAAACAGGTAGATAAGATGATGGCAAAAGTCAAAATGATGCTTGGATATATAAGGAGATGATAATGTCTCTCTATATATCACTGTGAGACCTCATTTGCAGTACGGTGTGCAGTTCTAGAGACCGCACCTTCAAAAGGATATAAACTGGATAGAGTCAGTTCAGAGAATTGTCAGTGGCAACAGTCTTGTCATAAAGCATATGGAGACAGACTAAGGAACTAAACAAGAATACTTTGGAGTAGAGGCGGGATGGGGGATATGATGGAAACATTCAAATATCTCCAAGTTATAAATGCACAGGAGGTGGTCCTTTGTCAATGGAAAGGAGGCTTTGTCATGAGGGGTCATAGGATGAAGATGAAAGGAGGCAGACTCAAAAGTAATTTAAGGAAATATTTTTTTTACAGAAAGGGTAATGGATCTGTGGACAGGCTCTCCATGGAAGTGGTGGAGACAAGAACAGTATCTGAATTCAAGAAGACATGGGACAAGCAACAAAAAGCTGTGAAGGAAAGGAAGGGACTGTCATTTCTTTATAACATCAACAAAATCTGTCCATTCCTTTCTGAACACACTACTAAGACACTTATCCACTCTTTAGTCACCTCCTGTCTAGACTATTGTAACCTTCTCCTTCCTGGTCTCCCTTTGAATCATCTCTCTCCCCTTCAATCTGTTCAACACTCTCCTGCGTGGTCAATCTTCCACCAGCCTCGTCATGCTCATATTACCCCTCTTCTCAAGTCACTTCATTGGCTCCCCTTCCATTTCTGCATCCAGTTCAAACTTCTCCTGCTGACCTATAAGTGCATTCACTCTGCAGCTCCTCACTACCTTTCCTCTCTTATCTCTCCTACACCATTCCTCAGAAACTCCGCTCTTCTGGCAAATCGCTTCTATCTGTGCCCTTCTCTTCTATTGCTAACTCCAGACTTCGCTCCTTTCACCTTACTGCACCTTACGCCTGGAACAATCTACCTGAGTCTGTACGTCAGGCGCCTTTTCTGACCCTTTTCAAATCCAGGTTGAAAACTCACCTCTTCGCTGCCGCTTTCAGATCTTGACTACCTGATCTCAACACACCTGATCTCCTTTGCGTTTCCTTGCCATTCCCCCTAGATGTATCCCATGTCTACAGCTACTGTATTGTCTGTCTTGACTAGACTGTAAGCTCTAATGAGCAGGGACCGTCTTTTACAAGTGTCTGTGCAGCGCTGCGTACATCTTGTATGAATGTTCAGTATTAGTAGTAGTAGTAGTAAAGCTGAGTAGGAAGTGTGGATGGACCATATGGTCTTTATCTGCCACCATATTCTATGTAAATGGTAATCCTACTTCAAATCTCATCTTCCAGACTTCAAAGCATTCCTCAGACTTTGCTAGATTCATCCTCATGTTTTCTATAATATTCCAAATTTGGTATTCGCACAAAAGCAAACGTTTCCTAATAGCACTTCTGCACTACATTATATGAAAATATTGAAAAGAACTAGACCATAGATCCATCCCTACAAACATCATGGGTAGCCTCTTTTACTTTGGAGTAAACTTCATTTACCACTATCCTTTGGTGGTCCCACTTAACCATTTTCAAATCCAGTCAATCACTTTTAAGGCCGAAATGCAGGGCACCCAGTTTGTTTATAAGTCTCTGTGGAGCTTCTGAAATTCATGCAAGCTACATCTAGTGCTCTCCTCTGGTCTAAGTATCTGCTCAGATTACAATGAGAGTGCTAGATGTAGTTTGCTTGGTGTGTAGTGTGAAAGAGAAATGCACTCACTAGCATGGTCTCCGATATCCGAATCTGTAATGTACTAACAACTTGTAGAGTAACACAGTTCTTACATTATATTATTATGTCGTTCTAATTACACTAGCAAAATGAGAAACTACATCTAGCACTCTCATTGTAATCTGAGCAGATACTTAGACCAGAGGAGAGCACTAGATGTAGCTTGCATGAATTTCAGAAGCTCCACAGAGACTTATAAATTTTTCCGCCTTCTCTTCTGCCGCCTTCTCACTGTGTTTTAAAGAGACATTCTCTGTTATATTCAGAAGTTTAACTTTTGCACTCTCAAGTCTGTGGAAGACATGACTGCACTATAGGATCTTCCAAAGACCTCGTCACCACCACAGGAAAGAGCTAGAGGCTATGACTAAGTAATCAACCTACAAAACCTGGCAAAGATCACTCAACACTGCCTGTCCTCCCTCCGGTCTGTGCTTCGCCTGTTAGTCCTTGATAATAACTAGAGGTAGCAGTAAAGATCCTTCCAACCAGTGAAGACTGAAGTTCTGTAAGTAAAATAAATGAGTTGTAAAGGGAGAAGAAAGGTATTTTGCATCAAACATGGGTCCATTAAAATAAAGGAAGAGTTGTATATATGATTCTTATGTTCCTGTCACTTTTCACGTTTTTATTGTAAGGAGGCCAAGAACATTGGCCCCTTGCTCAGCCACATTAATTTTATTTAGTATTTATTTTATTTATGAGATTTCATATACCACGATTTGAATTGTACATCATAATGGTTTATTAAAAGAGAAGAAATGTCTGATAACAAAGACAGTTATACTGTTCATAATAGATATGAACTGTGTTAGTTCATTTGAAACACATAAAAGGAAGGGAAGGGTTGGTATAGGGCAACAACGTTTTTAACTTTAGACAATAAACAATAAACTGAGGCACAGAGGGGTCTGTTTACTAAAGTGTGGTAAGTGATTTGCACCTACTGTGCGACATATGTCAAAATGCAAAACCTGTACAATAGATGCAGGGGGAGAAGCCAGCATCTGCCCTGCAGATACCACACAGGGCTACAGTGGCTGGTGCAGGGAACTCAGACTAGAGTGAGGGAGCAGGGAGAGGACAGAGTAAGTAGATGTTCTGTCCTCCTTGACTGCTGTAGTGGCATCAGGATCCCCTCACACCCCCACCTGAAGCAAGCATGATGCCAGTGCCATGGACTGGAAGATCCACGGCACGCACACAGCCCTCCCCCCCACCGCATACCCCCTTCAGCACCACCCCCTAGATAACACCCAACCACATGGGTTTGGCTGTCCTCCCCCCAATGTGGCAGTGATCTTCATGGCTAGCTAGTCAGGTTCCCCAAACTGCCTCTGAAGTCCCCCCAGACCTTACCAGGGCTTCTCTGATGGTAAGCAGTATGCAAGATAGGTTTGGTCCCCCTCCACTCCTTCCCAATCTCTGGCACTGTCCATAATGGTGCCAGTCTCGTGGCGATGCCCTTTAGAGGTAAGGCATCGACATCTTACTACTGGAGGTCAGCACTGTGAGACCAGTGCCATATTGGACAACTCAGGAGACAGGGAAAGAGTGGAGGGGGACTGCTCCTGCTGAAGCCCCCCTGGTAAGGTCTGGTAGGGGTCTTCAAGGGGGTCTGGCTGGCTAGCCATGAGGATCACTGCCGGGTGGGGGGAGAGGACAGCCAAACCCATATGGTTGGGTGCTATCTAGAGGGGGGCTGAAAGGGGTGTAGGGGGGCTGTGTGGATGCCATGGATCTTCTGATCCACGGCACTGGCATCATTGTTGATTTGGGGGGTACGAAGGGGATCCACGGGGGAATCCAATGCTGCCAATGCCACCATTGCCAGTTGGCAGCGGCCATGCAATGGCAATCCCAATAGCTTGGCTGCACTTACTGGCACTTCTTGAGGCGGCATTATCTGCAGCGCCGCTATCAGCAATTTTGACCATCAGCATGAAGCAATTGCCCACAGCTGCCTTCTGTCGCCACGCTTTCCCCGCCCCAATCCTGTCTCTCCCCTCACCAAAGTGCGAAATGCAGATAGGACAGAAAATTGCTGCACGAGCTGCATCTCTCCTGTGCTAGCTGTCAGTGTGGCATGATAGCATGGGCTGTGCAGTTAGTAAACAGGCCCCATGAGGTCTGCGAGTATGATGAAAATATCATTATCCTCTGACTGAAAAGTCTAAAGACCTGATCGGGCTGCTTACAAAGTTCAAACATGGCTCTTTAATCAGACCTTTGATTAATTCCTTTTTACAATTTAGCTCTCAAAACTTAATTCTGGAGGAAGTGAATTCCGAAGCCATGGAGCTTGATAGCTGATGGCCGCATTTTGAAAGAATATTAATCTTAGCCTTGTTTAAGGAGGTACTGTTAAGTAATTCACCTGGGAAGATCTTGAAGTACATTCTGGTTGGTAGGGGATTCATATAAAGGTGGGGGGCCCTGTATAATAGGCCCGATGAGTCCGTATTAAAATTTTAAATTGAATCTAAAGCCAATATCGGTCCCCATTTGGACAGCAAGCCATTACAAATATTACTTCACGCCCTGGTAAAAGAACAGACTAGATAATTATTCCAACTCTTTGTAGGCCTTCTACCGTTTTCCATTAAACAGCTTCAACTATCCAAAACACAGAAGTAAAACTGATTTATTTTGCAAAGTATACCTGCTTTTGCTGTTGCTGCTTTTGCCGCTGATTGTGTGCTGCTTCTCTCCCCTCTTGGGTACTACCACCGGTTGTCCAGCCAGTTCCCTGCCTGCTCCCAGCCAATCACCGCCACCTCTCCATGAGCCCAGAAGTAATGCGGCTGAGTGAATCCTAAGTATCCTAGAAGATAAAATCAAGTTACCAGTGATGTTCTGTGCGGCAGCAGTGCACACTCAAGGAGCGAGACGTGCTCCTTGAGTGCGCTCCTTGGCGCAACTCCAGGGGCGCAGGTCCTATAACTCCTTGCCAGTTCAGATACACTGTACTGGGACTTCCTACAGCTAAACCCTCACACGCCACATCAGATGAGTTTAAGTTTAAAGTTCAGTTTCTCCTCTGGTTCCAACCCCCTTGGTTTACTCTTCTGCTCTGTCTAATTTGCGTCATTCTCCCCTATTCCATGGCAGGAATTCCTGTACACTGAGATTGGCGCCCGCCCCCCCCCCCCCCCCCCCCCCCGCTTCTTTGCCTGGATACCTCTCTCGTGCTTCCAGTAATCTTGGGCCATATTATCCATCCTCTTCCTCTTCTTCTCCCACTCTGCCCCATCCTTCTGCACCCTCTCATCTCCTCCTTTGTCTGGCCCTTGTAAATTGCAGATCCCTATGGTCCAAAACCCTCTTAGTCCAAGACCTCCTTGTCTAACATTCCCTAGATATTCTATTTGTGATAAAAACCTGGCTCCATGAAGGGGGGAGCCCATTACTTCACTGTTGTCTTCGCCCCAATTTCTCCGCCTTCTCTACCTCCCGATCTGCCCGGAATGGTGGGGGTGTAGCTCTGTTCTACCGCTCAAGCTTCTCCCTCACTAAAATACACCCCTCGGCCCTGCATTACCCTGAATCCATTTTGGTATGCCTTGACTCCATACCATCTCTTTACTTTCTCCTTCTCTACGTTCCCCCCTCTCTCTGCCCTGATCTCTGGGACTCCCTACTCTAGACCATTTCTGAGGTCTCTCTCTCTTCTCCTCACTTATTGATCCTTGGGGATTTTAATGCCCATCTCGACCCTCCATCCAGACTCCGGAACTGTGCCCTCTCTAAGCTGTTGAATGATCTCTCACTTCACCGACACGTCTGTGGTCCTTCTCATTCCGCTGGCTGCACTTTGGATCTGATTCTGATTCCTTCCAATTCCCCATATGTACCCTCCGCTCTCACTGTTTCTCCTCTGCCCTGGTCAGATCATCTTTGCCTATGCTTTATGTTACCTTTTCTCTCACCCCCTCCCACTCCAGTCTCCCCTGCTCTGTAACAATTTAAATGTTGTGTTTCACCTTCCACTCTTGAACAGTTTGCCTCATCAGATGTTCTTTTCTCCCTAGATTTTTCTTTGCTTACATATGATGCCCAAGTTCCAACCTGGAACTCAATATTCACCTCAGCGCTCAACCAAATTGCCCCTCTCAGTCCCACCCCTTCCTCCTGTCCCCATCCTCACTTTCTCTGGTACCACCCAGGTCTCCGCCTCCTCTGTGCACAACTCCACCGTGATGAACAACGATGTATCCCTCACCTGACACTCTCCACTTTTTTCATCAATGTCACCATTTCTGTCAATCCTCAGTTCACACAGCTAAGCAGTCTTACTACTCTAATCTTATCTCCTCATCCTCCAACTCTTCTCAACAACTTTACTCTATTCTCCACACACTCTCTACCCCACAAGCCTCCCCTTCTCTAGTGCCCTCCCCAGCCCCCCCCCCCCGGACCCAGCCCATTTGGACATCTACTTTTCCGACAAGATTCTCTAGTTGTGACCTACTTTTCCCACCTGCCCCCACCCCTTTCCCCTCAGTGCCCCTCTCCATCCTTCCCTTCCTCGACATCCTCCCTGGGCTGTCCCCTCTGTCATGCATGGTCTTCCTTCCATCCGGTTTTCTCTGTAGAACTCTCAAAAACCCTCTCATCAGCCCATAAGATTACCTGCTCCTCTGATTCTATCCCTTCCCATTGGTTCTCTGAACCCTCCCTTGCACTTCTGCCTCTTATTCTCAACATGTTTAACTCCAATCTTTCCTCTGGTATCTTCCCCAACCCCTGGAAGCACACATCGATCCACCCAATCCTTAAGAAACCCACTCTAGATCCCTCTGTTCTTGCACACCAATGCCCCATTTCCAATCTCCCCTTTCTCTCTAAAATCCTTGAAAAACTAGGTTTCTCACAGCTTTCCTCTCACCTCTGTCCATTCTCTTCAGTCCCATCAATCTGGCTTTAGGCCTCGCCATTCCACTAAAACTATTATTCTTTCCTTTATAAATGAGGTTCACACATTGCACGACTGTCGTGCATTTCCCTCGCTGTTTCACTTGACCTCTCCACAGCATTCGACCTGGTAGACCATTCCACTCTTCTTGATCAGTTTCATGCCACTGGTATTCAAGGAACCATTCTTCACTGGTTTTGTTCTTTCCTCACAGCTCGATCTTTCACTGTACAGTCCTCATCCTTCACTTCCCCAGTTACCCCTCTCCTCTGAGGGGTTCCCCAAGGTTCTGTCCTATCTCCAGCCCTTTTCAATATCAGCATATTACTACATGGATGACATCATCATACTCTACCACACCAGTCCTTTAAAATTCAAGTACGGTTTCAGAGATCTGATGTCTCCAAGGGTCGCACAAGAGTTCTTCACGTTCTGTGGTATTTGTGAATTGAAGTGAAGTAAAATGATCAGATCTGTTCTTTGATGTTTTCCATGTTAGTTTTTTTTTTCTGCAACATAAAACTGAAAGTTTGCCTGTTGGCTGTGAGCTGCCATGTGGAAGATTTGGATTCCATTCCCTGTCAAGTCTTCTGTTTCCTGGGTCACCTAGAGATGCCAAAGAGTCAGCATGCACAGCTCCTAGAGGAAAAGGTGCCCCATCATCTTTCAATGGCAACACCTAGTGGGTGGACTTAGTGACAACAGTTGCAGGATTTCAGAGGGAGTACAAGGGTGTAACCCCCAGCTGAAGATTATTACTTCAGGGACTGAATGGGAGAAAGTTATAAAATAGTGAAATCCCCCCTCCCCACCAGATATTTTTGAATGAAGGTGGAAGCTACCATTGAGTTAGAAACCAGGGAGCAAAGGAGATATGCTAGATCAAAACCACCCTGACTGCCTGCTCCTGCCTATAATTTTGATGTATTTTGATGTATTTTAATAAAGCAATAGTGCGCTTCTGGGGATTACAATACTGTGTAGATGCACGTCATAGCTCTGGGAAAGAGAATAACAAATGGGGGGTGGGGAGAGGGAGACGATTCTCAGTCATCTCACAGTGGTGATAGCCTGTTCCCTAATTCAAGGAGCATTGTAACATCTAGGGAAGGAGCTGTGACCTGCTGATCCTTGGTCAAATTTATTTTCAGATGAAGGAAGGAACTGGAAGGGAGTTTGTGAACTTTGGAAAGGACTCCATCTAGTTGCAAATCAAGGTTTATGGTGCTGCAGCCCAGTAGAAGCCAGTTCTGCTTGGATCCTTTGAGCTGGAAGCCCAAAGGATCCAAAGGACACTGATGGGTCAAAACACAAAGCAACAGCTCTCTTCGGCAACAATCTATTACCACTTTTGGCAGCAGACACTGGGCAGGCAGAATGTAATTCTGCAGCTATTTATCAAGCTATGGACAGCATCAAAGAGAAAGCTAATTGCTGCCTGCTAGTCCGATGCAGCACAGAGCTGTGCAGTTCACCGAGACTTATTCCTTGCAATGGAGCAGCAGCACAAAGGTCTCCTACAGATGTCTGGCTTAAAGGAACTGCTCTTCAAAGAAGCAATGTTTTATTCTGTGCTTGAAAAATACAAATCCCACTTAGAAACAGAACTCAGTAAGTTAAGAGAATGGGTGACAATATGTAAAAGACTTACAGGACTGAAATGGGGAGCCTGGAGTAGAAAGAACAGCATCACAGTGGAAGGCAATCCTTGAAACATTACACGAGACAATGTGCCCCCATCCTGCAGAGAATTAGATGGGAAAGCACCAACTAAGGAGTCCTTTTACTAAAGTGCACTGGGGTTTGCAACTAAGGTGTGTTTAGTGCAAAAACAAACAAATGGTAGTTATAAAACTGGAGCTCTGTCTATCGTGTTCCTGGTGATTACTGCACTGAAAGATATCCTAGCGTGCCGCAGCTGCAAGAACAATCACTGTGGGTACACCTAATTCCACCTATTGAGGTGACGTTAGGTGAACCTGCGCTCAGGACCAGCCCAAGGGTTTATGCCACCCTAGGCAGGACCTCTGTGCTACCCTCCTCAAGTCTGAGACACCGCCTTGCCCGCCATGCTGTCCCCATCCCGGCATCCATCTACCCACCTGGGGGATGGGGGCAGCATGCTGATCCTTCCTTTGAACCACTGCGCCAGAGCCACAGCAAGCTTTAAAGTGCCCGTACATGGGGGCACACTCACAGCCTGAAGCAGCAGCTGAACAGCCACTGCTTCTAAGGAAGGATCAGAATGCCACCCGCCAGGGTCTGCTGCCCTAGGCAATGCCTAGCTTGCCTAGTGGATGGGCCAGGCCTGCCCATGGTAATTGCAAAGGTTGTAGTTAATGCATGGTGTTTACCTCATGCAAACTGTACAGTGCTCACCATGCCCACTCTCTGTCCCCAAACCACCCACTTGCTCTCCTAACATGCCATGGACAGTTGGCATGGAAATCCAGCCGCGCTGTCATGACCCTGCATTAGCTGACAGTGCATATCCCAGAACACACACTGACAACTAGTGCCCTTAGTAAACGGCCCCTTAAATGCAATTACTTATAATAAGAAGTAAAACAGAAATAAATATGGGAGTGATGTAGCTGAGTGCATAATTTGGAGCACATTTTTTGGTCATGGTTGACCTTAAAGAATAAGAAAAATAGAATTCCTCAGCTAATATGGAGATGGTTGTTTGGAATGTGTCAAATGGTTTATTATACAATATTTTAGGATATAGCTATTCTGAAATAGTTGCCAAAAGAACCCGTGTACTTGCAAGAGACAGTCAAGACAGCTACTAACAAATAACAAATCTCATTACGCTGAATAAACCTGTAGCTTCCAACAAATAAAGGGGCAAAAGACAGGACATATAAATTATTTATTTATTTTCCATTTTGTATCCCAAAAAGACTGCAGAGTTGTAAACAGAAACATAAAATACAATCACATCAAGATACGATAATATAAAATTTTAAAGCAATAAGTATCCAGGATGAACAATGATAAAACAAAGGAAGATAATTCAAACTAAAAAAAAAATCATACAAAATATCACTGAATAAAACCAAGAAAATAAAAAATTTGAAAACAGTATCAACAGGTCAATGAGAATAGCTGTGCTGAAAAGAAGCCAGCTAAGAAATTAATTTACGATCTGACAGATTGGAATTCCAACAAATAGATCCTGCATACAAGGAAGCGATATGTATAATTTCAATAAGCTTTATTTTGTGTAGAATTTGGAGAAGAAAATGAATTATGCCCTAGAACATAATGCTGAATCTGATAACAAAGATATTCTGGTGCTAAGTCATTCAGAACTTCAAATGTCAAAAAAACTCCTTTAAATTATTATTATTAAATTCTATTCTTCTGGCCACTGGAAGCCAATGTGGCATCTTTAATACAGGTGAAATATGAAAATCGATCTTGCCTCTGTATTCTGAACCAATTTAAGTTTTCATAGTTGATATTTAGGAAGAGCAGTATAAAGAGAATTACATTAACCTCATCATTAAGAAGACAAAGATCTTGACAATTGGCAAATCAATAAGTTCATTACTGATGAACAGGGGCGGCCCAAGGGGGGTGCGGGGCCATGTGCGGAGACTCGGTGCGGGGCCTCATTTGCATAAGTGGCCTTATTTGCATAAATATTTGCATAATGCTAACATTCATTAAGAGACATGTTTACTAAAAGTTAGTGTGTGTGTATGGATAAAGACAGACTAAAAGATTTCTACATTACTATAATCCAGTGCCAACCGCCAGGCACATTAGGAACTACTACAAACACTGCCCATTTAGAACCCATAGCAAACCCGCCGTATCTTAACAGCACTACCAGAACTCACAAAGCACCATACCCTACCTATCAAAAGGCAACACTGCAAATATTAAACCAATACATTTCAGAGAAAAACAATACATGACCTACTGGGGAAAGAGAACAAGTGGCAATGTCAAATAGGAATTACATAAACAGAATACCTCAGCTCAGTTACACATGCAGAACATAGACCATCACCAAACAAGGAATCACAATTTAGAAACAGGAAGGCAATAATTAAACTGGGAACCCCAAAAGCCAAACTTGGAATGTACAACAACTGTAGAAATAAAACTATAAATTAATTTCCTCTTGTACCAAACAAAGCGCAGACGTTAATGATGCACATTTCCCAGAGCTTTCATATTCCAGTTAATAAATTCAAAATAAAGAGATATCTTTCTACCTTTTGTGCATTTTTTTCCGGTTGCAATTGCTCCAGCCACTTTCTTCTGGTTTCTTCATGTTTTCTGCTAACTCTCCATCATCTGCTGTCTCTTCTCTCTTCTAGTTTTTTTTCCATTCTCTCTCTCTCTACATCTGCTTTAACATACTAATCTTTCTCCTTTTGCTCTTTCCTCATTCCTATTTCATCCACTCACATTTTACCCCTCCATCCTCAATCCCCACTTACTCTCCCAATACCCAGCTAAGTGTAGATTTTTTACCCCTACCACACAAAATATTTTTCCCCTCTCCATTTTACTCTCCCAGCCCCATCCCATTCTAATCCTCCCCTAATCCTCCCCCAACATCAGCTCCCTTCTAGTTCCAGTCTCACCCAGCATCCATTCCCTTCTTGTCCCTGCATCAGCCCATTTCCAGTCCTAGCCCCCCATCAGCCCATTTCCAGTCCTAGCAACCCCCCAACCCAATACCAGTCCTAGCCCCCCCCATCAACCCACTTCCAGTCCTAACCCCCCCATCAGCCCACTTCCAGTCCTAACCCCCCATCAGCCAATTTCTAGTCAGCCCCCCATAGCCCATTACCAGTCCTAACCCCCCCCAACAGCCCACAGCCCATTTCCAGTCCTAACCCCATCAGCCCTCCTCCAGTCTTAATCCCCCCAGCCCATTTCCAGTCCTAGCAACCCCCAACCCATTACCAGTCCTAGCCCCCCATAGCCCACTCCCAGTCCTAATCCCACCAGCCCATTACCAGTCCTAAGCCCATCAGCCCACCTCCAGTGTTAACCCCCCCATCAGCCCATTTCCAGTCCTAGCCCCCCCATAGGCCATTACCAGTCCTAACCCCCCCCCCCAACAGCCCACAGCCCATTACCAGTCCTAACCCCATCAGCCCACCTCCAGTCTTAATTCCCCCCAGCCCATTTCCAGTCCTAGCAACCCCTCCAACCCATTACCAGTCCTAGCCCCCCATAGCCCACTCCCAGTCCTAATCCCACCAGCCCACTCCCAGTCCTAATCCCACCAGCCCATTTCCAGTCCTAATCCCCCTCACCCAATTTTCAGTTTAAGCCCTCCCATACCCCATTACCAGTCCTAACCTCCCCATCAACTCACTTTCAGTCCTGATCCCATCAGCCCATATACAGACTTAGCGCCCCAAAGCCCATCACCACTCATAACCCCCCATGCCCCCCCATTGCCATACACCAATCCTAACCCCCCCCCCGGCCCCCCCATTGCCAATCACCACTCCTAACCCCCCCCCAGGCCCCCATAGCCCATCACCACTCCTACCCCCCCAGTCCCCCCATAGCCCATCACCACTCTTAAACCCCCCCAGCCCCCATAGCCCATCACCACTCCTAACCCCCCCATAGCCCATCACCACTCTTAAACCCCCCAGCCCCCCCATAGCCCATCACCACTCCTAACCCCCCCCAGGCCCCCATAGCCCATCACCACTCCTACCCCCCCAGTCCTCCCATAGCCCATCACCACTCTTAAACCCCCCCCAGCCCCCATAGCCCATCACCACTCCTAACCCCCCCAGCCCCCCCATAGCCCATCACCACTCTTAAACCCCCCCAGCCCCCATAGCCCATCACCACTCCTAACCCCCCCAGCCCCCCCATAGCCCATCACCACTCTTAAACCCCCCAGCCCCCCATAGCCCATCACCACTCCTAAACCCCCCCAGCCCCCCCATAGCCCATCACCACTCCTAACCCCCCCAGCCCCCCCATAGCCCATCACCACTCTTAACCCCCCCAGCCCATCACCACTCTTAACCCCCCCAGCCCCCCCATAGCCCATCACCACTCTTAACCCCCCCCAGCCCCCCATAGCCCATCACCACTCTTAACCCTCCCCCAGCCCCCCCATAGCCCATCACCACTCCTAACCCCCCCCCCATCCCCCCATAGCCCCCCATCCCCCATAGCCCCCCATAGCCCATCACCACTCCTAACGCCCAGCCCAGCCCAGGGAAATTTTTTTAAAAAAAGAAGTTGTCTTCTCCAGCAGCCGGGGCCGCCGCGGCAGAATCGAGTGTGCCGCGGGGCCCCCCCTGCCCAGCAGAGCCTGCCCTCCCGAGCCTGCCCTCCCCTTTATCACCTGTCTTCGCAGCTCTAATCATACGCGCCGGCTTTCAGAGCGCGAAAGGGCTAGTTTCCCTTTCGCGGCTCTGTTAAGCCCGCGGGGGCTGATGGGAACTTCCCATCAGCCCCCGCGGGCTTAATAGAGCAGCGAGGGAGAAACTCTCCCTCGCGCTCTGAAAGCCGGCGCGTTTGATTAGAGCTGCGAAGACAGGTGATAAAGGGGAG
Source organism: Ichthyophis bannanicus (assembly GCA_033557465.1). Lineage (NCBI taxonomy): Eukaryota > Metazoa > Chordata > Amphibia > Gymnophiona > Ichthyophiidae > Ichthyophis > Ichthyophis bannanicus. The sequence continues at coordinate 126,171,589 of CM066049.1, forward strand.
GGCAGGCTCGGGAGGGCAGGCTCTGCTGGGCAGGGGGGGCCCCGCGGCACACTCGATTCTGCCGCGGCGGCCCCGGCTGCCGGAGAAGACAACTTCTTTTTTCTTTTTAAAAATTTTACTTTAGGATTAGAATGTTTTTTGCGCGGGGCCCCCTGAAACGCGGGGCCCTGTGCAAAAAACATTCTCGCTCAATGGACGGGCCGGCCCTGCTGATGAAGAAGAAATTGAAATAGTTGACAACTTTAACTTACTTGGATCAAGAATCAATAAAGAAAGGACTAGCAATCAAGAAATCTGACAATGTATTGCTCTTGTTAGAATGGCTGTGAAAGACCTAGACAAGATTCTCAAGAGCAGAGATGTCTCTCTTCATTACAAAGATTTGACTTGTCCAGGCCATGGTATTTTCAATAACATCATATGGATGCGAAAGTTGGACAGTGAAAAAGATAGACAGGAAGAAAATTGATGCCTTTGAATTATGATTCTGGCGACGAATGCTGTATCTATCATGGACTGCCCAGTGAACAAATCAGTCAGTACTAGAGGTGATCAAACCTAAGCTTTCCTTAGGAGCTGAGATGACAAGACTTCAACTTTCCTACTTTGGACACATCATGCGAAGAGAGAGATCATTGGAGAAAGGCATCATGCTTGGCAAGGTAGAAGGTCACTGAAAAAGAGGAAGGCCAGCAATGAGATGGAGCGATACAATAACAGAAGCTATGTCTGTCAACAAAGAGCCACTTGGCTGAAGACTGAACAAGGTTTAGGCCAACTATCCAGAGGGTCGCCAGGAGTCAACACCGACTCAATGGCACTTAAGAACAACAACAACATTAATTTCACTGTATTATAATTAACATGTAGACCATTATTCCATAACTCTTTTATGAGAATATATTTTATTACATCAGTTTAAATAAACTAAACTAAACTTTACTAGTAGCGGAGCCCAAAGTTGCCTGCAAGATTGCTACTTCCTCCCTAGGCGCCATGGGAGGTCATTTTATAGCAGCAAAGACAATAAAATTTCCAATCTCAGACCTATTTTTGAAAAGCAAGGTAGGCACTTAAGTGCCTTCACAAAATATACTCGTGGGCCTATCTTCAGTACTGCACAAATGCTCTTGCACTAATCCACATTTGATCTGAGGCAGGCACAAGTGTGTGCATGTGCTCTATGCGTGCAATGAGTGTTTAGAAACTACACATGTACATTTGCTCCAGCCAAATTCCCTCCCTCCCCCAGGACTGTCTATGTACATATGGTCTAAAAACAGAAGCTCCGCTTCCGTGTGCCTAATTGTTACATGTCCATATCCCTGCACAACTTTATTATAGCCAGTTTCCACATAAAAAATGGTTTATAAATTTCCTCCCTATATCTCTGCCACCCAACTGCACTTGTGAGCAGGAGAAACCCATCGCAGGACATTGCAGTCACAGGATTTTGATATTAGCCCTTATAAGGAATAAAATGGTCTTTTTTGCAGCAAGTTCACCCGTTCGACTTTGACTTGGATCAGGTCGAATGCAGCAGAGCCATATTTTGATGTAATGTGATGTTTATTAAAGAGTCAATAAAAGATTGCCATAGAATCTCAGGCATGAGATTGATCTGACCAATCAGGATGCAAGATTTCCTCAGGGGTAATTTTTATGCTCATTTATGTTTTCTAGGGCACTTGAGAATCCGCCTTCCAGGGAAAACCTACAAAGCAGTTTATAACAATAAATAGAAACTGGAAAGGAACTCCAAGGATATTCTACTCATCCCTAATTTCTAGTGCAATGGACTTCCACAAATGAGGCACAAGGTCTCGGAAGGTCATCTCAGACAGTGGGGGGTAATTGCATTAATGATTCAGCTGTACACACGTATTAATCTTTGTCAGCATACATTTCATGCAGCTTTGGACTCTGGTGACTTCAGTCTCCAAAGGTAATAGGACAGTTTACAAGATGAGATTAACTCTGACCCCCTGGTGATTTCATTCTCCAAGGCCTGTCTGAAGCCCCTCCTTGCTAAATCAAGAATGGCAGACCTTAAAGGGAGTGGCTAGCAGACCTCAAGGGGAAGGGCTGGAGAGGATTCAATTGGCAGAAACACTTCCTGTCTCTCTCTCTCTCTTTCACCATTCATCGGAAATGAAGGACAGGAGGCTCTGATAATCAATTCCCTTCACCCCTCCCCCGCGCTCTCTCTCTCTCCCTTGCCATGAGGCTCTGAAACACATGTTCTGGCCTATCTCTCTCTCACACTTCACACATGCACATGCACACACAGATTCATTGATGCACACTGAAACAGCTCTGTAACAATCACTATATACCTCTGTTCAATACCTATGTATTAAGCCTATTTCTACATAAAAACCTTTCTCCAAGCCATACCTATTTGCTTATGTTGTTGCAAACCCTACTGCTTCTGTGAAGTGAAATGAACCCAGGACCTACAGAAGAATAACTGACCAAATCTTACATCTTTATGGGGGCTCGTCTCTCGGATTTCACAGCAGATCACCAGTTGGGTAAGTAATAATTTTGTATAATACATTAAGTAGATTTCAGACAGAATCAAAAGTCCTTGTGACTATTTACAATTGACAGACTGGATGACACTTAGACACTATTTAGTGAACAGTTCCAGTGATAAATTTGTTTTGTGGGTTAGACAAGGTGAGATTTTTATTGTCAAAAGCCTCTGTAAGCATCTAGAATTTTAAAGACATCACACAGAGTGGCTTGCAATTGTCTTATTTTGATGTATAGGCTTGCTATATTATTTGAGCTGCTAAGAAAAGACAGAGAGATAGTCCAGATTTAGTTTGGAAGTGGTACACAGGTAAACAGTCCCTCATTGAATACAATATACATCTTTCCTGATAAAGCTATTACCTCCTGTCCCTTTTAACTTTTATTTCTCTATCTCCTTTCAGTAACTATTTTAGTGAGAGCAGGCTTAAAGCTGGCTGCAATTGATACAACAATTCTGTTAATCTCCTAACACCCTTCTTACTATAACTTCACCCTAAACTTCCACCCTGTTAAAAAGGTGATAAGCACTTTTTATTCAGGTATAATTTTAAGGTGTGGTCTTTATGCCAGTACTCTTTACTGAACACCCATAAAATTTATACCATTCCAACTATAATTCTAAGTCTCACTTCTTCATAGAAGTGAGCATTCCTCCTTCTTAGGTTACACATTTGAGATAGTCCAACTACAGCCTTTCTGCAGTATCAAATATGGAAGCCTTTGATTTTAAAGAACTTAAAGAAATGGTAATTTCATACTGTAAGAGGAAAGGGGGTCCCTTTGAAGGTGAATTCCCTGAGTCATCATGGTATAATATTCAAAGACAAATGTTAAACCATGATCAAGAATTCAAAAAGAAAACAAATAAAAGAAAATGCCTTTTTATCCAAGGCATGTGCAGGGGGCTCATTAGCATGAAAAAGGACAATACTGAACTGACTTCTCAGTGTACCCAATTGACCAAAGACCTTGAGGAGGCACAAATTTGCATCTCTATACAAAGAACTCAAGTGATACAAGCCACAAATTCTTTTATAACTATTAGTGAGCAATTAGAAGCACTTAAACTTGAATTGAGGCACGTTAAGGATCAATTGGCCTCTGTAAGACAAAAGCCAACACCCACATCCCCTTATGCCTATGACACACCTTATGAGCAATGCATACAAGCTACTGACAAACAAAAGAATACTAAAGTATGCATAGTTCAACTTAGAAATGGGAAGAATACAGATGAATCACATGAAGAAATTCATGATAGTTTATCTCAGCCAGAACCCAGCAATAATCAGAATCTCTGTCAGGAGGATAATTCAGATGACTTAGACATGGCACCCAGTACTGAACTCAAAGCACCAGTTAAAGTAATGTTGCAGGAACATTTAAAAGATAGAGATATAGAAAAAATAGTTGAGAAAATTGGCACTATGCCTCTTAATGTAAATCAGTGGGTTAAATGGGCGATTGATATTCTGATTCACTGGGGTCTAGGGAAATACAGAAGAAAACAATCAGACTTTGATAGACTTATGCATTTGGCTCTGGGGCCACACTATTATAGAGTTGGCTCTCTCACTCACCCATACCAGTTGGTTAAAAGGGGTACTGAGAAACTATTTCACTGTTCCCCAATGCAAGTATTTAAAATTATTTCACCTCTACCAAATGATACACTGGAACAGTTTGCATATAGAGCCTGGATTTTAAAAGCAGTTCTTAATGAGCAGGAGTCCTGGCCCAAGGCAGAAGATTATGGGGAGAGCATGCATAAGGAATTTTTATTAGAATTGCTATCCCCTGAGATTACAAAACACCTTCTGTTATTTTCTGAAGACCCTGAAGCAACCCCTTTTGATACTTTAATGCTCAGAATTGGGTCTGTTTGGAAGACCCAGCCCTCGCAGGTCATTACAGTATCAGAAGCACGGAAGTGGCAAGCCAAGGAATCCTCTCAGTACTGTGACATGGTGGATTCCTCCAGCCCTGTAGAAAGAGCCAAAGAGGAGGAATCTGAGGCAGTGCTGGAGTATAAACAAAAGCACATGGCTGGTAGTTACCAGGGAAACCGAGCACAGGAGAAAGAAACACGCCCTTGCTACCAGTTAGCTCAGGACTCAAGGGCTGATTCAGAGCACCTGTTAGGGGGAGGAGTCAGGCACTACCCTAAAGGGCAGATACAAAAAGAGGCCTCAGTGGGAAAAAGTTCAGGTTCAGTAGAAGCTGGAAGGAGAGGTTCAGTAGAAGCTGGAAGGAAAAGTCTGTTAGAAGCTGGAAGGAGAGATTCGTTAGAAGCTGGAAGGGAGTGTCCAGTAGAAGTTCCAGAGAAAGTTCCAGCACAGGTTCAGCTGGAAGGTTACTTACAAGGCCAGCCGAGGGTTCCGGTGAGAGGCCAGCTAACAACCCAGGAGGAGGACCAGGGAAGAGTCCAGGTTACAAGCCCAGGGCCAGAGCCAAGTCCAAAGGTAAAAGGAGAACCTATTACAAAGCTTTATTCAAGAAAAGGATACGGCAGAAGCAAGCCAGGCTGTCTGCAATATCCTGGGGATTACCAAGAGGAGAGAAAGCCAGGAAGGCAGTTTCAACATTCATTGCACAAAGTAGGTGGAGATTCCACTACCGGGTCCAAAGCCCAGAGAAAACCCTTTGCAGCCAAGCACAGAGGTAAGCCCAAAGGCTGGGATTTTTATAATCAAGGTGATTCTAATTACCCAGAAGGTTGGGGCATTGATTATAATGACTGTAATGAAAAGGACTGTTTTAAGCAATATATGATTCAAGAATATAGTACAAAGCTTAAAGCAGAGAGGAAGGGCAGAGCCCAAGAAACCACGATACAAACATTTCCTACCTCTCAGGAGGACTTAATGGAAATAGAGCCAGGTTTTGAAAGTGTCTCTGAAGATATGATGGACTGTACGTTTACAATATCTGATAAAGTATTATCCCTGCGCTGAATGTATGCCTTGCAGAGAAGTACAAAGGTATTGAGATAAAAAGTACCGAGCTGGGAAAACAGAGCTGTTTTATTCTGTTTGCTGAGAAGCGATTGTTTTGTGCTGAAGAAAGCTGTTTATGTTGGAAACTTTACTTTGTCCTTTTGCCAGAGGTATCTGGTTTGTTACCTTTATTTCCTTGTTGAAAATCCGCCCCGGGAGGGGAAATAAATCCTTGTTGCTCTAACCACTTTTTGAAGTCACACTACTTTTCCTTGGACTGTGAAAGAAACTACATATCCCAAGGGGCTTTTCTTTAGGATCTTGTAGAGTAGCTGTTCAGGAAGAAAACAACCCGCTTAAACCCTACCTGCTCTTGCTGGAGGGCATTAAAGAAGCGGGGTCACAAATGGCGTAGTAGTACGGATTTTTTCACCTGGATTGAAGGACCACTTGAAGGACAAGGTTCCAGTAGCAGGGAGCTGACATCCAGGAGTGGAAGGATCCAGTAAACGGCTGACAATCGGTCAGGAGTGGAGCTACCTTTCTCAGTGCCTGACTCTGCATTGTGCCCAGGTAATTGTGGCTAGGCACGGGTGTGGAGGGATAAACCAGAGAAAGAGGTAGTGCACAAAAAAGTAGTGCACAGTATTGAAAAAAAAAAGAGAGAGGAATTTTTTTTTTTGCGCCACACTTGGTGTTTTTTTTGTGTTCCTACAGGCACCTGGACATCCAAGATGGATCCTCAGGAGATGCTGAGATGGATGTCTCTACAATGGGACAAGCAGCTTGAGATGACTCGACGGGTGCAGGAGCAGACAATGGCTGCCATCCATGAACAGCAGAGGCCGGTCAGAGAGCTCATGGAACAGATGGTGAAGCAGCAGCAGGAGCCAGCAAGAGACTTGCCCATGTATACCCAAGGGGTAGGACTACATAATAGTGGCGCACTCACGCTGGGACAATTATCTCCAACGGATAACTTGGACGATTATATTGAGGCCTTTGAACGCATTGCTGAAGCCATAAAGCTGCCTAAGGAGCAGTGGGCCATAAGGTTCGCAATGTCTCTATCCGGCGAAGCCTTATCAGCATATAAATCTATGCCAGCTACTTTAGCGATAGATTATAATGCAGTTAAAAATGCTGTGAGAGATAGGTTAGGGCTAATCCCTTTATTCTACAGGCGCAGATTTAGGGAGGCAAAGTTAAGGCCTGGTGAAACCCCTAAAGCCCTGTACCACAGAATAAAAGGCTTAGCCTGGAAATGGCTAAAACCAGAACAAAAGACTGTAGAGTCTATACTGGATAGTGTGATTCTGGAGCAATATATGGAAGCTGTGCCAGCAGAGGTAAAAACTTTTCTTATGCTACAGAATTGTAAAACAACAGAGGAAGCAGCCAGTATGTCAGAACGATATTTTGAGGCCGAGTTTGCAAAGACCTCAAAATCAGGCGTTCTAGGGGTGACAAGGGCTGGTAGTGTGGATAAGAATCCTAGAAGTAAACTACCATATGAAAATATGAGTTTTTCCAGTGTTAAAGGAAAATGTTTTAAGTGTGGGAACTTCGGGCATTTTAAAAAGGATTGTGTCATACGCACTGCCTTGGTTTCTGGCAATGGAAAGAAAAACCAAGCAGGGTTTTTACTTCCGGTGCAAGTAGAGGGCATAGCGGCCCAAGCGCTACTTGACTCTGGTGCTGACCAGAGTATGGTGTCCCAATGGCTCTGGGAAGCCATACAAGCCCAATCAGCACCGAGTCAAGCAGTAGGCCAAGTTAAGATAAGGTGTATACATGGGGCAGCCTACCATTATCCCGTGTATGAACTGGGTATAAAAGGGTTAGGGACAGAAAGGAAGATAGTGATGGCAGTGGTACCCCGCCTTCCACAAAGTGTTGTCCTGGGAAGGGATTGGCCACCTTTTAGCCAAGGGCTAGAGGAGGGTCTTGCGGCTGAAAGAAGTTCAGCACCCACCCCATGTAAAGTAGACTCCTTGGAGATAGAGAGAGAGTCACAGGAGTTACCCAGGTTAGAGGCCATCGCAACCAAAGTCCCTAGTCCTCTGTTAGGGAAACTTGGTAGAATTAGCCCACAACACACATCAGGTGGAAAGGGAGTAACCATGGGGAAACAAAAATTTGTACTCCAATATTGCAAGGTTTCGGCCCAGGCCAAGGGTCCGCAGCGAGCTTCGGAAGCTGCTGCCGGATATGATTTATTTAGTGCTGAAGATAGGGCGATACCCCGAGGAGGAAAGGCCCTCATAGACACAGGGGTAAGGGTGCAGATCCCACCGGGATGTTACAGGAGGATAGCGCCTAGGTCGGGCTTAGCAGCTAAATATTTCATAGATATAGGGGCCGGAGTCATTGACCCCCATTACCGAGGGGTAATAAAGGTTTTGATTTTTAATTTTAGTCAGGAGGAGTTTCAGATAAAGACGGGTGACAGAATCGCTCAAATGATATGCGAGCGCGTGGGGTTCCCCGACGTAGAGGAAGTATCGTCACTGGCCCCCACAGGGAGGGGGGGAAGGAGGATTCGGGTCTACGGGCCTGGGAGAATTAAAAGGGTTGACTGCTATCTCTGAGGAGCAAAAGGGGGACGATTTTGGTCCACAGCCCGCTGATTGGAGGGAAACTCCAGAGCCGCGCATAGGGGCAGGGCTGTCTGTGCAACATCAGCAGGAACTGGGCAACGTATTAGGAAAGTTTTCAGATGTCCTGACAACGCTTCCGGGGGAAACCAATATAGTTGCCCACGAGATTATTACCGTACCCGGAAAAATAATCAGGCAACGTCCCTATAGGTTGCCGGAAGCAAAGAAAACGGAGGTCATCGAACAAGTGAGGGACATGCTCAAAATGGGTGTTATAGAAGAGTCCAGAAGCCCCTGGTCAAGCCCTATAGTATTGGTGCCCAAGCCAGATGGCAGCCTTCGTTTCTGTATAGATTTTCGGCAGCTAAATAATATTTCGGAATTTGATGCATACCCTATGCCTCGTATTGAGGATTTGCTAGATAAATTAGGCCAAGCTAAGTATTTGACCACATTGGACCTCACCAAAGGTTACTGGCAAATACCGCTTACCAAGGCATCAAAACCGAAGACAGCTTTCACTACCCCGATAGGATTATTTCAGTTTAGGCGTATGCCATTCGGACTTCACGGGGCAGCGGCCACCTGTCAAAGGTTGGTTGATCAAGTCTTGCGGCCCCATCATGAATACGCATGGGCGTATATGGATGATATCATCATCTATAGCACTACCTGGGCTCAGCACTTACCCAGAGTAGAGGCGATTTTGGGCGCCCTGAGGAAAGCGGGTCTAACTATAAATCCCGGGAAGTGTCTTTTCGCTGGTAAAGAAGTTAAATACTTAGGCCACATGGTGGGAGGGGGTATCGTAAAACCTTTGGCCAGCAAGATTGAAAGTGTTAAAAACTTTCCACGTCCCGTCAATAAAAGGCAAATGCGGGGATTTTTAGGCTGGTAGGATACTACCGTAGATTCATTCCGCGATTTGCGGAGGAGAGCGCTCCGTTCACGGAAATGCTGCGAAAAAATGCACCAAATACCATTAAGTGGACACCAGACACTGAAAGGATGTTTGTAGCCTTAAAGGATAAGCTATGTAGGGCCCCAGTCCTTAGGGGGATTAACTTTGACTTACCTTTTCTCGTGCAAACGGATGCTTCCGAGACTGGGTTAGGGGCTGCAATGTCACAAGTATTTGAAGGGGTTGAACACCCAGTGACATACCTGAGTAGGAAGTTATCCAGAGCTGAACAAAATTACTCCACAGTGGAGCGAGAGTGTCTCGCGATTAAGTGGGCGGTGGAGACTTTAAGGTTTTACCTCATGGGCCGAAGATTTTATTTGGTTACAGACCACGCGCCATTGAAGTGGCTACACCAAATGCAAAACAGCAATGCCAGGTTGACCAGGTGGCATTTAGCTTTACAGGCATACGACTTTGTAGTACAGCACAGGGCGGGAAAGTTGCACAGTAATGCAGACGCTCTTTCCCGGATTACGTGCTGGCCGTCACAGGTTCCGACAGCCCGTAATATTTTAAGGGGGGGGATCTGTGACATGGTGGATTCCTCCAGCCCTGTAGAAAGAGCCAAAGAGGAGGATTCTGAGGCAGTGCTGGAGTATAAACAAAAGCACATGGCTGGTAGTTACCAGGGAAACCGAGCACAGGAGAAAGAAACACGCCCTTGCTACCGGTTAGCTCAGGACTCAAGGGCTGATTCAGAGCACCTGTTAGGGGGAGGAGTCAGGCACTACCCTAAAGGGCAGATACAAAAAGAGGCCTCAGTGGGAAAAAGTTCAGGTTCAGTAGAAGCTGGAAGGAGAGGTTCAGTAGAAGCTGGAAGGAAAAGTCCATTAGAAGCTGGAAGGAGAGATTCGTTAGAAGCTGGAAGGGAGTGTCCAGTAGAAGTTCCAGAGAAAGTTCCAGCACAGGTTCAGCTGGAAGGTTACTTACAAGGCCAGCCGAGGGTTCCGGTGAGAGCAGGGCCGGATTTACCTTGAGTGAGGCCCTACGCCAACAAAAATTGTGGGCCCCCAGCAGGGGCGGCCCAAGGGGGGTGCGGGGCCTCATTTGCATAAGGGGCCTCATTTGCATAAATATTTGCATAATGTTACCATATACTAACTTTTAGTAAACGTGCCTCTTAATGAGTGTATGGATAAAGAAAGACTAAAAGATTTCTACATTACTATAATCCAGTGCCAACTGCCAGACACATTAGGAACTACTACAAACACTGCCCATTTAGAACCCATAGCATAGCAAACCCGCCGTATCCTAACAGCACTACCAGGACTCACAAAGCACCATACTCTACCAATCAAAAGGCAACACTGCAAATATTAAACCAATACATTTCAGAGAACAACAATACATGACCTACTGGGGAAAAAGAGAACAAGTGGCAATGTCAAATAGGAATTACATAAACAGAACACCTCAGCTCAGTTACACATGCAGAACATAGACCATCACCAAACAAGTAATCACAATTTAGAAACAGGAAGACAATAATTAAACTGGGAATCCCAAAAGCCAAACTTGGAATGTACAACACTGTAGAAATAAAACTATACATTAATTTGCTCTTGTACTAAACAAAGCACAGACGTTAATGATGCACATTTACCAGAGCTGACATATTCCAATTAATAAATTCAAAATAAAGAGATATTTTTCTACCTTTTGTGCATTTTTTTCAGCTGCAATTGCTCCAGCCACTTTCTTCTGGTTTCTTCGTGTCTTCTGCTAACTCTCCATCGTCTGCTGTCCATTTGTTGTTTCTTCTCTCTTCTAGTTTGTTTTTCCATTCTCTCTCTACATCTGCTTTAACATACTAATCTTTCTCCTTTTGCTCTTTCCTCATTCCTATTTCATCCACTCAAATTTTACCCCTCCATCCTCAATCCCCACTTACTCTCCCAATACCCGGCCAAATGTAGATTTTTTATCCCTCCCACACAAAATATTTTTCCCTTCTCCATTTTACTCTTCCAGCCCCATCCCATTCTAATCCTCCCCCAACATCAGCTCCCTTCTAGTTCCAGCTTCACCCAGCATCCATTCCCTTCTATTCCCTGCATCAGCCCATTTCCAGTCCTAGCCACCCATCAGCCCATTTCCAGTCCTAGCAACCCCCAACCCAATGCCAGTCCTAGCCCCCCATCAACCCACTTACAGTCCTAACCCCCCCATCATCCCATTTTCAGTTTAAGCCCCCCCTATAACCCATTACCAGTCCTAACCCCCCATCAGCCCAGTTACCACTTACAAAAATGTTTTCTTTCGCGATTTAGTTTGTGAAAACTTTTCAATAATTGTATCAAAAGTCAACGCAGAAGTAACGTCATTTTCAATTGACATGACTGCCAGAGAATTCAGTCTTTTCTGCGTCATCGTAGAACGAAATCTATTTTTTATCAGGGAAAGCTTTGAAAAAGAACGTTCCCCTTCGCAGATAGTCACGGGAAGAGTTGAAAACAAGCGGAGGGCAGTGGAAACATTCGGAAATGTTGAATCCACTACAGGATTTTTTTTCAGCCATTTCAGTAGGTTTTGGGGTTCACGATCCAAATTCAAATCCGTGGCCATTCCAGAAAACGCCACAAATTCCTCTTCACACCCGTTTTCCAGATCACAATTGTATTTTTGCTGCAAATGGATTACATCTTCTCTGAGAGAGCCAACATCATTCTCCTTCAGTGATTTGATGAAAGCAAAGTCTTCAGAAATCTGCTTGTAAACATTCTGGCGTTGAGATAAACATGCAAGCAGTTTGTCAAGTATGACATATACACTCTCAACACGGAATTTTTGTGCACCTTGTAAAGTAGCATTCGGCTCACCTGCTTCTTCAAAAACCTGGCATCTTTTTGGTCGATTCCGAATGAAACGAGAGGTGTAGTCTTGTTGGATGTCCTCCATGAGCTCTTTTGCTTCTTTCTCCAGGTTGTCAAAGTCATCACGCATTCCAGCAACGAATGTTTCCAAAGAAGTAAACAAAGAAACGCCGACACTGATGTCAATAGACACACTTTGCAAGGCAGTGTTGATTTTTTGAAATCGCTGCAAGATCTTGTGCCACAGAACACACATGAATGCGGTTTCCAACAGACACATTTTACCCGCCAAGGCTGCTGCTAAGCGTCGGGCATCACCCTTCTCGTCTTCATTTTCTGCGATACTATTCAGCATAGTATAGATGTTGGCATAGTTGAGATGTAGTGCTTTCACGGACTCTGAATGGCAATGCCAACGGGTAGATGATAAAGCTTTGAAAGTCAGAATTCGTCCATTTTCGTTCGGTGTGAGTCCTGATGTCAATGAACTCCACCGCTTTGTTGAACCAACCGAAAATGCATACAGTTCTTGGACGAGACCAAAAAAGTTAACAGCGTCCAGACAGCAATTTACACTAGCAACTCCAACCAAATTTAATGAATGTGCTGCACAAGGTATGTAGTCAGCCATTGGGTTAATTTCCCTCAGTTTTGCTTGGAGACCGGCGTATTTCCCAGCCATGTTTGCTGCGTTATCATAGCTTTGTCCTCGGCAGTTATCCAGAGACAATGACATTTCATTTAGTATATTCAACACATCTTGGTAAAGGCTGTTGGCTTTGTGACTTTCAATTGGAAAGAATTTTAGAAACCGTTCAGTTGTTTCACCAAACTTGTTAACGTAGCGCACAATAAAAGTTAGTTGGTCGATGTGACTAACGTCTGGAGTGGAATCAATACATATGGAATAGTACTTCGTGTCGTGAATTTCATTTAAAATGACAGCCAACACGTCTTGTCCCATTTGCTCGATGAGTTCATCACATACAGTGGAAGACAAATAGCTAATTTTTCCACTTCCTTTATTTCCAAAACGAGATATATGGTCGGCAAGGAAGGGGTCGAATTTGGCTAAAAGTTCCAAAATTCCCAGATAGTTTCCGTTTTGCACAGAACCAAATAATTCGGTATCTCCTCGAAATGCTAGGCCACGTTGAGCAAGGAACTTTATCACTTCAACAACACGCCGAAGAACTGACTGCCAATATATCTTCTCATCGTTCATCTGTTTCTGAAGCTTTTCGTCGATGCACCCTTTCGCTGAAACACATGCTAACCAGGAACTGAGTGATGCTCGGTGTTCTGCACTACTTTCGTGAAGCTTTATCACTTTACCGCAATTGCTCCAATCGTTGAATCCACAGGAGGCAAACTGCGACGTGGACCTTGAAAGCAACTTACAGAAAAAACAATAAATGTTCCCATTTGATGGCGAATAAAGCAGCCAGTCTCGGTAATACTTCTCATCATTTGCTTTTCGTCCGTAAAGAAATTCCTTTGCAAAACGGCGTGTTCTATTTCCCATAGTTCTTTCTGATGACATGAAACTATCATCGTGATGTTGACATGTAGCTGGACCATTAACAATCCAATAATTGACGTCAGAAGCTGGAAGGAATGTTTTCCAGAGACCCACATCATGAGGTGGTGGTGGTGGAGAACTAGAAATATTCTCCTCAGGTACATCGGGTTGTGGAGTAACATCAGCAGTATCAGAAGGTTGAGGAGTAGTGTCAGTAGTATCCAAAAGTTGTGGAGTAGCCGCGTCATTCACATTCAAAAATTCTGATTCTGAGACAGCTTGAATTTTCGTCGATGGAAGAAGAAAGCTGGTAATCTTGGGAATTTTGGTGGTTGATTCGTTTTCTAGCATTTTCCTTTTTCGTTTAGATGCGCCACTTTCATATTTTTTCATGACTATTGTTGTAAGGGGGGACTGAGAGAGACTGAGAGCGCTTGAGTTCTACCAGGAAAAACCCCTGCGCTTGTAGCCTGTAGCCTAAGCACTTAGTAAGCAGTAGCAACCAGTACAGAGAAGCCAGGGGCAATTGGGAAGCCTCAAGGAAACAAACCAATAGCGGACAGGCAAAAAAAAAGCTTTTGATGCATGCAGTTAGAACCTCATGAAGATGAGTGGACGGACCAGCTTTAGGTCAGGTAACCTATATGCAGCCTGAAGCCTATATGCAGCCTGAAGCCTATATGCACTGTAACCTATATGCAGCACAGCCTGAAGCCTAAGTTAGGTAAAGTTAGGTAAATTCTACCAGGAAAAACCCCTGAGCTTGTAGCCTGTAGCCTAAGCAGTAGCAACCCCAGTACAGAGAAGCCAGGGGCAATTAGGAAGCCTCAACGAAAGAAACCAATAGCGGACAGGCAAGGACTACCCCCGGTAATGCTCGCGTGGTTTGCACGTGCCTTGTCCTCGCGATGGGTGCCATTCCCGTGATGTCACAGTGGGTTGTTGAGCTGTCAGCTGCTGAGTGCTGCTGCAACTGTGCCCGAGCCCCCGACTGTGCCCGTGCTCCCCCCTCCCCCCCCTCCCCTCGAAGCCGAAGACCCTAAGAAGCAGAAGAAGGACCGCACCTACCGCTTCCGGACCTGGTGTAGCTGAGCAGGCTGCCGGCATCGTGGAGGCTGAGGCAGGCGGTCGGCGCTGTCACTTTGGCGCGAGGGGAAGGCTGACGCTGGCCGGAAGTGACGTCGACGGCTCAGGAAGTGAAGAGGAGCCGGGTAAGATGGCCGCTGCCATCGGAGGCAGCGTAGAAATGGGAGCCCCATGGTCACTGCGGCCGGGAGACGGAGGCCTGGGAAGGCGCGTCTCCGGCCGAGCTTGCGATTTTCGGCGTTTTCGCTACCAGGCAAGTTACTGTTCTCCGCCGGACTTTAAACTCTCTTTAGAGAGCGAGGGATGGGGACTCTTGTGGGCCCTTGCAAGCTGTGGGCCCTACGCCATGGCGTATAGGCAAATCCGGCCCTGGGTGAGAGGCCAGCTAACAACCCAGGAGGAGGACCAGGGAAGAGTCCAGGTTACAAGCCTAGGGCCAGAGCCAAGTCCAAAGGTAAAAGGAGAACCTTTTACAAAGCTTTATTCAAGAAAAGGATACGGCAGAAGCAAGCCAGGCTGTCTGCAATATCCTGGGGATTACCAAGAGGAGAGAAAGCCAGGAAGGCAGTTTCAACATTCATTGCACAAAGTAGGTGGAGATTCCACTACCGGGTCCAAAGCCCAGAGAAAACCCTTTGCAGCCAAGCACAGAGGTAAGCCCAAAGGCTGGGATTTTTATAATCAAGGTGATTCTAATTACCCAGAAGGTTGGGGCATTGATTATAATGACTGTAATGAAAAGGACTGTTTTAAGCAATATATGATTCAAGAATATAGTACAAAGCTTAAAGCAGAGAGGAAAGGCGGAGCCCAAGAAACCACGATACAAACATTTCCTACCTCTCAGGAGGACTTAATGGAAATAGAGCCAGGTTTTGAAAGTGTCTCTGAAGATATGATGGACTGTACGTTTACAATATCTGATAAAGTATTATCCCTGCGCTGAATGTATGCCTTGCAGAGAAGTACAAAGGTATTGAGATAAAAAGTACCGAGCTGGGAAAACAGAGCTGTTTTATTCTGTTTGCTGAGAAGCGATTGTTTTGTGCTGAAGAAAGCTATTTATGTTGGAAACTTTACTTTGTCCTTTTGCCAGAGGTATCTGGTTTGTTACCTTTATTTCCTTGTTGAAAATCCGCCCCGGGAGGGGAAATAAATCCTTGTTGCTCTAACCACTTTTTGAAGTCACACTACTCTTCCTTGGACTGTGAAAGAAACTACATATCCCAAGAGGCTTTGCTTTAGGAACTTGTAGAGTAGCTGTTCAGGAAGAAAACAACCCACTTAAACCCTACCTGCTCTTGTTGGAGGGCATTAAAGAAGTGGGGTCACAGTACACAAGAAATACAGACAGAGGACACACACCTAAGTGGCAAGCCGAGGGATCCTCTCAGTACACAAGAAACACAGACAGAGGACACACACCTTGGAGAGCACATGGCAGAGGTACTTTTAGAAACTCCTCAGGTTACATTCCTTTTCAGGAGCTCAAAGCACAGAGAGATGGGTTAGAAAATGAGAAAACTAAATGGGAACAAGACAAATATATACTGCAGATAGAAATAGATAAATTAAAACAGGATTTACAAGCAGCTCAGGACAAACACAAGGCTAGTGCATAGCGGTGTCCTGACCTCTTGAGTTCAGATATCAAAATGTCTCAAGCCTTCATAGCCCAGCCTGCCTCCTTTATCTCAGCAGAGGACTCAATTCCAGAGCCTCTGGATGATGAAATGGATACAGGCCCAGGACACAATTTAAGGCTTGTAACACCCTTGATACTGGACTCTTGTGCACGCCCCAATGTTATCAGCAGAATAGGGGATCAGGATAAATTAGCTTTGATTGACACAGGGGCTGGAATTAGTTTTACTAACAGAGCTTCTCCCACTGCAGATCAGAAAAATATGGAAATTTATGAAATTCAAGGAATTAATGACACAGCTTCCAAATGTGTGGCTATCCCAGTTAAATGGGGTATCCCTGTGCACAGTGAACAAAATAAGGAAATGTTGGAAACCACTGCCTCCACTATAGTGAACACACCAAAAGAAATAATTGGAATTGATGTTCTCAACCAGTTAAATTTGGTGGTGGATATGGCTAATCTTAAATTGTGGCAGTATTCAGGAACTTCAAGTGCTTCTAAAACTTTAGTGCATGAAGTCATTCCCATGCAGTTAGCAACTCAGTGCACCAAGACAGCTCAGCAGTATGATCTGTGTGTAATTCCCTCAGAAGTGGCTGATATTCCAGTCTGGGCTCAAGACAAGTTAGATTGTGGGAAAATGCACACAGAAATACTGTTGGAAGGTGAGGATCCTCCACCACAGAAACAATACCCAGTACCTCATCAGGCTATAGAACCAGTGACTAAAATTGTGAAGATACTGGAGGAGAGGGGTCTGATTAGACCTATTTCTTCCACATGCAATTCACCAGCCTGGCCGATAGTTAAACCGGGGGGTTCCTTCAGGCTCACTATGGACTTCCGTGCCCTGAATCAAGTTTCAAAATCTGTAGTGCCCGTGGTAGCCTCATACCCTGAAATGATCTCTAAACTGAATCCCAAATGTAAATTTTTCTCTGTTTTAGACATATCCAATGGGTTTTGGAGTCTGCCCCTGGCCCTTGAGTGCCAGTACAAAACAGTCTTTCAGTGGCTGAATAAACAATATACATGTGCTGTGCTCCAACAGGGATATAAGGATTCCCCATCAATATTTCATGAATACATGAAGGAAGCCCTGTCACTAGTGTCTTGCAGAGATGAGACCTAGACCAAACCTCCCCTTTGGAACTGCAAAGTGGGAAGGACCGTACTTAGTTACTGATACCTTAGGCCCAAGCCTATACCAGATCCTAATGCCTGACAACCAGCAGTACTGGAAACACATCACCCAGTTAAAACCATATGGGTAAAACGTGTTTTATCAGTCTTTGTTTTCAGACACCCCCTGAAGACAGCACGGACAGCTGCTTTCTGAAGACAGCACGGACAGCTGCTTTCTGAACAAAAGTCGCTTGAGGATGGTAACTATTTACTTCTGCTGTATAGTTGACATGTGTTTAATAGTTATGTAAATAAGTAGTAAAAATTATTATTTTTTTTGTTTTGTTGTTACATAGTATAAGTGGGGAGCATTAGTTTACTCCCTAGTAGAGTGAAACAAGTTAGCTTTTATTATGTCTCGGTTTCCTGGTGTTCTTGTATCTGCTCTCTTCTACTCAAGTCTCATTACAGGAACTATCATCCGAATATGCACGATTGGCTGGGCTAATTCCACAGGTGGAGTGTATCGCTACCAAGAAATACCCCCACCTTTCCCGGAAGGAAAGGATCTGGTCATCCTGAGTTTCTGTTCGGTACAGGACAAGCCGGTGTTCTATTCATTAAACATCACTCAAGTACAGTGGGAGCCACCAGTTTCCACTTCTCTAGAAAGGACACAAGAATTGAGGGCACGCCCAGAACGTTACTTTCTAGGTCCTCCTGCTTTGGTTTTGTACAATATTTCCTGTCAGGACAGAGGTACCTGGAAAATAACTTATACATGGGTTGTGAGTGATCAACAGCACATCACTGAGACTTCATTCCTTTTGGATGTATCTTGTTTACCTACCACCCCTCATCCTACCCCTCCCACCACTTCTGTTCCTCCTGTACTCTACCTTTCTGATATCCACCCATTTCAGGAAGGACATCCCTTTCAGATTAAATATGATGCACCACACGATGTTTTATATGATGTGGAATACCATTTTCTTACTTGGCATCTATTTCCCAAATTGTTTCTAGTTACTCACAAATATCCAAATTGCTCTCAGTTTGTTGCCAACCACATACAAATGCTCAATACTTGGTTTGATATGCAGTCAGTAACACCCCGAGCCAAGCAATTTTGACACAAGCGTGAATTAATTGATACAATTTTAGGTGGCACATGGACTGCACTGGGTGCCCTTAATATAATTGATATAGAGGTGCTCCGTGATAAAATGGGATCCACTGCTCAGCATGCTGCTGATGGTTTTACCTCACAACATATTATTAATGAAGCTTCCTCTAAACTGTCCAATGTCGTTGTAGATACCTTTGCTCTTATATCTCCCATTATAGAACAGAAAATTGTTACCTTAGCACATGCAAAATATAGATTGGGAATATTGGGGTGCAGTTTGATAATATGCTTATGTATCCTGTGGACCATCTCACATGGGTGCAGCCACTGGACGACACCTGGACTTCATTCAAGCCGATGGACCCCAGTTTGTGTGAGCAGACTACATTTCAGTTCAAGTGTCAACCTCACCAGTTTAAAGAGGCTGACACCTCCTGCTGGAACAATTCCTCCTCTTGCTCCCTGACAGTTAAGCTCTCATATTCCCTGACTACCTCACACAGTTTGTATTACCTTGGAGCTGAACACTTGTTTTCATCTGTTCTTTCCCCAGAATGTTTCTTTTTCAATTGCTCCCAGAATGCATGACATTCGCCTTCCCAAGAACACTTTGTTGTACAGTTCAAACTATTTACCAAACAATACCTGGTGCAGTCATACACCACTGGTCTCCCTCACCATTAATGGGACAACTTATTCCACACCGCTGGTTACCAATGACTCTATGGACATTCCAGACTTTATCTCATATGCTGTGCATCCCTTACCACTTGGCATGGGAGAAGAGACACCACATAAACTGCTCAACTTTACAGAACTCCATGCCTTTATTGATCACCTTAAAACAACATCCACTGAAGTGAATCACACCATCGCTTATGAGAATGGACACATTCAACAAATTGTTGGACACTTGCTACAAGATGCTCAGGTGTCTGTGTGGGAATTGTTATTTGGTTACTCACCTACTGCTGATCATGTCTTTAATGTTTTTATTCACCCTATTATTATTTTAACTGCTGTACAAATATTTCTATGCATTATCGTAATTTTCCTGTGCTGTAAGATGAAGCAAATGTACATATCCTTGCAACGCATGTCATACACATCAACAACATTTTAAGGTAGTTACCCTGAACTTCTCCAGCATTCACCCCTACATCCAGGCTAATTTGGCCTGCTAATTTGGCATTTCCTATTACACTGAATACCAGAGTCAGCTGCAGTCTAGTATTGCTTCCTATCCTCACTCATAGCATCCTGGTACCTTTTTGCTTTAGCCTCCTCAAAACTTCCTGCAGACCTTATGCACTGTTCACTCTCTCTAAGACGGGCACGGAGGTAGCATATTGGGTTCCCCCCCCCCCCCCAGTAGTGGCTGCTCTACCTAAGACACGAGGTTTGGACTCATAAGGAGACTTGTTTATCTCTAGAACACTAGAGACAGTACTGTGCAGGACAGGGGACTTGCTGGACATAGCAAGGTATTTAATACAGGAGGTATTAGACAAGCTGCCTACTATCATGTAATGGCAGCTGGGACGGGTACCACAGGCTTGCTTCCACCATTTCCAGGCACAAATAATAAATAAAAATAAAAAAGGTTTGGGAGATGTCAGCATACATTTCATGCAGCTTTGGACTCTGGTGACTTCAGTCTCCAAAGGTAATAGGACAGTTTACAAGATGAGATTAACTCTGACCCCCTGGTGATTTCATTCTCCAAGGCCTGTCTGAAGCCCCTCCTTGCTAAATCAAGAATGACAGACCTTAAAGGGAGTGGCTAGCAGACCTCAAGGGGAAGGGCTGGAGAGGATTCAATTCACTATAAAGGGCAGAAACACTTCCTGTCTCTCTCTCTCTTTCACCATTCATCGGAAATGAAGGACAGGAGGCTCTGATAATCAATTCCCTTCACCCCTCCCCCGCTCTCTCTCTCTCTCCCTTGCCATGAGGCTCTGAAACACATGTTCTGGCCTATCTCTCTCTCACACTTCACACATGCACATGCACACACAGATTCATTGATGCACACTGAAACAGCTCTGTAACAATCACTATATACCTCTGTTCAATACCTATGTATTAAGCCTATTTCTACATAAAAACCTTTCTCCAAGCCACACCTGTTTGCTTGTTTTGTTGCAAACCCTACTGCCTCTGTGAAGTGAAATGAACCCAGGACCTACAGAAGAATAACTGACCAAATCTTACAATCTTTATTTAGCTCATGCCTTGGTAGGGTTGTAATCACTACTCCATTCAGGTTTCCCACTGCCCTGCTCCTCCTGACTGCCCCTACTGGTGGCAGCATCAACAGAGGATTCCCACGCAGATTCTCTGAAACATTGCTCGGAGCCTGCTCACTATCTCTCATTCATGTCACATCTCTTGAAACATCAGAAAAGTGAAGAATTAAAAAAGGTGCGCCAAGCCTGGGAAAAAGGCTCTTCTCTGCGATTACTAGCAGATGGGGGCTGGGAGGGGGGGGGTCCATAAGCACCTTCTGCCTATTTTCCCAGATGAAGGAACATGACTGGCATAATTTCCTGCATATCAAACATGGTTTTGCTCAATTACGTAAATGTGGTCGGAGTAATGCAGGTTGCATTGTGTCTTCACCATGGTTGCTATAGACAGAGTAATGGTCAAAGTGCTGTGTCAGGAAATCTTCTGAAAACTAATTTGCATCTGCTCCTGTTAATAGTGAAAACCCCTTACCCACAATGAATTGAAAGGCCCCTGCCCCTCAAACAGTGGCAGAATACATGCATTATATAGTTTATTTGCATTCACCTCCCCCAGTTCTATGAAATTAAATTTGGAATACTGTATCTGCTGAGATGTCTGAAATCGAAAGCAGCAAAGTTACCGAAAATATAATTTTTATATATTTGAGTCAGCAATCAAAGCAAATAAATGACTAAATTTCCTATTTCTTCTCATTTTAATGTAAGCTAAAGCAAAACAAGTGGTGGGGTCAACAACATTTTTCAAAGCTGCTTCTTCTTAGCCAATCCTGTCAGTTTAACCCTACATAAATTGGGGTGCTATGGCACTGTTCTTCATCAGCATCTCTCCGGTACTTCCCAAGTACAGACACAGGTTTCTTATAAGTGGGCCTGAGCCACAGGTTTTCATACTATGGTAATCAAAACTTAGAAAGCTATTAGATGAAGAAAGGAGACTTGAAAATATGATCAGTAGATGGGGGGATGGGACCAAATAATGAGCAAACGAATCCTTTGAATCTGGCAGCAGAAAGTGACTGTACAGCTCACCCATTCTCTGCCCATTGTCCCTTCCTTGTGTAATACCATGGACCCCACTTGACCTCCAGCTTTATGACTCTCTTCTTCTGTGAGTACCCCCAGATTTCTGTCCTATTTCCCATGTTCATTCCAGGCAGCCATTGCCCTTTTTACCAAGGAGTGACCTCTGAGATACAGCAGTGAGCTGAGAACCAGGGTTCAAATCTTATGTTTATGTTATTCATATCTGTTATACTACTCTTCATTACAATGTCAGAGTAGCTTACACTCTAACACAAAAAACTAATCCAATTAATAAAAATCAATATACAAAATAAACAAATAAAAACATAAATTTACAAATAAAGAATGCACAAATTAAAAAAAAAAACATAAACACATTTAGGGGAACATCAACGACCTATCTCACATCACGTATGTAGGTCATGTAAAGACTGTCAAAGGCCACTGTGAAAGAATATGTTTTAAGAGCACTCCTGGATTTTGAAAAAGAGAAGTCCAATCTAATATCTTGAGGTAATGAATTTCAAAGGACAAGCCAAATTACAAAATGCCATTTGATGGGTAAATTCACATCGTACATCACTAATCGAGTCAAAGAAAGGGACCGTAATGCTCTTTTTGGAACAAATGGAATCAATGCATTTGAGAAATACAAAGGGAAATGTGTATAATACATATTATGAGTTGAAATTAAAATTTTAAGCCTAATCCAAAACAAAATTGGTAACCAAAGGTATTCCATTAGAAGGGAGTCATCCTATCAAATGTATTGGCATGAGTGACTAATTTAATGGCTATAGTCTGAACAGTCTGCAGATGTTTCAGAGAATTCTGAGTAAAACCACTATACAAAGAATTACAGTAGTCCAATCTACTAATTACTAATGAATGAACCAATGTTGGCAAAGTGTCCTTCTGCATATATGGCCTAATTTTTCTTATAGCCAAAAAACAGGATTTGGTTACCACTGTAATTTGAACATCAAATGACAATTGAAGTTGAGAATTACTACCCAATATCTTAAGACTGGAACAAATGGTAAATGTTGACCATAGATAACAGGAGCACAATTAGGGCTATCAAAAAGAATTTGAATTTTAGCTACATTCAATTTTAGATGGTTTGTGCTCAACCAATCTGCCACTGCACCTAAGCAATTATTGAAGATAGAAAGATCAGGAGCAGTAGGGTCAATTTGAATAATAAGCAGAATATTATCAGCAAAGAAATACCCACTGGCTCCCAAAGATTGCATTAACAGAGCTAGTGGACTTGCAAAAATATTAAAAAGAACCCGGGAAAGAATCGACTCCTATAGAACCTCACACACCAAGGAAAACTCTTGTATTTTTCTGAATGAACAATAACCATTAAATTAAAATCTGATGATTAACTAAATCAAAAGCTGCTGATAAATCCAGCAACACAACTAGTGACACCAATCCCCTATCCAAATATTGCTTCATTTTACCAAGCATTGCCATTAACTGGTTTTGGAACTGTGATTTGGGTGAACTCTTGATTGACGTGCATTAAATACATTCTTTTGTTCTAAATAGTTATTTAACCACAGCAGAACTGATTTCTCAATAAGTTTTGTCATGAAATGAATATTGGATACTAGCCTAAAATTATCTGGAAGAGAGGAATCAAGATTAGGCTGTTTACAGTTCCTTGGAAGCTTTCCAGATTCTAAAATATTTAATATCAGTGAGTGCACAAAGGATGCAGTTCTTGAACAGAATTCCTCATAAGGTTTGATGGCAAAGGGTGTAATTCAGATGTTGTTGGATTTACAGAGGTTCATATCTTAGAAAAAGTAGTAAAAGAGCTGGCAACATGAAAGAGCAAGGGGGTAATCTTGACTATTAGCCTCTCAGAATCAGAATCAACCTTTGAAATAGAAGATGAAGTGTTGCTAGCACATGGCGCTTTTAATTTCAAAATCTTTGAACAAAAAAATTTTTTCAAGATCATTTGCAGATAATGAAGGAGTAGATCGTTCTCTTGCATCCTGAGGACCTGAAAGCTCCCCAACAATATGACACAGTTCTGTAGGCTAATCCTTTCTGTAAAATGTTTTCTTTTTTTTTTGCAGACTTCATCTCTTGTTGATAATATTTCACTCTCTCTTTATATATCAAAAAAGATTCATTCAGCTTCCATTTCCTTCATAACTTTTCTGCTTGGTGAGTTTGTTTCTTTAATAACCACAAGTCATTGTGCAACAGTGAATTAAATCTATTCTTACATCTTCTAGTATGCAATGTCGAAAATTTCTCAAACGCGGCTTTTAAAGAGGACCCACTATATCATAGTTTGATCGTCAGTTGATAAGGACCCAAAATTAGGAGGAATTTGGAACGAGGTCCAAAGGATTTACAATCTTTAAATCCCGTTGCTGACTCAAAATAGGATTGCAAAATGTGCCTTTGAATCAGTCCTGACTCCTGGTGACCAAGCAGCTCCTGGGTTTTCTTGGCAGTATCACTGGAAGTAGATTGCCAGGCCTTTCTTCTGAGATAATGGAGAATTAAGTGACTTGCCCAAGGCCAGCTAGTGGGACTTGAACCCTTGTTGCTTGGTTACCAAGCCAGTGTTCTAACCACTAGGCTACTCCTCCACTCCTCAAAACAGGGTTGGTAGTATACAAAGAATGATCCAATAAAATGTCATAAAATAGTGATCCCACCAGGGTATAAAGTCAAACTTTACCTCACTTACATGAAGTGGCTCATCTTCTAAAGAACAAATTTGATCCAATATATGACCCTTAACATATGTAGGGCTATAGACATGTTGTTGGAGACCTAAAGTCTTCAAACAAGATATAAACTGTAAAACTTTGGTACTAATTGGTATATCAAAATGAACATTAAAATTAACTAATACAATTAGTGGCTGAGAGTTAGTGGAAACCGCCTTAATAGTAAGCATTACCTCCTTTCAGTCAATAGCTAACATAGATGGTGACAGTGAAGAAGAAGAAAATAAGCAACTAATGGATCTCCTTTCTGCTGGGCCAGCTCAACCATTACGCAAACTAGGCAGTCACCTAGTGGGGCACCTTCTGGGAGGCAGGCGGCAAAGAGCTAAACAATCAATTCTGACAGCCAGGGGGGGACATAAGGCTTAAGGTTTGCCTAGGACTCCAACTCCTTGAACCAATTCTGGGGCCAGCCCTGCCTATTTGCAATAGAAGCGTCTCTGTATAACACAAGGAAAGAGGGTGTTTTGTCACCACAAAATCAGTATAATACGAGAAGCAGAGCAGCTCCACCAACAGCCCTGTCAACTCTATGATGGGAAAGAAAGCAGAACCCTGGTGGGGACCCTGCAGTAAATAAGCATCTTCACTGTCCTTGAACCAAGTCTCAGTCAAACAAATGATATCTAGCTACTGATCCATAATCATATCTTGCTATAAAATATACTTCCTTCTTTATGATTGTAGATTAAGTAATTGCAGAGATAGTCCCCTGCTTGTTCCCCAGGGAAGACAGACTGTACTCTACGTTCCAGCATAGGCTGAGATGAAGAGGGATAAGTCAAATAATGCACCCGAGGAGAGAAATGGTAGAAATCATCCCTAATTTTCTGATGTCTCCATAAGACTGAGATAGTGGAAGGCATTGTTGGCAATCTACTACTACTGAGCATTTATATAGCGCTACAAGTCATACGCAGCGCTGCACAAACAAGTAAGAGACAGTCCCTGCTCATCAGAGCTTACAATCTAGCCAAGACAAACACAGAAGGTGTAGGCAGGGAAAGAGCATGGGAAGGGGAAGGAGATCAGGAGAGTCAAGATCCAAAAGCAGCAGCGAAGAGGTGTTTTCAGCCTGGATTTGAAGAGAGTAAGGGAAGGTGCCTGGCGTATAGACACAGGTAGTTTGTTCCAGGTGTATGGTGCAGCAAGGTGAAAGGAGCAAAGTCTGGCGTTAGCAGTGGAAGAGAAGGACGCAGATAGGAGCAGTTTGCTAGAAGAGCGGAGTTCCCAAGGGGGGTTTAAGGAGAAATAAGAGAAGAAAGGTACTGAGGAACCGCAGAGTGAATGCATTTATAGGTCAGGAGGAGAAGTTTGAACCGGATGCAGAAATGGATAGGGAGCCAATGAAGTGACTTGAGAAGAGGAGTAATATGGTCATGACGAGGTTGGCAGAAGATTAGCCATGCAGCAGAGTGTTGAACAGATTGAAGGGGAGAGAGATGATTCAAAGGGATGCCAGCAAGGAGTGGGTTACAGTAGTCCAGACAGGAGGTGATTAAGGCGTGGATAAGCATTTTAGTAGTGTGTTCAGAAAGGGAGGGGCGGATTTTTCTAATGTTGTAGAGAAAGAAAGGGCAGGTCTTAGCTATGAGCTGGATGTGTGTGGAGAAAGAGAGAGAGAGGAGTCAAAGACAACCCCCAGATTGTGGGCCGAGGAAGCAGGAAGGTTTACAGAGTTATCCACAGAGATTGGGAAAGGAGGATGAGGAGGGGAAGTTTTAGGGGGAAAGCTAAGAAGTTCAGTCTTGGTCATGTTCAATTTCAAGCGGCAGTGAGATCAGAAAGGCAGGCAGAGATCCGGGTCTGGATTGCTGGAGAGATTTCAGGCAATCTGCATAGTAAACACAAATAAATTACAAATTTTACCCAAAAACTACAGGATATCATTATGACACCTAAATTAGAGTCAGCCGCAGACATAGATTTATATTGGCGCCCCAAGGAGCAACCAATGAGCACGTTCTGCTCCTTCAGCGCATGCCCACAGCGCCTGCCATCTCAGCATACACACTGCTTTTCAGCTTGCTTATACATTACTGGTAGATGCAGTCTGCATGTCACTTCTAGTCATGTGGGAGGAGTTCCAGTGCTGCAGCATTATGATCTCAAGTGGCAGATCGCTCCAGTCATGTGGGAGGAGCTCCAGTGCTGCAGCATTATGATCTCAAGTGGCAAATTGCTCCAGTCATGTGGGAGGAGCTCCAGTGCTGCAGCATTATGATCTCAAGCGGCAGATCGCTCCAGTCATGTGGGAGGAGCTCCAGTGCTGCAGCATTATGATCTCAAGTGGCAAATTGTTCCAGTCATGTGGGAGGAGCTCCAGTGCTGCAGCATTATGATCTCAAGCGGCAGATCGCTCCAGTCATGTGGGAGGAGCTCCAGTGCTGCAGCATTATGATCTCAAGCGGCAGATCGCTCCAGTCATGTGGGAGGAGCTCCAGTGCTGCAGCATTATGATCTCAAGCGGCAGATCGCTCCAGTCATGTGGGAGGAGCTCCAGTGCTGCAGCATTATGATCTCAGATCGCTCCAGTCATGTGGAAGGAGCTCCAGTGCTGCAGCATTATGATGCTGCTTGTGATCTTAGGCAGATCACTATAAGCTCTCTAGGGACAGGGGAATAGCTCCTGTGCCTGAAGATAACTCATCTTGAGCTACTAATGAAAAGGCCTGAGCTATTTCTAATAAATAAAAAATAATATGTCTGTGCATTACTCTTGAGTCTAGCCCTCACATTTTATAAGATGCTTGAAAGTGAAGGATACCACACTTGCCTCCCCCCCCAACATAAATATATCCAAATGTGGTTTATGTTTGATCTCAAAGCACTGTATGAAGCTCTAATGATTTGCTTCTCTATTCCGAAAGAGAGACTGTCATGACCACAATAGTGCAATGACATCATAGCACTGGGAGGCCAAGAAAACCTATTCCCAGACTTAGCAACCTGGCCTTGACCTGATCAGAGACAGGAGCCCGTGTCAGACAGATGCATGGTTTTAGTGAGGTTTTCTGACAAACATGTCCACAATGGCAAGACAGTTACCCACCTTTCCTGTCTATACCACGGAGCACTGGTGAAAAAATATTTCAGTGGTTCTCAGTATTCCACAGCATTTGGGAATGAACAATGATAGATGGTGACATTACTAGCTGAGTCTGGGAGCACTGCTGTGCAGTTTGGGTGGGAGAGGAGAAGCTAGAAGCTTTTGTGCTTGATGGGACCTGGCGATGTGTCTAGAAGTAAAAGCTTTCCAAGTTCTTAGCTTCCTGATTCTTAATAGTGAAACAAATAGCAAGCCTCTGTGTGTATAGGTATCGTCCGAGTGTTGGGAGGAAAGATTTATTATCACTAGCTGTGCAAGTGGGAGTTAATGGCAATGCAGACTGCTTGTGGTGAAAGCCTTCTTCAGTCCTTCCTTGTGGTCATGGATTGCTGAGTACTCCACAGTGGAATATTTCTCTTGAATGCTTTCTGACTGTCGCCTTCCATGCTGCACCATCGAACCTCCTTCTTTACTTCCGCCTCCCTGTTCTGCAAGTGGGTTATTTGACCAGCATAGTGTTGAATGGATCAATGCTAGAGAGGTGTGAGGCCGAGGAGGGTGGGAGGGGTGGGATGCGATTGGCGCTGGAGGTATACCTTCATAGCCCCAATCCAGAGGCAATAATTTTATCTTTTCCAAAAACAAGTCCCCTCTTTTTAGGCACACAATGTAATATCTTATATCTCAATATTCAAACACTGCATTCAGCAGTTTTTTAAAAATATGATATATTACAAGTATTGGGTGCTGTGATCTATGGAAGTGACCTTACTGAACAGACATATTGAGTGGTGGCCGCCAGGGCCGGCCCGTCCATTGAGCAAGAATGTTTTTTGCACAGGGCCCCGCGTTTCAGGGGGCCCCGCGCAAAGAACATTCTGCTTTTTTTTTTTAAAATTACATTAAAAAAAAAAACCTGTCTCTGGCTGCTGCCGCGTCCGTCGCAGCAGCGGCAGAATGGAGTGTCCCGCGGGGCCCCCTCTCCTCGTTGAGCCCTCTGCAAGGGCTTTCAGATTCGCGAAGGGAGAGTGCTCCCTCGCGTCTCTGTAAAGCCCGCAGGGGCTAATGGGAAATTTCCCATCAGCCCCTCGCGTCTAAAGGGGCAGATGGGAAATTTCCCATTAGCCCCTGCGGGCTTTACAGAGACGCGAGGGAGCACTCTCCCTTCGCGAATCTGAAAGCCCTTGCAGAGGGCTCAACGAGGAGAGGGGGCCCCGCGGGACACTTCATTCTGCCGCTGCTGCGACGGACGCGGCGGCAGCGGCAGCAGCTAGAGCCAGGTTTGTTTTTTTTTAAATTTGCCGGAAGGGAAGGGAAGGGAAGGGAAGGGAAGGGGGGGGTTAAGACTGGTAATGGGCTGGGGGGCTGATGGAGGCTGTTTGGAAATGGGGTGATGGGGGGTTAGGACTGGAAATGGGCTGGGGGGGGGTTAGGACTGGAAATGTGCTTGGGGGGGGTAAGTAATGGAAATGTGCGGGGGGGGGGGGGTTTAGGACTGGAAATGTGCTGGGGGGGTTAGGACTGGAAATGTGCTAGGGGGGGGTTAGGACTGGAAATGTGCTGGGGGGGGTTAGGACTGGAAATGTGCTGGGGGGGTTAGGACTGGAAATGTGCTAGGGGGGGTTAGGACTGGAAATGTGCTGGGGGGGGGGTTAGGACTGGAAATGTGCTGGGTGGGGGGGGGGGGTTAGGACGGGAAATGGGGTGGGGGGGGGTAGGCCTGGAAATGGGGTGGGGGGGGGGGGGGGTAGGACTGCTAATGGGCTGGGGCTGATGGAGGCTGACTGGAAATGGGGTGAGGGGGGGTTAGGACTGGAAATGGGCTGGGGGGGGTTAAGACTGGAAATGGGCTGGGGGGGTTAGGACTGGAAATGGGCTAGGGGGGGTTAGGACTGCTAATGGGCTGTGGCTCAAGGAGGCTGACTGGAAATGGGTGGGGGGGTTTGAAATGGGGTGGGGGGGGGGTTAGGACTGGAAATGGGCTAGGGGGGTTAAGACTGGTAATGGGCTGGGGGTTGATGGAGGCTGACTGGAAATGGGGTGATGGGGGGTTAGGACTGGAAATGGGCTGGGGGGGTGGTTAAGACTGGTAATGGGCTGTGGGCTGATGGGGGCTGTCTGGAAATAGGGTGATGGGGGGTTAGGATTGCTAATGGGCTATGGGGGGGTTAGGATTGCTAATGGGCTATGGGGGGGTTAGGACTGCTAATGGGCTATGGGGGCGCTAGGACAGGAAATGGGCTGATGGGGAGGGGTTAGGACTTGAGGTGGGCTGATGTGGTTAGGACTGGTAATGGGCTGTGGGCTGATGGGGGGGTTAGGGCTGGCAATGGGCTATGGGGGGCTGACTGGAAATGGGCTGATGGGGTTAAGACTGGAAGTGGGCTGATGGGGGGGTTAGGACTGGTAATGGGTTATAGGGGGGCTTAAACTGAAAATGGGTTGATGGGGGGCTAGGACTGGTAATGGGTTGGGGGATTGCTATGACTGGAAATGGACTGAGTGGACGGGGAGGCTTGAACTGCAAATAGCTGATAGGGAGGGAGCTTGGAATGGAAATGGGCTGTGAGGGAAGGGAGCTAGGACTGAAAATGGGCTGATGGAGCAGCTAGGATAGGACTGGAAATGGGCTGTTGGGGGGGAGCTAAGATTGGAAATGGGCTGTGGTGGGGGCTTGAATTGAAATGGACTCATGGAGGGGCTAGAACTGGAAGTAGGCTCATGGGGGGGCTTGGACTGGAATTGGGCTGAGTGGAGGGGAGCTAGGATTTGACATGGGTTGATGGTGGGGCTAGGAAATAACTAGAAATGGGCTGATGGGGGGCTAGGATTGGAAATGAGCTGATGAAGGGACTCAGACTGAAAATGGATGGGGGAGCTAGGACTGGAAATGGGTTGATGGGGGGCTAGGACTGGAAATGGGCTGATGCAGGGACTAGAAGGGAATGGATGCTGGGTGAGACTGGAAGTAGAAGGGAGCTGATGTTGGGGGAGGATTAGAATGGGATGGGGCTGGGAGAGTAAAATGGAGAGGGGAAAAATATTTTGTGTGGGAGGGATGAAAAATCTACAATTGGCCGGGTATTGGGAGAGTAAGTGGGGATTGAGGATGGAGGGGTAAAATTTGTGTGGATGAAATAAGAATGAGGAAAGAGCAAAAGGAGAAAGATTAGTATGTTAAAGCAGATGTAGAGAGAGAGGATGGAAAGAAAACTAGAAGAGAGAAGAAAGGACAAATGGACAGCAGACGATGGAGAGTTAGCAGAAAACATGAAAAAACAAGAAGAAAGTGGCTGGAGCAATTGCAACTGAAAAAAAATGCACAAAAGGTAGAAAGATATCTCTTTATTTTGAATTTATTAACTGGAATATGAAAGCTCTGGGAAATGTGCATCATTAACGTCTGCGCTTTGTTTGGTACAAGAGGAAATTGATTTATAGTTTTATTTCTACAGTGTTGTTGTACATTCCAAGTTTGGCTTTTGGGGTTCCCAGTTTAATTATTGCCTTCCTGTTTCTAAATTGCGATTCCTTGTTTGGTGATGGTCTATGTTCTGCATGTGTAACTGAGCTGAGGTATTCTGTTTATGTAATTCCTATTTGACATTGCCACTTGTTCTCTTTCCCCAGTATTCTCTGAAATGTACTGGTTTAATATTTGCAGTGTTTCCTTTTGATAGGTAGGGTCTGGTGCTTTGTGAGTCCTGGTAATGCTGTCAGGATACAGCGGGTTTGCTATGGGTTCTAAATGGGCAGCGTTTGTAGTAGTTCCTAATGTGCCTGGCGGTTGGCACTGGATTATAGTAATGTAGAAATCTTTTAGTCTTTTTTTATCCATACACTCATTAAGAGACATGTTTACTAAAAGTTAGTGAATGGTAACATTATGCAAATATTTATGCAAATAAGAACACTTATGCAAATGAGGCCCCGCACCGAGTCTCCGCACATGGCCCCGCACCCCCCTTGGGCCGCCCCTGGTGGCCGCTGATAGCTCTACACTATACAGACAGCTATGCAGCTTAAGGCAGCACCAACCTTTTGCTCTGCCTAACTTTATAGATGGAAGCTATCACTGACAAAATGCCCTTGTTCTGCCCTGGCGTAATCTGGATAGTGCTATTGAAAATTCATGGATAGCAGTTGTCACCATCCTGATAAATGCTTTTGAAGATTGACTTTGTGAAGTGGCATTTTAGAAGGGACATCTAGGAAGAATCTGGGATGTCTAGAGCAGAACATCCAAAAACCAGGGGAGGGGCAGCAGTGTTTTTAGAAACCGCCCAATTTCCACTCTGAAAAATGAGCATCCCAGTAATTGCTTCTGGAAACAGTCCCTGTACAGATAGCTAAGACCAGGCAAGTGCATAGGTGTAGGCATGTTACAAATGTGGATGTCTCCAAAGTGCATGCCCACAGAACTGGGTACATGGAGCCACCAAAATGGTAAAGGGGATAGAAGGATACTCCTATGAAGAGAGGCTAAAAAGGTTAGGGCTCTTTAACCTGGAAAAGAGACGGCTGAGGGGAGATATGATAGAAGTCTATAAATTAATGAATGGAGTGGAACGGGTAAACGTAGATCGATTGTTTACGTTATCAGAATATAGAAAGACTAGGGGACATGCAATGAAGCTACAGGGTAAACATTTTAAGACTAATAAAAGATTTTTTCAGTCAATGTGTAATCAAACTCTGGAATTTGTTACCGGAGGATGTAGTAAAGGCTGTTAGTGTAGCTGGGTTTAAAAAAGGTTTGGACAAGTTCCTGGAGGAAAGGTCCATAAACCATTATTAAGAAGAGACCCAGGATATCAATGCTTGACCCAGTACAAGCATTGCAGAACCTGTGTCTTTTGGGGAAATTGCTAGGTACATATGACCTAGATTGGCCACTGTTGGAAACAGGATACTGGGCTTGATGGACCTTGGTCTGACCCAGTGCGGCATATCTTATGTTCTTATGGATGCCCCTCCTAGGTAGGTCAGAAGGATGCTGTTTATGTACGTCCTGCCCTGCCAGTAATATGTTTGGCCTATGTTTTTCCAGGCAGGTTTCTTTTGCCAGGAAATATTAACCACTGCAATGTAAACACATTTTGCTCTTCCCCCTGAAAGCATTGCAGCCATGAAACGAGCACCTTTTTTGCAGCTTATTCATGGGTGGCAGCAGGTATAGGCATCAATGCCTCAACAACCAGGGCCTAGCGTGCTGCGCTGCGACAGGCATCTTCCTTGCCCCACCCAGGTCACGCCTCCACCATGCCCTCGATCTACCTGGATGTCCTTGCCCCAGAGACATCCATATATCCAGCTTTCTAAAATGGTTCCAGGGATGTCTCCATGATTTGCACAGCTATGTGTCTGTCTTAAGATATCCATCTCATGAATAGAGCTTCTAAAATGACCCCCTGTGCGTTTTCAAATTACCTGAGACTTGGAATGACATTGCAAAACATCGTGACTAGGTCTCTTCCAATGCATTTTCATGCTAATATTTGAGTAAAGAATGACTGCAGAAAGCACCTACACTGCCTGTCATGATGTGGGCAGTCAGCAATATCGACAAGAACAGAGGAATTAATAACAGAATTGGCTGCTTCCCTCGCTCACTGATCCTGTCCGTTACTTGGTGTGTCGAGGCAGAGCTTTGTGACCAGATGTCTCAGATGCTAATGTTAACATAAACAAAATGTAATTTCCTGCTATTGACCACAAGAGCACGGCTGTTTTAATAATAATTTACATTGTGCGCTGTTGGTGCTGTACTTTGGTTTATTGTATGCTGGTTTTCTTCAAAACCTTTGAACTAGGTTACATACCAAGCTAAGGACACTAGGTTATGTAGACAGTCAGGGAACTGGTCGTAGCTATTAACTCCTTCCAAAACATTGCTATTACTTAGGATAAAATAAATAGAGCATTCAGTTAGATTGCAAGCAGTTTGATTAGTGGAACCACTGTACATTCATTCCCTTCAATGCCTAAGTTCATTGAGATTCTATAATGTTTCATAATGGTTGTATTTTTTTTTAACACTACTTTATCATTTCACTCAAAGCAGTTTACACTGTAACTTAAACTTACTATTGTACATTAAACAGGGACATTGATAACTTGGATTTTTTCTGAGGCAATGGAGGGTTAAGTGACTTACCCAAGACCACAAGGAGTGCTAGTGGGAATTGAACCCTGGCCTCTGGGTTCCCAAGCCAGTGCTACTAACCATTAGGGTACTCCTCCACTCAAATACCAAGAACAAAAATCATGAAACCAACCTACAACAAAGATTCACTCATAATATGAATGATTTCCTCTGACTGAGCAAAGGACAAGCAATCAGTGCCACTCAGAATCACTATTCTATTCTTCCATTTACCTTTGCAAACATTTCCAGTCTTGCACATGCTACTGACCATTCACTACAAATCCCAACATACCTAACCACCTTTGCAAGATGCAAGGGTACCCATCAGGAGTCATCACCCAGGAAAAGGATCTGGGCATTATCATGGATAATACGTTCAGACCCTTCTCCCAGTGTGCAGCAGCAGCCAAGAAAGCAAATAGAATGCTCGGAATCCTAAGGAAAGGAATGGAGAATAAAATAAAGGATGACATCATAATACCTCTGGATCGTTCCATGGAGCGACTGCACCTTGAATATTGTGTGTAGTTCTGATCAGCATATCTAGAAAAGGATAGTGTGGAATTAGAAAAGGTACAGAGAAGAGCAATGAAAATAATAAAGGAGATGAAGGATACCCCTATGAGGAAAGGCTTAAAACGTTAGGGCTCTTCAGCTTGGAAAAGAGGCAGCTGATGGGAGATATGCTAAAGGTCTATAAAATAACGAGTGGAGTGTAATGGGTAAATGTAGATCATTTGTTTACATCTTTAAAAACTCAAAAGACTAGAGGAAACACAATGAAGCTACAATGCGGCACATTTAAAACTAATCGTAGAAAATATTTTTTCACTCAGCAAGTAATCAAACTCTGGAATTTGTTGACAGAGGATGCAGTAAAAGCAGTTCATGTAGCTGGGTTGAAAACAGGTTTGGACACGTTCCTAGAGGAAAAGTCCATAAACCATTATTAAAGAGGACTGGGGAAATCCACTGTTTACCTCTGGGACAAGCAGCATGGAATACGGTCTTGATGGACCTTTGCCATCTCTTATGTTCTTATGTTCATTAAGGTGCTATTTGTTAGCAAAGTCTGCCCTGTCTAATTGGATTAAAAGAACTGCACATCTTCATTGAATAAAGCTCTGATGTACTGCTGATATGGAGCCGTATTAAAAATATATACAAGGTCCAATGTATTATACATTCTAGGCTTACACAAGCAGTGTTTGGAAACCAAAAAAGCACATGGTGTATGTATGGACAATTGGACATGTCTTTGATATGTCTTTTTTTATCAACGAACTATTCTGTAAAACATCTCTCTACATATGTCTGTGCATTATGTCTTGTGCTGGAATGTAAATACTGAACTACTGTATGCCAGCAGTATGCAAACAGTAAAAGTATTTGAAGGTGAATTTTAACTTGCAAACAAGACTTATGTTTACATTTTAATTTTTATTTGACTCCAACTTCCTTGTATTTCCTTCCAGTCTGTTCTTTATTGCTGGTTATTCTCCAACTACTGGAGGCGAACCCCACCATTACGATTTGTCCATCCCAAGCAGTAAGGATGCTGTTTTGGTGATCCCCATAGGAACCCCATGCAGGCTTCACCCTGAATACAGAGGGGAACACGTGAGAGCTCAGAGAACTGATGAGTGGACTGGACATATACGTGCAAACTGACGAACTGGATCAGATCAAAGGCCCATCAAGCCCAGTATCCTGTTTCCAACAGTGCCCAGTTCACTGGCATATCCCAAAAACTAGACAATTACTACTCATGCCCTGGGTAAAGCAGTGGTTTCCCCCAATTCTACTTGGTTTACAATGGCTTATGGACTTTTCCTCCAGAGATTGCCAAATTGGCTTATGGACTTTTCCTCCAGAGATTGCCAAAACCTTTTTTTAACCCATCTATGCTTACCGCTTTACCATATTCTTGGGCAACAAATTCTAGAGCTTTATTGTGTGTTGAGTGAAAAAATATTTTCTCCAAAGAGAAGCTTTTTCATTGAAGGCAGTGCATGCAAATATCTCTCATGAATAGCCATTGTAGTTATCTTGAAACCTGACTGCCTATGTATGCCTGAGGACTGGATTGGAAACGCCTTCTCTGTAGTGACATATGATCTGCTACGAGGTGATTCTGCTCTATTTAGGTCTGACATGTGCTTTTGATCGTAGACTATCAGGGTGAGACTGGGTGTAAAGAGCTTTTTGTATGCTGATGATATTCACCTCTTTCTATGTTTGGATAGGGAGTTGCTGAGGCTACTGGAGAAGGTGAATTCTGTTTTGTCTGCTATTTCCCTTGTGGCTAATGAACAACCAACTTGTTCTTATTATACAAAATTATTGATTGGGCTTGAAATTTTGAGTTCTATTGTGCTATAAATTTCTTTGCAGTTGGGCAGTTTCAAGGTTTTGACTGAAATGAAGGCCTTGGGTTGTTTTTCTGATCCAAGACTTATGAGTGAGACCCAAGTATCTAATGTGGTAGGCTCGATGCATGGTAAACATCGCATAATGTGTAAGCTTCATCCGTTTTTACGATATATGTTTTGCTTGGTGGTACAACTATTTGTTCTCCTGATGTTGGATTATTCTAACGGGCTTTATGTGGTCTGCCTGGGCAATTGTTACAGCACCTGCAGGTAGCCCAAAATGCCACCTCTCGATTGATTTTTAATCATCCTAGGACAGTGATGGCTAACCTTTTTGAGCCCGAGTGCCCAAACTGCCGCACAAAACCAAAGAATTTCCTCAAAGTGCCAGCACGTCAATTAAAGCTCCATTTGCATAAGGTGCTTCATTTGCATAAATATTTGCATAATGTTACCATACACTAACTTTTAGTAAACATGCCTCTTAATGAGTATATGGATAAAGAAAGACTAAAAGGTTTCTACATTACTATAATCCAGTACCAACC
The DNA here is from genome assembly GCA_033557465.1 of Ichthyophis bannanicus. Taxonomy (NCBI): domain Eukaryota; kingdom Metazoa; phylum Chordata; class Amphibia; order Gymnophiona; family Ichthyophiidae; genus Ichthyophis; species Ichthyophis bannanicus. The sequence continues at coordinate 126,208,116 of CM066049.1, forward strand.
GCCAGGCACATTAGGAACTACTACAAACGCTGCCCATTTAGAACCCATAGCAAACCCGCCGTATCCTAACAGCACTACCAGGACTCACAAAGCACCATACTCTACCTATCAAAAGGCAACACTGCAAATATTAAACCAATACATCTCAGAGAACAACAATACATGACCTACTGGGGAAAGAACAAGTGGCAATGTCAAATAGGAATTATATAAACAGAATACCTCAGCTCAGTTACACATGCAGAACAGACCATTACCAAACAAGGAATCACAATTTAGAAACAGGAAGACAATAATTAAACTGGGAACCCCAAAAGCCAAACTTGGAATATACAACAACACTGTAGAAATAAAACTATATATTAATTTCCTCTTGTACTAAACAAAGCGCAAAAATTAATGATGCACATTTCCCAGAGCTGACATATTCCAATTAATAAATTCAAAATAAAGAGATATTTTTCTACCTTTTGTGCATTTTTTTTCAGTTGCAATTGTTCCAGCCACTTTCTTCTGGTTTCTTCGTGTCTTCTGCTAACTCTCCATCTGCTGTCCATTTGTCCTTTCTTCTGTCTTCTTGGGTTTTTTTTCCATTCTCTCTCTACATCTGCTTTAACATACTAATCTTTCTCCTTTTGCTCTTTCCTCATTCCTATTTCATCTACTCAAAATTTACCCCTCCATCCTCAATCCCCACTTACTCTCCCAATACCCGGCCAATTGTAGATTTTTTATCCCTCCCACACAAAATATTTTTCCCCTCTCCATTTTACTCTCCCAGCCCCATCCCATTCTAATCCTCCCCCAACACCAGCTCCCTTCTAGTTCCAGCCTCACCCAGCATCCATTCCCTTCTAGTCCCTGCATCAGCCCATTTCCAGTCCTAGCAGCCCCCCAACCCATTTCCAGTCCTAGCAACCCCCCAACCCAATACCAGTCCTATCCCCCCCTCATCAACCCACTTCCAGTCCTAACCCCCCATCACCCCATTTTCAGTTTAAGCCCCCCCTATAACCCATTACCAGTCCTAACCCCCCATCAGCCCACTTCCAGTCCTAACCCCCCATCAGCCCACTTCCAGTCAGCCCCCCATAGCCCATTGCCAGTCCTAACCCCCCCCCATCAGCCCACAGTCCATGACCAGTCCTAACCCCATCAGCCCACCTCAAGTCCTAACCCCTCCCCATCAGCCCATTTCTTGTCCCAGCCCACCATAGCCCATTATCAGTCCTAAACCCCCCCATAGCCCATTACCAGTCCTAACCCCATCAGACCACCTCCAGTGTTAATCCCCCATCAGCCCATTTCCAGTCCTAACCCCACCCAACAGCCCACCTCAAGTCCTAACCCCGCCCCATCAGCAGTCCTAACCCCCCCTAGCCCCTTAGCAGTCCTAACCCCCCCTCTAGCCCATTAGCAGTCCTAACCCCCCCCCTTAGCCAATTACCTGTCCTAACCCCCCATCACACCATTTCCTGACTGCCCCCATCAGCCCACAGCCCATTAGCAGTCCTACCCCCCAGCCCATTAGCAGTCCTAACCCCCCCTAGCCCATTAGCAGTCCTAACCCCCCCAGCCCATTAGCAGTCCTAACCCACCCCCCATGGCAAATTTAAAAAAAAAAAAAAGCAGCTGGCTCTGGCTTCTGCCGCGGCAGCGGCAGAATGCAATGTCCCGCGGGGGCCCCCTCCGCCCGCTAAGCCCCTCTGCAAGGGCTTTCAGATTCGCGAGGGAGAGCGTCTCCCACGCGTCTCTGTTAAGCCCGCAGGGGCTAATGGGAAATTTCCCATCAGTCCCTCTAAAGGGGCTGATGGGAAATTTCCCATTAGCCCCTGCGGGCTTAACAGAGACGCGAGGGAGACGCTGTCTCCCTCGCGAATCTGAAAGCCCTTGCAGAGGGGCTTAGCGGGCGGAGGGGGCCCCGCGGGACACTGCATGCTGCCGCGTCCGCGTCCGCGGCAGCAGCCAGAGCCCGCTTTTTCTTTTTCTGCGGACCTTCACGCGTGCCAGCTGCAAGGCCTTCGCGTGCCACAGGTTCGCCATCGCTGTCCTAGGACTTCTGCTTCCTTGTTGCTGGCACAGTTACACTGGATACCCATCGAGGAGAAAATGAGGATTAAGTTTGGTTCTTGGAGAGGGTCCTGAGTATTTGATAGGGAAAGTAAATTAGTCCTGGCCAGGTGTTCAGCTGCGCTCTAGTCAGGGGTGGTGATTCCTAATGTGGGACTTTGCATCATATAATCGTACTTTGGGTTGTTCTTCCATAAGTGCATAACTTTGCAATTGTCCACATTGAATTTCATCTTTCATTTGGACGCCCTGTTTCCCTATTTCTCAAGGTCCTCTTGAAATTTTTCACAATAGTCTTGTGATTTAACAACTTTTAATAATTTGGTGTCATCTGCAAATTTGATCACCTCACTCATTATTCCCATTTCTAGGTCATTTATGAAGATGTTAAAAAGTAGCAGTCCTAACACAGATCACTGGGATACTCCACTATTCACCTTTCTCTATTGAGAAAAATATCCAGCTAGCCCTACTCTCTGATTTCTTTTAACCAGTTCCCAAATCACAATAGTACACTGCTTCCTATCCCATGACATTTTAATCTCCTAAAGAGTATCTCATGAGGGACCTTGTCAAAGGCTTTCTGAAAATCCAAATATACTATTTCAACTGGCTCACCTTTATCTAAATCACCTTGCCCTCCCTCATCCGGCTTCGCCATATTATTAGCAAAAACCTGAGGGATTGTCCGGGTCGGGGGTACCCCACCCCCGCCCTAATGCTTGCATCCGGCTCCGGACCCTGGAAACCTCCAGGATCCCGCCACCCCTTCCAGCTGCAACAGCCCCCCCCCCGAAACTTCAACCCACTCCCAGCAAGGGTGGGCGGGCGGGCGTCCGGCGCCTCCAACGGCTCGACGACAGAGGCAGGAGCCATGCCGCGTCCCCGCTGAAACTTACTGCCCCCACGCCTCCTCATATCTCATTGGCTCCCGAGCTGCCAAACCACTCGCGGGAGCCAATGACATTGCGGGACTACTCGCGTCCCGCCCCCTCCCCTTCCAGAGCTGCAATGCCACAGCCCGGGCCGCACACGATGCCGCCCCCACCGGTTAGCGCTGGCCTCCCGCACGAGGCACTGCGGCCTTGCCATAACCGGGTTCGGCGGACCCGTCGCTACTTGCCCTTACTCCCCCCTCCCACCCATAGAACCCCTCACCTGATCCTTCCCATAAAAGACACAAACACCTCTTTGGGACTCAAACTGGTCGCAGCTTTATTAAACTTCCAACAATGACCAACTACAATCCAACACATTAACTTGCCCTCCCCCACCCCCCAGCGGTGCAAGCCCTCACCAGCCATGTTATTAGCAAGGTGACGCCGCTTCCGCTTTCGCCGGATCCAGACCCCGACTAAATCACCTCGCCCTCCCTCATTCGGCTTTGCCATATTATTAGCAAAAACCTGAGGGATTGTCCGGGTCGGGGGTACCCCACCCCCGCCCTAATGCTTGCATCCGGCTCCGGACCCCGGAAACCTCCGGGATCCCGCCACCAGCTCAGGCCTCCCATGACCTGAGCCGCCCCCCAACGAGTAAGCTGCGACCAGCCCTACTCCCCATCATAATAACTTCCAAGGCCTCCTGCCAGTCATTAAGGAGCAAATCCATCCCAATCGGGGAGAGATGCACTCCATCCGACCTAAACAGGCCCGCGCATTCGACATCCACCCAGGTGTGCAAAATTTGCCCCCCCCCCCCCCGGTTCCACAACCCATCTGCCAATTTGTCAATTAATTTTTGTCAACCCTCTGGACCACTGCCGCTGACCCTTGCAAGCAGGCCTTGGAATGATATCGGACCATACTAGAAGTATACCAGGAAACATCACCGACACCACCCCCAAGTCCTTGTGCGCCACTCGAATTAACTGCCTGGAAGTCGAAGACATCAAGTCGTTGCCTCCCAGGTGAATCAACAAGATCTCCGGCGTCCCTCTGACACGCTTGTGGTGCCGAAGCAAAGGCAAGAGCTGAATCCACCGCAGACCGCGCTTGCCCAGCCACGAGACGGTCACCTCTGACGCATCCAGTCCAATATTCCGGCCAATGGGCCGTGTTGCTGCTCACCGACCGGCCCAGTAAACAAATGAGTGGCCAATCACCCAACAGCGACATACTCCTTGTACCGCTGCTGCAAAATAAAATTGATACAGTTAGTCACCCCCACCACCCCTACAAGCGCACATAGCTTTGGAACACCTGCGACCTCCATCTCCTGATCCGCCGAATATCCCGCTCCGACAGACCTTCCGCTGCAGCATTGGTAGCTGCTCCAATCCTGAATGAATGCGGAGCAAACCGACCAGGATCCTCCCCTAAGTGCTGCAGCGACATCCACAACACCGCTGTAAACTGAAAGCACGTAAGCACTCGCGTATCCTCATGCAAAAAAAAGATTGCCCGCACCTGCTGGCCGCAAACGCATGTACGCGTTTAGCAACGTAACCGGGCACGTAGGATTGGAACACACCTCTCGCAAGACTACCCACGCTCCTTTTCCTGTCTGATCCGTCTTGGACCGCGCCAGGTGGATGCGAACCCCGCCCTCTACGAATTGAACTTGGTGAACCTGCAAACCTCCGCCCCTGGAAAGGCAACCCGACTCCGCTACCAATTCCCCCACCCGAAATGCACCAAAAAGGCCACCAAAAATACCGCCCGAAAAAGCGTGTCCTCATAGGGGGACGATACCACATGCGGCAAAGTGAGACACAATCGCCCCAGCAGGCCATGCATTATAGGCAGCCGCCCATCACCTGGCGATGGAACGGACCGCTCCTATCCCTGCAGCAGCCTACGCGTCAAACCCCCCCCCCCCCCAGCAACCCCCCACCCCACCGCCTTCATGAAAAAGGCAAATCCCGCCAAATTCCTCCACACCGTTGACTGCGACACTCCCGCGACTTTTGCTGCCGAAACATACTGACCAAGAAGCAAGTCCGATGCTGGGCCCTGCCTCCATCCCTGCTCCACCAGGAAAGTCACCACACTGCTACAGCCCCTCTGGTACGCTTCCCACGTCGCAGCCGACACTGAATTCTTCAACAAGTCCATCATGTCCCGAGGCCAATCTGCCATAAGTGCTGAGGGACCAAAGCCCCTTCTTCTTCTGCCTCCGGCGCCAAGGTCCAAAACCGCTCCCACTTAAAATGGGAAAGAGCATCCGCAATCAAGTTAGTAACCCCAGGAATATGGCGAGCCTTAATCACCACATTCAAGCGCAAACAGGCTAAAACCACCTGCCGCATTAAATCAGCCACCCGTTTGCACCTTGGGGCATAATTATTCACCACACTGACAACCGCCTCGTTGTCGCAGCACCAAACCACCTTGCGATTCCGCAGTCTGTCCGGCAACAACGCCAGCACCACTAGAATCGGGAACAGCTCCAAGAAGGTGATATTACTGGTAAGGCCAACGTCCCGCCAGGACTGCGGCCACTCCGCCGCACACCATGAGCCACTGAAGTATACACCCAGGCCCCCCCCCCGGCCGCATCGGTATATAATTGCAACTCTTCACTGGATATCTCTTTATCCCTCAAAACCGTGATACCATTGAAATCGCGCAGAAACTCATCCCATACCCCCAAGTCAGCTCGCATGCTCCGCGAAACCCTGATCCGATGGTGAGGTTTAGCAACCCCAGCAGTAGCCGACGCCAGCCGTTGCAAAAACACTCTGCCCATAGGAATCACCCAACATGCAAAATTAAGGGAACCTATAAGAGCCTGCATCTCACGCAACGTCAACTTCGCGGAGACCATCGTGTTCGCCACCAAGACTCGCAGCCTCGTTACTTTGTCGACTGGCAACTGAGCTACCATTAATTCCGAATCTAGCTCCACCCCCCATAAAGTAAGACAAGTCGCCGGACCCTCTGTTTTCCCGACCACCAACGGCACCCCCCATTCCTGTGCCAACTGCATAAAGTCCCCTAACAAATCCTGGCACTGCCCAGCCTGCGCCTTTCCTACAAACAGGAAATCGTCCAAGTAGTGCACTGCATTTCCACTGCCCCTTTTCTCCACAAGAGCCCAATGCAGGAAAGTACTAAACCATTCAAAATAAGCACAAGATATCGCACAGACCATTGGCATGCATTTGTCAAAATAACAATGCCCTTCAAAGCGGAATCCCAACAAATGAAAAGCCGACGGATGCACTGGCAACAAACGGAAGGCCGATTCGATATCCGCTTTTGCCATCAAGCACCTCGAGCCGCATTCCCTCACCAGATCCACAGCCTCATCAAAAGATGCATAGCGCACCGCGCACAATTCTCTGGGGATGTGGTCATTAACCGAAGAACCCACAGGGAAGGACAAATTATGAATTAAACGATACTTCCCCGGCTCCTTCTTCGGTATTATTCCCAAAGGGGACACCACGAAATCCTCAAATGGCTGCTCCGCGAATGGGCCCGCCACCCGCCCCAACTCGATCTCCCCAGCCAACTTATCCCTTACAATATGGGCAAACTGCTTAACCGCAGACGAATTCCTAGCCTTACTTGTGGCTACCCATCCCACAACCGGGATCTGGAACCCCCACTGAAACCCCCCGTCCAATATTAAACTATCCTTCCTCCTGGGATACCTCCGCAACCACGGACGCAGAACTTGGATCCGAATAGGAGTCGGAGCTAAGCTCCGCAAGTTCTTATTGCTTGGAGGGGGGCGCAATAACTCCAGCCGCACCTTTTTTAACACATTTGAGGGCTGAATGCCCTCCACTACAGACAGAGCAAGCGTGCCGGAATTTACAGTCCTGGAAGGGACATGAAGACTTGTTGAATCGCCAACAGATATCTCCAGCGCCCCCCCCCCCCCTGCAGGCCTCTGCACCGCCGGAGGCACGCCCGACCGAAAGGGCCTCCCGGCACCCATTGCACTGACCAATCCCCCTTTTTGCCTGCTCACTCCCCCCCGCCAGGTCTGACCACCAACTGTGTCAACCATAAATTTATATCTTGCGTCCCCCAAGAAAGCATCTGGTTTTCTTCCATCTTATCACGGAACTTCTCATCATAGTTGAGCCAAGCCCAACCGTCATGCGTCTGAGAGGCCTCCAAAATAGAGTCCGTGTATGCCAAAAGCATACCATACTGCTCCAGGTGCACGTGCCCCCATACACTAGCCAGCCGTAGAAACGCCCGCGTCCAGTTCCACTACGTTCTGGGCCACTCTCTGCACCCTACCGGCCTTCTCGTCCTCTTTCCTCTTCCTTCGACTGTCCCCTGACCGTTTTCGGCCTTCAAGTAACTGGAAAATATCGATATAGCGCCGCTTTTGGACTTTCCGACGCAAATTCCTAGGCACACTCTCCCATAACTCAGAGAAAGCCGCTACCGTAGGAGTTGCCCCCCCTCTGTTTCCCGCCTCCCTGCCGTCCCCCCATTTTCTTTACAACAGTTTCCCTCCTCAGAAGTCAAACCGGAAGTGGAAAAGGACTCCGATCTCCTCCGCCTATGACTAGAATGTTTCCGCTTCCGACTCTTTTTCTTACGGCCCTTGCCAGCCGTCGTTGCCCCATCCCTTCCCGCTGCCACTTGGTCAACTGCCAACTCGCCTGCCGCATCCGCAGCCGATTCTGAAGTTGTACAGGTTTCTTGCCGCAACGGCACCGACTGGACCGCTGTCACCGTCTCACCCGCCGGTCCTCCCACCATGTAATGTCCGGCCATGTTCAAACTCGCGCCGTCTTATTGCTGCGAAGCACTCCACCAAGGACTCCCTGCATACTGCCAAGCTGGTGGTACCTGCAGAGGAAAAACAGGAAAAGGCGAAGAGACACCTGCCATAGCCCAAGGTGGCTGCCAAGCCCCCAGCCACTCTGCCCGTGAGGAGCCTTGACCTCCACCCTGCCAATGCTCCCAGGCTGGAGAGGAAACACCTCCCATGTTCCCTTGCCATCCTACCATACCTGCTGACCCCCCCCCAGTCTCCCCCACCCATCTCTCCTCCACCCGTCACAGCTACACCCCCTTCTGGGGGAACGGGCCCCCCACTCGGGCATCTGATAGACCCCCGCCCTGCCCCTTGCACCGTAGCATCCCTTACTAATCCACCACCCCTGCTACCCCGCCCACCACGATGCACCTGACTATCTCCGACAGACTCACACCCCTGTACAGCACCAGCTACCCCGCTCTGCGCCTGGGCTGGCCCACTGACCAGCCTACTGCCCCCCCGCCCACCTTTACCCCTGCTAGCTGCTCTGCCCCTACCCCACCACGCTCCTTACTTCCTCTTGATGTCCTACCACCCCGCCCTGTGTTCCCTCTGCCCTCCTGCCCACCTCTAGTATCAGGCCCCGACAGATCTTCCCCAACTGCAACCACATCAACCCTTCTCCCCCGTCTTGGACCTTTTCCCCTTACCGGGCCCCCCCTTCTCTCCCTGCTTGGCTGCATCCCAGCTATAATTCAAGCTTGTACCCCCCCCCCCTTTTTCCTTCTTTTTTTTTTTAATTAACCCGCCGCTGCCACTGAATTAACCAGAAATTAATTATTTGAAAAAACCCCGCTTGCCCCGCACTCCTGAGCCTTCGTCCCCCACCCTGCAAGGAAAACCTCGTCCTCCGCTCCCCGACTATCACCCGCAGACCCGACCTTAACTTGCGCCGCCGCGACTGAAAACCTCGTCCACCGCTCCCAAATGCTCATCCTCCGCTCCCAGCCTTTCGTGCTAGGCCCCACCACTGCGACAACCGCGCTCCTCGGACCCGTCCAGCGCCTCCAACGGCTCGACGACAGAGGCAGGAGCCACGCCGCAACCCCGCTGAAACTTACTCCCCCCACGCCTCCTCGTATCTCATTGGCTCCCGAGCTGCCAAACCGCTTGCGGGAGCCAATGACATTGCGGGACTACTCGCGTCCCGCCCCCTCCCCTTCCAGAGCTGCGATGCCTCAGCCCGGGCTGCGCACGATGCCGCCCCCCCGGTTAGCGCCGGCCGCCCGCACGAGGCACCGCGGCCTTGCCATTCTGAACCATCTGGGGAGGGTGTAGAGTTAGCTGAGGGAGGCCTTGATAAAGTAGATTTCCGTAATCTAGGAGGGGGGTGATGAGAGCCTGACAAACGGTACGGAAATGGTATTGATGGAGTAATGGTTTTAGTTTTCTCACAATCTTTAGACGATGATAGGCCTTGTTAGCAGTTCTGGCAATGTGAGATTTAAGGTTCAAAGCCTTATCCAATATTACGCCAACGTATTTGATTTCATTCTTAACTATGATGGGTCTATCTAGTACATCAATAGTATTTGGAGGAATGAAATTAGGGTTCCTAGTAACAAACATTGCCTCAGTTTTATCATAATTAAGTGTAAAATTATTATTTAAAAGCAAGGTATTCATGTCTTGGAGACATCTAGAAATTGCTGAAGTGTCAAGTGATTGTAATACAATTGGAGCATATACCATGATGTCATCAGCATAGAGGTAATATAATGGAATTTGTGAAGTTTAATGATATTACTTAAAGGTTGGATATAAATATTGAACAGTATAGAAGATAAAGCTGAACCTTGTGGCACTCCTTGAATGATTGGGAATTGCAAAGATTTATTTTGGTTACATTTGACTTGCTGCATACGACCTTCCAAGTAAGAGCTAAACCAGTTTAGAATATTCTTTCGTAAACCTATATGATGCAAACGGTGCAGTAGCTTAGAATGAGATATTGTGTCAAAAGCAGCCGAAACATCCATGAATACTAGCAGGAATCCATTCTTAATGTCGTCGATACCTCTTAAAAGATTATCAAAGAGAGAGGTGAGCAAGGTTTCAATACTGTGTTGAGGTTTGAAGCCGTGCTGGTGAATGTCCAGTGCTGCATGTAAGTCCAAGGGATCCTGAAGCTGATTTTGTACTGACTTTTCAATGACTTTGGTAAGGAAAGGTAAGCTGGAAATTGGACGGTAAGATTTCGGATCAGATGGGCCTAGTGTGTTATTCTTAAGGACTGGTCGAATCATGGCTTGTTTTAATGGCTATGGGAAGTATCCTTGTTGAAGGGAGTCCTTAACAATCTTATGAATGTAAGGTGAGAGCTGATGTTTTGTTGATTTGATCCAAGACACTGGACATGGGTCTGAAGGTGATGTTGTTGTATTAAGTCCATGTATTATGTCTTCAATTGGCTGGGGTGATGGAATAGTGAAGTTTTCCCAAATGTGTTGGGAATCATTGATACTATAGTCATCTGTCAGTGTAGAAGGGGGGCATGTATGAGTGATGATATTCTTGGATTTTAGGTAATCTGCAAAAACCTGTGGGTCTATGTAGTGGGTACGATGCTGCATAGAGTCTTTTGTGAGCTTCAGAACAATGACTATCCATATGTTTAGTAATTTTGTTCTTTATAACGTTTTCTACCATTTTGCCCAGTACTGATGTCAGGCTCACTGGTCTGTAGTTTTTTTGATCACCCCTGGAATCCTTTTTAAAAATTGGCATTACATTGGTCACTCTCCAGTCTTGAGGTACTACAGATAATTTTAAATGATAGTTCACAGATTACTAGTACATTTGTAATCTCATATTTCAGTTCTTTCAGCACACGCAGATGTATACCATCCAGTCCAGGTGATTTGCTACTCTAGTTTATCGAGATTTGTTTCAATTCCTCTGATATATCAGCTTTAGAGGCCATTTCAGGCATGGGTAACTTCCCTGCATCTTCTTTAGTAAAGACCGAAGCAAAGAATTCATTCAGTTTCACTGCTATGGCCTTGTCCTTTCTTACTGCCCCTTTTACTCCTCTGTCATCTAATGGTCCAACTGACTCTCTCAGAAGTTTTTTGCCATGAATGTACTTGAAGAAGTTTTTATTATGCATTTTTGCTTCCATGGAAAGATTCTTTTCCAATTCTCTCTTTGCTTGCCTTATCAATGTCTTGCCTCTGACTTGTCAGTGCTTATGCTGTTTATCGTTTTCATCATTAGGTTTATTTTTCCATTTTCTTTATCTTTCTTTATCTTTATTGCTTCTTGATATATCGTCCTAGGCAGCCAAGGCATCAGAGTGGTGTATAAAGATTGTTTTTTCTTATAACCAACTCTCTAACCTCATCTTAAATCATGTCAGCAGTCGTTTGGCCTTCCTTCCGTCCTTCTTAAAGTGTGGAATACATCTGGTCTGGGCCTCCATGCATGCCATTTAGGAAATCCAGGATAGGAGCAGCCTGTTGGGGAAAAAGTGGGTCCAGCTGATGTTCTACATTTGGATATTTGCAATGCAAGCTGTTCCTGTAGGACTGGAGGAAGACAACCACTCTACCCTACTTGCTGTGTCCTTATGGAACCTCTGTTATACACAGGGGTTATTAAAATCATTGGCATTTCACCAGGTGCCAGTATTTGTGTCATGAGCTTTTAAAATGTCTCTTAGCTGTAATTGTATGGGAAAGGTAGACTCTTACTTGTGGTTCAATCTCTGCATTTTGTGGGAAATGTGGGTATAAGAGGAAAGTAAACTCTGCCTCGAGAGCACTCCTCTATCCCCTCCTATGGCTATGTTGGTAGCAAGGACTTGATTGACCGATGGTCGTCTTTGTTGAGGGTCATCAGATGCTAGTACTATGAGCCACCTTTAATCTTTCACAGGACGTGCAGCATAAGCCAGGTGACCTTAGAGTGGCACAATCATTTATAAACAGGAATAGAAGAAGCAAATTGGCATAAAGAAGATTATTTTCATAAAATGAAATCCCGGCCTTCCCTGGTGAGGCTTCATTTGCAGAAATATTCTTGAAAAATATATCCTTACTCCTAGTTTTTTACATGCTTTTCAGTTGCAGTGGTGTCAGGAGCAGATTAATCGCTGGTTGTGATATTTGAATTCATCCATATATTCAGAGCCGCTCTATGTATTGTGTGTCACCACCGCTGATGCTGTCTGTTTTTTTGAGGCCTGACATTGACCAAACCTAAACTAAATGTATAGATCATCCAGAAGGCAGCTGAATATCCGGGGTTAGAAGTCGGCGGCAATGGCTATGCGCTGTCATGGTGCATAGCCATCCCAACTGAACATCAGGCCCATAGTGCTTCAAAAATTCTCCTGTCTCAGTCATCCATGATTCTGCTTCATTGGTTTTCAAATCAGGCCCCAAAGCCTCCAACGACTTAAGTATTCAGGGTAACCCAATTGTTCAAATTGACCTCATTTTGAGGACAAATACGTCTCATGAATATTCACTGGGGATAGTCTGAAAGTCCAAGTCCCAGAGGAAGGTCGACAAAGTGCCTCCTGAATGTACTTAGATTCAGAGTGGTGGCAGTGACTTAGGACTTCAAAACACTTTAAACATGTAGCAGCAACAGAGAAAAGGAAAAGCTACATGTTATTTGTTTTCATTCTGAAATAAATAACTTTTGAAAAACTCAATGGTAGAGCAACCCAAACTCTGTAGCAAAGTCATCAGCTGGAACATATGGATATAACAGCAGAGTCCTTTGATTTGATTGCAGCATGATGTTAGATGAAGGTAGTTGGTACACACTGTCCCCTCAGGAGCACACCAGCAGATCTCCAGACGTCTGTAAGACACATTAACTAGGTCTGACGCTGCTCCAATGTCTCCAGCTTTCTGTGTTTGGAACTGATAATGAAGAAAAAAAACAGTGTTTACATTCAAATAATGCAGGGCATGATTAATTATGTTTGGGGGACTATGAGTAATAATGAAAATATTACATGCCTCACCAGTGTCAGAACTGCTTTCTTTCTTTTCAGTTTTTTGTAATCTCACAGAAGCAAATATCCCAGGGCGTTGTCTCTGAAACCCAGTACTCAGACACTGCAACTCACAGAAAGTCAGTTTTACCAATTTTTCAGATTTAATCAGCTCCACCTCTTTTTTAGCAAATCCTATGAGGAAATAGAAAGGGAAAGACGGGGTCAAGTTAGGGTATCTGGGCTCAACAGGCAACCCCTCCTTTCCAAGTTGAGCAACCTGCCCTCTTAAAAATACATTTTTGCTATTCGGAAAGATAAAGCAAGACTAAAAGAGAACCCAGTACCTCAGCTTGGCCCTTGGTTCCATCATTCTGCTATGAACTGCAGCTGAGGGTCTATGGACATGTAAATTGCCCAACAGCTACCATAGAGGCTTTGCAGGGACTGCAGAGTAATTTGAGCACAATTTAGGATTTGTAGTTGGTATGCACTAAGTACCGAACGTTACCGCACTCTAGTAAAAGAGCCCTTGAGTGAGTTGCTTGGAAGAGATGAAGTATCCACTAGATGGTGGAGAACACTGTTAGAGACCAAAGTTCTAAGGGAGTACGACGAGACAGAAATGATGGGCTGACTGGGTGGGCCTTATGTTCCTCATTGGCTTGCATGTTCTATGTTTGTTTTCATTCTTATATGTCTGTGGGAAATTCTTCCCTAGGCAGTTATTAGATGGAAAGCTCCTGCAGACTTTGCAAACACTGGATTTTTTTGGAAAATTGATTCAGACAAATGTAATAATGTCCTGAATTTATATTAGACTCATCTTTTACTGATCTACCCAGCAGGTTGGGAAATCTGACTGGCATTAGGAAGAAACAACCTCTTTATTTTTGCATAATGGGGATTATTTTTGAAGCCCGATGATGGACATAGAGATGTCCAAAGCATGGAGACATCCCCAGAGCCATTTTAGAAACCAGATCTGTGGACATCCCTGCGGTGAGGATGTCTAAGTCTGAAAGATGGCATGAAGTAGGCTTGCACATCCTCGCCTGATTTCAGAAATGTCCTGGACATTCCAAACCGTAACCAAGCTTCTACCTGCTCCAGGCACGAATAAGCACTGGAAAAGTGCTTCTTTTGCCAGACAAACATCTGGTGGCTGTGGAGATGGAAGTATGCTCATGTCCCATATATTTTCCATGCTGATAAAGAACACTAATGGGGAATGAGGGCTCATGGTTTTATTTTGCTAAGCCGCTGGACATTCCCTTATGCTAGGTTGCATGAGATGGACATCCCCGCTCCACACTTTCCTAAGGCTGTCGGCACTGATATCCATATCGGAGATGTCTATGCTACTAGAATTAGGCAGAGACAGAGAGTCCCTGGCATTTCTTTTATTTGTTTTGTTATATTTATGTTCCACAATACACCATTATATCTACATGGTCTGCATAAAAGCATTAATAATACAATAAAACACAAATTAAAATTAAAACAAACACAATTTCAAAATACCCATGTCTTCTACTCCTTCTTCTCTCTTCTGCAGATATCAGCCCCATCCCTGGTCCCTTAGACTTTTGTCACACTCCCAGAACAGATCTTCATGCTATAGCTCAAGTCTGATTCATAACCCTTTCCTTTCCCCCTCGTCTCTCCCTTTCTCACGTGTCTTGTGGAACGCACACTCCATCTCAAATAAACTTGCCTTTACACACACTCTTTATCTCTAATGTTCTCCATCTTCTTGCTCTAACTGAGACCTGAATCCTCCCAGAAGACTCAGCATCAGTTGCTGCTCTCTGTCATGGTGGCAATCTGTTTTCCCACACACCTCGTCCCACTGGCCGTGGTGGTGGTGTTGGGCTTCTACTCTCTCCTTCCTGCCAATTTCAATCCCTCCTGCTGCCTCAGTCTCAGTCTTTTCCTTCTTTTGAAGTCCACTCCATCTGCCTTTTTATTCCACTAGCTCTCTGGATAACTATCATTGATCGACCCCCTGACAAGTCCACCTGTACTTTCTCACTGACTTTGACTTGGGGCTTTCCTTCATTATGGATTCATCTTCCCCCTCCCTTATTCTTGGGGACTTTAACATTCATATTGATAACCCCTATGACCCTTATGCTTCAAAGCTCCTTTCCCTTACCTCCTCATTCGATCTCCATCTTTGCTCTACTGCCCCTACTCACCAGCATGATCACTGCCTCAACCTTGTATGCTTTCCCTCAAACGTTTGTACTTCAGTTTTTCCCTAATCAGACCATCACCTGCTAAGCTTCAATCTTCATCACTCACTGCCTCAACCTCGCCCTGTTTTCTCCAACCTCTTTAGAAATCTTCATGCTATTGACCATTGGACTCTCTCCTCTGTGGTCTCATCACCTCTTTCCTCCACTATGTCATCTGAGACGGTTGATGAGGCAGTAGCTTCCTATAACACTGCCCTCTCATTTGCTCTGGATGCTCTTGTTCCGCACATGCCACATCCTATGAGGCGCACTATACCCCAGCCCTGGCTATCTTCCACTACCTGCTATCTGTGTTCTTGTGCCCATTCAACTGAGTGCACTTTGGACTTTCTACACCAAATTCATGCTTGTCTCTTTCCAGTCATAGCACTCGCCAAACAAGACTATTACATCCATCTGACTAACTCTCATGACTCTGACTCTCACTGTCTCTTTACAACTCTCAAATCTCTCATCAAGGTGCCTCCATCTCCTCCCCAATCTCACCCCCTCCTTCCCTATCTGCCCAAACCCAGACTGACTATTTCCATGACAAAATCCACAAGATCACACTTCAATTCCCCACAATATCAGCTACTTCCCCTCCTCCCCTTCTTCACTCCCAACTCCCCCCCCCCACCTCTGCTACCCTCTCTTTCTTTTCTATGATCTCTGAGGAGGAAACCACACACCTTCTTTCCTCCTCTAGACTCGCTACCTGCTCCTCTGATCCTATTCTCACCCATCTCCTAAGCTTCATCTCCTCTGTTGTTGTCCCTTCCATCTCTCATAATTTCAACCTATCGTTCTCCACTGCAACTGTCCCTTCTGCCTTTAAGCATACTGTGGTCACACCTCTCCTCAAGAAACCCTCACTAGACCCTACCTGTCCTTCTCATTATTGACCCATCTTCCTTCTCCCCTTCAATTCTAAACTACTTCTGGATCCTTTACAATCTGGCTTTCATCCTTTACATTGTACTGAAATGGCTCTTGTCAAAGTCTCCATTGACCTGTTCCTGGTTAAATCCAAGAGCGTTTCCTCAATCCTCATCCTTCTTGACTTTTCTGCTGTTTTTGACACTGTTGACCACAACCTTCTCCTTGATACCTGGTGCTCACTTGGTTTTAAGGGCTCTGTGCTATGCTGGTTCTCTTTTTATCTCTCCCATCACTCTTTCAGTGTTTGTTCTGGTGGATTCTCCTCTACTGCTTTCCCACTCTCAGTTGGAGTGGAGGAGTGGCCTAGCGGTTGGGGCAAGGTACTTCAGGCCGGAAGGTCAGGGGTTCAAATCCCACTAGAGGACAGCAACCTTGGGCCAGAAGGACTGGGGTTTCTAGTCCCACAGGTGCTCCTTGTGGTCTTGGGCAAGCCACTTATCCCTCCATAGCCCATGTTCCCTGTAAAATAGTTATCTCCAAGTTATAATGTCCTGTTCAATGTAATTTCAGTTTGTTCAATGTAAACCGCACTGATGCAGAATAGCACGGTATATAAGAGAATGTAAATAAGGATCTGTCTTGGGTCTGTTCCTTTTCTCTCTCTATACCCAGTCCCTTGGTGCACTCATCTCTTCCAATAGCTTTCAGTACCATCTTTTCACTGATGACTCCCGATCTACCTCTCTACACCTGAAATCTCTCTGGTAATCCAGGCCAGGATTTCTGCCTGCCTTTCTGACATTGCTACTTGGATGTCTCACTGCCACTTGAAATTGAACATGGCCAAAACTGAGCTTCTTATTTTTCCCCCTAAACCAGGGGTCGGCAACCCGCGGCTCCGGAGCCGCATGCGGCTCTTTCTCACCTTTGCCGCGGCTCCGGAGCACACTGCCCACCCGGTATTTATGGCGTTATGGGCTCCCTCCCTTCTTCTGCAGCCGCGGCTCTCTGCCTCTTAGGGAACCGCGGCTGTGCTTTAAAATCATCTCGGAGCCCTTCCTGTCTTGACGGGCTCCGTGCAGCATTGTCCCGCCTCCAAAGGAAGTTGTTTACCACTTCCTTTGGAGGCGGGACAATGCTGCACGGAGCCCGTCAAGACAGGAAGGGCTCCGAGATGATTTTAAAAGCACAGCCGCGGTTCCCTAAGAGGCAGAGAGCCGCGGCTGCTGAAGACGGGAGGGAGCTGACATGGAGTGAGGGGGGCTGACATGGAGGGAGGGAGCAGATATGGATGGATGGAGGGAGGGGGGCTGACATGGAGGGATGGAGGGAGCTGATATGGATGGATGGAGGGAGGGGGGCTGACATGGAGGGAGGGAGCTGATATGGATGGAGGGAGGGGGGCTGACATGGAGGGAGGGAGCAGATATGGATGGAGGGAGGGGGGCTGACATGGAGGGAGGGAGCTGACATGGAGGGAGGGAGCTGATATGGATGGATGGAGGGTGGGGGGCTGACATGGAGGGAGGGAGCTGATATGGATGGAGGGAGGGGGGCTGACATGGAGGGAGGGAGCAGATATGGATGGATGGAGGGAGGGGGGCTCACATGGAGGGATGGAGGGAGCTGATATGGATGGATGGAGGGAGGGAGCTGATATGGATGGAGGGAGGGGGGCTGACATGGAGGGAGGGAGCAGATATGGATGGATGGAGGGAGGGGGCTGACATGGAGGGAGGGGGGCTGACATGGAGGGAGGGAGCAGATATGGATGGATGGAGGGAGGGGGGCTGACATGGAGGGATGGAGGGGGCTGACATGGAGGGAGGGAGCTGATATGGATGGATGGAGGGAGGGGGGCTGACATGGAGGGAGGGAGCTGATATGGATGGAGGGAGGGGGGCTGACATGGAGGGAGGGAGCAGATATGGATGGATGGATGGAGGGAGGGGGGCTGACATGGAGGGAGGGAGCAGATATGGATGGATGGAGGGAGGGGGGCTGACATGGAGGGAGGGAGCAGATATGGATGGATGGAGGGAGGGGGCTGACATGGAGGGAGGGGGGCTGACATGGAGGGAGGGAGCGGGCTGACATGGAGGGAGGGAGCTGATATGGATGGAGGGAGGGGCTGACATGGAGCGAGGGAGCAGATATGGATGGAGGGAGGGAGGGGGGCTGACATGGAGGGAGGGGGGCTGACAGGGGGGGAGGGAGCAGAAATCGAGGGAGGGAGCTGATATGGATGGATGGAGGGAGGGGGGCTAACATGGAGGGATGGAGGGGGCTGACATGGAGGGAGGGGGGCTGACATGGAGGGAGGGGGGCTGGTATGGATGGATGGAGGGAGGGGGGGTGACATGGGGGGGGGGAGAAGATATGTATGGAGGGAGGGGGGCTGACATGGAGGGATGGAGGGGGCTGACATGGAGGGAGGGAGCTGATATGGATGGAGGGAGGGAGGGGGCTGACATGGAGGGATGGAGCACTGGTAATGGGGTTGAGGGGACGAGCACTGGAAATGAGCTGATTAGGGGAGGCTAGGACTGGTAATGAGCTGATGGGGGGTAGGACTGGTATTGGGCTGATTAGGGGAGGCTAGCACTGGTAATGGGGTTGAGGGGGGATTAGCACTGGAAGGTACTGGGAGTGAGGACTGGAAAGGGGCTGATATTGGGGAGGGTTACTGGGGCTGGAAATAGGCTGATGGAAAGAAGTGAAGAAAACGAAAGAAGAGATAAGAAATGGCAGATGGACCATAGACCACAGAAAGAGAGCTAAGAGAAGACAGGAAAGCAGAAGCCTCAGATCGGGACCAGCATGATCAAAGAATAAATTGGTCAGACAACAAAGGTAGAAAAAATAATTTTATTTCATATTAGTGATTTGACTACAAAATCATCATAATTTGCAATCAAATATTGTTACTTGTTGTTGTGATATTTTCTGGCGTTTTTTTTTTGGTGTGTGAAGGAAGAGGGGTAGTCTTATACGGCGAGTATAGGCCAAACACCTATATTTTAACAGGAAAAGTAGGGGGTCGTATATAGCATTAAGGTAAGAAACAATATATGCAGTGTTAGATTTGTTTTAAATGTCGCAATGGTTTTGCGGCTCCCAGTTTTTTTTTTCCCTTCGGAAACGGGTCCAAGTGGCTCTTTACGTCTTAAAGGTTGCAGACCCCTGCCCTAAACCCTCCTCTCCCATTCCTCCTTTCTATATCTCTCTACTGGCCACTATTGGAAACAGGATACTGGGCTTGATGGATCCTTGGTCTGACTCAGTATGGCATTTCTTATGTGCTTATGAGTTAAATAGAATCCTGAAACTGCAGCACTAATAGCACCAACAAAGATGAATCACCCTTTCGATTTAGTGGCATTCACTATTTATAACTCGCCTGTTTACCAAATGGACAAATGGTACAAGCCAGTTCCTGTCTATAACATATTTTTAGTTACCATTGTGTGCTCCTACAATGTTCTTTTCAGCATACCTATTACTCTGTCTCTAGACAACCAGGAAGTGCTCAGATACAGCAAACATCTGATGTTAATAAATTAAGGAGTCCTAATTCTGGTACTGGAAGACATCCTTCCTCTCCCAGTATTTTATAAGTTACAACACACTGATTCGGAGTATATTTTTCATCAAACTGATGTTAGTATCTTAATAGAATAGCCAAATGTGGTATATTTTGTGTATATTAGTTTTTTTACCAGCACTCCTATGCAATAAGACTTATAGAAAACATACGCACATAAGATTCCTACTCTCAACTTTTTAAAAAAGATAATAGCATTCATTGAGAAAAATGACTTGCAAAGGCCTTTTTGTACCTATTTTAGTGCTGCAAACATAGTAATGAGCTGCTTTGCATGAATGAATATTGTATTAGCTCATTAACTTTGATACATAAAATTTGACAAGCATAAACTTACAAGCCTAAGTTTCATGCAAAGTCAAAAATTTACGAAGTCTACTTTGTGTGTAGAAGGGAAAATTGTGTGCCCTTAATTTTGGAAACCTCACACTTTAACACAGGAGCTAGATTGGGGGGGGGGGGGGGGGTGTAGGGTTATTTGTAGGATAAGGGGTAGAAGATGTATATGGGATGGATTGCCAGGTTCTGTCATGAATCGGTGGTTGGGGAGGAGACTGGGTTGTCCAGATGGGCAGGCTGCAAGTATTGTGTATAAACTGTTGAGGACATGAGAATTTTATGATATGAAATTGATATTGTTTACTATCTTTAATTTGGTTGGGAATATATATTTGGGATTTCCAGATGGGGAGGGAGTGAGAGTAGGAAATATCAAGGTTGTATTGGTCCAGGGAGAAATGGTATAGCAGGAATTGGGGAAGGAAGAAGAAGAAGTTAATCTAGGGATAGGGGGTGAATATATCTCACACATCCGAGATGTCTAGCTCCATTGACATCTACAGAGCCATTGAAGCTAATATATGTCAATGCTAGATTAGTGTGGAATTAATCGTCCACTATCGTTGATCTTATAAGTGATATCTCAGAAGATATCTGTTGCATTTTGCTCAGGTGTCGACTCAGTAGTGCTCAATGAGACATGCATGTTAGGCTATCTTTATGAGCCTGGCCCTGAACAGAAGGTTGATAAGAAAGGAGGCGGCATCTTGATGAAATCTAAAGCAACTTAAGGACAGACAGGGATTCTAGCTTGTGTTTTATCAGAAGAAGGTTTAGTAGTCAACTTTACGTTGTGTTTATTTAATCACTCTCACAGTGCTCATATACTTGCTGCATTGGAAATCACTGAGTTTCTGGCATTGCTGGGTTTAGACCCAGACATTACAATGATAAGAGGTGATTTTAATTTACATGCTGACAACAGTCAGCATGCAGGTACTCTGGAATTCTTGGAAGCTATGATAGGGCTAGATGTCCATCAACTGCTGAGATGTCCTTCTCATTCAGCAGGGCATACTATTGTTATGTGGTTTATTCCAAAGGGGAAGAATAGACTGAATGTAGTCATGACTAGCTGTTACTCTGTGCCCTGGTCTGATCACTATGTGATAGAGAAGAGGATCTAAATACATCTGTACATTTTCATATGCAGGCTCAGGGGCGGGATTGTGTTGGATCATTTTGCAGAACAGCTTCATTTAGACTTTTCATTAGCTAGACCGACTATGGCTAATAAATGGAATGCTGCGATGAAAGGTTTTGGAAGAGATTGCTGGCATAAGAAATGTGGTGTTATACAAAGCACAGAAGAGGAACCCCCATGCTATAAGGATGATCTGCACATGCAGAAGGTATTAGTGAGAAGGGATGAATGCCACTGATGTCTAGTAGGTCTTTGATTGCATGTAATGAACTGGGTAGCTCATTCCATAGATGGGGAGCATAAAGGGAGAAGGCTCTACTGCTGGTGGAGTGTTTTGATGTTCTGAAGCTTAATGGAGTTTCCAGGATGTTGTCGTCTGCTCCTCTTCTTGTTGTGGCTGGATGCATTCTTCTGATTAGTGGTTTAGGAGAAGGTGGAGATAGGTTATTTAGGATTTTGAAGATTATAATTATATTTTTGTATTTAGTGTGTACTGTGACTGGAAGCCAGTGAAGTTGGTAGAGAGAAGGTGCTGTACTGTGACCGGAAGCCAGTGAAGTTGGTAGAGAGAAGGTGCTATATGACTGTACCTTGCTGTTCCAGTAAAGATTCTTGCAGCAGTGTTTTGCACCAGTTGCATGGGGAGTATTGTCTTTTGGGTAAACCATGTATATTGCATTACAATAGTCCAGTATGGGTATTACTATGGCTTGGCATACTGTTAGAAAGTGATAGTCATCGAGCAGCAGTTTAAGCTTGTGCAGATTTCTAAATTGTGGGGTAGGCAGATTTGGTTGAAAGTTGAGGTGCTGATCAAAGGTAATCCCAAGGTATTTGACTTCCTGTTTGTTGATTAGGTTGTGATTGAGGAGTTTTATAGAGTCAGGTGGAGAGAATATGTTATTCCTGGTTATATGCATTAATTCCGATTTTTTGAAGTTTATGGATAGATTCTGTTCTTTGAGCCACTTTGCCATGGATTCGAGGCATGCCGTAATTTGAGAGCAATAGGCAGTATTTTGACTGCATTATTACTGTATTTGTGTTTATTTCATGTTTATCGATTTTGTGATCTGCTTTGTCCGCCCTGTTGAATGAAAAGGAGACCTAGAAGCAATTCTTCCCTTCTTTCACCTCCAAGCGAGTCTGTTTTTCCTGTACTTAAAAGTCCATGTGCTCTTCAATCTCACAAATATTTTTACATACATGTAGGGTGGGCAATTTTTGAAACTTGCTTTCTAAAATGTTTCTTTTTTTCATACGCTGAAATCTTTGATTTATCCTGAAGTGGCTTTACTCTCATTGAGTGTTCTCCTGCTAAAGGATCTTGACCTAGGAAAACATTAATGTTTTGTTTCTACACATTCAGGAAATGCTTGACTTCAGCACTTTTGTTGGAAAAGGCTAAAATGTTTGTGCTAGGTTGTATTAAATCTTTCGGCAGTAAATCCTGTAGGAAGACAAATGTTTGAAGGAGTCCTCTCACTCTACAGCGCCTTTGGAAAAGACTCCTCTACTCTCGGAGGAAGACGCCTATTAATCATGCTGGACAAGTGCGGTCTAATGGAAGCTGACGTCAAAGTAGCAAGAGTGCTAAGAATAAGTATTTTTTTATGCTAGTAGCAAAAGTAGGGCATTTGGGAAGCCCTTCATATAGTGCTGTGGACCGCAGTATAGGCTGTGCTGTTGCACTCTGTTTATCATCAGAAATTAGTATGAACAACACTCTGCTGCAAACAAACATTGAGAGCAGTATGAACTGCTGAAAAATAATCTCATTGATGGGGAGTTTTACAAAACAGAGGAAAAGAAAAAAATACATGGAAAAAAAGGAAAGGCAATCAGATGGGAGGTTCTTCATAACTGCAAAGTATTTGGCGTATTGCATCAGTCTCACTTACCAATAAATCCCCAAGTCCCAGTGCGTCTTAAAGCCAACATTGGAGTAGAGAAACTTGAGACTCATAGGGGAAAGGCTGGTGATAAAGCCTCTGGACCAAACCTTGCTGAGACCCCGTCTGCACTGCTATACCCAGTTCTGGAGTCCAGACCTCCAAAAACGCATGAAGCAGTAGAAGGCAATCTAGGGTCTGTACCGTAAGCCCTTTGGAAGGCCTAGTGGAGAGGAGAGAACAGCGGAGAGGGGGTGAGGGAAGGATATGGTTAAATACTTCAACGTTACAAATAATACACAAGAAGGAAACATGTTTTTCAGTAAAAAGGAAGTTGTAGAAGAGAAGGTCATAGGTCATGATCTGAATGAAGTTTAGTGGGGGACAGACTGAGGAGAAATTTGAGAAAATATTTCTTCATGGAAAGAGCGGCCAATCCAGGTGCCTGCGTACATGGAAGTGAATGTAAAGCCAGAGAAGGAATTGGTTTTATGATGTTGCATAGGGTCAGTGGCCTTACAGGAGGCAGTCCCTCATGAGAGACTCTTGGGGACATTAAAAATTCATGGGATAGGAGGCAGTGTACTACTGTGGATTAGCAACTGGTTAGGAATTGGATAGAGACTTGATCATTGATACTGAGAAGGTAACTATGAAGGGAAAAGTGATCATATTGGGTGACTTTAATCTACCCAATGTGGATTGGAGTATTCCTTCAGCAAATCTGGAAAGAAGTAGAAAGATTGTGGATGCCTTCTAAGAAGCATTGCTCAGACAACTGGTGATGGAACTGACCAGGGAAAGTTTGATGCTGGATTTAATACTCACCAAAGGAGTCGAATGTCCAGGTGCCCATTTGAGCAGCAGTGATCATTACACAGTGTGGTTTGAGGTAAAAGTCAAGGCAGAGTCCAATCACAGCAAACTCAAAGTCCTGGACTTCAAAAAAGCTGACTTCAGTAAAATGGGAAAGTACCTGAAGAAGAAGTTAGTAGGGTGGGAGGAGATAAGGGAAGTGGAATTGCAGTGGGCTAAACTAAAGGAGGCAATAAAAGGGGCAAAGAATATATATGTAAGGAAAATAAGTAAATACAAGAGGAAAAGGAAACCTATATGATTCACCAAAGAAGTGGCTGCACAGATAAAGGCAAAACACACGGCTTTCAAAAATTCAGAAAAGAATAAAGGGTGAAGCTAAAAGAGACAGAGAGAGAAATAAGGAGAGCAAAAGCAAAGACAGAAGAAAAGATGGCTAAAGATCTGAAGTGTGGAGACAAAACTTATTTCAGGTATATTCGGGAGAAGAGGAAGATCACAGGTGGAATCGCAACACTCAAAAGTGCCGAGGACGGATTTGTGGAAAGTCACATTGAAAAAGTGAAAATGCTGAACAAATACTTCTGTTTTGTATTCACAAAAGAAAATCCCGGAGAAAGACCATGAATTACTGACAAATATAGGAATGAGAATGGAGTTGATTCCACACTATTCACAGAAGATGATGTTCTTGAACAGCTTGCAAAAGGACCAGATGGGATGAATCCCAGGATACTGAAGGAGCTCAGAGAGGTTCTGGCAGGGCCTTTAAAGAATGTTTTTAATAGATTCTTGGAGACGGGAGAAGTTCCACAGGACTGAAAAGGGCTGATGTGGTACCTCTTCACAAAAGTGGCAGTAGGGAAGAGGTGACAAACTATAGGCGGTAAGCCTTAGCTCTCTGGTGGGAATAGTAATGGGAGGCATCTTGAAAGAAAGAATAGTGGACTTTCTGGAAACCAATGGATTGCATTATCTAACGCAACATGGTTTTACCAGGGGAAGATCATGCCAAGCAAATTTGTTTGAGTTCTTTGACTGGGTAACCAGAGAACTAGATCAGGGGCATGTGATAGATGTGATATATAGTACCTAGATTTCAGCAAAGCCTTTGATACTGTTATTCATAGGAGACTTATTAATAGACTGAGCAGCCTGGGAATCAGTCCCAAGGTGGTGAACTGGATCAGAAATTGGTTGACTGACAGACAACAGAAGGTGGTGGTAAACGGAACTCACTCAGAAGAAAGGAAGGTGAGCAGTGGCGTGCCTCAGAGATCGGTCTTGGGACCGATACATAGTAACATAGTAAATGACGGCAGATAAAGACCACTATGGTCCATCTAGTCTGTCCAGCAATATGGCAGGAGTAGGTGCACCTGCCACTCTGTGCAGGCCAACCCTCCCCATGTCTTTGTTTAGGGGTGAACCCACCGCTCCTCCCCCCATCGCTCCATGTAGGACACCCCTATTTGTTGAGAAATTAGATGGTTCAGTTTATTTTGATTTAATCTTGTTGCTGTAAAGTGATCCACTGTGTCTGTCCCAGGCCACATTGAATTCCGTCACCGTGTCCCCCCCCCCCCCCCACTTCCATCGGGAGGGCATTCCAAGCATCCACCACCCTTTCAGTGAAAAAATATTTCCTGACATCGCCTTTCAATTTGCCACCTTGCAGCTTTATGTCATGCCCTCTAGTTTTACAGCTCCCCCGTCTCCGGAAGAGGTTTGTTTGTTCATTATTTCTCTGTACTCACTGTATACTCACTGTATATTGTTCAATGCATTTGTGAGTGATATTGCAGAAGGATAAAATCAAAGCAAACTTAAATATCTTTTACATTTCAGTAAATAGAGGGGGTGACCTTCATGGAGTTGCAGTTACAACCACTCGAGCCATCTTACTGGGCAGATTAGATGGATCATACTGGTCTTTATCTGCCATCATATACTATGTTACTATGGTTAAAAGATAGAAAACAAAGAGTAGGGCTAAATGGCCAATTTTCTCAATGGAGAAAGATGAATAGTGGAGTATCCCAGGGATTTGTGCTGGGCCCACTGCCTTTTAATCTATTGATAAATGACCTGAAATGGAAATAACGTTGAGGTGTTCAAATTTGTAGATGACACAAAATTATTTCAAGATGTTAAATCACAAGAGGATTGTGAAAAATTGCAAAAGGACCTTGAAAAATTGGGAGACTGGGCATCCAAATGGTTGATGAACAACCCAAACTACAATTGTTGTTGTTGTTGTTAAGTGCCGTCGAGTCGGAGTCTACTCATGGCGACCCTCTGGATAGCTATCCTAAATTGTGTTCGGTCTTGAGTCAGGCGGCTCATTGTTGACAGACTGGAACCCGTAGCTGCTGTTATTGTATCGATCCATCTCATTGCTGGCCTTCCTCTTTTGCGTTGACCTTCTATCTTGCCAAGCATGATGTCTTTCTCTAATGCTCTTCGCATGATGTGTCCAAAGTATGAAAGTCAAAGTCTTGTCATCTGAGCTTCAAAAGAAAGCTTAGGTTTGATCTCCTCTAGTACCGACTGGTTTGTTCTTCGGGCAGTCCATGGTATACACAGTATTTGCCGCCAGCACCATAATTCAAAGGCATCAGTTTTCTTCCTGTTTATCTTTTTCACTGTCCAGCTTTCACATCCATAAGATGTTATTGAAAATACCATGGCTTGAACAAGTCAAATCTTTGTATAGAGAGAGACATCTCTGCTCTTGAGAATCTTATCTAGGTCTTTCATAGCCATTCTGCCAAGAGCAATGCGTCGTCTGATTTCTTGACTGCTTGTTGCTTCGTTATTGATAGTTGATCCAAGTAGGCTAAAGTTGTTCACGACTTCAATTTCTTCTCCTTCAACAATGAACCCATTGATTATGACAGTTGTCATGATCTTTGTCTTCTTTACATTAAGGTGCAGGCCCATTTTGAGACTATGTTCTTTGTGAGAAGCAAATGTTTCAGATCATCTTCACTTTCAGCCAGTAATGTGGTATCATCAGCATAGCGAAGGTTGTTGATGAGTCTTCCACCAATCTTCACACCTCTGTCGTCTTCATACAATCCTGCTTCTCTGATGATTTGCTCTGCATATAAATTAAACAGGTAGGGGGAAAGTATGCAGCCTTGTCTTACACCTTTGTTTATTTTAAACCGTTCTGTTTCTCCTTGATCTGTTCAAACTGTTGCTTCTTGATCAAAGTACAGATTGTGCAAGAGTCCGATCAGGTGTTCTGGTATACCCATGCTTCTTAATGTGGCCCAGAGTTTCTCATGGTTTACACAGTCAAAAGCCTTGCTATAGTCGATAAAGCACAAATAGATATCCTTTTGATATTCTTTAGTCTTTTCAAGGATCCATCTCACATCCACAATGATGTCTCTTGTTCCTCGCCCTTTCCTAAACCCTGCTTGCACTTCAGGTAGTTCTTGTTCCAGGTATGGTTGTAGTCTCTTTTGAATAATCTTCAGTAAAATCTTGCTGGCATGTGGGATCAGAGCGATTGATAATTTCCACAGTCAGTTGGATCACCTTTCTTTAGTATTGGTATATACACAGATCTTTTCCAGTCAGTTGGCCATGATGTTGTCTTCCATATTTCTTGGCAGAGCCTTGTGAGTATGGTAACAGCTGCATCAGATTGCTGCAATACTTCTATGGGAATGCTATCAATGCCTGGTGCTTTGTTCTTTGATAAGGCTTTCAATGCTGCTTTAACTTCTTTCATCACCAATGGTTCCCGATCATAAGGTACAGGTTGAAACGGCTGTTGGTCCACTTGATCTTTATCATATAAAAACTCTGTATATTCCTTCCACCTTTTCTTGATCTTCTCAGCATCATTCAACATAGAACCTTGAGCATCTACAATTACATGATGCAAAGTTCCACTTTAGGAATCACCACTCACGAAATGTATTTAGGCATCTTTGTGGATAATATGTTGAAGCCCTCCGCCCAATGTGCAGTGGTGGCCAAGAAAACAAACAGAATGCTGGGAATGATAAGAAAAGAATGGAGAATAAAAACAAGGATATTATAATGCCTCTGTATTGTTCCATGGTGAGACCGCACCTTGATTATTGTGTGCAGTTCTGGTCACCATATCTTAAAAAGTATATAGCAGAATTGAAAAAGGAACAGAGAAGAGCAACCAAAATGGTAAAGGGGATGGAAGGATATCCTTATGAGGAAAAGCTTAAAAGATTAGGGCTCTTCAATCTGGAAAAGAGATGGATGAGGGGAGATATGATAGCAACATAGTATATGATGGCAGATAAAGACGAGTATGGTCCATCTAGTCTGCCCAGTAAGGTGGCTAGAGTGGCTGTAATTACAGATCTGTGAAGGTTAGCCCCCTCTATGCTTGTGTTTTGGGTTGTACTTGCTGGTCCGTGCAGGTCAGAGCCCCTCTATTAAAAGATATTTAAGTTTGCTTTGATTTCATCCTCTTGCTATAAAGGGATCCACTGTCTGTCCCATGCCATTTTGAATTCCGTCACTGTATTTGCCCCCAGCACTTCCATCGGGGGGCATTCCAAGCATCCAACACCCTCTCAGTGAAAAAGTATTTCCTGATGTTGCTTTTAAGTTTACCGTCTTGCAGCTTCATGTTATGCCCCTCTGTAATAGAGTTCTATAAAGTAATGAATGTAGCACAACTAGTAAATGTAGATTGGTTGTTTACTCATTCAAAAAAGTAGAAAGATTAGGGGACATGCAATGAAGCTACAATGTGGCAAATGTATGACTAATTTGAGAAAATATTTTTTTCACTCGGTGTGTGATCAAACTCTAGAATTCATAACCAGAGGATGTAATAAAAGCTGTTAGTGTAGCTGTGCTCAAAAGAGGTTTGGACGAGTTCCTGGAGAAAGTCCATAAACCATTATTAAAGAAGACTTGGGAAATCCATTGCTTACCCCCGGGACAAGCAGCATGGAATGTGTGTATACCTTTGGGAACCCAGCAGGCACTTGAGACCTAAATGGGCCACTGCTGGAAACAGGATACTGGGCTTGATGGATCTTTGGTCTGACCCAGTATGGCATATCTTATGTTTTTATGTCCTCATGTGCTATTGTGTTCTCCATGTCTCATAGATCAGAAGCCAATGATTGAAAATATGACCCTGACAAAAGTAATTGTAAGGACACTCTAGTGACAATTGCTTGAAATGGATCATTCACTCAACAGATGTGCCCGGCTGAATGTTCCAGAAGAGTTAACCACCACAAACACTGAGGTTGGCTGCTATATAAAGATATGCAGATGGTTTAGTTGGATATTAAGCGGGCATATCCATTTTACTAAAACGTGTCCCTCCTCTTTTCAGGTGTCTGACCCAACTCACTGGACTTCTCTTCCTCTGGCCCTGTGCTCTCAACGTTCTTTCTCTTGCTTAAAACCCACTTCCTCATCGCTGTTCCTCCCTGAGTCACATCTGCACTCAGTCTGCCTTGAGCATGTCCTGTCGGCCATTTCGAGTACAGCACTAATTCCTAAGTAAATGTTTCCCTTTCTCCCCTTGCGTATCTCTTAGTTAAATATTAACGAATTGTAACCTAGGCCCTCCTGCACCCCCTCTATCCACTTGCCTGACTGTCCATTGCCAGTTTGTCTGCCCCCCCCCCAATTTTGTTTCTAAAGCTATGTATATTTTTATTATTGTTACCTGCCTAGATACCTTTGATCATAGGTGGCATATGAAATAAAGACTAACTGTAACTGTAACACAGGTTTTGGTGCGCATTAAGCACGTGCTGGTCCCTGGTACCTAGTTGAGAGGGGTAATTATGAATCGTGGGTTTGGGTGGTGAGGAGGTGGATTAGGGGTGGAGAGTGGGCATGGTCAGCACTGCACAGTTTGTGCGGGTTCACTTAATGCCACGTGAAAAGCTGGGCTTGTGCACTCCTGCTACCGTTCAGTGCATTGAAAAGCTGGGGTTGTGCAGTCATACTACCGTTCAGTGCATTGAAAAGCTGGGCTTGTGCACTCATACTACCGTTCAGTGCATTGAAAAGCTGGGCTTGTGCACTCATACTACCGTTCAGTGCATTGAAAAGCTGGGGTTGTGCACTCCTGCTACCATTCAGTGCATTGAAAAGCTGGGGTTGTGCACTCATACTACCGTTCAGTGCACTGAAAAGCTGGGCTTGTGCACTCCTGCTACCATTCAGTGCATTGAATAGCTGGGGTTGTGCACTCCTGCTACTGTTCAGTGCATTGAAAAGCTGGGCTTGTGCACTCCTGCTACTGTTCAGTGCATTGAAAAGCTGGGCTTGTGCACTCCTGCTACCGTTCAGTGCATTGAAAAGCTGGGCTTGTGCACTCCTGCTACCGCTCAGTGCATTGAAAAGCTGGGCTTGTGCACTCCTGCTACAGTTCAGTGCTTTGAAAAGCTGGGGTTGTGCACTCCTGCTACTGTTCAGTGCATTGAAAAGCTGGGCTTGTGCACTCATACTACTGTTTAGTGCATTGAAAAGCTGGGCTTGTGCACTCCTGCTACCGTTAAGTGCATTGAAAAGCTGGGCTTGTGCACTCCTGCTACTGTCCAGTGCATTTCAAAGCTGGGCTTGTGCACTCCTGCTACCATTCAGTGCATTGAAAAGCTGGGGTTGTGCACTCCTGCTACCGTTCAGTGCATTGAAAAGCTGGGGTTGTGCACTCATACTACCGTTTAGTGCATTGAAAAGCTGGGCTTGTGCACTCCTGCTACCGCTCAGTGCATTGAAAAGCTGGGCTTGTGCACTCCTGCTACAGTTCAGTGCTTTGAAAAGCTGGGGTTGTGCACTCCTGCTACCGTTCAGTGCATTGAAAAGCTGGGGTTGTGCACTCATACTACTGTTTAGTGCATTGAAAAGCTGGGCTTGTGCACTCCTGCTACCGTTCAGTGCATTGAAAAGCTGGGGTTGTGCACTCATACTACTGTTTAGTGCATTGAAAAGCTGGGCTTGTGCACTCCTGCTACCGTTCAGTGCATTGAAAAGCTGGGCTTGTGCACTCCTGCTACCGTTCAGTGCATTGAAAAGCTGGGGTTGTGCACTCCTGCTACCGTTCAGTGCATTGAAAAGCTGGGCTTGTGCACTCCTGCTACCGTTCAGTGCATTGAAAAGCTGGGGTTGTGCACTCCTTCTGCCGTTCAGTGCTTTGAAAAGCTGAGGTTGTGCACTCATACTACTGTTTAGTGCATTGAAAAGCTGGGCTTGTGCACTCCTACCATTCAGTGCATTGAAAAGCTGGGGTTGTGCACTCCTGCTACCGTTCAGTGCATTGAAAAGCTGGGCTTGTGCACTCCTGCTACCGTTCAGTGCATTGAAAAGCTGGGCTTGTGCACTCCTGCTACCGTTCAGTGCATTGAAAAGCTGGGCTTGTGCACTCCTGCTACTGTTCAGTGCATTTCAAAGCTGGGCTTGTGCACTCCTGCTACCGTTCAGTGCATTGAAAAGCTGGGGTTGTGCACTCCTGCTACTGTTCAGTGCATTTCAAAGCTGGGCTTGTGCACTCCTGCTACCGTTCAGTGCATTGAAAAGCTGGGCTTGTGCACTCCTGCTACTGTTCAGTGCATTTCAAAGCTGGGCTTGTGCACTCCTACCATTCAGTGCATTGAAAAGCTGGGCTTGTGCACTCCTGCTACCGTTCAGTGCATTGAAAAGCTGGGCTTGTGCACTCCTTCTACCTACCGTTCAGTGCAGTAATTGCTGGGAATATGCTGGACACGTCCAGGTATTTAGCTCACAGCACTTGCAGCTAGTGTACATTAGTTTTTGTACTAAATGCTCATTAGTTGCAAAACCCCACAGCACTTTAGTCAAAGGGCCTCTCAGTAAAACTGCTGACTATGTGGTCTCCGGGACCTAATACTTTGTTCCGATTGTAGCTGCCTTTTTTTCGACTCTCTCCCCAGTAACTGCTGCTCTAGGTGACTTCCTAGTCTACCTAATGGTGAAGTCGGCTCTGTGAAGGAAAGCTGGGTATAGCTCAAGGAATGTAAAAATAACGGGCCGATGTCCAAAGGCATTTTCATGCTTTTCAGACTTGCAAACTGTGCAGGGTTCGCCCATTGACAAGGTGGACTAGGCAGCTGCCTGGGATGGAAGACCCTGGTGGCCAGCCTAACTCTGTTTTGAAAGCAATGGCACAAAGCCGCTGCTTTCAAAATGAAGTCAGGCCACCACCGCCCCCCAAATCTATCTGTTTCATCTAGTGGTGGCAACTCAAAAAGGAGTTGGCCGCTGCTGCTGCAAGATGAGACAGATGGATTTAGGGGCAATGGTGGTTGGAGGGTGAGAGGTGGCAGTGGCAGGAGGGGGGCAGCCCAGTGGAGGCTTCCGGGGCTTCTGCCTGGAATGGTAGAAGCCCTTGGGCAGCCCCTGAAACCCTGTAAATGCCCCTCTGGGGATATTCAGGGGCACTAGCACAATATCCCCAGGTGATACTGTTACATGTCCCAATGCAGCAAAGGCCAGACGCAAGTAACCCTGGCCTAACTTCTGCCGCATTGAATATCTGCGGTTTAAGTTCAGTGCCGACAGCTAGCCACGTTAGCAGTACTGGCCCTCAGTGCTAAATATCCCCCCAACGGTCACCTAATCAGAACTGAAACATCCTGCCCTGATTGGCTGTTCAGTTCATCCTGCCCTGCCCTGATTGGCTGTTCAGTTCATCCTGCCCTACCCTGATTGGCTGTTCAGTTCATCCTGCCCTGCCCTGATTGGCTGTTGATTGACCTCTCCATGGGACATTGTTCATTCCCGTCCCACAGTTAACCACATATTTATCTCCAAGTTGTCTTCCCTTGTTTGATGTAAAACAATTCTATTGTGCTTGTTATGTTGTTCCTTGTAAACCGTTTTGGACAAAGGTGGTATAGAAAAACGGTTAAATAAATAAATAAATTGAATTATTGACAACAATGATTCACAGAAAAGCCATTTATCTCACGGTTGGTGGATAGAGAAAGTCCTTGATAAATTAATCCTTAAGCCTTGCACAGAAGACTACCAGGAAAAACATTTGAAGTGTCAAGGTGCTGAACAAGACTCAATAACACCGATAGTGATATTCAGTGAGTGGACAGGAAGAGGACCCTAATCTCAACACCTAACCTAAGGGACCCCTGAGCACCCCAGACTGTTTCATTGCCTGCTGGTATGTAATAATGAAGATGGTCTCTGACTGAGGGATGGCAAATGCAACTCTGGGTTCTTCTGACTTCCCTGACAAGTCATTTCACTGGCTCCCTATCCGTTTCCGTATCCAGTTCAAACTTCTTCTACTGGTCTCTAAGTGCACTCATTCTGCTGCTCCTCACTACCGTTCCTCTCTTCTCTCCCTACACCCCTCCTCAGGAACTCTGCTCCTCTGGCAAAACCCTTCTATCTGTGCCCTTCTCTTCTACTGCAGACTCCAGACTTTGATCCTTCCACCTTGCTGCTCCTTATGCCTGGAACAAACTACTTGAGTCTGTCCATCAGGCTTCATCTCTGGCCCTTTTCAAATGCAAGCTGAAAACTCAACTCTTCGAGGTGGTTTTTGGATCCATATCTGCTTTGACTCTTATGTGTTTCCTTACCTTTCCCTTTGAGATCTCCTTGTCCTCAGCTGTTTGTGTTGAGCGTCCTAACTAGATTGTAAGCTCTGATGAGCAGGGAGTGTCTTTTACATATCCTGTCAGTGCTTGTAGCACTGTACAAATGATCGGTAGTAGTAGTAGTAATCTATGTCACAGAGGTCCGCCTTGAACTTATTCACCCTGTCCTGTGTTGTTCTCTGCTGTCCCCACCTGATTCTCATATGTAATTCTAAGCTCCAAATATTTCCACATCCCTCAGTCCATCAGCTCCTGCTTGCAACACTGTCTGTGCTTTGTAAAGCAATGCCAGCAATAAACTACTGTGGAAATCCAGAGCCATTAATTAATCAAGGTGGCAAGATCTGAGGGTCTAGGGTACAATGTAAAACACACAGCAGGGTAGTGAATGACTCTGTGACTCCGTTAGCAAGTCTGATGTCCAGAAAAACGCCATTTGCACTGGTCTGGTGCCCAGCTGTGGTGTGGCTATTAAACAGCATCTCTTATACAGCATAAAATGAAACATTGCCCCTCTCCCCCCTCCCAGCTATTTACGCCTTTTCCTAGGAGCAGCTTTATGACAGACGCTCAGAAGATTATTTTCTATATTTAGAGAGAATAAAGGTCAAGAAGCAAGCGGTGAGTGATGCTTGTTTATTGGAGTCGCTTAATAAATTGGTGATGAGCTTGCAGGAGCTCTGCGCCCCTCCTCGTGCAAGTGCAAAGGTCCCTCGGGCCTCCTCCGTCTTTCCCTTTCTGCAGCACTCTTGCCCCCTTCTTTGCCCTGCACCAGATTTCTGCCACGATTCATAGTTTCTGCAGGCACCAGGCAGGGGCAACTGTGATATCTTGCTGCAGAGTTCTCGTATGTATGTATGTATGTATGTATGTGTTATTAATTTATTTAACTGTGTTTATATACCAGTAATCTACGAGTCAGAGCGGTTTACATGATAACAACATAAGAACATAAGAACATGAGATATGCCATACTGGGTCAGACCAAGGTCCATCAAGCCCAGTATTCTGTTTCCAACAGTGGCCAATCTAGGTCATATGTACCTAGCAGTTTCCCCAAGGGACACAGGTTCCACAATGCTTGTGTTGGTTCAAGCATTGATATCCTGGGTCCCTTCTTAATAATGGTTTATGGACCTTTCCTCCAGGAACTTGTCCAAACCTTTTTTAAACCCAGCTACATTAACAGCCTTTACTACATCCTCTGGTAACAAATTCCAGAGTTTGATTACACATTGAGTGAAAAAATATTTTCTTTTATTAGTCTTAAATAGTTTACCCTGTAGCTTCATTGCATGTCCCCTAGTCTTTCTATATTCCGATAAGGTAAACAATCGATCTACATTTAACCGTTCCACTCCGTTCATTAATTTATAGACTTTTATCATATCTCCCCTCAGCCATCTCTTTTCCAAGTTAAAGAGCCCTAACCTTTTTAGCCTTTCTTCATAGGAGTATCCTTCCATCCCCTTTACCATTTTGGTGGCTCTTCTCTGAACCTTTTCTAAAATCGCTATATCCTTTTTAAGATACGGCGACCAGAATTGCACACAATATTCAAGGTGCGGTCTCACCATGGAACGATATAGAGGCATTATAATATAAGAACATAACATAAGAACATAAGACATGCCATACTGGGTCAGACCGAGGTCCATCAAGCCCAGTATCCTGTTTCCAACAGTGGCCAATCTAGGTCATACGTACCTAGCAATATCCCCAAAAGACACAGGTTCCACAATGCTTGTACTGGGTCAAGCATTGATATCCTGGGTCCCTTTTTAATAGTGGTTTATGGACCTTTCCTCCAGGAACTTGTCCAAACCTTTTTTAAACCCAGCTATACTAACAGCCCTTACTACATCCTCCGGTAACAGATTCCAGAGTTTGATTACACGTTGAGTGAAAAAATATTTTCTCTTATTTGTCTTAAATAGTTTACCCTGTAGCTTCATTACATGTCCCCTAGTCTTTCTATACTCTGATAGCGTAAACAATTAATCCACGTTTATCCGTTCCACTCCATTCATTAATTTATAGACCTCTATCATATCTCCCCTCAGCCGTCTCTTCTCCAGGCTAAAGAGCCCTAACCTTCTTAGCCTCTCTTCATAGGAGTAGCCTTCCATCCCCTTCACCAATTTGGTGGCTCTTCTCTGTACTTTTTCTAATAACGCTATGTCCTTTTTAAGATACGGTGACCAGAATTGCACACAATATTCAAGGTGCGGTCGTACCATGGAGCGATACAGAGGCATTATAACATCCTTTGTTTTATTCTCCATCCCTTTCCTTATGATACCTAGCATTCTATTTGCTTTCTTGGCCGCCGCTGCACACTGGGCGGAGGGTTTTAACATGTTATCCACGATGACTCCTAAATCTTTTTCCTGGGTGGTGGTTTCTAATGTGGAGCCTTGCATCGTGTAACTATAGTGTGGGTTGTTCTTTCCTAGGTGCATAGCTTTGCACTTGTCCACATTAAATTTCATCTGCCATTTGGATGCCCAGTCTTCCAATTTATCCAGATCCTCCTGCAGTTTTCCACAATCCTCTTGGGTTTTAACAACTTTAAACAGTTTTGTGTCATCTGCAAATTTGATAACCTCACTAGTTATTCCCTTTTCCAGGTCATTTATGAATATGTCAAAAAGCAGCAGACCCAGTACAGATCCCTGGGGTACTCCACTATTCACCTTTTTCCATTGGGAATATTGGCCATTTAGCCCTACCCTCTGCTTTCTATCTTTTAACCAGTTCCCGATCCACAATAGTACACTGCCTCCTATCCCATGAAAGTCTCTGATGGGGGACTTTGTCAAAAGCTTTCTGAAAGTCCAGATACACTATATCAACCGACTCACCTTTGTCTACCTGTTTATGCACACCTTCAAAAAAACATATCAGACTAGTAAGACAAGATCTTCCTTGTGTAAAGCCATGTTGGCTGTCTCCCATTAGGCCATTGTAACTAACAACACTATAAAGCCTATATCGAGGCCTCCAAATGATACTTCAAAAAATTAAATGAGAGACCTCACTCAATCTAACCAAATTGCAAAGCACTTTAAACACAACCCGCAAGTGAAGGCCTCAGAATTAACTCACTAAACAAAACACGTTAGGAGTTAAAATAACATCAATGGCTCTCACTCGCTAACAACAACCATCCAAAATACATGATATACAAACATATTCCATACAATTCCATTTGACATAAACTTGCAAAATATCAACAAATACACAAATCATGTATCAGGATGGAATGTGAATGCCCCAACGCCTTTTCTAGACATCTCATGTGAGCGTTTCGCTACCGCTGTTTCAAGGGGGTCCAACACAAAAATCACATCGACTATAAGCATCGACTGGAGGCATGGCGGGTGATCAAGACTTGGAAGTCAGTTCTGACTAATATGAAGTGGTTTTGCTTATAGTCGATGTGATTTTTGTGTTGGACCCCCTTGAAACAGCGGTAGCGAAACGCTCACATGAGATGTCTAGAAAAGGCGTTGGGGCATTCACATTCCATCCTGATACATGATTTGTGTATTTGTTGATATTTGTTGATATTTTGCAAGTTTATGTCAAATGGAATTGTATGGAATATGTTTGTATATCATGTATTTTGGATGGTTGTTGTTAGCGAGTGAGAGCCATTGATGTTATTTTAACTCCTAACGTGTTTTGTTTAGTGAGTTAATTCTGAGGCTTTCACTTGCGGGTTGTGTTTAAAGTGCTTTGCAATTTGGTTAGATTGAGTGAGGTCTCTCATTTAATTTTTTGAAGTCCCATTAGGCCATGACTATCTACATGCTGTGTAATTTTGTTCTTTATGATGGTTTCTACCATTTTCCCTGGTACTGACGTCAGGCTCACCGGTCTGTAATTTCCTGGGTCACCCCTGGAACCCTTTTTAAAAATTGGTGTTACGTTGGCGACCCTCCAATCTTCAGGTATTACAGATGATTTTAATCAAAGTTCACAGATTACCAATAGCAGGTTTGCAATCTCATATTTCAGTTCTTTCAACACTCTGGGATGTATACCATCTGGTCCAAGTGATTTGCTACTATTCAGTTTATCAAATAGTTGTAATATATCTTCCCGGTGTAGCGATATTTCTCTCAATTCCTCTGCAGTATCACCTTTAAATACCACTTCAGTCTTGGGTAACATCCCTACATCTTCCTCAGTAAAGACCGAAGCAAAGAATTCATTCAGTCTCTCTGCTATAGCCTTGTTTCCTCTTACTGCCCCTTTTACCCCTCTATCATCTAATGGTCCAATTGACTCTCTCACAGGCCTTTTGCTACGAATGTACTTGAAAAAGTCTTTATTTCGTGTTTTTGCTTCCGTAGCAAGTTTCTTCTCAAATTCCCCCGCTTGCCAGTGCTTGTGCTGTTTCCAGTTTTCATCATTTGGCTCTTTTTTCCATTTCCTGAAGGTTGCTTTTTTGGCAGCAACAGCCTCTCTGACCTCACCTTTAAACCATGCTGGCAGTTTTTTGGACTTTCTTCCACTTTTCCTAATGCGTGGAATACAGCTGGTCTGGGCTTCGAGGATAGTATTTTTAAATAACACCCAAACTTGCTGTAAGTCTTTAACCTTTGGAATCTTTTGTTTTATTTTGCATTCCTTTCCTTATCATACCTATCATGGCTTTACATAGTACATAGAAAGGAAGTGTCAGTGAGAAACCATTAAACTAGGTGTTAGGGATCAACTGTGCTACAGCTAAATTTGTATTATTTATTTATTGAACAGGATTTTTTTATACCGCCCTATCATAGGATTCAGAGAGGTTTCCATAAAACAGAACCACGAAGTTTACATAGAACAGGGGGGCTAAACTTGGATGGTTACATGGGGTTAGATAATTCACATGTGTAATCACAGTGGGTAACATTGATGCAGCAAATTAAGCACATCAGGAACATATTTACATGCTGGGGGGAGTGGAGAGGGGGCAAGAGAGGTGTATGTATTGATTTATTTCCATTTTTAATCACTTCTATCAAGAGGGAGAGAAGTTTTTGCAGGCAGGTCTGGGGGGGGGGGGGGAGAGGCAAAGACAAAGCAGTGCGTGGCTTTTTTTCATCTGGTGTAACTGATGATGGCAGCAGCTAGCCCTTGCCACTGAACCTAAGATCCACATATTCAATATATCTGGCCACCGGCATTGAATATGCGGGTCTGCAGGATAGTGTGCAAGCTAACTGGGCAGCACAATATTCAACCACTGCTGTGGTGAAAGTTAGGCCACCCTGATAACTGGGCAGCAGCCGAATATCCCTGCTGCCCATCTCTGCTCCACCGCCAGATGCCCTTGGGCGTTCAGTGGCAGCAGTCAGGTCTGCTGTTTAATCGGGTTGAATACTGGGCCTGATCTTTTTAGCTTCTGCAATGTTAGAAATTGCACCTGAACAAAAGGGGGATGACGACATCATACCAGAAGTGAAATAAGGACTGGAAGACCTCGCTGGTCTTCCTTATCAGCCATCAGGTACTCTGTTGGCACCTACTGTCTGAAAGGGCTGAAGAGGTAAATTCAATGCAAATCTACAGCAAACAGAGGAGAATTAGTGCAACTGCACCCATAATTTGAAAGAACCTCAAACAGCTTCTATTGTACTACTGTATTAAAAATAAAGTTTCTAGCAATCTTATTTATCCTTGTCACAGACAGATCCTCAGCAAGGGATACAATTCCAAGGTCAGCAGTTAGGTTACAGACAAACATAATAGGTCTGAGTCACTGAGGCTCCTCTCCCGTTCTGTGTCTATGGGAAAACTTCTCGGTGACTCAGGTCCTATGGCAGACAACAGCAGAAAAATGCCTTATAGGAACAGGGCCGACTCAAGGGGTGGTAGCACCCTCAGCCAACATTTGCTTTTGTGCCCCCCTCCCCCCAGGTCTGATCTTTCAGTGTAAGCTGCACAAACAGGGGTAAATTTTCAGCCCACTGGCTTGTTAAATGCCAGCCTCTCATTGAACTCTATCTGTGCCGCTCTTCATATAGAATATAGAGACAGTGAAGCGTGCTCGTTGTATGATCTGTTTAGACTAGGCCTGATATTCCACAGAACTAAACTAAACCACAAGAGTGGCTGCATATTGCCACTATCTGGATCATTTTCTTTCCCCCTCTAAACCTTTCTCTTTATGAAGCTCCATTTAATATATTTCTCCCTTATCCTGTTCCCTTCCCCGCCCTACACTGTAAATAGCTCCGCCTCAGCATCCGCTATTCTGCTGTATATGAGAAAAGCTGATTTGTAAATAGCACCTTGTAATATAGTTTGATATGTTCTATGTTCTTTGTAAACAAGTTCTGTTCATGGTAAACTGCCCCTGATCACTGGCAGGGGCGGTATATAAAAACGTTTAAATAAATAAAATTAAATAAATAAATCTGCATATTTTTAGAAAATATATAGAAAGGCTCATTATGTATTTGCCAGTAAATACCTAATTGTCTTTGAATATCACTCTAATAGGGCATCATTACTCATTCATATGGAGTACTCCCAGACTCACCAATAACCGCCCCCCCCCCCACAAAAGCAACAGATGCAGAGCAGAACTAGGGTGTTTCACTTTACATTACAACATACAAAAACACTCTATTCAAATTCTAGTCTCAGATCAGTGACACCATCACTAACTCCCTCCACAGCTAGACATTGTGCATAGTTGGTTGATTGATTGAACAGATTTTATATACTGCTCTATTTTACAGTCAGAGCAGTTTACATAAAATTTAAAATCCTTCACCATCTTTCTGCTACCTCCCTCAGTAATCTAGTAAACTGGACACCCCACAGCAGAGTCAGAAGAATAAACCTGACTAACACTCCAACTATTCCCACAATGGCCAGTAAATGCTCCCAGTTGACCAGACACAGAGCCTTCTCACTATTTGCCCCTCCACTCTGGAACTCCCTACCTGCTCCAATCAAGACTAATCACTGACCTGTCCACCTTTAGAATAACGATAAAGACACACCTCTTCCAGCTATATTTCAAACATATAACATAGCTCACTAGGATGATCTCACCCAAACTTACCCAATACTGACAGATTGTAAATAGTTGTTATTCTGTAATCCATGATGTTTAATATCTTGTTTTATGTATCAAGTTCAAATATTCCATGTCTACATGTTTTATGTACCAAGTTCAAATGTTCTATGTATATTGTTTCATGTACCAAGTTGTTACAATGTAAACTGCACTGATTTAAAATAGCGCGGTATGTAAAACCAAATAAATCAATAAAATAAAATAAAACAATAAACATGCACAGCGTACATAGGATGGGTAAATTAACATGGAGGAATTAACTGCAGAAAATTTAACAATCGGGTTCACTCAGAGGAACATGGATAGAGTGCAAATTGACACTCAACACCAGCATCAAGAACTAAAATTGCACCAATCAGCACTGCAAATATTCTAGAACACCAGCACCAAGCTGAAGTACTTCGGATTCCTAGGGAGAGACTCTATGCTAACCCTTACCTCAACTGCACATGGAAAACACAGACCAGCACCAATTAAAGAATAAGAAACTACAAAAGACAAAAATTGAAATGGAAAACGCCAAATCAGACAGCAATTTATGAAACATGAAAGAAGGAGGAAAAGAAATGCTTTTCCTCCTATAACGAACTATAAAAAATGCACATTTTCAAAGCTGACATTTTATTCTCTATAAACTGACACTCTTGTATCTTTCTTGTCTAATCATCTTATTTTTCCAGTTGGGTTGGTCCCAGTCTTTCTTTACTATTTCCTCTTGTTGGTATTCTTTTAAGTCCTTTTCCATTTTCTGTTTCTTCACACTCCCTGTCTTCTTCCTCCTTTCCTTCCCTACATCTCTCTATGCCATTGATCCTTCTATTTCTCTCATTTGCCTTTTACCTGACTATAGCTTCATTTCCTTCCTACAATCCTCCCTCTTTTCACCATTCACCTACTTGTCAGCTTTCTATTTCCTAATCTTATTTTTCTAATCCGCCCATTCCACATCTGTGTCACTCCTTTGCCAGCATTCTTACGCCCTCCCCCCCCCCCCCCGTCTTTCACCCTCTTTCTAGTCTACCATTTCCTCCGCTGTATTTATCTCCTCCCCAGTCTCTCTTACCACCCTCTGCTTCTCATCACTTTACCAGCCCCAGCTCATTCCCTAACATTATCTTTCCTCCTCCAGGCCCTTTCTTATGTCTTACTCCCATCTAGGCTTCCATTTCTCCCATTTCTCCCCTCTTTCACCTGCTTCAAGGAAGACCTGTCCCTTCTACATCCATGCAACTGCTCCAACTCCTCCCCAACCTCTCCAGGTCTTTCAAACCTTCTCCCCTCCCCATATTTCTGCACTTGGTCTCACAGCCCTACTCATATCCCCTTACCCAGTCACCTTGTCCCCACTGTCCTCTTAATCTCTGGTCAATTTCTTAGTCCCTACTATCCCCACAATCAACTCCAAGTTCCCACTCACAATCCCATCCAAATCCCGAGCCCTCACTTAAAATCCCAGTACCAGTCTATCCTAGATTTCTTCTTCTGTTTTCTCACCGAGTCTCCACCTTTCAGAGTCCTTGCTTTCCCACATCCCATGTCCCTAGACCATTAAATTATAGAGGGGTAAAAGGGGCACTAAGGAAGGAGAGACTGAATTAATTCTTTGCGCTGGTCTTTACTAAAGCAGAAGTAGTGAGGTTGCCCATGCCTGAAATGATATTTCAGAGGGATGAGTGGCCTAGTGGTTGGGGCAAGGTACTTCAGGCCGGAAGGTCGGGGGTTCAAATCCCACCGGACAGCAACCTTGGGCTAGAAGGACTGGGGTTTTTAGTCCCACAGGTGCTCCTTGTGGTCTTGGGCAAGCCACTTAACTCTCCATTGCCCATGTTCCCTGTAAGTATTAGTGTATGTGTCTCATATCCCCTCGTGTTAAATGTATCCCCCAACCGCTTTGACCTGGTGAAAAGCGGGATATAAATGCAGCTAAATAAATAAATAAAATAAAAATAAATTTAAAGTAGATGTATCGGAAGAATTGAAAGAAATATTGATAAACTGGGACGATAATGGTGAAAGAGTTTCTGATGTTATAGTGGGAGATCATTTTGCATCCAGTGATCACCAGATGGTGTGGTTCAGTATTAGGACTAGGGCTGATAGAATCTATTCAAAAGCGAGGTTCTTATACTTTAGGAAAACTAACTTTGCTAAGATGGGCCAATACCTCAGGTAATCGTTAGTGGGGTGGGAACAGCTGGGGGATGTAGAAAAACAGTGGGCAAAACTGAAAGGGGATATTTTAAAGGGAACCAATCTTTTTGTTAAAATGGTAAATAAAGGTAAAAGGGAAAGGAAACCACTATGGTTTTCGAAAGAAGTAGCTGAAAAGGTGAAGAAGAAGAGGGAGGCCTTACATAGTAACATAGTAACATAGTAGTTGACGGCAGATAAAGACCAGCATGGTCCATCCAGTCTGCCCAGCAAGATGGCAAGAGTAGGTGCACCTGTCGCTCCGCGCAGGCCACCCCTCCCCATATCCTTGTTCAGGGGTAAACCCACCACTCCATGTAGGACACCCCTATTTGTTGAGACGTTATATGGTTCAGAAGTTAGATGGTACCGTTTATTTTGTTTTTTTCCTATTTCTTCATGAAATACAAGAGATCACAGAGAGAGGAAGCAGGCATCTATATTTGGAAAAACTTAGAGAAGCTAGCAAAGTAGTCAGGAAAGCAAAGATTCAAAAAGAGGAGGAAATAGCCAATGCATGTCCAGTACTGTACCACTCCCTGTGTGGTCTACGGCTCCCTCTCCCCTGAGTGATGCTGCTGCAGCAGAGCATCGGTGAAAACCCTCAGACTGTTGCATTTTACCTCTGCTGCCCCCTCCGCTGCCTCCCTCATGAGCCGTACCTCATGCACCACTGCATCTCTAGAGCACACAGGCTCCTGAGTTCTGCCTGCATCACAGGGGGATGGGGGAGCAGTGGAGATGGCCATTGGGGGCTGCTGTCGCAGTCTTTGGCTGGTCAATCCTGCATGGGCAGACCCCTGGGCCTGAGAATTAGATGACATGCTTGTGGGGTGAGCGGCCCTGGAGGGTGTGGGGTGATGCAATGGCAGCCCTTCGGGTCCAGATACCTCCCTTGCCCCCACCTTTACAACTGCAGCCACAGTGACTAATGGTTCTCGAACCTCCACTACTGCTGTCTGCCCTTCCCTCGTCTCCACAGCAGCTGCTTCAGGCCCCTCATCCAGCCTTCCTGCACCTCCCTCATGTCCTCAACGTGTCCTCTGTCCTCCAGCTCCTCCCCGTCTGCCTCCTCCTCCTCCTCTTCATCTCCTTTGTCCTCATCCCCCTCTCCTTCATCCTCCTCTTCTTCTTTTCTGTCCTCCTCCTCCACCATGTGTTTTTCCTCCTCTTCCTCTTCCCTTTCCTCCTCCTCCTCCTCCTCACCATCCTCAGAGCTCCTTTGCTGCTCAGGCCCCATGCTACCAGGCACAGAGGCTGTCGCAGAGGTTGTGGTGCTGGTAGAGGTGGAGCTGCCATTCTGCTGCTGCGATGACGTGTTGGTGTCTGCTGTGACAGCAGTGTCCTGTGCAGGCCGGTCCTGCTGTGCTGCCGGATTCTGTGGAGTGTCCTGCTGCCGTTGCACTACGTAAACCAGTTTCCAAACAGTACATGTGGCATTACATGGCATCTCACAGCTGGATGTTGTAGAGTCACATAGCAATACAGGCCCATGCTGCCTTGGTTACACCATGACATTGTCTTATGGCTGTGGGACTAGGCCGTCCCCTTTCCATTCCCAGACCCTGGGTCCCCTGATCTACTTCTATGGCTTTCTAGTCCATGTATGCAATGCTGACTGACTGACCTCTCCGACACCATATATACTGCTGGATCACAGGGCCACATCCCTGCCGGCCTAGCTGACATAGCTGTGCTGGATAAGGTCTGGAGTCCGGAACCTCATAATCTTGAATATGCATTTCAGGGCCTCCAGGGTCTGCATCACACCAAAATCCCTATGGGAGAGATTGATGGGATCATAAGGTGTCATTTAGGCTT
The DNA here is from genome assembly GCA_033557465.1 of Ichthyophis bannanicus. Lineage (NCBI taxonomy): Eukaryota > Metazoa > Chordata > Amphibia > Gymnophiona > Ichthyophiidae > Ichthyophis > Ichthyophis bannanicus. Next base: position 126,252,493 of record CM066049.1, read on the forward strand.
AACACAGCACCTCAGGCCTGTCACCCTCTCCCCCCATGTGCACGATGTGTGAAACAGCCACTGCCTCATCTGCCCCCCTCTACACCTTCTGCCCTGCCATCTCCCATCCTCTCTAGGCATTTATGTCAAACTTTGGTGTTGCAGTGCGTACACAGAACTTGTAGGCCAACTGGTCCCCAGCCTCTATGAGCTCCCTTTCCCCCCCTTTAACATACCTATTGCTCCCCTGCCTAAACACTGCAACTGCACTCCCCTTACCCTCACACCATCCTTGACCTTCTCCTGCCACACGCTGTTCACCACTCCCTTTGTGACCTCTCAGTGGAGCCGCCTTTGCTACACACACACACCACTATGCTTCCAACATCATTATCCTTGCATGGGGCCATACAGGGGCCAGGAACACACACTACCCCAGCCAACATATTTATCTTTGGGCTGCCGCATAGCAGAGATTAGTATTCCTGAAGATAATGGCTGATAGTCTGGACATCTTGCACAGTGTATTGGTTCTGTGGCCAGACTTGAACCTGTGCCAGACTTGAACCTGTGTTCTCTTGGTTTGGCTGTAGTGCCCCCCCAGGCTGAGCTATTGTGTCTGCTTTATAGATGACTGGCCAGTTGTTTGCTATAGCAGCACCCCTGGGTTGTGTGACATTGCAGGGCTGGCTGCCTTCTCCTCCCAGAGACTGTTCTCCCTTACATGATGGATAGCTTTGGGGTTTGAGGGCCATCCCCTTTTGACCTGTCTACTATCATGGCCCTCCACACCCACCACCTGGCACCAATGACTTACTCACCCATGCAGCCACAACTGGATGGTCCTCCAGATGCATGTGGCCAGCTGTAGATTTGCCCTGTGGTGGCCTCTGGGGTACAGCACCCACTCCTACCTCAGCACAAAGCATGCTAAGGCCTTTGCCTCCTCCCTGCTAAAATTCTCCTGCCTTCTCTTACTCTTCATTTTGTCTGTAACCCCTTCTCGGGGAGGGGGGCATACTTGGGGAGTGTGCCAATGGGGAGCCCTGCAGTGGACATCTGGGCATTGCAACGTGGGTCTTTCATTATCCATGTCTATGGCGTGGATGCGCCATATCACATGGGTATGATGGAAGGCGTATTGAGCGATGTGCGGGCTTCCTCCCAAACCGCATATTTATTTATTTATTTGAACAGTTTTTCTATACCGCCCCTTCTAATGAGCGGGGCGGTTTACATCAAACAAATATCAGTTACAGAGAACGTTATTGTAAACTATGATACAATTGAACTATTTACAGATCATCTATCCACATATGCTAGCGTATAGTGGAAGCTGGCTAACTTAACTATATACATGGTAACTAGGGAGCGATTGATAGAAGTCTATAAATTAATGAACTAGGGAGCGATTGATAGAAGTCTATAAATTAATGAACGGAGTGGAACGGGTAAACGTAGATTGACTGTTTACGTTATCAGAATATAGAAAGACTAGGGCACATGCAATGAAGCTACAGGGTAAACTATTTAAGACTAATAAAAGAAAATATTTTTTCACTCAACGTGTAATCAAACTCTGGAATTTCTTACCGGAGGATGTAGTGTAGCTGGGTTTAAAAAAGGTTTGGACAAGTTCCTGGAGGAAAGGTCCATAAACCATTATTAAGAAGGGACCCAGGATATCAATGCTTGACCTAGTACAAGCACTGCAGAACCTGTGTCTTTTGGGGAAACTGCTAGGTACGTATGACCTAGATTGGCCACTGTTGGAAACAGGATACTGGGCTTGATGGACCTTGGTCTGACCCAGTATGGCATATCTTATGTTCTTATGTTACCAGTTAGAGTAACATGTCAGCTAGGAAGGTGCTGAGGTGACATTGATTTAGGTGGGAGGGGTTGATATGTGATTAGTTCGCTAGGTCCCATATATGGGGTCATTTTGTCCCCCCTACACGCATTGCCCGCATTCCTCCCATATGGCGTCCATCTTCAAGCGGCATACACAAGATTCTGCCCACCACACAGTCACTAAACCTCATATTCGTGGTTTACTCGTGTTTAATCCTCCTTACTCATGATTCCTGTCTTTCTTTGAGCGTGTGTTTTCCTGCGCATTGTGCCGCCTTTGCCGCCTTACTAAATATCGGGCCCATTGTACCTTCATTTCCTGGACAAGCTGAACCTAGAAATGAAGCAGGTACAAAGCGTCCAGCCAGCTGTACCTATGAAACATTTTCAAAGAGAAAATATGGCTGGAATTTGAACCTGGGCGGGCTGTTTTGAAAATTGCCTCCACATTACTAATTTCTATTCAATGTTCTTGAGAATTACCTACTCCAGTGCAATTAGCTAATTACCTACTCTGTAAAGATCCAGTGGGCAGACTTTATCCTCACTTTCTATTTTTCACAAATGAATGAAAGAAACTGGAGCAATTGCTTGAGTTTAAGTCAGTTTATTGTGCCATTAATATGACCATAAACAAGAGAAACATGTTTCTAGCTTTTGCAACTTCCTTGCTGACAATGTGAAAACGGGTATCATCGAGAGAAAGGCAGGAGGCACTCTGCTCTTGTCATGTTGTAAAATCACCTTGGGAGCCTAACCGTTGAACTGCAGCTAATGATGCTGTAGGAAGAGCTGTGGAACAGAAAAGGGAACAGTTTCACAGTAGCACAAACATTACGGATTGCGTTACAGCAGAATTGTCTTGGTCGATAAAACTCTATAGCCCAGATGTGGATGCCAAGAAGGAAGAAGGGTGTCATAGATGTAGTGCAGGCAAACCACTATGCTGCCTCGGCGAATCTCTCCATAAAGACAGTTAACAAATCTTAGCAAAGAAATACAGTCAATACATTTTATTGCATTATTTGTTTCAGTTCTTTGTATTTATTTTTGTTGTTTAGCACATTCTGTATATTGCAGCTTTAGTGCCCACTAAAATGCTGAAACATAACAAAATGAAATTTTGCGGTTTTATTCCATGCTTTTATTTTAAAAATGGCACAAAATAAAACAAAAAATGTATTGCTATATTTTCATGTCTTTTACCTTTCTTTTTTCTTTGAAAAGTTATACAAATCTAGACTATTTGTACTAAGTTGTATTAAATTTTCCAAGGGGTATTTTGGGCATTCGACTTTGATTACTATCCATGGTTCCAAATGTCTTCCATTGGCCCGATATTCAAACGTCACGGCAGTCAGTGACAGTGCTTAAAGACTGGCGTAACATTCACTAGCAATGTCCCAGTAGAAGTTGCCACTGAAAATTCAGTTTGAGTGGTACAATCCAGATGGGCGCTGACCTTATCCGTATGCAGTGATTTTCAGACACACTTATCTGTATAGTAACTTAGGCTCCTTTCCATGCGGCCTAAGTCATCCAGATAAGTGCCAAGTGAAAATTACACGAAGCGGATAAAGTCGGCACTTATTCAGATAGCAACAATACCACCCTCGCTGTCCCCTTAGACCACCCCTGTAGTAAGTGGATAATGTCAGGGCAGTCTGTAGAGACATTCAGTAGTACTATTTGCGGTGTCGTATATCTCAGCACTTGTCTCCGGATAACCTCTCCCTCTTGGACTGTCCAGATAAGGCTTTCAAATATTGGCCCAAATGTTTTCATGTCTTTTTAAAATGAAAGCACGGTCCTAGTTGTCACAAGACCTGAAGCCTTATTGTGTGATGCTAATCCTTCTAATGTCCAGCTCAGTCTTTTTCTCAGAAAGGGATGGCCAGACTTTCATCTTATAGCCACGGACTTGCTTTAGACTGGCAGGAGTAGCCTAGTGGGTACAGCAGCAGGCTGAGAACCAGAGAAACCAGGCTGAAAGTCCACTACTGCTCTTTGTAGCCTTGAGCTGGTCACTTAACCTTCCATTGCCTCAGATACAAACTTAGCTACTAAGCCCTCTGGGGATGGGAAATAACTTAGAGCACCTGAATGTACATAGGAAGATGTTCAAGAAAAGAGCTGCATGACCGGTAGCATGCGATGCCTGCTGCATCTCTTCCTTCTGCTGCATGCCCGGCGTTGGTGTGTCTCTCATCTCAGGCAGTCCATCCCCGTACCTCAGCCTGGTCAACGCCCAGAGGATTCTGCCAGCGTTTCGGCATCCCTGCAGTTGTGCGGGGTTGCTGAGCCTGTAATTCAAGCAGTGGAAGTTCTATGATAGGTGGTTGGTGGTGCGGCTGGAGAGAAGGAGAAAACCGACCCCTGTGACTTAGGCGTTAGTCTGGGTAAAGTGGTTCCAGCTGTGGATGTTCCTGAAGGGCCTCGACCCCTCCCCCAAACCCCTGATGGGCTTCGTTCCAGTATGCATGGGGGTTTTGTCTGCCAAGAAGATTGGTTTGGATGACATTTGGGGAGTGTTATAGAGGATTGAGGCTGCAGTGAGTACTAATGTTTCTCTGGGATGCGGGTTGCGGGGCTGCACGTCCTGGTGGGACGTGCAGGCCTGCAAGCCATCCGGGCCTCCTTCCCCCTCCAGCTCTCCCTTTACATCCTGGCGGGGAGGGAGGGTTTGGGAGCTGGGCAGAGTGGGGGAGGGTGAACCTAGCAGGACGTACAGGACCAATTCAGGTCATAGCCCTGTATGTCCTGCCGGGTCAAAGAGGATTGGGCCCCCCCAGGGCTAGGGCCCCACTGCCCAATCCAGGCCCCGGCAGGCCAGCCGTGGGTCAGGTGGTGGGGATGAGGAGGGCCTAAGCCATGGGAGTCGGGGTGCCTGCAGGGAGGATGTCTCCACAGGTGGCAAGGGCATGCTGGGCCCTCCAAGGGCCCGATTTTGTGCACCATGGGAACGTTTAGTTCCCACGGTCCAGAATCAGATCCAAATGGGCCAGTCTTTATCGGGGACGTCTGGACGGCTCAGACGTACCCTTCTGAGAATCAGGTTCTATGCATGGACCTACCACCGTGTACACTCATCCGTTCCAGAATTTACTAACCAATTAACATAGCAACATAGTAAATGAAGGCAGATGAAGACCAGCACGTCCATCCAGTCTCCCAGCCAAGTACTTTTACTTTCCATTGAAACTGCTGTTTGTGTTGGTTGCCCCCCCCCCCCCCCCCACCCATTCTGCTTCTTGTTACTGCTTTTCCATGGCCGTTTTTTGAAGTGTAAAAGTTACGGATAAAATGTGGAAGTTGTGACTTTTCTAAAATTGCTGCTTAGGCACGTAGAACATTTACACGTGCAAATGCCAGATATGCCTTCTAAAAGGGCCTCCTTATTTTGCCAATCTAAGAAAAGATAGCAGGCTCTCAAAATGTCCCATTTCTTCTTTGCCAGTAGGACAGAAGACTCTGAGCCACGCATGGAGAGACCTCAGTCATGCCATCACATCTTGGATTAAATCACTTCTAAGAAATTATGCATCAATTCTTTTTGTTGCTTTTGTTATTTCTACAATTAGAAAAAGCAATAAAAATAGATTGACCATTTTGGCCTTTCATGGTACATACAGTAAATGCCCCAAAAGTTTTAAATCTACTCACAATTTTCATTTTCCTCCCAAAATTGGTTAATAAGGGCAGAAAAACAATATGAAAGACCAATTGCATTCAGGACTGGATTTGTGCCCTGTGTCTATAGCGACAAAATCCTAGTGGGGGATGGGGACGATCCTCTTCCCCACTGGGGTGTTGACCTTCAATCTGATTTGATGGAACTTCTTCTCTTTGGCTGGTCATAGTAACATAGCATAGTAAATGATGGCAGATAAAGACCTGTATGGTCCATCTAGTCTGCCCAGTGAGGTGGTGAGGGTTGTACCCGCTGCTCCATGTAGGTTACCCCCTCTGTGCCTTTGTTTAGGGTTGTACCTGTCGCTCTGTGCAGTTTATCCATCTCTATGTTTGAAATGTTAAACTCATTTAAGTTTTCTTTGAGTACATTTTCTTGCAATAAAGGGGTCCTCTGTTTCTGTCCCATGCCTTTTTGAATTCTGTCACTGTTTTCCCCCCATTGAGAGGGCATGGGGGTATGAGAACGATGGAGGACAATGGGGGAGGGGAAGAAGTGGCACGATGCTTATACTGCCTGGGAGAGCCTAAAGGCAAAATCAGTCACTGCTGATATTTCAGTACAGGCATTCTGGCAACTTAAAAGATTTTGCAAGGCATTAAATATATCCTGTTGTTTGTAATAATATATAATTGAAGTTTCTTCCCTGACAAGGGGAAAAGTCACTGCAGGAAATCGTCTGCCAACTGTCTACTAAATTAAGGCCCAATGCTGGAAGACTTCCTGCCTGTAAATAGCACAACATCACCTGGCACACTCCCAGTCTAACTGGATGCAAGGTATCCGGACATTGTGGTAAAGCAGAAAAACACATTGATAAAAGAGATGTCAATGACAAGTGATTATTCTGTGAATCATGTGGAGACGGAGAAGACTCTCAAGTACCAAGAAGTGCAGTCAGGGACCAAGAAAATGTGTCAGAGATATAGAAATATTTCCTATTGTGTTGGATGCCACAAGCCTGATTAAGAGGAATTTCTAAGCACACCTTGATACCTTTCCTATACATGTCACATCCTACGAACTCCAGAAGGAAGCTCTCTTTGGCACGATGCAAGTACTGCAGTGAGCGTTAGCAGTAAATTTGAGAGACTGAGATCATACTCCCTATGCCCTGGCTTAGGAACGAGGTTCATGACTGTCATGGTATGCGCAAAACTAACTCATTTGCAAACGTTGCGCTCATTTATTTAAAGCAAGCTCTTTATCTGCCACCTCTTTCATAGAGCATTCACCTCAGAGTTCTGTAGTATTCAGAGTTATAAATAAAATGGGGTTCAGTGGGGTTCAACCCAGAGCATACCAGAATCTGCTTGGTCCTCTAGTCTCATTTCCAAGTCTTTCAGGCCAACTGTGGAATGAATCAGTTAAAGCACAATCTCTCTAGAGGTTTGTGTGCTGGTCAACCTGTCATTCATGTTTCAAAACGTGGATGTTGGACTTACCTTGGGATCTCCTGGCATTACCCAAACACAGATTCCCCATAAATAAGTGTATTTAAAGATGGAATAAAGGGTGGGGAGGAAGCAAGATGGTGCCTTGAGAGGGCGGTGATCCGGATCCTCGGCGTTGTCTTTAGTGAGCAACCTACCCATGCATGTTATGCCGAAGTGCAAGGCAAGCAGCTGCACCATCCGGCTGGAGCAGCTGTGGGTGGTAGTGGTCAGCTTACCCTTGATGCTCTGGGAGTCCGGTTGGCAAGAGGAGAGTTTGCTGTCTTGGACCATCCCGGAGGTTCTCCTTTGGAGCAGTGCACAGAGGGGGCTTCATTGAGCCCCGAAGAAGGATCACTTCCCTGGTAACCTGGAAGCGCTCCTGCGGGGGAGTCGGTTCCTCCAAATGCTGGATTAGTTCTGTCAGCAGAGGGAGGTGTGCTGGGCTGCCCCCTTGCTCAGTCTTCTCCCGAATGCAGGACTCTAGTTTGTGGAGTGGAAGTCTTGCTGGAGGATCATTTGGGGAGTGGATTTGGAGTGTCTTCTTTGGAGAAGGAGCCTGTAATCACCATGAAGGTGCTGTGGAACTCAATCAAGTCTTTGGATGAATCTCTCCTTTCAAGTTTGTTGCAACTTTCTTTGAAGGTGGATTCTGTTACAGAGCTGGTTTCGTCTCAGAAGAATGAAGTGGCTCAGCATGAGGGCAGACTAAAAGAACTGGAAGGGTAAGTGACAGAGTTTGGAGCTTTAAAGGACTCCCAAGTTAAGGAAAGTCTTGGGCTTTGGAAGAAGGTGTAATTTTGGAGAATCAGCTTAGGAGGAACAACTTGTGGTTTCTTGGGTTTCCTTGGTGCCCGCTGCTTGGACTAGTGGAGCTGGTGAAGAAGTACCTGGTCGAGGTCTTGGGGTGGACAGTGGACAATCTCCCACTGGTGGCTTGGGCGTTTTATGTGCCTTTTTCCAGCATTGGCTCTGGCAGCCCTAGCTGCCCTCAGGAACAGTTGGACTGAACCAGATTTCTCGAAAGCTCTCTGGAACTGGTAACATCTTGTAGTACTCTGCTGGTCTCTTTTACGTTTGAGCAGGATAAAGTTTCTGTTTTATGCTTGTATTTTAGGCACATGCAAGAGCAGTTTATAGGTTCAGTTGTTCATATATTTCCTGATGTTTCTAAACAGGTCTGGTGAAGAGAATTCTTGGCCTTATGGTCCAGGGTCCTCTCGCTTCATGGGACCTGGCTCTTGAAATTTCCTTCTTTATGCTATGTTAGTTTTCTGGGGCAGAATTATTGCTTTACCGAAGCAAAACAGCTCTTAGAGCTTACTATTTCTAAGGAGGGCTCTCCGGGGCCTAATGGGGGAGCTCCATAGAGTGCGTTCTGCTGACAGCATTTCTCCTCAGCTTTCTTTGTGTATAATGTATTTTTCCTCTTTTTTTCTTTTTCTTGGTTCTTGTCTTTTTTATTGTGGGCGGTTGAGTAGGCAAATTATTTTTCTTTTGTTGTATATTTCTTATTGTTTATTGACTATATCGTTATTGTTAATGGTTTAGAATTATTAAATAAAAAAACAGATGGAATAAAAATAAATTTTAAACAACTTTGGGTATACAGCTTTTAAAGATAGCACAAGGACTGTAAAGTACTTTTAGCTGTATGGAGGCAGAATGCCTTAAAGGGCAGGTTCACATGCGTGTGAGCGTACACCAGTAGATTATAGGGCTATGAAGCTCAAAAATGTTTGTATTGTTTTGTTTTTCTTCAATAGTGTGCACTGCTTGCAAAAGTGCACACTGTTACACAATAGCACATATTATTCATGCATGCATGTACAGAGTTCACTATTCACGCATGCATGAATAGTGTATGATGTTGCATAAAAATGTGCACTATTGATGGGAGCCCTGTTTGCAGAGATCTCAGCTTTTATGACAAACAAAAGCACAGCCCTAGTTCTCTGCTGCGTGCATGTGTACAATGTCACTTGCACTCTGCCATTTGTGTGTATATGCCGCTGTTTTTGTCACAGTCACCGCAAGGTATGTGAATACAAGGACAAATTGATTCCTCTACTCATACTGTACATGGTTGGAATTTGTTTATTCCCATTATTTGGCAAGCATGCACACTAGCCTACATATACTATACCAAATATGCTTCTAATGAACACCTCCTGGAGTGGAGGAGTAGCCTAGTGGTTAGAACACTGGCTTGGTAACCAAGCAACCAGGGTTCAGTTCCCACTAGCACTGCTTGTGGCCTTGGGCAAGTCACTTAACCCTCCATTGCCTTGGAAGAAAGGCCTGGCAATCTACTTCCGGTGACTGCCAAGAAAACCCAGGAGCTTTTGGGTCACCAGGAGTCAGGACTGACTCAAAGGCACACATTGCATTGCATTTGAACACCTCCTACAGTATACAGATATATTTGTATTTAGAAAGAGTCACATTTCTTCATTTCCTTGTGGTCATTCCTTCCTTTCACATGCTTTTGAGTGTATTCAGCTGTCTAGTGACACTGAGGCACCAAACAGATCCTTTCATACTTTATAACAGAGGGAAACTGATGCCTCTGTTTATGGTTGGGGAAAAATCAGTTTTTCCCAGATTGAATTTATCGTTTGCATTTGTTATAAATCGGTTTGGTTGGATTTTCAAAGAGGAAAGGGGATTTTCCCTGCCTTTCTTATCACCTAATATTTCATATCTGAATTGGGTGCTTTCAGCACATAGTAGTATTTCTGCATATTGCATAGGGGAATAAAAGCCATAGAGTATGTCTTCAGTATAATACTTTATTACTACACTAATCTCCTCTCAGCTATGCAAAAATACTGACAAAAGCTCAAAGTATATTCTGTCTGATGTTCAGAGTACCGGACGGAGTTCTCTCCAATGCCTTCCACTAACAAGCCCAGTAGAGGAAATGGGCTACTGTAGGGTGAACACAGCTGCATCATACAGCAGGGATCTGAAGCCAATAGCAAGCATCAGAGGACAAGGAACACCTGAGATACTTAATTCACACTAAAATTGAAGCTCGCACGAAAAAGAAACAAACAAATGGATGATACCTCGCAGGATTATCTAGGGCTAGGCCACTCCCTGTCTTACTGCAGGATGTAGTGAAACTAAACCAGTCCAGCCAGGTGTACTCCAAATTCATTCTTATAAACCTCCAGCGATGGAGTTTCTGCCACTTCCTTGGATAACTTATCTCGGTACTGAACTGTCCTGATAGGTAGAGGTTCTTGTTCCTAATGTCTAGGGAGCTTCAGATGTGCCAGTGAAAACCCAGGTTCTGTCGCTTTAATACGCATTCACTGCATTAGTGGAACAGGTTGTGGATATAGGGGGATAGTACCAAACAGTCTGCAGCGAGGTGTAAACAACCTAATATTTATTTAATTGACCTCAGGGAAAATCATTGATTGCCAACCCGACACGGCCATGTTTCGGCAATGCCTTCGTCAGGGGTTTGGTCAATTAGATCATGCTATCTGGTTCTATGCATGAGTCTGAGGATTGAATATCACTGTATCTTATAATAGTAACATGCCATCAGGAATTCAGTCTAGGTTTGAAAAAGAAAAACCAGACTGGTTGGTTTCCTGTGCGAATGTGTGGTTTGCTTTCTGGTTGGACTCTATAGAGTGGTATTAACCACCAGGCCAATGCAGAAAACTAGCACATCCTGTAAGCACAGATAACACCACTTTTAAGCACATTTAATGTTAACGACAAATGTTGAAAAGAAATGGACGTGTTCCTAAATAGCAACAGAAAAACTAGCGCACAATTAACACCAAGTATTTAAATGTATTTCAATTACAGGCAAAGGAGCAGCACATAACAAACTGGTGGCAGCGCCCAATGCAGAGAAACACATGGAGTATTTTGCAAATAGCTCTAGCGCCAGTATCTCTATGCCTGGGTCTGAGATGACTTAAATATCTAGCGTGGGCCACGACAGTATTTTGATGGCATTGGGTGCTTTCCCCAATGCCTGGATCATCTTCCCTTCAGATGATCCAGGCATGGTGAAATACTGTCAGGGGCCACTGCCCCCAACAGAAAACAAATCCTGTGGCCCAGCGGTCCTGACCCCCCCCCCCCACCTGCCCAAGTAAAATAATCCCTGGTTGCCCAGCAGCCCCAAACTCCCACCTCCCTCCCGGTACCTTCAGAAATAAGTGGGAGAGCTGTCCTCGTGCTTCCGCTCTTGCCCCGCCATCATGAAAAACGATGGTGCCTGGCCCGACGCAGTGCATCCTGGGATGCACCGAGTAAGGTCAGACTGCCATGTAAGGTAGAAGATGCCTCATATGACAGTCTGACTCCACCTGGTGCATCCCAGGATGCACCGCAAGGTGCCAGGTGCCGCCATTTTTCATGATGGCGGGGCAAGAGCAGGAGCACGTGGACAGCACTCTCGCTCATTTTTGAAGGTACCGGGAGGGGGGATTGGGGCTGTTGGCCACCAGGGTTTATTTTACTTGAGCAGGTGGGGGGATCAGGACTGCTGACCAGGGAGTCACTGTCTGTCAGGGGCACCAGCCCCACAGCATTTTGATGGCATCAGGGGCTTTCCCCAATGCCTGGATCTGTCGGGGCTCCTGTTTCTCTGGGAGAGCATGCCAAACTTTCACCAACTTCTTGTTTGCATGTGTTTGGCTTGCTCACCCAGTATAATGCCATTTTGTGCACAGTTTAAGTGGCTCATTTGCATGCACTTCCCTTGCTACATGTCCTTGCTGAAGTTGGTGCGCTGCAAATAGGCATAAAAGGTTGATAGAGTGTGATGCTAACACTGGCTTTCTGTATCGGTCTGCAAGTTTTAAACTTTAGCTTTAGTGATCTGACAATTCATGTGATAAAAAGACTGAAGTTACATTCTGCTGTTATGATGAAATAAAATGCATCACTCGTGTTTTGCGTGGATTATTATTGATAACTGGGAAAGTGATTCAGGAGGGTTGCAGAGGACTGTTTTTCAGGATAACACGCTCCTGCAGTAGCTTTGTGAAATTATAGTTTGATGGTGTTTGCTTATGTTATCTGGGGTGGCAGGTTTCTGTGATATTATTTTATTTATTTATTTATTTACATTCTCTTATATACTGTGCTATTCTGCATCAGTGCAGTTTACATTGAACAAACTGAAATTACATTGAACAGGGCATTATAACTTGGAGATAACTATTTTACAGGGAACATTAGTCAGCTGATTTTTGGTGCTTGGTTTGGTACTATTTTTGTTTTGTTTTTGATGTTTCCAGTTAATTCATGGTTTTGTGCATTTTTGCTGTATTAATATTTTACTTCAAAACCAAAAATAATGGACCCTTTAAAATGGCCTCAATCATGAGATCACTCTCCATGTTCATTCCAAATATTTTGTACCCAAACTCAAAGCATTGTGGGAGCGCCACAGGCGGAATTACTGGCTCCTAATGTATGCTAAGCCACCAGATTTACATCATCATTGCTCCCTCACCCACACAAGAGTGATGTAAATACAAACAACCATAGCACCGCAACTTATCAAACAATAATTTGCACAAAGACACATCATTCAAGCTCCTCTTTTAACAGTGCTTTCCAAAACATAAAAGCATAACTTTGTACTTTGTGCTTTGTACTTAACTTGTAATGATGTAACAAGCATCAAAGTTAATGGTAATGTTGCAGTACTTAATCGACGTCTCGGTATCCAAAATGCTGTACCAAACAGGAGCCTAAAGTACGGACACATGAGTGAAACGAACAGTGAGCTACAGACTGGCTGCTGTCTCACCTCGTTGCGACTCTACCTCTGGCTTGCTACTGCGAATTCCAGAAGCACTGTTCTTATGGGCTGTGATTTGTTCTGTTGAGTGATCAATGCTGCTCTACGGTTGCTCTGCTGCGGTTTGGCCTTGTCGCCCTACCACTATTGTTAATGGGGCTGTACCCTCAGTATACTCACGTACTAGGGACCGGTTTATGCTAAATAACTCTTAACTTGTCCTTGGTCGCCCATCTCCTTCATCCACCGCAGTGGACACATGGTCTATCCTGCTTGTCCATGGAGAAAGTGAGGTTACTTACCTGTAATGGGGGTTCTCTGTGGACAGCAAGATAAGTCAGCCACACACACCCATCCATTTCCCCTGGATAAGGATGACCTTAAGTCTCAAGCACCTGCCAATCTAGCTGTAAAGACACTGCTTGGGACGTACTGGACTAGGTAGGGGTGAGCTCAAATGTTTGCCTTTCTGAGCTCAGGAGAGCACTTCCATCCATGGTGCCATCAGATGACATCACCAGGTGTGGCTGACTTATCCTGCTGTCCACAGAGAATCCCCATTACAAGAAAGTAACCTCGCTTTTCCAGGGCACCTGAGTAAGTCCCTTCCTCCTTCTTTATCTCTGGTACAACACAGATTATAAGTCTTCTTGGTCAGGGAAATAACTTGTAACTCTTCCCCTAACTCATATTTGAAAAGGACAAATACTTTAATCTAAAATTCAAAACCAGAACTCCTTCTAGAGGTAGAGAGAGACATTTTAATAACTTGTTAAGCTATATTCCCAGGAGATAGGGCCCTTTTAATGTGGGATGACATTTGGATTTAGAACCCAGGCAGTCCCACGCAAGAGAGCAACTTGAGTAACACAAAACACAGAAGTCTGGAATATTCTATTTTTATTTATGCAAATGGTTTTGACCATTTTGTCCTCTGCCTTTCCCTTGAATGATAAGTCCTTGGCTTACGTCAAACAGGATAGTGGAAGAACAGTGGATCAGTTCATATATGACTTCTTTCTCCTCAGTATCAGAAGTTTCAACTCTAAGAGATGATTTGCTTTCAATTTAAAATGAAAACAGTAGAAAGGTTTAAAATAGCAACATTTTTCTGCAAGAACCAACAAACATAAGAAGAAAGGCGCTTTGCTGACATTGTAATAAAATAAAATTAAAGGGTGTCAAAGAGTCAGGTTTTATTGGGGGTGGAGGGAAGAAGGCATAGGAAGAAACGAGTGTCATAAAAACAGAAGGGCATTATGTTTCCTTCAGAAAGAGGTAAAAATATTTCGAGAATAAACTGCGGGTTTTCTAACAGAGCTGTTCTCCCAAGTTACAGAGAAGGTCAGGAGACTGGCTGTATGAGCACATCGGAACCCACCTGAACCTGTACTAACCATTCCTATTTCTGCAGATCTGTGGATGAAATTTGCAGGATTAGAGTTAAATGTTATCTGGAAAACTAGGCAAACTCAAAGCTGAAACTTTAGGCCTGATTAATAAAGTAGACAAGAGAGAGAAACGTTTTCAGGAATCCAGGCCACATCCCTCAGACTAACCTTATGGTTTCTTAGCACTTTTTCCACCCCTCCTCCAACTTTCTTCTCCTCCCCTTAGATACTCATATTTATTGATCATGTTTCTTTTATGTCTCGACAGGTTAGCCCATGATTTTAATCTTTACTACTGGAATTAAAGATCCTCCCCAAAGTTCTCTCTCTTTAGTTGTTCCTCTACGCTCTGAGTTTGAGCGCATCAAGGTGGGGGACAAACAGACGTCTGATGACAGCTAAAAGCAGCCCAGTTTACTCCATTCATATGATGGAATTGGATAAAGATGAAGAGCTTTTGAAGGCTTCCAATGTATTCTGACCAAAATGCAACTAAATAAAAATGAAATAAAGGTGAGGGGAGATTAACTATTTTGTTTGTCACAGTTGTCATAGAATTGGATTAGTAAATAAACATCAAACTATTTGCAATATTGGCTTATAGGTGAAAGTGCCAGACTGGCAAATTAGGAAAACAAGTCATATGACATCAGTAGGATTCCTGTTCAAGGAAAAGGTCTCACACACCACTAAGCCTAAAATCTGTTTTGTAGATGTTTCATAACGTTCTGAAACCTTTAGAAGAATATGACACATTTAAAGATAGTGGAAATGAAGACAGCCATCAATGATCCCACAAAGCTGCTCGTGATTTCGTATTATCTCCCCTACTAGCTGCAGCGTGGGCAGAGGACTCCAAAGAAGCTTCACGGGAACATTGGGGGCCTAGACCGGGAGGAAGCGCTTACAGGAACATTTGACACTGAATCAGTGAGACCTGGAGAAACCTGTTGTTTTGGTGCTGTAAGTAAGACTTAAAAGTATGAAATTGTGAGAATGGAGGACTGTCAATACCTGGTGATTGGCTGGACAATACAATGACTAGTGGGTCAAAATGTGGTTCATGTTGCAGGGTACGAAACACTGGCATCATACTCCCTTCTGCTCCACCCTTCCTTCTCTATTTGCCTTCAACCAATAACCCCCAAACCCTTATCCCTCCATTACTGACCCCTCCACCTTCCCCCCATTAACCCCTCAACTATCCTACTCTGTTACCCTTTTCATCTCTGGTCTCTGCATTTAATTTGGGTGGTGAGACTGCACCATAGAAATTTCATGGGAAGAACATTTGTTTCCTTGTTGTTACTTTGTTCACAAGTTTTTCTTCTGTCTCTGTGTTTTAGTTTGTGCTGAAAGGTTTCAGTGTGCATTTAGTGTATGTCAAACTGCAAAGCTGAACTGAAAGAAAGTTGCATTTCTGTCATTTTGGGTTAGAAATAGTATGAAATAAAACAATAACTGTGACTAATGTTTCATTGGTAATCACTACACTCACACACAAACTGTCCCTGTAGAAAAGATTCTTATAATATCCTCTCTAGACTGAACGAAGGTGCCTTCTGCAAGATGCTTTGGTCAGTGGTCTTCATCATAAGACATATGGGGACAGACTTAGTATGATATGATATGAAAGAGATATTCACATGCCTCTGTGGAATACATGCACAAAAGGTGGCCTTCTTCTAGTTGAAAGGAAGCTCTGGAACGAGGGGTCATAAGATGAAGGTGAAAGGGGATAGACTTAGGAGTAAGCTGAGGAAATATTTCTTTACGGAAAGATTGGTGGATGTGTGGAACAGCCTTCCAGCAGAGGTGGAGGAGATGAGAACTATATCTGAATTCAAAAAGCATGGGACAAGTGCAGAGGATCTCTGAAAGAGGCGAAGGGATTGTAGAGCTTAGTAGTTGATATGAATGGGCAGACTGCAGAGGTCACATGGTCTTTATTTTTCGTTGTTTTCTGTTTCTACGTGAGGCTTTCCTCATACTCTGACTGTTGCATATACTCACACGTACAATAAGTGAATCTCTGCACACTTTGTAATTGGGTTAACCGATACAAAAATCCATTGATTCAGGTTCGTATTGACTGTTTTGAAAGGACATTTGACTTCATCTTTGGCTATATATTTTGCCACCAGCAGTCACATACTGGGTTTTGATCCTTCTGTTCCTATATGGGCTAACATTTTGATAAAGGTTTCTGGATTATATATGAATATATATGGCATTTCTCTCCATTCCCCCTTCCGTGAACGACGGATGAGCACACAGCATTAAGAATCGCAACAGTCTACCTTCACTTTGTTCCCCATGTCCATGTCACGCTAATCAGTGATTTATAATGGATTCCTTTTCAAAGCAAGGCTAGTAACTCTGAAAAAAAGATACTCCATAGCCCCCACTAGATGAAGCTTCCTGTACTGCACTTCTGGAAGCTCAAATCTTTTGCAGAACCCTGTACCAAAGAACAGTCAATAATAATAATAAAATTAATATATTGCATTTGTTTGTAGTTCATCCAATGTTTTCCAAGCACTCATCGATTGTCCAAAAGAAGCCTCAGATTTCATTGGCAAGCTGGTGTGTCTGCAAGTGCTAGTCTTGTCCTCGCTCATGCAATGAAAGATAGATGTTTCAGGGAAGCTTTTGTTTAGGCTAATGCCAAAGCACACCAAGAGTCCTGCCGCAGAGGGACGCTGAGTCCTGACTGTTGGCTCATTGTAGCTGAAGAAAAGAGATAATCTTCGGGTATAAATTTTAGATCAGAATGGTTGGTACCCAGATCATCTGTGTGGCTTGGACCCTAGGAAGATTCCAACAAGACAAAATGAATGGAGGTTCTTATTCCCTCTTCCGTGACGCACAAGTGGGAGGAAAGAGAATGGTAAACTTATACTAGACAGTTTCTGGCCACACACCCCAATAATTAAATCTTGAAAGGAGTAGACAATGGTATGAAAAAGTGAATTAATTAGTAAAACTGGAGAATATGAAAGGAACACTCTCAGAAACCAGGAAATACTTTATATGAAGAGCAATAAAATCTAACCTAAAACATTTATTTAGAGAATTTTACAGTATATTCTAGCTAGTATAAAATAAGATAGATACTGATCAAGGAGGCACTTTTTATAAACTATGGCAAGCTTTCAGGGCCAGGGGATTTGGTTTTCATGGACCAGCAGGTTCACGTTCAAAGGTAGATTACCTGTGAAGTTTCCCTTTGAAGATTAGGGGTTGGAAGGGACTATGAATATGAAACTTTCTGCCCATTTGAAGCAGGTGCGAAATGCATGTGGTAAGTAAGAAAACTAGAAATTTCAAAATGAAATCCTCCTGCCCCAGCCCTGATCCCCTATCCCATGTCTGGCCTTGCCTCTTTCCACATAAGGAAAGGTCACAGCGGGTTTACTTTTACCTGCAGTGAGGGGGGCACTTATCCAAAGCATTTTTACAAAAGATGGTAGAGGTCATAGGTTTCAGTGTAAGGAATGGGAGTGGCTTAGCAGAGGTGCTGGGATTAGATCTGTGGTCTTCAGGCTTCACAGGCCCCTGGTGAATGAATGAGCCTGTGGCACTTTCACCTACATTATGTTGGTGAGGGCTGAAGTTCTGTATGGGGAAAACTGGAAATTGCTTTGGGTTATATAAAGAGAAGCAATAGGGCAATAGAATTAAATAAATAAATACACAGATAAGCGTGAACTTATCTCCAGTGCTAACACTGCTCAATAAGAACGTAAGAACATAAGATATGCCATACTGGGTCAGACAAAGGTCCATCAAGCCCAGTATCCTGTATGCAAAAGTGACCAATCTAGGTCATAAGTACCTAGCAGTTTCCCTAAATAAGTATCTAGAAGTTTCCCCAATTTCTCCTTACTAAACACTTCTCTCCTGCCCCTTTTCTGCCCAATAAAACTGTAACCATTCTGGGATCATGAGTCTTCGTTCCTGCTGTCTGGGGCTTTTTTATCCTCCAAATATGGGCAGTGACCACCCTGGGCTGGAGGGCTTGTAGTTTGTCTCCCTTTGAAACCACAGAATTTGACTATCTCAGTATTGCTCCTACCTGATGGCCAGAGTTCCCTTCTTCCTGGGGCTGTGAATGTTGTATGTTCAGCTCTAGTTAATCTGGAAAGTGAAGGTCCTGGACCTGGGGATTGGTCTTCTGCATGGTGGTGTGTGGCACTTACTCTCTGAGCCTCTGGGCTGGCTCCACATTGGGATATTTTCACTGATAAATCTGCGACAAACCTTTAATGCCTTGTGACATTTTTTATCATTTTTAAATAAAAAACACCTTTGGCATGTCAGTGATCAGTTTCCCTCATGTTGAGTTAATTTACGTGGTTCCTTTCACCATCTCTTGCCCAAGCAGATCACACAGGAATCACTTATAAATGCATTAAAAGATTTGATAGACGCAGTCAGAATATATTGTTTCCTTACCTGGGAGACTGACATGATAGTTTGCCCTGGATACTGGGAAGCTGAATTAGATTCTGTTTTTAATATGGAGGAGCTATCAGAGGTTGTGATGGAGGGTGGGGAACTGGTTGGACATGTTGTAGAGCCTGGGAATGAAATTTGTCACTGTTAATGAAGCACCAGGATAAGACGTTATAGTTATGTACATCCTCCAAAGGAGGTTCAACCATTATAGTGGGAAGGAATAAAGCACCAACACTCATTTAAGACTCAACCAATGAAGGCATTATTTCAAGTGCAACCATATTCAACTTGCCTGTTGACTGTGATTCAAAGAAATGGCTAAATAAATAATCAAATCCTACAGAAAACTAGGCAAAAGTACTCCAAACATGAAAATGAGGTCCTTATGGAGCCCAGAAGGTGAACAGATCCACTAGAATGTATGAATATTTAGCTGATGAGGTTTACCAAGACTAGAAAAGTGCCTATAGACAGTGGGGCATGTTGACGAAGCTGCGCTAATGGTTAGCATAGAGTCTATCATGAGCCAAGCCCACTGTGGTAACTGTTAGCACATGCTAAAAATCCCATGCTAACAGCTTAGCGCAGGTTGGGTTGGAGACTGGGAAATTTAGGGGATAGAGTGTAAGCGTCACCGGGGCATGCTCACTGTCAATGTTGTAATTAGCATGGGTGCAATTAACACCACCTCAATGGGTGGGTAATCGCAGCACTGAATGCATGCTAACTGCATGGGGATATGCTGTGCACACCCCCATTTGTTACATGGTAAGCTATGCCATTTTATTAAGCATACCCCAGTATACCACTCCTAATGTGGAGAAACTATCCCTCTCAATGACGCTAAACTTGTTTCTTTTTTTGTGCCTTCAGATATTCATATTCTATATTATAGGACAATTTCTTTTCTAATATAGCATTGTAATAATAGGATAACCTTCAGGAATACTGTCAGTACATGTGATTATTTTTGCTGTGTAGCTGCTGCATGTTTTGCAAGCTCTCTAGAATGTTCTATAATCCATAATGATGATAGAATGGTACCTGATGAACTCTTGACCTTTGTGATGCTCTTGGGTTTCCTCTTTCTTGTCTGGATGCTCTCTTTCTTCATTGCCAGGGGTCGGGGAACCTTGACAGTACCACAAGCGAGAATCATTATTACAGCACACCGCTAAGAGGTTGTGTCTATCTTTCTTGTGTTTGTACATTCCAGGTGTCTGCCCCTCGCTATATTCCATTTTTCTCCACTGTACCCTCAGTGGAAACATAGAAGGGCTGGCCAGTTGTTTCCTTCCCATGGTCGTTCTAGGTCAGAGTTTACAAATTCCCTTTGCACAATCTGCTGATGTGCAGCACAGGTGGCTTCAACTATACCAAGCTCAAATACAAAAATAGTCCCAAAATGATCTGATGGGTTTAATATAATTAAGGCTTCTGTTCTGTTCATAAATTGTGAATTTAGGTGTTTATTTTCCAACTCACTAGGGGCTTTTCGAGGGTATAAAATCAGCGGGTCACACCATAGGTACTATTGCTGGGCACCTTTTCCAGTGGAATCAAATATGTCATTTAAGAGTCATCAGGATACAAAAGGCACAAAACCCAAGTGGAAAATATAAGAGAAGTGAGACAGTACTAGAGGAATTAGGGCTTATCCAGAAAAACATCTATGTGAATTTCTTTGCATCAGGAGTGTTTCATTGGTGTTTATCAGTTCAAACCTAAGATCAGAAGCCTTAGATAGACGATATAACTCACAGTACATCCGTCCAACGATGTCAAGACTGAATCATGAGACAATGGGTGTGCGGTGGCAGAACTGGGCTATTAGCAATGTGATGTGAGTTAGAAAATTACTACTACTGCTATTAATCATTTATATAGCACTACAAGGCTTGCACAGCACTATACAAACATATAAAGAAGGCAGTCCCTGCTTGTAGAGCTTGCAATCTAATCAAAACGGACAGAACAATACAAGAGAAACAAAGGGGTTCAAATAGGGAAGGAGACACATGGAGAACAAGGGATTAGCATGCAAATGCGGCCTCAAAGAGGTGAGCCTTTAGCATGGATTTGAAGAGGGTGAGAGAAGAGACTGGACGTAAAGATAGAGGAAGTTTGTTCTATGCATAAGGAGCAGCAAGGTGAAAAGATCGAAGTCTGGAGTTTGCAGAAGAAGAAAAGGGCACAGAGAGAAGAAAGCCAGAGGAGGGGTGTAGGGAGAGAGGACAGAGGAAACGTAATGAGGGACAATGAATGCATTTATATGTTAGAAGAAGAAGCTTGAATTGGATACGGAAGGGGAGCCAGTGAAGTGATTTTAGAGGAGGGGTTATATATGAGTGTATCAGGACTGATGGAAGATTAGCCACCCAGCAGAGTTCTGGATAGATTAAAGAGGAGAGAGATGACTCTGAGGGAGACCAGCAAGGAGGAGGTTGCAATAGTCAAGACGGGAGGTGACCAAAGAGTGGACAAGAGCCTTAGTAGTGTGTTCAGAGAAGGGATGAATTTTGTTAATGTTGTAAAGAAAGAAACAACAGGTTTTAGCTATATGTTGAATATATGTGGGGGAGGAGTCAAAGATGATCCCAAGGTCTCTCCATCCTTCCCGCTCAGGTTTCTCCGGCCCAATCCGGGCTGTGGGAGGGAGGAAGCGACACAGAAAAGCGGCTGCCGCTGAAAGAATCGGCCGCCATTTAAAAGGCTCCTCCGATCGGGAGTTGAGCACACCTGAGCGGGCTCTCCATCCTTCCCGCTCAGGTTTCTCCGGCCCAATCCGGGCTGTGGGAGGGAGGAAGCGACACAGAAAAGCGGCTGCCGCCAGGCAGGCCCGCGCCTGCCGGGCCCGCGCCTGAGGGCCTCGCCAGAGGGCCCTTTGGCGTGGCCCTTAGGCAGTGGCCCTCTCTGAAACGCCGGAAAACAGTCAGGCACACATCTCCTCCATCTACCAGCTGCTTGAGCTCCCCTAGGGTCGAGCTCGCTATCGGTACCAGCAAGAACATCCCTGACAACAGTATCGCTCCCAGAAGTCAACATCTACTTTCACGGTAACCAGCAGCTGAGTCCAAATGGCCACTTGTACTGTATCCAACGCCTGAACTCCTCCTTATTGTTGCCAGTAACTTGCAATCCTACAAGTACCGCCAGCTAGCATTAATTAAATAGCCAGCAATCTACGTTTATTTGTTTGTTCACCTTACAAATCACTAATGTCAGTAAATTCTTGCTAGTATCTTTACTGCTTACCTACCTTACAGTATACCTTGATCAATTAGCTTGTTGCCAGTAACGTCACCGTTGTCCGCAGTTCACTAACTTTACTGTAACTTGTAATTTGCATTTTAGTCATTGTACCACTACACCGTACCACTGTATTGTACCACTTATACTGTGAATTAGCCTTTACTAACTTTACTGTAACTTGTAATTTGCATCCCAAGACTCTGAGACTCCCATACACATTCCATACCAAGAAACCAAAATGTCTCTCCATCTCATCACCTTTCTCAGTTTTTACCTTCTCACAGACTGGCTCGGGACCTCTCTTGCCTACTCTCCCTCCACCAACCATATACCGATCCTCAAGAACCACGGAAAACAATGGTCAGGCAACCCTTACCATCATCCAGATAGGGAAGCCCGTATACGACACTCCCACCTCATCCACATTGCAATACACCAAACCAGCAATCTTAAGCAACACAAATCCCAAACAACACAAAGATTAAAATGTGCCCTCATAAATGCACGTTCAATTCGAAAAAAATGGCCTGTAATCCTTGATATTATCACCCTTCATGATCTTGATGCACTCATGATCACCGAAACCTGGTTATCCAAAGAGGACAATGTCCTCATCAACCAACTTATTCCACCTAACTTCTCCATACACACAACCCATAGAGAAAACAAGAAGGGAGGAGGAGCACTCATACTCACCAAGACGGAACACCTTTTCTACATGACCAACTCGCATAGCACAAGCAACCTAGATATAATCACCATAGTGAACAAACAATGCTCCATCAACCTGGTCTACAGAGCCCCCTCGAGCTCACCGGATGAACTTCCCACCATATTGGACCTGGCCGCCAATACCAGCAACCCCAACACTCCTAATTGGATATTGGGAGACCTCAATCTCCCATCATTACAGCAAAACCAATCATCTTCACTCCTCAATGCCATTGAAGATCTTGGATATCAACAACTGATCACGGAGCCCACTCACACCAAAGGAAACATTCTTGATATGGTCTTTGCTCCACACTCTATATCCGAACAGAGCTGCAACATTGTAAAATCGATCACCAATGTACCATGGTCGGACCATAAACTTATAAACTTACAAATTCCTCTGAGCAACAATCAGCTTCGCAACAACAGAAAACTGGACAACACATCTAGAGCTACAAGAGGCTTTCGACCATTCAACAGGGAACTTATACTATCAAGCACCCAATCACTCCTTGACAACACAGCACTCAATCTTGATGAGTCTATCACCGCCTGGAACAGCAACCTTAACACCATTGCTCAACTCCCACACAAAAAGAACATGCCCAGGAAAAATCCTCTGCTCCATGGTTTTCCCCCGAGTTACGGTCCTCCCTTACCCACCTACGAAGACTCGAAAAACGCTGGCGCCGCTCACTTTCCATCGACGATCATGCAGCCTACAATCTCCACCTTGCATCTCACCGTGAAGCAATCACAACCTTAAAGAAGCAATACCACACCGATTTGCTCAAAAGATCTTTGAACAAACCTCGCGACCTCTTCAATCTTGTCAAATCACTGTCAAAGGAACCATCCTCTGAACAAAATGAAGATATCCACCCACAGGAATTTGCTGATTACCTACAATCAAAACTTCTTCAAACAGATGAGCTCTCAAAAACCACTGTACAAGCAACAACCTGTCTAACATCCCTGTCTGTACTTACCACACCCTCTGCTAAACACATTGAAGACACAATCGCCTCACTCAACACCACAACTGCACAAACCGACCCTTGCCCAGCCTTTTGGATAAAGGATCTTCGAAGTGCATTTAGCCCCTTCATTGCAAGAATCATTAACCTCTCCTTTACATCTGGATCCTTCCCATCTGCATTAAAGTTCACATCCATTAGACCTCTGCTAAAGAACGTGAAACTAGACCCTAAACGGCCCGACTCCTACAGGCCTATAGCCAGCATCCCCCTTCTAGCAAAGATTTTTGAGAAAGAGGCACAACGGCAAATCCAAGACCATATAGATTCCGCAGCCCCCCTTGACCATTCTCAACACGGCTTCAGAGAATTCCACGGGGTTGAGACACTGCTCACCACCCTATTCAATGATGTTCTCACCACTATAGACAACTTACAGCAAGGCGTTGTGCTAATCTTCCTGGATATAGCAGCAGCGTTTGATTCGGTAAACCATGAGATTCTCCTCGTTCGACTGAAAGAAAAAGGCGTCCATAACTCAGCACTTGAATGGTGCAGATCATACCTTGATACCAGAATGCAATATGTAAAAACTGCAACAGGAGAATCCGAACTCTTCCATCAAAAACAAGGGGTTCCGCAAGGGTCCTCTCTCTCATCCCTCATGTTCAACATCTATATGCAGCCGATCTGCAATATCATCAGGTCATTCAATGTGAAATGTATGGTATACGCAGACGATATCCTACTCTACATGCCGTTTTCCACAAAGCAAATGGATTTACTACCTATAACAAACTGCTTCGATGCAGTCTCAGAATGGCTCCTGTCACAGAACCTCCGCATTCAACACAAGAAAACCGAGGTTCTCTTTATCACCAGAGACACCAACTTCACCCCACCTTCACATTTAAAAGTCAAAGGAGCTGAACTATGCACTAAGGAAGCAATAAAATACCTTGGAGTCACACTGGACCACCGGCTCAACATGAAACCACACATAAATAATATCGTAAAAGCTGTCTACTTCAAGATACGCACGCTCAAGCACCTACGCTCCCTACTTGACCCAGAAGACTTCAGAACCATTTACCAAGCCCTAATCCTACCACATTTTGACTTCGCCAACTCAATTCTTCAAGGACTCCCACAATCCACCTTGAGCCCATTACAGCTCGCTATGAACACTGCCGCAAGGGTTCTTCAAGGAGCGTCCAAGAGTGAACATATTACACCAATCCTCAAACAGCTCCACTGGCTCCCCATACACGGAAGGCTGATGTTCAAAATCCTGATTCTAACATTCAAGGCCATAAAGGGACTATCTTCCAACTCCCTTTCTGAGCTCATCCAAACTGTACCACGAAACAGAAACAGAAGACAGGCAACATTAAACTCCTTATCAACACCAAAGGCCATTACAACATATAATCTATCAACAGCTAACAGAACCTTCTTGTGTTGCGCACCAAAATGCTGGAACTCGCTCCCTGCCGACATCCGTACCATAACCGACTTAACCCAGTTCAGAAAGGCCCTTAAATTCACCCTATTCACCAGATACTACCCCATATGAAGATAACATCTAGTCCCACTACATATCCAACTTCGGTTTTTTTTTTTTTTTTTTTTTTTCCCTTGCTCCCAACAATCGTGCTAATTCATGTACATAGTTCGAGCATGTGATCTAGTTAATAGATTACATTTTCCATGTAAATAGTTCTCCCTTGTTTTCCAAGTTGATAATCCTGTTATATGTAACTCCGAACAGCCTGTTGTTCTGGTTTTTGTTTTGTTCTCTGTAAACCGCGCTGATGTCGAAGAGTGCGGTATAAAAGAAATTAAAATAAATAAAATAAATAAATAAATAAAATAAATAAGGTTGTGGGCCAAGGAAACAGGAAGAAGAAGAGTGTTGTCAACAGTGATAGAGAAAGGAGAAAGGAGGGAGGAGGATTTAGGGGGAAAAATAGAAACATTGAAACATGATGGCAGAAAAAGACCACTTGGCCTATCTAGCTTGTCCTTCCATATCAACTACACATTAGTCGCCTTTTTTTTCCTTTAGAGATCTTCTGTGTTTGTCCCATGCATTTTTAATTCAAATATTGTCCTCATCTCTACTACCTCCACTGGGAGACTATTCCACGCATCTTCCACTCTTTCCGTAAAGAAATATTTCTACATATTACTCCTGAGTCTATCCCCTTTCACCTTCATCCTATGTCCCTCATAGCAGAACTTGTTTTCAATTGAAAGAGTCTCTTCTCCTGTGCATTTATGCCACGGAGGTATTTAAACATCTCTACTATATCTCCTCTATCCCGCCTTTCCTCTAACGTATACATATTAAGATCCTTAAGTCTATTTTCATATGCTTTATAATGAAGATCACTAACCATTTTAGTAGCCACCCTCTGCACCGACTCCAACCTGTTTATATCCTTTTGAAGATGTTGTCTCCAGAATTGCACACAATACTCCAAATGAAGTACACCAAAGACATACAGAGGCGCTATCACCTCCTTTTTTCTGCTAGCCATTCCTCTCCCGATGCACCCAAGCATCCTTCTAGATTTCACCGTCAGCTTTTCTACCTGTTTAGCTACTTTAAGATCGTCAGACACCATCACACCCAGGTCTCACTTTTCTTTTGTGGACAAAAGTACTTCAACCCCTACACTGTACCCCTCCCTTGGATTATTGCAGCCCAAATGCATGACCCTGCATTTTTTAGCATTAAATATCAGCTGCCAACTTCTCAACCACTCATCAAGCTTAGCTAGATCACTCCTCATGTTATCTACACCTTCCTGGGTATCTACTCTATTGCAGATTTCGGTATCATCTGCAAAGAGACAAACCTTACCTGAAAGTCCTTCTATAATATCAATAATAAAGATGTTAAAAAGAATCGGACCAAGGACAGATCCCTGTGGCACACCACTGGTAAACTTCTCCTCAGAGTGAGCTCAATTTACTTGTACCCTTTGTTGCCTCGCACTCAACCAATTTCTAACCCAATCAGTAACTTTAGGATCCATCCCTAGGGTGCTCAGTTTGTTTATAAGTTGCCTGTGTGGAACAGTGTTAAAGGCTTTACTGAAATCCCTCAGTCCAACTCCCTGGTCATCCAGTTAAATAAATAAATCAGATTTGCCTGACAAGACCTGCCTCTGGTAAATCCATGCTGTTGCCAATCCTGTAATCCATTGAACTCCAGAAACCTCACTATTTTCTCTTTCAGCAGCGTTTCAATAATTTACTCACCACAGAGGTTAGACTAACTGGCCTGTAGTTTTCAACCACATCCTTACTTCTGCTTTTGTGTAAGGTGACCACATGTGCCTCTCTCCAATCCTCTAGCACTACTCCTCTCCAAAGAGGCATTGAAAAGGTCAGTCAGTGGAGCTGCTAGAATGTCCCCAAGTTCCTTCAGTATTCTTGGATGTATCCCATCTGATCCCATTGCTTTGTCTACTTTTAGTTTAACTAGTTCCTCATGAACACAGTCTTCTGAAAATCATTTGAGATCCCTGTCACTTCTGTTCCTATTTGTGAATGTTTTCTGAGGTATTGCTCCTGGCCCTTCATCTGTGAACACAGCACAAAAATACTTGTTAAGCAATTCCGCTTTATCCTCATCAGCTTCTACATAATCCCGCCTTCACCCTTGAGTCTGGAAATAAGAAGTTCAGTTTTAGCTATATTCAATTTTAGGCAGTGGTGAGACATCCAGTCAGAGATGTCAGATAAGCAAGTAGAGATATGAGTTTGAAGTGAAGAAGAGATGGCAAGTGTAGAAAGATAGATTTGAGAGTCATCAGCATAGAAATGGTACTGAAAGCCATGAAGGCTCCAAGGGACTGGGTATAGAGAGAAAAAAGGAGAGGGCCTAGAACAGACCTTTGAGGTATACCAACAGAGAGAGATTGCAGAAGAGGAAGAACATCCAGAACTAACACTGAAAGAGCAATTGGAGAGATAAGAAGAGAACCAAGACAGTACAGTGCCTCAAAAATCAAAAGAGGATAAAGTGTCAAGGAGGAGGAGGTGGTCAACAGTATCAAAAGCAGCAGAAAGATTGAGAAGAATGAGAACTGAATAAAGACCTTTGGACTTAGTGAGGAACAGATCACTGGAGACTTTGACAAGAGCCATTTCAGTAGAATGAAATGGACAAATTCCAGATTGAAGTGGATCAAGGAGGGCTTCAGTGGAGAGAAATTCGAGACAGCAGTGGAGAACTGCATGCTCAAGAATTTTGGAAATGAATGGGAGAAAGGAGATGGGTCGATAATTAGAAGGACAAGTAGGGTCAAGTGAGGGTTTTTTGAGGAGAGGAAGATTACAGCATGCTTGAAGGCTGCAGTGAAGTTTGCAGTGGAAAGCAAAAGGTTGAGAATGAAAGAGATGACGGAGGAGGAGATGGAATTGAGGAGATGGGTGGGGATAGGATCAGAGGAACAGGCAGTGAGCTTAGAGGAGGAAAGAAGAAGGGAGGTTTCCTCAACAGAGATTTTAGAAAAGGATGAATGGGTGATAGAAGTTGAGGGGAAAAGTTGTTAATGAAGAGGGGGAAGAGGGAATGAAAATGATTTAGTGGGGAATTAAAGAATAATTATAATCTTTTGCACTTTGTCATGGAAACAGTCTTCTAGGATTTGGGCAGAGAGAGAGAAGGAGGGATTGGAAGTGGAGGTGCCTTAAGTAGAGAACTGAGAGTAGAAAAGAGATGGCGAGGGTTAGAGGCAAGGGTTAGTCAGATTGAGAAAATAGTTTTGCTTATCGAGTGCAATGGCAGACTGGAAAGAAGAAAGCATGAATCTGACGTGAAGAAAGTCAGAGAGAGAGCGGGATTTGAGCCAAGTGTGCTCAGCTGAGGAACATAGGTAGCGGATAGTTGAAGACAACCAGGGCTGAGGTGAGCTGCGCCGCACAGTATATGGACTGAGTGGAGCAAAGTATCCAGAGCAGTATTACAAGAAGCTGCGGCTTCATCAACAGACCTAGAGGACAAAGTGGGAGAGAGGCGAGATGAGACAGTAGTGGATATGATCAATGGATCGATAGCATGAAGATTCCTAAAAAGACAGGAGGAGATTGAGCGAGAGTGAGGGGGGGGGGGGAGTAATGAAGAGTGAAACTTAACAGGTGATGCTCAGATAAGGGAAGAGCGGAGAAAATGAAATAAAATCACAGTGGCATTGGTTGCTTCATTTTGTATTGCTTCCCTCTAAACCGACACAAAAAAGCCAACAAATACGTTGTTTTTTTCTGTGCCTTCCCAAGTGTAGATAGTTTTAATGTATGCTAAATAATTTAGTGCACATTACAATGCAACAATGAAATGAAATAAAATGACAGAAGTTGAAAAGCATGCATACATAGTGCGTTAAAATGGTACATTTCCCCTGCCTCCATTTGTAACTTCATCTTCTTCCTGTGGAGGAACTGGGTATGAAGAGAAGATAAAGTTTATCTCATTAGGGGTAGCAGAGGTCATGGAGATCCTTGTGAGTGGTTCTGTGTGTATATTTGTCTCTATTTACAGTGTGTGGGTGTGGATATATGTATGTGCATGGGGGGTGTAAAGTGACGGCTTGGTGTATGTGTGCGCTGTGGTAAGGAAGCCTATCCTGAGTTAGCGGAAAGGGAAAAAGGCAAAGAGTTCACCCTAGTAAAAGGGCCCCTTTTGCAAGGTCAGGGTAACAAAGCCACAACCTCACCTAGGAACCAGAAAACCCCCAGCTGGAACAGGTTTCATGTTTCCCCTAGTGAAATAAGGGAGAGTGAATACAGACCTAAGGTCCAAAACCCTTACGTCAGTAAGCTCCCTGATTACTCAGGTGCCAGAAGGCAGAGTGATCTCCGTCACCTGGGAAGAGGAGGTGGGGCTAGAACCCTGGAGATATAAGCCTATGCTAGATTATAGTAAAGGAGAAAGAGAGAGGGTGGAAGGAACGCCAGAAGCAAGGGCAGAGGCAAAGGCAAGAAGAGGAGAAAGAGGGAGAGAAGCTGATACAAGCCGAGGCACAGGTACAAGCCTAAGAAACCTGATTAATGCTGAGCAGAGCAGGAGAAGCCTGACTAATGCTGGGCAGTGCAGAGGAGCAGGAGACACTCTCAGCTCTAACGAGAGGCTGTCAGCTGAGCCCGGTGAGCCAGAAGGAGAGTCAGAGTCTACGCAGCTAGGAGAGCCTGATGCTGAGATGAATGAGGAAGACACCCTCATGGATTGCTCTTTTTGCCAAGCCTTTGCCACAGAAGGGTTGAAGGAAAGCCAGCCCTGAGAGAAAGCCCTCCAGAGAAAGGTAACCATAAGAAGCAGGTAGATGGATTGTAAATTCTCACGTGGTAAAGAGGGGAAGTTTTACTAAGATGTAAGAACAAGCTGGAGTTGTGAATTGTGCTTGTTAACCACCTGCTACCTGTGAAGTGAGACGGCAAGAAGCCAAATTAACTGTGAGGAAAAAGCTTTCTTTTTACTCTTGAATTTTCCTGAGAAACCTGAATAGAACTTTGCTTGTACGTTGAAAGTTTGTTCCTGTTTGGAGTTTTTTTGTTTTTGCTTGTAAATTGGAAAACAACCTGGAAATGTTGGAGACTGGAAAAGAAGGCAAACTGCCATAGAAGAAAGCCCATTTTGTGTTATGTGCTTTAACCAGCAAGGCTAAAGGAAGCTGGTAGCCTTGCTGTTAAAAGGCTATGTTTTTCTGAGCTGAAGAATACTTTAAGCTGCCACTTTGGTTTTGGGTTTTGTTTTGCTTATAACCTGTTGTACTTTGAAGAAGCCTGGAGAAGTATGCCTGAATGTGGTATTTATGAACCTTTTTTGTGCTCAATAAATTTCATTCATTGCCTTACCCCAAGGAGCCCGACTACAGCTTTCTACCTGAAGCCCATATATAGCACAATTAAACTACATTTCCCAGAAAACATTGTGGGGAATTAGTCAGTTAAGGCTGAAAGGGGAAAGTTCCTTATACAACCACGCCCCTCTAAGCTGGAGGCGAGTGGTGAGGGCGTGACAGCGCATATGTGTGGGGGATGAGTTGGAGGGTTGGATGTGTATGTGCACACATATGGGGGTCTGGAGCTGGATGTGTTTGTGTGTGTGTGTGTGTGTGTGTAGGATGGGGTAGAATGAAGGCTTGTGTGTAGGGCTGAGTACATGTGAGAGCAAAGGATAGAGGTTAACAGAATAAGTGGCTTTGTGTGTGTGGTGGGAAGATGGGGTGAAAGACTATGTGTGTGCGTGCGTGATGTGGAAGAATGGGGTGAGGGTGCATGAGATGGGAGGTGAGGGCTGTGAGTTGTGCATTAATGTATATGAGGAAGGAGAGTGGGGTGAGGAGCTGTGTGTGTATGTGTAGATTTGTGTGCATGCATGAGGTGGGAGGGTAGGTGAGGCGCTGTGCGTGTGCACTTATTATTTATTTATTACAGTCTCTTATATACCATCAGTGCGGTTTCCATACAACAACTTACACATCTCAATAGCTGATTCGTGTTTACATTGAACTTGGATAACAGGGTGTAACAGGGTAAATGAACTTGGATAACAGGGTGTAACAAGGTATTAACTATGTACATCTGTATGGCAAAATAGGCATCACATCTCTAATCGTAGTCGTGCTTGGCTATGTAGTAGGGCTTACTGAAAAGTGTCGTCTAAGTTGTGGATGAGGGTATTAAGGTGCTGTCTGGGGGTAGTATAGGAGGAAGAGATGGTGCTTCAATGCCTTTCTAAACTGTGTTAGGTCAGGGATTGCTCGTATGCTGGGAGGTAAGGCATTCCAGCATCTTGGCGCGCAGAATTTGAAGGCTCTGTTTGCCGTTGAGCATGCGCATAGGGTTATTGATTTCGGGACAATCAAAGAATTAACTGCTGTAGATCTTCTGGATCTATTGGGTGGTGTGGCCTGGATCAGCTCTGCTAGTGATGTGGGTGAGAGCCCGTTGATAGCCTTGAATGTCAGCAGTAGGATTTTGTATGTGAGTCTGACGCATATTGGGAGCCAGTGTAGGTTCGTCAGGATGGGTGTAACGTGGTCTTTCCTGGATGCTCCATGGAGAACTCTTGCCGCGGCATTCATGGCTAGCTGCAGCGGGTTCAGCATGAGTGTGAGGTGGGAGGGTAGGGTAAGGGGCTGTGTGTATGTATGTGTGCATATTGAGGGTGGAATAGAAGAGGGGTTGCTGTGTGTATACAGTGCGCCTCTAGGCATACAGGCATTTTTGTTACCTTCCCTGCGTACACTCAAGTTCTTCACCTCTGACCCTCTTGCCCTTTTCCTGTCCATCCCCACCCCTAAACTCTTTCTGCTCCTTTTCTCTTCGACTTTCTCCCCCATGCCCCATTTTCTCTACCTCCTTACTTTCTCTTCCACTTCTCCCTTCTCCCTCAAACTCTATCCTCTTCTCTCCCTTCCTTTCCTATCCCCAGTAGCCCAGGTCCCACTCTCCTCCCTTCCTTTCATCTCTTTCCCCTAGTTTCTAAACTTTATCTTTTGTTTTTGTGCTTCCTGATGGGGATGGGGGGTCCCTGCAGCACTAATCTCCCATCTTTTCCCTGGCTGCACCATCTTCTCTCTTATACTGGTGAGGGATGAGGTCCCTGTTGGTCTGCAGCGTACATCTTCACAGTGACCTATGCAAGCTTTTCTTCTGCCAACAGGAGATGGGCTGCTTGCCAGCGCTCAGGCTGTTCTTTCCCATGGTCGCAGCTGGGCCTTTCTTCTGCTGGACAGAGCTGGGCTCTCTGCCCCTTCATCCCTTCTGCAGCCGGAGCTCTGGCTGCCTTTCTGCCGTGACACGCTTACTCTTCGAAGTCACTCTAGTCTCTCTCCTTATAGGTGGGTTTGTTAACACACATGCAAACAAACTTATACATACAGACACACAGGCAGAGAGACAGATTGACTCTCAGAGATAGGCGCTATCGCTTGTTGCAAAACACACCTAAGAAGTCAGTCATTGCTTCTTTTATAGCCTTGAATATTCAGCCAGTGTGATATAAAGACAAATTACTAGAATATTGGGAATGAAAACAAAGGTGCGGGATTCAGTTACTAGTTCAATAGGATAGAGCTGAGGTGTGGTCTGAGGAAGTCTGATAAGAGAACGTGGGACCTACCCCATGTAGTTTCATGTACAAGCCACAGGCATTGCAGACTGGTTCTCCTTCTGCGTTCCTCCTCCATAGCGTGGTGGTAGTGGTGTGACAGTTGGTACAGCAAAGACCAGCCCGTCTGGATGACGACTAAAAGAATCCAAGGGAAATCATGTAAGAACAAGCACTTGTGTCACTAGGCTTTTTTTTCCCTTGTAGATAGAGAATGGGGGAAAGGCCTTTGTAAATCAGGCTCCTAATGTCTTAGCAAGCTATTCATTGTGTGAATACACAAATGCACATCTAGTTTTCATTTGTTAAGCTAGGGAGGAGTGGCCTAGTAGTTGGGGCACATTGCTTCAGGTCAGAGAGTTGAGGGGTTGAATCCTGCTGGAGGACAGCAACCTCGGGCCGGAGGAACTGGGGTTTCTAGTCCCACAGGTGCTTCTTGTGGCCTCAGACAAGTCACTTAACCCTCAGGTACAAAATGTAGATTGCAAACCCTCTGGAGACAAGGGAAATATATACCGTACCTGAATGTACACCGCTTTGACCCTGTGAAAAATGATATATAAGCATTGCTAAATAAATAGATGATGAGATTATTTAGGACCTATTTTCAATTTTTCAAGTGAAGATTAAATGGGATAAAGCTTTTGGAAATAAAGCACTTTGCTGGATGTCTGCAGACGGCAATTTTGTAACACGCTGCCCAACTTGCGTGTCAGGTATACATAAAAATTGTGCTTGCTTTCAAAAGAAAAAGCATGTGCACAATTGCCCTTTGAAATTGCCCCTCACAAAGTACTCACACACATTTCCATTTGCTAATTACTGCGCAT
The DNA here is from genome assembly GCA_033557465.1 of Ichthyophis bannanicus. Classification (NCBI taxonomy): domain Eukaryota; kingdom Metazoa; phylum Chordata; class Amphibia; order Gymnophiona; family Ichthyophiidae; genus Ichthyophis; species Ichthyophis bannanicus. The sequence goes on from CM066049.1 coordinate 126,285,987, forward strand.
AACTTTCCTGGCTAACTTTACGCACACAGGCGTATGCTGACTCTTAATTGGCCCTGCCTCAGGAGCCCCTCCCCTCAGGCTGGGTGTACTTAAGCGCATTAAAGGGCTGTGTGTACACGTTTATGGGAATATCATTTGAATAATTTTATAAAAGGCTATTTCTGCATGTAAAACACTGACTTACCTGTGGGAATGCCTTTTAAAATGAATTTAATTTAACATTTATTAATTGTGTCATATCCTGAAGGAATCCGAGTGGTGTGCAGTCTCAGAATTACAAATGATCACATATAAAACCACATACAAATGCTAAAGGGGCTTGTTTACTAAAGTACGCAGTTAGCACAGGGTTTACTGCACGGTAAGCACGCCACACAGTGTGGGGCATGAAAACTCCCAGGCTAACCGGTCAGTGAGTGACTGGGCAATGAGTGGGCAGGTTCACGGCAGAATGTGGGTATTGATGACGCATCACAGTTAGTACAGGCATCTTGGGTGCACACTAATTGTGGTTGCTGCCTTTCGCACAGATGCACGTAATTCTACCTCAGTGGACGGTGTTAAGTGCACCCACGTGCCGGTTAAAGCAGCACTTCATGGCTGCAATGCACTAATGACAGGGGGTGGAGGTACACGCCCTCTGAGCTTACCTCCGGCTGGCTTCACAGCCCAGTTATATGCTAACAGTGCACGTTAATAAACTTGCCCCTAAAGATCCTTAAGTTTAGCAGTCCAATATTAAAACTGAATTTTACAACGGAGACTATGATCAGCCCAACTGCCCCTGAAAGACCACTACCTGCTTCTCTCTTTCTTATGGCTAAGAAATGTTGGTCCCTCCCTTACATTCAGGCCATGATGTGCAAACCATGAGAGATGGGGAAAAATGCAATGCTGAGTTCTCTGGAGTCTGTAATCAGCTGGGAGAGAAACGTGGGTTAAGTTGTCAACTCCAGGGTCTCATTTTATTGCGTAGCAAAGAAGAGAAAATGTGTGGTATTTGAGGAATTTGAATAGAAGATGTGAGTGGGTGTAAAGTTCTGGATTCCATGTTTCTGTATTTTGCAGTGTCCTGGAATTCACCATTCAGGTGTCTGAGAGACATTTTTCAGCCTTGGGAAAGCTGTCAGTGCCCTTCAGTAATGGGAAAGCTGGCAGGTCTGCTCTTTTACTGTTTGATTGAGCCCATTAAATGATTTCCCTCCTGTTTATTTTTCCAGTAATACTTGATAGTACAACTGTGGCACGGTGATAAATGGGGTGAAAGAAGCTAGAGTCGGAGAGGAAAGGTTTCACAAGGTTAGGCTTTGGGAAAAGACATTGTTGTGTTCATAGGAAGATGCGCTTGTGGCTGCTTCCCTTTGATGGATACAAAAATATCATATGTAAAAAATTCCCTCCCACCTCCAATAATCATGTCAGCAGGAACTGTGCACTTGAACCTCTCGGCAAAGGGGGGGGAGGGAGGGAGGGAGGGAAGGGCTGAGAGAGAAGGAAACCCATTCAAGGCCACTCCAGAAGGACACCAGCTACGGTCTTCCATTTCCAACTTCCAACTGCTCCGTTTTCAAAAGATGGTGGGCAAGAAGGACTTCACACATTTGTCTGATTTCTCTTTTGTCTGCTCAGTGTGTTCAGAAAATTCTTAAAAGTTTGTTTCTTGGATTTCTGTTCCTCTCCCATAGCTATTTAATATGAGGGTTTTTTGGAATATTACATTCTTTATATTTTGATGTCTTGAATATTATGTCCAAGACCCTTGTTCTTGTAGACTGACTCAAAAGACTGGTATTTTTGAGTTTGTTATTTGCTTTAAAATCAAATAAATATAAAATTAAACAAAAAAGAAAACTCATAAGATTTTTTATATATTTCAGTGCTAAGAGTACATAGCTTGCTCTACAATGTAAACACAGATAAATGAATGCAGTCATCACGTGACTTGTTCACATGAGAGTGTAATAGCTAAAGAGTTCCCTTCTCAGAAGAGCTTATAAAGGGCTAGCACACACAAAGAGGTTGCTTTACTAAGCTGCTCTAGCTGTTAATTTGAAGATACGTGTCCTGCACTAACAGCTAATGCAGGGTCCATGAAGACCGTAAGGTAGCTGCATGAGGGACAGGGTATGGGTGGAGAGTTGGCGTGTTTGCAATGCATGGTTACCGCCGGTGTTACTAATGCCATTGCAAGGGGCGTCATTAGCTGCAGCCACGTTGCCGCTGCCCTGCATCCTATGCATTTGCAATGACTTATCTGCTGGAGAAATGCGTCCGTGCCCCGACGGATAATGCACAGCTTTTGCAGCTAATGCAGCGCTACTTACACTAACACAGCTTAGAAAACCGACCTCGAAGGGCTGCCGCGGCACTTAGCGCATGTTAACATTCCCCAAATTGTCTTTGTCATTAGTACTCATATGTACAAAGCTCATGTTTCCATTTATTTTCCTTAACACCTTCTGAAAAATCAATGTCTACCTGAAATTAACTTCATGTATGTACGAGTGCGTGTATGTGCATATACAGATATCTCTCAATCATTTATCTATGTACATGCATGTTTATAAATTAAAGTTACTGCAACACTTTCAGTTGGTTCAGAGATGGTAACATAATCTGCAGCACAATCAATAAGCAGTAATCGATAGCGCGGCTTAACGTTTTTATTCCCAAATGTTTTCTATCATGCAGTTGCCATGTTTGCTCAGAAGTGGGAAAATATTGAGCGCTGCAGGTATAACATATTATCCTGAGGACTGTTTGATGAGTGGAATATGTCTACTGTGTCCATCCACAGGTACCAGGGGTGCTGTTCACATGGATGAATTTAGTTGAAATTTGGTAGGAGCACTTCTTACTGTGATCACAGCTCTCCTACAACATTTCTTTCAGATCCGTCCAGGAAGAGCACCCCCAAGAGAGGTGCTGGGAGAGCGGGGCTCAGCCTGATTTTGTGGGAGAGTTGCATGCCTTTGTGCCACACTCAGAACCTGCACTTTTTCAACATATTCACTACGGCTCCACCTCAGGGTGTTAACGTGCCCCACGATTAACCTCCTTGGCAGGTCACATTTACTATATAAATATTTAATGCTAAGCTTTTCATTTAGCACCTAATTATTGTTGAGAAATACTACCACATGTACTTTCCAAAAGTTCTGAAATGGCATCCAAAGTCCAAATTCTAACATACTTTATAAAACTTGTGCGGTTCCATCCAACATAGTGGAATATTTTAAGCATGATGCTAAAGCGTGCTAAAAGGAAAAATTAGCGATTTTGCAATCTTAGATAAAATAAATCTAAAACTGACAAAATGTATGTAAAATCTAGATAGTATTTTAACATTTCTTCTGTTCAATTAGTAAAGACGTATTCTTTCTTACAGATTAATACCTGAACGCAAGTCACCTTACAATAATCCCGAAGAAACAAAGAATCACAAGTGTGAGGGAGCTTAAGGAAAGTTTTAAAAACCCAGAGACAAGCACATACGAAGGGGAAGAGTGAGGGTGAATTTAACCCCAATAAATAAAACAGCTTTTTGTAATAGGTTGAAAAAAGTCAAAGAAAATATGAAAAAATTATTCCAACCTTAGATGCAGCGAAATGATGAGAAAACCCCCACAGTGACCTGCCTTTTATTAAAATCAGTAACAAGTTTACTGTTTAACATGAAGAAAAAACGTGAATGGTTGGAATGAAAATATAAATCTGCTAGCCAGAGCCCACATGGCTGCCTTGTATTGTATGTGGAAGGAAGTCAGGGCTTAGCCCATCCTCTGTCAGGTCTTGGAAAAGTGCAGCCCATTTGAATCTCAAAAATAACTGAACAAGAAGAGATTTCCCAACTGCTTTCTGTTGCTTTGTAACCACCATACTGCACTGTACTAGATAGTCGTTAATAAGAGATGCATCATTCCCGGAAGGCATGAACGGGCAATAGCTCACTGAGCACTCCCGAAAGGGAGCTCTAGTGTGCGACAGGTTATTTAGAGAGGACAGTCCTACCAATGCAAGAATCTGAACTGCAATAACAGCTTCCAAGAGCGCCCATGGAAGCAGCGCTGAAGGTTTTTGCAGCTTTCCTTCCTCAGCGTTCTGTACAGAAATGATTTACACTGATTACAGTGTCAGGGTGTTTTACCTCGTGAAATATCCCTCGCGTTTACAGCTTCCTTGCACAAACAGTTCTTACGGGCACAAATGAATTCCGTAGCAAAGAGTGAAAAGGCATCTCACTGAGCTGTGTTTATTGTTTTTGCAGAAACGGGACCTGTGAAGCCTTTTCCCTTCTGCACATTTTCAAAAAATTCTAAAAGAAAAAGTTACTTTGGAAACTTCTGTATAGCAGCTACTCAGTTTTGGATGTAAATAAAGGGCCCAGTTTTGAAAGGCATTTACACGAGTAACTTCCCTAGTTACCCATGTAAAGGCCTTTTCCGGGATTTTCGAACGGCAGCTACGTACATGGGTAGTGCCCTTTGAAAATCCCAGTTATGTTCCTGATGCACCCAGGTGCTATCTGCATAGCGTCGGGGCGTGTTGGGGCTGTTCCGGGGCAGAACGGAGGCAGGCCGCAGCGCTATCTGTGTAGCACCAATGTTCAATGCTACACGGTTAGCGCTCTGCACCTTAAAGACAGGTGTGGGAAAACCTTGCCTATCTTTAAGGCGCTGGGGCTAACTGTGTAGCATCATATATATAGCTTCTGTGGCTTCCTGTCTGTGCGGCGACACCCAAATTTTCAATGCAGTAGCTGCACATGACCCTGGCATGGAAAATCCGGGTTAGGCGGGTGGTAGGCATACTATGGGCCGACATGGTGCATAGCACCACCCAGATCAAAATCGGGCTCAAACCTTTTACATGTAGCAAACTATGTAAAAAAGGTTACTACTTGTGTACACCAACACTTGTATGCTTTTTCAGGGAAGGGGATTCATGTGACATGTGGTGCTTTTGCATGTTTTACGACGTATATAGAGCCCCATTTACATAAAAACACAGTCTAGTACCTTAGCGTCAAAATGCTATTTGTTCATGCAGACACATAGAAAAGAGATTGACAGAAAAGGACCAGTTGATTCACCCAGTCTGCCCAGTTGTACCTGCTTACTGTGCTACCACAGACCTTCTCACTCCCTCCCTCCTGCCCCCATTGAGGTCCTTTGGGACCTGGTTTAATGCATTAGAGCTCTGCGGCAATGCTCAGCAAATCATCTGCGTGCCTTGTGTCATAGACTTTTTGCTGGACAGGGATCCAAACATTTTCTCTTACATAAATAGACGAGCCCAATACAGCTGTCATATTCAAAGTCTTTGAAATATGCAATTGTAAGTGCTAGGTGTGAAACAGCAGAAGGGAATACCCTCCATGGATGGCAGATTGAAGAGCTGTTCAGAGCTGCCGACACTCACAACATTATGGCTTGGAAAGAAGGAAAGTGTGGAAGAAATCTGGGGTGGACTTTGGGCCTGGTGGAGAAAGGGATAGTGAGTGGCTAGATCAGATTGAGGGGGGAGGAGAGGGCAGGGAGATGAGTATTGGGGGATGTTATTTCTTTTCAGTTCTGTGTGTAAAGAGAATCCTGGAATGGAAACCGGAATGGTTGCATTGTTTTTGGAAACCTTGAATAAAATTTTCAATTAAAAAGAAAAGTAATAATCTGTGTTCCCATGTAGTAGCAAATAGACTGTGAGCAAAAAGTGCGTGCTCACAGCAGACAAACACAGGTCTGTGCCCGGAGCAGCTATAGTCTGTGCACCTGGGATTGTGTGTGCAGAGATCCGCGCATGGGCTGGAATGTTACTTGGTGCATGCAAGTTTTGCAGGGCTATCATTTATGCACAGAATGGCTTTCCAGCCCATGCGCAGATGTGTGCACATGTAACTCCAAATAGCTGCCGGCAGTTCAGGGTTTCTTTCTTCCAACACATCTTCCCATCTGTGCCTCCTCTTCAATGAATGCAGCCAAAGCCAGATGTCCTGCACACTCACTGTCCAGAGAAGAAACAGGCACAAACTTCTCACTAGTGCTGACCGCAGAAGAACAAGGTAACCTTTTACTCCCCCATAGAAAACCTTGTGCTCAGCCTTTTGGTCTTCTGTGCATGTCTCTGCATGTGCGCTGAGTAGCCAATACCTTCACCACTATGAGATTTAAATGAGCTGCGCGATGACGCCTACCCGAGGCTTTGCATGTAAGTCAGCTCGTGCACAGGACTCGTTGCTACATGGGGCACCCACGGAAGTGCACATAGCCTACGTGCAGACTTTACTGCATTCACCCCAGAATTGGGGGTAAAGCCTTAATAAATCTGTGTCTATCCCGTGTCACTTTATTCACAGTGGGGACGGCACTCAAAGTGGGTTATGTGCTTGACAGTGAGCATATATCTTGTTAATCCATCTAGTTTTAGCCCTTATATGGATACAATCTGGCTGTTTAACTCCCCAAACAGCCAGATTTTTATTCATATGGTAAGGGGTTGACTTTGGGGAGCAAATGAGACCAAACCAGAATTAATCTGTTCCTTGGGATATTCAGCTGCTGAATGGATAAGGCCTGCAGTGGTCAGCATGGACACGGTGCTCCTTAAACAGGTAGTGCTACTGAAGATATGTATTGAGTTAAGCTTTGATACCAGTGCTAAGGCCACTTCAGCTGAATGTCAGACCCAAGAGAACCAAGCTACAGGGCACGTACTTGCTATTCCAAAGCAAACAGTGCCAGAAGCCAGGCGCCAATAGTACTTTCTACCAATGTGATATCTTTAAGCATAGGGATTATGTCATAACAAGGAGAAAGGGAATTGGATTTAGCCCCTGCCTTTCTCAGAAGTTCAAGGAGAGTTACATTCAGGTACAGAAGGTATTTTCCTGTCCACAGAGGGCTTATAATGTAAGTTTGTACCTGAGGCAGTGGCGGGTTAAGTGATTGGCCCAAGGCCACAAGGAGAAGAAGTGGAATTTGAACCCTGGCCTCCCTGATTGTTAGTCAGGAGCTCTAACCATGAGACTTCCATTCACAAGACATGCACGAGAAGCCCAAAAAGCACTCTAGGCACCTAGTTACCTTTAAAAAATAGCCTTTAGCCCCAGCCCCAGAAGCGCACGAATGCCCACACACACGTTTATAGCTGCTGTGAAAAAGGTGTAGAGGTGTGATAAGTGCATGTACCACAATTTCAGTTCTACTCTACCATTTTATTAAAGTCTGGTAACGGCTACTGTGCACCAACTTCCAATAAGAAGCAGTGAGCCTGGGACCGCTGTAACCATTTCTGCATGCTAAAAGCCCCACAGTACTGGCTTAGAGTGTAGGACCCAAGGGCAGAAGGGTATGTGGTAGAGCGTAGGCATAGCAGTTCACGTGGGTGCCATTAGCTTGCGCTAACCGCAATTTCTATAGTTAGCACGGGTGCTCTTACCACCACCCAGTAACTGCGTTCGCACCGTTTACTGTGGCAAAGACCTCTGAACTGTTCATGGGAACATACCAGAAAGGCCCCCATCAGTCAGTCCGTGCGGGTCTAATTTTTGCCCACTACCATGCATTAAGGGACGATCCCTTCAACACACTCTGGTAAACATGCTGCTTTGCATATAACCTCGTAAAAGCCCCTTTCTGCACGTCAAGCAGGTTTCTACATATGGAGAAGCCTTAGAATGTAAATACCTCCTTTAACACAGTCACAAAACACAACTACAGTATTCCATCCATGCATGAAACACAAGGAATCACAACAGTGTCCATTACTGACGGAAGGGAAATGTCATTTCTTACCAAAATTATTTGGAAACTTTTATTTTATTAAACAAGCAATGGGAGCACAGTTTATTAGTGCTTTCTACATGTGTTGATCTCTAACTCTGTTATACTGGAGTCACTTAACACTTCTACGAGTACACTAGAAGCTGCACTGTCCTCTGCCCACATCAAGCGTTGAGTCAGCACATAGTCTGCTCTTTCCAAGTAACAAACCCAAAATACTGGAAAAGAAAACATTTTGGGGTAGTGGGGCAATTGCAGGGGTGTATATTTTGGGGGTGGTAGAGTTGTTGGGCCTGGGGCAGTATATGAGGCTGTGGGGCAGTTGCAAGGAGTAATTTTAAGCACATAAGATATGCCATACTGGGTCAGACCAAGGGTCCATCCAGCCCAGTATCCTGTTTCCAACAGCAGCCAATCCAGGCCTTACTGTATTTTGCAGGGTGGTGGGACAGTTTGTGGAGTGGTGGAGCTATATATCTCACACTTCAGAGGTAATACTTCTATAGTACTATATATGTCAATAAGAATTTTCATAGGGAAAATATTTAGGGGGTGGTTTTAGAAGCCCTATTCCTGATTTAAATCTGAATAAGCCATCACAGACACGTGTAAACTGTGTCCACCTGTAAAAGGCCATTTTAGAAAGCATGAAATTTACACGTGGCTGACTGCACCGTGTCGCAAAGAGTGTGTCGAGGGCATGCCTAGGGTGGGATGAAAATCTACATGTGTGTAATCCCCAAAATGTGTGTGTCTAGATTTCCACCTGCTTCCTGGCACAAAGGATCCTTAGCCGTGACAGGAAAAGCAGAGATCAACCCTTCTGAGACCTCTGGACTAGAGGGATAAATACTGGAGTTCTAAGGATGGGCATTTGATTGGTTTAATCAGTCTTTAAACTTTGATTTAACACGCATTAGCCTTTATATTAATGCATGTATAATCAATTTGCATATAAAAAGTTCTAATGCACGTTAAAAAGTTATTCAAATGAACAGAAAAAAGCCAAACTGAAAGCAAACTGAACATTTTAGGCACGTGTACATCCCTAGGGAGTTTCATTGTCTCACACTGTGTCCAATAAAAGGGAACAGAAAAATAATTTTAAAAAGAAAAAAATATATACTTCAGGATCAAGAAAGAAAGAAAAAAAATATTTTGATTCATTCTACAAGTGGATCTATTAATTTTATAAACTGGAAAAGACATGAATTTGCTTATACACTGACACAATTGACTCTTTGGTTAGCGTGGTGGAAGGGGGCTTTGGAAATCCAGTATTTATTTATTTATTTAAAAGGATTTCTATACCGCCTTCTCCTTCAATCAAGGCGGTCTCCACAGCAAACAATGAACAAGAATGGGCTATGTGTGTTCATGCAGTGATACCGTGTGTGTGTGTGTGTGTGGTGGTGTACAGTAGATTCATGGTGAGCTATTTACAGCGTGCGCTATTATACATTCCTATGAACATGGGGAAGGGGGGGTTGGTCTGCGGTCTTGACTGGCGAGTAGATCATGTGACGTCCCCGTAGTATTCGATGAATAGTGTTGTCTTAAGCTGCTTCCGAAAGTCCGTAGGATTTTTAACAGCTCTGTCCCTGCAAAAGCAGAGGTGCATGTGAAGTAAGCCTATTCTCTGTTTCCTGCGAATGCCCGTTTGCATTATAAAATTAGGGTTACTGAGAACAAAATGAACGATTGGAAAAAAAGCATATTGTTCACTGAAGGAGGCAAATGCACATGGAATAGTTTCTGTTTTAAGTGGTGTGCATTAGTTACCGCTCTTCTAGAGATAGTGCGCCTAGATACAGAATTGGAGAAAACGAATGGAAAATAAAGTTTTTCACGGTCAAAGAAAGCTGCAGGTGGGATAGAGTAGACGGAAAAATCATATCCATTGCAGATTTCCCAGCAGGGGACCGAGGTGAAAAGACTCGATGTCGCCTTCTATGTATTTAATCAGCCCTTTTCCTAAACAAAAAAGCCAAATTGAAGAGATTCCTCCGTTTTCTAGCTCCTGTGACACTCTGTGATTCTCTGGATAGTCTAAAGGACTAAGACTTGTAGTGGAAATGACTGAACCTGCTCTCGCCCAACAGTTTTGTCCGTAGGCACAATATGGAAAACATGTCTAGAAAAGGAAGGACGCTGTACTGACACTTACCAGTCTCTTCTGGGGTTTGATCAGTGGTCTATTGATACCATTCATTTTGTGGTAAAGGCCGCAGGCGTTGCAGAGATAGTGTCCTGTCCCATCTCTTCTCCACAAAGGGGTGGACATGGCCCCGCAGTTCACGCACTCTCTGCCCTCCCCAGGAAATTCTTCCAGGAATTCTGAGACAAAGACATGAAAAGAAGTTTTAGATGCAATCTGCTTTTATGACACACAAATTTGTACTTTTCCTGGAGGGGGGGGGGTGGGGAAAGGGGGTGATACCACAATATTTATGCCTCTCTTCACTTTCAGTGAAATAAGCAAAGCAGAAGAATATTTTCAATAAAAGCCAAAAACGTATTAGTCAAGTTGCTTGACTCAGAAAATATATATATTGTGATATACATATTTAGAGTTTAGTGTTGCTACAGAAAGGGAGGGCTCTTTAGTATACTAGGCTACAGGTAATACCAACCATCACTGATTTGTATTTTATAAATACAGTCAGGAGGCAGATCATCTGAACTTGAAGCAAAAACACTAACACTTTTCCTTGGATGAAGATTCATCTATGGATATTATACGTGTCCTCTGCATAATCTTTTTCATCCCTTCGCAAGGTTCATTCCTAAAGTATTCTGTAAACTTTGGTAAATCTTCACTCTTAAGGTTATCCTGTTCTTCAACATTTCGTTGCTTTTAGTCATTACTGACATTTCTGTTTTGTAATAAGTTGTTCTCCTGTAAACCGCGCTGATTATGAGCAGTGCGGTATATAAAAACAAATAAATAAATATTTTATACAAAACATCTTTATTTGGAAGAAGCAGAACTATTAGGAGAATTGGACTGAAATAAAAAAGCTTGTTAGCAAAGATCTGAAACATAGTTTTGAGAATAGCAGAAAACAGTCCTCTGGGATGCAGATGAATAACCTCAGTCAATAAGTGTCACAACTCAAATATACAGGAAATAGTGGAGATCAAATATACAAAATAGAAGTTATGACTACTACCTTTAATTGGTATATTATGATACATTACATAAAGAGCACTATACAAAATCAGTGTGCACTTCTATATTACAGGAGGAAAGACTGCCAAATCTCAGACTGAGCACTGAAACTGCTCCAATGACTTTATAACATCATTGGTCTAAAAAGTCTCCTCTTTTATTTACTTTTAATGCACTAAAACCGGAAAAAAATCATTTAGCCCCAACATGTTTTCAAAAACCATAAGCCAATGAGATGTCTTCTCAACAAGAAACAAAACGGAAGAACTGATCATAAAGGTAAATAAAATAGAAGTATTTGTGCAAAGGATGTATGTTTAGACTGTAGATTTGGAGGTCTGTCTTCCTGTTATTTAGGCATTTTGAAGTTTAAGAAGGAGACAGCGCCATTCTCCTACTCTACGTGTAGTATGGAAATGAATGGTGTAATTATCACTTGAATTTTGCACTCCGGCGTCTCCTATATATTTGGCTTGAGATACTCTTTAATCCTGACCCCCCCCCCAGTCTCCTGTTCACCTCCTAAGAGTCCGCTAGATATATCCTAATTGCCACTTGTGTTGTCTGTAAGATCTTAGGAGCAAAGATTGCCTCTTACAGGGCATATGCTTTGAAGCAGTATACAAATGATTCGTAGCAATAGTAGTAAGGTACTAAGCAAACATTTTTTTCAGCCAATTCTTTGGACACTTGCATCCACAGCGCACTATACTGCAACAGACCCAAATACAATATGAGCGTTAAAAGCAACTCAGATACAAATTTTGCTTATACTACAGATGAATATTTTCCAAAATACATTACGTGCAAATAATTTAAGGTCAACAGACAAGTTGTAAGTGATCTCTTTTTATTGGACTAAGTTAATATATCTTCGACAAACTTTCAAGAGCATCAGGTCTTGTTGTTGACCTTTATTTGCACACTTCCAAGTGGACTAACACAGAAACTGTAAGACTCTGCCCAAAATACATTATAAAGACATGTAAACAAGACGCTCCCAGAAGAGCATTTAAATACTTTAAGAAAGCATATTGCAGAGAACTAATTGAAACCTACAGACTCATTTGTAAGTCTTTAGTGCACTGTTAGACAAAGGACTTATAACCCAACACTAACAGTGATACATCTGCAAACAGAACTTTGCGATTACTACAAATAATCATTTCTAAAGTGCTGCCAGGCAGAGAGAGGAGGAAGTGTCCCTGCATATAATGCTTACAATCCAGTCAGGAATATGAATATTTAATATTAAAAACAGTGGCACAATAACCAGGCGGGCTTCACAGGAACATTTACCAGAAGACTGCGACTCCCAACATTCTTAGTGCCCCAGAAATACCATCACTTAACAGCAGGGGCAGATCTGTTTGCAAAGTTCTCAAAAATCTACTTGACTCTGAGACATTTTTTTTTGATAAGTTTGCAGTTTTCTTAAAAAAAAAAAATCTAAAGAGAGAACAGAAGTACAATGCAATGGGACTTGTTAAAAGTGTTTAAAGTGGTTCAAAGGATTCAACAGCAGAATAACAGCAAGGTGAGTAATATGAAATGTAGCAGCAAACAGAGAGAAGTGGCCAAGCAGTCGGGTCTCTGTGGCAGGATGCAGCAATGAGAGCCTTAATGTGTGGAAGTCCTTGCTGAAAGAGGCAGCCACTTTGGGTTGGTTTAGCAGGCTCTGATGATACCATTAACTAACAGAGGAGTCCGGTAAGCTTGAGGCACTCTACAAACTAGGAGACCTGTAGACAACACAGAAGCTGGGTCACTCTGGCAGGCTATGTGCTTCTCATTCCACCGGGTCAGCGTGGAAGATTGGTGATGGCGAAGTACCATCCAGACAGGTTTACAGAATCCTAGGAGATGCCGCATTGGTATTATTACAAGGCTTTGTAGTTAGACATGGGAAAAGCGTAAGCCCAGCACACCATGGGGGTGGAAGACTCCAAAACTGTCTTGGATAAGAGGTGAAATCTGACAAGCAGATGGTAGCTGGGTTACATCTTTAGCAGTGTAGACAGGTTGGAGGGATTATACTATGCTATGATATAAGAGTCCACCTGGAGCTCTTCTCTAGGTTTTATGGTGCAGACTGTAAAGTACTTTACTCAAAATAGTGATTTAGCCGGGCAAAACCAGATGTCTCAAAATTGCTCATATTCAAACCTGGAGTTGTATAGTGCACACACTCCCAGCGGTGTCAGAAGAGGTGCTCTTGGACATATGCGCTGGATAGGACTGGAAAATGACATGGCAACATTATGTACACAACTCCCCTTATTAATTTTACCCACATAACAAGCAGGGGCAAAAGTTCCAGATAGTTTATCTTTAAACCTAGATTTGTGGGTACAGTCCTCATATACTTTGCACATAGCTAAACAGTTTGATAACTGCCACCTACATTGTTTTAGAAACCAGTTGCAAATCTATTTTCCCACCAGTCTCTAATCTGCAGGGCATCTGACCCAACAGCTTGTAATTAGCTGCATTTAGGACCATATCAAGCTCAAAATGCGCCCTGTGTAATTCATGAACTTGGAGCCTCCCTGCCTCCCCAGGCATATCAGGAACTTGCTCTTATTGGGATTCTTGAAAGCCCAGTGATGATATCGGCGCCCCTTCTGTGCTTGCGCCCTCTGTGGCCGCAGTGCTCGCACAGCCCTGGCTACATCCTTAATTACTGTCTGTGCAGAAACTTGGGCTGGTGCTAAATCGCATGTCGAAGTGGCGCACAACAGCACTACGCAAGAGCACCAAGCTTGAAAGTGAGTCCAGCAAGCCTTAGTTACTTGATGTTGGAACTTCTCTTACAAAAGTGTCATTTTCCACCACAGTTCTGAAATATGGACCATAATCCTGAGCTCAGAAAATCTTATGAGAACAGGCAGCAGGACGGAGGTGAAAAGGTGATGCACTTCAGATTACTAAAACTTTCATTCTCTAGTCTAAAATGAAAATTGCAAACAAGTCCATCAACCATATATTCCTAAAACTGTTTGACACCATTTTTCATCTGGTTAAAGGGGACCATAGATATCAAGAATTAAATTTAATTAAATGTCATTTTTTTTAATTTAAATTTCTTCTTTATAAAATAAACAGTAGAATAAAATCAAGTCAAACTTCATGAAATATTCACCCCTAGTCCTCTGTTGCCCCTTTCTCGCTATACAAAAGGGTACATAATATTACCCCACTTACAAGCATGTGTGACTCAGCAACTTACAAGCACATGTGTGACTCAGCTACTGACATGTGTGACTCAGAAACTTACAGCACAAGTGTGACTCAGCAACTTACAAGCACATGTGTGACTCAGCAGGTTTCCCTCCTGTTCCTTTGGGCTTTCAGCACAATTAGAAGCAAGGCTGGGAGTAAGCCTTCATTCACAACTACCGGGCAGTAAACCCTGACGGCTTCCATTCAGAGATATTTCTAAATTATAAATGTAGATGTTTATTCTCCAGCTAGTTATGGGTCTTTGAGGACACAAAATGTTAGGTCCCTTTTTACTAAAGCCCACTAAGGATTTGCAATTAACGCACCAAATAAATGCACATTAATTGCAAAGCCTCTGCGTTAGCTGACAGAGGCATAATCAGTACATACCTGGTAGCTTCGGTATGATGAGCCAGTGTGCTAAGATGGATTCACTTAATGACTCCCATTGAAGAGTCATTAGGTGAACGTGCATTAAGAGCCGCGTTGTTAATCTGATGCTATGGGTAATGTGCTCTCCAAGCCACTGCCCATCCATTCCCCGTCCCATCCTGCAATTAGCGCTTAAGCTGTGTTTTAGCGTGCGCCCATTAAAAAGCACATTATCCGGCTACTGGGCTTCAGTAAGTGACAAGTGAATACTGGTGTTTTCACTATTGCTGGAGACCTTTTTCAGTAGAATCGAATCACTTAGGAGCAGGGCCGGATTTACCTTGAGTGAGGCCCTATGCCAACAAAAATTGTGGGCCCCCAGCAGGGGCGGCCCAAGGGGGGTGTGGGCCTCATTTGCATAAGGGGCCTCATTTGCATAAATATTTGCATAATGTTACCATATACTAACTTTTAGTAAACGTGCCTCTTAATGAGTGTATGGATAAAGAAAGACTAAAAGATTTCTACATTACTATAATCCAGTGCCAACTGCCAGACACATTAGGAACTACTACAAACACTGCCCATTTAGAACCCATAGCAAACCCGCCGTATCCTAACAGCACTACCAGGACTCACAAAGCACCATACTCTACCAATCAAAAGGCAACACTGCAAATATTAAACCAATACATTTCAGAGAACAACAATACATGACCTACTGGGGAAAGAGAACAAGTGGCAATGTCAAATAGGAATTATATAAACAGAACACCTCAGCTCAGTTACACATGCAGAACATAGACCATCACCAAACAAGTAATCACATTTTAGAAAAAGGAAGACAATAATTAAACTGGGAATCCCAAAAGCCAAACTTGGAATGTACAACACTGTAGAAATAAAACTATACATTAATTTGCTCTTGTACTAAACAAAGCGCAGACGTTAATGATGCACATTTACCAGAGCTGACATATTCCAATTAATAAATTCAAAATAAAGAGATATTTTTCTACCTTTTGTGCATTTTTTTCAGCTGCAATTGCTCCAGCCACTTTCTTCTGGTTTCTTCATGTCTTCTGCTAACTCTCCATCGTCTGCTGTCCATTTGTCCTTTCTTCTCTCTGCTAGTTTTTTCCATTCTCTCTACATCTGCTTTAACATACTAATCTTTCTCCTTTTGCTCTTTCCTCATTCCTATTTCATCCACTCAAATTTTACCCCTCCATCCTCAATCCCCACTTACTCTCCCAATACCCGGCCAATTGTAGATTTTTTTATCCCTCCCACACAAAATATTTTTCCCTTCTCCATTTTACTCTTCCAGCCCCATCCCATTCTAATCCTCCCCCAACATCAGCTCCCTTCTAGTTCCAGCCTCACCCAGCATCCATTCCCTTCTAGTCCCTGCATCAGCCCATTTCCAGTCCTAGCCACCCATCAGCCCATTTCCAGTCCTAGCAACCCCCCAACCCAATACCAGTCCTAACCCCCCATCACCCCATTTTCAGTTTAAGCCCCCCTATAACCCATTACCAGTCCTAACCCCCCATCAGCCCACTTCCAGTCCTAACCCCATCAACCCATTTCCAGTCAGCCCCCATAGCCCATTGCCAGTCCTAACCCCCCCCAGCAGCCCGGCAGCCCACAGCCCATTACCAGTCCTAACCCCATCAGCCCACCTCCAGTCTTACCCCCCCCAGCCCATTTCCAGTCCTAACCCCCCCCCATAGCCCATTACCAGACAGCCCCCATCAGCCCACAGCCCATTACCAGTCTTAACCCCCCCCCCCAAAGCCCATTACCAGTTCTAAACCCCCCCAACAGCCCATTATCAGTCCTAACCCCATCAGCCCACCTCCAGTCTTAACCCCCCAGCCCATTTCCAGTCCTAGCCTCCCCATAGCCCATTACCAGACAGCCCCCATCAGCCCACAGCCCATTACCAGTCTAAACCCCCCAAAACCCATTACCAGTTCTAAACCCCCCCCCAACAGCCCATTACCAGTCCTAACCCCATCAGCCCACCTCCAGTATTAACCCCCCCAGCCCATTTCCAGTCCTAGCCCCCCCCCATAGCCCATTACCAGACAGCCCCCATCAGCCCACAGCCCATTACCAGTCTTAACCCCCCCAAAGCCCATTACCAGTTCTAACCCCCCCCAACAGCCCACAGCCCATTACCAGTCCTAACCTCATCAGCCCACCTCCAGCCTTAATCCCCCAACCCATTTCCAGTCCCAGTCCCAGCCCATTTCCAGTCCCAGTCCCAACCCATTTCCAGCCCCAGTCCCAGCCCCCCCAATTACCAGTCCTACCCCCTCCCCCTCCCCCGGCTGTGAGAGACGCGAAGGCAGACTGTCTCCTTCGCGTCTCTGTTAAGCCCGCAGGGGCTGATGGGAAATTTCCCATCAGCCCCTGCGGGCTTAACAGAGACGGGAAGGCAGAAGGAGACAGTCTGCCTTCGCGTCTCTAACAGCCTGCACGGAGGGAGACACGGAGGCACGGAGGGAGGGACCGAGCTTACAGAGGGGGCCCCCGCGGGTCAGTCCATGCTGCCGCGGCAGCAGAGGGGGCCCCGCGGCGGCAGCCAGCAGGTTTTTTTTTATTTTATTAAAAAAAAAAAGCCTAACTAGTTCAATTTTTGTGGGCCCTTTGCAGCTGTGGGCCCTACGCCATGGCGTACATGGCGTATAGCTAAATCCGGCCCTGCTTAGGAGTCATTAGTGCAGAAAAAAACACAACAAATCAGTGGAGGGCACAAAACAAGCCAATGCAGAGGTGAGATAAATGTTCTGCTGTTTATTCAGTAAAGGTCACCTTTAATTGTTGTACATCATGGTGCTTTATCAGTGTTTATTGGTTAAAACCTAAAATCAGGAACTCTGTTTATATCCCCTCCATAACTTGTTTTATTCCAAACACTCCAGTGATGCTCCTTGGCCAAGGACCACACACTAGAACTCCTTCTAAAACTCTGCAATGGTGGGTCAAATATTTCCCCAGCACTTTACTTATTTAGAAAATTTACTGTACCCATCCTTAAATAATGCCTGAGGTGCAGTAAAAATTGTTGGCAATGCACAATGACTAGAACTCACAAAAATATAAGAATGTAAGAAGTGCCGCAGTGGGTCAGATAAAGGGGCCTTTTACTAAAGGTGTGCCCTCACCATATGATTAGTGGCAATACCATCATGTGGTAAATGCACCCCTCACGCACTGTCAGTGGCATGCTCAGCATGTGATCGCAAACCCTAATGCATGGTGCATTTCATGCGGGTGCACCAACAGTAATGATACCCATAGGGGTATTGCTAGGTGCACTCACACTACTTGCCACATTACCACTGAATGTGTGGCAATTGCCCTTGCCCTATCAGCAATGTGCTCTCCACACCTACACGCCACCCATTCCCCGACCCATGTGCGATGACTGATTACCACGTGCTTTAATGCGCAGTCACTGGCACGCCTCCACTTCCAGCTAGCAGCCCACACGCCAACCATTCCCCGACCCACGTGCAATGACTGATTACCATGTGCTTTAATGCACAGTCGCTGGCACGCCTCCACTTCCAGCTAGCAGCCCACACGCCAACCATTCCCCGACCCACGTGCGATGACTGATTACCACGTGCTTTAATGCACAGTCGCTGGCACGCCTCCACTTCCAGCTAGCAGCCCACACGCCAACCATTCCCCGACCCACATGCGATGACTGATTACCACGTGCTTTAATGCGCAGTCGCTGGCACGCTTTCACTACCAGCTATCAGTTGCACATTAACAGATAATCAGGCTTTATTAAAAGGACCCAAAGGGTCCTTTGAGCCTCACACCCAGGTTCAGACAGTGGCCAATCCAGGATCGCAAAGAGTAGATCCATTCCTTGCTACTCAGTCTAAGAGATATGTGGCGGCTTCCCAGAATCCTCTTGGCTAGCAATTTTTTATGGACTTTTCCTCCAGGAACTGCCCAAACCCCTTTTAAACTCAGCTATGCTAGACAATTTGGTCCCGATTCTGTCCCAGACGTAGATCTCCTTTGCACGCCTGGGCTGAGCCGGACATAGAAAGAAGATCATGATTCTGATCCTGCAGGACACGTCTAGCCCCGCAGAATCAGAATTGTGAACAGTCCATACCCGCTGTTTGTGTCTCAGAATAACCCCCTTTGATAACCACGTTAGATGGCTTGGTACCAAGAAACAGGTGTATAAATTTCACAAAATAAGTATCCTCTGACAACAAACTGCAGCTTGATCGTTCACTGTGAGAAAATAAGCACTTCTCCAATTTGTTGTAAATCTGCAGCCTCTTAGTTTCATGGAGTGGCATCTAGAAAGATAGGTAACTGTCCCCCATTTACCCATTCCATCCCACGTATGATTTTATACATTCTCTCTTCTCCAAACTGAAGAGCCCTAACTCGTGTAGCTTTTCTTCACAGGGAAGTTTTTCCATCCCCTTTATCATTCTGGTTGCACTTCTCTGAACCTCTTCTGGTCCTGCCATCAGGGCCGGCCCAATGGGGGGGGGGGGTGGAGACATAAGGCTTAAGGTTTGCCTAGGGTGCCAATACCTTGAACTAGCTCTGGGGCCGGCCCTGCCTGCTATATGTTTTTCAAAATGTGATCAGCAATACTTACGACACTCATGGATTGATGCAAAGGCATCAGGATGTTTGCCATTTATTCTATATTTAGAGGCTGAGTGCTGTGTCTAAAGCATTCTCAACCCCAGCTGGTCTCAAAAGTGGACTAATGTCCTGGATTTGAAACCAGGTTGTCCACATGTCAGTGCATAGCACCGAGTCTGTCACCTGCACCGACAGTGACATTCAGGCCTGGGAATCAAATGGAAGTGCAGACTCCGAGTCTCTGGACCAGTTCGCATAAGCACGTTTATTATGAAGTCCAAAGGTGATTGGACGAGCTATAACACACTGCTTTTGGTTTAAGATTATTTAGATTTGTCCATGGAGAGGTGGACGGAATAAGAGCTCTATTACTTTCTTCGTGGTTTAATTTTCTTTAGTGTGATTTTTTTCTTGATTTTACAGTGCTGAAGGGGAGATAATGGGCACCAATTTGATTTTATCAGGTTCCGGACAGAGTTTTGCCTTGCAATGACCTCCAGACACCACACTCTTCTCTAGCTCTTGCTATATGGAGGGAGTGGTGTAGAGAGAAACCGGGTTGTAAAAATAAATGAGTGGGATTATGTTATTGTAAGATGATAAAAGGAAGGGGGTAGTATTAGAGGCCTTTCCTGATTTCAATCAGCCGTCCTGGGTTGCTGACTGGTGGCGACGAGAAGGCTGCAGAGGTCCTGCTGGAATGTTGAGCCCCTAGTATCAATCACACCTCGAGCTCCCAAGATGACAAATGACAGACTTGCAGGGAGGGAAGTGGTCAGCTTTCTCAAGTCAATCTACCCCTCTCCGAGGCACGAGGGCAGGAACTCAGAGATAGATGCGAGTAAACATATACAGTACACAGTACTCTGAGCCTCACAGAGCCTGATGAGAAAGATCAGACAACATTGAGTGATAACATGCGCAGCTTCTGGGGCTCTTAAAGCATTCTGTCTGTACATACACATTGTGGGTAATGTAACAATAGACACTTACAGGCATAGAAATACCTGTCAAAACCGACATGCACATGTACAAACTTACTCCTCCGACAGCAACCACGGAACTGCTTGGCACAGCACATGTCTGTACATTGAATGTGTTCCCGCGCCAGCCACAGGGCATGCACAGCCATCCCATCAGATCCATGGTGTGCCTCCTTCCACCCACAGACATAACCACAGGAAATGCATAAATTGCAAAAATCCGTTTCATTCAATTTCTTCCTTAATTAACACTTCTCAGGGGTAATTTTCCAAGGAGAGGAAATCCTACATACCTGAAACAATCACCACGTAACTACAACTTGAAAGCAAACAGGAGTTTTACAGTGTGACACACACTGTGACCAATTCAGAAGCACAGCAAAATTTAGACACGCTTGAGATTTGTACCAGGGCTTAAAAATTGTTGTGCAACTCACATGGGTTAAACTAAAAAGAACTCTTGGTCTCTGTATGCATCCATACTTCACATTCAGGACACCCATCCTTGTGAGATCATGCCCCCCCTTTCCCACAGTTTGAATCATTTGAATACATCATGTCTTTCAACCCCTCTTTCCCTCTATGCAGATCAAATGTAGATAAGCATGAAGTTAAAGATCCTGCACCCACCTTATGACCTAAACTACCTCAAGATCTTCATCTAACGGCAAGCAATGCAGTAATGCAATCCCCTCTCACTGACCACGAAGTGAAACTTGTTCTAGTACAAGAAAGAACAGTTGCGAAACAAGCCATTGGTGAGACCTCTTTGGTGGACTAACTTAATGCATTTTGTGACCAACTTTCAAGAGTTCTGTTCCTCTCTGGGTTAATAATGATGCATCTTTCATGTCTGAAATGCCACCTATTTTCTTTGGTTATCAACAAAATGAAATAATATCTGCTTTTAGTTCACAAAACAGGAAAAATTAGTCCATTTACAAAAGGGAGAATGTGTTCCTTTATTCAGATTAATAGTTTGGTAATGTATTTGCAGGGTGATTTTATAAGAGGTGCCTCGTTTAATGAATGTTTAAAATCTAGGCACAAACACTTATGCCTAAGGCTGGTGTAAATGTTTGCATGTATCTAATGTGCGTAAGCATGGAACTGCAGCCACCCACGCTCCACTCATATGAATGCCCACAGTGAACCTAAGCACCATCAGCCTTACGAGCATAATTATCAAATAGCAACCCTCTAAAATAATGTGTAAAGTGTACATGGTGCATAACTTTCCACAGCTTCTTATATGCTTACACCACCAGAAGATAATTCTACAAGCTCCTGTGCAGTTAATGCGCATTGCCATAAGCCTATGTAGGGCGTACTTTAATTTATAGAACAAGAGTGTAGCACACCGGAGCCATGCTGGCTCTAGAGGAAATGCCTGTGCCTAGATCTGGAGTCAATCCGTGCAAGTTATGCGATTCTATAATTTATCTGCAAACATTTAGGCTGTACCTATGCTCCACTCCTGCGCACACTCATACTGAAAGTATACGCAATAGGATTTGCGTGCATGCTTAGAGAATAGTGATCGCTTAAAGCGCGCACATAAGCAGCATTCACGAGTGTAGGCCCTTTAGAAAAGGGTCTTCCACGCACTTCTAGTGTGAACCTCTCAACGTGCCCTGTATAGAATTCACACCGAAATGCAGAAAGTGTCCCTTAAGGACGCATGAACCTCGACATCCTGAGAGGAACCTTGGTAGATGGGGTCAATTGGCTTTACTCCTAGTTATCTAGAGTTTCCATCCTTTTCACTTAAGGGAGTCATTTTGGAAGTCCTATTTGTGATCTGGACATCTGAAAATGGGCATAGAGACATCTCTAGAGCCATTTTAGAAGCTGGCTCTGGGGATGTCCCCAGCGAGTTGACATCAAAGGCTATACGAAGGCATTCCCAGGAACCTGGATGTCCTCCCCTGATCTCAGAAATGACCTGGATGTCCGGAGTCATATCACATCTATGTTTGGACTGTTCCAGGCACCTGAAAAGTGCTTCTGCTTGGATGGGCTGAAAAACATCCAGAGAGTGTAGAGAACAAAGCACCCCATGATCCCCCATACTCAGCCCAGTGTCAACGACAGCAGCAATGCGATTTGAACCCTGGCTGCCCTGTTCCTAGCCCACTACGCTAACCATTAGACTAGACACCCAGGTTCCGGGGATGTCTATGTGGACACTTCTGCAGACATCCATATCAGCCATGTCCACTTTTGCCTGTTTTTTTCAGACAATTTGGCTTAGACGTCCCAGATTGCACTAGGACATCCCTTTTAAAATCCCCCTCCATGAGTTCCAATCTATTTATTCTTAATAAAGCTGAAGGATAAACCAGGGAAGAATTTCTGGGCAGTTGTAAATGAAGGCTTACGATACCACAGCCTAACAGAGGCGGTTTCTGACTGAGCTGGAAATCCAAATAAGCAGATGGAAATTGCCAGAACAAATAGCCAAAGTCTGGAATAGTCATCCTGGTGAGATTTATAAAGAACATAAGAAATGTCATATTGGCTCTGACCAAGGCCCATCAAGCCCAGTATCCTGTTTCCAACAGTGGACAAGCCAGGACACAAGTACCTAGCAGGTTTCCAAAAAGACACACAGGTTCCACAATGTTTTATTGGGGCAACCAGTGGACATACCGGGTCCTCCTTTAATAATGGTTTATGGACCTTTCCTCCAGGAACTTGTCCAAACCTTTTTTTAAACTCAGCTACACCAATAGCTTTTACTACATCTTCCGGTAACAAATTCCAGAGTTTACACGTTGAGTAAAAAGATATTTTCTCTTATTTGTTTTTAATAGTTTACCCTGTAGCTTCATTGCATGCCCCCTAGTCTTTCTATATTCTGATGACATAAACAATCGATCTACATTTACACGTTCCACTCCATTCATTAATTTATAGACCTCTATCATATCTCCCCTCAGCTGTCTCTTTTCTAGGTTAAAGAGCCCCAAGCCTTTAAGCTTCTCCTCAAAGGAGAAAACGCTACAGGGAAATTACTCAGTGCGGAGAATTTACCATCTTTGTGAATCAGGGGCAAACTGGAAAGCCCAAGGGCTGGTTTATAAGGCAAGAACAAGGAGAAGAGGAGAAAAACCAACATGGAACTAGATTTTGCAGCCCAGATATTTATGTCTAAATGAATTATATTCAGTGATATTGAGGTGCTAAGTGGAAAGATCTGGGTCCAGTTCTGACAGCATTTATAACACTGGTCACAAATCAGAGATAAATGAGAAATTATATATTTTTTTACAACCATTTTCTGAAAAGATGAAAAGTGGCTAATGTTTTTTTAACCTTTGTGACCATATCGAAATGGAGGCACATCATATTCAAATAGTAAGAAAAGGAACTGTGTGGGAAGAGTAAATCTCCCATTGCAATTTAGAAACTAACACAATCACGTGTGTGTTCTCCTTTTTGCTCTCAGACCCCTATTTATTAAGTTTCATTAAGGTTTTGAAAAACCTCTGTGAGAACTGTTGGGCGCATTCCTGGTATTTTTGCAGCTCATGCAGAGAAACATTTGCTAACATGCATTTAGCGACACTTCTTCACATGTGCAGCAAGCTACCTGCCATATTAGCAATGAATATGTTAATGTCACGGCGCAGTCCTCACACATTTCTCACCTATTCAATGCTCCAAAATGGCATGTTAGCTTTTAATTGTGGTAACTATCACATGCTAACGGTTAACTTGTAACCGAAGGAGCGCGGACTTACCGCTCCTCGATTTCCATGATTTGACTCTTTCCCCTTGGCCCCCCCCCTTTTTGGGTAATTCCTCCCCCCACCCCCCTTTTCCGCAGAGGCACAAAATACACAGGCCCCGAACTCAACTGCCACCTCTCTGATCCAATGCCTTCCCTCATTGGCTCCCGCGTTTGCGTGGTACGGGAGCCAATGAGTTTGAAGGACGTGGACTTGCTCCCCTAGTAACCCCCCTCCCCACCCTTCTGCCTCCTCTCGTCGCGTGCTGCGCCGCCCGGTTACAGGCGGCCGGCCTGGACTCTGCCACGCGGCCTTTACTTGTGTTAAGTGGTAACATGATGCCACGTCAATGGCCTGTTTGCAGTGATTTCTGCATTACATAAGAACATAAGATATGCCATACTGGGTCAGACCAAGGTCCATCAAGCCCAGTATCCTGTTTCCAACAGTGGCCAATCTAGGTCATACGTACCTAGCAGTTTCCCCAAAAGACACAGGTTTCACAGTGCTTGTATTGGGTTAAGCAGTGATATCCTGGGTCCCTTTTTAATAATGGTTTATGGACCTTTTCTCCAGGAACTTGTCCAAACCTTTTTTATACCCAGCTACATTAACAGCTTTTACTACATCCTCCGGTAACAAATTCCAGAGTTTGATTACACGTTGAGTGAAAAAATATTTTCTCATTTGTCTTCAATAGGTTACCTTGTAGCTTCATTGCATGTGCCCTAGTCTTTTTATAGTCTGATGACGTAAACAATCAATCTACGTTTACCCGTTCTACTCCGTAAATTAATTTATAGACTTCTGTCATATCTCCCCTCAGCTGTCTCTTTTCCAGGTTAAAGAGCCCTAACCTTTTTAGCCTTTCTTCATAGGGGTATCCTTCCATTCCCTTTACCATTTTGGTGGCTCTTCTCTGAACCTTTTCTAATAACACTATATCCTTTTTAAGATACGGCGACCAGAATTGCACACAATATTCAAGGTGTGGTTGCATCATGGAATGATACAGAGGCATTATAATATTCTTTATTTTATTTTCCATTCCTTTCCTTATGATACCTAGCATTCTATTTGCTCTCTTGGCCGCCGCTGCACACTGGGCAGAGGATTTTAACATGTTATCCACAATGACGCCTAAATCTTTTTCCTGGGTGGTGGTTCCTAATGTGGAACCTTGCTTGCATCGTGTAACCATAGTTTGGGTGGTTCTTCCCTAGGTGCATAACTTTGCACTTGTCCACATTAAATTTCATCTGCCATTTTAGAAACATAGAAATATGACGACAGAAAAAGACCACATGGCCTATCTAGTCTGTCCTTCCATATCAAATTAAATGCAGCTTAGCCAATAGAGGCCTAAATGTTGAAAAGCTCTGCAAATTTGGTCAGTTTATTTTTAATAAATTATCCTCAACTTTGACTAGAAACCATTCCCTCATGGTTTTCTATCATGCAGGGCTGAGATTGGTGCTGGTGCAGGTTACGATATCAAGATCAGGCCCAGTTCTTTTTAAGTAGTGCAGGAGTTGTGCAATAGGTCATTAATTTGCTGCTAAATTTAGCTGCTGTGTAAAACTTTTCAAAGTTGTTTGAAATTAAATTGAAACAAAGATTGTTTAACTTTCCAAAAGTTTTGACAACTTAGAAATCTAATACCATCAAAGCTCACACTGATCTCAGTAATGTAACAGGACCGTATCAAACCCGAGTCTGCGAGTTATGAACTTGGCGTCCCTTCTGCACACAACTGCGCGCAGGAACTCTGTCTTGCTGGGCTTTCAGGAAGCCCGGTGAGGATACTGGTGCCCCTCAGCTGCACCACTCACACAGCCCTTGGTACAGGAACATAACACCAAACCCTGAGCAGTGAGGATGGAAGGAAGGGGGTTTAAAACAAACAAGATAAGGGACCTAGCTAGGCAAAGGGAGGGGCACGTTTACTAAGCCCCACACTGGCAACGCGGGTTTTAGCCCAGGACGTTTTGATTGTGACAGTCTTCATTCATTTCTTCTTTTTTTAAATGAAAGATCTGTTATGATGTGCAACATGTTTTAAGATTAACAGCTATATTTTTGTCAGATTTTTTTAAAGATATTTATTTCAATAGTCCCTATCAAATATTTCACCTACCTCTTCTCCCTTTTTTGTATACTTTCTGTTTCTTTGCTTGTTTTTTCCCACTGTTTCTTCCTTATTGCTATTATTTTTAATTCAGGCATTCGCTGTTTATGATTAAATAGCCAAGTTTATTTATGTTTCTTTGAAGAGATCCACGGAGATTTGCTGTTAGTGACATCATTGAACCAAATGTGGTATGTCATTTTTTATTCTTTTATCTGTATATGTTGATTAAATTTTTGATTTTTGTTGTCATAATTTTTGTTATAATTTGTGTATATATATTAGAGTTTTTGTTATATATAAATGTTTTAGGGTTTTTTTTTATTATTCTCCTCTTTCTATAACACTCCTTGCATTTTTTGCAATTTTGGTTATAAGATATGCCATACTGGGTCAGACCAAGGGACCATCAAACCCAGTATCCTGTTTCCAACAGTGGCCATTTCAGGTCACAAGTACATGTCAAGTTCCCAAACAGCTTTTACTACATCCTATGGTAATGAATTCAAGAGTTTGATTACGTGTTAAGTGAAAAAATATTTTCTCCAATTAGTCTTAAATGTGCCACATTGTAGCTTCATAGTATGTCCCCTGGTCTTTCTACTTTGATGAACATAAGAACATAAGATATGCCATACTGGGTCAGACCAAGATCTATCAAGCCCAATATCCTGTTTCCAACAGTGGCCAACCCAGGTCACAAGTACCTAGCAGGTTCCCAAAAAGACACACAGGTTCCATGATGTTTGTCCCAGGGCAAGCAGTGGATATTCAAGGTCCTCTTTAATAATGGTTTATGGATCTTTCCTCCAAGAATTTGTCCAAAACTTTTTATGAATTCCAGAGTTTGATTACATGTACACGGTGAGTGAAAACCTTTTTCTCTTTTTAGTTTTAAATGGGTTACATTGTAGCTTCATTGCGAGCCCCCTAGTCTTTCTTCTTTTTGATGCTTTAAACAACTGATCTATTTTTACCCATTCCACTTCATTCATTAATTTATACACCTCTATCATATCTCTCCTCAGCTGTCTCTTTTCCAAGTTGAAAAGTCCTACCTTTTAAGCCTTTCCTCATAAAGGGAATCCTTCCATCCCCTTTACCATATTGGTGGCTCTTCTCTGTACCTTTTCTAATTCTATTATATCCTTTTAAATTACGGCGACCAGAATTGCACACAATATTCAAGGTACAGTCGCACCATGGAATGATACAGAGGCATTATAATATCCTTGGGTTTTTTTCTCCATTCCTTTCCTTATGATTCAAAAGAAGGGCGCGGGCAGGGTCCCGGCGGCTGGATGTAACCGGGGGCGCGCCCCGGCGTGGGACCGTGCCCGCAAAAAAGGCAGAAGCTGCTGAGGGAGGGAACGCGCACGGAGGGCGCGATGATGCGGGGTGCGTCATTTGAAGTGATTGGCTCAGCCGCGGGCTTTGCAGTGGCTGGAGCCAATCGGAGGAGAGACGGGCCATGTGCTTCGGCGGCGCGGATGCTCGCTGAGCACATGGTGTTGAAGGAGGGCGAGTGGCCGGTGTCCCGCCCTCCCTCCCTTTTAGTGCTAGGGAGAGTAGGGGGTGTGTGGATTGTCGCAGCGGGGGGGGGGGGGAGTAAGTAGCGGGATCCCGGACGTTTCCGGGGTCCGGAGCCCTAGGCTACTTGGGGTGAGGACAGGACAGGGTGCCCGTGACCCGGATAACCCCTAGCAGACATTTGCTAGTGATATGGCGAAGTTGGGCAGGGGTGGTAGGAACGTGACCGGTGGTTTGACCGGCGCAGGTGCGATAGTGTGGTCACCTTGCTAATGGTATGGCTGGTGAGGTAACACTCCGCTGGGGGGGTTGGCTGTTGGGTTGTTACTTATGTTCAAATGTTAATATTGTTATTGGGCAATAAAGCTGCGACCTGTTGGTTTACCAAAGTAGGTGTGGAGTGAAGTTTGTGGGAGTACCCAACAGGTACGGACAAGGCTGGGGAGGGTCGGGCAGGGGAAGCGCTGGGTGCAGCTCCCCGGTTACTAGCATTCTATTTGCTTTCTTGGCTGCTGTTGCACACTGGACAGAGGTTTCAATGTGTTATCCACGATGATGCTTAAATCTTTTTCCTGGATGGTGGTTCCTAATGTGGAACCTTGTATCGAATAACTGTAGCTTGGGTTGTTCTTCCTTAAGTGCCTACCTTTGCACTTGTCCACATTAAATATCATCTGACATTTGGATGCTCAGTCTCCCAATTTATCAAGGTCGTCTTGCAATTTTTTACAATCCTCTTGTGTTTTGACAACTTTGAATAATTTTGTATCATCTACAAATTTGATTACCTTACTTATTATTCCTATTTCCATGTCTTTTATAAATATGTTGAATAGCAGTGAGCCCAGCACAGATCCCTGCTTGTACTCCACTATTCACCTTTCTCCATTGAGAAAACTGGCCTTTTAGTCCTACTCTCTGTTTTCTATCTTTCAACCAGTTCCTAATCCACAATAGTATATTGCCTCCTATCCCATGGCTTTTTAATTTCCTCAAGAGTCTCTCATGAGGGATTTTGTCAAAGGCTTTCTGAAAATCAAGATACACTATATCAACTGGCTCCCCCTTATCTACCTGTTTAGTCACACCTTCAGAAAAATATAAGAGATTAGAAACATAGAAACATGATGACAGAAAAAGACCCATGGCCTATCTAGTCTGTCCTTCCATATCAACCATTACAACAGTCCCTTTTTTTCCTTTAGAGATCCTCTGTGTTTGTCCCATGCTTCTTTGAATTCAGATACTGTCCTCATCTCTACCACCCTAAGGCGTGAACAGGCCGCCCGACACAGGCCGTGTTTCGTACCCTTCGTCAGGGGCTAGCCAGGCAAAAAACTCTGTTGTGAGTCAAAAGCAAGTCTTACTTCACACTGTTTGTGCAAATACATGACTGTGCTTCGACTGCAGTTTTGTCAAGCATTAGCATGTAATTCATGTATTTGCACAAACAGTGTGAAGTAAGACTTGCCTTTGACTCACAACAGAGTTTTTTGCCTGGCTAGCCCCTGACGAAGGGTACAAAACACGGCCTGTGTCGGGCGGCCGTTGGTTTACTAAAGAACTCTGTCTTTTCGCCTGTTCATGCCTTAGACTGGTTTTTCTGTGTTCAGCATGACTCGTGCTTCTGTAGTGTTGCTCATCTCTACCACCTCCACTGGGAGACTAATACATGGATCCACCACTCTTTCCGTAAAGAAATATTTCCGCATATCACTCGTGAGAGAAGTCTTTCCTTGGCTAAATCCATGTTGGCTTTCTGCCATTAAACCATGATTTTCTACATATTCCATAATTTTGTTTTTTATAATGGTTTCTACCATTTACCCGGAACTGATGTCAGGCTCACTGATCTGTATTTATTTAACAGCTTTTTTATACCACTTTATCATTTTTTAGTCAAAGCGGTTTTACATTGTAACTTAAACTTGGTAATCTACTTTAATGTACCAATCAAGTTAGTCTGTAATCGGTTAAGCGTTGTTTTCCCCATTGTAAGTTCTCTGTAAACTGAAGTTTTATTGTAAACCGCCTTGATTCAAGATAAGGCAGTATAGAAAAATTGTTAAATTAATTAATTAATTAATTAAACAGGGACATGTAGTTTTCTGGATCACCCCTAGAACCCTTTTTAAAAACTGGCATTACATTGACCACTCTCCAGTCTTCGGGTACTATTGATGATTTTAATGGTAGTTTACAGATAATAGTAGTTCTACAATCTCAATTTCAGTTCTTTCAGCACCCTGGGATGTATGCCATCTGGTCCAGGTGATTTGCTACTCTTTAGTTTATCAATTAGTTGTATTACATCTTCCCAATTTATCAAGATTTGTTTCAGTTGCTCTGATACATCACCTTTAAATATAATTTCTGACATGGGTAAGTTTCCTACATCTTCTCCAGAAAAGACTTATATGTCTATCTGTTTGTTTTGTTTTTTAGACCCCTGACATATGCAGATGCTGAACCATGGCCACTTTGGGTCGTTAATTAAAGCGTTTGATGATTTTATTGTCTGTGTGATCTATGGGCAATCTCCACTCACTTTGTTGACATCACTGATATTACAGAGTGATACCTTCTTTTCTTCTAGCATTTGCATTAACACTAAATATATGCAAATGAGGAAATGAGATTCAAAAGTATGCAAAATATTTTCTTACCTATTGGTACAGCAAAAGAATATGTGTGTTAAAATATGCAACATGCAAGGCAGTCACATTAATGCAACACGCTGAACTACAGCTCTCAGAGATGTTATTATTTTGCATTACTGACTACATTAATGAGTCTGTGGTAATGCAGCTCATTTACATCAATATGTATATTAAACATTATGTTTTTGCATATCAATAGGTGATGGCATGATTTCCCTAACATTTTTGGAAGATTCCCTCATGAAGGAGCACCTCTGTAAGATGGTATGTAGTAACTGTACTCTTCTGGATAGGTGACCTTCAGGAAAATGGCTGGAATGGGTGAGAAATGTATTGGCTGTGAAGATCATATTCCAGTTAGATCACAGTAGCTGCATCAAAAGGTTGCTCTAATACTGATAGCTGCTTGGCGTGAAATAGGGCTTTCTCCTTGCATTAGGAGAAACACATGCTCCAGAACAGGGATGGTGAACCTATGGCACGCAGGAAAAACATTTTGGCAGATGGAAACTAGCAGCATCTCCTCTTTATTTTTTCCATGGTAATAATAAATACATAGTAACAATTCTCTGATTGAATCTATAGTAAATTTCACTGGAAGAGCGCGATTATTGTTAGTATTAAAATAATTGAAACATTGGAAATCTTTTTTTAAAACAGTGAACTAAAACGGCATAATGGGGGTGGGGGGAGGGGAATCTCTCATGCCGGTTTGGCGCCAGCTGGACGGGTATGTGAGGAACCGTTTTGAAATCCTAGTATCTGGATGATAAGAGAGGAGAACCTTGTGTTCCCTTCTGTTGCATGTAAGTTTACACTGGATATAAATTTATGAGAATAGTAATTATTGTATGCAGTTAAACATGAATTGAACATGTATTATATTGGCTTTTTAATAATTTTTTGTCATAATTATTCTCCATCAGTAAAATTTATATATTGGCTTTAATAAATTATGTTACTGTCATTAATTTCACAAACTACTTTTCATTTTGTGTTGTGATATTCAAATATATGCATTGCTTTTTTTTTATTAGATTAGAAAAAGCTTAAAATGGAAATAGAACAATAGTAATAAACATTACCACTGGCATGCAAGTTCATTTTTAAAAAATATTCCTGTCAATTTAGGCACATGCTCTCAAAAAGGTGTGCCACCCCTGTTCTATGTTTATGTTTATGTTTATTGTCTTGATTTACCGCTATTCAAATAATAACATAGCGGTTTACAAAGTTTAAAATACAAGAAAGCCAATCAGGCAGAAAGGAAAAGAAGTTACAAAGCACACAAGACATTTAAATACAAATGACTAAGAAAAAGGGGAGTGAGAGAGTGGTAGGAAAGGGTAGTTTCACACAAAAGGGGAAGGGAGGTTGAAAGCTGAAGAAAAAAGGTGAGTTTTCAGATTCTTTTTGAAGGTGGAAAATTCTAGAATAACAGCCAAGTTCTTACATTGGTTCCCGATAGAAATATTTATTTAAAAAGTTGTGATTTGAATCCCAATTTTGTCCCAGTCATCTAGGTAAGAAAAAGAAATGAGCAAGCTGGGATATTTACAATTTGCATTGTATTTTACAAGAGGCTCACGGAATGCAAAGCCTTTTCTAAAATATGTATAAGGCCAGGGGAAAATGGAATCTTCTTCTGGCAATATGTATGGTGGGAACATCCATGTTACAAACAATTGTGTTCAAAAAATAGTGGCATCACTCAGGGCTCTGTACATCTAAATGCCAAAACATGTACAGGGGGTGGAGTCTGCCCGCTGTAGGTGTGAATACTGGCATTTACACACATGCAGGGGGTGGAGTCTGCCAGCTGTAGGTGTGAGTACCGGGGTGGAGTCTGCAGCTGTAAGTGTGAGTACTGGCATTTACACACATGCAGGGGGTGGAGTCTGCCAGCTGTATGTGTGAGTACCGGCATTTACACATGTGCAGGGGGTGGAGTCAGCCCACTGTAGGTGTGAGTACCGGCATTTACACACATGCAGGGGGTGGAGCCTGCCAGCTATAGGTGTGAGCACTGGCATTTACACACGTGCCGGGTGTGGAGTCTGCCCGCTGTAGGTGTGAGTACCGGCATTTACACACATGCAGGGTGTGGAGTCTGCCCGCTGTAGGTGTGAGTACCGGCATTTACACACATGCAGGGGGTGGAGTCTGCCAGCTGTAGGTGTGAGTACCGGCATTTACACACATGCAGGGGATGGAGTCTGCCAGCTGTAGGTGTGAGTACCGGCATTTACACACATGCAGGGGATGGAGTCTGCCAGCTGTAGGTGTGAGTACTGGTATTTACACACATGTAGGAGGTGGAGTCTGCTAGCTGTAGTGTGAGTACTGGCATTTACACACGTGCAGGGGGTGGAGTCTGCCAGCTGTAGGTGTGAGTACTGGCATTTACACACATGTAGGGAGTGCAGTCTGCTAGCTGTAGTGTGAGTACCGGTGTTTACACACATGCAGGGGGTGGAGTCTGTGAGATGTAGGTGTGAGTACCAGCATTTACACACATGTAGGGGGTGGAGTCTGCTAGCTGTAGTGTGAGTACCGGCATTTACACACATGCAGGGGATGGAGTCTGCCAGCTGTAGGTGTGAGTACCGGTGTTTACTCATGTGTAGGGGGTGGAGTCTGCTAGCTGTAGTGTGAGTACCGGCGTTTACACACGTGCAGGGTTGGAGTC
The DNA here is from genome assembly GCA_033557465.1 of Ichthyophis bannanicus. Classification (NCBI taxonomy): domain Eukaryota; kingdom Metazoa; phylum Chordata; class Amphibia; order Gymnophiona; family Ichthyophiidae; genus Ichthyophis; species Ichthyophis bannanicus. The sequence goes on from CM066049.1 coordinate 126,318,899, forward strand.
TGCCTGCTGTAGTTTTGAGTACTGGCATTTACACGTTTAGGGAGTAGATTTTATAATATTGCATGTCCAATGTAGTCAATTAAGGAGCCAAAGTTGAAAACTCAATTTGGGGAATTTTGAGCTGTTTTTAAATCCAGCCACCCCTTCAAACCTCAGCTCCAAATGTGCAATCAGCTAACACTCATGCATCTCAAGGGACAGGTGTAATTGCCAAATGGGAAATTTTTGAGGTATACGTCTATTACCACAGCAAAAGAGGAAATACGTGTATTTATGTCAGACCCTCTCCTAGCAGTCCCAGAAGATGTCTCCTTTCCAAACTGTGCATGCCACGGAAGCAGTGGCTTTACTACGTGGCTGACCATTTATACCTGTAAATGGTGTTTAACCCTTCTAGACTGACCTCCTTACCATTACCTGAAGAACTAAACTCCAGGTTCTTTTGTTAGCATCCATTTGTCTAGAATGCATTTTGCCCCATTAGGAGAGTTTTGGACTCTTCTATTATGGTTTCCACTTGTGTTTCCCATTGTTCTAGCTGGTATACGTGAAAAGCATTGGAAAACCTTTATGACCAAGCCTCAAAAAGATTCCCAACTTTCTATGTTAGATCTAAAGGATAGCCATAAGGGGTCAATATTTGATTTCTTAGTCATAGAAAAATCAGTAGGAACTGCTAGTCCTAAATACAAGATACACTTTTGCAACCATTCAAAGGGCTCCATTTTTAAAACCCATTTTCTAGCATGTCATGGTGAGGGGAGAAATTCAGCCTCCCTCCACTTGGTTGAATCAGCAGGAATTTCACCATCACTTTTTTCTAAATGTGGCACCATGGTTTCAGGGGTCAAAGTAAAGACATGAGCATCATCTGCATATAAGAAGCCTTCTTTTTCCCATATTTGGTATCATTATCCCTTTGTTCTCCATAGACTGACGTGTAAGTCGTTGCAGACCATTCAAGCAACAGGTTAAACAGGGAAAGGCACAGATGGCAGGCTCTGCGGACACCTTCCTCAAGAAAAAGTAGGTCAAAGGTTACTTCATCTGTCATAGCTTGTGCCCTCCAAATTATTATGCAGGGGCCCTTTTACTAAACGTTGTTATCTAGTTATTGTGCATTTTATCTTGTGGTAACTGGCTGCAGTGAACACTAATGCACGGGCATGCCAAGTACAAGCCGCCAAAATATATATTAATTGGCCAGTTGTGCACGGGTTAGAACTGGAGTGTGGGTGTCAAGAGTACATTAGTGTGCGCTCACCGTCAATGAGACAACTAGAGCAGGCGTACCTAATGTGCCTGTGTAAATTGTGCCATCCATTAACACGCATTCACATGTTAATTGCTGGGAATATGCTGGTCACACCCTCAACAGTTATTGTGGAGACTTATTGTGCACTAAAAACGCACTTTAAGTGCAAGACCTTAACGGGGTTTAGTAAACTACTGACCGCAAAACATAAATACAGCCAGTGACAACAACATATCCTATCAAAAGCTTTTCTAATATCCAGATTCAAGGATACTTCATGGCTTACATTATACACTGCTTCAAGCAAATATAACTATGTCTAGTGTCCCAAACAAATCCAGTGACCAAAAATACCTAAACCAAAAACATAGAGGTCCCAGTTAACAGACAGCTACCAGAATATTTGTCGGAGCTTCAAACCAAAATAGAGCAGAGAAAACTATCCGTTGGGCGGTGGATAAGCACGGTCTTTGAGCTAAGTGGCTTTTGGACTGTTTTAAATGTTTTTTCACTTTAAAAATAAAAAATTAAAATTAAAAGGGAGCTTCTACAGCGAGGGGACGGATAGTTTTCTCTGCCCTCTTTTGGTTTGAAGCTCAAGAAAATATAAGACATAAAACAGGCCCAGAAGCGCATTAAATAAAGAAATAACAAATTTAAAAAATGCTTTCATTTATCATTCTTTAATTCCATTAAATTAAACAGCAGTCTTATATCACTATGGTTCATGAACGCTATTTCATCTGAATAAATCAAACAAGGACAAGTTTTTCAGCTCACTTTCCACAGGAATAGAAGGGCATAGCAGATCTTTATGTCTGTATGTGCTTGTCCCTAATCACTTTTCTGTTTAGTACCTTAACCACACCAAATTTCAGGACATGTCAGGGACCCATGAGGACTCTAACAAGAGTAGGGGATTTTCAGATCCACACATATCCACAGTCAGTGCGTGTGCATGTCCCTAAAAGTGGCTGATTCAGTCATGAGGGGAATGTCTTCCTCTAGAGCAGGGGTTCTCAACCCAGTCCTGGGGACTCACTAATGAATATGCATGAGAGAGATTTGCATACAATGGAGGCAGTGCAAGCAAATTTCTCTCAAGCATATTCATTGTAGCTAGCGACAGGCTAGGTGTGTCCTGAGGACTAGGTTGAGAACTCCTGCTCTAGATGGTGGACAAATAGCTTTATAAATATCACTAGGTGGCATGACCTGTTATTTCAACAAAAGTCAAAGGATTTCTTTCTGCCTTTTGAAGATATGTGGAAAAGTAGTTTTTGTAGATGTGGAGAAAGTCCCAGTGTTTATAATTTTCTGTATGTTCCCTTTAGAATAGCATTATTTATAGAATTCAGAAATTAGTCTTTTTAAACATGTTGATTTGCCTGACTCCACAGATCTTAGTGTCCGCTCATCCTCGGTCTTTGCTTCTAAAGATTTGGCTTTCTGAATCTGGTGGGTATAACCAAAAATAAGCTCACCCATATTACAAATCTTCCCTTTTATTAAATGCATCAAGATATGTTTGAAATTCTAAAGTAATCCCATGAAATCCAAATGTGGTTTTCCCACTTTCGATTTAATTTTCAAGCCTGTGTATTTATTATGTAACCTTTATGTGCATTTCCTACTTTAGTTCCTGATTCCCAGGAATGTGAACTTAATCTAAACAACACAAATTCCATTTTGGAGGAATGGAATTCATTTATCTCTATTGGTGGACAAATTTGAAACTGAAGGGTCAGCTCAATATTCTAGATCTAAACTGTTGGGGTCACTTTCAAGTTGCTTTATTAATCCACATTTATTTTGCTTTTTTTAAAAGGCAAAGAAAAATTATTATGTCTCCAATCTGAGCTTTACACATTTCTCAAATAATTCCTATTGCTTTACATTTTTGATTGAAACACTTTATTTCCTACTTCTGGAATTGTATAAATTCTTCATCCTTATTAGAGAATAGTTGAAAGTCTACTTTGGTTTATATAAGTTGTTATAAATCTGGAACTAAGAAAATTCTGCTGCATGGTCTGATGAAGGTCCCTAGTGTCAGACAACTCAAAAGCATTTAGTACTTTACCTAGTGTATTTCTAGCTAATATGTTTGCAGCTTGGTTACCTGGAAGTCATCCAGGATCTGATCCAGGCTTTGATTAAAGTCTACTCTGAGTAAGATCTTTTCTCTCCACCATATCTATGATCATGCAATTTATTTTTTAAACATTGAGTGGAATCTGAATTAGGTGCCGAAATAATCAAAGCAACATTTTCTGGAGGAAGTTCTAGAATACCTGCCCTCAGGGTCGCTACGGCTGTCACATTCTTCAGTTTGAAGGTTTTTCCTTCGCATAGAAAGACCTCTAGCTTTGGAACAACAAGAAACTGACCAACGCAGTCCTTTCTATGTTTAGGAGATTCTTTCTCAGCTCAATGTGAATATCTTCCAGAATAAACTCGTTATTCTCTTTCTCGGTCTACATATATTTATTTTACATTCCATGTAACAATATCGGCAAACAAAATTCAGATTACTGAAATTGTATTTTCAAAAATATATGACCTGTCTTTTTTTCCTTTAAGTAGATAAATTTGTCAAGGCCAATCTAGAAATAATCATTATTAAACTTATCATAATTCGGTGCCAGTTTTGCTCCAATGCAAACCATGTCCAATTTAGTAGCAACAAAGACATCCATTAATTCTTTAACGAGGAATTTAGCACTGGTACACATCTTAAGGGTCTCATAGGACCCTTGGCACAATGAAAGCTGAAGGAAACATTTGAGCTTTATTCCACAAAAAGTGTTAAACAACTGGTCATTTTAGAGAGGAAACTGCTGAAAGATTTACAAATAAAGCTGAGTTACTGCTCTGTCCATAACCAGCCTAAAAGGTACAGGATATATGACAGCAACAGACCCCATAGCATAATTAAAGTTACTTCTTATCATGTTTAAGCAAAGATGTGTATTCTGCACTAGCAAAGTCACTGATACATCTTACTGTAGACTAGATTTCCTACAGGAACCAATAAGATTATAGAGAGGTGGACAATTAAAAATAAATCTTTGCTATTCAGTGTTCAGCAGCGGAGTTAATTAGCAGTAGTTGTCCTTCTGACATGCCATCTGTGTAGTTTATTAGTTGCTACCCTGCAATCCATTTTCTTATCTGTTCCACGAGTTTTGTTTCAGTATTACGGATGGAAATAAAAGGTCAAGAAGAAAAAGAAATATAAGGTGAAATCTTTGAATGGACTGACTCAATACTTTTCTTGATTACCTGCTGCGAGCTGACATCTTACATTTTTTTGTTTCTTGACCTTTATTTGGCACATCTAAGAGGACGAACATGGAGACCAAAGGACTATATTCAGAATCACCGGGCAGGGCAGGAAGGCTCTTGCTCCATTGCTCTGTGCTTTTTCCTTCCACTGAAGGAATGTCCAGTATCTACCTTGGGAATTCATCGTTTGGCCAAAGGCGTCAATATGTCTTTTAAGTCACATTTTCCCCTCTTTGAATTTTATAATGCAGAAGTGTAAGTGCAGTCTATGGCCGTCCTCTATTAACAGTCTTTGGGTATCTTTCACAAGAGTTTGTAGGGATTAGTACTATTTGAGTTTTCAAATTAGCAATTCTGCTGGTGGGCACAAGATTTTCAAACATTCAGACATTATTATCTTTATCTGCAAACTGTTTTTATACTTTATCAGTAAACTTCCGTTTCAGCAATGCGGGGAAACTCCTAGAATGCATTAAAACTTTCTCTTGGTAATTTGCTTGACTTCATTAAGCTGTTGCCTTCTTTCCATGATATCTTATGCTGAGGTTTTGAAACACTGGGATTTAAAAGTTCTATTTCCCCAGCAATAGCTGGGTTCGCCTTGCCTTTTGCAGACCCTTTCATGTTGTGGGATATTTAAAAAAACAACAACCTTGAAAATGTACCTTTTGGTCTTGGGCTGAGTTAGATTAGATTGCAGATGATCGTGAGCTCTTGCCGTCTGGTTAAGCCCTTTATTTTGGCAAGCCCAAGAAACTGGATAAATGTTACCTGTCTACTCTTCTCAGCCTCTTAAATTATCAGGCTGTAACAGCGGTCTCTATGTTCTTGGTCAACTATGCAGTTAGTAACCATTTCTGCAGAAATCTATACATCATCCACAGTTATTTTCTGTTCAAAATTTGATGTACCACTTCCTCTGCTCATTTGTTAATTTGTCTCCAAAATATTAAATCCAATCACCACTCACATGTGACAATACTAGTCAAAGCTATAAAAAATGAATGAAAAAAAAATCTTCTGCATATATTTAAAAAAAAAAAACAATAAAAGGGACCTATTAAAAAGGTTGCTGGCTGCTCCTGTGCTAATGAATAAATTATATTGGTCCAACAAAAAACTTTGTATAGCTTTGACTAGCATCTGTTAATTTGGACTAGTTTCTACATTTTAATGTCACCAACCTTTGGAGTGGAGGTACGTTTCGGACCTGGCTTTAAGTTCTTCTGGGCTAAAATGAACTTTTCCTTACTTTTGCCTGTGCTAAATGTTTTTATAATGTGAAGTGGTTCCTTTTTAATAAATGTCATTGAGTAGCATGGGAGGCAGCCGGGAGCTTTACCTTATCTGCCCATCTTCCTAGACAAGGTCACGCAATGCCACAAAAACGATGTTTTACAAAACGAAATGGAGAATGAGAGGATATCAGCATAAACCCTGAGCAACGCAGCAGAACTAACATTTTCCCGGGAGAACTTTATTATAAATAGTTGTTAGGATTAAGGACCCAGTATTCTCGTTTCACCTTGCTTTTATTGTTTTTACAAAGATAATTTGATTCCCTGCAGTAAAATCATGAACAAACTGGTGTCAGGACCTTGTTAGTCTACTTATACAATATCAAGGGTCACTTGTCTTCTAAACCTAACACTGAAAGAGTTTATTGATTTGTTTCAAGCTGAAAACTGCTGCTCCAGAAACCTCAGGCTATGTTTTAACAAAAAGCCTGAGATGAGACCTCGACTGATTTAAAGGCTTCCGAATTGTGAAGTCCAGCCCAGAAGGAATCGGTGTGGGGGTGGGGGGAGTGGGGGGGGGGGGAGCAGCATAAATTTCATTGCTCTATGCCTGACTGAATTTCACTGTCTCTTTAAAGGGGGCAGATTGATGCTATTGGGGGATTGTTTGGGTGAAGCCGAATTAGGAGACCAAGAGTCTGTTTGAATATAAACTAATTTACTACAATAAATTACTTAAAAGGGACCAGGCCATAAATCTGACAGTTTACTTTAAACACAGCGTGACTCTTGAGGCTTGTGTAAAATGGACTCTGAGGTGAAACAGTGCCGCCTTTAACCTGTCACAGTTGTTGCTTGGCAGTAAGCACGTCTAGCTCTGATCTTTTCCCCTTTGTTTTTCCTGTGCACTGAGCTCTCCTGAATGCATTTGAACATTTTGGAAAAGGGGTAAAAAATATGAATCAATCCATCTATCAATCAATAGCAAGGCAGATGTCACAGCTTTAGTCCCTGACTCGGACCAGGCCCTGCACATGGTCACTACATGTAAATGCCTTGTGCCAAACGAGGAAGTATCAGTCAGTGCCTCTGAGCAATTGCCCCATAGTCCCCTTAAAGACAACCTGAGCTACTTCCCAACCTTCTTGCTTTTGCCTTTCAATTCCTTGTGAAATAAGTTGCTGCTCAAAGGAGTGCTGAAGGCTTTACTTTCAAGGGTTTCCACTGGGTCCTTAATCCATGACCTTCTCTTCTGTTGCTAACTCCAGTCTTTGCCCTTTCACCTTGCTGCTCCTTATACCTGGAACAAACTACCTGAGTCTGTACATCAGGCTCCTTCTCTGACCCTTTTCAAATCCAGGCTAAAAACTCACCTCTTGCTGCTGCTTTTGGATCTTGACTCATCTGATCTCCTTGTTCTTCTTCTTCCCCCCTTGTTTTATCCCTGTCTACAGCTACGGTGCTGTCTGTCTTGACTAGATTGTAAGCTCTGAGGAGCAGGAACTGTCTCTTTACATGTCTGTGCAGCGCTGCCTACGTCTTAGTTGTAGCGCCCTACAAATGGTCAGTAGTAGTAGTTTCTGAAACGGTCACATGAAGCTGTTAGTAGTCCCTATGGTTTAACTGCAAGCCTGGTTTTACTTCATGCTTAAAGAGTTGTATAGTCACCTTTCTATCTGTGCACGGTTCTAAATTGTCTGCCAAAAGCTGTTTTGCTTCCCAGAAACATTATTTGAATTAAAGGCCCTGATGCACTGAAGGGTTTTCCCGATTTTGCATTTATGGGGGATAAATAAAAAGAAAATATGATGATACCGTTTTATTGGACTAACTTAATGCATTTATTGCCTAGCTTAAGTTAGTCCAATCAAAAGGTATCAGTGTATTTGGTTTCTTTTTATTTATCAAATCTTTGAAGTGGCCTACCACAGCAAGGCGCGCTGTTTATGAAGAAAGCGCTCAGCACTTGCACGCATGAAGCCAGCAGGATTAGCGTAAATCGGTACGTACCTAAGCCGGGTCTCAGGCCTGGCAACATGGCTTGTCTGCTCTGTAGGCTGTGCAACACGCTGCTTTCAAAGTGGCCCGTACTCCAGGAGGGAGGCATGTCGGGACCGACATAGGCAGAGTAAGGGCTGCCGTAGGACCCGTTCACCGACCGCACCAACGCGCTGCCGTACTGCTCCCTGCCGCCGCCGCTGCCGATCACCAAGGGGCTCTGGTAAGCTGCATCCCGAGCTGTGCCGCTGGGGACCGGAGGGCTGTGAGAGTACGAGAAGCCCGACGGCGTATGAGGGCTGCTGGCATTGAATGCAGAGGCCTCGCTCGTTGTCTGTGCCCATCCCGGGTGGTTGCCCAAATGGTGACTTTGGTGGGCAGACTCGCAGCTCTGGAGGTATGGTAAGGCTGGCAGCATGGAGGGCACCCGGCTTGTGGGAACATACACGGGCGAGCTTGCAGAAGAGTGCAGGAAATTACTGGAGTCGTGCGAATAAGCCGATTGCCCATGATTGGAGGCTAAGGCTATGCTCTGGTACATGGTCGTTTGTGCGTTTGTAGAGCTCCGCGAGAGGAGGCCGCTGCCGTTTCCAACGCTGCACGAGAAGACGGCTCCGTCGCTCTTCTCTAACGCAAAGGGTGCGAGGTTCCGCGGCTAGCAACGGGAGAAGCGATAAGCCCCTGAAGGAAAAAGAAAGGGAAACGTAAGCAGCCCTCAAACACTGGCAAAGAGTTATGCAAAGAGTTCTCTTGGCCACTTACAGCCCTGCACCTGTTAGTACACTTTTACAGTAATATCCTTACTGACACCACTTCACTTTCGCTTCTGACACTTGAAATCATTCTTACTTAGGGTGTTTTAGACCTGTAGACCGGCCAGCCTTACAAAGAGGGCAGGGCAGTGCCATCACTAGATATTTTACACCATGGGCAAGTTTCAGGAACTGTGCCCCCATGCCAACGTGTCTGCGATGAACACTACCCAGTCTGCAATCTTTTTCAGCGGGTTACTCGCCTGCCCTGCCCTATTTATGACATGAATCCACAGACACGAATTTCTGACTTTAGATCGAATAATTTAATGGATTTTCATAACATCATTTTATCAAAAAGTTGAGTAAAAAAATGTGCAACATTTCTTCAACATAAATTAATCTTGTCGTTTGATTCTTATTTACACTGTGTTTTTATTTGTAAAACGGGGGCCTAACATGGTGCAGAATATATGCAAATTAATTGCAGTATTTTTTTGCTATGAAACGGAAAGTGCATTTCAGTTCAAAAGCAAAAGCTCAGCGCGGAAAGCCGCTGGTACAATCCTGACTGAAAGGGAAACAGAAAACGCAGGTTTTTTTAAGCCTATGTCATCATGCATGACAGTATGAATAAAGGTCAACAGAAAGAAAACCCGAAAAAATCTCCACCTATTTCGGGGGAAAATAGAATTGCTGAAATGCTAAAGGAAATCTCAGAGCCTGGAGCCTGAATTTGTTCTAGAGAGGTTCGGCCCAGAGCTGTTTCTGCACAGACGTATCAGCTACAGATAACGTCCTTAGGTTTTATCAGGACAGCACGTAAATCACAGGAGGGTATCAATAACCGACCCTGCAAAAGTAATATAATTTCGTCCGAAAAAACAGAAACCCTCCCCATGTGGCATTATCTGAAAGATAAGGGCAGCTGGCAGATAAGTTTTGCAAGAGAAGCGAAGTACTTACAGCAGGAGTGAGATGCTCAGGGACTCCCAGCGGAGCGGCGCTCAGACTTAGTCCTGTGCACGGGAATCCTGGAAAAAAGGGACTTTTGCTGGGAGTGGTGGTGGGGGCTGGGTGTCGTGTTTCCTGAATGCAGTGGAAAGTTTCTGATAGGGTTGGATGTGCTTGGCTCTGTTTTCTCGTTCCTCTCTCTCCTGCAGTTCTGCCCCTGACTCTTTACGGCGTGGCCCGGATCACGTGACCCAAAGGGAACCCCGCGCAGTCAGCGCATCGCTCTTCCAGTCTCAAAGGTCCGGGGACTGCAAGGACAAAGTGCTTTCCAAGCCAATCCTAGAGACACTTTGCTACCGTATTAGACAAACTGGAAGGGACTGGATTTCATGCACCGTTTGGGCTTACCTGCTTTTCAAAACCTCACAATTAAGAAGAGGAAAAGTAGAGCAAAGATGCATGCGTTATACTATCTGTGCCATGCATTCTGTTTTAATTGTAGAACTGCGTGTCCTTAGTTATAACTTATTTGGTAAATGCACCTGTAAATGTAATTTGATTGTGAGGAATTGGAAAGTTGTATGCTATAAGGAAGGTATTGTGCTCTTACAGATAACGGACCACATTTCTTGAAAGGCAGCGTTGCAGAAAAGCTGTTTAGTGTTGCGTTTCTATGCGGGAAGAATATTTGCCTATATCAAAAGACTCCTTCATGGTTCTTCAGCTGGGCTTGGCGATTGCGTATAACCCATCTATTCGCCTCTTTACCTAACAAACGTGGAATTCTGAATATTACAAGCTATAAAATAAAGGTTACTTTTCATCCTCACTGCAAACTCATTTTCGGGGATTAGTTATAACTTCGGGGGGGGGGATACTTTTAAGTTTGGGGTATGCCGAGGTGGAAGAGATCCTATATATATAATGATTTTTACATCCCTGTGCAAAAAATGAATGTGATTTTTTTTTTGCGTTATATAAGATAGATCATGTATAAATGCAAGCCAGTGTGACATTATAGATGCAGTTTGTGTTGAACGGGAATTATCTTGCCTACGACAGTCTTTCCCCCAAATAATGAATGTTAAAAGTCCTAGAAAACGAGGTACGCTAACAACTCCTCATTTCTATCTACTTATTCTTAGCTATACGTGTTCTACACAAAATATCTTCTACCTTATTTCTGACGTGAACTTGTGGTCGTAAAACATTTTAGGGACAACCCAATCCCCAGATCAATGATGCTTAAGGTAAAGGCACATTGCAGGGGCCAGGGGGAAAAGCTCTGTTCCCAGCGTTTTCTGGTGCTTTGACATTTCTTTCTCACAATAGGGTACATTTAGGAATGAAATCATTACTCCTTCTACTGCACTAATTTAACGTACTTTTGAGAAACTTTAAATAGACATCCAGTTTTATATTAGGTACCTGCAAGCCCATTATGCAACTACAAAACCTACCTTTATTTCCATTTTACTTGAATTCCAGTAAATATATTCATGTATATCTATGAAACCATTTATCTCCGCATGTAATATAGAATGCATTTAGGAAATTTTGATTTTTACATTATATATAACAGAGTGGAAGTAACCTGCAACGCTGGTTTTTAAATTTGCTCAAATAACCCAGGAACGCTTTCCTTCCGTCCTCCACCGGCCTCGACTTAATCAAATAATTAAAAAGTGTATCTAAATAGGGCTTAGTCCTTCAGCTTTAAAATTTAAGTCAGACCTTTTTGCTAATCCAAGTGTTATTTGTTTGGATCTTACATTTGCCTAAAGTAAATCCTGCCTTTCTGACTTTTTTAAATTTGTTTCTGGGTTTGTTTGTTTTTTAATGGGGGAGCAGTATTTTGTGTTTTGGCTTCAAAAGAACAGTCCTAATATGGCGTCTTAGAGATCCCAGTAAATGTTAAATGTTGATATATCAAACCAGATGCCATAAGGAGCTGTCTTCGCAAAGCCAATTCTGTTGGAAATAGCAGGGAAGTGCTTTAGCCTTCCAAGCCGGCAACCTCAGCGAGACAGAAGCACTCTATAGACCGCAGAGCTCACTGGCCCCGGGCTTTCGACGCTGCTGCCTGCAGAAGACGTTCATAATTCGCAGTAATAAAGATCTCCGCGGGCACTTTTCCTCTTTCGAAAGCGCAGCTGGATCAGTGCTGATATTCGTTTCCTGACACTGCGAACACATGTTTTGCTTGCTGCCGGTACCTGGGCTGGGAACCCTGCCCTCTCAGGTACCGTGTTAAAGTCTGGTTAACCATACAATGAACTTTACATTTTATTCTCAAGCTGGGCCGCACTTTCCTAAGGTTTCTCTCTCTGCCTCCGAGAGTCTGGGGTCTGCTGTATTTGCTAACATTTCTATTTATGATAAACGGATGAATAAATTCTTTATCCATTGGGATAAATTATAACTATTATCTTAACCATTCGGGATTATTTATGATACAAATGTAGCACCTCGAATAAATTTCCACTTTCCAAACCATGCAAGGAAGACTATTTAAATTGTCAGAAACATCTAAAATACAGAACTAGTGCGATATTTCTGAACTGAGTGTCTGAAACGTTTGAGATATACCAATGTTCGAACAGAACAAGAAACGTGAAGTAATTAGACCTCATTGATTAGAAAACCGTCAAGAGCTGGTACTTTCCTCTCCGAGTGTGGTTAGGACTTTTTAAATACTTGACATCTTTTTACTTGTTGGAAGGAAAAAAAAGGAAGGGAGAAATGGTAGAAACAGAAAAAATATTTGATAAGCTTTAATAAATCACAGGAAGGGGAAAATGAATTTTAGGGGCAGGGAGTCATGGTATGAAGGGAGGAATGTTCACACAGACCATAAAAACCAGCCCTTTACTGAGGGAGGGGAGATGCGTGTAAGAAGTGCTTAACCCCAGTACCATGGCCGAAGCCAAGACAGTGGCAGCAACAGGGCACAGTGGTACTGAAGGCAATAGGGGGAGGGGGGGGGTCCAGAAACTAGCCCGTGACAGTTCAGCAAGCCTCCGAGGTCAGAGCAACAGTCCCTGAGGGTAGGGGAGGGGAGGCTGTTGCATCAAGTCTGCAATCTTGTGAATCAGGATAGCCACAATGAATATGCATGAGATAAATTCGTAATAGGTGCCAGATCAATAAAATAAATGAACATGAAATCCAGTATATGCGAATAAATCTCATGCGTTGTGAATATACTAACTGTGGGGTCCCTAATGGTAGAAAGAAGCAACGGAAATGAAACTCTTGGGGACTGGAAGGCTCAGCTGATTTTTATCTGTGTCCCTTGGGGATTGCAAAAGTGCCTTCTTCCTCCCCTTGGGATAATTCTTCCTTCTAAGGCATAAAGGAGTGGCATTTCAAGATGGATACATGCATGGAAATATTGTGGGGTAAGAGTAATTGTTTTCAGACCGTCTCAAGTGGTAATGATAACTTTGGATCTATGGAAAAGATTTTTAAATAAGACACATTTTATAGAGATATGCTGCATTCCTCTCCCCCCACGAGTAAGTCTCCGGATTGCCCTGTCAGGCCTTTAGTTTTTCTATATGAGGTTTGCAGTGACTGTGATATCTCACGGGAGGTTGCGGAACTGGCACTCAGACAACAATAGAAAGGCTCCTGATGTGAAGTTGCAATAGATAAACACTAACAAAACACCCCAGTGCAAAAAGAAGAAGAAAAAAAAAAAACCCCAGCAAGGTGTTTATCGGCTAAAGACCACTTCCCCTGGTAGTCTCTTACCCCACCGTGTCTTGCATACTCAATGCAGTTTTTGTGCCTTTTGAGGGTTAACTCCTAAGCAAACACCCACATGGTTTTGATCCCAGTGGAAAAGGTGACCAGCAGTAGTACCTGTGCTGTGAGAGCTGCCAAGTTACCCAGTTCCAGGAGTGACCCTCTCTTTCTGATGCATTATGGGACCCGCAGCAATCAGGGACTACAAATACCACAATGCATTCAATGCAAATTTAAAACCAGAACTGGCAAAAACATAATTTGGAACTTGGCAACTCTGAAAATAGCTAGAAAATAAACAGCTCGATGTAGGAATTCGGAAACTCCTAGGAATACAGATTATTGGTTGCAGTCAGACACCTGCACGTTTGAGATGCTCCGTGAGGCCCCTGTGAAATATTTCCGGACACAGTCTGGGGATGAATTGCTGGGTGGTGGGTGGTTGGAAAATGAAGAGCAGCCGAGCTCTATTGAGTTCTGTCTCTACGGAGGTATTGGAGCAAACCTCAGACAAGATCCTTAACACTGCAAGTTTTCCAAAATATTTATTCGCCTCGTCGAACAAATATTTTGTCTAAAGATTGTCTGGGTCTTCAGGTGGGAAATCAATGCAGTGAAGCCGAAAGTGTGACTACTGTGCGTTTCTGGGCCCTCCGCTCCTCTCCCCTCGGAGCTTCTACTATATAATTTGTGGGGAGTCACAAAACCCCCCAAAGGAAAACATATTACTACTAGCTGTTAGGATAAAGGGAGCAGAGAGGTTACATGCATGTCCTTTCCTAAATTTGCAAGCGCTGGAGAAAAGCGCATAAGGTAATTCTGTAGGTAGTGTTTTAAACTGAGAACAGAATCCATTGGTTTGGAGGAAACTTTCTCACACTGCTGAGAGCCGATATGACTAATTGTATTTACCAATGTAACTTATGAAAGTGGGTCTCTTTGGATAATGTATTCTGTGCCTGAATAAAATCTTTGAAAATCCGCGCCTGTTTCTTCAAATTGATGCTGCCACTAGAGGACATTGAATTAATGCTGAAAGCTAAATTGTTCTATTAACTGAGCGTAGTAAGGGGCTGCTCCCCCCACCCCCCACAGGGATGAAATAATACAAATGTTGCCGATGAAACGGCGCTACAGAAACACAGCATTGGTTCTGAAATGTCTTTTCAATCAGCAGCCGACGCCAGTCCTTGATATTCCCCTTCCCTCAACAGCAGAGTTATAAGGAGCAAGGGAGTGTAGCTATTCCACGTGAGACATTAAAAAAAATACGGAGAATAGAGAGACCCGAAAATAAATGAGAAGAGCCTTTGGAAAAGCAAATGCATTTTACATCGGGCGCATGGGGGCACAAGGTTAAACGATACACAAGCTAACCAGAAAACTGAAGTAGTTACAAACACCCCGTATTCCTGACTTCAGGACAATGTCCCTGTCAGTTGCACAGATAAAAGTTTGCTTTAGGTTTTTAAGGTTCATATGCCTTACAAATTTATGTTTATGTTTATACAATTTCTGGATATACCGCCCAGGCTTAAAGCGAATATCGTCCAGAAAATGTATTAACCGAAGTACGTGTGTCTTGAATAGCACAAAGTTCAAAGCGAATTCCAACAAACATCGAAGAGCAGCGAATAGAGAAAACAAAATAAATAATCGGAGTTTGTCCGTCTGCATCCGCAGCAGAACGGACAATTTAAGGCCAATTCATAACAGAGTAACATTGCAACGTACTTATACAATAACTCGACCCCTTTCTGCATCGAAAGCTTGTGTCAAATATCCCAGATATCAAGATGCTGCACGTATATCTTTAAACTTCTGAATAACGCTCGCCACTTGGTAACTCCTGAGACTGCCGCAGACTGCGCTCGTTTAGCGTTTCTGCTTACTGCTGTCTGATTTTTGAACATTTTCTCGTTTTTTTAAATTTATTCCCCCTTTTTGTTGGTTTGGAGATTGAAATTACATTAAATCATTGTTATGTCACTTTCAGCTTATACTTATTGAATATTTTTGTTTGAAATACCAATAAATAGAAAATTTAGATGGTCACAACACCTGTTGTACTTTTTCAGTTTAAAATAATGGATTTTACAAAAAGAGACACGCAAAATAATATTTTTTCGTTATAAAGCGTACAAATGAAAGAAAATAATTTGATGTCAGAAGCTGCATGTTAAAGCAAACCTCGTTTGCTGGGTTAGAAGCCCTCCAACCCCTGTGCAGCGGGTATCAGTCCCCTCCGGGCGATCACTTTAATTTCGGCTTTTCTTTCGCTCTGTGCTGCATAGGGCAAATTCAGATTGCACTGCTCATTTGAGTGTTATCATCAAATGATTCCCCGACTTTAAATACAGAAAGAAGTAGGGAACACGCTAAAGGCAACTTTGGGGGTCTATGTTTTAAGCATTTTCTCTAGTTGGTAGGGAAAATGCTTAGTACGGATTTCTGTAAGAAAACAGAGGAGCCAACATCATTCCTAGAACAGGAATAACGGTTATTTTATTCTCAGGATTTTAAACATATTTATTTAAATAAAAAGAAACCTAAGCTTTTGTTAGAAAATATATTTACCAAGTTGTACTAGGTAAATTTGTGCAGGTTTTCCTGCCTGCAGAAATCCGCGCTATTCCTGCCCTCGGTTTACTCGCACAGGTTGTGCGTGCGCGTGTGTAGGTGTGTGGGGCGGGAGAGGGGGTGTTGGGGTCCCTTTCTTTAGTGGTGTAGGGGCACCGTTTTCCGTCTTCGATGGCAGGGAGCTCTGTAGGAAAGATGCAGATTAAATACTTTATGCGTCTAATCTGAATTTTGGAAGCAGGATGTTACCGGCTACATAAGGCAGTAAGCGATACAGTGAAATCATGCAATCACCAGGAACTTATGTCCATTTTCTGTATGGACGATTGCACAAAACCAGTTGGACTTCTTTAAAATTGCCAACGAAGGGTTTTATTAAAACATTTCTAAAATCTATAAAGGCTAAATGCTGATAAAATGTACGCTATATCCTTTCTGTGCGGCATCTCCACTTGCTAATAATCCCTCACTCCATCTTTACTCGCCCTGTTATTCAGGAAGTGATCGACTGGGTCTGTTATAGGAAAATGAGAAAAGCCTTTTAACGACCATCTAACAATTACGATAAAACACATTAAAACGTTTTACGCTCAGTTGCACAAGATACAATAATTCCTTCGTTTGAACACTGGACTCTCTTTTCTCTCCACGGCGCATATGCTGAAATATGAGAGAGATTGGATCAATGGATGTATTTCCCCGTCCGCAGCCTGCGGAACTGCACCAGCTACGGTATGGAAAAGTTACTTAAGAGGAGCCCTTCCTCATAGAAGACTTCGGAGATGCAAATGATACTAAGGGAGGAGAATGAGCTGGAAAGCTGGAGGGAGCAGGTGAGGTTTTTCATAGATCTGGGACAGACAAAGCGGCGCCCCGGGACCCCGTCTTCTAATCCCGTCCTGCCTGTAACCCCCATCTTGGGATTTGTAAAACGTTTTCACTGCATAGACAAAGGGGGCATGTGTGGGTCAGGGCGATATAGAGCGAAGGAAGCCGGTTGGAATAGATGCGTCGGGCGGTCAGCTCTAAGCAGGGAATTAAGATAAAATATCAAAACAAGCGTTGGAAATAAACGCAGGACTGTGCGTAAATTATAAAAGCCATAAACAAGGTAGGAGATCGTAAACCTTAGCTCCCACGCTCTAATTAAGTTACATTCAGGTGCAGCAGGTATTCGTCTTACAACTGAGGCAAGGGTGGGTTAAGTGGCTTGCCCAAGATCCCAAGCAGCAGCGGTGGGATTTGAACTCTGATTTCCAAACCCCCATCAGATTACTCCTCACCTTCCCCCTCAGTGAGGGATGAAGAGTCAGCGCTTCCAAAGACTTCACTCTTTGAGGCTGTTTAGATTGCCTCCTGTCTCACGGTCCTGTCCTGCCATCAGACGCTTCTACATTTTACTGGTCTTGCACAAGCGCCATGCGCCATATATACATCCTCTACTTGACATCTTTCATAGCTGACTGGGATGCACAGGCCGCACACAAGTGGACCCAGTTGGGCAGTGCTAATGGATCTGCCTCTTTTACTGGGACATTCTAGCTTCACCTCTCCAGCTTGGCTACTCCACTGCCCATTGGGATAATGTGGGGCACACTGAGCCTCCTCTCCTCAGGAAGGGTACATGGCTGCTCTTTACCAGTGTATGATATTTTTATTCAAGACTGTGCATGATTTTTTTTAAACTTTTTCCTTCGCTTTCTTTTTTTCCCTTGCCTATGCAAGTCTGGAGTTCCATTCATGTTCTTCTCATTTTGGTTTGTAAAGTGCTTTGTGTACCCGTTAAGGGCAGGAATCAAAGACATGTAAACTGCAGACCTTCTGCCTGGTTCCTGCAACCTTAAAGCACAGGTCTCCTGCAGTCCCACTGACCAGGCACTGAAATGCAAAGAAACTTACATTATATATGGGTGTCCCAGGGAGATGACTGTAGAAAAATGGCACACATATAATGATTTATTGAGTTAGCTAGTTAGTTAAAACATTTATATTCTGCAAATACAGAAACCAATCTGTTCAAAGTAGTTACCAAAATTACATACACAGCAAAAACACACACTGCATAAAATGCAAGACACAAGGATCCCCCTCAGCTTCCAAGCTAACACAATCATTATTCCCCCATTGCCTTATTCTTGGGGAAAACATAGTTTTATCAATTTATGAAAGGAACCGTGGTGCAGTTCGAACCTTCATTCCACCAGATCAGCACTACAACAAAGAACCTCTGGAATCTCCAAGTCCTCCCCTGCACTTCTGTCACAGATTAACAAGCACAGAAATAAGGCAATACCTTTTTATTTAACTACCTTAATTCCTTTCTTGACTGGCTTTTGGGATTTGACGTGCCCTTCCTCAGGTCAAAAGAGAATGAACAAAAGAGATTGCCAGAGAAGAAAGGGCTGGATTTAGGGCAGGGCACTTACCCGGAGCACCATCAGGAAGTCTGAGCCAGGTTTGACATGGGGAAGGAGGAGATAGAGGGTGAGGGTGCGTGTGAACTGCGCTCCCTCTCTCCTGCCCACCATCAGTGTGAGGTAAGTGCCTCACAATAGTCCACAGCCCTTCCAGCTTTGCTACAATTGCTCCAGACTACTCAAGGCCACGACTACTACATTCACAAAGAAAAGAGGTGGTGAACAAGGGCCCTTTCCCCGGGGTGGGGGGGGGGGGATGGAGAGGGGGGCACCACCATTCCAGTAGCATCTAAGAGATGCCATCGACATTGCCATCCAGGGTATCACCTGTGCCAGAGACAATCCTGGGGACTGATGAGTGCTACAGTTTTATGCGTTACTCTTTACCCCTCGGATGGGCCTGGATTTAGGAACAGACAACATAGGCAACTGCCTCAGGCAACACATTTTAAAGACATCAAATACCCAGGCCATAGAAGAGCCTTCTCCCTCTTACTTTAGGGCCAGGTACAAGTGCTGCTTCAAAGGGGCCCCAGTGTGGCACTACAGTCTCCTTCTGCTCCTCTTCTGGCTCTTCAATCTTTCAAATTCTCTGATAACCCCATCTCCCAAGCCTCACACTCTGCGACGGCTGCCTGCTCTTGCCTATAGGCACCAAAATCTTAAATCCTGCCCTTCCCTTGGGCACTGGATTTAGTAATATTAAGTCAACCGGTAATGGTGGCTCATAATGTGGAATGGAGGAGTGGCCTAGTGGTTGGGGCAAGTTACTTCAGGCCGGAAGGTCAGGGGTTCAAATCCCACTAGAGGACAGCAACCTTGGGCCGGAAGGACTGGGGTTTCTAGTTCCACAGGTGCTCCTTGTGGTCTTGGGCAAGCCACTTAACCCTCCATAGCCCATGTTCCCTGTAAAATAGTTATCTCCAAGTTATAATGCCCTGTTCAATGTAATTTCAGTCTGTTCAATGTAAACCACACTGATGCAGAATAGCGCGGTATATAAGAGAATGTAAATAAATAATGACTTAGAAAGCAATTGCCTTCTTTTATATATGTAAGTAACATGGTAATCACTGTTTCTGTAAGACTTTCCCTAGGACTATTTTATATGTAACCACGCTCATCTTTTAACATTCTTGACAGGTTATATTAGTTTACCCCTGTTATCCAAGTTACTTGCCCTGTTATCTGTAAACTCATACATGTTAACTGTACTGAGCATTTCTGTTCCATGTAAACCGCGCTGATGCTGAATAGTGCGGTATATAAGAGACTGTAAATAAATAAATAAATAAATATTTAACCCCCTTCGCTGTCCCTACCCATTGCACATAGATAATTCCCTAAACCAGGGATCATGAGCGTGGCAGAGGCCTGGGAGGCCGTGTTGCATCTTTAGTGCATGCCTCACGAGAGGAGCCAAGCTAAACAATGGCATAAACCAACTGTCTTCCGGCAAACTGCAAAGCCAAATTTGCAGGATCGGTAAAGATCCTGTAACGCACAGCTAGGTGTGTATGCAGCTAGAGAAATAGGAGGAAAGCTCTGAAAAAAAAGAAGAGGTTCCGAAAAATGAATCTGAACCTGAGCGATGCAGAACTAATCAAAATGGTTTAAGTTCTAAGAGGAGTGGGCTAGCCTAGGGGAGAAAGGGAGGGTAGGCCTGGCATTTACTTAAGAGAAATCTTGCTGTAGGGTTAAATAAATGAGAAGCTCAGCAGATAAAATATTTATGTGAAATACATTATAATGACAACATTTGTATTGGAAGTGTGTGTGTGAGTATGGGGTGGAGGGGATTTATTTTGTTAAGAAAATGTCCTATGGAATTTTACTGCTGCAGTGTGAGTTCTACAGTGTGGCTTCTGAAATTGTACTGGAGAACATTATGGATTTATCAGCTGTTGTCAATAACAAGGGTTTATAGCATTATCAAACAATGTCTAATTCTAAATTTAGGTGGAAAGGGACTGATAGGAAACTGGTTGAATGTTGTGCTTTGGAAGACAGACTGATGAAGGGTGTGACAGAACAATTAATCTAGAGGCTGGCCATGGACTGTCACAGGTAGGCCTCGCCCTAGCACTAGGCAGACTAGCAGTAGAGCAAAGTGTGGCGGCAGGCTTATGAGCAGCACGTGCACTCAAGGCCTGCTGTGTCCGGCCCCTTCAAGAGGCAGTGTGCATCGGAAGGGGTGGGGCCTAGCATGCACTACTCACAACACTGCTGCCATGCTGCTCTTACTATTGATGAGTTGGCATCAGTGGAGGTTGGGCAGTGGCGGGGGGGGGGGGGAGGAGAAGCAAACAGGAAGGACAAATGCTCAGCATATCTGTTCTCTACTGCTTTTGGCCTCACACAACCTATCACCTCCTCATATTCTGCTCTGTCCTGTCTGCTATTAGTGTGAATGTATAACTTTCCTTCCTCATGTTCTGCTCTGCTGTTAGTGTGAATGTATAACTTTTCCTCCTCATGTTCTGCTCTGCTGTTAGTGTGAATGTATAACTTTCTCTCCTCATGTTCTACTCTGCTGTTAGTGTGAATGTATAACTTTCCCTCCTCATGTTAGTGTGAATGTATAACTTTCCCTCCACATGTTCTGCTCTGCTGTTAGTGTGAATGTATAACTTTCCCTCCACATGTTCTGCTCTGCTGTTAGTGTGAATGTATAACTTTCCCTCCACATGTTCAGCTCTGCTGTTAGTGTGAATGTATAACTTTCCCTCCTCATGTTCAGCTCTGCTGTTAGTGTGAATGTATAACTTTTCCTCCTCATGTTCTGCTCTGCTGTTAGTGTGAATGTATAACTTTTCCTCCTCATGTTCTGCTCTGCTGTTAGTGTGAATGTATAACTTTTCCTCCTCATGTTCTGCTCTGCTGTTAGTGTGAATGTATAACTTTTCCTCCTCATGTTCTGCTCTGCTGTTAGTGTGAATGTATAACTTTTCCTCCTCATGTTCTGCTCTGCTGTTAGTGTGAATGTATAACTTTCCTTTCTCATGTTCTGCTCTGCTGTTAGTGTGAATGTATAACTTTTCCTCCTCATGTTCTGCTCTGCTGTTAGTGTGAATGTATAACTTTCTCTCCTCATGTTCTACTCTGCTGTTAGTGTGAATGTATAACTTTCCCTCCTCATGTTAGTGTGAATGTATAACTTTCCCTCCACATGTTCTGCTCTGCTGTTAGTGTGAATGTATAACTTTCCCTCCACATGTTCTGCTCTGCTGTTAGTGTGAATGTATAACTTTCCCTCCTCATGTTCAGCTCTGCTGTTAGTGTGAATGTATAACTTTTCCTCCTCATGTTCTGCTCTGCTGTTAGTGTGAATGTATAACTTTTCCTCCTCATGTTCTGCTCTGCTGTTAGTGTGAATGTATAACTTTCCCTCCACATGTTCTGCTCTGCTGTTAGTGTGAATGTATAACTTTCCCTCCTCATGTTCAGCTCTGCTGTTAGTGTGAATGTATAACTTTCCCTCCACATGTTCTGCTCTGCTGTTAGTGTGAATGTATAACTTTCCCTCCACATGTTCTGCTCTGCTGTTAGTGTGAATGTATAACTTTCCCTCCTCATGTTCAGCTCTGCTGTTAGTGTGAATTTATAACTTTTCCTCCTCATGTTCTGCTCTGCTGTTAGTGTGAATGTATAACTTTTCCTCCTCATGTTCTGCTCTGCTGTTAGTGTGAATGTATAACTTTTCCTCCTCATGTTCTGCTCTGCTGTTAGTGTGAATGTATAACTTTTCCTCCTCATGTTCTGCTCTGCTGTTAGTGTGAATGTATAACTTTTCCTCCTCATGTTCTGCTCTGCTGTTAGTGTGAATGTATAACTTTCCCTCCTCATGTTCAGCTCTGCTGTTAGTGTGAATGTATAACTTTTCCTCCTCATGTTCTGCTCTGCTGTTAGTGTGAATGTATAACTTTTCCTCCTCATGTTCTGCTCTGCTGTTAGTGTGAATGTATAACTTTCCCTCCACATGTTCTGCTCTGCTGTTAGTGTGAATGTATAACTTTCCCTCCACATGTTCAGCTCTGCTGTTAGTGTGAATGTATAACTTTCCCTCCACATGTTCAGCTCTGCTGTTAGTGTGAATGTATAACTTTCCCTCCTCATGTTCAGCTCTGCTGTTAGTGTGAATGTATAACTTTTCCTCCTCATGTTCAGCTCTGCTGTTAGTGTGAATGTATAACTTTTCCTCCTCATGTTCTGCTCTGCTGTTAGTGTGAATGTATAACTTTTCCTCCTCATGTTCTGCTCTGCTGTTAGTGTGAATGTATAACTTTCCCTCCTCATGTTCTGCTCTGCTGTTAGTGTGAATGTATAACTTTTCCTCCTCATGTTCTGCTCTGCTGTTAGTGTGAATGTATAACTTTTCCTCCTCATGTTCTGCTCTGCTGTTAGTGTGAATGTATAACTTTTCCTCCTCATGTTCTGCTCTGCTGTTAGTGTGAATGTATAACTTTCCCTCCTCATGTTCAGCTCTGCTGTTAGTGTGAATGTATAACTTTTCCTCCTCATGTTCTGCTCTGCTGTTAGTGTGAATGTATAACTTTCCCTCCTCATGTTCAGCTCTGCTGTTAGTGTGAATGTATAACTTTTCCTCCTCATGTTCTGCTCTGCTGTTAGTGTGAATGTATAACTTTTCCTCCTCATGTTCTGCTCTGCTGTTAGTGTGAATGTATAACTTTTCCTCCTCATGTTCTGCTCTGCTGTTAGTGTGAATGTATAACTTTCCCTCCACATGTTCTGCTCTGCTGTTAGTGTGAATGTATAACTTTCCCTCCACATGTTCTGCTCTGCTGTTAGTGTGAATGTATAACTTTCCCTCCTCATGTTCAGCTCTGCTGTTAGTGTGAATGTATAACTTTTCCTCCTCATGTTCTGCTCTGCTGTTAGTGTGAATGTATAACTTTCTCTCCTCATGTTCTGCTCTGCTGTTAGTGTGAATGTATAACTTTCTCTCCTCATGTTCTGCTCTGCTGTTAGTGTGAATGTATAACTTTCCCTCCACATGTTCTGCTCTGCTGTTAGTGTGAATGTATAACTTTTCCTCCTCATGTTCTGCTCTGCTGTTAGTGTGAATGTATAACTTTTCCTCCTCATGTTCTGCTCTGCTGTTAGTGTGAATGTATAACTTTCCCTCCACATGTTCTGCTCTGCTGTTAGTGTGAATGTATAACTTTTCCTCCTCATGTTCTGCTCTGCTGTTAGTGTGAATGTATAACTTTTCCTCCTCATGTTCTGCTCTGCTGTTAGTGTGAATGTATAACTTTCTCTCCTCATGTTCTGCTCTGCTGTTAGTGTGAATGTATAACTTTCCCTCCACATGTTCTGCTCTGCTGTTAGTGTGAATGTATAACTTTTCCTCCTCATGTTCTGCTCTGCTGTTAGTGTGAATGTATAACTTTCCCTCCACATGTTCAGCTCTGCTGTTAGTGTGAATGTATAACTTTCCCTCCTCATGTTCAGCTCTGCTGTTAGTGTGAATGTATAACTTTCCCTCCACATGTTCAGCTCTGCTGTTAGGGTGAATGTATACTTTCCTTGTATAACTTTTCCTCCTCATGTTCAGCTCTGCTGTTAGTGTGAATGTATAACTTTCCCTCCTCATGTTCAGCTCTGCTGTTATTGTGAATGTATAACTTTTCCTCCTCATGTTCTGCTCTGCTGTTAGTGTGAATGTATAACTTTCCCTCCACATGTTCAGCTCTGCTGTTAGTGTGAATGTATAACTTTCTCTCCTCATGTTCTACTCTGCTGTTAGTGTGAATGTATAACTTTTCCTCCTCATGTTCTGCTCTGCTGTTAGTGTGAATGTATAACTTTTCCTCCTCATGTTCTGCTCTGCTGTTAGTGTGAATGTATAACTTTACCTCCTCATGTTCTGCTCTGCTGTTAGTGTGAATGTATAACTTTCCCTCCTCATGTTCTTAGTGTGAATGTATAACTTTCTCTCCTCATGTTCTGCTCTGCTGTTAGTGTGAATGTATAACTTTTCCTCCTCATGTTCTGCTCTGCTGTTAGTGTGAATGTATAACTTTCCCTCCTCATGTTCTGCTCTGCTGTTAGTGTGAATGTATAACTTTTCCTCCTCATGTTCTGCTCTGCTGTTAGTGTGAATGTATAACTTTCCCTCCTCATGTTAGTGTGAATGTATAACTTTTCCTCCTCATGTTCTGCTCTGCTGTTAGTGTGAATGTATAACTTTCTCTCCTCATGTTCTGCTCTGCTGTTAGTGTGAATGTATAACTTTTCCTCCTCATGTTCTGCTCTGCTGTTAGTGTGAATGTATAACTTTTCCTCCTCATGTTCTGCTCTGCTGCTGTTAGTGTGAATGTATAACTTTCCCTCCTCATGTTCTGCTCTGCTGTTAGTGTGAATGTATAACTTTCCCTCCTCATTGTTAGTGTGAATGTATAACTTTTCCTCCTCATGTTCTGCTCTGCTGTTAGTGTGAATGTATAACTTTCCCTCCTCATGTTCTGCTCTGCTGTTAGTGTGAATGTATAACTTTCCCTCCTCATGTTCTGCTCTGCTGTTAGTGTGAATGTATAACTTTCCCTCCTCATGTTAGTGTGAATGTGTAACTTTTCCTCCTCATGTTCTGCTCTGCTGTTAGTGTGAATGTATAACTTTCCCTCCTCATGTTAGTGTGAATGTATAACTTTTCCTCCTCATGTTCTGCTCTGCTGTTAGTGTGAATGTATAACTTTTCCTCCTCATGTTCTGCTCTGCTGTTAGTGTGAATGTATAACTTTCCCTCCTCATGTTAGTGTGAATGTATAACTTTTCCTCCTCATGTTCTGCTCTGCTGTTAGTGTGAATGTATAACTTTTCCTCCTCATGTTCTGCTCTGCTGTTAGTGTGAATGTATAACTTTTCCTCCTCATGTTCTGCTCTGCTGTTAGTGTGAATGTATAACTTTCCCTCCTCATGTTCTGCTCTGCTGTTAGTGTGAATGTATAACTTTCCCTCCTCATGTTAGTGTGAATGTATAACTTTTCCTCCTCATGTTCTGCTCTGCTGTTAGTGTGAATGTATAACTTTTCCTCCTCATGTTCTGCTCTGCTGTTAGTGTGAATGTATAACTTTCCCTCCACATGTTCTGCTCTGCTGTTAGTGTGAATGTATAACTTTTCCTCCTCATGTTCTGCTCTGCTGTTAGTGTGAATGTATAACTTTCCCTCCACATGTTCTGCTCTGCTGTTAGTGTGAATGTATAACTTTTCCTCCTCATGTTCTGCTCTGCTGTTACTGTGAATGTATAACTTTTCCTCCTCATGTTCTGCTCTGCTGTTAGTGTGAATGTATAACTTTTCCTCCTCATGTTCTGCTCTGCTGTTAGTGTGAATGTATAACTTTCTCTCCTCATGTTCTGCTCTGCTGTTAGTGCGAATGTATAACTTTCCCTCCACATGTTCTGCTCTGCTGTTAGTGTGAATGTATAACTTTCCCTCCACATGTTCTGCTCTGCTGTCAGTGTGAATGTATAACTTTTCCTCCTCATGTTCTGCTCTGCTGTTAGTGTGAATGTATAACTTTCCCTCCACATGTTCTGCTCTGCTGTTAGTGTGAATGTATAACTTTTCCTCCTCATGTTCTGCTCTGCTGTTACTGTGAATGTATAACTTTTCCTCCTCATGTTCTGCTCTGCTGTTAGTGTGAATGTATAACTTTTCCTCCTCATGTTCTGCTCTGCTGTTAGTGTGAATGTATAACTTTTCCTCCTCATGTTCTGCTCTGCTGTTAGTGTGAATGTATAACTTTTCCTCCTCATGTTCTGCTCTGCTGTTAGTGTGAATGTATAACTTTTCCTCCTCATGTTCTGCTCTGCTGTTAGTGTGAATGTATAACTTTTCCTCCTCATGTTCTGCTCTGCTGTTAGTGTGAATGTATAACTTTTCCTCCTCATGTTCAGCTCTGCTGTTAGTGTGAATGTATAACTTTCCCTCCTCATGTTAGTGTGAATGTATAACTTTCCCTCCTCATGTTCTGCTCTGCTGTTAGTGTGAATGTATAACTTTTCCTCCTCATGTTCTGCTCTGCTGTTAGTGTGAATGTATAACTTTTCCTCCTCATATTCTGCTCTGCTGTTAGTGTGAATGTATAACTTTTCCTCCTCATGTTCTGCTCTGCTGTTAGTGTGAATGTATAACTTTTCCTCCTCATGTTCTGCTCTGCTGTTAGTGTGAATGTATAACTTTTCCTCCTCATGTTCTGCTCTGCTGTTAGTGTGAATGTATAACTTTCCCTCCTCATGTTCTGCTCTGCTGTTAGTGTGAATGTATAACTTTTCCTCCTCATGTTCTGCTCTGCTGTTAGTGTGAATGTATAACTTTTCCTCCTCATGTTCTGCTCTGCTGTTAGTGTGAATGTATAACTTTTCCTCCTCATGTTCTGCTCTGCTGTTAGTGTGAATGTATAACTTTCCCTCCTCATGTTCTGCTCTGCTGTTAGTGTGAATGTATAACTTTCCCTCCTCATGTTCAGCTCTGCTGTTAGTGTGAATGTATAACTTTCCCTCCTCATGTTAGTGTGAATGTATAACTTTCCCTCCTCATGTTCTGCTCTGCTGTTAGTGTGAATGTATAACTTTTCCTCCTCATGTTCTGCTCTGCTGTTAGTGTGAATGTATAACTTTTCCTCCTCATGTTCTGCTCTGCTGTTAGTGTGAATGTATAACTTTTCCTCCTCATGTTCTGCTCTGCTGTTAGTGTGAATGTATAACTTTTCCTCCTCATGTTCTGCTCTGCTGTTAGTGTGAATGTATAACTTTTCCTCCTCATGTTCTGCTCTGCTGTTAGTGTGAATGTATAACTTTTCCTCCTCATGTTCTGCTCTGCTGTTAGTGTGAATGTATAACTTTCCCTCCTCATGTTCTGCTCTGCTGTTAGTGTGAATGTATAACTTTTCCTCCTTATGTTCTGCTCTGCTGTTAGTGTGAATGTATAACTTTTCCTCCTCATGTTCTGCTCTGCTGTTAGTGTGAATGTATAACTTTTCCTCCTCATGTTCTGCTCTGCTGTTAGTGTGAATGTATAACTTTTCCTCCTCATGTTCTGCTCTGCTGTTAGTGTGAATGTATAACTTTTCCTCCTCATGTTCTGCTCTGCTGTTAGTGTGAATGTATAACTTTCCCTCCTCATGTTAGTGTGAATGTATAACTTTTCCTCCTCATGTTCTGCTCTGCTGTTAGTGTGAATGTATAACTTTCCCTCCTCATGTTCTGCTCTGCTGTTAGTGTGAATGTATAACTTTTCCTCCTCATGTTCTGCTCTGCTGTTAGTGTGAATGTATAACTTTTCCTCCTCATGTTCTGCTCTGCTGTTAGTGTGAATGTATAACTTTTCCTCCTCATGTTCTGCTCTGCTGTTAGTGTGAATGTATAACTTTTCCTCCTCATGTTCTGCTCTGCTGTTAGTGTGAATGTATAACTTTTCCTCCTCATGTTCTGCTCTGCTGTTAGTGTGAATGTATAACTTTCCCTCCTCATGTTAGTGTGAATGTATAACTTTTCCTCCTCATGTTCTGCTCTGCTGTTAGTGTGAATGTATAACTTTTCCTCCTCATGTTCTGCTCTGCTGTTAGTGTGAATGTATAACTTTCCCTCCTCATGTTCTGCTCTGCTGTTAGTGTGAATGTATAACTTTCCCTCCACATGTTCTGCTCTGCTGTTAGTGTGAATGTATAACTTTCCCTCCTCATGTTAGTGTGAATGTATAACTTTTCCTCCTCATGTTCTGCTCTGCTGTTAGTGTGAATGTATAACTTTTCCTCCTCATGTTCTGCTCTGCTGTTAGTGTGAATGTATAACTTTCCCTCCTCATGTTCTGCTCTGCTGTTAGTGTGAATGTATAACTTTCCCTCCTCATGTTCAGCTCTGCTGTTAGTGTGAATGTATAACTTTCCCTCCTCATGTTCTGCTCTGCTGTTAGTGTGAATGTATAACTTTTCCTCCTCATGTTCTGCTCTGCTGTTAGTGTGAATGTATAACTTTTCCTCCTCATGTTCTGCTCTGCTGTTAGTGTGAATGTATAACTTTCCCTCCTCATGTTCTGCTCTGCTGTTAGTGTGAATGTATAACTTTCCCTCCTCATGTTAGTGTGAATGTATAACTTTTCCTCCTCATGTTCTGCTCTGCTGTTAGTGTGAATGTATAACTTTCCTGTCATATAATGATTTTTCTTTCTCCTTTCTGATCTCCTTTGTCATTTTTTGGACTGTACATTGCTCTGCTGTTTCGAAGGTGCAGTTTATCAAGCAAAAATAAACATAAACACTTTGAGAGGGGGGGAAGAGAATGGGAGAGGTTGAACGGGTTTCAGGGAGGAGGGTGCCAGCTACCTGTGGGAATTTGTGGGGATGGGGAGATGCTGGCCACCAGGGTGGAGGGGAGGGGGACGGGAGACGTGATCCTAGTTATCTGGAGGGATTGGGGATTAGGAATGATGCTGTCCACCTGGGGGGGGGGGGGAGGGTAGGAGTGAGGTTGGCTACCTGGAAGTGGGAAGGGGTCAGCTGGCCACCTTGGAAAGGAAGGGGACGGAAGGGGTGATACTATCTGGGGGTAGGGGAGATGCTGGACTATGGAGGAGGCCTTAAGCCACTGGGGGGAGGAACGACACATTGCTGAAGGCTTGCTTAGGGAGTCATATACCTTTGGCCAGCTGTGATCACAAGAGGACCTGAGCTTGATTCCCAGACCTTCTGCATTCAGACTGGCTAGGGTTATGGATGCTGTACAGGCAGTGCTCACCGACCCTGAGGGAGAGGAAAAGTCACATTGCCCAAAGGCTACACCTATAGGACCCATCACTGCAGGGCTTAAAAGGAGTGAGTGTGTGTGGCTCCTGGCTGAGGACTGTTGCCACCATGATTGAAGTGAACTGGGAGAGGGTGCCTAGTGTCACATCCCCTCCCTGGTAATGGGAAGAAGAAGATAGCCAGGCTCCTCCACAGATAAAAAAAGAATGAAATCTGGACACATGACTCACTCTGAAGCCTTGTGCTCGCTCCCCTCCTCTTCTAATCAAATATTTTGCACCCAGTGCAGGAGCTATTCAATGCTAAGACCAAGGAATATTTGTTACCACAGGTGTCAAAGTGAAATAGAAAAAGCAACAGAGGGAACTGCCTTCAGCATGGGGAAAGGATTTTCATTATTACATTTATATAAAACATGTATAGCTTGCATTATCTATAGTTCTACACAGGTTACAATTTAAATATTCATAGTAACACAGCCAGTCTAGTTACATAACAATGGCAAAACAACATCTCATGAAATAAAGTTAAAACAATAAGACACCAGAAATCAAATTAAATGTTCCACTTAAACGTTTTGGCTGAACCAATATTTTTTTTAAAGCCACTGAAATGTCATTTGAAATAGAAAAGTCAGTTCTCCGTCAGTTAGCTATTGTTTTATGCATGCTCTGTACTTTCCAGGCAGCTGGGGCCCGAGCAGAAACCTGGAAGGTGGTCCCAAACCCTGCCAGCGGTATGTACGTCCTTCAGGGCTGAGGAGACTTGGGGTTCCTCTGGTATAGGGGCCTAGGACAATGTCCCTGGTTGTCCATCCCCTGACTTTGCATTGCATGCCATGTCTCCATCGACCACCCAAAGACTTGATTCATTTGATTTACAGAAAAGACTGAGCTTTCTTGCCAGGATTTTGGGACTATCGAGGGCTCCAATAGAGGAGTCTAAATAATCTTTAAACAAGGTAGCCAGGCTCCTGTCTGACTGCTGCGGCCCCTTCGCTTCTGGGTTTTGTTTCACACTCTTACTCCCCTATCTCTAATAAGGTATATGTAGGGATAAACTCCATTGTTCTGGAGATGGCGGGCGTCTGAGAGCTCACTTCAGGAAGATCGTTCTCTCTTCTGACATACTGTTCGTGAAATGTGGAATAGATACGACTGTTGCCTATGTTGTTCTTCCATAATTTCTCATTCCCTACTCCTTAAAAATGTTCTTAGGTTTGCTATCAAGATGATTATCATTATCATTACCAAAATATGTAGCCAAGATACAGCTTTTCCTTTACTGACACTGCGCGAGACAAAGATACATAGAAATGGTGTCGATTGATCATTTGCTTTGCGTTTTGCTAAAATCCTTCCTCTCCATACCTACATGAATTCCTATAGGATTCCTGTCACTGTGGCAATAGACTGGAGAATGACTGCAATATATCCAATTCTTTGATAACATCTGATAACAGAAGGACTCTGGGTAGCAGACTTCTGAAAAGAAAGAATTTGTGTGAATTTTGTTGCTTTGTATCTCTGAAGAATGGCATATATTTGCAGATTAATAATAGGGGTTTGAGTTCTATAAATTCAGATTATTATATTTTGTTTTAGTTAGCTCTCACTTTTTTTAGTAGTGACTCAAGGTGATTTAGGTTCATGTATAAAAGTTATTTCCCTGCCCAAATGGACTTACAATCGTGAAAAGTATTGCAGATATCCGAGTACCTTCTTTTCTACTCCCTCCAGGTATTTTTGGTGGCAAAATGAGAACTTTCCTGATGCCTATTGGTGCCCGAAGCAGGACTAGTCATGGATGTTACCGCTGGTAGGTTTAGATGTGCATCTTTTCCTGAACACCCTGGATATGCCTTCTCCATTCCCCTATGTGACATGGGTGTGTTCATCCCAGAGATATCCATGTACCCGGCTTTCTAAAACAGCTCTGTGGACATCTTTGGGATTTGTTCATCTACATGCCCATTTTTAGACATACAAATAGGGCTTCTAAAATGAACCCCTTAGTTTCTGAACTTCTGAGGTCACATAGGAGCTTTCTTGAGATGCAGCTTTAAATAAAGGGATCTGGCTGTAGTGTCTGCATCTCGGTGTTATTCTTATATCCCAATCTACAACTGACTTTAATGACCAATTGCTTTAAAAGAGGGCTCCGGAGAAGGTGAGGTGCTAGGGTGTCATGGTAGGAGACAGGGAAAGAGGTTTGATCTCTTATGCACAATGCAGAGCCCTAATCTGAATACAATCACTAGTGTGGGTTGAAGTCGAGGTCAGTCCTCAATAGCTTGCTCTCAGGGGGCCCTTGATTAAACAGCATTCCCAGGCTTGTGGCACAGTTATTGACAGTGCTGACAAAAGTGATGTGGCCTAATTTATTGCCCAGGTGTGTTGTCAGGGGTGGGTTATTCTATCAGGGACTCCAGCAAGCAACAGTTAAATTTTAAACTGGAAGGTTTTACCTCCTTGGACTCTAGTGGAAAGAAAACAATTTCTAACATCTCGGTCCACTGGCGCTGGAGCTGTTTATAGCTATCATATATGTTTTTACAGCTCTGGGATTGCACAGTTGGTCATATAAGCTGATGTAAAATATTCTGAGGAAAAATTGATGTAGATGATTTCAGTCTCTTTCCCTAAGCGCAATGATTTATGGTAAAGCGCCCCAGCTCTTCGTTATTCCTTGCTAGCCTTTGATGTGACCTGCTTGGTGCCATATATACTTTCCAGTGAAAGAACAGCTTCTCCAAAGCAAGAATTCCCTTTTATGAAATACTCTTTAAACGTTTAACACAGTGGCGCCAAAGCTCATTTCAGTGAACTACAATCAATGTTACAGAAAGACAGGAACAGACAAATGGCAGTAAACAAAGGCCACGAGGCCACTCAGTAGTGTGTCCAACTTCCCCATTCCATTTCAACATTGCAGAGCTTCTTACACCTCCTTCTCTTTCCTGACCCTATCCAATTACCTTTCTCCCTGCCTCTTCTCAGGTTGCCTAGAGTGCCAGTGTCGTGGGGGCATCCCATTGTTGCTGGGGCCTACTGCAGTAGCAATGAATTAGAAACCATGATGCCGCACTTAACGAAACTGGCCTGTGCTGCATTGTGGTTCCTGGCTTATAAGAACAGCCATAAGCCATAAGTCTGCATCATAGGGGACGGAGGCAGAAGCTCATACAAGCCATGAACCATGATGCAGCACCGGCGAGCTTAGGTAACTGCTGCATCATGGTTTCAAATCCATTGGCACAGCTGCAGGCCCCAGAGGCAAACAGCAGCAGTGGCAGGGGGCATCAGGATAGAGGGCTCACCTAAGGCACCTCTCATGCCTGCACCACCCCTACCGCATTTATATTAGCCACCTCTGCAGGAAAATGAATGTTGGGCTGAATCCCATCACAGACTGTATTTAGATCTGGAAGTCTTATCTCCTCTGCCTATGATGCACACCCTCCATCAGTTTCGTAGCCCCTCCTTGTCTATGTTCCTCCTGAGGTATGGCCTCTAGAATCAGAAATAGTGCTCACTTCTTTAGCACTACAAGGTGTACACAGCACTATACAGGCACATAGGAAAGAGAACCAATGCTCAGTGGAGCTTACAATCTCCTTAGCAGAGGAACCCTGAGGACGGACCATCTTTAGATGGTCACAGATCTTTGCATTCTAGTACCTAAGGGGTGAGACACTCATAGCGAGGGATGTTTATTTATTTTATTTTATTTTATTTATTTATTTACATTCTCTTATATACCATGCTAGTCTGCATCAGTGCGGTTTACATTGAACAAACTGAAATTACATTGAACAGGGCATTATAACTATTTTACAGGGAACATGGGCTATGGAGGGTTAAGTGGCTTGCCCAAGACCACAAGGAGCACCTGTTGGACTAGAAACCCCAGTCCTTCCGGCCCAAGGTTGCTATCCTCTGGTGGGATTTGAACCCCCGACCTTCCGGCCTGAAGTACCTTGTCCCAACCACTAGGCCACTCCTCCACTCCACTCCACTGGATGTTGGTCCAGGAAGGGGATGCAGGCAGGACGAGTGGCCTGCAGACAAGGCACTTATTTAGTACTTAGTAGTTTTAATGTTTGGCCAACATTTTCTCTCACTTTCTCCTTCCTCCTCTTCAACATTTATATACAAACATAGAACTGGTACAGATAACAGTACTAAAACCTTGTAAGATATCCAGAGATTTCTAATTAAAATTGTATTATAGTTCCAAACATGTTCACTGTATATAGTTCTCAATTCTACCAATCTGTTACTGTTAGATTTGAGCCCATTACTGTTTACACTGTTATATGTAAAAACAGCATTGATGTTTACTGCCGTTCCTTGTAAAACAGCCTTGCTTGTTCATTGTTGTTCATTGTAAACCGCAACTGATCTATGGAAGTTGCGGTATATAAAGACCTGCTAATTAATTAATTAATTAATTAAATAACAGAGACTGTATGGCCTATCCTTCTGCCTATACATACCATCTACTAACCTCTACAGTCTCTTCCTCTCCGTCTCCCTATACATACCAACTACTAACCTCTACAGTCTCTTCCTCTCCGTCTCCCTATACATACCAACTACTAACCTCTACAGTCTCTTCCTATCCGTCTGCCTATACATACCAACTACTAATCTCTACAGTCTCTTCCTGTCTGCTTATACATACCAACTACTAATCTCTACAGTCTCTTCCTATCCGTCTGCTTATACCTACCAACTACTAATCTCTGCAGTCTCTTCCTATCCATCTGCTTATACATACCAACTACTAATCTCTACAGTCTCTTCCTATCCGTCTGCTTATACCTACCAACTACTAATCTCTGCAGTCTCTTCCTATCCGTCTGCTTATACCTACCAACTACTAATCTCTACAGTCTCTTCCTATCCGTCTGCTTATACCTACCAACTACTAATCTCTACAGTCTCTTCCTATCCGTCTGCTTATACATACCAACTACTAATCTCTACAGTCTCTTCCTATCCGTCTGCTTATACCTACCAACTGCTAATCTCTACAGTCTCTTCCTATCCATCTGCTTATACATACCAACTACTAATCTCTACAGTCTCTTCCTATCCGTCTGCTTATACCTACCAACTACTAATCTCTACAGTCTCTTCCTATCCGTCTGCTTATACATACCAACTACTAATCTCTACAGTCTCTTCCTATCCGTCTGCTTATACCTACCAACTACTAATCTCTGCAGTCTCTTCCTATCCGTCTGCTTATACCTACCAACTACTAATCTCTACAGTCTCTTCCTATCCGTCTGCTTATACCTACCAACTACTAATCTCTGCAGTCTCTTCCTATCCGTCTGCTTATACCTACCAACTACTAATCTCTACAGTCTCTTCCTATCCGTCTGCTTATACATACCAACTACTAACCTCTACAGTCTCTTCCTCTCCGTCTCCTATACATACCAACTACTAACCTCTACAGTCTCTCCCTCTCCGTCTCCTATACATACCAACTACTAACCTCTACAGTCTCTTCCTGTCTGCTTATACATACCAACTGCTAATCTCTACAGTCTCTTCCTATCCATCTGCCTGTACATACCAACTACTAATCTCTACAGTCTCTCCCTCTCCGTCTGCCTGTACATACCAACTACTGACCTCTACAGTCTCTTCCTATCCGTCTGCTTATACCTACCATCTACTAATCTCTGCAGTCTCTTCCTATCTCTCTGCTTATACATACCAACTACTAACCTCTACAGTCTCTCCCTCTCCGTCTCCTATACATACCAACTACTAACCTCTACAGTCTCTCCCTCTCCATCTCCTATACATACCAACTACTAACCTCTACAGTCTCTCCCTCTCCGTCTCCTATACATACCAACTACTAACCTCTACAGTCTCTCCTTCTCCGTCTGCCTGTACATACCAACTACTAATCTCTACAGTCTCTTCTATCCGTCTGCCTGTACATACCAACTGCTAATCTCTACAGTCTCTCCCTCTCCGTCTGCCTGTACATACCAACTACTAATCTCTACAATCTCTCCCTCTCCGTCTGCCTGTACATACTGTCGTGAGCCTCGCCTGGGCCAAAGGCTTACAGGCATAGGGCTGCCAATGTTTGTCCTTAAATAAAGAGTTACTATCCTTGTCTCCAGCAGGGAACTCTGGGACTTGTAGTTGATTCTTTTACTCAAAGACAAAGTAGTGTGAGAACGTTGGTTTTTAAGGCAAAACAAGAATTTTTATTTAGGTTCCCATAAGCACTAAGGTTCAATGCAGACATAAGGATTATTCTCCAATTAAATAATAACAGGAAACATATGCAACTGGAACTGAAGAAACTGAAAGAACCTTTAAACATGTGCAGCTGTTTTCAGCAAAAACATTTCAGCAAGTAAATCACAGCTTCCTTTGTTCATCCAGCACAGCTAAATTTCTTCATTTATCATGTGCTGCTTTGGTTATCAAACTCTAGGTTAAGCAAAGGCTCTTTGCCTTAGAAGAAGTTCTTGGCATTCACATGGCTAGTTAAAACCCTGCTTCTCAAAAGCTTCTTCTGTTAACACTTTTTATCACCAACTTTCAAACTTCCTTCTTGCAACAAAGAACAGTCCATAGGAGACTCCTCAGTAACAGAATCCTGCCCAAAAGAGTCAATTTGCATTTCTTCCTGTGCTACGAAATGCTTGTCTGTCTCTGGGTTTTCATTAACTCCTTCAAGCTTACTGTTCTGTAGGAACTTCTGAATTTCCTTCCACAGCTGCTCTCCCTGATATGGAATATTTGTACCTTGAGAGTGGGGCTTCTTTCCCTGGGTCAATTGCCTCAATGATTCAATCGTGTTCAACTCTGGTTCTCTGCCCTCAGCTGGGTTCTGGTCACTTCCAGTTGTAATCGTATTCACCCACCTTCTGGCAGCTTGAATTCTCTGAGCTGGTTCACGAACACTCTGCACTGCAATCTGATCCTCATTGTCAGCAACTCTCCCAGCCACCCATCTGCTGGTTTTTGAATTAAGAGTAACTCTTTTACAAGGACCGCTTCCTCTGTTGCTGCTTCCTTTCTTGCTGGAGCCGTTCTCCAATTCGAAGTCAAACTTCCCACTTCTTCTTTTCCTCTCCTCTGAACAAGGCTTATAAAGCTGTTTCCTAACTAACACTCTCTTGTCTCTGCACAGGTGATTATCATTACCCTCCAAGCCTGCACTTACGTTAGAGTGTGGGTGTGGCTTGGCTTCAGCAACTATGTACTTCTTTCCTTTTCCTGCAGTCTGAACCCTGTGAATACTCTGCCTGTCTCTCACCTTAAAGGCATATTCACTGTTTTCTTCTGTTTCCATCGGCTCAGCACAGCTCTCATCATCACAATACCAACTACTAATCTCTACAGTCTCTTCCTATCCGTCTGCCTATACATACCAACTGCTAATCTCTACAGTCTCTTCCTATCCGTCTGCTTATACATACCAACTGCTAATCTCTACAGTCTCTTCCTATCCATCTGCTTATACATACCAACTACTAATCTCTACAGTCTCTTCCTATCCATCTCCCTATACATACCAACTGCTAATCTCTACAGTCTCTCCCTCTCCGTCTCCCTATACATACCAACTACTAACCTCTACAGTCTCTTCCTGTCTGCTTATACATACCAACTACTAATCTCTGCAGTCTCTTCCTATCTCTCTGCTTATACATACCAACTACTAATCTCTACAGTCTCTTCCTATCCGTCTGCTTATACATACCAACTACTAATCTCTACAGTCTCTTCCTATCCATCTGCCTATACATACCAACTGCTAATCTCTACAGTCTCTTCCTATCTGTGTGCTTATACATACCAACTACTAACCTCTACAGTCTCTCCCTCTCCGTCTGCCTATACATACCAACTACTAATTTCTACAGTCTCTCCCTCTCCATCTGCCTATGCATACCAACTACTAATCTCTACAGTCTCTTCCTGTCTGCTTATACATACCAACTACTAATCTCTGCAGTCTCTTCCTATCTCTCTGCTTATACATACCAACTACTAATCTCTACAGTCTCTTCCTATCCGTCTGCTTATACATACCAACTACTAATCTCTACAGTCTCTTCCTATCCATCTGCCTATACATACCAACTGCTAATCTCTACAGTCTCTCCCTCTCCGTCTCCCTATACATACCAACTGCTAATCTCTACAGTCTCTCCCTCTCCGTCTCCCTATACATACCAACTGCTAATCTCTACAGTCTCTTCCTATCCATCTGTCTATACATACCAACTGCTAATCTCTACAGTCTCTCCCTCTCCGTCTCCCTATACATACCAACTGCTAACCTCTACAGTCTCTCCCTCTCCGTCTCCCTATACATACCAACTACTAATCTCTACAGTCTCTCCCTCTCCATCTGCCTATGCATACCAACTACTAATCTCTACAGTCTCTTCCTGTCTGCTTATACATACCAACTACTAATCTCTGCAGTCTCTTCCTATCTCTCTGCTTATACATACCAACTACTAATCTCTACAGTCTCTTCCTATCCGTCTGCTTATACATACCAACTACTAATCTCTACAGTCTCTTCCTATCCATCTGCCTATACATACCAACTGCTAATCTCTACAGTCTCTCCCTCTCCGTCTCCCTATACATACCAACTGCTAATCTCTACAGTCTCTCCCTCTCCGTCTCCCTATACATACCAACTGCTAATCTCTACAGTCTCTTCCTATCCATCTGCTTATACATACCAACTGCTAATCTCTACAGTCTCTTCCTATCCATCTGCTTATACATACCAACTACTAATCTCTACAGTCTCTTCCTCTCCATCTGCCTATACATACCAACTACTAATCTCTACAGTCTCTTCCTATCCATCTGCTTATACATACCAACTGCTAATCTCTACAGTCTCTTCCTATCCATCTGCTTATACATACCAACTGCTAATCTCTACAGTCTCTTCCTATCCATCTGCCTATACATACCAACTGCTAATCTGTACAGTCTCTTCCTATCCATCTGCTTATACATACCAACTGCTAATCTCTACAGTCTCTTCCTATCCGTCTGCCTATACATACCAACTACTAATCTCTACAGTCTCTTCCTATCCATCTGCTTATACATACCAACTACTAATCTCTACAGTCTCTTCCTATCCGTCTGCTTATACATACCAACTACTAATCTCTACAGTCTCTTCCTATCTCTCTGCTTATACATACCAACTACTAATCTCTACAGTCTCTTCCTATCCATCTGCCTATACATACCAACTACTAATCTCTACAGTCTCTCCTTCTCCGTCTGCCTGTACATACCAACTACTAATCTCTACAGTCTCTCCCTCTCCGTCTGCCTATACATACCAACTACTAATCTCTACAGTCTCTTCCTATCCGTCTGCCTATACATACCAACTACTAACCTCTACAGTCTCTTCCTATCCGTCTGCCTATACATACCAACTACTAATCTCTACAGTCTCTTCCTATCTGTGTGCTTATACATACCAACTACTAACCTCTACAGTCTTTCCCTCTCCGTCTGCCTATACATACCAACTACTAATCTCTACAGTCTCTCCCTCTCCATCTGCCTATGCATACCAACTACTAATCTCTACAGTCTCTTCCTGTCTGCTTATACATACCAACTACTAATCTCTGCAGTCTCTTCCTATCTCTCTGCTTATACATACCAACTACTAAATTCTACAGTCTCTTCCTATCCATCTGCTTATACCTACCAACTACTAATCTCTGCAGTCTCTTCCTATCCATCTGCTTATACCTACCAACTACTAATCTCTGCAGTCTCTTCCTATCCATCTGCTTATACCTACCAACTACTAATCTCTACAGTCTCTTCCTATCCATCTGCTCTATACATACCAACTGCTAATCTCTACAGTCTCTTCCTCTCCGTCTGCGTATACATACCAACTACTAATCTCTACAGTCTCTTCCTATCCATCTGCTTATACATACCAACTGCTAATCTCTGCAGTCTCTTCCTATCCGTCTGCTTATACCTACCAACTACTAATCTCTACAGTCTCTCCCTCTCCGTCTGCCTATACATACCAACTACTAATCTCTACAGTCTCTTCCTATCCATCTGCCTATGCATACCAACTACTAACCTCAACAGTATCTTCCTATCCGTCTGCTTATACATACCAACTGCTAATCTCTACAGTCTCTTCCTATCCATCTGCTTATACATACCAACTACTAATCTCTGCAGTCTCTTCCTATCCATCTGCCTATACATACCAACTACTAATCTCTACAGTCTCTTCCTATCCGTCTGCTTATACATACCAACTACTAATCTCTGCAGTCTCTTCCTCTCCCTCAGAGATCCTCTCAGTTTGTCCCTTGTCACTATCACCTTCACTGAGAAGCTTTTCCATGCATTCACCACTCTTTCTGTAAATAAAAAGTTCTTTAGAATAACTCAAGAGTCTGTCCCCTTTCACCCTCATCCTATGTCCTCTCACTCTAGAACCTCCTTTCCATTGAGACAAGTCTGCTTTCCGTGGGTTTATATCATGGTGGTATTTAAGTGTCCCTTATCATGTCTCTCCTATTCTACCTTTCCTCCATGGTATACCTATTTCAATCTTTAAGTCTGTCCCCATATGCTTTATGATGAAGACCATTGACCATCCTGATTATATCCTTTTAAAGGTGCAGTCTCTAGAATTGCACACAGTACTCCAAATGATGTCTCACTTGAGACTTATACAGAGATACAATCACATCCATTGTCTTGCTGGTCATTCCTCTCCCAATGAACCCAGGCATCATTCTGACTGCTGCCATTACTTTACCTACCTGTTGAGATAATCGGACACGATCATCTCCAGATAGTGGTCTTGTTTTGTGCACAAAGGATTTTCACCCCCGATGCTGCACCACTCCATTGAGTTTCACAGCCCAAATGCATAACCCTGCATTTTTTGCCATTAAATCTTTAGCTTCCAAATTCTAGATCGTTCATTAGCTTCACCAGCTCCCTCCTCTCATTTTCTATACCTTTCAGCAAATCTATACTATTACAGATTTTGGTATCATCCACAAAAAGGCAAACCTTTTCTGATAACCCATCTGCATTATCACTTACGAAAATGTGCTATGATGTCAGACAGTATTATTAACCTTCTCCCTTTGTATTTCTACTATTAAAACTAGAAAAAAAACATGGCAGCAAAAATAACAAAGCTTCTTACTTCCTAAGATTCCCATAAACTGACAAGCAATATAAAAATTATCCCTTTTAAGAAAAATACCAAACACGTCATTCAAAAGTAAACAAAAATTAGCTTCCATTGAGCCCCTCCAAGAATGGACCTTTATCAGATGGATAGGTTGTGGTGGAATCTAGTAGAATCTGCAATTGAACTTTTGTTAGATATAAAATAGCGGAAAATATAACAGAACAAGTGCAGTGAAGGAAGGTCATTCTTCTTCTTATATCCCTTTATAACAACAGGATAAAATCAAAATAACCTCAACTGTCTCTGCTATCTCAACAAATAGGGGTGACCTGCACAAAGTGGTGGGTACACCCCTATACAAAGGCATGGGGAGGGAGAATGATGGTCTTTATCTGCCACCATATGCTATGTTACTATCCATTTATTCAATACAGTACTAAGCAGCTTATATCAAATTGCGTATATAATTAAAATACATACAAAATGCACATGGCAAACAAACATGCACTAAGTAAAACCTTCAAATTAATCTACCCTATCAGACTTTCAGATTCAAAATCATTAGAAAAAAGATGAGCTTTCCATTTTTTATGAAACAGGACAAAATCCTGCTCCTTACCCAAAGCTACTAGCAACGGATTCCATAATCTATATTGTGACGCTCGCGCCCCTACCAGGTGGTGGCCTAGTAGGGACGGCTGGCCATCTGTATCCCTTCGAGGGTTGTAGTTGTGTCAATAAGGAAAGCCAAGTGGTTATTTAAAGCACACAGAAAATTTTTATTCGGTTTCCAAAGTTGGCAAGTGATGAACATAAAAATTCTTTAAGCACTTTTTCCAGACAAAAGAAATACAGGATAATTTTCTCCAAATCAAAATGTCCAAACAAAACTCACAGCAGTTTCTATTCTTCACTGCGATTGCTTGACCTTACAAAACAAAAGCATTTGTAAAACTCTTTACAGTGAATGGTCCTTAGCTTCCAACCCGCTGTTGCCACGCCCATACAAACAGTTCTAGCTGTTTGGGGCCTTCACTGAAGTTTTGCAGTTTTAGCTTCCTAAGAGATTCCTAACCTCTTGTCTTCAGGGTTACTCTTCTCTTTCAACTCTTGAAACTGCTTTAACTTGCAACAGCTTCCTTTTGTATTTCACTGTTTTCTAACTCACCATACTATTGTATTTTAGTGCACAGCTCACATTCCATCTCAGAGGCTTCTGACTCAATAACACTTTCTTCAGGGCCTACCTCCATGCTCTCAAGTGAACTACAACTGGGTGCTCTCTGGAAGTGCTCTGGTGTCTTTTCCTTCAGAGTCTTCGCAATGTTAAACAGTCTCTCACACTGCCTGGCCTTGGCTCCTCCAAGCCGGTCTCCTGTGTGTCTCTCCTGCTTAACTTCCCTCCTGAGATACTTCTTGCTGTGCTGAGGCTTCAGGTGTCTGAAAGTCTCCTCTGAGTCAGAGCAAGAACTATTCTGGTGGCACTGCTCATTCCCTGCGTACCTTTCTTGGCTGCCTTTGTAATGGTTCCTCCATTTGCTGCTCTCCTTGGCTGCAAGGGTTTTCCACAGCTTGGCCCCAGACCTCTCCTGTCTGTGCCTCCTGGGAATTGGACTTGAACCTGGGCTAGGGCTTGAACTGCAGCTGCCACTGGTGCTTGCTCCTGCACTCCTCCTGGACCTTCTGCTCACAGCTCCTTCCTCCTCCAACAAACTCAAACTGTGCCCCTCTCTTTTGTTTGTTCTTCCTCTGTTAACTGTTGAGCTGGGCAACTCCCTTCCTAGCTCCTCCCACTTGGACCTCCTACTCCTCTGCAGGGTTGTCCTGTGGTCTGTGATTGGCTTACCCTTAGCTCTGCCCTCTAGGTTTCTTTCAGTGCTTCTAGTATGGAGCCTAGGATTTTGGGCTCCCATCCCCCGCAATGAAAAAAAATCCTTCTTTTTTTCAGTTTTCCCTAGCTGGGCTGCACTCACCTCATCACAATATGTATTAATTGAAAAAAAACCACCCTAGTGGAAGTTTGACAAACAAATGCTACCATAGGTAGATACAATAATTCTTGTTAACTTGACCTTAACGCTCTACATGTTTCATATGGTCACAACAAAGCAGATAGGTCAGCATTACATGGTGCTCCTAAAGCTGTAAAAAACTAACACAAACATTTAAAGCTACCCTTAATGTCACGGGGAGCCAGTGAAGCTCTCGTAGAATTGGGGGTGCTTGTTCAAATCCACTTATAACTGGGACATTCTAGGAGAAACATAATGAGTCCAATGTCACCAGAGGCAGAGCCATAGAAAACATAGGATTATAATCCAAATCTGGTAATCCAACTGCCCGAACTACTGCCTGAAATTAAAGATGTCACAGATGTCCTTAGTCTGTAGAAATGAGAATAATGTATAGGAGGAATTGATTTGAAGTCTGAATGGCTTAAAATGGAGAGGAGATAAGCTTAGTGGGGTCATAGTTACTGAAGAGAAAAAGGATGGCATAGGAAATTATCCAATCTCCCAGCATTGAGGATGGGGTGACTTTAAATGAGCAGAGCAAGACATTGGGGCAGGCAATGGAGGGGGAGGCAACTGAAGGAGCTGTCACCAGCTGTTTAACAATTCACTTCCCTTTCTGAAACCAAATTGCATAGAAGCAGCAGTGTCAAGAAATCTCCAGTGGTTTCTGAGAGCTACGACCTGCCGTCTCTCTTTGTTCTTCTGCCTGCAGCACACCATCCGTCACTTACACCTACCGCATTGTCACATTGCTTGACGAGGTGGATGGGGCTCATTTCAGATCATTTGACATATTTGTGTCATTTCATCTCATGCCTTTTTACACATTTTTTTCAGACAGTCGTACTGAGGACCCCTCTACTTTTATTTCTGCCTTGAACCTCTAGATCTATCTCTTCAAAAATACTGGCTATTAATAGGCAGGGATTATCTTGTAGTAAAATCCAACAAAAATTAATTTTTTATGGTCTGAAGAATCAGTGAAATAATT
This sequence comes from Ichthyophis bannanicus, assembly GCA_033557465.1. NCBI lineage: Eukaryota > Metazoa > Chordata > Amphibia > Gymnophiona > Ichthyophiidae > Ichthyophis > Ichthyophis bannanicus. The sequence continues at coordinate 126,362,136 of CM066049.1, forward strand.
GTTGGATAACTAATAGTGATTGTGGGTCACTGCAAGGTCTTTATATTGAGGGTTTAAGAAAAGGCAGGGCTACAGTGGGCTTCTGGCATGAGTGGACACATTACCTCGACTATGAGATAACGGGGCCCTTTTATTAAAGTGTGCCACGCAGTTAGTGAAGATTTGGGCCTATGTTAACCACGTGCTGTGGTCCATAGTCCTTGTTCGTGGCAGCACATACTAATTCCTGGAAGTGGAGAGTGGCCATGGTGAAGGTCACGCCTTTAGGATATGGCTATACAGCGAGGGAGCGTCTTTCAATTACCTCCACCTCAGTAAGCGCCTGTGGTATTGCTGACCCACATTACACTTTTTTTTTTGAGGAAATGCTGTTGCACTCCCCTGACAGGTGACGTGGCAGCTTTGCAGAAGCCACAGCACACTTTAGTAAAAGGACGTATAGACCTAGTATGATACCATCTGATGCTCGTTTGACCCATTTTAGAAGATTTTGCAAAACCCGGAATGAGAGAAACTCTTTGCAGACTAGGGGCATCTAGTTACCTGTGAAGACTCTGACAAGCAGCTGTTCTCCTAAAAAAAAAATCAGTCACTGTCACATTGAGAACTTACAAAATATTCTCTGAGATAAGAAAATCTAGTATGTAAGTTGGCCGGCTGTTGAATGAAAAGGTTGCAGTGGGTTTTTCCCAGAGTAATGCCGGAGACTCTTGCTTCATGACTGTAAGAATGACAAACTGGTCCTACCATATCGATTTCTGTCTGTGCAGCTTCATGGTGCTCGTTTTGTCATAGTTTCACTGCTTACGTCGTGCAAAAAATTATAGATGGTGAGACCTTTTTATTGATCCCAGCTGATACATTTTTTGACTCATTTTAACTAGCTAACATCCCCTTCCTCAGGTCAGAACCGAATGAGCCTGCATATACCAGGAACTGCTTTGTTTTTAGTTATGTTCAGCCTTTGATGCTGTTAATGTAGATAAGTCCCTTGGAGTTATTGTGAAAAGACTCAACAGGCTATCACTGACTCCTTCCAGGGATCTATTTGTTGTAAATTACTTTAATGTGGGGGACATCACACTTGACTTTTGGTAAAACAGCTTTCAGTGTTAAGTTAGTGGGTAATAAAACAGCTTGACACTAATGATGGGTTCTGTGTGATGAATTACTGTCAATGATCAGATAAGCCTTCTTGAGACTAACCTTGAACTAAATCAGTTTTGTTCCTACATCTTGTAAGAGTGTTCCCCTTCTTCGAGCTCAGATTAAAATGAGGCAATCTGTCATGCGTGACATTATGCTTATGGTTTAAGTAATATTCACAAGAACTTGTTGTAGTTTAAAAGAAAAATCTCCTGAAAACAGACCAATTTACAATTTACTTCTATAATTCTTACCTCATAGTTCACTGAGCTGATGAAGAGAACAGATCTCTGGAAAGTTCCTCTTAAGTTTGTCCATTAAAAAGTTTTGGACTACAATTTGTTTGCTTTGTTTCTGAAGAGATTTCAGTCTTAATGGAATTACCTGGAAAAGTATAGATACAAAAACCAAAATAAGTATATTCTAGTATATGATATATATTACATGTGGATACAAAGCACGTTACAGCACACAGGCTGCTGTAGAGTACTCATGTGTACATCAGAACAGAAGACATGTCATACTGGGTCAGACCAAAGGTCCATCAGCCCCAGTATCCTGCTTCCAGCAGTGGCCAACATAGGTCACAAGTATGTGTATAGAGAGTTCACAATAAGGCATGGGTAATACAACATAAATGCAGGGTTAATTAGTATGTAGGCTGCATGCTGGCTTGTGAAATGCATTTTAGTTTTGGAAACAGACTTTTCATTTTTCTTATGATACATTATTTTGGAATCTCTTCCTGCATTTCAGGCAACGGGACTCTTTCCACTGTTCCATCAGCTGCAGCCTGAGGTAGGGTGTACATTTGATGATGTTGCGATAATTAATCAGGCAATATTGCAGAAATGAAACTGTACTCATTTTGGTCACAGCACTTGGGACAGAGATCTCAGTAATGTTCATTATTACGGTTATCGTTCATCCTTTATGTTCTCGGATGCTTGGTCATTCCTAAGTGTCCTTACTACTGAGCCTGTATGTAAATTCTTCAGAAACCCAAGATCTTGGCACGCATACAGGACAGACTCATTTGGATGTGAGGTCTCACTTTCTAAGATTTCGCTGGAACCCTTTCATGACCTGAGTGCTGGAGATGTGTGGCGAACTCGCCAGTACACTTTGGGAATTCAAGTATCTAGAAATGTGCTTATTATGCAGGAATGTTACGATGTTTGTTGCTTTTTTTTTTTGAGGGTGGGATGTTGCCAGACCTACAATTTCTTTTGTATTCTGGAATGCATTGGCCGTTACACTGGTCACTAGTTTCTGCCCATCTCCAGATGTCTTCTCTCTCTGGATAAGAACTTAGATCTCATTTGGGCTAGGGATGGTTTGCACTTTCCCTGTGCAAAAAAACATAGGATGTAGCCCCCGGCACCAAACACACAAGCATGTATGCACACCCTCTCCCTCTTACCTCCAGAACCATAAAATGTGCCTTAATCTGAATGGTTTCTGCTTTTGTTGTCAGTGGGGTAAAGCTTTGAAGTTTGGTTTTATGTGGTAAGTTTGTCTGTGCTAAAGCTCGTTATTTCCTGAATGCAAGTTATATTTATTGCATAGAAAATCAGTTTTGAAATTATGGGAAATTAAACATATCATAATAAAGCTTCTGGTCTGTCATGAAATTTCAGTGCAAAATATCCACCAATCTTGGTACATTTAATGGGATGTTTTTCTAAATGACAGAAGCCCCTACTGAACTTTCATTCATAGGGATATATGTATGTAGGCAATGCGATAACCTCTTCTTCCAAACATTTTATTTATTTCTGTGAGGCACACAGTCTGATTTATTCAGCAGACCAGGAGGTTCACTTTGAACTCCAGATTCCTGAGTCAAGCATTTACCGCTTTGTTTCAGAGCATTTGAGTGATGGCCAGACAAGAGATCAGAGACTTAAAGAAGACCGACTGAGGAGGCGCTGGCGTGCTTTTAGGACCCCTCTATTACATCATCAATTAAGAGTAGCCTAGTGGTTGGGGCAAGGTACTTCAGGCCGGAAGGTCGGGGGTTCAAATCCCACTAGAGGACAGCAACCTTGGGCCAGAAGGACTGGGGTTTCTAGTCCCACAGGTGCTCCTTGTGGTCTTGGGCAAGCCACTTAACCCTCCATAGCCCATGTTCCCTGTAAAATAGTTATCTCCAAGTTATAATGCCCTGTTCAATGTAATTTCAGTTTGTTCAATGTAAACCGCACTGATGCAGAATAGCGCGGTATATAAGAGAATGTAAATAAATTCAATCAATCAAAATGTATTTGTTACCTGCCTTTCTTTAAAAAGCTCAAGGTAAGATACCCCATGGAACCAAAGAATGAGTCCATAAATCATAAATAACGATTATAGCAATGCCAACCCCTCCCCCCCCCCCCCCTGTAACAAGAATACATAAGATATGCCATACTGGGTCAGACCAAGGTCCATCAAGCCCAGTATCCTGTTTACAACAGTGGCCAGTCTAGGTCATACGTACCTAGCAGTTTCCCCAAAAGACACAGGTTCCACAATGCTTGTACTGGGTCAAGCATTGATATCCTGGGTCCCTTCTTAATAATGATTATGGACCTTTCCTCCAGGAACTTGTCCAAACCTGTTTTAAACCCAGCTACACTAACAGCCTTTACTACATCCTCCGGTAACAAATTCCAGAGTTTGATTACATGTTGAGTGAAAAAATATTTTCTTTTATTAGTCTGAAATAGTTTAGCCATAAGAACATAAGATGAACATAAGAGTCATACCTAAAACATAACTATCATATAAAAACAATTACCATCTCCGTGGATCAAGCTAGGCTGATGAAAGCACTCTGATTAGAGACTGAGAGTGCCTCGTTACGTCTGAGACTTGAACCTTCTCAGCAGCACTAACACAGACGCTGGCTCAATTCTTAGACTTCAGATGGGAGAGCAAATATTAATGACATGCTGTGGTCTTCTGCGGAGTGTTATCTAAATCATGACTGTTGATATCTTTTCAATTTCATCTACGTCTAATGTGCTGCTATGTAAACTGATACAGCATTTAAAAAGTGTAAATGAAAATAAATCTCATAAGTACGTAGTTTTATTCTGGGGTTCTCAGCTCTCAACAAACAGTCCTGGTTTTTATGATGTCACAGTTTCTATTCATCAGATACACTTGCTGCAAGAATTGGATTCATTCTGAATTTGTCTATTTTAGCTGCTCTGTTTGCAGTTCTCATGAACTGACCCCATCTGCTTGTGGAAAAAAAAATCTTTTCCATTTGTACTGCATCATCACCAGGCATGTAGAAATTCACTACAGCTGTGCAGTTGTGGGGGATTTAGTTCTGGCTGTTTCTTCTGCATATTATGAGATAATTCTGACTGCTTTTATTTTCACTGTTGCCCATTGCAATGTCCTTATTCCAGCTGTTTTTTGCAATTTCCTTACTCTAGCTGAGTTTTATTACCCACATGCAGTTGGAAGTATGTGCTTGGGGGTTTGTTAGTAACCATGAAAGCACAGTGATTGGAAATGCACCTATGAACCAAATCCCTGAGAAAAGGTTAAAGGGTATATTAGAGTATATTCATGCTACTACCATCTATATGAATAAACTTTTTATTTGGCTTGGCAAGTTCTTGTACTAACTGCAGTCTACCCTATCTGGGGCCACAGGACCAGGAGCCATTGTTCACAGGGACCTGAGGCGACGTCCCCTCTCTGTCTAACCCAACCATCGTTATGACGGTCCTCAGTTCAGAAGCTGGTACATACAGTTCCATTGCTGGACCTGCTTAACAGGGCCCCCTTATATGGCCAGGGTACCCCTCCGATGACACAACCGCAAACTCCAAATTTCTCTTGCTCCTCCTCTTGCAGATGTGGGATTGGATGTAGTGCTAGCAACCTAGTCCCTGAAAAGGTGCATTGACAAACCCCTTTGTTTAATGCCCTGAGCAACCACCCATCTCACCCGCCCCTTCCAATGCTCCTGGCTCAAGTGAACTTTCCAGCTTTTTAGTTGGCATCACAGTTAAGTCATCGCTGGGAATGTGCTTCATCCAGGCAGTTGGCACTCTGTCCCTCCACTGGCCCTAAAGCATCAAATCTCAGATCAAGGAATGGGAGTGAGCCACAGGAATGCTACCCTCAAGGTCGGCACTGCCAAGACATTTCTAATTCTGTCTGCCCGGTGTGAGCAGGGCCAAATTATTGATGCTGGCATCCATCAATGAGACCAGAGATCAAGGGGCAAGGGAGTGCCACAACCTCATTGCAAAACCCTAAAGCTGGTGGGAGACGGTCAGGCTGGGTGCCAGGCTTTCCTTTCCAAAGCTCTGCTTCACTTTGATTCAGGAGATGTGGACAGTGGTAACTGTCAAATGCATTGAACATAATGAATTACAAACATGACTGCAGAGAAAAAGTAATTCTATTTCAGCATCATGGTTTTAGTAAGCCAATAAAAACACTAAAAAAGCCCACAAGTAAAGCCATTAATTTTAAGTTTTGAAAACTGCCAAAAATGTACGTGGCTGAACATGCCCAGTGCTTGGTTATTTGGGGCATTGGGCTTCTGCAGCTCATACCAGGCATTAGTGCAAAAGCCATGCGTTATGTGTTGGGAGTGTACACAGCGTTTCCGCAGCAGATACTGCTATAAACATGCACCATTGTGGATGCAGCTAATGCCAGCCGTTGAGGTGATGTTAGCTACAGGCATGATGTCTGCAAAGCATGCAGCTACCACTCATGGTAACCGCTCGTAGCACGCCCACTCTCTGCCCATACCCCTCCACAGCACGCTGCTAGCATGCGCTATGCAGACAGCGCAGAGAATTTTCTATGCTATCTGCCATTACCACGGCGCGCTTTTCCCACATTATCACCAGGATAACAGCGCGCTTTACTAGACATGCCCCATGGATTCTTTCAAAATAAATAAAATCAAATGTGCTCATGCCTAAATGGACCATTCTAACAATTTTCCATGTCTGTTTCTCTCTCTCTAACCAACGTGAATGACATGAGCGCAGCAGCTTTTGACCTTAGTGTTAAGATAGCTTTTAGGCAGCTGTGGATGGCTGTAAGTCAGTGGGATAGATAGCAGAATTGAGAATTACATGTTAAAATCAGAAGGAATTTACCACTCCAAAGATGCAAAAGCCTTGCACAGCAGAATAAAGCAGACAGTGGCTGGGTGGGCCTGGCAAGGTTTCTCAGCAAGGAGAGACTGATATATTGTCCTATCTCAGCTGCTGGGGAATTTCTGGCTTAGAAATGCATTACTTGCTGGAAATTCATAAGCAGCCTCTGCATATGGCAGCACTGGAGCCATTGAGAAATATTTATAGTTACACACCTCCCATGGCCTGAATGGACACATTTTTCTACCCATTGAAGCTGCTTAAAACGTCACAGCCTTTTTGTGCACTGTACAGTGTTAGGATGCAATATACAGTAGCTTGTATGGTTCTGAGTGGCTCTTGGTGACAATGAAAAGTCCAGGCCAAGGTGAACTTCAGAAATTCAATGTAAGTTTGATCTACATAACATCTTTTTGGAACTTTATGCTAGCTTTTATTGGCTTTTCTTCTACTTTTGAAAATTGAAATACTAGAGAAGCCTGTTCTTGTACTATGTTAGATGTGTTACAATTCACCATCTTCTTTTAAAACCGTCAGAGTGATTTTGCCATTCAGAATTCTGGTTTGAATTTAGCCCAGAGTGAGGAGGCATTCCCTGTCAGCTCACAATCTAAGTTTGCACCTGAGACAATGGAGGGTTAAGTGACTTGGCCAAGATCACAAGAATTATAGCAGGATTTGAACTCTGGCTTCTCTGAGTCACAGCCCGATGCACTAACCATTAGGCTTCTCCTCCATGCTGTGAAAAAGGTAAAAAGGAATGACTAAGATGTTTATCATGGGAGGGGGAGGGATGTGCTTCCCCCATCTCCCACTTGCCTCTTATTTCAGAGGGTTTTCTAATGTTAATATATTATGACTGTGACTCGTAATTATAGCAGGAATATGCAAGCAAAGGGTTTCCACTATTGAGGCGCTACTGATCTTTTCTTTCTTCACAAGGGGAATTTTGGCAGTCACCAGAGTGGATACTCCATTTTGAATTCTGACTAGGACAGGTAATTACCAAAGAATACCTCCAGTCCCAGAGGAGAGCTAGCCACAGGGACCACACACTGATAAATATAGGAGGTCCTCTTTCTAGACCGGATCTTATACTGCTGTCCCCAGGGTGACATAAAGCAAGCTTAAGCCTACGGATTAATCTAATTCATGTCATAAGGTTTAATGTGTGCACTAAAATCTTGCTTTACCACTACAAGCCATGTGAGCTGCTGAGCCAGCTTGACCCAGTAGTGACCCTATCTGGTCTGTCCTTGACAGCCATCTCGCCAGTGTGGGTTTATTCCCAGGGACGGGGTAAATAAACAGAACAGAGAGGTTCAGGGCTTCCCTACATAAGGTGCTGCCCCCCTCCTCCTCCCCCCCCCAATGCCATCTTGGGAGAGTTCCATTAGATGCTAATTTAGGTTTCATGAAGGGAAAGAACATCCAGGGCTGAGTCACACAAGCAGAAAAACTGCACATCACAATCTCTTTCCTTTGCTTTCTTCCTAAACTCTGACTTCATGTCATATCATTGTCTCTGTTTGCCTCTTCATCTGTGCAGCACAGTCATGAATTTTATACTTTCTACTGCTATGTATTTCATCTCTGTCTCACAATCAAATGAGTTGGAGAAAGGGATCCAGGGAATCCCAGGAGAAGAACGAGTGATGGTAATCTATAAAGAAGCTGGAATAAGCTCAATTGCACCATAAATATTTCCCCTATTTGTATTTATTTATTTGTAAAAGAGAATTCACTGAAAGCAGGAACAACAAAAGGGCAGGAGCGCCTGCGCTGTCCCACCTCACAGTTAGAACATGGCACAAATGATCTTTATCATAGGGACTGCTAGAAGCTTAGAGTATTTTGAGCAAACCTTTGAAATAATAACTTAAGACACTTAAATTAGTGAGATAAAACAATGAAACAGCAGCACAACAAACATATCCTAATCCATTGACACAAGGAGTTTCTTGACATATTAATCAAGATAAGACTGAAAAAAGCTGTGTCAAAGAATTGCCCCAGGGAACAAGGAAAAGCAGGGGCAGTCTTAATGTCCCTCACCCATATGCTAACATAAGAACATAATACCTTACTGGCTCAGACCAAGGTCCATCAAGCCCAGTATCCTGCTTCCAATAGTGGCCAATCTAGGTCATACGTACCTAGGAAGTTCCCAAAGAGGCACACAGGTTCCTCGATGCTTGTATTGCAACAAGCAATGGATTTCCTGGGTCTTCTTTAATATTTATGGACCTTTCCTCAAGGAACTTGTCCAAACCTTTTTTAAACCTCACTACACTAACAGCTTTTACTACATCCTCTGGTAACGAATTCCAGAGTTTGATTACGCTTTGAGTGAAAAAATATTTTCTCTTATTAGTCTTAAATGGCTTACATTGTAGCTTCATTGTGTGTCCTCTAGTCTTTCTACTTTTTGATGCCATAAACAACCAATCTGTTCCACTCCATTCATTAATTTATAGACCTCTATCATATCCCCCCTCAGCCATCTTTTTTCCAAGTTGAAGAGCCCCAACCTTTTAAGCCTCTCCTCATAGGGGTATCCTTCCAACCCCTTTACCGTTTATGTTGTGCTTCTTTATACCTTTTCTAATTCATCAATATACTTTTTAAGATACGGTGACCAGAATTGCACACAATATTAGAGGTGCGGTCGCACCATGGAATGATACAGAGGCATTATGATATCCTTTGTTTTATTCTCCATTCCTTTCCTTATGATTCCTAGCATTCTATTAGCTCTCTTGGCCGCCGCTGCACAGTGGACGGAGGGTTTCTATGTGAAGCCTAAATCTTTTTCCTGTGTGGTGGTTCCTAATGTGGAACCTTGAATCGTGTAACCATAGTTTGGGTTTTTCTTTCCTAGGTACATAACTTTGCACTTCTCCACATTAAATTTCATCTGCCATTTGGATGTCCAGTCTTCCATTTTATCAAGGTCCTCTTGCAATTTTTCACAATTCTTTTGTCTTTTAACAACTTTGAATAATTTTATGTCATCTGAAAATTTGATCCCATCACTTGTTATTCCTATTTCTAGGTAATTTATAAATATGTTAAAAAGCAGTGGGCCCAGCACAGATCCCTGGAGTACTCCACTATTCACCTTTCTCCATTGAGAAAATTGGCCATTTAGCCCTACTCTCTGCTTTCTATCTTTTAATGAGTTCCTGATCCACAATACTACACTGCTCCAATCCCATGACTTTCTAATTTCACCAGGGACTCTGTGAAAGGCTTTCTGAAAATCTAAATATGCTATATCAACCAGCTTACCTTTGTCTATCTGTTTATTCACACCTTCAAAAAAAATAACAGATTAGTAAGACAAGACTTTCCTTGGCTAAATCCATATTGGCCTTCTCCCACTAAACCAATAAACAAGTTCAGTAATTTTATTCTTTACAATGATTTCTACCACTTCGCCTGGTACTGATGTCAGGCTCACCAGTCTGTAGTTTCCCGGATCACTCCTGGAACCCTTTTTAAAAACTGAAGTTACATTGGTCACTCTTCAATCCTCAGGTACTACAGATGATTTCAATGATAGTTCACAGATTACCAATAGTAGGTCTGCAATTTCATATTTCAGTTCTTTAAATACCATTGGATGTATACCATCTGGTCCAGATGATTTGCTACTCTTCAGTTTATCAAACAGTTGTAGTACACCCTCCCAGTTTATCGATATTTCTTCCAGTTCTTCCACTGCATCATCTTTATGTAGTATTTCAGGCATGAGTAACTTCCCTACATCTTCTTCAGTGAAGACCAAAGCAAAGAATTCATTCAGTCTCTCTGCTATGGCCTTGTCCTCCCTTAGCACCCCTTTTACCCCTCTATCATCCAATGGTTCAACTGACCCTCTCACATTTGCCATGAATGTACTTGAAAAAGGTTTTTATTATGCCTTACTCAGGATGCACAGACAAGCCACTTAACCCTCCATAGCCCATCTTCCCTGTAAAATAGTTATCTCCAAGTTATAATGCCCTGTTCAATGTAATTTCAGTTTGTTCAATGTAAACCACACTGATGCAGAATAGCGCGGTATATAAGAGAATGAAAATAAATAAATAAATAAATAAATAATAAATAAAAATGCAGTTGCCAGTGGGAATTTCAAGGCTGTAGCTTAACAGGACGACAATATCTACATATGACCCTAAACTTCAGTCAGCTTGGACCCGTGTCTTTTTCTTAACCAGGCAGTGATGTATCTTCTAAGGCTCTACTCATTACGCTTTATGAAGGTTTCTGCCTGTTTTCTCCCATTAGTCCTGATGAGGTCATCATCACAACTCTCATTCTATCCAACATGGTGGCCCCCAGGGAAGGGGCCTGCCTCTGCTCCAATGGGCAACTGACAGTGGTGGAGTTGAGACCCTACTGCTGATCTTCTTGGTTCTCGATACCCAGTTCTTGACATGCTTTGGGGTTTAGTCTCTCCCTGCTGCCCTCTTTCTCTGACTATTGAGTCAGGAACACACCATACCCTGATTGTCGAACAGATAGAGACCCATCACAGAGAATACCAATACAATGGTAATACAATAATCTTGTGCCATCCCACACAGCAAGGTGAATCCCCCTTGTCATCCCCCATTCCACCCCACCACCACCACTTGCAATTCTGGCTGGAACTTTTCTTGTGGAAGTTGGATTTGCAAGGGCTGAGGAAGGAAGAGATTACCAAATTGGGGAAGAAGGGAGGTGCCATGCCAGGTTAATGTGCTATGGAGGCTTCTCCTGTCCAGAAGACATTTGAATTTACAATACAGGAAACAATGTTTAAATTGTTTGCCTTTCTCTGTTGGTCTGCCAGATAAATGTTGCTCTATGTGGCTGTTTTGTTAATTCAGTGCTTTCCTTATTTCTCCTTTTGATACTTGCATATTCTAACATGGTATGCATAAGAACGGAAGCAGCCCTTTCAGAGTGGCCATCTCCAGGACTACAGATACCACAAAATTCACTTTTCTTAAGAAATCCCATGGAATAGGCACTTTACTGGGAAATATTATAAAATATGAGAGCCTCTTCCCGCACACCTTCTTTATAATGTTAATGAGCAATCAGAAATTTACTGATCTGTTGAAATCAATTGATTTAATCATTCTACTGTTGAGAAAAGTTTCTCTTAGGAGAAATCCTGTGCAGAAAGAAAACATTATTACTTTATAAAATTTAAAAAGTATAACATTAAAATACACTCATCCATGAGTTACCTTGTCATAGCAAAAACATTTTTTTTTCTTAAAGTAAATCAGTCAGTTGTGGGAACATAGCAGGAAATGTATTTGACAGAATGAGCAGCTGACTTGGCAGTGCCCATCTATGATATTTTTTTTTCCTATTGCATATCATGGAACATGTTATAATGGCTTTATTCAATAGTGTCAAACAAAGGCTGGGTAAGAGCTGTTCAAAATGAATCTGAAGAATTTGCTTATCAGCTTACATAGCAAACAGAAACCTCAGTTCCACAAGGAGCAGCGTGGAATAAATAATGTTATCCAGTCCATGATAATATCCCAGCCTATGCTGTCTCGCTATGACAAACAGTGAAACCAATAGGTAGAAAAGGCACAATGGACTATTTACTTGGTACAGCAAGATGGCTGGAACTGTACAAGCCCGAAACAATGCAACACTATAAAAAACATTGTGAGAAAATGCATTCCAGTTGGGACAGGACTCAGTGGCCTCAGATTGCAACAGAAGCTTCTTCTAAAGAAGCAAATGGTGGCTGGACTGACCTCATTCCTTGGTCCATGATCTGGGTATGTGCACACACACGGCAGGCAGCACCCTTGGTGCTACCACTAACAGACTGCAGAGCTCCAAGGCACATGGCAGACTCTACTGCTGTTATTGGCCTGCCTCAAATTGTCCTTTTCGGCTTTGCTAGGAGTAGGCACGGGCTTCTGACGGCAGCAAGTAGACTTTTATCCAGGTTATAAGGAAGTGTTCAGGTGCAACATGCCTTTGAGTTTCCTTGTTATTCGCCCTTCCATCGGCCATTGGCACAAATATCAGGGGCATTTGTGCGTGCCTTTTGTGTACACATACTATACTTTAAGGCAGCTCATTTTCACCCTTTGAGAACTAGCTGCCAAAACAGTACATAAAAAAGTCTACACATACCAGGGAATGAGGTAGACCAGTCAATATTACCCCCTAAATCAGGGGTTCTCAACACAGTCCTCGGGACACACCTAGCCAGGATAACCACACTGAATATGCATGAGAGATCTGCATACAAGGAGGCAGGGTATGCAAATCTCTCTCATGCATATTCATTGAGGTTCTCCTGAAAACCTGACTGGCTAGGTGTGAACTGAAGACTGGGTTGAGAACCCCTGCCCTAAATTAATCTTGTTAGGGTTCAACCCAACATTTCCAGCTAAATCATCTGAGGAAAAGAGCACACACATTTTCACAGATTTTCCTGTCAATTCTTTCTCTGTGACTATTTTCCTATCTCTGTCTACCCTGTGTGTGACCTGATTGTAAATTTTTCTGCAGCAGGACAGCAGTGGAGGCCTTGAGTCTGGATATGTGTCACCTCCCCCCCCCCCCCCCCACTCCTTGCAACTTGATAACCACCCTTTACACAAACGCCTCTCCCCTGTCTGTAAAGTGTGTAAAGAGTCACCTGGACACAACAGGCATGCCAACAGGCTCGTCTTTTGGGACCAGCTGGGATAACAATCGGTTTGCCAAGGACATCAGACCAGTCTGATCTAAGCCTATAGATAGGAAAATGGTAAATCAAGTAAGACACCAGAGATGAGTTCGGATGAAAACTTGATTTTCCTACCATCATTTGCTTACTTCCTACTGACGTATAAAGACTTTCCCCAGGGAAATGTCCTTTTCTGAATAAAACCCAATGCAGAGCTTCTTAATTTTTAGCCAACTGTGGTGGGGTATATAGGAAGCTCCCATCCCTCTCTAAAGGGATTGTCAGCAGTCCACATTAAAAGGGTCTACAGCTCATAAGAACATAAGATATGCCTTACTGGGTCATACCAAAGGTTCATCAAGACCAGTATCCTGTTTCCAACAGTGGTCAATTCAGGCCACAAGTACCTGGCAGATTCCCAAAAAGACACAGGTTCCACAATCATTGTCCCAGGGCAGGCAGTGGATTTCCCAGGTCCTCTTTTATGGACCTTTCCTCCAGGAACTTGCCCAAACCTTTTTTAAACCCAGTTACACTAACAGCTTTTACTACATCCTCTGGTAACAAATTCCAGAGTTTGATCACACGTTGAGTGAAAAAATATTTTTTCTTATTAGTCTTAAATGGGTTACAGTATAGCTTCATTGTGTGTCCTCTAGTCTATCTACTATTTGACGGCATAAACATCCAATTTATGTTTACCCGTTCCACTCCATTCATTAATTTATAGACTTCTATCATATCTCCCCTCAGCCATCTCTTTTCCACGTTGAAGAGCCCTAACCTTTTAAACCTTTCTTCATAAGAGTATCCTTCCATCCCCTTTACCATTTTAGTGGCTCTTCTCTGCACCTTTTCTAATTCTGCTATTTCCTTTTTAAAATACGGCGACCAGAATTGCACACAATATTCAAGGTGCGGTCTCACCATGGAACAATACAGAGGCATTTTAATATCCTTTGTTTTATTTTCCATTCCTTTCCTTATCATACCTAGCATTCTATTTGCTCTCTTGGCCGCAGCTGCACACTGGGCCGAGGGTTTTAACATGGTATCCACAATGATGCCTAAATCTTTTTTCTGTGTGTTGGTTCCCAATGTGGAACCTTGCATCGTGTAACCATGGTTTGGGTTGTTCTTTCCTAGGTGCATAACTTTGCACTTCTACACATTAAATTTCATTTGCCATTTGAACGTCTAATCTTCCAATTTATCAAGGTCCTCTTGCAATTTTTCACAATTTACTTTGGTTTTAACAATTTTTAATAATTTTGTGCCATCTGCAAATTCCATCACCTCATTCGTTATTCCCATTTCCAGATCATTTATGCATATGTTAAAAAAGCAGCGGACCCAGCACAGGTCCCTGGGGTACTCCACTATTCACCGTTCTCCATTGGGAAAATTGGCCATTTAGTCCTACCCTCTGCTTTCTCTATTTTAACCAGTCCTGATCCATAATAGTACATTGCCTCCTATCCCATGACTCTTTAATTATGCCAAGAGTCTCTCATGTTAGACCTTGTGAAAGGCTTTCTGAAAATCCAGATACACTATATCAAAGGCTCAGCTTTGTCTGCCTGTTTATTCACACCTTCAAAAAATATAACAGATTAGTAAGACAAGACCTTCCTTGGCTAAATCCTTGTTGTCTTTCTCCCATTAAACCATGACTATCTACATGTTCAATAATTTTATTCTTTATGGTTTCTACCATTTTGCCTGGTACTGATGTCAGGCTCACGGGTCTGTAGTTTCCAGGATCACCCCTTCAACCCTTTTTAAAAATTGGTGTTACATTGGCCATTTGCCAATTTTCAGGTACTACATATGATTTTAATGATAGTTCACAGATTACTAATAATAGGTTTGCATTTTCATAGTTTGGTTCTTTCAATACCCTCAGATATATACCATCTGGTCCAGGTGATTTGCTACTCAGCACTCAGGGCTGGGAGGTCTTGATTCAGACAGAGGGTTTAAGAAGCCATCCATGTGCACAAGGGAGGAGAGAGGCCCTTGGAGACAGGAAGCTCCTTCCTGGAAGATGAGTCTGACTGTGAGGTGGGGATCATATTCACAGATACCAAAGTCCAAGAGACTGACTGTATTTTGTGTTGAACTGAACTCTGAACTTTAAATTGTGGGTTGGGGCACTAAGAACCAGCCTGATGAAAACAACAAGCTGGGGAGTGATTACTGGATAGCTGAAGGACAATAAAAACATTTTTTGTTTGGCCCTGAACTGTTGTTTGCCTGATATTTTAAGAGCCCCTTGCCACCGCACAGCATGTTATAACACTTGCGGTCCTGGCTTGGGGATTTCCTCTTAACTACATGACAGAGGGAAGAATCCACATACCTCTAGGATGTGCCTCTGTACAGCAGATCAGGATTTTCTTTTGGATTGCAAGGGCGAAGAGGGTTAGCCTTGCCCTCGCTAGGGAGCTGGAAGAGAAGTCTAGGCAATGTCGGATGGGCAGGATTTTATTCGGCCACTAGAGACCGCTAAAATTTTGTTGGAGCTGGAACACTACAGAGTTAGCTCAGCCGCAGAAGAGTGAGCTGTGGTTGTATTTTGTAAAAGAGCAGTGAGAAGCCAGAATAGAGTGGATCCTTCTGAAGCTGGTAGAAGGGCAGCAGCAATAACAACAACATCAGCAGCAGTTGTAGAATCTTGTTCAGATGCAATGGGAGCTGCAGAGGACTTCCCTGACTCAGCTAACCCAGGCCCTATAGAGACTGCAACTCCACCCTCCAGCACAAGCACTAATTAAAATGGTGGCTGAAGATGAACCTGATTACTTTTTGGTGAACTTTGAGCAAACCACCCACATGACTGGGTGGCCAGAGGTGACATAGACTACTTATTTGGGGAATCTGCTAACAGGTAGCAGTCAGGCTGCATTCCAGGATGCCAACCCAGATGGGCAAGCTACTGTACATACGTAGCTGTCAAGGGCGCCGTACTGGAACGGGCTGGCTGTACACGAAAGGCCTACCATCAGCAATTCAGAAAGGGGGACTCCAGATAGAAGAAAGTCCATGGAGGTTCTTCTGTTGATTGAAGGATCTCACATGAAAGTGGCAACAACTTGAGGGAAAGATTGGGCCTGAGATAGCCAAGATTGTGCTACTGGAGCAAATTTTAGAGAGCTTGCCCACCCCAATGAAACAGTGGGTAGACCAGCATCCTAAGCTTATACTGGAGAGAGCACTATAAATAGCAGAAGGATATCATAAAGCACAGCCGATGACTGAAGTGGACAGTGAGAATGGGAAGAAGTCACCCATTAGCCCAGGAGGAAGGAAGGGGAAGCCGGAACAGATGTTGGTTCCTATGTTTCAAACCCTGAAGTCACCTCCTAGGCAAGGGCATAGGCCCAGCCACAACCCCTTCATTTGTTTTAGGTATGGAGCACGGGGACACTTTGCCTGGGAATGTCCGCTGGGTATGGAGGAATCAATGGATGTCAGTCTAACTATCCCTCACACCTGCGCTTTTGCGGGCACTCCCCGTCCAGGTACACCAAACTTTGTGATTTCAGTTGAGCTTGAGGGGATCCACCTGCAAGTCTTGATACTCATGGAGTGTGCAGACCCTCACTCCCCAAGGAACCGTATACCGATTTCAGACTGATTATGCAAAGACTGTAACACTGGCCTGTGTGTATGGAGACCAGATGCAGTATCCAATCGCACAAGTTTCACTCGACTCCAGCAGGGCAAGCCAAGTTCAAGGTCGTAGTGCTGCCCTTTTTCCCATACCCAGTAGTGAATGGCCAAGATTACCCAAGCTTTTGGATGATATGGGCCCGGTAACTGATTCCTCTGCTAAGTCGAACCAGAAAAGTTTCCCCAGAGGTTTTCTCCCTAGAAGACCCGGATCTGTATGTCAAGAATCCCAAGCTTGATAAATCCTGGAGTCAGCGTTGCTGGGAGATACTATGCTACCATCAAAATCTGGGCATGGCTATAGAGGAGGGGTCCAGGGAAGAAGAGTCTAGGGAAGAAATCCCTGAGGATAGCTCAGGTCCCAGTAATAGTGACCCAAACACACTAGTCCCCTTCCCAGAGTGGAGGTTGGAGGAAGACCCAGGGAGCTTCAGAAGAGCCCCACAAGAGGATGAGTCCCTTAAAAATGCCTGAGAGCGGATCTTGGAAGTACATGGGGTTCTAGTAGGCAATGGAGACTCCCCTAGGAAAACCTTTCCCTATTTTGTACTAAAGGGAAATTTATTATACAGAGTGGTGGAGGGTTTCCTAGAGGGGGAGGAGTTAGAACAACTTAATTCCCCAACCCTATCATCAGTAGGTACTATCAATAGGACATAGCAATTTGTTATGGAGACACTTAGGGGTGGAGAAAATACTGGAGAGCATTTTAGTTTGATTTTTCTGGCCTGGGGTCCATAAGCAGGTGCAGTTATATTGCCAGTCATGCCCCACTTGTCAACTTCACAACCCTGCCAGAGTTAGACCTGCCCCTTTAGTGCCTATGCCCATCATTGAAACCCTATTTGAAAGAGTGACCATGGATCTGGTAGGGCCCCTGCAGTGAACTACCTGAGGTAACAAGTACATTTTAGTCATACTGGACTACGCTACCAGACATCCAGAGGCCATCGCTCTGAGAAATATGAAGACTACTATGATCATGAATGCCTTCTGGGAAGTTTTTTCTCAGGTGGGAATACCCAGTGAGATCCTCACAGATCAAGGAACATCCTTTGTATTCAGGATAATGAAGCAAGTGTGTGCCTTGGTGAAGGTTAAGATGCTGTGAACATCAGTATATCATCCACAGATGGATGACCTCGTCAAGCGATTCAATAAAACTCTGAAGCAGATGTTAAAAAAGTTTATGCAGGAGGACAGGAAGAAATGGGACATTCTCCTATCCTACTTGATGTTTGCTATCTGTGAGGTACCTCAGAGTTCCACAGGGTTTTCAGCTTTTGAATTGCTTTTTGGAAGATGGCCAAGAGGCTTATTAGACTGGTGAGGGAAACCTGGGAGAAGAAACTCCATCTCAGGCATAATCTGGTGGAGTAGCCTAGTGGTTAGAGTACTGGCTTGGGAACCCAGAGACCATGGTTCAAGTCCCCCTAGCACTCCTTGTGGCCTTACACAAGTCACTTAACCCTCCATTGCTCTGAAAAATCCAACTTATCAATGTCCCTGTTTAATGTATATTTACCAAGTTTAAGTTACAATGTAAACCACTTTGATTGAAATGATAAAGCATTGAAATGATAAAGCAGTATTAAAAAAAACCCTGTTAAATACATCATACAAATGCAAGATCAGCTGAAGAAAGCCAGAGAAGTGGCCAGACTCAGTCTGGAAAAAAGTCCCAGCCAAAGGCTACAATTGAGCAGTCGTGCACCACACCTTCCAATCATTCAATAGAGTTTTAGTCTTGCTGCCCTCGTCTGAGAGTAAGTTACTCTGTAAATGGCAGGGACCCTATGAGGTGGAAAAGAAAGTGAGGTCTGTTGACTACAAAATTGCCCAGCCTGATAAATGTAAGGAGGCCAAAATTTACCATATTAATCTGCTGAAAAAGTGGATTCCGGTGATGCCTGTGGTGCTACAGGAGGATTTTGGGCTGTATAGTTCAGCCCTGTCTGATCCAGCTCAAGTCCCATTTGGAGACCAGCTCTCTGTGGCCCAGGGAAGAGACCTAGAGGATCTGATCCACTGGAACCTAGATGTATTTTCCACCCAACTGGGGTGAACCCATTTCACTTATGATATCATTACTGACCCTGGGGTGGTTATCTGACAATGACCCTATCGAATTCCAGAGGCCCAGCAACAGGCCATCACCAAGGAACTTGAGGAAGTGCTTAACCTGTGAATTATAGAAGAGTCTATGAGTGACTGGTCATCCCCCTTGTCTTGATTCCTAAATGAGACAGGAGCATCAGATTCTGCATTGACTTCCGGAAGGTCAATGCTGTTTCTAAATTGGAAACGTAATCAATACCCAGAGTAGATGAAGTAATCGAGCTACTTAGTGAAGCATGTTTTATGTTGACCTTGGACTTGAGCAAGGGATACTGGCAGGTGTCCTTGACTCTGACTGCCAAGGAGAAAACTGCCATTTTGACACCACAAGGCTTGTTTCAGTTTACCATGCTGCCATTTGGATTACATAGTGCTCCAGTCACATTTCAATACCTGGTCGACTGCCTGCTGAGACCACACAAGGAGTATGTGGCTGCATACCTTGATGACATCATCATCCTCAGCAAAGACTGGGCCACCCATTTAACCCAAGTACAAGCTACATTGACCAGCCTGTGAAAAGCCAAGTTGATGCTTCCTGGGAGGCCTGGATGTCCAATACCTGGGATACTTAATCGGAAATGGCCAGATACGACCTCAACTACAGAAGGTGGATACCATTGCTCAGGTCTCCACTCTGAAGAAAGACGTTCAGGCCTTCCTAGGATTGGTTGGCTATTATTGCTAGTTTATCCCTAACTTTGCAGAGATTGCAGAGCCATTAGCTAATCTCTGGAAGACAGCTCCCGAGTGAATTCAATGGTCACCAGACATGGATCTGGCCTTCCAGCATATCAAGGAACCCGTGTGGTCAGTACATGTCCTGATTATCCCCATTTCTCTCTATCATTTATTGTACAAACAGATGCCTCTGAAGTGGGCCTGGGAGCCATTCTGGCCCAGGAAGTGAGGGGTGATGAACATTCAGTGGCATTAATCAGCAGGAAGCTGCTTCCTTGGGAGAAACATTATGCTGTGATTGAGAAGGAAGCCATAGCTGTCAAGTGGGCACTAGAAACCTTCAAGTACTACTGACTGGGCTGTCCATTTACACTGGTAATGGACCACCAACCCCTGAAATGGCCGGCTTGACATAAGGAGTCCAATGGCCGCATTATGCTGTGGTTTCTGAGTTTCCAGCCCTACCCTATATCAGATCCACTGCAGGGCGGGTCGGACTCACATGAATGCTGCCTTCCTTTCCTGGGTGGTGGTCAAGAGAGCATGGCTGAGCTGAGGGGGAGGATATGTGATGGAGTATATAGGAAGTTACCAGTCCCTGTCCAAAGGGATTTTCAGAAATCCACCTTAAAAGGGTCTACCGCTCAAAACTCAGGGCTGGGAGGGTGTGACTCAGACAGAGGGATTAAGAAGCCAGCTATGTGCACAAGGGGGAAAGAGGCCCATGGAGACAGAAAGCTCCTTCCAAACAGGGCTTGGAAAGGATTCCTGCTGTGAGTTAGCAGATTCAGGAAGTGTGAACCATATTCACAGACATTGAAGCTCAAGTGACTGACTGGACTTTATGCTGAACTTAATTCTGAACTTTAAATTGACTATTGTAACTTGCTCCTTCCTGGTTTCCCTCTGAATCATCTTTCTCCCCTCCAACCTGTTCAAAACTCAGCTGTGCAGCTAATCTTTTGCCAGCCCCTATTTACTCATAACTCCTCTTCTCAAGCCTCTTCATTGGCTCCCTATCCATTTCCACATCCAGTTCAAACGTCTCCTACTTCCCTCCAAGTGCACTGATTCTGCAGCTCCTCACTACTTTCCTCTTATCTCACTCTACACTCCTCCTCGCGAACTCTGCTCCTCCGGCAGATAGATCCCTTCTACAGTTGTGCTCAACATTATTGGCACCCTTGCAGTTCAACCCCTAATGTTTGATATCTCCTAAAAAAAGTGGCCAGTGAAATAGTTTTGGACTATATATAGACACATTTGACACATAAAAGAATCAAATAAAACAAGACTAATTAAAAGAGGAAATGGTAGGAAATAGTATAAAAACTGGGGCTTTGCCAGGATATGATTTTTAAAATATCACCCCCCCCACTCCAGTGAAACAAATTACTAGAAATAATATACCAGAATCACTTAAAAAATCACCTCTCTACTCAATAATTAGAATTACAAAACCTTTTGTCGGAGCTATGCCGTAGGAGGGGCCAGAGGGAGCCAGCCCCCCTCCAGACTGCTAGCTTCTTTTATTTTATTTAAATCAATAGTTCCTCAACCATAACACTTATCTCAAAACTTTCGTTGAACTTCCCAGTAGTCGTCGCTCTTGCAAAAGAAAACACCAGCACGACGTGCACGTTTCGGGTAGATATACCCTGTTTCAAGTGCTTCTAAACTACCAAATCATAGGCAACGAAAAACAATAAAGACCGCCGTCAATGCGGCTGAGGTTATGCTGAATTGTTTGGGCCGTTAAAACCGGAAGCAAAGATATATAAGGAACTAACCAATCAGAGGCGGGAAGAACCCCACTGACAGGGGAATCCCTGTCCTGATTGGAATATGGAGAAACATTGTCATATGACGCTCAACCATTCAATCTCTTGATTCAGTCCATGCGGTGTAACCGAGTTCAGATTAAATATCCATCGTTGTTCCAATGTTTGCAACCTCACTACACGGTCACCACCACGAGGATCCGCAGGGACATGATCTATAACTGACCACTGTAGGGTTTCAAATGCATGGTTGTACTGTATACAATGAGATACGATCGGGGCTGTAAGAACTTTATGACGCAAGCGTGAGGCATGCTCCGATAGACGAACCTTCGCCGGATGAGTGGTCCGGCCCACATAGGTCAAGGCACAGGGGCAGATAAGAATATAGACTACAAAGACAGAACCGCATGTAGTGTCCCAGGATCTCTTAAAGGGCCGAGAGCGACCGGGGTAGTGCCAATCCACCCCCGATAAGGTGGTAGCACAATAGGGGCAAGATCCACATGGGGAATGACCACGAGTGACGGGAGGTCGATGGATACGGTCTTCAGCCAAAGATGTTTTCATTAGCCAATCAGCCAAATTCGTCCCTCTAGAGAACGCTAAACGTAAAGGTTTTTGAAAACAATCAAAAGGCTGCAGAATAGACCAGTGGTGTTGTAAAATCTGTAGAACCGCCGTGCTCTGTTCCATATAGGGGAGTAGCGTTAGGGAGGAGCGTTAGTGTTACAGACCTTAACAGATTATCGGAATGCTTTACATCAACATTTGGGAGACCGAAATACTTATAAAATTCTGCCGACAGACCCCACCTCTGACCTGATGGTTCAAATAAAAGAGTTGGTGGGGGATGCTTTAAAGAATAGTTGGATCACCCTAAAAGAGCATCGCTTTTTGGTAAACCCATGTCCCAAGATACCCGTATTATATCTTGTCCCAAAAATACATAAATCACTATCATCCCCTCCGGGACGCCCGATAGTTTCTTGCAAAAATTCGTTATTGGAACCTCTGTCTATTTTCTGTGACACTTTTTTAAAGCAGGAAGCTTGTCAGGTATCATCCTTTATTAGAGACACGACGCATTTTTTACAAATGTTAGCTCATGTGCAAGTCCCTCCTGATGCGATTTTAGTCACATTAGATGTGACATCATTGTACACTATGATTGACCAACGGGAGGCACTTGAATTGTTGGGGAATTGCTTTACATTTGCACCTGCTCGCTTGCCAAAAACCTTTCTACTCCAACTTATGACATTGGTTCTTACTAAGAATTATTTTTTATCGGGGGGAATCCACTACCAGCAAATCTCAGGTATTGCTATGGGGGCTACAAGTGCGCCCTCTATTGCTACCCTATATATGGGTTACATGGAAACAAACCAAATTTATACATCTTTGGCGTTTTCCAGGGTTCTAATATGGAAGCGTTTTCTTGATGATATATTTTTCATTTGGACAGCAGACTCCTCTTCTTTGATGGAATTTATATCCTGGTTGAATACTCTGCGCTCAAATATACAATTTACTGCTCACACAAGTTCATCAACTGCTGATTTTCTGGATGTTCAAGTCACTCTATTTGAAGGTAGTCTTTTGACCACTCTTTTTCGAAAACCAGTACAACGCAACAGTTTGTTGCATTATCACAGCCACCACCCGGGCCCCTTGCGACGGGGTTTACCATATGGTCAGTTTTTAAGACTTCGTCGTATTTGCCATACTTTGGCAGATTTCAAGATTCAAGATTCATGCGTCTGATCTATGTTCAAGATTGGAACAACGGGGCTACCCAAGAACGGTCATTGTCAAAGCAATGAAACGGGCACGTTATACCCATCGCGAATGGCTACTGGACCCACAATACACCCGTGTTGATCTAAATTCTTCCAGTTCGACTGAGTCGATTACGGGAATACTCCCCTATATGGAACAGAGCACGGCGGTTCTACAGATTTTACAACACCACTGGTCTATTCTGCAGTCTTTTGATTGTTTTCAAAAACCTTTACGTTTAGCGTTCTCTAGAGGGAAGAATTTGGCTGATTGGCTAATGAAAACATCTTTGGCTGAAGACCGTATCCATCGACCTCCCGTCACTCGTGGTCATTCCCCATGTGGATCTTGCCCCTATTGTGCTACCACCTTATCGGGGGTGGATTGGCACTACCCCGGTCGCTCTCGGCCCTTTAAGAGATCCTGGGACACTACATGCGGTTCTGTCTTTGTAGTCTATATTCTTATCTGCCCCTGTGCCTTGACCTATGTGGGCCGGACCACTCGTCCAGCGAAGGTTCGTCTATCGGAGCATGCCTCACGCTTGCGTCATAAAGTTCTTACAGCCCCGATCGTATCTCATTGTATACAGTACAACCATGCATTTGAAACCCTACAGTGGTCAGTTATAGATCATGTCCCTGCAGATCCTTGTGGTGGTGACCGTGTAGTGAGGTTGCAAACATTGGAACAACGATGGATATTTAATCTGAACTCGGTTACACCGCATGGACTGAATCAAGAGATTGAATGGTTGAGCGTCATATGACAATGTTTCTCCATATTCCAATCAGGACAGGGATTCCCCTGTCAGTGGGGTTCTTCCCGCCTCTGATTGGTTAGTTCCTTATATATCTTTGCTTCCGGTTTTAACGGCCCAAACAATTCAGCATAACCTCAGCCGCATTGACGGCGGTCTTTATTGTTTTTCGTTGCCTATGATTTGGTAGTTTAGAAGCACTTGAAACAGGGTATATCTACCCGAAACGTGCACGTCATGCTGGTGTTCTTTTGCAAGAGCGACGACTACTGGAAAGTTCAACGAAAGTTTTGAGATAAGTGTTATGGTTGAGGAACTATTGATTTAAATAAAATAAAAGAAGCTAGCAGTCTGGAGGGGGGCTGGCTCCCTCTGGCCCCTCCTACGGCATAGCTCCGACAAAAAGTTTTGTAATTCTAATTATTGAGTAGAGAGGTGATTTTTTAAGTGATTCTGGTATATTATTTCTAGGATATGGTTTTTGGCACACTTATAAACCATTCAAATCTTCACTCTCTTGTCCACTATTTATGTGTATCTTATCATACTCTAGTCCCCAATTTCACTATGGGGGCATAAGAACATAAGATATGTCATACTGGGTCACACCAAGGTCCATCAAGCCCAGTATCCTGTTTCCAACAGTGGCCAATCTAGGTCATATGTACCTAGCAGTTTCCCCAAGGGACACAGGTTCCACAGTGCTTGTATTGGGTCAAGCATTGATATCCTGGGTTCCTTTTTAATAATGATTTATGGACCTTTCCTCCAGGAACTTGTCCAAACCTTTTTTAAACCCAGCTACACTAACAGCCTTTACTACATCCTCCGGTAACAAATTCCAGAGTTTGTTTACACATTGAGTGAAAAAATCTTTTATTTTATTAGTCTTCAATAGTTTACCCTGTAGCTTCATTGCATGTCCCCTAGTCTTTCTAAATTCTGATAAGGTAAACAATCGATCTACATTTAACCGTTCCACTCCGTTCATTAATTTATAGACTTCTATCATATCTCCCCTCAGCCGTCTCTTTTCCAGGTTAAAGAGCCCCAACCTTTTTAGCCTTTCTTCATAGGAGTATCCTTCCATCCCCTTTACCATTTTGGGGGCTCTTCTCTGCATTCTCGCATTCTGTCTGCAAACAGCGGGGTTGGATGTCCAACCCATGCTCAGATCCAGGCCCCAATTACACTGCCAGTGGTCGCTGCACGTACAGAGCATTTGTACGGGGAGCACTGGACATGAGCGGGAGGGGGCAGTGCTGGGGTGGAGCGGGGATATGGCCAGGTGTCGGGACGCACAAAGGCTATTCAGGACAGACCTCTATATGTCCTGCTGCACTGAGATGGACACCTGGCTTATTCCATTCTGATGGTGGAATAAGTGCTGGACACTGGAGTGTTCAGGCCTGCAGCCCCCACCACATCATGATGCCATGGAATAAGCTCCTGCCATCTGATTCAGGCCTTGGGGGCCACTGCCACAGTGTATGCCGGGATGTCTAGGTGCCCAATTCTGCAATCCTGGGTGCATCTAACACCCGCAGTTGCAGAATCGGGTACAACTTGGCCCCCGTCCAAGATTTAGGCATCCTCACGTCCCAGGTGTGCACCATATGGAATTAGCCTCCATGCGTTTTGTCTTGATTAGATTGTAAGCTCTGATGAGCTGAGACTGTGTCTTACATCTATATGTACAGCGCTGCATATAGGGAAGAGTTCGAAAGGGGATGAAGCTGACCTTGTGGAGAAGTGCAGTGTAATTTTGTGGACTTTGTCATGCACTTGTTAGCTAGGGTTTAAGGAGAAAAGGAAGGAGAGGTCGGAGGTAGAGGCGCTTTGAGGAGAGAGTTGAGAATTGAGCAGCTACAATGTAACTCATTTAAGACTAATAAAAGAAACAATTTTTTCACTTAATGTGTAATCAAACTCTGGAATTTGTTACCGGAGGATGTAGTAAAGGCTGTTAGTGTAGCTGAATTTAAAAAAGGTTTGGACAAGTTCCTGGAGGAAAGGTCCATAAACCATTATTAAGAAGGGACCCAGGATATCAATGCTTGACCCAGTACAAGCATTATGGAACCTGTGTCTTTTGGGGAAACTGCTAGGTACGTATGACCTAGATTGGCCACTGTTGGAAACAGGATACTGGGCTTGATGGACCTTGGTCTGACCCAGTATGGCATATCTTATGTTCTTATGCCTTGTAGTACTATACAAATGATTAGGATTAGTAGTAGTAGTAGTAGTCGTAAGAACCACATTCCCATTGCAATAAAATTAGATGCACCTGGGATCAGTTAGCAGTACTCACATGACTTGAATCAACCAATGAATGATGGCTCTAATGTTTAAAATGGCCACATTCACTCTCTGTTCCATTTCCAAAAGGTGAAGACAAAGACAGCTGCCTGAGATTGTCAGAAAAACCATTATCACCAAACATCAAACTTCAGAGGGGTACAAAGCCATCTTTTGTGTTTGGTGTCCTGCCCACATATCTAGGGGGAGCATGAGGACTATGATGGGGTGTTCTTTTCCCAGATCTATACATAGCTGTGGACTAGGGATGTGTGTGCACACTCGTCCTGGAAAGGAGGCTCTTTCAATTTGGGGTAGATCTTCTTGCCTTTTCATCCATTTCCCTCTTTGCATGTTTGCAATTTCCCTGAATAGAGACCAAACTCTGCACATGACAGAGAATGATTTTGCTGTTCCTGTAACTAGGAATGAACTTGGTTTGGTGGCTTCTTTGACAGTCTCCATTTGCATGTAGTCAGAAACTAGGAAATGAGAGAAGCATAGAAAAAGAGAAACATAGAACTATGATGGTAGAAAAAGAGCCCACGGCCTATCCAGTCTGCCCTTCCACACCACCCACTAAGATCTACAGTCCCCTTTTTTCCTTTAGAGATCCTCTGTGTTTGTCCCATGCTTTCTTAAATTCAGGTACTGTCCTCATCTCTACTACCTCACTGGGAGACTATTCCATGAATCTACCACTCTTTCCATAAAGAAATATTTCCGCACATTACTCCTGAGTCTATCTGCTTTCACCTTCATCCTATGCCTTCTCGAGGAGGAAGTTGCCCAGTTACCACTGGAAAATCATGTGACTACACTTCAGACTTTGAACGGCAGTCGGGAGGAGTCTGACTGTGTATTTTCAGAATGCCCCTAATTAAGCTTTAGCCCTTTGCAAACTTCTGCAGTACTGTAATAGACGTGGCAGGAGCAGTTTACCTTCGTAATTACAAAGACCTAGCTAAACGATGTGATTGCAGCCTATTTGACGGCAGGCAGCATGGTACTACCAGTTACAGGCACTGTTTACTCACTCCTGCTTATGCAACGGTAACTTCCATAAATTGCAGGCCACTGACACGGCAGCCAGCTTTGGAGAACACTGGCTCTCAGGGTTCCACTATGCCTGGAGAGCAAACCTGGGGTCCTGTGGTGACCTTCCCATACAGGAATTAATGTCAGAGCTATTTTTCAGCACAATCAAAGCAATGCCTGTGCTGCTGAGATAGGCAGTGTTAGGTGCGCTGCATTATTGGCACGACATGCCCTTCTGGCAGAAAGCTAACCTGCAGAAAAGCCATGAGACCCAGCTATTTATAATACAGCTTCAGCTAGATCTCCTCTGTAGCAATACGGGTAATATAACCTCTTGAGTGTTCTCTCAAAGTCCAGGTTCTGTGAGCTACTCTCACAGAGCCCATGTTCAGTGAGTCCCTCAAGGGCTCCCATATTCCAAAGTGCTCTCTCAGGGGATGCATGTTCTGTAAACCTTGCCATATTCTGTGAGCTGCTCTCCTACTCGAGTACCCCGGGGATCTGACCTGGCCCAGTGCTTTTTAATATATTTATAAATAATCTGATACAGTGAGTGAGGTCATCAGAATTGGAGATGACACCAAATTATTCAAAGTTGTTAAATCACATGGTATTGTCAGGGCTGATCCCAGGGTTTCTGCTGCCCTAGGCAGAAGCCCTGGCTGTGCTGCCCCTCCCCCGGTATGATGAGCCATGCTATTGCCTCCCACTCCCACTGCTGCTGATTCTGGTGATGGGGTCAAAAGGGGAGCAGCTCAGCTCACACATGACCTGCCGCTTCTAACCCCCCTCCGACATAACTTCGGGAACGCCCAACCAAACCATATCAGAGGCACTCATGACCTGGCAACATTCAGGAAGTTGTTGAAGACCCACCTGTTCACGGAATACTTCCATGAGATTGCATGACCCACTGCTCTCCTTCTTGACCCTCTCAACTCCCCCACCCTCCTTCTTCCCTCCTCAACCCTCCCCCCTCACCCCTTACCTCCCCCTTCCTGCTCCTCAGCTCAGGCTGAAACTATATCAGCTACAAAGTTTGTTGCCATTATATATATAGTGTAACACAGATCTGTACTATCTGTAGTCTCCACTCTTGTTACTTTGTTTATTTGCTCAATGTAAATTGTTCCATTCAAGTTACAACACCTGCTCCATGTAAAATTGTTCCATGTAATGTTTGAAGTCCAGTTCTTTGTAAACTGCTTTGATCCTTAGAAACACAGTATATAAGAATAAATAAATAAGTAAGTAAATAAAAATAAAATAGTTCAAGATCCCCTACACTTCTGTTCCTATTTGTGGCTGTTTTCTGAGGTTCTGCTCCTGGCCCTTCATCTGTGAATATAGAACAAAAATATTTGTTAAGCAATTCTGCTTTATCCTCATCAACTTCTACATATTCCTCCCCTTCGCCCTTGAGTCTGACAATACCACTTTTGCACTTTCTCCTCTCATTAACACATCTGAAAAATGTCTTTCCCCCCCATTTTATTGCATTGGGTATCGCGTCTTCTTTTTGTATCTTTGTTTGCCTGACTACTTTCCTAGCTTCTCTAAGTTTTTTTCTGGTATATCAATTGAATAATAAAGATAAAGATAAATTTATTTAACTAGGTTTATATACTGCTTTTCTACGAGTCAAAGCAGTGCACATTCAGGTACTGTAGAAATATATTTCTCTTGTCCCCAGTGGGCTCACAATCTATGTTTATTTTCCCTGAAGCAATAGAAGGTTAAGTGGCTTGCCCAAGGCCACAAGGAGCACCTGTGGGATTAGAATCTCCAGTCCTTATGACCCGAGGTTGCTGTCCTCAAGTGGGATTTGAACCCCTAGCCCTCTGGCTTCAGGTAACTTGCCCCAACCAAAATATCGATGCTTGTCTTCCTCTCTCATGATCTCTTGTATTTTATGAAGGTCTCCCTCTTTTTCTTCACCTTTTCAGCTACTTCATTTGAGAACCATAGTAGCCTCCTTTTCCTTTTACATTTATTTACTTTTCTAAAAAAAGGTTTGTTGCCCTTAAAATATCCTCTTTCAGTTTTGCCCACTGCTTTTCTACATCCCCCTAGTGACTCCTTGGGGTATTGGCCCATCTTGGCAAAGTTAGTTTTCCTAAAGTCTAAGACCCTCGCTTTTGAATGGATTTTATCAGCCCTAGTCTTAATAATGACCCACACCATCTTGTGATCACTGGATGCAAAATGATCTCCCACTACAACATCAGAAACACTTTCCCCATTGGTGAGCACCAAGTGCAGTATGGCCCCTTCACGTGTGGGTTCTGTTAGCAGTTGCCGGGATAATTCTCCCTGTAGAGAATCCAGGATCTGCTTACTTCTAGATGATACCACAGCAGGGCTCTGCCAATACACATCTGGCATATTGAAATCACCTATCATTTACCTGGTGGCCATTGACCTGGAAACTGAAAGGATAACAGGAAAACTGACAGACATGCACACAAACACACATGCTCCCGTGTTCATACACATATACCCTGTCACACCCCCTACACACACACACATCCCTTGACACACACAACTAAGCATATGCTGTTAAAGTTGCAAATTTGAGCTGACCTGATCCTGTGGTTGCTCATATGATCAAGATTTGGCTATAGTTTTATGTGGCTTCTTCTCAGAAAAGGGTTGTGGATGGTTAAGTCTATGAGTAGCAGAGTTGGATCTCCCAGAATTGCAAGAAACAGACATGACCCAGTGGGCCAGGCCAGGTCAGTCAGTCCCTGCTCGTCATACTGCACAAGCGGGACACAAAACCATAACAACATATGTCAGTGGCTCTAAAGAAAGAGCGTTTCAGGATCTCACAAGCCTATGGAGGGGGCAGGAGAAAGGAATAATTCTCTGGCATGAGGGGAGGGGGGGGGGGGTTAGTGAATGTTGTATATGGTAAGCTCTTCAAGATTCAGACTAAGCAGCAATCACATCAGCTGACTTGTCCTGTCCACTCATTTAAATTCCCTTTTTGCAAGGGAGGGGACACAGTAGAGCTGCAAGTGTAACCAGATGAAGGGTGGAATGCATGGCCTTTTCAACACTGCAGACCCCCTCCCATCTCCCCTCCAGTCCGCTGAGCTTCTCCCGTGTTTTTTGAATTTGGTTACTTTTTTTCCTTCTTGGGAGCCTGTTCCCTGCATCCACCATCCTTTCTGTGAAAAAATATTGTCTTTTGCTCCCAACAAGGGCGAAGAGGTTTCTATAACACATAGAAAAGGAAAGTATCTCAGCATTTTTGATTTTAAAAATGTTTAATATCATACTAAATGTTTCCCTTGGCTTGAGGCTTCATGAAACCAGCAAGACATTTCTCTGTCTGGGTTTCAAAAAAAGAGCAAGAGAGGAGAGAAGATGTTAACTTGGGCAAGAGGTGAAGTGATGTCACTGCTTAGTATTTTCCAAAGCAAAGCGATTGGATCTACCATGCAATCAAGAGGAATTTTTCTCTTTCTTGGGTCTAGACCTTGTTACTAAATTCCAGGCAATCAGGATTAACAAACAGAAACAATTGATATAAGGTGATACCTTTTTATAGGACCATCTTAAAAAATGGAGGAAAAGGGGGGTGGGGTGGGGCAGGGCAATTATGCCAGCACTGGTGGGACTGCAAGCTGTCTTTCAAAGAAAAACTACTGAGGGTGTTTCCCTTTGAAAATTTGGTAACTTGGGAAAAAACCAGGCACAAGTGCATGATAGAAGTTACATGTAGAGACTTGAATGTACAATTTCTGCGTGTATCTCCCCTTGCTAGTTTTCATTTATTAACATATACTTATTTGCGTTCAATTGGACTAACACAGCAACCACACTACTATATTCCAGGAAAATGCGAGCCAAATTTGGAACTTTGCTCTTTTGCATCAGCAGGAGATTGCAGGACTAAAGGTTAGAATTACTGCAGTGTTATTCATTTGTGCTGTGTTAATGAGCACAACCAGATACTGTTCCAACTCTGTTGAGCACCTCGGAGCTCCCAAAGACATTCTTCAGCGCCATCTTCAGGCCAAATGGCAGAGCTGCTGGTGGAATATGGAACCGTGCATTTTATCATAGTGTGTATTATTGCCTACACTCTGTAAATTATCCTGGATCATGCTCCTCTGTAGGTTACTTGAAAGATTTATGGAAGCAATTATGCACCACAGGTAGGTTTGCACAACGAAGGAGACTAAGAATCCCAGCAGCCAGTATAAGAAGAAAAGGGGCATTTTCCTGACCTGTGACTATTGAAAGGCTGATTTTTCATTTAACACGATCCCTCTGAGCTTCTGGAGTACTGCCAAAAGATCATGGGCCTGATGTACTGATAAGCTTTTTCACATTTTGTGTTTGTGAGAGGAATGTTTAGTAAGTGGACCCCATGTCAGGCACAGGGCCAGAGCAACCATCAAGCAAAACTAGGCAGTGGTCTACAGCAGCGGCTTCTGAGGACCAGCAAAGAGCTGCAACACTTAAAGCAAAACAATAAATCCCGACAGCCGCACTAACTCAGAGAGCCATCAGCACATTCTTTTACCTACAGGGAGCGTGGGCACACGCGCACATACCAAGCAAAGGTTCATATTTAAAAGCAGGATGTCCACCTCTGCATTTTTACAGGACTGTTGCAGGAAGGGTGGTGTTTCCATGATCTCGGGAGGCATAAGGCTGATGGATCACCTAAGGAGCCTGATTGCTTTGCACCTGCCCTAGTCAGGCAGCGTTAAGAATACAAAGATTGAGACAGGATGCTAGGACAGGTAGAATAAATATCTTATAATTACCTGTGGGGCACGCTCCTTAAAATGAAAGTTGCAGCAAAGGATGAGGAGGAATAAGATAATTTATGGTCCTCATTCATCCAAAAAGTATGCTTTGCTGCTGTCATCATCAGTCCACAGATATACAGAGGAGACCAGTGCAGAAGTGACTGGAGCATCTCTGGCGGAATTCATAGGTCTTTCTTTCAGACCTGGATTTAGGCAGACACAAAATGGGCAGCTGCTCTGTCACCGCATTTTGATAGGTGCCACCATCCAGGCCGGTGCCAGTGGTCTTCTTCGGATGGTGCCTGCAGCAGCAACTCCATGGAGAAAAGCCACATGTGGCCTGTGCATCACGGGCCCTGCAATGAAGTCAGCACAGGAAGAGGGGTAGGGGAGCCACAGGGCTGGTAAGTATGTGCCGCCTTTGCACGTCTCCCCTGAATTTTCTTTGTGGATTTGCTGCTTCAATGGACCTCAGTTCAAAGGCAAAGGGAATGTGATGGGGAGCTGGATCTGGGCAGGGGTAATTTGATGGTTTCTGAGGTGGAGGGGTAACTCTCCATCCCTTCTCCACAGTGCCTATGGGTGTCCAAATGTTTAGTTGTGCTTTCTTTCAAAACTCAGAATAGCAAGAAGAAAGAAAGAAAGGCCAATCTAATGTTTCCTAAACACATGCAGTACTGAAGCAGAAAGAGCAGTTCCTGCTTCCATCCAGACTTTGGAAGCAGCTGATTTACAATGGTTTTAAAATCAAGAGATCACAAAGAAGTGGCTAGTTACATTGATGGAGAGCATGGCAATAAACAGCGCCCATTCTCCGCACCAGAAGTCTTCATCTTTCCCAACATCAAAGCTAAGAACAAAAGTGAAACAAGACCCTGACCTTTCGCAGCCTGCCTGTTCCTATGGCTTATATCAAGCAACAGTCTAAACTATACCTGGCTTTGATGAGTCCTCTAGACCAATAAATGACAAGAAATACCAAAAGTCTTCCCGAGTAGAGAAACCAAGACCCATACTACACAGCACATGCAAAGAGGGCCTGTGTCTGCAACTAGCAATGTTTAAGATGCAGCAGGATACAGACACATATACCGGGCCCGATATTCAATGTGATTAATGTGATTAGCAGACTCGCAAACTATGTTAATCATGCTGACCGGGATACTCGACAGCATCAATGTGGTCAGTGCCACGGACTGTTTGTGGGTGCTGCTGCTAGGCACTCCGATGCTAGCTGGCTGGTACTGGGGTATTCTGGGGATGGAGGGGGGCAGTACTCGGGAATATATAGCTGCCTCCTAGTTATCCCTCGGTGGTGAAAGTTAGACCATTAAAGGCGACCTAACTTTTACCGCTGAAGCTAACCGGGGAGTGGCTGAATATCGCCGTTAGCTTGACCGCTATTTGGCTGATGCACATATTCAACGCTGGTTGCCGGATATGGCCCTTGTATTGAATATCTGGGTCTAGAGTTAGCAGCAACAGTTGCCACCGCTGAATATCAGGTCCAATGTTTGGCATTGTAAGTATCTTATTTTTTTTTAGTGCTAAATTGGAATATAGTGCTGTCCAAGGGAGGCATAGAAAATTGAACAGGGAATAATGAATA
Organism: Ichthyophis bannanicus; assembly: GCA_033557465.1. Classification (NCBI taxonomy): domain Eukaryota; kingdom Metazoa; phylum Chordata; class Amphibia; order Gymnophiona; family Ichthyophiidae; genus Ichthyophis; species Ichthyophis bannanicus. The sequence goes on from CM066049.1 coordinate 126,395,625, forward strand.
ATTATTTATTTATTTACATTCTCTTATATACTGTGCTATTCTGCATCAGTGCGATTTACATTGAACAAACTGAAATTACATTGAACAGGGCATTTATAACTTGGAGATAACTATTTTACAGGGAACATGGGTTATGGAGGGTTAAGTGGCTTGCCCAAGACCACAAGGAGCACCTGTGGGACTAGAAACCCCAGTCCTTCCGGCCCAAGGTTGCCTTCCTCTAGTGGGATTTGAACCTCCGACCTTCCGGCCTGAAGTACCTTGCCCCAACCACTAGGCCACTCCTCCACTCCACTCAATTAGGACAAACCTAATAGATTTAACAAGTAAGGAATGACCCATTTCCAAAGAGCTTATAGAAACAAAAGATATGATAAGGTATAAGGACCATATGTCCTATCTACCCTTGGCCCAGTCAACATCCTGCCGTCTACCCTAGATGTCCTACGGGTTACTCTATGGATCCAAACCTTCCTTGAATTCTGCCTCCACAGTTTCCACCGAGATGCTCTTCCATGCAGCCACCACCCTTTCTTCTAGGGTCCACTGCTAAGCCACGTTTCCATTGACATTTTCCCCAATGAAAGTACCGGAATATTTTCAGTTTTTGCCCAGTTCAAAGCTTGGTTAGATCTGCTTGGTGTGTGTTGTGGACATCACCTCACAAAGATCTTTGCTTTTCCATGTCCTCTGTCCCCTCTTCCTGTAAGATTGGGAATGGAACCCAATATTTGCTTTACAAAAAAATGGCTCACCCCGACACATGAACAATAGGATGATGAACTTGGACAAAGTTAGATTAGGTGATGCTTCTTCTCTTCTTTTCTTTAAGACGTGTAAAGAACAAGAATGTGGAAATGTTTTTCATTTTCTAGCAGAATGACTTATCTGACACTGACTCTTCTAAAAACATCTTTATAGGTTGGGTGGCAACATTTGTTTTTGGTTTTTTTTTTTTTTGCTGTGCATACTCTACATGAACCTGTGACTTGTGACCCAGGAGTGAGTGTTTCATGCTTTTGCACTGAAATAATTAAACCTGTCTTGGAAGCCAATTTCATATGATCCTGATGTCTTGCATATCCTAGACCTTATGTGTTCTTCCTCTTCACCTTATTTTAGGGGAAGAAACATAAGTTGGTAGCATATAAACTGGAGGATAAGTTTACTGAAGAGGAAGGTTTGAAGAAACACCACGTTATAGTAGTAGCTCAAGGCAACAGTCTCTTTTGCACCTGAGGGAATGGACGATTAAATGACTTAACTAAGGTTGAAAGGAGCATCGATGGGATGTGAAGCCTTGGTTCTGTGGTTCCCAGTCTGCCGCTCTAACAAGTTACTCTCCTCTCCACTATGTTTGCTTGATCACAGTAGAAGAGGATGATGGCCCAAAAGCAAAAGGGAAGGAGACAGGGGGCTGTGAGGTGAACACATTGCCATTTACTGAGGAACATAGTCAATGTTTTAGCAGAACAAGGCTATGGGATCAGCTGGGGCGCATCCCAGAATATTGCAGGAGCCAGGGGCAGCAAATCACCTCTTTGGTCACCTCCATCTCTATCTCCTCAAGTTTCCTAGTTGTTGCTAGTGTATTGAGCATAAGGTTGGTTAGACCATGGCCATGGTGGCCTACCCTGTTCTGCTGCCTATGGAAGGAGCTAAAGAATACTGATTGTACCCCTCACAGCTCTGTTCACATGATTACTTGAAGCAGAAGTTCCAAGAGACTGCAAAATAGCAAATGTGTGCAGTACAACCCCATGAAGAGGGAAGAAGCAGAGAGATCTGCTTTTCTACCTTGAATTCCTGGCAGGATTGCTCGGGCCTGCAGGTGTCTTTCAGCACTGGATTGGGGCCTTTAAGAACATGGCCCCTCCTGTGGGCCATGGGCACATACCCGCGGATGCAAGCTTGGGTATGACCAGTGGTGGAATCTGAACTGACTAGGAACCGATTCGGTCCCAGCCCTCCCATGTGCGAGACGGCCAGGTTGCTGCATCTCATGGGGACTACTTGAGACGCCTATTAAATTAAGGAAGAAAAATGACGCAGAGATGGTGAATTTGATAACACAATATTCACCATTCAGTTTTAAAATAAAGAAGATTATCTCGAAGCATATTAATGTCCTTAGCACAGTATCTGGATTGACGAATAAAACAATACGTTGCGTCTGGCGTAGAAATAAGAACTTGAAAGAAAAACTAAGTCCAGCCAAATTACGTCCTGAGTCCACAGAACTAACAGAGGTAATAAGACATGGACATTCTAAATGTGGTCATTGTTCCATCTGCAATGTCACGAGTGAAAGAGAGCGATTTACATGTCATAGTAAAGAGTATGTTTTGAGAACCACCACCACTTGTGACACTAAGAATGTTATCTATGTGATTACTTGCCCTTGTGACCTGTTCTATATAGGGAAAATGATTAGATCTTTCAAAACCAGAATGTTGGAACATAAAAGTAGGCTAAAACATGAGGTGATTACAGCGCCCTTAGTTCAACATTGCCTAGCCTGTAAACATGACTTTGAAGACTTGCGATGCTTTTGCATTGAACAAGTCACAATGTCTATGTATGGCAAGTCTCTAGAACAAACATTACTTTACCGGGAACAATGGTGGATTTTTAATCTTCAAACAGTTATACCTAATGGCTTAAATATAGCAATAGAGTGGGTAGCCTATTGAATGAAGTGGATGATCCAATAAGCGACTTGAGCAGATAATGAGAGTTAGTAGCCTGCTACCGAGTGTTAAGATCCTCCCTAGGGAGGAGCTATAAGAATGGCTAACACGATCAGTCTGCACATGCGCGGCGTTTTTTGGAGAGAAGAACAGCAACTGTCCTCTGAGAGAAACGAAGGAGAAAATAGTTTAAGAAATATGTTGGCAGCATGCTTCAGCTAAAGCGGGGTAGGATTTTAAACAAGATACATTAGCTACAATTAGATGGAAAATGTTGTTTTATGTCTTATATCGGATGAGTTTTTATACACATTTTTTTTGTTTACTCTATAGTGAATGGCTTGGCTGATTAGAGAATGTTCCCCTGAAGAACCTCAGGATTTTTGAGAGAAACGCAGCCACGGCGTCATATGTGAGGCGTTGGGAAACAACTTGGGAAATGACCTATAGTAACAACAGTTTAGAGAATGATATAATCTTGTGAGAGATACAATATTTAAAGAATCATCACTATAGAAGATAAGTGTGAAACACTATTGGTGAGGGAAACTGCTAAAAATAAGCCGGAAAGTGTGTCATTGATGCCATTAGGCGCCGCAAGATACTCAAATATCTCTGTAGAGGCTGCCGACAAGTCTGAGACCACTTCCGTGCAAACTGGAAGATAGCAGAGAGTTCCCCCATTTTCTGTTGACATATTTGTTTGCAGTGGAGCAATTTTATATTATTTATATTTATTTCAATATTACTCTTATACACTAGACCGTTACTTTTTACATCTCATGGGGAGGCATTGCAGCAGCCGTACGCTTGGGCCGCTGCCCTCCACCAAGGTGCAGCAACCCGGCCATTGCCCTGCGACCCGATCCCCCACCTGACAATGTTTCGACATCATAAATTCTTAGCCCTAGAGGCAATGCCAACAGTTAGTGATGGAGTGAGAGACTATCCTTACCAGATGAAGATACTACTGCTTGAATCGATGACACCTGATGCTGTTAAACTTTGTCAGGCGAGGGGATTCCTGCCACTGCAGTGCCGGCGTTTCAATGCTGTGTTCAGCCCAGTTCGGCAAATGTGGGCTGCGGCAGAAACCAGTTCATGAGAACTGGGCCGAACGAGCCCAATGCCACCACTGAGTATGCACAAAGGAGCAGGCGACACTCCTTTGGAGCCCTTCAGAGCACTGAGGAGCACAAGAGAAGTAGGAGAGTTTTGAATGTAAGATGGGAAAGGAAGTGAAGACGATGACGTCATCAAGAGGTGTGGGACTTATGGACCTGGACCTGAGGACTGGAAGGAGAGACGATGGAGAACCATCAACCTCTGGGATCTTTATGTATTCGGGTGATTTGACCCAATCCTCCCGACCTATAGTAAATACTTTGGACTCCTAGGAGGAAAAGGGTCACTCTCTACCACCTATGGATTCTCATGATGAAGTTTAATCTTCAATGCAGCAATAAAAAGATCAGATTAACTGTGTTCCTCTGCCTGGAATGGTTCAACTTCCTGTAATGAGAGAAAGATGCTGACCAGCAGAATGTATCTTCTCAAGGTAAAGCAATGGTGTTCCTAACCCCCTCCCCCCATGGCACGCTGTTCTGCGATGCAATACAACCCCACCACTGCCAGGTCCACACTACTGTGACAGCATGGCAAGCTTATCTAAATGCCGGATGGTTTGTCACGCTGCCTCCAATGCAGAGCTATTTGCTCTCTTTCCTAGCTGAAGTCTCACACTTCATGAGACTTCAGCTGGGAGAGATAGTCAATTGCCCTGGATTGGAGACAGTGTGGCAAGCCACCTAGCATTTAGGTGAGCTTGCCACACTGCAGCAGACGTATGGGAGGTGCACCCCCCCTCCTGGCCAGCACCTGGGGTGGGTCACACCCACTGTCCTGGCCTTGGTATGCTACTGAGGTAAAGGTATTTCCCTAAGAGATATTTGGGGCATTGTTTCTCGCACTGAAGCTTCTCTTAGTGGAATTTTGAAACATTTTCTGATTTACTAATGAAGCTGTAGCAAAATATTCTTAGCATGACTCAAAATTGACTGGTATGGATTTTCATCGTGTTAAAGTTGAGTCAGGTGTCATCGATTCAAGCAGTAGTATCTTCATCTGGTAAGGATAGTCTCTCACTCCATCGTCAACTGTTGGCATTGCCTCTAGAGCTAAGAATTTATGATGTTTGATTTTTCTTTCTACTTATTAATTGTGTTCACTTTAGAGTCCATACCAAGGGCAATTAATTTATTTATAAGTTGCTGACAAGGAACGGTGTCAAGGACTTGCAGAAATCTAAATCTACCACATCTAGTGCTCTCCCCCGAGTCAATACTCTGGTCACCGAGTCAAGGAAAAAAAATCAGATTCATTTGATAAGAACTCTCTGGTAATGCCATGCCATCTCGGATCCTGTAATCCTTTGGATTCCAGAAACTGCACCATCCTCTGCCTTAGCGATGTTTCCATTAATGTACTCACCACAGAGGTCAGACTAAGCAAACGCTAGTTACCAAACCTCTTCCTTACTTCCATATTTGCCCATTTCCAGACCTCCAGGATCACTCCCGGCTCTAAAGAAGCATTGAAAGGTTCAGCCAGTATTTCCCTAAGCTCTTTCATTACCCTCAGATGAATCCCATCTGGCTCCATCGCTTGTCCACTTTCAATTCAGGTAGCTCCTCACGAACGCAGTCTTCTGAAAGTAGTTTTAGTTCTACCTCACTTCCATTCCTGTTTGTGTTTGTTTTATGAGGTCCTATTTTCAGCTCTTCATCTGTGAACCCCCAACAGAAATATTTGTTAAGCAGGTCTGCTTTATCCTCATCGGCCTGTACATATTCCTCCCCTTCACCCATGAATCTCACAAGGCCAATTTTGCACTTCCCCCTGTCACTAACATACCTAAAATAAAGTTTAGTCCCCATGTTTTACTGTATTGGCTATTTCTTGTCCCATATGAATCTTTGCTTTCCTGGATACTTTACTAGCTTCCCTTAGCTTCTTCAGATATTGTTGTTTTTCTTCCTCTTTCTGCGATCTCTTATAATTTATAAAAGCTGTTCCAATTTTCCTTACCTTTTCAGCTACTTTTTATTTTTATTTACTTTCCTAACAAAAAGGTTTGCTGCCCTTAAAATATAGCCTTTCAGTTTTTCCCACTGTTGTTTTACTTCTCTCAGATGTTTCCATCCAGCTAATAACTCCTTGAGATATTTCCCCATTTTGACAGTTAGTTTTCCTGAAGTCTAGGACCCTCGCTTTTGAATGAACAATTTTAATATTGCCCCCTCACATCTATCTACGATATTGCCCCCTCACATCTATCTACACTCCTTCACGTCCCAAACGAATTAAGAGCCCGCAGACTAAATGCAACCCTCTCACTAGAGCTGCCAAAAACATTCACGAGGACCAAAAACTCCACCAGTGCCAGCGCCTTCTCATTCACCGCTCCCACACTTTGGAATGACCTCCCAATAGACATCCGAATCATAAAGGACCTCTCCCAATTCAGGAAAGAACTCAAGACATACCTATTCTCTGAGCACTTCGGAATCCCCTACCCTCCAAGTCCAGACACACAGCGTCCACAGACACACAAACAAAAACCCCCACAGAAACACAATTAACTGAACACACTACTCCTCTAACAGCCCCCAAAGACACCCCAAACAACCCACGAAAAAAAAAAAAAAAAAAATGGAAATAAATTCCATCACACACAAACCCATCACATACACACACAAACTCATGCACACTCATACACACACACACTCACACACACCTGAATAGCGAATCATGTAATCTTGTAAATAATTTTCTATAAATAGCAATGTCAGCTCACTGACATTCCCCTGTAAATTCAGCAGTATACAAAAGTATACACCCTGTAAATAGTTCTGACAATTTACTGTTCTGTTATATGTAAAAAGTTACGAAGTTCTTGTTCTATGTAATGTTATGCAAATGTATGCAATTGTTCCATGTAAACCGCCCCTGATCTCTGGAAGGGGCGGTATAGAAGAAATAGATAAATAAAATAAATAAAATAAATAAATAAATATTGAAGCTCACCATCTGGTAATCACTGCATGACAGATGATCGCTTACTACAATATGAGAAACACTGTCCCCATTTGTAAACACCAAGTCCAGTATTGCCCTTTCCTGCATGGATTCCGTTACCAGTTGCCAAAACAGTTTTCCCTATCTTTCCCTACCTTCCCAGTTATCCCTAGTTTTCCAGGATCTCTCTACTTCTCAATGACACTGCAGCAGGGATGTCCCAATCAACATCTAGCAAATTGAAATCTCTGACCAAAAGTACTTCCCCTTTCACAGACATATTGTGAATGTTTTCAATTAAATCTTTATCTAGTTCTTCTGCCGGTGAGGGAGGTCACTATATCATACGAATGTAAATAGATTTTCCATTTCCTCTTTCCAGACTAACCCACAGTGTCTCCTCCTTCCCTCATATGCCCTATAGTTCTGTGGTTTTACTATATTTTTTACATATAGTGTGCAGGAGTAGCCTAGTACCCAAGAGATCTGGGTTGGATTCCCATTGGCACTCCTTGTGACCTTGGGCAAGTCACAACCCTCCATTGCCTCAGGTACTAATTTAGACTGTAAGCCCTCTGGGGACAGGGAAATACGTACAGGACCTGAATGTAACTTGTCTTGAACTACCATTAGAAAGGTGTGAGCTAAATATATATAGCACGAGCATGCCTCCTTCTTCCTACCCTGTCTTTCCCGAATAGACTATAGCCTGGTATAACTTGCTTTCAGTTATTATTTTTCATGCACCATGTCTCTCTGATTGCCACTATATCCAAGTCAACCTCTTCCATTAAAACTTCTAAATCTTGAACTTTATTTCACTTACTATGGGCAGTAGTATATGCAGATCTCCAAATGTTGCCCTTTTTCCCTTTTCTATACTATTTTTTAATGTTTTACTTAGCTGAGAGCTTTGTTCACCCATTCCCAATGATTCTAGTTTAAAGCCCTCCTCGGTAGATTAGCCAGTCTTCTGTGGAAAATACTTCTCCCCTTCTTCGATAGATGGGTGCCATCTCTGCTCAGAAGTCTTTGGAAAATCATGGGAAGGCCCAGGAAGCCAAAATGCTCTGACACCACCCACCAGCCAGAAATTTATCTCTAGAATGCAAGCCACCCGTCCTCGACCTTGACCCTCAACAGGGAGGACTGAGGAGAACATCACCTGCACACCAATCTGCTTCATCTTCTCTTCCAGAGTCACAGGGTCACTTTTGATAATCTCAGATGGAAACTGAGCAGTAACATATGTGCCAACAAGGATGAGTAACATTTAATAATAGTCAGTAGGCTTGAGGAATCTCAGCAAACTTTCTGTAACATCTTGGATCTTGGCACTTATATAGACTTCAGGAAAGCCTTTCAAATTTTTCCGCATGGGAGTCTTGTGAGCAAGGTAACCAGTCTGGGAGCCTGAAGAAAAATGTTAAATTGGGTGAAACATTGATTGAGCAAAAGAACTCAGAGAGTGGTAGTCAGTGGGGTCCACTGTGGTAAAGGGAAGGTAACCATTGATGTATTGCAAGGATCAGTAGAGATCCATTCCTCCTCTCTAGATTTATAAGTGATGCTGGGTAAAGATTATTGAAGGGATTTGCATTTAGCTCACGCCTTTTTCAATAGTACTTAGTGTGCATGCATGTCAGGAAGGAAACGGAGGGCCCAAGATCACAAGGAACATCAGTGAGATCTGAACCTTGGTTTCCCTAATTCTCAGCTCATTGCACTAACAATTAGGATACTCCTATGGAAAGTGCCTCTGTTTGGAGATGACATGCAAATTTGCAATAGAGAAGACATGTTGGAGGATGTAAAGAAAATGATAGATGACATCAAATATTGAAAAAAATGTTCAAGATATGGCAACAATGCTTTAATCTCCCCATTTTACAGAGAGCTCCTAGTGACGTTCGGGTAAGGGCAGCTTCTGTGCCTGATTCACGAGCAGCAGCAACAGAGTGAGTCTATGTGATGTGATGGCTAAAGTTAGGAATTATGGGTCCGATTTTCAAAGGCATTTACATGGGTAGCGCCCTTCGAAAATCCCAGATATGTCCGTAATGCGCCCAGATGCTGTGCGGTTAGCACTGGGGCGTGTTAGGGGCGTTCTGGGGCGGAGGAAAGGGCTAACCGGTTAGCACTGATTTTTTATGCTACCCGCTTAGCCCTCTGTGCCTTAAAGATAGGCAAGGTTTTTCCTCACCTATCTTTCAGGCGCAGGGGCTAAGCGGATAGCATCGAAAATCAATGCTAACCTGCTAGCTCCTGCAGCTTCCGGGGTGTGTGGCGCGACCCAAATTTTCAATGCCAGGGCCACATATGACCCTGGCATTGAAAATGTGGGTTAGGCGGAAGGGGGGCGGGCTATGTGCCGATGCAGCGCATAGCACCACTCAGCTGAAAATCAGGCCCTGTGTTATTTAATGTGCTACTTAAAAGCCCTGGTTTTATTTCTGAAGCATTTTAAAGCTTATGAACTTACTAGAGACTTTGCTTTTTTCTTTTTAGCTCCTAAGTTACAGAATAATCTTTCCCTCCAGCTCTGATTACAAACCTCTTTTAAGAGTTTTAAAGCTGACTTAGAGACATATCCCCTTTGCACAGGCCTTCAAAGAGATGCTGTAATTCAGGTATGAACAGGCTTCCCCGCTGCCAAAAGAAATTTAGAGCCTATCCTAGTGATTCTATTAGTTTTTTTTATTTGGCTATTTCAATAGCTCCTTATCTTTTCTACTTTCTCTTTCCTATCAAAAATTTCATAGTTATTTTCTTCTTCCTTGTTTTTCTTTATTTATATGATGTAAACTGCTTTGTATTCCTGCAAAAGGCGATATAGGAAATAAAATAAACCATAAGCCATACTGATGGCTTTGCGGAGAAAGAAGTTGGACCGTAGGCTGCTGCGGTCTTCCTCCTCTGCTAGTCCCCCTTTTCTTATGCTTCTTCTTTCTCTGATTTATGTATAAACCACTTTGTAGTGCTACATACGAAAGGTGGCAGTATATCAAGGGATTGAATAAAGAAAACTAAACTAAACTACTTTCTAAACAAACACCTTATGATATTGTTAACAGTACCTTGGAGAGAAAGTCAGTTTTGAAGCCCTGCAGTCAGGGTTGGCCCCAGAGTTGGTAAAAGATGTTGATACTTTGGCAAGTCATAGGCTCCGTGACTGTCAGAATCTATTGTTTAGCTTTCAAGGCCCTGCTCTTTGCCACTCCCGCCCCTTCCCCCCCCCCGAAACTGACACCCCAGGCAACTGCCTAGTTTGCCTAATGGTTGGGCCGGCCTTGCCTGCAATTAATATATGCAAAGTCTATTAAGAACCATCAATTACCGAGGCTGAACTTTGCTGCTGGGACAGAATTTCTCCAGTACCAGCTTATCCTTGGACAATTAGAAGAGGAACCTTGCTGAACCGAACCGGACTTTTCTAAAATGAGCATTTTTAAGCTGCTTTAGCTTATGCCACTGAAAATGGCAATGGGTGTTCTGCAAGAAGGGAATCTGCACCAGAGAATGAACGCTGCCATTGTTTACCTTGCGCAGTGACAGCATTCTGGCCGACACTACCACTCATGTAGTATTTAGATAGCAAATATTATCCACGTTTTATTTTCACTATTTGATGGTTTTCCTATTGAAAAACTCCTGTATACTTTTACAGATAAATCTGGTGTAGATTTTACCCTGGAGTAAGATGGATAGGTCTGCATACCAATTATTATTATTTTTTTGGTCTTAACATTTTACCATCACACAGTGCCGTGACGGCTTCATGTATCAATCAACCTGACACTTGCAGACTGATTGCTTGATAGGCCTCTGTCTTCCAAAAGTCTTATCCCTACAAGAAGAAAAGCAGATCCCTGAACACCTCTCATCTCTGATCGACTAATCACATGGCCACACTGCCTATGATAGGTTTCACCGTTTTCACATTTCAAGTCTTTTTCAGTGCAACATCTCCTCACCCTCACCAAACAAATCACACACACACATATCACACTTATACTTTGTGAGATCCTTTCCATTCTATCCCTTCTCTCAAACTAAAATAATATCCTCAGAATATCTGGATAGATCAGTAGTTACTATTGCCATTGATGCATATGTATGGGGAATGTCACCCCTTTAAATGTGCTTTGGTAAAATACACAGTCTGGGCTGGTAGACTGAGTAATTCAGACACTGAAATTGCACTAGGATCGTATGTGTTCACTACCACAGGCTAGTGTTCACTGCATCAGATGGAGCCTTAAATGGCATAGACAAGCTTTAGACCTCTTGAAGCCTGCTTTTAGTTTTCCAGTGAGAATTCAAGGCCTGCAGCATCCCACGTAAACAGACACAGATCAGTGGCAACATCAAATGCTTTTTGCCTCATTTTCCCTTTCTGCATCTGCTTGCAGTACCCGAGGTGGCATTCACAGACTCAGGCCCGGATTAAAGGTTATGCCACCTATATTTGCTCAGTATTTTCAGGAAATTTAATAATTGATTTGATGCTCAGGGTATCTTCTCAGTATCCTACCCAAAAATGTGCCTTAATCACTTTAATTGAAGAAGAAATAGAATAAAACTGATTTTCTCAAGGGCTACAAAAGAAGGCTATTTTTGCATGTTTGCTAATGGAGACAACTTGTGTGCCATGTGTAGGACACACTTTGCAGCATTTCCGTGGGTAACAGAAATGAGAGTGCTGATATCTGGGGATTTCAGGAGTAGCCACGGGGAAAGCTGACCTATCTTTACCCATGGAAGCTAGCCAGGCAGCTGCTCAATATCACCACTGCCTGGCTAGCTTCCGCATCGTGCAGCGCTGTGTAGCAGACCCAGATAAGGCCCTGGCATTAACTATCTGGGGTTAGTATGCGGCGCTGATGACTATGCGCTTTAGAAACTCTAGCTGCCACCGCTAAATATCCCCCCTCAGGTTTCACAGTAAGCATATTGATGTTCTAGGGCCAACTGCAATATTTACAGTGCTATCTTTTCCTAAGTGGGTCCTTTTTGTGTGAGTGCTGGAAGCTAGAGCCATTATGGTACAGTAGATTTTCTCTCCGAGTCCTCAGTGACGTCTTTCATAGACTTATGTATTACTTCACAATAATGCTTGGTACTAGAGAGCGTTTATGTTGCTGTTACTGAAATGACACCAGAACCTGATTTTTTTTGGTATGGTGAGTTCTATAAGGAAATGTCTTAGTTTTGCTCTGCACCTATTGCTGGGTGAAAAGTATTTATGTGGATGCAGAATATATGTTTACATTTAACACCAGTTGCAAGTGTCGGCGGTATTTTTTTTATAGTAGAGTCCCAGGCCACATAATTAAACTGTTAAAATTCTTGTATAATATAACAAGCATCATACGTTTTATTTTAATTATAAAGTCTGGGAATATAAATTACTTTTTTGGGACAATTTCTTCCCTACTGTTCTGAGAGGGGACTATCCAGCTCCCTTTTGGGGAAGGGGATGCCATCTCATTCCTCACTTTAGGAAGCAGCTTGCTTTGAGCTACCCCTGGAGCACACTGGCACTCATCAAGAGGTCCAAATTCAGGAACAAGGTTGGTTCACAGTAGGGGAACTGGTTCAAGCCTGGAAGACTTCACAGCAAAAAATCAAGATAAGGAATGTAGTAGGGTTACAACAAAGAATCAAATAGCATAAAACAACACTAGAGCAGTGAAGACCAAGCTCAGGCAAGGACTGGGTATATGCATATACAGGGTGGCCCAAGAAAAGTGAGAACACCTCGTAAATTAAAAGCTTAAATAGTTTACTTATTTACCTTTTTCAGCTATATAATGTCTTTATTTTGACAATTTCCGATTGTCATATTTTTTTTTTAAATTTGTCAATCGTTTACATCTGTCTTTTTGAATTTTTAAATAACTTATATGCTACAAGATGTTCTCACTTTTTTGGGGCCACCCTGTATATATATATATATTTCCAGACAGGACAAGATGGCCCCTGAAAGGAAGTAGTAACTATGGAGTGGATAGGAATGGCAAACCAGTCATGTGGAACACACTGACACCTACAGGTAGGAGGAAAGAAGTTCACCCTAACAAGGTTTGTTTAGAGACTGAGCCACCCACAGGCTGGTGGCAAAACCCCACAGTAGCATTTGGCCTGTGCAGACACAAGAGGTGGAAAGAAGGGTGTGTGTGTGTGTGCATGTGTATAACTGCAGTGTAGGGGGTAGCTGGACAATATGCACATTTTCTATGTGTGTTGGGGTATTTGGCAGCAAGAAGGTTTGCATGTCTGGGTATGTTTATGAAAGGATGGAAATTCTCATACTCCATCTTGGAGCATCTCAGTAATGTCAGAACTCAATCATCACATAGCACCTTGAAAACACATTTTATGTCCTCACTACCTGAGTTGATACATGCTCAATTTTGCTCTAAGAGGCCAGATCCTGATTTTATTTTACTGTGTGCACTGTCTCCTCAGAGAATGGCTCCGCACAGCATAGATTACTAGCAGTGATTCAGATAGGCATCTGTGCAGTTTTCACTGAGGATTCTATAATGGGAAGGCCTGGCCGCAGATGCACAATACTATTCATCTTTGCAGAACACATTCGATTTTGTTTAAATAGGCTTTTGATGAAATGGATATTTAGTTTTCTTGAATCTCATCCTTCCTTTTCTAAATCAATCAGACTGGTCTGTGATACATGATGGTCACGAAGAGCAGAACTGCTGCAATCACCAGATATATCCCCCCTGCACCCCCCCTCCCCCCCATGAAAATGAAAGAAGAGCACATAGAAGCACCACTGCCGCCGGTTCACGATAGGGAATATAGGGGTGGGGGAGGAAGATGAGAAGCAAAGCTTTGTTCTATGGGAGGAGCTTGGCAGGACGATCAATCTAAGAATGCCTTGTAAAATCAATGCGCTTTATAATTAGGGCACTCCAAGGGTAAAAAAAATCCTCCAGGAGGTTCAGGAGCCTGGATGACTGCGGGAAACTCTGTCAGAAGTAGGAACATAGTATGTGCAAGTACCATGTTGAAATTCTGGCAGCTTTCTACCCGTCACACGGTGACAGCTAACATTAATGTCAGTGTGTGACCCAAATATGGCACTGTTTTATTTCCTGAGACAATCATGTATCTTATACCACAGTTCCAGGGGGACAATTTTCAAATGTATCTTGCCGGGAGAAACCCCAAGGTGAAATTTGCACCCTACAAAGAGGCAAAAGTTACCTCTGCTTTCAAATTATGTATAATTAGCTGGATTTAATGAACAGCATTCCCAGGGGTGCATTTAAGTGAGGGGAATAAACTACAAGTGTAGAAGTGAATGTTCAATTTAGATTAGGGATCTGCAAACTCTAAGCCTTGGGCCTGCTTTTCCTAGTCTGCTCTGCCCCCTGATACCACATGGGCAAACCCCTCCCTGCTGCTCCTACAGCACCTGCTGGGCCAGCAGCAGGTGCAGCAATTAAAGAAACCCGGACTGTGCATGCTTCAAGGCTTTCCCTGTGCTCTGCTATGGGGGGGGGGGTTGCAGCACAGTACAGGGAAGGCTCAGAGGTGCGAGGTAGAGTTTCTTTGATTGTTGCCTGGCCCAGCAGGAGTAGTGATAGGAGGGAATAGTGTTTCAGAGAGGAAAAGAGGGCATCCTGGGCCACATGCGGGGGGGGGGGGGGGGGGGGGGGGGTGGGGGGGGGAGAGAGGCGGAGGGGGGGGGGGTGAGAAGGGTAGGGAAGAGAGAGGTGAAACAAGGAAGGGACTGGACCATGGAGGGGAGGGGGAGGGGGATGCTGGACTGTTACCAACTATACCAGGGGGTCCCCAAACTGCTGTCCTAGACCCTCAACCCTATCTGACACATAGAGTTGCAGGACAAGGGGCTTCTTAGGGGGTGTTGAACCCCCCCCCCCCATTCATCAAACCTCTTGGGGGGGGGGGTTGGCTGACCTGCCTTCCCCCTTACTAAACAAACTTCCCTGCCCTTTGATGATCTCAGAAGGTTCACTGCATTCCTGTGCTTGCAGCATTGATAGGGTGAGAGTTGGCATTTTATAAGTGATATAGTGGAAGGGCTGTCGGGTAAGGTTTGCCTCATTTCAGATGATACCTAAAGCTGCAATAGAGTAGACACCCAGGAAGGTGTAGATAACATGATCAGGGATCTAGCAAATCTTGAAGAATGGTCAAGAATTTGGTAGTTGAGATTTAACACTAAAAACTGCAGGGTTATGCATTTGGGCTGCAGCAATCCAAGAGAGCAGTATATTATAGGGGGTGAAATACTTCTGTCCATGAAAGAAGAACAGGACCTGAGCGTGATTGTTTCTGGGGATTTTAAGGTGGCTAAAAAGACAGAAAAGGCAATGGCAAAAGCCAGTAGGATGCTTGGGTGCATAGGGAGAGGAATGGCCAGTAGAAGAAAGGAGGTGATAGTGTTTCAGTATAAGTCTTTGGTGTGACCTCATTTGGTATATTGTGTGCAATTCTGGAGACCGCACCTTCAAAAGGATATAAACAGGATGGAGTCAGTGCAGAGGGTGGCTGCTAAAATGGTTAGTGGTCTTCATTATAAAGCATATGAAGACAGACTTAAGGATCTTAATATGTACATCTTAGAGGAAAGGTGGGAAAGAGGAGATATGATAGAGACATTTAAATACCTCCATGGCATTCATGCATAAGAGGAGAGCCTCTTTTGATTGAAAGCAAGCTCTGCTATGAGGGGACATACGATGAGGGTGAAAAGGGATAGATTCAGGAGTGATATGCGGAAATATTTCTATATAGAAAGAGTGGTAGATGCGTGGAATAGTCTCCTGGTGGAAGTAGTAGAGGCCAGTATCTGAATTCAAGAAAGCATGAGACCAACACAGAAGATCTCTAAAGGAAAAAAAGAGACTGTAGTAGCTGGTATGGAAGGGCAGACTGGATAGCCCTTATAGGCTTTTCCTAACGTCCTGTTTCTGTGTTTTTACCTATGTACGTGTGAGCGAATTTTCAAAGGCCGGTTACCCAGGTGGGTTCTCTTTGCTGAAGGATAGGTGGGTAATAAAGGGTTTAAATATTTTGTCACTGGACATATTGTCCATGAGGTGGCTAGTGACTCCCTTGAGATTTATGGCACTGGCAGTCTCCGAGCTCTGCACTAGTGGATTAGTGAGCAATGGCAGCATATGTGTGAGACAAGGAGAAAGGAGTGTAATATCCATACTTCAGAGCTTCTTTCCAGTTCTTGCAAGACAGATGAGGGTCCGACACAGGGCTGCCATTTCTCTGAACATGGTCAATCTTTCTGTCCCTGGAAGACCAAAGACATTAACGCACTCTGGCTAGAATAATTGTTTTGTGGCGGTGTTTCTAAGAGTTCATCAATTCAGTGCATATTATGGGGGCTTGTCACCAACTCAGCACAATGTCTATTTATTTATTTATTTGTTTATTTATTTATTTAGACAGATTTTTTTTGTACTTTTATTTATAGAATATTCAATAATTACAAGGATATAACACTTGCAAGGAAATCGGGAAATCAAAGAATACAAATATCAAATAAGAAAAAAGCCAGAGGAAATACATTTAAGTGAAATTCCCGCTCAAGTCCACAATGTGGAGAGATCCAATAATAGAAATAATAGACCAAATTACTCTAATAGGAATTAACAGAGACAAATCAGCCTAACTTAATCAAGAGGGAGTAGAACAGGAAATAGTCCCACCAGTAAGGGCCCCTCGAGCATTCAAAAAGGGAATCAATTGTGATAGAAAAAAAATATAAGAATTACCTTCTAACTTTACAAGACACTTACGGGGTATTTCAAAAAGAAAAGCCCACCCAATTGAGAAACCCTTGGACGCAGAATTAAAAATTCTTTCCTATGTCTTTGGGTTTCTCTAGCCAAATCAGGAAACATACGGATCAAGCAACCTTTAAACACAGCATTTTTCTTCTTGAAAAACATTTTCAGAAGCCATTCCCTATCAGATGCCAAGGCAAAGGTTATTAAACAGGTAGCCGGGGTAACTGCCTCTGTATCTGATGACTCTAACATAGCAGTAACATTTAATATGTATGAGTCTTGTACACCAGGTACAGCGAAATCTGAGGAAACCTTATGACCCATGGGGATGTAATATATCTTAACCAATGGTGGACAAAGCTCAGAAGACACACCAAGCACCTCTGACAAATAGGTTTTAAACATATCTTTAGCAGAAATACCAGCAACTTTTGGAAAATTAATCATACGTAAATTAGTCAATCTGGAATAATTATCCAAGGCTTCCAACCGGCTTCTCAAATTACTAAAGTCCTTCATCAAAGCCTCCGTCCGTGAATCCAAACGCTCCACATGAACAGAGGACTCAGATACTGTAGACTTCAAAACGTCGATGGCTTCAGAATTCAAAGAACAAGTCCTCTCAGCCACCACCACCTGAGCTTGCAAGCTTTGGACCTGAGGGACAACAGCCTCTCCAAGTTGTTTAATCACTCTGGTCTCTGCAACTCAAAGGTAAATTGCAGATGCTCAACTGAAACAGCTACCATATCAGGAGCCAGTACCGGTGCAGAAACTACTCCGCTTACTTCCACTGTCAGCTGCTGGACTCCAAGCGCTCCTGGGTCAGAAGAAACTCTCGAGGTAACTTGACCACTCACCAACACACCTAGTGGTGACCCCAGCAACTCCGGAGAGGGAGATACACAAGGCCCCACAGTGTCTGATGTCTTTGAGGTCTTTGGTTGATCTTAGGTGGTCGGGGAGAGAGTTCCATAGTGCCGGCGCAGCCACAGACAGTGCCCTTCTTGATGTGGCCTGATTTGTTTTGGCGAATTCCTTTGGTGTGCTGATGGTGTCTGAGGTTCCTTTTCTTCTTGGTCTTGTGCTGTGGTCGGTTTTAATGATTAGTTGTAGGCTGTTAGCTGAGAGGTTGTGTATTATTTTGAAAATGTTTATAAGTACTTTGAAGTGGATTCGAGAGCTGATTGGGAGCCAGTGCAGGTGGTATAGTATGGGAGTAATGTGGTCGTGACCTGTGCAGTCTGTTATGATGCGTGCGGCGGTGTTCTGTGCTAGCTGTAGAGGTCTTAGAGTCTGTTTTGGTAGCCCCTGATAGATGGGGTTACAGTAGTCTAGTGTGGGAATGATAAGGGCTTGATAGACTGTTCAAAAATGCTCCTGTGAGAGGATGGGTTTGAGCTTTCTGATGGTTCTCATTTTGATGTAGGCACTCTTTGTGGTTTTGGCAATGTGGGATTGAAGGCTAAGGTCCTTGTCGAGCGTTACCCCCAGGTATTTTACTTCTTGTCAGTGGTATTGTGATGTGATTCAGTTTGATGGTAGTTGAGGGTGAAAATGTGGGGTTCCTTGTAATGAACAGAGCTTCAGTTTTGTTGTAGTTTATTGAAAGATTGTTTTCCTGAAGCCAAGTTGCCATTTGTTGGAAGCAGTTGGCTATGTTGGAGTAGTCTGGGTTGTCCAATTTGATTGGTGTGAATATCATTATGTCGTCTGCGTATATGGTGTATTGAATCTTGTGCGCCTTGATGATGGCGCAGATGGGTTGTATGTATAGATTGAAGAGCAGGGCGGAGAGTGTTGAGCCTTGTAGGATGCCCTGTGTGGCTTTCAGAGGTTTAGAGTTGTCTGCGCCACATTTGACTTGTAGCTGTCTGTTGGTGAGGTATGATGTGAACCAGCTCAAGGTGGTGCTGTGTAGTCCTGCCTCTTGTAGTCTGGTTAGTAAGGTTGTGTGACAAACAGTGTCAAATGCTGATGAGATGTCTAAGAAGATAATGAGGACACCCATTCTGGTGTTGTCGATCGTCTGTATCAGCTTGTCGAATAGTTGTATTAGTAGAGTTTCGACTCCATGGTTTTGGTCGGAAGCCATGTTGATTGGGGTACAGGGAAGTGTGGATGTCAATGTGTTGTTGAAGTTGATGTTGAACCACTTTCTCGATGATCTTAGATAGGAAGGGAAGGCTTGAGACGGGTCTTTAGGCGGCGGGGTCGGTCTTGGCTAGGGTGGTTTTCTTGAGGTTGGGGCGTATTTTGGCTAGCTTCAGAACGTTTGGCATTATTCCTTTGGTGAGAGAATTATGTATTATTTTACGGATGACTTGTATGAGGTTTTCTTTAGTAGCTTTAATCCAGGATACTGGGCATGGGTCTGTAGGGGCAGTGCTGGTGTTGAGGTCGGTGATGATTTTGGAAAGCTGGTCATTCGAAGGGATGTTGAATTTGCCCCAGTCTTGTTTTGGTGTAGAGGTCCTGTTGTTGATGATCTCTATGTTGTTCTTAGGTAGGGCAGTGAATTTGTTCTTGGGGTTGTCTGCGAAGGTCTGTGGGTCTATTTGCTGCTCATTTCTGTTGTAGGGCTCTTTGGTGAGGGACTTTACTATTTCATAGAGTTCACAGGGTTTGTTGGCAGACTTCAGAATAAGGTTTGTATGGAATTCCTTCTTCTGTTGGTTGATTAGGTTGTTATATTCTTTTTCTTCTATCTGGTATTGTTTCTGTAAAGAGGCTGACTTGGTGTGTCTCCAGCGGTGTTCAAGTTGTTTTAGTGCTCTTTTTGCTATGTGTATGTCCTTGGAGTACCATGGTGTGGAGCTGGGTCTTCTGCTGTGTGACTATTGTGTTCTGGGGGCTGCTGGCTTGGCAGCAGAAGAGATGATGTCGTTCCAGTTAGCGATTTGAACATCTATGTCCACTGTGTCAGTGTTGAGGAGAGGTAGGATGTCCTGTGTGAATTGGTCTTTGTTGAAGCTTTTGAATCTTCTGGTTGTAGGTGGATTATCATGAAGTTTCTTTATGTTTGTTGATTGTAGTTGAATCTTTATTAGGTGGTGATCCGACCAGGGTACTGGTGTGATGAGGGGGCTTGAGATGAGGCTTCCTTTATTTAGGTTGTTCGGTGCGAAGATGAGGTCGGGGGCATATCCGAGTCTATGTGTGGGGGGTGTTGATCATCTGGGTGAATTGGAGGCAGTCCATAGCTGATAGGAAGGCTTCTGCTTCTTTGTTGTTGGTAGATCTGAGATTGAAATCTCCAAGTACTAGAAGTTGTTTGTGGAGGTTGCTCATATATAAAAATAACATGTATGTTGGAGTTTTTCTTCAAAGTTCCCATTAATAAGTTACTTCTGGCATTAAAGTCCTTTTATCTCTTTTTTATAAAATGATTATGTGCCCAAACAAAAGTAAAAAGTATCATACAAAAAATACACTCCACCCTCATTCCCTTATCAAAAATACTAGCACCCCACAGTCCCTCTTATCCTTAATCTCTTTTCTAAAACAGAAGAGTTCCCTTGGTTCTCCCTGGCATCTGCAACACCTACCAGGGTATTCCTGGTAGCCACTGGAAGGTAGGAATGGTGCCTGATCGTTCCTCCCTCGAAGGCTCCTTTTTCAAAAATGGTGCTGCTAGTTGTAACCTTTGATACTGCCTCTTATCTTGTAGTTGAAATGCTTGTTGGAGATCGGAAAAGGATTTGAACGCAGTTGGGATCGTCAGCTGTCCTCTAGTCCAGATTCCCTGCGACTACCATGTTTGCCAGTTGATAGTTCGCTTCTGAATTTTGAACTTGGACTTATGCCAGATCGGTTGTGTTCTGGATGTAAGGTTATCAGCGCAATGGTTTCAACTACATCATTGTCTCAGGAAAGCAGGAATTGATCCTACTAGTCTCACTGAGGGGTGGGGGCTATACAATGTTGTCCATAGGTTAGCTGAATCCCCTAATACAACCTCCAAATTCTACACCCTACTCCAAGACCATCACAGTTGTCATTGTTCCAGCACAGAAAAGTCCTGGGAACACAACTTAGCTGGGCCCCTCTCCCAGTATGAATGGAAACATTTTTTTTTGGGGGGGGGGACATCAATTTGCCTATCCAGATTCACTTCACTGACCCAGTCACTACATTTCTTGGCCCATAAAACCTTCATAACTCCTATTCTCATTTATAAATGGTAGACGAACCAAAGTAATTGTTGCTGGTGCTGTCATGCCCACCCAGGCACCTTTCATCATATGCTCTTTGACTGCCCCAACATTCAATCATTTTGGCGACCTATCTAGGATAAAATTACAAATATACTCCACATACAGGACAACCTAACCTAATGTGCCATTGTCCTTCACTCCTTAGCAGGTGTCACAAACCTACAGCCCAATGATCAGTTCCTCTTTGACATAATGATCAATAATTATTAATCATTGGAAAGACTCCTTTACTCTGGAATACCACCACTGGTGGAATATGTTTATATCACAAATATGAATCCACTTATTGGATAACACATCATCAGAGTGCTCATTGGAAACTAAGATGGAAAACACTTGATAACTATGGGCCCAATATTCTGTTGGGTGGGCTATGAGCCGTGTTGGCACATAGCCCTTCCGGCTGACCTCTAAACCCGGATTTCTTTTTTATTTTTTTATTTGCATTTTAAAAGTTTTACAAAGGAAAAAAGTGCATAAAAAGAACAAACAAAAAAACATAATAAGATGGACACAGTCAAATAAGCTTTCTGCATATCATTCTAACCCTATATATTAATTCAAATAGGAGAAAACATTAAGGAAAAAGCATATACACTTTTCCCCTGTAGAAAACCCTCCAGCTGTTTAACCTCAACGAATACATATCTACTACCCTGGTAAGAAACAAGACACTTCCATGGGAAGCGATGTGTGAAGGTAGCACCTAGAGCAAGGACCTTAGGTCGCAGCTCCAAAAATGCTTTCCTTCATTTCTGTGTTTTCCTAGTAATTTTGCCCACAAAATTTTTCAAAATATATAACCTAAAAATAAGATCTTTATCTAGTTCAAAAACAAAAGAAACCAACAGAGTAGCTTGCGATGGAATTTCGTCTATGTTCCCTGTAAATAGTTATCTCCAAGTTATAATGCCCTGTTCAATGTAATTTCAGTTTGTTCAATGTAAACCGCCTTGATATCATGAAAGGCGGTATGTAAGAAATGTTAAATAAATAAATAAAATAAATAAATTCCAAAAAGGCAGATAGATCTACACTATCCACTGGAGAAACAATATCCAGATCTTGTACCGAGTCCCCATTACCCTTCACCAATTTATCCTTAACTGTAGGAATATAACAGATTTTTGAGATCCACACAGCATCTGCATCGGGATGCTGAAGGATCTCCTTAAGGTGTTTAACAAACAATATTTGTGGCAAAAGAAAGAGAATCCTAGGAAAATTAAGAAGACGTAAGTTCTTAGATCTAGAAATATTTTCCAGAACTTCTATCTGGCGAGACATTATATTAGAATCTGAAACAAGTGACGATACATAAGAATGAAATACTCCACAGATTTTCTTGTGCCTGAAATTCAGTGATAGTATAAGTAGCTGGGAATTTCACACAAACAGCCCTGCCAAGTTACCCAGTTCCAAGAGGGAGATTTTAGGCGATTGCTAGATTTCTGACAGTTCCATAATGCAGAGGGATAGGACCGTCAGAAATCCAGGAATGACCTAAAATATCCCTCTTGGAACTGGGTAACTTGACAGGGCTGCTTGTGTGAAACTCCCAGTTAGTTTTATACTGTCAGAGACATTTATCAAGCCTACTTTGATTCTGGAGAAATTCTGTGAAACTTTGTCTAAAAAACTTGGATATGGTTTCATAGAATTTCAGCCACAAGAAAAGTCTTTGGTGGAAGTCTCCTTAACAGGAGTCTATAGATTCACAAGGAAAAATAATCCAAGAAGTGTTTTCCATGAAGCTCAAGACCAGACAAACCTTGGGCCAATCAGGAAACAGGAACTACGAGTACCAGAAATACAAGACACAGCTAAGTATAGGCTGTAGAGTCAACCCGCTTTGGAAGCATAACAGTTCCTCCTGGATAGTCACTGCCTTCCAACACAAGGGGAATGACTATACTGGGGGAAAAATTCACAACAGGGTTGGAGATTCACTGAATTCCTTGAAGGCCCTGACTGCACACCACTGAGGCCTTGTATTACATCTATCCTTTCTCTGTTTCTTTTAGAAACTCTCCAGAGCACGGGCCTACACCCTTCTCTTTAATCTTCATATCCATTGTTGAGCTTGTATCATATTTCAGTCATTCTGCAATTCCTCACAGGTGTTCACCAATTCTGCACCTTGCTGGTGCTGCAATATAGCAACAGCAAGCAGCTGAGCAGCTCTGACCCCGACCTGCTGCAGGATGCCTCTGTTTCATAGTGTAACGGAAGCTCTACAGTGTACACCATCAGTATGTTATAAGCCACATTAGAGTTAAACAAGTAAATGTTATGAAAATTCCAAAAAGTGTGGCGCTGAGGTATATAGCCCCCATTCTCTCCCCTTCGAATGGCCAAACACTTACTCCAAGAACTCCTTCTGGCCTCCCGCCAGCACTTTTTTCACCATCCAGCTTGATAGCCAAGAGCCTTTGAATGAGGCTGCCGGTAGGGTCTGTAAGCTGCACTTTGAGCAGGTAAAGCTGCTGACCAGGCATGATTGCAGTCCTTGGTAGAGACAGTCAGACTTACACGATCTGTTATAGAAAGGGTCAAGGAGTGAAGACAGAAGGAGACCATTCAGGCAACGTGCCTGGAACTACGCAATCCGATTACAGAGGCTGATGCAGTGTCTTGTGGCTGGGGCTGTGCTCTCAGGCAGTCAGCGTCTGTGTGGAATAACGCTGTGCATTCCATATTGCTGTGGTTTTTCACATCAGTACAGCAATGAACCAATGGCTTACTTTGTTTTGATGCTTAAACTTAAAACTTATTCTAAGGCTGTGCCTTTAGCGAGTCTGCTTCACGCTACCCTTCCCACTCTCAAATGCACAGCTATTGGATGTGGCTTTCTCAGAGTCCAGGAAGGCTGTAAAGAATGAGCCGGACAATATGAACCCTCTCTGTTTTCTGGGGCCTCAGCAGAGGGAACCAGTTTGGGATATCAGCTCAGGAATATCTCTTATAAACTAAATTTGCTTTCCTAGAAGCTGGTTAACAGAGCTGCTAAGTTAGCCAGCTCCAGGAGGGAGATATGAAACCAGTCTTAAATGTCTGATAATCCCATCCTGAATATTATGGGACCTGCTGCGCTGATTTCAGGGGTAGAATGAGGGTCTACAAGTACCGTACTGCTTTAGAATCTAAATTCAAAACCAGGACTGGCCAAAAACTCTCTCTTGCAACTGGGCAACTTGGCAGCTCAGGGTTAACCGCAAGTCAGAGTAGCACCAGCACTTTGCTCACCTACAAAATTATATTTCATTATGAAGAGAAAGAATACCGCCAACTTTTGCCAACAGTTACAGTTGCTTTAGATGCTGTATTTTGCTGGACAAGATTAGGCAGTGGGAGTTGAGCACCAATTCTAGGAGGCAAATTAACACATAGAACCAAAGAGATGTCCAGCCCTTAACAGCTGCAGATGGTTTTCATTCATTCATTTAGTGGTATCAATCTACTTTGTCATGGGCCATGTTTAGCATCATGGACAGAAGAAGCCTTCTGGAGTCAGAGAAAGAGTTGGATGCTAGGGAAGAGGAGCGATGGTGAGAGAGAGACATTCCCATTCCGACGGATGCCCGGAAACCTGACATAGTGGTAAAGGAGAACTCCAGAATGGCATTGATAAGAGAAGTGTCAGTACCAAGTGGCTATTCTGTGAATCAGAAGATTCGGAGGTACCATGAAATGCAGTCAGAGAACAAGAAAATGTGGCAGAAAGATACAGAAATCTTTCCTATTGTTCTGGGAGTGACAGGCTTGATAAAGAAGAATTTCCAAGCACGTCCTGACAAACCTCCCATACCTGTTACATCTTACGAGCTCCAGAGGAAGCTCTCTTTGGCACGATGCAAGCCGAGCATTAGCAGTAAAGTTGAGAGACTAAGATCATCCTCCACGTACCCTGGCTTAGAAGTGAGGTTCACAGCTGTCATGGAATCCGCAAAATTAACCCATTTGGAGAAAATGCCCTGAGAAAGAGGAGCTGAACCACCGTGCTGTGCTTCGAAGATCTGGGTAACCATTGGGTGTGCCTGGGAAAGGGACATGCTGCTTTCCAATAAATCATCTGCTACTTTGAGTTCAGCCAAAATCAAATAATCGCTAGTGGTTTTAGAAAGGATTGTGGAACTGGAAGTAGCTGTCTGGCATTGCATTACCCAGTGAGCGTGTTCCTCTCCCACCTCTCTGAAAGCTGACCCCCTGTGGCCCAATAAAGAAGAAGCGGGCGAGAGGCTGGAGAACCCAGGAATACAGGCCTGCATTCAAGAATAGGCACCGAATCCCTGGGCTAAACAGGGCCCTGTTGTGTGATGTGCGGGAAGCAGCTCTCCGAGCTCCGAGGGAATGCATGACTGCTGCCTATGCTGCCTCCCATTCTTCTTGCACTTCAGGGCCCTGTTGTGCAGCTCTCCGAGCTCCGAGGGAATGCATGACTGCTGCCTGTGCTGCCTCCCATTCTTCTTGCAGTTCAGGGCCCTGTTGTGCAGCTCTCTGAGCTCCGAGGGAATGCATGACTGCTGCCTGTGCTGCCTCCCATTCTTCTTGCAGTTTCTTTGCAAACTTCTTCAGGCAGAGAGCTGATGAAAAGCGGCTAAGGAACGTTATTCCTGCAACCATTTCCTCTTGGTGCACCCTGCCCTTCCAGCACTTCTGTTGTTGTTTTTGATAGAGGCCCATTGGCCTGACTGACCCAGGGTCCCTTCCTCCACTTGCCATGGACGTTTGGGCTAAAGGGAAAGGAAAGAAAGTGTTCCTTCTTCTACAATCCCAGCTTTCGCCACAGGCTGTGTGTGCGGTGTGCTGGCTCTTCACTAATAGCTGCTGCAGACCAATACAATTGTCTTGACCACATATTGTAACTCTCCTCCCATCCCAAAATCCCTGCCGCGTATTACAGAAGCTCCTGTTTCTGCTGCTTTTAACTGTTAAGAGGCCCCAGAGGCGGCAGAACACCTTTTTTTGGTTGGACGTTGGCAAATTAACTCATTTATGTTCCCATCCCCCAAGCTTCTCAGTTGCTAATGCTGTGTGGGCAAAACATTGATCGGGCCATGTCTCCTGCGGCCCAACCGCTGCGTCTTTCACTTTCTCAAAGCCAACCCTTTAATATCTTATTAATGTTGTTCAACCAGTGCTGAAAATGCTGAAGCACTCATTTCAGTTTAGCCGTCTGTCTGGCAGAAAATTCATTCATTGGGTTTAAACCTGACGGGGGGAAAGGAGAAGATGCTGCAGGGATCTGACAAGCATTTTTTTGACATCCTACCTCGTGTTACTTTGAGAAGCCAGGTAATGAAATTCTATGAATTGTCAGCAGAGGGCAGTGTTGAGAGACAGCAGCTCTAATACAGTAAGTGCCTGCATCCTGAAGTTCCAGCACAGACATGAAGGCTGTTTGTACTGGCACTGGACTCCACTGCAACCTGTAACGTTGCATGAGACCACACACAGGAGTGCTATCAGCATTTTGGAATCTACAGCAAAAATTAAATTTCACTTCAAAAAGAGGAAACAAACAAGGCCAGTGCAAGGGTATTAGGCAACCTTCAGCTTTGCACCCATAATTTTGATAAGAAAACGTAAGTCATAATCACCCCAACACCACTTCTCTCAGAATGATCTATAAATTGTGTACATTTAATCTCTTACTGTATTTAATTTATTTATCCTTGCTACTGTCATGCCAAGAATTGCCGGTAAATACAACAGACTTTTTAATGTCTTGCTTTCTCAGGGTATGCAGCCCATGTTAATATTATTTGCAAAACTTGGGCCCCATTTCAGTCTTGGTTTGCTCCCTTGATTTTGTGTGAATGCTTTTAACGGGAGATGCACTGCTGAATAGAACACAGAAAACATTAATAAGATTTGTTATTTCATTCTGTGCTATTTCTAATTCAAAAGAATCCAAAATTAAAAAACAATGTTTTTGTTTGTGTTGTAGGAATTAAAACAAAGTTAACACTCTCTAAATGATTCAGTGTGTGCCAAACTGCAGAAACTAAATGAAATGTAAATAAAGCAAAGTTACTCACCTGTAATGGGTGATCTCTGGGAACAGCAGGAATCAGTCTTCACATATAGGTTACGTTGGCAAAGATGGAGCCCGGTGCGAGAACACTCCCCAGCATCCAATAGGAAAGCTTTTGGGAGCGTTCCTCCATATATACGGAGCTGCCTTCCCGCCTTCACTCCTAGTCTGCTCAGTCAGGTGTATAGCAGAGAAAAATTGAGATTAAAAAGAAAAATTGGGACAACTTGAAGGGGAGGTGGGTGGGTTGTGATGACTGATTCCTGCTGTTCCCAGAGATCACCCATTATAGGTGAGCAACTACGCTATCTCTAAGAACAAGCAGGAAGTCAGTCTTCACATATGGGACTCCCTAACCACTGACTGCCGAGCAAGAGAAGAGTCCTGGCACAACTAGAGAATCAAGCAGACTCAGCTCTTTCGGAGCACTCCTCGAAAGGTAGTCCAGTGGGTGAAGGGCAAGTTGTCTAAATTTGAAAAAAGATTATGTAGAACAAATTGACTAAATTGAGCATCACTTCTGGAGTCCTTGTCCAGGCAATAGTACACTGCAAAGGTATGAAGTGAAGACCAGGTAGCCGCTTGACAGATTTCCGAAATAGGGATGGAACGGAAGTTAGCTACAGTGGTAGCCATGGCCTAGATATTATGGGCAGTGACATGGTTCTGAAGAGATAAACCAGCTTGCATGTAAGTGAAAGATATGCAGTCTGCTAGCCAGTTAGAAATTGTTTTTTTGGAAACTGGTAGCCCCAGATGACTTTAGTTAAAGGAGACAAATAGCTGAGAAGATTGTTGATGAGCCTTAGTACGGTCAAAGTAGAAGGATAATGCTCTTTTACAATCCAGTGTATGAAGTCTAGCCTCAGCAGAGGAACTATGAGGTCTTGGAAAGAATGTTGGGAGTGAGATGGATTGGTTCAGGTGGAAGGAGATGATGACTTTTGGTAAGAACTTAGGATGTGTCCAAAGGACCACATTGTCATGGTGGAATGTAGCATATGGAGCACAGTTCACCAAAGCTTGCAGTTCACTGACCCTATGGGCAGAGGTTACTGCAATTAGAAAAAGAACTTTCCATGTTAAGAATTTTAAAGAAGCTGACACCATGGGTTCAAAAGGACTGCATGAGCTGTGCAAGAAGAACATTTAAATCCCATGCTGTAGGTGATGGGCGAAGAGGCGGTTTGGTCAAGAGTAAACCGCTCATGAATATAGCCACCAAGGGATGTGTGGAGATAGGCCAGTTTTCCAAAGTTTGGTGAGAAGCCGCAATGGTAGATAAAAGTATCCTCACCAAGTTGGTCTTGAGGCCAGAGGAGGACAAGTGGAGCAGGTACAGAAGTAGATCCGGAACTGAACATGTGTAAAGATCTAGTGTTTTCTGTGAACACCAAATGGCAAATCTGCGCCACTTGAAAGCATAATATCTTGTGCAATCTTTTCTGGAAAATAGGAGAACTTGTAAACCTCTTCTTGGAGTCCTAGGTGTGAGAGGAGCCAGGCTGTCAAGTGAAGTGTCTTGAGTTTGGGGTGCAGAAGGGTCCCCTCTTCCTGAGACAGATGGTTGGGAGAGTAACAGAGGTTGAGGGGAGGTTTCTGAGCTAGTTGAAGAAACAGAGGAAACCATGGTTGCCTGGGCCAGTAAGGGGCAATGAGGATTATCATTCCCCTGTTGGCCCGAAGCTTGAAAAGTGTCTTTGCTATGAGGGGGAAAGGAGGAAACTCATAAAAAAGATTCTGTCCCTAATGGAGGAGAAATGCATCTGAGCTCTCCCTGTGAGGGGATGGGATCCTCGAGCAGAAATGAGGTAGTTGAGCATTTACAGAAGAAGCAAAGAGGTCAATTATTGGCCTCCCTCAAAGATGGAACAAGTGTTGTGCTACTTGAGATTCCAACTGCCACTCATGTGGATAGATGATGCGACTCAGTCGGTCAGCTAAGGAATTCTCTGTTCCTGGAAGGTATACTGCATGGAGGTGAATTCCCTGAGAAATTGCCCAGTTTCACAACTGGATGGCCTCTTTGCATAAGGGGAGAGAGCCTGTCCCTCCCTGTTTGTTTATATAAAACATGGCCACCTGGTTCTCCATCTGAATGAGGATTTAGTGGTCCCTGAGTTGGGCAGAGAAGACTCGGATGGCGTTGAAGATTGCTCTGAGTTTGAGGAGATTGATGTGTAGGAGATTCTCTTGAGTAGTCCATAGACCCTGGGTCATAAGACCCTTCAGGTGAGCTCCCCAACCTAGCTTTGATGCATCAGTCCATCGGGGTACACTGTGGTACAGACCTTTGAAAAGGTACGAGGAGGTTGTGTGGTTTTCACCACCACTGAAGGGCTGATCTCATCTGAGGAATGATGATGATGGAGTCTGAGAGGTAGTCTGTGGACTGCTTCCAAGGCTGTGAAAGAGTCCATTGTGCTAGTCTCATGTTAAGATGGGCGTATGGGATGGCATGGACTGTGGAGGCCTTGTTGCCTGAAGGCTTAGGAATATTCTGGCCGTTATTGATGCTTGTTGTACTTGTGAGGCCAAGGTCATTAGTTTGGCACATCTGTCGTCTGGTAGAAAAGCTTGGGCTTGGAGCGTGTCTAGATGAGCTCCTATGAACTCTAGATTTTGAGTTGGAGTGAGGTGTGATTTTGGATAATTTATGGCAAACCCTAACTCCTGTAAGATGTGGATAGCCTTTTTGAGGGCAGCGGTGATTTCTAGAGTGGTATCTGCCCTTAGCAACCAATTGTCTAAGTAGGGAAACAGAAAGATCCCCAAAGATCAAAGGTAGGCAGCGACCACAACCAGACACTTTGGGAGTCATTCCATACAAGACATCCAGGCTCCTGTGCACCCGATCAGAATTGGACGCACAGAGGCAGACACGATTCTGATCCCGCGGGACACGTCTAGCCCCTGCGGGATCAGAATCACATCTAAGCCTGTACGTGCAGGCCGGTACCTGATTCCCATTGGCTTGTATGTACAGGCCCCTGCCTGGCTAACTCAGTCAAGGCTCCTGAATGGAGCCATGGCACCATGGCATCTGGTTTCCATGACACCAGTTGCCATGCCATTCAGGAGCCACCATCCCCGGCCGCCGACCGCTTTCATCTTTCCCTGCAGCCCAACTTTCCCTGCAGCCCAGCCCCCGATGTCTAGGGGGACTTATTCCACCTTGGAGGTGGAATAAGTCCCCGTCCAGTCTGCCGGCCCCAGACATACAGTGCTGACATCAGAATCAGCCCTGTACGTCCGGGGCCATGGACTGCCCACTGCCCGCCCTAACTCTGCCACCGTACCGCCCATTCCTGTCCCCATCTAAGCCTCCCCATACAAACTCCTTGTTCATATGGGGAGGTTAGTCAGGGACAGCAAAAGGGGACAAATGGACCCCTTTGTGAACACTCTGGGTGCCGAGGATAAACCAAAGGGAAGGACTCGATATTGGTAATGATTGTTCTGTAAAACAAATCTGAGGAACTTTCTGTAATCTGGGTGGATGAGGATGTGTGTATAAGCATCCTTTAGGTCTAAGGAGCAAAGCCAATCATTTGGTTGAAGGTAAGGAAGAAGGGTACCTAGAGAAATCATTTTGAATTTTCCTTGACCAGGAATTTGTTGAGATTTCGGAGATCTAGTATGGGCCTGTGGCTTCTTGTCTTCTTTGGATATGAAAGTATCGGGAGTAGAACCTCAGGCCTTGTTGAGAGAGAGGTACTTCCTCTATTGCCCCCTGAAGTAGTAGAGAGTGGATCTCCTGTTGTAACAAGGTGGTTTGATGGAGATCTAAGGAGGGTTGGCCTACAGAATTAGTGTGTGGAAGATCTCTGAATTTCTACTGCAGACCCTGGTTTACTAGATGCAAGGTCCAGGGTTCTGAGGTGATGTTTCTCCAGCAGTGTGCAAAATGCACTAGTCTCCCTGGGATCCTGGGAGGATTGGCCATGCTCCCCAGAAAGGAGTCAAAAACTCTGAGATGGTTGAGTAGGAGGAGCAGGTTGTGGCTTGGTAACCTTAGGTTTCCTGAGTTGTTTTTGGCCCTGCTGTCTTTGTTGTTGTGGAGCAGAGTAGGAGGAAGAGGAGTGATAGGGTGGATAATAACGCCTCTTCTTTGGGAAGAAGGGTTGCTTGGTGGCAGTCTTCTTTTTAGAAGGATCTGCCATCTTTCTAGAAAGCCTCTTCATAGTGAGGTCTTCTGTTTCTATCTCACCTGCTTTTTCCCTCTATCTCTGGCCAAAAAGATTCTCCCCATTTCATGGAATGTTGATTAACTTATCTTGGACCCTTTGTTCCAGGTCAGATGCCTGAAGCCAGACTATTCGTCTAACTCCAATGCAGGCTGCAGCCATCCTGCTGTTGGCCTTAAAGGCATCAAAGGCTGCCCTTGTTAGAAATTTTGAAGTGTTCTGGGCATGTGTGAGTAAAACCTGATGTGCTGTCTGTTTCTTAGGAGGCAGCAAGGTGGTATATTCTGCTAGATCCCTCAAAACATCCCTAAGGAACATGCCCATATATAGCATGTAAGAATCTATTCTGGAAGCTAACATTGTTGCCTGGAAGGCTTTTCTCCCAAAGGCATCGCGGGTTGTGGCCTCCATCCCAGGAGGAACTGAGGAGTGATTCTTTTGGCTTTTAATTCTTCTCATTGCAGACTCAACTACCATAGAGTAGTGAGGTTTTTGAAACCCTGGAGGAGGAGGGACTCTGTAAAGAGTATCCAACCTCTTAGAGACTGCAGGAGTTCACATGGGAGACTCCCATATTTGAGCCATCAAGTTTCTCAAGATGTTGTGCACCAGGAGGGTTGCCACCTCCTTCGGTGCTCATAGATACTGGAGAATGTGCAACTCCTCTGCCCTGGGTTCTGTCTCCATAGCCACTGCTACTTCCAGGTCAGCTACTATGTCCTTAATAAAATCTTGAAAGGACAAGTCCTCAGGCGGAGACCTCTGACACTCATAAGGAGGCAATGGATCTGATGGCACATCCCTGATGGTATCGGAATCGATGGATTCGGAGTTGGAGGCCTCCGGCGCTGAATCAGAGTTTGGAAGGAAATCAAAATAATCTTTATGAGGCCTCCTATAACTTCGTTATTTGGTGTGTTTAGAGGTCAAAGGTATCAAGAGCGGCGGTACCGGAGACCTTGGTATTGGTTTCTCAATGGCCCAATGTGATGCAGGTGATGCCTGCGGAAGGGTATCGAGAGGGTTCTCCGTGGCCACTGGTGGTGGTAGAACCAGTGCCAATTGCGATACTCCCAATGCCAACAGTGTCACTACTGCCAGGAGCGCAGCGATGCTCTTTTAAATGGCGATGACCGAGTCATCGAGCATCGATACCAAGGGAGGAGTGGCTCCGGACATGATTGGGTGGGCCACAACTCCTGACACCTGTATTGGGGGCTCCACCAAGGATTGTACCTTGGGGGCATCCCTGAACCCCTTTCCGGCTTTGGAAGGTGAGGCCTCCCACCGGGGCTGCTTCGCTGGCTGGTCTGCATTGGAGTGAGAGGAGTGTTGGTGACGATGCCGCTGCTTGGTGTCCGATGCTGACACCGACCTTAAGGTTGATGATCTCGATGCTATCAACGTCTTTTTTTTTGTTTTGCACTTGAGATTCAGATCGATGCTTGTCCTTCTGACTAAGTGGGAATCTAGAGGTATGGGAGGACTTAGATGGAGTCGATGCCTCTGTGGAGTGAACTGAAGGAGATGAGTCTGTTGGAAAATGCTTAGCTTTCTGTTTGTCCCAATTCTTCCTCCCTTTGGCAGTCATGTGGTGACAGGGGGGCAGGAATCTACATAGTGGTCTGGGCCTAAACACTTGAGGCACCGGCTATGCTCATCAGCGATGGAAATTAGCACACCGAGCATTTTTTAAACCCATTCCGATGCTTTTCCATTTCTGGGAAAAAGACTGAGGCAAAGTTAAATTGCGCGATGGTGTACGGTAAAGCCATAGGTCTTAAATCCAACAAGATACAAGAAAAAATGAAAGAAAAAATTATATAAAATATCCTGCCGCAGCGATAGCAGTTCTTGGGGATGTGCTCGGGTCCCAGGCAGCGTAGGCAAGTGTCATGGGTGTCCGTGATGCTCATTTTTCTTTTGCAACGTGAGCATTTTTTAAATCCAGATTTTGGCATTGTTTGATTGTAGACGTAGTTGTAGGAGAGCATAATCCGTCTTGCTGGCAAGGTGGAACGAAGAAGACTGGCTGGACTAGGGGGCGAGCCGGTGAGGTGGGCTACCTGGGCATGCTCAGAAAGGTAACCTTTCTGAGCTCTGGAGAGCACTTCCGTATCTATGGCGCTGCCTGGAGGACATCACCAGGTGTGGCTGACTTATTTATTTATTTTATTTATTTACATTCTCTTATATACCGCGCTATTCTGCATCAGTGCGGTTTACATTGAACAAACTGAAATTACATTGAACAGGGCATTATAACTTGGAGATAACTATTTTACAGGGAACATGGGCTATGGAGGGTTAAGTGGCTTGCCCAAGACCACAAGGAGCACCTGTGGGACTAGAAACCCCAGTCCTTCCGGCCCAAGGTTGCTGTCCTCTAGTGGGATTTGAACCCCCGACCTTCCGGCCTGAAGTACCTTGCCCCAACCACTAGGCTACTCCTCCACTTATCCTGCTAGTTCATGGAGAAAGTAAAGTACTCGATGGTACCATGAAAAAACTAAGAAGCCTCTTGACGTGGCCGACAGAGATGAGGTCCCAATGGCTCCATGGAAATAAGGCAACTGAGGAGACCAGGAGCGAAAGCGGGAAGGCAGCTATGCATGCATGGAGGAATGCTCCCAAACGCTTTTCTATTGGATACTGGGGAGTGTTCCCACGCCGGCTCCATTAGTGCTGACACAACCCATATTTGAAGATTGACTTCCTGCTTGTTCCTGGAGATAAACCCTTGAAAACAACATGAAAAATGAAATGTTCTCATGCAGACTCCTATTTTTAATTACACTGCAGCACACTACTGGCATCCAGCCCTTCATACTTCGAGTTTGTCAGCCTAACATGGTTTATAGCTCGGCTCTTCCTTCATACTTTATTTATTTCTTTACAAATGTTTATAACCTGGCACTTTAAAAAAAAAGGCATGGAGGAGTAGCCTAGTACCCAGGAGATTTGGGTTCGATTCCCCTGGCACTCCTTGTGACTTTGAGCAAGTCACTTTACCCTCCACTGCCTTGGAAGAAAGGCCTGCAATCTATTTCCCGTCACACTATCAAGTAAACCCAGGGACTGCTGGGTCACCAGGAGTCAGCATTGACTTGACGGGACTTAAAAAAACAAAATTTATAACCTGCAAGAGTTCTGCAATGAAATGTATTTCAGAGTGTGATGTGATAAGATATATCCACTGTGCCTTGTCCTCTGTCCAAAACAGCTTCATAGAGCCAAGGAGCAGTTAAAGGTTATGGATGGGACTCCGAAAGCCAGGCAATCCCAACATAATTTGAGATCATAAGTAAAGGGCTGGGATGGTGGGGTGAGCAATTTACCACAAAGAAGTATCATATCAGTTACAGTTCAACTGTAAAATAGTAACAAAGAAATAGAAACATAGAAATATGATGACAGAAAAAGACCACATGGCCTATCTAGTCTGTCCCTCCACATCAACAACCACAACAGTCCCCCTTTTTCCTTCAGAGATCCTCTGTGTTGGTCCCATGCTTTTTTGAATTCAGTTACTGTCCTCATCTCTACCACCTCCACTGGGAGACTATTCCATGGATCCACTACTCTTTTCGTAAAGAAATATTTCCGCATATCACTCCTGAATCTATCTCCCTTCACCCTCATCCCATGTCCCCTCGTAGCAGAACTTGCTTTCAATTAAAAGAGGCTCTCTCCCTGAACATTTATGCCACGGAGGTATTTAAACATCTCAATCATATCACCTCTATCCCGCCTTTCCTCTAAGGTGTACATATTAAGATCCTTCAGTCTGTCCTCATATGCTTTATAATGAAGCCCACTAATCATTTTAGTAGCCACCCTCTGCACCGACTCCATCCTGTTCACATCCTTTTGAAGGTGCGGTCTCCAGAATTGCACACTATACTCCAAATGAGGTCGCACCAAAGACTTATACATAGGCACTATCACCTCCCTTTTTCTGCTAGCCTTTCCTCTCCATATGCACCCAAGTATCCTTCTAGCTTTTGCTGTCGCCTTTTCTACCTGTTCAGCCACTCCAAGATCATCAGACACAACCACACCTAGGCCCTGCTCTTCCTTGGACTGATCATAGATGTTCAGCTGGTCCCCAATGGCCAGCGACCAGTCTGGTTTTATTTGTTGGTGAACTGCTTGGATGGATAATGTAAAAAGTGTTATAGGAAGTCTGTACGTTATTGTAGTAATGAATAGATCTGCCTGGACTGCCGCAGCTGTTTGCAGCTCTGTCTCATGCATATTCATTAGAAATATCCTGAAGACCAGATTGGCCTGAGGACTGTTGGACACTTCGGGACTAGAAATCTTATACACTATCCAAAAGCATTCAAAGAAAAAGAATTTACTATCCCAAACAGGGCCGGATTTACCTTGAGTGAGGCCCTACGCCAACAAAAATTGTGGGCCCCCAGAAAAAATAAAAACGAGATCAACTTACCAAAACAGAAATGGCAATAGATGTATAGAATTGCCTGACATAAAGAGGCAATAGGGACAAAATCAGCATCGGAATTCAAGAAATACATTAAAAAAGACATATTCCAGTTAATAAATTCAAAATAAAAAGTATTTTTCTACCTTCTGTTTGGGCGTTTTATTTTTCAGTTGCAATTGCTCCAGTCACTTTCTTCTGGTTTCTTCGTGTCTTCTGCGAGCTATCCATTTGTCCTTTCTTCTCTTTTAGATGTGTTCCATTCTCTCTCTATTTCTGCTTTAACATACTGATTGTTTCCCTTTTGCTCTTTCCCCCAATTCTTTCCTTATTCCTTTATCATCCATTTAAATTTCACCCTTCCATTTTCAAGCCCCTCTTACTCTCCCAATACCCAGCCCATCATAGACTTTTCTTCCACACAAAATATTTTTCCCCTCTCCATTCTCATTCCCCATCCATTCTAGTCCTCCCCCCAAATCAGTTCCCTTATAGTTCTAGACCCACCCAGCATCCACTCCCTTCTAGTCCCATTCTCCCATGCCCCACATCAGCCCATTTCCAGTCCTATTCTAGCTCTTCATCAGCCCATTTCCAGTGCTAGCCTTCACAACACAGGCCATTTCCAGTCCTAGCCCCCCCCCCCCCCATCACAGCCTATTTCCAGTCCTAGCCCCCACCATCACATCCCATTTGCAGTCCGAGTCCCCCTGCACCATCACAGCCCATTTGCAGTCCTAGTTTCCCCCCCCCCCACCATCACAGCCCATTTGCAGTCCAAGTTACCCCCCCCATAGCCCTTTTCCGGTCCAGGTCCCCCCGCCATCACAACCCATTTCCAGTCCAAGTCCCCCTCCCCATAGCCCTTTTCCGGTCCAGGTCCCCCTCCCCATCACCAACCATTTCCAGTCCATTTCCCCCCCCCCCACCATAGCCCTTTTCAGTTCCAGGTCCCCCCCCCCCATCAAATCCCATTTCTTTCCTTTCCAAGTACCCCCCCCCATAGCCCTTTTCCGGTCCAGGTCCCCCCCCCCCTTCACAACCCATTTCCAGTCCAAGTCCCCCCCCCCCCCCCATAGCCCTTTTACAGTTCAGGTCCCCCTCCCCATCACAGCCCATTTCTTTCCAGTCCAAGTCCCCCCCATAGCCCTTTTCCCGTCCAGGTCCCCCCCCCCCCATCACAACCCATTTCCAGTCCAAGTCCCCCCTCCCCCATCGCCCTTTTAAATTTCTGTTTCCTCCCCCCCCCCCATAACACCGCCCATTTCTTTCCTGTAAAAGTCCCCCCCCCGCCCTTTTCCGGTCCAGGTCCCCCCCCCAATCACAGCCTATACAGTCCTTGGTCCCCCCGACCAGCACCGCGGCTGTCTGAGAGGCTTCAGAGGGAGCCGGGTAAGCTCGCGCAAGGCCCCGGCTCCCTCTGTAGAGCCGCCAGCGTGAAGAGCCTTTTCCTTCACGCTGGCGGCTGTATCTGTGAAGCCGCGAATGCTGGGAAAGGTTAAAGGGCATTGCCTTTAACCTTTCCCAGCAATCACGGCTTTACAGATACAGCCGCCAGCGTGAAGGAAAAGGCTCTTCACGCTGGCGGCTGTACAGAGGGAGCCGGGGCCTCGCGCGAGCTTACCTGGCTCCCTCTGAAGCCCTGCGGTGTGTGGGCCGGCCCCGGGTGGGCCCTTGCCAGCTGTGGGCCCTACGCCATGGCGTACATGGCGTATAGGTAAATCCGGCCCTGATCCCAAACAACTCCTGTATAAAGTGATGTAGAGGAAGGGAAACTGTTTCTGTTACAGGAGAGATGGGGTCTTGCCTTCCCCAGCTCCCACATCTTGATCACATATGAGGGGGCAGCCCCACTATGGTGCTGTTAGAAAACCTGTCTCTCTGCTTTCTGTCATGAATCGTGGATTGGTGTGGGCTAGGGGTAGAGAGTGGGCGTGGTCAGCACTGCGCAATTATTGTGGGGCGGTAAACACCATGCGCTAACTGCAACCCTTGCACTTTCTGTGGGTTCACCTAACACCATCTCCATAGGTGGGGTTAAGTGCTGCTGTGGCACATTCAGTGTGGTAATTGCTGGGAACATGCTGGACACACTCCCCCCGGTAGTTAGCACACAGATATTGCAACTCCCGCGTGTTCCTTGCGCACATTAGCAAAAAGGCCTTTTGGTTTGATGGCATCAGCTGTACAGTGCCTTGTGGTGACATGGATAGGAAATGTGGTTTACAAATTATTCAGTTTATTATTATTTATTTATTTATTTGCATTATTTATTTATTTGCATTATTTGATATACTGCCTTTTGTGCTAATAAGGAGGTGGTATACATTACAGAAACAAATAATAATAAATTAAAAAACAACAGTTAGTACTAAAAACATTATTTGATGCCAGTGACTAGCAGTGTGAATGGGGCTTGCCAGGGTCATATCCGGCCCCGACATCGAGTATCCAGGGTGGTCACATAGGCCGATTGCTAAGCGGGCAGTGGTGATACTGAGCTGCTGCCTGGCTAGCGATATGCAGAGAAAGTTAGGCCATATCATTAACCGGACAGCAGCTTAATATCGCCATTGCTGGGTTAACAATTGGTGCTGCCTCTGCTCTGTCCTCGACACACCTTGATGCTATGCGGTGAGCATCCAGGCGTGTGGGGCTGGCAGTCACGGGCTGGCAGTCACAGGCCGGCAGTTGTGTTCATACCGCTGAATATCCTGTTCACCGTGGTTAACAGCTTTGCTAACCCCGTCAATCGCATGGAATATCAGGCCTAATGGAAGTATAAAAATATAAACTGAAACATAAAACAATGAAAACTTAGGTACAGACTACATAAACAGAACAATTTGTAATAGCACAACAATTCTTTCTAGTAGACAGAAGCAAAATAAAATAAAATTAAAAAAAAGAAATGCATCAGAAAGGTGTTGCCAAAGAAGAGGGATGTAGATTAATCAACAGGAGAGCCAGGGTGAGAAGCCAAGAGTCCCAAACAGTCTCTTATGCAACACAATTTTTAATTAAAATGTGCCGTATGTGGAGCTGCAAGATGCTGACACATGTCTGGAAATGATTATTTTCCAGGTGAACATCCTCTTTTTGTGAAGGAAGCATGGGGCAAAGATCTTTTCTTCCTCCTCTTTACAGCCTCATTTCTTTGCCCAGTTCCTTGCTGCTGCTACAAATATCCGACACCATCACAGTACAGGCCAGAAATCTCTGGAGCAAAGAGGATGGGCGCTGGGGGGAGGGGCCCCCTGGAATGCTGCAGTGCGGATCTGAGCTCTGGAGCGAAATCTAGAACAAAGTGAAGACTGTGCAGCACAGCCATGGGACACTTCAGACCTGAGCCAGCCATTAATCAACTCTCCCTCCCCCGCCCCTCTTCCTTCCTGTGCTCTAGGGTTGGGTCTAGTCTGAGGCATGTGGGACGAGCCCTTTCAGCATATTACCCAGCCCGGTTTGTTGCTTTCTATGCAAGATTTGGCTGAGTTTACTCTTTACTACTTCTACTTGATAACTTGTCCCATGCTCATGTCCTAAACTTCCTTTCACAGTCAATTTAAATACATGTATGTTAATAAAAAGCAAAACATTCAAGTACATACAAATCTACCAAACGTTAACTACAAACTTACTATAAAGCCATATTTTATTAGCTAATAATATGACTGCAAGCTTGCTGAAACGGCCATGTGTTTATTAAATTCTAGAAGATGAAGCAATCGTGCCCCAAAGCTGATTGCAGTAGGTGGTAACATTAGATGCTCACCATACTCTGAAACTACACCACGTTGGTTGGGCGACAAGGTCATTTTACTATTTCATATGTACAGAGACGGCAGAAAAGAAGTCCATTACTGAATGCTCTCTCGCCTATAGTCAGCTCATGGTGTGGTTCTGCAGGTACCCTAAATGTTGTATTAGTATTTCTCAAGACAATGAGTTGCAAGCAGTATAGAGAAAATGAAAAAGCTGGACAACAGAGTGGACAAGTGGTTAATGCAGCACCTTAAAAAACAAAGGAAACCAGAGTTCAAATCCCATTGATGCTTTGTGTGACTTTGGATGGCTCATTTAACCCTCTCTTTGGCTTTTGCAGCTCATGCCAGGTGTCATGTTAGCTGCAGGACTGTAGCAAGTCATAAATGTTCCCTGTGTGACTTGCAAACCTACTGCTCCCCTGATGACTTCAGACTTTTGTCGTTTGCTGCATCCTCCCATCCCCCCATGCCCAGCGTCTCCCCATCTTACCCCACCCCCTCATGTCCAGCCGGCTCCCTCTGGCCTGCCCTTGCCCCACCACCTCTTCTCCTGCTCCTTTGATGGCAGCTGCAGAGGCGGCAGCGGACCTCCAATTAAAAGAAAGCGTGGGTCTTCCCGACTCTGCACTTGCATGGCTGGTCTGATATATGCTCGCGTCACAGGAGGGAGGGACCAGACCCATCATGCAAGCGCAGAGTGCAAAGACCCATGTTTTGTTTTGTTTTAAGTGGAGGTCCACTGCCACCACCAAGGGAACAGGAGAAGTGGCGGCAGCATGGGGGGAGCCGAGGTCAGCAGTCAGCAACCCTAAACACGCCCCAAATGTTTTGCTCCCTGTGCCTGAGTACGGTGCTGGTTAGCTGTTGCGACCATGCATAGCCTTTCCCTAGCAGATAGTACTGCAAGAATGCAGAGATTGTGGGGCAGCAGCACCACAGATGCAGCTAACACTAACCATGATGTCTGCAAAACATGCGGTTAACAGATGCTGTTACTGACACTCCCACTTTCCACCTATACCCCGCCAGGCCATGCAGCTACTGCACGATCTGCCATTAGCTGCTACCATAGCCTGCTCTTCCTGCATTATTGCGGTGTTAGCAGCTAATGCGCTTTAGTAAATATGCCTCTTAGATTGTAAGCTCTCTGGGGATAGAGAAATATCTGAGCCCGAGTACTACTGAAAAAGATGTGAGCCAGAAACAAAGAGAACTAGTTTTGCCTTTGAATGGCCTGGACCTGGAGGTCTGGTGCGTTTACAAATTTAATGATAACTTAAAAAAAAACCCTTGGAACTTCAGCTTGGGCCCAAGAATAAGCAGTCTGGAAGCTGAAGCCTCAAGCGTGTTGACCTTGATCTTTGCTTGGAATAAAGAATTCAGAAAAATGATATGAATCAGAACAGTGAAATAAAGAAAGTGACCAAATTACGATGCATTAAAGAAACACACACACAGAAAAACATTTCTGATGTATCCCTCTGAAAAATTAATGCTGACGCCACCTTATAAATGTAATTAGACCTGAAAGAGCTTTAGTCCAATAGCATGCACCCTCTCATGGGTTAAATGACATTGCTTGTTACATTTAGTGGTCATTCCGAGAAAGGTTGACACAGAATCACTGAAGCAACCTTAGTGTGTGTGTCTATTTCAGTGTACTGTATATACAGGAAGATTTCTTAAGACCAATGATTATATTGAGCGTCACTTAAATACCTGAAAAGTAAATGATCTTCAAGGTGTAATTCACCAAGATCTTCTTTTCCTCCTTCTTAAATATATAGAAACATGACAGCAGAAAAGACCATATGGCCTATCTAGTCTGCCCTTCCATATCAACTCTAATAGTCCCTTTTTTTCCTTTAGAGATCTTCTGTGTTTGTCCCATACTTTCTTGAATTCAGATACTGTCCTCATCTCTACTACCTCCACTGGGAGACTATTCCATGCATCTACCACTCTATCTGTAAATAAATATTTCCACATATTACTCCTGAGTCTATCCCCTTTCACTCTCATGCTATGTCTCCTCGTAGCAGAGCTTGCTTTCAATCAAAAGAGACTCTCATGCATTTTTGCCACGGAGATAGTTAAACATTTCTATCATATCTCCTGTATCCCGCCTTTCCTTTAACGAATACATATTAAGATCCTTAAGTTTGTCCTCATATGCTTTATAATAAAGACCACTAACCATTTCAGTAGCCACCCTCTGCACAGACTCCAACCTATTTATATCCTTCTGAAGGTGCGGCCTCTAGAACTGCACACAATACTCCAAATGTTCTTGTTCTTATCTGTCTGTACATAGTTATACCATTATGGTTTGTAATAACTGTTCCATGTATCTGGTTTGTTTAAATGTAAACCGCCCCTGATCTCTGGATCTATAGAAAAACTGTTTAAATAAATAAATGAGGTCACACCAAAGACTTATACAGAGGCACTATCACCTCTTTTTCCTACCGGCCATTCCTCTCCGCATGCACCCAAGCATCCTTCTGGCTTTTGATGTTGCCTTTTCTACCTGTTCAGCCACTTTAAGATCATCAGAAACAATCATGCCCAGGTGACGCTCTTCTTTCATAGACCGAAGTACTTTGCCCCTACACTGTACTGCTCCCTTGGATTTTTGAAGCCCAGACACATAACTCTGCATTTTTTAGCATTAGCTGCCAAATTCTTGACCATTCTTCAAGCTTAGGTAGATCCCTCCTCACGTTACCTACACCTTCCTGGATGTCTACTCTATTGCAGATTTTGATATCATCCGCAAAGAGGCAAACCTTACTCAACAGCCCTTCTGCAATATCATTAACAAAAGTGTTAAAAAGAATTGGACCAAGAACAGATCTCTGTGGCACACCACTGGTAACATCCTTCTCCTCAGAGTGAGCTCCATTTACCTGTACACTTTATCGCCTCCCATGCAACCAATTTCTAACCCAGTCAGTCACTTTAGGGTCCATCCCTAGGGTGCTCAATTTATTTATAAGTCGCCTGTGTGGAACGGTGTCAAAGGGTTTTCTGAAATCTAAGCACACCACATCTAGGTCTCTCCTTTGGTTCAAATCTCTGGTCACCCAGTCAAAGAAATAAATCAGATTTTTCTGACAAGACCTACCTCTGATAAACCCATACTGCCTCAGATCCTAGAAACCATTGGACCCCAGAAAACTCACTATCCTCTGTTTTAGCAGTGTTCCAAATGAATTACTCACTACAGAAGTCAGACTAATCAGCCTGCAATTCCCAACCTCATCCTTACTTCCGTTTTTGTATAAAGGGACCACATGTGCCTTTCTCCAGCCCTCTGAGAACACTCCCCTCTAAAGAAGTATTGAAAATGTAAGTCAGTGCAGCTGCTAGAATGTGTGACATAGCAAGTCCTTCTGGCCCGGTAGAAATGCTTGAAAACCAGGTAGAAAGTGCAGGGCTGCAAGATAAACAAAGACACATGGCTACCAGTTGTCAGGGAAACAAGGCACGAGAGAAGGAAACACGCCCCTGCTATCAGTTTAGCAAAGAGTCATGGGGAAAGTCTGAACACCTGCTAGGGGGTGGAGCCAGGCCCTACCCAGGAAGGCTGTCTCATAAGGAGGCCCCAGCAGGCAGAGAGGGAGGAGAGAGAGAGGAAAGCAGACTTCCGGTCAGAAGTTGGAAGGAGTTTTCAGCTGAAGGGAGGTCAGAGGCTCCGGCTGAGAGCTATCGAAGGAGCAGACCAGACCAGCTGAAGCATACACGGGATTACAAGCAGCCAGGAAGGCATTTGGAAACTGCCTCACACAGGTTCAGCAGGGAACCTACCGGTATTTTTAAACCCCAGAGAAAAACTTCCACAGCCAGGTCCCCAGGTAAGCCTAAGGGCTGGAGTTGCCAGAAATATTGGGGGTTTATTGACCCAGAAGGTTGGGGCTACGGTGGAGAGTACCAGGGAGAAAATGAATGTTTAGAGCTACGTCAAACCCAAGAGCTCTGCATTAAACCCAAGGTGGGAGAAAAGGGCGCGGCCCCAGAGAGAGCCAGGCAAACAATCTCTGCTTCAGTG
Source organism: Ichthyophis bannanicus (assembly GCA_033557465.1). Lineage (NCBI taxonomy): Eukaryota > Metazoa > Chordata > Amphibia > Gymnophiona > Ichthyophiidae > Ichthyophis > Ichthyophis bannanicus. Next base: position 126,438,898 of record CM066049.1, read on the forward strand.
GGGGAACGTGTAGGAACGGAGCCAGCCTGGTTAAATGTTCATAGGAAGGAAATGAACTGTATGATTACTTGGGCTGAACAGAGAATATCTTTATGTTAGAAAGATATGGTGAAGAAAGTACAAGCTGGCTGTGAGGGAAACAGAGCTGTATGAAACCATGTGCTGAATTTCAACCTGCTGGAAAGAAAAATGTTTATTTCATGCTGAAGAAAGCTATTCTTATTTTTGTCCTTTTTGCTGCCAGAAGAGCAGATATTTTGTGTTACCTTTTTATCCTTGTGAAGTCCAACCCCAGGAGGGGAAATAAATCCCTTTTTGCTTGCAAACATTCTGAGTCACACTACTCTTCATTTGAACTGGTGGTAAACTACATTTCCCTACAAGCACTGCTCCAGGAAGTAGCAGAACATTGGTTTAAAGAAGGAACTTAAACTCCTTAACCCCTACCTACGGGTACTGGAAAGGGGAGGGATCACAAATGTCACTAGGTTCCTTCAATATTCTTGGATGTATCCCATCTGGTTCCATCACTTTGTCTACAAAGTTTACCTGGTTTCTCACAAACTCTGAAAATTGTTTAAGATCCCTGTCACTTCTGTTCCTATTTGTTAGTGTTTTCTGAGGTCCTGTTCCTGGCTCTTCTTCTGTGAACACAGAACAGAACTATTTGTTAAGCAATTTTGCTTTATCCTCATCAGCTTCTACATATTCCTCCCCCTCCCCCTTGAGTCTCACAATACCACTTTTGCCCTACCCCCTCTCACTAACACATCTGAAAAAAGTCTTGTCCCCCCATTTTATTGCATTGGCTATTTCTTCTTCTTTTTGTATCTTTGCTTTCCTGACTACTTTCCTAGCTGCTCTCAGTTTTTCCAAATATTGATGCTTGTCTTCCTTTTTCTGTGATCTCTTGTATTTTATGAAGGCCACCCTCTTTTTCTTCACTTTCTCAGCTATTTCTTTTGAGAACCATAGTGGCCTTCCTTTTCTTTTACATTTATTTACCTTTCTAACAAAAAGGTTTGTTGCCCTTAAAATATCCCTTTTCAGTTTTGCCCATTGCTGTTCTACATCCCCCAGCTGTTCCTATCTTGCTAACGACTCCTTGAGGTATTATCCTGTCTTGCAAAGTTAGTTTTCCTAAAGTCTAAGACCTTTGCCTTTGAATGGATTTTATCAGCCCTAGTCCTAATACTGAACCACACCATCTGGTGATCACTGGATGCGAGATGATCTCCCACTATAACATCATAACAAGATAACACTCCATCATCCCCAGTACTGAGCACAATGTCAGTGATAGCAGCAGTGGGATTTGAACCCTGATTGCCCTGTTCCTAAATCACTGCTGTAACCATTGGCCTATACTAGACATCCATATAGACACACAAATATTTTTATTTATCTTTGGACACACAGGGCCCGATATTCAAAAAAAAACCTGAGCTCCTACGTTAGGCTCCTAAATTTGTGCCCTATTTTCAGCCACACTTAGATGCCAATGTTTTCAGCTGAAAAAATCATCCTAATTTAGGAGGTTAAAATTTACGGCCCTGAATTTAGGCTTGACATTCATTTGCGTAGATTTATGAGCCTAATTTAGGTGTTAATCAGTGCTAAACTCCTAACCTCTTTTCCCCACCCTAAACCCATCTTCATTAGAACATACTCACATAAGATACGCCACACTGGGTCAGACCAAGGTCCATTAAGCCAAGTATCCTCATTGCTCCCTACCTTTTATGCTCTTTAGTATAGTAAATTTTAAGCAAAAATGAAAGCAGTCAGCCCTAGTAAATTTTCAGAGAGGTAAATTTAGGAGCATAAGTCTCAAAGTTATTGCATAAATTCTTTGAATATTGGGCCCACATTTTTTATGGTGGGTTTGTGAGTTCAGATGAACTGCCAGTCTTTATATTTCTGCTATCAGTAATCTGCTGTTTTTTTCTTATGTATTTTATAAAGCGGACTCTCATTTTATCCTTCAAGATGTACAGAACCATAGCAAGTTCCATTTCTTCACATTCTAAATGGGATTTTCATCAAAGGGAGCTATAGGATGCACCACTGCGGGAACCACTTTGTGTTACTGTTGGATATGAAAGCAAAAGCTTTAATTTGGATTGTATAAGACGTACAGTATCTGTGACTCATGGTGCAATGGAGCGCGTCTGCTCTGTACTGCTGTCGTAAGTAGGTTATGTTTACACTGTGCCATTGACACTACTGCTTTCTCTTTCTATCAATGTTAGATAAAAATCCCAATAGATTATTGAAAACATATCGAACGGACCTTTGCATAGCTTTATCAATGAGCTGTCTTGTCAGCTAGAATAAAGTTTCATGTCTTCATCTGCAAGTGAGAATTCTGCTCCCCTTGACATATGAGAAGAGAGTTTCTATGACCCACCACCATCTCATCGAGACCCCATTAGGTCTTCTATGTCTTCAGTGAAGTTATCTTCTGGCTAAGATGAATCTGCAGAACTTGCCCCAGGGGGCTTCAGGGTCCAAACAAGTAAGGGAACAATTTTGCATGGTGTGCACTGCTTGCCAGGTCCATTGCACCTTTAGCCTATGAATATTGCAGCTAATGTTTCCCTTTGAAAACCGGCAGTCACAAGATACACAAACTAAAAGCGTCCATGTGCTTTGCATTTGCTATTTGTGTGAGTGAGAAAGCACACCTACATAGGAAATGAAAAGTATATAAACCTTCTTATTCCCTTGCAACCCCCTCTTTTGTTCTGGCTAAAATTACACATACTGTGGAAGCCCATAAGTACTCTTAGCTGGGGAAATGGCAATTTTTCAAGCTAAATAGTTTAGACAATTGTCCTCCATAATTATTAAATGTACTCTTTATGTCTCCACAGTGAAAATGTTACTAGAACCTGCTCATGATATTCATGTATCCAGTGTGAGAGCATCAGTAATCCTGTAACAGGCACTTGGTCAGTGCCGGAACGAAAGATACTTCCAGGTTCCTGGAACAGACCATGAAACCTTCTAGACTTTGCAAACATATTAATGCAGACATTTCACTCATTTTTGGGAGATGTGATGGAGAGAAATACACAACATTACCTAATATTATGTGTGAATATTAGCATTCATAACAGGGATAATCACCTCGATTGTGACCTAACTGAATATTCTTGTTGAGATCCACCCCACTATTATCTTTGGCAGAAACCCCTCCAAAGCTCATAGCCCTATTTACAGTCATTCTATAGAATTACTCAGCCTAGGACATTATTGCTTGTCTGGAGACCTTGAGCCTGAAGCTTTTTTTCTCTCTCTCATGCTGCAAGAAAGTTATTTAAACTAGCTCAACAATATCTGGCCTTGCCTCATGTAGAATGTGTTATATACAGAGGCCTTGGTTCTCTTTTAGAGCTGTATATTTATGCCAGAGCATCTGTGGTCATAGAGTCAAGGGCTAATCATTCCCATGGCTTACATTTGACAAACCACCTTTGTTAATCCCCAAGAAAGAAACCATTGGTAAACATACACCTAATGTTTTCTGTACATTGTCGATTTCTAAATTCTGGAATTCCTCTATATTGCTGGTTTGTAATAAGCTTCTTCCAACAATAATTCTTGCCAAATGTATAAAGCAGTAATTAAGAGCAATGTCACTTTAAGAAGTTATAGCTCCCGATTTTCACATGCTACAGGAACACAGTCAGTGTCTTTTTATGCAGGTCACTTCCACTGCCGTATCCATTTAATATTGTCTCTTTGGTAAATCGTAAAGACAGATTTCACTTTGTTTGTACTCCAGGGCATGCTGCCTCTAGGCCTTGTGCTCAAGGTTTCTGTAACCCGAGGCCCATGGAATGGCAGGCTGACAGCTGGGGCCCACTGAAATGGCAGGCATCTTGATCCCACTTGATCCCACAATAGCCCTTAATATAACTTTTAAATCATATCTGTGATTCTGTTAAGGGGACGATGGAGAGAGAGAGAGGTTACCCTGGTCTCTTTACAGACAGAGTCATCACCAGAAGGTTTGCTCAACAGCATTTTGGTCAGACACAGTCCATATCTAAATGATGCAAATATACAATACAACAGAAAAATGCCCTAAATGCTTAAAATTAAATGTAAAAAAGTAAATGAAGATTTAAACCTCTTCCCTCTGTGGATCCTGCCAGCTAAGCCTTGCACAGTGATGTATCCCTGCATGTTTTTGAAGGACATATGAAGTCTCTCATTGTCTAATACATGAATTCCAGCAAACAAATTACATACAACTCGTCGAGACACAACAAACACTTTCCTTGTGACAAAAATGAGATTCCCTGATTGCATAAGTAATGAGGGATTGATTGATTAATTTATTTGGACACATTTGTGTAGAATCTTTCTGGGAACAGAGCAGTTCAGAAAGTGATTTTGCAGTAAGTAGGGTTAGGGTGCTCAGTACATGATCTGGGCCCCTATCCATTCACTGAATAATATGAGTTGGGATCTAGTGAAGCTTGAAGAATGGTTGAGAATTTGGCAGCTAAGATTTAAGGCTAAAAAGGCAAAGTCATGCATTTGGACTGCAAAACCCAAGGGAGCAGTGCTGTATAGGGGTTGAAGTACTACACAAAAAAGAAAGCAGGCAACAAGGAACCTTTGGAAGGAACACAGTTTATTGAGGGGGCTGACCTTCCAAGGCTTCCTCGTTGCCTGCTTTCTTTTTTTGTGTGCTGTTTCTCTGCAGGTGGGCTGCTTTTTTTGCTCCTAGGGTTTGAAGTACTTCCAGTAAAGACAAAAGTTGCCCAAATGCCCTTGAGAACAGAGCAGACAGAGCTTAAAGAGTCCAAATTATCCCTGCCTACTGATAGCCAGATTAATATGAATAAAATACAGTCTCTAAAATGCTTGTATGCAAATGCTAGAAGTCTAAAAAAATAAGATGGGAGAGTTAGAATATATAGCACTAAATGAGAGGTTAGATATGATTGGAATATCAGAGACATGGTGGAAGGAGGACAACCAGTGGGACACTGTGATACCTGGGTACAAACTATATCATAATGATAGAGCTGATCAAATTGGTGGAGGGGTTGCGCTCTATGTTAGAGAGGTCATTGAGTTACAAAGGATTAAAGTTTTGCAGGAAACAAAATTTGCTGTAGAATCTCTATGGATTGAAATTCCATGTAAAAAGGGGAAGACAATGGCAGTGGGGGTGTACTATCGAACGCCTGGCCAGAATGAACAAATGGATGATCAAATGCTCAAAGAAATCAGGGAAGTTAACAAACGTTACAGCACAGTAATAATAATGGGTGATTTCAATTACCCCAGTATCGATTGGCTCAGTGTCACAGCAGGACATGCTAGGGAGATAAAGTTTCTAGATGAAATAAATTACTGCTTCTTGGAGCAGCTGGTTCATGAACTGATCAGAGGGGAAGCCATTTTGGATCTAGTCCTTTGTGGAACACCAGATCTGGTGCAAGAGATAAGGTTGTTGGGGCCACTTGGCAATAGTGATCATAGCATGATTGTGTTTGATTTAATTAATGGAGGAGGGATGGTAAGGAAATCCACAGTACTACCTTTTAACTTTCAAAAGGGAGACAATGATAAAATGAGGAAAATAGGAAAAAACTAAAAGGAGCAGTAGCAAAGACTTACATGAAGCTTTTGTGTTGTTAAAAATTACTATCTTGGAAGCCCAGATCAGCTGTATTCCACGCTTAAAGAAAAGTGGAAGGAACTCCAAAAAACTGCCAGCATGGTTTAAAGGTGAAGTCAGAGAGGCTGTTATTACCAAAAAAGCATCTTTCAGGAAATGGAAAAAAGAGCCAAATGACGAAAACTGAAAACAGCACAAGCATTGGCAAGTTAAATGCAAGGCATCGATAAGGCAGGCAAAGATAGAATTTGAGAAGAACCTTGCTGTGGAAGCAAGAATGCATAATAAAGAGTTTTTCAAGTACATTTGTAGCAAAATACCTGTGAGAGAGTCAGTTGGACCATTAGATAATAGAGGGGTTAAAGGGGCACTAAGAGGGGACAAAGCCATAGCGGAGAGACTGAATGAATTCTTTGCTTCAGTCTTTACTGAAGAAGATGTAGAGATGTTACCCATGACTGAAGTGGTATTTAAAGGTGTTACTGCAGAAGAATTAAAAGAAATATCGATACATCAGGAAGATGTATTACAACTATTTGATAAACTGAAGAGTAGCAAATCACCTGGACCGGATGGTATACATCCAAGAGTGTTGAAAGAACTGAAATATGAGATTGCAGACCTGCTATTAGTAATCTGTGAACTATCATTAAAATCATCTGTAATACCTGAAGATTGGAGGATGTCAATGTAATGTCAATTTTTAAAAAAGGTTCCAGAGGTGATCGAGGAAACTGCAGACCAGTGAGCCTGATGTCAGTACTGGGAAAAATGGTAGAAACCATTCTAAGAACAAAATTACTGAACTTGTAGATAGTCATGTCTTAATGGGAGACAAGCAACATGGCTTTAGACAAGCAAGATCTTGTCTTACTAATCTGTTATGTTTTTTTGAAGGTGTGAATAAACAGGTAGACAAAGGTGAGACGTTTGTATCTGGACTTTCAGAAAGCCTTTAACAAGGTCCCTCATCAGAGATTTTTGGCAAAACTAAAAAGTCATGGGATAGGAGGTAGTGTACTATTGTGGATCAGAAACTGGTACAGAGAATAGCCACCAAAATGGTAAATGGGATGGAAGGATACATCTATGAAGAGACGGCTAAGGGGAGATATGATAGAGGTCTATAAATGAAATGAAAGGGAGTGGAACGGGTAAATGTAGATCGATTGTTTATATAATCAAAATATAGAAAGACTAGGGGACATGCAATGAAGCTACAGGGCAACCTATTTAAGACTAATAAGAGAAAATATTTTTTCACTCAACGTGTAATCAAACTCTGGAATTTGTTACCAGAGGATGTAGTAAAAGCTGTTAGTGTAGCTGTGTTTAAAAAGGTTTGGACAAGTTCCTGGAGGAAAGGTCCATAAAGCATTATTAAAAGGGACCCAGGATATCACTGCTTGACCCAATACAAGCATTGTGGAACCTGTGTCTTTTGGGGAAACTGCTAGGTACGTATGACCTAGATTGGCCACTGTTGGAAACAGGATACTGGGCTTGATGGACCTTGGTCTGACCCAGTATGGCATATCTTATGTTCTTATGTACTTCAATGCATGAAAGAAGACCGGGACATGGGGGTGATGGTATCAGATAATCTTAAAGTAGCTAAACAGGTAGAAAAGGTGACAGTGAAAGCCAGAAGGATGCTTGGGTGCATAGGCAGAAGAATGACCAGCAGAAAAAAGGAGGTGATAGTGGCTCTGTATAAGTGTTTGGTGAGACCTCTTTTGGAGTATTGTGTGCAATTCTGGAGATTGCATCTTCAAAAGGATATAAACAGGATGGATTTGGTGCAGAGTGTGGCTACCAAAATGGTCAGTGGTCTTTGTTATAAGCCATATGGGCACAGACCTAAAGATCTCAATATGTGTACTTCAGAGGAAATGTGGGAAAGAGGGGATATGATAGAGATGCTTAAATACACAGGGGGTAGCCCTCTTCCAGTTGAAAGGAAGCTCTGGAACGAGGGTTCATAGAATGAAGATAAAAGGGGATACACTCAGGAGTAATCGGAGGAAAGATTTATTTACAGAAAGGGTGATGGATGTGTGGAACAGCCTCTCAGTGGAGATGATGGATATGAGCATGGGAGAAATACAGAGGATCTCTGAGGGAAAGGAAGGGATTGTAGAACTTAATAGTTCTTACGGATGGGTAGATTGAATAGGCCATATGGTCTTTTTCTGCCATCATTTTCTGTGTTTCTATGTTTGTGATCAGGTCCCTCCAAGTAAAACTCGATATTCTGTAGGTGATCAGTTTCCTACCCACCCTGAGTATGACTAGATTTCATGACTCAATCCTCTTGTACAGTTGTGGTCAGCATTATTGGCACCCTTGTAGTTCAACCCCTTAACGACCAATATCTCCTAAAAAACAGTGGCCAGTGAAATGGCGTTGGACTATATTTGTACACATATTTGAGACATAAAAGAATCAAATAAAACAAGACCAATTAAAAAAGGAAATAGTAGAAAATAGTATAAAAACTGGGACATGCCAGGACATGATTCTCCGAAATGCTTCCTGTTCCACGCGCAGCACCCAAAAGGCAGGCAGAGCTCCGGAGTCTCAATGCGTGGATGAGACAATGGTGCAGAGATGAGGGTTTTGGATTTGTTAGGAACTGGGGAACATTCTGGGGAAAGGAGGGGCTCTTCCGAAGGGATGGGCTTCACCTTAACCGGGATGGAACCAGGCTGGCTTTAAAAAGGAGATAGAGCAGCTTTTAAACTAGATATTAGGGGAAAGCCGACAGTCGCCCAAGAGCGGATGGTTCGGAAGAATGTATCTTTGAAGGATACTACCAAAAGCAGAGAGGTTCCACAAAAGAGTAAAGTAGCCCAAATGCCCTCAAGTATGGAGCAGACAGAGCTTAAAGATCCCAAATTACCCATGTCTAACAATAGCCAAATTAATATGAATAAAATACATTCTCTAAAATGCTTGTATGCAAACGCTAGAAGTCTAAAAATAAGATGGGAGAGTTAGAATATATAGCACTAAATGAAAGGTTAGATATCATTGGAATATCAGAGACATGGTGGAAGGAGGACAACCAGTGGGACACTGTGATACCTGGGTACAAACTATATCGAAATGATAGAGCTGATCAAATTGGTGGAGGAGTTGCTCTCTATGTTAGAAAGCGCATTGAGTCAGAAAGGATTAAAGTTTTGCAGGAAACAAAATCTGCTGTAGAATCTATATGGATTGAAATTCCATGTAAAAGGGGGAAGGCAATGGCAGTGGGGGTGTACTATCGAGCGCCTGGCCAGAATGACCAAATGGATGATGAAATGCTCAAAGAAATCAAGGAAGCTAACAAAAGTTACAGTGCAGTAATAATAATGGGTGATTTCAATTACCCCGGTATCGACTGGGTCAGTGTCACAGCAGGACATGCTAGGGAGATAAAGTTTCTAGATGAAATAAATGACTGCTTCTTGGAGCAGCTGGTTCATGAACCGACCAGAGGAGAAGCCATATTGGACCTAGTCCCTAGTGGAACACCAGATCTAGTGCAAGAGATAAGGGTGTTGGGGCCACTTGGCAATAGTGATCATAGCATTGTGGAACTTGTGTCCCTTGGGGAAACTGCTAGGTACATATGACCTAGATTGGCCACTGTTGGAAACAGAATACTGGGCTTGATGGACCTTGGTCTGACCCAGTATGGCATATCTTATGTTCTTATGATTATTTTATTTCAAAAAGACTAAAAGGTCTGCCTCATAAATTATCACAATGAATCAAGTAAGACCCCACTATATATACTTTATAATTTGACTCTAAACCTTCGATATTATCATTCACATTTTTATATTGGATTGTTTGCCATGAAAGGAAATTCCTCTTTCACAGCAAACCTTCCTATTTTCTCTTATATTAAAGGCACCCTTTGCCCAGATTAGAAGTAAACAGAGGTACAATGCATTATGTGAATCCCCAGATACACTTATGATGAACTTCAGTCAACAAATAGTAATGCCTTTACGAACAGCATTGCAGCTGTTTCCCTTTCATTGATCTCACGGCATTCTGAAGTGAAAACACTAAGTGTAGCCCTTTTTTTCTGTCGGTTGTCTATGATTTGATCAAACAAATATTTTAAATCCTTATGTCGACTCTATATCTGAGTGCCACGCAGTCTGAATACAACATGATTCAGCGCCGTGTTTCAGGCCTCTGCCAATTCTTGGCTCTTCTTCAAGCGGACTCATTGTTCCATGACCATTGTCAACATTAATAGTCATCTAGACTGTGGAAAGTCAAACAACTGAGCAACCATTTATTATAGTGCCAGATGATATCAATCAAGGGCTAATCACATGCCCATTCTTTAAAATCATTTAATATGTCTAAGTATCTATCCTCGTCACCCCAGTCTTATTAGGGTAAGCTCCACCAATCTATATCTAAATTTAACCCAGAAGATGTCCTTGTACGAAGTTTGAAAATCCATGATTGCTCCAGATATTGTAATTTTCATATCCAGTCTCCACCTCTCAGATTAAGAGGGATATGGTCTATTATCCTCCACTTTAATTCACAAAAGGAGAGACCCAACTGTGTGCAATGAGTAACCATGGGAGCTGACAAGATTTTAGTATTCATCCTGGAGTGATGTTCCTGAAGATGTGATTTTATTGGTCTGGTAGTTCTACCCACATATCTAAGTTGGCAAGGACAAATTTATTTTATTTATTTATTTATTTAGCTGCATTTATATCCCGCTTTTCACCGGGTCAAAGCGGTTGGGGGATACATTTAACACGAGGGGATATGAGACACATACACTAATACTTACAGGGAACATGGGCAATGGAGGGTTAAGTGGCTTGCCCAAGACCACAAGGAGCACCTGCGGGACTAGAAACCCCAGTCCTTCCGGCCCAAGGTTGCTGTCCTCTAGTGGGATTTGAACCACCGACCTTCCGGCCTGTAGTACCTTGCCCCAACCACTAGGCCACTCCTCCCTCTAAATATATTACAAATGCAGTCAAACAAGATGTCCTATAATGAGCTTTGTAAACAATGTCAATAGATGGATCTTTCAATTCTGATCCATTCAATGTATTCTGGCAAAAGTCACAGGTAGAGCATGAATAATGACCCAAATTTTGATTTTGAGTTATGATCCCATCTGTTGGTGTTGTAGTATGTACTATAAAATCATTAATATAATTATATAATTTTTAGATCTGTGGATATTTAAAGATAAGGATTATTTACAGCAACAGGATAAAATCAAAATAAACTTAACTAACTAATTTCTCAACATACAGTCTTGTCAACTCCCATGGTTACTCATTGCACACAGTTGGGTCACTCCTTTTGTGACATAAAGTGGAGGATAGTAGACCATGTCCCTCTTAATCCAAGAGGTGGAGACTGGATATCAGAATTACAATATCTGGAGCAATTGTGGATTTTCAAACTCCATACAATGACACCTTCTGGGATAAATTTAGATATAGATTGGCGGAGCTTACTCTAATAAGACTGGGGTAACGTGGATAGAGCAGCGGCTTCTAGGAGGGGAAAAAGAGCAGATGCAATTTAAGAAAATGGATTCTTACAGACCCACAAGCATAAAGAACCATTTTACACGAAGGATGGGCAATTTTCCTATAGTCCATTTACACAAGTAAGTAGCCATTTATCTGGATCAGCGGATTTGGAAATTCACCCCTTATATATGGATAGATAGATAGACAGACATATATACATACACAAAATAAAGTCTATAAAGTTTCATCTTTAAAAGAATGATGCCCACTGATGGTGGTAAAGACAATTTCTCTGCAGTTCTTCCTCCTGGGACTACAACCTCCAGCATCCTCCTGTTCTCTCTTAAAGCAGCTTTACCTCTGCGATTCTTTTCAGAGCTTTCTCTCCATTTCTGGACTGCTCTTGGTACCTCATCACAGCTGACTGTTTACCTTTTTTCAAAACAATAGCATATATCAATTGTGGTCAACATTATTGGCACCCTTGCATTTCAGGTATGTTGGGCCTGATATTCAAAGATCTTTACATGGGTAACTTCCTTAGTTACCTGAGTAAAGGCCTTATCTGGGATTTTCGAAGGGCACCTACATGGTTAAGTCCCCAGATGCTATCCGCATAGCATCGAGGCATGTTAGGGGCGATCCAGGGTGGAGAGGGGGCGGAGAAAGGGGCTATGTGGGTAGCAGCGATTTTTAATGCTACCCGCATAGCCCTCTGCGCCTTAAAGATAGGTGAGGTTTTTCCTCGCCTATCTTTAAGACGCAGAGGCTATGCGGGTAGCATCAAAAATCGCTGCTACCCGTGTAGTCTCTGCAGCTGCCAGGGCATCCAGGCTAACCCAGATTTTCACTTCTGCCGGCACACAATATCGGGCCCATTGTGTATAATATACCTTGAGAAATAATTGGAAATATTCCAACTGTATGCCATCATGATATTTTAATAGAATGTTCAAAGGAATACAACAAAAAAAAGATATCTGTGCAACATAGACGTAGTAATTTCTAAGAAAGAAAAAAACAAAATACGCCCACTCTCCATTACTACCTCTTCTTCCTCGCCTCCATCCCAACACCATATCTGGCTCGCTTCTTCCCCATGAGCCCTTTAGTTTCTTTCAAACAGACCCTCTCTTCTAGCAAACAGACCCTCTCTTCTAGCAAACAGACCCTCTCACACACCAGCCCATTTCCACTAGCTCTCTTGTAGCCCTTCTCCAGATCTGTACTTTCTCCCATATGGGTCTCATGTATTTCCCACCCCCACCCTACCTTGCCTCCAATCACCTCTAATAGATCAAGTTTGCATTACTGATTTTAGGAAGAGGAAAACACACACCTCCACTTCTCATGGCACTGCCCCCTTCCCAGCATTTGACCCTCTTATCATCATCCTAATGTTCACACCCTTTTATCTCATCATTTTCTTAATTCCCCAACATTCCTTTCTTCTCCAACCCTTCTCTTCATATCGCCCCCTTTCAGCATTTGTTTCCTCTCCCACCCTATAAATAACTTACAGTTGCCTGACTTGTACTCTAGTCTGCCTCCTTCTTATTCATCCACTTAAAACTAAGATGTAGACAGCAGTCCAGCAGTGACATGGAGATTATCCAGTTTTTTGCATTGAACGTCACATGTATGATTTTCTCCCAGTTGGTGAGGGGTTTTGTGTATGCACTAGGTGCAAGGAGCTCTTTGCTCTCTGGGAATGAGTCTGATCTCTGAAGGCTAGGGTGGCAGACTTGGAGGACATAAGGAAAATAGAAAGGTATATAAACAAGACCTACAGGGACGTAGTACTGAAGTCCTACCTCCAGTCTGGCAGCCTCCCTGTTGCCATGGAGGAGAGAGGTCATGTGAAAGGACAGCATCATCTTGGTGTGGCAGGAAATGATCCTTGGTGTGGCAGGAAGTGACCTGTCCCCCAGGTGATGTAAAACCCTCTTGCATCAAGGTGATTTCTCCAGGGCCATGTGCCCATGAGGGAAAGTTAGGATGGCCGTTATAGTTGGCGATTCAATCAGTAGGCATGTAGATAGCTGGATAGCTGGTGGACATAAGGATCACCTGGTAACATGCTAGCCTGGTGCAAAGGTAGTGGACCTCACACACCAAGGTTTTAGATAGTGTAGGGGAGGAGCCTGCGATCTTGGTACATGTTGATACCAATGACATAGAAAAGTGTGGGAGGGAGGTTCTGGAGGCCAAATTTAGGCTTCTAGGTAGGAAGCTGAAATCGAGAACTTCCAGGTTTGCATTCTCTGAAATGCTTCCCGTTCCACACACAGGACCCAAAAAGCAGACAGAGCTCCAGAGTCTCAATGCATGGATGAGACAATGGTGCAAGGAAGAAGGTTTCAGATTTGTTAGGAACTAGGCAACATTCTGGGGAAAGGAGGGGCTTTTCCGAAGGGATGTGAACCACCTTGACTAAGATGGAACCCGGCTGCTGGCATTAATCTTTAAAAAGGAGATAGAGCAGCTTTTAAGCTAGATAATAAGGGAAAGGTGACAGTCAGCCAAGAGAGTATGGTTCAGAAGGATGTATCCTTGAAGGATATTGGCAAAAGAGGGAAGTTAGGGCATCCCGACAGAGAGGTTCCAATAAAGATAAAAATAACCCAGAGCCCTTAAGCATAGAGCAGAGTTGAAAGATTCCAAATTACCCCTGTCCACTGATAACCAGAGTAATATGAATCAAATAGAACCTCTAAAATGCCTGTATGCAAATTCTAGAAGTCTAAAAAATAAAATATGAGCATCAGAATATATAGCACTAAATGAGAGGTTGGATATGATTGGAATATCAGAGACCTGGTGGAAGGAGGACAACCGATGGGACATGTCATTCATGGGTATAAACTATATTCAATGTTATAGCAGATCAAATTGGTGGAGGGGCTGCGCTCTATGTTAGGGGGGCATTGAGTCACATAGGATTAAAGTTTTGCAGAAAACAAAATACACTGTAGAATCTCTATGGCTAGAAATTCCATGTAAAAAGGGGAAGATGATGGCAGTGGGGGTACTACGAACCGCCTGGCCAGCATGAAAAGATGAATGATGAATGCTAAAAGAAATCAGGGAAGCCAACAAAAGTTACTACACAGTAATTATAATGAGTGATTTCAATTACCCTGGTATTGACTGGTCAGTGTCCCAGCAGGACATGCTAGGACAATAAAGTTTCTAGATGAAATAAATGACTGCTTGGAATAGCTGGTTCATGAACTGACAAGACGGGAAGCTATTTTGGACCTAGTCCTTAGTGGAACACAGGATCTAGTGCAAGGCTAAGGGTGTTGGGGCCACTTGGCAATAGTGATCACAGCATGATCATATTTGATTTAATTAATGAAGGAAGGATGGCAGGGAAATCCACAGTGCTACCTTTTAACTTTCAAAAGAGAGACTATGATAAAATGAGGAAAATAGTTAAGAAAAAACTAAAAAGAGCAGCTGCAAAGGTTAAAGATTTATATCAAGCATGGGCGTTGTTTAAAAATACTATCTTGGAAGCCCAGACCAGATGTATTCCATGCTTTACGAAAAGTGGAAAGCAGGCCAAAAAACTGCCAGCATGGTTTAAAGGTAAGCTCAGAGAGCCAAAAAAAGCATCTTTCAGGAAATGGAAAAAGGAGCAAAATGATGAAAATTGGAAACATCATAAGCACTGGCAAGTTAGATACAAGGCATCGATAAGGCAGGCAAAGAGAGAATTTGAAAAAAAGCTTGACTTGGAAGCAAAAATGCATAATAAAACCTTTTTCAAGTACATTCATAGCAAAAAACCTGTGAGAGAGTCAGTTGCACCATTGGATCATAGAGGAGTAAAAGGGACACTAAGAGGGGACAAGAACATAGTAGAGAGATTGAACAAATTCTTTGCTTTGGTCTTTACTGAGGAAGATGCAGGGAAGTTACCCATGCCTGAAATGGTATTTAAAGGTGATGCATCAGAAGAATTAAAAGAAATATCGATAAACCATGAAGATGGTATTACAATTATTTGATAAACTGAAGAGTAGCAAATCACCTGGACTGGATGCTATACATCTGAGGGTATTGAAGGCACTGAAATATGAGATTGCAGACCTACTATTAGTAATCTGTAAACTATCATTAAAATCATCTGTATACCTGAAGACTGGCAAATGGCCAATGTAATGCCAATTTTTAAAAAGGGCTCAAGGGGTGATTCAGGAAACTACAGACTGGTGAGCCTGATGTCAGTACCAGGCAAAATGGTAGAAAACATTATAAAGAATAAAATTACTGAACATGTAGATAGTCATGGTTTAATGGAAGAAAGCCAACATGGCTTTAGCCAAGCAAAGTCCTGCCTTACTAATCTGTTATATTTTTTTGAAGGTATGAATAAACTTTAGACAAAGATGAGTCAGTTGATGTGGAGCCTGATCCAGGAAGGAGCACATCTGGGCCATCCAGATGTCCACAATCAAGACAGGCTCCATTGTACCGACTTCTGCACCATGGGAGCTAGATGCTCCCATGGATGCAGGATCAGACAACAGGATGGCCCAACATGCCCCTGCAGCAGCCATAGGAAAGTCCTAGAGGCAGCACAGCCAGGCCCCCCTGCTCCCGCTAGTGCACCAATGGCCCAACGCCCCCCCCCCTCCCCAGACCAGTTTTTCATCTGCCCAACCCTAGCTGGGTCTTCCAGGGCCAGGATCAGGTGGCAGAGCAATACCCTCAGCTGCTCCATTGCATTGAGGGTGGGGGCTGCCATGCAGGGGTGCAGGGGCACCCAGTACTTATTCCACTTCTGAGGCGGAATAAGCTTTGCATCCCCATTGTGCTCCCCGGATGTACAGGACCGTGACCTGAATCAGCCCTGTATGTTCAGGTGCCTGGCCCACCCACGCTCCGCCCCTGTGCCACCCCCGTCTTGTTCTCCCCGCACAACAGCTCTGTTCATGCAGGGAGGGGGGCTGCTGGAATTCGGGCTGGACAGCTAGTGGAGTTGCACATCCCACCGGGGCGTACAGTCCTGCTAGTTGCTTTACAGAATTGGTCCCATAGTGTATCTGGATTTTCGGAAAGCCTTTGGCAAGTTCCCTCATGAGAGACTCTTGGCGAAATTAAAGAGTCATGGGTTAGGAGGCAGTGTACTATTGTGGATCAGGACACTGGTTAAAAGATAGAAAGCAGAGGGTAGGGATAAATGGCCAATTTTCCCAATGGAAAAAGGTGAACAATGGAGTACCTAGGGATCTGTGTTAGGTCTGCTGCTTTTTAACATATTCAAAAATGACCCTGAAAAGGGAATAATGAGTGAGGAGATCAAATTTGCAGATGACACAAAATTATTCAAAGTTGTTCAAACACAAGAGGATTGTGAACCCCTAAAGAAAGACATGGGGAGGGGTGACCTGCACGGAGTGGCAGGTGCACCTACTCTTGTTCCTCCTCCACCACCCGCCTGCCGGACCTCGAAGATCCCCTGATCAGGGTAGAGCATCTGAAATCCTCCTGCTCAGAGGCTCCTGCCCAATCGGGGCAGTGGGAGCAACTTTAAAAGCGGCAGCCCAGCAGGCAACCGCGCTCCTCCTCCACCACCTGCCCGCCGGACCTCGAAGCTCCCCCGATCGGGGTAGAGTGCCTGGTCGGGATATCCTCCCATTCAGAGGCTCCTGTCCAATCGGGGCAGTGGGAGCAACTTTAAAAGTGGCGGCCCAGCAGGGCGTGCCCACGCCGGGCAGGCCCACGCCTGAGGGCCTCGCCAAGGGCCCTTTAGCATGGCCCTTAGGCACGGCCAAAGAAACAACCACAGCCAACAGCTGCAACAAAACCAGCATCAGCAGGCGACCACAGCCAACAAAGCAACAAAACAGCATCAGCGGATCAAAGTAAGTGCAACCTCTCACAAAAATTCTGACAGAGAAAAACATGTACACAACCCTGATCCTGCCCATCAGCCTCCTCCTCACCCAACTCCTGCCACCTCAGACAACCAACCACAACCTACTCACAAACACTCCATGGCATCCAACACAGCTCTACACACACCCCCAGTATACACACTGGAACACACAGTATACACACTGGAACACACACAAGATACCTAAGCACAAGAAACAAAAGAGGCACAAGACCGACACGCACGCAAACCCAAATGAATCACATAGACCACTAAACACCACAGCTGCAATCTCAATAGAGCTCATCAAAGCCAGATCCATAGAAAACAAAATTAACACAATAGCAGACCACATAGAGGATCAGCAACCTGACATACTGTGCATCACAGAAACATGGCTCACCCCCACTGATAACGTACTACTTAATCAGTTAGTACCATCCACCTACTCAGCATTCAACTGCCCACGCACACAACAGAGAGGAGGAAGGGTCTTGATCATCGCAAGGAACCGCCTAAGGTTCAAGTCACGAAGTGCCTCAAACATAAACCAATGCAACTCCATCACTGTGGAAAACAAACGGATGGCCCTATGCCTCACCTACAGAGCTCCCCATGTGCCACCAGATGAGTTAGCCTCCACACTTGAAGAGGTCTGTGCAGTCAAAACAAATCACAAACCACTGCTACTATTAGGAGACTTCAACCTCAAATCTACCACCACAAAGGATGCAGAAGCTTTCCTACGAGCCTTGGGATCCTTACAATACACCCAACTGATTAATACCCCAACACATAGACACGGATTGTCACTAGTCCTCACATTCACGCCCAACTTTCTAATGGACAGCGGTAACATATCAACACCCGATGTCACACCTGTACCGTGGTCAGACCATCACATAATCAAAATAAAGTTTATGCCACAAGGGCAAAACCACAATGAGAAACTGGACAACCCAACAGCACAAAGAAGATTTAAGAGCTTCGACAGAGACCAATTTCTACAGGACGCTCTACCCCACCTGAACACAGAAGCAGAGGATCTAGATGAACAAATCAGAAAATGGAACAGCATCATCAATGCCGCTGCCAAAGCCACCGAATACAGACCCAAGAAAACTCGCCGCACCAAAGCACATCACACACCCTGGTACTCAAAAGTCATATGAGGGAGGAGTAGCCTAGTGGTTGGGGCAAGGTACTTCAGGCCGGAAGGTCGGGGGTTCAAATCCCACTAGAGGACAGCAACCTTGGGCCGGAAGGACTGGGGTTTCTAGTCCCACAGATGCTCCTTGTGGTCTTGGGCAAGCCACTTAACCCTACATTGCCCATGTTCCCTGTAAGTATTAGTGTATGTGTCTCATATCCCCGTGTGTTAAATGTATCCCCCAATTGTGTTGTGACCGCTTTGATTGAAGGATAAGGCGGTATACAAAACTGTCTAAATAAATAAATACGGAACGAGAAGAGGGAACTCAGGAAGTTAGAACGTCGATGGAGACACACCAAGTCACCCGGCACCCAGGCCCTATACTTCACAAAACAAAGAGAATACAACAAACTCATCAGCCAAACGAAGAAAGAATACCACACAAATATCATACTCAAATCCAACAACAAACCGAGAGAGCTCTTCAAAATTGTGAAAACCCTCACCAAGGAACAGAAAACTGAGAGCGAAGTACAAATAGACCCACAGGCATTCGCAGACCACGTCCAAGAAAAGTTCCATTCAGCATCACAACTGAAAACAAACACAAGCATCAAATCAACCACCCCTCCCAAGAAAAACATGGGACAAATTCAGCACTCCATTCACAGAGCAGCTCTCACACATCATCACCGCTCTCAATACAAGCACGGCCCCAACAGACCTATGCCCAGTGACATGGATTAAGGCGACAAAGTCAAACTTCATCCACACCATAGACAACATGGTGCACAGTTCACTAACTCAAGGAATCATGCCGGACCAGCTAAAACTCACCACAATAAGACCAATCCCGAAGAAATCACCACTCGAGAAGAACAACCCAGCAGCTTACAGACCTATCTCAAGCATCCCTCTACTGGCAAAGATCATTGAGAAAGCTGTACAGCATCAGCTACAAGACCACATCGACAACCACGCACAACTGGACCTCAACCAACACGGTTTCCACCCCAACTACGGAGTCGAAACACTCCTGCTATGCCTATTTAACGACATACTACACCTCATAGACAACAGCAAGAATGGAATACTCATGATCTTCATTGACATTTCATCAGCATTTGACACAGTGGACCACGGAACTCTACTAGCAAGACTACAGAGCATTGGACTACACGGAGCCACCCTGAGGTGGTTCCACTCCTAATTAACGGACAGAAAGATACAGGTCAAGATCGGTCCCAACACATCCCAACCCATAAAGGTCATGCAAGGCGTACCTCAAGGATCCGCCCTATCGGTGCTATTATTTAACCTCTACATCCAGCCTATATGCAGCATCATAATATAACACAAGATAAAATACACAATCTATGCTGATGACATAATGATATACACACCGATCACCCTCGAAAACCCAGACTACGCCAAGATAACAGAGTGTCTCATGCACATGAACAGCTGGTTTCAAGACAACAACCTGACTATAAACTACAGCAAGACCAAGGCGCTGATCATCACACAAAACGCCGACTTCATCCCTCCACTCAACATCAAGATAGACAACACAACCATACCCATACAACCAGAAGTAAAATACCTCAGAGTAACGCTAGATAAAGAGCTGAACCTTCAGTCCCACATCAGCAGAACAACCAAAAATGAATACCACAAGATGAGACTAATCCGATGCATCAAGCCCCTCCTCTCCCAGGAGCACTTCTGCACAGTATGTCAAGCACTAATAACACCAATCCTAGACTTCTGCAACCCAATATATCTTGGCCTAATAAAACAGACACTCAGGCCCCTGCAATTGGCACAAAACACAGCAGCACGCAAAATAGCTGGCACCACAAGACAAGAACACATCACACCTACTCTAAAAGACCTCCACTGGCTACCAATCAGCTCCCGCACCAGATACAAGACAGTCATAAACATATTCAAAATGAAACAACAGCTATCAGCCTTCAGCCTACAACCACTCATACAACCAGACAGCAGCACAAGGACAAGGAGGAGAGGCACCGCCAACCACGTCAACACACCAAAAGACCTCACCAAGGTACGCAAGAACACCGAAAAATGAGCCCTATCAAAGGCAGCACCAACAATATGGAATACCCTCCCTGATGAGCTACGGTCAACAACAGACATTAGGGAATTTAGGAAACTGCTCAAGACGACCCTCTTCATAGAGCACTACGGTGACGTCACCTAACTATGCAACGGACAGTATCACAGCTCAACCACCCTCCCTGTTCGACACATACATAGTATTGAAGTAAAGTCCTGATGTACATAGTATTGTATATAACGCATGCTGTAAATAGATCACAAAGAATCAATGACCCTCTACACACACACACATTCAATGTTCAATGCATGCGCACACTAGACACTGTATGTTGATTGCTTGCTGTGTAGACCGCCTTGATTGTAGGATAAGGTGGTATAGAAATCCGTTTCAATAAATAAATAAATAAATCTTATTGTGCAGACTAGATGGACCATACTGGTCCTTATCTGCCGTCATTTACTATATTACTATGCATGTTACTATGTTACTATGCAAGAGGACCTTGATGAAATGGAAGACCGGATGTTCAAATGGCAGATGAAATTTAATGTGGACAAGTGCAAAGTTATGCACTTAGGAATGAACCAAAACTATGGTTACATGATGCAAGGTTCCACATTAGGAATTACCACCCAGGAAAAAGATTTAGGTGTCATCATGGATAATATGTTAAACCCCTCCACCCAGTGTGCAGCTGCGGCCTCGAAAGCAAATACAATGCTAGGAATCATAAGGAAAGAAATGGAGAATAAAACCAAGGATATTATAATGCCTCTGTATCGTTCCATGGTGCGACCGCACCTTGAATATTGTGTGCAATTCTGGTCACCGTATCTTGAAAAGGATACTGTATAGCAGAATTAGAAAGGGATAGAGAAGAACTACCAAAATGGTAAAGGATATAGGATACCCCTATGAGGAAAGACTTAAAAAGTTAGCACTTTTCAACTTGGAAAAGAGATGGCTGAGGGGAGATATGGTAGAAGTCTATAAATTAAAGAATGGAGTGGAACGGGCAAACGTAGATCGATTGTTTACACCATCAAGAAATATAAAGACTAGGGGACACAATTAAGGTACAATGTAACCCTTTTAAGACTAATAAAAGAAAATATTTTTTCACTCAATGTGTAATCAAAGTCTGGAATTTGTTATCGGACGATGTAGTAAAAACTGTTAGTGTAGCTGAGTTTAAAACAGGTTTGGACAAGTTCCTGAAGGAAAGGTCCATAAACCATTATTAAAGAGGACCCGGAAATCCACTGCTTACCCCGCGGCAAACATTGTGGAATCTGTGTACCTTTGTGGAACCTGCCAGATCCTTGTGACCTGTATTGGCCACTGTTGGAAACAGGATACTGGGCTTGATGGACCTTGGTCTGACTCAGCATGGCAGTTCTTAAGTTCATTCTGTCCTCAACTAAGCCAAGAGTCCTGGAATCAGAAGCTGTGCTTGTGTCTCTGCCTTAGTCCCTCCTCTCCTGTTACCTCCCATGTGCTGCCTGTTGAAACAGAAGGGGAGGAGGTGAGGCTGACGCCCACACTGTAAAGACAAAAAAAACCAGTTGCTCAGCTCTCTTCTCCAGTTTCTCCTTTCCTGTCTCTCCAAACTGTCTGGAAGGGATGGATTGCAGCAGTCAACAGAACAGCTATTTTTGGCTGCTTGAGATTTTGGGTGCTGCTCATGACTAGCAATACCCCTGCTAAGGATCAAATAGATTAGTTACTTATGTTATGAGATGACTTTCCTATGAGTCTTCAAAGAATTATATTTAAAAATGAAAGTAAACATGAAAAAGGAGAGGTCATAACCTTATACACTTGTAAAAGAAAGTGCCAGAAGACTGATTTCCTTAAAGGTAAACACTGGCTTGTCCGGTCCTACTCTTTTCTCTTACAATATAGGTTCTACCTCTGCCCTTTAAAATGGAGTAGGCTAAACTATTTATTTCTTCTTCAGAGACTGGAGGTCTGCTGCTGCAACTACAGCAGCTCACTACTCAGCCCTGCTCTGCAAAATAGGATGTTTAGCCTTTTGCCACCAAAACGCTTACAGCAATAGCTCGAGAGGTTTAGCAGTGCACAGAAGAGCCCAGCGTAAATGAATTGCAGGGGAGGACACATAAAATGCAAATAGGTCAAACTGCCAAGAAACAAACTGAACTATGAATGTATTAAAGTTTTGTACTTCTGTGCCAAGGTCTTGTCTTTCTAGTTTTCCTGATAAAATATTAGGATAAACACTTCCTAGTCTTAGATTCTGAATAGATGTCCAGTTAATACAATGATCTCTTATGCAACATTGTCTTCATCTTGCAAGGGAGGGGTGAGAAGAGTTTGGAGCTAAATTCATCCCAAAGGAACTGGAAGATTCAGAAAGGGGAAAAGATGGAAGTCTGCTAAGCAAGCCCCTCCTCCCCCTCACCATCAACACTGAAACAACTCCTACTCTGGTTCACCTCCTCACCTCCCTGATATCCAGTCACATTGGTACCTCCTCACCTCCCTGATATCCAGTCACATTGGTACCTCCTCACCCCTTGATCTCCAGTCACATTGGTACCTCCTCACCCCTAGATCTCCAGTGCATAGGGAGAGGAATGGCCAACAGAGGAAAGGAGATGATAGTGCCTCTGTATAAGTCTCTGGTGCAACCTCATTTGGAGTATTGTGTGTAATTCTGGAGACCGCACCTTCAAAAGGATATAAGCAGGTTGGAGTCAGTGCAGAGGGTGGCTACGACATTGGTCAGTGGTCTTTGTTATAAATCATAGGGGGACACACAAAGATCTCAATATGTATATTTTAGAGGAAAGGCAGGACAGAAGAGATATGATGCAGATGATTAAATATCTCTGTGTCATAAATGCACAGGAGGAGATCCTCTTTCGATTGAAAGCAAGCTCTGCAATAAGGGGATACAGAATGAGGGTGAAAGGGGGTAGACTCAGGAGTAATATGTGGAAATATTTTTTTATGGAAAGAGTGGTAGATGCATGGAATAGTCTCCCAGTGGAGGTAGTAGAAACAAGGACAGTATCCAAATTCAAGAAAACATGAGACAAACACAGAAACTCTCTAAAGAAGAAAAAAGGAACTATAGTAGTTGATAAGGAAAGACAGACAAATAGGCCACATGGCCTTTTTCTGCCATCATGTTTCTATCTCCTTATCTCCAGTCACATTGGTACCTCTTCCCCGCCCCCCCTGCTCTCCAGTCACACTGGTACCTCCTCACCCCCTGATATCCAATCACACTGGTACCTCTTCACCCCTGATCTGCAGTCTCACTGGTACCTCTCCACTCCAGATCTCCAGTCATATTGGTACCTTCTCAGCCCCTGATCTCCAGTCACGTTGGTACCTCCTCACCCCCCGATCTCCAGTCATATTGGTACCTCCTCAGCACCTGATCTCCAGTCATACTGGGAGCTCCTCATCCCCTGATCTCCAGTCACATTGGTACCTCCTCACCCCTTGATCTCCAGTCACATTGGTACCTCCTCACCCCCTACTCTCCAGTCACACTGGTACCTCCTCTTCCCCAGCTCTCCAGTCTCACTGGTACCTCCTCACCCCCTACTTTCCAGTCACACTGGTACCTCCTCACTTCCTGATCTCCAGTCACACTGGTACCTCCTCACCCCTGATTTCTAGTCACACTGGGACCTCCTCTTCCCCTGCTCTCCAGTCACACTGGTACCTCCTCACCCCTGATTTCTAGTCACACTGGGACCTCCTCTTCCCCTGCTCTCCAGTCACACTGGTACCTCCTCACCCCCTACTCTCCAGTCACACTGGTACCTCCTCACCCCTGATTTATAGTCACCCTGGGACCTCCTCATCCCCTGCTCTCCAGTCACACTGGTACCTCCTCACCCCTGATTTCTAGTCACACTGGGACCTCCTCTTCCCCTGCTCTCCAGTCACACTGGTACCTCCTCACCCCCTACTCTCCAGTCACACTGGTACCTCCTCACCCCTGATCTCCAGTCACACTGGTACCTCCTCACCCCTGATTTCTAGTCACACTGGGACCTCCTCTTCCCCTGCTCTCCAGTCACACTGGTACCTCCTCACCCCCTACTCTCCAGTCACACTGGTACCTCCTCACTCCCTGATCTCCAGTCACACTGGTACCTCCTCACCCCTGATTTCTAGTCACACTGGGACCTCCTCTTCCCCTGCTCTCCAGTCACACTGGTACCTCCTCACCCCTGATTTCTAGTCACACTGGGACCTCCTCTTCCCCTGCTCTCCAGTCACACTGGTACCTCCTCACCCCCTACTCTCCAGTCAGACTGGTACCTCCTCACCCCTGATTTCTAGTCACCCTGGGACCTCCTCATCCCCTGCTCTCCAGTCACACTGGTAGCTCCTCACTCCCTGATCTCCAGTCACATTGGTAGTTCTTCACCCCCTAATGTCTAGCCATGTTGAAGAAAATGGTATTGAGAGATAGTGCACATACACCCTTATGCCCTAGATGCTATTTTTGTGCCTGAAGAAACTGTCCTATGTGAAGGTCCCATGAGTAGCTAAGGTCTCTCAATGACCTCATAATGAAAGTAATTTTCTTGTACTCATTCTTCATTTTCAATAGAGCTTGTATATTTCAAGTTTAATGATCTTTTTAAGAAAAAGAATATTCATGTTATCATTGCTTTTGCACAGTATTGCTGCTCATTTATCTATGTACTTTGGCTGAAGCACTTTTTTCCTATCAAGATGTGCAATAAATATTTTAAACAAATAAATATATATCACATCAAAGGGCACATACTGAATTTTGTCACAGAGGATTGGTGAAAACTGGTACATTATTACTAACAGAAGACCTGCATTGTCATCTGCATATTTCACTCCTTTCTACAGCTGCATTTCCCTGACATCAGCATTATTCTCTCCAAGCTGCTGGGGAGTGTAGTGCCCTTGGTTTTACCATTGGGTTGGCGCTGCAATCTTTCTGTTTCAATCATGCAGGGAAGGCAGATCTCCCAGGAGTCCTGCGGAACTGGCTTGCCCCACACAACTGAAACCCCGAGATAGAAACATAATCTTTGATGGTGAGATTGCAGGTGATGGACCCCATACAGCCTTCAGAGAGTACTGTACATCAGTTTATCTCCCTATTTCTGTCTCTATTAGCCTTCTAACTTCATCATGCTACTAGAAAATAAAGCTAAACTTTCATTTAAACTGAGTTTAGTCTTCCATTTCTAAATACACATATCATTTCATTTCATTTATTCATATTTACCTAGAATTACCAACACATAACATCTGAGGATATGGAACCAATAGTCAGCAACGACTACACAGTTAAAGTTAACCAAATATTATCCAATTAATTTTAATAGGAAAATAAAAAGAAAAAGGCTAAAACACGCGCAAACGAATAAAGCTAAACCTCATAACTCAACAGATACTACATTTACTTGTAAATATCAACGACTCAATCCAATAGAGCTTACAACTCTGAAATTGTAAATAGTTATTAACCTTTGTTCTTGTTCCATAAGGTATCTATAATGTATTTGTTCTTGTTCCATAATGTATCCAACCATTATATTGCTCTGTTATGTATTTAAGCATTACACTGTTTATTGTCAAAAAAAAAAAAAAAAAAAAATTGTTCCATGTAAAAACAAGCTCTTGCTTTGTTGACTGTTGTTCAATTGTGAACCGCACCTGAACTCCGGAAGATGCGGGATATAAATGATTGTTAAATAAAATAAATAAATAAAAAGATAATTATTTAAGGTATTGATTTTGAATCTACTCATTCCGGATTAATCAGATACCTTATCCAGTTAACTTTAGGACAGCTATTTGTCTCAACCAGACTTAACTGGTTACCTTTAACTGGATAGTGTTGGAAATCCAGCACATCTCCAGGTCTTCCTTTACTCAACTGATCAATTTGCAGTCAGACAAGTTGTCTTGGCAAAACTTAATAGGCTGGCAGGGTAAGAAATTCAAAAGCTGGGATTTGCCCCGTTAACTCCTGAAGTTAACTGGAAAAATATTTTGAATATCAATGACTTCATATCCAAATATTTCCAAATCTTATACTATAAATCAGTTGACACATAGAAACTCTCCATAAGCATTTAGTGATCATCCAGAGGGGAATGCAGTCCATTTAATTACAGATGTTGACCAATCATGGAATCCTGAAAGGCAGACTTATAGACTTACTGTACGAGGTGGGGAAGAGGAAGAGGGGCTTGCCTGCAACACATCAAAATGTTGGATGCTTAATATGGGAGCACGTTGATTCTAGCTCTTATGGAACTGCCCAAGGAAGACCTCAATCAATCTTCTGACAAACTATTTGGGGCAAATAGGTTTAATACCAAGTAGAACAGCTTACTTTTTTTCAACCCAAAAGAGAATATTTAGAAAAGGTTCAAAGCACCAAAATCAGTGATGTAGCAAATTCAAATGCTGTCCTAATTCCTACCGATGAATAGTAGACTTCAAATCCTTTCAAGGGTTTACGATAATAGACTAATCCTACATATGTCTGTCTTAGCTAAATCCATTTGTCACCAATTACAACCCCTCTCCCTCCCCCCAAATAGCAGTGAATTGAGCACTAGACTTTGATCGGATGCCATGAATGACAGAGTTGGATCTCATCCCCTATATTTTCTGTTCTAAGCATGGCGCTTTAGGGAAGAAGGTCGCTTTTGGTCATTGCCTCCTGAAGCGGCAGTATAGCAAAATGCTGCCAGCTTGGCGGCATTAATAAGTAACACATTGTGTTTTTAGCAACGTCTTAAGAAGATAAGTTATTCTTTAGGTTTTTTTTTTTTAAAGGAAGGGTTTTAGTATGCTTCTGTGAGAATATCAAGCAAACAGTATGACTTATGATGTTAACTGTGGGGCATTGATTTGGCATAAGTTCATTAACAAGCCATTTCAGTAAAGTCCCAATAAAAGAGACATTAAGGTCAACTGTTTCTTTTAGACGGATTAGCTTAAATATGTGCACAGATATATTGACTAACATACTGGCAATTTCATAGCAGTTTTCTATCTTTAGTTAAATCCATGGCAACATCACTTATAGCTATAGACAGGTGTGGTGTCAGGAAAGACCTGGTTAACTTGCAGAAAACTAGTTATTTTCAGTAAAGCCATGTGCTAGTTTCTGTGTAATCCAGCATTTGATACTGTGTGCTAGAAACGTCAGCTGATTCATCTCATCTATAAGGCAGCTGGTTCTGAACTCATAAATCACAGAGCATTGGGACTTGATAAGAGCAGAGGGTTTCCCGGCGCTCCTTAGGGCCTTTGTAAAATATTTCTATAGGCATGGAATGGGAAAAAGTATTTTCTGAAGGAAGCTCTTCAAAGAACTCTTATTGTATTATGGAAAGGCACAGCAAATGGATATTTACTAATATTTTACATTCATTTGGTCAACTTTATTTTACAGGATCTGGCTTTCTCTTAGCTTCCAGACCCATTGAATTCTTGTTACAGTAGCAGAAACCTTGCTACTTGCAATATCCTTCTTGCCCCATGAGGAAAGTGGCAGAGACTGGATTCAATTCAAATATTTGGCCAGTTTCATATGACTCAGGAAGAGATCATTTAGAATTTTGCAGTCTGGAGACCTCAGATGGGATTCAAGGTGGGTCTCTGACTGTACCTTTGTGGCTGTTCTATACTTTCTCAGCCAAGACCAACGTATAGCGGCGTCCAGCTCAAACAAGAATTAATTTCTAAAAGGATGAGCACATCTAGTTTTGGGTGTTTAAAATTGCTATGTTGTATGAAAACACCTTGTGTCAAGTATGGGAAATTCTTCATTTCACTATAGTATGCTACATTTCAGAGTACTCTTCCACTTAAGAAAATAAGAATGTAACAGTTGTACTACAGTATATAGGTGCAAATATTGTAAGTGCATAATACTTATCAAATATCTGTTAGGCACTTTATGAATACAGTATATTAAAAATCTAATTCTATGTTCAAATACACAGCACTAGATACTGCAGAGTAAGGATTTATTTCCCAAGATGAGAGCTTTCCTGTATATAAGATTTTGTAAAATAAAGCTTATTTGTTCATTCATTTTTCTAACGTGCACAGCATGAAGACATGAAAAATTACACAAAAGACAGACTGGATGAACCGAACATTCAAATGTAAGAATGCCAGAAACCAGAACACTAAAGATGGTATAGTAATAATACTAGTGTCTTGAGAAACAGGAGAATATAAAGCAATAAACCCTGCCTAGCTGTAAGTTAACATTTCAGAAAGGTGCAGATTGTGGATGAAATGAGCTGTATATTTGGGCTGGGAGAGGGCAGAAATTTCACAGACCCAGCAGTGGTGTCTAGTGACGAAAACGGCAGCAGTGCCAAGAATGACATATCAATGTCTCCATGTGTCAGGTCACCTAAAGCCAGCTTGGGACAACCAAGCTTAAGATAGAAATCAACAGGGCTGGCAAAGAGCAATTGCATTCAACAGAACTGAGCTGTATGCAGTCAGTGCAGTAGGAATCTCCAAGAGAATCCAATACAAGTAATTGTAATTATTGACTCTCTGGTTCAGTGACACCCAATGACAAGAAGATGAAAAAACTACTTTCCCAATGTGTGTGGATGTGATAGTATACAACCGTCATTCTCTCTTCCCTCGCCATCACATGCAAAACCAATAAAACAGCGATTCATCCAATTGAAAGGAACACAGCAACATCTCCAGGAGAAAGAAGTTTGGAGATTTCAGCAAACTAAAATAATCACATTCTAGGATAAACTAAAATGATGGCACAGAGGCCCCTGCATAACTCAGGAAAAGTCAATAAAGCCCCCTTTGCATGGACCCTTGAGCATATCCTTGTTTAGTGCACTATCAGCACCCCTCATTATCCCTGGTCAGATATGTGGAATGGTTCCCCTGACGTTACCATCAAGAATGCTGCCACTACTGAAACCAAGGATCTGAGGATTTCTGCAGGTGAATGAAATATCTGCATCTGGTACTAGGGGACGTATCTACAGATGATAGAGAGCGTGTTAATGTAGCATCAGTGTTTGACCTTCCTGGAAAACAAAAATATCTTTTTCAGATAAGACAAATGCTCAAAGGCTCTATATTAAAAATTTCAAAGGAACTTAAGTTTCAGGCTGAAAATAGATACCTTACTTTAAGACCATTGTTAGTCTAAGATCAGATGCCCAGGTCTGGAATTCTTTAACTTTATTCCTCCTTACCTGGTCTCGCCCACACTTTACCTGCCTAAACTTAGGAATGTAGAAAAATAGTAACATAGTAACATCTTTTGGGGAAACTACTAGGTACTTATGACCTAGATTGGTCACTGTTGGAAACAGGATACGGGGCTCAATAGACCTTGGTCTGACCCAGTATGGCATATCTTATGTTCTTATGTTCTAGTATATGACGCCAGATAAAGACCAATATGGTCCATCTAGTCTGCCCAGCAAGGTGACAAGAGTGGCTGTAAGCGTTGCTTCGTGCAGGTCACCTCTTTCCATGCCTGTGTTTAGGGTTGTATCTGCTGCTCTGTGCAGTCACCTCCCCTTTATTTATTGAAGTATAAAAGATATTTAAGTTTGCTTTGATTTTATCTTTTTGTTATAAAGGGACCCACTGTGTCTATTCTATGCCATTTTGAATTCTGTCACTGTATTTGCCCCACCACCTCCTTTGGGAGGGCATTCCAAGCATCCATCATCCTCTCTGGGAAAATGGGCTCCTGATGTTGCTTTTTAGTTTACCTCCTTGCAGCTTCATCATATGCCCTCTAGTTTTACAGCTTCCCCTTCTTTGAAAATGGTTTGTTTGGTCATTAATACCCTGCAAATATTTAGAGGTCTGTATCATATCTCCCCTGTACCTCCTCTTCTCCAGGGTATACATATTTAGGTCTTCAAGTCTCTTCTCATACGACTTCTGGCGCAGGCTCCAAATCATTCTGGTCACTTTCCTCTGAATAGTTTCAAGTCTTTTTATATCCTTTGTGAGATATGGTCTCCAAAACTAAACACAATAGTCCAAGTGAGGCCTCACCAATGACTTGTACAGGGCATTAATACCTCATAAGAACATAAAAAAATAAGATATGCCATACTGGGTCAGACCAAGGTCCATCAAGCCCAGTATCCTGTTTCCAACAGTGGCCAATCTAGGTCATACATACCTAGCAGTTTCCCCAAAAGACATAGGTTCCTCAAGGCTTGTATTGGGTCAAGCATTGATATCCTGGGTCCCTTTTTAATAAAGGTTTATGGACTTTTCCTCCAGGAACTTGTCCAAACCTTTTTTAAACCCAGCTAGACTAATAGCCTTTACTACATCCTCTGGTAACAAATTCCAGAGTTTGATTACACGTTAAGTGAAAAAAAAATTTCTCTAATTAGTTTTAAATAGTTTAACCTGTAGCTTCATTGCATGTCCCCTAGTCTTTCTATATTCTGATAATGTAAACAATCGATCTATGTTTACCCGTTTCACTCCGTTCATTAACTTATAGACTTCTATCATATCTCCCCTCAGTCATCTCTTTTCCAGGTTAAAGAGCCCTAACCTTTTTAGCCTTTCTTCATAGGGGTATCCTTCCATATCCTTTACCATTTTTGTGGCTCTTCTCTGAACCTTTTCTAATAACGCTATATACTTTTTAAGATACGGCGACCAGAATTGCACACAATATTCAAGGTGCGGTTGCACCATGGAACGATACAGAGGCATTATAATATCTTTTGGTATTTTTTCCATTCCTTTCCTTATGATACTTAGCATTCTATTTGCTCTCTTGGTCGCCACTGCACACTGGGCCGAGGGTTTTAACATGTTATCCACAATGACGCCTAAATCTTTTTCTTGGGTGGTGGTTCCTAATTTGGAACCTTGCATCGTGTAAACATAGTTTGGGTTGTTCTTCCCTAGGTGCATAACTTTGCACTTGTCCACATTAAATTTCATCTGCCATTTTGATGCCCAGTCTTCCAATTTATCAAGATCTTCTGGCAATTTTCCACAATCCTCATGGGTTTTAACGACTTTAAACAGTTTTGTGTCATCTGCAAATTTGATAACCTCACTCGTTATTCCCATTTCCAGGTCAATTATGAATATGTCAAAAAGCAGCGGACCCAGCACAGATCCCTGGGGTACACAACTATTCACCTTTCTCCATTGGGAAAATTGGCCATTTAGCCCTACCCTCTGCTTTCTATCTTTTAACCAGTTCCTGATCCACAATAGTACACTGTCTCCTATCCCATGACTCTTTAGTTTTGCCAAATGTCTCTGATGAGGGACCTTGTCAAAGGCTTTCTGAAAGTCCAGATACACTATATCAACTGACTCACCTTTGTCTACGTATTTATTCACACCTTTAAAAAAACATAACATTAGTAAGACAAGATCTTGCTTGTCTAATGCCATGTTGGCTGTCTCCCATTAAGCCATGACTATCTACATGTTCAGCAATTTTGTTCTTTATATGGTTTCTACCATTTTTCCCGGTACTGACGTCAGGCTCACCGGTCTGTAGTTTCCCGGATCACACCTGGAACCATTTTTAAAGATTGGCATTACGTTCGCCATCCTCCAATCTTCAGGTATTACAGAAGATTTTAATGATAGTTCACAGATAGCAGGTCTGCAATCTCATATTTCAGTTCTTTCAACATCCTTGGATGTATATTATCCAGTCCATGTGATTTGCTACTCTTCAGTTTATCTAATAGTTGTAATACATCTTCCCGATGTATCGATATTTCCTTCAATTCTTCCGCACCTTTAAATACCACTTCAGTCATGGGTAACATCCCTATATCTTCCTCAGTAAAGACCGAAGCAAAGAATTCATTCAGTCTCTCCACTATCGCCTTGTCGCCTCTTAGTGCCCCTTTAACCCCTCTATCATCTAATGGACCAACTGACTCTCTCACAGTTTTTTTGCTACGAATGTACCTGAAAAAGTCGTTATTTTGTGTTTTTGCTTCCGCAGCAAGCTTCTTCTCAAATTCTCCCTTTTGGCTGCCTTATCAATGCCTTGCATTTGACTTGCCAGTGCTTGTGCTGTTTCCATGTCTCGTCGTTTGGCTCTGTTTTCCATTTTCTGAAAGATGCTTTTTTGGCAACAACAGACTCTCTGACCTCACCTTTAAAACCATGCTGGCAGTTTTTTGGACTTCCTTCCACTTTTCTTGAAGCGTGGAATACAGCTGGTCTGGGCTTCCAAGATATCATTTTTCAACAACACCCAAGCTTGATGTAAGTCTTTAACCTTTGCAACTGCTCCTTTTAGTTTTTTCTTAACTATTTTCCTCATTTTATCATAGTCTCCCTTTCGAAAGTTAAAAGGTAGTACTGTGGATTTCCTTACTATCCCTCCTCCACTAATTAAATCAAACATGATCATGCTGTGATCACTATTGCCAAGTGGCCCCAACACCCTTATCTCTTGCACTAGATCTGGTGTTCCACTAAGGACTAGGTCTAATATGGCTTCCCCTCTGGTTGGTTCATGAACCAGCTGCTCCAAGAAGCAGCCATTTATTTCATCTAGGAACTTTATCTCCCTAGCATATCCTTCCGTGACACTGACCCAGTCGATACCGGGGTAATTGAAATCACCCATTATTATTACTGCGCTGTAACTTTTCTTAGCTTCCTTGATTTCTTTGAGCATTTCATCATCCAATTGTTCATTCTGGTCAGGCGGTCGATAGTACACCCCCACTGCCATCGCCTTCCCCTTTTAACATGGAATTTTAATCCATAGAGATTCTACAACAAATTGTGTTTCCTGCAAAACTTTAATCCTTTCTGACTCAATGCCCTCTCTAACTTAGAGCGCTACCCCTCCCCCAATTTGATCAGCTCTATCAGTACGATATAGTTTGTACCCAGGTAGCAGAGTGTCCCACTGGTTGTCCTCCTTCCACAATGTCTCTGATATTCCAATCATATCTAACCTCTCATTTAGTGCTATATATTCTAACTCTCCCATCTTATTTTTTAGACTTCTAGCATTTGCATACAAGCATTTTAGAGACTGTATTTTATTCATATTAATTTGGCTGTTGGTAGACATGGGTAATTTGGGATCTTTAAGCTCTGTCTGCTCCATACTTGAGGGCATTTGGGCTACTTTACTCTTTTTTGGAACGTCTCTGCTTTTGGTAGTATCCTTTAAGGATACATTCTCCCGAACCATCTGCTCTTGGGCGACTGTCGGCTTTCCCCTATTATCTAGTTTAAAAGCTGCTCTATCTCCTTTTTAAAGGTTAATGCCAGCAGCCTGGTTCCATCCCGGTTAAGGTGAAGCCCATCCCTTTGGAAGAGTCCCTCCTTTCCCCAGAATGTTCCCCAGTTCCTAACAAATCCAAACCCCTCATCTCTGCACCATTGTTTCATCCACTCATTGAGACTCCGGAGTTCTGCCTGCCTTTTGGGTCCTGCGCGTGGAATGGGAAGCATTTCTGAGAACACTATCCTGGAAGTGCTGGATTTCAACTTCCTACCTAAAAGCCTAAATTTAGCCTCCAGAACCTCCCTACCACATTTTCCTATGTCATTGGTACCAACATGTACCAAGACAGCAGACTCCTCCCCAGCACTACCTAAGACCTTATCTAGGTGGTGCTTGAGGTCCGCTACCTTTGCACCAGGCAGGCATGTTACCAGGCGATCCTCATGTCCACCAGCCACCCAGCTATCTACATGCCTAATGATCGAATCACCAACTATAACAGCTGTCCTAACCCTTCCCTCATGGGCACATGGCCCTGGAGAAACTTCCTCAGTGCGAGAGGGTTTTATGTCACCTGGAGAACAGGTCCTAGTTACAGGATCACTTCCTGCCGAACCAGGGTGATGCTCTCCTGTCACGTGACCTCTCTCCTCCATGGCAACAGGGATGCTGCCAGACTGGAGGTGGGACTTCAGGTCTATATCCCTGTTGGTCTCGTCTATGTACCTCTGTGTCTTTCTTATGTTTTCCAAGTCTGCTACTCTAGTCTCTAGAGAATGGACTCGTTCCCTGAGAGAAAAGAGCTCCTTGCACCTAGTGCACACATAAGACCTCTCACCAACTCTTTTTTGGAACCTCTCTGCTTTTGGTAGTATCCTTCAAGGACACATTCTTCTGAACCATGCGCTCTTGTGCAACTGTCGGCTTTCCCCTATTATCTAGTTTAAAAGCTCCTCCTTTCTGCTGGTTATTCCTCTCTGTATGTAGCCCAGTAAACATCTGGCTTTGGCAAGCACCTTGTTGCATTGTTTCATCATCCTGAGATCCTGAGACACTAGCACTTCGAGGTTCCTCTCCTGGTCTGTGCACACCAACCTCTCGCCCCCTATCGCATACAGTTTCTTTGGATACCTGCATCCCAAGTGCATGACTCTATACTTCTTCACATTTACTTTGAATTGCCAAGCATTAAACCATTCTTCTGGTGTTTGTAGATCTTTTCTCATGTTGTCCACTCCCTCAGAAGTGTCCACTCTGTTGCAAACTTTCGTGTCATCTGCAAAAAGGCAGACTTTTCCATTCAATCCTTGGAAATAGACCCTAAATTTCAGAGCTCAGTTGTAGAAAATGTTTATTTTAGTAAATGTAGGTACCGCTCTCTTCAAGTCATAAGGTCAATTTTCAAAGGCATTTCTGCAAATAAAAGAGGGGTTTATGCATACAAATGGGGCATTTGAGAACTATCCTACACATTCATGTATATACAAAGGTTCATATAGTGAATACATGTGTATCATAGAGGCATTCCCAGGGCTGAGACTGAGGTGTGCAGTGCATTTATAAGATCTCATCATCCTCCCCCCTCCCCTCGCACTGTGTATTTTTGGGCCTTTTTACACATGACGTCGAGCTAGGAATGGGCATGTCCAGCTTGCGATGGTCACAGTTCCTCCAGGATTTTAGAAAAGGCTCTGCTGAACACAAAGCCTTTTGTAAAATACATATAAGGACGTATTTGTTGGCAGTTACAGCAGTGATTTGAAGAACCTTCCCATGGAGGAACAGAGCAGCAGCACTCTGCATCTTCTAAGTACAATTTCCACTACTTTCACATATAAGGGGCGGAAATTATACATATGTGAGAATATTCTAGATACTTATACATGTAAGTGCAGCCAATTAAGCAGTGAGCCATCAGAATGTAAATTTTCACATTTTAAAAGTGAAAAAAGTACCAGGGGGCTGAGCATAATTACCCCTTCAATCATTTATTTCAAGTCCTGGAGGGAAAGAGCATTTTATAGAATTCTATGTCTGCCTCGAAGGAGATGCCAAATACAAATGGAAAATCTTCAGTGCTATATAAGTATTTCCATTGTCAAATGGTAAATGCACATATCCAAAACATGCCCTCTTTAAATCTGTGAATGCCAGGCCATGGTGTGTCACACAGGGCTTCTAAAATGACCTCCTTTGTCCAATCACTGCCAATGCCCCTCTTTACTCTTCTCTTTCACGTTGTTTGGGAATCTTATGTGGGATCCTTCCCTGTGGCCTGTTACTTCACGCGCTGCAATTTCTTCTCGGGATGGATTCACATTATATTTGGCCCTAGGCAGCTGGCACTTGATTTCATTATGAGACGCCTATGTGAGAAATCCATAAAGGCACTGATTCTATAAAGGTTACCTAGGCACCAATGCACCTTTGTAAAATAGATTCCCAGATCCAGCTCCAGTGGTGCACAAATGCTAACAAACAAATTTAGCGCTGTTACCTGTAATAGGTGATCTCTGGGAACAGCAGGAATCAGTCTTCACTTATGGGTAACTCAGTACCGGCTGAGCCCGCATTAGAACGCTCCCCAGTGTCCAATTGGAAAGCTTTTGGGAGCAATCCACTGTGCCTGCGCATTTGCCTCCCCAAGTCCTCTCCTCAGTTGAGTTTATAGCTGAGAGATAGAAGAAAAAGGATACCCTACAACTCCTAGGGGAGGAGGGTGGGTTGTGAAGACTGATTCCTGCTGTTCCCAGAGATCACCAGCTCCAGGAACAAGTAGAAATGCAGTCTTCACATTTGGGACTCACTAGCTTCAGGGTACCAGACTGGAGTTGGAAGCAATAATATCCCCAAGGCTAAAGAATAGAGCTGAGAAGGTATGGATACAAAGTGGCCCCTTTGGACTCGATTGCATTGGGCAAGAGCATCGCCAGGGAAGTCTGGTGCCAGGAGAAGTCTGGGACAGAGGGAAGGGGTTGCAGTTAAGTCCCAAAAAGGTGCTGGAGGGCAGCTTGGCCAAAGACACCATCCTAACAGGCGTTCCTGTCTAGGTAGTAGTGTGAAGCGAAAGTATAGATGGAGGACCAGGTAGCTGCTTGATAGATCTCGTCAATGGAGCCGGAACTGAGGTTGCCATGCCTTGTATATTGTGAGCCATGACATGACTCTCAAGGGAGAGTCCTGCTTGAGGATAGGCAAAAGAAATGCAGTCTACAATCCAGTTGGATAGGGTGTGCTTTTTAACTGGCAGTCAAAGGTGACATAGATCAAAGGAAATGAATAATTGAGAGGATTTTCTTTGATTCTTGGTTCTGTCCAAGTAGAAAGCCAATGCACACTTGCAGTTTAAAGTAGGTAGCACTGCTTCAGCCCTGGAGACATGGGGTCTGGGGAAGAAGGCCGGTAGTATCACTGATTGGTTGGGGTGGAAGGGTGAGACCACTTTCGGGAGGAAATATGGATGAGTACGGAGAACCACCTTGTCATGGTGGAACCGGGTATACGGAGGACCCAACACTAAAACCTGCAGTTTGCTAATGCGACAAGCTGAGGTGAGGGCGATGAGAAAGATTACCTTCCAACTTCCCAGACAATAATTTTTTTTTTGTATTTTTATTTTTAAAATTATTGAACACACAAATTGGCTTTCACAAAGAAAAACCAACCACACTTTCCAAACTTGGTCGTAACAAAGTCACCTCTTACACGTATGTAATACTGTCATTCCAATCCTAAACAAACCAACATTATCTAACCAATTATTAGGTTTCTCATTAAGAACATATGATATGCCATACTGGGTCAGACCAAGGTCCATCAAGCCCAGTATCCTGTTTCCAACAGTGGCCAATCTAGGTCATACATACATAGCAGTTTCCCCAAAAGACACAGGTTCCACAATGCTTGTACTCGGTCAAGCAATGATATCCTGGGTCCCTTCTTAATAATGGTTTATGGACCTTTCCTCCAGGAACTTGTCCAAACCTTTTTTAAACCCAGCTACACTAACAGCCTTTACTACATCCTCTGGTAACAAATTCCAGAGTTTGATTACATGTTGAGTGAAAAAATATTTTCTTTTATTAGTCTTAAATAGTTTACCCTGTAGCTTCATTGCATGTCCCCTAATCTTTCTATATTCTGATAATGTAAACAATCGATCTACGTTTACCCGTTCCACTCCATTCATTAATTTATAGACTTCTATCATATCTCCCCTCAGCCTTTTCTTTTCCAGGTTAAAGAGCCCTAACCTTTTTAGCCTTTCTTCATAGGAGTATCCTTCCATCCCCTTTAACATTTTGGTTGCTCTTCTCTGAGCCTTTTCTAATATCGCTATATCCTTTTTAAGATACGGCGACCAGAATTGCACACAATATTCAAGGTGCGGTCTCACCATGGAATGATATGGAGGCATTATAATATCTTTTGCTTTATTTTCCATTCCTTTCCTTATGATACCTAGCATTCTATTTGCTCTCTTGGCCGCCGCTGCACACTGGGCCGAGGGCTTTAACTTGGTATCCACAATGACGCCTAAATCTTTTTCCTGGGTGGTGGTTCCTAATGTGGAACCTTGCATCCTGTAACCATAGTTTGGGTTGTTCTTCCCTAGGTGCATAACTTTGCACTTGTCCACATTAAATTTCATCTGCCATTTTGATGCCCAGTCTTCCAATTTATCAAGATCCTCTTGCAATTTTCCACAATCCTCTTGGGTTTTAACAACTTTAAATAGTTTTGTGTCATCTGCAAATTTGATAACCTCACTCGTTATTTCACTTTCCAGGTCGTTTATGAATATGTCAAAAAGCAGCGGACCCAGCACAGAACCCTAGGGTACACCACTATTCACCTTTCTCCATTGGGAAAATTAGCCATTTAGCCCTACCCTCTGAATTCTATCTTTTAACCAGTTCCTGATCCACAGTATAAACCGCCTCCTATCCCATGACTCTTTAGCTTTGCCAAAAGTCTCTGATGGTGGACCTTGTCAAAGGTTTTCTGAAAGTCCAGATACACTATATCAACCGACTCACCTTTGTCCACCTGTTTATTCACACCTTCAAAAAAACATAACAGATTAGTAAGACAAGATCTTCCTTGTCTAAAGCCATGTTGGCTGTCTCCCATTAGGCCATGACTATCTACATGCTGAGTAATTTTATTCTTTATGATGGTTTCTACCATTTTTCCCGGTACTGACGTCAGGCTCACCGGTCTGTAGTTTCCCAGATAACCCCTGGAACCCTTTTTAAAAATTGGTGTTACATTGGCGATCCTCCAATCTTCAGGTATTAGAGATGATTTTAATGATAGTTCACAGATTACTAATAGCAGGTGTCATGATGCGGTCACTAATAAAGTTGGTTTTAAGAAAAGAAATCCTGTTTTAGAAGAACTAGATGTGCAGTTACCTCCTGGCACAGCTAGAGGGAGCAGGAACAGACACATTGATCCTAAAGAACCTAATCTCACTGATGACCTGCAGCTGACAGAGAACCAGGAAGTCAGCAGCCATGGATCTCTTTATAAACCAGAGCAGAATGCTTCTGGTCAGAAACGGCAAGAGAAGAGGAGATGGCAGCAGTTGCAAAGAGAGCAATGGAGGAATAAGCAGTGGAAACAACAGCAGGAGCTGAGGAAGGAAGAGAAAGAGGAAGAAGGAACTGGAGTTAGAGGTGAAACAGCAGTAAAGCCTGGAAGCTATCAAGGACACAAACCTGATTGCTGTAGAAGAAGCCAAGCTGGAAGCTGGAACAGAAATAGACCTTACAAGGTGGGAAGCCATAAAACCCAAACTAAACCTGTTGTGCAAGGGGACTTTGGTGGAAGTTACTCCAAGGTAAGAGGCCCTGCCACGCCTAGTTCCTATACTCTACCTGTTTGTGATATAGAGAGAAGAAAGCAAAGAACCAGAGAGGGAGGTTCTGAGAGAGGCTTATCTCTAGAAGATCACTACCCAGTTTTACCTACTCGGAGGGAGAAGCAGTTGTACAAACAACTGAAGTTTTTACCCAGGGAGCCAAGGTATGAGACAGTAAAGTTTAACTGTAATGATTGCACTGCTAGAAGCCATCCTAAAAGAAACGTTCCTTTTAAAAGAAGCCCGAGTAAAGACTGGTTCACCAGTTTACCACCAGCTTTGAGAGCCCCTGCTTATGTGGAGCAAAACTCCCAAGCTGAAGATTGCCATACTGGAATAGACAGGGATAGTGAAAGCACATTGGATCTGTATGGGGCAGATGATTTAATGGAAGTGGATTTTCCAAGCACTATTCCCTTACCTTTACCTGAAGACACGGAGTGTAATTGGTGCACTGCCTGTGCTCAAAACTGTGCATGTTACAAAGAAGAATAAATGCAATATATTTTGATTGTTTAACTATTCTGAATATTACTTTGAAGAAGCCTGCTTTGAACTGTGAAGTAACAGTTGATTAGCCAATGAACTTTGGTACCTTTTGAAACAAAGGACTGTTTCTATTATCAAACTGTCTCTTATTTTGAACCTTGCTTTTGAACGGGGAATAAAAGCCTTTATTACCCTGCACTCGGACTTTTCATTCATTCATAGCGCTACCTAGTGGCACACCTTCTTTGTGTCCGTGACATCGTGTGACATAAATGGCGTAGTTGGCAGGATTTTTATAAGAGATACAGCAAAGAGATAAAGAAACAAAATTGCCACTGTTCATCTGGAAAAAAAAAAAAAAGAAAACCCAGACCGGATTACCAGAAAAACGGACCGGAGTCAAAGAAAACCTGGACCGGAGTTCCAGAAAGGAAAACCCGGACTGGATTTTTGAAAAAAAAAAACAGATCGGATTGGTAAAACAAAACGTGGACCAGACAGCAGCAAAATTTCGGAGCGGAAGGCGAGTTCCCGGAAGGTGCTACGACGCTGAGTCACACCAACGTTGCTGAGAGCCTGAGTCTATGCTTCTACCAGGTAAAGGGTAGAAGGGCCTAACTTGTGGGGATACAAGTGTTTGTCAGTTTGGAAAAAAAAAAAAAAACACCAGGAAGTGTAGGCCTGATTGTTGTGTACAGCCACACTTGGGTTTTTTTTCTTTGTTTGTTTCCTTGCAGCGATCATCGCGATGGAGCAACGTGAAATATTTACCTGGATGGCATCACAATTCAGCAAGCAAGCTGAACTGGCTACGCAGACACAGCAACGTGCTATCCTGGCGATGCAGGAGCAGCAAAAGCCAGTCCTGCAGATGCTGGAGACCTGGATGAGCCATCAAACAAAGACACGGGAAACAGCCGCTGAACTCATAAAGCAGAGCTCAGGACTGAGCCATGGTCTGGTAGGACTGGGATCCTGTGACTCTCTGACTTTTGGGAAGTTGGGGGAAAAGGACGATCCAGATGAATTTCTGGAGGCCTTTGAAAGAATTGCCCTTTCAGTGGGTTGGCCAGAGGACCAATGGTCCATCCGACTGGCAGTGTCCCTGACGGGAGAGGCACTGTCAGCCTACAGGGCAATGCCTGCTGCGTTAGCTGCAGACTATAGAGAAGTGACAAAAGCCATCAGGGAACGCCTGGGCTTGACCCCACTTACCTATAACCGCAGGCTACGTGCAGCACGACTCGAAGTAGGTGAAACGCCTAAGTCATTGGGTCATCGACTGAGGCGCTTGGCTGAGAAGTGGCTAAGGCCCAGTGAGAGATCCATAGATTCATTGATTGATATGATTGTTCTAGAGCAATTCATGACTGCAGTGCCTGAAAAAATCAAGAACTTCCTTATTCTACAGAATTGTCGCTCAACTATGGAGGCAGTTGCCTTGACCGAGAGGTATTTGGAGGCCGAATTAATTACTCAGCCTATGGAGAGGGTAGCTAAGACAGCCATAGCGACGTTCAACCCAGTCTCAGGAAGTCTCTATCAGGCTAAAACATCTGATGTAAAGTATGACAAAAAGGCAGAGAAAAGTCTTGTTAAAAGATGTTTTAAATGTGGAAAATTAGGACATATCATGAATGAATGTAGGGTACGTACTGTTCTCATGGGGGAGAATAATCATTTATTGTCAGAAGGTTTTGTACTAGATGTCACGGTGCAAGGGGTAGCTGCAAAAGCCTTGCTGGACTCTGGTGCGGACCAGACGATGATTTCGCGCAAGCTCTGGTCTACCATTCAAGAGCAAGCTGCGTCCGCCCCAGACCGTCCAGATGGCCATGTGAGGATTAAGTGTGTACATGGCGCTGCTACCTTGTATCCTGTGTACAAATTGCTGGTCAAAGGTCTGGGAATAGAAAAAATTATGCTCATAGCAGTAGTTCCCAAATTGCCCAAAGAGCTAGTTCTTGGTAGGGACTGGCCACAAATTGAGAAGGGCCTAGAAAAAGGTTTAAACCCCAGAGAGGCTTTTGTCTCCACTCGTGGTCAGACGAGTGCTGTAGAAAAACCCTCATGTTCTAGGGAAGAAAGTGTAATTGATCTCCCATCCCATGATGACTTGATTAATATCCCTCAGGATAGGGATAGAAAGACTAGGGCTCAAAAGCGAAAAGAGAGAAAGGAA
The DNA here is from genome assembly GCA_033557465.1 of Ichthyophis bannanicus. Lineage (NCBI taxonomy): Eukaryota > Metazoa > Chordata > Amphibia > Gymnophiona > Ichthyophiidae > Ichthyophis > Ichthyophis bannanicus. The sequence goes on from CM066049.1 coordinate 126,480,988, forward strand.
CGTTCTCAAGCCCGAGCAGAGTTGGAAGCGGGTGAAGAACTACCCTGGAGTCCAGCAGAGCTGGTAAAGAAGTTCCCTTCATTCGCAGCAGAGCAACGGGATGACCCTGCGCTGGCACGCGCAATGGAGTATGCCCAAACGGAGAGAGATGTATTTCCTCGCTTCATAAAAGAAGAAGAACTCTTATACAGAGAGAGTATAGACCCACGGACTAGGGACGTCCGAAAACAATTAGTAATCCCAAATACATTTAAGCCTGTGGTGCTAAGAGTAGCACATGATCACCCGACGAGCGGTCACCACGGGGTACAGGGAACCCTTGACCGGATAATGGCCAGGTACTATTGGCCAGGAGTCTTCAAGGAGGTCTCACGATTTTGTAGATCCTGCGCCTCCTGTAAAAAGTTGACCTACACCCGAGAAATAGAGATTCCACATTTCTGGGAAAATTTAAGAAGCCGTTTTAGAGGGAATTCACCTTTTGTTAAAGAAGAGCTGAAGAGCAGTCAGCGAAAACAAAAACAATACTTTGATAGAGACACCAAGCCTAGACATCTAACCAGAGGTGAGAAGGTAAGCCTGTTGATATCAAACCCCACTCAAGAATTTGAAGCCCGATGGAAAGGACCTTATCTGGTGGTCAGATCACTTGGTCCAGCATCCTATTTGGTACAGGATGGAAAAGGACGAGAGCGGGTGTACCACAGAACTGTTCTGCGAAGATGGCACGAAGGGTTAGCGCTATTTCCGTCAGCACAGAAGGGGTCTGGGATTACGTGCTGTAATGGCGGTCATTCAGCCCGTAATATTTTAAGAGGGGGGATGTGTCATGATGCGGTCACTAATAAAGTTGGTTTTAAGAAAAGAAATCCTGTTTTAGAAGAACTAGATGTGCAGTTACCTCCTGGCACAGCTAGAGGGAGCAGGAACAGACACACTGATCCTAAAGAACCTAATCTCACTGATGACCTGCAGCTGACAGAGAACCAGGAAGTCAGCAGCCATGGATCTCTTTATAAACCAGAGCAGAATGCTTCTGGTCAGAAACGGCAGGAGAAGAGGAGATGGCAGCAGTTGCAAAGAGAGCAATGGAGGAATAAGCAGTGGAAACAACAGCAGGAGCTGAGGAAGGAAGAGAAAGAGGAAGAAGGAACTGGAGTTAGAGGTGAAACAGCAGTAAAGCCTGGAAGCTATCAAGGACACAAACCTGATTGCTGTAGAAGAAGCCAAGCTGGAAGATGGAACAGAAATAGACCTTACAAGGTGGGAAGCCATAAAACCCAAACTAAACCTGTTGTGCAAGGAGACTTTGGTGGAAGTTACTCCAAGGTAAGAGGCCCTGCCACGCCTAGTTCCTATACTCTACCTGTTTGTGATATAGAGAGAAGAAAGCAAAGAACCAGAGAGGGAGGTTCTGAGAGAGGCTTATCTCTAGAAGATCACTACCCAGTTTTACCTACTCGGAGGGAGAAGCAGTTGTACAAACAACTGAAGTTTTTACCCAGGGAGCCAAGGTATGAGACAGTAAAGTTTAACTGTAATGATTGCACTGCTAGAAGCCATCCTAAAAGAAACGTTCCTTTTAAAAGAAGCCCAAGTAAAGACTGGTTCACCAGTTTACCGCCAGCTTTGAGAGCCCCTGCTTATGTGGAGCAAAACTCCCAAGCTGAAGATTGCCATACTGGAATAGACAGGGATAGTGAAAGCACATTGGATCTGTATGGGGCAGATGATTTAATGGAAGTGGATTTTCCAAGCACTATTCCCTTACCTTTACCTGAAGACATGGAGTGTAATTGGTGCACTGCCTGTGCTCAAAACTGTGCATGTTACAAAGAAGAATAAATGCAATATATTTTGATTGTTTAACTATTCTGAATATTACTTTGAAGAAGCCTGCTTTGAACTGTGAAGTAACAGTTGATTAGCCAATGAACTTTGGTACCTTTTGAAACAAAGGACTGTTTCTATTATCAAACTGTCTCTTATTTTGAACCTTGCTTTTGAACGGGGAATAAAAGCCTTTATTACCCTGCACTCGGACTTTTCATTCATTCATAGCGCTACCTAGTGGCGCACCTTCTTTGTGTCCGCGACACCGTGTGACATAGGTCTGCAATCTCATATTTCAGTTCCTTCAACACCCTTGGATGTATACCCTCCGGCCCAGGTGATTTGCTACTCTTCAGTTTATCTAATAGTTGTAATACATCTTCCCGATGTATCGATATTTCCTTCAATTCTTCCGCACCTTTAAATACCACTTCAGTCATGGGTAACATCCCTACATCTTCCTCAGTAAAGACCGAAGCAAAGAATTCATTCAGTCTCTCCACTATCACCTTGTCGCCTCTTAGTGCCCCTTTAACCCCTCTATCATCTATTGGACCAAGTGACCCTCTCACAGGTTTTTTTGCTATGAATTTACTTGAAAAAGTCTTTATTTCACGTTTTTGTTTCCGCAGCAAGCTTCTTCTCAAATTCTCCCTTTGCCTGTCTTATCAATGCCTTGCATTTGACTTGCCAGTGCTTGTGCTGTTTCCAGGTTTCACTAGGCACCATAAACAGTCCACAACCCCCCCCCCCCCGCCTACCCTCCCCCTTCCCCTCCCACCCCCTCCCTCAATCCTAAACCCCCACTCTAAATGTTTTTAGCCCCCCACCCCCTCTCCCTCCCCTGTCACTTCTCACTATTCCCCCCCCCATCTTCCCCTACTCCCCCCGACTCCCTTCCCCTAGGACACGCCAAAGAGCCCCCCACTGATCCATAAATTTATCCATCCTCTCCCGCCGCACTGCGGTCAACTTTTCCATTAAAACAATATGCCTAATCCTCCCCTCAAATTCCCCTACCGTTGGCACTTCCACCCGTTTCCATGCTGCTGCCAATTCATATCTCGCTGCACTCAAACAGGCTTGCACCATTGGACCCCCATCCTTTTGCCCTTCCCCTCACCACGATAGCAAACAGACCCCTGGATCCCTCTCCACCTCCACCCCCAAATGCTGATGCACCCATCTCAGAACCCTATCCCAATATGTTTGAACCTTACTACATCCCCACCAAAGATGCCAAAAAGAGCTCACTTCCCCACACTCCCTCCAGCAACCTGCCTCAATCCCTGGAAAAATCTTATGAAGCCTCTCCGGCGTATAATACCACCGGAGCAAACTTTTATACCAGTTTTCTCTAATACTACTCGCCCAAGGTAGTCCTCCTCACCCGATCCCAAATTTGCTTCCACGCCAACTGTGTCAATGCCCCTCCTAACTCCTTCTCCCACTCCTCCATATACCGGAACTTTGCCCCCTCAAACTCCCTCACCCCTTTATATAACCTCGATATCATCCCCCTCGTCCCAAATTTCCTGTACCACAGGGCCTCTATCTCCGTCACGTCCCTCCCCCTTGCTCCTACCCCTCCGCTCTCCTGCAAAAAAGATCTCACCTGAATGTATGGAAATCTATCCTGGTCCTCTAACCCAAATCCTTCCTTAACCTCCTCAAAGGACTTCACCACCCCCTCTTCCAGTAATTGGTGAAAACACTCCAACCCCTTCGCCGTTCACTGGTCAAATCTGCCCCTTCCCACTCCGGTTTAAAGGGTCTCCATCCCCTCCACAGCATCATCAGTGAAAATTGCCCTGTCTTCCACTTGCCCCCTCTTGCCTGCACCCCATCCCAAACCCCCTCTACCTGCTGCATTGCTGGTGAACCCCCTCCCAGTTCTCTACGGACCTGCCCCCCCCCCCCCGCCCACAGCCAAGCCTCTAATCTACCCCCCTTTACCAACGTCTGCTCCAGGGCCACCCAGGGCTTTTGACCCCCCCTTCTTCTCCAGTCCATTACAGTTACGCCATGTAACTGCGCCACTCGATAATAGTCCTTTATATTGGGCACCCCCAAACCCCCCTTCCGCCTTCGGGGCGTACATCACCTCCCTGGCTATCCTCGGTGGTTTCTTATTCCAAATGTACTGAAATACTTTCCTTTGCACTCTCCTTAGCACCTCATCCGGCACCCTCACCGGCAATGCCTGGAACAAGTACTGCAACCTCGGTAACACATTCATTTTAACCCCCGCAATTCTGCTTAACCATGACACCTCCTGCCTCATCCACCCATCTAGATCCCGCTCTAGATCCCTCAACACCCCCGGGTAGTTGGTTCGATAGATATCCCCATACTTTGCCGGAAGTTGTGCCCCCAGATATTTAATTGAATGCTTAACCCACCGCAGAGGGTAGAGACCCTTCAGCTGTCCCTCCACCCTTGGGGTTACCCGCACCTGCAGCACCTCCGTTTTGTCCAAATTCATTTTGAACCCCGACACCTCCCCGAATCTCTCCACTTTCTCCAGTACCTTCGGCAGGGATCCCTGCGGCTGACTAAGATATAAAAGAATATCATCCGCATACAGGGAGATGTTATGGCTAATGCCCCCTCTTTCCAGTCCCTTAATCTTATCATTAGTCCGAATTATCTGCGCTAATGGCTCTACACTCATTACAAAGAGCAGCGGTGACAAAAGGCACCCCTGCCTTGTTCCCCTCCCGAGACTAAAGTCCTTCATGTGGTGCCTTTACACAAAAACGGAAGTAAGGATGTGGTTGAAAACTACAGGCCAGTTAGTTTAACTTCGGTGGTGAGTAAATTATTGGAAACGCTGCTGAAAGAGAAAATAGTGAGGTTTCTGGAGTCCAGCGGATTACAGGATCCGAGGCAGCATGGATTCACCAGAGGCAGGTCTTGTCAGACAAATCTGATTGATTTCTTTGACTGGGTGACCAGGGAGTTGGACCGAGGGAGAGCTCTAGATGTGGTGTATTTAGATTTCAGTAAAGCCTTTGACACTCTTCCTCACAGGTGACTTATAAACAAACTGAACACTCTAGGGATGGACCCTAAAGTTACTGCTTGGGTTAGAAATTGGTTGGGTGGGAGGCGACAAAGAGTACAAGTAAATGGAGCTCACTCTGAGGAGAAGGATGTTACCAGTGGTGTGCCCCAGGGATCTGTCCTTGGTCCGATTCTTTTTAACATCTTTGTTAGTGATATAGCGGAAGGGCTGTCGGGTAAGGTTTGCCTCTTTGCAGATGATACCAAAATCTGCAATAGAGTAGACACCCAGGAAGGTGTAGATAACATGAGGAGGGATCTAGCTAAACTTGAAGAATGGTCTAGAATTTGGCAGCTGGGATTTAATGTTAAAAAATGTAAGGTCATGCATTGGGGCTGCAGCAATCCAAGGGAGCAATACAGTATAGGAGGTGAAGTACTTTTGTCCACTAAAGAAGAGCGGGACCTAGGCGTGGTTGTGTCTGATGATCTTAAAGTAGCTAAACAGGTAGAAAAGGCGACGGCAAAAGCTAGAAGGATGCTTGGGTGCATACGGAGAGGAATGGCTAGCAGAAAAAAGGATGTGATTATTGCCTCTGTATAAGTCTTTGGTGCGACCTCATTTGGAGTATAGTGTGCAATTCTGGAGACCGCACCTTCAAAAGGATGTGAACAGGATGGAGTCGGTGCAGAGGGTGGCTACTAAAATGATTAGTGGGCTTCATTATAAAGCATATGAGGACAGACTTAAGGATCTTAATATGTACACCTTAGAGGAAAGGCGGGATAGAGGTGATATGATTGAGATGTTTAAATACCTCCGTGGCATAAATGTTCAGGGAGAGAGCCTCTTTCAATTGAAAGCAAGTTCTGCTATGAGGGGACATGGGATGAGGGTGAAAGGGGATAGATTCAGGAGTGATATGCGGAAATATTTCTTTACGGAAAGAGTAGTGGATCCATAGAATAGTCTCCCAGTGGAGGTGGTAGAGATGAGGACAGTAACTGAATTCAAAAAAGCATGTGACCAACACAGAGGATCTCTAAAGGTAAAAAGTGGACTGTTGTATTTGTTGATATGGAAGGAGACGTGATAGTTTAAAAGCCTCAGAAGATTCTGAGACATGGGATAAAATTTGCACTATTCAAGCATCGCAAGTTATCTGGAGATAATAAATAGACAACGTTTAAAATGGAATTTTAAGTATAAAAGAAAAAATCCAGAATATTGAGGTCATTGATGCAATCAGGTATATTGCTCTAAAGAATAACGTGAGCATTGCCACTGAAAGTCTGAGACCTCATGTCACTGGTTAATCGGTACACAGGTGATAGAGTTAGGCGATGATAAATTAACATTGTGTGATAACCATAAGTATTCTTCTGAGCATAAGTGGAGGGCTTATTTTTCATTTTGGATCAGGATATGGAAGGAGAGACTAGATAGGCCATGTGGTCTTTTTCTGTCGTCATATTTCTATGTTTCTATGAGTAACTCCCATTTACTTTTACCCTCGCCCTTGGCCCTGCATATAACCCCCTGATCCATTTCCCCAAATTCATCCCCACCCCCATTTTCCGTGTAACCTCCATCAAAAAATACCTTTTCGGCGTCAATAGACAACAGGATAAATTGTAACGTTTGAAGCTCTATCTTCTCTAGATATCCAGATATCTGCCCCTCCTCCACCCCTTCCTCTCTCGTATATAGCTCTTGATAAAGCTGTCGAAACCTTTCCTGAATCTCCACTTCCCTATAATATACCTCCCCCCTTCCCCTTAATTTGATATATTCTGGAAGCCACAGTCCGTTTCCGAAGCCGCTGTGCCAACATCCTCCCTGCCTTATTACCAAATTCATAGTATCTCTGTTTTACCAGAGGCAATTCAAATGCCACCTTCTCCACCTGCAACCCCTGCAATTCCCCTCTTATTTTCTCCATCAAGTCTCTGTCCCACTTCTTCCCCGACATCCTATATACCTCCTCCACCTCCTTCAGAGCCTTATCCAACGCCACTTCCCTACCATATCTCTCCCTCTTCTTTCTTGCCCCCCACATAATAAACTTCCCCCTGATAACCACCTTCAACCCCTCCCAAACCAATGCCTCTCTAACCTCCCCATTATCATTGTGTGACAGATACTCCTTGATCCCCCCCCCCCCCCAGATATCTTGCACCACCTCAGGACACTTCAACAGGCCCTCATTAAGACGCCAAAATTTCAACCCTCCCCGTCTCTGTCCTTTCAACACTATCTCTACCGCCCCATGATCTGACCAGGCTATTGGAATAATCCCCCCTCCTTCGCCCCCAACATCCACTCCTGATCCACTAATACCATGTCTATTCTGCTCCAGTTATTATGGGGTACCGAATAATAAGTATATTCCCGCTTCTGAGGGTTCATCACTCTCCATGAATCCACCAAATTCAATTGTTTCATCAGCAATTCTAACCCCCTTCTATTTCGCCCCTCCTCCGCTTGCCCCAGCTCCCTATCTAACCTAGGCTGCAACACCACATTAAAATCCCCTCTCACCACCCACTTCCCCACCCCCTGCCTCTCCTGCTATTTTCTCAACCTTCTCCAAAAACTCACCTGTTTCCCATTCAGCCCATTTCCTCCCCACCCCACTTCCCCACTACCCCCACCACGCACCCCTCCCCGTCCTCGAAGCTACTCTCTATCTGAATCCCACCCCCCCCTTTATCAGCACCGCTAACCCCCCTTCTTCCCCCCTCCCGGTTACAGGAATAATATTGTTCTGCAAATCGGGCATTCCTCATCAGTCCTACATCCCTCTGACGCAAATGCATCTCTTGTACCAAAACCACGTCCCACTCATTCTTCACCACCTCCCGAAACAGCAACTGCCTCTTAGTAGGTGAATTCAGACCCTTCACATTAATAGTTCCCACCCGCAGCATCATTCTCGCTGTAGCACTCCTCTCCCCCCTCCCCCTGTCCGTGTCTGTCCTCCCTCCCCCCAGCTCAAATCCCACCCCCTCTGCCACTCCCCCCTCTCCTCCCCTCCTCCCCCCTCTACCTCCCTGCTCCCTCCTTTCCATCCTTCCGCGTGTCTGTTGTGCCCCGCTTCAACACCTCTCCCGCCTCCCCCCCCCAAAGATTCAAGGCATCCTCTCTCTTTACCACCCCAGGATTCTCCCCCTACCCCTCCCCCGCACAGGAAACAATATACCATAGACCAGGGGTCTCAAACTCAAATTGCTTTGAGGGCCAAATGAGGACTTGTAAAGTAACCCGGGGGCCGCATAAGACGCGGGGCCTCATTTGCATAAGGGACCTCATTTGCATAAATATTTGCATAATGTTACCATACACTAACTTTTAGTAAACATGCCTCTTTAATGAGTATGGATAAAGAAAGACTAAAAGATTTAGAAACAAGAAGACAATAATTAAACTGGGAACCCCAAAAGCCAAACTTGGAATGTACAACAACACTGTAGAAATAAAACTATAAATTAATTTCCTCTTGTACTAAACAAAGCGCAAACATTAATGATGCACATTTCCCAGAGCTGACATATTCCAGTTAATAAATTCAAAATAAAGAGAGATTTTTCTACCTTTTGTGCATTTTTTTCAGTTGCAATTGTTCCAGCCACTTTCTTCTGGTTTCTTCATGTCTTCTGCTAACTCTCCATCGTCTGCTTCCATTTGCCCTTTCTTCTCTCCTAGTTTTTTTTCCATTCTCTCTCTACATCTGCTTTAACATACTAATATTTCTCCTTTTTCTCTTTCCTCATTCCTATTTCATCCACTCAAATTTTACCCCTCCATCCTCAATCCCCACTTACTCTCACAATACCTGGCCAATTGTAGATTTGTCTTCTCTCCCAGACAAAATATTTTTCCCCTCTCCATTTCACTTTCCCAGCTCCATCCCATTCTAATCCTCCCCCAACATCAGCTCCCTTCTAGTTCCAGCCCCACCCAGCATCCGCTCCCTTCTAGTCCCTGCATCAGTCCATTTCCAGTCCTATCCTAGCCTCACCATCAGCCCATTTCCAATCCTAGCCCCCCATCAGCCCATTTCCATTCCAAGCCCCCCTCCCCATCAGCCATTTGCAGTTCAAGCCCCCTTCCACTCAGCCCATTTCCAGTCCTAGCAACCCCCCCAGCACATTACCAGTCCTAGACCCCCCATAGCATAGCCCATTACCAGTCATAACCCCCCCTGCCAATAGCCCACTTCCAGCCCTAACCCCCATTACCCCATTTCAGTCAGCCCCTCCATAGCTCATTACCAGTCCTAACTCGCCCCATCAGCCCCCCTGCAGTCCTTCCTAACCCCCACCTGCCCATTTCCAGTCCTAGCCCCCACCATAGCCCATTTCCAGTCATAACCCCCCCCTGCCAATAGCCCATTTCCAGTCCTACACCCCCCTGCCAATAGCCCATTTCCAGTCCTACACCCCCCCTGCCAATAGCCCATTTCCATTTCCAGTCCTACCCCCCCGCCAATAGCCCATTTCCAGTCATACCCCCCCCCGCCAATAGCCCATTTCCAGTCATACCCCCCCCCTGCCAATAGCCCATTTCCAGTCCTACCCCCCCCCCCGCCAATAGCCCATTTCCAGTCCTACCCCCCCAATAGCCCATTTCCAGTCATACCCCCCTGCCAATAGCCCATTTCCAGTCATACCCCCCCCTGGCAATAGCCCATTACCAGTCATAACCCCGCCCTGCCAATAGCCCAGTTCCAGTCATACCCCCCCCTGCCAATAGCCCATTTCCAGTCATACCCCCCCCCGGTAAATATAAAAACAACCTGGCTTCTGCTGCTGGCTTCTGCTGCAGCAGAAAATCAGCTGTCCCGCGGCCCCTTTCCCTCTGCGCGAGAGCCCTGAGTGTGCTTCCTCTGCGGCATGCTTTTTAAGCCGCGAAGAGAGTATTTCCCTCTCGCGCGGCTTAAGCCTATTCACTTTTCAAGCCTCGCGAGAGGGAAATACTCCCTTCGCGGCTTGAAAAGCACGCCGCAGAGGAAGCACATTCAGGGCTCTCGCGCAGAGGGGAACGGGCCGCAGGACAGAGCAGCAGAAGCCAGTTTTTTATTTTTTTTTAATTGACCGTCGATTCGGCAACGGCAGCAGCAGAAGCCGTCGCGGGCCGCACAACCTTCTCCCGCGGGCCGCATGCGGTCCGCGGGCCGCGTGTTTGAGACCCCTGCCATAGACATCCTGCCCAACATCTTAAGCCCTCACCTCCTTCCCCCTCCCCCATGCCCTAAGAGTCCAGTGTCCATCTGGGCCTACCGCCCCATGCTCTCTGGCGTCACACAAGTTCTCCTTCTTCCCGTGGCAGCCTTCAGTCCTCTGTTGCCACTCTCTTCCCTGCTCCACCTTCTTTGGATCTCCTCTGCAATCGCCATCCTTTCGCTGCCACCCTTTGCCATCTGGAGCCCTCCTGACTCTGCTCCACCTCCCCTCCAGGTTGCATAATCTTCATGTTTTCCTTTTCCGGGCCCTTTGGCAACAGTTCGCAGCCCAGCTCCCGCAACACTGCCCATGCTTCTTCTGCCACTTTCACTTTCAAGGACACCCCATTCACAGTCACAAGCAATCCAAAAGGAAACATCCACCTATATCTCATATATTTCCCACGCAGATATGCCGTTACCTCTCTCAACCCCCGTCGTCTGTCCAGGGTTCCCTTAGACAAATCATTAAAAATGTCCACCTCATTGCCCTCCCAGGCAATCCGGCCATACGTCAGTGCTATCTGCAGGATTTTCTCCTTCATCGGAAAGCTACTCATATAGACAATAATGTCCCTGGGCCACTTGTCTCTCCACGGTCCCAAGCTGCGATGTGCCCATTCCACTCCGATCCTGCTCTCGTCCTCCTCTCCTCCCCCTCCAAGGCAAGCATATGAGAGCAGAGCTTTCGGACCACCTTCACGCAGTCTTTAAATGACTCAGTCTCTCCAATCCCTTTCAATCGCAAATTATTCCATCGTGCCAGGTCCTCAATCTCCTCCAGCTTTTCAGTAATCTCCTCTTACTGCCTTTGCAGTTTGCTCTGCTCCACCGCCAATTCCTGCAGCTCCCCCGTGCATTCCTCCACATGGTCCTCCAACTCTGCCACGCGGTCTCCCAGGCCATTCAAATCCTGCTGTATGCTCACCAGCGATTCCTTTATTTCCCTCCACATCTCCGCCAGCTCAGCATGTAAGTCTTTCTTGAAGGCCTTCAGCCAGGAGTGTATCGGCACTTCCTCCCCTCCTTGCTGCTTTCTCTCACCCTCACCCTCCTCCTCCGAGCTCGCCATTGCTCCGGGCTCCTCCGTGCCGCCAGCCTCATGCTCCTCCATCTCTTCCCTCTGCACATACGAGGACCGGAACCCCGCCAGCTTCTTGCGTGCTACCAGGGCCATTCCAGCTACCATCTCCAAGATCTCCACCGGCAGCAGGTTTGGCTATTCTTCCTCTATTTAGCGGGACACCGACGGAGCTTGGCTACACTGCGGCCATTTGCTCCGTGATGTCACCGGAAGTCCCAAGACAAGAATTTTAAAGAAGCAGTGGCTAAAGACTCAAAAGGAGAATTTAGAAGTTGTGCTAGGACCATGTTGAGGTCTCAGGCCACCAGTGGTGGTTTGATCAGTGGCTTGGATAGCAGGAGAACACACATAAATTGTTGCACCAAGGAGTGTGAAGAAATAGGATGCCTGTCCACCAGCCTCTGATAGGCCGAGATGGCACTCAGATGAACTCTGACTGAGTTAGTCTTGAGACCTGCCGAGGACAAGTGGAGGAGATATTGTAAAAGGAATTCCACAGGGCAGGCAGAGGGGTCAATATGCTTCAGAATCCACCAGAAAGTGAACCTTTGCCATTTGAAGGTGTAAGAGTGTCTGGTAGACTGCTTGCAAGTTGCAAGTAGGATGTTCTTGTTGTGGAAGGTAAGCAGCCACGATGTGGATAAGGGCTTGTGGAGAAGCATCCCATGATCCTGGGAGAGGAGGTTGGGTACAAGTCCCAGGCTGAGAGGTGGAGTTTGCACCAGACAAGTCAGCAAAGGGAACCATGGCTGACAGGGCCAGTAAAGGGCTAGTAGGATCATGGAGCCTCTGCTGGCCTGAAGCTTGAACAGGGCCTTGGGTATTAAGGGGATGAGCGGGAATGCCTAACTTAGGCCCTGTCCGCAGTGGAGAAGGAAGGCATCCGTTGCCTGACTGTGCTGGGAGGGAAGCCTCAAGCAAAACAGTGGAAGTTATGCATTCTCCGGGGTGGCGAACAGATCTATTCTGGGGGTCTCCCACATGTGGAAGATCAAAGATGCCATTTCCCGATTCGAAGTCCACTTGTGTGGACATAGGATATGGCTGAATTTGTTCACAAGGAGATTGAGTTCACCTGGAAGTTATACCACCCTGAGATGGATATGGTGTGCAATGGAGAAGAACCAGAGATGAAGGGCTCCCTGGCAGAGAGGATAGGAACCCATTCCCCCCTGCTTGTTCACATAAAACATGGCCACCTATTTGTCCATTTGGACAACCTGTTTGCCCAAACGTTGGGGTTAAAAACTCAAAGGACATTCATGAGAACATGTAGCTCCAGGAGGTTGATCTGCAACTGAGATTCCAGTGGTGTCCACTGCCCCTGCATGGTGAGATTGTTGAGATGTGCTTCCCTCCCAAGTTTGGAAGCATCCGTTATCAGGGTGCATTGAGGTGGAGGCATCTTGTAAGTTTCAAGGGGAGCCCCACCATTGAAGGAAGTTGACAAGTGGAGGGGTGATGCAGATGTTGTCTGAGAGATGCCCTGTTGCTTGGGTCCATTGAGACGACAGAGTCCATTGGGCTTGCCGCTTGTATAGGGAATGACATGGATTGTGGAGCCATGTGCCCCAGAAGACACAGCACATAAGACTAGGCATCTAGGCATATATACATGCATTTTATAACTTGCACCTATGGTGCCAACCTTTCCCCAATTCCACCTATTCTGCACCTCCAGGAACCCCTCCATGTGTTATCACAGAAAAGTCCGCACTATGGGACCACAGCACATGTGTTTGTGCATCTGAATCTCTGGGCAATTTTATAAAAGCCTGCTTGTGAATGTACAAAGCTGCTTATAAATTACCCCCTTTTTATTCACCACACTTTTCTTTTTCCAGTTTCCAAAACCCTTACTGCATCTTTTTGATTATTCCCTGAAGGGGGCGCTCAATCGTGCAATTAAACTATAGGGTTGTCCCTTCTCTAAGAAACAGAATGCAGCAGTGAGAAAATCATGAATCCTTTAGCAATAAAGGAAGTAATGAAAATATATCAAAGATTAGCAACAACAGTAAGACTATAACAAGAGTATTTCTTTTCATTGGATCTGGTAACTAGCGTTAATCAGTGGCTTCAAGGGCCAAATGAAATAGACAAATGAATCCATCACTTGCTCCAACCATTCTGCCACCCTTCCACTCTACAACTTCTAAGATATGTGGCTCCCTATTTTGCACTTGCCACGTTTTCCTGCAAAAGAAAAGACAAAACCCAGGAAACACACAGCAGCAGACTTTCACCTCGTATACCGTGCACGGCAATTCCATGTGCTCCTGCAGCAGACATGTGGTACCTAAGGTAGAGAGTCTCACTACATTATGGAAGGATTCCAATACATGATCCCCTTATAATGAATGAAGTAGGACTTTATATCCCTTCCTCTGCTTTTTAGAGTTTATCCCTCCTTTTGGCCTAATTACAATGGCAAAAAGCTTCCTTTCCTTTTTTCACAGCTGTCAAGAACTGTGAAGTGTGGAAATTTATTTATTTATTTAATTTTCGTATATACCGTGCTATTTGTCATCAGTGTGATTTACATTGAAACAATACAACAATTCGTCAGATATAACAGACCTATTACAAGTAACAGGAAAATTAACATGGAAGTAAACAGGGAAATCATTTATATTTCTAGAAAATACATGTTGGAGATATATAAAATCTATACAGTTAGTTTAGGTAGGTATGAGGTTAAAAGGATGGGGGAGGGGAAGGGGTGTTTAGGTGTTTGAAGTGTGCGATGAAAAGGTGGTGTTTAAGGGCTTTTTTGAATTGTTTGATGTCTTTGCTCTGATATTGGGAGGGAGTTTGTTCCAACATCTAGGAGCATAATTCGAAAAAGCCCTATTGATGGATGATTGATTAGCTTTTAAGGAAACTTTTGGTATAAGTAGTGTGTCAACAGCTGGAGATCTCCTGGACCTGTTATTTGTTGTGTGTATGATGAGATCAGAGATGGAATCTGGAGAAATATTATTGAAGGCCCTAAAGGTGGTAAGGATGGCCTTATATTGGATTCTACAGTTTATTGGTAACCAATGAAGCTTCTCTAGAATGGGGGAAATATGCTCACACTTTGATGATCCGCAGAGGACACGAACAGCTGCGTTCATGGCTAGTTGTAGAGGATTGATAGTTATATTTGGTAAGCCATGGAGTATTATGTTAGCATAATCAAAGTGCGGCGTGACTAGAGCTTGAAAGATGGTGCAGAAGTCATCAGACTTCATCATAGGTCTCAGATGACGAAGGGTTTTTATCTTGAAGTAAACGGCCTTTACGGTGTGTTTTATATGTTTATTTATTTTATTTTTATTTATTTATCTATTTCTTCTATACCGCCCCTTCCAGAGATCAGGGGCGGTTTACATGGAACAATTGCATACATTTGCATAACATTACATAGAACAAGAACTTCTTAACTTTTTACATATAACAGAACAGTAAATTGTCAGAACTATTTACAGGGTGTATACTTTTGTATACTGCTGAATTTACAGGGGAATGTCAGTGAGCTGACATTGCTATTTATAGAAAATTATTTACAAGAATACATGATTCGCTATTCAGGTGTGTGTGAGTGTGTGTGTGTATGAGTGTGCGTGAGTTTGTGTGTGTATGTGAGTGGGTTTGTGTGTGATGTGTATGTGTGTGTATGTGAGTGGGTTTGTATGTTCCTTGAAGTTTAACCTTTGATCCAGAATTACTCCTAGATATCGAATATTTGATTTGACTGGGAGATCAGCATCTCTGACTTTTAGAATTGATGGAGGGGAGAAAGATTTATTCCTTGTGATTATTAGAACCTCTGTTTTTTTAAAGTTAATACGGAGGTTTTGAGAGAGAAGCCAATCAGTTATTGAATTAAAACAGTTGATTAGCACTGTATAGTTTGGGTATGATACAGATATCGGTGAGAATAATAGCACATCATCCGCATACATAAGGCAGGATATACCAAAAGAGCGTGCAATGTCACAGATTGGCTGCATATAGATGTTGAACAGCAGCGCAGACAAGGAGGAGCCTTGTGGTACACCTTGTTTCTGCTGAAAGGGATTTGAAGTAGCATTACCAATACGAACTTGTTGTAATCTACCTTCCAGGTAGGATTTACACCAGTCCCAAGCATGGTTCTTGATTCCCTTCTCATGAAGTTGCTTTAGTAGTTGTATGTGATCCACAGAATCGAACGCAGCAGCTAAATCAAGAAATATTAGAGCAAAGCCATTTTTCAGATTGTCAATGCCGTTGATAAGTGTATTGATTAATGTTAGGAGAGTTTCTACACCGTGGGCTTCCCTGAATCCATGTTGACATGGATCTAAAGGGGAAAATGAGTCTATATGCTGTTGTATCTGCCTGAGAGTTAATTTCTCAAGAATTTTGGCTAGAAATGGGATACTAGAGATTGGACGGTATGAGTCCTCCTTCTTTGGGTCAAGCTGGTTGTTTTTCAGCAGTGGTCGGATGGATGTATGTTTGAGAGCATCTGGGAAGACACCAGATTCAAATGACAGCTTCGCTATGTTAGCTATAAAAGGGCTGAGTTCTGTGCGCATAGATCTTATCCAGTGTGCTGGGCATGGGTCAGATGGTGAAGTTGTCGTGTTGATGTAGGTAATAACTTAATTTATGGTTTTTACAGAGGGTGGTGAGAGGTTGGTGATTGAAAACTGCGGAAGGGAAGTTTGGACAGGTTCATGTAATGATGTAGTATTTGTTTTTATCAGGGCCGGATTTACGTATACGCCATGTACGCCATGGCGTAGGGCCCACAACCGGCAGGGGCCCACAAAAAATAGAACCAGGTTTTTTTTTTTTCAATTCGATTAAAAAAAAAACCTGGTGGCTGCCGCCGCGGGGCCCCCTCTGCTGCCGCGGGGGCCCCGTCTACAAGATGGTATGGTCGGGTCCGGTCGGGTCGGGTCTCGTCTCCCTCCCTCCCTCCCGGCTGCGAGAGACGCGAAGATAGAGCGTCTCCTCGCGTCTGTGTTAAGCCCGCAGGGGCTGATGGGATTTCCCATCAGCCCCTGCGGGCTTAACACAGACGCGAGGAGACGCTCTCCCTTCGCGTCTCTCGCAGCCTGCAGCGAGGGAGGGAGAGAGACCCGACCCGACCCGACCGGACCGGACCCGACCCGACCAGCTTGTAGACGGGGCCCCCGCGGCAGCAGAGGGGGCCCCGCGGCGGCAGCCACCAGGTTTTTTTTAAATTAATTTTTACGTTTGGGGGGGGGGGGGGTAGGAGTCCTATCCCCCCCGGCCTAAAGTAAAATTTAATTTAAAAAAAAACCTGGTGGCTGCCGCCGCGGGGCCCCCTCTGCTGCCGCGGGGGCCCCGTCTACAAGCTGGTCGGGTCGGGTCGGGTCGGGTCCGGTCGGGTCTCTCTCCCTCCCTCCCTCGCTGCAGGCTGCGAGAGACGCGAAGATGCGTCTCTCGCAGCCTGCAGCCTGCAGCGAGGGAGGGAGAGAGACCCGACCGGACCCGACCAGCTTGTAGACGGGCCCCCGCGGCAGCAGAGGGGGCCCCGCGGCGGCAGCCACCAGGTTTTTTTTTTTAATTAAATTTTACTTTAGGCCGGGGGGGTAGGACTGGTAATGGGCTATGGGGGGGGGTAGGACTGGTAATGGGCTATGTGGGGGGGGGGGGTAGGACTGGTAATGGGCTATGTGGGGGGGGTAGGACTGGTAATGGGCTATGGGGGGGGTTAGGACTGGTAATGGGCTAGGTGGGGGGTATGAAAGGTAAATGACTATGGTGGGGTAGGACTGGTAATGGGCTATTGGGGGGGCTGGGGCTGGAAATGGACTGGGGGGGTAGGGCTGGTAATGGGCTATTGGGGGGCTGGGGCTGGAAATGGGCTGGGCTGGGGGGGGTTAAGGCTAGAGGTGGGCTGATGGGGTTAGGACTGGTAATGGACTGTGGGCTGTTGGGGGGGGGCTTAGAACTGGCAATGGGCTTTGGGGGGGGTAAAGACGGGAAATGGGCTGTGGGCTGATGGGGGCTGTCTGGTAATGGGCTATGGGGGGGGCTAGGACTGGAAATGGGCTGGGGGGTTAAGACTGGAGGTGGGCTGATGGGGTTAGGACTGGTAATGGGCTGTTGGGGGGGGATTAGAACTGGTAATGGGCTTTGGGGGGGTTAAGACTGGTAATGGGCTGTGGGCTGATGGGGGTTGTCTGGTAATGGGCTATAGGGGGCTAGGACTGGAAATGGGCTGGGGGGTTAAAACTGGAGGTGGGATGATGGGGTTAGGACTGGTAATGGGCTGTGGGCTGATGGGGGGGGGTAGGACTGGCAATGGGCTATGGGGGGCTGACTGGAAATGGGTTGATGGGGTTAGGACTGGAAGTGGGCTGATGGGGGTTAGGACTGGTAATGGGTTATAGGGGGGCTTAAACTGAAAATGGGGTGATGGGTTAAGGACTGAAAATGGGGTGATGGGTTAAGGACTGTAAGTGGGGTGATGGGGGGGCTAGGACTGGAAATGGGCTGATGGATGGCTAGGGCTGGAAATGGGCTGATGCAGGGACTAGAAGGGAATGGATGCTGGGTGAGGCTGGAACTAGAAGGGAGCTGATGTTGGGGGAGGATTAGAATGGGATGGGGCTGGAAGAGTAAAATGGAGAAGGGAAAAATATTTTGTGTGGGAGGGATAAAAAATCTACAATTGGCCGGGTATTGGGAGAGTAAGTGGGGATTGAGGATGGAGGGGTAATATTTGAGTGGATGAAATAGGAATGAGGAAAGAGCAAAAGGAGAAAGATTAGTATGTTAAAGCAGATGTAGAGAGAGAATGGAAAAAAATCTAGAAGAGAGAAGAAAGGACAAATGGACAGCAGACGATGGAGAGTTAGCAGAAGACACGAAGAAACCAGAAGAAAGTGGCTGGAGCAATTGCAGCTGAAAAAAATGCACAAAAGGTAGAAAAATATCTCTTTATTTTGAATTTATTAATTGGAATATGTCAGCTCTGGTAAATGTGCATCATTAACATCTGTGCTTTGTTTAGTACAAGAGCAAATTAATGTATTGTTTTATTTCTACAGTGTTGTACATTCCAAGTTTGGCTTTTGGGATTCCCAGTTTAATTATTGTCTTCCTATTTCTAAATTGTGATTACTTGTTTGGTGATGGTCTATGTTCTGCATGTGTAACTGAGCTGAGGTGTTCTGTTTATATAATTCCTATTTGACATTGCCACTTGTTCTCTTTCCCCAGTAGGTCATGTATTGTTGTTCTCTGAAATGTATTGGTTTAATATTTGCAGTGTTGCCTTTTGATTGGTAGAGTATGGTGCTTTGTGAGTCCTGGTAGTGCTGTTAGGATACGGCGGGTTTACTATGGGCAGTGTTTGTAGTAGTTCCTAATGTGTCTGGCAGTTGGCACTGGATTATAGTAATGTAGAAATCTTTTAGTCTTTCTTTATCCATACACTCATTAAGAGGCACGTTTACTAAAAGTTAGTATATGGTAACATTATGCAAATATTTATGCAAATGAGGCCCCTTATGCAAATGAGGTCCGCACCCCCCTTGGGCCGCCCCTGCTGGGGGCCCACAATTTTTGTTGGTGTAGGGCCTCACTCAAGGTAAATCCGGCCCTGGTTTTTATTGATTTGGATTGGATGTATTTCGCATAGGCTTGGGGCTGAATCCCTTCTTGTTGTGGCGGAGATGGTTGATTGATAAAGGACTTTACTAGATTAAATAAGTCTCTTGGTTTATTCAGAGAGCGGCTGAGGATATCAGCATGGTATTCTTTTCTCTTAGCCCAAATTGATTCACAATGTTGTTTAAGATGTTCTAAGTAGGTGGTTTGGTCAGAGGAATTACGTGTATTTCTCCATTTTCTCTCAAGCTTTCTGAGGTGGAGGAGAGAGGTACGTAGTTCATGTGAGAACCATGGGGCAGATTGTTTTTTTTTAACTCGGTTGTCAGATGTTGATTTTTTGATCAAGGCTGGGAGTTGCGAGTATGAGGAGAGGGTATTGTTCCAGTTATTTACAATATCATTGAGATTATCTGATAGTTTGGCAAGCTTTGGGAGAGCATGGTTTTTGAAGTCATCACTGTCTAGTTGCTTGAATCTTGTAGATCTTTTGCATCCAGTTGAGTTTAGACAGTAGTCTGTGGATTGATATGCTGGTATCTGAAAAGTTATTAGGTTATGGTCAGACCATGGGACAGGGGTAATAGAGAGATCAATTTTGTTCATCATAATCATGTCATGTTGAGGGATAAAGATTAGGTCCAAGAGATTCCCTCTTTGATGGGTGGGATTAGCCACTACTTGTTTGTAGTTGAGGTCAGACATTGCTTCTAAGAAAGACTTGGCTAGGGTAGGTTGAGTAGAAGCCAGATTAAAGTCGCCTAATAACCAGTTTGGTTTCGAGGGGTCTTCTGGGTTACAGGCTAGGTCAATGATGTCTGAAAGTTCATCAGAGACAGCATTTGGTGCTCTGTAGATGAGGTTAATGGAGTTGGATTTGTTGGTAATAGTTAGTGTGTTTAAGTGTTGTGTACTTTTGATTAAATTTATGCGATATTGTAGCACTGTTTTTGCAAGTATTAGGACACCACCGCCTCTTCTGTGTTCTCTGTTACAGGTGTAGATTGTGAAGTTGGGTGGAGTAAGATGGTTTAATATTACGTTGTCTGTATTAGAGAGCCAAGTTTCAGTAACCAAAAGTATATCTAAATTGTATTTGGTTATTAGGTCTGTGATTACAGGCCATTTATTGCGTGTAGAGCGTGCATTAACAAATGCACATTTTAGGTCTGGTTGATGTTTCGCTTTTTTGTGCTTCCAAGTTAGCCATCTCTAAAGTGGCTCTATAAAAGGTGCCAGTGCTCTTGGCCGCTACTCACAAGTGTATCTTGCTGCACTCTAGTACCCAGTTCTGTGATATTTTTCATCTTGATTAGACTGGACTGTCTTTTACGTCTCTATGTACAGCGCTGCATATGCCTTGTCGCGTTATACAAATGAGTAGTAGTAATACGCAAGGCTCTTTTATTAATGCACAAGGACGATGGGTCAGTTTTAGCAGGGAATGGAAAGGGGCCAACACTCTGTAGCACTGCATACCTTCTCAGTAAAAGCTGTCTTTCCATTTATTTTCTAAGTGCTATAACGAAAGGACGCATTGGAGTAAATGTTATATAATTTCATCTTATATGAAATTCAGCATAACCGGAGTTAAAGAGCAGATGGTAGAAGGAGAATGTAGAGATGCAGGTCCACTGTTCAAGCTCTGTGATCTAACCTCTTGTCACCCTTGGCTTTGCGGACTCAGACCACACAGCATGGTTAGCTGAGTCAAATCTGTATTTGCACTAAGAGCTGTAAGAATTTAAAGGTGGTAAAGGTGAGTGGCAGCTTTAAAGAGAGAGGAAAATTGTAGTAGTTGATTTTATATATTTTAATTGTTCCAAAACTGAGCTGTCTTGATGTGGCAAGCTTAATCAGTGTTCCATGACTGACTCACAAAAAAAGGATTCATTCCAACCCGTCAGGATTCATGGATTGACTATGGTGAGGCTCACTCCTAGGAACCTCTTTGGGTTTTACCTGGAGATTCTGTGAGTTTGTACAAATGACCAGGTCTACAAGGAAATCCCTAGGCTGGAGCCACTTTACTGTTTTACTGGTCCAATCCCTCACCATCAGGCAGCAGCAAAGGACCATAAGAGAGACCTTTCAGAAGGGAACAAATCAATTGCATTCCTTTCTGCTTGCATTGATCTCACCCCCTCCCCTCTTGCCCCACAGCCCCCTCCCCCCATGAACAGAGAACACATGAGGGGAAGGAGGAGAGGAGGAAAGAGGCTTGGAACAGAACAGAGCAATTCATTTTTGCTCTGCAATGCCCCCCCCCCCCCCTCCCAATCTTGTCTCTCCTCTTCTGAAGGGTAGAGGCTGGAGCAGAAACAGCAGTGAGTCCTGGCCGCTTGACCCAGCAGAGGATAGTGCAGGAGGAGGCAGGAAACCTCCCCTAGGAGCTGTGAGTGATTTCTCATGGAGCGGAAGGGTTCAGAATAATCGTAGGGTTGGGGAAAGCGTTGGGATCAGGAAGCATAAAGGGGGAAATGCTGAACTCTGGGAAGGGGAAAATATTCAGGTTATCTTGGAGAGAGGAAGAGGAAAGTGTGTGTGAGAGAGGAAAGACAGGGTTTTGGAAGAGATACATTTCATGTGTAGTCCCCTCCCCAATTAATCAACACCAGTCTCAAGGGGAACACAACTCTTCTAAGATATGAGCAGCACCTAAAGAGTCCATTAATTAGACCTGATGGCCATGCTGCAGTTGTCAATGATGCCAACATTAAAGGGAATGGAAGGATACCGCTATTAGGAGAGGCTTAAAAGGTTAGGGCTTTTCAACTTGGAAAAGGGATAGTGGAGGGGAGATATGTTAGAAGCCTATACATTAATAAATGAAGTGGAACGGGTAAACGTAGATTGGTTGTTTATGCCATGAAAAAGTAGTAAACTATAAACTGAAAGTAGATATAACCCTCCAACCTTACCAAGAGACATTACAAATTCATGACTTCCTGCTATTGCATGCTAAACTCAATGGCAACGTAATAAGCTCAAAAATAAACCGGGGTCTCAGGCAATTGCAACAACAATCCAAACAGTATTTTTAGAATTGTCTAGGACGTATGTTGCATTTTTGCATCAATGACCTCTCCGGTTGGT
Source organism: Ichthyophis bannanicus (assembly GCA_033557465.1). Classification (NCBI taxonomy): domain Eukaryota; kingdom Metazoa; phylum Chordata; class Amphibia; order Gymnophiona; family Ichthyophiidae; genus Ichthyophis; species Ichthyophis bannanicus. The sequence goes on from CM066049.1 coordinate 126,502,852, forward strand.
GCTTAATTATTGTAGCAATTGAACATGCAGGATAGTTTAAAATATCTCTTGGACTCTAATCAATGCCGATTTTATTGCAACTTATTTTTTGCTGAGATTTTTTGAGAATTTTTTCATATTGTTTCACACTGAGGTTTTAACTCCTTCTTTTATGAGATTTTCAAAAATTCAACTTGTCTTTGAAACTTAAATAGTAATGCTTATCTTTTGAGTAGAACAGCGAACTACCCCGACGCCACCGTCAGGTACCGATTTGCGTTTCAAATTTTTCTCAGGGGGAGCTGTTAGTTCAAGCCGTGCTGTCTGAAAGTATAAGCAGAAGAGTTTTAAAACCTAAAACAGAACAGGTTCAGAAAAAAATATCTCAGTCTAATTCTTATTACCACAAAATGAGTTGAGGCTAGATAATCTTTATCCACACTCTTACCCTCAGTTCTTTTTACCCGATATCAAAAATCGATATGTGCTGTCATGGCTGCCTGCTGGCCTACTGGCTTCCGTTCAGACGCCGTGCATGCGGATCATGACTGAATTTAGAAATTTAAATAGCTATTCACAGGTGTGGGAGACAAAGCTGATCACTGCCTGAATTACACAACACTTCAATTCAGATTTAATGCATGCTCCCCATTCAATCATGGCGTTTAAACCATGTGGAGCAACAGATTGAAGTCTGTGGATCCATATTTGTTCCCGAATGAGTAGGGTTTTTGCTTTGGATTTGTTTCCTCTCCCAGCTGTCACTAATTCGATGCCAAAACATCGTAAATCCTCAAAAATGTGATCATGTTGTAAACAATGTGAAACTAGGGGATCCTCCAAAACGCGACATTTTAATCTGCTCCGGTGTTCATTCAGGCGAACACGAAGTGGTCTAATGGTCTTACCCACGTACAGCAAACCGCAGGGACACCTAATTCCATAAACTATGTGGTCCGAACCACACGAAGTGGAATCTCGCAACTGATAAGTTCTACCACGATATTCAAAGCTGGTAGTTTGCTCAGATACGCTGCAGATATTACAGCTACCGCACTTCAAATGACCAGATTCGCCCCTCCGTACTGTTGGCAGAATGGAACGTAACCGAGCCGGACTGAGTTTCTCCTTCAAATTCTGATGACGGGTCCAAACACAATGAATAGATTTATTTTGTAGCCCAGGTAAAGTGCTCAATACATTTTGATGGCGCTTAATGATACGTTTGATGTTACCACTGAGCGGAGAAAACTTGGTGATGAGATTGATATGTTCTACATCAGTTTGCTCTGATTTGTGTTGGGGCTGCAATAATAAATCTCTGTTGTTATACAGGGCTCGTTTATATGCTTTTTGAATTACCGGGTCTGGATATTGACGGTCAGCAAAAGTTTGCACCAATTCCTTAGCCTGTTTTTTGTATTCATGTAAACTGGAACAGTTTCGACGATATCGCATAAACTGTGATAGAGGGAGGCTGTCACGAGGTTGTTTAGGATGCTTGCTATAATAATGAAGAATCGTGTTTCTATCTGTTGGTTTTTTGTGAACCCGGGTCACCCAACCCTGATTCCCCCTTTGAACCACTACATCTAGAAAAGTGACTTCTCGTTCATGAAATGTACAGGTGAATTGTATATTGGAATTCACACTATTCAACCATCGTACAAAATCTTGTAGTTGTCGTGCATCACCCTTCCATAAAAGAAACACGTCGTCAATATAGCGTTTCCATAAAAGCAGACGATCTTTATATGGGGATGTTGTAAGCCATATACTGACGATGTGTTTCTTTTATGGAAGGGTGATGCCAGCAGGCAGCCATGACAGCACATATCAATTTTTGATATCGGGTAAAAAGAACTAAGGGTAAGAGTGTGGATAAAGTTTATCTAGCCTCAACTCATTTTTTGGTAATAAGAATTAGACGGAGAGATTTTTTTCTGAACCTGTTCTGTTTTAGGTTTTAAAACTCTTCTGCTTATACTTTCAGACAGCACGGCTTGAACTAAGAGCTCCCCCTGAGGAAAATTTGAAACGCAAATCGGTACCTGACGGTGGCGTCGGGGTAGTTCGCTGTTCTACTCAAAAGATAAGCATTACTATTTAAGTTTCAAAGACAAGTTGAATTTTTGAAAATCTCATAAAAGAAGGAGTTAAAACCTCAGTGTGAAACAATATGAAAAATTTCTCAGGACATGCTAGGGAGATAAAGTTCCTAGATGAAATAAATGACTGCTTCTTGGAGCAGCTGGTTCATGAACCGACCAGAGGGGAAGCCATATTAGACCTAGTCCTTAGTGGAACACCAGATCTAGTGCAAGAGATAAGGGTGTTGGGGCCACTTGGCAATAGTGATCATAGCATGATCGCCTTTGATTTAATTAGTGGAGGAGGGATAGTAAGGAAATCCACAGTACTACCTTTTAACTTTCGAAAGGGAGACTATGATAAAATGAGGAAAACAGTTAAGAAAAAACTAAACGGAGCAGTTGCAAAGGTTAAAGACGTACATCAAGCTTGGGTGTTGTTGAAAAATACTATCTTGGAAGCCCAGACCAGCTGTATTCCACGCTTTAAGAAAAGTGGAAGGAAGTCCAAAAAACTGCCAGCATGGTTTTAAAGGTGAGGTCAGAGAGGCTGTTGTTGCCAAAAAAGCATCTTTCAGGAAATGGAAAAAAGAGCCAAACGATGAAACCTGGAAACAGCACAAGCACTGGCAAGTCAAATGCAAGGCATTGATAAGGCAGGCAAGGAGAAAATTTGAGAAGAAGCTTGCTGCGGAAGCAAAAACGTGAAATAAAGACCTTTTCAAGTACATTCGTAGCAAAAAACCTGTGAGAGAGTCAGTTGGTCCATTAGATGATAAAGGGGTTAAAGGAGCACTAAGAGGCGACAAGGCGATAGCGGAGAGACTGAATGAATTCTTTGCTTCGGTTTTTACTGAGGAAGATGTAGGGATGTTACCCATGACTGAAGTGGTATTTAAAGGTGCGGAAGAATTGAAGGAAATATCGATACATCGGGAAGATGTCTTACAACTATTAGATCAACTGAAGAGTAGCAAATCACCTGGGCTGGATGGTATACATCCAAGGGTGTTGAAAGAACGGAAATATGAGATTGCAGAACTGCTATCAGTAATCTGTGAACTATCATTAAAATCATCTCTAATACCTGAAGATTGGAGGATCGCCAATGTAACACCAATTTTTAAAAAGGGTTCGAGGGGTGATCCGGGAAACTACAGACCGGTGAGCCTGACGTCAGTACCGGGAAAAATGGTAGAAACCATCATAAAGAATAAAATTACTCAGCATGTAGATAGTGTGGCGCTCGCGCCCCTACCAGGCGGCTGCCTAGTAGGGACGGGTGACCACCTCTTATATTTCCTAGGGTTGTAGTTGTGTGAGGAATAATGAACCGAGTGGTTTTATAAAAGCGCACAGGAATTTATTCAGCTTCCTTGCAGGTAAGTGGATACAATTTCTTCAAGCACATTTACTCTCCAGACAAAAGAAAATAATGGATACTTCTCCAGTAACAAATGTCCAAAAACAAACAACAGCGAATTCAACTATCAAGTGTTTCTGGCTCACACTAATTTACCTTAGTGCACGCATCACATTCCATCTCTGATACATTGGAATTTACATCACCCTCTTTGGCTTCAAGCTCCATACTCTCAGGTGAGCTGTAGCAGGGTTCTGCTTGGTAGCGCTCAGGGACTTTCTGCTTTAGAGTTTTTAACAGGTCAAACAACCTCTCCCACTTCCTTGTCCTCCCTTCTCTGGGCAGGTCTCCTATGGGGTGCTCTTGTTTAACCTTCCTGGTGAAACATTTCTTTCTACCCTGTGTTATCTGGGGGTATAACAGTTTCATCAGAGTCAGAAGAGAAAACATATTTAGAAGGCCTTATTGCCTCCCTTCTCCTACCTTGGGCTTTTGGTGCAGTATTCTCTTGGTTGGAGTTTTGGCCAGTCAGGACTCCCTCTGCCTCAGCATAGGGCAGAGACTTGTGGTAGAGCTTTCCCACTCTCTTGCTAGGGTAGGTGGTTCTCCCCCTGGAACCTTCCCTATGTCCTCTGTGCCTACTGTGCTGAGTATGGTGGCTTCCTTTGTACCTTCTCTGGTTGTCTTTATAGCGGTTCCTTTCTCTGCTGCTCCTTTTGGCTACAGGGCTGTTCCCTCTGTACCTTCTGGAACCTGGACTGGAACCTGAGCTGCAATTCCCACTTAAGCCTGGACTGCAACTCCGACAGCAACTGCGTCTCCAATCATGCTTCTCACCATGCTTCCAACCATGCTTCCAACCAGCACTCGAACAATGCTTCCAACCAGCTCTCCAACCATGCTTCCCACCAGCTCTCCAACCAACTCTTGAACCAGCCCTCCAACCAACTCTTGAACCAGCCCTCCAACCAACTCTATCTCTAGTGTTTGTTTGCTCCCTTTCAAACACTGAGCAGGGCAACTCCCTTCCTGGCTCCGCCCTTCTGTACCTCCCACTCCTATCTGTGGCTGACCTGGAGTGTGGGCGTGGCTTACAGCTAGGTCTGCCCTCTAGGTTTCTCTCCAGGCTTCTGCTGTGGACTATTTGATCCTGTGTACCCATCCCCCGCAAAGAGGAAAAATTCTTCTTCTCTTCACTTTTCCCTGGCTGGGCTGCACTCTCCTTACCACAATAGTCACAACCTAATGGGAGACAGCCAACATGGCTTTAGACAAGGAAGATCTTGTCTTACTAATCTGTTATGTTTTTTTGAAGGAGTGAATAAACAAGTGGACAAAAGTGAGTCGGTTGATATTGTATATCTGGACTTTCAGAAAGCCTTTGACAAGGTCCCTCATGAGAGACTTTTGGCAAAACTAAAGAGTCATGGGATAGGAGGCAGTGTACTATTGTGGATCAGGAACTGGTTAAAAGATAGAAAGAAGAGGGTAGGGCTAAATGGCCAATTTTCCCAATGGAGAAAGGTGAATAGTGGTGTACCCCAGGGATCTGCTTTTTGACATATTCATAAATGACCTGGAAAGTTGAATAACGAGTGAGGTTATCAAATTTGCAGATGACACAAAACTATTAAAGTTGTTAAAACCCAAGAGGATTGTGAAAAATTGCAAGAGGATCTTGATAAATTGGAAGACTGGGCATCAAAATGGCAGATGAAATTTAATGTGGACAAGTGCAAGGTTATGCACCTAGGAAAGAACAACACAAACTATGGTTACACGATGCAAGGTTCCACATTAGGAACCACCACCCAGGAAAAAGATTTAGGCATCATTGTGGATACCATGTTAAAACCCTCGGCCCAGTGTGCAGCGGCGGCCAAAGAGCAAATAGAATGCTAGGTATGATAAGGAAAGGAATGGAAAATAAAACAAAAGATATTATAATGCCTCTATATCGTTCCATGGTGAGACCGCACCTTGAATATTGTGTGCAATTCTGGTCGCCGTATCTTAAAAAGGATATAGCGATTTTAGAAAAGGTACAGAGAAGAGCCACCAAAATGGTAAAGGGGATGGAAGGATACTCCTATGAAGAAAGGCTAAAAAGGTTAGGGTTCTTTAACCTGGAAAAGAGATGGCTGAGGGGAGATATGATAGAAGTCTATAAATTAATGAACGGAGTGGAACGGGTAAACGTAGATCGATTGTTTATCTTATCAGAATATAGAAAGACTAGGGGACATGCAATGAAGCTACAGGGTAAACTATTTAAGACTAATAAAAGAAAATATTTTTTCACTCAACATGTAATCAAACTCTGGAATTTGTTACCGGAGGATGTAGTAAAGGCTGTTAGTGTAGCTGGGTTTAAAAAAGGTTTGGACAAGTTCCTGGAGGAAAGGTCCATAAACCATTATTAAGAAGTGACCGAAGATATGAATGCTTGACCCAGTACAAGCATTGTGGAACTTGTGTCTCTTGGGGAAACTGCTAGGTACATATGACCTAGATTGGCCACTGTTGGAAACAGAATACTGAGCTTGATGGACCTTGGTCTGACCCAGTATGGCATATCTTATGTTCTTATGTAAATCTCAGCAAAAAATAAGTTGCAATAAAATCGGCATTGATTAGAGTCCAAGAGATATTTTAAACTATCCTGCATGTTCAATTGCTACAATAATTAAGCACCAACCGGAGAGGTCATTGATGCAAAAATGCAACATACGTCCTAGACAATTCTGAAAATACTGTTTGGATTGTTGTTGCAATTGTCTGAGACCCCGGTTTATTTTTGAGCTTATTACGTTGCCATTGAGTTTAGCATGCAATAACAGGAAGTCATGAATTTTTAATGTCTCTTGGTAAGGTTGGAGGGTTATTTCTACTTTCAGTTTATAGTTGATTAAATTCCCCTTGTTAAGTGCGACCAAGTTCATTGTGTGAATACACGTACCATGAAAAAGTAGTAAGACTAGAGGACATGCGATGAAGCTACAATGCAACCCATATAAGACTAACAAGAGAAAATATTTTTTCACTCAACTTGTAATCAAACTCTGGAATTCGTTACCGGAAGATGTAGTAAAAGCTGTTATTGTAGCTGGGTTTAAAAAAGGTTTGGACAAGTTTCTGGAGCAAAGGTCAATAAACTATTATTAAAGATGACCTGGGGAATTCCCTGCTTACCCCGGGACAAGCATTGCAGAACCTGTGTGTCTTTTGGGGTAACTGCCAGGTACTTATGGCCTGGATTGGCCACTGTTGGAAACAGGATACTGGGCTTGATGGACCTGGGTCTGACCCTTTATGCCATTTCTTATGTTCAAGACATTATTTATTAGACTTTATTAACCACTTTTAGGAGCAGATTCATCACTTGACAAACTACTTACAGTTCATTTATTATATATCACAAAACAATAAGACATTTATGTATGTAGTAGTAGCAGCAGCGTAACAATAGCAAAATGGCACATGTCAGCATAATGGACAATTAGAACAGTGAGATAAACGGAGATAGGCAATTTAAATCTTAGTAATAACAATAATATGATACAGTGTCAGTAATTTACACCTTAAAAACGGTAGAGCATTCATATAACAGAAGTATGATATGTCAGCAGAATACAAATCATATACTTTAATAGGCAGCACGGTAGAACACTCAAATAAGAGATTTGCTATGGTACAATGTCAGCACTATAGAATGAAACATCCTACTAGGCAGCAAAGGGGACATTATGTGAAGTATGACTGGCAAAAAAGCTGAGCCTTTCCCAAGCTCTGGGATCAACCATTGCTGACTCAGCTTTGCTAGGACACTGTTGCTAAGGTCAAAAGCAAAGCAGCGTATCACGCTAAGTAGGGAGAGAATTTGGAGCATAAGCATCTATGATCGTCCTTACAGTACATCCATCTGATTGGTGTTGTAATGGTCTCTTATTTCACACAGGGGGAGTGATGACTTCTGATCTGAAATAGCATTAAAGGGTACAATTCTGGCCCCTTTTGTTACAACAAAATTTAGCACAACTGGAAAAACTAAATCCTCACGATTTGTATTCTGCTGACCTTGCTTCAAGTCTAGCTGCGGCCCCTTTTAGTGTGAGATGCCTTGTTTACTATCACTGACTCAGAACTGGAAAGACTGCAGGCCTCTGGTCCTCACTGTCCTGGGAACCTTGACCTTCCCCACTGCAGGCTGTTTTATTCCTCGGGTAACCCAGCTTCTGCAGCGGTTCAGCCCTTCCTCTCCTCTCCTCTCACTGCCTGCAGGCTGCTTTATATCGTGCATTAATTACTGTAGCCTGGCTTTTCATCCTGCTTTAATTATTGATGCCTGTCAGCCATAGCTGAGAACTTTAGCGTTCTGCTCACCCTAAGATTAGTAGAGATTAGTGACAAGAAGCAAGGCTTCATGGACTTTTTCAACCCCCTTCAGCTCATTCCTTTTCTTTCATTCCGCAGGCTCATTTCACCCCTAACTCACTCCCTCTTTACCTCCCCAAGCTCCCCTCTCACCGTCTCCCCCAACAATCATTTCCCTCTTCAACCAATTCTTCCTTCCATGTGATTTTCCACTTTATAGATCCTCCTTCCCAGACCTGTTGATCCTTCCCTACTGAACGCTTCCTACCCTCTGCTGACCCTCCTTGGACATTCTCCCATATTGCTTCTGCTGGCTTTGATCAGAATGGGCAGGATAAGGAGGAGGACAACTGCGGTGACATCTCGGACTGACTGCTCTTCTGTAGCTCAGAGCTGGAGTTTCAGGCTTTGAGATGAGTGTGACACTCAGGATCTGGGCAGCAGAGGTGGGTAAGGATTCTGCCAAGACACTACCACTCAAGTCTTCCCACCAGCTATAACTGGCATTGACAGCTGCTAAGGTGGGAGGAAGGATCACAGGGGAGAGAAGGCAGACTTCCTTTAAGGCCATGGCTAGTGGTAGAGCTGCCAAAATTACAGCTCCAGAAGGAAGATTTTAGGTTAGTCCTGGATTTTTAAGAACCATACCTTAATGCATTATGATCCCTGCGGTACTGATTTCAATAAGTAGATTCAGAGAGTACAAATACCACATGTAAATGGATATAAGTTCAAAAGTAGAAATGGTCCAAAAGTTTCCTCCAGGAACTAGGTAACTTGGCGGCTCCGGATTGGCCGTGATGATTGCAGTGGGGGGGGGGGGGGGGGCAAGCTGGTAACCTCATGGGCCACTGCCAGAGGTGAGGAATGAAGATGGTAGGGGGCAGGCTGCACTAGCATTCCCATTTTTAGCCTGGGTTGGCAATGGAAGTGATAATCACGATGAGGCATGGGTAGGCTGTACAAACAGCTACATTTTTGGTTCAATGGTGGCAGCAATAATCATGGAGGGAGAGGACAGGTCAGCTTTAGCAATGATATTTTCAGGGCTAGGCCAAAAGCAGGCAAGGGGGAAATGGGCCACAATGTTTCTGACCAAAGCAGAAGTATCATTAATTATTATTTTTTGTTTAAGTGCCATCAAACCAATGCTGACAGCCCAGCAGCCCCTGGATTTTCTTGGCAAGGTATAACTGGAAGTAAAGTGCCAGGCCTTTTCTTCCAAGGAAATGGAGGGTAAAGTGACCTGCCCAAGGTCACAAGGAGTGCCAGTGAGAATCAAACCCAGATCTCTTGGGTAATAGGCTGTTGTTCTAACCACTAGGCTACTCCTTCATTTTATTAATAACACAGGTACACTAAAAAAAAATTTTTTTAAACTGCCTCTAATGTTTCGATTGATTTTTACGTTTTTTGGTGCGCTGAATCCAAATCTGGTAACCAATTTGCTCCATCACGTACAGATTTTTGCTACATTGGGTTAGCAATTTGAGGTGAACGTTTCAGATTGAGTGCGATCGAGATAAAAGTTTCTTGGATGAATTCTTTATACTAATTGTTTAGTAGTTATTCAAATAAGAATAAAGAAAATTGTAACAAGGCAGCACATAAGAATAGAGTAATGTCAACAAAACACACTGTGATGGTAGCAAAATTGTCTGCACTTAAAACAGCCACATACATGTGCACAAACATTGAGCATATAAGAGCGAGGTTAGACACAAAGCAAAGCAAAGAAATGTGCAAAAAATGTTGTACAGGTATGTATGTAAGAATAGAAAACGCAAACCGCACCATTGCAATACATGAAGACAAACACCTGATGGTGTGAAAATAAAATTCTAATAAATGAGATCCGACACTGTGGTAATAACTAGCACATTTTTATTTCAAAGTTTAGTAAAAACACGATATTTGTCAACACAGTTTAGATTTTAAAGTCATTCTTGGGTCAATCAATCTCCTGGTGGGCCCATTTCTTCTTCCCCGAATGCTTCTCTTGGTGCGCTGCTTGGCGTATTTTTCATCTGGGGTTTCCCGCAGCAGCAACCAGCAGAAATCAGCCATCATAGTGGTGTTCCATCTTCCTTGGTACCTTCTCTCTGCGTCCTTGATGTCCTGGTGAAACCTTTCACCTTGTTCTTCACTGTACGCCCCCAAGTTTTCGGGAAAGTAGTTCACATGGGAGTGCAAGAAATGGACTTTCAGGCTCATGCTACAGCCTTGTTCTTTGAAGGCATTGAGCATCCTGGCAACAATATCCTTATAGTTCTCATCCCGCCTGTTCCCCAAGAATTTGAGAACAACATCCTTGAAGGAATCCCAGGCTTCTTTTTCCTTCTCAGACATCGTTTCAGCGAATGCTCCATCTGAAATGAGTTTCCTTATATCAGGGCCAACAAACACTCCTTCCTTTAGCTTTGCTTCAGAAAGTCGGGGGAACTTTGAGCAAAGGTACCGAAAGCACTCACCATCTTTTGGAAGGGACTTGATGAATTGCTTAATGAGACCCAACTTAATGTGGAGAGGTGGTAATAGAATTTTTTCACGAGGTACCAAGCTCTCATGAAGAACATTTTTCTCACCGGGTCTCAAATACCCCCGAATTGGCCAGTCTTTTTTCCCCCAGTGTAGGTCGCGGGCCCGGCTATCCCACAAGCAAAGGAAGCAGGGATATTTGGTGAAACCGGATTGCTGCCCTAATAGCATGGATAGAATTTTAAAGTCTCCACAAATCATCCACTTATGCTCATCATAACGAATCTTCTGAAGAATCAGGGCCAAATTCTCGTATTTTTCTTGGAGAATAACAGAGTGAGCAATAGGAACTGAAGCGAATGTGTTGCCATTATGAAGAAGAACACCTTTTATGCTGTCTTTTGGCGAATCAATGAACAGCCGCCATTCAGCAGGATCATACTTGAGTTTAAACTTTTCCATCACTCCGTATATATCGTTGCAAAATACCAAATCTTCCTCTTTGCTGAAATACTTCAAAAATTGTGTCTCGCGGTTGCGTTGCGGTACCAATAAAAAGTTGTTCCTGGTGACAATAGATTTTTCTGTTTAAGCCGAGAACCTAGCAGTTGGGCAGCATCTTTTGGGAGTCCTAAATCCCGGACTAAATCATTCAATTCAGCTTGAGAGAAAAGTTCAGGTTTCGGATCTGGTTCAGTTTCAAACTCGGAAGTACTGGACTCATCGGGAAAAGCCATCTGATGAGTCTCATCATGATCAGAACCGTCCACACAAATATGATCCAAAGATTTTGGTGGTTCAGGCACAGGTACTTCGTTGCTATGAGGCATAGGCCTAATTGCTGAGGGAAGGTTGGGGTAACTTATTACGTTCTTATTTTTTAAGTTGTATCCCTTCACAATGCAAGAGCAAAAATAGCAGTCACTGCTGTGGTCTCTTTGTTCACGCCACATCATAGGTATTCTGAAACGAAATGCTTGTTTTTTACCTTTCATCCATAAGCGTAGATCTTCCTCACATGTCTTGCACACTTTGTGAGGAGCCCACGGTTTGTCTTGATCGCCTAACTTCAAACCGAAATAGGCGAAATATACTTTTTTAATAAATGCAGAAATGTTCCTCTGCCGCTTTTTCACGGTATATTCCCCACAAATAAAACAAAAACTGTCCGGAGAGTTGACGCAACCTCTGGCTCTGTGAGCCATCACAAATACACAGCACTGCAAACTACAACTGTTGTGAACCACTTCGGAATAAAGCTGGATTACGACTGAGCAAACAAAAGGTAATAATGAACTTGCAAGAAACTGAAATTTGACAGGAACGTTCATGTCGCAACCACCGTGTTTGAGCGAGCGAACGAGGTGAGGCGAACAGGAAAGAACATGCGCCAGCGCGAGTACTGGATTTAGCCCCCCGCCTCCCAATTGTCCTGTTAATGTATAAAATGAATACAAAACACTCTAAAATATCATGAGGGAGTGTTTCTAGTTAGTTAGCCATTACAACCTCTATTTTGGGCCAAGAAAATAAACTGCAGTCGGCTAAAAAGAAATTATGTGAACATTCCTTATATGGGTAAGAAATCTAATTTTGCAAGAAAACGTGACGTGATGGAACATTTTGGCTATTTTTCCTGGATTCAGCACCCCAAAATCTATAGGAATCAGTTGCAAAACTGGAGGCAGTTTTTTGGTAGTGTACCTGTGTTATTAGGCATGTGCATTTTGGGATTGTTTTGGTGCCTTAAAATAAAAGCGTGTACAAATACCAATGAATTAATGCATATGCAATCAATGTGTGTATGCAAAAAAGCCATAGCACGCATAATGGAGTGTAATGGAGGCACACAAAATAATGAAAAAACATGAAAATTCCAAAAACTTTGTTTAAAATGAGCATGAATGAAAGATCTGTTTGGGCCTTCCCATAACTATTAATTATACCTGTCACCCTTGCTACAGGTTTCACCTGGGTCAGAGACATATGTAGCCATTAAAGAACGTGCAAACTTGCCTTGTGTTGTCAGTTTGCATCAGAGATATCCCAGCTAAATCTTATATACAGATCTCCTCACAGGGAGAAGAAGTGGTCGAAGATTTAATAGAAGACATATACAGTATTGCCTGAAAGGAGAAGTGCTACTGATAGGTGATTTCAATATGCCGGATGTGGCATATTCCTGCTGTGGGAGGCCTTCATAAAATACAAGAGCTTACAGAGAGAGGAAGACAGGCATCAATATTTGGAAAAACTTAGTGAAGCTAGCAAAGTAGTCAAGAAAGCAAAGCTACAAAAAGAAGAAGAAATAGCCAATGCAATAAAATGGGGGATAAGACTTTTTTAGATATGTTAGTGAGAGAAGGAAGTGAAAAAGTGGTATTGTCAGACTCAAAGGTGAAGGAGAGGAAAGAGTAGTTACTCACCTGTAACAGGTGTTCTCCAGGAGCAGCAGGAATCAGTCCTCACATATGGGTGACGTCGGCGCCGACGGAGCCCCGTGCGGAGCATTTCCCCAGCTTTCAAATAAAGCCTTTGGGAATTGCAGTGCGCATGCACAGTCCCCTTCCCGCCCAAGGGTGCCATCTTGCTTAGTCTGATGACATAGCTAAAAGACAGCAAAAAAATTAGCAAAAATAAATCATATGACTGCAACTCCAAGGGGAGGAGGGAGGGTTGTGAGGACTGATTCCTGCTGCTCCTGGAGAACACCTGTTACAGGTGAGTAACTACTCTTTCTCCAGGACCAAGCAGGAAGTCAGTCCTCACATATGGGACTCCCCAGCTTAAGGCTACCGGAGACCTCAAGCCAAAAAAATGAGCTCCCTCGAGCTCGTCAGTACGTAAGGAAGGAATCTTCTCTGAGAACGCCCCCGACCGGTAGCCCAACACCAGGGACGGAGGGTAGGAGTTGCCTAAACCCCAAAGAAATTATGGAGTACTGCCTGTCCGAAAGCACTGTCCCTGCGGGACTCCCTCTCAAGGCAGTAATGGGCCGCAAAAGTCTGGCTTGAAGACCAAGTAGCGGCCCAGCAGATGTCTGCCAACGGAACAGATCGGAGATGAGCCACTGACGCAGCCTTCGCCCTGACATGATGAGCCGTGACTCGACCCTCCAACGAGAGGCCGGCTGCCCCATAAGCCCAAGCGATACAGTCAGCGACCCATATGGACAAACTACGCTTGGATACAGGGAACCCCAACTTATTGGGGTCAAAAGAAATGAAGAGCTGAACAGCCCTCCGATGCTCCCGCGTATGGTCAAGGTAGAAGGATAACGCCCTCCTACAGTCAAGGGTATGTAGAACCATCTCAGCCTGGTTGGCATGCGGCCTGGGAAAGAAGGTCGGAAGAACCACCTCCTGATTGAGGTGAAAAGGGGAGACAAACTTAGGGAGAAACTTGGGGTGAGTCCGTAAGACTACCCTATTCCTGTAGAACCTAGTGTAAGGGGGATCAGACACTAGTGCCTGAAGTTCACTCACTCGCCTTGCAGAGGTAAGAGCTACCAGAAACAAGGTTTTCCAGGAGAGAAAACAGAGAGGGCAGGTAGCCATAGGTTCAAATGGCGGACAAGTAATCCACTGTAAGACCACATTCAGATCCCACTCAGGGGCTGGTGGACGCAAAGGAGGCTTAAGCAGGAGGAGGCCTCTGAGAAAACGAGTCACCAAAGGGTGAACATAAGAACATAAGAAATGCCATACTGGATCAGACCAAGGTCCATCAAGCCCAGTATTCTGTTTCCAACAGTGGCCAATCTAAGTCATATGTACCTAGCAGTTTCCCCAAGGGACACAGGTTCCACAATGCTTGTATTGGTTCAAGCATTGATATCCTGGGTCCCTTCTTAATAATGGCTTATGGACCTTTCCTCCAGGAACTTGTCCAAACCTTTTTTAAACCCAGCTACACTAACAGCCTTTACTACATCCTCCGGTAACAAATTCCAGAGTTTGATTACACGTTGAGTGAAAAAATATTTTCTCTTATTAGTCTTAAATAGTTTACCCTGTAGCTTCATTGCATGTCCCCTAGTCTTTCTATATTCTGATAAGGTAAACAATCGATCTACGTTTACCCGTTCCACTCCGCTCATTAATTTATAGACTTCTATCATATCTCCCCTCAGCCGTCTCTTTTCCAGGTTAAAGAGCCCTAACCTTTTTAGCCTTTCTTCATAGGAGTATCCTTCCATCCCCTTTACCATTTTGGTGGCTCTTCTCTGAACCTTTTCTAATAACTCTATATCCTTTTTAAGATACGGCGACCAGAATTGCACACAATATTCAAGGTGCGGTCTCACCATGGAACGATATAGAGGCATTATAATATCCTTTGTTTTATTTTCCATTCCTTTCCTTATCATACCTAGCATTCTATTTGCTCTCTTGGCCGCCGCTGCACACTGGGCCGAGGGTTTTAACATGGTATCCACAATGACGCCTAAATCTTTTTCCTGGGTGGTGGTTCCTAATGTGGAACCTTGCATCGTGTAACCATAGTTTGGGTTGTTCTTCCCTAGGTGCATAACCTTGCACTTTTCCACATTAAATTTCATCTGCCATTTTGATGCCCAGTCTTCCAATTTATCAAGATCCTCTTGCAATTTTCCACAATCCTCTTGGGTTTTAACAACTTTAAATAGTTTTGTGTCATCTGCAAATTTGATAACCTCACTCGTTATTCCACTTTCCAGGTCATTTATGGGTGGTGGTCATTTATGGGTGGTGGGAAAGAGGCCTGCCGTCCACCGGCGAGTGGTGCGCTGAGAGAGCACTGAGGTGAACCCTGACAGAGTTGGACTTAAGGCCTAGATTGGAGAGGTAAAGCAAATGCAGCCCCTATACTCTGGAACTCTCTACCTGATGAAATCAGAGCCTTAACCGACCTTAAAGACCTACGCAAAAACTTAAAAACTCACCATTTTTTATCTCCCACTACGGTCCAATGGCAAATTCTCAACTTCAAAACGAAAAGGGATAATCTATATAACACACTGAAACCAATACCACAATGCCTCATGATATTTTGACCTTGACACTGTCTATGATGTTTATACTGTTGAACTCACTTTTACTAACTGTACATAGTTAATTGTACATAGTTCTACAAAATTTAAAAATTTAATAGTTAAAAGTTTAATTGTTAATGTACATAGTTCATGAAATGTTCAATGTAAAAACAGAAATGCCTTTCTGTCTCCTTAACTGTTATATGTAAACCGCACCTGATCATCGGAAGGTTGCGGTATATTAAAGTTTGTTAAATAAATAAATAAAATAAATAAAAATAAATAAATATTGCAATACTACCGCTACCAAGCACGAGAAGGGATTCTCGTTGCGCTGAGCACACCATGCGGAGAATCTACGCCATTTAAGAGCATAGGATTTCCTGGTGGATTGCCGTTTAGAGGCTAAGACTACGTCTTCCACCTCTCTAAGCAGTAGTAGGGGAGCCAGGACTACCCTTTCAGCAGCCAGGCCATCAGATGAAGGGAATGGAGGTTGGGGTGCAAGAGAGATCCCTGGTCCTGAGACAGGAGATCGTGTTGAATCCCCAGAGGAAGAGGAGTGTCCACCGCCAGTTGTAGCAGAAGGGGGAACCAGGGTTGCCTTGGCCACCTGGGGGCTATCAGAATCATGGAGGCCCCGTCCTTGAGGACTTTGAACAGTGTTCGGGACACTAGTGGCGTACAGTAGGACTTGGGACCACGGAATCAGAAACGCATCCGCTGCTACTCTGAGAGGATGCGGTTGTCTGGAACAGAATCTCGGGAGTTGCCGGTTCAGAGGACTGGCGAAAAGATCCATGGTGGGGATGCCCCACCTGAGAAAGATCTGCTGAACCACCAACGGATTCAATCTCCATTCGTGTGGTTGCAGGATCCTGCTCAGTCTGTCCGCCAGGCAATTGTCTTGACCTGGGAGGTAGACAGCCTTGAGGTGGATGCCGTGATTGACGGCCCAAGAGCACAGCCGCTGTGCCTCCTGACAGAGAAGGAAGGAGCCTGGGCCCCCTTGTTTGTTCACTTAGAACATGGCAACTTGATTGTCCGTCTGGACCAGTACAGACTGGTGAGAGGTGAGGTGGGAGAAGGCTCGCAGAGCTAGGCGTATCGCCCGTAGCTCCAGGAAGTTTATCTGCTGAGCAGCCTCCCAAGGGGTCCAGAGACCCTGAGTACATGCCCCTTGGCAATGCGCTCCCCAACCTAGAAGAGAAGCATATGTCGTCAGCACTTGAGAATGCGGAGGGGATTGAAAAAACACTCCGAGTACCAGATTCGGAAGATGAAGCCACCATTGCAGAGAGGAGACGAGCAGGGTGGATATTCTTACTGAGTCTGCAAGGCTCCCTGTGGCTTGATGCCACTGAGTTTGAAGGCTCCACTGAGCAGGCCGCATGTGCAGGCGGGCATTGGGGGTTACATGAACCGTGGAAGCCATATGGCCGAGAAGTCTCAGGAATTGCCTGGCGGAGACCAGGGAATTGCTGTGAAACTGCCTGGCTAGATCCATCAACCTGTGGGCTCTGTCCACTGGCAGAAAAGCCTTCGCCTGAAGAGTGTCCAGCCTTGCTCCTATGAATTCTAAGTTCTGGGACGGGAGCAAAGTGGACTTTGCGAAGTTTATGACAAACCCCAAGTGCTGAAGCAGAGCCACAGTGTGAAGGGTGGCTTGATTGGCCTCCTGGGAAGACTGGCCCCTTATAAGCCAGTCGTCCAGGTATGGGAACACAAAAAGACCTTGAAGCCTCAGGTAGGCCGCCACCACTGCCAGGCACTTGGTGAACACCCTGGGGGCGGAGGTTAGGCCAAAGGGTAGTACTCTGTACTGGTAGTGGTTTTCTCCCACGACAAATCTGAGATATTGTCTGTGGTCTGGATGAATAAGGATGTGAGTATAAGCATCCTTTAGATCCAAGGAGCATAGCCAATCTCCCTGCTGGAGGTAGGGCAGCAGGATTCCAAGGGTAAGCATCTTGAACTTTTCCATCTCCAGGAACTTGTTGAGGTTGCGCAAGTCTAGGATGGGTCTGAGGCCTCCTGTTCTTTTTGGTACCAGAAAGTACCTGGAATAAAAGCCGTGACCTCTCAGGTGGTGGGGCACCGGTTCCACAGCCTGTTCCTGTAGCAGACTTGCTAACTCCTGAAGGAGTAGGTCCCTGTGCAGAGGGGGTCTTGGAGGCTCCCCTGGAAAATAGGAGGGAGGTACCTGGTGAAAATGGAGAAGATAGCCCTTTTGGACTATATGGAGCACCCAGGTATCTGATGTGACGGCTGACCACCTGTGGGCAAAGTGGGCCAGCCGGCCTCCTGTGCTGATGTGAGCCAGCTGAGGAGAAGAGGCTATGCCTTCTGAGTCAAAAACCCCCACCCTGCTGAGCAGGGGCCGGTGTTGGTGGCTTGGGGGCCTTCTGCCTACGGGGCCCATGACCCTGCCCCTTGGCCTGCTGACCCTGCTGGGGAGCTGCAGAGGCCTGATAATGAGGGTATTGTTTATAGGCAGATGACTTCCTCGGGTAAAAGGTCTTTTTCCCCCGAGCCCTTCTTTTTCTGAGAAGGGGCAGAGGTTTTTCTGGACAGCCTAGTCCGGGTCAGAGTCTCGGTCTCGAGTTCTGCAGCCTTTTCAGCCATGGGCTTGCCAAAGAGGTTTTCACCCCGGCAGGGGACATCGACCAACTTGTCCTGTACCCATGGCTCGAGGTCGGATGACTGTAGCCAAGCCTGTCGGCGGGCACCGATGCCGGCCCCGGCTACTTGGGCCGAAGCCTCGAAGCCATCGTAGGCTGCCCAAGAGATAAACTTCGAGCACTCTCAAATACCAGTGGAGAAGGCCTGGAACCTCTGCAAAGGTTCCTCGGAGAGACCAGCAGAGAACCCGGCAATCTCCTTTGCCAGGTCTCGGAGATACATGCCCATGTAGAGCTGGTATGTCTGGACACGGCAAGCAAGCATAGAGCCCTGGAAGCACTTCTTACCGAGGGCATCCAGGTTCCGGGCCTCCCAGCCGGGAGGCACCGAAGAGTGCATCTTCTGACTTTTCAGTCGATGCATGGCCGATTCAACAACCATGGAGTGGTGCAGTAATTGTGCCTTTTGGAACCCGGGGCTCTTGCGGACTCGATAGATGGAATGGACCCGCTTGCTTAACACTGGCGTCAAGGCCGGGGTCTCCCACATGCGGAAGAGCAGCCGCTCCAGCATCGGAGGAACCGGTACAGTAAAGGCCTCCTTCGGGGGAGAGTCATACTGGAGGGCCTCGAGCTCCTCGGCTCGAGGCTCCTCCTCAGGATCCGCGGGGAATGTCAAGGCCTTGGCCATATCCCGCACGAAGTCCAAGAACCGGGTATCCTCCGGTGGGGACTGGGTGCTTACCAATGGTGAAAGTGTTTCTGATGTTGTAGTGGGAGATCATTTTGCATCCAGTGATCACCAGATGGTGTGGTTCAGTATTAGGACTAGGGCTGTTAGAATCCATTCCAAGGTGAGGATCTTAGACTTTAGGAAGACTAACTTTGCGAAGATGGGCCAATACCTCAGGGAGTCGTTAGTGGGATGGGAACAGCTGGGGGATGTAGAAAAACAGTGGGCAAAACTGAAAGGGGGTATTTTAAGGGCAACCA
This sequence comes from Ichthyophis bannanicus, assembly GCA_033557465.1. Classification (NCBI taxonomy): domain Eukaryota; kingdom Metazoa; phylum Chordata; class Amphibia; order Gymnophiona; family Ichthyophiidae; genus Ichthyophis; species Ichthyophis bannanicus. The sequence goes on from CM066049.1 coordinate 126,521,764, forward strand.
ACCTTTTTGTTAAAATGGTAAATAAAGGCAAAAGGAAAAGGAGACCGCTATGGTTTTCGAAGGAAGTAGCTGAAAAAGTGAAGAAAAAGAGGGAGGCCTTCATGAAATATAAGAGATCACAGAGAGAGGAAGACAGGCATCTGTATTTGGAAAAACTTAGAGAAGCTAGCAAAGTAGTCAAGAAGGCAAAGATTCAAAAGGAGGAGGAAATAGCCAATGCAATAAAATGGGGGGATAAGACATTTTTCAGATATATTAGTGAGAAGAGGAAGGGCAAAAGTGGTATTGTCAGACTCAAGGGTGCAGGGGGGGAATATGTAGAAGCTGATAAGGATAAAGCCAGCCAGAAGGATAGTATCCTGTACTGGTAGTGACCTGCTCCCACCATGAATCGAAGGTATTGTTGGTGGTTGGGATTAATCAGAATGTGTGTATAAGCATCCTTCAGGTCTAAGGAGCATAGCCAGTCTCCCTGCTGGAGGTAAGGCAGCAGTGTTCCAAGGGAGAGCATCTTGAACTTCTTCCTCACCAGAAATCTGTTTGTCCATAGGTCCAGGATGGGCCTGAGACTCCCTTTGCCCCAGAAATGTTTGGGTACTAGCTCCACGGCCTTATCTGTAAGGAGGCCTGCAAGCTCAGTGAGGAGCACAGTCTGGTGAAGGAGAGGCCTTACAGGCTTTCCTGGGAAGAACGAGGGCGGCATTTGTTGTAGGTGGAGGAGGCATCCCTCCTTGAATACTTTCAGCACCAGGACCACTTGTGGGCAAATAGGCCCAGACACCACCCTGTGGGCTGCTGAGGGCCTCCTGGGGGAGAGGAGGCCATGCCCAAGGAGTCAAAAACTCCCTCCAGGCTGAACTAGGACCAGTGCATGGGTCTTAGGAGTCTTAGGCTTGCTGGGGCTGTGCCCCTGCCCCTTGGACTGTTGCCCCCGCTGCTGGGCAGAAAAGGCCTGGTACTGTGGGGTATTACCAAACACCCCTTTCTTTCTCTCCGGGGCCTTTTTACAGGGATGCACTGAGGTCTTCTTCAAGAGTCTGGTCCTGGTCAGGAACTCAGTCTCTATCTCAGCAGCCTTGTTTAACATGGGTTTTCCGAAGAGGTTCTCTCTGGTGCAAGGGACATCGATGAGCTTGTCCTGGACCCACTGCTCGAGGTCAGATGATTGCAGCCACACCTGGCATTGGACCCTGATGCTGGCGGCAGCCACTCTGGCTAAGGATTCAAAGCCATCATATGCTGCTTGAGACAGGAACTTCAAGCTCTCATTGACTGCCAAGGCCAGTGACTTGAACCACTTAAGGAGTTCCCCATCGAGGCCTGCAGTGAAACTGGCAAGCTCCCTCACCAGTTCCTTTAAGTACATGCCAATGTACAATTGTAGGACTGGACTCGGCAAACCAGTATCAAGCCCTGGTAGCATTTTCAGCCAAGGGCGTCCAAGGACCGGGCCTCCCTACTCGGGGGCACCAATGAATGAGTCTTTTGGCTTTTGAGTCACCGCATGACCAGCTTGACATCCATAGATTTGGGAGGGAGCTGGAACAAACTACCTGAGTCTCTACGTCAGGCCCTTTTCAAATCCAGGCTGAAAACTCAGCTCTTCGAGGCAGCTTTTGGATCCTGATCTGCTTAGTTTCCTATGTGTTTCCTTACTATTCCCTTCAATATATCCTTGTTCTCAGCTGTTGTGTTGTCTTTCTTGACTAGACTGTAAGCTCTGATGAGCAGGGACCGTCTTTGACATGTGCCTGTATAGCGCTGCATGTGCCTTGTAGCATTATACAAATGATCAATAGTAGTAGCAGTAGTCATATGTTCTTATGGTTATGGAGTTTGCCAGCTAAATCACGAATTGTGTACTAAGTAGCTTCACAATAATATTCATGCAGCCTTTAAGTACAATCCTAAACAAAAGTACAATTCTAGTCACCTTAATGGGCAGACTAGATGCGCCATGTTGGCCTTTATCTACCATTGTTTATTATGACTGTGTGTCTTTAAGCTAGAAACAGAGAAAATGTGATCAGATTTCACAAACTTCAGCAGATGCAACTCTAGACACCACAGAGCAATGGGAAAAGAACAAAAGCATGTCACTTTGAAAGCTTCGTGATGCACTCAGTATTTTACTAGTGAGGGATCTTAGTTTCTGGTCCGGTATGGAATGAGTACCATGCAGCCTTCGAGAGCCTCTCAGCCGCAGCTTGTAGGCTTGTGGGAGGAGTGGATCCATTGGCTGGAGAAGCAGCTGCAGGGCTTTGAAGTGTTCGACAGGCATCCCACAGAAGAACTGCAGCCAAATCAGCTGTGGCTGTGCCCTGTTCAGTGCTCTCCTACTCTCTCATATGCTAGAGGATGGGGCTGATGGGAATTCAGTTTCCCGTAAAATCTGACAAAGTCATGTGATTGCCATGTTAGTCTGCTTGAATGCATGCAAATAAAGACTAACAAACAAACAAAGAGTAATAGAAGATGAGACCTGTTTATTAGATTAAGCGTATACATTTCTAGAGTAGTTTTTTGGGAATTTACAAGCCCTTCCTTGCGTCCAAAAATAGAATGAGCAAAAGATGACATTGTCTGAAAATAAAAATGAATCATGAAACACTGAAGTGATAATATGACAGGGAAGGGGCAGGACTGGTGTGTTGGAGTGATCAGAAGGAGGCAGACAGTAGTGTCTTACGGCTGGTAGTGAGGCCTCTACTATCTACAACCCCTTCCCTCCCTTGGCTCCATTCACAAGCTGCGATTCTGGCCTGCCGAACCCAGATGCCTGTTCCCCACAGCCCTTCCAAGGCCTGGGTCTGGCTGCGGGGAACCCTCTGCACCCCCTCACCTGAGTCTCCGGGTCCCACGCTACGATCCCCCTCTGTCCAGGGGGACTTATTCTACCTTTGAGGTGGAATAAGTCCCCCATCTAGATTCAAGGCCCTGGATATGCAGGGCCGACCTCTGAATCAGCCCTGGACATCCAGGGTCACGACTCACCTATGCTCCTCCTCCAGAATGCCCCCTCCCACCTCCATCTAGGCCTTCCCGTACAAATCTGCTGGATATATAGGGATGATATTGATGGGGCCAGCAGGGGGATGAATAGTGGGGATGGTCCAAGGACAGATTCCTGCAGCACACCACTGGTTACATCCTTCTTAGAGTAAGCTCCATTTATCTGTACCATTTGTTACCTCCCACTCAACCAATTTCTAACCCAGTCACTTTAGGGTCCATCCGTAGATCTTTTTGAAATTCCCTTCAGAGATTCAGAAATGCCACAACAAATGTAATAGGATTTTTCAGATCCCAGCCCTGGTTCCAATTCAGCTAAAACCCAAAGGAACAGGACGATAATGTCAGGTCAAAAAAAAAAAAAAAAGTGTTCACACAATTCATACTCCAGCCCATTCAAGGTAGATTTAAATCTGCTTAGAATTTATCTAAAAAATCAAACTTTCCCCCAGATGGACAGATCTGTTGGACTTCTAGCAGTGGATCTGGGGGAAAAATCCAGTATTTCAGATTAACTTGAAGCAAAAATCTACCTGGGACAGCAGTTCTCTCCTGTTCCTTTGGTTCAGCTCAGTTGGAACCGAGTCTTCCTTCACAGCTATTTTTCCCTTGTTTTATGCCCCTTCCAACTGATTCAACCCAGTCCTTGCACCACCAGGGGCCACAGCCTAGTGATTCCTCCATAACTGTACTATGTGTTACTGTTGCAGAATGATTCGGAGTCCCAGGCTCTGAACACTGTCTCTACTCTCCTCTGCCTTGGCCGGCCCAGGGAATGAAAGATCTAATCTGGGAATCAAACCCAGGTTCCACTGCTTGATAGCACACAGCACAGTCCTTGAACACACAGGCTGGCCCATGCGCACATCCCTTGGACCACACAGAATCCTCTTTGACACAGGCCATGGGCTTTGCATCTTGGCTCAGTTTTAAGTATTTGTGTGTTTCATCTTCAAGTAAGGCCAAAAGGTCACAACAGGTAAAGTCTTCACCAATATAAAGAGTTGACATGTTTCTCATTGCTTAGCACTTTTTGAGTACCAGGTTAGCTCTGCACGCCCGGTGGTCTCTTCTCCTGCCTAACTCTTTCTATGGGTATCCGATGTGATACAGATGTGCTGTAAATGTTTTCTACTTGCTAGAATTCTCATTTCTAGATTATGGTTTTCCTGGAATTATGGATGGGATATTCCCTTTCTTCTTGCAGGTTGATTTGTTTGCATCAGAGTATTGTGCATGGATTTATCTGAGTATATTCTATTTTTAACTCCTCCTGTCCTCTTTATGATATCTGACTTCTGAGGCTGTGTTCTGTATAAGATCTGTTTTCTTGGTTTGTAAATGGAAATGTATAAATATACAATTTAAAAAACATTTTGCAATAGCTGTCAGTTCTTGGAACAATAACTTAGCCAAACTGGACCTTCTCCTTTGTGATCTAACACTTCTGTAATGATCCTTCTCACCTTCTATAGTGCATCTGAAGCTACACCTCTGTCACCCATACCAGACCATCATATTATATTTAAGAAACTAAGTTTTCAACAAGATATTCAGAGTTTGTAGAGCAGACCGAGAATGGCTGTATGAAATGTTATTTCATGCAATATTAGACTGCTAGACCTAGTTATCTTAATAGCCCTCATCCTCAGTTTAAGGACACAAAAGCAAGAAACGTCTTATAATTTCAAGTGGTCTCTGAATGCACACAAGACTCATTTTGCTGTGGCCTGTTTCCCTTCTGCATGGACTTAATACAGAAAACTTTATATCCAGGGGCCTTGTCAATTCATGCTGTTGTTGGTCAAGAACTTTTGGTGCAATTGGTCAGATTGAAGAGTAGCCACGGAGAGCACCTCCTCTCTCCACAGCATCATCCGACAAGACGTCCTCTCTCTGCTTGATGGATTTATTGTCTCTGCCCATTCTTTCTAGTAACATGACAGTGAAGAATGAGCCCTCCTGGACCAAAGGAGTCAGTTCTTACTGCTGTTGTGTTTACTTCTAATTAATGAAAACACAAAGGAAGGAATAGTAACTGCATATTCACTTCAAAGCACAAAATGATTATTGCTCAGATGAAAAAAGATAGGTTTTTGGCGGGTGATTGACAGAGCAATGTTATTTTTACTGATGTCATGGTTTTGCATACTCTTATAGATGCAAAATACTTAAAAGGGATTTTGGTGTATTGTTTTCAATCCACTTTAACAACATTTGATATGATCACAAAAAGAAGAATGTTTCAGAGACAAAGCATTTGGCTTAAGGGGCTGATATTCAATGGCTGCAGTCAGTACACTTTAAAGCAGCTGGCTGTCACCATTTTAAATTAAGCCTGCACATTCAATGCTTCTCAAGATCCAGGAACATAGTCTTAAAATGGGCCTGCAATCCAACTGCATATACTAGGCCACTGCCTGTTACTCTGACACTGTAACCACTACTAGGCCACTGACTAATATACTGTTACTGAAATCCAACTGCATACCCTAGGCCGCTGTCTAATATACAGTTACTGCAAACCAACTGCATATTCTAAGCCACTGACTGATATATTTTATGCAAAGACAGCAATTAGAGGACAACCCAAGTAATCAACGTCGCTCAGCAGACCTCTGAGCAGACGAGAAATGGAGCTCATCAACATTTTTCTGATATTATGTTTGTACATATGTGTTCCAACGCACTCATTCAATTCAAACTTGCACTACATTCTGCCTTACATCTGCAGTCCAGTCTACATCTACTACCCCCTCTCTATACCTTCACTGCCACAACACACTCCATACCACCCTGACATTGTCAAACCAGCACCCACACCAATTCAGAGTCCTATCCTCGTCAAACAAAACAAGTCACGGAAATATTGTAAATCCAAGCCACAGAAAACACATGGAAACAAGCACATGGCGACCCAAAACAAACAACTAAAGGCTTTCCAACTGGCGCAGGACGCTTTCAACATCATCCTCATCAACACCAGATCCATAAGGAATAAAACACACATCATCCACAACATCATCACTGATGAACAGCCTGACATCCTCTGTATCACGGAAACATGGATCACCGACGCTGACTCCGCAATAATAAACCAAATAAACAAACCCGGATACAAAATATACAACTGCCCACGTGCCAATAAAAGGGGAGGAGGAGTTCTAATAGTGGCCAAGACCAACTTACAACTAACAAGCACATCCTTGAACTCAACTGTGGACATCGACTTACTCAAAGTAGAAAACTCAGCATTATCCATCTGTCTAATCGACAGATCCCCTTCGTCACACCACGAAACACTGGCTACAGCGCTAGAAAGCATCTCCACCACCCCAATCAAAAAATTCCAAATCATCATGGGAGACTTAAATTTGGCATCGATTCAACCTATTCAGGCAAACACCTTCCTTGAAGCCATGACCCAACTTGGGTACCAGCAAATAATAAATGACGCTACCCACGACAAGGGAAACACCCTAGTCATGGTATTCATACCCACCAAACAGCAGCAAAACGAAGAAAAACCCTTAATAAGGATAACCCAAGTACCGTGGTCAGACCACCACCAAATTGATCTCAAAATCCAACTGCCTTCTCTACCCAGAAACCCGAAAGCTGGGAGATCAATACACCCGCAAAGGAGATTCAATAAATTCAACAAAGAAGATCTCACAAGCTCCATTGCATCCCACATAGATTTGGAATGCACAGACCTCGATGATCTAATAAATAGGTGGAACTCTGGAATACAAGCTGCCTCAAACCCAACATGGAAAGCCCCATTGAACGCAACAAAATCCAGAACAGAACCATGGTATACTGAAACGCTGACCAGATTGAAGAGAGAACTCCGTAAACTGGAGAGAAAATGGAGGCAAACCAAAACCATCGAACGCAAAACGGAATACCTGACTCTTCTCTCAAAGTACAAAAATGAGGTCAACCTGGCAAAAAGAACGCATCACACTAACATACTAAATAAGGCCATCAATAAGCCCAGGGAATTATTCGAACTAGTCAAATCACTAACCAAAGCTCCCCAGGAAGAGCACTACAGCAGCATAATCAAGGCCCAAACCCTGGCCAATCACTACGCAAGCAAACTCACGGCTACAAAACCCACTCAATCCCTGGACACAGCCCACCCAGCGACTCAACTTAACATAGTGACAAGCGCAAATCAGGATCAGGTATGGAGCAATTTTCGCAAAATTGAAGACCAGTAAATTATAAACATAATCACAAACATCAACACCACCACATCCCCATTAGACCCCTGCCCAACCGCATGGATCAAGGCAGCAAAGCAAGAAATTGCCATACACATCTCGCATTTAGTCAACCTATCACTTCAACAAGGAATCATGCCTACACAACTTAAGAAATCCATCATAAGACCTATACTAAAAAACAAAACACTCAACAAAGACGACCCAGCTTCTTACTGCCCAATATCCAGCATATCTTTCCTAGCAAAGATCACTGAAAAGGCAGTCCTGCAACAACTGCAAGACCACCTTGACGAAAACAAAACCCTAGATGATCAGCAATACGGTTTCAGGCAACATCATGGGGTTGAAACCCTACTGATCGCACTGCTTGACAACCTCCTCAAAGGCCTAGAAGACAAAAAGAAAACGTTTTTACTCATATTTATTGACATCTCAGCAGCCTTTGATACGGTACACCATGAAACCCTCATGAACAGAATTAAATCAATTGGAATATCAGGAACCCCCCTGAAATGGCTCTCATCATACATAACAAACAGAATGCAACAAGTACAGTTCAACAACGAAAAAGCTGAGGCATTCCCACAAACCCAAGGCATACCTCAAGGCTCTGCTCTCTCCTCACTTCTTTTCAACGTATATATGCAACCAATTTGCAAAACCTTCCAAAAGCACAAAATCAACTACCACATCTATGCAGACGATATCATGCTGTACACACAACTCGACGCAGATAGCCCAAATTACATCCAACTAAAAGAATGCCTAATCGAAATGCAAACCTGGTTGCAACAAAACAACATGGCGATCAACCATAAAAAAGCAGAGGTGATGTACATCTCCAGAAAACCAAATTTCAACCCCCCAGCAACAATCACACTATGCAACAATACCTACCAAACAAAGAAAGAAATAAAATATCTCGGGGTAACGTTCGACAGTGACCTAAAGATGGAAAAACACCTCCGCTTAACAAACAGGGCCATCTTCCACAAACTAAGAGTCCTGCAACCTCTACGAAGCATTATTGAGCCTCATGATTTCAGGTCCGTGGCACAAGCTCTCATCATACCACACTTCGACTATTGCAACGCCATTCTACAGGGCCTACCAAAGAAAACCCTAAAAATACTACAAATGGCACAGAATGTGGCAGCTAGAATCATTATGAAGAAAGGTTTTGCTGAACACATCACACCCGTGTTGATTGAACTACATTGGCTCCCCATTACAGCTCGTATAAAATATAAAACGCTAATAACCACTTTCAAGCTCATACATAACAGCGCCATCCTTCCTCTCCAACCTAATCTGCACACAACCACCCAACAGAAGCAGAAGAACCACCACCTCCAACACCCTCTGTGTACCGGTAGACATAAGATCTGTCAAAGCCGGTACTAGTAACAGAGCATACTCTTACACAGCACCGACACTCTGGAACCAACTACCGCCGGAGCTACGAGCTAGCAAAGACCTGATGGACTTTAGAAAAAAACTCAAGACTCACCTATTTCAGATTCAGTACAACTTGATTTAGCCCACATGGCACAAACTGTGCCACCCAGAGAATCAAAGATGTATATATGTAAAAATGTACATATGTAAACTACTCCTCCATAACTAATGTGTGTTGTGCTTACCTTACAAATCAGTTTGTATATACTTTAAATTATCTGTCCTGATTTGACTGTTTCCAATGTTTAATCTAATTCCGCTACTGATCGCTGGAAGTAGCGGTATACAAATGTATGCTAAATAAATAAATAAATAAATAAATAAATAACATAAAGAAGACAAAGATCCTGACAACTGGCAAAATCAATAAGTTCATCGTTGGTGGAGAAGAAATTGAAATAGTGGACAAATGTAACCTGCTTGGATCAATAATCAATAAAGAAATGACAAGCAGTCAAGAAATCCGACGACACATTGCTCTTAGCAGAATTGTTATGAAGGACCTAGACAGGATTCTCAAGAGCAGAGATGTCTCTCTCTATACAAAGATTTGACTTGTCCACGCCATGGTATTTTCAGAAACATCTTATGAATGCGAAGGTTTGACAGTGAAAAAGATATACAGGAAGAAAATTGATGCCTTTGAATTATGGTTCTGGAGGTGAATACTGTATATACCCATGGACTGCCCGAAGAACAAACTAGTCAGTACTAGAGGAGATAAAATCTAAACTTTCCTTAGAAGCTCAGATGACAAGACTTGGACTTTCATACTTTGGACACATCATGCGAAGAAAGAGATCATTAGAAAAAGCCAAAATGCTTGGCAAGGTTGAAGGCCAACACAAAAGAGGAAGGCCGGCAATGAGATGGATCAATACAATAACCGCAGCTGTGGAGGGCACTCTATCGACAATAAACCACCTGACTGAAGACCAAATACAGTTTAGGACAGCTATCCTGAGGGTCGCCATGAGTCGACATTGACTCGATGGCACTTAACATCAACATTCAATGTCAGGGTCATATCACTTTGATAAATCCTCCCGGTCGACCTATAGTGTCAACTAAAGGTAGCATTCTAGAGCCATTATCCACATACATAGATTCTTTTTTACGTCCGTTACTTCCAACCATCCCCTCATATTTAAAGGATACGACCCATTTTTTGAACATCTTATATGAGGCTAACGAATGGTCAAGTCATCCGGAAGTATTGTTAGTAACACTGGATATAGTATCGCTGTATACTCATATCCCGCAAGCAGCATCTTTACAAGTCATTGAGCAGGTATTACGACAGCGAGGAGATATATCAGAGGCAAAGCTTATTTTTATAATGAGTTTGGCACGATTAACAATTTAATGTAATTATTTTTTATTTCAAGGGAACTATATCAGCAAATCACTGGAGTGGCCATGGGTGCCACATGTGCACCTTCGGTGGCCAACTTCTACATGAGTCTGTTTGAACTACATTGGGTGACCCCTTCACGTTTCACTTCACACATTTTAATTTGGAAAAGATACATCGATGATGTTTTTTTTTATTGTGGAAGGGCACAGAGGACTCCCTGGGTCCGTTTTTGGACTGGATTAATAGTCAAGATGAAAATATCACTTTCACTCATTCTTTCCATAGGGAAATCCTTACCTATTTTGATGTGAAAATCTTTAAGAGTCCCCAAGGGTGGTTGACAAAGGTCTTCAGAAAGAGGACGGATAGAAACACTTTCTTGCATTTTCAAAGTCTACATCCAAGACGATTGAAAGAAAGTCTTCCATACTCACAGTTCCTACGTTTTCGAAGGAACTGTTAGCAAGAGTCAGAGTACAAACTACAGTCTAAAATGTTATTTAAGAATTTTGGAGATCGAGGTTATCCACAACGTATTGTCAAACGTGCTTATTCCAGAGCACTGTTTAATCACAGAGCCTCACTTCTACAAATGCGCCCCCCCCCCCACCACAGAAATGACACAAGAAACATCCTTTGTTAATTTTATTACGAAATATTCACCGATGAGTATGACATTACAACGAGTAATAAAAAAACATTCTAATGTTCTCTCTGCAGTTCCCGGGTTAACTAATAAGACCATACGATGTGTGTGGACTAGGGAGCGCAACCTGAAGGAACTTTTAAGTCCGGCGGTACTCAAACCGGTACTCACTGAACATCTAATGGTGCAGCAAAAGGGTCATCGGAAGTGTGGCACATGTGAGATATGCGAGATTACTATGGAAACCACTTTTTTCGAGTATAACGGAATTAAAAGAAATTTAAAATGCTCCAACACCTGTAATTCCACCAATGTGGTTTATGCTATTGTTTGTCCATATGGATTGGCCTATATTGGAAAAACAACACGTTCACTGCGTACCCGGCTTAGAGAACACAAGAGCCGATTGAGGTGTCAAGTCCGAGAGGCTCCCATAGTTCCCCACTGTCTACAAAAGCAGCATACCTTTGTACAACTTCGATGTTTATGCATAGATCAGATTGAGACAGGTAGGAGGGGGGAACACCGTGGATCAAACATTAACCATATGTAAACAAAGGTGGATATATATTTTTAACACGGTGATTCCTAAAGGATTAAATGCCTCAGTAGAATGGACTAGCTGTATTTGAGGAGTTGAGTCACCACGATGACTTCAATAGTATTCAGAAGCTTCTTATATAGAAAAAGAAGAAATGGACTAAACCTTTAGGATGAAAGTAGTGTGACGTTCCAGCAGCTGATTGGAGATCGTAGTATTCAATGAGTTCATTTAAATAGGGAGGCAAAAACCACACACCGCATGTGTGGCGTTTTGGAAACAACCGGTAACGAGAAAGCAAAGCATAACGCGGGCAGCATAAGATACGACACTAAGGAGATCACCGAGCATCTAATAGATCTTGTTAGAAATAGGAATATGTTTAACCTATGTTTTAATTTTCAATGTGAGATGGGAAAGACATTAATCTGAGATTTATTTTATTATAGCAAGAAAAATTTTGAGACATTGAACATGATAGATTGAGTGATCCCCTGATGAAATCATAGTGTGAAACGCACGAATGGTACTTGGGAAGAGCGTCGGGATCCCTTTTATGTTCACACCAGTGGGGTTAAGCACACAAGATAAGTACTATTTATTACATCAATATAAGATTGACATGAATATCGGAGTGCACCCTGAGTTTTTGAGGTCGTTGATGCAAAAGGGCAATCTGCTTTACAAAAGACGCAAGTCTATACAGCAGAGCCACAAGTCTGAGACCTCCTTAGTTAAACAATTAAGTAACTATTGGATGAAAATTTCTCAAGCACATTGATTGATATATGAACGACTTTATGTATTGACAAGGGTCATATCCGGCCACTGGCATTGACTATTCAGTGTCCCCAGTTAGCGTGCCTAATGTTAGCTGGTTTAAGTTAACTGACCAGTGGCTGAATATCGTCACTGGCTGATTAATTTCAGCACCACCACTGGAACGCCCCACTGCTACGCAGTTAACAGGATGTGCAGCGAGGTTAGGGGGAATATTCAAAATGAATAATGCGTGGCTAGCACGTTAATCATCTTGAATATGCTCTCTTGGATCTTAACTTTTTTGTCTGAATTTTGTTGGCAAAAATATTTTTATGCCTACCAGTGAAAAGTAGCAAAACATCAAAATTCCAATCTACCTTTTCACTAAATGTATGGAAAATATATTTGGGTTAGAAATCTCAGATTTAGGTGAAAGGTAGATTGGAGTTTTGTGTTTTGTTGCAAACATTCACTGTTTAAAGAAATGTCTACTGGGTCTCAGCTTTCAGGCATAATTTCTGTTGAAAAGCTCTTCCAGTGCTGCTGTGCTTGCTGGAACAGAATGAAGATATACAGCAGTCCATTGGGACAAGAATAAAGTTTGCAGAGCTTGACTTGTATCCTGTCAGGTTCTCCTGAGGGACTTGCAGTTCACTGGAATAACTTGGGAGCATGCTTTGCTTCTACACCACCAGGTCAAGTCTGTCTCATCTTAGCAATAACCAAAAGTAGAAGCTATTATCACTTGGTGAAAATTATGAGGGGGAATGGCTCAAAGGTCAGAACTTATGATCCAGAAGAAGTCCTTGGGCTTAATGTAAAGATCTCTCTTTGACCATAGGTAAATTACTTTCAGGCTGATTTTCTTACTGCTTAAGATAAAGATTATGTTAAGCTCTTTTTCAGTCACAACTAAGGTTGATTTTAGGGTAGGGGAGAAGCAGGACACTACAAGAAGCCTCCTTAGCAAAGCAGGATTTCTGACAATTTCATAATGCACCATGATGGGACTGTCAGAAATCCAGGAATGGCCTAAAACCTCTCTTGCAACTGGATAAAATCCCAGCTACATTTATGTACTATCACAGAATTTCTAGCACAAGAAAAATCTTTGGAGTACGTCTCTTCAGCAGGAGTCAATAGATTAAAAAAGCAAAAAAATCTAGGAAGAATTTTCCATGTAGCTAAAGACAGACACATTTTGGGCCAATCAGGAAACAGGTACTAACATTACCAGAAATACAAGACATGGCAAAGTCTAGGCTGGCTTGAGCATGACAACTCCTCCAGGAAGGCCACCGCCTCCTAACCCAAGAGTCTGTCATTTAAGGCTTGGCCAGTAATGATGATATGAGGAGGGGGGTGGGCAGCGTCAGGAAAGGTACCTATCACCACTGTACTTTGTGATTATTATTATATCAAATAATATAAAAATAAATCTGATCAACCTGGAGCACTGCACCATATTCCAAGGAGCAGGAGCCCAGTTATGCATCTCCTGTGGGTGGGGAGAGTTGGTATTGAAGCACAAATATCAAGCCATCAGTATATTCTTTAATGGAATTTTGCTTTTTGGGATAAAGATTTTTGAGATCCAAAATCTGTCCCATTTCTAACAAATTCTTGCACTTGTGAGATGAAAACTCATGTCTAGAGAGGCAAGACCCAGGACTGAAAGGACACGGGCTTTACTGTTACCACCTATAAGATAGGGAGGGATTTCCAAAGTGTAAAGAAGGCAGTGAGAGAAGCCTTGTACAGCTCCTGCTGCTGTGAGACTATTTCTATATTGGGACATTGTGGATGTGGGAGGGGAGAGTGGAGTGGGTGGAAGCTCCCATTGCTATGACTGCTGGACCAGTTCCATGGGGGGACATTGTGTATGTGAAGGTGAGGGTGAGGGGACCAGAGGGGAGGGGAGGGGAGGGGAGGGGAGGAAGCGCGCATTGCTTCTACTGCTGGAGCACTTTTATGATGGGAGAGTATTGTGCAGAGAGTATATGTATCTCTATGAGGAAAGACTGCACAGCTGTTGCCTGTGTAATACCTGTTCTGGTGATAAATAGAGCGCCTGAATTCTCAAGAGTGTTGGACTACCACATTTCATGAGCAGTGTATTTATTAGGGTATAAAAAGATATGTTACAGGGTTCTCCACCCTCCATTTTACTCGTATTCTTTTTTATTTTTTTGGCATTACAAAGAAAAGTCTGACTTTGGTCTGAGGATCTCTACATCAGTGGTTTCCTTCATAGATGCACACGTTTTGCCTCTCCAGAATAACCTCCATAAGACACAAATTCTAACTTGCATCCAGGAGTCCCATATGGCCATTAACAATGTGCCATCAATTCCTAGCAACTATACCCAAGAAACACTTGTCTGAAAAATGGGGGCTTGCCTCAGGGGGACGTATCCAGGCCCTTTTACTAAGGGTGCTAAGCGGTTAGCATGGGTCACAGCACATGGTAACTGTTAGTATGACTTACTTGTATGCTAACGGTGCTGCACATGTTCAGGTGGTAAATGCGTGAGCTAGGGCAGAGAGTGGGTAGGTTGAGCGCTTTGCAAGCACCATACCATGCGCTAAATGCAAGCTACGTGAATAGCACAGGTGCACTTACTGCCAACTCCATAAGGGGAGGTAACGTGCACTCATATTAATTTTAGGCCATGTTAGGGCAGGGTGCATTGCATTACCGCCAGAAACATGCTATCCACGCCCTCGACAGTTAATATGGTAGTGTTGCACTTAATGCCTATAGTTTTGAACGCTATTGGCATTTTTGGTGCAACACCCTAGCTCCCTTTAGTAAAAGACCCCACTATGGTGCCCGATTCTGGAAAGGGGCATGTCCATTAGGACCCAATTCTGTACTGCGGGAGCAAAACATTCCTGCGGCATACCGAGGACGGCCCAGCATGCCCCTGCAGGCCTATGGGACGTCCTCCCCGCAGGATCCCCTGGCTCCCACGGCGCCGACCTTCCTTTTCACTTCTTTCTGACCCATGGATGTCCAGCCAGGGCCAGGGCCTGGATCAGGCGGCAGGGACCTCCCTGCACCTGGCGAGGGGGTTTGTGCTGATTATTCCACCTTCGAGGGAATAATCAGCACGTTCTTCCTGACTCCGCAGAACATACAGGGTCATGACCAGAATCGGCCCTGTATGTTCTGCTGCCTTGGCCCGCTCCCACTCTGCCCAGACTCTGCCTCCTCCTGTCCCCACCGGCTCTCCCCGTACTGCTGCTCTAGCCATGCAGTGAGGGCCTGAGGGGGAATAGGGGCAGAATGGCTGGTGGGGCTGCACATCCCACCGGGACATGCAGCCCCGCAAGTCGCAACTCTGAATCAGGCCTATTGAGTGCTAAACATATTTACTGGAGTAGTCGTCATTGCTGAAGGGGAGAGAAAGGAAAGAGGGACCAGGAATCAGGGACTGCATCAGAGAGCTTGGGGTGATACAGAGAGGCTGGAACAGGATCGTATGCTGCCAGAGCCCTGCTCTCTTACCCACAATATTTCTGGGCTGGCAAATCACAGGGGAGCTGATAAGATGCCCGTGTAGTTCAGATTTTCCAGTTTGTGGCTCTTTCCACTCCTTTATTCCTGGTTTTGATTTATTTTTATAGTTTGCATATATAAATATATATATGATTGATGTATTGATAATGTGCATTGAATTGTGATTTAACTGTTAGCCGATTTGAATACCAGAAAGGTATTTAAATTTCTCCTGTATATCTTTATACACCTTCAATATCAAGTTTGCATGTTCTACTTGTCAAATTTTCCACTCCATAGATCATTTGCCAGCTGCAGTCTGCAATCTCACCTTGAACATATGAAAGTCAGACTAGTAAGGAGATGATAAACAGCACAGAAACATCTGAACTGCCTTAGCTCCATAAAGCCGAGCATAAGTGAACTGAAGGGAGCTTGCAAAAAATGCTTTGCTCATTTTATAAGAACATTAAAAAGTGGTGGAGGGGAACAGTTGTATATTTATTTCTCTTCTATAGTGTAAGAGATACCCTCCTTAAATCATATTCAAAAGATAGAAAAGAAATGTTTTAAAATGCATTTATATTTGATGCCTTAAAATGAGGCATAATCACAAACTCTGGGGGCAGGATTTATTGAAGTGCTTTTGCCTCAGGTACAAACTTAATGGTCAATGCAGAAAGCCTGCTCTAGTGCAGGGTTTCCAAACACAGGTTTAGCACAGACGTTATGAGCAGAGCTCTGCGTGTCTGGGGCTGACTCATCTTTACCGCTCCAATGCTGAAGTGGAAGGACAAGCACCTGATCCACGTTTCGGGGTTGGGTGCAGGAGAACGAGGCCAGCCTGCCTTGGACAAGTTTGGAGTTTGTCCACGGTGAGAGTCCATGACTGCTTTGGACCCTTCCGGTGGCATGTCCCTGGAGCAGAGCACAGAGGGGGCATCGCTCAGCCCTGAGGAACAAACTCTTCCTTGGCAACCCAGAATTGCTCAGCTGGGGGGAGGAGGGGTGACTTCTCCTTCCCATGAGCATTGCTGCTGAGTTGGAGTCAGAGGATTTGTTGGGCTGCCCCCTTGTGTGGTCTTCCCCCAATGTAGAAAGCTTGAAGCAACAAGAAGGAGGTAAGTCTGGGGGTCATCTTCTTGGGGGGAGCCCTGGAGCTTTTTCTGGTAGGAAGAACTCATCCATTACCCTTGTGGTTCTATGGGATTCTATCAAAGCCCTGGATGACTCCCTGAATTCAAACTTGCAACAAATTGGAGCAAAGGTTGATTCCTCAACAGGACTTGTCTTGGCTCAGAAGAATGATATAGGCCAACACTTGCTCAATTGGAGCAGTTGGAAGAACAGATGGTGGAGTTGACGGCAGTTAAGGATGCCAGTGTTAAGGAGAGTATGGGGAGTACGGAAAAAGCTAGAATATCTCGAGAACCAGTTCCGGAGGAACAATCTCAGGTTCTTGGCTTCCCTCAGTCCCCTTGCTCGGCCCTGTGGAGATGGTGAAAAGGTATTTGGAAGACATTTTGAGCTAGGCATCAGATAAGCTTCCTCCTATAACCATGACTTACTACCTGTCCCCTGCTAGTGTAGCCCCTGGGAGCCCTGCTTGTCCCCCAGACCAATTGGACCTGACTGGTTTTCTGGAGATGGTGACTGCCCGTAACACATTGTTGGTGACTTTCACTTTTGAGCAGGACAAAACGTCTGTTCTTCGCTTATACTTCAGGCATATGCAGAAGCAGATTCTAGGCTCTGTAATCTGTATATTTCCCAACATTTCTGAAGAGACCCAGGCCCGGCAAAAGAATTCTTGGCCATGTGGCCTCAAGACCTGGTGCTAGGAAAAACCTGGCTCTTGAAATTTCTTTTGTTGTCTTATGTTAATTTTGAGGGCAAAAATAATTTCTTTTCTGAGCCCAAACAGCTCCTTGAACTTATAATTTCTCTTGAGGGAAACCTGAGGGTGGGATACCATAGTGTGAGTTTTGCTGCTAGTGCAAGCCTCACAGTCTTTACATTGTTTGTTGTACATTTCCTGTTTTTTCTGTCTTGCTTCCTCATGTTATAGTCAAATTGGCAATGATGTGTAGATATATTTCTTTTGCATTTTCTTTTTTGTACTGACAAGTTTGCTTGGATTGCCTGTGTTGATTTTGGAAATCTTGATAAATAAATTTTAAAAAGAGTTATGAGCAGTCATGCAGTAATCAAACAGCATGTGAATGAGCTGTGTGCAAAACAACTGTGCTAAACTGGGAGAGCAAGCCAGGCCCATGTGCACAGCAGCCTGCATTAGCAGCACCTAGATCCTGCGCCTAAAGAGGCATTTGCATGCATGTGCTGCAATGCTATGTGGCGCACAAGAGCAATATCGTTCTGCTCAGGATTATATTGGAGTCTTTGAACACAAGAATGTTTTTTTCACGTTTGGACGTTGCTACTGAATGCAAGCGTAGTTACTCACCTGTAACAGGTGTTCTCCAGGAGCAGCAGGAATCAGTCCTCACATATGGGTGACGTCGGCGCCGACAGAGCCCTCGCAGAGCAATTTTCCCCAGCTTTCAAAGAAAGCCTTTGGGAATTGCAGCGCGCATGCGCGGTCCTCTTCCTGCCCAAGGGTGCCATCTTGCTCAGTCAGATGACATAGCTAAAAGACAGCAAAAATTAGCAAAAACGAAAGCATATAACTGCAACTCCAAGGGGAGGAGGGAGGGTTGTGAGGACTGATTCCTGCTGCTCCTGGAGAACACCTGTTACAGGTCAGTAAATACGCTTTCTCCAGGACCAAGCAGGAAGTCAGTCCTCACATATGGGACTCCCAAGGTTAAGGCTACCGGAGACCCTAAGCACAAAAATGAGCTCCCTCAAGGTCAGTAGCACAGAAGGAAGGAATCTTCTCTGAATATGTCTCCAACCGGTAGCCCAACAACCGGGACGGAGGGTAGGAGTTGCCTATACCTCGAAGAGGTTACGGAGGACTGCCTGTCCGAAAGCACTGTCCCTACGGGACTCCCTCTCCAGGCAGTAATGGGCTGCAAAAGTCTGGCTGGAAGACCAAGTAGCGGCCCGGCAGATGTCTGCCAATGGAACAGAGCGGAGGTAAGCTACCGACGTAGCCTTCGCCCGAACACGATGAGCTGTGACTCTACCTTCCAGCACGAGGCCGGCTGCCTCGTAAGCCCAAGCGATACAGTCCGCAATCCAGATGGACAGAGTACGCTTGGAGACAGGGAGCCCCAACCTGTTGGGGTCATAAGACACGAAAAGCTGAACAGCCTTTCGGTGCTCCCGCGTACGGTCAAGGTAGAAGGTCAACGCCCTTCTACAGTCCAGGGTATGCAGGACCATTTCAGCTCGGCTGGAGTGTGGCCTGGGAAAGTAGGTCGGAAGTACCACCTCCTGGTTGATGTGAAAAGGGGAAACCACTTTGGGAAGAAATTTGGGGTGAGTCCGTAGGACTACCCGGTTCTTGTAGAACCTAGTGTAAGGAGGATCAGAAACCAGGGCCTGCAGCTCACTAACGCGTCTGGCAGAAGTGAGGGCTACCAAGAACAAGGTTTTCCAGGAAAGAAAACGTAGTGGACAGGTAGCCATAGGCTCAAAAGGCGGACAGGTAATCCGCTGCAACACCACATTAAGGTCCCAGTCCGGGGCTGGCGGGCGCATAGGTGGCTTAAGGAGAAGGAGGCCTCTGAGAAACCGAGCCACCAGAGGGTGGCTGGAAAGAGGTCTACCATCCACCGGCATGTGATGCGCAGAAAGAGCACTGAGGTGGACCTTTACCGAGTTGGACTTTAGTCCAAGGTTGGAGAGAGAGAGCAAGTACTGCAAGACCACTGATGCTGAACAGGAGAAAGGATCTTGAGACTGCTTAGTACACCAGACGGAGAACCGACGCCACTTGAGAGCGTAGGTCTTGCGGGTGGAGGGCCTCCTGGAGGCCAAGACGACCTCCTCCACATCTGGAGGTAGCTGCAGAGGAGCAAGGACTACCCTTTCAGCAGCCAGGCCATCAGATGAAGGGACCGGAGATTGGGGTGTAGGAGAGTCCCCTGATCCTGCGACAGGAGGTCGGGCTGAAATCCCAGTGGAAGAGGAGTGTCTACCGCTAGCTGCATCAGAAGCGGGAACCAAGGTTGTCTCGGCCACCGGGGAGCCACTAGGATCATCGATGCTTTGTCTCTGAGAACCTTGAAGAGCGTCCGAGACACCAGTGGCATGGGAGGAAAGGCATACAAGAGGCCGGTGGACCATGGAATTAGAAAAGCATCCGCCGCTACCCGGAGAGGATGCGGCTGTCGAGAGCAGAATCTGGGCAGCTGCCGGTTCAGAGGACTGAAAAACTAAACGTTAAGAATGCTCAAACTGCAACCTTTGGAACTCAACGTACCTACGTTGATTATCAACCAGGTACTCGGGTCTCAGCAACACATTGCAGCTTTTCTTTAATCGCCTGTAGTTTTCACTTTCAAGCTTAGCTGCTGTTAACATCAATGACCCGACCTATGTACCCTCTTTTTCTTATTAAATATGTATTGAAACTATAATGTCATCCATTTATCCATTTTGTGCTTTTTTTAATTTTCTTTTTTTCAAATTCTTAAAAAGATAAAAAGTCTCATGCGTGCATAAATTATTCAAACAACAGCCTGGAGATCTTTCACACTTGTTTGGATCACCTCTTTCAAAGATACTTCTATTGAATCAAACTTATAATAGCGGGCACTTATCTCTCATCCGCTCTGGCTCTTCATAGCATTGACGAAACAATGAACTGTATCCAGCTGTATCCAACTGGGCTGTTGTATTTCGCGGCTTATTCACTTGCTCCCGACGCCGTTCCTCTAAGGTACCCAAGCGTTTCACTATTATGAGGTTCTTCAGGGGAATGCACTCGTGTTCTGTATACAATCCTCTTAAAGCTTTTTTCTTTTACCCTTGGAGCGAACAATGTTGTATCAGCTTCTCTGCTCACTCATTGTTCGCTCCAAGGGTAAAAGAAAAAAGCTTTAAGAGGATTGTATACAGAACACGAGTGCATTCCCCTGAAGAACCTCATAATAGTGAAACGCTTGGGTACCTTAGAGGAACGGCGTCGGGAGCAAGTGAATAAGCCGCGAAATACAACAGCCCAGTTGGATACAGCTGGATACAGTTCATTGTTTCGTCAATGCTATGAAGAGCCAGAGCGGATGAGAGATAAGTGCCCGCTATTATAAGTTTGATTCAATAGAAGTATCTTTGAAAGAGGTGATCCAAACAAGTGTGAAAGATCTCCAGGCTGTTGTTTGAATAATTTATGCACGCATGAGACTTTTTATCTTTTTAAGAATTTGAAAAAAAGAAAATTAAAAAAAAGCACAAAATGGATAAATGGATGACATTATAGTTTCAATACATATTTAATAAGAAAAAGAGGGTACATAGGTCGGGTCATTGATGTTAACAGCAGCTAAGCTTGAAAGTGAAAACTACAGGCGATTAAAGAAAAGCTGCAATGTGTTGCTGAGACCCGAGTACCTGGTTGATAATCAACGTAGGTACGTTGAGTTCCAAAGGTTGCAGTTTGAGCATTCTTAACGTTTAGTTTTTCAGTAGTGATATGCTCACAGAACTTAGCCCACTTTAGTTAGTTGGTTCAGAGGACTGGCAAACAGATCCATGGTGGGGAGGCCCCACTTGAGAAAGATCCGCTGAACCACCAGCGGATCCAACCTCCACTCGTGTGGCTGGAGGATCCTGCTGAGCTTGTCGGCCAGGTAATTTTCTTGACCTGGGAGATAGACAGCCTTGAGGATGATGCCGTGGTGGACTGCCCAAGAGCATAGTCTTTGGGCCTCCTGACAGAGAAGGAAGGATCCTGTTCCGCCTTGTTTGTTCACGTAGAACATTGCCACCTGATTGTCTGTCTGTATCAGCACCGACTGGTGAGAAACCAGGTAAGAGAATGCTTTGAGCGCGAGGCGGATGGCTCTGAGCTCCAGGAAGTTTATCTGCTGAGCAGACTCCCAAGGAGTCCAGAGGCCTTGAGTACATGTCCCTTGGCAATGTGCTCCCCAACCCAGGAGAGAAGCATCGGTCGTCAGGACCTGAGAATGCGTAGGGGGCTGAAAAGTCACTCCTAGTACCAGGTTTGGCAGATGAAGCCACCATTGTAGAGAAGAGACCAGCTGGTCGGAGATCCGTACGGAGTCCGCTAGGTTCCCCGTGGCCTGATGCCATTGATTGCGAAGGCACCACTGAGCAGGACGCATGTTCAGTCGGGCATTGGGGGTCACATGGACCGTGGAAGCCATATGGCCGAGCAGTCGCAGAAAGTGCCTGGCTGAGACCAGCGCATTGCTGTGAAGATGGCCGGCGAGATCCATGAGCCGCTTGGCCCTGTCCAGAGGGAGGAAGGCCCGCGCCTGAAGTGTGTCCAACCGGGTGCCGATGAACTCGAGAGTTTGAGAGGGGAGCAAAGTGGACTTTGCGAAGTTTATGACAAAACCCAAGTGCTGGAGCAGAGCCACAGTGCGATGAGTGGCTTGAGTGGCCTCCTGGGAAGACTGGGCTCTGATGAGCCAGTCGTCCAGGTATGGGAACACAAACAGACCTTGAAGTCTCAGATAAGCCGCCACCACTGTGAGGCATTTGGTGAACACCCTGGGTGCGGAGGATAGGCCAAAGGGCAGCACTCTGTACTGGTAATGATTTCCTCCCACAACAAATCTGAGATATTGTCTGTGGTCCGGATGAATGAGGATATGAGGATATGCATCTTTCAGATCCAAGGAGCATAGCCAGTCTCCCTGCTGGAGGTAGGGCAGCAGGATTCCAAGGGTAAGCATCTTGAACTTTTCCTTTGCAAGGAACTTGTTGAGGTTTCGCAAGTCCAGGATGGGTCTGAGGCCTCCTGTTCTTTTTGGAATCAGGAAGTACCTGGAGTAAAACCCTTGACCCTTCAGGAGGTGGGGCACCGGTTCCACGGCTTGTTCCTGAACGAGACTTGCTAACTCCTGAAGGAGTAAGTCCCTGTGCAAAGGGAGTCTGGGAGGCTCCCCTGGAAAGTAGGAGGGAGGTACCTGGTGAAAGTGAAGAAGATAGCCCTTTTGAACTATGTGAAGTACCCAGGTATCTGTGGTGATGTTGGACCACCTGTGGGCAAAGTGGACCAGCCGGCCTCCCGTGCTGAGAGAAACCAGCTGAGGGGGAGAGGCTATGCTGAGGAAGTCAAAAACCCCCACCCTGCTGAGCAGGGGCCGGTGGTGCAGGCTTGGGGGCTTGCTGCCTACGTTACCCATTACCCCGTCCCTTGGCCTGCTTTCCCTGTGGGGGAGCTGCTGAGGCCTGATACTGAGGGTAGTATTTATAGGCAGCACCTTTCCTCGGGTAAAAGGGCTTTTTCCCCGAGGCCTTCTTCTTTTGAGAAGGGGCAGAGGTATTCCTTGAGAGACGAGTCTTGGTGAGAGTCTCCGTCTCGATTTGTGCAGCCTTCTCATCCATGGGCTTGCCAAAGAGGTTATCACCTTGGCAGGGGACATCGACCAACTTGTCCTGTACCCAGGGCTCGAGGTCGGACGTCTGAAGCCAAGCCTGGCGGCGTCCACCGATGCCGGCCGCAACTACTCGAGCTGAAGCCTCAAAACCATCATAGGTTGCTCGAGATATAAACTTGGAGCACTCCCGAATACCAGTGGACAAGGTTTGGAACCTCTGCAAAGGTTCGTCGGAGAGACCAGCAGAGAACCCGGCTATTTCCTTAGCCAGGTCTCGGAGATACATGCCCATGTAAAGCTGGTATGTCTGGACTCGACAAGCAAGCATAGAGCCCTGGAAGCACTTCCTACCGAGGGCATCCAGGCTTCGGGCTTCCCTACCAGGGGGCACCGAGGAGTGCATTTTTTGACTCTTAAGTCTATGCATGGCCGATTCCACCACCATGGAATGGTACGGTAGTTGTGCCTTCTGGAAGCCGGGGCTCTTGCGGACTCGATAAATGGAATCGACCCGCTTGCTTAATACCGGCGACGATGCCGGGCTCTCCCACATGCGGAAGAGAAGTCGTTCCAGCAACCACTAGCGATCAATACCCGCTGCTGGTCCAAGAAGGCAGTCAGACTGCTCTCCAAGGCCGTCAACCTGAGTCCGAGCTCAGGAGACCCAGCAGCCCCCGACTCGGGCCCCGACGGCGTCGGGCCCGACGTCGGGTCCTTCGGAGGCGAGTCAACGAGGACAACAGTACTGACGTGAGCGGCAAGTCCACCTCGAGTCGAGGATGTTTTGACGGCCTCTCCATCTCCGAGGACCCGGGACGGGAGTCGGGGCTATGCAACCTGGCCCTCGAGGAACCAGGAGCGTCCACCGATCCCGCCCTCGTGGGTTTCTTCTTCCGATGATGTTCCCGGGTAGGAGACACCCTCTCAGAGGAACTTCGACGATGCTCAGGACCAGAGTCCCGAGACGTCGAAGCCTCTGACGAGGTCCGAGCCCGGCCGGAGTCAGAGAAGATACGCTCCCGCTGATGCTGCCGACTCCTCAATGCTTTTGAGGACATTTTGCCGCATGGCACACAGATCAGGGAGTCATGATCTGGGCCGAGGCAGCGGAGGCAGAAGTCATGAGTGTCTGTAAGAGACATGAGTTTCTTACAGAGATCACACTTTTTAAAGCCGCTGGCAGCCATCGGGGGAAAAAGGGCCCCTGCGAGGTCGAATGACCGGGCTGCCAGGGAAAAAGGAAAAAGGCGCGAAATCTGTCACGAAGGACAAAAAACCGAAAAATACTGGACGGACTCGCAACCGGCGTCGCGAGTCCGGGCGGGAAAAGAACTGGCGTCGAACCGAAGAAAAAAGAGAAAAATAGAGAAAAAATCAACTTTTCTGCGGAGATTCACAGGCAACGTCTGTAGGGCTCCGCGGAAAAAAGAAGACTGAGCAAGATGGCACCCTTGGGCGGGAAGAGGACCGCGCATGCGCGCTGCAATTCCCAAAGGCTTTCTTTGAAAGCTGGGGAAAATTGCTCCGCGAGGGCTCCGTCGGCGCCGACGTCACCCATATGTGAGGACTGACTTCCTGCTTGGTCCTGGAGAAACTTGGGGGCTTGTTTACAAAGCCGCGGTAGTGGTTCGCGATCGCGATCGCAGCCGCGGCCCCATTGAAATCAATGGGGCCGCGGCTCCAATTACGATCGCAAACCGCTACCGCGGCTTTGTAAACAAGCCCCTTGGTTCCACTTCCAGGTATGAGACGGACGTTCTGTTCACTTTCCTTCTGGCTCTGGAGTCTGGTGGGTGCTGAGATGCTGCTAGATCTGAGCAGCAATGGTGTCTTTTGGGACACTGTCCTTTCACACAGGATACATAACAGCTGCCAGACATTTCTTTGATCTAGCACTTTTGGAAGTCTTAAGAAGTTAAAATGATTTTATGTAAATCCTTCTTGCTTTTTCTAAACAAGTATCTACATGCTGCAAACTAAATCATTGTGCTGTACCCTAATACAGGTTATTTTTTAAGTAAGGTCCGTTTTTCAATAAAAACAAAACTAGTAAAGATATTGTCAAAAACATCTTTTTATTTCACTCCTTACACCGTAAGATATTTTTCTACATAGGTTCCTTGATTGTTTAAACACTTATAATAGCGTTCTACTGGTTTGTTTATGCCCACATCATAGAAATCAGCCGCCTGTGAAGACAACCAACCAATCTTCAACTGTTGTTTTCATTTCTTCATCGGTGTCAAACTGCTGCCCGCCGAGAAACTCCTTCAGGTAGCGGAACAGGTGGTAATTGCTCGGCACAAGGTCCGGGCTGTACGGTGGGTGGTCCATTTGCTCCCATCCAAAAGATCTGATTAACTCTTGAGTATGAGCAGCAGAATGAGGTTGTGCATTGTCATGCAGTAACAAAACTCCAGCTGACAGTAGGCCACGTCACTTATTCTGTATGGCACGCCAAAGCTTCCTCAAGGTCGCACGGTACACAGCTGAGTTTATTGTTGTCCCTTGTGGCATGAAATCGACTAACAGGACACCATGTCTATCACAAAACACAGTTGTCATAATCTTGCGTGTTGAGATTGTCTGTTTGGCTTTCACTTTGACTGGAGATGACTTGTGTCTCCATTCCATTGACTGCCGCTTTGATTCTGGAGTCATGTGAGAAGCCCATGTCTCGTCCCCTGTGACAATGTGGTCCAAAAGTTCATCTCCTTCCTCACTGTATCGGATCAAAAATGTCAAAGCACTACCCATTCTCCTTTTTTGGTGTTCCTTGGAAAGCAACCTGGGAACCCATCGCGAGCACAGTTTTCTGTACTGCAAGCTTTTAGAAACAATTTTGTATAGCACTGACCTGGAAACTTGTGGATATTTCAGTGACAAAGTGGAAATCGTGAATCGCTGTTCTTCATGAATTTTTGCATCAACTGCGCGCACCAAATCTTCTGTGATTACTGAAGGTCGACCCGATCGCGGTTCATCATGGACATTGTCCCGCCAGTCCTTGAACAATCTCACCCATTTACGCACTTTGCTGTCACTCATTGCATTAGGGCCATACACCTCACATATCTGGTGATGAATGTCCACTGATGACACGGTCTTTGCTGTCAAAAAACGAATCACAGACCATATTTCACAGTCGGCGGGCTGCTCAATTGTCTTAAACATTTTAACCTCACAGTATAAACCATACAAAGTGATACTACGACTGCAAATGGCATCTGCTTTTGCACAAGGCATGCCGGGAGCCGGAACACATACGTGTTTCTACAGGGGGCAAAAATTTACAAAGCTACAGCCAATCGGGACTTACTTTAAAAATAACCCTTGTATATGTATTTATTTAGACAGTTTTGTATACCACCTTATCCTTCAATCAAAGTGGTCACAACACAATTGGGGGATACATTTAATATGAAGGGATATGAGACACATACACTAACATTTATTTATTTATTTATTTATTTGCAAATCTTTTATATACCGCCACTTCCTAAGATCAGTGGCGGTTTACATTAAACAACATGAAATACATAAAACAGTGCTGTGATAAAACAGGTACATTGAACAGTAATCAAAACTATTTACAGGTAGTTATGATCAGGTACATTGAACAGTAATCAGAACTATATACAGGTAGTATAGACAATGTTTGGAACTATTTACATATAATCCTATTAAAATTTCGGCATATGTTCTATTTTGGGAATAGTATTGCGAGTATTAAGGCAAGTATATCATGGAGATCTATGGAGGATGGGAGGCCTTGTCCAAATCATTATCTATGTTAGAGTAATATTGTGAGAACAAGTAAGTTTTTAGGTCTTTTCGGAAATGTTTTAGGTCTTTTATTTCCCTTAGTTGGTCAGGGAGATTATTCCATAATGTAGGGGCTACAAATGAGAAGGCACTGTTGCTTGTTATGTGTTTAGTTTTCTTATTGAGTCGGGAACTAAGATAGTATGAAGGTTCCTTATTCTGTTTTCTATAGGTCTATGAATTAGTGTGGACAGGTACGATGGGGCAATCTGGTTTATCAATTTGAACGTGGTTAATAATATTTTATATTGAATCCTGCTTTGAATAGGTAGCCAATGCAGAGAGTAGAGTATCGGGGTGATGTGATCGGACAGTTTAGCTTTGGAAATTATCCTCGCTGTGACATTTTGAGCCATTTGTAGGATTTTTAGGCTCTTTTTGGATACACCTGTTAGTATTCCGTTGCAGTAATCAAAATGGGGAGTTATTAGTGCCTGTGTGATGGTTCTAAAGTCATTGATTTCTAGTAGTGGCCTCAGTTGCTGGATTGAGCGTAGTTTGTAGTAAATTGTTTTAGTTGTTTTCTTTATGTGGTTAGTGAAGTTGAGAGCCTTGTCTAGAGTAACTCCTAAGTATTTAATCTCTTCCTTTATTGGTAGGGTAAAATTCAGGATTTTGATGTCAGTTGGTGGTGTGTAATTTGTGTTTCTTGATGTGATTAGTATCTCTGTTTTCTTGAAATTGATTTGCAGATTGTTTGAACGTAGCCATTTTTCAGCTTCCATAAGGCAGTTTGCTATTTTGTCATAGTTTGGATCATGTATATCGAATGCAGAGTACAGCATAATGTCATCCGCATATATCTGGTATTTCATCTTGTATTTTTGAAAAATGGTACAAATTGGCTGGAGATAAAGGTTGAATAGAAGGGCAGATAAAGCAGAGCCCTGAGGTATTCCTTGTTCTTGAGGAAATGGGGGTGAGGAGTTCTGGTTAACTTTTACAAATTGTGTACGGTCAGATATGTAAGATTTAAACCATTCTAGTGTGATTTTCCTTAATCCAATTTGTCTGAGTCTTGATATGAGTATGTTGTGATTTACACTGTCAAAGGCAGCAGATATATCTAAGAATACCAGAATAAATGCTTGTTTTGTGTTGTCTAGTCCTTTATTTAGGGTATCGAGGAGGGCAAGAAGGAGGGTCTCTATGCCATGAAATGGACGAAACCCATATTGGTGATCATCAAGAGGGGCAGATGTATCTATATAGTCCTGTAGTTGTAATTGTACAACTTTTTCTATGATTTTGGTTATAAATGGGATACTGGCAATTGGGCGATATGATGTTGGGTCATTCTCATTTAGTGTTTTATTCTTCAAAATCGGGCGGATTGCAGAGTTCTTTAATTCTTTTGGTAGTATCCCTTGCTGGAGGGAATTGTTTACTATTTTGAGAATAAAGGGGGCTAGTTCTTGTTTTGTTGACTTCATCCATGTGACAGGGCATGGATCAAGGATGGATGTGGTGGTGTTAATATTTGATATTATATTTAGTAGCTGTTTTTTATCTATAGGTTGGAAGGATTTCCATCTATTGTTGTTGTTTAATGATATTATAGGATCAGGTATAGGTATTGAGGATAGTTTTAGTTTACTAGCAAAGTAGTTTGCTAAATCTGACATGTTAATAGGGAGAAGTTGAGAATTATTGGTGGGGGCTTTAGATAGAGATTTTACTATTTCAAAGAGTTCTCTCGGACGATTAATAGCCTTAGTTAGTATTGGGGTATGATGTTGTTTTTTGGCGTTATTAGTTGCTGATCTGTATGTGTTAAGCGTTGTGAAGTAGAGATCCCTGAGCTCTGGTGTTTTCTTTACTCGCCATTTTCTTTCTATTTTTCTTAGTTTTTTTTTTATAGAAGCCAGTTCTTGTGTATACCATTTTTCTGAAGTTCTTCTATAGGGCTTGTTAGGTTTGAGAGGTAATGGTTTGGAAGCTTCTCCTATTACAGTGTTCCAATTAGTAATTGCTTCGACAATGTTGTTTGAGTTTTTATCTAGTTGAGGTATAATAGTTCCTAGAAATTCTTCTGATACAAATGAACAAAATCGCGGCCCTTGATGTGTTGCAGTTCGTTGAGGAGAGGGGGTATGTGAGTTATGGATCGAAAATTGAATCATAAAATGATCAGACCATGGGACTTGTGTTATAGTGGGAGGGTTGTAGTGATGTGTCTCCATCATATGTTCAGGGAGAAAGACTAGATCGAGGGTGTTGCCTTTGGTGTGTGTAGGGTGTTTGACTATTTGTTTAAATCCCATGTCTTCCATTGATTCTAGGAAGGTTGAGTGTAAAGTGTTGTTGATAGTTGCTAAATTAAAGTCTCCCAATACAACATGGGGTTTGTTCATGGAGGTCTTACAAGTTGTTTCTAAGATAGTTGTTATGTTTTCTACATCTGGTGATGGAGGTCTGTAAAATAGGCAGATGGCTAAGTTTCTGTTCTCTATTTTTAGAATATCAATATTTTCTTTAGATTCGCAAATCGTAGAGGAACAGTTCCAGCTAGATTTAGCTAGAATGAGTATGCCACCTCCTTTCTTATGATTACGGTCACAATGGAAAAGTGAATATCCTCTTACTTTTATTTGGTTTAGCAAAATTGAATCCGAATTAGACAGCCAAGTCTCTGTAATGCAGAGATAGTCTGGTTTCTCATCCGTGATGATGTCTGTAATGAGAGGTATTTTATTTCTAATGGATCTTGCATTGATCAGAATAATTTTTAATTTTTGAATTGGTGTAGCTAGTTTTTTAATTATAGCTTGCGGTTTTAACTTTATGTGGATTAACCGTTTAGGTTGAGTGTCAGAGTTTCTAGGGTAAGGGTTCATGTTAAAATTATTGTCGTATTTCTGTTTGTAGTGGTAGGGTATGATATGTATGTGAGCTAGGCCAGTATGGTCCAGGTGTGGGCATGGTGTTTGGAGACAATAGTTAAATGAAAGGGTTAGGCACATATAAATCCCTAGTGCATATAGAAAATGCATGGTGAGGTTTATCAGTTTCATTTGAGAGTTGTAGTGACTTAGTTACAATGTGAAGAGTATATAAATAGAATAGGTAATTTGTAACAATGTGTGATTATCAGATATTTAAGCAGCAAATCTAGAGTAGAGTTTCTTAGTGTTTTACCTGTATTTTCTGGCCACAATTAACAGACAAGTGAGATAGTACAATACAGGATATATTCAGTATCTCAGAAATTTTCTAATTGTGTGCATAAATCTGGAAACACTTTCTTACAAGATTGGATGATGTTATATGAACTAAAAATTACCTCGGGATCCCGAGTAGTTTGTTCCGTAGGGAGACAGTAGTTATTTTCTCTCTTTCAGTCTACTGGTGAGACAGTGTGAGTCCGCTCAGTATTGTCTTTTGTTTAAGTGGGCAAGACCACAAGGAACACCTGTGGGACTAGAAGCCTCAGTCCTTTTGACCCAAGGTTGCTGTCCTCTAGTGGGATTTGAACCCTTGACCTTCATGGCCTGAAGTACCTTGCCCCAACCACTAGGCCACTCCTCCACTCCATATAGACAAGGTATATGCAGAAAAGCCACCATTTCACAGAAAGCTGAATGTCTTCCAGAAATCAGTTATATGGGGGTTTTAGCTTTGTTTTCAATACCTCATATCTATTTGCAATGTTTCTGGCCTGCGCATCCTAATATTCTAGGTGAGTTAGAATAGCCCATATGACACAAAGGCCCAAGGTAGCTTTTCAGAGCCTCTGGGCTATTATCTATATTTATTTATTAGGATTAATGAACCGCCTTTATGAAGAGAGTCACTGAAGGCAGCATACAACACATCTCCCCTGATATAGACAAGTTACATTGTAACAGCATCATAACAATAGCAAAATGACTCCATGTCAGAATAATAGACAATTAGGGACATGTTTACTGGTAGCGATAGTGCTGTCAAATTAGCGCAGAGGCTGGTGCTGCTATTTGGGGGCATAGGAATCTGTCCCCTGCCGATAGCATGATACTAACTTGCAACACCACACTAAACAGCATGCGGGTACACTGACGTGGGGTTACGTGCACCCATGCTAACAGCAACACTTGTAGTTAGAGTTGTTAGGGTCCTTAACTGGACTACCTCTGCCTCAGCTAAAGTTACAGGTTCACCTCCTTTTGGGTTACCTTTAAAGTGTTTTTAGAAACATAGAAACATGATGGCTGAAAAAGACCACATGGCCTATCTGGTCTGTCCTTCCATATCATCCACTACAACAGTCCTTTCTTTCCTTTAGAGATCCTCTGTGTTTGTCCCATGCTTTTTTTAATTCAGATACTGTCCTCGTCTCTACCACCTCCACTGGGAGACTATTCCACGGATCCACCACTCTTTCTGTAAAGAAATATTTCCACATATCACTCCTGAATCTATCCCCTTTCACTCTCCTATGTCCTCTCGTATCAGAGCTTGCCTTCAATTGAAAGAGGCTCTCCCCCTGTGCATTTATTCCATGGACATGTTTAAAAGTCTCAATCATATGGATTAGAATAGTGTATTTATGAGTCGCTTCATTCTGGATATGAATTTTCTTCTGACAGGTGGAAACAATTCAAGTAGGCCATCTACAAGGACCGGAATTATTTGCATGGTGGCATTTAGAAAACAGGCGCTCCTCTGGCCAGCATGAAGGATGCCAGCCTAAAAGTGACAGAGTGGCTGCTATTTACACATCCCTTCCTTTCATTTTTATCCTGAAGTACACAGTAGAAAGGACAGCGATTGTGCTTTGTAAAGATCCCTAATCCTACATTTCTGTTTATCCCCAGCAAGGTGTTTCTCCAACCTTTGCAGTATCTCCCAGTATGGTTGCAGGCATGGCTACGAAGATTTGGCAAAAAAGATGAACAACTGGTAACATTCTACTTGCTAGAAGGTGGCCTGACTTGTGCAAAGCCTCAAATACAACCTTACACCAAGCTGTCTCCCCTCAGGGAGGACATTAGAGCCATTTCCTCAAGTAAACCAATGCCGTACCTCGGAGATTGAGGTTTAGAAAAGCTGTGAGTGGACGTGTGTGGCAGTGCCGTTTCGCTGCTGGAGGTGGAGGTGTCCTAGGGCGGGACTGGGGCAGGATTCGGAACTACACACCTCTATGCTTTTTCGCTGCTGGAGGTGGAGGTGTCCTAGGGCGGGACTGGGGCAGGATTCGGAACTACACACCTCTATGCTTTTTCGCTGCTGGAGGTGGAGGTGTCCTAGGGCGGGACTGGGGCGGGATTCGGAACTACACACCTCTATGCTTTTTCGCTGCTGGAGGTGGAGGTGTCCTAGGGCGGGACTGGGGCGGGATTCGGAACTACACACCTCTATGCTTTTTCGCTGCTGGAGGTGGAGGTGTCCTAGGGCGGGACTGGGGCGGGATTCGGAACTACACACCTCTATGCTTTTTTTAGAAACATGATGTGCTCAGTTTGTCTCAAGCCTTTTTCAGTGGTAGCTCAAGGTGAGATAAATTCAGGAATAGTCATCAGAGGGCTTACCCAGGGAACAGAGTATTACAGCAGTGCACACGCCTTGTAGCTGTAGCGCTATACAAATGAGAAGTCGTAGTCAAGGACTTGCCCAAGATCATAAGAAGAGGCAGTGGCAGGTGAACGCTGGCGACCTTGGTGCACAGCCTGCTCCTCTAACCAGTGAGCTGCCCCTCTGCACAAGCTAGGAGTGGAGGAGTGGCCTAGTGGTTGGGGCAAGGTACTTCAGGCCGGAAGGTCAGGGGTTCAAATCCCACTAGAGGACAGCAACCTTGGGCCGGAAGGACTGGGGTTTCTAGTCCCACAGGTGCTCCTTGTGGTCTTGGGCAAGCCACTTAACCCTCCATAGCCCATGTTCCCTGTAAAATAGTTATCTCCAAGTTATAATACCCTGTTCAAACATGTTCAATGTAAACCACACTGATGCAGAATAGCGCGGTATATAAGAGAATGTAAATAAATAAATAAATGCACATGGGTAAGTTCCTTGGGCGGTTTGTTAAAGGGAAAGTCAATGCACACTTTTCACCCATGAAGACAGTTACAATATTACCCTTGTCTTACCAGTTCTCACATTAACGAACGGTGCACATTTACCTTTGCTTTGAAAATCTGCTAAAGTCTGCGTAGGGAAGAGTGAACATTGTGCTCTCATTCACAGCTTTGCCAGCCCACACAGGCCCTGCACTCCAACAATCAAATATTCATCTTCTGGCTAAGTTGATTGAGAAGATGGTAGTAAGGTAATTAGCTTGTTTTCTGGCTGGATTGCTGTCAAGTGGCTTCATTTCAAGGCCATACTGCTGAAAGATCCCTATTGATAGTGATGTGTGATATTTTGAGGTTAAGGGATAGGAAGGAAGGAATGTGGAATATCAATATAAAATATATAAACCTAATGATACTAATCCTATTAGATCTGGCATTGGCTTTTGATCTTGAAGGATACATGTAGACCCTTGAATTTGGCAAATGTGCTGATTCCTTGGATCATTTCTTTCAAGACGACTGGATAATGTAAGGAAAGAAGGAGCATTGCCTACTCCTTTGTGTAATGTGCCACAAGGGCCTTCATTATCTCCATGACTATTTAATAGTTTTATGAGGCCACTAGGTGGACTGATTCATGCTATGGGTTTGAAGGCCTATTTTTATAATGCCGTTCAGCTAATTGTCCCACTGGACAAGGGTATGGACCAGACAGTGAATCTGCTGAACAAATGATTAGCGGAGATGTCTAGGCAATTGACTGAATAAATTATTGTTGAATCCAGAGAAAACTGAAATCCTAGAGTTGATTTCTAGGGAAGATACTTAGATAAGAACATAAGATGTGCCATGCTGGGTCAGGCCAAGGTCCATCAAGCCCAGTATCCAGTGGCCAATCCAGGTCACAAGTACTTTGACAGATTCCCAAAAGGCATACAAGTTCTAAAATGCTTGTCCCGAGGCAAGCAGTGGATTTCCCAGATCCTCTTTAATAATGGTTTATGGACCTTTCCTCAAGGAACTTATCCAAACCTTTTTTAAACCCAAATACACTAACAGCTTTTATTACATCCTCCAGTAACAAATTCCAGAGTTTGATTACACATTGACTGAACAAGTATTTTCTCTTATTAGTCTTAAATTGGTTACATTGTAGCTTCGTTGCACATTCCCTAGCCTTTCTACTTTTTGATGGTGTAAACAACCTATGTTTACCTGTTCTACTCCATTCATTAGACTTCTATCATATCTCTTGCCTCAGCCATCTCTTTTCCAATTTGAAAAGCCCTAAGCTTTTAAGCCTTTCCTCATAGGGGTATCCTTCCATCCCCTTTATCATTTTGGGGGCTGTACCTTTTCTAATTCTGCTATATCCTTTTTAAGATATGGTGACCAGAAATGCACACAATATTCAAGGTATGATCACACCATGGTGCAATACAAAGGCATTATAATATCCTTGGTTTTATTCTCCATTCCTTTCCTTATGATCCTAGCATTCTATTCGCTTTATTGGCCACCGCTGCATACTGAGCGGAGGGTTTCAACATATTATCCATGATGACACCTAAATCTTTTTCCTGGGTGATGGTACCCAATGTGAAACCTTGGGTCATGTAACCATAGTTTGGGTTGTTCTTTTCTTTCCTAGGTGCATAACTTTGTACTTGTCCATTTAAATTTCATCTGCCCTTTGAACGTCAAGTCTTCCAATTTATCAAGGTCCTCTTGCAGTTTTTCAGAATCCTCTTGCGTTTTAATAACTTTGAATAATTTTGTGTCATCTACAAATTTGATCACCTCACTTGTTATTCCTATTTCCAGGTCATTTATGAATATGTTAAAAAGCAGCGGGCCCAGCACAGATCCCTGGGGTACGCCACTATTCTCCTTTCTCCATTGAGAAAATTGGCCATTTAGTCCTACTCCCTGTTTTCTATCTTTTAACAAGTTCCTGATCCACAATAGTATACAGCTTCCAATCCCATGACTTTTTAATTTCACCAAGAGTCTCTCATGAGGGACCTTAAGAACATAAGAACATAAGATATGCCATACTTTGGTCAGACCAATGTCCATCAAGCCCAGTATTCTGTTTCCAACAGTGGCCAATCTAGGTCATATGTACCTAGCAGTTTCCCCAAGGGACACAGGTTCCACAATGCTTGTATTGGTTCAAGCATTGATATCCTGGGTCCCTTCTTAATAATGGTTTATTAACCTTTCCTCCAGGAACTTGTCCAAACCTTTTTTTAAACCCAGCTACACTAACAGCCTTGTCAAAGGCTTTCTGAAAATCCAGGTACACTATATCAACCAGCTCATCTTGGTCTACCTGTTTATTGACACCTTCAAAAAAATATAACAGATTAGTAAAACAAGACTTTCCTTGGCTAAATCATGTTGACTTTCTCTCATTAAACTATGACTATCTACATGTTCAGTAAGTTTGTTCTTTATAACGGTTTCTATCACTTTGTTTGGTACCGATGTCAGGCTCACCAGTCTGTAGTTTCCCGGATCACCCCTGGAGCCCTCTTTAGAAATTGCCATTATATTGGCCATTCTCCCATCTTCATGTACTACAGATGATTTTAATGATGGTTCATAGATTACTAATAGCAGGTCTGCAATCTCATCTTTCAGTTCTTTCAACACCTTCGGATGTATACCATCCGGTCCAGCTGATTTACTACTCTTCAGTTTATCAAATATTTCTTTCAATTCTTCTGATATATCACCTTTAAATATCATTTCAGGCATGGGTAACTTCCCTGCATCTTCTTCAGCAAAGACCAAAGCAAAGAATTCTTCAATCTCTCCACTATGGCCTTGTCCTCCCTTAGCACCCCTTTTACCCCGTATCATCCATTTTTATTATATGTTTTGCTTCCACAGCTTTTTTTCAAATTCTCTCTTTGTCTGTCTTATCAATTGCCTTGCATCTAACTTGCCAGTGCTTATGTTGTTTCCCATTTTCGTCATTTGGCTCCTTTTTTCATTTCCTGAAAGATGTTTTTTTGGCTACAACAGCCTCTGGCCTCACCTTTAAACCATGCTGGCAGTTTTTTGGCCTTCCTTCCACTTTTCTTAAAGCATAGAATACATCTAGCCTGGGCTTCCAAGATAGTATTTTTAAACAACAAATCTTTAACCTTGCAGCTGCTCCTCTTAGTTTTTTCTTAACTATTTTTCTCATTTTATCATAGTCTCCCTTTTGAAAGTTAAAGATAGTACTTTGGATTTCCTTGCCGCCTTTCTTCCATTTATTAAACCAAATGCAATCACGCTATGATCACTATTGCACCAGATCCTGTGTTTCACTAAGGACTAGGCCCAGAATAGCTTCCCATCTTGTCAGTTCATGAACCAGCTACTCCAAGAAGCAATCATTTGTTTCATCTAGAAATTTTATGTCCTTAGCATGTCCTGCAGTGACATTGACCCAGTCAATACCAGGATAATTAAAATCACCTATTACTGTGTTGTAACTGTTACCTTCCCTGATTTTTCTTAGCATTTCATTATCCATTTGCTCATTCTGGCCAAGGGTTGGTAGTACACCCCCACTGCCATTGCCTTCCCCTTTTTACATGGAATTTCTATCCATAGATTCTACAGTGTATTTTGTTTCATGCAAAACTTTAATCCTGTGTGACTCAATGTCCTCTCTAACATAGAGCGCAACCACTCCACCATTTTGATCTATCTTATCATTGTGATATAGTTTGTACCCAAGTATCATGGTATCCCATTAGTTTCCTCCACCAGGTCTCTGAAATGCCAATTATATCTATTCTTTCATTTAGTGTTATATATTCTAGCTGTCCCATCTTATTTTTTAGACTTCTAGCATTTGCATACAGGCATTTTAGAGGTTGCATTTTATTCATATTAATCTGGTTATCAGTTGATAGGGGTAATTTTGAATCTTTTGGCTCTGTACTTAAGGGCATCTGGGTTACTTTTATCTTAGGTGTTAAATTAGGCAATGTTTGAACTTTGGAGAAAAACAGGCGGGGCAAATTCCGTGCAAGATTTTGTAAGACGCGATTGATGAGGGAGCTCTGCTCAGTGTTAGAACAGAGATCATCAAGAACATTAGTGCGGCCTTGGTCGTTTCACAATTGGACCACCATAATAGCCTGTGTATGGACCTGCCATACAGTCTCATTCAGAAACCACAAGTGGACCAGAATGTGGCAGCAAGACTATTTATGAATCCTTTGAATTACAGTTTAATGATTCTGGTGCAATGCATCCTTCATTGGCTTCCTGTCAAGCAGCA
Organism: Ichthyophis bannanicus; assembly: GCA_033557465.1. NCBI lineage: Eukaryota > Metazoa > Chordata > Amphibia > Gymnophiona > Ichthyophiidae > Ichthyophis > Ichthyophis bannanicus. The sequence continues at coordinate 126,558,858 of CM066049.1, forward strand.
CATACAGTTTAAGATCTTGTTGCTGGTCTTTAGGTCTTAAGAATTAGGGGTCCTTTCTATTTAAGAGAAAATTTAAGTACTGTTAGTACTGTTTTGGTAAGCAGCTAAGATTTAATTCCATGATAAATTGTGCACATACATACATACTTTTGAAATTTCAACCATAAGTGCAAAACTCTCCCATACCCTATCCTCGAGAGTACTTCTGCTATGTTTGGGTACACTTGCGCATATATAGGATGTGCACACAAGTTTACCTGCCTAGAAGGTGGGCAGTTTATGAACATACTAGGTAAATCTGTGTTTTACTTGAAGAAATGGCTTTCAAACTTCCCTTTCTTTGGCAAGGCTTCCCCGCTCTGTTCTAGTGATCCTTCAGCCAATGGGGTTTTCAGGATATCCACAAGCAATAGGCATGAGATAAATTAGTTCATAATGGGTTTCCAATGTGTGAAAGTTTTTCTCATGCATATTTATCGTGAATATCCTAAAAGCCCAACTTGCTGGGGTGGGGGTGGGGAAGTGTCATCAGATCAGATTTGAGAAGCTTTGTCCTATGGTCAATTGGTGGAGTAGCTTTCATCTGAAAAAACATGGTGCAGTCTTTGGACTGAAAGTGCATGTACTATACACTCCCCAACCCTACCCTCTTCCCCCACAAGCTCAGCCAGTACTGCTCACAAAAGCTAGAGACCTGAAGGCTGTCTTGGCTGAAAAAAAGCCCCAGAACTTCAGGTGGAGATAATACTTTTAGGAAACTAGAATGGGCTTTTTTCACTCAAATAGCTCAATTCTTTTCTAATGTAATCCTGAATGGCAAAATTTATGTTTTCTGTTAACGATGTGCGCTTAGAAACAAAAGGTTACAGAAGCTGATTCTATTCACTGGATTCTCACACTTATTACCCTGGCATATTGAGAAACAGATAAATTCCCAAGAAAAAAGGGAAGCGGGCTCTGGTGAGGATGAGGGAGGTGGGAAGGCGAGTTCTTGTGTGTGAGATGGGTGCTTCGTCCTTTGCAATATTTCTTAATGTGCACAGGAGGAATGTGCCCCAACTCATGGAAGTGGCAAAGTGCTCTGGAATATTCAGTATGATAAATTTTCTCATTATTTTTCTGTTTCATGCAGAGAGCATAAAACACACCTGGTTAAACTGGACTGGTCTGTGGGCAGATCAGGGACTGTCCCGGGCGCTATCCGATTAGCAGAAATTTTCAGCTGGTAACCAGATAGTTAACTTTAACTGGTTATTGCTGTCCAGTAAGTGGCTGAATATCACTGCTGACTGTCTAGAGAGGCACTGACTGGAGAAACCAGATAGTCTGTGCTGGACACTGGATACATTTCAACACTGAATATCTATTTGTTAGTCTTATTGCTGAAGGGCTGTTGGGTAAGGTTTGCTGCAAAGGTCCAAGGGGGTGGTACAGTATAGGAGATGTGGGTACTTCTATCCATGAAAGAAGAGCAGGACCTGGGCATGACGATCTTAAAGTAGCTAAACAGGTAGAAAATGCAACTGGAAAAGCCAGAAGAATGCTTGGGTGGGTAGGGAGAGGAATGACCAACAGGAAGAAGGAGGTGATAGTCAGGTGCCTAAAAAACATTAATGACAACATTTAAACTCATTATGGAAATAGTCCCATCCTACCTCACCTAAATCATGTCAAACCAGAAGACTGACGACTAAAAAGAGGCTGCACACAGAATAAACTAGCAGTCCCATCAGACTTCCGTAAATCCAACAGCGCTACTAACAGAGCATTTGAACACCTCACACCCATTCTATGGAACAAATTACCTGAAGAACCAAGAGCAGTCAAGGATCTATGCACATTATATATGTCAATAGCGTTTGATCTTGTAGAGTCAGAGATACTGATCAACCGCTGTCAACAGATCAGTATTAGAGAGATTGCATTAGCATGGATAAAGTGTTTTATGGAGGAGTTCAATATGATAATTTTATCACTGGAGTTGGGGAATGCCACATGGATCTCCCCTCTCTTCTATATTGTTTAACATTTATCTTTAATCTTTAGGAAATATCGTTTGGGAGTATAGGATGAAGATTTATATCTATTGTGACTCCTCTCCCAGTCCCTATTAGGCATTCGCCTAGGGCCTTGAGGATCAAGTTGCCTTCTAGCATAATAACAGTCTGCAGTCGAGTAATTAAGGCAAAATAATAATAGGGCTTTATTTCCCCTCCCTTAAGGATCTCCTTTTATACAACAAAAACCAGGAACAAAAACAGCTTCTTCAAAGAAAAATATATTCTTTTCCTTTGGTATTTTTACAGAGCTTCTGCCCACTTGTTTAGCACAATGATTCAATATCATCAGAGAAACATAACGTACAGTCCATTGGTGTGGGTTCAAGGTTACAGCTATTATTTTCCCACTGCATTAGTTCACAATCCTCCGAGGCTGCAGGTGGGTTAAAATCCTCATAGCTGTTTTCATTGTAAAACCCTCTTTGTGAGGCACTGGTCAGCTTATCAGGAAACTGCTCTAGGCAAGCAGGGTTTTGAATACCTGGTATTGTGGCAGTTTCCCTCTGGCTTTCCTTTTCTCCCCAGTAATGTGGAATTACGTCATAACTCCCAGCATTTACTTTACTTCTTATGCCATGCCCTGGACCTCCAGACAAAACAGAGTTCTTAGCTTTTTCTCTCTTAAAGCTAGGTTCCCACCTTCTCTCTGTTGTCCTGGTTCCTCTCTCTGGGCTACGGACAGCTCCTTCCCGGGACCTCCAGCTACCAGCAGTCTGAGCAGTGCTATGGCCACGTTCCTGAGAAGTTTTTCCCCGGCTGCTTCCTGCTACCGGACCACACCTACTGCTTCCTTGATTCAGCAGGCTTCCTTCTGTGTGACGTCTGCTCTCGGGCCGGTTGCTCACTCCTCCCAGGTCGCTGCCCCCACTGGCTGTTCCTGGATTTACCCAGCAGCTTTTATCCTCATGTCCTTTGCACGCTGCCTGTGCTTTCATGGACAGGTGATCCTGATTAGCTTTTAACCTTCCTGCTACGTCAGGACTAGTGTGTGGTAAACTTATTCTATTGCTCTTTTGCCTCCTGTGAGCTGAGTGTGTTTGCTGCCTATCAGACTCCAAGGTAAATTCCTCTTTTTCACCTATTATCATGGGCTCTACACCGGCTACTGTATCACACTATACAAGTGATATCCAGCTGCTAGCTTCTTTAGAAGGAGATATGACATTATGTCTTTCAACTATTAATGAATATTTAAATGAAATCAGGCTATGGCTAGATTGCAGTGGGCTGGTATTGAATATAACCAAGACCACTTGTTTGGGAATGGGAAGAATTGATAAGAATATGCTGAACTTGTATACTTCCAGGGACTGGTGATATCCCCCATCTCCTGAGTTTCAGAATTATGATCTCTAAAGGTGATTATAGAAAGTGAGGGGCTTGGTGCTAAGCAGATTGCCAGTGTATCTAGGTCTGAATTTTAGAAATTGACACTGATTTATCTTCTTAAACCATATATAAACCATATCAGTTTATCAGGGTTTACCAGCATCAACTTTGAAGTCTTTACAGATGGTTCAAAATGTAGTGGCACTGTTGATAGTTTATAATTTATTTATATTTGATATATCACCTTTGGCATGCCTATGACTGAATATGATCATATTATCCCATCATAAATTCAGCTACGTTGGCTCCCATTGAAGTATTGTGTTAAATCTAAAAATGTTATGCTGACGTTCAAGGTAACCCTTGGGTTGTTTATGATCATTTGGTTCTTTTATTACGTCCAGTTGTGTCAGAGCACCCTTTATGTGAATGGTTGCAAAATACTTACATTTTTCCATCTTTGAATTTTGGAAAAACTCAGTTTACTCATGCATGAATATTTATATTTTATGCACATTTCCATATTCATTATGAATGAAGAAGGATATGCAGGAGTTTAGAAAGTGCTTAAAGACGCATCTGTCTCAGCAGGCGCATAACGTATGATTTATTTTGGCACTGTTAATGATTTTGTTTTGTTTTATATTTTATGTTTATGTATGTTGTGTTTGTGATGTTTGACTATTGCTATTTATTGTAACTCACCAAGAATGTCAGCAATTTAGCATATCATAACTATTTTAAATAAATAAATATTTATGAGAAACAGGAGTGTTTTTGATAGCACAGTCACTATTCTTGAGTGTCCTCGATGACTCTAATGTATTATATATAGGGTTAAAAGGGAAATGGTTAAAGAAGTTACAAGTTGTAAAAAGACACAAATTGCTAAGGCCCTCATTCTGGAACACGGGTTGCGGGCTGCATGTCTCGCTGGGATGTGCAGCCCCGCAATCCGCCTAGATCCTATTCCCCCACTGGCTCTCCCCATACGTCCTATGCTTCAGGACAGGGAGAGCTGGTGGGGGTGGGGGCAGGCTGCCCAGCAGCATGTACAGAGCCGATTCAGTTCACGGCCCTGTACATACTGTCGGGCCTGTGGGGACCTGCTGTTTATACCATCTCCAAGGTGGTATAAGCAGGACCGTACCGAGCCCTGTGCGAGCGGTGTGGCTGCACAGGGTGCAAAGACTTAAAGGGCTCATTTTGTCTCTCTGCCGTTGCCTGCCACTGCCACTTTTTTGGTGGCAGGCAGCAGCAGAGAGACTAACTGCGCCCCTTAAGTCTTTGCACCGGCACACTAAGCAGGTCTGGTCTCTCCGGGAGGGACTAGACCTGCTTAGCGTGCCGGCAACTTGCAGATCAGGCGCGCGCCCTGCTCCCCCACTCCCATAAAGTGTCTAAATGGAGGTGCGGGAGGGGGGGCGCGCGCCTGATGTGCAAGTCGCACAGGGCGCATTTCAGTCTCGGCACAGCCAAGAACATAACATAGGAACATAAGATCTGCCATACTGGGTCAGACCAAGGTCCATCAAGCCCAGTATCCTGTTTCCAACAGTGGCCAATCTAGGTCATACGTACCTAGCAGTTTCCCCAAGGGACACAGGTTCCACAATGCTTGTACTGGGTCAAGCATTCATATCTTCGGTCACTTCTTAATAATGGTTTATGGACCTTTCCTCCAGGAACTTGTCCAAACCTTTTTTAAACCCAGCTACACTAACAGCCTTTACTACATCCTCCGGTAACAAATTCCAGAGTTTGATTACACGTTGAGTGAAAAAATATTTTCTTTTATTAGTCTTGGTATAAGCAGCACATTTTGCCCAGTCGGGCCCGGATAGCCCCCACCGGGGTCAGAGTCAGGTGTGGGGGATCTCCATCACCCGATCCAGGCTGTGGGAGGCCAGCTGTGGGTCGGGCAGTGGGGTTTTGGGGGGCCAGAGCCATGGATGTCTGGGGCACCTGCGGGGAAGATGTTCCCGTAGGAGGAGAGGGCATGCTGGGCTGTCCTCTGGCCCGATTCTGGCTCTTGCAAACCAGAATCGGGTCCTAATGGCCCCATCTTCAGCGGGGATGTCTGGATGTCCCGGACATCCTCCTCCCGGAATGGGGCTCCACGTTTCTATTGGGAGGGGAATAAAAATGAGAGTGCCCAACTACTGCTGAAAAAACACCATTGGTTCTCCTTAGGAGAGAGGTGTAGTTATAAATTACTAGTGATAACCTTTAAGGCTATTAGAACTGGAAAACTCCTGTATTTAAAAAAAGATTACAGCAGTATAGTCTGAGAAGACAATTATGTTCCTCCCAAGGTAATTTTTAGAAGAACCTGAGATATCATTCATCTATAAGACAACTTGGAGATCCAAAGTATTTAGTGTGATTGGACCTGAGCAACTGAACGCCTTACTGATGTATTTAAAAGAGGAAGCTAATTTAATGAGCTTTAAGAAGGGCTTGAAAACTTATTTATTCCCTGTAGGGGAGTAATTTTGCCATTTCTGCCTTAAGAGAGATGTTTTCTGATATCTTGATTATCTTCTATTTTCTATACCTGCGATTGTTTTATTTTGCTATGTATAAACCATTTTGATTAATGTATACAAAATTGTCTAAAGAACGCGTATATATGACTCTATAGAAACAGGGACATTAGGGCCCATGCCTAGATTTCTAAAGAACCTGCATAAATTATCAAGGTTCTTCTACTAAGGTACTGTGGGACTTAGTAGGTGATAACTATTAGCGTACAGCCATGGTAACTGCACATTGCATGACGAGGTGGGGAATAGACGTTAAGAGCACACTGCAGTTAGCAATGGGAGTACACATCATGCATTGTCAATGTTGCAAGCTACGTGGGTGCACTTAATGTCACCTCAATGGGTGGTGTTAACTGCACCCACATTAATTGCAGATGCTGCTGCCATGCGTTACAGCACTTTTCTGTGTGGTAGCTGCCAGGTATAAGCTGGCTTCCCCCTCCCCCCACACATACATAACAATAGCAGATTACCATTGTACTTACCACATGTTAATATTTACTCAAAGCATGTGGTAAGTACAAAATTCTACCATACCAGAGAATTGGATCGGGGGTGAATCCTAGATGTGGTATACTTAGATTTTAGCAAGACCTTTGACACTGTTTGTTCCACATCAGAGATTTACAAAAACTAAGTGCCCTTGGGATGGACTCTAAAGTGACTGACTGCATCAGAAAGTAGTTGAGCTGAAGGCAACAGAATAGGAGCAAATGGAATAGGAACAACCAGAGCTCAAGCACCCCAAAGTTGCAGAATCAGTGACCACAAAGAAGCAAAGGTTAGTGGTGGATGGTGACTCTCTTCTGAGTGATACTGAGGCATCCATCTGCCAACCAGATTTGATGTCCATTGAGGTGTGCTGTCTGCCAGGTGCCAAAATCTGAGATGTTATGGAAAGTTTGCTGAGACTCATCAAGTCTACTGATGTTATCTAATGATGCTCATCCATGTCGGCACAAATGATACTGCCAGGTATCCCTCCAAGCATATCAAGCATGATTTCATGGCTTTGGGAGACAGGATGGAGCAGATAGGTATGCAGGTGAGGGTAAAGGCTGAGGCAGAGAAGCTCGCATCCTAGAGATGAATGCATGGCTGCATGGATGGTGTCACTGAGAGCGTTTGGTTTCCTGCACCGTGGGATGATTTTCCAAGGGCTGCTGAGCAGAGATAGTGTCCATCTATCCAAGAAGGGTCAAAGTGTCTTCCACAGCAGACTAGCTAACTACTAAAAAGGGTTTTAAACTAGATTCATTGGGGATGGATGAAGAAAGCTCCCAGGTAAGTAGAAGCCCTTAGGTAAGTGAACCATTTAATAACTGGGAAAAAGGGGCAGTGTCTAGAAAGCAGTGTGCTTTAATGCCCATAGTATGGGAAAGAAGATTCCAGATGTTGAGGCTTTAGTGGAAGAGGCTGACTTTAATTTAGTGGTAGTTATGGAGACATGGTTCATGGACAACCATAACTGGGATATAATTATACTGGGCTATACTTTATTCAGGAAGGACAGGATAGGAAGAAGGGGTAAAGGAGTTGCACTAAATGTAAAAAATCATATTAAAACTAGAGAATTACAGAGCTTACAACGGACGGAGGAGGCACTATGGGTTAAATTAGAAAGAGGGAATAGAGAATCCATTTGCATTAGTGTTATATATAGATTTCCTTCACAGGCAGAAGATGTGGACAGAGATTTAATTGAAGACATTCACAGTATTGCCCTGAAAGAAGAAGTGCTACTGATAGGTGATTTCAATATGCTGGATGTTCATTGGTGCATCCTTGCTGTGATGTCATCTAGAAATAAGGAGATCCTGAATTCTCTACAGGGAGAATTATTCCAGAAGCTGGTAACAGAACCCACACGTGAAGGAACCCTACAGGACCTGGTGCTTACCAATGGCAAAAGTATTTCTGATACTATAGTGGGGAATCATCTTGTATCTAGTGATCACCAGATGGTGTGATTCAGTATTTGGACTAGGGCTGATAAAATCCATTCAAAAAGGAGGGTCCTAGACTTTAGGAAAACTAACTGCCAAGATGGGACAATACCTCACGGAGCCATTAGCAGGATGGGAACAGCTGGGGGATGTAGAAAAACAGTGGGCAAAACTGAAAGGGGATATTTTAAGGGCAACCAACCTTTTTGTTATAAAATAAATAAATATAAAAGGAAAAGGAGGCCACTATGCTTCTTGAAAGAAGGAACTGAAAAGATGAAGAAAACGAGGGTGGCCTTCATAAAATGCAAGAGATCACAGAAAGAGGAAGACAAGCATCAATATTTGTAAAAACTTAGAGAAGCTAGGAAAGTAGTTAGGAAAGCAAAGATACAAATAGAATTAAAAATAGCCAATGCAGTAAAATGGGGGGACAAGACATTTTTCAGATATGTTAGTGAGAGGAGGAAGTGCAAAAGTGGTATTGTCAGACTCAAAGGTGAACGGGAGAGATATGTAGAAGCTGATGAGGATAAAGCAGAATTGCTTAACAGATATTTTTGTTCTATGTTCACAGATGAAGGGCCAGGAGCAGGACCTCAGAAAACATCCACAAATAGGGACAGTAGTGAAGGGGATCTTGAACGATTTTCAGAGTTTGTGAGGAACTAGCTAAACTAAAAGTTGACAAAGCGATGGGATACACCCCAGAGTATTGAAGGAACTTGGGGAAATTCTGGTGGTTCCATTGTTTGACCTTTTCAGTTCTTCTGTAGAGTTGGGAGTGGTCCCAGAGGACTAGAGAAAGGCACATGTGGTCCCTTTACACAAAAGCAGAAGTAAGCACGAGGTTGAAAACTACAAGCGGTTAGTCTAACCTCTGTGGTAAGCTATTGAAAATGCTGCTAAAACAGAGGATAGTGAGGTTTCTGGAGTCCAATGGATTGCAGGATCTGAGGCAGCATGGATTTATCAGAGGCAGATCTTGTCAGACAAATCTAATTAATTTCTTTGACTGTTCGACCAAAGAGTTGGACCGAGTAAGAGCCCTAGATGTGGTGTACTTAGATTTCAGTAAAACATTTGATAGTGTTCCGACAGACGACTTATAAATAAATTGAGCATCCTAGGAATGCACCCTAAAGTGGCTTACTGGGTTAGAACTTGGTTGAGTTGAGGCGACAAAGGGTACAGGTAAATTGAGCTTACTCTGAGGAGATGGATGTAACCCGCAGTGTGCCGCAGGGATCTGTCCTTGGTCTTTTTAACTTCTTTGTTAGTGATTTTGCGGAAGGACTGTCGGGTAAGGTTTGCCTCTTTGCAGATGATATCAAAATCTGCAATAGAGCAGACATCCAGTAAGGAGTAGATAACATGAGGAGGGATTTCACTAAGCTCGAAGAATGGTCAAGCATTTGTCAACTGAGATTTAACGCTAAGAAATGCAGGGTCATGCATTTGGGCTGCAAAAATCCAAGGGAGCAGTACAGTTCAGAGGGTGAAGTACTTCTGTCCACAAAAGAAAAGCAAGACCTGGGGCTGGATTGTTTCTGAATAATCTTAAGGTGGCTAAACAGGTAGAAAAGGTGACAGGGAAAGCCAGATGGATGCTTGTGTGCATAAGGAGAGGAATGGCCAGCAGGAAGGAGGAGGTGATAAAGTTTTTGTATATGGTAATATCTCATTTGGAGTGTTGTGTGCAATTCTGGAGACCATATCTTCAAAAGGATATAAACAAGATGGAGTCATTGCAGAGGGTGGCTACCACAATAGTCAATGGACTTCGTCATAAGGCATATGGGAACAGACTTAAACATCTCAATAAGTATACCTTGGAGGAAAGGCGGGAGAGAGGATATATGTTAGAGATGTTTAAATACCTCTGTGGCATAAATGCACAGGAGAGAAAGCTCTGCAATGAGGGGGCATAGGCAGAAGGTGAAAGGGGATAGACTCAGGAGTAATATGCAGAAATATTTCTTTACAGAAAGAATGGAAGATGCGTGGAACAGTCTCCCGGTGGAGGTTTTGAATTCTGTCAATTTGGTCTACAAAAAGACACTATAGGGAGTAATGTACTTCATTGCACAAAAGAAGAGTGGGACATGGAGGTGATCATATCAGATGATTTTAAGTGGCCAAACTGGTAGAAAAGGTGACAGCAAATGCCAGAAGGATGCTTAGGTACATAGGGAGAGGAATAACCAGCAGGATAAAGGAGGTGATGGTGCCTTTGTACAAGTCTCTAGTGAGATCTCCTTTGGAGTACTGTGTATAATTCTGGAGTCCCCACCTTCCAAAGAATATAAACAGGATGGAATCAATCAAGAGGGCAACTACTAAAATGGTGAGCGGTCTTCTCATAAGGAATATGGGAATAGACTTAAAGCTCTCAATATGTATACTTTGGAGAAAAGGAAGGAGAGGAGTGATATGACAGAGATATTTACATATTTCAGTGGAATAAATGCACAGAAGGTGACCCTCTTCCTATTCAAAGGACATACTCTAATTAGGGGTCATAAGATGAAGGTGCAAGGGGATAGACTAGGGAATAATCTGAGGAAATATTTCTTTACGGAAAGGGTGGTGGATACATGGAACAGCCTCCCAGTGGAAGTGGTGGAGACAAGAACTGAGCTGTATTAAAAAAGGCAAGGGACAAATACAGAGGATCTCTGAGGGACAGGAAGGGATAGCGTAGTTACTCACCTGTAACAGGTGATCTCCGGGAACATCAGGAATTTAGTCTTCACATATGGGTATCATCGGTACCGACGGAGCCTGTGCGGGAACGCTCCCCAGCGTCCAATAGGAAAGCTTTTGGGAGCATCCCTCAGCACATGCGCGCTGCCTTCCCGCCTTTCCAACTGTCCCTCTTCAGTTAAGTTTGTAGCTGAGTGAAAAGGATAGAGGGAGAGAGGAAAGAGAGAAAGAGATAGAGAGACAACTCCTAGGGGAGGTGGGTGGGTTGTGAAGACTAAATTCCTGCTGTTCCTGGAGATCACCTGTTACAGGTGAGTAACTACGCTATCTCCAGAAACAAGCAGGAATGTAGTCTTCACATATGGGGACTCCCTAGCTGAAGATGCCAGGGAGATAGCCCCAGGAAGGTGCCCCCTGGAAAGGTGGGAATCCTTCCTCCCATGGATCTCTGGCATTCCACCAGGGTTGGTGGGTAGGAGTTGAATTAGGTCCGAAAGAGATTTTGAAGAACAGCTTGGCCAAAGAAGGCATCCCGACGGGAGGCTTTATCCAGGCAGTAGTGGACTGTGAAGGTGTGTACCGAAGCCCAGGTGGCTGCTCGAAAAATATCATCGATAGACACAGAGTGGAGATTAGCCATGGAAGTTGCCATGGCTCTCACGTTATGAGCTGTGACATGGTCTTGAAGAGGAAGACCCTTACTCTCATAAGTAAAGGATATACATTGGGCAATCCATTTAGATAAAGTTCTTTTGGAGACCGGTTGTCCCAAATGACTAGGGTCAAAAGCTATAAAAGGTTGCGAGGACTTTCTATGTTGCTGTGTTCTCTGTAGGTAAAAAGCTAAGGCCCTTTTACAATCCAAAGTATGAAGGTTTCTTTCTGCATTAGAGGCGTGAGGCCTCGGAAAAAATACAGGAAGATAAATTGATTGATTTAAATGAAAAGGCGAAACCACCTTTGGCATAAAGTGTGGATGAGTTCTAAGAACAACCTTATCATGGTGAAACCTAGCATAAGGATTAGCTACTAAAGCTTGCAGTTCACTAATGCAACGTGCAGAAGTGATTGCAATTAGGAAGATGACCTTCCAGGTCAAAAACTTAAGAGTTATGGTGGCTAAAGGCTCAAAAGGTGGCTTCATGAGCCGCCCAAGAAATAGATTTAGATCCCATGCCACCGGTGGTGGCTTAATGGGAGGTTTGGTTAATAGAAGACCTCTCATAAATCCGGATATGAGTGGATGAGAGGAAATTGGTTGTCCATTCAGAGGCTTATAAGAAGCTGCAATGGACTCTTACCAAATTGGTCTTTAGACCAGAATTCGATAAATGAAGGAGATACTCTAGTATCGATTCTAAGGGTATGCCAAGGGGGTTTAATCCCTTCTTGGAGCACCATATAGTAAAACGTTTCCACATGAAGGCATAAGATCTTCTTGTGGAAAGTTTTCTAGAAGCCTGAAGGATATCCTTTACCTGTTGGGACAGGTTGAAATCCTGGAGGTCTAAGCCTTCAGCAACCAGGCCACGAGATGCAGGGACTGGGGAATCGGTGCCATAGCATCCCGTTCTCCTGGGAAAGGAGATCTGGAGCATGCCCTAACTCCAGAGAGAGATGCTTGAGAGAGATGCACAAGCAGGGGATACCACGCTTGGTGTGGCCATCGTGGCACTATGAGAATCATGCGACCCCTGTCTCTCTGAAGCTTGAAGAGTGTTTTGGGGATGAGGGGAATGGGTGGGAAGGCATAAAGGAAACCCTGACCCAGTGAAGGAGGAAGGCATCCCTTGTCTGACAATTGTGAGCCGGAATCCTGGAACAGAACCGGGGAAGTTTGGCATTCAGTGGACTTGAAAAGAGGTCTATGTCTGGAGTGCCCCAGAGATTAAATATCTTTGACACCTAGTCTAGGTGGAGGGACCACTCGTGAGGCAGCAGTACTTGACTGAGTTTGTCTGCCCAAAGGTTTTGAATGCCTGGAAGATATACCACTAGGAGGTGAATTTGATACTCTCTGGCGAGGGCCCACAGTTGTAAAGCTTTGTTGCATAACGACAGAGAGCCTGTCCCGCCTTGCTTGTTCACATAGAACATTGCTACTTGATTGTCCGTCTGGACTAGGACTGTCTTGTAGCTGAGCTGGATGTGGAATGCTCGAAGAGCTAAATAGATTGCTCTTAATTCCAGGAGGTTTATGTGTAGACCAGCCTCCTGTGGCGTCCAGGTTCCCTGGGTAGAGAGATGATTCAGGTGTGCTCCCCAACCCACCTGCGATGCATCTGTTGTTAGGGTGGCCTGAAAAAGGGGTTAATGAAAAGGAGGCCCCATTGCCAGATTTTCTAGGGATTGCCACCATTGGAGGGACAAAATTAGTCATTGAGAGTTTATTATTTTGTCCGATAAATGACCTGTGGCCTGTGTCCACTGTGTGGAAAGGGTCCACTGAGCTGCTCGCATGTAGAAGCTAGCATATGGGACTACATGAACCATGGATGCCATATGTCCCAGCAACTGTAGTAGCTCTCGAGCAGTTAGGAAGGATTTCCCTGCTGCTTGAGAAGCTAGTTGCATTATGCGAAGACACCGGGCCTGTGGAAGGAAAGCCCTTGCCTGTCTGGTATCTAGACAGGCTCCTATGAATTCCAGGCATTGGGAAGGAACAAGTTGGATTTTGGGAAGTTTATTACCAACCCCAAGTATTGGAGGATTCGCATTGTGCGAGAGAGTGCAGTGCTGGCCTCTGCAACTGTAGGGGCTCGAATGAGCCAGTCATCTAAGTAAGGGAAGACGAATATCTCCAGGGTTCTTAGAAATGCAGCTACTACTGCCATGCATTTCGTGAATACCCTTGGTGCTAAAGCTAAACCAAAGGGAAGAACTCTGTACTGGAAATGCTTTCCCCTGAAAAGGAATCGTAAGAATTTCCTGTGATCTGGATGGATCAGAATGTGAGTGTATGCATCCTTTGTCTAGAGAGTACAGCCAATCCTGGCTTTGAAGGTATGACAGAAGAGTTCCTAGAGAAATCATTTTGAACTTCTCTCGAAACAGGTATTTGTTCAATTCTCTGAGGTCTAAAATGGGTCTGTGTCCTCCTGTCTTCTTTGGAATAAGAAAATAGGGGGAGTAGAACCCTGCACCCCACTGAAGAATGGGTACCTCCTCTATTGCCCCTTGGGCAAGAAGTGTTGAGACCTTGTGATCTAACAGATTGCTTGCGGAGGTTTGAGAATTGAATTGCTTTAGAATTGTAGGAGGGGGCATGCTGTGAAAATGAAGCTTGTACCCTTCTCCTACAATGGACAAAGTTCAATCTTCTGCTGTTATCTGATGCCATCTGTTGGCAAAGTGGCATTTCCTGCCAGGGATATTGGGGGGGGGGGGGTTGGGGACCCCTCTGAGGCAGGAAGGCTAAGCTCTCTAGGAAGGAGTCAAAGCCCTTGAGGGGGCTGAACCTGCAATGCTGGTTGGGCTCTGGGGCCTTTGGGCTTCTTTTTCTGTCTAGTTAGTCCCTTTTGGGCAACCTGACCCTGAGATTGACTCTGCTGGGTATAGGAAGGATAAAATGTCCTCCTTTTGCTGAACAAGGGTTTTTTATAAGACTTCTTTTGGGCTGGAATGGCTGTAGATTTTGACAATCTATCAAGAGTAGTATTGTCAGCATCTAACTCATTAGCCTTTTCCTGACAGTTCTTGCCAAAGAGACTCTCTCCTGTGCAAGGAATGTTGCCTAACTTGTCCTGTACCCAAGTCTCCAAGTCTGATGCCTGAAGCCAGGCAATCCGTCGTGCGCCAATGGCAATAGCAGAGGTTCTGCTGATGCACTCAAAGCAGTCAAAGGTTGCACGATTTACAAACTTGGAGATATCTTGAGCATGCTTAACTAGAGCAAGAAAGTCTTGTCTCTTGTCTTCTGGGAGAAATGGGCTCATAAGCTCCAAATCTCCTGTAACTTCCTTGAGGAACATTCCCATATACAGTATATATGAACTGATCCTAGCTGAAAGCATGGAAGCCTGAAAGGTTCGGCGCCCAAAAGCGTCCAGAGTCCTGCATTCACGATCTGGAGGATTGGATGCATGCCTCTTTGCACTTTTCATCCTACACATGGCTGACTCCACCACCATTGAATGGTGTGGCAGCTGAGTCTTTTGAAATCCAGGACATGACAGAACTCGATACATAGTATCAAGTCTCCTAGAGTGAGGAGATGTAGTCAGAGGTGTCTCCCACATTCTGAGCATCAGGTTATGCAGAATTTCATGGATGGGCAGAGTGGCTGCCTCCTTTGGAGCTTTAGGATACTGGAGAATTTCCAATTCCTTTGCTCTGGGTTCCTCTTCAGGCACCACCGTGATTGAAAGGCCCTTGGCCATATCACAAATAAAATCCTGAAAAGACATGTCCTCTGGAGGTGACATTCTGCATTGGGGAGAAGAGGGATCCTCTGGGAGAAATCCTCTAGTACCAGCAGAATTGTCAGAGTCTTCGGAATCGGAGGATTCTAAGTATTCCTGACCACGATGCTCATGCAAAACACGGTCCCTGTATCGATCGAAGTCGGTACCGAGTTGATCCGGTACCAATCTGTCGATTCCAGCCAAAGATGGCGTGGGAAGAATTCCCACCGGGGCCGGTACCGTCAGTACCAGTATCGTTGGTACCGGTACCGGTGTAGGTACTGGCATCGGTGTCGATGTCGGCACTGGTGCCCGTTGGACCAACGGTACCACAGCTAAGAGAAGAGCTGCAATGCTGCATTCGATAGCGAGGAACCTCTGGTCTATCGACGCTGCCGATGCTTGGGTATCGGTACCGGTGAAAACGGCCGGAACCCCTGAGCATGGCACAGGCAGTTCTTGCGAGGTCGGTGCCTTGAGAACATCCTGAAGCCCCATTGATGCTTTGGAAACCGAAGCCTCCCGCCGGGGCTGCTTTGCCGGTGTGGTTCCCTCAAGGGTAATGCCAATGGCCTCTCGATGCTTAGCAGGAGAGCTACCCTTTGAGGACCGGCTTTTATGTTTAGTTACCTGAGATCCATGGGAGGAAGAGGAGGCCCTTGAAGATGTCGATGCAATGGATCTGGCATCCGAAGAAAAGAGGGTACCGAGCTTTGCAGCCCAGTTCTATCTTCCTCTTTTAGTCATCCCCATACAGGAGAGACATTCAGATGGAGAATGGTCAGGCCCTAAACATTTAAGACACCAATCATGGGTGTCAGTGACAGAAATGGTACCGCCACATTTAGTACATTTTTTAAAACCACTAGTTGTTTTTTCCATGTTTTAGGAATATGGGGCCTAGTGCCCAAAATGGCACCTAGCACCAAAAAAGAAAAGTTTCTGAAGAGAAACAGCTCAAAGTATACGTTGTTTTGTTTTTTTTTTTAGAAAAGAAAAGAAAAGAACCGGCGGTACCGGTAAGCGTCGTGCAGTAGGCAAACGTGACCACAAGAAAACAATTTTAAAGACGGAATTTTCTGCGGTGACAGAGTATGGATCCTGTCGGCTCCGCGGAAAACAAAGAACTGAAGAGGGACAGTTGGAAAGGCAGGAAGGCAGCGCGCATGTGCTGAGAGATGCTCCCAAAAGCTTTCCTAATGGACGCTGGGGAGCGTTCCTGCGCAGGCTCCATCGGTACCGACGATACCCATATGTGAAGACTACATTCCTGCTTGTTCCTGGAGATTGTAGAACTCAATAGTTCTTATAGATGAGCAGATTGGGTAGGCCGTATGGTCTTTATCTGCCATCATTTTCTGTGTTTCTTAAGAAAAGGTCTTCTAAGTATTTTATAACTGACATGCTTAAATTTGTACTCCACCCATGTAAAAGTATGCGCCATTGGCCTGATGCACTTATTTATAGAACAGCAACCAGCTAGAGCAAGAACATAAAGGCCCATCCACTGAAAAACAGGTGAGTTACGTGCTTCGATGGAGATTATCTTTTTAGGCAGCTCTTTATAAAATGGTCCCCATTATGTTTTGAAAACCTAGCAAAGCAGGCCCAATATTGAATTTGGTCTTATGAGTAGAACACTGTGGTTGCTGCTCAGTGCACTCGAATTCATAGATATAGGGATCAAGAAATGAGTTGTAGCGGACTAAGTAGATGTGTCCAGCTCACTCTGTTGGACTTAAACCCAGTGAACTGTCCTGTCTCTTCAGCAACATTCCATCTGAGCAGGGCCAACCCCAGAGTTGCTTCAAAGTGTTGGCGCTCTACGCAAACCTTAAGCCTTCTGCTCCCTCCCCCCCCCCCCCCCGCCAGCTGTCAGAATCTATTGTTTAGCTTTGAATGCCCTGCTCTTTGCTGCCTCCCCCTAAAGCTGCAGCCCTAGATGACTGATTAGTTTGCCTAATGGCTGGCCCGGCTCGGTATCTAAGATGTGCGGGAGTCCATTGCTTATGTGCCCACCACTGGAGAGGAGCAGTCATTTTGCTATTTTAATCATGTGGGGTATGCAGGACCTCTGGGAGCCCTACAGAACATGCCTGCTCCATGCAATTGCAACCATGATATTGCTGCACCACCCTCATGGTAGGAAAGAGAGTGGTGGACTCCCATGCAACTTAGACAGAAGGTTGCTGTTTGCTGACCTGGTGAAGGCAATAGAGTGATTGAAAGCTGGTTGCAAATGTACTCACTTAGCCAATAAAGAGATCTCTCCTGCAGTTCGTTTGCTGACCCCTATTTCTGTGTCTCACAACTAATAAATTGAGTTCTGGTAGCTGTAAATTGATTTTGCCTTGGCTCAACAGATTATTATTTTCTAAATTATTTACCTGCTGTAAATGACCATCAGATACTCAGCACATTATAGCTAAACAACCACACTAAGCATGGACAGCATAAAATCAAAGGAATATTGGAGAAAATATTTAGAACCCAAAACATGTCTGCAATGTGTCAAAATATACATACGGAGGAAATTCACTTTACCATTCACAAGAAAATAATTGCTGGTGGACAGAAGTAGATTTTGGACTCCAGGTGTTAAGCCATTGCATTAAACTGGTTTCTCATAATGGATCTCAGAGACTCAGTAGAAGAACTTTCTTTCACTGCTTATTTCATTTTGGAAACACTACTGAACAGAAAGAACTGTAGATGTTTTTGATGCCTTCCACACTTTTCAATTTATTGAGTGGAGGCTGGGGGGAGAAAAGGAGAGTAATGGCTTAATTTGGAGTCTCTGTAATATGTCTGAGCTACATTTGACTCATTAATATTATTGACTGTTTAAGGTAAAAAAAAATCTGTCATAGCTTTTCAGCTTCCTTATTTCCTGCCACACACACCTCTACTTCTCAAGCGTTTCAGGACCTGAGCCAAAGTGAAGTGGAGAAGCCAGGCCCGGGGCAGGAGGCAAATGTAATGCCAGGCAAAGAAGAAGCACATACAAACCAGGGCCATTGGATGGCTTGTACGATTAGCAAGGATGCCTTAGGCTGGCTTCCTTATGCATGGTGGACACACCCCTTGCTGGTCCAAAGGACTCTTCAAGGAGGGAATGGGGGGAGGGGGGGAATTTCCTCTACCACATCTACTCACAGGTTCCTGGGAGCAGGCCCCGGCTGTGCAAACTCTGTGGTTTTGCTCTAGGTTACGGCGTCGAGTTCAAACTCCAGAATGTCGGCTAAAGCTCGTTTTTACAAAAGAAATGCATGAGGGAAAACATAAAGGTCCAAATGCACCGGAAGTGGAATGGGATGAGCCCCTAGGCTATAGTCCAAACAATTTTTTACCTTTCACAGCATCAACAAATTAGGGATTATGAAGGGAAATACTGGCACAGGCCTTCAACTTGTTTGCGAAAGAGAGTTTTTGAGTATGTGGAGAGATTTCATTTTGAAAGCCCCATGCCCTACTTTTCCAGGTTTAATCTATGTACATTACACCCACAGATTCTCCCCTCCTGCCTTGGCTTGCTAGAAGATTTTAAAATGGAAAGTCCTCAGGGAGTTTCTCTTTAAAAATTTGCAGCAGCCCCATAGGTACAAAGTCCTGCAAGTTCCCAGCATTTTACTTTGGTTGTAAACCGCCCAGATACTTTTGTAATGGGCGGTATATAAAGTTTTAAATAAACATAAACATGGGCTGAAAATGACCTTCAATAGGGATGATTTTGTAAGGAGCCTAAATATAATATCTTATATGCTCAAATGGGGTCATGAAATTGCCCTGGGCTACACATGCATACAGACGCATTAGAGGGGCATATTCAAAGCAATGAATGCGGAAAGCATGATATTCAGTGGCACATAGCTATCTCAGGGCTAACCGCGCAGCCTCCGCGCATTCTGGGAGCAGCGCTCATGATACCGTCAGCTGCCAGCTGGTTACCTTAAACTGGCTAAAGTTAGGCACTTTAAGCTAACTGTTTAATGCCCGCCTAGCTAGCAGGATATCTGGACACAGCAGATATTCCATGCCAATGGCTGGATATGACCCTGGCATAGAATATCTGAGTCAGAATTAAAGCAGCGATGACCAGCTGCTTTACTCAGGCTGGCCGCCTCCACTGAGAATGCCCCCCTAGCACTTACTTTTATGCAATAGAGTTGGGCATTCCTGCGGTTGGGGAACAGAATTGGTGCCTATGCATGAAAATAAGTCGATAAGCACCTTTTTGAGCATTTTTGATGTTTGTTTGACACACTGTATGCACGCACACACAAGCAGTCTGCTTTTCAAATTTATAGGTGCCTAAATGAGCCAAATGCACTGTTAATAAGCACCAATGTCTCATGATAGCCTAGACACCCTCTTATAAAATCTACCCTCCATGTAAGCCAGAAATGACATTGCCCAAAGAACATAAAACATCAATGGTACAGTGGGGCAGAAGTTGGGTTTTTTGAGCACTCTCAACCAAAAAGGTATTCTGCTGCCCCATCCCCCCACCCTCAGGTCAGTCCCGATTCTGGTCAGGGTTTACCATACATAGTAGCAGCATGGTGAAACCTAGGGGCAGTGAGAGAGTGCTAAACTGAGATACCTCTGTATGTGGCCTGGCTAAAAATAGCCAGGGGTGGGGGGAGGAAAAAAGGCCGAGTCAGGACTCTGCAGGACTAGTAGTCAATGGCTGAGAGTAGCGATGGAGCTGAGAATTGCCCCGCTCGGCACTCGGCAGCTGGCAAGCTATTTTTTGCCAGGTTGACTAAATAAGGTCAGGGAAGGGATGGCATGAATACGTGTTTCAGATGCTTAGCTGGGTATATAAGCACTGGAAAGGTGGACTCAGTTTCTGACCAGAGGGCTCTTTTCTGTCTCACTCCCCTCTTCTTTACAGGCTGGGTGGAGGTTGTCCTTGGAGGTGGCCGGCCGGCTGGCTTTATTGTTTCCAGTGATGCACCCCGGACTTCTGTCTCCAACTGACCTTTTGGCGGATCAGGGGAGAGGGGTGGTCATTTTTCGCATCAAGGTGTGTGAGAGCTCCAGGAAAGAAAGAAAGCACCTCTGCTTAACTTGTGCTTTGCCCTCTGTCCTTGCCGGCTCTCTCCTCTCTCTCTCTCTCTCTCTGTGTCAGCTCTGCGCTCTCAGACACTCCCATCCCCATCCCCTGGCTAAGCCTGCGATACTGCAGAAGATACAGAGTTGTGGTTGTGGGATGAGGGAGGGGTGCGCGCATGTGTGTGTGTGTGTTGGCCGGAGTGGTCTCTCTCTCTCTTTCTCTCTCCCTCCTCATGCCCTCCACGGGCCTGCTCCCTTCTTCTCTTCCTGCATTAGAGATTGGCTGGCTCTGGGAGACGGCTGACGGCTGCAGCATGAAGCGCATTGCTACCTTGTGATTCTGTGACCCTCCTCTGTGCATCCCTAACTCTCGAAAGCTGATTCAGCTTTCAGCTAGTGCTCCGGTGACTCCACACCACTGCCGCAGCAGACTCTGCTAACTGGGTAGGTCTCTCTCGCCGGCTCATTGTAGGCTAGCGCAAACTTACCCGTTCACTTGGTGCGTGGCCGTGCATCCGCGGAGGTCTGGATTGTACTGTGTGGGTGGGAGAGAGCGCTTTCCTGCTCTGCATCACAGAACAAAACCCTGCAGAGAAAGGAGGAGAGCCCTGGAAGGAAGTGGGGGGACCCCACGGGCCGGAAGGATCTTAGGCAGAAGAGACTGAGATTGTAGCCAGGCTGTAAGGTGCTTAAGCTGCGAGGTACCAGGTAATGACTTGGAGCTTGAAGAACTCAAGATGCACGCGACTATTCTGCATAAATATATCTATATATTTATAAGCGACTAATTATATAGCTTTCTTAGAAAAGTTACACGAATAAAGTGCGAAAATACAAAGTTTGCATGTCTAACTACAACTGGGATTTTCCCTCTAAACTGAAGCTCTAATATTGCATGTTCATATTTTGTAATACCAATTTTATCTATCTATATATCTATGTCTACATACACATACACACACACACACACTTACGGCTGCCTGCATGTATAGAGGTAGGTTACAAAGTCAGATAATGCTGTGCAGGACTGGAGTTAAATTCTTCAGATTTAGGGCTCTAGCCCCTAATCTTTGTATGTTTTCACCCTTCAGTTTCTACCGCATAAAACCCTTCATCGAACAGGCTCTAAGTTGGGCTGCAGTAGTCATAACTGCTATTTGCGAACTGTCCTTTATTCGAATATATTCCTCATCCCCCCTCCCCGGGGATACATTACGTTCAAATCTCGTGGAAGGGGGTTTCTTAAAGCTTGCGGGACTACATCCTAAACTTCTGTTGCATTTTTAACTTTTCTTCTGATGACGACAAAGGCTGGCCGCTATCTCCCCTTGCAGCTGCAGCAGATGGGAGGGTTACGGCGCGCAGATTCCGCTAGGGCGGCTTTCCCGAGATCACGGACGATTTCACATTCTCCGTTACCTTTTCATTTTCCACATCAGCAGGCGAGAAGATTTTCCCAGTGAAGAAACGGCAGCTAAATCGGAAAGTTGGGGGGGGGGGGCTATACACATCGGAGAAGGTTCAATGCAGGGGGAAACGATGGGCACGGGGTACAGCCTTCTTTTATTCTATGCTGCCCCAAATTAAACGCAGACCCCTACAGTCCACTCCCGTGCTTTCATGTGTAATAGAGCATTTTAAAATCAGCAAAAGGGGGGTGTCCTTTAATAGCATCACAAGCATCGGAGAAAATTGTCACGCTTCTATTGTCAAGTGAATGAAAACTTGGTTGTTCTACGGGGAAATGAGACGTGCCTTCACTTTCGGCAAGCACTCATTTTACAAAGCGCTTGCTTTAAGGGTGGAATAGTCCCTTTCGTACAGACAGAACCAGGATTTAATTATACACAGTTTTCACCTCGAATCCTAGCACTGGGCCTACTTTTGATGGCATTAGGTTTTTTTTTTAATTGGAGATATTTTAGGTAGCATATCAGAATCAAAATGACAAAATGTAAAAGCCCATTCATTCGTCTAAAAATGTAGCTAATCTCAAAATAATGCAACTGGCCGCAGTGAGGTTTGCTGCCCACATTTACAGGAGTGAGGTCAGCAAGTCCTCTTGGTCTTCCAATGCCATTGCAGGCAGACACTGCGCTGGGGGTTCCTGGATTTGCCTTAAGCCATAGTTTGCTTTTACGTCTCTTAAAAATGTATCCGCACAGCATTGTTTGTGCGCATAAATGCGGTACAGCAAACAAAGGCATAGACAGAGACCTTTCCTATAAAGGTGTCTTTGGCGGTGTGGAGTCACTTCAAAGCTCAAGGCAATTACGCAGTGAGCAGACACTCAGTTCAAGTGTCTTCTTTCCATGGGGGCGGGGGGGGGGGGGAGGGAAGAGTATAAGTATTTGCTTCCCCCCCCCCCATGTCAAAATGCGGTAGGGACACAGCAATTGAATTATTTGAAAGCGCTTAGCTCGCCTCTTGCTAACGGTACTTAAACCCCCTTTAAGGGTTCATTGGAGCACAGTGAGGAACGGGAAGGTTCATTAGCAGGGAGGTAAATGAGTATTGATGTGCTGAGCTCGGGATGGGGGTCGCAGCAGCCCAGTGAGCAGTAAGCTGCCCCCTGTGATCTGTAGCAGCCCTGGCGCCGAAGTCCTGCCAGCCATGGTCTCCTCTAGTGTGTCTGATGGTCACATTGCTAGGGGAGCTGCAGGGGATGGAGGGAGAGGGGCTGAGGCAGACATGCGGAAGGAGCTCAGGCCTGTGCTACCGACTTGGGCTGTCCCAGTTTGTCTTCTGTTGCAGGTATCGTCGGTCCTAATGCTGCGAGTTCAACGGGACACTTTAAAACGTGGGAAGCAGCCCGTGCGTGCGGCCTCTGATCTTCTACGGCAATCTTCGGACTCTCCAGGTAAGGCCTCTTCTCCTGCATAACTTAACTGAGTGGAGACATTTTTGCGCATTCAGCCGAGCAGCTTTTCTCCAATGGTAATGTTAATGCTCCTTGTATCTTCTTTTTATGGAAGGTATGTGCTCTAGTGAGGTTTCTCTAAATTGCGGAATGGACCCTGTGCTCTCGTCCTGCTTGAGGGACATACTTCCTTATATGTCCATAGGGACCTGCAAGCTGTGGAATGTAAAGAAGTATGTATTTCAGGTGGGGATCTTGCTCCGACAGAAGAGAGAGAGAGAGACGAAGCAAAAAGCCTGACACGGCAGACTGTCGAGCTTCATGCAGTCACTTTGCCTGTGTCAGCAGGTGCAGCTGCTCGTCCGGACATTAAGTATTCAGCCCGCTGACTGCGGCTGCTGCAAACGTGCTCCTTGGCTCAAGGAACTGGGGGTCCCAACTAGCAGTAGCAGCAGCTAAATGGTCCGTGCAAAAGGGGCGAATCGGCCAGACGTCAGCACATTGAATTCTCTTGCTTGATTTTATGAACGGAACAGATCCTTTAACCCGCTGATCATACAATCAGGATACATTCAGCGAACTACCCTATTGCTCTCAGTCCATCCCGCCGCGAGGGAATTTTGATTAATTGCAATAGCTGAATATCGTCAATTGCTGCAGAAGTACTTGCATGCAAGTTCTGAGGAAACTTTGAGCAGACCCTGTTCGCTGACCCCTGGCGAGTCCTCCACAGTGCAAGTCCGCAGTGCTCCTGCTTGCACTGTCCTCTCCACCTTTGGGCTGCACTTCTAAGCTGACGCATATGGGGTCGTTTCGGCAGTTCTTTCGTCGGGAACATGCACGGATTCGTGACTTGACGCCCAGCTCCGCGTGACGTCATTCCATCCCTGGGAGAACCTCGGCAGGTTTGCTGTTACGTGCTACTCAGAAATAGGATATGTTAGGGAGATCCTTGTTTTGGGTTTGTTGGGGGGTAGCTTTTATTTTAATAAGCTCCAGTCACCAGCAGAAGAAGGCTGGGGGAACCTCCCGTCCTACACTCCCTGTGCTCAGGCAGGAGCACATTAGGGAGAGCCTTTGAGGGAATAGTTATGAGCCAGAGAAGAAACGTCATCAACATTTTATTGTGTATCACGTGCCCATCTCTCTAAGCAGACTCCACTGTCCATCAGGGCTAAGCTGCAGGCTGACCGAAGGATGGGGGGATGTGACTCAGTCTTCAAAGACCTGTTGAGAAGCAATGGGCAGAGCCCTGAACAGCAGCTGAGACACAGCCTGCTTTCTGTTACAGAGGAGGCGAGTTACGCAGCTTATTCCACCTCACCCCCACGCTAACAATTACACCCAGGAAAGCACTTGGATTTCCACCATGAATATTCATGTCAGAGCTTTGCATACACTGCTTCCACACTGGCCTAGTCTATATTAAGTTAATGGCCTTTGCCCCTGAGATGATCCAATAGCTGCCAGCTACTGTTGTACACTGAGCAGGAAATTAGAAAACTATAAAGTTTAGGCTCAGCTTAGAGCAAGCAGAGACATGAATCACAACTGACCCTGAGAAATAAACGTACTACACGTGCGCTAATAGCTGATATCAGGAACATGACTACTAAGCTGTGCTAACTGCAGAGTAAATGCCAAATTTATTGATTAAAACACATTACAAGTATCTACAGAGGAAAGAAAGGCCTCAGGCCAAGCAGCGCCAGGTTGGATTCTGTCACTGACAGATCAGGAATTATTGGGTCTTGATCCCACCCCCTCCCCTCCCATCCCCTCCCCTCCAAATCATGGCCAACCCCACTGTTCCCTCTAAGCTGTGCGCGTGTGCGCACGCACACAACTCGCCGAGCGAGCGCACATACTTTACAACAGAGCGCACAAAAATTACGGTCCTGATTCTGATAGAAAACAACACAGACATCTTAAAATTTAAAAGCTGTTGTGTATTTATGGTTTTCACAAGTTCCACACTATTTTCTAGTGCAATCAATGTGGTGTACATCCTGTATTCTGACATGTAGTCAAATTTTAAAGTATATAACTCCGAGTGTCGTTATGTGGCGCACAAAAATTTAACCTTCCTTCAAAAGCTGCACAGCTGATATTTTATGCACACACAGCCTACAGAAAATTAGAGGGAACATTGGCCAACCCTATCCATGAACACCTATGTTGTTTGCAGATAGCTCTGCTTTATGGCCCCTATTGTGTTATGCAAATGAGACATCACAGACGGTCTTTGCACATGTCCCCGCATTACCCAGAGGTTGCCCCTGCCCTAATACCCAAGGCCGCCATCAGGTAAAGGAGAGTTGAGAGACTGGCTGCTCACACATGCATCACCCACAGGTTGCTCCTGCCCTAATACCCGAGGCTGTCATCAGGTAAAGGAGAGTTGAAACACTGGCTGCTCACACATGCATCACCCACAGGTTGCTCCTGCCCTAATACCCAAGGATGTCATCAGGTAAAGGAGAGTTGAGAGACTGGCTGCTCACACATGCATCACCCACAGTTGCCCCTGCCCTAATAACCGAGGCTGTCATCAGGTAAAGGAGAGTTGAAAGACTGGCTGCTCACACATGCATCACCCACAGTTGCCCCTGCCCTAATACCCGAGGCTGTCATCAGGTAAAGGAGAGTTGAGAGACTGGCTGCTCACACATGCATCACCCACAGTTGCCCCTGCCCTAATACCCGAGGCTGTCATCAGGTAAAGGAGAGTTGAGAGACTGGCTGCTCACACATGCATCACCCACAGTTGCCCCTGCCCTAATACCCGAGGCCGTCATCAGGTAAAGGAGAGTTGAGAGACTGGCTGCTCACACATGCATCACCCACAGGTTGACCCTGCCTTAGTACCCGAGGCTGTCATCAGGTAAAGGAGAGTTGAGAGACTGGCTGCTCACACATGTATCACCCACAGGTTGCCCCTGCCCTAATACCCGAGGTTGTCATCAGGTAAAGGAGAGTTGAGAGACTGGCTGCTCACACATGCATCACCCACAGGTTGCTCCTGCCCACTGTTCCCTCTAAGCTGTGCGTGTGTGCGTGCACACACACCTCGCCGAGTGAGCGCACATACTTTACAACAGAGCGCACAAAAATTACAGCTCTGATTCTGATAGAAAACAACACAGATGTCTTAAAATTTAAAAGTTATGATTGTAATTACTGGAAATTTCCCGCTTTATTTAGTAATCGTCTATTTTCATTTAATTTGATTAAAATCAATGTGGTGTACATACTCTATTCTGACGTGTTGTCAAATTTTAAAGTATATAGCTCCGAGTGTCGTTATGTGGGGCACAAAAATTTAACCTTCCTTCAAAAGCTGCACACAGCTGATATTTTATGCGCACACAGCCTACAGAAAATTAGAGGGAACATTGCTCCTGGCCTAATACCCGAGGCTGTCATCAGGTAAAGGAGAGTTGAAACACTGGCTGCTCACAAATGCATCACCCACAGTTGCCCCTGCCCTAATACCCTAGGCTGTCATCAGGTAAAGGAGAGTTGAGAGACTGGCTGATCACACATGCATCACCCACAGGTTGCCCCTGCCCTAATACCCGAGGCTGTCATCAGGTAAAGGAGAGTTGAGAGACTGGCTGATCACACATGCATCACCCACAGTTGCCCCTGCCCTAATACCCGAGGCTGTCATCAGGTAAAGGATGCATCATCCACAGGTTGCCCCTGCCCTGATACCCGAGGCTGTCATCAGGTAAAGGAGAGTTGAGAGACTGGCTGCTCACACATGCATCACCCACAGGTTGCCCCTGCCCTAATACCTGAGGCTGTCATCAGGTAAAGGAGAGTTGAGAGACTGGCTGCTCACACATGCATCACCCACAGGTTGCCCCTGCCCTGATACCCGAGGCTGTCATCAGGTAAAGGAGAGTTGAAACACTGGCTGCTCACACATGCATCACCCACATTTGCCCCTGCCCTAATACCCGAGGCCGTCATCAGGTAAAGGAGAGTTGAAACACTGGCTGCTCACACATGCATCACCCACAGGTTGCTCCTGCCCTAATACCCGAGGCCGTCATCAGGTAAAGGAGAGTTGAAACACTGGCTGCTCACACATGCATCACCCACAGTTGCCCCTGCCCTAATACCCGAGGCCGTCATCAGGTAAAGGAGAGTTGAAACACTGGCTGCTCACACATGCATCACCCACAGGTTGCCCCTGCCCTGATACCCGAGGCTGTCATCAGGTAAAGGAGAGTTGAAACACTGGCTGCTCACACATGCATCACCCACAGGTTGCCCCTGCCCTGATACCCGAGGCTGTCATCAGGTAAAGGAGAGTTGAGAGACTGGCTGCTCACACATGCATCACCCACAGGTTGCTCCTGCCCTAATACCCGAGGCTGTCATCAGGTAAAGGAGAGTTGAAACACTGGCTGCTCACACATGCATCACCCACAGGTTGCCCCTGCCCTGATACCCGAGGCTGTCATCAGGTAAAGGAGAGTTGAGAGACTGGCTGTTCACACGCGCGAGTCTTTTTTTTTTTAGGTCAGGTTGGTGCTGGAGTTTATGGACAGAAGGGAAGGATTTTCTAACTGGGGTGGAGGACCTTTTCTTGTTGGAGGGGGGGGGGGTAGATAGCAGGATCAGTGGGTCAGTCATTGGGAAGAGAGCTCTGTGGTGCCCTGGGGAGTGGGATTAATCTGTGAGGAGGGGGATTGAGACCTTCAGTGTGCATGTGAAGCTGCTGATGCTTTTGAGGCAAGTTAATGTTCCAAGGCTGACAGTGGATCCTGTTAATCTATCTTAATATTAATGATCTGATTTGCATTCAGCATGTGGAGGGTCCTTTTATAAGGAGGCTCCTAGTTTTCTTTATAAAATGGAGAAGAATGCGTGTGAATCATAGGTGGCATCACTAATGGCAGCTCCAGCAGGGCTCGCATACATGCTCATACCTAGATTTGTAAAGAGCACATGCAAATTATACCATTTTGTAATTTGTCTGCACTTGTGTGCTGCACCCATGCAAATGTCCACAATGAATGTACGCACCATCGGGCCTTATAAAATCACCATCACCTAAAGTATGAGCACAAATCCCTATTTATGCTCCTACATCATTAAAATGCCATGATTTATGCACACAGACGCTGTCTAACGTTACACGGCTTTAGCTATAATTACCTCCTTCATGTGGGCTAACGTATTGTGCAGCTTAGTAAATAGGTTCCTAGGTTATTAGCCAAAATGACTGATCAAGGTCACCTGAAGGCTTTCAGGGAATGTGCAGCTCCCGTCTGGGCCACCTGCAGTCATTGTTAAATTTTACTGACTTTGCTACAAAGTCATGAGTTCCTTTCTCTTCCCCCCTCTCCCGTCCCCCACACCATGTTGAGTTTTGGAGCAGCACCCTCTTCAGAGCAACAAAACACATCATTCGATCTTAAAAACAGCAACTCTGAAAATAGCTATAGCAGTTATATCCCAGACTTTGCCTCTTCATGGGAAAATTCAATGGGCTGCAATTTTCTACTGGAATTTCAAATTTTTTTAAAAATTTCATTTCATTTTGCTTGACCCTGGATTTGTTCAGAGTTTACTGAAGCAGGCTTCCGATAGGCTCTGGTGGAAGTGAGATTCTTAAATATTTAGAGGAAATTTAGGTGTATCAGACAAACAGATAGTTTAAAATTAGTGCCATGCGGTCAACTCCACTCTAACTTAGAGGTTTCCGAGTCTGTAGATCTAGAGGGGCCAGCCTCATTCAACTTTGTGATTCTCTTACATGGCTGAAAGCGGTTAAACTGACTCTGCAAACATGCTTAAATCAGCTTGGGACAATTAAGGGTGGGGTTTTTTTTGTATTTTTAAATTGGACAGGCACAATTCAGGTCTTTATTATATTCTTTTTCAATCAGATGGACCATTTAAACTTTCACAGCCTCCACCTCTCCAGATCAAAGCAACAAAAAAGGTGGCTGACCATTCTGACTTAATAATGCATTCATCAAGCGCAATAAAGCATTTTATTGTCTAAGTATTTCAAAGTACAAGTTGGCCCTCGTAGGAAAAAATGGTGCATCAGAAATCTGGTTTAAAACTGTCGACCTAACATGAAAAATGTAGCGCTGAGGAGTAAACTGCTATTAAGGAAGATTAGATTGACCTAGAGTACAGATATTTTAGCTGCTGTAGCATGAGTCGATCAAAGTGTGCATTGCTGGGATTGCAATTTTTTTTCTCTAAATGCTTTAAATTAAAAATGAAAGAGCCGCAGAATATTTAAGATGCAAGTGTAAGCTATTGTAAGATGCGATTTACACATTTGATGTCCAGATTTTTTTTTTTTTTTGCAGGGAGGGAAGGGTGAATAAATGTATTAATTGCTGCTACTTTAGCATACATTGAAAGTATCTTACCCTCAGATCAACCAATCAAAAAACGGAAGTGTGCTGAGTCAGGCTCCGGACTGTGCACGTTCGTTTGCAGGGAAGGAAAGGCACCACTGCAGTGCAGCTTCTCCCACTGCCTTCAGCAGCAGGGCTGGGCAGGGCCCAGAGCAAGAAAAGATCCTGAAAACTGACAGACAAAAAATTGTTAGATTATTTTCAAAAATCAGTGCAAATCCATCCCCAAACATAGGACCATAGTCACTTGGGTGAGTGTAGGCCGTCCAGTTACTTTAATTCCCATTCTAGAGTATTCTGGGACTTGTATCCATGCATGTTCCAGAATGTGCTGCTGTTCAGCACTGAGCCACCGTAGTGACAGGTGTAGAATCTGCAGCAACCCTCGAGGGCCAGGAACAGGTCTGGATTCTGAAGTGTAACCAGCATTCCAATCCCATTCATGTTCCTTGTGACCTTGCCTGCCGGCTAGAAACTTAGTGGCCAGTATTCAGTGGCGGCGGCTAGACTACCACTCTTTTAATTTAACCCAGATATTCAGTGCTGGAACTTAGCCAGTTCAACTGCTGACTATCAGGGTTCACCAGTAAGCACCTCGCTATCCAGTTATTCAGCTGCCAACTGGATAGCAAGAACCAGTTAACGTTAGGACAGCCATTGACCTGTGCTACCTTTAACCAGTTAGTGGCTGAATATCGCTGTTAACCAGATAGTGATCAGCAGCACCCCTGATCCACCCACAGACCGCCCTGGTTTTCAGCGCAGTCTGTGGGGATATTCAGTGGCATTAACCGCTTAGTGCCACTGAATATGAGCCTTAGTCACTGTTCCCTCTAAGCTGTGCACGTGCGCGCGCACACACACCTTGCCGAGAGAGCGTACATACTTTACAACAGAGCGCACAAAAATTACAGTTCTGATTCTGATAGAAAACAACACAGACGTCTTAAAATTTAAAAGTTGTGATTGTAATTACTAGAAATTTTCCGCTTCATTTAGTAATCGTCTATTTTCATTTAATTTGATTAAAATAAATGCAGTGTACATACTGCATTCTGATGTGTAGTCAAATTTTAAAGTATATAACTCCGAGTGTCATTATGTGGTGCACAAAAATTTAACCTTCCTTCAAAAGCTGCACAGCTGATATTTTATGCGCACATAGCCTACAGAAAATTAGAGGGAACATTGGCCTTAGTGTATTTTAGCTAGTTAGCAGGTACAGTATGCTAAACAGTTAAAACACTTTGTATTACCCCCCCCCCCCCTCTTAGATTATAAGCTCTTTGGGGGCAGAGAAATACTTCAATGCAACTGGACTGCAAGATCAAATATATAAGGATTCTTTGTGCATAACCTGAAAACTAGGATTGCCAATGACCTTACTGGAGCAGGGTTGTACTGTAGATGTTAATTTTAAAGAAGAAGCCGGCCAAATTCAGTCCTCCAAAGCTGAAACAGGTCTGCTTTTCTTAACTTCTACAGTGAATATTACATAAGATATATTTGCATACAACAGAGGCAATGCGTGTACATATATCTTACATATATCAACTGTGGAAATCCCAAAACTCAGCAACTGATTGTGGCTCCAATGGACTGGATTTGGGGGACTTATTTTAAAGCATAATATGACAGGAATTACACCAGCAGGAGGTGCTTTCCAGGCAACTTAGCTTTTAAAAATAATTTACTCCAATGATATATTTTGCTACTTGGGGAGCAGGGCTTTGCATGTTAAGGAAGGAAGGGTACATCTCCCAGAAAGCAGTGGGAGAGGAGGAGTTAATGGAAAATGAAGGAATAATGGGGGAAAGTATGACCTGCGTGAGTTCGTCTATGTAAGCACGATGTCTTCTCTCCCAACCCCTGGTCAAACAGGCAAAAACCAGCCAGACTGCAGAAAACAACTGCACGGTGCAGATTGGTATATCTTAACAATACTGATCTGCCACTGTGTGTTAAGTGACACCTTGTTCTACAGCTTCATAGATTAACCACACAGCTCAAGGTCCTTAAGTGCACCACTTTTTTGCATTGTGAATTCCTAATGTGCTTGGGAACAAGACTTTAATAAAAGTCCAGCCTATTCCCTGGAGCTATCTGATCTACACGGTTTTAAAGTGCTCTTCTTTGCCCTGTAACCTGCAGTCTTAGGACATAACGTCTGAATAGCTTTCTACATTTCTACTTGCAGATTGATGGAGTCAATGGACAGTGCAGGGAGGTGTGGGGAAGGGGGTTGACGCAAGATATAGCATAGCAAAAAGTAGGATCTTCACTTTCTGAAGAAACATCACTTTGTAAAAATATTTTGTTTGATATACCAACTACTGTAAAATGTTTGTCAGAACAAATGGAAAATAGCAAAACTCTGGGGTTCTTTTACTGAAGCTCATTAGGGCTTTGCACTTAATGCACATGAAAATGAACATGCGTTAAGTGCAAAGCCTCCACAGTAAGAACTGGGGGCATGGGCAGTTACTACATGAATGCGCATCCCAACGTGCAGCGCAGTTAATGTGGGTGCACCTTACAGCACCTATGATACACACCTCCTCGCTACCTGCAATGTGCTCTTCATGGCTACACTCTGCTCACACCCATTCACCACCGCTTTGCATTATGGGTTATTAATGCACATTTTAGGAGCTGGTAGCTGTCATGCCTGTAGGGTAACAGTTACTGCAGTTTTTGCCATCCGTTAAAAAAACATCTTAATCACTTAATGGGCTTTAGTAAAAAGGCCCCTGTATCTTTTTGCTACATTCATCCCCTCTTACAAAATCTCTCTTAATGGTGGGACTGCTGTAGATGTGAAGGCACATTTTACAAAGGACGTCAAAGTCAGAATATCTGCAAAAAAGAAAGCAGGCACGTGCATGTCCAGGCACAATTTCAGAAACATGGATGTGCCTGAGATAAATGTCTATGGAAACGTCTACAGCTTAGCATTTCAGAACAGGGATGTCTAATAGCCTAATGGTTAAAGCAGTGGATTAGGAACAGGGTGGCCCAGTGGTGGCCTTTGTGATCTTCTCTATACCTTTTGGATGTTTTAAGGCAGCAATAAGAATTTTCCTGATGCCTGCTTGTTCCTAGAGCAGGTCTAAATGTGGACGTGACTACAGACGTCCCTGATGTTTCGGGAATCAAACGGGAGCGTCCAAGTTCCCTGTGTCGCCACCACACCTCCTGCCTAGTTAGATGTCCCTGCACCAGATACATCTCTAAACATCATTTGTAAAATGGATCTGGAGACGTCTCTGTGATTTCAACAGCATCTATGTTTTGCATCTTCACGACTAAGACTTTTATAATGACCCCCTTGGTGAATCTGACCATTTTCTGTCATCTTCTTGCATGGAAATTCTCGTATTAGAAGGTCTTTGGGTACACAGCTACTGGTCTTTATAAAGCACTAGCAGAAGTGGCAGAGAACCTGCCTTGAAAGCAAATGGGATCATTTATACCTGGATTCCAGCAAAGTAGACGGCTTCATGCCAAAGCATGCACCTTTACACTGGCTGGTATTCTGTAAAAGGTCATTTATGCATATTAACATTCTGCCTCACTGTTTTTAGGGTGAGCCAGTTGATAGAGTGTATTTGGACTTTCAGAAAGCATTTGACAAAGGACATCATGACTGACTCTGCTGAGATAGAAGGCAATGTGCTACTGTGGATTTGGAACTGGTTAAACTGGTAGGGGTAAATGACCAATTTTCTTGATGGAGGAAGGTGACTAGTGGTGACCTCTAGGAATCTGTACTGGAACCAGTGCTTAACATATTTATAAATGATCTGGAAAAGGGAACAAGTGAGGTCTTCAGATCTGAAGATTACACCAAATTATTCAAGTTAAATTGTATGTAGATTATGAGAAATTGCAGGCCTGTCTTGTGAGACTAGGAGACTGGGCTCCGAAATGGCAGATGAAATTTAATATGGACACATGCAAAGTGATGCACATAGAGAGTTACTACCCAGGAAAGGATCTAGGTGTCATCTTGGACAATCCTTTGAAATCTTTTGTTCAGTGTGCAGTGGCGGACAAAAGGAAAACAGAATGTTAGGGATTATTTGGCAAGGAATAGAGAATAAAACAGAATATTGTATTGCCTCTGTATCGCTCCATGGTGCAGCCACATCTTGAGTTCTGGGTGCATTTCTGGTTGCCACACCTAAAAAAAAGATTTTCCAGAATTAGAAAAGATTCTGAGAAAGGCAACCAAAATGATAAAAGGGATGAAATGACTCTGTCTCTTACGACCAAAGGCTAAAGGGGTTATGGTTTATGGTTTATTAAAAACTTTCTATACTGCTCTTCACAACCAGAGCAATGTACAATAATAATAAAATCATGTTAGAAAAAAGAAGAGAACGCTACTATTGGATCTCGTGCCAGAGGATGTGATAAAAGGCAGTCAGGATAGTTGGGTTTAAAAAAAGGCTATTAAGATAGATCAGGGGGGATCTGGCTACTTTCCGGGATCTTGTCAGATACTTGTGACCTGGATTGGCCAATGTTAGATGCACAATACTGGGCTTGATGGACCTTTGGTTTGATCTAGTATGGTAATTCTTATGTTCTTAGGGTGAACCCCAGTATCACTGCCATTCTGATATGAATAAGAACCACTGGGGGGGGGATACCGGGGATGGGGGGGCTTCCAAAGTCATTTATGAGGAACAGAGCACAGTACAAGAAAAGGGGCATCTTTTGGCCTGGCTTAAGGTAACTTATTCAGGCTACTCATTCTTTGCCCATGGTTGACCCATTATTTGCCTTATTTAGCAGCCTGTTCAGATTTGTTCTTTTGCTTTCCTGTTTTACCTTTGAAGTCCAGAAAAGACTACAGAACCCTCTTCTGAATCTTGTAAAACAAGCACTTAGATTAACATGAAAATATCTCTCTAGATACATCAGGCACATGCTCCACAGCTGTGTCTATCATTCACCAGTTGGTAAAGGCCAACATTAGAGGGATTTTAACAGGCCAATGTTCAAAGCCTTTAGCTGGCTGGCCAAGGGGAAAAACTGCAGTATTCAGCGGCACTATCCAGATAATGCCACTGAATACAGTTGTGGTCAATATTATTGGCACCCTTAGATTTTAGGTATGTTGTGTATCTTGAGAAATAATTGGAAATATTCCAACTATATGTCGTCATAATAGTTTAATAATATGTTCAAAGATAGACAACAAAAAAAAGATGTCCGAGCCATAGTAATTTCTGAGAAACAAACAAAATATGACCTGGACAGGATTAACGGCACCCTTCACTAATATTTGGTTGTACAACCCTTGGCAGTGATGACCGCTTCCAAACTTTTTTTGTAGCCCTCTACAAGTTTCGTACATCTGTCTACTGGCAGTTTCTCACAAATCTTCAGCTGTGATTTATTTGTTTCCAAGATTATTTTTACCAATGGCAGATTTCAGCTCTTTCCAAAGGTACTCGATTGGATTGAGATCAGGACTCATTGCTGGCCAGTTCAAACAGTCCATTTGTTATTTTTAACCAACCATTCTTTTGTACTTATGGATGTATGTTTCGGGTCACTGTCCTGCTGGAGGACCCAGGACCTTTGACTCAGACATCGCTTACTGGCATTAAGTAGCACATTTCCCTCCAAAATACCTTGGTTGTCCTTTGACTTCATGATTCCTTTAATACATTCCAGGCCTCCAGTTCCAGAGGCAGCAAAGCAGCCCCACATCATTATAGAACTTCCATCATATTTAACTGTAGGAAGGGTCTTTTTTTCCTTATAAGCGTCTTTGTTTTGCCTATAAATGTATCGTTGATCTGCATTGCCAAAGAGCTAAAGTTTGGTTTTATCTGTACACAGAACATTTTCCCAGGAGGATTGTAGTTTCTCAAGGTGGGTTTGGGCAAAGATCAGGCATGTCTTTTTATGTCTGTCTTTGAGCAGTGGCATCCTCCTTGGCCTGTGCCCATAAAATCTTGTCTTTGTTTAGTGCATGGCATACGGTGCGGGTTGAATCCACCACTCCAGATTGCTCCAGGTCAGCCTTAAGCTCTTTGGATGTTGTACATGATATTTTTCCATCAGTTTGCACTAACCTTCAAAGACCTTTTGGATTAATTTTCCATTTCCCACCATGTCCTTGGAGGTTCTTGACAGTTCCATGAGCAGAAACGTCTTCATAACATTGTGAACTGTAAACACAGGAATCCCAAGGTCTTTGGAGATGGCCTTGCACCGCTTTGCAGTTTGATGATAATGGCTTTTCTGATGGTCTCAGATAGCTCTCTTGTCTTACCATTGTGAAAATGGAATAGGGAGTGAAAGTGGCCATTTTAAACATTAGAGCCATCATTCATTGGTTGATTCAAGTCATGGGAGTACTGACAATTAATCACAGATGCATCTAATTTTACTGCAGTGGGAATATGGTTCTTCTGTTCAAACTAATTTGCAATTGTTTATAAGGGTGCCAATAATCATGTCCTCAGAAAAAGACTAGAAAGGTCCACTGCTATATTATCCATCAAAAAAAGTGAAACTTTAATATTCTCATTCCCTATACCTGAGTCAGTGATATTTATCGTGAAAGTTAATTTTTTGTTGGACTACTTGCCGTTGAAAGGATACCCTCTCTCATAGCAAACTTTCCATTTAATCTTATAGTGAAGGCTCGCTTGAAGAAGAGCTGGAAAAAATGAGGGGCTTGAAACACGGCATTGTATTGCATTTCCTAGGGAGCAACTAGTGTCTAGCAGCGAGGATCAGTAGTGCCTGATAGGAAGAAATTAGTATTTTCGAGAGTGGAACGGAATTGGTGGAAGTTTCATGAGAGTGGAGCAGAGCAGTCAGATTTGCTCCAGTGCTATTTAAGTTTAGTGTCCAGAGTGGTGAGACATGATGAGACAGTTTCGATAAGCACATTGGTTTCGGAGGCAACGTAAAAGATCTTCAAAAAGTTAAGTGTATCTGGGGGCCCTAATTATACGTGGTTCCTCTGATTACTTTTTATTAGGCTATGTAGCCTTCACTATAAGATTAAATGGAAAGCTTGCTACGAGAGATGTTATCCTTTCAACGCCAAGTAGTCCAACAAAAAATTAACTTTCAAAATAGTTATCACCGATTCAGATATAGGGAATGAGAATATTAGATAAGGTTTCACTTTTTTTGGTGAATAATCATGTCCTGGCAATGTCCAAGTTTTTATACTATTTCCTTTTTTAATTGGTCTTGTTTTATGTGATTCTTTATGTGTCGAATATGTGTGTGTATATGGCCCAATTCTCAGTTGGGCAGGACTAAAAGCCTTAGCCGCTTAGCCCTGCCTGTGACCCCTTAACTCCAGATTTTCACTTCCGCGGTGACGGAAGTGAACATTCGAGCTTTGCTACACAGCCAGAAAGCCACCGAGCCTAACAGGGCAGCAGCAATTTTGGATGCTGTTTTCTCACAATTCTCCCTGCGCCTTGATGCCACTCTTTCCCTTCACCCCTGTCAATCCGGCTTTAGGTCAGGACATAGTACTGAAACGATTCTACTTGCACTTTTGAATGAAGTCTACCAGGCCCATGAGCATGGTGACTTCTCTTTTGCCGTTTCCTTTGATCTTTCCTCTGCCTTTGATCTGGTGGATCACCACACACTCCTTGCCCATTTGCACGAGTTCGGGGTTCATGGGACGGTTCACCGCTGGTTTCACTCCTTTCTTTCCCCCCATACCTTCTCTGTTCTGCAGGCCTCACCAGTCACTCTCCTTCCCTGTGGGGTGCCTCAGGGCTCAATGCTTGCCCCACTCTTGTTTAATGTCTTTCTTGCCCCGCTTGCTCTAACTATCCAGCAATACGGTACTTCTGATTATTACTATGTTGATAACCTCCTCCTCATATATTATACCGACTCTCTTGCCCCTGACCTGTCCCCCCTCAATGCCTGTCTTTCTCCTGTCTCTACTTGGCTGCACACCAACTTCCTCCACCTCAACCCGTCCAAATCCGCAGCTCTTTGGTTCTCTCTGAGTTCCCCTCCCCCTGACCTCTCCTCCCTGCTGTGCTCTACCCCTGTACCCCTTGCATTCACCCTCCATTATCTCGACATCACCTTGGATTCCTCCCTCAGCTTTCGCTCCCACATCTCTCAACTCGCCCAGCGCTCTTTCCTCTCTTTGCGCCAGATTCATGCTGTTCGTCCCTTCCTTTTGCATCCTTCTCTCACCACCCTCGTGTTGTCCCTTGTCGTCTCTAGGTTGGATTACTGTAATGTCATTTTCGCAGGTCTTCCCCAATACCAGCTTTGTCATCTTCAGCTCATTCACAACACTGCCGCCCGCCTCATTACCCATTCCTCCCCATCGGACCATATCACCCCTCTTCTTCTGCTGCTCCACTGGCTTCCCATCAAATATCGTTTCGTTCACAAGAGCCTCACCACCGCTCATAGGGTATTGCACACTGGCGTTCCCCGCTACCTTGCTGATCTTATTCACCACCAACCCTCCCCGCAACCCTTCCATTCCTCCTGCGGGAATCGACTTTTCCTTCTTCCCTCCCCTGCCCTGCCTAAGCTCACCTTGAACTCACCCGCCACTCCGCCTACTTTTTCCTTGCCCCGCACTCTGGAACTCACTCCCATCAGTTTTGCACACCGAGGCCTCATTTCCTTGCTTTAAAACGCTGTTAAAGACTCACTTATTTCATCTGGCATTTGATCTTACCCCCCCCCCTCGCACCCCTGAGTCCCCCCTTTCAGCTATTCCACTCCCACTTCCCCCCTTCTGAGTTTTCCTCACCTATCTTTAAGGCACAGAGCGCTAACTGGGCAGCATCCAAAATTGCTGCTACCCGGTTAGCGCCATTCCCTGCCTCCGCTCTGTCCCAGAACGCTCCCAACTGGATAGCATTGAGGTACGTAGGGGACTTAATCATGGATTTTTAAAGGCACTAGACATGTAGTTGCCTTTTAAAATCACCTATTAAGGCATTTACATGGTTAACATGGGCTGTTAACCGTGTAAATGCCTTCAAAAATCAGGCCCATAGTGTCTGGACTCTTTTTTTTAAGGAGCTATTGGACATTAAGGGGTTGAACTGCAAGGGTGCCAATAATGTTGAGCAGAACTATCTCCAC
This sequence comes from Ichthyophis bannanicus, assembly GCA_033557465.1. Lineage (NCBI taxonomy): Eukaryota > Metazoa > Chordata > Amphibia > Gymnophiona > Ichthyophiidae > Ichthyophis > Ichthyophis bannanicus. The sequence goes on from CM066049.1 coordinate 126,597,281, forward strand.
AGACTGCCCTCGTACGTACCTTGTGGTTAGTTCAGGAGTGCTCTGTGGGTGGAGTGGGGCAGTACCGGCACTAAATGAGTCAGTGACGGCAATTACCTGGTCAGTGTGTTTTTTAGCGGCGTGCTTTTCATGTGACCTAAATTGCAATCTGGGCAAGTACTGACCGCAAATCACAATAACCACTCAGCCTGGATATTCAGCAGCAACTCCTATCTGGACACTGCCGCCTAATATCCTGCCAATATTTAAGCACCATAGCTGATCGCTGAGGCACTTGAATTTTATTAATTTATTTTAAAAATCTTATATACTGCCTTATCAGCATAACTCGTCCAAAGAAGTTTATATAAAATAATAATATAACATTCTAAAATATAATAACATAATCAAATCCTATCATACATGACAAACATTAAAAAACAACTGACTTTCATCCTGCGTATTTGGACCCACCTTAAACATAAAAACCCAGACTCCCCTCCCAAAACAAAAGATCTTAACCCAAACTGGCTTTCCAAAGACAATCTTGTTCTACCCATAGCCAAGGCCAGATCAATTAAGCAGGAAATGTCCATATTTGAATATCAGCAATTTTGAAAATTAGGCCCTAACTCATTAGGTGGTCTATGCGTCATCCCATCTTGTGGTACCTCTGAGCAGATACATATTTTCATGTATTTGTTTTCTCTAATTACAGTATATGCCTGAAAATGGAGATCTTAAATTTGCTTTGCCAGCAAAGGCATGATTTTATGACTCCTAATGCGATTGGCAAAGGATAGCTTTTGCCCCATGCAACGTCTGAGGGGTTTCCAAAGAAGTTATGCTTTGGCGAAAGAAACACTACTGCTTTAGTGGAATTTTTTTCTATTAAGAGATAGAAGAAGTGATTTTTTATATCACGTAGAAACCGATGTGAAAGGCATCTGATGGAAGATTCCATTCCTGCTCATATGCTAAAAAAACAACCCTGAAACAGCAAGGACTAACTGTTCACATTTTTAAATATTCAAACTTGATCTGTCTTTCCTAGGACCCATTTCTATAGAGGGCACACAACTGGAGTATTTGTTGATAGTGTCGAGGCTGAGGGGGGAAATGGGTCTAAGAAGCAGGTGCTCTGTCTGTGAGAGACTACCATGCCCACATATGGCTGCCACCTAAGAAAGTCTCAGGCAAGCTGATGAGTCCAAAGGGAACATGGCACAGCTGACAGAAATAATCTTCATTCTCAGCTGTGAAATTTGACTTAGATAATAACTGGATACTGAGTAGTGCAGAAGGCTAATAATAGCTGGACATCCAGAAGCAGCAAATGGTCAGGTCTTGGCAGTGCTCAAAACGCAAGCCGTAAGGCCTAACTTGGGTATCACACTAAGGCATTTCAGAGGCTAAGCCACAGAAGCAAGACAGCAGTGACTGAAGAGCATTAAAAAATGCTCCCCTTGGAGGTGGGGTAAATTCACATATATAGTAGCAAAACAAACATTCACTCAAGCGTATATTTCAGGGTCTTTATCTGGAAGGTTGCTATTGTTAAAAACCATGTGCTTTTGCTAAAATAAATATCAGTCATGCCTGGAATCAGATCTTAAGGACATGCTGGCATAGTAAGTAACATGCACTACTGGTTTGGGTGCGCTATCAGGCTTAGCATACATTATTTAACTGCAATGGGACCCAGCTACTAATGTGCATAGATGGTGGTAAGGCTCAAGCGCAGTAATGCATGCTAGTGCACATTAGTAACTATGCCTGTGTGTTAATTGCTTGCCTCAAAAGCAACATTTTAAGGTTCTTCTTGAAGGTGTTGATATGAGTTAGTTGCTCTGGAAAGAAGCGCCACAGAGTAGGGCCCACCATTGAAAAGATTCATGTGTTAGTCTCAACAAGGTGCAGGGTTGCACTCAGGGAATGTCCAGTAAGTTCTGTCTTAATGAACATAATATTCATGGGAGTTGGTATATTTTTAACATGGAGCTAACACACAATAGGACTTCACCACATAATGCTATATGGATCAGTCAATATTGTAAATTTGACATGCCACTGAATGGAAACCCAATGTAAAAAATGATAAAGGAATGGATGCGTAACGCATTATGCCACCCCCACTTCCTGTTAGTACACAGGCTGCAGCATTTTGTAATACTTGTATCATCCTCAGTGCAGAAGTAAATGGGTCCGTGCAGATTGAATTACAACAGTTAAGGCTAGTAATCACCAAGTATTGAATTACAGTTGGAAAGTCATAGGTATTTCTGCTTCCCACTTCTGGGAGTGAGTAGCATTGAATGGGTTTTCTTATTAGGGATCTGATGATTATTTCCAAATGGCCTGGGCTAGGAAAGCTGGGATTGATGGACCACTGGTTCTCATTCATCTGTCCATCCATCTAGTCATCTGTCTTTACATACATTGTATATATGGTCAGCAATCTTTGGGTTTGATTCACTAAGCTTTTATATTTACCTAGATAGAACGGTAGAAATGTCTTAGTAAATCAGGCCCTTGGTGCCACAGAGTGTGGGCATAAAAATACACAGATATCACAAAGAGAAACATGAGGGCTAGAAGTGAGAAGTCCATTTTATTTTGCTTCCTTTAATTCATTTCATGTCTGAAATTCAGGGATAACATGATTCTGATCAATACTATCCAAGTCAACAAGGAACAATGAAATGAATCAGAGCAGCTAAACTAGCATGGAATGGAATCTGTATTTAGAGCCCCTACAGAACTCATCTGGCATTTTGTTATTGAGTGCCATTAAGTCTATGTTGACTTATGGTGACCCTGTGGATTGTTGTCCTAAACTGTGTTCAGTCTTCAGTCAAGACGCTTATTGATAGAGTGGCATCCATAGCTGTTACTGTATTGATATAGAGCTCACTCTGAGGAGAAGGATGTTATCAGTGTTGTGCCCCAGGGATCTGTCCTTGGTCCGATTCTTTTTAACATCTTTGTTATGATATAGCAGATAAACTGAATAGTAGCAAATCACCTGGACCGGATGGTATACATCCCAGAGTGTTGAAAGAACTGAAATATGAGATTGCAGACCTGCTATTGGTAATCTGTGAACTTTCATTAAAATCATCTGTAATACCTGAAGATTGGAGGGTCGCCAACGTAACACCAATTTTTAAAAAGGGTTCCAGGGGTGACCCAGGAAATTACAGACCGGTGAGCCTGACGTCAGTACCAGGGAAAATGGTAGAAACCATCATAAAGAACAAAATTACACAGCATGTAGATAGTCATGGCCTAATGGGAGACAGCCAACATGGCTTTAGACAAGGAAGATCTTGTCTTACTAATCTGATATGTTTCTTTGAAGGTGTGCATAAACAGGTAGACAAAGGTGAGTTGGTTGATATAGTGTATCTGGACTTCCAGAAAGCTTTTGACAAGGTCCCCCATCAGAGACTTTTGGCGAAGCTAAAAAGTCATGGGATAGGAGGCAGTGTACTATTGTGGATAGGGAACTGGTTAAAAGATAGAAAGCAGAGGGTAGGGCTAAATGGCCAATATTCCCAATGGAAAAAAGTGAATAGTGGAGTACCCCAGGGATCTGTACTGGGTCCGCTACTTTTTGACATATTCATAAATGACCTGGAAAAGGGAATAACTAGTGAGGTTATCAAATTTGCAGATGACACAAAACTGTTTAAAGTTGTTAAAACCCAAGAGGATTGTGGAAAACTGCAGGAGGATCTGGATAAATTGGAAGACTGGGCATCCAAATGGCAGATGAAATTTAATGTGGACAAATGCAAAGTTATGCACCTAGGAAAGAACAACCCACACTATTGTTACACGATGCAAGGCTCCACATTAGAAACCACCACCCAGGAAAAGGATTTAGGAGTCATCGTGGATAACATGTTAAAACCCTCCGCCCAGTGTGCAGCGGCGGCCAAGAAAGCAAATAGAATGCGAGGTATCATAAGGAAAGGAATGGAGAATAAAACAAAGGATATTATAATGCCTCTGTATCGCTCCATGGTACGACCGCACCTTGAATATTGTGTGCAATTCTGGTCACCGTATCTTAAAAAGGACATAGCGTTATTAGAAAAAGTACAGAGAAGAGCCACCAAATTGGTGAAGGGGATGGAAGGCTACTCCTATGAAGAGAGGCTAAAAAGGTTAGGGCTCTTTAGCCTGGAAAAGAGACGGCTGAGGGGAGATATGATAGAGGTCTATAAATTAATGAATGGAGTGGAACGGATAAACGTGGATCAATTGTTTACGCTATCAGAATATAGAAAGACTAGGGGACATGTAATGAAGCTACAGGGTAAACTATTTAAGACAAATAAGAGAAAATATTTTTTCACTCAACGTGTAATCAAACTCTGGAATCTGTTACCGGAGGATGTAGTAAGGGCTGTCAGTATAGCTGGGTTTAAAAAAGGTTTGGACAAGTTCCTGGAGGAAAGGTCCATAAACCACTATTAAAAAGGGACCCAGGATATCAATGCTTGACCCAGTACAAGCATTGTGGAACCTGTGTCTTTTGGGGATATTGCTAGGTACGTATGACCTAGATTGGCCACTGTTGGAAACAGGATACTGGGCTTGATGGACCTCGGTCTGACCCAGTATGGCATGTCTTATGTTCTTAAGGGCTGTTGGGTAAGCTTTGCCTCTTTGCGGATGATACCAAAATCTGCAATAGAGTAGACACCCAGGAAGGTGTAGATAACATGAGGAGGGATCTAGCTAAGCTTGAAGAATGGTCTAGAATTTGGCAGCTGGGATTTAATGTTAAAAAAAATGTAAGGTCATGCATTTGGACTGCAGCAATCCAATGGAGCAATATAGTATAGGAGGTGAAGTACTTTTGTCCACTAAAGAAGAGCGGGACCTAGGCGTGGTTGTATCTGATGATACATAGCATTGCCAGTCTTTCTCGTTTGTACTGACCTTCAACCTTGACAAGCATGATGTCTTTCTTTAATGATATTTCTCTTTGCATGATGCGGTCCAGAGTCAAAGTCTTGTCATTTGAGCTTCTAAGGAAAGCTTAGGTTTGGTCTTCTCTAGTGCAGATTGATTTGTTCTTTGGGCAGCCCATGGTATACACAGTATTCGCCTCCAGCATCATTGATTTTCTTCCTGTCTTTCTTCTTGACTGACCAGTTTTCACATCCATATGATGTTTTTGAAAATACCATGGATTAGACAAGTCAAATCTTTGTACACAGATACTTCTCTGCACTTGAAAATCTTATCTAGTTCTTTCATAGCTGTTCTGCCAATAGCAATAAATCACTGGATTTCTTTACTGCTTGTCATTTCATTGATTATTGATCCAAGCTGGTTAAAGTTGTCTGTTGTTTCTAGTTCTTCTCCATCAAGGATAAAATTGATTTTCACAGTTAACGGGATCGTTGCCTTCCTCATGTAAAGATATAAGCCAATTCTAAGACAATGTTTCTTGATCTTGACAAGCAGATGTTTTATATACCGGTAGTCTTCACTTTCGGCCAGTAATGTGGTATCGTCAGTATAGTGAAAATTGTTGAGTCTTCCACCAGTCTTCACACCTAGGTTGTCTTCATACAGTCCTGCTTGTTTGATTATTTGTTCTGCATATAAATTGAACAGACATGGAGAAAGTATGCAGCCATATTGGACACCTTTGCCAATTTTAAACCATTCCATGTCGTCTTTTTCCATTTGAACTTATAAAGGTTGGGTATGAGAACTATAAGCTATTCTGGTATACCATGCTTCTTAATTTGGCTCAGAGTTTTTCATGATTTATGCAATCAAAAGGCCTTGCTGTAGTCCATGAAACACATGTAGATATCCTTATGGTATTCTTTTATCTTTTCAAGGATCCATCTCACACCCACAATGATGTCTTGTTCCTCGCTCTTTCCTGAATCCTACTTGCACTTTGGGCAATTCTCGTTTCAGGTATGGTTGTAGTTTTTACTGAGTAATCTTGAGTAGAATCTTGCTTGTATGTGGGATCAGAATAATTATGTGATAATTACCATAATCAGTCAGAACACCTTTCTTCAGTATTGGTATGAACACAGATTTTTTCCAGTCAGTCAGCCATGAAGTTGTCTTCCAAATTTCCTGCAATGCCTTGTACATATTGTAACAGTTGCATCTGATTGCTGTAATATTTCAGAGTGAATGCCATCAATGCCCAGTGATTTGTTTCTTGATAATGCTTTCAATGATGATTTAACAACTTTTTTCATCACCAATGGTACCTGATCATAAGAGACAAGTTGAAATGGCTGGTGATCTACTTGATTTTTATTGTATAACAACTGTGTATTTTTTTTTTACCTTTTCTTAATGTTCTCAGCATAATTCAACAAGGATCTTTGAATGTCTTTTAGCATTCTAATTTGACGCCTGGAATTTTCTTTTTAATTCTACTAGCTATAGGAAAGTGTGACTTGCCCAAAGCCACAAGGAATACCAGTGGGATTTGAACCCTGGTTTTTCTGGTTCCAGGCTGCTGCCCTAACTACTAGGCTACTGCTCCATTCTGCTTGATGTTATTGAGTTTTTCCATCGTTGACTTACAAAGATATAGTCAATTTGATTTTTGTACAGTGGAAAAAGGCATTTGGGAGGAATAGATTGTTGGTCTTGCTGAATTCTATCAGTCTTTCTTCAACTTCAATTCTGTTGCCAAGCGAATATTTTCCAGCCAACCAACCACTTAGCCTTCTTTGTTCCCAGCTTTTGCTTTCCAGTTGCCCATGACTAGCAGTATATCATGTTTTCATGTTCTGTTAATTTCATAGAAATATAGAAACATGATGGCAGATAAAAACCATATGGCCATCCAATCTGCCCTTCCATACCAACTACAAAGCTTTACAGACCCTTTTAGAGATCCTTTGTGTTTTCTCCTATGCTTTTTTGAATTCAGACACAGTCCTTGTCTCTACTATGTCCACTGAGAGACTATTCCATGTATCTACCACTGTTTCCATAAATAAATATTGCCACAAATTACTCCTGAGTCTGAGTCTCCTTCCACCTTCATCATATGCCCCCTCATTGCAGAGCTTTCTATCAGTTGAAAGCAGCTCTCCTTCTGTGCATTTATGCCACAGAGGTATTTAAACTTTTCTATCATATCTCCTCCTTTCCTCCAAAGTATACATATTGAGATCTTTAGGTCTGTCCCCATATGCCTTATGACAAAGCCCACTGACCATTTTAGTAGCCACTCACTTTACTGACTACATGCTGTTTATATCCTTTTGAAGGTGTGGTCTTCAGAATTGCACACAATACTCCAAATGAGGTCTCAGCAAAGAATTGTGCAGAGGCACAATCACCTCCTTCTTTCTGCCAGCCATTCCTCTCCCTAGGCATCCAAGCATCCTTCTGGCTTTTGCTGTCGCCTTTTCTACCTGTTTAGCTACCTTAATATAATGAGAAACAATCAGTCTCATGTCCCGCTCTTCTTTCATGGACAGAAGTACTTCAACCCCTAAAGTGTATTGCTCCCTTGGATTTTGGAAGCCCAGATGCATGGCCCTGCATTTTTTGGCATTAAATCACAGCTGCCAAATTCTCGACCATTCTTCAAACTTTGCTAGATCTCTCATGTTATCTATACTTTTCTGGATGTCTAGTTTATTGAAGATTTTTGTATCATCTGCAAAGAAGCAAACCTTACCCAACAGCCCTTCCGCAGTATCACTTACTTTTCACTGAAAGGGTGGTGGATGCTTGGAATGCCCTCCCGATGGCAGTGTTGGGGGCAAATACAGTGACAGAATTAAAAATGGCATGGGACAGACACAGTAGATCCCTTTACAGCAACAGGATAAAATCAAAATAAACTTAACTAATTTCTCAACATACAGGGGTGTCCTACATGGAGCGGTGGGTTCACCCCTAAAACAAAGACATGGGGAGGGGTGGCCTTCATGGAGCGGCAGGTGCACCTACTCTTGCCATCTTACTGGGCAGACTAGATGGACTGTATTGGTCTTTATCTGCCATCATTTACTATGTTACTTACAAAAATGTTAAAAGAATCAGACCAAGGACAGATCTCTGTGGCACAACACTGGTAACATCCTTCTCCTCAGAGTGAGCTCCATTTACCTGTACCCTCTCTTGTCTCCCATTCAACCAGTTTCTATACCAGTTGGTCATTTTAGCGTCCATCTTTAGGGTGTTAAATTTATTTATAAATTGCCTTTGCAGAACATTGTCAAAGGCTTTACTGAAATCTAAGTGCACCACATTTAGCATTCTCCCTCGATCCAACTCTCTGGTCACCCAGTCAAAGAAGTCAATCAGATTTGTCTAACAAGACCTGCCCTCTAGTAAAACCATGCTGCCTCAGATCCTGCAATCCATTGGATTCCATTAACTTCGCTATCCTTTGTTTTAGCAGCGTTTCCATTAATTTACTCATCTCAGAGGTCAGATTAACCAGCTTGTTGTTCCCAACCTCATCCTTACTTCCTCTTTTCTGTAGAGGGGCCACATGCACCCTTCTCCAGTCCTCTGGGATCACTCCTGACTCTAAAGAAGCATTGAGAAAGTCAGATAGTGGAGCCACTCAAATATCCCTAAGTTCCTTTAGTACTCTGAGATGTATCCAATCTGGCCCCATCGCTTTGTCCACTTTTAGTTTAGCTAGCTCCTCACAAACACAGTCTTCTGCAAATCATTCAACAACCACCTCACTTTTTTTTCCTATTCCTGGACCTTCATCTATGAACACAGAAAAGAAATATTTCTTAAGCAATTCCACTTTATCCTCATCAGCTCCTACATATTCCTCCCCTCTAGCCTTGTCTGACAATACCACTTTTGCTCTCACCAACAGATCTGAAAAATCTTCTGTCCCCACCATTTTACTGCAATGGTTATTTTTTTCAGTTTGTATTTTTCCTTTCCTGAGTACTTTCCTAGCTTCTTTTCCAAATATTGGTGCTTGGCTTCCCCTTTCTGTGATCTGGTGTATTTTATGAAGGCCACCCTTCACCTTTTCAGCTACTTCTTTCAAGAACCATAGTGGTCTCCTTTTCCATTTATTTACTTTCCTAACAAAAAGCTTTGTTGCCCTTAAAACATCCCCTTTCAGTTTTGCCCATTGCATTTCTACATAAAAATAACGACTTGTTCGTTGTTCACAGAATTGATTAATGGTGTCCTCATGTATCTGTTGTTGGTAAATATACCTGAATAGTATTTTTATGTTAATGAGCATTCCTCAAAGAAAAATAGAAATTAAGGGGTCGATATTCAAAAGCTTTCGCCATCTGGCCAATTGAAGCTGGCAGAATAAGGCCAATGAGCCTGTTATGTAGCACAAATCGGCTAAATCTTGGCATTTACCTGATTTGTCCGATTTTCAACTGGGACTTAAGAGGAAATTAGACTTACCTGCTAATTGTAGTTCCTGGAGTGGAGACAGTCTAGTCCCGGACTTCAGGGTTGTCCATCTCATACAGCAGCTTGGAGACTGAGAAACTCCTCCTTTTCTGATGTCACTGGTATATCCATCTGGGAGCCTCCTCCTGCCCTCAGTTCCCTATTGACAAAGCAGACTCACCGGAGCAACCAGTAAAAACATAACACTAAAAAGCACATTAAACAATACGGACTAAAACTTTCCATCCACAGAGCCAACCCCCCGGCCAAGCCCGGTAGCACGAAGGGAAAACCCCAGGGCTTTTCGTAACGTAAGCCATTTGTTTTTTTTTTTTTTTTTTTTGTAAGGTATCGGGGCACCCCAGCCATACGGGTTTCTATGCCCCGCAATAAAATCATCACTTACCTTGAATACCTGGAACGCCGACTGTCCAGCCGCAGCATAAACTCTACTAGGGGGGGATACGGGACTAGACTGTCTCCACTCCAGGAACTACAATTAGCAGGTAAGTCTAATTTCCTCTTCCTGATCGTGTAGCCAGTCTAGTCCCGGACTTCAGGGTTAGTACCAGAGCAGTGAAGGAACCTAACCACGGGAGGGACCCATCAAGCCAGCTTGCACAACCGCTGACCCAAAAGAGGTGTCCTCCGATGCCTGAACATCCAACCGATAGTGTTTGACAAAGGAATTCAAAGACGACCACGTTGCTGCCCTGCAGATATCCACTGGAGGCACGAGCCGGAACTCCGCCCAGGAAGTCGCCTGCGCTCTAGTGGAGTGAGCCCTAAGCCCCTCCGGCACCGATTTACCGCCGGAAATATAGGCCGACGCAATAGCCTCCCTTAGCCACCGAGAAATAGAAGCCTTCGACGCCGCTTCTCCCTTCCGCGGTCCCGCAAAAAGCACAAAAAGTCTATCGGACTTGCGGAAATCCGCCGTCCGCCGGAGATACCGTTTCAACGCCCGACGGACATCGAGAAGATGCAGGTTCCGCTCCGTCATACCATCTGCGGACCCTCTGAAAACCGGCAAAGAAATCTCCTGATTCAAATGAAACACCGAAAGGACCTTTGGGAGAAACGCCGGTACCGGCCGCAAAACCACCTTCGTCGAACGAAATTGGAGATATGGCTCCCGACAGCATAGCGCCTGCAACTCCGAAACTCGGCGGGCCGAGCAAATCGCGACCAGAAATACAACCTTCAGGGTGACATCCTTAAGGGAAGCCCGCGACATGGGTTCAAAAGGTTCGCGCGCGCCAAGGCGTCCAACACAAACGGAAGATTCCAGCTAGGTACGACTCGACGAAAAGGCGGCCGCAGCAACGATACAGCGCGTAGGAAACGTTTGACATCCGTCTGGACCCCGAGCGTCTGACCTCCAATCTTCCCTCTATAGCACGCCAGGGCAGCGACCTGCACGCGTAACGACCCGGCCGCCAAGCCCTTGTCAAACCCGTCCTGTAGGAACTGCAGGATCTGCGGGATGGTAGATCTCAATGGCTCCCAATTGCGTTCTGCACACCAGCCTTCGAAAATCCTCCAGATGCGCACATAGGCCAGGGACGTAGATCCCCTGCGCGCCTTCAATAAGGTGGAAATCACTTGTCCGGAGTAACCACGGGCCTTCAGCCGAGCCCTTTCAAGAGCCAAGCCGTAAGCGAGAACCGAGCCACGTGAGGCATTAGCAGCGGACCCTGCGACAACAGGTCCTCTCGAAGAGGCAGACGCCAGGGTTTCGCCACCAGTAGACGCATGAGATCTCCGTACCAAGGCCGTCGAGGCCAGTCCGGCGCAATCAGAATCACCTGTCCCCTGTAGCGCTCTATCCGTTGGACCACCCGGCCGATCAACGCCCACGGCGGGAAAACGTAGAGAAGGTGATCCGCTGGCCAGGGTTGAATGAGGGCATCCAAGCCCTCGGACATTCGTTCTCTGCGTCTGCTGAAGAACCGACACACCTACGCCGAGTTGTACGTCGCCATGAGGTCTAATACCGGACTGCCCCAGCGGCACACCAGCATCTCGAACACCTGTGGGTGCAAGACCCATTCGCCCGGGTCCACCTTCACCCTGCTGAGGAAATCGGCTTCCACGTTGTCTACTCCCGCCACGTGGGCTGCCGAGAGGTCCAGCAGATTCGCTTCGGCCCACTCGCATAGTGTTTCGGCCTCGTATTCGAGCGCGGCGCTCGTGGTTCCTCCTTGCTTGTTGACATAGGCCACTGCCGTCGCATTGTCGGAAAACACTCGGACCGCCTTTCCTGCCAGAAGGCTGCGAAACTGCATTAGCGCCAAGGCGATCGCCCGCAACTCCAAACGATTGATCGGCCACGCTCTCTCTTGATCCGACCACGCCCCCTGCGCAAAGATCCCCAGACAATGGGCTCCCCAGCCCAGGAGACTGGCGTCTGTCATCACGGGAATCCACTCTGGGGTCTCCAGGCTTTTTCCGTTCTGCAGGGAGCGCGGAGCCAACCACCACTTCAGCGCATGACGCGTTTCCTCGGAACACGGCAGCCGTCGAGATAGGGGATCGTTCTGATGAGACCAACGGCGGAGCAACGCCCTTTGCAACGGTCGCATATGCGCCCTTGCCCACGGCACCGTCTCTATCGCTGCCGCCATGGTGCCCAAAAGTTGGAGGTAGTGCCAGGCCGACGGTCTGTCGCGGCGCAAAAAACTCCGCAAGAGGAGACGAAGTCCCCGAGCCCTCTGCTCCGTCAGGAAGACCTTCCCCCTGACTGTATCGAAGCGCGCTCCTAGGTACTCCAAACATTGAGTGGGCACCATCCGACTTTTCGCCGGGTTGATTATCCAACCGAGACTTTCCAGAAGGGACACCACCCTGGCTGTCGCTACTTCGCTCTCTGACCTCGACTTTGCCCGAATCAGCCAGTCGTCCAGATAAGGATGGACGAGTATACCTTCCTTCCTCAAGGCCGCCGCCACAACCACCATCACTTTTGTGAAGACGCGCGGCGCAGTGGCCAGCCCGAAGGGCAGAGCTCGAAATTGGAAATGGCCGAAAGGAACCGCAAACCTGAGAAACTGGTGATGATCCTTCCGTATGGGAATGTGCAAGTAAGCCTCGGAGAGGTCGAGGGACGTGAGGAACTCCCCCTTTTGAACTGCTACTATCACCGATCGCAGAGTCTCCATGTGAAAGGACGAGACCCGCAGGCACCGATTCACTCTCTTGAGATCTAGGATAGGCCGAAGCCCTCCGCCCTTCTTCGCCACTACGAAGTATATGGAGTATCGACCGGAGCCGCACTCGTTTGGGGGCACGGGTACTATGGCCTTGAGATCCAACAGCCTTTGCACTGTCTCCCGCAGAGCCCGCGATTTTGCCTCGGACCTGCCCGGAGACAGGACGAAGGCGTCGCGCACCGGACGAAGCAGCTCCAGTGCATAGCCCTCGCGGATGACCTCTAGTACCCACTGATCTGTTGTAATTTGGGCCCAGGCAGAATAAAAATCCTGCAAACGCCCCCCTACGGCGGGGAGGGGCGCCTGGGCCCCCCTGATCTCATTGCGGCTTTCGGTTGGAAAGGCCCGAGGCCGAGGAAGGACCAAACCCCCTTCCTGCTCCTCGAAACCCCCGAAAACCTTGGTTCCTAGAGGGAAAACGGCCCCTCTGTCCTGTGGGGAATCTCTGGAAGCGATAACGTCGGGAATCCCGTAGTTGTCCCCTACCCGAAGCGGACACTCGAGACGGTTTAGGCTTGTCCTCGGGCAACCTACCCCCTTTGGACTCTCCCAATTCCTTAACTAACTTCTCAAGATCCTCCCCAAACAGGAGGCGACCCTTGAAAGGAAGCTTACTAAGCCTAGCCTTGGATGAGGAGTCGGCCGCCCAGTTACGTAACCAAAGGTAACGGCGCGCTGCGACTGCCGACGCCATGCTCTTGGAGAGTCCACGCATAAGATCGTAGTGTATGTCCGCCAAATAAGCCGCACCCGATTCCAACCGGGCCGCGTCTTCCGACCGCTCGTCTGTGTTACCGGGCAGCCGCTGAGCCCATCGGAGACATGCTCTGGCCACCCAAGCCCCGCAGATGGCCGCTTGTAGGGAGAGAGCATTCACATCAAACACCTGCCGCAAAAGGCCATCCAATTTGCGATCCTGACCGTCCTTGAGGGCTGCACTCCCCTCGACGGGAATGGTGGTCTTCTTCGTAACTGCCGAGAGACCGCAGCGTCCACCTTGGGCGACTTGAACAGCTCCCTGTCTTGGTCAGGCAAGGGATACAGCCGGGACATCACTCGAGCTCCCTTCAGAGGGGCTTCAGGAAGGCTCCACTCCTCCTGAATCATCTCATGAAACACCCGGTGAACAGGAAAAGCTCTCTGCTCCTTCCTAAACACCTGAAGCAAGGGGTCCTCGAGGGAGGCGTCAGCCGCTGAACCAGGCACCGGCATATTGAGCACCTTCAGCGTCTCCACCAAGAGCGCCGGTAGCTCCTCCCTGCGGAACACCCGGACCACTCTGGCTTGGTCTTCCTTTTCAGACAGCTCCCCTTCTTCCAATTCTTCCTCCAACGCCAAGTCCTCGTCCTCCGAACGTGGCCCCTCCGAGATCACAGACTGGTCCCCTGGCTCCACCTCCTCTCGGGCCCTCTTAGGCTCTGGAGGAGTCTGATCTCCCTGCAAAGGCGCAGCCCGTCGCTTTCCTGAGAGCAGAGTAGTGGGGACAGACACAGGCGGACTGTCCCGAAGAAAAACCTGCTGGAGTAGAGTAACAAACTCTCTGGAAAAAATGGAATTGAGCCCTAAAGCCCCGGGACCTGGGGAATGCACAGAATCTGGTCGGGAGGATGGACCTGGCAGCGGCTCCTCCACGGCCCTCTCAAGTCCTAACTCTGCCAAGAGCCCCCTCTCAGGACTCTGACACTCTAATTGAGACTCCTGCGGTGGCAGCCCAGAGGCATCTCTAACGCAGGCATGGCACAAGCCCGAGTCTGTGCACTGCTTGGCCCCACAAACCATGCAGGTCGGCTTGGGAGACATGGCTAAAACACACACCCCCAGAACGGGCGCCCAAAGAACCAGCCAAAGCAAAAAGAGGGCGGTCCTGAATCGCAACGGGAGAAAACTCAAAAATAAAACTGAAAAATAAACTGGAAAATCAACTGAAAAAGAAGCTTGAGAAAAAGCATAAAGGCACGTTAGAAATCGCAAAAACTGTGGGGCCCCTGAGAACGCGGGGGAAAAAAAAAAAAGGAAAAAGCAAATCCCGCCAAAACAGACTCTCTCCCACGCTGCTCTGTGCGCGCCGCCGGCACGAGGCCGAGGCCTAGGCCGAACCGACAGCTTTAGCGCGCCAAAAATAACCTCCGCGAGACAAGCTCCGCGGGGAAGAAAACGGCCCCCTTACCTTTGTCGGCAAATCGCAACAGCCCCTGGACAGTGCCGCTGAACAAGCTCTCACGCACCCGCAGGAGACACTGAGGTAAGGAAACCAGCCCGAGAGAAACAAACTGGCTGAGGATCGCCGACACGGGGGGGGGGGGGGGCTGCCCGCCCGCCCGCCCGCAGGGAAACTGCTCAGCGCGGCTCAGGCAATACTTCTGAAAACGCCGGCAGAAAACCTGCGCAGCCCCGGTTTCGGTTGATCAGAATCAAAGAACCGGAGCTGCCTCGGGCAAAGCACCCTGGCCCACCAACAGAGGCCCCGACCTGGTTAGGGGGCAGGGGACGCAGGCCAAGATGGGAGGACAGCTCTGTAAACTGAAAGACACAGTCCTCTCCAACAAACAGAAGGGCTCTGCTGAAAATGGCCAAGGCTACACTAACTATCACTTCAAAACTAACTCTGAAGAGTTTCTATAGTGAGCCCGGACTTCCAGGCTCACCCATCCATCCAGCTGCTTGGAGACTGAAGAACTGAGGGCAGGAGGAGGCTCCCAGATGGATATACCAGTGACATCAGAAAAGGAGGAGTTTCTCAGTCTCCAAGCTGCTGTATGAGATGGACAACCCTGAAGTCCGGGACTAGACTGGCTACACGATCAGGAACCTGATTATTTGGTCTGCACAAAAAGCGGTCCTAAATTGTAATCTGGCTGAAAACTGGGCAAACCAGATAGGTCTCAAAACCTATCTGGATTGTGCTATTCAGTGGCAGCTCTAATCCAGTTACTGCCGCTGAATATTTCACCAATATTATGTGCCAAGGCTGAGTACCATGACAATCAAATATTGGCAGGTCTGAATATCGGACCCTAGGCATTCACCAACTGCACTGTATTTCATTACAGCTCCTGCAAGCTTCTTTTTAATGGTAAATGCAACACTGTTTCTTCTTTGTCATTCATTTCCAGCATAGTATGTCATGTGATCACCAGAAGCAAAAAGTGCCCAATGCCAGTCCATTTCAGTTTGCGGACACTCAGCAGATCAAGTTGTGCATGTTCCATTTCATTCTTGATCACTTCCAGCTTCCCTTGGTTCCTGCTTTGTACGCTCCATGTCCCAATATGTAAGACATCTTTGCAGCTTCTGACTCTCATTTCATGCAGAGCTACATCAGCAGTCAGACGTCCCAAGGACTTTGTTCCAACCACATCATAAATGCTGCCTTTATTTTGGAAGAGTCTTCAGCTCTTCCACAGTAGCCTGGTGAGTGCGTTCCAACTTGAGGAGCTCATCTTCCAGCACTATATCACGATTTGTTTTGTTGTGATTATCCACTGGGTTTTCATGGCAAGATAAGGAAATAGATAGCCAGGCTTTTCTTCCATGCAGGTAATTCCAGTGCTGTTGCCATTGTCACAGAAATGCATCCTCCACAGTAACACCGTCCCGTAGTGCTGATGCCCAGATGGCATCCTTCCTTAGTCTGGCACCTTTCCATCTTGGGAGACCCTGCTTATAGTTAAGCTACTGATAGCACAGCTCTTAGCATCACTGATGCATTCAAGCCTTTGTGGCAAAATAAGCTGTAAACCAAGAGAGGGTCTGGCACTTTTTTTATTAAGAGATGCAACAGTCTTCATTCATTAAATACAGGGAATTCCTTGTCCCTTCTCTTTGCAGTCATCTGTGTTAGGGCTACATTGCCTCTTATTGTGGTCTGTTACTATCTTTATAGTCATAATGCACAGAAATCTGTCTGACCGTTTTTGCAAGGAGCAGCAAAATTGGTCTGGATTTCTTTACCAGTTCTGGTTATTCATTTGCTGTATCTGAAACAGGAATTATTTCCTGGGAAGATCTCATCAATTTTCTTTGCTCTTTTGTTGACACATTTACTAAGCACGTTCATAACTATGCATTAAACTTATCACTGGTGAAGAATGACACATTCTTTGAAAAAGAAAATATCTTATTGGTCTTTTGTGCCACAGATTCCCGAGTCAGCATAAAATGCTCACAGACATTTCACTTATATGTGCACCAGTGTCCCCGGGAGACTTCAGCTCCTAGGCAATATAGTTTTTTTTCTTAGGCACAGAATGGGGAAAGGCTTTTCTGAGTAAGGCCTTTTAGTTGTACAATTCAAATGATCAAGGCCAATAACATTAAAAACCTGGGGCAATATACTCAGAAAGTTTCCCCATAGACCCCCAAAATATATTAGGTTCCAAGTATGAATACATGTAAAACTGGGATTGTTTTTCACAGCAAATGATGAAATGGTGACAGGCAGCTAGAAACTACCCCATGTTCTGATGGAGGGTGACAAGTATCTTGCATGGGTTTAATACATTTGTGACTAGCCGTGGAAACTCCACTTATAAGGGTAGGTCCAGAGAAATGCTGCTATATGGCATCAGCTGCTATGGGGTAACTGTACTGAAAAATCCATTTTAAATCCAAAAACTGCATGATTCCTCACCTATCACAAAACATGTCATGTTAGGCTGGATCCCCTGCTATTTCAAAATCAGACAGAGAAGAAATAAATTGCAAATAAAGGCAAATTGTATGTCCTACCCCTGTTAAGAGAGCAGGGCTCTCCAAAGCCTTTTGTCACAAATTGATGAAGTTGTTGTTGTGTGTCTTGGCGACCCATCCCTTATTAGTTAGTTCACTATAAAAGATAGCATCTACAATTTGTTGGTCTTTTTTTAAATATCTACGTGGATAACCATCTCAACCACAATATTTTAATCACAAACTTTTCAAAATGATTTTATTTTTACTATGAATGACGAATTCAATGAGCTTCTGAGAATACAGCCAAGGTGTTAGATGTTAGGATCAATTATAATTCATCACTGCAAAGTAATCCTGTGAAATTTTGTATGGGTGACCAAAACTGACTCCTCTTACCTAAGGCTGCTGCTGCACTGGCTAACATGTAGGGAGGAAACAGGGACTGTCTGAGCTTTAACAAGTTTCCAGCAGACGGTGGAACCTTGCAGCAGGCTGCAAGGTCTCTTAGGAGGGAAAAGAAAACTCGCATAAGCACTAGTTCTCCTCACCACCACTGCCTAAAACCTGATGTCTTTTAATAGGCAATGCTCTTTTTCTTGTCCTCATCCACTGCACTGGGGTCCACTGTGTCCATGAATCAGGGCCGGCCATACCACTAAGCAAACTAGGCAATCGCTTAGGGCAGCAACTTTTGGTGGTCAGCAAAAGCAAGGCATTCAAAGCTAAATAATAAATTTTGACAGCCACAGAGGGTATAAAGCTTGAGGTTTGCCTTGGAGCAACTCTAGGGCCAGCCCGGCCATGAATCAGAGCAGAATGCAGATGGCAGCTGTGTTACATCAGCACATCAGCAGATAAGAATACTGTACTGTTGGCCTAATCGTCCCATGGAAACTTTACTGCATTGCTCTCACCAAATCCTTGCCTTGGTTTTCTGATCTGGAGGATTCAGAGTCACTCTCATTTATAAAAAGAAAAAAAATATGATTAAAAAATAAGTCTGTGTAAATCAATTGCACCAGGACCCAGCTACAGAAACTGCTTGCTTTACAGAAACAGTGAGGGTGCATTTTAGAAAGTGTGAATGTGTTTATCTTCTCATATATAAGTCTGCAACTATAGGGCATCAGTAAATATAGCATCGGCCTTTACAATTATTTATGTATGGCTGCTCTTAAGACCTGGGTCATTGTAAACAGATTTCCTGGAATAATTTGTAAAGTGCAACAGAGGGGATGGGAGGGAAGGAAGGATCGAGAATAATTTTTCACAGTATACACTAGTGCAGCCAGGCAATTCTGGAGGCTTGGTGCCAAAGCTATCATGAGAGAACAGGTAACATCGGCATTTGAGCCAGGTCATCATTCATGTTGTAGGATTCAGGGGCTTCAGATGCAAGGCTTGCCGATACTGTGAGGCACAACAAGCAGGCAACGACATGCAAGGCAACTCCATCTGACTCTGGGACTTTATCTACATCTCACTTTGCTCCAATTAAAACACATTGGATACATATCCCATTTTCATAGTATCTAATATGTAATGACTTTATCAGGCTGACTGGAGTTTTACAATGTTAAGGATATGTTGCTATACTTTAGCATGGATTTGAATTGGACCAGTAATGGAGCGTGATGCACCAGTAGTCTGTTCCAAGCATAAGGTACACAAAGAACACAGTCTGGAGTTTGCAGTGGAAGAGAAGGGATTTGCCCGCCGAGGAGGGGTGTAGAGAGAGATAAGACAGGAAGGGAAACGAGGGCTGCAGGATGAATGCACTTGTAGGTCAATAGGAGGAGTTTGACCTGGATGTGGAAACTGCTAGGGAGCCAGTGAAAGGACTTGAGGGGTTATGTGAGAATAGTGATCCTGGTGGAGGATTAGCCATGCAGCATCGGAGAGGACAGAGATGATTCAGGGGGAGGCCAGCAAGGAGCAGGTTGCAATAGGTGACTAGATGGATAAGTGTCTTGATAGTGTTCACAAAGGAAGGGATAAACTTTGCTGATGTTATAGAGAAAGAGATGACAAGGTTTAGTTATAAGTTGGATGTGTGGCAAGAGAGAGAGAGAGAGAGGAGTTAAAGATGACACAAAGGATGTGACCCGAGGAAACAGGGGGATGATAGGGTTAGCCACTGAACTAGAGAAATGAGGAAGGGGGAGGTGGGTTTAGGGGGAACGATAATGAGCTCCGTCGCAGCAGCAGTGGGACATCCGGGAAACTGTGTTTTATAAAATACTCAAATTGTGTCAGCCTGCGGCCTTTAAGCATTTGAGTATCTAGTAAAAGAAAGGGTGTTGTCAAGGCTGGCCCAAGGGTTTCTGGTGAAAATATCAAAGAGCCAAAATAAAGTAAGATCACTTTGTATTAACAATATTTATTTCAAAACCTTAATAAATAAACAAGTGATGTTAAACCTGATGCAACTAATGTATCTTTAAGATAGGAAAGGCAAAGTGTCTGAAAGGTGCAAGTGTTGAGATCGTGCTACATTTTCTCATGCGGGGTCTTGAATTATACAGATTGTACTGGATAATCCTTTGGCCAGATACAGGAGCAGCATGGCTTGATAATATCCAGTCTTCTAAAACTACCCCTCTTGGAAGCAAACCAGGAAACTCATTGTCTGGTTTTCTCCTGCTGCCAGCAGGCTGTTTTCTAGGGAACATCAAACTGCATCTTGTTTGCATTGAGGACTGCTGGCATAATCGGCACACTCCTTTCCATGTCCCGCCTGTGATTGGAGATGTCCTGATCCCAAACTGCCCTGAAGCAGAGCAAATGCTTTGCTGAAGCTGCTTCTTCTGGGGTTTAGAAGATGAGATATGGGAAGTTTTCACTCTGTCCTCACCATGGAGTTAGTGCATGCGAATTTATCTCCTGCATGGGGGTAGCAGATTATGTAGCCCCCTTTCTATTTGGGTAGATTATGGTAATCCATGTGACTAGGTTCTTCTCTGTATGCTAAATCCCTTTAATGGTTCATGGGCTTTGTACAGTGCTGTGTTTTCTAGGAAGAAAATACTCAGTGCTAAAAGAAAAATGCACAATAGGGAGCCAGTATTCTCGCACATCCAATGAAGGTGCAGCTTTTCAAGACAGGCAGTACTGTGCATCCGCACTGGTAACATGATCAAAGATCATACCCAGCTTCCGAGTCTGGAGAAGTCTATCCAGGAGCTCTTTTCTTTCTAACACATGTTCGTATTTTGGCCCACAGTATGCCCAGGTCAGTCAGAGTCAGGGTTGGGATCTGGCACCATAAATCTTCATTCACGATTACTTGGGATTTTTTTTCCTGTTTTTAAATCAATCATTGTATCACTGCCACTGAGCCGCTGCTTCTGTTCTTATTTGCCAGTAGTCAGTATGGACCAGAGAAGTCTAAGTTGTGAAAACCGCATAAGTTAAGTATCAGGACGGGGAGCTGCGGCTTTCTAGAGGCACTAATGCAAGACCACAGGCAGGCAGCAGTGACAAAGAAAGGACATGCTGAGGTCACAGTATCACACTGTTAATACCAGGGCAAGAACTTTATTTTTATTTATTTAATTTTTATACCGTGCTATTTAGAATCAGTGCGGTTTACATGTATACTAACAGGTACTTTTTTTTATTCCATTGTCCCCGAAGGGCTCACAGTCTAATTTGGAGCTGTGTGCGCATGTTGCCTGCTCACGGGTTGTTTTTCGTCACAGAGGATATGCCACTGTATTTGTAGCTTTAGCCCTCTGGCAAGAAGAGAGCTTCCACTGTGTCTTTAATGAGAGTTGGCTTTTTTAATGGCAAATTAGTATGCACAGATTAAAAAGGGACGGAGTAAAAGGGGGTCGGTGTGGATGATGCAGTCAACTGAGGCCTAAGCCTAAAGTGAATTTTTGTATTTATTTCTGCCTGTTCAATGTTTATCTTATTATTGTCAATTGACAATTCTAATCATGTCAATGTTCTGTGTTATACATTGATTACAATCGTTTTAATATTGTGGTGAGATGGAATAAAAGTTGTAATTAATAAAGAACTATAGGGTCCCATTAAGGAAAATGGGGGTAGGAGGTTCCATGGATGGGATACTGCTGGGGGCCTAGGGCACCCTTAATTCATCCCTGAAGAGACTCATCTCTCTTTCTTGGGTTTGAATTTTATTTATTATTTTTATATACTGCACATCATTTAAACACACGTGCGGTTAACAGAATACAGACCTAGTAAAACAATGAACATTATATCCATAGAATACAAATTTACAAAGCCATTCATAATATTAGAAAGCAAGATAAAACAAACATCCTTTTAATGAGTTTGCACTATTTAAACCCAGTGTAACTGTAACCCTTCCTCACTGATCTGAAGAGTGCAGAACTCTCCAAAGCTTGTCAGATACATTAAGTTAAGCCAAGAAAAAGGTTTTTAGTGCATCTCGTTTCCACATATCCATGTGGATCAACATGGCAACAATAATTCTGAGCAAATTTTAAAATGGATAAGTTAAATGAGTGACAAAAGCTTTCTAATGTGCGTTACTATCAATGGTGAATTTTGGGGAGAAAAAAAGGGATATCAGGACGCAGTGAGTCATACTCTTCAGATTCCAACTCCAGCTCTAATGTGGGAAAAGGATGCACGCTCAAAAAGGTTCCAGCAAGGCAATAAAAAATTACAGGTTGCAATCTGGCATAAAATCACCACTGGCTATTCTTCTTTGCCCTGTCTGAACTGTGAGATCTCAAGACCCCTAAGAGATAGAGATTGCAAGACTCATTTTGGACCCGATTCTACTCATCTCTCTGTAGTTTGAGCTTAATCATGCAGCATGATCTTTTTTTGGAGGGGGGATGAATGAGGGGTACAATTAGTCAATATTTTGAAATGATTAAATAGAAATCACATTACCCATTGACTTGAGTGTAAAAAATGTAAGCTAATTAAGGAAAGTGCATTTCATTATGAAATCAGTGTTCTGTCTTTAGCTCATTTGGACTGGGTTTCAAAACCTACGCATCTGAATGGTAACACTTCTCAATGTAAAGGGGATCAGCCTTTTAAGACAGTTCAAAAGGTCTCCCAACTCCTCTTTTATCCTCTGTTGGCAATGAGCAGCTAACTCCTGTGTGAAAGGTGTTTGCACATTCCTTTAGGTGCAGAGGACTGAAGGTTTAGAGATTGGGATCTGTAGAAGTTGGCGCTGTCTGGTTGGCTCAGTGCTGGATAAAGCAGTTATATGTTGACTTGCTCCATTCATTAGACTGGCAAGCCATGATGAATATTTTCTCACTGGTGGTGCCTGCATGAAATCTTGGTGGTAAATTAAAGAGGATCCGATTCAGAGATGGATCCAACTTGTTTTTTCCACATGCTGAATAAATTTAGGCTATTGATAGTTTTAAAAAATGACACATATTGCATCCAATTTCTGAAATGTGCTTCCCGTAGTCACCAGTCAGGAGAATATTGATCTTCAGAACTTTTGTAATTACACATTTGTGTAGGTCTGGCACATATGGCCCGAATAGTATATGGAAAGGTCCTTCCAATGGCTCTGATTTTTTTTGCCTCTGTTGGATTCTGGCTCATGTCTTCCATTCCATGGGTTAGCTGAGACTTGGATACTGCCAAGTCAGCGTTCATGACCCATTTGAGGGGAGCGACAGAAAGGAGTCCCACTCATATTGAAATGACAACTGCTAGTGCTCGTGATTGCAGGATCCTAGGAGTAGCCTGGGTGCAGGGCCTTGAGAAGAATTGTCACTATGGTGGCTGGGCTAAGGGAGTTGGGAGGGAATGTAAGATAAGGGTAAAATCCCAAGGTACTTTGGAATGAAGGCTCATGGTACTGGATCCCAACACTGGTTCTCACTGAGCTGGAAGCCCAAAGGAGCAAGAAGAATCTGTTACCCACAACTCTTTCCTCCCTGTCTCCCCAAAAATAGGAATTACACAGGAAGACTCCAATCCCACGTAATCCTATCTGTGCTCATCAGTCAGGCCCCCTTCTGTCACAGTGCTCTTTCATTCAGTCTTATTTATCTTGGCCCAATGGAATAAAGCGTAGTTACTGGCGAGCGTTTCCGCGTGGGCTCCATCGGTGCCGACGTCACCCATATGTGAAGACTACATTCCTGCTTGTTCCTGGAGATCATCCTATTTCCTGTGCTTCTCTATCCCTCCCTCATGCTCTATAAAACTTGCTAAAGAACATAATATATGCCATACTGGGTCAGAGCAAGGTCCATCAAGCCCAGTATCCTGTTTCCAATAGTGGCCAGTCTAGGTCATAAGTACACAGCAGTTTCCCCAAAAGACACAGGTTCCTCAAGGTTTGTATTGAGTCAAGCAGTGATATCCCAGGTCCTTTTAATAATGGTTTATAGACCTTTCCTCCAGGAACTTGTCCAAACCTTTTTTAAACCCAGCTACACTTACAACATCCTCCGGTAACAAATCCCAGAGTTTGATTACAAGTTGAGTGAAAAAATATTTTCTCTTATTAGTCATAAATAGGTTACCCTGTAGCTTCATTGCATGTCCCCTAGTCTTTCTATAGTCTGGCATAAACAATTGATCTACGTTTACCCGTTCCACTCCATTCATTAATTTATAGACCTCTATCATATCTCCCCCTCAGCCGTCTCTTTTCCAGGTCGAAGAGCCCTAACCTTTTTAGCCTCTCTTCATAGGAGTATCCTTCCATCCCGTTTATCATTTTGGTTGCTATTCTCTGTACCTTTTCTAATAACGCTATATCCTTTTTAAGATACGGCAACCAGAATTGCACACAATATTCAAGGTGCGATCGCACCATGGAACGATACAGAGGCATTATAATATCCTTTGTTTTATTTTCCATTCCTTTCCTTATGATACCTAGCATTCTATTTGCTCTCTTGGCCGCTGCTGCACACTGGGCCGAGGGTAGTAACATGTTATCCACAATGATGCCTAAATCTTTTTCCTGGGTGGTGGTTCCCAATGTGGAACCTTGCATCGTGTAACCATAGTTTGGGTTGTTCTTTCCTAGGTGCATAACTTTGCACTTGTCCACATTAAATTTCATCTGCCATTTGGATGCCCAGTCTTCCAATTTATCAAGATCCTCTTGCAATTTTCCACAATCCTCTTTAAACGTTAAATAGTTTTGTGTCATCTGCAAATTTGATAACTTCACTCGTTATTCCCTTTTCCAGGTCATTTATGAATATGTCAAAAAGCAGCGGACCCAGCACAGATCCCTGGGGTACTCCACTATTCATCTTTTTCCATTGGGAAAATTGGCCATTTAGCCCTACGCTCTGCTTTCTATCTTTTAACCAGTCCCATCCACAATAGTACATCACCTCCTATCCCATGACTTTTTAGTTTTGCCAAAAGTCTCTGATGGACCTTGTCAAGGCTTTCTGAAAGTCCAGATACACTATATGAACTGACTCACCTTTGTCTACCTGTTTATTCACACCTTCAAAAAACATAACAGATTAGTAAGACAAGATCTTCCTTGTCTAAAGCCATATTGGCTGTCTCCCATTAAGCCATGACTATCTACATGTTCAGCAATTTTGTTCTTTACGATGGTTTCTACCATTTTTCCCGGTACCGAGGTCAGGCTCACCGGTCTGTAGTTTCCTGGATCACCCCTGGAACCCATTTTAAAAATTGGCGTTACGTTCGCCATCCTCCAATCTTCAGGTATTACAGATGATTTTAATGATAGTTCACAGATTACTAATAGCAGGTATGCAATCTCATATTTCAGTTCTTTCAATACCCTTAGATGTATATCATCCGGTCCAGGTGATTTGCTACTCTTCAGTTTATCAAATAGTTGTAATAGATCTTCCCGATATATCGATATTTCCTTCAATTTTTCCGCATCTTTAAATACCACTTCAGTCATGGGTAACATCCCTACATCTTCCTCAGTAAAGACTAAAGCAAAGAATTCATTCAGTCTCTCCACTATCACCTTGTCGCCTCTTAGTGCCCCTTTAACCCCTCTATTATCTAATGGACCAACTGACTCTCTCACAGGTTTTTTGCTACTAATGTACTTGAAAAAGTCTTTATTATATGTTTTTGCTTCTGCAGCAACCTTCTTCTCAAATTCTCCCTTTGCCTGCCTTATCAATGCCTTGCATTTAACTTGCCAGTGATTGTGCTCTTTCCAGTTTTCGTCATTTAAATTTTTTCCATTTCCTGAAAGATGCTTTTTTTGGTAACAGCAGCCTCTCTGACTTCACCTTTAAACCATGCTGGCAGTTTTTTGGACTTCCTTCCACTTTTCTTAAAGCGTGGAATACAGCTGGTCTGGGCTTCCAAAATAATATTTTTCAACAACACCCAAGCTTGATGTAAGTCTTTAACCTTTGCAACTGCTCCTTTTAGTTTTTTCTTCACTGTTTTCCTCATTTTATCATAGTCTCCCTTTTAAAAGTTAAAAGGTAGTACTGTGGATTTCCTTACCATCCCTCCTCCACTAATTAAATCAAACACGATCATGCTATGATCACTATTGCAAAGTGGCCCCAACACCCTTATCTCCTGCACCAGATCTGGTGTTCCACTAAGGACTAGGTCTAAAATGGCTTCCCCTCTGGTCATTTCATGAACCAGCTGCTCCAAGAAGCAGTCATTTTTTTCATCTAGAAACTTTATCTCTCTAGAATGTCCTGCAAGTACACAGACCCAGTCAATACTGGGGTAATTGAAATCACCCATTATTATTATTTTGCTGTAACTTTTGTTAGCTTCCTTGATTTCTTTGAGCATTTCTAAAGCCATGTTGGCTGTCTCCCATTAAGCCATGACTATCTACATGTTCAGCAATTTTGTTCTTTATGATGGTTTCTACCATTTTTCCCGGTACTGATGTCAGGCTCAGCGGTCTGTAGTTTCCCGGATCACCCCTGGAACCCTTTTGAAAAACTGGTGTTGCATTGGCCATCCTCCAATCTTCAGGTATTACAGATGATTTTAATGAACCACATTTTCTCTCAGTAATGGTTCATTTGTCATTCTTGTGTTTTTTTCCCTGTTTCACCATTCTCTCATGTCTTATTTTATATCCATGTGCATCGGGTCCCTTACATTTAAGAGAAAAGGTTTTATACTAACTTCTGCCTTACATTTTGAAATTCTGGAATTGTATCTATTTCTGTCGTCCTAGCGATCCACTTGTAATTTCCCAGCTGAATGTGATCTCAATACAAAAGCTGAAATCTTTACGCTGGCTGCATCCCTAAACCTCTCCAGTTTCTCACCTACAGAAGAAAAATATCATTTTTGATGAATGATGTTATACTATAGAAAAACAAATTTTCAAAAAGGAAATCTCCTGCCATAATTCAAAGGAGTTGATAAATGGTAAAATAATTAAATAAAAGCACATCAAACAAATTGGTTTTAAATATTCCACACAGACATTTTTGAGCCTTAGTTGAAACCATTAATAAAGATGTTATCAAGAGCTCTGCTGAAAGAGGTTGGTCAGTTAATGTGTAAAGTACATGCGCCTCCTAAGCTGGCTGTGGGCTTAGTTTTTAATTTACAGAGCTCGTCACACTTTGGGGCATGTTTAGGAAAGCATTCTAGCAGGTAGCACGGGGTTCCCAGCATGCCAAGTGCACAATGGTAAAAAGTACCACACACTGAAAATGCAGCCGCGCTACAAATCCCATGGGTTAGGGCGGAGAATGGGCAGCATGGGCGATATTTGCTCTGTTGATGTAGCTCTTAGCATGGGTGCACTTAGTGCCACCTCAGCGGGTGGTAAGTGCACCCACGCTGATCACACCAAAACCGATGAACACAGAAGCGGCGCAGTACCTGTGCTGGTAGCCTGGGGACATGCTTCCATTTACTAGTGCGAGCCAAGAGCCACCCCTGTGCTCATTTTCAGGGCCATTCATGCTCTAGTGGCCTGCTGCTTAGTAAACATACTCCTTTACATTTTATAGTGAATTTGCTGGTGAAAGCTGCCAGATTGAGAACCATGACAATGGGACAGATGCAACATGGACTTAAGAGACATTGGTGGAAAGTTGCTTACACACCTGTGCCTAACTCAAGCCAAGTAGATTTTGTTGGGAAAATCAGACCTTACCCATGGTCTACCAGGGAAGTTCTAGAGAACCAGAAGGGAAATCTAGTCGAGTCAGACATATTAAGAAAACTCCAAAATAAAAAACTGTAAAAATCAGGTGAAGCCCACCTCAGGTTTCCCTAAGAGACAACGCCGATTTACATAGATTTCACACAGACTTTGAAAAGTCTGCCCAAACCTGTAACAATTTGTACAGTTAAGTCAAGAATCTGGACATTTGATTCTTTTTTTGTAGAAGAATTTCACTGTAAATCCATGGATTTTTTGTTAGGACTGTTTTTGCAAATGGTGCATATTTCTGTGTATATGGGGGGAATGTTTCATGGGGATACAGTCACCTGACTCAAATTATTAGGGAGCACACAACAAGGGAGTGGAGAAGAACCACAGCCAGCATTTTTTTGACAGCTATAGTTTTGGTCCTTGGTTGTTTGCACTTGTCATTAAGTTAAAGCTGATCAAGATATACTCTCACTGGCCTTTGATGCAGGTTTCTATGCTGAAACTCGGCCAGGATGGATTTTTTGAATAGAGTTTTGTGTTTGCAAAGACATCCTTAGTGTGGCTGTAAGTTCTTTTCCACTCCCTTGGGGTGCTGTGGACGATATCCTCTCCTGTTTCCTTCAAATTATTAGGGAGTCAGATCGGTACCTGTGAAATCTACCATCACCAAGTGCTCAATTCCAGCTTCCTAATTTTACTCACATTTTAGCTTGCATTTTGGATAGTCCCTGGAGTTTGTTTAAATTAAGGGAGTTAGCTACTACTAATTTCCAGCACTAGATGACTAGGTCACAGCTGTAATATGCTTTAACTTATCTGGCTATGTTGAAAATTGTCCCAAAAGTTCCCTAAACTTCCAGCCTAGCCTTACCCAGTCTTTGCCTTCTTCTGGCCGGCACATACCATCACCCCATCCTGCTGGTATGCTGCGGTCCTGGTATGTAGCAGACACACCTCATTTAGCTTTCACCAGCTATCAGTCACAAACAGCCTTTAGGCCCTGCCAAATCAAGCTTACAATTTAACCTTGCTTTTCACGTGCTGGACTGCTAATTTCTGGAATTTATCTGATTAATTCTTTTCACTGAAATCGAGGGGTTATCTTACTACTTCTACAGAAGCTCTGCCTAGATTTCTAGGTGTACCCATAGCTACAGAATTTCTTTAAGAAATACACACAGAGGATTAAATGAGATAGCACCATGCTACAAAGTTTTCTTTTCCTCTCATTCCTGAGCTAAAAACTGTGAGATCTGGGCCACAGAGCCAAGGTACATTAGCTAGGATTTTACTAAGCAGCCTTGCATACATTGTTGAAGATAATGTAAGTGTGCCTGTGCATGGGGGAGGGTTGGAAAAGGGAGGGGGTCCTCTTTCTGTGCATGTTATAGCATAGTCAGACAGGACACATTGGTCCCGGGGGCAGGGTTCTGTCCTGATAGAGCAGGCTTGTTACTTGATTCATTAATTACATGTATATACACCAAAGACCATCTCACTGTTTTAGTGGCACACATAACTGGTTAACAACGTTACAATATTAGCAACCCAAGCCAACAAAATACCCATTCCATTGCAAGCGAAGTGCTCCTGTAGCTACAGATACATGGGTGACCTACCGTGTGTACCTACCTAGACCCCCATTCTGCATTTTCCACCTCAGCTTCCCATCTCAAAGTCAAATACCCACCCTGAAACCAAGCTAGGTATAGACATTGAATCCATTTGTCTGAGGCCCACTGCCCTGATGTGGAGTTGCCACATCTCGGCTGATATTGATGTATACCATCCCCTATCCTCTGGCTTTGGCGCCCACCCCAAAACATTGCTGCAACTGTTATAAAATAATGGTAACTATTCTAAAGAACCAATGAGTATTTCTGGAGAAAAGTTTCTCCCAGGTGATACAGTAAGGAATAAAATAGTTAAGTCAAGACTTTAGGCAATATCCGTAGGGGTTAGCATGACACGCCTTCTCTGTCCTCGCAGAAGGGAGCAGGGGCTGGGACAGAGGGAACACTTGGCCTATATCACAATGACTATAATTGTCTTTCTTGTGTTCCTCACTGGCTCATAAGCCACTAACAAACATGGGCCCTGTGATGGAAAATGCCAGGTACAAGTCTAATGCTAAGCATGGCACAGGTTCTAACGTTCACATCTTCCTATTCATTCAGAGATTTCCCATCAGAATGAGAGAAAACACTAGCAGATTTAGCCCAATGAAATACAGCATTCTTATCTGTTAAAAGTAATAATGACTTAGGAAGGATTTTAAGAGAACAT
Source organism: Ichthyophis bannanicus (assembly GCA_033557465.1). Taxonomy (NCBI): domain Eukaryota; kingdom Metazoa; phylum Chordata; class Amphibia; order Gymnophiona; family Ichthyophiidae; genus Ichthyophis; species Ichthyophis bannanicus. The sequence goes on from CM066049.1 coordinate 126,626,939, forward strand.
TTCATTTCTTGAAAGATAAGCACAAGTCACACTAGTCTCTGTAAGCAGCAAAACATCAGCCTGCTTTTTGCTTAACATTATGCCTTCTCCTTTTGGCCACATGTTTAGACATTTTGGAATTAAGCACCAGGGTCCTTCACCTCTTTCCCTGAGTGCAGACGTCATGTTATGCCATGACTGTACTGACTTCTGATTAGGAACGGCTCTGTAGTATCCCCAAATGTAGAGCAAGAATGCTGATTTGAAAAATAAAATTAAAACCAAAATTTCTACTCAGGAATAAAATTAAAGTAAAATGAAAATGTTTAAAAAAATCCTCATGGTTTTAAAAATGTAGTAACTGACAAATGTATTGTCTTATATTTTGTCCAATACCACTGCTGCAGCCCATTTTCAGACAGTGAAAATTCAGTCTCCTCCTCCTCGAGCATTCATGACTAATTAACAAAGCCTTTTTGACATGGCAGATTCCCTTTCTTTAAGGCAATAACCCGTAATTGCTGGGGGTGAATTTTCCCTGACTGGGCTGCACAGATGCAAATGGTATAAACCACAGATTGATAAATGGTTTTGTGTGCATGAGCTCGAAACATGCAATCGAGTGTAAGAATGATGACGATTTAAGAGCAGTTTGAAGCCTGCTATTAACTGATTACAACTACAGGACATGCCCAGATGTATAGGAGACCGTCCTGGAGCTAGTGATCACAAGTTTCAAACTTTTGCCAATCTAATCATTTTTCAACTTAGAAACAAATTCAGGAAATGGGGCAAACAAGGAGGCTGAACACCGCTGAGGTACTCTGCTCTGCCACAGTGGGTCCCTAAGCAAAAGAGGACATGCACTGGATGGACAGTGGCAATTTTTAGACAGGCCATACAATACTGCTGACCTAGAACCTTTATGACCCTGCTTTTTTTAATTATTATTATTATTCTCAGTGAGGGGTGGAGGCTTCCACTGGTCTCGAACCAGTGTCCTATATTTTTTTTTTCTAGAAAGTCACCACTGGATGTGGACAATATCTTTGAAGAGATGATTCTCACAATTGATATGCTGCATGAATAAAAACATTAAAGTGTGGGATGTTGAGATGTGAGAGACAGGACGCAATGGAAGCAGAGCAGCAGGGTCCGCATAGAAATATGGTTAAATGAAAAATCATAATATAAGGTAATGATATTCCTGTAAGTCTGGAACAGCAGTACAGGAAGAGAAGGAGGGGGACAGAATGATTCTCTGTGCTATCAGCCATATGAGACAAGACTAAAATAAATGAATAATCAAAATAAATATTAAACACGAAAACTCTATAAATCTAACTTGAGTCCTGAAATGCCAAGAGAGAAGCGTGACATCCATAGTGAAGTAACCCACTCCCAGCAACCATTGAAGCTTTCTGTTCACACTGAGGAAAATGTTTTGCTTAAGCTGGTAAAATGGAACCAGATCAACTATTGAATGGATTTGGTCCCCTTCAACCAGCTGTAGCTGTGCATTAATCACGCTGATGCAGCTTGGCATTGAAGCAAGAGAAGGGGAGGCAGCAGAAGACAAATGACCATCCACTCACCTTTAATTAAGAAATTTGGAGGACTGGCATATGAAGATCTATCACACATCCTGGGCGGACCAGGGCCACACTGCTGTTGTCAGTTAATTCTGCGTTAGTAAGACACTCATGCAAGATTGATAATTTCATTTTTCCTTTGGTATTTATCTTGGGGGATGAAGGGAGCAGCAGTACAGTTTCTAATTCAGGATTATATATGTTAACTGCAAAATTTCTGTGCATTTCAATCTGCGGTCTGTGCAGTGTGGTAGTTGTTTGGTGGCTCTTCTTTGTAAGGACAAATAAAATGTTTAGTAAAAGGCGTAGTACTTGTGTTTTGAATTGCTTGAAGAACTGATTGTTAAATGATCATTTTTAAAGTGTTAAATTTTGAAATCAGCTTCTGTGTAATTTTGTTTGGCCTGTAACATACTAAGAATATAATGAAATTCACTAGATCATCAGAGGTTTGGCTTCCCGTCACCCTACATTCACTCCTTCCTCCATCACCCCCCCCCCCCCCACCTACTTCCCCACATTTGTGTCTGGAGTATGAGGAAAGTATAGTATAAAACACAAAGGGACTACAGATGATATCCAGATGCTTCCATTCTTGCTCCTTACCTCACTGCTTTAGACTACATCCAATCATAGTTTACTGCATGATGCCAACTGTAATGAAGGAGATGTCCAAAAACATCTTTTGCATGATATCTTGCTATATGCTTCATGGGATCAGGGGCACATTTGTACATCTTCTTTGATTACAAACCAAGAGGCTGATGTGCAGGTTAGTGGCTATTTTTAGTGAAATCTAGCTAAGGATAGAGTTGGACTTCTGGCTCATCTGCATCAATAGTGACATTTCTTGAGAAATTTCTCCCACGGTGCCATGATTGAGAACTTTGCATGTTTCTGCCTATGCCAATACATGGTAAATTTCAACAAAAGTCTTGCAGCAGCAGCAGCATGTCAAAGGGCTCCATTGGGGGTCTCAAATTCTCGGCAGTCTCCTCTTCCATGAACGTTCCTCTTCACAACAATGAGCCAAGGTTCAAATTGAAAAACAAATTGTCTCACCACTCTATTTATTTATTTTATTTATTTATACATTTCTTCTATACCGCCCCTTTCAGAGATCAAGGGTGGTTTATAGTTAACAATTGAACAACTTTTACATGGAACAGTGGTATTAACTATTTACAAGGAACATATTGAACAAAGAAACTTGTGTGTCAACTTTCTATTTACATATATACAGGAGTCCTCCTTCTCCTAAGAAGCCCCACACCGCCTTTAAACAACAACAAGTGATGCCCTATCCCTACATTCCCCCTATTCAACTCCAGATTTATCCCACAAAGATTCAAATCCAACAGAATAAGAACCAACCCCCACTCATTCCTGTCCCAGCACTACCATCTTGAAAAATGGTTGCACCTGAATTACCACAGATTGGCCGATTTGCCTCTGATTTTAACAGATCCACATCAAGCCTCCTTGAGATTCACATGGAAATCACTGAAAGATATCCTCAGTAGATCTAGGGTACGTAAGAAGGATTTTGCCAAAGATTCTTACCAGGGAGACCACTGAAATTTTTTCACAACGAAGAATGACCAGGCTGTATCCATACATATAAGAACATAAGAAATGCCATACTGGGTCAGACCAACATCCACCAAGTCCAGTATCCTCTTTCCAACCATGGCCAATCCAGGTCACAAGATCCTGTCAGGTTCCCAAAAAGATACATAGGTTCCAAAATTCTTGTCATGGGGCAAGCAGTGGATTTCCCAGGTCCTCTTTAATAATTGTTTATGGACCTTTCCTCTAGGAACTTGTCAAAACCTTTTTTAAACCCAGTTACACTAACAGCTTTTACTACATCCTCTGATAATGAATTCCAGAGTTTGCTTATGTGTTGGAAACAGGATACTGGGCTTGATGGACCTTGGTCTGACCCGGTATGGCATATCTTATGTTCTATACTCTGTTTTGATTTAAATGGAAGCTCTTTGGTGCTACTAAGCCCTGAGTGACTTAACAATGGGAGCATGCCAGATACCGTGTATGATAAACCAGGTAATAAAATGTTGAATCTGTTGATAACGATCTCTGATGTTATATGTAGAAACTAAAGGATGACCTTCTAATTCCCATGTGATAATAAATGGTATGTAAATCAGTCAGATGCCATTTTTTCTTAACTTCAGTGTTAAGTCCATAGAAAAACTAAGTTACCGATCTTGTCAGTTTAATGGGTCAACTGTATTCAAACTAATAGAGATCTTGCATGTGTCGTTAATTGGGGGTTTGGTCAGAGATTTAACAATCTCGAATAGTTCCCTAGGACGGTTTATGGCCTTTGACAATACTTTGGAAAGATATTGTTTTGTCACATCTCTTAACAGGACTAAGGTTGTGCGGTAGCAACAGGGAGTGTCTTTGCGAGGGGTGTAGACTGAATTGTCAGTGAACACATGATGACACAACTGTCACTTCAGCCCATTTGACAAAGGTGGTGTTGAGGGAGTGTTTAGGATAAGGTGATACATTTTGTAGCAATGGAATTATAATATGCACATGTGTGTGCATGTCTACTTGTTCTTTGCATGAAGGACATATGCATAAATCCTTTATAAGATTTCTTGGGATGTGCTACTTTCTTACTCTATTCCTCAGAGTAACAGTGAAATTATAGAAAAAACAAAACAAAATGGGAGAGGGGGTGGGGAAGAGATAAGATCAGAAAGACTTGGGATTTTGGAAAAATTGTGTTGGTTTGATGGATTATTCTAGATTGTCATATACAGGCTAATAGAGGAGAAGCCTACAGGGTCATTCTGAGGCACAAATAATCATGCCTTTTCCTGGTCCCGTCTACCTTCCCCGCGTCGTGTACGGGGAAGGTAGATGAGAGCGGGAAACAAGCAGATCAGGGGCGGCATTAGGGCGGGCAGTGGGCGGCCGTCGGCCCTGTACATCCGGGATCGACAAATTGCATGGGGAACTTATTCCACCTCCGAGGTGGAATAAGTTCCCCTAATCGCTAGGGATCGGCAGGCTTGGGGCACAGATGGGGCAGGGGGGGGGGGGCCCACCGAGGACATTCCCCGCAGCCCAACCCTGGCCTTAGGAGGCCAGATCGGGGATGGGCTGTGCGGGGAAATCATTGCTGGAGCCGGCGGCCAGGGATCACGGCTCTTCAGTGGAGCCGTGGTGCCACAGCTCCATTGAAGAGCCCTGACTGAGATAGCCAGGGAAGGCCTGTACGTGCAGGCCGGATGCAATTGAGGCCCCGGCCTGCACGTACAGCCTGTTCGCGATCTGATCCCATGGGGTAGACGTGCCCCACGGGATCAGAATCACGACTCCCTCTGTGCATCTGGTTCTGGCCAGACACACAGAGGGCCCAGATGTGTGGGATGGAATCGGGCCCCTAATGATTAGGGTAGAGCCTAAGAGCCAAATCCCACTGACATCCTTGTGGCCTTTGGCAAGTCACGTTTTCTCAGGTGCAAACTGAGATTGTAAGTCCTCTGGAGACAGAGAAATACCAACTGTACCTGAATGTAACTTACCTTTTGTGAGTTAAATGCCCTGAACGTCCATTGTAGTTCAGAGATTCAGCCAAATATTCTAATCTTTTTTCTGGGGATTTGCAAGATATCAATTGCAAATAACCTGTATACTGATGTTAACCCTTATCTAATACTACACTTTCCACAGGACAGGTTGAAGATTTCAGATTATTTTCTCTTACAATTTATCACATAAATTTGCTACTTCAGTATTCTTTTCAGTTCAGGAACTGATCTACTGCTAGGGCATACTATAGATGAGGCAAGTCGTGTTGCTGGCCACTGGGAAGGCAAGACTTAGGCCTCTTTTGGAAAGCTCATTGCAAGGCTTAATCTTGTGTGTCCTTAAAGTGCTCCTGACAGCTGCCCCCTCCCCAAAGCAATAGGGCTTGAGAGAGCTTGAAATACTTTCAACGAGTTAGGCTGACCCAAAATTCGGAGCAATGGTTGTCATTGTAGCCCATGGTCTGCTAAATACAGAAGCAGGCAAAAACAGACAGGAGTGATTCCCTATCAGACAAAGCCAAATATTTAGAAAGCACTTTCTTGCATCATGAGAAAATTGCTAGGGAGGGGGAGGGGGGTTCTCTAAATCTTTTTTAATTTATGTGGCTCAGGAGTTTTGGCGGAATTGAAACCAAGGAATAAAAACAAAACAGAGTGTGTGAAGTTGACGCATGGACAAGGACTAGAGGTTGATTTTCAAAATATTTCCCTGCATCCTTACTTAAAGCTCAATCTGAAGCCCCAGAGAGCAGGGTGCCGCTGCTTTGTCTGGACTGTGAGGATGCCCCTTGCTGCCTGTCCCCCTACCATCCACCCTTTTCATTCTAAATTCTCTAATTCCCCTGAGCAGTTGTGTAAACAGCACGGTTATTAAAATTCCCCCATGCTGAAAACAATTAACATATCTAAGGAAATGTGACAAGGGGGAAGGTGGAGGCCTCTTCATTAAAGATACACAGAATGTAAATGTTCGGAAATGTTTCTCCTGGCAGGTGTGGCTGCGGTGCTGAGTCACTGCACATCTGGAGTGTGATGGAGTTGGTGTGGCTCTTTCTGGATATGAGAGAGAGAAGAGGGAGAAGTGTCTTAAGGTTAAGATGTGCATGACAGCAACATACCGACAACTGTCAACCATGGCCCATTACCCAAATTTTGGAAGCAGTAGACAAGGCAACACAAAATTGTTTTCTGGGGCACATCCTTCGGTGACGCCAGATTGAATGTTAAAACATTTCAATTTATTTCTTGGGAGCCGAAAAAGACCTGACCTCTGGTCTCATAGCTTACAAGGCTCAGGGTCTACAGCAAAATCCTGAAATGGTTACCCAGGCAGCTGCAAAGCTGCCTTACAAATACATGCATAAAATCTATAAACACAATGCCAGGTGGGGGGAGGTTTGTTGCTTTCTTCATTTTGTTAAAAAACAAATGCACATCCCTAGAACCCTGCTCCACAAACTTTCATCACCCCACGCACATGTACTGTACATACTGTTTCTTCAGTGAGCCCATGTGATGCTTCAGCGAAGCACAATATGTGACATCATCAGTTATCCCTTACACAGCATCTCACTTAGTTCTTTATGCTTTGGAAGATTTCATACGATGATGAAATGGTTTTATGACAAAGCATGACGTGTTTTTGCAACCGTTATATAAATAAATCACATTACATCTGTCTGCCTATATATGTATAGAAAGAGTAGTTACTCACCTGTAACAGGTGTTCTCCAGGAGCAGCAGGAATCAGTCCTCACATATGGGTGACATTGACGTCGATGGAGCCCTTGCGGAGCATTTCCCCAGCTTTCCATGAAAGCCTTTGGGAATGCAGGCACGCATGCGCGGTTCCCTTCCCGCCTAAAGGTGCCATCTTGCTCAGTCAAATGACATAGCTAAAAACAGCACACAAAAATGTAAAAATAAACTATGTACAACTGCAACTCCCAGGGGAGGAGGGAGGGTTGTGAGGACTGATTCCTGCTGCTCCTGGAGAACACCTGTTACAGGTGAGTAACTACTCTTTCTCCAGGACCAAGCAGGAAGTCAGTCCTCACATATGGGTGACTCCCTAGCTCTGGGCTACCAAGGAACCCAGGCTGAACAAGAGAACTCCCTCTAGTCCAAGCATCAAAGAAAGGCTTTTCACTGACAGAACCTCCACCGGTAGCCCAACAGAGGGCAGGAGTTGCCTAAACCTCAAAGAGATTCCGGAGTACTGCCTGGTCAAAAGCACTGTCCCTATGGGACTACCTCTCCAGACAGTAATGGGCCGCAAAAGTCTGGCTTGAGGACCAAGTTGCAGCCCTGCAGATGTCCAACGGTACAGAGCGGAGGTGAGCCACTGAGGCAGCCATTGCCCTGACACGATGGGCCGTGACCCGACCCTGCAAAGGAAGGTCAGCCGCCCTGTAAGCCCAGGTGAAATAGCCACCCATATGGACAAGGTACGCTTGGACACAGCCAACCCCAAATTATTAGGGTCAAAAGATATGAAGAGCTGAGTAGCCCTTCTATGTCCCTGCGCACGGTCAAGGTAGAAGGATAAGGCCCTCCTACAGTCCAGGGTATGCAGAACTGCTTCAGCCTGGCTTGCATGGGGCCTAGGGAAGAATGTTGGAAGAACCACCTCTTGGTTAAGGTGGAAGGAGGAGACAACCTTTGGGAGGAACTTTGGATGAGTCCGAAGGGCTACCCTGTTCCCATAGAAGCGGGTGTAAGGCCTGTCACAGACCAGGGCCTGAAGCTCACTCACTCGCCTGGCCAAGGTGAGGGCTATCAAGAAGAGTGTCTTCCAGAATAGGAAGCGTAGAGGGCAAGTAGCCATCGGCTCAAAAGGTGGGCGAGTCAGTTGTTGCAAGACCACATTCAACTCCCATTCAGGAGCAGGAGGACGAATTGGAGGCTTGAGCAAAAGCAAGCCTCTGAGAAACCGGGACACCAAGGGGTGAACCGACAGAGAATGTCCTTCCACCAGTGAGTGGTGAGCTGCTAGAGCTGAGAGGTGGACCCGAACAGAATTGGACTTAAGTCCTTGATTTGATAAGTGCAGTAAGTACTGAAGCACTACTGGTACAGTACAGGAGAAAGGATCCTCTGTACGTAGCTGACACCACACAGAAAACCTTTTCCATTTGAGAGCATAGGTTTTTCTAGTGGACTGTTTCCTAGAGGCTAGGACAACCTCCTCAACTTCAGGAGGTAGGCCCCAGGGAGCCAAAACTACCCTTGCAGCCTCCAGGCCATCAAATTGAGAGCTTTGAGATTGGGGTGAAGAAGGGAACCCTGATCCTGAGAGAGAAGGTCGGGTTGCAACCCCAGAGGCAGTGGGGGATCCACTGCCAGCTGAAGCAGAAGTGGAAACCAAGGCTGTCTCGGCCACCTGGGAGCCACCAGCAGGACCGAGGCCTTGTCCTGGAGAATCTTGAACAGGGTTCGGGCCACCAAGGGCATGGGAGGAAATGCATACAGGAGGCCCTGAGACCAGGGAATCAGAAAAACATCTGCTGCTATCCGCAGAGGATGCGGTTGCCTGGAGCAGAACTTTGGCAGCTGTTTGTTCAGAGGACTGGCAAACAGATCTATGGATGGAAGTCCCCATTTCAGGAAAATCTTCTGAACCACCAAAGGATGGAAATGTTGAGTTTATTAAACAAGCAACAAAATACATACAAAAAGCAGAAACAATCACCCCAACCAAGTCCCACCCCCCCCCAAAACCCCCACCCCCCCCGACATATCACAAAACAAATATCACAACCCCCCCGTGTCCCATCTCCCCAAACCCACCACCAAACCCAGCAATCAACACACGTGCCCCTCCTCCCAACAACAACCCACAAACGTCTCTGACAATGTCCATGTCCCCTCCCCCCCTCGGTCCATTGTCCCTGCCCGACCCAACCCCTCCCTGCAAGAACACCCCAAAGCAGTCCACACAGTGTCCGTCTTGCAATCCCTGAACCCCTCCCCCACACAACAGTCCCCACCAGTCCAAATGTTCATGCAGTCCTCCAGTGTGTGGGAACTGCCAGACTCCCCCCCCCCAACCCCCTCAAAGACAGAGTCCCCTGTCCCCATCCCTCCCCCTGCAGCGGGAGCAGCAGCTCCCCCTCCCTCCACTCCAATCCCTGCCCCCTCCCCATCCGTCCCACAGAACCAAACACATCAAAAACAAGCCTCCCTACCCCCACCCCCCAAACAGAAACATAAGGGCATCTGAAGCCCATCCCCAACATAATCCCACCAAAACAAAGCATAAACTAATCATACACATCAAAGGCTAAACACAAAGCAAAAGTAACATAACCCCTGTGCTGCCCTGCGATCAGCCAGCAGAGCGGGATGCCCAGGACACAAAAAGGACATACAAAACCACTAACAACAACAACAATTGGGACAGCCCCCTCGAAGAGGAAAGGGAGAGCGGACAAGCGGTCTCACCCCTGAAGCAGCACCAGCTCACCCCCCCCCCCCCCCGGGAGAAAAACAACCCCAAAGTCATACTCAGAAATAAACCCCAGGGAAGGGAACCCAACCCCTCCTGCCACACCCCTCCCCTAGTGAAACAAAAACAAACCTCAGAGCCCTACAGGGACGATAACCCCAGGGAACCCCTCCCCCTCACGGGGGGCGGAGGGTGAGGTGACGCCACAGACGCTCCCAACGATGGGCTTCCACCACCCGCCTTTCACGTTGCGCCATGCTGGACACTTCCTCCAGAATGTCCCGCACCACCTCGTCGAGGGGCAGGACCAACCCCCGGGTCGAGACATGACAGCGCGCTTGCCACAGGTGGTAGCGCACTACAGCCGTGACGAGGTAGAGGGTCCCGGAGTCCTGCCTTTGAGGAAAGGACCAGGCCCCGTACACCCACTCCGCATACGTGAGGAGGGAAAGGTCGCGCAGGTGAAGAGCAGCGGACACCAACCGGCAGGCCCCCACGTTAAAGGGGCACTGCCGGAGGAAATGGTCCATGGTCTCCGCCTGCCCCTCACACCCGGCCCTCGGACAGACCCGCTCGGCCTGTGACCTGTACTTGAGGTTGTCCCTCACGTACAAACGCCCGTGGAAAGACAACCAGGCTACATCCCGAACCTTCTTCGGTAGCCGAGGGGAGTTCAACAGCCGAAGGCCCCGCTGCATCACATCCGCCGGACAGTCCCGCAGGGCCCACCGTGGTTGATAGTGAGAGGTGAGTACCATCCGGTATAATCCTTTCCGCCCCAAGGACTGGGCGAGCGGGTCGGTCACCCCCCACCGCCGAATGAGCCCACCATCACAAATACGTACGATGGGGCCTGTTCCCCTCTCCGGCGCACACGTGGGACCGAGGACGCCCCCTCCCACTGCTCCCAGAAGCGGGAGAACCATTCCCGATAGGAGGCCACCCACCAAACCCCACCCCCTTCCCTCATCCTACCTAAGTGAAACGCCATAGACAAGACTGACAGGAAAACAAGGGGGTGCAACATACCCAAACCACCCTCTGCCCGATCCAGGCAGACAATGTTGCGCTGGACAGGGTTCAAGCGGTTACCCCACAGAAAACAGAAAAAGACGGCACAGACAGACGCCTGACGGGACAACGGAAGGACGAAGACCGTGGCTACGTGCAGAAAGAGAGGAAGCAGAAACGTCCTGAGGAGTTTGATCTTCTCCTCGTACGTACACCGCCACCCCCTCCACCGCAGCACCCGACACCGTGCAGTCTCGAGACAACGGTCCCAATTGGACTCCGCACAGTCCTCCGACCCGAAGACGAGGCCCAAAACGCGGACCTCCCCCACGGGAGGAGGAAAGGGGGCGCAGGAAGGCGGGGAGGCCTCCGAGGGGCCCAACCACAGCATCTGGCACTTGCTGTGGTTGACAACAGAGTGGGCTACCTCCGAGTACTCCTCCACGGCCTCCCGCAGGGCCTCTACCCCTTCAGTGCCGTCCACGTAAACTGAGATGTCGTCAGCGTAGGCAACGACGGTCACCGGGGACGCACCAGGCGCCTCCAGGCCCCGTAACCCACCTGAGGACAATCTCCGGAGGAAGGGGTCGAGGGAGAAAACATAGAGCAGGGGGCTCAAAGGGCACCCCTGCCGCACCCCCGAGGCGACACCAAATGGCCGTCCGAGCCACCCGTTAATAAACAGGAAGCTCACCCCCCCTCGGTACAGCGCCTGCATGACGAAGAGGAAACCTGCAGGGAGGCCGAAGTGCTGGAGCACCACCCACAGGTACCGGTGACTGACTCGATCAAAGGCCTTGGACTGATCCAAGGAGACCAACCAGTGGTCCCGTTGGAGCGACCGGCCTCTTTCCACCATCTCCCGGACTGTGGCGACAGCGTCCAGAACCCCTCTCCCCCGAACGGAACAATACTGGGAAGGGGACAGCAAATCGCCCGACACCTCCACCAGTCGGTTGGCCAAACACTTGGCCAGGATCTTCCGGTCCGCGTTCAGAAGAGAGAGCGGCCGCCAGAAGTCCAAGGAGCTATCGTCCTTCCCCTTGGAGAGCAGCAGCAGGACAGACTCACGAAATGACCGCGGGAGAGACCCCGTGTCCATGATCTCCTGAAATAGGGAGGTCAGGAAGGGGGCCAGCTGGGCGATGAATGTGCGATAGAACTCCACCGGGAGCCCATCGCGCCCAGGCACCTTCCCCAACGGCATGACACGAATCGCCCTCTCCACCTCCACCTGCTGAATCGGTGCAGCGAGTGCATCAACCTGTGCCTGGACCACAGCCGAATACACCGGGGGAAGGCCCAGGTACTCTCGGATATGGGTGAGGTCCACGGGGCGATCCCCAAACAGGTCCGAGAAGTATTCCCCCACCATCCGCAAAAGGTCCTCCTGGGAGGTATGAATGGTACCGTCCTCGCCCCGCAGGGCCATGACCTCCCGACGCCGAACCCTCTCCCTGCAAGTCAGGAAAGGGTCTGGAGTGGCGACCCCACCGGCCGCCCCCTCGAAGCATAGGGAGGCATGGCGATCGTAAAGCAGGCCACGGAGCTGGACGCGCACCTCTTCAACCTCCTCCCGCGCTGCCCCTCGGGATACCAAACAATCCAGCGACCTCCGGAGGACAGTGTAGGTGAGGTAGCGGGATCGAGCCATGGAGGTACCCCGGGAACGGAAGAGTTGTCGGGCACGCGTCTTCACCTCATCCCACCACGCGCCACGGGAAGGAAAAACACCCAACAGGGTCTCCTGGTCTGCGAGAAAGGCCAAGAACTCCTGGACCACCTCTGATGTTGCCAACAACTGCACATTCAGTCGCCACAGGCCAGGACCCCTGCTAAGCTCCTCGTGGTTAGCCAGGAAGGACACGGAGAGGACGCGGTGGTCCGAAAAGTCAACCGCCTGCAACTGCGGAGGGGAACACTCCACCCGGGCACTCACATATATCCGATCGATACGACTCCTGCAGGTCCCATGGTAGTAGGTGAAACCCGGCGACCGTGGAAAGGCCTGGTGGAAAACATCCACCAGGTCAGCCGTCCGGGTCATCTCGGCCAAAAAGAGGCCCTCGTAACTAGGTGGGCAACGCTCCCCCCCTCGGTCCTGCAAAAAGGTGGTGGTGTTGAAATCCCCGGCGAGGACCACCAAACGGGAGGTGTGTAGGTAGGGGCGGATGACCCCAAACAGGGTCTTCCGCGCCAACTTAGACTGGGGGCCGTAGACCACCACGAAACGAAACCGATGAGGCCCACAGTAGCCGTCTAAGAGCAGACACCGGCCCTGCTCCAGTTCCCACACGTACTGCACCTGAAATCGGTTAGACGTGAACAAAACCGCTACTCCTGCGTAGGGCTGTGCCACAAGTGACCAGTACGAAGGGCCCCACCTCCACTCTCGCTTCGCCCGATGAAGGCTAGCGAGCGAGGTGAGCCTGGTCTCCTGCAAGAAGATGACATCCAGCCCACTCGTAGAAAGAAAATCATAGGCCATAGCCCGCGCCTGGTCTGAGAAAATGCTGGCCACGTTGATGGTGGCGCACGAGAACGCAGGAGTGCACGCCATGCCTATTTCGAGTGCAGTGACCCTTTCCTCCTCTTCTCACCAACCCCGGGATCCCCAGAATCCCGCTTGCAGGACACGCCCGCGAGCTGGAGCAATTCCTCCTGGTCCACGTCGACCACCTCGAGGATCTCCTCCTCCTCCCGCTCAACCCTATCGCCCCAGGAGGTGCTGGCGCCCCCGGGACCACCAGGCAAAGCTGTCGCGAGGGCAGACCCAGTCCCCACGGGATGAGGAGGCACAAACGGGTCAGGGGTCGGAGGAATGACCTCCTCCATGGGGTCCACCCCCTGTGCTGCCCCCCCCTCCCTGGACAAAGACTGCGACAATACGACAGTGCCCACCCCCTCGGGGGAGGCCAGGGTGGCCGGGTCAGCAGGGGGCTCCTGCGAAGGCCCCGAACCCAACTGCGGGGGTACAAACCCATCCTCCCTCACCCGTCGGGCGCCAGTATCCCCCTTGATTGGAGGACCCTGACTGCGGCGCGCCTTCGGCATCTTTGAAGGTCGCCGCTGAGGAAGAGGGGCCGCCCCCGCCGCTAACCGCTCCGAGCGCCGCACAGGAAGCCCTGCCTCCACAGGCAAGCCCTCATCTGCCTCAGCCGCATCAGCAGCCAAAAAGACGAAACGGTTGATGTCCAACACGGGCTCTGCATCCGGCAACGGGGATGTCTCCCGTTTCTTCCTTTTGGACTTGCCACCCTTGGAAGGGACCGTAGTCCATTCCTCAGGTGGCACCACCCTCAACCCACTATCCTGTCGTGATACATTAACCTCCACCACATCAACCCTCTCCTCCTTCCTACCCGAATCCCCTCCCCCTGGTGGCTCCCTCGGCTCGATGGACTCCTCTACCCTAGGGCCCTCGGACTCCTCCTGAGGGAGAGGGGCCTCCACAACCTCCTCCCGCACAGAAGCCCGAGGTGGAGTGACGGCATCCCCCCCCGGTCCATTGTGTGACGCGGAGGGGCAGCGGGCGAAGGGGTGGCCCAACTCCCCGCAAAGGTTACACCGAATTAGCAGACACCCGGCCGGGTGCAGACCTGCTCGGGACAGTTCATGCTCAAATGGCGAAATGAGCCACAGCGGTGACACTCGCGGGGTTGCCCGAGGTAATAGCACAAGATGCGATCCCGACCGAGAAAACCGGCCGAGGGCACGTGCTGCACCACGTTTCCCACCTCATGCAAACGGATCCTGCCCTTCCACGACCCGTCCCACACCCCTAGGGGCCCAGCGCCCTTAACCAGGGGTGCGAGGAGCACCGCATGGCGCGACAACCAAAACTGGATGTCCTGCCCTGGGAGCGACTCATTCCTGGATAGGATGGTCACAGGTACCGTCCCCTGGCGAGAGATAGGCACAACACGAAAGTCAGCCCACCCTCCCTGCCCCCTCTGCAGCTGGTATCGGTCCCAGAAAATCTCCAGCCCCCGTCTCAGCATGAAACTAACATCATATTCAATGGTGTTGTTCATGTGGATAAAGGCATAGAGATCTCCTGGGAGAAACCCCAGCCCAAGGACCATCCTCAAGACCTGTTCCCTGGCTGGAGGGGACCCCTCCCCAGCCCATCGGATCTGCGCCACGTTGCGCTGTCGGACCTCACCCCCTACCCCTCTTTGGAACCCTCCCCCACCTCCTCCCCCTCCTGCGGGGCCATTCCCCTGGGAGTTCCCCCTCCCCCCACCTTCACCCGACTTCCCCGGAGTGGTGCCCGACCCCCTCAGAGCCTCCGCAAAGGTACGGGGGGGGGGGGAGCCGACCCCCCAGCTCCCATCCCCTGCCTACCTTGGCCTTCCCCTGCTGCTACCTGCGGGGGATCCTGCTGCTGGTCTGCAGGATCCACAATCTCCGCACATGGGGCAACCTGAGAACTGGGCAAGATCATCTCTGCCAAAACCGAATCTGGAATGCTATCCTTTCCGGATCCCTGGGTGCCACCGAGAACCCCTGGATCACCCCCTGCCGCCACCTCCATCTGCTGAAAGGCAGCAAAGGCCCCAGGAGGGCCCGTCGGGGTCTCCAAGGCTAATCGCAGGGCATCACAAACCTGGTTCTCGGTGACACCCAGGGGACCGGAAGGCTCCCCCAAGCCTCCTTCCCGCGTTCCCGACCCAGCACAAGGCTCCTGGGTCTCGGCCACCACTACCGGGGATGGACCCCGCTCCCCTTCATTCCCGGGATCCAGGGGGACCACCGCCCCCCCTGACCCTACTGAGAACAACTCCTTCCCTCGTTCCAAATCAGCCACTACCACCTTCCCCACTATATGACCAGTCGTCCGCTCCCCCCTTTCCTCCATCCGCCCTTCCCCTAACCCACCGTCTGCTACCCCCTTTACGGCTACCGACAACAAGGCAGGACCTGCCCGAGACAACAGGGCAGATCCCCCACCCAGAACATCCCCCACACCTCCACCCCCCTGCCCCTTGTCCCTCTCAGGTCCTACCTGGTTGTCGGTGCCAGACGTGGCACATGGGTCCAGAACCACCTGGCCGGTAGCCAAGGCTCCAGCAGGAAGGGCGGACGCCCCCCTGCGAGCCAGGCCCCCTTCAGCCACACTGGCGGAAAATGCAGGTGCCTGTTCATCCCGCTCCGCTGACACAGAAGACAAAGAAACATTCTGTCCCTGCTCTTGACTCCCCTCAGGGGCTGCAGAAAACGAACAGCAGCCCCTACCCTGCTCCTTCCCTTGTCCTGCACCCCTCCGGTGCCAGACAGCCACCTCTGAAAAAGATGGGCGGCCATCCTGCAGCCGTCGAGGATCAGGAAGAGCAGCCAAAACAGGGGAGTCGCTATTCACAGCAGCCCCCCCACCCCAAGTCCGCACTGAAAATCCGGTATCCACTGCAGGGGAATGAACTCGGCGGTCAAACAGCACAGAGCCTTGAGATCCCCGACGCTGCTGCATCGGATCCGAGTGCGAATCACCACCTCGAGGACATTTTTCAGCGGAGGACGAGCGGGGAAATCCAGGCAGAGCCTCCTCAGACCGCCGTCGCTGCTCCTGCGGCAAGGCAAAGACAGAATCCCGGCTCGCTTCACACTTCCGGGAATACCCGGAAGTGACATTACACCCCTGGCGGCGGCCATCTTGGAGTGTCGATCGGGCTGGGGGAAGCCCTGCAGAGACCTCCTCCATCGGGGCAATCCTTGCATCGGCGGCAACGGTGAGAAGCCTGACGTCACGGGGAACTGCCTGGCGGCCATCTTGGGGCACCCCACCAACACACGCTGATGTCGGGAGAGCAGGAAAATGAATGGGAAAGGCCTGCTGATGGGAAAGATCAACTCCTCGGACACCCTGCTCACTGCCCCAATCATTAGTGCAGGAAATCGATGTCTGCAATCGGGTCGTCGGCGGGGCTGTCATCATTGGCTCCAAAGAATCTAGGTGGGCAGGGACCCCGCCCCCAAATGCCCAGGCACCAGCTTTCACCAATTCAACTTCACCCTGAAAGGGCAACAGAGAACGGGACTGTCGATTTCCTACCGGCTTACCCACCCCCGGGGGTCTCCCCTGGACTACAGATCTACCCTGCCATCTATCATAGTTGTGATACACTTCAGACAGGGACCCACAACCCTGGCTCCTCAGATAGATGATTTCCTGGTGTTTAGCCTTCAAGGCCCGCTTTACCCCCTTTCTATAGATGGTATAGGCCACCCACTCCTCACCGGGAATGGTGGCCTGCAGGCTCTCCAGATGGGAGAGCTGAGTTTCCAGCTGGGCCGCCTCCTTCTGGAGACCCTGGAGCCGCCGTACTGCCACCACAATCTCCTCTGGGGCCCTAGCTGGTTTCTGGAAGGATGGCAGGCCCGACCCTCCGTCCTCATCCTCAATGGAAGAGGTAGAGGCCTCCTCCAGGACCCGAGGCGGAGGGGGGAACCCACCTCCTCCAGCACCGTACGGGGCAGGCTTCCAAGGCCTCCCTAGGGCCTCTCCCTGCCTCCACCCAGCCTCCACACCCTGCCTGGGGAGGAGAGAGGAGCCTCCTCCCTGGGGCAGCGGGCCCAAACCTCCGGGCAAGTGGGTCCCTGTTCCCTGACCATCTGTAGTCCTACCTGGGGAGGCCCCCTCCTGGGGTATCGGCTGAAGACAGGTCCCAGCATCCTCAGTAGTCTGCACCAAAGGAGGCCTACCAGGCCTGGTAGGCCTCTGAGCCTGGGCCTCTCCTGCTGGAGGTGGCCCAGGGCCCGACATCCAGCCACATGAAGGAAGCAGGAACTCCTCCCTAACAGGAGCTCTGCAGAACAGGTCTGCTCACCACAACAGCTGAACAGGAAGTGGGAGGAGCTGCCACTCGTGGGGCTGCAGAATCCTGCTCAACTTGTCGGCTAGGTAGTTTTCCTGGCCAGGTAGATACACAGCCTTGAGGAGCATGTTGTGCCTGAGAGCAAACAAGCAAAGGTCCTGTGCTTCCTGACAAAGGAGCCTGGACCCAGTTCTGCCCTGCTTGTTCACATAAAACATGGCTACCTGGTTGTCTGTCTGAACTAGGTCAGACTGATGAACCAAGGTTGGAGAGAAAGTCTTGAGGGCTAACCGAATAGCCCTGAGTTCCAGTAGATTGATTTGCTGTGCGGCTTCCCAGGGAGACCACAGGCCCTGGGTGCACTTGCCTAGACAATGAGCTCCCCAGCCCTGCAGGGAGGCATCCGTGGTCAACACCACTGTGAACCCAGGCATCTGAAAGGGTACCCCTTGCAGCAGATTGGGTGGGTGCCTTATCCTGTCTCAGAGGCTGCCTGTGGCTTGTGACCACTGAGTCCGAAGGCACCACTGTGCAGGCCTCATATGGAGCCTGGCATTGGGGGTCACATGTACTGTCGAAGCCATGTGGCCTAGAAGCCTCAGGCAGAGTCTGGCGGAGACAAGCGACCTGCTGAGAAACTGGTTTGCTAAGTTAATCAGTCTTTGGGCTCTGTCTTCTGGTAAGAATGCCTATGCCAGCAGAGAGTCCAACCTCGCCCCTATGAACTCCAAGTTCTGGGAGGGGAGCAAAGTGGACTTTGCGAAGTTTATTACAAACCCCAATCTTTGAAGAAGAGCAATAGTTCTGACGGTGGCCTGTCGGGCCTCCTGGCACGTCTGACCTCTGATGAGCCAGTCGTCCAGATAGGGGAAGACAAAGACTCCCTGATTTCTCAGGTAGGCTGCTACCACTGCTAAGCATTTGGTAAAGACCCTGGGAGCGGAGGTGAGGCCAAAAGGCAGTACTCTGTACTGATAATGGTTTCCTCCCACAATGAACCTGAGGTACTTTCTGTGGTCTGGATGAATGAGGATGTGAGTATACGCATCCTTTAGATCTAATGAGCATAGCCAATCTCCCTGCTGGAGGTAGGGCAGAAGTGTTCCAAGAGTAAGCATCTTGAACTTTTCCTTCTCCAAGAACTTGTTGAGGTTTCTGAAGTCTAGAATAGGTCGAAGGCCACCGGTCCTTTTGGGTACCAGGAAGTACCTGGAGTAGAACCCATGACCTTGCAAGTGGGGCAGCACAGGCTCCACCGCCCTGTCCACCAACAGACCTTGGAGCTCCTGAAGAAGATCTGTGTGCAGGGGAGGCCTTGGAGGCTCCCCTGGAAAGTATGGAGGAGGCAGTTGTTGGAAGTGTAGTAAATAGCCCTTGTGGACTATGCTAACACCCAACTGTCTCCAGTGATGAGTGGCCACTGGTGGGCAAACAGGGCGAGGCGACCTCCTGTGCAGGGTTGGGAGAGCAGGGACGGAGAGGCTATGCCTAAGGAGTCAAAAAACCCCACCCTGCTGAGTGGGAGCAGGGGCCGGAGGCTTGGGGGTCCTCTGCCTACGGGGCCCATTACCCTGCCCCTTGGCTTGCTGACCCTGAGGGGCAGCTTGGGCAGCCTGGTACTGTGGGTACTCTTTGTAGGCAGTGCCCTTCCTCGGGTAAAAGGACTTTTTACCCGAGCCCTTCTTTTTGTGAGAAGGGGCAGAAGTCTTCCTAGACAGCCTTGTCCTTGTGAGGTGCTCGGTCTCGAGCTGTGCGGCCTTCTCGGTCATGGGCTTGCCAAAAAGGTTCTCACCTCGGCAAGGGACATCTACCAACTTGTCCTGAACCCATGGCTCGAGGTCCGATGACTGCAGCCATGCCTGGCATCGAGCTGCGATGCCGGCTGCCGCAACATGGGCCGAAGCCTCGAAGTCATCGTAGGCAGCGTGGGACATAAACTTGGAGCATTCCCGGATCCCCGAGGACAAGGACTTGAACCTCTGCAAGGGTTCCCCGGAGAGACCAGCAGAGAACCCGGCCAGCTCCTTGGCCAGGTCTCGCAAGTACATGCCCATGTACAGCTGGTAAGACTGGACATGGCAAGCAAGCATCGAGCCCTGGAAGCACTTTCTACCAAAACCATCGAGGTTCCGGGCATCCCTGCCAGGGGACACTGCGGAGTGCATCTTCTGACTTTTCAGGCGATGCATGGTCGATTCCACCACCATGGAATGGTGTGGTAGCTGCGCCTTTTGAAAGCCAGGACTCTTCCGGAGTCGATAGATGGAATCGACCCGCTTGCTTAGAACCGGCGCCGAGGCCGGTGCCTTCCACATGCGGAAGAGGAGCCGTTCCAACATCAGAGGAACTGGAACAGTAAAGGCCTCCTTCGGAGGAGAGTGGTATTGTAGGGCCTCAAGCTCCTCGGCTCGAGGCTCCTCCTCGGGGTCCGCAGGGATAGCCAATGCGGTGGCCATATCCCGGACGAACTCCGAGAACCGGGTATCCTCCGGGGGGGGGGGGGGATCTACTCCAGGGCTCAGACTGCAGTGAGTCCGATGGGACGCACCGAGTCCGGAAGGTGTCGGGGGACTCCTCGTCCTCCGTCTCCCAGGCGGACTCGTCCAATGAGGAATCGGGGTCCAACCGCGCGGGCCCTGTGAGCACCCTCCCCGACGCCGAAGGCACCGGCGTCGACACCCTCGGTCCCGAACGGGAGGTCGAGGAAGACCGCAACCGAGGTCGACCTCGAGCCTTTATGGTCTCGAGTATCGGCTTGGTCTCCGGGGTCGACTTCGATGTCGATGTCCCGGTGGTCGGGGCAGATGCGCCAGACAGGCTGGCCATCAGTGCCTGCTGCGGTTCCATGAAGGCAGACAGTTTGCTCTCCCAGGCTGTCAGCCTGAGACCCAGCTCAGGAGACTCAGCAGCCCCCGACTCAGGCCCCGGTGGCGCTGGGCTCGACATCGGCTCTCTGGGAGGAGAGTCCATGAGGACTACAGGGCTTACGTGTCCAGCAGACTCCGGCTCCACTCGAGGTACTTTGGAAGGCTTCTCCTGTTCTACAGATCCGGGGCGACGGTCGGGGGTCTGAGACCTAGCTCTCGAGGAGCCAGGGACCTCTTCTGATGACGCCCTCGTGAGCCGCTTCTTCCTCTTTCGTTCCTGGTCGGGGGACCCCCTGTCCGAGGAGCCCCGACGGTGCTCGGGATCCGATTCCCGAGATGTCGAGGCCTCAGACGAGGTTCGGGCCCGGCCGGAGGCCGAGTCAGAAAACCCCTTTCCTTTTGGTGCTGATGACTTCGGAGTGCCTTGGAAGACATCTTTCCACATGGTCCACACGTCTTAGGATCGTGGTCAGGACCGAGGCACCGAAGGCAGCAGTCGTGTGTGTCAGTGAGAGACATCAGCTTGCACTGATCACACTTTTTAAACCCACTGGAAGCCATCGGGGAAAAAAAAGAGTCCCCGCGAGGTCAAAGGACCGGCTTTCCAGGGAAAAAGAAAAAAAGGGCACGAACGCCATCCACGAAGGGCAAAAACCGAAAAAAGAAGATCGAGCTCGTTACCGGTGTACCGAACCCGGCGGAAGGGGAACCGGCGTCGAACCGGAGAAAAAAATAGCGAAGGATCGCCAAAAAAATCTGACTATTTTCCGGGAGGACTAGGACACACGTCCGGTGGGCTTCACGGAAAAAGAGAGACTGAGCAAGATGGCACCTTTAGGCGGGAAGGGAACCGCGCATGCGTGCCTGCATTCCCAAAGGCTTTCATGGAAAGCTGGGGAAATGCTCCGCAAGGGCTCCATCGACGTCGATATCACCCATATGTGAGAAATGACTTCCTGCTTGGTCCTGGAGAAAGAGGAAGAATAGAACTGACTTGCCTTTTTAAAGTTTTGTTTGATAAACATTATTATAAAATGACAAAAAGCCTGAATCTTTTATTTCTGAATGAGTTATGGATCCTACTAGGGACTGGGATGATCAGACCCGTGAAGGCACCTTCACAAAGACCATTTATGTAGCTGCAGTGACGTCCAAGTGAAAACGTCTGCAAATGAATAGTAATCTTAGAGGAGAGGGTGGGCACATGTAAGTCCAATGTAGAATTAGCATATCTTTGCCCCAGTGCCCCTTACCATGGCTATGCACTTTATAGCGCTGGAATGCACAGAGATTGGCATCCGCATGCAGCGGGAGGAACCATTTTTCAAAGAAACGCGTCGGAAAAACCAGCGTCGGAAACCCAGTGACTTACACGCGTGAGTGCAGCTTTTACAACTGACATATGCAAATCCAGACATGTAGATGCCACTAATAACTACAGAGACCTCTATCTTTCCCTTGTGATTTCAAGAGGGAAATAAACATTGAGGGGACATGCAGAATATTCTCCTTAATCCCGTCTGTGCAGAGAAAGGCTAAAAGGAGCACTTTTCTCTTTCTTAGTCCTGTTGGGAGGGACCCTTTCTGAAATGGCCATTTATATGTGAATGTGATTTATACACATAAGTGGTCATTTTTACATCTGTAAATCATGAATAAGGTTTCTAAAACAATCCCCTTGATCTCCTCGGTGCTTGACGTCTTAGCTAATCATTCGTATCTCACTTGGGTTCTATGTTTTACCCAGGTCCTGCCACTTAGCTATTGGGGGGCAGTCAGTGGCTGCAGCTAGCACTACTAAAATGGTTGGCTACACTGCTGTAAATTAAAACCAGTTATTCAGTACCAGTGCAGTTCCAGCGAGGTGCTCAATATCCAGTTTGCCCAGATTGTAGTTTTGAAATCCAGTCAGTGGTGATATTCAGCCGTGAATCGGATTGCCAAGCTGCATCACGTCGGGACAGCCTTTTACTTGTCCTAACTTGATGCGATTTGAATGTCCAGTCAGTGGCTGAAAATCACTGCTCACCTACCAGATAGCCAGCAATGCCACCCCTTCTCTGTACCTGGGGGCATCTCTCTCAGTGGCATTTAGGTGGTTTTCAAACTCCATAAATGCTTCTGAATAGGCCCCCCCCCCCCCATTATACTTTGAGGGCTGTATATCTTAGCAGGTGACACTGAGAGGACTTTGCATTATAGAAATCTTTGCAATTTGGAGCGGGGGGGGGGGGGCGCGGGGGAAGGAAAGGGTTACTTAGAGGAAGGCAGACTGAACTTTTCCACCAAACTTTCCTCATTATTGCGCTTATTGCCATGAAGTCGCATATTTCTGAATAAAGTTCTGTTTATTACCAGAAGGGACATAAAATCACAGAGCAGTTATTGGGTTATACAGCACTTACACTTTGATTAGTCTCACTTAATTAATTTAAAAACCTGCAGAACATTATGAAATGCAAAGGAGATTTACATTTGGCCAGAGCAGGAGTAGAGCAGTGGTTCTCAACGCTGTCCTCAGAGACCGCTTGGCCAGTAGCACAGTGAATATGCTTGAGATTAGTTTGCAGCTCTCTCTCAAGCACATTGACTGTAGATATCCTGAAAAGCTGAGCAGCCCAGCAGTCCCTGAGGACTGGGTCGAGAATTGCTGCAGTAGAGCGCTCAGGTTTTGGTGCATGTGGCTTTTGCTCAAATCGAGTGACCCTAGGGGAGGCATATACGCCTGCTCTGCTTTTGTCTGACCCTGCCTCTTTTCTCACATGATTAAGCCAGACTGTATTGTTTGCAGAAATAAGCCTGGAGAAGTGTGTGCAACTGTACTGTATCTTTCATTTGTAATTTGCTTCTATTTCATGGCCCCCTAGTGCCACCTTTACCTCCAATGCCCTTTTAGCCATTCTGTAGCCCCTCCCTCCCCATGGGTGGCCAAGAAATCTGTTAAATAACTCTTCTCTCACCCCCGTATTGCCCCTACTGCCTCTCACCTGGCTAGGGCACTGCTGTCCTGGCACAGATATTGGGAATTTAACAAAAAACTGGAATCCTAAGAAGAGTCTCTCCTATCAAACGTCATTCAGATCCATTCATGAAGAGTTGCGCTATTACATGCATATGGATATAGCAAAAGCAATGCACCGCAAAATATGTGAAGAGTTACTTTTCCCTTGTTACTTGCTTCTGAGTCCTCTTCCTCCACCCACCTATACACACAAACCAGTGTGCAGCGACGGCTAAGAGAGCAAACAGAATGCTAGGAATCATAAGGAAAGGAATGGAAAATAAAACAAAGGATGTTACAATGCCTCCGTATCATTCCATAGTGCGACTGCACCTTGAATACTGTGTGCAGTTCTGGTCGCCGTATCTTAAAAAGGATATAGTGTTATTAGAAAAGGTACAGAGAAGAGCCACCAAAATGGTAAAGGGGATGGAAGGATACCCCTATGAAGAGAGGCTAAAAAGGTTAGGGCTCTTCAGCCTGGAAAAGAGACGGCTGAGGGGAGATATGATAGAGGTCTATAAATTAATGAATGGAGTGAAACGGGTAAACATAGATCGATTGTTTACGCCATCAAAATATACAAAGAGTAGGGGTCATGCAATGAAGCTACAGTGTAACCTATTTAAGATTAATAAGAGAAAATATATTTTATATTCAACATGTAATCAAACTCTGGAATTTGTTACCGCAGGATGTAGTAAAGGCTGTTAGTGCAGCCGGGTTTAGAAAAGGTTTGGACAAATTCCTGGAGGAAAGGTCCATAAACCATTATTAAATGGGACCTGGAATATCACTGCTTGACCCAGTACAAGCATTGTGGAACCTGTGTCTTTTGGGGAAACTGCTAGGTACTTATGACCTAGATTGGCCACTGTTGGAAACAGGATACTGGGCTTGATGGAGCTCGGTCTGACCCAGCGTGGCATCTCTTTTGCTCTTATCTATAAGGCCCTGGTGCAATGGCACACACACTCACTCACGGGCTGTTACAAATATTTAAAAAATGTACAACAAATCCACAGCATAGGCCAATTCTTGTCTCAGTAGTGTAACTGGACTCACACAGCTCACAATGGCCCTTAGATCCAGTACAGTTTATATCGCTCTAAGGCCCTTGAGTAAGTGGTGTTTCCTGTGGACCCCAAGTGCGGCTCCCCAGACATGAATGCATTTTTCTTGCTTTATTGGAGGTCTGTCATTGGCCCCTACAAGCCAGTTAAAGGATTAGGAGACTGGCACACTGAAAACCATTGGAAAGAATGATGCCCGCCTCGGTTCCCCATCTGGCAGCCCATGAGGTCAGCAAGGCAGTGCGTAGAAAGAAGCAGTGAAAGGCCCCAGAGATCAGGTTGAGCTGAGAGAAATAAGGGTGGGGGTTAAGAATGGGGATGCCATTTGGATTTTGGATTTAATTACCTACTTTTCCAAATCAAGTTCAAGGGCACTTAACCTCGGGGGACAGAGAGACAGATGGCTGAGGAGGATGTGTCATTGGCCTGGGTCAGTCAACAATGTCACTGACCCTTGCTTCGCATGGGGAAATTTTGTCATGCCAGTTCCAGTCCCATTGGGTTCAAAATGACCCCTACTTAAAATATATCTAACACAAATGCTCTACTGCTTTTTCCCATTCCAAAACACTCTGAATTGCACTGGATGTAAAAAGAAAGGGACTGCAAATCCCAGAAAGCTTTGGAAGAATGTTAAAATGGAAACAAGAAAATCAGAAAATGGCTTTAAACCACTGGAGCTCAGAAACCCTCCAGCATAGTAACAGTGTATGACAGCAGATAAAAACCAGTACGGTCCAGATAAAGACCAGTATGGTCCATCTAGTCTGTCCAGTAAGGTGGCTAGAGTTGTTGTACCCGTCGCTCCATGCAGGTCACTCCTCTCTATTTGTTGAAGAATAAGAACATAAGATAGGCCATACTGTGTCAGGCCAAGGTCCATCAAGCCCAATATCCTGTTTCCAACAGTGGCCAATTCAGGTCACAAGTACCTGGCCAGTTCCCAAAAACTGGGGGACAATCCAATTGTCCAAAAACTGGGGGACAATCCACGTCTTGTCCCAATACAATCCTGGCAGGATCCACAATGCTCGTATTGGGACAAGACGTGGATTTCCTGGGTCCCCTTGAATAATGGTATATGGACCTTTCCTCCAGGAACTTGCCCAAACCTTTTTTAAACCCAGCTACACTAACAGCTTTTACTACATCCTCCGGTAACAAATTCCAGAGTTTGATTAAGTGTTGAGTGAAAAAAATACTTTATTTATTTAACAATTTTTCTATACCACTTGTCTTATATTCAAAGCAGTCTACATTGAACAATATACATAGAACAAGGTCATTAAACTTGGAGAACAAGGGTATTAGCAATACTAGTTACATGATTTCTTGCTATGGGTTATGGGGATGTTGTTAATTGTATAGTTGAGTGCCTAAGACTGGTTGTAGTCACTAGGATGGTATGGATGGGTTCCGCTTTTTTTGTAGTGGCTATGTTTCGCATGATGGTTCTGCTTCTGGTCCATAGTACTCTGAAAAGAGGTGTGTTTTTAAGGCTTTCTGAAAATCCCAGAAGTCATTGGTGGTTCTCATTCTTTCCGGAAGCATGTTCTAGAGAGATGGAGCATATATTGAGAAGGCTCTGTGACAGGTTGTCTGTTTTGCTTTAGTTTTGTTCTTAGGTATTATTAATAGGTTTTTATTGTTTTTCCTTTTTGTTCTGTTTTCAGGGTCTTTGCTGATAAGCATTTGAAGAATTGGTGGTGATATTTTCTCGTATTAGTCTTAAATGGGTTACATTGTAGCTTCATTGCATGTCCTCTAGTCTTTCTACTTTTTGATGGTGTAAACAACCAATCTACGTTAACCCGTTCCACTGCAATCATTAATTTATAGACCTCTATCATACCTCCCCTCAGCTGTCTCTTTTCCAGGTTGAAGAGCCCTAACCTTTTAAGCCTCTCCTCATAGGGTATCCTTCCATCCCCTTTACCATTATCGTGGCTCTTCTCTGTATCTTTTCTAATTCTGCTATATCCTTTTTTAAGATAGAGTGACCAGAATTGCATACAATATTCAAGGTGTGGTCGCACTATGGAACGATACAAAGGCATTATAATATCTATGGTTTTATTTGCCATTCCTTTCCTTATGATTCCTAGCATTCTATTTGCTTTTTTTGCCCCCGCTGCACACTGGGTGGAGGGTTTCAATGTATTATCCATGATGATACCTAAATCTTTTTCCTGGGTGGTGATTTCTAAGGTGGTGCCTTAAATCGAATAACCAAAATTTGGGTTGTTCTTTCCTAGGTGCATAACTTTGCACTTGTCCACATTAAATTTCATCTGCCATTTGGATGCCCAGTCTTCAATTTATCAAGGTCCTCTTGCAATTTTTCACAATCCTTTGCTTTTTAACAAATTTGAAAAATTTTGTGTCATCTGCAAATTTGATTACCTCATTCATTTATTCCCATTTCCAGATCGCTTATGAATATCTTAAAAAGCAGTGGGCCCAGCACAGATCCCCGTAGTACTCCACTATTTACTTTTTTTCCATTGAGAAATTTGACCATTTAGCCATACTCTTTGCTTTCTATCTTTTAACCAGTTCCTGATCCACAATACAACACTGCCTCCAATCCCATGACTTTTTAATTTCACCAAGAGTCTCTCATGAAGGACCTTGTCAAAGGCTTTCTGAAAATCCAGATACACTATATCAACTGGCTCATCTTTGTCTACCTGTTTATTCATACCATCAACAAAATATTAGAGATTAGTAAGTCAAGACTTTCCTTGGCTAAATCCATGTTGGCTTTCTCCCCTTAAACCAGGACTATATACATGATCAGTAATTTTATTCTTTATAATGGTTTCTACGATTTTGCCCAGTACTGATGTCAGACTCACCAGTTTGTAGTTTTCTGGATGATCCCCGGAACCCATTTTAAATATGGCCATTACAGTGGCCATTCTCCACTCTTCAGGTACTACAGATGATTTTAATGATAGTTCAGAGATTACTAATAGTAAGTCTTCAATCTCATATTTCAGTTCTTTCAGTACCCTCGGATGTATACCATCTGGTTCAGGTGATTTGCTACTCTTCAATTTATCAAATAGTTGTCATACATCTTCACGGTTTATCGATATTTCTTTAAATTCTTTCAATACATCACCTTTATATACCATTTCAGGCACAGGTAACTTCCCTACATCTTCAGTAAAGGCTGAAATAAAGAATTCATTCGGTCTCTCCGCTATTACTACTATTGCTACTACTACTATTGAGCATTCATATAGTGCTACCAGTCATACGCAGCGCTGTACAGACATGTAAGAGATAGTCCCTGCTCATCAGAGCTTACAATCTAGTTAAGACAAACACAGAGCTGACAATCTAGACAAGACAAAAACACGGCACTTACAATCTAGTCATGACAAACACAGATGTCAAGATCTGAAAGCAACAGTGAAGAGGTGAGATTTCAACCTGGATTTAAAGAGGGCTAGAGAGGGTGCCTGGCGTACAGATACTGGTAGCTTGTTCCAGGCATAAGGTGCAGCAAGGTGAAAGAAGCGAAGTCTGGAATTAGCAGTAGGATTGGAGGGCATAGACAGAAGTAGTTTGTTAGAAGAGCGGAGTTCCCGAGAGGGGTTGTAAGGAGAGATAAGAGATGAAAGGTACTGAGGAGCCGCAGAGTGAATGCACTTAAAGGTCAGAAGGAGAAGTTTGAACTGGATGCGGAAGCGGATAGGGAGCCAGTGAAGTGACTTGAGAAGAGGAGTAATGTGGCTATGGCTTTGTCCTCACTTAGCACCCCTTTTACTCTTCTGTTATCTAATGGTCCAACTGACTCTCTCACAGGTCTTGTCCTAAGAATGTACTTGAAAAAAATTTTATTATGCATTTTTGCTTCCATGGCTAGCTTTTTTTCAAACTCTCTCTTTGCCTGCCTTATCAATGCCTTATGTTGCTTATGTTGTTTCCTGTTTTCATCATTTGGCTCCTTCTTCCATTTCTTGAAAGATCCTTTTTTGGCAGCAACAGCCTTTCTGACTTCACCTTTATACAATCCTTGCAGTTTTTTGGTCTTCCTTCCACCTTTCTTAAAGTGTGGAATACATCTGTTCTGGGCTTCCAGGATAGTACTTTTAAACAATGCCCACATTTTATGTAAATCTTTAATCCTTGCAGCTGTTCCTTTTAGTCTTTTCTTAACTATTATTCTCATTTTATCATAGTCTCCCTTTTGAAAATTAAACTGTAGTACTGTGGATTTCCTGCCATCCTACTTTCATTTATTAAATCAAATGTGATCATACTATGATTACTATTGCCAAGTGGCCCCAACACCCTTATCTCTTGTACTGTGGCAGGTGCAGGCCTGTGACCCACGGTGTCTGAACATAAGCAGGCCAGCATGGCTAGCTTGACCTGTAAATGAGGCCTGTGGAGAGGCATATAGGATTGCACATCCCCCAATATGCTGCTATTGTAAGATAGAACTCAGTAGAAGTATTGAATTAGCTTAGGTAGGCAGAACTGCAGAACTGAAAGATGGAAAAATACAGAAAGACATGTTTAAAAGTTACTGATAAGAAAAAGTACATCTGCAAAGAAATAATTGGGAGAGTGCTGACAGATGAGTTGCAGAACCCTGCTCCTCTGCACGCACAAATTGGTTCTATGGCCTTGAGAGTGTGAAAGTAACAAGTTGATGAACTGACCATTGTAATTGGGACTAGAAGGGGGGCATGCAGGTGTCATGCCCACAGAAGGGACATAATTGGATAAACTTATCAGTACCGGGACCAATGGAAGGGGTACGGGAGGTACGGGAGAGTACCGGGACCAATGAAATGTTTTTCTATACCTAGAATGGAACAGAAGTCTATAAAAGTTGTTGTAATGCTTGAAAACTTTGCTCAGCCATTTTGAAATTGACTGGTTCGAGACTTGTGCACAAATAAATGATTTGGACCTTCTGAACAGACTCCTGGTATCATTGGTTTGTCTGCGCTTTGCTGCTACATATTCTTGGTGCGTTGGCCGGGAAGTTGTGGAATCAAAGTGTATATAGGGCAATATACCACGACTTTCCGCCTCTATAGGCTTGGTCCTGCCGGGATCGCGCCCTTCCGACGAGGGCTGCTCCCTGGCGCCACCGGTCCCTTGTATCGGAGGGAGCTGGTCGGACCTCGGCGGGTGCCGGGCCCGGTTGGAGCCAACGCCTCGAACCCGAGTGAGGGGAGTCCGAGGTCCAACTCATGCGCCTGCTTGGGAAGTTTGAGGACCGGATCCGGTGAGTATAGTTTTGATTTTGGGTCTAGACAGAAATAGAAAGAGCAGTACTGCCATTGGAACTTGGAATTTGGAATTTGTAATCTCGAGATATTGGGAATTGGTAAGAGAGCATGATCAACTCTCAAGGAAGGGCCGAGTAACCCCGCATGGGAATTCGCCGGGTGAAACCCTCATCCTTTTTGTAATTGGGAAAAAGACTAGTCAGAATAGATAGAAACGAATGCATTCTGGGATACGTTGCTAGCATGATTGTGTGAACGAAGTGTGAATGAGAGGTCTGGCAGCACGGACCAAGTGAAGGCGGACCCCTGAGTAGCGCATTTCCTGACCGGGCGACCGCGTTCAGGTCGCGAAAAGGGGGAAGCGATTGTCGTCTTGTCTTGTTATTTGTATTCCTTATACGTTTCCAGGGCCGTGAGGACCCCTTACCCACGGTCCGCCCTCCTTTTCCCTTCTGTCTGTTGTTGCGCGCACACATCGAAATGGGAGGGGCGGGGTCTACTAGAAACACTCCATTAGAATGTATGATCGCACATTTTAAAGAGGGATATTCAGGAGATTATGGTATTAAAATGACAGCAGCCCGTTTGCAGATTTTGTGTACTAGGGAGTGGCCCGATCTAGACCCCATCTGGCCCCGAGAGGGAACGTTCAATGTAGAGATTATTCAGTCAATACACCGTAGAGTGCGGATAGCGCACCCCGATCAGTACCCCTATATAGATTCCTGGTTAAGTATTTGTGAAGATCCGCCCCCCTGGGCGCAGCGCTGTTATGAGGAACAGTGCAGAATAATGTTAGCGAAAACAGATTCTAGACAGAAAACGGAACAGCCTAAAATGAAGCAGGATAAGAAAGCCAGAAAGAAGCCCATCCTGGTAGATCCTGATTCCCCAGAAATAATTCTCAGGCAGCCCCGAACCCCAGGTCCAATAAGAGTAGCCCGGCGTCCTGCCCCAGAGCCCCAGAGACGGCCGGAGCCGAGGCGGGACCCAACCCCTGATCCACCTCCCGGAGGGGAGGAAGACGAGGAATTAGTTGAAAGAGAAGAGGAGGACATAAAAAGTGAGCCAGAAGCGGAGGTAGACGAAGGAGAAAAAGAAAATGCCCCAGATGAGGAGGATAGTGTACAAGCGATTGCTAGCACTAGCACGCCAGTAAAAGAGAAACCCAAAGCAAAACCTGTTGAGAAAAAGAAAGTGACCCCTTCAAAGGCAATTACGACAATAACCCTTAGATCCCAAAAGACACCCACGACAGCCAAAATGTTTCCCTTACGGCAAGTCCCGGGAGTGCCCGTAAAGAATGATAATGATGAAGTGGTAGCGGGACCCCTAACTTATGTGTATATCCCTTTTTCTACAACTGATTTATTAAACTGGAGGTCGCATTATGCCTCCTATACTAGTAAGCCCCAGGAGCTGACAGAATTGGTAACTAGCATTATGGAAACTCACCAACCCACTTGGCCAGATTGCCGTCAGCTCCTGACCACCCTATTCACAACAGAAGAACGAGCAAGAATTAGAAAAGCAGCTATCGAGTGGATGGCAGATAACCCTGTAGCTCCAGGACAGGGGCAGAATATAATAGACCGTCGGGAAGCAGCTCAGAGAGAATTCCCGAATGAAGACCCCCAATGGGATCCAAATACAGATGAAGGATCCACAGCCCTAGCCCGTTTTCGCCAAGGCTTTTTACAAGGCCTGAGAAGGGGGGGCCAGAAAGCTATGAACCTTTCCAAAGTTGCAGGAGTTATCCAAGGGATAGATGAGAGCCCAGCAGATTTTTATGAAAGATTAACTGAAGCATACAGAATGTATACTCCCTATGATCCCGAGGCACCAGGAAGTTTATGTATGGTGAATTCTGCTTTTGTAAACCAGTCTCAACCAGACATTAGACGTAAATTACAGAAATTAGAAGGGTTTGCGGGCATGAATGCAACACAGTTAGTGGAAGTCGCTCATAAAGTGTATGTGAATCGTGATACTGAAAGACAGAGAGAATGTGATAGAAAGATGAAGAAGAAAGCTGATTTTTTGGCTGCGGCCATAGTTGAAAAGAAAAGGGGAGGTGTCCCTAGTCGAAGGAGCAGAGGAAGAGGGCGGGGTCAAGGCGGAGGCCGGACCCAAAGGTTAGGCGTGAACCAATGCGCCTACTGCAGAGAGGAAGGACATTGGAGAGATACGTGCCCGCAACTCGAAGACGCCCAGCAGGATGACGACAGCAGTCATCAGTGGCGAGAAGAAAGACGAGGCTATCCCCGAAGCCGAGGAGGAGCCAATCGAGAACAATTCCAGCGAGAGAGAGGAGGAGCCATTCAAGCATTGGCCACACCAGCCCATGATGAGAATGACGTGGATTAGGACAGACCGGGCTCCAAGTTTGCTTTAGGTCTCCAGGAGCCTATGGTCGGAATACAAATAGGAGACCAAATTATGAACTTTATGGTTGATACTGGAGCACAGCATTCAGTAATAGACAAAAAGATAGCCCCATTTACTACAAAAGCAGTCACCATTATAGGAGCAACCGGTGCCAAAGCCACGAAGTCTTTTCTTCAAAACCGAATATGCAGTCTAGAAGGACAGCAAGTAACTCATCAATTCCTTTACATGCCCGAATGTCCAGTGCCATTACTGGGACGAGATATGCTAGCCAAGCTTCAAGCACAGATATCTTTCTCTGAACAAGGAGAAATGCAAATGACAGTAAATTCCCAAGCCAAACCAGCAGGAGTAATGCTGCTGACAGTGCCCCGAGAAGAAGAATGGAGGTATTACGTTGATGACTCCATCCAAGACACCTATTTTGAACAAACTTTAAAGAACATCGATGCACCACCTGGAGTATGGGCAGAAGGCAGTCCACCAGGCCTAGCCAAGCATATAGCTCCAGTAATTGTAACTCTCAAGCCTAGTGCTACACCAGTGCACGTCAAACAGTACCCTCTCCCAAGAACTGCAATTGAAGGCATTCATCGCCACCTACAAAGATTGCTCGAGTATGGCCTACTAAAAGTATGTCAATCCCCATGGAACACTCCACTTTTGCCAGTAAAGAAACCTGGGACAGATGATTATCGCCCAGTGCAAGATTTGAGAAGAGTAAATGATGCAGTTGAAACTATACATCCAGTTGTACCCAATCCTTACACTCTTCTAGGACTGATACCTGCTGAAGCTACCCATTTCACTGTACTGGATTTGAAAGATGCATTCTTTTGCATAAGATTAGCCCCTGTAAGCCAAATATTGTTTGCATTTGAATGGCAGGACCCCATCTCTGGAAGAGGGGGCCAACTCACCTGGACAAGATTACCCCAAGGATTCAAGAATTCACCTACCATCTTTAGTGCTGCACTGAATCAAGACCTTTCAAGCTATCCAGTAGCCCCGGGGAAGAGAGTGCTTCTCCAATACGTGGATGATCTGTTGATAGCTGCCATATCAGAAAGTGAATGCATACTAGCCACCAAAGACCTCTTGCAGTTACTAGATGAAGCTGGATACAAAGTTTCCAGAGCCAAAGCACAGCTATGCCAAAAAGAAGTGAAATACTTGGGTTTTCGTATTACCCAAGGAAGCAGAAGATTAGGCAGAGAAAGAAAAGAAGCAGTATGCAGAATTCCAACTCCAACAACCAGAAAGCAAGTCAGAGCCTTTCTGGGAGCGGCAGGATATTGCCGAATCTGGATACCCAACTTTGCCCAAATTGCCAAACCACTGTATGAAGCCACAAAAGGAGAAGAAAAGTCGCCACTGGAGTGGGGACCTGAGCAGGATACAGCCTTCAAGACGTTAAAGGAAGAATTGATGTCATCACCAGCACTTGGACTACCAGATGTCCACAAGCCTTTTCACTTGTTTGTACATGAAGCACAGGGAAATGCCTTGGGCATGTTGACTCAGAAATTGGGAAATTGGGAGCGACCTGTAGCATACCTATCGAAACAATTGGACCCTGTGGCCAAAGGATGGCCACCATGCCTGAGAGCAGTTGCAGCTACAGCGCTACTAGTGAGTGAAGCAGACAAACTCACACTAGGACAGAACATACGAGTCACTGTGCCACATGCAGTCCTTGCCCTTATGGAACAGAAAGCAAATTATTGGCTCACCAATTCCCGAATGTTGAAGTACCAGAGCATGTTATGTGAAAACCCACAGATACAACTTGAAGTGAGCCATGCCTTGAATCCAGCCACCCTGATACCCATCAGTGAAGAACTCCCAGAACATGACTGTATCGAAGTCATGGAAACTGTGTTCTCCAGTCGACCTGACTTGACAGATGTGCCCATAGACAATCCTGACCAGATCTATTATGTTGATGGGAGCAGTCTCATCCTTGATGGACGACGCTGTGCCGGATATGCAGTCGTCACTCAACATGAAGTAGTTGAATCATCAGCTCTAGCCTCAGGCACATCAGCCCAGAAAGCCGAATTGATAGCACTTACCAGAGCATTGTTGTTAGGAGAAAAACTTGTGCTGAATGTATATACAGATTCCAAATATGCCTTCACTACCTTGCATGCCCATGGAGCTCTCTATAAAGAAAGAGGACTCATCACATCCGGAGGAAAATCAGTCAAGTATGGTCCCGAGATATTGATGCTACTTGATGCAGTTTGGGCCCCAACACGTGTAGCTGTCATGCATTGTAGAGGACATCAAGCAGGAAAAGGAGAAGTTGCCCGAGGAAATAGATTTGCAGATGCCTCAGCACGACAAGCAGCTATGACAGGACAGATTGCCCCACAAGCTATGCCAATGCAAGCAGCATTGTTTCCAGTACCTTTGAATCTATGGACCCCACGATATACCACCAAAGAATTGGATTACTATTGTAACAGAGAAGACGGAATACTGAAAGATGGATGGATTGAGCTGCCACCAGAAGAGGGCAGTCAACCTCCAGGACGAATAGTAATTCCTGAACTATTAGGACCATCTTTTGTCAAAGCTTTCCATGAAGCTACCCACTATGGGAAGAGTGCTATGGAGAAAGCACTCAGACCACATTTTTACATCCCTCTGATGACAACCATATCAGCCTCAGTAGCACGTCAATTTCTAACCTGTGCCAAAAATAATGCCAAGCAAGGCCTTATTACGGCACCCCGAGTTCAGTCAGGAGGTGTCACCCCCATGCACAACCTCCAAGTTGATTTTACCGAAATGCCAAAAGCCAATGGATACCATTACCTATTAGTATTAGTTTGTACTTTCTCTGGGTGGGTAGAAGCATTCCCAACCAGAACTGAGAAAGCCCGAGAAGTTACCAAAGTCTTAATGAGAGAGATTGTCCCCAGATTCGGAATCCCAGCAGTAATAGGGTCAGATAATGGACCCTCATTTGTCTCCCAAGTTACTCAGCAGTTAGCAAAAGCCTTGCAGATACAATGGAAACTCCACACTGCATACAGACCCCAGAGTTCAGGGAAAGTTGAGCGAATGAATCGTACCTTGAAAGCCCAAATGTCCAAGCTTTGTCAGGAGACACACTTGAAATGGCCCCAAGTGCTCCCCATAGCTTTACTCAGAATACGCTCAGCTCCTGTAAAGTCAACAGGATTTTCCCCTTTTGAAGTTCTGTATGGTAAACCCCCACCAATAGTGCAAGGAATTAAAGGAAGTTTAGCCCAAATTGGTTCAGAAGTAACCAGACAAGAACTCCTAGCTCTTAGTTTTGTTCTGCAGACTCTCCATACGTGGATCCAAGACCAGTTGCCTATCAACTTGACGGAACCCTTGCATCCCTATCAGCCTGGTACTTCGGTGTGGATCAAAGATTGGAAGAAGACACCATTGGAACCCCATTGGAAGGGACCGTACACCGTCATCCTGTCTACCCCAACTGCAGTAAAGGTAGCCGAGATCGACGCCTGGATCCACCCAGGGCCGGCCCGTCCATTGAGCAAGAATGTTTTTTGCACAGGGCCCCGCGTTTCAGGGGGCCCCGCGCAAAAAACATTCTTAAGCATCCCAAGTTAAAAAAAAAAAACAAACAAACCGGCTGCTTCTGCCGCGGCAGCTTCAAGAGCTCTGCCGCGGCAGCTTCAAGAGCTCTGCCGCGGGGCCCCCCCCTGCCCGGCAGAGCCTCCGTGCATCTTCAGCTCTTCACGTCCAAAACGCGGGCTTTTTTCAGAGCCGCGAGAGTTTCTTTTCTCGCGGCTCTCTTAATCCCGCGGGGCTGATGGGATTTCCCATCACCCTCGGCGGGATTAACAGAGCCGCGAGAAAAGAAACTCTCGCGGCTCTGAAAAAAGCCCGCGTTTTGGACGTGAAGAGCTGAAGATGCACGGAGGCTCTGCCGGGCAGGGGGGGGCCCCGCGGCAGAGCTCTTGAAGCTGCCGCGGCAGAGCTCTTGAAGCTGCCGCGGCAGAAGCAGCCGGTTTGGGTTTTTTTTTAATTTTAATTTGGAATGATAGGGGGGGGGGGTGTTTATGACTGGTAATTGGCTATGGTTGGGGGGGAGGGTAAAATGGAAGTTTGCTGATTGGAGGGGGAGGCTAAACTGGAAGTGGGCTGATGGGGGGGGGGTGGTGAGGACTGGTAATGGGCCAGGGGGTGGGTGGGGTGGTTAGGACTGGTAATGGGCCGGGGGGGGGTGGTTAGGACTGGTAATGGGCCATGGGGGGGGGGAGGCTAAGACTGGAAGTGGGCTGATGGGGGGGGGGGTAAGTA
Organism: Ichthyophis bannanicus; assembly: GCA_033557465.1. NCBI lineage: Eukaryota > Metazoa > Chordata > Amphibia > Gymnophiona > Ichthyophiidae > Ichthyophis > Ichthyophis bannanicus. Next base: position 126,663,247 of record CM066049.1, read on the forward strand.
CTGGTAATGGGCTATGGGGGGAGGGGGGTTAGGACTGGTAATGGGCTATGGGGGGGGCGAAGTGTGGGCTGATGGGGGGGGGTTAGGACTGGTAATGGGCTATGGGGGGGCTAAGTGGGCTGATGGGGGGGTTAGGACTGGTAATGGGCTATGGGGGGGGCTAAGTGCGCTGATGGGGGGGGGTTAGGACTGGTAATGGGCTATGGGTGGGGCTAAGTGGGCTAATGGGGGGGTTAGGACTGTTAATGGGCTATGGGGGGGGCGAAGTGGGCTGATGGGGGGGGGGTTAGGACTGGTAATGGGCTATGGGGGGGGCTAAGTGGGCTGATGGGGGGGTTATGACTGGTAACGGGCTATGGGGGGGGCAAAGTGGGCTGATGGGGGGGGGTTAGGACTGGTAATGGGCAATGGGGGGGCTAAGTGGGCTGATGGGGGGGTTAGGACTGGTAATGGGCTATGGCGGGGCTAAGTGTGCTGATGGGGGGGTTTGGACTGGTAATGGGCTATGGGGAGGGGGCTAAGGCTGGAAGTGGGGGGGTAGGACTGGAAATGGGCTATGGGGGGGCTAAGACTGGAAGTGGGCTGATGGGGGGGGTGTTAGGACTGGTAATGGGCCGGGGGGGGTTAGGACTGGTAATGGGCCGGGGTGGGTTAGGACTGGTAATGGGCCATGGGGGGGGGGGGTGTTAGGACTGGTAATGGGCCATGGGGGGGGGGTGTTAGGACTGGTAATGGGCCATGGGGGGGGGTGTTAGGACTGGTAATGGGCCATGGGGGGGGAGGCTAGGACTGGTAATGGGCTGATGGGGGGGGAGGGTTAGGACTGGTAATGGGCCATGGGGGGGGGGGAGGCTAAGACTGGAAGTGGGCTGATGGGGGGGTAGGACTGGTAATTGGCTATGGGGGGGCTAACACTGGAAATAGGCTGATTGGGGGGCTAGGACTGGAAATAGGGTGAGGGGGGGGTGAGGACTGGTAATGGGCTATGGGGGGCTAAGACTGGAAATGGGCTGATGGGGGGGCTAGGACTGGAAATAGGGTGATGGGGGGGTGGGGACAGTTAATGGGCTATGGGGGGATAAGACTGGAAATGGGCTGATGGGGGGGGTAGGACTGGTAATTGGCTAGGGGAGGGGGGCTAAGACTGGAAATAGGCTGATGGGGGGCTAGGACTGGAAATAGGGTGATGGGGGGTTAGGACGTAATGGGCTGATGGGGGGGTTAGGACTAGTAATGGGCTATGAGGAGGCTAGGACTGGAAATGGGCTGAGTGGAAGGAGGGCTTGAACTGCAAATAGCTGATGGGGACGGGGGCTTGGAATGGAAATGGGTTGTGAGGGGGAGGGAGCTAGGACTGGAAATGGGTGAGGGGGGGGGCTAGGACAGGAAATGGGCTGATGGGCTAGAATAGGACTGGAAATTGGCTGTTGGGGGTGCTAAGATTGGAAATGGGCTGTGGTGGGGGTTTGGATTGAAATGGACTCATGAAGGGGCTAGAACTGGAAGTAGGCTCATGGGGGGCTTGGATTGGAAATGGGCTGAGTGGAGGGGAGCTAGGATTTGACATGGGCTGATGGTGGGGCTAGGAAAGGACTAGAAATGGGCTCATGGGGGGCTGGGATTGGAAATGAGCTGATGGAGGGACTTGGATGGGACTGCAAATAGATGGGGGAGCTAGGACTGGAAATGGGCTTATGGGGGGCTAGGACTGGAAATGGGCTGATGCGGGGACTAGAAGGGAGCGGATGCTGGGTGGGACTGGAACTAGAATGGAGCTGATGTTGGGGGAGGATTAGAATGGGATGGAGCTGGGAGAGTGAAATGGAGAGGGAAAAAATATTTTGTGTGGGAGGGAAGACAAATCTACAATTGTCCGAATATTGGGAGAGTAGGTGGGGATTGAGGATGGAGGGGTAAAATTTGAGTGGATGAAATAGGAATGAGGAAAGAGCAAAAAGGAGAAAGATTAGTATGTTAAAGCAGATGTAGAGAGAGAATGGAAAAAAACTAGAAGAGAGAAGAAAAGACAAATGGACAGCAGACGATGAAGAATTAGCGGAAGACACGAAGAAACCAGAAGAAAGTGGCTGGAGCAATTGCAGCTGAAAAAAAATGCACAAAAGGTAGAAAAATATCTCTTTATTTTGAATTTATTAATTGGAATATGTCAGCTCTGGGAAATGTGCATCATTAACGTCTGCGCTTTGTTTAGTACAAGAGCAAATTAATGTATAGTTTTATTTCTACAGTGTTGTACATTCCAAGTTTGGCTTTTGGGATTCCCAGTTTAATTATTGTCTTCCTGTTTCTAAATTGTGATTCCTTGTTTGGTGATGGTCTATGTTCTGCATGTGTAACTGAGCTGAGGTATTCTGTTTATGTAATTCCTATTTGACATTGCCACTTGCTCTCTTTCCCCAGTAGGTCATGTATTGTTGTTCTCTGAAATGTATTGGTTTAATATTTGCAGCGTTTCCTTTTGATAGTTAGGGTATGGTGCTTTATGAGTCCTGGTAGTGCTGTTAGGATACGGCGGGTTTGCTATGGGTTCTAAATGGGCAGTGTTTGTAGTAGTTCCTAATGTGCCTGGCGGTTGGTATTGGATTATAGTAATGTAGAAGTCTTTTAGTCTTTCTTTATTCATACACTCATTAAGAGGCATGTTTACTAAAAGTTCGTGTATGGTAACATTATGCAAATATTTATGCAAATGAGGCCCCGCACCGAGTCTCCGCACATGGCCCCGCACCCCCCTTGGGCCGCCCCTGGATCCACCACAGCAGAGTCAAGCCCGCCGCCGATCCTGAACCAGAGCAGTGGACAGCAGAACAGCATCCTGATGCACCCTTGCGAGTTACTCTAAGACGGCAACCAGCAGCCTAGACACTTCATCACAAGTGCTTTGCAGTAGCCAAGTCTTTCGAAGAGGATTGCTGTTTTCCATGCAGCAACAGTTTTGTTTCAACGAACCCAATTTGTGTGCAATTGGACACACTACTTTGAGACTACATTGACTAAGCCAGACTTCACAAGCCAACTGAAATTGCTAAAAAGTTGGTCAATGTGTACTGGACAACCTGAGGATCTTCAATCAACACTCAGCACCCGTTAAATTGCTTCATTAGCAAACGGGACGAAGAATAAAAGACCGTCGTGATCAAGATCAGCAAGCTGAGGATTCAGAAGAACTCCAATCAACATCAACATGTATCTTTGTTTTTGCTTTGCCTTGGTTGCCTTCTTTGGAGGTTTTGAACTGACTTATGCTTTACCTCCATGCACTGCTTGCATTACTTCTACTAGAACTGGACTGAAAGTAACTCAGACTTTGCTTTACCATTCTTACTATACCTGCAAGGGAACAGTAACTTGGTGTATCTATAACACCACTGAACTAAATGTTTGCACTCATGGCAAAATCAAAGCATGCTATAATCCGCATCAGAATCCATCCTATTATACGTTGGAAATAAGATGGAAGGATGCAGATGGACCTATATTAGCTGCTACACCACCACTTAAGGACATTACTAAACCTGCTGTTTTGAATTTTGATGCATGTAATGCTATTAATAGAGATAGTCAGTCCACCTGTGGTACATGGGAAAAAGCGTATCGAAATGACCATAAGTATATGTGTCCAGAAGGTGCCACAAATTGGTGGAAGTGTACAGGTAAAACGGGATCAGGCTATAGTACTGCAACAGCGGCAGATTACTATTGCCCGTATTGGGGATGTGTTTTTTATGCTACCTGGAACACTGGTATAACTGATGAGAAAATAGATAAACGGATGGCTACTCTAACCAAGCCAACCACAAATGACAAATGTCAGAAAGATGCTTGTAACCCCTTACACTTACGTATACACAATCCCCATGCATGGAAACAAGGATACAAGTTTGGTTTACGTATTGCTGGAGGAGCGATAGATCCAGGGACCATTGTGTATATCAGATTGAATACCCAAGCCCACAAGTCATCTAAATATCATATTCATAATACCTTTTATGAAGCCATGCATGTAAATAAGTTTGAGATCCCTCACCCCTCACAGAATTTATTTCTAGAATTAGCCGGAGCAGTAGTATCTAGTCTTAAGATCACAGATTGTTATTTCTGTGGCGGAACCCAAATGGGAGACCAGTGGCCATGGGAAGCCCAAGAGTTGAATTATTCTATGATTTACAATCAGACTGAATTACATAAGGCTACCAGTGAATGGGTGTTAGCGCACTCAATCGTTGGACGTCTTTGCTATGCCAGAACTGGACCCCGGTTCACACAAAAGGTAGGACAGCTGGTCTGTCTTAGCCAGAAGTACTATAATGCCACGACTAAAAAGACAGCATGGTGGTCAGGAATTAGACATCCTGAACCTCCTAACCCATTAGCCAGATTTCCTGAACTTGCTGGTCTATGGACTAACCTTGCCAAAGTCCAAGCCTGGCAAGCCCCACCTGGCCTATATTGGATCTGTGGAAACCGAGCATATGCACAACTTCCGCCACACTGGGGAGGAGCATGTGTCTTAGGAACCATCAGACCTTCTTTCTTTCTTTTGAACACTGAACATGGAGAACAATTAGGATACCCTGTTTACACTACCCACCGACACAAAAGAGCATTAAGACAGAAAAGAGAAGCCTTACAGATAGGCAAGTGGGAGAAGTGGCAAGGTGATGATTGGCCACCAGAAAGAATTATTGAGTATTATGGACCTGCCACTTGGAATGATGATGGTATGTATGGTTATCGTACTCCAATCTATATGATTAATCGTATTATTCGCTTACAAGCAGTAGTTGAAATAATAACCAATGAAACTAGTCATGCTCTTACGCTCTTAGCTAGACAAAGTACTCAGATGCGCACTGCTATATATCAGAACCGTTTAGCACTTGATTATTTGTTAGCAGCTGAAGGAGGAGTATGTGGTAAACTGAATTTAACTAATTGCTGTTTGAAAATAGATGATAAAGGTCAAGTAGTTGAAGAAATTGCTAAAGATATGCAGAGACATGCTTATGTGCCAGTACAGACTTGGCACTCATTGAAATTTCCTAACTGGTTTGCTAACCTTTTCTCTTGGCTGGGAGGATTTAAGACTTTCATTGTTTTAGTACTAATCCTTGTTGCTGTTATCTTCTTATTACCATGTCTAATCCCATGTTGTATGCGTTCCATTCATAATGCTATTGATAGCACAGTAGAGCGGAAGACCGCAACTAAAATAATGGCTTTATACAAAGCTAGTCCTAGTCGAAATCCTTCAATCATGATGTGATTCTTCTAAAGGTGATTTAACTCTCACACCTTATTGAGTAATAGGGTGAGATCAATCAAAGGGGGGAATGTGGCAGGTGCAGGCCTGTGACCCACGGTGTCTGAACATAAGCAGGCCAGCATGGCTAGCTTGACCTGTAAATGAGGCCTGTGGAGAGGCATATAGGATTGCACATCCCCCAATATGCTGCTATTGTAAGATAGAACTCAGTAGAAGTATTGAATTAGCTTAGGTAGGCAGAACTGCAGAACTGAAAGATGGAAAAATACAGAAAGACATGTTTAAAAGTTACTGATAAGAAAAAGTACATCTGCAAAGAAATAATTGGGAGAGTGCTGACAGATGAGTTGCAGAACCCTGCTCCTCTGCACGCACAAATTGGTTCTATGTCCTTGAGAGTGTGAAAGTAACAAGTTGATGAACTGACCATTGTAATTGGGACTAGAAGGGGGGCATGCAGGTGTCATGCCCACAGAAGGGACATAATTGGATAAACTTATCCGTACCGGGACCAATGGAAGGGGTACGGGAGGTACGGGAGAGTACCGGGACCAATGAAATGTTTTTCTATACCTAGAATGGAACAGAAGTCTATAAAAGTTGTTGTAATGCTTGAAAACTTTGCTCAGCCATTTTGAAATTGACTGGTTCGAGACTTGTGCACAAATAAATGATTTGGACCTTCTGAACAGACTCCTGGTATCATTGGTTTGTCTGCGCTTTGCTGCTACACCAGGATAGTACTTTTAAACAATGCCCACATTTTATGTAAATCTTTAATCCTTGCAGCTGTTCCTTTTAGTCTTTTCTTAACTATTATTCTCATTTTATCATAGTCTCCCTTTTGAAAATTAAACTGTAGTACTGTGGATTTCCTGCCATCCTACTTTCATTTATTAAATCAAATGTGATCATACTATGATTACTATTGCCAAGTGGCCCCAACACCCTTATCTCTTGTACCAGATCCTGTATGCCACTAAGGACTAGGTCCAGAATAGCTTCCCCTCTTCTTGGTTCATGAACCAGCTGCTCCAAGAAACAGTCATTTATTTCAGCTAGAAACTTTATTTCCCTAGCATGTCCTGCTGTGACACTGACCCAGTCGATACCAGGGTAATTGAAATTACTCATTATTACTGTGTTGTAATAATGATGTAATAAAGATGCTCAAGGTTCTATGTTGAATGATGCTGAGAAAATCAAGAAAAGGTGGAAGGAATATACAGAGTTTTTATATGATAAAGATCAAGTGGACCAACAGCCATTTCAACCTGTGCCTTATGATCGGGAACCATTGGTGATGAAAGAAGAAGTTGAAGCAGCATTGAAAGCCTTATCAAAGAACAAAGCACCAGGCATTGATAGCATTCCCATAGAAGTATTGCAGCAATCTGATGCAGCTGTTACCGTACTCACAAGGCTCTGCCAAGAAATATGGAAGACAACATCATGGCCAACTGACTGGAAAAGATCTGTGTTTATACCAATACTAAAGAAAGGTGATCCAACTGACTGTGGAAATTATCGCACAATCGCTCTGATCCCACATGCCAGCAAGATTCTACTGAAGATTATTCAAAAGAGACTACAACCATACCTGGAACAAGAACTACCTGAAGTGCAAGCAGGGTTCAGGAAAGAGCGAGGAACGAGAGACATCATTGCGGATGCGAGATGGATCCTTGAAAAGACTAAAGAATACCAAAAGGATATCTATTTGTGCTTTATCGACTATAGCAAGGCTTTTGACTGTGTAAACCATGAGAAACTCTGGGCCACATTAAGAAGCATGGGTATACCAGAACACCTGATCGTTCTCTTGCGCAATCTGTACATTGATCAAGAAGCAACAGTTCGAACGGAACAAGGAGAAACAGAATGGTTTAAAATAACGAAAGGTGTAAGACAAGGCTGCATACTTTCCCCCTTACCTGTTTAATTTATATGCAGAACAAATCATCAGAGAAGCAGGATTGTATGAAGACAACAGAGGTGTGAAGATTGGTGGAAGACTCATCAACAACCTTCGCTGTGCTGATGATACCATATTACTGGCTGAAAGTGAAGATGATCTGAAACATTTGCTTCTCACAATCAAAGAACAAAGTCTCAAAATGGGCCTGCACCTTAATGTAAAGAAGACAAAGATCATGACAACTGGCATAATCAACAGGTTCATCGTTGAAGGAGAAGAAATTGAAATTGTGAACAACTTTAACCTACTTGGATCAACTATCAATAAAGAAGCAACAAGCAGTCAAGAAATCAGACGACGCATTGCTCTTGGCAGAATGGCTATGAAAGACCTAGATGAGATTCTCAAGAGCAGAGATGTCTCTCTCCATACAAAGATTCGACTTGTTCAAGCCATGGTATTTTCAATAACATCATATGGATGTGAAAGCTGGACAGTGAAAAAGATAGACAGGAAGAAAATTGATGCCTTTGAATTATGGTGCTGGCGGCGAATACTGTGTATACCATGGACTGCCCGAAGAACAAACCAGTCGGTACTAGAGGAGATCAAACCTAAGCTTTCTTTAGAAGCTCAGATGACAAGACTTCGACTTTCATACTTTGGACACATCATGCAAAGAGAGAGATCATTAGAGAAAGACATTATGCTTGGCAAGATAGAAGGTCAACGCAAAAGAGGAAGGCCAGCAATGAGATGGATCGATACAATAACAGCAGCTATGGGTACCAGTCTGTCAACAATGAGCCGCCTGACTGAAGACCGAACACAGTTTAGGATAGCTATCCAGAGGGTCGCCATGAGTCGACTCCGACTCAACGGCACTTAACAACAACACTGTGTTGTAACTTGTTAGCTTCCCTGATTTCTTTTAGCATTTCATCATCCATCTGTTCATTCTGGCCAGGCGGTCGGTAGTACACCCCCACTGCCATCGCTTCCCCTTTTACATGGAATTTCTATCCATAGAGATTCTACAGCATATTTTGTTTCCTGTAAAACTTTAATCCTATGTGACTCAATGCTCTCTCTAATAGAGCACAACCCCTCCACCAATTTGATCTACTCTTATCATTGCAATATAGTTTGTACCCAGGTATCAGTGTTCTATTGGTTGTCCTCCTTGCACCAAGTCTCTGAGATACCAATCATATCTAACCTCTCATTTACAGCTATATATTCTAACTCCCCCATCTTATTTGTAGACATCTAACATTTGCATGCTGGCATTTTAGAGGTTGTATTTCATTCTTATTGATCTGATTATCAGCTGATAAGAGGTATTTGGAATCTTTCAGTTCTGTACGTAAGGGCATCAGGATTACTTTTATCTTTAATGGAACCTCTCTGTTAGGATGTCCTAACTTCCCTCTTTTGCCAGTATCCTTCAAGGATACATTCTTCCAACCATGCGCTGTTGGGCGACTGTTGGCTTTCCCCTATTACCTGGTTTAAAAGCTGTTCTATCTCCTTTTTAAATGTTAATGCCAGCAACCTGGCTCTAACCCGGTTAAGGTGGAGCCCATCCCTTCAGAAGAGCCCCTCCCTTCCCCAGAATGTTGCCCAGTTCCTAACAAATCCAAAACCCACCTCTTTACACCATTGTCTCATCCACACATTGAGACTCCGGAGCTCTGCCTGCCTTTTGAGTCCTGCACGTGAAACGGGAAGCATTTCAGAGAATGCTACCCTGGAAGTTCTGGATTTCAACTTCCTACCTAAAAACCTAAATTTGTCCTCCAGAACCTCCTTCCCACATTTTCGTATGTCATAGGTACCAACATGTACCAAAACAGCAGACTCCTCCCCAGCACTATCTAAAACCTTGTCTAGGTGGTGTGTGAGGTCCTCTACCTTCGTACCAGGCAGGCATGTTACTAGGTGATCCTCACATCCATCAGTCTCCCAGTTATCTACATGCCAAATGATCAAATCACCCATTATAATGGCTGTTCTAACCCTTCCCTCATGGGCACATGTCCCTGGAGAAACCTCCTTGGTGTGAGAGAGTTTTACATCTCCTGGTGGACAGGTCCTAGCTACAGGATCACTTCCTGCCTCACCAAGGTGATGCTTTTCTTTCACATGACTTCTCTCCTCCATGGCAACTGAGAGGCTGCCAGACTAGAGGTGGGGCTTCAATACCGCATCCCTGTAAGTCCTATCTGACATCCTTATGTCCTCCAAATCTGCTACTCTAGCCTCCAGAGATTGCATTCATTCTCTGAGGGCAAAGAGCTCCTTGCACCTAGTGCACGCATAAGACCCCTCACCAACTGCGAGAAAATCATCATACATGTGACACTCAATGCAAAAGACTGGATAACCTCTATTTTGCTGCTGGACTGCTGTCTGCATCATAGTTTGAAAGTTTTGTTTAACTATTTAAGTTGTTTGAAGTTACTAGAGATATTTGTACAAATACAATTAATTAATTTCAGGGCCTTAATTCATCTATTCCTGATGAGGATAACCAGCTGAACCTGAAAGTGAATTTGAATACCCCTCCCTCTTTAATAGGTCTAAGATCCTATAAAGCTATAAAGAAATAGTTAGGTTTGTTTTGATTTTATCCTCTTGCTAGAAAGGGATCCACAGAGTCTGTCCCATGCCATTTTGAATTCCATCACTATATTTGCCCCCCACCACCTCCATTGGGAGGGCATTCCAAGCATCCACCGCCCTTTCAGTGAAAAAGTGTTTCCAGATGTTGTTTTTAAGTTTACCTCCTTGCAGCTTCATTTTATGCCCTCTAGTTTTATGCTACCCCTTCTTTGAAAAAGGTTTGTTGGTTCATTAATACTCTAAGTATTTAAAAGTCTGTATCATATCTCCCCTGCCATACCTCTCCTCTAGGGAATGCATATTTAGTTCTTCAAATCTCTTCTCATACGTCTCCTGGCACAGGCTACAAATCATTTTGGTCACCTTCTTCTGAACCGTTTCATGTCTTTTTAAATCCTTTATGAGATATGATCTCCAAAACTGAACACAAGACTCCAAGTGAGGCCTCACCAATGACTTGTACAGGGGCAATACCACCTCCTCCTTTCTGCTGGTTATTCCTCTCTGCATGCAACCAGGTATCCTTCTGGCTTTGGCCATAACCTTGTCACATTCTGAGGAACTCAACGTGGCAAAACAAACAAACAATCACTCCTACGTCCTTGCACACCAACCTCTTGCTCCCTATCACATACAATTCCCTTGGATTTCTATATCTCAAGTGTATGACTCTGCACTTCTTCCCATTAAATCTCATTTATTTTATTTATTTATTTATTTATTTATTGTACTCTTCTATACCGCCCCTTCCAAAGATCAAGGGCAGTTTACATTAAACAAACATGTTACATATAATAGTATCCAGGGTATAACAGAACAAGAACTATTTACATCAACTATGTACAAGCTTACATGATCAGACTGAGAACTTAATTGAAATCTTAACTGCAAAGCATTAGACCATTCTTCCAGTTTTTGCAGATCTTTCCTCATGCCATCCACTCCATCAGAGGAGTTCACTCTGTTGCAAATTTTCATGTCATCTGCAAAAAGGCAGACTTTTCCCCTTCAATCTTACATCAATATCACTCACAAATACATTGAACAGTATTTGTCCCAGGACTGATCCCTGGGGAACACCACTACTCACCTTCCTGTCTTCCGCGACGTTTCTGTTTACCACCACCTTCTGTCGTCTATCAGTCTAGCAATTTCTGATGCAGTTCACCACTGTCGGACCCAAAAACAGGCTACTCAGTGTATTCATAAGCCTCGTATGAGGAATAGTATCAAAGGTTTTGCTGAAATCTAGGTAGATCACGTCCATCGCATGCCCTTGATCTACTTCTCTGGTCAACCAGTCAAAGAACTCAATCAAATTTGTTTGGCATGATTGTCCTTTGGTAAAATCATGTTGTCTCAGATCATGTAACCTATTGGTTTCTAGAAAGTCCACTATTCTCTCTTTCAGGCTGAAATAAATAAATGTTTTATGGCCAACTATAAGAGAATACAATGATTAGTATCACTTAGGGTTGCCAACTGGCTCTGGATGCGCCTGACAGGCTCAATCCAGTCCTGGGTTTACCCCATTGCACACAGGGACATTTAGTTCTAATTTCTCCATTGCACTCCATAAAAAATGGAAAACTACAAGTCCCTGCAAGCAATGGGGTAAACCCAGGACTGGATCATGCCTGTTGGGTGCATCTGGAGCCAGTTGGCAACTCTAGTATTACTGCTGCTTTTTGTGTGTTCAGGTCACTGCTTTGATTTTTCTCAAGGACAAGGAAAACTACATTTCAGCCACATGCAAAATACTGTAGATCTGAGGTATCTTATATATCCGTGCCCTCACAGAATTGGTTGGATTCCAGTTTTACAGAATTTTTCTTGGAGTCATCCATCAGTAAATGTGCAATTAAGGTTGTCAGCAAAGGAGGCCTAATGCATGCGAGTCTTGTCCACGCTGCTTTTCACGCACTTCCATTTCTACATCTTATGAAAATGATGAGCCAGCAGAAAATGACTCTGATCTAAGCTGTTCTACTGACAGACTCAACACGGCCGAGGACAAGAGATGAGAGTTAATAACAGCCTCGAGCATGATTAGAGAAAGATTTACCAAATGCATAAGGTATGTAAATTATAATTAATAGCCATTTCTGCTTTGCATAAACAGGTATATGGAGCATGCTGATTTCCCTTGGGGAGTACAAACAATGCCACAGAATTCAAAAAGTGAAGCATAAAAATAAATATTGCTTCCTTTTTCTGCTATCAGTTTTAAAATGCATGGAAATAACAAACAGCACTGACATATCCAGTAGTGGAACGAGACGTGCAAGCCGTCTGCATCTTGATCCAGTAGTGGAACGAGACGTGCAAGCCGTCTGCATCTTGATCCAGTCCAGCACTCTGGTACTGCTAATCAACTCTGCTCCAGCAGCCACATCATTTGGTGGTGTTGTGAGAGAGACCCATTTCCCCCACTTATGGCTACGAAAGGTAAGAAAGAAATTTCCACCCAAGGCAAAGCACAAAATTAGGAAGGCTTAAGAACAAGATTTTCTAAAGAACAAAAATAAGAAGCCTAAAAACACGAGACAAAAGCAGCGTCATAATCCCCTCCTCAGTTTTTCGCCACAGATTTTGACTCCAGTATCATCCTAAATGTATACTGTGGGGGACCCTAGCCCAGGCCGCGGCCTATAGGTGTAGGGCTGCCCTTGTTAGTCTTTAAATAAAGATTATATTATCCTCGTCCCGAGCCTGGGCTTCTGGGACTTGTAGTTGTGTTACTTGTTCAAAAACAGAAATGTGGAAACCGAAGGGGTTTTTTTTCAAAGGCAAACAGGAATTTATTTCTTCTTTTTTTTTTCCAAAAACACTAAGGCTTAACAGAAGGCAACAGGATTCTTCTCCAAACAATATTCCTCAGGAAATTCTATGAAACCAAAGACTGAAACTGCTTTAGAAGGCTCTCTTAACACATGCAGCTGTCTCTCAATATATAACAAACTAATACGTCCCTTTTTTTTTCCAAACAAAAGTAAATGTCTTCCCTGCATTGAACAGGGTTCTCAGCTTTTTTGGCTAGAGTAACTCTCCCTGTTTCCTTAATGCTTTGGGGTTTTCAAGTTACAGGGTTTTCTTTCTCCAGAAGCTTTTATTCAGCTCTCTGACACCATGAACAGTCCCTTAATGAATCTTCAGACATAGAAACAGGTTCAGAACAATCTACTGTACCTGCATTTCTTCTGGATCTCCTGCCGGTATGTCTGACTCTAAAGCTCCATGCAACGCTTCTGGCTCAATGCACTCCAAAAGCTCCTGAACTTTTCTCCACTGAGGCTTTCCACTACGAGCAAGGTTTTCACCTGGAAGGTGAAGCTTCTTGTTCTGAATTAAATGCCACAGTGCCTCTAACTGTTTCAGGTCACTGTTAGCTGTACATTTGTTCACCCACCTTCTGGGAGCTTGACCCCTTAGAGCTGGTTCACGAACTGTAGAAACTGCACTCTGCTGCTGGCCAGTAATTCTCCCAGCCACACCTCTGCTGGCTTCAGAACTACTTGTACTTTTCCTGCAAGCCTGACTTTCTCTTGGGGTGTTGCCTTCACCTCTGAAGTCCCCACGTAAGTCTCCACCGGTCTCCTCCCCGGTGAACTCTCTGGGTCTTTCTTGGGTGCTTCTCTCCCCAGCAGTCTCTGTGGTCAACTCCAACTCCCCGGTCAATTCCCTGATCGAATCCCCGATCAAACTCCTTGGTGAATTCCCTGGTGAACTCCTTTTCCTTTCTGTTCCTCTGGATTTATAAAGCTGTTTTTTTCTTATCGTGCACTGCCCCCTGCTCAGGTGTTTTTCATTAGTTTCCAAGCCTGCCCTTAGGTTAGCAGAGCTTGGGTGTGGCCTGCCTTCAGCAACTGCGTGTTTTTTCTCTTTTCCTGCATTCTGCAAGCTATGGAGTCGCTGCCTGTCTCTTTCCTTAAAGGTAGATTTTTGATTTTCCTCTATTTCCATGGGCTCAGCCACACTCTCCTCATCACAATACTCACTAACTGCATTCACCCTATGGAAACAGAAGTGTTTTAAGGTTTTTCTGAAAAGCCATGCAATTCTGCTCCAGTCACAGTTTTAACGGTCCCCTTCTTCTCATGCAACATATACATGCAACCCATCTGCTCAATCATCCACTTCTTCAAGGTCTCCTGCCTTGTGTACGCTGATGATGTGCTACTCTTCTCTCTGTTCTCAATCAACCAACCCGACTTCTCGACCCTGATAAAGTGCTTCGAGGCTGTCACAGACTGGCTCCACACACAGAGCCTCAAAATTAATTTCAAGAAAACTGATGTCCTATTCATCACTAAGAATCACTCCTTCACCCCACCAACCTCAATAAGAGTAAGAGATGCAGAGCTCTTGAGCAAGCCCACCATCTGCTACCTGGGCATCACCCTCGACCAGCATCTTGACATGAAGGCAAACATAAGCAATACAGTCTGAGCAATCTATCATAAGATACGAATCGTCTGCCACCTGCGCCCCTTACTGGAACCAGATTACTTTCAGATGATCTTCCAAGCATTGGTAACCCCGCACTTCGACTATGCCAATGCTATTCTACAAGGACTCCCCAAGAGCACCCTGAACCCCCTGCAACTGGCAATGAACACGGCCACCCGAGTCCTGCATGGAGCCTCCAGAAGGGACCACATAACCCCTATCCTAAAAAACCTCCACTGGTTACCAATCCACTGCAGACTCACTTTAAAGGTCTTACTAATAACTTTCAAGGCCATCAACAACTTATCCTCCATTTCCCTAACAGACCTTATCCTCCCCACACCCGCAAACAGGACCAGAAGGTCATTTGCTGTGAACACCCTCGTAATCCCCAGTGTTATAACAAAGTGTTCCCAGTCAGCAAGGAACAGAGTATTTGTATATTACGCGCCTACTCTCTGGAATGCCCTCCCACCTCCCATCCGGGCAGTAACCGACCTCGCCCAATTTTGAAAGGCACTGAAGCACCACTTATTCCTCTAATACTACTCCCTAACCAGCGAAACAACACAACCAAGTTTATCCCCCTCCTACCCCAATGACACCAGGGCATGACACATACCTACAATCTGAAATGACCGCCCAAACGTGTATATTACCCAATATGCAATTAGTCCGAGAGTGCCGTTAGTCCATGGCAACATTTGTGACATACCTTGCCGATAAATAGCACAAATGTATATAGTTGTTTATAGTTTTATATAGTTACCCCTGTTAAATACAAGTTGTAAAAACCTGTTATCTGTAATGTACACTGCATTGTTCTGCTGTGCTGTACAATTTATTGTTACCTGTAAACCGTGCTGATTGTAAAAAGTGTGGTATAGAAATAATATAAATAAATAAATAAATAAAATACACTCAGATTCTCACCATCTCATACTTCTACCCCCCCCCCCCCTCCTCCAGTGCTGGACCCTCCTCACTCCACTTACCCTCACTTCTATTTTGCCCCTCCCCTCTATCCTGCTCCCACACCCACCCTCCTCTCTCCTTTTTCCCAACGGCCCCCTCACAGCTCCTCTACTCTGACTTTCTGCCCTCCCCTTTCTGTTCCATTAACGTAACAGAAATAACTCACAGCAAGGAATTCCATTTCTTACTGTGCACAGCTGCGGCCTAGAACACACCTGCGCCAGGGGATGGGGTCCACGCTGGTGGGAAGAAATGGATTTGGCCACAGCCAAGACCTTACACAATGTTGTGCAGGTGGGGGATGGGCAATTCTAGCTGCAGTAACAGCCCCATGCACTCCACGGGCAGTGGGAGATTGGCTGTGCCGCATGCAGGCTTCGTTCTATTGGAAGCACAGGGTTGTTTGGGTCCTTTTACTAAAGGGCACTTAGCTATCACCGTGGGTTTGGAGCATGCCACAGGCATGCGCTGGACACATATTGATGGGTAGTGCCAGGCCATGGCAGCACAGCTAACTGTCCATGGCGCATTAGGGTTACAAGTAGGCGGGTCGGGACGGAGAGGGGGTGGGGTGAGCCCCATGCAGTCAGCACATCCGCAGTACTTGCACGGCAGGCAAGTAGCGTGGATGCACTTACCTCCAGCTCTGAAGGTGCCGTGACAGGACTGCATGCACTGCATTAACTGCTGGGAACATGCTGTCCATGGCCCCAGTATTTAATGCCCTGATGTGGCCTTAAAGTACTAGGGATCTGCGCATTAATCGACACATTAGCTGCAACACCACAGTGCCCTTTAGTTAAACAGACAGATATGTAGATAGATGGGGCCTCCATAACAGGCTCTATTGCTTTGGTGAAACGCACCTAAAAAGTAAAAAGCTTTCCTTATATAGCTTCTTTTACAGAACAAAATATTTAAAAACCTTGTGGAAGGGGCTCTTTCTTTTGTTTCCAAAATGTAGTGATAGAGTTGTGTCAGATTGCATTGAATAGAATAAAAAATGCATTTCCCTAGCAGAGAAGCTGAATTCACAGAGTATCATAAATGTTACTATCCCCATCACACACAGTCTGGGAGAAGAAGCACTGAAAATGTTTTTTTAGGCACAAACAAAATCTGAATTTACTGATTTTTGCCCACTTCTGATAGCTTAGGGAAATTTCAAGTCTGTCATTTGTGCTCTGGTTTTAAGCATTACTTTGTTTGCAAAGTTGTAGATGAGTTTAAGTATTTGCCAGTCTGATGTACTGCTTGCCAGATGGCTGGAGAATGTATGGCTTGGCAGGAGTAAACTTTTCATTTCAGAAAATCAGTTGAAACATGGGTGCCCATTTTTAAAAGATAACTCATGGCATCGTCTTGCTTTTCGGTGATCCATGGTCATGGATTTTTCTACAAGCTTTAAGATGTGTAAATGCACGTCATGACCTATGTGCCCCTGGAGCCTTGTGAGATCTGTAAAACTCTTCTTAATGGCTTTATTCAGAAAGCAACTTTTTCCATTCTCTTCCTATTGAAAACAGTCTTGATTGACTAAGGCTCAGAGTCAACAAAGCTGGGCCGTGATGGCTACAATGTACAACAATGGGCATTGGGTTTATCAGTGGCTATTTACCCGGTGTGCATTCATCTTCTAACCCATCTTCTAACCTCCCAGCTGATCGGCTTTTCAGGATATCTGCAATGAATATGCATAAAATAGATTTACATGTGCTGCATTATATACAAATGCAGATCACGCATATTCCTTGACGATATCCTGAAAATCATTCTGCCTGGGAGGTAGCCACTGGGTTAAAAGATATATGTTGATCAGATAAATGTCTTTATATGTGTCTCTACAGTGCTACGCATGTCTTGTAGCACTATGTAAAGATTAGTAGTAGTAGTAATACAGGTTTTTATATTCCACTGTAGCCAACAAGTTCAAAGCAGATTATATATAAGAAAATAGAACCAGATTACAATATCATAAGCATCCAAATATGTTACAGATTCCAGAAAATTTAACACAAAATCAAATCAGATAATAAAACCAAATACAAAAGCCCAACAATAAAAAAAGAACCTAAAAATTAAAGAAACGAAGTTAAATAAAATTGTTACTCCATGTTCAAATAAATCTGAAACAGAAATGTTTTAAGAGCTCAATGAAAAGACATGTAGGGTGCGATATTCAGCGCCGGTGTCTGGTGCGATTACAGCGGTTAGCCGCCGGTGCTGAACATTAAACACAGATATTCAATACTGGGGTCATATCCAGCCTAGCTATTGAATATCTGGGGTCACCGCAGAGCCCGATCGCTAACCAGGCAGCGGCAATAATGAGCCACTGCCTAGTTAAGGATATGCGGTGAAAGTTAGGCCAGGCTTTCCTGCGCCTGTCTTTGACTACAGATTGCAAACTAAGCAGCGGCTCAATGTCACCGCTGACCGGTTTGCAATCGGTTCTGCCTCCACTCCGCCCCAAAATGCCCCCAACACTAAGTATTTAGCATCAGGGCATATAGTGGAGTTACTCGGGGATATTCAACGGCACTAACCCCTTAGTTTCAGAATAAACCAATAATCTTGGCACATACTCTGGAGCAGACCCATAAAAACAACATAATTTAAACTATAAGCCTTGCCTGAATATAAAACCATCTCATAACGGAAATCTTATTCTGAAAAGCTAGAGAAATGATTCATTTAATTGTTCCTCACAATGCTTTCAAAAATGGCCCTGTGATAGAGAAAGATGATATTTTTCACAGTTAGGCCTGGAGATTGTGATGGCAAAGCAGAATTATTGTCCATCCTGAGAGTCATTTTCTAAGCTCTTTGTGAGGGTAACAAACGATGTTCTACCCATGAAAACAGGGAGGGAAACGCTCCAAACTATACTGCTTTCAAAACGCTCCAGACGGGGACACACAGATTTGTGTTGTTCTAGAGGATGCACAGAAGTGTGTTCTTGAGTATGCTTAGAATTGTGTTCTAGAGGACGCGTTAGATCTACTCCTGACCAGGAGTAAAAATAATGATGTTTTTCTTCTTTATGCAGAATTGCATAATTTCTAACGCACTTCATTGCATCGGGCGTAGATCTCATTACCATGTTATATGAGTACGCCCTGCTCATTACCATTTAATTTCAATACATTTAAATTACGTGCCGTGTTGTGCCCACGGAAACCTTTTGTGCCCTTCTGCCATGCACATCCATCTCTTTTCTGCATTTGGTGCATTGTGTGCGCAAAAGTGCGCGTACAAGCCTGCATTAGCTTTCTGCATCGGACTGTAAGGGAGGCATGTTCCAAAGCTTTTATGCAGACTTCAGACCTGAAAACTGTATAAATGTCATTGAGAAAGATGTTCAGCGGCATTAACTCAATCCCGCTGACTATTCCTAACTGGGTTAAATGCCCTGCTACTATCTGGATAGCGCTGGAGCATTATGGGGGCAGCCGCTAACTGAATAGTCAGACTACATAAGGTTAGGTGAAAGGCCATCCTAACTTTGCAAAAACGCACAATCTGGTTAGTAGCAGAATATCACTGCTGACGGGAAACCGATGTTCAGCAATGATTGCCAGAGATGCACCAGCGCGGAATATCTGGTTTTAATTTAAAGTGGCAGCAGTCAGCTGCTTTAGAAGTACTGGCCACCGTCACTGAAGGCGCTCCCTGAGTGCTCGCAGAGTTTGCATCAAAGTGATCAGCTAGAAAATTACCTTTTTTATATATAAAACTTATCAGTCTAAAGAACTACATGAGGCTTTCTGCATTTGCCTTGGAGACTACAACAGAGAAAATAATTTCCAAGCAGAGGAATGCAGATGGCAATGTCACACACTGCAGCAAGGGAGGTGAACACATTTGAAAGGGACAAACCCTGCCTGACTGGTGCATTCAAGCGTCCTGCACTGGCCCCGTGTTTTGAGCTCAAAGAGGAGTGTGCAGTATCTCAGATGCTCCCAAACTGGAGGTGCCTTTCCAAGGAGTGCTTTCCTATAAGACAGAGGAGTCCATTGCTTTGCTCTTGTTTTCTTCCTGGCTTGTGTGCTAGGAGTGGGTTGATGCTGAAAGCTGAAGCACTCAGGCCTCCAGAAGAGTGTAACTGGGATTCTAGAGGATCTCAAAGGAAGATTTAGAGACTAAGGGGACCAAAGGTTAAAAAGGTATAAAAAAGGATTAGTTCCGTGCTCCTTATGTTTCACTAAAGCTTTGTCTTAAATCCCTAAGAAAATGGAATCAGAAGGAATCTGTTCTACCTAAATCGGGTACTAGGTCAGTGAAATACTCAAAGGATCAATATTCAGCGGGATGAATGAGGCAGATTTATCCATTTAAAGTTATGTGGCTTTTTGGCAGAGCTATTCATTCCGGTTCCAGTAAAGCTTTAAATAGATAACTTATAGGTTTAAAGTTAAGATTTGAACATATATTATAGGTTAACAGGAGAGAGGTTCAATTTCACTGCTAGCCATATAAATTTAATCCTCACATCTGGACTGCCCCAAATCCCACCCCAGTTTAACATGTATGTGTCTGCACATATAGTGACTTTCACGGCGAACAATTACCCATATAAATGCCAGAACGTTTCTAAAACAGCCTTATGTGATCAGCAGCTGCTGCCCACTACATGAATGTTTTGAATACTGTGCCCCAGGAGTTGTGCATATTTCAGTTGCTTTAACCACTGACTATGTCCTTCGGTTTTGTTTTGATCTGAATAAAGAGTAACATATAGGAACTATGAACAATGTTCATCTAATGTCTCAGTTAACCGAGTGAAAAAACAAGATTCTGGTGTAGGCAATTTAGTTTTCTCCTGAGCGCTGCCTGTGTCCGAACTCAGTGGGCTCACACCTATGACCTCTCCCCAATGAATATCTCCAGAGTTGCAGCAAATCAGTTGATGCCTTGCACCTCCCAAAGCCTTCACACCAGCCAAGAAGGACAAGTGTCAGAAAATCAAGGCTAAAAATGATAACCCCATCCCCTTACTGAAATACTGCAAGTAGAAGACAACAGCTTCCATATCAAAACAACATTAACCATCATCACAATAAAAGCAGTGAACACTAGTAAATCAATATACAGTTGTGAAGGCACATTTTACAAAGGATGTCAAAGTCTGAATGTCTGGAAAAAAAACCCGCAGGCATGACTTTACAAACATGGACGTGCCCAATATGGACGTCTATGAAGATGTCTACATAGATGTCCCCAGAAGAGCATTTCAGAATGGAGATGTCTAATAGTGTGGAGGCACATCGAGGCCCCTGTGTGTCCGATCGGAATGGGATGCACAGAGGCAGACCCAATTCTGGTCCCACGGAGGCTAGATCTGCCCTGCAGGATCAGAATCCCTAACCCTAACCCTCATTACCAAGGAAACCCACACTCACATACAACGAGACTGCAACAAAAATAAAATCACAGTCCCTCAGATTTCAGGAAATCAAGCAAAATAACAAACAATAAAGCATTCTCCCACATCGCCCCTGGATGTGGAGGAGTAGCCTAGTGGTTAGAACACTGGCTTGGTAACCAAGCAACCAGGGTTCAATTCCCGCTAGCACTCCTTGTGGCCTTGGGCAAGTCACTTAACCCTCCATTGCCTCGGAAGAAAGGCCTGGCAATCTACTTCCAGTGACACTGCCAAGAAAACCCAGGAGTTTCTGGGACGCCAGGAGTCAGGACTGACTTGAAGGCACACATTACATTTTAAAGCATTCTCCCACATCGCCCCTAACCTTTGGAACTCCCTTCCAGACTACCTAAGAGAAATAAAGGACCTCTCAACATTCTGAAAAAGCTTTATCCTTCACTTTGGAAATGAACCTAATAGTAACAACCCCACCCCCTCCACTAATTAACCTACCCATCAAAATTCATCCCCCCACTAGCTGACCTACTCAAACCAATATCTTTTCACATTTGATAATCAAACCTGTATATAGTTTTATGTTTACGACTGTTTTCTTTTAAAACAATATTAATGTAAATAGCTATAATTCATTCTTTGTAAATAAATACGTAACTTCCATTGTAAACCACATTTGATCACCTGGAAAATGTGGTATAACAATTTATAATAAATAAATAAATAAAATAAGAATCATGTCTAGGGCCTGTACGTGCAGGCCGGGACCCAATTCCAATTGGCCTGCACGTACAGAGCCATGCCCGGCTAACACAGTCGGCTCCTGAATGGCGTCCCGTTGCCATGGCACCACAGTTGCATTCAGGAGCCGCGATCCCCGGCTGCCGACCACTCTTTCCTTTTCCTGCAGCCCGACCCCCGATGTGGCCTTCCATGGCCAGGGTCGGGCTGTGGGGAACCCTCTTCACCCCCTCACATTCCTTGCGCTGCCCGGGTCTGCCGTCCCCTGACGTCCAGGGGGACTTTTTCCAACTTCGAGATGGAATAAATCCCCCGTCCAGTGTGCACTGGTGATGTCGTTAAAAGCCGTTTGTGAAATGGCTCCAGAGACTTCTCCATGATTTGCAGATGTCCACATCATACTAAGACTTTTAAAATGATCTCCATTGTGTACAATACTCTTCTGCATTTTTGAAAGAGAACGTTCAGGTGCAGTGATGTGATGAGAAGGTCTCCTGCTCTCAGAGGTATCCTGAACATCTCGTTTGGGAAGATGCACTAAATGGGCTTTCCCATTTTACGACAACGGGGAAAAAAACACTTAGTCTGGCCTAATGGCTTAAAAGCGAAGGAGTGGGGTTCATGGCGACATCTATTCAACGAGAAGTCTCCTTTAAGGGAGTTCCTGGGTTTGCGAGGGAATTTTTAAATCTTCCTCATTGGACAAAGTCCACCACTGGTACATTTTACCCGCAGGCTTGGCACTAGATGTTAAAGGGAAAGCACGCATACTTTTTCTTTGCAAACTGTCCACTCTACTGGCATTTGGCATCACTTTCAGGAGTTTCTCTTTAATGGAAATGAATCTGTCTTCGTGTGCACCTCTAACCTAAACACATCCTCAGGAACATCTCTTTGTAATCTGACTAGCAGTACAGATATAACGAAATGCCGTCCGTTCTTTAGCCCTGCTGAGGGAGTGGAATTTTCAGACAAGGCTGTGAAAAACAGTTCTCTCTAAACATTTCAGGACACCAATCTTGCTAGCAGCGACAGCTCACGATTTCTTATTCAGGAAAGTAGTTTTCTTTGATGGTTAACGAAAATGATATAATGAGCTCTTAATAATCAGGCAGAGGCCAGTGAAAAAGTCACTTTGCTACCTCTAGGCAGAATTCTGCAGAGTATCTGCTCTCTTGTAAACAAATTTAAATAAAAGGCTCTTAACATATTAGATGGATGGCACTACCTCTGCGAGTTCATTTTACATAGAAATAATTCCTGCCCAGTCAGCCAGATTTATTTAAGAATTGATCAGGCCTTTACAAGGAGCCCTGCTCTCAAGTTTGCAGCAGAGACCAGAGAGCCCGCTATGCTGCAGCCACAGAAAGCTCACTGGACGGCAGAGCTCAAGGCTACATCCCGGGCCACTTATGGCTTGAGAAGCAGAAAACGAAGCCCAACAGTTAATTACAATCACAGGGTAACATCTCCAGATAATGGGTTACTTTGGCATATTCCATGACAGAAATGGTAGGGGAGGCTGGAGATGATCTCACTCCGATTTACTGCAACTGCTTGTAAAAGGGAAGTGTCCTTATGATCATGTTTTAGATGTGATATAGATATTGTCTTGGCTCTTACCATCTAGATACTGGATCCTTTAGCAATGCCCATAAGGGCTGACACAAACTTGCTTTTTGCGGTCTGCTGCCTGCCTGTGTCCTTGAAACCGGTAACATCAACCTCTAGGGAAATGTGACCTGAAATGATATTAATAGCAAGAGGAGAAAAGCTTTTAAAGATTTTTATATTCCATTCCTAACAACCTACTGGGTAAGCAGTGAAATTATAGCAGCTGAACAATCCACCCTTCCATGTGATCTCAATAATGGCAGACAATAGGCCAAGAGACTTTTATTAAGAGGGTCATTTACATATAGAAAGAACAAACATCATTTCTGATGTTTTAAAATGTTTTTATTTTGTAATAGATGAATTTGAATTTAGTTCTGGAGTAGAGGAGTAGCTTTAGTGGTTAGAATACCGGCTTGGTAACCAAGAGACCAGGTTTCAATTCCCACTAACACTCCTTGTGGCCTTGGGTAAGTCACTTAACCCTCCATTGCCTCAGAAGAAAGGCCTGGCAATCTACTTCCGGTCACTCTGCCAAGAAAACTCAGGAGCTGCTGGGCCACCAGGAGTCAGCATTGACTTATTTATTTATTTATTTTTTGTTCTTATATACCGCACTCTTAAAAATCAGCGCGGTTTACATAAAACGGATCTGTGCCGAATAGGCTCCTATTAGGCTCTTACAAAGAACAGGAAGTAAAACTTGGTATCAACTGGGGGAACTATGTACTTGAAGGCACACATTGTATTTTTAGGGTCATATTCTTCACAGCAATTTCACATTGATATAAATTAGGAAGATTCTCTTAGACCCTTCCACAGACAAATCCCCCTATGTGACTGTGTCTCTAGCACTATGATGGAAAGAACTTTACTTAAGACATAAGCTAATTCAAAGATGATTAAGGGACCCCTTTGCTAAAGCCCACTAAGTGGGTAGCACGTGTTTTAGAGAGCAGTAATGTGTGGCAGGAAAGGGTGGGGAACTGGCAAAGTATGGGTGGAGTTAGGGCATGGAGGCACATATCACTAGTGCAGATGCACCTAGCAATGCCTTTATGGGTGGCATTAGGTACGCCCGCGTTAACTGCGCCACACAGGATATGTGTCCATGCAGTAACTGCTGGGAACATGCTGGTGACATCCCCAACAGCTTTGCATGTAATGCACATTAGCTCTCATGCTAAACATATGTTGTGCAACACTAAAAAGACTTTAATAGAAAGGCCCCAGCTTCCTTGTGCCTTATTTTTGCATATTTACATTTTAGTAGCTATCATTTATTTATTTAATGCTTTTTCTAAAGCACTTTTCTAAGAGTCAAAGCAGTTTACAATGAACTAGGTACAGTTGAACAAACTCATAGTATACATGAAGGGGTAGATTCCAGATGGCATTTAGCAGGGAAGGACATCCGCTAAATACCAGGGTACTGATCCTGCAGACAGAGCTCTCCGCACGTACAGGCAAGTTGTACGGGGAGCTCTGTTCGTGGGTGAGAGGGGGTGAGCCGGAGGTGGGGCAAGGACAGAGAGTGGACGGGAACCTAACCCCAGATATACGGGGCCAATTCCGAGGTCGGCCTTGTACGTCCGGGTCAGCCATTTGCATGGGGGACTTTTTCCACCTCAGAGATGGAATAAGTCCCCCAAGACATCGCAGAAGGAGGAGGATGGGCATGGAAAACAAGGCGAGAGGGTGCAGGGGGGGGGGGTCCCCGCAGCCTGACCCTGGCCATGGTAGGCCCAATCGGGGGTCGGGCTGCAGGGAAAGAAAACTTTGATGGTCGGCCGGGGATCACGACTCCTGCATGGAGCTGCAGTGGTATGGCAACAGGATGCCATGCCACCACTGCTCATGCAGGAGTCTGGCTGGGCTAGCTGGGTAAGTGTCAGTGCATCCGGGGAGCCTGAATTGGGGCATGTCCTGGATGTCCTGGCCTTATGCTACAATTCTGCTCCCGCAGGGCCATCTAGCATCCACAGGAGCAGAATCGGGTGCATCCCCAGGCCATACAGATGGCCCAGGGACGCACGTCTAAATTGGCCTCCACCTGTCTCACAAACAATAACAATACTTAAAACAGGAGTTTAGAACTAGCCTGGATTGGCTATATTAACTTATATACAGAGGCGTCAGTAATGACTTTCTTTTGATGTCTTATTGGTATCTTGTTTGGATGCTGTCTTGTACAGATATTTGTTTGCTCTTCTGCGAAGGGTGGAGTTGTGGTTAACCGTAAGGTAGAGTGGGGGGTGATTTCTTTGGTATCTGGAGAGCTTGTGGTTGGTGGTGTTTGGCCTGATATGGCAGGGTTGATGCATATGTATCCTTGTTGGGGATCTGGGCCATATAATTCTAAGAAAAGATGAGTTTTTAGCTTCTTTCGGAAATCTGCTAGTACCTCTATGACTCTTAGTTCGGGTGGTAGGGCATGCCAGATGGTTGGGGCGAAGAGCATAAATGCCTGGTTGCATGTAGCCTGTGTGCTCTTAGTTCTCTGAGGTGGTATGGCAAGGAAATTCTGGGTTCTGTACCTTCTTAATCTGTCGCTCTTGGTATTTCTTATTAGTGTCTGTAGACATTCCAATGATTGGCTGTGTATTACCTTGAACGTGCTGAGTATTGCTTTGTATTTGATTTGGGTTATGATGGGGAGCCAGTGTAACTGCCTTAATAGGGGGTGATATGGATGTGTCATGATTCTCCATATATGATCTGTGCTGCTGTATTTTGTGCTAATTGAAGCAGATATAGTGTGTGTTTGGGCAATCCTTGGTAAATTATGTTGCTGTAGTCTACGAGGGGAATTATTTATTGCTTGGCATACTATATGGCAGTCTTCAGGTTTCAGAAGGGGGCATAGGTTTTTCAGTGTTTTCAGCTTGTAGTAGACTGATCTGGTGGTGCTTTTGATTATGCTTGTAATTTAGGCCTTAGTTGAGGATTATTCCCAAATATTTGACTTCTGTTTTGACTTGGAGTTCTAGGTCAACGATTTTAAATGTCTGTGATAGCTTAAAGGTTGTGTCTTTAATCACATGAAGGACCTCTGTCTGTTTGTAGTTGGAGAGGTTATGTAGATGCAGTCATTGTACTACTGCTCTAAAGCAGTTGGTTATTTTTGCATAGTCTGGTTTGTTTGTGGAAAATGGTGCATATGTCATATTGTCAGCATAAATTTGCTAGTGAATTTTGTGACCTTGGATTAGAGAGTATAATGGCTGAAGACAAATGTTGAAGAGTAAGGAAGAGCCTTGGGTACCCCTTGCTGATGGATGAAAAGGGGTGATCTTTGGGTGCCGATCTTTATCTGCTGGCTGTAATCTGTTAAGTAGGAGTGAAATCATTTGATAGTGGTATTGTGTAGGCCGATATCCTGGAGTTGGTTGAGAAGCTTGTGATGGGATATAGAGTCGAATGCTGTGGATATATCCAAATTGGCAACATGAAGACATAATGAGTTGGCCAAATAGGCATCAGATTTCACCCAACAGTTTACTAGAGATCTTCATTATGTCTCGTTATCTCATTTTCTCAGTGTGCTTGTGTCATTTTGTTATCCGAAGTTTATTTTAAGTGGAATTTTAGAAAGGATGTTCAAGTATAATCTGGGACATCTAGGAAGAAACATGCAGAAAAATGTTGAGGACTTTTATGTTTCAGCCCAGTTTTGAAAGCATAGATATCCCCGATGTGATGTCTGCAGCTCTGTCCACAGAGATGTCCCAGCTACAGAATAGTGGGGTGAGGATATCTAGCATATGCAAGGTTGAATATGGGGAAGTCCAGTAGTATGGCAAACTGGAACTGTGAGCCCCCATTCCCTGGCAGAGTCTGTTGTCAACACGGCAAGCATATGGGAGAGGAGTTTACAACCTTCTCCACACCCTCTGGATGTTTGGCACTTTCGCTACCCATTCGTGCCTTGAGGAGGCCTAAACTTGGCCGCGGCATGGGATGTACAGGGAGTTGATGCAATTGAGTGAGGATGTCCAGGTTCTTGGTGTGCCCCAGATACACCTATACCACACCCCCATTCAGATTTGGTCATCCTCATGCTTGGGATGTCCACAGAACCAGTTTCTAAAATGGCTCCAGAGGAGTCTCCATGCTTTGGACATCTCTTTGTTTGTTTTCAGACGTCCAAAGCATGTATAGGGCTTCTAAAACAACCCCCTTTATGCTCTTTTGTTTGAGAAAATGTCAGTCTGGGGGAACCTCTCCCATCTGCTCTCTCACAAAAAATATGGTCTAAACCAGAGTCCCTGCTTCCTCTAGTCTGATCACTCTTTGAAACAATTGGGTCTTGAGCCCTCTGGGCAGCTTTTGCCCACAAAATCATTGTAGAGGAAGATGGCTCCAGGCACCCAAATACTCAGACACCACTCCTACACTGAGCTTGAAAGCAGGACTCCCGGTTACCTGCTTCCTGCTTAGTGTCTAGTGTTGTTCTGAGACTGCTACGAGCTATTCTGGCTATATCAGCACTGTCAGATTAAAGGTCTTAAGGTCTAGCAGCAAGCAAATAATGTGCTCCTGCTTCTGGCTTGGCATGGTGAATTCTAGCATTGAGATGACAGCAAGTGTGTTCAGAGCTAGCCAGGGATCCAAATGATTTTTGTTTAAGAAGTGAATAGGCAGAAGGGGGATATTGGGAGGCAAGGACCCCCAGATGGGACTCATTTTTTGAAGTGACTGGCATTGAAAATGACAGATTTTATTAGGTGGTTTATGCCTTTTTGGATTCAAAATTACAAAAGAGTATGAGAAATATTGTTGATATTTCTGCGTAATTTGCAAACCAAGCACATCCCTACTGTTCACCCTCCATAACTGGACCCCTAAATGCATACTTCCTAGTGCAGCACTATTTTCTGTAAACTGTGAAGGTTTATCAATGAAATATAGGCTCTTTCCTCTAGGAAACCCAACTCACTATCACTTTTCCACTTCCACCCCCCCCCCCCCCCCACAACTCCTTTCCTTTATGTTTTCATTTCGTGCCCCCAGAGTGGAAATCACTTTTCCGAAGTATCCTGTAGAATTTTGTAAATTTTCTCACTTCTGTCCAGGAAAACGGATTCCTTTAGTGTGTGCTTGTTCTTGTTCTAAGTTTATTTTAGCTTTCTTTTTCTAAGGTAGAGCTATAAATGAGAAAAGCAGAATCCCCCTGCCTTGCAGAAATGCAGAGTTGCGCCTGCAGTCGCCCTTGCGCTCTTTTGTCTGCTGGAATAACTAAGGCCCATTCCTCCTTTCACAAACATTTCTGTCAGGCAGACAGACAACTAAGAGCAACATTTTCTAGGGAATCAATTGTAATGAAATATTAAATGTATATGGGAAGAACTGCACAGGAAGCAGCAGCTCCTTACTTATGCCTCAGTCAGCGGTAGTCTCCTAAAGATGGCCCCCTCCCAGCACATGTGACTGCTTCTCTTTCGACATCATGATGCGTCTTTTCTCTTTGCACAACTGTGAATTCATTCCAGCTCAAATTCCTTGGTCCTACTTATCCATCAAACAAGATCGCATCAGGGCAATATTTAGACAAGAATCTTAAATAATTCCGATTTGTAGCCAAGAAATTGCTCTTTCACTTTGGAAAGAGTACCTGAGGAATGCTCCTGCATGATTTGCACCCTGAGGATGGCGTAAGATTAAGAGGGAGTGGCTAAGAAGAATGGTTGGGAGGGATGGAGAGTAAGCATGGAGGACTTTTTTTTTCCATTTAAAAATTTTTATTCACAACTTCAATGAAAATTACAAACTGCTTTGTTCTCAATGTTGTACATTCTCCACAGTGCTTACCCATAATATCATATATTCCCCCCCCTTGCTAGTACATCCTTCCTATTCATCTCTCCATGTATGTACCCCCTCCCCCTTATCTCTCATCATTCATACCTTCATCCCCCTCTCCTCCTTCCACTTGTATGAGTCTTGGCTCTTTACTCTCGTTCACCCTTGGTTCTGGCTTTGTGCCAGATATCCTAAATTTACTCAGCTAAGATGCAGCCAGCCTTCTATCCTCCTTCAGCTCCCTCTCTCCCTCCCTCCAGGCTTCCAACCACTTCCACACTCCCTTCCATTTTTCTGCGCTCCTCTCCCCTCCCCCCCCCCTCAGCTCTGTTGGGGGGTGCTGCATGATTGTATAGTAGCAGCAAGATGCGACATAGCACAGCACTGGGTGGGGCCGAGCACACCATAACCTGCAGGATTTGTCAGAAGAGTGGCTGAGGTGAGTTGGAGGGTTTTCTTTTAGTTTAAAATGCAGGTTAGTTTTGCAGGGGGCAGGGCTGGCAGCCAGATTTGGTATAGCAGCCATGCACACTGAAAAAAAATAATATTGAATGAATAAAAAAAAAACCTCACTGCAAAACAGACAAAAATACAGAAAAAAAATACCCTGCACACCTCTTCCATGTTTTCTAGGCCTGGCCTACAGACAGGTTTGGTTAAGTCAAATTTTGTATGGTGCATTCACAAATTTTTATTCTCAGTTTATGCTATGACTGAAGAACCAGGCAGTGGAAGATATGGAAGACTTCTCAGGTATTCATTTTTCCCTGGAATGAAATAACAAAAATAAAAAAACACAAGGAGCAAAAGTGTATTTTTGATGTAATGATTTATATTTCTAAACCCTAGCTTAATATAATATGGTGCAAGGAGGTAGTTCCCTGTCCCCAGAGGACTTACAAAGCTTCTTTTCCATGAATCCAGAAAGGAAAATAAAACCTGAATAAATCCAGCACTAAGTTTGTAGGATTCAGTGACTTGCCCCCGTCACAAGTGGCATCAGTGGGATTCGAACCCTGCTTACCAGTCTGCCACTCTAACCACGACGTTGCTTTCCCAATGTCTTTAGCTGCTAATTGAATTATAAGAAACCTTTTTTCTTTGGTTATTTCTGCTTCTTTAATTCTGATTATTTTGCTGGTTTCAATTTTCCCAGTTGTGATCACAGTTTGAAAAAACAGACACGGTCTCGTGTTACACTGAAGGATTTTGCTCTCTGTGCTTCACAGTTCAGGGTCACCGAAGAGAACTGTCCCTGCCATGTCTTGCTCCGGTCTGTCTCCTCAGTGAAGATGGTCAGGTGCAAGTGGATTTGGGGGAATAGATGTTTGGGGTTGAAGTGAAAGGCTATCATAGCACAGGTACAAACTTAGAGGCCCTATTATTAAGGAATATTATGCGGTTAATGCATTTGGGCTTGTACTAATTGTTACCGTGCAGGCAGGGAAGCTATTATCTTTATCTTTATTTCTTAATTTGATATACCGCTTTGGTCGAAACATAAAAGCGGTTTACAATAGTAAAAGACTATGCACCCTGACTATAAGAAAAAGAACGCCATAGTACGATAGAAAAGGGGAAAAGGACAGTGCAAAAAAAAAAATACACAACACGTATATTAGACATATACAAAAACAAAACTCAGGGAGGGACGGCAAGAGGGAGGTCAAAGGCTTGCTGAAATAAGTGGGTTTTCAATAGCTCCTTAAACTTTGGGTAAGAGGATTCCAAATGGAGGGAGGATGGGAGGGCGTTCCAGAGAGCAGGACTGAGAAAAAAGAAGGCTGAGTGACGGGTTTGTTCCAGATGCGCCTGAGATGGAGAGGGTAAGGACAGGCGATTATTATGAAGGGAGCGAAGCTGGCGGTATGGTGTGTGGAGAGAGATGAGACTGCAGAGATACAGCGGGGTGGATGTGTAGATTGCTCTGTGCGTTAAAATGAGAAATTTGTACTAAAACCGGAAACGGAGAGGCAACCAATGAAGATGATAAAGAATAGGGGAGACATGGTCATAACGACGAGCAGATGTGATAAGGCGGGCTGCAGTATTCTGTATGAGCTGGAGACACTGAAGTTGATAAGCTGGAAGGTTGGCCAAGAAGACATTGCAATAGTCGAGTCTGCTAATAACCAATGCCAATACTAGGGTGATCAAGGAGCTAGTAGGGAGAAGGGAACGAATGGCTCTGATTTGGCGCAGAGCAGCAAAGGAACGACGCGTGAGAGTAGAGATGTGATTATGAAAAGAGAGGGATGAGTCTAAGATTATTCCCAGGTAACGGAAGAAGGTGACAAGAGGAATTGGAACATGATCAATCTGGGGAGCTATTGTTGGACAAGAGCCGCTTAGGGAGACCCACATTGCAGCGGACTTCGAGGGGTTCAGGGGTGAAAAGCACATTAAGGGACGGGTTTACTAAAGTGTGCCACCTCCTAGCACAGTGTTTAGCACATTGAGAGTTGTGCTAAAAATTAGCACCAACTCTCATGCCAAGAGTGCAATATAAGAACATAAGAACATAAGATATGCCATACTGGGTCAGACCAAGGTCCATCAAGCCCAGTATCCTGTTTCCAACAGTGGCCAATCTAGGTCATACGTACCTAGCAGTATCCCCAAAAGACACAGGCTCCACAATGCTTGTATTGGGTCAAGCATTGATATCCTGGGTCTCTTTTTGGTTTATGGACCTTTCCTCCAGGAACTTGTCCAAATCTTTTTTAAACCCAGCTACACTAACAGCTCTTACTACATCCTCCGGCAACAAATTCCAGAGTTTGATTACATGTTGAGTGAAAAAATATTTTCTCTTATTTGTCTTAAATAGTTTACCCTGTAGCTTCATTACATGTCCCCTAGTCTTTCTATATTCTGATAGCGTAAACAATCGATCTGCGTTTACCCGTTCCACTCTATTCATTAATTTATAGACCTCTATCATATCTCCCCTCAGCCGTCTCTTTTCCAGGTTGAAGAGCCCTAACATTTGTAGCCTCTCTTCATAGGAGTAGCCTTCCATCCCCTTTACCATTTTGGTGGCTCTTCTCTGTACCTTTTCTAATAATGCTATATCCTTTTTAAGATACGGCGACCAGAATTGCACACAATATCCATGGAACGATACAGAGGCATTATAATATCCTTTGTTTTATTTTCCATTCCTTTCCTTATGATACCTAGCATTCTATTTGCTTTCTTGGCCGCCGCTGCACACTGGGCGAGGGTTTTAACATGTTATCCACGATGACTCCTAAATCTTTTTCCTGGGTGGTGGTTCCCAATGTGGAGCCTTGCATTGTGTAACCATAGTGTGGGTTGTTCTTTCCTAGGTGCATAACACTTTGCACTTGTCCACATTAAATTTCATCTACCATTTGGATGCCCAGTCTTCCAATTTATCCAGATCCTCCTGCAGTTTTCCACAGTCCTCTTGGGTTTTAACAACTTTAAACAGTTTTGTTTCTTCTGCAAATTTGATAACCTCACTAGTTATTCCCTTTTCCAGGTCATTTATGAATATATCAAAAAGTAGCGGACCCAGTACAGATCCCTGGGTTACTCCACTATTCACCTTTTTCCATTGGGAAAATTGGCCAATAGGGCAGGGATTGGGTGGGCCAGGAGTGAAATGGAGGCATTGGTGGCAATCACAGCTAGTATAGGCATTGGAAAGGGTTAGGCCAAATGGGCACTGGTCTCACCAAAAATCACGGCATGGCAGGCAGCAGGATCCCCGCGGGCAGAAGAAAAACTCCTACCTGTCTGCCCATGGAAGATCGGATCCCCGCAGGCAGAATAGTAAGAGTCTCTGGCCACAGGCAGTGCTTGGGGCGGAGTTAGGGAGGTGCTCAGACCCCCCCCAAGGAAAAAGGCCTTAGTAGTTGGCACCAAACAGACTTGCTGCCTTAAGCATCGGTGCTCTTAATACCACCCATTGAACTGGGTGCAAAGGATATAAAAAGACTGGAAATGGTTCAGAGGAAGGCGACCAAAATGATTTGGAGTCTGTATTAGAAGACATGAGAAGAGACTTGAAGACCTAAATATGTACGCTCTGTAGGCGAGGAGGGACAGGGGAGATATGATTCAGACCTTTAAATACTTAAAGAGTATTAATCAACAAACAAACCTCTTCCAAAGATGGGGAAGCTTTAATACTAGAGGGCATAACATGAAGCTGCGAGGGGGTAACCTGAAAGGCAATGTCAGGAAATACTTTTTCACTGAAAGGATGGTGGATGCTTGGAACGCCCTCCCGATGGAAGTGGTGGGGGCAAATACAGTGACAGAACTCAAAATGGCATGGGACAGACACAGTGGATCCCTTTATAACAACAAGATAAAATCAAAATAAGCATAACTATCTCTTATATCTCAGCAAAAAGGGGTGATCTAAACGGAGCAGTTTGTAGACCCCTAAACAAAGGCATGGGGAGGGGTGATCTGCACAGAGCAGCAAGTGCACCTACTCTTGCACCTTGCTGGGCAGACTAGATGGACCATACTGGTCTTTATCTGCAGTCATATACTATGTAAGTGCACTGAAATGCTTGCTTGCGTGGGCCTGCGTCTTTGCACTGTGCTAACTGCAGGAGGATAGATGCACATGCCCCATGCAGTTAGCATGTGCCCTCCATGCTGGCAATCTGGTCCACACACTGGGGTAGTGTTGTGAGTGGACATTAACTGCAGACCGTAGTTAGTACAGGCCTCAGTAGCTTGCGCTAATCACCAATGTTGCATCATGGGTGCTATTAGTTGTACCTGCGCTAATTTTCAAGGGCTGGAATGCACACTAAGGGGCTTGCCTCCACAGTAATTGTCAGGCACAAGCTTGTTACACCAACCGACAATTACCATGGCACAGTGGCACTTAATGTGTGTTGATTTTGACCCAAAACGCGCATTAGGGGCATAAAAAATGCTGCACTTTAGTAAAAGGGTCCCTTAGATTGTAAGCCCTCTGGGACAGGAAAATACCCACTGAATGTAACTCGTCTTGAGCTATTGCTGACAAAGGCAGAAACTAAACCCAGTTTCATGAGTAAATAGATAAATAAATCAGTTTCTGATGAACCTCCTCCCGTGCACTTCAAATATTCTTTAGGCCCTGACGAGTAGCCTCTTCCTTAGCTAAATATGTCATGAATCTCTTGTTTTACAACAGCTGCTGTTTGGCAATTCAGAAATATTTCTCTAGTCCTGGAACACAGCATGTGCCTCGATAGGCTTCTGCGGGGTTTATTTATAACCCCTTCAAATAAGTGCACCTGACAGATTAATGACAGCAACTTGGCAAGAGGCCTAAACCTCAACCAGTGTTACTAAAAGGCTTTCCTGCCATAAAACGTGCTAAAGAAATCATATTCATAAGGCTTAGCTTGGAGCTAAGCATAATTACGAGGTGAATTTTTTTATGTTAATGATCATATATTATAATGCAATCTCTAATAAGTGTTAACTGGTCTGCTTGAAAATTTCCAGGATGTGCAAATCTTTCAGAACTAGATTTGATGGAAACTATGAAGCTCTTCTCCCAAAGTACAAAAATGTGAAAATTTAGGGGTTTTGAAAATTTAGCACTGTAGGTCTGAACTTGCTGGCGAGATGAGGTGGGCCTGTTCTTGGACTTTGTGTTACTTTGAAAATGTGCTTTTACTACTCAGAAGATCTGAAGTGGACTTCATCAGATCATTAGAGATGCTTCAAAATTTTTAGATCTACTTTGCATTTTGGTAGATTTATCAAGAAAGATCTGGCAGAGATTCCAAGAAAAAATGTTCCTGTTGCAGTTGAAAGAAGCAAAAATGTGTCGGGCTTATGTCTGAGCTGAACTTGTTTGCACAGCCCCACTGCAGTGGTTCTAGAGAAGCCGTTCTTTGCACATAAGCTTCAGAAAGCAAACTGATTTTTTCTTCGGAGATGCTTATTTAATTTCCTGCTTTCATTTTATGTTCTTAATTTGTTTTAGCATTTTATTTCATATTCATTTTGGTTTGTTTCATTTATTGAAACAAAACAAACATAAAGCAAAATTGAAACCCCAAGAAAATATAAGGAAATGAAGGACCTTCTCCCTGCTGCAAAAATCCTCAGCACTGTCACTGAAAGCCCCTCCCCTACTTTTTCCTATACCCCCTCAGGGATCGCCATATACAAAATGAGGCTGGAGTGAACCCCAGGCTCTTCTACTTCACCAGGTTCCATTATTAAAACTGTGCCACATGAAATATACTGTAGCTTTTCCTGCCCGTGCCTTCATGATGTCACTTATGAAGGCACTAAATAAAAGAACTCCTAAACTGATCCTGAGGGGGAGAAAAGCTGTGAAAGAAGCTGCAGCTTGTTCTAACCCGAGGGGGCAGCACTGTACTTGTTCAGAATATTTATTTATTTAGCTACATTTATATCTTGCTTTTCACCGGGTCAGAGCTCCCCCTTCCTCCCCGAGCAGCCAATCATCAGCCCAGCTCAACGGCTTAAGAACTGCCGTTGCCGGGGCGCGCCCGCACCTTGCGGGCCCGTGCCTGAGGGCCTCGCAACAGGGCCCTTTGGCGTGGCCCTTAGGCGTTGGTCCGTGGCGGCGGTTTCTGGAGGCTATATTGATGTCCTGCTTATTTATCTGGGTAATGTGCGGTTCCGTGTCTCTCTCCTCTTATCTGTTTGACTGTTTCTTTACTCTACTCTTTCCTATCTTGTAATTGGCGTTCTTTTCTTTTTCACTAAATGATGTAGTATTGTAAACCGCTCTAATGCCTTTTTGGTCTGAGCGGTATATCAAATTCAAATAAACATAAACATAAACATAAACAAAAAGGGGGGGAATGTAATCAAGTCGACAGAAAAAAGGGGGGGGGGGCCGTCACCAAGAGGGCCAACATTGATGATTCGAACAGAAAATGTAAATATGTGTAGTCAAATCTCTAAGACTCTAATCTTGTGTGCTGTGCCTCACCCCCAGAACTATGTATATATTAGCCCCATTTCTCGGTCTTGATTGACAACCCCCAAAGATGTAATCAAACCGCTGCTGATCGCTGGAAGTAGCGGTATATAAGTGAGTGCTAAATAAATAAATAAATTTTAAAAAAAATAAAAAAAAGAAAGTAACAAATTAGACATAGGACGTTAGTCTCTTAGTTGGTGGTAGGTCAGGGGGGCTAGAAGTGTAATCAGTGAGAAAAGTGTTTTTCTGGTTCAAGGGAATTTGAAAGGGAAACAGGGAGAAGGGGGCTGTCTTAAGGACAATGTTCCCGCTGAGCAGCTTGAAGATGCACAGAGGTCCTCTGCCCCCTGCCTATCCCTCTGACGTGCCTGTGTTGCGCAGTCCTAAGCGTGACTGCATTGCACTACCCCCCACTTTCAGGAATGCTGCTGCAGCATCAAACTGCTTAGCAGGAACATTACTTAAGGATCATGTTTGGCCCTCAAAAAAGTGATAAATACAGAATAGGTCTTCCAAGAGGAAAATGTTATATTTTAGTGAAACTTCACAAGAAGTGAAGGAAAAAAGCTGCTCCAGAATCAGAGGGATATTTATTATAGATGTTAACTTACACTGATGTCATCTAGTGGCTCATTGTTTTTGCACCGTTTTTTTACTTCCTTTTTGTCACCCTTGACCTGATATAATACAATATAGTTCCCGTGCTCTAGCTATGTTTAGTTCCTTTATTTCTAGCTCTGAAACATGATGTCAAAAGATTCTGAACCATACTGTTTTCCTTCCTATCATGGAGAGTTTCCAGAGCGTTGTGGGCTGCAGAACTTTGAATACACTGAGATTGCATGTGTTTTCCCTTTATTCAGAAGCACAAAAGCATTACAGCCTCATGGCAACTGCCGACAGCATTCCACCTCCAGAGGTCATGAAGGTTAACAATGATGAGATAATTTCAGAGCAGAGTTTGTGGACTACTTTCTGGGAATAGGCTTACATGAGAAGCCAACTGGCTGAAGTGCAGAGATCTATACCGAGAAGAGTGATGGATGCTGAATGCCGCAACGTTTATAAGCACAATTTGAGCCTTACAGAG
Organism: Ichthyophis bannanicus; assembly: GCA_033557465.1. Classification (NCBI taxonomy): domain Eukaryota; kingdom Metazoa; phylum Chordata; class Amphibia; order Gymnophiona; family Ichthyophiidae; genus Ichthyophis; species Ichthyophis bannanicus. Next base: position 126,700,077 of record CM066049.1, read on the forward strand.
GAGCAAAGAATGAATGCCAAAGTTATCCTGGATGCACTAGAAGTCTAATTCAAACCCACCAAAAAGGTAATATATGAAAGATACATATTTGACAGTTGCAAACAAGAGGTGAATTCACTGATAACTGTCGTGCATTTGAGAGAGAAAGCAGCAACATGGGAGTCCAGCCCACTGAAAGATGAACTTATTCAGGATAAAATAATTCTTGGACTCGTCAATGAGGGCACATGTTGCTGTCTCTTAAGAGAGAATGACATAACCAACCACAGCCATTGAAATGTCCTAATACAGAACTCACAGACTTGCTAAGAACTATAGAACAGGACCAGCAGACTGCAGTGTTAATGCAACAGACAGACATCAATGATGTGTGGATGGCTACTGCAACAAGCAAAAGTAGAATAACCTGCCTGCAACCTGAGCTGCAGCATATAAGTAAGAACATAACATCATAAGATGTGCCATACTGGGTCAGACCAAGGTCCATCAAGCCCAGTATCCTGTTTCCAACAGTGGCCAATCTAGGTCATACTATGGCAACGCACATAAGGGACTGAAAGAACACTGTCCAGCAAATGGGAAAACATGTTTTTATTTGTAAAAGCTAATTCTTTTGATATATTGCAAAAAGGGAATCTTTTGTGGTGTTAGGCATCGCTCTGTCTGTTGGAGCTCATTGTTTCTTCTTACAGCTTTCCATTCAGACCCAGCTCTTTGAAGCCACCGACCTCATCAAGTGTTAGATCCCTCCCTACCCACCCCAGTTCCCACCCACCCACCTCATGTGAGCACTCTTGCTTTATACGGCAACTCCTCAATTAGATACATCCAGGGACATAGAACAGTGCTGTTAGGATACACTTAAAAGAGGTTAACTGCTTTGTCTCTTAAAAGGACAGCTAATGAAAAGGTAGAGACTTGGTAGGTTTCTCTTTTACTTCAAAAGGTACCAAATCTCCACCAACTGAACAATGGCTAGAAAAAAATCTGTATTGCCAAAGATGTTGCTCCTGTTATAACTTCTGCCTCTGTCCAGACAGAGAGCCCAATGCCAGATGAAGGACTGGTTCCATGTGCAGGATGCCTGCAAGCTGAAGCCCTCATGAAACAAGTTGAGAAGCACAGAGAAGAGGTGGCAAGGCTGAAAAGCATTCAAGGCAGTGAGAAGTACATTGATGAGATGCTTCTTGAAACATTCAAGCTGTCCAACAGAGGTGAACATGGGAGGCTGCAGAATGAAAAGAGTTGGACACAAGTAACCAGAGCCTGCAGAATCAACACTCCAACTCCTCCAACCCTTGAATTGAAGAACCAATATACAGTCCTGGAAGTGGAGGAGGTGAAAGCATCCCAGGAAAGGGAAGAACTAGGAGCTGATGCACCCAAAGTTGCAGAATCAATGACAAGGAAGTGAAAGGTAGTGGTGTTTGGCGACTCTCTTATGAGGGGTACTGAGTCGTCCATCTACTGACAAGACTTGATGTCCAGAGAGGTGTGCTGTCTGCCGGGCGCCAAAATCTGAGGTGTTAGAGAGTTTGCAGAGACTTATCAAGCCTACTATTATCCAATGTTGCTCATCCATGTCGGTACAAATGATATTGCTGGGTATCCCTCTGAGCATATCAAAAGTGACTTCATGACTCTGGGACAGAAGGTGAAGAAGATTGGTGCACAGGTGGTGTTCTCGTCAATCCTCCCTGTTGAGGGTAAAGGCTGAGGTAGAGAAGCTTGCGTCCTGGAGATGAATACATCGCTGCATGTATGATGTCATCGAGAATGTTTTGGTTTCCTGGACCATGGGATGGTGTTCCAAGAGCAAAGATGGCATCCATCAGTCCAAGAGGAGTCAAAGTATCTTCAGCAGCAGACTGGCTAACCTACTGAAGAGAGCTTGGGGATAGATGAAGAATGCCCCCAGGTAAGTAAAAGATTAAATACGTTTGTAGAAATAGGTAAAAGGAGCAACATCTGGAAAGCGGTGTTCATAAATGCCCATAGTTTGGGAAATAAGATCCCAAATGTTGAGGCTTTAAGAGGATGACTTGGATTTAGTGGCCATTATGGAGACATGGTTCACGGACAACCATGACTGGGATGTAACTATTCTGGGCTATACTTTATTTAAGAAGGACAGGGTAGGAAGAAGGGGAGGTGTGGCACTATATGTAAAAAATAATATTAAAGCTATAGAATGATAGGGCTTAAAAAGGGAACCAGGAGGCACTGGAGTGGAGGAGTGGCCTAGTGGTTGGGGCAAGGTACTTCAGGCCGGAAGGTCGGGGGTTCAAATCCCACTAGAGGACAGCAACCTTGGGCCGGAAGGACTGGGGTTTCTAGTCCCACAGGTGCTCCTTGTGGTCTTGGGCAAGCCCCTTAACCCTCCATAGCCCATGTTCCCTGTAAAAATAGTTATCTCCAAGTTATAATGCCCTATTCAATGTAATTTCAGTTTGTTCAATGTAAACCGCACTGATGCAGAATAGCGCGGTATATAAGAGAATATAAATAAATAAATAAATAAAAAATAAAACTGTGGGTTAAACTAGAAAGAGGGAAAGGGAAATGGGCAGTCAGACAGTGAAATCATAGAGATGTCTCTAGAGCCATTTTAGAAAGTTGGTTATATAGACATTCCCGGCATGAGCATCCCCAAGTAGCACGAGGACATGGTGTAGGCATAGTCTAGGCATAGCATATGAGATGCAATGTGATTTCAGAATGGCACAAGCACATCAGGCCCAGGATACTGAGGCGTCCATATCTATACCTGCTCCTGACCATAAATGGTCATCTCATGGTTGCAATGCTTCCAGGTGGAAGAGCAAACCACAGCTAATATTGTCTGGCAGAAGAAACCTGCTTGTAAATACATAATCCAAACCTATTACTGGCTCATCACTGTACATCTGATTATCTGAAATGGCCTGTTGGGACATGCTAGTCTCATGACAGTTGCCCTGCTTCTGAAATACCCCCACTGGGACATCCGAGTACCCAGTTCTGCAGGCATGCAATTCAGGGACATCCACATGTCTGAAATGGCCACACCCATGCACATACCCAGCCTTGCTATCTGCACAGACTACTGCAACGTTCATCTTTCAGTGCCTCACTTCTCTGCTGTCACTTCACCAACTTTTGGGACGTTGTGCTCTGGATGTTCCAGTTTCTTCCTAGATGTCCCTTCTAAAATTCCACTTCTCGCATATAAATGACTTCTCCTGCACTTTGCCAAAACTCCTCTCCTGAATTTGCCTACTGTGAAGTTGCATACTGTGCAAGCATGGACATCATTTAACTGTACATAATATTTACATGTGACCTAATTTTTCAAGATCTTTTTATGTACAGAAAAAGTTTATAAAATTACCTGTTTAAATGTGCCTTAATTTTGGCTGCTAATGTGCGTTAGGTGCAAAACCTTAGGGCATATGAAGAAACAAACATTTAAGCAGGGCAGGTGCAGAGGAGGCGCCCTAGGAAAACCCCATTCATTGTGCCCTTCTACTTATGCTCCCTCCCTCCATTATGGCTACCCCTCTCCAGGATCTGCAGCAACGGCAATGGGCTGCAACAGCCCTGTAATGCTTCCCTTAAAGCTCCAGTGCTGCAAGGCTCTTTGGCCTCCACTCTCTTTGATGTCTGATGCCGACTTCCTGTATGCATAGGGTGGAAGTCATAAGCACATAAGAAATGGCATACTGGGTCAGACCAAGATCTATTGAGGCCAGTATCCTGTTTCCAATGGTGACCAATCCAAGTCACAAGCAATGTTCCCTCTAACCTACGCTGGGTCCGCCGCCAACATTCCTGCCGGTGGGGAGGGGGGTGCAGAGCGATCAACGCTCTGCCTCTCCCCCCACCAGCAGGAATGCCGGCGGCAGACCCGGCGCGGATTAAAGAGAACATTGCGAGGCTGCTGCGGCATGTGTTAGAGGGAACATTGGTCACAAGTACCTGGCAGGATCCCAAAAAGGCACACAAGTTGCACAATGCTTGTCCTGGGGTAAGCAGTGGATTTTCACAAGTCCTCTTTAATAATGGTTATGCACCTTTCCTCCAGGAACTTGTCCATACCTTTTTTAAAGCCCAGCTACACTAACAGCTTTTACTACTACTACTATTACTACTACTAAACATTTATATAGTGCTATAAGATGTAAGCAGCGCTATATTTCACATGTAAAAGATGGACTCTGCTCTGAGCTTATAATTTAGTCAAGACTGCACATTAGCTGTAGACATGGGCTACATCTAAGGGGAATGATAAAGAAACACAAACACAAATTAATGAATGGAGTGGAGCGGGTAACAAATTTATTTTATTTATTTAGCCGTGCTTATATACCTCTTTTCACCAGGTCAAAGCGGTTTACAGTAAACAAGGGAGACTACATTGAACAGGGCTATTTGTATTTACAAGAGGGAAAGGAGTATACCGTCACCAGGGGGAGTATAACATATTTACTGTACATTCTCGCGAGATGTGTCAGTCATGGTTACATTTCTGATTCTCTCTTACAAAGTTTAATTACGCATTGAGTGACAAAATATTTTCTCTTATTAATCTTAAATGGGTTACATTGTAGCTTCATTGTGTGTTCCCTAGTCTTTCTACTTTTTGATGGTGTAAACAATCGATCTACATTTACCCGTTCCACTGCATTCATTCATTTATAGACCTCTATCATATCTCCCCTCAGCCATCTCTTTTCCAAGATGAAGAGTCCCAACCTTTTAAGCCTCTCCTCATAGGGGTATCTTGCATTCCCTTTGCCAGTTTTGTTGCTCTTCCTTGTACCTTTTCTAATCCTTTTTAAGATACGATGACCAGAATTGCACACAATATTCAAGGTGTGGTCTCACCATGGAACGATACAGAGACATTATAATATCCTTTGTTTTATTCTCCATTCCTTTCCTTATGATACCTAGCATTCTATTTGCTCTCTTGGCCGCAGCTGGACCCTGGATGGAGGGTTTCAATGTATTATCCACGATGAGACCTAAATCTTTTTCCTGGGTGGTGGTTTCTAATGTGGAACCTTGTATTGTGTAACCATAATTTGGATTGTTCTTTCATAGGTGCATAACTTTGCACTTGTCCACATTAAATTTCATCTGTCATTTGAACGTCCAGTTTATCAAGGTCCTTTTGCAGTTTTTCACAATCCTCTTGTGTTTTAACCACTTTGAATAATTGTCTCATCTGCAAATTTGATCACTCTGCTCGTTATTCCCATTTCCAGGTCAGCATCAGCTGTTGGAGAGGATGAAAGCCAAACAGCCTCAGCACAAATTTTAAGGTAAGTGCTGTGGGGCCATTTGAGGCCATTGTTGCTGCTGCAGGACCCACAGAGGGTTGGTAGTGGTGGCAATGGTGCTGTACGCAGCAGCCCAGTTCACCTAATGGTTGTGCCAGCCCTGCACTTAAGAGTTACAATGCACATGCTTCAGATTCAGTGCTGAAAGTCTCTGCTTCACAGTCTTTGCACCTCATGCAATTTGGAAGTTATAGATAAAATAAGATAACCAGACTTTTGGAAAGCAAATTTAGGACACCAGAGCAGGGCTGAGCTGGTATGGACAGGGCAAGTGTTCTCCCTCATTGGGCATCTTTTCCCATATAGGTAACATTCAGTTATTTCTTAAGTTTAAGGCTGTAGTGGCCCGTCTCAGGTTATAAGTACATATTCTTGCATATATGCTTAAACTTTATTTTATACATACAGCTGAAACATAGAAACATGACAGCAGAAAAAGGCCACATGGCCTATCTAGTCTGTCCTTCCATATCAACCACTACAACATTCCCCTTTTTTCCTTTATCCTCTGTGTTTGTCCCATGCTTTTTTGAATTGAGATACTGTCTTCGTCTCTACCACCTCCACTGGGAGACTATTCCACGGATCCACCACTCTTTCCATAAAGAAATATTTCCGCAAATCACTCCTGACTCTATCCCCCTTCACCCTCATCCCATGTCCCCTCATAGCAGAGCTTGCTTTCAATCGAAAGAGGCTCTCTTCCTGTGCATTTATGCCACAGAGGTATTTAAACGTCTCAGTCATATCACCTCTATCCCGCCTTTCCTCTAAAGTATACATATTAAGATCCTTAAGTCTGTCCTTATATGTTTTATAACGAAGACCACTAACCATTTTAGTAGGCACCCTCTCTACCGACTCCAACCTCTATCCTTTTGAAGGTGCGGTCTCCAGCATTACACACAATACTCTTAATGAGGTTGCACCAAAGTCTAATACAGAGGCACTATCACCTCCTTTCTTCTGCTGGCCATTCCTCTCCCTATACACCCAAGCATCCTTCTAGCTTTTGTCATCAACTTTTCTACCTGTTTAGCTACTTTAAGATCATCAGACACAATCATGCCTAGGTCCCGCTCTTCTTTTGTGGACAGAAGAACTTCACCCCTATACTATATTGCTCCCTTGGATTACTACAGTCCAAATGCATGACCTTGCATTTTTCAACATTCAATCTCAGCTGCCAAATTCTAGACCATTCTTCAAAGCTTAGCTAGATCCCTCCTCATGTTATCTATATCTTCCTAGGTGTCCACTCTACTGCAGATTTCGATATCATCTGCAAAGAGGCAAACCTTATCCAACAGCCCTTCCACAATATCACTAACAAAGAAGTTAAAAAGAATCAGACCAAGGATAGATCTCTGGGGCACACCACTGGTAACCTCCTTTTCCTCAGAATGAGCTCCTTTTACCTGTACCCTTTGTCGCCTCCCACTCAACCAATATCTAACCCAAGCAGTATCTTTAGAGTTGAACCCTAGGGTGCTCAGTTTGTTTATAAGTCGCTTGTGTGGAACGGTGTCAAAGGTCTTACTGAAATCTAAATACATCACATCTAGGGATCTCCCTCGGTCCAACTCCCTGGTCACCCAGTCAAAGAAATCAATCAGATTTGTCTGACAAGACTTGCCTCTGGTGAATCCATGCTGCCTCGGATCCGGTAATCCGTTGGACTCCAGAAATCTCACTATTTTCTCTTTCAGCAGCACATCCAATAATTTACTCCCCACCGAGGTTAAACTAACTGGACTGTAGTTTTCAACCACATCCTGACTTCCACTTTTGTGTAAAGGGACCACATGTGCCTCTCTCCAGTCCTCTGCCATCATTCCCGACTCCAACGAGGCATTGAAAATGCAATGTGTGCCTTTGAGTGAATGCTGACTCTTGGCGACCCAGCAGCTCTTGGGTTTTCTTGGCAGTGTGACTGGAAGTAGATTAACCCTCCATTGCCTCAGAAGAAAGGCCTAGCAAAGTAACCTGCCCAAGACCACAAAGAGTACTGGTGGGAATCAAACCGTGATCTCTTGGTTACAAGCCAGTGCTTCTAAACATTAGGCTACTCCTCCACTCAAATTCCCCCTTTTATTTTCCAGAAAAGTTCATTTTACATCTCTTACCAGGATCGAGAAGATCTTGCAACAGGGATATGCAGGAGAAGCAAAGTCCCCACTGAAAATTGGAGACAGGAGGAGGTTATAGTCCATGGTGTCAGGGACATCAGGGAACCTTAAGATAAAATCACATTTGAGCCATATTGTGCTCCTCTGTTTCAGGAGCCTGGTATATGTGGCCTTTCTCAAGACAATTCTTGAGGTCCACAGAGATTCTGTCACATGCTGCAGACTTTAATATGGCTTTCACACCGTCTATGAATGTCAGTTGATACCCTTCGAATAATAATTTAAGAGAAGCGCTGTCTTTATGATTAGGCAGGCCTTCAGACGTTAATATGGCACTTTAAATATGATGCATAGAAAGCAGCGATATCATAAAATCACAAATCTGAATAGATAATCTATGCTATGGGGAGTAATTTTCTGAGTACAAGATAATAAATCAGTTTAATACGAATATATCTATTCAAGCTGTCAGTCTTCAGCATGCAGTATACATGCTAACACAATTTGTATGTCCATTTCATATGCAAAGGCATTGATTTATAATTATTCTGTATCAAATGTCTAAAAAATGAAAAATGTCAGCATCGTATGAATTCCAAAAACAAATTCTAAAGACAAGGGCTCTCTTTAGCACTAATCACATAAACAATACTCTAGCTTGTTTTCAGAATTTATCAGGCTTAACAACATTTTATATTTTCAAACAACTTTGACTGACCTGTTCCTGATCACCCTTTTACACAGTAAAAGCAGGCCAGTCAAACGGCCTTTGATGCCACCTGTTAATCTATAGGCAGAGGCGCCATGACACCACTGAACCTGAAATCCCACATCACCAAAATCGCAAACAAGGCCTATCAACGTTTGAGGACCATCAGAAAGATCAAGCCATTACCCCGCCAGGACCACTTCCGCACAGTGTGCCAAGCACTCATCACACCTCTGCTTGATTACGGAAACTCGTTATATCAAGGCCTCCTTCAGCAGACCTTACACCCACTCCAAATGGTGCAAAACACTGCAGCACGCATCATTACAGACACTCCAAGAACTAAGCACATCACCACCGTCTTACAGCAACTGCACTGGCTCCCAATGATGGCTACAGCAAAATTTAAAACAGTCCTGATCATCTTTAAAATCATTCACCATCTCTCGGCAGATGCACGCCAAGATATCATAACAAGGGATATCAGCAACAGACCAAGAAGGACCAATAATGACAACATGATCGGCACACCTGCAGGATATCACAAGACTAAACAAACAACTTCAAGAAGAGCTCCTTCACTACTGGCATGCACACTTTGGAACTCCCTCCCAACGAGCCTGAGGGTATTAAATGGCATCATAGACTTCCGCAAGGCCCTTAAAAAACCCTGCTCTTTACAGAAGCCTATGAGCAGACAGACAACGGTCTCAACCCGAATGGTAATGCAACTACCTACGCCAACTCGATACCCACTCATCCCAACTAGATATACGAGTTCATTGTATAATGTTGTTAAATGTAACCCTCCAATTGTGATGTGACCACTTTGATTGTAGGATAAGGTGGTATACAGATCTGTCTAAAAAATAAAAATAAATATATGCAGATCTTGCTAAAGTCTAAACAATGCACTAAGGCTTAAAAATTATTTATTTAGTAATATTTTAGTTCATGCCTTTTCAGTAGGAGTTCAAGATGTGTTACGTACTGAACTTAAATGTATTTCCCTGTCCTGGAGGCTTATAATCTTTTTATACTTGAGGCAATGGAAGGTTAAGTGATTTGCCCAATGTCACAAGGCTCATCCACAACAAGGTTACATTCTGGATACTCTGGAGCGTTCTACAGGGAACATAGCCCATGTTCCCTGTAAAATAGTTATCTCCAAGTTACAATACCCTGTTCAATGTAATTTCAGTTTGTTCAATGTAAACCACACTGATGCAGAATAGCGCGGTATATAAGAGAATGTAAATAAAATAAATAAATAAGAGCATAAGTGCCATACTGGGTCAGACCAAAGGCCCATCAAGCCCAGTCTCCTGTTTCTAACAGTGGCTAATTCATAACACAAATATCTGGCATTTTCTCCAAAAGCAGCAAGATTCCATGAGGATTTCCCCAGGTCTCCCTTAACAGTCTGTAATCTTTCGCCGCTCTCTACTTTCGGTTACTCTCCGTTTGGTCCTGGGTTCATTTCACAGAGACAGTAGGGTTTGTAGCATAATAAGACAACCAAGCAGGTGTGGCTTGGAAAAAGGTTTTTATATAGAAATAGGCTTATTAAGTAGGTACAGAACAGATGTAAATGATAATTACACTTACCTGGTAATTGTAGTTCCTTGAGTGACGACAGTTCAGTCCTCTACCTCTGGGTTGTCAATCTCCTCCTGCAGCTTGGAGACTGGTATGTCAAATTGATGACATCACTGGATATAGCCTGCTGCACTCTGTCCTCCATCCCAGTGTGAACTATTAACAAAGCAGACTCAAAGGAGCAACAAATAAGTAGCCAACAATACTGAAACGCAATGTAACTAAATCTATAACCTATCATCCCCGTGAACAAGGCTTTCTTACCCCCCTTCCCTGTCACAGGGGAAGCTAACACAACCACTTTGTCGAAAACAGACGTACCTGTAAAACTCTTCAGCACACGATGCCTTCTGGATCCCTCTGAAATAATTTGGGTGGGAAGGAGGACTGAACTGTCGTCACTCAAGGAACTACAATTACCAAGTAAGTGTAATTATCATTTCCTTATCGTTCCTCCAGTTCAGTCCTCTACCTCTGGGATGTACCAGAGCAGTAATCATCGGGAGGGACCCTTCCAGCTGGCCGACAACACTGCTGACCCGAAACGGGCATCCGCCGTCACTGCTACGTCTAAACGGTAATGCTTACTAAATGTATGCAGAGACGACCAAGTCGCCGCCCTACAAATTTCCCCTGGCGGCACCAAACTGTGCTCCACCCAAGAACACGCTTGCGCCCTGGTGGAATGCGCTCGCAACCCCCCGGGCACAGCTCGACCCTGGAGCAAATAGGCAGAAGCAATCGCCTCCCGGATCCAACGGGCAATGGACGCCTTAGCCGCTGCCTCCCCTTTGCGCACACCTCCGAGCAAAACAAACAAATGCTTCGACCTGCGAAAAGACTCCGTCACCTTCAAATACTGATGCAACACTCTCTTCACGTCCAGACGACAGAGACTGCGATCTGAAGCGTCGCCCTCCAGAGACCCTAGGATGGGCAAGCAGACCGCTTGATTCAAATGAAAAGGGGACATCACCTTAGGTAAAAAGGACGGAACCGGGCGTAAGACCACCTTTTCCCTGGAAAAAAATAAGAAGGGTTCTTTACACGACAACGCTTGCAGCTCCAAAATGCACCGTGCAGAACAAATCGCCACCAGGAACACCATCTTTAGCGTCAAATCTTTCACCGACGCTCGACACAACGGCTCAAAGGGCGGGAGAGCTAAGGCCGCTAACACCAAATTGAGATCACACGGCGGGATGCACACCCTCCGCATCGGCCGCAACCGAGAAACGGCCTTCAGAAAGCGACTCACATCAGGGTGAGCACCTAAGGGCATTCCGTTGACCTTGCCGCAATAACAGGAAAGAGCCGCCAACTGAACGCGCAAGAAACTAGCTGCCAGACCTTTATCAAAGCTGTCCTGCAGAAACTCTAACACCATAGGAATAGAAACAGTAGCTGCTTGGACTTGGCGACAGGAACACCAATCCTCAAAGAGACGCCAGACCCGCACATACGCCAAAGATGTCGATTGTTTCCATGCTCTAAGCAAGGTCGACACGACCGCTGACGAGTAGCCCTTCTTCCTCAGCTTAGCCCTCTCAATGGCCATACCGTAAGCGAGAACCGATCCACCTGCGGCATGAAGAGCGGCCCCTGGAGCAACAGATCTGCCCTCGTTGGGAGCTGCCATGGGTCACTGTCCAGGAGACGCACCAAGTCGGCGTACCATGAACGTCTCGGCCAGTTGGGCGCTACCAGGAGCACTCTTCCCAGATGAGCCCAAATCTTTTGAACCACTCGGCCTATCAACGCCCACGGAGGAAAGACATAAAGAAGACCCTCTGATGGCCACCGATGCAACAGCGCGTCGATGCCCTCCGACATCCTTTCTCGTCTTCTGCTGAAGAACCGGCTTACCTTTGCCGACTGGAAGGTTGCCATCAGATCCATTATCGGAGTTCCCCAGCGATCTAGAATTTGTGCGAAAACGTCAGGATGCAACTCCCATTCCCCTGCATCCATCTGCACTCTGCTGAGGAAGTCCGCTGTGACATTGTCCTTTCCTGCCATGTGAGCTGCCGAAATCGCAGGCAACCGCCTCTCTACCCAAGTGAATAACGCGTCCGCTTCCTCTTCCATCATGGCACTCCCTGTGCCATCCTGTCAGTTGATGTAGGCTACCGTTGCCGAGTTGTCGGAGAGCACTCGAACTGGGCGACCCAGCACCAAAGCCTCGAACGCCTGAAGTGCCCGGGCCACAGCTCGAAGCTCCAGACGGTTGATCAACCATGAGGCCTCCAGGGGAGACCACAGCCCCTGTGCAAACCGGTGCTCGCAGTGGGCTCCCCAGCCCACCAAGCTGGCATCTGTCAGTAGCGGACACGGAAGCCTCTTGTTCAACAAATCGTTCTGATGCGACCAACAGCGCAGAAGTGCTCTTTGCAGGGGCCGCATATGCACCCAGGCCCACGGCACCGCTTCCAACGTCGCTGCCATTGTTCCCAGCACCCAGAGATAATCCCACGCCAACGGTGCTGACACTAACAAGAACTGGCGGACCAACTGCCTTAGCGCTTCGGCCCTCTTGATCGGCAAAAACACGTGACCCTCTTTTGTGTCGAACCGCACGCCGAGGTACTCGAGAGTCTGAGAGGGTTCCAAGTGACTCTTTGTTGGGTTGACTACCCAACCGAGGCTCTGCAAGAACTGCACTACCCTGGCTGTCACCTGAATACTCTCCTCCTCGGATTTGGCCCGAATCAACCAATCGTCGAGATAAGGGTGGACTAGAATGCCTTCCTTGCGCAATGCCACCGCCACCACCACCATGATTTTGGTGAAGGTCCGTGGCGTCATCGCTAGACCGAAGGGCAAGGCTCGGAACTGATAGTGACCCCAAGGAAGGGCGAACCTTAGGAACCTCTGATGACCTTCCCGGATAGGGATGTGCAAGTACGCTTCTGTAAGGTCCAGCGACATCAAGTACTCTCCCTGACGCACCGCCACGATGACGGACCACAAAGTCTCCATTCTGAAATGCGGGACCCGCAGACAGCGATTTACGGCCTTCAGGTCTAGGATAGGCCGCAATGTTCCGCCCTTCTTTGGCACCACGAAATATATAGAATACTGACCCATGCCACATTCGGCCTCCGGCACTTCTACAACTGCCCCCAACTGCAGCAGTCTGTCCAAAGTGCCGCGAACCGCCGCGGTCTTCTTGGGACCCCTGCAAGGCGACATCACGAAGGAATCCCTGACGGGTCACGCCAACTCCAGCGCGTAGCCCTGTTGCATGATCTCTAACACCCACTGATCGGATGTGATGTGGGTCCAAGCGGAAAGAAATTCCCGGAGCCGACTGCCAATGGGAGGCCCTTCCACTGGGACCTGCCTCGCTTCATTGCGACTTACGGGTTGTGGAAGCGGAGGTTGAGGAGAAGCCTCTATTAGCCCCCGAAACTCGCGAAACTCCTGGGTGCGAGGCGCAAACCGGCCCCTTTGGAAACTGCCGAACCTTGTTGAACGAAACCTGCGAAAATCCCGAAACTGACCCCAAAAGTCTGGAGCTGACTTTCCTAGTTTCGGCTTATCCTCTGGCAGTCTACCCGCCTTGGATTCACCCAGGTCTTTTACCAACTTCTCCAGATCTTCACCAAATAGCAAACCACCCTTAAAAGGAAGCTTGCTAAGCCGTGACTTAGAAGGACCGTCCGCCGCCCAATTACGTAACCACACCGAACGACGGGCAGCCACCACGGACGCCGTGCTATTAGCCAGCACCCATATCAAATCGTAATGTACATCCGCCAAGTATGCCGCTCTGGATTCCAGACGATCCAGCTCCTTCAACTCCTCGAGGTCCAGGTGGGGAGACTGACGCAAACGCTGGACCCATCTCAAACACGCTCTGGCCACCCACGCTCCACAAATGGAGGCTTGCAGTGAAAGAGAATCCGCCTCAAAGGTCTGCTTCAGCACACCGTCCACCTTACGATCCTGTGCATCTTTCAGGGCAGCGCTCCCTTCTACCGGGATAGTGGTCTTTCTTTGTAACCGCTGACACCACCGTGTCCACCCGCGGGGCTCAGAATCTCTCTTTATCCTTATCGGCCAGCGGATAAAGTCTATTCATGGTCCGTAGGCCTCATAGGCCTGCCTCCGGCCTATCCCACTCTTCCTGTATCATCTTGTCGACCACTCTGTGCACTGGAAACACCACCTGTGTCTGTCGTACCGCTTGAATGACGGGATCCTCAACCTCGTCCTCCACCGCTGTTGGCGTAGCCAGATTCAACATCTGCAACGCCTCCGAGATCAGAGCCGCCAGCTCCTCCCTGCGGAAGACCCTAATAATCTTAGCCTGATCCTCGGGTTCCGGGATCTCTCCCTCCTCCAAATCCTGCGAACCCTCTTCCTGATCCCATTCTGGATTCTGGACCTCAGGCCACTCGCCTTCCACTGAAGGCAGATCCTTCATTCTAGCTCGCTTAGGTGCTGGAGGCTCCTCGCCTATTCCGCCAGTCACCTCCAGCTGCTGGACAGCACCTGTCAGGACCCCGGTATCTGGACGCTTACCCTGGCGCTGCAGACAAAAGGCCTGATGCATTAGTAGAAAAAAATCTGGGGAGAAATCCGAGGCCCGGCGTCTGCTCCACCAGCAAAGTCCCAGAGGTCCCCGCTAGCTCCTCCAATGGTGGCCCTTGTGCCGGTGACTGTGGGGAGGCTGTCTTTGCCACTCCCTGTGCCTCTGGGGTCTCCTTGATGTCCATCTGCTGTTCCACAGTGGACGAGAGGAATGCACAGCCCCGGCACACCCCTGTATCGGCCACTGCTCCCCTCCGAGAGCCACACACAATACACTGTGGCCTTGCCGCCATAAATCAACCAGCCGCTGCCCCCGAGGCTCACCTTGGCTGTCTGAAGTAAGCACTTTTTTTTTAAACACCAAAGCAAACTATGCAAGTGAGATCCGTTGCACAGTCTGCCCCCCCTGGGGCAAAAGGTATCCTCAGAGAGACTGCAACTGCACCACAAGCTACAAACCAAGCCCCTAAGGTCAAGATAGGGAAGTTAATTAAATAAATCAAGAAAAGAAATCAATAAAAGAAAAGAAAAAACTACCGCTGCCCTAAATTAGCTCCCCCCGACTTACCCAGCAATGGGCTTGAAGGCTCCCTGACACACGCGGCTTCTCCGCGGCAGCTAAAATGGCCACCGGAAAGCTGAGCCACAGAAAAAAGGGTGCCAAAATGGGCTGCGGACGACCGGCGCTCATCAGGCTAAGCTCCCGCTGACAACTGCAGCCTGTCCCGGTGAACCGCTTACCGGGCAGGACTGAAGCTCCGCTGCTGAAATGACACCGTGGGGAGAAGAGAATTGCGGCTCCGGAGCAGCGCTGAGCTGACCGGTGGTAACCCCTTAAGCGTCTGCAAGCCAGTCGCCGGCACTTACATTCACCAGAAGGGCTCTCCCCCGTAAAGTCAGGGGGGAGAGAACCTCTGGGGCACCCCAGGGGGAACCAAGCTCGACGTCCTGAGCTAGACCCCCTTGAATAAATGAACAATCTGGGCAGGCAGGGAGCAAGAAAGCCAGGATTCTCTCTCTTTCTATATTTTTTTTTTTAAAGGAACAGAGTCCAAAATATAAAAAACTAATTAGAACCTCTAACCAGCTCACTATTCTACTAGCTCCTTATTAGTTCCTCCAGAGAGCCCTTCCCTAGGGCTCGTCAAGTCCTCCTGCTGCATGGAGACTGGTCACACTGGGATGGAGGACAGAGTGCAGCAGGCTATATCCAGTGATATCATCAATTTGACATACCAGTCTCCAAGCTGCAGGAGGAGATTGACAACCCAGAGGTAGAGGACTGAACTGGAAGAACGATAAGGAAAAAGCTGTTATAAAGCTGCTTCAGTGTACTTCAATGAATCTGTGTGTCTGTCTGTGTGTGAGAGAGAATAGGAAGAGAGAGAGAGAGAGAAGGGTGGGGTCAGAAGTGGGTGTTCAATGAATAGGAAGAGAAGAGAAAGAAGGGTGGGGGTAAGAAGTGGGTGTAAGGAGTGTCCAATTAAATAGGAAGAGAGAGATATTTTTGTTCTTCTCTGTGTTTTATAGTGAAATTCTTCTCCAGCACCTCCCTTTGTCATAATTTGGTCTGTTTGGTCTGATCTCTCCTGATTAACAAGGAGGGGCTGTTGTCTTACAGACTAATCAGGCAAACTAGACCCATCAAGTTCTCTCCTGATTAGCAAGGAGGGGATGTTGTCTTACAGACTAATCACATCAGGTAAACTACGCTCACTAAGTCTGGAGACTGACATCCCCAGGGAGTCAGAGCTGCCTGCAATCCAAGGTCTGGGAAAAGCCATGATACCTATGCTAGGCATAATGTCATGCTGATGTATGCTGACACAGTCTATTGACTTTTTCTCCAGAAACTTGTCCAAACATTTAATTCCAGCTACTCTAACTACTTTAAGCACATCATTCTGCACGCTATAACCATGTAGGATTCTCCATACTAACTGGCTCACTTATTCATGCAAACCTTTTAATTATTACCCACAATAAGGGTGAATGATGACGATTAGAATCTCTCCAAGCTCAAGAGCACATTGGATTGTGAACTAATTTGTTACTTGATTTGAGTAATTTGTTCTGTATTTGGTATCTTTTACATTCATCTTTGTGTTTTCCCTTTATTTTGTATTCTTTCCTTTTCTTTTTGGCCTCTTTCCCTTACAGTGCCATTTCCTTGATGTGTAATTCAATTTGTTAATTCTACTTTGTTGTGTACCCTATATTTTATTATTTTCATTTATGCTACAATTATATTTTATCATTTCTATGGAACTACTAGATATAGGCAGCATCATAAAAATGTTAATATATTCACCATGGCTTCTCTTCTACAACGTTTAATAATAACACAACCTGCTATTGTTTTTCAGTACACGCATACCTCAGGTCAAATATCCTCAGGTAAGATTCAGGTGTTTTGGAGACTTGGCACTTGTGTAAGTTTGGCAGCAGTCACTGCCAGTTAAGTTGACAGTCAAGACTGAAAACAAATCGCTTCTATCGGTGCCCTTCTCTTCTATTGATAACTCCAGACTTCGCTCATTTCACCTTGCAGCTCCTTACGCCTGGAACAAACTACCCGAGTCTGTACATCAAGCGCCTTCTCTGGCCCTTTTCAAATCAAGGCTGAAAACTCATCTTTTCGCTGCCACTTTCGGATCTTGACTTGCCTGGCCTCCTTTTATTTATTTATTTACAGTCTCTTTTATACCGCGCTATTCAACATCAGTGCGGTTTACATGAAACAGAATGACTAGCACAGTGCAGCAAGCTGATCTGTGTTTACAAAGAACAGATACTACAACTTGCATAAAACTGGGGTAACTATTTACATCTAGGCAACACGTTATGTCGTGTCAAAAGTAATCGTAGTCATGGATGGCTTGCGGGGTATGTTGCTGTGGCTGTACTAGATGGGGGAGGGGGCTATTGGAGCGCTGTCTTCCGGGTAGTATTTGAGGAAGAGGTGGTGCTTCAATGCCTTCCTAAACTGAGTTAGGTCAGGGATTGCCCGGATGCTGGGTGGTAGGGTGTTCCAGCATCTGGGTGCACAGAATCTGAAAGCCCTTTTTGCTGTTGCATGGGTGCATTGGGTTATTTCCTTCGGGATTACCAGTGTGTTGACTGCTGCAGATCTTCTGGACCTATTGGGGGACATGGTTTTGGATAAGCTCTGCTAGTGATGTGGAGGAGAGCCCATTGATGGCCTTGAAAGTCAGCAGTAGGGTTTTGAAAGCGAGTCTGCCATGTATAGGGAGCCAGTGGAGGTGCTTCAGGATGGGCGTAACATGATCGCGCCTAGAAGCCCCGTGTAGAACTCTCGCCGCGGCATTCATCGCGAGTTGGAGTGGGTTCAGGGTGGATTGTGGGAGCCCTTGTAGGATTGCATTAGCGTAATCAAAGTGCGGTATAATCAACGCTTGATAGATTGTCCGGAAGTCGTCCGGCTCTAGTAGGAAGTGTAAGTGCCCGAGTGTTCGGATTTTGTGGTAAATTGCTCTTGCTATGTTGCTTATGTGCACCTTCATGTCCAGTTGTTGGTCTAATGTGACTCCAAGGTATCGGATTGTGGATTTGGTTTGTAGCTCTGCTTCCTTAACCTTTAAGTGGGGTGGCGGGGTGAAGTTTTGGTTCCTCCCTTACCATTCTCCCAAATGTATCCCATGTCTACAGAAGGATACTCAAGACCATACTGTTTGCAGAATGTTACGAACCCTCCCAGTAACCATAGACCTGGCTACAGGCTTGATAACAGACAGTCCGCAACTGACTCAATCAACTGTACATAGTTTATTGATGCACATAACTCCCACCATCACACCTCCTGCCCCGACCTTCATAAATGTATACAAACTAGTTCTCTATAAACCACTTTGAGTAAAGGATAAGGTGGTAAATAAAACTGGTTAAATAAATACAGCTACTGTGTTGTCTGTCTTGACTATATTGTAAGCTCTGAGGAGCAGGGACCGTCTTTAACATGTGTCTGTGCAGTGCTGCCTACGTCTTGTAGTGCTATACAAATGCTCAGAATAGTAGTAGTAGTCTGTTTCACCCCCTGCAGGTGAGACCTCCAGATGCAAAAATATTGATGGACTAGTATCAAGAGTCCTAATGATGTTGCCTCCTCTACCATGCTCTTTTGTATCAAAAGCCAAGAGACAAAAGTAGAGAAAGAGAAGAAAAATAAAGACACTTTTCTAGACAGTATATGCACTGTAAAGGGTCTACATTTATTAATTTTCAACAGCACTTGCTAATTATTGCTCCTCACTCCAAAGTTGGGAGGCCAGCTGAAACCAGCTCTGATAGTCAAACAAACAAACATCTTTTTAGTCTCTTCATCAACACAATAAATTATTTTATCATCATCATCTTACGCCAACGCTTTTCCTCCAAACAGAAAACAAATCCAACAGAATAAATTACTTGGAAGTCACAAGATCCTTTCTTTAGACAACAAGCCAATAGCCAGTTTAACCTTGCTAGATATTATTGGGCCCTCCTGAGAGGAAGTTGGGTGTAGAGCCTTGAACCTTCTGCTGCTTGTGAGCATATAGGATAAGCGCCTAAAGTGCAAATCCTGCCCATGACATGCCAAACATATTTTTATGGCGATTGCCACCTCAAGCAGCATAAAAAGAACGAATGATGACCGAGTGCCTGCAACTTCGCTCTTCAGAGTGACATGGGAGTTTAGATAGACGTGCCCAGCGGAGCAGAGCTCATATCATCATATATTGAGGTTGCGCCCCATTATTGGAGTGCAGTCTAGAGCACGGCAACCACTGAGCTTTGGGATCATCTTGAAATCTACTGTGCAACCACAAGGGAAAAATCTTACGGGTTACTCTTTTCCATTTTGCTAAAATTTAAAAAGATGCCTATTTAAATACAATTTCCTTATTCTCTAAGCAGCAACATTCAAGATGCGTTTTTGGATGGTGCATTGTTCCAAATGTCATAATGGTCTTTGAGAAAATTATTTTTTTTTTAGGTTTGTGATTTCTTATCAGACTAACAAAAATATACTGCAGAACATGGACTTTTGAGTTCACACATGTAATATTAAAGCGAGGAGAAGTAAATAAAAGATGTCATTGAGTTAAAACTGTGAAACACTGTTCACACATCAGAGTTCTCATCCCTTCCCGATTTCTTATTCATTTCTTGGACATTCATGTGGTGGTTCCTGTAATATATAAAGATCTCTTACTATCCTGTGAGTCACAGTACTCCTTATCAATAATTATCTAGCTACAATTAGTATTTTATATGGATTGTAATTTAACAGTTATTAACATTGCCTCTAGTCTAGAGTCAAGCATTATGGAAGTTTACAAAAACCCTATTAACATAGAAACAGATGTGATGACAGGTAGTGCACAAAAAGGATCCCTGAACATCACTCAGGCTTTCTGGAATGTTTCTGTCTCCACTATCTCACTGGGGAGTCCGTTTCCATGCAGCCACCACCCTTTCCATGAAGAAAGATCTTCTCATGTGATTTGTCTTTATTTCTTCTTAGCACTATGCCTAGTATGTTATAAATGCTCCTTTCATTTTGGGTTACCTTTGCCATGATAATCTAGAAAAAAACCTAGGTGAATTTGAATACAAGCCTGGTCTGGAATTCTTCATGTTGAACAGTGATAATGATAATGTCTGAAAGAGATAAAACTGGGACTGGACAGCTTAGCATGTGGAGAGCCCCAAAGGAAAAAAAACCCTCTCTTGGAACAGGGCCAAAATCCACAGGCAACGGCAACATTTCTGACTTGTGTTCTCTTAGCCACATTGAACAATGCTCAAGTCCCTGTGAAAACAATGAGCATGAAGGTGCCCCGGGGGTGTTGAAAGAAATCCACTGGGCCAGTCATTGACCTTGGACCTACAAGAACTGGGACTATGGCCAAGAAAGCACTCTCTTTCTACTAACGGTAATAACCAAGCTCATTGTGAAGCAATGCTTCATTGGTGACTTTATTCAGCTATTTGGCCAGGCTGCCAACCACGTTTTCATTCCAAGATGCCTCACAATTTCTTACTGAACAATGTTGCTTCATTCCATAGCTGCACTCCCATAAAGCAAGTAAAAAAAGCACATTGTTGCTTCATTTTAAATCCATGAGCCATAAAGACAAGCTAAGGTGGATTTATGAGGAGGAACCTGTACGCATGAATGTAGGTGCCTACGTAGGCACAACTGGGCAGTGATCCTCTAAAGACATTTCCCAGATTGATGCTCTCTAGTGCTTGGACACTGGCATTCTTCCCCCAGTTGGTCATTAACCACTGTAATGCTTACAAATCTTGGTGTAAAACAAGCCTGATCTAGGGACCATGTGCCCAATATTCAAAGGCATTTACACTGTCTACAGACCTGTAAACAGTGTAAAGGCCGCTGAGTGGGACATGGTTAGTGCCGCTGAATATCCCCGATTATCTTCACTACACACCCCGATGCTAACCGCTTAGCATCGGGGCATGTTGTGGGTGTTCTGGGGGTGGCATTGGTCACTATCCAGGCAGCAACAATATTGCACCTCTGCCCGGTTAGCACCTGTAGGTACAAGATTAGGCACAGCAAAAGCTGGCTTAGTACAATATCGCCGCTGCCCGGGTAGCATCTGCAGGCTTGTGGACTGTGTGGTGATCCCGGATATTCAATGCCAGGGCCGCATATGACCCTGGCATCGAATATCTAGGGTAAAAGGCATCGTAGCAGCATCCCAGAAGAATATAGGGCCCTATATAAATAATTTCTAAGCATAATGTTTATATGGGAAGAATAAACTACTGGTTAGAGCAGCAGGCCAATTCTCCTTGTGGGCATGGGCGTTATTTAACTCTCCATTGTCTCAGGTATTTATTTATTTGACATTTTTACACCGCATTTTCCATGCAATCAAATGCGGTTTACAAATAACAACATTGTAGATTGTACAGCAACAAGTTCAAATTCTATTACAGAGAACGCTTTAAGAACTATATACAAAGAAGCTAATACAATTTTA
Organism: Ichthyophis bannanicus; assembly: GCA_033557465.1. Classification (NCBI taxonomy): domain Eukaryota; kingdom Metazoa; phylum Chordata; class Amphibia; order Gymnophiona; family Ichthyophiidae; genus Ichthyophis; species Ichthyophis bannanicus. The sequence goes on from CM066049.1 coordinate 126,721,387, forward strand.
AACTATGTACATGAGTGTGCTTAAAAGTTCTAAGCAGCTGGAGTTACTTAATCTCAAATATATCATTTAAACTTTGTACATAAGTGAACCTGGGCAGCCAAAGTTATTTACATCTCTGTTCATATTGGTAAGAGGTGTTTTAGGGTGCAGGGGTGGTAGTTATATGTGTATCATGTTGAGATAGTGTACCATAGTGGCTGGCGAATAGGTGCGTTTTGAGGTTTTTGCGGAAGGTTTGTAGATCATTTAAGTCTCTGAGGTTGTCTGGTAGGGCGTTCCATAGGTTTGGGGCTACATGTGAGAAGGCTTTATTATTTGTTTGTTTCCTGGCTTTCATGAAGTCTGTTGGAATAGCCAGTTTGTTTTTGTTGTAGTTGCGTTGATTTCTATTGTTGGGTTCCTTAGATATTAGTGTGGATAGGTGGCAGGGGGCAATGTTGTTTATTACTTTGAAGGTGGATATCAGTATTTTGAAATTGATATGGCTTTGTATGGGAAACCAATGGAGGGCATAAAGGGTTGGGGTTATGTGTTCCACTGGGTTGATGTTCATAATTACTCTCGCAGTCATGTTTTAGACAGTTTGGAGCCGTTTTAATGCCTGTTTGGTGATACCCTGTAGCGTGGTGTTAGTATAATCAAAGTGAGGCATTATGATAGCTTGGATGATCGATCTGAAGTTGTCATGATGAAGAAGGGGGCGCAGTTGCTTTAATAGTCTTAGCTTATATAGGATCTTTTTGGTTGTTTGTTTTAAGTGGGATGCCATGCTTAGAGTGCAATCTATAATTATTCCCATTGCTGATGGAGATGTTGAAATCATGGAGTTTGATTGTGGTTGGTAGGGTGAAATGTTGGTTCCTAGTGACGAATGTGGTATGAATAAAAGGATTTATGCGGTAAGCAGGATCTGCAAACCGCAAACCCTGGTGATCCCCATACTGAGCAGCACTAATCAGTTAGTGCGACTGAATAGCCTCATAGATTGCCCACAGACCATCCTGGCACTAACCAGACAGTGCCAAGGCAGAGGTGATAACTGGATAGGCTAAGGAGGTCATTTTAAAAGGCTTAGTCATGATGTAGGACATCTGAAGACATGCACACATCTCCATAGCTATTCAGCAAGTGACGTTTACAGACATCTCTGGTGCAGAGATGTTCAAGTAGGTGAGGGGGTGTGGTGAAGACGTTATGGACTTACACATCTCTGTTCAATTTCAGAAACAATGGGGATGTTTGCAGGCATGTCCACGTTTATACCTGCTCCAGGCATGAAAAGGTATCAGGAAAGTGCTTGTTTTGGCCTTAAAACATCCAGAGAGTGTAGAGAAGATGGGGAGTTAAGTGACTAGTCTAAGATCACAAAGACCCGCACTGGGATTTGAACATAAGAACATAAGATATGCCATACTGGGTCAGACCGAGGTCCATCAAGCCCAGTATCCTGTTTCCAACAGTGGCCAATCTAGGTCATACGTACCTAGCAGTTTCCCCAAAAGACACAGGTTCCACAATGCTTGTACTGGGTCAAGCATTGATATCCTGGGTCCCTTCTTAATAATGGTTTATGGACCTTTCCTCCAGGAACTTGTCCAAACCTTTTTTAAACCCAGCTACACTAACAGCCTTTACTACATCCTCCGGTAACAAATTCCAGAGTTTGATTACACGTTGAGTGAAAAAATATTTTCTTTTATTAGTCTTAAATAGTTTACCCTGTAGCTTCATTGCATGTCCCCTAGTCTTTCTATATTCTGATAAGGTAAACAATCCATCTACGTTTACCCGTTCCACTCCGTTCATTAATTTATAGACTTCTATCATATCTCCCCTCAGCCGTCTCTTTTCCAGGTTAAAGAGCCCTAACCTTTTTAGCCTTTCTTCATAGGAGTATCCTTCCATCCCCTTTACCATTTTGGTGGCTCTTCTCTGAACCTTTTCTAATAACGCTATATCCTTTTTAAGATACGGCGACCAGAATTGCACACAATATTCAAGGTGCGGTCTCACCATGGAACGATATAAAGGCATTATAATATCTTTTGTTTTATTTTCCATTCCTTTCCTTATCATACCTAGCATTCTATTTGCTCTCTTGGCCGCCGCTGCACACTGGGCCGAGGGTTTTAACATGGTATCCACAATGACGCCTAAATCTTTTTCCTGGGTGGTGGTTCCTAATGTGGAACCTTGCATCGTGTAACCATAGTCTGGGTTGTTCTTCCCTAGGTGCATAACTTTGCACGTCCACATTAAATTTCATCTGCCATTTTGATGCCCAGTCTTCCAATTTATCAAGATCCTCTTGCAATTTTCCACAATCCTCTTGGGTTTTAACAACTTTAAATAGTTTTGTGTCATCTGCAAATTTGACAACCTCACTCGTTATTCCACTTTCCACCTCTCTTCCAAACCACTACTTTTACCATTATGCTGTTAGACATCCACATTCTGAGATGCTATTCCGGGGAAATTGATATAGATGTCTCTATAGATGTTCATAGCAGGCACGTCTACATTTCTGAAATCATGCCTGAACATTTTTAAAAGTTCTGCTTTGACATCTCACATTACATTTGGATGTCCCATTGTAAAATATGCCTTAAACCGCACTAAGTTAGGACAGGTCAATGGCTGTGCTGACTATGCAGATCTTGCTATACGTTAATAGCTGAATATCATGGCCCGAATGGTATTTCTTTACATACAAGCTCATTCCATCCTGGACGTACAGCCTCTGTACGTCTGGTTTGAACTGGACATACAGAAGGGGTTGTGATTCTGATCCCGCGGGGCAGATCTAACCCCACGGGACCAGAATCGGAAACAGCCCTGTACGTGCAGGCTGGGACTGCGATTCAGCCTGGCCTGCATATACAGGGAAAGCATGACTAACTCAGTCAGTACTTTACAATGGAGCTACAGCGCCATGGCGTCTGGTTGCCATGGCACTGCGGTTCCACCAGCTTCACAAAGGCATTCCCCGCAGCCCAACCCCCGATCTGTCCTCCTAAGGCCAGGGTCGGGCTGTGGGGAATGTCCTCGGGCCCCCCTGCCCCATCTGCGTCCTGGGACTGCCAAAAGAAAACATCCAGGGAAGTTATTCCACCTCGGAGGTGGAATAACTTCCCCGCACAAGTCACCAGCTCTGGACATCCAGGGCCGGTGACCACTCACTGCCCGCCCTAACTCCACACCCAATCCACCCCTTCCCTGCCCCCATCTAATCTCCCCGTACAACCGGCAGGGAGGTTAGACACTGGCAGGGAGGGCATGAATAGTGGGGATGGAATCTATGGGACAGAATTGGGCTTATAGAGTCTGAAGATATTTGCAGAAGGGTCTTGGTGAGCAGCTGTTAATAAACATATTCTATTTCCTCACACAGACATGAATAAAAATATCAACTACATTTGAAAAAGAAAGCAATAACATTTACATTTTAATCTAACTGAATGCTTCAGCTTTTGATGAACTGCTTTACTCTGTATGCAATAAAATGCTTAATTTCACATGTCAAATGGGCTCAGAAACTAATAAGGATAAAAGTATCCCAGTGTGCTGTGGAGAAAAATCTATATGTGTAGATCTGCCAAGCACTTTTGCACCATTTTATTGGTAAAAGTTCTTTTATTCTAAGTTGTCATAAGTCTGTTGGAGAAAGAGTGACCCCCAGAATTTAAAAGGGGGAATGGGGAGATTTAGACAAAGTCTACTAAAAATTGTGTGTCCTCGCTATAAGGAAGAATGCATTCAAACACATGCCAAAGCGGCCAAAGGAAAAGGAATAAAATGCTCACGGATTTTGTTTGGAGCTGTCAAGTAAATTCTGACTTCATTGCATTTTCTTGGTGCTGTTGCTTTGAGCATGAGCATGTAAACGCAAAAGCCCTTGGAGCAGCAAATATGGGGATATGAAATGAGCAAAAGAGGGCGTGGGAATCACTGACCAAAATAACCATATGATCTCCTGCAGGGTCTAGACACACATTTTCCTGGTCTGTCTTCTAGCAGTAGCCTCCCCTCAAATGCCACACTGCAGTTTCAGTATTGGAAATGAATCTGGGTCTTTTCACCTAGAGGTAGTTGAGCTCATTCTCTAGCTAATCCAGTGCAATAGAAGCTCATTCAGTGTTTACCGAGTGCTGAGTCTTACAGTACATGATGTGTGAGATCTATAAGTGATTGAGGTAGTGCTAGCTAGTGCTATAAGTAGTTGGTACAGGACTGTAAGTGTGCACTGTGTATCAGTAAATGAAAAGCTTTAAAAATGCAAGTGTGTGAGGTGTGACAGAATGAGGGGGTAAAGCAGTAAATGTCAGGCATAGATTGTGAGCAGGGATTGTGTCTTACATCACTGTGTACGCCTTGTAGCACTAGACAAATGATCAGTAATAGTAGTGGCAGCTTCAGGAAATGTACACATTACAGCACGCCTAGCCCCATTCCATGTATTTCAAATTTTGACCATTTCTTGTAGGAATATTTAGGTAGCTGGATTCTGACCATGGCAGACTAGTCAAGATAACACTTTCATTAGCAGAGGGACTATCTGGTAATATTTTCCTTCTGATCTGAAAATTCAGCACAGATTTGGTCTAGAGGGGGAATGCCTGTGAGGAGTCATTAGGACTGCTAAGCGCTTTAGTATCTCACTATGAAATCACATTTAGATATGTTCTGAGTAGTACGAAATAAAGTCAGAGAGGAGTATTTTCAGGACACTGTTAGAATGACGGGGCTTCTCCATACATTTCTGAGTGTCCATAGAAGATACACGACAACCGATGTTTAATTCCATAACAGAATGTACCCCATGAAAACCTGCAGGACTGAAGTGTCACAGCTGATAGGGCTCGATCACAGCCTAATGCCCTGGAGTGCTGCAAAGCTTGCATTTTGAAGGTAGGTGTTAGTGGAAAAAGGTCCTAGAGGATTGTTATTCTGCATACAAATAACAGGTCTCATTTTCTGTGGCTTCTAAAAGCTATGCTGTCTGGGGTGAGAATATGCATGGAAACAGGGCCATACTGAGCTAGCATCGGGCCCTGTGCGACTTGCACATCAGGTGCGTGCCCCCTCCTCCCCATACCTTTGTCTAGCTGCTGCCTGCTCTTGCCTTGCTGCTGCTGCCCTCTGTTTTCTCCACGGCAGTGCCGGCAGCAGGGAAAGAGCAGAAAGTGGCTGGATGGAGGTGGAGGAGAGGGTGCGCGCCCGATCTGCAAGTCACCAGCAGTTTAAGCAGATCTTTCCCTCCCTGCTTAAAGTGCCGCAGAAAGGCTTAGGGGGCGCATTTCGGCTGTCTGCTGTTGCCCTGCCACCGCTGAGAGAATAAAAAGTGGTGGCAGCAGGACAACAGCAGGCAGCCAAAATGCACCCCCCCCCCCCCCCGAAGCCTTTGCACCCTGTGTGGCTACACCGCTCGCACAGCGCTAGGTATGGTCCTGCATGGAAAGCCATGGAACCACGGTCTTCATGAATGAGCAGTGGTGATGGATGTAATGACCTTGTAGAGTACTTCCACCACAGTGTATATCAGTAATAACCACTAGAGAACGTTATTATAGGCATTTACTGACAGAACAACTGAGCTCAAACATGCATGAATGCTATGGTGTTAAATTAAGAACATTTAATTACTTGCACAATGGCCACACCACCCTGAGTGCATCTGACCTTGGATGCTAAGCAGGATTGGGCCTGGTTAGTAATTTGGAATACGAGGTGCTGTAGGCTTATTATACTGAAGAAAGGCCTAACCAATCTACTTCCGGTTGCAGCTTGCCAAGAAAACCCAGGAGATAGTCACAACATGAACAATTATCCATAGTCAATGACTCAATGGCAGTGCCACTTGGCCATAATTGAGCAATTGAAACAAGGCTATTGATTCAGGGAGTATGTCTCTCTGATCTAGGAGGAGCAGTTGAGAAACATATGGCTTTCTGCAGTCAGAAATTTACCATCCTGCATAGTGTTTGTCAATTCTCCCTGCAATCATCCCAATAAAAATGGCAGTACTCGGAAAAAGGAAACGTTCCACTTTTTTGGTCTGAAATTCAAGAAGTTATTTCAGAAATGTCTTAGAATAAGTGACGAGCTCTTCTAAGAAATCAATATAAACCATGTCAGTATTTTCTTTCGTTTCATTGAATACAGTAATTTAAAAGTATACAAACGCTAGCTCTGGCGAATAATATCTACAGCAGCCAGAAAGTTCTAGAACCACAGAAAATGAAAAGCCTTCGTCTTGGGACCATGAAAGACCAAAACACCAAGGAGACAGGGAACACTCCTGGAGCCTCATCTCAGGACTGGCAGCCAAGAAGATCCTTCACTGTATCCCTTCCTTATTACTAAGCAATGAAAAGCAATCTGAGTGAGATTTCACCCCTAGTAATTAAAGGTGACCCAGCTAGTGCCGAGGGATGAAAACAGTTCTACATGGTGGGCTATAAAAAATATAAGCACCAATTTTCCAGTTGGAAATGGCAACCATTAAAGCCAATCCCTACTGGGTTTTAGCTCTCTGGCCGGCTCTTTTGTGGGTTTAATTTAACCAGGGTGCAATAAGAAAAGATGAATAAAGTAACAGGAGACAAGGAATCAATGAAAACTCCCTGCAGCTGATGAATGTGCTGGGCCAGGCCGTTATCATTATTAGCTGTGCAGATATTAAGGTCATTAGCATTTTGTTTTCCAGTAATTCCTTACTTTATATCCATTTATTGGCCAGCTTGTTTATTTATTTTAATTCATCTTGAGTTTAAGAGCCTTAGGAGTACTTAGAGTAGGAACGTGCATTTGTTAGTGTGTGCCTTCGGTTCTTTAGCGTGCCTTTAAACATTTATTTTATTTATTTATTTTATTTACAATATTTATAACCCACCTACTCACAATGTTCAGGGTGGGACAATAAACATATTATAATATGCTTAAGTATTATACTTTACAGAAATAGATAAAAAATGAAACACATTATTTCAAACGCGACATGCTACTCAGAATCAAAGACAGTTCTAAGACGATGGGCCTTCAAAACTTTTCAAAAAGTTAGGAGATCACAATTAGCCCTTAAACCATCAAGTAGACCATTCCACAAACATGGAGTGCAATGTGTAAAAGCCCATGTTTGTGTAGCCTATAGCTTGCCCACCTTCAGGGAAGGCATAATTAAGATGCTTTGGCTCTTGACATGAACAAGACAAAAAGTAGAATACCATTGCTCGTCACTAATAGGCTTAAATTAATTTATTTTCAAAATTAAAATGCAATGCATGCCTTCAAGTCAATGCTGACTTCTGGTGACCCAGAAACTCCTGGGTTTTCTTGGCAGTGGGACCAGAAGTAGATTGCCAGGCCTATCTTCCGAGGCAATGGAGGGCTAAGTGACTTGCCCACGGTCACAAGGAGTGCTAGGGGGACTCAAACCCTGGTCTCAAGGTTACCAAACCAGTGTTCTAACTACTAGGCTCCAATGTACTTCTGTACTCACGCCTATTTAAAATGAATGCCTCGTTCTACTGGTCAATGAAAAATGCATAGACAGGATGGATTATGCTCAAATCTAGATATGTCCAATAACATTGGTGCTGCTGCGCTTTGAACTAACTTCAGCTCATTCAAGGTGGATGCTGGAATTCCCATTAGATTATGCAAATGTGGTGTTAAAGTCAGTAGCAATAGAGCTTGAAATACACACTTTAGGGATTTGTTTACTAAAGTGTGGTAAAGTTTTGCAGTTACTGTTCTTTAATTGCAAGTTGAAAGGCTCTGTGCTGTTGTAAGCGCACCCAGGATAACCGCTGCAGTTACAGCACAGAAAAATTCTTTACCACATGTTAAGTGCACCCACGCTAACTGCAAAAACACTTATCTCGCACTGAGTGTATCCATGTTAACTGCCCAAATGACAATGCGCAGCTATATTGGCAATCTCCAGGGAATCCTTTTCCTGCCTTGGCCACTACCTCTGGAATTTCCTCAGCCATGAATCCCCCCACCCCGAGTTTGGAGAGATTTCTTAATGTTCTTTTCCTAATGCCCCTCTCCTCCCTGGTCAGATTTCTGTGTCCCTCCCTTTTCTCTCTTCATTTGTTCCCCTGGGTCTCTGCCTTTCCTCTTCTTTGCCTGCAGCATGCATGGCGGCTCAGTTCCATTTTGCAGTATAGCAAATGTCTGGAAATAAATAAGTACAGTGCACTAACTCAATGTACAGTCCATACTCATTCTCCTGCGCACTTCCCACCCCAAACCCTGGCATGTACTTAGCGCACAATGAGCACGTGCATTGCAGGGACTGACCTGCTGAAGTAGTGCGATTGCCATGTTAGTCCAATAAAAAAGGTATGAGCTTCTTTACTTACTGTTTCTCTTAGCTACCATTAAAGTAGACTAACTATACATTCCTGGGCTAGATTTTGAAGACTAAAACCTTTCTTTTCAGGTCAGGATCTCATTTTCCTTACATCTTACTCAGGGGCAATGAAATGGCCAAATGCTTCGGGGGGGGGGGAGGGGGGAAGTCCTCCCAAACTCTGCCCTGACTGCCTCAAGCTCTGTCCCGGTCCCTGCAGTCTCCCCTCCTGTTCTGTCCATGCTTCTGATCTCCAGCGGACAGACAGAAGGATTCTTTGCTGCAATCGCGGCTGCTCTCTTTTTTCCTCCCCGCTACTCCTACTCCTATTCCTCCTCCTCCTCCTCCACACTACTCCTATTCCTCCCCACAACTCCTACCCCTACTCCTCCCCGCTACTCTTACTCCTAATACTACTCCTCCCTGCTACTCCTACTCCTACTCCTCACCACTACTCCTACTCTTACTACTACTCCTCATTTACAGTTGACATCAATGTTATTAGCACTCTTGCATTACGGTATCTGGAGAAATAATTGGAAATATTCCAACTGTATGTCATCATAATATTTTAATAGTATATTAAAAAGGTACACAACATAAATCAAGATGTCTGTGCAACTTAGATGTAGTAATTTCTGAGAAAAAAACAAAACAATATATAACCTGGACAGCAATAATGGCACCCTTTGCTAATATTTGGTTGCACAACTCTTAGCGATGATGACAGCCTCCAAACATTTCTTGTAGCAATCTATATGTTTCATACATCTGTTGGTAGTTCCTCCCACTCTTCAAAAGCGATTTCTTCAGCTCATGAATGTTTCCAGGATTCCTTTTACCAATGGCAGATTTAAGATCTTTCCGAAGGTTCTTGATTGGATTGAGATAAGGACTCATAGCTGGCCAGTTTAAAAAAAACCAGTCCATTTGTTCATGTTTAACCAATTCTTTTGTACTTTTGGATGTAAGTTTTGGATCATTGCCCTGCTAGAGGAATGATGGTCTTCAACCCAGACATAGCTCTGACACTAGGTAGCATATTTCACTACAAAATACCTTGTTAGTCCTCTGACTTCACGATTCCTTAAATACGTTCCAGGTCTCCAGTTCCTGAGGCAGCAAAACAGCCTCACAACATTATGGAACCATATTTAACTTTAGGAAGGGTTTTTTTTTACCCCATAAGCTTTTTTTTGCCTCTAAATGTATCATTGATCTGCATTGCCAAAGAGCTCAAGTTTGGTTTCATCTGTCCACAGACATTTTTCTAAAAGGACTGGGGTTTCTCAAGGTGGGTTTGGAAAAAGATCAAGCGTGCCTTTTTATGTCTGTCTTTGAGCAGGGGGGGTGGGGTCCCCTCCTTGGCCTTTGCACATGAAGTCTTTTGTTTAGTGCACAGTGATTAGTGCAGGTTAAATCCACCAATCCATATTGCTCCAGGTCAGCCTTAAGCTCTTTGGATGTTATACGTGCTCCCCCCCCCCCCCCAAGAGTTCACGCTAACCTTAGAAGACTTCTTGGATTAATTTTCCTCTTCTCACCATGCCCTGGGAGGTTCTTAACAATTCCACCAGCAGAAAGCTTTTTAATGATATTGTGAACTACAGACAGGAATCCCAAGATCTTTGGAGATGGCCTTTTACCTTTTTGAAGTTTGATGTTTGGTGATAATGGCTTTTCTGGCTGTCTCGGGCAGCTCTTGTCTTCACCATTGTGAAAATGGAACAGGGAGTGAATGTGGCCATTTTAAATATTAGAGCCATCATTCATTGATTGATTCAAGTCATGTGAGTACTAACAATTGATCCCAGGTGTATCTAATGTTACTGCAATGGGAATGTGGTTCTTCTGTTCAAACTGATTTGAATTGTTTATAAGGGTACCAATAATCATGTCCTGGTAATGCCCCATTTTTTATACTAATTTCCTACTATTTCATTTTTTAATTGGTCTTGTTTTAGTTCATTCTTTTATGTGTCAAATGTATACATATATAGTCCTAAGCCATTTAACTGGCCCTCTTTTTTGTGGAGATATTGGACATTAAGGGGTTGAACGCCAAAGGTGCCAATAATGTTGACCACAACTGTATATAGCACAAGTCATATGCAGCACTGTACAGATACATGTAAAGATGGTCCCTGCTCATGAGATTTACAATCTAGTCAAGACAGACAGTAGAACAGCTGAGGACAAAGATACAATTAGGGAAAGATAAGGAGAAACATAGAAGATTATGCTATCGGGATCCAAAAGCAGCCTCAAAGAGGTGAGCTTTTAGCATGGATTTGAAAAGGGCCAGGGATGAAGACTGATGTACATACCGAGGTGATTTGTTCCAGGTATCCCCATGGGCAAAATAGGAGGGGAAGGCCACAATCGTGGCCTCCATGCAGTCTTCTGGCACCTGGAAGGAAAACGTTTGCTGGGACCAGGGCCCGTGTGACCCACCCCATTCCAATGCCTATGATCTGACCCAATGAAGAGAGGGTAATGCTTCAAAGCTTATCACAGATATGGTAAGTAAGTGCAATAAAAAGGTAACAGCTACAACTTGTTTCTTGATCCTTATTTTTCATTCTATTTTTTCCAAACTGAAGTATAAATAAAGAACTAAAATTCATCTTTAGCTTTGTAATAAAAAAAGTCATTCTTGTTTTGTTGGAGTGTAAATTCTTCCTTAATTAAGCACACCTTCCTTTTGTTGTAAGCACCTTTCCCTTACAGATCACAGTGTGGGTCTGTCTTCACTAGAAATCTAGAATGTCAGTAGACTCAATTGTACTGCAAACCCAAATGTCTACCTGCAGGTCTGCACTTCTAAGCCTTCAGCCAAACATGGACTGGATCAGACAAAGAGTGGAGCTTGGTGCATGGATTCTCCAAGCTAATGTTATGTGGGCATGAGGTGTGAAGGTGAGTGAAAGTATATTCTATGCTGGTAAAATAAGATAATTAGGTACAGTAATAGCTACCAACTTCCATCAAAAGATCCAAGTGCAGCCGCACGTGGTAGGATTACTGATAACGAGCTCCTCTATAATCTTCCAACTGTTTGATGCTGAAAGGCGTGAAAGGGCAAATGGACTGATTCTCTTTTACAGCACATGCCAAGACTGATGCATTGTATAATCCCGATTGTGCCTTAAAAAAAAATGCAAGCCACTCTTTATCTACTTTTAGGAGAGGAAGGTGGCATAAAATCTGAAATAGAAATATATTGTTGGTTCTCTTTTCTGTTCCTCTCTCATTCCCCCTATCTATATAATGCTCAGGGATTGAAACGCAGCCCGCTTCACTGCAAATTAAGTGGCTGGTTGTGATGTGCATGCTTTATGCAAATTTTCTTTGAACATTAAAGTGCAAACTTCACATACTCTGAGAGGCAGTGAAAGGGCTTTTTTTGGGGGGGGGCAAGCTCTGCCCTAACTCCACCCAAGCCCCGCCCCACAGATAGAGACCCTTTTTGTTTGCAGACAGGGTCTTTGCTGTGATCGTGGCTTTTCTTCTGCCCGAGGGGGATGGGATCCCACAGGCAGCCTGCTGTCTTCCATGCTGCGATAGTTGGTGGAGCTCACCCTTTCCGATGCCCATGCATACTCTGCACCTGAAGGTGAGCAGAATGCTGCCCACACATTTTGGAGGCTGGATGCACACTTGCTGTTTTCCTTCCTGACTTAAACACATCCGAGGGTGCTTCTTTCCCGTTACTATATGTGCAGATGCTATGGAAGGCACCAGTACCTTTAGCCACATTCAAGGGAGCCTCCTTTTAGCCTTTGGAACTTGCCCTCCTTTTTTAGAAATCATTTCCTGCTAACTGCGGCAGCTGCCTCCTGGAAGAAAGGTCTTGCAGCTTTCTGCAGGCTTCTGAAGGTGCTGCATGGTAACCAGGAATGAGACTGTAACCAGTGATAACAGAGCTGCGCAGCTCTCAGCCCCTGCGGGCACACAGCAAGTCCCTTCACAGTCTCCGCTCCGCAGAATCGATGGTGCAAGTTTTAGGAAGAGGCCCATTTGTGGAAGCTCAGTTTCACATTTCTGAACTCTATATCATCAAGCTATGTTGTCTACTTTCCCTTTGAGAACATCTTTTTTTTATTTAAGAACTCTTTTATACCACTTTATCTGAAAGTCAAAAGTGGTGTACATGGAACTGAATTTGACACAATAATAACTCAACTTATTCATACATGGAACTCAGGTTTGATGTGCAACAGTAACTGAACTTGAATATAAGTAAATAAATGATTACATTTTGCAGTCAGTGTGGGATTTGCTTTGTCATGTTGAATGATTAGGTACAGTGCTTTTATCAGGTTTTGAGCAACATACGAACAGTCAGTTCACTTTATGAAGAACTTAGAATATTGAATCTGATGAGGTTACTACTACTACTACTACTGAGCAGAGGCTGAGGGTTAGTTTGGGGTAAATGTGATTGAGTCATTATTATGGAGTCATGCATGTTTTCATGAAGTGGGAGAGTGAGTCCCTGGCTCCAAGTGGTATTTTTCGTGTCATGTTAGTTGTCAGACCTGAAGTGTTCCAGGAAGAGGCGAGTCTTTAGGTGCTTTCCAAAGTCAGATAGAATGCTTAGAGTTCTTAAGTCAGCTGAAAGCAAGTTCAAGGAATGGTGCGCATACAGTAAGGCGGCTCAGTTGCATGTCAATTGAGTATTTGTTGCTTTTAAGATTGGTACAGAGAGGGTGTTGTGGGTGTTGCGTCTTATTGCTCGATTGTTTGAAGCTTTATGAATTAAAGTTTGAAGATAGTTTGCAGATAGGTTTTTCATGGTCTTGAATGTGGTTAGTATAGCTTTGCATTTTATTTGGGATGCTATTGGTAACCAGTGCAACTGCTTTAATATGGGAGTTATATGTTCTCAGTTACTTTCAGTGGCAAATAGGAATTGCCATTTAATTTAATTTAATTAGCGAGTTTTTATATACCGCACCTTCCATTGATCAGTTGCGGTTTACATGGAACAACAGTAAACAGGCAAAGCTGCTTTTACAGATAACATTGTGAAGCTACAAAGAAATTCAATTTTACAATTAACAGTTTGATAACTATATACAAAGAACCAGATATTAACTATGTACAGGTATGTATGTTTTTGAGATCGTCGGTTTGGGGTTTTCTCATTTATTCCAGTTCAAGGATGGGATAAGTCAGCTGGTGAAGCTATCCTTTTTCCTGTTGAATAGGTGAGTTCGACACGGATCCGTAGTATGTTGAGAATAAGTGAGTTTTGAGTTTTTTCCTGAACTCCATGATTTGAGGTAAGGATCTTAATTCCGATGGAGTGTTGTTCCAAATTATAGGGGCAGCATGAGAGAATGCTTTCTTGTTTGTTGATTTTTTGGCCTTTATAAATTCCTTTGGTGTTATAAGTTTGTTTAGTTGGTCTCGCCTTTGGAGATTATGATTGGGTTCTTTGTTAATAAGGTTGTTTAGAGTAAGAGGTGCTGTGTTGTTCAAGACTTTATAAGTAGTTAAAAGAGTTTTATAATGTATCCGGCATTGAATCGGGAGCCAGTGTAGATTCTCTAAAATAGGTGTTATATGTTGAAATGGTGGGGCATTCATGATAGTCCTTGCTGCTGCATTTTGTGCTAGTTGGAGTTTTTTTAGATTTTGTTTTGTTATGCCTAGTAGGGTTAAATTGGCAAAATCGAAATGGGGAGTTATTATAGCTTGTATTATACGTTGAAAATCCTGTAGATGCATTAGGGGGCGGAGTTGTTTTAAGACTTTTAGTTTAAAATAAACTTTTTTTGTTATATTTCTTATATGTGTGTCCATACTGAGGTGTTTGTCTAGTATTACTCCTAGGTAGCGTATTTCAGTTTTTATATTGATATCATTATTTTGCAGTGTGATGTGTGATGGGGGAATGAATGTTGTGTTTTTAGTTACTATTAGGGCTTCGGTTTTTGCATGGTTAATGAATAAGTTGTTTTCATTTAGGCAGGTATTAATTGTTTATTTCATTGAGGCAGGTATTAATAAGTAGTGTAGGAATATTAGGTATTGTGAATGGGACATACATCATTATGTCGTCCGCGTAAAGGTGATAGTTCACATTGAATTTTTTAAATATTTGACATGTGTTTTAAGTAAATATTAAATAGTAGCACTGACAGTGCAGAGCCCTGGGGGAGGCCTAGTTCCTGATTGTAAGTTTTTGAGGTAAGGCTGCCAATTCGTACCGTTTGAGTTCGGTCACTTAGGTATGATGAAAACCAGTTAAGAACCGTGGATTTTATACCTATTTATCTTAGTTTATTAATCATTGTTGAGTGGTGAACACTGTCAAAGGCGGCAGAGATATCAATGAATATGAGTAGGAATGCCTGTTTTGAATTATCAATACCTCTTACAAGGGTATCAATAAGAACTGTTAGTAGTGACTCCACCCCGTGGTAAGGGCGAAACCCATACTGTTGGTCATCCAGGGGGGCTGAGCTATCAATGTATTCTTGGGTCTGGATCTGTACTGCTTTTTCGATTAATTTAGCCAGAAACGGGATGCTTGATATGGGTCTGTAGGATTTAGGAGATGTTTTGTCAAGGGTGGAGTTTTTTAAGATTGGGCGAATCTGTGCATGTTTTAGTGCTGGGGGTAAGTACCCAGTTTTTAGCGAAAGA
This sequence comes from Ichthyophis bannanicus, assembly GCA_033557465.1. Taxonomy (NCBI): domain Eukaryota; kingdom Metazoa; phylum Chordata; class Amphibia; order Gymnophiona; family Ichthyophiidae; genus Ichthyophis; species Ichthyophis bannanicus. Next base: position 126,736,403 of record CM066049.1, read on the forward strand.
TTTATTATGGGGAGTATGAATTGTGAGAGGATAGGTAGAGAATTCTTTATCCATGTTACTGGACAAGGGTCAAGCAGTGAGGTTGTTGTATTAATGATTGTTATGATGTTCTTGAGTGCAATGTTAGATAGAGGTTGAAAGTCAGTCCATTCATCTGCATAATGGGTTTGAGAGAGGTGATTAGATTTTGGTAAGTGGGGGTGGGACGTGATTTTGTTCATGTAGTAGTTTGCCAGGTCCTGTGGGGAGATTTCTGTAATTTCATTACTGGAGTTGTGGGTGTTATTCGTTAGCTTATGAGCTATTGCAAATAGTTCTCTGGGTCTATTTATTGCATTGTTTAGTATTGAAGCATGGTAATTTTTCTTGGAATTGTTAATTGCATCCTTATATGAGTTAAAGGGAGTGATATATGAATCTTTATTAATGGGGTTTTTATTTTTTCTCCATTTGTATTCAGCTTTTCTTAGATTTCTTTTCATTATGTTTAGTGTGTTATTGTACCAGGGGGCTTGATCAGATTTAGAGTGAGTGTTTTTCTTAGTTGCTTGGTTATTGACAGCTGCATTGTTAATGACTTCGTGCCAGTTGGATACATCAAGATTTTGTGGTGCAATAGATAATTTGGGAATTATCATGTCTAGGAACTCCTCTTCATTATATTTTTTAAATCTGTAAGGTGGAACATTAATTGGGATTCGTTTAACTATTGAGTTATTGATTGTAATTTTAAAGTTAATGAGATGGTGGTCTGACCAAGGGGTTGAGGTACATTTGAGGGAGTTGGGGTTATAAGACCTGTAGATTACATCTGGCATTAGGACCAAGTCAAGTATATTTCCTTTATTGTGTGTGCTGGCATTTACTATTTGGTGAAAGTCCATATCTGTGGTGGATTCTATAAAGAGGGAGGCATAGGACGCTGGTAAGGAGGGGAGGTTGAAGTCACCAAGCATTAGTATTGGATTTTGGTCAGTGGAGGAGCTTAAGAATTCAATTAAGGGGTCCAGGTTCTCTGATTGTTGGTCTGGTGGTCTATAAATTAGACAGATTTTTATGTTGCCAATTTTCATAATGATTGTGTCGATGTTTGTGGGTAAGTGTGATTGTAGTTTTTTTGCTTTTAGTTCTTTTTTGTCATTATTAGGACTCCACCACCTTTTTTGTGAGTTCTATGTGTATAAAAGGCGTCATAATCATTATTGCTTAGTTGGTTTAAGTATACATTATATGAATCTGCTAGCCATGTCTCTGTTACACATAGTATGTCTGGTGTTTGATTGTCTAGTATATCTGTGAATATTACATGACTGTACTCTGTCTAATTAGGACTTCTATGTGAATGTCCCAAGCTCAATAGGGTGAGACTAAGATGAAAAAAATGTCACCTTTGCTTTTTCCACAGGTGGGATCATCATCATTCCTAGAGCACTTTGCCAAGCGGCTAGGCTAGGAAGCACATTAGAATAATACACTCAGCTCCCCGCATAATGCCCGTGTAGAACATGCTAACTGTGGGAGTGTAGGGGAGAGATAGGAATAGTAGTAGAAATATATAGCACCTGTGAAATGTGGTGCAGCACCTTTTGTTCTGTCCATTGTGTGATGTGCGAGAGTCAAGGAGCGCTGACACGGTGGGCATCAGAGGAACAGGACGTCAAGCATCAGTGAAATGTAGTCTGGACTGTTCTTTGTGCTGAATATGACTAGAAGATACTGGAGGAGCTAGATGAGCACAGCCCTACTCCCCATATCCAGATGAGCACAGCCTACTCCCCATATCTAGATGAGCACAGCCCTACTCCCCATATCCAGATGAGCACAGCCCTACTCCCCATATCCAGATGAGCACAGCCCTACTCCCCATATCTAGATGAGCACAGCCCTACTCCCCATATCCAGATGAGCACAGCCCTACTCCCCATATCTAGATGAGCACAGCCCTACTCCCCATATCCAGATGAGCACAGCCCTACTCCCCATATCTAGATGAGCACAGCCCTACTCCCCATATCCAGATGAGCACAGCCCTACTCCCCATATCTAGATGAGCACAGCCCTACTCCCCATATCTAGATGAGCACAGCCCTACTCCCCATATCTAGATTAGGAAACCAACACAGGTCCATCATGCAGAAAGAATGAGCTGCCTTGTGCGCGACTTTCTGGAGCCTGGATCCAATAATGCAGAAGCAGAGGCGTCTTCCAGGGCCAGCCCTAGAATTGGTTCAAGGTGCTGGTGCCTTAGGCAAATCTTAAACCTTATGCAACCCCCCCCCCCCTCGACTGTCAGAATCTGCCCTGCTTTTTGCCACCCCGCAGAAGCTGCTGCCCTAGTTTGCCTAATGCTTGGGCCATTTCTGCTGCTGGATATTGCAACCGTTCTGGAGCTCAGGATATTCTCCAATTGGAGATTCCTCCAATCTGGTTAATTACATATATTCAGCATTGCTCTATGCATATATATGTATACAGAAGTCAGTGCTGCTGCCACTGTCCATTCACTTTATGCCTGAATATCATCACTGTCTACATAATTTCTTGATGCCACCCTCGGCCTATGATTTTAGTTTTAAAGGAAACATAAGCATTGGCAAGTTAGATGCAAGGCATTGATAAGGCAGGCAAACAGAATTTGAAAAAAAAAAAAGCTTGCCATGGAAAAAACACATAATAAAAAAACTTTTTCAAGTACATTCGTCGCAAAAAACCTGCAAGAATCGGTTGGACCATTAGATGATAGAGGAGTAAAAGGGGCACTAAGAGGAGACAAGGCCATAGTGGAGAGACTGAATGAATTCTTTCTTTTGGATTTTACTAAGGAAAATGTAGGGAAGATACCCATGACTGAAATAGTATTTGAAGGGGATGCATTGAAAGAATGGAAAGAAATATTGATAAACCGGGAAGATGCATTACAACTATTTGATAAACTAAAGAGTAGCAAATTACCTGGACTGGATGGTATACATCCAAGGGTGTTGAAAGAACTGAAAGATGAGATTGCAGACCTACTATTAGTAATCTGTGACCTATCATTAAAATTATCTCTAATACTTGAAGACTGGCGAATAGTCAATGTAACACCAATTTTTAAAAAAGGTTCCAGGGGTGTTCCGGGAAACTACAGACCAGTAAGCCTGACGTAAATACTGGGCAAAGTGGTAGAAACCATTATAAAGAAAAAAATTACTGAATATGTAGATGGTCATGGTTTAATGGGAGAAAGTCAACATGTCTTTAGCCAAGGAAGGTTCTTGTCTTACTAACCTATTATATTTTTTTGAAGGTGTGAATAAACAGGTAGACAAAAGTGAGCTAGTCGATATAGTGTATCTGAATTTTCAGAAAGCCTTTAACAACATCCCTCATGAGAGACTTGGCGAAATTTAGAAAAAAAAAGCATTGGGATAGGAGGCAGTGTACTACTGTGGATCAGTAACTGGTTAAAAGCTAGAAAGCAGAGGGTAGGGCTAAATGGCCAATTTTCCCAATGGAAAAAGGTGAATAGTGGAGTACCCCACGGATCTGAGACTTCTGGCAAAACTAAAGAGTCATGGGATAGGAGGGAGTGTACTATTGTGGATCAGGAACTGGTTAAAAGATAGAAAGCAGAGGGTAGGGCTAAATTTATTTATTTATTTATTTAATATTTCTTTTATACTGCGCTCTTTTCCATCAGTGCGGTTTACAGATAACAAAGTGACTCAATGACAGCGAAGGCAATCAGAGTTTACATAAAACAGGGGGAAACAACATGGGATGAACTGGGGAAACTATGTACAAATTGCATGTTACCACGTTAAACCTTCATTGTTCTTATGGTTATTCAATTAATCAGAGCGAGTGTAGGACAGCAGGGTGTAATCTAGCGAAGGCTGTATTACATGACCTGTCAGTTGCCTCTTGTGGATTATGAAGTTCAAGTTGAGATATTGGGTAGAGGGGAGGGAGGTGTGGTGGGGTAGTTGTGTTGTGAATAGTGCATGAGGAACAGGTGGTGTTTGATGGCTTTTCTAAACTGCATAAATGGCCAATTTTCCCAATGGAGAAGGGTGTATAGTGTGTACCCCAGGGATCTGTGCTGGGTCTGCTACTTTTTAACATATTCGTAAATGACCTGGAAAAGGGAATAACGAGTGAGGTTATCAAATTTGCAGATGACACAAAATTATTCAAAGTTGTTAAAACACATAAGGATTGTGAAAAATTGCAAGAGGACCGTGATAAATTGGAAAACTAGATGTTTAAATGGCAGATAACAATTTTTAATTTGGACAAGTGCAAAGTTATGCACCTAGGAAAGAATAACCCATACCATGGTTACACGATGCAAGGTTCCACGTTAGGAACCACCACCCAGGAAAAAGATTTAGGCGTCATCGTGGATAACACTCTCCGCCGAGTGTGGAGTGGCGGCCAAGAAGGCAAATAGAATGCTAGGAATCATAAGGAAAGGATGAAGAAAAAAACAAAGGATATTATAATGCCTCTATATCATTCTGTGGTGCGACCACTCCTTGAATATTGTGTGCAATTCTGGTTGCAGTATCTTAAAAAGGATATAGTGGAATTGGAAAAATGTTACAGAGAAGAGCCACCAAAATTATAAAGGTGACAGAAGGATACCCCTATGAGGAGAGGCTTAAAAGGTTAGGGCTCTTTAACCTGGAAAAGAGATGGCTGAGGGGAGATATGATAGAGGTCTATAAATTAATGGAGTGAAACAGGTAAATGTAGCTAGATTGTTTATCCCATCAAAAAATAGAAAGACTAGGGAACATGCAATGAAACGGGTAAACTATTTAAGACTAATAAGAGAAAATATTTTTTCACTCAACATATAATCAAACTCTGGAATTCGTTATCAGAGGATGAAGTAAAAGCTGCTAGTGTAGCTGGGTTTAAAAAGATTTGGACAAGTTCCTGGAGGAAAGGTCCATAACCATTATTAAAGGGGACCCAGGAAATCTGCAACTTCAGTATTTAGGGAAGGAGGGAACCCCTCTGAAGTTTAGCAGCATTACACATTTCTTGAAATTGTGTCCACTATAATAACCATTTTAAAGGCCATATGGAATTTGCTTGTTGTTGTTTTTAAGTGCCGTAGAATTGGTTTCGACTCATGGTGACCCTCTGAATAGTTATCGTAAACTGTATTCCATCTTCAGTCAGGCAGCTCTTGTTATCAGATTTAAATTCAGCATATAAAATATTTCTTCTGTTTTCTCTAGCTTGGGACATTTATCAAGCAGTAGACTTTAGGTAGGACAAATGGAAGAGCACAGTGGAGGACATCTGCTCTGTACCCTGTCATTTCCTAAGCAGTTCATTGTGGAAACATCTCCTACTGAGTCCTTTATCTCCTTAGCAGCTATAAAATCACGTCCTTATGTGCAGCTCCCTCGTAGATTTGTATTAGATGTACCTAAGCAATGCAATAATGCTTTCAGATGCTTTACTTGAGGACTTTTTGTTGATGGCAAAATTAGGCTTAATGTCCTCTTTTGTTCAGGGAGCCAGTGATTAGGTAAATCCTGGGACTCCTGGACACCCGTTCTGGTGCATAGGAAGCTTTTGGACTCTTTCCTCGGAGAGCTTGCTGATTATTACACCGAGTATGTCTGCGATAACAGTTGCCCTCTTCTGGCACACAGAAGTTATTTAAATATGCTGTGCTATAGCATTTTTCCTGCGGCATGCCCAAGTCCTTCCCAGTTAATAAAATGAACATAATAGAGAAATTCTGTAATGCTATAATGACATGGCAGAATAGTGCATAAAATAAAACAAAAACAAAAAAAAGGTGGTGATGCCTCTTTAGTGGACTTTATACATTTCTGACTAGCTTTATATAGTAGACTAACATGAAGGACACACTACTTTGTCCATGATAGAATGGGAAGGCAGCAAGAAAGTTAAAAATTGTGGGAGGGAAAGCAATTCTAGGGTAATTTTATAAGTTTTTTTCTGCAAGGGTTTTTATACAATTATCCTATAGGCTTCATGCATGTAACATAGGCATGTTGTCTTTTACACAACCCGACTGTAGACATGTTCCAGGGGGATTCCGGTGCACTGCAGGCAGAGTTGTGAAGTAAGCATGTGTTTTATAAACTATACATGTAAACTTGCATCATCTCCCGTGCAGGTGTATATGTACATGGATGAATTTACCCTGGATTATTACAGGTTTATTGCTTTGCTCCAAAATGATCATATGCTGAGAGCAAATGGATTGTATTCCAGCCTCAGGATGGCCCCTAGTTCCAGGGACACTAGCCAAGCTTCATGATAGCTGATGCTTCTCATAAAGGATTCAGGTTTCCTTTCTTGCAAAAAGGACCAGATGTTGCGAAAGCATCCCTTGCTTGGGGAAGGAAAGTCTGTGCTCTTGTTGAGCCTAATTCTATGCACCAATCATGTTCCCTGTAAAATAGTTATCTCCAAGTTATAATGCCCTGTTCAATGTAATTTCAGTTTGTTCAATGTAAACCACACTGATGCAGAATAGCGCGGTATATAAGAGAATGTAAATAAATAAATAAATTTAAATACAACTCTCTTTTATTTTGAGAAGGTGAAACAACCTTACCTAATGGAGCAGCTGTGTGACAAAATATTTTAGTTTTCTTTGTCCAAAGTGTCACGTTACCAACCCTGAGATATTAATAGGCCTCAGAAACCGCTAGACCACATATAGGCTAGGAAATACCCAGGAGTCAGATTCTGCATTTAGTGACAGAGGCAGAGATCTGGATCTTGCAGCTAAAAAGCTGGAATACAAGTGTAGTCAGAAATCAGGTAATGCAGCTGGAACAGGGATGGAAAGCAAGCTTGAACTGCATTGATTTGTTTGACCACTCCAATCAAAAGATGTTCTGCTGCCCCTGGAATTTCAGGCTTTGAGTTTGGAGTCGAGAAACAGGTAGCAAAGCCGGAACAGTTACCTGAAGTACACGGGGGCTATAGGCTTGGAACTTGGAAGCAGGTAATGAATAAGACTGAAAGAGGGAAACTTGGCAGCAAGAACTCTATATGCAAGAAACCTGATGGGTGTGGAACTGCTCTATGTCTTAGTCCCAGAATGAATTCTTGAAGTGAGCCTGTGAATGGGCACTGAGAAGAGAAGGACACAATACAGTAATTTGTTGTTGCTAAAAGTGATTTTGGTCAATCAGAAGGCTGTTACCTTTTGACATGCGATGTCCCACAAGGCTGTGTTGGCACCACTTCTGTTCAATATTTGCTTAGGAGTCAGGTATAAATGCCTATTATTATGCAGATGATATGGAGATCATTTTGGAAGCTCTATTTGTACTTTGGATGTCCGAATATGTCTACAGAGACCTCTCCAAAGCCGTTTTAGAAGCCAGCTCCTGGGACGTCCAAGTCTGAACAGGGTTGTGATGGAAGCATGGCAGGGCATTCTCAGGAACCTGGACTTCTCTGCCTGATCTCAGAAACGTTCTGAATGCTACAAGCAGGGCTGGCCAAGGGTTTCTGCCACCCTAAACAGAAGCCATGGCCATGCTGCCCCCCCCCCCCCGAGCCACGCTACAACCAATTCCGGCAGTAGAGGAGGGGGGCATGGCTCAGCTCGGCAGCAGGTCATGTGCTTCAGCACACAAGGCCTGCCACAGAGCTTAGCTGTCCCCCCTGCCGTTGGAATCAGCAGCAGTGGGGGGTGGCTCAGCACATGAGGGGGGTTGCCAAAGCACATGGCCTGCCACCCAAAGAGATCTGCTGCCCTAGGCAGCCGCCTAGCTTGCTTAGAGGACAAGCTGGTCCTGACTAACAGGTATCTGAAAAAAGTGCTTGCTTTGGCTAAGAAAACATCCAGAGGATGTAGAGAATGTGGCACGCCATCTTCCCCAGCAATAGGATTTGAACTCTGACTTCCCCATTTCTAGCCCACTACTCTAACCATTAGACATCCAGATTCTGAAATACTATTCTGGGGCTATCTATGTAGATGCCCCCACAGATGTCCAGACCAGGCACCTCCACATTGGTGAAATTGTGTCTGCACCTGAATGTTCCTGCTTTTAAAAGACATTCTGCTTAGACATTCCCGATTGCACTTTGGGTCCTTCTTAAAATCCCCTTCTGTACTTTTACTTGCTTTCAGACTCCCATTTCCAGACCTGGCACGTCTGAACAACTGTCTAGCTGAGGTCTCCAGTTGCTTAAAAGATAACCAGCTCAAACGGAAGTGTTGCCAAAACTGCTGCTACCCGCTTTACAGGGGCCCACTATATGTCCCGTTCTTGATGGTCAATCCAACCCTACTTTAAATACCTTGTGGTTTATCTTGTGTCACCCACCTACTCACTCTTATAGGCGGAAGCCTAGGGAGCATCAGTGGGGCCTCTTCTTAATGTAGCTGGGACTTTACAATGCCCCCTGGGATCTGTAGTCCCACTAGCTAATCAAAAAGGTAGTTGTGAACGAGTAGCCAGGCTTTTCAAAAAGAGGTATTTTATTTCCCTTCCGGGTGAACTTTTGCACATAAGAATCAAAAGAAATAAACCATATTTTTCTGGTACAAATGCAAATGAACTACTGGTAACAAAAAGGTGCTTATCTTCAGCCAATCCAAAAAGGTAAAACAGTCTTTGTACTTTACACAAGTGAGTCTTTCAAAATCCGTTTCCCTAAACGGATTTCTGTCTTTAAACAGCTTAGCATAAAGAGGAAATGTTATCCGAGAACATTAATGCACACTCCATTTGGGACTCATCAGGACTTTCCCCACAAAAGTCACATTCCATGTCCTCATAGTTTTCCCCGTAGCTATCTTCAGAATGGTTGTAACTCATATCATTATTGCAAAAACCCTCCTCTCCTTTCCAAAGGCTTCTCTCCCCCTCTCTATCAGGGTGAATTGGAAGGTTACCGTATATAGTGGAGTTTTCCTCCAGAGGGCCACACACTCCTGGCTGTGTGTATGGGAAACTCTCCCTTTCAAAGTTCCCTCTATTACAAGGAATCAGCCTGTCCCTTGACTCGGTTCCCCCGGAGCTTTCTGAGCACGGAAACTTAGCGTGGCTTTTTCCCCAGGCAAGCCTTCTACTCCCTTTTACAGTAGGCTTCTCTTTGGGCAGGTAAGTATCCCTTTGATAATAGTTACTGCCCTCCCGGTACCTGTTCTCAGGGAGACTTCCTCTCACAGGTTCCTTCCGTCTGCCTGTTTGAATACCTCCATGGCCCCAACCACCTGGTTCTTGTTCAGTGCTGCCCAGCACCCTGTAACCAGCCTCTGGTATTCTCTCAGCTATCGCCTGTGGAACACTGCTTGAACCTTCGTGGGAAGTTTTTCCTTTAGTTTCCAAAACAGCTCTGGCAAACTCCTGCTTAGCTCCTCTAAGCTCCTGGTTAGCTCTCTTCCTGGAATCCTGGTTAGCCCTCCTAGGATCCTGGTTAGCTCTACTACTGACAAACTCTGAGTGAGTTTTATCTGCGTCACTCCTAGTGTTCCGGTGAGCCTGCCCTGCCCTCAGCTGCCTCTCATCAGCTAATATGCTATGATGTAATCCCCTACTAGGGCGTGCTCCTACACCTGGTGCTTTTGTTTTTACTGGTTGCTCATAGCAACCCTGATCCATGTGCTCTGAGCTGTCACTTTTAGACCTGCTCAGCTCTGTTTTTCCTATTTCCATAGGCATATTCTGATCTACCCCATGACACTTGACACAGGATTTACATTGGAAAGACAAGTTAGCTACCTCTTATTTTTAAGAGCTCATTCATGGCATTATGCCAATTTTGTGCTATTCCACCTTTCATAGCTTTTTCTGCACAACAGACTTTAGCATTTAATTATATCACCTCATGCATAAACTACTGTAATATTTACTGCAGTCTGTTTATGTCAAAATTAAAACTTCAGAGTACCAAATTCTGTTCTTAGGATCCTTTGTCACGCACATAAATTTGATCATGTTACCCCCTCCTGGTTCAGCAACATTGGCTTCCTGTTTATCGTATTCATTTCAAAATTCTCATATAAAACACAAAGCCCTCCATCCTTATACCCCAACTTACTTACAGTCACTGATTTCTCTGCACACCCCAGCAATTGCCTGAATGTTTCACTGTATCTCTGGCTAAACTTGAACCAGGTGTTCAGCCTTCTTTTTCACATCACCCAGTCTCTGGAACACTTTACTCCTGCATCTATGCTCTGAGCTATAAAAATTTTAAAGCTGCCCTCAAAGCTCATTTAGGGGGTCTTTACTAAAATGCACTATGCTGATAGCATGAACTTTGGCACAAGTTAAGTGCATGCTGAGGTGAGCCATACCCATTGGCGTGAGGCCAACACAGCCCTTTGGGTGGTAAGGGGGAGGGTTAGGGGTGGAGAGTGGGCATGGTCAGCAGTGCACAGTTAGCATGAGGGTAAACACTATGCTCTAATTGCAACCCTTGCAATTAGTGTGGGTTCACCTAACACCATCTCGATAGGTGGAGTTGTGCATGTCGCTGCAGTGCGTTACGGTATCTTTCAGTGTGGTAATTACTGAGAATATGCTGGACACACCCTCGGTAATTACTGCACAGTGGTTGCATCTACTGTGGTAGCTGAAAAATTGCAGCACACTTTAGTAAAAGGTCCCTTAGTTTAGCATACTATCGTTAATGACAGGTGCTTTGATGTTTGCTCTAAAAGCGATATACCAAATCCAAATAAACCATAGCATTAGTCAGAAGTCAAGTGCGGAAGAGAATCTAAAAATAAAGAACAGGTGGCAAGTTTGAAGGTCAACACAAAAGAGGAAGACCAGCAAAAGATTGATAGAACAGTTATGGATGGCACCTGGCTGACGACCAAGCAGTTTAGGACAACTAACCACAGGCTCTCCATGAGTCAACATCAGCTTGATGGTACGTAAACAATGGACCAAATTTTCAAGACTGCCAGTATTCAAACGCCATGGCGATCAGCTGTGGCACTTAAATTTCAGTGGGATATTCGGCAGCAGTGCCCAGATAGGAGCCTCCGCTGAATATCCAAGCTGAGCAGTGCTGGCACAAATCGATGAGCATGAGTTTCAGACAGCACGTGCCTGGATCACAGCTGAGGCCTGCTTTTCATAAGAACATGTTCATGCAGCCTACGTAGGGTTGCCAACTGGCTCCAGATGTGCCCGACAAGCTTGATCCAGTCCTGGATTTACCCCATTGCTTGCAAGGATATGTAGTTCTGATTTTGCCATTGAACTCCATAAGAAAAGCAAGGCTACAAATCCCTGCATGCAATGGGTTAAACCCAGGAGAGGATTAAGTCTGTCGGGCACATCTGGAGCCAGTTAGCAACCCCACATCCCACTCCTGCACTAACCAGGTAGTGTCGGGCAATCTGTGAGACATTTGGTGGTTCTGTCTCCCCTTGGCCAGCTGGTTATTAGCCCAGTTACACACACAAGAATTCAGCCTGGAACTGAGACTTTCGGCATTTCTGCTCCCTTCAAGCATGTGCATTGCCCTCTAGGTGGAGCAGTAACACTTGCTATGTCAGAAAGAAACGGGCTCAGTTTCCAACTATCACACCAGTCTTGTCCACCTGCAGTGTAGAAAACTACAAATCTAGTCAATTAGAACAGTTCTTGCTCGTTAGCATTAGCCATGTTGGAGAGAGACATCCGGTTTTTCTAGAAGTTGACATTTCAGGTGCTCAGTCAGGAGCAGGCCACTGGTGCTATCGCTTCACCCGTTTTGGGACTGTTAGCTTTAACTAAGATCAGCATTGAAAGCTTTCAGAGTCCATTTTTCTTATTGTGGGGATTTAGCTATCTGAAGAGCACCTACTGGGTTTGGCTAATAGTTAGGTTGGTCCAATAAAAGCTGTCACGCAACCCTTGCAGAAAGTCCTGTTTTCTCCAGAACCTAATATGGACTTCCTGTACTGCTAGAGAAGCAGCATTACCCTTCATGAGGTATTTCTGACCTTCTGATGTTTGAATATGGGAAGCGGGGGGGTGTTTAGTGGGATTAGCTTGTAAGTGCCCTAGGCCAACCCCACATGAGAAATGAGAATCAACATGATCTCTCTTCGCTAGAGACCATGAAGGGGAAAAAGTGCATCTCATAAAATTTGACCATGGCCATGCTGAGCAAACTTCTGAGTCACTGAGGTTAAGGGGGATAGTGCAGAAATGCTCTCCACTGTGGGTGGGGGAACAGAAGGGTGTCTATTAGCCTAAACATCCTGTGCTTTGTATGATATCATTCATGCCTTATTTTGCATAGGGCCTCTACTTGAGAAAGAAGATGTCCAGTTTGTGAGGCTCACTCTTCTCTGAGCAGTTTACGAAAGGCTGTGTGCATGTGTATTTTCTGGCCTATACAGTTTCATAAAGAGCAGCACCACACATGTAAGCACTGGCAACTACTCAAGGGCTGGATTTCACACAACGAGCCAGATAAATAACAGTTTATTTTTTAGGAGGCGAGATACAACTGAGATAAGCCCTTCAATCACTAGCGGACAGCAAGTGTCATGGCCGGATCCACTCTAGAAGAACCTCAGAAACCTAAGAAGCGAGACGTCACCTATAATAGAGCCCTCTGGTACTCAGACGTTGACAGTGTTCCTACCAGAGAGAGTAGTTACTCACCTGTAACAGGTGTTCTCCAGGAGCAGCAGGAATCAGTCCTCACATATGGGTGTCATTGACGCCGATGAAGCCCCAGCGGAGCATTTCCCCAGCTTTCTATGAAAGCCTTTGGGAATGCAGGCACGCATGTGCGGTTCCCTTCCCGCCTAAAGGTGCCATCTTACCTCAGTCAAATGACATAGCTAAGAACAGCACACAAAAAATGTAAAAACAAACTATGTACAACTGCAACTCCCAGGGGAGGAGGGAGGGTTGTGAGGACTGATTCCTGCTGCTCCTGGAGAACACCTGTTACAGGTGAGTAACTACTCTTTCTCCAGGACCAAGCAGGAAGTCAGTCCTCACATATGGGTGACTCCCTAGCTCTGGGCTACCTAGGAACCCAGGCTGAACAAGAGAAATCCCTCTAGTCCCAGCAGCAAAGAAAGGCTTTTCACTGACACAACCTCCACCGGTAGCCCAACAGAGGGCAGGAGTTGCCTAAACCTCAAAGAGATTCCGGAGTACTGCTTGGCCAAAAGCACTGTCCCTATGGGACTCCCTCTCCAGACAGTAATGTGCTGCAAAAGTCTGGCTTGAAGACCAAGTTGCAGCCCTGCAGATGTCTACCAAGGGTACAAAGCGGAGGTGAGCCACTGAGGCAGCCATTGCCCTGACACGGTGGGCCATGACCCGACCCTGCAAAGGAAGGTCAGCCGCCTTGTAAGTCCAGGTGATACAGTCAGCCACCCAGATGGACAAGGTACGCTTGGACACAGCCAACCCCAACTTATTAGGGTCAAAGGATACGAAGAGCTGAGTAGCCCTTCTATGCCCCTGCATACGGTCAAGGTAGAAGGATAAGGCCCTCCTACAGTCCAGGGTATGCAGAACTGCTTCAGCCTGGCTTGCATTAGGCCTAGGGAAGAATGTTGGAAGAACCACCTCTTGGTTAAGGTGGAAGGAGGAGACAACCTTTGGGAGGAACTTTGGATGAGTGCTAAGGACTACCCTGTTCCCATAGAAGCGAGTGTAAGGCCTATCACAGACCAGGGCCTGAAGCTCACTCACTCGCCTAGCCGAGGTAAGGGCTATCAAGAAGAGTGTCTTCCAGGACAGGAAGCGTAGAGGGCAAGTAGCCATCGGCTCAAAGGGTGGGCGAGTCAGCTGCTGGAAGACCACATTCAACTCCCACTCAGGAGCAGGAGGACGGATTGGAGGCTTGAGCAAAAGCAAGCCCCTGAGAAAGCGGGACACCAAGGGGTGAACCGATAGAGAATGTCCTTCCACCAGTGAGTGGTGAGCTGCTAGAGCTGAGAGGTGGACCCGAACAGAATTGGACTTAAGTCCCTGATTGGAAAAGTGCAGTAAGTACTGAAGCACCACTGGTACAGTACAGGAGAAAGGATCCTCTGTACATAGCTGACACCACACAGAAAACCTTTTCCATTTTAGAGCATAGGTTTTCCTAGTGGACTGTTTCCTAGAGGCTAGGACAACCTCCTCAACTTCCTGAGGTAGGCCCCAGGGAGCCAAAACTACCCTTGCAGCCTCCAGGCCATCAAATTGAGAGCTTTGAGATTGGGGTGCAGAAGGGAACCCTGCTCCTGAGAGAGAAGGTCGGGTTGCAACCCCAGAGGCAGTGGGGGATCCACCGCCAGCTGAAGCAGAAGTGGAAACCAAGGCTGTCTTGGCCACCTGGGAGCCACCAGCAGGACCGAGGCCTTGTCCTGAAGAATCTTGAACAGAGTTCGGGCCACCAAGGGCGTCGGAGGAAACGCATACAGGAGGCCCTGAGACCAGGGAATCAGAAAAGCATCCGCTGCTATCCGCAGAGGATGCGGTTGCCTGGAGCAGAACTTTGGCAGTTGCTTGTTCAGTAGACTGGCAAACAGATCTATCAAAGGGAGACCCCATTTTAGGAAGATCTTCTGAACTACCAAGGGATGCAGCTGCCACTCGTGGGGCTGCAAAATTCTGCTCAACCTGTCGGCCGGGTAGTTTTCCTGGCCTGGAAGGTACACAGCCTTGAGGAGCATGTTGTGCTTGAGGGAAAATGAACAAAGGTCCTGAGCCTCCCGACAAAGGGGTCTGGACCCAGTCCCGCCCTGTTTGTTCACATAAAACATGGCTACCTGGTTGTCTGTCTGAACCAGGACAGATTGATGAGCCAGGGTAGGAGAGAAAGCTTTGAGTGCTAATCGAATAGCCCTGAGTTCTAGGAGATTGATCTGCTGTGCAGCCTCCCAAGGAGACCACAGGCCCTGGGTGCACTTGTTCAGACAATGAGCTCCCCAGCCCTCCAGGGAGGCGTCTGTGGTCAGTACCACTGTGTACCCAGGAATTTGAAAGGGCACCCCTTTTAGTAGATTGGGTGGGTGCAGCCACCAGCTGAGGGAGTCTAGAAATGGTCTGGACACCCTTATTCTGTCTCTGAGGCTGCCTGTGGCCTGTGACCACTGATTCAGAAGGCACCACTGTGCAGGCCGCATATGGAGCCTGGCATTGGAGGTTACATGAACTGTCGAAGCCATGTGGCCAAGCAGCCTCAGGCAGAGTTTGGCAGAGACCACTGACCCGCTGAGAAACTGATTTGCTAAGTCCATCAGTCTTTGGGCCCTGTTTGCTGGCAAGAATGCCTTTGCCAGGACAGAGTCCAGCCTTGCCCCTATGAACTCCAAGTTCTGGGAGGGGAGCAAAGTGGACTTTGTGAAGTTTATTACAAATCCCAAGCTTTGAAGAAGAGCAATAGTCCTGAGGGTGGCCTGTCGGGCCTCCTGGCACGTCTGACCTCTGATGAGCCAGTCGTCCAGATAGGGAAAGACAAAGATGCCTTGATTTCTCAGGTAGGCCGCCACCACTGCCAGGCATTTGGTAAAGACTCTGGGAGCGGAGGTCAGGCCAAAAGGCAGTACTCTGTACTGATAATGGTTTCCTCCCACAATGAACCTGAGGTACTTTCTGTGATCTGGATGAATGAGGATGTGAGTGTACGCATCCTTTAGATCTAAGGAGCATAGCCAATCTCCCTGCTGGAAGTAGGGCAGAAGTGTTCCAAGAGTAAGCATCTTGAACTTTTCTTTCTCTAGGAACTTGTTGAGGTTCCTGAGGTCCAGAATAGGTCGAAGGCCACCGGTTCTTTTGGGTACCAGGAAATAACTGGAGTAGAACCCTTGACCTTGCAAGTGGGGAGGCACAGGCTCCACCGCCCTGTCCACTAACAGACCTTGGAGCTCTTGGACGAGAAGATCTGTGTGCAGGGGAGGCCTTGGAGGCTCCCCTGGAAAGTATGGCGGAGGCAGTTGGTGAAAATGTAGTGCATAGCCCCTGTGGACTATGTTCAACACCCAACTGTCCCCAGTGATGTGGTGCCACAGGTGGGCAAAGAGGGCGAGGTGACCTCCTGTGCAGGGTTGGGAGAGCAGGGACTGAGAGGCTACGCTCAAGGAGTCAAAAACCCCCACCCTGCTGAGTGAGAGCAGGGGCCAGAAGCTTAGGGGTCCTCTGCCTACGGGGCCCATTACCCTGCCCCTTGGCTTGCTGACCCTCGGGTGCAGCTTGGGCAGCTTGATACTGAGGGTACTGTTTGTAGGAAGTGTCCTTCCTCTGGTAAAAGGGCTTCTTACCCGAGGCCTTCTTCTTGTGGGAAGGGGCAGAGGTCTTTCTAGACAGCCTTGTCCTTGTAAGGTGCTCAGTCTCGAGCTGTGCGGCCTTCTCGGCCATGGGCTTGCCAAAAAGGTTCTCACCTCGACAAGGGACATCAACCAACTTGTCCTGAACCCATGGCTCAAGGTCCGATGACTGCAGCCATGCCTGGCGTCGAGCCGCGATGCCAGCTGCCGCAACTAGGGCCGAAGCCTCGAAGCCATCGTAGGCGGCGCAGGACATAAACTTTGAGCAGTCCCGAATCCCCGAGGACAAGGACTTGAATCTCTGCAAGGGCTCCCCGGAGAGACCAGCGGAGAACCCGGCCAACTCCTTGGCCAGGTCTCGCAAGTACATGCCCATGTACAGCTGGTAAGACTGGACACGGCAAGAAAGCATCAAGCCCTGGAAGCATTTCTACCAACACCATCGAGGTTCCGGGCCTCCCTGCCGGGGGGCACCGCAGAGTGCATCTTCTGACTTTTCAGGCGATGCATGGCTGATTCCACCACCATGGAATGGTGTGGTAGTTGTGCCTTTTGAAAGCCAGGGCTCTTCCGGAGTCGATAAATCGAATCGACCCGCTTGCTTAGAACCGGCGCCGAGGCCGGTGCCTCCCACATCCAGTAGAGGAGCCATTCCAGCATTGGAGGAACCGGGACAATAAAGGCCTCCTTCGGAGGAGAGTTGTACTGCAGGGCCTCGAGCTCTTTGGCTCGAGGCTCTTCCTCGGGGTCCGCCGGGATAGCCAACGCAGTGGCCATATCCCGGACAAACTCCGAGAACCGGGTATCCTCCGGAGGGGATCTACTCCGGGGGCTCAGACTGCGGTGAGTCCGACGGGACGCACCGAGTCTTGAATGTGTCGGGGGACTCCTCATCCTCCATCTCCCAGGCGGACTCGTCTGACGAGGAGTCAGGATCCGACCCCGCAGGGCCCTGGAGCACCTGCCCCGACGACGGAGGCACCGGCTTCGACGCCCTTGGTCCCGAACGGGAGGTCGAGGGAGACTGCGACCGAGGTCGACCTCGAGCCATCATGGACTCGAGTATCGTCTCAGTCTCCGGGGTCGACTTCAAAGTCGATGTCCTGGTAGTCGGGGTAGATGCACCAGACAGGCTGGCCATCAGTGCCCGCTGCTGCTCCATGAAGGCAGACAGTCTGCACTCCAAGGCTGTCATCCTGAGACTCAGCTCGGGAGACGAAGCAGCCACCGACTCAGGCCCCGGCGGTGCCGGGCCCGACGTCGGCTCTCTGGGAGGAGAGTCCTTGAGGACCACATGGCTTACGTGTCCAGCAGACTCCGGCTCCACGCGAGGAACTTTGGCAGGTTTCTCTTGTTCCACGGGCCCAGGGCGATGGTTGGGGGTCTTAGACCTGGCCCTCGAGGAGCCAGGGACCTCCTCCTCCGACGCCCTCACAAGCCGCTTCTTCCTCTTGCGTTCCCGGTCGGGGGACCCCCTGTCCGAGGAGCCCCGACGGCGCTCGGGATCCGAATCCCGAGATGTCGAGGCCTCAGACGAGGTCCGGGCCCGGCCGGAGGCTGAGTCCGAGAAAAGCTTTTCTTTCTGCTGCTGGCGACTTCACAGTGCCTTGGAAGACATCTTTCCACATGGTCCACACGTCTTAGGGTCGTGATCAGGACCGAGGCACCGAAGGCAGCAGTCGTGTGTGTCGGTGAGAGACATCAACTTCTTACACCGATCACACTTTTTAAAACTGCTGGAAGCCATCAGGGAAAAAAGAGTCCCCGCGAGGTCAAAGGACCGGCCTTCCAGGGAAAAAGCAAAAAAAGGGCGCGAACGCCAGCCACGAAGGGCAAAAACTGAAAAAGAAGAATCGGGCTCGATACCGGTGTACCGAACCCGGCGGGAGGGGAACCAGCGTCGAACCGGGAAGAAAAAAAAAATAGCGAGAATCGCCGAAAAAATCAAACTTTTATCCGGGATGACAGGACACACGTCTGATGGGCTTCTTGGAAAAAGAGAGACTGAGGTAAGATGGCACCTTTAGGCGGGAAGGGAACCGCGCATGCGTGCCTGCATTCCCAAAGGCTTTCATAGAAAGCTGGGGAAATGCTCCGCTGGGGCTTCATCGGCATCAATGACACCCATATGTGAGGACTGACTTCCTGCTTGGTCCTGGAGAATGGAATGTACGCCAGACGTCCGGCAGAACAGTTCTAAAAACAGCACAATCCAGGAACATGCATAATAGATTTGTTATTGCTAAACATGGAAAGACCAAAACACTAAGGGGTAGATTCTGAGCAGCATTTAGTGTGGATGTGTGTCTGGTTTGGATGTACATCCCCACTAAACGCCTGGGCACTATGCCAGAACCAGAGCTCCCTGCATGTACAGCTGAGATGCACAAGGACTTCTGGATGGGGGTGGAGGGGGTGTTCCAGAGAAGGGGGCTGAGGCGGGGCACTAAATCCAGACATGCAGGGCCAATTCATGTGACGGCCCTATACGTCTGGGCTGGGTGATTTAGATGGGGGACTTATTCCACCCTGGAGGTGGAATAAGTC
Organism: Ichthyophis bannanicus; assembly: GCA_033557465.1. Lineage (NCBI taxonomy): Eukaryota > Metazoa > Chordata > Amphibia > Gymnophiona > Ichthyophiidae > Ichthyophis > Ichthyophis bannanicus. The sequence goes on from CM066049.1 coordinate 126,755,181, forward strand.
CCTCCCACTCCATCTCCCTCTCTAACTGTGGCAGACAACCATGCTGCGACCCAAGGAAGAGGTGAGCAGGGGATGGAGTTCCCTGCAACCTGATCCCAGAAGACCCGATTGGGAGGGGGGGGGGGTCAGGCAGCAGAGGAAAAGACATATGCAGGCAGTGTAGGCAACTGGGGCTCCTGCATGGAGATGGGATGTCATGGCATTGCAGCTCCATGCAGGAGTCCAGGATGGGCTAGCTGGTGGAATTTCAGATATCTAGTGGGCCTGAATCGGGGCATGTCCAGGCTCTAAGCCCTGATTCTGCTCCTGTGGGGCCATCTAGCTCCTACGGGAGCAGCATTGGGTGCATATCCAGGCTTTCAGAATTTGGATGTATGGATTGCCTGAATGTGGCCTGATCAGAATTGGCCTCCACAGACCAGTAGACACACAAAACACGCAGATTTCCCACAAGAGACCTATCTGAGGACAGGGAGAACCGAGTTCCAAGGTATATATACACACACGTGTAGGGAGCCAATCTGTAGATGTCTTCTTCAGGGACCAATCAGTCCATTGTACATTCAGAAGGGCCAATCAAGTAGTGCTGCATCATAAAGCTGAAGCTGATAGCAGTATAAGAGGCAGGAAGAGGCCTTCACTCACTTCCTAAGTAGGGCCTGACTCCTGAGAGGTCAGTGGCAGCAGACACGTAGCACATAACCTTGGAGAAAGTGTAAATGCAGACAGGAAAAGTTACAAAAATATGTGTATTGCTATCATAAAACGGGAAATGTGCATTTTTGAAACACTCAAACCACGCCAAGAATATGTCCCATTAAAATAAGAACATAAAATATACTGGGTCAGACCAAGGTCCATCAAGCTCAGTATCGTGTTTCCAACAGTGGTCAATCTAGGTCACAGCAGTTTCCCCAAAAGACACAGGTTCCACAATGCTTGTATTGGGTCAAACAGTGGATATTCTGGGTCCACTTTAATAATGGCTTATGGACCTTTCCTCCAAGAACTTGTCCAAACCTTTTTTAAACCCAGCTACGCTAACAGCTTTTAACACATCCTGTGGTAGCAAATTCCAGAGTTTGCTTACGCATTGAGTGAAAAAAATATTTTCTCTTATCAGTCTTAAATAGGTTACCCTGTAGCTTCATTGCATGTCCCCTAGTCTTTCTGTATTTTGATGGTGTAAACAATTGATATACGTTTACCCATTCCACTCCATTCATTAATTTATAGACCTCTATCATATCTCCCCTCAGTTGTCTCTTTTCCAAGTTGAAGAGTCCTAACCTTTTTAGCCTCTCTTCATATGGGTATTCTTCCATCCCCTTTACCATTTTGGTGGCTCTTCTCTGTATATTTTTAATAACGCTATATCCTTTTTAAGATATGGTGACCAGAATTACACACACTATTCAAGGTGCAGTCGCACCATGGAATGATACAGAGGCATTATAATATCCTTTGTTTTATTCTCCATTCCTTTCCTTATACCACCTAGCATTCTATTTGCCTTCTTGGCCGCCGCTGCACACTGGGCCAAGGGTTTTAACATGTTATCAACGATGACACCTAAATCTTTTTCCTGGTTGGTGGTTCCTAATGTGGAACCTTGCATTGTGTAACCATAGTTTGGGTTGTTCTTTCCTAGGTGCATAACTTTGCACTTGTCCACATTAAATTTCATCTGCCATTTTGATGCCCAGTCTTCCAATTTATCAAGATCCTCTTGCAATTTTCCAAAATCCTCGTGGGTTTTAACAACTTTGAATAGTTTGGTGTCATCTGCAAATTTGGGAACCTCACTCGTTATTCCCATTTCCAGGTCATTTATGAATATGTTAAAAAGCAGTGGACCCAGCACAGATCCCTGGGGTACTCCACTATTCACCTTTCTCCATTAGGAAAATTGGCCATTTAGCCCTACCCTCTGCTTTCTATCCTTTAACCAGTTCCTGATCCACAATAGTACACTGTCTCCTATCCCATGACTTTTTAATTTTGCCAAAAGTCTCTCATGAGGGACCTTGTCAAAGGCTTTCTGTAAGTCCAGATACACTATATCAACTGACTCACCTTTGTCTACCTGTTTATTCACACCTTCAAAAAAAACATAACAGATTAGTAAGACAAGACCTTCTTTGGTTAAAGCCATGTTGGCATCTCCCATTAAGCCATGACTATCTATATCTTCAGTAATTTTGTTCTTTATGATGGTTTCTACCATTTTTCCCGATACTGACGTTAGGCTCACCAGTCTGTAGTTTCCCGGATCTCCCCTGGAGCCCTTTATAAAAATTTGTGTTACATTGGCCATCCTCCAATCTTCAGGTTATTTTTTTTTAGTGCCATCAAGTCAGTGTTGACTCATAGCGACCCAGCTACCCCTGGGTTTTCTTGGCAATGTATCACCGGAAGTAGATTCTTCAGGTATTACAGATGATTTTAATGATAGTTCAAAGATTACTAATAGGTCTGCAATCTCATTTTTCAGTTCTTTCAACACCCTTGGATGTATATCATCCAGTCCAGGTAATTTGCTACTCTTCAGTTTATCAAATAGTTGTAATACATCTTCCCGGTGTATCGATATTTCTTTCAATTCTTCCACAGCATCTCCTTTAAATACCATTTGTGCCATGGGTAACATTCCTACATCTTCCTCAGTAAAGACTGAAGCAAAGAATTAATTCAGTCTCTCTGCTATGGCCTTGTCCCCTCTTAGTGCCCCTTTTACCCCTCTATCATCTAATGGTCCAACTGACTCTGTCACAGGCTTTTTGCTACGAATGTACTTGAAAAAGTCTTTATTATGCATTTTTGCTTCCACAGCAAGCTCCTTCTCAAATTCTCTCTTTGCCTGCCTTATCAATGTCTTGCATCCTACCCTCCAACCTTTCTATATTCAGGCTACTGGAGCAAAGGTGATGCTGGACTCTGGGGTCTGCAGTCTCTTGGTAAGGGACTCACCCTGTACAACTCACGGCCTCCCTATTGGTAGCCGTTGGTGCTGTCGTGGCTCGGCCCCCAGCAGCCTGGAGCTAGGGAGTCTCATATGTGAGGACTGACTTCCTACTTGTTCCTAGAGAAAGCGTAGTTACTCACCTGAAACAGGTATTCTCCAGGGACAGCAGGAATCAGTCCTCACATCCCTCCCTCCTCCCCTAGGAGTTGTCTCCTTTACCTTTTCACCATTTGCCTAAGCTATGTCATCTGACTGAACAAGATGGCACCCTTGGGCAGGAAGGGGACCATGCATGCATGGTAGCATTCCCAAAGGCTTCTTTTGCAAGTTGGGGAAATGCTCTGTGAGGGCTCCATTGGTGCTGACGTCACCCATATGTGGAGGACTGATTCCTGTTGTCCCTGGAGGACACCTGTTACAGGTGAGTGACTATGATTTATCAACCACTCCTAAATTTCACCCTTATTACTGTATCTAGCTATAGTTTTCAATCTTTTTCCCTCACCCCGACCCTCCCATTTTCTCTCCTACCCCAGTCTCTTATTTCCTAGTCTCTCATTAACTCTCCCCCTCATGTCCAGTGTCAACTTCTCCCCATCCTGCTTCCAGGGTAGCCTGTCCACTAGGTGAGCTAAAAGACATCCTGGGGCAGCCAGTCCGGGTGGGCAGCAGCTACCCTCCCCCCCCCCCCTTCAGCTGCCATCAATTCCATTTTTTTTGGGGGGGGGGGCAGGCAGCAGCAGCATTTCCAAAAGCAGCTGCTTTTTGCTGCCACTTTCTTGCCCATGACTGCCGCTTTTAGAAATACTGCTGTTGTCCACCTCCCCCTAACAAAACAGAATTGGCAGCAGCAAGGCCGGGGTTTCTGCCTAGGGTGGCAGAAACCCTTGGGCTGGCTCTGCCTACTTCCCTTTCTCCATGTCCACCATCTTTCCTCTGTGTCCCTATCCCCCATGTCCAACATCTCCCCACTTTGTTCCTTCTTCCTCACCCCATGTCCAGCTTCTGCTCATGTGTACCTCTACCTCTATGTCCAACATACCACTTCTGCCCCATCCACCCATGCTTAGCATATTCTTTCTGCTCCATCCCCAGCACCCCCTTCTGTCCCTATACCCCCATGTACAGCATCTTCTCACCTCATGTCCAGGTCAAGCTAGCTTCCCCTCCTGCGCTGTATGCCCTTGCCCTATCACCACTTTTCCTGTACCATACTGACTCCCTAGCCCCTGATCTTTCCTCCCTTAATGCCTACCTCTCTGCTGTGTCCTCCTGATTGCACAGCAACTTTCTTCATCTTAACCCCTCCAAGTCTGCGGCCCTCTGGTTCTCCTTTGGATCCCCACCTCCCACCTTTCCCACCTTGCTGTGCACCACTCCAGTACCCCTTGTGTCAAACCTTCTCTACCTCGGCATCACCCTGGATTCATCACTGTTTCCATTCTCACATCTCTCTGCTTGTCTGTTGCTCCTTCCTTTCATTATGCCAAATTCGTGCCTCTCCCCACCCTCCCTTATTACCCTCGTACTATTCCTCGTCATCCCTAGATTAGATTACTGCAATGTTATTCTTGCAGGACTCCCAATGCCAGCTCCATCACCTTCAATTTAACCAGAACACTACAGCCCGTCTTCTTACTCACTCCTCTTGCTCCAACCATGACATCCCCCTCTCCTCTTGTAGCTCAATTGGCTCTCCATCAAATCCTGGTTGATCCACAAGATACTTACGACCACTCACAGGTACTCCACACTGGCACCCTTCGTTATCTTGCTGACCTCATTCACCATCAGCTCTCTCCACACCCTTTCTGATCCTCCCATGGGAATCGACTCTTCCTTCCCTCTCCTGCCCAGGCCCATCTTGAACTTACCCGCCGCTCTGCTTATTTTTTCCTAGGCCCTGCACTTTGGAACTCGCTCCCGGAAGCTCTACATACCGAGGTGTCATCTCCCTGCTTCAGTGCAATGCTCAAAACCCACCTCTCTCATCTTGCTTTTGACCTCACTCTCCTCGACCCTAGGTCCCTCCCATCAGCCAATCCCCTCTGTCCCCTCCCTTCCCCATATATGTTTGTTGCATCTGTCTCTCATTTTCTGCCTGTCCTCTAATCTACTGCTTTCGTGTCTGAATAATGGCGCTCCTTTCCTTGCGGCCACGTTGATTGTACACTGCTGTGATGCGCCAGCCTGGGCGGTATATCAAGTGCTCCAATAAAGATACAGATAAAAGGTCTGCTGCATTGTAAGTGTGCTGTGCTAAATGTTAGCCTAGGGCCCTTAGCAAAAATCCCATGCTAAGTGGTTAGTGCATGATTAGGCGGGGACTGGGTGGATCCCAAGTTAAGTGGTTAGTGCATAATTAGACAGGGACTGGGTAGATCCCATGCCAAGTGGTTAGTGCATGATTAGGTGGGGACTGAGTGGTTTAGGAATGGAAAGTGGGGGAGTCTTTGGCACACACTAACTGGCTACTGCTGTTAGCATTAGTGCCAGTAACATCATCTCAATGGGTGCTGTTAAGTGCATCTGTGTGCCAGTTAGCATAGTGCCAATGCATTAAGAGCAGAAGGATTGATGCACACTCCTTAAGGTTAGCATAACCTCTGCACTAAAATTGCAGCCCAATTGTGCACTGACTTAGGGGCATGTTTACTAAAGTTCACTAAGTATTCAGAGGCTCAAGTGTTCCATGGACACATCAATCAGCGTTACCAATATCAACATTTGTAAAAACTAAATAGGTCAGTTCTGAGCTTTGGCAGCATGTTTAATTGCTCATCCTCATGGCCAAAATTCTAGTATTCAGTGCCAGTGTCCAGGTCGTAGCCAGCACGGATAGTGTATCTGGATAGCCCTTTGTTGTTAAGTGCCATCAAGTTGATGTTGACTCATGGTGACCCTGTGGTAAATGACCTAAATTCGGTTTGATTTTCATTCAGGTGGCTAATTGTCGATAGAGTGGCTGTGCCTGGAAGGGTAGACTAGATAGATCATATGGCCTATGTTTATCAGGACAGTTTTTTTCCATACTTAGTTCTACATATAGTTTTCCATCTAGTGGTGCTGAATCTCGCTGCTAAATAAAAAAAAATTATATAGCACTTTTCTAAGAGTCAAAGTGGTGTACATGCAGATGTTTTTCCCTTGTCCTTGAAGGACTCAGTCTATGTTTTTGTACCTGAGGCAGTGGAGGGTTAAGTGGCTCTGCCCTGCTTTGGCCAGAGACTGTCCCAGCTGTTATCCTAACAAGTGCTTTTGAAAATTGACCTCTAAAAGAGCTACAATAACTTAAAAGCATTTGAAGTAACCAAAAAGGAATCTAATCAACAAATTGCTTTAAAGGCAGAATAGAAGTCTCCCGTTTTTAGATACTCCCCTCAGAACTGTCAGGTTACTAGCTTTGTTAAACCAACTCTACTCTGTGAGCAGCTACTGTGACAGGAAACCACTATGGTATCACTACTTTGCATACTGGTGCTACTTCATTTTTCTTCCTTCTGAGCATTTCTGGCCTGCTGAAGCTAAGAGATCACTTATTTCCTACGCCGATTGTACACTGAGATCAGCTCATCTGAAGAGTTTAATTACACAGATGAGAAATGAAAAGCAGTTCAATGCAGGACTTCTGAACCCAAATCAAGAAAAGCTAAATGCCAAGGGCTATCAGGGATCACTTCTATTAAGAAAAAGACTTGGCCATATTAAAACAAAAAAGAGTTTTTCCTATCCCATTCTGATGAAGAAAAAGTTTAATAGAAAGCGGCCATAAGGCTGTTGCGTGTCAGAAGACACGTGTGCCATTGAATGGGGGCAGTTTCCTTAGGCTGTATTTTCACTTTTTTAAAGAGCTCAGTTTTCCATCAGATAAGACTGATTTCTGCTGCACTACTAAAGAGTGAGTCAATGTGAGCAAACATCTTCGATGACAACTAGTTGAAAGACGTTAGTGTGATCACTTTTTTTTGAAAGACAAAGTTCTAAAAGGTCAAAGTCATCTGTGTGCAGAATTTCCTCAAATATGCTGTGCTGAAGTGTGTGGTAGTATTTTCAGTGGGGTAATGTCTAAGGGGAAAATTAGTGCAACTTATGTTTTTACTTGATGCACAAGTTAGTCAGCCTGTTATAAAATTAGCCTCAATGACTTCAAAAGATGATAAATAGGTAAATGGTAAAAATAGATACTGAGGACCAATATAGATGTTTGTGATTTGCTTCCTTTTGATTGAACCACATGCAGCCATACTATTCCTCAAACATTAGCGTTAGACACTATAGAACATAACAAAATATCCCATACTGGGTCAGACCAAGGTCCATCAAGCTCAGTATCCCATTTCTAACAGTGGCCAATCCAGGTCACAAGTACCCGACAGGTTTCCAAAAAGGTACAGATTCCACATTGCTTATTCCAGGGTAAGCACTGGATTTCCCTGTTCCTGTTTAATAAAGATTTATGGATTTTTCCTCCAGGAACTTGTCCAAATCTTTTTTAAGCCCAGCTCACTAACAGCTTTTAGTAAATCCTCCAGTAACAAATTCCATAGTTTCTATCCAGCTGCCAATTATCACAAAATAAATGTTACCAGCCTATGGGGATTTTAGAAGCAGCCCCACATGTAAATTGAGGCATTTACATGGTTATATTAGAATACATGTGTAATAGCAATTTCAGAAAGCCTCTTTACATATAGAAATTCCAAGAGGGTGCGGGTGTGGTTTGGGCGTGGCCTAGGCAGGCCAAACATCTACATGTGTATGCCCTATTTCACAAAGGGAATCCATATATGTGGTCAAACATTTGCATATCAGGTTTTACACTTGCTCAGAGTCATGCAAGTGCTCGCTTTGTCTAAGGCTTCACATGAGGGATTAAAAGAGAGTGTGCTGCGCCATTTCATCATCTACTCTGCTACTCCAATCTCTGGGTACAAAACAAGACACTTTGGAAATATCAAAGGCTACTGCAGACAGCTGGGCTAATTGCTGGAGGCTATGCTCAGCCAAGGCCTAACCCAGCTGCAGTATCAACTGTCCCTTGAATCTGGGCTCCCCCCTGCCCCTGACAGGTACTTGTGACCTGGATTGTCCACTGTTGGAAACTGGATATTGGGCTCGATGGACCCTTGGTCTGACTCAGTATGGCATATCTTATGTTCTTTATGTCTATGCAGTTATGCAGCTTCCTGTAAGTCCTTAGATAAGTCTTCACTCAACCCTCATTGTGTTCCATAGCCCAGATAAACATGAAACCACACAAAAGAAGAAACTACGTTGTAGTCTGTAGCCTAGAGTCTGTACCTCACACATGATTCCCTGCAATCTCTTTACTCAGGGAAGTCACCATCACCCACACAGCCAGTCTCTAAGAGGGAAAAAAAAAAACCACACCGTAAAGCTTAGCAATTGGTATGGAAGGGCAGACTCGCTAGGCCACATGATCTTTATCTGCCATCATTTTCTATCTTTCTTTGTTTATCAAAGTACAAAATCAATTATTAAAATATACTCTGTGGTCAGTTTGTTCAACCAAAGTACATACTAAGTCAGTGGTCACAATATAACTAGCGGCTCAGTCTTCAAAATCTTCACATCAAATAAACATTAAACAACATCCATATCTGTTTACAGCACATCACTTCCTTCTCCTTAGAGAGATGGAGCTGTATGTTCTCTGCTTTTATATCCCCTGGCCCAACCCCCTTTTGACTCCACCCTATATCTCTGACACTAATTAAGAACAATTCTTTGGTTTCTGTCTCCTCCCTTGCTCTTTGGTTGAGGAAAATCGTGTAGTTGCTGTCTTTTCCTAACCTCTCTAGGGAGTTGGCATGATGGAACATAAACCCCATCACGGGGATTTATTCACTTTTCTCCGGGGACAGCAGGAATCAGTCCTCACATATGGGTGATGTCAGCACCGACAGAACTCTCGTGGAAGAATGCTCCCCATCTTTCAAAGAAAGCTTTTGGGAGATGCCACCATGAATGCGTGGTCCCCTTCCTGCCCAAGGGTGCCATCTTGCTCAGTCAGATGACATAGCTAAAAGACGGCAAAAATAAAAGATGGTAAAGGAGCAACTCCAAGGGGAGGAGGGAGGGTTGTGAGGACTGATTCCTGCTGTCCCTGGAGAACACCTTTTACAGGTGAGTAACTATGCTTTCTCCAGGAACAAGCAGGAAGTCAGTCCTCACATATGGGATTCCCAGCTACAGGCTACCGAAAGCCCATAGCAAAAATAGGGGCTCCCTCATGCCGCAAGCAGCAGCAATTTAGTCCATGTACACGGACCACAGTAGGAACCCTGTGATGAACCAGCACTCCGTTAGCCTGAACACAGAAGGGTCGGAGTGTAGGAGTTGCCTAAACTGGGAGGGAGGAGTGGCTCAGTAGTTGGGACAGGTTACCTCAGGCCAGAAGGCCGGGGATTCAATTCCCACATGGGGACAAGCAACCTCAGGCCGGAGGGACTGGGGTCTCTAGTCCCATGGCCACTCCTTGTGGCCTTGGGCAAGCCACTTAACCCTCCATTGCCTCAGGTACACTTAGATTGTAAGCCCTTCGGGGACAAGGGAATTAAAAAAAAAAAAAAAGTACCTGTAAACTGCACTGATTCTAAAGAGCGCGGTATAAAAAATAAATAAATTAAATTAAATAAACCCCAAAAAGGTTACAGAGCACAGCCTGGCCAAAGGCACTGTCCCGTTGGGATTCTCTTTCCAGGCAGTAATGAGCTGCGAAGGTATGGACTGAAGACCAGGTGGCGTCCTGGCAGATGTCCACCATCGGGACGGAGCACAAGTTTACCACCGAAACAGCCATGGCACTGACGTGATGCAGCCTTACAGTGGGAGCCTCACCTGCTCATAAGCGAGGGCGATAAGTCTGCCACCCATGTGGACAGTGCACACTTGGTCACCACCTCCCCCAGCCTACTGGGGTCATAGGAAACAAAAAGCTGAGAAGCTTTGCAGTGGCCCTGAGTGCACTGGATATAGAAGGACAAAGCCCTCTTACAGTCCAAGGTGTGGAGGACCATCTATGCCCGACTAGAGTGAGGTCTTGGAAAGAAGATAGGAAGTACCACTACCTGGTTGAGATGGAAGAGCGACACTACCTTCGGCAGGAATTTGGGATGCATGCAAAGCACCACTCTGTTCTTGTAAAACCTGGTATAGGGTGCCTCCGCCATAAAGGTCACCAATGGCTGGATCAAAAGGAGCTTACCATCCACCGGATGGTGGTGCGCTGCCAAGGCACTGAGATGCACCCGGATGGAATTAGACTTGAGCCCAGACTGAGAGAGGTGGAGAAGGTACTGTAACACCAGAGCCACCGGAGAGGAGAAAGGGTCAGCTCCATGAGTGGTGAAACAAATGGAGAACCTGCGCCATTTGAGGGCAAAAGCCTTCCTAGTAAAGGCCTTGCGAGAGGCCAGCAGGATGTCCTCCAGTTCAACCAGAAGGTTGAAGGGGGCCAGAGTCACCCTCTCAGCAGCCACACTGTCAGTGACAGGGACCCCAGGTTGAGGTAGAGGAGACAGCGCCCCTCCTGAGATAGTCCCGAGTCAGTTCCCAAGGGGATGGCGGTGTCCACCGTCAACTGTAGAAGCAGCAGGAACCACGGTTGCCTGGGCCACCGAGAAGCTATCAGGATGAAAGATGCCCTGTTGCGGAGGATCCTGAAAAAGGTCTTGGTGATCAGCGGGGTAGGAGAGAAGGCGTACATGAGGCCTCCCGACCATGAGACCGGAACGTGTCCGCTGCCACCCTGGAGGGGTGAGCCTACTGGGAGCAGAAGTGGGGTAACTGAAAGTTGTCCGGGCTGGTGAACAGGTCCATCACGGGTCCTCCCCAGAGCCGGAAAAGCCGACTGGCCACCCTGGGGTCCTGCTGCCACTCATGCGGGTGGAGAACTCTGCTGAACCTGTCGGCCAGCTGGTTGTCTTGACCGGTAAGGTACACTGCCCGCAGGAGGATACCCTGTCAGATTGCGAATAAGCAGAGGGCTAGAGCCTCCTGACAAAGGGTACAAGACCCCGTGCCCCCCTTGTTTGTTCATGTAGAACATCACACCTGGTTGTCCATCTGGACCAGAGCCAGTTAGTGGCACAGGTGGTGACGGAAGATTCTCAGGGCTAGGTTTATGGCTTGGTGCTCCAGGAGATTGATCTGCTGAGTGCTCTAGATGAGACGGGTGACCAGATGGGTGACCAGTTGCCCTGAGTGCGGAGATTTTCACAGAGGGCTCCCCAGCCGAGCAGGGAGGCATCTGAGGTGAGGACCTTGGATGTGCTTGGGGCCTGAAATGACATGCCCGCCTCGAGATGCTGGAGAGACTGCCACCAGACAAGAGAATTCACCAATTGATGGGTCACAGAGACCCTGTCCCGTAGGCAGCCGGTCACCTGGGACCACTGGTCCCGGAGACACCACTGCATCGCCCTCATGTGGAGGCAAGCATTTGGGGTGACATGGACTGTGGAGGCCATGTGCCTGAGGAGGCGCAGAAGAAGCCAAGCGGGCACTGAGGGACAGCACCGCACATCCCGAGCCAGAGCCCCGAGGCGATCGGCTTGGTCCCTGGGCAAGAAAGCCTTTGACTGGAGAGTGTCGATCCTTGCCCCAATGAACTCCAGACACTGTGTTGGAAGGAGGTGAGACTTGGGGTTGTTTATGACAAAACCCAAGTTGTAGGAGCTGGATGGTGCATGCGGTGGCCTGCTGCACCTCTGAGGCCATGACTCCCCTTATGAGCCAGTCGCCAGGTAGGGGAAGATGAAGAACCCCTGGAGCCCGAGGAAGGCCACTACAACTGCCAGGCATTTTGTGAAAACTCTTGAGACAGAGGCTAGGCCGAAGGGGAGCACCCTGTACTGAAAATGCCTGCCCCCCACTACGAACCTTAGGCACTGCCTGTGGTTGGGGTGGATAAGGATGTGGGTATAAGCATCCTTGAGGTCTAAGGAGCATAGCCAGTCTCCCTGCTGGAGGTATGGCAGTAATGTTCCAAGGGAGACCATCTTGAACTTTTCCCTCACCAGGAATTTGTTGAGGTTGCACAGGTCGAGGATGAGCCATAGGCCCCCTGTCAGTTTTGGCACAAGGAAATACCTGGAGTAGAACCCCTTGCCCTTAAGATGGTGGGATACCGGTTCCACCCCTTTGTCATCGAAAAGTCCTGCCAACTACTTCAGAAGAAGGTCCCGGTGGAGCTCTCCCTGGAAATAAGGGGGAGGTGTCTGAGTCAGATGGAGGAGGTAACCCTCCCTGACTACCAGAAGTACCCAGAAATCGGTGGTGATGGAAAACCACCTCTGGGCATAGAGGGCCAGACGTCGCCCTGTGGACTGCTGATCTCCAGGGGCAGAGAGGCTATGCTCAAGGAGTCAAAAACTCCCCCCTGGCTGGGCCGGGGCTGGTTCCTTGGGGTTTCGAACTTTCTGCTTACTTGGGCCATGCCCATGTCCCTTGGCCTGCTGGCCCTGGTGGGTAGTTTCGGTAAGCAGCTCCCTTCCTTGGGTAAAATAACTTTTTACCTGAGCCCTTCCGTTGGGGAGGGGCAGATGTCTTTTTAGAGAGCCTGGTCCTCATCATGAACTCAGTCTCCAGCTCGGCAGCCTTGTCAGTCATGGGTTTGCCAAAGAGGTTTTCTCCTTGGCAGGGAAAATCGACCAATTTGTCTTGAACCCACTGCTCGAGGTTGGACAACTGTAGCCAAACTTAGCAGTGTGCACCGATGCCTGCCATGGCTACTCGGGCCGCTGACTTGAACCCATCATAGACCGCTCGAGACATGAATTTGGAGCACTCATGGACTGCCTTAGCCAGGTTCTTGAACCGCTGCAAGGGTTCCTCGGAGAGACCAGCTGAGAACCCGATGAGTTCCTTCGCCAGGTCTCTCAGGTACATGCCCATGTACAGCTGGTAGGCCGGTATATGGCAGATGAGAATTCAGCCCTGGTAATACTTTCTGCCGAGGGCATCCAAGGTGTGTGCCTCCCTGCCAGGGGGTACTAAGGAGTGCGTCTTTTCAGCTAACGCATGGCCGACTCCACCACCATGGAGTTATGCGGCAGCTGTGACTTTTGGAAGCCCGGGCTCCAGTGCACTCGATAAATCGAGTCGAGCCATGTGCTCACCATCGGCACTGAAGCCGGTGTCTCCCACATTTGGAGCATGAGCCATTCCAGGAAGGGAGGGATGGGTACCATGAGTGATTCCCGGAGGGGCCTCGTACTGGAGGATTTCCAACTCCTTCAACTCGGTCGGGAATGCCAGGGCCTTAGACATGTCCTTGACAGAATCCAGTAAGCCCATGTCCTCAGGCAGGGACTGCCGTCGAGGCTCTGAGATGGGAGAGTCAGAAGGGACATCGCAGTGGCAATGGGTATCAGGGGACTCCTCGTCTTCCGTCTCCCACTCGGAGTAGTCCATTGAGGATTCATAGGAGGGCTGCTCTGTGGGTCTTGAGGCCCCCGATGCCCTGCGGCTGGTGCCCGGCAAACTTGCCAGGGATGACCACAGTCCCATCAAGTGGGACTCAGAGTGCAACCTCGGCATCCAAGGACATCTTGGACATCGAGGGCCCGGTGGTCGGGGCGGATGAACCAGTCATGCCAGACAACAGCTTCCACTGCTGGTCCATGAAGGCAGACAAACTGCGCTCCAGGACTGCCATTCTGGACTCCAGACCAGAAGGCTCTACAGCCTTTGGCGCGGGCATCAAGGGACGTGGGCCCAACACTGGCTCCCCCAAAGGGGAATACTCGATGAGGACTGTGTCTGGGGACTGAGGCCGGTCTACGGTTGGATCCTTCCGGGAAACCTTCACAGGCCTCTCCTTCTCTGATGCCTCGGACAAGCGTCGCGGACTGCGGGACCAAACCTGGGGAGCCCCCGGCTGGTCAGAACCATCCAAGGACGCCGCCTTCGAGGGTTTCTTCTTTTTCCTGGGTTCCCTTGAGTGAGACCCCCTTTCTGAGGACCCACGACGAGGCTTGAGTTCAGAGGATTCTGCCTGAGATGTCGGGCCTCAGACGAGGCCCTGACCTTCGGAGGCATCAGGGACTCGTGGAAAAACTTATCGTGCTGCTGCTGGTGGCTCTTGAGGGCCTTGCTGGACATCCTCTTGCAGAGACCGCAGGCTGCCAGGTTGTGGTCTGGCCCAAGCAGCGGAGACAGCAGTCATGTGTGTCGGTCAAAGACATAATTTTAGAGCACCGATCACACTTCTTAAAGCCATTGGTAGCCATGGGGATAAAAGTACCCCTGCGAGGTTGAAGACTCTCCAGGCTGCCAGTGGGAGAAAAAAGGCATGAAGACACCAGAAAAGAAAAGAACTAAAACTATGGAAAAATAAACCAAACCCGACACCAAGGCACTGAGGTTGATAGGCGAGAAGAGTACCGGTGCGATACCGGAGGCGAGTGTGAAACTCAGAGAGAGAAAAATCAACTTTTTCCAGGAACAAGCCAGACAATGTCTGAAGGGCTCCGTGGAAAAAAGGAGACTGAGCAAGATGGCACCCTTGGGCGGGAAGGGGACCGTGCATGCGCGGCGTTCTGAGGTTAACTGGCAAGTGAAGTGATAATCACCGGTGGAACGTGGGCAGCTAACTGACTACCTAGAGTAAGAAAAATGCAAGAATGTTGGACGTGAAAGATCGAGTGATCCCCTGATGAAATCATTGCGGTGAAACGCATGAATGGTACCTGGGACGGGCGTCGGGATCCTATAACAGTCCATACCAGTGGGTTATTTCAGGCAGACAAGATAAGTAAAGTCTGAAGTACTTTTAAGAACAATTGAAACTTAAGTATTATAACTGGAGTATTATAACCGCACTGGCTTTCTGGAGGTCATTGATGCAAACGGGCAATCTGCTTTGAAAAAGACGAAAGTCTCTGTGGCAGAGCCGTATTAGTCTGAGACCTCTTTAGTTCAAAACTTATTATGAATTTTTTGGATTATATAAAGGCGAGAAAAATTCTCAGTCATACCAATTAATACATGAACGATTCTTTTGTTAATATTAATGGTTAAGTCAGCCTAGATAGCAGCCCAGGGTAAATTCTAGCTTTATCTTTATTGAGTCATTTGATATACCCTTTAGAAGCTTTTCAATGACCAAGGTCCAAGAGCAGGGCTGGTGCAGTTATTAGGCACTAGGCAAACTTTCAGCCTTGTGCTCTAGTCCCAATTATTTTTCATGCCAAAGCTCCCTACTTCAGAGATTTTGATAAGAATCATGATCATCCCTGCCCAGAACAGTCATACAAAACATATAGGAGTCCTTTAGCTAATGTCACCTAAGCAGTTAATGCACATTTTAGCAGGTGGTAATGGCACATGGTAACAGTTAATGCACGAGCATGATGGCTACTAGCTACTGAGATTCGCATTAATTGTCCATTTCATGAAGGGTCAGGAAATGGGCAGGGTAGGGGCAAAGTGTGGGCTGCAGTTAGCATGAGGATGCATATCACGCATGAACTGTCAATATGGCAGTTAGCGTGGGTGTACATAACAATGGGTGGCATTAGGTGCACCCGTGTTAACAGCACTGCAGGTTAGGGAATGTGTCTGTGCAGTAACTGTTGGGAACTTGTTGACGACGCCCCTGACAGTTACCATGGAGGCTTTGAACAACACACATTAGTTTCCAAGCTAAATGCGTATTAAGTGCAACATCCGAATGGGCTTTAGTAAAAGGGTCCCATAAGTTGACAGAATGATGATTTACATACATAAAAGGTTTCTTATAAACCTAAAAGTACACACAATACAACTAGGTGATACATGTAGAGTAAGGGGCTCAGTTTTGGCCATGTTCAGTTTCAGATGGTGATGAAACATCCAGGCCACAATTTTGGATAAACAGGCAGCGATACAGACCTGGATTCCTGGAGAGATTTCAGATGCAGAGAGGTAGATCTCAGAGTCACCATCGTAAAGATGGTATTGAAGGCCTCCAGGCAGACCCCCCTGCCCCCCCCCCCCCGATCCATCTACCCACTCCTACTGGGATCAGATGGTCCCTTGTGTCTTTGGAGCAGTAGCAATCTCCAGTAGCTCCTGCCCTTTGTCTCTGGGCTTCCATAATGGCAACTGAGATCCCTTGCTGTAATCTTGCAGTACTACTGCTAGGGATCAGGCTGACAAACAAGAGCAAAATGGTAGGTATCTGTATAAAGTGGACTGGGGAAATCCACTGCTTATCCCACTTGTTTATTACTAGGCATGCAAGACGATGAACAGAGAAACATTATTGCTTTGCTCTCTTATTTCAAACTATTATTTTTTCTCTCTTTAGTCATTGCAGCCTGGAACCAGATTGGCTAAAAATTGATAAGGCCATGGGCGAGTGTTCTGCTCTGGTTGGGTAGAAACAATGTCAATCAACCTTTCATTGGGCGGATTTCTTAAGAACTGAATGGGTGCGTGACATTATGATACATAAAAAAAAATAAAAGAAAAAGGTCCGTGAGGAGGAAAGATCTGCAGAGGCAACCCGGGGAAAGACTGGTGACTCCATGTGACGGGAAATAGGTATTTACTCTACATCTGTATAGACACAGGTTGTAGCAGGTGCATGGCTGGATGCCCAGCCCCTGTGGTCCCTTGTTAGGGCTTCAGACTGCATCTCCCTGTCGGCTCGGATTAATTGAGGGCTCTGCCTGCCTCTGCTCTCTCTTACCAGCAGCGTGGGCGCTTTACTTGGGGGGCGCACTAGAAAGACACATTTCCGCCTGCACCGAGCATTGCGCAAATGTTGCTCTGTGCTCCGCTAATCCAAGGCGAGATGGTATACGCTGTTAGAAGGGGGCTGTAGTCTGAGGAGGAAACAGCAGCTTAATGGAGCTATCGCGTTTCTTGTCTACCTGAGGCTGCTGAGTCCACTGCACCCTCGCCCCAAGGGCTAATCCACAAAGCAGAGGGGAACTAGCTCCTCGGCTCTGGCCTGCCATTGCGAAATGTTTGCCGGAAGACGGCGATGGGCGTCCATGTGCTTAGGCGGGCAACGAGAGGAAGTGCAGGGAAAGGATGGAGGCGCGCCGGGGTTACTCTCGGGTTTGCCGACTGAAGAAATGCTTGTAAAGGGCTTTGCGTGCATTCATGGTTTGTGTGCTAGCGAAGGCAAAGATAATGCATGGTCATTTAAAACCTAAGATGCTTTTGTGCTATTCTGTCATAAAACAGACAAGCTGGCATTTCTTTTGAAAGGATCGTTCACTCCAGGGACATCATTTTAAACAAAAGGTGGCGCCTTACGTTGCGCAAGCGATGACTGGAAAAGAACTGCACACCATGAGGTCAGACTATTCCATTCCACCTTAACCCCCCCCCCCCCCACCCCACACTTTCTGTATTATTGTATGTTAGAGGTGTTCACGGTTTTATCTCTATTTTGTGGGGTGGGCTGTTCACCATTATTTCCACAGCGTAATGATGGATTTTAGTGTTTTTCCATGCCTGTTTATGATCCATTACTGACTGTACTAGACCCAGTAATTTTCCACGTTTGTAGAATAAATGCTTGGGCTGAGAAGACAGATAACAGGCAGAGCCTTCTGAGTTATCTCAGTCACTGCCAAGGGTAGATGCAGGAAACTGGGCTCCCTGACCAGAGCAGGGCACAACTACACCAGCAGGCTGACCAGAGTTACAGTTCGGGCTTTGCAAGCAGTGTATTTGGGGGAGAGGGAGGAAGGTCTAGTTATAAAATAAAGTCCCATTTAACGAGTTGGTCTGTTTCTTCAATTCTTTAGCATTGGTAGACTGAAAGTATGGAGGGAGGAAGTGATAGGAGGCACAGATGAGGTGAGAGGATGAATGTCAGGGAGTGTGGAAGAGGATGGAAGAGTTGAGAAAGGGAGAGAACAATGGCAATGTGAGAATGAGAGAGGACACAGAGGAAGATTAGAAGATGGGCTTGGAGGCAGACAGGAGAACAGAAGCTGCAGGAATGGCAGAAGGACCTTGGTGTACACTCTTCAGCATACTGGCAATCTTAAAAATCTTATTGTGCATAAAATAGATTGTGTATGCATAAACCTATGAATTAATACACATACTGTACAGTGGATTTGCATGTGTACAAAAATGATCAAAAGGAATATGTGAAATGAACCATAAACACCCAAAAATTGAGAAAAATTTGGAAAAATGCCAGCCTGGAGAGCTGCATGTCTAAATAGCAAATTAAATTTAGAAGGTACAGACATTTCCCCAGTCCTAGAGGTGTAAATGTCTGTGCCAGTTTATAATCTAGACGTGTACTGGCACTCTGCCCATTTTCCACCTAACTCCACACATGTGCATGTCCACCACAAAGCACGCACCATCAAATCAACACATGTACGTTTTGCATTGAGTGCTTATCACAAGAGGTGTATGTAGCCACATATACACATAGATGACTAAAATAACTCTTAGGAGGAAACGGACCATTTTCTTGCCTCTTCCAGTCTCACTAGTCCTCTGATCCCATTCCCTCCTGTCTGCTAAGCTGTGTCTGCCTCACTGTTCTCGCTTCCATCTGTCATATCCTCAGTCTTCATAGTAACATAGTATATGACGGCAGATAAAGACCAGCATACTCCATCTAGTCTGCCCAGCAAGGCGGCAAGAGTAGGTTCACCTGACGCTCCGTGCAGGTCGCCCCTCCCCATGCCTTTGTTTAGGGGTATACCCACTGCTCCATGTAGGTCACCCCTATTTGGTCAGATATAAGAGATGGTTATGCTTATTTTGATTTTCTCCTGTTGCTATAAAGGGATCCACCATGTCTGTCCCATGCCATTATGAATTCTGTCACTGTATTTGCCCCCACCACTTCCATCGGGAGGGCGCTCCAAGCATCACCACCCTTTCAGTGAAAAAGGGTTTCCTGACATTGCCTTTCAGTTTACCCCCTCGTCGCTTCATGTTATGCCCTCTAGTTTTACAACTTTTTTGTCTTTGGAAGAGGTTTGTTTGTTCATTAATACTCTTTAAATATTTAAAGGTCTGAATCATATCTCCCCTGTGTCTGAATCATATCTCCCCTATCCCTCCTCTCCTCCAGTATACATTATTTAGCTCATCAAGTCTCTTCTCATAAGACTTCTGACACAGGCTCCAAATCATTTTGGTCGCCTTCCTCTGAACCGTTTCCAGTCTTTTTATATCCTTTGCGAGATACGGTCTCCAAAACTGAACACAATATTCCAAGTGAGGCCTCACCAGCAACTTGTACAGTGACATTAGTACCTCTTCCTTTCTGCTGACAATTCCTCTTTGTATGCAACCCAGCATCCTTCTGGCTTTTAAGAACATAAGAACATAAGACATGCCATACTGGGTCAGACCGAGGTCCATCAAGCCCAGTATCCTGTTTCCAACAGTGGCCAATCTAGGTCATACGTACCTAGCAATATCCCCAAAAGACACAGGTTCCACAATGCTTGTACTGGGTCAAGCATTGATATCCTGGGTCCCTTTTTAATAGTGGTTTATGGACCTTTCCTCCAGGAACTTGTCCAAACCTTTTTTAAACCCAGCTATACTAACAGCCCTTACTACATCCTCCGGTAACAGATTCCAGAGTTTGATTACACGTTGAGTGAAAAAATATTTTCTCTTATTTGTCTTAAATAGTTTACCCTGTAGCTTCATTACATGTCCCCTAGTCTTTCTATACTCTGATAGCGTAAACAATTGATCCACGTCTATCCGTTCCACTCCATTCAATTTATAGACCTCTATCATATCTCCCCTCAGCCGTCTCTTCTCCAGGCTAAAGAGCCCTAACCTTCTTAGCCTCTCTTCATAGGAGTAGCCTTCCATCCCCTTCACCAATTTGGTGGCTCTTCTCTGTACTTTTTCTAATAACGCTATGTCCTTTTTAAGATACGGTGACCAGAATTGCACACAATATTCAAGGTGCGGTCGTACCATGGAGCGATACAGAGGCATTATAACATCCTTTGTTTTATTCTCCATCCCTTTCCTTATGATACCTAGCATTCTATTTGCTTTCTTGGCCGCCGCTGCACACTGGGCGGAGGGTTTTAACATGTTATCCACGATGACTCCTAAATCTTTTTCCTGGGTGGTGGTTTCTAATGTGGAGCCTTGCATTGTGTAACTATAGTGTGGGTTGTTCTTTCCTAGGTGCATAACTTTGCACTTGTCCACATTAAATTTCATCTGCCATTTGGATGCCCAGTCTTCCAATTTATCCAGATCCTCCTGCAGTTTTCCACAATCCTCTTGGGTTTTAACAACTTTAAACAGTTTTGTGTCATCTGCAAATTTGATAACCTCACTAGTTATTCCCTTTTCCAGGTCATTTATGAATATGTCAAAAAGCAGCGGACCCAGTACAGATCCCTGGGGTACTCCTCTATTCACCTTTTTCCATTGGGAATATTGGCCATTTAGCCCTACCCTCTGCTTTCTATCTTTTAACCAGTTCCCGATCCACAATAGTACACTGCCTCCTATCCCATGACTTTTTAGCTTCGCCAAAAGTCTCTGATGGGGGACTTTGTCAAAAGCTTTCTGAAAGTGCAGATACACTATATCAACCGACTCACCTTTGTCTACCTGTTTATGCACACCTTCAAAAAAACATATCAGATTAGTAAGACAAGATCTTCCTTGTCTAAAGCCATGTTGGCTGTCTCCCATTAAGCCATGACTATCTACATGCTGTGTAATTTTGTTCTTTATGATGGTTTCTACCATTTTCCCTGGTACTGACGTCAGGCTCACCAGTCTTTAATTTCCTGGGTCACCCCTGGAACCCTTTTTAAAAATTGGTGTTACGTTGGCGACCCTCCAATCTTCAGGTATTACAGATTATTTTAATGAAAGTTCACAGATTACCAATAGCAGGTAATGCTACTACCTTGTCTCACTGTTTTGCCACCTTGAGATCCGCAGAAACAATCACTCTGAAGTCCTTCTCTTCGTCCATGCACAACAACCTCTCGCCCCCTATAGCATACAATTTCCTTGGATTTCTGCTTCTCAGATGCATGACACTGCACTTCTTCACATTAAATCTTAACTGCCAAGCATTAGAGTAGACTATTCTTCCAGTTTTTGTAGATTTTTCCTCATGTTATCCACTCCCTCAGGGGAGTCCACTCTTGCAAATTTTGGTGTCATCTGCAAAAAGACAGACTTTTCCATTCAGTCTTTCAGCAATATCACTCACTAATACATTGAACATTACTGAACCCAGGACCGAATCCTGGGGCACACTGCTAATCACATTCCTTTCATCTGAGTGAGTTCCGTTTACCATCACCTTGGGACCCATCCACAAACTGTTGAGTCTATTGATAAGTCTCCTATGATGAACAGTATCAAAGGCTTTGCTGAAATCTAGGTAGATCACATTCATCGCATGCACTGATCTAGGTCTCTGGTCACCCAGTCAAAGAACTCAATCAGATTTGTTTGGCAAGATCGTCCTTTGGTAAAACCATGTTTCTTCGGATCATGCAACCTGTTGGTTTCGAGAGTCCACTATTCACTCTTTCAGGAGTGCTTCAATTACTTTTCCGGCCACTGATGTAAGGCTCACTGGCCTGTAGTTTGCCACTTCTTCCCTATTTCCACTTTTGTGAAGAGGTACCACATCCACCCTTCTCCAGTCCTGTGGAACTTCTTCTGTCTCCAAGGATCTATTAAAAACATCCTTTAACGGCCCTGCAAGAACCTCTCTGAGCTCTTTCAGTATCTCTATCGTCCTTCCTGTTTCCTTGCCTTGTAACCATGGGTTAAGCTTTGACTCTTCTCTCTCTTTCTCTGCAAATATCCAACAGGTAGCAAAAGAAATGTCAGGTTTTAGCTATAACAGTAAAATTCATCCCTTCTATTTGGAATACATTACCAAGACCTTTATCCAAGCTCTCATCACCTCGCATCTACACTATTTATTTTATTTATTTATTTAAGCTTGCTTCTATACTGCCTTTCTACAATTCAAGGCGGTGTACAAATAACAAATGTGTAACAGAGCGTGTTAGTACACTGTTTTACATGAAACAGGGAACGGTAAAGAGAGATAAATTAGTTTAACAGATTAACTTCCAACTATTTACAATTTATGGTTTTACTGGTTAGATTGCCATTTATGTTTATACAAACAGGAACAGTGAAAGGTACAACCGTTTAACAGCTTAGCTTCCAACTATTTACAGTAATAGATTCATGGGGTATATTAGTCTACTTATGTTTCTATAGCAGAGTATCTGTCATTGTGTACTTAGAATGTATTTTATGGTGGCTGAGTTCTTGGTTCTGCGTCCACATTGTATTCATTACTAAAGAGGTAGGTTTTAAGCTTTTTTCTGAATTCTGATAGGTCTGGGCTTTCTCTTAAGAATTAGGCGGGAGTGAGTTCCATAGGGGCTTGTTTACAAAGCCACGGTAGCGGTTCGCGATCGTTATCGGAGCCGCAGCCCCATTGTAAACAAGCCCCATAGTGTAGGGGCGGATAGTGAGAAGGCTTTGTTGCAGATGAACTGCTTGCTTTTGATTTTCTGGATTGGGATCTCTAGGAGGTTAAGAGTGGAGATTCTTTGGGAGCGCTCAGCTCTGGATTTGGAGATTAGAGGTAGAAGGCAGTTTGCAGATTCCTTGTGTAAGATTTTAAATGTTATGGTAAGGCTTTTGAATTTGCTGCTGGCAGTCATGGGTAGCCAGTGTAACTGTCTAAGTAATGGGGTGATGTGGTCTTGGCGAGGGGCTTTGGTGATTGTGTGCAGCCATGTTCTAGGCCATTTGCTAGGTGTGGAGGGTATGTTTGGGGAGGCCTTCGTAAATCTATTTATTTGCTTGCATTTTTATACTGCTTTTTCCAGTAGATCACAACCCAACCCTAATCAAACCCACAAACAAACCATGCACCCACGTAACCCCAACCGGGATATAGTCTGCATATAGCTCAGATGGTATACCGTAAAAAGACCACACTATGATAACATATAAAGCTAGAAGGAAAGAAATCAAATGTCATAATGCAGTAAATCACAAGAAAAGGCTCAAATGTTATAATGTATTGCGACGCTCCTGCCTGGGCCCTAGAGCTTACAGGCAGGAGTGGCCTTATATAATGTCCCTTATGAATAAAGCTGGTACTGATCCCTGTGAATGCTGGGAGTCGTAGTACACTTGTTTTTTTTCTTTAGGGATGAAAGTTGTAGTTGTGACTCGAGTGATAAGGCTTGCAAGAAATTTATTTGTTGTGGGGATATTTTCAACGCATTACAATTCAAAGGTGCATAACGTAAAGGTGCAACTTTCAACATAAAGGTGAAATCAGGAGGTCAGGAAAACAACTGGAATTAAATAGCATTAACTCAGCTTTACACAGTCACGGTAGCTTCTACTCAGCTTTGCCTCATGTGGTTGCTTGGGATTATTGCAGCCTCACAGTAACAGCTGTTCTCCTCACAGCGTGGCTTTAAAGAAAAAGATGAAAACAATTTGTGAACTTTCACGGCTAGGCAACAGGTATAGCAAACGTTTTGTATTCTTCTCATACAAACTCCAGATGCTTCTTTACACTGTTACTCTCTAAAACATAAAGAGCAATCCATTGCACAAGGATCATAACTCAAGGTAGGCACATCATTATCTATCTGCATACATTCATCTGGGCTAAGGCAATTGTTCTCTTCATCAGGTTTCTTATGTTTCCCTGACTTTAGCTCCAGAAATTGCTGAAACTCTTTTACACCTTCCGCGTAACTGCCACAGACTCCTCCTCTGACTTCATCTGGATGAGCCAGTTCTCGAGGTAGGGATGCACCAATACCCCTTCCTTCCTCAAGGCCGCTGCCACAACTACCATGATTTTTGTGAATGTGTGCGGTACTATACCCAAACCAGAAGGCACCGCTCAAAGCAATTAATGCCCAATTGGCAGACCAAATTGCAGGGACTTTTGATGTTCCGGCCGAATGGCAACATGGAGGTATGCCTCTGAGGTCCAATGATATTAGAAATTCCTCTTGTCTCACTGCCAGGATGACTGACTGCAGCATTTCCATGTGGAAATGAGGCACCCGCAAGGCTCGGTTGACTCACTTGAGATCGAGAATCAGTCGGTAAGAACCATCTTTCTTGGGCACCACGAAGTATATGGAATATCGCCCATACTGCACAGGGCTGGAGGCACTGATTCCACTGCCTGTAAGGTGAAGAGCCGTTGGATAGTTCTCTTTACCACCTCTAACTTTGCAGTCGGTCAAGAGGACTGCAGAAATGCATCAGAAAGAGGGTACGCAAACTCCAAGGCATACACCTCCCAAATGATCTCCAGCACCCATTGGTTGGTTGTTATGCTGGCCTAGGTGGAGCAGAATTGTTGTAAATGACCCCCAACTGGCATGATTTCTGCCTGGACTGGGACAACTTCATTGTGGTTTCTTGGAGGGGACTGAGGAGGCTGAGTAGAAATCCCTCCTCTCATGAAGAAGTCCCTTCTGAGCCTATAAAGATAGGGCAAGATGAGGATTTGCTTTCAGAAACTGGTAGGCAGTCTGAGCACATGGCTCAGTGTTTGCAAAGAAGAAGTAAACAAAGAGAGTCACGAGCTGGAGAGACACGCCCCTGCAGTGACGAATTCCCTAGCTCAGAAGGTAATGAGTTTCACCTGTTTCAGGGCAGGGCACAGCTAAGCCCTGAGAGTTACAATGATAAAAACTGGTCATTAGCTTGGAGCAAGCAGAGCCAGAGGGGGAACTGGAAGCAGAACGAGAAGCAAAACGAGAGCCAGAGAAGGAACTGGAGTCAGAACCAGAAAGGAAGCCAGCAAAGGAGCACGCTGACTAGAAGGAGTCAAAGAGGAGGGAGAACCAAGGGAGCCATATTCCTGAGGCCAGAAGGAAGCAACCCAGGACAGGGATTGTCTGATAAAGTCAGGAGAGAGAAGAATCTTCCTGAGAGGCAGGCTTGGCAAAGCTCACACGCTCCTAAGAGAGAGACAGGCTGGTTGGAGAATACCGGTACATCTGAGGGGAAAGTTAATAGGCTGAGAGGCAAGCAAACACCAGCTGTGTTTGAGAACCAGTCTAACCCTGCAGAGTGGAGAGTTCCTTCCCTTTCAAAGCCAAAAGGTAGGCTTAATAATTCATACAAGTTTGAACCTAGCTATAAAGCAGTTCCCTATAGTTATCAGAAAGTAGCAAACTCCCTAGACAAAAACTACAGCATATAGGGTAGTTTACAACCCTGCTCAGGAGAGGGTTACAGAGAGAAAACACGTGAGGTCAGAGAAACCATTTGTTGCAAAGAGCAGGATAGCAGCTTATTGACACACCCTGCTATTCCTGATACTGAGGAAATGCAGATAGACTCTGTCCATAATGAAATAGTGGATGATCGAATGGACTGTACATTATCTCTGGCTGACCATGTGATTTCCCTATGCTGAACAGTGTCTGAGAGAGACGGTAAAAGCAGCAGAAGAAAAGGGAACATTTTCTTTGCCAATTGAAGCTGTTGTAATTTGTTTTGTATCAAGCACTGCACATTTAAAGCCTGAAGCTGACAAGGCTAACTTACCTGAGTTCATGTATAATTTCCTCAAGCCAATTGTATGGCATGTTTTGTCCTGAGTTATTCACTTGCATTTAATCCGCCGGGAAGGGGAAAATAAATTCTTGTCATTGCCTGAAACCACTCGACTGCAACTCATCTGTGCTCAAAGGGTAAAGGGACTTACATTCCCAGAAGGTCTTGCAGAGTTAAAGCAAGCCCACGCTCTCTGAGGCAGGAACACCACAGGCAGACCAAGTCTCAGCGCCCTAGGCATTGGGCTGGCCACTGTGAGGGTGACACTCCCTGACCCACGGACACCCCGAAAGGACAGACCCCATGGAGAATAACATCCCCTCTGAAAGGGAGAGAAGCGACTGAACTGAAACCTACGGAAATCTCTAGGCTGAACCAGCTGTGGCACCGACTGTTCACCGCCTTTGGACCTATCTTGGGCATTCGACCCCCTTTGGAGTCTCCCAAGTCCTTGTCTAACTTGTCCAGGGCCTCGCTGTAGAGCAATTTCCCCTTGAAAGGCAGCTTACTAAGCCTGATCTTTCAAGAGACATCCGGAGCCCAATTTCTTAATCACAAAAAGTGACACGGCACAATGAGTGACACAATCGTTTTGGAAGAGGAACGTACCAAGTCATAAAAGGCGTCCGCCAAATACGCCACTGCAGATTCCAGCTTGGCTCTCTCCTGGGCCACGGGCTGTGCTGCCAGCTCCAACAATGCCAGGACCTGGAGCCAGCGAATATAAGCCCTCGCCACGTATGCCCCATATTTGGAAGTTTGCAGTGTGAGGGCACTGGTATCGAAGTCTTGCTTCAGGAGGGACCCGAACTTACAGTCCTGCCCTTCAACCAGAATTGTGGTCTTCTTGGTGACCGTTGAGACCACCGCATCCACCTTAGGCATTCGAAGGAGCTCTTGCACCTCCTGCAGAATTGGGTACAGGCGACCCATCACCCTACCCCCTCTGAGGCCTGCTTCCAGAACCTCCCATTCTGTCTCTATCATCTTCTTGATAATCCGATGCACCGGGAAACCGACCTTGAAACCCTGGAATCCTTGCAACAGTGGGTCCTCCAAGGGTTCTTCTGCTGCAGGTGGAGGAGCCACAATGTTCAAGGTGGGAAGAGAATGCTTAATTAAGGCTGCCAACTCCTCCCTTGGGAAGATCCTGATCACAGTGGGGTCGTCTCCTGCTGGGATTTCTCCCTCCTCCAACTCCTGCGCTGTCTCTTCCCCCCCCCTCCCCCCAGAGATCTCAGGGCCCCTCTCCCGGGTCCTCGGAGTGCAGGGAGTGGGGGGACTCCTGCTCTCCCCAGAGTTCCATCTCTTCCCTTAATGACTTGCTTGGGGGCTCCCCAGAGGTTCCTGGCCCTTCATGCATAGCCAAATTGAAAAAGGGAGCAGCGAGTATAGCTTGCCCTTCTGAACCAGGCTGCGACTTCCTCAACATATAAGCCTTGTGCATAGAGAGATTGAAGTCTGCCGAAAAAATACTTCCTCTTTAAAATCTGGCCTGTTGGTTTCCTCCTGCGTTCCCGAGGAGCAGGGACCCAAGATTTTGCAGCCTTTTTACCTCCTTTATGGCCCGAAGGGGAAATGACTTCTCTTTCTGTAATGACTGTGGTTCCCACCAAAACTTCGGGAACCGCTGGGCCTGCAGTGCCTACCTGTGAAACGTCTTCTTTGGGTGCTTCCATCCCTATCAACCAATGACCACGTGCCCTGACTGCCAACATGGCAAGGAAGAACACACACCGCTGCTTCCCCTTGTATGCAATGCCAGCCTCCGGAAGTGCCAAAACTCGAGCCCCAAAAATTGGTCAACAGGACCCAGATAAGAGAAGATACCATGGCTATGAAGAATCAAGCCTCTTCATTTACCCCAATCAGCACTGCTCCGTTTAGTGACTTTGCAGCATGCCGGTCTCTGCCTGCACCTAACCTGTGCCCTGAAATCAGACTCTGGACCGATCACTCCCTTTTTTTTTTTTTTCAAGGCAGCCTCTAGTTGTGAAGAAAGGCTTAGCCCCAAATGCAGCACTTACCAATAGGGCTGAACCCAGAGGTCCCCACCAGAGTCTTGGATTGTCCAGCTGGGGGGGAAAGGGACCTGGACCACCAGATGTTTAACCCTTGGGGTCCACCAGACCTATTCAAGTGCCCTGGTGTCACTACCATAGCCCATGCAGCACCTTGCTGTTTTGCAATTACTGCGGCTAATTATTTTATTTATTTATTTAGACAGTTTTGTATCCCGCCTTATCCTTCAATCAAAGCGGTCACAACACAATTGGGGGATACATTTAACACGTGGGGATATGAGACACATACACTAATACTTACAGGGAACATGGGCAATGGAGGGTTAAGTGGCTTGCCCAAGACCACAAGGAGCATCTGTGGGACTAGAAACCCCAGTCCTTCCGGCCCAAGGTTGCTGTCCTCTAGTGGGATTTGAACCCCCGACCTTCCGGCCTGAAGTACCTTGCCCCAACCACTAGGCTACTCCTCCCTTAGAAAGTACCCAACTGTTACTGTCACTACCCCAATGCAGTGGAAACACTACAGGGACAGAATAAGGAAAAAAAAGGGAATCTCCCAATTGTCAGCAGATGTTCCCTACAGGAAGGATGCTCACTCAGCTGCTGAGGATTGAGAATACCGAAGTCTGAGCTGGAGGGGGAGCTCTTAGGCTAGCGCATCAAATTTCTGACATGCTTAGTCTTCAATTGCTGAAGAAGGGGGAAAACCCGATCGTATCCTTTCCTGGACTGCAGGGATGATATTGAAATCAGCATTTATATGTGCAGATCACTTATGGCACACCTTTTGAACTCATATAAGTGCCATATTATAAAATCAGGCCTGTCATGAGCAGAAGCAAGATGGTCAGTTGGGAGAGCCCACTTTGAGTATTCACTTTTGGAGGGTTTACCTTCATAACAGCATTGAGAAGATGGAAGCAATTGCAACATAAATCCTACCAAGAGAAAGTAAGATGCTAAAAATGTACTCTGGGAAAGAAGGAAGGGGGATATAATAGAAACATTCAAATATTTGAAGGGATTCAGGAAAGTATAGGGAAGTGAAAGGAAATCTCAAGGACATAAGTTTCATGATCTGAAGTTGCAGGAAGAAAGCCTCAGAGAAACATGAGAATATATTTCTTTACTAAAAGGGTGGCAGATACCTGAATAGAGGCAACCAGAAGTGATAGACATAGAGTACAGTAGTGCTGACAGCGGTAATGGTCTATGTAGGTGGATAACAGCAGAAAAAATGAGTCCAATTATGGATATTCACAAGATTAGAAGAGTGATGGTGGGGTGATCTTGATTATTAAGTTTAATTATCAAAATCTCTGGGACTGGGAGTTATGGACAATTGGGCATGAAAGATAACTGAGGGGGGCATCAGGTTAAACGTTTGCCTAGTACCTAATAACCTTGTGCCGGCACTGTTCTAGGTTACCAAAGCCAGTAGAATCTACTCTTTGACTCCACCTTCACTAAAGTTCAATAATTGGTAGGCAGTTCTAGAAGTGGAAGAGGGGGAACCAAAACTCGTAAACCTGAAAGCTGCAGGATCAGTGACTACTGTGCCTAGGAAGCGAAGGGTAGTTGTGGCTGGTGACTCCCTGTTGAGGGGTATGGAGACATCCAACTGCAGATCAGACGTTGTCCCATGACATGTGCTCTCTGCAGGGTACCAAGATCTAAGTCAGAAAGATTATCTAGAATCAATTCTTAACTTCCAAGATAGTTCATTATTTTTCTGGTCTGGGAGGGAAACGTGTGAGCTGCACATTTTCAGTTGTTGAATGCAGTGAAGAATCCCGTCAGAATTTCAGCAGATGGTTCTGCTTAAGAATTGGAACAATATAGAGTTGTCATTCCCCTCTTCTTCATTTGTAGATTAAATGCCAAATGCAGGTGGCAGCAGAATACTGCGGAGCACTGGGAGCAAAATAGTTGACCTGAGTAGGTTTGAATTAGGATATGAGAGTTACTAAATTCACCCCTAGCGTGATACACTTCAGGAATAAAGAGCTGCTTTATTTGATGTTCAGGTGCTGCCCAGCACTTGGACAGTGGTAGTGGAGTATAGCAGTGTATCACAGTGATTCTTCCTGTGTGTCTTCAATGAGATTTCCGTCATATTTAGCCTCACAATGGTGCTGGTTAGCTTACTTAGGAATGATTTCAGCAAAATGTCTGATCTTTAAGGAAAGGATTTTCAAAGGGCAGGCCTTGGAAATCAGCTGTTTAAAAATGGCTCCACTTAATCATCAAAATGTATGTTACATCCATTTTCAAAGGGAAAAGTGTGTGCATAGTGTCCCTTTGAAAATGATCACACCCTTACTCATTTATATCTGATATTTAATATACAGTAACGTTTGAGAAAATCTAAACATGCACTCATACTCCACACTTCTCAAAAGCACGAGTCCAAACCCAACCTCAGGAAGGCTTCTGCTTGTCACAGGTAAAAGTATTTGCAAACTGGTACTACAAACAGCCTGTTAACTGCATATAATCTGGGACATTTTATAACCAGTCTATTTCACATACAAGTCACAGTTTCATGCATGTAAATGATTAAGGGGATAATTTAATGAGAAACTTGAGCATGGAGAGCAGAGTTTTACACACTTATAAAGTTGTTTGAGGATATATGCACATAAAAGAAGGTGCCTAGAAAACCCTGCACCACTTGTTATGTGCTCTGTAGCTCAACATTCCTTGGGGCCTGCGCATGTATTATGAAAAAGGCACCCACAAAATTACTTCTGCTTGTGAACAAGTTATTCAGGAAATTCTGAGTAGATTATAAATGCACATAGGGGCCCTTTCACAAAAGCCCATTAAAATTTTGAACACATTAAGTGCAAAGCCTTGCTCTAGCTGTTCCCATAGAGGCATCATCAGACACACCCATGTTTACTTCACTCACACTCTGTGTTCTCCACGACCACCCTCTGCCTCTAAACCACCCACTCTCCACATGAGCACAGGAGTGCGGTTAGGGTAGCTTGCATATTTATTTATTTAATGTTTCTTTTATACCGCGCTATTTAACATCAGTGCGATAACACATTTGTGCAGTGCAGGCAGGACTTACAATAAAACGGGGTTCTTTATACAGGACTAACCGGGAAACTGTACAATTTGGCTGTCACAGGCTATATGGGCAGCTCTTACATACCCGCTCTTACATTTCACCGCATACCAGCTCTTACACTTCACCACAGCCTGATACCACACACTATAACACATGTTAACTGGTTAGCAGCACTTAGTAAAAGGTCCATAGTCCCATATATTGCTTTTATAAACCAGACGCAACACAGGCACCTAGTGCCTGGCTGTAAAATTACCCATGACATTCCTTGCACTACCCACCCAAATAACAATCCTAAATCTAATCAGACAAATTTTGCACAGCTGGATTTATTAAGACGTTTCAGCTGAAAACCTAGTTGGTTAGGTCCTGCTGAAAATTTCCCTAAATATAACTGCCTACAATTAGCTGGCTGTCTTTGTCACCCAGAATGGAAGTCCTCGTGCTAAAGTACCTGGGAGTTGACCCTAACATGGCCGAGTGCATCTCCTGGCTCTTCCAACGCCTCATTGCCCTTACCTCCCAGCTTCCCTTCTCCTCATGTTCACTTACAGCAGAGTTTGAGTAGCTTTCAGGGCTTGTGAGGGGAGGGGGCAGGCTGGAGGTTGGGAAAGGGCTAGGAGGGGGCTAAGTCTGTGGCCATCTCTTTTTCTGTAGACTATGCTGAGCAAACCTCCACTCGCCCACTGCTTTTGGTGTCAGGCTCTTATTTATCAGCCATTGTGAAGTTAGCGTGATATTGTTAATAGGTCCAACTTAAATGTATTTATACTATTGTTCCAGCTTTGACAGGGCACCCGAATCAAGGGGTTGAATTTTCCCTAAAGGCAGGGAAAGAGGTGAACACTGTTATCTACCTGCTATTTTTCCGAACATGTACGAGTGTGCTGAAAGAGGAAGGGGGGCCAGCATGCTAGCTTGGAGCGGAGGCATTGTGCAGGGCATGTAGATGGTTCCCTCTCATAGGTCAAGATGCACTCTACTACATGGTATATCCTGACGGAAGCAAGAAAGTAGTGCAGTAAATGATAGCAAGTAAAATTAGCATGGCCCATCCAGTCTGCCCAGTAAAGTGATTAGGTTGTAACTGCTGTTCCGTGCAGGTTACCCCATCTATGCCATTTCTGAAGTATGAAAGTCTTTTCAATTTTGCTTTTATTAGAAATGTTCTAAACTTTGGTTCCATCCTTTTGCTGTATAGGGATCCTCTGTTTTTATCCCACATCTTTTTGAATTCTGTCACTGTTTTTGTTCCTACCCCATCCAGTGGGAGGGCATTCCAAGCATCCACCACCGTTTCTATGAATAAACATTTCTTGATGTTGCTTTTAAGTACTTCTTTACAGCTTCCCTTTTTTGGGAAATGGTTTGCAGTATTTGTTCAATGATATCCTTCAGGTATTTACATATCTCTATCATATCTCCCCCCCCCCCCCCCCCCGTCACTCCTCTTCTCTAGAGTATACATATTCAGGTCTTCAAATCCCTTCATTTGTCTTCTGGTGCAGACCCCATGTCATTTTGGTCGGTTTCCTCTGAACCTCTTGCAGTCTTTTGATATCCTTAGTGAGATACCATTTCTATAAGTAAAGCCAGTACTCCTAGGGAGGTCTCACAGAGGCATTGTCGCTTCCTCCTTTCAGCTGCTTCCACCGCTAACCATGCAGCCTAGCAGCCTTCTGACTTTGGATATTTCCAAAGGTTTGATAAAGTGACAGCCTAGCTTGCCCTGACATGGTGGAGACACTACTACTACTAATCCATTTGTATAGCGCTATAAGGCATACACAGCGCTGTACAGACATATTTAAAAGACGGTCCCTGCTCATCAGAGCTTAACGTCTAGTCAAAACAGACACACAACAGCTGGGACAAGAATATGTCTAAGGGAGAGCAGGAGGCTACGTGGATCAGGATCCAAAAGCATGCTCGAAGAGGTGTGTTTTCAGCCTGCATTTGAAAAAGGCCAGAAATGAAGCCTGACGTACAGATTCAAGTAGTTTGTTCTAGGCATAAGGAGCAGTAAGGTAGAAGGATTGAAGTCTGGAGTGGCAGTATAAGAGAAGGGTACAGATAAAAGTGACCTGCCAGAAAAGCAGAGTTCCCGAGGAGGGGTGTTCTTGCGTACTGACACCTAGCTGGGACTGAGACTATTGGTTGTTGGGCATGCTCACTGAACTTGGCTTAGGTAGTGTTTAGGGAGTCATTTTCTACATATAAAGTCAGTTTTACATGTGCAAAAGGCTTTTTATAAACATGCCTGGCACTTAATGCATATATATGTATACATGCCTACAAAGTCATGCATATCTATATGAGTGCTGTTTGCAGGCACTCCTGCGGCGGATATGGGGGAGGAGTGGAGGTGGAATAGTATCTTATAAAATGTTCAGGAATACTGGTGTCAATGTGTGTATTGGCTTTTGTGTGCTATTGGGGCTGTGTTCACTAAAGAAAATTTTGGAGAAAGACCACGTATGATTAACAAATGGGAATGGAGTATGTTTTTATGGAATTTCTTGATATACCGCCCAGGCTGAAGGGCATCAGAGTGGTTTATAATCACTGCAAGCAGGTACTGGATACATTCCCTTGTCCCCAAAGGGCTCACAATCTACATACATACCTGAGGAAATGGAGGATTAAGTGGCTTGTCCAGGGCCACAAGAAGTGCCTTTAGGACTAGAAACCCCAGCCTGAGATTGCTATCCCTAAGCAGAAATTGAACCCCCAGCCCAGGGTTCCTTGTCCCAACCACTAGGCCACACCACAGAAGAGGATGTGTTTGAACAGCTTGAAAAGCTGAAAGTGGACAAGGCATTGGGACTAGATGGCATACATCCTAGGATACTGAAAGAGCTCAGAGAGGTTCTTGCAGGGCCTTTAAAGGATGTTTTTATTAGATCCTTGGAGATGGGAGAGATTCTGCAGAACTAGAGAAGGACTAATGTGGTACCTCTTCACAAAAGTGATATTAGGGAAGAGGTGACAATCTATAGGCCAGTAAACCTTACCTCGGTGGCAGGAAAAGTAACGGAGGTGCTCCTGAAAGAAAGAATAGTGGACTTTCTAGAAACCAATAGGTTGTATGATCTGAGGAAACAACGTTTCACCAAAGGATATTATGCCAAACAAATTTTGATTAACTTCCTTTGGCTGGGTGATCAGAGAACTAGATCAAGGACATGTGATGGATGTGATCTACCTAGATTTCAGCAAAGCCTTTCATACTGTTCCTCATAGAAGTTTTATCAATAAACTGAGCAGCCTGGTTTGGGTCCCAAGGTAGTGAACTGGATCAGAAATTGGTTGACTGACAAGACGACAGAAGGTGGTGATAAATGGAACTCACTTGGAAGAAAGGAAGGTGAGTAGTGGTGTGGCCCAGAGATTGGTCCTGGGACCAATACTGTTCAATGTATTTATATTGCTGAAGGATTGAAGGGAAAAGTCTACCTTTTTGCAGATGACACAAAAATTTGCAAGAGTGGACTGAGGGAGTAGACAACATGAGGAAAGATCTACAAAACCTGGAAGAATGGTCTAATACTTGGCAGTTAAGATTGTTTGTTTGTTTTGTTTTATTTTTAATTTTATATTTATACATGTTCACAAAATACAAGTGCAACATATCACAACTTGTTGGAAAACATAGTGATTAGGATGAAACAGTAAGAAGAAAAAATACAGCCCTTTTGCATAATCAGGAAAACCTAAACATTTCGTAGGCACTACCCCAGCCCATAATCGGAGACAGTAAGCAAAGGAAAACAAACTTAACAAATATTAAGGAATCTAGGCCAGTGATTCAGGCGACCCATTAAACTTGAGTGAATCCGACACTTCCATAGTAGGTCCAGAGACCGGGGGAGCATTAAGGAAAGAGATAAGCTGGGAGGGGTACAGAAAAACAGAGGAATTAGATTGAAACTTCAACAAACATTTGGAAGGATATTTATGGAAAAATAATGCCCCCAGCTGGGAGACCCTCAGCCAGAGGATGAGAAACTCCCTCCTACGATGTTGGGTCTTCCTTGCTAGCACTGTTCCCTCTAAGCTGTGTGCGCGCGCGCGCGCACACACCTCGCCGAGCAAGCGCACATACTTTACAACAGAGCGCACAAAAATTATGGTTCTGATTCTGATAGAAAATAACACAGACGTCTTAAAATTTAAAAGTTGTGTATTTACGGTTTTCACAAGTTCTACAATATTTTCTAGTGCAATCAATGTGGTGTACATACTGTATTCTGACGTGTAGTCAAATTTTAAAGTATATAACTCCGAGTGTCATTATGTGGTGCACAAAAATTTAACCTTCTTTCAAAAGCTGCACAGCTGATATTTTATGCGCACACAGCCTACAGAAAATTAGAGGGAACATTGCTTGCTAGGTCCGGAAATGCCCAGACTATCTAACATTCCTCCTACAAAAAATATTTTCATAAACCATTCTTTATCAGAGGGTAATGCAAACTGTACAAGATGCAGGAAAAATACTGCCAACATCCGAACTTTCTAAAATAGCAGATATATTAAGTTCATCCATTGGAACCATAGAAGAAGTCCCCACTTGACCCATTAATTTCTTACTTTGAGATATATAATAAACATTTACTAAGGGTGGTTGTGACTCAGGTTTAACACGCAGCACTTCTTCCAAATATCCCTTAAACATATCTTTGGGAGTGACCAATTTAGTTTTTGGAAAGTTTATCAACTGCAAGTTAGAATTCCTATCTGCATTTCCAGTTGTTCAAATTTCATTTTCAATGAAGTAGCGTCCTTCAACAAAGCTTCAGCATAGCCTTCCATACTAGTCACACGAACCAACAAGTCATTATAATCTCCTTTCAATTTAGAAACATCCTCCATGTTCTTATCACAGTCCTGAAGAATACCCTGAAGTTGTACCTTCAGCCATATCGATTCTGGGTCAGGGAGGGTGGTAAGGTAAACATCCAGAGTAGTCTCCCCAGTAGTCCCTTCCAACTCAGCCATACCTCTCCTCTCCACATCGGCCTCACCAGACCTCCTCGTGTCATCCGACGCCAAGCTAGCACTGAGAAGTGGTTGTTCTAGCAGAACCTGAGAACAGGCTCCTTCAGTTCCTGGATCTGGCCCCCATACTCTGGGCAGCACACCAACTTCAGGACTGCCAGCCAGAGACTGCTGCTCCCAAGAGGCCTCAGTGTCCAGCTTAAATGGGCACCACACCTCCAGAGGGGTAAGATCTACCCCCAATAAGGATGCCAAGCTTACCTTCTCTGATGCCCCCTGCACTGAGAAAACTGCACCTCCATCGCTGGTCAGCACCGGCTGCACACGCAGACTCAGGAACTGGTCCAAAGGACTTCTGTAAGGCAAATCCACAGTCGGGTTGCGGTTGGCTGTGGGTGCTTTAACTGTTTTTCCTTTTCGCTTCCCCTTTGCAGCGTGTGGCAGCCACTCACTCACTGACCGCAGCCATCTTGGATCCGCCTCGGCAGTTAAGATTTAATGTGAAGAAGTGCAGAGTCATGCACTTGGGATGCAGAAATCCAAGTGAACTGTATGCAGTAGGGGGTGAGAGATTGGTATGCATGGATCAGGAGAAGGACTTCGGAGTGATTGTTTCTGAGGGTCTTAAGGTAGCGAAATAGTGTGACAAGGTGTGATCAAAACCAGAAGGATGCTGGGTTGTATACAGAGAGGGATAACAGCAGGTATTAATGCCCTGTACAAGTCATTGGTGAGGTCTCACTTGGAGTATTGTGTTCAGATTTGGAGACATATTTCACAAAGGATATAAAAAGACTTGAAACAGTTCAGAGGAAGGCAACCAAAATGATTTGGAGCCTATGCCAGAAGTATGAGAAGAGACTTGAAGACCTAAATATGTATAACCTAGAGGAGAGGGGGGACAGGGAAGATATGATACCCTTTAAGTATTTAAACGTCTGTTTTAATGAACAAACAACCTTTTTCAAAGAAGGGGTAGCTGTAAAACTAGAGGGCATAAAATGAAGCTGCAAGGAAGTAAACTTAAAAGCAACATCAGGAAATACTTTTTCACTGAAAGGGTGGTGGATGCTTGGAATGCCCTCCCAGTGGAGTTAGCGGGGCAGATACAGTGACGGAATTCGAAATGGCATGTGACAGACACAGTAAATCCTTTTATAGCAAGAGGATAAAATTAAAAATCAACTAAACATAAGATATGCCATACTGGGTCAGACCAAAGTCCATCAAGCCCAGTATCCTGTTTCCAACAATGGCCAATCTAGGTTCCGCAATGCTTGTATTGGGTCAAGCATTGATATCCTAGGTCCCTTTTTAATAATGGTTTATGGACCTTTCCTCCAGGAACTTGTCCAAACCTTTTTTTAAACCCAGCTACACTAACAGCTTTTAACACATCCTCTGGTAGCAAATTCCAGAGTTTGCTTACGCGTTGAGTGAAAAAAATATTTTCTCTTATCAGTCTTAAATAGGTTACCTTGTAGCTTCATTGCATGACCCCTAGTCTTTCTATATTCTGATACCGTAAACAATCGATCTACGTTTACCCATTCCACTCCGTTCATTAATTTATAGACTTCTATCATATCTCCCCTCAGCCGTCTCTTTTCCAGGTTGAAGAGCCCTATCCTTTTTAGCCTTTCTTCATAGGGGCATCCTTCCATCCCCTTTACCATTTTGGTGGCTCTTCTCTGAACCTTTTCTAATAATGCTATATCTTTTTTTAAGATACGGTTACCAGAATTGCACACAATATTCAAGGTGTGGTCTCACCATGGAACGATATAGAGGCATTATAATATCCTTTGTTTTATTTTCCATTCCTCTCCTTATGATACCTAGCATTCTATTTGCTCTCTTGGCCGCCGCTGCACACTGGGCCGAGGGTTTTAACATGTTATCCACAATGACTCCTAAATCTTTTTCCTGGATGGTGGTTCCTAATTTGGAACCTTGCATCATGTAACCATAGTTTGGGTTGTTCTTCCCTAGGTGCATAACTTTGCCCTTGTCCACATTAAATTTCATCTTGCATTTTGATGCCCAGTCTTCCAATTTATCAAGATCCTCTTGCAATTTTCCATAATCCTCTTGGGTTTTAACAATTTTAAATAGTTTTGTGTCATCTGCAAATTTGATAACCTCACGCTGTTGCTTATACCTCAACAAATAGAGGAGTGACCTGCATGGAGCAGCGGGTGCACCTATTCTAGCCACCTTAATGGGCAGACTAGATGAACCATACAGGTCTTTATCTGCTGTCATGTACTATGTTACTATGTGTTACCTTTATAAACTGTGCCACACCAAAGAAACCCCTTTGATTTATTCATATATATATATATTCTAAAATGGACCTCAAATCAAAAGAGCTGTACTGCTTCCAACATGAAAAGCCAAAGGAGAGCCGAGGCGAATGAGCCATGACTGCTCTTATTTCATCATTGCTCCATAAATTTATAAACTCAAAGCCCAGAGCTCACTTAATATCATTGCCTCATCTTTGTCTTCATTTTTAAGGTCCAAACATTTTTTATAAAACAAACTTTCATATATCTTTGACAACTTCATATTGAAGTTATAATCCCATATTTTTTCACAACATCCAACACTAATATGCTGCATCAAAAGGTCCATCTTCACAATACAAATACCAGAAGGACTTTTTGACGCAACATATTTGCAATTGGAATGCTCGTCAGCTACCCCTGATGCAGATAAGTTTGAAACACAATATTGTATCGGATGTTGTGAAAAGATCTGTGACTTATAACTTCATGATAATAAGTGAACTCTGGGCTTTATGAGCTTAGAAAAGTATGGAGCAATGATGAAATAAGAGCAGTCGTGGCTCGTTCGCCTAGGATCTCAGAACATTGATTTATTCATATATCTAATGGTTTTTTTTGGTGTGGTGTATGTTTAAATTATCTCCTTTATTCTAAGACGTTAGTTTTTGTGCCTTTATAAGTGCCCGTCTTCTGCATGGACATGGACATCATCTTTTACCCTCCCAGAATGTCATTGTTGTGCTAAGACTGGAAGGGGTAGAGACAGTAGTGGTCACTTTTGCTCATGTAATGGAATCCAGAGCTTATAGTTTCATCTCCTGAGAAAATGAAACCAGGGAAAGTCTTAGAATCTCACTTAACTCTTTGACATTAGTTCTGTAAAAAGTATCGCCTCTCCTATGTATATTGTTTTTACTGGCATCAAGTATAAATATTAATATTTTGATTAGTAACTAAGCATATATTTCCAGAAAACAAGAAGGAAATCAAACAGTACTGTCAATTAGTTTTAATTTGACATTTTATCATCCAAGCGTTCATTAGAGAATAATTTTTAAAAGGATTGGCTCCCACAGTGTTAGGTCCCGTATCCCATAATATTGCCGGGGGATGTGTTTCTCCATTATATCGCATGGCCTATGCCTGCATCTGTGTGTGGGCCCTGCACCAGATGCTTGCTTGGGCCAGCTGAATAGCTCTTTGCCCGTGCCACGCCAGACATGTCTATCTCGCTGATTCTGGACCCGTGGGCATGTTTGGCCCCTTGGATTTGGAATTAGGTTCAAACGGAGCCCATTTTCAGCGTAGACGTGTCCGCGTGCTGGATATGCATGTTATCAAATCTGCCTCCACGTGTTTAGGGAATAAATATTACCAGTGAATATATCCCTCCATGTCTTGATTATACGGATCATATCAGGCCATTCAGACAGATATTTGGTCTGATACTATCTGTATAATTTTAAAAAATACAGGAGGGTGATTCTATATAGTGCATGTTAGCACTTCTGCACCCGACACGCACATAAGTCCCTATTCTAATAGGCACTTACGTACATTAATAGGCACTTGTGTGTGCCCTTTGGGTGGTCACCATTGTGCACATGTGTGCGTACTTTCTGTAGGATGTATGCACAGAACAGAACTTGGGCAAAACATAAGTGGAGCCTAAATTCACACATGTATAGAATACTATAAAGTATGCACGTTTGCATGGAGTGGAGGAGTAGCCTAATGCTTAGAGAGCAGGGTTCGATTCTCACTAGCACTCCTTGTGGCCTTGGACAAGTCACTTAAATTTCTATTGCCTCAGAAAAATCCAAGTTATCCATGTCCCTTTTTATCGTACATTACCAAGTTTAAATCATGATGTAAACCGCTTTGCCTGAAATGATAAAGTGGTATAAAAAAATCCTGTTAAATAAACACAGAAGGTTTCTAAAGGAAAAAAAGGAACTATAGTAGTTGATATGGAAGGATAGACTAGATAGGCCATGTGGTCTTTTTCCGCCGTCATGTTTCTGTGTTCCTCTATTTACAGCTATGTGGGAGATATAAAGAAAATAAACAATCTAGTCATGTGCAGTTACTCTGCTTCTGCCATGACTGCCCCTATTCTATAAAGTAAAATAGATGTGGATATTACTTTATAGAACTGGCCCCAAATACAGCATGCAGATGCTACATGAGGGTTTAGTAATTACTCTCGTACTGCCTACTGGTGACTGGAATATTAGCCTGGATAGTAAAAACAAGTATCTGCTTTTCAAGAAAGACACAGAAGGAAGAGAAGAAACAAAGAGGACGACGACAATAAAAATAGAGAAAACAAAGGAAAGAGACAAGACCAGAGAATGAGGAAGGAAAGATGCCAGATAATCAAGCCAGAGGTAGGGCCCTTTTGCTGCAGTGCGCTACGCAGTTAGTGTGGGTTGAGATGCGTGCTAACTGCACACTGTGGCCCATGGTAACTGCTAGCATACGACCATCACAGGTAGTGTGGGCCATTTATGTTAGACTGTGAAATGGGCAGAGAGTGGGCATGCTGAGTGCCATGCAGTCAGCACATGGGTAAACACTGCATGTTGATTGCGACGCTTGCAGTTAATGTGGGTGCAATTAGCTGGGGTTATGCAGTATAGTGCTGCACATTACCAAACTGCGTTGCATGTTAACTGCCAGGAAAATATTGTCCACACCTTCGACAGTCAATGCAGTGGCTTTGTACTTAATGCACCTCAAATTTGCGCACTGTTGGCGTGTTGGGTGCAAAGGTACAGTCTGATAGAGATTATTAACAACTTGTCAGTGTAAAATATCCTGGGACCTGCATATATCTCCCATGTCGAATTTACGTGATGCCTGATTTGGCTTTTTCTGGTTCATAGTTAATTATCTTCTCTGCATGACATTCCACTAGCCTTGAAGTTTTGTTCTGGGCTTGAAATATTTTTCTGCTAACAAAAGTTAAAGAATGTGTTTTTAGATACATTCTGATAGTAAACTATTACAATTTTCTTTGGGGAAAACAAACTCTCCCACCTCTTACAAATAAACTGTTAACAGAGGACAGCAACCTTGGGCCGGAAGGACTGGGGTTTCTAGTCCCACAGGTGCTCCTTGTGGTCTTGGCAAGCCACTTAACCCTCCATAGCCCATGTTCCCTGTAAAATAGTTATCTCCAAGTTATAATGCCCTGTTCAATGTAATATCAGTTTGTTCAATGTAAACCACACTGATGCAGAATAGCGCGGTATATAAGAAAATGTAAAAAAAAAACAAAAAAAAAACCTCATTACTGGCATCATGGGGGACAAGCATCCCACATTTGCCCAGCAGATTCTGGTAACCTTACAATAAAATGTGCTGAATCTGAAAGAGAGAGAGAGGAAGAAGCATACTGGAACAGAGATAAGCTGTTGTGAGAGTGAAAGAAAAACACTCCCTTTTGACAGAGAGAGTGAGACAGATGGCAGACTGTGAAGGTCACACAGCAGTGTGTTACAGAAAGACAGTGAGAGAGATTCAGGCTATAAAAGATGCAGATTGTGAGACAGATGCAGACAGTGAGCAGGGCCTAGATCGGCACCACAGTCCCTCCACATACTTCAAGACAGCGGCAGAGCAAGCTGCTGTCTGTGCCACAGTAAGCCATGAAAAACCCGCATGCAGGCACTAATGGCCTGCCACTCTTGCCTTCTCTAACGCAAACTTCCTGTCGGAGGGGGTGGGAACAGCAGACCATGACTGCGCATGTTTGTGGGTGCTTCAAGGTCCACCATGGTGCCAAAGTGGATTGCTCTGCCTCTGCTTTTAAGCATGTGGAAGGGCCACAGTGGCATCCCCCCCACTCCTGAGATGAGGGGACGGGAAGGGGTTTGTTGTGCTGTCTGTCTTGATTAGACTGCAAGCTGTCTCTTACATCTATATGTACAGTCAGTGCATTTTTCCTAGTAAAAAAGGTGCCGGTACTCTCATACAGAGGTCCTTCATTAAGACATGGGTCAGTTTTAGCAAGCAATGCAAAAGGTGCCGTTCCACTGCATACCCCTCAGAAAAAGCCCTGTGTATAGTGTTGTGTATGCCTTGTAGCACTATACAAATGATAAGCAGTAGTAGATGCTGGATGCCTGAGGTGGGGGTAGGTAGGGAAGAGGAGCTGCTGGGCACCTTGGGGGGGGGGGGGGAAGGTGGAGATGTAGGATTATGGGGGATAGAGGAGGGGAGCTGCTGGACTATGGGGAGGATAGGACATGGGCCACCCCAGGAGGCTTTTCCCAGGGCAGCAAATGCCCTTGGGCCAACGCTGACTGTGAGAGAGTAGGGCCATCCTACTGCAGCCTGACACCTCTCACCAGCGCTGCTGCTTACATGGCAGACGGTTATCTTTTGTGGTCAAGCATCAGCAAGGTTGACTGCATAGCCTAGTGGTCAGGGTAGAAACAGAGCAATCTGAATTTGTGTCTTCTCTCTACCGCCTTCTGTGTGATCCGTAACTCTGTTATTTATCTTATGAAACTCAGTAATGCTGACAGTGACGCATGCAACTAGTTAGCGAGAGTATTAGAATTCACAAGATCTCTTTAATCTAATCTAATCTTTATCCCTTTAATTTACTTTGTGGTTGTCTATAAATTCTCTGCAACCAATGAACACATCTATATTTGATAGGTGGATTCAGATTCCTGATTGGGTTACTGGGTTCTTTAAATCATAGCCTGAATCCCTTTAAAGAGTATGAAAGCTCTTAGTACTGCAAACTAGAAGACCGTGAAACAAATTAAAGCAGAGCTAAAACAATCTGTCATGTCATTCCAGGAGAAAATGAACACACTAGAAGGATGAGGGAGGCTAGGAACATGCAATTGTTAGCATGCATTTGCTCATTGGCATATGTGCACTAAACTGACTTAACATGTTAGTCTATGAATTAATGTGTGCTAAGTCAATTAAGCTTGCAAACATTTTTATTAAAATGAATGTGTGGATTGCGAGGGGGAGCGAATCAGATGGTGAAATCTGGGTGAGCCTGGATGGCGGTATTGTGAACATGGGCAAGAGGAAGGGGAAAGCAACTGGTAAACCCTCTGAGGCTGCTGGAATATGTTTGTTTATGTTTATTACATTTGATATACTGCTCAGGCCAAGGCATTAGAGCAGTTTACAATACTACATAAATGATACTGAAAATATGAAAAGAACGCCATTAACAAGATAGGACAGAGTAAGAGATAGTGATAGTCAAAGAAATAAAATACTCCTACCCTTACCTAGTCAAACTATTATGGAAGAGATTTTGAGTAGCCCAAGCATGCAGCAAGCATTCTCTGATATGGGCCCAATGATCTCAACATTGGATGTGGGAGATGGGTGACTCGACATTAAACTTGGGAGTGGAGACATCTTTATCCCTAGAGGAGTGGTGTCGCCCAAAGCTGCTTGTAGCCTGTTTAAACCCAGACAGGCTGGGATTCCTCATGTTGCCAAAGGGCGGTGACGAGTGAGAGTCGTCTGGAGGGCAGCCTTCTGTGGATGTTACGGCATTTGGATTTTCGCTGTAGGGACAACTGGAGCCAGCAATCGTAGTGGTGTGGGGTGTCAGGGCCACACAGTCTGTGGACCCCACAGTTTCCAAAGTGTCAGCTCTGGGCATGCAGGTTTCTGAAGCTGGTTCCTCTGAAAGTTCCCCTGTCTTCCCTTGGGGGGGCTCACGCTACTTGGACTAGCTAAGTTCTCTTTAGGATGCAATTTCCAGTCTGGATGAGGCCTTGGTTCCACAAATGCAAATTTTTCATCACCAAGTTCAAGGTAATATTTCAGCTATTGCAGAAAATGTGCAGGCTCTATCTGTGGTCAGAATAGCTACTTCTGAT
The DNA here is from genome assembly GCA_033557465.1 of Ichthyophis bannanicus. Taxonomy (NCBI): domain Eukaryota; kingdom Metazoa; phylum Chordata; class Amphibia; order Gymnophiona; family Ichthyophiidae; genus Ichthyophis; species Ichthyophis bannanicus. The sequence continues at coordinate 126,798,995 of CM066049.1, forward strand.
TTGGAAAAGATGTCTGAGAGGACTGAAGGTGCAATGACTGTGTTATGAAAGATCTGACAATGCTAAAGTTCAAGTTGGAAAACCTGGAGAATTCTTCTAGGTTGTCTTTTTGCATATCATAAATTTTCCTACGGAATTATTTATTTATTTATTTTATTTAGCTGTATTTATATCCCGCTTTTCACCGGGTCAAAGCGGTCAATTGGGGGATACATTTAACACGAGGGGATATCAGACACATATGCTAATACTTACAGGAAACATGGGCAATGGAGGGTTAAGTGGCTTGCCCAAGACCACAAGGAGTGCCTATAGGACTAGAAATCCCAGTCCCTCCGGCCTGAGATTGCTGTCCCCAGGTGGGACTTGAACCCCCGGCCCTCTGGCCTGAAGTATCTTGTCCTAACCACTAGACCACTCCTCCCTTTTGTTTCTCCTTGAGATATATTTAAAAAAATATCCGGTTGATGTCCTGGGTGTCCCTTTGAAATCTCATCCTCTGCTGACTAGGGTATATTATTTACCTGTGGCTAAGAAATCTTGAGGGGTTTCAAGGGGTTTCCCCTGAGAAGCAGATGGACATTTTGGATGTCTCTGCGTTATTAGAGAACTCAAATCAGAATTCAGTGGTTCCTGCAAATTTGCTGGTGACTTTCACCTTGACCTCAGACCATGAATGGATGTTAAGAATGTTTTTTAAGAAATATAATGTGGCCTTTTAAAGGTCTTATGATTCATATGTTTCCAGATCTATCTAGGGAGAAACAAAAGAGGCGCAGGAAATTTTTGTTGTTGAAGTCAGCTGTTACACAGCTAACATGCTTGGTTTTTTTTTAATTTCCTTGTAAATGCTTAATTTAGCTAAATTCTGTTAGTTCTATTTTTTTATGAACCTTCCCAGCTTCTTCTCTTCTTTATAAATTTTCACCGGTTGGATCAGAGCATAGTACAGGACACTTGAATCCGCTGTAAGATATATTTTTATTGTATTTCTGTGTTCTTTTTTCGCGAAGTGATGTTTTCATGTTCATTTCTTTTTGCTGCTTCTTTTATGGTGGGCTTTTCAGAGTGAGCAGTTAGGATGATTCTTTATTGCTTTTTATTTTTTCCCTTTGTACTTTCTGCGATGTTTTTCATCTGCCTTCTGTTTTCCTTAACAAGATGCGTATGCTTGTTTATTTTGAATATTTATAAAAAGAAGGGAACGCCCCCAAATGTGTGAAATGAACTAGAAAAATGTCTGAAAATCGTGAAAAAGTCTGAAAATTACCCCAAAATGAATGATTTTTCTGTGTACACCCTTATAATGCAAAGGCTATATAAGTTTCCATTAAACAAGACCTTGCATGGATCTTTCCAGCAGGAATCCATAAAGCAACATCCACATCTTTGGCTTAATGAAAGGAGACAAGGGGACAAATAGTCACCTTTCTGGAGCAAATGAATCCTTTACTATTAAACATAAAAAAGGGCATATGCAATGGCATTTATGTGGTTTGCTGACTTACAAACTGCATAAACAATGCTCACTGGGATATTCAGCAGCAGGTTTTCTAGTCTTGAAGGACTAGAAAAAGAGAGAGATCTGCAACTGTGAGTATATACGTCTGGTAATTTTCTAAAAGGAATTCTTTGTATTAAAGCTAATTAATCTGTGAACCCACTATTTTTTGTTAAATCAGTCAGGGCCTAGTAGCAGCAGTTTAAGTTTAAATTTAAAACACAGAAGAGAGCTTTCTGGTTACATTTCATACCCAGCAGAGAGCTTGTAGTTTACATTTCATAAGAAGTTAGCGCCTAGCAGCAGCTAAGAGCTATAATTTAAATCAAATCAGAATATAGCTTACCTCAGCAGCACAAGACAGGGTACTGTGTAGCAGCCCTCTTTTAATAAGTGTTATTTCCCCCCCTCCCTCCCCACACCCACCCACCCCTGGGATAATCGTAGCTTTATAGGTACTTACACACCTTAAAAGACAGGAGGTGCTCTCAGGTGAAGCTCATTACACAAATCAGTCAAACACTAAGGACCTGAGATTAGTTAAGCTTCAGGTGAACAAGGTATATTACACGTATTAGGTACAGTTTTATAAGTATAAATATCCATAGCAACCCTTAGTAAGTAAAGAACATAGATCTAAACACAAACTTAAAACTAAGATGCAGACAGCAGTCCAGCAGCGGGATGGGGGCTTTCCAGTCTTTTGCATTGAGTGTCACATGTATGATTTTCTCCCAGTTGGTGAGAGGTCTTACGTGTGCACTAGGTGCAAGGAGCTCTTTGCTCTCAGGGAACGAGTCCGTTCTCTAGAGGCTAAAGTAGCAGACTTGGAAAGCATAAGACAGACAGAGCGGTACATAGACGAGACCTACAGGGATATAGTCCTGAAGTCCCACCTCCAGTCTGGCAGCATCCCTGTTGCCATGGAGGAGAGAGGTCACGTGACAGGAAAGCATCACCCTGGTGTGGCAGGAAGTGATCCTGTAACTAGGACCTGTCCTCCAGGTGATGTAAAACACTCTCGCACCGAGGACGTTTCTCCAGGGCCATGTGCCCATGAGGGAAGGGTTAGGACAGCCGTTATAGTTGGTGATTCGATCATTAGGCATGTAGATAGCTGGGTGGCTGGTGGACGTGAGGATCGCCTGGTAACATGCCTGCCTGGTGCGAAGGTAGCGGACCTCACGTGCCACCTAGATAAGGTCTTAGATAGTGCTGGGGAGGAGTCTGCTGTCTTGGTACATGTCGGTACCAATGACATAGGAAAATGTGGTAGGGAGGTTCTGGAGGCTAAATTTAGGCTTTTAGGTAGGAAGTTGAAATCCAGAACTTCCAGGGTAGCATTCTCCGAAATGCTTCCTGTTCCATGCGCAGGACCGAAAAGGCAGGCAGAGCTCCGGAGTCTCAATGCGTGGATGAGACAATGGTGCAGAGATGAGGGTTTTGGATTTGTTAGGAACTGGGGAACATTCTGGGGAAAGGAGGGGCTCTTCCGAAGGGATGGGCTTCACCTTAACCGGGATGGAACCAGGCTGCTGGCATTAACCTTTAAAAAGGAGAGAGAGCAGCTTTTAAACTAGATATTAGGGGAAAGCCGACAGTCGCCCAAGAGCGGATGTTTCGGAAGAATGTATCCTTGAAGGATACTACCAAAAGCAGAGAGGTTCCACAAAAGAGTAAAGTAGCCCAAATGCCCTCAAGTATGGAGCAGACAGAGCTTAAAGAACCCAAATTACCCATGTCTAACAATAGCCAAATTAATATGAATAAAATACATTCTCTAAAATGCTTGTATGCAAATGCTAGAAGTCTAAAAAATAAGATGGGAGAGTTAAAATATATAGCACTAAATGAAAGGTTAGATATGATTGGAATATCAGAGACATGGTGGAAGGAGGACAACCAGTGGGACGCTGTGATACCTGGGTACAAACTATATCGAAATGATAGAGCTGATCAAATTGGTGGAGGGGTTGCTCTCTATGTTAGAGAGGGCAGTGAGTCAGAAAGGATTAAAGTTTTGCAGGAAGCAAAATCTGCTGTAGAGTCTATATGGATTGAAATTCCATGTAAAAGGGGGAAGGCAATGGCAGTGGGGGTGTACTATCGAGTGCCTGGCCAGAATGACCAAATGGATGATGAAATGCTCAAAGAAATCAAGGAAGCTAACAAAAGTTACAGCGCAGTAATAATAATGGGTGATTTAAACTACCCAGGTATCGACTCGGTCAGTGTCACATCAAGACATGCTAGGGAGATAAAGTTCCTAGATGAAATAAATGACTGCTTCTTGTAGCAGCTGGTTCATGAACCGACCAGAGGGGAAGCCATATTAGACCTAGTCCTTACTGGAACACCAGATCTAGTGCAAGAGATAAGGTTGTTGGGGCCACTTGGCAATAGTGATCATAGCATGATCGCCTTTGACTTAATTAGTGGAGGAGGGATAGTAAGGAAATCCACAGTACTACCTTTTAACTTTCGAAAGGGAGACTATGATAAAATGAGGAAAACAGTTAAGAAAAAACTAAAAGGAGCAGTTGCAAAGGTTAAAGACGTACATCAGGCTTGGCTGTTGTTGAAAAATACTATCTTGGAAGCCCAGAGCAGCTGTATTCCACGCTTTAAGAAAAGTGGAAGGAAGTCCAAAAAACTGCCAGCATGGTTTAAAGGTGAGGTCAGAGAGGCTGTTGTTGCCAAAAAAGCATCTTTCAGGAAATGGAAAAAAGAACCAAACGACGAAACCTGGAAACAGCACAAGCACTGGCAAGTCAAATGCAAGGCATTGATAAGGGAGGCAAAGGGAGAATTTGAGAAGAAGCTTGCTGCGGAAGCAAAAACGCGAAGTAAAGACCTTTTCAAGTACATTCGTAGCAAAAAACCTATGAGAGAGTCAGTTGGTCCTTTAGATCAGCGTTTTTCAACCACTGTGCCGCGGCACACTAGTGTGCCGTGAGATATTGTCTGGTGTGCCGTGGGAAAAATTCCAATTTCATCCATAACATGTGGCCTCGGCTCACAAATTAGGGTTGCCAACCGGCCGGTTTTCAGCCGGCCTGGCCGGTTTTTCCATGGCCAGGCCGGCTGCCGGCACAGTTGTAAAACCGGCCATTGAAAAGCCGGTTTTTTGCTCTGGCCGCAAGATCGGGAGCGGCCAGAGCAAAAAACCGGCTTTTGTGCCGAAGTCCGCGGCACGAACGCGATCGCGATTCCCTATAGCAGTGCAGCTGCTGGTTCTGCTTTGTACAGAGCAGCGGCTGCACTACACTTACATTGAAAAGTAAAGAGAAACTGTGTCAGGAGCCCTCCGATCATGCAGAGCCCGAGGAAGTGATGTCATGGGGGCGGGCTCCTCACAGGCTGTCTTTCCTTTTCAAATTAACTTTAGCTGCAAAAAAGTTAATTTGAAAAGGAAAGACAGCCTGTGAGGAGCCCGCCCTCCGGTCATCGCAGAAACCAGCAAGGGGGGGGAGTGTGAGTGAACCAGCAGGGGAGGGGGGGTATGTGAGTGAGTGACCCAGCAGGAGGGGTGAGTGAACCAGCAGTGGAGGGGGGGTGGTGTGAGTGTTTGATTCCTATTCAAGAGAATTACTTTATATATAGTCAATATAGGCACAGAGGTAAATTTTTTTAACATTTTCTAATGGTGGTGTGCCTCGTGATTTTTTTCATGAAAAAAGTGTACCTTTGCACAAAAAAGGTTGAAAAACACTGCTTTAGATGATAAAGGGGTTAAAGGAGCACTAAGAGGCGACAAGGCGATTAGCAGAGAGACTGAATGAATTCTTTGCTTCAGTCTTTACTGAGGAAGATGTAGTGATCTTACCCATGACTGAAGTGGTATTTAGAGGTGCGGAAGAATTGAAGGAAATATCGATACATTGGGAAGATGTATTATAACTATTAGATAAACTGAAGAGTAGCAAATCACCTGGGCTGGATGGTATACATCCAAGGGTGTTGAAAGAACTGAAATATGAGATTGCAGACCTGCTATTAGTGTAAACTATCATTAAAATCATCTCTAATACCTGAAGATTGGAGGATCGCCAATGTAACACCAATTTTTAAAAAGGGTTCCAGGGGTGATCTGGGAAACTACAGACCGGTGAGCCTGACATCAGTACCAGGAAAAATGGTAGAAATCATCATAAAGAATAAAATTACTCAGCATGTAGATAGTCATGACCTAATGGGAGACAGCCAACATGGCTTTAGACAAGGAAGATCTTGTCTTACTAATCTGTTATGTTTTTTTTGAAGGAGTGAATAATCAGGTGGACAAAGGTGAGTCAGTTGATATTATGTATCTGGACTTTCAGAAAGCCTTTGACAAGGTCCCTCATCAGAGACTTTTGGCAAAACTAAAGAGTCATGGGATAGGAGGCAGTGTACTATTGTGAATCAGGAACTGGTTAAAAGATAGAAAGCAGAGGGTAGGGCTAAATGGCTAATTTTCCCAATGGAGAAAGGCGAATAGTGGTGTATCCCAGGGATCTGTGCTGGGTCCGCTGCTTTTTGACATATTCATAAATGACCTGGAAAGTGGAATAACGAGTGAGGTTATCAAATTTGTAGATGACACAAAACTATTTAAAGTTGTTAAAACCCAAGAGGATTGTGGAAAATTGCAAGAGGATCTTGATAAATTGGAAGACTGGGCATCAAAATGGCAGATGAAATTTAATGTGGACAAGTGCAAGGTCATGCACCTAGGGAAGAACAACCCAAACTATGGTTACACGATGCAAGGTTCTACATTAGGAACCACCACCCAGGAAAAAGATTTGGGCGTCATTGTGGATACCATGTTAAAACCCTCGGCCCAGTGTGCAGCGGCGGCCAAGAGAGCAAATAGAATGCTAGGTATGATAAGGAAAGGAATGGAAAATAAAACAAAAGATATTATAATACTTCTGTATCGTTCCATGGTGAGACCGCACCTTGAATATTGTGTGCAATTCTGGTCGCCATATCTTAAAAAGGATATAGTGATTTTAGAAAAGGTTCAGAGAAGAGCCACCAAAATGGTAAATGGGATGGAAGGATACTCCTATGAAGAAAGGCTAAAAAGGTTAGGGCTCTTTAATCTGGAAAAGAGACGGCTGAGGGGAGATATGATAGAAGTCTATAAATTAATGAACGGAGTGGAACAGGTAAACGTAGATCGATTGTTTACCTTATCAGAATATAGAAAGACTAGGGGACATGCAATGAAGCTACAGGGTAAACTATTTAAGACTAATAAAAGAAAATATTTTTTCACTCAACGTGTAATCAAACTCTGGAATTTGTTACCGGAGGATGTAGTAAAGGCTGTTAGTGTAGCTGGGTTTAAAAAAGGTTTGGACAAGTTCCTGGAGGAAAGGTCCATAAACCATTATTAAGAAGGGACCCAGGATATCAATGCTTGAACCAATACAAGCATTGTGGAACTTGTGTCTCTTGGGGAAACTGCTAGGTACGTATGACCTAGATTGGCCACTGTTGGAATCAGAATACTGGGCTTGATGGACCTTGGTCTGACCCAGTATGGCATATCTTATGTTCTTATGTAGGTTGTTTCATGAGCTAGTCAGTTACTGAATATCTAGTTTGCTCAGATTACTCCTTTGCGTTCTGGTTACAGGATAGCTAACCCACCTAAAGTTAGGACAGATGAAAAGTTGTCCCAACCAGTACGGTTAGCGATTGAACATTGCCAGTAACCTGATTGCAAACGAGAAATCTAAAGAAACTGGATATTCAGTAGCGGTTGCAGATATGGCCCAACACTGCATAGTTGAGTTTATTTTAAAGTGGTGATAGCCAATCATGCTGGCCGCTGCCGCTGAAAATTCCACCCCAAACATTTTTCTTTCCAATTGGATGACTTTTTTGCCTGGATTGCAAGAAAAATTGGCAGGTTGCAGCTTATGTTTTTTCTGGGGCTATTGCCTGTTGCCACTTTGGGCTAGAAACCCATGGAACACTGAGCCAAAAAAGGCAAAATGCCAGTCACACCCCTAGCTACATCTTATTGATCAGGTTCTGGAAGAGCACATCCAGATCCTTACTAATGAGATGTGCAGAATGGGAGTGAATGCCTGGAGGATGGGGCCATGAAGAACTGTCAGAGCAGCCAGTCAGGAAAGGGGGAAGACCAAGGGTGGGTCGCTGTTCGGGCTACTTTCTAACCCACATTGGGCTAAACGTTTTCAGCTCATCTGGCAATCGTGCTGCACAGTCTGGAGGATTCACAGACTTCAGCTACAAGGTCAGAAGGGAAGATTTAGCCCCTCCTTCAAAATGAAGAAACTTTATCATTAGAACAATATGGTCAAGGAGCATAAGGAAACCACTTCCAGCATATGTGGAGGGCAAGAGAGCAGTCTTTGGTAAGGTTATCAGATTTTTGATTTGTAAATCTGAGAAACCTGGATGGGGCAAGAGTGGTGGTGGCAGGACAGGTGAGGAGCTGGGATGGAGTGAGATGGGGCTGTGTGGTGCCTTCTCCCTTTCCACATAAACATTCCAATATATAAAAGTACCTTGGGAAACACTGACATCCACCATCTCTCCTTTGTCTCATTTGTCCTTCCTTCCCTGGGCTGACCATCTTTTCCCTGCTCTTTCCCTATCCAGTATGTCCCCTTGCTCAGCAGACAGCACAACCCCCCCCCCTCCCCCATATACACCAGGCAACTTTAATACTGTGAGGGTGCTGTGCCTCTTTGTCTTACCTCCTGTGGCTGTAAATTGACATTCTTCTTCCTTGGAGGCATCACCATGAAATCAGCGCTCTGAGCTGCCGCAGAGCTGGCTGCTGGAGCCCCACTGCATGCTGGAGCACTCGGCGTCATGCAGCCAGACTGCAGCGCTGTTGGTCCCAGCTGCTGCTTGTGCTGGGCTGGCTCGGGTAGGATCGGCATTGTGTAAGCATCAGCGCAGTGCAGCAGGGCTGGGCCAAGGTCCCATTTCACCTCTCTCTATGTGGCAAGCCGCCAGCAAGAGCTGGATTTCTTGCACCATCGACCGCTGCCTGATGTTGCACATGTGCAGAGGAAGAAAAGAAAAGCACATTCGCAAGATGAATGTCTTCTAAACAGGGAGAACTGGTCTTTGGAGCAGGACAAACGGGACAGTCCCCGAAAATCCAGGCAGTCTGGTAACCTTAGTCCTTGGCCCTTCATAAACACGGCCCTCAGTTCCATCAGCAGGTTCCTCAGGCAGCCAGGTACTGGGTGAGAGAAGTGCTTCGATTGGCCACTATAGAAAACTAGCAATCCTATTGGCCTCCAGGCCCAAAGTTCAACCTCTTGCTATGAATGAAAGGACAGTTGTAATTGGCCATCCATTCAGGGATTCCATAGAACAAGCAATGCTATTTGGTGCTTTCCGTCTCCTAGCAACTGAGTGAAGCTGCTTGTGGAGGAAGGAAGGTGGGCGGGGCTTTATTCTCAGCAGTTGGTGGAGGAACATCTGGCAGGAGGAACCCGGAAAGGTTTAAAAATCCATTATCCTTTTCTTTTCCCGTTCAGCTGCATCTCAGTTGATAATAGCACGGAGGCCCGGCGTGATAGTCCTCCATTAGTCTGGAGTAGGGTTAGCAGATTTTTGGAGAGCAAATCTGAGCAGGGCCGAGCTCTGTTGGGACAGGCAAGGGTCCTTCCTCTGGCATCTTTCCTCATATAGTTTTAAATGACCGGTCTAGACAGCATTCAGTAATTTCAAAACTTATAAAAAAGACAGTAGCAGCCCTTTGCAAGTTATAAGTTGCCATACATACATATATGCTTAAAATTTATTTTATACATATAGATAAGTATTCTATATATTTCTAAAATTCCTCCTCTTTTCAGAAAATAAGTTATTTTACATCTTCTCCCAGCAGGATCAAGAAGGCTACATTAGAGAGGTATGCAGGAGAAGCAATGTCCTTTATCTCTGTCCCCACTGAAATTGGGGGCAGAAGGTGGTTATAGTCCATGAAGTCTGGGACTCTACCATAAAATCGGAACAATTCCTGAAAATCAGGGACATCTGGCAACCTTACCAGTAGGAATCATAAGGCATTTGGAGGATAAGTTTATAACAGGCTGCTTACACATAATAGCAGCCTGTTATAAAATTCTTATACACATGCTATACACGTGATTTATAAAGAGAGATGGGTGCCTGTGTGTCTTTACAAAATATTGCCACAAATCCAGCACAGATTGTGGCTAGATTGAACTAGTGTACATTTCCATCAGCTTGGAAGTTGCTGTAAATGTATGCACATAGAATTGCTAAGGAAAAAGGAAGCAGATTTAGCTCATGCCTTTTCTCGGAAGTTCAAAGTGAATTACATTCAGGTACAGTAGGTAGTTTCCTGTCCCCACAGGGCTTACAATCAGAAGTTTATACCTGAGGCATTGGAGGGTTAAGCGACTTGCCCAAAATCCCAAGGAGCATAGTACCATAGTAAATGACAGCAGATAAAGACCAGTATGGTCCATCTAGTCTGCCCAGTACGATGTCAAGAGTAGGTACACCTACCGTTCAGTGCAGGCCACCCCTCCCCATGTCTTTATTTAGGGGTGAACCCACCATTCCATGTAGGACACCCCTATTTGTTGAGGAATTAGATGGTTCAGTTTATTTTGATATTTTCTTCTTGCTGTAAAGGGATCCACTGTGTCTGTCCCATGCCCTTTTGAACTCCATCACCGTGTTTGCCCCCACCACTTCCATCAGGAGGGCATTCCAAGCATCCCCCACCTTTCAGTGAAAAAGTATTTCCTGACATTGCCTTTCAATTTACCACCTTGTAGCTTCATGTTATGCCCTCTAGTTTTACAGCTTTCCCGTCTTTGGAAGAGGTTTGTTTGTTCATTATTTCTCTTTAAGTATTTAAAGGTCTGAATCATATCTCCCCTGTCCCTCCTCTCCTCCAAAATGTACATGCTTAGGTCTTTGCAGTAGTGGGATTTGGAATATGGCTTCACTGGTTCTAACCCACTGCTCTAACCATTAGGCTACCCCTTCACTCCTAAGATGCCCAGCCATGCATATTCATAGAAAACATCTGAAAAGAGCAAATCGGCCTGAACTCCATTCTAAACTCTGCCCCTTCTTAAGCCTATGCCAGAATCAAATAGAAGTACATGTGCATTCTTGTTGTTGTGCATACTTGTATACACAGGGTAATTTTATAAGCAGTATTTGGCACACATATGCTGGAATATACACTTAAAAATGCTCTTATAAAATTACCCCTTAAGTACCCAAGGGTAAAGGACTGCCATGATAGCCTTTATTGTTTAAATATTGAATTATACTGCACATCAACTAGGACTACAACTATTAGAAAAACTGAAGAGTAGCAAGTCACCTGGGCCGGATGGTATACATCCAAGGGCGTTGAAAGAACTGAAATATGAGATTGCAGACCTGCTATTAGTAATCTGTGAAATTTCATTAAAATCATCTGTAATACCTGAAGATTGGAGGATTGCCAATGTACCGCCAATTTTTAAAAAGGGTTCCAGGGGTGATCCGGGAAACTACAGACCAGTGAGCCTGACCTCAGTACAGGGAAAAATGGTAGAAACCATCATAAAGAACAAAATTACTCAGCATGTAGATAGACATGGCCTAATGGGAGACAGCCAACATGACTTTAGACAAGGAAGATCTTGTCTTACTAATCTGTTATATTTTTTTGAAGGTGTGAATAAACAGGTGGACAAAGGTGAGTCGGTTGATATAGTGTATCTGGACTTTCAGAAAGCCTTTGACAATGTCCCTTATCAGAGACTTTTGGCAAAACTAAAGAATCATGGGATAGGAGGCAGTGTACTATTGTGGATCAGGAACTGGTTAAAAGATAGAAAGCAGAGGGTAGGGCTAAATGGCCAATTTTCCCAATGGAGAAAGGTGAATAGTGGTGTACCTCAGGGATCTGTGCTTGGTCCACTGCTTTTTGACATATTCATAAACGACCTGGAAAGTGGAATAACGAGTGAGGTTATCATATTTGCAGATGACACAAAACTATTTAAAGTTGTTTAAAACCCAAGAGGATTGTGGAAAATTGCAAGAGGATCTTGATAAATTGGAAGACTGGGCATCAAAATGGCAGATGAAATTTAATGTGGACAAGTGCAAAGTTATGCACCTAGGGAAGAACAACCCAAACTGTGGTTACATGATGCAAGGTTCCACATTAGGAACCGCCACCCAAGAAAAAGATTTAGGAGTCATTGTGGATAACATGTTAAAACCCTCGGCCCAGTATGCAGCGGTGACCAAGAGAGCAAATAGAATGCTAGGTATGATAAGGAAAGGAATGGAAAATAAAACAAAAGATATTATAATGCCTCTATACCGTTCCATGGTGAGACCGTACCTTGAATATTGTTTGCAATTCTGGTCACCATATCTTAAAAAGGATATAACGTTATTAGAAAAGGCTCAGAGAAGAGCCACCAAAATGGTAAAGGGGATGGAAGGATACTCCTATGAAGAAAGGCTAAAAAGGTTAGGGCTCTTTAACCTGGAAAAGAGACGGCTGAGGGGAGATATGATAGAAGTCTATAAATTAATGAACGGAGTGGAACGGGTAAACGTAGATCGATTGTTTACATTATCAGAATATAGAAAGACTAGGGGACATGCAATGAAGCTACAGGGTAAACTATTTAAGACTAATAAAAGAAATATTTTTTCACTCAACGTGTAATCAAACTCTGGAATTTGTTACCAGAGGATGTAGTAAAGGCTGTTAGCGTAGCTGGGTTTAAAAAAGGTTTGGACAAGTTCCTGGAGGAAAGGTCCATAAACCATTATTAAGAAGGGACCCAGGATATCAATGCTTGACCCAGTACAAGCATTGTGGAACCTGTGTCCCTTGGGGAAACTGCTAGGTACGTATGACCTAGACTGGCCACTGCTGGAAACAGGATACTGGGCTTGATGGACCTTGGTCTGACCCAGTATGGCATCTCTTATGTTCTTATTATGAACTCAGCCACCTCTCTCCTCACCCTAAAAACAAGGCACCCTCCTCATTACCTCACGCTGCTCTGGTGTTCACACTGTTAGTGAGCCTTCACTCTTATCCTCTGCACCCACATTCCTAACTTCTCAATACAAACTCTCCTTCATCCCCCTTCCACAATGTCACCATTCCACCCCCCAAGTGAACCTTTATGTTCCCATCTCTCTTCAATCACACCAACTTCAGTCTTCCTACTCCCATGAGTCATCATTCTCCTAATCTTCCTTCATCTTTTCATTTTTATCATTTTACCCCCCCCCCCCTCCAACCTGATCTCTAGGCGCCTTCATGTTCCTAATCCTCCTCCCTTTCTCCCTCATTGCTCCAAAACAAGGGAAGCTGTTGAGAATGATTTGGTGAAGGAGGTAGCAGCCAACTGGGAGTAAGTATGGGCTCCCAATTCCCACTGCGACTTCCTGTTCCTCTCACATCTGATATTCCTGCTGCAAGGGTCTGAGTGGCCAGTGGCTAATTCCCAATGCTGCCACTAGGCCCAGGTCCAGTCCCAACTGTTTCCCCTACTTTGGGAGCGATAAGCTAGGAGTGGATGGGTTGAGCGATGTCAGAGAGCCTAGAGAACCTTTGTAGGCAGAAAAAGAGAGTATCTGTTAATAGGGATCCTTGAGGATTGCCAGCAATGATACTACTGGTTTCAAATCAGTCAAGCTGCAAAATCAAAGCTGACGGGTCTGAAGTCAACAGTCGTAGCTCCACACCTAAGAAGAGGATCATTTACCCTATTTTACCATAATGTTGTTTTGTTTCTGTGAGGCACTGCTGTAGCTATGGAATGTCTCTTTCCAACCTAACATCTCAGAATCTCTCATCATGAGAGTATGTCAGGAGACCCATAGCTCCAAAAAGGGTTTTTAAGTGCTTTTTACAAATGTATTAACCAGTATATTTATGAGGTTTGCCAAATAAAGCTGCTTATTTATATTTATCTATTTGTTTTGCAGAGCAAAATGCTTTTGAATTTCTTCACCTTTGTTTTTTGAATATTATTTTGAATTGACACTGTGCCATCAACTTTGAACCAAGCCCTATACCAGATAAGCCTGTGAAAGGAACTTCAGAGAAAGAGGAAAAAAAAGCGAGTGTCCTCTCTGGGTGTCTGATAGTGGAAATGCCGCACACGTCGTCAATAGATGAATCACTTAATTCCAAGCAGGAGCTTCTTTGTTACAACACATCTTCTCACAATGTCGATGAATTTGATTTGGACATGTCTGGTTCACTGGAGCCATGCGATACACCTCTATGTAACGGGGCCTTGCATTCAAAGTCTTGTAGCTCATCTGACTCTTACAGTGAGCTCCTCTGTAATGGAAAATCTGTCACAAAAGTGCAGTATGACGAGGGAGACTCTTGTGAAATTAAATTTGTACCATCACCATCTGAGGAGCAGAACTTGTGTGGTTGGGGGCCATTTACACCAAGCGTCCTACAATTTTTCAATACACCCAAAGGAGTTCTAGTTTTTCTTTCCGTTCTCTCTTTTTTGCAGGGTTTGATAGTGAATGGATTCATTAACACAGTAATCACCTCAATAGAGCGTCGGTTCGAGCTACGCAGTAGTCACAGTGGACTGATTGCAAGTTCTTATGATATAGCAGCATGTATCTGTTTGACATTTGTAAGTTACTATGGGGGCAATGGGCACAAGCCTCGGTGGCTAGGCTGGGGTGCACTGATAATGGGCATTGGCTCTTTAGTTTTTGCATTGCCCCATTTTGCCACCGGTCTATATGAAGTGAATTTCTCTGAAAAGACTGGCATGTGCTATTCCAACCATACTGTACAGTGCTCAGAAAGTCCTTCGAGTCTCTCCAATCACAGATTTGTCTTCATGTTGGGGCAGTTTCTTCATGGAATTGGTGCCACGCCACTCTACACGCTGGGGGTGACTTATTTGGATGAAAATGTCAAGTCAAACTATTCTCCTGTGTATATTGGTGAGTAAAATGTTGGTGAGCTGCTGGGAGAAGCTTCTCTGCCCTGAATCTGGTCAGATATGAAAAGCAAATGTATTCTTCACTGGCTTATCTCAGGAGGGATGGATGTATACATGGGTTCTGGTAAGTTGCAGGTGAATAAAAAGCATCAGGATTCCAACAATGATCTATGGACATTCCCTGTTTATTCTTTTTTCAGATCAGATTATGGCTTTGTGAAGTGACTACTGTATTTCATTGCATAGCCTACACAGGGATTTTATATACTAGATACAAATAATTCAGAAAAGGTTTCAATAGGCTTTCCTTGTTGCTTTCCTTTCAACAACATAAACTATCTTCTACATAGTACAAGCAGGAGTATTAGCTTGCTTAGTACCCTGTACAATATCTATAATAGCTCTTTAATAGCGTAACTGCAAGTAGGTCAAGCAGAGGTTGGTAGTTTATCTTGTTGAGTGCACTGTGAGGCTGATAGAGATACCTCGCATTACAGCGATACCTCGCATTAAAGTTCAACGCAAGATTTCCTAAAACAAAAATTTTGCTTCCCAGTGGTTCTCAACCTTCTGTTGGAGAGACAATTGTTAAAAATGATACAAGGGAAATATAAAATATTCTTAGCAGAAGTTACTTTATTTTTTAGAAACTGTTATTGAAAGTAGGCATTAAATGTTACTTTTTCTCACGTAAGTTTTAATCTGGGATTGCATTACAGTGTTTAAGGTGATGTTTATTCATTATTTAATTTTATTTATTTAAAAAAACATTTCTATACTATCTAAGCAAAATTAATTGGACTAGGCAGTTTCCAGTGCTAAAAAAATGAACAGTAAACTTACTGTCAACATCAAGAAACTTTTACTCCCTGGCTCTCCCCAGCATATAGGCACACACAGTTGTTAAGGAACATTTAGCTTTGCTGTCTATGTCAAATTTTTGGTGTGCTGTCTGTCAAAGTTTGGGTGACACACTTCCCATCTCATGGTGACACACCGGTGTGCCTGACATGCTGGTTGTGAAACACGGCTTAAAGCAAATAGCTAGAGTGCCAAAGATGTATACTAACACAGGAGAGCACACCAGATGAATGTGCACACGCCTCTGCACTACTGGAAATTATGAGGGTTTACTAACGGGCGCTACCTGATAGCACATGTTTTGGCGCATGCTAAAGGTGCGCTGTGACATATGTTGCCAGGTAGTGCAGGTTCATGACAGCGCAGGATGACTCCCATGCTAACTGCACAAGTGGGAGGGGTAGGGACGGAACGTGGCCATGGTGAGCTCAGCACAGTTAGCGCTGTGTTCACATTTTGTGCTGACCGCATTACTGCGGGTTCACTCAACACCACCTCAGTAAGTGGCATTAGTTGCACCCATGATAATGCAGCCCGCACTATGGGACAGGCTCCGTGTTAATTCCCAGGGAAATGCTTTCCATACCCCCGACAGTTAACATTGGGGAGTTGCATGTAATGGGCCATGATTCTGGCACAAACTGCATGTTAGGTGCAACACCTCAATGCTCGTTAGTAAAAGACCCCCTATGTCTTGTGTACAAAAAATTGTTTTAATGGCTGGAACAAACTTCCCTTGCCTGGAACAAACTTCCATTAGAGTTATTATTTTTACAGGTTTTTTGGATTTAAGAAAAAAGATTAAAGTTTCTATTTTAAGAAGGTTTTCTTTGAGGGTATTGGTAAAAACCCTCACAGAAAACCTTCTGTAGAGCTGTTTGAATATTAGATTGGGGCTAGAATTTTTATTTCTGGAAATTGTCATTTTGTTGTGATTACATACTATGTAATATCTTTGATGGTATGTTAATTGTGTTTATGATTTCTGTTTATTTGTTATAATTATATGTTGTTTGTAAGCCACGGAGGTCGAGATGGATCTGCGGTATAGAAGCTTAATAAATGTAATTTGTTTATTTATTAGCACTAGTAGATTGCATGTGCGTATGATGGAAGGTTATTCTTTTAATATTTATTGGGCAAATATTGCCCTGTAAGAAAGCTTGCTTGCACAGTTTTACATTTGCACATTTTTGATGTTTCTGGCTATATATCGCACACTATGGAGATTTATTTTATTTATTTATTTATTTACATTCTCTTATATACCGCGCTATTCTGCATCAGTGCGGTTTACATTGAACAAACTGAAATTACATTGAACAGGGCATTATAACTTGGAGATAACTATTTTACAGGGAACATGGGCTATGGAGGGTTAAGTGGCTTGCCCAAGACCACAAGGAGCACCTGTGGGACTAGAAACCCTAGTCCTTCCAGCCCAAGGTTGCTGTCCTCTAGTGGGATTTGAACCCCTGACCTTCCGGCCTGAAGTACCTTGCCCCAACCACTAGGCCACTCCTCCACTCAAGTTGCTTATTTTAATAAGCAACTTGAGCATGCTGAAAATCTTATTTTGCACTCAAGTAAGCACTTCAGAAATTGCTCAGAGTTACTTGCACATAAAAATAGGCACTCAGAAAACATAAGGCCTACTTTCATGTGATATATGTGTAGGTGCCCCATGGCAAAGAATGGGGGAGAGGTCATGTATGCAGATTTTTAAAAAATGCTTTATTCATATCACACAGTTTCTTTCAACAAACGACATTATACAGTGCAGTTTTATGTTTTTTGTTGCCCCCTCTCCCCAGTATAACTGCACCTTCTCAGAACAAGGGAAAATCAGTACAAAACAAACCAATAATTATACAACTTCTGCAAGGTAACATAAAACTAAAGCTCTTAGCTTGAATCCACTTCACATAATCCCCCCAAACTCTCCAGAATTTACCCATCATTGACTGCAATTGGGTTGTTAATTTCCTGTGCGGATATCCAGTTTAGTCCTCCACAATCGGGTAATGCCCCTCCTACTGCAGCCTGGAGACTGGACCAATCAAATCTTCTGTAGTACATATCCAGCAGGAGCTCCCAGAAGCCCCCCAGTGTGTCCAGTCTCTAGCAGCTTGAAGACGTAAAAGTGTGTCCTCCTGGGCACACTGAGTGACTATTGCAGGAGCAACACTTGTTAGTTAGTTGTTTTAGGGTTTGTTTTGGGGCATTTCCTTGCTATTTCTTTGATAGCTAGCTGTATCTTTAAAAGGAAGACAAAAGAAGAAGTCTGTCTCTCTGGAGCACTGCCACAGGAGACTAGGGGGAAGTCAGACCTGTTGGCTCCTGTGTTCCTGCCTAGCAAATTTTCACAGCCCTGGGTGAGCTCCCCCTGGACAGTACGGGGTAAAGCCATACCTGATACAGTAGTGGCTGGCACTGGGAGATGTTGGCTGAATCCTGGTGGTTCCTGAGCTGGTAGGAGATTTTCATTTCATTTCTTCTTGTGTGCAGTGCTCTGTTAGAGCTGCCAGCATTTCTGTAGGCTCTCCTGAGCCCATTTGGCAATTTTTCTTAAATTTGGTCGTTTGCCCTGTCTTAGAGGGTCGTTTTAGTTCTTTTCCATATTATTTGGTGGCTTTTGTATTTTCGCGCCGTTTTTTTACACGGGTGAAAAAGCCCGGCGGCCATTTTGAATTTTAAAAGTGTGCTTTAGAGGCACTTTTGAGCACTTGTGCACAGGTTCCCCTGGCGTTTTTGGGGTTCCTCTTGCTGGCGATTTTGCTCAGGGCACCCCAGGGAGTCTGGGGCATATTTTGTTTCTTGTAAAAAAAAAAAAAAAAAAAACACGTTTTAATTTCAAATCGGGGCTGATTTGCATAGGATTGCCCCTGTGGTGTGGGCTTCCCTGTGACTGTTGTATTCTATCCCGCTGGGCAGAGGTGGCCTTGGGATGGCTTCCCAGCCCCAGTGCGTGATTTGTGGGTCCCGCAGAGCAGTAGGGACTGACTCTGGCATCTGCAGGAGCTGTGCTGCAGTGCCTGCAGAGTTAGAGCAATCTGTGAGTCTCCCGGATCAGCCTACCCCTGGGGATGCTTCTAATTCAGGGGTTAGTGTTCTTTCCCCGAGCCTCCCTCAGTCTGGGTCGGTTCCACCGGCCAGCGGGTCGGTGGCTGCGCTCCAGCAGGCGGCTATAGCTGCACCGCCTATGGATTTCTCCCCGGATTTTGTGCTCCTCATGCATCAGGCGTTTCGCTTGAGCAGGTCCGGTCAGTTGCCGGCAGTTTGGCCCCCCTCTCTCCCCCCGGGGTCCTCTGGGGCGGCTCAATGCACCTCGCAACCCGGGGGCAAGCGTCTTCGGTTGGGGGAACAGGAGCAGGACGCCCTAGGTCTCCTGGATTCCAAGGCAGAGGGCGATCCTGAGACTGAAGCGGAGGAGTTGGAGGATGGGGAGATCCTTGAGCCGGAGGACCAGGCTCGGATCATTCGCGTGTTCCGTAGGGACGAGCTGGTTCCTCTGGTCACGGAGTCCCTGCAGGCGCTTAACCTTTCAGCGGTGCGGCCCCTGGAGGAGGAGGGTCTTGAGGATCCTCTAATTCAGGCAGTCAGGGATTCCCAGGTGGTTTTTCCCGTTCACCGCGTGGTGGATCATATGATCCAGGCGGAGTGGGAGCACCCGGAATCCGGATTGAAGGGGATTCGGACCATGAATCGGCTTTATCCCCTTGCCGACAAGGACAGGGACTTGTTCAGGTCCCCCCGGGTGGACGCTGCGGTTTCCGCAGTGACCAAGAAAACCACCATCCCGGTTGAGGGGGCGGCTGCCCTCAAGGACGGTCAGGACAAGAAGATTGATAATTTGCTCAAGCAAACCTTCGATACTGATGCCGTGTCATTGCAGGCCTCTATCTGTGGGGCTTGGGTGGCTCGGTCGTGTCTGCGATGGTCGCAGCATTTGCGCTCGAGCCCCGGGATAGACCAGCAGGGCCTGTTGGAGGTTACCCGGCTGGAGTCCGGCTCGGCCTATCTGGCGGATCTGTTTTATGATTTAATCCGCGCGTTGGCTAACAGTATGGCATCCGCGGTTGCGGCGCGCAGGTCCCTCTGGTTGCGCAACTGGGCGGCGGACGGTTCTTCCAAGTCCCGCCTCAGTAAGCTGCCCTTCAAGGGCAGATTGTTATTTGGGGAGGCTCTCGAGAAGTTGGTAAAGGATCTCGGTGAGTCCAAGGGGGGCCGGCTCCCGGAGGATAGGCCAAGGTCCAACAGGTCCTCCCCCTCGGCGAGGGGGTCCTTTCGGGATCAGCGCAGGTTTCGTTCCTCCCGCCTGTGGGCTTCGCAGCGGGGCAGGTTTGGAGCCCGTAATCAAGGGTTTCGTACCTTCAGGGGAGCCGGCAGAGGCTTCTCCGGAGCCGCCTCTTCCTCGGGCTCTTCTTTTGGGCGCAAGCCACAATGACGCGAGGCAGGCTCTGGAGGGAGGCCCGATTATCGGGGGTCGCTTGCGCGACTTTCTTTCCTCTTGGGCCCAAATCACGTCGGATCGCTGGGTGCTACAAATTATAGGAGAGGGTTACGCTCTGGAATTTGCGTTCCCACTTCCAGATTTATTTGTTCTGTCTCCCAGCAGGGGAGAGCAAAAAACGCGGGACATCCGCGTGACCCTGGATCGGTTGTTAGCGCTGGGAGCGGTGATCCCGGTTCCTCCTTTGGAAAGAGGCGCCGGGCGATACTCCATCTATTTTGTGGTTCCCAAAAAGGGCGATTCCCTACGTCCGATTTTGGACCTCAAAGGCGTGAATCGCGCGCTCCGGGTGCCGCATTTCCGTATGGAAACCTTGCGGTCAGTCATTGTAGCGGTGCGACAGGGGGAGTTTTTGACGTCCCTCGATCTCACCGAGGCCTATTTGCACATCCCGATACATCCATCTCATCATCGGTTTCTCCGCTTTGCATTTCCGTGGGGCCACTTCCAGTTCAGGGCCATGCCGTTCGGCTTGGCTACGGCTCCGCGCACGTTCACAAAGGTGATGGTGGTCATTGCGGCGGCCTTGCGCAAGGAGGGCATTTTGGTCCATCCATATCTCGACGACTGGTTGATACGGGCAAAATCCAGTCGGGAGTGCCTGCGAGTCACGAGCAGGGTGGTGGCTCTGCTGCGATCTCTCGGCTGGGTGGTGAACGAAAGAAAGAGTTGTCTGCGTCCCTCGCAGGACCTGGAGTATCTGGGAGTGCGCTTCGACACCGCTCGGGGACTGGTGTGTCTCCCCGAGCGCCGCGTCCTGGCGTTGCGGGCTCTTGTCCGACTCTTTCGGGGGATGCCCGCTCCGTCGGCGTGGTGGTACCTACGGCTTCTCGGAACGATGGCGGCGACCTTGGAGGTGGTGCCATGGGCACGGTTCCACATGCGCCCGCTCCAGAGGGCGCTCCTTCGCCGCTGGTCCAACCAGTGCGATTCCTTGCACAAGAGGCTGCCCTGTCCGAAGGCAGTGCGGCGGTCGCTTCGATGGTGGCTTTCCTCCGAGAACCTGACGCGGGGGATTCCCTTGGAGCCTCCCCTGTGGGTTCCCCTCACTACGGATGCGAGCCTAGCCGGCTGGGGAGCTCACTGCAAGGCCCGCTTCACGCAGGGGGTGTGGTCCTCTCGGGAAGCTGCGTGGTCGATCAACCGTCTCGAGCTTCGGGCGGTCAGGCTAGCCCTGTTGGCCCTGGAGCCTCTGGTCCGGGGTCGGGCGGTCCGCGTCTGGTCGGACAATGCGACCACGGTGGCGTACATCAATCGCCAAGGGGGCACAGGGAGTGTGGCCCTGGAGTCGGAGGCGACGGCCTTATTCAGTTGGGTGCAGACTCGCCTGCCGGCGATCTCGGCGGCGCACATAGCGGGCGCAGAAAATGTCCAGGCCGACTTCCTCAGCAGAGTGCGGGTGGACCCCGGAGAGTGGGAGTTAAATCCACAGGTGTATGCGCAAATAGTTCGGCGGTGGGGTCCGCCCATCATGGATCTCATGGCGACCTACCAATCGGCCAAGACGAGTCGCTTCTTCAGCAGACGACGGGAGCGAATGTCCGAAGGACTCGACGCTCTCATTCAGCCGTGGCCGACGTCCGGGCTACTGTATGTCTTCCCTCCTTGGGCGCTGATCGGCCGGGTCGTACAGCGCATCGAGTGCCATCGGGGCCGAGTGCTGCTGGTGGCTCCGGATTGGCCCCGGAGGCCCTGGTATGCCGACCTCGTCCGGCTTCAAGACGGCGTGCCGTGGCGCCTCCCGGCGTTGACGGACCTTCTCCTTCAGGGCCCCTTGTGGATGCCCCAGGTGGCTCGATTCTCGCTTACGGTTTGGCCATTGAGAGGGCTCGGCTGAAAAAGAAGGGTTATTCGCCCGCGGTGATTTCCACCTTACTGCGGGCGAGAAAGTCCTCCACTTCTCTCACTTATGTTCGGATTTGGAGGATTTTTGAGGACTGGTGCTCCCGGCGGGGAGTCCGGGCGGCGACGGTCTCTGTGCCCGTCGTGTTAAGCTTCCTTCAGGATGGGTTCGAGAAAGGTCTCGCGGCCAGTTCCCTGAAGGTCCAGCTGGCGGCGATTTCGTGTTATAGAGGCAAGGTCTTGGGCCGCCTTCTTGGGGCTCATGCGGATGTGCGGTGTTTCTTGACCGCCGTTTTTCATTTACGGCCTTCCCGCAGAGCGGTGATTCCTTCGTGGGGCTTGAATTTAGTTCTGCGGGCTATGGTTCGGGAACCATTTGAGCCCTTGCGGAGGGCGTCCTTGAAGGATCTCACATTGAAGACGGTGTTCCTGGTTGCCATCTGCTCGGCACGGCGTATTTCGGATCTGCAGGCCCTGTCCTGCCGAGAGCCTTTCTTGTCTTTCTCTTCGGAGCGGATTGTGCTCCGTCCGGTTCCTTCCTTTCTACCAAAGGTGGTGTCTCCCTTTCACTTAAATCAGGCGGTATTTCTGCCAGTGCTTTCGGCATGCTCGGTCGAATCGGTGGACAAGAGTCTTCTCCGGCTTGATGTGGGCCGCGCGCTGCGGCGGTATTTGCAGTCTACCAAGTCCTTTCGAAAGACTGATCGGCTTTTTGTGCTCTTTGGGGGTACAAAAAAAGGGGAGGCGGCGGCTAAGGCCTCCATTGCTTGATGGCTCAAGGAAGCGATCGCGTCCGCGTATCTGTTGCAGCGGCGGCCGGTCCCGGAGGGGCTCCGGGCTCATTCTACTCGGGCTCAGGCGGCCTCTTGGGCGGAGCATAGCCTGGTTGCACCAGCAGAGATTTGTAGGGCGGCCACCTGGTCGTCTCTGCATGCTTTCAGCAGGCACTATCGCTTGGATGTGTCAGCGGCTCGGGATTCTTGTTTTGGTTCGGCGGTTTTGCGCGCCGGCCTGCAAGGTCCCGCCCGGTCTTAACTGCTCTGTTACATCCCGATTGTGGAGGACTAAACTGGATATCCGCACAGGAAATGGAAATTACACTAACCTGGTAATTGTAGTTCCTGTAGGATCCAGTTTAGTCCTCCTTCCCTCCCGACTATCTGTATGATTTTGCGGCGCGCTGTCCCGAGCGGGTGCCTGTAGGATGGTTTTCGTCCCGTTCGGACTCTGTCGGCAGTCGTGCTTATCGCTATGGCTCTTCCCTTTATTTTGGAGTTCAGTCAGCTCCTTAATTTCTGGGGGAAGCTCGGTGTAAATTTAAAGGCGTCGATACCGGCGCCATGCAGTGTCCTGACTTCCTCGTTTGGGGAGGGAGTTGGTTATTCCAGGGGGGGAAGTACATAGTTTATTGATAGCCTAATAATAATCTGATGTGTTGCTTCGTTAAGTTTGCTTTGTTACTAGTACACTGGGGGGCTTCTGGGAGCTCCTGCTGGATATGTACTACAGAAGATTTGATTGGTCCAGTCTCCAGGCTGCAGTAGGAGGGGCATTACCCGATTGTGGAGGACTAAACTGGATCCTACAGGAACTACAATTACCAGGTTAGTGTAATTTCCATTTAGACATTAAGGGGATCATGTTGAAAGCCTTATTCATGCTTTGGATGTCCAAAAATGAACATAGAGATATCCAAAGCACAGAGATGTCTTCAGAACCATTTTAGAAACTGACAATGGGGACATCTAAGTCTGAATGAGGCATGGCTGGGACGTTCCCAGGAACCTGGATATCCAGTGTCACATCTAATGTTAGACCTGCTCCAGGCACCTGAAAACCATCCAGAGGATGTACAGAAGAAAGCCCTCCATCATCCCCAGTACTCGGCACAATTTCAGCAATAGCAACCCTGAGATTCCTAATCGTCCCTCCAGACCAGCCCAGGAATTGCAGATATGCTTGGGGACAATGTTCCCTCTAATTTTCTGTAGGCTGTGTGCGCAGAAAATATCAGCTGTGCAGCTTTTGAAGGAAGGTTAAATTTTTGTGCGCCACATAATGACACTCGGAGTTATATACTTTAAAATTTGACTACACGTCAGAATACAGTATGTACACCACATTGCACTAGAAAATATTGTAAAACTTGTGAAAACTGGAAATACACAACAACTTTTCAATTTTAAGAATGTCTGTGTTATTTTCTATCAGAATCAGAACCGTAATTTTTGTGCGCTCTGTTGTAAAGTATGTGCGCTCACGTGGCGAGGTGTGTGCGCGCGCACACGCGCACAGCTTAGAGGGAACAGTGCTTGGGGAGTCACTATTCTCAAGTAGCTGAGAATTGAGCATGTAAGAATTCTGAGAACTCAGTAGAAGAGCTCCCCCACGAGCCTCAGTATCCAGTCTCTCAGTTCTCAGCAGCTGAAGAAGGAGCTCCCCTTGCATCTGGTGGTAGTTACTTGGGTTTCGGAATTCAGGTATTTCAAAGCCTTGGGATAGTTGCAGAGGAGCCTTCAGTCAGTCTGAAGTGGACTGCTAAAATTTTAAAAAAATAATAATAAGGGGGGAGGGGGGGCAGAACCTGTCTTCCTTTCCTTGCTCGGGATTAAACTACCTGGGAGCCTCAGGTCCCTTTCCCCCTCCTCTGCATAGGGGCCCGATTTTCTCTGTTAGCTATGGAGATTGGGGTCCAGCAGCTCTTGTTGTGCTGTGCACCGTCTTCGAAGCTAGGCTGTTACCCAGGTTAGGTGGAGCAGTGCAAGCCATAGTGGCACAGAGCGGGGAAAGTGACTGTCGGCAGCGTGGCTAGGCTCGGTCCTCCTGCTCTTTGGTAGTGCTCCTTCTTTCTCCCTTTTTCTTGATGAGGCCAGTATCGAGGGAGATGGCAGGGATGGTGTTTATGTTTATGCAATTTCTTGATATACTGCCCGGGCATCAGAGCGCATGCTGACGCAGCCTTCGCGGTGTGCTGTGTGTGGGAGCAGCTGCAGCATCGTGTCTTCTGGTTTGTGTTGGTGCTGTTTTTCTCAGGGCCAACAGTTACAGCGATTGGTGGCATTCTCCGGCTCCTCCATGGCTTTGGGGGCAGAAGTGAAGTGAGGTTCAGTTGAAGAGACTGCAGGGGAATTGGTGGGAATTGCAGGCATTTCATCAGCGGCAGCCATTTCTCCGGAGACAGCATCAGAGCACGAGAAGAAGAAGAAAGCAAAGTCAGCTCTGCTGAAAGTTACTACCCTGCCTTCTCAGTCTGCCTCAGAGTTGCCCGAGGGGTTTTTCTCTCCAGATTTCATCGTCTCTCTTCACAGGGTGTACTGTTTAAAGAGAAAGCAGGCCCAGGAGGGAGGGATCTCCTAGCAAACGTGGCTGTTTTGAGTTGGAGAGGCCACAGTCTAGGGAAGAGCCCTTTCCCGAAGGTTCTGGTATTAAAGGCAACATGGGGGATATTGAGGCTTGGCTAGCTCCGGATTCCCCTAGGTCACAAGCCTCAGAAGATCTGGGTGAGGGACCCTATGACCTCTGGGGTGAACCAGTGACTCCAAAAGGGGAGGACGTTGGTATTCTCTCCGGGGAGGATCTCAATGTATTCTGAGTTTTCCATAAGGAGGAGTTGTCAGTGCTTATTTCTCATTCTTTGAAAGCGCTCAATATTGTACCCGTCCCCTTGCCGGAAGAGCCCCTGAAAGATCCACTCTTACAAGGGTTCAAAGAAGCGCAAGTGTGCTTTCTGGTGCATAGGTAATAAAAAAAAATGATCGAGGCAGAGTGAGAATTACCTGAAGCCACTCTGTGAGGTAGCTGGGCCTTAGGGAAACTATAAGAACATAAGATATGCCATACTGGGTCAGACCAAGGTCCATCAAGCCCAGTATTCTGTTTCCAACAGTGGCCAATCTAGGTCATATGTACCTAGCAGTTTCCCCAAGAGACACAAGTTCCACAATGCTTGTACTGGGTCAAGCATTGATATCTTCGGTCACTTCTTAATAATGGTTTATCGACCTTTCCTCCAGGAACTTGTCCAAACCTTTTTTAAACCCAGCTACACTAACAGCCTTTACTACATCCTCCGGTAACAAATTCCAGAGTTTGATTACACGTTGAGTGAAAAAATATTTTCTTTTATTAGTCTTAAATAGTTTACCCTGTAGCTTCATTGCATGTCCCCTAGTCTTTCTATATTCTGATAACATAAACAATCTATCTATGTTTACCCGTTCCACTCCGTTCATTAATTTATAGACTTCTATCATATCTCCCCCCTCAGCCGTCTCTTTTCCAGGTTAAAGAGCCCTAACCTTTTTAACCTTTCTTCATAGGAGTATCCTTCCATCCCCTTTACCATTTTGGTGGCTCTTCTCTGAACCTTTTCTAATAACACTATATCCTTTTTAAGATACGGCGACCAGAATTGCACACAATATTCAAGGTGCGGTCTCACCATGGAACGGTAAAGAGGCATTATAATATCCTTTGTTTTATTTTCCATTCCTTTCCTTATGATACCTAGCATTCTATTTGCTCTCTTGGCCGCCGCTGCACACTGGGCCGAGGGTTTTAACATGGTATCCACAATGACGCCTAAATCTTTTTCCTGGGTGGTGGTTCCTAATGTGGAACCTTGCATCGTGTAACCATAGTTTGGGTTGTTCTTCCCTAGGTGCATAACTTTGCACTTGTCCACATTAAATTTTATCTGCCATTTTAATGCCCAGTCTTCCAATTTATCAAGATTCTCTTGCAATTTTCCACAATCCTCTTGGGTTTTAACAATTTTAAATAGTTTTGTGTCATCTGCAAATTTGATAACCTCACTCGTTATTCCACTTTCCAGGTCATTTATGAATACAGTATGTCAAAAAGCAGCGGACCCAGCACAGATCCCTGGGGTACACCACTGTTCACCTTTCTCCATTGGGAAAATTGGCCATTTAGCCCAACCCTCTGCTTTCTGTCTTTTAACCAGTTCCTGATCCACAGTTGTACACTGCCTCCTATCCCATGACTCTTTAGTTTTGCCAAAAATCTCTGATAAGGGACCTTGTCAAAGGCTTTCTGAAAGTCCAGATACACTATATCAACCGACTCACCTTTGTCCACCTGTTTATTCACACTTTCAAAAAAAACATAACAGATTAGTAAGACAAGATTTTCCTTGTCTAAAGCCATGTTGGCTTTCTCCCATTAGGCCATGACTATCTACATGCTGAGTAATTTTATTCTTTTATGATGGTTTCTACCATTTTTCCCGGTACTGACGTGAGGCTCACCGGTCTGTAGTTTCCCAGATCACCCCTGGAACCCTTTTTAAAAATTGGTGTTACATTGGCGATCCTCCAATCTTCAGGTATTAGAGATGATTTTAATGATAGTTCACAGATTACTAATAGCAGGTCTGCAATCTCATATTTCAGTTCTTTCAACACCCTTGGATGTATTGTCACAGGGTCTACCTTGGCAGCGTACTGGAGCGAGGTAGGTGGGACATAAAAACATTTAAGGTTGGGTTTGGCCAATAACTTACAGGGCCCAGGGACTTCCAGCCCTGGTAGCGTCCTTTGGTACCAAAATCCCACAGAAAACAATAGGTCCGAGTGGAGGGAAAACAAAAGGCATTTTATTTCCCTTTCATGCAAAAAGGTTCATATGCTTGGACACAAAAACGTCAAACACAAATTCCTTACTTCAGGATAAAGAAAAAGAAAGCATTAAAGGAAAACTGTTATCGTCACAGTAAATGGTATAGCAGGCAAACAAACAGTCTCAACTCCCAAGACAGAGCTTAGTTGCTTAGTAAGGACTCCAAGCTTCCTGTCTTACAGAAGCTACAGTCCATCTCAGTGTCTGATGCAAATTCCACCTGCATCGGTTCCCCTTCTGAAGCCTCTGAGCCTAAGTCGGTATTTGTTGGTAAGTTGTAATAAGGCTTTTTAAATATCTTCTGCAGAACCTCCCAATGCTCAGGGTTGAATACAGGGCGTCGGTCCTGCGCCCACAGATACTGGGAACTGTCTTCCTTTTGCAAGTGTTTTGTCTTTGCTTTCTGTAAAGCTTGGTCACTAACAAGTCTCTTAGTTGGTGCACGTTTCTTGCACCTTATCTCATAAGCATTTTCACAAGGATAATATTCCTGTGCTCCCTGTACTCCCCATACACCAGC
Source organism: Ichthyophis bannanicus (assembly GCA_033557465.1). Lineage (NCBI taxonomy): Eukaryota > Metazoa > Chordata > Amphibia > Gymnophiona > Ichthyophiidae > Ichthyophis > Ichthyophis bannanicus. The sequence continues at coordinate 126,826,849 of CM066049.1, forward strand.
AGTTTGTACCCCGCTTTTAGTTAAATATGGGTTACCTTTTCTTCTCGGCTTGTCTGCTCCAGGTGAGGTTTGAGGCCTGCTCCAGTTGGGATCCTGCCTAGCCTGAGCAATAGGCCTTGAGCTCTCCCAGTGTCTTTCTGTTAGCTTTAGACCACAGTCACAGCCACGCCTTTGCCTCTCTGTACAACAAACACTCACTCTGGCTGGAGTTGTCCCACCTTCTCCACGGGGTCTCCTTTCTCCAAGCCAGTGCGGCTGCTGCTGCCTCCTGCGGAACCGTGGTTCAGGGATTACTGCTCCTTCTGGATATCTAGCCCATGCACTCGGATGTCCTGCCCAAACTGCTGGTTCTGCTGGTTCTCCTGGCAGTCCTCCTTTCCAAGGCCGTCCTGCCTGTGCCTTTCTCCAGGGCTGTCCTGTCTCCTCAGGATATCCTCCTTTCCAGGGCTGTACCACTTTCCCAGCCTGTTCTCCTTTCCCAGGCTGTTCTCCCTGTTCTGATTCCGATTCCGATTCTACCTGTTCCGCTCCTGGTTCTGCTTTCCAACCTTCCAAATTCCCTTTAAAAGGCATTCCTCTCTTTCTTGATTGGAAGCTGGCTGGCATTACCTCATGACCTAGGAGGTGTGGTTCCTCTGTTCCTCGGAGGTCCCTCCTGCTCCCCCTATGTGGTTCCTCGCGATATTGCAGGTTGTGCTTGACTTTTCCTGCATTTAAAACATTTTCTTCCCCTCTCAGAGGGTCTGCAGCATCACAGTATACCATCCGGCCCAGGTGATTTGCTACTCTTCAGTTTCTCTAATAGTTGTAATACATCTTCCCGATGTATCGATATTTCCTAAGTTGTACAGCTTGGAAAATATGTACAGGAGGACCACCAGGCCCACACCAGGAAATGGGAATCTTGTACATATTTATATATGGAAAAGGAATGTGCTGTGCTAAGACAAATTGATTGTTCTGCAAGGAAACGACTAACATCTGTGCGGTTACTGATAAGCAGTGGTGGGCTTCAGGGGATGAGTTGATGTATGTATGTTTTTGTTAATGTATAAAAGACAGACAGCCCCTTTAACTGTTGGAATAAACTTACATACTACTTATGTGCGAGTGTGTGTGTGTGTGTTTGTTCCCCTGGAATTCCAGACAGAGAAGGTAAGGTGATTCCTCGGCCCAGAGGATTAACGGACGTCCCGAGGGTAAGTGATATAAAGTACTGGGAAAGGAAAAACCCACACTAACAGTGGCCCTCAAGGACTTGCAGGACTGGAGATTGGAGTCGCTGCTTAAGCAGGCGTACAACTCCAGTGCGCTGGTTCTCCAGATGGCGATTTGTGTAGCCGATGTGTCCCGAGCCACCATTCGGTGGATTCAGGGGATGGCACCGGGGAGGTCGGGAGAGCCTGTCACAGAGGAAGGTTGCAGGCTTGAGTCAGCAGCCCCTTACATGGTAGACACTTATTACAGTCTGGTTCAAGTGGCCTTTAAGACCATGGCTTCGGTGGTTGCAGCTCGGCATTTTCTTTGGCTCTGGAATTGGGCGGCGGATGCCTTCTCCAAGTCAAGATTGAGTAAGTGCCCCTAGGGCAAACTGCTCTTTGGGGAAGCCTTGGAAAAGATAGTGAAGGACTTTGGAGATGGTAAAGGGGGCTGCTTGCCAGAGAATAGGCCTAAAGGGACAAAGACAGGGACTCCCTAGCGGTGTCAATCTAAGAAATTTCAGCACTTTCGGGGAGGAGCACGTCTTTCTCCCTATCAGAAAGGCCACTTTGGCTCACGCGGTTCCTCCTTTCGTGGTTCCCAGGGGTTTGGATGGGGTTTCTACTCCACCTCCCTGGAACAGAGCAAGAAACCACAATGAAGCCAAGCAAGCTCAGGCAGTGGTGTGGTAGGAGGTTGGCTACAGCAGTTTTATGCCGCCTGGGTTTCCCTCATGACTGACCAGTGGATCTTGGAGATAACTCGATAGGGGTATGCTCTCAAATTTGCAAGACTGCTTCGCAAAGCCTTTGTTTGTTCACCCTGCAAGGCACCCGTGAAGGCTGAAGAGGTTTGGAAAACCCTCAGTTGCCTGCTGCAGCTGGGGGCGGTGGTATGGGTACCCCCAAACCAGTGCGGATTAGGTCGATACGCCATCTTTTTTGTGGTCCCCAAAAGGAGGGGGTTTTCGCCCTATTCTGGATCTCGAGCACGTGATTCGGGTGTTACGCATTCCGCATTTTTGGATGGAGACCTTAAGATTGGTCATATTAGCAGTAGGGCAGGGGGAGTTCCTCACAGCCTTGGACCTCACGGAAGCTTACTTACATATCCGCATCAGGCCTGAACATCAGCAGTATCTGTGGTTCGCGGTACCGATGGAGCACTTCCAGTTTCGAGCCTTGCCCTTTGGGCTAGCCACAGCTCCGCAGACCTTCACCAAGGTAATGATTGTGGTGGCAGCGGCCCTACATCAGGAAGGTATACTGGTGCATCTGTACTTAGATGACTGGCTCATCAGGGCAAAGTCCGAAAAGGACTCCCGCGAGGTGACTAGCAGAGTCCTCGAGCTTTTACGGAGCCAGGGTTGGGTGGTCAATCTGGCCAAAAGCCAGCTTCAGCCACTTCAGCACCTAATGTACTTGGGCACTCAGTTCGATACGGCAGCAGGCGTTGTCTCACTCTCAGAGGAAAGAATTCACAAGATACAGTGACAGGTCACCAAATTTTTGAACAGATCGGTTCCAGCGGCATGGTATTATCTGCAGTTGTTAGGATCCATAGCGGCGACTCTGGATCCCAACAACTGCACTAGACTGCTCTGGACTAGATGGAACTCTGCAGCAAGACCTGTGCCCCGCTGGGTCCCACAGTCGCAATCAATGTGTCAGTGGCTGAAATGTCCGCAGGAGGCAAGGCGCAGCTTACAGTGGTGGCTACAGACCAGCAACCTCACGGCAGGAGTGCTGTTGGAAGCTCTAGTCTGGATGCTGGGGAGCCCATTACGACTCTCGCGTAATGCAGAGTCGGTGGACTGCAGAAGAAAGCTCGTGGTCCATCAGTTGTCTGGAGATGAGGGCTGTGTTCCTTGCCTTCCAACATTTCCACCCTTGGACTGTGCAGAAAGCAGTTCAGATTTTTTCGTACAGTGCAACCATGGTAGCTTATATCAATTGACAGGGAGGAACAGGCAGTGCCCCTCTCTTGGACAAGAGCCTGGCAATTCTGGCATGGGCAGAGAAGAATTTGGTAGCCCTGTCGGCAGTTTATGTGGCAGGCAAAGAGAATGTCCAGGGGAATTTCCAAAACCGGCATCATCTGGATCCAGGCGAGTGGGAGCTCAACCCGGCAGTGTTCCGCGACCTTACAAAACATTGGGGTCAGCTGGTCATGGACCTCTTGGCATCACAGTTAAACGCAAAGGTGAGCAGGTTCTTCAGCAGTCACAGGGAATCCATGTCCGAAGGCCTAGATGCTCTGGTACAACCCTGGCCATTGGAGGGGTTGCTATATGTTTTTCTTCCGTGGCCACTAATAGGTCAGTTACTGCGGAGGATAAAGGAACACAAAGGGACGGTGATTCTGATTGCACCGGATTGGCCAAAAAGACCCTAGTATGCGGACCTCAGAAGCCTCCTGATCTTGCATTCCCTGCGGCTCCATGACAAGATCAACCTCCTGCTTCAGGGTCCGGTCAGGATGCCTCAGGTAACGAGGTTTTTGCTTACGGCATGGCTCTCGAAAGGGCGTGCTTGATGAGGCGGGGCTTTGCTCCCGTGGTCCTAGCAATGATGTTGCAGGCCAGGAAGTGCTCCACCACCTTGGCGTATGTAAGAGTGTGGCGGATTTTCGAAGGTTGGGTAGGGAACGCGGTCTCCAATCTTTTCGCTGTCCACTACACTCTTTCTGCAGCATGCTTAGTTCCCCTCAGAGTTCAGGTCGCGGTACATGCTTGTACAGGGGTCTTGTTCAGGGACGTTCCTTTCAGTGCACCCAGATGTGGCGCGATACTTACAGGCAGTTCAACAGTTAAGGCCACCCAGGAGGGCAATGGTTCCACCTTAGGACCTCAACTTAATGTTGTCAGTGCTGATGACAGCACCTTTTGAGCCGATTGCGAAGGCGTCTCTCAAGGATCTCACCTTGAAGATGGAATTTTTGGTGGCGCTGTGCTTGGCACACAGGGTTTCAGAGCTTCAGGCTCTGTCCTGTAGGGAGCCCTTCCTGTGCTTTTTTTAGAGAAAAGGTGGTCTTGCACCCAGTTCCTTCCTTTCTGTCTAAAGTCGTGTCTCACATTAATTTGAAACAGTCGATTACGTTGCCGTTATTTCTGGACTTAGGTGACTCTGAGAAGGATAGACAGTTGCACCTCCTTGAACTGCGCAGAATTCTACGGAAATATCTTCAGAAAACTGAGTTCCTGTGCAAGTCGGATAGATTGTTTGCATTGTTTGGAGGTCCTCGGGCAGGGGAAGCGACTTCCAAGGCCACGATTGCCCATTGGGTGAAACGTACTATTATGGAGGCATATTAGCACTGTGGTCACAGTCTGCCTGTGGGACTCAGAGCTCACTCGGCTCGTTCTCAAGTGATGTGCTGGGCAGAAGCGGGATTAGTTCCCTCAGTAGAGATCTGTAGAGCGGCAGCTTGGTCGTCGTTACATACGTTCATTAAGCATTGCCTAGGTGTGCAAGCGATGGAAGATGCTAGGTTTGGTTCTGTGGTTCTTAGCACTGGTCTCAAAGGTCCCGTCCGGGCCTAGTCACTTCTTTTGTTCATCCCAAGCATATCTGCAATTCCCAGACTGGCCTGGAGGGACGATTAGGAAGGAGAAATTAGACCTTACTTGCTAATTGTCTTTCCCGGAGTCCCTCCAGACCAGTCCAGGGCTCCCCCTTTACAAAGACCAGAATTATCAGTGTGAGCTTCAAATAAGAGGTACAGCACGACGTAGGAGCGGGATCTGTTCAGGAAGGGACAGGCGCCCTGGCTGGATGGCTTCCCTTACAGGGTATATGGCTCACTGCAACTATCTAAAGCAAAAAAAAAAAAGAAAGCAGAAAGAGAGAAGTACAGCCGACATGTGGTTGACTGTTCTTAGCTGGTGTTTAGCAGTGTCATAGGTGGAAGGTTAGACTGCTTTGTTAGTAGGAGACTGAATACGGAGGATTGAGGGGGGAAGCTCTTCTATTGGGTTCTCAGAATTCTGACATGCTCAGTTCTCAGCTGCTAGAGAATGGTGACTACCCAAGCATATCTGCAATTCCTGGACTGGCCTGGAGGGACTCCAGGAAAGACAATTCTTGCCCCCTCCTGTTGGCGTCTAGACAGGGGCAGGAAAGGGGAGGATCAGGGGCGGTGTTAGGGTGGGCAATGGGCGGTTGCCGGCCCCAGAAGTACAGGGCCAATTCTAATGTCAGTCCTGTACATCTGGGGCTGGCGACTTGAAGTTATTTTTGAAAGGACGGCAGGGATCGGCAGGCCTGGGGTCAGGAAAGGGTGGCAGGGGGCAGAGAGCATTCCCCGCAGACCGACCCTTGCCCTGGGAGGCCAAATCGGGGGTCAGTCTTCGGGGAATAAGCTGTTTGTTCCGGCGGCCAGCATCGCAGCTTTTAAATGGAGCCGCAGTGCCATGGCAACCGGACACCATGGCTCCATTTAAAAGCTTGACTGAGTTAGTCGGGCTTTTTGTGTACGTGCAGGCCGGGCTGAATCGCAGTCCTGGCCTGCACGTACAGGACTGATCATGATTCTGATCCCGCAGGGCTAGACGTGCCCCGTGAGATCAGAATTGCGACCCCCTCTGTACATCTGGTCAAAGTAGACGTACAGAGGGGGTGTACATCCGGGATGTAACAAGCCTGTTACCAGGTAAGATCTAATTTCTCCTTTTGCTGCCCTATTTTTAGCCCACTACTCTAACCATTAGGCTATGCTAGACATCTAGATTCGGAAATACTATTCTACGGACATCAATGTAAATGTCCCCACAGACATCCATATGGGGCACATCCACGTTTGTAAAATCATGTCTGCACCTGGACGTGCTTGCTTTTTTTTCAGACATTCTGGCCTACATGTCCTAGATTGCATTTGGACATCTCTTGTAAAATTACTCTCCACATAAACATGCTGTACTTTATTTTCAAATTCCCCAAAAGGTGGAGACTCATGGAGTGGAGGAGTAGCCCAATGATTAAAGCAGTGGGCTAGACCCAGAGCAACCAGAATTCAAATCCCACTGTGGTTCCTTGTGATCTTGGGCAAGTCACGTAACCCTAAATTGCCTCTGGTACAAACTTAGATTGTAAGCTCTCTGGGGACAGAAAAATACCCACTGTACCTGAATGTAGCTCACCTTGAACGTCTGAGAAAAAAGCATAAGCTAAAATCCAGTTCCCCTTACCAGTGCCTTGCTATAGTTCATTGCGCAGTTGTTGCTACATATCTGATGAACTCTCTCATATCCAAATTGAGATAAGTCACTTCTCAATTTAAACGGAGTATCTCCATGGACGTCTCTATCTCAATACTCACACCTGCCTCAAAAAGAGAACCACAACTCCACCAGATGTGCCCAAAAGTACCTACAGAAGCACACATTTCCTCCAGCATAATTGACTTCCAGTCTTAAAAATTTTAAATAATCTTTCTGACATTTAATGCCATCTGAACAGCATTTTCTATGAGTTTTCAAATAAATTAGTTGCTACCATGCCTTTAAGAAGCCCTGCATAGATCTTATACTCGTAATCATCAGTAATTAGCACACCTAAATCTTCCCATTTAAAATACAGATAGGCATATCCAACCTCTTTGGGCATAAAGTCTTATAGATCCTGGAACTGTTACTCTTTCCCATACCCGTGAGTAATACCTTCTCCATTGGGGGTTCCTCCTAGTGGCTTGCTTCCTCAAGAAGTGGCAGACCTGATCCTACCTAAATCAAATTTCCCTTATAACTCTACATACTCTGGGATATGACCCTCTTCCATGAAGTGCCCAAAGGACTGCAACCCAGATCATTCCACTACTAAATACTCTAACCGACTTTCCTGCTACAAAATCATGTATGAAGATTCTTAATGGCACATATTTACGCACAGAATAGTATTCCAACATATGTGTGGATCTATGCACATGCAATCCGATCAGTGCCGATACCAGTTGTCAACAGTTCAGAATACTACTCGTTGTTTAGCACATCTCTCCTCAGCAGTTTTTCTTTTTTAACCATGATCTTCATAGCAAGTAGATAAAATGTGTGTAACGTGCAGGTCAATATGCATGTAGCAATCTCAGGAAGAAACAGGTACGAAATCCTCACTAACGCTACCAAAGAAGAAAGTGCTGTGCCTCTTCAGACCTTGTGCTCAGTCTTTTGCTCTTCTCTGCTCTTCTCTGCGTATTGATTCATTATCAAGGATTTTAAATGTGCCGTGTGCCTATGTCTGCTGGAGGCTTTGTGCACAGGTAGCTCCTGAGCAAAACATCTTTCTACATAGGCTGCATACAAATTTGTGTACAAAGGCCAAGCTGTCTTGTGTGCAAAGCCTAGCATTTTACTGCTTTGGGCATTTGTCCCTAAGAAACAAATTAAAAAATCCAGAAAATGTAAATATAGCCCTGTAAGTCAGCTGGCTTGCACAATTTTACACTTGCACATTTTTGAGGTTCCTGGCTATATATTGCAGAAAACCTTTATTTGCACTCAAGCAAGTGCCTCAAAATTGCCCAAGAGTATGTTTTCCGGGTGCCTATTTTTATGTACACATAGAGTCTATTATTATGTGATATGCATGGAAGTGTTCCACAGCAGGTAATGGGAGGGGGATGGGATCGGCACTCATACATGTATTATTCAATACGCACACAGGTGCAGATTTGTAATGGCACATACACCAGGGGAAGAAGAAGAAGACAACCAACCCTTTGCAGAAATTATAGGAGTCGCCAAAACAGCGCAGGGAGGACACAGCCACACCACTTAAAAACAAAGAAACCTTTTATTTCGGAAAACCTTCAAAGGTACTGACCCCTAAGGGTGGAGACTCAGGGAATGGAAGAGTAGCCCAATGATTAAAGCAGTGGACTAGTCCCAGAACAACCAGGACCCCCACCCCCAAGGGGTCTGTACCTTTGAAGGTTTTACGAAATAAAAGGTTTCTTTGTTTTTAAGTGGTGTGGCCGTATCCTCTCTGTGCTGTTCTGGTGACTCATGGCACATACACCCACAAAGTTATTCCTGCCTCGGATCAGGAGCTTTTGGAGAAGCACAGAGGCAAATATTATCAAATATCTGCAGTATATGTGATAATGCACCTTATCTACCTAGCTGCTCTGTCATAAAATCACCTTATGGCGCCTCAGGACTTGTCGTATCCCTCAGTTATGTCAACTAGACAACTTATTTTCTTATGCTGCCAGAAAAAGTCCCATAGCCATGTCTCCTGGAGATTTACTTATGTGCATAATATTTTGCATGACAGTGGCATCAGCTTATTTTCATGTTATCTTACTTTAGTGACACCAGTTAATGGAATAGAGAAAAATATTAGGACAAATTAGAACAAGAAACTTATAGCAAAAGTTAATGTACTCTAAAAGAAGTTTTCTTCTAACTGACGTTTCAGTATACTGCATCCTTTCAAAAATTCTTTTTGTCTCCAGGTATCTTCTACACTGCTGCAATTATAGGACCTGCACTTGGATACCTGGTTGGAGGAATATTTCTAAATGTTTATACTGAAATGAACATTCAGTAAGTTAACATCAACATATTTTGCAAAACTGAGGCTCCTAGAAATAATTCTATTGGCATACTTACAGGGAAGGTTTTTAGGAATCATTCAGTATTCAGCATTTCATGCAACCTGCATTGGGTTTGATCCAGGAAGGTGAATAGTGGGGCTGCACATCCTGATGGGATATCCAGCCACACTATCTGCCCTCAGCCGAATCTGCCCCCTGGCCCTGCTGCACGTACAGAGCTGCTGTGTGTGCTGCGGGGGACGGGACGGCAGGGGGGCGGAGAGTAGGCACAGCATTCGTGGGGCCAACCCCCAGATGTAAAGGACCAATTCTGGTGATGGCCCTCTACATCCGGGCCTGCCGGGGGGATGACCAGCTTATTCCACCTCTGAGATGGAATAAGCATTGGCCGCCCCCCGGATCGACCAGGCATCCCCCCAGCAGTGACGACGGAGAGCATGGGGAGTCCCTGCCGCCTGATCCAGGTACCAGCTGCCCCCATTGGGGCCAAGTGGCGAGAAAAGAGGGGGTCCAAGGCAGCAGTCCGGGTGAGCCTCGGGGAGGATGTCCCTGCGGCGATGCAGGGGCATGCTGGACCATTTCCATGGAACCAATCCTGCACTTGTGGGGCTATCTTGCTCCCGCAGTGCAGAATCGGGTCCTAATGGGCCCATCCTGGTCGGGGCCATCCAGACAGCCCGGACCTGCCCCTTCTAAGACTAAACTCATTATCTTTTCAAAACCCTTCCCAACTGCACACACTGATTCTTCTAGGGTAGCATAGAGCCACTGTACAAATGTGTGCTAACATTTTCCCGTAAGGCATGTTAACACAGTGTTTCTGCGAATGAAGCAGTTAGTAAAATATTCATATGTTTTACCTACAGATGTTATCTCAAAAATTCAACTACACCTTCTCAAGGGTATGGTTGTTTTTAGTGTTAATATATCTGCAGAAAAAATAGCAAATACACGTTTTCGCTACTTTAATAAGTAATAGGCGGTCTGATACTCAAAACCTTTAGCAGGCTGGCCAGCGGGAGGCAGATTGCGACATTCAGCGGCACTATCTGGATAATGCCACAGACAGTTAATGGAGGGGTGGTCTGTGGGTGGAGCAGAGGGGCTGCCGGTGCTGCCCAGAGAACCCTGGAGGCGTGAAAAGCAGGCGACTGACAATCGCACTAACCGCTCAGCCCGGGAACTGAATGGCGGCAGTTCCTATCTGTTGGTATTTAAGAGCCACAGCCAACCACCGTGGGGTTTGAGTATTGGCAGTTCTGAAAACTGGGCCCTAGCTCTTTAGTGTTTCAGTAACGTGTTAAAACTCTCATGTCACAGCTATACTTTTATAAAGAGCCTCCTACATCTGCGTTCCACCAGCATGCATAAATCTTGGCATTTTAGCAATTTACACACATACTTTAGCGGGTCACTATTCTATAAGTATACCCATAGGGCAGATGCGGTATGCGTCTGACTGGAGTTTAGGTGGAGCTTAAGCAGAGCGTGTGAATTATAACATACTGTAAGTTACACACGTTCTTTGCGGATGATACCAAAATCTGCAATAGAGAAGACACCCAAGAAGGAGTAGATAACATGAGATCTAGCTAAGTTTGAAGAATGGTCTAGAATTTGGCAGCTGAGATTTAATGCTAAAAAATGCAGGGTCATGCATTTGGGCTGCAAAAATCCAAGGGAGAGGTACAGTGTAGGGTGTGAAGTGCTTCTGTCCATGAAAGAAGAGTGGAACCTGGGCATGATTGCTTCTGATGACCTTAAAGTAGCTAAACAGGTAGAAAAGGTGACAGCAAAAGCTAGAAGGATGCTTGGGTGCATAGGGAGAGGAATGGCCAGCAGAAGAAAGGAGGTGATAGTGCCTCGGTATAAGTCTTTGGTATGACCTCATTTGGAGTATTGTGTGCAGTTCTGGAGACCGCACCTTCAAAAGGATATAAACAGGCTGGAATCAGTACAGAGAGTGGCTACTAAAATGGTTAGTGGTGTTCATTACAAAGCATATAAGGACTGACTTAAGGATCTTAATATGTACACCTTAGAGGAAAGGCGGGATAGAGATTATATGATTAAGACGTTTAAATACCTCCATGGCATAAATGCACAGGAGGAGAGCCTCTTTCAATTGAAAGCAAGCTCTGCTACGAGGGGAGATAGGATGAGGGTGAAAGGGGATAGACTCAGGAGTAATATGCAGAAATATTTCTTTACGGAAAGAGTGGTGGATGCATGGAATAGTCTTGCAGTGGAGGTAGTAGAGATGAGAACAGTATCTGAATTCAAACAAGCATGGGACAAACAGGATCTCTACAGGAAAAGAGGGGACTGTTGTAGTGCTTGATATGGAAGGACAGACTAGATAGGCCATGTGGTCTTTTTCTGCCATCAGGTTTCCATGTTTCTATTTACACCAGTCCTAAATGATCACTTTAAATTAACATGTGCTTTTGACCATTTATGCTAGTATTTTATAAAGAAAAGAAGGCTCCTACTTTTCTTTATAAAGTACCGCTTACGTAGGCACCTACATTTGGACATAAAGTCGGCATCTCCTTATAAAATTACCCTCTAAAGCCTTAAATGGGTATAAACTAGATTGTATGCCTTAGTGTATTAAGTTTGCACACTTTAATATGCTGGCCTCTAAATATTCTCTATTTCAAAACTTGCAGCAATCATATTCAATATGTGTACATCCTAAAACAAAATTTTAGGCAAAGGGAGACCATCAGCAGGGATTTTGAGTGTTAGTGATTCTCTTAAAACACCCAATCTCAGTCATGGGTCTCAACCTGCCTTTCATGTCCTTATATTTTTTGAATTTTTTTGTTGCAATAAAATATCCAGTGATTAACTTTATTTCATCTTTCTTTTCACTGCTACTGTGTCTCGACATGAATCCATGTTTCAAGCCCAAGAGCCTTGCTTCAGGGGAATTTTCAAGTATTCAGCGTTACCTGCTTGGCCAGTGTGCTGCTAAGAATCAAAGGAAGTGATGTCAGATTCCAGTATATAGAGCTGGCAGCCAATAGAATTAAAGCAATGATCGCCATTCAATCTCATTATTTAGTCCTGCAGGTGTCATGGAATTTAAAGTGAAAGGCAGGTTGAGATCGATGACTGAGACTGAGGGATAACAATTCGGCGTTAGAGAATCACTAACACTCGAAATCCCTGCTGATGGTCTCCTTTTGCCTAAAATTTTGTTTTGGGAGGTATTAAATATAATTGTTTCAAGTTCAGAAATAGAGCTCAATTGTTTATAGGAGGCAGATATGAGTGTCAGCATTGTTTGAAGGCTTTCATTAGAGATTGTTATTTATTTATTTTATTTACATTCTCTTATATACCGTGCTATTCTGCATCAGTGCGGTTTACATTGAACAAACTGAAATTACATTGAAGAGGGCATTATAACTTGGAGATAACTATTTTACAGGGAACATGGGCTATGGAGGGTTAAGTGGCTTGCCCAAGACCACAAGGAGCACCTGTGGGACTAGAAACCCCAGTCCTTCCGGCCCAAGGTTGCTGTCCTCTAGTGGGATTTGAACCCCCGACCTTCCGGCCTGAAGTACCTTGCCCCAACCACTAGGCCACTCCTCCACTCCTATTATTATATTATTATTGGCCTCTAAATATTGGCATATTGATGGAAAAGCTTAAATATTCTGCATTGTATCATCCTGTGCCTTTCAAATGAAAAATGTGAAAGATTCAAAACTTAAAATGAGGGACCAATGATTACAAAAGAATGCATAATTACAGAGGGATAGTGTTTTGACAAATATTAACAGATATATGAGGTTCCTTTTATAATGAAGTTCTTATAGGCATTGCATGATTGGTTAAGCTGGTTGTATTTTTGATGCCAGCACTGGGCAGTCTTTTGACTCATTGTTGTTTAATGTGCATTATTAGGAAATAAGCCCCGTTGACAGTAATGGAGCCTGGGTGAAATGATGTGCATTAATGTAATAATGGAGAAGAAGAAATCTGTGCTTTGGATTGTAAACCCTCTAGACAAGGAAGTGCCTACTGTACTAGAATGTAACCTGCCTTGACCTCTTATTTGGAAAAGAGAGTATTAAATCGGAATCCAAATATTTGTCCCATCCCGTAGTGGTTCATGTTACCAGAGACTTGGGGTAGGAGTGACCTGTAATCTCTCTTTCTGTGGAATTTAATCTGTGAAAAGTGTTGATCAAATTCTGGAGTTCAGAAGCCTTAGAGGTAAAATCCAGTGCAAAATTATGTAAGCAAGTGATAAAGAAACATTCACAGTCATTGTAAAACTTGGTTCACTTACTGCTCATTTGCATCGGTGTACTGTAAACACAAGGTACTGTAACTCTCTCTCTCTCTCTATCTCTTTTCTACAGCACTGATCTCACTCCTGAAAACCCACTATGGGTTGGAGCCTGGTGGATAGGCTTCCTGGTAGCTGGAGCAGCTTCAGTTCTTGTCGCTTTTCCCATCTTGGCTTACCCTCGAAGTTTGCCAGGTATATTGATAAAGAAGGCAGTAAACAGTCCATTGTATTCATGTGTTCATCACATTACCGATCTGTATTCTTTGTTTTACGCACAAGCAAGTGAGTTCACACTTTTCTTGTTTTATTTTTTTATTTAGAACCACAACATACAACATCATCAGTAGAAACACCATGTCCATGTGCCAATAGATAGTCAATCAGTATTTTAGTATCAGTAAAATGTGGTTATATTTTATAGGTTATTCCCCCCTCCCCGCTTTCCCTCTCCCAACCCCCCTCATCCTCATCCTCCATTCTTGTTTTTATTACATTAGTAGAGTGCCACACAAATTTACATACATTTTTTTGAGCAGATAAAGATTTGTGACTCAGAATTTCTGCGCTATTGGGGCTGTTTCTGGGAGCCTATTTTATGAAGGTACAGAGGTGCCTATGTTGTTTTTATAAAATAGACTTAAAATAGATTCCTTTTTGCACTGGTCACTTAGACAACTTGTTATAAACTCAAGCCCATAATGATCAAATCCTTTAAACTTAATGAGTATCTATATACATGTGCCTTTGCAGCTGAGCAGGCACATGAAACAGTGGCCCATTAAATGGCTATGCAAAGCATGTTTAATGTTCTACCCTGTGCCTGGTACTGTGGAATAAAACCTATCTTCCAGGAAATAAACAGTACATAGAAAGAAAAAATCAAGAGGGGTGACTAGGACAAGGAAGAGGCAACAAAGGAAAAAAACTAAACAAACCTTTGGGTGCTATTTATCAAGCGTTTTATCCATAGACGCATAGGGGTTCATTCTGATCCTCATTTAGCAGATCCGGACATCCATACCCACTAAACTTCCAGATCGCACTGGCGGCCACAGAGCTCCCCGCACATATAGCCGACTTGTGAAGGGAGATCTGTGCATGGACAGAAGCGGGTGGGCTGGGGGAGGAGGGAGGGCAGACGGTGGGCAGGAATGTGACCCCAGACGTATAGGGCGATTCCGGGGTCGGCCATGTAAACGGGGGACTTACTCCACCTCAGAGGTGGAATAAGTCCCCTTGGGTGTTGGGGGACCGCAGAGCCGTGCAAAATCAAAGAGGTGAGGGGATGCAGGGGGTTTCCCGCAGCCTGATCCTGGCCATGGAAGCCCAAATCAGGGGTCAGGCTGCAGAGAAAGACGTTTATTTTCTGCAGCAGAGGATCGCGGTCCTGAATGGAGCTGCGGTGCCATGGCACTGTGGCTCCATTCAGGAGACTGGCTGAGCTAGCCGGGTAGTTGGCTGGACGTCTGGGGTGCCTGAATCGGGGCCCGTCGCGGATGTTCGGCCACTGTGCCATGATTCTGCTCCCACGGGGATGTCGAGCCCCCGCAGGAGCAGAATCAGGCGCATTGTCTGGATGTCTGGACGGCCTGGGGATGCATAACTTAGAATTGGCCTCCATGAGGTAATTTTATGAAGGGGGGCACCTAGCTTAATCATGTTTTCAGGGGCAGTTTTATAAAGTCAGATAGATGCCTACTGATCTTAAGTGTCAGATCTCGCACCTACATTGCCTCTACATAAATTGTAATCTGCATTCTACCCACATTGCGCTCAAACTGCACCTAGCAAAGTATGCACCAGTTAGAATGTTATAGCAGGCCATTTACACACATATGTGGCCACCTTTGTATGAAAATGACTTTAGAAAATGACCTCTAAGATGGGGGAAAACCCTCAATAAACAGGCTGCTTTATTTGGTAATAAGAAAGGGTCCCATATTTAAAGGAATTAATACAATTAGCAGACCTGCTAACTGTGTTAATCCCCATGGCTGGGATATTCAGCAACGCTAACACGGTTAGTGCTGATGAATATTTGCGGGTGCTGTTAACTGCACACCTCGATGCTAACCGGTTAGCACTGGGACGTTCTAGGGACAGTATCTGGCGATTACCATCTGGGAACACAGTGCAGAAGGCGGTCAGTAAACCTTTAGAACTGATGAAATACTGATGAACAACTCATAAACTAATAGAAGGATTTTGTATGTAAAATGTCATTTGATTGCCAGCCGGTGCAAATTGTATAAAACCAGTGTGATATGATCAAAATGATTAGTTCTTGTAATGACTTGCGCAGCAGAATTTTCAATGATCTGAAGTATTTGAGTGATATAAGTTGGCTCGAATAACCATATGAAGATTATTTTTGGATAAGAATGTTTTTCATCTATGAATAATGTTTAATTTGTAAAAGGCATTTCTGGATACCACCTGAATTTAGTGTTGCATAGTCAACTGCGTATCAAGAGTCACATACCTAAATTTCTAGCTCGAGTAGATATTGAACAAGTCCAGTTGTCAACTTTCAATTGTATAGGGACAGTCTGCGGTAGAGCCCAGCTCAGCTTTATTTATGTTCAGGGTCAGCTGATGATGGGGCGTCCATGTCTTCAGTGTTTTAATATACCAAGCAGCAGCATCTCCCAATTTAGTTGTAATAGGAATAAAAAATTGAATGTCATCTGCATAAATGTGGTAATTATGATCCAGTATCATAAATAATTTACATATGGGGCAATATACAAGAGACGGCAAACCCTTGAGGAACCCCTGAGGTTAGTTGTGCCCAACCGATCTTGTGGAGGCCTATTCCCTACTGGACATCCAACCCCTGCACAGCCCCTCAGAATTGGGTCTACCGGCTTGTACATGCAGGCCGGCGCTGTTTCTGAAGGGCCACACGTCCAGCCACATCCACATCGAACTCCGCCTGGCTCTGTAATGGAGCCGCAGTGCCATGGCGTCTCATTATCATGGCACCATGATTCCATTACAAAGCCACCACCACGAATGTCCTTTCCTCGCAGCCAGACCCCTGATCCAGCCTCCCATGCCAGGGTCCAGCTGCACACCTCCCATGCCAGGGTCCTGCACACCTCCCTGTTGTGTCCCCGCATGCCGCTGCTGCTACCCTGTGTTCAGGGAGACTTATTCCACCTTTGAGGTGGAATAAGTCCACCATTTAATTGGCATTCCCCAGATACACAGGGCCGACCTCAGAATTGATGGCCTGCCAATGCACCATCCTCACTCAGCCTTCTACCTGCTCCTGTCTCAGGTTCCCTGTACAACTCCGCTGTTCGTACAGGGAGCCTTGCATGGGGATGTACATCCAGGCAGGGCATACATCCCTGCTATTCGTGGCTCAGAATGACCCTGCGTTGGATTAGAGATGCCTCTCATCAAGTCTGCATAACAACAGAAAACAATCTACCTTGTCAAATGCTATGGAAACATTGAGAAGAACTAAGATAAAAGCTCTTCCTTGATAAAATACTAACAGACAGCATTCCATCAAAAATGGATATTAGGCAAGGAAGCATTCTTCTAGTAGATCAAACAGCTTTTTTGTTCCTTTTATCAAGCTGAAGAGAGAATTTGAGAAGAAGCTTGCTGAGGAAGCAAAAAGGCATAATAAAGACTTTTTCAAGTACATTCATAGCAAAAAAACCTGTGAGAGTCAGTTGGACCATTAGATGATAGAGGGGTAAAAGGGGCACTAAGAGGGGACAAGGCCATAGCGGAGAGACTGAATGAATTTTTTGCTTCAGTCTTTACTGAGGCAGATGTAGGAATGTTACCCATGACTGAAATAGTATTTAAAGGAGATGCTGCAGAAGAATTGAAAGAAATATTGATACACCGGGAAGATGTACTACATCTATTTGGTAAACTGAAGAGTAGCAAATCACCTGGACCGAATAGTATACATTCGAGGGTGTTGAACTGAAATCTGAGATTACTAATATCAGATCTGCAATCTGTGAACTATCATTAAAATCATCTGTAATACCTGAAGACTGGAGGATGGCCAATTTAACGCCAATTTTTAAAAAAGGTTCCATGGGTGATCCGGGAAACTACGCACCGGTGAGCCTAATGTCAATACCAGGAAAAATGGTAGAAATCATCATAAAGAACAAAATTACTGAACATGTAGATAGTTATAGTTTAATGGGAGACAGCCAACATGGCTTTAGCCAAGGAAGATCTTGTCTTACTAATCTGTTATGTTTTTTTGAAGGTGTGAATAATCAGGTAGACAAAGGTGAGTCAGTTGATATAGTGTATCTGGACTTTCAGAAAGCCTTTGATAAGGTCCCTCATCAGAGACTTTTGGCAAAACTAAAAAGTCATGGGATAGGAGGCAGAGGGTAGGGCTAAATGGTCAATTTTCCCAATGGAGAAAGGTGAATAGTGTAGTACCCCAGGGATCTGTGCTGGGTCCGCTGCTTTTTAACATATTCATAAATGACCTGGAAAGGGGAATAACGAGTGATGTTATTAGATTTGCAGATGACACAAAACTATGTAAAGTTGTTAAAACCCATGAGGATTGTGAAAAATTGCAAGAGGACCTTGATAAATTGGAAGACTGGGCATCAAAATGGCAGATGAAATTTAATGTGGACAAGTGCAAAGTTATACACCTAGGAAAGAACAACCCAAATTCCTATTCATCTCTGCAGGCCAGTCCAGGAAAGGTAGGGGTAGTCAACCCCCTCCAGCAGTTGAGGACTGAAAGATACAAAGTCTTGCTGACACCCAATCCAGCTCCCCCTGGTTCCAGAGACTCGGTCTTCAGTCCTCAGCAGCTGGATAGGATGTTGTTTGTGTGGCTTCCAAGTGGTTTGTTAAGCAGGAGAATTAGCAGAGATAGGGTCTAGGTCTTCAAGACGTTTTCAGGGTATATACCTTTAAAAAAAATAATAATAAAAGAGAAAGTTCTTCTGGTATGCTCTAGCAGGGCAGTAAGTCCAGGGAGTTGATTTTGAAGTTTCCGGTGCATCGGGAGAGAAGGGGCAGAAGAGGCAGAGCCTGCCTCGCCAAGACCGGTAACGCCATTTTTCTCTGCCTGAAGGAAGTGCCTGGGAGCCCCAGCCTTACTCCCCTTGCCCTTCGGAACAGCTGATCACTGTCCGCAGGCTGCGAAAGGGTGTTACTCAGTCGGGGGCAGTCTGGAAGGAGGTAAGCTGTGCCGCGGTGGGGATCCGGATGGCACGGTGATTTCAGGCCTAGCTGACCGGCGGCAAGTCAGTAGTTTTAGCAGCACATGCTGCCGGTCTTGGCAGCGTGCGCTCAGTGTGGAGGCAGCCGCGGTTTGACGGGGCCTGGTTTGTGCAGATCGTGTGTGTGTCGCAGTGGGGTGTTAAAGAGAGATTTCGGCGTGATGGACAGCGAATCGTTGAAGGGTGAGCTGGTGAACCGGTCTCAAGAAAAGGCGGGAATAGCGGCCATTTTAGTGGAGAAGTGGGCTGCTCCCGCGCTGCTGTAGAAACCCGTTAAAAGGAAAGCAAAATCAAAAAAGCCTGCTGAGTCTGAAAAGCCTGTGGGGCAGGTTCAGTCCAAGGTATTGGGCTTACAGGAAGGTTTGGAGCCCCTGTTTTCGGCGGACTTTATTCTCTCTATGCTTAAAGCTTATTGCTTAAAGAGAGAGCAGGCAAAAGGCAGTTCGGATTCTCTTTTGGGGCCAGGGCCTCAGAGAGAGAATTTTAGCATGGGGGAGGACCAGGGGGAGGGTTCATCCCATGGAGGCCGAGAGTTGGAGTCGGATTTCGGTATCTGGGGACAGCAGGCCTCGGTCTCTCCGTTCAGAGGACGGGGAGCTTATGGCAGAGTCGGCTTTGGATCCGTGGGCAGCGGACTTGGAAGAGGGAGAGATTGCGCCAGGCGATGATCCCAACATGTTACGAGTCTTTCGAAGGGAGGAGCTAGGGGCTCTCATAGCTCATTCCCTATCTGCCTTAAATTTACACACTCCGGTGGTACAAGAGGAACCTCTGGAAGATCCGCTGCTCCAAGGGTTTAAGGCAGAACAGAAGTGCTTCCCGGTCCATAGGGTTATTAAGCAGATGGTGGAATCGGAATGGGAGTGCCCAGAGGCCTCCCTCAGGGGTAGTCGGCCCATTGGGTGCCTGTACCCAATTCCAAAGGAGGAAAAAGAGTTGTTGCATATACCGAAGGTGGATGCATTGGTGTCGGCCATAACGAAGAAGACTACGATTCCGGTGGAAGGCGGACCAGCCCTTAAAGACCTTCAGGACCGGAAGTTGGAGTCTATCCTTAAGCAGGCTTTTGACTCTAGTGCGCTGGCTCTGCAGGCGTCGATTTGTGGAGTGTATGTCTTTCGAGCTTCTATTCATTGGCTCCAAGGAAAGGGGGTTATAAGGATGGCTCTTCTTCAGAGGGGCCTAAGCTGGAATCGGCAGCGGCTTATTTAGTGGATGCCTGTTATGATTTGCTTAGAATATCAGTGAAGACTATGGCTTCGGTCATTGCGGCGAGACGTTTTCTCTGGTTGCGCAATTGGGCGGGGGACGCATCGTCTAAGTCGCGGCTTAGTAAGCTGCCATATAAGGGCAAGTTGCTGTTTGGAGAGGCATTAGATAAGATTGTTAAGGACCTGGGAGATTCTAAGAGCGGCAGGCTTCCGGAGGACTGGCCTAAGGGGCCGTGGCCGGGCGGCCTGCAGAGAGGTCAAGGAAGAGAGTTTTGCAGATTTCGGACGACATGATATACTCTGTACCAGAGGGGTCATTTCGTTTCAAGAGGGCAGCCCTTTTGGGGGGCCCAGGGATTTGGCAGGGGTTATGTCCCGCCCCTGCAGAATCAGTCCAAAAATCCGCAATGAAGGTGGGAAGGCCCAGGCGGAAGCTCCGGTAGGCGGGCGGTTGCAGCAGTTTTATTCCGCCTGGGCCGCCATCACAACGGACCACTGGGTTCTGTAAATCATTCGCGAGGGGTATGCGCTGGAGTTCCAGCATCCTCTAGTGGAGACCTTTGTGGTATCCCCTTGCAAAGCACGAGCGAATTTGGAAGCGGTGCGTGGCACTCTTCAGAGGTTGTTGGATCTTCGGGCAGTGGTCCCGGTGCCCGGAGACCAGTGCGGGTTAGGTCGATACTCGATTTACTTTGTCATTCCCAAAAAGGTTTGTTTCGGCCCATCCTGGATCTCAAGCATGTCAGCCACTGTCTGAGAGTGCCACACTTCAGGATGGAAACTCTGAGATCAGTGATTTTAGCAGTAAAGCCTGGAAAGGTTCTTTTGTCCATAGATTTGACGGAGGCCTATTTGCACATTCCGATCAGGCCAGATCATCACAGGTTCTTGCGGTATACTGTTCCTATGGGGCATTTTCAGTTCCAGGCTCTGCTCTTTGGGCTGGCAATGGCGCCACGCACCTTCACAAAGGTTATGGTGGTAGTGGCGACGGCGTTGCAGAAGGAAGGGATTTGAGTTCATCCCTACCTCGACGATTGGTTGATTCGAGCGGACTCAGAGGCGGAATCATTCGTGGTAACAGGTCGAGTAGTAGAGTTCTTGGAGGGGCTCGGGTGGTCAACTGGGCAAAGAGTCAACTTCAGCTAGTGCACTGTCTGGTGTACTTAGGAGCGGTACTTAGGAGCGGTGTTCGATATGGTGCTCGGATCGGTAAGTCTGCCCGAGGGCAGGGTGCAAAGGATTCTGGGGCAGGTGACGGGGTTTTTGCGCATGGCAGCTCCGTCGGCTTGGAGGTAAATGCAGTTGTTGGGGTCCATGGCGGTGGCGCTAGATCTCGTGCCTTGGACCAGGGCCCTTATGTGGCCGCTCCAGAGGTCACTCCTGTCTCGTTGGTCTCCACAGGAGCATCTCCTGTCCCGAAAGCTGGTGTGTCCAGAGGATGTGAGGGCAAGCCTGAGCTGGTGCCTGGAGCCTAGTCATCTTCGGGCAGGAATGCCCTTAGAGCAGCCGGATTGGATATTGGTCACTATGGATGCCAGTCTCTCCGGCTGGGGAGCACATTGTCTGGGGCAAGTGACACAAGGCTGCTGGACCTCTGAGGAGGCGCAGTGGTCCATAAACAGGTTGGAGATGCAGGCAGTGTGCTTCCCCTTGTGGGACTTCCAAAGCCTAGTGGAGGGTATGGCAGTTCTGGCATTTTCCGACAATGCAGTGACGGTGTCCTATATCAACCGGCAGGGAGGGACAGGCAGTACCCTATTGCTGGAGGAGAGTCAGCGGTTGCTGCAGAGGGCCATCTGGTAGCATTGTCGGCGGCGCATGTGGCAGGAAAGGACAACATACAGGTGGATTATCTCAGTCAGAATGTTCTGGATCCCAGAGAGTGTGAGCTGAATGCGGCAGTGTTTCACGACCTCACTGTGCATTGGGGTCAGCCGGTTATGGATATGATGGCCACGGTTGACAATACCAAAGCGCCAAGGTTTTTAAGCAGGCGCAGGTCTCACATGTCGGAAGGCCTGGATGCGCTGGTGCAGCCATGGCAGAAGAACGGACTGCTGTATGTTTTTCCGCCATGGCCGATGGTAGGTTGAGTCATTTGGAAAATAGTGGGTCACGAGGGGCAGGTAATTCTCGTTGCCCCCGACTGGTCACGGAGGCCCTGGTATGCGAATCTGAGGCGTTGTCTGGTGGCTCAGCCATGGAAATTGCCCGATCGGATCAATCTGTTGAGTCAAGGACCAGTGTTTGATGCCGCAGGTGGATCAGTTGTCGCTTATGGGTTGGCTCTTGAGTGGGAGCGTTTGCGGCACCGGGGGTACTCGGCAGGAGTGATAACTACTATGTTGAGGTCCAAGAAGCGGTCGACATCCTTGGCTTATATTCGGGTTTGGCGTATCTTTGAAAATTGGTGCGGTGAGCAGGACATTAGGCCGTTTGCCTTACGGATGCTGGAGATTTTGCATTTTCTGCAAGAGGGACTCGATAAAGGGCTGGCTCTCGGCTTGCTTAAGGTGCAGTTGGCGGCTATAGCTTGTTTTAGGGGCCGGGTGCAAGGGCAGATGTTGTCGACACATCCGGACGTGCTGCAGTTCTTTCGGGCAGTTAAGAATGTTAGGCCTCCACTTCGCAGGATTGTTCCTGCTTGGGATTTGAACTTGGTGCTGGAAGCGTTGACGGCAGCACCCTTTGAGCCCTTAGCTACGGTATCGTTAAACATTTTGTCTTGGAAGACTGCCTTTCTGGTGGCGTTGTGCTCGGCAAGGAGGATTTCGGAGCTTCAGGCGCTTTCGTGTAGAGAATAGTTTTTGCATTTTTCAGTGGAGAAGGTGGTATTGCGAACGGTACCGTCTCTTCTTCCGAAGGTGGTGTTGGTTTTTCATTTGAATCAGGCTATTTCACTGCCAACCTTTCCTCAATGAGGAGAGGATCGAGCGCTGTGAAAGCTAGATCTAGGACAGATACTCCATCGTTACCTGAAGAGGACAGAGGTTTTCCGTAAGTCTGACCGGTTGTTTGTGCTATTTGCAGGCCCTCGCAAGGGTGAGCCGGCGTCTGAGGCCTCAATTGCACGTTGGGTGAAACAAGCTATTGGGACAGCGTATGAGGCGCAAGGGAAGAGAGCTCCGGGGGAGCTCAGAGCTCATTCTACTCGAGGTCAGGCGACTTCATGGGCGGAGCTCGTCTTGGTGCCTTCGGTGGAGATTTGCAGAGTGGCGACCTGGTCGTCTCTTCACACTTTTGCTAAACATTACTGGTTGGATGTCCAGACAAGGGAAGACGCAAAGGTTGGGGCATCAGCGATTCTGGCGGGGCTGCGGAGGTCCCTCCCGTAGTGGGGTACTGCTTTGGTACGGCCCTACCTTTCCTGGACTGGCCTGGAGAGACGAATAGGAAGGAGAAATTAGACCTTACCTGCTAATTGTCTTTCCTTGAGTTCTCTCCAGGCCAGTCCAGGACCCTCTCGATGTCTTTGCATGTGCAGAAGTAATAGTGGATACGAGCGTGCTGGTTTCAGCGGCTAAAGTCTTCCATTGATCAAGTGGGTGTCGTATTATGTGACACGAGAGACTTCTGGACCTTTGAGGGGGAAGGCTCTGAGTTTTTCCTGTCCTGTCTCTCCCGAAGAGGGGGGAGGAGCGGGAGAGCTACTTAAAAAAAAAAAAAAAACAAAAAAAAAACAGAAAAAGGGGGGAATAAATGAGTGAACAGAAGGACTTGCGCAAAAGGGAGAGCGCAGTGAAGTTGTCTAAGTTTGTAGGTTTATTATAAGATCAGCTTTTAGTTAGTTAGTTGTGGTAGTCGTTGTCATGAGGTGCACTGGAGTGGAAGCTGCTTTGTCAATAGAAGACTGAGTCTCTGGCACCAGGGGGAGCTGGATTGGGTGTCAGCAAGACTTTGTATCTTTCAGTCCTCAGCTGGTGGAGGGGGCTGACTACCCCTACCTTTCCTGGACTGGCCTGGAGAGAACTCAAGGAAAGACAATTAGCAGGTAAGGTCTAATTTCTCCTTATGGTTACACGATGCAAGGTTCCACATTAGGAACCACCACTCAGGAAAAAGATTTAGGCATCATCATGGATAACATCTTAAAACCCTCCATCCAGTGTGCAGCGGTGGCCAAGAGAGCAAATAGAATGCTAGGTATCATAAGGAAAGGAATGGAAAATAAAACAAAGGATATTATAATGCATCTGTATCGTTCCATGGTGTGACCGCACCTTGAATATTGTGTGCAATTCTGGTCACCATATCTTAAAAAGGATATAACGTTATTAGAAAAGGTTCAGAGAAGAGCCACCAAAATGGTAAAGGGGATGGAAGGATACCCCTATAAAGAGAGGCTAAAAAAGGTTAGGGCTCTTCAACGTGGAAAAGAGACGGCTGAGGGGAGATATGATAGAGGTCTATAAATTAATGAATGGAGTGTAACGGGTAAATGTAGATCGATTGTTTACGTCATCAGAATATAGAAAGACTAGGGGACATGCAATGAAGCTACAGGGTAAACTATTTAAGACTAATAAGAGAAAATATTTTTTCACTCAACGTGTAATCAAACTCTGGAATTTTTACCGGAGGATGTAGTAAAAGTTGTTAGTGTAGCTGGGTTTAAAAAAGGTTTGGACAAGTTCCTGGAGGAAAGGTCCATAAATCATTATTAAAAGGGACCCAGAGTATCAATGCTTGAACCAATACAAGCATTGTGGAACCTGTGTCTTTTGGGGAAACTGCTAGGTACGTATGACCTAGATTGGCCACTGTTGGAAACAGGATACTGGGCTTGATGGACCTTGGTCTGATCCAGTATGGCATCTCTTATGTTCTTATGCTTCGAGTCTCAATAATCGAAACAGTCACATCTATGGAGAGAACTTGTGATATTTGCAAAATATGCTACACCTTCTGCCATATATCCCATCAGAATGGTTGTTGATTAAGCATTCAAACACCAAGTGGTTGAGAGTGCTGGGAGCTTTTTTGCAATGCCAACAGCAGTTCTTATGCATCAGCTCGGCACACTAGATTTTCCAAAATAAATGGTGGTCAAAAAAGTTTAAAGACTGTATTAGGTTAGCAGAGAGAGAAAAACAATAGTGTCCATGAAATGTCATCCTCCAATACCCCTGTGTTGTGCTTCCACACATTTTCAATGCCCTTAGGGGGCTTAGCTTGCATAAATCTCAAGGGTCAAAGACTTGCAATTCCCCTTCTCAATGACTTGGAAGCATACATGTTGCAACTCAGCTTCAAGCATCAGGTTCTGGAGATCAATAGTGCTTTTAGATAAACAAGAGTCAGCTGCTGCCATCTTAAAGCACCGAAACTCCAAACTTGGAACAGAGCTCTAGGAAAGAGACAAAGGAACCATTCTCCACAATTTGCCCCACGTTTCTAATCTCCAAACTTTGCTAGATGTGCCGTGATATTATTTTATTTCCATTTTAGTTCTGTGCCATATAGCATATAAGACAGACTGCCAGCAGGGAGCCTCTTACCCATTATCAAGTAGGGCTAACGTCATCGCTCGTATCATGGAAAATCCGTTTAAGTCTGATGGCAGTGCAAACCCCGGCATAGCATACTGGGGAATGGGAGATAGGAGGGGCCTGTACATAGTGAGATGTGCTAGTGATTGTAGGCACTGTAGCAGGCCAAATGGGCCACGTGATACCAGTAAATATCATGAAATACATTTCCTCCATCTTCCTTGGCTGAATTAAGGATCACAGTGCCATCCTAGGTCACTTACCCTTCAAAAGAAACCTGGGTGACACTTCAACCTTAATGTAAAATGTCCTTGAACACGATTCAGACAACATTTTTCTATATTTCTATAAAGGAAAAAAGGGATTATAGCAGTTGTTATGAAAGGGCAGACTAGACAGGTCTTTTTCTGCTGTTATGTTTCTATGCAATATATAATTAATTTGGACATCATTTTAATTGCCTTATCCCATCCTCACCAAAAAATCATAAGGGGATGGGATGAGGGATCTAATAGCTTTGTCATATTAAGATTTATTTATTTAACAGGTTTTATATACCGCTTTAACTTTCAAAGATCAATTGGCCTTTCAACATACTTGTTAAACAGAATCCCAAGTTACTTAAGATGTAGGGGATTACACTTAAAATCATATGTTCCAACATCCCTTTTGGTGGTAAAATCATTTTTGGGGCATTACATCTGACATCTTTCAGTTGATTCTATATTCCAAGAATTGGGAGATAATTTATATGACCTTCATGAGCCTGGAGAGCAAGATCTTTGGCTTAGTTAAAAGTAATAGGTCATCAGCATATGTTGCCATCTTACATTCAAAATTGGTCCCCTGTGCACTTTGATAGATGGCTAATAGTACTGGTTTGAGATCCAAATCAAACAATAAGGGAGAAAGGGGGCAGCCCTGCCTAGTACCTTTATTTACCTTCACAGGGCTTGATATGCCATTATTGGCGTCAAGCATAGAGGAGGGATTGGTGTAAAACAACAATCTACTCTATAGAGTCAAAAGCATTTTCAGCATCCAGTGAGGCCACTATTAGTACAATGTCCCAGTGCTTAACAGTTGCTAAACGTTCATGAAACAAGTGGACATTTTTGCCAATATATTGTCCAGCCATAAATCAACCTATTCTGATTCTATAACAGATTCTTGGAATCTGCTAAGGCAATGCTGGGAGCTCCCATCTCAGAGAGGTTGATACAAGAGGCTATCAACTCTTTGCTACTGCAGAAGGCCCCTGGACCTACTGGGCTCACCGTAGGATTTTATAAACATCATACTCCTGTCAGGGGAGGCCCAAGGGGGGTGCGGGGCCATGTGCGGAGACTCGGTGCGGGGCCTCATTTGCATAAGGGACTCATTTGCATAAATATTTGCATAATGTTACCATACACTAACTTTTAGTAAACATGCCTCTTAATGAGTGTATGGATAAAGAAAGACTAAAAGATTTCTACATTACTATAATCCAGTGCCAACTGCCAGGCACATTAGGAACTACTACAAACACTGCCCATTTAGAACCCATAGCAAACCTGCCGTATCATAATGGCACTACCAGGACTCACAAAGCACAAGACCCTACCTATCAAAAGGCAACACTACAAATATTAAACCAATACATTTCAGAGAACAACAATACATGACCAACTGGGGAAAGAGAACAAGTGGCAATGTCAAATAGGAATTACATAAACAGAATACCTCAGCTCAGTTACACGTGCAGAACATAGACCGTCACCAAACAAGAAATCACAGTGTAGAAACAGGAAGACAATAATTAAACTGGGAACCCCAAAAGCCCAACAACACTGTAGAAATAAAACTATAAATTAATTTCCTCTTGTACTAAACAAAGCGCAGACGTTAATGATGCACATTTCCCAGAGCTGGCATATTTCAGTTAATAAATTCAATAAAGAGATATTTTTCTACCTTTTTGTGCATTTTTTTTCAGTTGCAATTGCTCCAGCCACTTTCTTCTGGTTTCTTCGTGTCTTCTGCTAACTCTCCATCGTCTGCTGTCCATTTGTCCTTTCTTCACTTTTCTAGTTTTTTTCCATTCTCTCTCTACATCTGCTTTAACATACTAATCTCTCTCCTTTTGCTCTTTCCTCATTCCTATTTCATCCACTCAAATTTTACCCTGCCATCCTCAATCCCCACTTACTCTCCCAATATCCGGCCAATTGTAGATTTGTCTTCCCTCCCACACAAAATATTTTTTCTCTCTCCATTTCACTCTCCCAACTCTATCCTATTCTAATCCTCCCCCAACATCAGCTCCCTTCTAGTTCCAGCCCCACCCAGCATCCGCTCCCTTCTAGTCCCCGCATCAGCCCATTTCCAGTCCTAGACCCCCATCAGCCCATTTCCAATCCTATCCTAGCCCCACCATCAGCCCATTTCCAGTCATAGCTCCCCCATCTGAGTCCCTCCATCAGCTCATTTCCAATCCCAGCCCCCATAAGCCCATTTCTAGTCCTATCCTAACCCCACCATCAGCCCATTTCCAGTCCTAGCTCCCCCATCCGAGTCCCTCTATCAGCTCATTTCCAATCCCAGGCCCCAACAGCCCATTTCCAGTCCTATCCTAGCCCTCCATCAGCCCATTTCCTGTCCTAGCCCCCCTCACTCAGCCCATTTCCAATCCTAGCTCCCTCCCCTCACAGCCCATTTCCATTCCAAGCCTCCCTCCCCATCAGCTATTTGTAGTTCAAGCCTTCCTTCAACTCAGCCCATTTCCATTCCAAGCCCCCGTCCCCATCAGCTATTTGCAGTTCAAGCCCTCCTTCCACTCAGCCCATTTCCAGTCCTAGCCACCCCCCAGCCCATTACCAGTCCTAGCCCCCCCATAGCCCATTACCAGTCCTAAGCCCTCCATAACCCATTACCAGTTCTAAGCCCCCCATCAGCCCACTTCCAGTCCTAAGCCCCCCATCACCCCATTTTCAGTCTTAGCCCCCCATAGCCCATTACCAGTCCTAACCCCCATCAGCCCATTTCAAGTCCTAGCTCCCTCCCCTTACAGCCCATTTCCATTCCAAACCCCCCTCCCCATCAGCTGTTTGTAGTTCAAGCCCTTCTTCCACACAGTCCATTTCCATTCCAAGCCCCCGTCCCCATCAGCTATTTGCTGTTGGAGGCCTCCTTCCGCTCAGCCCATTTCCACTCCTATCAACTCCCCCAGCCCATTACCAGTCCTAAGCGCCCCATCAGCCCACTTCCAGTCCTAAGTCCCCCCCATCACCCCATTTTCAGTCTTAGCCCCCCCATAGCCCATTACCAGTCCTAACCCCCCATCAGCCCATTTCCAGTCTTAGCACCCCATAGCCCATTACCAGTCCTAACCCCCCCATCAGCACATTTCCAGTCCTAGCCCCCCCTATAGCCCATTACCAGTCCTACCCCCCCATCAGCCCATTTCCAGTCCTACCCCCCCATCAGCCCATTTCCAGTCTTAGCCCCCCCATAGCCCATTACATCCTAACCCCCCTTCCATCAGCCCATTTCCAGTCTTAGGCCCCCCATCAGCCCATTACATCCTAACCCATCAGCCCATTTCCAGTCCTAACCCCCCATCAGCGCACTTCCAGTCTTAGCCCCCCCCCATAGCCCATTACCAGTCCTAACCCCCCTCCCCCCATCAACCCACTTCCAGTCTTAGCCCCCCCCATAGCCCATTACCAGTCCTAACCCCCCCATAGCCCATTACCAGTCCTAACCCCCCTCCCCCCATCAATCCACTTCCAGTCCTAACCCCCCCCCATAGCCCATTACCAGTCCTAACCCCCCTCCCCCCATCAGCCCTGATAGATTTTTTTAAAAAAAACCGGCTGCTGCTGCCGCTGCCGCCATGGCAGCGACAGAATCAAATGTCCCGCTGCAGGGCCCCACCTGCCCGGCAGAGCCTCCCTGAGCTTTCCCAGAATTTTGCCCAGTTCTTAACAAATCAAAATTCTTCATCTTTGCACCATCATCTCATTGATTTAGTGAATACAGAACAGAAGTATTTGTTTAGCATTTTAACTTTTTCAATACCACTTTTCATGAATCTGTCCTCGGCACTTAGGCTATGAGCTTGATATTCAAAAACACCTAAGCTCCTAACTTTAAACTCCTATTTTAAGCAACAAGTTTTCAGCAGAAAATTCATCCTAATATAGAAGCTTAAAATTTATGGGGGATATTCAAAGGCATTTGCATTGTTTTATAGACCTGCAGTCTGTAAATACAGCTTAGTGGGGTCTTCAGCAGTCCTAACACAGTTAGTGCCGCTGGATATTCGCAGGTACCATTGCTACATGCCCCACTGCGATGCGCTTTGCATTGGGGCGTCTTGTGGGCACTCCAGGGCAGAGCAGACGTGGCAACCGTCACTAACTGGGTAGCGGCAATATTGAGCCACTGTCTGGTTAGTGACCCACAGGTAAAGTTAGGCACGGCAAAGGCTGCCCTAACGTTATCCATGGGAGCTAACTGGGCAGCGGCTTCATATCGCCGCTGTACGGTGACCCAGATATTTAATGCCAGTGGCCGTATATGACCCCAGTTCTAGCCACCACCGCTGAATGTTGGGCCCTGTACTCCTAAATGAAGCATGACATTCATTTGCCCAGATTTATGAGCCTAATTTAGGTGCCTAGTGCTGAAAATCAGTGCTAAGCTCCTAAATTTTTTTTTCTTGCCCTAAATCTGCTGCTCTTGTCATGCACTTTTTATGCTCCTAAATTTAGGAGTTTAGTGAAATTTTAAGCAAACATTTAGGCCCTCAGGCCTAGTACATTTTCAAAGAGGCCAATTTAAGAGCATAACTCTCAATGTTAGACGCCTAAATCCTTTGAATATCTGACCCTATAATTTGCTGAGTATAACCAGTGATTGCAAAGTTTTCATTTTTGTTATATATCCTCAAAGAGAAAAGAATGCAACGTAAGGGCATGGTTACTAAACTGGGCTAATGGTTAGCACGCCCAGTGTATAACTAGGTCCCATGTTATTCAGTGGAACTTAGTTACAAATAGTGTATGCTAACCTACTAATTCAGGAGGAGTAGCCTAGTGGTTAGAGCAGTGGCTTGTGAACCAAGATTCCTACTAGAAATCCTTGGGGCCTTGGGCAAGTCACTTAACCCTGCATTGCCTCAGAAGAAAGGCCTGGCAATCTGCTTCTGGTCACACTGCCAAGAAAACCCAGGAGCTGCTAGATAACCAGAAATCAGCACCGACTCAAAGGAGGACATTGCATTGCTAGTTGGGTTGTTTTTTCTTTGGGCGACCACTTGGTCAGTATTCTGAATGAGGAGACCCACCCTCCCTCCCTCCTCCCTAATCAGGGCTCAGAGGGGACCATCCCTTTTGGGTACCTTGTGAGGGAGGTGGTGCCATCTCATCCCTTGCCTTAGGCAGCAGATTGCCTCGAGCCACCCTGGGGGAGGTGCGGTTAGGGCTGAAGATCAGATACTCTTGCACCAGCCCTGTCCTAATCCACTAGTGCAAGTCAGTGGGCATTTGCAAGCTCTGCTTTCTGCAAATCTGAGGAAAGTATTTAATGGAGTCTTTGATAAGTTACAAGGCTCCAGGGGCAGCGCCTCCCTTTTTACACAAGTTGCCTCTGTTCCTTTTAAATGCTGAACCATCACCTCTTCTCAAGTTTCTCTCCTCTGTCTATCTTTGTTCCCACTTTTTAAACTGCATTTCTTTGTTTTTTTGTTAGGGAGGTCACTTCTGACAATGGGTATGGAAATCTTCAACCTCAAGTCAAGTGCAAGCTTTCTTATCACTTTTTCTTTTAGTTAAAATGTCTTTGTTTCTGTTTTCGGTCAGAGGGCGGAGTCAAAAGCTTCTAGTTCAAGGTGAAAGCAACAGAAACAACGTGGTCATTAGATACTGCTTGTGTATGATGTGATGTATTCTTTTTCTCAGACTGTTAAAAGTAAAGGAACATGTATCTTCCGTTTACAAAGAGAAAAGCAACACAGTACCAACCATGCTGTCTGTCGTCTGTGTCCCTCAGGAACAGAATGTTCCCAGAGAAGAGTAAACCAGTTCTGAGGAGAAATCTTATGAGATTGTGGAATTAGTTTGGTAGCGCATTTCAAGCAAGGGCTTTCTCTCCTTCCTGTGCTGCTTTTACAACAAAGGGCTTTTAGCATTAAGCAGCCCCTTAATCATTCAGCAGAGGAACATAGGTGTTAATGAGGAAGTCCTGCTGCACTAAGGCTACAAGGGCAGATTTATTACAGGATTCTGTAAATGATGTGTATTGCATGAAACCTCATCCAGTCACAATTGTCACTCTAGGGTCCCAGCGATTCGTGGTCATGAGAGTGTCTGAAGCACATCAGTTAACAGATGGGAGTCACAAAACTGCCACAGATCCAAATTTTGGAAAGACTGTAAAAGACCTACCCAGGTAAAAGCCTGCAGTTTTAAGATAGTATATGCCTGCATTATGTCTGGACTGGCTTCTTTCTGATACAGTTTTGGATCATTTATCTGGGCCAGATATTGAACAGCGTGATTATAGCACCTAGCCGTCGCCGCTGAGCACTAAATCCGGATCTTCAGTGCTGGCGGCCAGTGCCGTTGAATATCCGGATCAGCCGTGGAAGCCTGAAGCTAAGGGTAGTGCTAATATTCAGCCACTTCTCAGTTTGGCAGAAAAAGTTAGGATAACTTTTGCTGAGCGTATCTTTTGTCGCTGTGGGATAACCGGACAGCAGCTGAATATCGCCGCTGCCCGATTAGCTTCCGGCTTCCATGGCTGACCCAGATATTCAACGCTGCTGGCCACGGAGCGCACCCAGAATGCCCCAATGCTGAGCGGTACCTGTGGATATTCAGCGGCATTAATCATGTAAATGCCACTGAGTATCCCGCTTAGGGGCGTGTACAAAACCATGTTAATGCCACTGGGTATCCCGCTTAGGGCGTGTACAAAACCATGTTAATGCCACTGGGTATCCCGCTTAGGGCGTGTACAAAACCATGTAAATGCCACTGAGTATCCCGCTTAGGGACGTGTACAAAGCCATGTAAATGCCACTGAGTATCCCGCTTAGGGGCGTGTACAAAGCCATGTAAATGCCACTGAGTATCCCGCTTAGGGGCGTGTACAAAACCATGTTAATGCCACTGGGTATCCCGCTTAGGGCGTGTACCATGTTCGCCCCAATCCCGAAAGATCGCCGTCTCAGATCCAGGAGTAAATTGCACATTCCCTTGCAATGGTAGTCATCTGGACGCGCTCCAAGATGTATGCCAAATCTCATTTAGTTGCCGCCAGGTTCATTTAGCCAAGCCCATCAGCTCACTATGCACTATATTACTAGGCAAATCGCGATTCGCCCCATGCAAAACTCCCAGCAGAGTGTGGGGGGCCACAAGGCCCCCCTCCAGTATCCTTGGTGTATAAGTGTCCGTCCCTCCCAACCAGTCCCCAATATGCCTAGCTTGACAGGCCAGAGCATAGACCTTTAAATCTGGGAGTCCCATCCCCCCCTCCCACCACTTCCCCAACATCCGTGCCCAGGGGATAC
Organism: Ichthyophis bannanicus; assembly: GCA_033557465.1. Lineage (NCBI taxonomy): Eukaryota > Metazoa > Chordata > Amphibia > Gymnophiona > Ichthyophiidae > Ichthyophis > Ichthyophis bannanicus. The sequence goes on from CM066049.1 coordinate 126,859,410, forward strand.
GTGCCCTACCCCCCTTCCACAAGAAGGCTCTAAAAAGAGATTCCAGCCGACGGACATCCCGACGTAGCAACCAAACCGGCAAAGTCTGCAGCCAATACAAGATCCGCGGTAATATCATCATATTAATCGCTGCCACTCTCCCCGATAAAGAGAGTGGAAGCTGTCCCCATGCCCTCAGCTGGCTCCTCAGGCCCCGAATCGTACGCTCCAAGTTCCATCTGGGGTTGGCTAGGAAGCACAATACCTAAATAAACAAACTCCCTATCAGCCCATTTAAGAGGAAACCCCTCCCACCTCCCCCTCAACTGGCCCAAAATATCCAACGCTACCGATTTCTCCGTATTGATCCGCAGCCCCGCAAAGCGGCCAAATCTCGTAAATTCCGCCAGGAGGCATGGTAAGGAGCGATTAGGGGAAGAAACATGTACTAGCAGATCATCTGCAAAGGCCGCAAGCTTAAACTCATGCGTCCCTATCCGAACGCCTGGTATCTCTCGAGAGGCCTCTATAGTCCGAATCAAGGGATCCAATGAAAGGACAAATAATAAAGGCGAAAGTGGACAACCCTGCCTGGTGCCCCATTCTAGGGGAAAAGCCTCCTACAACACTCCATTACAAAGTACACTTGCCGACGGCTGAGCATATAAACTGTCCACCATCCTACAAAAATAACCCCCTAGACCATACTGTGGTAACAAACATCGCAAGTATTGCCAGTCAACTCTATCAAAAGCCTTTTCCGCATCGAAACTCACGAGTGACGAAGGCAGCTGCCGGTTGTGCACCCATTCCAACGAGGCCAGAATTTTCCTCAGGTTCCTAACCGCGTATCGGCCTTTAACAAACCCCACCTGAGATTCGTGCACTAAATCCCCCAACATTCCGGCCAGTCTTGTTGCCAAGAGCTTCGCGAACAGTTTTAGATCGAAATTCAGCAATGAAATAGGTCTGTACGAAGCCGCTAGGGCTGGGTCCTTGCCCGGTTTAGGGATCAATGTAATATGAGCATGATTACACCCCCACCGAAAAGCTCCTTGTTCCGCCCGCCTACCGAACACCTCTACTAACACGGGGCTGACATACTCATTGAGGAGCTTATACAGTTCTGCGCCCAGACCATCTGGACCCGACGCTTTGTAACAGCGAGCTGAAGAAATGGGCTGTTCCAAGAGCGACTTCTGGTCCTCAGTCAGCTGGGGCAGGTCCATCTCCCTCATATACTCGTGTATAGCCGTACCTGACGCAGGCTCCGCTGCATACAAGTCTTGAAAAAAGGTGCAAAACACACGTGCAGTCTCCGCGCTCTTTTTGCATAACTTCCCCCTATCATCCCGAACCGCCGCCACGAATGACGAACCTCTATGACCCTTCAGACATCTGGCGAGCAGTTTCCCCGGCTTATCTCCATAACAGTGCAGTTGATACTGATAGTAGAGCGCCGATTTCTTGGCCCTCTGGTGTAAGAGTTCATTAAGGTCAACCTGGGCCTCCCAAAGCTTCTTCTTATTCGCAGCCGTTGATGAGCGCGCACATAAACGTCGCAATCTAGTGACCTGATGTTCCAAGCCAATAATTCGCTCTGCCATCATCCGGTGCTTCCGGGCCGCGAATCCGATGATATCCCCCCTTAACACTACTTTAGCCGTCTCCCAGACTAACTCAGGATCATCCTTATGGCACTGGTGATCATCTTCGAACTCGCGCCATCGCTGTTGTATAAAATGCTGAAAGCTAACATCCCGATAGAGCTCCAGCGGAAATCTCCAGATCCTTGCCCTTTCCTGATCCCCACCCCAGTGGAGCTCCAACCAGACCAACGCATGGTCCGAGATTTCCAGAGGGCCAATCTGTACATCTCCTGTACAAGCAAACAAGCTCCCAGACAACAAGAAATAATCTATACAAGCGCTGGTACCATGTGTCCGGGACTGATGCGTGAAATCTTTCTCGAGCGGATGCACCAGCCGCCACGGATCTACCAGGCCCAATCGTTTACAGAAACGCTGCAACATTCGGGCCGTTGAAACCCTATCTCTCGCCTCCCCCCCTCGGGAGGTGTCCAACTCCACATCTAGGACCCCATTAAAATCCCCCCTCCCCAGCAATAGGGGGCATTCTGACAGCTGTTCCACTTTGGAGGCCAAGCCGCTATAGAATCCAGGGTCCGGCACATTGGGACCATATAGATTCCCCACAATCACAGGCTTCCCTTCCAGGTACCCATATAGTAACATGTATCGCCCTTCCGCATCGCCTATAGCAGTTTCCACCACAAATCGGACTCGCTTGTGTATTAGAATGGCCACCCCTCCCTTTTTACCCATGGCTGGTGAGCCCCACACTTGGCCCACCCAGTCCCTGCGTAGTTTACTGTGTTCATCAGCCGTCTGGTGTGTTTCCTGCAAAAGCGCTATATCACACTTCTGCCTGGTCAGTGCTTGCAATACTTTATATCTCTTGATGGGGTGGCCCATCCCACAGACATTCCATGTAATAAACTTCAGAGGCGCGGGGCAGTGTCAAGAATCTGCATCGTTACCTCTTCTAGTCGCGTGTAAGGGCCCCCCCCCAGCCCGGAACCCCTCTTCAACACGAATCCAAAAGCGACAGAACTGATAACTATACCCCAGTGGGGTGTGCGCTATCCCCCCCCCCTGAAACCCCCTCCCCCCCCCCATCCCACCCCTCCCCTCTCTTCCCCACCCTCCTCTCACCCTCCCCTTCCCCTCTCTCAATCTCCCATACCCAATCCCTACCAATGTAATCTACCTCCCCTCCTACCATCCTACCCTCGAATCCCCCCCCCCAACCCCTTATCCCTAGCCCTTCCCGCTCCAACCAGCCTAACACTGGCCGGTCGACTTCCTGCGACAGCCGGGCCCAACCCCCTGATGCTCCCCACTCTCTTTTCTCCATCCGAGTTGTCCCCAACCTCCCCAGAGTCCCCAGACCCCCCTACTATACTAAATTGCTACGTGTACCTACGCTCCCCCCCCAGTCCCCCCCACCTACCACCCTGGGGCATGAGCAGAGCAATGCTGCCTCTGACCACTCCCCCCTTCCTCAATCCTCCCCAACCCGCCAGGACGGGGTCAACTTTATTTAGGATACCGCAATACGACCTAAACACCCAACCCCCCCTATAGACTGGCACAGGGGAGCGTTCCAGAAACCAGCCAGCCAACTCATTCGGAAGCAAGTTAGCGGCATAGCCAAGCCTCTGCATTATGGCTCAGTTCCAAATCTTGCACACTTCAATCGGCAAGAAGCCCTAGCAACCCCGATATCCCACCAGCAGTCCCCTGAAGTAAAAAATACCTTCCCCAACGGTTTACAAAGCGCAGCTAACATCTGCAACAGGATACAAATAAGCAAAAGCCTATAATACAGTTCCTATTAAATATCTTATCAATACAAGATCTGGCATGGAAAAGCCTTAAGTCCTGAAACATATGACTAGTTCCTTCAATCAAGGTATTATCATGTAGTGTACAATTTGTAACTGAGGAAAGCTGCTGACGGCATGCACACAAGCAAATGCATCCTATACAAAAAAAGAAAAACTGCACATACTAAGCACCCCATACCACCATATGTACCATGGACAGTTAATATAAGCCCTTTCATAGCCCGAATTGTTTCCCTAGGGACTTCAGACATGAGACGGCCATATTGAGTACTCCCCATCTACCTCGGCTTGCTAGTGCAACAAGAAGCTGGTGGGCACCGCATGTAAATCAAGGACAAAATAACAAGAAATAAGGAAAGCAACATGTTATTATACGTCGTTAAGCCCAGCACCCGAGACCAGCTTGTTGAGTGTAGCCCATTTTATGCCCACACATTCTACGCAAATATATGTACTCTCACATGCTATAGCCCAACGCGGCTCAAATGACTTTCTAATGTGCAACTGCGTCATTAAGTATAAACTGGGCCTCACTTTGCAGAAGCACCTGCTACGCGGTAGGAAACCAACCCAATTGCATGGAATAAACCCCTGTGCTGCCTTAGTAAAGGTTAAGCCCAGCCATATCCAATTTGGATTTCCTTCCTTACTAGTCCATAGGAGTGGGAGGGGCAGGCAGTGGGCCAAGCGGTTGTGCCGTAGGTTCCCGCTTGTTAGGATTGAGCAAAAAAAACAAAACGCTCCCGCCTTAACTAGAGGCTTCCCGAACTACAGAGGGCCTCTAGGAATAGGCAAAACCAGCGCCTCCAGACCACACTAGAGGTCAACTGACACACTCGCACCCGGGAACAAAAACAACCCCAGAGCCTGCCAATGCATATTCTTTTGGCGCAAGCAACCTCAGGGGCTTCCTTAAAATAACACGCAGCCCGAGAGCAGTGTGTCCGCAACCTCCTCCCGCTCCCCCTCTGAGCGCCCACCACTGCTTAGGTCTCAACAGCTGTTCTCCACCCCCAGCTGTTCGCCCTGTCTCGGGAGAGCTGGCGGTGGGGAACCAGATATCCTTTCAAATCCACCTTGAGGCCCCTCACTCTCCCGGGTAGCGAGATGAGTACTAGAACCACCCGCCCCCCCCATCCCCTCTACTCACTCCAGACTATCCCCTCCACCGCCCCATCCCCAGGCGTTAGGGCTCCCCGAGGAACCCCCCCTTATAACAATACACCAACCTAACCACCTCAGGGGAAAATACAACAAGGGAATATATCCTATACTCCATCTTAGGCGTCTCCCCGAAAGGAAAACTCCAGGGGTGCCAAAAAGTTTTTGTTTTTTATTTGTTTAGTTTTTGGCGGTGAGATAGTCACAGTGTCACTGATGTGCATAATGTCCTCCCTCCGACCCCAGGGTCTCTGCCATGCCGGTTACACTTTACCCCAGACACAAGACTCCACTCCGAGGCACTCTTATATCATACAAAGCTACACCCCTGCTATCATGGGGCAATCGTCGATGTTTCAGTCAGCTGCTCTAAGAAGGTGAGAGCGTCCGCGGGGGACCCCAAATAGCGTGTTTGTCCTTGGTGTTCTACACAAAGCTTAGCAGGGTACAGCAAGGAGAAGCGTATCCCCTTACTCGCCAGCTGTGCGCAGGCAGTAGAGAAAGCTCGTCGCTGTTGGCTCATGAACAGGGAGTAGTCTTGGAAGACTAAGATCTGCTCCAACTTTCCTGCCTGTCTCCGACAGTTGCGGGCCACTCGCAGCACCTCCTCCTCCTTTTGACGGTAGTCAAGAAAACGTGCTATCACCACACGCGGCCGTCGAGCTTGTTCCCGCCAGGGGCCCAGCCTGTGCACTCGTTCCAATTGTATAGGGTTCTCCACCCCACCATTGAGGATTTTTCCCATCCAGGCTAGTAGGTAACTGGAGAGGGCATTATCGGCTACACTTTCGGGAATCCCAATGAACCGAAGATTCTTTCTTCGTCCCCTGTTCTCCAGATCTTTTAATTTATCCCCTTGTTGTTTTACTAGTGCCTCCAGAGTTTGCACTTTGACGATCAGGGAGTGTTGGCGATCCTCCAAGTCCGATATTCTCGTTTCGGCATGCTCCATCCGCCCCGTGAACTCAGTGATATTCTGGGCCACAGAATGCAGCTGATCCCCCAGATCACGAAAGTGTTCATCCAGGGCTCGCACCACCGCGACACTCACTTCTGCCACCATGCTGTGCTCACCGTCCGACCCCGGGCTTTTGGGCGCCCCGTCCGCCATTTTTGAGTCCGGGCCTCGTACCTTCTCCCTTCTGGTCACTTTTGCAGCCATCAGACGTTCCCCAACACACGGGGACGGTCCCACCACGCTCCCACCTCTCTCTTTGCTACTCCTCCACGCAGCCAGGGGCATTCAGCTGCTGTTTATCTGGAAAGTTTGCCGCTTTGCGGGGTATGGTGCCCGGAGCTGATCCGCACGCGTCCGATCAGCTCATTGCCACACCGGAAGTCCTGGAGTTTGGCTTTATACACAGTGGATTTTCCTTTGCGGCACCCCCTCTCCCCCCCCCCGAGGCAGATAAGTTAGAAATGTTCTGTATCTTATCAAAACACAATATTATGTCATGCTAGATGAGTTCATATATTTTGTTTTGTGCACGGTTTACTGGTCTTGGTTAATTAAAAATTGGACCTATGATGTAATTTGAGCATGCTGGTTTTGGCCTTTGAGGCTGATATACTAGAGGGTCCAACTGGGCCTATTTAAGCTCATGTAATTGTTTGAGGTCCACTTAAATTTTTATTGAAATTTGCCTTAAAAACTTAGGTTTACAATTTTTATCTGTGTATTTGAATAACTAAGAAATCATTTTTTGGCTTCATGATAGTTAGAAAGTCATGTTCTTACTTTTACATGTTATTTTATTTTGCCATGTGATTTCTTTTCTACAAAGAAAATATGTTAGTGACTCTGCTTAACTGCACAATGGTGTGCCATTATCTTTAATTAAGTGCAAAACCGTTGCTCCAGGCAAGATCCAATCACCAAGTAAAATGATCTCACAGACTCGTGTGTCTTTATTTTGAATTAAAGCACTAACTGGAAACCTTTCTGGAACAGTATGGGGGTATGGCTTCATTTTATAACAAGGCACCTAAGCTAATGACTGATAGGTGAATACCTTGCACCTATTTTATAAAAGTTTAGTTTAGTTTAGCTTATAAAATGATATACCACCTTTCAGGAACAGCAAGGCAGTTTACAATAAAAATATAACATTCAAGAAAGGTAACATGGGCCCAGCTGCCTTAACTAAATTGCCCCAGGGGAAGTAGGTTTACATACTGACACCTGCTTTGAGACAGCAGTAAGTATGACAATAGGAATCTGCACATATGTGAATTTTCAAAAAGACATACGTAAATGTCAATGCATACGTCCTCCCCAGAAACTCCTCTGCATATGTTGCATAAAATATGTGCTTATATTTATGCTCATATATACACATACACATTCTGATCACTTCTAGAATCACCTCTTGTATGACTAAAGTCCATTGGTAAGATCAGGGACCGTGGAACGTCTCTCTGATTGGGGAAGGCCAAGCTCTGCTTCACCCCAAGCTCCACCCCTAGCCCCTGTGGCCATCCCCTCCTGTTCTGCCTGCAGGGATCCCAGCTTCCATGGGCAGAAGGGAATGGCTGTGATCATGGTGGACTTCTTCTGTCTCTGCCATGATCGTGACGACCTTCCCCCCTGTCCACAGGGATCTTATCTCCTGCAGGCAGACAGGAGTCTGCCGCAATCATGAATGGCGGGCAAAGTTGTGCTGGGGCCAGAACTCATGTGGCCACCCCATTCTGACGCCGATGGGTAATGTGAGGACCTAGAAGTGAGGTATCTGAACCAAGTTTGGAACTGTCCTACTTCATCAAAGTGGTGGGTAGTGTCAAACGTTATTTGGTCACATTGTACCTGAGGAAAACCAGATGCTTTTCTTCACACTTTAAAACCTAAATAAATGATGAATAAGACATAAAACTTGTCACAGTTTATTACAGAAATGTTCTCCTCTTTTACAGCCACAAAGTATGTATTTAGAAAATCTACTACTTATGTAAGCTCTATTTGCAGACAGCATGATTTTAAGTGTTTCTGAAGTGGGAAATCTAATTTCAAAAGTTCTTTTAATTCCTTCTTAATTCTGTACTATTTCTTCTAATCTTCTTAGATTTTGGCCACTTCTCGCATAATGGAAACATTCTTATGTTGAATTTCTGTTAATGCAAAGCTGTAGTTCTGTTGCTCTAGCAAAGTCTCCAGATTAACCATTTGATAAGAACGGTGATTTAGAAAGAGCTATTTCAGCTGCGAGGAGGACAGCAAACAAATTTTATCTTTGTCTAATATTCCTAGCCACTAAATAAAAAAAAAAAATACCTGGGGCACACAAGATCAGATTGTTGGCACTGTAAGCAGAAGGGCAGGAAAGTGCAGTCATTGTCTCGGGAGAAGCCGTGCTCCTTTCTGTTTGCTGTTCTCATTACCTTCTTTGTGTTTTTTAATGTAAGAGTTTCAGATATCTGACAATGTGCTTGTGCTTGAGGAGCGGTGAAGCAAGTTGTATTTACTGTTGTTAGTAGTTAGGACAGACTAGATAGGCCATGTGGTCTTTTTCTGTCATCATGTTTCTATTCTCCTAGGACAAGCAGGACGAGTCAGCCACACTTGGTGAGGTCATCCAACAGCATCAAGACGGAAGTACTCTCCATAGCTCAGAAGGTCTTTTGCCCTTCTGAGCATGCTCCAACTGGCCCTACTCCCCAGCCCCCCCCTAGCTAGCCAGTTTCAGTTCTGCCTTGCCGCCAAGATGGACCTTTCTACTCACCAAATGAAATCTACTTACATTTACTTATATGAATTTAAAATGTCTCTAATTCTCTGTAGCTGATATTCCTTTCCTTTCAGATCTTCCAATGTCACTCGGCAATTTCTCTGAACAAGAGACTAGGCTAGGAGCACATTTACCTTCGGGCCATGTGCTCAACGTTCCCTCTGCCTTCAGCCATGGGCCCAGCACACAAAGGACAGCAGGTTCCTCCCTGAGGACCACTGTTCCTGCAGAGCTTCCTCCACTAAGGCTGATCAAGAAGCGTTGAAGAGCGATCCCCCACCGTCACGATACAAGCCGCACATGGGATGAGCCCTGCAGGATGAGGAGCAAGCTGGGCACTGGATGCGCCCATTCAGGCCCGGCCCGGCTCTTTGGCAGGACTCCTGGGGCTGAGAATCTGACCGGCTAAGCCTATACGGCCTCTAGCTGCAAACAGGGACCTACACCGAGCAAAAATGTTTGCGCTCCTCAGGTTGCCTCAGTGACACGTGCTGGGAGGGAGCCCTCCCTCAGTACAGATTAGCACCAAACTGCATCTCGACACTGCTGCATGCTCCGGCAAACATCTCTTCGGCGCCACTGTGCACCCCTCCAGCGCAGAGCTTTGAACCCCGGCGCCGATCTTACAAGGGTAGGATTTTGATGGACAGAGGGACCCTGTGTTGCTATGAAGGCCACAAGAATGAAGCCGCCATAGGGCTTCATACAGACTCGTGAGAGCACGCCGACTAATCGCTGTACACCATATCATGGGCAGAGCATTCTAAAGGCTGCGGGCACTACTGTGTACAACCAGGGTCCTTCCACAAGGGGGGGGGGGCCTGTATGGGGGCATGCAGCTACCTTCCATTGAAAGAGAGGAAGTAACCTAGTGGTTACAGACACGACTTGGTTCCTCGAGCACCAGCAAGTCAGCCGACCTTTCATTGCTTCAACAAGTCTTCACCGCTTCAGGCAAGCCTCCCTCTCCAGTTACCTGACTCTCCATCACCTCCAATTGAAGTCACAGTCCGTGGGGATGCAATAATGGATCAGGCACTGTACTTGTAGCCTAGTTCAATTCCCACTTGTTCCTTCCCTTTTAAAAAAAAAAAAAAGGGAGCTCTCTGTCCAGTAACACAGAAATTGCAGCCTTGCTGGGTAGAAAATCTGCCATCATATACTATGTTATGATGCTTCTCGAATGACTGCAGGCGACGGTCTCTCCGTGCACGGGCTGCTCTTCAGCCTCTCTCAACGTCTCTCAGCAAACAAAATGTGTCAGGATCCCAGAATCAGATCTCCGTATGGGTGAATTTGGCCTCATAACATCAGAGTCTGCAGGACAGGGGAGGTTAGACACGAATAGACTTCATGCCATGCCTACCCCTTTAAAAAAAAAAGGAAAGGGGAGGCTTCACCTCAATCTTCCACAGAAGACGCACAGGTGCAGTAGCACATGTGGCACTTCTAGTGCCTGTCCAGATACAGGTCAAGAAGGAGAGAGGTAGCCCAGGGGCTAGGGCACTGCCTCGGTGTCCAAGAGCGTGATTCCAAAAACACCCTAGCACTCCTTGTGGCCTCCAAAGTAAGGCTTGGCATCCACCTCTGGTCATACAGCCAATAGAACTCAGGATCCGCTCACATTGACTACATGCAGCAACCAGGGGGGGCACTGGATTCACAACTCCTAGTGCACACAGGGTAGAACTTCATAGCCCATTGGTCGGCGCAGGGCTACACAGAGGAAGAAGAACCTCATAGCCTCTTGAATGGCGCAGGGGCACATGACGAAAGAACCTCCTAGCCTCCTGGTTGGCAAAGGGGCACACAAGGGAGGAACTTCATGGCCTACCAGTTAGTGCTGGGCTGTGGAACCAGGAATGGGATCAGCCCCATTCAGGTCAACATTCAACACTGGTCATCCACTGCTCAGCTGGGATGCGCATGATGGACCCTGCGTGTAATTCTGAATTGCCCTACTACAGAGGGCATAGATCACAGTGCACTTCGGCTGGCAGGAACCCAGCCTCTGCTTCCTCTGGGACAACCGCCTAAAAGAGAGGGAGGTCAAAACACCCCAGCCTCACCAGTTACATCTTAAGCCGAGGACCCTGCCAACAGAGACAGGAGGCGAGCATAGCCTCCACCATCACATCTGGGGCTGAGGCTCCTGCCAACAGAGACAGGAGGTGAGCAGAGCCTTCATCACCACATCTGGGGCTCTCCTCCCTTTTGGACTCAACAGCACTGCCCTTGCCACCAGGGGACAAGTGTTCCATGAGGCTGCCCTGGGCCATGTGCCCACGCAATCCTCTCCCTAGGAACGCCTCCTCAACAAATGCTGGCTGATAATCCAGCAGGGGACTACAGTGAAATACCTCCCATGCTCGCTCCAAATCAACCTCTCTCTCTTATCAAAGTCCCTGAGGACCCCTACTTAACTCGGACCCTTAGCGGGGAAACGTGACCTCTGCAATATACCCAGAACCAATCCCACTCCATGGCTCACCGCCAAAAAAAAAAAAAAAAAAAAATACAGGCGGGGTCAGCCTGACAGAGAATGTCATAAGAACATAAGATATGCCATGCTGGGACAGACCAAGGTCCATCAAGCCCATATCTTGTCTTCAACAGTGGCTAATCTAGGTCACAAATATCTAGCAATTTCCCCAAAAGACACAGGTTCTACAATGCCTACATTTGCTGCTTACCTTTGCTCCAGGTACTGGGGAACATTACCAGTACAAAGTCCTCCCATGTCTCCCCATACCTCGACACAATGACGAGCCGATCCCTGCCTCTCCAACTTGGGAGGACTGGGCAGAGACCCAGCATACCATAATCTTTCTACCCTCCTTGGGGTTCCCTGGTGAACCACCAGAGATCTCACCCCACCCACAACGACTGGGCTTTGTTGGTGGAGCTGATGTCGACACCAGAGTGTCCAAGGCACCTCCTCCAAATGACACCTAACACGGAGCATCTTCTCAACCCAGCGGGACATCTCCTAAACACTATAAACTCCCACCTCTGGCAAAGCTACACAGCTGCCGATGGCAGAACCAATACTTCTGTTGAAGCTACACAGATTCCGATGGCAGAGCTGATACCCACAGCTGTCCACGCTCATTCTTCGACACAGAGTGACAGGCTCTCACTGTGGTGACTCCGCAGAAGAATCTTGCACAAAGAGGCTCTCTAGCAATCAACCCAGGCCAATTAGTCATTACCACAGATTGCTCAAAGGCGGGATACGGGTCACTCTAGAGGCTTGGATGGTGAAGGAACAGACATCCACATCAACCAGCTAGAACTCTGTGCGATCCTATATGCACTCCACCATTTCAGGCCCACGTCACCAGCACCACTGTCCCGTTCCAGACAGTCAGCAAGGTGGCCACAGTTTCACGTCAGCAACCAAGGGGAACAGACTCCCGCTCTGCTCCCCCTCAAGGAGGCTCTCAAACTCTGGACTTACCCATCCAAGAGGTGCCTGCCCATGACATTAGGAGAGCTGGTGGACAGACTCAGCTGTCTGCTGAACCTGCATCTAGGTATTCAAACTTCAACCCTTGGACGTCCCCTCTTCTAGCGGTGGGAATGACCACAAATTGACCTGCTTGCCACGCAGAGAACACAGAGTGCACCCCATTGAAATGGACAAAATCAGGTCATCCTCATCGTGCCAACTGGTGGAGAATGGTGTGGTTTCCCTACCCCAGATTTTATCACTCAGAACGGCGGGGATCCTCTGCCTCTCTATTGGCAGTCGCCACCAGACAGCATGGAGATTGTGAGCCGGACCCTTTGACAGGTAGAAATTGCCGTCCCTGTTGTCTTTCTACCTTCTGGTGTGCAATGAATGAAGCTGCCAGTGAGGCTCCCATCAGCATGGTCCTACAGTTTGAAATGGTGGGTGCTGTGATGCTGCAAACCCTCTGGGAGCGAAAGAAAATGTTTTAAACCTGGGAAAAGTCAAACACCGACTACAATATCCCGAGGAACCATATAGGGGGAGCAGGAGAGACCTCCGAGGAACAGAGGAGCCACACCTCCTAGGTCAGGAGGTAGTGCGAGCCCACCTCCAATCAAGAAAGAGAGGAGTGCCTTTTAAAGGGAATTTGAAAGATTGGAAAGCAGAACGGGCAGAACAAGAACAGGAACAGGCAGGACAGGCAGAACAAGCGGAACCGGCCGGAGAAGGAAACCGGGAACAAGAAGCAGAACTACAGGAACCTGGAGTGGAACCAGGAGCGGAACCGGTAGAGTCAGGTCAGCCCTGGAGAAAGGTACAGGCGGGACGGCCTGGGGAAGGAGCCCTGCTTAGAGAACCAGCAGAACCAGCAGGTTGGGCAGGACATCCGAATACAGGAGCTGGATATCCAAAAGGAGCAATAATCCCTGACCAACAGTTGCGCAGGAGGCAGCAGCAGCCTCAGAGGTTGGGAGAAAGGAGACCCTATGGAGAAGGTGGGCCAACTCCAGCCCGCGTGAGTGGTAGCCATATTGGGAGGCCAAGGCGTGGCTGTGACTGTGATCTGAAGCCCACAGCCAAACGCTTGGAGAGCTTAAGGCCTAGTACTCAGGCCAAGCAAGATTCCTACTGGAGCAGGCCTCAAGCCTCACCCGGAGCAATCCAACCCAGAAGACAAGGTAACCCATATTTTACTAAAAGCAGGGTACAAACTGCGAATGTATGGGGTGTGCGGGGAGCACAGGAATATGATCCTTATGAGAATGTCTGTAAGATAAGGTGCGAGGAACACGCGCCCACTAAAAGACTTGTTAAGGTTCCAGCTGTACAGAAAGCCAAGACAAAACTTTTGCCAAGCAAGGACAGTTCACATTATCTGAGGGCGCAGGACCGACGCCCAGTTCTCAACCCCGAGCATTGGGAAGTTCTGCGGAACATATTTAAAGAACCTTATGGCAACTTACCCACGAGAACTGATTTAGGCTCAGAGGCCTCAGAAGCCGAGCCGATGCAACTGGAGTTTGAGTCAGACAATGAGATGGATTGTAGCTTCTGTAGGAGAGGGAGCCTAGAGTCCTGTCTAAGCAACTAAGCTATCTTGGGAGTTAAGACTGTTTGTTATCTGCTGTATCATTGAATGTGAAGATAACAGTTTTCCTTTACTGCTTTCTTTTCCTTTTTACCTGAAGTAAGGAATTTGTGTTGGACGTTTTTGTAACCAAGCAATTGAACCTTTGTGCATTAACAGGGGAAATAAAAGCCTTTTATTTTCCTCCACTCGGACCTTGTGTTTCTGTGGGATTTTGGTGACAGAGAACGCTACCAGGCCTGAAAGTCCCTGGGCCCTGCATGAGATTGGCCAAAACCCATCCATAAATATTTTTATGCCCCACCTACCTCGCTGCAATACGCTGCCCAGGTAGGACGGGTGACAGTGCTTCAGTGCTACGGAACACGCCACGGCAGCTGGAGCACACCATGGCAACTGGACCCTTTTCCTGCTCAGTAATACAGGTTCCCCAGTACCTCAGCTGTCTGGACCTCACCTCACTCTTGTCTAAAGACGCAACATACAGTCCACCCATGTGCACCCCCCACGATACGCAACTTCTCCAATGACAGCCCCGCTGTCAGCTTATGGAAGCCCTTCCAGCCATTGCAGACAGCAGAACTATAGTCTGGTAGCGATCTTTTCAACCAGACATATTGAACTAAAAGCCCTGGTGGCACACCCACCACACATGCTATCCTATCAGGACTGAGACACCCTCCAGGTTGTCCCTAATGTGGCATCAGACTTCTGCATCAGCCAGGCCATCGAACTTCCATGCTCCACCCGGAACCCCACGCCTTCAGACCCCACATCCTGGACAGCTTCTGGGCAGCAGAGGCCCCATACCCTGTACAACATCAGGGAAGCAGAGGCCCCTTATTCTGCACAACATCAGGGCCTTACACACCTACATGCCCAGGACATACACAGAGCAGTGCACCAGTGACAGGGGACACAACCCTTCATCTCATGTGACCTCAATAAACCTGGCCACCTGGGCACCAGCTGACCCTACCTCTAGGGATTCCACCTGCATCACCACCTACCTCGATCAGGCAGGTGTACAAGCCGCACCAAGGAGCACAAGATGCGCAAAGGATAAGCACACATTGGCTCTGGGCATGGACCACTACCATTGCCAGCCTGCGCCCTGTACTGGGCTGACATCTGCAAGGCCACCACCTAGTCCCCAGTGCATACCTTACGAGGACATGGTTGACATCTACAAGGCTGCCTGGTCCCCAGTGCAGACCTTCCAAGGACACTACTGCTTAGATCTCACAGCTCAGATGATCGCATCCTCCGGCCAAGCAGTCACAACAGTCTAAACTGTTACCTCCTGCTTGGACACATGAACCCACTCATGCCCGATGCGGTACTGGTGCACTATCTTTGGCATCACTGTTGTTGCACAGCCGTTGATGTCAACACTCTTGCCGCTCTTGCTCGTTGAATCTACCTCTGCGGTTACTCAAAGGGACTTCTTGATGGGACTTCTCCACTGATGCCGCACGTCTGCCTATTGTGACTGCATGCTTAAACATTCATTGTCACTGTCACTGCACATGGCACCTTTTGTGCTGCACGCATGCACGTTCATCTGCTTGCTGCCTCCTTTTGCTACCACCAGCATCTGGTTCCAAGTGCACAACAGCATTGCCCTACCTAACGCTGATGTTCCAGACTACACCAATAAGGTGTTCGGCCCCAGGGAACAGTCCCCATTGAACCTGACCGGGAAGGGGCTTTGGCCTTCCCCCATCCACCACAGCACGGCAGCTGGGGAGGCACCAAGTGTGGCTGACTCATCTTGCTTGTCCTAGGAGAAAGCGAGGTAACTTCCCTATAACAGGGGTTCTCTGTGGACAGCAGGATAAGTCAGCCACACATACCCGTGCACCTCCTCTACAAGGGGGTTGGCCTCTGGCCCCGATGCCCGCCTCCTAGCGGCAAGGTCTCAGCTAGTGACGTACTGGCTAGCTAGGGGCAGGCCGGGGAGTAGGGCCAGTTGGAGCATGCTCTGAAGGGCAAAAGCCCTTCTGAGCTATGGAGAGTACTTCCATCTCAGCACCATCGGATGATGTCACCAAGTGTGGCTGACTTATCCTGCTGTCCACGGAGAACCCCAGTTACAGGTAAGTAACCTCGCTTTCTCGTATGAAGAAGAGACTATATCATGAGTCCCTCAGACATGCTGTGAACTGCCAGAGTAAAAGAATAGGTCTATGCAGAAACCCTGCTCTAGAGCCCAGCACTACGTTTCTAGCACAGGGTATCCAAATGCGGGTTTAGCACAGAAGCAAACAGTACTACCTTTTAACTTTCAAAAGGGAGACTATGATAGAATGAGGAATATAGTTAGGAAAAAACTAAAAGGAGCGGTTCCAAAGGTTAAAGACTTACAGCAAGCTTGGGTGTTATTTAAAAATACTATCCTCGAAGCCCAGACCAGCTGTATTCCACGCATTAGGAAAAGTGGAAGAAAGTCCAAAAAACTGCCAGCATGGTATAAAGGTGAGGTCAGAGAGGCTGTTGCTGCCAAAAAAGCAACCTTCAGGAAATGGAAAAAAGAGCCAAATGATGAAAACTGGAAACAGCACAAGCACTGGCAAGTTAAATGCAAAGCATTGATAAGGCAGGCAAAGCGGGAATTTGAGAAGAAACTTGCTACGGAAGCAAAAACACGAAATAAAGACTTTTTCAAGTACATTCGTAGCAAAAGGCCTGTGAGAGAGTCAATTGGACCATTAGATGATAGAGGGGTAAAAGGGGCAGTAAGAGGAAACAAGGCTATAGCAGAGAGACTGAATGAATTCTTTGCTTCGGTCTTTACTGAGGAAGATGTAGGGATGTTACCCAAGACTGAAGTGGTATTTAAAGGTGATATTGCAGAGGAATTGAGAGAAATATCGCTACACCGGGAAGATATATTACAACTATTTGATAAACTGAATAGTAGCAAATCACCTGGACCTGATGGTATACATCCCAGAGTGTTGAAAGAACTGAAATATGAGATTGCAGACCTGCTATTGGTAATCTGTGAACTTTCATTAAAATCATCTGTAATACCTGAAGATTGGAGGGTCGCCAACGTAACACCAATTTTTAAAAAGGGTTTCAGGGGTGACCCAGGAAATTACAGACCGGTGAGCCTGACATCAGTACCAGGGAAAATGGTAGAAACCATCATAAAGAACAAAATTACACAGCATGTAGATAGTCATGGCCTAATGGGAGACAGCCAACATGGCTTTAGACAAGGAAGATCTTGTCTTACTAATCTGATATGTTTTTTTGAAGGTGTGCATAAACAGGTAGACAAAGGTGAGTCGGTTGATATAGTGTATCTGGACTTTCAGAAAGCTTTTGACAAAGTCCCCCATCGGAGACTTTTGGCGAAGCTAAAAAGTCATGGGATAGGAGGCAGTGTACTATTGTGGATTGGGAACTGGTTAAAAGATAGAAAGCAGAGGGTAGGGCTAAATGGCCAGTATTCCCAATGGAAAAAGGTGAATAGTGGAGTACCCCAGGGATCTGTACTGGGTCCGCTGCTTTTTGACATATTCATAAATGACCTGGAAAAGGGAATAACTAGTGAGGTTATCAAATTTGCAGATGACACAAAACTGTTTAAAGTTGTTAAAACCCAAGAGGATTGTGGAAAACTGCAGGAGGATCTGGATAAATTTGGAAGACTGGGCATCCAAATGGCAGATGAAATTTAATGTGGACAAGTGCAAAGTTATGCACCTAGGAAAGAACAACCCACACTATAGTTACACGATGCAAGGCTCCACATTAGAAACCACCACCCAGGAAAAAGATTTAGGAGTCATCGTGGATAACATGTTAAAACCCTCCGCCCAGTGTGCAGCGGCGGCCAAGAAAGCAAATAGAATGCTAGGTTTCATAAGGAAAGGGATGGAGAATAAAACAAAGGATGTTATAATGCCTCTTTATCGCTCCATGGTACGACCGCACCTTGAATATTGTGTGCAATTCTGGTCACCGTATCTTAAAAAGGACATAGCGTTATTAGAAAAAGTACAGAGAAGAGCCACCAAATTGGTGAAGGGGATGGAAGGCTACTCCTATGAAGAGAGGCTAAGAAGGTTAGGGCTCTTTAGCCTGGAGAAGAGACGGCTGAGGGGAGATATGATAGAGGCTATAAATTAATGAATGGAGTGGAACGGATAAACGTGGATCAATTGTTTACGCTATCAGAGTATAGAAAGACTAGGGGACATGTAATGAAGCTACAGGGTAAACTATTTAAGACAAATAAGAGAAAATATTTTTTCACTCAACGTGTAATCAAACTCTGGAATCTGTTACCGGAGGATGTAGTAAGGGCTGTTAGTATAGCTGGGTTTAAAAAAGGTTTGGACAAGTTCCTGGAGGAAAGGTCCATAAACCACTATTAAAAAGGGACCCAGGATATCAATGCTTGACCCAGTACAAGCATTGTGGAACCTGTGTCTTTTGGGGATATTGCTAGGTACGTATGACCTAGATTGGCCACTGTTGGAAACAGGATAATGGGCTTGATGAACCTCGGTCTGACCCAGTATGGCATGTCTTATGTTCTTAGTATGTGAATGAGCTGTGTGCAAAAGGTCTGCGCCAGGCACATGTAGCAGCACCTAGATCCTGCACCTAAAGAGGCATTTCTGCACATGTGCTGCAATGCTATGTGGCGCACAAGAGCAATATCATCGTGCTCAGAAGTTCTCCCCAGGACAATATCGGTGCTGCTCCTGCTGTTTCTTCACAGGTCTACTACTACTAGTAAGCATTATATAGCGCTACAAGGCATACGTTGCACTGTACAGACACATAAAAGACAGCCCCTGCTCATCAGAGCTTACAGTCTAATCAAGACAGACAGTACATTAGATGAGAACAAGGCTACAATAGGGAAGGGTAAGGAAACACAAGGAGAACAAGGGATTAAGATCCAAAAGCAGCCTGAAAAGGGTAAGTCTTTAGCATGGTTTGAAAAGGGGGAGACATGAAACCTGACGTTTTTAAAACTGCTGAAATTCAGGGAATGTGAGGAAAAGAAGAAGCGCTGTGGATTGTGTTGGAAAGAGGAGATGGCACTCCAGGCCTCCAACTCAAACCGAAGAAATAGATAACAAATTGATTATTGATATTGCAAAGATAACCACGAAGGGGGAAGTGATCATATTGGGTGACTTTAACCACCCGATGTGGACTGGAGTATTCCTTCTGCAAATCTGGAAAGAAGTAAAACAAATTGTGGATGCCTTCCAAGATGCATTGCTTAGACACATGGTGATGGAACTGACCAGAGAAAGTTTGATGCTGGATTTAGTATTCACCAACGGAGATAATGTGTCGAATGTCCGGGTGGGTGCTCATGTGAGCAGCAGCAATCATCACATGGTGGGGTTTGAGATAAAAACCAATCACAGCGAACTCAAAGGCCTAGACTTCAAAAACACCGACTTCAGTAAATGGCCAAGTGCCTGAAGGAGGAGTTGGCAGGGTGGGAGGGGATAAGGGAAGTGAAATTACAGTGGGCTAAACTAAAGGAGGCAATAAAAGGGGCAACAGATACATATGTAAGGAAAGTAAATAAAAACAAGAGGAAAAGGAAACCTGTTTTGTTCTCCAAAGAAATAACTGCACACATAAAGAAAAAACACAGCTTTCACAAAATTCAAAAGTTCACAAACAGAGGAGCACAGAACAGAATACAGGATAAAACCAGAAGAGGCAAAAGGAGAAATAAGGATAGCAAAATCAAAGGCAGAAGAAAAGATGGCTAAAGATCTGAAATGTGGAGTCAAAACTTTTTTCAGGTATATTCGGGAGAGGAGGAAGATCAGAGGTGGAATTGCAGGACACAAAAGTGCTGGGAACGGATTCGTGGAAAGTGACATTGAAAAAGCAAAAATGCTAAACAAATATTTCTGTTCTGTTTTTACTAGAGAAAATCCTGGAGAAGGACCACCTGTGATTGACAAATATACAGCTGGGAATGGAGTAGATACTACACCATTCACAGAAGATGATGTGTTGGAACAGCTTGCAAAACTGAAAGTGGACAAGGCCATGGGACCAGACAGGATACATCCCAGGATACTAAAAGAGCTCAGAGAGGTTCTTGCAGGGCTGTTAAAGGATGTTTTTAATAGATCCTTGGAGACAGGAGAAGTTCCACGGGACTGGAGAAGGGCTGATGTGATACCTCTTCACAAAACTAGCAGTAAGGAAGAAGTGACAAACTACAGGCCAGTAAGTCTTACCTCAGTGGTGGGAAAAGTTATGGAAGCTCTCCTGAAAGAGAGAATAGTGGCTTTCTCAAAACCAATAGGTTGCATAATCCAAAGCAACATGGTTTTACCAAACAAATCTGATTGAGTTCTTTGACTGGGTGACCAGAGAAATAGATCAAGGGCATGCGATGGATGTAATCTACCTAGATTTCAGCAAAGCCTTTGATACTGTTCCTCACAGGAGGCTTATCAATAAACTGAACAGACTGGGGATGGGTCCCAATGTGGTGAACTACATCAGAAATTTGTTGACTGACAGATGACAGAAGGTGATGGTAAACGGAACTCACTCTGATAAAGGGAATGTGATTAGCAGTGTGCCCCAGGATTCGGTCCTGGGACTGGTACTGTTCAATGTATTTGTTAGTGATATTGCTGAAGGACTGAATGGAAAAGTCTGTCTTTTTGCAGATGACATGAAAATTTGCAACAGAGTGGACTCCCCTGAGAGAGTGGATAACATGAGGAAAGATCTACAAAAGCTGGAAGAATGGTCTAATGCTTGGCAGTTAAGATTTAATGTGAAGAAGTGCAGTGTCATGCACTTGGGATGCAAAAATCCAAGGGAATTGTATGCGATAGGGGGCGAGAGGTTGGTGTGCATGGACCAGGAGAAGGACCTTGGAGTGATTATTTCTGAGGATCTCAAGGTGGCGAAACAGTGTGACAAGGCAATGGCAAAGCCAGAAGGATGCTGGGTTGCATACAGAAAGGAATTACTAGCAGAAAGGAGGAGGTACTAATGCCACTGTACAAGTTGCTGGTGAGGCCTCACTTGGAATATTGTGTTCAGTTTTGGAGACCATATCTCACAAAGGATATAAAAAGACTGGAAATGGTTCAGAGGAAGGCGACCAAACTGAAGATATATGAGAAGAGACTTGAAGACCTAAATATGAATACGCTAGAGGAGAGGAGAGACAGGGGAGATATGAAACAGACCTTTAAATATTTAAAGAGTATTAATGAACAAACAAACCTTTTTCAAAGATGGGGAAGCTGTAAAACTAGAGGACATAACATGAAACTGCAAGGAGGTAAACTGAAAGGCAATGTCAGGAAATACTTTTTTACTGAAAGGTTGGTGGATGCTTGGAATGTCCTGCCGATGGAAGTGGTAGGGCAAATAGAGTGACAGAATTCAAAATGGCATGGGACAGATCCTTCACTCCTTTTATAACAGGATAAAATCAAAATAAACTTAACTATCTCTTATATCTCAACATATAGGGGTGATCTGCACAGAGCGGTGGGTACACCTCTAAACAAAAGCATGGGGAGGGGTGACCTGCACGGAGCGGCAGGTGCATCTAATCTTGCCACCTTGCTGGGCAGACTAGATGGACCATGCTGATCTTTATCTGCCATCATATACTATGTTACTATGATGTACAGTTTCAAGTAGTTTGTTCCAGGTATAAGGAGCAGCAAGGTGAAAGGATGGAAGTCTGGAGATAGCAGTGGAAGGAAAGGGCATAGAGAGAAGAAATGCCAGGGGAAGAGCGGAGGTCACGAGGAGGGGTGTAGGGGGAGAGGAGAGAGGAAAGGTAGAGAGGAGCAGTAGAATGAATGCATTTATAGGTCAAAAGGAGAAGCTTGTATTGGATATGGAAACAGAAGGAAAGCCAATGTAGTGATCTGAGAAGAGGGCTTATATGAGTATATTGGGACTGGCGGCAGATTAGCCACACAGCAGAGTTCTGAACAAACTGAAGGGGAGAGAGATGACAGAGGGAGACCTGCAAGGAGGATGTTGCAATAGTCAAGGCAGGAGGTGACTAAAGAGTGGATAAATATTTTAGTAGTGTGTTCAGAAAGGAAGGGCAAATTTTGTTAATGTTATAGAGAAAGAAACAAAAAGTTTTAGCTGTTGGATATGTGAGGAGGAGGAGAGGGAGGAGTCAAAGATGACCCCAAGATTGCGGGCTGAGGAAACAGGAAGCAGAATAGTGTTATCAACAGAGATGGAGAAAGGGGGGAAGAGGGTTTAGGGGGAAAAATAAAAAGTTTGGTTTTTGGCCATGTTAAATTTCAAATGGTGCTGAGACATCCAGGCAGCGATGTCAGATAGGCAGGCAGGCATAGGGGCTTGGAGTTTAAGAGAAATATCAGGTGCAGATAGATAGATAGATTTTGAGAGTCAACAGCATAAAAATGATACTGAAAGCCATAGGAGGAGATGAGAGCACCAAGGGGATGGGTATAGGAGAAGGCCTAGAACAGACCCTTGGGGTACACCAGCTGAGAGAGGGATAGCAATAGAGGAGGAACCACCAGAACAAACACTGAAAGAACAATGGAAGAGATAAGAAGAGAACCAGCACAGTACAGAGCTCCTAAAATCAAATGAAGACAATGTGTCGAGGAGAAAGTGACCGTCAACAGTGTCAAAAGCAGCAGAAAGGTCAAGAAGAATGAGAACAGAGTGAAGGCCCTTGGATTTAGCCAGGAACAAATCACTGGAGAATTTTAGTAAGGGACAAAAGCCAGATTTAAATGGATCTAGGAGAGCTTGAGAGGAGAGAGGTTCAAAGCAACAGCGGAGAATTGCACGTTCAAGAATTGTGGAAATGAAGGGAAGAAGGGACATGGGTCGATAATTAAAAGGACAAGCAGGGTCAAGTGAAGGTTTCTTGAGGAGAGGTGTGACCAGAGCATGCTTGAAAGCTGCAGGGGAAGTTGCAGTGGAGAGCGAAAGGTTGAGAATATGTGAGATGGAAGGGATGACAGAGGAGGCGATGGATTAAGGAGACGGGTGGGGATAGAATCAGAGAAACAGGTAGTAAGTTTAAAAGAGGAAAGAAGATGAGAGGCTTCCTCTTCAGAGATCTTAGAAAAGGATGAAAGGTTAACAGAGATTGAGGGGAAACGTTGGCATTGAAGAGGGGATGAAGCTGATCTTGAAGGGAATCGGAGTGTAATCTTGTGGACTTTGTCTTGGAAATAGTCGGCTAGGGTTTGGGCAGAAAGAGAAGGAGTCTGAGGCGAAAGTGCCTTGAGGAGAGAGTTGTTGATAAGAGACAATGGGGGTGAGATGCAAGAGAGTTAGTTAGATGGACATAGTAGTTTTGCCTGGTGAGTGCTATGGCAGATTGGAAGGAAGCAGGCATGAATTTACATAGAAACATAGAAACATGATGACAGAAAAAGACCACAAGGCCCATCTAGTCTGTCCTTCCATAACAACAACTACAACAGTCCACTTTCTACCTTTAGAGATCCTCTGTGTTGGTCCCATGCTTTTTTGAATTCAGTTACTGTCCTCATCTCTACCACCTCCACTGGGAGACTATTCCACGGATCCACTACTCTTTCCGTAAAGAAATATTTCCGCATATCACTCCTGAATCTATCTCCCTTCACCCTCATCCCATGTCCCCTCGTAGCAGAACTTGCTTTCAATTGAAAGAGGCTCTCTCCCTGAACATTTATGCCACGGAGGTATTTAAACATCTCAATCATATCACCTCTATCCCGCCTTTCCTCTAAGGTGTACATATTAAGATCCTTAAGTCTGTCCTCATATGCTTTATAATGAAGCCCATTAATCATTTTAGTAGCAACCCTCTGCACCGACTCCATCCTGTTCACATCCTTTTGAAGGTGCGGTCTCCAGAATTGCACACCATACTCCAAATGAGGTCGCACCAAAGACTTATACAGAGGTATTATCACCTCCTTTTTTCTGCTAGCCATTCCTCTCCGTATGCACCCAAGCATCCTTCTAGCTTTTGCCGTCGCCTTTTCTACCTGTTTAGCTACTTTAAGATCATCAGACACAACCACGCCTAGGTCCCGCTCTTCTTTAGTGGACAAAAGTACTTCACCTCCTATACTGTATTGCTCCCTTGGATTGCTGCAGCCCAAATGCATGACCTTACATTTTTTAACATTAAATCCCAGCTGCCAAATTCTAGACCATTCTTCAAGCTTAGCTAGATCCCTCCTCATGTTATCTACACCTTCCTGGGTGTCTACTCTATTACAGATTTTGGTATCATCCGCAAAGAGGCAAACCTTACCCGACAGCCCTTCCGCTATATCACTAACAAAGATGTTAAAAAGAATCGGACCAAGGACAGATCCCTGGGGCACACCACTGGTAACATCCTTCTCCTTAGAGTGAGCTCCATTTACTTGTACTCTTTGTCGCCTCCCGCCCAACCAATTTCTAACCCAAGCAGTAACTTTAGGGTCCATCCCTAGGGTGATCAGTTTGTTTATAAGTCGCCTGTGAGGAACAGTGTCAAAGGCTTTACTGAAATCTAAATACACCACATCTAGAGCTCTCCCTCGGTCCAACTCCCTGGTCACCCAGTCAAAGAAATCGATCAGATTTGTCTGACAAGACCTGCCTCTGGTGAATCCATGCTGCCTCGGATCCTGTAATCCGCCGGACTCCAGAAACCTCACTATTTTCTCTTTCAGCAGCGTTTCCAATAATTTACTCACCACTGAAGTTAAACTAACCGGCCTGTAGTTTTCAACCACATCCTTACTTCCGCTTTTGTGTAAAGGCACCACATGAGCCTCTCTCCAGTCCTTTGGCACCACTCCCGACTCCAATGAGGCATTGAAAAGGTCAGTCAGTGGAGCTGCTAGAACGTCCCCAAGTTCCCTCAGTATTCTAGGGTGTATCCCATCCGGTCCCATCGCTTTGTCTACTTTAAGTTGAGCTAGTTTCTCACGAACACAGTCTTCTGAAAATTGTTCAAGATGTCCCTCGCTTCTGTTCTTATTTGTGGGTATTTTCTGAGGTCCTGCTCCTGGTTCTTCATCTGTGAACACAGAACAAAAATATTTAAAGTGAAGAAAGTCAGAAAGGAGTGGGATTTGAGCCAAATGCACTCAGTTGAGTGGGCACAGGAGCATAGGTAGCAGATAGTTGAAGACAGCCAGGGCTGATGTATAGTGCACCTCACAGGACGTAGGATTAGGGGAGCAAAAGTACCCAGAGCAGAGGAGAGACCAGTATTATAGGAAACTATAGC
Source organism: Ichthyophis bannanicus (assembly GCA_033557465.1). Taxonomy (NCBI): domain Eukaryota; kingdom Metazoa; phylum Chordata; class Amphibia; order Gymnophiona; family Ichthyophiidae; genus Ichthyophis; species Ichthyophis bannanicus. The sequence goes on from CM066049.1 coordinate 126,884,013, forward strand.
CTCATCAACAGAGATAGAGGACAAAGTGGAAGAGAGAGGCGATGAAAACAGTAGTGGAGAAAGCCAATGGATCGACAGCATGAAGATTCCTAAAAAGGTAGGAGGAGACTGGGCAAGATTGAGGTGGGGAGTGATGAAGAGTGAAGCTAAGTAAGTGATGGTCAGATAAAGGAAGAACTGAGGTATGGAAATTAGAGGGTAAACAGTTAGAGAAGAAAACAAGGTCAAGGCAATGACCTTGGTAATGAGTGGGGGCAGAAGAGCAAAGCTGGAGGTTAAATGAGGAGGTAAGGGAAAGGAGCGTAGAAGCATAGAGGTCAGAAGGGTTATCAATATGAATATTAGTTTCCAAGAATAAGAGAGGGGGAAGAAGAATCAAGAAATAAGGAAAGCCATGAGTCAAAGTCAGTGAGAAAGGTAGACTTGTCAGGTGATCTATAAATAACAGCTATCCAGAGAGGTAAGGGATTAAAAAGGTGGATGGAGTGGACTTTGAAGGAGGAAAAGGAGTGAGATTGAGGTAGAGGGAGGGGTTAAAATTGGCAAGAAGGAGAAAGCAGAAACCCAACACCACCACTGTGGCCAGTGGCACAAGGAGTGTGCGAGAATTGGTAGCTGCCATGAGGGAAGACAGCGACCGAAGCAGTGTCATCGAGGAGGAGCCAGGTTTCAGTAAAAGCAAGAAGATGCAAAGTGTGAGGGACAAAGAGATCCTGAGTAAAGGGGAGTTTATTAGAAATGGAATGGGCATTCCATAAGGGGAAAGAAGAGGAATATGAATGAGATTGGGGTAGTAGAGAGAGGAACTATCATGAGAGTGAGAGGAAGTCTAGGGGGCCTAGGGTTAGAATTAATATCACCGGATGACAGAAGGAGAAGAAGAGTGTGAGGCAGAGAGGAGACGGGGATGAGGTTGTTTCAGAGAGAAAGGAGAAGGATGAAGGAGAGGAAGAAAAAGATGAAGATCAAGAGCTGAAGAAAGGATGGAAGACAAAATGGGGAGGAAATGGGGAAGGTAGAGAGAGGGTGATAAGGAGGGAGGGGGGGGGTTAAGGTGATGCTAAGAAGGGAGAAGGTTAGGGAGTGTCAGAAAAAGGAAGAAAAAGTGGTATGGAGATGTAAATCCAACCTAAGATGAGGGATGATGAATGGGAAGGAGAGAGAAGAGAGGATGAAGGTAAAAATACAGCTAATATGTGAAAATAATTAATATCTAATAAAAAACAGTTGAAAATTCTTAGTTGTAAGTTAGCAAGTAAATAAATTTCTGTACTATTATGGGCAATCTGTTCTGCTCATGAATTGGAAAGTTGCCAGATACACATAAAATGGTGCCCAAGGTCATTTAAGATATAACCAGGCTTCAGGGCAGGAGGGACAGAAGGCCAGAGCTTGGGAAAGAAGGCCGGAATTGATTCCTCGTGGGTTCTTGGGTTGGCATAGACCTGCAGCGGAGGCAGCAGATGGACCCTCTCACCCTCACACAACAATAATAACTTCAAAGGACTTACAAGTAAGCCGGCTGCTGCCACGATTTGTCATCGGTGCTGCTGCCAGGCTGGGGCTCCACATTGCACCTGCCACTGTACTCACTGCTCAGGGCTGAGGGATGTTATTGAGGATGCTATCCACCACGTGTAGGCTAGGCCTGCCATGGCGGTTTGCCCTTTGTTTTCTTGCACCCCAAGTCCCATGGAGTTCCTGCTGGCGAACCTTCATTGTTTTGGATTCCCCATTTTCAGGGCTGCAGGTCAGTGGTGGTGTTAGCAGGGATGCTATCAGTGGACTTTTATTATTCGTGATTTGCACAACTCCCTCCTGCTTTCGCCTTGCGGCCATCTGTCCAGCAGTGAGTACCCAGGAAGACCATGCGGTCACACAGGCCCTGGCATGGCTTGGAGCGGAAGACCCTTCTTCACCCAACTCAGCAAGAATCCCCAGAGCATCCACCAGACATACCACAACAAAAAGAAGTGCCAGTAACTCACAAACTCAGTTCAGCAAAGCCCAAAAAAGGTGTTGGGTTGTCCGTTCACGAAACAGCACTGACTGCAGACCTCTTATGTCTCCTCCGACCTGGCAGTAAAGTGCTGGGGTTCAGCTTCTGCACACTTCTCTGCATATGAGTGGCAGAGCTCATTGCTTCATTCCCGTCTAGTTTGAATGTTTTTAAAAGTGCTGTGCGCTGCCATTAGCACAAGCATCAGCGCCCTGGCTAGGCTCGCAGCAAATCCTTTCCTGCGTTCTGCGCTTAAGTGCTGCATTGATGCCCGTGCTAATGTCGGTGCCCTTTTCTACATTGGCTCCTTTCTGTGTTGTGGTTTTTTTCGTTATTTCTTTAAGTACAACTGATAAGACCAAAGCTAAAAAAAAAATGTTAACATTAGGAGCAGGCACTGTAATACTGCATTAAACTGGTCATTCAGAAGTTTCTCAGTCACTGGCATGCTGATATATACTTTCCTAGCCAGGCAATAGACGTTTGCATGGTTATTCTAGAGTGTGCAGAATGTGAAGTGCTTCTGAACTAGCATATCTCCCATTCTCGAATATATAAAACTAACAGAAAGGAACTGCAGATCACACTACAAGAGGGGGGGCTGATAAGGCTCTGAAAACTAGGGGCACACTTCCGTTCCGGAGGTCTGAATGATCTCTCTGCAGTTTTGTTTTAGTTGGTACAAGGCAGCGCTGCAGGAATCAGGATTTGTCAGTGCTAAATGTTAATGCGAGAAACATTATTGTTTCATAGAGAAAGGAGAACAGAACTGCTGCCAAAATGTTGAGTATAGATGGTAATGCTACTTTTATTAGTGTCCTGTTCCCACTGTACCTGAAAAGAGACTTGTCACAGCGCAGTCATGCAGAACTCAAATTTCTCAGGGGAAACTCCAAAATTTTCCACTGCTGAAGGAACACTGAAAGACTCAAGCCTTTGGCATAATAAATCTGACAGTTAATTAGCTGCAGGGTTAAGCCAATTGAAATCTTATTATCACTATCAATTTTTTAACTCCTGGTATCTGAGATTTGAGAACTGTGCCCTTCTTTGCAACCGCAGCACTAGGGATCTGCAGGACAGAATGTTTTATTTTGTTTAGTTTCCCATGTCATTTGCAGGATGTTTTGTTTTTCATTTTGGAGGTAAATGTAATTAAAAGCACACACTTTTGCTCAATAGTGTGCACTATTGGCTAAGAGTGTGTGCTGTTGCTTTCTCGAGCTGCACTATAAGTGAATAATGTGCACTGTTGAGTGATAGCACTCACTATTGAGCAGTGCCACAGAGTTTAGGTAAGCTCTGCTTCGCGGTTTCATTTCTGCCATTGCAGGCCTCGGAGAAGGGTGTGGGGTGGCAGGATGGAGACCTCACCTAGGCACCGACCCCGAATCCAGTTCTTCTTTCACATGCACACCAGTACCATACCGCTCCCTCAGGTTTTTGCAGCTGAAGGCCTGATCCCACATGTTTCAGCATTAATTCCTAGTTGTGAAATTCCAAATCATTCCTCAAGTTCCCTAGATCCCTCCTTTTAGTATCCATACCTTCATGAGTGTCTGTCCTGTTGCAGATTTTGGTATCATCCACAGAGGCAAGCATCCCAACATCCCTTCAACAATGTCACTTACAAAAATGTTAAAATGAACCCTGCAGCACAGCACTGATAATACCTCTTTCCTGGAAGTGAACTCCATGTACCAGTACCCTCTATCACCTCCCATGCAACCATTTTTTTTCATTTAAGATTTTATTGGCTCTTCTGTCAGAGTAAGGCTTTGCAGGCTTAATGTGTTATTTTTGAAAGCATGCTATATTAACAGATCCAGTGAGTATTTTTTATAACCCCCCATGAACTCCCTAAGAAACCCAAAGAAGACCCATTCCCCCCTCCCGCTTACAGTATCATACACACAGATTGTCCATTCCTTGTCCCCCCTAACGGGATTGACACAGTTTCTAACCCAATCAGTCAGTTCAGGGTCCATATCAAGACACTTGGTTTATTTATAAGTTGCCTAAGCAAAACTGTGTCAAAGGTCTTGCTAAAATCCAAGTACTACATATCTCCCCTGATCCAACTCTCTGTCACTCAGTCAAAGAAGTTGATCAGATTTGCCTGACAAGACTCGGCTCTAATAAAACCATGTTGCCTTGGATCCTGCATCCCAATGAATTCCAGAAACTGCAGCAGCCAGTTTTAGTAGTGTTTCCATTAATTTGCTCAACATAGAGGGGTCAGACTAAAAAGCCTGTATTTCCTAATTTCTTCCTTACTTCCACTTTTGTGGAGAGGAATTACATCTGCCCATCTTCAGTGTTCCAGGAGCACTCCGAACTCTGAAGAATCATTAAAAAGGTAAAACAGTGGAGCACCAGAAGTTCCCTAAGTTCCTTCAATATCCTTGGATGTATCCAATTGCTTATACTTTCTGTAGGAGTGTGCATGGGGCAGCACGTGGACAGAGTGTAGGTGTGGTCTAAATTCACACCCATAAGTTATAGAATAACTCATATAGGCTATGTGAGTTTCTTCAGCAATCTAGTTGCATGCAGTGTTGCAAGCTGTAGAGCAGGCGTACCTGTCGTGACTATGTTTAGGCGCACCAGTACACCCCCATTTGATAAAGTAAAGTAGGCATGTGCTTCAGCTTATAAGATAGGCCCTAAATATGTGCACACTGACAAACGTTGCTTGCATGGGAGTTTGTAAAATGAGACCCAAAGTGTCCAGCTCCATATTCTGGAGATGAATGTATGACTGTATGGATGGTGTAGCTGAGGGGTTTCGGTTTCCTGGATCGTATAACTGTGCTTTTGCCTGTGCAGACCCTCACCTCTGGAAATCTCTTCCCTTGAAACTCTGTTTTCCAGAAACATTACTTGAAATTTTGGGGGCCGTTTATTGAAAGGAATTTACATGATGTCTGAATGTCTACAGGTGCCACCACTACATGCCCTGATGCCAATGGGTTAGCACTGGGGCTTTCCAGGGCACTGCCCATTGCAAACCAGGCAGCAGTGTCCGATAAGCAATGCTTATATACTGCTTTATGCTGCTTACATTTAGGTACAGTGTACATTTGCCCTTGTCCCCGAAGGGCTCACAATCTGTGTTTTGTACATGAGGCAACAGAAGGTTAAGTGGCTTGCTCAAGGCCACAAGGAGCACCTGTGGGACTAGAAACCCTGGTCCCTCCAGCACAAGATTGCTGTCCTCCCATGGGATTTGAACCCCTGGCCCTCTGGCCCAAGGCAACTTGCCCCAATCACTAGGTCTCTCCTCCCCATGTGGTGAAAGTACGATGCAGCAAATTCTGGCCTTAGTTTCACCGCAGCAGCTAACTGGGCAGCGGCTGAATACTTAGCTTCCAGGTTCTGTGGCCAACACAGCTATCGAGTGCCAGCGGCGCCAGTCTTGAATATCCAGATCGAAGATTCAGCGCCCGCAGCTAGCCACTGTAGGAGTGCTAGCCGTGGTGCTGAATTTTGGGCCCTTGTTTTTTTTATCAGGTTAGTACTGTGAACGTCAGGCAGGAAAGAGGGCCACTTTATGTAAGGTAGGGTTGGGTAGGTTTAGGGAAAATTACTATATTGAGGAAAGATCTGGTTATTATACTCAGGACACTATTTAAACTCTGTTTGGTGTTCCCTTTAAATGCCAGCGATATCCGGATAGTGGAGCTAAATATCCAGGTATGCCAGCAAACGCCTCCACTCTCCTAATGACGATTTTCAGTGCCACTATCTGGATGACAATCCTCATAACACAATAGCTAAGTTATGCAGATAACGGAGCTGCTCTCTCTCTCTCTCTCCGACTATGCGCATATTGCTGGGGTGGTATGTGATGATGTTCATTAGTATTATCGGGAAATCAGTGGCTGGCCCAGCCGCACCTGTTAATCAGATAAATGGCTTTAAATAAGGGCGTATTGTTTTTGTTGTGTTTTATTTTATTTTATTATTATTATGTATTTTTATTGTGCCTCACCTAAACAAATGTACTGAATAAATGAATAAATAACATTAAAGATGTGGATACAAAGAAGACTATCTTCTTTCTATATGAATTACCTTTGGCTGGCTTTGCAATTTTGCCTGTGTCCACCAGGGGATGCTGTGAACCACTCTTTGAAAGCTATGCATAGAATAATGCAGCCACTCTCAGAGGCAGCCGAGGTCACCTGGAGAGATAACGGGGTTACTTACCTGTAACAGGAGTTCTCCGTGGACAGCAGGATAAGTCAGCCACACCTGGTGACGTCCTCCGGGCGGCGCCATGGATACGGAAGTGCTCTCCAGAGCTCAGAAAGGTAAACCTTTCTGAGCATGCCCAGGTAGCCCACCTTACCGCTCCGCCCCCTAGCCCAGCCAGTGAGTTCCAAGCTAGTTGCCTTGGCTAGGGAGCGGTCACATAGCTATGGCCTCCTCCAGGGGAGGTGGGTGGGATTGTGTGGCTGACTTATCCTGCTGTCCACGGAGAACTCCTGTTACAGGTAAGTAACCCCGTTTTCTCCATGGACTAGCAGGATTGCGTCAGCCACACCTGGTGTCTCCCTAGCTGCAGGGCAGGCTGCGGGGAGGAGGCCAGAGTACTGATACATCCAGAGACCTGGGACAGTTGTGGAACAACAGATTGCTTGTTTATTATTACCATTAAACCGGTGAAACCATGCAAAATGCGACAGTGCAGACAGTGCCAGGTCAAACAGTAATGCAATGCAGAAGCATGACAGGCTAGAAAGATCAGGCTAGCTGCAGGCGCTGGCAAGAGTCTCGGGTACTCAGCGCTCCACTGGGTTCGTAGCAGTAGAGAGGACAGCCACGCCGAGGGCGCAGCCCTCCTGAGGCCTGAGATCAGGCAGTAGTGCTTCTGGAAGGTTTGCGGGGAGGACCAAGTGGCAGCTCTGCAGACCTCAGTTAGTGGGACATCGCGGAGGTTAGCGATTGAAGTGGCAAGCGCTCTGAGCTGGTGAAGGCCCACTCTCGGTTGGTCCCCGGTGCCTGATGGGTCGAGGCAACAGGAGATGCATGCCGTCACCCAGTGTGAAAGGGTCCTCTTGTTGACAGGTTTGCCGGGTCTGTTCGGATCGAAAGATATGAACAGCTGTTCACTTTTCCTTATGGTTTGCGTCCTCTGTAAATAGGTCCGGAGGGCCCGGAGACAGTCGAGGGTGTGCAGGCGTCGCTCCTCATCCGAAGAATGAGGCTCCAGAAAAAATGAGGGAAGTTCAATGGACTGGTTGACATGAAAAGCCAAAGACACCTTTGGCACGAACCACGGATTGGTACGCAGGGATGCGTGGTTCTGGTGTAGCTGCGTATAGGGAGGGTGTGCTACTAGAGCATACAGCTCGCTGATCCTCCTTGCGGAAGTGATGGCCACAAGAAATAGGGTTTTCCAGGAGACGAATTTCATATCTGCTGATAGGAGCGGCTCAAAGGGCTCTTGTGTCAAGCGCTGTAGGACAGTGTTGAGATCCCAAGGCGGCACCGGACGTCTGATCGGGGGTTTCAGATTTGACAGGCCTTTCATGAAGCGTATAGTGAGGGGCAGGGCCCCAATAGAAATGGCCGCTGCAGGAGGTGCATGGAAGGCCGCTATTGCGGAGAGGTGGACTCAGATGGATTGTGTTTGCAGTCTGAGGCTAGACAGCGAATTGAGGTACTGCAGTACACTGGGAAGTGGGCATGTGGTGGGGTCGAGGCCTTGCGCTGTACACCAGATGCTGAATCTCTTCCATTTGAGATCATAGGACTTTCTGGTGGAAGGCCTCCTGGCTGCTAGCACCACGTCCTGTACCTCAACAGGTAGTTGGAGATTGGCTAGGCCCTGCCGCTCAACCTCTATGCAGTGAGAGATAGGGCTTCGAGGTTGGGGTGTCGTGTGCTGCCGCCGTTCTGTGTTAGTAGATCCGGTCTGAGGGGCAGGCGCCTCGGGGCTCCCTGAGCTAGGCGCAGTAACAGGGCAAACCACATCTGGTGCGGCCAGTGGAGAGCAATCAAGATGGCGTGGGCTCTGTCTTGGACAATCCGTTGCAGTGTCGCCGGGATGAGGGGGGTCGGTGGGAAGGCATACACCAGAGACCACTCCCCCCAGAACACGTCGAATGCATCCGCCGCCAGCCTCCTGGCTGACGGGTGCCTGGAGCAGAATAGGGGGCATTTGGCATTCTGTTCTGTGGCGAATAAGTCGATGCTCGGCGACCCCCAGTGTCGGAAGAGACTTTCGGAGACCTCCGGGAGAAGACTCCACTCGTGCGGCTGCAGTTGTCTGCTCAGCTTGTCCGCCAGGACGTTCAGGTCCCCTGGGAGATAGGAGGCCCGGAGGTGGCATCCGCTCCTTAGGGCCAGGGTCCATATCTGTAGCGCTTCCCTGCAGAGGGAGCAGAGGGGGCAAGGCAGTGCCCCCTTGCTTGTTGATGTAAAACATGGCCACCTTGTTGTCCGTCTGGACGAGGATGGTTTTCCCGCACAACTGCGGAAGGAACGCCTTCATGGCGTATCTGATGGCCCTTAACTCGAGGAGGTTGATGTGTAGGGTCCTCTCCTGCGGGGACCACTCCCCTTGGGTGTTGAAATGTCGGGTGTGAGTACCCCAGCCTGTGTTTGATGCGTCCGTAGTGAGGGTCACTTGGTGTTCGTGGGGGTGGAAGTCCTTGCCCACTGAAAGGTTCGTCGGTACCGTCCACCAGCGGAGCTGGGTACGGATTTGGGGAGTCATTGGGATACAGACGGAGAGGGGTTGATGATGTTGGTTCCAGTGGGTGCGCAGGTGCCACTGGAGTGGGTGCATCTTCAATCTCGCTGTAGGGAGGACTGATGTAGTGGCCGACATGTGCCCCAACAGGCGCAGTATGGACCTCGCTGAGGCACTCACCGCCTCGACCGCTTTGGATGCAAGGGCTGTGATGGTGGTCAGTCTGCACTCGGGGAGGTAGGCTTTCAAGACTTTGGTGTCGATCACAGCTCCTATGAACTCTAGCCTTTGGGAAGGCGTGAGATGTGACTTGTTTAAATTGATGACAAAGCCCAGGGACGATAGTAGCGTCCTGGTAGTCTGCAAGGCCGTCTGTAGCTCCGGGGCGGAGGGGGCTGTTAGGAGCCAGTCGTCGAGGTATGGAAAAATGGAAATGTTCCTCTTGCGGAGATGCGCTGCTGCTACGGCCACACACTTCGTGAAGACCCGTGGTGCAGGTGACAGACCGAAGGGAAGGACTCTGTATTAGTAGTGCTGCCCTAGCACTTGGAAACGGAGGTACTTCCTGTGCGACTTGTGGATGCGGATGTGAGTGTAGGCATCCTGTAGATCCAGGGACGCCATCCAATCGCCGGTCTGGATCAGAGGGAGGATGGTATTTAAGGAATACATCCTGAACTTCTCCTTGTTGATAAACATGTTGAGTCGGCAGAGGTCCAGGATGGGGCGGAAGCCGCTTGTCCTTTTGGGAATGAGAAAATACCTGGAGTAAAAAACAGAGTTCCTTTCGGCTGGGGGTACCTCCTCTATGGCTCGAGAGTCCAGCAGGTGTAGCAGTTCCGCGGCCATAGCGAGGCACAGGTGTGGAGGTGTGTCGCTGACAGGGCGGGCGTTCTGGTGGGGTGGAGCCACGAAGCGTATGCGGTATCCGTCCCGGATGATCTGTAGGACCCAGTAGTCCGAGGAGATACTTCGCCACTCTGGAAGAAAGTATGTCAGGCGACCCCCAATCCTGTGGGTTGCCTGTGATCTGGCGTCAAAAGGAGGGCCCACTTTTGTTGGAGGGCGCGTTGCTGTTCTTCTTTTTCTTACGGTCCCTCTGGGGGTTGCGCTGTTGTGAGCGGCCGTGATAAGAGTTGTTCTTATACTCCTCCGACTGGAGGAGTACCTCTTATTGGAAGGGTAGTATGGTTTCCTCTGGAAGCTGCTTCTCTGAGTGCCGCTGTGGCGCTCGAAACCATCCTCCGCCAAGGTCTGTAATGTGGTACAATGTTCCTTCATATCGTTCACTGTATCCTTGACCTTGTCCCCAAAGAGCGACTCGCCCGAGCAGGGTGCATCTGCGATCCTGTCGTGGGTGTCGTCGCGCAGGCCGGAGGCCCTCAGCCATGCCCATCGTCTTGCTGAAATGGCTGTGCCTGCAGTCCTCAGCGCTGTGTCGAAAGAGTCAATGGTAGTGCTGGCAAGGTGTTTGCTGCACTCGGACATATCCGCCAGTGCACTGGATGCCAAAGTTTGAGATTCCCGCGGGAGAGATGCTAAGGCAGCCTTGAGGTTCGCCATGCATGCGTCCTGGAAGAGGACCTGTTGAAACTGGTGTGCCGCTATTTTCGCGTTAAGCATAGCTCCTTGGAAAACTTTCTTCCCGATATCGTCAAGAAGCTTGTGGACCCGACCCGGCGGGCTGTTGGCATGTGTGCGCGAGGATTTAATGTGCTTGAGAGCTGAAGACACCATGATGGATTGATGTGGCAGTTGTGCAGATGAAAATCCTGGAACAGGCTGCACCTGGTACTTAGTCTCAAGCCTCCTGGGAAAGGGGCGTCCGGACGCCAGGGTCTGCCACAGCCTTAGATGGTTGTCCCGAAGTGTCTGGTGAATAGGCAGCATAAAGGCAGGCTTGGGAGCTGCGAGGTATCTCAAAACCTCCGGTACTGGCTCCTTTTTATCATCTTGGCCCCATAGGGTTAGGGTGGAGGCAAGCTTGTCTAAGAACTTTGGATACGTGAGATCCTCCGGAGGGGGGGGGTTCTTCCGGCTCCGGAGAGCATCTCTGATCCAGGGTGGTGTGGTCATGTTCATGGTTCGCAGATTCCACAATCGCTGCCTCGAGATCGTGTTCCTCCGCAGTGTTGACAGGGAACAGACTATTGGGGGGCCCGTTGCCTGGAGTTGAAGGCCGGATATCCCCGATGTGTGGGTCTGCTGGAATGTCTGCTGAGGGAAGTGCCTGACAAGCCAGGGGCGGAGGGGCCGCAGTGGATGAGGGTTGCTTAATAAGCTGAGATAGCAGGCTCAGAATGGCTGCGGAACTGCATCCAGATCTACTCCGGTGTCTGTAGCCGGGGCTGGAGGAGCTTGAGGAACTAAATTTAGGCTTTTAGGTAGGAAGTTGAAATCCAGAACTTCCAGGGTAGCATTCTCCGAAATGCATCCTGTTCCATGCGCAGGACCAAAAGGCAGGCAGAGCTATGGAGTCTCAATGCGTGGATGAGACAATGGTGCAGAGATGAGGGTTTTGGATTTGTTAGGAACTGGGGAACATTCTGGGGAAAGGAGGGGCTCTTCCGAAGGGATGGGCTTCACCTTAACCGGGATGGAACCAGGCTGCTGGCATTAACCTTTAAAAAGGAGATAGAGCAGCTTTTAAACTAGATGTTAGGGGAAAGCCGACAGTCGCCCAAGAGCGGATGGTTCGGAAGAATGTATCTTTGAAGGATACTACCAAAAGCAGAGAGGTTCCACAAAAGAGTAAAGTAGCCCAAATGCCCTCAAGTATGGAGCAGACAGAGCTTAAAGATCCCAAATTACCCATGTCTAACAACAGCAAATTAATATGAATAAAATACATTCTCTAAAATGCTTGTATGGAAATGCTAGAAGTCTAAAAAATAAGATGGGAGAGTTAGAATATATAGCACTAAATGAAAGGTTAGATATGATTTGGAATATCAGAGACATGGTGGAAGGACGACAACCAGTGGGACACTGTGATACCTGGGTACAAACTATATCGTAATGATAGAGCTGATCAAATTGGTGGAGGGGTTGCTCTCTATGTTAGAGAGGGCATTGAGTCAGAAAGGATTAAAGTTTTGCAGGAAACAAAACCTGCTGTAGAATCTATATGGATTGAAATTCCATGTAAAAGGAGGAAGGCAATGGCAGTGGGGGTGTACTATCGAGCGCCTGGCCAGAATGACCAAATGGATGATGAAATGCTCAAAGAAATCAAGGAGGCTAACAAAAGTTACAGCACAGTAATAATAATGGGTGATTTCAACTACCCCGGTATCGACTGGGTCAGTGTCACGTCAGGACATGCTAGGGAGATAAAGTTCCTAGATGAAATAAATGACTGCTTCTTGGAGCAGCTGGTTTATGAACCGACCAGAGGGGAAGCCATATTAGACCTAATCCTTAGTGGAACACCAGATTTAGTGCAAGAGATAAGGTTGTTGGGGCCACTTGGCAATAATGATCATAGCATGATCGCCTTTGATTTAATTAGTGGAGGAGGGATAGTAGGGAAATCCACAGTACTACCTTTTAACTTTCAAAAGGGAGACTATGATAAAATGAGGAAAACAGTTAAGAAAAAACTAAAAGGAGCAGTTGCAAAGATTAAAGACGTACATCAGGCTTGGCTGTTGTTGAAAAATACTATCTTGGAAGCCCAGACCAGCTGTATTCCACACTTTAAGAAAAGTGGAAGGAAGTCCAAAAAACTGCCAGCATGGTTTAAAGGTGAGGTCAGAGAGGCTGTTGTTGCCAAAAAAGCATCTTTCAGGAAATGGAAAAAAGAGCCAAACGACGAAACCTGGAAACAGCACAAGCACTGGCAAGTCAAATGCAAGGCATTGATAAGGCAGGCAAAAGGAGAATTCGAGAAGAAGCTTGCTGCAGAAGCAAAAACACGAAGTAAAGACCTTTTCAAGTACATTCGTAGCAAAAAACATGTGAGAGAGTCAGTTGGTCCATTAGATGATAAAGGGGTTAAAGGAGCACTAAGAAGCGACAAGGCAATAGCGGAGAGACTGAATGAATTCTTTGCTTCAGTCTTTACTGAGGAAGATGTAGGGATGTTACCCATGACTGAAGTGGTATTTAAAGGTGCGGAAGAATTGAAGGAAATATCGATACATCGGGAAGATGTATTACAACTATTAGATAAGCTGAAGAGTAGCAGATCACCTGGGCCGGATGGTATACATCCAAGGGTGTTGAAAGAACTGAATTACGAGATTGCAGACCTGCTATTAGTAATCTGTGAACTATCATTAAAATCATCTCTAATACCTGAAGATTGGAGGATCGCCAATGTAACACCAATTTTTAAAAAGGGTTCCAGGGGTGATCCGGGAAACTACAGACCGGTGAACCTGACATCAGGACCAGGAAAAATGGTAGAAACCATCATAAAGAATAAAATTACTCAGCATGTAGATAGTCATGGCCTAATGGGAGACAACCAACATGGCTTTAGACAGGGAAGATCTTGTCTTACTAATCTGTTATGTTTTTTGAAGGTGTGAATAAACAGGTGGACAAAGGTGAGTCGGTTGATATAGTGTATCTGGACTTTCAGAAAGCCTTTGACAAGGTCCCACATGAGAGACTTTTGGCAAAACTAAAGAGTCATGGGATAGGAGGCAGTGTACTACTGTGGATCAGGAACTGGTTATAAGAAAGAAAGCACAGGGTAGGGCTAAATGGCCAATTTTCCCAATGGAGAAAGGTGAATAGTGGTGTACCCCAGGGATCTGTGCTGGGTCCGCTGCTTTTTGACATATTGAAATACTGTTAAATAAAATAAATTCATAAATGACCTGGAAAGTGGAATAACGAGTGAGGTTATCAAATTTGCAGATGACACAAAACTATTTAAAGTTGTTAAAACCCAAGAGGATTGTGGAAAATTGCAAGAGAATCTTGATAAATTGGAAGACTGGGCATCAAAAATGGCAGATGAAATTTAATGCGGACAAGTGCAAAGTTATGCACCTAGGGAAGAACAACCCAAACTATGGTTACACGATGCAAGGTTCCACATTAGGAACCACCACCCAGGAAAAATATTTAGGCATCATTGTGGATAACATGTTAAAACCCTCGGCCCAGTGTGCAGCGGTAGCCAAGAGAGCAAATAGAATGCTAGGTATCATAAGGAAAGGAATGGAAAATAAAACAAAAGATATTATAATGCCTCTATATCGTTCCATGGTGAGACCGCACCTTGAATAGTGTGTGCAATTCTGGTCGCCATATCTTAAAAAGGATATAGCGATATTAGAAAAGGTTCAGAGAAGAGCCACCAAAATGGTAAAGGGGATGGAAGGATACTCCTATGAAGAAAGGCTAAAAAGGTTAGGGCTATTTAACCTGGAAAAGAGACGGCTGAGGGGAGATATGATAGAAGTCTATAAATTAATGAACAGAGTGGAACAGGTAAACGTAGCTCGATTGTTTACGTTATCAGAATACAAAAAAGACTAGGGGACATGCAATGAAGCTACAAGGTAAACTATTTAAGACTAATAAAAGAAAATATTTTTTAACTCAACGTGTAATCAAACTCTGGAATTTGTTACCAGAGGATGTAGTAAAGGCTGTTAGTGTAGCTGGGTTTAAAAAAGGTTTGGGTAAGTTCCTGGAGGAAAGGTCCATAAACCATTATTAAGAAGGGACCCAGGATATCAATGCTTGACCCAGTACAAGCATTGTGGAACCTGTGTCTTTTGGGGAAATGGCTAGGTACGTATGATCTAGATTGGCCACTGTTGGAAACAGGATACTGGGCTTGATGGACCTTGGTCTGACCCAGTAAGGCATATCTTATGTTCTTATGTTCTTAAAAAACCATGAAGAAACACGCATGGTGAATATATAAAAGTAGCTTGTGATGATTGCTCTGAATGATGCTTCTCAAAGTCAGAAAGCAGTTGAAGGAAATTAGAATGAACCAGTCCAAAGGAAGGTCCCCAGTTCATAGAAACCTAGGAAACGACTGCAGATAAAGATTATGTGGCCTATCCAGTCTGCCCATGCATGAGAACTATTAAGTTCTACAATCCCTTATTTCTCTCAGAGATCTTCTGTGCTTGTCCCATGATTTCTGTTCAATGCATCTAGCACCCTTCCCATAAAGAAGTATTTCCTCAGATTACTCCTGAGTCTACCCCCTTTCACATTAATGTGAGTTCTTTGTGGTACATATTTTGGTATGCCCTGATAGCTTAAATTGTAATAGTCAAAATGTGCGAACAAAGGACCTGGAATGCAGTACGGAAGTTATTTTCATTCAGTAACGGATGAAGGTACCTAATTATTCTCATTGTATACTAAGCAGCTTTTATTACAGAATTAATATGTACATGAAAGGTAAGTCGCTGATCTAGTGTGATTCTAGATAGCGGACTTCAGGTTTGACTTCTAATTCAGCTTTATGGACTGTCAGTGTTGTGGGTGGACAAAATAATAATTACTGTATTTAAGGATTTGTTTTCAGTGGATCTTTTGCTGGTTTGGATCATAAAAGAGCTAACATTTTATTCCTTATCGTCCCTCCAGTCCAGTCCCGCAACTCTGGGTAGTGTACGTCTTCCAGCAGCTTGGATACTGAGCATGTCATCTTTTGATGACAGCAGTATACTTATACAGGTGGTACCACCCACCAGCCCCAGTATGCTCAGTCTCCCAAGCAGCTGGAGGAGGCAGTGAGCCAGAGTGTGAACTCACTGAAGGGACAACTAGGGAAGTTTAGTTAGTGTTAGTTTTTGATTAAGGTAATTTATTTTTCAGTTTTCTGCTTTTGCTTTTATTTGTGTAGAGAAAGGTAGTTAAAAAAAAGCATGGAGAAGCTCCCCCTTCCCACCCCCCTCGGCAGGGGAGAGTGTGTGTGGAGGGTGCCTGAAGGACCGGGGGATTTGGCAGCTCCCGAACCCTACTTCAGGCGATTTGGGAGCAGAACAGGCTGAGACAGATTTCCCTGGAGACCACCCACCCCCCCTTTCACGCCGGTCGTGACTGCTGGCTGAGTATGAGGGGAGGGGGAGAGCAGCAACAGCACACCCGGAAAGCTTCCCAGGGCAGAAGGTAGCAGGGGCAAATTTTGAAGGCAGAGGGGATCTGCCGGAGGGGCAGGCAGGCCCGATTTGCTTGAATAGCAGCCTGACCGCATGGTGGACAACAGAGAGCAGCGCAGGAAGAAAAGGGGCGGTTCTTCTTTCTCCCATTCTCCAGCGCTGCATGTTTTTCATGCTCTCCTCTCTCCCACGGTATTTGGGCTCAGACTTAGGAGGGGCAGGATTGGTTCGGTTTTTCAGTTTCTTCCCAGCACCAGAAGAAAAAAAAAAAGAGAGAGAGAGAAAGAGAGAGAGAGTATAGAGGTTGTTGGCACATTTCTTTTGAGTAGGAGTTTGTGATAGGTGTTTGTTTGGGGGGGAGGGGTTTGCCTTTTGGTGTCCAAGCAGGGGGAGGCTTTGCTTTCACCTCAGAAGAGACAGGGGGTTTGAGAAGCACCTCTGCTTGCCCCAAATATGCCATCCAAACCACAGTGCCTTGTTTGCGGAACCTGGCGTGGTGCAGTCTCGGAGACAGGCATTTGCAGGTGGTGTGCTCAAGAGGCCACCTCTATGGAACAGTCCCTAGGGGTAACCCAGGAGAGGGCACTTTCTCTGTCTGGAGAAGCATGGGACTCCGTGGGCTCTTTAGTACTACTGCAATTAACAACTCCCTGCTCTCCAGCCATCCCGGGGCCATTGGCATCCCAGAGCCTGGGAGAGGTAGGGGTCCCAGGTATGCTCTCTCCTGAATTTGTGCTCCTTCTTCATCAGGTCTTCTCGGGTCCCTCAGCATCT
Organism: Ichthyophis bannanicus; assembly: GCA_033557465.1. Taxonomy (NCBI): domain Eukaryota; kingdom Metazoa; phylum Chordata; class Amphibia; order Gymnophiona; family Ichthyophiidae; genus Ichthyophis; species Ichthyophis bannanicus. Next base: position 126,900,574 of record CM066049.1, read on the forward strand.
CAAGGTGGGACCAAGAGAGCAGTAGGCAAGCTGGAATCAGTACCCACAAAGAGGTCCAGGCCTGTGGAGGAGGAACAGGGTCAGTCTCCATTGTTTGAAGGTCATGAGGAGAAGGACCTGGTCATGGAACTAGGGGCAGACGAGGATCTCGAAGAAGGGGAGATCCCAGAACACGATGAGCGGGCAAGGATTGTATGGGTATTCTGCCATGAGGAGCTGCCGGCGCTCATCACTGAATCTCTCAAGGCTCTAAATATGCCTGCTAGTCTCCCGGGGGAAGAGAGTCACTGGAGGATCCATTGCTACAAGCGGTATGCAAGATGCAGAAGGTTTTTCCAGTGCATCGAGTAATGCGGCAGATGATCCAGGAAGAGTGGGATCTGCCGGAGGCGAGCCTGAAGGGGCAAGGACAATGACGCACTTCTATCCACTGTCCAATCAGGATTGTGAGTTGTTTCAGCCCCTAAAGTCGATGCAGCGGTTTCCGCAGTTACGAAGAAAACAACGATCCCAGTGGAATGTAGTGTGGTGCTCAAGAATGTCCAGGTTCGGAAGTTGGACACCTTGTTAAAACAGGCTTTTGTTATCAATGCTGTCTCACTTCAGGCCTCCATTTGCAGGGCCTGGGTGGCTACAGCCTGTCTCCGCTGGTCACAGTGGGTACAACAACAAGAGAAGCCAGCAGTGGACCAGGTTGCAGAGGCAGCTAGATTGGAATCCGGGGCAGCTTATCTGGTGGATATTTTATTTATTTATTTGTTTGTTTGTTTATTTATTTATTTTATTAACATTTCTACCATGATTTCCAAAAGATCAACTGTGGTTTACAAGTAACAACAATTTGAGTAATACAGAACACTTATACTTATTTACAAGGAACAATATAGAACTATTTAAAGTGGTATAATAAACATTTAACTATATACATGAACAAGTTAGTGAGCATTCGAAGATGAGTTGGATAAGGAATATCCATTACGATCTCCTCAGAGAGCTCTCGAAGAGCATGGCCTCTGTAGTGGCGGTGTGCTGCTATCTCTGGTTACAAAACTAGGCGGCGGACAGCTCATCCAAGGCTCGGCTCAGTAAGCTTCCCTTTAGAGGCAAGCTCCTTTCCGGGGAGTACCTTGACAAATTGATTAAGGACTTGAGAGAGTCTAAGGGCGAGCGTCTGCCTGAGGATAAGCAGAAACAGAGCCCGCCTCACCCGCCACCCGCCGCCCCCCTGGAGCCAGCAGCAAGATTTCAAGTGTTTTCGGACATCATGCTTTACTACTGTCCAGAAGGGGAGATTCCCCTCTAGGGGACAGGGGTTTCAAGGTTTTGACATCAGGACTCAAGAAGCTGCAATGAAGTGAGCGGGGCCCAGATAGCGGTGCAACTTGTGGGAGGTCAGCTGCAGGAGTTCTACCCTGCCTTTGTCCAAATCACTTCCGACCAATGAGTACTGGAGATTATTCGAGAGGAGTATGCCCTCGAACTAGCTCAACCAGTGTGCAACTCTTTCATTCAGTCCCCCTGCAAGGTGCGAGCCGAGGCGGCAGCAGTAAGGGATACCCTGGTATGACTTCTGCAGCTGTGGTGCCAGTCCCCTTGAGACCAGTACAACTGTGGTCGGTACTCCATTTACTTTGTAGTGCCAAAAAAGTAGGGGTCCTTCCGTCCATTCCTCGATCTCAAGTGGGTGAACTGCTGTCTGTGGGTCCCGCATTTTCACATGGAAACCTTGCAGTCCGTCATAGTAGCAGTCAGAAAGGGGGAGTTCTTGATGTCTCATGACCTTAAGGAGGCGTATCTCCACATCCCCATACAGTCAGAACATCAGCAGATCCACAGGTTTGCGGTACCAATGGGGCATTTTCAGTTTTGGGTGTTGCCATTTGGTCTAGCAACGGCACCGTGCACCTTCACCAAGGTCATGGTAGTAGTAACAGTGGCGCTTCGCAGGGAGGGAGTCCTGGTTCATCCATACCTCAATGACTGGCTAATTCAGACAAAATCCAGAGACGAGAACAAACGTGCTACTTCCAGGATGGTGCAGTTCCTTTAAGGTCTAGGTTGGTTGTCAACATGGCCAAGAGTCATTTGGTCCCATCTCAGGAGCTTGAATACCTGGTGCGTGCTTCGACACCCGAGTGGGGAGAGTCTTCCTACCAAAACAGTGTGCCCAAGGCCTTCAAAGTCTGGTGCAGCAGTTTCTGAAGCGGATGGAACTAATGACCTGGCATTATCCTGATGATAGCATCACAAGTGCCTACTCTCCTAGCTAACCTAGTCAAAACAAAAGGCTCATCTGGTTCGAATAATACAGATGTAAATAGTTACCCAAGTTTCGATCCAAGTTTGTGTACCTGTTAATTGTAAACACAGATCAACCAGTTTGAAATGTGTAAAAATGTTCCATGTAAACCGCACTGATGGGAAATAGCGCGGTATATAAGAGAATATAAATAAATAAATAAAATAAATTACCTAACTAGGGACGATGGTAGCCACTCTCAAGCTGGTGCCCTGGGCAAAGGCGCACATTCGGCCGCTGTAAAGGGCTTTGCTTCGATGGTGGTCTCACCAGACGCATCCCTTGTCCCAGAAGCTTAGAAGGCGGTATGCCCCTCGAGTCTCCACCATAGGTCCCGCTGATGACCGATGCAAGTCTCTCCGGATGGGGAGCCCATTGCGAAGACCACATTGCTCAGGGTCTGTGGAGCATGACAGAAGCGTGCTGATTAGTCAACAGGCTGGAGATGCGAATGGTGGTCCTAGTGCTCCGGAGCTTTGAGACTTGGTTGCTTGGGAAGGAAGTAAGGGTCCTTTCGGACAATGCAACCACGGTAGCCTACATCAGCTGCCAAGGAGGCATGGGCAGTGCGGTCCTGGAGGAGGAGTCCACAGGGCTGTTAGATTGGGCCAAAAGTCACCTTCTGGCGTTGTCAGCAGCGCATGTGGTGGGTGTCGACAATGTGATGGCGGATTACTTGATTCGAGTGCGCGTGGACCCCGGAGAGTGGGTGCTCAATCAGGAGGTGTTCAACCAGGAGGTAAGCTGCTGGGGCACCCCAGTCATGGACCTGATGGCAACGTTCGAGACCACCAAAGTGAGCCGGTTTTTCAGCAGGTACCGAGAAAGGATATCGGAGGGCCTAGATGCCCTAGTGCAAGTTTGGCCCATGGAGGGACTCCTCTATGTCTTCCCTCTGTCGGAGGCAGGCGGAGCTGCAAGCCTTACCTTACCAAGAGCTGTTCCTTTCATTTTCCAGAAAGAAAGTGGTTCTACAGCTGGTGACGCCCATTTTGCCTAAGATAATATCAGCATTTCATTTGAACCAGGCCGTCTCTCTCCCGGTCCTCAGGATCACAGAGAATGTCTCCGCCAACCAGCAGTTGCGCCTTCTAGATGTGCGTTGGGTCCCGAGGTGTTTTTTGAAGAGGACTGCAGTCTTCCACAAGTCGGATTCCCTATTGTGCTATTTGGGGGACCTCGCAGAGGGGAGGCGATGACTAAATCCTCTATTTCTAGATGGATCAGAGAGGCAATCGCGTTGGCATACATCTTGAAGAGTAAGCCAATTTCAGCGGGGTAGCATGCACATTCCACGAGACCTCAGGCAGCCTCATGAATGGAGTATAGTTTGGTGCCGCTGGTCGAAATTTGCAGGGCGGCAACCTGGTCTTCGCTGCATACCTTTGCTAAGCATTACCGGCTGGATGTTCAGGCAGCGGGAGATGCCTGTTTTGGTTTGGTGGTGCTTCAGATTGCTGTGGCAGGTCCCTCCCATTAATCTTAACTGCTCTGTTACATCCCCAGAGGTGTGGGACTGGACTGGAAGGGCGATAAGGAAGGTGAAATTAAACTTACCTGCTAATTGTTGTTCCTTGAGGAACTCCAGTCCAGTCCTGAATCCCTCCCTAAGTGCCGGTTGTCTGTGACCGGGACCTGAAGTGGGTTTCCTTGGCTAAGGAACTAGCCCAGGGAGCCGGGTGATGTGGGGGAGGACGGTATTGTAGGCGTGCCAAAAGGATTCTCTGTCTTACGCTCAGTACTGTAGTTGCCTGGGTGGGCTATAGGTAAGCCTCCACATTCTGAGGGGAGGGGGAATCTCTTTCCCAAGGGTGGGGAAGCTTTAGAGTTTTCAAATGTACATTTGATTGGTTCAAGTTGAAACACTTATTTGTTGCTCCTGTGAGTCTGCTTTGTTAATAGGTACTGGAGCTAGTGGGCAGTCCCTGCGGTATTAGTACTGCTATTATCAAAAGATGACATGCTCAGTCTCCAAGCTTCTGGAAGAGGTGCAGGACTGGACTGGAGTTCCTCAAGGAACAACAATTAGCAGGTAAGTCTAATTTCACTTTTTCTGTGATACAAATACCATTTTGAATTGCTTGTAATGGTGATTCAAAAGTTGCACCTCATGTCCTCTGCTCTCTTCCTGCAGTGATATTCTGCAAAAGGGAACAGCCTCTATCAACAACATAATGCTGTTCACTTTTCTCCACCTCAAGCCTATTTATATGACACTTTTACATCTTGCTTCAAGTTTGGAGTGTTATAAAATGGCTCTTGGGACATGGATGTGATTGGGAGGTTTGAATGGCCATTTTTAGACACCGAAATCACAAATAGGACTTCTAAAATGACCCCCATAGTATCATTGTATACTCAGAACTTTTCAAGTGACTAAAGCCTACAATCCAAATGACCCCTCAAAAATGGCAGAAACTCAGTATACGTATAAAGACACTGAAAAGGTTGAAAGCACCAAGCCAAGCAATGGGAAAATGATGTTTAAGCACATGATATAAACAGATCAGTTAACACTGTGCATTAAAAAACTCTTTTTGGCTAGAAAATCTTTCATTTCCTTGCAAAATGTATCACTGACGGTGATGAAAACAATGTAGAACATTTCACAAAAGGTTTCCCCATAGAGTAAATCTGTGAAATCCCTTCAGTTCCAAAGTATATAAGCAAAAAATACATTTTTGTTCCAAACATGATAATTATAGTAGATGCATAATTGCCCACACCTTCCCCAAGATTGAACTCAGAACACAGTGAATACTAAAACAAAGCAAGGAATCAAATGAATGCTGTCTGCAGTGTAAAAAAATTGGTGCTTCATTCAGTCAGCGTGATGCTCAGAAAGCCGAATCCAAAATGCACTTGATGTTTTTCCTACATAAGTTTTATTGCAAGAACATTTAAGGTGGCATTTTAGACGTGCAATCTGGGAGAGCCAAAGTAAAGTGTGCAGAAAAATGACAGGGAAAAGGAGGTTTTGAGCTGATTATAGAAACATAGACATCCCCACATGGAAAGTACAGGGGATATGGCTATACCTTGTTCACCACACCCTCCCGATGTCTATTGGTGCCTTTAGTGCAGCTTGGGATATGCAGGGTGTTTCTGAAATCAGGTGAGGATGTCCAAGTTCTTGGGAACACCCTAGACACGGCTCCACCACATCCACTTCATGACTTGGACTTATTTGCACCAGGGACGTCTCCGGAACCGGCTTCTAAAATGCCTCTGAAAACATCTCTATGATCTGGATATCTGCAGACAGCTTTTCAAATACCCCCATAATAATATAAATGGCAAAGCTCAAAGCACAAGTAGTGAAATGGCACAAAATATGGTTATTTTTTAAGATTATGATTCAAATCTTGACTTTAACTTGCTCTATTTAGTTTTTTGAGTTGGTTTGAGACCTATGATTAGATCAAATCCTAAGCAATTTGAAATGTTTCTTCTAAGACCATCTGAGGGTTTTTTTCTCTTTTTATTTTTAGTGTTTGCTCTCTTTCTTTCATACCTACTTATTGTGACAGCTTTTTGTGGACTTTTTTGCGGATTTGCAGTTCCCCTTTTTCCACTACCCCCATGTGTTTAGTAGTTGGTTCATGTTTATGATGCAGTAGCAGGTAATTTCCAGATGTAACTCTGAATTCCGATTGATCATCTTGAAGTTGACAAAGTGATGCCCAGCACTGTCAAACAGAGGAGCAGATTTACTAACATGTAATGCCAGTTAATACCTATTAATGTGTTAATGTGGTTTAACACACATTAAATAGCATAAACCCATTGTTCACAAGGAGCCTATTTATTAGCCATGTGCTTGTGTTAATGGGCATTGACAAATGTTAACTGATTCCCCTTTGTTAGTATATGAGGCCCAGAGAACAAAATTACCAATTTTGCATCCAGTTCCGTGTCCAGAATACACGTACACAAACTTCACATTGCTTCTGTTTAGCAAAAATACTCTCTGCCCACTTGAAAGTAGAACATAATTGCGTAAGTGAGTTAAAGCAATAATGCTGTTGCTAACCTTCTTCCAGATCCCTGATGCTACTGCTGAAAAACCCACCCTTCATCTTCCTCTGTTTAGCTGGAGCAACAGAAGCCACACTTATTGCTGGGGTGTCGACATTTGGGCCAAAGTTCCTGGAATCACAGTTTAGCTTAAGTGCCTCTGAAGCTGCAACATTATTCGGTAAGAGCTGCTCCTTTGTTTTAACAGCTATTTATGAAGGAATGTTGAACCTGTTTGAGAACCATAAGGCAGGCCACATGAGATGTAACATAGTATATGATGGCAGATAACGACCAACATGGTCCATCTAGTCTGCCCAGCAAGGTGGCAAGAGTAGATGCACCTGCCGCTCCGTGCAGGTCACCCCTCCCCATACCTTTGTTTAGGGGTGTTTTTATTTTTTTAGCTGTATTTATATACCACCTTTCACCGGGTCAAAGCGGTTTACAAAATCAAGGGGAAAATACAATGAGAGACATTATAACATAAGTAAAAAAAAAGGGGGGGGGGGCACCATCACTAGGGAGGTTCAAAAGGGAGATCAGTAAGGAGGGGTTGAAACAGTACAGCCATAATATTTACAAAATGTTGATGGACTCATCGATCTGGATGGAGGATGAACCTGGGGTCAGTTGGTGCTTGTTCGTTCATGTCCTAGGTGATGGTGGATAGGTGAGTTTTTAGTTGTTTCCGGAAGGAGGTAAGATCCTTGTTACCATGGATGTTGGTCAGAAGGGTGTTCGACAATGATGGGGCATATAAGTTAAAAGCTCGGTTGCAGGATTGTTGGTTAAATTTTGTTCTTTCTTGTGGTACTTATATTAGGTCAGATGTGGGCTGCCATGTTGGTCTTTTGGAGCTCAGCCGTGTTAGCAGGGTGCTCATATGCGTGGCTTGTTGTTGGTGGAATGCTTTGTGAATCAGAACCAGTGTTTTATATTTGATCCGTGCCTCGAGAGGGAAATAGTGGAGGTCTTGTAATATTGGGGTGATGTGATCATATTTATTCCTTTTTTGTATGATCCTTGCTGTTGTGTTGAGGGTTGTCCATAGAGGGTTGAGGTTGCTGGCTGATAGTCCTTGGTATATCGCATTGCAATAGTCTATGTGGGGGAGAGTCATTGCTTGCATGACCAATCTGAAGTCTGGTGGTTCAAGGAGTGGTCTGAGTCGTTTAAGTATTCTGGCTTTGAAAAATATGTTTTTTGCAGTTTTTAAAAAAAAAAATTTAAAATTTTTATTTAAATCTTTTTTATACCGTGCTCTTTTGAATCAGTGTGGTTTACAAGTAACATTAATTTGTACAATGCAGGCTGAAACATACATTGAACTTTACAAAGAACAGGTATTGCAACTTGGGTTTCAACAGGGGTAACTATATACAAGCTGAGCAATTGTGTCACGGAAATGTTTATGTCACCATGACATGATCTGACAATTATTTACAGGTTGAGATATTGTATTGATGGATATGGTTACGTCAACATGACGTGTGTGAGTTGGTGGTGTCGTCATGATGGGTGGGAAGGTATGCTAGGTTGTGTTATGTCACTGGTATGGGAGTAATGTTGGAGGAAAAGATGGTGCTTTAGTGCCTTCCTAAATTGCGCGAGGTCAGTAATAGTTTGGATAGTGGTTGGGAGGGCATTCCAGAGTGTAGGTGCGTAGAACACAAAGGCTCTGTTCTTTGTTGCAAGGGAGCATTTTGTTATTGTGTTGGTGATTGCGAGTGTGTTAGCAGCGAATGACCTTCTGGATCTGTTCAGAGGAGTGGGGTGGACAAGGTCCGTGAAGGAGGTGGAGGACAGTTTGCTAATGGCTTTGAATATCAACAGTAGAATCTTGAAGGTGAGCCTGCAGTGGATCGGAAGCCAGTGGAGGTGTTGCAAGATTGGAGTTATGTGATCTCTTCTGGAGGATGCAGGATGCAGACAGCCGTGTTCATTGCTAGTTGTAGTGGGTTCACTGTGCTCTTAGGGAGACCATTCAGAATGGCATTGGCATAGTCGAAGTGGGGCGTTACAAGTGCTTAAAAGATAGTCCGTAAATCGTCAGGCTCCAGTAGGGGTCGTAGGTGCCGAATTGTGCGTATCTTGTGATAGATTGCCTTGATGGTGTTGCTTATATGTGTTTTCATGTTGAGCTGCTGGTCTAGGGTGATACCCAAGTAGCGGATGGTGGGCCTGCTTGGGAGCTCTGCGTCTCTCACCTGTTCTTGTGATCTGTTGTTTGAAGGACAGTGCTCGGTCCAATATGATGCCTAGATACTTTATTTGAGTCTGGACCTTAATTTGTATTGTTCTCAGGGTGAGGTGAGTTGGGGGTTGAAGTTTTGGTCTTTTGTAACAAACAGAGCTTCCGTTTTCTTAAGGTTTATAGTGAGGTTGTTATCTTGTAGCCAGTTGGAGACATCGTTGAAGCAGTTTCTTAGGTCCGGGTTTGTTGAATTTAAAGCTGTAATGGGTCCATAGACCATAATGTCATCTGCGTATATATGGAACTTGATATTGTGGGTCCTTATCAACGAGCCAAATGGTTTAAGGTAGATGTTGAAAAGCATAGTGTGGAGCCCTGTGGTACTCTCTGCATTTGTCGGTAGAGGGGTGGAGACAGTGATGCTGGTTAGAATTAGTTGCCGTCAGTCGTCACCAATGTAGAAGTTGGAGTTTCGCTAGTTATGGTCAAAATTTACCAGTGGAATATTGCAGTTGCTAACAATAGTGTCTATTACCTCTAATGGTCTGGTATTCCAAATGTTTAAGAGGTTAAAATCCATTTTTAACATCATAAATCTAATCAGGTAAATTCCTCTTCAGCCTCTCCTCCTACTTCTCCCTCCCTGCCCCCCCCCCCCAACTGTCCAGCTAAATTTTATTTTGTGTGCACAAAATTGTTAGGGTAGCTGGTGAATGGTTGCAGAGGAGTTAGATAAAAGTATGATGATAGCTGGTAGACAGCTCCAATTGATGGTATGTTGTGGGTTTTAGTAGTTTTATTTTTGTTTTTATGTGATTGTAAAATGCTTTGAATGTTATTGCAGATCAGTGGTATAAAAAATCTGTTTTAAATAAATAAGTAATTAAAAGGGACTGAGGCATAGAAAAATTTAGACAGTATGATATTCGGTGCTAACGAATGACATTTGTTTAGCAATTTTGGCCACCTGTCAAGTTTTGTGCAGTTATATTTTACTGGGTATTCAGCCCCAAACCTATCTGATTCCATGGACTGAATATCTAAAAACGTTAGGACGTTAAAGTTCTCTGATTAACTTTGTGCACTCTGGCAAACCCCTCTCAGCCCAGCCATTGGTGACCCGCTTCATGAGGGGACTGCTTTTATCAAAACCCCCGGTATGCCCTCCGGCGACCAAGTGGGACCTCAATGTCATACTGGCGCAGCTTACTCACCACCTTTTGAGCCCCTGGCTACCTGCCACCTGCGATACCTTTCATGGAAGGTGGTGTTCCTGGTTGCGCTCACCTCTGCTCGAAGGGTCAGCGAGCTTCAAGGCTTGGTGGCAGAGGCGCCTTACACCAGGTTCTACAAGAACAGGGTTGTGCTCCGCACACACCCCAAATTCCTTCCGAAGGTGGTACCACCTTTTCATCTCAACCAGGAGGTGGTGCTCCCCACCTTCTTCCCGAGGCTTCACGCCAGTAGGGTGGAGACAGTCCTCCACACCTTGGACTGTAACAGGGCCATGTCCTCATATATTCAGTGTACCCAGGGCCACCATAAAGCTTCTCAGCTTTTTTATCTCATATGACCCAAGTAGGCTGAGGGAAGCATAGAAACATAGAAAATGATGACAGAAAAAGACCACATAGCCAATCTAGTCTGTTCTTCCATATCAACAACTACAACAGTCCCCTTTTTTCCTTTAGAGATCCTCTGTGTTTGTCCCCTGCTTTTTTGAATTCAGATACTGTCCTCATCTCTACCACCTCCACTGGGAGACTATTCCACAGATCCACCACTCTTTCCGTAAAGAAATATTTCCGCAAATCACTCCTGAATCTATCCCCCTTCACCCTCATCCCATGTCCCCTTGTAGCAGTACTTGCTTTCAATCGAAAGAGGCTCTCTCCCTGAACATTTATGCCATGGAGGTATTTAAACATCTCAATCATATCATCTCTATCCCGCCTTTCCTCTGATGTGTACATATTAAGAGCCTTAAATCTCTCCACATATGCTTTATAATGAAGACCACTAACCATTTTAGTAGCCACCCTCTGTACTGACTCCATCCTGTTTATATCCTTTTGAATGTGCAGTCTCCAAAATGAGGCCGCACCAAAGACTTATACAGAGGCACTATCACCTCCTTTTTTCTGCTAGCCATTCCTCTCCATATGCACCCAAGCATCCTTCTAGCTTTTGCTGTCACCTTTTCTACCTGTTTAGCCACTTTAAGATCATCAGACACAACCACGCCTAGGTCCCGCTCTTCTTTAGTGGACAAAAGTACTTCACCCCCCTATATTATATCGCTCCCTTGGATTGCTGCAGCCCAAATGCATGACCTTGCATTTTTTTAACATTAAATCCCAGCTGCCAAATTCTAGACCATTCTTCAAGCTTAGCTAGATCCCTCCTCGTGTTATCGACACCTTCCTGGGTGTCTACTCTATTGCAGATTTTGGTATCATCCGCAAAGAGGCAAACCTTTGGGGTGGAGGAGTGGCCTAGTGGTTGGAGCAAGGTACTTCAGGCCGGAAGGTCGGGGGTTCAAATCCCACTAGAGGACAGCAACCTTGGGCTGGAAGGACTGGGGTTTCTAGTCCCACAGGTGCTCCTTGTGGTCTTGGGCAAGCCACTTAACCCTCCATAGCCCATGTTCCCTGTAAAATAGTTATCTCCAAGTTATAATGCCCTGTTCAATGTAATTTCAGTTTGTTCAATGTAAACTGCATTGATGCAGAATAGCGCAGTATATAAGAGAATGTAAATAAATAAAAAATAAAATAAACCTTACCCGACAGTTCTTCCGCTATATCATTAACAAAGATGTTAAAAACAATCGGACTAAGGACAGATCCCTGGGACACACCACTGGTAACTTCATTCTCCTCAGAGTGAGCTCCATTTAGCTGAACTCTTTGTCACTTCCCACTCAACCAATTTCTAACCCAAACAGTAACTTTAGGGTCCATCCCTAGGGTGCTCAGTTTGTTTATGTCGCCTCTGAGGAACGGTGTCAAAGGCTTTACTGAAATCTAAATACACCACATCTAGGGCTCTCCCTCGGTCCAACTCCCTGGTCACCCAGTCATAGAAATCAATCAGATTTGTCTGACAAGACCTGCCTCTGGTGAATTCATGCTGCCTCGGATCCTGTAATCCACTGGCTCCAGAAACCTCACTATTTACTCTTTCAGCAGCGTTTCCAATAATTTACTCACCACCAAAGTTAAACTAACCGGGCTGTAGATTTCAACCACATCCTTACTTCTGCTTTTGTGTAAAGGCACCACATGTGCCTCTCTCCAGTCCTTTGGCACCACTCCCGACTCCAACAAGGCATTGAAAAGGTCAGTCAGTGGATCTGCTAGAACGTCCTCAGGTTCCCTCAATATTCTAGTGTGTATCCCATCTGGTCCCATCGCTTTGTCTACTTTAAGTTTAGCTAGCTTCTTACGAACACAGTCTTCTGAAACTTGATTAAGACACTCCTCGCTTCTGTTCCTGTTTGTGGGTGTTTTCTGAGGTCCTGTTCCTGGTTCTTCATCTGTGAACACAGAACAGAAATATTTGTTAAGCAATTCCGCTTTATCCTCATCAGCATCTACATATTCCTCCCCTTCATCCTTGAGTCTGACAATACCATTTTTGCCCTTCCTCTTCTCACTAACATATCTGAAAAACGTCTTATCCCTCCATTTTATTGCATTGGCTATTTCCTCCTCTTTTTTCCTGACTACTTTGCTAGCTTCTCTAAGTTTTTTCAAATATAGTTGCCTGTCTTCCTCTCTCTTTGATCTCTTGTATTTCATGAAGGCCTCCCTCTTTTTCTTCACCTTTTCAGCTACTTCTTTCGAAAGCCATAGCAGTCTCCTTTTCTTTTTACCTTTATTTACCATTTTAACAAAAAGGTTGGTTGCCTTTAAAATATCCCCTTTCAGTTTTGCCCACTGTTTTTCTACATCCCCCAGATGTTCCCATCCCGCTAACAACTCCCTGAGGTATTGGCCCATCTTGGCAAAGTTAGTTTTCCTAAAGTCTAGGACCCTGGCTTTTGAATGGATTCTAACAGCCCTAGTCCTAATACTGAACCACACCATCTGGTGATCACTGGATGCAAAATGATCTCCCACTATAACATCAGAAACACTTTCACCATTGGTAAGCACCAAGTCCAGTATGGCCCCTTCACGTGTGGGGCTGTTACCAATTGCCTGAATAGTTCTCCCTGTAGAGAATCCAGGATCTCCTTACTTCTAGAAGATACTGCAGCAGGAATAAGCCAATCAACATCTGGCATATTGAAATCCCCTATCAGTAGCACCTCCCCTTTCCCAGCAATACTGCGTATGTCTTCAATCAACTCTGTCCACTTCTTCCTCTTGTGAGGGAGGTCTGTATATCATGCCAGTGCAAATAGATTTATCTTTCCCTCTTTCTAGTTTAACCCACAGTGCCTCCTCTGTCCCTTTTAATCTCTGTAATTCCAAAGCTTTAATATTATTTTTTACATATAGTGCCACTCCTCCTCCCCTTCTTCCTACCCTGTCATTTCTGAATAAAGTATAGCCTGGTATAGTTGCCCATGTGACCCTGCAAGCTAAAAGGTTGGACACCCCTGCCTTAGAGGAAAGGTGGGATAGAGGCGATATGATTGAGATGTTTAAATACCTCCATTGTATAAATGTACAGAGGGAGAGCCTCTTTCAATTGAAAACAAGTTCTGCTACGAGGGGACATGGGATGAGGCTGAAGGGGGATAGATTCAGGAGTGATATACGGAAATATTTCTTTACAGAAAGAGTGGTGGATCCGTGGAATAGTCTCCCAGTGGAGGTGGTAGAGATGAGGACAGTACCTGAATTCAAAAAAGCATGAGACAGAGAGGATCTCTAGGGGAAAAAGGGGGACTGTTGTAGTGTTGATATGGAAGGACAGACTGGATGGGCCATGTGGTCTTCTTCTATGTTTCTATATTCTGATTACGTAAACAATCGATCTACGTTTACCCGTTCCACTCCATTCATTAATTTATAGACCTCTATCATATCTACCCTCAGCCGTCTCTTTTCCAGGTTGAAGAGCCCTAACCTTTTTAGCCTCTCTTCATAAGAGTATCCTTCCATCCCCTTCACCATTTTGGTGGCTCTTCTATGTACCTTTTCTAATAACGCTATATCCTTTTTAAGATACGGCGACCAGAATTGCACACAATATTCAAGGTGTGGTCGCACCATGGAACGATACAGAGGCATTATAATATCCTTTGTTTTATTCTCCATTCCTTTCCTTATGATACCTAGCATTCTATTTGCTCTCTTGGCCACCGCTACACACTGGACGAGGGTTTGAACATGTTATTCATGATGACGCCTAAATCTTTTTTCCTGGGTGGTGGTTCCCAATGTGGAACCACATCGTGTAACCATCGTGTAACCATAGTTTGGGTTGTTCTTTCCTAGGTGCATAACTTTGCACTTGTCCACATTAAATTTTATCTGCCATTTGGATGCCAAGTCTTCCAATTTATCAAGATCATCTTGCAATTTTCCACAATCCTCTTGGGTTTTAACAACTGTAAATAGTTTTGTGTCATCTGCAAATTTGATAACCTCACTCATTATTCCCTTTTCCAGGTCATTTATGAATATGTTAAAAAGCAGCGAACCCAGCACAAATCCCTGGGGTACTCCACTATTCACCTTTTTCCATTAGGAAAATTGGCCATTTAGCCCTACCCTCTGCTTTCTATCTTTTAACCAGTTCCTGATCCACAATAGTACACTGCCTCCTATCCCATGACTTTTTAGTTTTGATAAAAGTCTCTCATGAGGGACCTTATCAAAGGTTTTCTGAAAGTACAGATACACTATATCATCCGACTCACCTTTGTCTACCTGTTTATTCTCACTTTCAAAAAACACAACAGATTAGTAAGACAAGATCTTCCTTGTCTAAGGCCATGTTGGCTGTCCCCCATTAAGCCATGACTGTCTACATGCTGAGTAATTTTGTTCTTTATGATGGTTTCTACCATTTTTCTTGGTACTGACGTCAGGCTCATGGGTCTGTAGTTTCCCGGATCACCCTGGAACGCTTTTTAAAAAATGGCAATACACTGGTGATCCTCCAATCTTCAGGTATTACAGATGATTTTAATGATAGTTCACAGATTACTAATAGCAGGTCTGCAATCTCATATTTCATTTCTTTCAACACCCTTGGATGTATACCATCCGGTCCAGGTGATTTGCTACTCTTCAGTTTATCAAATAGTTGTAATACTTCTTCCCGGTGTAGCGATATTTCTCTCAATGCTTTAAATACCACTTAAGTCATGGGTAACATCCCTACATCTTCCTCAGTAAAGACCGAAGCAAAGAATTCAGTCTCTCCGCTATAGTCATCTAATGGTCCAACTGACTCTCTCACAGGTTTTTTGCTATGAATGTACTTGAAAAAGTCTTTATTATGCGTTTTTGCTTCCACAGCAAGTTTCTTCTCAAATTCTCTCTTTGCCTGCTTTATCAATGCCTTGCGTTTAACTTGCCAGTGCTTGTGCTGTTTCCAGTTTTCATCATTTGGCTCTTTTTTCCATTTCCCGAAAGATGCTTTTTTGGCAAAAACAGCCTCTCTGATCTCACCTTTAAACCATGCCAGCAGTTTTTTGGACTTCCTTCCACTTTTCTTAAAGCGTGGAATATAGCTGGTCTGGGCTTCCAAGATAGCATTTTTAAACAACACCCAAGCTTGATGTAACTGCTCCTTTTAGTTTTTTTCCTAACTATTTTCCTCATTTTGTCATAGTCTCCCTTTCGAAAGTTAAAAGGTAGTAATATGGATTTCCTTACCATTCCTCCTCCTTTAATTAAATCAAACGCTATCATGCTATGATCACTATTGCCAAGTGGCCCCAACACCCTTATCTCTTGCACCAGATCTGGTATTCCACTAAGGACTAAGTCCAAAATGGCTTCCCCTCTGGTCGGTTCATGAACCAGATGCTCCAAGAAGCAGTCATTTATTTCATCTAGAAACCTTATCTCCTTAGCATGTCCTGCTGTGACACTGACCCAGTCAATACCGGGGATAATTGAAATCGACCATTATTATTACCGTTCTGTAACTTGTTAGCTTCCCTGATTTCTTTGAGCATTTCGTCATCCATTTGTTCATTCTGGCCAGGCGGTCGATAGTACACCCCCACTGCCATTGCCTTCCCCTCAGTCTCCTTTTTTCCACAGAGCCCATCGGACACGTGTCTGTTCCCCCCAGAAAAAGTTGATTTTTTTTTGTCTTTTTCTTCAGTTTTCAGATCAATTCCCTTCTTGCCTCCCAGTTCTACTTGCCTTCGCATTGTGGTATTCCTCAAGTTCCTTTTTTCCCCTTGGGTTTTCTCTGGTGCGCAAGTTTTCATGCCTTTCTGGCTGGGCCAAAAGAGTTTGACCTCGCTAGGGCCATATTCACCGCTATAGCCTGGGTCAGTGGCTTCAAGCCTTGCTACTGTTGGTCACATAACATGTCGTACATGGACCCACATGACTGTTGCCTTCAGTGCCTTGGGGTGAACCATGATGCCTCAGCTTGTGTTCTTTGTGAGCAGATGACCTCCAAGGCACTCTGAGGCCATAAGTAGCAGCACAAGTTGATTTTCCACAAGACTGACTCAGCCCCAGAGTCATCTGAGGGACCAGTGCCCTCGAGGCCGCTGCGGAGGCCTTGGCCTCATGTGGCGACCATGCTTCCTCAGAGCCTCAAAGTCACGGGCATCGTGCTGGGACTCCCTTAGGGGGGGATGCCCTTTGAAGAGCTGGACGTTGTCATTGGCCTTGTCAAGTGACGAGTCCGGGGCCGTGGGCAGTTCCCATGGCCACCAGCCTCAGAACCCTCAACACGAGGCCAAGGGCAATGGCCTGGAGCAGTCGTCAAAACTGCCCCAGTGGGAGAAGATGCTATCAGTGTCCGGGGCTCAGCCTCGATCCTCTGAGATCATTCTCATTGAGGACACCCTCTCAACAGTGCTGGCACTGGGCTTAAAGTCCTCAGTGCCCATGCCGATGACTGAGGAGCCTTCTGGCCTCAAGGCCAGGATGGTGGTCTTAGAACACAGCTTATCTGCCTTCATGGCCCAACAGGAGGCTCAGATGCCTGGTTCCTATGAGTCATCACGCCCAACTACCAGCCCCTCCATTGCGAAGGAGTTCCTGGAGGTGGGGCTGATCCTCGAGTGCCACCAACCTCGAGACACCCCTAAGCACCAGTCCCAGTCCCACTCAGCTTCAAGGACATCCCCACCCAGCTACCCAGCTCAGAGCATAGGGGCACTGGTGCCTCTGGGCTGATCGGGCTGGGGCGTGAGTCTGAGGCCCAGAGGACCCTCAAGATCTCCTCCAGGTCTGAGTGGGAGATGAGGATGGCAATTCTCCAGACACTGGTCTTCACTGGGATGTGCCCTCAGATCCTACCCCTCCCGGCACCAGTCCCCACTCGAGGATCTGGTCTTCCTGGACTTCATCTGGGATATAGTGAAGGCCCTTGCCTTCACTACAGAGTCAGAGGAGGAGCCCCGAGAGGAGGACCTTGAAATCTTCCAGTATGAGGTTCTCCCTAAGGAGGCACTTATGGTGCCCATTCCCCCCATCCTGGAATGGCTGCTCTTCCGTATGTGGAAGACCCCAGCCTTGGTGCCCATTGTGAGCAGGTGGCTGGACTCAATGTACCAGGTCTGCCAGAGCCCTGGCTTCCAAAAAGCTCATCTGCCTCCCAACTCCATGGTGGTGGAGTGAGCCATGCCTAGGCTGAAGAGCCAGAAGATACACTCCTTGGTGTCTCCTGGCAGGGAGGCCCGCACCACGGATGCCCTGGGCAGGAAGTGTTTCCAGGCCTCTATGCATGTACTTGTGGGGTATGGTGAGGGAACTTGCTGGGTTCTTGGCTGGTCTCTCAAAGGAGCCTCTCAACTGTTCCAGATCCTGACCTCCACGGTCAAAAAGTGCTCCAAATTCATGACTCCAGCGGCCTATGACGGCTTTGAATCAGCAGCTAGAGTAGCCACAGTAGGCATTAGTGCCCGCTGCCAGGCCTGGCTACAGTCTTCCGACTTGGAGCAATGGGTGCAGGACAAATTGGTCAATATCTCTTGCTGGAGAGAGAACCTCTTCAGCCAGCCCATAACGGACAAGGCCGCCGAGCTGGAGTCTGCATTCATGACCAGGAGCAGACTCTCCAAAAAGACCGCTGACCATTCCCAAAGGAAGGCTTCAGGTAAAAAGCCGTTATAACAGAAGAAGATGAAGACTTACAGAAACTACCCTCAGTACTCAGCCTTCCCAGCTCCCCAACAGGGCCAGCAGACCAAGTTACAAGGGCATATCCATCCTAAGCCTAGGATCCCCAAGCCCCAGACTGTGCCCCTGGTGCAATTTGGAGGGAGCTTTTGACTCCTTAGGCATAGCCTCTCTTGCTCTGAGAGGTCCAGCCCCGCAGCACATGTGAGGCATCTGGTGTTTTACGCTGCCCATTGTTCCCTCATCATCACCAACACATGAACCCTACGGGTAGTGAGGGAGGGTTACTTCCTCCACCTCAAACAGATGCCCCCGCTATTCTTTCTGGGAGAGCCCCCTTTGACTCTCCTTTACCGAAGCCTGCTTCAGCAGTAACTCACAAGTCTTCTGGCTGACAGAATGGTACTGATCCAGACCGACAACCAGTTGGTAATGTTTTATATATATAAGCAGGGAGGCACAGGGTCGATCCTCCTGTGCCAAGAGGCAGGGAGCCTCTACTCCTTCACCAGCAAGAGCAGTATGCTCCTGCGGGCAGTCTATCTTCTGGGCCAGGACAACGCCATGACGGACCAGCTCAGTCAGGTCCTTCAACTGCACGAGTAGTGGCTGGACCCTAGGTGGCCTACTGGCTGTTCCATCTCTGGGGACTCCCACAGATGGACCTCTTCACCAGTTCAGCCATTGCTCAGCTGCCCCGCTTCTGCTCCAGGGAGCCACATCCCTCTCGGGTGGCAGTGGACACGTTCCTCATCCTGTGGATGGGAGGCCTC
This sequence comes from Ichthyophis bannanicus, assembly GCA_033557465.1. Lineage (NCBI taxonomy): Eukaryota > Metazoa > Chordata > Amphibia > Gymnophiona > Ichthyophiidae > Ichthyophis > Ichthyophis bannanicus. The sequence continues at coordinate 126,919,138 of CM066049.1, forward strand.
CTCTATACCTTCTCACCCATGCCACTGATTGCCAAGATCCTGTTCAAGGTCCAGCTCGGTGTGCCCAGCAGCTGTGGTTTCCCATGCTCCTCTGCCTGTCTCAGGTGCCCTCGGTTCCTCTGAGGTGCATCCTGGGCCTGCTGTCACAGTAATACGCTCTCTCCTGCACCTCAATCTGTGGTCTCTGACTGATAGTGTGGCTACTGAAAGGGTAGCCTTGTCCCACTTAAGTCTGTCAAATGAGGTGGAGGAGGTCCTCCTGGCCTCCCGCAAGGCTTCCACCTGCCACGCCTATGCCTTCAATTCTCTGTGTGATACGTGGAGAAGCAGATCAACCCCTTCTTCTGTTCTGTCCAGCTGGTGCTGCAGTACCTGCTTCACCTGTCTCAGGCAGGGCTGAAGTCCAACTCTGTTAGAGTATACCTTAGTGCACTATCGGTGCACCACCATCTGGTTGAAGGTAAGTCCCTCTCTGCTCAGCCCCTCATGACTCGCTTCCTGAGGGACCTGCTGCTCTCATGACCACCTGTCCACCCCCCTGTGGCAGAGTGGAATCTCAATGTGGTTCTTGCAAAGCTTACAGCGCCTCCTTTTGAGGCTCTCAGCTCTTCCTACCTCAAGTATCTCTCCTGGAAGGTGGTCTTCCTTGTGGCGCTCACCTCTGTTCACAGGATTAGCAAACTTCAGGCTCTGGTGGTTCATCTGCCTTATATGAGGTTCCACAAGAACAGGGTCATGCTCTGCATGCACCCTACGTTTTTGCCTAAGGTGGTGTCCCTGTTCCACCTCAACCAAGAGGTGGTGTTCCCCATCTTCTTCCTATGGCCTCATGCTAACAGGGCAGAGGCTGATCTCCACACTCTGGGATGCAAGCAGGCCCTGGCCTACTATCTGGAGCATACCAAGGCCCACCATCGCTCCTCACAGCTCTTCATCTGCTATGACCCAAATCAGCTGGGGAAGTGGTCTCCAAGCACACCCTGTCCATTTGGGTAGTGGACTGCATCGTCCTTCGCCTATGAGTAGGCCGGTCTCTCGCTGGATTGCCGTGTCTTGGCACACAGTGTTCGGGCCATGGAAGCTCCCGTGATGAACCTGCACTCCATTTCCCTGATGGAGATCTGCCGGGCCTCCACCTAGTCCATATCTTCACAGCTCATTACTGCCTGGAGAGGGAGTCCCGCTGGGACAGTGCCTTTGGCCAGGTAGTACTCTGTCATTTGGGCTATAAGTCAGCTCCTGTCCTCTGGCCCTTCAGTGTGAGAACTGGTTCTTCGCTTGACACTCGGGGCCACTCATCAGTCTTATTGTTCCTTGACTCCATTGCTGCTTCTCATGGTTCACCTTTTCCGGTCACCCATGGCTTTTACAGGTTTTTTTGGTAGCCTGCAGCTGGGGAGTCCCATATCCGAGGACTGACTTCCTGTTTGTTCCCAGAGAAAGAATAGTTACTCACCTGTAACAGGTGTTCTCTGGGGACAACAGGAATCAGCCCTCACAACCCTCCCTCCTCCCTGTGGAGTTGCATTTTTTGTTGTTTTGCCTTTTGAGCTATATCATCATACTGAAGCAAACGGCACCCTTAGGCGGGAAGAGGACCACGCAAGCATGGTGGATCTCCCAAAAGCTTTCTTTGAAAGCTGGGAAGAGGTTACTGGGCAGACTCCGTTGGCGCCAATGTCATGCATATTTATTTATTTATCTGCATTTATATCCTGCTTTTCACCGGGCTTGCAATTCCAGAGTGTGAAAGTCAGCCTCCGCCCTGTTAGCATGAGGCCATATGTGAGGACTGATTCCTGCTGTCCCCAGAGAAGACCTTACAGGTGAGTAACTATGCTTTTCATAGCAATTCTGCATATATCTTCTATTCAGTCTCCATCCACTTCTTTCTGTGAAGGAGATCTGTATATCACTCCAATGCAATTGGAATTCCATTTCCTTCTTTCTAGTTTAACCAACAGTGCCTCCTCTCTCCCTTTTAAACCCTGTAATTCTATAGCTATAATATTATTTTTTACACTCCTCCTCCCCATGTGTGTGTTATGGAGAGTGCTTGGGGTTACATGCATGTGTGTGTGAGTACGTCATGGAGACTGTTGGAGCTTGTGTGTGTGTGTGTGTGTGTGTGTGTGTGTGTATCACGGGGACTGTCAGGGGGCTGTGTATGTTTGTACTTGTGTGTACAGTAGTCAAGTCAAGAGGACTACTGGGGGCTTGTGCATGTCAAGGGAACTATGGAGTGGTGTGTGTATGTGCGCGTCTCTCTCATGACCCCTCTCCCAGGCTTCCTCTTAGTCTCTCTCTATATCTCGCATATAACACCCACCAACCTTCCCCCAGTCATTCTCTCTGTCATAATCCCCCCCCCCCCCCACAAGCCTTCCCTAGTCTTTCTATCTCATGAGCCCCCAGAGGTCACCCAATCTCTCTCTCTTCTGAACCCCCATCTCAGGTTTCTCCCAATATCTCTCTCTTTTTCTGATGACCCCTGCTAGGCTTCACCCAGTCTCTCTCTCTCATACCCCTCCCTCATGCAATCACTATTTCACCCACCAGATCTTATCCCTGACTGCAGCTCCTCAGAAATACTGTGGTTCAGACTTCCTCCACTGCAGTTGGCTCTCTGCATGGCCGAGCAGCCCGATGCAGGAAGTTTGGGCTGATCTCCTGGTTTCACGTCTCACAAGAGTTCAAAAGGTGAAATCAGCTCGAACTTCCTCCACCACATGGCTCACCAATCACAGTGGGGGAACTCTGAACCGCTGTGTTTTTCCTGGGTTGCTCATGGTTACGCATGCACCAACATGCATGCAAACAATTTACCTGCCGTCTGAACCCTCAACAATAGGCGCTATGCCTAAACGAAATGTGCCTAACAAATACTTTGCACTGCACGGACTTAGCAGAATTTTCAGAGTGGAAGTACATACCTAATTTTGTTTGGAAAATTAATTAGCTCAGGAAATGTATCTGCCTACATTTACACCTGCTAATTTGTGTGAAAATGCAGAGATATGCACTTAGTTTTGAAACTGATATGACGTGCTGTCATCCAAAGTGAGCCTCTAGCAGTTTCTTTTTCCTTCAGGTTATCTGGTGGTGCCCGCAGGAGGAGGAGGAACATTCCTTGGCGGATTCATTGTCAATAAGATGAAGCTTCACTGTTCAGGAATCATCAAATTATGTTTATTTTGTGCCGTCGTGAGTCTTTTGGGTATTTTCATTTTCTTAATTCACTGCCCAAACATGCCTATGGCTGGAGTAACAGCTCCGTATAACGGAAGGTAAAAACAAAATTTAAAAAATTGTCTTTACATCTTACATGAATCATGAAGAGAGATAAGGCTGGAGGTGGAAGTGTGATGAATTCCGGGCTCTCTTGGAATGGATATGGAGGGTGGTGGAGGAAAAGGGTTGAGGTCAGGTAAAAGACCAGATTGGTGCAGAAAGGGGTTGGTATTGGGTTGCATATGAGAATTTATGTGTTCATCTACCCCCAGTGGAACAATCTCAACTGGATACATGGGATGTGAATATTTGGTCTTTTATGCTATCATCTATTAAGGAGTTAATATTCAGTATATTTGGGTGAAATACTAGTGACAAATTTGTCCTCCCATCTGATCTGTCCACACAAAATCACTATGCACAGATTTAGCTGGACAAAAAAGGGTACAGATTAATGTGGAACTGGGGCAAAGGTTTGACATTTAGAGAGATTTTTACTGAAACACAACAGTGTACCCTATGTACAGGCCCAAAACGTAGCATGGGGGTGGTGCCAGACCTGCATTAAAGAATGGGGGCTTGTCCCTATGTAGTTAGTATAAAACTAGCACCACCCCCACACTAAGCCATTTGCCTTGATTATTGTGGGTGCAGTTACTGTCACCCATTGACATGGCAGTAAGTGACACTGACAGTGAGCACACATCAATGACACTCATTGCCCAGACTCCACCTAACGTATACAGTCTCTACACCAACCCACGCTAAGGGCTTAGCACAGGAGTTTTAGCTCGCACTAATGGTTATTGCGGCACTTAGTAAATTCCATGCTGTTAGTCTGATTTACTAAACATGCCTCTTAACCAGTTAACATGATATTCAGACCAAGAGAATTGTGAGAGACACTCACCAAAGAAATAAAAGCTCATAGAAACTTTGTCAAATATTAAAAAATAAGAAACCTGTGACTGAGTCAGCTGGGAGTAAAAGGGACATTTTATGATAAGGCCTTAATAAAAAAGCAGAATTGCTTGTTTACTTTGGTTTTTATTGTGAAGGATATTGGGAGATGCCCACATTGGAACCATTGTTTCTAGATGGTTTTATTCTATTTATTTTATTTAAAACACTTTTAAACCGCCATATGCGCAAGAATAAAACACTTATCAACCCCTCAGGCCCCACCCAGCAGGACCCTGTCAGCTCCCCGTCCCCCAAATCCAACCCCTTCCCAACCACCGCAGCACTTCTACACATACCAGCTGAACAATAACCTATCTGCCCGTTGCTCACAATATCGTTCAAGGGAAAAGGAAAGTGTTCAATGTCTTCCGAAAAGTTAAGAGATCAGATTCCATATGCAGTGCTGCAAGCAGGGTATTCCACAGAGTCGGAGCCGCTACTGAGAATGCCCGGGCTCGCCAGCATTGTAAACAAACTTGCGTAGGCCCTGGCAGCACCAGCCGTTGCATCTCAGTGGAGCGCAAAACCCTCCCCAGTGATACCACTGTACCAACTCTCACAAATTCCAGGGCCCCAGGCCCCTTAATACTTTAAAAACCAGTAGTAATATCTTAAAATCGCACTATTGTCGAATAGGGAGCCAATGTCACTGTCGCAGAACTACCGTGATCGGATCTCACCAAGCTAGCCTCCAGATAAGCTGAACTGCTGCGTTCTGGACCACTTGTAGTCTCCTCAACAGATATCACTTCTGGACTGCTCTAATGCCCTTTATGTGTGGCTGCCAGGCTAACACCAACGCCTGGACCACCAAACACAGCGTCTCCTGATCTAAATAAGGCTGAGGTTCCTGAGCAATAGGCTGTACGAACCACTTGGGATACCTGTTGGTGCAGGCATAAATCCTCAATCAACAGGACCCCCAGGTCCTGGATCTCTCGCTTCCACCCCAAGTGGGTTCCCCCTACCGAAAGTCCAGTCTGCCGGCTAGCATCAGTCAGTATCCTACACAATAGCACCTCTGACTTAGCCACATTGAGAACCAAATGATGAGCTTGCAGTCAGGCAGTGATATCCGCCAAATCTTTGTAAACTAGAAAGAAGTGCAAGAGTGCATTGACTAGATGTTGTTGTTAAGTGCCATTGAGTCGGTGTTGACTCACGGCGACCCTCTGGATAGTTGTCCTAAATTGTGTTCGGTCTTCTGTCAGGTGGCTCATTGTTGACAGACTGGTACCCGTAGCTGCTGTTATTGTATTGATCCATCTCATTGCTGGTCTTCCTCTAAATAAATAGTAGCAAATCACTGAGAGACAAACTGATGTTGGCAGTTTGTAACCTATGAATCAAATCTGCCTCTGTACTTGAGGACTAGAAGGTAGCTAATGTAATACCAGTTTTCAAAAAGAGCTCTAGGGTGACCCACTGATATTGGTGCTGGATGAAAAGGTGTAAGCTATTGTCAAGAACAAAATTACTGGCCATATGGATAAAGAGCAAGCATGGATTTGGCAAGGGGTTGTCATGCCTGATTACTCTATTAGAAATTTTTGAAGATGTAAATAAGCATTGAGATAAAGGTAAGCCAATCATTATAGTTCATTTCAGAAGGCAACTGGCAAAGTTTCTCTACAGAGACTCCTTGGGAAACAAAACTGTCATGTATTAGAAAGTGATTTGTTCCTGTGTGGATTGGGAACTAGCTAAAAGATGAGAAGCAAAGAGTAGGACTAATTGGACAGTTTTACCAATGGAAAGAGGTAAAATGTATTGAACTGGGACCAGTGGTGTTTAACTTATGCTGGAAATGAAAGGCAAAGAAGAAATGGTGTTACATTTAGAATTAAGAAGACGTTTGCAAGAACTGCAATGAAATACAATGCAATCAGTGAAGGCTTAATTTCTGTTCGTCTACGAGGAATGCCCTTCAACATAACTATTATTCAAGTATGCCCCAAAAACAACTGCAGAAGAGAATGAAGTTGATGAGTTCTATGAACAAGTGCAAGCTCAAATTGACAGAAAGTTCAAAGAGATAACCTGATAGGCATGGGTGCTGGAATGCAAAAGTTGGCAACAAAGAAGGCGGCAAAGTGGTTGGAAAATATGGACTTGGCAACAGAAATGAAGCTGGAGAAAGACAGAATTCTGCACGACCAATGATCTATTCATCTCATACACCTTCTTCCAGCAACACAAGCAGCAACTGTACACATGAACTTTACCCAATGGACTGTACAAAAATCAAATTGACTACATCTGTGGATGTTAATGATGGAAAAGCCCAATAACATCAACTACGACAAAATCTGGAGATGACTGTGGTACAGGTCACCAACTACTAGTATGTAAATTCAAGCTAAAGCTGAAAAAGAGCAAGCCACTCATGAATGTAGCAAAATTTGACCTTGAGAATATACCACCAGAATTTAAAGACTGCCTGCAAAATCGATTTACTGCTTTAGATACAAATGGCAGAGCACTAGAAGAGTTATGGGATGGCATCAAGAAAGCTGTGCTCAAAGAATGTGAGAAGTCTTTTTACAAAAGGTGAAGAAACAAAACAGCCAAAATGGATGACGGAAGAAACTCTGAAATTTATCCAGAAATGCAGAGAAGCTAAAGCAAGAGGAAAAAGAAAGGCAATCACAACACTCAACAGTGATTTTCAACATGCAGCAAGATGAGACAAAGAGAAGTAGTACAATGACACATGCAAGGAAATAGTTTCTGATTCTATTAGAGGAAGAACAAGATCAGCTTTCCTAAAGCTTTGAGAGTAAAGAAAAAAAATCCAGCCTCAAATTGGAATGTCACAAGATGCTCAAGGATTCATGTTGAATGATGCTGAGACAATCAAGAAAAGGTGGAAAGAATATACAGTCATTATATCATAAAGATCAAGTGGACCAACAACCATTTCAACCAGTTCCTTATGATCAGGAACCACTGGTGATGAAAGAAGAAGTTAAAGCAGCATTGAAAGAACAAAGTGGTACCATTTACTTGTCCCATTATTCAAGTGTACCCAAACTTGTAACTTTAGTTTATTGTATTACAGTTCAATGTATACCTATGGGGCATGTTTACTAAAAGCCGTACAATTGCGTGCCGCACAATAGCGCACGGAAACGCGGCACTCAAACGCTCAGAAACGCTCTTAAACGCCCCGCACAAGTGCGCTTGGGCCCCGCACAATTGCGCGCCGCACTAACGTGCCCCGCAAAAGTACCCGGCCCGCAAATGTCCGATAGAGGCGTGGAAAGGCATTCTGAGGGCGGAGGAAGGCTCCCGAGGGGCGGAGAGACGGGGTCAATGGGCGGGGAAGGGGAGGGGAGAGGCTCCCCGCACAGTATCGGGGACGAATTTGCAGGTTAAAAATAGCGCGAGTGAAACACTCACGGTAGAGGGCATTTAAAGGGAAGAGAAACCATTTCCGTCAGCAATGTACAGGGAAACCGGGGAAACCTGCAAAACGTGAGCAGTGTGATACATGTGCACAGAACAAAAGTGCAAATAAAGATAGAAAAAGACCCAAACAAACATATTAAAAACAGGAAGTCAGCTGGGGAACCCTGATATTAATGGGCAAACATAAGAAACACACCCAGGAAAGCTCCAAAAAAATGAAATGAAGTATGGAAGGGGCTACGGAGCGGAGACCCTTCCAAAAACCATTTCCTTTTTTCTGAGCCTTCCTGGGAGTGTTTGCTATGGTTGCCCATTCATATCACTGTTGCCCAGCTTGGATATATTTATCCCCAGTTCGTCGTGGTCGGTTGAGGGGTTTATTTGCACGTTTGTCACCAGACAAGGTGACTGAGCCCACAGTACAAATGTGCAGAGCAGGGTTTGTGACTCCTTTGGTCAGGTTTCCCACCCCCAGGGACTGCACTATCACTGTGGCCACAGTGTGGTGCAGCAGACAGAGGCAGTACCTCTAGGACCAGAGGGTCACAGGTTCAAATCCAAGCTGGGGCTCCTGCCAACCCAGTCCCCATATTTTACCCACCACTAAACAGAGATAGTAAAGACACTCCTTTATTGCAGAGAACATAAGCATGGTTCACACACCCATTTTGTACCCAACACCGCACACACACCATAACAATGGGCATTACCGACAGCCGAGTCCCCCAAATGCAGTCCTGGAGTGCCACAACTCAATCAGGTCATATGCTTTTCCAAGATACGGACATGCCAGCATGTTGGCGGTAGGGTACAGGTGGTAGAGGGGCAGTGGCTGCTAGCCACAGAAGACAGTGGCCGAGCCATGTGCAGGCTGGCACGTCCACTGCAACATAGGCCCTGTCAGATGTACAGTCATGGACTTCCCAGGGAATTCAGCACATCTGTGGTAACACAGTGGTGCAGTGCACACAGATAGTGTGTGCAGGAGCAAAAGGTCACAGGTTCAAAGCCCAGCTGGGGCTACTGCCAATCCTGTCCACATATTTTCCCCACAACTAAACCATGTTAGTAAGGGCAATCCTTTATTGCTGGGGATATACGCATTGGTCATACGCCTATCTTTTACACCACCAAGCACAGACACCATGACCAGGGGCATTACCTAGAGCAGAGTCTCACAAATGCAGTCCTGGAGGACCACACACCATTCAGGTTCCATGCTGCCACTCATACCAATAACCGTGCTGTATATCTATGCACCACCCCCATGGCATGTAGATGTAGCTCATGCATATTCATGAGGGACAGCAGGAAACCCCAACCAGTGTATTGCAAACCTGGACTGGATTTGGGAACCTCTGCCGTACAGCAGCAGCCAACAGGGACAGACACACCCACACCCACACCCACAGGCCCCATTGGCCAATGCCTCCTGGTGAGGCAGGACATTGGGCCCTGCGTGCATCTCCCAATACCAGCACTTGCATACCTTAGCAATGTCACCCTACACCAGGGTATATGGTACACAGCTCTCAAACGTTTGCTATGAGTACTGGCAGATAGATATCCCTACGTTACGCACAGTCTGCTCTATGAGCTCCATCATAATAATCTATCTGATGTCTGCGGTGTGTGCGTCAGGTCTGGCCCCTGACAGTGTTTACCACCCTAGGGAGGGACCCCCAATGGTATTGCATACCATACCCATGCCTGTACTGTGCCCAGGACTGGTGTGGTGGGCAAGGATTCTGAACCCCTCTATAGTAGCACAATGCTGGCATACGTGTGGGAGTGTGTGTCTGTCTATACAGTGTGTGTTGGCTGCAAACACTGTCCACAGTTTTGGCCTGATGATGTGCATAATGAGCAGCATGGTACCATGGGTATAGCTCAGACAGGGTGAGCTGGCCAGGATGCATCTGCACAGGGCATAGGGCACTGGCAGGGACATTGTAGTGGCCGTCCACCACCTCCACAGACAGGGTGACCTCTGTATGTGCTGCTGGGCTTTCACTCCACCCTGACTGTGCAGTGATGGCAGCATGGCTAGGCACCCCCATAGTGCTTCATAGCACTTTCCTCATGTGATATATATGGGTCACCTGTTGGGGCCTAGTCACTGATGTATCTGCTTGTGTGTGCTGCCATCCCAGTTGTGGGTGCATGCATTTCCAGTGGGACTAACCAGCAGACTGTTCACAGCTGGTATGTGCCCTGCTGGAGTGCCTTGCAGGGTGCAGTGGCTGATGGCTTGATGCAGGGGAATATCAGATAGTGGTGGGGTGCATCTTAGCATATCCAGGCCTACTGTCTGTCTGATATTGTGGTCTGGGTGTGTGTGGGGCTGCTTGGACTGCCCTGTAGGGTGTCTGTTCCCCAACAGGACTGGGGTTGATGGTCCACTCTACTGCCATCATTGCGGGGGGGGGGGGGGGTGTATAATGGGGATCTGTTGATAGGAGACCCTGCCTGTTTGCCACCCTCAGCTGGGGGGGGGGGGGGGTTGGTGGTACATGGCCCACCTAGGGGTCTGTGGGGTTTCCCCTGACTGAGACAGACAGAGATATCCAAGGTGTTCCTGCAGAAACTCACAGATTATGACTGTTTTGGAGCTCTGCCATGGCCTCTCTCAGCTGTGGACCTGGTCCAGGGCGCCTCATCGCACACTCAGGGTGAGCACAGTTCCCGCACAGTGTGACTGTGTGTAGCTACTCTGTGCAAATTAAACACCCGGTCAGTACCTCCTACCAGGCCAAGGTGCTGTGTGGGTGCACACGGACACATCCCCCTACCAGGCCGGGAGCTGTTGGGGTGCATTCCCCATCTTGTGTTCATCTGTGGACAGCTGATTTGCATGTGCAGTGCATCATGGGTATGGGTGGCCTAACCCTATCCTGGTTCCCACAGCAGACTGTCTGTGTGGTGACATGCAGGCTCTCTGCAGCCAGCTAGGGGCTTGCTGGCAACTATATAGCTGTAGCCCAATGGTTACTTCACTGCCTGTGGAGCCAGCGGTAATGGGTTCGAGCCCACAGTGGGGTTATTTGATAGGGTTGTCCAAAGCTTTTTTTAGATTTAATGTACATATGTTGCTGCCATCAAACACACCCTCAGTGTACTGTACCCATAAGGTGCCTCTGAGGGTGCTTTATAGGGCACCTTATGGTTGCCGTCCATATAAGGTGCACTATACATTATCCTGTGACGCAACATATATGGTGCCCTATAGGGGACATTCAAGGGTGCCTTGGCGGACAGTGAACTTTAACATGTGCCTTATGGGCCGCCTTATGTTAACACGCTTTGTGAGTGCGTTTGCTAGTAGTGATAACTGAAATAAAAATAGCTTGCCCCCTACAGCACTCATCCCCATAATACACACTGCCTCAGTGAGCCTTCTTCATTGGGCACTGTGGGGGATTGAACCCCTGATCTCTGCACCATTGGTCAGTGTCTTAACCATTGCGCTGTGGCTCTGTTCCTATGCTTGGGCATTTGCGCACCGCCTTATGCCGCCCAAACCTAACAGTGCACCGCCTTATGCCGCCTGAGATTAACAGTGCACCGCCTTATGCCGCCCAAAATTAACAGTGCACCGCCTTATGCCGCCCAAAATTAATATGCCTCCTAAAGCACTTTTACCCATTACAGTTAATGCCTCAGCCAGCCCTTTTTGTTGTGCACAATGGGGAATTGAACCCATGGCAGCTGCACCCACAGTCAGTGTTTTAACCATTGTACTATGGCTCTGCTCCTTTGTGTGTGCACATCAGGCGCCACTTAGCCTTCCCACGCACTATTGTGCCCCGCGCAAATGTGCGATCGCTTACTCCCGTTTTTTTTCTTTTCTCTGCCTGAACCGCCCACTCCTTATATGGCACAGGCACACTACCACGGCCCCGCACATTAGGAATGTTTAGTAAACAGACCCCTAAGTTTTATGTTCTATGTAAACCACCTTGATAATCTGAAAGGCAGTATAAAAGAAACATTAAATAAATAAATAAAGCATTGGGCACTTATGGCATTTCCATTGAAGTACTACAGCTATAGGATGCGGCTGTTACCATACTTACAAGGATCTGCTAGGAAACTTGGAAGACAACATCATGACCAACTGACTGGAAAAGATCTGTGTTTATACCAATACTGAAGAAAGGTAATCCGACTGACTGGAAATTATCACACAATTGCTCTGATCCCACATGCCAGCAAGATTCTACTCAAGATCATTCAACAGAGACTACAAGTATACCTGGAACAAGAACTGCCTGAAGTGCAAGTAGTGTTTAGAAAAGGGCGAGGAACGAGAGACATCATTGTAGATGTGAGATGGATCCTTGACAAGACAAAAGAATACCAAAATGATTTCTATATGTGTTTTATTGACTACAGCAAGGCTTTTGACTGTGTAAACCATGAGAAACTCTGGGACACATTAAGAAACATGGGTCTACCAGAACACCTGATAGTTCTCTTGCACGACCTTTACATTGATCAAGAAGCAACAGTTTGAACAGAACTAGGAGAAACAGAATGGTTTAAAATCAGCAAAGATGTACGACAAGGCTGCACACTTTCCCCCTACCTCTTTAATTTATATGCAGAACAAATCATCAGAGAAGCAGGACTGTATGAAGACAACCGAGATGTGGTGGAAGACTCATCAACAATCTTACCTATGCTGGCTGAAAGTGAAGATGATCAAAATCATTTGCTTCTCAAAATCAAGGAACATAGTCTTAAAATGGGCCTACACTTTAACGTAAAGAAGACAAAGATCCTGACAGCTGGAAAATCATTAAGTTTGTTATTGATGAAGAAATTGAAATAGTTGACAACTTTAACTTGCTTGGATCAATAAATAAAGAAATGACAAGCAGTCAAGAAATCCAATGACACAGTGCCCTTGGCAGAATGGCTATGAAGGACCTAGACAAGATTCTGAAGAGTAGAGATGTCTCTCTCCATACAAAGATTCGACTTGTCCATGCCATGATATTTTCAGTAATGTTATATGGATGTGAAATTTGGACAGTGAACAAGATAGACAGGAAGAAAATCGATGCCTTTGAATTATGGTGCTGGCGAAGAATACAGTGTATACCATGGACCACCTGAAGAACAAACCAGTCAGTACTAGAGGAGATGAAACCTGAGCTATCTTTAGAAGCTCAGATGACCAGATTTCAATTTTCATACTTTGGACACATCATGAGAAGAGAGAGATCATTAGAGAAAGACATCAAGGTTGAAGGTCAATGCAAAAGAGGAAGGCCAGCAATGAGATGGATCAATACAATAACAGCAGCTACGGGTGCCAGTCTATTAACAATGAGCCACCTGACTGAAGACTGAATACAATTTAGGACAACTACCCAGAGGGTTGCCATCAGTTGACATAGACTTGATGGCACTTAACAACAACAGTAGTTCAAAGCAAGTTACATTCAGGTACAGTAGGTGTTTCACTAGCCCTGAAAGCAAGAAGTGAAATAATCTAAAATATTGAATTGTTAAAACACAAGCAGGTTGTGAGGAACTGCAAAAGTACCTTGCCAGACTGGAGAAGTGGCATCAAAACAGCAGATGAAATTTAGTGTGGACAAATATAAAGTGATGCAGATAAGGAAAAATAATCCTAGCTGTAGCTATACTGGTTCCAGGGGTGAAAGTATGCATTTATGCAAATAATATATAGATCATTTCTCCTGGATCTTGTTTGTGGATGAAGGCTTTGAGAGACTTATCTTCTTTAATGAAAGCTAGAGCAACATGGATGAAGACTAAGAGCCTGATGTTTAATGCTGTGGTGCACAGCCAGATATTCATCATTGGTATTCGGATAGTCATTGGTGCTGAATGTCTGGATACTGGGTCGGTGCCAGGACATGGTCAGTTAGCAGCGATGTCCAGCCACTAAGCATTTAGGGCAGATTTTTGGTTGTCATAAGTTAAGTGGATAGCCTATAGATATATATAATATATATTGCATTTATAGCTTGGGACATAAACAGGGTTCCCCGAAATTATTGTGCTGACTTGTTTTAATCACATATAGTAAATTTTCAGATGGTTTCTTGCGGCTTAAGTATGTGCTATATGTAAGGAAAAGTGGCGGTTTTATAGCGGGAATGCTCTGCTTCATTTCAGTGTCTTCCTTGAAGGTAGTCTCAGTCTGACAGCATCATGCAATGCACAGTGCAATTGTCTAAAGGAAATATACAGCCCTGTGTGTGGAAGCGATGGTGTGATGTACTACTCTCCTTGCCATGCAGGCTGCACTGGTGTCTACAGTACTCTAGTTAGCGGTAAAAAGGTAAAATGTTCCCTTGCTAATCTCTGTCATTACCAAGCAGTAGGGCCAGAAGTAACAGGAAATAATTTGCCATGCTTCTCTTCTATAGGCTTACTATAAATGCAGTTGTATCAGCAACACGTCATTCCATTTTACTGGTGAGGCGGTAGCTGGGAAATGCGCATCTTCTTGTCGGAGAATGTCTGTACTGATGGTCTTCCTGTTTGTGGTGATTCTCTCCACATTCCTGTGCAGTATTCCTGCCTTAACAGCAACACTGAGGTGAGCAGAGAAATGCCATAAGGGCACTCAGCAAGCCATTTGCCAGCTTAGGGCACAAATGCTTCTTTTCCAATTATTTGTTTACTATCACATTTATTTGTTTATTTAATATTTCTTATATACCGCCTTCCAGCGGTATCAAAGTGGTTTACATCGAACAAAAACAATACTTACAAGGAACATGGTACAACTAACTAGGTACAGGCAACTGGAATTGCAATGCAATTAGCTGTTTACATTATCTCCAGGAACAAGCAGGAATGTAGTCTTCCACATATGGGTATCATCGGTACCGACGGAGCCTGCGCGGGAACGCTCCCCAGCGTCCAATAGGAAAGCTTTTGGGAGCATCCCACAGCGCCTGCGTGCTGCCTTCCTGCCTTTCCCAACTGTCCCTCTCCAGTTCTTCGTTTTCCGCGGAGCAGACAGGTCGCACATCCTGTCACCGAAGAAAATAATTCCCTTTTATTCTTCTTTTTTGTGGTTGTGTCTGCCTTCCTTTGACGCTACACCGGTACCACCGGTTCTTCTTTCTTTTTTTCAAAAAAAAAAAAAAAACACCTTTCTTCTGGAATCTTTTCCAGGTATTTTCTCCTCACGTGCCACGCACCATTTTGGGCACTAGGCCCAACTTTTTCCTTTAAAATGGAAAAACTCGCTTTGGGTTTTAAAAAGTGTTCCAAGTGTGGCGGTACCATCTCCGTCACCGACACCCATGAGTGGTGCCTCAAATGTTTAGGTCCTGACCACTCTATTTCGGAGTGTGTTGCCTGTGGGATGATGTCGAAGAGGGGCCGGCAGAACTGAGCTGCTAACTTAGCACCCTTTTTCCTTCCGATGCAGCCTCTGTGGCATTGATGTCTTCCAGGGCTTCATCTTCCTCCCATGGATCTCAGGTAACTAAACATAAATCTAGCCAGTCCTCAAAGGGTAGATCTCCCTTTAAGCATCGAGATGCCTCTGGCGTTGCCCTTCAGGGACTTTCACCGGCAGAATTGCCCCGACGGGAGGCTTCGGCTTCGAAAGCACTAACGGAGCTCCAGGATGTTCTCGAGGCCTCAACCTTGGCAGAACTACTGGTACCATGCTCTGGGTTACCGGCTGCTTCATCCGGTACCGATACCCAAGCATCGGCAGCATCGACAGACCAGAGATTCTTGGCTATTGAACGCAGTCTGGCAGTTCTTCTCACGGCCTCGATGCCCTTGAAACCGCTTCAGACAATTCAACGGTACCGGCACCGGTATCGACTGCATCGACATCGGTAGGTATTCTACCAGGACCGAGTCATGCTTATCCACCCAGTATCGACAAGTCGCTACTGCAACCTCCGATGCCGACTTCGATCAGTACCGGTACCGTGCCTTGCACGATCACCCAGATCGGAGGTACTTTGAATCCTTGGATGAGTCTGAAGACTCTGAAAGCTCTGCCGATACCAGAGTGCTTCTTCCTGAGGCTTCTTCTTCTCCTCAGCGTAGGATGTCTCCACCAGAGGATATGTCCTTTCAGGATTTTATGAGAGATGTGGCTCGAGGTCTTTCCATCACAGTGGCCCCTGAAAAGGAGCCTAGGGCAAAGGAATTAGAAATCCTACAATATCTTAAAGCTCCCAAGGAGGCAGCTACCTTGCCTATTCATGAGATCTTACACATCTCCTCACATCTCCTCACTCTCGAAGACTCGACACCATGTATCGAGTTCCTCCTTGTCCTGGGTTTCAGAAGACTCAGCTACCACACCATTCCATGGTGGTGGAATCAGCTATGAGAAGGATCAAGAGTGCAAAAAGGCATGCATCTAATCCTCCAGGACGTGAGTGTAGGACTCTTGACGCCTTTGGACGTCAAACCTTCCAAGCTTCCATGCTTTCTGCTAGGATCAGTTCCTATATATTATATATGGGAATGTTCCTTAAGGAGGTCACAGGAGATTTAGAGCTTATGAGCCCTCTTCTTCCTGATGATAAGAGGCAGGATTACCTCGCCCTTGTCAGACATGCTCAGGATGTTTCCAGGTTTGTCAATCGTGCAGCCTTTGACTGCTTTGAGTGCAAAGGCAGGACCTCTGCTATTGCCATAGGTGCACATAGGATTGCCTGGCTCCAGGCATCTGACTTGGAATTTTGGGTACAGGATAAACTAGGGAATATTCCTTGCACAGGAGAGAATCTCTTTGGCAAGAATTGGCGGGAAAAAGCTGATGAGATAGATGCTGACAATATCACTTTGGATAGATTGTCTAAATCTACAGCTGATCCTGCAAGGAAAAAATCCTACAAGAAACCATTCTTCAGCAAGAAAAAGAAGTTTTATCCCTCCTATACTCAGCAGGGGCTTCGTTTGGGTCAGTCTGCCCAAAGGGGACAGCAGTAACAACCTAGGCAAAGAAAGACAAAAGCTGCTAAGCCTCAACCGGCTCAGCAGACTCAGCCTCCACAGGGGCTTTGACTCCTTTCTAGAGAACTTTGCCTCCCTGGCCCTGAATGGTCCAGAATCCTCCACCATTCCAGGAAGGTTATGTCATTTTGCCCCAGATGGGGTCAGATAACAGCAGAAAATTGGACTCTGTCTATTGTAAGAGAGGGGTACAAGCTTCATTTCCTCAGCATGCCCCCTCCTACAATGGTAAGACAGTTGAATTCTCAGACCTCTCTCAACAACCAGTTAGGTCAGGAGGTCACTGTACTTCTTGCCCAAGGGGCAATAGAAGAGGTACCCATTCCCCAACAGGGTACAGGGTTCTACTCCCCCTATTTCCTTATTCCAAAGAAAACAGGAGGACACAGACCCATTTTAGACCTCAGAGAATTGAACAAATTCCTGTTCAAAGAGAAGTTCAAAATGATTTCTCTAGTAACTGCTGCCATACCTTCAGAGTCAGGATTGGCTTTGTTCTCTAGATCTCAAGGATGCGTACACTCATGTTCTCATCCATCCAACTCATCGAAAGATCCTTTGCTTCCTATTTCAAGGGAAGCACTACCAATACAGGGTCCTTCCTTTTGGCCTGGCCTCGGCACCAAGGGTTTTCACAAAATATATGGCTGTGGTGGCAGCATTTCTTCGCACCCTAGGAATATTCGTCTTCCCTTACTTAGACGACTGGCTCATTCGAGCCCCATCAGAGCCAGAGGTGAGGGTTGCTCTCTGTCACACAATGCGCATCCTTCAGTATTTGGGACTTGTCATAAACTTCCCAAAATCCAACCTTGCTCCCATTCAGTCTCTAGAGTTTATAGGAGCTCTGCTGGATACCAGACAGATAAGAGCCTACCTTCCACAGGCCCGCTGCCTTCGCATTATGCAGTTAGCGTCCCAAGCAGTGTTAAAACCTCACCTCACTGCTCAAGAAATGTTACAGTTGCTAGGCCACATGGCATCCACCGTGCATGTGGATCCTTATGCTCGCCTCCATACGAGGGCAGCCCAGTGGACTCAGGCGTCAGGTTGCCTGTCAGACAATATAGCAAACTCAGATCACCTTATCTTGTCCCTCCAATGGTGGCAGTCACCCCAGAACCTTTTGATGGGGTCTCCTTTTCAGTAACCCCCACCCCAGGCCACTTTAACAACAGATGTTTCACAGGTGGGTTGGGGAGCCCACCTGCAAGGCCTCTCTACCAAGCGTACCTGGACTCCACAGGAGGCCTATCTACACATCAATCTCCTGGAATTCAGAGCAATCTTCCTTGCTCTTCGAGTATTCCACACCCAGCTCAGCTACAAGACAGTCCTAGTTCAAATGGACAATCAGGTAGCCATGTTCTATGTGAACAAGCAGGGCGGAACAGGCTCTCTGTCGCTATGCAACGAAGCTTTGCGACTATGGGCCCTTGCCAGAGAGCATCAGATTCATCTCCTTGCGGTGTATCTTCCAGGCATTCAGAACTCTTGGGCAGACAGACTCAGTCGAGTTCTGCTTCCACACGAATTTTCTCTCCATGCAGACCAGGTGGCCAAAATTTTCCAAATTTGGGGAACCCCAGACATAGACCTCTGCGCAAGTCTGCTGAATGCCAAACTTCCCTGGTTCTGTTCCAGAATTCCGGCTCAGGGTTGTCAGGCCAGGGATGCTTTCCTCCTCCACTGGGGCCAGGACTTCCTGTATGCTTTTCCACCCATTCCCCTAATTCCCAAAACCCTGTTCAAGCTTCAGAGAGACAAAGGTCATATGATTCTCATAGCTCCACATTAGCCACGGCAAATGTGGTACCCTCTGCTCCTACATCTCTCTCAAGCTCCGCCTCTGGAGTTAGGATCTGCTCCAGATCTCCTTTCTCAGGAGGACGGGATGCTGTGGCATTCCAATCCCCAGTCTCTGCATCTCAGGGCTTAGTTGCTGAAAGCCTAGAACTTCACGGTCTTAACCTTTCTCAGCAGGTAAAGGATATCCTTTATGCTTCCAGGAAGCCTTCCACAAGACGCTCTTATGCTTTCAAGTGGAAAAGGTTTACCATATGGTGCTCGCAGAAGGGTCTTGACCCTCTTGCGATACCTCTGGAATCATTACTGGAGTATCTCCTTCATTTGTCTAATGCAGGGCTTAAGATCAATTCAGTGAGAGTTCATTTGAGTGCTATTGCAGCTTCTTTCAAGCCTCGAAATGGGCAACCTATTTCCTCTCATCCTCTCATAGCGAGATTTATGAGAGGCCTTCTTTTAGCTAAGCCTCCCATTAAGCCACCACTGGTGCCATGGGACTTGAATTTGGTTCTTGGGCAGCTTATGAAACCGCCTTTTGAACCATTAGCCACTACCTCCTTGAAATTCCTTTCCTGGAAGGTTATCTTTCTTATTGCAATCACATCAGCACGTCACATCAGTGAATTGCAAGCATTGGTGTCTGATCCTCCTTATACAAGGTTCCATCATGATAAGATAGTCCTTAGGACTCATCCACATTTTATGCCAAAGGTGGTGTCACCTTTTCATTTAAACCAAGCGGTTTACCTTCCTGTATTCTTCCCAAGGCCTCATGCCTCAAATGCAGAAAGGAATCTTCATACTTTGGACTGTAAAAGGGTTTTGGCCTTTTACTTGCAAAGGACACAGCAACATAGAAAGTCCTCTCAACTCTTTGTTGCTTTTGATCCTAGTCATTTGGGACTTCCAGTCTCCAAAAGAACACTGTCCAGCTGGATTGCACAGTGTATATATTTTGCCTATGAGAGTAAGAACCTTCCTCTTGAAGGCCATGTCACAGCTCACAATGTGAGAGCCATGGCAGCCTCTATGGCTCATCTTCACTCTGTGTCTATTGACGACATCTGCCGAACAGCTACTTGGGCTTCGGTTCATACCTTCACAGCCCATTACTGCTTAGACAAGGACTCCCGCCGGGATGCCTTGTTTGGTCAGGCTGTTCTTCAACATCTGTTCCATACTTAATCAACTCCTACCCACCATCCCTGGTAGGATGCCAGAGATCCATGGGGGGAAGTGGAGCCCTTTCACAGGGGCACACAACTTCTGTGGCTTTCTCCCTGGCATCTGCAGCTAGGGAGTCACCATATGTGAAGACTACATTCCTGCTTGTTCCTGGAGATAGCATAGTTACTCAACTGTAACAGGTGATCTCCGGGAACAGCAGGAATTTAATCTTCACAACCCACCCACCTCCCCTAGGAGTTGTATCTTTCTATTTCTCTCTCTTTCTCTCTTTCCCTCTCTCTTTGTCTCAGCTTTAAACTCAACTGGAGAGGGACAGTTGGGAAAGGCGGGAAGGCAGCACGCAGGCGCTTTGGGATGCTCCCAAAAGCTTTCCTATTGGAGCGTTCCCACACAGGCTCCGTCGGTACCGACGATACCCACATGTGAAGACTAAATTCCTGCTGTTCCCGGAGATCACCTGTTACAGGTGAGTAACTATGCTTTACTGATAGGCAGTGAAGTATTTACTATCTGATCAGTGAGCTGACAGCTATTTACATTTGAATGTATAAGTCCATACTTTTTGTATTTCAGACACTTAGGTTTGTTTCAGGGTTTTGGCTGTGAGTGAGGTTAGCTCTTGACATGCTTTGGGTTGCAGTTCTTAATTTGCAACAGAAATTTAGGCATCCCTCAAAAATGTTCCCCATCAGCATTTACCACTGCTCCCAGACACATGTTAGCATTAGAGAACTACTTATTTGGAAGAATGATTGAAGGGACAATGTGCTTATTTGTCCAATATTTAAAGTAACTCGAAAATCCTAAAATTTGAATTTTAGCGGGAAGGGAGTTCCATAGAGGGGACCTTCTTAAGTAGGTCCCATATTATTTCTGGAATATGTGCGTTTTTAGCATCTTCCTGAGGTCCTTTAAATCGGTAGTTGCTCTGAGCTTAGCCAGAAGGGAGTTCCATAGAGTAGGTTCGTATATGTAGAAGGTGCGATGGCATATTTCTTTACTCCAGTATTAAAGGAACTACACTGGCTACCCATCCACGCTTGCATACAATACAGAGCAACCATGAACACCTTCAAAAGTATTCATAACCTAACTGCAAGCTGTCTACAATCCCGCATACCCGCACCTTCAGACAGCAGACCAAGAAGAGACCAAATCACGAACCTCCTTAAAATCACGTGACAACAATCAGTACGCAAGAAATATGCCATCGCACCTTCTCCGTATATGAATCTACTCTATGGAACTCCTTCCGGCTAAGCTCAGAGCAACTACCGATTTAAAGGACCTCAGGAAGATGCTAAAAACGCACATATTCCAGAAATAATATGGGACCTACTTAAGAAGGTCCCCCTATTAAGAAATAATAGGGGGACCTACTTAAGGAGCCAAGCCCCAAAATTCAAATTTTAGGATTTTTGAGTTACTTTAAATTGGAGAAATAAGCACATTGTCCCTTCAGTCATTCTTCCAAATAAGTAGTTCTCTAATGCTAACATGTGTCTGGGAGTGGTGGTAAATGCTGATGGGGAACATTTTTGAGGGATGCCTATATTTCTGTTGCAAATTAAGAACTGCAACCCAAAGCATGTCAAGAGCCATTTGTGCTATGAGTCTGCACAGTGCCAGTAGTGGCTTTTCTGAAACTGCTACTTACAGGTGTATAAATCAGCTTTTTACATGTAGAAACAGCACCAAAACCTTCTAAAATGACCTCCGTGTTTTGTGTTCTAGGTGTGTCCCCGACAGGCAGCGGTCCTTTGGATTAGGAATCCAGTGGATATTAGTAAGGACTCTCGGTATGCAACTGATTCTTACTGTGACTGATTTCTCCTTAGCTGTGGCCGATGTAGAGACAGTTTCTCTGCAGGAGATGATGATGTAATATCCCCACACCTTTGCTCATTCGGTTATTATTTAATCTCCAGGAACAAGCAGGAATGTAGTCTTCACATATGGATATCGTTGGTACCGACGGAGCCTGCACGGGAACACTCCTCATTGTCCAATAGGAAAGCTTTTGGGAGCATTCCGCAGCGCCTGCATGCTGCCATCCCACCTTTCCAACTCTCCCTCTTCAGTTCTTCGTTTTCTGCAGAGCCAACAGGTCGCATACCCTGTCACCGCAGAAAATTTATTCTTATTCTTTTGTTTTTTTGTGGTCACGTCTGCCTTCACTCAACGCCTACCGGTACCGCTGGTTCTCTTTTCTTCTTTAAAAAAAAAAAAACTAACTTTCTAAAAAAAAATTTTCTCAGGAGCCTCTCCCCTCTCAGCACTAGGCGCCATTTTGAGCACTAGGCCTACCTTTCTTCAAACATGGAGAAACCAGCTAGTGGTTTCAAAAAATGTTCTAACTGTGGCAGTACCATATCCATCACCGACACCCATGAATGGCGTCTTAAGTGTTTAGATCCTGACCATTCTCCATCGGAGTGTCTCTCCTGCAGAAATATGACCAAAAGGGGCCTACAGAACAGATCTCGGTACCCTTTTTGCCACAGTTACGATGTCAGTCGCATCGATGTCTTCCAGGGCTTCATCTTCCTCCCATGGATCTCAGGTAACTAAACCTAAGTCTTTTAAGACTGGCCAGTCCTCAAAGGGTAAATCTCCTTCCAAGCATTGAGGTGCCACTGGCGTTGCCCTCAAGGAATGTTCACCGGCAAAACAGCCCCGGCGGGAGGCTTCAGTCTCCAAAGCATTAACGGGGCTCCAGAATGTTCCAGAGGCTTCCACCTCTGCAGAACTACTGGTGCCATATTCTGGGGTTATGGCCGTTTCCACCAGTACCGACACCCAGGCATCGGCAGGAGCGATGGATCAAAGAATCCTCGCTATCGAATGCAGTCTAGCGGCTCTCTTAGCAGCTTCGGTACCGCTAAGACCGCTACAGACGGTTCCACAAGTATAGGAACCGACATCGGTGCCAGTACCGACTGCACCTGCCTTGGCCGGTATACTTCCTCCCATGCCGAGCCTTGAGTCTATTTCAGGTATCGAAAGATCGGTACCGAGACACCTCGATACTGACTTCGAGCGATACCGGTACCGTGCATTGCAGGAACACCCGGCATAGAGATACTTCGAATCCTCTGATTCCGATAACTCTGATGATTCTGCCGGTACTAGAGCAATCCTTCCAGAGGATCCCTCTCCTTCTCCTCAACGCAGAATGTCTCCTCCAGAGGACATGTCCTTCCAGGATTTCATACGTGATGTAGCTCGAGGTCTTGCAATCATGGTGACTCCAGAGAAGGAACCCAGAGCAGAAGAATTAGAAATTCTTCAATATCCTAAGGCTCCTAAAGAGGCATCAACTCTGCCCATTCATAGGATCTTGTATGACCTTATGTTAAGAATGTGGAAAACCCCTTTAATGGTGTCTCCACACTCCCGACATCTCGATACCATGCGCCGAGTTCCAAGCTGTCCTGGTTTTCAAAAGACTCAATTACCACACCATTCAATGGTAGTGGAATCGGCGATGCATAGGATTAAGAGTGCTAAAACGCATTCTTCCAATTCTCCGGGCCGTGAATCGAGGACACTCGATGCCTTTGCACGTCGATGCTTCCAATCCTCCATGTTGTCAGCCAGGATCAGCTTTTACATTCTCTATATGGGAATGTTCCTCAAAGAGGTTACAGGAGACTTGGAGCTCATGAGCCCTCTTCTTCCTGAGGACAAAAGAGGGGAATTTCTTACGCTGGTCAAACATGCCCAGGATGTCTCTAAGTTTGTGAATCGTGCAACCTTTGATTGCTTTGAATGTATTAGCAGAACTTCTGCTATTTCAATTGGTGCACGTCCTATTGCCTGGCTTCAGGCATCAGACTTAGAACAATGGGTGCAAGATAAACTGGGAAATATTCCTTGCACAGGATAAAATCACTTTGGCAAGGATTGGCAAGACAAGGCAAATCAGAATGAATCTGAAAATACTACATTGAACAGACTATCAAAGTCTACAGCCAACCCAGCAAAGAAAAAGTCAGTCAAGAAGCCCTTTTTGAATAAGAAAAAGAGATTTTACCCATCTTACACCCATCATGCTCACTGTCCAGTTCATGTTCCCCAAAAGGGGCAGCAACAGAACAGACAGCAAAGGAAGCCACAAGTTCCAAGAACTCAAACGGCTCAACAAGTTCAGCCTCCTCAGGGGCTTTGACTCTTTCATAGAGAACTTAGTCTTCCTGCCCCTGAAAGGTCCGGAACCCCTTACCATTTCAGGCAGGCTATGCCATTTTGCCAAAAGATGGCAACAAATAACATCAGAAAATTGGACTCTGTCCATCGTACGACAGGGGTACAGGCTTCATTTTCACAGCAGGCCCCCTCCTACAATAAGACAGTTCAATTCTCAGGTCCCTGCCACCAATCTCTTGGGTCAGGAGGTCTCATCACTTCTTGCTCAAGGAGTAATAGGAGAGGTACCCATATCCCAACAGGGAACAGGATTCTACTCCCCCTACTTTCTCATCCCAAAGAAAACAGGGGGGGGGGGGGGGGCACAGGCCCATTCTGGACCTCAGAGAATTAAACAAATATCTCTTCTGAGAAAAATTCAAAATGATCTCCCTCGGAACACTCCTGCCATACCTTCAGAGGCAGGACTGGCTATGTTTTCTAGATCTAAAGGATGCATATACACATATCCTCATCCATACAAATCACAGGAAATTCCTTTGGTTCCTTTTCCAGGGAAGACACTTCCAGTACAGGGTTCTTCCCTTCAGTCTGGCTTCTGCCCCGAGTCTTCACGAAATGCATGGCAGTAATAGCAGCATTTCTAAGAACTCTGGGAATATTCGTCTTCCCTTACTTAGATGACTGGCTCATTCGAGCATCAACAGCTCTAGAAGCCAACTTCGCTCTTTCTCGCACAATGTGAATTCTGTTCTATTTGGGATTGGTCATAAACCTCCCAAAATCTCAGCTCACCCCTTCTCAATCTCTAGAATTCATAGGGGCTCGTCTAGACACAAGACAGTCAAAGGCTTTCCTGCCACAGCCATGATGTCTTTGTATAATACAGCTGGCATCCCAAGCAGCTATGAAACTCTTTCTGACTGCTCGGGAGATGCTTAGCTTCTGGGGCATATGGCATCCACTGTCCATGTGGTTCTCTATACTCGCCTTCATATGCAAGCTGCCCAGTGGACCCTATCCTCTCAGTGGACAGAGGCCTCGGGTCACCTATCGGGCAAAATCAGAAACTCTCCACGTCTCATTTCGTCCCTCCAATGGTGACGATCACTGGAAAACCTTCTAATAGGATCTCCTTTCCAGCAGCCTCTATGCCAAGCCACCCTAACAACAGATGCGTCCAAGTTGGGTTGGGGGGCTCCATTGCACGATCTCTCCACTCAGGGTCTCTGGACCCCACAGGAGGCTTGTCTTCACATAAACCTCCTAGAACTCAGAGCCATTTTCTATGCTCTTCAAGTATTCCAGGCCCAGCTCAGCTACAAGACAGTCCTGGTTCAAACCGACAATCAAGTAGCCATGTTCTACGTGAACAAGCAGGGCTGAACAAGCTCTCTGTCATTATGCAACAAAGCTTTGCGACTGTGGGCCCTCACCAGAGAGCTCCAAATCCACCTTCTAGTGGTATATCTTCTGGGCATTCAAAACCTTTGGACAGACAAACTCAGTCAAATACTGCTGCCACATGAATGGTCTCTTCACTCAGACCAGATTGCTTGAGTGTTTCAGATCTGGGGAACCCCAGATATAGACCTCTTTGCAAGACCACAGAATGCCAAACTTCCCCGGTTCTGTTCCAGAATTCCGGCTCAAAACTGTCAGGCAAGAGATGCTTTCCTCCTCCACTGGGGGCAGGACTTCCTCTATGCCTTCCCACCCATTCCCCTCATTCCCAAAACACTGTTCAAGCTCCAGAGAGGCAGAGGAAGTATGATACTCATAGCTCCACGTTGGCCATGGCAAACGTGGTATCCTTTGCTTCTATGTCTCTCTCAAGCCACGCCACTGGAGTTGGGATATGCTCCAGATCTTCTTTCCCAGGAGGACGGGACGCTATTGCACCCAAATCCCCAGTCCCTACATCTCAGGGCCTGGTTACTGAAAGCCTAGAGTTTCTAGATATCAGCCTCTCTCAACAGGTAAAGGATATCCTGGTGGTCTCCAGAAAACCCTCCACAAGGCGATCATATGCCTTTGAGTGGAAAAGATTCTCTGTATGGTGTTCTCAAAGGGGACTTCATCCCCTTTCGGTGCCTCTGGAATCACTACTGGAATATCTCCTCCATTTATCAAATTCTGGTCTTAAAACCAATTCAGTAAGGGTCCATCCTAGTGCCATTGCAGCTTCTTGCAAGCCCCTGGATGGACAACCTATTTCCTCTCATCCACTCATAGCAAGATTTATGAGAGGTTTACTCTTAACAAAACCTCCCATTAAGCCACCGCCAGTGGCATGGGATCTGAATCTTGTTCTTGGGCAGCTCATGAAACCACCCTTTGAGCCTTTAGCCACTACAGCTCTAAAGTTTCTCTCCTGGAAGGTCATCTTCCTAGTTGCTCTCACTTCTGCAAGATGCATCAGTGAGTTACAGGCTTTAGTGGCAGATCCTTCTTATACAAGATTTCACCATGATAAGGTAGTTCTTAGGACTCATCCCCACTTTATGCCAAAGGTGGTTTCGCCTTTTCATTTAAACCAAGAGGTTTACCTTCCTGTATTCTTTCCTAGGCCTCACGCCTCTAATGCAGAAAGGAACCTTCATACCTTAGATTGTAAAAGAGCCTTGGCTTTTTACCTTCAAAGAACTAAGCAACACAGAAAATCTTCTCAGCTTTTTGTTGCTTTTGATTCTAGTCATTTGGGACTTCCAGTTTCCAAAAGAACTCTCTCTAGGTGGATTGCAAATTGCATATCCTTTGTATAAGAGAGTAAGGGACTTACTCTCGAAGGCCATGTCACAGCTCACAGTCTGAGAGCCATGGCAGCCTCTATGGCTAATCTTCGTTCTGTGTCCATTGACGACATCTGTAGAGCACCCACTTGGACTTTGGTACACACCTTCACAGCCTATTACTGTTTAGACAAGGATTCCCGTAGGGATGCCTCGTTTGGCCAGGCTGTTCTCCAGCTTCTCTTTCAGACTTAGTACTACTTCTACCTGCTGTCCCGGGTTTGGATGCCAGAGATCCATGGGTTTGCAGCTTCCTGGGGTCATCCCCCTGGCATCTTTCAGCTGGGGAGTCCCCATATGTGAAGACTACATTCCTGCTTGCTCCGCGAGATAGCGTAATTACTCACCTGTAACAGGTGATCTCGGAGAACAGCAGGAATAAGTCTTCACAACCCACCCACCTCCCCTAGGCATTTTCTCTCTCTCTCTTTTCTCTCCTTCTCTCCTTTTGTCTCAGCTTTAAACTCAACTGAAGAGGGAGAGTTGGAAAGGCGGGAAGCTCTTCTTCCACAGCCAATAGAGCCTTTACCCTCTGTGCCCCTAGGTGCTGGAATACACTACCTCCTGACATACGGGCCATTGACAGCTTAACACAATTCAGGAAAGCCCTCAAATTCCACCTCTTTAACAAACATCTTATTGAGCCATTTACACCCATCGACTTCAGTGATTCCTCCCAGCTATTCAGTTCCATGGTATCTCAATAACAGAATTAGGACAAATCGCTTTGTTTATTGAACATATTATTAGCACCTGTTCCTAATAACTTGTAGCCATGCTGTAGTATTATATCTGTAAATAGACTGTAAATAGTTTCCCCTGTTATCCAAGTTCCTCCCCTTGTTATCTGTAAACTCATGCATGTTATTGTACTGAGACTTTTTGTTCTATGTGAACCGCGCTGATGCCGAATAGTGCGGTATATAAGAGAATGTAAATAAATAAATATAAATAAATAAATAAATGTAGGCACTATGGGATGCTCCCAAAAGCTTTCCTATTAGACTCTGGGAAGCATTCCCACGCAGGCTCCCTCGGTACCGACGATACCCATATGTGAAGATTTATTCCTGCTATTCCTAGAGATCACCTGTTACAGGTGAGTAACTACGCTTTATGAGTTAGGAGGTCAGATGGGTGTGGCTATATGTTTATTACCATTATAACGTCGCAGGAATCTGCAGTTTGCTTTTTTTCTGATACATGCTAAAGTATTTTTTGCTTTTTTTCTACTTATTGCAGTAATTCTTAGTTTCAATCTAATCACAAATGTTAGGTGCTCAGGATGCTTTACATATGTACAAAGCCCAGAGCAGTCAGTCAGATTTCTCTGATCATGCCCTTACCAAATAGACTCTTTATAGCTGGATTGTGAAGCTAGAATATTCTCTTTTTCCTCATGCAGGTGGTATTCCAGGTCCCATTGCCTTTGGCTCAATGATTGATATTTCCTGCTTGCTGTGGCAGGACCAGTGTGGCGAACATGGTTCCTGTTACATTTATCAGAATTCACGTATGAACTGGTACACTTTCCTTGCTGGAATTGTTTACAAGGTGAGTAACTGCAGCTTTGCAGTACCAGACTACAGGATAGCGTAGTGGTGTAAATACCCCCCATGCAGTCCCTGCAGTGTGTGGGGGGGCGGGTGGTGAGTCAAGGGGTGGCCCAGCGATCCCCAAACTGTGGAAACAGAAGCAGAGCTTTCACAGCAGCCCGCTACTCCCCTCACCTGATAGGTTGCTTAAGCACATCCTCCTCTGCAACCTGGGCCAAAGTCTGCAGTAACAGCCTCATCATTTCGCAGCTCTTATTGCGAGACTTGGCCCCGCAGAAGCAGGAGACTGACATGTTGAAATGCTTTTCCTGCTGCCAGGGTTGATCAGGAAATTTGTTGGAACAAGTTCAGGGGGTGGTGTAGCAACACTGTTAGAGATAAGTTGCTGCACTCATCTCCTGCCAGCTTCAGTAGAGGCTTAAGGTTTTATGGGGGGGGGGCGGGAAAGAGTTCATCCTTTTCAGTCATTTCTATGAGGAGCCCCCAAGCAAAACTTATTTTCCTGGTATAGAGTTTGCATTGTGTCTGATGAATTAAACTCTCTGACGGGACAGTGAACAATCTTTGAAATAGATCTGTAAACATAAGTGTGGACAAGGATACAGGAGGCAGAAATGCAAACTGTCTTTCTGTAGTCCAAACTCAGCTTCCTCATCGTCCTTCCAGATCAATCAAACTTGTGGTTCCTAATCGTCCCTCCAGTCTAGTCCCGGACTTCTGAGTTGTGATCCTCTCACAGCATCTTGGAGACTGAGACACCCCATCTTTTTTCTGATGCCAACTGGCATATACCTCCTGGGTCCGCCTCCTCACTCCAGTTGTCTCAGTCTCCAAGCAGCTGGAGGTTGGGTGAGCCCAGAGATCCAGGCTCACTAGAGTAGCGATTAAGATATAGATTACTAGGGGGGGGCGGAGCCTGATGTCCAGCGGGTTAGACGCTTTGCGCTGAAGCTCCCGAGGGGCCTACTCAGAATCCTGACTTAATACCTACATTAACTTAATATTTTGCTCCGAACTTACCGGGGTGCCTCGGGGGAGATAGCGGCCCATAAACCAGCGCGCTTAGACTTCGGATCTCCCTCTTCTTCACACGGAAAACGTTCCAAGACAGAGCTGCCTTCCCCACAAAAGATGGTGCCATTTCGGGATAACCCCGAAATGCAACAGGAGATCTTGGAGGAAATACGTGGTGTGAAGGAACTGGTGCAGTCCAACGGAGAAGCGCTCCGAGCCATGAGAGAAGATTTTGGTGTGCTTCAGGATCGTTTTGAAGGTCTTTCATTACGGCAGGACAATATGGCGGGGGTCCTCGACTCGCACGTGGTGCGCTTGGTGAAACTGGATGAGGCTGAGCGTCAGATACAGAATCTACAAAAAGAGTTAGAGGATAGCAATAATCGAGCCCGTCGCAACAATGTAAGGCTCATTGGTGTACCGGAGGGCGCGGAAGCAGGAGATATGAGAGAATTCCTGGTCAAAACTCTTCCCTCCTTGCTGAAGATTACTTTTCACAGAGATCTGGAAATTGACCGAGCACATCGTGTTCCTACCAGCATGGCGCTCAATCGGACGACCCCCCGGCCCATCATTTTTCGTCTACTGAGATATCAGCAAGTTGAGCAAATTCTAAATGCTGCCCGGGGGCGAATCGTCATTTGGAGTTTGAAAATCATAAAGTCTCCTTCTTCCCTGACTTGGCTAAGCCCACAGCTGACCGTCGGAAGAGACTCCTTGCTTTTCGACCTAGACTTCAACAGTTACAGGCTCGCTTCGGCATCTTATATCCAGCGAAGCTCAGAGTGACTCTCCATAACCAAACTCGTACCTTCGAAGATCCTGATCTGCTAGCAACATTTCTAGCTTCTAAAGAAGCAGACCAGATGCGCTAATCCAACAGCTTGGATGGAATCCGCTGGAACTGTCCGCCATTTTGAATGGCCCGATGCGGTGATCGCTGCCTGAAACGGAGACTGCCTGGACTTTTCTTTCTCTTTATATATACCTTATTGGTCTCCTTTCTTTCCACGATGAGATCCTTGGTTAGTTTCGGAGCCTGTATAGCATTGTAGGATTTATGTTTCAATTCAGGCCTTCTCTGGGGTTTCTCCCCGCAGACATCAGGCCGCCAGTAATTTCTGGGGTTTTGCTTCTTCTCTAAGGCACTCCGGTGCTTATTTTGTTATAAGGGGCGCTTCATGGTTTTCCTTAGTTTAATTCCTATCATGTTGTTTCTGCAGTCATTTACTGGTACTATGAGCGACATTGTGTACCTCTGTGCGCTATTATGTTTCTTTTTCAGATTGTTTAACTATTTGGCATGGCTTTATGTACGTTATCATTACTGACTGTAAAAGGCATCAATAGTCCATTCCAAAGAAGGACAATCCCTAGCTCTCTTAATCATGATTATTCTGAGTTAGTGTTTTTTCAGGAGGCCCATTTACTGGGCATAGCTATTTCCTATCTCCTTCATTACGACATACTGGAAATTGGCTCCCATCTGAACCTCAATGATTGGTGGAATTATGTCCATTTTACTGTAATTATGAGCAACTACCTCGTATGTCAATCTCTTCCACTCAAGCCCTTCACTGCTTGTTTAAAAGGAAGGTGTTCCATGATTATGTTCTAACTGCTAACTGCTCTCATTTGGCTGTTTACTTTTGTATACATTTCTGCCACAGGATCAGCCTGTATCATCAATACCATTTCTGCTTGTTTGCTGTACAATAACTGATGTGTGTAAGCGCTTATGTGATGACTCTTATTAGCTTAGAGAAGAAGCATAGGGGTGGGGGGTAATTGGGGTTGTTTTCCTTATTGTATGTGTGTATTTGTATCTTTTGGTGTGTTGTTACTTTTGTTTGTTGTAAAATGAAAATAAACGTCTTAAAAAAAAAAGATATAGATTACTTAAAAAAAAAAAAAAAAAAAAACAAGGAAGAAGAGGTTCAATTGGCATAAGAATTGAATTACCTTGGAGGAGGAGGGGTTTTGCCTGGGAGATTGTTTGCTGAGGTCTGGTCCCTCTCATCTCTCTCCCCTTCCTCCTTTACTTATCTGCTGAGGAGATTTAGGTGAGTGGGGAACTTAGCTTGTGGTCCGGTGGACGAGAGGCTCATCGGGTAGTCCATCCAGAGTTAGGAGTGAAGGAGCCGGTGGGAGTGTTAGTCAGCGCCTCGCAGAAGTTCTGCCTGCTCGGCGCTATGAAGAGCTATAATTGGGCGTGTGCTCAGTGCTGGGGTGCTTCCTTCTTGCTTGCACTGCTCGGCTCCCAACTCTGACTCTGTTGGTAGAGCAAAGCACAGGATCTCCCCCGGGGACACCGACTGCAGCGTGAAAGCCCATAAGGTAAGGGCTGCACTTCTCCTCTGGAATCGCCGCGAAAAAGCTTTTTGGAGCGGTGCGGAGGCGGTTGTTGGTTCGGGCAGCAGGCCTACCGCATGTTGGCAGCGCGGGAACCGCCGCGGCTAATTTTGATATTTTGACAGGCCAGGGGCACTTGGGAAAGCTTTGTTTCACGCCAGTTTTCACTTTTTCTAGCTCGGGGGCCCTAGTAGGCTCTAGTGTTACCATTTTCGTTAAT
The DNA here is from genome assembly GCA_033557465.1 of Ichthyophis bannanicus. Classification (NCBI taxonomy): domain Eukaryota; kingdom Metazoa; phylum Chordata; class Amphibia; order Gymnophiona; family Ichthyophiidae; genus Ichthyophis; species Ichthyophis bannanicus. Next base: position 126,950,799 of record CM066049.1, read on the forward strand.
TTAAAAAAAAAAAAAGGACGAATCCCCGCATTTTTTCCCTTTTCTTTGTTCTTTGACTCTGCAAGTGTGCTTGCGAGTGGTGACTCTGTTTGGGGGTCACAGGAATGCCTTCTAAGCCGTGTTGCTTGGTCTGCGGCTCTAGGAAGGCTTCCTTGGCAGAGTCAGGGGTCTGCAAGGAGTGTACTCTGGAGGCTGCGGCCATGGAGGACTCCTTGGAAGGGCCAGCAGGGGGGCAGGAGACAGTGCTGGATGGGCAAGCGGCTGCTGCCCTAGATTTGGCTCCGGGAGAGCCCGTTACGGGTCCCTCTTCTGCTCCAGATCTTCCTCCTTCCCTGCTGGCATTGCCTGGGGGTCTCGCAGCCATTTTCTCCTCTGAGTTTGTGGCCCTTATTTAACAAGCCTTTGGGGGACAACAAGGGGGTCCACTATCCGGGTCTGAGTTGGGGACCAGGGGAGAAAAGCGACCTCTTACCCCCTTGAATACGGAGACAGCGGGCGGCCCGGTTACGAGACTCAGAAAGGATAAGGAGATGAAGGACTCCGCGTTAAACTCGGAGTGAGGTCTCTCCGAGGAAGGTGAGCTCAAAGATGAGCTAGAAGACGATCTGAAAGAGGGAGAGATAACGGAAAGAGAGGATCAAGCATGGGTTGTCCGTCTGTTCAGAAGGGAAGAGCTCCCGGCGCTTATCTCAGAGATGCTAAGGGCGCTCAATATGCCTACTCCGGGACCTGCAGAGGATGCTACCTTGGAGGATCCGTTGTTGCAGGTGTTTTGGAAGACACAGAGGGCGTTCCTGGTACATAGGGTTATTCGGAAAATGATCCAGGAAGAGTGGGATATGCCGGAGGCAAGCTTAAAGGGTTCCAGGGTTATGGGACGCCTTTACCCTTTGCTGGACCAGGATAAGGAATTGTTTAAGTCCCCAAAGGTGGATGCCGCTGTCTCGGCTGTCACGAATAAGACGACGATTCCAGTAGAGGGTAGTGCGGCGCTCAAAGATATGCAGGACAGGCAGTTGGAGGCCTTGCTGAAGCAGGTTTTTAAGGTGAATGCCTTGTCTATACAAGCTGCCATTTGTGGAGCCTGGGTGGCAAGAGCTTCCCTTTGCTGGTCTCAGAGGGTGCAAGGGGACCAAGGGGAGTCCACGGTCGGCAACATGGCAAGGCTGGAGTCCGCAACGGCGTATTTAGCAGATATACAGTATGACCTCTTTAGGGGACTGTCGAAGAGTATGGCGTCTGCTGTCGCGGCGTGCCATTATCTTTGGCTGCGCAATTGGGCGGTGGATGGTTCCTCTAAATCCCGACTCAGCAAGCTGCCATTTCGAGGCAAGTTATTGTTTGGAGAGGAGTTGGAGAAGCTAGTGAAAGATCTCAGAGAATCCAAAGGGGGTCGTCTCCCAGAAGATAAGCAAAAGCCTGGGAGGTCTGCCTCCGTCCCTAAAGGTCAGCAGAGGGAATTTAGGTGGTTTCAATACCCTAGGTTCGGCCAGGTTCAGAGAGCGCGTTTTCCTAGCAGAACACAGGGGTTTCATGGATTTCGGGGAGCCAGAAGGGGCTTTGGGGTGCCGTCCGCTTCCTCAAATCTGTGAAAGGCCCAATGAAATCAGGCGGGCCCAGGCAGGCTTGGAGTCCATAGGGGGTCGCCTGCGGTAGTTTCTTCCTGCCTGGGTCCAGATCACGTCAGACAGGTGGGTGCTGGAGGTCATTCAAGACGGGTATGCCTTGGAGTTTCAACGACCAATAAGAGAATTCTTTGTTCAGTCTCCGTGCAAGTCACCAGTCAAGAGCGCTGCAGTGCGAGAAATGCTCCAGAGGCTGCTCGACCTCAAGGCGGTGGTTCCGGTTCCTCCAGACCAACACAAGTTAGGTCGATACTCCATTTATTTTGTGGTGCCGAAGGAGGACGGACCGTTTCGTCCGATCTTGGACCTAAAGGGAGTGAATTGGTGTCTCCGGGTATCTCATTTTCATATGGAGACCTTGCGGTCGGCTATAGTGGCAATACGAAAGCGGGAGTTTCTCACCTCCATGGATCTATTGGAAACTTACCTGCACATCCCGATTCGCGCAGAACATCAAAAATATCTCCGCTTTGCGGTGCCTATGGGGCATTTTCAATTCTGAGCCTTGCCGTTCGGATTGGCCATGGCCCCGAGGACGTTCACCAAGGTGATGGTCATCGTGGCGGCGGCTTTGCGCAAAGAGGGCGTGCTAGTGCATCCATACCTGGACGATTGGTTGATTCGTGCAAAGTCCCGCTGCGAAAGTGTATCGGCAACAGCAAAGGTGGTAATGTTCTTACAGGACCTTGGTTGGGTGGTCAACAGGGCAAAGAGCAACTTGGTCCCATCTCAGGAGATAGTGTACTTAGGGGCCCGTTTCGATTCTCAGGCGGGGAGAGTGTACCTTCCCCATCAGCATGCACTAGGTTTACATCGGTTAGGCCGGTGTTTTCTGAGCAGAGCATCGCCCACAGCGTGGCATTACCTGCAATTGCTCGGGACCATGGCAGCAACAATAGAGCTAGTCCAGTGGGCGAGGGCACACATGAGACCGTTGCAAAGGGCGCTGCTCAGGCGTTGGTCTCATCAGACCGATCGGTTGTCTCAACGGTTGCCCTGCTTACAGGAGACGCGCCTTGCATTGCAGTGGTGGCTTCAGGCGAAGCATCTCGAGAGTGGGATGCCGCTGGAAGCGCCTTGTTGGCTCCCGCTGACTACGGATGCCAGTCTCTTCGGATGGGGAGCACACTTCCAAGGAGCGTTCGCTCAAGGTCGGTGGTCAGAAGACGAGAGGACATGGTCCATCAACAGATTGGAGTTGAGGGCGGTACGGCTCACGCTTCTGGCGTTCCAGGCTTCTCTTTGTAACGTGGCCATTCGGGTGTTGTCCAACAATGCCCTGGCGGTGGCCTACATCAATCACCAGGGGGGTACCAGCAGTGCCTCTCTGGAGGAAGAGGCAGAGCAGCTGTTCGAGCGGGCCGAACAAAATCTGCAAGCAGTGTCGGCGGCACATGTAGCAGGGGTAGACAACGTGCAGGCCGATTTCTGGAGCCAAGTGCAAGTGGATCCAGGGGAGTGGAGTCTGCATCAAGAAGTGCTTGAAATGCTGGTACGTCGCTGGGGCCCACCGGTGATGGATCTCATGGCGACCTTCCAGTCGGCAAAGGTCGATTGGTTCTTCAGCAGAAGAAGGGAAACGGATGTCAGAAGGTCTGGATGCTGTCATCCAAACTTGGTCGCAGGAGCGACTGCTGTATGTGTTTCCACCGTGGGTGTTAATAGGAAGGATAATACAGCGTATAGAATGTCACAAGGGCAAGGTGCTGCTGATAGCGCCGGATTGGCAAGGTATCCATGGTATGCAGACCTGATGCGGCTCTTGGTGGAGAAACCGTGGCGCCTTCCACTTCGGGCGAACCTTCTGTACCAAGGGCCACTTTACATGCCTCAAGTGGATCAATTCTCGCTTATGGCCTGGCTCTTGAGCGGGCTAGGCTGACGACGAGGGGATACTCTGCTTCCGTAATTTCCACGTTGTTAAGGGCGAGGAAAAGATCCACCTCTTTGGCTTATGTGCGCATCTGGCGGGTCTTTGAGGCCTGGTGTGTGGACAACCAGATGCGAACGATGAGGGCTTCCATCCCGCAGGTGTTAGCGTCTTTGCAAGGGGGTCTGGAGAAAGGTTTAGCAGCCACCTCTCTGCAGGTGCAGGTAGCGGCCTTGGCCTGTTATAGGGGCAGGATAGGTGGTAAGCCGCTTGCTTGTCATCTGGATGTTAAGCGTTTCTTACGGGTGGTGTCTCTTCTTCGACCGCCACGTAGGTCGGTGATCCCTAGTTGGAATCTTCCTCTGGTCTTAGAGACGTTGGTTAAGGAGCCGTTTGAGCCATTTTCTGGGGCGTCTTTGAAGGATCTTACCATTAAGGTGGTGTTCCTTGTAGCAATGTGCTCGGCAAGGCGCATCTCTGAGTTACAAGCGTTATCTTGTAGGAAGCCTTTTTTGGAGTTCTATGAGTCTAAGGTAGTTTTGCGGCCCATACCGTCCTTTTTACCTAAGGTGGTCTCGGTGTTTCATGTAAATTAAGTGGTCTCTTTGCCGGTATTCGTTGAGACATCGAAGGATTCTTCTGCTCAAAGACTTCATCGCTTGGACGTGTGGCGGGCCTTAAAGATCTACATCCGTAGGACAGTAGCTTTTCGGCGTTCGGATCTCCTCTTCGTGCTATTCGGCGGACCGTGGTGGGGGCAGGCAGCTTCCAAAGCCTCCATTTCAAGATGGATTAAGGCGACTGTCGCGTCCACATATGTTTTGAAAGGAAAGCCGGTGCCCGAGGGTTTGCGGGCTCACTTGACGCGAGTGCAGGCTGCGTCCTGGGCTGAATCCCAGTTAGTACCAGTGGTAGAAATTTGTAAAGCGGCTACCTGGTCATCGCTGAATTCTTTTGTCAAGCACTACTGTCTCGATCTTCAGGTGGAGAGGGATACATGTTTTGGATCGGCGGTGCTTCAGGCTGGTCTAGCGGGTCCCTCCCGTTGAATTTTCTTTACTGCTCTGTTACTTACTCAGAAGTCCGGAACTAGACTGGAGGGACGATTAGGAAGAGTAAATTAGACTTACCTGCTAATTGTTGTTCCTAGAGGAACTCCAGTCTAGTCCCGCATCCCTCCCTGGTATTCGGCAGCCTAAAGCGATTGAGTTTTTACAGGTAAGCATGCCATGTTGGCAGCGGGGGGGGGAGGGGGATTTCCTTCTTATCTCCTTTCCTCTTGTTTAGTGGGGAGGGCGGACCTCAGTATTTTTCACAAACGACATTAGTGAGGGGGCGGTGACCCTCTTTTATAATGTTAAGCTAGGTTTTGTTGTTAAAGGTTAATACTTAATGTTTGCTCCGGTGAGTCTGCTTTGTCAGTAGGTTACTGGAGTGAGGAGGCGGACCCAGGAGGTATACCCCAGTTGGCATCAGAAAAAAGATGGGGTGTCTCAGTCTCCAAGCTGCTGTGAGAGGATCACAACTCAGAAGTCTGGGACTAGACTGGAGTTCCTCTAGGAACAACAATTAGCAGATGTCTAATATACTCTTTACACTCTTCTACCAGCAGATGGAGACTGAGAACCACTGGTTTGATGATGTCATCCTACAACCAGCCAATATTTCTCAGTCTCCCAGCAGATGGTAGATTAAGATAAGCCTGTGCAACTCTAGGGTCAGTTAGGCGGTGGCCAGTTATTTAAAAAGAGTCAGAGGTAATATTAATCGGTGGTGGCTAGTACTTGTAAAGCAGCTAGCCATTGCTGCTGAATTCTGAACCCAGATATCCGGCCACCAGTATCGAATAACCTGGTTGGCTAGATAGCGCCACAGATAACCAGGCAGCAGCAATATTGAGCAACTGCCCAGTTATCTAAAGTGGTGAAAGTTAGACCAGCTTATCTGGTGCCTAACTTTCACTGCTTTGGGATATCACCACCAGGACCAGTCCGTCCACTAGGCGAGCTAGGCGGCCAGCTAGGGCAGCCGTCCCCGGTGGGCGGTGACAGTGGCGGACTTGGGTGGCAGCGGCAGTTGCACATATGGGCAATTGCACAGCCCCCCAGCTGCTGCTGATTCCATTTGGGGGAGGGGGGGTTAGGTAGGGCAGCAGTATTTCCAAAACCAGCAGAAAAAGCCGCCGCTTTTGGAAATGCTGCCCGCCTCCCCCTCCCGAGATGGAATCAGCTGCAGCTGTGGGAGGGGGGGGGATGGCGAGGCCAGGGTTTCTGCCTAGGGTGACAGAAATCCTTGATCCGGCTGATCCTGATCACCACTAGCCAGTTATCCCTGAATGACGCCTCTGCTCCACTCCTGGAATAGCCCAAAGCTAGCCAGCATTGGGACGTTGAGTGGCGGCAGCTGGGAATATTCAGCGTTAATGCCGCTGAATGTCCTGTTGAGCACCATTTAAGCAGATTGCAGCTCTGAAAACCACCTAAATGCCTTTGAAAATCCCTTCTCAAGAGTAAACACACAAGGGCCAGGATTGGCTGGAGCTAATTCGCAAGGCCTGGGGATCCAGAACCCAGGAGATCTGGGTCCCTCCACACCACCATCCATCTTAGCCCTCAATGGCGATGAAGGTAGCAGTTGGTGGTGTGGCTATCAGTCCTTCTCCCCAACCTTTGGGAGAAGTGTAGATAAGCCATTAGGCTGAGTAGTAAATTTCAAAAGAAACTGTTGAAAGTGAGAATTGTTGTCTCAACAGAGTGAGGGCTCTGGAGGTTAAGTCCCAACAAATAAAGCTTTGCTTGTGTTGGTGCTGTGTTCTTCTGTTTGGTTGGAGCTTCCAGTTAACTCAGGCTGATGGCCAGTGCAGGTCACGACCTTCAGATCACAACCACGTCAGGTGGGCCAGAGCGCTGAACGTGGCAGCTGGCGGCAGTACAGGCCATGGAATGTCGCAGCACAATAGTAGCTGCAGCTCCTGGATTGCAGGAGGCTGTGAGTTGGGCAGGGAGCACTCCGAGTTATTCGTCCTTAGTGGTGGTTCCCTCCCAGAGTGACTGATCTCTGCTGGTGCTAAGGCAGAGGTGATTTTATTAATGGCAACTCCGGGGATAGGTTTCCCGGAATTTGTGCCTTTGTCTGAAACAGGGACTGGTGATGGGGCCCTTCCTGAGCTCCAGCCCTGAATCTGAAGTGTTTCACAAGGAATTCCTGTTAATACTACAGCTAAAATCTCAAACCCAATGGCAACTTCCTTGCAATGTACACAAAGCAAGAAAGGTTCCGATTGCACTTTAATGCTTTTGAATACAGCACAGCTGTGGTTTTATTTCATATTACACATTCAGAAGCATTGCATTCATTTTTAAGTAGCCAGAGTTAAGTACAACGTGGTTTGTCATGGCATGAAAAATCACAGTAGGGTGAATTTAGACAGATCACTTATGTACCTAACTTTTTCCCTCTGTCAAATATAAAACATTCAAGCTGCCATTTCCTCATGTTCACTTAAAAATGTGACTAGCGGTGGTTGCAAAACTGCACTATAATTATAGCAATACTACTGATATGGGACAGTGGTGACTACAGTTCATGTGCAGTGTAGCCGTGAATATGGAACGCAGCTGTGTGCGCCTCTGGAAGGGTAGTTAACTGTTCCGTCTTACCTGCTACATTAATAATTAGCAGCTTGCTATTAAAAGACACAGTCTCTATAGCCTAAATTCTGCATTACGAGTTTAACACATGCTGTTAAATGTGGTGTATTAACTCTTTTTGTAGTGGCACAGTAACAGTTAACACATTAATATCCACATTAAATACTTACCACTACTTAGTGAAAAGGCGACTAGAGTATGCTAAGCAAGTAGTGCGTGGATTAGCACCCAAGCATCACCTAGGGCAGCACTGATACTACAGTCGGCATCACTAAATCAGAATAAGCCCCGAAACGGGACGTTTGAGGGCTCTGCATGTGCAGATGCTCAAGGCCCTGAGCTGGCCACAGCCTGCGGTGGTACAGCAACGATAACATTGATAGCAAGTGCTACAGGGGTGAGGTAGGTCTGGCAGAGGGAAGGGGGGTGCTGGACATATGGGGGACATGAAGATAGGAGGACGACGGAGGGGGGGAGGGTGTGAGATGCTGGACATGAGGGGGGAAGGCCCTTGAGCTGCCCTGGTGGGGGGGGGGGAGAATCACATGACTGAAAGTTTACCTAGAGCATGAGATACTCTTGGGCCAGTAACTGTTCCTGTGCAGGCGTGACAGCGTCTGCTAATTCATGCACTAACTGTGTGCCAAGGTTAGATTACTGCATGCAAACTGCCACAGCTGCCGATAGTGTGCGTGCTCGTAAAACAGCCCCATCCCCTCAAATACCATCTCTATACAGCTCCCCCCATCCTCCAGGTGTCTCTGGTTGGTTTGTTACGGGGCAGGAGTGATCCCTGGATGCTACTGTCCCATTGGCAGTCCTGGCTCAAAATGGTGGCCCTGACCCCTAGTGGTAGAGATCAGACTGGCAAATAAGAGCGCCCTGTAGTATATGTGGTATAGTGTGCCATCTTTATTGCAAGCTTAGTAGGATGGGTACTTTAAGGAGTATGGAGATTGCACAAAGACTGCTTGAACGTGCTCACTATGATACTATAGGTAGAATTGTTTTTTTGACAAAGGAGCTCTAATGGTAACAGAAATATTTCTGTGGCCCTCTACAGGCGCTGGGATTGCTGTTCTTTTTCTTGGCCTTCATATTTTATAAGCCTCCCCTGCTGTCCCCTCCAAGCAGCTCAGACAACGCTGGCTCAGACCTTCCGGAATCTCCACACCCCATGAAAAGAAACGCAGTATCTGACTGCCCCTCATCCTCATCACCGGCGTTTTAAGCTGTATTTTGACCTCATTTTGTTGTTTGTCTGTAACCCTGGCACTCACGTTTTCCAAGTGAAATTCTGCTTTTAGTTTTCATGCCCTCAGTAGCTCAAGCGTGTTACCTACTGTGTCCTGGCATATGGTTAGTGGGGTGTATGATGCTGTGGTGTACTTATGTCCTTTTTGGTATCTATGAGAAAAAGGCACAGGAGCAACGAATCCACTGAAAGTGATTACTCATCGTACCTTCAGCTTATTCATCTCCACTGTGGCCATTTTTGGAGGGGAAAGAGATGAATTGTGAGAAAACAATTATCCTATGATCTTACCTCACCAGTTTTATGATGGCTCCAATTCAAAGGCAACAGGCTGAGCCCATACTGGTTTTACCCCCTCCCCCCCCCAAGGGGTTGATTTTTTAAGGACCGCATAGAAAATTACGCCTGTAAGTCCTTATTTTCAAGGACTTGCATGCAAAAGTGGAATGCAGGAGTGTTGATCGCATGTTAAGTTCTATTGGGGCATTGCATGGGACGGACCATAGGCGCGGCCTCAATTGATGTGCATAAACTCCAGAATACTATGACTTACGTGACTACTGCACCGAAATAGGCGCCGCCAGCTACATAGAAGTAACCGCAGTGCCAAGGTTCCGGTGCTTCTATATTTTATAAAGTGAAGCACAGGCGTTTTCACTTTATAAAGTAGGCCTCAAATACATATGCGGCAACGTGCTTTTCCTGCAGCGAGAGTAGGTCCTGCTAGACTCACCCAGTAACTGCGCTTGAGCATTAGAGTCTGTTTACAAGGGACTTTGCCAACTAATCACTTTTCCCATCTTCTACTGCTGCCAAATAAGCCTTGATAATACTGTATTAGATTAATGTGCCTAACTGGAAAGATGGGAACAGCCTGTATTGCTGCTCTTTCTGGGGTTGCAAGGGATGCATCCTGAAGGCTCTAGATTTCAGACTTTTATATTCACTTGTCAGGCTGATTCTTTACTAGCTCTGTGTGAACACTTTACTTAGGATTTGAACACCGTCTTTCTCTAGCCATTGATTAGCATACCTCCAAACTGTTACTGTAGCTGACCTAGTAAAGAGCCGGGCCATCTATTTCTCTTCTACTGTTAGCCCACTGGAGGGAAACTGCTCCTAGTTAGATCCACTTCCCTTTACTGAGCTTTTCGGTAAGGAGCATACATTTATATCTCTTGTACATCCATAACTGGAGTCAGCAACTTGTTTACAAAAAGTGCAAACATCATAGTTTTTCATCTTTCTGATTTGATTAAAGCACAAGCAAACCTCTACAGACTTTTTGCTGGTAAACTATTGCCATTACCTATTTAAATAAGAAAGTAGTTCTGTAGAAACATGAGAAGAGTTAACTGTTAAAATGCTGCACCAATTCATCGTATTAGCTCGCTGTACAAATGAGCTCAAGTCTCTAATGCCATCAGAAATCTATAGAAATTGAGGCGAGTGGACGTGTCAAGCTTAGATTACAGAATGGCAAAATCCAGTCTACAGCAAGCACTCAGGAGAAACTCAGCGCAGACCCGTTATTTAATGTCTCTGTTCCCAGGAGAACTTTGCATTGCGCTTTCCTCTATCCCTCTTTTTGGCTATTATTTGGTATTATGAAGAGCTTTTCACTTGCTATTTTATTATAAAAAATGGGGTCTATGCAAATTTTCTACTGTGAGAAACTAGCACTTTCTTTGCCAAAAAAGAGAAGCAGGATGAGGTTCATTTTAACATTCCTAATGTAAGCAAACATTAAAGGGAAAAAGGCTTTTAATAGAAGTAAATAGCACCTGAATGATCTGGTGTAAGCTACATTTCTGAATTGGGTGGCATTTGAATTCATGTAACAGACCGGTCAGTGACCCGTGCCATCAGGGAACAGGATGGAGGAGCTGCTGATGTTCTCTACTGCTATTGCTTAATTCTGAATTCTTGTCTTCCTTGTATACTATATTGCACTGATTAATGCTACATTTTCAGTGAGCTATTTGGTGGCCAAATAGTTGAGTAACTTTGAACACGCTTTCAAACACAAACTAGCCAGCTGGATAGTGACTAACATTTTCTGAAACTTCATCAGCTATCTAGTTAAGCATCTGCAGTAGCCTCCCACCTCTAATTAGGTTCCTAAGTTAGCTTCTCTCTTTCAATTAGGCTGCCCAAGTACTTAGGACCCTAAGTTTAATTTTAATTTAATTTCAAAGATTATATGTTCTCCAGGACCAAGCAGGAAGTCAGTCCTCACTTATGGGTGACGTCGGCGCCGACGGAGCCCTCGCGGAGCAATTTTCCCCAGCTTTCAAAGAAAGCCTTTGGGAATTGCAGCGCGCATGCGCGGTCGTCTTCCCGCCCGAAGGTGCCATCTTAGCCAGTCTTCTTTTTTCCACGGAGCCCTACAGACGTCCCCGTCTTGTCCCCGCGAAAAAGTTGATTTTCCTCTTCATTTTATACTTTTTTCTTTCGGTTCGACGCCGATCGTTTTCCCGCCCGGACTCGCGACGCCGGTCTCGAGTCCTCTTCCGTTTTTTCGGTTTTTCTGACTTAGTCAGCTTTCGTTTTCGTTTTCCCTGGCAGCCTGGTCCTTTGACCTTGCAGGGGCCCTTTTTCCCCCGATGGCTGCCAGTGGCTTTAAGCGGTGTGGTCGGTGTGACCGAAATATGTCACTAACCGACACACACGACTTTTGCCTCCGCTGCCTGGGCCCGGATCATGAGGAACTGATCTGTGGGCCCTGCAGCAAACTGTCCTCGAAGGCGTTGAGAAGTCGGCGGCATCAGCGCGAGAGAATCTTCGCTGACCCCAGCCGTACCCGGACCTCGTCGGAGGCCTCCGTGTCGAAAGGCTCCAGCTCGGACCGTCGCCGGAGCTCCTCCGACCGGGGTTCTCCCTCCGGGGACCATCGTCGGAAGGAAAAACCCGCGAGGGCGGCGTCGGTGGACGCTCCTGGCTCCGCGAGGGCCAGGTCGCATAGCCCCGACAGCCGCCCCGGGTCCTTGGAGAAGGAACACCTCCCGAAGCGACCTCGCCTGGAGTCGGAGATGCCTGCCCGGGTAAGTCCTGTAGTCCTTCTGGACTCGCCTCCGCGACAGCCGACGTCGGGCCCGACGCCGTCGGGGCCCGAGTCGGGGGCTGCTGGGTCACCTGAGCTCGGACTCAGGTTGACGGCCTTGGAGAGCAGACTGTCTGCCTTCATGGACCAGCAGCGGGCACTGCTCGCTGGCTTCGCTGGCGTCGCTGCCCCGACCGCCGGGACGTCGACGTCCAAGTCGACCCCGGAGACCGAGCCGATCCTCGAGTCGATGAGAACTCGAGTCGATCCTCGGTCGAGGTCGCCCTCGGCCTCCCGTTCGGGACCGAGGTCGCCGACGCCGACTCCCTCGGCGTCGGGGCGGCTGGCGCCACACCCTGCCCAGGCCGACCCCACCGAGTCCTCGTCGGAGTCGGTCTGGGAGTCTGAGGAGGAAGAGTCACCTGATTCTTTCCGGACTCGGTGTGTCCCATCGGACTCTCCGGAGTCCGAGCCTCGGAAGCAGTCCCCCCCGGAGGATGCCCGGTTCTCGGACTTCGTTAGGGATATGGCCAAGGCTTTGGCCTTCCCTGCGGATCCCGAGGAGGAGCCTCGAGCCGAAGAGCTCGACGCCCTCCAGTATGACTCTCCCGCGAGGGAACACTTTACTGTACCGGTTCCTCCTATGCTGGAACGACTACTCTTCCGCATGTGGGAGAGTCCGGTCTCCTCGCCGGTCCTGAGCAAGCGGGTCGATTCTATCTATCGAGTCCGCAAGAGCCCTGGCTTTCAAAAGGCACAGCTGCCACACCATTCCATGGTAGTGGAATCGGCCATGCATCGTCTTAAGAGCCAGAAGATGCACTCCTCGGTGCCTCCTGGAAGGGAGGCCCGTAACCTGGATGGCCTTGGCAAGAAGTGCTTCCAGGGCTCTATGCTCGCCTGTCGTGTCCAGACTTACCAGCTATACATGGGCATGTATCTCAGGGATCTGGCTAAAGAGCTAGCCGGATTCTCCGCTGGTCTCTCCGAGGAGCCCTTGCGGAGGTTCCTAGCCTTGTCCACGGGTATTCGGGAATGCTCAAAGTTCATGTCCCGAGCAGCCTATGATGGCTTTGAAGCCTCGGCTCGAGTAGCCGCAGCCGGCATCGGTGCCCGCCGACAGGCTTGGCTTCAGTCGTCCGACCTTGAGCCCTGGGTACAGGACAAGTTGGTCGATGTCCCCTGCCGAGGCGAAAACCTCTTTGGCAAGCCCATGGCGGAAAAGGCTGCACAAATTGAGACTGAGACTCTCACCAGGACCAGGCTTTCTAGGAAGACCTCCGCCCCTTCCCAGAAAAAGAAGGGCTCGGGAAAAAAGTCCTTTTACCCGAGGAAGGCAGCTGCCTACAAACAATACCCCCTTTATCAGGCCCCTGCAGCTCCCCAACAGGGCCAGCAGGCCAAGGGACGGGGTAACGGGTCCCGTAGGCAGCAAGCCCCCAAGCCTGCACCACCAGCCCCTGCTCAGCAGGGTGGGGGTTTTTGACTCGCTCAGCATAGCCTCTCCCCCCCCGCTGGTTCCCCCCAGCACCGGAGGCCGGCTGGTTCACTTCGCCCACAGGTGGTCCAGCATCACCGCAGATGCCTGGGTGCTTCAGGTCGTGCGAGAGGGCTACCTTCTCCACTTCCATCAGGTCCCTCCCTCCTATTTTCCGGAGAGCCTCCGCGCCCCCCTCTGCACAGGGAGTTGCTCCTTCAGGAGTTAGCAGGTCTTCTGCAGGAACAGGCGGTGGAACCGGTGCCACACCACCTGAGAGGTCAAGGCTTCTATTCAAGGTATTTTCTGATACCAAAGAGAACAGGAGGCCTCAGACCCATCCTGGACTTGCGCAACCTCAACAAGTTCCTTGTGCGGGAGAAGTTCAAAATGCTTACCCTTGGAATCCTTCTGCCCTACCTCCAGCAGGGAGATTGGCTATGCTCCTTGGATCTAAAGGATGCCTACACGCACATCCTCATCCACCCAAGCCACCGCCAATACCTAAGGTTTGTGGTGGCAGGATATCATTACCAGTACAGAGTACTGCCCTTTGGCCTGTCCTCCGCACCGCGAGTCTTCACAAAATGTCTCGCGGTCGTGGCGGCCCATCTCCGGCTTCACGGCCTCTATGTCTTTCCGTACCTCGACGACTGGCTCATCAGAGCAGCGTCCGCTCAGGAGGTCACCAACGCCACGTGCCGCACGGTGACTCTGCTGCAGCACTTGGGCTTTGTCATAAACTTCGCAAAGTCCACTTTGCTCCCCTCACAGGATCTCGAGTTCATCAGCGCAAGGCTGCACACTCCTCAGGCGCGGGCGTACCTACCGCTCGACAGGGCTCAGCGGCTCATGGACCTAGCCGACCGCTTTCGCAGCCAGCCCCTGGTCTCCGCCAGGCGCTTCCTGAGACTGCTCGGCCATATGGCTTCCACCGTCCATGTGACCCCCAATGCCCGCCTGAATATGCGGTCTGCTCAATGGTGTCTCCGCCGGCAGTGGCGACAAGCCACGGGCGGCCTAGCAGACCTTGTGCGCGTCTCCGAGCCGCTGGTCTCGTCTATCCGGTGGTGGCTCCGGCAGCCGAACCTGATATTGGGAATGCCTTTCCAGTCACCTCAGCCGACCCGGGTGCTGACCACCGATGCATCCCTCCTGGGCTGGGGAGCACATTGCCAAGAGGCACGTACTCAGGGCCTCTGGACCAAGTGGGAGTCTGCTCAGCAGATCAACTTCCTGGAGCTCAGGGCGATCCGCCTAGCTCTCAGGGCCTTCTCCCACCTGACCTCCCAACAGTCCGTCCTTGTCCAGACGGACAATCAAGTTGCCATGTTCTACGTGAACAAGCAGGGGGGCACGGGCTCCTTCCTCCTCTGCCGGGAGGCACAGAAGCTCTGCTCTTGGGCCGTCAGTCACGGCATTCTCCTCAAGGCAGTTTATCTCCCGGGCCAAGAAAATTGCCTGGCGGACAAACTCAGCAGGGTCCTCCAGCCGCACGAGTGGCGTCTGGATCCCTTGATCGTTCAGAAGCTCTTCCTCAGGTGGGGCCTCCCCACGGTGGATCTCTTTGCCAGTCCTCACAACCGGCAGCTTCCTCGCTTCTGCTCTCGTCAGCCACACCCCCTTCGGGTTGCGGCGGACGCCTTTCTGATCTCATGGTCGGGGAGCCTTCTGTACGCTTTCCCTCCCATCCCGTTAGTCTCTCGGACTCTTTTCAAGGTTCTCCGAGACAAAGCCTTCATGATCCTGGTGGCCCCTCGCTGGCCCAGGCAGCCGTGGTTTTCCGCTCCTGCTGCAGCTGGCGGTGGAGGATCCCATCCCTCTGGGGGTACAACCGGATCTCCTCACTCAGGATCAGGGGTCCCTACTGCACCCCAACCTCAGGTCTCTCAACCTCATGGCCTGGCTGCTGAGAGGGTAGTCCTTGCTCCGCTTCTCTTGCCGGCGGAGGTGGAGGAGGTCGTCTTGGCTTCGCGACGGCCTTCTACCCGCAAATGCTACGCCCTTAAATGGCGTCGCTTTGCAATCTGGTGTTCCCAACAGTCTCAGGATCCCTTCTCCTGCCCGGTGTCGGTGATCTTACAGTACTTGCTACACCTCTCTAATCTGGGACTTAAGTCCAACTCCGTCGAAGTTCACCTCAGTGCTCTTTCAGCACATCATGTGCCGGTGGACGGCAGACCTCTCTCCAACGACCCTCTCGTAGCGAGGTTTCTCCGAGGTCTCCTTCTACTTAAACCACCTCTGCACCCGCCAGCGCCGGACTGGGACCTGAATGTGGTTTTGCAGCGGATCACCTGTCCGCCTTTTGAACCTATGGCTACATGTTCTCTCCGTTTTCTGTCTTGGAAAACACTGTTCTTGATAGCCCTCACTTCCGCTAGGCGCGTAAGTGAATTGCAGGCCCTCGTGTCTGATCCCCCCTACACTCGATTCTACAAGAATAGGGTAGTCCTACGGACTCACCCAAAGTTTCTGCCTAAAGTGGTCTCCCCTTTTCACATGAATCAGGAGGTGGTACTTCCAACCTTCTTTCCCAGACCACACTCCAGCCGAGCTGAGACGGTCCTCCATACCCTGGACTGTAGAAGGGCATTGAACTTCTACCTTGACCGTACGCGGGAGCACCGTAAAGCTGCTCAGCTTTTTGTGTCTTTTGACCCCAATAAATTGGGACTCCCGGTCTCCAAGCGTACTCTGTCCATCTGGGTTGCGGACTGTATCTCTTGGGCTTATGGGGCAGCCGGACTCGCCTTGGAAAGTCGAGTCACGGCTCATTGCGTTCGGGCAAAGGCCACGTCAGTGGCTTACCTCCACTCTGTTCCGCTGGCAGACATCTGCCGGGCCGCTACTTGGTCTTCGAGCCAGACTTTTGCGGTCCATTACTGTCTCGAGAGGGAGTCCCGTAGGGACAGTGCTTTCGGACAGGCAGTCCTCCGTAATCTCTTTGAGGTCTGAGCAACTCCTACCCTCCATCCCGGATGTGGGCTACCGGTGGGTGATAATTCAGCGAAGATTCTATCCTTCTGTGCTGCTGAGCTAGAGGGAGCTCATTTTTGTGCTTAGGGTCTCCGGTAGCCTTGAGCTTGGGAGTCCCATAAGTGAGGACTGACTTCCTGCTTGGTCCTGGAGAAAGCGTAGTTACTCACCTGTAACAGGTGTTCTCCAGGAGCAGCAGGAATCAGTCCTCACTACCCTCCCTCCTCCCCTTGGAGTTGCAATCGTCTGCTTATGTTCTTTTTGCAAATTTTTATGCTGTCTTTTTTAGCTATGTCATCTGACTGGCTAAGATGGCACCTTCGGGCGGGAAGACGACCGCGCATGCGCGCTGCAATTCCCAAAGGCTTTCTTTGAAAGCTGGGGAAAATTGCTCCGCGAGGGCTCCGTCGGCGCCGACGTCACCCATAAGTGAGGACTGATTCCTGCTGCTCCTGGAGAACACCTGTTACAGGTGAGTAACTACGCTTTATTTTTACAATATATAATATAAATAGAAAATGTGCAAAAGTAGAGTAATAACTCTAACGCCATCAAAGCCCACCACACAGCACGTGGCATGAAAAGAAGAAGATGCTAATACTGCTTAAAAGTTACTGTAGCACTGTGCAGTGTGCGCTGTAGAGTCCGACCCAGCAGCCCCTGCGTTCTCTTGGCCAGATGTGGCTGGAAGTAGATTGCCAGGCCTTTCTTCTGAGGCCAGAAGGAGTGTCAGTGGGAATCAAATGCTGGGCTCTTGGTCAGCACCAGGCTACTTCTTTCACCAAAAATATATTGGTTAACACATTCATCAAAAGTTAAACATAGAATTAAGACAACTAATGCAGAAAAATCTATTCAAAATTGTCACAAGCATTTTTAACCATTATCTGAAAAACTCAAATTTAGCACCTTCTCTCTTTGCTTTGTGAGAATAGCCAGGATTTTAAACGCTCTCTAAAAATGTAATAATTCTGTGTTTCTTTAAATCAGATGAAAAACAATTTTGTAAATATGAGCTTACTGTAAATGAGGCATTTTCACTGATAGCGAAGGAGTACTTCATTCTCTCCAAGTCCTGCTATAACATCTGAACCACTTGTAATTTGTGGATATTTGTTTTCAGAAGGCCAACAAAAAGGGCAATACCGATGATGAGGGTATATCATCATTGTCAAATGACTAATGTCCAAGAGGCAAAGCCAGCATTGCCAGGTGCACTTTCAGGAAAGCCCTTTTTGCAACTGTAGTGAGGTGAATCTATAAATAAAATGAGAAATATACATTCAGTCCCAAATTTCTAGCTTGACATGCAAGGGTACAACAGACTCCTTTAATCTTGGGCATGGTTCCCTAAATGGTGTATCCACAAACTCTCAGTTTTATTGATGTTCAATGTAAATACCAGTCAGCACCCACAAGGAGATACCAGAAAGATATGAATTCAGAGAGCACAAGTTAACCTCCTTTCTGTTAAACTCCTACATTTAGCCAACAAGACTTAAAGCAACTGTCTGTGAGTTATGTTGCTGCCCCATTCTAGTTACACTTCTGGGCCCATCCAAGCTTTGAGTGGTTAAATCTAGCAAGCTTCAAAAACACAGCAGTGGATGCCAAGTTAGTCAATTAGTGCTGAAAATCCATGCTAGCCAACTAACTCTTAGTACCTGCCCAAATGCCATCTCGTGGTTCAGCATATTTTATGAGTGGCTAAATTTATCTGTCTTGTAAATTTGGGTGGCTCAATTTGTCTAATTAGTCGGAGGGAGCGATGGAAACTTCCAAAAGCAGGAGTTTAGCTGGCTTTCTTATGAACCTAACTGGTTAAACACTTTGAAAATTCCTTCACGATGGCTACATTTAGTCCACGCTATGTAGCTAGATCTTCAAAGATGCCAATGTTTAGCAACTGTATTGCTTTGCTAATAGGCTTCTATTTAACTATGCAGGAAATGTAACATAACCCGGAACATTTGGTTGTGTTGAACTGCTGCTTTAAGGAAGGTAGAAAACAGATGGATTCTTAAGAGAAAATTCCTCTTATGAACATAGTCATAGTTCCTACTATTCCTTCCTATGGAAGAAATTCCAGTTACAAGATAATTCTGTTTAGAAAGGCATTTTTGTCTGGTCCTGTAAGCGGAACGCACTGTTTAACTGCAAAGCACACTGTCTTACAAAGTACTGTAGAACCCTCTAGGTACTGTAGTGATGAACTTATGAGAAGCACTAATAGGCTATCCAATGAATAGTTCCTATGGACTTTTAACATATCTTGAGGTTTTTTCTCGCAGCTTTATTTATTCTTTTTATATTGATGACTTTTGAAACAGTTGATCTATATATTTTTCAGTTTGTCTGAGTGAGAATAATAATACTAAGTGACAGGGGGAAAAGGTGTCAGCAAAGCTTGTTGAGAGCTGTGTGGAGCTGAGCTTGGTCATACATTCATCTCCTTTGTTGTCCCTTTTCTCTTCTCTGGCTGTCATTAAGGGCAAAACTTCCCAAAGATGTTTTACTTTGTTGCATTTTACCCCACCTTATAAACCGAGTTATCTGAGTGCCACAGGGACCATGAACATTATCCCTATTAATAAATGTTTCTTCATGATTTGTGATGAGTTTATGGGAACAGAGACCTAATCTGCTTCTTGCCAGAGATTACTGGCCTAATTTCTTTTTTCCAGATAGTATTGTTTATCCTTTGGAAGATTGTGAATGTAGGTTGAGAATGAATTATCAAAATGTGCAAAGGATCTACTGGCTCTGGATTCCTACATATGGTGCATTTTTAGTGTTTTAAAAAAACTAAAGTTAACTCAGTCATTTAAAAATTAAGATGAATGTGAAATGGTTTAGGTACAGTTTCATTGTGCATTAACATGGGCAGACCTTAGTGTTTTCAAAGTGTTGTGCATTTTGGGATATTCTTGTTAAAATGGTACTTGAGGGATTTAATGGTAGACAAATATTTCACTGTAATTTTTGTTATCTTGCATCTCCAACTTGTCATGTGCCAGACTTAAGAACTAGAGGGCCATTATTAAACGGCAGTTATGTGGTTGGCAGTGGGAGCCTGATTTCATATTTGCTTTCCATTTTATGGCCTGGGTAATGCATAACCTTTGGCCATTTAGGTGTCTACAACCAAACGTTATGTAGTTTAAATTGGGTGGGTTTGGATCTGGCTAAGAGCGGGATGAAAGAGAGTGATGATAATCAAGCACAATCCATACACTGTACAAATAGCAGATATTACATTATATAATATATTTATTTCCGAATACAGTTGTAACGGGTGTGTTCAACAGTGCCACTTATGTATTGTAGCTGAATATACATTTGACTTTATTAAGATACCTTGATAGCCCCCACCTCCCTGTGAACATTCACCTCTGGATCTCCCCAGTTAGCCAGTATGAGCCACCTCAGCATAGAATCATAGGATGCAGAAAGATACTGTGCCAGGCAGTGCCCACAGAACTGCAAAGAAGCGGGTTAAGTCACTGTATGACCACGTTAATATTTTGTATGTGTAAATGAAATTATTCAAATATTGTGCTTTGATGCTTCACTTACAAGATTGAAAGAGGCATTTATGTTCATGTAAATTTCAGATGAATTCCTCTAACCCCAAGCACACTCTTGGAGCACTGTCCTGGAGCTAATATACTGTTGATTCTATTTCATGGACAGACAGACTGCTTAGAGCACTTTTTAGCTACAAGCGCACAATAGCACAACTTAGAAAGGAAGAGAGAGGCTTTAGTCTGTGAGAAGGACTGTAGCAGACATACGCACAACTTTCTTTCCCCAAACATGGGGAAGTATTTCTGCTCCATTACTTTATTCTTCAGTCTCTCTCTTGAAGCTTTTATGACAACTATCTCATTAATAAAATACATTTTTGGAAGGCGCACAAGGAGGAACATTCTCAAATGGATTTAGGCATGGTTACTGAACAGTTAACCAGTTAGATTCCCCTGGATGAAAACTGTCTCTCCTCCCCCTCCTGCCAAGCCACTTCCGTACGTTCACAGGTTTAACTGGACTAAAAAGAGGCATTCCAGGGGCTGAACTTCAAATCCAGGCATGTTTTGTTTCAACGTTTGGATCTTGTGGCAAATTCTGAAAAGAAAAAGTGTACAAAGTCCCCAGGTACTGTGCAAGATGCTGAAAATTGCTCACGTAATACAAATAATCTAATTCGCATTTGAGAAGGGGTAGATAAACAGCCCAAGATTGTCCTTCCTTGCATTTTTGTGTTTTTATTCTTTCATGTAGCAGAAGACGTCAGGGATAGATCTCATAACATATTTTGTGACGCCAAAAAAGAAGGTAGTATTGAAAATATGCAGGATTTGGATTTTAGATTTATTATTCACTTTTTCCAAATCAAAGCTCGAGGTGAGTACACTTGGGAATATGAGTTATTTTCCTTGCCAAATAGACTTAAAATTTGAAGTTGTGTCTCCCACTTCGGAGGGTGAAGTGTCTTGTCCTTGATTGCAGAAAGTGTCAGTGGGGCAAGGAGGATTTGTACCCTGGTTCACAGCCCTTCTTCCCTATTTCGCAAGCTGCTCCTTAAATCATATTAGCCATTCAGAAATGCACAAAGCTGCCTTTCCAAATCATCTATGGCCATGTGATGTCCTGCCAGCTTTCGAGTCTCTTACTGTAAACTAAGCACTTCTTTTGGAAAAATACTTATTTACTTAAATTTATAAACCTCTGTACATAGAACATTCAAAGCGCTGTACAATAAAATTCAGAAACATTACCCCAAAAATCTCCACTTTTCACAAGCTTTGTTATTAAATATCACTTTAAATTGGAGACTCAAAATTCAATATTTTAAAATGTAGTGAAGTGAAAAATTTGGAAGCTAATATTCCAGAAACCAAGGGCTGGGTATTTTATCCTAACTTTAGAACAATCTCTTAGCCTGACCAAACAGCACTGAATATACACACCGACCAAGTAAAGTGTAACTTTGCCCAGTGAAAGCCTCCAGCCCTGCCTCATTTTTTTATGCAGGGCGTAGTGTGTTCACAATGTACCCACATTAGTGCATCAGGAAAGCTAATCAGACAAACCCTTCAGGTTCAGCAGATTCCACCAAACATATCTGCTACCTCACAATTTCTGCAAATTCCACCTCTGCTGTGGCACTTTCAGGATGCATTTGTACGGTTATGAGGGTCTTTTCTTTGTTTTTGCCATTATTTGTATGGTTGAAGTATGAAATTTAGCTTTGTGATAGAGGTCTGTATGAAACTGTTCTTGTGCTCCATAATATTGTATTCAAGTCTGCGTTGTATGGTTTTGTACTAGTACAGTGAAATAAAATATGAGTATAAAAAATTCTATTATTGTTCTCTTTATTAAAGAACTATTTATTGGAGTATATATTTGATAGTATTAAATATAAAATGCATGTTTTATACTTTTCTCATTAGCTAAAGAGGGCAATTCTGTACGGGGCACATCCAGGCAGTTGGGCCATCCAAACAATGGATGGGCACAAAGCAGACCCGATTCTGCAATCACGGGAGCTAGACAGTCCCACGGCTGCAGAATTGGGCATTTGGCCACAGGGCATCCACTGCCCTGCCCGTCCAGCCTGCCCTATGCTCCTTCTGGTGTGCCAGCGCCAGGAAGCGCAGTAGAAGTGCAGTCTGGCCGAAATGCAATGTGGCGCCTTCTTCCCACCGCCCGATCCTCAGCAGGGTCTGCCAGGGCCAGAATCGGGTGGAGGAACCTCATCTGACGCTGTTCCCTGTTTTGGGGAGGCCTGCATGGCCCGATCACCACCTTCTATGGGACTTATTCCACCAACGAGGTGGAAGTAGTCCCACATCCATCTGCCCCCCACTGGACATATAGGGCTGTGACCAGAATAGGCTCTGTTCGTCTTGGTGAGTCGGCCCGCCCCCACTATGCCCACGGTCCTCCTCACCTGCCCCGACCAGCACTCTCTGCACAAGCCCTCTGTGCATGTGGGGAGCTGTGTGTCCAACCAGTAAGTGCATCCCTGCTATTCGCATTTTGGAATGACCACCTAAATGAATAAAGTTGAGTCCTTAAAGTCATAGACAAACTGATTTTCACAAGCTGACTTCATTGAGGACTGAAGGCTGGCAATGTGACACCTTACAACTCCTGTTATCAGAATATCTTAATTCCATATCATCCTGCTAGAACAGTCCAGACAAGTGGGTTGTGTTCAATGACATCACTCCCATGACTTCATCTGCCTCAGCCACCAGAGGGCTCTTCAGTTTTCTTTGTCACCAGCAGATGGTGGATGGATTTTATCCTCTCTGAAGAAAATTCTGAAGATTTCAGAGGAAAGAATTGATTAAACGCCTTGAGGGTGACTCTCTCACTTGAGCATGACATGCGAGGCTCCACTAGACAGCGGTAGCCATAGGAGGTGGGAAAAATCAGTTCAGCTTATCATGCTAAGATCCTGTTGGGCATCTAGAAATTGGAAGGATCTGGAAGAGTGCAGCAGACTCGCACAACCTCAATGCCCCCTCCCTCCTCCTCTGTTCCCCCTGCTCTCTCCCGTCTCAGAGGGATCTGCCTGGCAACCACTTTAAACGCAGTACTGCAAAAGCCAGGGAAACAGTATCAGGGGAGTAGAGCTGAGCCCGGCATGGATCCTCTGCCTGGGGTTCTTGGGGTGAGTACCAAGGTTTGACCTTATCATTGTCCTTGTTGGGGGCTCCCGATTCTGTCTGTCTGGGATGCAATTTGGGGTAGACGGCTGATGATTGTTGGCCTGATGTGGGGGTTTCACGTCATTTTCCACATGTGTTAGTAGCATTTTCCCCTATTGTGTGCCTGGCAGTTGCACAGTCTGTAAACGTATTCTGCCCAAGCAGCTCCAACATGCATTCCTACCCTAGCACCTGTAATGCGCATTGCAGTAAAAGTGCAATTAATGCACACCACAGTAAAAGCGCAGTTAACGCATGCCTTTTGGCGCTGCTGCAACCTTAGCACTTGCTGTTGTGATACTTGTCTTAACTGTCTATGTCTTCATGCAGGAATTGTTGTTTGGCCTGTAGCAAACAAGGTGCCTCATCTTCAGCTTCTGAACCCTGCTCTTCCAGCATGGCAGCTCCTGAGTTGTCCTTGGAGGGACTGTTCGCTTCGCTACATCGGGGGATGTGATTAGTTCGGCCTTGCCTGCTTAAGGGCAGGAGGTGGTGGATGGTGCTGTGGATAAGGATAACAGTCACCAGAGATTCCAGCGACCGTGCTGTGCACTGCTCCCTAGCCTCTAGGGGATTGACGGTGACTGGGTCCCCTGTGTAAGGGGGTCATTTCTGTGAGGAGAGCTTCCGGATTCCGGATTGTCCTCACTGTAATTCTTTTCCTTTTTACAACAGGCTTGATCATTCTGGCATAGAAATTCAGACCCTGCAGCCTCTGGGCTCCCCTGAGCGCAGTCTCATGCAGGGCAGACAGAGTGGAAACCCTTTTTGATTGTCTTTGCCTAAGCATCCCTGGCAAAGAATGCCCCCCCTGAGGATAGGGATCAGCTAGGATCTGCCTGGTTTGGATTGTGGCTTTCATTCAGATGTCTGATGTAGATGAAATACTCTCGCCTTCAGAAGATTGTGAAGACACCAAGTTATCTGCCTTTTCTGGAAGGAGGAACTGGAGGCTTTGATTCCCAGGGTCTCATACATCTTGAGCTTGGCAATTGCTCCAGGCATGGAGCAGGAATTCAGTATGCATCCACTCCTGCAAGGTATGTGGAAATCCACTACTGTCTTCCCATTCCCAGAGGTGCTCAAAGGCCTGTTCTGGTTGGGGTGGGATTCCACCAACTTCTCACTAAGGGTGTATAAGAGGATGCATGATCTCTGAGAGAAGGAGTGTGTTGTGTGGTTTGATGTTTCCAAAGTCAATATGCAGGTCACGGCGGTTACCAGATGGACCATCATTCTTGTTGAAGGTGGATCAACCTTTAAGGATACTCTGGACCAAAAGGTGGATTCATATTGAAGAACCAGTTCGCTGTGGTGACTGCTATTCTGCTTTTTTGTATCCAGCAGAGTGGCTTTCCTCCATTGGATTCTGACTGCGCTTTATAGACAATATTTTTTGCATATGGTTGGGATCACAGCATTCCTTGAGTGCATTTACACAATGGCTAAATCTTCAAGACGCTAATCTTCAATTTACTATGACTTGCTCTACTTCTCATATTTCTTTTTTGGGCGTCCTGGTCACCTTGGATAATGGAACTTTTCATACTTCCTTATTTAAGAAGACTGTTGACCGTAACCAATTGTTACATTTTGATAGCCATCTTCCTTATAAACTGAAACGAGCGTTACCAATTGGCCAGTTTTTGCAATTAAGACGCATTTGCTCTTCAGATCAGGATATTTTTCTGTCAGGCAAAGATTTTGCAACAGAAGTTGCATGAGCAGGGCTACCCTCAACAGGTGATATGGGCAGCATATTTATGGGCCAAATTTGCCAATCGGTCCTTGCTACTTGGCAAACAAATTACTCCTGCAATGGATAAACAGGTGGTTGTGCTGCAATACTCTGATGGGATGCAACTCTTAGCTCGTAGTATGGCCAAACATTGGCATGTTCTATCTCTTCATCAGATATTTCAAAATGGCCCTTGTTTTGCCTTTCACTGTCCTCATAATTTGAGAGATTTGTTGGCTCATACTGATTTTTATGATGTTAAGAGTTCCAGAACTGGATGACACTGACCCTGCAATCAATGTTCGATGTGTGCACTTTCACTTGATGTTTCCATTTGGCAAGATCCTCAGTCATTACTAATGTTCCCTTTACGGCATACTACAGACTGTCGGACCTCTTGGGTTATTTATGTGGTCATCTGCCCTTATAAATTAATTTATGTGGGCAGGACATACTGCAAAGTGAAGATTCGCTTACTATAACATAAGTCTTGTTTAACTACCAAATCCATTAATGCTCCTATGGTGCAACATATTTTGCGGTTCTCTCATCAATGGGAACAGTTGTGTTCGCTAGCAGGCCCGTACCTAACCCTGTGTGAGCGGTGCAGCCGCACAGGGCGCAAAGGCTTAAGGGGCGCATGTCTGCCGTTGCCTGCCGCTGCCACTTTTTCTTCTCTCAGCGGTGGCAGGCAATGGAAGACAGCTAAAATACGCCCCTTAAGCCTTCTCGCCGGCATACTAAGCAGATCTGTCCCTCCCTGCTCTTGTATGCTGGCAACTTACACATCGGGCATGCCTCTTCTCTCCAGCTGCAGGGGGGGGGGCACTCCCGGTGTGCAAGTCGCACAGGGCGCGATTTACCCTCGGTGCGGCCCTCTTGGTAAGTAATTGATATGGTGGATACCTCTTGTGCTGGTGATCGTTTAGAGAGACTTACTCTTATGGAACAGCGGTGGATATTCAACTTGAACTCTGTACATCCTACTGGGCTGAACGAATCTCTTGATTGGATGATTGCCATTTGATCTTTGGACCAATCAGCTTTAGGTCTGCTTGTTTTATCACCAAGGACTCCTATATATTAGGGATAATGAGTTCCTTTGATTTTAGGAATATTAGAGATGCTGGTTGTCCTGTCCTGATGTAGCCCTTTGAAATTGTTTGGGCAAAACTCGAGTCGACATTCACAATTATATTGTGACATTTCCAGTGTGACGGAGTGTATTCGTCTTTACTGAAGAGCCTCTACCTACAGCTAAGTGTTTTATTTGTTTGAAATGCATTATTGGCTATGACTGACATTGAGGGAGTTTCAGCGGAGATAGTTTTGCTATAGGCATTCATTTCGCCTTAGCGTAATCCAGCTCTTCTTGTCTGAGGCGTCCTTTACATACGTTTCCATCTTCAGAGTGAAATGTAGGTTTTTCAGTTTTCTCGCTACACACTCTTGGTTTGTCTCTGTTTTGAGAGTCTCAACATGTATTGATGGTAATATTGTATTTTTGATGACCCCTATTTGTTCCCTAATTTTCTCTCAAGGGCTCTTGTTTTTTGAGTAGTTATTGAGTAAGAGTCTGTGGGGAGTTTTGTTTTATTTGAATCGTCAGTTAGTGGCATGTGCAGGCCTGATGTCTTGAGCCCTGGCTCCAGTGGATTCAGACTCTTCCGCAGAGTGATTCTACCCCTCTTTTGGAGTTGGCTATGGCCTTCCTTTCTGATGCCATGTATCGCCTGGTATGTTTAGCAGCCAGGGATTGTGCCCTATCGATGGTGACATGGCTCAGACATGGGGCAGTGGACTCATCTTCCAAAACCCAGTTGCCCATCTGGCCTTAGAGGGATGCTTCTGTAGGGTCCGATTGAGAACAATGCTCTTCACTTTGACGGCTGTAATAAGCTGTGCTGAGCCTGCCGGGAGCCGCTGAAGCCTGCCACGGGGCTCTTCGGAGAGGGGGGCTTGGGCTTGAAATGGGGGCAGCTTGGACTGGAAATGAGTTGATGGGGGGGGGGCTTGGACTGGAAATGAGCTGATGGGGAGGCTTGGACTGGAAATGGACTGAGTGTGGGGGAGCTTGGACTGGAAATGGGCTGAAGCTCCTCCATACTCTACCCAATTTCCAGTCCAAGCCCCCATCAGCTCACTGGAATAGGATTGGAATTGGTTTATGGGGGGGGGCTAGTATTGGAAATGGCTGATGGGGGCCTATGATTGCAAATGAGCCGATGGGGGGAGCTTGGACTGGAAATGGGATGATGGGGGCGTGGAATAGGACTGGAAATGAGCTGATTGGGGGGGGGGGGCTAGGACTGGAAATCAGCTGATGCGGGGGGGGGAGAATGCAATTAGAAGGGAGCAGATGCTGAGGGGTTGGAACTAGAAGGGAGCTGATTTTGGGGGAGGACTAGAATGGGATGGGGCTGGATGGAGGGGGGAAATATATTTTGTGTGTGAGGGAAGAAAAATCTACAAATTGCTGGGTATTGGCAGAGTAAGTGGGGATTGAGAATGAAAGGGTGAAATTTGAGTGGATGATAAAGGAATAAAAAAGAAATTGAGGAAAGAGCAAAAGGGGCAGATCAGTATGTTAAAGCAGATGAAGAAGATAGAATGGAGAAAATCTAGAAGAGAGAAGAAAGGACAAATGGACAGCAGACAATGGAGAATTAGCAGAAGACAGAAGATACCAGAAGAACGTGACTGGAGCAATTGCAATTGAAAAATAAAATGCCCAAACAACAAAAGGTAGAAAAATACTTTTTTATTTTGAATTTATTAACTGGAATATGTCAGCTCTGGGAAATGTGTATCACTAACGTCTTTGCATTTTTGTTTAGTACAAAAGGAAATTAATTTATAGTGTTGTTGTACATTCCAAGTTTGGTTTTAGGGGTTCCCAATTTAATTATTGTCTTCCGATTTCTAAATTGTGATTCCTTGTTCTTTGTTTCGTGATGGTCTAAGTTCTGCATGTGTAACTGAGTTGAGGTATTCTATTCTTGTAGTTTCAGTGCCACTTGTTCTCTTTCCCTAGTAGGAGATGTATTGATTTAATATTTGCCATGTTGCCTTTTTAATAGGTAGGATTTGGTGCTTTGTGAGTCCTGGTAGAGCTATTATGATATGGCTGGTTTGCTATGGGTTCTAAATGGTCAGTGTTATAGTACTTCTTAATGTGCCTGGTGGTTGGCACTGGAGTATAGTAATGTAGAAATCTGGTAGTCTTTCTTTATTCAGACACTCATTAAGAGGTATGTTAACATTATGCTAATGTTCATGCAAATGAGACTTCTTATGCAAATGAGGCCCCACAATGAGCCTCCGCACATGGCCCCGCACCCCCTTGGGCCGCCCCTGCTCATAGGAGTATCCTTCCATCCCCTTTACCATTTTTTTAGCTCTTCTCTGTATCTTTTCTAATTCTACTATATCCTTTTAAAGATACGGCACACAATATTCAAGGCGCGGTCAAATAATGGAATGATACAGAGGCATTATAATATCCTTTGTTTTATTCTCTATTCCTTTCCTTATGATGCCTAAGATTCTATTTGCTTTCTTGGCTGCCACTGTGCACTGGGTGGAGGGTTTCAATGTATTATCCACAATGATGCCTAAATCTTTTTCCCGGGTGATGGTTGCTAAGGTGGTACCTTGCACTGTATAACCAAAGTTTGGGTTGTTCTTTCCTACTGCGTAACTTTGCACTTGTCCACATTAAAATTCATCTGCCATTTGAATGCACAGTCTTCCAATTTATCAAGGTCCTCTTGCAATTTTTCACAATTCTCTTGGGTTTTAACAACTTTGAATAATTTTGTGTCATCTACAAATTTGATCATCTCACTTGTTATTCCCATTGCCAGGTCATTTATGTTGAAATTAAAGGGTACTAGTAAAAGAATTAAAAAAAAAAATATATATATATAAGTAAAATGGGTTATTCATGTGAGTAATATGAATAAAAATATGAATATATAAGTAAAAATGTGAAAAACATTTGGAAGTAAAAACCACTAGGGGGAGCCATGGGGTCAAAATTCAACAAAAATAAAAGTAAAAGCGAAATAACAAAAATGATGCCGGAAAGAACGCTAAAGCAGTACTATAATGCATTAAAATGAAGCCTCTTGATTAAAAATACCCGAATAAAAACATAAACCCAAGAATTAAAAATAAAGATAAAACTGATGAATATAAAAGGGGAACTTTAAAAACAAAAAGGCACAGTGCACTATTCAACAGACGTGCCATGAGAGGTTTTAAATCACGCTAAAATATAATAACGAAAAATTAAAAATATGTTGATAACAAAAAGAGCGGATAATAGCAGATAAGAAAAGGAATATAAAAGTGAATAAAAATAGATAAAAATGATGAATAATACAAAACAAATATGCTGTGGGTTACATATATACAATCACTCTTCTTTACCCCTAAATGCGGACCTTAGCATTAAAAAAAAAAGAGAAGCACATAATAAGGTGTTACAAACAGTTAAAATTATGGGTTTGATTTCTTTTGCAATTTTCTTGAAGTTACTTGGGTCCTGCTAGAGCAATCCAGGGCTGGCCCCAGAACTGTGTTTTCTCAATGATTCTGCAGCGGTTCCTTCAGGTCCATTACACAGGTACACTACCAAAAAACTGCCTCCAGTTTTGCAACTGATTCCTATAGATTTTGGGGTGCTGAATCCAGGAAAAATAGCCAAAATGTTCCATCACGTCACGTTTTCTTGCAAAATTAGATTTCTTACCCATATAAGGAATGTTCACATAATTTCTTTTTAGCCGACTGCAGTTTATTTTCTTGGCCCAAAATAGAGGTTGTAATGGTTAACTAACTAGAAACACTCCCTCATGATATTTTAGAGTGTTTTGTATTCATTTTATACATTAACAGGACAATTGGGAGGCGGGGGGCTAAATCCAGTACTCGCGCTGGCGCATGTTCTTTCCTGTTCGCCTCGCCTCGTTCGCTCGCTCAAACACAGTGGTTGCGACATGAACGTTCCTGTCAAATTTCAGTTTCTTGCAAGTTCATTATTACCTTTTGTTTGCTCAGTCGTAATCCAGCTTTATTCCGAAGTGGTTCACTACAGTTGTAGTTTGCAGTGCTGTGTATTTGTGATGGCTCACAGAGCCAGAGGTTGCGTCAACTCTCCAGACAGTTTTTGTTTTATTTGTGGGGAATATACCGTGAAAAAGCGGCAGAGGAACATTTCTGCATTTATTTAAAAAGTATATTTCGCCTATTTCGGTTTGAAGTTAGGCGAACAAGACAAACCGTGGGCTCCTCACAAAGTGTGCAAGACATGTGAGGAAGATCTACGCTTATGGATGAAAGGTAAAAAACAAGCATTTCGTTTCAGAATACCTATGATGTGGCGTGAACAAAGAGACCACAGCAGTGACTGCTATTTTTGCTCTTGCATTGTGAAGGAATACAACTTAAAAAATAAGAACGTAATAAGTTACCCCAACCTTCCCTCAGCAATTAGGCCTATGCCTCATAGCAACGAAGTACCTGTGCCTGAACCACCAAAATCTTTGGATCATATTTGTGTGGACGGTTCTGATCATGATGAGACTCATCAGATGGCTTTTCCCGATGAGTCCAGTACTTCCGAGTTTGAAACTGAACCAGATCCGAAACCTGAACTTTTCTCTCAAGCTGAATTGAATGATTTAGTCCGGGATTTAGGACTCCCAAAAGATGCTGCCCAACTGCTAGGTTCTCGGCTTAAACAGAAAAATCTATTGTCACCAGGAACAACTTTTTATTGGTACCGCAACCGCGAGACACAATTTTTGAAGTATTTCAGCAAAGAGGAAGATTTGGTATTTTGCAACGATATATACGGAGTGATGGAAAAGTTTAAACTCAAGTATGATCCTGCTGAATGGCGGCTGTTCATTGATTCGTCAAAAGACAGCATAAAAGGTGTTCTTCTTCATAATGGCAACACATTCGATTCAGTTCCTATTGCTCACTCTGTTATTCTCCAAGAAAAATACGAGAATTTGGCCCTGATTCTTCAGAAGATTCGTTATGATGAGCATAAGTGGATGATTTGTGGAGACTTTAAAATTCTATCCATGCTATTTATTTATTTTTATTTATTTATTTAGCAAACATTTATATACCGCTGCTTCCAGCGATCAGCAGCGGTCCGATTACAATAGGAGAACTGTCAAATCAGTACAGTAGAATTTGGGGCGCGCATAGGTTGATTCGAAGGGTAGGCACATCACATCACACAAGTGGGTATAAGGGGCATTGTTTACATAAATACACTGATGTGGAATATGTACATATACAAATAACCAGTATACACAAAACAAATTCAAGAGTAATAAATACAGTAGAATTTGGGGCGCGCATAGGTTGATTCGGAGGGTAGGCACATCACACAAGTGGTGTAAATAAGTATATCTGTATAAGTATATCTGTATACATGTATATCTGGATACATGTATACTCATACCTTTGGGTATAAGGGGCACTGTTTACATAAATACACTGATGTGGAATATGTACATATATACAAATAACCAGTATACACAAAACCAAATATAAATTTACATAAACTATCAGGTGTACATAGGTATGCAATGGATTATTGCGGTGAATAATCTTAAGCTTTGGGCTTAAAACAAATTGAAATAACTCTGAAACAAATAAGTCTTGAGGTTTTTCCTAAAGTCAGTTAGGTCTTTGCTGGCTCGTAACTCTGGCGGCAGATGGTTCCAGAGTGTTGGTGCAGAGTATGAGAATGCTCTGTTACTTGTGCTAGTTTTAACAGCTCTAATATCTGATGGAACTATCAGGGTGTTAGTATTGATGGTTCTCCTGCTTCTGTTGAGTGTTTGAGAGCAGATCAAGGTGGAGAGGAATGACGGGGCTGTGTTGCGTATGAGCTTGAAAGTGGTCGTGAGGGTCTTATATTTTATGCGGGCAGAAATGGGGAGCCAGTGTAGCTCAATCAATACCGGGGTGATGTGATCCGTAAATCCTTTTTCATTATGACCCTGGCGGCTACATTTTGCGCCATTTGCAGAATGTTTAGGGTTTTCTTTGGGAGACCCTGCAGAATGGCGTTGCAGTAATCAAAATGTGGCATGATGAGTGCCTGCGCCACTGTCCTGAAATCCTGGGGTTCGATAATACTCCTTAGTGGTTGCAGGACTCTTAGCTTGTGGAAGATGGCTCGGTTGGTTTTGCGGAGGTGTTTCTCCATCTTAAGGTCGCTTTCGAGCGTCACCCCCAGATATTTTATTTCGTCCTTTGTTTGGTATGTATTGTTACATAGGGTGATTGTTGCGGGGGGGTTGAAGTTCGGCTTTTTGGAGATGTACATTACCTCCGTTTTCTTGTGATTTATTGCCATGTTACTTTGGTGCAGCCAGGCTTGCATCTCGCTTAGGCACTCCTCTAGTTGGGTGTAGTTCGGGTCGACCGTGTCCAGTTGCGTGTACAACATAATATCGTCTGCATAGACGTGGTATTTGATATTATGCCGTTGGAAAATTTTGCAGAGTGGTTGCATATACACATTGAACAGGAGCGCAGAGAGGGCCGAGCCCTGTGGTATGCCCTGAGTTTGTGTGAAAGGTTCTGCCTTTTCCCCATTGAACTGTACCTGTTGCATTCTATTCGATATGTACGAAGTGAACCATTTTAGTGGGGTTCCCGCTATTCCTATTGATTTTAGTCTGTTTATGAGGGTTCCATGGTGAACAGTATCGAATGCGGCTGATATGTCGATGAATATAAGTAGAAACATTTTCTTTTTGTCTTCTAGACCCTTAAGGAGGTTGTCTAGCAGCGCTAGGAGTAGTGTTTCAACGCCGTGATGCCGTCTGAATCCATATTGCTGATTGTCCAGGGTTTCATTTGCATCCAAGTGGTCTTGAAGTTGGAGTAGCACGGCCTTTTCGATGACCTTGGCCAGGAAGGATATGCTGGATATTGGTCGGTAAGATGCCGGGTCGACCTTATTGACTGTTTTGTTTTTCAGGATAGGCCTTATGATAGACTTCTTAAGTTGTGTGGGCATGTCACCTTGTTGCAGTGATAGGTTGACTATGTGGGCGACGTGATGGGCGATGTCTTGTTTCACTGCTTTGATCCAGGCGGCTGGGCATGGATCTAGTGGGGAGGTGGTGGTGTTGATGTTTGTGATTATGGTAGTAATCTGATGGTTGTTTACTTTGTGAAAAGTGCACCAGAGCTGATCCTGACTGGTGCAGATTGTCATGGATGGAATAGACCTTGAGGGGGTTGGGTCCATGTATTGCATAGGCGTTGATGCTGTGAGTTTGCTTGCATAGTGGTTTGCTAAAGTTTGAGGTTTGATTTCATTGTTGGTGTGATCATCCAGTGTTGTTTTTGTTAAGGTTTTGACTAGTTCAAATAATTCGCGGGGTTTGTTTATGGCCTTGTTCAACAGATTTGTGTGATGAGTTCTTTTCGCTGAGTTAATCTCCTCCTTGTATTTAGCGAGTAGAGACAGGTATTCTGTCCTGTGCTCATGGTCCTTTGTTTGTCTCCATTTCCGCTCTGATTTGCGGAGTGTCCTTTTCATTCTGGTCAGAGTAGCGGTGTACCACGGTTCAGATCGGAGTTTGGCTGAGTCTGTTGGGGTTTTCCAAGTAGGGTTGGATACTTCCAGTATACCACTGTTCCATCTGTTGGTGAGATCCTCGAGGTCCGTGCATTCCAAATTAATGCGGGAAGCAATGGAGCCTATAAGATTTTCCTCATTGAATTTGTTGAAACTCCTCCGCGTGTATGTTGACCTCCTGGCTTTTGCATTTTTAGGCGGGGCGGGCAGTTTTACTTTGAGATCAACTTGGTGGTGGTCAGACCATGGTACTGGAGTTATTCTAATCATGGGTTCCTCATTGCCCGTTTGCTGATTTGCGGGTAGGAAGACCAGGTCTAGGGTATTTCCCTTTTCATGGGTGGCGTCACTTATGATTTGTTGATACCCCAGTTGCACCATGGCTTCCATGAAATTGGTTGCATGACTAGGTGGAAGTGATGCTAGATTCAGATCTCCCAAAATGATTTGGAATTTTCGAATTTGGGTGTTAGAGATGGTTTCAAGAGCTGGGGCGAGTGTTTCATGGTGTGACGAGGGGGACCTGTAGATAAGACAGATGGAAACAGCTGTATTTTCTATTTTGAGTATGTCCATGTCATCATTTGAGCTCAGGGAGGTGGTTGTTAGTTGTAAGGTGGTTTTGGCTATTATGATGATGCCCCCACCCCTCCTATTGGTGCGAGGGCAGTTGTACACTTTGTATCCAGGTTTATTTAGCTGATTTATTATTGCGGGGTCGGAGTCGTTGATCCAGGTTTCCGTTATACAGAGGATGTCTGGTTGTTCGTCCGAGATGATATTGTAGATGATAGGTGTTTTGTTTCTAATCGATCTGGCGTTGATGAGGATGATGCTATATTCAACATGCGCTGTTTGGGAGGTAGGCAGGTGACGAGATTGAAATAGGTCAGGCTTATTACTCTTCGCTTTATGTGACGTGGGTTTGTTGACTCTCTTTGTCTTGTTTTTCCTGGGCGGGAAAGGTCTATGGGTTTTTGCCGGGTAGTTTGTGGCTATGTGGGGTGGGTTGCGCTGAAAAGGTGGGGGTATTGGAAGGGGGTAAAGATAATAGCTAGGTCTGAAATAGTGCACTACACTGTAGTGCACATTGGGGAGGTAAGAGTGTGCTTGGGCCAATATGCACATGCATACTATTAGAAAGAGGTTGAGTGGTTCCATTTCTAGCTACTCAGAGACCCGTAGAGAAGAATGGGTATATCTCACGATTTAGTGACAGATAAATGGAAGTGAGTATCGCAGTAAAAGAAATACGATGGAATGGCAAATTTAAATATCACAAGTATCACATTAACAGTAACAGTGTGTAACAGTAGCAGTATGTATCCCAGTAGCATTAACAGTAGCTGTACCAGGAGTTGTAAATATGAAGTAGTGGCAAATTGCAAATATTACAAGTATCACAGTATCAGTAACAGTAACATTAAAGTAAGGTAACAGTATGCGGCCCAGTCACAGTATCGGTAAATATATCCTATACAGCAGTATCGTAGTGTCCAAGCTAGAGACGGTTAGCGGACCCTGTGTCAATTTCAGATTAAACTAGAGGTCGCTTATCAGATTTGTATGTTCTGTGCTTGAGAGCTTACCTCGACGAGTTGAGTTCAGGCCGTTGATCGCGTGCTGCGTGACTCAGTAGTGTCTTGCAGACAGTGGGTATAACGTAGATCTTGGATTCTGGAGGACCGCTGGCGAGCTCGACCGATACCGGGAGCTCAAACCGTCAGTTTGGCCCGTGACCTTGGGAAACCGGGTTGTCAAGTATAGTTAGTAGCTCGATCACTTCGGGCAGGTCGTGGGAGCAAACGATTGCGAGAAGCAGGTCAGGGGCTCTGTTTGAGTCGACTTGCGGTGGTTTTGGGGCGTCGCTTTTGGTGTTTAAAGGCCCACCGCCTAAGGGCCACGCCAAAGGGCCCTCTGGCGAGGCCCTCAGGCGTGGGCCCGCCAGGCGCGGGCGCGCCGGACGGCGCTTCTCTTTTATCTCTGGCTGCCTGCCCGGATTGGACAGAGCAGCGGCGGGAGGCTTGGCTGTCCTGTCCCCCGATTGGGGACCCGCTTCTCCTGCTAGCGCCGGACGGCGCTTCTCTTTTATCTCTGGCTGCCTGCCCGGATTGGACAGAGCAGCGGCGGGAGGCTTGGCTGTCCTGTCCCCCGATTGGGGACCCGCTTCTCCTGCTAGCGCCGGACGGCGCTTCTCTTTTATCTCTGGCTGCCTGCCCGGATTGGACAGAGCAGCGGCGGGAGGCTTGGCTGTCCTGTCCCCCGATTGGGGACCCGCTTCTCCTGCAAGCGCCGGACGGCGCTTCTCTTTTATCTCTGGCTGCCTGCCCGGATTGGACAGAGCAGCGGCGGGAGGCTTGGCTGTCCTGTCCCCCGATTGGGGACCCGCTTCTCCTGCTAGCGCCGGACGGCGCTTCTCTTTTATCTCTGGCTGCCTGCCCGGATTGGACAGAGCAGCGGCGGGAGGCTTGGCTGTCCTGTCCCCCGATTGGGGACCCGCTTCTCCTGCTAGCGCCGGACGGCGCTTCTCTTTTATCTCTGGCTGCCTGCCCGGATTGGACAGAGCAGCGGCGGGAGGCTTGGCTGTCCTGTCCCCCGATTGGGGACCCGCAGCAATCCGGTTTCACCAAATATCCCTGCTTCCTTTGCTTGTGGGATAGCCGGGCCCGCGACCTACACTGGGGGAAAAAAGACTGGCTAATTAAGAACATAAGATATGCCATACTGGGTCAGGCCAAGGTCCATCAAGCCCAGAATCCTGTTTCCAACAGTGGCCAATCTAGGTCATACGTACCTAGCAGTTTCCCCAAAAGACACAGGTTCCGCAATGCTTGTACTGGGTCAAGCATTGGTATCCTGGGTCCCTTCTTAATAATGGTTTATGAACCTTTCCTCCAGGAACTTGTCCAAACCTTTTTTAAACCCAGCTACACTAACAGCCTTTACTACATCCTCCGGTAACAAATTCTAGAGTTTGATTACACGTTGAGTGAAAAAATATTTTCTTTTATTAGTCTTAAATAGTTTACCCTGTAGCTTCATTGCATGTCCCCTAGTCTTTCTATATTCTGATAACGTAAACAATCGATCTACGTTTACCCGTTCTACTCCGTTCATTAATTTATAGACTTCTATCATATCTCCCCTTAGCCGTCTCTTTTCCAGGTTAAAGAGCCCTAACCTTTTTAGCCTTTCTTCATAGGAGTATCCTTCCATCCCCTTTACCATTTTGGTGGCTCTTCTCTGAACCTTTTCTAATAACTCTATATCCTTTTTAAGATACGGCGACCCGAACTGCACACAATATTCAAGGTGCGGTCTCACCATGGAACGATATAGAGGCATTATAATATCTTTTGTTTTATTTTCTATTCCTTTCCTTATGATACCTAGCATTCTATTTGCTCTCTTGGCTGCCGCTGCACACTGGGCCGAGGGTTTTAACATGTTATCCACAATGACGCCTAAATTTTTTTCCTGGGTGGTGGTTCCTAATGTGGAACCTTGCATTATGTAACCATAGTTTGGGTTGTTTTTCCCTAGGTGCATAACTTTGCACTTGTCCACATTAAATTTCATCTGCCATTTTGATGCCCAGTCTTCTAATTTATCAAGATCCTCTTGGGTTTTAACAACTTTAAATAGTTTTGTGTCATCTGCAAATTTGATAACCTCACTCGTTATTCCACTTTCCAGGTCATTTATGAATATGTCAAAAAGCAGCAGACCCAGCACAGATTCCTGGGGTACACCACTATTCACCTTTCTCCATTGGGAAAATTGGCCATTTAGCCCAACCCTCTGCTTTTAACCAGTTCTTGATCCACAGTAGTACACTGCCTCCTATCCCATGACTCTTTAGTTTTGCCAAAAGTCTCTGATGAGGGACCTTGTCAAAGGCTTTCTGAAAGTCCAGATACACTATATCAACTTTGTCCACCTGTTTATTCACACTTTCAAAAAAACTCAACAGATTAGTAAGACAAGATCTTCCTTGTCTAAAGCCATGTTGGTTGTCTCCCATTAGGCCATGACTATCTACATGCTGAGTAATTTTATTCTTTATGATGGTTTCTACCATTTTTCCCGGTACTGACGTGAGGCTCACCGGTCTGTAGTTTCCCGGATCACCCCTGGAACCCTTTTTAAAAATTGGTGTTACGTTGGCGATCCTCCAATCTTCAGGTATTAGAGATGATTTTAATGATAGTTCACAGATTACTAATAGCAGGTCTGCAATCTCATATTTCAGTTCTTTCAACACCCTTGGATATATACCATCCGGCCCAGGTGATTTGCTACTCTTCAGTTTATCTAATAGTTGTAATACATCTTCTTGATGTATCGATATTTCCTTCAATTCTTCCGCACCTTTAAATACCACTTCAGTCATGGGTAACATCCCTACATCTTCCTCAGTAAAGACCAAAGCAAAGAATTCATTCAGTCTCTCCGCTATTGCCTTGTCGCCTCTTAGTGCCCCTTTAACTCCTCTATCATCTAATGGACCAACTGACTCTCTCACAGGTTTTTTGCTACGAATGTACTTGAAAAAATCTTTATTTGGCGTTTTTGCTTCCACAGCAAGTTTCTTCTCAAATTCTCCCTTTGCCTGCTTTATCAATGTCTTGCATTTGACTTGCCAGTGCTTGTGCTATTTCCAGGTTTCGTCGTTTGGCTCTTTTTTCCATTTCCTGAAAGATGCTTTTTTGGCAACAACAGCCTCTCTGACCTCACCTTTAAACCATGCTGGCAGTTTTTTGGACTTCCTTCCACTTGATGGACCTTGGTCTGACCCAGTATGGTGTATCTTATGTTCTTATGTTATGTTCATGGGAGTGATGTCATTGAAACCTGGGCTTTCATTGGTTCTTTGTTTCCACCAATCTGCAGGTAGGGAAACACAGCCCACTTGTTTGGACTGGTCTAGCAAGATTCAAGGAAAGGACATTATCTGTTAAGTATAATAGCATCTAGGTTTCAATATATCTCCAGGAACAAGCAGGAATGAGTCTTCACATATGGGTACGTCGGTACCGACGGAGCCTGCGCGGGAACGCTCCCCAGCTTCCCAAAAAGGAAAGCTTTTGGGAGCATCCCACAGCGCCTGCGTGCTGCCTTCCCGCCTTTCCTAACCGCCTCTCCTCAGTTCTTCTTTGCCGCGGAGCCAGCAGGTCGAGCCCTGTCACCGCTGAAGAAGTTCTTCATTTTATTTTCTTTCTTTGGTCGCGTGTCTGCCTTCCTCGACTCCGGACCGGTACCGCCGGTCTTTTCTTTCTTCTCTTTAAAAAAAAAAAAAAACCTATATATTTTTCCCTCACTTAGTGTATTTTTCTTTTTGGGCCTTAGGCCTCACAAGAAATTTTCCTCATGGAAAAACCAGCCTCCGGGTTTAAGAAATGCACTAAGTGCAGCGGTACTATTTCTGTTACAGACACCCATGAATGGTGTCTTAAATGTTTGGATCCTGAACACTCCATTTCGGATTGTCCGTCCTGCTCTCTGATGTCTAAACGGGGTTTACAGAACCGAGCAGCTAAGCTCCATGTGCTGTTTCCCGCTGATGCAGCTTCAGTAGCATCGACGTCTTCCAGGGCTTCTTCTTCCCCCAATGGATCTCAGGTAACCAAACATAAATCCAGCCGGTCCTCGAAGGGTAGATCTCCCTCTAAGCATCGAGATGCCTCCGGGCTTGCCCTCGAGGATCCTGCACCGGCAAAACAACCCCGGCGGGAAGCTCCGGCTTCCAAAGCTCCACCTATGGGGTTACAGGTTGACATCGATGGCACGGCCTCGACCGATCACCTGTTAGAATGCTCTGGGGTACCGGCACAACCTTCCGGTACCGAGTTCCAGGCATTCATGGCGTCGATGGATCAGAATGTTCTGTCCATGCAGCAGGCTATCAGTGCCTTCATCCAAGCTGCGACGCCGTTGATACCACAACAAACTCCGTTGTCGGTATCGACTCGGGCACCGGCGCCAGCGCCGATACCGGTACCGACTGCATCGGCATCGACCAGGATACCGACTGCAGCGGTTCCTTGTCCAGGGCTGCTCATCGGTACCGATCCGGTTCCGATGACGCCTGATGTCGATACTGCTCGATACGCGTACTAAGCGTTAGAAGAGCACCCTGACAGACGGTACTTCGATTCCTCTGGTGATTCTGATACATCAGAGGAGTCTGCTGAAGTATCTATAACCCTTCCTGAAGAGCCTTCTTCTCCAAAAAGAAGAATGTCTCCTCCAGAGGACTTGTCCTTTCAAGACTTCATAAGAGAAGTGGCTAAAGGTCTTTCTATTTCAGTATCCTCTGAATCAGAGCCTAGAGCAAAAAAAATAGATATTAAGGGTTATGCTAAGGCTCCTAAAGAGGCAGTCACCTTACCAATTCATGAGATTCTTTATGAACACATGATTGATTTATGGGAGACTCCTCTCACTATCTCTCCTCATTCTGGCAGATTGGACACTATGTATCGTGTCCCTCCCTGTCCTGGTTTTCATAAAACACAGCTTCCTCACCATTCCATTGTGGTGCAGTCAGCTATGAAGAAGATAAAGAGTACAAAGAGACACTCTTCTG
This sequence comes from Ichthyophis bannanicus, assembly GCA_033557465.1. Taxonomy (NCBI): domain Eukaryota; kingdom Metazoa; phylum Chordata; class Amphibia; order Gymnophiona; family Ichthyophiidae; genus Ichthyophis; species Ichthyophis bannanicus. The sequence goes on from CM066049.1 coordinate 126,990,373, forward strand.
CTCCTCCAGGAAGAGAATGCAGGACCTTGGATGCTTTTGGTAGGAAAATCTTCCAAGCCAGTATGCTTATTGCCAGAATCAACTCCTATAGTCTTTACATGGGTATGTTTCTAAAGGAGGTTGCAGATAAACTGCACACTTTCCTCCCTTTTCTACCAGAAGATAAAAGGGATGAATTCCTCATTTGGCTTAAGCATACTCAAGACATTTCAAAGTTTTCCAACAGGGCAGCCTTTGATTCCTTTGAAGGTGCCAGCAGAGCTTCTGGCATTGCCATAGCTGCTCGCAGAATTGCTTTGCTCCAGGCTTCTGATTTAGAACCCTGGGGTCCAAGATGGATTAGGAAATCTTCCCTGTACAGGTGAAAACCTCTTTGGCAAAGAATGGCAAATAAAAGCCACTCAAATGGATGCAGAAAATTCTGCTTTGGATAGACTTTCAAAGTCAACCTCCATTCCTGCCAAGAAAAAACCCTTCAAGAAGTCTTTTCAAAAAGGGCAGATTCCTTTCTACTTCTGGCCAACAATCCTCTACAGGTCACTTTGCTACTAAGCGTCAACAACCTAAACAGGCCAGGCCTAAGACTACAGGGGCTGCTGCAACTCAGCAGGCCCAACCTCCTCAGGGTTTTTGACTTGATGCTAGAGAACTTAGCCTTTCTGGCTTTAAAACAGCCAGAACCTCTCACCATTCCAGGAAGGTTAGCTCATTTTGCTCCCAGATGGGAGCAGATTACATCAGAGCAGTGGACCCTCTCCATCATAAGAGAGGGCTACAAACTTCATTTCTCAGACCTTCCTCCCTACACCATGGTGAGACACTTCAATTCTCCCACATCTCTTCTCGACCTTCTAGGTCAAGTGGTAGCTACCCTTCTTGCCCAAGGGGCAATAGAAGAAGTTCCCCTTCTTCAACAAGGGTCAGGGTTTTACTCACCCTATTTTCTCATTCCAAAAAAGACAGGGGGATACAGACCCATATTAGATCTCAGGGAATTGAACAAATTTCTATGCAAGGAGAAGTTCAAGATGCTTTCTCTGGGCACTCTCCTTCCATACCTTCAAAGTCAGGATTGGCTTTGTTCTCTAGATCTCAAGGATGCGTACACACATGTCCTCATCCATCCATCTCACAGAAGATTCCTCCGTTTTCTTTTCCAAGGAAAACATTATCAATACAGGGTGCTTCCGTTTGGTCTGGCCTATGCCCCAAGAGTGTTCACCAAATGCATGGCAACAGTAGCTGCATTTCTATGCACTCTGGGAATATTTGTATTCCCATACCTGGACGACTGGCTCATCCGAGCTCCATCTCAGTCAGAGGCCCAGACTTCCCTGGACTGCACAAGGCGCATTCTACAGTATCTGGGACTTGTGGTAAACCTCCCAAAGTCCCAGCTCACCCCTACTCAGTCCCTAGAGTTCATAGGGGCCTGGCTAGATACTACCACTGCAAGGGCCTCTCTTCCTCAGGCCCGTTGCCTATGCCTAGTGCAGTTAGCCTCTCAGGTTCAGTCAAAGAGCCACTTAACTGCCCGGGAGATGCTACAACTGCTAGGCCACATGGCTTCCACAGTGCATGTGGTACCCTATGCTCACCTACATATGAGAGCAGCCCAATGGACTTTGTCCACCCAGTGGACTCAAGCATCAGGAGCTCTCTCAGACCAAATAGCAACCTCCAAACGTCTCTTTTGGTCTCTCCAGTGGTGGATGTCCACTCAAAATCTGTTGCTGGGGTCCCCCTTCCAACAATTGTTGCCCCAAGCAACTCTCACAACAGATGCCTCCCAAACAGGTTGGGGAGCTCATCTACAAGACCTCTCCACCCAAGGCACTTGGTCCCCACAGGAGACCTTTCTTCATATCAATCTCTTGGAGCTTCGAGCAGTCTTTCTAGCTCTCAAGGTCTTTCATACCCTGCTCAGCTACAAGACAGTCCTCATTCATACGGACAATCAAGTAGCCATGTTTTACATAAACAAGCAAGGAGGAACTGGCTCTCTGTCGCTTTGCAACGAAGCTTTAAGATTGTGGGCCTTCGCCAGAGAGCATCAAATCCATCTCCTGGCAGTATACCTCCCAGGAATTCAAAACTCTTGGGCAGACAGACTCAGTCGAGTTCTGCTCCCACACAAATGGTCCCTGCACATGGATCAGGTACTCAGAATCTTCCAAGAATGGGGAACCCCGGACATAGACCTCTTTGCAAGTCCGTGGAATGCCAAACTTCCCCGGTTCTGTTCCAGAATTCCATGTCAGTGAGTTCAGGCCAAGGATGCCTTCCTCCTTCACTGGGGTCAGGGTTTCCTGTATGCCTTTCCACCCATTCCCTTGATTCCCAAGACTCTGTTCAAACTCCAGAGGGATCAAGGATCTATGATCCTCATAGCTCCACGCTGGCCACGCCAAGTGTAGTACCCTCTACTTCTGCATCTCTCCCAAGCCCCCTCTCTGGACTTGGGAGCTGCTCCAGACCTTCTGTCCCAGGAGGAGGGGACTTTGTGGCACCCAAACCCCAAGTCCCTTCACCTCAGAGCTTGGTTACTGAAGGCCTAGACCTTCAAAGCTGGAATCTTTCTCAACAAGTGAAGGATATCCTCCATGCTTCCAGAAAACCTTCCACTAGACGTTCCTATGCTTTTAAATGGAAAAGATTTTCCATTTGGTGTGCTTAAAGGAGTGTCAACCCTCTAGCACTACCTTTGAATTCTCTATTGGAATACCTCCTGCATCTTTCCGATGCAGGCCTTAAGACAAATTCAGTAAGGGTCCATTTGAGTGCTATTGCAGCATCCCTTAAGCCTATCAATGGACAACCTGTTTCCTCTCATCCTCTTATTGCAAGATTCATGAGAGGCCTAACTTTAACTTGACCTCCCATTAGGCCTCCTCCGGTGGCATGGGATTTAAATCTGGTTCTTGGTCAGCTTATGAAGCCTCCTTTTGAACCCTTAGCCTCCACCTCCTTGAAATTTCTTTCCTGGAAGGTTATTTTCCTCATTGCAGTCACCTCGGCTCGCCGCATCAGTGAGCTGCAGGCCTTAGTGTCTAATCCACCTTATACAAGGTTCCATCATGATAAGGTAGTTCTTAGGACCAATCTGCACTTTATGCCTAAAGTGGTCTCACCTTTTCATCTTAATCAAGAGGTATATTTACCTGTCTTTTTTCCAGCTCCTCATGCATCAAGTGCAGAGAAGAATCTTCATACTCTGGATTGTAAAAGAGCTCTTGCCTTTTACTTACAAAGAACACAGCAACATAGAAAGTCTTCCCAGCTCTTTGTTGCTTTTGATCCCTCTCATTTGGGACTTCCAGTCTCTAAGAGGACACTGTCCAATTGGATTGCTCAGTGTATTTCCTTCGCCTACCAGAGTAAGAACCTTTCTCTGGAGAGCCATGTCACAGCCCATAATGTGAGGGCCATGGCCGCCTCTGTGGCTCATCTAAATTCTGTGTCCATCGACCAGATCTGTCGAGCAGCCACCTGGGCCTTGGTTCATACCTTCACAGCCCATTACTGCTTGGACAAGGACTCCCGCCGGGATGCCTTGTTTGGTTAGGCTGTTCTCAAACACCTGTTCCATTCTTAATCAACTCCTACCCTCCATCCCTGGATAGATGCCTGAGATCCATAGGAGGAGGTAGAACCCTTCCCAGGGTTTCATATCCTTGGGGTTCTCCCAGGCATCTTAGCTAGGGAGTCCCCATATGTGAAGACTCATTCCTGCTTGTTCCTGGAGATAGCACAGTTACTTACCTGTAACAGATGATCTCTGGGAACAGCAGGAATAAGTCTTCACAACCCTCCTACCTCCCCTAGGAGTTGTATCTCTCTATCTGTCTTTCCTTTCCTCTCTCTCTCTTTTGTCTCAGCTTTAAAACTCGAACTGAGGAGAGGCGGGAAGGCAGCGCGCAGGTGCTGTGGGATGCTCCCAAAAGCTTTCCTTTTTGGGAAGCTGGGGAGCGTTCCCGCGCAGGCTCTGTCGGTACCGACGTACCCATATGTGAAGACTTATTCCTGCTGTTCCCAGAGATCACCTGTTACAGGTAAGTAACTGTGCTTTCTTGGGCAACACAGCACCATGCTGCAGAGCAAATAGGAGATTTTTAAGGTCAGATTTTATCAAGAGCTCAGTGAAAACTTATTAAAATCTGTTCGTTGTGATTTTTTTTCCTGTAACCATAAGAAGATTTCATTAAAAAGTAAGCAGCCTACATATATTAATGAATTACACTAACTCACAGTAGTTAGGGACCCTTTTACTAAAACCCAGTAGCTGGTTAATGTGTATTTTAATGCTTGGCAACTAGCAGCCAGGAATATTAACATGAGGGCATGCCAGTGTCTGCACATTAAGTGCACGGGAATCAGCCATGTAGTGGGGAATGGAGACTGCATTACCACTAGCATGAGGGCATTTGCACTTGCTCAGTGGCAATTAGTATAAATGTACCTAACAACTCCTCCATGGGTATCATTAGGCAGACCCACATTAAGTGCGCCGCCTATTAAAGTACTTGGTTGTTAGCTGCCAGGAAAATGCTGGTCACACCCCAACAGCTAATGCAGAGGCTTTGTGTAGTATGCGTTTCTGACACCTTAGCAGTCTTTGGTTAAAGAGCCCCTTGATTTATTAGGGTAAAGCAAATTAATTGTGGATAAATTCCAGGGGCCTCTGCTCTAATCACTATTCATTTTAGAGTTTGTTCTGACAGTAGAGGTTTTGCGGTTCATTAAGGTAAGCCGTTTGTGTCCTTACATGCCACGATTTTGGGGGGGGGGGTCCTTTTGCCTTGAATTTCAGACATTTCAGTTGGAAGTTGAGAGTTGAACAGCTTCAGAACTGTCGCAATAATAAATGCTTTGATTGAAGGATAAGGCAGTATAGAAAACTGGTCAAAATAAATGATATGAGAGGTTTGCTAGTCCTGTTTTCTGCCTTCAGTCCCACCAAATCTCATTCTCCCCATCCTGTAATCTCTCATCTGCTAGACTAGGATGACAAAAGATCACAATGTCTCATTGCAAGAACTGGAGAATCAAGAGTGAACTCTAATGTCATGATGGAGTTGAGTTTGACCAAGTAACATTCGGATGGTATATTGACTTCAGTGGAACAGATGAATCAGCACATGAGTGATCAGGTTTATATTTAACCCCTTGTCTGACTCTTTTCCAGGCATCAAGTCCTGAGCTCCCATAAACAGTTAACATAGGAAAAGAGGTCAACAGAATATAGGGTGACCAGCTGGCTGTTAAAGGTTTGTGGATGCTTGTAGACAAGCCCAGTGAGCAGAACCAGAGGCCGGGAATCAAGTCCAATCCTGCCTTGAAGAGCACTTGCAAATGAACCATCAGAATGGCCTGACCTCCAGCTTTTAAGATGGGGAATTCTTCACCTTCCTCACCCAGAGTATACACACATGCTCATAAACACCAGTTCTATCAAGTAGATACTGTAGAAGTCGGAATTGAGACATCTAGGTTGGAACATACTCAACTCTGCTGATGAAATGTTTAAGGATGTGCAGGAGTAGCCGTGTATTTGCCGACACACAGAGCTGGAGGAGTCATTTTACAAATCTACACATGGGAAGAATCAACGGAGGAAAAGTGGCATCTAACATTTAGTTATTTAACTGATGTTATATACCGCCTTATCATAACAGAACAGTTAGAATTCAACTTAACTTTACATGGAACAGTTTGAAATTAGCTTTACTTAACTAAACTAGTCTGATCTAGTATACACGGAACAGAGTAATGTTAATACTCACATGGAAATTACTTAAATAACTTAAATAGTAAACAGCAAAGTACAGCATTAGTAGGGTTAGAGTTCTAGGCCGGTTGAGGTGAGGGTGGGTGAAAGAGGGGAGAGGCCATTTTGCAAACCTATACATATAACTATCACTAATCATTTGTATAGTGCTGCAAGGTGTATGCAGCACCGTACATATAGATCTAAGACACAGTCCCTGCTCATCAGAGCCTACAATCTAATCCAGGCAAACAACATCGCAAAGTTGAGGACTAGAGTATGGTAAGATGCACATAAGTAGTGGACAAGAGAGTGAGGAGCATCAAGATCCAAAAGTGTAATTACATACAGGAGCTGCAAGCTTTACTGTTTTTCATTTTGGAGGGGAAATAAACAGTGGGGGATTAAGGAGCATAAGAGGGCTGTTTACTGCTTGCTCTTGATGCAGGAGCAGAGGTGCAACGATTGCCAGTACAATGGGTAGCAGTAGTTGCTCCCCGCAGCGGTTTTACCATACTAGCCCATGCTAAATTCAGGGGGATGGGGGGATAGCTATCCCCACTCCTCTGCCTTTAGCACAGTGGCCAAATCTGTGTTACTAGCATGCCTACTGTGCCTGTAACTTAAATTGCATATCAACCCTATCATTTGCAGCACTACCTACTGTATGTTCATAGTTAGTGATAGCCTATCTACTGCATTACTTAAGTGTTTTACTCACTGTGTTGCAATCTCATCTATTGGAAAACAATCTATCCCACAATCACTTAGACTACCACTGACACCTCTCAGATTGTCCCACAAGATATCCTATATACCATAGCGAACAGTCCAGCTTGAAGACAACCCTTAGAAACCCTCTACTCTAACTTCAACAGCAAGTTAAAATGGCTCCCACAACCAATGCCTCAATCAGCATCTTACTTCTCATACTAGGATGGATAGCTGAATCCATTGCCTTATCACACGCACCACAACAAATTCCAATCCTACAAAGACACACCCATAGAAAGGCAGAAGCCCTATATCCTCCCTTAAGAGTTGATACACAACCACGGCACTCGCACCTGTTACACATAGCTCTCCAAAATACCAAGAAAATCAAGCAACCGGAACCCCCACAAGCACTAAACTGTGCCCTCATCAATGCTCGGTCAGTCCGTAAGAAATGGCCAATAGTTACTGATTTAATATCTACTTACAACCTGGATATTCTCATGATAACTGAAACCTGGTTATCTGATTCAGATAACATAATCATCAACCAACGCCTACCCAACAACTTCGCCATCTACTCCCGCCATAGAGAGAACAAAAGAGGAGGTGGAGCCCTCATACTAGCCAAGACCGACCTACATTTTTGCACAATAGACTCTACAAGCTCAAACAACCTAGACATTCTTTCCATCGCCAATGATCAATGTTCCATCAACCTTCTTTATAGAGCACCCTCACCCTCTCCGACGATCTTCCCAACATTTTAGACTTAGCAGCCAACTCAGTCCAACACAGCAAACCAAACTGGTTATTAGGAGACTTCAATCTCCCTTCTCTGCACGCCAGCCATGCCTCAGCCCTCCTAGAAGCAATGGACGAATTAGGATACAGACAATTAATCAGAAGTCCCACACATACAAAAGGGAACACCCTTGACATGATTTTTGCTCCTCTATCAACGTGTGAATCAAACAACGATCTTGTAACAGCACTGATCCCAGTACCATGGTCAGATCACAAGTTAATTAACTTCATCATTCCCATAAACCCTAACACCACACATAACAGAACCTCTAACAACTCCACAAAGACAACATCTCGAAGTTTCCGAGCCTTCAACAAAGAACTCATACTTGCACAAATTAACCCTCTCTACAATGACACTACTCTCAATCTGGAAAACCTGATTGCATCATGGAACAACAACCTCAGCTCTATTGCACAAAAATCGCAGGATAGCAAGACCTCAAGCAACAGAAAACATGCACCATGGTTCTCTCCTGATCTACGGACCTTCCTCTTATACCTCCGAAAACTTGAGAAACGATGGCGTCAATCTCGCTCCACAGATGACCAGACAGCCTACAACACACAACTCTCGACCCACAGAAAAGCAGTCCTGACAAAAATGAAACAATTCCACACTGATACACTCAAAAGATCCCTAAATAACCCAGAGGATCTTTTCAACTTAGTCAAATCCCTATCGAAGGAACCATCACCATGTCCTCCTGAAGAGATCCACCCACAAGCCTTCGCGGACCATCTACAATCAAAACTATTACAAACAAACAAAATCGCTGCCTTCAAGCAACAAGACACCACCTGCCTAAACTACCTCTCAATGTTCTCCACACCACCCAAGAAACATGTGGAAGATACCATTGCGGCCATCAACACCACCACTGCTCATACTGACCCTTGTCCAGCTTACTGGATAAAGAATATACGCAGTGACATCAGTCCATTAATCACAAGAATGATAAGACTATCGTTCACAACGGGATCCTTCCCCTCAGCACTCAAACAAACTTCAATTAGACCTCTTCTAAAAAAAACCAAGCTTGACCCCAGTAAAGTGGAATCATACAGACCCATAGCTAGCATACCATTTCTAGCTAAGATATTTGAAAAGGAAGCACAACGACAAATACAAGACCACATTGACACTGCATCCCCACTTGACCCCCATCAACATGGCTTCAGGGAGTTCCATGGCGTGGAAACCCTTCTTATCTCCCTTCTCAATAATATCATCACTTGTATTGACAACATCCACCAAGGTTGTGTACTTATCTTCATAGACATAGCTGCAGCCTTCGACTCGGTACACCACGGCCTGCTCATAGAACGCCTAAAAGAAAAAGGCATTAACGGCCTCGCCCTTGATTGGTGCAGATCATACCTAGAAGGAAGGTGGCAGCAGGTAAGATCAAGATCAACAAAATCAGAGCCCTTCCACCAAGATCAGGGCATTCCACAAGGCTCATCATTATCATCTCTCATGTTTAACATTTACGTACAACCTGTCTGTAACATCATCAGATCTTTCAATGTTCAATGTCAGATATACACCGATGACATCCTTCTCTACATGCCATTCTCTACAAAGCAAATGGACCTCTCACCTCTCACTGAATGTTTTGATGCAGTATCAGAATGGTTTCTATCTCAAAACCTCCGTATTCAACATAAGAAAACGGAGGTACTCTTCATCACAAAAAATCCGAATTTCACCCCACCACCTCATATAAAAGTGAGAGAAGCTGAACTCCAAACGAAATCTACAATTCGTTACTTGGGTGTCACACTGGATCAACACTTGGACATGAAGCTACACATATCCTACATTGTCAGAGCCGTATATTTCAAGATTCAGATACTCAAACACCTCCGATCCTTATTGGACCCAAGTGATTTCCGGACTGTATACCAAGCTCTTATCCTACCCCACTTTGATTTCGCCAATGCCATTCTCCAAGGTCTCCCACAGTCTACCTTGAATCCCCTACAACTTGCCATGAACGCCGCTGCTAGAGTTCTATCTGGAGCATCGAGATATGACCACATCACGCCCATCTTAATTCAGCTCCACTGGCTCCCAACACACGGAAGAATACTATTCAAGACTCTGATACTTACCTTTAAGCAATCAACGGCATAACCGCTTCATCACTAGTTAATCTAGTTCAGCCCACTCCGCCTAACAGATCCAGAAGATCCACATCAACAAACACTCTAATTATCCCAAGTGCATCAACCAAATGCACACTAACAACGTCAAACAGGGCGTTCAGTTGTTCTGCTCCCAAGTGTTGGAACACATTACCACCAGGTATCCGAGCCATTACCGATCTCACACAATTCAGGAAGGCACTAAAACATTACTTATTTATTCAACATTACCAGATCAACCATACTCCACCATAGCCACACCTCTTCCTCTAGAAACATTTGTATATTAGTCCCTATTCTTAATATCTTTCCGTAGGTCCATAATCCATGATTCAAAGCTTTCTGTTACATATATAAATAGTTGATGTGCATGTTTCCCCTAAGTTATCCAAGTTGTATTACCCTGTTCTCTGTAAAACCTAACATTTGTTCATTATGGTTCGTTGTTCCATGTAAACTGCGCTGATACTAAATAGTGAGGTATATAAGAAACTAAGAACTTCCGGTGATGCGGTGAGCGCGAGCGGACGCGTGCTGATCGCGCTCCCACTACTCCCAGCCTAAACCGGCATAATAGCGCCGTATTTTAGCCCAGAGAACCTGGCAAATATCAACCCCGGTGCCGCATACTTATTACCTGCTGATTGCGCGGAGGGGGCTCGACGGGGATGGCCGCGGCACTCCGAACCGGGAAGAAGGAGCGAGATCGGGGCCCTGCTCAGAGTAAGATGGCGGACGGAGGAGGGGCGCCTACCTCGCCGGCCTCCCCGGCGAAGGTAGAGGAAATCTCGGCGGCCGTAGCAGAGGCTCTAGCGGCACAGTTTACCACCCTCCGCGACAAACTTGACACTGTGCAGAGCTCGGTGGATGCCTTTGGGAAACGGCTGCAAGAAGCAGAAGAGCGTGTGGGCCGGGCTGAGGACTCCCTGCTCGAGCTGAACCGGACGGTGGCAGGCCTTGAGGCCCGACTGATCTCCCAGGAGGCCAAGCTCGATGACCTCGAGAATCGCTCTCGAAGAAATAATTTGAGAGTAATGGGAATCCCTGAAGCGGTGCTGGATAAAGACCTGAGAAAGTACCTGGAAAGGCTTTTTGACGCACTGCTAGGAGAGTCTGGTGCCGGCGGGAACATCGAGATCGAGAGGGTGCATCGCGTGGGGAGCAAAAAGGCCCAGGACTCTCGCCCTCGCCTGGTTCTGCTTAAACTGCTCCGCTATCCACAAAAAGAAGCTATTCTGCGTGCCGCTAAAACGCAGGGTTCCATACAGTTGGAGAATGTGCGGCTCCGGATAGCCCAGGATTATTCAGTTGCATTGAGCCAGCGCCGGCGTGCCTACGCACCTGTATGCCAGAAACTGATTGATGCCCAGATCAAATTCACCGTCCAGTACCCGGCGCGTCTCCACGTATTCTTTGAGGGACAACGCAAGACCTTCGAGACTGCTGAAGAGGCGGCCCGATATGTGGACGCTAAGCTCCCGGGCGGTGCATCGCGCTGAGTGCCCTCAAGTGACTGCCAGTGTTTTAGAGCGGGGTTATTCCTACGTCCACAGTTTGGACGGCCTGTTTGTTCAATAGGTGGCATAATACAGTTAGTCCTGTTTGGCCCACTGGGGGAGGGGGGTCACCTTGGATGAGACTGGGGCCTATTACCTCCGGACCCCGTACCGGGTCGGGTATCGGGGGGCGGGCTTGCCTTGGCTGCTCGGGGGGAGACCCGGGAGACCAGCAGTTGGTAGCTACCGGCTGGTAAGTAGGTGGTTTGGAGTGCCGGGGTCATCCTGGGGCCCCTGGGAGCCCTTCCCCACGGATGGGCTCACGGGGCTCGTGAGATATTGATGGTGGGTCGGCCGGCCCGGAGAGGTTGCAGGTAGGTGGTGCGGATGGGCGCTATGCCCTGAGCTCCCTCTGACTTGGAGCGCCTCCGGGGTACGGGGGGGTGATCCCTCCCTGGGTTTAAAAATTTCTGTTGGTCCGAACAGAGTGACGGATGGGGCACCCCCCCCCCTCGTGCCGTCGTGGGGTGGGGGTCCGGGGATCAGGGCCTTCTCCGAATGTAGCCAACTTATGGCCGTGTGAAATTTAACTGATGATCCCAGCTGGGAAATGCTTGTATTTATTACTGTTTTGTTTTGTTCTTTCCCGATTTAAAGTTTGCTGTGACAGCTTTAGGGGATATGCATGCGCCCCTTCAGATGTGCATTGAGTGATTGTTTCATATTATTGTGTAGCTGGCTATGTATGACTGAGGCTGGAGGGGGAGGGATGGGGGGGAGTGGTGACTTGGATGGGGTAGTGGGCGGGTGGTCGGGGTTCCCAGGGCAGCGGGAAGGGTGGGCAGGGGGCTTGGGCTAGTATGGGGTTTGCCCTAGCGATTGGGGCTTACGTGAGAGGGACCGGGTGCTTCGGCGGGTAGGCTTCGTGGGTGTTGTATCGCAGTTGGGGGGGGTGGTGGGGCGTATCTCTGGAGGTTAATTGCAGCGGGGAGGGGAGGTAGATGATGGGAGAAAGTGTGAGTTATGGAGGGAAGACGGAGGGGGAGGGGGTCTGGGGTGGGGGCTGGGAGGGGAAGGGGAGGGGGAGGGGGGTGGGTGATTGGGGGGGCAGGGGTCCAAGGTCACCGAGTGCACTTAGATTGTTCGTAGTAATAGATGGATGGAGCAATGTCTTCCTAAGGGGGAGACCTCAGGCTGGGGAGGTCCTACCCCACTACTATCACATACTGGAAACATATCTCCTGTTTGAATATGATCCACCCTGAAAGTAGTCTCCTGGAATGTGTGTGGTATAGGGAATCCCATAAAGCGATATAAAGTGTTGCAGAATCTAGCCAGACTAAAATGCGATGTTGCCATGCTACAAGAAACCCACCAGACGGCCGACGAGCATGCTAAACTACAGAAAATGTGGGTGGGGCAGAGTTGGGGCGCCCCGGCTAAGGGGAAAAAGGGTGGAGTGGTCATTCTGGTCAGCGCCCGGGTCCGCTTTGAGATGGAACAGCAGTGCTCGGACTCAGAGGGGAGATTTATCCTGCTTTATGGCTACTTGGAGGGTAGGCCTATTGTGCTGGGCAATGTATACGGGCCCAACATTGTGGATCGGCCGTTCTATGCCCGACTGGCATCCTGGGTGGAACAGCTGCCAGATGTGCCGTTAATCCTGGCTGGGGACCTGAACGGGGTGTTGGACATAGACCTGGATACATGTGGAGGGGGGAGTGTGAGAACGCGGGCTGCAACTACTAAAACGCTGCGAGGGTTGTGTCGTCGTTTGGGGACGGTAGACCCCTGGCGCTTACTTCATCCCCTCGAAAAGGATTTTACTCACCAGTCGCGGGCGCACAGCTCCAATGCGCGCATTGACTATGTTTTGGTTTCGGAGAGGCTTTTCGAACGGGTAATGGATGCACACATAGCCCCGTTGGTAATCTCTGATCATGCCCCAGTCTGGGTGGATCTCCGATGGGGGGGCCTGTCCACCTCCACGCGTATTTGGCGGTTTCCCATGGACCTGTATTACGATACTAACTTTCGCACTCATCTCGGACAGTGTTGGCAGGATTTCACTACGTACAATAAGCAACATGAATCAGACTCAGAACTGTTCTGGGAGACGGCCAAGGTTGTATTGCGTGGTAATATTATCGAATATGCCGCGCGGAAGCATAAATTGCTTGCGGCGCAAATCGTGCAGCTAGAAAAACAAGTAGTCCGTGCCCGACGGCGCTGTGCGGGGGATCCCAGTAGAACACATAAGCGCAGGCTTTGGGAATTGCAAACTTCACTCAATGAATTGGTGCATCAGAGGGCGAAGAAGTCCCATGAGTACTACCGCTATCAGCTATACCGGTTTGGAGACAAGCCGGGGAAACTCTTAGCACGCTGCCTCCGCGGCAGTCGGGCATCTAGGCTGATTGTGGCACTTCGGGACGAGCGGGGGGGACTGCAGAGGGGGAAGAGGGAAATAGCCCATACGTTTCGTGCCTTTTTTCAACAGCTATATGCACGGCGGGACGGGTCTCCGGTTGCCATGCAGAATTACTTAAGTAAACTAGACCTGCCCCAGGTGGGGTCGGACCAACGGGCCTATCTGGATGCCCCGATCACGGTGGAGGAAGTTTGTAGGGTTATACAGACAGCTGCCTGCTGTAGGGCGCCTGGTCCAGATGGATTCGGGGCAGAGTTTTACAAAATCCTGGGGGATTGCGTGCCCCCCACCTTAGTGGCAATGTATCAACAGCGCGTGGCACAGGGTAGATTTAAATGGGGCCCCAACCATGCCTATATTACTTTAATCCCCAAACCAGGCAAAGACCCCACACAGGCGTCGTCCTATAGGCCGATTTCTTTGCTGAACTTTGACCTCAAAGTGATGGCTAAAGTTCTGGCGGACAGGTTGGCATCGGTATTGGGGGATCTGGTACATGATTCCCAAGTTGGTTTTGTCCGAGGGCGATATGCCGTGCGCAACCTGCGTAAAATCTTGTTATCGATGGAATGGGTGCACGAGCGCGGGACGCCGTCGTTGTTAGTTAGCTTCGACGCGGAGAAGGCGTTCGACCAAGTGCAGTGGGTCTATCTGCACGGCCTTTTACCGTATTACGGGCTGGGCGATTCCTTCTGTAGGATGGTGGAGTTATTGTATGCAGACCCAACAGCGGGAATATTATGTAACGGGGAGGTGTCGGAGAAATTTAACCTGGAGAGGGGCACGCGTCAGGGCTGCCCTCTCTCCCCCCTGCTCTTTGTGCTGTCCCTGGACCCACTGATACGGCGCATAGAGGAGTCGCCCGATATCCCGGGGGTGCGCATTGGCTCTTACGGGTTCAAGGTGGCGGCCTTTGCCGATGACCTACTGATGCATCTTACGAAGCCTCAACAAACATTACCCCGGTTGTTGGAGGAGTTTTCCCTCTATGGTAGATTCGCAGGCTTAAGACTTAACCTGGCTAAATCGGAGGCGCTAGATGTGGGTGGGAACTTGAAAGATAGCTGGCCTGGGAATTTTCCGCTTCGATGGGCTACGGATTCCTTCGTTTATCTCGGCATTTTGCTGACTCGACTACCATCACAGATTTACAAAGCGAATTTTGAACGCATTTTCTCTAAAATCAGAGCGCAGATGCAGGCGTGGGCACCCCTTCCACTGTCCCTTCTGGGGCGAGTAGCAGCTTTAGGGATGGTGGTTCTTCCCAGGATGCTTTATTGGTTGCAGACCCTCCCGGTCTGGCTATTGAAACGGGATTTGCGGCGGGTTGAAAGAGCTATTAGAGGGTTTCTTTGGAAAGGTGGACGAGCACGTATTCCGTTGGTCCGGATGAAGGGGGGATGGAAGTCGGGAGGGGTGGGAGTACCGGACATTTGGAAATATGCCTTGGCGTGCCAGGCCCGACATCTTGCCGATTGGATGGGGGATACGGAGGTTTACACCCCCCGGGCCTTAGAGGAGGCCTTTGTGGCGCCGCAAACTCTTGATGCGGTCTTGCATCTTGGGCGGGGGGTTCTGCCGGCACGCCTGGTTGGCAGTGTTCTGTTGCAGGCTACTAGACGTACATGGCAGCAGTTGAACAGATATTGGGGGAGTAGCCCGGAGGTCTCCAGCTGGCTACCCCTGCGGGGCAATCCCTCCTTTACGCCGGGGTCAGACTCGGTGCTTTTTCAGTGCTGGGAGCAATCGGGGATTACGCGGTTAGGTCATGTGGTGGACACCGAGGGGCGATGTAAGGCCCTGGACGTTCTTTGTGGGGAATATGATCTGAACCCTGGGAACTCAGTCTTTGCATACATGCAATTGTCTCATTATATTGGAACACTGCCTGGGCGAGAACTACAAGCGGAGCGCTCTGCGAAGATTCTGGATTTTTTTGCCCTGGGGTCGGAAACGCCCCCGACGATTGCTCTGTTTAAGAGAAAACTTGATTCATTCGACCCACCCCCGGATCATGCGACGGTAGCACAAGCATGGGCGAGGGACTTAGGTAGGGAGATACCCGCGGGCTCGATCCAGGGCGCGTTGGGTAGGATTGCGTGCCTTGTGGAGGGGGCCCGGTGGCGCGAAATCCAGTTTAAAAGCATTCTTCGAGCCCATTTTTCGCCGCGAAGAGCACTGCGAAGCTGTCTTACAACACATGGGGGGTGTCCCAAATGCTCCTGTGGCCTGGCGGACTTGGGCCACATGTGGTGGGGGTGCCCAGTCATCCGCCGGTATTGGCTTCGGATCGGTGAGTACCTGGGTGGCCTGCTACATCAGCGGATCAGCTGGTCCGGGCTGTCGGTAATCTTGGATCAGACGGGACCACTCCACCCTAAGGGCAGATGGGAAGGTTTATTGGTGCGAAAGGCCTGTCTGGTGGGTAAGGCTCCCATCCTTCGCCGGTGGAGGGAACCTACGGGCCCTACGTTTTGGGAATGGCGCAACACCCTGCATCAGTTTATGCTTTTGGAACGGCGGAGTGCGCAGCGGCACCCCCGGAGATGGGCCACCTTTTTGTTAATTTGGATGCCTTATATACAATCACTAGAGCCCAAAATCCGCAGCGAGATACTCCGGGTAGCATAGTGCCGTGGGAGGAATAAAGGGGGGGGCTCCTTAGCTAGGAATGCACCGGTGACCTTGGGTTGGGGGGGGGATAAGGGGGGGGTAAGAGGGGGATAATTGGGTGCACTTGATGTGATACCTTACTGTATTGTTGCTGCTGCTATGCTCCCAGGGTGGTGGACAAGACACAGCCCTACCCGGGAGGTGCTATGGAACAGGCCGATTGTACCTATTTGGATATTGTTTGGTTGTTTGCTTGTTATTGTATTTTTACTATCAATAAACAGATTTTTCAAAAAAAAAAAAAAAAAAAAAAAAAAGAAACTAAAATAAATAAATAAATATGGGACAGTAAAAATGCCCCTAACTCTCTTAATCCCTCCTGCAAAGGGCTGGCTGGACCGAGCACTTTTTAAAAACCTAAATGTTCCAGGGAGCAGCTGTAATCATATACATGCATTCGCTTTACGAAATGGAGAATGTGTGTACAGATTTCCCTTCCATCAAGGCCACACTCAAACAATGCCCCTTTGCAATTCCTACATACAGTATTATAGACAGCCACATGTAAATTGAACTGTTTCAAAACTCATCATTTGCATGGGTAAATGCCAGATTTTCTATGAGGAAATTGCAGATAAGGCTCCTAAAATAACACTCAGAACACTGTACTGTATGTCCGGACCATTCAGATGACTAGAAAATGGATGGGGCACACTTGTACCGATTCATGAACCATGGGAGCTGTATGTTCCCACGGTTGCAGAATCAGGGCCCAGCCTGCAGCCTATCCTGACGAGGGAGACATCCAGGGATTTACCCGGCCAGCCCACCCAGTGCTTCACCATGGCACCCACATGTCCAGCCAGAGGACCTGAATCAATGGACCTCAAACTGCCCCATCACCCCACCACCCAACCCCCGCAGTGGGACCCATGGCTGGGATCGGGCAGCTGACGCTCTCCTGTGGTGGTGCAATGGGGCTGGATGGGCTGCAAGCAGCGGGATGCCCGGCACTTATTCCAACTTATTCCAACCTGGACATACACCCCCATTATTCAGACCTCAGAATGACGGCCATAATGTTTAAGAATAAAGTACAGCTACCAATGTTTTATAAACAGTAAGACATATCATGTATAACATCTGCAGCCTGGTTCCTAGGGCAAAGGGATGCATTCTGTGTATCCGTTGGGAGATGCGTAACACACCCAGCCACAAGGCCAATGAGCAGTGAGATAAAACTGTACATTCTTATCCATCAATGAATGTACAATGAAAATAAACGTTTGCATCACAATATGTTGCAAGTTTTATATGCACTGCAAATCAGCAGAGATTAATCAGAAGAAACTACAGATCCCTTCCTTAGCCCTTTTTTTAGAGTCTTTCAGTAAAAATGAGCATTGCTTAGGATTTCTAATCTCATTTTTAATTTTAAGGAAATTACACTAGCAATGCAACTAACTGGGAGTCTCTATGTGCCTTCTGGTAGAAATTATTCACTGCACTCGCCCAGTACGGACCTGAAAAGCTGAACCACTTTCTGTCACATTTACCCTTTACCAAGGCAAGTTAACCTTCAGTTTGGGAAAATCCCTTATGACTAACTTCTTTTGTATTTTAAGAAATGAAATGTATTGGTTACAATTCTCCCTGATTTTTCTATACCAGGCTCTCATTAAACACTAGACAGCTGCTAAACCTCGTGACTTCCATATCTAGACTTAGACAGCAACTGACAAAGTGCAGGAGAGTTTTTCACTGTAAATGATTGTGCTATAAATCAATCAAGCTGCAATGGCAGAAGATGATAGATACTATACATGGACTATATGAGGTATAAAAAGAAATACAAGTGAAGAGTGCTTTCTCCATGTGTACACAGCCATTTTGCAGAAAGCACTCTTCTGGTCAGGGGCACGTCCGGGTCGTCTGGGTGCCCCTGACCAGGACGGGCCTTTTAGGACCTGATTCTGCACCGCAGGAGCCAGACGTTCCTGTGGGTGCATTATCGGGTCCTGAGATGGCCCGGCATGACCCTACATATCCACGAGGACATCCATCCCACATGCCAGTGTACCTGCTGCTGCGCTGTCCCCTGTAACTCTGCCACCGACCCCCAGACTGAGCAGCCAGGGCCTGGATCGGGTGGCAGGGATCAACCTTGTGCTGCCTGTTGCTCTGGGGGGGGGGGGGGAGCTGCCAGGCAGGATCGGAGGGCACCCCATGCTTATTCCACCTCAGAAGTGGAATATGCAGGGCATCCCCCTGGCGATCCATAGACATGCAGGGCCATCACTAGAATTAGCCCTGTACATCCGGGGGTCGGTTCCACCCTTGCTCTGCCCCTCACCGCTCCCATGCTACCCCCATCCCCCGCAGCACGCACAGCGACTCCGTATATGCTGCGGGGCCAGGAGACAGAATAGGTTGAGGGTGGATAGCGGGGCAGGACGTTCCTTCGGGACATTCATCCCCGCTATTCGCCTTTCTGGATTGGGCCCTTACCGGGTTTGCATTTGAAACTAGTTTGTAAATGGTTGTCTAAAAATATCTACTGTGTTTGCTGATGAAATACTGTATAACCCTCTCATTTGTGTCTGTTGTAAAGAAACATTGACAGATATCAATGGTGGAGCTCGACTTTGGGTTCATGTTTTATGAACAGCGGTTTTGGATCGATGTTTCCCCAAAGCCACATGGGAGTCCTCTGCTCTTGCTGCTACCGGTGGGGTGAGGAGCTACAATATCATGTTTTCAGTTGCAAGAAGCATTTAGTGCCTGCTCAATGTGGGTGAAAGCACAATATTACAGCACCTCCCCTCACTGGCAGCGGCATGGCTGCAGGAATCCTGCTCCGCTTCACGGGAATGTTCATTTGGACTGACTCAAACAGAATCTGGTCCAGACACTAACTCCTCGTCAACTTCTGGGAAATCAAAGAGCTGAAGAGGTGAACGCAGGGCAGGTGCTACCATTAGGGGAACTAGGCAGCTGCACAGAGCACAATGGTCAGAGGGCAGCCCACTACCACCGCTGCCACCCCCTCTGCATCCTGCAGCAGCAGCAATTACAGCCCTATAGCGCTTTCCAAACCCCAGGGGGGGGGGGAATTTCCCCATATGAGTTAGTTTTGTGGTGTATTTAGATTTTAGTAAAGCCTTTGACACTGTTCCAAACAGGTGACTTATAAACAAACCGAGCACCCTAGAGATGGACCCTAAAGTTACTGCTCGGGTTAGAAATTGGTTGGGTGGGAGGTAACAAAGTGTACAGGTAAATGGAGCTCACTCTGAGGAGAAGGCAGTTACCAGTGGTGCTACAGGGATCTGTCCTTGGTCTGATTCTTTTTAACATTTTTGTTAGTGATATTGTGGAAGGGTGTCTGGTAAGGTTTGCTTGTTTGCAGACGATACCGAAATCTGCAATAGAGTAGACACACAGGAAGGAGTCGACAACATGAGGAGGGATCTAGCTAAACTTGAAAAATAGTCTAGAACAGGGGTAGGCAATTCCGGCCCTCGTGCACTACAATCCAGCCTGGTTTTCATGATGTCCCTAATGAATTTTCATGAGATCTATTTGCATCCACTGCCTTCCATTGTATGGAAATAGGTCCATGAATATTCATTAGGGACATCATAAAAACCAGGCTGGATTGTGGTGCATGAGGGCCAGAATTGCCCACCCCTGGTCTAGAATATGGCAGCTGAAATTTAATGCTAAATTATGCAGTCATGCATTTGGGCTGCAAAAATCCAAAGGAACTGTATAGTGTAGGGGGTGAGGTACTTCTGTCCACAAAAGAAGAGTGGGACCTGGACATAACTGTGTCTGATGATCTTAAACTAGCTAATCAGGTAAAAAAAAAAAAGGTGACTGTGAAAGCCAGAAGAATGCTTGGGGTATATAGGGAGAGGAATTGCCAGCAAAAAAGGAGGTGATAATGCCTCTGTATAAGTCTCTGGTGCAACCTCATGTGGAGTATTGTGTGCAATTCTGGAGACTGCACCTTCAGAAAGATATACGCAGGTTAGAGTCAGTGTAGAAGGTGGCTACTAAAATGGTTAGAGGTCTTCATTATGAAGCATATGAGGCAGACTTAAAGATTTTAATATGTATACTTTAGAGGAAAGGCAGGATAGAGGTGATATGATAGAGGCATTTAAATACCTCTGTGGCATAAATGCACAGGAGGATCTCTTTCAATTGAAGGCAAGCTCTGGTATGAGGGGACACAGGATAAGAGTGAAAAGGGATAGACTCAGGAGTAATATGTGGGAATATTTCTTTACAGAAAGAGTGATAGATGCCTGGAATAGTCTCCCAGTGGAGGTGGTAGACACGAGGACAGTATCTGAATTCAAAAAAGCATGGGACAAACACAGAGGATCTCTAAAGGTAAAAAGGGGACTGTTGTAGTTGATATGGAAGGGCAGACTAGATAGGCCATGTGGTCTTTTTCTGCCGTCATGTTTCCATGTTTCTAGTGCATACCACGACAGTCATGAACCTCACTCCTAAACCAGGATATGTGGAGTATGATCTCAGTCTCTCAAATGTACTACTAATGCTTGGCGTAATACTTGCATTGTGCCAAAGAGAACCTCCTTCTGGACTTTATAATCTGTCAAGGTTTGACTGGAAGTTCTTTATCAGGCCTGTGGCTCCCAACACAATGGGAAATAACTCGGTATTTTTCTGCCATATTTTCTTGGTCTCTGACTGCATTTTTCAGTACTGCAGGGCTGTTTGTGCTTCTGATGCATGATGCCAACTTTCTGTTAAGCCAGAAATAAATCTATTACTCTATCATTATGAGAATATCAGATACTTCATCAAACTCTAAACTTTTTATGTGGAAATCGGGTCTCAGACTATAGGGAGCCAGGGCATTTATTTTTTAGCCAGAATGCTCCATTTTTGCATCAACGACCCTTTTTTTTAGAAAAGTGCTTAATTAATTATTAAAACTTTCTGTTTGCATAGGGGTGAAATAGGGGGTGTGAGGCACCTAGGGCACCTCATATCCTTGCACTGGCCCTGGGTGAACTGAGATTGATATCTGTAGTCCAGACAAGATGGTTCTGTTTCATGTAACAAATTCCTAGCCAGGGCAATAATCACTGGAATCCTTCCTCAGCCCTTGGTTTTCTATTTCTGGTCCCAGAAGTGAGTGAGAAGAAATGAAAACACAACACACACAGAGTAATATGTTAACAACTACAAAGTTCTGATAAAGCCTTAGAAAGGAAAATTACAGATCCCCAAACGCAAGTATTCACCTGTAACTCCCTCAATTAGCTTGGCCGCAGCTCTTTCTTTTATTAGGAAAAATGCCACTTTGTACAATTTTGTCTTATCACTCTATGTCTTGCTTTTGCCTAAATCTTTAACAATGTCTGCACATTGCAAGCCAGACTATACATAAACATATTAGTCAGGTTCTAGTCATGGAAAATTTCCTGAAAGAATAAGCTTTGTTTAGTCGTCCTTTACAGAATATGACCCTAACAATATACGTCACATATCAAGTTGTTCATAAATATAATTGGCCTGATCTAAGCATACATAGCTTTCTACAAATAAAAGCTTATTTTCTAGTTCCCTTGCAAGATACAACCTTGACCTTCTTACTTATACCATAACAGCATAACTTCCTGGAGTCACACAACAAGGGCCTGGCTAGGAAAAGGAAGCATTACAGTGGGCACTAGAATACTGTTGCATCTATTGGGAAAACTAAATGAACTGGATTATTACAGAGTGATCCTATGCGGCTATTCAATACTAACAGAATATCTAGCCTCTTTCATGCATGCATAACATAAACAGACCCTTCCCAAGTATACCAAATATAAACTAAAAATAGAAATATGTAGGCAAAAATTAAACTGAAATCCCCAACAGCCAGATTCTGCATACAACGCAACACCTGAGAAATAAAAACACAGATGCAGTTCCCCATGTACTATGCAAAATATACAGTAAAGATCCCATGTACTATGCAAAATATAAAGATAGCAATATAGATTTCAAAAACTGACATACTGTATTCCATTCAATAAATTAACAACATGATGTTTTTTTCTACTTTTATTGTATGGCCTTTACTAATAGTGTTGGTCTCTGTCTCTTGGATCTGCTTTCCTCTGTCTTCTCTTCATTCTTTTTCATTGTCTCCTATTAGCCATTTTTCTCTCTCCTCCTGTCTCCTTTGCTTCTTTCCCTACATCTATCTCTGACATTGATCTTTTCCTTTTGGCTTTCTTCCATTTATTTTACCGTCCACCCTCTGCCTCTCTATTCATTCAGATTTCATTCTTTTAATATCCATCTTCAATTTCCCTGTCTTTACCTCTAACTTTCCATCTCTCTCTCCCTTTCCATTCAGCATCTTTTCTCTCTCCTCCCCACATTCTAGTTCCATCCCTCTGTCTATCTAAGAGCGGATGGTTCGGAAGAATGTATCCTTGAAGGATACTACCAAAAGCAGAGAGGTTCCACAAAAGAGTAAAGTAGCCCAAATGCCC
The DNA here is from genome assembly GCA_033557465.1 of Ichthyophis bannanicus. Lineage (NCBI taxonomy): Eukaryota > Metazoa > Chordata > Amphibia > Gymnophiona > Ichthyophiidae > Ichthyophis > Ichthyophis bannanicus. The sequence goes on from CM066049.1 coordinate 127,012,885, forward strand.
TCAAGTATGGAGCAGACAGAGCTTAAAGATCCCAAATTACCCATGTCTAACAATAGCCAAATTAATATGAATAAAATACATTCTCTAAAATGCTTGTATGCAAATGCTAGAAGTCTAAAAAATAAGATGGGAGAGTTAGAATATATAGCACTAAATGAAAGGTTAGATATGATTGGAATATCAGAGACATGGTGGAAGGAGGACAACCAGTAGGACACTGTGATACCTGGGTACAAACTATATCGTAATGATAGAGCTAATCAAATTGGTGGAGGGGTTGCTCTATGTTAGAGAGGGCATTGAGTCAGAAAGGATTAAAGTTTTGCAGGAGACAAAATCTGCTGTAGAATCTATATGGATTGAAATTCCATGTAAAAGGGGGAAGGCAATGGCAGTGGGGGTGTACTATCGAGCGCCTGGCCAGAGTGACCAAGTGGATGATGAAATGCTCAAAGAAATCAGGGAGGCTGACAAACGTTACAGCACAGTAATAATAATGGGTGATTTCAATTACCCCGGTATCGACTGGGTCAGTGTCACGTCAGGACATGCTAGGGAGATAAAGTTCCTAGATGAAATAAATGACTGCTTCTTGGAGCAGCTGGTTCATGAACCAACCAGAGGGGAAGCCATATTAGACCTAATCCTTAGTGGAACACCAGATCTAGTGCAAGAGATAAGGTTGTTGGGGCCACTTGGCAATAGTGATCATAGCATGATTGCCTTTGATTTAATTAGTGGAGGAGGGATAGTAAGGAAATCCACAGTACTACCTTTTAACTTTCAAAAGGGAGACTATGATAAAATGAGGAAAACAGTTAAGAAAAAACTAAAAGGAGCAGTTGCAAAGGTTAAAGACGTACATCAGGCTTGGCTGTTGTTGAAAAATACTATCTTGGAAGCCCAGACCAGCTGTATTCCATGCTTTAGGAAAAGTGGAAGGAAGTCAAAAAAACTGCCAGCATGGTTTAAAGGTGAGGTCAGAGAGGCTGTTGTTGCCAAAAAAGCATCTTTCAGGAAATGGAAAAAAGAGCCAAACGATGAAATCTGGAAACAGCACAAGCACTGGCAAGTCAAATGCAAGGCATTGATAAGGCAGGCAAAGGGAGAATTTGAGAAGAAGCTTGCTGCGGAAGCAAAAACGCGAAGTAAAGACCTTTTCAAGTCCATTCGTAGCAAAAAACCTGTGAGAGAGTCAGTTGGTCCATTAGATGATAAAGGGGTTAAAGGAGCACTAAGAGGCGACAAGGCGATAGCGGAGAGACTGAATGAATTCTTTGCTTCAGTCTTTACTGAGGAAGATGTAGGGATGTTACCCATGACTGAAGTGGTATTTAAAGGTGCGGAAGAATTGAAGGAAATATCGATACATCAAGAAGATGTATTACAACTATTAGATAAGCTGAAGAGTAGCAAATCACCTGGGCCGGATGGTATACATCCAAGGGTGTTGAAAGAACTGAAATATGAGATTGCAGACCTGCTATTAGTAATCTGTGAACTATCATTAAAATCATCTCTAATACCTGAAGATTGGAGGATCGCCAATGTAACACCAATTTCTAAAAAGGGTTCCAGGGGTGATCCGGGAAACTACAGACCGGTGAGCCTGACATCAGTACCGGGAAAAATGGTAGAAACCATCATAAAGAATAAAATTACTCAGCATGTAGATAGTCATGACCTAATGGGAGACAGCCAACATGGCTTTAGACAAGGAAGATCTTGTCTTACTAATCTGTTATGTTTTTTTGAAGGAGTGAATAATCAGGTAGACAAAGGTGAGTCGGTTGATATTGTGTATCTGGACTTTCAGAAAGCCTTTGACAAGGTCCCTCTTGAGAGACATTTGGCAAAACTAAAGAGTCATGGGATAGGAGGCAGTGTACTATTGTGGATCAGGAACTGGTTAAAAGATAGAAAGCAGAGGGTAGGGCTAAATGGCCAATTTTCCCAATGGAGAAAAGGTGAATAGTGGTGTACCCCAGGGATCTGTGCTGGGTCCGCTGCTTTTTGACATATTCATAAATGACCTGGAAAGTGGAATAACGAGTGAGGTTATCAAATTTGCAGATGACACAAAACTATTTAAAGTTGTTAAAACCCAAGAGGATTGTGGAAAATTGCAAGAGGATCTTGATAAATTGGAAGACTAGGCATCAAAATGGCAGATGAAATTTAATGTGGACAAGTGCAAGGTTATGCACCTAGGGAAGAACAACCCAAACTATGGTTACACGATGCAAGGTTCCACGTTAGGAACCACCACCCAGGAAAAAGATTTAGGCGTCATTGTGGATACCATGTTAAAACCCTCGGCCCAGTGTGCAGCAGCGGCCAAGAGAGCAAATAGAATGCTAGATATGATAAGGAAAGGAATGGAAAATAAAACAAAAGATATTATAATGCCTCTATATCGTTCCATGGTGAGACTGCACCTTGAATATTGTGTGCAATTCTGGTCGCCGTATCTTAAAAAGGATATAGCGATTTTAGAAAAGGTTCAGAGAAGAGCCACCAAAATGGTAAAGGGGATGGAAGGATACTCCTATGAAGAAAGGCTAAAAAGGTTAGGGCTCTTTAACCTGGAAAAGAGATGGCTGAGGGGAGATATGATAGAAGTCTATAAATTAATGAACGGAGTGGAACGGGTAAACGTAGATCGATTGTTTACGTTATCAGAATATAGAAAGACTAGGGGACATGCAATGAAGCTACAGGGTAAACTATTTAAGACTAATAAAAGAAAATATTTTTTCACTCAACGTGTAATCAAACTCTGGAATTTGTTACCAGAGGATGTAGTAAAGGCTGTTAGTGTAGCTGGGTTTAAAAAAGGTTTGGACAAGTTCCTGGAGGAAAGGTCCATAAACCATTATTAAGAAGGGACCCAGGATATCAATGCTTGAACCAATACAAGCATTGTGGAACCTGTGTCCCTTGGGGAAACTGCTAGGTACTGTCGTGGGGAGCCCCGTCTACGCCATTAGAAATATGGGGCTGCTCCACAGCAAAGATTATTTTAGGTAGCCAAAGGGAATGTAAGGTTCATCTGACGTAGTAAAGATGTTCTTACTTATTCCAGCTTCCTAAGAGCACTCATTAACGAAACCAAGTGTAGAGAAATTAAGGCTTTTATTCCCCGTCAGTGCAAGGGTTCAAAATAAGACATTTAGAATTAACAGAAAGTCCTTTATAAGAACAGCGGGGATCCATCCTGCTCAGGCATCTTTTCTCCATATATCTTGAAACGACCAGTTTAAATAGCATTTGATGATTTCAAACGTTTAAAAAAAATCCACAAAAAGAAAACCAGTAGCAGCTCTTCAAGTTATAAGTACACAAACACAATTAATCTAAGTATTTCTAAAAGTTAATTTTACTTCTATCAGGATTGAGAAGACAATTAGAGGGGCATATAGGAGAAGGTCTTTTTCCTCTGTCCCCACTGAAAAAAGAGACAGGAGGTGGATCTAGTTCATGTCACTACCTCAGAATTGGGGACATCTGGTAACCTTACCCTCACATCACCTGCTCTCTGGGATTTGCTGTCTGGTTTGTCCTGTGGAAGCCAAACTCTTCAATCTGGCCCTTGTTAGAATTTACTAGTCTTTCCTTAAAGCCAGTCGTGAAGGATAGTGATGGGGATTGCCAACAGCTGGGCTAGCTATAAACCCCATTTGTTTCAAAAGGTACCAGCATTCAAATCATATGCTTAATTGTTAAACTTCACAATTAATGCAAGGCTTGATTAAATGAATTCAGCTCATTCCAATAGCATAGGAATTTTACAAACTTCTTCTAGGTTACACGGTGGCTACAGACTCCTGGCACGAGGCTATGCACAACTCACATTCCATCTGTTCAGGTTGAGACATGGGAACAGTATTTATGCATTCTATCTCCATGGATTCTTCATCAGGGGAATAATCACTGTCCCTGTCTGACACAGGTCTGTGTGCAATGTCTCTAGGGTCTTGTCTCCAATACCACTGTGTTCTAAGTGCTTTAGGGATTTTATGAAACCAATCTGGCTTCTCCTTCTTTACAGAGTGAGCACGTGTTTCAACAGGGCCTTTAGGACTCAAACATTTTATATCATTAATAAATCTTTCATACCTGGAGTCTGGCTCATTTGAATCCGCAGAGTTTTCCCTTTCAGAAACTTTCCTCCTGTAACAGGTTCTCTGCCTGTAAGCTTTAGGCAACGCTCTGCTTTCTGGCAGCCTGGTAATACCTGACGTGGATTCCCTTTTCTCCTTTGGTAAGAACTCAGCCTTTTCACAAAGTGCTTTTCCTTTCTTGCCTTTTAACACTTGGTTAGCATTTCTCAGAGATTGCAAGCTTTCCTCTAAACCAGCGGTTCTCAACCTGTGGGTCGCGACCCCCAAGGGGGTCGCCACAGGATTTAGCGGGGGTCGCCTCACTCCAACAAGTTAAAAAACATTTTTAAAAAGCGCACAAGTTGCTGCCGCTGCTGAGTCCAGTTCTCGGCAGCGGCAAACTCACCGCCTCCCTTCTTCTGCAGCCGCGGCTCCCTGCCTCTTAGGGAACCACGGCTATGTCTGTAAAACCGTTGCGGAGCTTTTCTGTCTCTCGATGGGCTTCGTGCAGCATTCTTTACCACTTCCTTTGGAGGCGGGACAATGCTGCATGGAGCCCGTTTAGAGACAGAAAGGCTCTGCACCGGCTTCACAAGCATATCCGCGGTTCCCTAAGAGACAGGGAGCCGCGGCTGCAGAAGAAGGAGGCAGACATGGGGGGAAGGAGGGGCTGACATGGACAGAGGGGGGCTGACATGGAGGGAGGGCTGACATGGACAGAGGTTGGGCTGACATGGAGGGAGTGGGGGGGGCTGACATGGACAGATGGGGGGCTGACATGGACGGAGGGGGGGCTGACATGGAGGGAGGGAGGGAGGGAGGGAGGGAGGGGGGTTGATATGGATGGAGGGAGGGGGGCTGACATGGACAGAGTGCGACTGACATGGAGGGAGGGAAGGGGGCTGACATGGACAGGGGGCGGCTGACATGGAGGGAGGGAAGGGGGCTGAAATGGACAGAGGGGGCTGACAGGGAGGGAGGGAGGGAGGGGGGCTGACATGGACAAAGGGGAGAGGCAGGGGGACATACTGGACAGACAGGGGATAAATGCTGGACAGAGGGGAGAGACAGTGTGGGTTAGGATTATAATGAGCCGATGGGGGAGCTAGCACTGGTAATGGGCAGGTGAGGGGGGGCTAGGACTGGTAATGGGTTGATTATTGAAGGCTAGGACTGGGAATGGTCTGATCAAGGGAGGGTTGGGACTGGTAATGGGCTGATGGGGGGGTAGGACTGGTAATGGGCTGATTAGGAGAGCAGGACTGATATTGGGCTGATTAGGGGAGCCTAGCACTGGTAATGGGGTTGAAAGGGGACTAGCACTGGAAATGAGCTGATTAGGGGAGGCTAGGACTGGTAATGGGCTGACGTGGTGGGGTAGGACTGGTAATGGACTGATGGGGGGCTAGCATTGAAAATGAGCTGATCGGTGAGGTTAGGACTGGAAATGGGCTGATTAGAGGAAGCTAGGACTGGTAATGGACTGATGGGGGGGGGGTAGGACTGATAATGGGCTGATTAGGGAAGCCTAGCATTGGTAATGGGGTTGAGGGGGGACTATCACTGGAAATGAGCTGATTAGGGGAGGCTAGCACTGGTAATGGGCTAAAGGGGTGGGGTATGACTGGTAATGGGCTGATTAGGGGAGGCTAGCACTGGTAATGTGGTTGAGGGGGGACTAGCACTGGAAGTGAGCTGTTTGGGGGGCTTTGACTGGGAATGGGCTGATTGTGGGGAGGGGAGGATAGAGCTGCTGGCCCTGGAAGAAAACTGGGGGCTAAGGCTACAAATGGGCTCATACGAGGGGATGGAAGAATGGAACTGGGAGGGAGTGGATCTGAGAGGGGCTGCCATGGTATTTGTACTAGAAGGGACTGGTCAGTGGGGAAGGAGGGGGACTGGAAGGGAATGGAAACCAGTAGCAGACATGGGAATGCAAGTTGACATTGGAAGGTACTGAGAGTGAGGACTGGAAAGGGGCTGATACTGGGGAGGGTTACTGGGACTGGAAATATGCTGATGGAAAGAAGTGAAGAAAACGAAAGAAGAGATAAGAAATAAGAAATGGCAGATGGACCATAGACCACAGAAAGAGAGCTAAGAGAAGACAGGAAAGCAGAAGCCTCAGATCGGGACCAGCATGATCAGAGAATAAATTGGTCAGACAACAAAAGTAGAAAAAATAATTTTATTTCCTATTAGTGATTTGACTACAAAATCATAATAATTTTGAAATCAAATATTGTTACTTGTTATTGGGATTAATTATTGTGGTTTAAATAAGTAAATGTTATAAATAAAAACATAATGCAAAGGCCTATAATATATCAATAATTCAACAAATGATTACAGCGACGATGCGTTAACGGTAAAGGAAGAGAGACGCATTTGATTTTATCATTGGGGGTCATCACAAGTTGACCAATGATAAAAGGGGTCACGGTACAAAAAAGGTTGAGAACCATTGCTCTAAACCATTCTCTCTGGTTCTTTGCGTCTGTCTCTCTGCTCTTGAGTCAGGAACACTGTGAGAACAGGGCGTGGCACACACTCTAACTTCAGAGCTGGCTCTAACAAACTTCCCTTGAACAGCAGCACGCTTAGCCTGGCCCTTCTGAACTTCACCCTTGTGAACTCTGTTCCTTTGGGCTTGCTCACATAGGATCCTTTCACTTACTCCTTCTCTTGGAGCTGATCCTCTCAACAGAGCTGTTCCTCCTTGTGAAGACGTTCCTCTGTCTCTGTTCCTTCCTCGGTCCTTCTCTGCTCCTTCCTCTCCTTGCTCCTCTGCCTTGCTGGCATTCAGCTCTGACTTATAAAGGAATCTTTCCTTCAAGACTTCCGGGGTCATTCCCAGGTGCAAATCATTAGCCCTCTTAGGCTCATTAGCTCCTGTATGGTCATTCCTGCTCCCTCTAGCTGTGCCTGGAGGTAACTGCACATCTAGATTCCTAAAAGAAACAGGGTTTCTTTTCAAGTTCTCATCTTTATTGATACCCACATCATGACAGTACATATGACCTAGATTGGCCACTGTTGGAAACAGAATACTGGGCTTGATGGACCTTGGTCTGACCCAGTATGGCATATCTTATGTTCTTATGTTCTGTGATGCAGTGGGTAAAATAAACCATATACATATTCAGGAAAGTGAAGAGCTTACCTCTGATTCAGCTGTAGAAATGGATACAGGACAGAGAAAAACAGCTGAACAGAAAATGCCGTTACTACAGCAAAAGCCAAGGGCTCATCAAGAGCACCTGTCTCCTAGTCCTGACGTTACGTGCAGGGCTGGGAACCATAAAAGGAAGGGCTTTAGTCAGAATAAGGAGGGTCACCTGGAAAGCTTCACAGAGAGTTACCCGGAGAGCCCCACAGAGGGCTACACAGGAAGCCACAGAGTGGGACACAGGAAGATCCCCAGGGATATCCACGAGAGCTGCAGAGAGTTCAGCAGAGAGGACTCCCAGGTCACATGCAGGGGAAAGTGCAGAGGTTTGCTGGGAAGGGAACCTGCAACTCGGGAACCAGAAAGTAGCAGCAGCTCAGGAGGACGCTATCAGTCACAGAGCACAGGTCAGCCCAGGGGGAGTGTACCAAGAGGAGGGAACTCCAAACGCTGCTGTAAGCCAAAGCAAGGCTGGAAACCTGATACAGAGTTTATTAACTCTCAGCCTGACTGGGAAGCCGGGGGAAGGAGTGACTACAACCCCAGAGCCAGAAAGAGCACCAAGGTACAGAAAAGGGAATCTTCTTCTGTTAAACAAAGGTACGAGTACCAAGACTGTGGCAAAGGGCGTAGCCCTGTGAGTAGTGTGGTAAGGGAGAGATATCCCAAACATTCATTTCATGAGGAGGATCAGCGGAGAGCTTTCCTCGAGCCAGTGAGTTATAACCTGGGATTTAAAGGAGTGAATGCAGGCAGTAACAGTGATCTCTCAGAAGAGGTTGGGCCAGACTCCTATATAGGAGAGGAGTCAGATATAGACGGACTAGGAAGTGAGTCTGAGGGGATGGTGTGGGAGAATACCAGCCTTCCCTCAGAGCCCATTCCGATGGACTGTAACATATGCTACAAGAATATCCACACTGTTTTGTGTTAACCTGTTTGAACATACTTTGTGAAGATAACAAAGAAAAGAAGTTCTGTTTCCGTTTTGTGCACTGCTGTGTTTTGAGTTTTTGTCTTTTGGAAGAAGGTCCGAGTGGGACGGGGAATAAACCCATATTTTGTTTCCTTACCTTGACCACAAGACTCTGTTTTTACATAGCTGAAGCAGGGTAAATTTACACAACCCTAGGCAGCCGCCTATATGGGGTTATAAAGGGCTCATTTACACGGGCCCCATCACAGTTCCTGTGTCCAGCATCTCCCGTCACCATATTCCCCCCATGTCCAGCAACTCCTCTATCACTTGATTCTCTCTTGCCATGTCCAGCAACTCCCCAGTCACCCTAATGTTCCTCACTCATGTTTATGTTTCCCAGCCCCAGACCCCTTCTTCCACCCCCATCATCTGCCCTCATCAGCCCCCTTCTGCTGTCTCCTCCCAGGTCCATCTCAAGACCACTTCTCCCATCCATACCCGTGTCAGCCTTCTGCCCCCACATTATACCCCTTCTCCAGTCTCTATCCTTATCTGCTCTTTCTCCCATTCCCAGCCACCATTTGTTGCTCCAAAACCTTTCTCTGAGCCATTGCATCTGCCTCTTTTCCCAGCCACAGCATAAGCCCCTTTCTGCTAGCATCAGCTCCCTTCCACCATCCTCAGCCGTGTCAGCTCCTTAGCCTCAGCTTTAGATTGAGGTTCTTCTATCTTACTTCCAGCAACATCCCCCTTCTTCCACTGTCCATGAGCTACAGCACACTGAAATGTTTGCAGAGTGGTGAGAAGCTTTTTTTTTACTTCCAGCTGCTCTGTTTGTACTATACTGGCCCTGGCTGCTGGCACCGCGTAAGACTTGAAATCACAGAGCAAGTACTTCCTCTATCATACAGGAAGTACTTGCTCTATGATTGACAGCCCAACAGTGCTGGTGGCCAGAGCAGGTGCAGGATAGGCAGAGCAGCTGGAAGAAAATAAAACAAGCTCATAGCCTCTCTGCAAGGAATTTAAAGGGCTGTAGCTCCTGGATAGGTGCGAGGAGGAGGATTTGATGGGGCTCTTTCTGATGCTTATGGCTCAAACTGGATCTGGCTCGATCTTGGCATCCTAGAGTTCATTAATTTTATTTATTTATTTTTATTTTTTATATACCGCGCTATTGAAATCAGCTCGGTTTACATTAAAACTGAACAGGCAACAATGCATAAATATCACAATGTGCTTACATAGAACATGGCTTACATGGAACATGTGCTTACATAGAACAATGGCATAATCAAACTGGGATAACAAGGAAAACTATTCACATGGTATATACAAGTATTTACATAGAGTTATCTATGCCATGGTATATGCCATGGTATATGCAGAATTAACCCATTTAGAGACACTGCCCCAACCAAAAGTACTTCATGTGTGCCCGTAGGCACACATCAAAGGCCTCCTATAAAATTACCTCATATATAAAAGTGCATGTGGCATAATTAGACACATACTTGTAGGCAACTTTAGATTAGACATGTTCAGGGACAAGTACAGAGGATCTCTGAGGGAGAGGGAGATATTTTAGAACTTAATATTCTTATGAATGGATAGACAGGATAGGCTGCATGATTTTTATCTACCATCGTTTTCTATATTTCTCTGACTGAAGACCGAACACAGTTTAGGACAACTATTCACAGGACTGCCATGGGTTGAAATCAGCTCAACTGCACTTAACAACAACATGACCTCCACACCAAGTGATCCATTATAAAAAGAACCTCCTTTAAGGTGAGCCAGTTGATAGGTGAAAGGTGATATTCTGGTTTACCTGCTCTGAAAACAAACTCTTTTTATTAACTGTATGCAAGATGTAAACGATGATCCCAGACACAGAATGCAATCCTGGAAAGAATGACTTTAATTTAGGGGTACGTGAACATTGATGATAGGGCTGTTGCACAAAGCCTTAGTTCTCCCACCCACACAAATCATTTGCCATGCCACATTCTTTTTCTGAGATGACCAGATGTTCTGGCTGTGAGAAGAGGCTGCCTAACAGAAAATCCCTAGCAACGGTAACCTGCTCTCTTCATGTCTCAGCAGTAGGAGAGATTCATTCAATATGCCTTCCTCTTTGACAGGTACATGTGCCCAAGCGCAGAAGCAGAAGCTGTTGCCAGATATGAGTCACATCTTTCCTGTCCCTTGTTTTTCCTTCATGGCAGCCCAACATTACAAAGCATGGAAGATTGTTTAAGTTGTCACAGAGCAGGATGGTTCTGAACAGTCAGAATCTTCCACAGCAATTTTTCGCACTGCGCATCTGTTGACTTTGCTCCAATTTCCAAAGGGTATCTGGACTTTCAGAAAGCCTTTGACAAGGTCCCTCATCAGAGACTTTTGGCAAAACTAAAGAGTCATGGGATATGAGGCAGTGTACTATTGTAGATCAGGAACTGGATAAATGATAGAAAGCAGAGGGTAGGGCTTAACGGCCAATTTTCCCAATGGAGAAAGGAGAATAGTGGTGTACCCCAGGGATCTGTGCTGGGTCCGCTGCTTTTTGACCTGGAAAAGGGAATAATGAGTGAGGTTATCAAATTTGCAGATGACACAAAACTATTTAAAGTTGTTAAAACCCAAGAGGATTGTGGAAAATTGCAAGAGGATCTTGATAAATTGGAAGACTAGGCATCAAAATGGCAGATGAAATTTAATGTGGACAAGTGCAAAGTTATGCACCTAGGGAAGAACAACCCAAACTATGGTTGCACGATGCAAGGTTCCACATTAGGAACTACCACCCAGGAAAAAGATTTAGGCGTCATTGTGGATAACATATTAAAACCCTCGGCCCAATGTGCAGCTGCGGCCAAGAGAGCAAATAGAATGCAAGGTATCATAAGGAAAGGAATGGAAAATAAAACAAAAGATATTATAATGCCTCTATATCGTTCCATGGTGAGACCGCACCTTGAATATTGTGTGCAATTCTGGTCGCCATATCTTAAAAAGGATATAGTGTTATTATAAAAGGTTCAGAGAAGAGCCACCAAAATGGTAAAGGGGATGGAAGGATACTCCTATGAAGAAAGGCTAAAAAGGTTAGGGCTCGTTAACCTGGAAAAGAGACGGCTGATGATAGAAGTCTATAAATTAATGAACGGAATGGAATGGGTAAACGTAGATCAATTGTTTACGTTATCAGAATATAGAAAGACTAGGGGACATGCAATGAAGTTACAGGGTAAACTATTTAAGACTAATAAAAGAAAATATTTTTTCACTCAACGTGTAATCAAACTCTGGAATTTGTTACCGGAGGATGTAGTAAAGGCTGTTAGTGTAGCTGGGTTTAAAAAAAGGTTTGGACAGGTTACTGGAGGAAAGGTCCATAAACCATTATTAAGAAGGGACCCAGGATATCAATGCTTGACCCAGTACAAGCATTGTGGAACCTGTGTCTTTTGGGGAAACTGCTAGGTGCGTATGACCTAGATTGGCCACTGTTGGAAACAGGATACTGGGCTTGATGGACCTTGGTCTGACCCAGTATGGCATATCTTATGTTCTTATGTAAAACATGTGCGTAAGTTACACGGCAGCAGCTAGAACTTAGCTTGAAAAGTAGAGTTGAGAAGGCAGCCTATGCACGCGCTTTCCATCCCTTGATATAAGAACATAAGAACTGCCATACTGGGTCAGACTAAAGGTTCACCAAGCCCCATGTCCTGTTTCCAACAGTGGCCCAATCCAGCTCACAAGTACCTGGCAGGGCCGGCCCTAGAGTTGGTTGAAGGTGTTGGCACCCTGGGCAAACCTTATGCTTTGTGCCACCACTGGCTATCTAAATCTATTGTTTAGCTTTGAATGCCCTGCTCTTTGCCACCCTCAAGAGGCTGCCACCCTAGGTGACTGGCTAGTTTGTCTAATGGTTAGATATGTCCTGGTACCTGGCATGTCCCAAAAGTAGCCATTCGTCTAACCAAAAACAACACTGCACATTCACAGAGATCACCGAGACCACCAGGCTAGAGCAAAGTGTAATACAAAACCCTTTATTTAAGCCTCGCCCCAGGGGGCTGCTAGGGGCCACCTGGCACGGCCATGCTTTGGCACTGTCTTCGTCAGGGGATTGGCCAATTAAGGCACCTTATGCTTCTTGTGCCTGATCTTAAAGAGAAACTATTTCCCACTTGCAACAACCACACTGGAATTGAGTCATTGCAAGTGGGAAATAGTTTTGTATCACACTTCGCTCTAGCTTGGTGGTCCCAAAAGTAGCCATTTCCATGCTACTTATCCCCAAGGATAAACAGTGGTTTTCTTCTGATCTACCTTAATAACTGTTTATAGACTTTTCCTCCAGGAATTTGTCCAAACCATTTTAAACCAAGCTATACTACCTGCTTTATCACATCCACTGGGAACAAGGTCTAGAGGCCAATTATATGTTGAGAGAAAAAATATTTTCTCCTCTCTGTTTTAAATATACTACTTTGTAGCTTCATGTCGTGTCCCCTAATCTTAAACATATCACTGGGAACACTTCCTCTCAATGCAGCTAGAAATACACTTGTGAACGACGCATTTGTTCGTAAGGGTTAATGCTAGAAAGCTTTTTCAGTCTTGCTTTACTTAATGAAAAAGGTTCTTATGAAATTCTGCACGGGTACGCACATGCAAAAAGGAGGCGCACAGTGAGGCTTTCATATGATATGCACATGGGTGTTCCCAGGACTGGGGATATATCCATGTACCCACATAAAGAGCATGGACACTTCATACCTTCTTAAGAGCAGGTGTAAATTTGGGCAAGAGCATTGGTGCTCTACAGAGGTCATTGTAGGAGTTTATTTCATAGACGCGTAGCTGCCTATGCTGCTTTCATAAAACAGCAGCCAACAGCCCAGTTGGAGTGGAGGAGTAGCCTAATGGTTAGAGCACTGGCTTGATAACTAAGAGACCAGTGTTTGATTCCCAGTAACACTCCATGTGGCCTTTGGCAAGTCACTTAACCCTTCATTGCCTTGAAAGAAAGGCCTGGTAATGTACTTCTGATCACACTGCCAAGAAAACTCAGGAGTCAGCATTGACTCAAAGGCACACATTACATTTTGCAACAACCCAATGTCAATATCAACAGCTCGACATACATCAACAAACAGAGCTCATAAAGAAACAACCTTAATATTCTTTATCACACAAACATTTAAAAACTGAAAAAGTAGTCCAGATTCAACTGCAGGACTTCATAGATGCATCAGCCCCCCTAGATGAACACCAATACAGTTTCTGCCCAAATCACGGAGTTGAAACACTTCTTACAGTATTATCTGACACTCTGTCAAAAGGAATAGATAACTCTAAACAAGCATTTATCGTACTATTCTTGGACATCACTGCAGCATTTGATAGTGTAAACCATCTATTAATGCTAAACAGATTGCAACAGATCGGTATAAAGGCTTCAGTTCTCAATTGGTTTGCATCATACTTAAAAGATAGAACACAAACAGTGAGGATCAACCAAGAAACATCAACAACTTTCAACCAGGAACATTGCCTCCCCCAGGGCTCTGCCCTCTCAGCCCTCCTTTTCAACTTATATCTGCAGCCTATTTGCTTAATTCTAAAGAGATTCTGAGTATACTACCACATATATGCGGATGACATTATTTATTTATTTAACATTTCTTATATACCGCCTTTCATGATATCAAGGTGGTTTACATTGAACAAACTGAAGTTACATTGAACAGGGCATTATAACTTGGAGATAACTATTTTATAGGGAACATGGGCAATGGAGGGTTAAGTGGCTTGCCCAAGACCACAAGGAGCACCTGTGGGACTAGAAACCCCAGTCCTTCCGGCCCAAGGTTGCTGTCCACTAGTGGGATTTGAACCCCTGACCTTCTGGCCCAAGGTACCTTGCCCCAACCACTAGGCCACTCCTCCACCATTCATCATACCAAGCTCCCCAACAAAAATACTATCAGAGTGTTTTAAAGAGATCTCACAGTTGGCTTAAAAAACATAATCTCTACATTAATTATTCTAAAACAGAAATACTGTACATCACTAGAAATCAAAATTTTGTACCACCAACATCAATCTGCCTACAGGAATCCAACATCACGGTAAAAAAAAAGAGGTGAAATATTTAGGGGTCACACTGGACCAGACCCTAAGTATGGAAACTCACATAAAAAACACTGTGAAAAAAGTACATTACAAGCTAAAGCTACTAAAACAACTCCGACCACTGATCCATCTACAGGATTTCAAATCAGTTATACAATCTATCATCACCCCCCATTTCAACTTTGCGAACTCCATTCTACAGGGACTATCAAAACAAACCCTTAGAAGGCTCCAACTAGCACAAAATGTAGCAGCTAGATCAGTCCTAAACATAAGAACCATAGGACACATCCCCCCCATATTATCAGATTTACACTGGCTACCAATATACAGCCACATAAGTTACAAAATTCTGGTCACCACCTTTAAAATAATCCACAACCTAGCCCCATCTTTTCTGAATAACCTAATCACATTTGAAACCTCTAAAAGAATCCAAAGAAGCAAAAATAAACGCAAACTTGAAACCCCAAAGGACTTCAGAAATGCCAAAAATTTAACAAATAAAAAAGCATTCTCTCGTGCTGCACCAGCCCTCTGGAACGAGCTCCCTGAGAACATCAGAGAACAAAATGACATTAAAATTTTCCGCAAAAAACTCAAAACATTCCTATTCACCTCCCACTATGGCTCACAGTCCAGTGCTAACACTCAAGCTGATGTCACAACAAGCCAAATAGCAAACCAACTAGCAAGTCAAACTGCGATTCAAATATAAGATTGAAATTTACTGGCAGCAGTCTGATAGAGCAAATAAATCATCATCTATGCTCATCCACTGTACATAGTTAAAGGGTGATGTCACTGATGGAGACGTCGCATGGGAATCTTTCGCAGCTCTTTCCAGAAGCTTTCAGAAGGCTTCTACCATGCATGTGCATATCTTCCTACCAGACATTGCTGCGTCATTCTCCTCAACCTTCTTTAGCCATGGAGCCCTGCGCCATCTTCGTCTCTTTGTATCTCTGTTCTCACATGTTTTAACATTTGTAAGTTTTTTATTTTGCAACTTTCCCATCGTGTGCTGCGTGTAGGGTCCCTTTAGCTTCCTTAATTATGTTTTTCGGTCATATTTTGGTTTCCTTTATTGTTTTTCCATGTCGCCACTCTAGACCACATTTAGGTCTCAGGAGATTCGGCTGTGTTGAGTATTTTTTTTTTTACTTTCATCATTGAACCTTCTGATTTCACCACAGCTATTTTATTGGACGATATGTCCCAGGACTTTGCCAGCACGTTTAAAAAATGCAGCCAGTGTGGCAGGACCATGTCCATTACAGACACCCAAAAATGGTGCCTGCTGTGTCTGGGACCCAACTATAAACGTTCTTCTTGTCTTTTGCACTCATAGATGACATAAAGAGGCACCGAGAAGTCTGATGCATCAACACTGGTATCACTAGCACTGGCCTCTGCAGGCTCAGGAGCTGCATCGGATTCTGGTGGAGTGCTGGCATCACCAGCACCAGCCTCTACATCCTCAGGAGCTGCATTGGATGATAGTGGAGTGTTGCATCACCATTGCCAGTCTCTGCAGCCTCAGGAGCTGCATTGGATGCTGTTGGAGCACTGACATCACCAGCCTCAACCTCTGCTGCCTTAGGAGTTGTACTGGATGCTGATGGAGCATCGGCATCAAAGGTCTTCTTCAGCATTAAAGCCCAAGTACATTGAACATCTGGCAGAGTCTACATTGCATTTATGGCAAGATTCATTGAGTGCCGAGGGTTCGTCGTCTCGACCCTCAAAGATGCCCCAACATGAGGATTGCCCATCCTTCTTGAAGATGAAGGGGCCATGCCAGACTCCACGAGAACAAGACCAGCCTCCTGATGATTCCCTTCAGATTCACAGAACATTGACTGATTCTTCTGTACAAATCTGCTACCTGGACTTCGGTCCATACATTCACCTCTCACTACTGTTTTTGATGGGGATTCCTTATGTGACGGTAGGTTTGACCAATCAGTTTTTCCAAATCTCTTTGGAGACTAGAATCCAACTTCATTCCCGTAAACCCTATTCTTTTCTGTTCCATGCTGCCTTGCCTTTCACACCTCGATTGTTCCCATGTTATTGTTCATGGTTTCCACCTGTTGTGGTACCTTTCTTCCCCTTTTTGTTGTGAGGCAGCTAGTAGCTGGGGAATCCCATATGTGAGCACTTTTCGGTCTTGTCCATAGAGAAAAGAAAGTTACTCACTTATAGCAGGTATTATCCATGGACAGCAGGATACGTTCTCACAACCCCCCCCCCCCCACCCCCCTTGGAGTTGTCTTCTAGTTTAGCTAGTTATTACACTGAGGAGAATGGTGTGGTGATGGCAGGCATAAAGACATGCACATGCATGGTAGAACTCTTCTAAAAGCTTCTGGAAGGAGTTGAGAAAGGTTCCTACATGTGGGCTCTGTTGGTGACTACACCCATATGTCTTATCCTGCTGCCCATGGAGAACACCTGCTACAATTGAATAATTTTGTTGTCTCTCTAGGGGCAATTTATCCAAATGGGTTAGTTTTGCACATACTATGATAGTCATAAACTTTGCTCCTAAGCCAGGGTAGGTGGAGTACGATCTCAGTCTCTCTGCTAACGCTTGCTGTAGTTCTTGCATTGTGTCAAAGAGAACTTCCTTCTGGAGTTCATGTATAGGTAATTTATCAAGATGTAATTGGAAATTCCGCTTAAATCGGGCCTATGGCTCCAGATACCATGGGAAATATTTCTCTATTTTTCTAACACATTTCTTAGTCTGTAACTGAAATTCTTGGTACTTAAGAATATTCTCCCTCCATGAGATTCACAGAATAGTCACTTGGAACAGACACCTGTATTATAAATGTCTTTCTGGTGGTTTTCTCCTTTACACTATGCTGTGCTTAGTCACATCCAGTTTCTTATCTGTCAGAATGGGAATGTCCCAAGTTATTAGAACTTCTGCATTCTGAATAATTCTCTTAGGGTCATGAACCTGGTGCTTTTCTGTTACAGTGATGTAGTGCTTACAAAGTTTTCAGTGGATGAGACATGCCACCTTGTTGTGCCTTTCTGTATTATAGAAATTTTCTGCCATCAGAACTTCACAGCCAGTTACAAGGTGGGTAACCATTTCCAGCTCTGTTTTACAGAAACTGCATATTCCTGTTTTACCAGTCTTCTCAGTGCTCACTGTGAACCATCTTGTCTGTAATCCATCGTCCTTGGACTGCAACTATCAATCTCTCATCCTTAAGTTTCAATGTGCCTCTCCTTAACCACTTTATGTATCCTTGTTTGATCAATAAATGGCTCCTGGAGTAATTTGTTTGTATTTCCCACTGTATTTATGCATTTGTCACGTGTTCCTCATTTGCTGGTCTAATTTTTGAAGATTCTTTTCTCTTGTTTTGCAAATTCTGTCTCTTCATTCCCTGGGTATATTGGTGGATTCTCATCCATGTCTTCTGCTCGTCGGAATGCCTGTCTTAGTTTGATAATGGAGATAGCTTGTTACCATTGACTTTGTACTGCAACACTTCTCATGCATTCAGATCTGTTGATGCTGTTTAGTAAGCTTGGAGGCCTATGATGGTCGCTCAGTATGTATAATCCATTTCTATGAGGCCCATTCCTCCTTCAGCTCTAGGGATGTACAGTCTCAGCATACACTGATTTTTATAAGCCTCCTTATAGGTATGGCATTTTCTCGTTCATACATCTAGTTTCTCAAGATATTTCAGAAGCCAGTCTACAATTCCAAAGCTATATGAGAGTCCAGGGATTGCAGGCTGATTGATGGCTTGTGTCGTATTCTTTAATTTAGTGCACATTCCAGAATCCGCTTCAGACTCTTATAATGCTCTTTGCTGGTCTTTTCTCTTCACACTTTATGCTGAATTGTTGGGTACAGGTAAATGGAGCTCACTCCAAGAATGAGGTTATCAATGGTGTGCTGTACGGATTTGTCCTTGGTACTGATTCTTTTTAACCTCTTTATTAATGATATTGCGTAAAAGCTGTTGGGTAAGGTTTGCCTCTTTGCAGATGATATCAAAATTTGCAATAGAGTAGACACCCAGGAAGGAGTAGATAACATGAGGAGGGATCTGGCTAAATTTGAATAATGGTCAAGAATTTGGCTGCTGAGATTTAATGCTAAAAAATGGGCTGCAAAAATCCAAGGGAGTGGTACAGTGTAGGGGGCTAAGTACTTCTCTCCACGAAAGAAGAGCGGGACCTAGGTGTGATTGTTACTGATGATGTTAATGTGGCTAAACAGGTAGAATAGGCAACAGCAAAAGCCAGAAGGATGCTTGGGTGCATAGGGAGAGGAATGGCCAGCAGAAGAAAGAAGGTGATAGTGCCTCTGTATAAGTTTCTGGTGCGACCTTATTTGGAGTATTGTGTGCAGTTCTGGAAACCGCACCTTCAAAAGGATATACACAGGATGGAGTTGGTGCAAAGGGTGGTTACTAAAAGTTAAAAAGCATATGAGGACAGATTTAAAGATCTTAATACGTATATGTTAGAAGCAGTGTTTTTCAACTGGGGTTCCGGGGAACCTAAGGGTTCCATGAAAGCCAGCTAAGGGTTCCGCCGATGGTCAGTAAAAATATAAAAATAATGGCAGAAATTGTCAGAAACCAAGTTTTTAGTACCATTAATGTGAGGTAATTAGTCGTTGTTTATCCACATCATTATTGTCTCCATCGATGCCCTAATGAGCATTTAGCGTTTGAATTAATTTTCATAACTGTAATAACTACGTCCCTCACATGTCTCCTTGCGTGTGCTCTCTAAGAATAAAGGCGTGGGCAGGGTCCCGGTGCCTGCTCGTAACCGGGTGCTCTGCCCGGCGCGGGACCCTGCTCGTGCACGGGGAGAGAATTGGTGCTGCGGCGGGCCATGCACGCGGTGCATTTTTTGAATTGATTGGCTCCGCTCGGGAAGGGGAGTGAGCAGAGCCAATCAGGGTGCAGGCTGTCATGTGCTCCAGCGTGCGCGATCCTGGCTGGAGCACAGGCAGTGTGGCGGGAGGCCCTGCAGCATCGTGGTGTGAGAGGCTCTTGGAGTGCAGCGACGGTGTTGGTGGTCGGAGGGTGAAGGGAGCAGAAGACAGTCGCGTTTGGACGCAGGGAGAGAGCCTGTGCGGCGGCGGCGTTGTGGTGGTGCATCGGAGCGGGCACGGCTGGAGCAAAAGCCCCCAGAGCAGGCGAGTGGCAGGCGGGCTGAGGGGTTGGGCTCAGGAGCCAAGGCAGTGCCTGTTTGACGTGCGGTAAGCAGGCCTCGGGATTTTTGGAGGGCGGTGAGGAGTGACAGGGCAGAGCTCCAGGAGTTGGCCGGTTTAAAAAACAAAAAACAAAAAAACAACAACTATATATACGGGATGGCTGGAACACAGCCGGCAAGAGGGGGAGAGGCAGGGGGGGGGGCCGGGCTGACAGGGGGAGGCAAGGAAAGGGGCAGAGGGGGCGGGGGTTGGACAAAGCGGTGCAAACAGGGTCTGGGAGTACAGGAAAAACGGGGGTTGGGAAAAGGGGGGGAGAGGTGTTCAGGGTTTGGTGAGGGGGCATAGGGGTCCAAGTACAGGGGAGGGGCATATTGAAGGTACCACGGGGCAGGCTGAGGGTGTTGGGCCTCAGGAGCTGGCAGTGGCCCCAGTGGTAGGGGCAGTGGAGACCCCAGTAGGAGTAATGGGGCGCAGGGGGGGACAGACAGATGGGGTGGAAGGGGGGCTTCAGGGTATGGGTCAGGAGCGAGGGCAGGGGTGGGGAGTAGGCCCCTTGGGCCAATGGGGGGTGGGACCTAGGCAGGGATTTGGGGCGGCGGGGGGGGGACGGTTGGGGGTGGATGTCTCCGGTTGGGGGTTTGGCTCCTCCTGTTGTGGGTATGTTCCCTTTTGGGTTGTATGGGCTGTCAGGGCAGCGTGCAGGGTGGGAGCACTGGTTGGGGGGGGGGCAGGGATCATCCAGGTCGGATTGGGCTGGGGCATGGCCCCTGAGTTGTGCTCCAGGCTTGTCTTCGTTGGGTTTTCCCATTTTGTCTTCAAAGGTACCATACATGGCTGCTCCGGGTAATGGTCCGTCAGCGGTGGTATCCTGCAGCGAGAGGAGTATGGATTCGAGGCCCCCCGCGGAGGCGGGAGCAGCAAGGGTCGGCGTCCAGGCTTCTGGGGCAGAGGATCTGCAGCGGCCGGGGGGGCCTAGAGGCGATGGGCTACTCTCGTCAGAGGACTGCAGCGTTGAGGACAGGCCAGGTGAGTTGAGGGTGGCGGACAGGAGCGAAGCGTTGGAGCGAGGGTCGCGGGCCGAGCGGTCAGGCAAGGCGCGCAGAAAGAAGAAGCGCGCATGTCGATATCGGCACAGCTCCTCGTCTTCCTCCTCATCGTCGTCTGATTTGTCTGAAGCGTCGGAGGTTGCCGGGGGGGGGGCATGGGGCGGCCGTGGGGGGAGGGGTGGAGGGGAGTATAGCAGGTGTGGGATCTGCTTCGTTGGCTACGTTGTCAGAATTGTGGGAGGGGGTCCCAAAGAAGTTGAGGCGAAAGATTAGGAAGCGGAAATATATTGATATTTTTCGTTTGCTAGAGGGGAGGAAGTGATCTGGGGACAGTAAGAAAAAACGGAAGGAAGACGAGAAGGCGGGTCAGCTTTGGAAAGTGTCGCGGAATGTAGTTAATTGGGTGCGATCGTTCTTGCGGTTGGCAAGCGTGTGGGGGCAACATTTTCCTCACCAATATGGGATGTTGTTGTCCTATGCTGATTCGATTCTTGAGGCGTCTCAAGTGCATGAGGGATGGTCGTGGCTTAATTATGATGAGATGTTTCGGGATAAAATGGAGGATAACAAGTTGTTAACGTGGGGCACGCAAGACATTAACCTTTGGCGAACGCAGATGTCAGTTAAGGGAGGGGGGTGGGGGAAGCGGGGGTAAGGTGGGGACGGTGGTGGCGGGGGGGCGGCGCATTCCTTTTGGGGGGGAATCGCCACAGGACAAGCGAGGCCGGCCCCCAGTGGAGGGGGTGATGTGTGCTGGAGGTTTAATAGGTCGATGTGTCCCTTCCTGGATTGTAAATTCCGTCACACGTGCTCGATCTGTGGAGGTCCCCATGCGGCAGCAAAATGTGTTAAAAAGGGGCCCGGGGCTCAGCCGACGACTGGGCTCAAGTAAGTGGGGGCCATTCGAGCTCGCCCCTTCGCCGATTCAGGTTCCGCTCTTCTGTAAGTGGTTGCGTTCTTATCCGCGGAGGCGGGATAAGTTAGTGTTGCAATTGGGATTTCGTTTGGGTTTTGTGTTTCCAGTGCATGGGGTTGTTGCGGGTTCCTCAGCACGAAATTCACCCAGTGTGCAGCGTTGGGGGGCGATAGCTCGGGTGAAGATAGCGGAGGAATTGCGGTTGGGCAGAATAGCGGGGCCTTTTCGGCAGCCTCCGTTCCCGGATTTTGTGGTATCGCTGTTAGGAATTATTCCGAAGAAGGAACCGGGGAAGTTTCGGCTGATACACAATTTGTCTGCCCCGGCTGGGGCCTCCGTGAATGATTTGATTCCGCGGGACTTGTGCACGGTTCCTTATGCGTCGTTTGACAGGGCTGCGGAATTAGTCAGGAGAGCGGGGCGAGGGGCGTTGCTGGCAAAAGTCGATATCGAGTCGGAATTTCGCTTGCTGCCGGTTCATCCGTCTTCCTTCAGGTTGTTGGGTTTTCAGTTCGAGGGGGAGTTTTATTTTGATAAGTGTATGCCCATGGGGTGTTCAGTATCTTGTGCTTACTTTGAAAAGTTCAGCTCTTTCTTGCACTGGCTGTTGGTGCGGAGAGTGGGAAGGGTGGAGGTGGTCCATTATCTGGATGATTTTTTATTTGTGGGTGAGGCAGGGTCAGTAGGGTGTAGCGAGCTGTTGGTTGGTTTTGGTGGTTTAGCTCACGAGTTGGGGGTACCGTTGGCGGAAAGTAAGACGGTGGGCCCGACGACGAGGTTGACCTTTTTAGGAGTGGAGTTGGACTCGCAACGTTTGGAGGCAAAATTGCTATCGGAGAAGGTGGAAAAATTGAGGGTGCTGGTGGCTAATGCCTTGGCATCGTCTAAGTTGAATCTGCGGGAGCTGCAGGCTTTAATAGGATCTCTTAACTTTGCGTGTAGGGTCATTCCCATGGGGAGGGTGTTCATTAGGCGCTTGGCGGCGGCGACTGCGGGGGTGCGGAAGCCTCACCATCGTATAAGAGTGTCCAAAGTGATGCAGGAGGATTTGCAGATTTGGGATCTCTGTTTACGGAATTTAATGGCACTTCGGTATTGCGGGAAGCGGAGATCTCCAGTGAAGATTTGCAGCTGTATTCGGATGCGGCTGGTGGAGTTGGTCTGGGAATATATTTCAGCGGGGCTTGGTGTGCTGAAAGATGGCCGCAGGAATGGGAGGCTGAGGGGCTTTTGAGGAATATTACCTTTCTAGAACTGTTTCCAATTTTAGTGGCGCTTGCGTTATGGCCGGACAGATTGGCCAACCGTAGGGTTGTGTGATGGTGTGATAACGAGGTGGTGGTGGCAGTCGTGAACCGGTATACCCCACGCTGCAGTACGGTAGCGGCATTAATGCGTCAAGTCATTCTAGCCTGTTTGCGTTTGAACGTGGATTTGAAAGCCCGCCATATTCCTGGTCGTACTAATGAAATCGCTGATGCTCTTTCTCATTTGCAGTGGGAGCGGTTTCGGCAGTTGGCACCGGAGGCGGACGAGGAAGGGTTCGGGGTCCCTTGGAGCTTGTGGAGCTGTGGCCTACCGAGATGAAGAACCTATTACAGAATTTGGTAGCGGAGCGCAAGTGGGAGTCTTACCGACGGGGGTGTGAGCGAGTGTGGGAGTATATGTGCGGCATGGGGTGTGTTGGGGGCGAGGTGTCAGAGTATCTGCTGGGGGGGTATGTCGGGTGGGCGAAGGAGAGGGGGTTGACGAGATCGGCAGTGCGGGGGCATCTAGCGGGGTTTTAATTTTTTGGCAGGGCGCAGTGCGGGGGCGCTTAGCTCGGCGGTTAATGCAAGGGTGGGAGCGGGCGCTGCCAATGCGGCACGATCGGTGACTTCCGATTACCCATGACTTGTTGAAGCCCTTGTGTCATGGGTTGCCGGGGGTGGCGGCATCGCCCTACGAGGTCATTCTATTTAGGGAGGTATATTGTTTGGCGTTTTTCGGGGCCTTTAGGGTCGGCGAACTGGCTACTGATTCGGTTAAGGCTGGTTTGGGTAATTGTTTGCAATTGCAGCACGTGTGGAGGGAGCCGGGGCGCATTCGTGTGCTGTTAGCCAAATCCAAAACTGACCAAAAGGGTAAAGGATTGTGGGTGGTGCTTGGGAGGATCGGGGGAATTACTTGCCCTGTGGCTGCCATCGAAGAATACTTGGGTGTGCGCCCGGTTGGTCGCGAAGGGCTGTTCGTGCATGAGAACTCTTCATCCGTGACCAGATATCAGGTGACGGCGGTGTTGCGCATGGCCCTGCACAGGATCGGCGAAGATCCGGGGTTGTTTTCAGCCCACTCTTTTCGCATCGGGGCGGCCACCAGTGCGGCAGCGGCGGGTCTGTCGGGGGAGCAGATCCAGAGTATTGGCCGATGGTGGTCTAGGGCGTTTCAAGGTTATGTGCGGCTGTGAGGCGCCCTTTAGGGTTGGGGGGGTATTAATGCTGTTATTTTCTGTTGCAGGTGTGGGGCGGGCGGCGAGGGGCTGCTGGCTGATAGGACACTCCTTTGTCTTTTGGGCTGGGCAGAGAGCAGCAGTGCGGCCTATCGGGATGAATCTAGGACTAGATCCAGCTCAGGTGGCGATTTCATGGCTGGGTAAGCGGGGGCTGAGGTGGCCTCAACTGCTGCCTTTGCTTCGTCATCATCTGCGGGTTCGAGGGCGGCCAGCGGTCGTGCTGGTGCATATGGGGGGCAACGATTTGTCGGAGTGGTCCTGCAAGCAGCTGATCAGGGCGGCGAAGAAAGACTTGACGGCTCTGCTCCATTTGCTGGACAGAGTCGTCTTGATATGGTCGGACATTATCCCGAGGCCGTTGTCCTGGGAGCAGTGGAGATGGTCCCAAGGACTGACCAAGATAAATCGGCAGATTGGGAGATGGGTCTGCGAAAAAGGGGGGTATCGGGTGCAGCATGCCTGGGTTGATGTAGCCTGTACAGGGTTGTTTAGAGCGGATGGTGTGCACCTCTCGCCTGTGGGGATGGACTTGCTCTTGAACGACTGGCAGGAGGTGTTGGAGAGAGTCGTTCGGGATGAGCCACACTGGTCGCAGCTTACTGTAGGTTTGGGGGGCGGCACAGGTAAAGTTGGGCCTGTGCTGGTGGCGGGATCCCGGAGGTTTCCGGGGTCCGGAGCCTTAGGCGACTTGGGACGGGGGCGTGGTGCCCTCGACCCGGACTACCCCTGGAAGACTTTTGATAGTAATATGGCGAAGTCGGATAGGGGTGGTCGGAACGTTGCCGGTGGTGTGACCATGGCTGGAGCGGAGGCGAGGTCGCTTTGCTAATAGCATGGCTGGTGACATATCGCTCCGCTGGGGGGGGGGGGGGTTGTGAGATCATTGTTCCTGTTATTGTTTGGATGTTGTTGGAAATAAAGCTGCGACCAGTTGTCACCACACTTGGCTATCAGTGCAATTTGTGGGAAGGGTAAAAGAGAAAGCTGTTGAGGAAAGAAGGGTGGGGGTTGGGGGGGGGGGGAAGCAAGGTTATAAGGAAAAGGGTGAGCGCCGGGTCTGGCTACCCGGTTACATCCTGTTCTTCATTACAATAACACTGTTTCTTTTGCTTTACCATGGACCGATTTATGAAAAAGAGAAAATTAGATGATGGCACAGCTGACGACCAAACTAAAACTCAGGAGCAGTCGACTGAAGCTACAGCTAAAACCGCGTCATGTGAACAGCACGTGCCAAAAATTGACATTGTCGGTTGAAATATTAAAGTTTGTCTCTACAGTGACCATTACTTAGCTATGGGATTCACTTGGGCGGGAGAACCAGACTGCCCTTTACCAATCTGTATTGTCTGCGGAGAAAAGCTTACCAATAGTGCTAATGCGTCAGCTAAATTGAAGTAACACTTAACAATCAAGCATCCGGATTTAGCGCAGAAGAATATGGCGTACTTCGAGAGGGCACTAAGCTCAAATAAGAAACAAGCCGTTAAATTCGAGAAAAGGTTCAAGATAAGTGACAAAGCTCAAGAAGCAAATTATGCTGTCGCGGAGATCATTGCAAAGAAAATGAAATTGCACACTATCGCCAAAACCATAATCCTACCGGCATGCCGAGAACTTGTGCGAATTATGTTTGGCGAGAGTGCCATATCTGATATCAATGTCATTCCACTGTCTGACAATACGATAAGCAGACATATTTCAGAAATGAGCAGCGATATTGAAAATCAAGTTTTAGCGAAGATAAAGAATCGTGAATTCTTTGCACTACAGATGGATGAAAGCATCGATGTTAGCAATAAATCACAGCTTATGGTGTTTGCACGTTTTATTGACAATGGAGCTATTGTTGAAGATTTTTTCTGTTGTAAAGAATTACCAGAAACAACAAAAGGACAAGACATTTTTGATGTTGTCAATTCATATTTGCAATCCTGTGACTTGAAGTGGAAAAACTGCATTGGAATTTGTACAGATGGCACCCCTGCTATGATGGGAAATGTCAAAGGTTTTGTTTTGCTGGTGCAACAAATGATTCCAGCTATCATGATCACGCACGGTTTCATCCACAGAGAAGCACTAGTTGCCAAAACAGTAGGAGTCAAGTTAAAATCTGTACTGGACATGGTGGTGAAAATCATTAATTATATGAAGATGAGACCTCTGAAATGTCGCCAGTTCGCCAAACTTTGTGAAAGCATGGAAGCGGATCACGTCACACTCATTCAACACACAGATGTACGATGGTTATCTCGTGGAAAAGCTTTATCTTGTTTCTGTGAGCTGAGAGAGGAAATGCTGATGTTCTGTTCTCATGAAAACGTGAAGGATTTTAAAGAAGTGCTCAGCAGCGAGTACTGGTGTTCCAAAGTAGCTTATTTGGCCAATATAGTTCATAAATTGAACATTTTAAACAGTAGAATGCAAGGCAGAAATGAAAATATCTTGACTTCAACAGACAAAATAAACAAATTTCTGAAGAAATTGCTAATTTGGAAGAAGCATGCATCTGCTGGAAATTTGGAAATGTTTCCCAGTGTTGTTAAAATAAATTATGAAGAAATTCTTCCGTTGATTGTGACCCATTTGGATGCTGTGTTGAATAGTCTCCAAAAATATTTTCCTTCCATATCTGTTGACCAGTACGACTGGGTTAGAAACCCATTTGTGAAATTTGAATCGTGCCAAGGACAGTTTACTTTGAAGGAAGAGGAACTCGTTAGCATTGTGAGTGACAGAACACTGAAGCTAAAACATGCAGAGTTGAAATTGGATGCGTTTTGGTTACTAGTTGAAAACGAGTATCCAGCTATCGCTGAGAAAGCGTTGCGACTTCTGTTGCAGTTTTCAACTTCTTACATGTGCGAGATCGGATTTTCTGCTATGAGTACTATCAAACACAAGAAACGAGAACGACTTTTGTCCGTCGAAGATGAACTTCAGGTGTCTCTCTCGAATATACGGCCACAAATTAAACTGCTTTGTAGAAATCACCAAGCACAAGTTTCGCACTGAAATGTTCACTAGTACAAGCTAATTCTAACATGTAACAATAATATAACTTTCTTAGTAACTAGTAATATTGGCTATTCTAGCCACACAAGTTTATTTTTGATTTTAACTACAATTATAGTGTTACACACATACATCTGTATCAATGGTGTTTTTTCATAAATAACTAAGTGATGTTTCTGTCCATTTGAAATAGAGAAGTCCTTGTATCATTGAAGGGTTCCACGAGCAATCTAAATGCTTCAAGGGGTTCAGTTACAATAAAAAGGTTGGAAAACATTGTGTTAGAGGAAAGGCGGGATAGAGGAGATATGATAGAGATGTTCAAATACCTCAGTGGCATAAATTCACAGGAGGATCTTTATCAATTGAAGGCAAACTCTGCTATGAGGGGACATAGGATGAGGGTGAAAGGGGATAGACAAGAGTAATATGTAGAAATCTTTCTTTATGGAAAGAGTGGTAGTTACGTGGAAGAGTCTCCCAGTGGAGGTAATAGAGACAAGGACATTGTCCCATGTTTTCTTGAATTCAGATAAACACAGAGGATCTCTAAAGGAAAAAAGTGGACTATAGTAGTTGATATGGAAGGGCAGACTAGATATGATGGCAGAAAAAGACCAGATGGCCTGTTTCTATGTTTCCCTTACTTCTTGCAAAGTAATAATACATTCGCAAGGAAACTGAAAATAAAAAGTAGCCCCAAGGGCTAAAACCTGAGCCTTGAAATCCAGGAACTGCTTCCTATGAAGCTGCGTGCTCCTTGTAACATCCGGAAAAACATTTAACTTCTATCCACAGAAAATAAGCTTCAAAGATTTTAACTTTTACTTCTTCAGAAGAAAAAGTAACCAGAAGTACAGCATGCTTAGAAATAGTACCAGTTGAGTCTTCCAAGAAGGCTGTAAGATTCCAACTCCCAGATGGACGGACTACATCCAGATCCCCTTCCACAGGGCTAACTTCCTAAGACTTGTTTGGAATATAATAAACCTGTACTACCTCAATAGCATCAGAGACTTTTAACACGTCAGTAAAGTATTTCTTTAACAAAATTTCTGCAGAAAGTAAATGAGTACAAGGATAATCGAGAAATCTTCATGCAAGGCCGCGGGGCAGGGTCCCGGCGGCCGAGGGTAACCGGGTGCTCGGCTGGTGCGGGGGCCCTGACCCGCGGACGTCATCGGCCGGGGGGCGGGAGCATGATGACGTGGAGGGCGCCGAAAAGATGGTTGGCTCCAGCCATGCGCGGGAGCGCGGTGGAGTCTGGGAGGCGGGAGGCGTGTGGCCTGCGGGGGGAGGAGCCAGGAGTCGGCAACGGCTGCCGAAGCTCCTGCTCCTCCCTGGGGACGAGGCCGGTTTGTGGTGCAGGATCAGGCGGCTCAGCGTGGGCGCTGGCGGGCTACGGGAGCGGGCGCAGCAGGGCGCGGGTGAGCGGTGACGAGAGCCCATGGGCCAGGTGGGTCAGTTCGATGGCGCGTAGGTGACCGAGCGCGTGGCGCTGGGGGCGAGGGCCGTCGGGGTGCCGTCGGTGCGGCATAATTGTTGGGCCCCACGTGCGACGGCGTGCCCTGCAGGGGAGGCCAGTGGCTGCTGTGGCATTGGCGCTTTCATCTTGGCGCTCTGGATGTGCTCCTGATTGTTTCAGGGGCGCAGCAAAACGAGACGGGGGCATTTCAATTGCTGCGATTTGACTGTGCCCGCACGTGGAGGGTTGTTGGGGATGGTGCGGGCTGCGTTCCGGGTTGCTGTTCGGTTGCTGGTGATTCAGCGATGGCGGATAGTTCCCAGGCTTGTGCTCCTGCAGTGGTCAGTGTGGTGCAGGTGTTCAACTGCTTTGTTCAAGTTGATTTTGGTTCCTGGTTTATGTGAGAAATGTGGGGTGTGTGTGAAGTGCGGTTCTATTTTGGAGGATGTATATCTATTAAAAAAATAAAAATAAAAAAGGGGGCGCACTCGTCTGGCCGGGGGTTTGGGGCGCGTTCCGGAGGTTCCGGTTCCTGCCCCTTTGTTGCGAGGGGCACGGTTGGCGGGGTCGGCCCGGTTCGGGTCCTGCGGCGCCTGGGTTTTGCGGGCCCTGTCGGGTGTGGGTGCTCGGCGGTGGTTGCGGGGGGTGGGATGCTGGGCGGGATGGACCTTGGTCTGACCCAGTAGGGCCTATCTTCTGTTCTAAGTTGGGGCGGAGGTGCCCAGATGGGCGCTCAGGGGTGGAGTTATGGGTTGACGGCGTGCAAAGGTGGGGGGGGGGGCTGTTCTTGGTTGAGGGCATCAGCAGAAGGGGGGGGGGGATAGCCCGGAGCAGGGCATATCTCGGAGCCGGGCATATCTTCTGTTCTACGGTAGGGCAGGGGATCTGGATGGGCGCTTTGGCGTGGGGGGGCGGTTCTTGGTTGGGGGTGTCAGTAAAAAGGGGGGAGGATAGATCGAGCGGGTCGGGTAGACAGGCTGAGAGGGCTCGAGGGGTGTGGCATCGGGTGAATGGTGCGGGCTCGTGGGTGGCGGTCCTGGGGTTGGGTGAAGGGGGGCTGCTCTGGGGCTACGGGGGGGGGGCTCGGGGACGATGGGACTGTGGGTCGGTTCCCGGGAGGCGCTCGGGGGTGGGGGTTCGTCTGCGCCGGCTTCTCGTTGGGGGGGCTGGTAGTGGTCGGTGCGACTCTTCACCGGTTGGGGGGGCGGCTTGGGGGGTGGGGCCTCGGTTCTTACGGGGGGAGGAGTAATCTCGTAGTGGGGATAAGGTAATTCAGGCCGGGGGGTTGGGGGTTTTAGTTCCCACTGGGGGGCTGTGGCCTGGGAGCCGGTGGGACTGGGGTTTCTTGTCCCACGGCTGTTTTTTGTGGTCTTGGGCTGGCCCCTTAACCCTCCATTGCCCCTTTTTTCCCTGTACAGAGGGGGTGGGTGTCTAACATCCCCATGTGTCCATGTCCCCCCCCCCCCACTTGGGTTGTGGCCGCTTTGGTGGGGAGGCGCTATATACATCCCAGTAATAAATGCAATAAACACATCCGGGGGCGGACTGGTTGCGGGCTGGGCTCCTTCGGTTTTTTTCGGTGGTCTCCCCATCTTGTGTTTTCTTTGTTTGCTTTGTCTCCACAGGTGTCGATATGACCGCTGCCACGGGGGCGGTGGCCAACGGCATGCTGTGAGGTGCAGGTGGCCGACTGCGAGCGGTAAGCACGAGACCGGCTGCAGTGGCCGTCCGCGGATGGTGGACGCTTGCGGCCTTTGCCATCGATGGCCAGGTGGCTGAGACAGGGACTGCAGGTGAGTTGCAGGCGGACCGGGGGGGGGGGTGGTGGGCGTAGGGGATCGCAGGGTGGAGCCGGGCTATACGCGTGGTGGAATTGGGGCTGTAGGTCGGGGTGGCTCCCCTGTGTGCGGTCATTCCCTGCGGCATGCGCTACCTATTCGCACGGGAGGTCGCCTTCCCAGTTCGTTCTGGGGATTACGGAGGTGGCTTTGACAGGATCAGCGTCTCGGGGAGGGGGTATTTGGGGGGCAGGGAGGGGGTATTTAGGGGGTGGGGGGGTTCCCGGATGGTTTTGGAGTCCGGTGTATGGCAGTCGTGGGAGCGGCACAGCTACGAGGTCCTTGTGTTCTGCCTTTCCGCTTTGGGTCGGGTATGCATGGGAGGTCTTCCGTCTACAAAAAAAAAACAAACGCAAAAACGAACCCGATAATGCCAACGACGAATCGCGACTGTTGGCGTTTTCCTGCATGGTCGGTAAGGTGGGGCATGCCAGTAATGCTAACATCCCGTGGGGTAGGCCGCGGTCGTGCTGCTTGGGGATTGGTCGGTTCTGTAGGTTGTCCGGGTGGGGCGCGGCTGGCACGGGGGTTGCGGAGTCAGTTTGCCTTGAGGTCCATGTCGTGGGCTCTGCGGCACGGGGCTGTTTTGTGTGGAGGTGCATGGCATTAGACTGTTCAGCTTCGGTGGCGTCCTTGCAGTTGGTGTACTTACGGGTTAGTTTTTTTATTTAACTATTTTATTTTTTTATTTAACTGCATTTATATCCCGCTTTTCACCGGGTCAAAGCGGTGTAACATGTAACATAGGGAGGGGTAATTTCTTTTAGGGTGGGGCCATCACCAGGGTCAACAATTAATGATTATGGGTAGACATGGACATGATTTGCTTCTGCTAAATCTAAGTATTAGGTCATGGTGGTGTTTCTGTTGAGAGATGTTCACGGAATAGGATTGTCTTCAGCTGTTTCTTAAATGATGTGATGTCGTTGTTGTTCTTGATGTGGTTTGGTAGAGAGTTCCAGAGGGATGGAGCATAAAGTTCGAATGCTCTGTTGCAGGTCCGTTGTGTGGATTTGGTTCTTTTGTGGGGGACAACGATAGAGTTATTGGAGGAATGTCTGGTTGATCTGTTGTGGGATGGTCGAGGCAGTAAGGAGTGTAGTGAGGTGTTCCGTGCTTGGTGGATAGTTTTGTGGATGAGTAAGATGGCTTTGTACTTGATTCTTGCTTGCAGTGGAAGGAGGTGAAGGTCTCTTAGGATTGGGGTGATGTGCTCCCGTTTTTTTTCATTTTGAATAATCCTTGCTGTAGTATTTAAGGCAGTACGGAGGGAGTTGGTGTGCGAGGCAGGAAGTCCATGATAGATTATGTTGCAGAAATCCAGATGAGGGAGTGTCACAGCTTGCATCACTGTCCTAAAGTCGTGAGGTTCTAGGAGGGGCCGGAGTCATTGGATAGTTTTGGCTTTGTGGAATATCATCCCAGCGGTTTTGTTGATTTGTTGTTTGAAGGTGAGAGCTTGATCAATGATGACGCCTAGATATCTTATTTGAGGCTGGATTTGTATTTGTGTGGTTCCCATGTTGAGGTGGGTAGGTGGTTTGAAGTCAGGTTCTTTTGTTACTATTAGGGCTTCGGTTTTCTTTATGTTGATGGATAGATTGTTCTCCTGTAGCCAGTTGGCCACGTCGTTGAAGCAGGCTGATAGCTGTTCATTTTTTGGGTTGGTGGTTGTAATTGGTGCATAGAGCATTATGTCGTCGGCGTAGATGTGGAAGTTGATGTTGTGGGTGCGTATGATTGAGCATAGTGGACGGAGATATATGTTAAACAACATGGCTGATAGGGTGGATCCTTGGGGTACTCCTTGAAGTTGTTGGTAGGGGGGCGAAGGTGTGGAGAGGGTGCGAATCCGTTGCTGTCTGTTAGTTAAGTAGGACCTGAACCATTGGAGTACAGTGTCTTTGATTCCGATTGTTTGTAGTCTGTGTATGAGGATTTCGTGTGAGATTGTGTCGAAGGTCGCTGATATGTCTAGGAAGATCAGGATGTATCCTGAATTTTTTTCTTGTGTTCCGATGATGAGTGTGTTCATTAGGATGGTCATGAGGGTCTCAACTCCATGTAGTGGCCGGAAACCGTGTTGCTGTGGGTCAAGTATGTCGTTGGTGTCCAGATACTAGCTTTGGGAACGGCAGGTCGGTGAGGCACTTGACTTGCAGCATGACCTGCGTAAGGACCTGCAGTTGTGTTGCGTAGGGCTTGGGGGGGGGGGTTCTGGCGGGTTTGGAGGGTCCGGGCCACACCTCTGCTTGCGCGGCTTAAGCGGGGACTTCGCTGTGGGGGGTGGCGTTTTCCTCGGGGAGTAGGGGTCGAGTAGGGAATGGGTGCTGGCGGGCAGTACCATCAGGGGGTGTTGGGAGCTATTTCATTGTGGGGTACGGCAGAGGGCCCGGTGTTGGGGCTTACCTCTTAGGCCGGGAGCTTACGTTGCGGAGCTTGGGACTGTCTCCCTTTGGGGGGGAAGGTCGTAATGGCAGGGGCTGTTAGCGACTGGGGGCGGGCTTCTCCGTAATTTGTGTTACCGATCTTCCCGGCCCCTGCTGGCGGGGTTGCCGAGGTAGTGGGCGGTGTCAACTCCAGGGGAGCGGAGACTGCTCCGAGGTCTGTGGAATTAATGGGCCGGCATGTGGCTTTGGGGGTAGGTGATGGCTGGGGGAGAATTTCGCGGGCATGATGGCTATTTAGACATGGGTATGACCGCTATTTGGGCTGTGGCCGCCAGTCATCGGTCCGGGTATTCCGTCAGGGGCTGTGTGGCATGTGGACGGCTCATGGCAGGTTTGGCTGTACTCCGCCTTGGGCCTTAAGTGAGTTGTTGCCAAAGGGGGGCTGGCGAGTCGAGCGCAGCCACGAGCAGGGTGGGGGGGGGGACGCTGCATCAATCGGCAGTGGTGTGCAGCGGTGTGAGCACGTGGCGGCCGGATGTGGGGCATCGGTCTTGCGTGGCCCTGCTGGTTCTCACGGGGTGGGGGACGAGCTTTCATGTCCCCGATGAAGGACGGTGGCGGTGCAGACAGGTTAGGAGGTCCTGCATGAAGCCGCAAGAGGAATGCATTCCGGCTGGAGAGGGGGGGGTTTCGGGCTCAGGGCCTCTGGGTGCCGGGTGGCGGTTCCGCGTGGGGGCTACCGGAGACTTGCTGCTCTGGGTGGCGAAAGTAGGATGTCAGGTCTGCTGCCTCCTTCTTCCGGTTAACGGGGACTTGCTACTCTGCTTCTCCGGGCAGCCTGTGCAAGTCTGCGGCCTCCCGTCCGGGCCAGGGTGCCTGGTATACTGCGGGGCGTTCTATCTGGGTGGGGCTGTGGTGAGCTCCGGCGGAGCTGGTGTGGGTTGTGGTCTATCGTGGACGCCGTAGGCAGTGCGTTGGCGGGGTTGCGGTTGTTGCAGCACCTTCATCCAGCTTTGGGGGGGCGACTCGTGGGGGTCGGGGCGGGGTCACCGAGCAAAGAGTTTTCAGCAATGGCGGAGGAGGTGCACGGGTTTCTGGTTGGTTTTGGCTTCCGGGAGGTGAGGGTCCCGTGATTTTTGCTGTCCGCTGGCGGCGGGACTAGTTGCCTCGGGTCCTTTGGCCATGGGTCATTCCCTCGTTCGGGAGAGTCTGTGTGGATGGTCTGGCCCCCTCGGATCTTGATCTGGCGGGGGCATCATTTTATGGCAGGGGAGCGTGGTCGCAGTTGGCTGCAGCGTATACCTTTGCTGGGGCGCCATGGCGTACGCAGCTTTTGCTCCGGTTATGTGTTGGGGGGGGCGCCGACAGGGTCCCGGGGTGGCCTTCGGCTGTGGTCGGGGATCAAGTCATGGTCTGCGGGCTTATCAAAAAAAAAAAAAAAATGAAATAAATAAGGAACGCGGGGGGGGGGGGGGGAGACACGGCAGGGTGAAGCGGGCACGGGTTAATCTGGCATTCCTGAGGGGAGCGTAAGGTTGTCGGGGTGGGGGAGTATTTCTCCTCTGGGGTGTCGGAGTGCTTCGCCACCACTGGGCGGTGGGCTTGTTATGTGTGGTTCGGCAGGGGGTGCACCTGGTCGCAGCTTGATTTTGGGGGGGGGGGCGGCTTCGGGACATTAATGTCGCCAGTGCTGGTGGAGGGATCTCGGAGGTGTCCGGGATCCGGAGCTCTAGGCCGCACTGGGGTCAGGGCGGGCACCTTCGACCTGACATTAATGTCCTCTGTGCCGGTGGCGGGATCCCGGAGGTCCGGGGTCCGGAGCCTTAGGCTATACTTGGGCCGTGGGGCGGGGTGCCCCCGACCCGGACATCCCCTGGCTGACTTTTGCTAATTCATGGCGAGGTCGGGGAAAGGGGATTAGGAAGATTGCGGTTGGCATGACCGCGGCAGCAGCGGAGGCGGGGTCACCTTGCTAAGGGCATGGCTGGTGAGGCATTGCTCCGCTGCAGGTCACCTTGCTATAATGGCTGGTGAGGTATTACTCCGAGGTTTATATTGTTAAGAGGATTATTTTGAACTGTAATGTTCGGTATATTATAAAGTTAATAAAGCTGCGACCGGTGTTTTCCCAAGAATGGTGTATGTGTGTATTCTGTGGGAAAGGGGAGTGGGACTGGAATGGGGGTAGGGGTGGGGGGTGGAAGGTTAGAGGGGCCCGGAGCACCGTGTCCGAGCTACCTCGGTTACTAGCTCGGAGAGAATTCTCAAGTGCTTCCAGCCTGACATGAATAGTAAGGGAATCCTTAATACAAGCCACATTCGTTTGCTGGAAGGCTTGCTCCTGAGAATCTAACTGCTGCATAGAGTTATCAAGGAAAGACACTTTACTATTCAAATCTTGCAATTAATCCACAGTTTCCTGAGTAAAAAGGCATAAAGAGGAAACAGTTGAACTTAACTTAGCGTCAATGGACCCGATATGTGTGCTATGGCGCAAAGCCCTACCCGCTGACCCTTAACCCCGGACATTCAATGCCAGGGTCATATGCGGCCCTGGCATTGAATATCTGGGGATCGCCACACATGCCGGAAGCTGCATTAGGTAACCGGGCAGCAGTGATACTGCATGCTGCCCAGTTAGCTCCTGCGCCGAAAGATAGGTGAGGGTTTTTCTCGCCTATTTTTTTGGCTCAGATTGCTAAATATCTCTGCTGCCCGGTAATCACTTGTTGCCACCTCCACTCTGACTCAGAAGGCCCCCGATGCACCCCAAAGCTAACCAGATAGAATCGGGGCATGTAGGGGAGTTAGAAGGGGGATATTCGATGGCACTAACCATGAATATCTCAATTTAAGGTAGTTACATGGTTTACTGGGCTGCAAACTGTGTAAATGCCTTTCAAATATCAGGCGCAATATTCTTAGTAGCGTCCCACAAGTCCTTCAGGTTAACCTCCCCCTCCAAAGCAGAGTCCTCAGATTCCCAAGACACTACTGACTTGGTAATAACCATCTAAGGATTCTCTCCAAACTTCTGTCTGGGAGACTCACCCCCTATAAGAGTCAATGATAAAAGAGGAAGTGAATGAGGAGGTAGAGTTCTATCTTTGGAGCTCAGTGACGCTCCCTCCAGAGAGGATTGATTCACTGGCTTGGAACAACATGCCTGTCCATGGGACCAACAGTTCTAGCTGACGGTAAGGTAAATGTCTGCCTCTTCATCCCACTCCTGTTCTTCCTCTTCCCTATGGAGTCAGTACACACTGCAGAAGCCAGGTATTAGGAAACTTGAATGACAATCAATCTCCACTGGAGTTTGCCAATGCTCTGAAGGGGCTCCAAAGGGGCATGAGCTGCCCTGCAGCCACATGTATGTGGCAGCAGTTTTTATTGCCCTCTGGGGGCCTTCCACTGACATCAGTGGGCTTCCCTTCGACACCTGCTCGGTTCTTCAGCCCTGGACCCCCAAGCAGAACACCAGCAGCAATAGTGACAGTCCTCTCCTATGGGCCAATGGACAAGCCCCTGATCTCCTCCTGCACACCAGATACCAGCGTCCTATTTTTATATTTATTAAAATCTTGATATAACACCTTTTCCATGGTTAGCAGCAAAGTGGTTTAAAAATTTAAATAAAAGCGAGAAAGGAATTCCATAAAAACAAATAGGACAGCAAGAAGAACAGCGAAGAATAGGGAAGATAACTAACGATAAAATTAACCCTTTCCACTCAGATTCATTTTGTATGTCTCAAGAAACTGGCCAAATTACAACCCATATGACATACACCTTCTACAGTTACTAGTCATGTTGTATTACAAGCCATAAACTAGCATGTTACTCATATGTCCCAAAGGGTGAGTGGAAAGGGTTAAACAATACAAGTTAGCATACAGAAGTATAAAGGATAAAGGCTATAAATATCAGGCAGCCAGCACTACCCCTGCTCATGACTCTTTGGTGAGGCTGGCTCTTCTTTTCGGGCAGCTGTGGATCAGAATATCCTCCCCGCAAAGCCATGATAATATATCTCGTGATGTCCGAGTGCCCTCTCTTCTATTTCGGTTAGACTGGATAAGTTTCCGCATATAAAACCCGTGTTGCACATGGAAAGAGTTTTTTAGAATTACCCTCTACCCGATTACCTGCTGGTATGATGATTTATTTTTAGATCTATTACTCAGATCAGATGAATTTAACAAAGATCACACATTCGTTTTATCACCTTGCTCTCAGAATCAGAGACGGCATTGCTTGTTTCCAAGGTTGCTTGTAAAATGCTGTCAACGTCTTACTTAACTTGGCCACACTTGCTTTTGAACACTCAGCTCCTTCAGTATCTAACTGAAAAATGTTGAGAAATAATATGGTAGAAAACCTATTAAAGCAGGTTCTGTACCAGCAAATGATTTTCTTTCCTTCTGTCTCAGCCCTGACACTCTGCTAATTCTATGAACTGTCTCTAATACTTGAGAGTACCTCAAAAGCTAGAAATGTTTACTTATAAAAAGCAAGACAAAGTGGTATATGGTGCTGATATAACAGTTCTGTATCATACGTCTAACACAGGGGTCCTCTGAGGACACACCAAGCCAGTCAGGTTTTCAGGGTAACCACAAGGAATATATAGGAGAGAGATTTGCACGCACTGCCTCCATTGTATCTAAATCTCTCCCTGCGAGAAAGCCTATGTCGGTCAGACGGCATCACTCTTGGGAACCCAAATGACTGAACATAAATATTATCTGAATAAAAGCAAACTTGAAACCCTGATGGTAGCACAATGCAAGAAAAGCCGAGGCAGGTCTTAAAACCTATCGGCCCAATATCGAGCCTGTGGTGGTCAAAGCTGTTATAGTGCCTGACCTCCATGGGCAAATTGAAAGCAGATATTCAGCATCGGAGTCCATGCAATGTGCAGTGCTGAATATCTGGTTTCACTGCCAACTATGGTGGATATCCGGTTAGGGTGATATTCAGTCACTGACCAGATAGCACAACAGCATAACGTTAGGATTGCCGTTGACCTGTAGTTTGCTAATTCAATTAGCAGCTGAATATCATCCCTAATCGGATAAGTGCTGGGAGCACCCACCCCAAAACTAACCAGAGATTTTCAGTGCAGTCTGTGGGGATATTCAGTTGTACTAATTGGTTAGTGCTGCTGAAAATTGTGATCGCCAAGGTTTATGCAGTTTGCAAACCCTTATAAATATCAACCTCTATTTTTTCACTATTGCTTTTGGATAGTAGACAGTGAGAGGATGGTAGATATAATAAATTCTTTTCCTTTTATTTTTATTAATGCTACATGGTAGCTTTTATTTTGTTTTATTTTATTTAGATGGATCAATGCAATAAAAGCAGCTATGGACGCCACTCTATCAACAATGAGTTGCTTGGCTGAAGACTGAACAAAATTTAGGTCAAGTATCCAGAGGGTTGCTAGGAGTCGACACCAACATGATGGCACTTAAGTACAACATATTATATAAGAGTGATATATCAATCTTTAAATACAATTAAAGGTTAGATTGCATTATTTACTAATGATGATTGCAAATGCTATTAACACGTATGATAAATAAACTTTTCTCGTTGCATAAGAACATAAGATATGCCATACTGGGTCAGACCAAGGTCCATCAAGCCCAGTATCCTGTTTCCAGCAGTGGCCAATCTAGGTCATACGTACCTAGCAGTTTCCCCAAAAGACACAGGTTCTGCAATGCTTGTACTGGGTCAAGCAGTGATATCCTGGGCCCCTTTTAATAATGGTTTATGGACCTTTCCTTCAGGAACCTGTCCAAAACCTTTTTTAAACCCAGCTACACCAACAGCCTTTACTACATCCTCCAGTAACAAATTCCAGAGTTTGATTACACGTTGAGTGAAAAAAATATGTTCTCTTATTAGTGTTAAATAGGTTCCCCTGTAGCTTCATTGCATAAAACAAGACATGCACTAAAATGGTGCTGTTTTTCAGTAAATCTAACCCTACACTTGTATCTGAAGTAATGGAGGGTGTAGTGACTTGTGTAAGGTCACAAGCAGCATAGAAGCAAGTGGTAGGATTTGAACCCTTAGCTTTTGGTCTGCTCCTGTAATCATTCGGCAACTCCTCTGCTCCACTACCCAACATGCAATTCTCTCTATAGGTTGGCACTATCTAGCATTCAAAGAAAGATCTGGTAGATAAAGAACTTTTCTTTACTCAGGTAAACTGTCTTGTCTGAAAATTGCCTCATTTAGCCTGCTAAAAACACGCTAGGACTCCCAGAGGGCTGATTCCAGGGTTGTGGGGAGGTGTTTAGGTCCGGGAAGCAGCATGTTTACATGAGATTTTTAATTGAATCCCTCTTCATCCCCATCCTAATGGATCACTCACAGAAGTAGCAGGCACAAAGCATGTCCATGTCTTTAACCAGGGTCGGCATGACCACTAGGCAAATGAGATGGCTGCCTAGAGCGCCAGTGGTCCAGGGGTGGCCCATTGCAGCCACTGCAAGTCACAGAGAGAGGCATCAAACAGCCCCACAGTGCTTATCTAAACTTCCGGCACTACAAGGCTGTTTGACTTTCACCCATTTGATGCCCGATGCCAACTTCCTGATGGCTGGGGTGGAAGCAGCTTCTGCCCCCATGCAAAAGAAAGTCCACATCAGGCATCGGAAGTCAAACAGCCTCATAGCAACGGAGGTTTCAAGTAAGTGCTGCAGAGCTTTTGAGTCTATTGTGGGTCCCAGAGAGGGGCAGCAGTGGTGTTGGGGACGGGGCGGAAGTGGGAGCAGGGGTGTGCAAGGGGTAAGGTTTGTCTAGGGCGCCTCACCTGCCTTTAACCCCTTCTACTTTGCATTAGCTAATTTTCGCAGAGAAACTGCCCAGACCTTGCAGTTAGGCTGGAGTCTCTTCAAAACTATTCTGGTAGTTTGGAGTTTCCTGATAGAGCTCCAACCTATTTATTGTAATTTTGTAAACCACTTTGAGTTTTCTTTAATAAAGGCAATTAATGCATCACAAATAAACAATAAATGAATAAATGTACATTGAAAATGGAGCATGTAAGAATGTGGTTTCCTTTGCTGCACCTTCTGGCTGGCCAGGCTTAGCAGGATTCAGGCACAGGAAAAAGATTATTGGGCAGCTAGAGCCAAAAAGGTTCTTTTGCCCCTCCCCTAATTTCTATTTTTCTGCAGGAGTCTGCCACCCCACCACCTGCCTGCTTAGGGCAGGGCAGGGCAGCAATCTGATGATTTCAGTTGCTTGGAACAGACAAGTCCCCTGCGAGTTCGGCAGATGTCAGACTGTTGCAGGCTGACAGCAAGAAGAAGACAGTCAGTGGACTCCAATGTGGTTTAGGGTTTATTCAAATTTACTCTACCGCCGTTCAGCTCAGCAGAGCGGTCTACAATAAGACATCAAGGAGGACAGAACTCCAAAACTACAATCAGAAAAAACTGTATGTCTGTGTTCTTTGTGTCTCTCCTCTTCCCTGTCTCAATTTTGGAGTTCTTATTGTACAATGTAGAAAGAAAAGGAAGGGGGGCAGTTCACAGAAAGGTGCTGCTCATGTAGCTCTTCATTCTGCACCAAAGGAATAATAAAGTAACCTGAAAAGTTTTAGTCAGAGCTGGAGAACTCTGCTGTCTGCGCTTCTCTCTCAGATCCGTTTGTTCTGTATTCTGCTAAAGGTTAACTACTGCACGCTTGCACCGAGCAGCCTAATCCTCTAAAAGCAGTAACCCCTTGGGGCAGCGATCGGTGGGTGTGCGTAAGCCGGCTCAGGAGCCCGATTTCTAAATGCAAACTGCCTATTAGGGTTGCTACCAGGCGGCCACATCTGCTGCTTATCACATGTGGGTTCTCAGATTAATAACTAGAGCACATGTTCTCTGCAAGGTCCCCTTTATTTGTCTGGTTTTGCTCAGGATCACCTCAGAATGAATGCACATTTCTGTTCTGAATGATAACTTTGTTTATTTGAGATCTTAGGCCTGAAGCAGGGTTTCCGATAAACGCAGAGGGGAAGTGGAGATTCAGTAGGAAAGACAGTTTTATTCCTGGCTTTTGATTTTGTGCTTTGCTGTCATTAGAGGCTCAGGCTCAGGGTGTAGGATCCTTCGGTGCATGTGACTGCCCAGGCGAAGCAGGTTAAGTCTAATCACAGGCAGCGGTAGGGCTGCAAGCAGGGGTGGCTCAAGACAATCTGCTGCTTAAAGCGAGAGATGAGCTGGCATCTCCTTCACGCCTGTCACATAGAACGGAAGGACCTCTCCAGAGCTCAGGACAGGGAGTAGGAGGTCTCCTCATGCAGAACACCGGTCAGGTGGTTGCCCCAAAATAAGAAAGCAACATACTCACAGTCTATGCAAATGCAATGCGTGCTTCCAAGTCAATGCTGACTC
Organism: Ichthyophis bannanicus; assembly: GCA_033557465.1. Taxonomy (NCBI): domain Eukaryota; kingdom Metazoa; phylum Chordata; class Amphibia; order Gymnophiona; family Ichthyophiidae; genus Ichthyophis; species Ichthyophis bannanicus. The sequence continues at coordinate 127,054,004 of CM066049.1, forward strand.
CTGGCGACCCAGTAGCTCCTGGGTTTTCTTGCAGTGTGACTGAAAGTAGATTGCTAGGCCTTTTCTCCCGAGTGACATGCCCCAGGCCACAGTCTATAAAATTATTTAAAAATTTTGCAATGCTGTTTATATGCAGCAAAAATTGTAGCAGTTTAATTATGTAGCCTGGGAACCTGAGATAAAGCATACCAACTCTGACACTATGCACTGGACCAGCACAGTATTAAATGCAAATATATGTTTAACAAAAAACAAAGGAGGCGCAAGAGGATCACACACCACGGAGCAAAAAGAAGCAAGAACCACCAGAATGGAGTTTATAACACAAAAAGAAGCAAGAACCACCAGAATGGAGTTTAACACACAAAAAGAAGCAAGAACCACCAGAATGGAGTTTATAACACAAAAAGAAGCAAGAACCACCAGAATGGAGTTTAACACACAAAAAGAAGCAAGAACCACCAGAATGGAGTTTATAACACAAAAAGAAGCAAGAACCACCAGAATGGAGTTTATAACACAAAAAGAAGCAAGAACCACCAGAATGGAGTTTATAACACAAAAAGAAGCAAGAACCACCAGAATGGAGTTTAACACACAAAAAGAAGCAAGAACCACCAGAATGGAGTTTATAACACAAAAAGAAGCAAGAACCACCAGAATGGAGTTTAACACACAAAAAGAAGCAAGAACCACCAGAATGGAGTTTAACACACAAAAAGAAGCAAGAACCACCAGAATGGAGTTTATAACACAAAAAGAAGCAAGAACCACCAGAATGGAGTTTATAACACAAAAAGAAGCAAGAACCACCAGAATGGAGTTTATAACACAAAAAGAAGCAAGAACCACCAGAATGGAGTTTATAACACAAAAAGAAGCAAGAACCACCAGAATGGAGTTTAACACACAAAAAGAAGGTTATTTGTGAGTATATTTAGCAGTGGCGACAGTCAGCACGAGCTGTTATCGCTTTAAATTAAACCCTGTTATTCAATGTCAGGGCCATATGCAGCCACCAGCACTGACCAATTTGGCCAGATAGCAAATTAGTTATCAATATTCAGCCACTGGCTGGATCGCTAAACCTACTAAAGTTAGGCCACCATTTTTTTTTGGCCTAACCTTAGCCAGTTTGGGTTAACTGGCCAACGGTTCGATAGTGCTGCTGACCAGCTAACCCTTCACACTGCGCCCACTCCGCTCGCAGAATGTCCTGACGTTAAGCAGTTAGAGTCAGGGTGTTCAGTAGATTTAGGAGGGGATATTCAGCAACACAAAATAGCAATACTGTATGTCACTGAATATCTCACTCACTGCGATTAACACAGTTAGCAAATCTGCTAACCGTGTTAATCCCTTTCAATATGCCCAATTATAACTAATTTTATTTTGGTGTTATAAACTGTGCTCTGCTTCTCACTTTTTTTTTTACATATGTTCTGCATCCAAAGAAATTCCTTCCCCAACAATGGGAACAGAGTGGGGCTAAGACATTTCCCCATAGAACTCAACATACAAAAAATAATTTTGATTCTGATGTCATCTCAGTAATAGCAAAATAAACCCTCATGAGTACTGGGCATATTGTAAAGTAATACAAAAACTTACAAAAATCACTCAGGACCTATGGAGAAAATCTGTCATACCATACATAACAGCAGCATCAATTTCCAGAACTCACACAAGGAGCCTACTCAGAAAAAAGCAGCACCATAAATACTACAGCAGATCCTAGAACATTCATAAAGCTATTTGGAAAACTGAACAAGAAAGCTCACTACAGATCCCCACAGAGAAACTCCATGTTAACAGAGTACCTGGCTCGATCTTACACACAGAATATGCATACATCCTCACCAAGATTAGAATAAATTACCACAAACTAAAAACAGATTTCTTTTTACATGCCTTCAAGTCAATGCTGACTCTGGTGACCCAGCAGCCCCTGGGTTTTCTTGGCAAGGTATGACCAGAAGTAGATTACAAGGCCTTTTCTTCTGAGGCAATGAGGGGAAAATGACTTGCCCAAAATCACAAGGAGTGCCAGTGGGAATCGGACCCTGATCTCTTGGGTATTAGGCTGTTGCTGTAACCACTAGAGAATTGGGTAGACAAAATATAAACTGAAACCCCAATAAGCCAACATCAGAGAACAAGGAAGAGGTATGAATACCCCGATACTATGCAAAATTTGATGATATAAAATTTGTTTTTCTACCTTTGTTACCTGATCATTTTATTCTCTTATTCTAAATTAGGGCCTCCACTGGGGCATTACCTTACTTTACCTTGATGTTATGGTGGAAATGGACTTGGACATTGTGGCCATTACAGAAACATGGTTTAACGAGTCACATGAATAGGATATAGCTATAGCTGGCTATAATTTATTTAGGAGAGATAGAGAAGGCAGAAAGGAAGAGTAGCCCTATATGTCAAAAGCAATATTAAAACTGCTGACATGCAGGGGATGTAGGGAAAAGAAGCGGCGCTGTGGATTGTGTTGGAAAGAGGAGATGGCACTGTCATCCATACTGGTGTAGTCTACAGGCCTCCAACTCAAACCGAAGAAATGGATAGCGAATTGATTATTGATATTGCAAAGATAGCCATGAAGGGGGAAGAGATCATATTGGATGACTTTAATCTGCCTGATGTGGACTGGAGTATTCCTTCTGCAAATCCGGAAAGAAGTAAAAAAATTGTCGATGCCTTCCAAGAGGCATTACTTAGACAAACGGTGATGGAACTGACCAGAGAAAGTTTGATGCTGGATTCAGTACTCACCAACGGAGATAGCATGTCAAAAGTCCAGGTGGATGCCCATAAGAGCAGCAGCGATCATTACACGGTGTGGTTTGAGATAAAAGCCAAGGCACAGTCCAGTTACAGCAAGCTCAAAGTCCTAGACTTCAAAAACACTGACTTCAATAAAATGGCCAAATGCCTGGAGGAGGGTAGGCTGAGAGGGGATAAGGGAAGTGAAACTGTAGTGAGCTAAACTAAAGGAGGCAGTAAAAGGGGCAACAGACAGATATGTAAGGAAAGTAAATAAAAACAAGAGGAAAAGGAAACCTATTTGGTTCTCCAAAGAAGTGGCTGCACAAATAAAGGCAAAAAACACAGTTTACACAAAATTCAAAAGCTTGCAAAAGGGAGTACACAGGAAAAAATACAGGATAAAACTAAAAGAGACAAAAAGAGAAATAAGGATAGCAAAATCAAAGGCAGAAGAAAAGATGGCTAAAGATCTAAAGCATGATGACAAAACCTTTTGCAGGTATATTCAGAAGAGGAAGTTCAGAGGTGGAATTGCAAGACTCAAAAGTACTGAGAACGGATTCATGGAAAGTGACATTTAAAAAGCAGAAATGCTAAACAAATACTTCTTTTTTATGTTTACTAAAGAAAATCCTGGAGAACGACCACCTGTGATTAACACATATAGAAATGGGAATGGTGTAGATATTACACCATTCACAGAAGATGTGTTAGAACAGCTTGTAAAACTGAAAGTGGACAAGTCTATGGAACCACATGGGATACACCCCAGGATGCTGAACGAGCTCAGAGAGGTTCTGGCAGGGCCTTTATAGGATGTTTTCAATAGATCCTTGGAGAAAGGAGAAGTTCCACAGGACTGGAGAAGGGCTGATGTGGTACCTCTTCAAAACTGTGGTAACAGGTAAGAAGTGGCAAACTACAGGCCAGTAAGCCTTACCTCGATGGTGGGAAAAGTAATGGAGGCTCTCCTGAAAGAGAGAATGGTGGGCTTTCTCGAAACCAATAGGTTGCATGATCCGAGGCAATATGGTTTTACCAAACGACAATCATGCCAAACAAATCTGATTGAGTTCTTTGACTGGGTGAACCAGAGAACTAGATCAAGGGCACGCGATGGATGTGATCTACCTAGATTTCAGCAAAGCCTTTGATACTGTTCCTCATAGGAGGCTTATCAATAAACTGAACAGCCTGGGATGGGTCCCAAGGTGGTGAATTGGATCAGAAATTGGTTGACTGACAGACAACAGAAGGTGATGGTAAACGGAACTCACTCGGATGAAAGGAATGTGATTAGCAGTGTGCCCCAGGAATCAGTTCTGGGACAAGTACTGTTCAATGTATGTATTTGTGAGTGATATTGCTGAAGGACTGAATGAAAAAGTCTGTTTTTTTGCAGATGGCATGAAAATTTGCAACAGAGTAGACTCCCCTGAGGGAATGGATAACATGAGGAAAGATCTACAAAAGCTGGAAGAATAAATTTTAACTGTCAAGAATTAGACTAATGTGAAGAAGTGCAGTGTCATCCACTTGGTATGCAGAAATCCAAGGAAATTGTATGCAACAGGGGGCAAGAGGTTGGTGTGCATGGACCAGGAGAAGTTGGCAAAACAGTGTGACAAGGCGGTGGCCAAAGCCAGAAGAATGCTGAGTTGCACACAAAGAGGAATTACCAGCAGAAAGAAGGAGGTATTAATGCCACTGTACAAGTTGCTGGTGAGGCCTCACTTTGCAGCCATCAGCAGGGGATCACGGCTTTTCAATGGAGCCGTGGCACCATGGCAACCGGACACCATGGCGCCACGGCACCATTGAACCTTCCTGACTGAGTTAGGCGGGAAAGGCCTGTATGTGCAGGCTAGATGGAATTGGGGTCCCGGCCTGCACGTACAGACCTGTTCACAATTCTGATCTCGTGGGGCTAGATGTGCCCTGCGGGATCAGAATCGCAACTCCCTCTGTGCGTCCAGTTCTGACCGGGCGCACACAGGGCTGGGATGTGCAGATCAGAATCAGGCCCCATGTGTACACACACACTGATATTGAATAATTTTCCATTTATTCCATGCTTATATCCTTTATTTTAAACTTTTTTGACACTTTTTCTTTAATTGTATTGCTGCAATCTCTTGTTTTTATTCATTTTTGTTTTGGTTACTTTTACTTTAATTTTTGCCTCAGAGGGTCCAACATGCCCCTCTGAACCAATTTGGGTACATTTTGAGCCTCTCTGGGACTTTATTTTCATTTATTTATAGTTTTTCTCCCTTTTCCTTTGCCAACCCCTCTCCTCTACCCGGAGTGCTTCCATGCATGTGCGCGATTGCGTATACATGTTTACTTCCGGGTTCAGGCCAGACAAATAAAACTTTAAATTTGTAACTTGCCTTGAGCTATCTCCAAAAAAAAATTACCAAGTACTGTATTTCCCAGATTATAAGTCACATTTTCTTTTTACATCAGAAACCTATAGCATGACCTATACAATGGAGTGACTTATCTAATTAATTTACACAGTGGACCAATCCCCCTTTAATGGATATAAATACTCACAACTGCGCAGTGGATGATCTTTCTCTTGGGGCCCTCTGCTCTACCCCCAGTGCTTGCAAGCAGACCCTCCGATCAGCAGACTGGTACATACTTGGACTATACTTGCAAGTAGCATACCGGATGAATTTCAGTTACAACACAAATGTTATTTTTAACCCCACAAAAAATAGTGGCATTTAAGGTGCGGAGCTCATACACCGTGAAATTCAAACTGAAAGTTATTCATTACGCAGAAGAACAAGGTAACAGAGCCGCCGAGCAAACTTTTGGGATAAATGAGAAATTAGTTAGAGACTGGAGGAAGACACAGGGAAAACTATTATTGATGAAATGCAGCAAGCAGGCAAATCACATTCGCAAAGCATGGTGGCCTGAATTAGAAGCACGTCTGCTTCAGTTCATCGTAGAGCGGAGGACTCAGGGCTGTGGACTGTCCACTGTGCAGGTTCGATTCAAAGCAGTTCATATCACCAGGGAAATGAATATTGAGGGATTCAAGGCTGGTCATTCGTGGTGCTACGATTTATGATAAAAAAATTAATTAAGAATTAGACAAAGATCAACCATGTGTCATCAGCTCCCCGCTGACTTCTTGGATAAAGTATGCAATTTCAGGGAATTTCTAAACAAAAAAATCATCGCATACACAGTGACACCAGACTCCATAATCAACATGGAAGAGGTTCCCTTAACCTTTGACATCCCATTAGGGAGAACGGTCAGTCAAAAGGGGGTTAGAACAATAAATATTAGAACCACCGGAAACGAAAAGACACACTTTACTGTGGTGCTGGCCTTCTGTGCAAGTGGAAAGAAGCTGCCACCTATAATTACATTCAAAAGGAAGGCAATGCCACGTGAAACTCTACCAACCAACATTGTTGATGTGAATGAGAGAAGATGGCTGGATGAGGGCATGATGCTGAAATGGCTGCAGCACTGCTTTAGTAAGCGGCCGGACGGATTTTTCAAGAGACACAAAGCACTACTTGTCATGGATAGAATGAGAGCCTATCTCGCCGAAGACATAAAGAAGAAAATAAAATCTCTGAACACTGTCCTAGTTATTATACCTGGTGGTATGACAAAAATGCTTCAATCGCTTGACATTTCCATCAACAGAAGATTCAAAGCCGTGTTGCGTCGCCTCTGGGAAAACAGGATGTGCCGTGGAAAACACAGTTTCACAGCTACCGGCCGTATGCGTCGCGCCACCTTTCCAGAAGTTACTGGATGGATTGCAACAGCATGGGGGGGGGGGGGGAGTGATAAAATAATCAAATCAGGTTTTATGAAGGTTGAGATCCTAAAGAGCCCCGATAACCTTGAAGATGAAGACAATGAAAACAAAGAAGACCATAACGAACATGAACTGGCAGCTGAAATTGTAGAACTATTTCACAATGACACTGAAGATGAGACTTCAATGACCTTCCCCAGAGTGATACAGAACAAATGTGCAATGAGTGTTATTTTAAAGTGAAAGTGAAACAGAATAAATCCAGTTTTAAGTAACAGCAATGTTGTCTTGCGCTTTATTTTTTATACTGGCGACTTATTCGTAGGGGCAACTTATACTAGTATTTTACATGTAAAAACACCAAATTGTGCCACTGAGACTTATACACAGGGGCAACTAATAATCCGGGAAATACAGTAGATCCTTTTCTGCATATTGTGATTTCAACATGACGAATGTTGATTGGCGCATCCTTGCCGCGGTGTCATCTAGAAGTAAGGAGATCCTGGATTCTCTACAGAGAGAACTATTCCAGCAACTGGTAACAGACCCCACCCATGAGGGGCCATACTGGACTTAGTGCTAACCAATGGGGAAAGTGTTTCTGATGTCATAGTGGGAGATCATCTCGCATCCAGTGATCACCAGATGATGTGGTTCAGTATTAGAATTAGGATTGATAAAGTCCATGTATTTATTTATTTATTAGCATTTACATACTGCTTTTTCCAATAGATCAAAGGAGTTTACATAAAACAAAGGTCAGATACATATAACAATTTAAACTGTACAGTAAACTTTGAACATAACTTAATCACATGTGAAGCGATTAATAACTATGTATAATAGATAGTGCCCTTGAGTTGAATTATAGGTCTGAGGTGATGGGGGGGGGGGCGTAATGAATTAAATAATTTGTTTCTCCTATAAAGTGGACTAGATGGGGCAAGTGTCGGGGAGTTTCAATAGGTTACCAAAATGTTGCCTAAAAAGGTGGGGTTTTAGTTTTTTTGCAGAATGAGGTAAGGTGGGTGGTTTCTCTTAAGTCAACTGGTAGAGCATTCTAGATCGTGGGCACGTAGTGAGAAAATGATTTAATATTTGTGGTTTTATTGGCTTTTCGGAAGTCTGGTGGGGTCTTTAGCATATTTTTATTACATCCTCGTTTTGATAGAGTCTCTTCATGTACACAGATTAGTGAGGAGAGGTTTGACGGGGCTATCTGTCTTAGGAGCTTGAATGTTGTCATTAGTGTTTTGTAGTGTATTTGGCTTTGGACTGGGAGCCAGTGTAATTCATATAATACTAGTGCGATGTGTTCTGATATGTTTGTGTGCCAAGCTAATCGTGCTGTGACATGTGCCATTTGAAGCAGTTTAATGCCCTGTTGGATAATCCTTGCAATACACTATTACAAAAATCGAAGTGAGATTTAATTAATGCCTGGAGCACAGATCTGAAGTCATGGTTGGGGAGGAGAGGCATAGTTGTGAGATATGGTCTCCAAAACTGAACACAATACTCCAAGTGAGGCCTCACCAACGACTTGTACAGGGGCATTAATACCTCCTCCTTTCTGCTAGTTATTCCCCTCTGTATGCAGCCCAACATCCTTCTGGCTTTGGCTACCACCTGGCTACATTGTTTCGCCACCTTGAGATCCTCACACACCAGCACTCTGAGATCCCTCTTCTGGTCAATGCACACCAGCCTCTCTCTCCCTATCGCATACAATTCCTTTGAATTTCTGCATACCAAGTGCATCACTCCGCACTTCTTTGAATTAAATCTTAACTGCCAAGCATTAGGCTATTCTTCCAGTGTTTTAGGTCTTTCCTCATTTTGTCCACTCCCTCAGAAGTGTTTGCTCTGTTGAAAGTTTTCATGTCATCTGCAAAAAGGCAGACTTTTCCATTCAGATCTTTAAGAATATCATTCCCAAATACAATGAACAGTATCGGTCCCAGGACCAATCCCTGTGGCATGCCACTATATGCCTTCTTTCCTTCTGAGTGAGTTCCTTTACCACCACCTTCTGTCGTCTGTCAGTCAACCAATTTCTCATCCAGTTCACCACCTTGGGTCCTATCCCCAGGCTGCTCAGTTTATTGATAAGCCTCCTATAAGGAACAGTATCAAAGGCTTTGTTGAAATCTAGGTAAGCCCCTCCTTGCTCCCCACCACCAAGGCCAATCAGGCCAAAGAGGAGCACCAGCGGGAACTTTAAATTCTGCAGCGCACACAAGCGGTGACTGTACACATGGACTTCACCCAATGGATTGTACAAAAATCAAATTGTCTACATCTGTGGAACTCTCCGATGGAAAAGCTCTATAACATCAACAAAGACAAAATCTGGAGCTGACTGTGGTACAGATCATCAACTACTAGTATACAAACTCAAGCTAAAGTTGAAAAAGAGCAAACCACTCATGAATGCAGCAAAATATGATCTTGAGAACATACCACTGGAATTTAAAGACTGCCTGCAAAATTGATTTGCTGCTTTAGATACAAATAACAGAGCTCCAGAAGAGTTATGAATGACATCAAGAAGGTTGTGTTGGAAGAAAGCGAGAAGTCTCTACAAAAGGTGAAAAAGCAAAAACGGCCAAAATGGATGACGGAAGAAACTCTGAAAATTGCCCAGAAATACAGAGAAGATAAAGCCAGAGGAGAAAGAAAGACAATCGCAGAACTCAACAGAGATTTCCAATGTGCAGCAAGACAGGACAAGAAAAAGTACTACAACAACACATGCAAGGAAATAGAAGCAGAAACTATTAGAGAAAGAACAAGACTGGCTTTCCTAAAGCTATGAGAGTTAAAGAAAAAAATCAGCCTCGAATTGGAATGTTACAAGATGCTCAAGGTTCTATGTTGAATGATACTGAGAAGATCAAGAAAAGGTAGAAAGAATATACAGAGTTTTTATATGATAAAGATCAAGTGGACCAACATCCATTTCAACCTGTATCTTATGATCTGGAACCATTGGTGATGAAAGAAGAAGTTGAAGCAGCATTGAAAGCCTTATCAAAGAACAAAGCACCAGGCATTGATGGCATTCCCATAGAAGTATTACAGCAATCTGATGCAGCTGATACCGAACTTACAAGGCTCTGCCAAGAAATTTGGAAGACAACATCATGGCCAACTGACTGGAAAAGATCTGTGTTTATACCAATATTAAAGAAAGGTGATCCAACTGACTGTGGAAATTATCACAAAATCGCTCTGATCCCACATGCCAGCAAGATTCTACTGAAGATTATTCAACAGAGACTACAACCATACCTGGAACAAGAACTACCTGAAGTGCAAGCAGGGTTCAGGAAAGGGTGAGGAACGAGAGCCATCATTGCGGATGTGAGATGGATCCTTGAAAAGACTAAAGAATATCAAAAGGATATCTATTTATGCTTCATCGACTTTAGCAAGGCTTTTGACTGTGCAAACCATGAGAAACTCTGGGCCACATTAAGAAGCATGCGTATACCAGAACACCTGATCGTTCTCTTGCACAATCTGTACATTGATCAAGAAGCAACAGTTCGAACGGAATAGGGAGAAACAGAATGGTTTAAAATAAGCAAAGGTGTACGACAAGGCTTCATACTTTCCCCCTACCTGTTTAATTTATATGCAGAACAAATCATCAGAGAAGCAGGATTGTATGAAGACAACAGAGGTGTGAAGATTGGTGGAAGACACATCAACAACTTTTGCTATGCTGATGATACCACATTACTGGCTGAATGTGAAGATGATCTGAAATATTTGCTTCTCATGATCAAAGAACATAGTCTCAAAATGGGCCTGCACCTTAATGTAAAGAAGACAAAGATCATGACAACTGGCAAAATCAACAACTTCATCATTGAAGGAGAAGAAATTGAAATCGTGGACAACTTTAACCTACTTGGATCAACTATCAATGAAGAAGCAACAAGCAGTCAAGAAATCAGATGACATATTGCTTTTGTCAGAATGGCTATAAAGACCTAGACAAGATTCTCAAAAGCAGAGATGTCTCTCTCCATACAAAGATTCAACTTGTTCAAGCTATGGTATTTTCAATAACATAATATGGACGTGAAAGCTGGACAGTGAAAAAGATAGACAGGAAGAAAACTGATGCCTTTGAATTATGGTGCTGGTGGCAAATACTGCGTATACCATGGACTGCCTGAAGAACAAACCAGTCAGTATTACAGGAGATCAAACCTAAGCTTTCTTTAGAAGCTCAGATGACAAGACTTCGACCTTCATACTTTGGACACATCATGTGAAGAGATAGAACATTAGAAAAAGACATCATGCTTGGCAAGATAGAAGGTCAACGCAATATGAGGAAGGCCAGCAATGAGATGGATCAATATAATAACAGCAGCTACAGGTACCAGTCTGTCAACAATGAGCTAACTGCCTGACTGAAGACCGAACACAATTTAGGACAACTCTGCAGAGGGTCGCCATGAGTCGACACCGACTCGACGGCACTTAACAAACAACTAGGCGCTTTAACATCTTGCAGAGACCGGCCCGATCGGCATTGGGGAAGGGAGCAGGAAGGTAAGCCCCTCCCTGGTCCCCACCACCAAGGTCAATCAGGCCAAAGAGGAGCACTAGTGGGAACTTTAAATTCTGCAGCACTTCCAGGCGCACTCGCGCCTGGTGGACCTGCACCTGAGGGCCTCACCAGAGAGACCTTTGGCGTGGCCCTTAGGCATGGACCGACAAACTGGAAAGTAGGAAATGCCAGATGAACAAGCAACCATCAACTCTTCATAATACGCGAATCTAAGGAATCTCAACTACATACAAACAAAATACGAGAGAACCTCCTACAAACAAGCTGTCAACGGTAAACTATAAACTAACAACCAAATATGCTACCAAATTATTTTATATATTACATAAGTGATGCTTCTAGCCACACCTCTTCTCTTATCCACCCAGCTGATTTATAATTGGAACAACATACAATACTGCACAGAACAAACTTTCTCCATCTTACAACATACCAAAAAATACTGCCTTCTAATCCAACTCACAGACTCATCTATATCAACACAGCACATAAATTTGGATAGCAAACCAAGATCACCCAATGCTCTATCAACACTCGCTCTGTCCGTAACAAAATTCAGACTATTGTAGACCACATTCAACCACATTCAACACTGACATAATGTGCATCACTGAAAACTGGATCACTCACCATGACAACGTCTTCCTCAACCAACTAACGACATCTCAATATATGCTGTTCAACTGCCCCAGATTGGAACAAAGAGGAGGAGGAGTACTTATCCTTGCTAAGAAACATCTGAACTTCTCAATGATCAACTCGCAGTCATTACACACACTAGATTTTCTAACCATCTCCAACTCTGAGTACACCATATGAATATCCTACATAAAACCCACTTCCAACACTGAAGATATATCAGCAATCTTAGACGAAGTATGTACCCAATCAGCCACAAGAAACCTCTTTATTCTAATGGGTGATCTCAACCTCCCCTCAACCTCTGCAAAAATCTCCAGCACATTCATAAGTGCCATGAAATTCTTAGAACTAACTCAAATAATTGATTCATCAACCCACTGCAAAGGATCTATGTTGGACCTCATATTCGTACCCAACACGCTACACACAGGAGACATAAACCTACAAATTGATCCAGTATCATGGTCAGACCACACCATGATATCCTTCAACATACCACCAGCACCACCTAACCAAATACCCCTCCTCAACATAATTGCAAACGTCGATTCAAGGCCTTCAACCCACAACACTTCCTTGACCAGACCGCTTCACTGCTAGATGCAGACATAGATGACCCAGACTCATTCATAGGCTCATGGAACCAGATAATAAATGCCGTAGCAACATTAAATGGGAAACACACTAAAAATCACCAAAGGTACCCCCCATTGTTCTCCAAGAACCTAGACCAGACCAGAAGAGAACTTAGATGCCTAGAAAGAAAATGGAAAAAGTCGCAATACTGTTAAAACACACCTTCGCAACTACCAAAAAGAATACAACAGTCTATGTAAGAAAGCCCAGAAGGAATACATCACAAATACTCTTATGAAATCACTCAACCGATCTAGGGAACTTTTCTTGATTGTATCACAGCTGACTAGTGATCCCAACTCAGACACAACAAACGTGAAAATACAAATCAACCCTCAAGTTATGGCGGATTTCCTCCATAACAAACAAAGCAGGACAACACTACAGCACTATTATCTGCCTCACCAAAAGAATGTAACAGACAAGCATCATCTATGGTACAATTTTGACCCAATAAATAAAAGGGAATTGCTTGATATCGTTAACAACATCACCCCTTGACCCCTGTCCTGTATCATGGCTAAAAAATCTATGCAATCAATTCGCCCAGACCATTTTACAGATAGTACACATATCTCTCAAGCAAGGATACCTACCCCCTGCACTCAAACAAGCCTCTATACGCCCTGTCGTAAAAAAGGCCTCTTTAGACAAAACCCACCCAAGTGCTTATCATCCAATTCCAAGCATCCCTTTTCTGGCCAAAATAATAGAAAAAGCCATACAATATCAACTGCAAGACCATGTGGATACACATGCTCCGCTACACTCACATCAACATGGCTTCCGCCCACATCATGGCATTGACACTCTGCTAACAGGCCTATTCAATAGACTCATCATTGGCCTTGATAAGCCTCCCCAAGGATTTATGCTCATGTTCCTTTGACATATGCACAGCTTTTGACTCAGTTTCGCATCTGATTATGCTAAACCAGCTCAGAAACATTGGTTTAACAGATGGCACTCTAAAATGGTTCACTTCTTACTTGTCAGACAGAACCATGCAAATAAAGGTCTGTACCACCAGCTCAAAACCCTTTAAGTTAACTCAAAGTATCCCTCAAGGTTCAGCCCTCTCAGGATTATTATTCAATCTATACATTCAACCTACCTACCTTCAATACAGTGACAAACCTCCTCGCCAGAATAAACCTCACAGTAAATAAAAGCAAAACAGAAGCTCTACTTATATTCAGAGATCTGGACTTCAAGCCACCAAAAAAGATAACACGAGATGCTGAAATAATAAAAAAGAAAAACAGATTAAGTATCTAGACATAACTATTGACAGCAACCTCAACTTGTCTGCTCACATCAAAAATGCAGCCAAAATGGCATATTGGAAACTAAAACTCATCAAACCCCTGTGACGCTTACTTCAGGAGACTGATTTCAGATCCATACTACAAGCCATCATCACACCACACCTTCACTATGGAAACATCATCTACCAAGGCCTCCCAAGGAATGCTCTATCCCCACTTCAGCTAGTTCAAAATACTGCTGCCAGAATCCTTACTTCCAGTGCAACCTGGCAGCATATAACACTAATCCTAAGAAGTCTACATTGGCTCCCAATAGCAGCTCCCAACTCCTCTCGTCAGTTATACTCCGTCCTTCGTTCCTTGTCTACTCCTCGCTGCCCCTCCCTCCTGTCTCTCCGGATCCTGCCTTATTGGCTACATTCTTCTCTTCTAAGGTACTCTCCCTCCGTCTCTCCTTCCCCTCCTGTCCTCCTCCTCTTTCCCCCCCCTCCTCCTGATCTCCTGCCCACTCCTCCCCCTTCTCCTGTCTCGCTCTCTTCTCAGTGCGCCCCCCCTCTCTCTCATTGCTGGTCCTCCTTCGAGTCTGTCTCTGCCTCCGCCCTTTCCAAGGTCTTTCACTCCGTTCACAAAACTTTCTGTCCCTCTGATCCTATCCCATCTCATTGGTTATTGGACCCTTCTCTGGCTCTTTCCCCCTATCTTCTCTCCATCATCAATAACAGTCTTTCTACTGGTATCTTTCCCACTCTTTGGAAACACGCTACCATTCGCCCTGTCCTGAAAAAGAGTTCCCTTGATCCATCCTCCCCTTCTAACTGGCGTCCAATTTCTAACCTCCCTTTCCTTTCTAATCTTCTAGAAAAACTTGTCTTTTCCCAACTATCTTCTCATCTTGAAGCTTCACTTACCCTGCACCCTCTTCAATCTGGTTTTCGCCCTGGCTATAGTATGGAATCTGTTCTTCTTTCTCTCCTCAATGAACTCCACACTGCCCATGACCGTGGACTCTTCACCCTCACTGTCTCACTCGATCTCTCTGCTGCGTTTGACCTTGTCGATCACCGTACCCTCCTTTCACGTCTACATGATGCCAGTCTTTCCGGCACCGTGCTTCACTGGTTTCGGTCTTTTCTCTCAGGTCGCTCTTTCTGCGTTTCCTCTGGTCCTTTATCTTCACCCTCCACCCCCCTCCCCTGCGGTGTCCCACAGGGGTCTGTCCTTGCTCCCCTCCTGTTTAACGTCTTTCTAGCCCCTCTTGCTCTCTTAGTTCAACAACAGGGTATATCTGCACATTACTACACCGACGATATTTTTCTGCTCTACCAAACTGACTCTGCTTCCCCTGATATTACGCCTCTCAATAACTGTCTTTCCACAGTGGCTTCTTGGCTTTCTTCCAATTTCCTGCACGTTAATCTCTCTAAGACCTCAGCCATATGGTTCACTGCTGGCAGTCCGGTTCCCCCTCTTCTCCCTTTGCTTTCCTCTTCTCCCATCCCCCTTGTCTTGTCTTTATGATACCTGGGCGTCACCCTTGACTCATCCTTATCTTTTAAGGCCCATATTTCCTCTGTCATTCAACGCTGCTTCTCTACTCTGCGACAACTTCGCTCTGTTCGCCCTTTTCTTTCCTTCTCATCTATGACCACCCTTCTCCTCTCACTCGTTGTCACCCGTCTTGATTACTGCAATGCTTCCCTGGCCGGTCTTCCCCAATCCCAACTACAGCGCCTTCAGAGAGTTCACAACACTGCAGCCCGCATCCTCACCTGCTCCTCTTGCTTCGATCACATCACCCCACTTCTCATACGATTGCACTGGCTTCCTATTCCCTTCCGTATACAAGGTCCTCACTTTCGCCCACAAATACATTCACGCGGGTACTCATTCACCTTCACACTCCCTACCGCTCTCTCCGTTCCATCCATGCTAACCGTCTGACCTTACCCTCCCCCTCCCAAGCCCACCTCGAATCTACCCGCTCCTCTGCCTTTTATTTCCTTGGGCCCCGTCTCTGGAATTCGCTTCCCCCGGACCTCCGCCTGGAACCCTCTCTGAAAACCTTCAAGACCCGCCTGAAGACTCACCTCTTTTGCCTTGCATTTGATCTTCCCCCACCTCCCTCTCCTCTCTCACCGCCCCCTCGCTGATTTCTTATAGCCCCTACTTGCTACCTGACTTTTCTCTTTAGCTCTTTCCTCCTCTCTTATCTATCCTATCACACATTTGGAGTTCCTTTCTTTTTTCCTTGCAGCTTTTATGTACTTTGTGCACCGCTCTGACGCTATTGCATTGAGCGGTATATTAAGCCTCAAATAAAGATAAAGATAAAGATAAAAGAGGATGAAATACAAATCCATCACCACCACCTTCAAAATCCTGCGCAATCTCTCCGCACCCTGCCTCACCGAACTGATTACCACAACACACACAGCAAGACCAAGAAGAACTAACAATCAGAACCTATTGAATATTCATCCACTCAAGACCAAAACTACACAACAAACCAGTAACAGAGCATTCTCCCTATATGCTCGATCAATATGGAATTCACTACCAGAAACTATAAGAGCAGCAAAATCCATTACAGATCTAAAAAGGTCACTTAAAGCACATCTCTTTGGAGAATACTATGGACTCAATGACATTACTTAATCACAATTAACACATCCTACCCCATTTGACTACTCAGATCCTTCATGCAAGACTCTACCTTCCCCCTATACGAAATCTACTTCTCCATGGACATAGTTCATGTCTTACTTTTAGTTAACCCCATATTTATCTCCAAGTTGGCTTCCCTTGTTTAATGTAAAAACAATTCTTATGCAATTGTTAGGTTGTTCATTGTAAACTGCTTTGGACAAAGGCGATATAGAAAAACTGTTAAATAAATAAATAAATATCACATCCATCACATGCCCTTCATCTAGTTCTCTGGTCAACCAATCAGAGAATTCAATCAAATTTGTTTGGCATGATCTTCCCATATTGTCTAAAATGGTCAGTGGTCTTCATTATAAACCATATGGGGACAGATGCGTGGAAGAGTCTCCCAGTGGAGGTGGTAGAGGTGAGGACAGTATCTGAATTCAAGAAAGCCTGGGACAAACACAGAGGCTCTCTAAAGGAACAAAGGGACTATTGTAGTTGATATGGAAGGACAGAATGGATAGGCCATGTGGTCTTTTTCTGCTGACATCTTTCTAAGTCAGAATTAGTAAAATGGACTGTTGGGCAAAACAGGTTTAATTCCTCCTACATAAATGGACCAACAATTATTTTAAGGCACCTTCTCTATTTCTGCTTTTCTAGTGCTCTAGTGTTCAATTTTTGCTTTTTGGGTTTGCACCTTCACACCACTGTTTTGTCCTCTTTTTGGGGGTCTATTTGGTAGTGGGTGGAGTTGAGGCAGCATAGCACACATACATGAGTTTTCATTATAAACTTCCCACAAATACTTTTCCATGGATGCCTTTTGTATCTGCTTCTCGCCAAATGCAAAAATATGTGAGTACAAAGTACCCACTTTGCTGTGATTACCTGATTCAAAAGGAAACTACTGGAAGCTTACCTTTAAAAGTTAATTTGTAGACTCTTGGGTGCAAAACTCCCTGTGAACTTTGAAAGTGGCATTCCAAATGCTGAAGCCTTTACAGAAGGACTGGAATTCACCCTCCCACAGCCTTTTCCTTTGTCATGTATGAAGCCCCTCCTCTGAGAGTCATCACACTTGCTCTTCTGCTCTGCAGTCTTGCTTGCATTGCCCTGTGATTCAAGTGCTAATGCCCTGAAAGGGACAAAGCACAAAACTGGACTGCGGCAGGTTTATGTGTACCTGAAGGAGCCTGTGTGAGTGGCACAGAGATACAAATGTGATGGAGATTGTGCGATATTCACGTCTTGATATTTGCATGTTTTGCAAGCACCAGGCCGCCTGTTTGCACAGCATTCCAGATCAAAGGCAAAGGCTTCTCCAGAGAACATGCCTGACATTAAGCATTCAATGCTGACTTCCTTTCAAAGTTAATAACAAAATTATTAAGTGGATTTGTGGTTCAGCAAGACAATGAGTGTATGTGCCAGGTGCTGAGCTTCATGCTGCTCTCAGGGTCGCCATACTCCCATCAGAGCATTTATTTATTTTAATCAGTGACTTCTTGATCAAACTGCATTTTCTCTCCAGTCAATAAGCACTGACTGCCATTTCTGTGAGGGAGCTTGATGCATTCATGACTCATCTGTTGACTTGAAATTTATCACCGCTCTGGGCTGGTCCTCGCCTTCCGCATGTGTAGTACATGCCAGAAGCATGACTAGAATTTCTTCTGACATCATAACTATACAAGCTGGGTTGCCATGGATACTAATATCTGGCTTATCATCCAATAAGTTGCTATGGGAAGAGGTAAACAGAGTCCTTGACCACTCCATTTACAGCAGGGACTGATGGTCTCAGGGTAAATTTATTTAACAAGTTTTTTTTATACTGCTTTACATTGTAACTTAAACTTGGTAATGTCTTTTAGACAGGGACATTGATAACTTGGATTTTTCCTGAGGCAATGGAGGGTTAAGTGATTTGCCCAAGGCCGCAAGGAGTGCTAATGGGAATTGAACCCTTGGCTCCTAAGCCAGTGCTCTAACCATTAGGCTACTCCTCAACTCCGAAGGCCTATCATCTAATAGCATCTCATTCCAGACAAGCATCAACAATGAAACCATGTCAGTAGATGTGGACTAGTGAGAATAATAAATTTAGGGCTCCGTGTGTGCCAAGTTCCATTAAAATTGGTGGATAATGTGGCAGGTGCAGGCCTGTGACCCACGGTGTCTGACATAGGCAGGCCAGCATGGCTAGCTTGACCTGTAAATGAGGCCTGTGGAGAGGTATATAGGATTGCACATCCCCCAATATGCTGCTATTGTAAGAAAGAACTCAGTAGAAATATTGAATTAGCTTAGATAAGCAGAACTGCAGAATTAAGAAATGGAAAAATACAGAAAAGATGTGTTTTAAAGTTACTGATAAGAAAGAGTACATTTGCAGAGAAATATTGAGGAGTGCTGACAGATGAGTTACAGAACCTTGCTCTTCTGCACGCACAAATGGTCCCATAGCCTTGAAAGTGTGAAAGTAACAAGTTGATGAACTGACCATTGTAATTGGGACTAGAAGGGGGGCAGGCAGGTGTCATGCCTACAGAAGCCCACAGAAGGAACATAATTGGAGAAACTTATCAGTACCGGGACCAATAGAAGGGCTACGGGAGGTACGGGAGTGTACCGGGACCAATGAAATGTTTTTCTATACCTAGAATGGAACAGAAGTCTATAAAAGTTGTTGTAATGCTTGAAAACTTTGCTCAGCCATTTTGAAATTGCCTTGCTTGAGACTTGTGCACAAATAAATGATTTGGACCTTCTGAACAGACTCCTGGTATCATTGGTTTGTCTGCGCTTTGCTGCTACATATTCCTTGGTGCGTTGGCCGGGAAGTTGTGGAATCAAAGTGTATATAGGGCAATATACCACGACTTTCCGCCTCTATAGGCTTGGTCCTGCCGGGATCGCGCCCTTCCGACGAGGGCCGCTCCCTGGCGCCACCGGTCCCTTGTATCGGAGGGAGCTGGTCGGACCTCGGCGGGTGACGAGCCCGGCTGGAGTCAACGCCTCGAACCCGAGTGAGGGGAGTCCGAGGTCCAACTCATGCGCCTGCTTGGGAAGTTTGAGGACCGGATCCGGTGAGTATAGTTTTGATTTTGGGTCTAGACAGAAATAGAAAGAGCAGTACTGCCATTGGAACTTGGAATTTGGAATTTGTAATCTCGAGATATTGGGAATTGGTAAGAGAGCTTGATCAACTCTCAAGGAAGAGCCGAGTAGCCTGGCATGGGAATTCGCTAGGTGAAACCCTCATCCTTTTTGTAATTTGGGAAAAAGACTAGTCAGAACAGATAGAAACGAATGCATTCTGGGAATACGTTGCTAGCATGATTGTGTGAACGAAGTGTGATTGAGAGGTCTGGCAGCACGGACCAAGTGAAGGCGGACCCCTGATTAGCGCATTTCCTGACCGGGCGACCGCGTTCAGGTCGCGAAAAGGGGGAAGCGATTGTCGTCTTGTCTTGTTATTTGTATTCCCTATACGTTTCCAGGGCCGTGAGGACCCCTTACCCACGGTCCGCCCACCTTTTCCCTTCTGTCTGTTGTTGCGCGCACACATCGAAATGGGAGGGGCGGAGTCTACTAGGAACACTCCATTAGAATGTATGATCGCACATTTTAAAGAAGGATATTCAGGAGATTATGGTATTAAAATGACAGCAGCCCGTTTGCAGATTTTGTGTACTAGGGAGTGGCCCGATCTAGACCCCATCTGGCCCCGAGAGGGAACGTTCACCGTAGAGATTATCCAGTCAATACACCGTAGAGTGCGGGTAGCGCACCCCGATCAGTACCCCTATATAGATTCCTGGTTAAGTATTTGTGAAGATCCGCCCTCCTGGGCGCAGCGCTGTTATGAGGAACAGTGCAGAATAATGTTAGCTAAAACAGATTCTAGACAGAGAACGGAACAGCCTAGAATGAAAGAGCAGGATAAGAAAGCCAAGAAGAAACCTATCTTGGCAGATCCCGATTCCCCAGAAGTAGTCCTCAGGCAGCCCCGAACCCCAGGTCCAGTAAGAATAGCCCGGCGGCGTCCTGCCCCAGAACCCCAGAGACTGCCAGAGCCGAGGCGAGACCCAACCCCAGACCCCCCTCCTCCTGGAGGAGAGGAAGAGAAAGAATTAGCGGGAAGAGAAGAGGAGGATGTAAAAAGTGAGCCAGAAGCGGAGCTAGAAGAAGAAGGAGGGAATCCCCCAGAAGAAGAAGAAGAGGACAGTGTACAAATAATTGAGAAAGCCAGCGCTAGCACTAGCAAGCCAGTGAAAGAAAAACCCAAAGCAAAACCAGTTGAGAAAAAGAAAGCAACTCCTGCAAAGACAACGACAATAGCCCTTAGATCCCAGACTCAAATGACGCCTGGGACGACAGCCAAACTGTTTCCCTTAAGGCAAGTCCCGGGGGTGCCTGTAAAGAATGATAATGATGAAGTGGTAGCGGGACCCCTAACTTATGTGTATATTCCCTTCTCTACAACTGATTTATTAAATTGGAGGTCGCATTATGCCTCCTATACTAGCAAGCCCCAGGAGCTGACAGAATTAGTAACTAGTATTATGGAAACTCACCAACCCACTTGGCCAGATTGCCGTCAGCTCCTGACCACCCTATTTACCACAGAGGAACGAGCGAGAATTAGAAAAGCAGCTATTGAATGGATGGCAGAAAACCCTGCAGCTCCAGCGCAGGGGCAGAATATAATAGATCGTAGAGAAGCAGCTCAGAGAGAATTCCCAAATGAAGACCCCCAATGGGATCCAAATACAGATGAAGGATCCACCGCCCTAGCCCGTTTTCGCCAAGGCTTTTTACAAGGCCTGCGAAGAGGAGGCCAAAAAGCTATGAACCTTTCCAAAGTAGCAGGAGTTATCCAAGGAATAGATGAGAGCCCAGCAGATTATTATGAAAGATTAACTGAAGCTTATAGAATGTATACTCCCTATGATCCCGAGGCACCAGGAAGTTTATGCATGGTGAATTCTGCTTTTGTAAACCAGTCTCAACCAGACATTAGACGTAAATTACAGAAATTAGAAGGGTTTGCGGGCATGAATGCAACACAGTTATTGGAAGTCGCTCATAAAGTGTATGTGAATCGTGATACTGAAAGACAGAGAGAATGTGATAGAAAGATGAAGAAGAAAGCTGATTTTTTGGCTGCGGCCATAGTTGAAAAGAAAAGGGGAGGTGTCCCTAATCGAAGGAGCAGAGGAAGAGGGCGGGGTCAAGGCGGAGGCCGGACCCAGAGACTAGGCGTGAACCAATGCGCCTATTGCAAAGAGGAAGGACATTGGAGAGATACGTGCCCGCAACTCGAAGACGCCCAGCAAGATGACGAATACGATCATCAGTGGCGAGAAGAAAGACGAGGCCGTCCCCGAGGCCGAGGAGGAGCCAATCGAGAACAATTCCAGCGAGAGGGGAGGAGGAGCCATCCAAGCATTGGCCACACAGGCCCATGATGAGGATGACGTGGATTAGGACAGACCGGGCTCCAAGTTTGCTTTAGGTCTCCAGGAGCCTATGGTCGAAATACAAATAGGAGACCAATTTATGAACTTTATGGTTGATACTGGAGCAGAACATTCAGTAATAGACAAAAAGATAGCCCCATTCACCAAGAAAGCAGTCACCATTATAGGAGCAACTGGTGCCAAAGCCACAAAGTCTTTTCTACAAAACCGAATATGCAGTCTAGGAGGACAGCAAGTAACTCATCAATTCCTTTACATGCCCGAATGTCCAGTACCCCTACTGGGACGAGATATGCTAGCCAAGCTTCAAGCCCAAATATCTTTCTCTGAGCAAGGAGAAATGCAAATCACAGTGAATTCCCAAGCCAAACCAGCAGGAGTAATGCTGCTGACAGTACCCCGAGAAGAAGAGTGGAGATACTACATTGATGATTCGATTCAAGATACCTATTTTGAACAAACTTTAAAGAACATTCATGCACCACTTGAAGTATGGGCAGAAGGCAGTCCCCCAGGCCTAGCCAAGCATATAGCACCAGTGATTGTAACCCTCAAGCCTAGCGCTACACCAGTGCACGTCAAACAGTACCCTCTCCCAAGAGCCGCAATTGAAGGCATTCATCGCCACCTACAGAGATTGCTCGAGTATGGCCTACTAAAAGTATGTCAATCCCCATGGAACACCCCACTCTTGCCAGTAAAGAAACCTGAGACAGATGATTATCGCCCAGTGCAAGATTTGAGAAGAGTAAATGATGCAGTTGAAACTATACACCCAGTTGTACCCAATCCTTACACTCTACTAGGATTGATACCCGCTGAAGCTACCCATTTCACTGTACTGGATTTAAAAGATGCATTCTTTTGCATAAGATTAGCCCCTGTAAGCCAAATATTGTTTGCATTTGAATGGCAGGACCCCATCTCTGGAAGAGGGGGCCAACTCACCTGGACAAGATTACCCCAAGGATTCAAGAATTCACCTACCATCTTTAGTGCTGCACTAAATCAAGACCTTTCAAGCTATCCAGTAGCCCCGGGGAGGAGAGTACTTCTCCAGTATGTGGATGATCTGTTGATAGCTGCCGTATCAGAAAGAGAATGTATATTAGCCACCAAAGATCTCTTGCAGTTACTAAATGAAGCTGGATATAAAGTTTCCAGAGCCAAAGCACAACTATGCCAAACAGAAGTGAAATACTTGGGTTTTCGTATTACCCAAGGAAGCAGAAGATTAGGCAGAGAAAGAAAAGAAGCAGTATGCAGAATTCCAACTCCAACAACCAGAAAGCAAGTCAGAGCCTTTCTGGGAGCAGCAGGATATTG
Organism: Ichthyophis bannanicus; assembly: GCA_033557465.1. Lineage (NCBI taxonomy): Eukaryota > Metazoa > Chordata > Amphibia > Gymnophiona > Ichthyophiidae > Ichthyophis > Ichthyophis bannanicus. The sequence goes on from CM066049.1 coordinate 127,077,194, forward strand.
CCGAATCTGGATACCCAACTTTGCCCAAATTGCCAAACCACTGTATGAAGCCACAAAAGGAGAAGAGAAGTCACCACTGGAGTGGGGACTTGAGCAGGATACAGCCTTCCAGAAGTTAAAAGAAGAATTGATGTCATCACCAGCACTTGGACTACCAGATGTCCACAAACCTTTCCACTTGTTTGTACATGAAGCACAGGGAAATGCCTTAGGCATGTTGACTCAGAAATTAGGAAATTGGGAACGACCTGTAGCCTACCTATCGAAACAATTGGACCCTGTGGCCAAGGGATGGCCACCCTGCTTGAGAGCAGTTGCAGCTACAGCACTACTAGTGAGTGAAGCAGACAAACTCACACTAGGACAGAACATACGAGTCACTGTGCCACATGCAGTCCTTGCCCTTATGGAACAGAAAGCAAATTATTGGCTCACCAATTCCCGAATGTTGAAGTACCAGAGCATGTTATGTGAAAACCCACAGATACAACTTGAAGTGAGCCATGCCTTGAATCCAGCTACCTTGATACCCATCAGTGAAGAACTCCCAGAACATGACTGTATCGAAGTCATGGAAACTGTGTTCTCTAGTCGACCCGACTTAACAGATGTGCTCATAGACAATCCTGACCAGATCTATTATGTTGATGGGAGCAGTCTCATCCTTGACGGACGACTCTGTGCCGGATATGCAGTCGTCACTCAACATGAAGTAGTTGAATCATCAGCTCTAGCCTCAGGCACATCAGCCCAGAAAGCCGAATTGATAGCACTCACCAGAGCATTGTTGTTAGGAGAAAAACTTGTGCTAAATGTATATACAGATTCCAAATATGCTTTCACTACCTTGCATGCCCATGGAGCTCTCTACAAAGAGAGAGGACTCATCACATCCGGAGGAAAATCAGTCAAGTATGGTCCCGAGATATTGATGTTACTTGATGCAGTCTGGGCCCCAACACGTGTAGCCGTCATGCATTGTAGAGGACATCAAGCAGGAAAAGGAGAAGTTGCTCGAGGGAATAGATTCGCAGATGCCTCAGCACGACAAGCAGCTATGACAGGACAGATTGCCCCACAAGCTATGCCAATGCAAGCAGCATTGTTTCCAGTACCCTTGAATCTATGGACCCCACGATATACCACCAAAGAATTGGATTACTATTGTGACAAAGAAAATGGAGTATTGAAAGACGGATGGATTGAGCTGCCACCAGAAGAAGGCAGTCAACCTCCGGGAAGAATAGTAATTCCTGAACTGTTAGGACCATCCTTTGTCAAAGCGTTTCATGAAGCCACCCACTATGGAAAGAGTGCTATGGAGAAAGCACTCAGACCACATTTCTACATCCCTCTGATGACAACCATATCAGCCTCAGTAGCCCGACAATGTCAAACCTGTGCCAAGAATAATGCCAAGCAAGGCCTTATTACAGCACCCCGAGTTCAGTCAAGAGGTGTGACCCCCATGCACAACCTCCAAGTTGATTTCACCGAAATGCCAAAAGCTAATGGATACCATTACCTACTAGTATTAGTTTGTACTTTCTCTGGGTGGGTAGAAGCATTCCCAACCAGAACTGAGAAAGCCCGAGAAGTTACCAAAGCCTTAATGAGAGAGATTGTCCCCAGATTTGGAATCCCAGCAGTAATAGGGTCAGACAATGGACCCTCATTTGTCTCCCAAGTTACTCAGCAGTTAGCAAAAGCTTTGCAGATACAGTGGAAGCTCCACACTGCATACAGACCCCAGAGTTCAGGGAAAGTTGAGCGAATGAATCGTACCTTGAAAGCCCAAATGTCCAAGCTTTGTCAGGAGACACACTTGAAATGGCCCCAAGTGCTCCCCATAGCTTTACTCAGAATACGCTCAGCCCCTGTAAAGTCAACAGGATTTTCCCCTTTTGAAGTTTTGTATGGTAAACCCCCACCAATAGTGCAGGGAGTCAAAGGAAATCTAGCCCAGATTGGTTCAGAAGTAACCAGACAAGAACTCCTAGCTCTTAGTTTTGTTCTGCAGACTCTCCATACGTGGATCCAAGACCAGTTGCCTATCAACTTGACGGAACCCTTGCATCCCTACCAGCCTGGAACTTCGGTGTGGATCAAAGATTGGAAGAAGATACCGTTGGAACCCCATTGGAAGGGACCGTACACCGTCATCCTGTCTACCCCAACTGCAGTAAAGGTAGCCGAGATCGACGCCTGGATCCACCACAGCCGAGTCAAGCCCGCCGCCGATCCTGAACCAGAGCGGTGGACAGCAGAGCAGCACCCTGATGTACCCTTGCGAGTTACTCTGAGACGGCAACCAGCAGCATAGACACTTCATCACAAGTGCTTTGCAGTAGCCAAGTCTTTCGAAGAGGATTGCTGTTTTCCATGCAGCAACAGTTTTGTTTCAACGAACCCAATTTGTGTGTGTGATTTGACACACTACTTTGAGACTACATTGACTAAGCCAGACTTCACAAGCCAACTGAATTGCTAAGTTGGTTAATGTGTGCTGGACATCTTGAGGATCTTCAATCAACACTCAGCACCCGTTAAATTGCTTCATTAGCAGACGGGACGAAGAATAATAGACCGTCGTGATCAAGATCAGCAAGCTGAGGATTCAGAAGAACTCCAATCAACATCAACATGTATCTTTGCTTCTGCTTTGCCTTGGTTGCCTTCTTCGGAGGTTTTGAACAGACTTATGCTCTACCTCCATGCACAGCTTGCATTACTTCTACTAGAACTGGACTGAAAGTAACTCAGACTTTGCTTTACCATTCTTACTATACCTGCAAGGGAACAATAACTCGGTGTATTTATAACACCACTGAACTAAATGTTTGCACTCATGGCAAAATTAAAGCATGCTATAATCCGCATCAGAATCCATCCTATTACACGTTGGAAATAAGATGGAAGGATGCAGATGGACCTATATTAGCTGCTACACCACCACTTAAAGACATTACTAAACCTGCTGTTTTGAATTTTGATGCATGTAATGCTATTAATAGAGATAGTCAGTCCACCTGTGGTACATGGGAGAAAGCGTATCGGAATGACCATAAGTATATGTGTCCAGAAGGTGCCACAAATTGGTGGAAGTGTACAGGTAAAACAGGATCAGGGTATAGTACTGCTACAGCGGCAGATTACTATTGCCCGTATTGGGAATGTGTTTTCTATGCTACCTGGAACACTGGTATAACTGATGAGAAAATAGATAAACGGATGGCTACTCTAACCAAGCCAACCACAAATGATAAATGTCAGAAAGATGCTTGCAACCCCTTACATTTGCGTGTACATAACCCTCATGCATGGAAACAAGGATATAAGTTTGGTTTACGTATTGCAGGAGGAGGAACAGATCCAGGGACCATTGTATATATTAGATTGAATACTCAAGCCCATAAGTCATCTAAATATCATATTCATAATACCTTTTATGAAGCTATGCATGTAAATAAGTTTGAGATCCCTCACCCTTCACAGAATTTGTTTCTAGAATTAGCCGGAGCAGTAGTATCTAGTCTTAAGATCACAGATTGTTATTTCTGTGGCGGAACCCAAATGGGAGATCAATGGCCCTGGGAAGCCCAAGAATTGAATTATTCCATGATTTACAATCAGACTGAATTACACAAGACAACCAGTGAATGGGTGTTAGCGCACTCAATCGTTGGACGTCTTTGCTTTGCCAGAACTGGACCCCAGTTCACCCAAAAAGTAGGACAGCTGGTCTGTCTTAGCCAGAAATACTATAATGCTACAACTAAAAAGACAGCATGGTGGTCAGGAATCAGACATCCTGAACCTCCTAACCCATTAGCCAGATTTCCTGAACTTGCAGGTCTATGGACTAACCTTGCCAAAGTCCAAGCCTGGCAAGCCCCACCTGGCCTATATTGGATCTGTGGAAACCGAGCATATGCGCAACTCCCACCACAATGGGGAGGAGCATGTGTCTTAGGAACCATCAGACCTTCTTTCTTTCTTTTAAACACTGAACATGGAGAACAATTAGGATACCCTGTATATACTACCCACAAACACAAAGGAGCATCTAGACAGAGAAGAGAGGCCTTACAGATAGGCAAGTGGGAGAAGTGGCAAGGTGATGATTGGCCACCAGAAAGAATTATTGAATATTATGGACCTGCCACTTGGAATGATGATGGTATGTATGGTTATCGTACCCCAATTTATATGATTAATCGTATTATTCGCTTACAAGCAGTAGTTGAAATAATAACCAATGAAACTAGTCATGCTCTCACGCTCTTAGCTAGACAAAGTACTCAGATGCGCACTGCCATATACCAAAATCGTTTAGCACTTGATTATTTGCTAGCAGCTGAAGGAGGAGTATGTGGTAAACTGAATTTAACTAATTGCTGTTTGAAAATAGATGATAAAGGTCAAGTAGTTGAAGAAATTGCTAAAGATATGCAAAGACATGCTTATGTGCCAGTACAGACTTGGCACGCCTTGAAATTTCCTAATTGGTTTGCTAACCTTTTCTCTTGGCTGGGAGGATTTAAGACTTTCGTTATCTTAGTACTAATCCTTGTTGCTGTTGTCCTCTGCTTACCATGTTTAATCCCATGTTGCATGCGTTCCCTTCATAGTGCTATTGATAGTACAGTAGAGCGGAAGACCGCAACTAGAATAATGGCTTTATACAAAGCTAGCCCTAGTGGAACCAGTAAGAATCCTTTAATCAGGATGTGAATCTTCTAGAAAGTGATTTAATTCTCACACCTTATTAAGTAATAGGGTGAGATTAATCAAAGGGGGGAATGTGGCAGGTGCAGGCCTGTGACCCACGGTGTCTGACATAGGCAGGCCAGCATGGCTAGCTTGACCTGTAAATGAGGCCTGTGGAGAGGCATATAGGATTGCACATCCCCCAATATGCTGCTATTGTAAGAAAGAACTCAGTAGAAATATTGAATTAGCTTAGATAAGCAGAACTGCAGAATTAAGAAATGGAAAAATACAGAAAAGATGTGTTTTAAAGTTACTGATAAGAAAGAGTACATTTGCAGAGAAATATTGAGGAGTGCTGACAGATGAGTTACAGAACCTTGCTCTTCTGCACGCACAAATGGTCCCATAGCCTTGAAAGTGTGAAAGTAACAAGTTGATGAACTGACCATTGTAATTGGGACTAGAAGGGGGGCAGGCAGGTGTCATGCCTACAGAAGCCCACAGAAGGAACATAATTGGAGAAACTTATCAGTACCGGGACCAATAGAAGGGCTACGGGAGGTACGGGAGTGTACCGGGACCAATGAAATGTTTTTCTATACCTAGAATGGAACAGAAGTCTATAAAAGTTGTTGTAATGCTTGAAAACTTTGCTCAGCCATTTTGAAATTGCCTTGCTTGAGACTTGTGCACAAATAAATGATTTGGACCTTCTGAACAGACTCCTGGTATCATTGGTTTGTCTGCGCTTTGCTGCTACAATAACACATTAGGCATTGATTTTTGGTGCAGGCACTACACGTTGGGAAAGGGAATTGGATTTAGCTGAAGCCTTTTCCTCAGGCATTGAAGGTGAGTTACGTTCACGTACTGTAGGTCTTCCCATGTCCCTGGAAGGCTTACAGTCTAAGTTTGGACTTGTCCAATCTCCCAAGGAGCAGCAGTGGGATTTGAATCTGGCTTCCCTGGTTCTAACCTGCTGCTCCACTTCAACACAGGATGTGCAATGTCCACAAAATATAGAGTGATGGATTTGTAGCAGCAAAGCGCAGACAAACCAATGATACCAGGAGTCTGTTCAGAAGGTCCAAATCATTTATTTGTGCACAAGTCTCGAACCAGTCAATTTCAAAATGGCTGAGCAAAGTTTTCAAGCATTACAACAACTTTTATAGACTTCTGTTCCATTCTAGGTATAGAAAAATATTTCATTGGTCCCGGTACTCTCCCGTACCTCCCGTACCCCTTCCATTGGTCCCGGTACTGATAAGTTTATCCAATTATGTCCCTTCAGTGGGCATGGCACCTGCATACCCCCCTTCTAGTCCCAATTACAATGGTCAGTTCATCAACTTGTTACTTTCACACTCTCAAGGCCATAGAGCCAATTTGTGCATGCAGGGGAGCAGGGCTCTGCAACTCATCTGTCAGCACTCCCAATTATATTCCTTGCAGATGTACTTTTTCTTATCAGTAACTTTCAAACACATTTTTCTGTATTTTTCCCTTTCTCAGTTTTGCTTACCTAAGTTAGTTTAGTTCTCTTACAGAGTTCTATCCTACAATAGCAGCATATTGGAGGATGTGCAATTCCTATGTGCCTCTCCACAGGCTTCATTTACAGGTCAAGCTAGCCATGCTGGCCTGCTTATGTCAGACACCGTGGATCACAGGCCTTCACCTGCCACATTCCCCCTTTGATTAATCTCACCCTATTACTTAATAAGGTGTGAGAATTAAATCACCTTTAGAAGAATCACATCATGATTGAAGGATTTCGACTAGGACTGGCTTTATACAAAGCCATTATTTTAGTGGCGGTCTTCCGCTCTACTGTACTATCAATAGTGTTATGAATGGAACGCATACAACATGGGATTAAACATGGTAATAAAAAGATAACAGCAACAAGGATTAGTACTAAAACAATGAAAGTCTTAAATCCTCCCACCCATGAAAAGAGGTTAGCAAACCAGTTAGGAAATTTCAATGAGTGCCAAGTCTGTACTGGCACATAAGCATGTCTTTGCATATCTTTAGCAATTTCTTCAACTACTTGACCTTTATCATCTATTTTCAAACAGCAATTAGTTAAATTCAATTTACCACATACTCCTCCTTCAGCTGCTAACAAATAATCAAGTGCTAAGCGGTTCTGATATATAGCAGTGCGCATCTGAGTACTTTGTCTAGCTAAGAGCGTAAGAGCATGACTAGTTTCATTGGTTATTATTTCAACTACTGCTTGTAAGCGAATAATACGATTAATCATATAGATTGGAGTACGATAACCATACATACCATCATCATTCCAAGTGGCAGGCCCATAATACTCAATGATTCTTTCTGGTGGCCAATCATCACCTTGCCACTTTTCCCACTTGCCTATCTGTAAGGCTTCTCTTTTCTGTCTTAGTGCTCTCTTGTGTCGGTGGGTAGTGTATACAGGGTATCCTAATTGTTCTCCATGTTCAGTGTTTAGAAGAAAGAAGGAAGGTCTGATGGTTCCTAAGACACATGCTCCTCCCCAGTGTGGCGGGAGTTGTGCATATGCTCGGTTCCCACAGATCCAATATAGGCCAGGTGGGGCTTGCCAGGCTTGGACTTTGGCAAGGTTAGTCCATAAACCAGCAAGTTCAGGAAATCTGGCTAATGGGTTAGGAGGTTCAGGGTGTCTGATTCCTGACCACCATGCTGTCTTTTTGGTCGTGGCATTATAGTACTTCTGGCTAAGACAGACCAGCTGTCCTACCTTCTGGGTGAACTGGGGTCCAGTTCTGGCATAGCAAAGACGTCCAACGATTGAGTGCGCCAACACCCATTCACTGGTAGTCTTGTGTAATTCAGTCTGATTGTAAATCATAGAATAATTCAATTCTTGGGCTTCCCATGGCCACTGGTCTCCCATTTGGGTTCCGCCACAGAAATAGCAATCTGAAATCTTAAGACTAGATACTACTGCTCTGGCTAATTCTAAAAATAAATTCTGTGAGGGATGAGGGATCTCAAACTTATTTACATGCATAGCTTCATAAAAGGTATTATGAATATGATATTTAGATGACTTGTGGGCTTGGGTATTCAATCTGATATACACAATGGTTCCTGGATCTATTGCCCCTCCAGCAATACGCAAACCAAACTTGTATCCTTGTTTCCAAGCATAGGGATTGTGTATACGTAAGTGTAAGGGGTTACAAGCATCCTTCTGACATTTATCATTTGTGGTTGGCTTGGTTAAAGTAGCCATTCGTTTATCTATTTTCTCATCAGTTATACCAGTATTCCAGGTAGCATAAAAAACACATCCCCAATACGGGCAATAGTAGTCTGCCACTGGTGCAGTACTATAGCCTGATCCCGTTTTACCTGTACACTTCCACCAATTTGCGGCACCTTCTGGACACATGTACTTATGGTCATTCCGATACGCTTTCTCCCATGTACCACAGGTGGAATAACTATCTCTATTAATGGCATTACATGCATCAAAATTCAAAACAGCAGGTTTAGTAATGTCTTTAAGTGGTGGTGTAGCGGCTAGTATAGGTCCATCTGCATCCTTCCATCTTATTTCCAATGTGTAATAGGATGGATTCTGATGCGGATTATAGCATGCTTTGATTTTGCCATGAGTGCAAACATTTAGTTCAGTGGTGTTATAGATACACCGAGTCACTGTTCCCTTGCAGGTATAGTAAGAATGATAAAGCAAAGTCTGAGTTACTTTCAGTCCAGTTCGAGTAGAAGTAATGCAAGCAGTGCATGGAGGTAAAGCATAAGTCTGTTCAAAACCTCCAAATAAGGCAACCAAGGCAAAGCAAAAGTAAAGATGCATGTTGATGTTGATTGGAGTTCTTCTGAATCCTCAGCTTGCTGATCTTGATCACGACGGTCTTTTATTCTTCGTCCCGTTTGCTAATGAAGCAATTTAACGGGTGCTGAGTGTTGATTGAAGATCCTCAGGTTGTCCAGTACACATTAACCAACTTATTAGCAATTTCAGTTGGCTTGTGAAGTCTGGCTTAGTCAATGTAGTCTCAAAGTAGTGTGTCAAATCACACGCAAATTGGGTTCGTTGAAACAAAACTGTTGCTGCATGGAAAACAGCAATCCTCTTCGAAAGACTTGGCTACTGCAAAGCACTTGTGATGAAGTGTCTAAGCTGCTGGTTGCCGTCTCAGAGTAACTCGCAAGGGTGCATCAAGATGCTGTTCTGCTGTCCACTGCTCAGGTTCAGGATCAGCGGCGGGCTTGACTCTGCTGTGGTGGATCCAGGCGTCGATCTCGGCTACCTTTACTGCAGTTGGGGTAGACAGGATGACGGTGTACGGTCCCTTCCAATGGGGTTCCAACGGTGTCTTCTTCCAATCTTTGATCCACACCGAGGTACCAGGCTGATAGGGATGCAAGGGTTCCGTCAAGTTGATAGGCAATTGTTCTTGGATCCACGCATGGAGAGTCTGCAGAACAAAACTAAGAGCTAGGAGTTCTTGTCTGGTTACTTCTGAACCAATTTGGGCTAAACTTCCTTTGACTCCCTGCACTATTGGTGGGGGTTTACCATACAAAACTTCAAATGGGGAAAATCCTGTTGACTTTACAGGAGCTGAGCGTATTCTGAGTAAAGCTATTGGGAGCACTTGGGGCCACTTCAAGTGTGTCTCCTGGCAAAGCTTGGACATTTGGGCTTTTAAGGTACGATTCATTCGCTCAACTTTCCCTGAACTCTGGGGTCTGTATGCAGTGTGGAGTTTCCATTGTATCTGCAAAGCTTTTGCTAACTGTTGAGTAACTTGGGAGACAAATGAGGGTCCATTGTCTGACCCTATTACTGCTGGGATTCCGAACCTAGGGACAATCTCTCTCATTAAGACTTTGGTAACTTCTCGGGCTTTCTCAGTTCTGGTTGGGAAGGCCTCTACCCACCCAGAGAAAGTACAAACTAATACTAATAGGTAATGGTATCCATTGGCTCTTGGCATTTCGGTAAAATCAACTTGGAGGTTGTGCATGGGGGTGACACCTCCTGACTGAACTCGGGGTGCCGTTATAAGGCCTTGCTTGGCATTATTTTTGGCACAGGTTAGACATTGATGTGCTACTGAGGCTGATATGGTGGTCATCAGAGGGATGTAGAAATGTGGTCTGAGTGCTTTTTCCATAGCACTCTTCCCATAGTGGGTGGCTTCGTGGAAAGCTTTGACAAAAGATGGTCCTAACAGTTCAGGAATTACTATTCGTCCAGGGGGTTGACTGCCTTCTTCTGGTGGCAGCTCAATCCATCCATCTTTCAGTACTCCATCTTCTTTGTTACAGTAGTAATCCAATTCTTTGGTGGTATATCGTGGTGTCCATAGATTCAAAGGTACTGGAAACAATGCTGCTTGCATTGGCATAGCTTGTGGGGCAATTTGTCTTGTCATAGCTGCTTGTCGGGCTGAGGCATCTGCAAACCTATTTCCTCGGGCAACTTCTCCTTTCCCTGCTTGATGTCCTCTACAATGCATGACAGCTACACGTGTTGGGGCCCAAACTGCATCAAGTAACATCAATATCTCGGGACCATACTTGACTGATTTTCCTCCGGATGTGATGAGTCCTCTTTCTTTATAGAGAGCTCCATGGGCATGCAGAGTGGTGAAGGCATACTTGGAATCTGTATATACATTTAGCACAAGTTTTTCTCCTAACAATAATGCTCTGGTGAGTGCTATCAATTCGGCTTTCTGGGCTGATGTGCCTGAGGCTAGAGCTGATGATTCAATTACTTCGTGTTGAGTGACGACTGCATATCCAGCACAGCGTCATCCATCGAGGATGAGACTGCTCCCATCAACATAATAGATTTGGTCAGGATTGTCTATGGGCACATCTGTCAAGTCAGGTCGACTGGAGAACACAGTTTCCATGACTTCGATACAGTCATGTTCTGGGAGTTCTTCACTGATGGGTATCAAGGTAGCTGGGTTCAAGGCATGACTCACTTCTAGTTGTATCTGTGGCTTTTCACATAACATGCTCTGGTACTTCAACATCCGGGAATTGGTGAGCCAATAATTTGCTTTCTGTTCCATGACAGCAAGGACTGCATGTGGCACAGTGACTCGTATGTTCTGTCCTAATGTGAGCTTGTCTGCTTCACTCACTAATAGCGCTGTAGCTGCAACTGCTCTCAGGCATGGTGGCCATCCTTTGGCCACAGGGTCCAATTGTTTCGATAGGTATGCTACAGGTCGCTCCCAATTTCCCAATTTCTGAGTCAACATGCCTAAGGCATTTCCCTGTGCTTCATGTACAAACAAGTGGAAAGGCTTGTGGACATCTGGTAGTCCAAGTGCTGGTGATGACATCAATTCTTCCTTTAATTTCTGGAAGGCTGTATCCTGCTCAAGTCCCCACTCCAGTGGTGACTTCTCTTCTCCTTTTGTGGCTTCATACAGTGGTTTGGCAATTTGGGCAAAGTTGGGTATCCAGATTCGGCAATATCCTGCCGCTCCCAGAAAGGCTCTGACTTGCTTTCTGGTTGTTGGAGTTGGAATTCTGCATACTGCTTCTTTTCTTTCTCTGCCTAATCTTCTGCTTCCTTGGGTAATACGAAAACCCAAGTATTTCACTTCTTTTTGGCATAGCTGTGCTTTGGCTCTGGAAACTTTGTATCCAGCTTCATCTAGTAACTGCAAGAGATCTTTGGTGGCTAATATACATTCACTTTCTGATATGGCAGCTATCAACAGATCATCCACGTATTGGAGAAGCACTCTCTTCCCCGGAGCTACTGGATAGCTTGAAAGGTCTTGATTCAGTGCAGCACTAAAGATGGTAGGCGAATTCTTGAATCCTTGGGGTAATCTTGTCCAGGTGAGTTGGCCCCCTCTTCCAGAGATGGGGTCCTGCCATTCAAAGGCAAACAATATCTGACTTACAGGGGCTAATCTTATGCAAAAGAATGCATCTTTTAAATCCAGTACAGTGAAATGGGTAGCTTCAGCAGGTATCAGTCCTAGAAGAGTGTAAGGATTGGGTACAACTGGATGTATAGTTTCAACTGCATCATTTACTCTTCTTAAATCTTGCACTGGGCGGTAGTCATCCGTCCCAGGTTTCTTTACTGGCAAAAGTGGAGTGTTCCATGGGGATTGACATACTTTTAGTAGGCCATACTCGAGCAATCTCTGTAGGTGGCGATGAATGCCTTCAATTGCAGCTCTTGGGAGAGGGTACTGTTTGACGTGCACTGGTGTAGCACTAGGCTTGAGGGTTACAATCACTGGAGCTATATGCTTGGCTAGGCCTGGGGGACTGCCTTCTGCCCATACTCCAGGTGGTGCATGAATGTTCTTTAAAGTTTGTTCAAAATAAGTGTCTTGGATAGAATCATCGATGTAATACCTCCATTCTTCTTCTCGGGGAACTGTCAGCAGCATTATTCCTGCTGGTTTGGCTTGGGAATTTACTGTCATTTGCATTTCTCCTTGTTCAGAGAAAGATATTTGCGCTTGAAGCTTGGCTAACATATCTCGTCCCAGTAGTGGCACTGGACATTCGGGCATGTAAAGGAATTGATGAGTTATTTGCTGTCCTCCTAGACTGCATATACGATTCTGAAGAAAAGACTTTGTGGCTTTGGCACCAGTTGCTCCTATAATGGTGACTGCTTTTGTAGAGAATGGGGCTATCTTTTTGTCTATTACTGAATGTTGTGCTCCAGTATCAACCATAAAGTCCATAATTTGGTCTTCTATTTGTATTCCGACCATAGGCTCCTGGAGACCTAAAGCAAACTTGGAGCCCGGTCTGTCCTAATCCACGTCATTTTCATCATGGATCGGTGTGGCCAATGCTTGAATGGCTCCTCCTCCTCTTTCTCGCTGGAATTGTTCTCGATTGGCTCCTCCTCGGTTTCGGGGATAGCCTCGTCTTTCTTCTCGCCACTGATGACTGCTGTCGTCATCTTGCTGGGCGTCTTCGAGTTGCGGGCACGTATCTCTCCAATGTCCTTCCTCTCTGCAGTAGGCGCATTGGTTCACGCCTAGCTTCTGGGTCCGGCCTCCGCCTTGACCCCGCCCTCTTCCTCTGCTCCGTCGATTAGGGACACCTCCCCTTTTCTGTTCAACTATGGCCGCAGCCAAAAAATCAGCTTTCTTCTTCATCTTTCTATCACATTCTCTCTGTCTTTCATTATCACGATTCACATACACTTTATGAGCGACTTCCAGTAACTGTGTTGCATTCATACCCGCAAACCCTTCTAACTTCTGTAATTTACGTCTAATGTCTGGTTGAGACTGGTTTACAAAAGCAGAATTCACCATACATAAACTTCCTGGTGCCTCGGGATCATAGGGGGTATACATCCTGTATGCTTCAGTTAGTCTTTCATAAAAATCTGCTGGGCTCTCATCTATACCTTGGATAACTCCTGCAACTTTGGAAAGGTTCATAGCTTTTTGGCCCCCCCTTTTCAGGCCTTGTAAAAAGCCTTGGCGAAAACGGGCTAGGGCTGTGGTTCCTTCTTCGGTATTTGGGTCCCAATGGGGGTCTTCATTCGGGAATTCTTTCTAAGCTGCTTCCCGATAGTCTATTCTGCTCAGTCCCTGCCCCGGAGCTACAGGGTTATCTGACATCCATTCAATAGCTGCTTTTCTAATTCGTGCTCGTTCCTCTGTCGTGAATAGGGTGGTCAGGAGCTGACGACAATCTGGCCAGGTGGGTTGGTGGGTTTCCATAATAGTAGTTACTAATTCTGTCAGCTCCTGGGGCTTGCTAGTATAGGAGGCATAATGCGACCTCCAATTTAACAGATCGGTTGTTGAGAAGGGAATATACACATAAGTTAAGGGTCCCGCCACCACCTCTTCATTATCGTTCTTTATGGGCACTCCAGGGACTTGCCGTAAAGGCAGCATCTTGGTGGGAGCTGTCTTTTGGGATCTAAGGACTGTTTTCTTAACTATTTTCCCGGGGACTACTTTTGCTTTCTCAACAGGTTTCACTTTGGGTGTATCTTTTGCTGGCGCGCTGGCACTAGCAACCGCTTGTACGCTATCATCTTCACTTTGGACATTCTCTTTTTCTTCCTCTTCTCCCTCTACTTCTGACTCGCTTTTTATGGCATCCTCGTCTTCAGCTGATTCCTCTCTCTGCCCTCCAGGAGGGGGATCAGGGGTTGGGTCCCGCTCCCGCTCCGGCCGTCTCTGGGGTTCTGGGGCAGGATGCCGGGCTACTCTTATCGGACCTGGGGTTCGGGGCTGTCTTGGAATTATCTCTGGGGAATCAGGATCTACCAGGATGGGCTTCTTTCTGGCTTTCTTATCCTGCTCTTTCATTTTGGGCTGTTCTGTTTTCTGACTAGAATCTGTTTTAGCTAACATTATTCTGCACTGTTCCTCATAACAGCGCTGCGCCCAGGGGGGCGGATCTTCACAAATACTTAACCAGGAATCTATATAGGGGTACTGATCGGGGTGCGCTATCCGCACTCTACGATGTACTGACTGAATAATCTCTACATTGAACGTTCCCTCTCGGGGCCAGATGGGGTCTAGATCGGGCCACTCCCTAGTACACAAAATCTGCAAACGGGCTGCTGTCATTTTAATACCATAATCTCCAGAATATCCCTCTTTAAAGTGTGCGATCATACATTCTAATGGAGTGTTTCTAGTAGAGCCCGCCCCTCCCATTTCGATGTGTGCGCGCAACAACAGACAAAAGGGAAAAGGAGGGCGGACCGTGGGTAAGGGGTCCTCACGGCCCTGGAAACGTATAAGGAGTACAAATAACAAGACAAGATGACAATCGTTTCCCCCTTTTTGCGACCTGAACGCGGTCGCCCGGTCAGGAAATGCGCTACTCAGGGGTCCGCCTTCACTTGGTCCGTGCTGCCAGACCTCTCATTCACACTTCGTTCACACAATCATGCTAGCAACGTATCCCAGAATGCATTCGTTTCTATCTATTCTGACTAGTCTTTTTCCCAATTACAATAAGGATGAGGGTTTCACCCGGCGAATTCCCATGCGGGGTTACTCGGCCCTTCCTTGAGAGGTGATCATGCTCTCTTACCAATTCCCAATATCTCGAGATTACAAATTCCAAATTCCAAGTTCCAATGGCAGTACTGCTCTTTCTAATTCTGTCTAGACACCAAATCAAAACTATACTCACCGGATCCGGTCCTCAAACTTCCCAAGCAGGCGCATGAGTTGGACCTCGGACTCCCCTCACTCGGGTTCGAGGCGTTGGCTCCAGCCGGGCCCGGCACCCGCCGAGGTCCGACCAGCTCCCTCCGATACAAGGGACCGGTGGCGCCAGGGAGCAGCCCTCGTCGGAAGGGCGCGATCCCGGCAGGACCAAGCCTATAGAGGCGGAAAGTCGTGGTATATTGCCCTATATACACTTTGATTCCACAACTTCCCGGCCAACGCACCAAGAATATGTAGCAGCAAAGCGCAGACAAACCAATGATACCAGGAGTCTGTTCAGAAGGTCCAAATCATTTATTTGTGCACAAGTCTCGAACCAGTCAATTTCAAAATGGCTGAGCAAAGTTTTCAAGCATTACAACAACTTTTATAGACTTCTGTTCCATTCTAGGTATAGAAAAATATTTCATTGGTCCCGGTACTCTCCCGTACCCCTTCCATTGGTCCCGGTACTGATAAGTTTATCCAATTATGTCCCTTCAGTGGGCATGGCACCTGCATACCCCCCTTCTAGTCCCAATTACAATGGTCAGTTCATCAACTTGTTACTTTCACACTCTCAAGGCCATAGAGCCAATTTGTGCATGCAGGGGAGCAGGGCTCTGCAACTCATCTGTCAGCACTCCCAATTATATTCCTTGCAGATGTACTTTTTCTTATCAGTAACTTTCAAACACATTTTTCTGTATTTTTCCCTTTCTCAGTTTTGCTTACCTAAGTTAGTTTAGTTCTCTTACAGAGTTCTATCCTACAATAGCAGCATATTGGGGGATGTGCAATTCCTATGTGCCTCTCCACAGGCTTCATTTACAGGTCAAGCTAGCCATGCTGGCCTGCTTATGTCAGACACCGTGGATCACAGGCCTTCACCTGCCACAGATTGGCAAAATAGCCATGTTAAGCAGAGCTCAACCATCATAAGACAACCATGTTCTTTGTTGGCACGGGCAGTCCTCATTAACCGAGTCCAAGATGTGGATCTGGGTTAACAGAGGCTGCAGGCGTCCCTATATGAGGGAGGTACTGCCAACGTAGAGCGCCTCTGTCACCCATGCCCTCCTCCCACCAACATATGTACAGCCTCTGCAACTCTAAACCACCAAAAAAAATGCAGACCTCCAGGATCAACCCATATACCCACCTTGCAGCAGAAATTAAAGCTTCTGTAGTCCCCATGCCCAGTCTCCAATGAGGCCTCTGGAACCCGCAACCTCTCCCATCTTCCAGTGGGCCTTTAAATCCTTGAAACACCCACCCCCTAATCATTAGGAAAAAAGCCACACAAATCTTTACCAGCAGGAAGCACTCAGTGTTCTTCCTGTTTCTCTTTCTTCTCACAACACTAAACCATATTAAAGTTATATAGTATGCCAAACAGAACTCACATCACTATCATAACACTATCATAACACTATCACAACACTATCACAACACTATCACTATCATAACACTATCATAAACAAAGACAAAACCACCAGATCACCTCATAAACGTATAAGGACGTACAGAATTGTGTATCTCTACCACATCTCAGCTAGCCCTGCTTTCCTAATGCATATAATACGAACCTTGGTTATATGATCTGGTGTTGCTTAGATGTTGCCAGGTCATTTAACCAAGCTTTCGATTTTTTTCCCGAAGGATATTTATATTTTTAGAAACATATTTATAGACCGCAGCTCTGCTTATAATCATTCAGTGCGGTTAAATAGGGATAAGTAATTTACTTTCTGATTGCAATTTCCAGAGAATATCATTCCACTTGTATGGATCAAATCAGGCAAAACACTCACTGTCTTGTTACTCTCAGTCTAGTCTGAGTCAAAGGAGTAGCCAGTGAAGGCTGCCATCATCTAAGGCTTGTCCCCGAAATATAGTAGGAGGCTTCCCCCATATATAATCCTTTAGATCATTTTAAATTTTAAATGAAGCATTGCTGGGAATGAGTGTAATTCCTTCAACTCCCTTGCCCATAATCCTCTCTGCCTCTAATACCCTCAATTCTCTCCTCAAGGTGCCCCCCGCCCCCGGTCCCGCCCTCCCTTTCTGCCCAAATGCTAGCCAACTACTTCCACAACAAAATCCACAAGATTACCCTCCAATTCCCCACTTCCTCATCTACCTCCCCCCCCCCAGCCATACTTCCTCTGCTACCCTCTCCTCCTTCCCGACGATCTCCGAAGAGGAAACCACACTCCTTCTTTCCTCCTCCAAACCCACCACCTGTTCCTCTGACCCTATCCCCACCCATCTCCTACACCCCACCTCCCCCACCGTCGTCCCCTCCATCTCTCATATTCTCTACCTTTCACTCTCCACTGCTACCGTCCCTGCTGACTTCAAACATGCTGTTGTCACACCTCTCCTCAAAAACCCCTCTCTCGATCCCACCTGTCCTTCTAACTATCGACCCATCTCCCTCCTTCCCTTCATATCTAAACTACTAGAATGAGCAGTCCAACGCCGCTGCCTCAACTTCCTCACCTCCCAGGCCCTCTTGGGCCCACTACAATCTGGCTTCCGTCCCCTAAACGCCAATGAAATGGCTCTTACAAAAGTCTCCAATGACTTGTTCCTGGCTAAATCTAAGGGCCTCTACTCAGTCCTCATCCTTTTTGACCTCTCCGCTGCCTTTGACACTGTTGACCACAATCTTCTCCTCACCACCCTCTCCTCACTTGGTTTCAAGGGCTCCGTACCATCCTGGTTTTCCTCCTACCTCTCCCATCGCTCTTTTAGTGTATGCTCTGGCGGTTCCTCCTCCTCTCCCACCCCGCTCCATGTTGGTGTATCCCAAGGATCCGTCCTGGGCCCCCTCCTTTTCTCTCTCTATACACAATCCCTTGGCGCGCTTATCTCCTCCCATGGCTTTCAGTACCATCTCTATGCCGACGACTCCCAAATCTACCTCTCTACACCTAATATCTCTCCATCAATCCAGACCAGGATTTCTGCCTGCCTTTCTGACATTGCTGCCTGGATGTCTCATCGCCACTTGAAGTTGAAGATAGCCAAGACTGAACTCCTTGTCTTTCCCCCCAACCCCTCCCGTCCTCTTCCCCCCTTCTCAGTCTCCGTGGATGGATCTACAATCCTTCCTGTTCCCTCGGCCCGCAATCTGGGGGTTATCTTTGACTCCTCTCTCTCCTTCTCCACACATATCCAAGCTCGTAGCTAAGACCTGCCGCTTCTTTCTTTACAACATTAGCAAAATCCACCCCTTCCTTTCTGAACAAACTACCACAACCCTTATCCACTCCTTAATCTCCTCTCGCCTCGACTACTGCAACCTATTCCTTGCTGGTCTCCCCGTGAGCTATCTCCTTCCTCTTCAATCTATTCAGAATTATTCTGCTCGACTAATCCTCCACCAGTCTCGCCATACCCACATTACTCTTCTTCTCAAGTCGCTTCACTGGGTCCCTATCCAATTCCGCATCCAATTCAAACTTCTCCTGTTGACCTATAAATGCATTCACTCTGCGGCCCCTCAATACCTCTCATCTCTTATCTCTCCTTACATCCCCTCTCGGGTACTTCACTCCGCTAACAAATTACTTCTGTCTAAGCCTTTCACTCGCACCGCTAACTCCCGACTTCGCTCCTTTCACCTTGCTGCACCTTACGCCTGGAACAGCTTACCTGTGTCTATACATCAGGCACCCTCCCTGGCCCTCTTCAAATCCAGATTGAAGACCCACCTCTTCACTGTCGCTTTCAGATCCTGACTTCTATCCTTTATTTCAACCTGACTCCCGTCAGTTTTCATAACCGAATTGTAAAGACCACATTGTGCTTTGCACCAATTTGACTAATTCTCTGTATTTTCTCAATTAGATTGTAAGCTCTGACGAGCAGGGACTGTCTTTTGTATGTATGCCTGTACAGCGCTGCATGCGTGGTGCTATATAAGTGCTAAATAATAGTAGTAAAATAGGAGTTAGATAAAAGGAAAGAAAATTAAGGCGATGCCTTTTTATTGGACTAACAATACATTTTTGGATTAGCTTTTAAAGGTTAAACCTTCCTCTTAAAACCTTTGAAAGTTAATCCAATAATGTATTAAGTGAGTCAAATTTAAAAAAGGTTTCACCTTACTTTCTTTTTTTGTTTCTCCTTTTATCTAACTACCATGAACGTGAACTACAAGGCAATGACACTACTTTATTCAGAAGAGGAGTAATGGGATCTCTAATCCTTTCCCCTCGTGTTCTGAGCATTTTGAGTGAGAGAGTGGAAGAATCTGACAGAGCGAATTACAGCAATCTATGCAATTTGCTAGTAAAGAAGTATATATATATATATATATATATATATATATATATATATATTGCCACGCACCCGCTCCCTGGACCTTGAGGGTTTCAGGAGGGGGTGGCCTTGGATGCCCTTCAGGGTTGAGTATTGTAGTTGTGTGTGCTCAAGTAGTAAGACAGGCAAAGAAAATTTCTTTGATGAGGTTTATTTCCGCATTGCAGTTCAAGTGCAAACAGACGCAAATAAAGTATAATAGCACAAAACAAGAGTGAGAAACCAAAACAAGGTATTGCACCTCTAGGCTAAATGTCCATTATCTTCTGTGATCACATTCAGTTGTCATGTGACCCTTTTCACTAACGGAAGAAACAAACTCTGGTAAACAGCAATGCTCCTGGTATGCAAACAATTATGCTTTAACTTATTCCTTTCTGATAAGTTTCTCAGCATAGGAATCAATACAGCAACTTCTGTTATATTGCTTCATATAACTTTGTACAGCATTTCAATTAAATGTCCTTCTCAATGACACAAGCTGAACAGTCCATTGGCATGTCTGGCTCTGTGAACGGTAGAGAAGAAACCAAAGGCATTTCCTCTTCACAGCTGTTTGTGGGCTGTGCTATGTTAGAGAAAGAAACTGCCCTGCTTTCAAGGAACTCTCTGAAATCTTTAAGAAGCAATTCAGCCTGCGTTCTTCCTGGGCTAAGCTGATAATGTCTTCCTGCTTCAGGTAACTGTTTGTTTAAACTGCTTAACTCTTGATAATTAGCAATGCTGCTTTTACTAGGACAACAGTTCTGCGTGTTTGAATTATCCTTCCCCCACTTATCACTAAACGTAAGTGCTGGGTTTAAAACTTCAGCTGTGAGTGGAGAGTGTCTCAACAGAGTGTTAAAAGTAGAACCATCAGACTTCTCTTGGCCCACGTCTCTATAATAGGACTCAGCTGTCCTCTTACTATAGGTTTCTGCTGGCTTATGAATATAGCCTAGGCTGCTTAAATGCTTTTCAGACTGCAACCAATTGCTACCATGTTGTCTGACTTTGTCCTGGCTCTTAACGTTAGCCTTTACTCTTCCTGGCTTCCCAATGTTAAACTTGCTAGCTGCTTCAAACTCACTGTGTACCTTGTGCTGAGGCTTTCTCCAGGGTAATTCTCTGTCCCTCTGCCTTCGGTTCCAAGGTTCTGCTTGGTCCTCTAGAAGCCTGTGCTGTAGCCTTGGGTCTCTCAGTGCTCCTGAATCCTTCTGGTCACAGAAGATTCTCCCTGCCCCTGAGTCTCCCAGGTACTTGCTTCCTGAGTCCAGTCTTCTCCTTAGTGGATCACAGCTGCTTAAGTGCTCTCTCTCCAACTCTTCCTGGTCATGTCCTTCTGAGTCTCCGTTCAAATCTGACTCTCTCTGTTTCTGAGTGCTTAACAAGCTGCCTGTGTACTGCACTGCCCGCCTCCTGCTTGGGCGTGCCCAATCAGGGACTTGGCTTCTCTCCTTCCTTGAGGTGAGGTGTGGTTCCTGATTAGCTCTGTGTTTTTTTCTCTCTGAAGAGAAAATCCTGCATTCTCTTGCAGTACCGGTTCTCTCCACCAGATCACTATCTGTTTCTATAGCATCTTGAGAGGCTACTACGTCACAATATATATATATATATATATATATATATATAGTGACACGGAAGATCTGCCCTGTGCCTTTAAAACACAGAAATCTGCTGGGTTTAGCTCAGATTCTGACAGGCAGGGAGATCAAAAGCTTTCCAGTTACCATAGGCAACCAAAACAGGCTGAGACACGAGGTCTGAAGGCACGCCTAGCTAGCAAACACTCCCCAGTTAATCAGGAAAACAGTTTTCACATGGGCAAGAAAACGCCCCGAAGGCTGTATAAAGAATGTCCAAAGCAAACAGAGTTAGACCAGAGAGACCAGAGAGATCAGGGAGATCTCGGAGAGCAGGAAGTTCACGAGGAACAGGAAGCTGCAGAAGCTTGGCAAGTAAGAGGAAACTTGCAGGTCTCAGACGGAGGTTCAGAATACTCCTATGCTGACTCTGATTTACCTGAGCCTTGGAGCAGAAAGCCAAGGAGGAATTTGCAAAGGGAGACAAAGCTACCTGCAACAAGAGAGATTAGTTACAGGAAACACTCTCCTCTGACGCAGTGTGATTTTCCCAGGCACAGAGCTCAGTGGAAGGAACGTGAGGCAGCTGGTAAGAAGCCATATATAATTGAAAAGCAGAGCTGCTTGAAATTCTTACAACCCTGTGAGAGGGAAAGTAATTCGGTTGAAGATATTTGTATGAGTGATGAGGATGAATGTATGTCTCTAAAACCCTGCAGAAGACTTCCAAGAGAAAAGTCTTTCAGTACCAGAACAGGACAGTGTTATGAGCTAATGCCAGGCACAAGAGGTAGGAGATTGAAAAGCTTCTAAGAGAAAGCAGGTTTAAACAGAGCTGTTTCTCCGTCCTGCTTTTACAAGCTGTCTGATAACTACCTGCCTTATTGTGGAGAGGGCCGTGTTGAAAGCTCAGAGACTGATTTGAGGAGGTTTCAAACTTTCTGCCCTAGAGAAAATAATGTGGTTGAAGAACCAATGATTACAGAACCAAGTAGCTTAAATCCCTGTATTGAGGACATAGATTGCTCTTTGTTAATGGCTGATATAAGTTCTCTGCGCTAGCTAAAGACAAGAGTGCCTTGTAGAGAGCTGAATGAGCACAGAAGAGACTGTCAGCATTTTCATTTGGATTCTGTTTATTATTATTCCTGTTTTTGTTCAAGCGAGAAGCTGTGTTTTGCTTTCACCTTCAGTTTGCCAGAAGCATGGCTGTATTTTGAGTTCTTGTGTTTTGTACTGTTTTTGAAAATCCAAACCCCGGGAGGGGAATAAAATCCTTCTTAAACCTGACCACTCAGTCTCAACTACTCCTTTTCATAAAGAAAGGTCAGGCCCAGCAGTGTGACTGGCTGCCTACGCCTCAGTCCAGCCACTGCTGGTGACATAAATGGCGTAGTAATTTGGATTTTTGGAAAAAAAAAAAAAAAAAAGTACTACCCAAGGCTTTTTCCTAAGAGAGGATACAATTGGCTGAAGAAAAAAACAGCAGCGAAGGAAAATCCTGAAAGAGGAAATCCTGACACAGAGTGGCCGTCCACAGGCTGACCTGAAGGAGACGTGCAGAGAACCTTTCTCAACGCGAGATCCTACACCGTGCTGAGGTATAAGTAGGTGGGCACGGGTGGTGAGGATTGCTGAGAAAGGGGAGGAAGATATACCTTGCTAAAGGCAGACAGGGAAAAGTAAAAAAATATATATTGTGCCGCACTTGGTGGGCCCTGTTTTTTTCTCTCCCATACAGGTACACTTCAACGCCGGGATGGATCCCCAGGACATGCTCCGATGGATGGAGGAACAATGTAAAGCCCAGAGTGAGCTCGCGAGACAAGCCCAGGATAGGTCTATGGCAGCACTGGCTGCGCAGCAGAAGCCACTCATGGACTTGCTAACCGTGCTGTTAAAGAGGACACCCACCACAGATGAGGAAGGCGTACCGGTACCACCTGTGGTAGGACTGCAAAACTGTAGTGCATTAGCACTGAGACCTTTGCAAAAGACTGACAATTTTGACGACTACTCTGATGCCTTTGAAAGGATTGCGGAGGCGGCTAAGTGGCCACTAGACCAGTGGGCCGTTAGGTTCGCCATGTCTTTAACCGGAGAGGCATTGGCGGCCTACAAGACGATGCCCGCAGGCCTAGCGTCCAATTACCCGGACGTAAAACTAGCGGTAAGAGATAGGCTAGGTTTAACACCTACGCACTATCGACGTCTTTTTAGAGAGGCAAGGCTCTTGCCTAAAGAGACGCCGAAGGCTTTGATGCAGCGACTTAAAGGTCTAGCAACAAAATGGCTTGCTCCAGAGAAGGCAACAGTGGAATCTTTGATGGACGCTGTGCTCCTTGAGCAATATTTTGAGACTGTACCGCCGGAAGTAAAAGCTTTCTTGTTGTTACAGAAGTGCAAATCCACTAGGGAAGCGGCTGAACTGACAGAATGTTATTTTGAAGCTGAGTTAGCCGGGGCTTCCAGGGATAGCATTCTAAGAGTAACGGGCATGGAAAGAATGCCAGGTATAAAGAAAGCCTATACTCCTAAGGTACAGAGGGAAAATGTAAGGAAATATGATGATGTGATGAAATGTTTTCAATGCGGGAAAAGTGGTCACATGCGCAAAGAATGTAAGGAGCGTATTGCCCTTATCTCAGGGGGAGAGAGAGACCCTGGGGGAGGATTTCTCATAGATGTCCAGGTGGAGGGTGTGAAGGCCGTAGCACTCATTGATACAGGAGCAGACCAGAGTATGGTCTCACATACGATGTGGCAGGCCATTCTGACTAGTAACCCCTCTGTCCTATGCCAGATACCCCCGAATGTGAAAGTGAAATGTATGCGGGGAACCTCATCCTATTACTCATTATATGATGTGCTTGTAGACGGACTAGGTACCAGGGAGAAAGTACCAATAATGGTAATCCCACACCTTCCAAGAGAGGTGGTGTTAGGAAGGGATTGGCCTTCTTTTCAAAAAGCCCTTAAGGAGAGGCTAGATGAGAGAATAGGTCTAGTTTCCACTAGGTCCCAAAGTAAGGTCTCAGGGGCAGGGACAAGTCCGCTATCAGAGCCAGATGAAGTGCCCGAGGATAGGGACATAACCCCAGAGCCAGAGTCCAACCCAGATGAGGAACCCCAAGACATACTTCCCTCCAATGAGGATTTAGTTAACCTTCCTAAAAAGGTCAGGAAGAATAAGGCAAAAAGACGTCAAGAGAGGAGACAGAGGTCGCAGGGAAGAGCAGACCTGAAAGCCGGGGAGGGTTTACCTTGGGTGCCAGCCAAGCTGGTGAAGAAATTCCCTTCCTTCCCTAAAGAACAGCAGGGTGATCCAGCATTGAAAAGGGCATTCAAGTATGCTCAGAAGGCTAGGACAATTTTACCCAGGTTCTTCTTAGAAGGGGAACTGTTGTACAGGGAGAGCGCAGATCCCAGAACAGGTACTGTACGCAAGCAGTTGGTGGTGCCAACTACCTTTAAATTGGTAGTCTTGAAATTGGCACACGACCACCCCGTAGGCAGTCATAAAGGTGTCCAAGGGACATTAGACCAGGTGCTAGCTCGCTTTTACTGGCCGGGAGTGTTTAAAGAAACAACCCGATATTGCGAGTCCTGTCCAGCATGCCAACAGGTCACGGCTGCCAAACCAAAGCCAGTACCGATGGTTTCACCACCCACCATTGCAACCCCAGTGAGGCGATTAGCAATGGATATTGTAGGCCCGTTAATAAGAACACCAAGGGGTTTTCAATATATTTTAGTGATCATGGACCATGCAACCAGGTTTCCATGGGCAATACCCCTGCGCAACATTTCTGCGAAAACCATATCAATAGAGCTCATAAAGTTGTTTTGTGAGATTGGGTTTCCCCAAGAGATCTTAACTGATCAAGGGACAAACTTCACATCGAAACACTTGGCCATGCTTTGGGACGCCTTTGGGATACGTCATATCCGCACCTCAGCGTACCATCCCCAGTCCAACGGACTGGTGGAACGCATGAATCAGTCCTTAAAGCAGATGTTAAGGCGGAGCTTAGGAGGGAATATGGTTGAATGGGACAATGTCCTCCCATTCGTCCTTTACGCGTGTCGCGAGCGCGTACAGGCATCGTTGGGGGCGTCTCCTTACGAGCTGTTGTTTGGTAGGGCTCCGAGAGGGATCCTAGATATCCTTAGGGAGCAGTGGGTTGCACCAGATGAGACAGAAGTAGGGGTACCCCAATTTCTAAAAGACCTCAGGAACCGTTTAGAACGGACATCCCGAGTGTCTATGGACAATCTGCAGGCCAGCCAGCGCCGTCAGAAAAAATATTATGACCGGGGGACTAAAACAAGGAATTTATCCATAGGAGATAAAGTTTTAATCCTAGTAGCGGACGCGGGTCCGAAGTTTGAGGCCAGATGGAAAGGCCCGGGTACAATAGTTGGCCAGGTGGGTCCTGTTTCCTACAAAGTGGAAAACGAAGAAGGGCGCTGCCAAGTATACCACTTAAACCTGCTGAAGCCTTGGCGTGAAAGGTCAGCGGAAGTGAGGTTGGTACATGTAGTGAGCAAAAGATTCAACTCAGATGAGATTACGTGCTGTCCGACGAGGACGTCCGCAGCTCATAATATCTTAAGGAGGGGGATGTGTGACACGGAAGATCTGCCCTGTGCCTTTAAAACACAGAAATCTGCTGGGTTTAGCTCAGATTCTGACAGGCAGGGAGATCAAAAGCTTTTCCAACCAAAACAGGCTGAGACACGAGGTCTGAAGGCACGCCTAGCTAGCAAACACTCCCCAGTTAATCAGGAAAACAGTTTTCACATGGGCAAGAAAACGCCCCGAAGGCTGTATAAAGAATGTCCAAAGCAAACAGAGTTAGACCAGAGAGACCAGAGAGATCAGGGAGATCTCGGAGAGCAGGAAGTTCACGAGGAACAGGAAGCTGCAGAAGCTTGGCAAGTAAAAGGAAAATTGCAGGTCTCAGACGGAGGTTCAGAATACTCCTATGCTGACTCTGATTTACCTGAGCCTTGGAGCAGAAAGCCAAGGAGGAATTTGCAAAGGGAGACAAAGCTACCTGCAACAAGAGAGATTAGTTACAGGAAACACTCTCCTCTGACGCAGTGTGATTTTCCCAGGCACAGAGCTCAGTGGAAGGAACGTGAGGCAGCTGGTAAGAAGCCATATATAATTGAAAAGCAGAGCTGCTTGAAATTCTTACAACCCTGTGAGAGGGAAAGTAATTCGGTTGAAGATATTTGTATGAGTGATGAGGATGAATGTATGTCTCTAAAACCCTGCAGAAGACTTCCAAGAGAAAAGTCTGTCAGGACCAGAACAGGACAGTGTTATGAGCTAATGCCAGGCACAAGAGGTAGGAGATTGAAAAGCTACAAAGAGAAAGCAGGTTTAAACAGAGCTGTTTCTCCGTCCTGCTTTTACAAGCTGTCTGATAACTACCTGCCTTATTGTGGAGAGGGCCGTGTTGAAAGCTCAGAGACTGATTTGAGGAGGTTTCAAACTTTCTGCCCTAGAGAAAATAATGTGGTTGAAGAACCAATGATTACAGAACCAAGTAGCTTAAATCCCTGTATTGAGGACATGGACTGCTCTTTGTTAATGGCTGATATAAGTTCTCTGCGCTAGCTAAAGACAAGAGTGCCTTGTAGAGAGCTGAATGAGCACAGAAGAGACTGTCAGCATTTTCATTTGGATTCTGTTTATTATTATTCCTGTTTTTGTTCAAGCGAGAAGCTGTGTTTTGTTTTCACCTTCAGTTTTGCCAGAAGCATGGCTGTATTTTGAGTTCTTGTGTTTTGTACTGTTTTTGAAAATCCAAAACCCTGGGAGGGGAATAAAATCCTTCTTAAACCTGACCACTCAGTCTCAACTACTCCTTTTCATAAAGAAAGGTCAGGCCCAGCAGTGTGACTGGCTGCCTACGCCTCAGTCCAGCCACTGCTGGTGACAATATATATATAATCGTTGGGCCAAATCTTTCTTTTTAGCTGATAAATTTCCTGCAGCTGCAGAAATGTACTTCTGATAGTCTGTAATACCGGCTTCTGGGGCTATTTAAAGAGGGTATGTGGAGATACAGAGTACCGGCACCTTCTTTTCTAGGAAAAATGCACTTTCGGCTTCTGTAATCTGGCTGAAGTCCTAAGCTTCCTACTATCTCTCTGAGGACAAGATTGTCTCCTTGTATTGATGGCAAAATGGAAATTACCCCCCTTCTCTCCAATCTTCTAAATCAAAGAACAAGTAACCTCACGTCAGCACCCTTCCGTGCAACTCAAGGAGTTCCCCAAGGTTCCTCACTATCAGCTCTTCTCTTCAACATCTATATTCAGCCCATATGCAAAATATTTAACAAATACAAGATACAATATGCCATATATGCCAACAATATCATGGCATATACCCCTAGCCACCTGGACACCCCAGACTATACCACTATATTAACCTGCATTCATGAAATAACGACCTGGCTAACTAACAACTTAAACATCTACATTAAAAAATCTGAAGCAATCATCATTACGAGACTCCACATTCACTCCTCCTACTTCTATCAACATCTCAAATACACTGATTACAATAAGAGATGACGTTCGATATCTTGGAGTGATTCTAGACAAGCAACTTACCCTCCAACCGCATATCAACAAGATATCCAAACCAGCCTTCTTCAAACTCACAATGCTCCGGAGACTAAAACCTCTTCTCAATAAAGAACATTTCCACACAGTATGCCAGGCCATCATGATACCTGTGCTGGACTACTGTAATATCCTATTCCAAGGTCTTCCTAAACAAACCACCTGTCCCCTACAAATAGTCCAGAACACCGCTGCCCGTATTACTGCTAGCGCTTCAATACAAGACCATATAACTCCAATACTACATGATCTGCACTGGCTACCAATCTCTTCACGAGCAAAATATAAATCAGCACTCACCATCTTCAAAATTAAAAACAATATGTGAGCAGGAATACTACAAGAACTCATTGGAACCAAAGCAATCAAAAGACCAGACAGAAACAGCACCAAAAACAATTAACCAACACCTAGTCTATTCACAAGAACCAACAAATCCACATCCATGCGAGCCTTCTCTCTTGCTGCCCCTGCTATTTGGAATGTCCTCCCATATAATCTAAGATCAACAACAGATTATAAAAGATTTCCAGAAGTTGCTCAAAACCACCCTATTCATTGAACAATTCAATGAAGACCCCCAATCACACTAATCACTCCACAAGCCGATTTACACAAGCCATGCCATCTACACCATTCAACCTTCCCATTACACTTACTAAGATGTATATAGTTTAGTTGATGTTACAAGAGACTATTTAAGTTTTTGAAGTTATAATGTTGTTGTTTAAATTTGCAAGTTCTTTGTAAAAGTTAAAGTTATTGTAAACCGCCTTGATTAAATGAAAAGGCGGTATAGAAAAATTCTTAAATAAAATAAATAAAAAAGAGCCTTAGAGCTGGCCAGATTGAGCTTAACTCTTGCTTTCTACTCCCAATCAGCCACTTCTTTCAAGCGAGTATTTACGTTCTTAGGGGGCATCTTTAATGCCTAGCTGCCACCTATTTAACATGCCTAGCCTCTGCTGCTTTAATTAAACCTGGATAGTGCGACGCTTCCGCTGGGGCCCGAGAGCTTACCAGCTGGAAGTGGCCTTTGAGTGTCCTCTTTTGAATAAAGCTATTTCTATTGTTGCCAGGGATTCTGGGACTTGTATTTTTGCTTATTTCCTTAAGGACAAAATTGTAGTTATGACACAAGTGTTTCAAGACTGCAAGAATATTTATTGTGGGGAATTTCCAGCGCATCAAAGCTCAAACACAAACAAGCATAAAGGATGCATCTCCAACATATAGGTATTTCAGGAACAGAAGAAAAACGTAACAGAAATATCTCAGCACTGCTCAGCTGTTTCTCAGTCCCATAAACTTTCCACAGGACACTGCCCCGTGTGGTTATTCAACGGAAAACAATTAAACTGCAACAGCTGATTTTCTTTCTCACAGCACGGCTTCTTATCCTCAGAAGACAATTAAGCTTATTAAACATAAAACAAGCCTTTCCAATTCTTCAGCAGGTATGGCAAGTACTCTCTATATTATTGCATACAGTTTCAGTGCTGTTCAACAATGCCTTCTTCCTTTAAACATAAAGAGCAATCCGTGGGAGAAGATTCACTTTCTAAAGCTGGCAAACAAGAGTCTATTTGCATTCTTTCAACAGTATTAGAATTACTGGCATCTCTATCAGGTATAACAGTTCTCCCTGACTTTTTTTCCTCCAGAAATTCCTTGAACTGGTTCAGGAGCAATTCAGCGTGTACAGCCACATTAGCATTAGGAGAGAAAACTTTTCCTTCTGACAACAGCTTGCTTATAGCTTCTAACTCCGAAGGCTCGTCTGTCTTGCTTTTGTCAGTGTTATAGTTTTCCCCGTAGGTAAGACACTCCCCCCACCTATTCTCTGTTAAAGGTGTTGGGTCTGCCTTCTGGACAGTAGCAAAGGCAAATGGCTTCTCTAACAAGGATTCAGCATTAGAAATGGTAGCTTTACCCTTGGCAGGGTTTCTTACACAACGGCTGAACCCTTTTTCCCTGCTATCCTCCAGGTTCTGGAATTCAGCTTACTTATGTCTATTTCCAGTGCCAGTTAGGTACCTGCTCTGAAGAGGCTTTTCTTCCTTCTTTCCTCTACAGCTGCTATAGTCCTTGTTGCTGTATGTCCAATTGCCGTCTCTCCAATGGCTTCCCTTGTTAGCTCTCTTGCTCCAAGGTTCTGCCTTGCTGTAATGTCCTCTCCAATGCTCTCTCTCTCCTTCACCTTCTTCATAAGATTCCTTTCTTGCTTGCTCTTCTCCTTCCTCTCCACTTCCTTGGCTCCTTCCCTTCCTTACTCTCTGCTCTGTTTGTGGATTTAAAAAGCATTTGCTTCCCGGCACTCCCTGTCCTTCCCCCAAGTGTGACCAATCAGTGAGGAAGCCTGTCTCTCCCTCTGAGCTGGGGCGTGGCCTGAGCTCAGCAGAGAGCTGTGTTTTTTTCTTTTCTGGCTTGGAAATCCTGTGCACAAGAGCAGTATCATTTATTTCAACAGAATTTTCCTCCACCTCCATCTCTTCCTGGGGACTTTCACCATTACAATAGTCAGCACTGGGACTTATCTGGTTTCCGGCGATGGATATCTAGATTCATCGGCAGTAGTGTCACTATCTGCTTAGTGGTGATATTCAACCATTTATCAGTTAACAAGAAACAGTTACAGTTAAGACAACTATTCAGATGACCTCACTTTAACCAGTTTAGCTATCCAGTTAATGGCTGAATATTGCTGCTCACTGGACAGTGACCAGCATTGCTCCCCAATCTGCCCACAAAATACCCCAGTTTCTTACACAGTCTGTGGGAATGTTCAGCGGCACTAACCAGTTAGTTTTGCAGAATATTGGGCTGAGTGTGTTTGGCCAGTTAGTGGTTCTGTTGACTGGCTAAAATGTTCTGAATATCCCCCTTCCCTTAGCTCCCAGTTTCTGGACTCCATTCATTCACCAGTCTGAACAGCATCTGCAAATAAGAAACATTCCAAGCCAGATTCCCAAAGGAAGTATGGCACTCGGGCTAGAACACATTGAAAAGGACTGGCGGAAGCTTGGAGCCTGGTACTCCTCTGCAAACTGGACAGTGAACTTTCAAGCTACGCATTGCGACTGGCCTTCCAGAAATGATGCCAGTCAGTGCCTGACACCTCCGCCATTCTCAAACAGAGCTGCAGCAGCTTCTGGTTGAGCAGTATGTAAAACCAGAATCTGGTGCCTTCGTTGCCTCTCCATTTGAGCATCATGTGCTTTTTAACACCATATCCTTTTGGGAAATCAGACCAGCATGTGTGCCAGATGTATCAAGATCTGCCAGTTCCCAGTAACCTTTCGAAAGAAAAGAAAGCTACAACTGCTTGATCATGATCCAGTAAAGTTGGGTCAGAATTTTGTTTCCTGAATAGAGGGTGTGTCACTGCCTCTTCAAGGACTGTGGAAATAACACCCTGCATGAAAGCGCCCCTGCACTGTGGTAATTGTCAGGGGGCGTGGCATGAAATCCGTGGACCTGGATGGCTTTGTAGAAGTTCTTATAGTGTTGTGCATCACAGAGAGTAGTGTGCAGTCTGGTGTGTGTATATGGATTCTAAAATGAGGCTCTGCACTGAAGCCACTCATTCTATTATCGTATTTTTATACATGCAAATAAACCGAAGGTTATTGATGGACAGATCCTTCCAAATCCCCGAAGAAAGACTGGTGGACAGACCGTTCCGAATCCCCGAAGAAAGATTGGTGGGCAGATCCTTCTGAATCCCCAAAGAAAGATTGGTAGACAGATCCTTCCAAATCCCCAAAGAAAGATTGGTAGACAGATCCTTCCAAATCCCTGAAGATTGGTGGACAGATCCTTCCGAATCCCTGAAGATTGGTGGACAGATCCTTCCGAATCTCCAAAGAAAGATTGGTGGACAGATCCTTCCGAATCCCCCGAAGAAAGAGTGCAATATTAGTTTTCCAGGAAAGACCTAAGAAAATAATCAGCTCTTTCAACAACTGCTTCCTCCCACATACTTCGTGCTTGAAATCATGTGTCTTGGTTCATACCTCAGAGACATAACTGAATTGCTTTTGCACCAGAACTCAAGTTAACTACCACAGCTTAATACTTCCCCTCAGCAGAAAGACATCAGCTGCTTTGCTTATAGTGACTTTACCCTTTTCAGGAGTCTGGCTGTGTACTAATTCATGAAAAGTGAGGCTTGGCCAGATGGCTTATGTTCTGCAGGTGAATATCTCCCAGCCTGCGCCCCTTCTCCCTGCAGTGCAAACAATGAATCTGCCGCACACTCCATGTTACATTTTTTGCATTCACAGAATAGAATAGAGACTTGCAGTCTGCTGTGTTCATTCTGCCCATTGCAATGGGGTAATTACATTAAATCTAGGCAATTGATTGGTGACACCAAGAACTGCCAGTTGCTTTTGCAAAGCCACTTCAACTGAGTGAGAATATCAGAACCCACTGCATCTCCATTAGTAAGTTAGAGCTCCTATCCTGGAGCTCTGATCTCTCTAAAAATACAGCTTCTTTGCCTCAGTACATTGACTTATAAAGTATAGCACAATTGAAAAAAAATTACGTGTGTCAATGCTGGAAGTATCCACGTATTCCTAGTACCATGTGACGTCCTCCATGGGGGAATGGTGCACTATCCCAGGCATTAAGTGTTATCTATATTTGAGGATTCTTGGCTTCTACGCTCCTGATGTTAAATAAATTCTAACAGTGTAATTCATATTGTATTCATAATACTGAATCAATAAATATTATTGAACCCAACAGATGCAGAGTGCAATCTCTTTTAACATGCCTGAAAAAATTCCCTGAAAAGTTGTTTCTAATCATTTTCCACTGGGCAACATCTCCCAAGCAAAGTCCAGGAGGAAGAGTGACTCAGTCCTTGAAAGACTTGCGTAGTGTACCTAGATGCTAAATCATGAATGTTAGCGAAGGTCTGATGATCCAAAGATAATAAATATGCAATTTCCATAAAATCCCCACTAACATCTGGCAAATTGTAAAATGTGAGCCAGCGCCTCGTTGAACAGATGAGTTATTACACCATTCATTCCTTCAATTTCCTGTTTATTGGGAAGTATGAACATTTAAATTATAGTTTCAAGATTATCTGTTCTCTCAAACCTTTATCATTTAGGAATGTTTGCTGTTAACTCAGTGCTTGTGCTTCCATAGCAAGGAAATATGATTGGAAATGGCTGGGGTGTTTCTGGTTACCGATTTTTTACTCAAATCAAAACATAAAAGTTACATTTGCACAATCTGTCAAGCTGTTAATTTTTATTTGAAGCCTCTCAAGGGCTAGAGATGAATTAGAAATCATTTTAATTCAAACAAACATTGCTGGTAAACTTCCAGCACACAGCAAACACCATATTACTGCTGACTCATCATGCAGGAAGGCCAATGGACAAGGATACAGCATGGCTACAATCACTGCTGACTCATCACGTAGGAGGGGCAACCCACAAGAATAGATCATAAATACAATCACTATTAACTCATAAGATGGGCAGCTGGTGGGGATACAGCATGGAGACCTCGGCCATTTTGGGCTAATTTTTCAGGCATTTAGTTATGTGTCTAAGACAAAAGTATTATGCCTAAGGTTAGATATGGGGAGGATAATTTTCAAAACTTTTTATGTGGTCCTCAAAAGTCACAAGCACACCTGGTTTTTAGAATAACTAAACATGGAGATGAGCCCAGTTCTTGAACCAAATGCATGCAAATATATCTGATGACTATTCAGTGTAGACATCACAAAAAATAGGTTTCTCTGTGGTCCTTGATTTAGAATATCAAATCGTCATATAAGAAGCTCCGTGGGAGTCAATAAGGTATCAGAGTCAATATGTATTTAAAACCTATAGAGTCAAATACTAATACTGTTCCTACTAATAGACAAAAAGAAAATCAAGCTATGCGGACACTACCAGTGAAAACCACTTCCTACTTACTTTGGAGATGTTTCAAAGGGGTTTTCAAAAATAAACTGAGGAGTCATCTCATGGTTAGAGCAGTGGCCTCGTGACCAAATAAAACAAGACTCAAATCCCACTGATATGATTTGAGCAGGTTGCTTAAACTTCCACTGTTGCAGATACAAACTTAAATTGCAAGCCAACAGCAAAAACTACTGGAAAGATGCGTGCTGAAGACCCCCTTTTAAAAAGTGTTCTGTCTCCTCTACAGGAAAAAGAGTGGAGCCAGGGCAAGCTGGTTGAACTATGTGTTTAGGATTCATTTGGAAACTGTAGAGGGGAATTTTAGAAGAGATGTCTAAGTGTAATCTGGGATGTCTAAACCAGAACATCTGAAAAAACAGAAGGAATATCCAGGTGCAGATATAGAAACATGATGGCAGAAAAGGACCACATGGCTCTTCCATAGCAAGTACAATAGTCCCCTTTTTTTCCTTTAGAGATGCTCTGTGTTTGTCCCATGCTTTTTAAAATACGGATGAGTCCACAAACGTGCCCGATATGGATATCTGCGAGGGGGGGGGGGGGGTGGTGTCTACATAGACTTCCCCAGAATAGTAGTTCAGGATCTAGACATTTAGGAGTAGCCTAATGGTTAGAGTAGTGGGCTAGGGATGGGGAAGCCAGGATTCATATGCCACTGCTGCTATCATTGAAATTGTGCTGAGTACTAGGGATGGTGGAGCGCTTACTCCTCTACACCCTCTGGATGTTTTCTACCCAAAACAAGCCCATTTCAGATGCCTGTTCATGCCTGGAGCAAGTCTAAACTTAGACACAACCCCGGACGTTTCTCAGGAAATCTGACATGTCCCCGTTCAGACTCGGAAGTCCTCGTGCTAGAACATCCACAGACCCGGCTTCTAAAATGGCTCTGGAGATCTCTCTGTGCTTTGGACGCCTCTATGCCCATTTTTGAAAGCCCAAAGCACAAATAGAGCTTCCAAAATGACCCCCATAGTATATTCTTTCCCAAGCCAAACCTCACAGTGTCCCTTTGAAAAACAACTTACAAGCTCTGAGGGATACAATGCACATGGCTAAAGTGAGCCCGCCCTAATCCCTCGCCTGTTAGTCTGAGGCCCATCCCTCTACTTGATTTTAGATGCACAATTTGCCTGCGGCTTTATGAAAATGAACCCACAATGTTTTTAAAATGAATTTTCTGACACAGACCACAGACTACAGTCAAAACATACTATAACTGCATACTAAATGCTTATCACTATGTTTGAAAAAAAAGGAAAGAAACTCTCTTCACCTACTCCTATGATTTCTAAAACTTCATCCCAGATTAGCTTTAAGCGAGATCAGAAATCCATTGTTCCTGAAATGTCTTCCTAATGGAAATCTATGAAATAGCCAGAAAAAAGCAAAACTGGTTTCATGACTACAGCTATCAGCTCCCTGTGCTGGGCCCTACTGACTAATATTGGCTCTCTAAGAAATGCACATTCACTGCATCATTAAAAAAATAAACCACAAGCTTCTTCTCTGTAACTATTTTTAACACCACAACTTTCTTATAAACACTCTGATGGAAATTTGCATAATGTATTGCAAAGCACACCCACCTTTGCCTAATCTACCTTGAAACCTTCAAGTAAATAATTACCACTGTAATTAAGATGTAAATACCTGGAATCACTCAGCACAATAAATCATCTTTGAAATGATAAGTTTTCCTTTGTGCTCACCTAAACATTTTTTCTCTTTTTTAAAAATGTTTTATTTAAGATATGCTGGATTGAAGGTACTGGAATATGAAATTTTTACCATGTATTGAGAAAATACAATAAGGCATTCATCACCAACCACATACCACAATTCCATGCCCTCCAGTTCTAGAGGTTACAACTCTTTTACCCCCTGCGCCCATACCATGAGTCTTCAAGTCCTAGAGATGACAGACTCTGTATCCCTGTGCTCATTCACCAGAGACATCGTAATGCAGTAGGCCACGCAGGCTCTGGCCCCACCAAAATTTTGCCTGCAGAGAGACTCAATCTGTCTGCCTGCAGAAGATTGGTTCTCTGCAGGCAGGGTGGAAGGCTGCTGCAGTCATGGCAAAGACTCCTTTTATTTGCCCGCGGGAGATCCCCGTGGGCAAACAGGAATCTTTGCTGCAATCGTAGCAGCCTTCCCCTCCTGCCACGGGGATCTGATCTCCTGCAGGCAAACAGGAGTCCGCCATGATCAGTCTTTCTTTTCTCTTCTGCCCACGGGAGATGGGATCCCCATGTGCATAATAGGAGGGGAATGCCGCAGGAGCTAGGGGGCAGAGTTAGGGTGAGCTGGGGGTAGAGTCAAGGTAGAGCTTGGCCCCCCAATCCAAGAGGTGTTCTGCAGCCTTCCCCATTCATTGCACCCTCCAGTCATAGAAGCTACAGCCTCGTTATCTCTGTGGCTATCTGCTACACCTAGTCCTCCTGAACCAGGGTGTACCACAGGGATCATCCCTCTCCTCCCTATTTTTCAACATATACTTTCGACCTCTTTGTGATGTCCTCCAGCAACTCCCAGTCCAGTATCTGATATATGTGGATGATATTATGATCTTCACACCATTCTCCACCTCTACTCTGGATTACTCCATACTTTGAAGTTGCCTCAATAAAACCATCAACTGGCTACATCATCATAATCTTTTTATCATCCTCAGCAAAACAGAACTAATACACATAACTAAGAACCCCAACTTCATCACTCCCACATCTGTCTAGCTGGCAACACAGAGATCAGAGTCAGCTCCCACATAAAATATCTTGGAGTCATACTCGACCAGCAACTGACCTTCAAGGAACAAATTCACAGCATCACCAAAGCAGTGTACTACAAGCTTAAAACCATCCGGAACCTGCGACCCCTTCTATCCATCGATACTTTCTGTACAGTCTGCCAGGACACCATTACTCTATTCAATTACTGTAATTCCATTTATCAAGGACTACCCAAATACGCAATCCATCCACTGAAGCTTGCCCAAAACACTGTTGCTAGAATCATCTTCCAAGCCTCATGGAAAACCCACATCACTACAATTCTCAAACACCTCTGTTGGCTCCTCATCAACTCAAGAATTCAATACAAGGTTCTAACCCTCATACACAAAACTCTAGCAGGGAAATCAGCAGAGCAACTACATGTCTTAATTCATAACTTGAACTCTAATAGGCCAAGAAGAATAGGAACACAGAACCTCCTCAATATCCCACCAATTACTCTCAACTGCAAGCAGACCACAAGAGCACGAGCATTCTCACTTTACGCCTGCATCCTCTGGAATGCACTACCCCCAGATAGCCAACCTATCAAGTCTTCCACGCACTTTCGTAAACAATTCAAGACACACCTATTTGCCAACAAGTAACTGACAAATCAAAGCAACAGAAACTCATGCCCATATTCACATCCTTCCCTTGTCTCACCCTCATGAAACCCCATGATCTCACGACCCCATACCCTTGTATATAAATTTCATTTATTGTCTGTTTCATATAATGTTCATGTAAAAAGTTCTAATGTTGTTCATAACTTGTTCATTTTAAAAAACTCAGTTCATTGTAAACCGCTTTCACTTGTAGAAAAGCGGTATATCAATTTTTGTTACATAAATAAATAAAATAAATGGAGATGACAGGCTCTGAATCCCTGTGCCCATCCCCTGAGCTCTCCAGTCCTAAAGGTAACAGGTTCTGTTTCTCTTTGCCTGTCCCATGAGTCTTCTCACCTCCTTCCTTCCTCCTTTCCCTATTCCTGTGGATAATACTACACTCCTCCTTGTTTCCTCAGCTCTCAACCTTGGGGTCATCTTTGATTTTACCCTCTCTTTCTCTGCACACATCCAATAGATAGCTAAAATCTATTGCTTCTTCCTATATAAGATCAGCAAAATGTGTCTCCTTCTTTCTTTTAAGACCCTCATCAACTCACTAGTCATCTTCTGTCTTGATTAACTGTAACCTGCTCCTCACTGATCTCCCTCTGAATTTATCTTTTTCCCCTTCAATCTGTTCAAAACTTTGTTGCATGACTAATCTTCCGCCAGCGCTGCTAAGCTCATGTCACCCTTCTTCTCAAGTCACTTCACTGGCTCCCTATCAGTTTCCGCATCCAGTTCAAACCTCTCCTACTGACCTACAAGTGCATTCATTCTGCAGTTCCTCACTACCTTTCCTCTCTTATCTCACCCTATACTCCTCCTCGGGAACTCCGCTCCTTTGGCAATCTCTTATATCTGTGCCCTTCTCTGCCACTGCCAACTCCAGACCTCATTCATTCCACCTTAGCACTATACAAATGATAAGTATTAGAGTAGCAATAATAACCTTCTAAGCTTAGAGGAGACAGGCACTGTACCCCTGTGCCTATTCCCTGAGTGCTCCAGTCCAAGAGGTGTCAGGATCTATATCACTTTGCCCATTCCTTGAGCTCACCATTCCTAGAGGTGAAAGTCTCTGTACCCCATGCCCAACCCCTGAGCCCTCCAGTCCTAGAGATGACAGCCTCTTTAGGCCTGTGGCTATCCACTGCATCCTCCAGTGTCAGGCTCTGTGTCCTTGTACCCATCCACCGAGCTGTCCAGTCCTAGAGGTGACAGGCTCTGAGCCATCCATAACCCCAAATACCCAGATGTTGATGTAGAACTATTCTGGGGATCTTAAGTTTCCAAAGCAATCATAAAGTAAGCTTTGAAACAGAATCAGACGGGGTGTGCTCCCTTTTAAAATATCTAAATATAAGATGTTTTGTAAATAAAATAAATTAAAATAATGTGGATTAAAATAATATTTGTAAGGGCCCTGGGGAGCTTGGTGTGTTTGAATTAACAGCTCAGGTGGGTGGGGGCAGAGGATCAGCTGAGAATTGGGATACATGCCACATAGCAAAGGGACAATGCGATATTTCCACCCAATAGCTAAGATCTCCAGACAGAGTATGAGAAACACTGTAATTTAAACCTATTTATATAGCTAGTGTCTCTTAAATCCCTGCATATTTTTGAGTCCTCCCCATCAAGATAATTCCCCTTATGTCCTGAAGCTGACAGGGTATTTATTCAGTCTTATCTGTGCTCAGCACACTTCTCCTTAACGATACTTTATGAACGCGATAAGGGTGACAGAGTGATTTTCCAGGAAATATATATTTGCAAATTCACCGAGATTCTGAAATGCCACCGACATGTGTTAAATAAGCTTTCCCATGCAGCGTGTACTCATAATGCAGCTTTCAGCACCAACACAATTATGCTCCTCTTTAACCCAGCAGACCTGCTCAAGGGAATAGACATGTCATTAGGCTATATGCAACCTGCAAAACATTTCAGCAGAATGTGTTATTCCTCTCACCACCATCCACCCATCTCCTCCATATTCTACCTCCCCATCTCATGCTTCCCTCTCTTGAGTTCTTTACCTTGTCCCTGGCTCCTAGACTAACCCCAACACTATTTGTCTGTCTTTCCTTCATCCTACTTCTCCAACAACTTCAAGTGTCTCTTGTGGCAGCATGGACCCATCCATGCACCACAGTGGTGTCTGGACCACCTCTGGTTGTTTGTAGTTGCATGGCTGTACTCTTGACTGGTGGCCCTTTATAGACTCGCAGAAACAAAATGACTAGAACAAACATCATGCTTGAAAAATAAACAAAAGCAGACATAGCAACAGAAATAAGCACAGCTCAAAGGTTCCTGCTGAAATCCTGCTCATTGAATGATTCCTCATTCTCAGTCGCTGTCATTATTTTCATTCTTTTGCTTTTTATTCCTATTTGAATTTTAGTCAAATGGATTATTTTATTTATTTATTTAGACAGATTTGTATGTCACCTTTTCCTTCAATCAAGGTGGTCTCATCACATCACAATTGGAGGGTTACATTTAACATTAGGGTACGTGTAAACATTTAGACAGTACAATTACTTAATGGTATTTAGACAGTACAATTGAGGTAACATTTAACATGAAGGTAATTAGTAACGTGATATGATAGATTTGTGTGTGAGGGTAGGATGGGTGTGCGTTTAGTTGGTGGAGGTAGTAGTGTTATAGGGGATGTTGCCTAAATTCTCATAGGTTTCTATAAATAAGAATGTTTTGAGGTCTTTGCGGAAGTCTGTGAGGTCATCTAACACCCTCAGGCTCGTTGGGAGGGAGTTCCATAGTGTGGATGCCAGCAATGATGGTGCTCTTTTTGAGGTTGTTTGTTTGGGTTTTTTGATAGCCTGCAGGTGTGCCGATAATGTTGCCGTTATTGGTTCTTCTTGGTCTGTTGTTGATGTCCCTTGTTATTACGTTTTGGAGTGCGTCTGCTGAGAGATGGTGAATGATTTTGAAGATGATAATGATTGTTTTGTATTTAGCTCTTGCCACCATTGGGAGCCAGTGTAGTTGTTGTAGGACAGGAGTGATGTGCTCGGTCCTTGGAGTGTCTGTAATGATGCGTGCTGTGGTGTTTTGTACCATCTGTAGCGGGTGGAGTGCCTGCTGGGGAAGGCCTTGATATAGTGAGTTTCCATAATCAAGCAGAGGTGTAATGAGTGCTTGACACACTGTACGGAAGTGGTCTTGACAGATCATTGGTTTGATTTGTCTGATTGTTTTCAATTGATGATATGCCTTGTTTGCGGTTTTGGTGATGTGGGATTTTAGGTTCAAAGCTCTGTCTAGTGTGATGCCCAGATACTTGACTTCTTCTTTGACTACTATGTGTTTGTCTAGGATGCTGATAGTTTGTGGAGGTATGAAGGTGGGGTTCCTAGTGACGAATATTGCCTCATTTTTGTCGTAGTTGACTGTTAAGTTGTTGGCTATGAGCCAGTCATTCATGTCTTCAAGGCATTTTGTTATTGTTGTAGTGTTTACTGCTAGTAAGTTGATTGGAGTGTACACCATTATGTCGTCAGCATAAATGTGGTAGTGTAGTTTGTGGTGCTTGATGATGTTGCATATAGGCTGTATGTAGATGTTGAAGAGCATTGATGGTAGGGCTGAGCCTTGCGGTATTCCTTGCATGACGGGGAATTGTAGTGATTTATTTTGGTTGCATTTGACCTGTTGCGTTCATCCTTCCAAGTATGAAGATTATGAATCTATTTTGGATCAGTCCGATATCTAGGTTGGTTGATTTTTATGGGCTTCAGTAATTTCGTATAACACATTTGTATATTTGAGACAATGTTATCTTTTGATGCGTAATAATATGTTATGATTACTGAAGTATATGTGGCTTTGTGAGAATGAAAATCATTATCTGAGTAAGATTTAGTAAGTAATATTTCAGCTGAGTATATCTGTTTTAATGGCTCTTTATAGACTGAGGGCCTGATATTCACTTGGGTAGGCTATGCGCTGCTTTGGTGCATAGCTGTGCCTGCCAACCCTTAAACTCAGATATTCAATGTGGCCCGGGCATTGAATATTCAGTGATTGCCACACATGCCGGAAGCTGCAGAAGCTACCCAGGCAGCAGCAAAATTGCATGCTGACCATTTAGCTCCTGCACCTAAAAGATAGGCAAGTTTTTTTCTCGCCTATCTTTTAGGCGTAGGTCACTAACCAGGTGGCATGCAATATTGCTGCTGCCCAGTTATTGATCATCTCTGCCTCCACTCCTCACTGAAATGCCCCCAAAACGCCCCACACAAGTGGTAAGAGAGTAACCACCAGGGAGAATAACTCCTTGGTGTCTGGGAACCATTTAAAAGGATCATGCATTATATGACCATGATGACATCATACAGCTAAAACCATTCCATTTATTCATTAAGTCCAGCTGGTTGGATGCATGCCAATGTAATAATCCAGCACTGCTCAATATGAGTCTATTGCCTTGAATATCCACAGAGATACAGTCAGTCACAAACCACCTCAAATCATGCCACACACATGCAAAACCAAGGCAGTGCTGCACTAAAGGAGCTGTCAATACATTCATAGCTAGGTGACTTGTGCTTTGTCAGTTGGGTCTTCACCATGCAGGAGGTCCTGCCTACATATATCTTGTCACAGGGGCACATTATAACGTAAATTGCCCAAGATGTCCGTCAATTGGTTGTATGTTGAAGAAGGTATTCCTTGCCAGTCCAAGAATCAGAGTATATTATTTATTTATTTATTTTATTTATTTATTTGCACAGTTTTTATATACCGCTGCTTCCAAGGATCAGCAGCGGTTTACATTACAACAAAAATCAAACAGATACATATAACTTTATGGAACTATATTACAATATTACATTATAACAAGAATTATATAGTACTAGAATTACAAATTAGAATATAACAAGAACATTATTGAACTATATTACATTAAAAGTGTATAACAAGTATAAGAGTGAACATAAACCTAATAGATTACACTGATTTTTATATATGTGTGATGAATCATTATAATGTTGGTTAGCACTTACAGTAGCGTTGTTTCAGTTGCATATATACATTTGGATGGGGTATAAGAAGTATAAGAAGTGGCATACATAATAGAGTGGCCACAAGGAACATGGCCGCCTACACCAGGTACTGACAGCTCACCCTTACACCATCAGAGTGGACTACATAGTCATGAATGTTTTTACCTCAGTGTAGGTGATCCACGGACATCTTTAAACTCTTGATGTAATGCCAGGACACGCCAGTGCATGTAGATACTTTGTGTCAACCTAATAGCCCCCTCCGAATATCGAATGACACAAACTTGTTTATCCACTGGGGGGGGGTGCTGTTGTTTGGTAAGCAATAAAGGCCTATTCGCATATAAGGCTCTAAGATATGCTGACTTAATGACATGCCGAGGGTAACTCCTATCTAAAACGTGCTTGAATAAATCTTAGGCTTATATTTTAAATTCCATAATATTCAAACAGATCAGTCTAATCTGAAGAAACTGTTCAATAGGGAGGGCCCTGTTGAATTTAGCACAATGATGACTGTCAAATTGCAGAAGGTCATTCCGATCTACTGATTTACAATACGCTGTAGTAGAAATCAAGCTATCTTGATGTTTTGAACAAAAGATTTAAAAAAGAAAGCTGTGATCTTGAATGAGATATAGTAAATAAAGCCAAATCATCATCTTGTACATTTAACCACTGAACAAAGAATTGTAGTTGATCTTCAGTACCTCTCCATATGTAAAAAATGTAATCAATAACGTGATACCAAGCTAAAATGTTAACCCCCATATTTAACGCCAAGTTTACTTGCCCATGTTCTATGTAACACAATGCTCATGAGATTGTATACTGTAGTTCTATGTAAATCTCCTTGGATTAAAGGCGGTATATAAAAACCTGTTACACAAATAAATAAACAAAATGTGAAGAGACCAGTCTGAAGTCTGAGACCACTAAAGATTGGCTATACTGAGGGCCACTGTGGCCACCATGGACACACCATGTGACTGAAGAAAAACATTGTGGCATCCTTTGATATTGTGATCACTTGGATATTGTGGAATGTGTGTATAAAGTGCTGTTATATAAAATGTCACCAAAATAAGCAAAGATGGCCACTGACAAGTGTTCTGCAATTTGTTCAGAAAATCAGAAGTATCTTTAATGTATGACCATGCTTGAGTTAAACAAGATTGCAAAAAATGATCTAAGAATGTGGACAAGGGTTCAACCTGTGGGTCTGCATGCTCATTTTCAAAGAGAAACTCCATACAGAGTCTGCCTTTGAAAATGCAGACCTGCAGAGGAGCTGGCAATGTACGCAGGCTCCAGTATTTTCCAAACCTAACAATGCTGTGAAGGGAGGAGTGTCTCAGTGGTTGGGACAGGTTACCTCAGGCCGGAAGGCCGGGGGTTCAATTCCCACATGGGGACCAGCAACTTCAGGCTGGAGGGACTGGGGTCTCTAGTCCCATGGCCACTCCTTGTGGCCTTGGGCAAGCCACTTAACCCTCCATTGCCTCAGGTACACTTAGATTGTGAGCCCTTCGGGGACAAGGGAATAAAAAGTACCTGTTAGCATACATGTAAACCGCACTGATTCTAAAGAGCGCAGTATAAAAAATAAATAAATTTTAAAAAATTAAAAAACAACATGTACAGTATTACTGGGAAAGGTAGACGGCAAGAGGGAAGGCGGTTTTGAAATACT
Source organism: Ichthyophis bannanicus (assembly GCA_033557465.1). Lineage (NCBI taxonomy): Eukaryota > Metazoa > Chordata > Amphibia > Gymnophiona > Ichthyophiidae > Ichthyophis > Ichthyophis bannanicus. The sequence continues at coordinate 127,120,716 of CM066049.1, forward strand.
GGTTTTGTACCTATATTTTCCTATGTTAAATCTTTTCAGAATTACCTTACCAATAGTAAACCAGATCTTTGTGCATCTTAGTTGTTCTTGTGTTAGGTGCTCTCAAGTTCATGTCAACTCATGACAACCCTGTGGCTAGTTGTCCTAAACTGTGTTCGGTCATCAGTCAGGCAACTAATTGTTGAAAGAGTGGCCTCCATAGCTGTTGTTATTGTACTGATTCATTGCATTTCTGGTCTTCCTCTTTTGTAGTGATCTTCAACCTTGCCAAGCATGATATTTTTTTCTTTTCTTTTTTTGGGAAATTGTTATTTTCCAAATGGTTAGCAACAATACAAACACATTATTTTCTAATTATCTTTCTCTTTGCATGATGTCTCGAAAGTATGAAAGTCAAAGTCTTGTCATCTGAGCTTTTAAAGAAAGCTTAGGTTTGATCTCCTCTAGTACCGACTGGTTTGTTCTTTGGGCAGTCCATGATATATACAAAGGTTTCTTCACAAGAACCATAATTCTAAGGCATTGATTTTCTTCCTGTTTTAGTATTTCACTGTCCAATGTTCACATCCATATGATGTTATTGAAAATACCATGCCTTGGACAACTCAAATCTTTGTATGCAGCGATATACCTCTGCACTTGAAAATCTTGTCTAGGTCCTTCATAGTCATTCTGCCAAGAGCAATACATCATCAGATTTCTTGACTGCTTGCCATTATTGATTATTGATCCACGCAGGTTAAAGCTGTCTACTATTTCAATTCAATTATTGATTTTGCCACTTGTCAGGATCTTTGTCTTTTTCACAATAAGGTTCAGGCCCATTTAAAGACCATGGGCCCCTTTTACTAAAGACTGCTAAGGATTTGCCATTAATACATCAATCTCATGCATATTAATGGCAAAGCCTCCATGTTAGCTGTTGGGGGTATTTCTAATATGTCCTCGGCAGCTAACATGTGACGGGTCTACCTAATGTATGCTCCACTAAGGCGGGATCACTTAAGAACTCCTATAGAGGTGTCATTAGCCAAATCCACGTTAAGAGCCATATTGTCACTGAGCGCAGCGCAATTGTCCTGGCACTAGTGGTAATGCCCACTCTCTACCAATTCCCCAGCCCAGCCCCTGTTTTCTAGGGGTATGCATGGAAAAGTCTTCTATTTTAATTTTTTTTCATGTACTTCCTTTCTGTCAGTTTAGTGCTTGCTAAATGCTTCTAGTATGCACTATAATAAGTGAAATGACATTTCATTGCTTTTGTGTTATTTTGAATGGAAAATGACAGACAATTAAAGAAGAGATGTCATTAGTTCTCTGTAATTTTAAGGTAATGGTATATCCTTGCTGTTTTCCACTCAAAGCCCTGTGTATAATAGATGATGTACAATAGCTCTTCTCTGATGCATTGTCCATAGGAAACGACCTTGATGAATGTGAAAAAGCTGAATAAATGCAAACAGAACTATGCTGAATATTTAAATGGGGAAAAAGAGGAAAGAAGCAGAATGGATATAAAAAGAACCTGAAGAGGTGATGCAGCCAAAGCCTTTGGTAGTTTATAACGTGGGCGGACTTGACTCACTTCTACAGCTATCTTGTGCCCCTAACCCATAGCTCTCCGTCACTTAACAGTTTGTCATTATTATGCCCGAGGCCCTTCTGATTTGAGCAAATTTGCTCTGTCCTAAAAGCTCCCTCACAGCAGTGCATTCCAATGCCATGTTACAGTATCTCTCTCCTTATGACCCTAGTCATTAATTAGTAATCAGCATCTTTTTAGTTTTTGCCTCTAGTTTTGCATTTCTAAAAATTTCAAAATATTATCATTACCCTATCCTCAATTAAGATGCCTTAGCCCCTTAAACATGTCTTTATGTTTCTTCATAAAATCAAAATACCTTACCCAAATGATTGAATTTAAAGCAGGGCTGGACACATCCATCGGTCAGTGGCACAATCAGCCAAAGAGAATGATAAACTCTATGATGAGACCATCATGAGCAATGAATCACACTTGAAGCTGTAGCCATAGCTACTATACCATAATATCATTATAATTTTAGTAAGATAATTACTGTGGCTAGTGCCACTGCATTACCCTTCTGTCCATAACTAAAGGCATAGAAACCACTCTAGAATCAAAATGTTCTTGAATTTAATGAGCATGACACTAACCTTGGTATAGAAACCAAAATCCATACTTAGACTTGTTTTCCTGGGGGGAATCTAATAGCAGAAACATAAATGTAACATAGAAACACAGAAACATAGAAAAATGATGGCAGGTAAAGACCATATGGTCTATCCAGTCTGCTCTTCCATTCCAGCTACCAAGCCTTACAATCCCTTTTTTTCCCCTTATTCTCTGTGTTTGTCCCATGCTTTCTTGAATTCAGATACAGTCTTCATCTGTACTACCTCCACTCAGACTATTTCATGCATCTACCACTCTTTCCATAAAGAAATATTTCCTCAGATTACTCCTGAGTCTGCCCCTTTCATCTTCATCCTATGCCTCCTCAATCTAGATTCTCCTTTCACTTGAAAGAGGCTCTCCTCCTATGCATTCATCCCATGGAAGCACTTAAACATCTCCATCATATCTCCCCTCTCCCAGCCTTCTTCCAAAGTATCCATATTGAGATATTTAAGTCTGACCCCATATGCCTTATGGCAAATACTGCCACTCTCTACACTGACACCATTCTGTTTATATCTTTTTGAAGGTGCGGTCTCCAGAATTGCAAACAATACTCTAAATGAGGTCTCACCAAATACTTATACAGAGCACTATCACCTCCTTCTTCCTGCGGCCATTCCTCTCCCTATGCACCCAAGCGTCCTTCTGGCTTTCACTGTTGCCTGTTTTGCCATCATAAAATCATCAGAAACAATCACTCACAGGTCCCACTCTTTTTTTGTGAACAGAAGTACTTCACCCTCCTGCACTGTACCGCTCCCTTGGATTTTTGCAGCCCAAATTCATGGCCCTGCATTTTTTAGCATTAAGTCTCAGCTGCCAAATTCTCATTCATTCTTCAAGCTTCACTAGATTCTTCTTCGTGTTATCTAAACCTTCCTGGATGCAGGGTCGGCACTACCCAATAAGCTGAGTAAGTGCAGCAGGAGGGCGCCGATGTCAGGAGGGCACCATTGCTAGCCATCCACCCCCACTCAGGATGACCTGCATAGTGCTGGCAGCCTAATGGAGAACCTGCCCATGGGACATGCTGCTCCTGCTGGCAGAAGGCTGTGAGAGGCAACGATTGCGGCCTAGAGAAACAGAGCCTGCCTGTGGGACATGCTGCTGCTGGGCAGACTCTATTTCTATGAGCCTTCATAGCAACTTGATCAGCCCCTTCCATCAGAAGCAGCATGTTATGTTATGTTACTCTTTATTTGATATACAGCATATCTGTCAAACCTATGTGGCTTACAATAACAATAAAAAATCAACCAAAAACACATATCATAGAAAAAAAAGCCATGGTAAACAGGAAAGATAAAGTATAAGAAAGATAAACATACCAACAAGAAACAGACTGTAAAACTGACAAACTGAGGGGTAAGATTGATTATGATATGGGCTAATGGCCAAGACCCCCTCTCAAGCCATATTTATTTCAAAAAAGCTACTGAACAAGTGTATTTTCAGGGACTTCTTGAAACTCTTGAGATCCAAGGTGGTTCGTAAAGAAATAGGCACGCAATTCCATAATGTAGGAGCCGTTACTGAAAAAGCCGTCCAATGGGTAACATAGAAACAGAAACATAGAAATATGGTGACAGAAAAAGACCACATGGCCTATCTAGTCTGTCCTTCCATATCAACAACTACAACAGTCCCCTTTTTAACTTTAGAGATCCTCTGTGTTTGTCCCATGCTTTTTTGAATTCAGTTACTGTCCTCATCTCTACCACCTCCAATGGGAGACTATTCCACGGATCCACTACTCTTTCCATAAAGAAATATTTCCGCATATCACTCCTGAATCTATCTCCCTTCACCCTCATCCCATGTCCCCTCGTAGCAGAACTTGCTTTCAATTGAAAGAGGCTCTCTCCCTGAAAATTTATGCCACAGAGGTATTTAAACATCTCAATCATATCACCTCTATCCCGCCTTTCCTCTAAGGTGTACATATTAAGATCCCTAAGTCTGTCCTCATATGCTTTATAATGAAGACCACTAATCATTTTAGTAGCCACCCTCTGCACCGACTCCATCCTGTTCACATCCTTTTGAAGGTGCGGTCTCCAGAATTGCACACTACACTCCAAATGAGGTCGCACCAAAGACTTATACAGAGGCATTGTCACCTCCTTTTTTCTGCTAGCCATTCCTCTCCCTATGCACCCAAGCATCCTTTTAGCTTTTGCCATCACCTTTTCTATCTGTTTAACTACTTTAACCCTGGAATTACTGAGATTTTTTGCACACACTGAATACCGTTGGGGTCATAAATGACCCCACGACAAATTTTAATTGTTAACCATAAAAAATTTTAACTAAACAGACAAAATATTATTCCAAATTAATTATTATATGAAGGTTAAATGTTTTGAAATGTAATGCTTTATCATAAAATTACATGAAGAAGAGTTGCCATGAAAGCAGTTTTTGCATGCACGTGATGAACACAGTAAAGTACTACAGTCATTTGCATGAGACACAGACAATTTCTGAATGTTCTTTGCAAACATTGCACTTGCAGGAGGTGCAAACTATGTTGCTTTTCTTGTCTTTTTCTCTGGAACAGCAGTGACACCTTGCCCTTTTCTTTGTGATCCCGACATTGCAAACAGCATCAGTGGCTTCTTCAATGCTGGAAGAAGTCTCGCTGCAATTACTCTGAAGCAGCTGCTTTCCTAATTCCAAGAGGAATGGACAACGTCTGTGCTTTGACTTGGACTGCCATTCTGGATTTAGTGACATCCAAACAATGAAGGCGTTCAAAGCACTGATGTCCAACATGTTGTAGAAGTTGTTACTGGCCAGCGTCTTGTCATTTGTTTTGTGGTATACGTGCACAACATTTGATCTGCCGTATCTACTTCACCTTTACTAGAATTATAGTCCAAGATCATGTGTGTTTTTTTTGTCTGGACGTGTGTTATCTACTTCTTCTTGATCATGCAAACTGCTCAGAACAACCACTTTTCCTTTCTTCGGGCAATAGGAAACCAGAGTGGCGTCATCGCAAAAGGCAAACAGTGAAGTGAATACCTCTTGGCCCTTTGCTGTTACAAATTCTGGCGGTAATTCTTTTCTGTTCTTTTGAATTGTCCCCAAAAGTGTCATTTGTTTTTCTAGCAATTTCCATGACAGGGATAAACTGCAGAAGAAATTGTAAACAGTAACATTTCTGCCAGATCACGTCAATCCTTCAGTGAGTTGCAGCACAACCCTTTCACCCTGATTCTGTTTCCTGTTTTGTCCGAGTTCCCTTCCTGTATATACTTGAAGACGCAGAACATATGACGTTGCACTGTCACACAACATCCATAGCTTTATGCCATATTTCCCAGGTTTGCTGGGAATATATTGTCTGAATGTCGCCTCCCACCCAACCAATTTCTAACCCTAGCAGTAACTTTAGGGTCTATCCCTAGGGTGCTCAGTTTGTATATAAGTCACCTGTGAGGAAGTGTCAAAGGCTTTACTGAAATCTAAATACACCACATCTAGAGCTCTCCCTCGGTCCAACTCCCTGGTCACCCAGTCAAAGAAATCATTCAGATTTGTCTGACAAGACCTGCCTCTGGTGAATCCATGCTGCCTCGGATCCTGTAATCCGCTGGACTCCAGAACCCTCACTATTTTCTCTTTCAGCAGCGTTTCCAATAATTTACTCACCACCGAAGTTAAACTAACCGGCCTGTAGTTTTCAACCACATCCTTACTTCCGCTTTTGTGTAAAGACACCACATGAGCCTCTCTCCAGTCCTTTGGCACCACTCCCAAATCCAACGAGGCATTGAAAAGGTCAGTCAGTGGAGCTGCTAGAACATCCTCAAGTTCCCTCAGTATTCTAGGGTGTATCCTATCCGGTCCCATCGCTTTGTCTACTTTAAGTTGAGCTAGTTTCTCATGAACACAGTCTTCTGAAAATTGTTCAAGATGTCCCTCACTTATGTTCCTGTTTGTGAGTGTTTGAGGTCCTGCTCCTGGTTCTTCATCTGTGAACAAAGAACCGAAATATTTGTAAAGCAATTCCGCTTTATCCTTATCAGCTTCTACATATTCCTCCCCTCAACCTTGAGTCTGACAATACCACTTTTGCCCTTTCTCTTCTCACTAACATATCTGAAAAATGTCTTATCCCCCCATTTTATTGCATTGGCTATTTCCTCCTCCTTTTGAATCTTTGCCTTCCTGACTACTTTGCTAGCTTCTCTAAGTTTTTCCAAATATAGATGCCTGTCTTCCTCTCTCTGTGATATCTTGTATTTCATGAAGGCCTCCCTCTTTTTCTTCACTTTTTCAGCTACTTCTTTCGAAAGCCATAGCGGTCTTTTTTTCCTTTTACCTTTATTTACCATTTTAACAAAAAGGTTGGTTGCCCTTAAAATATCCCCTTTCAATTTTGCCCACTGTTTTTCTACATCCCCCAACTGTTCCCATCCCACTAACGACTCCCTGAGGTATTGGCCCATCTTCGCAAAGTTAGTCTTCCTAAAGTCTAAGATCCTCACCTTTAAACAGATTCTAATAGCCCTAGTCCTAATACTGAACCACACCATCTTGTGATCACTGGATGCAAAACGATCTCCCGCTACAACATCAGAAACACTTTCACCATTAGTAAGCACCAAGTCCAGTATGGCCCCTTCACGTGTGGGGTCTGTTACCAATTGCCTGAATAGTTCTCCCTGTAGAGAATCCAGGATCTCCTTACTTCTATATGATACTGCAGCAGGAATGTGCCAATCAACATCTGGCATATTGAAATCTCCTATCAGTAGCACTTCCCCTTTCCTAGCAATGCTGCGTATGTCTTCAATTAACTCTCTGTCCAGCTCTTCCTCTTGTGAGGGAGGTCTGTATATCACACCAATGCAAATAGATTTCTCTTTCCCTCTTTCTAGTTTAACCCACAATGCCTTCTCTCTCCCTTTTAAGCTCTGTAATTCCAGAGCTTTAATAGTAGTTTTTACATATAGTGCCACTCCTCCTCTCCCCTTCTTCCTATCCTGTCCTTTCTGAATAAAGTATAGCCAGGTATAGTTACATCCCAATCATGGTTTTCTGTGAACCATGTTTCTGTAACTGACACTAAATCCAAGTCAGCCACTCCCACCAAAGCGTCAACATCAGGGATCTTATTTCCCATGCTACGGGCATTTATACACACTGCTTTCCATATGTTACTCCTGTTACCCATTTCCATAAAGGTATTTAATGTATCACCTATCTGGGGGCTTTCACCTATCTGAGGGCTTTCTTCACCCATCCCCAATGAATCTAGTTTAAAGCCCTCTTCAGTAGATTAGCCAGTCTACTACCGAAGACGCGTTGACCTTTCTTGGACAAATGGATGCCATCTCTGCTCTGCAACCCTTGGAACAGCATCCCATGGTCTAGGAAACCAAAACGCTCTCGATGACACCATCCACGCAGCCATGCATTCATCTCCAGGATACGAGCCTCTCTGCCTTGGCCTTTACCCTCAACAGGGAGGATTGAAGAGAACACCACCTGTGTACCTAACTGCTTCACCCTCTGTCCCAGAGCCATGAAGTCACTTTTGATACGTTCCGAGGGATACCTGGCCGTATCATTTGTTCCAACATGGATTAGCAACATTGGGTAATAGTCAGTGGGCTTGATGAGTCTCGGCAAACTCTCCATAACATCTTGGATTTTGGCACCAGGCAGACAGCATACCTCTCTGAACATCAAGTCTGGTCGGCAGATGGACGCCTCAGAAGAGAGTCTCCAACCACCACCACCCTTCGCTTCCTTGTGGTCACTGATTCTGCAACTTTGGGGTACTTGAGGTCTGGTTCTTCCCTTTCCAGGGATGCTTTCACATCCTCCACTTCCAGGGCTGCATAATGGCTCTTTAATTCAAGGGCTGTAGAAGTTGGATTGGTGATTTTGCAGGCCCTGGTGACTTGTGTCCAACCATCGACATTCTGTTGGCACCCATCTTCTCCTCTGCTGGAGAGCTTGGTTGCTGCAAGAAGCATCTCATCAATGTACTTCTCACTGTCTTGAATGCTTCTCAGCCTCGCCACCTCCTCTCTGAGTTCCTCCACTTGTTTCCTCAGAGATTCAGCATGGAGGTACCCTGCACATGGAACCGGTCCTTCAACTGTCATTAGGACCTCTGTCTGGACAGAGGCAGAAGCTGTAATGGAGGCAACAGCTTTAGCGATATGATTTTTCCCAGCCATTGTTCTGTTTGTGGAGCTTAGGTATCTGCGATAGCAAAACAGCGAGATCTACCAAGTACCAGCCGGTTTCCCAGCTGTCCTTTCAGAGAAAAAGCAGTTAAATCTCTTTAATTATATTCAAAATGTGCTGCTCCAAGTCTATGTGCTTTGTTAAATGGGGAGGTGCCCTATAAAGCAAGACTGCTCACTAGGGGTGGGTGGGAGTCAGGATGGTTAGGGAGGGAACTAACACCTGATTAGGTGTCAGCAGTTCCCAAAGCTGAGAAGGTTACTAGAGTTCAACAACCTACTCTGCTCAAGTAAATTTCTACTAAAGCACCAAAAAGAAAGAAACTTTGCTTTAAAAATATACAAAAACCCTTTTAAGAGCGCCCAGTCAGAGAGCTAGCAATTAAATAAAAATAAACCCTCAAATTGCTACCATTGTTTGACCTGTAGATCCTCTGTTAGGAATGCCTCAACAGGGCAGGGCTCTGGAACCTTTTATGCAGGCCTCAGCTGCTCTCAGGTAATCAGGCCCACTAAACTCCTGATTAGGTATCAGCAGTTCCCAAAGCTGAGAAGGTTACTAGATTTCAACAACCTACTTTGCTCAAAGAAATTTCTACTAAAGCACCAAAAAGAAAGTAACTTTGCTTTAAAAAATATACAAAAACCCTTTTAAGAGCTCCCAGTCAGAGAGCAAGACTTGTATTTAATGAGGGCTAGGGATGGAGTAAACAACTGAAACCATGTACAGAGTCTAATGTTCTAGCAGGGGCAAACAGTGTGATTAATTACGAAAGATAGTCTGGGGCCATATTATGTATTGCATTAAAGGCAAACACTAGGACTTATAATGGAGTCATTCTGAAATAGGAAGCCAATGGTAATGTCTGAGCAAAGGCGTAACATGATCATATTGATGTGCCCAGACTAAAGTGCACACTGCACTATTCTGTACAGTTTGCAAGCGTTGGAGCTGGTACAATGGCAAGCCTAGGTAGACAATATTACAATAATCTAAAAGGGACACAACAGTATGTAGCACCACCATATCTTGGGCATTCACATCTAGGAATGGCTATATTGCTTGAAAGCGGCGAAGGACCATAAATGAGGATTTTATGACATGAGCAATTTGTGATGCGAAAGACAATTTGGAATCAAGAATGACCCCCAAATATTGGAGGGTGGTTTGTGATATTACTGGAGTATTGTCAATGATGGGCACTGGACTGAGATCTTTCATGGAATCGGAAAACCATATGGGCACAGATTTAGTTTGATTCAAAATCAAGGAGTGGTAATGTAGCCAAGAGACAATATCCTTTAAGCAGGAATTAATTCCTGCCATTCTAGTGTCCTTAAATTCATTGAGTAACACAAAAGAATATCATCTGCATAAATAAATGTGGTGATTCCTAAACTCTGGATAAGGGTCACCAACAGGCTCAAGAAGATGTTAAACAAGATAGGGGAGAGGGTAGAGCCCTTAGGTATCCCACATGCAAGATCATGCAAGGAGGAAAGAGTATCATAGACCTGAACCTGGTCTAATTGTCCCTGAAGGAAAGAGTGGAACCAAGCGAGAGACAGCCCATAAGCAATCCATAGTCTATGAGATCAAACACAGCTGATAAATCTAATGAAATCGACAAAATTGCCTTACCCAGATCCGAAGCCCGATGGATATGATTTATGACTGCTGCTAAAATGGTTTCTGTACTATATTGCGGCCAAAATCCTAGGCCTAGGATGTAAGACATGAATTTGTTTTACATGCGTAGTTAGTTGATGAAACACAAATTTTTCTAGTACTTTAGATACAAAAGGCAGATTTGAAACAGGTCAGTAGTTTTTAGGATCAAGCATGTCCCCATGAACATCTTCGACTATAGGTTGTAACACCACTGTTCCTTTGACTATAGGGGTGGAGCACCACTGTTGTAACACCTATTTACCCCATATCCATCTTCTCTACTCTCTCTCCCTATTACCCTCATATTCTGCATTTCCTTCTCTCCTTATTACCCTGTGTCCAGCATCTCCCCTCTCTCTCCCTCTGTCCCCCCTCTCCAGGTCCAGCATTTTCCCATAACCTCCCTATAACCCCCTAGCCAACATCACTCCATCTCCCCTCCTTGCTTCTCCCTATGCCTATTTCCCCATGCCTCGTCCCATGTCCATTATCTCCCTATCTCCCTACTTCAATCTTATCCCTGCTGCCTCTATATTCCACCCGCCCCCCACATCCAGCATCTCCCTTCTGACTCCCTGTGCCCATCCATGTCTACACCCCCTTCCCAATTCCCCCCTCAACGTACAATCCTCTTACCCTTATCTGCCCTTGTAGTATAAGGGACAGAGCCTGCCCATGGAGCAGCATGCTCCATGGGCAGGGGCTGTGCAAGCCATGATGCCATCCCAGAGAGGCAGGGCACAATCGCTGCCTTGCACAGCTCCTGCCTATGGGACATGCGGATAACCTTTTCCCTGAATGTTTTCCTGCACTTACAGTTGAGGTGCAGGCCACTACCTGGGATGAGGCTCTGCGCTCAGCACTGGACATCATAGCCCTATGTAGGCTATATATATGGCTCATGTGCTGCTCATTTAAATGGTTCCATGATGACTTATAGATGTTAAGGTGACACACTAGGGCAGCAGAGAGAAAAAAGAGCAAGAATAGATTTTCACTAGCTTTGCTTCATTTCCATTCCACACATTCACATTACCATCCCCAGATTGCACAGGCAAAGAAGGATTATTTTTTTCTCTTTGATAAGGACCTTGCCCAACTCAGGTCACATCATATTTTGGTGGTGGATCAACCTGGATCCTTGAGTTCGTATGATACTAACCTGCCCTGGAGAGACCTTCTGCAGAAAGTTTGGCTACTTTCTTTTCAGATAAGATTAAGCAATTTCAAGCACCCTTCTCTGCTCGTCCCCCATTTTCGCTACTGAATCCACTTAGTCCTATTAATCCATTCCTTATCCATCTTTACCCCAATCCCGATGTCAGACTTATCTCGTTTGCTACAGGGAATTTGAAAAGCTACATGTACTTTAGATCCAATACCTTCCAATTGGCAAAAGGAGCAGCCTCTGGGACTTCTCCCAATTTTGCATTCACTTATCAATCGTCAGGAGCAGTGGTGTTACAACCTATAGTTAAAGATGTTCATGGGGACATGCTTGATCCTAAAAACTACTGATCTGTTTCAAATCTGCCTTTTGTATCTAAAGTATTAGAAAAATTTGTGTTTCATCAACTAACTACGCATGTGGATCACCCTTGTGGTATGTGATTGTAAATCGATGTATAAAAGACATAATTTATTTTTAATGAATTGGTATTAGAGCAATGTTGGAGTTTCCATGTGATGGTATGCCAATTCTTAATAATAAGTAAATAAATAAATAAATAAATAAATTTGGCAAAGAGGGCCAAGATTACCCAAAAGCTACCTTGGTGGACTGTGTGACTCCTTTATTTATTTATTTATTTTGTGATACTTTCCTTGTATATATTTATTTATTTTACATTTTATTTATCCAATTTAAAAAATACTGCACAATAATATCATCTTTGCAAAGGAAATAACAATAAGTCCACCAAGGTAAATTTTGGGTAATCCTGGTCTTTTTTGGCCAACTAAAAAAATGCCATTTAATGCAGAAAAAAAACCTTCAAATTTGGAAACTCCAACATAGCTCTAACATCAATTTTTAAGAAACAATGCCTTATAGATTTCTTAGCCTCACAATAACTTGCAAATGTGAGACTTTCCTGCATGATTTAAAGATTCTGAAAGAGCTATAGTGCATTGTATGGTCTTCTGTCCCTCTGTCTGTCAGGGGAGCTGTCCAGATCATAGTGCTGAACTGTAGTAAAACATGTTTTCATAAACATCTGGGTTTCTTAAACATTCTTTCTTGTGTTTAGTGAAAAGATATCCTTATCTGAATTAATGTTAGAGGGTGAATGTGTACTTCTTGTATTTATATTAAGAATATAAGGACATAAAACATATGAACATAAGAACTACCATTCTGGGTCAGACTAAAAGTTCATCAAACTCATTATCCTGTTTCCGATGGTGGCCAATCTGGGTGGCAACTACTTGGCAAAACGCAGAGTCCATGATAGCTACTCCAGAGATAAGCAGTGACTTTCCCTAGGTCTACCTTAATAATTTTACAGACTTTTCCTTTCTCAAACTTGGCTACACTAACTGCTTTTTTTAATTAAAACGGCAAACTGAAAGTCAGGATCTTAGTAGGAAAAACCACAAGAATGCAGTGTTTCTTTTTATTCTTTATTTTGTGTACTTTTATCTGGACAACTAATTAAAGCACTGATGGACATTTAAATAGCTACCTCGCTGAAGTAGCTGTCTACTTCTTTTGCATGTCAGGTACGAGACAGCAATGGACGGTCCCAGTGCACCATAGCAAGAAACATTATTATAGGAAAATAATACCATATGGAGTGGTACCAACTGGTACCTAGGTCATATTCAAGGAAGGAAAAAACCTTTGTGCAGGCTCCAACCTTCAAAGGCAAAAGCTCCCATGCTCTATCATGGGTCAAAAAAACTTTCCAAAGATGGAGCCAGCACAGAGGTTTTTTTCCTTCCTTGAATGTGACCTTTGTACCAATTGTGAGGATAAGGAAGGTACCCCTTGGCTTTGATAAATTTGTTGAATGTGAACATTAGTCAATTCAGAAGTTATTGCTATGTGAAGTCTTTATTTACCATCATCTACTATGTTACTGTGTTAATTGTTAGAATGAAAGATCATACATTTCATGATCTAGTCACAGTTTTGATTATTATTCTCAGATATGTGTGAGATCACACTGATCAGGGAATAGCTACTGTAATTCAGTGCCCATTTAATTATAGAATACAGTAAGTCCTTTTTCAGTGTTAGCCATGATACAGGAACGCATGAAGATTTCTTACTCCAGAGACTGATTTTCCAACTAGAGTGAATGAGAGAGTTTGTCATAGTGGCTTGCAAATTTAACTTATGCCTTGTATTCTCCAATTAATGCAAATTAAGTCAAACATCCAACTTCAAATAATGAATCTGACAAGGCATACAGGATATTCTAATCCACAAATAAATTGAATTTATTACTCTGTATCTGTTAGAAACGCCATTACCATGCATGGAATGCAATGGAGAAATGTTTCATCAAGCTACTTCTCTCAGTCCTCCATAACTGCAACATTGAGGGAAGACATAGACATAAAGAAACATAGAAAATGATGGCAGATAAAGAACATACAGTCTGCCCATTCATACCAAATACAATCTCTTCCTCACCCTTGGAGAAAGACTCTGCTGTTGCTCCACCCAAACTCCAGCCCCACGAATGCCAACTGTGGTCCATGTGAAAGTGCATATGCTCTTCTCATCCCGGGGATTTTGCCCATCTGTATCCATGCCAATTTTAGCACAGCCATTTTCTGTGTGCCAAACATGCTTTTGCCCCTTTAGGTGTGTTAGCTTGATAGCATGGGGGTAATTTTATGATGTCACTTCTGCACACGTGTGGCAACACATTCACAAAATGGCTCTCAGAAAATTATGTCAGGCACAAAATTAAGCACAATGGCACCTGCCTGCACACCTTTTCTGCATATTTTCTTTAATTTGCATTTTCTCATTAATCTTACATTTCCCTGGGATTCAGATAATCTTTCATTTGTAATCTGCAGAAATGCCTCAGAGTTGCAGTTTCACACTCCAGTCTTCTAGGGCCACAAACCACTCAGGTTTTCAGGATATCCATAATTAATATGTACCAGAGAGATCTGTATGCTCACTCCATCAGGGAAATCCTGAAAATCAGACTCATTTATGGCTTTGAAGACCAGAATTTGACACCAGGCCCTAGAATATACACTGAAAGGGTGGTGGATGCTTGGAATGCCCTCCCGATGGAAGTGGTGGGGCCAAACACGGTGACGGAATTCAAGAAGGCATGGGACAAACACAGTGGATCCCTTTACAGCAATAGGATAAACGGTACCATCTAACTTCTGAACCATATAACATCTCAACAAATAGGGGTGTCCTACACGGAGCGGTGGGTTTACCCCTAAACAAAGACATGGGGAGAGGTGGCCTGCACAGAGCGACAGGTGCACCTACTCTTGCCATCTTGCTGGGCAGACTAGATGGACCATGCTGGTCTTTATCTGCTGTCATTTACTATGTTACTATGTTACTATGTGTCCAGTAATAGGGAATGGTTTTTCTTTTCTACATGTTCATTGAAATGCAACATGAAAGTAAAGCTCCAGCTCTCCAATACATCCCTTTCTAACACTTTTTTCGGTTGTAGGCCACTAACTGATTGGAGGACTGAATGGCTTGGCACAGTGGTTCCCAAACATGTCCTGGGGTACCACCAGCCAGCTGGGGTTTCAGGATATCTGCAATGAATATTCATGGGATAGATTTACTGTATATGCTCTTGCCTCTAATGCATACAAATTTCTCTCCTGTATTTCATTGCGAATGTTCTGAAGACCCAGCTGGCTGGTGGTGCCCAGGACAAGCTTCAGAAGCACTGGCTTTGTAAATTGACTTAGGAATTCTGTATTTTCCTTATTTTATTGTCTTCATTTTCTGTCAGTAAAATGTATGGTGCTTACTTAAAATCAAGGGTAAGAAAGGATGCGGAATTGGTTCATTATTTTGTCCAGGGTTCCACAGTGCTTTAATTTGGCCCTGCCTATACAACCTTTATATCCTAGACGGGGTGCAAGAGGACCTCATTACTGGAATTCTCTGCAATGCTGCAAGGTATTCTTATGCTTCCATTTCTTTTTCTAGCGTCTAGAGTCAGGCAAGACACAGCCGCCTCCTTACAAGGTCCCAAAATATTCATCCCTTCAGTCACCTCTTTCCAGGGGAAGAACAAAGATATGATAGCACTAATTTAAGGAGTCTTTGTGTTCTTAAACTTATAGAGCAGTCTGTAGAAAATAGAAACATTTCACACCAGCCCAAAGACTGAGATAAAGCTTAAACAGACACTTGTGTGCCAAGCGACCGACACATAAGTGACAGACAGTGAAGTTGAGGTGACAGGAGCCCTGCTGGAAGTCACTGCTCACAGCTCCTTTCTTTACATCTTTTCTCAGAGAATACCGTCTGCAGCTCCTTTTTGGCTTGGATAGTTTTCTTTTATCCTGCCACATTCAGAGTCTGCCTGTTGGCACTGTGAAAGGCAGAGAACATTAGCTACAATACTCATCTAGAGGGCAGATGCTGCACTGAAGGGAGCCTTAATGAATTCTGAACTTCAGGGATGGGATAATGGCATGGAGAGGAATCAGTACTGTGATGCCGACTTCCAAGAGCAGGATATTCTAGGCAACTCAAGAAACGTGTATTTCAAGAGGCTGGGTAAAAGCTGCCTGCGCTCTTCTCTCAAACCAAGATTAAGATTAAATGGAAGTGACAGACTAGGGTAGAAAAAAGGCAATTTGTAGGGATGTCTGGCCAAATTGCCTTTAGCATGGACTCCCTGAGGATGGCAACCTTGCCAAAATTTTAAAATAACAGTCCCGTACACTAGCAATGTCTTCTGAAAATACACCCAAAATCTCTCTCTTTTTAATGTTGTTTCCTCCAACACAAAAGAATATTTTGTATTAATGTCCTCTAACATTTTTTGAACTTTTGTTTGGGTAGATTTCTCTTGCTGTTCAAGCCTGCTAGTGTCTCTCCCAACACAGATCTCTCCCTCCATTTCTGCACAGGGCTCCCTTTGCCTTTTTCCTTTTATGATTAGCCAACAGAGGTTCATATGGAATAGGAAAACCTAGATATAAAGTGTCTGCATTATTTAGCTTTCTAATACTTACAAGGAATGCAAAATAAAAGAACTCTTTGGATATTTAGACATAGTAGTAGAAAGCTGCTGTATAGCTCAGTCAAATTTAACCAGAATTGTTTAAGTAGGAGGCATCAAAAAGGTCTGGGGATGGACAGAAGCCAAGGCTCTATATCAATGTGTACCTCATGTTTGATATTTTCTAGACATGCTTCCACATTGGGGGAGCAAAGTCAAGAATTCATCTCCAGATCACATGAAGGAGCAAACTATCCCTAAACAGCAGGATGGAAACCAACCATTGGGCACTTCAGCTCAAAACAGCAGTGAACTTACTTTTACAGTACACTTCTTGAGAAGGCTTGGAAGTAACCCACACAGAGCAGTAGCAACAACCTTAAAGGAAGGTATTGGAGGGGGTACCCTACATGGAGTTGCAGTTACAGCCTTCAAGAAAGGCACTGGAGGGGGTATCCTGCATGGAGTTGCAGTTATAGCCCTAAAGGAAGACATTAGAGGTGGTATTCCTTCACAGTGTTGCAATTATAACTATGACCACCTTATTGCAGACTGGATAAGCCATTGCAGTCTTTATCTGCTGTCTTCTATTGTGTTACTATGCTACTATCTAGGGATCTTCTGAGGGTAGTTTTCAAAGCCCTTTACCTGGTCATATGATAATTTTCCTTTTCCATTATGGCTAAAAGTGTCAGTAGCATTTATGAGAGGTGTTCCCTTGAATAAAGAACCTTGCCTCTGTAGTCCTACCTTTTCTTTTCCTTTTTGAATTAAGGAAAGAGGAAAAGTAATCAATAGTTGATGGCCATTTTATATTTGGTAAATGTTGTAATCAATCTCCAAAATGGGAGAAGATACTGGTTAAAACAATGGACTACATGTGATTCCAGTTTGTGGGAAAGCCTATGTTGGTAAGACAACACGATGATTGAAAACCCATGGGCTGAATATAACAATTGCATGTGTAAATGTAAACTTGAAGCTCTGAGGGTAGCACATTGCATCAAAAGCCTGCACGATTTTTTCTCTTTACATGGTAGTGTACTGAATCAACAGACAGAGTGCCTATATGGAGGGGACTGGGGAAAATCTCTACATCATTTAGAGCAAAGGTGAATTTTCCATTTACATTTGGTGAAACCATATGACTTAAACGCCTTGATCAAGTTTAGACAACTATTTTTAAGGTGCATTTTTAAATAAGTTTTGTTTTGACATTGACTCTCCCTTAGCAGTGTCAGCTGTTTTGGATGAAGCTAATGAATATTGTAGTGGTGGAATATAATTGGTTGGATGATCATGTGCCTATTTTTGATTAGATGCAGGATGACTGGGAGTTTTAGAGAGAACTATAGTAGAATGTGAATGATGCTAGATGTAAGCGTGAAAGAATTGAAAAGTTTTTGTGACACTTATTTCTGAAGTGGTTATTAACAGAAAAGGAAACTTTGTCAGGGAACTTTGGAGAAAGTGAACACAGGGGAATTCTTTTGCAAGGATATGGTGGATGTTTGATGTGGACAGTGAGAAACACTTTGGATTTACAGCAAGTATATGGGCAAGTGATGAGTGAGAAATGCTTGTTGTTACAGCAATGTTAATGATAACTGATCTCCAATTTTAATTGTTGATAATTGCACATATTTGTATGAAGGACCACATTGTGAAGTTTCTTTACTAAAATACGTTTTTTTCTCAATTGTCTAAGGAGGTTTTTGGCCAGTGATTAGAATTGAAATCCCCTATTATCTTTTTGATAAAAAACAAAGGAGACTAGTCTGAGGTCTGTTCCTCCTTAGAGTTTTTATGAGCAAGGGTTGTATTATAAGCAGATATTATTGTCTGGAATACATCACACATACTATGATACAAATAAACCTCCCTCCTACGCCAAGCTACACTGGAGATTGTCTGGAGGCACTCTCTTCAAATGGGTTCGTTTTGCACATAACAATCTCCAAAAAAGGCTATAACAGGTGAGAATCCAAAGTCACAACCAACACAAAAAAGTGTCACACTCTCAGCCAGGGAACTATTTTTGAAGTGTTATTTTTGTGATGTTCAGGTGATTGTGTTGCTAGTTTTGCACATACCATGACAGTCATGAGCCTCACTTCTAAACCAGGGTATGTGGAATATAATCTCACTCTCAATGTACTGCTAATGCTCGGCATAGTACTTGCATCCTGCCAAAGAGAGCTTCTTTCAGCACTTCATAAGATGTAACAGGTATGAGTAATTTATCAAGGTGTGCTTGTGCTGTTGAGTAAGTTTATGTGTGTGGCCATGATCCTTGGGATGGATTTGCATTGGGTATGAAAGCAGACTTTATCCTAGTATAAATTCTCTATAAATAATAGCTAATTACTACTGTTTATAAGATCAAAAGAAAGTCTAATTTGCATATGTGTTTTCTTTCTTAAATCATTCCAAATGTCATGTCCATCCATTCACAATCTATTTCAGTAATCTCATGCTTATACCATGCACATGCTATCAAATTTCTAAGAAAAGCAGATTTTTCTGCTAAAAAATAAATCAGCTCAGGGCTGGGAGCTTGGAGAATGTACTATCCATCCTGTTCCTCTAGAGATATTGCTTGAATACCATCTTCATCCTTAAGAGGAATGAATGCAGATGGAAAAGGGCTTAACAGAAATATTGGTTAACAACATTCTATCAATTTTGGCTTTCTGCACCGAGGATAAATCACATTTCACATCTTCAGCAATGACCCTTCATAGAAAGTGGCTAGTAGAGAATGTGAATATGGATCCAGGTGATGGATCCCTGCATAGATATAAAGTATTCAAAGCCAGCTGGAGATACAGACTATGGGGATTATTTTAAAAGCACTATTTATGCTTTGAATGTCTGCAAACAGGCATACAGACGTCCGAATCACAGATCCTTGCCTGGTCTCATGGATCAAGTTACCAAGATCAGAACTCACATCTTTTCTCTTCAAGATCATCCAATCATCCCTCTCACAAGGGTATATGCCTCCAGTGTTAAAGCATACGTCTGTCAGACCTCTATTGAAAAGCTCAAAACTGGATCCTGAAATCTCCAAATTCATACAGATCTATCTCCAGCATTCCTTCTAAAGCAAAGCTAATTGAAAAGGCTGTACAAAACCAGCTGCAAAATCACATCAGTGACTCTGCACCATTAGATCACCAGCAACATAGATTTAGACCCAAACATAGTGTTGAGATGCTACTCAACTCCCTAATAGGAAGACTAATTAAAGGCATAGAAAAACCAGGATAAGGTTTCATTCTCTTTTTCTTAGACATATCCGTGGCTTTTGACTCAATAAGTCATTAAAGACTCTTATCCCAACTTCAGTATATCGGCCTACACAACACTACACTGGAATGGTTTCGATCATATCGAATGGATCGCAAGAAGCAAGTAAAAGTAGGCCCACTAAGATCAAGTCCATTGATGCAAAAACAAAGTATACCACAGGGATCTGTCCTCTCCTCCTTACTTTTTAATATATAATTACAACCACTAAATGAGAAAATACAAAACAACTTATCGATAAACTTCAAAAAGACAGAAGTTATTTACGTGACAAGAGACCCTACTGTCAAACCACCACCAACACTTATGGTTGAAAAGATAGAACTTGAAATCAAATCAGAAGTCAAATACTTGGGCATAGCTCTTAATCAAAGATGAAATCTACAACCACAAATAAAGAATAGCACAAGAACCATATGTTACAAACTAAAAACCTTGCAAAACCTACGTCCATTGCTTAAACCAGATGCATTCAGAACAGTATGCCAAGCCATTATAACTCCGCAGTTGGATTACTTGCAAAATAATTTATCAAGGACCACCTAAATACCCACTATATACACTGCAAATGGCTCAAAATACCATGGTATAGATCATAAATGGAGAATCACGACAAACAGACTATTCATCCACTCCAGCTAGTCCAGAACATGGCAGCTCGCATTATAACTGGTACAGCAAGAAATGAACATATTACACCTATACTGCTAAAATTACACTGGCTTCCAATAGCTGAGAGAGTAAAATTTAAAACAATTACAATCATCTTCAAGATCTTGAACAAATGCACAGCAGATATTCTCTACAGCCTGCTAACCAAAGACAGCAATGACAGACCTAGATGATCTAGCAATGCTAATAAATTACGAACGCCTGCTGGATTCCATAAAACAAAACAAACCACCTCTAATAGGGCAATTTCATTAACTGCACCAATACTCTGGAACTCTCTTCCGGATAAATTGTGGGACGCAAAGGATTTAAAGGACTTCTATAAATATCCCTTAAGACATTCTTATTTATGGGATTTTGTAGCCAAGAAACTTATGAACTCATTTAACAATACATGAATTTATATATTACAAACAGGCATTAATGTAATACTTTCCCTTTGTAGGTTATGTTATTCCTTTAGTCAATGTAAACCCATCCTTTGTAACCACCACTTTGATTGAAGGAAAAAGTGGTATACAAATTTGTATAAATAAATAAACAAACACACATCACACCCATACTTTAGTAACTTCACTGGCTACTGATACTCATTCGAATTAAATATTAGTACCTTCAAAATTTTACATAACCAATCAGTAGAACACCTACAAATGTTAATAAAGTGCACCACAGATAACAGATCAAGAAGACAAAGAACACTCAATCTGCTCGTAGTTCCAACCCTCAAGGCAAAAAGTGGTCAATATGCATGCAATTGTGCCTTCTTGCTATATACCCCAACTATCTGGAACTCTCTCCTGGATGAATTATGAGCTATTGAGGTACTTAATGAATTCCGAAGAAAACTCAAAAAACCCACCTCTTCACTGAATACTATGGTTCAGACACCTAACATTACATTACTGCACCTCAAGGATATGTGAAAGACCTACTCTCCCACTCACCAAGCAATACCCTTTTCTCATGTACTCAACCTACTTTTCAAAATAAAAATTGCATGAGCAATAGCACTTTCCTGATATATGCTTTATGTCACAACCTTGTACATAGTTGAAGTGTTAATCAGTACTGGTGTAAATCCATTTTGTGCAGTAACTTACTATTTATAAATTTGTTACTAGCCTCTTTAATGTAAACATTTCCAGAATTTAGTTACTTGCAAACTGCTTTGACTATCAGAAAAGCAATATATAAAAGTTGTTAATTAAATAAATAAATAAATGTCATCTCTGGAAGCATTTTAGAAGTCCCCAGCTTAAGGACATCCAAGCCATGAAGGGGTGTGGCAGAAGTGTGTCCAGGGCTTGCCCAAGAACTTGGATGCTCACACTCAATTCAGAAATGTCTTGTACATCCCAAGCCACATCAAAGGTTATACCTGCTCCAGGCATGAAGAGGCATCGCAAAAGTGTTCATTTTGCCAGCCAAATATCTGGATGGTGTTGAGAAGGAGATACACTCATACCCCCTATATTTTCCATGTTGACAATGAATACTGATGGGGAATGTTTTCATTTTGCCACACCAATGGACATCCTCGTATGCAAACTAACATATCATAGACATCCCCACCCCAGGGTTTTGTAGCAGGATGTCTATGTGGATGCCAAAGGACGATCTTGCCAAACAAATCTGAGATCTTTGGCTGGGTGACCAGAGAACTAGATCAAGAGCATGAGATGGATGTGATCTACCTAGATTTCAGCAAAGCCTATGATACCATTCCTCATAGGAGGCCTATCAATAAACTCAACAGCTTGGGGATGAGTCCCAAGATGGTGAACTGGATCAGAAATTGGTTGACTGACAGACAACAGCGTGTGACAGTAAACGGAACTCACTTGGATGAAAGGAAGGTGATTAGCAGTGTGTTCCAGGGTTTGGTTTTGGGACCAGTAAACTGTTCAATATATTTGTGAGTAATATTGCCTAAGGGCCAAATGGAAAAGTCTGTCTTTTTTACAACAGAGTGGACTCCTCTCAGGGAATGGGGAACATGAGGAAAGATATACAAAAGCTGGAAGAATGATCTAATGCTTGTCAGTTAAGATTTAATGTGAAGAAGTGCAGTGTCATGCACTTGGGAAGCAGAAATCCAAGGGAATTGTATGCCAGGGGGCGAGAGACTGATGTGCACGGACCAGGAGAAGGATCTCGGAGTGATTGTTTCTGAGGATCTCAAGGTGGCGAAAACAGTGTGACAAGCTGGTGGCAAAAGTCAGAAGGATGCTGGGTTGCATACAGAGAGGAATTACCAGCAGAAAGGAAGAGGTACTAATGCCACTGTACAAGTCGCTGGTGAGGCCTCACTTGGAATATTGTGTTCAGTTTTGGAGACTGTATCCCGCAAAGAATATAAAAAAGGCTGAAAGCAGTTCAGAGGAAGGCGACCAAAATGATTTGGAGCCTGCGTCAGAAGACTTATGAGAAGAGACTCAAAGACCTAAATATGTACACTCTGGAGGAGAGGAGGGACAGGGGAGATATGATTCAGACCTTTAAATACTTAGAGTATTAATGAACAAACAAACCTCTTCCAAAGATGGGGAAGCTGTAAAACTAGAGGGCATAACATGAAGCTGCAAGGGGGTAAACTGAAAGGCAATGTCAGGAAATACTTTTTCACTGAAAGGGTGGTGGATGCTTGGAATGCCCTCCCGATGGAAGTGGTGGGGGCAAACACAGTGACAGAATTCAAAATGGCATGGGACAGACATAATGGATCCCTTTATAACAACAGGATAAAATCAAAATAAGCATAACTATCTCTTATATCTGAACAAATAGTGGTGACCTACACGGAGCGGTTGGTACACCCTTAAACAAAGGTATGGGGAGACGTGACCTGCACGATGCGGCAGGTGCACCTACTCTTGCCGCCTTGCAGGGCAGACTAGACGGACCATACTGGTCTTTATCTGCTGTCATTTACTATGTTACTATGTTAGATACTAGTGGTAGTATTGTTATTATGATTATTGTTATTATCATTGTTATTATTGCTGTTAATATTATTACTAATGCTTTTATCTTTATCTTTATCTTTATTTAAAACTTAATATACCACCAGAACCGAGGCATAAGGCGGTTTACAATAAAAACAAAGGGAATACTGCTGAAGAAGGAAGTGGAAAAGGAACGCCATTTGTTGATAGGAAAGGGACAGCGTTAGAGGAAAGGGACAGTAGGCAGCAATAACAACAGGAGGAATAAGTGCTCATTGGGTATCAACGAGGGGGAGAGAGGAAGATGAAGAGGGGTAAGGAAGGTCAAAAGCTGTGCAGAAAAGATAGGTTTTGAGTTTCGCTTTGAAGGCGGGAAAAGAAAGTTCCAGACGGAGGGCTGATGGCAGGGAATTCCAGAGACGAGGACCGAGAAAGAAGAAGGCGGAAGAGCGTGTTGACTCGAGGCGAGCCTCGGATGGAGAGGGAAGAAATAAACGGTTGGCATGAATGTGATCTGCAAGCTGTGGCTGCTGGAAGCCCACTAATAAAGTGAAGATTGTGATAAAACAGCGGAATGGTGTATTCCTGGCAAACTGGGGAGCAGTAAGAGGGAAGTGGGGAAGGGGGGAAGGGGAGTGGGTGGGAGAGGAGAGGGTGGGGACAGCTGGAGCCTAGAGGTCAGTATAGCATGCCCCGGGTTATGTAGCCTCATAAAATAGACGAAAGGTTCTCCTATTATCTACAGTGCTGAATAGACTAATAAAATAATATTTACATTTTCGGTATCAGGCTTTACTTAGGATCAGATGGTCTCCATTAAGATGCGTTAATGTTATCAGCACCATGCTACCAAATTCTTATTGATGGCCTCTCACTAGTTCTGCTGCACTTTGTTTATGTAAAATAATTTTAAAGAGCTCCCAAAAGCCTCCAAGAGCCCTTTTCAGCACATGACGGTATGCTATAAATCTAACACATTACAGTTAACAAATCAGATATATATCCACCTAATTGTATAGACAGGAATAAAACTATTACATCAAACAAAGAAATACCCTCCAATTTACCCTTAAATAATCAGCAACAGGTATCTAAATGTGTTTGATGGTGATTGGCTGTGAGTGAAATAGCCATTTGATTGGTTTGTGGACTCTTTGTTGGGGTAGCTTAGCTCTTTTTATAATGCAGTGTTACTTAGTTGTTTGAGGTGTGCTTGAATGGACCCCGACAGGAGAAATTTCGGAAGTTGAATTTCCCCTGACGCAGATGAATACCATCAAAACACAATACTACATCGGTTGTGTATGTACACAATACCCTGAGCTGTAATTTGCCTAGCTAAACTGTTTAGATCAATCGGGTCCTAGTGGGATTTGTATGTACTGTTGGTATAATGTCTAATCCTATGGACCGATGATGATTCATACCGAGCTGGCCTGATAGCCTAAATTTCTTCAGGCTTGATTGACGGAGATTAAATGTTTTGAAGTCCAAACGGATTTAGATACCTGTTACTGGTTATTTAAGAGTAATTTGGAGGGAATTTCTTTGTTTGATGTAATAAATCTAAGACATGGCACACTCAGCTAGTTCTTCAACCGAATGATCACTAAGAGTTTAGCACTACAACAGGAAACATTTAATTGATAGCAGGTATACCTAAAACTACAGACAACTGAAAACAATCCTGCAATGATCTGATTTTGCGAGTGAGTCTCGGACTCGAGCAGTCTGGGACTTGCTACTTCTCGTGTTTTGCTCTGTCTACCCTGAGCGCTAATCTTCTACAGTGAGTGCTGAGCTGTGACGGCTTTGGTGACATTTCCAGGATTACTGGAAGCAAATGCCTTTTACAGAACACTAAGAATCAGTTTTATGATTTCTTAAGCTCTGTGTGGACTAAAATAAGAATGTGAACATAACTCAAAGGTCAACACATTAAATAAATATTTGGATGTAAAGTAATATTCTGATCCACAAGTGCATGGAAGTGTCTAATAAAAATTAGAACATATTTTTTAGATTAATTCTATTTGAAGGAAAGTGCCATTATATATCTTGAGAGAAGGATGCTGTCTAAATATAAAAATGTATTTGAGAGGTCATGTGATGCGGTGAGGGCGAGCAGACATGACTCGCTCGCGCTCAAGTTGCCCCCCCCCCCCCCCGAACCAGGAAAATAAGAGCATTTAGAGGAGCTAAAACGCCATAAAATTTAAATAACATTAAACCGGAGGCAATACCGGATGTGCCGATATCCGGGGTGAGCAACTTGGCTGATGGCGGCGGCCGCAGAAAGAGGGCAGAGAGAGAGAGAATGCTTGGGAGGCTCAAGCAAGATGGCAGATGGAGTAACAGCGCCAAACTCACCAGCGTCTCCCGCCTTTCTGGAGGAAGTATCAGCAGCAGTTGCCGGGGCATTATTGGCACAATTCAAAGCCTTACAAGAAAAAATGGATACCCTGCACAGTTACATGGGAGCCTTGGGAACGCGACTGCAAGAAGCGGAAGACCGCATTGGGCACACCGAAGATGGGCTTCAGGCCATGACACAGGAGGTGGAAGGACTGAGAACGCAGTTGCAAACCCATGAGGCCAAACTTGACGACCTGGAAAACTGGTCTTGACGTAATAATCTGAGATTCATGGGTATCCCGGACACTGTTTCTGAAAGAGACTTGAAACAATACTTGGAAACGCTACTCCCACAGCTATTTGAAGACCTGGAGGAAGGCAGTAAGCTGATTATTGAACGGGTACACCGAGTGGGGAACAAACAGGCCTGAGATCAGAGGCCAAGAGTGGTCTTAGCTAAATTTCTGCAGTTTCCACAAAAAGAAGCTGTATTGAGGGAAGCGCGGAAGAAAGGATTTATTATGCGGGACAATCTAAAGCTGCGCATTGCGCAAGATTACTCAGCGGCGCTCAGCCAACAAAGGAGAGCATATGCCCCCCTCTGACAGAAACTCATAGAGGCAAAGGTAAAATTATCCGTGCAATATCTGGCTAGATTGCATGTGCTTCATGATGGGACACACCGGACATTTGAAACAGCTGAGGAGGCTAGCAGTTACATCGAGAAAATTGTGTGTGGAGACCTCGGCTCTACAGGAACACAAAAATGAGAGCCTCCACCGTCTGGCTGCGAGGATGAGATCAGTTTTATGCGGCCGAGCCCTCAGTGGAGAGCCAGGAGAAATGGAGGGTCCATGACAGCTGTTGGGGGAACATCCTTCCAAATCATGTGCTCCTGGGCGACTGTCAGCTTTCACCTGCTATCTAGTTTAAAAGCAGCTCTATCTCCTTTTAAAGGTTAATGCCAGCAGCCTGATTCCATCCCAGTTAAGGTGGAGCTCATCCCTTCAGAAAAGCCCCTCCTTTCCCCAGAATGTTGCCCAGTTCCTAACAAATCCACAACCCTCTTCATTGCACCATCATCTCATCCATTCATTGAGACTCCAGAGCTCTCTGCCTTTTGGGTCCTGTGCGTGGAACTGGAAGCATTTCGGAGAATGCTACCCTGGAAGGTCTGGATTTCAACTTTCTACCTAAAAGTCTAAATTTGACCTCCAGAACCTCCTTCACACACTTTTCTATGTCATTGGTGCCAACATGTACCAAGAAAGCAGACTCTTCCCCAGCACCATCTAAAACCTTGTCTAGGTGGCGCATGAGACTGCTACCTTTGCACCAGGCAGGTAGGTTACCAGGTGGTCCTCATGTTCACCAGCCACCCAGCTATCTACTTGCCTAATGATCAAATCATCAACTATAACGGCTGTCCTAACCGTTCCCTCATGGGCACATGGCCCTGGAGAAAGTTCCTCAGTGCGAGAATGTTTTATATCACCTCGTGGACAAGTCCTAGCTACAGGATCACTTCCTGCCATACCAGGTGATGCTCTCCTGTCACATGACCTCTCTCCTCCATGGCAACTGTGAGGCTGCCAGATTGGAGGTGGGACTTCAGTACTATATCCCTGTATGTCTCATCTATATACCTCTCTGTCTTCTTGATGGCCTTCAAGTCTGCAGAGAATGGACTTGATCCCTGAGGGCAAAGAGTTCCTTGCATCTAGTTAGCACGTAAGACACCTCATCAACTGGGAGAAAATTGTACATGTGACACTCAATGTAAAAGACTGGATAGCTGCCATCTTGCTGCTGGATTGCTGTGGGGTTAGGGAAGAGGGGTTGGAACTGCAAAGGGGCCATTTGGGACAAAAAGGTTGTATTTGTAGAGTCAAGAGGAAGGAGATGGGAGATGCAAGGGGTCACTTGGGTTGCAAGGGAGATGTTTGGGGGTGAGAGTGGGAGGTCATCATGGATATTTTTAGGGTTTGAGGGGAGGAGTTAGGGAGTCCAGGGACCCCATCAGGGATCTTGGATCATCTGTAGTGAAGTGCCTCGTTTCAGGTGACCCTTTTGCTCTCCCACTGTATCTTTATTTCAAATCTGAGCTAAAGATTCAGCACTAGTATAAAAGTAAAAAACCTTGATAAATGTTAACACATTTTTTTACAACCAGGAGAAACTTAGTCCAGCATTTTTCATGCACACTGTGTTATCTTTTAGTGCAGTGTTTCTACCACAGACGTTCCTTCACTAAAAATTGTTATCAGAGCTGGCAAATCCTCAACCTTACGCCCCCCTCCCCCATCAAACTCTCAGCCTTATGCCCCCTTCCACAATTAACTTTCAGGCCTCTAGTCCACTCTCCATCAAGACTTTGACAATTATACTCAAGAATCATGATCATCCCACAACAATCCTATGGGAACACATGGTTGGAACGCATACTTGTAAATATTAAACATTATGTGTATGTGTATGTATACGCACACATCATGAGAGCCGTTTCCAAAAGTCAGTTACTAGGGCAAATAAGTATTTAAAACTTCTCCATCCTTTGTGCAGGTAGAAGTGCCTCCTGATGGCTTTTCGAGTTTGTAAAGCTGGGAAAACTGATTGTGCCGTCTTGAATGCAACGGCTGATTACTGCCCCATAGAAGCTGCTGATCTTGTCTAATAGTTAAGCGGATCTTGTTCTTACAGCATGGGGAGTAAGATAAGTGCAATAGACTCCTGAGTAAAGCCCTGTGCTAAAGGATAGCGCAGATTACTGCATCTGGACCGGCATAGAAAAAAATCCTTAATGGATCAAGTCCAAAATGGGAACAGCCTTTCAACGCATCAATTTTTTAATTTGTCTTAAGCAGGCTCTCATGTGAGGGCCAAGTTCCCGCTCTGGGTGTCCTGTACAAACCTGAAGAGATTTCCTTGTTTCTCTTTCTTTTCCAATAGCCAATTTTTTTAGCATTTAGGATTTTCTCTTTATTCTTTAAGCATCACTGATGTGTACTATGTGAACGAAGGCTTGTGAGGCTCTTAAAACTTCAAGAAAGAGTGTCTAGAGGTGTGCACTAGAAGTAATCTAGTAGCTAGAGCAGCAGACCAGTGTTCAAATCCCACTGACATTCCTTATGCCCTTGTGCAAGTTACTCAACCCTCCACTGCCTCAGGTATGTCCCGTATGTTAATCCAACTCCCCTCTTCTAGTGTAAACTGCTATGATGTTTAGTACCTATAGCAGTATAAAAATACTGCAACTAACTAAACTTAGATTCTGAGCCCTTTTGAGACAAGGAAATACTGACGTACCTCTAACTCCCTTGAACTACCACTGGAAAGGTGTGAGCTGCATTCCACAGCTAGAGTGTCACAGCTAGAGCTAATTCCCCTCTCCCCCCCCCCCCCCACTCCCGCTTGCATGGCGTTTCTCTCTTATATAGTAAGAGGCAAACCACTGTGTTACAGAGTCAGGTACAACATGCAAACTAAAAGAAAATAAAAAGCATGCTTCTAAAAATGCATGTCTTGTTTCTGCCAATTCGTTAATGCTGGAGATGAAATCAGTTATCTCAGAAGAGTTCTGCTGTGCATCTGCTGACATTAACTGTAAATGTTAATTCCTTGGGGACAGCAGAATCCTCACCAAACATTTCATGACAGCGGCATCCTATCAATTAATCTGAAACAGCAGGTACGTTTTTATACTGGAAACAAACTGTCATGAAACATGCAATAAATGCCAAATATCCCTTTCAATAACCCACTGCCAGACATAGAGCTGCTCTTATTTTTGCTCTCTTTAGAGTAGTCTGTAACACATACCGTTTCTTTAAAAAGAATCCCAAGCAATAGTGACTTCCATTTGTGTTATGCTGTCCTATACCGCACAAGCCACACTATAGCACAGTGGGGCAGGTCTACCATGCATGTGTGTTATTATGGCATCTATAGCGGGATGGCACAATAGCTGCGAGGAACCAATGTCTTTGCTTGTACTCGGAGTACTGGGCCAGAAGTGAAAAACGTTACTCTGTTTTGTCCCAGATTCTTTGTAGAATCACAGGTAAGTCACTTGTCTTTCATCACGTTGCCCCTTGTTTTAACTAAATGCAAACAATAATCTGGTCCATACCAAGGGGCACAAGTAGTGAAGGGGTGCTGATGTCACTGGGCTTCCAAGAGACTAATGCTCTGTACTGTTGTGACTAGATTGTAAGCTCGGACGAGCAAGACTTTGATGAGCAGGGACTGTCTCTTGTATGTATGTCTGTACAGCGCTGCGTGCGTGGCGCTATATAAGTGCTAAATAGTAGTAGTAGTAGTAAGCCTGAAAAGAAAACGCTCCTGCATGTGTGGGCACCCGGTTTCTCAGTTGCACAGGCTTCATTTCTAGCTTGATATGGTCCTGACACCTATGCATTATAGCGCTTAGAATGATTAGTTGCTAATCCTAGCACACTTTAGTAAAAGGGCTTCATAGACAATGATGGCAGATAAAGACCAGCATAGCCCATCAAGTCCACCCAGCAAGGTGTTTAGGGTTATAACCCATTATATGCAGGTTACTCCCACTCTATGTTTTCTACTGTGGGTTGTAAATGTCACTGCATGCAGGTTACTCCCACTCTATGTTTTTTACTATGGGTTGTAAATGCCAGTGCATGCAGGTTACTCACACTTTATGCATTCTACTTTGGATTGTAAATGTCACTGCATGCAGGTTACTCACACTCTATGCTTTTTACTATGGGTTGTAAATGCCACTGCATGCAGGTTACTCACACTCTATGCTTTTTACTATGGGTTGTAAATGCCACTGCATGCAGGTTACTCACACTCTATGCTTTCTATTTTGGATTATAAATGCCACTGCGTGGAATTTACTCCCACTCTATGCTTTTTTGTTTAAATTGTAAATAACACTGCATGCAGGTTACTCCCACTTTAAGCTTTTTAGTCTGGTTTGTAAATGCCGCTACATGCAGGTAACTCCCACTTTATGCTTCCTACTGTGGGTTATAAATGCCACTTTGTGCAGGTTACTCACACTCTATGCTTTCTACTGTGGGTTGTAAATGCCGCTGCGTGCAGGTTACTCACACTCTATGCTTTCTACTGTGGGTTGTAAATGCCACTGCATGCAGGTTACTCCCACTCTATGTTTTTTAGTTTAAATTGTAAATAACACCGCAAGCAGGTTACTACCACTTTATGCTTTTTGGTCTGGTTTGTAAATGCTGCTGCATGCAGGTAACTCCCACTTTATGCTTCCTACTGTGGGTTATAAATGTCAATTCATGCAGGTTACTCACACTCTATGCTTTCTACTGTGGGTTGTAAATGCCACTGCATGCAGGTTACTCCCACTCTATGTTTTATAGTTTAAATTGTAAATAACACTGCAAGCAGGTTACTCCCACTTTATGCTTTTTAGTCTGGTTTGTAAATGCCGCTGCGTGCAGGTTATTCATGCTCTATGCCGTCTACTGTGGGTTGTAAATGCCACTGTGTGTAGGTTACTCCCACTCTGTGCTATTTAGTTTGGGTTGTAACCACCTTTCTGTGACAGCTAACCTTCTTGTGCTTTTTTTGAAGCAGAAAAGTCATTTTTTGAATTCTGTCATTATTATAGTCAGTGAAACAGTATTCCAGGCCTTCATCACCCTTTTAATGAAAAACTATTTCCTGATGTTGCTTTTAAATTATCCTCCTTTCTGCTTCTTTTCATGTCCTCTAGTTTTATGGCTTCGCTGTCTTTGGAAAAGGTTTGTTTGTTCATTAATACCTTCCTGTATCATATCTCCCCTCTCCCGCCTTTCCTCTAAGGTATACGTATTCAATTCTTTAAGTTTCTTCTCATACAGCTTCTGCCAAAAATCCCATACCATTTTGGTTGCTCTCCTGTGTGGAATCAGCCTGTTCTACTTATCTCCAACTGCATTCACGTGAACAGAGATGCAACATGTCCATATTATCTTCTCTTAATGTAGATACAATTCAGACTGTCACAGATATTATCAGTAATGCCCTTTGTGCCACACAGCAGACCAATGCTGATATGTCCTTGGTTCTGCTTTGTGGTCCCTGTTCCACTGATTTCTGTCAAGGGCTGATCTGTGCTGCAGACCAGCAGTGAAGACTTCCCTACCATATCTTATAGTAACGGCTGTGAGCCCATTGTGTATGACAACAATGTATCAGCAGAAAGAAGCCTACAGCAGAGTGCTAGTAAAGACCTTATCAAGCCTGTGATTCCACATGTTTTCCTGTTCCCTTATGCTCCGGCTGTAATATATTACTGTTCTATTTGCTGAAACAAATTCACAGAGAGAGCTTTTAATTTAAATTTAAAACTCAGCAGAGAGATTTTAACTTAAATATAAAACTCAGCAAGAGCCTAGTATCAGAAGATAGAGCTTTCAGTTTAAATTTAAAACTCAGCAGTAAGCTTTTAGTTTAAATCTAAAACTCAGTCAGGGCCTAGTATCAGCAGAGAGTTTTTAGTATAAATTTAAAACTAGGTCAGGGCCCAGTATCAGCAGGGTGCTTTTAATTTAAATCAAATCAGAGTATAGCTTAACAAAGAAGAACAAATCGGGTAAATATTCTTTGAATTGAAAGAAATAAATTGTTTCCAGAGGTCTTTACAATGAGGCCTTCCAGTTAGAAGGCAAGAGATCTGAAAATTTGTTTTAAATAAATGTTAAAGCCAAATGACAGGTCAACCAGAGCCCTATGATTCTCAGTCTTGAAGGACTAGCAAAGGGGGCTGCTACAGATGGAAAGAAATCTGCACTTGTAAGGATTTACTTCTGGGAAATTCTCTAAATCTTGGGGGAAATGGAATTATTTGGGCTAAAGGTGATTTATCTGTATATTTTAGAATCAAGTGTACA
The DNA here is from genome assembly GCA_033557465.1 of Ichthyophis bannanicus. Classification (NCBI taxonomy): domain Eukaryota; kingdom Metazoa; phylum Chordata; class Amphibia; order Gymnophiona; family Ichthyophiidae; genus Ichthyophis; species Ichthyophis bannanicus. The sequence continues at coordinate 127,153,162 of CM066049.1, forward strand.
GTTCTGGTCAACATTACTGGCACTCTTACATTTTAGGTATATTGTGTACACTATCTTGAGAAATAATTGGACATATTCCAACTGTATGTCTTCATAATATTTTAATAGTATCTTCAAAGGTATACAACAACAACAACAGAAAAAGATGTCTGTACAACTTAGACATAGTAATTTCTGAGAAAAAAAAAAGAAAATGTGACCTGGACAGGGTTAATGACACCCTTCACTAATATTTGGCTGCACAACCCTTGGCAGTGATGACAGCCTCCAAACGTTTATTGTAGCCATCTATGGGGCTTGTTTACAAAGCCACGGTAGCAGTTTCTGATTGTTATCAGAGCCGCGGCCCCATTGAATTCAATGGGGTCGCGGCTCCGATAACAATCGGAAACCACTACCGTGGCTTTGTAAACAAGCCCCTATATGTTTCATACATATCTGCTGGTAGTATCTCCCTCTCTTCATCTGTGATTTGTTCCAGCTCATGAATGTTTCCAGGATTGCTTTTACCAATGGCATATTTCAGCTCTTTCTAAAGGTTCTCAATTGGATTGAGATCAGGACTCATTGCTGGCCAGTTTAAAACAGTCCATTTGTTCCAATTTAACCAACCATTGTTTTATACTTTTGGATGTATGTTTTGGGTCATTGTTCTGCTGGAGGACCGATGACCTTAAACCCAGAACTAGCTTTATGACACTAGGTAGCATATTTTGCTCTAAAATAGTCCTCTGACTTCATGATTCCTTTAATATGTTCCAGGCCTCCAGCTCCTGAGACAGCAAAACAGTCCCACAGCATTATGGAACCTCCACCATATTTAACTGTAAGAAGGGTATTTTTTTTCCTTATCGGCTTCATTTCTTCACCTGCATTGCCAAAGAGCTCAAGATTGATTTCATCTATCCACAGAACATTTTCCTATAAGGATTGCGGTTTTACAAGGTGGATTTGGACAAAGATCAAGCATGCCATTTTAGGTCTGTCTTTGATCAGTGGGGTTCTCCTTGGCCTTCGTCCTAAAGTTCTTCTTTGTTTAGTGTGCAGTGTATGGTGTGGGTTGAAATCACCACTCCAGATTTCTCCAGGTCAGCCTTAAGCTCATCAGTCTGCTTAGGGTCTGATATTGAAAAGGCATTTACACTGTTTACAGCCCAGTAAACTGTGTAAATGCCTTTAATCAGGTATTCAACGAGACTCACATGGTTAGTGCCATTGAACAACCCCTTCTAACCTCGCTCTATGCCCCAAGGCTATGCGGCTAGTATCAGGCCATGTTGCGGGACATTCTGGGGCAGAACAAAGGAGGAGACCATTGCTAGCCAGGCAGCAGCGATATTGCATAATGCCCGATTAGCATCCTGACGTCAGTACCGGGAAAATGGTAGAAACCATTATAAAGAACAAAATTGCTGAACATGTAGATAGTCATGGCTTAATGGAAGACAGCCAACATGGCTTTAGACAAGGAAGATCTTGTCTTACTAATCTGTTATGTTTTTTTAAAGGAGTGAATAAACAGGTAGACAAAGGTGAGTCGGTTGATATAGTGTATCTAGACTTTCAGAAAGCCTTTGACAAGGTCCCTCATCAGAGACTTTTGGCAAAACTAAAGAGTCATGGGATAGGAGGCAGTGTACTATTGTGGATCAGGAACTGGTTAAAAGATAGAAAGCAGAGGGTAGGGCTAAATGGCCAATTTTCCCAATGGAGAAAGGTGAATAGTGGTGTACCCCAGGGATCTGTGCTGCGTCCGCTGCTTTTTGACATATTCATAAATGACCTAGAAATGAGATTAGGGAGAGAGGGACAGACAAGACAGGACAGAAGGAGATAGATGCTGAACACAGGGAGGGTGGAAAAGAGAAAAAGAAAGGAAGGAGTTAGTTAAAGGCTGGGGAATAAGTGGCTGCGGAAGGATAGAAAGATGGAGTGAGACGGTTGTAAAAAGAGGGAGCTTGAGATCTGGATATAAGAAAGAGAAATTAAATCTGAGTTGATAAAGAGAGAAAAATAAATGGAAGAAAGCTGAAAGGAAAAAGATCAACATCAGAGATGGATGTAGGGGAGCAAATGAAGAAGACGGGAGTGGAGAAAAGTAACAGGTGGATTGCAGACTCGGGAAAAGAGTTAACAGAAGACAGGGGACGCAGAAACCAAGGCAATTAGAAAACTAAAATAGCTAGATGATAAAGGTAAGGAATTTATTTTCAGTTTAATGACTGGAATGTGTCGGTTTAGGGATTTTATAAGCCATCTTTATATTTTGCACAGTACGGGGAGGAAACGCGTCACTGTTTCTGTTTCTTATGTTGCACTGCACGCCGAGCCCGGCTTGTTGGGTTTTCAATTTAATTGTGTCTACATATTAATACTGAGAGTTTGTTATAATTTATCCTGTACTTGGTGAGGGTCTCACTGTGTGTCCAAGACCATGGGGTGTGTCTACTAAGCCGGGCTAATGACATACCTGGGCTATCTGCAACTAGGTCCCATTGAATAACATGACACTCAGTTGCACATAGCCCGGCTTAGTAGACTTACCCCATGTGTTCTGTTAGCATGGTGTTTCTTTGTTGGATCTGTAGTAATCTCGCTTCTTCGGTTTCCCAAATAGTGGTAGGGATGTTCTAAGGCCCATTGCGATATTTATGCTGCTGCTCTTGTCCAGGTCGGCTCCTTATAATGTTAACTTTAGAAGCTGGTGTCTTTATAGTATGGTAGATTTGCTTTATAGGTCTTCAGTGACTTTTGTAGGGTTTTGTGTTAGTTCACAGTCTGCCTGGTACTGGAGAGGCTGTTAATGAGATGACACCAGAATCAGATTTTATTTCTTGTATGTTGGGTTCTGTGGCGAAATGTCCTAGTTCTGCTCTGCATGTGCTGTTGGAGGAGGCGTTTTGTTGGAGGCAAAATAGATGTTCAAAAAGAAAAAAAGAGAACCATAACACAGTTTCTAACACCAAATAACATTGAAACTAATTTTACTTTGGTGTTAGAAAGTGCACCATGGTTCTCTCCTACTTTTTGTCCTTTGGCATGTGAGCACCTTACTATCTCCTTTGTTTTATGCAGAATATATATTTATAGGTGTCGATATTCTATGATCTTAGAGTGGCAGGCTAAATAATTAAACAGCTACAAGTTTTGCTGCATTTTAATCATATAGAGTCAGATTCCAGTAGGGGCACGTCCAGGCCACCTGGATGGCCCCAAGCAAGACGGGCCCATTTGGACCCAATTCTGGCCTGCGGGAACAAAACGTTCATATGGTAACCAGAATCGGGCCCCAGGACAGTCCAGAGTGCCCCCGACTCACGCATCCTCGGCCCTCCTTTTCCCCATCGCCTGACCCAAGGCAGGCCTGCCATGGCCTGGATCAGACAGAGGGGACTCCCCCACACCTAGCTCCAGCCCCAGCCCCGGGGGGGGGGGGGGATCCCTGGTGCCAATCATTGGGTTTTTGCTACTTATTCCACTGGGATGTGCAGCGCCGCAACCCACATTTCAGAATCAGGCCATTGGGACCGAATGAGAACCTCTGCTCCCTCTTTGAGTATCTTGGGGCACCAACTCATCCCTCGCCTGTTTGACATACTGGCTTCCTATCCATCTAGTGTTTTATTTTTAAGATAACCATAATTAATATGCAAATGAATATGTAAATATGTCACCCTCACCCTTTTCTCCCCCAAATGAAGCAGTCAAACATACATGAATGCACACTATTTATTGCAGGTCCCATTTTTGGCTGTGGGTACTATTTAGTAATAGTCTTTAAAGCAGTCGCCCACTTTAGTGAATGCAGCCCACAGTTGGTATTTGGAGAAACGGAAGGTGAAAAAGACTTGTCGAAGGTCACGAGGAGCAACAAGAGAATGTGAAGACACAAGGGGGTCTTCTCGATTTCCCACCTGCTCTTCAAATACTAGGCTGCCCCTTCCCTAGCTCATCCCATCCCCATCGCCTTCTTCCCTAACCCAATCCAGAAGATCCGGTTCCCCCCTCTTCCTCCCCTCCCAAAAGACGCCAAACAAAACAAATCGCCGAAACGCATAGGCAAGAAACCGACTTCGTTTTTATAAAAGATCATGAAATGTGCATAATTGAATAGGCAAACCTTTCAGCGAATTTCAGAAACTCTGCTGGTGAATGTTCAACCCCTCTGCTGGAGCCGTGCAGGAAAGTGGGGGCTGTGCGTGCAGGCTACTAACACCTACACGTGTATGCTGGACGTGTGATGGGCGCTTTCTTAGGGCGCGGACCCAGAGGACGACCTTTTCCCTTCTTTTGATCGAGTGGATCAATGCTGTGACTGCTGACCGCAAACTGCAGCGGTCCAGTGTCTGCGCAGGGGCAAAAGGCGGCTGAGCTGCGTTCTTGCTTTCTCTCCTCTTTTGAACCCGAAAGCCTGCGGATGTCGGCAGAGGAGGGTGCGAAGCTGCATCGCGCTGCCGTCTCTCCTAGTCCTGGGGCATGAGCGCCTGACCGTGCCGCTGCTGCGCTCTCGGGTGCCCGGGATCCTGAACCCTGCTCCTGGGGACTGGCGGGGGAGCTCGCTGCAGCGAAGCGTCGGGGGCGGCTTTGGCTCCGAGCAGCAGGCGCCTCCCTCTCTGGCTTCATCGGGCTCCAAGTTTGCCGCTTGGCTTCTGTAAAGTGTCCCGAAGCCGTCCGGGGGAGCGGGGGGCTCCGATCGCCTCCAGGTCCCCCTCTTCCCGCCCGGGAAAGTTGCTGCCGGCATGCGCCTAAACGGCAGCTCTCCGGCGACCGGCACCCCGGAGGCAGCCCTGCTCCCCACCGCCTCCCTCAACGCCTCCAACCTGTCGGGTCTCAGCCGCCACAGTAAGAACGAGAATGACCTGGAGGTCAACACGGACATCTACTCCAAGATCATGGTGACGGTCATCTACCTGCTGCTCTTCCTGGTGGGCTGCACGGGCAACTCCATCACCGCTTACACCCTGGTGCGGAAGAAATCGCTGCAAAGCTTGCAGAGCACCGTGCACTACCATCTGAGCAGCCTGGCCCTCTCCGACCTGCTCATCTTGATCCTGGGGATGCCCATCGAGCTCTACAACTTCATCTGGGTGCACCACCCGTGGGCTTTCGGCAACGCCGTCTGCAAGGGCTACTACTTCCTGAGGGAGGCTTGCACCTATGCAACGGCCCTCAACATCGCCAGCCTGAGTGTGGAGCGCTACATGGCCATCTGCCACCCCTTCAAGGCCAAGAGCATCATGTCGAGAAGCAGAACCAAGAAACTCATCAGCATTATCTGGGTCGCTTCCGTTTTACTGGCAACCCCCATGATCTTCAGCATGGGCGAGATCTACGGCACGCAGGGCGAGAGCCCCGACAATCTCATCTGCACGCACATCGTGAAGACGTCCACCTTCAAGGTAGTGATTCAGGTGAGTGCACGCTGACCGGGCCATTAGCCGAAACACGCAAGACAAAGTTCGAGACTGCATTTTATGTTTCAGGCTGTTGTCCCTTATCTTTGGGCTCTCATCAGCTCCTCCAACCGTGGCAGAAGATAAACGCACAGTTCCTACTGTCTAGAACTGCATCTAATTGCCCGTCCATTGGGGTGCGCAGGGGATCTGTAAGAAAGCCTGAACTAAGGCGCTCTCAGGGGTTAATCCATACTGAACATTAAGCCTTTACGACTGTGGGGCTGTGCGGGAAAGGCGCAAGCGGCCATCCTCGATTTTTAGAGTCGTGCACCCAGCGAACCAGAGAATCCCTTCCCTATGTTCAACCATTTTGTTAGGAGCAAAGGTACCTGCCCCCCCCCCCCCCAACAGAACAGCAGCAATGCTGATTACAGATTTTATCCGTAATTTATAGCGCCCCGTCCTGAACGGACAATGGGACGGACTCTCCCTGTGCGCTTATGTCCGATACTTTAGTTTCCTTGTCTTCTTGTGGGTTTCCCTGTCTGTCTTACACGGTCTGAAATAGCGTCTTTTCCTCCTTTAAGAACTTGTTGGGGTATTTTTTGGGGGGAGGCAGCTCTTCGTTTAGCTTAAAATCCCGAAGTTTGGACCCTGTGTGAGGGACCGAGATGACGGGACTAAAGGTGTAATGTGACCAAAAGATTTGGCGATAACAGAAGGCAAAGGCGGATCAAAAGCACGGAGGGAGGGTGAGGGGGTCACACTTGCCGGGGGGGGGGGGAGTGGTATTTAGCCCCTTCGCGCAGCTTTTGCAGAGAAATTCTAGTACGAAAAACGCTTTTTATTCTCAGTAAATCAATTCCATTACAATCATAGACGGGAGCCCTGGAACGATTAGCTGATCCCCAGGCAAGGACTCGTGGCTCTGGGCCGAGATGAGGTGAGTGAGAAGAGCAGACAGAGGCAGATTCAACAGGAAAAGCCGGAGCGTAAACAGGGTATTTTTAGATCTCCTTCTGATGCACAGTTTGGAGTTTCCAGCTTTTTCCGAGAGAGGTTTTTGTCGCTAAACCCGACACTTCTCTTTCATTACTGCTAATCCTAAAACTATTGCAGGGGCGGATAACCCGAAAAGTAACCGCATATAAATGCAGGAGGGGGGGGGGGGAGATTAACACCTTGAGAATCGGAAAGTGAAAATTCTTCCAAGTACGGGTTGCTTTTACAACTGTAAGCAAGAGACGTTTCGGAACAAAAGGAACAGATACCCAGACCGGCAGAGTTTTCAGGTTTGAAAGACCCCTTTCTTTATTACCCCTACGCGTTTCGGCCTAACGGCCTTCTTCAAGGGGATTATAAAGGGTGTAAACCTTTCCTGTATAGGACTTCTGTTAAATAGAGAACATATGTCACGCATACTGCAGCGTTGTCTGCTTAGCAGTGAACAACGCCGAAACACGTAGGGGTAATAAAGAAAGGGGGTCTTTCAAACCTGAAAACTCAGCCGGTCTGGGTATCTGTTCCTTTTGTTCCATTGCATCCTACAGCTACATTGATTGCTTTCTTTGGTTTTCAAGCAAGAGACGTTTCGACAGTAAATCACAGACACAAATATTCTTAATAACCTCCGTCCCCTCAAATGGATGTTTTTAGCGCTTGAAGCGATTCTTGCAACAGTCCTGTTGTGTCACCGGACCCTTCCATCTCTCTGAATAGGAATAGCAGGAATTTAACACTGACATATCTGAATTACAGGTTTTTCAATTTCTGAGAAGACTCAGAGGGTCTCAGCATTAACTGTATCTGTTGCTAGAGATCGATATTATGAGAAGCTTAACATACCTCCATTCATTGAAATATATTGCTGGGGACTTTTATGGGGGGGGGAGGGCGGAGTTCTTTAATATTGCCTGTTTCTGTCAATAAACCTTAACATATTAATCATCATAGCCATAATTTCCCATGCCCACTTTTTGTCAGGAAATACTTATAAACAGATCAGGACATGAATCCGCTCGCAAAGACTCATCATTGCCCTTGTGTAGACGCGAATCAGCAAGATATGGCTATAAGATGCACTAAAGCAAAGCTCCTAGTTAGACGTTTATCCACCAGCTGCCCTTCTGATCTTTCTGGGCTTAGTCATCATGGACCCTGCTAAGCTTTTCTTCCGTAGATCGAGCTGAAGCGAGTATTCCTTGGAGACAGCCCTTTCCAAATTCTCCAGCACCCTCTTCATGGCCAAAGCCAGCAATCTTTGTTCTCTCTTCATGCACCTCTACTTTTCCACTGCTTTTTGACATCACTGTTCACTGCTAATCGCCCGATCTCCAGTCTGTCAGTACCTGGATTTGGCTATTTCATTCTAAATTTATTTTTCTCTGACCGCTGCCCTTGCACATAAACGATTTACTGCTAGAACAGAGAGAAATGGTAGCAGATATTTATTTATTTAGCATTTGTTCTATACCTCTTTTTGTGGTAACAAAGCAGTTTACATCGAACTCAACTATAACATACATTGAATGAGCGTTAAGTGTTAACATGAAGCATTTTTACATTGGGTTATATGTATAAATAGGGATGTGCTCAGATTAGGTCACAGTGGTGGGTAGGGGCATAGCATATTTACATGGAGAGTAACTATATTCAAGTATGGTGGCCGAGTTGAAGTGGAGGGTCTATGTGACAGATCGGAAGTGTTCTTCGAAAAGGTGTGGTTTTAATTTTTTTTTTTTTCAGAAGACATTTAGATCCTGGATGGATCTTGGAGTGGGTGGAGGTGAGTTCCATAGTGCAGAGCCATAGAATCAGAAGCCTGTTTGGTATATAGAGCATGTCCAGTCTACCCCTCCATACCAACTAGTATCGGAATGCCTCAGGGATCTCTCCAGCACCTCCCCCTTCTATTTTATACTCATTGATCTTCTCTCTGAGCTTTCAGTGTCCTCTGTATGCTGATGACTCCAAAATCAACACTTCTGTGCCAGAAATCCAGTCCCAAATGTCAACCTGCTTGCTTGACATCACTAATTAACACCTTAAACATAACATAGAGAAGACAGAACTGCTTATCTTTCCTCCTAAGCATACATTCCCCTTTTCCCATCACTATGGCTAATCCATTCATCTTCCCAGCCCCTTCAACTCACAGACTTGGTTCATTTTTAACTCTTATTTCTTCTTTGCATCATCCAAAACATCACAAAAATATGCCCAAAATCCACCCCTTCTTTTCCAAGCAAACTACCAAAATCCTTGGGTCCATGCATATTTGCGTGTGTGTGTGTGTGTGAATGCTTGTATATGGATGCATGGACATATTAGAGAGAGCGTGTGTGGGTCCTTCAATACTTGCATGCGTTTGTGGATACATGGGCATAGAGTGTGTGCTCGTGGGTCCGTGCATACTTGCATATGTTTGTGGATGCATGGACATGTTAGTGTGTGTGTGTGCACGCACATGTATGTGCATGGGTCCATGAATACTTGCATGGCTGTGCATAAATGCTTGCATATGTTTGTGGATGCATGGACAGAGTGTGTGCATGCTCGTGGGTCGGTGCATAAATGCTTGCATGTGTTTATGCATGCATGGACATGTTAGTGTGTGTGTGTGCGCACATGTGCATGGGTCTGTGTATACTTGCATGTCTGTGTGTGATTGCTTGCATGGATTTGTGCATGCATGGATGTGTTAATTTGTGTATGGTTGTGTGTTTGTGTATTTATATCTGTGTTAGTTATCTGTGTGTCTGAAGAAAAAAACCAAACACATTACTTGTGTTTGTCCACACATCCCATTCAACATGGCTGACTTGTCCACTAGATGACTGCCTAGAGCACAGACGCCAAGGACAGAACTGCGACACTCTACTATTGTAGAGAGCTGCAGCAGAACAAGGTCTTCCGGCGCTGGGGCGGGCCTTGTAACACCCACATGGTTTGCCTGCCACAGGAAAGTTTGTTGGAAAGGGCAGGAGCAACAGGCCATGCATGCATGTTTGTGGGTGCTTCAAGGCCCACTGTGGCACTGGACAGCTTCCATACTGCTTCTCTGTACATTGTAGAGGGGTCACAGTGTTGCCCCCTCCCCCTACCTCAGGTGAAGGGAAGGACAGATGGATGCCAGTGACGGTGGCAGGGGGAGGCTGACTAGTGTGGCAGAAACTATTGGACCAGTCCTGAAGATGCAGTGCTTTAAGTCCACAAAATGTTCCCAAAGCATAGCTTAAGTCACTAAAAGTTACACACTGCAAGCCAGACACAGTAAGCATTTTCTCATAAACAGGAGAAACTCCTTTGTCTGATATCATAATTCAGCATTATCTAGAAAGTACTGTAGTTTCATACTATGACTCTCACATGAAGGATTTCCTATGGTATGCAACAAATCAGCAGCCATCAAGCCATAGCCCATGAATACTAGGAAGAGAATTTAATACCGACAGAATGTAACACTATATTTATCAATTCTGTGCAGCCTTCAGACTAAAATGTATTTTAACAAAAATGATTTATATGGTTTTAATATAATGTTTACTTCAAGGGAAGCATAATGAGCTGAATTCATATAGTTTTCATTCCATTTTAGCTTTACGTGGTTTTGACTGAGATCATGTAATTCTATTTGTCAATTTTGTTAAAACCTCTGCAATTAATCTAGTCTCTGAGGTACATGCTGTGGTTAATTTCCTGTGGTGGGCTAAGGACTCAGTAGCTAAGAAACAGGGGAACTTAGCCACACTGCAACAGAACCTACTTTGGCTTCAGTGCTTGGAGAATTTGTTTACTGTCTCTGCTATAAAACATGTGGGTGTGCGGGTGTGGGTGTGCGGGTGTGGTGGGAAGGAACCACTCTTGTATTTCCTGCAGGTTAGCCCCTCGCTCTATATTGTGTAATAATTCCATTTATTTATAGGCAAACTAGGACCACCCTTTAGAATCACTGTTGGGGTTAGGGTTTTTTTCCATATTTCGTTTAGTTACTGTGATGCTGCTTGTTCTCAGCATCTTACATCTATCTGTAAAAACAAAATAGAACCAGATGACTGCAGTACTTAATAAAGAGCATGTGACTCTCCAAACAAACTATGTATAAAAGGAACAATGGCATGCTCATATAATAAACTCATATTATAACATCATGAAATGCTTTTGCACTGAAAGGGTAGTGGATGCTTGCAATGTCCTCCCAATGGAGGTGGTGGGGGCAAATTCAGTGAAGGAATTCAAAATGGCATGGGACAGACACAGTGGATCCCTTTATAGCAAGAGGATGAAATCAAAGCAAACTTAAATATCTTTTATACTTCAATAATAAAAAGGGTGGGAGGGGGGACTGACCTGCAGGCACAACCCTAAACACAGGTATAGAGAGGAGGTGCACAGAGCAGGAGGTACACCTCGCTGGGTAAACTAGATGGACCATACTGGTCTTTATCTGCCGCCATATATTATGTTATATCACATGAACATGAAATGTTGAGCATGAGAGCTATAAGCATCACTTCATATGGTGCCAGTCAAATCAATATTTGGTCATACAATCAGTATGTCATACAAAATTATGCAAAAGTGAATTAAACTTAAAATGAACAATATAATTTAAAAAAATCATGGGCCTGATCAGTGCTAGCTGCTGGCGCTGAACTCTAAACTTGATATCCAATGTCAAGGTCAAATCCAGTTGCCTGTACTGCCATGAAGCTTAACCAGGCCGCAACAGTATTGAGCCACTGTCCGATTAGCTTCTGTGGCAAAAGGAGGCCAGTGGTTTTTCCAGACTTTAGCTGCATGTCGCTTACATGGGTGGGCAGTGGTTCAATATTGCCACTGTCCGGTTAGTAGTCAGTTCCACTCTGGAACACTCCCAGAATGCCTCAATGCTAATCGGTTAGCATCGGGACATGTAACAGCAGCACCCGTGAACGTGGCCGGCCCAAGGGTTTCTGCCACCTAGCTGCTGCCAATTCTATCTCGGGAGGGGGAGGCGGGTAGCAACAGTAGCAGTATTTCAAAAAGCAGCTGCTTGTTGCTTCTGCTTTTTTTGCCCACAGCAGTCTATGTCCTTCAGCACAATGGCCTGAGGTGGGCAAGAGAGTAATCTCCACGATTAAGAAACAACTAAGTTGAGCTTTTGAGACACGGGCTGAATAACCATTTCTAAGATAAATTTAATTTCAGAGCATTTATTGAAGTAATATATTCAAGAATCAATATTCTTTAATTAAGATATTGATATAATACATAAGAACTAAGGTCATTGATGCATCAACAGGCACATGCACTGGACATAAGTTCCAGATGTTGATCCAGGGTACAACCTGAGTGATAGTGCCGTTTTAAGTCTGAGACCTGTTAGTTCTTATTATTATTATAGTGTTCAGAGCACTGTGAAACTCGTCTAACAAACATAGACATAGAGCGTTTAAGAGATAAATAATACACGAATCATTGTCCAGGAATGTCATGAGGGAACCCACATATACAAAAGACCTTCAACCATGCCAAGCATCACGTCTTTCTCTAATGATCTCTCTCTTCGCATGATGCATCCAAAGTATGAAAGTCAAAGCCTTGTCATCTGAGCTTCTAAAGAAAGCTTTGGTTTGCTCCCCTCTAGTACTGACTGGTTTGTCCTTCGAGCAGCCCATGGAATACACAGTATTTGTCACCAGCGCCATAATTCAAAGACAGGAAAAAAATTGATGCCTATCTTTTTCACTGTCCAACTTTCACATCCATAAGATGTTATTGAAGATATGATAGCTTGGAGAAGTCGAATCGTTGTATGGAGAGAGAAATCTCTGCTCTTGAGAATCTCGTCTTGGTCCTTCATAGCCATTCTGCCAAGAGCAATACGTTATCAGATTTCTTGACTGCTAGTCCTTTCTTTATTGATTATTAATCCAAGCAGGTTAAAGTTGTCCACTATTTCAAGTTCTTCTGCATCAACAATGAATTTATTGATTTTGCCAGCTGTCAGGATCTTTGTTTTCTTTACATTAAGGTGCAGGCCCATTTTAAGACTATGTTCCTTGATCTTTCAGCCAGTATTGTGGTATCATCAGCAAAGCGAAAGTTATTGATGAGTCTCCCAGCAATCCTCACATCTGCTTTCTCATACAGTCCTGCTTCTCTGCTGATTTGTTCTGCATATAAATTAAACCTGTAAGGGGGAAGTGTGCAGCCTTGTTGTACACTTTTGCTGATTTTAAACCATTCTGTTTCTCCTTGCTCTGTTCAAACTGTTTCTTCTTGATCAATGTAAGGGTTGTGCAAGAGAACTATTAGGTGTTTTGATATATCCATGCTTCTTAATGTGGCCCAGAATTTCTCATGGTTTACACAGTTAATAGTCTTACTGTAGTCTATAAAACACAGATATCCTTTTGGTATTCTTGTGTCTTTTTAAGGATCCATCTCACATCCTCAATGATGTCTCTTGTTTCTCGCCCTTTCCTGAACCCTGCTTGCACTTCAGGTAGTTCTTGTTCCAGATATAGTTGTAATCTCTGCTGGATAATCTTGAGTAGAATCTTGCTGGCATGTGGGATCAGAGCAATTGTGCGATAATTTCCACAGTCAGTTGGATCACCTTTCTTTAGTATTGGTATAAACACAGAACTTTTCCAGTCAGTTGGCCATGAATTTGTCTTCCAAATTTCCTGGCAGAGCCTTGTAAGTATGGCAATAGCCACATCCGATTTCTGTAATAACTCAATAGGAATGCCATCAATACCCGATGCTTTGTTCTTTAATAATGTTTTCAATGCTGCTTAGATTTCTTCTTTCATCACCAATGGATCCTGTTCATAAGGTACAGGCTGAAACAGCTGTTGATCCACTTGATCTTTATGGTATAATTTATTTTATTTATTTATTTACATTCTCTTATATACCGCGCTATTCTGCATCAGTGCGGTTTACATTGAACAAACTGAAATTACATTGAACAGGGCATTATAACTTGGAGATAACTATTTTACAGGGAACATGGGCTATGGAGGGTTAAGTAGCTTGCCCAAGACCACAAGGAGCACCTGTGGGACTAGAAACCCCAGTCCTTCCGGCCCAAGGTTGCTGTCCTCTAGTGGGATTTGAACACCCAACCTTCCGGCCTGAAGTACCTTGCCCCAACCACTAGGCCACTCCTCCACTCTGTATATTCTTTCTACATTTTCTTGATCTTCTCAGCATTGTTTAACATGGATCCTTAAGCATCTTGCAGTATTTCAATTCACGGCTAGAATTTTCTCTTTAACCTTCATAGCTTTAGAAAAGCCGATCTTGTTCTTCCTCTAATAGTTTCTGATTCTATTTCTTCACATGCATCATTGTAGTACTTCTCCTTGTTTCATCTTACTGCATGTTGGAAATCTCTTGAGTTCTGTGATTTCCTCTCTCTCCCCCCTCTGGCTTTAGTTTCTCTGTGTTTCTGGGCAATTTTTAGAGTTTCTTTGGTCATTCATTTTGGTCTTTTTTGCTTTTTCACTTTTTGTAAAGACTCTTCACTTTCTTCAAGCACAATGTTTTTGATGTCAATCCATAACTCTTCTGGTGCTCTGTCATCTGTATCCAAAGCAGCAAATTGATTTTGCCTACAGTCTTTAAATTCTGGTGATATATTCTCAAGTTCATATTTTGCTACATTTATGAGTTGCTTGCTCTTTTTCAGCTTTAGCTTGAGTTTTCATATTAGTAGTTGGTGATTCATACCATAGTTGGCTCCAGGTTTTGTCTTTGTTGATGTTATTGAGCTTTTCCACTGTTGACTTCAACAGATGCAGTCAATTTCATTTTTGGACAATCCATTGGGTGAAGTCCATGTGTACTGTCGCTGCTTGTGTTGCTGGAAGAGGGTGTTTGAAATGAATAGATCATTGGTCTTGCAGAAGTCTACCAGCCTTTCTCCAACTTCATTTCTATTGGGAAGTCCATATTTTCCAACCACTTTGCCTTTTTCTTTGTTGCCAACTTTTGCATTCCAGCACCCCATGACGATCAGAATATTCCATTTGCATGTTCTGTCAATTTCAGTTGTACATCTTCATAGAACTCATCCACTTCTTCCTTTTCTGCACCTGTTGTTGGGGCATATACCTGAATAATAGTTGTGTTGATGGGCATTCCCTGTAGACAAACAGAAATTACACGTTCACTGATTGCATTGTATTTCATTATAGTTCTTGCAAGTTTCTTCTTAATTATAAAGCACACCACCATTTCTTCTCTCTTTCATTTCCAGCATAGTAGACCATGTAATCATAAGATGCAAAGTGCCCGATGCCAGTCCTTTTCAGTTCACTAATACCCAACAGACTGAGTTGTACACGTTCCATTTCATTCTTGACCACCTCCAATTTCCCTGGGTTAATGCTTCATATGTTCCATGTTCCAATATGTAAGACATCTTTACATCTTCTGACTCATTTCATGCGCAGCTACATCAGCAGTCAGATGTCCTGAGGGCTTTGATCCAACCACATCATAAATGCTGGCTTTACTCTGAAAAGTCTTCAGCTCATCCCCAGTAGGGGGATCTTATAAGAACATAAGATATGCCATACTGGGTCAGACCAAGGTCCATCAAGCCCAGTATTCTGTTTCCACAGTGGCCAATCTAGGTCATATGTACCTAGCAGTTTCCCCAAGAGACACAAGTTCCACAATGCTTGTACTGGGTCAAGCATTGATATCTTCGGTCACTTCCTAATAATGGTTTATGAACCTTTCCTCCAGGAACTTGTCCAAACCTTTTTTAAACCCAGCTACACTAACAGCCTTTACTACATCCTCCGGTAACAAATTCCAGAGTTTGATTACACGTTGAGTGAAAAAATATTTTCTTTTATTAGTCTTAAATAGTTTACCCTCTAGCTTCATTGCATGTCCCCTAGTCTTTCTATATTCTGATAAGGTAAACAATCGATCTACGTTTACCCGTTCCACTCCGTTCATTAATTTATAGACTTCTATCATATCTCCCCTCAGCCGTCTCTTTTCCAGGTTAAAGAGCCCTAACCTTTTTAGCCTTTCTTCATAGGAGTATCCTTCCATCCCCTTTACCATTTTGGTGGCTCTTCTCTGTACCTTTTCTAAAATCGCTATATCCTTTTTAAGATACGGCGACCAGAATTGCACACAGTATTCAAGGTGCGGTCTCACCATGGAACGATATAGAGGCATTATAATATCTTTTGTTTTATTTTCCATTCCTTTCCTTATCATACCTAGCATTCTATTTGCTCTCTTGGCCGCCGCTGCACACTGGGCCGAGGGTTTTAACATGGTATCCACAATGATGCCTAAATCTTTTTCCTGGGTGGTGGTGCCTAATGTGGAACCTTGCATCGTGTAACCATAGTTTGGGTTGTTCTTCCCTAGGTGCATAATCTTGCACTTGTCCACATTAAATTTCATCTGCCATTTTGATGCCCAGTCTTCCAATTTATCAAGATCCTCTTGCAATTTTTCACAATCCTCTTGGGTTTTAACAATTTTAAATAGTTTTGTGTCATCTGCAAATTTGATAACCTCACTCGTTATTCCACTTTCCAGGTCATTTATGAATATGTCAAAAAGCAGTGGACCCAGCACAGATCCCTGGGGTACACCACTATTCACCTTTCTCCATTGGGAAAATTGGCCATTTAGCCCTACCCTCTGCTTTCTATCTTTTAACCAGTTCCTGATCCACAATAGTACATTGCCTCCTATCCCATGACTCTTTAGTTTTGCCAAAAGTCTCTGATGAGGGACCTTGTCAAAGGCTTTCTGAAAGTCCAGATACACAATATCAACCGACTCACCTTTGTCCACCTGTTTATTCACTCCTTCAAAAAAACATAACAGATTAGTAAGACGAGATCTTCCTTGTCTAAAGCCATGTTGGCTGTCTCCCCTTAGGTCGTGACTATCTACATGCTGAGTAATTTTATTATTTATGATGGTTTCTACCATTTTTCCCGGTACTGACGTCAGGCTCACTGGTCTGTAGTTTCCCAGATCACCCCTGGAACCCTTTTTAAAAATTGGTGTTACATTGGCGATCTTCCAATCTTCAGGTATTAGAGATGATTTTAATGATAGTTCACAGATTACTGATAGCAGTTTTGCAATCTCATATTTCAGTTCTTTCAACACCCTTGGATGTATACCATCCGGCCCAGGTGATTTGCTACTCTTCAGTTTATCTAATAGTTGTAAGACATCTTCCCGATGTATCAATATTTCCTTCAATTCTTCCGCACCTTTAAATACCACTTCAGTCATGGGTAATATCCCAACATCTTCCTCAGTAAAGACCGAAGCAAAGAATTCATTCAGTCTGTCCACTATCGCCTTGTCGCCTCTTAGTGAGTGCTCCTTTAACCCCTTTATCATCTAATGGACCAACTGACTCTCTCACAGGTTTTTTGCTACGAATGTACTTGAAAAGGTCTTTATTTCGCATTTTTGCTTCCGCAGCAAGCTTCTTCTCAAATTCTCTCTTTGCCTGCCTTATCAATGCCTTGCATTTGACTTGCCAGTGCTTGTGCTGTTTCCAGGTTTCGTCATTTGGCTCTTTTTTCCATTTCCTGAAAGATGCTTTTTTGGCAACAACAGCCTCTCTGACCTCACCTTTAAACCATGCTGGCAGTTTTTTGGACTTCCTTCCACTTTTCTTAAAGCGTGGAATACAGCTGGTCTGGGCTTCCAAGATAGTATTTTTCAACAACACCCAAGCTTGATGTACGTCTTTAACCTTCGCAACTGCTCCTTGTAGTTTTTTCTTAACTGTTTTCCTCATTTTATCTTCCAGCACTATAGTGCAATTTGTTTTGTTGTGACTATCCATTGGGTTTTCATGGCAAGATATGGAAGTAGATTGCCAGGCCTTTCTTTCGTGCTGGTAAAGCTAGTGTAGTTGCCGTTGTCCAGGAATGTGATCCTCCGCCACCAACATCGTCCCATTCTGCTGCTGCCCAGATGGGTGGTTTCTCTTAGTCTGGCACCTCAGCTGAGACCCTTCTGTCTTGGGAGACCTTGCCAGTAGTTATGCTACCGATAGCTTAGCCCTCAGCATCACTGATGCACACAAGCCCTCACAGCACAAAAGCTGCAAAGCAAGTGACAGTTTTACATATGTTGCCAAATCAATACATTTTTGTGTCAGTACTCAGAAGTGGCAGTGATCAGGTTTCTTTAAACTCCAGAACATTTAAAAATCAATACATATATTCAGCACTGTTGTATGGATACATGGTAGCACTCATTATATGTAGAATGCATCAGCTATACAAACAGCAAAGATATTCAGCCGCCGGGGGAAATAGGCAGTTAGAACTGCTTTACTGCAGACCAAAATGAAATCACACAGCTCTATGGATAGCAGCAGAGCATCACTGCAATCTCTGTAGTTAGTTCTTCTGCCCTTGCTCCACCCAAACTTTACCCTAGCACTACTCAGATAGTGCGGAAGAAAATCCTTGTGACTGCTGTGACACTATCTGGATAGCGGTGCTGAAAATCCACAGGTAGGGGGCTTATATGTTAAGCTGCATCTTTCTGAATACTGAGCTGTTAGAGGGCAAGGTAAAAGCAGAAGGAGATCATTTACATGGCAGTAAAACAGAAAGATTAAATTCCCGGGCACAGAGAGGAGAGGAAGAACAATTCCCACGTTCTGCTGCTGGTCTCTTTGGTCCCCATTCAAGTTACATTTCTTACCAGGATATGACACATTTTTCCTCTCCAGCTGCTTTTCTCCTCTTTCCCCAGGATTATACAGTGATTTTCTTGCTCGTTCTTTAGTGGGAAGCCTTTGATTTTCTCTGTTAGTCTTGGGAAATGTGCATTTCAGAGGACTTTGTATTTCTCCAGCGTTGCACGCACTTCCCCTCCCCTCCTCCTCGCCCTTCCACATCCCTCATCCCTCCCCCTGCACACAGTCCATCTTCCTTTCCCTCTCACCTTTTTCGCGCTGGCTAACTCGCCTCCATCATGGCAGCTGCTTCCTCTTCTGCCAGTTGGACCCATGCATAGATTGGCAGATAGAGAGAAGAGCGTGCGTAGGTCAGTAGAGTGAGCCACGTATGTATGTTTTGTGTGTTCATGTTTGCTTCTTTTGGTACCATCCACAGAGAGCAGGTGCAGAAGCACATGGCCTCCCCCCCCCCCCCCAACCCAGGTAGTTTCCTCTGGAAACCTCACTACAATGTGTGCTTGTACTGAAGTACCCACATACCTGATACCTAGACAAATGCTGAAATTACTCCTTAGAATCTTTTGGCATATATTTTGGAACCCTGCACAGAACATTATCATCCTCCCTTTACACAGAGCTCCGGCACTTGATCCCACATAAAAGAGTTGGAAACCCTCTGCAGGCGCCTGAGCTGAATTCAGCCTCCACTTCATCTTCTAAAATTACTTCAGCATAATCAGCCAGACAGAGGTTGACTTATGAAAAGAAGAATAATTTTCAGTTAATCTTTTCTGATAAAATACAAAGACGATTCTTTTAGCAGAATCCCAGACTGTGTGTCCGACTGACATTCAAACGTTTATCACAGTGCACTCGGACACAGTAATAACTGTTTGGAAGCAGGGTTTGCCTACTTTGGCTTTGTGAGGACTCATTCTGGTGCCTGGAATGGAGTTCACAGTCTAGATCCAGCAATGTGACTTGCCCATAATGGACATCGGTGCTGTCTTTGTCAAGACTGCATACCCCATTGCCCACTTTGGCAGGGAGGGAATGGGGGTGGAAACTAACTGATTAAATTCACAGTTCACAGGGGAATGAAAGCATCAATGCTTCAGAAACAGTATAGTGTCGTAGCATGGCAGCCCTCCTTCGTGCAAGTAATGCGAGATTGCAGAGTAGGGTCATAACACCCACATGCCCAGCAAAGTAAGAGTGCTTCTAGAGGAAAGTAACAACGGTCATTATGAAACTAAGAACTGCAGAATGGCAATCACTTGGGTATGGTATGAGCTGAAGTGCCAGTCTGTATTGGAGTTTCAGGCACTGGGTTAACTTCTTTCCAAAGTAAACATGGAAATAACTCAGCACTTTCCCCGATCCCCAGGCATGGAGGTATTTGCTGTTGAATGAATTAGGTGGTGTTTATATTTTATTGCAGGGAAAGGGCCAAACTTTTTCCCCTCTGGATCTGCTCAAAAGCTCTGTGCCAGAATCACAGAGTCCACTGCACTACAGAAGTATTCCTGATGGATGCTTGGAAAAGCTGGTTCCCTCAGGACCTCTCAGCAGCAAGTGCTGAGAAACCTCAGTACATCCAGTTCCAGGGTATGAAAACAAACAGCTTTCTGATAATTCAAGGCTGAGCTGTCAGACAGGGGCATAGCACCAGCAGAAACTCTGACAAGGGGAAAAAGAAGAAAATGTAGCATAAGAACTTATAAACAGCATGTGGGTCACTTTAGAAGCTCCGTTCATGATTTGCACATCCTAAAGCACCCATTCAGTCATGCCAATCTCATCCACTCCCCAAGAGAACTGGATTTACATGCTTCTGGAGCAATCACATCCATGTCTGGACAGTAAACTCAACCTCAAACCACACATAGACAAAACAATCCAAAAAGCCTACTACAGGATGCGAATCATCAGGAGACTGAAACCACTCCTCGCCCCAGAACACTTCCGTACCGTCTGTCAAGCACTGATAACCCCAATACTGGACTTCTGCAATCCGATATACCTTGGACTACCAAAACAAGCTCTCAAACCACTCCAGCTGGCACAAAACACTGCAGCTCGAATCATAGCCGGAACCGCAAGGCAGGAGCACATCACACCTACATTAAAGGACTTACACTGGCTCCCAATCAGTGCTCGCATCAGATACAAGACTATCATAAACCTATTTAAGATTAAAGAGCACACATCAGCCAACAGCCTCCACACGCTCATACAACCGGAAATCAGTGCACGTCCTAGAAGAAGTCAAACACGCAACCGAGTCAGTACCCCAAATGAATACAAGCACACACGCAAGGATACAACAAACAGAGCTCTCTCCATGGCTGCTCCAACAATATGGAACAATCTACCGGACGATCTAAGGGCAACTCCAGACCTCAAAGACTTCAGAAAACAACTGAAAACCATGCTGTTCATAGAGCACTATGGTCACATCACATAACCTAAGAGAATGGATAACAGCATTCCAATCCTCCTAAACAACTGTATGTATATAAAATGTGTTTTTAGCACCACTGTAAATAGCCCACCTTGTACATAGCTCAAACAAATCAAGCACCCAACACCGCCATCACACAACCAAGTTTCACCCTCACTGCATGTACAACACACACACTTTACCTGATTGCTTGCTGTGATACCACCTTGATTATTAAGATAAGGCGGTTTAGAAATACTGTTAAATAAATAAATAAATAAATAAATGTCGCATAGGGGTATGATGGAGACCTGACCGGGATGACAATAGAAAGATTCATGTGCATTTCAGATTTCAGACTAGTGCTGCTTATTTAATTCTGTTCATATCTATATCTGCCCCTTAGCGTGAATAGGAATCTCAAATATACTGGTTTCAGCCAGCTTTCAGCAATAAGGATTACAGAATTATTCCCTCTTGCTGCCAAAATAATTTCCCCCCCTCATAGGAGGACAACTGGTGAAAATCAAGGCCTTTATGAATACTATCACGGTGCCACACATCTCTTTTCTGGGACATGCATGTGATAACATATACACATGTATGTTCCAACATGCAGGTACCATCCATATTTTGCACAGACATGTTTCTGAAATAGACCTTCTCCCCGCACATGTCTGGACCTCTCAGTTTGCTTTATGTTTGTGGAAACATTTATCTTTTGGGGCAGAGGTGCATCTATTTTGGAAGCATTTACGTGGGTCCACCTTCTCTATTGCTTCTCCCATGCAATTTTGGATGTTTTGACTTGGACGTCCCAAGGAGCACCTAAACATTTTTTCTAAAATGTGCCTTTATATGCACAATATATGATGACTATAGAAAGCATTAATGGGTAGCGCAACCTGCTTCTCTGGCTTTTCTCTACCGAAAATGACTTGCCTAATAGTTCTCTTTTTTTCCCTGAATTTTACC
Organism: Ichthyophis bannanicus; assembly: GCA_033557465.1. NCBI lineage: Eukaryota > Metazoa > Chordata > Amphibia > Gymnophiona > Ichthyophiidae > Ichthyophis > Ichthyophis bannanicus. The sequence continues at coordinate 127,174,670 of CM066049.1, forward strand.
CAATTTGAGGTATTTTCTTGCTTAGTTTCACACGTTCCTTTGAAAGGGGAATTTTTAGTGGGTGCTAAATTGACTAAATGTACACTCACATGATGAAGTAAAAAGGATGCAAGTTGATTAGTGGGCGTTAAATCGATTTAACACACATTAAATGTTTTAAAGCAGATTAGTGAATTGAATGTGCAGTAATGAACACATACCCCTATGCTTCGCTAATCAGAAATTAGGAGCTACTAAGTAAATAGCTCCTACAAGTTACAATGAATTCAGTGGGCTTTGTTCAACACTTATCACAAAAAACCATGAGCGGCTACATCAGGAGTGCCCTGGGGGGGGGGGGGGCAGGGGGAGGTTTCACAGTGGCAGAGGCCAGCCTGTGCATATCCGGGGTCTTAGGGAGAAGTTTAGGAGAGAGAGAAATTGGCATAGACCAAGCTGAACCCAGAAATGTGCACGCTTAGGGGGAAGGCAGAAGGCAGCGTTTCCTGCAGATGTAATCAAGGGAGCTGTCTATGAGGGCATTAACGGGGGCTAACTGGATAATATTCAGCGACAGCTGTTAATAAATATTTATTTTCAGATTTAGACTGCCTTTCCCCGAAGGCCTGAGGTGGATTACAAAACAGACATAATATTGATATGTTTTACAATAATACCATTCATAAACAAACATTACAAAAAAATGCCATATAAACAGAAATTAACCAGACAAACCACAAGAGTCAAAACATCAAAATCAAGAACCAATGACGGATCATATAAACAACCTATATCTGAACAAGAAAAAGGAAAACTCTGTTAACACAAAACAAATATAGATTAAAAAAACATCAAATATGGGGTGTGGCCAAGATGGCACCATCCTCTAAGGTATTCTGCATTAGCGTGGGTGCACGTAACTCTACCTACTGAGGTGGTATTAGATGCACTTGCGCTTATCACACAGAACACAGCACATGGTATGAACACCGTGCTAACTGCGCAGAGCTCACTACGCACACTCTATCCCTAACCCGTTCCCTGATGGCCGTAACATGGGTTTCACAGTCAGCCCATACTAACTAACTGTCATGGTCACAATCCAGCTGGCAACACATGTCCATAACGCACTTTTAGCATGCACCAGACACACACTGACAGCTAGCACCTTTAGTCAAAGACCCCCTTAGTGTTCTTTAAGGAGAACACCTTTATAAAAGCTAAGATTGAAAATTTGGGGAATAAGCTCAAAAAGTTAGGGATCTTGGAAAAAGAGATGGCTGAGGGGAGATATGATTGAGATCTATAAAATAATGAATGTGGTAGAACTGGTAAATGTTGATCAGTTGTTTACTCCTTCAAAAAGAGGAAAACTAGGGGACACAATGTATGTAGCTCACCATGAAATCATTTATACACTAAACACACACATAAGCTGTTGATTAATTCACTGCATACCCACTCCCACGCACGCTCCCTCATGATTTGTTTGAAGTGTAATCCACTTTGATGCCACGATAAAGGGGTATATAAATACTTTTAAATAAATGAAGCCCATTTAAGACTAATAGGAGAAGAAAAATATTTTTCATTCAATGCGTAATGTCATGCAGCGAGGGCTGATGAGAGCCCAGTTGAGAGAAAAGAAGGTGTTTTTCATAGAGAAAAAGACTTGCAATATTCCCAGGAAACAGCTAGAGGGAGCAAGAGTGTCTTCAGGGAGACTGAAGAGCCACGCCCAGCTGGTCACGAGGAAATGCCAACCAGCTTCCAATCCTCGAAGGCAGGAGGGCTTCATAAGGGGAGTGTGGAAGACTGGAAGGGAGAAAGGAGAAGAGGCGGCACAGGCAACAGACGAAGCAGCAGCAGAAGTAGCAGCCCGAGCAGAAGCAAGGGGAGAATCACTGGCAGCACCGAGAGAGAGAGGTGGAAGTGGAAACCTGACTACTCTAGTGCTAGAGGATTCCCAGGAGCTAGAGGTGATTTCTCAGGAGCTGAGGAAGGACCTAAGGAGGTGTCAGCTCAAGCCAAACCGAGAGCTGTTTGCCCTCAGAGGCAAAAGCCCTGCTGTAACTGCAACCCTAAGCCAAACAAGAATCAGCTGGAGAAGCCAAGCCACACTGAGTCAGAAAGCCAGAAGCTGGGCTTGTACAGAGGCAGGCCTTCACCAGGAGAAGGAAGTCAAAGGCTACAGGGTAAGCCTAACCTGCATAGAAAAGGATTTCACCAAGCTGCTGCCTGGGAAAGGCAGGCAGTGGAAGAAAGCCGGTTACTTGAGGATTGCTGCCATACAAGGTATGAGAAGTGTATGCCTAATAAGAAAGCTGTGAATGTTGAAAGCTATGATAAAGCTGCTAGAAAAACCTCTAAAGAAAGAGGATACTTTAAAGCCTAACATAGCACGTGGCCGATGCCCTAGGCTAGGCCAAGGACATTGGGAACTGCTACAGAAAATATACAAAACCCCTGAATGTGTTTTACAAGAAACCAGGGATATAGAATCAGAGCTTTCTGATATTGAGCCAATGCAAGTGGAACTGGCAGGAGATTTATCTGACCATGAGATGGACTGTACACTTTGCATTTCTGAAAGTTTAGAGTCACTGCCAGACTTGTGATTGGGTGAATTGCCAGTAGAGCATTCTTTATTTGTTTGAGCACCTCCATTCCTGTGACGTATAACAGTTTTTGCTTTGAACCCTGAGTTTGTTTTCTACCTGAATTAAGGACATTTGCTTTAAAGTTGTAACCCACTATTTAGAACCACTGTGAAAAGGGAAATAAAAGCCTTATTAATTCCCACCACTCAGCTTGATTGTCTCATTGAAGATTGGAGCAAAGCAACTACAAGGACCAAGAGCCATTTGGGCCTTTAGAAGACTCTCCAATCTTAACCTTATATTTTTGTGTTCCACCTGCCCTGGCGTCCACTGGCCACCAGGGAAGTGTTGCTGACAGTAATCAAACTTGGAATTCATTATCGGAGGATGTAGTAAAAGCTGTTAGTGTAGCTGGATTTAAAAAAAGGTTTGGACAATTCATGGAGGAAAAGTCTATAAACCATTATTAAAGAGGACCCAGGAAATTCACTGCTTGCCTTGGGTTGAGCTACGTGGAATCTATGTACCTTGTTGGGAAACTGACAGTACTTGTGACCTGGATTGGCCACTGCTGCTAAAAGGATACTGGGCTTAATGGCCCCTTGATCTGACCCAGTGTGGCATACATTTATCTTTGTGTGATAAATTGTCTTAAGCCTCCTGTGGTTTCTCCTCAGAAGATATTTAGGAAGTATTTACTTGAAATATTTCAAGTTTCAAAAGAAGCTCATCCTCCTATCTCTAAGGCAGGCGTTTTCAATCCAGATCTTGGGACACACCTAGCCAGTCAGGTTTTCAGAATAGCCATAATGAATATATATGAGAGAGATTTGCATGCAATGAAGACAGTGTATACAGATCTCTCTCATGCATATTTATTGTGTTTATCCTGGAAACCTGACTGGTTAGGTGTGACCCAAGGACTGGGTTGGGAACCCCTGCTCCGAGGTGTAGCATCTACTCATGGCAGGAAAAGGGATATCGGTTTAGCCTCCGGGAATGGATGCTATAGATATATTAGAACCTGCTGGAACGGAGACGTTGGTGTATGTTTGTATGTATACCGCTGATCTATGAATCTAAGCAGTTTAAAAACAACAACTTGACCAGGTTAGTTTACATGGAACAAAAATAACTTAGTGAGGTACATAGAACTAGCATATATGTAACAGTGAGAACTTAGTAGAAACATAGAACTAGAAAGATATATATTAAACATTAGTTGGCATATAAAATAAAGAAACAGAGGAGAAGGATACTCCACAATCAATAACATCCAAACACAAAACAAAGAAATCAGAACCACAGCTGCACCAAATAAGTCTTCACACAAGCGGTTTTATTTAGTGACCCAACTTGGCCAAGTTTCGACACTCAGGCCTGCATCAGGGGTTAGTCTGATAGTTTAGAAACATCCAATGACAGCGCAAACTGTTGTTGAAAGGGTTAATCATAACCATCAACCTTGCATAAGTGCGGGTAAAAGATGCAGGCCTGAGTGCCAAAACGTGGCCAAGTGGTGCACGAAGGTGGGTTTTGGCTAGGGGAGGGGTGGCAGGGGTGGAGGAGGGAGTTGAAATGGGATGGCTAGGCTAGTGGTACATTGGTTATGTATTATCATTGATGAAATGTTCAAGGAATAAGTGAGCTTTTAGGTTTTTCTTGAAGTCTGTGTGGTCGTTCAACATGGAGATAGTCTGGTAATACATTCCACAATGCCAGAGCGAAAAGTGAGAAAGCTCTTTTAGATGTTGTGGAGTTGGTTTTCATGTTTATAGATGGTATGTGGAGTGTGTTGATAAAGTTTGTTCTTCTGGACCTGTTATTGGGGAATTTCAGTATTAATGCTTGTAGGTAGGTGGAAGACAGTCCATGGAATAGCTTGAAGATTGTGTGGATGGCCTTGTATTTAATTCTTTGATTGATTGGCACCCAGTGCAGTTGTTTGAGTGCTGGGGTTGTGTGTTCAGACCTTTGGATGTTGTAGCAGTATTCATGGCTAGTTGAAGTGGTTGAAGTGGATTTAGGCAAGCCTTGCAGGATGATGTTGCAATAGTCAAAATGAGGGAATATGAGTGTTTGAAGAACTGTGCAGCAATCATTTGGCTCCAAGAGTGATCTTAGGTCTTCAGTTTGTGGTAGATGGCTCTTGTGGTTCTCTAGACCCCTCTTCCCCCTCCAACTGGCGTCCTATATCTAATCTCCCTTTTCTCTCTAAGCTCTTGGAAAAATTGGTCTTTTCTCAGCTCTCCTCTCACCTCGAGGTTTCTCTCACTCTCCATCCACGTCAATCAGGTTTCCGTCCAGGTCATAGCACTGAATCTGTTCTTCTCTCCCTCCTCAATGACTTGCACTCCGCTCACGATCGTGGTCTACTTTCTCTTGCTGTTTCTCTAGATCTCTTGGCTGCTTTCGACCTGGTTGATCACCGCACTTTGCTATCTCATCTTCAGGTCTTTCTGGTTTAGTTCTTCGTTGGTTTCACTCTTTTTGGTTCAATCGCACTTTCTCAGTTCACACTGGCTCAGAGTCCTCACCCTCCACACCCCTTCCCTGTGGTGTTCCTCAAGGTTCTGTTCTCGCCCCTCTTCTCTTTAATATATTCTTGGCCCCTCTTGCCCTCCTTGTCCAGCAACACGGTGTTTCTGCCTATTACTACGCGGATGATATCTTTCTCCTCTATCACACTGATCCTGCTGCACCCGATATCACTGCTTTCAATACTTGTCTCTCTTCTGTAGCCTCCTGGCTCTCAACTAACTTTCTTCACATTAATCTCTCGAAAACTTCGGCCATATGGTTCACTTTCGGTAATCCCACTCCTACCCTCACCCCCTTATTTTCTTCCTCTCCCATCTCCACTGTCTCTTCCTTGCGGTACTTGGGTGTGATTCTTGATTCCTCCCTCTCCTTTAAAGACCATATCTCCTCAGTTGTTCAATGTTCCTTCCTTTCCTTAAAACAACTTCGTGCTGGGGGCGGAGCCTGATGTCCAGCGGGTAGGACGCTTTGCGTTGAAGCTCCCGAGAGGCCTACTTAGAATCCTGACTTAATACCTATACAAATTTACTATTTCGCTCCGAGCTGACCGGGGCACCTCGGGGGGGATGGCGGCCCATAAACCAGCGCGCTTGGACTTCGGGTCTCCTTCTTCTTCTCACGGAAAACGCTCCAAAACAGAGGTGTCTTCCCCACAGAAGATGGTTCCATTTCGTGAAAACCCCGAAATGCACCTGGAGATTTTGGAGGAAATACGCGGCGTGAAGGAATTGGTGCAGTCCAATGGAGAAGCGCTTCGAGCCATGCGAGAAGACTTTGGAGTGCTCCAGGACCGACTTGAAAGTCTTTCATTACGGCAGGACAACATGGCGGGGGTCCTCGACTCGCACGAGGTGCGCTTGGGCAAACTGGACAAGGCTGAGCGCCAGATACAGAATCTTCAAAAGGAGTTAGAAGATAGCAATAATCGAGCCCGTCGCAACAATGTGAGGCTCCTCGGAATGCCGGAGGGGGTGGAAGCAGGAGATATAAGAGAATTCTTGCTCAAAACTCTTCCCTCCTTGCTGAAGATCACTTTTCACAGAGAACTGGAAATCGATCGAGCACACCGTGTTCCTGCCCACATGGCGCTCAACCGCACGACCCCCCGGCCTATTATCTTTAGCTTGCTACGATATCAACAAGTGGAACAACTTTTACATGCTGCCCGAGCGAATCATCATTTGGAATTTGAAGGTCGTAAGGTCTCCTTCTTTCCTGATTTGGCAAAGCCTACCGTTGACCGTCGGAAGAAACTCCTTGCTTTTCGCCCTCGACTTCAACAGCTACAGGCTCGCTTTGGCCTGTTGTATCCAGCGAAGCTCCGAGTGACTCTCCACAACCAAACCAGGACGTTCGAAGATCCTGATCTACTATCAACATTTTTAGACTCCAAAGAAGCAGAGCAGATGCGCTGATCCCAAATCTTGGACTCTTATCTGCCGGCTCTATCCGCCATTTTGAAGGGCCCGATGCGGCGGTCATAGCCAAGCACAGAAATAGCCTGGACTTTCTTTCTTTCTCTATATGACTTTTGTTTTTTGGTCTCCTATCCCTTCATGATGTGTGCCTCGGTCGGATTCGGAGCACGCACAGTCCTACAGGTTATGTGTTTTTTCAATTTCGGCCTTCTCTGGGGTTTCTCCCCGCAGACACATGGTCGCCAGTAATTTTGGGGTTTTGCTTCTCCTCTACCGTACTGCGGTTTTCTTTGTTAATGTGGGGCGCTTCATTGTATTATATTAGCTTATTTTTCCTATGTCATGTGTACAGCCAGATACAGTCAGTTTGAGGGACATAGTGAAATTATGTGTGCTATCATGCTCAGAATTTTTAACTTTTCTGAATGGCCTTATGTAAAATCTTATCATTCACCGTCAAAGGCATTAATGGTCCACTCAAAGGAAAGAAAATCCTTAGCTATCTTAGCCATGAGCATGTTGATTTAGTGTTTCTTCAGGAAACGCATTTAAACTCTGCTGAAACACTGAAACTCAATGCTAAGCCTCACATGGTAGCTGCCTATTCTCCCACCGTTTCCAAATGGTACGGGATAGCCATTCTGGTTAGGAAGTCTTTGCACGCTACTGTACCTGATATTAGCGCTGACAAGGAGGGTAGATGGGCCCGTGTACACCTTGAGGTTGGAGATAGTGAATTCACGTGTATTTGCATTATGCCCCGAATGTGGACAACCCTGCTTACTATGCAAGTATTGCGCAGTTGGCCTTGGCCTCTGCCAATGCTCCATTAATACTTGGTGGCGATTTTACTCAAGTGTTCCCTCACTCTTTTCTTCTCAAACAAGGTGCTCGTTGGTTGGAAGATCCAGTACCGAGTAGACCTGTGTGGCTAGATATAGAAGCGGACCTTTGCAAACCGATTCCTCTTACCTTTCTCCCTGGTATGACTCTCCCATCAGACTCCCACTATCCACCAATGCTTTTAGACACTTTAGGTGCCTTTAATACTCTTATGCAATCTTTAGACTCCCGACTCTGGTCAGTGCAACTTCAGCATCGCCTTCGGAGCACTAGAGGACTCCCGCCATCGGCATTCTCTACATAAGGTTGCTTGGAGACTTTCCGATCTCTCGGTAGTTCACTGGGTGTAGCATCCACTTTTACTAAGCCTTATGTAATGCTATAACTAGAGATACCCCTATAGCGCAGAAAGTATGGGAGAGAGAATTGCATGTGACTTTGACCTCGGAGCAATGGAGCCTTATCTGGAGTAGAGGGACACGGGTTCCCGACCCGCCTCACTCACTCAGACCCTCTTCTTTCTAGCCCACCGGTGTTTTTACACTCCTCACAGATTAGACAAATGGAACACTACTCAGGGCAATGGTTGCTGGACACGTCCTGCGGCCATTGGTTCATTGCCTCATGTTATGCATGAATATCCCGCACTACAGTATTACTGGCGTCGGGTCTGGGGTCGTATTTAGTCTATCTCGCACTCTCAGGAGCCCCTTTCTTGGAGGATAGTGGGACTTCGCCCAGTTGCGGGGATCCCCTCTCTCCCAAAAATGGCTTATCTCCTTTCGAACTTTATGCTTGGCATTGCTATTTCCCTAATTAAGTAATACTGGAAAATTAGCTCCCATCTGAGCCCCAATGAATGGTGGAATCATGCTTGTCTTTACAGTAAATATGAACAAATACCTCGTCTGTTCGCTTCCTCCGTTCAGACTCCTTCTCATTGGTCTCAATGGAAGATGCTCAATGACTATGTACATTTTGCTAAATGCTCTCATCTGACTGTCTAACTTTGTATATATCTCTGTCCCATGATCATGCTGTATTGTAGATACTCTTTTGATCGTTTGATGTATAATCACTGTTAATTGGAAGCGCTCACATGCTGATATAATCGGGTAGAGAAGAAGCATCGGGGTGGGGGGTAATGGGTTTACTTTTCCTTATTGTATACTTGTTTTGTCTCTTTTGGTGTGTTGTTTCTTTTGTTTGTTGCAAAATGAAAATAAAAGTTTAAAAAAAAAAAACAACTTCGTGCTGTACGACCTTTCCTTACTATCTCTTCCATGACTACTCTCATTATATCCCTTGTTATGTCTCGTCTTGACTACTGTAATGTCTGTCTTGCTGGTCTTCCCCAATCCCAACTTTGTCGTCTTCAACGTGTTCAAAATGCTGCTGTTCATGTCCTTTCCCATGCTTCACGGTTCGATCATGTCACTCCTCTGTTAATACATTTTCATTGGCTTCCTGTTGTCTTTCGTGTTCAATTCAAAATTCTTATTTTTGTTCACAGGGTGATCCATTCAGGTATCCCCCTATATCTTTCTAGCCTGGTTCACCTTCATACCCCTCATCGTTCTCTCCGCTCTATTCATGCCAACCGTATGTTTCTACCCCCTCCCTCTCAAGCGCACCTAGAATCTACTCGGTCTTCCGCCTTCTTTTTTCTTGGTCCAAGGCTCTGGAACTCCCTTCCCCCCTCTCTACGCTTAGAAACCTCCTACCCGTCCTTTAAAACTAATCTTAAAACCCATCTTTTCTGTTCTGCCTTTAACCTTCCTTTCCCGGTCCCATCTTCCCCCCTCCCTCTAGGCCTCTGACAGCATACCCCCTACCCCTGTCTTATATTATTTTTTGTTGTTGTCATCCCCTTCTTTTTCCCTTTTGTTACCCATCTTTATCCCCCAATCTGTTTCTCTGTTTCTATCCCTTTTTTCTTTAATTTTATGGCGTTCCTTTTCTGGCTCTTTCTCGCAGCTCTCTCTCTTTTAACATTTTTTTTTAATTGATTTTTTGTATTGTGAACCGCCCAGATGCTAATTGTATTGGGCGGTATATAAAGTTTTAATAAACATAAACATAAACATTGTGATGTTGGTTATATGAGGGGAAAGTGTGAGGTGCTGATCATGGATGATCTCTAGGTAGCATATTTGCGCTTTGACTTGAAGTTGTGTTCCAGCAACCATTATGTGATTAGGTGGTGTGAAGTTGGTATCCTTGAAGATGTATAAGACTTCAGTGTTTTTGAAATTTATATTCAAGTTGTGTTAAGCGAGCCATGTTGATATGAAGGTGACGCATAACTTTACGTGGGTGATGGTTGGGTTGGTGGTGTTAATAGGAGCGTAAAACATGATATTGTCTGCATATATGTGGTAGAGTAGGTTGTGTGCTTGTAGTATGTTGCAGATTGGTTGGAGGAAGAGGTTGAATAACAATGAGGATAAGGCTGAGCCTTGGAGAACTCCCTGCTGTTGTAAGTATGGCTTTGAGGTTTCATTGCCCAGTTTTACTTTGAGATGGCATTCTGTGAGGTATGAGATGAACCATTTAAGCGAGGTGCCTTTTGGGCCAATTGCTTGCAGGCGTTTGATGATCGGGCTGTGTGGTACGGAGTCAAAGGCAGCTTCGATGTCCAGGAATATGAGGTTGAATCCTTAGTTTATTTTGTTAATGCCTTTTGCGACGCTGATGGTTTAGGATGAGGAGTAAGAATTCCATTCCATGTTGAGGCCTAAAGCCATATTGCTGGGGGGTCAAGTGGGTAGTTTTAGTCTGTGTATTCTTGCAGTTGTGAAAATACTATTTTTTCAATTACTTTTGCCAGAAATAATAGGCTGGTGATTGGTTGGTATGAGGTTGGTTGTGCGGGGTCAGAAGAGGCTTTTAGTGTTGGAGGAATGGAGGCTAGTTTTAGGTCAATGGACATGTATTCTTATTACAATGATAATTATATGATTTTAAGTATTAAGGTAGTAGTTCTGTTCATGCAGCCTTGATATGTTTGTGATAATTCTTTCCAGGTGTTCATGGAGGATAGTCGAGAAGGTGTCACAAATATTGTCAGAGGTTATGTGGTTGCGTTGTTGTGTGGGCTTGGTTGCTCTGTGGATGTGATAGTGCTTGGAAGTGATCTGCCATGGCTTGTGTGGTGAGGACTGCAACCTGCTGTTTTGGTGCAGGTTCTTTTACAAGGTTTTTAATCAAGTCAATAGTTCTCAGGAGCGGTTTATAGATTTTTGAATCATGTTGGTGTGGTACTTCTTCTTGGCCCTCTTTGTGGCTGCTTGGTATTCCTGTAATTTGTTAAGGTAGTTGTTAAGGTTCATAGTTGAATTGTTATATCTCATTTCCTTTCCAGTGCTTTTAGGTGACGTTTCATGCTTTTGAGTTGTGTGAAGTACCTAAGTTTTGGTTACGTTTCTTAGCTGGGGGATGCTGGTTTATTGCTTACTGCTTATGGTTTTGTTCCAGTTGTTGATGAGCGAGTCTAAGTTATCAAATGAGTCTTGAAGGTGTGATAATATCTTTGTTAGGAATTGCTGTGTTTCTAGATGGCAGAATCTGTGAACAGTGGATCGTGTGTTTGGCTCCTCTTCAGGGCATATTCTATGCGGGACAAAGAAGGTAAGGGCCTTGTGGTCTGACCAGGGGATTGTGGTTAAGATGAGGTGTGGGAGGTTGTAGTCTCTGAGTAAGGGTCGAGGAAGGAATATCAGGTCTAGCCTGCTATCCTTGTTGTGAGTAGGTTGTTTGGTGATTTGTGTTTGTCCAGGAGTGTCCATTGCTTCGAGAAAGGCTTTTGCTGTCTTAGGGGCAGTGGAAGTGAGGTTAAAATAACCTAGGATCAGTAAGTGGTTGGAGTTGGATTTGTGCTTGCAAGTTGTTTCTAGGATGACATCCAGATCGTCTGGGCTGGCATGTGGCGATCTGTACACCAGGAGGGTTGCATCATTGTTCATGATAGTTAAGGTATCTAGGCCTCTGCTTGTGCTGTTATTGAGGAAGTGGAAGTTGAGGTGTGTCTTTGTTATGATAGTAACCCCTCTGCCTCTGCGTTCAGTTCTTTTACAAATGAATAGATCATAAGAGGGCAATATGAGTTGATTCATTAGGACATAGTAACAGTTTATGATGGCAGATAAAGACCAGTATGGTCCATCTAGTCTGCCCAGCAAGGCAGCAAGAGTAGGTGCACTTGCTACTCTGTGCAGGTCACTTCTCCCCATGACTTGTTTAGGGGTGTACCCACCACTCTGGGTAGGTCACCCCTATTTGTTCAGATATAAGAATGATATTTATGCTTATTTTGATTTTATCCTGTATAAAGGGATATAAAGGGATCCACTATGTCTGTCCCATGCCATTTTGAATTCTGTCACTGTGTTTGCCCTCACCAGTTCCATCGGGAGGGTATTCCAAGTATCCACCACCCTTTCAGTGAAAAAGTATTTCCCGACATTGCCTTTCAGTTTACCCCACTTGCAACTTCATGTTATGCTCTCTAGTTTTACAGCTTCCCCATCTTTGGAAGAGGTTTGTTTGTCCATTAATACTCTAAGTATTTGAAGGTCTGAATAATATCTCCCCTGTCCCTCCTCTCCTCCAGAATGTACATATTTAGGTCTTCAAGTCTCTTCTCATGAGTCTTCTGATGCAGGCTCCAAATCATTTTGGTCACCTGCCTCTGAACCGCCTCCAGCCTTTTTATATCCTTTACGAGATACGGTCTCCAAAACGGAACATAATATTCCAAGTGAGGCCTCACCAGCGACTTGTACAGTGGCATTAGTACCTCTTCCTTTCTGCTGGTAATTCCTCTTTGTATGCAACCCAGCATCATTCGGGTTTTTGCCACTGCCACCGCCTTGTCACACTGTTTTGCCACCTTGAGATCATCAGAAACAATCACACCGAGGTCCTTCTCCTGGATACCAATTGCATACATTATTGCCCCTTATTGCATACATTTCCCTTGGATTTCTGCTTCCCAAGTGCATGATACTGCACTTCTTCACATTAAATCTTAACTGCCAAGCATTAGACCATTCTTCCAGCTTTTGTAGATCTTTCCTCATGTTCCCCACTCCCTCAGGGGAGTCCAGCCAGTTGCAAACATTGTCAGAATCTGAAAATCAGGTTTCAGTGATGCATAAGTTGCCCAGCTGGTTGTCTGTGAGGAGGTGAGCGATTATTTCTGTTTTTTTACATGTTGAGTGAGCCTTAATGAGGGAACATTTTAGGTGTGAGGGATTAGTTAGGGAGCATTGTGTGCTTGTTGGAGTTTATGTGAGTGGGGTTTGATGTGTATGAGCTGGTGGTATGTGTTGGGTCTGGGTTTGTGTGTGCAGTGAGGTGCTGGGTGGATGTATAATGGGTATGTAATTGTGTGTGGGGGGGGAGGTAGTGAGGTGGTGTGTGTTAGGAGATGGGCCAGATAGAAAAATATGAGCAGGGTGGCTATGGTGGCCATGGTGTATCTGGGTTGGGTAACTTGTTGGGGGGTAGTTTGAGTAGAATGTGAAGTGGGTGTGGTGGATCCTGTGGTGTGTGGATGTGATTGTAGCTGGAGGGAGTGCTAGAGGGCGGTTGGTGTAGTTATCTTTAACAGTAGTTGAGGCGCGCAGTGAGGTTTGAGGAAAGAGCCCGTTTGCAGTGTTTGGCATGCAAGGAGAGTTACCAGTGTCCGTAGTCTTTTGCAGGACTTATAAGCAGGGATGGATTCTTCACATGTACTTTAAGAAAAGAAGGTTCCCCTTTTGAGGTTTGCTGCTAATAGTTTTCTAGACCTCGCAAAGGAAACTAAAAAAAAAAAAGGCATGAATTTTTTCCACTTAAGCCTGGGGTTTGCAGATTGGAGCCCTATTTTCTTTCAGTTTCATTGCAAGAGCTTGATAACGTCTGTTTGCTATGGGTTTTTTCGGCCCAAGGCCTTGCGTGCCAGAGTGCTACCTAGATCTGTGGTTATTTCTCCTATGGTTCAATGTGCTGAGATATTTGATAAATGACACACTCGTTACACCCTTGCTGGATATTTCCTTTTTAGGATTGCTTTTTCCATTTCCTTTATTGCCCCCTCGATACAGTGAGCTAGTAAGCTTGCACTAAATTGTAATTTTTCCTTTTCTATATGAGGAAAGCTTTTCTCTTTTCATTGCTCAATCTTTTTCTGTAGAAGATTTTTGCTTTATTTGTTATTCAAAATTGCACACACAAAAAAAATAGTAAAATAAAAAAAATCTATAAAATATAAAACCATTCTATTGCTATTCACATTGTGTGTGTATTATGCTGATATTTGAGTGTTTTGTTATGGTCATACTGTCGTCATAACTGAAAAGGGGCTCTTTTATTAAGGGTTAAGGCAGGCTAACTTTATAAAAGTAATACACATTACAACCTTTAGTAAACATGTCCCTAAGTGTTCATGTCCAGTTATACTTGCTGTATACTGCCATAGTGAGTTTCTTCAAAAAGATGGTAATTAAATCTTAATGAATTAATAGAGAAACCTGCTCCTGAAAAGTGATGGCTGTCCGTTGGCAGACCTTGATCTGAAATTTAGTGCAATAACACTGGTCAACAAATTTTTACAAAAGTCATGTTACTGAAATAAAAATAGTCATTTATTATCAATTTTTATATGCTGAACACGAATATGACAGTGAAATTACAAAAAAACTAGAGCCAACTTTGCAATCTACAAGAATTAATGTTTACATCACGAAATGCATGTCAATAGTAAATATAATAGGCCTTTGGATAATACCTGTAAAAAAACAAGTCATAGACTACTTAGATTTTTTCGCCTGTCTCTTGTACAGCTGTTCGGGAGCTTCTCTGGGGAGTGTCCAGCAGTAGTCAGCCAGCATTGTAGTGGACCATTTTCCCTGGTATCTTTGCTCCATCGTTGCGATATCCTGGTGAAAACGTTCGCCCTGTTTATCACTAACCATACCACAGTTGTCAGGAAAGAAATCGAGATGGGAATCAAGGAAATGGATCTTTAGAGACATATTGCAGCCAAGTTTCTGATACTGCATCAGCATGTCTTCTACTAGTTCCTTGTAGTTTTCCGCCCTAACATTCCCGAGAAAGTTTGTTGACACTAGGCAAAAAGCATTCCATGCTTGTTTCGCATCACCCTGCAGCAAGTTGTTGAACCGGTCATCTTTGAAGAGCTCTCGAATCTGAGGACCCACAAAAACTCTCTCTTTAATCTTTGCTTCGCTGAGTCGAGGGAATTTTTCATGCAGGTATCGGAAAGCTGGCGAAGTGCGGTCCATGGCTTTCACAAAGTTTTTAATCAAACCTAGTTTGATGTGAAGGGGTGATAGCAGGATTTTGTGAGCCTCAACCAGAGCTGGGTGCTGGATATTCTTCTCTCCAACTGTTACATTTTGTCTGCGATTCCATTCCTTCCGCAAGTAGTGCCAATCCCTTGCTCGGGTATCCCACTCACATAAGAAACACATGTATTTTATATATCCCTGCTGCAGTCCCATTAAAAGGGCAACTACCTTCAAGTCACCACAGAGGTGCCAGCTGTACTTGTTATAATTAATGGAAGTCAGTAGATGCTTTAAGTTATCGTATGTCTCTTTCATGTGGATGGCATGTGCTACTGGAATAGATGGAAGACAGTTTCCATTGTTCAAAAGCACAGCCTTCAGACTCAGTTTCGAAGAGTCTATAAATAGTCTCCAGTCTTGTGGGTCATGAGTGATTTTTAAGGCATTCATGAGGCTTTCAATATCGGAACAGAATACCAGATTATTTTCCTTTCCGACTGCGTATAGTACACTGCTGACGTCAGATGGCTTCAGCAGCCGTCTGGCAGTAGTATTGCATTGCATCAGAAAATGATGCAATCAACTCTGGATGATGTGTGCATGCTGGTATTATGCAATGTGATGCAATATTACATTATTCAAGGCTTATTTGGGATGTTGTTGATGTCCTACTGGATAAATTTACACGGTGAAACATCAAAAATGAACTACATGCAATATCTTCAAAACGAGAGCCAATAATTTTTTTTTAATGTTATATTCGTGTTCAGCTCATCAAGATACTACAGATTAGGGCCTTTTAAAGTCAGTAATGATTTTAATGTTGACCAGTGTAATCAAAGAAATCGGGCACTCAAAAATGTATCAAAGAAAGAAATTACCACAGATGATTGCTGGATTTATTCATTGCCCTCCTTAGTATGTATTTAGATAGTTCTGTTCTTTTATTAATGAATGGTTTTCAGTAATCTTTCAGGTTTCTGACCTTGGTCAAGGGCATTTACCTGCTTTTAAAAAGTTATTAGATTCTTCCCACTGGCTTAGAAGTGGGGCTCATGACTGTCATGTGTCATGAGGTAGACAGCACTGAGCCTGAGATAATAAAGGGAAATGTAAAAGAAGAGCTTACCTCACAGCCACATGTGCAGTTGATACATTCAGGTTGCAGGAAAGCAAGGAATGGAGAAACAAACTTTCCTCATGGCATTAGTGACGCAGTAGAAATTCAGAGTCCTAATCAGGCTCACCTGAGGGAAGAGGCACGTTCTACGTCTAACAAGCAGGGAAATAAAACCAGGTGGGAAATCCCACAAGAGGAGATCAGGGAGATCAGGGGAGATCGGAGAGAGAAGGAGACAAGGACTCAGGAGCAAACACAGAGAGACACGCTGTCTTGGAGAAACAGGGCTGAATGGAAGCAGGCTGTTGAACCCAAGAGGGCTGGGAAGAACAGTGCAAAAGACTTCCAAGCCAGAGGGGTCCTCGTGCAGAGGAAAACAACCAAGCAGGCAGAGAGCAAAGGTCACACCGAGGAAAGCTCCCTGAAACCAGGAAGTGATTTCAGCTCAGCTAAGCCCAGTGTCTGGTGCTCACGGAGAAAGGCAGTTCGCACCCCAGAGAGGAAGCCTTGGCTGGAAGAGGAAGGGCTGGAAACAATCTTCACCCAGAAGAAAGATAAGTACCCTGTCTTTTATGGAGGGAAAGAAGTGGGTCCTTCTGTGAAAAGCCAAGCTTGCAGGTTGATAGAAAACCCCTATTGGAATAGGTAGTGGGAAGAAACCCCAAGCACAGCTCCTTGTATCTCTGACGGCACAAAGCAGTCTCCTCTCCCAGAAGCTGAGGTCTCCCGAGGGCAAGGTTCTGAAAGCAGTGATACAGAAACATGGTGCCCATATACAGGACCAGGTCCTGAGGTTATGCAGTGGGAAAGTTCAAGCCCAGAGGTCATTCCAGAACAGATGGAGTGTGCTTTGTGCATTTCAGATGAGATAGAATCTCTTTGTTAAAAAGAAGCAAGAAGAAGCATAAGTATCGTTTGGCAAAACGTTTATTTACCTGTGAAGCAACAGTTTATTTTGTGTTATCCTCGTTTGATGTATTCAAAAGGCAATCCTCAAGGGAAGGGGAATAAAGCCCAGCTTTAATTTACACTTTGGACATGACTACAGAGTTTTCCTTTAACAACCCAGGCTATACCCCATGTCTAGGCGGGCGCCTAAGGCGGGTATAGTCTCACACATGTTATGTGCAAAACTAATCCATTTGGCAAAATTGCCTTGAGTGAAGCTTTGTAGTCTGATATTTGATACCACATTGCTACCTGCAATTAAAATTTGCTTTGTCCTCACTAATGTACAGGTATCATTTGCCACCAGACTATAGATGAGTGCTAGAGATCTTGAAGGTTAAGGGTTGCATAGTCTATGAAACTGTAAGGACAAAATAATTATGTAGATGGTTTTTAGGGTTTCTGAAAACCCCCTTCTGTATGTTGTTGCAGAGACCTTCTTAAAGTGTGCCAAGATGCAGGTTCTGATGTTGGTGCCGAGAGCTGTCAGATGCATAAAAGTTACCTGACAAATAATAATTTCCTCAACATAAGGATCGTACCTTCACTTTCTGTGGATTTTGAGAGCTCAGGAAAGTCACTACATTCTAGCAACACTAGACACTGATAGCCCTTCATAGAGGCACAGCCATTTCCACACAGGGTAACCCTCCGATGCACCTAATGCTGATTTCATAGAAATAAAAAGGTGCCAGGTCAGGTTGGGAGCAATAGTGGTTTCCACCTTACGCTCTGGTTGCAGCGAGAAAAGGAAAGTATTTACTACAATTCAAAAAGCTGGTAACTTTGCTGACCTAGCAGAAAAATAGCACTAGGTGTGCCCAAGACAGAGATACTAGGTGTGAGCAAGACCTCTGCTAAACCTCAGGTCTCCTTAGGTGCTACATCCAGAATCCACCAAAGATTAGATAGGAAGTAGCAGGATTCTAAAATTGGTAGAGGGTGAGGAGGAAGAAGAGGGTGGCTTCTATGAAACTCAAGATATTAATAAAAGCATTAAACAACTTTTTCTGTATTTTGGACTTTAATGCTTTTTTATGTTAGCCAAATGCAGGAAGCTTCCAAAGTTTATTGATTATCTGAACTTAAGAACTGCTGCTCAAATTATATGTAACATAAAATAATACAATATGCATAAAAACTAATTACAATAAATGTACGCCCTAGTAAACACATAGTATAAAATCATGATTAATGGCATCCTTTCCCTAGGATAACCCCAGGAGAAACCTAATTCATGCATCTCATATTATATTAAGATACATTTACATAACAAACAGGCAGAGAGAGACAAAAGCAGCAGAATAATAAAGTGAACCCCCCCCCCCCCATAAAATCAGCAAAGCCATGTTTAAATAGCCATGTCTTGACCTCTGTATAAAATGAAAAATAATTACAATGGTCACTTAGGGAAACTATTTCATAATGTCAAGTTGTATGAAGTCTGCTGGTTTTTAGAATGTGAATCCCTAACTTCTTTACATGGATTCGTTTGCTGATTGCTACCAGACAGCTTTCAGAAGCTCGATCCGACTTGCAGACCAGCCTGGGCAGTGACATTGAGGCACAGCCAGTCACCCTGGACATCTCCCTTCTTTCTAAACCAAATTAACTGGAAAGGGCGCCGATTACTGCTCGTGTCATGGAAGTACCTTTCTCTAGGCAGCTTCTGAAAAACGTGTCAAGAAGTTAAAATAGCAAAAAATACAGCCCTGGTCAGGAATACACAAACCAATCAATATATAAAAACCCGAACTGAACTAAACAGAAAACAGTTTCTTTTTGTTGGAGCAGTCGTGGCAAAAGTAGATAGAAGGAACCATCTTCCCGCTGCGACTGCTCCTTTTTAATACTTTTTAGAGTGAACAAAATTTTTACACTTAGCTTTTTTCAAACCAATGAAAAAAAATAAAAGGAAGTTTTGTGCGTGTCACGTTTCGGGTCCGTGCCTTAATGACCCTGCTTCAGGTTAAGCAACTCCCATTGTCATCCATCTGCCGATTCAGCAAAATGAAACCCTTCTGTGTTGTTTAAAAAGATGGCATCTGACGTCATTGCTGACGAAGAAAATTGCAGCCAACCTATCACATATGAACAGTCACTCATCCACCAATCAGAAAGGGGAAACCCCGACTGTTCATATGTGATAGGTTGGCTGCAATTTTCTTCGTCAGCAGTGACGTCAGACGCCATCTTTTTAAACAAAGAAACTGTTTTCTGTTTAGTTCAGTTCGGGTTTTTATATATTAAGAAGTTAAAATAAGCAATGTTGAAACATACCTGCAATTATCTGTAATCATAAAATACACATGGATGTGTTTGTCAGGTAACACTTGTTGACATTCTCAATAGCTGTGTTGACATTCTCAATAGCTGGTTGTAATGTGGAGGCTCCGACCTCCTGCCTTTTTGCCGTTCCCTGGGTAATGCCAGCCTGTTCGCTTTGCTCAATGTGCTGCCTGCTTTGTGTAGCCCATACAACAAACCAGCCGCTCTTTTAATGAATCATTTCGATTTTAACTAGTTTGTTTCTGCCTTCAAAAGTCCCATGTTAAGGCTTCTTAGAGTGAAACATTCATGCTGATCAGATACCTTAGAAAATGAAATAAACACTTTTGGGGTCTTGTCCGAGTTCTACCTACAAGTTGTATACATAGAGCAGAAGTAACTGTAAATGTTTGAGTCCCAGGACATTTTAATAGAGAGAGTGAGTATCTGCAGTGCCCTGAATAGGTACATTTGATGCAAAGGCAGCCATCCAGGGCATTCTGGAGAAATGGCCTTCATGTTCCCAGCCGAGCTTTGTTCTCCCGCGCCGTTTCTCGGCTCTGGGGAAGGATTGCCTCTTGGCTTGGCTTGGTGCAATTTCCAGTCTTGTAAGGGACGGTGCATTGCAGCCTTCCTTGGACACGCAGCAATAAAGAGGAACTTTTGTGCTCAGATAAGCCCGAGTTTAGAACACGCCAGCAATGATGCCATCCCTCCACCCTCACATCTCAGCAGCAGTCAGCCTCTTCAGCTATCATGCACATTTGAAGAGATTGTTTTTGGAAATGACTACATAGGGATACGAAGGATGACCAAGTATGTTGTGTATTATCAGAAATTTACCGCAACTCACTTCAATGATTGTTCCAGCGGATCATGATAGGAGGGGGGCCTGGACAGTAATTTGTGTTTGTGTCCACACTTGATATAATCGCTCGCACCAGGGCATAAAGCTGTTTACAATAAAGCAGTATAGCTGCAAAGAAAGAAAAGGAAAAAGAACGAATGCCAATTTAATGAAGGACAGCAAGGAAAGACAAGAGAAGCTCACACAACAGGGGCTAAACGGTCACAGTACCCAGGGGTGGAAACAGAGGATCAGGGTCAAATATTAAGGAGGGCGAGAAACATGAGGGGATGTACCAAAGGCCAGATGGTAGAAATGTGTCTTCAAGGCTGTCTTGAATCTGGGGAGAGGAAGTTCAGAGCACAAAGAGAGGGGAAGGGAGTTCCAAAGGGCGGGGGCTAGAAAAAAAAAAGCAGCCTGGCGGGTACGTTCCAGGCGGGCCAAAGTAACCGAGGGAAGGGCAAGTCGGGGAGTATGCATGGCACGTAGCAGCTTGGGCGGGGGGTGGAGAAGTGAAGGAGGTCAGTCAGATAATGGGGGGGGGGAAAGGTTTCCAGCTCAGCACAAAACACAAGGACAGAAGCTGTAGCCCAGGTCCCTGGTGGCATTGGATCACCTCATTCTGTGAATCCAGAGAGCATGTCACTGTGTCACTGCATCCAAACCCAACCTAGAGCAGCGTAACCCAATTCAGGTGATGGCATCTACATTTTTATCGCTAGTGGTCTTTATAGGAAGGAAGAAGTCCTTTAAAATGAAGCGGGGGAGGGGGTTCCTGCATCCTTATGGGAATCACATCCTGCTGTACTATGCTGGCCAGATTTGAACAGGTAAATGGCATGAGCATAGTCACAGAAAATGGCTTTATTCTGGAAAACTGAGGCTCGCAGTTTTGCTTCTAGTGTTTTGTGAAAGAAAATAGTTTTCTCCTAGGACAAGCAGGATGAGTCAGCCACACTTGGTGACATCATCCGACGGCACCAAGACAGA
Organism: Ichthyophis bannanicus; assembly: GCA_033557465.1. NCBI lineage: Eukaryota > Metazoa > Chordata > Amphibia > Gymnophiona > Ichthyophiidae > Ichthyophis > Ichthyophis bannanicus. Next base: position 127,195,519 of record CM066049.1, read on the forward strand.
AGCACTCTCCATAGCTCAGAAACTGGCCCCCACCCCCGGCCCGCCCCTAGCTAGCCAGTTTCTGTTCTTCTGCCTTGCCAGCAAGATGGATTTTTCTACTCTCCAATGAAATCTACTTATATGAGTTTAAAATGTATATAATCCTGCGTCTCAGATGTCTTTCTTTCAGATCCCTGTGCCACTTGGTAACTTCTCTGGACAAAGGGCTAAGCTAGGAGCACATGTACCTATGTGCTCAGCGTCCCTCTGCCTTTGACCGTGTGCCCGGCGCTGCTGAGGATAGCCGGCCTACCCTGCCCCCTGGAAGACCGCTGTTCCTACATACCTGACAAGAAGCCGGAAGAGTTAATCGCAATGGGATGAGACCTGCATGAGCAGCAGACCGGGCACTGAATGCCGATCCAGGCCCCGAACCCCACCTGGTGCTGAGAACATGACCGGCTATGCCCGTTGCCACCACCCGCTCCCTAACCTTGAGGGTTTGAGGAGGGGTCGGCCTTGAGGTTGAGGTTGTAGTTGTGAAGGTCGAATGATAAGGCAGGCAAAAGAATATTTTTTTACATAAGGATTTATTTCTCCCGCTCCGTGGTGGAATGGAACAGGCGTAAAGGAATATATATTGGCCAAAGTAGGAACAAAGGAAAAACAGGCTCTTCAAATGCTGAGCTCAAGAATGTCCTTCAACACTGGAGTTCACATTCCGTCATGTGACCTCTACTTTTAAATCAATTAAACAAAGAGAAAACAATAATGTTCCTGTATTGTAACCAAGTTATGCTTCAGCTTATTTCTACCTTTTCATAAGCTCTTCAGGCAGGTACTTAAACAGCATACATTTTTAGGATATCATAGCAAATGACCATTCAAGCTTTTCTTTACTTATTTCTGTCAATCAGACAGGTTGAGCAGTCCATTGGTTGATTCAGTTCAATCATTGGCAAAGGACAAGCTAAGGGTATTTCTGCTTCAAGACTCTTTTCTGCTTGTACTAGCTTCTGGTCAGGAATTGCTCGTTTATCTAAGAATTCTTTGAACTCTTTAAGGAGTAATTCAGCCTGCTTTCTAACGGGGCTAGGCTGAGGATTTGCTCCTTCCTTGGGTAAGTAATTGTTTGCAGAGTTTACTTCAGGAAAGCAAGTAATGCCGTCTCTGTTCAAACATTCATTCAGTGCACTGGAGTTACCCCTCCCCCACTTATCTCTGTAAGAAAGTGTTGGATTAGCCAGTTCATTTGTATGAGGAGTGCTTCTAAAGAGTGATTCAAACGTAGGACCATCTAACTCTTCCTGGCTTATTTCTCTCCCAAACAAGTCAGCTGTGTTCTTTATATTAGCCTGCTTGCTAAATCTTTCAGCTGTCTGGTGAGAAAAGCTGGGTTTGTTTAAACGAACTTCAGGCTGCAGCCAACTGCCTTCATAATGCCCGAGTCTGTCCTGAGTTTTAAAATCAGCATTCACTCTTTCTGGCTTCTCATAAAACTTGTCATCTGAATTAAACACACCATGTACCTTGTATTGAGGCTTGTCTGAGAATTCCTTGCCACGCTGCCTTCCTTTCCACGGGTCAGCTCTCCCCTCCAGAAGCCTGGGCTTTATCCCTGGGTCTCTCAGTGCTTCAAACCTCTCTTGTTCCCAGAAGGTTCCTTCAGGCACTGAGTATCCCTGGTACCTGCTTCTTGGTTCTGAATCCCTTCTCCTAGGATTACAGCTGGGCAGTGTTTCTCCTTCCAAGTCAAGGGTTTCTGCATCAAAGGCTGCTTCCTGCCTTTCTCGCTGCTTCCTTCTTCCTTGCCTTGTTCCGTCTTGCCTCCTTCCGTCCTGACGCTCTCTGTCTTGTTTCTCTCTGTTTAACAAGCTGCCTTTGCTTTGGGCAGCCTGCCTCCTGCTAGGGCATGCCCAATCAGTAACTCTGCTTCTCCCTTCCCCCGAGGTGAGCTGTGTTAGCTGATTAGCCATGTGTTTCTTGTTCTGAGCAGAGAAAATCCTGCATTTACCTGCAGTACCAAAACCTTCCACCGGGTCACCATCTGTTTCCATGGCTTCTGGGGAAGCTACCACGTCACAGATCCCCCCCCCCCCTTAAGATATCACGGGCTGATTTCGGATCATCCGCACAGCACGTGATACGACTTAACGCGTCCGCGTTCTGGTGGAGTTTTCCAGCTCGGTGTTCTACTTGGAACTCGAAGGCTTGTAGCGCCATAAACCACCGCGTAAGTCTGGAATTATGGTTATGCATTTGGTTTAACCACTTTAAGGGTGCATGGTCCGTGATTAAGATGAATTTTCTCCCCACTAAGTAAAAGCGCAGCGCATCAATAGCCCACTTGATGGCCAGGCACTCGCGCTCGATCGTGGAGTAATTCCGCTCCGCCGGTGTCAGTTTCCTACTCAAGAATAAGACCAGGTGTTCTATACCTTCATGTCGTTGAGATAAGACAGCGCCGAGACCCGTATCAGAGGCGTCTGTCTGTACTATGAAAGTCTTGGAGAAATCTACTCCCTTTAACACCGGTGCTTCACAAAGCTGTTTCTTTAAAAGGTCAAACACCCGTTCAGCTTCAGTATTCCATTTAAGCTTGTTGAGTGCATTTTTCCTCAACATATCCGTTAGTGAGGCAGTCTTCTCTGAAAAATGTGGGATGAATCTTCGATAATACTCCACCAGACCCAAAAAGCTGCGTAACTGTGTTTTGTTGGCAGGTTTTGGGAAGGCCTGTACACTAGCAATTTTACTAAGTAATGGTTTTACCATTCCACGGCCCACCACGTGACCCAAGTATTTTACTTCTTGTCCCCCGAAGAGACACTTGGCGGGATTCAAGGTGAGGCCTGCATTCCGGATTGATAGTAGTACGGCTTCAACTCTTTGGACGTACTGAGTCCAAGTCTCGCTGTGAATAACAACATCGTCCATATAGGCGACTGTGTACGCATGATGGGGACGTAAGACCATATCCATAAGCCGTTGGCAAGTGGCCGCGGCCCCATGTAGGCCAAAGGGCATCCTCCTAAATTGATAGAGGCCTATAGGTGTGCTAAAAGCAGTTTTTGGCCTAGCCTCTCTAGTAAGAGGAACTTGCCAATATCCCTTGGACATATCAAGGGTTGTGAGATACTTGGCTTGCCCTAGGCGATCGAGCAGCTCCTCAATCCTAGGCATTGGATACGAGTCGAATCAGGATATCGAATTTACTTTCCGAAAGTCAGTACAAAAGCGAATTGACCCATCCGGTTTCGGTACCATGACGATAGGGCTGTTCCATGGGCTCCGGGACTCCTCGATAATTCCCATGGCTAGCATTTCTCTTACCTGCCGGACTACTTCATTCTTTTTTGCCTCCGGCAGTCGGTAAGGACGCTGCCTAACCACTTCGCCTGGGGTTGTTACTATTTCGTGGGCTATCAACCTGGTTTCCCCCGGTACAGGAGTGAGGACATCTTTGTACCGGGATAGCACTTGTCTCAACTCTTGCTTTTGGGCCCATGAAAGCCCCTCATCCAATCGGGGTTCAGGATTCTGCTTACAGTCTGTCAGCTGGGGTCCGAGGTCCTCTTCTTCCACCTCCTCCCTCTCCACTGAAGCTGCCAAGCCTTGCAGGCTGTTAGTCCCTGTCGATCTGAAGCCTTGCGTACCCCGCATTGTCGTGTATAGGGCAGGCACTTCTTCTAAAGGGGGAAGTCCAATGCGCTCACAGATCAGTTGTGCTACGCGGTCGCCGGTCTTCACCTTGAAATCACTTTTCCCAAAGTTGAAGATAAGTACTTTTATAGAACCACGATAGTCCAGGTCTATTACGCCCGCCCCGATGTCTATAAAATGTTTTAGTGCCAAGCCTGACCGTGGAGCTAGTCGGCCGTAACACCCAGCAGGTAGTTCTATCTGCAGAGCCGTATCCACCAGTGCCTTTCCGCCCATGGGAACAATAATATCTTCAGCACTGGTGAGGTCCAATCCTGCTGCATTAGGCGTGGCTCTCTTGGGGGCCTGAGCACTAGGGGTCATTTTGCAGAACCTTAAGACAAACTTGGGTTTTCCTGCATTATTATCCCTTGGAGTTTCTTTCCCTTGGTTATTTTTGCGGACTTGAGCCACCAAGGGTCGGAGAACTGAATTCACTTTTTGTGTGGCAAGAGCTTGTGCTTCCTCAGGGCCTTTTCCTACGTAGGAACTCTCTCTTTCCCGTAACCCTTGCACTAGACCTTGGTGAAACTGGGGCCAGTCCTGGCCTAGAATCATCGGATGTGGGAGGTGTGGAACAACTGCTAGCTGGATAGTTCTTTGGGCCCCTAACCCTGCTATGTGTAGGTTGTACAGGGGGTAGGAAGATGTTCCTCCATGAACACATCTTATCTTCACTGCATCTACAGGCTGAATTACCTCTGGGGCCTGCCGGGCTTCTATTGCTTTCCAGAACTCCTCAGAGATCATACTTAACTCTGCTCCTGAGTCTAGCAAAGCTTGAGTGGTAATCCCCTGTACTGATACAGCCAGAAGAAACCCTGGTCTATCTTCCATGTAACTATCCGCAATTAAAGCAGTTTTCACAAAACAATGTTTCTGTACATGTCCTACCTGCCCACATTTGTAGCATTTTAACTTACATGCAGAACTTTTCCTAAGAGGCATGCACATTTTCACTGGATCTTCCTGCACCCTCCATCTCCTTTCTGATCCGCTAGCGCTCAACTCATGGGAAGGGGTGCTACCTCTCTGGGCAGTTAACTCTGCCTCTATGTACCTCTCAGAGAGAGCAACCGCTTCCTGGGGAGTTTTGCAATTTTGCAGGATCAGGAAAGTGCGGATCTCTTGTGGTAGAGCGTCCATATACTGCTCCAACACTAATTCGTCCAGAATGGATTCCACAGACCTCCCTTCTGGAGCTAGCCATTTGTTTAGCAAACTACGAATTCTGTGGCATAAGGACTTAGGGGTTTCACTCGGCCTGAGTCTTACGCTCCTCAAGCGAGAGTGATAGACTAGCGGAGTGAGTCCCAGTCTCTCCCTTATTGCCTTTTTCAAATCGTCATAGCTTCCAGCCAACTCAGCGGGCATGGCGCGGTAAGCTGCCATCGCTTCCCCGGTAAGGGACGCGGCTAACCTTAAGGCCCAGTGTTCCTTTGGCCATAAGCTAAGGCGAGCTACCCTTTCAAAGCTCTCTAGGTAATCGTCTATATCATCTTGACTGGTGAGTTGTCCGAAATTAAACAGAGTTCCTGTTTGCACATTAACAGGCTGTACTGTGTTAGTCAAAAGGGAACCTGTATCAAGCGCTGGTACAGTGGCTTGCTTCCTCTCTTTCAAGCACTCTTCCAACAGAGTTAGTAGAGGTTGCTGCTGTTCCTTTAGACTTGCACTGGCTCTCTGCTGCGCTTCCAAAGCAAGGTCAGCCTGGCGCTCTAGCTGCGTCGCCATCCATTTGAATATGTCCTGGGGATCCATCGCCATCTTGGGACTCCTGTAACAGAACAGAACACAGACCCAAGTGCGGTATCACAACACTCTAAACTATCTGTGTTTCCTATATAAAAAAAAATTTTTTTTTCCTTTCCCCAGTTACCACTAGGGGACACCCTCACCCTGGTATCCTCACAACCCGGGGTGGATACCCTTTACCTGGCTAAGGTGTATTTCAAGCACGTCAGCAATGGCTCCTGTAGCCTTCTGCAGTCCCTCTTCCTCTGCTGGGCTCATCAGCTCTTCTGCCGGGGTCCACTGGAAGAAGTTCTCTGCAGCTCCTGCTGTGGCTCCTTTTGCGCCTGCGCCGGATCCTGCCAACTACGCCACTTTTGCCACCACCCGCTCCCTAACCTTGAGGGTTTGAGGAGGGGTCGGCCTTGAGGTTGAGGTTGTAGTTGTGAAGGTCGAATGATAAGGCAGGCAAAAGAATATTTTTTTACATAAGGATTTATTTCTCCCACTCCGTGGTGGAATGGAACAGGCGTAAAGGAATATATATTAGCCAAAGTAGGAACAAAGGAAAAACAGGCTCTTCAAATGCTGTGCTCAAGAATGTCCTTCAACACTGGAGTTCACATTCCGTCATGTGACCTCTACTTTTAAATCAATTAAACAAAGAGAAAACAATAATGTTCCTGTATTGTAACCAAGTTATGCTTCAGCTTACTTCTACCTTTTCATAAGCTCTTCAGGCAGGTACTTAAACAGCATACATTTTTAGGATATCATAGCAAATGACCATTCAAGCTTTGCTTTACTTATTTTTGTCAATCAGACAGGTTGAGCAGTCCATTGGTTGATTCAGTTCAATCATTGGCAAAGGACAAGCTAAGGGTATTTCTGCTTCAAGACTCTTTTCTGCTTGTACTAGCTTCTGGTCAGGAATTGCTCGTTTATCTAAGAATTCTTTGAACTCTTTAAGGAGTAATTCAGCCTGCTTTCTAACGGGGCTAGGCTGAGGATTTGCTCCTTCCTTGGGTAAGTAATTGTTTGCAGAGTTTACTTCAGGAAAGCAAGTAATGCCGTCTCTGTTCAAACATTCATTCAATGCACTGGAGTTACCCCTCCCCCACTTATCTCTGTAAGAAAGTGTTGGGTTAGCCAGTTCATTTGTATGAGGAGTGCTTCTAAAGAGTGATTCAAACGTAGGACCATCTAACTCTTCCTGGCTTATTTCTCTCCCAAACAAGTCAGCTGTGTTCTTTATATTAGCCTGCTTGCTAAATCTTTCAGCTGTCTGGTGAGAAAAGCTGGGTTTGTTTAAACGAACTTCAGGCTGCAGCCAACTGCCTTCATAATGCCCGAGTCTGTCCTGAGTTTTAAAATCAGCATTCACTCTTTCTGGCTTCTCATAAAACTTGTCATCTGAATTAAACACACCATGTACCTTGTATTGAGGCTTGTCTGAGAATTCCTTGCCACGCTGCCTTCCTTTCCACGGGTCAGCTCTCCCCTCCAGAAGCCTGGGCTTTATCCCTGGGTCTCTCAGTGCTTCAAACCTCTCTTGTTCCCAGAAGGTTCCTTCAGGCACTGAGTATCCCTGGTACCTGCTTCTTGGTTCTGAATCCCTTCTCCTAGGATTACAGCTGGGCAGTGTTTCTCCTTCCAAGTCAAGGGTTTCTGCATCAAAGGCTGCTTCCTGCCTTTCTCGCTGCTTCCTTCTTCCTTGCCTTGTTCCGTCTTGCCTCCTTCCGTCCTGACGCTCTCTGTCTTGTTTCTCTCTGTTTAACAAGCTGCCTTTGCTTTGGGCAGCCCGCCTCCTGCTAGGGCGTGCCCAATCAGTAACTCTGCTTCTCCCTTCCCCCGAGGTGAGCTGTGTTAGCTGATTAGCCATGTGTTTCTTGTTCTGAGCAGAGAAAATCCTGCATTTACCTGCAGTACCAAAACCTTCCACCGGGTCACCATCTGTTTCCATGGCTTCTGGGGAAGCTACCACGTCACACCGTACGGCCTCTAGCTGCACACAAGGACCCTCTCTGAGCAAAGTGTGCTCTCCTCCAGTGCCTCAGTCACTTGAGCCAGGAAGGATCCCTTCCTCGCTACAGATGCTGGTAAGCACTCCAAATCAGCCTCCAAGACTGCTGTGAGGCGATCTGAGGCACCCCGGGACACGCCGAAGCCAGCCTCTGTCCCCTGGGAGCCTCTCCAACTCTCTCTGTCCATCAGCCGGATACCTGCACACGTGGGGATTTGGCAGGAGGCAGCCATCTTGCTCCCAGCAGCACCCTGGCTCCTCCCTCACCTGCTATTCGTCTGGCAGCCACAAGCTCTGCCTCCTGATGCAACTGCCTCCAGCTGCCCTTCAGCTCCAATGGATCTCCACGGCACTGACAGCGAAGCTAAGAGCAAGCACAGCCACCGGCACCAGCGATCTCCACTCTTCTCCGATCGAGCCTCGGCGCCGGGATGCCTTCTTTATGGCGCCGATCTGGTGAATCGGGAGGGAAGCGATGTCGGCATCCAATGTCTGTCGCTCTACTATTTGACATCCGACAGTGGCGAGCACGTTGGGACACTCCACTCTCCCTTCCCCACTGCCGGACCCCCCCCCAAGGCGACGCGTGCGGCCTGGCAGTGCAGTGCAGACACTCTTGAAGCTGAAATGTGGCCCAATGCCCTGTTCTCAGGGAAAACCTCAGCAACGTTCAATCCGCCATTGGGAACATCAATACCGGTACAGTGATCAGTCAGCAACGTTCAATCCGCCATTGGGAACATCAATACCGGTACAGTGATCAGCACTATGAGCTCTTGTTGCCTTGGCGCTGATGGCTTGACACCCCAGTACCCACAGGGGCGCCAATCATCTGGAGCTCCATTCTCCTTAGCGTTCCCTCGCTCTCTCTCTCCGCGCTAATCAAAGAAGCACCAAGACGGGACAGCCGACAGTAGCAAGGTGCAAACTGGCTCCCCGCGCCGACCTAAGAAGCATTGGGGCGCTCTATCCTCCGTCCCCGGCACCCGAGGCTTTGAATAACTACCCGAGGATCAGTCTAGTGCCCTGTGGCGCAGTCCTGGTATCTGATATAACGTGGAGAACCCAGGAACGGTCTGTACCTGCTAAATTATAACATGTAGCCCCCTGACAGTGTGAATGGAGATGGTGCGGGGGAAAAGATGGAAAGGAGAACAGAAGAGGATGGGCTGGAGAAGCTTTACATGGATTCAATTCCTGCTTCGGACACTCCATGTGACCTGGAGCAAGTTCCTGCCTGGTCAGGCATCCATTTAATAAAATCAGCAACCATATATCTATTATTCTTCAGTGCGTCTGACAGTCTCCTCAGAATGTGACCTTGGACAAAGTCACTTAACCCTCCATTGCCTATAAAGAACGGCCTCGAAACCTACTTCCAGTTACACTGCTGAGAAACCCAAAAATGTGATCTTGGACACCGCCCCTTAACCCTCCATTGCCTCAACAAGAACGGCATGGAAATCTTCCAGTTACACTACCGAGAAACCCTAGAACCACTGGGTCACCAGGAGTCAGCACAGACTCGAAAGCATGCATTGCTTCCAGTCACACACAGGCCTTAAAAAGGCATGCTCATCAGCTCTCCGCAGCCTCAAACAAACAATGGCGCCAGTACCCATGCCAGACCCCGAACTGGTGATAATGACATATCATTACAGAGTCCACACAGGATGTTGAAACTCAAGTTTAAATTAAAAAAAAAAGGGGGGCAGAGGTTTTACCTCAGTCTCCTAAGGGAAATGCACAGGCCACTCAGTCTGGACTGGAGTGCCAGCCCAAGGCGTCACAAGAGTAGTCCAAGGACTAGGGGGTGCCTTCCCTACCAAGACACTTGAGTGAGTTGCACCCCTGGTGAGCCTCCAAAAGACGACCTGGCAATCTTTGCCAATCCACCTGACATGGATGAGATGCTCCCTTTGTGGGCCCAAGGCAAGGCTTGGCACTCCACCATATGCGCACGAGACACACTCCTTGTGGGCCCCCAGAGGAAGCCTGGCAAGCTCTCAACTTCTATGCAATGCATTCTTTCTGGGTTCCGAAGGAAGGCTCGGCAATCCGCCAGATGTGGATGAGATGCACTCTTCGTGGCTTCCAAGGAAAGGTTTGGAAATCTCCCTCTGACTGCACAGCCAAGAAAATCAGGAGCCACTCACATTGTATGAGATGCACTCCTGGTGGCCTCCAAGGAAAAGCTTGGCAATCTCGATTGCACAGCCAAGAAAACCAGGAGCCACACACATTGACTGCAGGGCATAACTAGCATCTACGAATATGAAAGATGGCATTCACAACTCCTCAGGCACAGAGGGCATCCTCATGGCCTACTAGGTGGTGCACGGACATACAGAAGAGATCCCTCATCGCCCACTGATTGATCCACTTCACGGACCAGGCAGCACCTCCAAAGGGCAGCCGCTCTTGTGCTGATGGGGGCCGCTTGACCACATATCCCTCTCAGCAGACCCTGCTGAGCTCCAACAGGGGTCAAACCTATGGGATCCATCTTCTGGGCAGATCAGATTATAGCCGGCAATACAGGGCTCATGCTGCATACCTGTACTTCCCACAGGTACTCCTCAAGAGCATGTGGTGGCAGCACACCTCTGTGAAGAGGGTACTGGCCACCCCACACCTCATAGAGGAGCCCGCCTTGGCCTTGCCATCTTGGGAAGCCCATACAGCTCTCCAATAAGTCCAACAAGCCATACCTTCCTGTCCCCCTTGGGGTGTCCGATGTTCCACCTCTAGACTCGCATTGACTGGATGCCGTTGGAATGGGCATCAACACTACAGTGTCTGAGGCATTTCCCCCATAACTGGTAGAAACACCATCATCATCATCTTCAGGACGTGGGTCGCCCTCTCAATCCATCATTGCCACAATGACCCTGCGGAGAGAACTCCACACTAGACAGGCCCCTAGAAAGCTCTGTGGCACTGAACCTACTACGCATCACCACGGTGCCACATTGCCTCTGCACTCTGTCTGTGAAGGAACAGATGTTCCAGACAGTCAACTAGGTAACCATTGCCCTCAAGCACAGGCAATGCTGGGAGGCAGGACCAATTGTCGGAGCAGTGCTGGGAGTCAGGACCAAATGTCAGACGAACCTGCTTGTAGCAACTCCATCCTTCAGCATCAGCCCCCCCCCTCCATCGGTGGGACCCTTATCACGGGTCCTGGACACCCTCCCCCTGTAGCCAGCTCTTATCCTCTAAAGCGCTGACAGACAACACATAACTCTGAGCCTGACCCTGTTGACCGACTGTCATTATCTCCAATGCACTGCGATTGAAATGGCTGCCATGGCACCCCCGCAGCATTCAGGCCTCAGTCCGTCCTCAGCGCCTTATGTTAGTCTTGACAGCTGAACGGCTTATCCATTACTCTTGTGACCGCATCCTTGATGGCTGCCCTCAAAAGCCCTCTGCCGGCTAATATGGGAACTCCTCGGAAGTGGCAATTGACAACCCCACTTCCAAGCCACGGCAGACAGATCTGAAATGGGTCTCCAGGAAATTTATGTCGTATATCATTCAAACTACAAATCCTTGTGATACACATGGTGTACTGACCGCCGCACTATCACACCCCAAGCCAGCCAAGCCACTGGTCAGCAGGACCCCTCTTGGGACAAGCAGAGGCCCAAACTCCGGATAACATCATGTCCCTATGCAACTGTACGCCCATGACATACACAGAACAGTGCGCAAGCAACTAGGCCTAGCTTCCCGGCCCCAGCGGACTACACCTCTAGTTACTCCGCCTGCATCTCCACCTGAACAAGCACGAGAGCAAGCCATGTCAGGGGCGCGCACAAGATGCATGCCGCCCCAAGCGGTCTTCCCCAGCGCCCTATCCATGTAGCACACACACCTACAGGGCCACCTAGACCTTGCCACAGGGACTAACACATTCCCCAACATGGCACATCCTCCAGCCAAGCAGTCTCAACAATCCAGACTGCCACCTCCCTTTTGAGCACACCCGGCCATGCCTGGGATTGACTTATGACCACTGCGGGATTAAGGCTCTATCAGCACCCCTTTAGCACAGTTGGTGCTAGTACTACTACCCTGGCTCGCAGCGACCACCTCACTGATGAAATAATGACTTAAAATATATCATACTGGTTCAGAGCAGGGCCCATCCAGCCCAGTATTCTGCTCCCAACAAGGTCCAATCTAGTTCTTAAGTACCTAGCAGTTTCCCAAAAAGACACAGGTCCCTATGCTTGTATTGAACCCAGGTCCCTGTCACCTACGGTTTATGGACCTTCCTCCAGAACCCCTTTAAACCCTGCTACACTTGCAGCTTTTACTACAGCCTCCAGTAACAAATTCCGGAGTTTGACTACACAAAAAAAAATTATATATATATTTTCTCTTGTTAATTACTGTATTAATGCCTCAATTCTGCACCATCCTCACAGCCAGTCGTTATTGAGACTGATGCTATTTGCGCTTGCAGCGACCAGCTCACTGTTGTTGCTGCATTAGTGTCCAGAATTTACACCACTCTCGTGGCCAGCCGATATTGATGCCGTTGCCATTCTTGATCGCTGTGACTACATCAGTACTACTGCTCGATGGGACTGCTTCCCTGTTACCACGCAGGTGCGCCTTGGAACTGCATACTTCACAACTGCCAGGCATTGTGACTGCCTACCGGTTCTTGTTGCAACCCACTGTACCACATGGGTGCATGCTAGCCCTGGGAAAGCGTCTGACCTGATCTTCGGCCTTCCCCCATCCACCACAGCTCATGGCAGCTTGGGAGGCACCAAGTGTGGCTGACTCATCCTGCTTGTCCTAGGAGAAAGCGTAGTTACTTGCTTGTAACAGGGGTTCTCCGTGGACAGCAGGATAAGTTAGCCACACATACCCGCCCACCTCCCCTGGAAGGGGGAGGGGGGTCGGCCTCCGGCCTGGCGCCCGCCTCCTAGCAGCAAAGGCTCAGCTAGTAATGTACTGGCTAGCTAGGGGTGGGCCGGGGGGGGGGGGGGCCAGTTGGCTCATGCTCAGAAGGACAAAAAGCCCTTCTGAGCTATGGAGAGTACTTCCGTCTCGGCGCCATCGGATGACGTCACCAAGTGTGGCTGACTCATCCTGCTGTCCAGGGAGAACCTCTGTTACAGGTAAGTAACTACGCTTTCTGCTCTCTCCTCCCCCCTCCCCCTTCCCTTGAATTCTCAAAATGTTTCAGAGATCTCACAGGTTTCTTTTGCCAATCTGTTAATTAGTGGCACAAACTCACAGATTAGTGAATCTTTAATACCTATCGACTCTAATTCTGTTCAGCAGTTTGCTGACCTCAGGATGGATTTTCACCACGGTACGAGGAGAACCACTGTTCAGAATCTGCCAAGGCTGTGCTCATTGCAGTGCGTCTCCTGGTGAAAACAGTCTCTGTGATCACGAGGACATCAAACAGTGTGCATGCGGGGCTGTTAGCTCTCGATTTAGGTATCCGGGCCTCATTCACCAGTATAAGTCTGATTTTTAAACTGGCCTATTGTAGACAGCAAATAGAATCTGCAGTCCAAGATCTTTTCTCCTGGGAGCTAAAAGGACCAATGTGCACATTCAAGCATAGGAAGATGGGGACTCAACTGTTCTGGGAAGCGAAAGTAGAGTGGAGCTGGGGCAGGGGTGGGTGGGGCTGGGGCAGGGCAAGTTAAAATCCTTGGAGTGGAGACACCACCTCTGTCAACAGCAACCATAAACGATTTACTATCTGTTTGGCTAGGCTTCAGATCACATGGCCTATGGTAGTTCAACAATAACCAAAACATGTTTAGAAGGTATTTTACTGGTATGAGCTGTCACTAATGGTTAGAGCTAAAGGCTAAGGACCTGGGAAGCCAGGGTTCAAATCCCACCGCTGTGCCTTGAGATCTTGGGCAAGAATGCTCCATTGACTCAGGTACAAACTTACACTTTAAGCGCTCCAGGGACAGAAAAATACCTTTTGTATAAGAGCTACTGCTGAGAGAGGCACCAGCTAAATCCAAATCCAAAATCCAGTACCAGGTTTAATGTAATATAATACAAAACCCTACAAAAGTCAATAGGGCCGCTTAAGCAATTCTGCCATCCCATAACAGCTCTAACTTGCAGGAGTCCCACAATAAGGACCCTGCATAGGAGAATGCAGCATCACAAACACTGCACACTCACTAGAACATCAATATATCTATTCGGAAACAAGCCAGGTAAGGAGAGGTCGATCCTACACAGACATTCAGTGCCTACAGAACACCTGCCTCTTTCACACAGGCAGAACACATATAGACCCTCGCCAAATCTAGAATGAGTAACTGCAAGCTAAAAAGGGAAATATGTAGACAAAAATTAAACTAAAACCCCAGGAAGCCAAACTCTCCATGCAGTGCAGCACCAGAGAAATAGACACAGTGATGCATTTCTCCCTACACATGGCAAGATATAAGGCAGCAGATGTAAGTTTCAAAAGCTGACATAGTCCAATCACTAAATTAAAAATAAAATTCTTTGTTCTACCTTTGTTATCAGGCTCTTGAATTTCTCTATTCATGTTGGTCCTAGTAACTGGTTTCTGCTGTTATCTGTCTTCACTTTATTTTCTGTCCATTTGTCATTTTTCGTTCTCCTCCCATCTTCTTTGCTTCCTCCACTATAACTATCTTTGACACCGAGCTTTACTTTCAGCTTTCTTCCATTTATTTTTCTGCCACTCTGTCGGTTCAGATTTTATTCATTCTTACTATTCTGTCCTCAATTTCCTTCTTTTCACTACATCTCCCCACGGCTTTCCATTTCTTTCCCTCAGCCTGGCCCTCCCATTCACCTTCTTATTCTCCAGTCTTCTGCTAACTCTTCCTTCCTACTCTGCCCACATCCAGTATCTCCTCGCTCCCCTCTTCCCCCCTTCTATCCAGCATTGCTCCTTTATCCCGCTACCTCCACTCCCGTGTCCAGCATTTTGCTTTTTTAATTTACTGCCACATATTTTTGGAAGGAGCAAAAAAATGTCAGGAGAGCGAGGGGCATTTCCCTCTTCATCTTACAGTTGATGGTTTGTCCAAATGAGCATTGTCTCCGAGTCCTGTCCATACCCTGGAGTAGGTACATCCACAGACGTCCCCAACAGCAAATTGAGACGTGCAGTGCTGGTCTAAAATCACATGTACACATGTTGCCTGTTCACCCTGCCCTGGGCATCCCTCACATGACTGGAATGTGATTGCACCAGGCACATATATATTTGGGGCTTTCTGAAATGATTCAGGAGATGCCCATGTGATTTCAGTGTCTGAACTGTTTTTTTTCAGATGTGGAAATCATGAACACAGGGCTTCTAGCATGACCTCTTAAGCTTTCTAATCTATACAGTAAATTCTTTTTAAAATAATCGGAGTAGAGGGATGATTCTGTAGATGGGAAGCCCATGGAAGCAGTAACTATTATTGGTTAGTGACATTATGACCAAATCATTGTTGACAGGACAGTGCATGTTGTGGTCAGATAGGTGAGGGAGAAATTTATGTGCAAGTTTGGTTGCAACCTGGCAAACTATCTGCAAACATGGGAATTTCTCTGCAAATGGCATGGTAATGCGCATCTCCAGAATTTCCACAAGTCTCTCATTTCTGCCTTGCGAATTCATTCATATAAAACATAAGCACCACCATGCTGGGTTGGACCTATGATCTATGGAGTCCAGCATCCTATCTTTGACAATGGCTAGTTTCCAGGTTAAGAAAATAATTTTCACAATTTAATGTCATGTATTAATAAAATATAAAGTACGAGTCCTTCTATCAGTTGCGTGATGAATCATGGAGCAGAGTCTGTATCGCCAGAAGTGATGGGGGGGGGACTGAGGGGTAGAGTAAGAGAGTCTGTTGCAGCAGAGGAATTGAGAGATTGCTGAAATAGCCACTGCTAACCTGTGTCTGTAGCATGCACAGGCCTTAGAAAAGGAGGATTTGGGTATCCTATTGCTATGGAATGTTTTGTCTTTTCATTCATTTCATTAAAAAAACAATATTTTTATTTCATTTCATTTTAGTGTAGCACAAAAGCTAGACTCTAAATTCAGAATTTAGTAAGGGCAGCAGAAAATCTTTTTTGTTTGGAGGGGTTAAACACACAGTAGTCCAGGTGGGGGAGTGTCAAGGCTTGCATCACTGGTCTGAAGTCCTTCTTGAACCACAGGACTTCAGAACAGTGATGCAAGTCTTGACACTCCCCCACCTGGACTACTGCAATATAATATACCATGGACTTCCAGCCACTCATACCAACCCACTTCGAATTGCCTTAAACACCACAGTAAGAATTATCAAGAATGCAAAAAAAACAGGACCATATCACCCCAGTCCTGAGGGAGCTACACATACTCCCTCTAGAAGCAAGAATCAAATACAAATCTGCCCTACTCACCCACAAAGCTCTCTACCAAACTCAAACCTCCCAGCTCCGCACTCTACTGCCTCAGCCAGCCCACAACAGAACAACCAGACAAACCACCAATAACTCCCTCACCATCCCACACAAAAGAACGAAATACAGTCAACGGATCTGCAACAGAACCTTCGAACTATATGCACCATCCCTCTGGAACTCTCTACCAAATCACATCAGAAGCAACACAGACCCCTTATCCTTCAGGAAACAACTTGAAACTGCACTATTCCAAGAATTCCTCGGACCAGAGACAAGCACCCACCACTGACTCCCTCCCAACCACCATATTTCGTCCCCCTGAACATATGTCATATGTAACCATAACACAATGTCTATGTCTACGTCCCAATTAATTGTTAACAATCATTATTGTTGGCCACCAGGTGACGGCCCCAAACCCTTGTAATTGATTATTGTATGTTCCACTGCTTTGACCCGGTGAAAAGCGGGATATAAATACAGCTAAATAAATAAATAAGCCTCTTTCCCCTACCCCAGCCTCCCTAGTTTCTGATGCTGTGGGAGGCAAAACATTGGTGGGACCATGACACCAGTGCGTCCCCACCCCCTATTCTGCCAACTATGAAATTTATTATTCCCCCTCTGCTTCCAACCCAGAACCCCAAGCTCATCTACTATGCCCAGAGCCCAAAGGGGCACAAAATCTCCCATGTTGCTCCTGCCCACAGTACCCTATTTCAAAGTGATTTGGGCAACCCTTTTATTGTTCTGCCTCCCCTGCTCCCCCCTAAAATGTTTCTGTGAATGCCCAGGCGTGCAGGTTGTACTTTCCTTCTACCCTGGACAGATTGAACTGAATGTAGGGAGCCTCTTTCTTGTGCTGTGGGTTAAGTGGAAGGACATTAAGGCAAATTGTAGAGAAAGTGCTTCTGGTCTTCTCAGGGTTGATTAATCACACAGTGCTCTCAGGTTTCCAGAGCTGGAAGACAACTTTGAGTCCCTCGGAGACAGGGCTGGCCCAATCATTAGGCAAACTAGGCAGTCATCTAGGGTGGCAGCTTCTAGGGAATAGGGGTGGCTGTGGCAAAGAGCAGGGTATTCAAAGCTAAACAATACATTCCAAGTGCTGGGGGGGGGGGGGGAGCATGACGCTTAAAGTTTGCCTAGATTGCCAACACCTTGAACCAACTCTAGGGCCTGCCCTGCTCAGAGATAGAGGAGTTCCTGCACCCATCCCCCATCACCCCTTAGCCACTAGAGGAAACTCAGCAATAAATCCATTGCTCTTTGCCTTAATCTCTTTTCCCATATCCCAGGATTCTCCTCACCTTTGCACCTCTCCGTACCACCCTTCCGCTGTGTGAGATGGGCTAGCATGCGCTGCCTACAGCTCTGCTACCGTAGGAGGAAGGCCCATGGTCCTGATGGAGGGCTAGCTGTGCTCCATGAGCAGTATACAGGGAGGGCGCCAGGGAGGATTAAATCCCTGTGTTCTCTATGCCCGTCTTCATTTCCTGTTGAATTAATTGAGCTATGGAGAGCAAGTCATTAGGTAGAAGCCAAGTGCACTTGGAAATCAATTAAATAGAATTAAGAGAGAAGAATTTAGTGTGTTTTATTAGCATCAGAGCTGTAATATACAAACTTCTGAAGAGGAAAGCAAGCTCACCTTACAGAACTGAGAGAGAAGGATATTTCTGCATCTTTGCTTCCCAAAGACAGTGTATTTTTTAACGGGTAGAATCCTAGCCTTGGCTCTTGAATGCACGGCTTGCCTGCATGGCGGACACAGACACAGACACTGGATTAATCAGGAGCGAGGGCAGCGACGCACTTGTAGAACTGGGCATTCTGTTGCATGTGAGCATAGTAAGAGTTTTCCTTTCATGACATTTTGCGTCCGTTTCATTTTCTGTGATTTCATTTTTTCTATCATGCACTGAAACCATTTAACACAGGCTAATGGTTTTAGTGTGTGTTAAAAATCATCTAGCACATGCTAAAACAAACCAAATCAAAATGAAAATTTTGGGGATGCAGCACTTCCATGAGCTCTCTCCTCACACCTTTTTTGTTTAGCCTATCATCATTCATACAGCATAAGGCAGGAGGTGAGTAGTGGCTTTCAGCTGAGGTAAGCAGGAGGCGGCTGAGGTCTACAGGCCTGTTAGTTGGAGCAATTTGATGAGTAGATTAAAGGAAACGCTGCTGAAACAGAGGACAGGGCAGTTTCTGGAAGCCAGTGGACTACAGGATCTGAGGCAGCATTTTTAGCAGAGGTAGATCTAGACAGATAAATCTGATCAATTTCTTTGACTGAGTGATTTGAGAGCTGGACCAGAGAAGAGCACCAGATATGGTAGACTATAAATAAACTGAGCATCCTTGGTATGGCCCCTAAAATGACCTATTGGGTTTAAATGGACTTCACGCTGAGGAAAGTATTACCAGTGAAGTGCTATAAAGATTCTGCCAACAGCAGCAATGAGGCCTCTTGCTACTAGTACTACTACTAATCATTTGTATAGTGCTACAAGGTGTAAGCAGCACTATACAGACATATGTAAAAGATGGTTCTTGTTCATCAAAGCTTACAATCTAGTCAAGATAGACAATAGAACAGCTGGGGACTAGGATATGTCAAGGGAAATGGTAAGAAAACACATAGCTGGAGAGCAGGAAACTACACAGATCAAGATTCAAAAGCAGCCTCAAAGATGAGTTTTCAGCCTGGGTTTGAAAAGGGCCAAGGATGAAGCTTGATGCACTGACTCAGGTAGTTTGTTTCAGGCATAAGGAGCAGCAAGGTGGAAAGATCGAAGTCTGGAGTTGGCAGTGGAAGAGAAGGGCACAGACGGAAGTGCAGAGATCACTCAGCTTTGAAACTTATTGTTCAGCCAGCTGCAATATAATGGATCAGTAATACAGTTTCTTGATTACAGATTCTGCAATGGAATGTAAGTAGTGCCTCTGATTATAGGTTTTAACCAATAAAACACTGAATGAACACCCTGATACAAAAAATAAGAAAGGCGTTAAACATTGCTTGCCCTAGTAATCCATCACCGCTCCCCTGGCTCCTCAGTTTTGTGCATTTCCTGTGCTGATGATTCCTAAGTGACAGAAATGTATATATTTCATTCCACTGGAAAAGGTGCTCAACAACAGTACCTATGGAGCAAAATACCAATAAACGCCGATTTATTTGTATACTCAATTAGTTGGAAAAAGAATACCTAAATTTACAATTTCTCAGTGCCTAAAAATAGAAACTGTAAACATAAAGGTGAATCCTGTCAATAAGCAATTGAGAGCCAAGCCATGCATAGCCATGAATGTTAATAGTATAAGCTTGAACCAACTCCTATACTTGACCAGATGCCAATGTAAACATTTCAAAGTAGGAGTGATTAACTCCCTATACTCTAGGCTGCTGCATCGTGAAAGGCTTGGAGTCTCTTTATTCATTTGTAGACAAAAAAGAAAGTGGAACTGTGCAGGGGAGGGGGGGGGGAAGAAGAGGGGCTGGAATAGGGAGCAGACCTCTCCGTTCTGCTGCAGACTTCCCCTTCCTCTCTGCTTCACAGAACGTAATACCCCTGCTGCTCTGGGATCTGAAATAAAGTGCTAGGCCTTTCCCCCAGAAATTAAGCCCTGTTAATACTCTCCCAAGAGAATGTTACAGGAGTCTATAATAGAGATCGCCGAAGAGTGAGCAGTCATTGCCCGATGAGGTGCCTGTAGAACATGACAAATCTGACAAAGCAAATGTAGCTAAACATTCTTTCTTTGAACCACAACGGCAATTTGACCAAGAATCTAAAGAAACACACAAATGAAGATTTAGATGCACCCTTCTCACTGCTCAAGATGAGTACAGCAGAAAACATATGATTTAAGTGTTGTACAAGATACAATTGAGGGTGAAGTAACTTTCCCAAGGTCACAAGGAGTATCGGTTGCAGATGTGGGATTTGGACCCCGGCTCCCCTTGCTCAGCTCTGCATGCTAGCTAATTTTGTTTCATTTCTAGCAATATGCCCAAAGAATTGCTTTCTCTTTCATCTCTTCTGGAATATGACCTGCCTGCATACCTGGATCACAGAATACCTGCCTGTTCACGCTATCTCCATAATAACGCCAAATCTACTCTTCACTGCCTCCAGTGTTCCACCTGCACTGCGTGATGGATAGTTTTCATTTAAGTTCACTTCTCCGAGATTGTAGCAGCTATGCTGAGAAAGCATGGGAGTTTTGTCTGCCAACAGTAATCATTCTATGAATCTCAGCAAGTAAACAGCAGAATGCAATGTGCCTGCTAGCAGCGGCTAATCCATCAGCTGATTGCAGGAGTTGTCAGCAATGAAAGATTTCCCCCTGAAAGACACCTCTGAGAATGCAGCAATCGGAAGAAATCTATAGGCCACATCCATCAAGAAGAGAGGACTGCTGGCAGACACAAGAGTCAAGTGTAAACTTTTGCTTGTTCCTAGTTATCCCAGAGTGGCCTCCAGTGGGCCAATGGAGACCTGGAGATCTTGGGGGGCCCAACATGCAGTGGTGATGGCTAACGACTCCGTCTCTCCTCGGAAGCTGGTCTGATGGTGGTACTTCTCAAGTAGCAGCTAACTATGATATCATCTGTTTATAATGCAGGGTTTAAACAGGACTAGATTGCAAAATATCTGACAGTGTCCACTCCTTGCTCCCCCTCCCCCCCAATCTTTAGGCCATAGGCACATGCCTCATTTAGTGTCTAGGCTTTGCCATGACTACAACAGGTGTAGAGTGAAACATACACCTCAGTTCTCTTGTTATTTATTTATTAATGTTTGACTCGCACCTTTCCAGAAGTACCTTAAGGCGGGTGCACTGGGTATTCCATTTGGGTGTGTCAGCACGCTAACGAAACTTGGGTTTTGTTTAAAGATTTCCAGAGTGCATGCCAGGGCTCAACAAACCCCAGGCACCCGTTTGCCATAGCAAACAACAAAATCATCAGACCTGGCACCTTGGGCTTACATGCAGAGCACAGTAGCATCGGGCAAGGCATTGGCCAGCACCAGTAGTATTATCATTCAGAGAGGGCATGTAATCAAACTGTGACTGTGGGCAGAGTGGCATCATCATGCAGAAGCAGCCTCTGCAAAGCAATGCTCGCTGAAGGCAGACAGGAGGGCGGCAACGACAGCAGCAGCTCACCTAGAACATGTCTAATCTGAGGCAGGCTTAAGGAGAATGGGAAGTAGGATCTAAATAAAAGTTTCAAATGGCCTATTTTGCATGAGGGAGGAGAAGACAGATTTGAAAGAACCTACAGTGGGGGAGGAGAGGGTTTGAGACAGACTGTTCTGGGAAGGAAGGACTTGAAAGAGACTGCGGGGGGGGGGGGGAATTGAGAGAGACTGCGGCCAAGTCTGGCTCCTAGATTTTTTGGGCTGGCTCCTAGATCCTAAAATAAATTGTTAAGAACTGGTGTATGCCATGTTATTTGAGTGTGAAGGCTTCCACTGGGACATCAGCAGACACAGAATCCATTTCTATTAAGACTCCTGCCGTCACAGTACCGAGAGCTGTCTGTGATGATTAGGATCCGCAGTCCTCTGTCTGAGCTCTGGCAGGGTCTCAGGAGCAGTTCTACAGCCCCCTTTCCTGATATATTACCTGCTTACAGTGAATAGCACTGAGCAATAACCACAGGGAGTAGACACTTCCACCCCCCCCCCCTCCCCATCAATTCTTATTATGCTTCCTCAGTGACAGCACACTGTCATAACGACATTGGGGCCAAAGGAAAAGCCTCTGTGCTGCTGAAATGCTTTGTGAATGGTTTCCTTAGATGAAAAGACACAAGGATACAGATAACGAGTTGGATAAATCCAACATTTTTCATCCAACTGAATTCCAGCGTACTTTACAATGGCAGTCTACCATGGCAACTTCGGGGCGACAATAGTATCTACTCATGGGGAAGTTCTGCTCAAAAATGTGAAAATACTGTGCATGATGATATTTTAAAATTCAGCAGTCTTTGTTTAAATAACACAGTATAATCCCTGTTCACTCTCCTGTTTATCAGCCATGTGTGTTAAAACTCTCCTGTCCTCTGCTCTGGTTGTCTTGCATAGACTGAAAGATGTATTTAGCAGGGCCTCTCTCTTACATATATACAGCACTGTCTACATCTTGTAGCAGTATACAAATGCTAAGTAAGTAATAAGATGCAGTATGGAAATATATATTACTCAGAGATGCATAATTTGAAATAGTTTGTGCAGACTTCTGTCATAAGCCCTGGCCCTAAACCCAGGCTTGACGTTCTCCAGCTCTCTTGTCCCTTAGCCTCAACCCTTCAATAGGTTCGATCTCTTTCTCTTACCACCACCTCTCTCCTCTCCCCTCCCTGCTTCTCACTAGCATCTTTCTTCCCTCTCCCTATTCAGGCCTCCAACTTTCTTCCCATTTCTCTCTCTTATCCCCCCCCCCCTAACTCCAGCTGTTTACTCCTATACAAATTCTCTCTGACTCTCTCCGTCTCACAGAGGCTCACCTGCTTCTCCATCAGTCTCATACTCCACCTTCTACAGTCATCTAGCTCTCCCCTCCCCCTCCCCCCTCTTTCTCTGCATGACCCCCAGTTTTATCTCTGGCTTAGCCCTCCCTTCAGCTAGCTCACTCTACTAGGCTCCTCTCCTGAACATAAGACATGTCATATTGGGCCTGACCAAAATGTCCATCAAGCCCAATATCCTTTTCAAACAGTGGCCAATCCAAGTATCTGCCAAGCTCCCAAAAATTGTTCCTTTCTCCATTGCAGCAAGTTAAGTGGACTCTGCTACCCTTTGAATTGGCACCTACAGTACCAGCCTGTTCTCTTCAGGCCTGAGTAGGCTGGCACCTGCCACTGTAGCCTCCTCACTTTGGACTGGATATGCTTCTTCTCTCTGGGCTGTAGCTTCCTACATTTGGGCTCTTATCTCCTAGTCCTCTTACAGAATTTGCATGGCAGGGGGAATTCTCTCAAGTGTGTATTGCAAAATTGTGCAAAAGTTTACCAAGCAAAAGTGTTACAACACTTGTCATCTACCTTAGAAAAACATTTACAAAACACTTCACAGCGTCCAGTTTTTATGCATGCAAGGCCTATTAAACTCTCACAAATCAGGAGAAGGCTTAGCATACACAGGGAAAGGGGAGAAGATAGGATGGGATTTGCAGTTGAAGAGGCTGATATATGAAGCTGTGAATATTCACCCAAAGGAGGCATGATGCTCTTAGAATATATGTGAAAGGGCCAGAAATGCAGAGAAATTCCAGACAACTTAGTCACAGGATACGGAGGTCTGCCCCCCCCCCCCCCCCATTTTCTTACCATCAGGGATGATGCAGCAAAATCACAATTTCAGTCACGTGAGATAGGCAAGTTCTGTGAGACCCCCAGAGGCTCTGCCTGCCCTGTGCAGTTAAAATCATGTTATTACTGCACAAATCCCAAAGGTAGGCATGCAGGTGAGAGACTCTCGTGCACCTTAGAAAAACATTGACACCAGAGTTTCTGCATTTTACATGTTTTTCTACATATAGCATCTGAGCTGCAAAAACATTTTGAGAAATCAGCTTTGCAAGCCATACACGTTCACACGTCAACATTTGTTTAAGTTCATCATTAATGAACTGATGTGATGCAAAACTATTCAAAGCAACTCATTAATAATACATTTTGAACCAAACCTGCCTGTGAAAACAACTTCACAGACTGGTTTTTCCAAATAACTACACCCTATTGAAATGTATTTAACTTTTGCAGCATTGTCCTTGGGAAACATTTTGGCACGAGTTTCAACTGAGCTCCTTTGCATAACATCCTAAATAAATAACTATTCTCTGTGCACGTTTTCTATTTCCAATGCTTCCCTACTGCGGATCCTGTGCGCGCTCCATGATTTACAGTCAGACATAAGAAATAATAAAGCACAAACATACATAAAACAAAATCAGAGCATATACAGAACAAATATGGTGATCTTTCCACAAAACTCTGCACAGCTTAGTGCATCAGCTTTGAAGCGTCACGGTAGATCACTTAATTCAAACTGGGCACCTGCCATAAGAAGAAATCTGCAGCCAGATCCATATGTACAGCACAGCGACATCTCACTCATAAGCACAGCAGAGGCTTTTCCCAAGACAGCAAAAAGATTTGTGAGATTGGCAGACATTTCACAGACTTAGTGGTGCTGGGATCTGCTAATGATAATTATCATGGAGGTGCACTTTGCTCAGTGTTGCTTTTCAATGCTTTTATCCTTGTGGGTATCTTGATACAGGATGTCTGGATTGCATGCACGTGTTTCTGGAGCTAGAAAGTGAGTTTCCGTTGTAATTCTGTCCTACGGCTTTCTCCATCCATCCATCTCACATTGCTCTGGGATTTTACATGCCAGATGCTGGAGGTCATTGCAAAAGAGGAAGGCCAGCAATGAGATGGATTGATACCATAACAACAGACATAGATGCCACTCTATTGACAATCAACATCCCGACAGAGTTTAGGACAACTATCCAGAGGTTCATCATGAGTTGGTACCAACTCAACGGAACTTAAACACAACAACACGTTGGAGAACAGAGCAATAAAGAGTTGGAATCCACTCATTATACCACTACAATTTATCTGAACTCTTACTGTGATCACACAAGTATTGAGAATAGCTTCAGGGATGCAGCAGATTTCATGTTATTGCAAATGTGCAATCTCCTGCCCAGACTAATGGAGGCAACTTGTGTCATTATCCTACGGATCAATAGCACTGCAGGGAAGGAGAAGCAGCCTGACGTCAAGAGAGTATCCTGGCTTTTCATTTGCACCCAATGGACCACCTGCAGGCTCTGGACTATTTCCCTGGACTCCGCTTGTCTGAGCTGTCAATTAAAGTATTCGTAAAAGACATGAATGCATGCAAAGTCGTCAATATAGTTGTAAAGGTAACAGTGAATAAAGATGAAGAAAACTGGCATCTATCTCTCTGCTGAATACCTGACCCATGCATGCATCTATCTATTTACCAGCTGAATATCCGACTCATACAGTTGTCTACATGTAAATCTAGACAGATATCTGTATGGATCAAGTATTCAGCATATAGAGGTGGTAAAAAAGATCCAGTCTTTGTATTATATGCATATGGATTTTTGAAGAAGGGAAACAAGTAGCCTCAAGGCTACTATACAGTATCTTCTTTGGAGTGTGTGCTGATCCAGTAGCAGGTATCACAGTTCTGTGAAGACTCCTACCTACCATGAAACTATAGTGATTATGTAAAAGGAGTTTTTTTGGCAGCATACTTGCTATGAGATTTTAGAGAAAAATGAAGCAGCTTTTCAATTGAAGATGTTAAAAATAACTGGGTCAATAGCAAAGTTCCGGTTAATGGCATCTACAGACCCAGACCTGGCACCTTGTGCTTTCTTTTAAAAAAAAAGTTACCACTGGCCCTCAGAACGTTTCCAGTGCCCAGATCTCCTGTCCAGCAGCACACAGTGACCAGGACACACCCTCTATGACCATGAAAGCCTTGAACCTATCTTCCAACTGTTTTCAAGAAGTTGTTTGCCCTGGAGGATCTAACTGGGGTTTAATCAGTTACTAGTTCAGGCAGCAAAATATGTCCTGTATGGACCTGAAACACAAGGAAATTAATTGCATGTGAAAAAAGTATTTCATATGCTCAATTACGAAACATTAATCAAGCATGAAAATTAACTAGGATAATTTGTCATTGAAAACCAATTTGTACTTTACTAAGATGGATGAATACTAAGGCTGTATGTTTCATAGCTTTGAGTTCGTTTCCTGGATAGTTGCTTCTTTCTGGACTCATCGGAGGGACAGAACATACAGAGATACTGGTTCTCTTGGACGCCTGCTCTTCTAAAACACAAATTGAGATAAATGGGGTTTAGCCCTTTATGTTTAGGTTTCCTGTGTTACATATAAAGCCCGTCTTTCGTGATATCCTTAGTGTGTAAGACAGTGAAGACCTGCCTGATTTAATCCATGATTCTTTAGAAAGCGTATATTTTCATGATCATGAAAAACGTTTTTTTGGGGGGAGGGTGTTCCTGGTTTAAAATATGTATTTTCTTCTGGGTTAGGAAATGCTAGATTGTCTTCCAAGGAGAATGTTTATACCGTTACTAATAGAATTTCATAATGGAGCAAATGGCCTGAGCTGAATTTTCCCACACTGGATTGATTTAGTGCTAGCCAAGGACCTACCACCTGTCAGCACCCCTCAGCGAGGTCCCATGTATCAGAAGCAGCTGGGTCAGGCATCAATAGAGCATTTGCACTGCTCTAGAAGCAGCCATAGGACTCAGCATACCTGCTTAGGGGCTCTGTCACCTTCATTCATAGCTTTCCTTAAACTCTGGCAATTATGTGTCCCCCCCCCCATCCCACTCACACCTTAGGTCAAATGACCTCTAAACATCCATAAACACTGGTAGTGAAGAGACAGGGCCATGGCTTCGTTAAAGAATCAACATATATGCAAAATACACATCCTACATCCCAGCCAGCCGTCCCTCTGTCTTATTGCCACACAAAAATATCCAAACTATGCTTGTTTGTGTCACCTTATGCATCCATTTCCTTCCCAGCCTGCACAATCTGCCTATTGGTATGGAAATCTACTAGCACTCTCCCTATTTGCAAGTGTATCTATTGAGTGAGTCTCCTCCATGGGCTCCCCGTGTTCAGGTCAGAAGCCCAGAACCCTGCAAGAAGTCGGGGCATGGTATGATGATGTAATTTCCAACCTATGAAGCAGTGCCAAACTGATTTTTGGTCGGGAATGATCCTGTATTTGGCCCCATCAATAAAGCATTTTTTTGTGTTTGTTTTATTCTGTTTTAAGTGTTTAGATTGGTATGCTAGTCTGTTTGCTTGCTGGCGCTTTTCTAAACTGGATGGTTTAAAAATCTTTAAAATAAATCCATTCAATAAAGAAATTTGTGTTTTGACACACATTTGGACATGAGTTATGCAGATTTCATTAAGGTCACGTCCTCTTTTGTTTTTGCATCTCCTTCCCTCAGTCTGTTGTCCACTGTGTTCATGGTTTATCTGTGTCATTTTGATGCCTATATGCAATTATGATGAGGTTTTGCCCTTCAGCCGTTCGTGCTGTCTGCATATTTTAGGTGTTCTTTTACTAAAGTCCATTAAGATTTTTCATTTAATGCACATTAAAGTGAAAACTAATGTATGTCAAGTGCAAAGCCACTGTGGGGCTCCCGGCTGTTATTGCATTGATGTGTAGTCTAATATATAGCACAACTAATATGGGTGCACCTAATGCCACTCATAGAGGTATCGCTAGATGCCCCCATAGCCACACTCCACTCATACCCTGCTCATTTCCCATCCCTTCACATGATGGGCAATTACCGACTAGTGGATATCATAGCTACGCAGTAAGTTACCACGGACAGTTACCAACTGATAAAATGTGCAGGAACCACTTCGCAGACTTTAGTAAAAGAATCACTTAGTGTGTTAGTGTGATGCCTGCACAAGGCTCTAATAAGGTTTTCTTCAACTGTCTGTGTTGTTTTCATTCTTTACATGGGTTAGTGAGGAAATGAAACTTTATTAATGCTGCTGGTATTTCTGCTTTAATAATCTTTGCATGCAAGTACAGATCCTGCCTACAGAATGAACATAGTAACATATGATATGACAGCGCATAAAGACCAGTATGGTCCATCTAGTCTGCCCGGCAAGACTAGATGCACTTGCCGCTTTTTGCAGGTCACCCCTCCCCATGCCTTTGTTTACGGGTGTATCCACCGCTCCTTGTAGGTCACCCCTATTTGTTGAAATATAAGAGATAGTTATGTTTATTTTGATTTTAACCTGTTGCTATAAAAGGGATCCATGTATCTGTCCCATGCCATTTTGAATTCTGTCACTGTATTTGCCCCCACCACTTCCACCAGGAGGGCATTCCAAGCATCCACCACCCTTTCAGTGAAAAAATATTTAGTACCTCTTCTTTTCTGCTGGTAATTCCTCTTTGTATGCAACCCAGCATCCTTCAGGTTTTTGCTGCCACCTTGTCGCACTGTTTCACCACCTTGAGATCCTCTGAAACAATCACTCCAAGGTCCTTCTCCTGGTCCGTGCACATCACCCTCTCACCCCCCTATCGCATACAAGTCCCTTAGATTTCTGCTTCCCAAGTGCATGACACTGCACTTCTTCACATTAAATCTTAACTGCCAAGCATTATACCATTCTTTCAGCTTTTGTAGATCTTTCCTCATGTTATCAACTCCCTCAGGGGAGTCCACTCTGTTGCAAATTTTTGTGTCATCTGCAAAAAGACCGACTTTTTCATTCTGCACCAGATTACCAGTAGCAATGTCTGAGCACCTTGCTTGGCAAGTAATGAGAGTTTTATTAAAATGCCCTTGGGTCCAAAGCTCTAGAAGATTTTGACTTGGAGGTGGGCTGTCTACCAAAAACTACTGTCCAGGTGAAGAATAACCAGTGAAATCCCACCAACTCCATCAGAGGATATACAAATGATCCTTAATTATGAAAAGGCAGATAGATTAGCCTTGTGGTCCTTATCTACCATCATCCGTGCGCCTGTGAAGGGCACTTCCCTGTAAAGCGCCACACATTCAACAAAAATTATTCTTATATGTTCCAGAGCTCTCAGAACTTAGATCCAAGGAAGCTATAGAGACTGGCAACGCACAGATAAGACACTGACAAAATATACTCGGAACAAGTTATACGTTGGCTGGCTTTGTGGCTTGATACTATCCCCAGGTTTGGGGCAGAATGAGGGTAGGCTTGATATTCAGTCATTGTCTACATAAGTTATACATGCAAAGTGATATTTTAGAAATGACATCCAGGTGAAATCTGGAGCGTCCAGGCAAAACATCCCAAAAAATGCCAAGGACATTTATGTTTCGTCCTGATTTTAGCAACTTGGACGTCCCTGAAATGGGTGGTTGCATGAGCAGCCTTATAGATGTCCCCACTACAAACACTTGGGGGGGGGGGAGACATCCATCCTATGCTGAATGTAAGTCGCATGCAAGCTATTTTGCATGTGGAGATATGCATCAGCGTGCCGAACCCACAACAAGTGTTCTTATTTCCCTGCTGTTTATGCTAGCATGGAAAGTACAGGGGACATTAGAGTATCTTTCTCTCTATGCCTTCCAGGTGTCTGGATGGCAGAACGAGAGCTTTTCAGATGCCTATTCATGCCCTGAGCCAATAGACATGGACGGTCCCACTAGTGGGCGACACAAGCTTGTCGTTTCTGAAATTAGGAGCATGCATCCAACTTGCTCAGAATGCTCCCGGTCACACTTCCATCACACCCCCTGTGTGACTTTGGCATCCTTGTCTATAGAACCAACTTCTAAGGCTCTGGAGATGTCTTTGGGATTTGGATATGTGTGTGCCCATTTTCAGATGTTTAAAGTAGGAATAAGACTTCTAGAATAACCCCCTTACTTAGATCATATGGGGAGTGTTAAAGGCGAGGAGGCTTAACATGGCTAACTCCTCTGCTGGAGTTGATCCTGAGATATGCAGAGCTGGTGAAAAAGGCTTTTGACATTATAACAAGTTCTGTAACTATCAGCAGGAAATGTAAATTTGGCTTGTCCTTAGTTGTTTCCAACGCTATTACACAGTATAATAAACAAATAGCTTTCCTTTCCCATTTCCACACCCTGTGGCTACATGTTATATTGGAACAAACAAATTAAGAACAGAAATGCAAGCGAGAATGTAGGGCTTTCAATATTTAGCATATGATTGTACTTGCAAATTTGGGGTAATTTAAATGTCACATACAGTGCCGAGTTCGGCGGGAGACATATCAGAAAATTAATCTTGATTAGCAGACCTGGCTTGTGAAATGAACTTGGCACGAGAAGACTTCATGCCATGTAGATTTCTGGGCTCTTTCGCCCATTCAGCTCTTTTTCTCCATCGCCTTTCCTGGCTAACACATAAAGGAAAATGAAATGAATCTTAATTAAAATATGAACTACTTACTTATCCAGTTACAGAACGTAATTAGCTTGGCCTTCCTTGAAATTCTCGTGTAGCGTCATCACGGGCATGATTCCTGACCCCTTGGGCATTTGCTCTGATTTAATGCCTACCTAATTATCCAAGTGCTCCTTATGAGAGTATGAATGTCTTATTTAATTGGAAAAAATAAAACAAAAATAAAAGTAAGGGCTAGCTTAAATAAATCTCTTTGTTTTAAGTTATGCATTTGGGGGCGGGGAGGGAATAGAATAGCTGTCTCCAGAGGTAAGGGCTGTACTTGTCATTTTAAAGGTAGAAATCTGAAAGCTGGGCATCCATTGCGATTCATATTTCCTAACACAGGCCAGCTGCTTGTGCCGACTTTTCCTCTGCTCAACCACATAGGTCCGGTTTGCCCATCTAGTCTTAGTTCATAGGCCGAATTTCATCTCTTGCCCTGGCTTCAAGAAACAGCGTTTTATTCTACCCTGGTGGTGGTGACACACTGAGAAGAGCCAATCTGTAAAGCAGTAGGGGAGAGGGGAGGGGGGGGGTCCTTTAGGATGACAGGCATCAGAAAAGGACAAATAATTCTCGTTCTTATGCAACCTTACTTGAAATGAGACTATGAGAAACATGAACACGCTGGTGTGATACAGAATTCCGTTTCTAGCATTGGTCCTAATGATGACGTGTTATTTAAAAAAAAAGCTAACTGGGTTCTCTGGACACCGTTATTTAGGAAATCATTTTATTTTCGAAGGGCTGTAGTGTCTGGACTCTAGTGTGGTTGATGTCTTTGCATTAAAATACAGTGTTCACATGGACTATCCCATTGTCTGCACAAGTTACAATGAACAAGGTTAAGTTGCTGACCTTGGCTGTCATCGCAGGCCCAGTGCTTGGGTGTTACTTTTGATTCAGGTGGTGCTGTAATGTGACCACAGCTGAAGACAGTAGTGAAGAACGCCTTGGTTATACTTTGAATTATTCACAAATGGAAACCTTCTGCAGACACCGATGACTCGGGAATGGTGCTTCAATCATTTGCAGGATACGGTAACTCTACCTACGTGCTTCTGCCCATTACTATGCTAAGCACCTTGCAAGTAGTACAGAATGGGGCGGTCCGAGTTTTAGTTGGGGCTCGCCACACCAATCACCTCTTCTCAGTTCTACATGCTTTGCAAAGCCGAATTAGATTTCAAATCTTGACCCTAGTTCACCAGGCCTTGAGTGGAGAAGCACCTTCTATTTCAGTATCATCGTGGAAATGCATGAACCGTTACATACACTAGCTCTGCGAGTCTGCTTGTAGCACTTGTAAACCGCTCTAATGCCTTTCAGCTTGGGCGGTGTATCAAGAAATTAAATAAAGATAAGATATTCCATCATTTTCATATAGTATAATCAATCGAGGCCCATGTGTGCGTCTCCACTGTCATAGGGCTAAGGCTGGTGCAAAGGTATTAGGTGCCCTAAAACAAAGCAAAAAAAAATTCAGCTTGTGCCCATAGTGCCCCCCCCTCCCCCGCTCCCCAAGATTTTGATTATTAAACCCAGTTGTAATCATCTCTTCCAGAGCAATCATATAAGAGCGTATATTTGGGCATCACATTTTTAAATAAACTTACATAAGGATGGAGATTTCAAAACGCCACTCACAAGGGTGGATAGTCCATCTGCATATTGTCCTTCCTGCAGGTAAGTCAGCATTGGTGAGTTTTTGAGTTTGTCCATTAATTTTCTCTCTCTATAGCTGCTCTGCAGGGCCCCCCCCCCCACCCCGCTGACCCCAGTAGCTGCTGTCCTAGGCCACCACCTAGTTCACCTAGTGGTTAGACTAGAACTTACTACCACTAAAATTAAGAAATGAGATTTCTGCAGCAATGGCCAAAAAGGCAAACAGAATGTTAGGAATTATTAGGAAAGGAGAAGAACATAATAATGTCTCTGAATCTCTCTATAATGCGACCACAGCTTGAGTATTGTGTACAATTCTGTTCTCCGCATCTCAAGAAAGATATAGCAGCATTAGAAAATGTACAGAGAAGGGTGTTGAAAATGATAAAGGGGATAGTACAACTTTGGGCTCATTAGCTTGGAGAAGAGGCACACAAGGGGAGATGTAATAATCCAGAGTGGAATAGGTAAATGTGAATTTATTGTTTGCTCTTTAAAAAAAGTACAAAGACTAAAAGTAAAAGTACATTGAAAACAAGTAGAAGAAAATATTTTTCACTCTGCTCATAGTGAAGCTTTGGAATTCATTGCCAGAGGGTATGGTAAAAGCAGTTACTATAGCAGGGTTTAAAAAAGATTTGGGCAAGTTCCTGAAGAAAAAAGTCAATAGATTGTTCTTAAAGTAGACCTAGGGAAAGCCACTGCTCTTCCCTGGGGATAAGTGGAACTGGTTACCTTTTGGGACCCTGCCTGGTACTTGTGACCTGGATCGGCAGCTGTTCAAAACATGATACTGGGTTTGATGAACCTTGGGGCAATTCTTATGTTTTATTTTTTTGAACTGTTTTTTGTTATACCCCTTTACATAGAGCAAAGATGGGAGGATTATTGTCAAGAGATGATGGAGTAATGGGAGGGGGGGAGTTTACACAGTTTATGGAATCTAATCTTCCCACACTTTGACTACTGCAACCTTTTGCTTCAAGGCCTCCCCAAATATATAATCCAACCCCTCCAGCTAGCAATGAATACAATTGTTCGCCTACTCTTTAATGCCACAGGATCAGAGCACATTACATCCCTACTACATTGGCTACCTATGCATCAATGAATCAAATTCAAAGTTCTACTCACAACCTTTAAAATCTTACATGAATTATCTGCCATCCACCTGCAATCCAGAAAACACCTGACAATAGAACTCAAAGATAAAATTTCCTTAACACTTTACTTATACCATCAATGTATGCTAAGGTTTCCCTTCACAGTAGAGGAACGTGATGTGTCCAAGGATAGAACAAAATACATGTGCTTAAAAAGAGGCTTTTATTTACAATACCAATGGATGCTGCCCACCCTTACAACCTCAAATAGATCCTTCTCATTCGTTGCTCCAGCAATTTGGAACATGCTTCCAGATGAACTTTGTGCCATTAATGACTAACTTTAAAAAGAAGCTAAAGACACATCTGTTCTTTGAGCATTTTACAAATCTTGATACATAACTACCACTCCTCAACCTCTACTTATTAATTCCTGTAATATACTTTTGTTCCAATGTTTTCCTTTTTCTTTCTGACTTTATTTTCTATGTAAAGTCATATTGACATTGTTGTTCATTGTAAACCGCATAGACTATTAGATATGCGATATGTAAGACTAGCTAAATAAATAAATGTACAACCATATTTAGAAAGAATCTTAAAGCATTACTGTTTCAGCAAGCGTTCCTCTGATACTGCAGCTAAGAACAGATTCAGAGGATTCCAAAGCTCCACTACTTACCTGCTTCTAGGGAAAAACAGCATCACGTATGTCTCTCGTTGATTTATGTCCAGTCTAAGAAGGAAGGAAGGAATTCTGCAGTGTTATTTCTATTGTAAACATGTCGCTCAGTGTGGTTATGGAAACTGAGTCAGACGATCTTAAGGCCCATGACCACTGGAAATAATGTCACGTTTGATAGATTTCAGAGAAGCATCATACATTAGATGTTTACAGATATTTTTTCTTTTCATTTAATATATATTAATTTTCATCATAAAACTGTTTGCTGCTTTGAGTATGTATGTGTGGATCAATACTGTAATGCCATACGCGGTGCGGAGCATTCGGGACATGTCGCTCCTTGATCTCTTCACACGAACACTATAGTCCAGGCTGTGAATCCAGTCCAGGTTTTCCCAAGCCCCAATGAGCAGTTCTCCTAATTTAACAGCAGTCCTGTGGTGGGGAACCTCCCACTAGAGGCTAGCCCTAAAAACACTGGGCTTACTTCAGCAACAGTGCCGAGCGTGGCCTTTCCTCTTCAAAGCACAAAACATCAATAGTTGTCAAAAACAAAAGTAAGTGTCACACGTAGTCCCAGCAAACAAAAGGTAACGTCCTCTTCACTTCTCTCACTCACAAGTGCAAAGGTGGAAGCTTGGGACTCTCTTCCCTCCCACAAACAAACCGGCATTATGGTCTTCCTTAGTGCAATAGCGGTGCAGCAGCTCTTCCCCCTCCTTCAGGTTCTATGTCAGTTTGCTGAACCTGCCCCAGGGCTAAATCATTCACCACTTCAATCACAGTACCTCCATGGGTTCAAGAGAAGTGTCCTCTTCATGTTCCTGTTCTACCATGGCTTCCCCCTGGTCTGCTCCAGAAACACAGGGACCTTTTCAGAAGCAGGGGTAGGCTCCTGAAGCCTGCGGTTCCTTCCTTCCAGAGGCTGCCCCTGCCCCGCTTTTTACACATATACTCCAGCCACAACCTAAGGCCTTGGCTGCTTGCCTCCTTCCCCCATTAAGGTGGCCCTTGCTTCCCTTGGCTCTTCTTCTTGGGCTGCTTATTGCTGGAGCCCTCTGCGTGTTCTCTTAATTAGATCACCTGACCTTTTCTGTAGTGGAGCTTCTTATCCTAAGGAATTCTGGGACTTGTAGTATGACTAGCCCTGCCATGGTATTCAAAAGGGTTTAGCTGGTTAGCAGCCTGGTGTTCAGTGGCACTAATCCCCACAGACTGCCTTAGAAACATGCGGTTTGTTTCAGGACAGTCTATGTGGAGAGCTGCGGTGGTCCCTCTGGGCAGTGATATTCAGCTGCTAACCGGATAGGAAAACGGCATAAAGTTAGGGCAGGTTGATAGCTGCCCTAACTTTATGCGGTTCTTGACATATGATTACCTGCTGAATATTGCCACTAATGGGAGGAAAAATGAAAATGGCGAAACCAGATATCAGTGCTGGATGCCACGTAGGCTTTGGTGCTCAATATCCAGTTTTCGTTTCAACAGCAGCAGCCAGTTGCTTTAAAACTGCTGATCACCATCACTTAATATTGACCCCTAAATCTTTCAAATAAATAAATGTTCCACCCTTAGCCAGATTTGTCTCTTGGGAAAGACGTCTTGAGAAGTCTCTTTAAACTCTGCAGCTTGGGCACACTTTCAAAACAGCATCAAAGCTGCTAAGAGATGGTGCTCTATTGTACCCAGCATGCCCACCTCCCTCGCCAGCCAATCTCACCCCATCCTTCAGCAACACTGCCAAAGAAGGCCTGATCCATCAAGAGCTGTCTCCCAATGTCTCCGTAGGGAAATATCGATTGAAAAATCCGAGTGCTAATTCTGTCAGTAGTTGAAACTGCAGCATTCCCTGCCCCCCTTCTCTTTGGTCTTGTAGTATTTTCCAGAGTACTGTGCAGGAAGCAGCATAGCTACACT
The DNA here is from genome assembly GCA_033557465.1 of Ichthyophis bannanicus. Taxonomy (NCBI): domain Eukaryota; kingdom Metazoa; phylum Chordata; class Amphibia; order Gymnophiona; family Ichthyophiidae; genus Ichthyophis; species Ichthyophis bannanicus. The sequence continues at coordinate 127,230,831 of CM066049.1, forward strand.
CTACTGCACATTTGTGTTTCAGCAAGGCTTCATGTGGCACTAGTAATGTGCTCTGTCATTTACAAGCGTGGGGAGAGGCACCAACCATCCCCTCACTTCTCCTGGTAGCCATCACCTAAACTAGTCACCGCCTTGCTGCATCATGGGAGTCATTTTTACCCTAGTCAGTCCCTGGAGTGCTGCACTCTGGGAATTCTTTTACCACAGACAATGCTGCTTGTTCTACCATTCAATACCCAGAGACGTAGGGAGCTGAGGACGAAAACAGACACTAGAAACATGATAAATGACGGCAGATAAAATCCATCCATCCTTCCTGTCCACACCAACTGCTAAGCTGTACCCTCCTTTCCTCTCCCTCAGAGATTCTCTATACTGGTCCCACACTTCTTGAATTCAGATCTAGTCCTCATCTCCACAGCTCCACTGGGAGGCTGGTCCCTGCATCCACCACCCTTTCTATAGAGAGACGAGTGTGTAGAATAAAGAACTTATGTAGACATCTCTCTTGCAGCTCCCTAGAGACAGATCCAGAGGAAAGCAAGCATAGCTGTCTGGCAGCCTTTGCCTCCCAGTGGGGAAATTGCCTTTATGGTCCTGAAGGGCATCAGGCTTAGATCGATACCCGAAGTCTGAGCAGATCATCTTGACCTTTTTTGTCCTCAACAACCTTATCTAAGGTCCTCTTAAACATGTCCCTAGATTGGACCAGAACCCCTTTCTCTGAAACACTGCACAACGTTTCTGTCCTCATGAAGTACACGTCTTATGGCTCTCTGAGGGGGCCATCCCAGTCCAATTATTGCGTGACTGCCATGCTGCTCAAGTAATTTCTAATTACATTCTCTTTTGCTATAATGCACCACTAGCTGTATAATTATTCCATAATGTGAAGTCTTTAAGATTGCAGTGACACATCATTTCATGTAATAATAATAATGTGTTACAGGTTCTTGAGATCCAGGAAATAAAATTGTATAGCTTTGTTATAACGTGTTTTGCAAACATATTCAATTAACAGAGGAATTATCCTATATATATCTCGGTGTCAGTCTTTTAGCAGGACCAATATTTGGGATATTTTGGGAGTGTGCAATCAGTGTTCCTCTCAGAAGTTCTTGTTGGTCTCTGTGTTGGCCTAGCCATAAGGATTCTAGTTATCATTCTTTAATATGTGCACAAGATAAGGCATCAGAGGAAGATCAGCTCCATTTCCCAAGGCTCAATAAGAGTGGTATGGCTGCTGTGACACTGAGGGAGTTATTTGAGAAACATTCCCACATCCAAAGAGCCGAGACATGTAGAGTAAGATGTGTCTCGATGCAGTTTCAGAACCTGTGTTTGTAGACGTGGGACGCTCACCATGTAAAACGAGTCAGGAAGAGCGGGATTGGTGGAGAACGGGAGTGATATGGGCAGGACCCACCTTGCAGACGTGGATTCCTGATTTTACAAATCCATGTCTGGAAAAAATATATGAACATTGGCATTTACACCTGCCCACAGACATGAGTGCTTGCCGACAGTGTTCCCCCCTCCCCACTCACATCTCCAACTCAAGGAACACTCTCTGGCAGCCCCCTCTCACCTGAAGCAAGTATCCAATCCCCCCTCCTTGAATCCCCCCTGAGGCTGCAAAAAACCCCCTTGCCCTGAAGGCACCCACATATAATACTTTGAGCCCCACAATGATCTTCTCTCCCCCACCGACCTGGGCTGACCGGGGTCATTGGCTCCTTCTCAGCACTAGGTAAGAATTCAAAATGGTGCTGCTGATCCCTTACAGTAATTGAGTGGGGGACCAGAAGGACAGGGGATAGGACACTTGCTTTGAGTGGGGGGTAGAGGGGAATGGATACTTGCTTTAGGTGAGGGTGGGAGGAGGGATCAGCTACTTGCTTCAGGTCAGGGGCAGGAGAGGGTTGCCAGGGGATGTTGCTGGGGAAGGGGCCCTGACTTGTAGTGGTACACTGCTATGCCTATTGTAATTGGCTGCTCTGACATCTAAGTGGGGGGATTTCCATTACTTGTTTTCCCTTGTGCAGCCTCCTAAAGCTGCTGCTTCTGCCAGATGTGCATGGGTGTATCTGAACAGTCCTGCAGTGGTTTTACAAAGGCTTTATGTTTAGAGAAACCTCTGGTAAAATCCTGATCTAATTCTCCACATTCTAAGATAGACACGGGGATTCCCCTTCACGCGTTTGTTATTTTATAAGTGAATATTTAGCTGAAGATTTAGACTTCTAAATTTGCTTGAACATAGGGGGAAAGTTTAGGCGCCTAACTTAGGTGCCTAATTTAGAAACTCGGCTTTTCTTGAATTTTGGGCTGAAAATTGCTAGAGGATTATGCAAAGAATGACATGAAAGAAAAGCATAACATTTGCCTAAGAGGCTATAAACTTGTTACAAGACAAAAGCTTTATAAAATGATCAAAAAACATAAAAAACAATCTTTGTTGCAATTCTTATTCTTTTCATACCCGGATGGCTGCCAGGGAGCGTCTGGAAAGTGCTTCATAATGGGGCTTTTTCTGCATGAGCACAAATCAGTATTACAGGAGAAAGGTCATCAACTCAGGATCCAACACTGGGCCTTCTTAAAGGCATAGTCACAGTAACTATGCAAATTAATTCAAATTAGTTTCCAAATTGTTCTATTTTAGATAATACTTTAAGATGCAATAACAGAGAAGATCTTTCTGTAATTTGTCAACAGTGATTTACAGTAACTGAGTTCATGCAATGTGTCTCACCTCAGTATAAACCAAAGGGATTCAGTTTACTTATCTTTTCACTGCTGTGCATTGCTTGTGATATCATTACAGTTCAAAGGAATCAACAGGAGCAGAGCCAGCCCCAGAATTAGTTCAAGGTATTGGCACCCTGTTGTTGTTAAGTGCCGTCAAGTCAGTGTCGACTCATGGCGACCCTCTTGATAGTCGTCCTAAATTGTGTTCGGTCTTCAGTCAGGCAGCTTATAGTTTATAGAGTGGTACCCATAGCTGCTGTTATTGTATCGATCCATCTCATTGCTGGCCTTCCTCTTTTGCATTGACCTATCTTGCCAAGCATGATGTCTTTCTCTAATGAGCTCTCTCTTCACATGATGAGTCCAAAGTATGAAAGTCAAAGTCTTGTCATCTGAGCTTCTAAAGAAAGCTTAGGTTTGATCTCCTCTAGTATCGACTGGTTTGTTCTTCGGGCAGTCCATGATATACACAGTATTCGTCACCAGCACCATAATGCAAAGGCATCAATTTTCTTCCTATCTATGTTTTTCACTGTCCGACTTTCACATCCATATGATGTTATTGAAAATACCATGGCTTGAACAAGTCAAATCTTTGTATGGAGAGAGACATCCCTGCTCTTGAGAATCTTGTCTAGGTCTTTCATAGCCATTCTGCCAAGAACAATGTGTCATCGGATTTCTTGACTGCTTGTTGCTTCTTTATTGATAGTTGATCCAAGTAGGTTAAAGTTGTCCATGATTTCAATTTTCTCTCCATCAATGATGAACTTATTCATTTTGCCATTTGTCAGGATCTTTGTCTTCTTAACATTAAGGTGCAGGCCCATTTAAGACTATATTCGTTGATCTTGAGAAGCAAATGTTTCAAATAGTCTTCACTTTTAGCCAGTAATGTGGAGGAGTAGCCTAATGGATAGAGCACTGGCTTGGTAACCCAGAAACCAGGGTTCAATTCCCACTAGCACTCCTTGTGGCCTTGGGCAAGTCACTTAACTCTCCATTGCCTCAGAAAAATCCAAGTTATCAGTGTCCCTGTTCAATGTACATCACCAAGTTTAAGTTTCAATGTAAGCTGCTTTGATTGAAATGATAAAGCAGTATATAAAACTTATAAAATAATGTGTTATCATCAGCATAGCAAAGGTTGTTGATGAGTCTCTCACCAATCTTCACACCTCTGTTGTCTTCATGCAGTCCTGCTTCTCTGATGATTTGTTCTGCATATAAATTAAAGAGGTAGGGGGGAAGTATGCAACCTTGTCATACACCTTTGCTGCTTTTAAACCATTCTGTTTCTCCTTGTTCAGTTCAAACTGTTGCTTCTTGATCAGTGTAAAGGTTGCACAATAGAACGATCAGGTATTCTGGTATACCCATGTTTCTTAATGTGGCCCAGAGTTTGGCACCCTAGGCAAACCTTGAGCTTTACACCCTGTCAAAATCTATTGTTTAGCTTTGGATGCCCTGCTCTTTGCTGCCCCATAGAAACTGCTGCCCTAGGAAGCTGTCTGGTTTGCCTTAGTGGTTGGGCCAGCCCTGAACAGGAGTAAAGGGCACATGTATTCCAGTGAATTGTACAGACCACTGGGAGTTACCAGTAATCAAAATGGCTTTCCCTGGAGATCAATGAACTGAGTATTAAAGTCTTATGTTAAATGGAAGTGTCAGTTCTCCTTTTACACACACACACAAAATAGTGTTACCTCTATGACAGGGTATGACGTGTGAGATAATTCTGTGCTTTCCGGAAGAGTAGAAGCTATTTTGAACTTTCAGAGCAATGGATTTCCCAGTTAAAACTGAAGATTTCTCTGCAGTACATCAATTAGCATGAGGAAATGTGAAGGTCAAGGAAAATACTGTTAGGCTTTGGGAAATGTGTGGACAAACATCTTGAGTTCAGCTAGGGCTTGATTTCCACACAAATTCAGGTTAGGAAGCTTTTTGTTAAAGACGTGCAGGAAAGAAACAAAAGCCAGCAGACAGTTTGCAAAGTGCAAACCAGCACTCATGGAGACAGGTTTGAGAATTAAATTCCTGCATGCCCTCATTTTAAATGGCATTGAAGCACTGCCTTTAAGTCAACGCTGACTCCCAGCAGCTCCAGGCTTTTCTTGGCAGTGTGACTGGAAGTAGATTGCCAGGCCTATCTTCCAAAGTAATGGAGGGTTAAGTGACTTGCATAAGTCATGTTCGTGAGAATTGAACACTGGTCACTTGATGACCAAGCCAGTGTTCAAACCACCAGGCTACTCCTACACTCTGCTCTGAGGTAAGCAACATGAAATCTGTTTCTTGGTTCTCATTAAACTATAAAACATTCTCCCATATGAGTGCAATGCTCTGCTACTGTTTCTTCACAAATGCTAAAAAAGCAACAAAAAATGTGGTCTTCCAAAAAATGATATAAATAATATTAATCAGTTTATATTTGCAATGCATGTTTTTGAGTCAATGCTGACTATGAGCTAGCAGCTCCTGGTTTTCTTGGTAGTGGGATTGGAAGTAGATTGCTAGACTTGTCGTCCAAGCCAATAGAGGGTTAAGTGACTTGCTCAAGGCCACAAGGAGTGTTAGTGGGGATTCAACCCTGGTCTCTTGGTTACCAAGCTAGTGCCCTAACCATTACTTGTTCAAGCTACTGTATGTTTAATGCATGTACAAACTCTCACATGGTACAAAACGTGTGCCATCTGGGTTTGATGGAATCATCACAATATGGTGATCCAGGTATGTATGCAATGTTACGTTCCCAAGCTGTAGTACCGAAGAGGCTGTGTGCGTGCACCACAGAAAACAACCTGGAGTGCAGAAAATTTGGTAAGTCCTTTACACGTTCTGGTCCAAAGGAACCACAGGGTCAGGAAAAACAGGAAACAATTCATCTGATTTGTCAAATATTGCAGTCTAACTTTTGTTTTACTTTAACAACACACAGACTGAAGGATTCCCTCTGCTTCTTGAAACACTGCACCTGCTTTTGAGTTACTGAAGCCTTTGATCAATAAATGTCATTTGCTTCTGTTTTGACATTTGACAAATGGCAAAAGATGATTGTTGGCTTCCTAATTTAAAATGGAGTTGCCGCACTATAGAAACGTGTCTTGCCACCTGCTGACACAAGCCCAGGGAAGTGATTCTCATGAATACTGACTCAAAAGATGTTTTTTCCTGATCCGATCCTTAAGCTGTGCTCACTTCAGAGACCCTTGAATGATTCCTGCTCTTGCTGTGTATTGGTGATACTTTAGTCCTCATATATGGTTTTCTCTATTCTTGCCAAATCTCAAATTTTCCTAGGGAAAAGCTAGAAAAATATGTTCTAAGCAACACTCATGCTAAACTGTGCAGGGGTCCCCTGGCTGTGCTGCAAGATCACTATGAAATGGGCTAAGCACAGGTGCGTTATTCCATGCTAACAGGTTCTGGGACCTTCCGTTTCCTTTAGTAAACAGAACATCTTGTCCAAGTCTCCGGGCTTCAGAACACACATCCCCGGGTTTCTCCAGCTGGGTTTCCATGGAACGCTGTGGGCCTAATATTCACTCCGGCATCAAAGGACATGGTGAAAGAAATTCTGGGAGTTATATTCAGTAGGAATGAGGCTAAAAAAAATGCCTAGCTGTTGCCACTTTGAGACCGGATATCCAGTGGTGAAAGCTATGTGGTTTCTGCTGCTGAGGATCTGGGGTGGATGGACACCGGATGCTGTATCCAGTTAGGAGACGATGTTCTGGTGCTAAGGAGCCACTCACCTTTCCTTACTTTAACTGCGTAAGCTGCCCAGAATAGCGGCAGTCACGCCCCCTGCTCCACCTGAGGATAGTCTGCGGCACTGACCAGTTACTGCTGCAGAATATCGTGGTGACCGCATTCTAGACACTTAACAGGTCTTTGTAAATGTTTGTCCCCCCCCCCCCTTGTTTTAAAAATGCAGAGTCAATATTTATACTGGGGAACACAAGATAAAAGTAAGATTTGAAAGTATTCTTCCTAGAAGATCATGTAAGCTTGTTGCAAGACAGTGCTCTGGATGTTCTTGATCCGCCTATGCCATGTCCTGTGAGGCGCACTATACCCCATCCCTGGCTTTCTTCCACTACCCGCTATCTACATTCCTGTGCCCATTCAGCTGAGCATACTTGGCTCAAATCCCGCCCCCTTGTGGACTTTCTACACTTCAAATTCATGCTTGTCTCTTTCCAGTCAGCCATAGCACTCGCCAAACAAGACTATTATGTCCATCTGATGAACTCTCTTGCCTCTGACCCTCGCTGTCTCTTTATTGCTTTCAACTCTCTCCTCAAGGTGCCTCCGCCTCTGACCCCTCTCTCCCTTTCTGCCCAAACCCTGGCTGACTATTTCCATGACAAAATCCACAAGATCACCCTCCAATTCCCCACAAAGTCAGCTTCTTCCCCTCCTTCCCCTCTTCACTCCCAACTCCCCCTCCCACCCCCCACCCACCTCTGCTACTCTTTCTTCCATTTCTATGATCTCTGAGGAGGAAACCACACACCTTTCCTCCTCCAAATTCACTTCCTGCTCCACTGATCCTATTGCCACCCGTCTCCTAAGCCCCATCTCCTCCACTGTGGTCCCTTCCATCTCTCATATTCTTAACCTATTGCTCTCCACTGCAACTGTCCCTGCAGCCTTCAAGCATGCTGTGGTCACACCTCTCCTCAAGAAACCTCCACTTGATCCTACCTGTTCTACTAACTATCGACCCATCTCCCTCCTCCCCTTTGTTTCTAAACTACTTGAACGTGCGGTTCACTGCCATTGCCTTGGCATTCTCTCTTCTCAAGCCCTCCTGGAATTTTTACAGTCTGGCTTTCGTCCTCTACACTCTACTGAAACAGCTCTTGCCAAAGTCTCCAAGGGCCTTTACTCAGTCCTCATCCTTCTTGACCTCTCTGCTGCTTTTGACACTGTTGACCACAACCTTCTCCTTGATACCCTGTCCTCTCTTGGCTATAAGGGCTCTGAACTATCCTGGTTCTCCTCTTATCTCTCCCATCACTCTTTCAGTGTTTGTTCTGGTGGATCCTCCTCCGCTGCTATCCTGCTCTCAGTTGGTGTACCCCAAGAATCTGTCTTGGGTCCACTCCTTTTCTACCTCTATACCCAGTCCCTTGGTGCGCTCATCTCTTCCCATGGCTTTCAGTACTATCTTTATGCTGACGACTCCCAGATCTACCTCTCTACACCTGAAATCTCTCCGGCAATTCAGACCTGGATCTCTGCCTGCCTTTCTGACACTGCTGTTTGAATGTCTCACCACCACTTGAAATTGAACATGGCCAAAATTGAGCTTCTTATTTATCCCCCTAAAACCTCCTCTTCCCTTCCTTCTTTCTCAGACTTTGTGGATAACTCTCTACTCCTCCCTGTTTCCTCGGCTTGCAACCTTGGGGTCATCTTTGACTCCTCTCTCTCCTTCTCCACACACATCCATCTGATAGCTAAGACCTGCCGTTTCTTTCTCTGTCACATCAACAAAATCCACCCTTTCCTTTCTGAACACACCACTAAGATACTTATCCACTCTTTAATCATCTCCCAACTTGACTATTGTAACCTACTCCTTACCGGTCCCTCTCTGAATCATCTCTCTCCCCTACAATCTGTTCAACACTCTGCTGTGCAGCTAATTTTCCTCCAGCCTCGTCATGCTCAAATTACTCCTCTTCTCAAGTCACTTCATTGGATTCCTCTCCGTTTCCGCATCCAGTTCAAACTTCTCCTGCTGACCTATAAGTGTATTCACTTTACAGCTCCTCACTACCTTTCCTCTCTTATATCTCCCTACACCCCTCCCCAGAAACTCCGCTCTTCTGGCAAATCGCTTCTATCTGTGCCCTTCTCTTCTACTGCTAACTCCAGACTTCGCTCCTTTCACCTTGCTGCTCCTTATGCCTGGAACAAACTACCTGTGTCTGTACATAAGGCGCCTTCTCTGGCCCTTTTCAAATCCAGGCTGAAAACTCACCTCTTCGCTGCCATTTTTGGATCTTCTTGATCTCCTTTGTGTTTCCCTACCATTCCCCCTAGATGTATCCTCTGTCTACAGCTACTGTGCTGTTTGTCTGGACTAGATTGTAAGCTCTGATGAGCAGGGACTGTCTCTTACATGTCTGTGCAGCGCTGTGTACATCTTGTAGCACTATACAAATGCTCAGTAGTAGCAGTAGTAGTAGGGGCTATTAGAAATCAGAAAAATGCACCCCAGTGGGAATAAAGGGCCTAATTTGCTAAGCCTTTTTGCCTAGAGGTAGAGAATTTAGAAAAAGCTTTACCAGATTATGACCTACTGTGTTCTGTTGAGATGGGTGAGACAGATGCTGTGAGCAGATACCTTCACAAATCCCTTTCTCCTCTGCTCACATCCTTTGGCATTCCCTCAAAAGAAAAGTACATTTTTTCTCATTACACCTGGACCGTGAGATGGGGAGGAGGCTGGTCACTGGGAGAACTTGATCAATTGGAAAGGGTTCTGCAGAATGTTTTGCAGGATTATAGTATTTATTTTGACTCATGCCTTCCCAGTGGTAGGTCAAGGTGCGTTATGTTCAAGTACAGTAGGTAGCTTATTGTCCCCAGAGTGCTTCCCTGAGGCAATGAGGGTTAGGTGGCTTGCCCAAGGAGCACCAGTGGGATTTCAGCCCTGGTCTTGCTGGTCCTGGGCTGCTGTCCTAACCACTAGGCCACTCCTCCACTCCATGTTTGGCTAGACAGAAAGTCCCAGCAGTTGTGCCTTTGTTTTAAAAAAGCTATATTCTATCCATCGTAGAAATTCTAGACGGACTACAGTAAATATAGACATTGTGTTAATTAACAATTATCATATGCCAGGAATAGACTACCTGAGTTGGTATGTCAGGCTCCATCTCTGGTCCTTTTCAAATCCAAACAAAGAGGCTGCTTTTGGATCCTGACCCCCTTATTCTGCTGTTTACCATCCAGCTGTATTATAGCCATTTCCCCTTAATTTTACCCTAGTTCCCTGTTTGTTTTGTTTGTGTCTTGAATACATTGTAAGCTCTCTTGAACAGGGACTGTCTCTTACATGTATGTGTACAGCACTATGTATGCCTTGTAGCACTATAGAAATGATAAGGATTACTAGTAGTAGAACAAAGCATATAGCAAAGATTACACAATGTCTCCAAACAGATAGGAATGTGAAATAAAACAAAGACACTACCATAAGACAAGCTAGTAGGAGATTAAATAAGTCTACGTAAATGATGGAAATTAACCTAACATTCCTGTATTAACTAAGGATTTTCCCTTCAACATACACATGTTCAAAAGAGGACTTTAGTATTTACTTTCTTGTGCAAACTTAGAAAGTCAGTTTTAGATCTTAAATCCATGTTTAACCAATTCCATGCTTAACTCTACCCGCAGAACCTTTAAGCAGTTCTGAGAGAGCAGACACCAGCACGTTCTTTGCGTTTCTGCCAGGAAGGTAATACGTCAAGGGATGCACTAACTCTAGAGGAGCTGGAGCATGCAAAGGGCTTTCAGTTCCACTCGCCATTCAGTAGGATGGAAAGAGACCAATACTGGAGTAACAATAGAAACAGAAAATGGCCCGTTTGTCTGCCCAGTCATACCACCTACTAAGTTCTACAATCCTTTCCTCTCCCTCAGTGTTCTTCTGAATTCAAATACAGTTCTCATCTCCGACACTTCCACTGGGAGGCTGTTCCACACATCTACCACCCGTTCCGTAAAGAAATATTTCCTCACATTACTCCTGAGCCTATCCCCTTTCACCTTCATCCTATGAGCCCTCATTCCAGGTCTTCCTTTCAACTGGAAGAGGGCCCCTTCCTGTGCATTTATGCCATGGGGTACTTCAACATCTCTATCATATTTACTCTCTGTCGTGGCATTTTACATGGCTAACTGTCCTGGTTACCAGTGTAAATGCCTTATCCATGATTTTCCAAAGGTACCGATAGGGGCAGTACCTTTGGAAAATCCCGAATAAGTCCCTAACGTGCCCACATGCTATGTGGTTAGCATCAAGGTGTGTTCGGTGCATTCCAGGGGGAGCAAGAGCAGAGGAAAGGGCTAAGCAGGTAGCAGCAATTTTCGATACTACCTACTTAGCCCTCTGCGCCTTAAAGATAGGCAAGATTTTTCCTCACCTATCTTTAAGGTGCAGGGGCTAAGTGGGTAGCATCGAAAATCGCTGCTACCCATTTAGCCTCGTCAGCTCCGGGCGCATCCAGCCAAACCTGGATTTTCACTTCCGTCACTGCAGAAGTTAAAATCCGGGTTAAGGGGGTTGATGGACAGGCTATGCGCCGATGCGGCACATAGCCTGCCCAACTGAAAATCGGGCCCCATGTTTATATTTTTTGAAGATGCGGTCTCCAGAATTTATACACTGCTCCAAATGAGGTCTCACCAGAGACTTATACACAGGCACCATGACCTCCTTCTTTCTGCTGGCCATTCCTCTTCCTATGCACCCAAGCATCCTTCTGACTTTTGCTGTCACCTTTTCTACCTCTTTGGCCACCTTAGGATCATCAGAAACAATCACCCTGAGGTCCTGCTCTTCTTTCATGTATTGAAGTAATTCACCCCCTATACTGTACAGCTCCCTTGGATTTTTTGCAGCTGAAATGCATGACCCTGCATTTTTTAACATTAAATTGCACTAAATTCTTAACCATTCTTCAAATTTCACTAGATCCCTCCTCATCTTATGTAAACTTTCCTTGGTATCTACACTAATATAGATTTTGGTATCATCCTCAAAGAGGCAAACCTTACTTACAAAAACATTTTAAAAAATTGGACCAAGGACAGATCCCTGAGGCACACCGCTGGTTACATCCTTATCCTCAGAATGAGCTCCATTTAACTGTACTCTTTGTCGCCTCACGCTCAACCAATTTCTAACCCAGTCGGTCACTTTAGCATCCATCCCTAGGGTGTTCAATTCATTTATTTTATTTATTTAACAGTTTTTATATACCGTCTTTCATCAATTCAAGACGGTTTACAGGTTACAAAAACGTAACAGCATGGCACTGCTGTTCTACATGGAACAGAACTTAGCTGACATTTATAAGTCATTTGTGTGGAACCGTGTCAAAGACTTTGCTGAAATCTAACTACACCACAACTAGTGCTCTCCCTTGATCCAACTCTCTGGTCATCCGGTCAAAGAAATTAATGAGATTTGTCTGACAAGATTTGCCCCTATTAAAACCATATTGCATTGGATCCTGCAATCCACTGGATTCTAGAAACTTCACTATCGTCTGTTTTAGCAATGTTTCCATTAATTTTCTCACCACAGAGATCAACGTAATGGGCCTGTAGTTCCCTACCTTTTCCTTACCTCTACTTTTGTGAAGAATGACCACATGTACCCTTCTTCGGTCCTCCGTGACCACTCCCATCTGTAAAGTAGCATTGAAAATGTCATACAGAAAAGGTTTCAGAACTTCCCTAAGTTCCTTCAGTACTCTTGGATGTATCTCATCTGGCCCAATTGCTTTGTCTGTTTTTTGTTTAGCTAACTCCTCATGAACACAGTCTTCTGAAAATCATTCAAGATCCATCCCACTTCTGTTCCTATTTATGTGTGTTTTCTGAGGTCTCACTCCTGGCCCATCATCTGTGAACACAGAACAGAAATATAAATATTTGTTAAGTAATTGCGCTTTATCCTCATCAGCTTCTACATATTCCTCCCCTTCACCCTTGAGTCTGACAATACCATGTTTACATATCCTCCTGTCACTAACATATCTAAAAAAATGTCTTGCCTCCCCATTTTACTGCATTATTTTTTTATTTGCATATTTGTTTTTCTGACTACTTTCTCAGTTTCTCTTAGCTTTTTCAAATATTGATGCTTATCTTTCTCTCTCTTGTATTTTATGTAGGCCATCCTTTTTTTCCTCACCTTTTCAGCTATGTCTTTCAAGAACCATAGTAGCCTCCTTTTTCTTTTACATTTATTTACTTTTCTAACAAAAGGATTATTGCCCTTAAAATATCTCCTTTCAGTTTTGGCTGCTGCTTTTCTACATCCTCCAGCTGTTTCCATCCAGCCAAACAATTCCTTGAGGTATTACTCCATCTTGAGAAAATTAGTTGTCCTGAAGTCTAAGAACCTTACTTTTAAAATGAACCATCTCTGCCCTTGTTTTAATACTGAACCACACTATTTGATGATCACGGAATGTGAGTTGATCACCCACTGTAACATCAGAACCCAACAAGTACGTATGGGACCTCAGATATCCCAGACCTATAAACAAGAACAAGGTCTCCCACAGGACTCTGCACTTTCAGCCCTTTTTTTAACATTTATACAGCCCCATCTACACAATCTTCAAAAATTTTCAAGTCAATTACCATATTTACATGGATGATATTATGATATACATTCCTCTCAACACCACTAACCCAGCAATTCAACAAATTACAGATTGTTTCTCAGAAGCAGCAGATTGGCTATCATCCTAAAATCTTAAGATCAATTTCAGCAAAACAGAAGCACTTTACATAACATAGAACCAAAACTTCACCCCCCCCCCCAAACATGTATTTCAATTAAAGATACAAACATAGCTGTCAAAAGTGAGGTAAAATACCTCTGAATTATTCTAGATAGCTCTCTTAATATGCTATCACACATCAAGCAAACAACAAAAAAGTTTTCTATAAACTTTGAATGTTGAAACAGCTTCGTCCACTCCTTTACCCCCAAGATTTCAGATCAATTATCAACACCATTATCACACCGCATTTTGACTTCTGTAATTTCACACTACAAGGACTATTTAAACAATCCATTAGACAGCTTCAGATAGCCCAGAATGTCGCAGCAAGGATAAGCTCAAACATCAACTTAACAGAACATATTATGCCATTATTATATAATCTTCACTGGCTCCCAATCCAATGCTGAATACAGTATAAAATACTCGTAACTACTTTCAAACTTATTAAAGACATTGCTCCATCATACCTCAACACACTCATCTCCAAGAAAAATAACATTTGTAACTAACGAGAAGGTAAAAAAAACAAACTAACTATACCAACTGATTTCAGGAAATCCCAAAAAATGACCAACAACAGAGCTTTCTCTCACTTCTCCCTTGCTCACTGGAACAATCTCCCAGATAACATAAGATCCATAGATGACCTTTCCACTTTCCGAAAAAAACTCAAAGCCCACCTGTTCTCCCTATACTTTGGAAACATAAATGTTGATGCAATCACAGACCACAACCATTCCACTCCTTGATTAACACCTTTTACCCTCGCCAAACAAAAAATACACAAGATGGCTCAACCCAGACATAACCAAAACCGAAACAAAGTAAAACAGCTGATTCATACATGTATATAGCTTCACAGTTTTTGTTATTATACCAAAGTATATTGTTATACTAATGTACATAGTTAATTGTTCTATGTAATGAATAGTACCATTTTGTACAATTCAAAGTTTTGTTCACTGTAAACCACATTTGATCTCCTGGAAAATGCGGTATAAAAATTTCTAATAAATAAATAAAATCAGAAACACTCTCCCCATTCATAAGCAGCAGCAGGTCCTTTATAGTCCTCTTCCACGTGGGTTTGGTTACTAGTTGCTGGAATGCTGTAGTTCTCCCTTTAAAGAATTCAGGAGCTCCTTACTTCTAGATAGCACCTTAGTAGGGTTGCCCCAATCCCCTGTCAGCAATACTTCTCCTTTCATAGCAATACTGTGAATGTTTTCAGTGAAATCTCGGTATATCTATATATTACAGCAATGTAAATGGATGTTTCTTCCCTCTTTCGGGAGTGCCTCCTTTTTACATCTTAAGTCCCTTAAGCAGTTCTGCTGCTTTAATATTTATTTTTACATAAATAGTGTCACTTTTCCTGCCTTTCTTCCTACCCTATCTTCCTGAATAAATTATAGCCTGATATAATTATATCTCAAAAATAACATCAACACTCATAAGCGCAGGAGAAAAGACCTTGGTAACATAGCTGTCCCACAATATATGCAGTTATTTACTACCTCTAAACCGCCATCATGGGTCTAAAATCTCCACTTGGAGGTCTCTTTAATAACACTTTGGTGATATGATTAAAGAACTGCTGAGGTTTTGATAGATTATTTAGAGTGTTCCTCACTAAGGCGGTTATGGTATAATCTAACTATAATTATATCTCAGTCATGGTTCTCCGAGAACAGTGTTTCCGTGGCCACCACAGAATACCTGAACAATACTCACTTTGAATTCAGATTTGGAAAAGTCAAGTAATTAAACCTGAAATGCAAATTCAACTTGGATTATTTTTATTGGCCTCACAAGAATGATCTGAAAATAAGACTTGTGCTCGTCTACTATAACATCACTTATCTTGGTCCAGCAGATAAATACTGTATTCTGTATTAAATAAAGTAAACCCTTAGTATAGTTAAAGCTTGTCATTCTTTCCTTGATATTTGTTTCCAAAAAGGATGGAGTAATCTGCAGGAAGGGCCCTAGTTAAAGACCAAGCTTCAGAGGGCTTGGAGAAGCTGGATTTCATGAACAACAGTCTCACTCATGTTTATGGCTATGAAGGATTATTATAAGACTTGAAAAAAGAGTTAGGCATTGGATCAAGTATTGATTTTGCAAGAATCAGATTTGAAGATTTGAAAATGGCAAGACCTGATATGACCTGCCCATGGAGGTAGTGGGGATCAGCACATAGCAAATCATAGGTACGCTTAGGACAGATATGGAGGACACTGGAGGATAAAGGCTTCAGGAGCTAGCTAAAAGGAATGGGGGGAAGAAAGGATTGTATTAAGAGGCCATTTAAAATTAGGAGCTTAAAGCATTTGAATGCCCACCTCTGCGATAAGCAGTATGGCAATTTAAAAAAGGGTGTATTATCTTAGGGATCTAAAGGTGTTCTCCCATTTTGTGACATGGAAAATGCTCAGTAAATTGGCCCTAAATTTGAAGAAAGTTCTTCAAAAATCTTGTAAGAAGGATGCATTCTAAAGTCTAGGAGTTTAAGTTGAAAAATATTAGCTTGGCTTCATTTGGATATTTTTCTGCAAGAACTGTTTGCTTAATAGTGGAATTTTGCTAATGCAAACCTAGCGCGATGCAAATGAAAACAACACAAGAAATAGGGCACCTGGAAAATAGAGTTTTATTAGGATGTTTGTTGGTTTACAACACCTTACCCTGTCCTCAGATCTGACTCTTCAGTTTCATAACTAAATTATCAAAAGCAGGCATAAATCTCTAATCCTCCTAAAATAAACTAAATGCTGCTAACCATTATCCATGGGATATAATTAGGATTCAGTATCAAAAGGATGATTGCGAAATTAGCTGGGCGATTACCCAGGTATAATATGTGGAAAAACACAGGAGGCAATTGCAAAGATGTCAAGCAGACATAATAATCCCGCTTGAGTACAGGGAAATAACTAGGCAACTCTAGTCAAACACAGGCAGTTTCACATAGACATCCATCCTGATATTTCGGGTATTTCTGAACGCTTTCCATGCTGCCCTACTGTTAGAGAGACTCAACTGTTAGGAATTTCTGATATTAGATCCCCGTGGTGGCGAATAGATGCTGTGGAGTGCAGGTAGGCAGGGGGCGCCAGGATAGGAAGGGTTAAGGGAGGCAGGCTTCAGTAAAAGGGACCCTTTGTCTCTGTAGATAAATGATGACAGACCTTCCCAAGAAGATGGCAGTCGCTCTGCAGAAAAAACAAGGTTTTGTGTGCCTAAGGAAGAGATTCAAGCAATGTGTCTAATAATTATTCTTAATTAAAGAAGGAAGTAACCTAGAAAAATCAGGTGTAAAACTGAGTCTGAACTGAAAGCCAAATGCCATAACATGGGCCGATGGTCCAGCGGGAGCCTATTTTTGAGGCCCGCGGCACCGAGATCGCCCTCTTGACCCTCCAACAGAGAAGAATAAGATACGGCTGCTCCCCGCCCTTCTGCCCCTTTCATAAAGGGACACAACATCACAGCATAGCCAAGGAGACCAGTGCAAATAGGGGCGTGAAAGGGGGGCCTCACAGCCATGCTAGGGATGAAGAGGGAATGGCCCGGAGCAACTTGTCCTCCCCTGGACAGAGTAATGGGCCGCAGCAGGAACAGGGGATAGACGGAGCCGCCCTCCACATGGTGCGGGGAGGAGGGAAGGGAGGAGCCCAACATGCACACAGGCACAAACGGCTCAGATCTGACCTCAGACGGGGTAGGATCGGAGCCGGAAGATGGACCCTGCTGCAGCAAGAGTAAGGCGTGTTTCTTTCGGCATGCCTTACCTGAATAACATGTTAAAGGAGGCGCGTTAACGATAGGAGGAAAAGGGGCTGGGCTTTAGACAGCTCCACATCCCAAGGCTGTGGGTCCCCTCACGAACCTGTTAAAAGACTGTATAAAGAATGTATAAAGTTGAACTGATTTGAATGGAATTGTTAAGTGGAATTGTTAAGTTGAGATGGTTTTATAGATTCTATGTGAGTTGTATATGGATAATCAAGAATAGATACTCGTGTAAATTAGGTGATGTTGCAGCCAAGAATTACCAATAAACAAGTTGTAATGTTGGCCCAAAGAAGCGTCTGGCTATTCATTACAGGGAGGGGAGAGTAATAGGGAGACATGTCTTCTCTCTTGCCTGGCTGGGTTTAGAGATTTTTTTTTATTTGGGATTTGATTAAAGACTCAGTTTTTTCCCTTTGCCATTTCTAATATAAAGTTTTAGTACTCCTCGGGGCATGTTTGCTAAACCGCGGTAACCTTTGGAATGGGATTTTGCGCCAGGTAAGCGTGCCGCACTAAATGTTAGGGTACGATCCTGTGCTAAACATCCCATGCTAACAGTTTAGTAATCTAATCTTAATTTAGTTTAATTTAATTTAATTACATTTATAATCTGCTTTTACCATCCAAGAACATGCAGGGTACACAGCCATATTGCTCATACATATAAAATCAAAACATATGATGAGATTTGCATGCTAATGAAATGGTGCATATAAATCTCTCTTTGTCATATTCGTTGTGGATATCCTGAACACCTGATTGGCTGGGTGGGTCTCAAACACTAGCTGAGAGCCCGTGATTTATAGAGCTGTTTGAACTCTGCATGTTTCCAGAGGTTACTGCAATATTTTTTCTCTTGTGTTTGAATTCAGGTTCATTAATCCATGACTCTGTGGTAGCACAGAAAGCAAAGAGGGCTACCAGTGGACCCGTGTAGAATGGCTGTAAAATGAACTCAGCTTTGATTAGTTAGACAGCATTACTAAAACTTTTAGCATTTTTATCAGTGTTATGGCATTTGGCCTTCAGTTCAGACTCAGTTTTACACCTGATTTTTCTAGGTTACTTCCTTCTTTAATTAAGCATAATTATTAGACACATTGCTTGAATCTCTTCCTTAGGCACACAAAACCTTGTTTTTTCTGCAGAGCGACTGCCATCTTCTTGGGAAGGTCTGTCATCATTTATCTGCAGAGTGACAAAGGATCCTTTTTACTGAAGCCTGTTAGCCAGTTAACATGCATGTTAGCACTTGTCGACTCAGCCAGGAACACTAACGCAGAGGTTTGCCAACTACTACACACTAAAACACAGACTAACCTGCCGTCATGGCGTGTGGCATGGAGAGCTTATTACCACTACTGCCAGGCAATTGTAACACAAGCTCACGTAATGATTCGTCTATGGGCGTTGTTAAGTGAACTCATCTTACTGGAGCGCACGTTACAGTGGCCCATCACGTGTTCACTGCTGGGAACGTACTGGTCACATCCCCGACAGCTAATGTGCAGGCTTTGCACTTCATGTATGTTGGTAGCACATGTTACGTGCAAAACCTTTGCGGATGAGTTAAAAAGCCCCAAAATGATTCTTAAGGATGAACCGTGTCTGGTGCTATGAGACTCCTGCCAGGGCACTGATAAGCTTCCTTTAATTAGCAACACTCACACAGGGTGAATTTAATTGAAAGGTCTCAGGCAGAATCAATGAAATAAGATTCATATGATGAGTTCCTTGTCCATGTTCGCAGGGATATCATTAAGCACCATCAGAGAAATTGTCTTGTCTGCTGTGAAAAGAAACATTACTTTCCCTTCTGTCTAAGCAAACATAGGTTCCCACTGATCTACTGCTCAACTTTTCAAATAATTTAAAGGTGAATTAACACAGAGGTGTTTTATAGACCTTACTTGCGGAGCTCAGGATTAAATAAAAATTTCTAAATAGGTAAAAATAAATATTTGAGGGAATGTCTTATCTACATACAAATCAACAGAAAGAGAGAGAGAGAGATAACAGGCTGCTTGCACGTTGCAGACTCCTTTGTCAATGTCCATTTGTGAGGAGTGACGCAGCACTTAGTGCTACATCCACAGCATGAAAAAGCCTGTTCTTTCAATTCATTCAGAAGTAAGATAAGTGGATGGCGTTTTTCCATTTAAGGCTTAGCTCATTTAATACATTTCACCCTCATTCCTTTTTTTCAGATGGTTTGATATGAGGCTTCACTTCACTAAATTCATGGACTTGTAATTATACTGTAAGATCTCGTTCATTTAGTATGGGAAAATGAGGACTGCCCAACTTGTTATAAAAACTGAAGTTGTTGATGGCTCTCCGCATGCAAGATTGCTTGTGAAACAGGCTTTGTTAGCTGCCGATGGATTCGTTTTCTAATACTAGAAGGTCACATCTAGTCCATTTTCTTGTTAACATTTTTGTGCTCATTAATATGGTTTAGAAGGACCGGCCTGGTGTTTCAGTGCTTATGCTGCACACTGCCCTGCAGAGGACTTGGGTTCAATTCCAGGGTCTGGACTCTGCTTCCTTCAGTCAGCCAAGAGATGAGAATGCCAGTAACATCTAATAACCAGACTCATGTTATGGGGTCCTGATGGGAACCAGAGTTTGTGGACTGTCACTGCAATGAGATGTAACATTTAGGAAAAACCTGAAGGTATCTGGGATTCTGTCACTCAGCCTGGCTTATTGGCAGAAGGTGGCTCTTGCATTTGCCAGGGATGATGGGGACCTAAATAAAAACAGACTTCTGCTCTGGATAAATCTGGAAGAACTTTTCTATGAAATCTCCTGAAGGGAAAACTTCCAGCCATAATTGTTGATTGGTAAATCATCAGACCTATTTTTTGTTCCCAGTGTCACAGAGTCATAAACACTTGAGCATTAATAACTGAGCTCTCTAAAGAGACCAACAGAAAGAGGGAGCCAAGATGACATCAGGGATGAATGTCTTAGAGTGAGCTCTACTTTTGCTCCGATACCACGTGACTTTGGGTCTATCTTTAAACCCTGAAGAGAGACCAGCACCCCAATAGTCTGTTGGTGATTACCTCAATGGAAAGGCCAAGGTGCAGCCACGAGGTGACATGGAAGCAATGCATCTCAGTCTAGAGAGGTATCTTGTTTTGAAATCCTCCCCCATGGAAATTCGTAGAGATCAGTGGAAAGGTTTTGTTGTGGAGAGTGGCTCAGCCTGCTGCTTTGACCATGGAGTTTCTCTGGGAAGCTCTAATGATTCTAGATACTTCTCTTCAAGGCATGGTAGTGAAATTTAGATCTGCATACTGAGTCCCAAGTTCAGGCTCATTGGATAGGGCAAGTTGAAACCAGAATTGATAAAATAGAGATTCATCAGGTAGAAATTAAGGAAATAGCTTTGGTGCAACGTAAAGAAAGAGATGTATGATCACTCTAGGAAAGATAAGCTAAGGTTTCTGAACCTTCTCAAATGCCCCTTAGGGGCTCTTTTACTAAAGGGCACTGTGGTGTTGCACCTAACATGCCAGTAAGGCGCTAGTTCACAGCAGGTTAGGGTAACACCACCGCATTAACTGCAGGGAGCATGGAAAACATGTTCCTGGCATTTACAGTAGTGCATGTGGTGTTACCATGGCACAACAGTAGAGCAGGTGCACTCAACGCCACCTATGGAGGTAGCAGTGAGTGCACCCCTGCTACTAGCTCATTGTGTAGGTAGCGTGGGTACGCTGCGTGTACAGAATTCACCCCACCCACCCTCTGCCTCTTCCCTTTCCACTTGCAACTTTAACATGCCATAGACAGCACTAACTCTCATGGCTCCGCTCCAGCTATCAATGCGTGTCCCATGCTAAGAGCACCGTCTAGTAAAAGACCCCCTTAGTGTCATCAATGGACATAGTGAGGAAATATATGAAGTAGGTTGTGAAGTTTCCATTGGATGATCTCCCTCCAATTTTAAGAGCTTATTACTTATCTCTGCCTGGTCAATGTTCAGGAGCTTCTGGTCATCAAGAAGATAGCGCTGAGGATGTGATGGATTTTGGGAGCAATACTTGAAGTAGTGACTAAAGAACAACACTGGTTGCTTGCTGTGCTCCTGAGTCAGATCAGGGCATCTTTTTGAAGCTTTTCTTCAGAAATATGCATGGGACCTTTTTAGGGGGTTGATAGTACAATATTTCCTGACTTTTCTAGGTATACACAATACGAAAAATAAGTGTTCTTGGCTTTGCGTCCAAGAGCTCTAGCCGTAGGAACTGAATTCATTTTAAAATTAGCTTGTTGATGTAGTATTAGATTGGAGGGTAACGTTTTTCTTTGTCAGCAAGGGGAGAATCTAAGGTAGTCCTTAGAGTAGGCACAGAGTAGAACATGTAACCAGCTACATTAAGGGGTATGTTTACTAAACCGTCCTAATGTGCGCCCGGCGCAAGTGTGCAGGATGCCATATAAGGAGTGGGCGTTTCAGTCTTAACCTAGCAAACCGGGATTATCGCGCGCTTATGTGTGCTGCGCGCTAATAGCGCATGAGAAACGCGCGCGGGAAGCATAAGCAGGCGCGCTGATGTGCAAACAGAGGAACAGGGTTGCAGTACAATGGTGAAGACACTGACAGATGGTGCAGGGGTCATGGGTTCAATCCCCCACTGTGCCCAATGAATTATGCTGGCTGAGGCACTACTTGTTATGTGTAATATTGCATTATGAGGCATTTTAATTTTATTTTAATTACTGCTGCTAGCAAAAGCACCCTCAAAGCGCTGTAACATAAGGTGCTGCATACGGCACCCCATAAGGTACCCCAGAGGGCACATTTGAAAGTGCACTGGCCGCCACAGCACCCTACAATGTTGCGTAAGGGGTGGCCTATAGGGCGCCATATAGGGTGCCCTATGAGGCACGGCAAGGTCATAGCACTGCTTTTGATGGCAGCACTGTGCATTTTAACGCATGGAAATGTTAAGTAGGTGCGCTGACATGCAAGGAGAAACAACAGTGTAGCACAATGGTTAAGACACTGACTGATGGTGCAGGGGTCATGGGTTCAATCCCCCACTGTGTCCAATGAATAAGGCTGGCTGAGGCACTACCTGTTATGTGTAATATTGCATTATGAGGCAATTTAATATTGTTTTAATTAGTGCTGCTAGCAAACACACTCTCAAAGTGCTGTAACATAAGGTGCCGCATCAGCTGTCCTATAAGGCACTCCAGAGGGCATACTATAAAGTGCACTGTCCGCCCAGGCATCCTATAATGTCCCCTATAGGGCACCCTATAAGGCACTCCATAGGACACCTTATAAGGCACCTCATACAGACTGTAACCATAAGGTGCCTCAGAAGGCACTTTATAGGGTGCCCTATAAGGCGCCTTATAGGGCGCCCTCTGAGGCACCTTATGGTTACAGTACCCCGAGGGTGTTATGCTGGCAGCACTAATGTACATTAAAAATAGACAATGCTTCAGACAGCCCTATCAAATAACCCCACTGTGGGTTTGAACCCATGACCTCTGGCTCCACAAGCAGTGAAGTAACCAGTGGGCTACAGCTCCATAGCTGCTAGCAAACCCCTGGCTGGCTGCAGAAGGACTGCACATCACCACACAAACAGTCTGCTGTGGTCACCAGGATAGGGTTAACCCACCCATACCCATGATGCACTGCACATGCAAATCAGCAATCTACAGATGATCACAAGATGGGGTATGCACCCCCCACAGCACCTTGGCCTGGTAGGGGGAACTGACCGTGTATGGTACTGGCACAGAGTAGCTACACACCGTCACATTGTGCAGGTACTGTACTCACCCTGAGGGTGAGGTGGGGCGCCCAGCACCAGGTCCACAGCAGAAATAGGACATGCTGCAGGACCCCAGCAGTGCTAATGTGTGAGATATGTAGTGTCTGCAGACACACCTTGGATACATCTGTATTTCTCAGTCAAGGTTTAGCCCTTATGGACCCATAGGTGTATTATGTACCACCCTCCCCCCCTGGGGCTGAGGGTGGAAAACAGGGTCTCCCACCAACAGATCCACATTCTACCTCCCTGCAATGGTGGCAGTAGAGGGGACTATCAACCCCAGTCCTGCTGGGGAACAGACACCCTACAGAGCAGTCAATGCAGCTCTGTACACATCCATAAAGCAATAGCAGACAGACATTAGGCCTGGATATGCTAAGCTGCACCCCATCACTATCTGACATTCTCCAGCAGCAAGCCTCCAGCCGCTGCACCCTGCAAGGTGTTCCAGCAAGACACATACTAGCTGCAGACAGTCTGCTAGCTAGTCCATAGTGCATGGTCCTGGAGGAGATGCATGCACCCAGAACTGGGATGTCAGCATACACACCAAGCAGATACGTCAGTGACTAGACCCCAAAAGGGAACCCATAAATATCACATGAAAGAAATACTACATAGCACTATGGGGGAACCTAGACATGCCGTGGTCACTGCTCAGTCAGGGTGAGAATGATCTCCCAGCAGAACATGGTGTGGCTACCCTGTCTGTGCAGGTGGTGGCTGGGCACTACAATGTCCCAGCCATTGCCCTATGCCCTGTGCAGATGCATCCTGTCCAGGCCACCCTGTCCGGGCTATACCCATGGTACCTTGCTCCTCATTATGCACATTGGCAGGCCAATACTGGCAACAGTGCTGGCAGTGTGGGCTGTGGAGGGTGTTTGCAGCCACCACACACTGAATAGACAGACACACACTCCCCACACCTATGCCAGCATTGTGCAACTGTAGAGGTGTTTGGCAGCCCTGGCACCTGCACCAGTCCTGGGCACAGTGCAGGCATGGCTATGGTGCACAATACTGTAGGAGACACTCCCCAGGGTGGTAAACACTGTCAGACACCAGACCTGAAGCACATTCCACAGACATCAGAAACGTTGCTATGATGCAGCTCACTCAGCAAATTGTGATTAACTTAGGAATTGCTATCTGCCAGTAATCATGGCAACCTTTTGATAGATGTGTACCGTATTCCCAGGTTTAGGGTGGCATTGCTAAGGTATGCAAGTGCTAGTATTGGGAGATGCATGCAGGGCCCAATGTCCTGCCTCTCCAGGAGGCATTGGCTAACGGAGCCTGTGGGTGCGGGTGTGTCTGCCCCTGTTGGCTGCTGCTTTACGGCAGAGGTTCCCAACTCCGGTCCTGGTGGGCCAAACACTGTTCGGGTTTTCATGCTGTCCCTCATGAATATGCAAGAGATACATCTGCATACCATGGGGGTGGCGCATAGAAATGCAGCACAGGCATCTTTATCAGAGGCAGCATGGAACCGGAATGGTGTTTGGCCCTTCAGGACTGCATTTGGGAGACTCTGCTCTAGGTAATGTGCATGTTTATGGTGTCTGTGCTCTGTAGGGTAAAATGTAGGTGTCTTGGGCATGTTTACGTCATCTGCAATAAAGGTGCTGTCTGTATTAGCACGTTGTAGTAGTGGGTAAAATATGGGGACTGGGTTGGCAGGAACCACAGCTGGGACTTGAACCTGTGACCTTCTGCTCCTGAACTCCACCACCAGTGCCCCTCTGCCACCATGCTGACATGCCCTTCTGCTGGTGGTGCTGGTGGTGTGCCATCTCAGGCCATCCAGTGTGCGGGTAGGCGGCTGCCTATGGTGTGGGTTCTGGGGTAGGAGTGCCTGCATAGACGTCCACGCTTCCCCCCCAACACCGCCTGCCAATGTTCTGTGCCCTTGGAGGTACCTGCTGGGTACTATCCCCTGTGACACTGTGATAAACACACTCGTGTCCATGTTGGGCCCTCATCAGTTGCTGTCTGGCTGCTGTACAGTTTCAGCATTCCTAGGTGCCACCTAGGCATCTGCCTAGTCCGCACTGTGCCCAAGCTGCACCACAGCATGTGCCGCCTGCAGCCCTCTGTATCCCATTTCCAAGCATCTGTCCAGTTGGCCGTTCCAACATGCCCGCCCTGCTGTTGCCACACATGTGCACGCCATAGGAAACCTGTCTGATGGTAAGGGAAACCCTGCACAGCGCAATTTCACTGTGGGCTCATTCACCTTGTATGGGGACGGAGCATGGACCCTTCCAAAATTAATATCCTTTTTTTGGTGCCTTCATGGGAGTGTTTTTTGATGTTTCCCATTGAGATCACTATTGCCCAGCTTGGTTATTTTATTTTTCCATTTTCTGCTGATCCTTTTCACTGTTTATTTGCCCTTTTGTTCCGTGCACATGTATCACACTTATCACTTTTTTGTAGGTTTCCCTGGTTTTGCTGTACATTGCTGACGGAAATGGTTTCTCTTCCCTTTAAATCAGCTCTAACGCCAGGGTTTCACTGGCGTTAGTTTTGAGCCTCGGATTTCACAGCGTTAGTGTGCAGGGAGCCTCTCCCCTCCCACTCTCCACCCATTGACCCCCTTCTCTCCGCCCCTGGGGAGCCTTCCTCCGCCCTCCGGGAGCCTTTGCCCGCCTTCATCGCTCGTTTTTGCCGCGAAGCACATTATCGCGCGATAAGGTACCTTATCGCGCGATAACGTCGCAGAGCGCACTTTAAGACGGTTTAGTAAACATACCCCTAAAACTCTTCCTGACCATTTCTTCCTTTTCATCCCTTTTATTAAATATCCTTCTCTTGGCTACTTCGATTATTATTATTGTTGTTTTTTTGTATGATTTTCCTTTAACGTTTGCTATTTCATTTAATTATTTTGTTAGAAGTTAACATATAATGGAATAAAAATAAAGTTAAAAAAAAAGAGACCACCAGGAATCTCTTCTGGTATTTGGAATGGAGCCCACTCTCTTTTAGGTGTAAAGAGTCATGCGTACAAAATCTTTGAAGCTGTCGTACAGTTTTGTTTAAAGGAGACTTCGTACTGTGAATTGAAAAGTACTCTACAAGTTGATATTGGAAGCCGGATCAATTAGGGGAAATCCTGAATATATGGAAAAATAGGCTGGCAGAGATTTCTTTTTAGCCTTCTTTAAGTGCTTCCCTGCCAAAGTTAAGAGGAGTAGCTCTTGACGTCTCACATGCTGGTGGTCCACACGGTGCGTGGGATATCAGTGCTGGAACTGCCTTTTATTCACATGTAATATGGGTTTGTATGTTCCAGAGCTAGTCCCAGGGCTTCCAAACTAGCAGAAGGCAGAAAGGCAGTAGAGAGAGTAGCTAGAGTTGAGGCAGGAAGCTGGCGAGTTATACAAAGCCTCAGGAAGCAGATCGAATAGTGACTGAAATAAGAAACCCTGCTCTGAAGAGGAAAGACGGCTTGTCAGCCTAATCTGCTCATCTGTCTTTAGTGTATGTCTCCCCGAGCTAATATTAAGGTCCCAAAGTAATATTTCATATGCATATTAACTAAATATAAAAATGTTTTCTGTTTCAGCGTTTATGTATATATAGTGCCCCCAATCAGAGTGCATTGCAACACACTATGTGAAGTTTCTTCCCATGACAGCCGACAGTCTAAATAGATTAGGAGAAAGGGGTCTTGCCCAGAGTCACAATGAATGTCAGTATGATGAACTGGATTTGAATCCTGGTCTCATTGCTGTCAGCCCACCCCTTCCTATTTCTTACCATGGTTATTGTAGTGTGGGATGACAAAGCTAAGTGCTACAAGGGAGGCTGCGAGAAACAACGGCCTGACAAGAAGGGAAAATGCAGAAGAGGAATAATTATGAGGCAGGCAGATACTGGGAACTGATCATGATACTGGATGGGGACGGCAGGGGGAGGAAGGGGGTAGGAGAAGGAGGCTACAATTAGTCCAAGGGCCTAGAGAGACATGCTGGAGAAAATGGGAACAGCAAGGAGGATGTTGTGGACTTGCTGCACTTTGCAAACCAGAGAGGATCTCACGGGGAGCACAAGCTACTCAGGATCACGGCAGCAGCTACTGCTGGAGTGGGGCAGCCTCCCGTTCTGCACCCTGCCCCTCCTCTGTCTACATGCTTAATCTCAGTAGTCTTCTTAGAAGAGTGTGGAAGTGAATAGCAAAGAAAAACACGCAGGTCTTCTTCAAATTGTAACAATATCTAAAACGTTTTTATGACTTAAACAGAGACACATTCTTAGTGAAAAAAATCAGGTTCTTGTCCAGTGAATGATTTTGTCTTACATTAGTTACTTATCCCTTGAGAGACAGCTCAGTGTATGATGGAAACGAGGTCAGTGTTTCTCAGATATCTCCAGATCCTCTGTCTCATTCATCGTGGTAGTAACAGCACCTGCACTGCAACGCCGATGAACATAAAATTACTTCCTCTTCATAGGGGCCTGACGTACTGTGTTTTCTTCCATAAACACACATTGGTTCAAGAGTCAAACGATTTCCCTAGCTAAACTTTAGGATTTAACTCACACCTGTTCAGTAGTATCTCAAGGCACATTGCAGTCAGGTACTAGAGGTATTTCCCTGTCCTCAGAGGTCTTACACTCTAAGTTTACACCCGAGTCAATGGAGGGTTAAGTGACTTGCCCAAGGCCACAAGTAGCAACAGTGGAATTTGAACCTTGGCTTCCCCGAGTGCAAGCTCTAACCATTAACTTGCTCTTCTACGCCAGGCTTTAGATGAGTAAATCTACCTAGTTAAAACAAAACATGGCCCCTTTAACCATCCAGAGTTGTGTGGTTAAAATCACACGCTGCGCATTTTCAACCAAGTACCAAGAGTCCAGGTCAGAGGTGTTCCTGGAGCAGACTTTCAAATTCAGACGGTTAGTGCAATATTAACAGTGCTGTCCTGTTAAATTTAGCACCTTAACCTCGACTACACAAATGGAGATTTAAAATTATCCACTGGGATTTTGCACAGGTAGATTTACCTGGCTAATTGTAAAGCTAAACAGGTAAATCATCTGCTCTGTAGGTTTTTGAATATCAATTCCATGATGCCTTTGCAAATCAACTCCTTCAAGCACTCGTATTCTGAAGAATTTCATATTTAAGCCTTTTGTTTCAATGTGTCTCTAAACCTCAAGCCCTTCTGCACCCCCAGCCTCCATGTCACTTCAACACTGTGCAACAAGCGCACAGAAAATAGCACTTCTGCCAAAGCCATCATGAGGTTTTTGCTAGATTTTCACCTTTAGCCCTTTAGGATAAACGTTCCTTTTTCCTGTTTTGCTGAAGTTTTGTCTATATTGGCTTTTCAGTAGCTCTCCTTTTCTTAAGTTTCAGGTAATTAAACTTTAGGCAAAGGATGAACAATTTCAAGTAGACTAACCAATGGGTGCTCTGCCTTTCTTTCGGTCCTTTGTAGCCGCATAGGTTGACTGAACATTGCACCCTAAATTTCTTTTACTCTGTGTGTGAAAAAAGCCTCCTTTTAGGGCTAAGAGTCAGATGCACAGCTCGAGGTGGAGCATGATACACTGAAGTGTCTGCTGTAGATGGGAAAATGCATGGGCTTGTATGGCAAATGTGCCTTTGAATCAGGGTCATCTCCTGATAACCCAGCTGCTTCTGGATTTTCTTAGTAATGTGACCAGAAGTAGATTGCCAGGCTTTTCCTCTTAGGCAATGGAAGGTTAAGTAGCTTGCCCAAGGCCACAAGGGAATTGAACCCTGGTTTCTTGGTTGACAAGCCAGTGCTCCAACCATTAGGCTATGCCTATGTTCATGCTTGTACTAGGCACACAGTAATCAAGGTTAGTGTAGCAGGTAATATAGCCCACAGTTCCCCTGCTTTAAACCCAATGATATTCCCAAACCTTCTTTAATTAACTAGATCCTGACTTGATGGAGAAACCAGTGACAAAGAGTTTTGGAGATGCCTAGACATAATCCTCAAGCATGGCAATAACCTATCAAGAAACAAGCCTGACATCAATCCAGAGAAATTGCTGAACCAACGACACCCTTCTGCCCATTCAGGACTCTCCTTGAAAGGAAGTGCAAATTAGAGTGACCCCAATAGTCCCATGTTTTATGGAGACGCATGTCACCACAGTAGCCCTGCATCCTGTCACATTGCCTGAGGTATGGCATTGCTTCCTTCCTCGAAAATGCTAGTGAGGAAGAATCAGTGGTCCATGAGATGCCAAAGATCTCAATGGCAACCCAGAAGGTGTGGGGGCAGAGGGTCCAGACGGCTTGTCTCTTTTTCCTCGCTTATTCTTCAGTCCTGTGAGGCACTTCCCCTCTCTTCAGAGAGAGCACCCCATTTTCACGTCTCCTTTCCCATGACTGCAGCTGCTATATCTAGAAATTTCCATGTGGCCACCCTTCTGCAGAAGAGGCGTC
This sequence comes from Ichthyophis bannanicus, assembly GCA_033557465.1. Taxonomy (NCBI): domain Eukaryota; kingdom Metazoa; phylum Chordata; class Amphibia; order Gymnophiona; family Ichthyophiidae; genus Ichthyophis; species Ichthyophis bannanicus. Next base: position 127,260,176 of record CM066049.1, read on the forward strand.
AGTCAGCTGTGTCCAGCCACAGATCAGAAAGACATATCAGAGATGTTTTGATGGGATCAGAAAATTAGCTTTCATTGTCGTCCTAATGTCCATGTGCCCGGAACAGTGAGGAGCATTTTCCGAATCATCTGAGGGTCTGTTTTCCAAAAGGTTTTTACTCTGTACCTATGGCAACCATCTTTGGAAAATGCAGCTTCTGTTCTCAGGGCTTCATTTCATTCATTTATAAATGATTCTTAATCTCCAGGTTTGTCAGCTTGAGAGATTTGCATGTCACAGAAATAAAAATACCACGATGTGAGGGAAATGTAAAATACATGAAACTTGTTTGCCCGTGTGTGCATAAAAATATGATGTGAGAACTGTGTATATACGGGGTAATTTTAAGTGCATGTTTACATGAGGAAATCTAGGTATTTTAGTTGTTAACATACGTAAATGACTGTTTACATATGTACTTGACACAGTCACTGTTCTGAAAGTTCGCATGTCAGGCCAGTCATGCATGTTTTCACTGTGGGTGGTGCGGGGTGCAGCTTGGAGACTGCATGAGTGATTGTATGAACTATAAAATGCTATAATATACATGTGTTCTTGAAAGAAAGAACATCTATACCAGCCTCAGAACTGGCATCAGAGCTCACAAGTTAAACGAGTACGCGCCTTCGCACTTACACCCTATTTTGTAAATGCAAGTATGCGCACGCTTGACTTTATAAAACAGACATGAAATGCACATGTTAAAGGCATGTTAACCTAGGCCTGCCCTATAAAATGACCCTCCACCTGTCAGGACGTTTATGGAGGAAGTGAAGACAGCTCCAAGAAGTTGGACTGATAAAAGAAGCTGTATATTTTGCTTTGTGATAGACTCTTGGGATTCCACATGACAACGTGTATTTGATGTTTGGATTTCATCTGACAAAGACGCATAGGTTCTTTCATATTAGATGAACAACAGAGAACTGGACCTCCAGTGTGTGGGGGGGGGGGGGGAGGAGGGGACGTCATTTGTTACTTTTTATCCTCTAAAATGGAATTCTAGACTGATACTCCAAAAAGATCAAAGGACCTGATATTCAAAGGCATTGTGTTGTACATAGAACATATACATAGTGTTATACATAGAACTTTGAGTAGAACATCACTTGCATAAAACAACAGGGGATATATAAACTTATGTTTATGTTTATTAGCTTGATTGACCGCCCTTCAGTGATAAACAGAGCGGTTTACAATAAAATAAATCTTCATTACAGTAGGCACAAGGCCGGAAAAGGAAAGGAAAGTTACAACTTAATAGAGGATAGAGAGATAAAGAACGAGAGAGGAAGGACAGCATAGGGAAAGGGTAAAGGCTAGAGGGGAGGGGGATTAAAGGCAAGGGAAAAGAGGTGGGTTTTAAGGGCGTGTTTAAAGGTAGGGTGATGGGGCTCCAGCCGGAGAGTAGAGGGAAGGGAGTTCCAAAGAGCTGGACCTATGAAGAAGAAAGCTGAGGAGCGGGTGGATTGAAGGTGAGCAAGTGAGGGGGAGGGTAGTGTGAGGCGGTTGAGGTGGAAGGAGCGGGGGGTGTGCCGGGGTGTGTGAAAGTGGATGAGATCGGCCAGGTATTGTGGTGTGGAGGTATGAAGAGCCTTGTGAACGAGTGTGAGAAGTTTGAACTGGATTCGAAAGGAAATGGGAAGCCAATGGAGACGGAAGAGGAGGGGTGTGACATGGTCTCTAGGGGAGGAGGAGGACACGAGACGGGCAGCGGTGTTCTGGATTCGTTGAAGATGTGAGAGTTGGAGCTTAGAGAGGCCAGAGAGAACGCAGTTAGCGAAGTCAATACGGGAGATAACAAGAGCCAGCAGCAAGGTAGCAAGAGCGGGGGGAGAGAGGAAGGGGCGAACGGCGCGGATTTGCCTGAGATAGAAAAAGGAGGTTTTGGAGACATGAGAAACATGGGCAGAGAAAGAGAGATCCGAGTCGAAAAGTACCCCAAGATACCGAAAGGTGGAAACCATAGAGATAGGAATGGCAGGGAAAGAGGGGGCGATGGAGGGGGGCTGATGACCATGCGGGAACCAGATAGCTGTGGTCTTTGAGAGATTGAGATGCAGACAGTTATGGGTCATCCAATCAGAAATAGCGGCCAGGCAGGAATTGAGGGGGGCAAGGTCGGGGCAAACTGGGGAGGTGTGGTATAGAAGAAGGATGTCATCTGCGTAGTAAAAAGCTGTAATACCAAATTGTTGTATAAGGAGAGTAAGAGGAGTTAGAAAGAGATTAAAAAGGAGGGGAGCCAGCACAGAGCCTTGGGGGACCCCGCAAGGGAGGGGAAAGGAGTCAGAGGAGGGGCAAGAAGGGGAGGAAGAGAGAACTGCACCAGAGCGAGAGGAGAGAAAGGAGTGGAACCACCGAAAGACAGTGCTACAAAGGCCAGCATCGTGTAGTCGGGAGAGGAGGAGAGAGTGATCCACAAGGTCGAATGCAGCAGAAAGATCAAGGGCAACCGCCACCGAGATTTCACCATGGTCGTGGGCTACGTGCAGGGCATTGGTGAAAGCAAGAAGAATAGTCTCAACACTGTGCCCAGGACGGAAACCGGATTGGCGGGGGTGAAGGAAATTAGTGGAATCAAGGTGATGCGACAGTTGGGCAAAGACAACCTTCTCAAGAACTTAGAGAGTCAAAAGTAGGTGTAGAGTGGTTAACATGAGGAAATATCTACACAAGCTGGAAGAATGGTCTAATGCTTGGCAATTAAGATTTAATGCAAAGAAGTGTAGTGTCATGCACTTGGGTAGCAGAAATCCAAGGGAAATGTACGCGATAGGGGGTGAGAGGTTGGTGTGCACGGATCAGGAGAAAGACCTTGGTGTGATTACTTCTGTAGATCTCAAGGTGGCAAAACAGTGTGACAAGGCGGTGGCAAAAGCCAGGAGGATGTTGGGCTGCATACAAAGAGGAATTACCAGCAGAAAGGAAGAGGTACTAATGCCACTGTATATGTCACCAGTGAGGCCTCACTTGGAATACTGTGTTCAGTTTTGGAGACCATATCTTGCAAAGGATGTAAAAAGACTGGAAACTGTTCAGAAGAAGGCGACCAAAATGATTTGGAGCCTGCGTCAGAAGCCTTATGAGAAGAGACTTGAAGACCTAAATATGTACACTCTGGAGGAGAGGAGGGACAGGCGCGGCACGAAGGCGATTAGGAGGAAAAATCAACTCTGACAGCTTCACAGATGAACGCAGCAAGGCATAATCTTCTGTAATGCAAGTAGTCCCTACACAAATCCTCACTGCAAGCTAATATGTTCATAATACTGTTCGCTCCAATCTGCCTCCTTCTCACACAATTCCTACCACCAAACCCTCACTTCCACTTCCCATACTCTATCCCACCTTGGTATCCACCAACCTCCTATTCATACTTACTACCACAATACACCCACTCTACCTCTCACAGCACACATCTATTTCAATAAGAAACAACACTCAAAAAACTCACTCATGCACACGACATTCAAAGAATCCACAGAACAAGTTGAAATCATTAGAGTATGTAACCATAGAGCTCATTAATGCAAGATCCATATGCAACAAGATTCACATAATAGCTGACCTTATTGAAGATCACCAACCGGACATTCTTTGTATTACAGAAACTTGGCTCAATCTCACCGACAATGTTCTAGTTAATCAATTGGTACCAGACTCCTACATAGCATACAACTGCCCACGCTCCCATAAACGTGGAGGAGGGGTGCTGATAATTACAAAGAAGATCCTAAAATTCAAAACTCAAAGCCTCACAGAAACACCTCAAGGTAACACAATCAGCATTGTGAACAATTTTATGTCACTCTGCCTGACCTACAGAGCACCCAGAGCCCCACCTGATGAATTAGCATCTACCCTTGAAACTGTATGTGCTATCACCACAACCAACAAGCCCACGCTACTGCTAGGTGACTTCAATCTCAAATCCACCAACCTTAAAGATGCTGATGCCTTCCTCCAAGCAATGACTTCTCTCCAATTCACCCAAATCATTGACGTCCCAACGCATAGACACGGCTCTACACCAGACCTTATCTTTGCAAACAGCTACTTAATTTCAAGAGGTCTAATATCAACACCTACCATCACCCCAGTACCTTGGTCAGACCACTACATAATTATGATAAAGCTGCTTCTTCAGAACAACAATCTCAACAATCAGTCTGACAACACACTCACACAAAGGCGCTTCAAGAAATTTGACAGAGACGCCTTCCTACAGGATACGATAGATCATAATACAGAAATGGACAATCTTGAGGCTCAAATATCCAACTGGAACAACACTTTATCCAATTCTGCCTCAGCACCAGCTAAAGAACCAAAGAAATATCATTACAACAAGAGACAAAACAAGCCTTGGTACTCCACTTCCATACGGAAGGCAAAAAGAGAACTCAGAAAGGTAGAACGGAGATGGCGGAAAACCAAGGCAACGGATATCCAGAAGATATACCTAACAAAGCAAAAACATTACACGGATCTTATCAATCAATCCAAAAAGGAATTCCACACAAACATGATAAACTCCTCCTTAAACAAGCCCAGAGAGTTATTCGAAATAGTGAAAATCCTCACAAAAGAGCATAGCAAAGATGAGGATGTTCAAATTGATCCACAAAAATTTGCTGATTACATCAAGGAAAAATTTCACTCCACAACGCCAACTATGCACAGCACTACAAACACGCATGACTCTCATCCTAGGATCTGGGACAAATTTTGCTCTCCCTCAACTGAACAGCTCTCTCACATCATCTCTGCAATAAATACAAGCACTGCTCCTACTGACCCTTGCCCAGTTTCATGGATTAAAGCCACCAAATCAAGCTTGATCCACTTCATACACAACATGGTGCACAACTCACTCTCCCAAGGTTTCATGCCAGTACAACTAAAGCAAGCTACAGTTCGACCAATACCAAAGAAAACAACTCTCGACAGAAGCAACCCTGCTGCATATAGACCAATTTCTAGCATACCATTTCTAGCAAAAATCATAGAAAAATCTGTACAACAGCAATTACAGGATCACATCGACAATCATGCCCCTCTAGATGATAACCAGCATGGATTTCGCCCGAACCATGGAGTCGAAACACTTCTGATATACCTCTTTGATAACATACTCCGAGTAATAGACAACACTAAGAAAGGTATTCTAATGATCTTCGTAGACATCTCCTCAGCTTTCGACACAGTTGACCACCTAACTCTCCTAGAAAGACTAAAGAAGATTGGGCTTCATGGTACTACTTTAAAATGGTTTCAATCTTACCTCTCCGACAGGCAGATTCGGGTCAAGGTAGGTCACAACTCTTCCCAACCCATAAAAGTACTCCAAGGAGTGCCTCAAGGGTCCGCCCTTTCAGCACTTCTATTTAACATATACATACAACCAATATCCGACATCATGAATGCAAATAGCATTCAGTACACAATTTATGCAGATGATATTTTGATTTACACGCCTATTTCTATTGACAACCCAGTCTACTCAAAAATATCAGATTGCTTAACACAAATGACAAGATGGTGTAATGACAATAACTTCTCAATTAACTACAGCAAGACGGAAGCTCTAATAATCACTCGCAACCCAGAATTTTTACATCCACTGGACATCAGAGTGGCAGACAAAACCATACCAATGAAAACGGAAGTTAAATACCTTGGAGTAACACTGGACAGCAATTTGAATCTTAAAGCTCATGTAAACAAAACAATCAAGAATGCTTATTACAGGATGAGAATTATCAGAAGACTCAAACCTCTCCTTGCAACTGATCACTTCCGTACTGTATGTCAAGCGCTGATCACTCCTTTACTGGACTTCTGCAATCCCATCTTCCTTGGGCTAGCAAAGCAATCACTCAAACCTCTTCAATTAGCTCAAAACACTGCAGCCCGCATTATATCTGGATCAACTAGTCATGACCACATTACTCCAGTTTTGAAAGACCTACACTGGCTCCCAATCCGCTCACGTATTAAATACAAAACAATAATTAATATTTTTAAAATTAAACATCATATTTCAGCCAACAGCCTGCACTTGCACTCCCTCATTCATCCAGACATTAGCACTCGACCAAGAAGAAGGGAAACTTCAAATAGAGTCAACACTTCAAGCGACTTCAGAAATTTACGAAAGGACACAACTGAGAGAGCACTCTCCCTGGCTGCTCCAATAATTTGGAACTCACTCCCAGACAATTTGAGATCAGCTACGGACCTCAAAGACTTCCGTAAACAGTTGAAAACAATGCTTTTCATCGAACATTATGGTCCTGTCATTTAATCTTTGTACAGTGACCCATGATATTTTCTAACCCTAATTGTATATAACCTTGTAGTTTAGCTCGTGCTGTACTATAGCGCTTAATGTTCATAGTTCATTATAATCTAATACACTTTCCACTCACATGTATATCTTAAAATCTCCTTCACTGTATGAATCACTCTCTCACTACTTTTGTTTGTATTGTTATTTCACCGCCTTGATTGTACGATAAGGCGGTATAGAAATACTGTTAAATAAATAAATATGATTCGGACCTTTAAATACTTAAACAGAAATAATGAACAAACAAACCTCTTCCAAAGACGGAGAAGCTGTAAAACCAGAGGGCATAACATGAAGCTGCAAGGTGGTAAATTGAAAGGCAATGTCAGGAAATACTTTTTCACTGAAAGGGTGGTGGATGCTTGGAATGCCCTCCCGATGGAAGTGGTGGGGGCAAACACAGTGACAGACTTCAAAATGGCATGGGACAGACACAGTGGATCCCGTTATAGCAACAAGAAAATATCAAAATAAACTGACCCATCTAATTTCTCAACAAATAGGGGTGTCCTACATGGAGTGGTGGGTTCACCCCTAAACAAAGACATGGGGAGGAGTGGCCTGCATAGAGTGGCAGGTGCACCTACTCCTGCCATCTTACTGGGCAGACTAGATGGACCATACTGGTCTTTATCTGCCGTCATTTACTATGTTACTATGTACAGTTGAGGTTGTGGGTGGGTGGGGTTGCTGGGGTTACAATATATCTCAGGTGAGATGGGTTGTGGAGGTAATAATGGTGGTCTAAGGCTTGTGACAGTTTCTGGAAGAGAGGTGTGTTGGTTTTGTTGACAGTGTCCACATTATGGGGGGGGGTGGTCTGTGCCAAAGTACTGTTGGCAGAGGTAGGTATTTTGTATCTTTCTGAAGTCTCCAGTTTCCTCGGTATTCCTTAGAGTGGGGGGTCGTGTGATATTCAGCGGCACTAACATGGCTAGTGTCATGGGTGCTACTGCTACTTGCCCCGATGCTATACGATTAGCAGTGAGGCATGTCATGGATGTTCTGAGGCAGAGCGGAGGTGGCATCCGCTGCTAACCTGGCAGTGGCAAAATTGATCCACTGCCCGGTCAGTGACCTGTGAGTATAGATAGGCATGGAAAAGGCTGGCCTATCTTTACCCACAGGATCTAACTGAGCAGCAGCTCAATATCGGCACTGCTCAATTTGAATATCTGGGTTGCCGCACAGTCCAGAAGCTATGTCAGTGGCCGGATATGGCCCCGGCCTTGAATATCCAGTGTTAGTATTCAGCGGTGATGGCTATGCGCTTTGCAAGTGCTAGCCGCCCCCATGGAATATCAGGCCTAAAGAAACTGTCCATTTACATGTCAGGTAAGTACTGACTGTAGGTACCTTCTCCTCCTGCCTGTATCTCTGTGCTAGAGGTACACATATTCAATAATAGGTTCCATTTCTCCCTTTCCCCCGAAACCTCATCAAGAAATGATCTGGCATTTTATTCTCTTAGTGGAGTTTTCTTACAGAACCTGGGGTGATGCTGGCCAGGACACTGATGAACTTGATCCACTGGAATATGTCTGGCTTCTCTAGATGCCAACTCTATGAATTAAGATTGCAGAGAGCAACATACCTTTGCCAAATTTGGCAGGAATAGGAAATATGTGAGTACACTCAGAGCTTCCACATTCTTCTGGCATCCTTCCCATAAAAGATCCCTAACATCCCCTCTGGGGAAGAACTCAGTTGTTCCACAGATGTCCTGGGTTTGCTTAAGTGAGACAAGAGAGTCTACAAATGGAAAAGCCTCATGACTGAAGCCTTTGGCCTTTCCAAACCCCGCCTCCATGATATCATTTAATGAGGCAGATAAAGGGAAGACTTAGCGAAGCCAGTGGGTCATCACCTGTGGCCACCACCAAAGGTGTGACCCAAAGTCTATGGGTGAAATGCTTCTGTACTTCTGCTTTGTGCACTTTAATCATGTCTGTTGCTACTCATTGGTGCATTTACTTTAGTGCAGCCATTAAACATCTTCCTTGCTCCTTGGCAACAAATTAATTTGTGTCCTTAATTGATAGAAAGAGGATACATTGCTTTGGTGTGCCGCACACATATTATGTAATTTATAAACTATAGGTGACAATGTTACTTAACAGTGAGCTGTTAATGTGGCCATTTATTGCAAGGAAAATGAATTTATTTGTCACTTATTGAAGTGGCATTTTCATTTTATTTTATAACTTGGAGTAATTTGTGGTCAGATGATTACAGTTCTTTCTTGACTGGTAAGCAGTCCATGATCTGCAGCTCAGAGTAACTTGGGATATGGATACTGTAAAACAGGACACATGAATGTTTGATATTTTAAGTGCAATGGACATTGGTGTATATACTGTAAAATACCTCTATGACGTGTCTCATATAGACCTTTAATGTAGCATGGTGTCCTAATGAGAAGATGTCATGGAAACAAAGTTGCTTACAAATGAAGCTTGATAGAGATTCTATTTACATGGCAACATATTTTATTTTATTTATTTTATTAGAATTTTTATACCACTTTTTCTAAAAGATCAAATGCGGTTTACAATAAACAACGTTTGAAATGTACAACAAACAGGAAGGAGGAGTGGCCTAGTGGTTGGGGCAAGGCACTACAGGTAGGTGGTTCAAATCCCACTAGAGGACAGCAACCTTGGGCCGGAAGGACTGGGGTTTCTAGTCCCACAGGTGCTCCTTGTGGTCTTGGGCAAGCCACTTAACCCTCCATTGCCCATGTTCCCTGTAAGTATTAGTGTATGTGTCTCATATCCCCTCGTGTTAAATGTATCCCCCAACCGCTTTGACCCAGTGAAAAGCGGGATATAAATGCAGATAAATAAATAAATAAAATAAAATAATCATTTACATAGAATGGTTGAACTATATACATAGAGTTAGTTTTAAGAAACAGTCAAATACATAGAACAGTTGAACTATATACATTAGAATAAGTTTTAGCACAGAACTGATTGCTTAGAGTTAGAACAGTACTTAGGTAAAAGGCAGATTATATTGCATACTTTTCACAATGTAATGTGCTCATGGCTTGATTTCATTGACTTAGGTAATGGAGGTTAATTGTTTAGCTATGTGCATGGTTAGTATATAGGTGGTAAGTGATGGGAAGGAGTAGAGGGGAGGTTAGTTTAAGATAGAGGATTGGTGGAATCGGTATTAATGGGTTCATGTATGGTTCCAAGATGTTGTATAAATAGGTAAATTTTCAATTTTTTATGGAAGGTAGGGAGGTCATTCATATCTCTCAGGTCATCTGGTAGGTTATTCCAGAGGGTAGGGACGAAATGGGAGAAAGCTCTGTTATTTGTTGGTTTTATGGATTTTCTATATTCTGAGGAGGTGGTAAGTTTGTTTTTATTGCAACCTTGTTGTTTTCGGGTGTTCGTTTCTTTGGAGGTGTGCGTAGAGAGGTATGATGAGGCTATATCTTTAGAAGTAGTTACTAGCATTTTGTAGTGTGTGCGGCACTGAATTGAGGGCCAGTGTACATTGTACAGTATTGGGGTGATGTGTTCTGTTGGGTTGGCTTCCATGTTATCCTTGCTGCTACATTTTGTGCCATTTGGAGCTGTCTTAAGATTTGTTTTGGTAGTCCTTGGAGGGCGATGTTGCAGAAGTCGAAATGGGGAGTTATGATTGCATGGAGAACTGATCTAAAATCATGGGAAGGTAGAAGGGAACAAAATTGTTTTATCATTTTGACTTTGTAGAATATTTTTCTTGTTGTTTGTTTTATGTATGGTGTCTTGTTGAGTGTGCGGTCTAGAATGATTCCGAGGTATTTCACCTCATTCTTGACAGAGGGATGAAACTTTGATTTCTAGTTATATAAAGGGCTTCACTTGGTTACTCTCACTTGGTTTGCAGCTTGTCGTGCTGTGAGGGCTTGCGTACATCAGTGATGCTGAGAGCTAAACTATCGGTAGTTTAACTACTGGCAGGGTCTCCCAAGATGGACAGGTCTCAGCTGAGGTGCCAGACGAAGACAAACCACCCATCTGGGCAGCAGCAGAATGGGGTAGTGTTGACGGCGGAGGATCACATTTCTGTGACAACGGCAACAACACCAAACTTAAACTGCGCGGAAGGAAGGCCCGGCAATCTACTTCTGTATCTTGCCATGAAAACCCAATGGATAGTTACAACAAAACAAATTGTGCTATGGTGCTGGAAGATGAGACTCCCAGGTCGGAAGGCACTCAACTAGCTACTGGGGAAGAGCTGAAGAGCTGAAGACTTTTCAGAGTAAAGCCAGCATTTATGATGTAGTTGGATCAAAGCCCTCGGGAAGTCTGACTGCTGATGTAGCTGCGCATGAAATGAGAGTCAGAAGCTGTAAAGATGTCTTACACATTGGAACATGGAACGTACGAAGCATGAACCAAGGGAAGTTGGAGGTGGTCAAGAATGAAATGGAACGTGTACAACTTGATCTGTTGGGTGTCAGCGAACTGAAATGGACTGGCATCGGGCACTTTGCATCAGATGATCACATGGTCTACTATGCTGGAAATGAAAGACAAAGAAGAAATGGTGTTGCATTTATAATAAAGAAGGAACTTGCAAGAACTGTAATGAAATACAATGCAGTCAGCGAACGCTTAATCTCTATTCGTCTACGAGGATTGCCTATCAACACAACTATAATTCAAGTATATGCCCCAACAACAGCTGCAGAAGAGAATGAAATTGAAGAGTTCTATGAACAAGTACAAGCTGAAATTGACAGAACATGCAAACAGGATATCCTGATAGTCATGGGTGACTGGAACGCAAAAGTTGGCAACAAAGAAGAAGGCAAAGTAGCTGGAAAATATGGACTTGGCAACAGAAATGAAGCTGGAGAAAGATTGATAGAATTCTGCAAGACCAATGATCTATTCATCTCAAACACCTTCTTCCAGCAACACAAGCGACGACTGTACACATGGACTTCACCCAATGGATTGTATAAAAATCAAATTGACTACATCTGTGGAAGTCAACGATGGAAAAGCTCTGTAACATCAACAAAGACAAAACCTGGAGCTGACTGTGGTACAGATCATCAACTACTAGTATGCAAACTCAAGCTAAAGTTGAAAAAGAGCAAACCACTCATGAATGCACCAAAATATGACCTTGAGAATATACCACTGGAATTTAAAGACTGCCTGCAAAATCGATTTGCTGCTTTAGATACAAATGACAGAGCTCCGGAAGAGTTATGGAATGACATCAAGAAGGTTGTGCTGGAAGAAAGCGAGAAGTCTCTACAAAAGGTGAAAAAGCAAAAACGGCCAAAATGGATGACGGAAGAAACTCTGAAAATTGCCCAGAAACGCAGAGAAGCTAAAGCCAAAGGAGAAAGAAAGACAATCGCAGAACTCAACAGAGATTTCCAACGTGCAGCAAGACAGGACAAGGAAAAGTACTACAATGACACTTGCAAGGAAATAGAAGCAGAAACTATTAGAGGAAGAACAAGATCGGCTTTCCTAAAGCTGCGAGAGTTAAAGAAAAAGTTCCAGCCCCGAATTGGAATGTTACAAGATGCTCAAGGTTCTATGTTGAATGATGCTGAGAAGATCAAGAAAAGGTGGAAGGAATATACAGAGTTTTTATATGATAAAGATCAAGTGGACCAACAGCCGTTTCAACCTATACCTTATGATCAGGAACCATTGGTGATGAAAGAAGAAGTTGAAGCAGCATTGAAAGCCTTATCAAAGAACAAAGCACCAGGCATTGATAGCATTCCCATAGAAGTATTGCAGCAATCTGATGCAGCTGTTACCGTACTTACAAGGCTCTGCCAAGAAATATGGAAGACAACATCATGGCCAACTGACTGGAAAAGATCTGTGTTTATACCAATACTAAAGAAAGGTGATCCAACTGACTGTGGAAATTATCGCACAATCGCTCTGATCCCACATGCCAGCAAGATTCTACTGAAGATTATTCAAAAGAGACTACAGCCATACCTAGAACAAGAACTACCTGAAGTGCAAGCAGGGTTCAGGAAAGGGCGAGGAACGAGAGACATCATTGCGGATGTGAGATGGATCCTTGAAAAGAATAAAGAATACCAAAAGGATATCTATTTGTGCTTTATCGACTATAGCAAGGCTTTTGACTGTGTAAACCATGAGAAACTCTGGGCCACATTAAGAAGCATGGGTATACCAGAACACCTGATCGTTCTCTTGCGTAATCTGTACATTGATCAAGAAGCAACAGTTCAAACGGAACAAGGAGAAACAGAATGGTTTAAAATAAGCAAAGGTGTAAGACAAGGCTGCATACTTTCCCCCTACCTGTTTAATTTATATGCAGAACAAATCATCAGAGAAGCAGGACTGTATGAAGACAACAGAGGTGTGAAGATTGGTGGAAGACTCATCAACAACCTTCGCTATGCTGATGATACCACATTACTGGCTGAAAGCGAAGATGATCTGAAACATTTGCTTCTCACAATCAAAGAACATAGTCTCAAAATGGGCCTGCACCTTAATGTAAAGAAGACAAAGATCATGACAACTGGCATAATCAACAGGTTCATCGTTGAAGGAGAAGAAATTGAAATTGTGAACAACTTTAACCTACTTGGATCAACTATCAATAAAGAAGCAACAAGCAGTCAAGAAATCAGACGACGCATTGCTCTTGGCAGAATGGCTATGAAAGACCTAGATAAGATTCTCAAGAGCAGAGATGTGTCTCTCCATACAAAGATTCGACTTGTTCAAGCCATGGTATTTTCAATAACATCATATGGATGTGAAAGCTGGACAGTGAAAAAGACAGACAGGAAGAAAATTGATGCCTTTGAATTATGGTGCTGGCGGCGAATACTGTGTATACCATGGACTGCCCGAAGAACAAACCAGTCGGTACTAGAGGAGATCAAACCTAAGCTTTCTTTAGAAGCTCAGATGACAAGACTTCGGCTTTCATACTTCGGACACATCATGCGAAGAGAGAGATCATTAGAGAAAGACATCATGCTTGGCAAGATAGAAGGTCAACGCAAAAGAGGAAGGCCAGCAATGAGATGGATCGCTACAATAACAGCAGCTACGGGTACCAGTCTGTCGTCAATGAGCCGCCTGACTGAAGACCGAACACAATTTAGGATAGCTATCCAGAGGGTCGCCATGAGTCGACTCCGACTCGACGGCACTTAACAACAACAACAAAGGGCTTCAGTTTTGCTGAAGTTGATCATTAGGTTGTGAGATGTGAGCCATTTTGCTACTTCAGTGAAGCAGTCTGTGATTAGCTGAATTGTGGGGTTGGAGATGTTGAATGGGAGATATAACATTATATCATCCGCATATAATAGTTTACGTGGAATGCTTTGAAGATTAAGCAAAATGGCAGTGAATAAAGACCAGCACGGTCCATCTAGTCTGCCCAGAAAGTCTTTTTTCAGAAGAGTTATCACTGAATCATGATTACAAGTGTTTTAATAGAAAAGTAATAAGCCCCGAAGATAATAAAGCTACAGTTTTTCTTCCGTACCTTAAAAAAGAGGTCGTTGATGTAAACGAGCAAGAAGCCCTCTGTCGACGGTAGTCCACAAGGCTTTGCCAAAGTTTTTTACTGAGACCTCGTAGATAATTTACAATTGAGTCATTGGTAATTTAAGTCTCTAGTCTATTACAGTGAACGACCTTTCAAAATAATTATTGCCCAGAAAGGTGGCAAGAGTAGGCGCGCCTGCTGCTCCGTGCAGGTCACCTCTCCCCATGCCTTTGTTTAGGTGTATACCCACTGCTCTGTGCAGGTCACCTCTTCTTGTTGAGATATCAGAGACAGTTAAGTTTATTTTGATTTTATCCTGTTGCTGTAAAGGGATCCACTGTGTCTGTCCCATGCCATTTTGAATTCTGTCATTTTATTTTCCCCCTCGCTTCCATCGGGGGGGCATTCCAAGCATCCACCACCATTTCAGTGAAAAAGTATTTCCTGACGTTGCCTTTCAGTTTACCCCCTTGCAGCTTCATGTTATGCCCTCTGGTTTTACAGCTTCTCCGTCTTTGGAAGAGGTTTGTTTGTTCATTATTTCTGTTTAAGTATTTAAAGGTCTGAATCACATCTCCCCTGTCCCCCCTCTCCTCTAGAGTGTACATATTTAGGACTTGGAGTCTCTTTTCGTATGTCTTCTGTTGCAGGCTCCAAATCATTTTGCTTTCCTTCCTCTGAAATGTTTCCAGACTTTCTTTATCCTTTGGAGATATGGTCTCCAAAACTGAACATAATATTCCAAGTGAGGCCTCACCAGCAACCTCCTCCTTTCTGCTGGTAATTCCTCTCTCTATGCAAACCAGCATCTTTCTGACTTTTGCCACCCCCTTGTCACATTGTTTCGCCACCTTGAGATTCTCAGAAACAATTACTCCGAGGTCCTTCTTCTGGTCTGTGCACACCAACCTTTCGCCCCCTATCACATACAGTTCCCTTGGATTTTTGCATCCCAAGCGCATGACACTGCACTTCTTCACATTAAATCTTAACTGCCAAGCGTTAAACCATTCTTCCAGTTTTGCAGATCTTTCCTCATGTTACCCACTCCCTCAGGGGAGTCCATTCTGTTGCAAATTTTCATTTCATGTGCAAAAAGACAGACTTTTCCATTTAGTCTTTCAGCAATATCACTCACAAATACAATGAATGTACCGGCCCCAGAACCGATCCCTGGGGCACACCACTAATCACCTTCCTTTCATCCGAATGAGTTCCATTTACCATCACTTTCTGTTGTCTATCAGTCAACCAATTTCTGATCCAAGCTGGTCAGTTTATTGATAAACCTCCTATCAGAAACAGTATCAAAGGTTTTGCTGAAATCTAGGTACATCACATCCATCGCATGCTCTTGATCTAGTTCTCTGATCATCCAGTCAAAGAACTCAATCTGATTTGTTTGGCAAGATCGTCCTTTGGTAAAACCATGTTGCCTCAGATCATGCAACCTATTGATTTCAAGAAAGTCCACTATTCGCTCTTTCAGGAGTGTGTCCATTACTTTTCCCACCGCCAAGGTAAGGCTTACTGGCCTGTAGTTTGCCACGTCTTCCCTATTACCACTTTTGTGAAGAAGTTTCACATTGGCACTTTTCCAATCCTGCGGAACTTCTCCTGTCTCCAAGGATCTATTGAAAACACCCTTTAAAGGCCCTGCAAGAACCTCTCTGAGCTCTTTCAGTATCCTGGGCTGTATCCTGTCCAGTCCCATGGCCTTGTCCACTTTCAATTTTTCAAGCTGTTCAAACACATCATCTTCTGTGAATGGTGTATTGTCTACTCCATTTCCAATTGTATATTTGTCAATCACAGATGGTCCTTCTCCAGGATTTTCTTTAGTAAAAAGAGAACCGAAGTATTTGTTAAGCATTTTCGCTTTTTCAATGTCACTTTCCATGAATCTATTCTTATCACTTTTGAGTCTTGCAATTCCACCTCTGACCTTCCTCTTATCCCGAATATACTTGAAAAACGTTTTGTCATTGCGCTTTAGATCTTTAGCCATCTTTTCTTCTGCCTTTGATTTTGCTATGCTTATTTCTCTTTTTGTCTCTTTTAGCTGTATCCTGTATTCCTTTCTGTGTTCCTTTGTGTGCAAACTCTGAATTTTGTGAAAGTTGTGTTTTTTGCCTTTATTTGCACAGCTATTTCTTTGGAGAATGAAATAGGTTTCCTTTTCCTTTTGTTTATATTTACTTTCCTTACATATGTATCTGTTGCCCCTCTTATTGCCTCCTTTAGTTTAGCCCACTGCAGTTCCACTTCCTTTACATCCTCCCACCTGCCAAATCCTCCTTCAAGCACTTGGCCATCTTCCTAAAGTCAGCATTTTTGAATTCTAGGACTTTGAGCTTGCTGTGAGGGGACTCTGCCTAGGCTTTTATCTCAAACCACATCATGTGATGATCGCTGCTGCTCACACCGGCACCCACCTGGACATTCAACACACTTTCTCTGTTGGTGAGTTCTAAATCCAGCATTGAACTTTCCCTGGTCAGTTCCATCACCATTTGTCTAAGTAACGCATCTTGGAAGGCATTCACATTTTTTTTTACTTCTTCCTAGATTTGCAGAAGGAATTCTCCAATCCATAGTGGGTAGATTAAAGTCACTCAATATGATCACTTCCTCCTTCATGGCTACATTTGCAGTATCAATAATCAAGTCTCTATCCATTTCTTTGGTTTGAGTTGGAGGCCTGTAGACTACACCAGTATGGACGACAGTGCCATCTCCTCTTTCCAACACAATCCATAGCGCTTCTTCTTTTCCCCGCGTCCCCTGCATTTCAGCAGCTTCAATATTGCTTTTGACATTTAGGGCTACTCTTCCTCCTTTTCTACTCTCTCTATCTCTTCTAATTAGATTATAGCCAGCTATGCTATATCCCATTCATGCGACTCGTTAAACAACGTTTCTGTAATGACCACAATGTCCATTTCCATTTCCACCATTAGGGCTTCCAGCTCAGGAACTTTGTTGGCTAGGCTTCAAGCTTTTGTGCTCATGGCTTTCCAGTGTTGACTGACTTGCCTGGATTTTGCATGGATTTTGTTCTACATGCCTCGTCCCACTTGCCATTGATGTGTGCGTTAAAGGTGTGGCAATTTCCATTGTTATTAAGCTTATTATGCCTTCTTTGAAGGTTGTAACTGATGCTGTCAGGACCGTACTAATCTGGAAATGCACTCAGTGTGTCTCGTAAACCTGGTGCCCCCTCCCCTCTTCAAGCTGCGTGCAGGAACTCGCTTTTATCAGACTTCCTGGAAGCGCAATGATGACATCAGAACCCCTCCCATACTTGTGCTCTGTGCGGCCGCAGCGCTCGCTCGGCCTTTGGTACAGCCCTGGATGCTCGGTGCAGGTTATCACTCCTTTGCCTTCTTAGAAATGCACAAAGCAATTTCATTGCTGTTTTGAGTTGAAGCACTTAATGCTTGTTTTCCATCCTCTTGCCATGCAGGGGTGCTCTGTGTATGTCCCACTTTTTCTTGAATCCCATCACTGTTTGTGTCTCCACTACCTTCTCCTGGAGGGCAGTCCAGGCTCTACCACTCTTTCCATAAAAAAAATGTTTTCTGACATTGCTTCTACAGTACCTCTAATACCTTTCAAGTATTTAAACATCTGTATCATATCTCCCCATCCCTCCTCTCCCCCAGGGTTTACATATTTAGTTCCTCAAGTTTTTTCTCTTCTATCTTCTGATGCAGACCATTTTGGTAATTTTCCTATGGACTATCTCTAACTTCTTTATATCCTTACTGACATATGGCCTCCAAAACTGAACACAGTTCTCTAAGTGAGGCTGCACCAACAACCTTTCAAGGAGATTAATTGTCATGGACTCAGGCTGTAATTGTGTGTTACAGCAGGGAATAAAAAACGTATGCAATCAGTCTAAAATTATTTTCCATTTTTAAGATTTTGTGCGAAAATTTCATATCTAATGTTAATCCTTAGGCCTCTTGGTTATCAGGGATGCCATAGTCTCCTCAGAATCAGATGGGAGGTGCAGCAGCTCACGGCCTCCCTATATGTGCTTGCCTCAAAGGGAGTAGAAGTAAAGAAAAAGAAAAAGGGGCGCTGCTATGCCATCAACCATGAACAAAAGAGCTTTATCTAGGGTAATTTGATTCTGTATTGCCTGATCAGAGCCCAAGGTGACAGCAGCATTTGAAATGCAATTGTGGTCAGGCCCTGCAGTTTGGGTCGCCAACTGGCTTCAGATTTGCATGACAGAATTAACCTAGTCCTGGATTTACTCCATTGCATGTAGGGACCTGTAGCCCTGATTTCCCAACTGCATGCCCTAAAAACAAGACCACAAAACCCTGTGTGCAGTGAGGTAAACCCAGTACTGGATCAACCCTATTGGGCAGATCTGGGTCCTGCTCCGGAGCTGCCATCACTGCCTTTAAGAAATACCTTCCCTTCCACAGATTATTAACAGAAAAATGGCAAGCAGGAAGGTCTTTGGTTGTTATAACAACTCAAGTTGAAAAAATGTTAATAAATGAGATGACATTGTGTGAAAGCTGTCAAGAGCCATTGCAGAAACCTCAAAGAACTGACTCCATTTTCCAGGTTCCACTAATAAGGCAGAAGTGGAGGATCTTTATTCCAATGATGTCCAGTGAGTCACTCAGGACTAAGCATTGCTAAACTGTTATTAGAGCAGGGCACCTAGTAAAATGAGTACAATCTGGCAACCAGAGAGCTGTAGATCATAAGGGACTGACTGAGCCAGCCCTGGTTTCACTCCCTCCACTCCACTGCCTATAGTCATAGTCCCATTGCTCTAAGAGAAACTGGATCAATCAAGTTTCCAGGAGAAAGCATACAATATTTTCATTTTCAGATTTGCGTTGGGTGCAAAGTACCTGCATCTACATTCTCAGTAACAAGGTCAGAACCTCTCTCTCTCTGGGTTAGAACATGCTCCCAAAATGGCTTTAATCATAAATCCTTTAGCAGCACTATCTATTCAAATACGTAGGCCAAACCAGTAGTTATGCTATAATACCCTGGTTACTGACTCTTTAAAACTCTGGGTGCTGCTTCCAAGCAGTCTATTTTACATTCCATGACAGGCACAATGTTTCTCAAACTATTCCAGGCAGCTCGTAAGTCCTGCCACTGCCTCATTTCATAGCAAGAAAGCAGCTACTTTTAGATTAGGGCTGCATTCAAATCTCAGGTCTCAGAGCCCTACTTTTCAAGCAAACAATACCAAACATAAAAATCCCAGAACAAAAATACTGCTTCTAAAAAATTCACTCAGTATTCCAATGCCTTTCACTTTCAGGCAGTTCAAAAATGTGGTGAAGGGCTTAGGTTAATAAAGCACCTCACCCTCCGTAGCACAGCAGTGAAAAATAAATTCTCCTAGGACAAGCAGGATGAAGTCATCCACACCAGGTGGCGTCATCCGACGGCGCCGAAGATGGAAGTAGTCTCTCTCTCTAGCCCAGAAGGAGTTTCCTTTCTGGGCTTGAATCCCCTGGCCCTACCCCCGGACCCGCCCCTAGCCAGCCACTTTTGTCTCTTCCACCTTGCCAGCAAGACGGACCTTTTCTCTCTCCTACTAATCTTCAATCAAGATGCCTGGAAAACATCCAAAACCGGGCTTTAAAAAATGCCCCAGCTGTTCCAGAAAGATGAATACCACTGACCTGCATGATCGTTGCCTGCGGTGCCTGGGAGTCTCCCATAAGGTAGAAGGATGCGCACATTGTGCCCGCATGTCCCCTAGAGCCTTAAAATCTAGGAAGAATGCGCTTTGTGAACTGTTTCCTGCTCCTCTGCCTTCCAGAGCTTCCAACAGTGCCTTGCTCCCTGCCGGTTCTTCTCCTGCCTTCCAGCCTCAGTCGGGGCCTCTGCAACACTGTTCGGCACCCTCTTCTGTTGTTTTAGCCCCGGGTGCGCCGGTTCCGGCCTCCTCCCACGGCTTATCTGGGCCTGGCTTCATATCCCCCACCGGTGCTTCTTCTTCGGATCCGGTGCTCCTGGCAGCCCCGTCAGTTCACGAGGCTCCCATGGCGGCGGCCATCTTCTCTGACGTCAGTCTTGCAAGCTCCGCCCACCACGGCGCCATTGGCCGGTGCCAGGAGAAGCGTCAGACAAATCAGAGAGGTTCACGGCGCAGGAGCAAATCGTGCCATGGTTACCATCAGCGCAGATCGCGCTCAGCACGGAGGCACCGTCCCGACCCGCGCAGAAATTACAGGGGCTACTCCAGCTACAGCAGCAGCTCCAGCGATGCAGGAAACCACCGGAGCAGACATCAACGGCGCCATCGGCAGCACAGGAGCCACCGCTGCTTCTGCACGCCCCTAAGACTCTCCTCTTCTTGGGACAGCGATTCCCACGAAACGACAGCCTCCTCACCAGACAGGTATGACTCCCCAGGGTCCCATGAACGGCCTCTCTCCCCTGTACCTCTGCACACTCAAGGACCTGCCACTACGTCCCACAAACCCCCTGTGGCTACGGAAGCTCCTCAATTTTTATCCTTTCTCACCAGTCTCTTTGAGCAATGGTCCTACTCCTCAACAGTGTCAGCTGCGGGAGCACTTCCTGGAGTCCCCTACCAGCACACAGATGCTCCTACATATCCTGCACCTGACCCTGCACCGGACCCCGGTCCCCCCACGGTCCCTATGCAGGAACCCAGGCTTTCTCACGATGACACTGAGAGCAATACTGCAGCTTCTGAAGAGATCTCCTCCAACACTGGTCCCCAGCCCGCGGACCCTCCCAGCAACCCAGAAGACCTTTCATACCCCAAATTCCTCTGTAAGGTTGCTGATGCTCTGGGTCTCCCCAGCGCGGCCCCTCTTATCGACCAGCACCCTGAAACTCAGGCCGCAAGAAAATTCCTGGAGTCGCCACACTCCTCTGCGCACCTGCCCATACATCCTCTGCTGAACGAGAACTTGCTTGCCATATGGCAGAACCCCACTTCAGGAGCCACGACATCTCGGAAACTGGATGCAAAATATCAGGTCCAGCCTTCCCCAGGCTTTGACAAGAAGCAACTCCCCCACCACTCCATAGTGGTGGAATCTGCTCTTAAACGAACAAAATCAACACGGGCACAATCCAACTTTCCGCCCGGCAAGGACCTAAGGCTCCTCGATGAGGTTGGAAGGAAAACCTTCCAGGGATCCATGCTATGTGCTAGAGTCGCCGCCCATCAACTACAAGAAGCCTTATACCAGGACACTCTCATGGAGAAACTAAAAGCGACTATTTCCGTTTCCAGTCAGGAGGCACAAGCGTCAGCTTCTACCGTCTCCTGGACTTGCAGGAATGCACTAAACATCAGGTGCGGGCAGTCTTTGATGCTTTTGATGCGGCGGCCCACACTGCAGCTACCTCCATCTTGGCTCGACGTCTTGCCTGGCTGAAAGCTTCAGGCCTACGGGAGGACACACATGAGCGTATTGCCGACGCTCCCTGCATGAGGGACACCCTGTTCGGAGATAAAGTTAATGACACCGTCAACGCCATGAAGGACTGTTGTACGACACTCCAGACTCTCGCAGACGACGGCCTAGAACACCCTGTTCGCAAGTCATCCTACCAGCATAAACCCTTCTCCTTCTCATCTTACAAACGCCAGTATGGCTCTTACCGAAAGTGGCAGCAGCCCTACTACAAGCAGCAATCACACTCCTCCCACGCTTCCTACAAGCAAAAGCCCCGCCAGCGTGAAAGGAGACAGCAAAAGCCAGCTCAGTCAGCGGCGGGAAGGACCAACCAGACCTTTTGACGGGAGGACTGGGGCTGACCTCCCCACGGGGGGCCTCTTGGCCAAGTTCCTGCGAAATTGAAAAACCATTACGACAGACCAATGGGTACTAGCAATCATTGCCAAGGGATACCGCTTAAAGTTTCTATCACCACCCATGCAGCGGGTGGCTCCGCGTTGCACTCACTCAACCTCACTTTTGGAAACGGAGATTTTGCCACTCCTGGCCTCCAATGCAATAGAGCCGGTCCCGGAGGCGGAGATCAACACTGGATTCTACTCCAGATACTTTCTTATTCCCAAGAAATCTGGCGGCATGCGGCCCATCCTCGACCTGCGCAAACTCAATCGATTCATCGCCAAAGAAAAGTTCAGGATGCACTCCCTCGGAACCATCCTGCCCCTTATCCAACCAAAGGAGTGGCTCACATCCCTGGATCTCATGGATGCGTACACACACGTCCCCATTCACAAGGCTCACAGGTGATACCTGTGCTTCCAAGCCACCGGGAGACACTTCCAATACAAAGTTCTCCCGTTTGGCTTGTCCCCTGCTCCGCGAGTGTTTACGAAATGTGTGGCAGTAGCGGCAGCACACCTTCGCAAACAAGGAGTCTCTGTTTTCCCCTACCTGGACGACTGGCTCATCTCCGCTCCCTCCATCAGAGCGGCCAAGCGGGCTACCCAAACTACCATCTCTCTGCTGACATCCTTGGGTTTTCGGGTGAATTACCCAAAATCACACCTCAACCCCTCTCAACAGATGGAGTTCATAGGAGCGATCGTGGACACCTCCCGCTCTATGGCCTTCCTTCCCCGATCAAGGAGGGACACCATCAGAGAACTAGCACGCCTCGTGCGAACACAGCAGTCCTCACCGGCAGGGACCCTCCTGCGCCTTCTAGGACACATGGCGGCAGCCAACCATATGGTACCCTTAGCGAAGCTCCACATGCGCTGCCTCCAGTGGCACCTTCGAGCAGCCTGGTCCCAACATTCACAGTCTCTGGAGACCATCATTCCCCTCACCAATACAGTGCTTTCCTCCCTCCGTTGGTGGACCCTCAAAGAGAACCTAACATGCGGGAGACCTCTCTCCCAACCACCACATCAACTAACCATCACCACCGATGCATCGCCTGTGGGCTGGGGGGCACACTGCCTCCACCTGAGGACGCAGGACGTCTGGTCACCTCAGGAGCAGCATTACCACATAAACCTTCTCGAGCTCAGAACCATGAGATATGCACTGGAGGCCTTCCAGAACTTGATCTCGGGCAAGACAGTTCTGCTGAAAACGGACAATCAAGTGGCTATGTTCTACATCAACAAACAGGGTGGGACAGGATCACGACCCCTTTGCAGAGAAGCCCTGCGGATCTGGGCTTTCGCGACTACCCACCTTTGCACACTCCAGGCCTCCTACCTCCCTGGTCTTCAGAACCAACTTGCCGACAGATTGAGTCGGCAACTCAGTCCACACGAGTGGTCCCTGAAGCCCCAGGTGGCCCTCCATCTCTTTCAAGTATGGGGTTCTCTTGCGTTCGACCTCTTCGCCTCGGAGAGCAACATGAAATGCGAAACCTTTTGCTCGAAGCACCCCTCGGCTCGGAGCCATGCAGCGGATGCATTCGACGTGTCGTGGGGGGAATGGTCTCTAGTGTACGCCTTCCCCCCCATTCCTCTGATCTCCAGGACCATCCAACGAATCATCTCCGACAGAGCTCAAGCCATCCTGATAGCCCCATACTGGCCCCGTCAAGGATGGTTCTCACTCCTCCACCGACTACAGGTGTGCCCCCCGATACGCCTACCTCTGAGTTCAAACCTCATCTCACAGGACGAAGGGAACATCCTTCACCCCAACCTTCATACCCTTGCTCTTACAGCCTGGAGGCTGAGCGGATAGCCCTTTCCACTTTCCGCTTTCCGCATGATGTAGAACAGGTGGTACTCGCCTCACGTCGACCATCGACCAGAAAATCCTACAGCCTCAAGTGGCGACGCTTCACCTCCTGGTGCTCCACTCAGGGAGTGTCCCCCTTCTCTTGCCCCATACCGACAATCTTGCAGTACCTAACTTCTCTGTCCCAACAGGGGCTACAGACGCAATCCATCCGGGTCCACCTGGCAGCCATCGCAGCATTCCATGAGCGCCCAGGGGACGGCTCAATTGCCCAGCTGCCTATTGTTGCCCGGTTTATGAAGGGCCTGTCTAACCTTCATCCCCCTATCAGGAGGCCGGTACCACACTGGGACCTCAACGCAGTCCTCAACCAACTCACGCTGCCTCCCTTCGAACCCATGCAATCAACTGACATTAAGTTCGCTTCTTGGAAAACACTGTTCCTGGTAGCGATCACCTCTGCCCGGAGGATCAGTGAACTACAAGCACTGGTGGCGCACCCACCATACACACAGCTGTCCGAGCACTGGGCCTCCCTCTGGACACATCCAAAATTTGTTCCGAAGGTGGCCTCCGCCTTCCACATTAACCAAACCATCGAGCTCCCTACATTTTATCCGGAGCCACACTCCTCCCCTGAGGAAGAATGTTTGCACAAGCTCGACTGCGTCCATGCCCTGAGAATCTACCTCTGCCGGACAGCCACACAAAGACAGAGCACGCAACTCTTTGTCTCCTACGACCACAACAAACCGGGTTGCCCAGTCACCAAGCGCACCCTGTCCCTCTGGATTGCTGCATGTATTTCGTTCTGCTTGAACCAAGCCGGCAATGGACCCTCGCCACCAGCAAACGCCCACCAGCTGAGGGCGCTTGCGAGCTCTATTGCCAATCTACGAGCGGTACCGATTACCAACATCTGCAAAGCAGCCACCTGGTCCTCTATCCAAACCTTTCAAAGACACTACTGTCTGGACAGACAAGCTGCTTCCTTCGGGAGGGCGGTGTGACGGCAGCCTGCGCCCCCACCGGGCCTTGACTCTGATGTTGCGTATGCCCGGACCTCTCGGCCGCCAGTGCCGGAGTTCCTGCTCCTGTGAATTGTTTATGATACTATCGAATTGTACCTGTTGTTAACGGCACATGTGGTGTTTTGGTTATACACGTTACTGCCTGTTTGCACATGTTCACTGCCTGTTTGCACATGATTACTACTGATTGCACATGGTTACTGCTTGTTTGCACATGTTATTGTTTGGTACATGTATCCTTGCACCTGTTCACTCAGGTTCCTGATTGCACCGGTTACTGTTTACACACGGACGGTCCTCCAACCGGCGGAAATAAACAATCTTGTAACCTACCACTCTCGGTGTGACTTCCTACTTCCCTGCCAGGGCCCTTCCACCTCAGCACTCACTGCTAGGGAGGCACCTGGTGTGGATGACTTCATCCTGCTTGTCCTAGGAGAAATCGGGGTTACTTACCTGTAACCGGGAGTTCTCCATGGACAGCAGGATAAGTCATCCACACTTCCCGCCCTCCTCCCCTGAAAGGCCCCTCGCAGGTCACGGCCCTATCGCCCCTAGCCTCTGGCTCAGCTCAGGACACAGTGGCTGGCTAGGGGCGGGCCCGGGGGTAGGGCCAGGGGATTCAAGCCCAGAAGGGAAACTCCTTCTGGGCTAGAGAGAGAGACTACTTCCGTCTTCGGCGCCATCGGATGATGCCACCTGGTGTGGATGACTTATCCTGCTGTCCACGGAGAATTCCCGTTACAGGTAAGTAACCCTGATAAACCCACCCCAAAGATAAAGAATTTGCTCTTAATAAAGCCCAGTACCTTGTTCTATATTATCTACACTCAGGAAGGTGTAGATAACATGAGGAGGGATCTAGCTAAACTTGAAGAACGGTCTAGAATTTGGCAGCTGAGACTTAATGTTAAAAGATGCAAGGTCATGCATTTGGGCTGCAGCAATCCAAGGGAGTGATATAGTATAGGGGGGTGAAGTACTTTTGTCCACAAAGAAGAGCGGGACCTAGGCATGATTGTATCTGGTGATCTTAAAGTAGCTAAACAGGTAGAAAAGGTGACGGCAAAAGCTAGAAGGATGCTTGGGTGTATAGGGAGAGGAATGGCCAGCAGAAGAAAGGAGGTAATAGTGCCTCTGTATAAGTATTTGGTGCGACCTCATTTGAAGTATTGTGTGCAATTCTGGAGACCGCACCTTCAAAGGGATATAAACAGGGATGGAGTCAGTACAGAGGGTGGCTACTAAAATGGTTAGTGGTCTTCATTATAAAGCATATGAGGACAGACTTAGGGATCTTAATATGTACACCTTAGAGGAAAGGCGGGACAGAGGTAATATGATTGAGATGTTTAAATACCTCTGTGGCATAAATGCACAGGAGGAGAGCCTCTTTCGATTGAAAGCAAGCTCTGCTATGAGGGAACATGGGATGAGGGTGAAAGGGGATAGATTCAGGAGTGATATGCGGAAATATTTCTTTATGGAAAGATTGGTGGATCCATGGAATAGTCTCCCAGTGGAGGTGGTAGAGATGAGGACAGTATCTGAATTCAAAGAAGCATGTGACAAACACAGAGGATCTCTAAAGGAAAAAAGGGGACTGTTGTAGTGCTTGATATGGAAGGGCAGACTAGACAGGCCATGTGGTCTTTTTCAGCCATCATGTTTCTATGTTTCTATATATTCCATCTCCTTAGTCTTAGGAGCAGCAGGGATTGGAAGCTCTGTATCCACTTCCATGCTCTTTCCTTTATCCAGGGTCTGTCAGTCTCCACCGGGCTCTTCTGGAGGTTCTGTCCCTTCCTTGTGTACTTTAAATGCTCCCAGGGAAATTGCTGCTCCTCCCCTCCCTCAATCAATACAGCTGTGGGGTTTTACTACAGTATATCTCTATTCTCTATCTGCACTTTTAGCTTAAATCCTGCCTGTTTCCACTCTCCTTAATGGAACCTTTACTGAAGAACACAGGGATCCTCACACAGTGACTTCCTCATTACCGCAGCGGGTGCTTTTCCAAGGAAAATAACATGTTTAGGTCAACTACGTACATCTCCTCCTATTGTCTAAACACCCTTTCAAGAATGCACATTGTGGAACAACTCACATAATTTTAACCATGTTAATGGAGCAAACTATTCGAACAACCAGTTTATGAAGATAAACCGTTCTTTACCCAGGTAAATGCTTTGAACATTCCCTCCTGGGAAGGACTGCTGACTTTTATAGGGAGTAGTCATGGTTTCTTTGTGCTGTTTCATGAGTAAGGTTTAGTTTAAAAACATTTGAACTGCATTCCTCCTTTATAAAATGATCTGTGAGTATACTCACTATGCTGTACTACATAACCCTGTGATCTGCACATTCTGTGTCTCCGCAGGTGAACGCCTTCCTGTCCTTTGTGTTCCCCATGGTCGTTATTTCAGTGTTGAATACAATCATTGCCAACCAGCTCATGATCATGTTTAAGCAAGCGCATCAGGAGACTCATGTGTGCAACATTGGAGGGCAGCAGACCATGCTGAGCATGTCAGTGGAACCCAGCCGTGTGCAGTCTCTGAAACATGGTGTCCGCGTCCTACGTATGTATTCTTGGGGAACTCAGAATTTGAGGGGAGGGATCAGTGGCCTTCTGAAATTTAAAGGTTGCTTGAGAAATAAACTCAACAAACTATTTTGTCTCAAACGCTATAAAGAACACAAAAATGACAGCAGTAGTTAATATGATGATAGAGGCTATGCTTTATCAAACAGGGGAGGCTCTATAATGAGGCCAAGTGAGGCGGTGGCCTCAGGCGGCAACCTTTTGGGGGTGGCAAAATTGCCCCCAAAAAGACCGCCTCACTCGGCCTTCAAAAAAAACCCCCCAGCGTTGTAAGAATCAGGTGCCGCTGCTGCTCCAGCGGCAGAATGAGAAGCCCCGCGGCCGCCCGGCCCCCCCCCCCTCCGGAGAGCCTGCTGGTTTCCCCTCTTCACCGGCTCCGCTTTGCAGAGCCGCCGCGAAGGGACAGTGTTTCAGTAACCATGTGGCTCTGTTAAAGCTGAGCCCGTGGTGCTGATGGGAAATTTCCCATTAGCACCGCACGGGCTCAGCTTTAACAGAGCCGCACGGTTAAGGGAAACACCATTAACATCACACGGGCTCAGCTTTAACAGAGCCGCGCAGTTAAGGGAAACACTGTCCCTTCACCGCGGCTCTGCAAAGCGGAGCCAGTGAAGAGGGGAAACCAGCAGGATCTCCGGGGGGGGGGCAGGCAGCCGCGGGGCTCCTCATTCTGCCTCTGCCGCCACTGGAGTGGCAGCGGCAGTTGCTTCTTATGCCGGAGGTAAGAAAATGGGATGATTGGGGGGTTAAGAGTGGTAATGGGCTATGGGGGGGGGGTAGTACTGGAAATGGGCTGATCAGGAGGGGGGCTAGGATTGGTAATGGCCTATGGGGGGTTAAAACTGGAAATGGGCTAATGGGGGGTTAGGACTGGTAATGGGCTATGGGGGGGTTAGAACTGGAAATGGGCTGATCAGGAGAGGGGGCTAGGACTGGTAATGTGCTATGGGGGGTTAGAACTGGAAATGGACTGATGGGGGTTTAGAACTTGAAATGGGCTGATGGGGGGTGGGTTAGGACTGGTAATGGGCTATGGGGAGAGACTAGGACAGGACATAGGCTGATTGGGGTGCTAGGACTGAAATGGACTTATTGGAGGGTTACAACTGGTAATGGGCTGATTGGGGGGCTAGGACTGAAATGGACTTATTGGAGGGTTACAACTGGTAATGGGCTGATTGGGGGGCTAGGACTGGGGTGGGCTGATAAAGGGAATAGGACTAGAAATGGGCTGGGACAGGAAATGGGCTAATAGGTGAGGGGAGGAGAGTGCTGTTAGCCCTGGAAGAAAACTAGGGGCTAGGGCTACAAATGGGCTGATGCAGGGGGATGGTAGAATAGGACTGGAAGGGAGCGTATCCTGAGAGGGTCTGCCAGGGGAAGGATGGGGCAGGAAGGGAAGGAGGGGGCTGGAAAGGAGCTGACACCTGGGATGTACCAAAGGGGGACTGGAAAGGAGCTGACACTTGGGGATGGGAGTGGTTGGTGGCTGGGTAATGGGGAGGAGGCTGGAAGGGAGCTGACTGGGGGGAGGCACTGAGAGTGGACCTGAGCTGATACCTGGGATGGTATTTGGACTAGAAGGGACTGGACAGTAGGAAAGGAGAGAGACTGGAAGGGAATGGACACCAGTGGCAGTCGTGGGAATGCAAGGTGGTTGACATTGGAAGGTACTGGGAGGGGAGGACTGGAAAGGGGACTGATACTGGGGAGGGTTACTGGAACTGGAAATGGGCTGATGGAAGGAAGTGAAGAAAACAAAAGAAGAGATAAGAAATGGCAGATGGACCATGGACCATAGACCACAGAAAGAGAGCTAAGAGAAGACAGGAAAGCAGAAGCCTCAGATCGGGACCAGCATGATCAGAGAATAAAATGGTCAGACAACAAAGGTAGAAAAAATAATTTTATTTAATTTTGTTGATTGGATTTTGTGCTATTTTTATATTTTATACAGCACTGGGGAACTGCATCTCTTATTTATCTGATGTTGCACTGCATGTGGACTCTGGCTTCTTGGGGTTTCAGTTTAAATTTTGTCTACATATTTTTATTTTTACTTTAGATTGTGGTTACTTATTCTGTACTTGGTGAGGATCGATGTTGTGCGTGTGTGAATGAGGTCAGGTGTTTTGTTAACATGGAGTTTGTATATAAAGATCTATACTGTACTGTAGTAATTTGACTGTTTCAGCTTTTCAAATAAGTGTATGGATGTTCCAGGGCCCACTGTAGTATTTACAGTGACGCTTTTTTTGGATGGGCTCCTTATGTGAGTTTTGGACGTTTGTGCTGATATGGTATGGTATGGTAGGTTTGCTCTTTGTTGCAGGGTTTTGTATTAGTTCACAATATGCCTGGTACTGGAGAATAGTGGTTGTTGTTGTTGTTGTTAGTGAGATGATCAGAATCAGATTTTTTTTTTAAATATTGAGTTCTGAGGGTGAATGTCCTGGTTCTGCTCTGCACCTACTGTGGATGCAAAATATAGGATGAAAAAGAAAAAGCGAGAACCATAACGCAGTTTATAACAAAATAAAAATGGGTTATAATTTAGTTTTATAAACTGTGCTATTGATTCTTGCTGTCTTTTAGTTCCTTGGTGTGCAAACAGGACCGTATCTAGCCCTGTGCAAGCAGTGCAGCCGCACAGGGCGCAAAGGCTTGGGGGGGCGCATTTCGGCTCTCTGTTGTTGCCCTGCCATCGCTGGCAGGACAATAGTAGGCAGTTAAAATGTGCCCCCCAAGCCTTTCTGCAGCACTTTAAGCAGGTCTGGTCCCTCCCTCCTCCAACACGATGTCAGAGCAGGGAGGGACAGATCTGCTTAGAGTGCCGGCACCTTTCAGATCAAGCGCATGCTCCCCATCCTCCTCCCTATACCTCCATCCAGCGCTGCCTGCTCTTTCCCTGCTGCCGGCGCCACCGTGAAAAAAGCAGAGGGTGGCAGTAGCAGGGAAAGAGCAGGCAGCGCTTGATGGAGGTATGGGGGGCAAGTGGGGTGTGCATCCGAGCTGCAAGTCGCACAGGGCACGATTGCAGCTCCATACGGCCCTGTGTGCAAACATCTTGTATTTCCTCCATATAATCTAATCGGCTTTTTGGTTTGGTTCAGTCTCTGATTGGATTTCTGAAAAAAACGCCGCCCCCTCTAAGGTGGTGGGGGGGCGCCATCTCATTCTTCGCCTCAGGCAGCAGACTGCCTTGAGCCACCCCTCTTATCAAAGATTGTTCCAGAAGCACAAAACGTGAGACCATGCTTGATGAATCACACTCAATGCTTCTTCAACTTAATTTCAAACAAACTGATTTCCAAACACCCAATTTTGTTGGTTGTTAAAATTTTGTGATGCTGCTGTTCACATGTTTCTGCAGATACCTTTATATTGAAAAATTACAGTCTCCATCTCATTAATGAAAAGGAAACAGAACAGAAATATTGCTCTATGAAACAGAAAACCCTGCTGGTATATGTTCATTTTCAGAAACAAATTGAGAGAGTTAAATTTCTGAAAATGTATTTATTGTTATTAATTGTTCTTTTTATACCACCTCATCCTTCAATCAAAGCAGTTTACAAGGAACATAAGTTTATACAATAAACAAGTGAAAGTATAGTAATAAATTAACTATTACATTGAAACAGAGTCACATAATTCTTAACAGCAATCAACAAAAACACCAATCAATATAAAACAATTAGGAACTTACATTCAGTAAGAGGGGCGGGCAATAGGGTGAATATTCACTTTGTGAATGGTCTGGTTCAATATGGGCTGCATTCGTGATTGTTTGAAGGAAGGTATTAGCTTAAGTGATCTGTCCATAGTGTTTAGAGTACAGGTGTGTTTTAAGCTTCTATCAGATATCCTTGATGTCTGTTGTGGTTCTAATATCTTCCGGAGGAGAAAATGGAAGAGAATGCAATAGTCCATTGAGCATTGTCTAAGGGCAGAGTGGTCTACGTCAATAGCCTCTACTCTTTCTCTCTGCTGGATACTGCCTTAAGAAGGTGCACTCACACAGAACAAAATATTGTACTTTTGTTCTCGAATCGGTGGGCTTAAAAGCTAAGTGGTTTTTCTCAGTTTGCATCCATGCTAAGTATATTTGACCTATGCTGCCCCATGTAGTCCAGGCTTAACACAGGACCTGACTTCCCTAATTATAAAAAAAAAAAAGTAGAACTCGGGCTCTATTGGATTAATCCATCAGTGCCTTAGAGCAGGGGTTCTCAACCCAGTCCTTGGGACATCCCTAGCCAGTTAGGTTTTCAGGATGGCCACAATAGAAGCAGTGCATGTAGATCTATCTCATGTATGTTCGTTGTGAGACTTGAGAAAGACTGACTTAATTAGTTCTTTTCACCTGCTTCAAAATATGGCTGCTAGGAGTATGCACACATTAGAGCTATTTAGAAAGGTCACAGTGGCAATCTATGCTTTGGGGAATTTGATATATCGTTGATGGTGTTCTGGTGTTACCATAAGATTTCTCCAGCTTAGCTTAATGAGCTAACTACACTTTCAGAGGGTAATTCTATAAGGGGAACCTAGTTTAAGAGGGCTACTAGGCATCTACTTAGGGGCTACGTTTTGAAGACTCGTGGTGTAAGAAGCAGTGATGGTGCCTTAAATACAGGCAAGGACATTTACACCTGAACAAGAACATCATAAAATTTTAACAACCCACTAAATTGGGTATTTACTCCATCAAAAAGTAGAAAAACTAGGGGACACACAATGAAGCTACAGTGTAACCCGTTTAAGACTAATAAGAGAAAATATTTTTTTCACTCAACGTGTAATCAAACTCTGAAATTCATTACCAGAGAATGTAGTAAATACTGTTAGTGTAGATGGGTTTAAAAAAGGTTTGGACAAATTCTTGGAAGAAAGATCCATAAACCATTATTAAAGAGGACCCAGGAAATCCACTGCTTGCGCTGGGGCGAGCATTATGGAAGCTGTGGACTTTGGGTACCTGCCAGGTACTTATGACCTAGATTGGCCACTGTTGGAAACAGGATACTGGGCTTGATGGATCTAGCTCTGATCCAGTATGGCATATCTTACATTCTTATGTTACCCAAGCAAAGCATGCAGAAACCAGAAGTCTGCACCAAAGGGGGGGGGGCAAAGCAGGAGATAGAAGGCAAAAAAACTGTGATGCAGCACTGGACTGTGCAGGGAAGCAGTGCATCATGGTTTGGGGACCATTGCTTCCATTGCAGACTCTGGAGAGGGGTGGCAGTGGGGGCGGGGACCACAGGGGGCAGCAGGGTGGAGAGCCAGCCTAGGACGCTTCTATAGTCTTTGGATCAGCCCTGGGTTCATTGTATTCCCATGATAGAATATATCAGCTTTATCAATGCTAAAATGAGCAATTATTCCAATTATTCTGATTGGCTGATACATTTCCAACTGCTTAACAATTTTAATTCACCAAGCATTTCCCATTGGAGCTAAATTATTGGCAGTGTCACACATGACCTCACATGCACCCTGACATCTGATTGGTCCATGTATAGCAAGCTCTTTGTTACACCCCTGCTGCTCTGGCCCATTCAGAGAGCAGTGTGTACATTCAGTGGGCACTCCAAAGCTAGGGACCGTATAATACGTCTTCTTTCCTGCAACACTTACAGTAATAGTCTAGGAAAATACATTGTTATCAAATTAAGAATATACATTAAGTATTACCAACTTCTATATTAAAAAACTAAGGGACATTCTTACTAACCCAGGCTAACAGTTAGCAGGGGCTATTTGTAACTAGGTCCCATGTTATTCAATAGGACCTAGTTACAATAGCCCAGCTTAGTAAACATGCCCCTAAGTCATCACCTTGGGGGTCTAAATCATTTAAACTCTGATTCCATTCTGACCTCAACTGAGAGGTTATTCTACACACTGATAGCTCTATGAATTATCATCTTTTCTGTGATATGCTTAGTCTAATAGTCCCTATATATTAGAAACCTATTTTTATGCAGTTCTGAGTGGTGCGGAGTATAATCACTTTGCCAGCATCATCTACACAAACCATTAGTGCTGAGAAACACGTTTTATAGAGCTATGTCAGTCAGATAGTATAGTGAAACGATTGGACAGCAGTGATTAATACTTGCACAATATCTACTCAGCAGTTTTGCAGAATTGATTGCAAAGTATAAATTATGATGCAGAAATAACCAGCAATCCTATAACCTGAAGCTGTTCACTGAAGCATCAAGATATTAACACTAGAAGTCTCCGTTCTGACATCTGACATTTTTTACACTTTTTCTGTTCTCCTCAGTAATATCCTTCTTCCTAAGAGTTATGTAACAGAAGAGTTTGGGAGACTTTATGTGTAAAACTTTAGAAGCCCTAGGGTTTCATGCTTTGCACGTCTGAAAATGGGCATAGAGGCGTCCAAAGCACAGAGACATGTCCAGAGCCGTTTTAGAGGCCGGCTCTGGGGATGTTTCTGACTGTGAAGAGAGGCGTGACTGGAGAGTTCCCAGGACCATGGGGGCGTGGTTAGGACATTTCCATCTGATTACAGAAACATCATGGACGTCCGGCATCATGTCTAACTTTAAACCAGCTCCAAAGCACGGACAGAGACAAACAAGGATCTGGAAAGTGCTCATTTAGGCTGGAAAACATCCAGAGTGTGTAGAGATGAAAGCACTCAGCACAAGTACTACTATAGCAGCAGCTGCCCTGTTCCTAACCCTCTGCTCTAACTACTGTGCTATTCTAGACATCCAAATCCTGGAGATGTCTATGTAGATGCCCCTGCAGACGTCCCTATTGGGTACGTCCAGGTTTGTGCATTTTTTGCAGATGTTCTGACTTAGACGTCCCAGATTGCACTTAGCTGGATCTTCTAAATCCCTCCTGTATGTGACTCCAGGACTATGAGGAAAAGTGGATTCCTACTGCTCCTTTTTGTTTGCCCAGTTTACTTTAGCTTCACATGTGATTGCATCCCCTCCGCAGAAGCAGGGGCTGAGAGTTTCAGATTAGTATCATTTGTTGGGGGGGGTGTGGGGGATCAATTAAGGGGACCAGCATGAGAGAAAAATATAAGTGTAACAGCTCAAGAAGAAAATGCAACGTTGCTGAGAATCCTATGAGCAGCGTATATACATAAAGGAACTTTTAAAAGCTTCAGTAGTCCATTCTACTCCTTCCTAGTCCAATGAAAATCCTGTTGTACCTGTGCACTAGTTAGCAGAGTTTCTTCCGCTATCACAAGCTTGAGCCAAAGAAGACGTTGCATGCAGAGTTTAACAAGGAGTCAACTTCTTGTGTTGCTGATATTCAGGAGATACTGAGGGAGGGTTGTCAAGCCTGGAGTCAGAGTGTAGATTGATAGCTTTTATTGACTGAGGTATGGGTGAGGTTATAACAGTCTTAACATTTTAATTTTTTTATGTTTTGTTTGTTTATAATGATTGCATTTTTTGCTATTGTTTGCTATTTAGGCATCCTTGGAACGATGGAATAGTCTACAAATACAATTGTATATAAATAAATATGGAGAAAGAGTCCTGTCTGTCTAGTGTGTTGTGTGTGTGTGTGTGTGTGTGTGTGTGTGTGTGTGTGTATGTGCATGCGTGTTGTAGAGGTGAGGGTAGGGTATTAATGTAGGACATAGGACCTAGCAAATAAGAATTCTTAATATGAATTCAATCCTGATAGCTCTCAGCAGTCTTGCTGGATAAAATAACATAAGGCAGTTTTATATTCCCAGTATCATTCTCCAATTGCCTCGGATGCAAGCATTTGTAATAGACTGCTAGCTCCTTCAGTGATTGTTTATCTAAAAACATTTCAATAGTGCCAGAAAAACCCGTTTAACAGTTTCATTTATTTAACAGGTCAAGTGCATCTGTTCCCTTCACACATTCACTTCCCTTTTAAGTTCTTGTTAAACTCTCTTTCCTTCTGTGTTTTTAGGGATTAGTGCTGAACTCTCTATACTGTTTGTACTGTTTGAATAAACCTATAGGGTAATTAGGATAATTAATAACAGAAATAAAATTAACTTTCTGTATTAGCCCTTTGAAAGCTGCCCATCCATTTCCTAACACCTTGGAGTTTTTTTCTCTAAGGAGTTTCTTTCTTCTCTATTGTTCTGCAAGTATTCTTTTCACCCTCTTGGAGAGTCTAATTGCTCTTCACTGCAGTCTTTTACACATTAAAAGGTATTGCTGAGATGATACAGCAAGGATAACTCTCACTAAAAGAAATCTGGCCTAGAAGGAATGAGTACATCCAGCTATTCTCTGTCCAGTGTTCTTTGTGCTACAGACAGTAGCAAAAGGAAATAACTGCAAGTCCAAGCCATGAAGAGGTACGGCACAGGTAGAGTGACCGGAGGAACATATACACACACACACACACCCATCACAAAGCAAATCAACCATGAACAGTGGCAGTGCAAGCTTCCCTCACGCTTACACATGCATGCTGTCCCACATCATGGAATCTGTCTACCCTTTCAGAACCTGCCAGGTACTTGAGACCTGGATTGAGCACTGCTGAAAACAGGACACTGGGCTTGATGGACCTTTGGTCTGACCCAGTACGGCAGATCTTAGGTTCTTATGTAATAGCAGAGGAAGCTTCGCAGCATAGAATTAGTACAGCATAGAATCAGTACAGGAACCTCCCAAACACTGCGCTGACAATGCATTTATTGATTTATCTGAGAAGTACCTATAATCTGCCCATTGTCACATCTGAACAGTTCACAACACACACACATAAAATTCACACAACAGAGCAAATCACACCCCCATGGCCTTTCTTGCCCAACAGCTCCTTTAAACAAATTTGCTGCCCCATCCTCTTAAAATCACCCTGCTTCTTCTTCATATTGAGCACGTAACCTATCCTCATAACATCCAAATAAAATGAAATATTACCAAAACTCCATCTTACAAATGAAATGTCTACATAAAAGTGGCATGTAAAACAGCAAAGACTTTTCACACGCTGGGGTTTAAGACACGTGAAAGGCCTGGGAAAATAACACTGCTTTATGCCATTTCTTCAAAGTAGGAATATCATTCATAGTTATAAACTCAGCTAGCAAGCTGTTCCATTCAGCAGGACCTGTGATGGACAAGAAAGGACCCCATGTTTCAGAACAAACGTGTTTGACAAAACAACAGAATGAAGTTGAGTTCCATGCAATCTTAAAACACAATTTGGCCTATAAATTTTCAAAACTGAATTTAAGTAATGTGGGGCATCTTTGTTCAATGCCTTATTAATTAGGAGTGAAATCTTAATTTTGTTTCTGAACAACACTGCTAAACAAAATGCAATGAGGGAAGAAGAGGAGTAGTGTGATTAAAACTAGAGACTCTGGTAAGGAGTCCTACAGCTTCATCCTTGTATAATTGCACTACTTTGTTAATGGATTGCAAGAGAACCAAATAAAGGCTTACAGTGATCCAGTCATTTAAAATTAAACTTTGCAGAACTGTTCTAAAATTCTCAATTGATAAAGGTGGGTTTAAAATATCTTAGAAGGAAAAGCCTAACAAAAGTAGACCTAAGCACGTCTCTAATTTGAAGCTTCATAGAAAATGAAGTTTCAGTGATAATCCCCAATCTACAAACCTGCAAAGAGACAGGAATGTGAATATTGTTAAAAACAATTGTAGAGGGAGCATTTAAAACCATCAGTTGACTGAAGATCATGATTAGTCTTATGAAGATTAGGTATGAATCTACTTGTAGGGAGATACTTCCTCTGTAAGAAAGCGATTCACTTTCTCTGTCCTTCAGTCCATCTGCTGAGTCTTCCAACAAAAAGGCCAGTTACAACCAGCTGTTGTAGACGTGAAGACACATTTTACAATGGGACATCCAAGTGCAATCCGGGACATGGTGGGAAGGTCTTTATCTCTATTCATCAACATGATCTCAAATTTCTGAGGTTACGTTTTTGCTTGTGAAGAAGGCATCAATGAGAAACGTCATCCAATCGAGCCTTGTGATGGTTAAGATCTGGAAGAGACATCAGTGAAACCTACAAATTGGGTATCATCTGAAGAACAATAGCTGCTGATGCCATAGACCTAAATTGGGGAAGCAAGAGGAGAAAGATAAAGGTTAAATAAATCGAAGGCCAAATCAACCCCTGAAGGAAACCACAGGTAAAGAGGGACAGAATCAGACAAAGATACTGCAAAAGAGCAATGGGAAAGGAGCAATCTGAACAACTCTACAGAAGTGCCCAGTGCCCACTATTCTCAGGTCACATGTCCTGGTACGAGAAAAGAGTGATCGATGGGATGAAAAGCACAGACATATCTAGGAGAAGCAGTAGAGCAACTTGCCTTCTATCTAGCTGGATTGAAATTTCATTGATCATTGCTACTAAGGCCAATTCCATACTGTAGTCAGGATATAATCTGGACATTGACTTTTCCTGTATAATGTGACAACTAAAGCAGGGCTAATTTCTTTGCTATTTTGGAAGGAAAGGACAGGTTGGAGACTGGTCTGTAATATACTGTCTTGGATGCATCCAAACTGCCTCGTTTTAGCAGAGCAATCCAAAAAAAAATGGAATCATGCCATTAGAGCAACTATTAGATAGCACCAGGCAGAGAAAATAATTTTTTTGTTAGACTGCTTGTAAATAGGGTGTTAACCCCATTGTAACAAACTTTCCATTTAATCATAATTTATTACATAATTTTGAAATAAAAGAAATGCACTTAGCTGAACAATAGTGCTGAGAATCCTTTCACTGAGCAAAATCGTAAGACTTGAAGTCGACGCAGCATGCATTTCGAACCCAAAAGATTTCAATGGGTTCTGCATCAGGAAAATCATACAGAAACACTCTCATTAGATAACAGTCCCAAACTAATTCATAAAAGCCGCTAACTCTTCATTTCTTGATTTGTCTGCATTTCTTTTTAGCAGAGCTCTATCTCTTCACACTCCAGAACCACAGCTTGGGTGAGGCGGACCTTCAGCAAAGTTTGCAGAAATAGAGACAAGGCTAACTCTGGAGTAAGTCACTGGGGGTGGTGGAGGAGTTCATAACGAGCAAAATCTTCCCAATCCCTACAGTGACACTGTATTAAAATTTTGAAAGAGGTTTTGAAAAAAGGAGAGGTAGATGAATCATGGCAGGGGTCATGTAGGGTGTAAAGTAATAGAGAGCTTTGTGTTTGGTGACAATACATTTTTATGAGAATCCAAAACCTTTTGGGATGGAAGAGAAAAGGACAAACAGATTTGGCAAAAGGGAAGTAAAGCTTTCTCCTATAGAGTAGTAGATACACAGGACAAGTTATAAACCAGAGTAAAGAGCTGCAGAGGGCAATTACGAGGTTGATGCAGGATCCAACTTTCTAGCTCACGTATCTCTTTGTGCATAACACTGTATTGCTGGCAATCTTTCGGCTTGATAAACCTGTCATTTAAGGGCATGTAATGCCCTCTTTGAAATCAGGGGGCATCTTGACTGGAGCTCTTTTGGCATTCCCTCAGAGGGGCCAAAGTTGCAGAGTATTTCTTAGGGCAGCATGATCTGTTATAAAAACTGAATCAAAGTCCACCAAGGCAGTGCAATTTATTGGTTGAAGAACATAAGAATCTATGGAGTGAGTTGATGGAAATAGTTTGGCCAGTTTCATTTTGATGAGACCCACGGAATGGCACTTTTTTCCTCTCCAAGCCTTATTTTATAGATATAATTCCAGGCACCAATGTCCTTAATACCCAGAATCTACATCATTATTCCACTGATTGTACATACAAAGCCCAGTGACTCTCCTTGTAGCCTTGGGTAAGTCACTTAACCGCCTTTGCCTGAGGTACAACCTTAGATTGGGAGCCCTCAGAGGACAGGGAAATATCTACAGTACCTGATTGTAATTCACTTTGATCTACTACTGGAAAGGCGAGAGACAAATACTACTAAATAAATAAATTATGACACAGACAGAAAACCTTCAAGAAAACTGACTACTTCAAATAGCAATGAACAGAGCACCCACAGCCAGGGACAAGTTCACCTTGATTTTTTGGAAAAGATAAAACAGGAGTTGAAAAACTCCAGTATTCTTTGGGATACAAATTACAAAACAAAACTCCACCATGACTTGAAGCAAGGCAGAGACCTCAGACATCATTTCTATATTTTTGGCTATGGCTTGCATTTATATAATTCAGGTACATCCATTACCATAATTACAAGAAAATTAGTCTTTTTTTTTTCAAAGGTTTTTTTGAAGACTTTCTAGCTGGAGTAGTTGGAAAACAAATTTAAGTTCTCAAATCTCATTCTGGAAGCCTCCCAGAGGTCTTGTAGATTAAGGCTTCAATAAATTTGTTGATGTGATTTTTATTAGATTCAACTGTTGCAGAACAATTTGATTTCATTTTATATGAGAACCTCCTTTGAAAGGCATCAGTATCTAAAAACATTTTTTTGCTTTGTGAGCCATTAAGAAAGTTTAGAAGATTCAGGTGCTGGGTATGAAGTGCCGCTCATTCATGCTGATAATGAGATGAGGGACACGCGCTCCCCTCATTCCTCTCAGCCTAATCCTTAAAGGCAGTGTTGCCCTCGCAGACATAGGCTTGCTTTTACTAAGACCTGCTAAGCTTCTGCACGTAACCTGGGAAACAAATGCATGTTTAGTTCAAAGCCTCCATGCTAGCTGTATGAGGCATGACCAGCAGTTAACACTCGGATGCGAACGCTAACACGCGCTGATTGCCACGTTGCCACTGAGCATGAGCCAGTAGCCTTTGCACTAACAGCAATGTGCTTTCCATGTTTACACTCCACCTATTCCTCATTCCATCATGCCACGGCCAATTACCATGCTTTACAGAGCAGTCATTGGCATGTTAGTGTTCCTGGTGGCTCTCTGTTGTGCATTACAATGCACATTGGCCAATCACTAGACTTTAGTAAAAGGGGCCTAGAAGGTGCCCTTCAGCCATTCCGTGTCTGACATAGCATTAAGCTGGTAGCAATCCAAAACCTTCACAGCTGGCATCATCATGGATGGATTTCCTTGTAAAGAGCACATGTGATGATGGTGGACAGACTTCACCACTCAGTGATCTTTTAAGCTAGAGAAGGATCCACATGAACTGACTTATTAACAGACAAGATAGGTCATGCCCGGTTCTCACATTCACGAGAGTCTTGGTGCCCTCGGAAGAGCATCTTTCACTCAATGGCCGCACTTCCTTGTATCTATCACACCTATATTCCTCTTCCTTCCCTACTGAGATCATACGTTCCTGCTCATGGTGCATTCTCCCCATGTTACAAGATGCTAAATTACCTCAGAAGACCAATACATAAACAGAAAAGCAGGAGTAACATCACATGTACTCACCATCCTTCTTCCACTAAAATGGAACGGAGCTCTCCATATTGATTCTCTGTTGCTGTTGTTTTAGCAGGTGCAGAACATGTCAGGAGAGGTCAGTGTCTGGTTGAAGACCCATCTGTATTAGTAATGCCATAAAGAATAACTCTGTCCTCGCTTTCACATGGTGCAGGCTCCTACGGTGACAACTTTGGAAATTGTTGAGGAAAAGTAACCGCACAGAAGTCTGCATCAGGAGTGGAAGCAGGGTCAGCATGCCGTGCCAGAGGTTTCAGTAAGCTCTGTATTGCGGTTTAAGGTCTTTGCTGCTGCTGCTGCTGCTGCAGGTTGTGGAGAGCGGCAGCCGCAACAGTAATGAGCTGTCCTCGAACTGTTGATGTTCCAGGCAACCACCTAGTTTGTCAAATGGTAGCTCTGGCCCTGCTGACCACAGTAGAAGCAAATAAACCCTCCTGAGCCCTCTTTCTCATCCCTCCCAGTTCCCCCTTCAGACTGCTCTCCGACCCTCTTACCCATTCTACAGGCCCTTAAACGCTGTGTCGGGCAGAAACAATTCCCAGTCACGCTTTCCTTGCCAATATGGTAATGCAAATTTCATTGACTCAACTGAGGTCGGCACCATTTTAAATATCTGCTGTACAGGGAGGGGTTTAAGAGCATAGAGTGGGGTCAGGGGAAGAAGCAATATGGTGTCCACTAATGCATATGTGTTGCCTTGAACTCTGAGCTCTGCTTGAGGTGTAGCTAATGAGATAGGTAAACGGACATCAAGGGGTTGTGCATTCACAGCTCTCTCATCCACTCTATGCCCCTCAGTTTCTACAGATTAATATTGAGCAGGCAACATGGACACAACAGCTTGGAAATTCACCTATTGAAACTGCTGGAATGTTGAAGGAAGCCGTGTGCTCCTGGCTGTAGAGACATTGCTAAGTCCAGGTGCACCTGCAGCCCCTCCACCACCATGGGTCGGCTCTCCAGGCATGTTGAGTATGAGGCTGACTGATTTAGAAGAGGTTGTTGCAGCACTGGTGAGGATGTCGCCTGACCACAGTATGAGCCATAAAGATCATGGAGGCCAGCTAAAAGAAGTGCTATCTTCTCCTTCCAAGATGGGGAACAAGTGAGGACCCCAGATTAGGGCTTGGTGGCATGTACAAATTCTTATTCTCCTTTAAACCTATTGGTCTGAAAGATTAATAGCATGAGTTGTGAGTGGTTGGTTGGGTGTGGACATCAAAGGAGATCTAATTGCCCCAAAACATTACAAAACAAAAGAATAAAAAGTGTAAAAGGGAAATATAGAGCCCATCATGTACCATAACCAGAAAATCCGAAGTGTCCAAACATATTAGTGACTGAACATTACGTTCAGCAGATTCTGTTCACTGTATAGGAAAACAGTCCA
Organism: Ichthyophis bannanicus; assembly: GCA_033557465.1. Lineage (NCBI taxonomy): Eukaryota > Metazoa > Chordata > Amphibia > Gymnophiona > Ichthyophiidae > Ichthyophis > Ichthyophis bannanicus. The sequence goes on from CM066049.1 coordinate 127,302,191, forward strand.
CAAATACTGCATACACAACAGCTGTTATTCAAAATCCCCAAGTGTTCCTGGACAGGAAAGCAATCACCGCATTAAAGGCCTTATATGAAACATGTTTCTGTGTTGTTCAGGGAGTGATTTTGTAAAAGGGATCCATGTTTTCTCTGCTGGAATGTGCTGGAAATTTTCATTGTGTTAATACACAACGCAGGCAATCTTTTTGTGGCGTCTAGGACAGAAATCTCAAGCTTAGGGAATTTTTCATACTGAAATATCTTGCACATAAAGGTCTCTTTGACCTGCTGCTGGAAAACAGTGATCAAGTCAATGAATTGCTATAATTGGCCAGGTGAGAATAGAAGGTGATCTCTTTCTGAGATGGATATGTGCATGTGTGTGTCTGTAAGTGTGTGTGTGAGTGCGCTCCTGGTATTTGCTGTGAGCATTTTCTGTAAAAAAAACCCTTATTTTCAGTCATGCCGGTGACCTTGTCTTCAAGGAACGCAACAAGTTTTATTTTTCAAATCAATCCAGCAGGGTAAAACCAACAAGGGATCACTCCTGCAGCATTTAAGGTGCAATCTGTATTTTATAGGGGGTTGACTGCCATACTGCTGTCTGTGGGCAGACTTTGCATTCTGTCTGGGACTGAACAGAACACACATATCTCATATGTGCATCACTTTCCCACCCCCTGGCATACAGAATAGATCACTATGTGTCCATTGCTCTAAATGTTGTAGACACTACATGCTAGCACCAAGAACAGGAAAAATAATAAGGTTTGGGATTTTTTTAGCACAACAATAACTAAGTTGTATTCTTTCAGACATAAGAATTGCAGTAACCCCGCTTGCTGCCATATTAATGTGTAGCCTCAAGTCTTTTTTTCTGCATGTTTATGCTCCCAAGTTGCAGGAGGATTACAGTTCATTTGGTCACAAAGTGCAAATATGGACAGACGGCAGCATGTAGCGAATCAGATTGGTAACTACTGCTAACAGCTTCAGACTTGTGCTAATTAATCCATCCAGTCATAATTCTTAACCTGCTATTTCTAGTTCCCCTTCACCTCTAGTGACTCACGCATAGCAGAGCTTTCACAACTTAGAACTGGTCTTCAGGTCTTTCTCATGGTTAGCAGAGCACTCGATATGCTGCCAAGACTCATTTACTTCTAAGATTCCTGCCTTTCCGATAATGTGTAGCCAGTAGCTGACTTTCATCCTCTATGGCTCTTCCAGAGACAGACTGTGGTCATTCTGTGCTTCTTGAGGAACGTCTGTCCCGTGCAGCCTCTTCCCCATTCCTGAAGCCTCCCAGTTTACAGCTATATGCACCTGCATGTGTCATTGTGTAACTGTAATTATATATATGCTCTGTGCCTCTCATAAGTGCATGAAGATAATTCAGTCATTCTGCACTTGAGGTCTCCCTGGAGCATGTAACTGGAATGACTTCGAGCTTTGGATTGTGTAAAATGCTATGGCCCCCGTTGTTTTCCGTCTCCCTGTGTTCTGGAGAGTATGCAGAGTTGATTGGCAGTTAATTGTGCCTGCAAATCCTGTTTCATTTTTAATTATGCTTCAAAGAATTCATCCATTAAAACTAATCATTCTGGAAAGATGAATCTGCGGTAGGCATTTCATTCATCTGCACACCTCTGGTTCCATTCACTATAGAGCAGCAACTGTAAAAGGAGGATATTCACAAGATACTTAGCATAGAAAAGAAAAGCTCTCCCTCACAACATATATTTATTTTGTATTTATTTACTAAGCAGTTTTTATCCTGTGGTCGAAGTGGTTTACATTATAACAGGGTAATAAACTTGGAGTATGTGTATTACAGGAAGTTGAACATTATGTTTATAGGGGAAGACAACAACATGTTGATATATCACAGTGGTAAAACAGCTTGGAGTATCCATATCATAGGGGCTGAACATGAAGGGGAAAGGGGAAGAGAGGTGAGGGTGGCCGTGGATATTGCATGTTAGGTGGTTATGTTATGTCCTCGGAGAAGAGCTCTATAAACAGATAAGTCTTGAGGCTCTTCCTGAAGGTTGATAAGTCCTTTGTAGCACATATATAGATCCTGCAAGAGGAGGGCGCTGCATTGATCCTCCACTAAAGCCCTCCACTCAGGACACAAGCATGCCAAAAGCCATCTATTCACCCAGCTATCTACATGCCACTTTTTCAACTCCAGGAGCCTCCGAGCTGGTTGCTTTTATTCCATCCTGTTCCACACTAGAGCGCTGCTGTAACTCTGCAGCTCCCATCACTTCCTAGGCAAGCTGTTTTGTTGCATTTTAAATCTGATCGTGTTAGTGCAAAATTGAAAGGCTTGCTTGTTTTTTTGCTCTGTATTATAACACCCCAAAATAGTTTTCACAGTCTAATTCCGTTGTTAAGCATTGCCTAAGGCATTGACCACTGTTCACTTTTTAAATTTCTCTTTGGTCTACTTTATAGGCTTGTGCATTTCAGGTTCATTTGGGCACCTTAAAATTAATAAGATGTGAAAATTGCTTGTGCACCTGTAATTTTTGCACATGCATAAAAGCTGTAGCACACAGAAAAGGCATTCAATTATGACAAACCCACACAGGCCCCTCTCTTCTTCCTCTTTTAGCACCCCACTCTCCCCTGGATAGCACCCAGCCACATGGTCTGGCTGTCATCTCCCCCCAACCCAGCAATAATCTTCCAGGCTAGCCAGCTGCCCCCCCCCCCCCACCCGACCTTACTGCGGTCTCCCTGGTGGTCCAGTAGTGTTTTGAGCAGGAGCAGTCTCGTGTCTTTGGCTAGCAGTATTATCGTGGCTTCTTCACTGGAGGACACAGTCTAGAACTGGCTTTAATCCTGTGATTCAGGTTCTAACCAAGAACCTAGGAATCATACAGGTGTCAGCTCAAAAGTAAGCATTTCCAAGTAGGGCACTTTTTGTAGGATTTGTATAGTTATTATGATTATTATTATCATTACTGTTATTAAATCTGTAGAAACTTGTATTGTCTAATAAGTGAACTGATTTGTTTGGCATTGAGTAAACCGACTCTAATCTCACTTTCTCATAGGTGCAGTTGTGATTGCCTTTGTGGTCTGTTGGCTTCCATATCATGTCCGGCGCTTGATGTACTGTTATGTTCCAGAAAAGGACTGGACAGAGTAAGTACTGCTCTTAAATCACTAGAACTCCACGATGACTTTAAAGCACATACAGCAGAAACTCTGTCTATGGTTGTCTGATACAAGACTCTCCTATTTCTCCCTCAGCTAGACCGAACCACGTTCCAGTTCCATTTCAGTGAAATCATTAGCATTTTTATCAAAGATCAGCTTTTGTCAGAATAATGACCAGTTAAAAATGAAAGGGAAGGTGATGCCACCACCAGTAGTATCAAGTTCATTTCAAAACTGATTGTGACAAAACTTTACTCAAGACAGCATTTGCTACCTGTCTCTTTAAAGGAGACACATGTGATGTCATAATAGAACAAGTCGGTGCATAGTTAATGGCACCACACTTTAATTTCCTGGTTTGGTTTTCTGTTCCTTCATTGTAAACTAGGTTTGTTAATATAATTTTTAAAAACATGAAAAATGACTTTTATAACAGGGCACCTATAAAATTTACAAAAATGCAGCTACTTTATAAAGGTAACACAAGCACCTAGGTTGTCTTTATAAAAGGCTGCCAAAAACTGGACTTCTACGACCTTGCCATATCTACATAACAGCAAAATAATTTTGTCAGAATGAAGACTATCACATATTAACAGCTAATATCATATAATACTCTTCAATTTCTCATTCCAATGATTTTATAATTTTCATAAGAGGCATCAAAAATGCAAGTAGACAAAGAAATTTAGCCATATTCTCTGCTCGTTTTCATCATTTGCCTCGTTGAAAATGTCTTTTTTTTACTTTAACACTTTTTCTTTAATGCCTCTCCATATATACTGCTATTACATGCCACAGTTGTAAATACCCGCTATGGTAATATTAAATGCAATCTTCTACTTTTCTTTTCTTAATCTTTCTCACACTTGCCTGACATCGATGTTTTGGCTATTGCCTCCTTTCAGGGCTTGTGAAATCTAAATATTAATGCAGACTGGGCACTGTTCTCCCAGAATCAATCCCAGGACACAAAATATTTTAATTCTGGTCACCATATCTGCAAAAGGATATAGCAAAATTAGAAAAGGTACAGAAAAGCGCTGTCAAAATGGTAAAGAGGATGGAAGGATACCCCTATGAGGAAAGGCTTAAAGGTTTAGGACTCTTCAACTTGGAAAAAAGGCGGCTGAAGGGAGATATGATAGAGGTCTATAAATTAATGAATGGAGTGGAACAGTAAACATAGATTGGTTGTTTACTCCTTCAAAGGGTAGAAAGACTAGGAGACACACAATGAAGGTACAATGTAGCCCATTTAAGGCTAATGAAAGAAATATTTTTTCACTCGACGTGTAATCAAACTCTGGAATTCATTACTGGAGAATGTAGTAAAAACTGTTAGTGTAGCTGGATTTAAAAAGATTTGGACAAGTTCCTGGAGAAAAAGTCCATAAACCATTATGGACCAGGGAAATATACTGCTTACCCCTGAGATAAGCAGATGGACCTTGGTCCAACCCTTTATGGTGCTTCTTATGTTCTTACAAATTTGCACTTGATGCAAGGCTAGTTTGTTCTATGAGTGAAGCCTAGTAGGGTAATTTTATAAAAGGATGCCTAGGTTTAGAGACAGAGAAAGCATCTAGTTTTAGCCTATCATATAAGGACATGTGAAGGCACATTTTAGAAAGATCGTCTAGGTGCGATCTGAGATGTCCACGTCAAAATGCCCTAAATACTGTGGGAGTGGCAGCTGTGAAGGAGAGCATTTCTACATGTCTTCTAAAATCACTCTGTCTCCACCTGACAAAGATACACTTTTGCGCAAGAAGTAAACAGACAGACTCATGCCCGTTGACAGAACGGCCATTTGCAAGTTTTGGCCTGATTTTAAAAACATTTACATGCCTGATATGGATGGCAGTTGCCACAGCAACCTAGACGTCCCTGTGACAAAATTTGAGGATCGGGACATCTATCCCATGCTACATAGCTGTCCTGGCCTACCATTTTGCAAGTGCAGATACGCAGCAACGTGTTTCCCATAAGACGAGTGTTGCCATTTACCTGCATGTTTCTTACCATAGGGAAAACTATGTTGAATATGTGAGTGCCTTCTTCCCAAGTGTTTGGGTGCTGAAATTGGAACTTTTCTGATGCATATTCATGCCCTGGCAAAAAGCCCCCAAATTAGTGATACCAAAATAATCTCTCCAAAATATATATATCACTAAACCCCTCGTGAAACTTTCTCAACTTTTTTTGTTGGATAACACTGGAAAGGAACATAGACTGAAAACTATGTTCTCCACTCAGTTACATCCTATTTAATCGTTTTTTTTAAAACCTTAACCTTATTTTCAAAAGCATTTTTTCACCACTTAGCTGATTCGAAGAGCTGAAGCACGACGTGCACGTTTCGGGTTGAACACCCTGACCGAAGTATAGATTTTTTGGACATTACAGTGTTTAAAGAGTTGGATTATTTTCGTACTTCCCTATACCGTAAACTGGTACAACGCAACAGTCTCCTTCAATATCAGAGTTTCCATCCACACTCCCTGAAGAAAGGTCTCCCTTATGGTCAATTTTTAGGTATACGACGTATCTGTTCGACCTTGGAAGATTTTAAGATTCATGCAGCGGAACTTGGGCAGAGATTGCGGGTTAGAGGCTATCCTCACAAGGTGATTCGATTGGCATATCGCCGGGCGTTATATACGCATAGAGAATAGATGTTGTCAGCTCGGGTCCCTTCCCTGGAAACGACATCGCCTCAACCTCTTGTGGGTATTTTACCATACATGTCGTCTAGCACAGCTGTGGCGGCCATATTACGAAAACACTGGACTGTGTTGGAATTGCATCCCTGTTTTCGACGATCCTTTCTGGTGGCGTATTCAAGAGGAGCCAATTTAGGTGATCTTGTGGCTCGAACAACTTTGCCAGTTGATAGGTCTCTAGCTCCACCGCTTCAACATCGGGGTCATGACATTTGTCGTAAGTGTGTGCATTGTGCTTGCTCTTTAATAGGTATTCACTGGATTCATCCTCTGACAGGTCAATCATATCGAAGGAAATGGGAGACGGATTGTACAACAGCCTATGTGGTTTATATAGTTCAATGTCCTTGTCCTCTGGTTTATGTGGGCCGCACTAAGCGTCCTATCAGGGTTCGGATGGAAGAACATGCTTCAAGATTACAGCAGCGTGTTGAGGCGGCCCCAATGGTGGATCATTGCCAGAGTTTACATCATGAATATCAGGATTTACGCTGGACTGTTATTGATTTTGTTCCTCCGGATCCTCGAGGGGGGGGACCGTGTTAATAAACTTCAACGTTTGGAGCAATCTTGGATTTTTCGTTTGGGCACGGTCCATCCCACTGGTCTCAATAAAGAAGTTGAATGGACGAGTTTCGTTTGACGTCATCCAATTGGGTGCGGGACTCCCTGAATTGTGGGATATCCCCTTGTTCCCGATTGGTTGTTTGTCTGATTGATGGCAGAGTATAGCCATTCATACAAGTTGAGTCCTCTTAAGAAACAGCTGTTTTTCAGCGTTTTGTGACGGTTTTCTACATGACATGTTAGCACTTGAAACAGGGTGTTCAACCCGAAACGTGCACGTCGTGCTTCAGTTCTTCGAATCAGCTAAGTGGTGAAAAAATGCTTTTGAAAATAAGGTTAAGGTTTTAAAAAAAACGATTAAATAGGATGTAACCGAGTGGAGAACATAGTTTTCAGTCTATGTTCCTTTCCGGTGTTATCCAATAAAAAAAGTTGAGAAAGTTTCACGAGGGGTTTAGTGATATATATTTTGGAGAGATTATTCATGCCCTGGAGCAGGAACAGACGTGGATGGCAGAGATGTGCAGGCATTTTCCAAAATCACATGCCCATGTCTATTTTTTCAGGACCACCCAGGACACGCCCCATGCAGCATGGATATGATCACACCACACAGTTATAATTTTGGAGGCTTCTAAAATGTCTCCTGGGTGTTTCTGTGATTCCCACATCTGAATGGCCAATTTCAGATGTGGAAAACATGAATTGAGCTTCTAAAATGACCCCCATAGGCACCTTTCTCTTTTTATAAAATACTGGTACAAATCCTGCAGCAATAATGCCTAAAGACTGGTTGCTGAGATATATGCTTGCTTGGGAGCAGTGTAAATATTAGCACTTAAAATACGTGCATCTGCATATATTTTAGCAAATAAAGGGCATGTTTACTAAAATGCAGTAGTTTGCCATGTTCATGGCTACTTTTCATGCAGTTTATACCAGCCATTCTGCAGTCTGTTCAACATGCTTTATACATCAAAAAGGCTTTATAAAATCACCCCCATGGCAGCTAGCAAAGGCAACCAACCAAACTCCACTAGGTGCGACTAAAGGAAGTAGAGCTCAGATCTGAAATGAAAGATCTGCACATAACTCCAAAACTTAACTCTATAAAGACTTATTTTTAAAAATTTGTGAATAAAGGTCATCTGGTTGATGTTCTTTGTGGTATATCGCTATAGAACCATACTTTCTGAATGCTTCACTATTAGACATAAGCCAACAATTTAGAAAAAACACTTAGATCAAAAACCAGCCACTGTGTTTGTAATCAAAATTGGCAGCGTTCAGTGGGAGCATGGCTTTTAGAACACCCCTTCCAAAAGGGCCCGGATATGGCAGCTTGAGCCTTGGTGCTAGTACCATGAGATTACCACTACAGGTTGCGAGCACCATTTTGAATCCAGCACCCCTGCGTGAGGATCGCTCCTGCTTAGAATCCCCTCGACTACCTCGGATGGTTACAGTAGTCACTGGGATAGACAAGGATAGGTGGGGAGCTTTTGAGGGGAATGAGAGTTAGTGACTGGAGGACCAGAGGTAAGGACTTTGGAGGTGCGGGCCTTTGAATGTGGGTTCAGTAGGGGATGAGGGTCTATCAGCAGGGCCGGGCCATCCACTAGGTGAATTAGGCAGTTGCCTAGGGCAGCATGGGGGCTGGAGGGCAGCATGGCAATCCCTCTGCTGCATCTGGTTTTAAAGACCATGCTGGCACTCATGGCTAGCTGCTCCTGCCCCCCTCTCTAACTCTTGATGCGACTTCCTGTTTGCACAGGAGGTCGGCATTGGGCATTGGAGAATGGTAGAAGCAAACAGCCCTGTGGGACCGAAGCTTGAAGGTAAGCACCATGGGGCTGTTTGCGGTCTATTATCACCACTGTTGGTCCCGGAGAGGGGCAGCAGTAGTGGTAATGGGTGCCACGGGGGGGGGGCACACACAAAGGATGAGGTTCACCTAGGATGCCTCATCTCCTGCTCTCCTGCCTTTCCTCAGTCATATACATATTGAGATCTTTAAGCTTATCCCCAAATGCCCTATGATGAAGACCATTGACCATCTTAGTAACTACCCACTGGACTGACTCCATCCTGTTTTTATCTTTTGGAAGATGCAGCCTCGTGAATCGAACATAGTACTCCAAATGAGGTCTCACCAGAGACTTGTACAATGAAACTGACTCCTTTTTTCTGCTGGCCATTCCTCTCTCTATGCTCCCAAGCATCCTTTTAGCTTCCACTGTACACTTTGCTACCTGTTTAGCCTCCTTAATATTGTCAGAAATAATCAACACCAGGTCCCGCTGTTCTTTTCTGGATACAAATACTTCACCCCCTACACTTTACCACTCTCTTGGATTATTGCAATCCATGGCCCTGAATTTTTTAGCATGAAATCTCAGCTGTCAAATTCTCAACCTGTCTTCAAGCTCTGTGTGTGTGTTTCTTATACTGTGAGGTCAACTTGCAAAAGAGCCAGTTTGAATCTTCACAAGTAATTTACACTGTGCAGCAATGCAGTAGGTGAAAAGTAAATTCTGTAGATGTTCCTGGAAATATGAAGGCGCATTTTACAAAGGATAGCCCACGTGCAATCTGGGACGTCAAAGCCACGTGTAAGTTCAGGCATGATTCCAGAATCGTGGACGTACCTGGTATGGACGTCTATGGAGAGGTCTGCAGAGATGTCCCCAGAATAGCATTTCAGAACAGGGATGTCTAATAGCTTAATGGTTAAAGCAGTGAGCACGATTTTCATCTAGGTGATGCTATGCACCGCTTCAGCACATAGCCCGCCCGCCATCCGTATGTGGCCCTGGCATTGAAAATCCAGGTCTCGCCGCACAACCCGGAAGCCACAGGAGCTAGCCGGGTAGCACCAATTTTCGATGCTACCCGCTTAGCCCCTGCGCCTGAAAGATAGGCAAGGAAAAACCTCTCCCATCTTTAAGGCACATAGGACTAAGCGGGTAGCATCAAAAATTGGTGCTACCATTTAACCCTTTCCTTCATCCCGGCTCTGCCCTGGAACGCCCCTAACACGCCCCGATACTAACCGCATAGCATGTGGGCACATTAGGGACTTATCTGGGATTTTCGAAGGCCACTACCCAAGTAAATGCCTTCGAAAATCAGGCTCAGGGTGTCTAGTGTTCAAATCCCAGTGTGGGCCTTTGTGATCTTAGGTTAGTCACTTAATTCTTCATCTTCTCTACACCCTTTGGATGTTTTAAGGCCACAACAAGCACTTTCCTGATACCTGTTCTTGCCTAGCCTGCAGACGTCTCTGCCATTTCTGAAACTGATTAGGAATGTCTAAGTTCATTGCGCTACTACCTCGCCCCCAGCCTACTTAGATATCCCCACACTGGATGTGTCTGTAAACATCATTCGTAAAATGGCTCTGGAGATATCTCTATGATTTCGTTGCATGTCTTCAGACGTCCAAATCATGACTAAGATTTTTAAAATGACCCTCATTGTCTTCCTGTTATTATGAGAATGCACTTGCTGAATGATTTGCTCTTTCTCATCCTGAATTGTTCTAGGTATAATTTCTAGATAGTTGGTGTTCTAATGAGTCTTAGAACAGAGTATTTAATATGCTGTTTATTTTTCTTTTCCTTCCTCTCAGTTTCCTCTACGACTTCTATCATTATTTCTATATGTTGACAAATGTTCTCTTCTACATAAGCTCTACCATCAACCCAATCCTCTATAACTTGGTGTCAGCAAACTTCCGACAAATATTTGTCTCCACACTTGGTTTTTTATGCCCACCTTGGAGGAAAAAGAAAAAGAGACCCACCTTCACCAGGAAGTCCAACAGCATCTCCAGTACCAACCAAACCTTCTCCAGCCAGATAACCAGGGAGACCCCATACTGAGGCAGAGTACCAACTGCGACACTGAAAGTGCTTCTGCAATGAACTGCGAGGCATGACAACTGGGCACATGGTCTTAAAACCCACCATCATCCCACCAATACACTTGAGTCTTTCATTGACAGAAATAAGCATGGCTGCACCCGTAGATATTTTGTCCAAGTGTAGACTTTGCTTATTGTGAAAAAAAGAAGTCTGCTTTGTATCTGGGTCTGACATATATAGAAATGCTGTCTTTGATCGGATAAGCTGGTGCCAACCATCTCAGTACTGAAATGCAAATTCACAAAAACGAGGGACATTTGTTTTGAATGGATTTGAATTTGATTTCCGAATGCTTCCTGATGCTGAACAGAAAGCAGGTTTTGAAAATAAGGATATTTTTTAGAATTTATTTTTGCTAATCTTGGAAAACTTCAGAAGCGAGTCCTAATCAATGAATGATATGAGTAAGAATCAGACCGCCCAGGCAAGCGGTTCTCATCCACACTCAAGAAGCACTTGAGTGGGGATGAGAGCCGCTTTCCGAGCCCCAAACGAAAGAGCCATCTGCATATGAAGCATCCAGGAGGCTCTCTGCGGAAATTGGTAGCCAGATCATCATGGGATACAGTTTATCAAAAACTATTTTGGAGCAAGACTAATTTCAAGCTTTGCACTATCCAGAGAAGTGGTAGCTATTAAGGGGGTTATTTTAGAGGCCCTATTCACGATTTAGGCTTATCAGTATGACCATTTACCAGTACAAATTGTATCCCTGTGTAAATGGCCATTTTAGAAATAATTCCCCATTTCATACAGGGAATGCATGTGTAAGACCAAAATTGTAAAAAAAAAAATATCTAAATTTACGGCTCCTCCTTGACCATGGGCATAGTTTGACTATTTTACTTGGGGGGGGGGGGGACATATTTCCATATTCATTTGCATATTTGCATATCATTTGCATGCTCATTATGGTTATCTTAAAAAAATACTAGATTGCTAGAAAGCCAGTATAACAAACAGGTGAGAGATGAGCTGGCACCCCAAAGATCTCAAAGAGCGAGCAGAGGGTCTCATTTAGTGGCTTTGCCAAAAGAAAGGACAGCAACATATTCCCAGGCTATATAATTAAAATGCAACAAACATTTTAGCTGTTTAGCTATTTAGCCTGCACTCCAAAATTAAAAAACTACCGACACCTGTAAATATATATTCTGAAAAAAAAACCAAAAGAGATGTAAGGTGCTCATATGCCAAGGGACAAGAAGAAAAAGAGAATCACAGCGCAGTTTCTAACACCAAAATAAATTATAATTAATTTTATTTTGGTGTTCGAAACTGTGCTATGGTTCTCTCTTTTTCTTTTTGAACATCTGTTTTGCATCCAATGAAACCCCTCCTCCAACAGTAGGTGCAGAACTAGGACTTTTCACCATAGAACCCAACATACAAGGAAAAAAAATGATTCCAGTGTCATCTCATTAACAGCCTCTCCAGTACCAGGCAGATTGTGAAATAACACAAAACCTTACAATAGTCACTGAAAACCTATAATGTAAATCTACCATATCATAATGAAACCAGCTTCTAAAATTAACGCAATAAGGAGCTTACCCAGAAAAGAGCAGCACCATAAATATTGCAGAGGGCCTTAGAACATCCTTTTACCTATTTGGAAATCTGAACAAGCCAGATTACTACAGATCCTATTTAGAAATTCCATGCTAACTGAACACTTGGGGGCTTGTTTACAAAGCCGCGGTAGCGGTTTGCGATCGTAATCGGAGCCGCGGCCCCATTGATTTCAATGGGGCCGCGGCTGCGATCGCGATCGCGAACCACTACCGCGGCTTTGTAAACAAGCCCCTTGGTCTCAATCACACAGGCAAAACACAGTTAGACCCTCACCACATACAGAATAAATTATAATAAATTCAAAGTAGAAATATGTAGATTAAATTAAACCCCAACAATCCAGGCTCTGCATGCAACATAACACAAGAAATAGGGGAGGCAGGCAACACTTTACCTCACTTTTGCTGATCAGTAACATGAGACACACAGGCCTCTCTGAACCCACATGCAGGTGGTGCAGCCTCTCCCCATAGTCTTCCCGCTCTGTTGATCTCAGTGCCCCTTGCTCAGAGGTAGCCGTCTTGCTGATTAGGTGCAGTACTGGTCCTTCCCACAGCCCATCTGTGAACATGAATCATCGGGACTGAGGGAGAGGGTAGACCATGGGGAGAGGCAGTGGGATAAGAGAAAACTATGCCTCATGTTACTGTTCAGCAAACTTAAAAGCAGCAGTTAGCAGAGAGGTGTACATGGTGATGATATTTTATTTGTACAGCTGTGCAGCCTATAGCTAGCTGCAAAATTCCAAATGTGCTGTGTCTCTATTGCAAAACTTGACATATTTTGTGTGGCTTTAGGAGCCAACCCAAAATCTTAAGAGCCAGTGCTTGTGACCTCCTTATGCCCACCCCTCCATTATCGCTCCCTCTGGTCTCATGCTCTCAGGTTTCATGAGACCAGCACCAGAGTTCCTATACCGCATGACATCTTTAGACAGAAATACAGCTAACAACAGTTAAAGCTTCAGATGCTAAGAGTCTGTACTGTGGTGTGCCTTTTTGTGCATGGGAGGAGATGTGGTAGGTGCTTTTGTGTGTGTGGTGCTTGCGGCATCTCTGTGTGTGATGCAGAGGTGGGGTACCTGTATGTGTGTGTGGTACAAAAGTGAGGTGCCTCTGTGTGTGTGTGTGTGTGTGTCTGACATGCAGAGGTGGGGTGCCGGTGTGTGTGCTTATCTGTCATATAGAGGTAAGGTGCTTTGTGTGCCTGTCTGCCATCTGTCATACGGAGTTGGGGCACCTGTGTGTGTGTGTGGTACGGAGATGAGGTGCCCATGTGGGTATGTGTTTGTGTGTGCGTGTCTGTTGTGCAGAGGTGGGGTGCTTGTGTGTGTGCATGTCTGTCATGGAGAGGTGGGATGCCTGTGGGGGTGGGTATAGGGGGGTTGTGTGTGTTCTGGGGGAGGGGAATTCACCTTTTGGCAATACCTTTCACTTATACCTCCCCCTCCAACCTCTCTCCTCTGGCTCCCTTCCTCTCCCTTCCAGACTCTCCCCCCTTCAAAAACCCCTCCTAGAACTCCTATCTGACCTAAAATCCCCCATCCTCCTTTTTAAAATAGGCCCCTTGCCCCTTTAAATTGTCCCTACCTTCTCTACCTCACTTGAACTCCTCCCCCCCAACACACACATAAGTTATTGTGTTGCAGACCCCCGAGTACCTCTCTTCTCTTCTACGCATGGGGGATGCGATCTCCTGCAAACAGAAGAAAAGGGGACTTTGCCACAATCCTCTTCTCCCCACAGGCATTGCTCCCCCCCCCCCAAATGAGTTGCCACAGCAATGGCCGCGAAGCTTGTCTGCCCGTGGGGATCGGATCTCCCATGAGCAGAAGAGAAGGGGATGGCCATGATCGCAGCAGAGTGCCTTCTATCTGCCCATGGGAAATCAGATCCCCACGGGCAGACAAGCATCATAGCCATCATTGAGGCAACTTGTTTGGGGGGGGGCAATGCCCCCCTTGCCCACACCAAACTACGCCCATGTCTCTAACATGAATAGGGATTTTTAAAAATGCTTGTTTCAGCCAACCCTACACAAGAGGACTAAGGGGATATCCCCCTTAATCCCCCAATGTTTATTTCCCCTTGCAAATTGACATGAGGTAAACTAGAGGCCTCTGAAGGTGATTAAGAGCAGCTGCATATCTGTGTTTGCAGAATGACTCAGATACACATGTAAGTATCGACATTTATACATGTGTGTTTGGAGATTTCGGCACTCATACATGTAAGTTGCCAGATGTCCTCCATCCATTTTTTCCCGCATGTACATTTATGAAAAGGCTCCGTCCATAGCACGTGGATATTAATCCCCATGCGTTCCTGCACTTTCTTATTCGTATTTTAGAAATGGCTCCATCTTTTGCAGAGCTGACTCTGACATCCCATCAGAATTTAGTACATCCTGCCCTCGATATCTCAATTCCGAACTCATCCTATCTAAAACGTGCCTTTTAAGCAACAAACAGTATAATCACGTCTCTCTGCACAGCCCAACTCAGTTTAATCAGCAAAAGGTAAATGCATGAAATACAAAAGAGGAGGAGGTCAATTCACACAGCTTTGCAGCTTCAGATCTTTTATTGTTGTTAAGTGATGCCCCTTGTGACCTTGGGCAAGTCACTTAACCCTCCGTTGCTTCAGGTACAAACTTAGATTGCAAGCCATCTGGGACAGGTAAAGAACTACTGTACCTGAATGTAACGCACCTTGATCTTCTCCTGGAAAGATGGGAGCTAAATACTAATACTAATAATAAGTGCCGTAAAGTCGGTGCCGACTCATGGCGACCCTCTGGATAGTTGTCCTAAACTGTGTTTGGATGTTTTATGAATGGATAAAGGAGAAAGGCCACATAGAGATCTGTGCACTCGTTTGTGGGTGCGTTTGGCATCCATTCTTTTTACTAGTTTTCTTCTTGTCTTCATTCTGCAAAGTGTAATGACATGAAGAAGGATTTACCTCTGTGAAATGAAGGACTTCAGGCATCTGAAGAGCACAGACCTTACCCACAGAGTGGAACAGAACAACAGATCAGTACGGAGAGGTAGCTGGGTATGTCTAAAGTAAGAATTACTGAATTCAATTAAGTGCTTCTGTATCTTTGCTTTCCTTGAAGAGAGAATATTATTTGTGGATGGCTGAATTTTATGAAATAAATTTAAGACACAAAAGAAAAACAAGGAAGGAGATTTAATGGTGCACTGAAAAGACGGAGAAGAGAAAGTTGGATGCTGGATATAAAGGGAAGACAAGCCGGCAGCCCTGCTGTTTTCTGGAGGGAATGTTGATGCATCTTTGTCTTTTGGGCTAACTCAAGGAACATGTTTCCACAGTTCAGTCTGTATGACAGAGGAAGAATCCACAGAAACCAGATTCCAGAAAGCTGCAACCCACAGCTGCAGGGTGGCAAAACAGTGCTTCATTTACCACAGACGATTCAAGAGCTTAAGAGAACGAAATGTGCAGCATGGAAGTAGAGCAGCCTAGCCCCGTGGTATTAACGAAAGGGCTCGCACATTCCTAAAAGGTATTTGATCTTAATTGTGGTTGCCTGACCTAGGTGAATGAATAGGCATGGCCACAATAGCAGGCCAGAACAACCAGAAGCACAAATTCAATGATACATATTTGGTGATCAAAGATTCCTGATAGCGGAGAGTTAAAGGATGATGCTTATCTGTTGGTCAGATTCAAAAAGGGGAAGGAAGAGGTGGAAGACTGATTCATTTCTCCAGTGAATCCTGATATTGTCTTAGGCTTCCCTGATCACCACCTGCCCCTGATAACTGTTGCCACCCAGCTTCCTTTTGCTTTTAAGAACGGACAATGCACCTGTCAGCAGCTCTGGAAAACTATCGCAGCATTGCCAAACACTGCAGTTCCACCGGAATCAAAGTGGATGAGCTGAAGACGGAGCTATCCGATGACAGCATAATGTCTTAGCCAAAAATTAATTTAAAAAGAAGCTTTAAATGTTGTTTTGTGATGTTCATTAAATAGCATCTGTGATGAATGCAGTTAATTGTTTGCCATTGAATGTTCATACCTGAGGTTATGAAAAAGACAGAATCCCTTCCTGTAATTCACCTCCTCTCAATCATTACATGAGATCTGCTGGATGCTACCTGAAACTGAATGTGACACAGGGATTCTTATCTCCGCCTTTAAATGTTTATTGTAGCAGGTGATGTAGTTTGTGGTATGCCTGGTTTATTGTTGCATAGCAGTATGCTCTAGCACTACAATTTCAGCCAACTCTGAATCCCCTCTCTAGTCCTTGTCAAAGACACGTGAAGGAAGGGCGGCTTTGTTGCTACCAGAATGAGAGAGCAAAAAAAATGATTAGCAAGATTGCTGTGGGGCCACCATATAGCACTTTAAGAGATAAGGGAGAGAGAGCCCATTTCCAAGCCGTCGCTGGATAGATTAGCTTATTTTCTGTTGATTGTAAAATGCATCAGACTACGCTTCATTAACTGAACGTGTTTCTAATTCATGCTACAAAACATAGCCCCAGAGGGGTAACTGCAAATTCCCTAACACAAAAAGATTCACAAGCACAACACTGTAAATTGTATAATATATGCTTTTAATGCAAAACCGTCAAGAACAGTAATTTTATTACTTTGCATTTAGGGCTCCTCAAAAGTGATACATTTTTTAAATTGTCAATTCAAGGTTCTTAGAAATTCATGGACACTATGTTTATTTTCAAAAGTGGGAGTAAAAATCAGTGGCATGCTAGAGGGTTACTTTAACAACAATATCCAGGACAGCCTTACCTCTTAGGGCACGCACTGTCATCTTAATTTTCCACGAATGCTGAACTCAAGTGAGGGATGGCCGTAGAGATGGTTCAAGGTGTTGGTGCCCTCGTTAAACCTTAAACTTATGTGCTACACTGATGACTTTGAGCCATTTGCTGAATGAGGCCCATTGGGAACATGTTTTTCTCATATCCATGCTGCTGCAAAGAACCTTTTCATAAAAGGTGCACTCGCCGATGCTCAGTACAAGAGGATGAGGCCTTGTGTCAACTCATCTTTCAAAATCACTCTTATTGTATTGACTCATTAAGCACATGGCTTAGGAGTGGTTCCTGTTCTATGGTATGTGCCAATTCTCAGTAGATCTGTGCAATTTTTGGATGTTTTAGGTCAGAAAATCTAATGGACGTTTTGTGTTTTTGACCTTTCTTTTCGGTCTTTGAAGGTAAAATATTGACTATAAAGATTTGTTTTAAAAAATCCCAGTTATGTATTCCACACGCATCAAGCTGATTTTCATTCTGGCTGTCAGCACATTTTGTACTTGTGAGGAACCTGACAAACAAACACATTTATTTTGTAACGTACAGTTTTGTGAACATTGTTTTGTGTTATCTGTTGTGTGTCAGAAATAAAGAATGTCAAAGTCTATACAAGAGAAGCTCTTATTGTATTTACAAAGTGAACGTCAAATCCAAGATGTGTGAAATAACCTCTGTGTCCGCACAGTCTGTATTCAGCTTTCCCAACAATGACTCAGAAGCTGGACAAGGGTTCTGATGCTGGTCCAGCAATAACATTTTCTAAAAGAAAACCAAGAGAGAAGAGTCTCTCCAATTCTTTCTAACCCTTCAGAGATCCTTGGAGCTTTATCCCTTGTTTTCTGGAATTCTGATATTTTCCTGGAGTTGTTCCATTCATTCATCAGCTCTTCTGTGAAGAAATACTTCCTTAGATTACTCCCAAGCCTACTCCCTTGTACCCTCATCCTTTGACCCCTTGCTCCACCGTTCCCTTTCCATTGAAGCAGGCCTGTGTATTATATACCTGGGACTATTTAAATGCCTTTATCCCATCTCCCCACTACCCACCTCTCCTCTGGGGTATACATGTTTAGATCAACAGAGACTTAATACAGATGAACTAGGAACACCCATGGGCAAAACATTTTTAGTCCGTTTTTCAGTTTTTTTTCACAATTTTCAGGTCTTTTTGGTTCTATTCAGACATTAATTTAAATTAAACAAATTTTAACATGCACAGATCACTTGTTTGCATGTTAATTCATAGAATAACCTATATTAATTTTGCACACAAAATTTTTTTTCAGGCATGCTAGCAAACCAAATGTGCACCAACAATGGGACATCCCTAAAGGCACCAACACTTCCTTCTTCTTGCTGGCCATCCTTCTCCCTATGCACCCAAATATCCTTCTCGCTTTAATCATTGACTCATTGCCTTATCTACCTTCTGGCCGCCTTAAGATCATCAGATATGATCACCCCCGGATTCCTCTCTTTATTTGCACACAGAACTTCACCCCCATATTGTACCGCTCCCCTGGGTTCTTACAGCCCAAATGCATGAACCTTCAGTTTTTAGAATTAAATATTAGCTGCTAAAGCCTAGACCATTTCTCAAGCTTTACTGGATATCTTTCCATGTTATCCATAGCTTCCAGGTTGTCTTCTTGTTGCAGATTTTGGTATCATGCACAAATTGCCGATAGTACCTTCACAATATTGCTCAACACTTACAAAAATATTGAAAAGAAGCAGACCAAGGAGCAGTACCTGTGGTACACCACCTCTTTCCTTGGAGTAAACTCCATTTCATACTTGCCTTTGTTGCCTCCCATGCCTCGCTTGCTCTTGCCCCAACTCCGTTGGCCTCAGGTCTCCTAGAAGCAGTTTGAAAAACAGCACTAGCAGTGTAAAGACTTGGTTGGAGATCACTCTTTCTCCTAGGACAAGCAGGATGAGTCAGCCACAATAGGTGATGTCATCCAACAGCGCCGAGACGGAAGTACTAGCTCAGAAGGGCGTA
Source organism: Ichthyophis bannanicus (assembly GCA_033557465.1). Lineage (NCBI taxonomy): Eukaryota > Metazoa > Chordata > Amphibia > Gymnophiona > Ichthyophiidae > Ichthyophis > Ichthyophis bannanicus. The sequence goes on from CM066049.1 coordinate 127,320,972, forward strand.
GCCCTTCTGAGCATGGGCCACCTGGCCACACCTCCGGGTCCGCCCCTAGCTAGCTAGCCAGCCACTTTTCGTCCTTCCGCCTTGCCAGCAAGACGGACTCTCCTACTCTCCAACCAACACAAAATAGATCACGTAAAAGAACTGAAAGAACAATAGAAGAAAGAATCTACAATCAAAATGCCTAAACCAGGTTTTAAAAAATGTCCCGGCTGCTCAAGAAAAATGAATTCTACTTACTTACATGATCGTTGCTTGAGGTGTCTCGGAGTCTCCCACAGGGTTGAAAACTGCACTCACTGTGCAAAGATGTCTCCCTGGGCCAGAAAATCGCAACGGCATGCCCTTCAGGACATCATCCAGGAGGTAGGAAGCCCAGCGATTCAGACTCCGGCTGACTTCGTGGCTGCCCATGCTGCTCCAGGGAACTCCGTGTTGCAGCCTGCCTCCTCCGCAGCTCCAGATGTGCCCCCTCTACCCTCCATCTGCAGCCGTGATGTCTCCACCTTCCCCTCTGGTCTGCTGTCTCCTCTGGCTGCCTTTCCATCTCTGGTCTCCCCTTCAGGACTCCTGCAAGCATCGGGGGAGCCTCCGTTTGTGCCGGCAGCCATATTGCCCTCTGGCTCCACCCACCATGTCGCCATGGGTCAGCACCACAGCAACGAAGCAGGACAACCAAGCAGCAGCGATCCATCCCCCGGCTCTGCCCACCGTGGTGCCACTGGTCAAGCACCACAGCAACGAAGCAAGACAACCAAGCAGCAATGGTCCATCCCCAGCTCCGCCCACCATGGCGCCATTGGTTGGCACCATGGCAATGAAGCAAGACAGCCAAGCAGAACCCGGTGCTCCCCTTCCCACCGGAGAGCCTCTCCGTTGGCGCGGAGGCACCGCTCCAGCCCGCGCCGATGTAGCAGAGGCCCCAGAAGACATACGAAATGCAAGGGGAGATGCTCCAGCCACAATATTGAACATTTCTTATATACCACCTTTCATGATATCAAGGCAGTTTACATTGAACAAACTGAAATTACATTGAACAGGGCATTATAACTTGGAGATAACTACTTTACAGGGAACATGGGCAATGGAGGGTTAAGTGGCTTGCCCAAGACCACAAGGAGCACCTGTGGGATTAAAAACCCCAGTCCTTCTGGCCCAAGGTTGCTGTCCTCTAGTGGGATTTGAACCCCTGACCTTTTGGCCTGAGGTACCTTGCCCCAACAACTAGGCCATTCCTCCACTCCACAGTAGCAGCAGCTCCAGCAGCAGGGCACCCTTCAAGAGACACTGCTACCGCCGGACTCACAGAAGAGGAAAAATCAGTCACAGAAGCAGGAGATCTCCCTCCAGCAGCTCCAGATTCGACAGCCCTGCGCTCCACAACAGCTATGTGCTCCCCTCAAGCTCTGACCTTGATCTGCCATCCCAGGAGGATCACAAGCCACAAATCTCAATGGCTGCTGTCTCCCTGGATGTCCCCCCTTCTCCAAAGGCTCAACGTGGGACCGCCACCATGACTCTCCTTCAGCAAAGAGTCCCCGACTTCACTCAATTCTCCACCATGCTTTCCAGCTTTTTCAACCAATGGATACAGACTCGCACAGCTACCCCAACAAACCCATCAGAACCAGGGGCCCCTGACCCACCAGCAGTCCCTCTAGGACCGGCACTTCTGCCCGCCTGCGATGCAGCCACTACTGGCAATGGGGAGGAGCCCACCATGCCTGAGTTCCCTACCACTGCTGAAACTTCAGGACAAGACCTCGCGCTCATGACAGCGGACCCCGCTCCTAACAACCCAGAGGATCTCACTTATCCCAGATTCCTCCGCAAACTGTCATCAGCAATGGCCCTCCCTGCTACCGGCCACCTCTCAGACCAGCGCCCGGAAACACATGCAGCACTGAAGTTCCTAGAGACTCCGAGGGCTCCTGCACCTATACCCATGCATCCCCTGCTTCACAAAAACCTCTTCAAACTATGGCAGAACCCTAATTCTTCATCCCCCTCCTTCCGCAAACTAGACTTGAAATACCAGGTCCAGCCCCTGCCCAGATTCGACAAGGTGCAGCTCCCGCAACAGTCTATCATCGTGGAGTCAGCCCTCAAATGCTCAAAATCAACATGGACACACTCCAACAACCCCCCCAGGCAGGGACCTCAAGCTAATCGATGATGTCAGCAGGGCACCATGCTCAGTGCTAGAGTGTCCACACACCAGCTCCAGCATGCCCTCTACCAGGACGTCCTCCTGGGGCAACGAAAAGATGCCATCTCTGCCCTCCCACAAGACAACCAAGCTTCTGATAACATCTCCCTAGCGGACCTCCAAGAATGCACAAAACACCAGGTGCAAGCAGCTTTTGACACCTTTGACACAGCTGCATGCACAGCTGGAACTGCCATCTCCGCTCACCGGCTGGCTTGGCTGCGGGCCTCCGGACTTAGGGAGGGCACCCATGAATGCATCGTCGATGCCCCCTGTACTGGCGACTCACTTTTGGCAACAGACTCAACAACACCGTCACCACAATCAAAGACCACTGTACCACGCTACAAACCCTTGCGGACAAGGGTCTAGAGTGCACCAACCACAAGAGCTCCTACCAACAGAAGCCTACCATGCTTCCAAGCACCAATACAACTCATATCGGAAGTGGCAACAACCAGGTTACAAGCCACAGCCTCAACATGCTTCCTACCGAAATAAGCCTCGTCAACACGACCGGAGGCAACCAAAGGCCCCCCAAACCAGGCCCGCTAAACAAAGCAAGTCCTTTTGACAATCACAACAAAGCCCACCCTCCCACCGGGGGTCGGCTCACCTCCTTCCTGCCGATCTGGGAGTCCATCACAACAGACAAGTGGGTACTGCAGATAATCAAGAACGAGTACCACATCCGGTTCCACTCAACACCATGGCAACGCAAACCTCCTCGAGACAAAGCAAATCCTACCTCTCTCACAGACCTCTCAAGGGAGATATCCACTCTCCTGACCTCCAAAGCAATAGAACCAGTGCCACCAGAGGACATTCACACTGGCTTCTACTCCAGGTATTTTATGGTTCCCAAGAAATCAGGTGGCTCTCATCCCATCCTCGACCTCTGCAACCTCAACAAATTCATCGTCAAGGAGAAGTTCATGATACACTCCCTTAGATCCATCCTTCCCCTCATCCAGTGCTGGGAGTGGCTCTCAACTCTGGACTTGATGGACACCTACACGCACATCAGCAACCACCGCAAGTTCCTCCACTTCCAGATCCTGGGGAAACACTTCCAATACAGGGTGCTCCCCTTTGGACTATCTCCTGCACCAAGAGTTTTTACCAAATGCGTGGCCATTGCGGCCGCCACCCTATGCAAGAGGGGCATATGCATTTTTCCATACCTGGATGACTGGCTGATCTCAGCCCCCTCCCTGCAGGAAGACACAGTGGCAACACAACAGACCATCTCCCTTTTATCAGCCCTAGGCTTCCTGGTCAACTACCAGAAGTCACACCTGCAGCCCATGCAATGCCGCGAGTTCATCAGGGTGATAATAGACACCACAGTCTCCAAGGCATTCTTGCCGCCCCCTTGGAGAGAAGTCATCATGCAGCTGATACAACGCATCTCGGAGACTGGCTCCATGCCTGCCAGAACACTCCTCTGCCTTCTGGGCCACATGGCAGCCTCAACCCAGGTTGTGTCTATGGCAAAACTATACTTGCGCCACCTGCAGTGGCACCTGAGGTCGCAATGGAATCAGCACTCGTAGCCACTCGGTAGCCATATTCACATGAACACCGCAACTAAAGTGTCCCTCCTATGGTGGACCCACAGGGAGAACCTTACGGGCGGCCACCCTCTGAGGCAAACTGTCCATCAGTTAACTATAATCACGGATGCCTCTCCATCCGGCTGGTGGGCACACTGCCTCCACTTCTGCACCCAGGGAGCGTAGACGGCACAGGAGCGGACCTCCCACATCAACCTCATGGAATGATACGGCACGCCCTCAAAACCTTCCAGCATCTGATCCACAGGAAACACATCCTGCTTCAAACCGACAACCAGGTAGCCATGTTCTACATCGACAAGCAGAGTGGAACAGGCTCCCATGCCCTCTGCAGGGAGGCTCTGCAAATATGGATTTTCACCCTACACAGCCACTGCCGCATCCAGGCTTCCTACCTACCAGGGCTTCAGAACGAGGTAGCGGATCACCTCAGCTGGCAGCTCAACCCTTACGAATGGAAGCTCAACTGTCAAGTGGCCCTCACAATCTTCCAGCGGTGGGGACAGCCACAAATAAACCTCTTTGCCACGGAGGAGAACACCAAATGCATCTTCTGCTTGAAGCATCCCTCCCACCTCAGCATTGCCTCGGATGCATTTGACGTGTGCTGGGGGGACTGGTCTCTAGTGTATGCCTTCCCGCCCTTCCCACTGATACCGCTGACCCTGCAGCGCATCATCTCGGACAGGGCGCAAGCGATCCTCATTGCACCCTTCTGGCCTTGCCAAGGATGGTTCTCATTCCTCAACCCCTAAGGCTGGACCTCATCTCCCAGGGCGATGGCAACACCCTGCACCCCAATTTGCGGACCCTGTCCTTAGCAGCGTGGAGGCTGAGCGGATTACCCTGACACACCTCCACCTTCCACCCGAGGTCACACGAGTCATGCTTGCGGCCAGACACCCGTCAACCAGGAAGTCCTATGGTCTGAAATGGAGACGCTTCACCTTCTGGTGTTCAGCTCTGCAACTCAACCCTTTCTCTTGTCCCACTCCGCAGGTGCTACAATACCTCACCGAACTCTCACAACAGGGACTACAGCCTCAAACAGTCCACCTGGCTGCTATCGCAGCCTTCCGCGACCGCTGTGGGGACGCTTCCATCACAGCCCAGCCTATCGTCACCTGCTTTATGAAAGGACTCACCAACCTGCACCCTCCTTGCAGAGACCTGATCCCTCACTGGGACCTCAACGCCATCCTCGGCCAACTCACTCTATCTCCCTTTGAGCCCTTACATACGGCTGACATTAAACACGTGTCCTGGAAGGCTCTCTTCCTAGTCGCCATCACATCAGCCAGACGGATTAGCGAGCTGCAGGCCCTAATGGCGCACCCACCCTACACCCAGCTCACCAGCGACAGAGCCTCCCTCCGGATGCACCCAAAGTTTGTGCCTAAGGTGGCCTCTGCCTTTCATATCAAGCAGTCCATTCCACCCTGAGCCATACTCCTCCCTAGAGGAGCAAAGACTACACACCTTGGACTGCATCAGGGCCCTCCGTGTCTACCTCCATGAGACTGCGCCGGGCAGTCCTAGCCACTGCAGACCCGCGATGTCTGTAGCTCTGGTCCCTAGGACTGAACTGTCGACCTCTTCAGCGCTGACCTCGTGTTTTTGCCATGCGAAGTTTATTCTGAACTGTTACTTGCACCAAATTGCACTGTTGTTGTTGCTATGAACTTGTTCTACATCGTTACTGCACCTTGCACTGTTACTTGTATCTTGCACTATGCTGTGCGCTGACTTGCTGATCTACCAGTAGTCTCTGCAACTGCAGTTGTTTTTTGCACTACTGTCTGATAAGCTCTACCTGTACTGCAATATTAGGCACTGCCTCCCCTGTTCACAATAAATAGGCAGCTTTGCACAATCTCCTGGCATTACCTCCTTCACTCGACTGAACCTTGCACCTCAGCTCTTCATAGCTTGGGAGGCACCTATTGTGGCTGACTCATCCTGCTTGTCCTAGGAGAAAACGAGGTTACCTACCTGTAACAGGAGTTCTCCGTGGACAGCAGGATAAGTCAGCCACACATTCCCACCCTCTTCCCCTACAAGGTCATGGTCTTCTCCTGGGTACATGCCCATAGTAGTGGGCTCAGCTAGTAACTCAGTGGCTAGCTAGGGGCAGACCCGGAGGTGTGGCCTGGTGGCCCATGCTCAGAAGGGCTAAGCCCTTCTGAGCTATTGAGAGTACTTCTCTCTCGGCGCCATCAGATGACATCACCTATTGTGGCTGACTTATCCTGCTGTCCACGGAGAACTCCTTTTATAGGTAAGTAACCTCGCTTACCCTTTAAATCTGTGTATGGAATAATAGAGGGCCTGGGGAGCTTAGAGGCAGAGCCGGCCCAATCACCAGGCAAACTAGGTGGTCGCCTTGGGCGGCAGCTTCTGGGGGGGGGGCACAATAGGACATAAATCTTAAGGTTTGTCTAAGGCACTAACACATTGAACCAACTCTGGGGCGGCCCTGCTTGGAGGGTTAGTACTAAGCCTGGAAGAGTTTTAAACTTTGGCAGAACAGCAGGGAATATGGGCAAGGTCCAGATCCAAGTTCACACATCTTTTTTTTTCCTTTATATTTTTAATTTATTTGTTTGTCTCTTTTGAAGAAACAAAACAAAACCAATGAAAAAAAGAAAAAAAAAAGTTCAACCCACATTCTAGGCCATGAGTCCTAATTTGCAAATAATCAGGGATACTTTATATCTTTCCCAATTCACACCACCTGTAAACATGCCTGGTCATCACGGTGCTGGTTCTGGGCCAGGGCTCCTTTAAGAGTCCTGCAATCATGAGTCCTGAATCCAGCCACTAGGTGTCACCCTCAAGCGACGTCCACAATTCCCTCTACCTGGGGGCTTTTGCACCATTCCAAGTTCCAGCAGACCGGGGGAGCACAGGACCATGCAAAAATGGCAAAAGCCATAGTCTCTGCATGACAGTGCCCAGTGCTTGCCACGTGAGCCACTAGACTGGTCTTCCTGACATTCTGTCTGTCCTTTTTGAACAAATCCATTATGGGTAGCACCTAAATTACATTGTTAGCAGTGGGATTCCAGAGGGAGCTTTGTGTCTGTGGTTTCCACCCAGGGATTTTTTCGGCAATGGCAGGGCTGAACAGGAAGGGCAGAGTGCTAAAATTGGATGGGAAGAGAACACCATAAAACCAGTAGAAACTGGTTCCAATCGATCTGAAAGTACAGAGGTAAACAGTGTTGGAGAAAAAATCAAATATTCCCAATGGCTGAGAAGGACAATTGCTTCTCCCTCTCCACTCCCCCTGCCCCTCCCCCCAAAAGCCTTTAAATATCGGAAGATACCTAACATCTGACCCATGTGATGCACTGGTGTCTTTCAGCCATTTGCTGAATGAAGCCTATCAGAAATAAGCAGCAGATTCCTGCACTCCTCCAAAAGTGGACATGTGAGTACGGTAATTCTGCAGAGCTTTCCGCAGGGAAAGGGACACTGTCTCATCAGCTCTCATTTGGAAACCCGACTTCTGACCACCCACACTCCAGCCACACCACATGATGGACTTTACTAATCTTTCTGAATAAATCTGAAACAAAGTAAGGAAGATTGCTAAGCAAATCCCAGACTGAAGTGGTGGCGCATTCATAGGATGGAAAATATTTCCATGGTCACCAATCCAAACCGCTATTAATTTAGGAAGGACTAATTCAGACAGATAGTACAAGAAGTACTTTAGATGTCTCCAAATGACAAATGGGCCAATTGGTCTGGACTGGCTAATGTGACTTTCTAAATGCCTTGCCTGATTACCAGTCTATTATATTAAGGTTAGAAGTGGGCTTGCAGCCATGCATCCCAAGGATTCTGTAAATACTCTAACAGTTTTCATTCTATTTCTATTCAATTAGTGAAATAAATGTTTAAAGAAACCAGGAGAGATACTATCAGCCAAGAACAGCACATTGCCATTTCTTCTGATCTTAAAAATAAATTAGATTTAGCTCTGTTTGAAAAGCAGAAGCAGCAGGGGAAGATTGCTTGGGAGGGAAACTCAAATAGTTTTAAGAGCAAGTACAGGGTTTATTTTATCTATATGCATGGCAAAGCAGCCAGAAGAGAGGGGATAAAAATAGCACCTTGACAGTTCTTATTTCTCCGCTCAGCTTTCTGTATTTGCATTCGTTATGATTGCCCAAAGCCTAGAAGTTGGAGCTTGCTTTAAAGGAAGCAGTTGCAGGTTAATTTGGGATTTTTATTACACATAGGCCTTTCTTCCGAGGCAATGGAGGGTTAAGTGACTTGCCCAAGGCCACACTGCCAAGAAAACCCAGGAGCTTCTGGGTCGCCAGGAGTCAGGACTGACTCGAAGGCACACATTGCATTGCATTACACATAGAGCTATGCAAAAACTCCCTAAATGCCTTTTGCCAAAAGGAGCAGATTAAAAAGTTCCAGGTGTGCAAGAAGGCTTAGTCTCCTATGTGTCTCCTTCCCCTTCCCCTAGATATATCCTTGTCCTCAGCTATTGTAAGCTCAGATGAGCAGGGACCATCTCTTCCATGTGCCTGTGCAGTGCTGTGTACAAATGATCAGTAGTAGTAGTAAGAGGGTCCAGACTGGACTTCCAAATTGTGAGGACTCTCTTACACAGCACATAACAATCACTGGTCACTTGTTCCATAGTCCCTACTGAAGGGAAAAGGAAAGGAGGCAGCTAGAGAGCATCCCACAACCAGTTCCTTTTCCATTTCCCTCGCAGCATCATAGCAAGGATTGCGCATTTGCAGAAGAACATACGAAATTGTGATACTGGGTCAGACAAAGTGTCCATCAAGCCCAGTATTATGTTTCCGAGAGTGACCAATCCAGGTCACAAATATCTGGCAGGATCCCAAAAAGTAGCAAGATTCCATGCTGCTTAATCCCCGGGAGCAACAGTGGCTTCCCCAAGTCTACCTCAATAATGGATTTCCTCCAGAAACTTGTCCAAACCTTTTTTAAATGCAGCTACACTAACAGTTTTTACCACACCCTCCAGAAATGAATTGCAGAGCTTTATTATGTGTTGAGTGGGTCTGAAAGATGGGGAGAGAAGGGGGATGTCAGCAGAGGAAGTGAGGCTCTTAGAGGAGAGAAAGAGGGACAGGATCCCAGGCAAGAATGTTAGATAAATGGGGAAAGGAGAAGAGAAAGAAGGAGAGGGAAAGGGGGAAGGAATAGAGAGGATATCCATGATAAGGAGAGGGAGGGACAGTCTACTCACCTCCTTCTTCTGCACACTGATCTCTACCCTCTGCCTCTCACTCACTGCCCTCACCCTCACTCCACACTCCCTCTGATCCCTTCATTCACGCTATCTACACCTCCCTCCATCCCTTCCATCCCTTCACTCAATTTTTACTTGTTCTACCTCCTCTAACTCACTTGCTTGCCCCTGCCCCATGCACTCACTCACCTGCTCCCTGCCCTTTCATCCACTCACTCACACTTGCTTCCTGTTCATTAACGTGCTCATTCTCCACGTTCCCCATCTGCTCCCTCCTCCTCCAACATCTTCTTACTCACTCCTTTTGATCATCCATCCACTTGCTTACTCTCCCCTAGCTGCCCATTCTCTTGTTTACGCTGCAGTATATGACTTGCTCATCCTTGGACCCCTGTGCCCCAGAGAAGCTCTCCTTAGCATCCCCTCACCCTCGTGGCTCAGCCGTTGACAGACTGGCACCACTGGCCGCATCCTCCCCTTCTGCTTTCACACTTTGAACCAGGTGATTCTAAGCACAACAGTACATCCTGGAAGCAGGAGGGGGGGGGGGGAGGCTGCAGCTTAAGGTGCTGAGCTGCCACCAGAATTTTGCCGTGTTGGGATGTACTAGGAGGGAGACAGAACAGCCACAACCAGTACCAGCACCAACACTCCAGCGCTGTCCAGATTTCATGCCCAGGGAATCACAGGAGGCCGGGGCCTTTCATAATACAATTTTATTCTCATTATTGACCCACTCAGTTGAGTTTATTGATTAATCCCTGCACTAGAAGCAATACAAACTGCTTGAAGTGATATCATATAAATCGTGATAATCCTTTGGGTGCATTCTGTCCATAACATTGTTTTTGATCAGGTTGCAGCTCTTTTTATTGTGATCATAATTTTCAGTGCCCTGCTTTGCTGCAGGTTTTGCAGATGTACAGTTCACCGGTGCTTTGTACTCAGGATGAAGTAGGCAATTTTCGAAGGGAAACTACCTGCTTAGTTGAAAATTAGCTACAAGATATATGGGTAAAAATGCAATAGATCTGTGGAACAGGCATGGGGGGGGGCATGGAGGGGTGTAAACTGGGTGAATGGGTGGGCACAGGGTCAGGTATGAAGGATCCTCACAATCCCCACTTATGCCATCCCTCTCACTCATGCATATGAAAATTCACTCTTCACGATCTTCCTTTGCCTTTACCTCATCAAGTCATGGTGAGAGACTGAGCTGAGTACTGATGTGGTGTGGGGATGAAGAATCACAGACGTAAGGAACAGAAAAAGGGTGGAAAGAATGGAGATCGTTCTCCTCTCTGCTCTTATGATCCTGATCCTCTCTCCCAAGCCTGCCTCCTCCCCCCCCCCCCCCAGTGATTTCCTCTGTATTTCTAGAGCCTCCAGGTCTCAACCCACAATCCATGGTGGTCCTTCAGGACTCCTTGTTAGTCACTAATTCCCCCTCCCTGGAAAAGTTCCCTTTCCAGTAGAACTCTCCTCCTTCCCCTCCTTAGCCACTTCTATGGGGGAGCTGGTACCCTCCCCTCCTCTTCTCTACAAGCTGTCTGGAAGGCAGGGACTGGAGCAGGGCACCCCCTTTACAAGCAGTACAAGCATTTTGGAACCTGTGTCTTTTGGGGAAACTGCTAGGTACGTATAACCTAGATTGGACACTGTTGGAAACAGAATACTGGGCTTGATGGACCTTGGTCTGACCCAGTATGGCATATCTTATGTTCTTATGTTCTTTGCTCTAGCTCTGGAGTCTGAAAGGAATGAGAGGAAGTGCATTCTGGGACATTTCCCCAGAAATTAAGCCATGGAAAAAATACTTGCAGACATTGGTGCTATGTGGAATTCTCAAAATTGCCCCTATATGCACATATTTATTTATTTAACTGGTTTTGCTAGATCTTTATCTTTATCTTTATTTCTACATTTTATATACCGCTCTTGTCAGGACATTAGAGCGGTTTACAATAAAAGGTCTATGCCACTAAACTAAGGAAAAAGAACGCCATAAAAAATAGGAAAGACGGAGAGACAGCAGCAAAATTAAGCAATAAATAAACAAAACACAAACAGAAAATACTCAGGGAGGGGTGTCATAGGGGAGGTCAAAGGCCTGTTGAAACAAGTGTGTTTTTAACAATTCTTTGAACTTAGGGTATGAAGGTTCCAGACGGAGGGAAGGTGGTAGAGCGTTCCAGAGCGAGGGACTGAGAAAAAAGAAGGCCGAATGACGAGTCTGTTCTAGATGTGCCTGAGAAGGGGAGGGTAAGGACAAGTGGTTAGCATGCAATGAGTGAAGTTGGCGGTACGGTGTATGAAGAGAGATAAGATCAGCTAAGTAAAGATGATTTGATTTGTAAATGGCCCTATGTGTCAGAATGAGAAATTTGTATTGAAATCTGAAACGAAGAGGCAGCCAATGGAGGCGAAGGAGGAGGGGAGTGACATGATCAAACCATCGAGCGAATGTAATAAAACAAGCTGCAGTGTTTTGTAAGAGCTGTAAACGCTGAAGCTTATAAGCTGGTAGATTGGCTAAGAACACATTACAGTAGTCGAGTCTACTGGTGACCAGGGCCAGAACTAGAGTGATCAGTGAACTGGAGGGGAGAAGGGAGTGAACAGCCCTGATTTGACGCAGAGCTATAAAGGAACGGTGAGTGAGGGAGGATATGTGGCTATTAAAGGAGAGAGAGGAATCCAAGATTACCCGCAAGTATCGGAAAGAGGAGGCGAGGGGGATAGGAGCGAGGTCAATCTGAGGTGCAATTGTTGGGCAAGGGCCACTTAAGGAGACCCACATAGTTGTGGATTTGGAAGGGTTCAAATGAAGGTAATTCAGAGAGAGCCAGAAGCCAACATGAGAGAGGCAACAGTTAAGCTGTGAGATGTTCAAGTTTACCGGTGAAGTGTGAAAAAGGAGGACAATGTCATCTGCATAAATGTAAGAGGAGACTGGATACTGTTGAATCAGGAGAGGTAGGGGAGAGAGGACAGAGTCCTGGGGCACACCACAGGCAAGAGGGAGAGAAGAGGACGACTAATTGTTAGAATGGACAGTAAAAGAGCGGAACCACTGCCATACTGTACCGTGCAACCCAATATCGTAGAGGCAAGAAAGAAGAGTCTGGTGGTCAATCAAATCAAATGCTGCGGAAAGGTCAAGAGAAACAATGAGGGTAATGTTTCCATGGTCGTGGGTGACATGGATTTCATTCAAGAGGGCCAGAAGAACAGTTTCTGTACTGTGCCCTGGCCGGAATCCTGCTTGCCGAGGATGAAGGGCATTGGTGGCTTCTACTTGCGAGTTCAGTTGTGAGAATGCAAAACGTTCCAATAACTTGGCCAGAAAAGGGAGGTTTGAAACAGGACGCCAATGAGATAGCACAGAGGGATCGAGGGAAGGTTGTTTCAAGAAAGGATAGACCATGGCAGATTTCCACATGGAAGGGAAGGGGCCAGAAGATAAACTAGTATTAATAATAGAGACCATGATGGGTATTAATTGTAAGGAAGGCCCGGCCAGCCAGTGGGATGGAATTGAGTCCAGCTGGCAGGTTGTCTTCCTGGACTTAGAAAGCGCTTGCAGTAACTCTGCAAAAGTAATAGGATAGAAGGAAGACCAGGTATGAGCTAATGCACAATTGGGAGGAGAGGATGGTAGATTCTCTTGCCCAGAAATAGTCAACTCACCAGAAGGAGTAGGAGATGAAGGAGAAGAGGGTAAGGACAGCAAGGGTGGAGGTTGGAGGCTACAGAAGGAGGAGCGCAAATTCAGAATTTTCTCTGCAAAAAAAGTAGCCAGCATCTGAGGAGCTGGAGTTTTACTTGACAGATTAGGAGTAGAGATGGTCAAAACGGTGTACAATCAACAAAGTGCCGGCAATAGGGAATAACAGTGAGGGTGCAAACAGGTTACATCAAACATCAATATTGTGAACATTTGTTTCTGACATAGCAGTTTAGATAAATCCTCCATGTAGGGAGTCAAACTTATAACATGGGTAAGGGTAAGGGAGGGGACTGTTTCTTAGGTGGATGCTTACGGGGGTGGGGTAGGAGGGATGTTGTGTGCCAGATGAGAGCATTCCATATAAGCAATAAGGCCAAAATCCAATACAGGAGAACTCTAAGGATGAGTCACAGGACCAAGCCTTGCACAAAAGCTAAACTTTATCACCTTTTGATACTCCTTGACTCTTACAAGGAATCCAGAATCAAAACAGCTGTTAGAAGTTTCCACTGAACTCCCAGACAGCAGCGAGTGGAAGGGGATCATTTATAGTCATTTTTGCACATATACGTCCACATGCACATATGAATAACCTGTTATAAAATACCAACCAACGTTCAAGTGCTTGCGTTGAAATAAAGCTGTGTACTTTGCTGGTAGGTGTAGCTGGGTGCATGGTCTGGGAAGAACAAGGGCGAAGTTTGCAACTACGAGCATTGATCATAAAACATCCTAATTTACATGCATGCGTCTGAATTTTATGCATTCAAGGCACAAGTTCTGCCATTAATGCTCGTATTTTATAAAGACGCTTAGGCACCTACATGTCTTTATAATATGGCTCCTAAGTAACCTCCTACCTGCTCCCTAAACTAGGTACCCCATAAAAAATTACCCTCCATGACTCACAGAAATATGAGTTATATACGCTTCTGGCAGGATTCCCAGCTCATGCAGAGGTAGATAATACCAACCCTTGGAAACAGAACTTAGACAATTAATTTTATATAGCAACAAAGAACCGGCACTGAAAATAGACCAAAAACGGGAGTCTTACAGCAGAAATAAAGCAATAGCAAAACATGTTTCTAAAAATAAACTTCTATTTAAGACATGCTCCTAACATCCCATTTCAGTTACAATAATCAGTGACAAAGCCCATCATTTCTCCAGAGCAGGCTCATCCCTGATGATGAATTACTATTTAAAAACAAGGCCATGTAACAATTGCCAGGAATGAATAAATTAACTCTGGTATGTAATTTTTTCATGTCCTTTCATTTATTTTGTTCTGTAGCCTTATCCTCCTGAAAAAATGTTCATAATTATCAGGGCCATACCAAGAGCTATGCGAGCAGTATGGTCAGTCAGGGTGCAAGTAGAAAAGGGATGCTGCTGTCGTCATCGGGCATTCAGGAAGCCCGAGAAGAGTGACTTCCTCCATGGAGCTGGGGAGGCAGGGGGGGCACCAGGTTCACGAGTCACACAGGGCACATTTCTGATGATTTATACGCAGGGCTCCCATGAGAGCAGAGACGTTCCCTAGATAAGGTGAACGCTGAAGACATGATAGTAGGGTGCTGCCCGAGCTCAGATGATCAGCGGTACACTCTTAAGTATGATCAGATGTTATTAAAAACCTAGTAAATTAAAAAAGCAATTGAAAAGTAGAATAAAATTTGAGGAAGGTGGATCTTCATAAACCCCCAAAAGTCTTCCCTTCCTCTCTCTGGAGTCGATAATGAACTGCCATTCGCTTACTTTGGATACGATCTTTCTTCATGGGTTGGTGGAAGTTTTACCAATCATCATAACAATGATAAAAAGTATACAATATCTCTTGTAACTAAAGACACAAGCCACAGTTATGGCTCTTTTACTAAGTTTTAAAGGGGCACTAGGGATGGGCAGCAGAAAAGGACACATTTGTCCTCTAATATAAGGGAATCAGATGCTTGCAGGGAGAGTTCAAATTTTTTTTGTAGAAACAGAGTCTCAAAAGAAGGAAAAAAATTCCACTTAATACATTTACTCATAAGAACATAAGACATGCCATATTGGGTCAGACCAAGGTCTGACAAGTCCTGTATCCTGTTTCCAACAGTGGCCAATCCGGGTCACAAGTACCTGGCAGTTTCCCAAAAAGACACACAGGTTCCACAATGCTTGTATTGAGTCAAGCAGTGGATTCCCTGGGTCCCTTTTAATAATGGTTTATGGACCTTTCCTCCAGGAACTTGTCCAAACCTTTTTTAAACCCAGCTACACTAACAGTTTTAGTACATCCTCCAGTAACAAATTCCAGAATTTGATTACACTTTGAGTGAAAACATACTTTCTCTTATTAGTCTTAAATGGATTACATTGCAGCTTCATTTCATGTCCCCTAGTCTTTCTACTTTTTGATGGCATAAACAATTGATCTACATTTATCCATTCCCCTCCATTCATTAATTTATCATATCTCCCCTCAGCTGTCTCTTTTCCAAGTTGAAGAGTCCTAATCTTATAAGCCTCTCATCATAGGGGTATCCTTCCATCCCCTTTACCATTTTTATCACTCTTCTTTTCTAATTCCGCTATATCCTTTTTAAGATATGACAACCAGAATTGCACACAATATTCAAGATGTGGATGCATCATGGAACTCGGTTCATGGGTGTGCTCCAGTCCCCAGGCGAGCAATAAAGCATCAATGAAATGCAGGAATGTAGCTACTGTGAAGTTGATATCTGTTACCTGGTTATACACCCGAAAGCCCCAGAATCCTCTGCCAAGGAGTCATAGCCTTTGCATACTCCTAGAATACTCTGCCTAGTCATTAGTTTTATGCACTCCCAGAATTCTCTGTAAGGGAGATATAGCTTTTATGCACTCACAGAATCTTCTGCTAGGACATCATTGTTACGCACTCCCAGAATCCTCTCTTAGTGAGATATAGACGTTGCACACTCCCAGATTTCCCTGCTTGGGAGCTATAGCCTGTGTGTGCTGTCAGAATCCTCTATAGTGCAAAGCACAACTCTGAGTGTCAAACTGCTCTGAAAAAGTCCTGACACAATATGAAAGGGTTATAACCTTGGACACACAAAAAAATGAATGCTGATAGCTAATGAATTCCAACTAATGAATATTTCTACCAGAAATGTTCATCTGTAATGTATCTTAATATGATCTTGGAAGTATTTGTAACCATATAGGAAAAATAAAGAAACCTTCCAGTAACTTTAAGCAAAGCCACATTCCAAAGTATAAACACAGCTGCAAGGTATCTAGTTCAGCCAAATGCGCTGACCTTCAACAAGTTTGGGAAACATATGTTTATAACAAAATGTAATAACCATAATGCACATTTAGGAAGTATCCTATAGACCTGAAAAGGCATGATCTAAAACCAATCCTCAGCTACCAGGAGGAGGCATAGGAATAATCAATAATTAGAATGCAGCCAATCAGAATGATGCGAATGTGACATCAGAATAGAATAAAGCACTGCTTGCAAGGGGAGAAAGGAGAGAAACATAGAAATCAATGAAAACGTTAAGAGGATTAACTACAATTAAGTGGACGCTACAGATCAAGAGGAGATAATGTACTGCCACTATTATGCTACAAACCCTATGTTTAAATCAGGAGGGTATACAAGGAGAATCCGCTAAAAACTGGAAGAAAGGAATTTGCCTCAAGAAAAACAGCAAACTGCAACTGTTGCAAAGTTAATAGCTCTAATTTCATAGATCAAAATGGAGAAGTATGTGAATGATAACATCTTGAATCAACTAAGGGCTTCTGTGGAAAAAGAGAGGAGGAGTCCCATAAGAAAGGTATACACAGAAAAAGAAAGAACAACTGAGGGAAAGATGGGAGTACAGGAGCGATAAAGAAAGAGAATGAAGAAAGGGAGGAGAGGGACCCAGAGGTGAAGGAATTAAAGATCAAGCTCCTTGTCCATGTGTAAAAAGATGAATATGTTAGATTCCAGGCAAGGGAAAGATTACCCCCAAAAATGTATCACCTAGAGTTTAAAGTATGATAAATAAGATGAACAAGGCCGTAGTCCGTTTAAAGAGACTATTTAAATTGAATACAATATTGTGCAGCTAAAATTTAGTGAAAGAATGCTTCCAACAAAAAAGGCAGAGCAAGAAGAAAAAAAGGAGAAAAATAACAATTCCTCCTTGGAAAAAGTGCATGAAAGGAAAAATAAAATCACTGCATGCAGAGGTATCTAAAAGGATTAAGGCCATCAAAGATATTGTGGAAGATTCAAAACATCAAACTGAAACATACAACATTAACAGAAGAAGACCTTATATGTACCAACAATAAATTAAAAGTAGCAGCAGAAGTGCAAAAACTGAGAACATTTAGAAAAGGCAAATGTCAAACCTGGCCTGCAGTAACAACAAAAGAGCTGAAAACACAAGCCCCAAACTAGAAGAGCCCTGGCTCAGATGCAGTGGCCAATGTTTAGCTCAGTTAGCATCACTCCACCAAGACCTAGCAAACTGCAAACATAAACTGATCAAGCAGCCAGACTTAAAACCACAATGGCTTATAACAAGAAGAACATTTCTCCTCCCAAAGGGGGATCCAAGTAACATTCCCAAAAATTGCAGACTAATCTATAAGCTGTTCACTGCAATAGATGCAGATAGAACATATAGTAACATAACATATGATGGCAGATAAAGACCAGTATGGTCCATCTAGTCTGCCCAGCAAGGTGGCAAGAGTAGGGGCACCTGCCGCTCCATGCATGTCACCCCTCCCCATGCCTTTGTTTAGAAGGGCACCCACTGCTCCGTGCAGGTCACCCCTATTTGTTGAGATAGCAGGCACAGTTAAGGTTATTTTGATTTTATCCTGTTGTTATAAAGGGATCCACTGTGTCTGTCCCATGCCATTTTGAATTCTGTCACTGTATTTGCCCCCACCACTTCCATTGGGAGGGCATTCCAAGCATCCACCACCCTTTCAGTGAAAAAGCATTTCCCGACATTGCCTTTCAATTTACCCCCTTGCAGCTTCATGTTATGCCCTCTAATTTTTCAGCTCCCTTGTCTTTGGAAGAGGTTTGTTCATTAATACTCTTTAAGTATTTAGAGGTCTGTATCACATCTCCCCTATCCCTCCTCTCCTCTAGAGTGTACATATTTAGGTCTTCAAGTGTCTTCTCATATGTCTTCTGGCACAGGCACCAAATCATTTTAATCATCTTCCTCTGAACCACTTCCAGTCTTTTTATACCCTATATATGATCATATTGATTCCAATAACATCATAGCAATAGGGCAGAAGGGCAGTAAGAAGGGAGCATTGAATAAAGCCATCATAGCCAGTGCTAAGAAAAGCACAAATCTCAGTATAAGATGAACTGACTATAAGAAAGCTTTCGAAAGTGTCCCAAAATCTTGGATAATAAATTGCTTGAAATGGCTAAAATAAATCCTGGCTTGATTGAGTACATTAAGTTCACCATGAAAATGTGGCAAAGCATACTCTTTTTGAATTATGAAGATGATCAGTTCATTATTCGTAACATCAAGAGCTTCCCTATTGCCACTTCTATTTTGTATGATGCTTAATCCAATGAGTACTTTCATCAACTCTTTGGGATACAATTTAGTCTTAATCCTAAAGAAGATAACAAGCCAGACGTCACATCAGGCATACTACTAATAGATGACTAAAGTTCTACAGTTCCAGTGACCAATAAATAGTAGAACAACTCCTTGTAGTGAATAGCTTCTCATATGACATCAAGACAAATTTTGGCCTTGACAAATGTGCTAAGATAACTTTCCTTTACGAAAAATTGATCAAAATGGAAAACATCTCCTTGACTGAGGGCTGTGACATCAATGAAGTTGAACAGGAAGGCATATATAAATATCTAGGAGTAGAAGAAGAAATGACAATCAAGCAGAAATTACTGAGAGAAAAGATCACTAAAGAATATTACAGGAAATTAAAATTGTTATTCAAAAGTGCTTTTAATATCACAGAATAAGATACAAGCCATTAAATCAGCTGGCAATTCCTGAGCTCTCATACAGCTTTGGGATTGTAGCATGGTCTCTTAAAAATCTTGAAAAACTGCATATATGGACAAGAAAACTCCTACATGCTCATGAGACAGTTTACAAAAATCAGGGTATGCTGAGACTGTACGTCCCTAGAGTCAAAGGAGGGCTTGGCCTCATAGACATTGATTCCATATACAGAACTGCTATCATAGGCCTCCAGGCCTACCTAACAGCATCATCAGATCCAAATACTCAAAAAGTTCTAAAATATGAAAGTAAATATCCAGAATCAGTTTCCATCATCAAACTTGGACAAGCGTTCCGACGATTAGAAATAATGAACGAGAATCCACAAGCACACACAGAAGACAGCAACAGAATCTGTCAAAGCAAGAGAAAAAGCTTTTCAAAGATTTAGATCAACAAACAAGGGAAAACAAGTGACAAAAGCACAAATACAGTGGGAAATACAGTGTGTTACTCTGGGAAACCTTTTGTCAATCAAGACCGGACATATGAATGAATAAGGAGAAATGAACTGAAATCAAAGGATGAGAGATTATTAGATATAGCCCAGGACAATGGATTATGGACAAGATGTTGAGGTATTCCTTCAAAGTCGCGTTTTATACGCATTATTCCCTACATGATGGTGCAGTACTGGTCTGAACTGCCTAGGCAATTAAAAAATATTTTTCTCTTTTTCAGTTCCATAAAAAACTGAAAACGTGGTCATTTAAAACTAATTATCTTATTCTTTTTTAATGTTTATTCTTCTTGCTGTAAACCCACACAGAACCACTGGTTGATTGGGATCGTTGCAGTATACAAATCCGTGTTAGGTTAGGTTAATTTAGATGGTTTACAGCAAGCATTGAAAAAACTGACAGGTAGGCATATGTTGATTCTGTAAGAAACAGCTGGAAACAGTGACTCACCTCATAGCTGCCTGTCACATTCTGATGGCAGAAAATGTCTATACAGAAAGGCAAAACAAAGTAGCACCTCTCATTCATTAGGAACTATGGAGGTTATTCAGAAACGTGGATTGCAGGTGGGATGTGCAGCCCCGCAACCTGTCTGGGCTCGATTCCCCCTCCGGCTCTCCCCATACGTCCCAATGCTCAGGATGGGGAGAGCCGGTGGGGAGCAGGAGGGGGCAGGATCGGGGCGGAGTGGGGCGGGCCAGCCTTGGATCAGGAGGCGGGGATAAGGGAGGCTGGATCCGCGGGAGTCGGGGGCACCTTCAGGAAGGATGTCCCCACAGGTGGCAGGGGCACACTGGGCTGTCCTCAGCATCCTTAAACAGTTTAGATCCACTGAATATCCCACTGATCACAATTTAACTGGTTAGCAGGTCTGCTAACCAGTTAAATCACTTTCAATATGCCCACCCCTAATGTCTTCAAAGATTAGCAGTCCAGTGTGCACACTCTTAAAGTGGACAAGTTTGCACAGGAAAGAGAGGCAGATGAAGGGTTTTTTTTGTCCAATGTTTTGTCATTCCTTTAGAAGTTGAAACACTTAAACCTAGTCCAGTGAATACAATTGTATTCCAAATGTCAAAATTCACCATGAAAAACCCTATACATAAAACTTACTTTCGGGTCAACCATTATCTGATCAGGCTGAATGGATGCATTTACAGTTCAACGTAATAGTCTATTGCATTTTCAGAGTTTTCATCCAGGCCCCTTACGTAGGGGTTTACCATTTGGCCAATTTTTGAGATTACGCAGATTGTGTCACTCTTTGTGTGAATTTAAGCAGCATGCTTCAGATTTAAGTCATCGCCTCTTACATAGAGGTTACCCTTTTTCAGTAGTGCGGAAAGCCTATCTTAGGGCTTATCATGTGCACAGAGAATGGCTGCTGGATCCACAGTATGGTATGTTGGAGTCACAATCTGATGTAGCAGTGATGGGAGTTTTACCATTTACAGAGCGCAGTTCAGAGATCTTACAGATTTTACATACTCACTGGTCAATATTGCATCTCCATGATTGTTTTAATAAACCACTACGGATTGCTTTCTCAAGGGGCCAGAATCTAAGTGATAGGTTAGTGAAAACGACTTCAATGATTGATAGATCTTTATCACCGGTGGTATTGGACGGTCATAGTCCTTGTAACAATTGTAACTATTGTTTTATGACGATTTCAGGAGTAGTATGGCGCCATCCAGGTACATTTAAAGAATATAAGCGCCGATGGGAAACCACCTGTTTGTCTTCATTTGTTGTCTATATCTTACAATGTCCATGTGGTCTATTGTATGTAGGTAGGACTATACGTCCTATCACGAAAAGGTTGGCGGAGAATGCTTCAAGATTACAACAGCAATTACATTCGGCACCGATGGTGGATCATTGTGTAATGAATAATCACCTGTTTGAAGATCTACAGTGGACTATTATTGATCGTGTACCTTCTGATCCACATGGTGGAGATAGAGAAAAAAGACTCCAGTGGCTTGAACAACGATGGATTTTTCAATTAGAGACGATGAATCCCCATGGGCCTAACACAAGATTGACTGGATTAGTTTACTGTGACGTATTAGGGTTATCTGCTATGAGTGGCCAATCATAGTAGGGATTCCCCTGACAGTGGGACGTTCCCTGTTCCTATTGGCTGGTTCTCCATTTAAAATGCATCCATTCAGCCTGATCAGATAATGGTTGACCCAAAGCCGCGGTAACGGCATCTTCTTTCATGTCAGTGTAGAATGTTTCATTTCTTTTTTAAATGTTGTTGCTTTCTTGTCATTTTTCTGTAGCACATACTAAAATGTTTTAAAATACAACACAAACCTTTCCTGCACAACTTTTAAGGCATGCCCCCTGGCTTGCTGTTATCTTGCCAGCCATTGCAGCTCCCCCTCCACCTTCCTGGGCCCAGCACCATTTACATCTTACACCATCCCAAAGTCAAAGGGGAAAAGAGCAATTCCAAATTGCTGCTGCCCTGCTATCTTTATCTTTATCTTCATTATTGACAGGAACACACAGGAATTTAGCAGATAGCAGAAGAGGGAAGATAGAACATAAGAACATAAGATATGCCATACTGGGTCAGACCAAGGTCCATCAAGCCCAGTATCCTGTTTCCAGCAGTGGCCAATCTAGGTCATACATACATAGCAGTCTCCCCAAAAGACACAGGTTCCTCAATGCTTGTATTGGGTCAAGCAGTGATATCCTGGGTCCCTTTTAATAATGGTTTATGGACCTTTCCTCCAGGAACTTGTCCAAACCTTTTTTAAACCCAGCTACACTAACAGCTTTTACTACATCCTCTGGTAACAAATTCCAGAGTTTGATTACACGTTGAGTGAAAAAATATTTTTTCTTACTAGTCTTAAATAGTTTACCCTGTAGCTTCATTGCATGTCTCCTAGTCTTTCTATATTCTGATAACGTAAACAATCAATCTACGTTTACCCGTTCCACTCCGTTCATTAATTTATAGACTTCTATCATATCTCCCCTCAGCCATCTCTTTTCCAGGTTAAAAAGCCCTAACCTTTTTAGCCTTTCTTCATAGGGGTATCCTTCCATCCCCTTTACCATTTTGGTGGCTCTTCTCTGAACCTTTTCTAATAATGCTATATCCTTTTAAAGATACGGCGACCAGAATTGTACACGATATTCAAGGTGCGGTCTCACCATGGAACGATATAGAGGCATTATAATATCCTTTGTTTTATTTTCCATTCCTTTCCTTATGATACCTAGCATTCTATGTGCTCTCTTGGACGCCGCTGCACACTGGGCCGAGAATTTTAACATGTTATCCACAATGACACCTAAATCATTTTCCTGGGTGGTGGTTCCTTATGTGGAACCTTGCATCGTGTAACCATAGTTGGGTTGCTCTTCCCTAGGTGCATAACTTTGCACTTGTCCACATTAAATTTGGATGCCAAATCTTCCAATTTATCAAGATCCCCTTGCAATTTTCCACAATTGCCATGAGTTTTAATTTTGTTCATCATAATTTTGTTCTTTATGATGGTTTCTACCATTTTTCATGGTACTGACATCAGGCTCACTGGTCTGTAGTTTGCCGGATCACCCCTGGAACCCTTTTTAAAAATTGGCATTATGTTCGCCATCCTCCAATCTTCAGGTATTACAGATGATTTTAATGATAGTTCACAGATTACTAATAGCAGGTCTGCAAGCTCATATTTCTGTTCTTTCAACACCCTTGGGCGTATACCATCCAGTCCAGGTGATTTGCTATTCTTCAGTTTATCAAATAGTTGTAATACATCTTCCTGATGTATCGATATTTCCTTCAAATCTTCTGCAGTATAACCTTTAAATGCTACTTCAGTCATGGGTAACATCCCTACATCTTCTTTAGTAAAGACCGAAGCAAAGAATTCATTCAGTCTCTCAGCTATGGCTTTCTCCCCTTTTAGTGCCCCTTTTACCCCTTTATCATCCTATAGGAAGAGGATAGTACAAAGTAAGACAAGAGGCAGAGGTCAGGAGGGAAACTAGGAGGCAGTAGGCAAGAGATCAAAAGCTTTGTGAAAGAGGTGAGTCTTGAGAAGGGATTTGAACTTTACAAAAGATGGTTCTGAATGGAGGGGGGCAGGTAAGGAGTTCCAAAGAGCAGGACCCAGGAAAAAGAAGGCAGAGTGGCAGGCAAGTTTAAGGTGGGCACGGGAGGGGGAGGGAAGAACCAAATGGTTGGAATCGATAGACCTGAGGAGACAAGGCGGGGTGTGATATTGTAGAAGGTCTGCGAGGTATTGGGGAGTGGTAGTGTGGAGTGCTCAATGAACAAGGATAAGTATTTTGTAATCAGTCCAGTATTTGAGCAGCAAGCAGTGTAGTCATATAAGCAGGGGGGTAATGTGGTCTGAACGGGTGGAGTGTGTGAGAATTTGAGCTGCCGTGCTCTGAATAAGTTGGAGTCATTGAAGCTGAAACAGGGGAAGGCCAGCCAGGACAACATTGCAGTAATCCAAATGAGAAGTAACTAGGGACAGTGTGAGGCTTGTAAGTGAAGGTAAGGAAGGAAAGGGGCATACTGCACGAATCTGGCACTGGCCTGTGGTCAGTTGGCACCTTTTTGAAGCAGGACACCAGCAGGGCAGGAGCGGCTGCCATTTTTCTACCCATGGATGGGGTAAGATAGTGGGAGGTTAGTCCATTTTCCTTGTGAATTGATTTAGTGTTATACAAATAATTATGTCTACTGGTGAAACATTTCATAACTTTACCACTCTGAGTAAAGTGTTCCCTCCTTTGGAGGTGGCAAATTTCTCAGCTGCTCCCTTGGTTTGTTCATAGTTGCCCTGGGTACCTTTATTGAGCAAGGATAAGATCTATTCATCTGAAGCACAGCTCTCTGTGACTCTGGAATACTCACACTTAAGATGAATAATTTGTACACTCTATTTTATTGTGTTAACCCATCAGGGAATGTTGAATGCTGCAGACAAGGAGATAGGCACAAGCCAGAGTAGATCATATTCCTGTTATGGCACTAATTCTTCTGTATCGCTCTTTCTAGGCTCTTTAAATCTGCATCCTTGAGAAAGTAGTACTTCTAGTCTGCAAGAAAATTGCAGCTCATAACTCCAAAACCAAACAACTTACATTATTCTAATATCATTTCCAGTGAACCTTGAAACGAAGAACAGCAATTATCTTGCATTTTTAGAAATCATCTAACACTGAAGCAGGAAAGCCTGGCATTGCTTTTTACCTACAAAATATTATCAGGTAGTGTGAGTTTACCTAGTGGCCTTTTGTATAAAGGAAACATTTTCCAAAATAATTCCTAATAGCAGCACCCTGAAAATAAATGCTCTCTCTGCCTCAGCTAAAACACATGAATGAGCAATAAACCTGGGGAAGGGAAGGCAAGAATTTAAACATGAGTTTCTTGGAAGCGGCAGGTGATAGGCTATGGAAGATTTTCTTCCTGAGAAATTATTGTGCGTATCTATCTACAGTTCAAAAGGGATGTTTTTCTGCTGTTCAGAACCACAGGCTGGACAGCTCCTGTGACAGACAGATGCTCACATAAACAGTACATGAAATACCCTACCTATACAAATAACTCCAAGCCCACACTATAACAAACTTGGAGGCTACAGTTACATTATTTATCACAGTGCCCATTATATGGCATTTTCCAGTCCTATACATTAACAGCATTGGTGTCCTTTAGAATTCTAGCCTTTTGTTAGTATTTTCAGGACTTACAATACCTCTGCCATCCTACAGCTTCTACCAGAAACAGAAGCAGTTACGTGTTCTCGGACTCAGGTTTGGTGAGTCCTAAATTACGTATTGCAGGATCTCCAAGCTCTGTCCTGTTGATCCCATAGTTAATAACTGACAAAATAATGTATATACTCGCTCCACCTTACTATCAAACCTCACATCAGGTACTAACAAGTTTTAGAAGCCAGAAGGAAGAGCAAGCCTCAGAATCCTTGGTAACTTAAACCCAGCTTCAGTACCATCCAACACATCATAGGCCCATCAGACCTCCTTCCAGCCTTAAAAAAAACTCTTTCAACAGAGAAATAGTTTTAACAAATTATTTCTTATTTCTCTACTCCTCACATTATTACAAGGCAACAAAGGTTCACAAACCAAACTTTAAATTGCCAAAAACATGACAAAAAAGGCACTTATCTGAATGGGCACATCACTGATGCATTTAACCAAGCACACCAGTTACCCATAGTTAAATAAATGTGCACGCACCACCTCATTCATATTTCCTGTGGGTGTCCTAGAAATCCAGATGGTTCCAGGTTTGGGAAGCCCTGTTCTATAGTACCTGACTTTCTGTGTCATTAGGATTCCAAACTGGTTCCAGATAACAGACATCTGGAGCCAATTACGCTGACAGGATGAGATTAAATGTAATCATCATCTGTATGAAGTATCAAAATGATAGGAAGGTTTCCCATGTTAAATGCCATGTACAAGTGTGGGTTGCATGTGCTGCGGGCCCTTCTCTATGGTATAACTGCATGTCTATTCTTTAAATTGATCTTTTCATTGCAATCAGACAGTCAGTTGGGCGATGTGCCATAGTTTTGTGCCATGGACTTTTCTCGGCTCTTTTCTTTCTGTGTCTGATGCCTCACTTGGTTTTCTCTTCTTTTCCCTTCTTTTCGGTAATTGTGCACATCTGAAGGATTTCATATGCACTTCAGTTTCCAAAGCCTCCTGGGAGAAGGACCTCCAGTTGTTTCACTTTACAGCCAATAATTTCTTGATTCTTTTTTAAATTCATTTGTTGTTCATTTTTGTAAATTTATAGGAAAGGATGTCTATACATACTGATAAGAGGGACTAGAGCAGTGGTTCTCAACCCAGTCCTCTGGGACCTCCAGGCCAGTCAGGTTTTCAGGATATCCATAATGAATATGCATGAGAGAGATTGCATACAATGCTTCCATTGTATGCAGATTTATCTTATGCATATTCACTGTGGATATCCTGAAAGTCTGACTGACCTGGGGGTCCCTGAAAACTGGGTTGAGAACCACTGGACTAGAGCAATCTGCAAGATTTACAGCATCCTCCCATCTCTTGGAGAAATTTGATGCCTTCAATGTTTGCTGGTTCTTCTCTTTAGTAAATTGGTATTTGCCAAAAAGCAGAGTTCAGGATCTTTTCAGCTGAGCTCAGGATGTGCCGTAGCTCTGGTGTCTATTGGCTTAGCCAGGGAAAGTTAAGGTGCTACCGGCCTCAGTCAGCTTCAAATAAAATGACTTTCTATTTTCCCACTTTGTTGAAAATATCTTTGCTGAATCATCCCCTCCTGTAAAAATAATCCCTCATTTAGAGAGACCAGTTATGAATGTCCCTGATCTAGGTCAACATTTTCCTGTTGAGAGTTATACTTTATTTTATTAACAAAGAAAAGTGTACTTAATTACTGATATCCCAAATAAAAAAACTAATGGAAAGAACTCATGTTCTCACAAGGAAACAACAGATTGATTAGACTGAGAGCACAAAATCAGGTAATTAAAGGTAGCATAAACATTTTCAGAAAAGAAGCCATGTGAAATGCTGCTCGTCATCCTGGTCTCTCTTTTCTCATCTTCATTCCTAATAAAATATGTGAAAGGTAAATGCAGTTGCTGCTAATTGGTAGTTTGGCAGCAACTCCTCTGTATCTAGAACAGTGTTCTTTAAGTCCCTGTTTCTCCTTGCTGCGCTTGGAATTTCTGACCCTAGAAACCGTCTTAGACCCCTCCAGGACCCCAAGCAAGACCTTCAACATTTCTGCACTAAGCTTAAAATCATAAGCTCTTTGGGGTGGGACGGTTTGCAGTCATGAGATGTGCAGTGTGTTTGTGCATTACTCTGCCAATAAGAAACATTAATATATAGGACCATTATTCTTCCCAGAACCTATGCCACACCTACAGTCACCATGGAAGAATCCAGATCAGTTGTGATCTTTCCAGGAAACGCCTACAGAAATTTAATCCTAACTTTATGGCAGATACATAGTCATCTTCTAATGCTGTTTGAGCTGAAGAGCATGTATAAGCTAATAAATTCATAGTCATACAATCTCATCCCGATCAGACACCAGCTAGAACATAACATGTACGTTCTTTATTTATGTATTTGTTCATTTGAACTTCTTGATATACCACAGTTTGAACAGAGGAACTTGCATCTTTGCAGTTGTGATAAGGAAGCTTATCATAGCTCAGGAAGGAGCTATAGAAAAGGTGATGTGACTCTGAACAAGCAACCTGTCAGTTCTGGTAGAAATAAGAAAACAGAATTTTCCCATAAAAGACTACCAGTCCCAGAATGCACCAGGTTTCCAACAGCCATTAGAGGAGCTGAAGTGGGGGAACGTGTGTTCAATCAGGAGGGCTATGAGGTAATCCCTAAGCACTCATCTCAAAGGGCAGGGCCTGATCCAGAACAGCTGCGCTGTGTTAGGGAGGAGCACTCATCTAAGCAGAATAAAGGTAGAGTTTATTCTACAGAGAAGCAGCTTGAGCTTGATCATCTTCATCATCAGAAGGATCATCAGAAGCAGAAGCCAAACCAGACGGACAGAGAGGGAAAGAAACCCTTTGGAAGAAAGAGGAGAAAAGCCTTTGAGGAGGTATAGAAGAGTCCAGAGCAGTACGTATACTGGGAGGCATTCCAAGGGCCAGCATACACCATTGGACTGGGGAAAGCCAGAGGAATGGTGCTGCAGAGCTAGGAATCTCCAGACGGTACCTGTGAGGGAGACGGCTGCACGTGGAAGGGACCCTAAGACCCGTGCCAGAAGGTATGTGAAGAGAGATCCAGTGTCCAGGGATCTGGATTGGAAGGCTGGACATAAGAACTGGACTACATACTGGCCAGGCTATATAGAGAGGAACTCTAACAGCAATGGAAGCTCAGGTATGAACACTGATCTATGCCCTAGCTATAACCTTGAAAGACAGCAGGGAAACAAGTATTCTCCTGAAAGTGCTCCATTGGGAGATTCATCTGTGCCAATCCATGATATTGAACCCATGCTTGTTGAAGAAGAGGGGTGATAGCAGATGAAGAATCTGTTTACATGGACTGTTCTCTGTCTAAACTCCTTTGGTGATTTTCTGTTACAAAGTACAGCAACCATCACAAAGAAATACAAACTTGTTCTTTAATCTACTCAGAAAAGCTCCTGTGTAGGATTTCTAGCCACGCAGTAGAAAGCAAGCCAGCTAAGGGGTTTCAGCTGGATAACTGCTAGCAATTGAGCCTTACCTAATTGCTTGTGAGCTCTGTGAGAATCACTTCTGAATCTATGTGGGAAGTTATAAGAAGTTAACCTGAAAAGAACAGTTTTTCTCTTCTTTGTGGCTTTTGGTTTGTTGTTTGATACATATGCTAAGAAAACATTAGCTAATGCCTACAGAAAAGACCAGTTTGTTACCAACCAGGTCTTATTTCTTTTGCTTTGATTGCCTGACAAGTTCAAATGTTGTTTTCTTGATTTTGTTTTTCCAAGTTTAACACTGAAAGCAAGTAACCTGATTTATGTGCTACCAAGCATATCTGTGTTGGGAGAAATAACCCCATAAATAAATATCTTATTGGCTTTACCCAAAAGCACAACTAATTATTGTGAGCAGCTGTGTCTGGTGTGAATGAACTGCATTGCCCACAATCCCTTGCAAATCATATAGATATATGCACTTGCCAAGACTGTGAAGATTCTCACCCAGGCAGCCGTCTGACACAGTTTAAAATAATTAAAATAATCTATGAGCAATAATAAAAGAATAATGCAGGGAATCAGAAAGTATGAGGAAGACCTGAAGAGAGGAAAGGCATGAAATGAATTAGAAGCATATACAAGAGAGAAGAGGGGTGACAGGTTGGTATTTGCCTTTTTGATTAAGTAGTTTGCCGAGCCACTTTGGTCTTCCAGTTCCATCACAACTGACCACCACTGGGCTATGGTGCCAGGAATCTTCTTTAGCAGTTGCATGGATTTTTCTCTTTGATATTATTCCTCTGGCAAGTCACCACATCAATAACGATCAGCTGGCGGCTATAGACCAGACTCCTTCTAAAAAACCTGAAATAATAGGTCCTAAATATGGCCACTAGGTGTCTCTGTTCTATGAAAATTAAGACGCCTTCCCCCAGAGCCTCTGAGTGCTGCCTCCATAATGCACCTTTTTTATTCTTTCCAACCCAACGGATGTTGGAAAGAAATTATACATAAGGGGTCAAGACTATCTGTCTGTTTGTCTGTCTGCCTGTCTGGGGACAAACTAACTCTCTGAAAATTTAGCAGAATGGACCAAATTTGACATGGTTGAGAAATCAATGAAAAGACATAATGGACATAATTTTACAAACCTGTTTCAGATGTGAGAGGTTGCTTATAAAGTTAGGTCATGCCTTCAAGAATGCGTGGTGCAAGTAGGCATATACAGGGGAGGAGTTTGAGAAGGCCATGGGCAGGGGGGAGCACATTCAGCTGCAGCGGCCAGTGTGAATAAAGCATCTGGCCATTGCCACTTTAACACTAGAAGCCCCAAAGTGCGTCAATTGACGCAAATGCATCTTCGAAGTTGTATACCAGCGCCACTGCTAGAACCATGTCAGTCATGTTCCATGACTTTGTTAGCAAGGTCAATATGTTCAAATATGTGCATCGAAAATTAATGACAGATGCACCACCTAGCGGGAGGATGAATTTATACCTAGAAGCCCCAAAGTACATCAATTGACGCACTCAATTGTCTTGGATGTGTCAATTGACGTACTTTGGGGCTTCTAGGTATAAATTCATGTTTCCATTAGGTGGCGCATCTCAATCACTGTTTACAGTTTTACTCTGATATTACAAACAATAAACACACGATGACGTCATGTAATGATGTCACATACTGCACATATTTAACAAATAAGTAACTTTACATTAATTCACATCTGCATTTTATGCTAAACGCAGTCATCATGATAATGCATCAATTTACACACTTTTGGGGCTTCTAGTGTTAAATTAAACCTGTATGTTCAGTGCCTGGGCTATATCCATCTTGAATATGCCCCCCATAATTTATAAAATGCACAAGTATATGTGTATGTTATGCGCTAACATTTACACTAGTGCATGAATTCCCGCATGCTTGGCGTCATTCTGCAGCATTTGTGCCAGTATTTGATAAAGACACAAAGGTGCCTATGTTATTTATTTATTTATTTAACCGATTTTCTATACCACCTTTAGGCCAAAGTGGTTTACAGAGAACAAATAGTAAACTAAGTCACTGAGTTGTCATTATATCGAAGATAGGGTAATACTAGCTTGTAACTAACAAATGGGGTATTTACAAATGCATGCTTGTCTTAGTGAAAGTTTTCTTATATGATGCTATGTGATATCATTAGTGCCATAGTGTTCAATGAATAGATGTGTCTTTAATAGTTTCTTCAGGTCCTGAGTAGACTGTGAGGTTCTTATAGGTTCCGGGAGTATGTTCCAGATTGTTGGGGCAAACAGTGAGAAAGTTCTATTGTCAGTCTGCTGCGTGCATCTTGTCTTGAGATGGGGGATGACTAATAGGTTCTGATTCATTGTTCCTCTTCTTCTTTATAAATGTGGTTATGCACCTTCTCCGCTTATAAACCTTGGCACCCTGTTATAAAATTACTTCGATTTCAAAATTGTCCATATCAGGCTCGGGGTTCTAGAGAAATAAGCCCCCCTAAAATGGCCCAATACATTTTCTATAGGAGAAACTTCTGCTTTTGCAGCGTAGAAACTTTGATATATTGAAACATAATACTGTAGGTAGGGAATTACTCCTCTCCTCATCTGTACCCTCCCAGCCACAGGTACACATAGAGCCAATATGGATACAGACAAACTCAGATATACCCACAAGCCCACATACACCCCACATAAAAACACACACACATAGCTATACCCACAGACATATAAAGAAAAGATACACACACCCAAAACAGGCACACATAGACAAAACACACACATACAAATCCAAACACACAGCACAGACACAAACACACATATACACACAAATATATTCACAAATATATTCACACACACACACTCACAAACACAAAACAAGCACACAAACCCATATGCAGATACACACAAACAAGACACAGACACACAAATGCAGATGAATTAGAAATAATTTCATGAGACAGTTTCCACATGCTTTCCCCATGGAGCACCACACACAAACATACACACACTGCTGCCACACCTCTATCCCTGCTGGATTGCCTCTTTGTGAATAAAATGTATATTTCATTATTTTTGTTGTAAATTTTACTGTGAAACCTAGTGACTGAACCATACAACTTTCTTAATGGTTACTATGTTTAGTAATACCTAGTGACTATATCATGTAGTTTGCTACCAGTTGCCAATTATATGGATTTCCTAGTTCTAGAGATACACAGCAATACCTATTGCATTCAGACAGTGGTATATTGTCTTTAAACTACAAACACTATCATTTGAAATCTGTTGACAGTGACATCTAAGGGTTAGATATTATCATACAATGTTTCATTTATTACTTTTTCGAAAACGATGAAATGTCTGGATGTTACTCCATTTCCACCATCTAACCTCCCTCTCCCCTCCAGATCAAAGATACACACTGAAAGAACACAGATACATACACACACACACACAACCGGAAAACAGAATTACAAAAGTCATGCTCCACATGCTTTCTCCACTTGTTTAAATATAGAGGATCACTGTTCTTTGCTACTAGTCACAAAGGTGCATTAAGTGTCAACATGATAAACAGACATTGTTAATGAATAGGCCCTTTAAGAAAATAATGGAGTTAGAGGTAAATAATGTTTAATGTACTTTTATGAATAAGGGCCATAGTTCGATCATAGCTATCCCTTCCCTTAAGGCTTAAGCTGTCAATGCTGTACTGTTAAAGCAATAGAGAAGAAGAAAGGCACATATCTATATTCTGGAGTCAAAGTGCTCAGGGTTCAAAAGTCTCAAGAGTTTTATCATTCAGAATCACATCTGTTTTTTATCCTGGAAACATGCAAGCAGGCACCTAGCAAATGCAATCAATGAGTGTTTCTGATTTTAGACGCAAATTAATTTGAGAAGACAGGAGAAAGTAAAAAAGGTATGGATTGTTAATCTGGTGTCCAGAAGAAAGAAACTGTGTTTTCCAGCAAGGAAATAAAAGCTAAAAGGTTTCAGTGGTAACATACAGCTCATGGGAATAGAAATCAGTCTTCCGAAGATATGGAAATAGGTCTGGAAATGGGCCAGTGTTCCTTGCTCCTAAATTGTGCGGTTTGCACTATGCAAATTTTTCGTGCATTATTGAATGGACCATTAACCAACTGAGATCTTTCACAAGCACTTAAGTGTTCAGAAAGCCACGCACCCAGATAGACAGCAGCAGGGATTTTCCTTCCTGCCTCGATGTTGATGGAATTCAAATGGAAACATAACTATGCAATGGAAAGGAAAGAACAAGACAAGGTAAGAAACAGTCATTGAGATTAGACTGTACCAACTTTATACATTCGTGTTGCAGGAAATAGAGCCAAAGCAATGCATTTAATGTGAAGGGCTCATTTACTAATGTGCAACAGAGGTTAACGTACTGTGATGGAACAGTAATAGACATATGAGGGTCCACATAAATACATAATAACTTCATTAAAAGCGGCGTCAGAACAATGATTGAATGCTAAATTAATCTAGAGTGAAGAAACATTTTGAAGCTCATAAGAGCTAAGCGGCTCACTCAGCTTGACATCTGCTAGATATTCTCACTCCAGGAGCACTTTGCAATTACCACATTAATTTCTTCATTACTGAATGAAGCAGCCCTATATTGTACAAACTCAATACTGTTAATAATATCATATATGAAATAGGGAACACAGATAAAATGCTTTCTCATTTTGGGCCCTACATAATAAGAAATATTAGACTTAAACGCACAAAGGACATTTCTCCATTCTCTTCGACTGTCTGACAAGCGGCGGGTGAGTGTAAAGTCCTTTGAGTTCCCCAATTGTTTTTGCTTGCATGCAGGGCTCTCTTCTTTCAGCTTAAACCCTGACACACTGTGTCATACAACAAGTATTGTCCCAACATAGAATGGGTCATAGTCCGATGATGCCACATTTCCGTCAGAATAACCAAATTCCTCCCTGCTTCATTTTCTCCCCAACCCCATCTCTCACTTCATTCTTTCAGGAAGATCCTCTAGAGGCAGGCTATCTCTCCTCTACTGGGATCCAAGGGCTCCCCTCAGCACTGACATTCAACCTTGTATACTAGAATTACTTTGATATAGAGGAGAAGCAATGAAGTGAAACACTAAAGCACAGAGGACTGAACATGCTCCATTTAGCTCGCTGATGCAGTATGAGGTTGTATGCACATACTATTTATCCATATAAATGCCATGGAAGATAATGTCTGGCCCAAGCATACTTAACATCATTTATCGGTTATTGTTTATTTGCACTTGATTAACTGCCCTTAGCCAACATGTAGTGTGTTAATGTGAAGAAGTGCAATGTCATGCACTTGGGAAGCAGAAATCCAAGGGAATTGTATGCGATAGGGGATGAGAGGTTGGTGTGCACGGACCAAGAGAAGGACCACGGGGTGATTGTTTCTGACAAACTCAAGGTGGCGAAATGGTGTGACAAGGCGGTCTCAAAAGCCAGAAGGATGCTGGGTTGCATACAGAGAGGAATTACCAGCAGAAAGGAAGAGATATTAATGCCACTGTACAAGTCACTGGTGAGGCCTTACTTGAAATATTGTGTTCAGTTTTGGAGACCATATCTCGCAAAGGACATAAAAAGGTTGGAAACAGCTCAGAGGAAGGAGACCAAAATGATTTGGAGCCTGCATAAGAAGACTTATGGGAAGAGATTTGAAGACCTAAATATGTATACTCTAGAGGAGAGGAGGGACAGGGGAGATATGATTCAGACCTTTAAATACTTAAAGAGTATTATTGAACAAACAAACCTCTTCCAAAGACGGGGAAGCTGTAAAACTAGAGGGCATAACATGAAGCTGCAAGGGAGTAAATTAAAAGGCAATGTCAGGAACGGCAAGTTCACCTGCTCTTGCTGCTTTGCTGAGCAGACTAGATGGACCATAAGAACATAAGATTTGCCATAACTGGGTCAGTCCAAGGTCCATCAAGCCCAGTATCCTTTTTCCAACAGTGGCCAATCTAGGTCATACATACCTAGCAGTTTCCCCAAAAGTCATAGGTTCCACAATGCTTGTACTTGGTCAAGCATTGATATCGTGGGTTCCTTCTTAATAATCGTTTATGGACCTCTCCTCCAGGAACTTGTCCAAACCTTTTTTAAACCCACCTACACTAACAGCCTTTACTACATCCTCTGGTAACAAATTCCAGAGTTTGATTACACGTTGAGTGAAAAAATATTTTCTTTTATTAGTCTTAAATAGTTTACCCTGTAGCTTGTCCTACCCCGCCTAGGGCTGGTGGCTCAAGGGCAAGGGCAACCTCTATTTTGTCTTGAAGTAATGTCCTTGGCTATTGTGCCAGCAAGGGATGCTGGGACTTGTAGTCTAGATTACTATCCAACAAAAGTGTTGTGACTCGAGGTTTCAGGCAGATAAATTTATTTGGGTTTTTCCCTTTCACATAGAATTCACAGCACAAAACATGGCATGGATTATTTTCTCCCAAAATAATAGGAAAACAGGAGCAATTAAAGTTGAGAAATAAAGCATAGGTAAACTGTTTCATTCACAGCAATGCTCAGGCAGAATTAATTGTTTCAGCACAATGTCCTTCTTTCAGAGAGTTAGAAAACAGCTCTGCATTACTCTCATGCAAAGGTTGTTTAACGTAAGTCCAGGTGATTGGTCTCACAAAAAGAGCAATCCATTTCACAAACGTCATTCATATCAGGAGTTTCTTCTACATCAATTATCATCTCCTCAGAATCTCCATTATCATTCTGCTCTAGGGAACTTTTAAAACCAGAATTAGACTGAAGGTTATTAAGAACTTCCTGCAGTTGTTCTATAAACTGTTCTCTCTGGTTTTCAGTCACTTTGTCTAAGGCAGAAACTGATTCCTTTGTAAGCCTTTAATTACAGACTTTGAATCTGTTTCATAACACTTACTTGGAATGTTTCTAGTTCTGACTGGAGTTGTTTTCACTGCAGTGCTATCTTGGCTCTGGTTAGCACTGGTCTTTAACTGCTGTATAATATCTTCAGCATATCTCTTGCTAGGGATTATAGCAGACGTACCTTTCTCATGTGCAATGCCCTCTCTGCAATCAAAGCTCTCTCCCTGTGTGAAGGTAAACTTTTCTACCTTTTCCTTGGGTTGCTTTAGCAGAAGTTTTGGGTTTGCTTCTAGTGTTTCTGGAGTATAGGAAACAGACCTTCCAGAATACTTCTTAGCTTGTTCTGTGTTCCATAGCTTTCCTTGTTCAGCTGGCTTCCCTCGTGGTGTCAGCTTTCCTCGTTGCTCTTGCTGCTTCCCCAGCTGCTTCACTTGCTGCCTTTCTTGCTGCCTTTTTTCTGCACTGAACTCTGAGACAGGTTTAAAATGGCTTTCCTCAGCAGCCACACCCTTCTGGTTGCTCATGTGAAACTCGTTAGGGCTCCACTCAGCTCCTACATCACTGCTATGACAGGGCTCAGTTCTAGCTAGAAGCTTGAGGTTTCCATGGGAACCTTGTTTGCCTTTACTCTTAAAGGTATATTGCTCATTTCCTTCCCATTGCATTTGCTCTACAGAGCTGTCATTATCACAAGCTTCATTACATGTCCCCTAGTCTTTCTATATTCTGATAACGTAAACAATCGATCTACGTTTACCCGTTCCACTCCATTCATTAATTTATAGACTTCGATCATATCTCCTCTCAGCCGTCTCTTTTCCAGGTTAAAAAGCCCTAACCTTTTTAGCCTTTCTTCATAGGGGTATCCTTCCATCCCCTTTACCATTTTGGTGGCTCTTCTCTGAACCTTTTCTAATAATGCTATATCCTTTTTAAGATACGACAACCAGAATTGCACACAATATTCAAGGTGCGGTCTCACCATGGAACGATATAGAGGCATTATAATATCCTTTGTTTTATTTTCCATTCCTTTCCTTATGATACCTAGCATTCTATTTGCTCTCTTGGCTGCCACTGCATACTGGGCCAAGACTTTTAACATGTTATCCACAATGACGCCTAAATCTTTTTCCTGGGTGGTGGTTCCTAATGTGGAACCTTGCATTGTGTAACCATAGTTTGGGTTGTTCTTCCCTAGGTGCATAACTTTGCACTTGTCCACATTAAATTTCATCTGCCATTTTAATGCCCAGTCTTCCAATTTATCAAGATCCTCTTGCAATTTTCCACAATCCTCTTGGGTTTTAACAACTTTAAATAGTTTTGTGTCATCTGCAAATTTGATAACCTCACTCGTTATTCCCTTTTCCAGGTCATTTATGAATATGTCAAAAAGCAGTGGACCCAGCACAGATCCCTGGGGTACACCACTATTCACCTTTCTCCATTGGGAAAATTGGCTATTTAGCCCTATCCTCTGCTTTCTATCTTTTAACCAGTTCCTGATCCACAATAGTACCCTGCCTCCTATCCCATGACTCTTTAGTTTTGCCAAAAGTCTCTGATTAGTGACCTTGTCAAAGGCTTTCTGAAAGTCCAAGTACACTATATCAACTGACTCACCTTGGTCTACCTGTTTATTCACACCTTCAAAAAAACATAACAGATTAGTAAGACAAGATCTTCCTTGTCTAAAGCCATGTTGGCTGTCTCCCATTAAGCCATATAACAAACATCAATTTTCAGCTCAATTATTCACCCTGAGTTCTATATGCTATATAGCTATATAGGCTCAAAGAAGTGACCACATAGTGATTTGTTGTACCCATTAAGCCATGACTATCTACATGTTCAGCAATTTTGTTCTTTATGATGGTTTCTACCATTTTTCCCAGTACTGATTTTAGGCTCACTGGTCTGTAGTTTCCCGGATCACCCCTGGTACTCTTTTTAAAAATTGGTGTTACGTTCGCCATCCTCCAATCTTCAGGTATTACAGATGACTTTAATGATAGTTCACAGATTACTAATAGCAGATCTGCAATCTCATATTTCAGTTCTTTCAACACCCTTGGATGTATATCATCCAGCCCAGGTGATTTGCTACTCTTCAGTTTATCTAATAGTTGTAATACATCTTCCCGATGTATTGATATTTCCTTCAATTCTTCCGCACCTTTAAATACCACTTCAGTCATGGGTAACATCCCTACATCTTCCTCAGTAAAGACCGAAGCAAAGAATTCAGTCTCTCCGCTATCGCCTTGTTGCCTCTTAGTGCCCCTTTAACCCCTCTATGGACCAACTGACTCTCTGACAGGTTTTTTGCTACGAATGTACTTGAAAAAGTCTTTATTACGTGTTTTTGCTTCTGCAGCAAGTTTCTTCTCAAATTCTTTATCTGTTCTCATATATTATGTTAATATGTTATTATGTATGTCAAGTGGAATGTGACCTTTCAGCATACATGTTATGTTTTTAAGGCCAGATATGCTACAAATATTTTTGTGTGAGTTTTTATGCATAGGGTCTTACATAATAACGTGATACACTAGCAATATATTACACTGAAGCACTGAAAGGTAATAAATATATTTACTTTCTAATCAAGAGGCATTAATCTGTCATGACGCTCTGCCATCAATGATATCATTATTGAGTTAAATGAGGTACAAATAAAGGTCAAAGCAGCTGCAG
The DNA here is from genome assembly GCA_033557465.1 of Ichthyophis bannanicus. Taxonomy (NCBI): domain Eukaryota; kingdom Metazoa; phylum Chordata; class Amphibia; order Gymnophiona; family Ichthyophiidae; genus Ichthyophis; species Ichthyophis bannanicus. The sequence continues at coordinate 127,359,090 of CM066049.1, forward strand.
GTAGTGCCTCTTAATTTCACTGATTATTACATTATAATCAGCTTTTCAGAGCTACCCACACTATGAAAGTGTGTTAAAAGCAGAGCAAAGATTTTTGCCAAGCTTACTGACATTTTTCCATCAGTTAGTTAGTAAGATTTAAAACTGTGTTAACTTTATTGCAGTTTCTAAATGTAAAAACATTAAGGCTGTCTGGTCCATTCTGAGACCCCGGAGCTAGAGAATAAAGAGTCACAATTCTCTCCCAACTCTAGTTTGCCTACCCACTAAGCCCTCTACCCTTTACTCCAATCAGCCAAGCCACCTCAATTCCTAATTCACCCCTACTCGGCATACTCACACACTACTCCCCAACCCTTAATGTACCCCCTCCCTCTGCTCCTTTAAAAATGGAAAAACAATCCCAATTTAGCAAACTAAAAACAACATAAGCACTCGTAAGCCAGATGCAGAGCATTCATAAGACAGGCAAAGGAGTGGAGGAGTAGCCTAGTGGTTGGGGCAAGGTACTTCAGGCCAGAAGGTCGGGGGCTCAAATCCCACTAGAGGACAGCAACCTTGGGCCGGAAGGACAGTGGTTTCTAGTCCCACAGGTGCTCCTTGTGGCTTTGGGCAAGCCACTTAACCCTCCATAGCCCATGTTCCCTGTAAAATAGTTATCTCCAAGTTATAATGCCCTGTTCAATGTAATTTCAGTTTGTTCAATGTAAACCACACTGATGCAGAATAGCGCGGTATATAAGAGAATGTAAATAAATAAAAAAAAGAAGCTTTCTGTGAGAGCAAAAGCTCATGATAAAAACCTTTTCAGGTGCATTCAAAGTAAAAAGCTTTCCAGATGTAGAAAATTAGAAATATTGGAAATGATGGCAGGTAAAGACTACACAGCCTATCCCGTCTGCCTTTCCATACCAACTACTAATTTTTATAGTCCCTTTTTTTTCTTAAAGATTCTCTGTGTTTGTCCCATGCTTTCTTGAATTTAGATACAACCCTTGTCTCTATAACCTTCACTAGGAGACCATTCTATGAATCTACCACTCTTTCTGTAAATAAATATTCCCTCCCCTTTCACCTTCATCCTATGTCCCCTCATTCTAGATTCTTCTTTCAGTTGAAAGATGCTCTCCTCTTGTGCATTTATGCCACACAGGTAATAAACATCTCTATCATATCTCCCTTCTCCTGCTTTTCTTCCAAATTTATAAATTGAGATCTTTAAGTCTGTCCCCATATCCCTTATAACAAAGACCACTAACCATTTTAGTAGCCACCCTCTGCATGGACTCCATTCTGCTTATATCCTTTTGAAGGTGTGGTCTGCAGAATTGCACACAATACTCCAAATGAGGTCGCACCTCCTTTCTTCTGCTGGCCATTCCTCTCCTTATGCACCCAGCATCCTTCTGGATTTTGCCACCTGTTTAGCCACCTTAAGGTCATCAGAAACAATCACCCCGAGTCCCTGTTCTTCTTCTATGGCCAGAAATACTTCACTCCCTATACTATACCTCTCCATTGGATTTTTGCCGTCATCATCATGGTTAATATGTTGAAACCCTTGGTCCAGTGCAGCCAAGAACCCAAATAAAATACTAGGAATCATAAGACAAGAAATGGAGAACAAAACCAAGGGTATTATAATGCCTCTGTATTGTTCCATGGTGAGATTGCACCTTAAATATTGTGCGCAATTCTGGTCACCATATCTTAAAAAGGATATAGCAGAATGAGAAACGAGAGAGAGAACAGCCACCAAAATGGTTAAAGGAATGGAAGAATACCCCTATGAGCATAAGATTAAAAGGTTAGGGCTCTTCATCTTGGGAAAGAGATGGCTGAGGGGAGATATGATAGAGATCTATAAAATAATGAATGGAATGAATGGGTAAACGTACATTGGTTGTTTACTCCATCGAAAAGTAGAAAGACCAGGGGGACACATTATGAAGCTACAATGTAACCCATTTAAGACTAATAAGAGAAAATATTTTTTCACTCAACATGCAATCAACCTCTGGAATTTGTTACCGAAGAATGTAGTAAAAGCTGTCAGTGTAGCTGGATTTCAAAAAGGTTTGGACAAGTTCCTAGAGGAAAAGGCCATAAACCATTATTAAAGAGGACCAGGGAAATCCGTTGCTTATCCCAGGATAAGCATTGTGGAACCTGTGGGAACCTGATAGGCGCTTTTGACTTGGATTGACCACTGTTGAAAACAGGATACTGTGCTTGATAGAGCTTGGTCTGACCCAGAATGACATTTCTTATGTTCTTATCCATGGTCCTGGATTTTTTAACATTAGAGATTTTTTAACATTAGATCTCTGCTGCCAAGTTCTTGACCATTCTTCAAACGTTGTGAGATCCATCCTTATGTTATCTAAACCTTCCAGGGTGGCTACTCTATTGCAAATTTTGGTATCATCCACAAACAGGCAAACCTTACCTGATGGCCCTTCCTCAATATAACTTTAAAAAATATTAAAAAGAATCAGACCAAGGACAGATCCCTGCGGCACACCACTGCTAACATCCTTCTCCTCAGAGTAAGCTCCATATACCTGTACCCTTCGTCACCTCCCACTGAACCAGTATTTAACCCAGTCAATCATTTTAGTGTCTATCCTTAGGGTGCTCAATTTATTTATGAGTTGCCTGTACAGAACAGTGTCAAAGGCTTTAATGAAATCTAAGTACACACATCTCGCACCCTCCCTGGGTCACCCAGTCAAAGAAATTGATCATAGTAACATAGTATATGACAGCAGATAAAGACCAGCATAGTCCACTAGTCTGCCCAGCAAGGCGGCAAGAGTAGGTGCACCTGCTGCTCCATGCAGGTCACCCCTATTTGTTGAGATATAACAGATAGTTACATTTATTTTGATTTTATCCTGTTGCTATGAAGGGATCCACTGTGTCTGTCCCATGCCATTTTGAATTCTGTCACTGTATTTGCCCCCACCACTTCCATCGGGAGGGCGCTCCAAGCATCACCACCCTTTCAGTGAAAACATATTTCCTGATGTTGCCTTTCAGTTTACCCCCTTGCAGCTTCATGTTATGCCCTCTAGTTGTACAGCTTCCCTGTCTTTGAAAGAGGTTTGTTTGTTCAATAATACTCTCTAAGTAACCGAGGTACCCGGAAGCCCAACCCCGCACTTAACAACCCCCAATAAACAACTCCACACCATATTATGGTAAACAGATGCTTGGTCGCAGCTTTATTAAGAACAGTGAAATTCCGGCCCAACATGAGCCAACTCAATATTGCCCAACATTGCAAACATACCCCCCCCCCCCCCCCCGTTTCCGGATGATACCCCACCAGCCATTTCTAGCAAAGTGGAGCATCATCCACCCCCCCATTTCCCTGCCGCCCGCCTCGCCATGTTATTAGCAGAGGCAGGCTCCCGTTGCCTTCACCGGGCAGAGACCCCCAGCCGGGACGTCTCTCCCACCCCCGGAGCTGAACCGCTCCCACTCGAGGCGGCAACAGCCTCAAATGCCCCACCGGGTCGACGAGCGCCCGCTCGTCACCCCACCCCCAATCAACTAACCAAGAAGAATACCCCCCCCAGCTGCGACAACCACCCCCATATGGGAAACGAGGGAGGGAGGGAGGGCACCTTTCTCCGAGGGCGAGCAGGACGAGAGAGGGCGAGTGCGAGGACCTGCACCCCTCTTGCCGCCTGCCGCCCCTCCCCCCTGACATCTCAGCCAATCCGGCTGCATGATGCCAGCGACGAATGCCACTCTCGCTCCTTGTCAGCCCCCCCCCCTCCCCACCAAGGAAACCCATCCCCACGTGCAGGGGGTCGGGCCCCGGGGACCCGGTTACAATGCCGGCCTCGGGACCCGGCCCTGCGGCGACGGCGGGATTAACCGAGGTACCCGGAAGCCCAACCCCGCACTTAACAACCCCCAATAAACAACTCCACACCATATTATGGTAAACAGATGCTTGGTCGCAGCTTTATTAAGAACAGTGAAATTCCGGCCCAACATGAGCCAACTCAATATTGCCCAACATTGCAAACATACCCCCCCGCCCCCCCCCCCCCGTTTCCGGATGATACCCCACCAGCCATTTCTAGCAAAGTGGAGCATCATCCACCCCCCCCCATTTCCCTGCCGCCCGCCTCGCCATGTTATTAGCAGAGGCAGGCTCCCATTGCCTTCACCGGGCAGAGACCCCCAGCCGGGACGTCTCTCCCACCCCCGGAGCTGAACCGCTCCCACTCGAGGCGGCAACAGCTTCAAATGCCCCGCCCGGTCGACGAGCACCCGCTCGTCACCCCGCCACCAGCACAAGGGAAATACTAACCTTGTGCCGCCCCCACCAAAGAAAGCTGCGACCAGCACCAACCCTCTAACGCCTCCTGCCAATCATTCAATAGCAGGTCCTGCCCAACCGGGGCAAGGTGCACCCCATCTAGCCGGTAGAATCCGGCACACTGAACATCCGCCCACGGATGCAACACCTGACACCTCCCAGACTGCTGAACCCAACGCCCAATCTGCCTATTAATTTTAGTGAGGCCTCGGGACCAGCGCCACTGGGACCAGCATGCTGGACGAGGGATAATGTCTGACCATATAATGGCCACGCCCAGGAGGAGCTCCCGCACCAGTTCAATGTCCCGTTGCACAGCTCTGATGATCTGCCGACACGACCAGTCCGCCAAGTCATTGCCACCCAGGTGTAGCAACAATCCAACCGGGCGCTGCCGCTGAACCATCTTCGCCTGTATACAGGCCAGTAGCTGCGACCATCGCATGCCGCGGAGCCCCATCCAGTGCAGCTGCACTCCAGCAGATTCCAGACCGAGGTGGAGGCCCAACGGCCGTACTGCAGCCTGACGCTCCGCCCAGTAGACGAAGGAGTGTCCCACGATCCACCATTCGTTCTGCTGCACTCCATCTGGAAAAAAGGGAGAAGCCGCACGGCCACCAGCAGCCAACTCTGCAACAGGAAAGAAAACATTAGGCACCCCCCCTACCCCACCCCTCAACCTTCCCCCAGGGCGCGCACCCTCTCCGCCGCCCGGAGGGAACTCCTACGGGTGGATATAGCCCTCGTAAGCCCCCGAATGCCAACGACCAATGCGCTGGATAACCCGGGGTTGAAGACCCGCAGCAGCCGCACTCGTGGCCGCCCCGATCCGGAAGGAATGAGAAGCATAGCTGCGCTCATCAAGACCGAGAGACCGCAAAACCTTCCGCAACACCGCCGTGAACTGAAACTGGGTAGTGGGCCTGCCATCCGCATGCAGGAAAAATTTTCCCCCGGCCCCCGGCCGAAGCCACGCATAATGCCGCAAAGCACGCACCGGGCACGACGGGACCGGGGAGATCGCGGCGAGGGTCACCCAACCCCCCTTTCCGGCCTGATCAGTCTTAGAACGCGAGACGTAGATACGCACCACAGATGCCTCTACCGTCACATGCTCGAAGTCGAGCCCACCAAAAGCGCCCCGCCGTGCCGAACGCGGGACGAGCTCACTAACCCGAAAGGCCCCAAAAAACGCGATCACGAACAATGCACGAAAAAGACTATACTCAAAATCTGAGGACGCGATGCATGGCAACGCCTCGCAAATTCGCAACAGTAAGTCATGCGAAACCGGCAGCCGCCAGTCCCGAGGCCGGGGCTGCGCACGGGCCCAACCCGCCAGCAAACGCTTGACCAGGAAGGACACCCACGGGTTCCCCCAACCGGCCGCCTTGCAAAAGAAGGAAAATCCCGCCAACGCCGCTACCACCGCGGACCGCGCCCAGCCAGCGCCCTTCGCCCACAACACGAAATGACCGACAAGCCCGTCCGGCACCCGCCCGCCCAACCAGCCCCTGTCGCCCAAAAACCCACTCACCTGGGCATAACCGTGCCGATACCCCGCCCAGGTACCTCGCGCCACCGATGCCGACAACAACGCCATCACGTCAGGGTCCCAACGCTCCAAAGATGCTCCGGAACCGGCGACGCCAACTCCTCTGCCTCAGGCGCCAGGCACCGGAACTGCTCCCACTGGAAACGGGACAAAGCGTCAGCAATGGAATTCTGTGAGCCCGGCACGTGCCGCGCTCTAGCAGCCACATTCAGCCGTAAACAAGCCAGCACAAAGAGTCTCATCAAAGAAGCGACCCGGGGACAGCGAGGCGCATGCCGATTGAGCACATCAACAACCGCCACATTGTCGCACCAAAAAACCACCCGCCGATTCCGCAAGCGATCGGGCCAGACCCACAGCGCCACCACAATAGGAAAGAGCTCCAGAAAAGCGACATTGCGTACCAAGCCAGACTGCACCCAAGCTGCTGGCCAAGGCTCTGCGCACCAGGCCCCTTGGCAGTACGCACCGAAGCCGGAACTACCAGACGCATCGGTGAATAAGTGTAAATCGCGGTTCGAGATCTCCGTCAACTGCAACACCGAGCACCCATTGAAGGTGGCTAAAAACGAGTCCCACACACGAAGATCCTCCCGCATGCCGGCCGACATGCGAATCCGGTGCTGCGGGAGCCTCACCCCAGCCATAGCCAACGATAAGCGCCGCGAGAAAGGACGGCCAATGGGCAGAACCCTGCAAGCGAAATTAAGATGCCCGACCAAGGACTGCATCACTCGCAAGGTCATCCGGGACGTGGACCCCATGGACGCCACCAGCTCTCTCAACCGCTCAACCTTCTGAGCCGGCAGGCGGACGACCATGGCGACAGTGTCAATCTCGATCCCCAGGAAGGTGAGGCGGGTGACCGGCCCCACGGTTTTGTCGGCCGCTATGGGAATGCCGAACTCCCCCGCCATGCACTGGAAAGCCTCAAGCAAGGTATCGCAAGCGCGGTCACCCCCCGAGCCCACGAACAGAAAATCGTCCAAGTAATGGACTATACCGCTGAGGCCCGTCCGCCGTTCCAGCACCCAATGCAGGAAGGTACTGAAAGCTTCGAAATATGCGCAGGAAATGGCACAGCCCATAGGCATGCACTTGTCGAAGTGAAACGCAGACTCGAAGCGGAAACCCAGCAACGGGAAAGCAGAAGGGTGCACCGGTAACAGCCGGAAGGCAGATTCAATGTCAACTTTCGCCAACATCGCCCCGACCCCAAACCGCCGGACCAGAAGCACCGCAGCGTCAAAGGAAGCGTAACGCACGGTACACCGTTTGCGAGGGATGAAATCGTTCACCGAAGCGCCCGAGGGGCAGGAAAGGTTGTGAATCAGCCGGAACTTACCCGGCTCCTTCTTGGGAACCACCCCCAAAGGTGAAATTGTGAAAGGTGAAAATGGAGGGTCGCAAAAAGGCCCCGCGACCCTGCCCAACGCGCACTCCTCCGTGATCCTCCGCCGCACTACCTCGAGATGGGCCCGGACTGAATTGGCGTTACGCGAACCCCCCCCTGCCGGGCAGCCCTGGCACGGAATCCGGAAGCCCTCCGAAAACCCATGCAAAAGCAACCGCCCCACCCCACCCCGCCGCCCTCGCCCATAACTGACCAGCCAAGGTTGCATAACCGACACCCTGACCGGCATGGGGGCCATGGTACCGCAAACCCCGTCACTTGCCCCCAGCGGGGGCACCCGCCACGCTTTTGCGACTGCACTTAAGGGCCGAGTGCCCACTCCCACACAAGGAGCAGGCGTGCCGAAATTTGCAGTCGGGGAACGGGCACGACGCCTTGTTGAAATGCCAACAGACGTCCCCCCCCCCGGCACCCCCTTTTTGCAAAGCCTGTGCGGGAGCAGGGGCTCGAAAGGACCGCGCCCCCCCCCCGCCGAAGGGGGCGACCCCAACCTGCCACTCCCCCCCCCGACATCCCCGGCCCGCGGGCGAGCAGACATCTGCGTCAACCAAAGGTTGATGTCCTTCGTCCCCCACGACAACTGCCCGTTCTCCTCCATCCTGTCTCGAAACTCTTCATCGTAATTTAACCAGGCCCACCCTTCGTGGGCCTGGGACGCCGCCAAAATTGCATCCGCGTATGCCAACAGGGCCCCAGCTTGATCCGGGAAATAGTGACCCCAGACACTAGCCAAACGCAGAAAAGCGCGAGTCCAGTTCAAGGTGTTACGAGACGCCCGCCGCACCCTGCCAGACTTCTCGTCCTCCTTGCGCTTCTTACGGCTTTCGCCAGAATGCTTTCTGCCATCCAGTAAACGGAAAATGTCGATGTACCTACGCCGCTTAATCCGATGACGCATCTTCCTCGGGACGCCCTCCCAGAGTTCAGCGCAGTGCACCACCGCGGGTCCCCCCCCCCATCGCCCTTCCCGCCCCCAGCCACCCCCGAATCGCTCGAAGAAAGCGACGAGGACGAAGACGACGAGGAGGACGAGGAGGCGCGACGGCGACGACGCCCCCGCTTACGCTTCGATCTCACCTTCTTAGCCACGCCACCCTCCGCCGCAAGGGCCGGCGCCACACCATCTCCTCTGTCATACTCACCAGCTGCAGGAAAGGAAGCCTCAGGAGCCTCCCCAGGCCGGGGCGCTGCCGCCACATCAGTCCGCACCTCCGCGGCGCCGGCCGGTTCCGAACCCGGCACCGTGCTCTCCATAGGTGCCCGAGCCTGCGACGGCGGGTGTATCTGCAGGGGGAGAGGAGAAGAAAAACCAGCAGCAACGTGCCCAGACGTGCCCGGAGTAAAGGACGGCCCCCCACCCCAGCCCCAAGAGGAGGAGCCGAGGCCACCCGCAGCCCATGCCGCCGGGCCACAAGCCCCGGAGCTACCGGACCCCCCATGCCCCGCAGCAAACCCATCACCCCAAGGGCCACTCCAAGGCCCCATACCAAATGCCCACGGGCCCCACGACCCGAAGCCCCCCGGAGGCATCAACTGCCCAGGAGAAGTCACACTGGGGGACCCATAGGGCACCCCAAGGCCGACCGGGCCCACCACCTGCACCGTCGCCCCAGGTGCACCCCCCGCCGCCTCGCCCATGGCACCCACACCCCCTCCAGCGTCAAGCCCCGCTCCGCCCCCTGCCCCGGAGGGCAACTGCCCTGGGCCACCCAGCCCGTAGTCCCCCACCGCCCCCCCGAGCACCCCGGCCTGCTCTCCCTCCCACAAAGCCCCCCGACCTCTCCCCCGCCTGTCCCGCCCCCTGCCACGCTCTCCACCCGGCTCTCCCCCTGACCGAGCCCCCACACCAGAGGCCCTCCCCCCATTGGACGCCGCCCTCCCCCCATTGGACACCGAGCCGCGACCCCGAGGTGCCCGGGCCCCCTTCTGTTTCCCACCCATCCTGCGCGGAGTAGTGCCCCTGCCCATGCTGTCCAGGCAAAAAGCAGCCCCCCAGCCTCAGTACCCCAACCAGGCAGCCCACAGACCAATGGGTACCATGCAGGCCCGCAGCAGGACACCCGGCAAAATTCCCCTTGGACCCCAGGCGCTAGGGAAAACCCCGGTCCCAGCAAGAAAAGCGGCGCCAAGATTAAAGCAACCCACCCACCCGGGGAATGAGGACGGCCCAAATAACAGCCCAAGAACGCACCCCCGCAGCCCAACAAGCAGGCCGCCGCACGTGCAGCCGGCCCGCGGAGCACGCCCCCGCGACGCCAACCGCACGTCACCCCCAACGGCCCGCAGGCACCAGCAAGAAAAAAGAGGGGACAGAGCGCCAAACCCGACGGCGAGAGCCCCCGCGTTCCCCCCAGCGAACCCGAGGTAGGCCAAAAATTTCCCCCAAGGCAAGACACGCACCTTTCTCCGAGGGCGAGCAGGACGAGAGAGGGCGAGTGCGAGGACCTGCACCCCTCTTGCCGCCTGCCGCCCCTCCCCCCTGACATCTCAGCCAATCCGGCTGCATGATGCCAGCGACGCGGCCACTCTCGCTCCTTGTCAGCCCCCCCCCTCCCCACCAAGGAAACCCATCCCCACGTGCAGGGGGTCGGGCCCCGGGGACCCGGTTACAATGCCGGCCTCGGGACCCGGCCCTGCGGCGACGGCGGGATTATTTAAAGGTCTGTATCATTGCTTGATCCTCACTGAAAGCTAGTGCAGTAATTATCGATTTATGTATTTATATCATATCTCTCCTGTCCCTCCTCGCCTCCAGAGTGTACATATTTAGTTCTTCAAGTCTATTCTCATACGTCTTCTGACGCAGGCTCCAAATCATTTTGGTCACCTTCCTCTGAACCGTTTCCAGCCTTTTTATATCCTTTGCGAGATACGGTCTTCAAAACTGAACACAATATTCCAAGTGAGGCTTCACCAGCGACTTGTACAGTGGCATTAATACCTCCTCTTTTCTGCTGGTAATTCCTCTCTGTATGCAACCCAGCATCCTTCTGGCTTTGGCCACTGCCTTGTCACACTGCTTCGCCATCTTGAAATCCTCAGAAACAATCACTCCGAATCCTTCTCTGGGTCCATGCACAGGTCAGATTTGTCTGACCTAACTCTAGTAAAACCATGCTCCCTCAGATCCTGCAATGCAGTCGATTGCAGAAACCTCACTATACTCTGTTTTAGTCACCACAGACTAACCTGTTCATGCTGAGCTTAGTTTCAGGAATTTCAAAAAGGCACTTAAAATTCAGCTTTTTGAATCTACCTTCAACATCCAGTCCACTCAACCTTGAGGTAGTTGCCGCTTTGCGCTGGGTTTAGCTAAAGTTGTCTTCATTGTACCCTATTGTGTTCACTTCTCTTTTCTCGTGGCTCCTATCTGAAAAGTGGAGTTCTTTTCTGATTTTCCGACTTTTAATGTATTGTAAACTGCCTACATTGCATACACTGTCGCAGTATATCAAATAAAATTAACCATAACCATAGTTCCCAACCTCATCCTTACTTCTGCTTTTGTGTAGAGGGACCACATGTGCCCTTCTCCAATCCTCTGGGACCACTCCCATTTCTAAAAAAAACCACTGAAAGACAGTAGAGAAGCCAGAATTTCCATATGTTCCTTCAATACTTAGTATAGCTCAGTATAAAAAAAGGTTTGGATGAGTTCCTGGAGGAAAATTCCATAAACTATTTTTGAAGTGGACTGGGGGATATCCACTGCTTATCCCTGGGACAACAGCATGGAATCTGTCTATCTTTTGGGTACCTGTGAACTGCACTGGCCACTGTTGGAAACAGGATACTGGCAGGATACTGTGTTTGATGGATCATTGGTCCAACCCAGCATGGCATATCTCATGTTCTTATATTCTCTGCAAACCCACTAACTTACCCCACTGAACCCCTAAACCCAATAAATCCCCATATTTATTTATTTATTTTATTTAGTATACATTTGTATACTGCTACTTCCAGCGATCAGCAGCGGTTTGATTACAGATTGGAAATTGTCAAATCATGACAGGAAATTTTTGAGGTATAAACACATTGATTAGACAGGAAAGCACAGCACACAGAGAACTATTTTACAGGGAACATGGGCTATGGAGGGTTAAGTGGCTTGCCCAAGACCACAAGGAGCATCTGTGGGACTAGAAACCCCAGTTCTTCCGGCCCAAGGTTGCTGTCCTCTAGTGGGATTTGAACCCCTGACCTTCCGGCCCGAAGTACCTTGCCCCAACCACTAGGCCACTCCTCCACTCCATATGTAACACATCAATAATCCCTCTATTTCCCTCAATGCACCAGTACATCCCACTGTACCCAATACCCCTAAATCCCCTCACACACACTATTCATTCTCTCTAAAAGCTATACCAGCTCTTAGATAGGCACAAGGTCAGCACCCTTGGAGAGTTGATTCATCTAAACACAAATTAACTGAAACATTTGAAGTATTCTCCCAGGAACAATTGTGATAGACTAGTTATTCTATAGCTGTGCTTACTTTCCACCTGTCTAGGGAGCTGGTGTAGAAGTTTTTATCTTTTCAAATGCTTCAGAAAATGAATAGTGTATGATAGGGGATATAATGGGGTATATAAAATGTTACCCATCCCTCTCCAAAGGAAATATCAACAGTCCCTTTTAAGATAATCTAGAGCCCAGAGTTCAAGGCTGGGAGGGCGTGTCTCAGAGGGAGAGTTAAAAAACCCAGCAGTCTACAAGTGGGAGAGAGGCCCATGGATTCAGAAGTTCTCCCAAGGCAAGCCATGCAAAGGAGTTCTGAAGTAGGAACTTTACTAAGGCTGGAGGAAGGGTCAGAAGAACCAGTTTGTGAAGGTTTAACAAGCTGGGACAGAAGTAAAACTGTTTTTGTTTTCCCTGAAATGCTGTCTGTTCTGGGTTTTGCTTTGTGGAGATTCAACAAACTGGGACTGAAATAAAGCCATTTTTGTTTTCTCTGAACTGCTCTCTGTTCTGGGTTTTACTTTGTGGAGGTTTAACAAGCTGGGACAGAATAAAAACTGCTTTTGTTTTGCCTGAACTGCTGTCTAGCCTGGGTTGTAAAGAAACACTTTCCCACTGCATGCCACACTACCATAGTGGGTTAGAGCTGTTGGGCACAGTGCACTGATGGGTTGAGGGGAATTATGGAGAATCATTACCATGTTGTGGAGCACAGAGCAGGTGCCAATGTGCTAAGGTATTGTGAGAAATATTAATGGATTTTGGGGTTCAGTACGGTATGTTAGTAGGTTTAATAGGTCAGTGGGGTACAGTAGTGGATAAATGGAGTCAGTGGGGTAGATTTGAGATTCAATGTGCTATATTGTTAGATTTACAAGGATTATACATGACTCCCTCCCAAACACATTCCTGTTCTCCTTTAACACTCCTAAACTCACTGCTCCTTCAAATTGTCCAGAGGGTTGATTTGGTATGGTAAGAGGTTTAGGAACTCAGTAGTGTGTGAACTCCATGGAGGGGTGCATTAGGGGTGAGGGGATTATGCTGAATGGTGTGCATCAGGGACTGGGCTAAATGGGTGATTGAGTTGAATGAAATGGTAGAGGGTCTTTGTCAGAAAGACACTCACAATCTCTTGCTTCGAGTTCAATGAGCAGAATCCCTGCCAATCGCAGCTGGGAAGCAAGCTGTCTGCCCACAGGGATCTTGTCTCCTATGGGCAGAAGTGTGTAACCATGATCTCTGCAAAGACTCCTTCTGTCTGCCTGTGGGAGATCAGATCTTTGGGCAGAACAGGAGGGGATGACTGCAATCACAGCCTCGAAACAGATTTTCTGCTCATGGGGTCTAGAGGCAGAGCTAGGGTGGAATTAAGAAAGAGTTGAGTGGAGCTTGGGGTCTTCCAAAGAAATAGGCATTCCACTGCCCCTTCGGGAACAGGTCTCCCAAGTGGAGCAGAGTTTGAGATGCATTCTGCTCTTGAGGTGGCAGAGTAAATCAGATGCTGAAATTCAGCTCATCTACCTGCAGCTGCTTTCACTGCTTTTTGTTCTAAAAATGCCACACTTTAAAAAGCAGATTTCTCAGCACATAAATCTGCCATGGAAGGGAATTGTATTTTCGCTATTGTGTAATGTAAGAACCTTCGTAGCAGCAGCTACAGGGCTAAGTGACTTTCAATCTTTGGGTTATTAGTCTGAAGACTTCTCTCCATAGCCCATGTGCTGCTCGAAATCTGCAGTGCAAGTAATTTTCCCAAAGCATTCAGAATAAAGAATAATGCTTCATGGTTGCATGAAATAGCTTTTATTGTAGTGTTTAAGAAAATTAATATTAAAGATCGCCAATTCCTTGAGTGACACAGAACCCCCCTACACTTCAACAGAAAAAAAAAGCACAACATGGATACAGGGTGTAATATAATACAATTTGTCCCATATAAGCCAACTGAGTGCATCAGCAGTGGGAACCTAGAACAGCTGGTGGACATTGTCCCTCACCTCCCATGTCAGGTTAGAGCAGGGGTTCTCAACCCAGTCCTCAGGACACACCTAGCCAGTCAGGTTTTCAGGATAAGCATGAGAGAGAGAGACTTGCATACAATGGAGGCAGTGCGTGCAAATCTCTCTCATGCACATTCATTGTGGCTATCCTGAAAACCAGACTGGCTAGGTGTGTCCTGAGGACTGCGTTGAGAACCTCTGGGTTATAGTGAAACTGGCCTAGGACATCACTTTGGGATCTGCCTACTTCACTCCAAAGGCATCTCCCATTGGTGTCTCACTTCCAAGGCAGCAATAGTAGGAAGCCCTTGCAGGATGTGCTGCAGAGTAAATGACATGTTACTGAGGTATAAAGTTCAGTGAAGCTCATATAGCTGATTAAAGCTTGTGTCCAGAGCATGATGCTGCAGGTAGATTTATAAAGCAGAGGGGCTCATTGGAAGGATTAAATTTATGGAAGGTAATTTTATAAACTCGTGCAGGTAGCATGTGTTGCTATGCATTTATTTGAGGCCTGTTTTACGAAGTGAAGTGCATGTATAGTTTACTTTAGAAAACAGGAGTGTAAAGACGCCTCAACTGAGCTGAAGCAGTTGCATGTGCTCTACAGCAGATGTAAATACCCACAGCTGGATTCTTCAGAAACTCGCATAAGCTAAAATATTTTATAAATTGCATGCAGTGGTGGGATTCAGCCAGTTCACACTGGTTCACGGGAACCTCTTCCTAGAATTTCCCAAGTTCGCTGAACCAGTCCCTATAGGATGTTTCACACTCTATGTGAAGCTACGTCACCGAGACCCTGCTCATGCTCTGTGCTGTCCCCTGCAACATTAACATGACCGCCGAGCCAATGAGCGCACGCAGTCACACCAACAACCACCTTGCCTTTATTCTTTCCATTTTGTCAGCAATGATGCGGCCTCAATGACTTCCCCCGCCTAACATCAGAGGCCCCCCGCCATTATGCACATCACTCATCGGAGTAAGCCCAACTTCAGCTAGCAATACAGCAACTGTGCCCTATAGCCAGCACCCGCTCCCTAACCTTGAGGATTTGGGGAGGGGTGTGCCTTGAGGTTAAGTTGTAGTTGTGAAGGTCGAATGACAAGGCAAGTATAAAGAATATTTTTTTTATAAGGATTTATTTCTCCCGCTCCGTGGTGGAATGGAACAGGCGTAAAGGAATATACTTTTGTAGCCAAAACAAGAACAAAAGGAAAACAGGCTTTTTCCAACACTGTGTTCAAAACTGTGCTTCAACACAGGAGTTCACATTCCTGTCATGTGAGCTTTACTTGAAATCACTTAAACAAAGAGCAAACAATAAAGTTCATGCACTGTAACTAAGTATTGCTTCAGTTTATTCTTATCATAAGCTCTTCAGGTAAGGAACTTAAAACAGCATGCATTTCAGCATATCATAACGAATGACCACACAAGCTTTGCTTGACTATTCTTTGTCTATGAGACAGGTTGAGCAGTCCATTGGCTGATTCAAATCCACCATTGGTAAGGGAAGAACCAATGGCACTTGTGCTTCTGGGCTCTGTACTGACTCAGCTACTTTCTGTCCAGGAACAGTTCATTTCTCTAGGAAATCTCTAAACTCTTTCAGGAGTGCTTCAGCCTGCTTGCTATATGTGCTAGGCGGGGAATTAACTCCTTCCTGGGGTGAGTGATAGCTTGTGGGTTTCTCTTCAGGTAAGCAAACAATGCCGTCTCTCTTACTATGCTCATTCACTGCACTGGAGTTACCCCTCCCCTACTTGTCTCTGTCAGCAAGTGCTGGGTAAGTCAGTTCATTTGCAGATAAAGGGTTTTTAGACAGCAAGTCAAACTTATGTCCTTCTAAAGCCTTCTGGCATATATCTCTAGCAAATATATCTGCTACGTCCTTGTAGCTAGCTTGCTTGCTAATTCTGTCAGCAGTTTGAGGAGGAAAGCAGGGTTTATCTGAATGAGCTTCTGGTTGCAGCCAACTGCCCTCATAAAACCTGGGTTTGCCCTGGGTTTTAAAATAAGCATTTACACAGTCTGGCTTCTCATAAAAGCTGTTATCAGAATTAAAGACACCCTGTACCTTGTGTTGAGGAATGCCTGAATGTTCTTTAGCAGTCTGCCATTCTTTCCACGGGTCAGCTCTCTGTTCCAAAAGCATAGGCTTTACCCCTGGGTCTCTCAGTGCCTCGCCCTTCTCTTGTTCCCAGAAGGTTCTTCTATGCACTGAGTCTCCCTGGTACCTGCTTCTTGGCTTGGCAAGCATTCTCCTGGAATTGCAGCTGGGGAGCGTTTCTCCTTCAAAGTCAAAGGCTCTGGCATCCAAGGCTACTCCGTCTCTACAGCACACATCTGCTTCGTCTGTTTCCTGTATTTCCTTCCACCTCCTCGGTTTATCGTTCCTGTTCTCTTTCTCTCTTCCTTCTTCCTGTTTAACAAGCTGCCTCTGCTCTGGGGAACCCGCCTCCTGCTAGGGCGTGCCCAATAGGCAACTCTGCTTCTCCCCTCCCCCGAGGTGAGCTGTGTTAGCTGATTAGCCATGTGCATCTTGTGCTGAGAAGGAAAAATCTTGCATTTAGCTGCAGTACCCAGACCTTCCACCGGGTCACTATCTGTTTCTATGGCTTCTAGCACTGCTACAGCGTCACAGCCCTTACTCACCGTGCCTCGCTCCCTTACCAGCAAACCATTCATCCTGTCATTCACCGAAGAACCAGTCCACCTTTTTGCCAGCATGCCACAGCCGCATTTGCAAGCTGCACAAGTACAAAAAGGGCGCTGATTTCCTCACCGACCTTCCAGGAAGCCAGATAAGAGCAAGTTCTTGTGTCCTGCTGGAGAGGAAGGGGCATCAGGTTCATGAGTCGCACAAAGGGCATTTCTAGCTCGGTACAGTCATGCTCCTGTGCAGACTTGTATAGCGCTACAAGATATATGCAGTGCTGCACAGACACACGTAAAAGACGTTCCCTGTTCATCAGAGCTTACAATCTAGTCAAGACAGACAACACAGTAGCTGTAGACATGGGATACATTTAGGGGGGATGCACGATAGGACCAGGGCCGGCCCAACCACTAGACAAATTAGGCAGTCGCCTAGGGCAGAGCCTCTGGGGGGCTGCAAATGCAGGGCATTCAAAGCTAAATAGTAGATTTTGACAGCCAGAGGGAGTGTAAAGCTTGAGGATCGCCTGGGGCTCCAACACTTGGGACCATCTCTAGGGCCGACCCTGGATAGAACTCATGCGTGTTCTGAAAAAAGAGTGACGTTCTAAAGAGCTCATGTAAGGGACTTATGTAACTAATGCATAACTTTACACACCAGTTCATACCCTGCCATCTGATAAAGTGAAAGCCAGACAGCAGATGAAAGATTAAGGGCAAAATATAATATTGTAAAGGTGGTTTTCAGGTACTAATAATACTGAGTTATTTTTAAAGTCCATATATTTTAAATAAAATGTCTTGAGCTGTATTGATATGATACAATTTTTCCTGATTTAATTAAATTTTTGTTGGATTATTATTAGGGTGCAGGCAAATAAACTTTGCCCCACTTTACCATTAGTCCACTTTACTGATGACATTAAAATCCATGTGGTCAATAGTCAGCAGTGGCGGTTGGTGCTTTTAAAGCACCTGGTTGCTTTCGCTGAAACTAAAATGGGATATTCCGCGCTGAGTCTCCCCAGCATCCAGTGCCAATTATCTGCTTTCACTGGCCAGACTTCTGCTATCTGCTTAGTGGCGAAAGCAAAAACCGCATAAAGGTAGGACAGTTATTGACCTGTCCGAACCATACGTGGTTTTCCTATCTTGTTAGCAGCTGAATATGTTTTAGCTTCTTATATCACTTGGAGCAAGTTGTTAAGGCTCAGCAAGGTGATTGATAAGTGAGTAAAGATAGATAAGTAGGAGTGAAAAGCTGTGGGAATGCCGAAAATGTCATGAAAGTGCTTGGCTAAAGATAATCCCTAAAGCACAACTTGCTTTGATGCCTTATTTTCAAAACACAGTGCTCTGTCAGGGATTGTTGCAAACATAAGAGTGATCAATGTGTATTTTACAATGGACTATATCTGTTCTAAAGATGGATTTTAATGCAATCAATAAAAAGGGCTTGCTGCTGCTAAAGTCTGCGTTGTGTAAAACCCAGACCTACCCTGCCTATACTCCTTGTCCCTCCAGGTACAGTAATCCCGCCTCCGGAAGTGATGCTGGGCCCTGTGCCCTTTAACATCCACTCCGAAGCGGCGCCCCGCGCTGCTAAGGCGCGCGCCGAAGGAGCGCGCACAAGGAGCACGACGTGCTCCTTAGGCGAGCTCCTTGGGGCGAGGTACGGGGCGGCAGTTCCAAGGCCTCCGCTTCTGTCTCCACTATGTCCACTTGTGCTGTCCCCTATTCGTTAACTCTGCACTCCGCAGCTTTCACTTTCCCCCATTTGCCCTTGCACGCATTGCTTCCCAGTCCCCGGTCCTTACCTCGACTTAGTTCTCTGCTCCTTGTCTTAGTTTACTTCATGTCAGCCATCCCAGTACACTGGGGCTGGCGCCCTGCAATGTCCGCAGTCTTTCCCCCTGGCCCTCTTGCCCGTCACCTACCTAATCTTACTTACTGACCACGTACCCCATCTTTTCCCTCACCTCCTCCCCCTCCTCTCTTGCATTCTTGCAACTTGCGCTCCTAAACTGTCGCTCTATTCGTTCCAAAACTTCCCTGGTCCACGACCTAATCACTTCCTATAACCTAGATGCCTTTTTTCTGACTGAAACATGGCTGAAGGAAGGTGACGAACCCCTCCTAAACCGTTGCCTCCCGCCAGGGTACTCCTTCTTTTCCACTTCCCGCCGGGGCAGAAGCGGTGGGGGAGTGGCGGTTATCTACCGCTCCTCCCTTCCCTTCGCTGAGCTCACCTCTTCTTCCTCCTTGCTCTACCCGGAGTCTCTACTTGTGCGGTTGGACTCCTCTTCTTCTACCCCCTACTACTTTCTTCTTATTTACGCACCGCCCTCTCTCTCAACCCCTGTCTGGGATTCTTTGTTATCCACTCTATCTGAAGTTTCTTTGCTCTATCCTTATCTATTAATTCTAGGTGATTTCAACGTTCACGTTGATTCCCCCTCTTCAGCAAGGGACTCCGCATTTCTTGCTCTTTTGTCTGACTTGTCTCTGCATCAGTCTGTTTCTTTCCCCACCCACATTGCTGGTCATTCCCTTGATCTCCTTCTTACTTCTACCTCCTTCCCCCCTTTCCTCTCCTCCCCCTCCTCTATTTCTCTTCCCTGGTCTGACCACTATTGTCTCTTCTTCTCTGCCCCTGCCCCTCCACCAGCTTCAACTCATATTCCAAACTCCAATCCAGCATCACTGCCTGTTCGTAAAATTACCAAGGATACTCTTTCTCAGTTTCCATCCCCTACCGCTTTGTTCCCTGCAGATTTTGAGTCCCTTTCCGTTGATGCCCAGGCCCACTGTTGGCATTCTACACTTTCAACGCCCCTGGATACCGTTGCTCCTCTCCGCCCCCGTCCCCACCCTCATTGTCACCCATGCCACCCTTGGTTCCATTCTGGTCTCATCCTACATCGCAGGCACCTTCGCCGGGCAGAACGCATTTGGCAAAAGCATCCCTCCCCCTCAAATTTGTTAGATTTTCACCAGTGTCATTGCTACTATCGTTCTCTCATCTCCACTGCAAAACGTGACTACTATTCTAACCTTATCTCCACTTCCTCCAACTCCTCCCGCCAACTGTATTCCATCCTACGTTCCCTCACTGCATCCCACTCTACTCTTTCTTCCTCCTCCTCCCCTGCATCCTCCCCTCCAGATCCCTCCTCTCTTGCTTCCTTCTTTGCTGCCAAGATCGACACCCTCCGTCAGTCCTTCCCTTTGTGCCCCCCACCCCTTCCCCCCCTGTTCCGCTTTCCCCCCCTCCCCTCCATTCCCCATCAAGTTCCTCTCCTGTTTTATCCCACTCTTGGTCATCCTTCGAGACAATAACCCCCAGTACCCTTCAAAAGACTTTTCTTTCTCTTCGTAAAACCACTTGCTCGGCTGATCCTATCCCCTCTCTTTGGCTCTTGGACCCCTCTCTAGCTCTTTCCCCCTATATCCTTTCTATGTTCAATTCAAGTCTGTCTTCTGGTACTTTCCCATCAAGCTGGAAACACGCTGTCGTTCGTCCTATTCTAAAGTCCCGGTCTTCTGATCCCTCTGCCCCCTCTAGCTGGCGTCCCATCTCCAATCTCTCCTTCCTTTCTAAATTTCTTGAGAAACTGGTCTTCAATCAACTTTCCTCTCACCTTGAAGTTTCCCTCACTCTTCACCCTCGGCAGTCTGGTTTCCGTCCTGGTCACAGCACTGAAACTGTCCTCCTTTCCCTCCTCAACGAACTTCACACCGCTCACGACCGTGGCTTACTTACCCTTGCTGTCTCCCTCGACCTCTCTGCAGCCTTTGACTTAGTGGATCACCGCACTCTCCTCACTCATCTTCGGGAAGCGCGTCTTTCTGGTCTGGTTCTCCAGTGGTTTCACTCCTTTCTCTCCTGTCGTTCCTTCTCTGTAGTTACCGGGTCCTCCTCTTCTGCTCCCACTCCCCTCACATGTGGGGTTCCCCAGGGTTCTGTTCTCACCCCCCTTCTCTTTAACATTTTTCTAGCCCCTCTTGCCCTCTTAATCCAGCAGTTTGGCATTTCTGCGTATTATTACGCAGATGACATTTTTCTCTTGCATCATACAGACTCTCTCTCTCCTGATATCGCCCCTCTTAATCACTGTCTCACCGCTATAGCATCATGGTTTTCTTCCAACTTCCTTCACGCAAACCCCGCTAAATCTTTTGCTATCTGGTTCACGTTTGGGAGTCCCCCCCTACTTGCGCCCCCTCTTTTTCTTCTCAGTCCATTCCTCTTGTCTCCTCACTCCGGTATCTGGGTGTTACTCTTGATTCTTCTCTTTCCTTCACGGCCCATATCTCTTCTATCGTCCAGCGCTCATTTCTCTCCCTTAGGCAGCTCCGAGCTGTCCGCCCCTTTCTCTCCTCCTCTGCTCTGGCCACTCTTCTCCTTTCCCTAGTGGTATCTCGATTGGACTACTGTAACGTTTCCCTGGCTGGACTCCCCCAATCCCAGTTGTCTTGTCTTCAGCGTGTTCAAAACACTGCTATTCGTCTTCTAACCTATGCCTCTCGTTTCAATCATGTCACCCCTCTTCTTCTTCATCACCACTGGTTACCTGTCTCTTTCCGTGTTCACTATAAAATTCTTATCCTTGCACACAAGGCTGTTCGCACTGGCACCCCTTCTTACCTCGCTGATCTGATATGCTTTCGTACCCCACATCGCCTACTGCGTTCCATTCATATAAATCGGATGTCCCTTCCCTCCCCCTCCCAGGCTCATCTTGTCTCTACCCGCTCCTCCGCTTTTTACTTTCTGGCCCCCAGCCTCTGGAACTCGCTCCCCCCCTCGCTCCGTGCAGAAGAATCCTACCAGTCCTTCAAATCCCAACTCAAAACCCACCTCTTCAACCTATCATTTGACCTCCCACCCTCGTCTTCCCCTTCCCTCCCTGCCCCATGATGTTATATTGTAATTACTAATTGGTCTGTTTTCTCTTTCTTTCCTTTTCTTTCCTCTTTCTATTGTTTTTAATTGGCGTTCCTTTTCTTTTTCTCGCAGCCTTATTTTTAAATTGAAAAATGTTTTATTGTAAACCGCTCAGGTACCTCTGGTGTTGGGCGGTATAACAAGTTTTATTAAACATAAACATAAACTGTAGCAGAGATTATTTGCCTACAGCCTAAAATAGTCTGACAATAATTTCATTTAATCAGCAAAACTTTGTGTGGATAATCTTATTTGGGCTCAATTTTGATGAAGGAATTTTGCAGTTGACCCCATTATTTGGACTGCTGAACTTGAGGTATCAATGGATAGCACCACTCACACAAGCGTCCAATAGTATTTTGCAGCCTTGTATATTACACACATGATAAACAATAAAAAGAGAAAAGAAACAGCAGTCTATATACGGTCACTGTGAAATTAAACTAAAGTCTACTTTAACTAGTAAGAAGAGCAGCCCTGAGAGAAGCTGAGTGTTGGTGTGGGATAGCAGAAACAGGAGTAAGTCATTGCACACAGCGATTGTGGTAAGATGACATCACACAGGGGAACCGAGAGAAGAGATTTGTAAGGCTGGAGGGAGCCACAGGATGGTCAGAGAGGGAAGCAGGAACAGGCCCTTGAGGGGTTTTCAAAACCTTTTGAATGCTTTCATCTGTCACTGCTATGTTTCAGAGAGAAATCCCAACGAGCGCATTTTCAGCTGGGAAACAACTGGCAGTAACTATAAGGAATTATATAAAAGGGATCAGGGTCCACTCAATAATTCTTCCAAAAAGGGACAGGAATTCACCAAATTTGCCATGCAGGAGGAGAGGTGATTTCAAAGTAAATTCCCAAGTTACATGCACCCTACATTACCAACTCTGTCCACACACCATATGGACAGACATTCCCCCCCCCCTCCCAACATGCCCGATACATCATACTCCCCCTTCCCCCCCCCCCCCCACATGCACATTCACACACATCTCCATACAGACACTCACACACATACATTTCCATACCTCAGCTATAAGCTCCCATTTACACCTATGACCTTACTCTCTAGTACACACATATTTATTTGCATTCTCTTATATACTGCACTATTCTGCATCAGTGCGGTTTACATTGAACAAACTGAAATTACATTGAACAGGGCATTATAACTTGGAGATAACTATTTTACAGGGAACATGGGCTATGGAGGGTTAAGTGGCTTGCCCAAGACCACAAGGAGTACCTGTGGGAGTAGAAACCCCAGTCCTTCCGGCCCAAGGTTACTGTCCTCTAGTGGGATTTGAACCCCCGACCTTCCAGCCTGAAGTACCTTGCCCCAACCACTAGGCTACTCCTCCACTCCATATCACTTCCAACTCCCATATATCTCCAATCACATGCCACCCACACTGACATACTCATAGCCTACATACCTCCACCCACAGGGCCAAATTATAAGCAAGAAAGAGCACACTGAGTCAAGGTGCCAGGGATACAGCCGTAGGGAGGGCCTTGTGGACAGGGCCATGTTAGGGTCTCTGGCGCCCCTTGCAACCTATAGATTGGCATCCTCTCCCTCATTACAATTAATGATAGGCTGCATCCCCCCCCCCCTTTCCCAAAACCCCTTTATGAAGTCTGTTCACATAATGTTAGCATGTCTCCTTCAAATCTAATATTGTAACAAGAAAATTGCAGTGAAGAAGCAAAATGCAAAGCTGGAATAAAAATAAGTACTAGCGAGTAAATATTTAACATTGTATGAACAGGCTGTGATAGCAAAGGGTTAATGTGATCAAAGCAAACACAATGAATGTGTTTATTTAGCCAAAAAAAGATCTACAAAGGCTTTGACCACTTAGCTTTTCTCCCACTTGCTACTGTTGCCACAGATACTACTGTCGCTCCATCTCTGCATGCAACGGTACACAGATCTTTCATAAATCGGACAATTAAAAGGAGGTGATAAAATCAGATAGTGTAGCTGAGTTGAAAAAAGGTTTGAACAAGTTCCTGGAGAAAAAGTCAATAGACTGTTATTAACACAGATCTGAGGAAAGCCACTACTATCCCTGGGTATAAGCAGACTGGAAACCATGGTGAACATTAAGAGGCAGGACTCAATCACAGAGATGATGTCCGCAGTCCTGATAGTCAACAGCAGCAGCATCAATGTCAGAACCACCACTTGGATGAACTTTTGAGATTGCTTTGAGAGTGCTGCTTCGCTGCTGCCTGTTGGAGCTGTTGCAACTGTAAAACATAGAGAAACTTTGCTAGCATTGCAGCCAGGTTGGACAAATGTGGAAAGATCATTCCATAGGCTCCTATAAGAGCCAGCTGTGGTGCTCCTTATAGTGGACTGGCAATGATGCATCTGTGTCCAACTCTGACCACCCAAAGCTGCCCCCACTCCCTGTATTCTCTGTGGCTGGTTGTCTGGCTGTGACATAAAGGTAAATACCACTCTACCAGTGTGTGTTTGGTGCTCTGCAGCAAAGCTGAAACAAGTTGAAAAGTGCACAATTTACACTTTGACAATGTTCCTCACAAAGCAGTGGGATCGTTCTTCGGTTCCACGGTTGTACTAAACTGCAGCCACCCGGCATGATCGCATTACCCGCACTGTTAAAAGTGAAACAGGGAACTTCCTGCACAAGAGACAGGAGGTTCCCCGATTGTGCCACAGCTGCAGTTTAGATCAGCCGCGGAACTGAAGAAGAACAATCCCGTGGCTGTGCGGTGAGTGGGTGCCATGGAGAGGTCCAGGCCACCGGGAGGCAGGAGGATAAGTGGTGATGATCAGTAACTGAGGGGGGAAGGACTGCTACGTGGGGGGAGGGAGGATGAAGGCATTGAAGGACTGCTGCTAAGGGGGGAGAAGCATCAAAAGACTGTTGCTTGGGAGGGGAAGGCATGGAAGGAGGAGTTGATGCTGGGAGGGGCTGGGACTGAAGGGGAGCTGATGCTGGGAGGAACAGAGACTGAAGGGGAGCTGATGCTGGGAGGGGCTGGGACTGAAGGGGAGCTGATGCTGGGAGGAACAGAGACTGAAGGGGAGCTGATGCTGGAAGGGGCTGGGTCTGAAGGGGAGCTGATGCTGGGAGGAACAGAGACTGACAGAGAGTGGATGCTGGGAGGGGCTGGGCCTGAAGGGGAGCTGATGCTGGGAGGAACAGAGACTGACAGAGAGTGGATGCTGGGAGGGGCTGGGCCTGAAGGGGAGCTGATGCTGGGAGGAACAGAGACTGACAGATAGCTGATGCTGGGAAGGACAGGGACTGGAAAGGAGCTGATGCTGGGAGAGGGAGGGACAAGAAGCGAGTTCATGCTGGGAGGGACAGGGACTGGAATTGAGCTGATGTGAGGAAGAGTTGGGGCTGCAAGGGAGCTGATGCTGGTAAGCTGAAAGGGGGCAGATCCTATGATCATGGTGGAGAAATAGACTGGAGCAGTGAGGATGAGGAGGAGAACAGATATTTTGTGTAAGAGGGAAGAAACAAGGCAGATGTAGAGAGAGAGTGGGGAAAAAAAATAAGAGACGAGAGAAGAAAGGAAAAATGGGCAGCAGATGATGGAGAATTAGCAGAATATAAGAAGAAAGCAAAAGAGAGAGACTGGGACAATTGTGACTAAAAAATAAAATGCCCAAACACTGATGTCTTTGTGTTTGTTCAGTTTAAGAGGAAATGAATTTATAGTTTTATTTCTCCAGTGTTGTGGTGCATTTCAAGTTTGGCTTTTGGGGTTTCCTGTTCAATCATTGTCTTCATATTTCTAAATTGTGATCCCTTGTTCTGTATTTGATGATAGTCTGTCTATATTTTGCATATATGACCGTGCTGTGGTATTCTGTTTGTATAATTTCTGTGTAGGAGTCCTACTTGTTCTCTTTTCCCAGTAGGAGATGTATTGGTTTTCTATGAGGTATATTGGTTTTATATTTTCAGTGCTGCCTTTTTATATGTAGAGTTTGGTGCTGTGTGAATCCTGGTAGCGCTGTTATGATATGGCAGGTTTGCTATGGGTTCTAAATGAGCAGGGTTTTGTAGCACTTCCTAACATACCTGGCACTGGAGGATGGTAATGTAGAAATATGGTAGCCTTCTTTATCCTCACTGTCCATGACACTCATTCAGAGGCGTGTTTACTAAAGGTTAATGCATATTCACAAATGTTAACACCCACTAAGTGCAGCAGCAGCCATTTATTTCTATAGGTGTAGTGACATTTAATGTACATTAATGTTTAGTAAACATGTCCTTAATTCATTGCTGAGACAAAAAAGAGGTTTGTGAAGAGCTTCCTTGGAAGCCTCCTAAAATTGTAGATGAGCTGCATATAAATTTTGAAATTAAATGTATGCAAACGAGGCCCAGAGGATATGGGGGAGCACCAGGTTTGCAAGTTGCACAGGATGCAGTTATAGCTTGGTATGGCCGTGTTTGTGTGTGCATATATGTATGTCTTGGGGCCTGTTGGGGACTACATGCATGTCTATGTCATGAAGAGTGTCAGAGCTGCATGCGTGTATCTGTGTGTGTGGGGCTGTGTATGTTCATATCTATCAGGGACTGTATGTGCGTGGGAAAACAGCACACTTACAGTGTGACAAAGCAATGCTTTTCTCCTTCTTCTTTCATTTGCAAAGTTATACATACCTTGGGTAGGAGTGTGTGTGGAAGAAGAGTTCAAAAAGAAAAGATAACATGTGTCTCAGCATGGTAGCAAAGGCTGTATGAGGAATCTTTATAACTGGCATTATGTCTCTCCCTTCAGACAGCAGGTGTGTGGTGTGTGACTGCAATGCCCATGTGTGTGGTGCACGGGTGCAGTGTAAGGGCGGGGTATGTGCATGTGCGTGTGCGTGTGTTGTGTATCAGGGTTGGGCTGCCTCTGTGTGTATGTTTGTGTGGTGTGGGGATGGAGTACCTATGTGGGGGAGGATTCGGGATGCTGCATCTTTTAGCATATATTCATGTGCCCTTTTCTCCCCTCTTTTCAATCTTCACCCCTTGCACTCTTTCATCCATCCATGCAGACTCTGTTCCCATCTCAGTCTCTGTCCTTTCTCTCTCCCCTTCCATTCTCACCCCTTGCCCTCCATTCACCTCCCCACCACTTTATTTCCACAAACCGCTGCCCCTTTAACTTTTCCCTACTTCCTGTGCGTCTCTGGCCCCAGCTACCCTTCAGCCCGCAGGACAGGCTGCTCCCATGGACCCATGAGGCACTACCTCTCTCCTCTCTTTGGCCCGCAGGAGCAGCCTGTCCCATGGGTTGAAGAGGAGAGAAAAGCCACAATCACTTCCAGCAGAGCTGTTGTGTGCCTTCAGGATAAGCAGCTCCCGCGGGCACACACACCACTGCTTTCCTCTTCGGCCTGCAGGCACACAAGACTGCTGCAGCTTTGCTGCCCCTTAACTCTGCTGCTCCCCTGTCATGGATACTTGCCTTACTGCGTAGCATCGGCCCGCACCCCCCCCCAAACATTTTTCGTTCAGACCCCTCCCAGCTAGACTGCCATACAGCACATGTCATTCTGTTTTCAGTCTACAACCGTTTACTGTGCTCTCTCTCAGTGTGCTGCCTCCAGTGGGGTCCCCACTCCCCAGCCCCAGCTCTCTCTCCTCTTGGTCGGTCTCCCTACTTGCTACTGTCACGTGTGCCAGCAATTGCTCCTCTCGTGCACTTCAAGGAACAGTTCAAACCACACATGCTCAGAAGTGGTGACTGAATCACGAGAGGAAGAAGCTCAGGTGAGTGCTGCAGCAGATCAAGATTTTGTTTTTTTTATTTAATCATTTATTTATTTATTTATTTATAGTGCCGTCAAGTCAGTGCTGACTCCTTGCAACCCAACTGCCTTGGGGTTTACTTGGCAATGTGTCACCAGAAGTAGATTGCCAGGCTTCTTCTTCTGAGGCAACGGAGGGTAAAGTGATTTGCCCAAGGTCACAAGGAGTGTCATTGGGAGTCGAACCCTTGACCTTCTGAGTTCTAGGCAGTGCCTACAGGGACAAGAGATGACAGAGGCACTGCTCATAACTGTTTGTATCATCTTCTTCCTGTGCCACTTCTTTCTCCCACACGATCCAGTCATCAAACCCAAGGGCCATGGCTTCAGTGACAAGGAGAGAGTCAAGCTCCAGATGTGTAACAGGAACCTTTCTCCAGCTCATGGTAAGTTTACTGGACACCTCTGGGCCTCTTAGTAGCTGTCCGCTTCTGTTTCCTTAACTACACCACCTAAATGGCCCCTAAAAGGCTCTAAAACTATCAGATGTGCCTTTAACCCCTGATGATGGCAATACCCAGTTCCTGCAGGACAGTAAGTGGGGAGTGAACGTGACAAGGCTGGCTGTCGGAAGAAGAGAAATTTTAAAAAGAGGCACACATGATAGACTATCATATTCTTCAGTCACCACTTCTGAGAAGACACAGTTCAAACTGTTCCCTGAGCCATGCAAGACACATGTGACAGGTGCAAAAAGGAGACAGAGAGGAGAGAGAGCCGGGTCAAGAGACCCTCAAATGAAGGAAGCTTGGATTTGTGGATCAGATACATGCTCAAAGCAGGGAGGGGAGAGCAGGGAATTGTGATTAGGTGGGTGCTGGGAGTAGGGGAGGGAGAGCAGGGAACTGTGATTTAACCAAGGAAAATCTTGTCTTACTAAGCTTTTTTTTTTTTTTTGAAGGTGTGAGTAAACAGGTAGACCAAGGTGAGCCGGTTGATATAGTGTACCTGGATTTTTAGAAAGCCTTTGTCAAGGTCCCTCATGACAGTCTCTTGGCAAAAGTAAAAGTCATGGGATAGGAGGCAGTGTACTATTGTGGATGAGGAACTGGTTAAAATTTAGAAAGCAGAGTAGGGCTGAATGGTCAATTTTCTCAATGGAGAATGATGAATAGTAGAGTACCCTGGGGATCTGTGCTGAGCCCGCTGCTTTTTAATATCTTCATAAATGACCTGGAAATGGGAATAATGATCAAAATTGTAGATGACACAAAATTATTCAAACCCATTAAAACACAAGAGGATTGTGAAAATTGTAAAAGGACCTTGATAAATTGGAGGACTGGATGTTCAAATGGCAGATGAATTTTAATATGGACAAGTGCAAAGTTATGCACCTAGGAAAGAACAACCCAAACTATGGTTACACAATGCAAGGTTCCACATTAGGAACCACCACCCAGGAAAAAGATTTAGGAGTCATTGTCGATGACATGTTGAAACCTTCCACCCAGTGTGCAATGGTGGCGAAGAAAGCAAATTGAATGCTAGAAATCATAAGGAAAGAAATGGAAAATAAAAACAGAGATAATATAATGCCTTTGTATCGTTCCATGGTGTGACCGCACCTTGAATATTGTGTGCAATTCTGGTCATCGTATCTTAAAAAGGATATAGCAGAATTAGAAAAAATACAGAAAAGGGCCAACAAAATGGTAAATGGAATGGAAAGATACCCCTATGAGGAAAGGCTTAAAAGGTTAGGGCTTTGCAACTTGGAAAAGAGACAGCCGAGGGGAGATATGATAGAGGTCTATAAATTAATGAATGGAATGAGTAAACATAGATTGGTTGTTTACACCATCAAAAAGTAGGGGACATACAATGAAGCTACAACATAACCCATTTAAGACTAATAAGAGAAAATATTATTTCACTCAATCAAAGTCTGAATTTATTACTGGAGGATGGAGTAAAAGCTGTTAGTGTAGCTGGGTTTAAAAAAGGTTTAGACAAGTTTCTGGAGGAAAGGTCCATAAAACATTAATAAAGAGGACCCGGGAAATCAACTGCTTGCCCTGGGACAAGCATTGTGGACCTGTGTGCCTTTTTGGGTACCTGCCAGTTACTTGTGATCTTGATTGGTCCCTACTGGAAACAGGATATTGGGCTTGGTGGACCTTTGGTCTGACCGACTATGGTATATCTTATGTTTGTTTGTTTATTTATTTAACAGGTTTTCTATACTGCCTTATCATTAATTCAAAGTGGTTTACATAGAACAATTACAGCAACCAGTTTTACATAAACAGGGGATAAAAACATAAGAACATAAGATATGCCATACTGGGTCAGACCAAGGTCCATCAAGCCCAGTATTCTGTTTCCAACTTTGGAGGATTAGATGGGGTGTAACTGCTACATTTAACCATTTCTAACTATATACAGATACATTGTTGTGGTGTGATGGGGTACAATTGCTACATTTAACAGTTGATCATTATATACAGATACATTGTTGCAGTATGGGTTGTGTGCAACATGGTTCAATTTATGTAGAGGGAGAGGTCCGTGAGGTTTAGAGGTCCTTGAGTTGTAATCAGATGGTCATGGGGTGGTACTAGTGAGTTCAATAGTTTGATGGGTTGTTTTGGACCATTTCATTATTGCTCTTGTTCTTCTAGGGTGGGACCATAGTATTCCAGGAAAAGGTGAGTTTTTATGGCTTTCCTAAAATACAATAGATCTTTGATTGCAGGTGTTGAGGTGGGTAGGTCATTCCACTCTGGGCAGCGTAAACTCTTCTAACCCCATGGAAACAGCTCAAAAGACAGATACTACAAAAGCTAAAACCAAAATATAAACTAATACAATAACAAAAGAATAGCAAAATTATGTCACAGTTTCAGCACAATGAAGAAAGCTGTTCGGTGAAATCTATAAATGGATGTGTTTTTCAGCCCAAGCTGTGGATCTGGTAGATGCACCGGTGAGTCAGACATTGGCTAAAAGGGGAAGAGTGGGAGGACACAGTTTCTCCTAATATAGTGAGTTTTTAAAAGTGCAAAGCATTTCGTTCAGTCTAAAAGGATTCACTGTAAAAGGCATATTACCAGAGCACATAAAAGAGGCAAACCAGAATTTGCAGCCCTGAGAAGAGAAAGTGTCTCTGTACTTCTAAAACTAACAAAGTTCCATAAAAAGGTCCCCCATGTCCTATACTATTGCTCATGAGGCAATCTCAGTCCTGGTGCACACACTCTGACAATCTGAAATGACAGTTCTGCTTTGAGAGCTTCTAGGTACACTGTGCTCCCTAAAGGAAGCTCCCTGGCCCTCCCATTCACTCTTAGCCAGGCACTCTCAGAAAGACACTGGAATTTCTTTCTTCCTGTCTGACCCAGGTGAGATGGAGGAAATATTTTGTTTCACTGCTGAAATTGTATTCTAATTTAATTTCACGGAAGCCAGTCTTTGCAATCAATGGAGTGGAGGAGTAGCCTAGTGGTTGGGGCAAGGTACTTCAGGCCGGAAGGTCGGGGGTTCAAATCCCACTAGAGGACAGCAACCTTGGGCCGGAAGGACTGAGGTTTCTAGTCCCACAGGTGCTCCTTGTGGTCTTGGGCAAGCCACTTAACCCTCCATAGCCCATGTTCCCTGTAAAATAGTTATCTCCAAGTTATAATGCCCTGTTCAATGTAGTTTCAGTTTGTTCAATGTAAACCGCACTGATGCAGAATAGCACGGTATATAAGAGAATGTAAATAAATAAATAAAATAAATCAATGTTGGAGGATCCTCTCAACAATACAATGAGATCCAGCACTGTAAAATCTCTCAAAATAAATTTCACAGTGACATCGGATTGCTGCTCAGAATAACAGGACAGGCCTTTAATATATAAGGATTCTTCTGCTTAGAGTACATTGAAAAGTATTTGAACACAGCAAAATATTCAGTTTCTCACCATAGCAGAAGATCCTACCTAAGGGTTCATGGACCCTTGGTCTTACCCAGTATGGCATATCTTATGTTCTTAATCAAACTCTGGATTTTATTGCCAGAGGATGTAGCAAAAGCTGTTAGTGAGCTGGGATTAAAAGAGGTTTCGGCAAGTTCCTAGAGGAAAAGTCCATAAACCATTATTAAAGTGAACGGGGAATCCACGGCTTACCCCTGGGATAAGCAGCATGGAAACTATCTACCTTTTAGGAACCTGCCAGGTACATGTGACTTGGATTGGCCACTATTGAAAACAGGATAATAGTACAGATGGAGCTTTGGTCTGACCCAGTCTGGATGATGTGGGTGCTAGG
Organism: Ichthyophis bannanicus; assembly: GCA_033557465.1. NCBI lineage: Eukaryota > Metazoa > Chordata > Amphibia > Gymnophiona > Ichthyophiidae > Ichthyophis > Ichthyophis bannanicus. Next base: position 127,390,527 of record CM066049.1, read on the forward strand.
GTCTTGTTAGATGAGGATTTATCATGGAGAGTGCATATCAACTCAAATATCTCTCTTTCTTTTTGTCAATTGTGGCATCTTAGATGGCTTAGGCCTTATTTTGCAGTACAATTCTTCCGAGTGTTGGTGCAGAGCACGGTGTTGGCTTTCTTGGATTATAGTAATTTGGTGTTGATTAATTGTTCTCAGTAGCAGCTTAGGAAGCTGCAAGTATGTCACAATAGAGCCGCCAGGGTGATTTTTGGGGTTTCCAAGTTTACTGCTGTTTCACCATTATTTCAGTAGCCTCATTGGCTTTGGAATTCAGAGAGGATTCCGTTTTAAGATTTATGTGTTGCTGTACAGATTTCCTGTTCATTTTACGGATCTTTTTCTACCTTTACCGGAAGCTAGGTCTAAATGTCTCCAGGAGGTGCAAATTCTGCTGTTTCCATCGAGTAGGGAGGTTGTTAGTAAGAAATGGTTTATGTGTGCTTTGCCATACAGAGCAGTGGAACTATGCTCTAAGTTGCCCTTGGAATTGAAATCTGTGTCCTCTTTTGTCTTATTTAGGAAAAGATTGAAAGCCTGCTTGTTTTCCTCGTAATTTTAACGCATTGTTCTTCATTGTTTTATCTTTGTGTTTTGTTTTGTTTTTTTATAGAGTTTGTAAACCTCACTAATCTGACTTGTTTGAGAATGTTGTGGTATAGAAATTGGTTAAATAAATAAATAAATATTACTGCTTATGTAGCCTTTACTGTGCCTAACTTTCATTGCCGAGGGATAACCGGCAAGAGGATGAATATCACTGTTGCCTGGTTATCGCCGGGTGCCGCCTCTGTTCAGCCCACTGGAACATCCTTATGTCTTGCGGTGGCACCTCTCAGAAATTTAGTGCCGCTGGATATCCCTGTCTATGCAATTAATGCAGGTAACAGATCTACTAACCCTCATCTGCTAATCTTACCCTGATCAGCAAATCCTTTCAATGCCCTATCACTTTTGTCAGGAATGGTAAACGAGATGTCGGCCAGGAGTTACTTAATATTTCTAGATGGAGATTTCCTTTCTTCAATACCACACATACTATGGCGAAATAATTCCTTTATTCAGTGGCATATTTATCATTTAAACTAAGAGGTTAACCCTTTGAGTCTTAAAAATGTTTACAAGCCCTGCCAGACATGGATCTAGCACAGAAGCAGAATTTGACATGTGAACAAGAAAACACTATTTGCTCCCGTGACTTTTGAAAATGCTGTCCAAATATTGGTCGACTTCTGACTTTCATGCAGTACTAAATGAGCACAGCCTAAAAACAGTTTGGTTCATGCTCATTTTAATTTATGTTTTCCAATTTGTTTGACATGTTTTCATATTTTCTTTCACCTATTTGTTCTTTGACATGTATTGGCTGCATTCTAGAACTTTTCTAAGCATGCAAATCAACTCTGCATGCATTAATTCATACACATACATGCACACAAGTGATTGGCATGCACTTTAGATTTTTAGGCACCCAAACAAACCACATGAACACTCGTGAATGCTCACTCTTACTTGTTATATCGCCTTGCCCTAAGAGCGTTGAAATGAAATGTTTATCCCGTTCTTCGCTACTCTTACCTAGGTGCTTAATAGACTGCCCATCACAACAGCGTCTGAGCGGTTTACAAAATATAATTAAGAGTTGCTGAAGAAAAATTAGGAAAGGAAAGCCATAAACGACAGGAAAGGAGACAGAGGAGTAAGGATTACAGCTAGATTATAGAAGCAAATTCAGGGAACATCATCGTGGGGGCGGTGAAAGAGGACATGGAGGAGGAGAGAGGCCAAAAGCTAGACAGAAGAGGTGAGTTTTTAGGTTTGCTTTGAAGGTTTTAAATGAGGGCTCTAGGCGGAGGTCTGGGGGGGAGCGAGTGCCATAGGCGGGGACCAAGGAAATAGAAGGCAGAGGAGTGGGTGGATTCTAAATGGGCTTGGGAAGGGGAGGGTAAGGTTAGGTGGTTCATGTGGATAGTGCAGAGGGAACGGTGGGGAGTACGGAGGCAGACCAGATCAGCAAGGTAAAGGTGAGTGCCAGTGTGAATAGACCTGTGAACAAAGATAAGGAATTTGTACTGAATACGAAAGGAAATTGGAAGCCAATGTAGGCGAATGAGAAGGGGGGTGATATGATTGAAGCGGGAAGAGCAGGTGAGGATACGGGCAGCAGTGTTGTGAACTCGTTGCAGACGTTGAAGTTGAGATTGGGGGAGACCGGCTAAAGAAACGTTGCAATAATCGAGCCGAGAGACAACAAGGGAAATGAGGAGGGTGGTCATAGCAGCGAAAGAGAGGAAGGGACGAACGGATTGAAGTTGTCTTAAGGTGAGAAAGCAGCGCTGAACTACAGATGAGATGTGGGCTTTGAAGGATAAGGAGGAGTCGAGGGTCACACCAATGTAGCGCAGAGAGGTAACGATGGGGATAGGGGCGGAAGAGAACAGGGGAGTGAGGGAGGGGGCAGGGCTACCAGTAGTAAACCAAATGGCTGAAGTCTTAGAAAGATTGATATGTAAGAAATTAGAAGACAGCCAAGATGCCACTGAGGAGAGACAGTTGTTAAAGGGAGTGATATCGGGGGAAAACAAATCGGTGTGGTAGAGAAGAAAGATATCGTCAGCGTAATAGTGAGCGGAGACACCGTGTTGTTGAACCAAGAGGGCGAGAGGAGCCAGGAAGATGTTAAAAAGAAGGGGAGCGAGGACAGAGCCCTAGGGGACACCACAGGGAAGGGGAGTGGAGGGGGAAGAGAGAGAACCAGTAGAAACTGAGAAAGACCGACCAGAAAGGAAAGAATGAAACCATTGGAGAACAGAGCCAGCCACGCCAGCATCTTGAAGGCATGAGAGGAGGGTATGGTGGTCAACAAGGTCGAATACAGCAGAGAGATCAAGAGAGACAGCGAGACTGAAGAGGTTGTGATCGTGGGCAGTGTGTAGTTCATTTAGAAGTGAAAGAAGAACGGACTCCATGCTGTGAGCAGGAAGGAAACCTGATTGTCATGGGTGAAGGGTGAAGGAGGCTTCAAGGTGAGAGGACATTTGGGTGAAAACAAGTTTTTCTAGAACACCAATTTTTAAAAAGGGTTCCAGGGGTGATCCGGGAAACTATAGACCGGTGAGCCTGACATCAGTACCGGGAAAAATGGTAGAAACCATCATAAAGAATAAAATTACTCAGCATGTAGGTAGTCATGACCTAATGGGAGACAGCCAACATGGCTTTAGACAAGGAAGATCTTGTCTTACAAATCTGTTATGTTTTTTTGAAGGAGTGAATAATCAGGTGGACAAAGGTGAGTTGGTTGATATTGTGTATCTGGACTTTCAGAAAGCCTTTGACAAGGTCCGTCATGAGAGACTTTTGGCAAAACTAAAGAGTCATGGGATAGGAGGCAGTGTACTATTGTGGATCAGGAACTGGTTAAAAGATAGAAAGCAGAGGGTAGGGCTAAATGGCCAATTTTCCCAATGGAGAAAGGTGAATAGTGGTGTACCCCAGGGATCTGTGCTGGGTCCGCTGCTTTTTGACATATTCATAAATGACCTGGAAAGTGGAATAACGAGTGAGGTTATCAAATTTGCGGATGACACAAAACTATTTAAAGTTGTTAAAATCCAAGAGGATTGTGGAAAATTGCAAGAGGATCTTGATAAATTGGAAGACTGGGCATCAAAATGGCAGATGAAATTTAATGTGGACAAGTGCAAGGTTATGCACCTAGGGAAGAACAACCCAAACTATGATTACACGATGCAAGGTTCTACATTAGGAACCACCACCCAGGAAAAAGATTTAGGCGTCATTGTGGATACCATGTTAAAACCCTCGGCCCAGTGTGCAGCAGCGGCCAAGAGAGCAAATAGAATGCTAGGTATGATAAGGAAAGGAATGGAAAATAAAACAAAAGATATTATAATGCCTCTATATCGTTCCATGGTGAGACCGCACCTTGAATATTGTGTGCAATTCTGGTCGCCGTATCTTAAAAAGGATATAGCGATTTTAGAAAAGGTTCAGAGAAGAGCCACCAAAATGGTAAAGGGGATGGAAGGATACTCCTATGAAGAAAGGCTAAAAAGGTTAGGGCTCTTTAACCTGGAAAAGAGACGGCTGAGGGGAGATATGATAGAAGTCTATAAATGAATGAGCGGAGTGGAACGGGTAAACGTAGATCGATTGTTTACCTTATCCGAATATAGAAAGACTAGGGGACATGCAATGAAGCTACAGGGTAAACTATTTAAGACTAATAAAAGAAAATATTTTTTCACTCAACGTGCAATCAAACTCTGGAATTTGTTACCGGAGGATGTAGTAAAGGCTGTTAGTGTAGCTGGGTTTAAAAAAGGTTTGGACAAGTTCCTGGAGGAAAGGTCCATAAACCATTATTAAGAAGGGACCCAGGATATCAATGCTTGAACCAATACAAGCATTGTGGAACCTGTGTCCCTTGGGGAAACTGCTAGGTACATATGACCTAGATTGGCCACTGTTGGAAACAGAATACTGGGCTTCATGGACCTTGGTCTGACCCAGTATGGCATATCTTATGTTCTTATGTAGAAGCTTAGAGAGGAAAGGGAGATTAGAAATGGGACGCCAGCTGGAGGTGGAAGAGTGATCTAGAGACCCCTTTTTTAGAATAGGGCAGATAATAACGTGCTTCCAGGGGGTGGGGAAGACACCAGTGGAAAGACTAGTGTTAAAGATAGAGAGAATGTGGGGGAAGAAAGCTAGAGAGGGATCTAGGAGCTAATGGGAGGGAATGGGATCGGAGGAGCAGAAGGTTTTTTGAACGGAGTTAAAGGTCTTGGAAAGGGCAGAGACAGAGATGGGCTCAAAAGAGGACCATCGATGGGAAAGGGAGGGGAACGGAGGGGGAGGGGGGAGGGGAAGGAGGACGGAGAGGAAGCACCTGAAGCTGGAGGGGGAGGAGAAAGTGGGGAAAAACAAGGAAATGAGAGGCGGAGGGAAAGGACTTTAGAGGAGAAGTATGTTGCCAGAGAGGCAGGCTCAGGAGTGACTGGGGGGAGGGAGGAAGAGTGAGGAGCAGATAGGGAGTGGAGAACAGAGTACAAATGGCGGGAGGAGTTGGCGGAGGTGGAGATAAGGGAAGAGAAATAATCCTTTTTGGCGGCGTGGAGTGAGAGACGATATTGACGATGACAGGTACAGAAGCGGTCCAAGAGAAGGGGAGAGGGGTGTTTGTGCCAAAGTCGTTCAGCGTGACAGAGATGTCTGCGGAGAAGGGAGAGACTGGGGTGAAACCAGGGGTGGTGACGAGGGTGATGAGGAGGTGGACGGGGCTGGAGAGGGGCCAGACTATCGAGAGCGGTTGAGAGGGCTGAGTTCCAGGTGTCAACTTGGATGTTTACAGGGAGGAGATGAAAGTCAGGGGGGAGAACGGTATTAGAGGAGGGGAACTGAAGAAGAGTATTGGCATTAATACGATGTGAGAGCCGTGTAGGCGCAGAACTGCGTTGGGGGTCAGAATGGGAGGAAGGGAGGGGAGAGAGAGGGAGGAGAAGAGACAAAAGTGATCAGTCCAGGGGAGGGGTTCGGAGGAAGGAGAAGAGAGGACAAAGGAGGAAGTCTTGGAAAAGATAAGAAGGTCGAGGGCACTGTTCCCTCTAAGCTGTGCGCGTGCACACACCTTGCCAAGCGAGCGCACATACTTTACAACAGAGCGCACAAACATTACAGTTCTGATTCTGATAGAAAACAACACAGACGTCTAAAAATTTAAAAGTTGTTGTGTATTTACGGTTTTCACAAGTTCTACAATATTTTCTAGTGCAATCAATGTGGTGTACATACTGTATTCTGACATGTAGTCAAATTTTAAAGTATATAACTCCTAGCGTCATTATGTGGCGCACAAAATGTAACCTTCCTTCAAAAGCTGCACAGCTGATATTTTATGCGCACACAGCCTACAGAAAATGAGAGGGAACATTGGTCGAGGGTGTGTCCAGCTGAGTGGGTAGGAAAAGAGACAATTTGAAGAAGGGAAAGATCGGACAAGAGGGAGAGGAACACTTGATCGCAGGACGAAGAGGGAGAGTTAACATGGACATTGAAATCTCCGAGGATCAGAAGCTGGAAATAGAGAAGTGAGGCCTCAGAGATGGTAGAAAGAAGGGAGTTCCAAACCGGGCTGATACAGATGGAGGGGCATAGATGGGGAGAAGATGAAGCGGTGGGGAGGTCGCAAGGTGGACGAGTAGAGATTCAGGGTAGCGGAGGGCAGAAGAAGTTTGCTCTTGAAGGGGGAGGGAGGAGCAATAGAGGACAGCAAGGCCTCCACCACTCCTACCCCGACGAGGGGCAGATAGAGTGAAAAAACCCGGGGGTAAACAACGGTTGAGAAGGGGTTCCTCACTGTCTTTCAGCCATGTTTCGGTTAGAAAAAAAGAGGTCAAGATCATGTTGGGAGGTAATATCATGAATCAAAGTGGACTAGGGCATTAACAACCTTCACATCAAGTAATCCATGGTGGGGTCTGTTCAGGGCTCTGTCAATCTTTTGAGAGAAGTCAACCTTTCTAATACTTCAATGAAAGATTCGAATTCTTCAATAGCTGGCCAGCTACTGCCAGACCTTCACCATTGCCTTTCTACCTGATGCAGAACCTGCTTTACTCTTAGGACCTCAGATAGGAGACCCGTAGCCAATAGGCCTGAATTTAAGCATCGGCAACAAAGGCAAGTGCCTAGGGCAGCAGATACCCAGGATGATGGAGAGTCTGCTCCAGGTTACTTCAGAGCCATGTGCATGCACTGTTTCAAAGGGCTGCCAATCTGGCACTTTGGTTTTCTTTCATCCTTTTTCTTTTGCTCCAATCTTTACTTCTGGCTTGCTGCGATCTGTAGTCTGCTCTTGCCCATGGGCTCCGAAATTTTAAACCTCACCATGGCAGGCAACCTGAGGTCTTTTGAATATTCAACACTTCACAGGGCCACCTGATCAACCATCAAGTGTGTTGAAGAGTTCCAGGGTTTCTTTAAAGAAACATTCCTCAGTGAAGCCTGAGGTTGCTTTACATTCAATATGAAAACATAACGCCTCTCTAGTCCTCCCTAGAGCTTTCCATATCCTGCCACCCTCATTTCTGTCTTATTTAAAGTAGTTGCATTAAGCTCTGCATTTTCTCCTTTTCTGTGCTGCAAAATTGTGTGCATTCACACAGCAAATGAAGTGTTGTGTCTTCTGTAAAGATCGGAGATAATGTTCTTTTCTATTGCAAAGCACATCTGAGGTCAGCACTCAGATCGCACACTATGAAAGCGTCAGTCTTCATTCAAAGACGCAAAGTACCCAAGAGCCATTGTAAATTACTCTCTAAATATAGTAGGGATTCATTCACAAATCGAGGGTTAAAAATTGCTTCTTTTTAATGAAAGGACAAAGTGTACATGTAGGATTTTAGGAGACAATTAAGTGGTAGAAAACATGGCAAAGTGCAGAGATAATGTGGGTTAGTCATAAGAAAACAAGAATATAAAACGCCTATACTGGTTAGGAGAATGGACCATCAAGACCAGTATCTTGTTACCAACAATGGCCCAATCTAGGTCACAAGCATCTGGCAGTGCAAATTCAGACACAGTTTCAGAAACGTGGATGTGCCCGATGTGGGTGGCTACAAAGACATCTACATCGACATCTCCAGAATAATAGCTCAGGACATAGACATCTAATAATATAACGGTTACAGTACTAGGTTGGGGACATGGTGGCTGGGGTTCAAATCCCACCATGGGCTTTTGTGATCTCAGGCCAGCCACTTAATTCTCCATTTTCTCTACACTCTGGATGTTTTAAGGCCAAAACAAGCCTTTTCCTGATGTCTATTCATGCCTGCAGCAGGTCTAAATGTGGGCATGCCCTGCAGCTGTCCCTGTCATTCCTGAAATCAAATGGGAATATGTAAGTCCATTGCACCTCCCCAGACATTTACAGACATCTCTGGTGCAGGAACATCCAACAAGGCAAAGGGCACCATACCCCTTGCCTACTTAGATGTTCCTGCACCAGAGATGTCTGTAAATGTCATTTATGAAATGGCTTCAGAGATTTCGCCATGATCTCGACATCTGTGTGCATGTCTTCAGACATTAAATACCTCTGTAGAAATGGGTAAAAGGGGCAACATCTGGAAAGCAGTGTGTATAAATGCCCGTAGCATGGGAAATAATATCCCAGATGTTGAGGCTTTAATGGAAGAGCTGATTTGGATTTAGTGGTGGTTACGGAGACAAGGTTCACAGACAACCGTGACTGAGATCTAATTATTCTGTGCTATAATTTATTCAAGAAGGACAGAGTAGGAAGAAGAGAAGGAGGAATGGCACTATATGTAAAAAAATGATATTAAAACTACAGAATTACAGGGCTTAAAAGGGAGTGAGGAGGCACTGTGAGTTAAACTAGAAAGACGGGAAAGGGAAATCCATTTGCATTGGTGTGATATACAGAGCTCCTTCACAGAGAGAAGAAATGGAGGGTGATTTAATAGAAGACACGCACAGTATTGCCATGAAAGAAGAAGTGCTACTGATAGGTGATTTCAATATGCCAGATGTTCATAGGCACAACCCTGTTGTGCTGTCATCTAGAAGTAAAGAGAGCCTACATTCTCATATTCTGGCAACTGGTAACATAACTCACACATGAAGGGACCATACTGGACTTGTTGCTTACCAATGAGGAAAGTGTTTGATATTATAATGGGAGATCATCTCACATCCAGTAATCACCAGATGGTGTGGTTCAGTATTAGGACTAGGGCTGACAAAATCTATTCAAAAGCAAAGGTCTTAGACTTTAGGAAAACTAACTTTGCGAAGATGGGACAATACCTCAAAGAGTTGTTAGTGGGATGGGAACAGCTATTGGATGTAGAAAAGCAATGGGCAAAACTAAAATTGGGTATTTTAAGGGCAACAAACCATTTTGTTAGAAAGATAAATAGATGTCAAAAGAAAAGGAGGCCACTTTCGTTCTGAAAAAAAGTAGCTGAAAAGGTGAAGAAAAAGAGGGAGGCCTTCATAAAATACAAGAGATCACAGAGAAAGTAAGACAAGAATCAATATTTGGAAAAACTTAGAGAAGCTAGGAAAGTAATCAGGAAGGCAAAGATACTAAAAGAAGGAGAAATAGCCATTTCAATAAAATGGGGGAATAAAAACAATTTTCAGATATGTCAGTGAGAGGAAGAAGTGCAAAAGTGGTATTGTCAAGGGTGAAGGGGAGGAATATGCAGAAGCTGTTGAAGATAAGGTAGAATTGTTTAACAAATATTATTGTTCTGTGTTCACAGATGAAAGGCCAGGAGCAGGACCTCAGACAACACCCACAAATAGGAACAGAAATGAAGGGGATCTTGAATGATTTTCAGAAGACTGTGTTAACGAGGAACTAGCTAAACTAAAAGTAGACAAAGCGATGGGACCAGATGGGATACATCTGAGAATATTGAAGGAACTTGGAGATGTTCTAGTGGCTCCACTGACCTTTTCAATGCTTCTTTAGAGTCAGGAGTGGTCCCAGAGGACTTGAGAAAGGCACATGTCGTCCCTTTACACAAAAGCAGAAGGAAGGATGAGGTTGAGAACTACAGACCGGTTAGTCTGACCTCTGTGGTGAGTAAATTAATGGAAACGTTGCTAAAACAGAAGATAATGAGGTTTCTGGAGTCCAATAGATTGCAGGGTCCAAGGCAGCATGGGTTTACCAGAGGCAGGTCTTGTCAGACAAATTTTTCTTTTTTAAAAAAAATTTATTTATGCAATTTTCAACAAATATACAAAAACTAATCTTGCAAGAAAAAGGCAGCAGCCAAGAAATTGGAACAAAGATCCAAACCTACAAAACCAATAATTACAATAAGAAATAATACAACAGGATGCTCCCCCCTCCCCCCAGTCCCCAGTATGAGGGAGAAGGATACACAATAGCAAAGAAACATGTAAAAAGAAAATAAAGCATTGTACATGCAAGCAGAAGGAGTTACAATTATTGCCGAATAGCTCACCCTTCAAAATAGGGCTTAACAGTATCAACCAGATTAACCGCAAGTCTAGAGGAGATAAAGGTAGACGGCTGCTGGGGGTCTGGAAAATCATAATTAATCCCAGCCAACTTAACCAGGCATTTACATGGAAAACAAAGATAAAACAGCCCCCCCCCCAGCTGAAGTACCCCAGATTTAAGAACTAAAAGGTGTTTCTTCCGCATCTGTGGGGCCCTGGATACATCTGGAAAGATCCTAATAGTAGAGCCCATAAACTCTTTAACAGGTGAGCGGAAATACATTTTAACAACCACTCTCAGTCAACGTCTAATGCCAGGGTGACCAGTAAAGTAGCAATCACCCCGGGATCAGACCCTGACCGCTCCAAAAAAAAAATAGTTAAATCCAGCTATCACAGGATAGGGCTGGAGATGAACATAAACCCTGCCCCAACCCCTCAACCATCTTAACCTTAGCAATAGGCCAATAGTAGGCACAAGAAACTGGCGGAATTGATTCCATCAAAATTTCCAAAACAGTCATCAAGAATTTCTTAAAAAGTTCTAAAGGTGATATAGACGGAACTTTAGGAAAAGTTAAGACTCAGGTTTCTGCTTCTAGACAGTTTTCCAGAGCTTCAGTCTTCCACTGCAAACTTTCTGAATCACGCATAACAGCAATTACTGAGTCCTGGACATGATCCAACCTCTGCTCCAATGTAGAAACTTTCACCAGCAGCTCTCCCAAGAGTGATTCATGTGCCTCAACCATATCTCCAAAAGTAGCAAACTGGCTCGAAATAGCATGTAACTGTCCCAACATGGATTGTTCAAGTTTAGACAATGCCTCCCAAACTGTCTCAAAAGAAAAATCTTCAGGTCTCAACAATACCGCCAGGGCTCCAAAGCTGAAACTTGCTCTCGGGGTGATCCTGGCTGCACTGCAGAGGTTATCTGCAATTGTTACACTCTCTGCAGAGACTCCAGCTGATCCACCTCAGCCCCCACCTCTCCAGCAACACCAGCCCCAAACTCTGCCTCCCGGTGATCCTTCTGGGGCAGAGGGGCTGCCCAACTGGTGGGGAAGAATCCACAACTGTTCCCAGCAGGACCCCACTCACTGCAGCCCTGCTGACCATGCCTACCAGCTGAACTTGGAGAAATCAATACTCTGGGCTCAAGAAAAATCAGGCCCTGGGCTGTGCAGGAGTCCTCCTTCCACCCCCACATCTGTCAATAGGCCACCCGAAGCTTCCATTCCTCCACCAGGCACAAGGTACACGTCCATTGGCCCAGTTCTCCCTGGAGGCTCCAGCCGAAGCTGAGTTTTCCGCTTGCGTGTGGCATGAGGCATAAAGAAAATGTAGTTAGCAATAAGAAAAGCTACCATGGAGCTCCTCAGAGAACATCCGCATGCACCGCTGCCATCTTCCTTCTCCCCTTGTCAGACAAATCTGATTTCTTTTACTGGGTGACAAGAGAGTTGGACCAAGGGAGAGCTCTAGTTGTGGTGTATTTAGATTTCAGTAAAGCCTTTGACACCATTCCACACAGGTAACATAAATAAATTGAGCACCCTAGGGATGGACCCTAAAGTGACTGACTGGGTCAGAAATTGGTTGAATGGGAGACAACAAAGTGTACAAGTAAATGGAGCTCACTCTGAGGAGAAGGATGTTACCAGTGGTGCACCACTGGGATCTCCTTGGTCCGATTCTTTTTAACATCTTTGTTAGTGATATAGCAGAAGGGCTGTCGGGTAAGGTTTGCCTCTTTGCAGATGATACCAAAATCTGCAATAGAATGGAGACCCAGTAAAGAGTAGATTACATGAGAAGGGATCTTGCTAAGCTTGAAGAATGGTCTAGAATTTGGCATCTGAGATATACAATGCTAAAAAATGCAGGGTCATGTATTTGGGCTGCAAAAATCCAAGGAAGAGGTACAGTGTAGGGGGTGAAGTACTTCTATCCATGAAAGAAGAGCGGGACCTGGGCATGATTGTTTCTGATGATCTTAAAGTAGCTAAACAGGTAGAAAAGGCAATGGCAAAAGCTAGAAGGATGCTTGGGTGCATACGGAGAGGAAAGGCTAGCAGAAAAAAGGAGGTGATAATGCCTCTGTATAAGTCTTTGGTGCGACCTCATTTGGAGTATGGTGTGCAATTCTGGAGACCACACCTTCAAAAGGATGTGAACAGGATGGAGTCGGTGCAGAGGGTGGCTACTAAAATGATTAGTGGTCTTCGTTATAAAGCATATGAGGACAGACCTAAGGATCTTAATATGTACACCTTAGAGGAAAGGCGGGATAGAAGTGATATGATCGAGACGTTTAAATACCTCCGTGGCTTAAATGCACAGGCTATGAGCCTCTTCCTATTGAAAGCAAGCTCTGCTAAGAGGGGACATAGGATGAGGGTGAAAGGGGATAGATTCAGGAGTGATATGCAGAAATATTTCTTTACAGAAAGAGTAGTGGATCCGTGGAATAGTCTCCCAGTGGAGGTGGTAAAGATGAGGACAGTATCTGAATTCAGAAAAGCATGGGACAAACACAGAGGATCTCTAAAGGAAAAAAGGGGACTGTTGTAATGTTTGATATGGAAGGGCAGACTAGATAAGCCATGTGGTCTTTTTCTGCCATCATGTTTCTATGTTTCTAATTATGTAATATCTTTTTTGAGATGCAGGAAGCAGAAGTGCATACAGTAGATGTGATTGCACTGTGGAACTATTAGGATACCTTCTGTTCCTTTCCTAATAATATATAACATTCTGTTTGCTTATATAGCTGCTACTGCATACTAAGCCATAAGAACATAAGATATGCCATATTGGGTCAGACCAAGGTCCATCAAGCCCAGTATCCTGTTTCCAACAGTGGCCAATCCAGGTCATACATACCTAGCAATTTCCTCAAAAGACACAGGTTCCACAATGCTTGTAATCTGTCAAGCAGTGATTTCCCGGGCCCCCTTTAATAATGGTTTATGGACCTTTCCTCCAGGAACTTGTCCAAACCTTTTTTAAACCCAGCTACACTAACAGCCTTTACTACATCCTCTGGTAACAAATTCCAGAGTTTGATTACATTTTGAGTGAAAAAATATTTTTTCTTATTAGTCTTATATGAGTTACCCTGTAGCTTCATTGCATGTCCCCTAGTCTTTCTGTATTCTGATAACGTAAACAATCGATCTACGTTTACCCGTTCCACTCCATTCATTAATTTATAGACCTCTATCATATCTCCCCTCAACAGTTTCTTTTCGAGGTTAAAGAGCCCTAACCTTTTTAGCCTCTCCTAATGGTGGCTGTTATCTGTACCTTTTTTAATTCTGCTATATCCTTTTTAAGATACTGCAACCAGAATTGCACAAAATATTCAAGGTGCGGTCGCACCATGGAACAATACAGAGGCATTATAATATCCTTTGTTTTATTCTTCATTCCTTTCCTTATGATTCCTAGCATTCTATTTGCTCTCTTGGCCGCTGCTGCACACTGGACAGAGGGTTTCAATGTATTATCCATGATGAAACTTAAATCTTTTTCCTGGGTGGTGGTTCCTAATGTGGAACCTTGCATCAGATAGCTATAGTTTGGGTGGTTCTTCCCTACGTGCATCATTTTACACTTCCACATATTACATTTCAACTGCCTTCTGGACGCTCATTTTCCCAGCCTAGCAAGGTTCTCCTCCAATTCCTCTCAATCTGCTTGAGATTACTTTGATTAATTTTGTGTCATCTACAAATTCACTCATTGTTCCCATTTCCAGATCTTTAATAAATGTATTAAAAAGCAGTGCCCCCCGCCCCTCCCCCCCTCCATACAGATTCCTGGGATAATCCACTGTTCCCTTTGACTATTGAAAAAATTGACATTTCATCCTGTTCTCTGTGTCCTATCTTGTGACCAGTTCCCAGTCTACAATAGGACATTACCTCCTCTTCCATGACTTTTGAATTTCCTTAGGAGTCTCTCATGAGGTAGTAGTACATGGAATTCTTAGCGCAGTCGCATATTTGGCACATGGTAACGGCTACTGCAGCACACGCTAAACCCCGCACTACCATTATTACAGCTTTGTAAACATCTCCCTCAGTATCTCTTTCTATCAGTAGTGTGCATCTGTAGCCCATGCTCAGTGGTTATACGGAAGTGTAGTGGTGTGCAAGTCTGCAATGCTAATAAGAACATTGAACAAAAGCACTAATTGCATAATTACTTTGCAAGATCCATTAGAACAAGATTTGTAAGGTAGTCCAGGTGACCCCACAGCTAATAGGGTTTTCAGGATATCCACAATGAATATACATGAGATAGATCTGCATATTTACTTCCTGTACTTGGCTGTAATGTGTCTTGTGCTCAGATTTAGAAAACGGGCATAATTAAATCTAAAATCCAAGCATGTTGGCCTACTCTATGCATATGGTTGTAGGGTTGGCTGGACAGATCTGGAAGCCTTGGCTATAATATTTATTTTTCACCAGCACATAAATCCATCACTAGACAAACGTGCATGAGAAGAGCAGGCAGTGTAAGGTGAAAGGGGCAAATTATAATCACATAAAATAACTGGAGGAGTAGCTTAGTGGTTAGAGCACTGGGTTGGTAAATGCAAGACCACTGTTTGATTCCCAATGGTAGGTCTTGGTCAAGTCCATTAACCTTCCATTACTTTGGAAGATAGGCCAGGCAGTCTACTTCCAGTCACACCACCAAGAAAACCCAGGAGCTGCTGACTTGCCAGGAGTCAGCATTGACTAAAGGGCACTTAAAAAATAAAAGGCCAACTAATACTTGTGATTTTCTGTTTTCTACCGACCAGATGATTCAGCCTTAGAAAGATACAGTGAGCTAACAGCAGAGTGAACATGGAGATTATCTTTGACTTCTTTTAGAGCCAGCAGACACTGCAGAGAAGAGACTTGTTTCTGGAAGTGCTGCTTGTCTCACTTTCTCAAGTCCATGTGCTAGCATCTAAAGGGTAATACCACCACACTCTTTCATTAACATTTCATGCTTCATTGGGTGTATTAATTACCAGTACATACTGCATTTCACCCTCCGAGGAGTCTCATTTATTTTTACACCGTGCAGGATTTTTACATTGCTAATTAATTATCCGTTCCCCATTGCTCTGAGATCTCTCCTGCTTCACTCCCATTCAGCGTGTGAAGGAGACTCCTTCTGTTTCTCAGCCAGAGTTTGCTTTTTTATGATTTATTCAAATTTGATATACCACCCTTCATACCAGCAGAGCGGTGTACAATAAACAAATTAATAACTGCATCAGTAAATACTTTTTCACTGAAAGGGTGGTGATGCTTGGAATGCCCTCTTGATGGAAGTGGTGGGGGCAAATACAGTGACAGAATTCAAAATGGCATGGGACAGACACAGTGGATCCATTTATAGCAACAGGATAAAATCAAAATATACTTAACTGACTGATATCTCAACAAATAAGGCTGAGCATGGAGTGGTGGGTACACCCCTAAACAAAGGCATGGGGAAGGATGACCCACATCGAGCGGCAGGTGCACCTATTTTTGTCACCTTGCTGGGCAGACTAGATGGAGCATGCTGGTCTTTATCTGCTGTCATATATTATGTTAATATGGGGGTCATTCCAAGCCAGGAATAGTGGCGTTGGATGCCCGGGTTGGATATCCAACCAGTGATCTGCTCCTGGACCCTATTCACACCCTGCGCTCCCTGTATGTAGAGAGCTGTTGTGCGGGTAGTGCTGGACAGGGACAGGAGGGGTTGGTGGCAGGGCGCAGCAGGGATGGAGCCATGCACCGGCACATACAGAGGCCATGCAAGTCAGATCTCTGTACATCCCCCAGTGCTGAGATGTACTGTGGTGGAGAAGCAGGCTCAGAGTGCAGGGAAAGAAAGGGGAAACAGTCTTTTTTTTTCTAAACCCAAAGAAACTGCAGGCACAGGAAGGGTTAACACCCAAAGTAAAGTCAAAGATCTCCTGCAGAGGAGTGCAGGGCCAGAGACACACCCAGTTCCCATGGAGACCGAGGGAGGAGATGGGAGTGGTTCGGGGACGGAGTCAAGAGCCATAGGACAGCCCCAAACATTTAGGCAGGGAAGTTTCACTCACAAACGGATTGCACAGAAGTGGAAGAAGACACAGGAAGGGAATGCACAGAGAGGGGCATGGAAGGAGAAACAGACGGGAGCTGAGAAGGAGGATGAGATTGAAAGCAGACACAGAGGCACTGAGACAAGCAGAGTTGTGGCAGCGCCACTGGGACGAAGGAAGCTGACCAAGGACAGGAACAGAGAGGTGAGAAGGCCAGAGGAGAGCTCGGGGGAAGATTCGTCTGGGGAGGAGATATTTTCCAGAAGCTCCTGGTCTGGCCCTTCTCAGTATAAGGGGCCTACAGGTGGACAACACACTACTGGCAAGGTGAGCCCTTTAAAAACCTTAAAGAAGCTTTTAAATAGGGAAACCTTTTCCTGCCCTTCCCCCACTAGCTCACGTACTGAGAAGCATAATTGGGAACAAGTGTTGAAAACTTTACAGCATGTAAAGGCTCCTCAGGCAGACGCTGAGGAGAACAAATATCTGAAGGAGCCCAGTGAGGAAGAAATGGAGCTAGGAGACACTTTTTATGAAAGTGGGGTTTCAGATATGGAAATTGAATGTGCTATCTGTGCCAAAGAAGAATAAGGAACTGAACAGGGTTTTAGTAACTGGAGGAAAAAAACCCAGGAGTTCTTAATAAGGACATTCTATGCAAAAGCCCATAACTTTTAGCTAGGCTGATCAATGACTGCTTGGCTGATAAAGCTGCATGATTAACGAAGCCAGAAAGGAGCTAAAAGTATAACTTGTATCTTGAAGAAATATTATTGAATTTTAAAGCCTGTTGGTGGACCAGGGAATGTTATGCTATACCAGCTGTGAAACGAATAGTGA
Organism: Ichthyophis bannanicus; assembly: GCA_033557465.1. Taxonomy (NCBI): domain Eukaryota; kingdom Metazoa; phylum Chordata; class Amphibia; order Gymnophiona; family Ichthyophiidae; genus Ichthyophis; species Ichthyophis bannanicus. The sequence continues at coordinate 127,407,523 of CM066049.1, forward strand.
AGTATTGTACTGCCTCCTGGGGACCGGAGAACAGACTGCTGTTGTAAAGGATTTTTACTTGTGAGAAAGGTGTGTTTAAACTAAGCCAAGCCAAAGACTGTTTAACCAGGCTTACGTTTATGACTGGAGAAGTATCCTGAACTTTATGTTTTGTAGTCTTCAACATTCTTGCCAAAGAATTTAATTTGGTTGGGAAAATCTTATTTCTTGAATAAAAGAAATTTCCTTTGATCTTGGCTCTAATCTATTTAAGACACAACTACATGCTATTGGGCTAACATTTTATACAAAGGATGATCGGAGCCCTCTCACACTACTAGGCAACTGCCTGGCCACATGGGGGAGCTCTGACAGTACGCCCACCTTATTCCACCCCAATGAAAAGTGCTGGGTAGTGATGGGTACGTGTGCCGCAGCACCCCCCAAACCTAACACACCACAGGAGAGCATCAGCTGCCTGATCCCGGCCATGGGGTGTCCCAGCAGGGGTTGGACAGTGGGGTGACCGGGGCACTCGGTGTCTGGCAATTTTGTGCCTCCAGCTGGACGTGCAGTTGCAATGGCGATGGGATGCCACGGCACCAGCACACCAGCCAGATCGTTTGGAGGGCTGGCCGGGCAACAGACAGGACATCTCACTGAGCAGCATTGGGTGCACAATTGGGCTGTCTAAGTGCCCTTATCCCGCAAACGCGGGAACATATAGCTCCTGCGGTTGCGTAATCGGGTACTAAAGGGCCCTGTACATTTTTTGGGTGTCCGAACGGCCCAGACGTGCCCATGTCAATATCGGCCTCTATGTAAATAAGAAAATGGAAAAAGAACTCTATGAAAATGATAGAAAAGCTAAAGGAGGAAATAGTAGGAAAGTAAGGTGGGAAAGGTAGGGACCGGGAGCAGAATCTCAGGAAAACTGTGCAGGAAGATTAAAGACAAATTGAAACAAATAGGTTTTCAGGGCAGATTTAAATTTAGGGTATAAGGACTCAAGGCGAAAGTCAGCAGGGAGGAAATTCCAAAGGCTGGATCCTAAGAAATAGAAGGCCAAACGTCAGGTGGTCTCGAAACGGGCTTGTGCTGGTGATGAGAGATGGGGGCAATTTGCATGAATCGAACAGAGGATCCGAGGAGCGGCGTGCAGGATGAGGTAAAAGGAGAGATAAGTGGGGTATTGGAGTGCATGATCTTATGAATCAAAGTGAGAATTTTGAAATGAATGTGGTGTTTGATGAGCATGGATTTCGCTGCCTCCTTTGCTGTACACAATACATCGGAAGCAAGCTGGCCAGCCTAAAAAGAAACATATGGATGACAGATTGCAAGATGTTTTCTTAAGAACATTGGAGCACAGCCCGCAATCAGAGAGACGGGGGCTATCACCTCATCATCTGGGCATCCAAAAAACATTCTAGCTAGCTAAAAGTATCCTAACATACAGGTCTCAGAGATAGGATCACAATCTTGTGTGAAAGGTGAAAAACCAATGTTATTTCTCAGCAATTGCTAACGTTGTAAATAATTCTGAATGGGGGGTGATTGTATATCTGTGCGCAGAGCTAACATGTAGGTGAATATTTCTCTGTGTGGACATTGCTGGATTTTCAAATGCACGTTGCTTTGAAAATTACCCCATGAAAACTATGTACCCGATATTCGGAATCCTTAATCGGGTGGCCAATGGAAGACTATATGGATAAGGGTACTGGCTATGTTATTCCGCAGTACTATCAAACATCTCCCTAGACCACTCTTGCACTAGCTGCTTAGCACAGGAGCGGTCCTTTGACAAAGTGAGGGCAGTACCACTGCTATCCAAATAGCGGTGATTTTCAGTCAGCACGTATCTGGATTTCTAGATAATGGGGGCAGCGCTGTGGTCACCATAAACCCCATTGAATATTGAAAATTGGCCTCTATGCTTTCACATTTACACCTTCCCTCTTCTGGGTTAATTTATGTGCATATGCGTGAATTTTCAATAGAATGAATATAGGTGCAAACGCCTCCCCAACTCCACTCTTGAGAGCAGCTCTTCAAAGAGTAAGTAAACATACAGTATATGCATAAGGTCCTACGTATTTACCTTGCCCACATACTGGGCCGACAGTTCTGTAACAGACCATTTTGATGCATACAGTTTTGATCAACATTATTGGCACCCTTGCAGTTCAACCCCTTAATGTCCAATATCTCCTAAAAAAATGGAAATGGTGTTGGACTATAAATGCACACATATTTGACATATAAAAGAATCAAATAAAACAAGACCAATTAAAAAGAAAATAGTAGGAAATGATATAAAAATTGGGACATTGCCAGGACAGGATTATTCAAAAAATCAAAAACCAAAAGCCCGAATTGCTGAGTAAATCACATTAAAAAAGATCAGGCTGAAAAATCAAGAGCAATAAACAAGCATTCTTTAAACAAAATAAGGTGCATATGTATAATTTGTTGTCAGACTCTTTGTTAAGAAGGGCCAAAGCCGCTCTAACCACTAAGGGGCTTGTTTACAAAGCCACGGTAGCGGTTTCCGATCATTGATTTTAATGGGGCCACGGCTCCGATAATGATCGGAAACCACTACTGCGGCTTTGTAAACAAGCCCCTAAGTTTCCTTTTTAATTATTAAAGACGATGAGATCTTCCCAATATGTGTAAACACCACTCAGTGTAACACAAACAGATACAGGAAAGGAGAAAGTAAATTAACTTATTCCTCAATGTCCACACCTCTGCCACCCAAAAAAGTACCCACGGTACTAATTGTGCTGATCCATGCTCCCGAAAGGTAAACAAATCAAGTTAAGCCATATTTTGTTTTTTTCTCAGAAATTACTATGTCTAAGTTGCACAGACATCTTTTTTTTTGTTATATACCGCTGAACATGCTACAATATTACGATGACATACAATTGGAATATTTCTCCAATTATTTCTCAAGATATTGTACACAACATCCCTGAAATGCAAGGGTGCCAATAATGTTAAAATTAACTATATAATACTGCATTATCTATGGAAATGCTTTTAAATATTATCCTCAATATATTTAGAGTAACTTGCAGATACAAATGCGGGTTTGAAATATCCTGAACTTTGCATAATGTCAGCATTGTCACCTATAGTCTATGTTTCAGCATTTCATTCCTCAGCTGAGCATTTCTCTTCAAATTAAATATGGAGCTTTTCCCTTTCCTATCTCTGAGATTCAAGTGCTTATCCTCCTGCACCCCAACTCCATGAAATCATCACCGTCATCCTTTCCAGCTCCAACAAGTCCTGCTTTATCAAACTTTCACCTCCATTAAATAGCAACATTCAGAATTCTAGGTCTCACCAAGCTACCTTCACGCATGCCAACCTCACCAAAGTCTTAACTTCATGAATCTTAGCTCCATCCAATATTTCCATGCCTTACTCATGCTAGTAAAGACATTAACCAATCTTGTTTCTTCTACACCTCGCCATCCCTTCCACTATCCCACAGTTCCCCACCACTTTGCATTGCCCTTTCCATTCAAACAGTAAAGTCTTTGGAACAGGGAAATGGCTTCCTACAGGGATGGTAATTCCATAGCCATCTGCAGCCCTTCTAATTGAAAATAAAGACTGAAAACAAATTGCAGAAAGTTGTGTATTCACAAATGCATAATTAAACTGTGGAATCAGTTGCTGGAGGTTGTGGGCAAGGCAAGCAACATAGTGGAATCCAAAAGAGGGTTGGACAAGTTCCTGGAGGAAAAGTCCATAAAAAATTATTAGCCAGGTAGACTTGGGAGAACTATTGTTCATCCCTAGAAATGAAGTATGGGTAATAGATCTACTTTTGGAGATCTGCCAGGTATTTGCAACCCAGACTAGCCACTGTCAGAAACAGGATGCTGAGCTGATGGACCTTGCTCTGACGCAGCATGGCTTTTCTTATATACTTATGATGAGCATTGCATACATCACTGCAACAGAAACATGAAGCAATAATTCACCTTCATGCTGAGAAAAAATCTGTATCTTTGGCATTACTGTCAGGTCATCATGTTACGAGGTTGGACAGTCATTACTAGGAGCAGAGACCTTACAAAATGGTGAGGTCTGATTTCCATTATAATCATCCTGCTACCATTTCACTTTGTCTTTCTAATCTAACCCACTTGCTATATGCCCAGCAATCTAGCCACAGTCCAGACTATAAACTGAAACACACTAAATCAGGTATCTTCTTTCTGCCTGCAGACCAGTGAAGAGCTTCCAGCTGAATAGTATTGGGAATATTCTCTAGTGTCAGAACACATTTTGATAAAAAAAAAAATTTGATACCATAGATACAAGTTGTGATATTATCGGGCTCTCATGGTCTACACTGTAAAACCCATTCACTCGCTTTCATCTTAATTCATTGATAGTGGGAGGTCCTTGGGGAAGACTGTTGTCCCTGTTAACCATGCAGACAGACTTCAGTGGTATCACCCAATGGACCAGGACAGATTTATTTATTAATACTGCTAAATGTCACAAAATTCTCCATCACCAGTCTGCTAGAAGATGGAAAAGATATGCTCTCTTATGTAAGGAAACTTCTCTAAGAGACATAGCCGTCTTGAAAGCAGCTGCAAATTTTCCCCATGGAAAATAATATATCAAAGGTCAAAAATCTATTTTGAAGTTCCCTCTAAGTTTTGATACTTCAGAGTCGCTCAGTGCACCATCCTCAATTATGCATTCAAAAACCACATCAGCAAACAGACGGCAGAATGGAGCTGCCACTTCCCACACACTCCTGACAGATGATCCTCCTCGAATCAGCCTGTTCCACAGGCGAGCTGAAATTTGATGCACAGCTCTTGCTATAATGTTCCTTTGCTGTAGTTCAAGCTCCATGGCAAGATTTTTTAAAAAGGAAATCTTGATGTGCCTCATTTGCTATAATTTGGTAACTACAGTCAGGGCCTACAAGCTTCTACAGCAGCACAGAGGTAAAATCTCTGGCATATTTGCAAAAAGCTGTACGTCATATGTATTACTCAATCAAAAGTCAAATTTTATGCAAATTTTTCAACTGTTTTAATTTTTTAATGTAACCCCTTCAATCTGTGCTATAAATATCTTACTATTTTTTTTTTTCCTTTCTCCTTTTTTCATCGAGACAACACTTACGGAGAAGTAAAAGGGAAACATACAGATAGCAAAGCAGAAGCGAGCCTATCACTCAGGGTGGCATTAACAATACATGATCCACATTGCACAGGAAACAGATTTCCTAAGTGTTGCAATAACTGTCAGCAATATGCCCCATTAGCAGTTCAAACGTCCCAGATATTATCCAATTGCAGGAGAAGATATATAATAAAAGCTAATCAGGAAAAGCCTAATAAGTCTGCCATTCATTATACAGCATCGGTAGATAGTCCATCCTACACCCTAAACCTGCCCCACGTAGCAGGCTAAATATCTGCCTTCCTGTTGAGAGAATGATTATGTTTTTTTCAGTATTTGCCACTTTGAGAAATTGATTCTTCCCTACCTCTGATAAGGAAGGCTGCTTCCAAAGTCTAGCTATAGTAAACTTGGCCATTAGCAGCATCTATGAAACCAGGGACCTGAACTTGGATGCACAAATTGTGTTCCCCAATGGCCCAACAGGACAAGTGCTGGAGTCGGATGGAGGGCCAAACCAATAGCTTGCAATATCTCAGAAAAGACATCTTTCCAGAAGTTTTGCACAAAAAGATAGTTCCATCTGGCAATACAGTTCCTCCATCAACAAGGATCAGATGTTGAATCAAGTCTATGAAAAAAGACTGGGAACTATAAATCTAATGTAGCACATGCACCATGTACAGGGAGGTTGCATGCAAAAGTTAATTGATTTTAGCTGAGGGACTCTGATTCTTTCTTTGGTCTCAGACTCACTAAATTTCTATCTATAGGAGGAGGACTATTCAAATGATACATGTGCTACATTGAATTTATAATTCCCAGTCTTTCTTCATAAGCTTGACATCTTACTGTTCAAATCCCAAAAGACCTTCCCAAGTATTTTGCAAAGAATATTTATTTATTTATCGAGTTTCATATACCACCTTTTCCTTTAATCAAAGTGGTTTACAAGGTTGGGTTAGATGCATACTATAGAAGGGGGAAGGGGGGACATGCAGGGTGGTTAAGGATTTTGTGAGAGTCCATAGTGTTCGTGAAAAAGAAGTGTCTTCAGCATTTTCTGGAAATTCTTGATGTCATTTGTGGTTCTCATAGGTTCAGGAAGTATGTTCCACAGAGCGGGCGCAGTAAGGGACGAGCTCTCTTGGTAGTGGATTGAATGGATCGTTGATATGCCACTGGAGTGATGAGCTTATTCGCCATACTGCTTCGTCTTGGTCTTGTGCTGGAGTCTTTAGTGAGTAAGCTCTGGAGGGCGGTGGCTGAGAGGTCATGGAAGATTTTAAAGATATTTAAAATTGCTTTGTATCTCACTCGTGAGTAGATAGGTAGCCAGTGCAATTGCTAAAGAATTGGGGTGGTGTTCGTTTCTTGCCGTATTTGTGATGATCTGTGCTGCCGTGTTTTGAACCAGTTGCAGAGGATGGAGGTATTGTTTAGGTAGTCTGTGGTAGATCGAGTTTGCATAGACTAATATGGGCTTGATTATTGTCTGGCATACTGACCGGAAATGATTGCTGTCCAGGATGGGTTTGAGCCTTCTGATGATCTTGAGCCTGTGGTGTGCTTTGTTGGCAGTTTTGCTGATGTGGGACTGGAGGGTTAGGTTGATGTCTAATGTAACGCCCAGGTATTTTACTTCTTCTTTCACTGATATGCGTTTATTGAGGATGTTGATAGTGTGTGGAGGAGTGAAAGCGGAGCTTCTAGTGATGAACATTGCTTCTGCCTTGTCCCAATTCACTGAGAGCGAGTTGTTGTTGAGCCACACAATCATGTCCTCAAGGCACTTGGTTGTCGGGGAGAGATCAGGTGCAAGTATGTTGATGGGGGCATATACCATGATTTCGTCAGCATATAGGTGGTAGAGCATCTTATGTTGTTTGATGTTGCATATTGCTGAATGTAGATGTTGAAGAGGATGGAGGACAGTGTGGATCCTTGGGATATGCCCTGTGGTATGTGGAATCGTGAGGATTTGACTTCGCCATATTTAACCTGCTGGGATCGGTCGTTGAGGTACAATTTGAACCACCTTACGATATTGGCGTAGGCCGATTTCTTGTGGGCGTTGTATCATTATGGAGTGGGATATTGTGTCAAAAGCCGCTGAAATGTCCATAAAAATGAGCAGGAATCCATTTTTTGTGCTATGCCTCTTATGAGGTTGTCGAATAAGAATGTTAGTAAAGTTTTGATGAAATATATGAAATATGAAATATGTTTAATAAACGAGGTAACGTTCATTTTAAGAAAGTTAATCCTATCAGATCACTGGAAGATTTTCTTTTTTTCTTTTTAAATTACTTTCCTCTCTCCATTTCAGTTATTTTTTTTTCCTTTTTTATATACATTTTCGTGCGTTTATGTTTTTTTGCTATCTGTTCTTATACCTCACCATTAGTTTCTCCTCCTTCCCATTCTCGCTTCCCATGCTTTCTTCCTGCTCTCTCCCTCTTTCTATCATGCCTTCCCTTCCTCCCGTCTTCCTCTTTCTTCATGGTGCTTGCCAAAGCGATTCGCAGTGCAGCAGCAAGGCCCGTACCAATTCTGAGAATTCACATAAGAGTCCACGCTGTATGCAAGATTTACTCAGATGAGACCAGTGAAAGTCTCTATGAAGGGAAAGGGGATGGAAGGTAGGTTCTATGGCTGTAAGAATGCCCTGCATGGTTTGTTGCACTAAATAGACCCTACAAATGCAAATGCAATGTGTGCCATTGAGTCAATGCTGACTCCTGGCGACCCAGCGGCCCCTGGGTTTTCTTGGCAAAGTGTGAGCGGAAATAGGCCCTGCACAGGTCATTAGTAAAGGTCCTATGGGTTGGGAACACAAAGCCCTGGGCAGGACATCAGTGGGGGCTCTCTTCAGGCCTGAAGAGGCACTGGACAGAGCAAAAATAATCCATGATACCAGACTAATCTCTTTACAGTGATTCCTCAACAAAACCCAGAATTTGTGGTTGGAGCAGGTTCTGCAAACCTAAACTGCAGAATCATGGGAGACTGGGGACCCTGACTGCAGGTTTGATTTTAAATGAAGATGTGGAGTTATAAGCACCACAGTATATAGTGAGAAAGCTTTGGAAAACAGAAATGGCACAAAGTTTCTCTCCGAGGCTGAGTGGCGTATTTCCAGACTATCCTTCCCGAGTTTTTGTTTACATATTCAAGCTTCCTCTGAGTGGCCTGCACATCCGATCATCAGAGCTCTCCTCACTATTAGTACTATTAGCAGATATAAACATGTCTATTTTACTTTTGGTTAGATGTGTGGTGAATACGTCAGATAAATTTGATGTGCCATACAGGGTCAGACTAAGGGTCCGTTGAGCCCGGCAGCCTGTCTCCATTAATGGCCGATCCAGGTCACAAGTACCCAAAAGAACCCCAGAGATGAGATTCATTACTTGTAAAGTCATAGATAAGTGTACCTGATAGTGAAATGTTCCTGAAATTTATCATCCAGACAGTCAAAACTGTTTCCCTGCTTTTAAAGTAAAGATTTCTTGATTTGTTTAACTGAAGTTTTCTCACTAAAACTTTCTAGTGGCTTTATAGTGCTCCATTAGTTGACCCCTTCATGCATGGTGCCACAAAAATAAATCCATGTATGACTGGTTTTGAGATATGTTTGTTTCACATGTGCCCTCTTGCTTGAATGCTCAGTTTCATCTTGAACAGGCTAAGTATTTTTCCCATAGACAAATCAGGAGGAGAAACCTTCACATAACCCCTGGTTCACCTCTTTCACAGATTCAAAAACATCTCTTGGAGCTGCAGACCCATTTGTTGCCCTCTTTCCCAACTACATGGGATAAAGGAGATAAATTACCAGGGTCCTTATTCTTCAGAACAGCTGCAGACAAACTCCAGCAGATTGGTGTTGCTCCAGAATGTCTAGGCATGTAATTATTACAGAAGGCCCATTCACTAGGCAAAGAAGGTGGTCAATTAAGGCAGCAGACCCTGGTGGGCAGTGCCATGATCCCTCCAATATTCTTCAAAGCAGCAGCACAGCAAGCTGCTTCAGTGCCATGGCAGGCCTTGAAGGCACTTGCTCGCATGCACGCATTCATGACCTACTGCTCATGCCCCCTTCAAAAGGAAGTTTGCATTGGAGGGGGCACAAGTGGCGGGCCATGAGAATACGCACACATGTGGGTGCTCCAAGGACTGCCGTGGCATCAAAGTGGCTTGCTCTGCCACTGCTTTGATGCCATGTGCAGGACTCAAAAGGCAGGCAGAGCTCCGGAGTCTCAATGCGTGGATGAGACGATGGTGCAGAGATGAGGGTTTTGGATTTGTTAGGAACTGGGGAACATTCTGGGGAAAGGAGGGGCTCTTCCAAAGGGATGGGCTTCACCTTAACTGGGATGGAACCAGGCTGCTGGCATTAACCTTTAAAAAGGAGATAGAGCAGCTTTTAAACTAGATAATAGGGGAAAGCCGACAGTCGCCCAAGAGCGGATGTTTCGGAAGAATGTATCCTTGAAGGATACTACCAAAAGCAGAGAGGTTCCAAAAAAGAGTAAAGTAGCCCAAATGACCTCGAGTATGGAGCAGACAGAGCTTAAAGATCCCAAATTACCCATGTCTACCAATAGCCAAATTAATATGAATAAAATACAGTCTCTAAAATGCTTGTATGCAGATGCTAGAAGTCTAAAAAATAAGATGGGAGAGTTAGAATATATAGCACTAAATGAGAGGTTAGATATGATTGGAATATCAGAGACATGGTGGAAGGAGGACAACCAGTGGGACACTGTGATACCTGGGTACAAACTATATCATAATGATAGAGCTGATCAAATTGGTGGAGGGGTTGCGCTCTATGTTAGAGAGGGCATTGAGTCAGAAAGGATTAAAGTTTTGCAGGAAACTAAATTTGCTGTAGAACTCTATGGATTGAAATTCCATGTAAAAAGGGGAAGGGGATGGCAGTGGGGGTGTACTATAGACCACCGGGCCAGAATGGACAAATGGATGATGAAATGCTCAAAGAAATCAAGGAAGCTAACAAAAGTTACAGCGCAGTAATAATAATGGATGATTTCAACTACCCCGGTATTGACTGGGTCAGTGTCACGGCAGGACATGCTAGGGAGATAAAGTTCCTAGAAGAAATAAATGACTGCTTCTTGGAGCAGCTGGTTCATGAACCGACCAGAGGGGAAGCCATATTAGACCTAGTCCTTAGTGGAACACCAGATCTAGTGCAAGAGATAAGGGTGTTGGGGCCACTTGGCAATAGTGATCATAGCATGATCGCCTTTGATTTAATTAGTGGAGGAGGGATAGTAAGGAAATCCACAGTACTACCTTTTAACTTTCAAAAGGGAGACTATGATAAAATGAGGAAAATAGTTAAGAAAAAACTAAAAGGAGCAGTTGCAAAGGTTAAAGACTTACATCAAGCTTGGATGTTATTGAAAAATACTATCTTGGCAGCCCAGACCAGCTGTATTCCACGCTTTAAGAAAAGTGGAAGGAAGTCCAAAAAACTGCCAGAATGGTTTAAAGGTGAGGTCAGAGAGGCTGTTGTTGCCAAAAAAGCATCTTTCAGGAAATGGAAAAAAAGAGCCAAACGACGAAACCTGGAAACAGCACAAGCACTGGCAAATCAAATGCAAGGCATTGATAAAGCAGGCAAAGGGAGAATTTGAGAAGAAGCTTGCTGTGGAAGCAAACACGTGAAAAAAAGACTTTTTCAAGTACATTCGTAGCAAAAAACCTGTGAGAGAGTCAGTTGGTCCATTAGATGATAGAGAAGCTAAAGGGGCACTAAGAGGCGACAAGGCGATAGCGGAGAGACTGAATGATTTCTTTGCTTTGGTCTTTACTGAGGAAGATGTAGGGATGTAACCCATGACTGAAGTGGTATTTAAAGGTGCGGAAGAATTGAAGGAAATATCGATACATCGGGAAGATGTATTACACTATTAGATAAACAGAAGAGTAGCAAATCACCTGGGCCGGATGGTATACATCCAAGGGTGTTGAAAGAACTGAAATATGAGATTGCAGACCTGCTATTAGTAATCTGTGACCTATCATTAAAATCATCTCTAATACCTGAAGATTGGAGGATCGTCAATGTAACACCAATTTTTAAAAAGGGTTCCAGGGGTGATCCGGGAAACTACAGACCGGTGAGCCTCACGTCAGTACCGGGAAAAATGGTAGAAACCATCATAAAGAATAAAATTACTCAGCATGTAGATAGTCATGGCCTAATGGGAGACAGCCAACATGGCTTTAGACAAGGAAGATCTTGTCTTACTAATCTGTTATGGTTTTTTGAAAGTGTGAATAAACAGGTGGACAAAGGTGAGTCGGTTGATATAGTGTATCTAGACTTTCAGAAAGCCTTTGACAAGGTCCCTCATCAGAGACCTTTGGCAAAACTAAAGAGTCATGGGATAGGAGGCAGTGTACTACTGTGGATCAAGAACTGGTTAAAAGATAGAAAGCAGAGTGTTGGGCTAAATGGCCAATTTTCGCAATGGAGAAAGGTGAATAGTGGTGTACCCCAGGGATCTGTGCTGGGTCCGCTGCTTTTTGACATATTCATAAATGACCTGGAAAGTGGAATAACGAGTGAGGTTATCAAATTTGCAGATGACACAAAACTATTTAAAGTTGTTAAAACCCAAGAGGATTGTGGAAAATTGCAAGAGGATCTTGATAAATTATTTATTTATTTACAGTTTCTTTTATACCGCGCTATTCGACATCAGTGCGGTTTACAGTGAACATCAAAACCACACGTCTCAATTAATTGATCAGTGCTTACATTGAACAGGTAAAATAAACTTGGAAATACATTAAACAGGTTTCTTGAACAGTGAAACATGATAACTATGTACAAAGCAACTAAATGCAGCTGTATGTAGGGTTATGTGAAACTAGGTACATTTCTCTTGGTGAGAGGAGGTGCAAAGTGAGATTATGGCTCTACAGATTAAGAATGTGAAGTGCATGGGTTTAAGGTGTTGGCCTGGGGTGTGGTGGTGGGTTGGTATGAGGGGGTATCCAAAACATCGTAGTGCTGCAGAAATAGGTGATGCTTCAGTGCCTTCCTGAACTGGGAGAGGTCACTGATGGTTCTGATGCCTGATGGTAGAGCGTTCCAGCATGATGGTGCAAAGTAGGAAAAGACTCTGGATCTAGTGGCTTGAGAGCACTTCGTGATTGCCTTCGGTAATACTAGAGAGTTGGAAGCGGTCAATCTCCTTGCTCGATTAGGGGGTGTAATTGATACCAGGTCAGTGATAGCAGTCGCAGAGTATTTATTGATCGCTTTATGAGTCATAGTTAGGATCTTGAAAGAGATCCTAGATTGTATAGGCAGCCAATGTAACTGTTTCAGTATTGGAGTGATGTGGGTTCTCTTAGGGGCTCCATGAAGGATTCTTGGAGCTGAGTTCATTGCAAGTTGTAAGGGGTTCATTGTGTTCTTTGGTAGGCCATGTAATATCGCATTGGCGTAGTCAAGGTGAGGCATTATTAGGGCCTGAAAGACTGATCGGAAGTCATTTGGCTCTAGCAGCCGACGCAGATGACGAAGGGTCCGGATTTTGTGGTAGACAGATTTTGCTACGTTGCCGATAAATTAGAAGACTGGGCATCAAAATGGCAGATGAAATTTAATGTGGACAAGTGCAAAGTTATGCACCTAGGGAAGAACAACCCAAACTATGGTTACACAATGCAAGGTTCCACATTAGGAACCACCACCCAGGAAAAAGATTTAGGCGTCATTGTGGATAACATGTTAAAACCCTCGGCCCAATGTGCAGCGGCAGCCAAGAGAGCAAATAGAATGCTAGGTATCATAAGGAAAGGAATGGAAAATAAAACAAAAGATATTATAATGCCTCTATATCGTTCCATGATGAGACCGCACCTTGAATATTGTGTGCAATTCTGGTCGCCGTATCTTAAAAAGGATATAGAGTTATTAGAAAAGGTTCAGAGAAGAGCCACCAAAATGGTAAAGGGGATGGAAGGATACTCCTATGAAGAAAGGTTAAAAAGGTTAGGGGCCTTTAACCTGGAAAAGAGACGGCTGAGGGGAGATATGATAGAAGTCTATAAATTAATGAACAGAGTGGAACGGGTAAACGTAGATCGATTGTTTACGTTATCAGACTATAGAAAGACTAGGGGACATGCAATGAAGCTACAGGGTAAACTATTTAAGACTAATAAAAGAAAATATTTTTTTACTCAACGTGTAATCAAACTCTGGAATTTGTTACCAGAGGATGTAGTAAAGGCTGTTAGTGTAGCTGGGTTTAAAAAAGGTTTGGAAAAGTTCCTGGAGGAAAGGTCCATAAACCATTAAGAAGAGACCCAGGATATCAATGCTTGACACAGTACAAGCATTGCGGAACCTGTGTCTTTTGGGGAAACTGCTAGGTACGTATGACCTAGATTGGCCACTGTTGGAAACAGAATATTGGGCTTGATGGACCTTGGTCTGACCTAGTATGGCATATCTTATGTTCTTATGTTCTTAATGGTGGAGGTGTCATGGTACTGCCCCCCCCACCCCCCAGGTGAGAGAGAAGGGAAGGGGAGAAAGTAAGCTCTGCTATAAGGGTGAAAGTGGATAGACTAGGGAATAATATGTGGAAATATTTCTTTATGGAAAGAGTGGTAGAGGTGTGCAATAGTCTCCCAGTGGAGGTAGTAGAGACAAGGACAGTATCAGACTCATTCTGTCCCAGATGTAGATTCCCTCTGTACGTCTGGTCTGAGCCAGACATACAGAGGGGATCAGAATTGTGAACTGCCCTGTACGTGCAGGCCGGGACTGCGATTCAGCCTGGCCTGCATGTACAGGACCTTCCCGGCTAACTCAGTCAAGGCTCTTCAATAGAGCCACAGTGCCATGACATAATTTTGCCATGGCACCATGGCTCCATTGAGAGCCGCGATGCTGGCCACTGGACTCCAATGCTGCATTCCCCGCAACCTGAACCCCAATTTGGCCTCCTAGGACTAGGGTTGGGCTGTGGGGAATGTCTTCGGGCCCAATCTGTGCCCCAGGCTGCCAATCCTGGACGTATGGGGAAGTTATTCCACCTCGGAGGTGGAATAACTTCCCCGTACAAGTTGCCGGTCCTGGACATACAGGGCCGACATTAGAACCAGCCCTGCACGTCCAGGGCCAGTGACGCCCACCGCCTGCCCTGCCTCTGCCCCTGAGCCACCCCTTCCCTGCCCCCATCTAACTTCCCCGCACAACTGGCGAGGAAGTTAGATGCTGGCGGGGAGCCCACGAATAGTGTGGCACAGAATAAACATCTATCTGAATTCATGGGACAAACACAGAAGATCTCTTAAGGGAAAAAAAGTGACTATTGTAGTTGATATGGAAGGGCAGACTAGGTGGGTCATGTTTCTATGTTTCTATGAGAAGATGGATGGTGGGGACGGAAGGGTAGAAACCTTTGGACCAACCCTGGAAGGGTTAATGATGTGGAAAGTAGGGGCAATAAAAATACAATATTGTCCAAGAGGTTTAGTCAATTTACATCCACAACTAAGGGATTTTAACTTCTAGCATCCTTCCCCCCTCAGGCTGGGGCCCTTTCCCTGTGTGTATGTGCTAAGTCATACCTCCAAGCAGAAGCCTGATTCTTTTCCTGACTGAATCCTGCTTTCAATTAGTTGACATTTTCTTCTCAAAAAATCCTCCCCTCTCCCACTTGTGAGTCCCTGAGACCTCCAGGAATCATTTCTACACCTGGCAGCTTTCTTCTGTTGACTGAAAAACCATCTCTTGAAATAGAAACAGGTGATCTCCAAAGAAGACAGGAAGCTTAGCGCTTACTTCCCTTTCAGAAGGATCACCTCTAGTTCCCTGCCACTCGGGATCCTTCTGTTCCCCAAGTCCACTTTCTCTCCTTGAAGGCCTGGGAGCTGCATCCTTGAGCCCCAGCCATCTTCACTGGAGAAGTCAAAGAAGAAAGAACAAGGAACTTCTGAGATCCTCTGCTATATAAAAATACCTCTCCTTATAAGGACATGTCAGGGCCCCCTTAAATTGGGACATAGCCCCTTAAATATACTGGCATGCGTTTTTTACACGGGATGTGTCATTAGCTATTCTGCAAAGATTTCCTTTCTGTGAATACGTTTAATGTTTGGACATATGGAACTACATTTTACGCGCTCACGAGGGTGTTTATGAAATGGAACCAGCAGACGAGAATAAAGTTCAGCAGTCAGACAGCAAAGCACCTGCGTTCTGCATGTCTACCAAGTGTGGTAATGGATCCTGTGCGCTAAAACCTGTGCTAGGAACTTAGCACTGTATCGCAGGAATTGTTACCGCATGGTAAAATTGCCTCGCTAATTGCTTAGTGCATGATGGGGCAGGGACTGGATGCATTTAGGGTGAAGATTGGGCATTGACTGAACATTGCGGTTAGAGTGAGTGCCATTGGCATGCACTAATCATGACTGCTGTACTTAGCACCACCTCAACAGCAGTATAGCTCAGCAAGCTCCTCCACACTGTGCTAGCTGCATGGGGAGAATTAGCAGGAGGAGTTTGCGCAATCACCTAAAATAGAATGAATTTAGCTCACTCCTTTTCTCAGTTACATGGGGCTACTACTGGCAGCCTGCTTATGGCCTAAGTTTATTATGTTTATGATTATTTGGACTTGATAGACTACTCTTCACTTAACGCAGGAGGGCAGTGTACAAATTTAAAATCACAGACAGAAGAGGAACACCAGTTTTTGACAGCAGAGGATAAAACATTCACACCAGAAAGGGGAGAGAGAGAGCAGGGGGAGAGGCAACATAAAATAGCGGACATGGTCATGATCATGTAACGGGCAGGTCATATGCAGTGCGGAAAAGACGGGTTTTTAAGAGAGCTTTAAACTTAGAATAAGACGGTTCAAGCTGGAGGGCAGGGGGGAGTGCGTTCCAAGAGGCAGGGCCAAGAAATTAAAAAGCTGAGGAGCGGGTGTATTCTAGCCAGGCCTGAGAAGCAGAGGGAAACTATAAACGGTTTGTGTGGATGTTGCGAAGGACATGGTGCGGGGAGTGAAGGAGTAGAACGTCAGAGAGATAATGCAGGGAACCTGTGTGTAAATGAAAAGCTTCTATTGAAGCCAGAACCAAAGTCCTGAAGCACACACCATGTACCCCTGTTCCAAGCCGCAGACTCACGCCCTTCCAAATGCTATGTGCATGGATACTGAAGACCACTCTTCTCTCTTCTGCTTGTTTGCTGACAATGAAGTTTCAAGTTTTCCCTAGTCCGTGAGCCTCTTCAGACCTTGGATGTTGCAAAAATGTATTGGGCATTACTTCTCTCACTGGGGATTTTATTGTGTGGGTGACCATCTCCTGAAAACTGCATTCTGATTCACCTTGCCACCCAGTAGACTCTTGGATCTAACCCAACCCAAGAAAGGGGCATGAGTGAAAACGATAAGCATGTTTGTACGGAAAAGCTGGGACTTTTTGCCGTTTGCCACCCAGTGTGCTTTTGCTGTTTGTACTAGCACAGAGACACTGTGAGATAAGCTAACACCCTACAGGCACCGCGAGTGGTCTGTATTTTTTCCTGTCACCTCACTTGCCACAGCTGGAGCCTGCATTGCTGGCTTATCTACCTACTTGGACTTTTGGCTGCCTTGGAATCTGACTCGGGCCCCAGCAGTGTTCCCTCCTCCAGGCAGGGCTGAAAGTACTAGCGCTGGTTTCCTTTAGCTCCATTCTGTGCTGAGCTAAGTGCAGAGTGAGCCATGTGACTTTCAGTGATTCTCTTAGTGATCTGTCATTACATAATGAACATTTGCTAATTTGCTATGTAACATCATTACCTGTCATTAGCATTAACCATATGACTTCTATTTTTGTACCCTAATAAAAGTCCTAATATCTAATCACAGAACCTGCCTTCTGTTGCAAGAAAGTCCTGCAGAACTGACTGTGGGGGCAAAGCAGACGGCCCTCGGTATATTTAGTGAGCAATATCTTATCTATCGGCTAATATCCCGCAGGTACAGAGGCTGCATTTCCAGCCCTTGAGAGCTTACAATCTAACAGGCCGACGCAGAAAGCCGGTGCTGAAGTTGCACGTTATTAACTGTGCATGCGTTTTCGTAACATGCCAATAGTGCAAGACTTCAGGGTCAATATGCAGCAAAGGGCATGTATGCAAAGAGCTGCACATAAAACTTCAGCATAAAGTTGAAAGGAGGGGAGCCAACGCATACACAAACAGACACGCTACAAGTGGCTGCATACACGTATACGTAAATGTCAAATGCACAGGTCGTGCAGGCTCTTTTGGTGCTAACCCCATAATAATCAACACTATTTCACCCAAAAGCATTTTTTTATGGAATCACAATAAAAAGACCTAAAATAAAAGATAATATAAATGAGGCCAAAAAACATACAAGGATAAGAAACAAAAAACATTTCTTCTTGAACACCAAACTTCCGTTTATAAACTGAAAGATACACGCAAAAAACTTTCACATCAAAGGTTACTGTTCACTGATACATAGCCTGAAACAGTCTTTCCCTACACATGCAAGATGTTTAAGCCACCTCAGACCAGGCATAGAGATATTTGCGCTTCTGTTGCTTATGTAATCCTCTATGGGTGGCATGCAGAGTCCTGAATAGTGGGGTCGAACATCCGGCATCTAACCCCTGCCATCCGTCGGGACTTAATTCCCAATCCAGAGCTCCCTGCACATTCAGGGCTGCTGTCCAGGGAGCTCTGGGTGGAGGCAGGGGAGGAGACAGGGTGGGCCGGAGGTGGGACCCAGACCCAGGGTGTACAGGGCTGTTACTGGTCATGGCCCTGTACATCCATGCTGGATGAAATGGATGGGTGCGGCAATCTGCAGCGGTGGATCCCCCCCCCCCAAAAAAAGGTAAGGAGGGCACAGGAGATTCCCTACAGCCCAGCCCCAGCAGGCCCATTCAGGGGTTGAGCAGTGGGGAAAGCAAGCTAGTCTGGGTCCGGAGGTGAGTGTGGCTACTGCATGGCATCCTGGTGCCATGGCGACAGGATGTCATGGCACCAGGTTCTATGCAGAAGCAGAGGCAAGATAGATGGGGACATCCAAAGGACCTGAATCAGGGCACATCATTCCTGTCCAAGCCCTTTGACCCGATTCTGATCCCACGGACCCATCTAGCTCTCATGGGATCAGAATTGGGTGCAAATCTGGCCGGGCCAGATTTTGGATGCCAGGATGGGCCGGATCTGCCACTTTCTGCAAGAGACTCCACATGTTTCTTATTAGCATACATTTGATTATGTGTGACCCATTTGCATATTATTTAAATACACTTGCCGTTGCTATGTGCGTATAATTTGCTTTTGCTGTTTACATGCATATGAATCTCTTTTCTGCATTTGGCATAGCGGAATGTGCGTATAAGTTGTGTTATTTGCATGCAAAGGGCGCACTAGTCTTTCTGCATCGGCCTGTAAGATTGTACCTAAGGCAATGGAGGCTTTGAGTGACTTGCCGCAGGCTACAAGGAGAATCAGTGGCTTTCAAATCTGGCTTCCCTGGTTCTCAGCCTGCTGATGTAACCATTAGGCTGCTCCTCCACTAGGAAACGTAGGTGAGAGTTGAGAAGGTATAAACGCCTGCACCTACCTTTCAGGTAGCAGATACACTAGGTACATGAGTTGTACATGTTCCATTTCATTCTTGATCCACAGCTTAACCTATCTGAGCCTGTATGTCAGGCGCCTTCTCTGGCCCTTTTCAAATCTAGGCTAAAAACTCACCTGTTTGCTGCCGCTTTCAGATTTTGATTCACCTAATCTCCTTTGTGTTTCCTTACCATTCCCTCGTAGATGTATCCCATGTCTACACCTATTGTGTTGTCTTAACTAGATTGTAAACTCTGAGGAGCAGGGCTGTGTACATCTTGTAGCATTATACAAATGCTCAGTAGTAGTAGTAGTAGTAGTAACAAGCTAGGAACCTAAATTAATGAGCTCAACTATTTTTTAATGTCAGGCCCCAAAATTACAAATTTAAAAAATTACAATAAAATATATGACAATATAAATTATATAAATTCAAGGGTGACATTGTGAAATGTCACTTAACCCTCCATTGCCTCAGAAAAATCCAAGTTATCAATGTCCCTGTTTAATGTATGTTACTAAGTTTAAGTTACAATGTAAACTGCTTTGACTGAAATGATAAAGTAGTATAAAAAAAACTTAAATAAATAAAATAAAATGCAAGGGTGAAGGGAAGGAATATGTAGAGGCTGATGAGGATAAAGTGGAATTGCATAACAAATATTTCTGTTGTGTGTTCATAGATGAAGGACCATGAAGGGGACTTCAGAAAACGAACACAAGTAAGAGCGGAAGTAAGGTAGAACTCAAACTATTTTCAGAAGATTGTGCTCATGAGGAGACAAAGCAAAGGGGTCAGATGAGATTCATCCAGCGATACTGAAAGAACTTAGAGAAGTTCTAGCAGCTCATTTCAGTGCGTCTTTAGTTGAGAAGTGATCCCAGAGGACTGGAGATAGTCAAATATGGTTCCTGTCCACAAAAGCAGATGTAAGGACGTTGGGATCTACAGACAAGTTAGTCTAACCTCTGTGATGAATAAATTAATGGAAATGCTGCTAACGTGGAGGATGGTGGAATTCCAGAATCCAAGGAATTATGAGATCTGAGACAGCATGGTTTTACTAGAGGTAAGCCTTGTCAGACAAATCTGATTAATTTCTTTGACCCATGGGAGAGCTAGATGTGGTATACTTAGATTTTAGCAAGGCCTTTGACATTGTTCTGCATCAGAGACTTCTGAATAAACTGAGTGCCCTTGGGATGGACTCTAAAGTGACTGACTAGGTAACAAACTGGTTAAGTGGGAGGCACCAGAGGGCAGTAGTAAATGGAGACAGTGACGTTATAAAAAATAAATAAAAATACCAGTGGCATGTCTCAGGGAGTGGTTCTTGGTCCTGTTCTTTGCAGATGATACCAAAGTCTGTAACAGGGTAGACATCCTGGAAGATGTGCATAGCATGAGGAGAGATCTAATGAAGCTTGAAGAATGATTGAGAATTTGATAGTTAAGATTTAATGCTGAAAAAATACAAGATCATTATTTTGGGCTGCAAAACCCAAGGGAGTGGTACAGTATTGATCTCGTTACATTTACAAACCACACAATTGAAAAACCACCCAGTGCAATGTAAAGCCAAAATACAATAGATAAATCACAAAACAACCCACGCAACCACCCCCCACCGCCTACACCTCCTTTACAACCCCCGAATAACCCCATTATCAAATACCTCGGACCTGGGAGTGATCATATCAGATGATCTTAAATTGGCCAAACAGGTAGAAAAAGTAACAGCAAAAGCCCAAAGGATGCTTTGGTGTATAGGAAAATGAATGGTCAGCAGGGAAAAGGAGGTGATAGTGCCTTTGCACAAGTCTCTAGTGAAACCTCATTTGGAGTATTGTGCACAGTTCTAGAGGCCACACCTTCAAAAGGATATAAACAGAATGGAGTCGGTCCGCATGGCAGCCACTGAAATGGTCAGTGGCAGTCATATAGGGACAGGCTATTTCAAATGGGGGGCACCTATGTTATGAGAGTTTCACGTCCCAGCCGCCATTTCAGATAATCAAACATGTGACAGCAGGCCAATAATATATTTACATGCAGGTTTCCTTAGCCAGGAAATATTAACTGTGGTGATGAAAATGCATTTTGTTCTGCCCCTTGGAAACGTAGCAGCCATGAAACAAGCACTTCTTTGCAGTTTATTTGTGGTCAGGAGCAGGTATAGGTATGGACACCTCAACAACCCCAGTACTGCTTGTACTGTTCTAAAATCATTTCGCAACAAGAATCTCAGTTGCTCCGCCCAGGCCACACCTCCATCATGCCCCATGTCACATAGATGTGCTCATGCCAGGAACGTCCTTATACACGGCTTTCTAAAATGGATCTTGGGAAGCCTGTGATTCGCATATGTGACTGTCCGTTTTCAGACGTCCAACTCATGAACAGAGCTTCTAAAATGACCCGGAAAAAGAATAAGCAAAGAAATAGGCAACAGCAATAAACAGATGCAGAAGAAATAAAAATTAGCCATTTCAGTCCATGTCATGGGGGTTAAGCAACTATTATCCTAAAAAGCCAAAAGGAGGGCATAACATCTGCATTTATCCACAAATCAAAATCATAACCACTAAAGAAAAACGTGACTCAATCAGCAAGACACTGCTTCTATTCCTACTTATCAGGTAAAAAGGCTTCTAAGTGAGAGGGATCTACGAACACATATTTCATACCCTGGCACACAATTAAACATTTGCAAGGAAACGCAAGGAAACGATGCATTATTGCTAATATTTTGGACCTCATTTGCAAAAATGCTATTCTCCAAAGTTGGGTATCCCTACAATCACTAGGAAGAAGTGTTATTTTTTGACCAGAAAACATAACTTCCTTTTTTGAGAAATAAGCCTTAAGGATATCTATTTTATCTGATTCAAAAACAAATGAAACCACTGAGAATTCTGAAGTGGAGAACTCATCTCGAGATGATTCAAGGAAATCTGTAGAATAGACGGAGTCTTCACTCTTCAATTACACTGATATGAATCGTGTTGTTTATATACAGTATCTATGTTAATAGAGACACTTTCTTGAGTTTTGTACCTTGATATTTACTCTGTCAAGCCAATGTATTTGTAGAAGATGAATTTTCTCTGTTATTGTTTTATGATTATTGTAATAAAGCTGGAAAGATCCGCAAAGCCCTTCGTTTTATGGTCTCGATGTTATTAATGTATCAGTGCAATCAAGATCATACCAAGCAGAAGACGAAGAGTTGGGAAACTGACAGTTTTTTCCTCTAAACAACGCTTGAGTCAGAAGCTTCAAGAAGGACCTAAGGTATAATTTACGCCTCTGCAAATAAAATTCACCTGCCTGCCAGAAAAAAACAAAATATCTACAGTAAGCACAGCACATTCTTGGGCTCAGGATGTCAATGACAGCAGCAGCTGTGCCAAGTTTTCCCAGATATTTCTGACTTAAAATTACTTAGCATCTCTTTTCTATATGGGATCAAATCTAAATGCACTTTATGTATGCAGGGCTTCAGAAACCTTGTGCAACTCTTTCGAGGATATTTGACGTGGTGACAAGACTTTTGTACTAAGACTGCACGGTACCTAATAAATGGAAACAGAAAAATGCATTAATATTATCGGCTACCTAATGGTTTGTAGATGGCACAGATGGAAATCTAATTTGCAGCAAATCATAGAGAACGTAGCGTCCTCTGTCCACCACTAGCCCACGCCTCTCACCCTCTCTTCTCCGCGCTTCCTTTTCCTCTCTATTGTCTGAGTGGAATTGGTACACATCTGTTATTTTGGCAGACATGCTCCCTGGGCTGTTAACTGCAGTGTAATTCCACCAGTAACCATTACAGAACACAACAGAAACAATCTGAGGCATCTTAGCTCCTGCAAAACACACACTGAACCCCCTTTCCTCCCCCAAAAATACACAGACACCATGATGCTATGATTGACAGGAAATCTTATTTACTATTATCACAAGACTTCCCTTATGTAGATTCATGAGGTTTTTACAGCATGCTCCCTCCTTAAGCATTCACAAGATAAATGTGCTGAGACTGAATGCAACAGCAGATAAGAAAAAGTCTTATAACCATTGATTTTTCCTTCTTGTTTTAGCCTGCATAATAACTTAGCAACCTTCATGCACCTTGCTGAATAAAGAGGCAGTGATGGGGGAACCCGGAAACTCTTCCAGCAGAGAGACAGAGCAGGGCTGGTCCCAGCTGACCCTACACTGGTCCCTACAGGATCGCATTTATGTGCAGAAATCCAATTTGTGATACTAGCGCTCCATTAACGCCTTTTATTTATTTATTTATTTACCATCTTAGTGACAAATTGTCATGCCAAAGGGGTTTGCAATCAATAAAAATACAATTAGAGATGAAACAGAAGAATAACAGTCAGACGTAAAAAAGAAAAACAAACAACTTGCTATCAACCCTCCATCACGAATACTCTTCTTCAGAGAACAAAACAATCTTTATTAATTTCCTAGAACCAAACAGATTGATTTCCATTCTTATATTCATTGGTGAGGCATTCCATAACTGAGGCCCAATCACACTAAAAACTGTGCTCTCCAGGTTGCTTTACAAATAAGGCTAGCCCGGGAAAACCATGACTGTCTCTTAGGTACATAAAGACGTAATCTCTTTCTTAAATTCAAAGGTTTGCCATTCTCCGTGACCTTCAAGAGTTTAACATTTCATCTCTCTAACGGGTGAGCGATGTGAGTCTCTTAGCAGAGGGCAAGCATTTTCATTGTTCTTTTTCCCTTCCTTGTTATGAAATTTAGAAGGAAATGTCATTGTGGGATTAAATGCCATTGGGATACTCCTTCTTTATTTTTTTCCCAGATTAATTGGCAATGTTAAGGTGCCACAAGTTTGTCAATATATCCATTCAACTTTGCATGAGGCAATACAGGGTGATGTAGAAATGTGATGTCTGCTTATTTATTTATTTATTTTATTTATTTAGCTGTATTTATATCCCGCTTTTCACCGGGTCAAAGCGGTCAATTGGGGGATACATTTAACACGAGGGGATATGAGACACATACGCTAATACTTACAGGGAACATGGGCAATGGAGGGTTAAGTGGCTTGCCCAAGACCACAAGGAGTGCCTATAGGACTAGAAATCCCAGTCCCTCCGGCCTGAGATTGCTGTCCCCAGGTGGGACTTGAACCCCCAGCCCTCCGGCCTGAAGTACCTTGTCCTAACCACTAGGCCACTCCTTCCTTCAATCTAAAGAAAATATTTTCATTTTGAAAAACAGTCAATTGTATGCCACAGATGGATAGATGTGCAATATAGTCCTCTCTCGGTACATCACTCTAAGTAGGTAATCTTAGAAACGTTTTCTGCCCATACTATGCTGATTTCCATGCATAAAAGTGCTTGCTGTACACTTAGGAGCGTACCTGCAGAGTAGGCGTGCTCAGGGGAGGCGTTTGGGCAGAACATACAAGGAATCACGATTTGCACATGTATTTTATAAAATACACGTGTCCATAAATACTTTGCGTGCTATTTGTGCCTGTATTTCATAAAAATGTAAGAGGCAGAGTTACTAAAGTGCGCTAAGCCATGAACATGAGTTTTAGCACAGGGTAACTGTTAGTGCAGGCCTGCGGTAAAAGCGTAAAGCTCATGTTAACTGCTTAGT
This sequence comes from Ichthyophis bannanicus, assembly GCA_033557465.1. NCBI lineage: Eukaryota > Metazoa > Chordata > Amphibia > Gymnophiona > Ichthyophiidae > Ichthyophis > Ichthyophis bannanicus. The sequence goes on from CM066049.1 coordinate 127,432,011, forward strand.
CTGGGCAGGTTTTGGGTAGAGTGTAGGTGTGGACTGCACACTGTGGATTGCATAAAATAATTACTGCATACTATCTGTCAAGTCTGCAGTCAGCGCATGTTCATTAGCAGCACCTTAAGAGGAGGAATTAAGTGCACTAGAACAAAGTGTGAATGACCTAAAAATGTGGCAAGGAACTCTTCTGTGCAATAAGTGCAGGGACGTGCCCCGAGTTAGCACACATCCTTTGCTGCACCTAAGCATTCATTTTTGCATGAATACATGATAAGTGCCAAAACTTACCACCCTTTAGTAAACATGCCCGTCGATGCCTGTGTGCTTTTATATAATAGGTTAAAAATAGATGCCTTCTTCACCTCTAAATCTAAGCGTCCAGCTATGAAATCACCCTTTAAGAGCATAACCGGAGAACGTACATTATAATCAGAGAGGCAGAGGCAGACCTGTCATCGTGGGCCATTCTAGGCTTTATTGATACTGTCCTGGCCTGAAAGAGAAGGTTTTAATCTTCAAAAGCTAGTCCAAAAATGCATTTACTGCAATAAAAAGCTAGCACCTTATTTTCTTTTATTTATCAAGGTTTTATTGAAACAGAGAATAGTCAAATGGAACTGAATCAAGAAAAATATGTGGACAGATGTTCCTAATGCCTTCTTCATTATCACAGAGTGACCAGGCCTTTCAAAGTGAAAGGGACATTCACTGGGTGAAGGACTCCCTGGATACCAACACAATCCCAGAACCAAAGTTAATGGTCTGCTACAGTCCATGTCACATTGAAAATATGCTCTTGGTAGGAATTGCCTTTAAAAGAACAGCTATAGTCTGGACACTGGGAAATGTGGAAGTTGAGACATTTTTCACTGTTTCTCCTAGGTTATTTATTTTGGGGGTCATTGCGATCCTCGTTTAGCACGTCTGAACATCCGATCCAGACATCCAGATATACTAAATGCCTGGTTCACACTGGCAGGAACAGAGTTCCCCGCACATTTGCGACTCCGAAAAAGCACTGATGTGGTAGAGTCCTACATGTTCCTTAGTTATTTAGGGGCCTTTTAGTAAAGTGCACTGTGATTTGCACCAAACTCACCAATAGCGTGCAAAACCATGTTGCATTAGTTGCAACACTGCTGCGTTAACTGTCAGGGGTGTGAACAGCAGGTTCCTGTCAGTTAATGCACAGCACTGCCCCTAAGGCATGCCACATTAGCACGGGTGATTGTGCCTCCACCTACGGAGGTGGCAGTAGTTGAACCCATGCTAATTGGCCACCTTGCAGTCAGCATGGGCACACTGACTGCAGGGCACTCTGTCTGCCCCGAATCCACCCACTTACTCCCCTAACGCACCAAAAAGAGTTAGTGTGGAAATTCAGCCCCATGTCAGCTGTCAACACGCATCCCAGTGCACCCGTTAGCAAAAGACTCCCTTAAAGCTGAATCCCCATACGACTAAAATCTTATCACCCCCCTGATGCATAATCCACTGCGGAGGGAGGGGGGGAATTTCTTTTCAAAGATCTCTGAGAATCCTGGGAGCAGCCCTGGACTCACTGATGACAATGACAGAGCAGGTGGGAAAGGTGATCAAGAAAGTTCTTTCACATCCATGCTATCTACGACAGAATACAGCTTAGTTGACAGAAAATCTTTTCATTCTAGCTGTTCAGTCTCTAATTCTTTCACAACTCGATTCTTGCAATATGGTGTATTTGGATATTACAAGGGACCTATCAGTTGGACTTCAAATTATGAAGAGTATTGTAGGGGGCAAAGGGTCAGTTGGACAGTGGGCCAAAAGGCTCCCAAACAGATCCTCCCTCCATCCAAAAGGGGAATAAACACACAGGGAAAACTTACCAATTCCTAATAAAACTCCCTCTTGCAGGACAGTACACTCGTACTTGGAATAACCATCTCATAGATTTTTCTTTGCAAAAGGATCCTTTATTTATTCCCTATCTTACAGAAACAAACAGACTAAGAACAAAGAAAAAGGCAGTCTAGTGGAATTACAGATCTTGCCGCCTCTCACAGCAAACAAACAGGGTCATTCTGTTTATCTGACCTTTGCCCCCCACTCACTAGATTCTTTACTTGGTGGTGGTTTGTTTTCCCACCCCTCACTTCCTAAGAAATATAAGAAATCTATCTTGTTAGCTCCCCCATGTCCTTCTGGCACCAGAAATGGGGCTATTTGTTCACTTCATACCAAGCTGGCATATTTATATCTCATGGTTGCCTTTTTTGCCCTCTCTCTGTCCACCACGTACTGATAAGTGTTTCACATTGTCTCCATATGATGTCACATACCTCTGAAAGCTTCTCGTACGCACCTCAGTACAATTCCAGCATTTAGACAACATTTAGATGTTTTGTGTTAACCCTTTCTCCTCTGGCCCTCACAGTATGGCTGCTAAAACTAACTTTTGGACACAGATTGTGGGAACACGTCGCACCCCCTTTGATAGACTTGTAGTAGCTTCATGTTCAGACACGTATGCTGTTACATTTAGTTTTTGAAGTTTTATACTATAAGGGGGGAGGAGGGGCCTAGTAATTGGGACACATTTACCTCAGGCCAGAGGTTCAATTCCTGCTCAGGGACAACAATCTCAGGCCAGAAGGACTGGGGTTTCTAATCTCACTGACACTCCTTGTGGCCTTGGGCAAGCCACTTAACCCTCCATTGCCTCAGGTGCACATGTAGATTGGAAGCCCTTCGGGGACGAGGGAATATATCCAGTACCCACTTGTAGCATTTGTAAACCTTTCAGCCTGGGCGGTGTATCAAGAAATTAAATAAAGATAAAATGCCTTTAACTGAGATTAGTTGCTCTTCTAAATCTGTGTAATCATATCAAATTCAATTTTCCATCACCTAAAGATTTAACACGTAAACTGTCCTATGAAATGTCCTTTAGTTATTGTGCTGCTGCATGCTCCATATTGAAATTAGGATTGAATTGAGTTACATTACATTTTGTCATATGCTGAAAACATTTCCTAAGCACTGGAGAAGTGGCGAGTAGAGCAGGAGGGAACGCTCCTCCCCAGTCCACCCGCCAAGGCCATTCAGGCCACAGCAACCCCCAACTTAAACAAAGAGCGCCCTTGAAGCGAAGGGAAGCTGGCAACACACACCGGGACCCGACCGGCGTCGGGGAGTGGAGCAGGAGGGAACGCTCCTCCCCAGTCCACCCACCGAGGCCAATCAGGCCACAACAACCCCGACTTAAACAAAGAGCGCCCTTGGCACGCCCGCGCCGGCGGGCCTGCTCCTGAGGGCCTTGCCAGAGGGTCCTTTGGCATGGCCCTTAGGCGCGAACCAAACTAGAGCAAGAGTACTATAAGAACTACAGCCTTCGCGTCACATCCAGTATCGATCCTCACTGACGAATCGTCTGTACAGACTCACACCACCGGGACCCAATCGACAACTCCAAGACCACTCACAAACCGTCTGTACAGAATCACACCACCTGGACCCGATTGGCATTGGGGAGTGGAGCACAAAACAATGTACATCACAAGATAGGTGCAACAATGACACCAACGCTCCTGACTAACAACACAGATCACCAACCAACTGTGAGTAACTCATCCCACACGGAGAACACTAACATGAAAAAGAAACCTCCTCACACTGACAACAATCTACTGTACGGACAGCAAATGTACAAAAGAACAATCTTATCAAAAACATACACAATAATACTAATTCTTACCCTATGCTTTTACCAAACAAATGCATTTTACTACAATACCTACTTCGCAGCCTTTCAAACTCCACCTATATATATATATCATACTTCCCTACCATCCACCAACCTATACACCCATCCGCTTACTACAAACCTACAAGCAAAAGACCTACCAGATACAATACAACAGAACCATGGTCATGAACAGACACCTCAACCAAACACCCAACATACCACCCGCATAAACATAAGTCTGATAAATGCAAGATCAATATGCAACAAAACAAACACTATTACCGACTATATCCATGAAAACAACATTGACATACTATGCATTACAGAATCATGGCTCAAGAACACAGACCAGGTAATAATGAACCAAATAACTCCACCAGCATTCACAGCATACAACTGCCCCAGAACCCACAAACGAGGAGGCGGAGTACTAATACTTGCCCGAACAGACCTAAGGCTCAAGACAGCAACCTCCAAAAGCTCCAAACACTGCAAATTCATCAACACTGAAAACAAACATCCATCCATCTGCCTGATATACTGACCCCCCCAACGCCCCAACAGAAGACACATCCAACATCCTAGATATGATATCTGCAGCTAACGCACCACACAAGACACTCATTGTAGTATAGAAATACTGTTAAATAAATAAATTGTGCTAGGAGACCTAAACCTCACCTCTGCATCAACAACAATTGAAATCACTTTCCACAAAGCGATGGAATCCATTCAACTCAAGCAAGTCCTAGCAGGTCCATCCCATCGCTCTGGCTCTACACCAGATCACATATTCGTGCTAACTAACACCATAAATCAAGGTCTCATGACACCACCTAAAACCACACCAATACCATGGTCAGATCATCATGCCATATCATTTGTGCTCCAACACAATATCCAAAAGACAGACTGGAAAACAGAACAACCAACTAGACACTTCAAAGCCTTCAACAAAGAGCAATTCATCAAAGATACCTTACAGTCCCTATCCCAAAATTTCAGTGACCTCGACGAAGCTATCAACATACTGACCTATATCACTATCCTTGCCGCATCACAACTCACGCCTCGAATGAATTCACACCACAACAAAAACAGGCCCAGATCTACACCACGGTACTCCAACACAATAAGAGAATCCAAAAGAAAATTACGGAAAATGGAATGTCGCTGGAGACATAACAAATCAGAATCTAAATTGAAACAATACCAAGAAATGCAAAAAGATTACAATAACCTAAAAAACAAACATAAACAACAATACCACACAAACCTCGTACTAAAAGCCTGCAATAAACCTAAAGAACTCTTCAACATTGTTTGTACCCTAATAAATGACCCAACCACGAAGGATGACTGCAAGATACACCCACAAACCTTTGCTGATTATCTAATAACCAAGTACAGTACCACTACACCCCATAACAACATCCCACTTATGGACACACCAACTTCAGAAGACTCCACAACTACTAATCAATGGAAGAAATTCAGAATTCCATCAAATAAACAAATAGAACAAACCATCAGTGCTTTAAATACCACCACTTCCCCACTGGACCCCTGCCCGATGACTTGGATTAAATCCAACAAAGAAGAACTCAACACATTCATCCAAAAGATAGTAAGCACCTCTCTAACTCAGGGCTACATGCCAAAAGCACTCAAACAATCCACCATACGCCCCATTCCTAAAACCACCTCACCCAACAACACAGACCCTTCAACATACTGACCTATATCCAGCCTCCCACTCCTGGCTAAAATAACTGAAAAAATAGTACAGAGACAACTCCAAGACCACAAACACACCACCCACATTCACCATCAGTCGCTTCCCGAACTGTGCTCAGCTGTCTCCTCACACAGCCCCTGCTGAGGCGCACTTTACCCAAGTTTACCATACAGACAGCGAATGAAGGAAAGAGGAAACAGACCATCGTGTCGCACTGAAAGAGGCCGTTTTCTGCACTTACCATGCGTTTTAATTAAATATTAAGGCATGGTAAGAGCAACAGTTGTACAGCCTCAGGACATGTCCACATGTTCTTGGACGTTAATGCACTGAAACGTAGCCTAACACGTGCCAACGGCTTTCACAGTGGATGCACATAATGCCGTCCATGGAGATATCTCCCCCTACGCTAATTATAATGTGCCCTCCACCCCTAACCTGCCCACTCCCTGCCCATCACACAATGTGCAATTACACAGGACTCAATATTGAGTTGGGCAGGCTATGCGCCACGGTGGCGCATAGACTGTCCGCTGACCCCCATAACCCGGATTTTCGCTTCCGGACCAGCAGAAGTGAAAATCCAGGTTAGCCTGGACACCCCAGCAGCTGCAGAAGCTACATGGGTAGCACCAATTTTCGATGCTACCTGCATAGACTCTGCGTCTTAAAGATAGGCGAGGCTTTTCCTCATTTAAGGCACATAGGGCTACGTGGGTAGCATCAAAAGTCGCTGCAACCCATGTGGCCCCTTCCTCCACCGCCACTCCACCCTGGAACATCCTTAACATGCTTCGATGCCATGTGGATAGCATCTGAGCGCATTAGGGACTTAGCCAGGAGTTTTGAAGGGCACTACCCATGTAAGTGCCCTTCAAAAATCCCAGTTAAGGCCTTTACACGGGTAACTAAAGAAGTTACCCGCATAAAGGCCTTCGAATATTGGGCCCACAGTAATTAGCAGGCGATAACTGTCATGCCTCCATGATAGTCATTAGTGTGGACCCGCACGACCAGTTACCACGTGCTAATACCCCATGGTAACCACTTAGCACACCTTAGTAAAAAGGCTTCAGTGCAAAGACAATATTAAGAAAGAACATAAAGAATAATGGCATGTGGAAAAACAATAAGCATCCTTAAAGGAAGGGTGCCCCGTATTAAATGTTAGCGTACGCTATTGCAACCATGCCCATAGGAATAACACGGGTGCTGCAGTAGACAACACACATTAACGTTTAGTAGACATGACCCAAAGAGTCTTTTCTGGTTCAGGAGATGGTTTATTTATTTATTTATTTAACGTCTCTTATATACCGCGCTATTTAAAATCAGTGTGGTTTACATACAACAGTAACTTATACATCGCAGACTAGGCTGCGCTGTATTTACAATGAAACAGGTGTTATAACTTGGGACATAATTAGGTAACTATATACAGGTTGGAGAGAGTGGCCTCCTTCATCTCTCTGCTCTTCAGTCTTCACCATGACTTAGCATGATGCTCTCTGCTAGAGCTTCTCCCTCTGCGTTATCAGTAACCAATATCCCTTTATACTAAACCTGCATTGCTGTTCCTCAGGAAAAACAGGACACTTTTATTTATTTATTTATTTATTTAACAATTATTTCTATACCGCTCTTTCACAAGTATCAAGTGCGGTTTACAATGAACATTATGTTATATGGTATGGTTAGTATCATACCAAGTCATTTTACATAGAACATAGAACAGTTGAACTAGGTACAGGTAACAGTATAATATTTAAACAGTAAAATTATTAGAACGTTAAACTATTAGAACATATGTACATAGTAGATATTTACAATTATCTTATATCGCTTGTAGGTGTAAACATTAATTTAATCTTGAAGGCACGTAGTTATATAACGGTTGTATTTGCTAGTTAACCTGTGTCTCTTTGTGTAGTCTGGCTAGTTTCTGCTCCTTTGTTGTAGTGTAATGAGAATAAATGGGTTTTCAGTTTTTTTCTAAATTCCTTTATGTCCGATAGTAGGCGAATGTTGTCAGGAAGGTTATTCCAGAGGATAGGTGCTGAATGAGAGAAGGCTCTCATGTTGGTTTGTTTTCTAGCTTTTGTGTAATCTTTTGGTACTGCGATAGTGTTTGTGTTTCTACTCCTTTGTGATCTTTTATCTATTTCTACATTGATGAGTGTATTGAGTACTGATGGCGCTAAGTTATTTATTAGTTTAAATGTAGTTAGTAGAATCTTGTATTTTATTCTGCTGTGAATAGGTAGCCAATGGAGTTCAGCCAAGGTCGGTGTGATATGTTGGATTGAGCTTATATTCATTATTATCCTTGCTGCTATGTTCTGAGTTAGTTGTATCTTTTTAATGTTTTGCTTTGTGATGCCATTAAGGATTAAATTTGCAAAATCAAAATGTGGGGTTATGATAGCTTGAATTATGGTTATGAAGTCTTGTAAGTGAATTAAAGGTCTTAGTTGTCTCAAGGTCTTAAGTTTGTAGTGTATGTTTTTTGTTAGATATTTTATGTGTGAATCCATGTTAAGCTTATTGTCAAGTATCACACCTAGGTATTTTATTTCTTTTTTTATGTTGATCTCATGGTTATCAAGTGTGATGGTGCTTGGAGGTGTGTATGTTTGGTTTTTAGTAATATATAGTACATCAGTTTTTGCGAAATTAATGTGTAAGTTCTGTTCATTGAGCCATATTGTTAGTTCTTTAAAGCATTCTGTTATTTGTTGTAGTGGAGGGTGTGGGATTTTAAATGGGAGGTAAAACATTATATCGTCGGCGTAGATATGATAATGGACGCCATGACGTTTAAAGATGTTGCTGACTGGTTGTAGGTAAATGTTAAACAAAAGTGCTGATAGTGCAGATCCCTGTGGGAGGCCTTGTGTTTGGTTGAATGTGTTGGATGTTTGGTTAAGGATTCTTACTGTTTGGGTTCTGTTTGATAAGTAGGATTTAAACCAGTTATAGACAGTGGATGTAATTCCTATTTGTTGAAGTCTGTTGAGCATTGTTATATGGTTTACGCTGTCAAATGCGGCAGAGATGTCGAGGAATACTAGGATGAAGGCTTGTTTTGTGTCATCAATTTCTCTTAGTAAGGTGTCGTAAAGGACTGTTAGCAATGTTTCAACCCCATGGAATGGTCGGAAGCCATATTGGTGTTCGTCAAGGAGGTTCAAGGTATCAATAAAATCCTGTAGTTTATTTATTTTATTTATTTTATTTAACAGTATTTCTAAACCGCCTTATCATAATAATCAAGGTGGTATCACAGCAAACAATCTGGTAGTGTGAGTGTGTTGTACATGCAGTGAGGGTGAAAATTTAGTTGGGTGCGTGTTGTGTTGTGTGCTAGATTAGTTTGAGTTATGTACAATGTGGGCTATATACAGTGGTGCTAAAAACATCTTATATACATACAGTGTTAGGCGGTGACGTGTGCTGATATACAGCTATTTAGACTATGTGATGTGTCCATAGTGTTCTATGAACAGCATGGTTTTCAGCTGTTTCCTAAAGTCCTTGAGGTCTGTAGTTGCCCTCAAATCGTCCGGTAGTTTGTTCCATATTGTTGGAGCAGCCATGGAGAGTGCTCGGTCTGTTGTGTCCTTGCGTGTGTGTTTGTATTCACTTGGGGTGCTGACTCGGTTGTGAGTTTGTTTTCTTCTTGGACGTGTACTGGTGTCTGGTTGTATGAGGGTGTGCAGGCTGTTGGCTGATGTGTGCTGTTTTATCTTGTATAGGTTTATGATAGTTTTGTATCTGATGCGTGCACTGATTGGAAGCCAGTGTAAGTCCTTTAAGGTGGGTGTGATGTGCTCCTGTCTTGCAGTTCCGGATATGATTCGTGCTGCGGTGTTTTGTGCCAGTTGGAGTGGTTTGATGGTTTGTTTCTGTAGACCAAGGTATATCGGATTGCAGAAGTCCAGTAGTGGGGTTATCAGAGCTTGACATACGGTACGGAAGTGTTCTGGGGCGAGGAGTGGTTTCAGTCTCCTGATGATTCGCATCTTGTAGTAGGCTTTTTGTATTGTTTTGCCTATGTGTGACTTGAGATTGAGTTTATTGTCCAGCGTAACCCCGAGGTATCTCACTTCTGACCTTATTGGTATAGTAGTGTTTTGTATCTTTATATTCGGTGGGTGTATGAAGCTTTGGTTCCGAGTGATGATTAAAGCTTCAGTCTTGTTGTAGTTTATTGCGAGGTTGTTGTCCTGACACCAATTGGTCATTTGTGTAAGGCAGTCTGTTATCTTAGAGAAGTCCGGGTTGTCGATTGATATCGGGGTGTATATCATGATGTCGTCCGCATAGATTGTGTATTGAATGTTGTTCTCTTTCATGATGTTGCATATTGGTTGGGTTTGAACTATTTTTTCAATAAGTTTGGCCATGAAAGGAATGCTCGATATGGGTCTGTATGATTTTGGGGATGATTTGTCTAGTGTTTTATTTTTAAGTATTGGTCACTTCACTCTATGCTGCTTCTAGGGATTAGTTATCAAAAGCGTGAATAATGGGTATTAAAGTTTAAGCCAAGCAATCCACTCCTTTATCTTTCAAAGCAACTGAAAGATCTATTAGACCCAGGCTCAGAGGAGGGGAGGGGGATAATATAATCCACTCCTTTATCTTTCAAGGCAAACATAAGATCTATTACACACATGCTTGGAAGGGGGAGGGGGGAATAATATTGGAGGCCCATAGTCAGTGATAGGCTAAGATATCCTCATACAGAACACTTCTATCAATAGAGAAAAGCTGTAATAACCTGCAGGCTCTTACTTCAATGAACCATTTCAAGCGATCTTTCCATTGTTTGTAAAACTAATTTGGTTTCAAAGCTAAACCAGCACACCGGCACCCCCTCATAACAGTTGACTGGTACCCATCTAATTAGGCATGATTTGCATACGATTTTCTGTGTTACTAAATGAAAAAGATGGACCCCCTAGAACTTTTCCTGGCCAGATGGAGGAATGCGACATACTTAGCTGAAATGTCAGGCTCTCTGAAGCTGTGTGTAAGCAATGGGCACCAGAAAGATGCTGACATAGGTGTCCAGAAATAGCTGGTTTTGATTTGGTGGTAAATGAATCAATTTAGCAAAGTAATCAGTAGAACATTCATACATCAAAGCCCAATGATTGTCCCCAGTGGCAGATTATTAAACAGATCACAATTTAGGAATATTGTGGGCCATCACTAACAGCTTGCATTCACTCGGTTGCCTGATCTCGTTGGTTATTTGAATGTGATGAATCATGCATTGAAAGACAAATCGGGGGTGGGGCTTTGAGATTTGACTTGTAATACCAATAGATTTCTTTCAGCTCTTCAGAATCCAACATCGTAACTCCAAGGGGTCTGTTTACTAAACAGCGGTAGCGGCTTCCGTGTGATATCAGAGCCGTGGCTTCGATATCACACAGATGTCGCTACCGCTGTTTAGTAAACATACCCCCAAGTGTCTTAGTGAGATTCTAAAACAGGTTTTTTTCCATTCAATTTTATCGTAATGTTAATATCCAGTAGTTCCTACATTACAGGAAAATTATAGTATGGTGACACAAGGACTGACAGTAGTGGGATATGGGGAAACTGAGCAGATGTCATATCTTTGGTGAGAATATTATTCATTCTCAGAAGAAGGGAATGCCATAAAGTCCCTATAAATATTCTACAATGATGTATGGAACATGGCAGCCGATACTTGGCTCTCCATGACACTGACTTATGTGTTGAACCCCATTTTTTGTTCCGGTTTCCTGGATTGTAACCTTGTAAGAGTGCTATAAGGAAGGTTCTTTTCCACTTTTACTTAGTCCCTCTTTTCCTTAGACATTGACATTCACGTCATGCTTGAGGTCCTAGAGTTCCCGTCTATCTGTTGTAAAGAAACTGTCTCTTCACTCTTTACCTATGCCTCGCAGTTCTTCCTTTACTTTTTCTTCTGATGTGGGTCTAGTTCATTCTCACATTTATATTACCCCGTCCGCTTTGTATCTGTCCATTCTTTTGCTGGCTTCATCCCATTTGGATATGTTAAATCATTCATACAGTTGATTCTCTCTTACTGAGGGAAAAGCAGGCTTGAGGCTTTTACCACAAAACACTCCTTGTTTTACATTTTAATGTATTACGCCCTAAAGCCTCTGGAAAATGCTATAAGGCAAAAAACCTACTGCTGTACAATGACATTTCCCAGGAGCAGCATCAATGAAAGAGGCGTTATCAATAGTTCTGCTTCCAATAATCGATAAGGAAAGAAGAAGCTCAGTGGCAGTATTGTGCATTGTCTTATGAAAATCCTGAGTCTGATTCCCAGGACAGGGGTTTGCTCACTGACAGCAGCCTGGCCTGGGCTCGCTGCAACTGTAGCATTGATAGCCTCTGAAGGGAGTGTGGCAATGTGGTGTGTGGTGGAAGGGGTTTTCTTTACAACACAAGCCAGGCAGCAGTTCAGGGAAAACAAAAGCAATTTTTATTCTGTCCCAGCTTGTTAAACCTCCACAAGCTGGTTCTCCCGGCTCTTCCTCCAACTCCAGTTAAAGTTTCTACCTCAGAACTCCTTTGCACAGCTTGCCTTAGAAGAACTCCTGGCTCCAACGCCTCTCTCCCTCATGCAGCCTGCTGGGTTCTTAAACTCTTCTTGTGAGCCACGCCCTCCAGGCCGTGAACTCTGGGCTGCAGACTCTCTTAAAGGGGACTGTTGATACTCCCTTTGGAGAGGGATGGGTAACATTCTATATAGCCCATTACAGGGAGGAAATCTCAGTCATCTCTCATGATACGTGGAGGGTAATTTTGTAATACCCTGTGTTGTTGGTGCGCATTTCCGCATGCACATAGTTGGCCTATTTTATAGAGAGAAGCTCATGCGTACTGTGGTGAACAGCGCCCTCCTGAGCCTATGGAAACGGATGAAAATCCTGAGGTTCAGCAGGATTTATGCCTATTTGAGAAACCAAGGAAGAAAGAGAGACTCTATTCCACAGAGCTGAGCATGGAGACCAGCCCAGGGGAGGAGTCCTGCAGTGCTGATTGGGCACACCCTGTCCTGGGAAGGGGCGTGTCCAGGAGAGAACGTGGTTTTATACCAGAGCATGGCTTTGCTAGTCAGATTAAGAAGGGGATTAGGAATGAGGAGATAGAGAAGAGAAAGAAGGAGAGGAGGAAGAATGATTGGAAGTCCAGAAAACAGTATGCTGATACTTGGGAACCTGGCATTGGAAAGAAACCTGCAAAGTTCCATTCAGAGGCAGTGAGTAGAAGTCCCAAGGAGAGAGGACCTAGCCCTGAATTAGACAACCGTTGGAAGGCACAGCCCTGGGAAAGGAAGCCTTCAAGGCAGGCACAAGAAAGAAAACAATCATTCTGTGAAGTACCGTTTGAGCCAGAGAGCAACAAACATTCTAACAGCTGGAGAACGTTGGAGCCATCTGAAGTCAGAACGGCATGGCAACAAGTAAGTGAATGGCCACAAAGTTTCCAGGCTGAACGTAAAGCTAACTCTCCTGTGTGTGAAACATTAGCAAAAGAGACTAGCAGTTACTCTGATACAATTAATCTAAAAGAGGAGAAAATAAACAGCCTTAAGCCAGAGGGAAGTTGTATAGCTGATAGCAATTCCCTACCTCCCAAACAGCAGGCTGAATTGCTCCTACAGAGTTTTAAGCAGTTTTTAGAGTTTCAAGCTAGAAGACAGCCAGTGTTACCAGAAGCCAGTAATTCCATACAGCTTGAAGAATTAACACAAGATAATACAGACTTACCAGATTGTGAGAGCATGGATTGCACGGTCTGCTGTGTAGAGATGCCAAGCTGAAGGAAACTGCTTTTTACCGTATGTGAATTGAATGCTACGGAGCTGTTGTATTGCCTTGCTGAGAAAGCTCTAATTATGTGCACCTGATTTTCCCCAGCCCTGTGAAGGTAACAGTGGCTGAAAGAGGCTGCAGTGAATCTAACTGACCTCTTGGGGCAAAGTGAGTAATTTGCTGAGAAGTGAAAAGAAGCAGTTATACTTTAAGTTGCCTTTATCCTAAGTTTCCTGTTAGCATTTGAAGCACCTATTTTGTTTGCATTTATTTGCCATGTGATGGAACAATATCCTTTACTATAATAAAAATACTGGAAACCCCATAACTACAACTCTTTATTTCGGAGCGAGAGGAGCAGGAACTACAATACCCAGCATCCCCTGGATACAGGTTACTCTCCTTCCTCACGAAGCATCAGACCGCCGCTCCTGTCTTTAGCCCCAAGGCCGGGCAGGAGCGCCGCAGTACCTCACCTTAATGAATAGCGGCATACTGACGTGCCGCACACTAAGCGTTTCAGTCATATCTGCCCTAGAACAGGCATAGCTTACAATGCGAAGATTGGTGGAGGAACATGTATACATCATAGTATTCTAAAATGTAAGCATATTCCTATTATAGTCCTTCTCATTTTAAACCAGCCATCTCAATGACAGTCCTGGACGGCAATTATGAAGGCGATGCTCCCTCCAAATTTCAATCAACAGGGGCCCTAAATCTAGCCACCAGAAGAGGTAATTTTATAAGGTAGCTGCAGAAAGATCTGTAGCCTCTATATGCAAAAGTACAAGAAAATTCAGTATTGAGACAAGGGCAGAGATGCTTCATTAAAAAGTGAAGGGGAATACCTCAAGGAGTCATTAGCTGGATGATAACAGCTGGGGGATGTAGAAAAGCAATAACTGAAAGGAGATATTTTAGGGGCAACAAATCTTTTTGTTAGGAAAGTGAATACTTGTAAAAGGAAAAGGAGGCCTCTGCGGTTCTCAAAAGAAGTGGCTGAAAAGGTAAGAAAAAAGAGAATAGGCTTCATAAAATACAAGAGATCACAGAAAGAGGCAAACAAGCAACAGTATTTGGAAAAGCTAAGAGAAGCTGAGAAAGTAGTCAGGAATTGGAACAAAAATAGCCAATGTAGTAAAATGAGGGGTGAGGGGGGAGAAGACATATTTTAGATATGTGACAGGAGGAAGTGCAAAAGTGATATTATCAGACTCAAGGATGAAGGGGAAGAATATGTAGAAGCTGATGAGGATAAGGTGGAATTGCTTAACAAATATTGGTTGAAGGGTTTTGCATTTGACTCAACTGTGGTACCTAATACCCTTCCCCTGGCTCTGGGATCACCTCTATTTTTGGCTTACATTCTCAATAAAAGAAGTTCATTGAATGTCATTCATTAATTATAAATCTGTTCATCCCAATTATGAAGTGACTACCTTTCATCCCTCTAGCTTGGGTAACATAAAAATCAGATCAAATACATTTCGCACATCATGGTCTCTTTCCTGTCTCACATCTTGTATCATCTGGAAAAAAAAACCAGCTACGGGGCAGACAAGAGCTTTAAAAGGAGAATTTGGTCCATTCTCTTTGCCTCTTCTCTTTGGGGCATCCAGTTTTCTAGGAAAACCATTTAATATGACATGAAAACTCACTTATTTAAATTTGAGGCCCAGAGAATTGGTCCCATAGCAAGCCTACAATGCAGTTTTTCACCCTAGTTCATGTATAAGAAGGTTGATTATACACAATCTGTTTTGGAAAACTGCATTCCCTCACCTCAATGCACATTATTACTATTATTTAATTAATGTCACCTCTGACTTGCTTCCTTCTGATAATGTCAACTGATTTTGAGTCATCAGAGCACTATGAAGCAGGACGCATTGAAACATGCACCAGACATCCAGGCCTTAAGAAAGCAAGTCAGTGTGGGTGAGCATTTATTAGCATGCATTTGGTTTGATGACATATTTTTAAACTAAAGTTAAGTTGATTACTGTGCACTAAAAGGTTCTAGCTGTTAAAACAATTTTATTAAAAGGAATATGTGAAGCATAAAGGAAAAAGCAGCCAAAATGTTTTAAAAGCCCAAACAAGCTGAAACGTTCCCCTGTCACCTCCTCACCATCTCTCCAATGAAAGTCTGAGCTGGACACAGATCAACAAGCAAATCAGTTTTCTCTCTGCCCTTGTCTTCTACTGCACACTCTGTTCCTTCCACCCTGCTGCACCATAAGCCGGGAATAAACTAACTGAGTCGGTGTGTCAGGCTCCATCTCTGGTTCATTTCAAATCCAGAATAAAAACTTCTCTCTTCAAGACTGCTTTTGAATCCTGACCATCTAATTCTCCTGTCTACATCTATGTGTTTTAATTAGCTTGCTTTAAGAATTACCCTAGTCCCGTGTTTGTTCTGTTGTCTCGCTTGAACAGTTTGTATGCTCCATGATGCAAGGACTGTCTCTTATGTGTACATGCATAGTGCTGCGTATGCTAGTCATGCTATAGCAACGATTAGTGGTAGTATTGGATTAACTTGCAAATCTTGATTAGTTCCAGCAAATTTAGAAATGCCGGTAATTAGAACTGGTAAAGGTAACATCTGATCAGAGCACCTCTGTCCAACTCCTTTCTGTATTTTCCTTCACAGCGCATCAAAATGATGTTGATGTGATATTTCAATCTTGGCAGTCACTTTCCCAGGTGCTGCAATACAAACAGCGTTTCCCTTCATGAGATCAACATTAGAGCCCTCCAGGCATAGATCATGCTGAGGAGACTGTGCTAGTTAATCAAAGAATGGTAAGTGAATCTCAAATTAGCTCCCAATTCCAACCCACCTCTGCCAAACAGCTTGATTGCTCACCTTTCATTTCCTTTCTTCTCTCTAAAAAGTTGAAATTGTCTTGAACCTCTCTTCCAGCACTGAGCTGGACGGCAAATACATGGGGGATATTCCAAGGCATTTACATGAATGCTGCTGGGCTGGATATTCAGCGGCACTGACATGGTCAGTGCTTACATGGACAGTGCTTACATGGACAGTGCTTACATGGTCAGTGCTTACATGGACAGTGCTTACATGGTCAGTGCATACATGGTCAGTGCTTACATGGTCAGTGCTTACATGGTCAGTGCTGCTGGATATCTGCAGGTGCCCTGATGCTTGTGATTAGCACTGGGGCACATCGGGGGCGTTCTGGGTGGAGCAGAGGCAGCGGTGATATTGAGCTGCTGCCCGGTTAGCTTTCAGCTTCTGCGGTGACCAAGATATGGCCCCAGCATTGAATATTCAGGGTTAATCTTCAGTGGCAATGGCTAGCTGCTTTACATGTGCTACCCACAGCCGCTGAATATACCCCCCCCCCCCATTTGTGATTTGCATTAACCATGAATATTTGGGGGTATGTTTACTAATGTGTGAGCTCCCCTTCCTATCTCTCTTCACTCCTCCGTGAGCGTATTCTTTACGCTCCTCCCTGGGCCCTTAGATCTTTACACGCTAATCGTCTTCATCTCACCTCCCCTCACAAGCTCGCCTAGAGCGCACCCAACAGTCTGCCTTTTTCTTGCTGGATCCTTCACTGCAGGACCGACCCAACCACTAGGCAAACTAGGCGGTCGCCTAGGGCAGCAACTTACAGAGGGCAGCAAAAGCAGGGCATTCAAAGCTAAATAAATGATTGACAGCAAGAGGCGGTATAAAGCTTGAGGTTCGCCTAGAGCACCAACACTTTGAACCAACTCTAGGGCCGGCCCTGCCTCGCTATGGAATTCCCTTCCAATAGAACTTCATCTCAAATCTTCTTTCCATACGTTCACATCCTCTCTTAAATCTTACCTATTCCAAGCGCATTTGGTCTCCTCACGTCAGTCCCTTAAACTCTGCCTTCATTAGCCAACTTCGTCTATATTTTAGCTTTACTTCTCGGGGTTCTGATCCTCTCATCGTTTCCCCCTCCTTCTTTTCCCTTGTTCATTTATCCCTCTATTCTGTCCTATTAATTTTATGACGCTCTCTTTCCCTTTTCTATCTGTTTCATTGTACATCGCTATGACGTGATTGAATGGCGGTATATCAAATCTTTCAATAAACCATAAATTGAGCTACCAAATTAGCACAGAGGCCTTTGCTAACATTAAGGAGCTTGTGTGTCTGCCCCTGCTAATAACGTGATACTAATATGCAACATCGTACAAACGCCAGTAGACGGGCACACTTACTGTAATGCTACCCACTGAGATGGCATTAGATGCACCTGCGCTAATGAAAATAGATTTTGTTGGCATATGCCCGAAATGCCCATGCTAACTATGATGCCCTGCCATTGCCACATTACAGCCTGTTCTACACAGTCCCCATCCAATCATGTGCTAACCAGCTAGTACGGGATCTTCACCTGGGGCCCCAGTGCCCTGTGCGTGTGTCAAACCCTGCACTAACGCTTAGTGCACTTTAGCAAACATCATCTTTTACTTCTTTTGCTGGCTTCAGAGACAGGACACCGAATCTCTGTCTTGAGGACAGGGAACATTTTAGGTTTTTCAGAAGCTAGAAGCTTGATAATTCAATCAAAGGTCCTTGGCGACATGACAAGCTCATTGGAAGAAGAATTGTCCTTCCAGCCACATCACATGACAAATTGGATTAGAGATCAGGGCATGGTGCTGAGGCTTTTGCAAAAGAAAGAAATAATCCTTGTTTATAATTAGTTGTTACTTATTAGTTTAGTAAATAAATGAATGATCACTGCAGCAACACTCTAGGCTTTAAATTCTTGATGTCACGAATAACATTAATAATACCTGGCTGATATGGAGATTCCATCCAAAATGCTTTTAGTGACCTTATGCACAATTAATGTTATCCACTACTTACTGAGCTTCAATCGATTGATACACAGTGAGAATGTTAACATTAATGAAGAGACAGCACCGCGGAAGATTGCAGGAATGGCAGATAGACTTGTTCCAAATTGCAGAGTTATTTAATTAACACTGCTGCCAGTGTTTCAGCCCACCTTTGGAGAATTTGCAGTGTCAGCAGTGCAGAAAATGACCATTAGATACTGTAAGTGTGCTTTTTCAAATAGGTTCAGTACACAGGGTCCTTCATTGTATATAAGAGAGAAAGTGGAGCGGCTGGGGCTGCAATCTTGCAATTCCAGGACCTCCGACTCTTGTGCAAGAAATAGGAACTGAGTAATAGGATTTTCTCTGATTTAGGAATTGGAAAAGATATCATCCTGTAAGAGAAGAATATAGTAAATCCAAATAAACATATATTCCCATTGATTGTGGGATAAATAAGAACAGAAATGAGGCAGATTTTGAATGATTTTCAGAAGACTGTGTTCGTGAGTAGCTAGCTAAACTAAAAATAGACAGAGCGATGGGGCTAGATGGGATACATCCGAAAGTACTGAAGAAACATGGGGAAGTTCTAGCGGCTCCACTGTCTGACCTTTTCAATGCTTCTTTAGAGTTGGAAGTGGTCCCAGAGGACTGGAAAAGGGGAGATATAATACAGACATTTAAATACCTCTGTGGCATAAATGCACAGGAGGAGAGCCTCTTTCAATTGAAAGAAAGCTCTGCAATGAGGGGGTACAGGATGAAGATGAAAGGATATAGACTCAGGAGTAATCTGAGGAAATATTTCTTTACGGAAAGAGTGCTAGGTGCATGGAATAGTCTCCCACTGGAGGTAGTAGAGACCAGGACAGTATCTGACTTCAAGAAAGCATAGGACAAGTTGTTGGGGCAAGTTACCTCGGGCCGGAGGGCCAGGGGTTCGAATACCGAATCCTGCTAGAGGACAGCAACCTTGAGCCAGAAGGACTGGGGTTTCTAGTCCCAAAGGTGCTCCTTGTGGCCTTGGGCAAGCCACTTAACCCACTGTTGCCTCAGGTACAAAAACAGATTGTGAGCCCTGAATGTACACCTCTTTGACTGGTAGAAACGCAGTATATAAGCCTAGTTAAATAAATAAATGGGACAAACACAGAGGATCTCTAAGGGAAAAAGGGACTATAGTATCTGCTATGGAAGGATAGACTGTATGGTCTTTATCTGCTGCCATAAGAACATAAGATATGCCATACTGGGTCAGACCGAGGTCCATCAAGCCCAGTATCCTGTTTCCAACAGTGGCCAATCTAGGTCATACGTACCTAGCAGTTTCCCCAAAAGACACAGGTTCTACAATGCTTGTACTGGGTCAAGCAGTGATATCCTGGGTCCATGTTTCTATAAAGTATTACACTGGCTTCCAGAAAATAATGCTACACAATGAAACAATTCATTTAACTCACAGACTCACAGTGATGGAGAAGCCTGCAGTGGTTATCCTGAGTTACCTTCAAACTGCTTTGGGAAAGGGGTGTCTATATTACTCCTCACTCACTGAATCATCTGATAGGTTCTCTTGTTTCAGCAAACTAAATGAAAAAAACTTCACCAAAGCCAAACTTAATGTCATTGCTCTTTAACTAGTCATAGGAATTTTTAGTATGTCTCAGAACGTAGACGTGTCACCCAGGGCTGCGCGAGTGGTGTGGCCGCACAGGACGCAATCACAGAAGGGGTGCTGATATCATCACTGGGCTTCCAGGAAGCTCAGAAAGCGCGAATTACTAAATGTGGCTAGGTGGAAGGGGGGGGACCCCAGACTTGTTAGTCGCACGGAGCACATTTCTAGCTTGGTATAGCCCTGTGTGTCATCTCCTCAACCAGTCAAGTCAGAATTTGGCAGGGTATTTACCCAGCTTCTCAGGTCCTCTGAGGGAATCCCCTTTGCTTAATTAGTGATAGTTCAGCTCTCCCCATCACCATGACTCCAAATAATTCTTCATTCTGCATTGTCCCGTGATCCCACACCTGGGTCTTTCCTTTGTAGTATAGTTTTGTTTTCTGAAAGGAGATGAAAGAAAGCCCGAGGTGCCTCTATGATAAAGAATTGGTTACTAGAAGACACTGAAGCCAAGAGAACTTCTGAGTCGGTCATCCTATCTGGTACTGCTTCGCTCTGCAACTTGTATCAGGCCTTTCATGTACTCATACACAGCCAAGAATGAATACCTGAGGATGGGATCATTGAGAAGCTATCAATTTCAGAAATAGGTGCTATTCAAGAACTTATGGGGTTAATTGGATATGTAGGCGACATAATTTTAGACATCATGATTCACTACCTAAGTTCAGCCCACACCATACATCAGGTAGAGAACATCATTATTTATCTGTAAAATAAGCAGGCATTCTGCAGGATAATCTCATGGGATTGTTCCGTTGGCCTAGTAGAACTATCTGTATCTCTTTGATGTAGAACTATCTTTATCATCTCAGTAACGTTATCTTTTTTTCCATTTTTTAACACGTCATACCTTAACAATGCAACTCAAAATAACTAGAGAGGTCAAGAGCACACAGCTTCTTGGCACTTGGAGGCAGAAGTACGAAATGTACTTTTCAGAGGCTTGTTTTCATCAGAAAATGTGTTAAAAAAATCTAACTAGTTGTACTACTCCTGTTATAGCTTGTCTTGGAACATACAGCTGGATACCAGATTGATGAGGCTGCTGCCACCTAACCTGAAGAGAGCTCTCATTGCTCTGGTGTATTCAGTGTTTAAGAAGACCAGTATTAGCAATTCAGTTTGACTTGGACGGGATGTTGACGTAGAAATGCCGTGCCTTGATTGACTCTACTACTGGGTAATAAGGCACTAGTGGAGGAGGTCCTTGACAATGCGCACAAGAGGATTTAATGAAAAAAGCTTGTTCTTTTCTCTGGTCAAACATTGTCTGGGAAACTGTGGAACTTCCCCTTCTAGCGAGGCTCAACTTGTCCTGAGCTGTGCTGAGGTGAGGGTTATATGAGAAGGTGCTCCTTCTCTAGGCAGTTCACATGCAAGATTGCTTCACATAGTTGTTTAAATATTTGTTCATCTTCACGACTCAGTCTCTGGAACGGCATCAGCAAAGTTAAGTTTAATTCCTGAAGACAACAGGCTAAACTGTCACAAAGAACAGCAGTTTCACATGAAGTATGATTTTCTACCTTCACTTTTTCTGCATTTTAACTGATGCCATCAACTAAGCAGCAGGTATTCATCCTATAGGCACGGTTGATTTTGGGAGGGGAGGGAGCAGCACCACAAAGGACCCCTTGGTGAAATTAAGTAACTTTGCTGAGGTGCCAGACCCCACTCCTTGTGGGTATGAAAGACAGAAATGATGCAGACTCTGGGCTCTGGAATTTAGTGAAATAAGGCCTTATTGAAAAAGGACTTTTCCTAAAATAAGCTTGGTTGAATGTGACCCTGAGCATGCTGTGTGGTAAAATGTATACTATAGGGAGAACACATCTCTTTTCTTATACAAATAATCTCAGTCACATCTTCCAGAGTCAACACGTCACAGGATTAATGACTTTGACCAGGGGCAGCTCTCCCAGTCTTCCCTGTGTCCCTTCCTAATTCATACTGTCACCTCTTGTCCAAGAGATGCCCAATCAGTCTGTTAATGTATTACAGAAATAATCCATGACTCTAAGCAATCACTTTTCTTCATCTCTTATAGCAATTCCGAAATTGCATTTAAGAAACCAAAACAATCAATAAATTGGTTTCAACATTTGCTCTCATATTGCTGGCCGAAACTAAAGCAGAACGGCTAATGAAAAGTAGCCCAAGAGCCCAGCCATCTTTTCTCAACTGGGTTCACCGAATTCTCGCTACTCCTTAGCAGCACACTGGCACATCCAAAGAGATACTTTCAACCACAACACTTCTTACTGCATTTAATCCTTCCAGTGGTCTTGAAAGTGGCCCAATGCACACACAGAAACTTGAGATGATGATCTCGACATGTCCTCAGCATGACTGTTTTGGGCAATAGAGCAATGATGGTTTTATGCCTAGAGCAATGGAACCCTAGGAACAGGGCACCAGGCAGCTTGGCTACAGGTTCAGTGAGGCAGATGTTCCAAGCATCTGGAGCCTCAATTATAACCCTGGAGGCTATAAACCACTCCATCCCCTAAAGAGTCTAAAAGCTGAAAACCAGGTGTCATTCTGTCTCATAAAATGTATGCACCTTGGTTTGAAATGTCCACAATTTCCACTGAAATTTATCACAGTCTAGATACAGCATATTGGAGCATGCAGCATGAGTTCTACATCTCGAATCCGGTACTCTTACTGCGCTCGTCAGACTGGATACGCCGTATGTTACACTTTCTATCATATCATATTAACTTGATTGCCATTTAGTACATGAGGTTGCATGGTACTTTGAAGGGTAATGGTTTGTTGCACGTCAATGCTGTTTGAAGGAAGAATACAGTTCTGAGTGCTACAGACATTATAGAAATGAAGGAAGCAGAAGAAAGAGAAGTGAAACCCATTACATTAGCCCCCTGCAGCCCTTTTAGCCGAGCCCCTCGGAAACAGCAGAGAAAGAACAGTCTTGGAGAAAATCAAGCTCTGAGTCACCGAAAATCATTTTGACCTCTAGAGACTGGGAAGTGGGAAATATTTAGCGTTTGTTGACTTCATAGAATACTAGCGTAAATGGCCGCTGACATGCATAAAATTAGGGCGGGGTTACTTATATGTGCTGTAGAGTAGATTTGAATGAGAGTGCAGATCTTATGCATGTGCACCTGTATTTCATAAAATATGCACATAAATGTGTGCTTCATCCAAGCTCCACCAATGTACACACCAACAGTGAGAGTACACCCAAGGGGTTCCAAGCATCTACTTACAAAATCATGCCCGCGTCATTTACACATACAAGTGCTCACTTACACTTATCAGTGACTAGACTACTGCAATTTATAAGCGTACATTTCCATGGCTTCTTCTAATATTAGCCTCACTCGGTTCCATGCAGACACCCTGCTCTACATCTCAGACTTTCCTAACACAAGTTTAGCGCAGACCTTTGGCACAGTAATGCAGGAAGCAAACGGCATAAAATCTCAGTGCTACACAAAGGGAGCGAGACAAACACATGTGCACAGGGTCTGGCACCGCTTCACAAGCTGGATTGCTTTAAATAAAAAGGTCATCTGAAGTAAAGGTTTGCACTTCAACTCAAATGACCAAACCCCGCAGTTGCAATCCCTCCCCCCCCCCCCCCCCACCAAATGTGATCCTTCCTCCAAACCAAGAAAATGCCCTTTTGTCCTAGTGGCCCTTACCCCCACACTTACATCCATCTGAACCAAGAAAATAGCCCCTACCGCCCACCCCTCTGAACTCCCTCAGAAACATCGGGATCCCCCCAGTACATTAAAAGTTGGGAGATGGGAAATTTCACTCCCACAGTTTCACTCCCACACAGTAATATTGCGGCACCTGACCCTGCATGATGCATCCTCGGATGCACCAGGTAGGGTGGGTCTGCTATATAAGGCAAAAATTACCTTATATGGCAGAATGAACCCCCCTTAGGGTGCATCCTGGGACAGTTGACCTCACAGTGTGCATCCCAGGATGCCCCCTGGGCGGGTAAGGAATATTTGCCTTATATAGAAGTCTTGTTCCAGACAAATCCATCATTTAAGGGTTTATAGAGCAATATCACCAATAAAAATAGAACAATTGCCCAAATTAATGCAAATACTGATATAATCTATTTTCATATACCAAAAGTATGATCACAAAACCATTATCAAAAAATGTGTTGTTATCTCAAAAAGCATATAATGATATTTTTTTTAATTTAAATTTTATACCATTTACATAATATTCACAAAGCAAATATATGCAATTCCATGCAAATACATAACAGGGGAAATGGCAAGAAATCCAAACATAATCAAAGAAGGAAATAGAGAAAAAAGAGAAAAAAAGATCTCAAACATTTACAAAACCATATCCCCTATTAAACATCTGGTCCCCCATAGGACAACCTCAATAAGGTTCCAACAAAGAAATATAGACTAAACAAACAGGATAACCTGAATCATCTTATGAGCAAAGAATAATATACATGGCAGCCAATACGGGAGTTAACCCTCACCCCCACTTCCTTTGCCTGAAGAAATTTCAACAGTTGTACAGGTTCAAAAAACAGAAAATGTTTAGTTTGATATAACAAAGCACACTTACATGGATACCTCAATTTAAATTGGGCACCCAGGGCAGTGACTCTCTGGCGTAAAGCCAGAAATTCTTTCCGCCTCTTCTGGGTGTCCCTCGACAAGTCAGGAAATACTAAAATTTTTGAACCCATAAACAAGGAAGAAGATAATCTGTGGAAATAAAGCCTAAGGACCGTATTGCGGTCGGATTCAAAAGCAAAGCTGACCAGCAAAATTGCCCTGGAGGTCACAACTTCCAAAGAAGACTCTAAAAATTCAGACAATTCCAACTGTCCCTGTCCGTCCCTCTCCCCTGGGCCCCCTGCAGCCACAGTATCAGAAACAACAGCAACATACTGAACCCTAACAATAGGTGGTAAATTATCTGAGGGCATTAGGAGAACCTCAGTGAGGTATTTACGAATAAGAACCAGGGGTTCCAGCAACGGTGACCTAGGAAAATTTAAAAAGCGCAAATTATTCCTCCGTATTGAATTGTCCATATATTCTAACCTCCTTAATGCAATTAAACGTTCCTTGGAAACTGTCTCACCCACAGAACACAATTGTTCCACTTTAGTCTCCAGAACTGCTAACTTTTCCGCCTGCTCTGCACACTTTGCTTCCACAGCAGCACAGCGTCCTTTAACCAACGGAAATTCTTGTGATAAAGCGCCCACCACAGGAGCAAAGGTTGCATGGAGAGATGAAATCGCCTCCCATAAGCAGTCCAAAGTCACCTTCGCTGGTTTCTTCAATCCGCAAACCACCCGCATCTCACTCGCTCCTGGTAAAGGGATTTTCCGTCGGGCACCTCCCGAAACTTCCGCGTTGGAGTACCCCTTCTCCACCACTCCAGCGTTAACATCACCAGAGCACGACGCCATCGGAGAGGAGGAGCCCCCAAGCACGGCTTCAACCTCTTGACCCAGAGGTACTCCCGCGTCTGCTCCCTCCTCCCGACCTCCACAGGGTTGCGGCGGCCACAGCTGGACTGGACTGAGATCCACTCCATCACTGCTCAGCTCCTCCAAACCACCCGGAAGAGCCGCTGTAGCCATGTCAGCCGGTTGCAGGGTGCAAAAGGCTACTATCGAGGGTTGCGCCAAGCCACCCGAGGGTGTCGAGGTTACCGGGGGCTTCGCTGTAGTTTGCTTCCTCTTCTTCCCCATTGGCGCGGCAACCAACTCGCAGCCTCTCCGCACTCAAACAGCCAGCATCTACTCATCCGCCATCTTGGAACCATAATGATATTTTTTTGTTAAGGATCTGGGTCTCAGAATGAATGGGGGAGGGTAGCTACAGGCCACAGTTGCTGAAAAGCCTGAGAAATCCCTTACCCCTTCCTTACATCAAGGACCCTTGCAATCCATTTTTTCTTTTTTTACCTAAAAGTCCAGTAAATAACTAATTATTGAAATTATTGAAAAGCAGATTTAAGGAATTTATGAGCTCTGCAGACTCTTTTCAGCTTATGACATCTGATGAAACTTTTCGTCGTTAATGATATTTTAAAGAAGAGACTTCTGACTTTCAAAAGAAATCCAAACAACTTATCTGTTAGTAATCAGAAGAAATCAGAACCAGCCTCTTAGCTCCCGACGCAGACTAATAGCGCTGTTGCGTTTCACCGCTGCCGCGGTTTCATCGGGGGAAGTGTTACTCTCTCGGCGTGTCATGCAAGTTGTTTTTAAATCTCAGTAAATGGCTTCAAAAAACAGAAAATATAAATCAGTATTAGAATGCATGTTAATAACAGATATGGTAAGGATCGGTCCCTTTACTTATATAGACCAAATGTAAGGCTAACTGTTGAATTTCACAAACAAAGCTGAAGACTTTACCTTACAAAGTGAGGATCAAAGACAAAAAACGCCGCGCATGCGTGTCAAAGCACATACACGGCCCTCTTATAGGCAGTTAAAAGGAGGAGGAGGGAAACCCAACCAATCCACTGTCCGTTCCCAAAAAATTTTTTTTTATTAAGTGGATTAAATAGTCGACTATACCATCCTAGAAGGCAGCCATCTGATAAATACATTCTACGTTATTCTGGTGAAAACCTGTTTTACATACACACTGACCAATCTATTTGGGAATTGAGTCCTCCAGGGCTGACTGTTTGTAGACGGTAGATCCAACGTTGTTCATTCAATAACAGACTTTGGCTTCTGGTTTTACCTGTCGACCCCTTAAGGGTCTGATCTATACAAAAACAACGAAGCTGATCGAACTGGTGGTGTAAAGCAAGACAATGAGCCACTATCGGCGCTTCCAGTTTCTGACAGTGGAGGCAACTACGATGTTCTCCCATACGTATTTTAAATGTTCGAGTTGTTTTGCCTATGTATAGAAGCTGACAGGGACATTGTATAGCATACACCACAAACGTGGAGGTACAGTCTGTCTGGTTGCGTATGGAATATGTAATCCCATGGTAGACAAATTGTGTGAGTTCCAAGGTGATACTACAAATAGCACAGTCTCCACATTTGACATGGCCAGTCGGAACAGTTGCGGTATCTGAGAATGTAGTGTGGTGGGGTTGGCGTAATTCTGTGGGACTCAATAATTCTTTAAGGTTTTTATTGCATTGCCAAACACATCGAATGGATTTATTTTCCAATCCTGGTAAATGGCTAAGAATGTTACTATGCCGGTATAAGATCTTCTTCAATTTCATACTTATAGGAGAAAATTTAGAAACGAAATTAATATGATCTTCTTAACATTTTCTGAACGCTTCTCCTGTAATAACAGAGTCTGGTTGTTGAATAGTGCATGGGTGTAAGCTTGTTGCACTACCTCTCTCGGGTATCCTCGATCATAAAAAATCTTTTGCAGATGTTTTGAATAGAACCGAAATTCTTGTAAATCTGAGCAGTTTTGTCGGAAACGCAAAAATTGGGAAAACGGTAAACTATTTTTAAGCGGAATGGGATTTGCACTTTTGTAATGCAATAATGTGTTTCTGGCTACTTCCTTCTTGAATACAGTGGTTTCCCATGATGATGTACCTCTGCGAATTACTAAATCAAGGTATGTAATACTATCAGAAGCACTGGTGCTAGTAAAACGTATATTGGGATCACACTGATTGAGCCATTGATAGAACACCTGAAATTGAGCTTCGGAGGCTGTCCACAGCATAAATACATCGTCTATGTAGCGGCCCCAGAATGGAATAAATTGCCAAAATTCAGATGAATATAGCCACTTCTCCTCAAACTCAGCCATAAATAAATTGGCTACCGATGGGGCTACCGTGGCCCCCATTGCAGCCCCAGCTGTCTGCTGGTATAAAACCTTTTCAAACAGAAAAAAATTCCAAAAAAGAACCAACTGGGCTATACGCTCCAACATTAACAATTGAGCTCCTGACAGATCCTTTCTAGCATGTAGGGCAGTCATCACACTAGATAACGCCGCTGTTTGGGGAATAGAAGTATAAAGCGATACCACATCAAGAGTTATCAGTAGTGTTGTTGGATCTGCTGCTAACTGATCATATTGAGATAATTGCTGGAGAAAATGCGTCGTGTCCCGGACGTAAGAGGGGATTGATCGTAATAACGGTCTTAAATAAGAGTCTAAAAAGGTGGATAGTGGCTCAAGCAGAGTGCCCCTTGTTGAAACAATGGGGCGGCCTGGCGGGTTATTAAGCTGTTTGTGAATTTTAGGCACTAAATAAAACTTAGCAAAACTGGGATCGGGCACATTCAAATAATTCCATTCTTTCTTTGTCAAGAACTTGTCTCGTAATGCTTGTGTTGTTAATTGTTTAATGATCTCCTGTAACTCTGAAGTAGGGTCTTGGCTCAAAATCAAATAAGTAGAAGCATCAGACAACTGACGTTGGGCCTCTTCAAGATAGTGCACACGATCTTGGAGGACAATTGCTCCTCCCTTATCTGCCCTCCGAACCACTAAGTCGGTACATGCCATCAATGAAGACAAAGCCTCCTTCTCTTCCCTTGAGAGAGTATTGTGCATAAGGCGGGAATTACGTTCTAGTTGACAAACGTCTCTCAACACCAGATCTCGATACAGTGATAGAGGGGCTGGGACAGGACCAGGCGGACTCCAGGTGGAGGTGAGGGGCAGCTGTATTCGTCCCGGTAAAGCCTCTTCAATAGATGACTCAATAGGAGAACCAAGAGCTGGAACTCCGGAAAAGTGCATTTTTAAATGTAGTTTACGCATAAAGCGTTCGAAATCCAAACGAAACTGGAACTTATCGTGTTTAATGCTTGGTATATATGAAAGGCCTTTATTTAAAAGGCTAAGCTGCGTGTCCGAAAGGGAAAATGAAGAAATATTTATAACTAGGGACTGGTCCAGTGTTGTTCTTAAACTTTGTGACGTGGGGAAACTCTGTTCTGCCACTTGGGCTTTTCTTTCGATTTGTCTTTCTTGCGTTTGGAATCTGACTCTCCGTCGTCTAAAAAATCATTCTTAGCACTTCTAGTGGACCCAGTGGATTGAGAATCTTCTGATTGGGTGTCAAAATCTACTTTCCGACGTGATATTTTTGCTTTTCTTTTGGGATTCATCCACGGGTAGACATATCCAGTGGTATGATCAGCTTGATCTCGTGCTAATTTCTGCATTATAAGTTTTTTAGTTTCATCTCGAACCTTTTCCACCTGTATATTTCGTTCACTTGTATGTTTAGAAAATCTCTCTGGCGATGTCAAGTCCTTTAATTTTTCCAAATATGTTTTGACTTCAGATTGTAAGTCTTCCAGAAGTGGTTTAATAGCCTCTACCAATAATACCATTAAATCCCTGGAACACTTTGTGAGAACTTGATTCCATTTAGTTACAAACTCAGAATCAGTCTGAAACATCTTAGGTTCCTTGTATACTCGAAGTCCACGGGGTATATTCTTAGCCATTTACCAGGATTGGAAAATAAATCCATTCGATGTGTTTGGCAACGCAATAAAAACCTTAAAGAATTATTGAGTCCCACAGAATTACGCCAACCCCACCACACTACATTCTCAGATACCGCAACTGTTCCGACTGGCCATGTCAAATGTGGAGACTGTGCTATTTGTAGTATCACCTTGGAACTCACACAATTTGTCTACCATGGGATTACATATTCCATACGCAACCAGATAGACTGTACCTCCACGTTTGTGGTGTATGCTATACAATGTCCCTGTCAGCTTCTATACATAGGCAAAACAACTCGAGCATTTAAAATACGTATGGGAGAACATCGTAGTCGCCTCCACTGTCAGAAACTGGAAGCGCCGATAGTGGCTCATTGTCTTGCTTTACACCACCAGTTCGATCAGCTTCGTTGTTTTTGTATAGATCAGACCCTTAAGGGGTCGACAGGTAAAACCAGAAGCCAAAGTCTGTTATTGAATGAACAACGTTGGATCTACCGTCTACAAACAGTCAGCCCTGGAGGACTCAATTCCCAAATAGATTGGTCAGTGTGTATGTAAAACAGGTTTTCACCAGAATAACGTAGAATGTATTTATCAGATGGCTGCCTTCTAGGATGGTATAGTCGACTATTTAATCCACTTAATAAAAAAAATTTTTTTGGAACGGACAGTGGATTGGTTGGGTTTCCCTCCTCCTCCTTTTAACTGCCTATAAGAGGGCCGTGTATGTGCTTTGACACGCATGCACGGCGTTTTTTGTCTTTGATCCTCACTTTGTAAGGTAAAGTCTTCAGCTTTGTTTGTGAAATTCAACAGTTAGCCTTACATTTGGTCTATATAAGTAAAGGGACCGATCCTTACCATATCTGTTATTAACATGCATTCTAATACTGATTTATATTTTCTGTTTTTTGAAGCCATTTACTGAGATTTAAAAACAACTTAATTGTTTGTATAGTTTTGGTTTTTTGTCACTTTATTTGTCTATGCCTTTATTCTTTATACTTGCTTTTCTATTTTACTTTGGCGTTCTTTTCATTATTTGTGCATTGCTAACCTTTTTATTGTACACCGCTTTATGTTACGACGGAAAGCGGTTTATCAAATTTTAAATAAAGATAAAAGATAAAGATAAAGATGACACGCCGAGAGAGTAACACTTCCCCCGATGAAACCGCGGCAGCGGTGAAACGCAACAGCGCTATTAGTCTGTGTCGGGAGCTAAGAGGCTGGTTCTGATTTCTTCTGATTACTAACAGATAAGTTGTTTGGATTTCTTTTGAAAGTCAGAAGTCTCTTCTTTAAAATATCATTAACGACGAAAAGTTTCATCAGATGTCATAAGCTGAAAAGAGTCTGCAGAGCTCATAAATTCTTTAAATCTGCTTTTCAATAATTTCAATAATTACAGTTATTTACTGGACTTTTAGGTAAAAAAAGAAAAAATGGATTGCAAGGGTCCTTGATGTAAGGAAGGGGTAAGGGATTTCTCAGGCTTTTCAGCAACTGTGGCCTGTAGCTACCCTCCCCCATTCATTCTGAGACCCAGATCCTTAACAAAAAAATATCATTATGTGCTTTTTGAGATAACAACACATTTTTTGATAATGGTTTTGTGATCATACTTTTGGTATATGAAAATAGATTATATCAGTATTTGCATTAATTTGGGCAATTGTTCTATTTTTATATAGAAGTCTGACCCCACCCAGTACATCCTAGGATGCACGCATAGGGTTAGGTGCTGCCATTATTCAAGATGGTGGCACAGGAGGGGAGATTGGGCATCACCCCTTTCCCCCTGACTTTTAAGGTACTGGGGGATTTCATATTGCCAGGGGATTTGGGGTGGGGGGGAGGAGCCACTGGGCCATCAAGCTATTTTCCCTGTTTGTGGGGAGATCGTGTTGCGAGGTGAATCATGATTGGGGGGCTGGGGTTTGGTCATCTGAGGTGAAGTTGCCAAACTTCACCTCAGATTATCTTTGTGCTCCCCTGCTGCATCTTTATGTCTGTCTGAAGCTGACGTAAGGATCCAGCATCAAAAGAAGGGTAAACTGCACTAAGTTTCAGCACAGTTGCTATATCAGGAGCAATTAAAAAGTCATTATTTTGTGTGTGATTTTCCGGCTCTAGTATGCTTTCTGCACCAGGGAGCAAGTCTAGTGCAGGAAAATCTCTAGCAAAATGCACTGCTGTAGTGAGCTGACTGTCTGTTACAATTACCCTGATTTCACTCTCTCCACCTGCCCCTTCCCCACTTTGCTTCTTGTACTCTAGGGCATGTGACTATAAAGGCATAGTCACAGGTGGGCCTAGGTGTGCTGTGGCCCCACCACATTTTGAGGCAGGCCCACCAGTCAGTGGCAGGAAACATGGAGAGAGGAGAATCATAGGTGGTGTCAACAGCGGCACTGTTCAGTGCCCCTCCATGTTCAGCTCAAGCCCCACCAAAAAGTGAATTCTGCCTCTTCCACTATTTGGTGGCATCTCTGTCTCCCCTGAGGAGGTAGCCAAGGATCTCTCGCACCTCTTTTTTCATAAAGTCACTGCAGAACTCCATTATAATCACTATTGCCATTTTCTTTTGACCCAGAACATTAAAGTGAAAAGTCAAAGGATTAATACAGCCAATTTTTGTATTTAGTTTAAAAGGCCTACTTACCAAACAATCGAGGAGGCTACTTGGATAGCAGGAGAGAACATTTCATTATATCCTGTAAGAAACGACATTAGGTCAGCTGCAGTGATTCGCGTGGAGGAGCCTGCCAGTTTCTTCCCCTTCTCCAGGCATTCACATCAGTTTCCTGCCCATTTATGCCTTAAATCATTCATAGCCATGGAATCGGGGCTCAAGAAGACAAAACTATGTCCCATAAATATTTGATTGATGAAATTTGTGTCTAACAGTTTTAATCCACTAACAAAACAGTTCCAAAAATGTGATGCAGAGTGTTTCAAACATCAGTCATATACAGTGGGGGGTCAACATTACTGGCACTTCTGCAGTTCTACCCATTAACATCCAATATCTCCTAAAACAAAAGTGGCCAGTGAAATGGCTTTTGGACTACATATGCACACATATTTGACACATAAAAGAATCAAATATAACAAGACCAATTAAAAAAAAGGAAATAGTAGGAAATAGTATAAAAACTGGAACAATGCCAGGACATTTATTATTTATTTACTTTTATATACCGCGCTCTTTGAAATCAGTGCGGTTTACATGTAACGACATGATTATTCAAAACCAATGAAAACGCAAAGTCCACTCAAAATATATTCCAAAAACAATTCCAAAGTAGACCAAAATTAGCCTATCAGCTAGCACACAGCATTTTTTGTTGGAATATTTGTCATGAGGAATATTACCTCTTCTAACAAATTTTCCTATCAATCATTTTAAGGTTTACCTAAAAAAAAATGGTGACCCTTTCCTACATACTGTATGTGTGTCAAAACAACCATGTGTGACCCACCAAACAAACAGTACTGTGAAACTGAAAAAGAACACCCAGCGTCATATGTAATGTAGTAATTAAAATGACATATCTGATTCCCAACATGGTGAATAGATGTCCTCCAATAACCTGGGGCTTAATCTGCTCCCGAATAGCTGTAGATATTCATTCAGAAACCAGCTCCCACTTGGTAATTCAACTCCAGCTCCCAGCATTTCTATTGTCAAGAACAGCTCTCAGCATAGTCAAATAATCTCCACCAATATCACGAACACAGAACTGCATTTAGAACTGACCCTCATTCAAGCTCTGTATCAACGCTCCATTGGAAAGAACTTGTATCGCCACTCCACTGAAAAGGCCTTGTTGCCAAAATGTTACATAGACGAAACTATGAGCATAGCCTGCCTAAATGAATATCAGGCCCTAAGCTTATAAAGGAAAAAGCACCCTTCCTACAGTTAAATATGTTGGAGGTTCCATAATGTTGTGAGGCTGCTTTGCTGCCTCAGGAACTGGAGGCCTGGAATGCATTAAAGGAATCATGAAGTCAGAGGACTACCAAGATATTTTGGAGGGAAATGTGCTAGCTAGTGTCAGACAGCTAGGTCTGAGTCGAAGGTCATGGGTCCTCCAGCAGGACAATGACCCAAAACATATATCCAAAAGTTCAAAAGAATAGTTAAAAAGGAACAAATGGACTGTTTTAAAATGGCCAGCAATCAGTCCTGATCTCAATCCAGTCGAGAACCTTTAGAAAGAGCTGAAATCTGCCATTGGTAAAAGAAATCCTGGAAATATTCATGAGCTAGAACAAATCACAGGTGTAGAGTGGGAGAAACTACCAGCAGAGAGACATACAAAACTTACAGATGACTACAAGAAATGTTCAGAGGCCAATAGAATTTACCTGCTGCTTCGGGAGAACTGTACAGCGTAACTTTTTAATGAACTCATGTCCAAGTAAAGACCCCAGTACTGATAGCATTCCTGTGTGGAATACCCCAAACATCTGGGTCTTATTAGAACCTGCAAAAGGAACGTAAAAAGGTGTGGTGACGTCAGAGAATGCAAAACCACTCAGTCTCCTCGTTTAAATCGTTAATTTAAATATCCAGTGTTGTTCCAAATGCACTAATTAATGTTCTTTCGTGCCACCCATACTTGACTTTACTTGGACATGAATTCATTGAAAGTTACATTGTACCTGAAGCAGCCGGTAAATTCTGTTGGTGAAACTCGAGTTGAGCATCGTCACAGCTTCTTCTGCATAGTGGAAGAGTCTCAGCACTGCATTTCACCAGAGTTAAGTACCTCTTTTGGCAATCTATGGAAGTATTTTTAACTGCAAAATTTAGTTTAAAAAATGAAAAAAATATGTGAAATGGTAAAGGACCAATGAATAAAACTCACGGGAGTAGCCTATAGCTTATTTTTATTGACAGAGCTGTTTAGCAACTCGTACTGAAGTCCTTTTATCACTATAATTTATCTTTAAGCGTTAGCATTCCTAGGAGTAGCAGGAATAATATTGAGTGGTGATTAAATATAACAGTATGGATCGGCATATAACATTACTGAACCTAATAAAGATATTTCTCTGAGGCGTAATGCTAAGAATGCAGCCATAAAAAGGTTTTAATTAGGACCAGATGGGGTCTGCTGCCACAATAATGGAGTGGACCCAGGCAGTGCCAAACTCTCTGCATCAGCAATATCACCCAGTCTTACTGAGGGCTTTCCCATATTCTGATGGTCCCAAAGGGTGGCCACCAGTTCCCTGGTGACTCTATGTACAATTTACCTAACATACAACTCTTATCTGTGTTGGCCGCAAAGCAATCCACTGTCAGTCACATTGAGAAATGCTTCTCTTGCCTGCTTCAGAGCCAGATTTATGCATCTGTGCACCCGTGTTCCTCTGCTGCATATGCACTACAGGGAAGAGCCTGCACAGGAAGAACTGAACCCCCAAAGCCCGGTAATGCCTCCATGGCTGACTCATGCTTGACTCAGTTGACTCCTGCCTACACACTCTCAGGCTGAAAAGGCTCGCAAAAAATAATTATCCCTGCTCTGAAAAGAGATTCTACAGAGAGAATACCCCCTTGTCTACCCTGCAAAGACATATTTTGCCTACCCAGTTTAATATCAACCAAAGGGTCAACTAGCAACTGACCATGAATAAACGATACAGCAGTGCAAGATTTGCAATATCAGACCTGCCTATTGCGACAAAATTACTGACTGGTAACAATGATGGTGAGACTTCAAGGTGCTGATTTTCTGAGAAGCCGCATAAAGATGCGCATCACTTAAGTGCGTATGTCACTTATTTTGAAGGACTTCTGCATGTGAATGAGCACTTGCATGCATGCATTAGTTAGCTGCTATTCTGCAAGCATGCGCCTATCTCTTATTTGCATACTTTCAGTGTGGACATGCACCAGGGTGGAGTTTGGTTGGAACATAGGCAAAGCGCAAATTTACACACGTAAGTTATAAAATACCATAACTTATGTACGTTTCTGAAAAACATAAGCACGGGCATTTATGCCTGCCATAGAGCATAGTTTGATGCATATTCTTACATCCTATTTTTATAAAGAAAAGTATGCAAGAACTTCTCTTTATAAAACAGGCTCCAAGTGTGCATGTGGCAAAGCGTGTTAAGTCTGCTGGAGTTTATACATTACCCTCTGAATGTAAAAATCTGAGAGATCTCGATTACCTAGTCTACACGGCAGCCATTGAGAAATGTGACATTCTAGAATAAGTAACATATCTAAACAAAACTCATATTACCATTTGTGACTTTAACAGTCATGGTAACAACTAGGTAGACAACACTAGCAATAAAAATTGGGTGGAAGAAAACCAAATAAGCCTGATGTATGACCCCACATTTCCAAACTCTTTCAAGGGTAGACCCTGATCTTACCTGTATGAGGAATAATATGACAGCAAGCTGCAAGGTAGCCATGATTCCCATCCCACGCTCCCAACAGTGCCCATCGCCAGAACACAAAAGACAACAGCATTTCACTCTCATTCCATCTTCCAAATAGTGAATTGATAGAACTTTTGCAGGCTACCTCAATTAAGTGGTAGTAGACATAAAACCTAATCCATAAAGCTACAAAGAGTTTGTCAAAGTAGTAGAACACACTGCCAGAAAATGAAATTCAGAATACCATGGATTAAACACAAAGGACCCCTTAATGACAAGAGGATGCGAACAAAGCGTCAGATGACCTGCAGAGAGCAGATGTTCAGCTCAGAACAGAAATGGAATGAGTCTTGTGCTTTCAAGAAGGCAAGAGAGGACCTGCATGAAGAGGCAGTTACAACCTTCAACACCTTACTGGGCAGACTGGGTTGGCCATTTTCATTTTTATCTGCTTCATGTTACATCCCACAAGGCTACAGAAGGAACTGTATAGCTGGTCATGTGATGGGTAAATGTATAAACTGGCACCCAATTAGCACAATCTATTGCCCGTCACCTTTATGTGTGCTTGACTTTATGCAATAAGGCACCAATTGTAAACGTACAATTACTTAGCTGGTGTAAATGACCATACCTATTCTTTGCAATTGTGCATGTAAATTAAACAATTCTATAATCAATGTGCCCAATGCTCTACCCAAACTCCACCCATGTGCACACCCAGACTGCAAAGACATATGATGCAAACAACGTAAGTACTTTTATGATAGTCTGTATTTTATAAGCAGCTATTTATGCATGTAAATGACTAAAATTCTTGGCTTTAGGTGTGTTATTTGCGCATAAATCTAGGAGGCTCTTTATAAAATTACACCCCTTAACACTCAGCTTGGCCACTGTACACAATTACATGCAAATGTTTAACATTGATCCTTTTGCATATTTATACCTTAAAATAGGAGAGCTTGCCACTGGGTTGGCAAAAGATGAACACAAGTTATGGCAGGAACTAATGCAGAATAGTATTAAACTTTGGTCTATAGTCAAGAAGTAATGCAACTATCAAGAAAAGGTAGCAGAACCCAACAATGCCACAGGTAATCAGGCAGCACGCGAAGAAGATAAGTTATCTAACGGCATTTTAGCAGGTACATGGTGGTATGTGTGCGCTAAATACCTCTTATGAAGTTACTCTATGCATATGGATGCAAGCGACTTCTGGGATGGAGATTCAGTGGAACGGGATTTATTTATTTGATTTATTTAACGGGTTTTATATACCGCTTTCTCGTCAATTCAAAGCGGTTTACATATAACAGTTATAGCAACGAGCTTTACATAGAACAGAGAGTTACAACTAGGAGGGTTGCATGGGGTATAAAGAATACATTTAAATTATCAACTATATACAGAAATGTAGGAGAATGTTATTATGTTGACGAGGAGCGATATGATTCAATGAGAGATACTGGTTATTGTGTTGCTTCCAGTGAAGTCTTATGATTCGTTTCTTCAAAGGTGGGACCATAGGATTCCATGAAGAGGTGGGTCTTTATGGTTTTTCTGAAGTCTAGTAAGTCTTTGATTGTACGTAATGTGCTGGGTAGCTCATTCCACAGATGGGGAGCATAAAGGGAGAAAGCTCTATTGCTGGTGGAGTGTTTTGATGTTCTGAAGCTTGCCGGTGTTTCTGAGGTGTTGTCATCGGCTCGTCTTCTTGTTGTGGTTGGACGGGTTCTTCTGATCAGTTCTTCAAGGGTAAGTGGGGACAGGTTATAATTATAATTTTCAAAATCTTAAATATTTTTGTATTTAGTATGTATGTCTGCGTATACTATACATGCCTGCTCTCAAGCAGATGATAATGTATGCTAGTTTCTCTTACCTGTAAGTTCTATAGAATTTGTGTAAGTATTTTATAAAGACACATATTCAGCTACAAAGAGGTGCCTTCTCGCCTTCTCAACTAGGCCACCTGTGTGTCTTTACAAAATCCTAGGGACAAAGTGGCAAAACTCACACCTAGAAGGAAGTTGCAGATGTTTGCACTGCTCAGGTGCAGGCATGAATGTTTACAAAAATTTATAAAATGCATCCATAAATTGCAACTCCGTTTGCTCTCCATCCAAACTCCATTCCTGAACATGTTTACACAGGGGTCACGTAAAAGTGTGTTCTTTCTTATCACCATGTGTAATCCCTGGAATAACTTTATAAAAATCCTTTAGTATGCAGAAAAAGACCTTTGTGAGCAAAAAAATAATTATAAAATTACTCCCTAAATATATAAAAATAGCATCCCAGTCACACCTGCTTCATTGGTGTTGTACTCCACCAGTCTATCTAGATTGTTTCAGAGATTAGATACTTGCGATTCATTCTTGATTCATCTCTGTCTTTGCGTCCATAGATAAATGCTCTTCTTCGGGCAGCATCTTATAAATTACGACTTGTTTGAAGGCTCCATTGTGTCTTGAAAACAGCCGATTTTCATATGGTTGTAGTTATTAGTTTTGCCAAACCTAGATTATTGTAATTTTGATATATCTTGGTTTACCTCAGGTTTTGATAAAATCACAACTGACCCAAAATGCAGGGGATAAATTGATTGTTGGTTTACCTAAATTTGAGCATGTTTCTCAGGTTATGGATAAATTGCACTGGTTTTGAGCTTATTTCGCATTCAATTTAAATGTCTTTGTATTCTACATAAGGTGTGGAGGAATAGCCTAGTAGTTAGTACCCAGAAAATCAAGGGTTCAATTCCCACTGGCACTCCTTGTGACCTTGGGCAAGCCACGTTATCCTCCCTTGCCTTGGAAGAAAAGGCCTGGCAACCTACTTCTGGTGATACATTGCCAAGAAAACCCAGAGGCAGCTGGGTCACCAGGAATCAACACTGACTTGACGGCACTAAAAAAAAAAATAATTATACATAAGATCATTTTTGGAGTGGTCGATAGCAAGTTATATAATTTACTGGTCAGTAACCAACCTACTCACTCTTTAAGATCTCAAGTTTAAAATCTGCTATCATTTCCAGCAATTTCAACCATGTGGTTGTGCACTCTGTGCGTTGGGATGCTCTCGATAGCAGGCCTCCAGTTTTCTGCATCAGGAGGACTCATTGCTGTCATTTTGAAAAATGAAAGCATTTCTTTTTCAGTAAACATTGACTAGATGAATATGAGCTATAGTTAAATGTTTATTTTAGTGTTTTTATTGGTTATATCATACTGTGTATAATTGTATTTCCATTGTGAATGTTTAATTGTATAGATGTTTTACAATGGGCAGTATATGAAATTTTATTAAATGGAACAGGATCATTGGTGCACTCATATCAGCAAGCATGAACACTGGTTGGCAGTAGTGCTCAGAGCCAGTGCTGGCCCTAGGGAAGATAGTCTTCCTGGGCCCCCTTATCACCAACCTCCCATCAGGCCCAGGCTTCAAAAAAACAGAACAGTGAGGTAGCAGGCCTTGAAGCACTCATGCATGCTCTAGGACAGCTGCATCCTGCCCCTTCCAACACTTCCTGTCAGAGAGAATGGGATACAGTCAGCCTGGACTGCAGAGGAATGCAGCAAGGCGGGCCAAGGTCACATGCCTTCAGAGACCCACGGGCCCCAGAGTAACACATCCCCTCTGACCTCCCCTTCGCCAGGCCATGTAAGTAACTTTGTTGTCCCATGAAGCATGAAAGATACTACCCGTGTAATGTAAGTTCTTTGTATGAATGCGTATGTCTTTAATGGAAGCTGGGGATTCTGAACAGAGGGTTCCTGAGTACTATAAGTTATTAGATGTTGGAGTATGACTCTGCAGCAGGGGAACTCTCTCTGTGCTTGTAATTTTGTGTTTTTGACGTCTGGCTGCTTCTTGGAGCAGCTGGATTCATGAACCAACAAGAGAGGAAGCTATTTTGGACCTAGTCCTTTGTGGAACACAGGATCTGGTGTAAGAGGTAAGGGTTTTGAGGCCACTTGGCAATAGTGATCATAGCAGAATTGCATTTGATTTAATAAATGGAAGAAGGACGGCAAGGAAACCCATAGTACTACCTTTTAACTTTCAAAAGGGAGGCTATGATAAAATGAGGACAATAGTTAAGAAAAAACTAAAAGGAGCAACTGCAAAAGTTAAGGATTTACATCAAGCAAAGGCATTATTTAAAAATACTATCTTGGATACCCAGATCAGATGTATTCTATGCTTTAAGAAAGCTGCCAACATGGTTTAAAAGCAAGGTCAGAGAAGCTGTTGAGTATTGAAGACTACCAAAAGGGACTGCTACTGCTGGAAATCTGCACTTCTAAGTATTTACTTCTGGGAAATTCTGTAAATCCTGGGGAAAAGGGAATTCTTTTGGTTAAAGCTGATAAATCTGTATATTTTAGAATCCAGTGTTCTTGTTAACTCAATCAGGGCCTAGTATCAGCAGATAGCTTTTAGTTTAAATTTAAAACCCAACAGAGAGCTTTTAGTTTAAATTTAAAACCCAGCAGAAAGCTTTTAGTTTAAGCATCTGCTTTAAATTTAAAACTCAGCAGAGAGCTTTTAGTTTAATTTAAAACTCAGCCAGGGCCTAGTATCAGCAGAAAGCTTTTAATTTAAATCAAATCAGAGTATAACTTAGCATAGAAGGAAGAATAGGATAAATATTCTTTAAGTTGAAAGAAATAAATTGTTTCTAGACACCTTTACATAGAAGCCTTCCAGTTAGGAGGCAAGAGATCTGGGAATCTGTTTTAAATGGGTATGAAACTCAAGTGACAGATCAAAGGGGCAATTTGAAAGCTCCATCAACATCAAGGGCCATGTGAATCATCCAGGAAATTGTTAACAGATTACCTTAGAAGCACAGGTCTGGGACCTATGTAGCAAGCCAGCCTTTACTAAGTGTTAATTCCCTCCCCCCCCCCCCCCCAGGCATAATCATAGCTTTCTAGGCTCTTAAACCTATTAAAGGGGGAGAGGTGGTCAAATTCACAGGTTCAGCTGGTTATCCTCACCAGGACTAGATTAATTAAGGCCCTGAAATTAATTAATCTTGAGGTGAACAAAGTCCTTAAACTTATTTGGTATAGTTGTATCAGTACACGTATCCCTAGCAACTCTAAGTAAACAACTTGAATAGCTAAACAAAACCCTAAAATTAACATGCAGACAGCAGTCCAGCAGTGCAATGGAGGATATCCAGTCTTTTGCAATGAGTGTCACATGTACAATTTTCTCCCTGTTGGAGGGGTCTTACATGTGCACTAGGTGCAAGGAGCTCTTTGCCCTCAGGGAATGAGTCTGATCTCTGGAGGCTAGAGTATCAGACTTGGAGGACATAAGGAAGACAGAGAGGTATATAGACAAGACCTACAGGGATGTGCTATTAAAGTCCCATCTCCAGTCTAGCAGCTTCTCAGTTGCCATGGAGGAGAGAGGTCACATGAAAGAAGAACATCATCTTGGTGTGACAGGAAGAAATCCTGTAGCTTAGGACCTGCCTGCCAGGAGATGTAAAACTCTTTTGCACCGAGGAAACTTCTCCAGGGCCATGTGCCTATGAGGGAAGGGTTAGAACAGCCGTTACAGTTGGCGATTCAATCATTAAGCATGTTGATAGCTGGGTGGCTGGTGGATATGAGGATTGCCTGGTAACATGCCTGCCTGGTGTGAAGGTAGCAGACCTCATGAGCCACCTAGACAAGGTCTTAGATAGTGCTGGAGAGGAGTTTACTGTCTTGGTACATGTT
Organism: Ichthyophis bannanicus; assembly: GCA_033557465.1. Classification (NCBI taxonomy): domain Eukaryota; kingdom Metazoa; phylum Chordata; class Amphibia; order Gymnophiona; family Ichthyophiidae; genus Ichthyophis; species Ichthyophis bannanicus. The sequence goes on from CM066049.1 coordinate 127,473,479, forward strand.
GGCACCAATGACATAGGATAGTGTGGGAGGGAAGTTCTGGAGGCCAAATTTATGTTCTTAGGTAGGAAGGTGAAATCCAGAACTTCCAGGGTAGCATTCTCTGAAATGCTGCCCATTCCACGCCTAGGACCCAAAAGGCTGACAGAGCTCTGGAGTCTCAATGCGTGGGTGAGATGATGATGCAAAGAGGGTTTTGGATTTGTTAAGAACTGGGCAACATTCTGGTGAATGGAGGGGCTTTTCTGAAAGGATGGGCTCCACCTTAACCGGGATGGAACCAGGCTGCTGGCAGTAACCTTTAAAAAGGAGAGAGAGCAGCTTTTAAAATAGATAGGGGAGAGCTGAGAGTCGCCCGGGAGGGCATGGTTTGGAACAATGTATCCTTGAAGGATACTAGCAAAAGAGGGAAGTTAGGGCATCCTGACAGAGAAGTTACAATAAAGATAAAAGTTACCCAGATGTCCTTAAGTACAGAGCTGAAAGATTCCAAATTACCCCTATCAACTGATAACCAGATTAATATAAATAAAATACAACCTCTAAAATGCCTGTATGCAAATGCTAGAAGTCTAAAACAATAAGATGGGAGAGCTGGAATATATAGCACTAAATGAAAGGTTAAATAAGATGGGAGAGCTGGAATATATAGCACTAAATGAAAGGTTAAATATGATTGGCATCTCAGAAACCTGACGGAAGGAGGACAACAAGTGGGACACTGTGATACCTGGGTACAAACTATATTGTAATGATAGAGTAGATCAAATTGGTGGAGGGGTTGCGCTCTATGTTAGAGAGGGCATTGAGTCACAAAGGATTAAAGTTTTGCAGGAAACAAAATGTACTGTAGAATCTCTATAAATAGAAATTCCATGTAAAAAGGGGAAGGCGATGGCAATAGGGGTGTACTACCGACTGCCTGGCAAGAATGAACAGATGGATGATGAAATGCTGAAAGAAATCAGAGAAGCAAACAAAAGTTACAACAGAGTAATAATGAGTGATTTCAATTACCCCGGTATCAGCTGGGTCAGTGTCACAAGAGGACATGCTAGAGAGATGAAGTTTCTAGATGAACTAAATGACTGCTTTTTGGAGCAGCTGGTTCATGACCCAACAAGAGGGGAAACTATTTTGGACCTAGTCATTTGTGGAGCACAGGATCTGGTGCAGGAGATTTATTTATTTAACAGGTTTTCTATACCGCTTCATCCTTAAATCAAGGCAGTTTACATTACAACTCAGGTTTTTTTTAGAGAACAGTATAACAACTTTTTAGGGGTGTAACAAGCTAACAATGAATAAAACAATTGTTAATCCAAAGAGAATGACATTACATGCAGGTACCCTTAACTTGTACTATAACTTAATATTAGACCAACACTTGGACTTCAAAGACCACATCAAACGAACAGTAAAAACTATCTACTTCAAAATAAAAACCCTCCGCCACCTGAGACCCATGATGGAAACAGACGACTTTCGAACAGTTTTCCAAGCCCTGGTGACACCTCACTTTGATTACGCGAATATAATACTGCATGGTCTTCTAAAGAGTACACTCAACCCTCTGCAGTTAGCCATGAATGCAGCAGCCCGTGTTCTATGTGGAGCATCCAGGAAGGACCACATCTCACCTATACTAAAAGAGCTTCATTGGCTCCCAATAAACTGCAGAATCCTATACAAAACCCTCCTCATTACCTTTAAAGCACTCAATAAGATATCATCCTCCTCAATTGCTCTTCTACTCATCCAGACCCCCAATAACAGATCCAGAAGAGCACCTGCTGAAAACACTCTGGTCATACCAAGAGAATCCATAAAACGTAACCAATCAACCATCAATAGGGCATTTACAAGCTATGCCCCCAGATGTTGGAACAAGCTCCCTTCTAACATAAGAGCAATCAAAGACCTCACGCAGTTCAGAAAAGCCAACAAACATCACCCGTTCCTTATGCACTTCACTCAGCCCGGGGATCCCCCCCACCCACACACTCATATGTGGCAATTGAAACACCTCCACAATAAAACTAAAACCTAACCCTATCCCACATGACATTACAGCTCTCTATCTCCTCTTTACCAACAGACTACAAACATGCTGTAGCTAAACTGGGCAGCAAAACCTTATTACGATCCCACCCTGTTAATTACATGTAGCTAAACTCAAATGTATATAGTTTCCCCAGTTATCCAAGTTCAAATCCCTGTTTTCTGTAAACGTAGGACTATTTGTACGTCCAAGTGTTTATTGTTTCAATGTAAACCGCACTGATGAGAAATAGCGCGGTATATAAGAATTGTCAAATAAATAAATAAATAAAACTTATATACAGACCGTGTGTACAATATGGAGTGCTCATGTATCAGGTGTCATATCATTAATTGATCAGTATTTATTGTCGTTATGTGTCATGATGGTATGGCTCTAGTGATGTTTCCAAAGTATTCTTTGTATAAATGTGTTTTTAATTTTTTCCTGAAGTCGTTAATGTCCTTTATAGATCTTATATCTTCCAGTAATGGGTTCCAAAGTGCTGGAGCTATCAAGGAAAATGCTCTGTTGGATGTGTTGTGCTTGGACTTTGCATAGATGCTGAGTGTAAGAATCATGTTCTTGTTATTGGCCCTCTTAGGTCTATGGTCTGGTTCTTTAATAATCAGCTCCTGTAGTATGCCGGCTGAGTTATTCGTTAGTATTTTGAATATGTTGAGCGTGGTCTTAAACCTGATGCAATAGTGTATTGGTAGCCAGTGTAGTTGGTTAAGCAGTGGCATGATGTCCTTGTATTTTTCAGAGCCTGTGATGATACGAGCCACCGTGTTCTGTGCCATATGAAGCATGGGGATTACTTGTTTTGGTATACCCTGGTAGACTGAGCTGCAGTAGTCCAGTAGTGGTGTAATTACAGCTTGGACTACTGCACGGAAGTTATCCTGGCTAAGCAGTAGTTTCAACCTCCGTAATACTTTCAGTTTATGATATGCATTGTGTGTGGTCTTATTTATGTGTGATTGTAGGTTTAAGACCTGGTCCGGAATCACTCCTAGATATCAGACTTTGTGTTTTATGTTTGTACTGGAGCTTGATAGTTGAATTGTGCTCGGTGGTGTGAATGCTTGGTATCTTGTTATGAAGCGGGTCTCTATTTTCTTGTAGTTTATGTTGAGGTTGTGGTTACGGAGCCATATGAGCATGTCTTCAAGGCACTTAATTAATTTCGTGGCATCTAGCTTATCGGTGTCTATTGGTGTGTATATCATTATATCATCAGCATATAGCCGATACTGAATATTGTGATGCTTTATGACATTATAGATAGGGTGTATATATAGGTTAAAGGGCAGTGATGACATTGTTGACCCTTGTGGTATTCCTTGTTGTATTCAGAATGGTGTAGATCTGTCCGATCTGCTGTTGTCCATCAGTTAGGTATGATCTGAACCATCTACATGTAACTTGGTAAAGTCCAATTTCTTGTAGACGCAGCAGGAGTACTTTGTGTGATATAGTATCAAAGGCCAATGATATGTCCAGGAATATGAGCAAAAACCCTTTTTGCTGTTGTCTATACTCTTGTGTATGTTGTCTAGTAAGGATATTAGTAGGGTTTCTATGCTGTGGTTGGTTCTGAACTCATGCTGGTGAGGGTCTAACGGAGCATGCAAATTGAAATAGTCTTGTAGCTGCAACTGTATGGCCTTTTCTGTAATTTTGGCTAGGAGTGGTGAGTTTGAGATTGGTCAGTATGCACTGGGATCTAACTTATTAAGCATGTTCTTTTTTATGATTAGTCTTATGGTTGCATTTTTGAGTGTTTTTGGCATGTGCCTTTGGGAGAGGGAGGGTAGTATGATTTTATGAAAGTAAGCTCTTCTTTGGTTAGCTTGATCCATGAAACCGGACATGGGTCAGAGGGTGATGTTGTGCTATTCAGGTGCTATTATGTTGTTTATTTGCTTGTGGGATGGAAGGTTTAAGAAAAGTAGAAGGAAGGCCAAAAACTGCAGCATGATTTGAAGATGAGATCAGAGAGTCTGTTGTTGCCAAAAAAGCAACTTTCAGGAAATGGAAAAAGGGGTCAAATAATGAACACAGGAAACAACATAAGCATTGGCAAGTTACATACAAAGCATTGATAAGGCAGGCAAAGAGAGAATTTGAAAAGAAGTTTGCCATGGAAACAAAAACACACATTAAAAACGTTTTCAAGTATATTTGTAGCAAGAAGTCTGTGAGAGAGTCATTTGGACCCTTGGATGATAGAGGGGTAAAAGGGATACTAAGAGAGGACAAGGCCATAGTGGAGAGACTGAATGAATTCTTTGCTTTGGTCTTTACTGAGGAACATGTATGGAAGTTACCTGTGCCTAAAATAGTATATAAAGGTGATGTATCAGTAGAATGGAAAGAAATATCAATAAACCGAGAAGATGTATTACAACTATTTGATAAATTGAAAAGTAGCAAATCACCTGGACCAGATGAGATACATCCAAAGGTGTTAAAAGAACTGAACTATGAGACTGCAGACCTACTATTAGTAATCTGTGAACTGGCATTAAAATCATTTCTACTACCGGAAGATTGGAGAATGTCCAATGTAATGCCAATTTTTAAAAAGGGTTCCTGGGGTGATACAGGAAATTACAGAATGGGCAAAATAGCAGAAACCATTATAAGAATAAAATTACTGAACATGTAGACAGTCATGATTTAATGGGAGAAAGTCAACATGGATTCAGACAAGAAAAGTATTGTCTTACTAATCTGTTATATTTTTTGAAGGTGTGAATAAACAGATAGACCAAGATAAACCGGTTGATACAGTGTATCTGGATTTTCAGAAAGCCTTTGACGAGGTACCTCATGAGAGACATTGGGCAAAATTAAAAAGTCTTGAGATTGGAGGCAGTGTAGTATTGTGGATCAGGAACTGGTTAAAAGAAAGCAGAGAATAGGGATAAATAGCCAAATTTCTCAGTGGAGAAAGGTGAATAGTGGAGTACCCCATGGATCTGTGCTGGGCCCGCTGCTTTTTAACATATTCATAAATGACCTGGAAACAGGAATAACGAGTGAAGTGATCAAATTTGCAGATGACACTAAATTATTCAAACTTGTTAAAACACAAGAGGATTGTGAAAAATTGTAAATAAATTGGAAGACTGGACATCCAAATGGCAGATGAAATTTAATGTGGACAAGTGCAAAGTTATGCACCTAGGAAAGAACAACCCAAAACTATGGTTACAGGATGCAAGGTACCACCTTAGAAACCACCACCCAGGAAAAAAATGTAGGCATCATTGTGGACAATATATTGAAACCCTTCACACATTGTGCAGCAACAGCCAAAAAGGCAAATAGAATGCTAGGTATTATAAGGAAAGTAATGTAGAAGAAAACAAAGGATATTATAATGCTTCCATATCATTCCATGGTGCGACCGCACCTTGAATATTGTGTGCAATTCTGGTTGCCATATCTTAAAAAGGTTATAGTGGAATTAGAAAAGTTACAGAGAAGAGCCACCAAAATGATAAAGGGTATGGAAGGATACTCCTCTGAGGAAAAGCTTAAAAGGTTAGGGCTTTTCAACTTGGAAAAGAGATGGCTGAGGGGGATATGATATAGGTAAATGCAGATCTTTCTTTATGTCATCAACCATCCACCCTAAATCAGACGCACACTGTGTGCCAACCTCATACAAATAAACTCCTAACAATCCCAACTTAATCCTGTGTTAATATAAATATGCCCCAGCAATGTAAATATGTTTCTAGTTATAATTCCTGTAATGTAAATATGTTCATAGTTATATCAACTTGTTGCAAATTGTCATATATAACCTGTTTGATATCATCTAGTTATCATGTTATATGGAAACCATGTAATCTAGTTATGTTATATGTAAACCTTGCTCAAATGTTATTTGTAAAACACGTTCATATGTTTCATTTAAATCGCACTGATCTTTAATAGCATGGTATATACACGCTGCCATCATTAAAGCTCCCCGATCAGGGTCAAGCGCCTGAGCAGGCACTTTAAACCCTCCCACTCAGAGGCTCCAGCCCAATCGGGGCTGTGGGAGGCGGAGAAGGCAGATTGAAAAGGACGCCGCCGGGATCACAGAGCCCACACACGCCGCCATCATTAAAGCTCCCCGATCAGGGTCGAGCGCCTGAGCGGGAACTTTAAACCCTCCCGCTCAGAGGCTCCAGCCCAATCGGGGCTGTGGGAGGCAGAGAAAGCAGATTGAAAAGGACGCCACCAGGATCACAGAGCCCACACACACCGCCATCATTAAAGTTTCACGATCAGGGTCGAGCGCCTGAGCGGGAACTTTAAACCCTCTCACTCAGAGGCTCCAGCCCAATCGGGGCTGTGGGAGGCAGAAAAAGCAGATTGAAAAGGACGCCTCTGGGAGACGCGCCCATGCCAGAGGGCCTCGGTAGAGGGCCCTTTGGCGTGGCCCTTCGGCGGGAGCCCTGTCATGGGAGCAAACCAGTTGCAGCAGGAACTCACAGTTAAGGGACATATTGCAACAACGGAAGGGAATTCCAAATCGGGAAGTCAACAGCTCCTGCAACAATACATTGCTGGTAGGTGTAGCACATAATGCATGGCGAACCCATGTGGATCCCACTTCTACCGCACTACCAACTACTTGCAAATCCGCATCTCCTACCTAACCTATGGACTACCTGCTGCCTCATTGCTTGCTGCATAGCCTATAGACTGTAGACTCACTAATACCTCATTGCTATAAAGATAATATATGATGCATAACCATAGATGTATGTACATTGTCATGGTGGCACCCCTGGTGGCCAATGGCGGTAAGGGCACGCTACACATCACATTTATTTTCCAAGGAGCGTGGGGTATTTTAAGGCCAAAATGGAGATTGGTCTTTAGGTATTTCAGCTCCTTGTGAGAACACAATGATTAAGCCACGAGTGTAGGGAAACAAGGCTTTTATTTCCCCTCTGTGCAAGGGTTCATTAAGACCATGGAAATTAAAGAATGTCCTTTGTTCATAAAGGCTCCAGTAATAAACAGATAAAACCAATTGTTAATATCTTCACAATTAGTTGAAAGGTTAAAGGGAGGAATTCAATTCATTCCAGGCAAAGTAATTAAACAAGACTTCTTCTTATTTACAAGGTGTCTATGGATTCTAGGCTAGAAGCCATACACAAACTACAATCCATAGCTTCTTCTTGAGGAATGGGAATAGTGTTTGCATTTTCTATTTCCATAAATTCTGCCTCACTACTTTCCCCCTCAGAGCACACGCTGTCCCTGGCAGTTACAACTTTATATGGACTGTCTCTGGTATCTTGCCTCCAATAAGACTGTGCTTTAAAGTCTCTTGGTAGTTCTTCAAACCACTCTGGTTTCTTTCCTCTTCTTATAAAGTGAGTTTTAGTTTTAGCAATGCTTTTAGGAGTTAAGCTTTCATTAGCAGGAATAAAACTTTCATACCTTGAGTTTCTGTAGCTTGAAGCTCTGGAGCCTTCTCTCTCATGCACGTCTCTGTGACAACAGGTTTTCTGTCGGTAGCTTCTGGGCAGTGCTGGACTTCCTGAAAGCTTAGTAAAACCTGGTGCGGATTCTCCAGCTCTATGCTTCAGTGGCAAAGTAGCTTTGTTAGAAACTCCTTCCCTTCGGGTACCTGGTAAAACTTGTTCAGCATACTCCAATGCCTGCAGGTTTTCCTCCAAGCCTGGCACTCTGGCTCTCTGTGTATGTCTTTCAGCTTTGGACTCAGGAACGTTGCTTAAGCAGGAAGTGGCATACCCTCCAGCCTGACTGCTTTCCTTAGCAGACTCCCTCTAAACTGCGGCTCTCATAGCTTGGCCCCTCTGAACTCTACCTCTGTGAAGTCTGTCCTTTTGGGCTTGCTCAAGGAGGATTCCTTCCTTCAGGTCTCTCCTTCCTTCTTCAGCCGTAATCCTTGTTCCTTCTCTTCCTGCGTCTGTGTCTATGTCTGCTTCTGATTTGCTAGCATTAAGCTTCCGTTTATAAAGGGATCTTCCCTTTGAATCTCCCGGGTTCATTTCCAGGTGCAACTGGTTAGATCTCCTAGCCTCATTAAGCTCTGTAGGATCACTCCTGCCCCCTCTAGCTGTGCTTTGAGGTAATTGCACACCTAGAGCTCTGTGAAAAACAGAGTTTCTTTTCAACTCTGCATCTTTATTGGTACCAGCCTCATGACAACATGTATTGTAAATAACATATACTGCTTAACCTGCTTTAGACAACATGTGCTGTAAATAACATGTGCCGTATATAACAAATACTGCTTAGATAATATATGCTGCTTAGACTGCGTATTCTAATGCCACCTCACTAATAACTCACCACTCTGTGGATAACATATGCTGCGTAGCCTGTTAACTCCATACTCCATTGCCACCATATCCCATTGCTTGTTTACCTGTTTACTACCTCACTGCTTATAAAATAATATATTCTGTGCACTGTGCAGTATGTTATCAGTCTAGAACCATATGAGAGGAGGAGACACTGATCAAAGAGAACTGCCAAGTATAGAGATACACGAGAGAGGTCATACAACTACCACCACTGAGCTACAATTCAATCAGATCCCAGATAAGTAATTTACAAAAATGCACTCCACTCTACTACCTCATTGCCTACCTTACACTCCTCCATGCATTCGCACCCTGCTCACAGGGCATCGGTCCCAACCAACAAATCCCCTTACCCCACCTACATACCACCCAACCTGTATGGACACCAGGCTCATCCTTCCCTAAAGAACACAAGCATAATAAGCCTACAATTTACAAACCACATAATACCACATGTACTACACCCACTAATTCCACAAATAGTGTACATACCAACCCAATCATAACAACCAAAATTAGGTGTGCTTTAATAAAAGCGAGATCAATCAGGAACAAACCAAACACTATCCTAGACCTCATCCTCGATAAAAAACTGGATATAACCTGCATCATCGAAACCTGGCTAGATGACTCAGACCAGGTAATATTAAACCAAGTAACCCCTATAGACTATTCAGCATTCAATTGCATCAGAGAACAAAAGAGAGGAGGAGGTGCGCTAATACTGGCTAGAAAGGAGTACAGATTTAAAACAATCTCCACCACTAATATGAATGAATCCAACACAATCACCATATCCAACAAGTACTTAAGCATCTCCCTCACATACAGGCCTCCTGGAGCCACAACTGAACATCTCTCCATGGTACTTGAAGCAATATGTGCACATAGCACAAAACATAAACCCATCATTGTACTAGGAGATTACAACCTGACCTCTGCACCCTCCAAGGAATCTGCAACATTCTTAAAAGCCATGGAGTCACTAAAATATAGCCAGACAATCAACGCCCCCAATGCACCAGCATGGCACAACTCTAGATATGGTCTTTATTCCAATACACTTGGTGGAACAGGGCAAGGCCACAACACCAACAATCACACCAGTCCCATGGTCAGATCATCACGTGATAGAATTCACCCTGACCCCGAACAACTCTACCCAACACATGGAAGATAAGAGTATAACCAGGCAATATAGAGCCTTCAATAAAGACTCATTCGTAGATTAAATCATCCCACAATTACAGCAAGAATTTGACACCCTTGACATAAGCATAGAGAAATGGAACTCCATAATATCCAATGCAGCATCAGCCCCTACGAGTACAAAACCACAAACACGAAGGAGACCCAACGTCCCCTGGTACTCAAATGATATCAGAAATGCAAAGCGCACACTCCGAAGACTGGAGAGAAAATGGAGGCGGAACAAGTCGCATAACTCCCTGAATCTATACAGAGCCAAGCTACTGGAATATAATAATCTGAAAAATGAGCGCAAACAGCATCACCACGCCAACCTAATCATGGAATCTGTCAACAAACCAAGAGAACTCTTTAGCATTGTCCAAAGGTCCACTGGAGACACCACACAGCACTGTACTCACCATCTTGACCCACAGGAATTTGTGGACTACATGAGAACGAAAAATACCACCCAGACATGCTCCATCACACTACAAAAAGATGACCATGAATTGAAAGAGCAACATCAAACCTGGGAAGACTTCAGCATACCATCAAAACAGCAAGTAGAGGACATAATACATGGACTCAACACAACAACCTCACCATCAGACCCTTGCCCAGTGGCTTGGATCAAAGTCACAAGAAACCATCTCTCCCAGCACATTCACAAAATCGTCAGAGATTCACTCCAACAATGACACATGCCACAATCCCTCAAACACGCTATGATACGACCGATACTTAAAGGCAACAACCTAAGTCCATCTGAACTAAAATCATACCGTCCTATCTCCAGCCTATCATTCCTTGCAAAAATCATTGAAAAGACAGTGCAAAGACAACTTCAGGACCACATTGACTTGAATGCTCCTCTGGACATCCATCAGCATGGCTTTAAACCCCAGCATGGTGTGGAAACGCTACTAACTTCCCTCTTTGACAACCTCATAAGAGGTATAGATAGTATAAAAAATGGATTCCTGCTAGTATTGATGGACATCTCGGCAGCCTTTGACACAGTATCCCATGCCAGATTATTGCAGCACCTGTAACAAATAGGACTACGCAAGAACACTCTGAAATGGTTCACCTCATACCTGGAAGATCGAACGCAACAAGTCAAATGCGACCAAAAGAAATTATTGCAGTTCCCCGTCATGCAGGGAATACCTCAGGGATCAGCCCTGTCATCAGTGCTCTTCAATATTTACATCCAACCCATGGGCAACATCATCAAATGACACAAACTCTACTATCACATCTATGCTGACGACATCATGGTGTATGCTCCAATCAACCTACTAGAACCTAACACCATAACAATAACCAAATGCATTGAAGACATGAATGCCTGGCTCACAGCCAATAACTTGACGGTCAACTACGATAAAACTGAGGCAATGTTCATCACCCTAAACCCTATCTTTATTCCACCACAGACTATTAGCATTCTAAACAAACACATAGTAGTCAAAGATGAAGTCAAGTACCTGGGCATCACAATGGACAGAGCCCTGAACCTGAAATCTCATATCACCAAAACCGCAAACAAGGCCTATCAACATCTGAGGACCATAAGAAAGTTCAAACCATTGCTCTGCCAAGACCACTTCTGTATGGTATGCCAAGCACTCATCACACCTCTGCTTGATTATGGAAACTCGTTATAGCAAGGCCTCCATCAGCATACCCTACACCCACTCCAAATGGTGCAAAACACTACAGCACACATCATTACTGACACTCCAAGATCTGAGCACATCACCCCCGTCTTACAACAACTACACTGGCTCCCAGTGATGGCCAGAGCAAAATTTAAAACAATCCTGATTATCTTCAAAATCATCCACCATCTACCAGCAGATGCACTACAAGAAATCATAACAAGAGATATCAGTAATAGACCAAGAAGGAACAATAATGACAACATGATCGGCACACCTACAGGATACCGCAAGACTAAACAAAATACTTCAAGAAGAGCTCCATCACTAATGGCATCCACACTATGGAACTCCCTTCCAATGAGCCTAAGGGCATTAGAAGACATCACAGACTTCCGCAAGAACCTTAAAACTCTGCTCTTTACAGAAACTTATGAGCAGATAGACAATAGTACCCACTTGAGCGGTATTGCAGCTAGCCCTGCCAACTCAATACCCAATCAGCCCAACCAGACTCACGAAGATACCCTCATGCTAAATGTAACCCTCCTACTGTGCTATCTAAATGTTGTTAAATACCCTCATGTTAAATGTTGTAAAGCACCCACATGTTAAATGTAACCCCAATTGTGATGTCATATAACCACTTTGATTGTAGGAGAAGGTGATATGCAAATCTGTCTAAATAAATAAATATAAAAACAAACAAATAAATAAAAATTAGAAAGACTAGAGGACATGCAATGAATCTACAATGCAACCTATTTAAGACTAATAAGGGAGAATAATGTTTACTCTATTTATTTATTTATATCTCTGATATACCGCGCTATTGTAATCAGTGCAGTTTACAGTTAAACAAAACATACAGCAATGCAGCAGGTCACGTTGAGTTTACAATGAACAGGGGTAGTAAACTTGGATGAACCGGGAAAACTATATACAAATTATGGACATTCTTACAGGACATAAGAGGATCGTAAGCAGATGCCTAGGCTCATGGGTAAGGGAGAGAGGGAGGGAGAGAGGGGAAAGGAGATTAACCATTCTCTAAGGGAGGCTGGTCAATGGGGGATCAAATTCTAGAATTCATTACCAGAGCATATGGTAAGAGCTATTAGGGTAACTGGGTTTAAAAAAAGGTTTGGACAAGTTCCTGGAGAAAATGCTCATAAACCATTTATTTAACTAGGCTTATATACTGCTTTTCTACCAGTCAAAGCAGTGTACATTCAGGTACTGTAGATATATATTTTTTCCCTCGTCCCTGAAGGGCTCACAATCTATGTTTTTGTACCTGAGGCAACAGAGGGTTAAGTGACTTGCCCAAGGCCACAAGGAGAACCTATGGGACTAGAACCTGTCCTTCCAGCCCAAAGTTGCTGTCCTCTAGAGGGATTCAAACCCCTGACCCAAAGTAACTTGCCCCAACCACTAGGCCACTCCTCCCAGGACCATTATTAAAGAGGTCCCGGGAAATCCACTTCTTACTCCGGGACGAGCATTGTGGAACCTGTGTACCCTCTTTGGGAACCTGCCAAGCACTTGTGACCTGGATTGGCCGCTATTGGAAATAGGATACTGGGCTTGATGGACCTTGGTCTGACCCAGTATGGAATTTCTTATGTTCTTATGCTATTTTAGGTTGGTTGTTGGGGTAGTCAAAGCTTTTATATCTGCTGAAGGTGATGAAGTGATGAAACCACAGTGACCAGGGAAAGGAAGAAACCCGTCTGCTATTTGCTGTACTGACTTCAGTGAACCCAGCTTTAACCATAGAAGGTGAGAGAGATCAACGTTCGTCCTCACACTGTGTTCAGTAATAACTTTTTCCTGTTGCATCATTATATAAATCATGTTGTTGTGCTCCTGAAGCTTTCCAGCCCACGTGTCTGGCTGAGAGGAAGCAGCCCACTACATCTCTGGAAGTGTGACGTGACTGACGGGCAATATGGTCGTCTGCTCCTCTCGGTAGGCGCAACTTTTGCCACTGCTGCAACATGTAGGAAATCAGGCAAGTACAGTTGTGATGTATCTGTCAGACACGTCCACTGAAAATATATCATTGCCAGTGGCATAAGCAGAAAAGAATTTCTGTAATCGACGGGAAGAACGGCTGTGCACTTTTTAGCAGGGCTGTTCACAAAACCGTGTCCACTAAAATAATATTCGCATATAGCCTTCAGCCTGGTTTGTTGTGGAGTGGAGAAGCACTCTGGTAAGTCAGCTACGAATGCTGATGGTCAGATCCATTCATGCAGACAACAAGGCTCCCCTAAGCCAATTTTTTCTCTTCTAGCTCCAGCTCTCCAGCCTCTGACAAACAAAAGAGAAACAGCAGCAAATGCCCGGAGGACGAGGCACAGCAGAGAAAAGCCGATAATTGAAGTAGCTTTATGTTTTTAATGTTAATAGGTTTTAAAAGACCTATAAGGGTTAAGGCACCATGAAATTAGATGTGCTTTTTATTCTCTCATCTTGATCTGTAATAAATGCCACCTGGTGCTGACTACAGAAAACCACAGAGAGTTTCTAATGGAAAACGATAGCACTGAGTGAGCTGTTTTATGTTCACGTTAATTTCTCTGATCTGTACTTCTGAGGCAGCATTACAGCCCTCTAAGCTGCACGGGAGTCTGTTATCAGTCTCTAGTAGCTGGGCATGTTGCAGCCATCTCCTGAATTGAACTGCACATGGAGCTGGGAGCAGGTCTCACAGAACTTCCATGGGACCTACCCATCCTGCAAAGCACAAACTGGGAGTTCATAGATCAGTGTCATGTACTTCCCACATGTAGCAACAGATCTATATCTACAGCTGCCTGCCCCCCCCCCCCACCACCACCACCACAATCCAAAGTACTGCAGTCTCCAGGGCCAATGGAAGCATTAGGTGAATGAAGCCCCCAAGGTGTGGTGAAGATGGCAGTGGCAAGAAAGAGGGCTTCGATCGTCCCTTCTGCTTGCTTTGTGCAGTGGCCTGAAACTTCTGCTGATGGACATGAGGGACTCTAAGCAGACACTCTTTCCCTTCTTACTCACTGATATTACCACTGTTTTCCTGCTGTTGTAGACATGTTTAGTTTGATAGCAGCAATCACAGATCTTTATCTTTAGTTCCACATTTTATTGACACATCCAGGTGAAACAGACACACCAGCAGGAACATTCTGATCAAACAAACTATCCCAACTATCAGAAGGACCGCACCCAGCCACAGGTGCAGTTAAAAAGACCCAACAACCAACCACAATTGCTCACCTTAGACAAGCACATGCAGAGACCAATCGTATCCATCAGACCACTCAAACATCCATCCATGCATTAAACAGATTTGTTCACACAAAATAGCATACCTCAAATAAAATTTCAAACCCCATACTGTGTGCCAGCACATATTAACACACCACACTCCCACCTTACATATACGTTCCTGGCATACACTTATATTCACTGGGGCACCAGAACCCCATTCACATCTAAAACCTCATAGCATCTAAACTCTCTTTTAGGATTCAAGGATCCCCCATACTAGTTGTTACATCTATTCCAAACGTTTTTACAACCCATCCAGACCTCATTCGATCATAGCATTAAGGCCTCTTGGAGCACATGTTGGCAGGTGCGATCCTTCTTATAGTTGGGGCAGTTTGTTTGAGCAGAATATTCCTGCTGGTAAATCTTTGTTTGTAATGGTGGGATTGAGAGTGGTGGATTTTGGTCTACTGTTGGTTAGAGTTAAGAAGAGCCTATTGGGTGAATACTGTGTCTAAGTGTATGCGATTTTAACACCTTGGGCCCGATTCTGTAGTGCACGTCCTGGCCCTCTGTGCATCCGGCTGGAACCGGATGCACAGAGGGAGTCACAATTCTGATCCGCCCCGCGGGATCAGAATCATGAACAAGCCTGATTTGGCCCGGCCTGCACATACAGGCGTTGCCCGGCTAACTCACTCAGGGCTTTTAAATGGAGCAGCGGCACCATGGTATCCAGTTGCCATGGCACTGCGGCTCCATTTAAAAGCCATGAGCCCCGGCCACTGGCTCCCAAAGTGCTTTCCCCACAGCCCACCCCTGATCTGGCCTCCCAGGGCCAGTATTGGGCTGCGGGGAATGCCCTCTGCCCCCTGCTGCCCTTTCCTAGCTCTGGTCCTGCCATTCCTGCCGCATCGGGGAAGTTATTCCACCTTTATTTATTTTTATTTATTTACATTCTCTTATATACCGCGCTATTCTGCATCAGTGTGGTTTACATTGAACAAACTGAAATTACATTGAACAGGGTATTGTAACTTGGAGATAACTATTTTACAGGGAACATGGGCTATGGAGGGTTAAGTGGCTTGCCCAAGACCACAAGGAGCACCTGTGGGACTAGAAACCCCAGTCCTTCCAGCCCAAGGTTGCTGTCCTCTAGTGGGATTTGAACCCCCGACCTTCCGGCCTGAAGTACCTTGCCCCAACCACTAGGCTACTCCTCCACTCTTGGAGGTGGAATAACTTCCCTGTTCAAGTCGCCAGCCCTGGATGTACAGGGCCAACATTAGAATCGGCCCTGTAGGTCTGGGGACGACAACCGCCAACTGCCCATCCTAACACCGCCCCCAATCTGCCCCTTTCCCACCCATCTACCTTCCCCATACAATGCGCGGGGAAGGAGGACAGGGCCAGGAAAGGGCACAAATAGTGGGGATGGATGTCCCTATTCGCTGCTCAGAATGACCCCCTTTAGGAATGGATTGTTTTTGGGTGAAACTTTAGAGTGTAGTATGTAAAAGGGGTTAGGTTACACTAGTATTAAGGGCAATTTTAATGTTTTCTTTTTGTGTCTTGCAGTTTGTGTAAATTTTGCAGTTTGTGTGATTGGTGTGGATTTTCAGCGTGATAGAGAAAACTGATCCCTGACGAAGCAATTGCGAAATGCCTTCGGGCATCCTATGTGGCGTTGGGTCCAACTGGGTCAAGTCCATGCTCATACAAATAGCATTTGGCATAAGATAAGTGTGATTTGATAAACTGCAAGATGAGCGTGCTGAGTTTACAGTAGTGAGGTGCATAGTCTACAGTACTGAGATATTTTTGCAAGGTTATATGCCCTTTGATATGGTGGGAGAGCTTTTTAGGGTCCCTGATGTTAATGAGCCAGTCTCAAGCCTGAATTGATAGCCGAGACATGATGGCCCATGGGTACTGAGATCCTTTTCTCCCCCTCTGAGTGTGATTCAGTTTTCCCTGTTTGGTGCACATGGAATGAAGATTTTGAATTAATGTTTTTCATTTGGGCAGCAACCACAGATCCCTCTTTAATTAACATAATTGTCCTGAAATGAAAATTTATAAAAATAAAATGAAACAAAATGAAAATGCATTAAACAAAAAAAATTAAATTAAATGAAACAAACCTACAAATGAGAAAAGAAACGTAACTAAATGAAATTGTTTTGCCTGCACACCCATGTTAATTACTAAGCTATTCCCTTTTACATGTAACCAATGTAAGGTCGCCAGATGTCCCTGAGTTTTTTGGAATGTCCCCAGTTTTGAGGTAGTATCCAAGACTACATAGACTATAACCATCTCCTGTCCTTGATTTCAGTGGGGACAGAGGCAAACGCCCCTTCTTCTCTTGCACCCCCCTCTGATTAGCCTTCTTGATCCTGCTAGGAGAAGATCTAAAATTAACTTCTTTTCTGAAAAAAGTGGAGGAATTTTAGAAATATATAGAACATTTATATGCAAACAATAAAATGTAAGCATATATGTATGTATGCAGGTTTATTACTCCAAGGGTTGCTATTGCATGCTACTTAGACTGGTTAGTTTGAAATATATGGGAAAAGATACTGGAAGAGGGAAGACCCTTGCCCCGCGCTCAGCCATGCCCAAATGTCCAACCCCAAACCAAGGCCATAGCACCAGTATCATATCTGATGATAAATAATCGAAATCCTTCATTAAACCTCACCATTCTCTCATCTGAATTTTGTTGTGTATCCTGTTGGTTCACATTGACTGGATTGTAAGCTCCAAGGAGTAAGGACTGTCTATCACTTTTCTCTGTACAGTGCTGTGTACATCTTGTATGCTAAGACCAATTAGATAGTTAGCAGGGGGCAAACAGTGCAATGGCACAGATAGATCTTTCAGAGGAGCTCAGAAGGGAGATAGATTCAGGAGCAATATGCGGAAATATTTCTTTACAGAAAGAGTAGTGGATCTGTGGAATAGTCTCCCAGTGGAGGTGGTAGAGATGAGGACAGTAACTGAATTCAAAAAAGCATGGGACAAACACAGAGGATCTCTAAAGGTAAAAAGGGGACTGTTGTAGTTGTTGATATGGAAGGACAGACTAGATAGGCCATATGGTCTTTTTTCTGTCGTCATATTTCTATGTTTCTAGAGATGGCGACGGCGTGTGCAAGAAGGCCTGTTATGACCATAATTTCCTGCTGTTTACTCACAGGGTACAGTACTTAATTGTGTAGCAATGGCAACCTGTGAAAGTAAGTCATACGCAAAGAAATGTAGGTTTAAAGGAGAAGTGTGAAGTCCTCTGGCGGTAATCACGCCATATTTGTATCCATGTCAGGCTGACATTTCAACCTCCCAGGACTGGACTCACTTGATTAGCTCTGATATGGATGATGAAAAGAACGATTTCAGCAGATGCTTATTAGTCCTCATCCTTTCCCCCTGCTGGTACACGACTGCACGACTCAAGCCTGTGCTTCCTGCTTGATCTATTGCTTAGCGCCGGCCAGCAACTGATGTCTTCACCTCAAATACAGAAACCAAGAAAAGGCCACATGGTTTCTTTGCAAGATGACAGACCAGCTAATTAAACAGTTGTTTTGCAAAGCAGCTTTACTTTTGTTAGCTGATTTATACATAACAAGAGTGAAAAATGTAAAATAAATATGAAGTTTGCAGGTTCGGGCATGAACAGGACTCAGATGGAGAATATGGACCAGCCCTCCAGAACAAAGTAGGGGATATTGATGACTTCTGATGTCTAATTCCTTCTCTTGTGGCAGAGAAAGCTGGTGACACGTTTGTGAATTACAGGCAGCAGACCCAGGAATTAGATTGTAAAAACAATCTTGAAAGGTGTGAGCCTCTCCCTGACTGTCTAGTGCAAGAAATTAAGTGCAGGAGCCGCATGGGTAGGACTTCAACAGCGGAACAGAGGAAGCATTTTGGTTCTACGCAGATGCCCCTGAAAGTGCTGTGGGGTAGGAGGACTCCCAGATGGAGCTTCGGACGAAACACTCAGCCACCATCACTAGCATTGGGTTCAGGGATATATCTAATTAATTCCCTATGTATAAAGCTATGCCGGGGAACCAACTTGCACACTGAAGATAAGTAGTGCTGTTTTTTTAATTGATTGCACGGAAGAGTTTCAATGTATAATAGAACATTTGTGGAATGTAGATTATAGTAGAGGAGATTGTTCAGGATCCATGATGTGCTAAGCCGTGCCTGACTGTTGTCAGACGATTAAGGTGTTTTTTTACAGACCTAAGATCCTTTTCCTCCATGAAGAAGATTGATTATATGTTTTGTGTTTCTTATTGAAGTGAGGTAGGATGAGGCAACTGCATGACAAAGCCTAGGTTTGTTAGGGATACCAGAATACCTTTTGAATTAAGGGGCCAAACAAACCGGCCTCTGCCTTTACCCCTCCAATCTCCCTATTTCCTCCTTCCAATTTTCCCAATGGAGAAAGGTGAATAGTGCAATACCCCAGAGATATGTGCTGGGTCCACTGCTTTTTAACATATTTCTAAATAACCTAGAAATGGGAATAACGAGTGAGGTAATCAAATGTGCAGATAACACAAAATTATTCAAAGTTGTTAAAACATAAGGATTGTGAAAAATTGCAAGAGGAACTTGATAAATTGGAAGACTGGGCGTTCAAATGGCAGATGAAATTTAATGTGGACAAGTGCAAGGTTATGCATCTAGGAAAGAACAACCCAAACTATGGTTACACGATGCAAGGTTCCACATTGGGAACCACCACCCAGGAAAAAGATTTAGGCGTCATCGTGGATAACATGTGGAAACCCTCTGCCCAGTGCACAGCGGTGGCCAAGAGGGCAAATAGAATGCTAGGAATCGTAAGGAAAGAAATGGAAGATAAAACTAAGGATATTATAATGCCTCTGTATCATTCCATGGTGCGACAGCACCTTGTATATTGTGTACAATTCTGGTCGCCGTATCTTAAAACGGATATAGCAGAATTAGAAAATGTACAGAGAAAAGCCACCAAATGGTAAAGGGGATGGAAGGATACCCCTATGAAGAGAGGCTAAAAAGGTTAGTGCTCTTCAACATGGAAAAGAGACGGCTGAGGGGAGATATGATAGAGGTCTATAAATTAATGAATGGAGTGGAACAGGTAAACATAGATAAACTGTTTACACCATCAAAATGTAGAAAGACTAGGGGACATGCAATGAAGCTACAAAGTAACCCATATAAGACTGATAAGAGAAAATATTTTTTCACTCAACACGTAATCAAACTCTGGAATTGGTTACCGGAGGATGTTGTAAAAGCTGTTAGTGTAGCTGGGTTAAACAGGTTTCGACAAGTTCCTGGAGGAAAGGAACAAAAAACATTTTTAAAGAGGACCCAGAAAATCCACTGCTTACCCCAGTACAAGCATTGTGGAACCTGTGTCTTTTGGGGAAACTGCTAGGTACTTGTGACCTAGATTGGCCACTGCTAGAAACAGGATACTGGGCTTGATGGACCTTGGTCTGACCCACTATGGCATATCTTATATTCTTATGTTCCCTAGTTGTTGATGCTTTCAGGGCATAAGGTTGGTTGAGCCACATCCCCCATGACCTGCCCCTGTCCACTGGCTGTGAAGTCTATTGATGGATCTGCTGGTCTATGAGTCTGGGCTCAGGGCCTTTCAGAGAATCACAGAGACCTGGACCACGGTGAATTAGGAGGCTCCAGAGTCCTGCAACTTATTCTTGAAAAATGTTACAAAAACATTTGAAGCAGCTTTCTAGCTGCAAAACTATTAATATACAAAGTTTATTTAAATCTCCTGTTCAACCTAAAAAATATTAAACAAATACAATTTTTGTCCCAAACAGTAGCCCCTTTTCTGTCTGATGTCTGGCCAAATGGCTCTGTTGCCCCCTTCCCCCCCCCCCCCCCCCCCCCATGACAGACCCTGTCAGGCTATGAAGGTCCTTTTCCATGTTTTTCTATCCGAGGTTTGGTGTCTGTTTCTAAAGCAAAATCACGTCCTGAGTCACGCAGCCCATTCTGCATTACTCATAGTGCTGCTTACCATCTGTATAGTGCTACAGGGCATGAGAGGCAGTCGCTGCTCTACAGATTTTACAATCTAATCAAGACAGACCATGCAACTAGGCACTAGGATAAATCTAGAGGAATGGCAAAGATACAGATAGGTGATATATATTGGATCCAAAAGCAGCATGGTGTCAAATCATGTAACACTGGAAAGAAGGAGCCCCTTTCACCTACATGAGAATATTCAAATAATCTTTATACCATCTGGAGAAAGTGAAACTTCCTGAAAGATCAAAGTGTTTTGCGTAGGGACCAGCTATTCTAACTAACATCCATGAAGGATTCACTAACCGAAGCAGACGTGATGCAGAGCATCGTAAAGCAACTTCTGTGAAAGAACTCCAGACCCTAATGTGAAACCATCATCAATCTCTTCTCCCACCCTATACCTGCACGTTTTTGCAAATATAACTAAGGGGGTCATTTTAAAAGGCTTAGTTGTGATTTAGAGCATTTCAAGATGCACACATAGACATCGAAATCACGGAGACGTTTCCAAAGCCATTCCACAAATGACATTTACAGACATCTTGGGTGCAGGGACATCCAAGTAGGCAAGGTGTGTGGTGGAGGTGTAATGGACTTACACGTCCCTGTTCAATTTCAGAAATGACAGGGGCATCCGCAGGCATGTCTACATTTAGACCTGCTGCAGGTACGAACAGGCATCAGGAAAGTGCTTCTTTCAGCCTTAAAACACCCAGAGTGTAGAGTTAAGCGTCTAGTCTAAGATCACAACCGTGGCCCACCCTGCTCTCAACCCACTACTTTAACCATTATGCTATCGGATGTCTGTGTTCTGTGCTACTAGTCTGGGGATTTATTTTATTTATTTAACTCATTTTTTATACTTGTTTTTTTATACCATTTTTCTATGAGTCAAGTTTACATTAAACTAGGTGCAATCAGACAACATTCTGTACATTTTATAAGTTACAGATAATGTTAACAAGTACAATAACAAGTAATGTTAACAAGAATAAGAATGATAGTAATGGGATGTCCATGTAGACGTCTCTATAGCTTCCATATCAGCAGGGTCAGCACAAGGATTACTGCCATCTTAGGCAGAAACCCCGGCCTTGCTGCCCCCTCCCACTAGTTGCGGCCAAGTCCGTCTCGGGAGGGGTAGGTGGGCAGCAGCAATGGCAGTATTACCAAAAGTGGCAGCAGCTGGGGGGTGGTGAGGCTGCCCATGTCTGCCGCTGCCACCGCCCACCCTGGCCTGTTCCCAAAAAGGTCCACAGGTTCCACAATGCTTGTACTGGGACAAGAAATGGATTTCTCGGGTCCCCTTTAATAATGGTTTATGGACTTTTCCTCCAGGAACTTGTCCAAACCTTTTTTAAATACAGCTACACTAACAGCTTTTACTACATCCTCCGGGAACAAATTCCAGAGTTTGATTACACGTTGAGTGAAAAAATATTTTCTCTTATTAGTCTTAAATGGGTTACTTTGTAGCTTTATTGAGTGTCCCCTAGTCTTTCTACTTCTTGATGGCATAAACAATCGATCTACATTTACCCGTTCCACTCCATTCATTAATTTATAGACACGCCCCCAGCCATCTCTTTTCCAGGTTGAAGAGCCCCAACCTTTTAAGCCTCTCCTCATAGGGGTATCCTTCCATCCCCTCTACCATTTTGGTGGCTCTTCTCTGTAAAATGTGCCTTCAGACTAACAATAGCAATCACTTCCCATTTTACAATGATAGGATAATTTATACCCCGTAAGCACATGGACAGCCAACCTCCTGTTACACATACACTCCCCCACCCCCTCCCCACTGCACCTGCCTCAGGATTCCCTTCCAGTGATGTGCCAGCCTGCTGAAACACCCCAATGACATGGCCACACAGAAGAAGCCTCTCAATCTTGCTTCCACCTACTGAGACGGCTGCCCATAGGTTCTTGCCTATCTATCCCCATCAGCCATGCTTACTGCTTGCAAATCTAAACGTTGGCACTCATGGCAGTGACATGAGGAAGGAAGCAGAGCTCTCGAAAGCTCATCCAAAGCTAAGCAAAGGTCTCAGCTCTGCCTTGTTTGTGGCATTTACCTTTGCTGATTTCCGAGAAGGAAACGAGGTTTCCTCCTAGGTGGAAGGTTGTATCCTTCATCTGATTCAAGGCACTGCTGAATATTACAAGATACTGTATATGCAGACTACATGTGCACATCAGCACTGTGAAACATAATTCAGACAGGGACTGTGCATGTCTCAGGCCGCTTGTGTTTAAATCGGAGCACAGGGAACTTATGGGCGCGATACTGAGCCTGCAGCGCTCAGCATTTCTAAAGCACCAGTCAGCATCAGACCCTATTGAGTATCTGGTGATGAATATCTGGTTTCACTGGTGGCAGTCAACAGTAATATTCATCCACTAACCAGATCGCGAAAGCTCACAAAGTTAGAAAAGCCGTTGTCATCTGGTTAGTGGGCTAAAAATCACTGTTAACCAGATAGATGCCAAGACTGTTCCAGCACTGCCCACAGATTAACCAGGCATTATCCGGTTCGTGCCAAGGCGGTATGTGAGGCGGCTAGTGCTGCTGGATATTGGGCTTGGCAGGGTTTATCCATTCTGTAGCTCCTGCATCACCGCACAAACCCCTTTAAATATCATGCCCTATGTGTCCAAGGACAAAAGCTGAGTGGGGAGTGTGGGAATGAAACTTTCAGCTCCTTATCTAGCCTTTTGCAGTATTTCCTCTACAAAGAACAGTAGCATTGACTTTATGGTTCCATTTAACAGCGCTTTCATCAGCTACCTTTCTGTGATTTCCTAGTGCGCAGACAGGGTGTCGCATAGCCGTTAGAGCAGGCAGCTAAGCGCCAGTGAAGTCAGGGTTCAAATCCTACTGCTGCTGCTGTCCCTTCCCATGAGCCCTATCTCAAGTAGAAACTTCGGCCCCTTCTGCTAACCCTTGACATGTAACAGAGAGTAAAAGGGGCCCTTAGACTATAGGCCTTTCTGGGACAGGGAAAGAGCGCCTGTGGCAGTTTCCTTCCAGCAGGAGGCAGTGAAGACTCAGACACTGTATTTCATACTCATGGGCTGCAGCTCTGGCTCTGGAGCAGACTCTTCATCCCCATTTGGCTCAGAACTAAAATTTCCACACCCACATCTACTGAATGCACCAAGTGCTTTCAGTCATGTCCCTAATGGCTTATAAACGCGCCTCACCCCTTCTTTATTCCTGCACCCATCAGCCATAATAGATTTTCATTTTCTGGCCAAATGGAATCCTATTACTTGAGCTGATGCACTTAGAAAATGATATTCATTCTTTAAAAAAAATATAAGTGACTATGTAGATGAGAAGGCCTTCAATTGGTATATGTGAAGATTTAGTCTGGAGCTTGCTTTAGTTTGGTATCTGAATTCCTAAGTGTTTGCTGCTGATTTACTGAGCTTGCATGACAGGAGAAGTGCTGTTGTGCTCCCAAGCCCTGCTCTGTGTAGAGAGAAATGGAAAGTAGGAGCGCCTGCTGAGTTCCTGCACCTGTAAAAGTGAGGGGACCAGATGACTCCAATCAGAGGCTGGCCAGTGCAGTCCTGCTTTACTGAAGATAAAATTCCACTTCTGCAATGCTGCCCCAAAGAAAATCTCAACAAGTCCCTGTTTGCAATGTGGCAAAAACAGGCCTGACATAGCCTTTCCCTGTTCATCTGGAATTCTCTAGAAACCTAATTAAATGTTTCTCAACATGATTTCTGTGGAAGTTTCCCCCTCCATGTGTGGCAGAACATCCATGCGGTATTCAATGCTAATTCAACCCCTTATTGCCATGGACTTCACTTCCATCCCTTGAGGGCTACCAATGAGCAGGTTTTCAGGATATCCCTAATGAATACAGATGAAAGATATTTGCATGCAAATCTCTTCATGCATATTCATTAGGGATATCTTGAAAACCTGACATGTTGAAGACCAAGACTTTACTGTATGAAAAGTCACCTGCAGAACTTCTGATCCTAAATTTGTCCAATCCTTATATCTGGCCCATAATATTCATGTGACAAAATCCAGTTGAGCAAGTTTGTTTTTGACTTTATCCTTCCCTTGACACAGAGACATTGCTCCCTAGTGGAAGCAAGAAGGAAATATGGTTTGCTTATGCAGGAGTTTAATACACAGTGCCTGCTTAGCCTCTGCTGTCTTGCTTTTTCTCCCTTTTTCTGTAAACTTAATGAAATTCTATTCTCGTAAACCTTGAGCAAAATCTGTTCTACTTAGAAGTCACATAAATATTGATAGGAATTTTGAAGTTCAGCTCTGCAGATTTCCTGAATCTTTCCTGATTTTCATTGAGTTTTTTCACACATTGTTTGTGTGTGAGGAATTTTTTGCATGCTCAAATCAATTCAATGCCATTAATTCATAGTGATACGCATGTACAAGCAATTTGTGCACACAAAGTTTTAAGCACCTAAATGAACCAAGTTGGGTGCGAACAAATGCACATCCCTATTAAATATTGATCACTGGTTCCCAAACCAGTACTCAGATCTTATCCGAGTCTGGTCTTCAGGAGCTCCACAATGAATATGCATGACCTGCACGTTGGAGACCATCACCTGCTAAGCTTCACTCTTCATCACTCACTGCCTAAACCTTGTCCTGTCTCCTCCAGCCTCTTTAGAAATCTTTATGCTATTGACTTTCTCGTCCACTGTCTCATCACCTTTTACCTCCACTACGTCATTTGAGTCTGTTGATGATGCAGTAGCTTCCTATGACGCTGCACTCTCCTCTGCTCTGGATGCTCTTGCTCCGCCCTTGCCATGTCCTCTGAGGCGTACTGCACCTCAGCCCTGGTGGTCTTCCACTACCTGCTATCTTTGTTCCTGCGCCCACTCAGCTGAGCATGCTTGGCTCAAATCCTCCACCCTTGCAGACTTTCTACACTTCAAATTCATGTTTGTCTCTTTCCAGTCAGCCATAGCACTCAACAAACAAGACTATTATGTCCACCTGACTAACTCTCTTGTCTCTGACACTCACCATCTCTTTACAACTCTCAACTCTCTCCTACAGGTGCCTCCACCGCCAACCCCTCCCTCCCTTTCTGCCCAAATCCTGGCTGACTACTTCCATGACAAAATCCACAAGATCACACTCCAATTCCCACGAGGTCAGCTACTTCCCCTCCTCCTCCTCTTCATTCCCAACTCCTCCCCCCCCCCCCCCACCTCTGCTACCCTCTCTTCCTTTTCTGTGATCTCTGAGGAGAAAAACACATACTTCTTTCCTCCTCCAAATGCACTACCTTCTTCTCTGATCCTATTCCCGCCCATCTCCTAAGCTCCATCTCCTCCACTGTCGTCCCTTCCATCTCTCATATTCTCAACCTATCGCTCTTCACTGTAACTTTCTCTGCAGCCTTCAAGCATGCTGTGGTCACTCCTCTCCTTAAGAAACTCTCACTAGACCCTACCTGACCTTCTCACAATAAACCCATCTCCCTCTTCCCCTTCATTTCTAAACTACTTGAGCATGTGGTTCACCGCCGTTGCCTCAACTTTATCTCCTCTCAAGCCCTTCTGGATCCTCTATAATTTGTTTTTTGTCCTTTACATTCTAGCAAAATTGCTCTTGCCAAAGTCTCTAGAGACCTGTTCCTAGCAAAATCCAAGGACCTTTAATCAATCCTCATCCTTCTTGACCTTTCTGCTGCTTTTGACACTGTTGACCACAACCTTCTCCTTGATACCTTGTCCTCACTTGGTTTTACAGGTTCTGTACTATTCTGGTGTGCTCCAGGGATCTGTCCTGGTCCGATTCTTTTTAACATCTGTGTTAGTGATATAGCGGAAGGGCTGTCGGGTAAGGTTTGCCTCTTTGCAGATGATACCAAAATCTGCAATAGAGTAGACATCCAGGAAGGTGTAGATAACATGAGGAGGGATCTAGCTAAGCTTGAAGAATGGTCTAGAACAGGGGTGGGCAAACATTTTGACTCGAGGGCCGCAATGGGTTCATATATTGGACCCGGGGGCCGGACCAAGAGTAGATGGACGGTGTGTATGTGTGAATTAATATAAATTAAATTTAAATTTGTAACATTAAATGTTTAGATTAATTTAAGGTAGAAAAGCATAAAAAGAGTTATTTTACAAAACTTTTATGCAATGTATTTCTTTCATAAAATAGTACCTTCAATTTTAGTGGCCGTAGTTTGCCCATCCCTGCACTAGACCATGCCTCCCTACTTCCTTCTGTGGGTGGGTTTTTGGTTTCTGAAGCGTGGTAGCCAAAGTGGGGGCTGTCCCACCCGCTTCATCCGAAAAGATGGGGTGGGCAAGATATGAGCGAGATTTAAGATTCTGAATCACCTCACATGAATCTGCAGTTATTGCGTGCCGAAGCATCAGGAAGTGGGATATCCAGATCCTCCCAAGTGACCAGCCCATTTCCTGTCCTAGCCCCCCCATAGCCCATTATCAGTCCTAACCCCCCATCACCCCATTTTCAGACAGCCCCCATCAGCCCACAGCCCATTGCCAGTCCTACCCCCCCCCCCCATCGTCTCTGTTAAGCCCGCAGGGGCTGATGGGAAGCAGGGGCTGATGGGAAATTTCCCATCTGCCCCTGCGGGCTTAACAGAGATGCGAGGGAGACACTCTCCCTTTGCGTATCTGCAAGCCAGAGCAGAGGGCTTCAGCCACGCCGGGAGAGTTCAACCAGGCAGAGGGGGCCAGATTAAAAGGTCCGCCGGGCCGTAGTTTGCCCATCCCTGGTCTAGAATTTGGCAGCTGGGATTTAATGTTAAAAAATGTAAGGTCATGCATTTGGGCTGCAGCAATCCAAGGGAGCAATACAGTATAGGAGGTGAAGTACTTTTGTCCACTAAAGAAGAGCGGGACCTAGGCGTGGTTGTGTCTGATGATCTTAAAGTAGCTAAACAGGTAGAAAAGGCGACGGCAAAAGCTAGAAGGATGCTTGGGTGCATACGGAGAGGAATGGCTAGCAGAAAAAGGGAGGTGATAGTGCCTATGTATAAGTCTTTGGTGCGACCTCATTTGGAGTATAGTGTGCAATTCTGGAGACCGCACCTTCAAAAGGATGTGAACAGGATGGAGTCGGTGCAGAGGGTGGCTACTAAAATGATTAATGGGCTTCATTATAAAGCATATGAGGACAGACTTAAGGATCTTAATATGTACACCTTAGAGGAAAGGTGGGATAGAGGTGATATGATTGAGATGTTTAAATACCTCCGTGGCATAAATGTTCAGGGAGAGAACCTCTTTCAATTGAAAGCAAGTTCTGCTACGAGGGGACATGGGATGAGGGTGAAGGGGGATAGATTCAGGAGTGATATGCAGAAATATTTATTTACGGAAAGAGTAGTGGATCCGTGGAATAGTCTCCCAGTGGAGGTGGTAGAGATGAGGACAGTAACTGAATTCAAAAAAGCATGGGACAAACACAGAGGATCTCTAAAGGTAAAAAGGGGACTGTTGTAGTTGTTGTTATGGAAGGGCAGACTAGATAGGCCTTGTGGTCTTTTTCTGTCATCATGTTTCTATGTTTCTATGTTTCTCTTCTTATCTCACCCATCTCTGGTTCCTCCTCTGCTGCTATCCCGCTTTCAGTTGATGTACCCCAGGATCTGTCTTGGGTTTGTTCCTTTTCTCTCTCTATGCCCAGTCCCTTGGTGCGCTCATCTCTTCTCAAGGCTTTCAGTACCATCTTTACACTGATGATTCCCAGATCTACCTCTCTATACTTGAAATCTCTCTGGCAATCCAGGCAACAATCTCTGCCTACCTTTCTGACATTGCTGCTTGGATTTCTCACCGCTGCTTGAAATTGAACATGGCCAAAACTGAGCTTCTTATTTTTCTACCTAAACTCTCCTCTCCCCTTCCTCCTTTCTCAGTCTCTATGGATAACCCTCTACTCCTCCCTTTCGCCTCAGCTTGCAACCTTGGGAATGTCTTTGACTCCTCTCTCTCCTTCTCCACACACATCCAACTGATAGCTAAAACCTGCTGTTTCTTTCTCAACAAATTCGCCCATTCCTTTTTGAACACACTACTAAGATATAGTAACATAATAAATGACAGCAGATAAAGACCAGTATGGTCCATCTAGTCTGCCCAGTAAGATAGCAGGAGTAAGATGGCAGGAGTAGGTGCCACTCTGTGCAGGCCACCCCTCAGGCCTTATCCACTCCTTAGTCACCTCCCATCTAGACTATTGTAACCTACTCCTTGCTAGTCTCCTTCTGAATCATCTTTCTTCCCTTCAATCTGTCAACATTCTGCTACTCGGCTAATCTTCCGCCAGCCTCGTCATGCTCATATTACCCCTCTTCTCAAATTACTTCATCGGCTCTCAAACCATTTACATATCCAGTTCAAACTTATCCTACTGACCTATAAGTGCATTCACTCTGCAGTTCCTCACTACCTTTCCTCTCTTATCTCTTCCTGCAACCCTCCTCAAGAACTTCGCTCTTCTGGCAAATCGCTTCTATCTATGCCTTTCTCTTCTATTGCTAACTCCAGGCTTTGCTCCTTTCACCTTGCTGCTCCTTATGCCTGGAACAAACTACCTGAGTCTGTAAGTCAGGTGCCTTCTCTGGCCCTTTTCAAATCCAGGCACCTTCTCTGGCCCTTTTCAACTCTAGGCTGAAAACTCACTTCTTCGGTCGCTGCTGCTTTCAGATCCTGACTCACCTGATCTCCTTTGCGTTTCTTTACCATTCCCCCTAGATGTAGCCAATGTCTACAGCGACTGTGTTGTCTGTCTTGACTAGATTGTAAGCTCTGATGAGCAGGGACCGTCTTTTACATGTGTCTGTGCAGTGCTATGTTCATCTTGTAGCGCTATACAAATGTTCAGTAGTAGTAGTAGACCCAGTACATGAAAATGCCACTCAGGCCAATTCATTGTGGACCTCCTGAAAACTTGCTCTGCTGTGAGGCTTCAGGAACAAGTTGGGAGCTACTGAACTGGACAAGGATGAATAAAAGATTAGAGAGAATTTACTCTATGTTCATCCCAGAGATTAGCTATGTGGTGGCTTGTCAACAGTGGAACATGGGGAAGTTCTGGTGGCTCCATTGTCTGACCTTTTCAATGCTTCTTTAGAGTCAAGGATGGTTCCAGAGGACTGGAGAAGGGCACATATGATCTCTCTACACAAAAGTGGAAGTAAGAACAAGATTGGGAACTATAGCACGTTAGTCTTCCCTCTATGGTAAGTAAATTAATGGAAATGCTGCTAAAACAGAGGATGCATTTTCTGGAGTCCAGTGGATAACAGGATCCAAGACAAGATGGTTTTACTAGAGGCAGGTCTTTTCAGACAAATCTGATTGGTTTCTTTGACTGGGTGACCAGAGAGTTGAGAGCCCTAGATGAGGTGTACTTAGATTTCAGCAAAGCCTTTGACACTTCAACACAGGCACCCTAGGGATGGACCTTAAAGTGACTGACTCAGTTAGAAACTGGTTTTATTTCAGAACCTTTTATTATGATGACAAAACTTAGAAAATGATGGCAGATAAAGGCCATACAGCCTATCCAGTCTGCCCATTCATAAGAACTTTTAAGCTCTACAATTCCTTAAACTATTATTACCAATATACAGGGCAATCCAACAGATGTACAAATTTCAATGTATAGAAAAGAACATTAAAATTGAAATTCAAGCTACTTACCTTAGAGAGTCCCATTCTTAAGTGTCACTCAAGGATCAAACATCAGTAGTTTCAAATGCAACTTAAATATTAGCAAGCCATTTCTACTTTACTGGGATAGACCCCAGCGCCAAAGACAAATAACACTTTATTATATTTAAAATAACAATGTTCAGCGTGGAATAATTGTTTATCCATATGGCAGTGGAGAAAGTTTTGCTCTTAACTTTTGTCCCTGAAATGGCGATTTGTGGATGTCGCCTTTATGTTTTGTAGGCACAGTAAGGAATATACCCCACTGCAAAGCCATAAGCATGTAAATCACACCAGAAAAAAATTATATTCTCCTACACACCAATCTTGAGGGAGGAGTGGCCTAGTGGTTGGGGCAAGTTACCTCAGGCCAGAAGGTCAGGGGTTCAAATCCCACTAGAGGACAGCAACCCTGGGCCGGAAGGACTGGGGTTTCTAGTCCCACAGGTGCTCCTTGTGGTCTTGGGCAAGCCACTTAACCCTCCATTGCCCGTGTTCCCTGTAAGTATTAGTGTATGTGTCTCATATCCCCTTGTGTTAAATCTATCCCCCAATTGTGTTGTGACCACTTTGATTGAAGGTTAAGGTGGTATACAAAACTGTCTAAATAAATGAATCTGTTTTCTCCTACACGTGTTGGTTGTGTGCATAAATTTTTCTTCTATATGCGCCTAAGTTTTACTTCACCTCTGATCAGGTGTTCAAACAATGCTGCTACTGAACTCTGTGCTCAGCCTTTCGTCTTCTGCACATTTCTTTGCATCTGGGTGAAATTGCTAATGACCTTGTTACCATGTCATTTGAATACATACAGCTTATTATGTAGTTTTAATAGGTATCGTGCTGCTATCTTGGCAGCCATTTTTGTGCAGGTAACGCTTATGCATATTCCCTCTCTGCATTGTGAAGTGGTAGTAAGTATGCACAGATATCATGGTAACTATGTGCAAACCATGTGCTAATCTTTCGGCATCGACCATTAGCTGCAGTTTGCATCAGTTGATAGATCCTGTAGTGCCATTGTATACTTTTAGGGGCATGTTTACTAAGCAGCACTGTTAGCGCAGGCTCAAGCACAAGCTATCCTGCATGTGCTGACCCATGCTAACAGTTAGCGCTGGTCCTAAACAGACAGTGTGGGGTTATTTCCATGCTATCTGCTTAGTGTGCCCTAGGGTGGATCAGGGCAGGATATTGCCATACACTAACCACCGCAACCAGCAGTCCAGTAGCGCAGCCATTGCCCAAGACAAAATGGATGGCCATGCCATTCTGGCAACCTCCTAAGACCTGAATCCTCCCTTATCAAGCGCCACCAATTAAAGAATCCCCCGATCAATTGATCAATCCTTCCCCCGTCAGCACCACCAACCTCCCAGACAGCAGGCCAACATCGCTGCCATCCCCCAAGACCACCCCTCTCACACTAGGTGGGCCTTCTCCCCTCAGGCAGGTTGAGTGGGAGGTGGCAAAGGGTACACATAAAAGGAGCTCACTCTGAGAAAAAGGATGATACCAGTGTTGTGCCACAGGGATCTGTCCTTGGTCAGATTCTTTTTAACATCTTTGTTAGTGACATTGCAGAAGGACTGCAGGGTCATGCATTTGGGCTGCAAAAATCCAAGGGAGCAATACAGAATAGGGAGTGAAGTACTTCTCTCCACTAAAGAAGAGCGGGACTTGGGAGATGATTGTTTCTCATGATCTGAAGGTGGCTAAAGAGCTAGAAAAGGTAACGGTGAAAGCTAGAAGGATGCTTGGGTGCACAGGGAGAGGAATGGCCAGCAGGAAAAAGGAGGTGATAGTGCCTCTGTATAAGTCTTTGGGAGACCTAATTTAGGCTATTGTGTGCAATTCTGGAGACCACTCCTTCAAAAGGTTATAAACAAGATGGAATCATTATAGAGGGTGGCTACCAAATTGGTCAGTGGCTTTGTTGTAAGGCATATGGGGACAGACCAAGAGATTTCCATATGTATGTTTTGGAAGAAAGGCAGGAGAGGGGAGATATGATTGAGATGTTTAAATACCTCAATGGCATAAATGTACAGGAGAGCCCCTTTCAATTGAAAGTAAGCTCTACAACAAGGAGATGTAGGATGAAGGTGAAAGGGAACAGACTCAGGAGTGATCTGAGGAAGTATTTCTTTATGGAAAGAACGGTAGATGCATGGAACAGTCTCCCAGTCGAGGCAGTAGAGACAAGAACTGTATCTGAATTCAAGAAAGCATAGGAGAAGTATAGAGGATCTCAGAGAGAGAGGAAAGGAATTGTAGAGCTTAATAGTTCTTTTGGATGGGCAGACTGTATAGGCCGTGAAGTCTTTATCTGTTGTCACTTTCTATTTATATTTAAAATTAAAAAGCCAGTCTAAAAGCAGAATTGTAAATCTTAACCTTCCAGAAGTGTTTTAAATATCTTTTCTGCCAGGGATGCAGCCAGGGCATATAGACAAGACCAGAGTAATGTATCACAGCAGCTTTAGGTAACCACAAATATCAGTGCTCTCTTGCTGCATTTAGCAGGCTTACTGTGTTGCGCCCGCTCTGTTTCCTGCTTTTCATATAGACACAGGTGCAGTTGGAAGGTCAGCTGCATCTTTCCTTAAGACTATTTAAGTTCATTGGACTGCCCATAGGGAAATGACAAAAAAAAAAAATTTTACCCCCTGTGGTCTCAAAACCCATGTTGGGATCATGTAAATAGAAATCCCTTAGCCCACCTCACTGTGATTCTTTTACTTGCTTACTTACTTACTTGACACTTTTTCTACGTTGCTTTTCTAAGCCTCAAAGCGGTTTACAATAAGCTAGACACAACTGGACAACCCCATGGAATACATGAATTATCTTACAGATAACTATAACAAGAGTGATTTATAACAGGAGATTTGAATGGACTAGATTGGCTGCATTACTTATTTACAGGTTGGCTATTAACTGATTCACAGAAGCATGAGTCCTGACTTTCATTTGAAACCCACTTGGTATCCTGTGAGGATGCGGTGATGAGTCTTCCATGGGTGTTGGAACTGTAGCAGGTGGTAACCATAGAGTAGGGGGTGATTGTTTTGGAGTCTGGTGAGCTTGTGGTTGGTGGGGTTTTGGCCTGGCGTAGAAGGGAAGTTGTTTATTCTTGATGGGGGTCTGGGCCATAGAATTCTAGGAAAAGGTGTTTTTAGTTTCTTTCGGAAATCTACTAGTATCTCTATGACTCTTAGTTTGGGTAGGAGGGCGTCCCAGATGGTTGGGGCATAGAGTGTGAATGCGTGGATGGATGCTCTTGGGTTTTTGGAGTGTTATGGCAAGGAGATCCTGCGTACTGTGCCTTCATAACCTTGTATTAGTGTTCTGCTGACTCATTATGGATTACCTTGAATAGGCTGAGTATTGCTTTGTATTTGATGCGGATGATGATGGGAGTCACCCCACTTGCAGTCATTGTGTATCTGTTGCTTTGGCAAATCAATTTACTTCTGTGCAGTCAAGTCCAAGCCTGTCTGCCTGTGCCCTTTTTAAAGCTGTTATGCAGTGCACAAGCACTGAGAGGTCAGCGTTTATCCCACCCGAGATGTGACTGCAGGCTCGTCTCTACAGTGCTATGCTGGAGATCTGTGTTTGGGTATAAAGTGCAATATTAAAGTGAATGTATTGGTTGCAGATGTAGTCAGGCACCTGGGCAAACCTTAAACCTTATACCTGGCAGTCAGAATCTACTCTTTAGCTTGAACGTCTTCTTCTTTGCTGCCCCCAGAGGTTTCTGCCCTAGACAAGTGCCTAGTTTGTCTGATGGTTGGGTCAGCCCTGGATATATCTTTTATAGCTATGAAGGACGCTACTCTGATGCACTATGAGATAAGTAAAATATAGTATAGCTTTGTAAAAGGAGAAGCCTCTCCCACAAGGTTATTGTTTCTCAGTGCAGCCCTCACATCCCATTCAAAGGCAAAAAACAGCAACATTTTCCAGCACCGAATCTGCTTCAAAAGAACATACTACTGCTATGATTTTAAAGTACAAACCTTTCACACTTAAATTGACAACACACATAGCTTAAACGAACTGACGACCCAATCTCTTATGCCCTAAACTTCCACATGTATATAGTTGTATCTGTTGTGTACTGTCTTACTTTATAGACACTACATTGTTAGTTAATTGTTTTTCACACTGTTCCAGTTTAATTATACTGTTTAGATGACTAGACTTAGCCTTGTTTAATTTAAAATGTTCTATGTAAAATTTAAGATGTTTTAAGATGTTCTATGTAAAACAAACCTCGCTTTGTTAACCTGTTGTTAATTGTACACCGCACCTGATCTCTGGAAGATGCGGTATATAAATGAGTGTTAAATAAATAAATAAAATAGCAGGACGGCCCCTAAACTTCACAAAATGTCAAAATGATGTGAACAAATACGACATCAGAAAATAAATTTACTAAATTGTTATAGCAACTGCAACAGCGTGCTCAAACTGGAAATGACAACTCTATCTCTGGAAAAGATTATACAGCGCACACAAACGATTAAGGGTGGTAAAATATTAAATGACATAATCGTATTTATTCTAGGAAATATAATTATGATGCACTATAAGAGTACACAGAATGACTGAAGCCTTGTCTGCTTACTTTCAGAAACCCACATTCAGAACTCTGAGATATTCTCTGATGATTAAAATCTGAGGGGGGGGAACAGAGGGATGGCAGAACCTGTAACCTGGATAGTCCCAGGCTCAGCCAGATAGCAGCGAAGCTAATCGGGCAGTGAAGGTATTCCGTGGCATTAGCTGCATTAGTCTCACTGAATATCCCACTTGCCACTATTAATGCGGTTAGCAGGTTGCTAACCACATTACTTGCTTTGAAAATTCCCCCACCCCCCAAGACTTCGGGGTCTGTTTATTAAATCATGTTAGCTGTTAATGCAGCACATGTATAGACTAACTGGGAAATCTCGCATGAGTATGCGCGAGACAAGGGAGCCTGATCACCTCCCATAAGGGCGGTCCTAGTAAGCTCCACGTAAGGAAAGCCGAAGCCGAAGCCATCGACCCTTCTTGTTTGGAATAGTCAGTTAGTCAGAAAACCTGGGCACTTGAAATATTGAAATATGATATCTTGTTGAAATATGCTTGCGTGTGTGAGTGAGAGGTCTTGAAAGACAGACCGAGCGAGAGCGGACTCCTAAATAGCGCAGTTCCTGGCCGGGGGACCGCGCCCAGGTCGCGAACAGGAGGAAGCGAGTGGTGTTTGTCCCCCCCCCCCCCCCCCCCCAGTGTTCTGTGGGCAGTACGGATCCCTTACCTGCAGCCATCCTACCTATCCTTGTTGTTCGTTGTCTTGTACGTCATTACGTGTACATAGGGACGTAGGGTACATAACGTACGCAGATACATTGAGTACGTAGGTACGTTTAGTTTATGGGAGGGATGGAGTCCATGCAAACTCCGTTGGCATGTATGATCAAGAATTTCCGTAAAGAATTTTCGGGCGATTATGGTACAAAAATGACTCCATCCAGATTAAAAATGTTATGTGAAAGGGAGTGGCCCGCATTAGCTGCTTCATGGCCCCGAGGGGGCACCTTTGATTTTGAGACAGTTTTACGAATCCATCAGCTCATACTGAGAGCGTATCCTGACCAGTTCCCCTATATAGATTCCTGGTTAAGTGTATGTGAACAGCAGCCCTCATGGATGAAGCGCTGTTATGAGGAGCACTGTAAAATATTTGTAGCTACTACTAGGGGAACCAAAAAGGCTAAGGAAGCGAAGCCGCCTGTGTATTCTGACCCAGAGTCCCCAGATATTCTGGATAGGTTACCCCGGCACCCACAGAAGTTAGTCCCCACAGCACCGCGACTTGAAGTAGAGCCCGAAGAGGAGCCCCAGCAAATACCGAAGCAACAGCCTAAGAAGTGCCCTACCCCAAGTGAAAGCCCTGAGTCAGGCCCAAGCACAGCAGGGGGACTCGAGTCCTCTGATGAGACAGAAAGCGGAAGCTCTCCTGCCAGTTCAGGGTCACCCACCAAGGAGACTAGTGCCCGGGAGCCTTATGATTTAAGAAGCGTAACTCCCAAGAAGAAGGAGAAAGCAGGGCACCTAATGCCATTACGCCAAGTGCCTGGAATTCCTGTTTTGAATGATCAGGGCCAGATGGCGCCAGGACCAACCAGCTTAGTTTATGTACCCTTTTCCACCACAGATTTATTAAACTGGAAAACGCATTATGCTTCCTACACAGCCAAGCCCCAGGAATTAACAGAATTAATGTCTAGCATTATGCAAACCCATCAGCCTACCTGGGCCGATTGTCGCCAGCTCCTGTCCATCCTCTTCACTACTGAGGAGCGAGGCCGAATCGGGCAAGCAGCCCTCCGATGGTTAGAAGAGAATCCTGTAGAAAGGGGAGGAATAAATCCCCCGCAAGCAGCAGCTGCAGAATACCCCAATGAAGATCCCAGGTGGGATCCGAATGAGGAAAGGGGGGCGGCGGCCCTAACCAGATTTCACCAGGCCTTATTGCAGGGCCTGAAGAAGGGAGGCCAGAGGGCCATGAATATCGGGAAAGTATCGGAAGTTCTCCAGGGTCCAGATGAGAGCCCAGCGGCCTTTTATGAGCGATTGTCTGAAGCTTATAGATTGTATACCCCATATGATCCCGCCGCTCAGGAAAATTTACGCATGGTAAATGCGGCCTTTGTTAGTCAGTCCCAGAGAGACATAAAACGAAAATTGCAGAAATTGGATGGATTTGCAGGCATGAATACAGCTCAGTTAATGGAAGTCGCTCAGAAAGTATTTGTGAATCGTGAAAATGAACGAGACAGAGAAAGTGAACGAAAGATGAAGAAGAAGGCAGATCTTCTTGCTGCTGCTATAACCGAACGACATGGAGGAGGTATTCCTAATCAAAGGACCAGAGGACGTGGAAGAGGCCGCGGAAGCGACAGGCCTCCATTAGGTGCAAATCAATGCGCCTACTGCAAGGAAGAAGGACATTGGAGAAATGAGTGCCCGCATCTGGACTCCGCCCCTGCAAGGGAAGGAGGGAGTCCCTGGAGGACCGGAGGAAGATTTTGAAGGAGGGGAGGAATGAATCGAACACAGTTCCAGCGGGGGAGGGAAGAAGCCATTGAGGGAGTGGCAGTAGCAACGGGTTATGACCTGGATGACATAGATGAAGACTAGGCCAGACCGGGCTCCAAGTTCACCCTGGGTCCCCAGGAGCCTATGGTCAGTTTGAAGATAGGCGACCAATACATGGAATTCATGGTAGATACAGGAGCAGAACATTCAGTAGTAGCCAAGCCAGTAGCTAC
This sequence comes from Ichthyophis bannanicus, assembly GCA_033557465.1. Lineage (NCBI taxonomy): Eukaryota > Metazoa > Chordata > Amphibia > Gymnophiona > Ichthyophiidae > Ichthyophis > Ichthyophis bannanicus. Next base: position 127,511,100 of record CM066049.1, read on the forward strand.
TCTGTCTTCACGATCTGTCACCATTGTGGGAGCCACTGGAAATAAAGCCACAAAACCATTCTTGCAGAGCCGCATGTGTGAACTAGGGGGACAGAAGATAACGCACCAGTTCTTGTATATGCCTGAGTGCCCTATTCCACTACTGGGCCGAGACATGCTTGCCAAGCTCCAGGCCCAAATATCCTTTGCTGAAGGGGGAGAAATGAAAATGACTGTGAACCCAAAGCCTGCTGGATTGATGGTGCTTACTGTTCCCCGAGAAGAAGAATGGCGATTCTATAGTGCACCTTCAATAAAGTCAACCAGTCCCTGTATACCTACCAACCTTATAGCCCCACCTGAAGTATGGGCAGAAGATAATCCACCTGGCCTAACGAAGAACATAGCCCCTGTCATTGTCACCCTCAAGCCAGGAGTGGAACCAGTGCATGTGAAGCAGTATCCTCTCCCTCAACCAGCCATAGAAGGAATTCACTGCCATTTGATGAAACTGCTGAAGTACGGACTTCTCAAGGAATGCCAGTCACCTTGGAACACCCCCCTTCTCCCTGTAAAGAAGCCTGGGACAGGGGATTACCGCCCAGTACAAGATCTAAGGCGAGTAAATGATGCAGTTGAAACTATACACCCAGTAGTACCAAACCCTTATACTCTCTTGGGACTGATCCCGCTGAGGCCACTCACTTCACTGTCCTGGACCTGAAAGATGCCTTTTTCTGTGTGCGCTTAGCACCCAGCAGTCAACTTTTATTCGCTTTTGAATGGCAAGACCCCACAACAGGAAGGCGGGGTCAGCTCACCTGGACCAGATTACCCCAAGGATTCAAGAATTCACCTACTCTCTTCAGTGCTGCCCTGAATCAAGATCTCTCAAGTTACCCAGTGGACCCAGGAAAGAGGGTTCTTCTTCAGTATATAGATGACTTGCTCATAGCCACCAACTCAGAAAGTGAATGCCTACAAGCTACTAGTGAACTTTTGTATCTTCTCAAAGATGCTGGATACAAAGTCTCAAGAGCCAAAGCACAACTATGCCAAACTGAAGTCAAGTATCTAGGATTCCAATTGTCCAGTGGGATCCAACGTTTATGAACAGAACGCAAGGAAGCTGTATGTAATATCCCCATTCCAACCACTAGGAGGCAAGTAAGAGCCTTCCTGGAGGCCGCGGGATATTGTCGCATATGGATCCCCAACTTTGCCCTGATTGCAAAACCACTATACCAAGTCACCAGAGGAATGGAAAAATCCCCACTAGACTGGGGACCTGAACAAGATGTAGCATTCCAAACTTTGAAAAAGGCCCTGATGTCATCTCCAGCTTTAGGTCTTCCAGATGTTCAGAAGCCTTTCCATCTTTTTGTCCATGAGTCACAAGGAAACGCATTGGGAGTATTGACCCAATCTCTTGGTTCCTGGCAATGGCCAGTAGCTTATCTGTCAAAACAATTGGATATAGTTGCAAAAGGATGGCCCCCTTGTCTGAGAGCTGTTGCAGCAACAGCCCTCCTAGTGGGTGAAGCAGACAAACTCACACTAGGACAAGCTCTTCAAGTCACCATGCCACACTCTGTTCTGACTCTCATGGAACACAAAGGAAACTTCTGGCTAACCAATGCACGAATGTTGAAGTATCAAAGCATGTTGTGTGAAAACCCTCGGATACAGTTGAAAGTTAGTCAAGCTCTGAACCCTGCTACATTGTTTCCAATTGGTCCTGGGCCACCTGATCATAATTGCTTAGAAACCATGGACACTGTATTCTCAAGTCGCCCTGATTTGACTGATGTCCCTCTAGAGGACCCAGAACGGACTTTTTTTGTAGATGGAAGCAGTCTGGTCATCAATGGACATCGTTGTGCTGGATATGCAGTGGTGACCCTTGATCTGGTAGTTGAGTCCTCGGCCCTAACCCCAGGAACTTCTGCACAGAAAGCTGAATTGATAGCCCTCACCAGAGCCTTGACATTAGGAGAAGGACTCTGCATAAATGTGTACACAGATTCCAAATATGCCTTCACTACTTTGTATGCACATGGAGCCTTGTATAAAGAGCGAGGGTTGATCACCTCATGGGGTAAGGACATTAGGTATGGGCCCGAGATATTGATGTTATTAGATGTTGTATGGGCCCCCAAACAAGTGGCAGTCATGCACTGCCGAGGTCATCAGGAAGGAGCAGGAGAAGTCACCCAAAGGAATAGATTTGCAGATGCCACAGCCCGAAAGGCAGCCACCACAGGACAAGTTAGGACCCAAGATACTGTAATGCAAGCAGCCCTATTCCCTGTGCCCCTTAGTTCCTGGGCACCCCGATATACTACAAGAGAGTTAGACTATTATTGCGAAAAGGAGGGAGGAGTCTTAACAGAACAAGGTTGGATAGTGCTGCCACCCCCAGAAGGTAGTCCACCTCCAGGTCCTACTGTCATCCCTGAAGCATTAGGGCCGGCCTTTGTTCAAGCTTTTCATCAAGCCACACATTATGGAAAAACAGCCATGGAGAAAGCCCTGAGACCCCATTTCTGTATTTCATTGCTAGGATCCCTGACCGCCTCAGTGGCACAGCAATGCCTGATATGTGCAAAAATTAATGCCAAGCAAGGTCCTGTTCCACCCCCAAGAGTTCAGTCAGTAGGGGTGACCCCCATGAGTGATATACAGATAGACTTTGCTGAAATGCCCCATGCAAATGGATATCACTATATGTTAGTGTTAGTCTGCACATTTTCAGGGTGGGTAGAAGCCTATCCCACCCGAACTGAGAAAGCCCGAGAAGTCACTAGGGTATTGCTCCATGAGATCATTCCCCGATTTGGAATACCATCAACTATAGGGTCAGATAATGGTCCATCATTTGTATCTCAAGTGACCCAACAGTTAGCTCAAGCTCTGCAAATAAAATGGAAGTTACACACTGCTTACAGACCCCAGAGCTCAGGGAAAGTAGAACGAATGAATAGAACCCTGAAAACTCAGTTATCCAAGCTTTGTCAAGAAACACACCTAAAGTGGCTCCAAGTTCTACCCATAGCCCTTCTTAGGATACGTTCAGCTCCCACCAGATCCTTAGGAGTCTCCCCTTTTGAGATTTTGTATGGGCGACCTCCACCCATAGTGCAGGGAATAAAGGGAGACATGAGACAGATAGAATCTGATATAACAAGACAAGAACTATTAGCTTTAGGTTCTGTTTTGCAGAAACTCCAAACGTGGGTGCAAGACCGACTACCCATCAACCTGACCGAGCCTCGGCATCCCTTCAAGCCAGGAACATCCGTGTGGGTGAAAGAGTGGAGAAAGACCCCACTGGCGCCGCATTGGAAGGGACCCTACGTCGTCATCCTGTCAACCCCCACCGCAGCGAAAGTTGCAGAATTCGAACCCTGGATCCACCACGGTCGAGTGAAGCCAGCAGCTGCTCCTGATCCTGGCCAATGGACGTCAGTGAATGATCCCGAGACTCCATTGCGACTCACCTTGAGGAGACAGCCAGCTTTATAGAGAATCTTCAGAATCCACTTACATCACGCAAAAGTGACCATCACAGCAGAAACAGAAGAAAACTCAGCACAGTTCATTATCCTCAATTTTCCAGTTAACCTCCAGAGACTATAATCACAATGTTCTTCCACTATTGCCTTGTGGGAGTGGTGATCCTGGGAATCCTGGAAAAGACTTTTGCCCTACCCCCTTGTGCAGCTTGCATAACCACCACCCGAACAGGACAAAAAATTACTCAGACTTTGCTCTATCATTCCTACTATACTTGCACTGGAACAGTCAGCCGGTGTGTTTATAATGGCACTGAACTGAACATTTGCACAAAGGGGAAAAGTAAGACTTGTTATAACCCTCGACAGAACCCATCCTACTATACATTTGAGATACGCTGGAATGATGAAGATGGAGCCATCCTGAGTGCGACAAAACCCCTCACCAACCCCACAAAACCTATCATCTTGAACTTTGATGCTTGCGATGCAATCAACAGAAATGCTTACCACAGATGTGGGTCATGGGAGCGAGCATACTACCATGATGATAAATACATGTGTCCAGAAGGAGCCTATGGATGGGGACGGTGTACAGGAAAGAGTACTGCAGCCACCATCTACACCACCTCATCTAAACATGATTACTTTTGCCCAAAATGGGAATATGTATATTTTGCTACCTGGAAGAATGCACCGACGGGACGAGATGGAGATCATCGCAAAGGCAGCCTAACGAAGATCAGCATACCAGAACCTAAGAAATGCCAGAAAGGTGCCTGTAATCCCCTACAACTCCTCATAGCCAACCCCAGCCATTGAAAGCAAGGATACAAGTTTGGGTTGCGTATTGCAGGAGGAGGTGTAGATCTTGGGACTATCTTATATCTGCAATTAAATACCAAAACCCATAATGGGCATGTAGTCGAAGATTTAGCCACCCAGATGAGAGAGCAGACATTTGTGCCTGTCCAGACCTGGCACAGTTTAAAGATGGATGGGTGGTTTGGTTCATTGTTTTCCTAGATTGGTGGTCTGAAATCTCTTATGTTTATCGTACTATTCATATTAGCCATGTGCTTATTGCTCCCTTGTCTCCTACCCCTTTGCTTACGCATGGTAACATCATCAATTGATAACACTATAGAGCGGAAGGCAGCTGCGAAAGTATTAGCTATGTGGCAATATTACCCTATACCCCACGATGATGATGCCATTACACCAGTATAATGTGTTAATTGACCAATGAGTGATTTAATTCTCACCCTTCCTCACTTGCGGGTGAGAATAATCAAAGGGGGGAATGTGGTAGGCTATGGCCTAGCATGGCCTGCTACTATGAAAGGCCTGTAAGTTAGGCCTGGATCCTAACTCCCATTATAGCTAGAAAAGAACCAAAAATCTGTGAAAAATAAGAAAACTGTTTTAAAATGCTTAATAAGAAGTTTTCATGAATTCATAAGTCTTCTATTATTCTCTTGTGTGTGAAAGAACAGAAATGTTTCAGTATATGCATTCCAGAAGCCAAAGTTAACCTTGCAGTAGAAAAGTAATGAAATTCAGAACTGTACCATTGTTTAAGCAATCCTAAAGGAGGGGGCCGGTTGCTAGGCTCCGGAGGGATTTCTAATTGGACAAATGAAGGGAATGTATAGACAATGAAAAGTTTGCATGTATCGAGTTGGAACCAATAGAAAATTCTCATGTATCAAACTGAAAAAGAGGTATAAATGGTTATGTCTCTGTTCAAACCTTTGCTCAGTTCTTTTTGAAGCTTTGACTGACTGGGCCTGTGCACAATAAACTGGCTTGGACCCTGTCAATTGGCTCCTGGACTTATTCATTGATTGCACTTTGCCACAGCAATAGTACACACTACCTGCTCACGTTAACAGATAATGCAAGCAAAATGAAAATAATGCAGCGATTTTCTGTGCTATCTGCAGAGCACGTGTTATTCGCAGGAGAGGGTGGAATTAGGGCAGACTGGATGTTGAGAAAAATGGAAGGAAGTCCAAAAACTGCCAGCATGGTCTAAAGGTGAGGTCAAAGAGGCTGTTGTTGCCAAAAAAGGATCTTTCACGAAATGGAAAAAGGATTGCATGACCCCTAGTCTTTCTACTTTTTGATGAGTAAACAGTTGATCTACGTTTACCTGTTCTACTCCGTTCATTAATTTATAGACCTCTATCATATCTCCCCTCAGCCATCTCTTTTCCAGGTTAAAGAGCCCTAACCTTTTTAGCCTTTCTTCATAGGAGTATACTTCCATCCCCTTTACCATTTTGGTGGCTCTTCTCTGAACCTTTTCTAATAACGCTATATCCTTTTTAAGATACGGCGACCAGAATTTCACACAATATTCAAGGTGCGGTCTCACCATGGAATGATACACAGGCATTATGATGTCATCCTTTGTCTTATTCTCCATTCCTTCCCTTATGATTCGTAACATTCTATTTGCTCTCTTGGCCGCCACTGCACACTGGGCAGAGGGTTTTAACACGTTATCCACAATGACACATAAATCTTTTTCCTGGGTAGTGGTTCCTAATGCCATCTCAATAAGTGGTGCTAGTGGCATCCAGGCTGTGGTCTGACCATACTCTGTGCATCTTTGGTACGTTTTCTGCTCGGGAAATGCTGTGCACGCACCCAACAGATGGTGTGGCATTAGCTGCAAAAGCCGTGCATTATCTGCACTTCTCTACCACGTTATTTGCAAAAGTCTAAAGTGCTTTAGTAAACAGCCCTTTGGTCTTCTGGCTTAGGAACCAGGTGCCAGGCATCTTCAGCTCCTTATTATAGGGCTTGGCTTCTTTGTACCTGTATGGGAAAATGTAATTGCCTGAAGGGCAGGTTAAATTTATGTTAGTTAGTTAGTTAGTTAGTTATTAGGGTTTACGATTAATTGCCTTTATGAAGAGATTCTCACAAAGCGCTGCACGCTGAGGTGACATTACTGGAAGAACTGCTTGATCTTGTTAGTCCAAACACTGCCTTATGATTTTGTTGACCTTTCCAAGTATTCAAATGGACTAACATGGCAACCACATTGCTTTATCCAAGACAGGATTCAATGATTTGTTCTTTTTGTTAATGTGGTTAAGATTGCAAATGCATGTTATTTGCAAGAACGTTTATTCCTTTTCTTTCACATTTCACTCTTTTTTTTCTTCTGCATCTGAGCTGACAGTAGCAATCCCTGAAGAGTTTGGAAGGGTGGTTCAACAGTTAAGACAGAAGAGACAGGATGCTGATAATGCATTGTGCAAATCATGCATGAGACCTGGAGTATTGCACCCAGCTCTGGAGGACTTCCTTTCGGAAGAATATAGACAGTATACAAGCAGTCCAGAGAAGAGTGTCAAAAATACTGCAGAACCGTCATCAAACGTTCCATAAGATGGCACTTAAATTTGTGCAGGAGGAAGCAGGGATTTGAGAAACTTTCAAATAATATACAAGAAGTAAAACCTTTTCCAAGGAAAGGAAACTATTTGAACAGAGATTTCCAACCTTTTTTGGTGGTGTGGACTTCTTATTAACCTCCAAAAGGTTCAAGACCCCCCTCCTTTGACGCCAACCCTGTCCCCATTAGCCCTCTATCTCCCTTCCACTTCTTGTCTGCACTAGTCTTTCCTTCCACCTAGTTCCAACCAGTCTCGGTTCTTTCTCTCTCCCTCCCACAGGCCAGTGCTCTCCAGTTTCTCTCTCTTTCTCCCAGCCAATCCCCACAGCCTTTCTTTTGTTCTCTTTTCTGTGTCCTGAGATCCCCTGTAATGCTTTCAGGGGCCCCTAGTAGTCCATGGACCACAGATTGGGAACCTCAGCTATAGGACCAGAGGGCCTTTAGATGCTTTTCAAAAGGGGTAAACCCAAGATAAGTACTAGAAAATATTTCTTCATAGAGAGGTGGATTTGTGGATCAGCCTCCCAGGGGAAACAAAAAAAAGATAAGCACAGAGGATCCCTGGTGACCAGGAAGTACAGGAAAAGGTCAACATCAGTTATGAGGTGTGATGTTGCACAAGAAAGCCAACTAGGGAGACACCATGGCTTGGTTCTGGCTTGGGATTTTAGAATATTGTGGCTTGCTCATCTCTCTTCAGAAGATGAGAAATCCCATAGCACGTCTCAGCCTTCAGCAGACTCAGTCACTTCCCATCTTGCAGTGGCACTGAAATCTATTGGAGAGAGCTGAGGAAGAGATGAAACATTGACTTAGTTCAGGTTGGACAGCCTTCAGCAATCAATACTGCTGTGACACAAAAGTGCACAAGGACCCCATCCTCCTGACCTCTTAACAATGGCTACAGAGGCAGCAGAAAGGGGTGGGCCACAGGGGCCATGACCCAATATTTTTCTTAACACAGCATCAGCAATAGAGAGCTTGGAGGCAGAACTGGAGATTGGTTTGTTTGGCCCCTCCAATCACAAAGGTGTTCCACTGCCTCTGAATGGGTACTTTTCTGGACCACATAAGTGAATCAAAAGACCCAGGTAAATGAAAAGAAGATGCAAAAGGTGGGTATAATTATACCTGTGAAACTAATGGACTGTAGGAAGAAGTCCAAAACACGGATACAAGTGGAAAAAAGGATCTGACATAAGAATATACCATTCTGAGTCAGACAGAAGGGCTATCAAGTCCAGTATCCTATTTCCAAGAATGTCCAATCTAGGTCACAAGTACCTGATGTAGCCCAAAAGTGGTCAGTTCCATACTACTTATCCCCAGGGATGAGCAGCGGTTCTCTTGGGGACTACCTTAATAACTATTTATGGACTTTCAGAGCAGTTTCTCCAAACGGCTTAGTTTTGCAAATACCATGACAATCATGGAGCTCACTTCTAAGGCAGGATATGTGGGGTATGATCTCAATCTCTCAAATTTACTGCTAATACTCAGCGTAGAGCTTGCATCATGCCAAAGAGCGCCTCCTTCTGGAGTTCGTAGATGTAACATGTATGGGTAATTATCAAGGTGTGCTTGGAAATTCCTCTTAATTAAGCCTCGAGCACCCAACACGATGGGAAATAACTTGGTATCTTTCTGTCACATTTTCTTAGTCCTCGGTACTTGAAGATTTTCTCCCTCTCAATGCAATTCACAGAATAGTCACTTGAAATTGACACCTCTGACTTTCCCCTCAGGAATTTGTCCAAACCTTTTTATAAATCTAGCTTTTACCACATCCTCCAACAGTGAGTTCCAAAGCCTAATTATTTGTTGAGAGAAAAAAATACTTTCTCTTATATGTTTTAAATAACTACTTGGTAACTTCATGGCATGGCCCCTAGTTTTTGTACTTTTTGAAAAAGTAATCAATTCACATTTATCCTATTCCACTCCATTCAGGATTTTATAGGCCTCTATCATATAACCTCTAGTTTTTCCTCATAGGACCCCTTTATCATTTTAGTTGCCCTTCTATGTACCTTTTCTAATGCTGATATATCTTTTTTTTTTGAGATACGAGGACCAGAATAGCACATAATATTCAAGGTGCAGCCGCACCATGGAACAACACAGAGGCATTATGATAGCTTTTGTTATATTCTCTATTCCTTTCCTAATTACTCATAACATTGTTTGTTTTTGTGGTCATTATTTGCCCTCTTCCTTTGAGAAAATAGTCCATTTAGCCCTACTCTTTGTTTTCTCTCTCTACCAGTTTCTAATCCACAATAGGATACTACCTCCCATACCATGATTTTTTAATTTCCTCAGGGCTCTCTCAAGTAGGATTTTGTCAAATGTTGTCTAAAAGTCTAAATATACTATATCAAGCAGCTTACCTTTATCCACAGGCCTATTCATGTTCTCAAAGAAATGGAGAAGCTTGGTGGGGCAAGACTTGACCTGGCTAAATCCTTGTTGATTTAGAGTCTGATGCTGAAAGGGGCATGCCCGGCCCATCCGGACATCTAAAATCTGCATGGGCCAGATTAGACCCTGATTCTGTAACTGCCGGAGCCAGATGGTCCCGTGGGTGCAGAATTGGGAGCTAGATGGGCTGGCCATACCCCAATCCCAAGGGCCTGGACATTCATCCCCCTCCCCATCCTCCTGCAAGAGCTCTGGTTCCATGGCATCCTGTTGCCAAGACACCGGGACACCATGCACAAGCTCAGGTAGGGCTGCTGCCATCCTGCTGTTTGTTCCCCGCCTCCCAGACTTCAGCAGGGGAAGCCAGAGCCAAGATCAGGTGGCAGGGACCTACCTCCGGCTATCCTGCATCTTCAGGCAGCCTGTGTGCCCTGATCCATGATATTCGTTGGACTTATTCCACCTCGGAGGTGGAATAAGTCCAACGGCCATATCTGCACCGCTGGATGTACAGGGTTGCAACCAGGGTTGCAGTTACCCATGTAAATGCCTGTGAAAATCGGGCCCTTGTTTCCCAAATCATCCCTGGAGCCCTTTTTAAAAATTGGTGTTACATTGGCCATGCTCCAGTCATCTATGGTTTTAATGATAGGTTAAAATTATTAATAGTATCTCTGCAATTTCATCTTTGAGTTCTTTCAGCACTCTTAGGTTTCTACCATCTGATCCCAGTGATTTTCTGCTCTTTAGTTGTGAATTTGCTGTACTACATCTTCCAGGTTCACTGAGATTTGATTCAACTCTTCTGACTCATCACCATTAAATGCCTTCTCTGGCATGGATAGCTTCCTCACATCTTCCTCAGTAAAGACTAAAGCAAAGAACTGACACATAGTAACTTCTCCTTTGTCATTGTGGTTGGCCTTCAATATTACTGGTTGTGAGTATAAAGGGAATAAAGGAGTTCAGCTGCTATGTTAGTCCACTTGGATATATAGAAATGAAGGCCAACAAACAAGTTATAAGAGATAACATGCTTGTATTGGATTGACTTAATACATTCGGGGGTTATTCTGAGCCACGAATAGTGGGGATGGACGGTTGTGAGGGGAAGTTAGATGGGGGTGGGGAATGTGCAGCCTGAGGGCAGAGTATGAGCAGGCAGTGGGCAGTCACTAGCCCTGGACATACAGGGCCGATTCTAATGTTAGCCCTGTACATCCAGGGCCAGTGACATGTGCAGGGAAGTTATTCCACTTCCGAGGTGGAATAACTTCCCTGGATGTGATTTTTTAAGTGCCCGGGGCTTGGATGGAGCAGGGGGGCCAAGGGACATTCCCCACAGCCTGATCCTGGCCTTAGGAGGCCAGATAGGGGGTCGGGCTGTTGGGAATAAACCCCTTTTTCAGGCGGCCGGCATCGTGGCTTTTAAATGGAGCCGCGGTGCCATGGCAACATGGCGCCATGACGCTGCGGCTCCATTTAAAAGCCCTGACTGAGTTAGCTGGGGACAGTCCTGCACGTGCAGGCCAGAAAGAATCACAGACCAGGCCTGCACATGCAGGACTGTTCGCAATTCTGATCCCACAGGGCTGGACGTGCCCCGCGGTATCAGAATCGCGATCCCCTCTGTACATCCGATTCAGACCGGATGTACAGAGGGGATCTACGTCTGGGACAGAATCGGGCCCTTTGTGTCTGGCTTTCAAGGGCTTTGCTCGCTCCATCTTCAAAATAACCTAGGGTATGAGTTGAAAACATTTAATTGGATAAAGCTCCTATCTTTGGACCAAGTGGAATCCTTGTATTTCAGAAGTTTTCTACAGATGCTCTCTGGCTGTATGGAATCTGAAGCCTATAGAGACACATAGGTAAACAACAGGGAGTTACAGTGGACCTGGAACCTGAAACTGAGAGCTAAAGATTTCAAATCAAGGGCAACTGGATGAAAAGAAATTTCAAGCTTTGAAGCAATAACAAAAGTATTACTTTTCTGCTTTGCTGCCTTCAGTTGAAAGGCACAGTGGGAGATGTTTCTGGTATAATTCCCAAAGACGTTGCTGCTCCGGAATCTCATTGGAGAGAGAGTTCCACTTCTGAAACATTCGTTTTTTTTATCCAAAGATCCCCCAGCTTTTCACGTCCCAGTGCCTCAGAGAAATGGGTTAGAGAGCAGGGAAATGAAGGAACTTGGGAAGGGAAAAGTCAGTAAATACTCTGGGACATACCCCAAAACAATTGGTGCTGGGTTGCAGCCTGCACCACTCTGACCCCTGGTCCTGACATTATTAATCAGCGTGTATTAAATATGCATGTTAGCATGCGAGCATAACACACGTATTAGCAGCAAGGCTAATGCTTGATTCAATAAGGGCATGAAATTTACAGTGTGCATTATTTTAGACAGTCATTTCTGAAATACACATCTACATGCAGAGGGAGAAGCAATTTCAGAAACATATATCTAGAAAAAAATAGATGGAGGAAATCCATCAACTTATACGTGTGTCCGGGCCGTTTCGCAAACCTAGACAAGCACAAAAATGCAATGTGTGCCTTTGAGTCAGTCCTGACTCCTGGTGACCCAGAAGCTCCTGGGTTTTCTTGGCAGTGTCACCAGAAGTAGATTGCCAGGCCTTTCTTCTGAGGCAATGGAGGGTTAAGTGACTTGCCCAAGGCCACAAGCAGTGCTAGTGGGAATTGAACCCTGGTTGCTTGGTTACCAAGCCAGTGTTCTAACCACTAGGCTACTCCTCCACTCTGACAAGCTCATGCTCTTGATTAATCACAGAGGATTCTCTCTTGACGCCGTTGCAATTCAGAGAGGGGCAGAAACATTGGGGAATTAAGATTAAAGATGCCCTTTAACCTCTCCTTTAAAGAGATAACTGAAAAGAGCACTTTTTAAATTCCTATTTGTACCAGAGAGCAGGTGTAAATTTGGATGTGGAAGATTTGGGACTATGAATTGGGGGATACATGTGTAGATATTTGTCCTGCCCATAGCATACCCCCTTCTGCTTTGGACATGGTGCAATCATCTGTGTGTAATCTCACCCTTTCTAAAATGACCATTAGCACATGGATGCGATTTACGCATATGTATTTATTTAGCTGGATTTTTATACCACTTTATCCTAAAATCAAAGCAGTTTACAATGAACTTAATATACAAAGTACAAGGGGGTAAGTGGCATGTGGGATATTTCACGCTAACTTAAATACAAAAACTATGTACAGGGGGCGTTATGAGGGAGTGGAGCTAGCAGGAATGTGTATGGCTGATTATAGACATTGAAATCATAAACAGGGCTTCTAAAATAACTCCTTTAATGCATGCTAAAAGTACTGATAGCATGCACAGTAGAATTGTGCGCATGTCATACAAACAATTAACGGTACCACTCGAAAAGTAGTTTTTCCATTAACAGATTTGTTAATGCGTGCAAACACAGTAGCACAAGATGTATTAACATTTAAATGAACCAGTTTGCATAATTGTGCATATTAATCAGCTCACTGAAATTTTAAGACATAAAAACAAGTTAATTTACAATAATCAGGGTTACTGTTAACATACATCAATGCTACTTTAACATGCACTCAGCTCGAGCAAGTGCGTTAACATGTCAGTGCTATTTAGTACGAAAAATGTAATGCACAGGGTAAGCATCCTATGATCTGGAAACCTGTAGATCTATTCTAAACATACATCTTTGGCTTTTTTCTGAGCAAAACGGACAGAGTTCTACATAGATGTGGTCCCAATTTAAAAGAAAAGCACTTATGTAGTGGGCAGTGCCACGATCCCCTTAAGTGCTTTGAAATACTGGCTGAACAGTGTTTACATTTAACCCTGTTCTGTTCTCGTCTGTGTCCTAGAAAAGATATTTTCACCCTACACAAGAGCTCTGCAATTCCCTCAGCTCTCTTCCAGCACCACAAGGCAACAGCTTTCCAAGCTCCCATCCATGAAATATCATTTTCCACGCCTTTATTCCTATCCTCTGGCTGTGCGCCACCTTTTCTGAAGACAAGAGTCTTTGCGTTAGAGTAGACTTTGTCATATTACACTTATCATAATTCATCATTGACGACTATTTTCTTTCTTAAGGAAGTAGAAATTTACAAACACAAATCATGAATATCAGGCGCTTCAATCAGTCCTGAAAGACTGAGGCATAAACACATATAAAGCACACAAAATTATTCAAAGATACAGAGAATGTAATTCAGCACCTCCACAAATTATTCAGTCAGCTGTTGCCAAGCACTGAACTTCTGGGTCATGATTTGAAAGGTAAATGTGGAGGACGAGGTCCTTCCTTTGAATCCTGCCGAGATGTATTGGTTTTAATAAGACTGATTGAGGCAATTCTGTTTTAAATGCATCCAGCCAGTGACAGCATAAGTGAAGTGGGCCAGAGGAAGGCATTTCACGTGCTGTGCAATGTATCACGGTGCCTGGAGAAAGGCAGTTTAAATAAATACTGCTGCAGAGGTTTGGTTGTGAAAGCTGCTGTAATATTCTTCAGGTCTGGGCTCAGTCTTTTGTCCTGCAGTGCAGACTCTCTTGGCCTCATTTTGACTAGGAGCCAACTGAGAACAGTCCTTGCTTGGCCTTTTGGCTGAGATTGAGAACCAATAAATTAAGGTCTTTTCTCCTTAATTAAATACCCATATTCACCAGAGGCAGGTCTTGTCAGACAAATCTGATTGATTTCTTTGACTGGGTGACCAGGGAGTTGGACCAAGGGAGAGCCCTAGATGTGGTGTATTTAGATTTCAGTAAAGCCTGTGACACTGTTCCTCACAGGCGACTTATAAACAAACTGAGCACCCTAGGGATGGACCCTAAAGTTACTGCTTGGGTTAGAAATTGGTTGGGTGGGAAGCGACAAAGAGGAGCTCACTCTGAGGAGAAGGATGTTACCAGTGGTGTGCCCCAGGGATCTGTCCTGGGTCCGATTCTTTTTAACATCTTTGTTAGTGATATAGTGGAAGGGCTGTCGGGTAAGGTTTCCCTCTTTGTGGATGATACCAAAATCTGCAATAGAGTAGACAGGACAGTATAGATAACATGAGGAGGAATCTAGCTAAGCTTGAAGAATGGTCTAGAATTTGGCAGCTGAGATTTAATGTTAAAAAATGTAAGGTCATGCATTTGGGCTGCAACAATCCAAGGGAGCAATATAGTATAGGGGGTGAAGTACTTTTGTCCACTAAAGAAGAGCGGGACCTAGGCGTGGTTGTGTCTGATGATCTTAAAGTAGCTAAACAGGTAGAAAAGGCGATGGCAAAAGCTAGAAGGATGCTTGGGTGCATACGGAGAGGAATGGCTAGCAGAAAAAAGGAGGTGATAATGCCTCTGTATAAGTCTTTGGTGCGACCTCATTTGGAGTATAGTGTGCAGTCTGGAGACCGCACCTTCAAAAGGATGTGAACAGGATGGAGTCGGTGCAGAGGGTGGCTACTAAAATGGTTAGTGGTCTTCATTATAAAGCATATGAGGACAGACTGAAGGCTCTTAATATGTACACCTTAGAGGAAAGGCGGGATAGAGGTGATATGATTGAGATGTTTAAATACCTCTGTGGCATAAATGTTCAGGGAGAGAGCCTCTTTCAATTGAAAGCAAGTTCTGCTACGAGGGGACATGGGATGAGGGTGAAGGGGAGATAGATTCAGGAGTGATATGCGGAAATATTTCTTTACGGAAAGAGTAGTGGATCCGTGGAATAGTCTCCCAGTGGAGGTGGTAGAGATGAGGACAGTAACTGAATTCAAAAAAGCATGGGACCAACACAGAGGATCTCTGAAGGTAAAAAGGGGACTGTTGTAGTTGTTATGGAAGGACAGACTAGATGGGCCATGTGGTCTTTTTCTGTCGTCATATTTCTATGTTTCTATGGAAATGATATGACTTCATTTCTTTTCATTCATATTTCTATACCACATTTTCTCCAAGTAGTGGAGTGGAGGAGTAGCCTAGTGGTTGGGGCAAGGTACTTCAGGCCGGAAGGTCAGGAGTTCAAATCCCACTAGAGGACAGCAACCTTGGGCCGGAAGGACTGGGGTTTCTAGTCCCTCGGGTGCTCCTTGTGGTCTTGGGCAAGCCACTTAACCCTCCATAGCCCATGTTCCCTGTAAAATCGTTATCTCCAAGTTATAATGCCCTGTTCAATGTAATTTCAGTTTGTTCAATGTAAACCACACTGATGCAGAATAGCACGGTATATAAGAGAATATAAATAAATAAAAAGTAAACATTACTCAAAGCAGCTTACAGAATCTAATGAAATATCATGCAAATACCCTAGAACAGACTGACCCACTCCTTACTCTTGCCAAGGAAGGAACAGACCATAATCACAAGCTACAAAATTTAATGTTAATAAACACACTCCTTCCCCAATCACCTTTACACGAGAACTGATTCCTTCCACCCCTGCTGGGAGGCTTTAAGCATTTCATCTCGGTAGGGGCTCTAGAATCCTAGAGGTTCCAGGGATGGTCTCTGGAGGGCTGGGAACAAGGATGCCTCAGGAATGCACAGCGTATTCACAGAACCAGTAATTACCACCCCTCCCTCCCCCCTCCCTTCCAGCAGGGCCATCAAACCGGAACTATAAGAGGCACCTGAGCGCCGGCACACTGGAGACAGCAGTGCAGGAAAAGGAAAGAAATTCAGAGCTCTGGTATGATGGGTAGACAGTAGAACACTTCTGCGTCCGTCCATGTGAGCTGGGCACAGATGGAGTCTTTCATGCCCTGAAAAAACAATTTCCCCAGTGGCCTTGACGATTCAATTCAGAGCTCTCAGTGAGTGAGCTGCCAACAGCTTAGTGCTGAGGACTTGGAAGAGTGAAGTAAAGAAGCTCCATAGAGACGGTATTTCCTTTCTATTACTGTAGCTGCAGCTCTTCTACTACTAATTTATATATCGCTACAAGGCTACACAGCGCCATACATATAGATGTAAGACACAGTCCCTGCTCATCAGAGCTTACAATCTACCCAAGACAGACAAGACAATAGTTGAGAATAAGGAATATGAATAGGGAAAGGTAAGGAGGCACAAGGAAAGCAAGGGATCAGGAACCAAAAGCAGCCACAAAGAGGTGAGCCTTTAGCATGGATTTGAAAAAGGGGAGAGAGGAAGCCTGACATGCTGACTCAGGTAGTTTGTTCCAGGCATAAGGAGCAGCAAGGTGAAAGGAGCGAAGTCTGGAGTTTACAGTGGAAGGAAAGGGCACAGAGAGAAGCAGACCAGAGAAAGAGCTGAGTTCACGATGTGGGGTGTAGGGAGAGAGGAGAGAGAAAAGATAGTGAGGAGCAGTAGAATGAGGGCATTTATAGGTCAGAAAGAGAAGTTTGAACTGAAAACAGAAATGGAAGGACAGCCAATGAAGTGATTTGAGAAGAGGGGTTAAATGAGTATATCTGGGATGGTAGAAGATTAGCCGCAACAGAGTTCCGAACAGACTGAAGGGGAGAGAGGTGACTCAGAAGGAGACCAGCAAGGAAGAGGTTGCAATAGTCGAGACGGGAGGTGACCAAAGAATGAATAAGTGTTTTAGTAGTGTGTTCAGAAAGGAAGGGGTGAATTTTGTTATTGTTATAGAGAAAGAAAACGACAGGTTTTAACTATCTGTTGGATAGGTTGGAAGAAGGAGAGGGAGGAGTCAAAAATAACCCAAAGGTTGCAGGCTAAGGAAACAGGAGGCAGAAGAGTGTTATCAGCAGAGATAGAGAAAGGAGAAAGGAGGAAGAGGGAGGAAGGTTTAGGGGGAAAAATAAGAAGTTCCGTTTTGGCGATATGCAATTTCAAATGGCAGCAAGACATCCAGGCAGTGATGTCAGATAGGCAGGCAGAGATGTGGGCTTGGAGTGTCAGAGAAATATCAAGTATAGATAGATAAATCTCAGAGTCAGCAGAATACAAAATGATACTGAAAGCCATGGGAGGAGTTCAGAGCACCAAGGGTCAGGGTAGAAAGGGAGAAGAGGAGAGGGCCCAGAACTATGGCGTCATTTTCTGAGTACCAGGTAACTAACTGAATCATAAGCAGATCAGATTGCCCTTAAAGAGAACAGAAATTTACAGAAATTTGCAAAATAGCCTCTTGCCCTGAGGTCTGGTACCTCCTGATCTTGGTGTACACCAACTGAGAGTGGAATAGCAGTAGAGGAGGAACCACCAGAACAAACACCGAAAGAGCAATGGGAGAGATAAGAAGAGAACCAGGACACTACAGAGCCCCTAAAATCAAGGGAGGACAATGTGTCAAGGAGAAGGTGGTGGTCAACAGTGTCAAAAGCAGCAGAAAGGTCAAGGAGAATGAGGACTAAATAAAGGCCTTTGGATTTAGCCAGGAACAAGTC
The DNA here is from genome assembly GCA_033557465.1 of Ichthyophis bannanicus. NCBI lineage: Eukaryota > Metazoa > Chordata > Amphibia > Gymnophiona > Ichthyophiidae > Ichthyophis > Ichthyophis bannanicus. The sequence continues at coordinate 127,528,812 of CM066049.1, forward strand.
ACTGGAGACTTTGGCAAGAATCATCTTAGTAGAGTGTAAAGAACGAAAGCCAGATTGAAATGGATCTAGCAGGGCTTGAGAGGAGAGAAATTCAAGGCAGTGGTGGAGAATTGAACATTCAAGAAGTTTGAAAATGAAGAGAAGGAGGGAGATTGGTTGATAATTAGAAGGACAAGTAGGGTTAAATGAAGGTTTCTTGAGGAGAGGTGTGACCACAGCATGACAAATGATGGACATGACAAATGATCTACTAACCAGCAAGAACAATTAATATACCACCATCCTGAACCTCAGATAGAAGAATGTATAATAGCACATGATGTAACATAGCACACAATGTATAAAAGTATGTATAATAGCCCACAATGTATTATAGCGCACTCTGTACATAGCTCAACCTAATCAAACACACAACTCATCAGACACACCAAACTCGATATTCCTTTCACTGCATGAAAACACATGATCACTCCTTTGATTGTTTGCTGTGAAACCGCTTTGATTGTAGGAGAAGGCGGTATAGAAATACTGTTAAATAAATAAATGCTTGAAGACAAGGACAGTTGCCGAGCAGAGGGATTTATTGAGAATATACGAGTATGAGATGGAAGGGATGACAGAGGAGGAGATGGAGTTAAGGAAATGAAAGGCGATAGGATCAGAAGAACAGGTAGTAAGTATGGAGGAAGAAAGAAGATGAGAGGCTTCCTCTTCGGAGATCTTAGAAAAGGATGAAAGGGTAACAGAGATTGAGGGGAAAAGTTGGTACTGAAGAAGGGAAAAAACTGATTTAGTGAGGAATTGGAGTGTAATCTTCTGGACTTTGACATGGAAATAGTTGGCTATAGTTTGGATAGAAAGAGAAGGAGGGGTCGGAGCTGGAGGCACCTTGAGAAGAATGTTGAGAATTGAGACGAGATGGTGGGGGTTAGAGACAAGAGTTAGTTGGATGGACATAATAGTTTTGCTTGGCGAGTGCTATGGCTGACTGGAAGGAGGCAAGCATTACTTTGAAGTGAAGAAAATCAGAAAGGGAGTGGGATTTGACCCAAATGTGCTTGGCTGAGTGGGCACAGGTGCATAGATAGTGGGTAGTTGAAGACAGCCAGGGCTGAGGCATACAGAATGTGGTATGGGAGGAGCAAGAGCATCCAGAGCAGAGGAAAGAGTAATATTATAGGAAAGTATAGCTTAATCAACAGACTTAAAAGATAACGTGGAGGAAAGAAGTGAAGAGACAATAGTGGAGAGAGCCAATGGATCAATAGCATGAAGATTCCTAAATAGGTGGGAGGAGACAGGGTGAATTTGAGGCGGGGAGTGATGAGTGACCTGCAGTATTTATTTGTTAAATTTATTTGTTAAATGAAGAGTGAAGCTTAGCAGGTGATGGCAAGATAAAGGAAGAACTGAGGTATGTAAATTAGAGGGTAAACAATTAGAGAAGAAAACAAGGTCAAGGGAGTGACCATGCTGATGAGTGGGGGCAGAAGAGCAAAGCTGGAGGTTGAATGAGGAGATAAGGGAAAGGAGCTTAGAAGCATATGGGTCAGAAGGGTTATCAACATGAATATTAAAGTCACCAAGAATAAGGGAGGGGGAAGAAGAATCCAGAAATAAGGAAAGCCAAGAGTCAAAATCAGTGAGAAAGGTAGAGGTGGACTTGTCAGGGGGTTTATAAATAGCAGCTATCTGGAGAGGTAAGGGATTAAAAAGGTGGATGAAATGGACTTCAAAGGAGGAAATGGACTGAGACTGAGGTAGAAGGAGGGGTTGAAATTGGCAGGAAGGAGAAAGCACAAACCTAACACCACAACGCAGCCAGTGGCACGAGGAGTTTATTTTATTTATTTATTTGGCGTCTTTTTCTATACTGCGCTCTTCAAAATCAGCTTGGTTTACAGATAACAGTAGTTTTGTTCAGACACAGGTAACGTCCGTACTGGACTTACAGAAAACAGGGTTATTCAACTTGGATTAACTGGGGCAACTAAGGTATTTTACAGTATTAGGTGATTATATACATGCCCTAGCTGAGGTCTGGTAGTGCTACCATGGCACACAAGGTGTGTGTATAGTAGGAATTTTGGTGTGTGTGTCTTGGTGAGTGCTGTTAGGTGGTTGTTTGTGGTACCATAATACTGCAGGAAGAGGTAGTGTTTCAGTGCCTTCCTGAACTGTTTAATGTCCGTAATTGCCCGGATGTCGGGTGGGAGAGCATTCCAATGCGATGGTGCATAGAGCATGAAGGCCCTCTTTCTTGTTACTTGTAAGCATTTTGTAATCATGTCAGGGATACATAGGGTACTGGCTGAGACCGATCTACTAGCTCTATTTGGGGGGGGGGGGGAGAATGAGGTCTGAGATGGATGAGGAGGTGAGTCTGTTGATGGCTTTGAAGGTCAATAGTAGAATCTTAAAGGTGATTCTACAGTAGACTGGTAGCCAGTGGAGGTGCTTCAGGATTGGTGTTATGTGATCCCTCTTGGTGGCACCGTGTAGTATTCTGGCTGCTGTATTCATGGCCAGCTGGAGTGGGAGCAGCGTGTTTTTTGGTAGGCCCTGAAGGATGGCGTTGGCAAAATCAAAGTGTTGTCCTGAAGTCATCTGGTTCCAGAAGGGGGGCATAGGTGGCGGATTGTCCGAATCTTGAAGTATACTGCCTTGGCAGTGTTGTTTATATGGGTTTTCATATCCAACTGTTGATCGAGTGTTACGCCCAGGTAGCGGATTGTGGTCTTGCTTTGGAGCTCGGCGCCTCTTACTTTTAGTGTTGCTGGCTGAACAAAAGACTGGCCCCTGGTGATGAATAGAGCCTCTGTTTTCTTGAAATTTATCCTAAGGTTTTGTGTTTGAAGCCAGTGGGAGAAGTGGTAGCCGCCATGACAGAAGGCAGTAACCAAAGCAGTATCATCAGGGAAGAGCCAGGTCTCTGTAAGAGCTAGAAGATGGAAAGCATTAGAGGTGAAGAGATCATGGGTAAAGGGGAGTTTATTAGATGTTGAATGAGCATCCGTAAGGCACATGAGAAGGAGAAAGAGGAGGGGGAAAAGAGAGGAATATGAATGATACTGGAATGGTTGAGTGAGGAATTGTCTTGAGAGTGAGAGAAAGTCTAGAAGGAGCAGAAGAGTGCAAGGCAGAGAGGAGATGGCATGGCGGAAATGAGGATGAGGTTCTCTCAGAGAAAAAGGAGAGGGATGAATAAGAGGAAGAAAAAGGTGAAGTTCAAGAGCAGAAGAAAGGGAGAAAGACAAGATGGGAGAAGAGATGGGGAAGGTATAGAGAGAGTGAAAAGGAGGAGAGCTTTGAAGATGTAGGTATAAGGGAAGAAGGTTAGGGAGTGTCAATAGTAGGAAGAAGAAATTATGTGGAGCCATAAAAAGAGAAAGCGAGGAAAGCAGAAGACAGAGGAAATGATAAAGGGATTGGTGGGAGAAAGATCAAGGGATAGGAGCAGCTGGAAGAATAAGAGGTAAAAATCCACTTTAAGAAGTGGCTGTGTAGGAGGGTGAGGATCTATCAAAGAGAAGGGAGAGGGATGAAAGCAAATTAATAAATATGTAAAATTACAATTAAGTAACAAACCAAAAATTTGTGAAATTGGAAGACCAGGATGATCAATGTGAATTAGTCAAGATCAGGAGGTACCAGAGCTCAGGGCAAGAGGCTATTTTGCAAATTTCTGTAAATTTATGTTCTCTTTAAGGGCAATCTGATCTGCTTATGATTCAGTTAGTTACCTGGTACTCAGAAAATGACACCATAGGTCTTAGGATAGGCTATTCCTTTCTCGGGGAGGCTTCGGGATCTGCTGCGGGTTCTAGGGTTGGCACAGGCTGCAGAAAGGGAAGTAGATAAGCAGGTAGGCTGTAGAGGCCTACCATGTGGTTATGGCCCCAGCGCACTGCGGTGATGACTGTCTACCTCTGATTTTTCAGAAGATGTTATTTGGGAAGTTGACTTTAAGATAAGTTGCCAGTTATTTTGGATTGTCCAATTGAGATGAAATGGGACATTGTCTCACTCCTCCATGTACAGAGCATGTCCCCCAGAGGTTGAGGTACTCCAACAGGCCTTTCCTGAGGGTGTGCTGAGCCCACTGCTTGTAAAAGGGAGCCTGCCCCGATCCTTCTGCTGTCTACGTCTCACTTTTCTGGCAATCAAAAAGAATCAAAGGCTGCCGGTGGCGCTGAATTGCTCCATAGTGAGGGGATGTTGGGCAGTCAGTGGTGATATAGGGCTGGCGGAAGGCCATGCGGTCCAGCATCTGATTGACTACGTGCTGAATAGTACATGACAGCTAGAGGGAGAACCAGCTAGATGCTTGGATTAGCTTTGTGAAATAGTTCTGCGTTTGCTGCCATCAGGGGTCTATTTCCACAACTACATCAAGGACCTCTTAAATGGGACTCACTCCTTCTCCGCCCTATAATCAGATGGGGGCTGGTACATACATGAACAATTTATTTATTTAAAAATATTCATATACTGCTGATCTACAATTTAAGGAGTAAACACCTGACATCTTTTTATTTCTTGCTATTTAGCTCACACCTCTCCAGGAGTACTGTAGTTCAAGGCAAATTACACAGTTATTTCCCCCTCCCAGAGGGTTTACAGAGAATGGAGTGTCCTTGGGATCTGAATCATGATCTCTTAGGATCTAAGGCTGCTGCTCTAGCCACTAAGCTATTTCAAAAGCAAAGCACACAGACAACCAATCACTGCTTAGACATAAAGACGTCTCAGATTCTGGGCCGGATTTAAAATGTTAATGCTGACAGGCACTGGGTGGAGAGGCGATCCTGCTCCTGCCAGACCAGAGATCATCAGAGGTACAGGCGGTATCCTTTGCCCTGATTTCTCATGTGTAGATTCTTCCCTCCCTCCTTGGTCTCCCCCACCTCACCTTTGAGTCGGCCCCATAGAAGCAGCAGTAAATCCTTAAAGAAACCCCGGTGAAGCCCACCCTTGGCCCTGTCTCCCAGGGCCAGCCTGTCCACTAGGGCAGCAGACCTCTGTGGGCAGCATGGCATGGCACCTGTAGCAGGCTATGTGCTTTGGCACACATGGCCTGCCGCTTCTGACTCTTCTCTGACAGAAAGTTGTGTCAGAGGGGGGCTGCCGCACCAAGCCATTCCCCTCCCACAGACAGAATCAGTGGGGGCAGCGTGGCTCAGAAGAGGGGGGCAGCACGGCTCAGAAGAGGGGGGCAGGTTGGCTCAGAAGAGGGGGGCAGCATGGCTCAGAAGAGGGGGGCAGGGCGGCTCAGAAGAGGGGGGTGGCTCAGAAGAGGGGGGCGGCTCAGAAGAGGGGGGCAGCGTGGCTCAGAAAACGGGGCAGCGTGGCTCAGAAGAGGGGGGCAGTGCGGCTCAGAAAAAGGGGCAGTGTGGCTCAGAAGACGGGGCAGCTTGGCTCAGAAGAGGAGGGCAGCATGGCTCAGAAGAGGGGGCAGCGCGGCTCAGAAGAGGGGGGTAGCGTGGCTCAGAAGAGGGGGGTAGCGTGGCTCAGAAGAGGGGGGTGGCTCAGAAGAGGGGGCAGCGTGGCTCAGAAAACGGGGCAGTGTGGCTCAGAAGAGGGGGGCAGCGCGGCTCAGAAGAGGGGGCAGCATGGCTCAGAAGAGGGGGGCAGTGCGGCTCAGAAGAGGGGGCAGCGTGGCTCAGAAGAGGGGGGCAGCATGGCTCAGAAGAGGGGGCAGTGCGGCTCAGACGAGTGGGGCAGTGTGGCTCAGAAGAGGGGGTGGCTCAGAAGAGGGGGCAGCGTGGCTCAGAAGAGGGGGCAGTGGACTTCCGGTGATGTCAGGAAGGGACTTCCGGTGACATCAGGAAGTGAGATGGCGGCTTTCTGAGAGAGCTCCGGGGTGCTTCCCCATAAAGCGAGAAAACGAGCGTACCGACCCTGATTGTTGAGCGGCGGCGAGCACAGGCCGACGTCCCTGGCAACGGCGCTTATGTCCATGAAGAAACGGCTACGTGATGGCGGAGGAGACGGGGCGAGGAGAACATGTGGCCAAAATGGCAGCAGAGGACGCTGATCGGTCTGAGGAGGACGAGGAGCCTGACATGCAGTCAAACTCCTTGGGGGGCCTGAAAGAGTGGCTCACAGACTTTAAAGAGGAGCTAAAGGCCGAGATGGGCTCATTTAAAAAAAAGCTCAAAGAGACACTGGGCACCCTGAGGCAAGAAATGAAGGAGCTAGGGGTCAGGGTGGAGGAAGCGGAGGAGCGGCTGGAGAGACACGTGGGAGAAGTAGACGAGCTGCGAGCCAGCTGGGCACAGCTAAAACAGGCCCAAGAACTCCTGAAAGCGAAGACGGAAGACCTCGAAGATAGATCTCGTCGCTGCAATGTGCAGGTGAGGGGGATCCCCGAGGACCAAAGGTACAAAAATTGTGAAGAGACACTGAAACAGCTCTTTAAGGCCATGTTGCAGGAGGCTGACCTGGCTGGGGAGTGTGATAATAAACTGCTGCACATGGACCGAGCCCACAGATCTCTGGGTCCCGCTCGAGCTAACAGGCCGAGAGACGTGATAGCCTGCATGAGCTCCTTTAAACTGAAAGAGAGGTTGCTAGCAGCATCGCGGAAACTGGGGCCCTATAAATGGGAAGGGGCGCAGATTGAGGTATACCAGGACTTATCGGCGGGCACACTGCAACGGCGGTGGGAGCTCCGCGAGGTTACAGCCCTGTTGCGCAGAGAAGGGTTGCGCTATAAATGGCTCTACCCCTTTGGGCTCCTGGTCACGGTGCAGGGTACATCACGCAGAATACAGAGTGTCGACGAGGCGTGGCAGATATTGCGGGACCTGGGGGTAGACAGCATTCCAGAGAGCCATCAGAGGAACCACCCTAAGGAACCACAGACACTGGCGAAGAGCGCGGGAACGAAGTGGCAGAGAGTGGAAAACAAGAGTAAAAGGCTTACGCGGCTCTCCAGAGGCACAGAGCAGTGAATGCGGGACGGAGCGGCTGGCAAATGAGGGGGAGGAGAACTTTTCTGGGCACTCACATCAACGACAGTGGGCATTGGGACCGCAGAGGCCTACGAGGACTGAGAAAGTTTGCCTTGGTGCATGGAAGTACAGGGAGTATAACCTCAGAAGAGGAGAGGTGAATGGACATGGAGGGAGACAGTGTGAGCACGGGCTATCGGTATAAGTTTCTGTTTCTGATTCTGTTTAGCACATTTACTTGATTGCCTATCACTAGTAGGTAGAGTGGGTTAAAGTTAACCTATACAACATTGTTAAGTACGGCACATGGCCGGAAAGTTGAATATTTCATTATGCATATACATTGGTCTTAGCTGGAGGGGGGAAGGAGTCGGGGGCAGGGAGCGCTCGGGGAATGTCACCAGGGTTATTCTAAGCCCTCTGGAGGGGGGGATCAGGGGGGTAAGAGGCGGGGGGGAAGGGAGGGGGTGAAGGGTGGGGGCCAGCGTATCAAGGGTGGGGAGCGGAGGGGAGGACACGGGAGAGTAGGAAGACTCAATGGGGAAGATAGGGTCCATTAATGCAAAGGGGCTGAACACTCCACAGAAACGCCATCAACCTTTTAGGGAGGCCATTCGGTTGGGATGGGAGATAGTGCTGGTGCAAGAAACGCACTTGCGGAGAAAGGATGAGGGGCTGTTGTGGAATGCAAAGTACCTGCAGCAGTACTTTGGGGGTCTTAGGGGGGCAGCTGCGAGCAGGAAGGGGGGAGTGGCGATACTGCTGAGGGGAGACAGCTCCTTTCGGGTCAGTGAGGTGGTGAGGGATAAAGAGGGCAGGGTATTGGTCCTGAGGGGGGAATGGCAGGGGGAAGAGGTCACCTTGGTGAACATCTATGCACCGATTGAGGGGCAATTACAGTTTTGGAGAGAAGTGAAGGCTCTGTTAGGCCAGCATGTGCGGGGGAAGCTCATCCTGGGGGGAGATTTCAATGTGGCCTTGAGCATGCCATGGGATCGGCAAACCCCGGGGGGAGATGGGAAGAGCAAAATAAGAAAAGTGCTGCAACGCATCATGAGGGAGTATCAGCTGGGGGATGTGTGGAGACAGCACCATGGGGGGTGTAGGGAATATACTTTTTACTCTGCACCTCACGATAGCTACAGTAGGATTGACTATCTCTTGCTGGACAGAAGATGGGGCCATAGGGTACAGGAGGCCGAGATCGGTAACATTACCTGGTCGGATCACGCGCCCATATGGGTGGGTATAGGATATGCTAGGGAGGAGGGGGGGGACGAGATTCTGGAGGCTCAATGAAAGTCTTTTGAAAAGGGAGGAGGTGGTTAAGGATATCAAAGGGTGTCTGCAGGAATATTGGGCGATTAATGACAATGGGGAGGTGGGGAGGGTGGGTCTCTGGGAGGGAATGAAGGCAGTGGTGAGGGGGAGGCTGGTGATGTGGGCCGCTCGGCTTAAAAAGCAGCGAATAGCCAAAGAGGAGGCCCTACAGCGGATGATACAGTGTGTGGCAGATAGATATAAAGCTCAGGGAAGGAGGCAGGACTTCAAGCAGCTCAACCAGCTCAGGATGGAGCTGCAAAAACTACAGGTTGCGGAGATTGGGTTTCAGTTGGCCAGGACGAAACAATGTAATTATGAGTGGGGGGCACTGTTCCCTCTAAGCTGTGCGCGTGTGTGCGCGCACACACCTCGCTGAGCGAGCGCACATACTTTATAACAGAGCGCACAAAAATTACGATTCTGATAGGAAACAACACAGACGTCTTAAAATTTAAAAGTTGTTGTGTATTTATGGTTTTCACAAGTTCTACAATATTTTCTAGTGCAATCAATGTGGTGTACATACTGTATTCTGACGTGTAGTCAAATTTTAAAGTATATAAGTCCGAGTGTTATGTGGCGCACAAAAATTTAACCTTCCTTCAAAAGCTGCACAGCTGATATTTTATGCGCACACAGCCTACTGAAAATTAGAGGGAACATTGGTGGGGGGATAGGGCAGGGAAATTGCTAGCGCGCAAACTGCGGACCAGAACGGTACGGACGGCAATAGTGGGATTGGCAGGGGAAGGGGGGGAAATAATTCGATCGGAGGAACTAATTGGGGATCGCTTTTGCCAATTCTATAGAGAGCTCTATCGTAAAATGGATAAAGGGGCGGAGGCACAGGGAGAGGAATTCTTGCGGGGGGTTGAGCTGAATGTACTGGAGGAAGGGGACCGTCAGAGCTTAGAGGAAGATATTACCAGGGAGGAAGTAGAAATAGCCCTGGGGGCGATGCCGCCTGGGAAGGCCCCGGGGCTGGAAGGCCTGACGGGGGCTTTCTACAAAACTTTTCGGGAAGAATTGTTGGAGGGCCTAGTGAACGTAGCTAATGGGATACAACAGAACGGGGGGCACCTTTCGGCGGAGATGCTTACGGCCGGTATTACGGTACTGCTTAAAGGGGGGCGAGATCCTATGCAGTGTGGGTCCTATCGTCCCATCTCTTTGATTAATGTTGATGTGAAAATTATCGCTAAGGTACTGGCTAATAGATTGGCTAGGCTGATGCCAGGATTGATAGGGCCTGATCAAACAGGAATTATAATGGGGCGGCAGGCTTCGGATAATATAAAGAGGGTGTTAGAGGCGGTGTGGGGGGCGCGGCAGCAGGGGGACGAGGCGATGTTGCTATCCATCGACGCTGAGAAAGCGTTCGATACGGTGGATTGGGATTTTCTATTTCTCGTGATGAGGAGGATGGGCGTAGGCCCCAAATATATGAGGTGGGTGCAGGCCCTGTACAGGGACCCTAAAGCGAGGGTAAAGATTAATGGGCGGTATACGGAGACACTAGATCTGGAGAGGGGGACGCACCAGGGGTGCCCTTTATCTCCACTTCTGTTCGCAATGGCGATAGAGCCTCTGGCGCGGGCAATTAGGGGGAATAGATGGGTGTGGGGACTACAGAGGGGGGGCAGCATCACAAGGTGGCTCTCTTTGCTGATGATGTTTTAATGCTCGTAACGAGGCCGGAGGAGACCTTGCCGGAGGTGTTGAACCTGCTGGATTCGTATGGGAAAGCTTCTGGGTTTAAAATGAACCCCACTAAAACTGAAGCTCTGAGTATTAACTTACCTAGGCCATTGCTGGAGAGGTTGAAGAGGGACTATCCCTTTAGATGGGCGGAGCGAGCCATTCGTTATTTGGGGGTTAATATTACTCTGCAGCCGCAGGGGGTCTATGGGGCAAATTATAGTAAACCGTGGCAGGACATTGCCCAGAATTTGCAGAGGTGGGCGAGATCGGAAATATCATGGCTGGACAGGATAGCAGCGATAAAAATGAATGTGCTCCCGAGAGTGCTGTATTACTTTCAGGCGCTGCCGGTCGCTATCCCTGGGGCCCACCTGCGGGGGATACAGCGGAAGCTGAATCAGTATATATGGAGGCAAAGACCACCTAGGATAGCGAGGGAGGTGATACCGAACCTGCAGGCATACTATTGGGCGGCCCAGGCCCGCCATGTGATTGATTGGCGGGATGGTGGGGAGCTGAAGACCTATGTGGGGTTGGAAAAGGCGAGCGGGGGGGTGGCCTTTGGCTGTGCTTCCCTGGATGGGACGGGGAGAGCGGGGGGCGAAGGTGCGGGAGAACCCCTATGTGAATCATGTATTGCAAGAATGGGATAAGATTAGGGTGGGGAGGCTCAGTTCTCGCTGATGAGGGAACTGTGCGCGACGGAGGAGTTCTGCCCGGGGAGAGAAGGGGGAAGTTCTAGGAGATGGGCGCGAGGGGGGCTGAGGTGCTTCTATCAATTTGTGGATGGGGGGGATTGGGTCCCCTTTGATACCTTGCGGGAGGTATACGGGCTGAGGGACGGGGATAGGTTCCAGTATGGGCAGGTGCTCCACTTCCTTCGGAAGAGGCTGGGGACGGAGGGATTAGAGAGGGATTATACACCGCTAGAGGTGGTGTGGTATGGTAAGAGGAACTCGCCTGGTTTAATCTCTGCGCTGTATAAGGCGATACAGGGGACTCGGATTAGTAAGCATAGATATATGCTGGAGTGGGAAGGGGACTGGGGCAAGGCTTTAGAGGAGGGTCAATGGAAGACCATCTTTGACCAGGTGAGACTTTTGCCTCTGTTGGTGGCTATTAGGGAGAACTGGTACAAAGTGATCATGAGATGGTACTACACGCCCGCTCGCCTGCATAAGATGTTCCCTGGAGCTTCCAATCTCTGCTGGAGAGAATGTGGGGAGGAGGGAACCTTCTACCACATATGGTGGACCTGTCCAAAGATACAGCGCTATTGGGTGGAGATTCGGGAGTGGATTAGAGAGGTAGTAGGGGGGGACGTGGTTCTGGATTCGGGAGGGTTTCTGATGGGGTGGTGGAGTGAAGGGGGGCCGGAGCAAGGGAAGCGGCAGGTTATGGCGTGTCTGAGTGCAGCCCGCTGCGAACTGGCCTATCGCTGGAAACAACGGGAAGCCCCGAGGGTGGAACACTGTGTAGAAAGGCTCCAGCAGGTTTATTTAATGGAGAAATTGACCGCCGCGCGTTGGCAGAAAGTTGATCGATTTGAGCAGCAATGGGGAAGGGTGCTGACCTACCTGCGGAAGGCTGCTTTGGGGTAGAAGGGGAAAGGAGAGGGGGAAGGGGGGTGCTAGGGGGGAGGGGGGGTGGGGGTTAGGATGGGGGGGATGGGGGAATTAGGAAGGGGACGGGACAAGGACCTGGGTATTGTCACAAGACACGGGGTAGACTAAGGGCCTGATTCCTTTATGTTGGCCAATGTACTATGTCTGGCTGTATATTACACAGAGTGCAAACACATGGGGGGGGGAAATACGGATTAATGGCTAACATACTATTAGGTGTGCATTGTTGTCTAGAAATGTAGGATGCTAGTTACCTGATATTTGGATGCTGGTACGATATGGATATACGTATATTGTTATGTTTTGGAAATGCTGACAATAAAAATTTAAATAATAAAAAAAAAAAGAGGGGGCTGTGCGGCTCAGACGAGGGGGGCAGCGTGGCTCAGAAGAGGGGGTGGCTCAGAAGAGAGGGCAGCGTGGCTCAGAAGAGGGGGTGGCTCAGAAGAGGGGGCAGCGTGGCTCAGAAGAGGGGGGCAGCATGGCTCAGAAGTAGGGTTGCCAACTTTTTCACCGAGAAAAACCCGACACCTGTGGCTCGCATTCTCCGCCCCTAGTCCCACCCCTGCCCCGCCCCCAGCCCCACCCACAAAAATTACCGAGGATACGTGTAGGCTAACTTCCTTGGTCAGATAATAATTAAACTGGGAACCCCAAAATCCAAACATGAAATGTACAACACTGGAGAAATAAAACTATAAAGTAATTTCCTCTTGCACTAAACAAAAACGCAAAGATGTTAGCAATACACACTTCCCAGACCAGACATATTCCAGTTAATAAATTCAAAATAAAAAGTATTTTTCTACCTTCTGTTGGGCGTTTTATTTTTCAGTTGCAATTGCTCCAGTCACTTTCTTCTGGTTTCTTCGTGTCTTCTGCGAGCTATCCATTTGTCCTTTCTTCTCTTTCAGATGTTTTCCATTCTCTCTCTATTTCTGCTTTAACATACTGATTGTTTCCCTTTTGCTCTTTCCCCCAATTCTTTCCTTATTCCTTTATCATCCGTTTAAATTTCACCCTTCCATTCTCAAGCCCCTCTTACTCTCCCAATACCGGCCCATCATAGACTTTTCTTCCACACAAAATATTTTTCCCCTCTCTATTCTCATTCCCCATCCATTCTAGTCCTCCCCCCAAATCAGTTCCCTTATAGTTCTAGACCCACCCAGCATCCACTCCCTTCTAGTCCCATTCTCCCATGCCCCACATCAGCCCATTTCCAGTCCTATTCCAGCTCTTCATCAGCCCATTTCCAGTGCTAGCCCTCACATCACAGGCCATTTCCAGTCCTAGCTCCCCCCCCCAATCACAGCCCATTTCCAGTCCAAGTCCCCCATCACAGCCTATTTCCAGTCCTAGGCCCCCCCACCATCACATCCCATTTGCAGTCCGAGTCCCCCCGCACCATCACAGCCCATCTGCAGTCCGAGTCCCCCCGCACCATCACAGCCCATTTGCAGTCCTAGCCCCCCTAATCACAGCCTATTTCCAGTCCAAGATCCCCCTTCCTCCACCATAGCCCTTTTCCAGTCCAAGTTCCCCCCCCTCCCCCATAGCCCTTTTCCAGTCCAGGTCCCCTCCACCCCCATCACAACCCATTTCCAGTCCATGTCCCCCCCCCCATAACCCTTTTACAGTCCAGGTCCCCCCCCCCATCACAGCCTATTTCCAGTCCAAGTTTCCCCCCCCCCCCCATAGCCCTTTTCTGGTCCAGGTCCCCTCCACCCCCATCACAACCCATTTCCAGTCCATGTCCCCCCCCCCCTTAGCCCTTTTCCAGTCCAAGTCCCCCCTTTAGCCCTTTTCCAGTCCAAGTCCCCCCCTTAGCCCTTTTCCAGTCCAAGTCCCCCCCTTTAGCCCTTTTCCAGTCCACGTCCAAGTCCCCCCCCCCCTTAGCCTTTTTCCATTCCATTTCCCCCCCCCCCTTAGCCCTTTTCCAGTCCAAGTCCCCCCCCCCCTTAGCCCTTTTCCAGTCCAGGTCCCCCCATCACAGCCCATGCAGTCCTTGCCCCCCCCCCCCCCGGACCAGCATCGCGGCTGTCTGAGGCTTCAGAGGGAGCCGGGGAAGCCCGCGCGAGGCCCCGGCTCCCTCTGAACAGCCACCAGCGTGAAGGTAAAGGCTCTTCACGCTGGTGGCTGTTCAGAGGGAGCCGGGGCCTCGCGCGGGCTTCCCCGGCTCCCTCTGAAGCGGAGAAAAGCCGGTTTTTTTGCTCAGGCCGCTCCCGATCTTGCGGCCAGAGCAAAAAAACCGGCTTTTAAAGGGCCGGTTTTGCCTCTGCGCCGGCAGCCGGCCTGGCCGTGGAAAAACCGGCCAGGCCGGCTGAAAACCGGCCAGTTGGCAACCCTACTCAGAAGAGGGGGTGGCTCAGAAGAGGGGGGCAGCATGGCTCAGAAGAGGGGGTGGCTCAGAAGAGGGGGCAGCGTGGCTCAGAAGAGGGGGCAGCGCAGCTCAGAAGAGGGGGCAGCGTGGCTCAGAAGAGGGGGTGGCTCAGAAGAGGGGGTGGCTCAGAAGAGGGGGGCAGCATGGCTCAGAGCAGGGTGGGGCTCAGAACAGGGGTCAGCGAGGCTAAGAATAGGGGGGCAGCAAGGCTCAGATGAGGGGGGGGCTCAGAAGAGGGGGCAGCGTGGCTCAGAAGAGGGGGGCAGCATGGATCATAAGAGGGGGTGGCTCAGAAGAGGGGGCAGCGTGGCTCAGAAGAGGGGGGCAGCATGGCTCAGAAGAGGGGGTGGCTCAGAAGAGGGGGGCAGCATGGCTCAGAAGAGGGGGTGGCTCAGAAGAGGGGGCAGCATGGCTCAGAAGAGGGGGCAGCGTGGCTCAGAAGAGGGGGCAGTGCGGCTCAGAAGAGGAAACTCTTGGGCCGGCTCTGCTGCCTCTTCCTTCCCAAAAGCTTCCTGTTATCAGGGAATCTCTGGTTCTCTAGCACTTACAATACGACCACTCCCCCCCTCCCCACCCCCATGTCTTTTACGCAACTTTTCAAGCCTGTTCCTTCCACTGCTCTCTAGATCTATCTCAAGTATGTTTACATTACATCCTAGGCCGGATGACAGCTCTGATGTCAATGCAGAAGCCCTGCACTAAAGCTCTCGCTCCGGGTTTCCTATTGCAAGTTTAATGCAGACGTTTTACTTAGTGATGCTGTAAGCAAGCTGCAGGCAAAGGAGCCGTGCAGGAAAGCCAGCCAGCCACATGCACAAAGGAGCCGTGCAGGAAAGCCAGCCAGCCAGCCACATACACCAGGGGCCAGCATTAGCAGCACCTATATCTTGCGCAGAAAAAAAAACAGGTTGGCTCTCGTGCACGTGTGCTGGAATGCTATCTGATGCACAGATCTACGCAGAATAATATTGATGTTTATGCACCAGATAGCGTCCCAGCCCATGCACATAACATTGTTCCAGCCCACCTCCTCTGTCGATTTTTATTACCACTGTGTTCAACAAAGTCCAATAAAAGTTACAAGTACTGCATGCTCAAGAAAAAGGCATAAATTTGGCATCAGGACTGACTGCAGACCTTGAACTAATCCTTAACCTCTCCTCAGATGTTGTGTTAAAAACCCAGCATTGAGCTCAATCTTCTGGTTTTCCATATACGCCTCTGTATCTGCATTGCATAGCTAATTGGCTCATTACCACCATTTAAATAGATTTACATGCACTGAGTGCTATAGTTTGCTCAAAGCTTTGCACATGGCTAGCTCATGCGGAAATCTTGTTCTTGCATTGCTAGCGCACAAAGTTCTGTACTAAAAGGAGCTAACTCATGCACAAAGCCTAGATAGGTTGCCAACTGGCTCCAGATGCGCCCAACAGGCTTGATCCAGTTATTGCTTTACCCCATTGCATGCAGTGAGTTGTAGTTTTCCTTTTCTTATAGAATGCATTGGAGAAATCAGAACTACATATCCCTGCATGCAATGAGGTAAATCCAGGACCGGATCGAACCTGTCAGGCGCATCTGGAGCCAGTTAGCGTCTTTCCTTACACCGTGCAGATTAACACAGATCATGATTTAATCTATGATATTAGATGCAGTGCAGACTGTGTCTACTGAGATCAATAATGGGGCTAAAAGGATTTGCCCTTATTATAAACTGAATTACTATGGGAATTAAGAATATCTGCCAAAGAAATTTCCAGGACTAATTCAGCAAGCTGTTATTCTGATCTGTGGGTGCATTAGATGGGCTGTGAGTTCAAATCCAGGCAAGAACAAAAAGGTTCATGAAGGATTACTGACAGTAATAATTACATCTAACTTCCTAAAATAAAAAAATACATCTGAGCAAGGCATAGAAGAGAGACCAGCAGCTAAAGTCTTCATGCACTGCATGAAGACCTTAAGCCATTCAAAGTCCTGGTGTGCGGCATTATATAGAAACTATTATTTTGCAACAAACTGATATATTTCCAGTTACTGCTGGAGAAAAACATGCCTTTCACCTGGAAGTGCAAGACGCCGAAGGACAGGAGATGTAGGCATCAAATTGCTGAAGGTAGCTGAGCCAAGAAGCCCTGGAATGCGGATGGAGACTGTTATGAGGCCAGTCATAGCCCTGCTGCCTTCATTTCAGATTGCCTACCTTTGTGTCATGGTTTATCGTGGGGATCCACAAACCTTTCACATGAAGGGCCAAGCAATACATCTGAAATCACCAACTGGGTCATATGGGGACAGAATCCCCCTTAAGTGGGGGGGGGGGACTATGCCTGGCCCTTTCCATTGTTTCAAATGCTGGAGAAGGAAGGAAACAGAAGAAGGGTTCCCAGGAGTGAAGCGGATAACCCCCCCCCCCTCCCCCCTTCCTTCCCCATAAACCATTATTAAAGAGGACCCAAGAAATCCACTGCTTACCCTGGGACAAGCAGTGGTGAACCTGTGTGTCTTTAAGGGAATCTTCCATGTACTTGTGACCTGGATTGGCCACTGTTGGATACAGGATACTGGGTGGGAGGCACCTTGGTCTGACCCAGTATGGCATTTCTTATTATGTTCCCCCTTTAGCCAATATCTGCCTCCTGGAGGAGTGAAAGGTGGGTGGGTGGTGAGGTGGAGAGTGGGTGGCATATTCTGTCCCACTCACACCCTCTTCCAACCTCTCCACTCCCTTTTCCAAAGCTCTCAAGGCAAGTTACAATTTAAGCACACAAGTTAGTTTTCTCTGCCCCAGAGGGCGTCTAATCTAAGTCATAGCTGAGCCAATGGAGAGTGCAGTGCTTGGTCCAAATTCACAAAAAATGTCAGTGGCAACATTGGGATCTGAACCCTAGCTTGCCACCTGCTGCTATAAGCACTAAGCAAGGTGGAGACCGCTGAAGTGCAACCAACGGACCATTTTACATGTATGATTCCTAATAAATGGCAGATAATCACAGTAACAATTCCCAGTGCTCTCCAGAGATACTGCTGTAACTTGCATAAGGAGGACATTATCACTGGTCCAACAATAATGTCCTCAGGGGCAATTGATGGCTAAAACACATAAAATATATATATATATATATATATATATATATATATATATAAGAAAGCAACCAATTAAAATAAAGACAAATATAATGATAATAATAATAAGCAATGAGTTGTTCCATTGAGGACGTGAATGAACAATACTCATCTCATTAAAAACGCCAATATAACATAAAAACACAAAGGGACATAAAGGGTATAACAACCCTCCAGTACAGCCAATAAATAAAACTAAAAAACACACAAAAACAAAAATAACCTTAAATAGAAACGGTCAACAGGCCGGTGGCTGGAGTTGAATAAAGAAATTAAAGTGTTTTATCTCACGTCTTTCTGTTGCAATCCACGTTTCTTACTGGGTTCCCTTGTGCACGTGGGATCGTGCTTTTGTTGTTGGGATCCAACAATAATGTCTACAGACTACAGGAATATTCTCCTGAACGCTTTACTGAATCAACACTGCTAAAAAGAAAAGTCTTTGCACATTTTACCAATTCATGAGCTCTCTTTTGCTTCTTTTCTAGGGTCCTGAAGCTTCCCCCAGCTCCCTTTTATGTTCAGCTCATTTGGAACCAGGGCTGAGATCTGGGGGCACCACCTTCATTTGCAAATATCTTTATATCCCCCCAACTCACTGAGCAGCAGTTATTGGCCAGAGGTATTCCTGGAGCCCTGCAGTCTGGCCACTGGGTATCACTATTGCACAATGTTTATGACTTTCAATCCCGGTCTCTCTGCCCCTGCCCCAGGGCTTGTGGGTATTTCTTCTGCAGCATTACCAGCTCTGGATGGCAAGGGGAACAGAAGACCAGACAAAGGAACTGACCACAGGTCTTACATGGAAGTGCAGTGCTGTCAATGAGTCACTGCCCCCACCCAAAACCTTTTGTATTTCTTGATATAAATAATTCTGAATGAGAACTATTGAGTATCTTTAAGGGACCCATGGTTTTAGCATTGTTGGATAAAGTGAACAGCATTTCAAAAAATGAATTGCCAGAATTAAATAGATTTGGAGCAATATTCAAAGCCCTTAGCCTGCCAGCCAGTATGAGTAACAACAATGCATTCACTTTAGCATTAACACATTCAACTTGCTTTGAGATCACATTTGGAAATGGCAACTAATAAATCCAAACTCCAATCTTTATTTGAGAAAAGTAATACTGTTAACTCTTAATCTAACTTCTGTTTCATCCTAATCTTGGACTTTGTAACTGGAACCAAAGTTTAGTGGAGCAAAAGGGAAGAGCAGTCACCAATGGTCTCTTGCTATTATAGATTTAAGACGCAACCATTGAGGCAACCTCCCAATGGACTGCAGCACTAGCAAAAAGCACTCTTCTAATCTGTTTTGCTTGGTATGAGCCTTCTATAGGGACACACTACTCCAGTAGCCCAAATTGACTTACGATGCAGTTATGCCTAAGGCAATGAAGGGTGAAGTGACTTGCCCAAGGTCTCAAAGAGTGCCAGAATGAAAATAATAATCATCCACTGTGTGCCATCAGGTCAATGCCGACTTCTGGCAACCCAGACTACAAGTAGATTGCCAGGCCTTTTTTCCAAGGCAATGAAGGGTAAAGTAACTTGCCCAAGGAATACTAGTGAAAATCAAACCCTGATCTCTAGAGTGCGAGGTTGCTGTTCTAACTACTAGGCTACTCCTCCATACCTCTGCTGATATTTTGCATTAACAAAGCAGAAGTATGGAGATGGAGGTGGTGGTGCATTCAGGCCTGGGGAAGAGAGGAGTTAGTGGCTGCTACTCTAGTGGACCCCGCCAGGTAGTGAGCAATGTTTCAGTTCTGGGACCAGTGACCTTGAGGGGTACCAGTGTCAACCAGACATGCCGCCTGGAGTGACTGTAGCAAGGATCAAGGTGAAAATGCAGATGTCCTAGGGAAAAGGGTGGTCAACATGGCCATTATTAATCTGCCTTGCTGTATCTTTGTATGCACTAAGTGGCCAGTGCCCCTGGGTTATTATGCCATAAGACTGCTCCTAATTGAAGATTAAGCTTTGGTCACTGCTCAGCCTTTTGCTAATTCTCTGCACTGTAGCAGCCAAAGCCAGCCTTGCAGAGAGGGATCACTGGCATTGGAAGGAGTCCTGAAACAACAGTAAATTATGAGGTGGCCCCTCAATTATAAATTGCTGCAGCTTTGCCCCCCCCCCCCCCATGCCCCTGCCCCCACCCCCAGGAGTACTAGTAGTCAATGAATCCTTTATATAATAAATAGATTTATGGGTTCCCACAGCTTGACTTATAAAAAACAGCTGCTGTGTTTCTAGTGGATACACATAACGGAAGAGTTACAGGGAATCAGCAATCATTTCTTTCTGTACAAAAGCCTTTCAAAGACAGTGGAAACAATATCACTCTTATCATTCAGTTATTGTTGGGTAACAAGAAGCAATGGAAAGTGAAGAGACTACCCAATGTCACACAGACAGTGTGAAAAGCCAGGATTAAAGTGAAGCACAAGAACAAAAGACAACTCTCTTTCTAGTGACTCTGGTGACCGCACCTTCAAGAAAGCATAAACTGGGTGAAGTCAGACCAGAGAGTTGTGACTAATATAGTTGACAGCTCTCATCCTAAGTCATTTAGGGAAAGACTTAAACCCTGAAGAAGAGAAGTAAGCAATGCTAACTCAGTAGTCCCTGGGGGGAGGGGGGGGCAACGTGTGACCAGAAGTAGATTGACACAACTTTCTGCCAAGTCAATGGAGGGTAAAGTGACTTGCCCAAGCTCTCTTAGTTACTAGGCCACTGCTCTAACCATGAGGCCACTCTTGCGCTGAGAGAGATCTTTATATACCTCCTAGATATCAATCCACAGCAGGAGGGCCTTTTTCGGTGGAAAGGTGGCTCTGGAATGAGAGGTCAAAGGTGAGGGTGAACCAGGACAGATGCAGGAGTAATCTAAGGAAATATTTATTTACAGGATGGGTAGTGGATGCATGGATAGCCTCCCAGCGGAGATGGTGAAGACAAGGACTGTATCAGAATTTAAGAAAGTGTGGGACAAGCACAGAGGATCTCTATGGGAGAAGAAGGGGCAGTAAAAATTGGGCCGTTGGTTTGGATAAGTGGACTGGAGAGGCCCTGTGGTCCTTTTCTGCTGTCATTTTCTTAGTTTCTATAATTCTGACTTGCCCTATTTAGTATTAGAACTGAGGCAGAGGGAAGTAAAGTGACTCACCCTGATCTATGATACAGAATGTAATCAGGGGCGGCCCAAGGTGGGTGTGGGGACAATTGCAGAGATTCATTCTGGGGCCTCGTTTGCATAATAAGCCTCATTTGCATAAATATTTGCATAATATTAACATGCATTTTTAGTAAATATGCCTCTTAATGAGTGTCTGGATAAAGAAAGTCTACCAGATTTCTACATTACTATATTCCAGTGCCAACCGCCAGGCCCATTAGGAAGTACTATAAACACTGATCATTTAGAATCCATAGCAAACCCACCATATCATAACAGCGCTACCAGGACTCACAAAGCACCAAACCCTACCTATCAAAAGGCAACACTGCAAATATTAAACCAATACATCTCACTGGGGGAAAGAGAACAAGTGGGACTGTCAAATAGAAACTATATGAACAGACTACCTCAGATTGGTTACACATGCAGAACATAGACTGTCACCACACAAAGAACAAGGGATCACAATTTAGAAATAGGAAGATAATAATTAAATTGGGAACCCCAAAAGCCAAAAGCCAACATAAAATGTACAGCACTGGAGAAATAAAACTATAAATTAATTTCCTCTTGCACTAAACAAAAACACAAAGATGTTAGCGATACACATTTCCCAGACCTGACATATTCCAGTTAATAAATTCAAAATAAAAAGTATTTTTCTACCTTTTGTTTGGGCATTTTATTTTTCAGCTGCAATTGCTCCAGTCACTTTCTTCTGGTTTCTTCGTGTCTTCTGTGAATTGTCCATTTGTCCTTTCTTCTCTCTTCTAGATTTTTTCCATTCTCTCTCTATATTTGCTTTAACATACTGATCTTTCCCATTTTGCTCTTTACCCCATTTCTTTCTTTATTCCTTTATCATCCACTCAAATTTCACCCTCCATCCTCAATCCCCACTTACTCTCCCAATACCTGGCCAATCGTAGATTTTTCTTTCCTCCCAGACAAAATATCTTTTTCCCTCTCCATCCTCATTCCCCTTCCCCATCCCCTTCTAGTGCTCCCCCAAAATCAGCTCCCTTCTAGTTCTAGACCCACCCAGCATCCGCTTCCTTCTAGTCCCATTCTCCCATGCCCCCACATCAGCCCATTTCCAGTTCTAACCCCCATATGCTCCTTTCCAGTCCCATTCCAGCCCCCCATCAGCCCTTTTCCACTCCAAGCTCCTCCATCAGTCAATTTCCAATCCTAGCCCCCCATCAGCCCATTTCCAGTCCTATTCCAGCTCCCCATCAGCCCATTTGCTGTCCAAGCTGCCCCCATCAGCCCATTTTCAGTGTTAGCCCTCCCCATCAGCTCATTTCCAGTCCTAGCTCCCCATCTTCCCATTTCCAGTCCTATTCCAACCCCCATCAGCCCATTTCCAGTCCAAGTTTCACCCATCATCCAATGTCCAATTCTAGCCTCCCCATCAGCCCATTTCCAGTCATAGCCCAGCACCAATCAGCAATTTCCAGTCCAAGCTCCCCCCCATCAGCCCATTTACAGTCATAGCCCAATCCCCATCAGCCCATTTCCAGTCCCCCCATCAGCCCATTTCCAATCAGCCCATTTCCATTCCCAGCTTACCCTCCCATCAGTTCATTTCCAGTCCTAACCCTCCCCCCATCAGCCCATTTCCAACCCTTGCCCCCCATCAGCCCACCCATTTCCAGTCCTAGCCCCCTATCTGCCCATTTCGAGTCCTATGCTAGACACCCCGTCCCCCCCGTCCCGCGGCCATCTAAGGAGCTTCAGAGGGAGCCGGGGAAGCCCGCGCAAGGTCGCACAAGGTCGCACAAGGCCGTGGCTCCATCTGCACAGCCACCAACGTGAAGAGTGTTTTCCCTCACGCTGGCGGCTGTTTCTGTGAAGCGCACTGAAAGCCGGGAAAGGTTAAAGGGCATTTCCCCGCACTCATGCACTTCACAGAAACAGCCGCCAGTGTGAGGGAAAACACTCTTCACGTTGGCGGCTGTGCAGAGGGAAGCCTTGCGTGGGCTTCTCCGGCTCCCTCTGAAACCATCCATTTGTGCAAGAATGAAGTTCTTGCTGGGCCCCCTGAAGCATGGCGCCCTGTGCGAACAACATTCTCGCGCAATGGATGGGCCGGCCCTGAATGTAATGTATGACAGAGTCTCAGTGGCGAGACTGGGATTGAACTGCAAGAATCCCAGACCCTCAGGTTTCAGTTCTCACCACTTGTCCAGTTTATCTACTTCCAGAAATGTTTTCCCAATGTCTTTCTGGTTTACAGCACAGAGAACTCAAAGAACTCAAACTCTTTTGAGAATAGAGCTGTACAGATAATGTACAAAAGCTTCAAGTTCTAAACCATCCCTTGGTAGTATTATTGCTTCTTCCTCGTGGCTGCTGCGAGTCAGACACTCAAAGAATATCGTGTGTGTTCCTTTACCATCCATAACCACATCCCCTGATTACTGCCGATAATTAAATGGAGAAATCCTCTCTCTCTCTCTCTTCTCTGATATCGTCTCATGCTCTCAGATTGCATCGCAGACTTGTGCTGACTCTATTTTCCTATTAAACCACATTTTTTCATTGTTGATTTGCAAATTGGTTTTGGCATTTTCTGTAGCAGGTCGCAGACATAGATCAAAGCTGCTATTCTCGCTTACACTTAGAGAAGAAAATGCCAACAAAGGCTAAAATCCTTATTATCCCTCTTGAATATTCAGGAAACATAGACCAGAGGACACACAGAGCTGATTCAGGTCATGGCCTTGTACGTCCTATCGGGTAAAAGGTGATGTGCTGCTTATTCCACCTCGAAGGTGTATTAAACAGCCCAGATCTGGCGATCGGGCCTGGGGATCACCCCTGGGCTGGGTGCAGGGAGGCCCCGCCGCCCGATCCAGGTCCCGGCAGGCCAGCTGTGGATTGGGCAGTGGTGAGGTGGGGGCCTAAGCCACGGGTGCTGGGGGCGCTTGCAGGGAGGACATCCCCACAGGTTGTAGGGGCATGCCTTGCCATCCGCAGGCCCGATTCTGTGCCCCTATGTGAATCGGCCTCCACATCTCAGAGTGCACCCCCTCCTCACATTTCCCTTTCTCCAGGAATTAGGCAGCAAATGGCAAGAAAAAAGGAAAGCAATGAAAGGGAGAGAAGCCTAGAGCGCACAACACTGTGAACTCAAATATCAAATGTAAGCGGAAGAAAGATGGCGGCAGCTCTGGGGAACTGGGGATTTTTTCTCTCTCCTTGAAAGAGCTTCTAAAGGTCCCACAGTGAAGAAAGGTCTTCCTGCAGGAATAGAGCAACAGGCAACTAGAATCTGGAAAGGGCTTCCACGAAGATGACCTCCCTGTCTTATGCTCCTACGTAACTGTTGCCAGGCTTTAAAAAAGCAAATTACTCTAGGATAAAAGATTGGGAATGGAAGGGGACCAAGACACCTCTTCTTGTATTCACTTTTATGTGATGTGGATCAGTGCTGCCCCTTGTAGCTTCTGGCTCATTCTCACTCTACTTACAAGTAACAGAGAAAGCGAGGGTGGGTCAGGATAAAGGAGAGGGATTCAAATATCTCAAACATATAAATAGTGTAAAATAAACAAAGGGACAGTTTTCAGAGTGGCCAATAGTGAAACGCCGTGGCACTTAAATATCGCTGGGATATTGAGCGACAGTATCTGGATAGGAGCCACCGCTGAGTATCGGGGCTGAGCCGTACTAAATGGATAAGGGCCCACACCACGTACTCGGTTAGCAGATTTTCAGTCAGCACTTATCCAGATTACATCTTACACGAGCTTTTCATGTGACTAAGTGTTGGCACATCCGATTACTGCCCACGATCTGCCCCTGCACTGTCTGGATAGTGACGTTGAATATCGCAGTCAGAGCCCTTAGCTGGCCTGCCTCCTGTTGGCCAACTGACTAAGGGTTCTGAACATCGGCCCCCAAATATTCTCCAATGCAAAGCAAGTTATAGCTTACAGGAGGTGGCGATAAGAAGCTTATATGGAGTTGAATGCCATTAGAGAATACTTTTTTATATAAAGGGATAAACTGAATAGTGAAACAGTAACCAACAAACAGCAGGGGTGTGAAACTTAAATAGCTAAATTACTTCCATAAATTCTACTCTAAACAGGGGCATCGCAGAAAAGAAGAGCTGGTTTACAGAAAACAACAGCTCCAATACTCCCACACTTTTAATATAGCACAAAGTGGTCAGACAGTTCAAAAACTGTGCAAAATGCCCTAAATCCAGAGTAATAGAGAAACTGAGCTGGGGATAAGCACCGAGGAGCCTTGGGTGTGAGGGTAAAGTCTGGGAAGATGTAGAGGGGAGCGCTTCATCGGCAGAAAACCCACCACAGTCCTGCCTCTTCTCCCATCCTCACACCTCGTCCACTTTTGCTTCGCCTCAAGGCTGTGCAAGGAATTCTCAGTTCATTTTTTAATTCTTTGGCTTATTTTCAGCAACTTTTTCAGTTCCTTTCAAAAATTAATGCCTGCAAAATTTGATTAAGGACTGTAAAAATGTTTTAATGTAGTTTACGGCACCTTTTACTAACATTTAGCTATCAGCCATACAGCTGTGCAGCAGAGAGCTCAAGCTAAATGTTGGTAAAAGGGACCCTTAATTTAACTGAAAAAAGTACAAAAACTCCTGTGTGAAGAATCAGTGAAAGAACCAGTATAAGGACATAGGAAATGTCATACTGGGTCAGACCGAGGTCCATCCAGCCCAGTATCCTGTTTCCAACAGTGGCCAATTCAGGTCACAAGTAGCAGGTTCCCAAAAAAGTACACAGCTTCCACAATGCTTGTCCCAGGGCAAGCAGGGGATTTCCCAGGTCCTCTTTAATAATGGTTTATGGACCTTCCCTCCAGAAACTTGTTGAAACCTTTTTTAAATCTGACAGCTTTTACTACATCCTCCAGTAACGAATTCCAGAATTTGATTACGCATTGAGTGAAAAAAAACATTTTCTCTTATTAATCTTAAATGGGTTACACTATAGCTTCATTGCATGACCATTAATCTTTCTACTTTTTAATACTGTAAAGAATTGATCTACATTTACCCATTCCACTCCATTCACTAATTTATAGATCTCTATCATATCTCCCCTCAGCCATCTCTTTTCCAAGTTGAAGAGCCCTAACCTTTTAACTTTTACCTTCTTGCTGGATAATGTTCCTCTTTCTTGACTTCCATACAGAAAGCAGTTTCACTATAGGAGAGTTATAAGTCACATAAATGGGATGAAAGAAGTTCAGGAGAGACAAGCAAGGGGTAGCAGAGAGGCAGGAGACGTATGAGATAGGAGATAGAGAGACAGAGGTAAGAACAGACACAGAAAAGAGGCAGCAAGAAGCAGAGAAATACAGAGATAAGAGAACAGAGCGCAGGTGATAGGAGAGAAAATCCTGGGCAGAATTCTGAAGCCAGGAAGAGTAACTCTGAATCCAGTCCAGGAATTGGTGTAATTCAAACAGTGGCAGGATTATTTACATCTCATTACTCCTTCTTACATTTTTATAGTCCGTTTGTTCTGCATAACCAATGAACCTGATCTAAGCATTGCAGTAGCAGTGAGGTTCTCGTGGTCCTAGGGGTGTGTATTTTGTCAGAATATCCTGCCATTATCAGAGACAATTGAAAAGTACAGAATGACACTTCTTGTTTGTTAATTACTTCCTCGCTGCAAATTTTTACTGGAATAATAAATCAGGAAAAATAAATTCTCTGTTATTGCAAAATGTGTCATATCTCCTACATTTTTGTGAATTCCACCCTGCAATTACCTAAGATATAAAAATGAGTCTTTGATGTTACATCTTCATATGATCCTCAAACAAATAAGCTGTGATAAGCCAAGCTACAGGAAAGCTCTAAGCTCCCAGCAGCAGCTAGAGCAGCGGGTGGGAAATCATAGATGTACCCCCAGGCTGGTACCTTTGCAGGACTCTGCCACATTTGTTACTGTATTCACACAACCCTCAGCACTCAGAAATGGGTAATAAGAGGAGCAGAACAGCTAACCTACTAATGAACTGATGGTAAGCTGCTTTCATAGTGTCTAGTGAGCTGCTAAAGAAACTTAGCTGTCCTCTCAGGAGATCTTGAATATTATCTGAAAGAAAGAGATTAGAAACATAGGGGCCCTTTTTGTAAAGCCCGTTATGATTTTGCACTTGACCCGTGTTTAGCGTGAAAAGTAACATGTGGTAAGGGCAAAGCCTCAGCAGTAACTGTGGGAGATGTGGTCGGCATGTTTCCGGAAGTTATTGCATGGACGCCTTACCTTAATGCGCAGCACAATTGACATGGGTGCACCTTAGACCACCCATACTGGTATCATTAACCGCAGCCATGCTAATTGCCACATTGGCAGCTGTGTGCAGTGATCGCCCCTGTGCTAAGTGCAATGTGCTCTCCACATTCCTAACCCACCCATCCCCTGCCCCATTAACCAAGGTGCAATACCATGGGAATTAGCATAGAGTAACTGTCATGCTTGCAGGGGCGGCTCAAGGCAATCTGCTGCCTGAGGCGAAGAATGAGATGGTGCCCCCCCCCCTTAGAGGGGGCGGGGCTTTTTCAGAACTCCAATTAGGGCCTGAACCAAACCAAAAAGCCAATCAGATTATATGAAGGAAATGCAAGATGTTTGTACACAAGGCCGTATCGAGCTGCAATCGTGCCCTGAGCAACTTGCAGCTTGGACACACGCCCCCTCCTCCTCCATACCTCCATCCAGCGCTGCCTGCTCTTTCCCTGCTGCTGCCGCCCTCTGTTTTTTTCACAGCAGTGCCGGCAGCAGGGAAAGAGCAGGCAGCGCTGGACGGAGGTATGGGGAGGAGGAGGGGGGGCATAAGCTCAATCTGAAAGTCGCTGGTACTTTAAGCAGATCTGTCCCTCCCTGCTCTGACATCGCGTCGGAGGAGGGAGGGACCAGACTTGCTAAAAATGCTGTGAAAAAGCTTGGGGGGCACATTTTGGCTTTCTGCAATTGTCCTGCCAGCGGCAGTAGGGCAACAGCAGACAGCTGAAATGCGCCCGCTCCCCCCAAGCCTTTGCACCATGTGCGGCTGCACCACTTGCAAAGGGCTAGGTACGGTCCTGTTTGCACACCAAGGAACTAAAAGAGAGCAAGAATCAACAGCACAGTTTATAAAACTAAATTATAACTCATTTTTATTTTGTTGTTATGAACTGCATTATGGTTCTTGCTTTTTCTTTTTCAACATATATTTTGCATCCACAGTGGGTACAGAGCAGAACCAGGACATTCACCCACAGAACTCAATATTAAAAAAAAAATCTGATTCTGATCATCTCACTAACAACAACAACAACAACAGTCAAATTACTATAGTACAGTATAGATCTTTATGTACAAACTCCATGTTAACAGAACACTTGGCCTCAGTCACACACTCACAACATCGACCCTCACCAAGTACAGAATAAGTAACCACAATCTAAAGTAACAATAAAAATATGTAGACAAAGTTTAAACTGAAACCCCAAAAAGCCAGAGTCCACATGCAGTGCAACATCAGATAAATAAGAGATGTAGTTCCCCAATACTGTGTAAAATATAAAGATAGCACAAAGTCCAATCACTAAAATGAAATAAAATTATTTTTTCTACCTTTGTTGTCTGACCATTTTATTCTCTGATCATGCTGGTCCCGATCTGAGGCTTCTGCTTTCCTGTCTTCTCTTAGCTCTCTTTCTGTGGTCTATGGTCCATCTGCCATTTCTCATCTCTTCTTTTGTTTTCTTCACTTCTTTCCATCAGCCTATTTCCAGTCCCCGTAACCCTTCCCAGTATCAGCCCCTTTCCAGTCCTCCCTCCCGGTACCTTCCAATGTCAACTTGCATTCCCATGACTGCCACTGGGGTCCAATCCCTAACAGTCCCCCTCCTTCCCCACTGTCCAGTTCCTTCTAGTCCAAATACCATGGCAGCCCCTCTCAGCATCCACTCCCTTCCAGTCCCATTCTCCCATCCCCTCGCATCAGCCCATTTGTAGCCCTAGCCCCCAGTTTTCTTCCAAGGCCAGCAGCTCTATCTTCCCCTCCCCACCATCAGCCCATTACCAGTTGAAGCTCCCCCAATCAGCTCACTTCCAGTGTTAGTCCCCCCTCAACCCCATTACCAGTGCTAGCCTCCCCTAATCAGCCCATTACCAGTCCTAGCCTCCCCGATCGGCTCATTTCCAGTGCTAGTCCCCCCTCAGCCAATTACCAGTGCTAGCCTCCCCTAATCAGCCCATTACTAGTCCTACATCCCATCAGTCCATTACCAGTCCTAGCCTCCTCTAATCAGCCCATTACCAGTCCCAACCTCCCCGATCAGCTCATTTCCAATGCTAGCCCCCCATCAGTTCATTACCAGTCCTACCCCCCTCAACCCATTACCAGTGCTAGCCCCCCTAATCAACCCATTACCAGTCCCAACCCCCCTTGATTAGTCCATTCCCAGTCCTAGCCTTCCCTAATCAACCCATTACCAGTCCTAGCCCCCCCAATCTGCCCATTACCAGTGCTAGCCCCTCCATCAACCCATTATAATCCTAACCCGCACTGTCTCTCCCCTTTGTCTAGTACTTGTCCCGTCTCCCCCTTTGTCCCCCATCTCTCACCTTTGTCTCTCCTTGTCCTCCTCCTGTCCCCCTCCCTCTGCCTGCACCTCTCATCCGGCAGTGGCGGGGGCACTATGACTGTTTTAATTTTAGATTTTGCCGCCTCTGCCCTGTCTCTGCCTTCCCGCTGCATTTTTTTTCCTCAAGAATGCTTGCAGCAAAAATAAAAAAAGGCGGCAGGAAGGCAGAGGCAAGGCAGAGGCGGCAAAATCTAAAATTAAAACAACCAGAGTGCCGCCGCCGCACAAATTAGCCTGATCGCTTGCAGCGATCAGGCTGATTTATTCGATGCTGGTTGTTCCTGCTGGATGAGAGGGAACCCTTGTCAGTTCCCTTCCAGCCCCCTCCCTCCATACATACATCCATGTCAGCCCACCTCCCTCCCTCCATCCATCCATGTCAGCCCTCCCTCCATGTCAGCCCCCTCCCTCCCTCCCTCCATCCATCCAGCCATGTCAGCCCTCCCTCCCTCCATGTCAGCCCCCCATCCATCCATCCAAGTCAGCCCCCCTCCCTCCATCCATCCATCCATCCATGTCAGCCCCCTCCCTCCCTCCCTCCAACCATGTCAGCCCCCTCCCTCCCTCCATGTCAGCCCCCCATCCATCCATCCAAGTCAGCCCCCCTCCCTCCCTCCCTCCATCCTTCCTTCCATCCATGTCATCCCCCTCCCTCCCTCCCTCCAACCATGTCAGCCCCCTCCCTCCCTCCATGTCAGCCCCCTCTTTCCATCCCTCCATGTCAGCCCCCTCCCTCCATCTCTCTCTCTCTCCATCCATCCATGTCAGCCCCCTCCCTCCCCCCATGTCAGCCCCCCTCCCGCCCTCCATCTATCCATCCATGTCAGCCAGCCCCCCTCCCCCATGTTAGCCCCGTTGCTGATTCCCTGCCTTCCCCTCCCCTCTCCCCATGTCTGCCTGCTACCACCCTGTGCCTTCTTCTTCTGCAGCCGCGGTTCCTTGTCTCTTAGGGAACCGCGGCTGTGCCGGTGAAGCCATTGCAGAGCCTTTGAGTCTCTCGACGGGCTCCGTGTATCATTGTACCACCTCCAAAGGAAGTGGTAAACAACTTCCTTGGGGCGGGACAATGCTGCCCAGAGCCCATCGAGAGACAGGAAGGCTCCGCAACGGCTTCACTGGCACAGCTGTGGTTCCTAAGAAGCAGGGAACCGCGGCGGCAGAAGAAGGGAGACAGTGAGTTTGTGCTTGTCGAGAAGCGGATTCGGCAATGGCAGCAACTTGTAAGCTTTTTTTTTAGGTTTTTTTTTTTAACTTGAAGGCAAAGTGAGGCGGCTGTTTTGGGGGCATTTGCCACCCTCAAAACTTTGCTGCTTGAGGCAGCCGCCTCACTTTGCCTCATTATAGAGCCGCCCCTGCATGCTTGCATGCTAAACATGCACTAGCCACTTAACGGGCTATAGTAAAAGAGCCCCATAGACCCTTCCCTCACAACCACAAGCCGAGAACAGCCTTCTACTGCATCACAAAAGATTAGGCTGGTAGCTGCACACTAGGGCTCATGACAGGATACTTACTACATGCTGAGACTCATTTTAACAGAATTTTTAATACCACTTTATCACGTCAGTCAAAGCGGTTTACTTTGTAACTTAAACTTGGTAATGTACATTAGATAACTTGGATTTTACTGGGGCAATGGAGGGTGAAGTGACTTGCCCAAGGCCTTAAGGAGAGCTAGTGGGAATTTAACACTAGTCTCTTGGTTCCCCAGCCAGTGCACTAAGCATTAGGCTACTACTCCACTCCATGCTATGTGATGCAGAATGAGTGGGATAGATGTAGATACCGGGCATGATGAACACATTGCAGTCCGGCTGTTATAATTAGAATAGGTGCAATTACCTTCACATCGATAGGTGGAGTAAAGTGCACCCACAGTAATAGTGCCCCACGTTAGGGCGCATGCCGCATGTCAGCTGCCCAGAAATTGCTCTCCACACCCCTGACAGTTAACGCTGAGGCTTTGCGCTTAACACACGTCATTTCTCACGCTGTTGATGTGTTAGTTGCAATACCATAGTGTTCTCTAGTAAAAGGGCCCCATAGAGTGAGACCTTTTTATTCGACTAACTTAATATATTTCTTTGACGAGCTTTCAAAGGCTAAAACCTTCTTCTTCATCTCATACTGCCCTGACCTGAAGACAACATTAGCCATAGAGAGCTAGTCAAAAGCTTATTGTTACTCCTAAAAAAGGTATCACCTTATATTCTTTATTTTATTTCCCTTTCTTCATTTATTAGTAATGAGAACTGAGCTTGAGGCTGGTATGAAGTGTCAGAGTATTGCAGGATAATCTCATGTTAAAGGTCACTGAAGGGAAACACTGGGAAAGAAGAAGAATATTGGACACCTAAAGAATACCAAAAGGATATCTATTTGTGCTTTATCGACTATAGCAAAGCTTTTGATTGTGTAAACCATGAGAAACTCTGGGCCACATTAAGAAGCATGGGTATACCAGAACACCTGATCGTTCTCTTGCACAATCTGTACATTGATCAAGAAGCAACAATTCGAACGGAACAAGGAGAAACAGAATGGTTTAAAATAAGCAAAGGTGTAAGACAAGGCTGCATACTTTCCCCCTACCTGTTTAATTTATATGCAGAACAAATCATCAGAGAAGCAGGATTGTATGAAGACAACAGAGGTGTGAAGATGAGTCTTCCACCAATCAACAACCTTCGCTATGCTGATGATACTACATTACTGGCGGAAAGTGAAGATGATCTGAAACATTTGCTTCTCACAATCAAAGAACATAGTCTCAAAATGGGCCTGCACCTTAATGTAAAGAAGACAAAGATCATGACAACTGGCATAATCAACAGGTTCATCGTCGAAGGAGAAGAAATTGAAATTGTGAATAACTTTAACCTACTTGGATCAACTATCAATAAAGAAGCAACAAGCAGTCAAGAAATCAGACGACGCATTGCTCTTAGCAGAATGACTATGAAAGACCTAGATAAGATTCTCAAGAGCAGAGATGTCTCTCTCCATACAAAGATTCGACTTGTTCAAGCCATGGTATTTTCAATAACATCATATGGATGTGAAAGCTGGACAGTGAAAAAGATAGACAGGAAGAAAATTGATGCCTTTGAATTATGGTGCTGGCGGCGAATACTGTGTATACCATGGACTGCCCGAAGAACAAACCAGTCTGTACTAGAGGAGATCAAACCTAAGCTTTATTTAGAAGCTCAGATGACAAGACTTCGACTTTCATACTTTGGACACATCATGCGGAGAGAGAGATGACTAGAGAAAGACATCATGCTTGGCAAGATAGAAGGTCAACGCAAAAGAGGAAGGCCAACAATGAGATGGATCGATACAATAACAGCAGCTACGGGTACCAGTCTGTCAACAATGAGCCGCCTGACTGAAGACCGAACACAATTTAGGATAACTATCCAGAGGGTCGCCATGAGTCGACTCTGACTCGACGGCTCTTAACAACAACATTGGACATGAGTGTTCAAATGATTTCATGACTGAATCTACCTGAGAGATTTCTCATGTAGTCTGAGCTGTCCTTACCCCCGCAGTAGCTTCCTGTGTCTCAGCGAGGAGCCAGGAACATGAGGATGGCTCCACAGTCCAGCGAGTGAGGACTGAGCAGCAGTCAAAAGATCTGATCTTGCCTGATTTGTAACCAGAGATATTTCAGTCAAGACATTCAGTGAAATGGCCAAGTTCCTGAAACAGGAGTTGGCAGAGTGGGAGGGGATAAAGGAAGTGGAACTGCAATAGGCTAAACTAAAGGAGGCAATAAGAGGGGCAACAGATACATTTGTAAGGAAAGTAAATAAAAACAAGACGAAAAGGAAATCTATCTGGTTCTCCAAAGAAGTGGCTGCACAAATAAAGGCAAAAAACACAGCTTTTCAGAAAACTGAGAAGTTCACAAACAGAGAAACATAGAAAAGAATACAGGATAAAACTAAAAGAGACAAAAAGAGAAATAAGGATAGCAAAATCAAAGGCAGGAGAAAGGATGGCTAAAGATGTGATGTGTGGTGACAAAACATTTTTCAGGTATATTAGGGAGAGGAGGAAAATCAGAGGTGCAATTACATGACTCAAAAGTGCTGGGAACGGATTTGTGGAAATTGACATTGAAAAAGCGAAAATGCTAAACAAATACTTCTGCTCTGTTTTTAGTAAAGAAAATCCTGGAGAAGGACCACCTGTGATTGACAAATATACAAATGGGAATGGAGTACATACCACACCATTCACAGAAGATGGTGTGTTTGAACAGCTTGCAAAACTGAAAGTGGACAAGGCCATGGGACCAGACAGGATACATCCCAGGATACTGAAAGAGCTCAGAGAGGTTCTTGCAGGGCCTTTAAAGGATGTTTTTAATAGATCCTTGGAGACAGAAGTTCCACGGGACTGGAGAAGGGCTGATGTGGTACCTCTTTACAAAAGTGGTGATAGGGAAGAAGTAATGCAAGCGCTTCTGAAAGAGTGAATAGTGGATTTTTTCGAAACCAATAGGTTGCATGATCCGAGGCAACATGGTTTTACCAAAGGACGATCATGCCAAACAAATCTGATTGAGTTCTTTAACTGGGTGACCAGAGCAGGGCATGCAATGGATACGATCTACCTAGATTTCAGTAAAGCCTTTGATACTGTTCCTCATAGGAGGCTTATCAATAAACTCAACAGCTTGGGGATGGGTCCCAAGGTGATGAAATGGATCAGAAACTGGTTTACTGACAGACGACAGACGGTGATGGTAAACAGAGCTCACTCAGATGAAAGAAATGTGATTAGCGATGTGCTCCAGGGTTCGGTCCTCGGACCAGTATTGTTCAATATATTTGTGAGTGATATTGTTGAAGGACTGAATGGAAAAGTCTGTCTTTTTGTAGGTGACACAAAAATTTTCAACAGAGTGGACTCCCCTGAGGGAGTGGAGAACATGAGGAAAGATCTACAAAAGCTGAAAGAGTGGTCTAATGCTTGGCAGTTACGATTTAATGTGAAGAGGTGCAGTGTCATGCACTTGGGAAGCAGAAATCCAAGGGAACTGTATGCAATAGGGGGTGAGAGGGTGGTGTGCATGGACCAGGAGAAGGACCTCGGAGTGATTGTTTCTGAGGATCTCAAGGTGGCGAAACAGTGTGACAAGGTGGTGGCCAAAGCCAGAAGGATGCTGGTTTGCATACAAAGAGGAATTATCAGCAGAAATGAAGAGGTACTAATGCCACTGTACAAGTCGCTGATGAGGCCTCACTTGGAATATTGTATTCAGTTTTGGAGACTGTATCTCGCAAAGGATATCAAAAAACTGGAAAGGGTTCAGAGGAAGGCGACCAAAATGATTTGGAGCCTGCATCAGAAAACATTTGAGAAGAGACTTGAAGACCTAAATATGTACACTCTAGAGGAGAGGAGGGACCGGGGAGATATAATTCAGACCTTTAAATACTTAAAGAGTATTAATGAACAAACAAACCTCTTCCAAAGACGGGGAAGCTGTAAAACTAGAGGGCATAACATGAAGCTGCAAGGGGGTAAACTGAAAGGCAACGTCAGGAAATACTTTTTCACTGAAATGGTGGTGGATGCTTGGAATGCCCCCTGATGGAAGTGGTGGGGGCAAATACAGTGATGGAATTCAAAATGGCATGGGACAGACACAGTGGATCCCTTTATAGCAACAGGATAAAATCAAAACAAGCTTAACTATCTCTTATATCTGAACAAACAGAGGTGTCCTATCTGGAGCGGAGGGTACACCCCTAAACAAAAGCATGTGGAGGAGTGACTTGCACAGAGCGGCAGGTGCACCTACTCTTGCCGCCTTGCTGGGCAGACTAGATGGACCATACTGGTCTGTATCTGCCGTCATATACTATGTTACTATGTTTAAAAATCCTCTCAGATTATATGAGAGGATTTACATCAGTTCTTTTGCTTCTTGTACTTTGTACAATTTGATCTGGGGGCTGCTCACCCAACAAACGTAAGAAATTACAGTCTTCCCAACAAGCACACGAAAGGCCTTCATTACTAGGATTTAATTGCACCATAGTGCTATGTGGGTGAGGCATGCAAGACATCTGAAGTAGTCTGGTATAGAATTACAGGAAAATTTCCTTGAGAAGGTTGCTGAGTATTGTATATTAGGACATCTTTGCTACTGGTAAGAGAAACATAATCGATAAGTTAGTTTCCATAGAGACTCTGCTAAACCTCCCCACTACTATTTCATTGACTTTGACTGAGGGACCATGACCTGAGGCAGTGAAGCAGGTTTCTGAATTACAGTATGGAATTATGCACTTTCTAAAACGGAACAGCCTCCTTTCCTTTCAAGGGACTATAAATCCTTAGCTTTGGAATGGAATGGATCCAGGACTGCATTCCAGAGTCACCCAGTTCCTCATTTTCAGAGTTCTGCGAATCCAGCTGTTGCCTTGACCGAAGGAAGGAATGGAAATCACATTTAATGTTTGTGAAAAATATCTCTATCTCTTGGGTATACTTCCCCATCCCTTTGCCTCAAAGGGACAGCAGTGATGAGTACAGTTCTGGGCTGCAGAAGGTGATATTATTCAATATAGGGCACTTGTGCGCCTCACTCCCTACGGGGCCCCAAAGTTTAAAGGGACCAGTCAGTGGTTGCTGTGTTAAGTTATATACAAGACTTGATTAAAATCTTGATCGCAGAAGAGAGGAGCAGGATTATAACACAATGATGAAGCACCTTTGGGCCTGCCAGGTGCAAATGGTCCTCACAGAAGACCAGAACCACAGAACAGTGAATCTGTTGCCTCCCGACCCTCAGCTGTACTGGGCAGGGACAAGAACTTCCCTGGCGTGGTCATAGAAGCAAGATTCCCCAGGCTGATGTGCTTGTCTTTTCCTAATCACAGATACTTCTAACTTAAGAGCTGATTTAATAAAGCTCTTAAGTCATTCTGTGTCTATAGGAAAACAGCATAGGCAAACAGACCTTTAATCTGGATGTCGTACAGAACTTAATGGTCCTGGAGAAAACCAGACTCTTCGCATATGTTGTACATATGTTCTTATGGGTATCTTCTCTAGTATGTCCAATAGATGGCAAGCAAGGGGATCAGCTCCAGCAAAACGGTCTGTATCAGGCTCCAGGAATAATCCCCTCTCAGTCCCTTCCAGGTGAAAGGCAGGTATTCAGCTCCCATTCCATCTTATGTCTTTTCTCCTTGAAAAAGACACCTTCTGAATGACAAGCTGATGATTTGAAACTTATGCCGCTCAATGCAAGTTTTTTCAAATGACTGTAATGTACTGTAGAAAACAGTCCAGGATACACTAGCCAACATCATAGAATCTGAATAAAAGCCGAGTGAAAAGACATGAGAAGTGTTTATCACTCATGTGGTAGAGGAAGTTCAAGCATCTCTCGGATTCACGTCTTGAAACTTCAAGATCAACCTGAACTTTCTCTACAGCAGAGAGATAATTGTGGTGGGAAAGTCAGAAGAATGGCTTTTTCACTGCAACTGGTATCTCAGAGACATGGTGGAAGGAGGACACCCAGTGGGACACTGTGATACCTGGGTACAAACTGTATCATAATGATAGAGCTGATCAAACTGGTGGAGGGGTTGCGCTCTATGTTAGAGAGGGTATTGAGTCACAAAGGATTAAAGTTTTGCAGGAAATAAAATTTACTGTAGAATCTCTATGGATTGAAATTCCATGTAAAAAGGGGAAGGGGAAGGCGATGGCTCTGGGGGTGTACTAACGACTGCCTGGCCAGAATTAACAAATGGATGATGAAATGTTCAAAGAAATCAGGGAAGCTAACAAAGGTTACAGCACAGCAATAATAATGGGTGATTTCAGTTACCCCGGTATTGACTGGGTCAATGTCATGGCAGGACATGCTAGGGAGATAAAGTTTCTAGATGAAATAAATGATTGCTTCTTCGAGCACCTGGTTTATGAACCGACCAGAGGGGAAGCCATTTTGGACCTAGTCCTTAGTGGAACACAAGATCTGGTGCAAGAGATAAGGGTGTTGGGGCCACTTGCCAATAGTGATCATAGCATGATCGAGTTTGATTAATACATGGAGAAAGGACAGTAAGCAAATCCACAGTACTACCTTTTAACTTTCAAAAGGGAGTCTATGATAAAATGAGGAAAATAGTTAAGAAAAAACTAAAAGGAGCAGTTGCAAAGGTTAAAGATTTACATCAAGCATGGGTGTTGTTTAAAAATACTATCTTGGAAGCCCAGACCAGCTGTATTCCACACTTTAAGAAAAATGGAAGGAAGTCCAAAAAACTGCCAGCATGGTTTAAAGGTGCGATCAGAGAGGCTATTGATACCAAAAAAGCATCTTTCAGGAAATGGAAAAAAGAACCAAATGACAATAACTCACTGACAAGTTAGATGCAAGGCATTGATAAGGCAGGCAAAGAGAGAATTTAAGAAGCTTGCTGTGGAAGTAAAAACACAAAATAAAGACTTTTTCAAGTACATTCGTAGCAAAAAAACCTGTGCAGACTCAGATGGACCATTAGATCATAGAGGGGTAAAAGGGGCACTAAGAGGGGACAAGGCCATAGAGGAGAGACTGAATGAATTCTTTGCTTCGGTCTTTAGTGAGGAAGATGTAGGGATGTTACCCATGACTGACATGGTATTTAAAGGTGATGCATTGGAAGAATTGAAAGAAATATTGATAAACCGGAAAATGTATTACAACTATTTGATAAACTGAAGAGTAGCAAATCACCTGGACCAGATGGTATACATCCAAGGGTGTTGAAAGAACTGAAATATGAGATTGCAGACCTGCTATTCGTAATCTGTGAACTATCATTAAAATCATCTGTAATACCTGAAGACTGAAGGATGGCCAATGTAACGACAACTTTTAAAAAGGGTTCCAGGGTTGATCTGGGAAACTACAGACTGGAGAGCCTGATGTCAGTACCGGGAAAAATGGTAGAAACCATTATAAAGAACAAAATTACTGAAATGTAGATAGTTATGGCTTAATGGGAGACAGCCAACATGGCTTTAGACAAGGAAGGTCTTGTCTTCCTAATCTATTATGTTTTTTGAAGGTGTGAATAAACAGGTAGACAAAGGTAAGTTGGTTGATATCATGTATCTGGATTTTCAGAAAGCCTTGGAGAAGGTCCCTCATGAGAGACTCTTCACAAAATTAAAAGTCATGGGATAGAAGGCAGTGTACTATTGTAGATCAGGAACTCGTTAAAATATAGAAAGCAGAGGGTAGGGTTAAATGGCCAGTTTTCCCAAAGGAGAAAGGTGAATAGTAGAGTACCCCAGGGATCTATTCTGGGTTTGCTGCTTTTTAACATGTTTGTAAATGATCTTGAAATAGAAATAACGAGTGAGGTAATCAAATTTGCAGATGACACAAAATTATTCAAAGTTGCTAAAACCCATGAGGATTGTGAAAAATTGCAAGAGGACCTTGATAAATCGGAAGACTGGGCATCCAAATGACAAATTAAATTTAATGTGGACTAGTACAAAGTAATGTACCTAGAAAAGAACAACCCAAACTATGCTTACACGATGCAAGTTGCCACATTAGGAACCACCACCCAAGAAAAAGATTTAGGCGTCACTGTGTATAACATGTTGAAACCCTCCACCCAGTGTGCAGCGGTGGCCAAGAAGGCAAATAGAATGCTAGGAATTGTAAGGAAAGGAATGGAGAATAAAACAAGGGATATTATAATTCCTCTGTATCGTTCCATGGTGTGACCACACCTTGAATATTGTGTGCAATTCTGGTCGCCGAATCTTAAAAAGGATATAGCATTATTAGAAAAGGTACAGAGAAGAGCCACCAAAATGGTAAAGAGGAGGGAAGGATACCCCTATGAAGAGAGGTTAAAAAGGTAGGGCTCTATTTACCTTAGAGCAGGGGTCACCAACCTGCGGCCCGCAGGCCGCATGCGGCCCGCGAGGTCCCTTCGTGCGGCCCGCGAGGCTCTACCCCGGTGCAGTCCGCCAAGGATGCTGCTACAAGTACCGGCAAACTCACCGACTCCTTCTTCTGCAGCCGCGGCTCCCTGCCTCTTAGGGAACCGCGGCTGTGCTTGTAAAATCATCGCGGAGCCCTTCCTGTCTTGACGGGCTCCGTGCAGCATTGTCCCGCCTCCAAAGGAAGTGGTAAACAACTTCCTTTGGAGGCGGGACAATGCTGCACGGAGCCCGTCAAGACAGGAAGGGCACCGCGATGATTTTACAAGCACACCCGCGGTTCCCTAATAGGCATGGAGCCTTGTCAGCAGAAGAAGGGAGGGAGCTGACATGGAAAAAAATACAAAGCAGAAGTACAGGAATCAGCATTGTTTTTTTTCGCGGGGGCGGGGGCGGGGAGAAGGGGGGTGCGGCCCGCGAGTCTACCGGTAGTCGGCTGTGCGGCCCGCGGCCCTCTGGAGGTTGGTGACCCCTGCCTTAGAGTATTCTATGCACATGTAACTACCACTTTGTTTGATGTAACTCAGTTGTTCTATGTAAACTGTTACGATTACTCGATATGGCGGTATAAAAATCACAAAAATAAAATAAACCTGGAAAAGAGCTGGCTGAAGGGAGATATGATAGAGGTCTACAAATCAATGAATGGAGTGGAACAGGTAAACGAAGATCGATTGCTTACGCCATCAAATTATAGAAAGACTAGGGGACATGCAATGAAGCTACAGGGTAACCTATTTAAGACTAATAAGAGAAAATATTTTTTCACTCAACGTGTAATCAAACTCTGGATTTTGTTACTGGAGGATGTAGTAAAAGCTGTTAGTGCAGCCGGGTTTAGAAAAGGTTTGGACAAGTTCCTGGAGGAAAGGTCCATAAACCATTATTAAAGGGGACCCAGGATATCCACTGCTTGCCCCAATACAAGCATTGTGGAACCTGTGTTTTTTGGGGAAACTGCTAGGTACTTGTGACCTAGATTGGCCACTGCTGGAAACAGGATACTGGACTTGATAGACCTTGACCTGTTACCCACTATGGTATATCTTATGCTCTGAAGAGGAACGGTGAGTGAGAGAGAGACTAGGTGAAGACTGGATGAAGGTTGGGGGAGCTATGACAGAGATAGACTGGGTAAAGGTCGGAGGGGCTATGAAAGAGAGAGGCTGAGTGAAGGCTGGGGTGTGTGTATTAGAGACTGGATGAAGGCTGGGGGCTATAACAGAGAGAGATTGGGTGAAGGCTGGGAGCTACAGCAGAGAGAGGCTGGGTGAAGGTTGGTGCTGGCTATGACAGAGAGATTGAGTGAATGTTGGGAGGGCTATGATAGAGAGAGGCTGGGTAAAGGCTGGGATATATAAGAGACTAAATGAAGACTGGGAGCTATAACAGAGAGAGATTGGGTGAAGGCTGGGGGAGTCTATGCAAGATTGATTGAAGGCTGAGAGGCTATGACAGAGAGAGACTGGGTGAAGGCTAGAGGTGGCTATGACAGAGATACTGGGTGAAGGTTGGGAGGGGCTATGACAGATAGAGGCTGACTGAAGGCTAGGGTGTGTATATGAGAGAGAGACTGGATGAAGACTGGGGGACTATAACAGAGAGAGATTGGGTGAAGGCTGGGAGAGTCTATGAGAGAGAGATTGAGTGAAGGCTGAGAAGCTATGACAGAGAGAGAATGGATGAAGGCTAGGGGGGGCTAGGACAGTGAGACTGGGTGAAGGTTGGGGGGCTATAACAGAGAAAGGCTGGGTGAAGGCTAGGGTGTGTGTATGAGAGAGAGACTGGGTGAAGTCTGGGGGACTATAACAGAGAGAGATTGGGTGAAGGCTGGGGGAGTCTATGAGAGAGAGATTGGCTGAAGGCTGGGAGGCTATCACAGAGAGAGACTGGGTGAAGGTTCAGGGGGCTATGACAGAGAGACTGGGTGAAGGTTGGGGGGACTGACAGAGAGAGGCTGAGTGAAGGCTGGGGTGTATGAGAGACTGGATGAAGGCTGGGGACTGTAATAGAGAGAGATTGGGTGAAGGCTGGGGGAGTCTATGAGAGAGAGATTGAGTGAAGAGATTGGGAGGAGTGGCTCAGTGGTTGGGACAGGTTACCTCAGGCTGGAGGGCCAGGGGTTCAATTCCCACATAGGGACAAGTAACCTCAGGCCGGAGGGACTGGGGTCTCTAGTCCCATGGCCACTCCTTGTGGCCTTGGGCAAGCCACTTAACCCTCCATTGCCTCAGGTATGCTTAGATTGTGAGCCCTTCGGGGATGAGGGAATAAAAAGTGCCTGTTAGCATATATCTGTAAACCACTTTGACCCGGTCAGAGACCTGGTGAACGTTGGGTGGGGCTATGACAGAAAGAGACTAGGTGAAGGCTGAGATTTTCTATGAGAGAGATATTGGGTGAACATTGGGTGCTATGACAGAGACTGGGTGAAGGCTGGGGCAGTACTGTACCTAGCCTTATGCGAGCAGTGCAGCCACACAGGGTGCAAGAGGATTAGGGGCACATGTCCGGTTGCTGGCCCCCGCCGACTAACCCTCCCCACATTGCCCTCCCACCGCTGCCACTTTTTTGTTTTCTCAGAGGTGGCGCTGGCAACAGCAGTGAGGCAGACCCCATTTTTAGGCAAGTCGGGTCTCTCCTTCCCTTCTCTGATGTAGGTTGCATCTAAGGAGGGAGGGATCAGGCCAGCCATTCAAGCGCGGGCTTTTGCAACTCAGCATTTGCATGGCTCGCCTAGTCCCTCCCTCCTCTGACATGGCCTACATCAGAGAAGGGAAGGAGGGATCCAACCTGCCTACAAACCCGGGTCTGCCTCACTGCTGCTGCCGCTGCCTCTGAGAAAACAAAAAAGTGGTGGCGGTGGCAGTGGTAGGGCAATGGGGGGGGGGGGGCAGGGGCAGGCAACTGGCAGAGGGGGTGCACCAGAACTGGAGATAGCACAGGGCACAATTATGGCTTGGTACGACCCTGGGCTGGGTATGTGTATGAGAGAGAGATTGTGTAAAGGCTGGGGGGATATGAGAGAGACAAATACTGGGTGAAAGCTGGGGTTGTCTATGAGAAAGATATTGG
Source organism: Ichthyophis bannanicus (assembly GCA_033557465.1). Taxonomy (NCBI): domain Eukaryota; kingdom Metazoa; phylum Chordata; class Amphibia; order Gymnophiona; family Ichthyophiidae; genus Ichthyophis; species Ichthyophis bannanicus. Next base: position 127,570,810 of record CM066049.1, read on the forward strand.
GTAAAGGTTAAGGGGCTATGACAGACAGAGACTGGATGAAGTCTGAGTGGAATCTATGAGAGAGAGAGAGTGGGTGAAGGCTGGGGGACTATAATAGAGAGAGACTTGGTGAAGGCTGGAGTTATCTATGAGAGAAACATTGAGTGAAGGTTAGGGGGCTATGACAGAGAGAGACTGGGTGAAGTCTGGGTGGAATCTATGAGAGAGAGAGAGAGGGTGAAGGCTGGGGGATATGAGAGAGACAAATACTGGGTGAAGGCTGGGGTTGTCTATGAGAGAGACTTTGGGTGAAGGTTAGGGGGCTATGACAGAGAGAGACTGGGTGAAGTCTGGGTGGAATCTATGAGAAAGAGAGAGTGGGTGAAGGCTGGGGGACTATAACAGAGAGAGACTTGGTGAAGGCTGGAGTTGTCTATGAGAGAGACAGAGAGAAAGACTGGGTGAAAGCTGGGGAAAGCTGTGAGAGAGAGAGAGAGAGAGAGAGAGCATGACAAGGTGAAGACAGGGTGCAGAGGTTATGAGAGACTTTTTTTGCCTCATGTATTAGCAGGCTATGGTGATAGGTGAAGCAAAAAAGGAAATAGCTTCAGGTGCAGCTATAAAGCGTCATCGATATGCTGCTGACATACCAACCCCATAAGTACATTTACTTATGGGGTTGGTTGGAGGAAGAGGAGGAGAAGGGTCGTTGCCTTCTGTTGGCACTGTGTCATGGCACATTAAGGGCCTGATCTATTAAACTTTATCACAATCCCCATGTTTAACCCCATATTTAACGCTGAATTATTTACCCCCTTGTTCAATGTAAAACAAATCTCATGAGATTATATACTGTTGTTCATTGTAAACCGCCTTGGAATGAAGGAAACATATAAAAAACTGTTAAATAAAATAAATAGTAAATGGGAAAACAGTAAATCAGATCCTCCCCTTTTGTGTAAGTATTTTTTCTCAGTTGTCTCTGGATTTTATTGTTGTGCTACTCAACTTCCATGCCCGATGTTTCCATGTACTCTGTTATTATTTGGATGTCATAGAAACATAGAAACATGTCGGCAGAAAAAGACCACATGGCCCATCTAGTCTGCCCTTCCATATCAACTACAATAGTCAAACTATGTTTCTGCTCAGCAAACATATTAGTGATTTTTTTCTCGTTTTTGTAAACTGCTACAATGCATATACCATTAGCAGTATATAAAGAAAATGTGTCAAGGCCTGATTTATGAGTTATTGTTACCCTCAGACATAAAAATAAACTCTGCAGTTATCCTTCAAGGGGTATGTGATTACATTACTTTTAAAGACCTATAATTCAGAGTTGACATTGCAACTATTGCTAATTTCTTTCCTGGCAAGTAAAAAAAAACAAAAAACAGTTCATGAATTAAGTATGCAGATTATTCACAGAGAATCCTTTCTCAAATTACAAAGTTGTACTTAACTCACATGAAATAACATGTCTTTGAGTGATACAATTCACTTTTGCTTAACCTATCTGTGACTGTCGCATGTTTACAGATCACTCTTGTACATGGTACTGCAGAGAAGAAGCAGAGAGTAAAGCTCAGGACGCATTTAAAATTAGGTGGCATTGCAAGGAAAGAGAAATTCAGAAGAGGCAACCTTAGGCAGGATGTGTGATGCAGGGCTGGTTTTAAGGAGAATAGGGTGACGCCTTAGTGAGGAAAAGCATCTTTAGGTGAGACCTGGAGATTTGTGAGACAAGTTCCAGAGAAGAGATTCTTGAACTCTCTTTCTGGCCTTAGATCTTCATTTTTGCCTTAATATGAGGGGCTATTTTAGAAGTCCTATTAGTGCTTTGGATGTCTGAATACGGGAGTATAGACATTCAAAGCACAGAGACGTCCATGGAGCCATTTCAGAAAGCAGTCTCAGGACAGCCCCGGGGTCATGGTGCAGGCATTTCTGGAGTATTCCCAAGAACCTGGACATCCTCGCCCAATTTCAGAAATGTCCTGCACCTCTTGAGCCACATCCAAGTTTATACCTGCTCCAAGGCACAAATAGGCAACAGAAAAGCTGTTGTTCTGCCTCCAGACACCCGGAGGGCATAGAGAAGACGGTACTCTGATACCCCGTATATTGTTACTGATGATAATGAAAACTGCAGAGAAACTAGGACACTTGATTTCAGTTAGGTGCGCTGTTGCACATCCCTGCATGCAAAATAGCTTGCGTTCAACATAAAATAGATGTCCCCAGTTCTTCTAATAGGAATGTTTATGTGGCCGCCTGTTTCCAAAATCGGGCTAACATTTAAACGTCCCTGACATTTTTTTTTAATATTTTGCCCTGGACACCACAGATTTCACCTGGACATCCTTTCTAAAATGCCACTTCAAAAGTTATTTCTTCTAGTTTTACACTTTATAAAATACTATTTAATCTTGTTCTTCTGCTGGCTGTGCTGCATTTAGGCTTTGCATGCGGAAGTGTAATTTCTGATGAGAATCAGTACAGCACCTTACTATAATTTACAGAGATTCATCATAGTGGGAGCAGCTACTCAGGAAGAACTGTCGGTACTCCCAAGACTAATATCACTTGTGGTACAAAATAAGGAGAGTGAGTGACTCAAATGAATTGTCACAGTTTCAGCCCTCACCTCAAATCCAGCTCAGACAGGGGTCTCAACGGGTGGCCCGTATGAAATGAGTTGTGAATGTTGCACTCCAGTTCCAGGAGCTGAGATCACATCACTGTAGAACCGTGAATTCTGCTGCACGCCTTGCCACTGATCTGTGATAGGGAGAGAGGATCAGAACATAATTAGAACTAAAAAGAGACTGAAGAATTTTTGTGAGGCCAACTTAATTAGCTAAAAATGTGCTTGCTTCTACCATTGCATACGGGAACTTACAGTAGGTTTGATGGCTTGCAGATGGTGCTTCCTACACATCAACAGCTCGGGTCAGAAAGTGAAAGGGATACTCTGGAAGCCGTGCAGCCTTGTTATTTTATGGAAATAGAGAGTGAATCCCTGGTAGCATACTAGTGGGTGGGAAGAGGCCTCCCATACTGTGCATGTCTGGTAAAGCAGCTATTCAAAGAGCCAGTACGGTTAAAGTAATGTGGATGAATCTGGGCGTGTGTTCCTCATGGTACTGGAGAATTTGCAGAGGGATAGAGGGTTGTGATGTTCCAGGAAATTGTCCCCTAGGAAAACTGTAATAATATAAGCAATATATTCTCAAAATACACAATCTCATGTTACTTACAAGCATATATGTTTTCAATTTTGTAACCATAAAATATTTAGGATTCAATAAAAATCTCTCAGGTTCACAGGCAATGTTCCCTCTAATTTTCTGTAGGCTGTGTGCGCATAAAATATCAGCTGTGCAGCTTTTGAAGGAAAGTTAAATTTTTGTGGGCCACATAACAACACTCAGAGTTATATACTTTAAAATTTGACTACACGTCAGAATATAGTATGTACACCACATTGATTGCACTAGAAAATATTGTAGAACTTGTGAAAACCGTAAATACACAACAACTTTTAAATTTTAAGATGTCTGTGTTGTTTTCTATCAGAATCAGAACCGTAATTTTTGTGCGCTCTGTTATAAAGTATGTGCGCTCGCTTGGCGAGGTGTGTGCGCGCGCACACGCGCACAGCTTAGAGGGAACAGTGTTCACAGGTATCTCCCACACAAAAGAGAATGAATTATGCAGCAGAAACCCAAATTTGCCAACAAAATCCAGCTGTTTCCAACATGTAGAAAATATTTTACATTGATTTCTGGTTAATAGTTGCTATCAGACAGCAAAAACGTTTCTAACCTTTGAAGTCTCTGCTTTGATTTTCTGGCTCTACAGCCCTCTTTCCTCTTATTCTCCACTCTCTCTGGTCTCTTCCTCCTTTCCTCTCTCCTGCCCAATGTTCAGTCCTCGTTCCTTCTCCTCTTCCTCCTTTCTTCCATTTCTCACCCCCTTCCTTCTAAATTGTTTTCCTGGAGTCACCCATCTCCCCTCTTCCCCCCCCCTCCAGGGTCTTCTGCCCTTGTAGCTCCTGCTATCTGCGGTACACTCACACATACCCAGGCCAGCTCTTCGTCCCCTTCCATTATCATTATTTCCATCCTGAGTCCTCTCTGGACTTCCTTCTATTCCCATGTCTCTCTCTCTCTCGCTTTAACCCACAAATCCCAGGCCTCACCCTCTCCCCCCCCCCCCCTTTCTGAGTCCCATTCCTCCACCCAGGATCCTCTCCTCCTTCATGCACCTATCCCACAACTGCCCTCCCATCTCACCCCGTTCCCTCTGCCATATCGGTAGTTCTTCTCCGTTTCCCTTGCCCTTACCCTCCCCCACCATGGCCAGCAGGTGGAGTGAAGCTTACTTAGGGTTACCAGATTTTCAGGGATTGCCCCCAATTCCAGAGTTGTATCCTGTCAGACGGCTGCCTGGGTGAGAATGTTCACAGTCTTGGCAAGTGCATATATCAATATGATTTGCAAGGGATTGTGGGAAATGCAATCCATTCACACCAGTCACAGCTGCTCACAATAATTAGTTGTGCTTGAGTGTAAAGTTAATAAGATATTTATTTATGGGGTTATTTCTCCCAACACAGATATGCTTGGTAGCACATAAAACAGGATACTTGCTTTCAGTGTTAAACTTGGAAAAACAAAATCAGGAAAACAGTTGAACTTGTCAGGCAATCAAAGCAAAAGAATAAAGACCTGGTTGGTAACAAACTGGTCTTTTCTGTAGGCTTTAGCTAATATTTTCTTAGCAGTGTTTCAAACAACAAGCAAAACCCACAAAGAAGGGAAAAACTGTTCTTTTCAGGTTAACTTCTTATATCTTCACACATAGATTCAGAAATGATTCCCTCAGAGCTCACAAGCAATTAGGTAAGGCTCAATTGCTAGCAGTTATCCAGCTGAAACCCCTTAGCTGGCTTGCTTTCTACTGAGTGGCCCAAAATCCTACTCAGGAGCTTTTCTGAGTAGATTAAAGAACAAGTTTGTATTTCTTTGTGATGGTTGCTGTACTTTGTAACAGTAAATTACCAAAGGAGTTTAGACAGAGAGCAATCCATATATTCACAGCCTGTATCTAAGACCGCTCCCCCTTCTTCAACAATCATGGGTTCAATATCATGGATTGGCACAGAGGAATTTCTCAATGTAGCACTCTCAGGAGAACACTTGTTTCCCTGCTGTCTTTCAAGGTTATAGCTAGGGCATAGATCAGTGTTCATACCTGAGCTTCCATTGCTGTTAGAGTTCCTCTCTAAATAGCCTGGCCAGTATGTAGTCCAGTTCTTATGTCCAGCCTTCCAATCCAGATCCCTGGACACTGGATCTCTCTTCACATACCTTCTGACACAGATCCTAGGGTCCCTTCCAAGTGCAGCCGTCTCCCTCACAGGTACCGTCTGGAGATTCCTAGCTCTGCAGCACCATTCCTCTGGCTTTCCCCAGTCCAATGGTGTATGCTGGCCCTTGGAATACCTTCCAGTATACGTACTGCTCTGGACTCCTTTAGACCTCCCAAATGCTTTTCTCTTCTTTCTTCCAAAGGGTTTCTTGCCCTCTCTGTCCGTCCGGTTTGGCTTCTGTTTCTGATGATCCTCCAGATGATGAAGATGTCAAAGCTGAGGATCTCCAAGATGAAACTGAGGATGATGATCTCCCAGATGAAACTGAGGATGAGGATAATTCTCTGTAGAATAAACTCTACCTTTATTCTGCTTTGATGAGTGCTCCACCTTAGCACAGCGCAGCTGTGCTGAATCAGGCCCTGCCCTTTGAGATGAGTGCTTAGGGATTACCTCATAGCCCTCCTGATTGAACACACGTTTCCCCACTTCAGCTCCTCTAATGGCTGTTGGAAACCTGGTGCATTCTGGGACTGGTAGTCTTTTATGGGAAAATTCTGTTTTCTTATTTCTACCAGAACTGACAGGTTGCTTGTTCAGTCACTTCACCTTTTCTATAGCTCCTTCCTGAGCTATGATAAGCTTCCTTATCACAATCCCCAGCTCTCAACTATTTGGTAGGTCCGTGTCCTTGATTCCAGCAATAGGAACCGAGTGGGTAGAAAATGAATTTTATTTTCAATTTAGTGATTTGCATACAGTATGTCAGTTTTTAGAATTTACATCCATTATCTTTATATTTTGTACAGTGCAGGGGACATGCATCACTTGTACTACTTCTCGAGCGATTTGTCTGCTTGGAAGTGATATTATTGCTGTCGTGGAATGGATTTCTTTTGGGTGGGGACAGGGTAACAACTTCTCTTTCCTCCTCCGTGCTTTCTTGCTCAAACCTAGAACTACGGTGCTCCTTCCTTCCTCCCCCCACCCCCTCAGACACTTCGGATAAGTGTCCCAGATTTGCTTGGTAACCTCATGCTTAACAGTGTGTCAGATTGCTCAGCTGCTCAGAGCCAGTCTAATTGTTATGAATCACAAGAACTGCAATTCTCACAGGTCCTCCTGTGGGTTGGACTTGGGGGGTGGGGTGGGGGGATAAAGCACAGCTGTGTACATGACAGAGGTGGGAGGGAAGAGACCAAGAAACGCCTGTGAGCCTGCTCCCTCCCTAACAAAAAGCTGCCACAGATACTGATTCAAATCCCACTGACACTCCTGGTTATGGTTTATGGTTTATGGTTTAGGCATTTGATATACCGCCCTTTACTTACGCATCAGAGCGGTTTACACATATATACTAACAGGTACTTTCTATTCCCTTGTCCCCAAAGGGCTCACAATCTAAGTGTACCTGAGGCAATGGAGGGTTAAATGGCTTGCCCAAGGCCACAAGGAGCAGCCATGGGACCAGAGACCTCAGTCCCTCCGGCCTGAGGTTACTTGTCCCCATGTGGAAATTGAACCCCCGTCCCTCTGGCCTGAGGTAAACTGTCCCAACCACTGAGCCACTCCTCCCTCCGGATATATATATTAAACTCGGTAGCTCCCGAAGATTTAAACTTGGTGACCTTGGGCAAATTGTTTTACCCTCTATTGTCTCAAGTACAAATATGCTGCCAGCCCTCTGGTGACAGGGAAATACTTACTGTAGCTGAATGTAACTCACCTTGAACTACTACTGAAAAAGGTGTGATTAGCTGTTGTGAGACAGATTAGTTTTTACCCTACTAAATCCAAAAAAGTGTACACACAGGAAATCAGCGTCTACTATTTCTTTCTGCACACAAGTCATATTTACTCCTTCGGAGCGGATGTAAATGTGTCTGAGAGCTACTGGGAGTCATTGTAGGAGTCTGTTTTATGAGCTATGCTGCCTTTATAAGCTAGGCACCTTTTTAAGAACTTTTCACATAGGTTGCCTGTTATAAAGGAGCAGTAGAATAACCGTAGTGCGAGATCTTTGCTGTTTTCTGCATCATGCCACATCTTAGTAAATGGAGCAGACGTTTCAGCCACCAAGGTGAAGTCCTCCTGAAGAAAGCCATAGCATGATGGCTGAAACATCGATTCCACTTACTAGGCAAAGATCATGATACCAGCTGTGGGAGCCTAAGAGAAAACTGTAGTGCACGTCGGTGTAAATGTATCTACCATATGACTGAAAAAACAAACATATCTCTTTATTCATTTCCTTTAGATTGCAAATGACATCTGAAGAAGGGGCCTGAGGAGTGTGGAAGCCACATCTGCCATAGCATCTTACTGCAGTGTCTTTCAAAGCCTCTTAAGACTCCAGAATAGATTCTATTTCTAAGATCATCCTTACAGCTCTGCATTTTCAGTGTGTGTCCCTATTAACCCACAAATAGCTTGGACTGCAAAAACTCAAGTTTCTAAAGGGTTTGCTTTCTCTGCTGAAACTCTGCTCAGATATTCATGACCATCAGTGCCAACTGTGTAGACGAAGGGGGTGCTTGAGCACCCTCAATATTTAACAACTCTCAAGACTGTCCAAGAAGGGGTCATTTGTGTTAAGTTTAGCACCCTCAGTCATTTTACAAAACTGTCTCCTATGTTCAAGAGCACAACAACTGAAGGCTATGCAGCCCAGGGCCAGGCAGGGCTCATGCAAGCATAGTCAGGAAGTGTAAAAGTACAATGCAGTTTTGTGGATATCACTGGAATTGTTTGCTGCTACGGAGAGTGTTGGTTCAGACAGGAAGCAGGGGTATTTATTTAGATTGTACTTGTGAATTCTAAGCTGATGTGGGTGACATATTAGTGGCAAATACATGGTGAACTGCCTGGAGACGGGGCGACATTGCTGCTGCTGGTCTGCGCGCGGGCGCCGCTAAATAGACGCGCAGCGGCCTCCAGGGGGCGCTCGCTCCTCGGCTGCTCGGAATCGGCGCCTCCATGGGGGAAGCCGAGACCGGGGGCACGGGGACGGGCGCGGGGGGAGCGGCGGCGGCGGCCGCGGCCGAGCCGTGCGCGTGCGCTCCGGCCGAGGAGCCGGTGGTGTGGAGCCCGGAGGTGGAGGTCTGTCTCTTCCACGCGATGCTCGGACACAAGCCCGTGGGTAAGGCCGCACATCCCCGGCCTGGAGTAGCCCGAGCCCCCGCGCACTTCGCTTTGCTCCGTCTGATGCTTTGCTGTTGCTTCCACCTCAGGTGTGAATCGCCATTTCCACATGATCTGCATCCGGGACAAGTTCAGTCAGAACATTGGACGACAGATCAACTCTAAAGTCATCTGGGACCACCTGAGCACCATGTATGACATGCAGGCCCTGGTGAGTCACATGCAAGCCCGGTCTGCACAATGTGCACATGCTACCCACCAGGTGAGTAATGCATGAGTGCGAGCCCAGGTTGATAACCTGCACATTCTCATGACATGCAAACATGTGCATGACAGCAAGCTCTGGTTCGTAATGTGCACATTCTGCACGACATGCAAACCTGCTCAGTAACACATGAATGTTGTGTATGACACCCAAGCCCTGGTTGCTGAGTAAAACATCTGCTTTGCGCATGACCTACAAGCTTTGGTAAGTAATAGTTCTGTGCTGTACACTCTATGTAGATCATGTCAGTAAATTGTGTGTGTGCAACTTGAGTGTGAGCCATCATTTGTTAATGCATGCACATTGTATGGGGAACCTGATGAGTAACAGGTGCATTGTGTCAAATCATTTACCTTTGGCTTAATTTCAGCATGAGTCTGAGATTCTTCCATTTCCCAACTCGGAAAAGAATTTCATCCTTCCTGAGGACATCATCCAGGAGGTGAAAGAAGGTGAGGGGGAGAGCTAGGCAGCCAATCCATCCCAAGCAAAGGAAGTGGTTCTGGTGCCTTTTCTACGAAGGGGGAAGGGATGGAGGCTTTGCAGTTTTGCTGAACTGGCAAACAGGAGAGTCTAAGCTCAGAGTGTCAGGTACAGGGTTTCAGAAAGGCAAAGACTTCATCCTCCTCTCTGCATGTTTACTTTGCCTATCTATCAGCAAGTTCTGAATTTATTTTTTTGTAATCAAGGCCCAATTTCCTAATTTTTGCACTATATTTGGGGCAAGATGTTGGATATCCCTGGTTTATACTGGATGTTTTTCTGATTGGGAAGTAGTGTCAGGACTCTGGGTAGGCTCCTTCTTGGATTGATGCTGTTCCTCCATACTGATGTATCACAGAGATATTCTCTTACGAGAATATGCTGTTCAGGACCGAGAGGGCTTGACATGTTTGGTCAGTCCATGATGAGCTTGGCTTAACTCTTTCTGCAGCATCACTTGATTGCATTCTCTTAGTTACCCCTGCAGCATAGCAGGGCTTTAGCTCTCATTCTGCCTCTTTCTGTTTTCCCAGGAAAAGTACTGTCTGAAGAGGAGATAAAGGAGGAGCTGAAGGAGGAGATGGATGTACACTCGGCCTCCGAAGAAGGTAAAGGTTTGTCACTCTTCCTCTCTTGTAGTAGAGGTGAGGAACCTGCAGTTTGCTGGCCTCATCCAGCCCACTTGACTTTTCCACGTGGCCCATCATAACCCCTCTCTGCCCGAAGCCAGAAAGAGCAGAAATCTGACCCTAAAGCAGTTCTCCTCATCCATCACACCTCAGCATCTGGCAAGAATGACTGGATACCTCCAACCCCTTCTTATCCCATCAGTTGGCTTAAATGTGGCAGGAGGGATCCCTGGTTGCTCCTGTCTTGCCACTTCTGTTTATTTTAAATGGCGCCAGCTGTATGCTTCATCCAGCACAGACACCAGACTCAGGTTGGCTGGTGCTGTTTTGAAAAAGAATGTCAGTGTCCCAGCAGGAGCGACGGGGACAGCGCAAATTTTCCCAGACCATGTTTTTGTATTAGCCTATGAAACTCTGTATGCAAGTTAGCCCCAGTAATGGGATGTGTTGTTGCAAAGCCACACTTCTAAGCTCACCACAGCTGCATCTTGGGGAAACTTTGACGGGCAATGCCATGTTTTGTATTTTATTTATTTCTTGAAGAAGGCAGGAAGTGCAGGGAACATTAGTGTGCTGGGTAAGAGATCAGGAATGGTGCTCTAGCTAGAAAAGGGACAAGCTTTGAGTAGGAGTGCCTGTGATTTTCAGGGGATATATAAGACTAGTAAATTAAATGGTTCTTTCTTTAGACCATGATCTGATTTTAGTCATGCAGCAAAATTTGTTTGTCTCATGGCTAAATTCAGACTGCTGATTCTGGATCATACCAGGAACAGGCCACTCTCTTATTACATTATAATGCAAATGTTAGCTCTGATTTTAATAATATCATTAATAAATTATTATTTCTGCAAAGCCACCTTACTAAATGGAAAGATATAAGTTGAAAACTTGTAGATTTATGGTGAAAAGTAGTTGCAATACATGCCTAGTTTCACTGGGTAAATTTGTTCCTTCTCTTATGTGAGGTCAGACTAGGAGAAATAACATGTCATTGTTCTGACAACATTTCAGTTTTCTTGTCTTCGGGAAATTCTGGAAAAGTGATGGAAAAACCGAGCAGCAAAGAGAAAGAACGAAGCTCGTCCGAATCTGGATGTAAGGACAGTGCAGACAAACGGAAGCGCAGCCGTGTGACGGAGAAAGTTCTGAACACCAACAGCAACCCATCCAGTCCCAGCGCAGCTAAACGTCGCCGCACATAGAAGGGCAAAAAAACACTCCTAACCAAAGGGTTATGAGAGAGGACTGCAAGGGACAGTGGGGGACTAGCAAAGAAGAGGGGAAAGCAGGGGGGTGGGGGATGAGAGGGGACTGTATGCCGAAAGAATAGCAAGTTATAGGAATGGGCGTTTGACAAGAGACAGTAGGGAGTCAAGGAACACAGTAATGAGCCAAGAGCATCGCTGAAGACTGCTGGGCCAGTACGTCTGGTTGAAACAGTAGCAATGAAAAGCCTGGGAGGGGGAGAGTTTGTTTTCTCTCCCCTGAAACACTGCAGGGACTTTAGGTGCAGTTGCAATTTTATTTGTCTTCAGGAACAGTAGCATGCTGATTTCTTGTATGCTGAGACTGGCTGGGATCTTGGGATGTAGGAAAAGTGGGCAGCTGTACCTCATTTATAGCACTACAGTGTTCTGACATCAGGACACTGTGGAAATAGCTCTCCACTCAGCACACCTACCATACACACATTGCTGTCTATGGGGCGGTCCTTAGGAGGGGGGCATTGGATCCTTTGCTTTGGGAGCCCAATATCTCAGGAACGTCCACAGCCCTTGAAAGTCCTTCCACGCTCCTCTTTCATCTTCCTGCCTCCCAAATGCATTGGAAAAATGTCTTATAATCCTTTTTGTGCCGCATACAACACTTAGGAGGGGATCCCCCACCCCAAGAAAGCAGTATATAAATTCTTTGGAGGGCTGGCAATGCTATGGAGGGGGGGATCCAGTTCTGCCCCTTAACCAAACTAAACTAACTGACTATTTACTGTCCCTTCCTACCTCAGACTGTTGTATTTGTGTAATATATAAGAAATCTCCTTCATGCTCCTTGGGTCTTTTAACTCAGATCAACATAATAAATCCAGAGCTTATGGCATTAGTGATTTTTACAAACCTTAAGAAAGATTTTAGTTATGAAAGATGCCTATCTAATGTGCATACGTATATTTGTGAGGTGTCCATATTTCGTCCCAATGGAATGAGCTTGTGAACGTTACATACAGATTTGAGAGTTTTCCAAGCAGGCATGTGCCGCTGAAGTTGGTAACCAATTTTTGGGCTCCCCCTCTCTCTCTGACCTACATCTTACACACATCTCCTCCCTGGGAGCTGTCAGCAATGCACCATAAGCAGAGATTCGGGCCTGGGTCACTGCTGTAGCATGCTGGTACCCATTAATTCCAAAAACTGCAGATGTCTTGCTGACACTCTCAAACGGAGGTTATCTTTAGGAGTTTTTTGTAGCCATGCAGAAGGTTAGTGACCTGGCAAGTAAGTGGTATTGAATCTTGAATGTAGAAAATGCTTGTACCAGTAGCCAAGGCAAGGAAAGGACTGGAGAGGTAGTTACTTTGCCCACTTACACTGTGATAACTGTAGCATATTAATACATCGCTAATTTTTTTTTAAATGCTGTTGTAATAGTGTTTTATATGAGATGAATGTTGTGTTGTGTGGTAGATTTTGGCGTTGTTTTGCTCCTTTTTGTATCTCTGTTTTCATGCTGTGCGTTTTTTATTTAAGATGCTTGATGTGTGGTTGTGGAAAGCAGACGTCTCTGAAATCACTTGCGTGCTCCATAAGATATCTTTTTAACAATTTGCTCAAGACACTTAAACATGATAGCACCTACTCTGCCCACCTCCACCCCACCTCCTCAGCTCTGCAAATCCTTCCTCGCCTTCAGAGGTCCTCTGTACTTGACTCATACTTTCTTGAATTCATCATATTATCTTAGGGGTATGTTCACTAAATGGCGGTAGTGTTTGCCCGGCCCTGGCCGTACAGTCTATGTGCAAAACGTTAGACTCCTATGTTCTGTCTGTTTCATTTACCACCATAGACCCTGTTTGAGTTTGGATATTAACATAATATACCACTTTTCATTTCATATACCAATGCAGGTTACAATAAAGGAAAACTAAGCAGCGAGAACAGCTTTAAGTGGGGTCTTTCTGGCTCGTTCTTATACTTAAGGGGTCTCACCCCCATAGCTACCATAACAGACAAGTGGCAGACATCGTTTCAGCCTTATATGTTATTTCTTCCTCTGTTTTCATACTGAAAAGAGGACAGGAAGCCCAGAACTACCAAGTGTGCCCCTAAATCTCAGGCTGGGCAACCAATATACTGTAGCAGTTGTGGGAATGTAGTACTTGGATTCCCTTTATGTGTAGCAAGAGGTTCATGGTCAGAAAGCTTGTGTGTCTGACTGAGTACAATGCAAATGAGACGGGGGATGTTCTCCTACATTGCTATTGTAGAAATATTCAAAGGTCAGTTTGGGTGAAAGGTGGTCTTAAAAAATAGTAACTGGCAGCTAGATGGCTTCATGCATATCCCTGATAAATATGCATGAAGGAGATTTGCATGCCCACTGCCCCCTTGTATGCAAATCTCTCAAGCATATTCTTTAGGGATAGTCTGACAACCTGACCTGTTTACAGCCCTTGAGGACTGAACTTGGACAAGCCTGGTCTATGGAGTTATTATACCAGAGCTTCCCAAACCTGTTCTAGGGCCCCCACAGCCACTTTGGTTTTGAGGAAATTTATTTATTTATTTAGCTGGATTAATATACTGCTTTTCTCCGGGTCAAAGCGGTGTACATCAAACAACAAATGACGAGCAGTTCCATTGAACATAGCACTAACTTAGTTACAGTTGATGTGAGGTAGCTACTGGGGAGGGAAAATGTTCAGCTTATTTACATATTTACAGTATAGGCAGACAGAATTTGAGATATAGTCATGAGCTTTCAGGGGAGCCGAAGTGTTGCGTAAAGAGTTGCGTCTTCAGTTGCTTCCAAAAGGTTAGGATGTCGGTGGTGGATCATATCCATAGCATTGGAGGCTCACTGTACGTTTATTTATTTATTTGATAGACCGCCATTCAACTGAGTCAACCATCACAGTGCTTTACAAAATTCCCCTGCCCCCAAAAAAATCCATCGCAAATATAATAATATACATATAGAAAGGGCACATAAGGGTGTGGAATGAATAGTACATTCCAAGATAATCATAATCTATCAGAATCCACAAGGAAAGAAATTTGCAGATATCCTGAAAACCTGACTAGCCGTAAGGAACCCAGGACAGATTTGGAAATAGCTAGGGTTCTGATCTTAGGTTTTAACCAATAAAACACCCTCATTGCAAAAAAACATATAAATAAACATTTCCTCAATATGTGACATTTCCCACAGTGTGAAGAGAATGTTTCTATTATTGTGTAGCAAAAACAAACATAAATCATTTGGGTATAACTAGAGCTTCTAGTTTTAAGTGTTTATCTATTGTACATTTAGGTGTTTACATTCCAGTTAATCTGGCTGAGGGTACAAAATAAATCATCAGTGTTTATTGGTGTTTTCATGCCACAGGTACAATTGCTGGATATCTTTTTCCAGTGGAATCAAAATCTGTATGTTTGTGTCATTTAGGGGGGAGTCTCCAATGACCTATTCCTGGCTAAATCTAAGGGCCTCTACTCTATCCTCATTCTTCTTGACCTCTCCGCTGCCTTTGACACCGTTGACCACAATCTTCTCCTCACCACCCTCTCCTCCCTTGGCTTCAAGGACCTGGTACTGTCCTGGTTCTCCTCCTACCTCTCCCATCGCTCATTCAGTGTATGTTCTGACGGCTCCTCCTCATCCCCTACCCTGCTTCACGTAGGTGTACCCTAGGGATCCGTCTTGGGCCCCCCCTCCTTTTCTCCCTCTACATCCAAGCCCTTGGCGCGCTTATCTCCTCCCATGGCTTTCAGTACCATCTCTACGCCGATGACTCCCAAATCTACCTCTCTACACCTACTATTTTTCCAGCAACCCAGTCCAAGATCTCTGCCTGCCTCTCCGACATCGCCGCCTGGATGTCTCTTCGCCGATTGAAACTGAACATGGCTAAGACTGAACTCCTTGTCTTTCCCCCCAATTCCTCCCCTCCTCTTCCCCCTTTCTCAGTCTATGTAGACGGAGCTACTATCCTTCCTGTTCCCTCAGCCCGCAACCTAGGGGTTATCTTTGACACCTCTCTCTCCTCCGCACATATCCAGCATGTAGCCAAGACCTGCCGTTTCTTCCTCTACAACATTGGCAAAATCCACCCCTTCCTCTCTGAGCACACCACCAAAATGCTTATCCAGTCCTTAATCTTCTCTCACCTCAACTATTGCAACCTACTCCTTGCTGGTCTCTCCATCAGCCACCTCCTTCCCCTTCAATCTATACAAAATCACGCTGCTCGAATAATCTTCTGCCAGCCTTGCCACACCCACATTACTCCTCTTCTCAAGTCGCTTCACTGGCTCCCTGTCCAGTTCCGCATACAATTCAAACTCCTACTGACCTATAAATGCATTCACTCGGCGGCCCCTCAATACCTCTCATCTCTTATTTCTCCCTACATCCGCTCTTGGAACCTGTGCTCTGCTAGCAAATCACTTCTATCAACGCCGTTCACCCGCACCGCTAACTCCTGACTTCACTCCTTTCACCTTGCTGCATCTCATGCCTGGAACAGCCTACCTGTGTCT
Source organism: Ichthyophis bannanicus (assembly GCA_033557465.1). Taxonomy (NCBI): domain Eukaryota; kingdom Metazoa; phylum Chordata; class Amphibia; order Gymnophiona; family Ichthyophiidae; genus Ichthyophis; species Ichthyophis bannanicus. The sequence goes on from CM066049.1 coordinate 127,586,449, forward strand.
ATATGCCAGGCACCCTCCCTGGCCCTCTTCAAATCCAGGTTGAAGACCCACCTCTTCACCGTTGCTTTCAGATCCTGACTTCTATCCTTATCTTAACCCCGTCAACTCTCATGACCCTATCTTATTGACCTTACTGTGCCTTGTATTGACCGTACTGTACCTTCCACTAATCTGACCTTTACCCTGTAATGTTCTGACTAGATTGTAAGCTCTGATGAGTATGACTCTGACAGGCATGGCTCTGACGGGCAGGGACTGTCTCTTGCATTCTGGCTAACTCTTGTTGGTTGGCTGTACAGCGCTGCGTGCGTGGCGTTCTATAAGTCATAAGTAGTAGTAGTCGGCAGAAAAGGCACAAAACGAGTGGAGAATACAAGACAAGCCAGGGGAGGGGCGAAGGAGTATGAGGGGAAGTGGTGTTTTTGCTACACAATCATAGGAAATGCTCTCTTCAGACTCTGGGAAATGTCACATATTGAAGCTGTGTTTGGAACTACTACTGCTGCTAGCTGTAGACACTCGGGCCTGTGCCCTCAGTTCGTTTCAAAGCATCTCAGGTCCCCTCCTTGAGCTTGAAACCTGACTGCCTTTCTCCCCCTCATTCTCCGCCCCCGTGTTTAAACCCTGCACTCATAAAATTTGGCTTTCTTCCAGTGGCATGTTGGTGGTTCACACAGCTGTTCCTTTGGCATTATTGGTCTAGAACTCTAGATGCATGTAAAGTTACTCAGCAAAGCTTGGTGAGAGTAATTTATTTGCTTCTGCTTCAGAAACACACAGTAATTCCAGAGCTGACAAGTTACCAGGTTCCAGGAGGGAGATTTTAGGCCAGTCCTGGATTTCTGACAGCTTCATCCTGGTATATTAGAGGACTTATAGAACCAATTTCAATAGGTAGAATGAAGAACTACAAATACTACACTGCTTAGGATGTATGTTTAAAACCAGGACTGGCCAAAAAATCTCCCTCTTAGAACTAGACAACCTGACAGCTTTATAATTTGCCAGGCTTGCCATTGTTTATGCTGTGATTAGGTGATGTTGTTCATAGAAGCCCACATGGTTCATATATCAACTACACAGGCAATTATAGCGTGAGATGGAACCAGTGTGTCACAGGAAATAGATGCACAAGCCCAGACATGAAGGGCACGAGATGAGGAGCAGAAAGGTCAGGTGAGGGCAGCTAGGGACAAGACCAAGCTTCATGCTCCAGGAAGGGGAGAGCTGGGATTCTACTGGAATACTGAAGGGTATGGAATTTGCAGGGAAGAATCAGTATGGATAGGCAAGGAGGGAATAGGACAGAGTAGGGACCTTGATATTGATGAATGGGGTTGGGGCAAATGGTGATTCCCAGAGTGGATGCAGGAAGCAAAGACTCCCAGATTGGATTGGGGACGCAGGGATAGGTGGACAGAAAGGGCAGGCACTCAGAGTGGGTGGGAGCGTGGGGACAAGGACAGCAGGACTCAGCAATAGGTAAGAAGTATTGAGTGTGGTATGTTAAATGGGCTAAGAGTATGAGGAAAGAAGGGGTTGTGGCCTTGGGCAAGTTCCTTAACCCTCCATTGCCTCAGAAAACTTCCAAGTTATCAATGTCCCTGTTTAATGTACATTACCAAGTTTAAGTTACAATCAATGTTCCCTCTAATTTTCTGTAGGCTGTGTGCGCATAAAATATCAGCTGTGCAGCTTTTGAAGGAAGGTTAAATTTTTGTACGCCACATAACGACACTCAGAGTTATATACTTTAAAATTTGACTACATGTCAAAATACAGTATGTACACCACATTGATTGCACTAGAAAATATGGTAGAACTTGAGAAAACCGTAAATACACAACAACTTTTAAATTTTAAGACGTCTGTGTTGTTTTCTATCAGAATCAGAACCGAAGTTTTTGTGCGCTCTGTTGTAAAGTATGTGCGCTCGCTCGGTGAGGTGTGTGCGCGTGCACACGTGCACAGCTTAGAGGGAACAGTGGTTACAATGTAAATCACTTTGATTGAAGTGATATAAAAGGCCTGTTAAATAAATAAAATTAAAGGATGGGAAGAACCTGGTGGGCTGGGGAGTGGGTCTGAGAAAAGGGTGGTAAAGAATGAAAATGGGGTTAGAGAGAGAGTGAAAGAGGGGTTGTGGGAGACTGAAGAGAAGGTAAGAGACAGAAGAAAGAGGCTGGAAATGGGTAAAAGGAAGAAGATATAATAGGCTGAGCAAGGAGTGAGAAGAGGGGTGGAATGGGATGGCTGGGGAGGGGGTGAGAAAACCAGGACATGACGGGATGGGAGATAGAAAGATGATAGGTAGGTCAGATGAAAAGAAAGAGCAGGTAATGCGTGTGTGCTCTCTGTTTGGGGATCTGTAGCAGTCTACATGTTTCTTCCAGTAGGAGTGCTAGGGCTTGCAGTTTTTATAGGTAGGATTGCTGGAGCATCTAGCAGCCTCTGATTTAATGCTGTTATCATAAGACACGTTTGCTCTATTGCTCCGAATGACAACGTATCCTGACAGCAAAGAAGGTCGAGGTTGCTGTTACTGAGGTGAAGCTAGAATTTGGCAGGCGGTATCCTCGCTGTTTTAAAATCCTAAACTTTGTTCTACTTTGCATCCCTTCATCTGAGTCTGGAACTTCCCGGGGATATGTCAACTTCGCCTAGCGAGTAAAGGCACCGGGTCACGTGAGCGCTTCTGGCCCCGCCTCTTCGACCCAGCACACTCCTGCAGTGGGTGTGACAGGACCTATGACGTCACAATGTCTTTACATTCGCGGACGTGTTTTACGCGGCCAATCGGGTCGCGCCGGGGCTGGGCGGGGTTCGATCACGTGCTGTTTGGTCCCGCAGCCTGGGTTTCGGTTTCGTTTCCGCGCCGGTTCAGTGCGACTTGGGAGCGGATTGCTGGTGCCGTGACTCCGGGACATGGCCGGGGATAGAGCTGACTGGGAGTACGACTCCACTTGGGAGGATCAGGACCCGGACTCGGGATCCGAGCTCGAGCTGGAGCGGCGCCGCGCGCTCGTTGCACAGGTGACGCTTATCACTATAGTGCGAGGAAAGATCATTGCAGCCCCCCCCCCCCTTCCCGTCTCCCCTTTCCTGCATCCCCACGATTCCCGCTGCACGCCCCCATCTCCCCAAGAGAAGCAGTATAGAGACCCTCCTCCCCCTTCCTGCATCCCCCATTGTAGCCCCACGATTCCCGCTGCACGCCCCCATGGAGACCCTTGGAGTGCAGGACCCCCCCCCCCCCCGATCTCCCCTGGGTGGCTTTCTCTCACGTCCTACGCTGCTTTCATTATTAGGGCTGCTCCATTGCTAAACGATCCTTCAGACTCGAACATTTTGTGTGTGCCAGACAGGCTCCAGAGGGAGGGGCGGATCGGTAGCACCAGCTCATCCTGAATGGGAGTATCCCATTCCCCAAGTTACTAAATTGAGCTTCTTACAAACTCCAACTCGGGCGGTTTCCATTCACTTCTGAGAAAAGAAAGCAAAGAGAAACTCCTGAAAGCGTGACCCTCCCAGCTAGACAAAGGGGCAACAAAGCATGACATGTACTTAACATGTTGCCGAGTTTAACCAATGATTGCAAAGTTTGCATGTCTTTAGTGTATGGCCGAGGATGATAAATTATGTCCCTTTTTCTTAGAGCAGCTGCCTGGCTAGTTTTCTGACTGAGGGGACTTTGACTACTGGGAGCTCTGAGGGGAGTATCCCTTTAGGGTGCTTGGGTGCAGGGCATCATCATTTCATCTCTTCTCTTAGGAAGCCAGTTGTGTAGAACTGTCCCAGGGGTAAGAGGTGGGGCATTGGCTAAAGGTTGTCTAGGGTATCAGATACCCTTGGGTGGCAGCCTTGTAAATGTTGCCTTGAAAGCTAAAAGGGTTTGAAATGATCGGGCTGACAAGATTTTGTTTAACATCCATATTACTAATACAAAAAAATGTTAAAAGCACATTTACCGCTAATAAAGGGAGCTATGTGGACCATATGATCACATGGTCTACTATGCTGGAAATGAAAGACAAAGAAGAAATGGTGTTGCATTTATAATAAAGAAGAAACTTGCAAGAACTGTAATGAAATACAATGCAGTCAGCGAACGCTTAATCTCTATTCGTCTACAAGGATTGCCTATCAACACAACTATAATTCAAGTATATGCCCCAACAACAGCTGCAGAAGAGAATGAAACTGAAGAGGTCTATGAACAAGTACAAGCTGAAATTGACAGAACATGCAAACAGGATATCCTGATAGTCATGGGTGACTGGAACGCAAAAGTTGGCAACAAAGAAGAAGGCAAAGTAGTTGGAAAATATGGACTTGGCAACAGAAATGAAGCTGGAGAAAGACTGATAGAATTCTGCAAGACCAATGATCTATTCATCTCAAACACCTTCTTCCATCAACACAAGCGGCGACTGTACACATGGACTTCACCAATGGATTGTATAAAAATCAAATTGACTACATCTGTGGAAGTCAACGATGGAAAAGCTCTATAACATCAACAAAGACAAAACCTGGAGCTGACTGTGGTACAGATCATCAACTGTTGTTGTTAAGTGCCGTCGAGTCGGAGTCGACTCATGGCGACCCTCTAGATAGCTATCCTAAATTGTGTTCGGTCTTCAGTCCGGCGGCTCATTGTTGACAGACTGGTACCCCTAGCTGCTGTTATTGTATCGATCCATCTCATTGCTGGCCTTCCTCTTTTGCGTTGACCTTCTATCTTGCCAAGCATGATGTCTTTCTCTAATGATCTCTCTCTCCGCATGATGTGTCCAAAGTATGAAAGTCGAAGTCTTGTCATCTGAGCTTCTAAAGAAAGCTTAGGTTTGATCTCCTCTAGTACAGACTGGTTTGTTCTTCGGGCAGTCCATGGTATACACAGTATTCGCCGCCAGCACCATAATTCAAAGGCATCAATTTTCTTCCTGTCTATCTTTTTCACTGTCCAGCTTTCACATCCATATGTTATTGAAAATACCATGGCTTGAATAAGTCGAATCTTTGTATGGAGAAAGACATCTCTGCTCTTGAGAATCTTATCTAGGTCTTTCATAGCCATTCTGCCAAGAGCAATGCGTCATCTGATTTCTTGACTGCTTGTTGCTTCTTTATTGATAGTTGATCCAAGTAGGTTAAAGTTATTCACGATTTCAATTTCTTCTCCTTCGACGATGAACCTGTTGATTATGCCAGTTGTCATGATCTTTGCCTTCTTTACATTAAGGTGCAGGCCCATTTTGAGACTATGTTCTTTGATTGTGAGAAGCAAATGTTTCAGATTATCTTCACTTTCCGCCAGTAATGTGGTATCATCAGCATAGCGAAGGTTGTTGATGAGTCTTCCACCAATCTTCACACCTCTGTTGTCTTCATACAATCCTGCTTCTCTGATGATTTGTTCTGCATATAAATTAAACAGGTAGGGGGAAAGTATGCAGCCTTGTCTTACACCTTTGCTTATTTTAAACCATTCTGTTTCTCCTTCTTCAGTTCGAACTGTTGCTTCTTGATCAATGTACAGATTGTGCAAGAGAACGATCAGGTGTTCTGGTATACCCATGCTTCTTAATGTGGCCCAGAGTTTCTCATGGTTTACACAGTCAAAAGCTTTGCTATAGTCGATAAAGCACAAATAGATATCCTTTTGGTATTCTTTAGTCTTTTCAAGGATCCATCTCACATCCGCAATGATGTCTCTCGTTCCTTGTCCTTTTCTGAACCCTGCTTGCACTTCAGGTAGTTCTTGTTCCAGGTATGATTGTAGTCTCTTTTGAATAATCTTCAGTAGAATCTTGCTGGCATGTGGGATCAGAGCAATTGTGTGATAATTTCCACAGTCAGTTGGATCACCTTTCTTTAGTATTGGTATAAACACAGATCTTTTCCAGTCAGTTGGCCATGATGCTGTCTTCCATATTTCTTGGCAGAGCCTTGTAAGTACGGTAACAGCTGCATCAGATTGCTGTAATACGTCTATGGGAATGCAATCAATGCCTGGTGCTTTGTTCTTTGATAAGGCTTTCAATGCTGCTTCAACTTCTTCTTTCATCACCAATGGTTCCAGATCATAAGGTACGGGTTGAAACGGCTGTTGGTCCACTTGATCTTTATCATATAAAAACTCTGTATATTCCTTCCATCTTTTCTTGTTCTTCTCAGCATCATTCAACATAGAACCTTGAGCATCTTGTAACATTCCAATTCGAGACTGGAACTTTTTCTTTAACTCTCGTAGCTTTAGGAAAGCTGATCTTGTTCTTCCTCTAATAGTTTCTGCTTCTATTTCCTTGCATGCGTCATTGTAGTACTTTTCCTTGTCCTGTCTTGCACGTTGGAAATCTCTGAGTTCTGTGATTGTCTTTCTTTCTCCTCTGGCTTTAGCTTCTCTGCGTTTCTGGGCAATTTTCAGAGTTTCTTCCGTCATCCATTTTGGCCGTTTTTTCTTTTTTACCTTTTGTAGAGACCTCTCACTTTCTTCCAACACAACCTTCTTGATGTTATTCCATAACTCTTCTGGAACTCTATCATTTGTATCTAAAGCAGCAAATCGATTTTGCAGGCAGTCTTTAAATTCCAGTGGTATATTCTCAAGATCATATTTTGCTGCATTCATGAGTGGTTTGCTCTTTTTCAGCTTTAGCTTGAGTTTGCATACTAGTAGTTGATGATCTGTACCACAGTCAGCTCCAGGTTTTGTCTTTGTTGATGGTTATAGAGCTTTTCCATCGTTGACTTCCACAGATGTAGTCAATTTGATTTTTATACAATCCATTGGGTGAAGTCCATGTCTACAGTCGCCGCTTGTGTTGCTGGAAGAAGGTGTTCGAGATGAATAGATCGTTGGTCTTGCAGAATTCTATCAGTCTTTCTCCAGCTTCATTTCTGTTGCCAAGTCCATATTTTCCAACTACTTTGTCTTCTTCTTTGTTGCCAACCTTTGCGTTCCAATCACCCATGACTATCAGGATATCCTGTTTGCATGTTCTGTCAATTTCAGCTTGTACTTGTTCATAGAACTCTTCAATTTCATTCTCTTCTGCAGCTGTTGTTGGGGCATATACTTGAATTATAGTTGTGTTGATAGGCATTCTTCGTAGACAAATAGAGATTAAGCGTTCGCTGACTGCATTGTATTTCATTACAGTTCTTGCAAGTTTATTATAAATGCAACACCATTTCTTCTTTGTCTTTCATTTCCAGCATAGTAGACCATGTGATCATCTGATGCAAAGTGCCCGATGCCAGTCCATTTCAGTTCGCTGACACCCAAAAGATCAAGTTGTACACGTTCCATTTCATTCTTGACCACCTCCAACTTCCCTTGGTTCATGCTTCGTATGTTCCATGTTCCAATGTGTAAGACATCTTTACAGCTTCTGACTCTCATTTCATGCGCAGCATGACTAGTATGCAAACTCAAGCTAAAGTTGAAAAAGAGCAAACCACTCATGAATGCAGCAAAATATGACCTTGAGAATATACCACTGGAATTTTAAAGACTGCCTGCAAAATTGATTTGCTGCTTTAGATACAAATGACAGAGCTCCGGATGAGGTATGGAATGATATCAAGAAGGTTGTGTTGGAAGAAAGCGAGAAGTCTCTACAAAAGGCGAAAAAGCAAAAACGGCCAAAATGGATGACGCAAGAAACTCTGAAAATTGCCCAGAAACTCAGAGAAGCTAAAGCCAGAGGAGAAAGAAAGACAATCGCAGAACTCAACAGAGATTTCCAACATGGAGCAAGACAGGACAAGGAAAAGTACTACAACGACGCATGCAAGGAAATAGTAGCAGAAACTATTAGAGGAAGAACAAGATCAGTTTTCCTAAAGCTACGAGAGTTAAAGAAAAAGTTCCAGCCTCAAATTGGAATGTTACAAGATGCTCAAGGTTCTATGTTGAATGATGCTGAGAAGGTCAAGAAAAGATGGAAGGAATATACAGAGTTTTTATATGATAAAGATCAAGTGGACCAACAGACGTTTCAACCTGTACTTTATGATCGGGAACCATTGGTGATGAAAGAAGAAGTTGAAGCAGCATTGAAAGCCTTATCAAAGAACAAAGCACCAGGCATTGATGGCATTCCTATAGAAGTATTGCAGCAATCTGATGCAGCTGTTACCATACTTACAAGGCTCTGCCAAGAAATATGGAAGACAACATCATGGCCAACTGACTGGAAAAGATCTGTGTTTATACCAATACTAAAGAAAGGTGATCCAACTGACTGTGGAAATTATCGAACAGTCGCTCTGATCCCACATGCCAGCAAGATTCTACTGAAGATTATTCAAAAGAGACTACAACCATACCTGGAACAAGAACTACCTGAAGTGCAAGCAGGGTTCAGGAAAGGGCGAGGAACGAGAGACATCATTGCGGATGTGAGATGGATCCTTGAAAAGACTAAAGAATACCAAAAGGATATCTATTTGTGCTTTATCGACTATAGCAAGGCTTTTGACTGTAAACCATGAGAAACTCTGGGCCACATTAAGAAGCATGGGTATACCAGAACACCTGATCGTTCTCTTGCGCAATCTGTACATTGATCAAGAAGCAACAGTTCGAACGGAACAAGGAGAAACAGAATGGTTTAAAATAAGCAAAGGTGTAAGACAAGGCTGCATACTTTCCCCCTACCTGTTTAATTTATATGCAGATCACCAAAGAAAACCCAGCACAAGGTAAATAGAGCAAAACCAAAACATAAAACCTCGGCGAAAACCTCCGTTATATTATATCAAAAATATGGTAAACTGCTTTTGTAAAGAATTTTCTTTTTGTTGGAATAGCCAAGTAAAAGGGGAAGGAATTAAAACCCGCCCCTCACCGTGGTCATTCCTTTTTAATAATTTATTCATTTGAAAAAATCAAAAACTTAGCTTCATTAGCCACTGCAGAATTCATGAAACGCACGACGTGCCACGTTTCGGGCCAGCCAAAATCCTATGGCCCTGCATCAGGTGGAAAGAATGAATTCTGATGTGTATGGCTTCATTTTGTAAAGAACTAAACGGTCAGGTTTAAAAAGATGGCGTGTGACGTAAATAGCAGAGACAAGTGATCATCAACCAATCAACACTCAGAGCAGTGCAACCAGTGACTATTGGGGAAACCCTACTATCAAGGGAACCCCCAGCGTCATTGCACAGTCCTTATAGAGTAGTCCAGCTTCAGAGCAAGGTATGCCATTCAACGGAAGCATTCAGTCCTCGAGGGGAAACAGTCTGCAAACGGAATATCCAACGCTGTTCTAAGCGCTGTAATTTAGCAACCCGATCTCCTCCTCTAGGATCCATAGGAACAAAATCCAAAACCCGCCATTGCAATTGATGAAACGAATGCCCTGGGGGTGGTGCCGTTCAGCTGCATATTTAGCAACACCAGTTAAACAGAGAGCACTGCTGGGTATAAAATACTTAAGCGCTGATGCTAGTGGTTAGTTATACACAGACTGCACAGGCTCAATATCGGACCCAAAGTGCACTGTGTGTTTGTCTTATTAAGTGGACAACGGCCTGAGGATCTTTTCAATGCAGATCCAGCTTTAAGAGCCCTCCTGGTTTGTATAAGCAAAGAGGAAGGAGAATGGAGCCCGTGGTTCTAGAACTAACAGTGTTTTCTGTTCTTAGCAGAAAAAGAAACCAAACCGGGGAAATTCCTACCAAAGAACAAAGGTATCAGTTGTCATTTCTCTGCTGCAATAACATTTTCCCCCTTCAGGATCTTGTCTGTCTGTTTCTGTATGCACTCAGATCTTTTATACCTTTGCCTGACAGTCCTACAGTACTGTATCCTATGGAGGTCATTTTTTACAAACCTTTTTCATGTGTAAAATAAAGATTTAAGCACAAATGTTCACACCATATACTTTCAGGTATGACTTTGAGTGTTCTTGTAGATTGTCCATATTCAGGGGAGGAGTTTCGGCAGAGTATGGGTGGAATCACAATTTTTAGGCCTCCTTTATAAAATACACATATAACTTTCCATGTAGACATTCATGTCTGCTCCGAGCTGGAAGAATGTCTGTGCCCACAATCTAGGTGATATTTCTGTGAAATAGGCATCACCTCCACCTGCTAACGTAGGCATCCTGTTATACAATCGCCCTCTGTGAGCAGTGGCTTCTGCTGACCATCACAGAGCTGCCCTGTTCTCAGCATAAAAACCTTTAGTAAAACATATCTTGTGGAGCACTGGAAGTGTTTAATTACTTCCGAGTCTACATGTATTTAGCCAAAGAATGTCTTGTTTACTAATCTGTTTTTTTCGAGGTATCAATAAACAAGTAGATAAAGGTGAGCCGGCTGATAGACTATATCTCGATTTTCAAAAAGCCTTTGACAAGGTCCCTCATGAGAGACACTTGCGGAAATTAAAAGTCATGGGATGGATAGGAGGCAGTGTACTATTGTGGATCTGGAACTGGTTAGAAGATAGAAAACAAAGAGTAGGGCTGAATGGAGAAAGGTGAGTAGTGGAGTACCCCAGGGATCTGTGCTGGGCCCACTGTTTTTAACATATTCCTATTTCCAGGACATTTATGAATAATGAGCGAGGTGATTCAATTTGCAGATGACGCAGAGTTATTCAGAGTTGTTAAAACACAAGAGGATTGTGAAAAATTGCAAGAGGGCCTTGGAAAAGTTGGAGAACGGGTGTCCAAATGACAGATGAAATTTAATGTGGACAATTGCAAAATTATGCACTTGGGAAAGAACAACCCAAACCATAGCTACACAGTTCAAGGTTCCATATTAGTAGTTGTCACTCAGGATAAGGATCTAGACATCATCACAAATAATACATTAAAATCCTCTGCCCTCTGTGCACTACAAAGTTATGCAGTTAGGAGAGAACAACTCAAATTATAGTTACACTATGCAAGGTTCCACATTAGGAATCGGCACTCAGGAAAAGGATCTAGGCATCATCACAGATAATACAGTAAAATCCTCTGCACAGTGTGCAGCGGCAGCCAAGAAAGCAAATACAATGCTAGGAATCAGAAGAAAATAAAACAAAAAATATTATAATGTCTCTGTCGTTCCATGGTGTGACTGCACCTTAAATATTGTGTGCAATTCTGGTCGCCGTATCTTAAAAAGGATATAGCAGAAATAGAAAAGGTAAAGAGAAGATCCACCAAAATGGTAAAGGGGATGGAAAGATACCCCTTTGAGGAAAGGCTTAAAAGGTTAGGGCGCTTCAGCTTGGAAAAAAGACAGTTGAGGGGAGATACGATAGAGATCTATAAATTAATAAATGGAGTGGAATGGTAAACGTAGATTGGTTGTTTACTCCTTCAAAAAGTAGAAAGACCAGGGGACATGCAATGTAGCTACAATGTGGCACATTTTAAGACTAATTGGGGGAGGATGGTTTATACAGCTTTGAAGTGATGAACTCTTGGAGGAGCACAGGCCTTGGGAAGGATGACCCCTGATGTTAGCAAGGCCCTTATAAGATCAGGTGCCTGAGAGGTGTCTGTGGGAGAGCAGTTTGTGCAGCCATGAAGTGGTGAGCTGTTGGAGGCGTGTGGGACTTGGGAAGGATGATGTGATGTCAGCAAGACCCTTATACGCTTTGCTTGTTGTAGGGTATGCCATGGCTTATGCGCCTTAAGGGGTGTGCCACAAGGGCAGGTTGTCCCCGGAGGAGCAGCCTAGGTCCTTCTGGCCTGTTTGGTTGGTGTCCATGAGAAAACGAGAGAAGAAGGTTTTTGCTGTAAGTGACAGTCATTGGTTGATGGACAAGCATCTCAAGGCTAAGGAGGTGTGGCTGTCTCCAGCAGGTTCTGATCTTCTTCTCTCTTCACCTCAGCGGGGAGCTTCTTTGAACTCTCCAGACTGCAATCCACCTCCTCCCCCATTTATTTTGACTCCTCCTGACTTGGCTGTTAGTGGTTTGCCGTTAGAACAGAGTACTCCTCAGCTGTCTTCTGTTTCTTATAAAGCAGTGTTTTGGTCCCTTCCAGTAGTTGATACCAGTGAAGTACTGGAATCTCGGATCTCCCTGGCTGATATCTGGAGAGTGGTTACACGGACAGAGCAAACTCCAGTGACCACTGTTTCTCCCAGGACAAGCAGGATGAGTAAGCCACTAGTGGTGACATCATCCGACGGTGCCATAGACGGAAGTACTCTCAACCTTCTGGGCATGGCTAGTAGCCCCAGTTCTAGGACCGCCCCTAGCTAGCCAGTCTTTGTCTTCCGCCTTGCCAGCAAGTTGTTTTTCTCTATCACTCTCACCTCACAAGGAACAACTATCAAGAAAAGAACTACAATGAAGAAAATACCTGCAAAGACGGGGTTTCAGAAATGTCCCAAGTGCTCCAGGAAGATGAGCAACTCCGACGCCCATCAGTTTTGCCTCCGCTGCCTCGGTAAGGAGCAACCCGTAGAAGATTGTCCTCTCTGTGCCCGCATGTCTCCCCGGGCTAGGAAGTCTCGTCAACATGCTCTCTCGGAGTATCTGACCCCCGCTGCGGATCCAAGGTCACCCAGGCCTGCAGCTCCCCTCCTATCTACGTCTGTTGCTGCCTCCACGACATCTCCGGTTGTTGCTGCCTTCGCTGCCACCTCCGATCCCCCCCACGGCTGCCAGGCTTCTCATCTCTGCAGACGCACCTCCGGCCGGGGACATGCCTGTTCAGGCCTCAGTCCCCTGCCGTGCCGACAAGGCCACGCCATCCACGTGTGCGCCCTGCCATGCGGACTCCATGGCCGCTATTGCCTCAAGGACCGCCTCCTCCTTGCAGTTACTTCCTGTTGATGAACTTCCGGCATCAGCCCAGCTGACAGGAGCGTCAGTCCAGCGCAGAGGGCTCAGCCCTGCGTGCCGGCGCAGAGACTTGAAGGGAAGACGCCGGAGCCATGACAAGCATTGGAGCCAGAGCCGTGACAAGCATCGGAGCCGGAGACATCACCGAAGCCGACACGGCAACGAGCGGGATCAGCGCAGCTACTCTCCCCATCGGCAATCAACGCGCGGCACTGATTCATGTCGGCACCACAGCAGGGGTAGGAGACGCAATGATCGCGAGCACCCGCGAAGGAGCAACTCGGGGCGCAGCAGTATTTTTTCCCCACAGCACCACCATAGACGCTGATCCGAGGAGGCAGCCATCGGAAACAGTCACGGCGATCCAGCACCACACACAGCAGCAGCAGACTCGCCTCTCTTACATGGAGGATGTCTTACCTGCCTCCCCCTCCTCCTCTTCTGAAATAGAGGGCGAGCAGCAGAAGGGCACAGATGGACCTACCGTTCTGCACCAGCAACCATCACTACCCCCTCAGCCTGCCAACCCACCAGAAACCCTCAAGCTCCTCTCCAGCATGCTGCAGCAGTGGGCCTCCACCCTCTCTTCACATCAACTATTGGAGCCCTCAACCACAAAGTCTGCAACCACTCCACAATCCCCAATTTCCACGCAACCAACAGAGGACGGATCCAGGGAACAGTCGCATATGGAGGAATCATCCCACGCAGGGGACCCCCCTCACCCCGCCTGCCGCAGAAAACTCCACAGCCCTCACCAACCCGCAGGAGGACCTAACCTACCCTAAGTTTTTGCGCATGGTCACCTCAGCGCTATCCATCGCCTCTGCCGACGCCATGGACCAACACAGCGAGGTTCAGAGTGCCCTTAAATTCATGTACGCCCCCAAGATCACTATCTCCCTGCCGATTTACCAGCTCCTCGGGGACAACTTCACAAAAGTGTGGCAAACCCCAACCTCCAACCAAACCTGCCCATGCAGATTGGACGCAAAGTGTGTGGTCCAACCCTTGCCAGGGTTCGACAAACAGCTCCCCCATCAATCCATAGTGGTGGAGTCAGCCCTCAAGCGGTCCATATCCTCTTGATATACCGCCAACGCCCCTCCGGGGAAGGACAATAAGCTCTTCGATGAAATAGGGAAGCGGGTTTACCAGGGCGCCATGCTGAATGCCAGGGTGGTGGCACATCAGTTTCAGCATGCCCTATACCCAGACCTGCTTATAACTAACCTCAAAACGGCCATCTCCCAACTCGCTGAGCCCCCGCCGGCCATCTCATCAGCTCTGGCGGAGCTGGATGACTGCACCAAGCACCAGGGACGGGCAGCCTATGACGCCTTTGAGGTAGCCACCAGAACCGCGGGGACAGCCATCTGAGCACACTGTCTGGCCTGGCTACGGGCCTCCGGCCTGTGCTTTGATATGCATGACAAGATCGCAGACACCCCCTGCACGGGAGACTCCCTCTTTGGGGGGAAGGTCAAGGACACAGTCAATGATATGCGCGATCATTGCACCACCGTCCAAACCCTCAACAAAGAAGGGTTGGAGCGTCCTCGCCCGTACTGCAGGGGGAATACCCAGAAGCCATCTTCAAAACATCACATCATGTACCGCAAATGGCAACAACCACGGTACAAACAACAATCCTACCAGACTCCCTACAGGCAGAAAACGCATGAACAGGAGCACACGCAGAAGAAAAACCTGTCTGTCCCGGCGAAAAACAATCCTAGTTTTTGACTCGCCGCCCAGCCCGCACCTACCCATGGGGGGCCACTTATCGGCATTCCTGCGTGCCTGGGAGAACATCACAACAGACCAGTGGGTACTCCAACATCATCGAACAAGGCTATCGTATCAAATTCTCTTCAGCTCCATTTCAACATTCACCAATGGTGAGCAATGTCCCACCGCAGCACCTCATCATCATGGTTTTGGAAATAACATCCCTCCTGACATCCCGAGCCATCGAACCCGTTCCGCCAAACGAAGTCAATACAGGGTTCTACTCCAGGTACTTCCTCGTCCCCAAGAAGTCGGGGGGTGTCCGACCCATCCTCGACCTGAGGAAGCTCAACAAATTCATAGTCAAAGAGAAGTTCAGGATGCACTCACTGAGCTCCATTCTCCCCCTCATCCAGCCCGGGGAGTGGTTGGCCTCGCTGGATCTTCAGGATGCCTACACTCATGTGCCCATCCACGTACAGCACAGGAGATTCCTGCGCTTTCTGTTCCTAGGGAAGCATTACCAATACAGAGTCCTCCCCTTCGGACTTTCTCCTGCCCCACAGGTTTTCACCAAATGTGTTGCGGTGGCAGCTGCGCATCTCCACAAACACGGTGTATGTGTCTTCCCTTACCTGGACGATTGGTTGTTTGCTGCACCTTCCTCGAAAGAGCTCCGTGTAGCAGTCAAGGAAGCCATCTCCCTGCTCTTGGCCCTGGGCTTTCTAGTGAAGTCCCACCTCAATCCGGTCCAGAGATTGGAGTTCATAGGAGCTTGCATAGACACAACCTAGCCAAAGCCTTTCTTCCTCAGAACAGGATGACAGTCATCACCACTCTTGCCCTCAATGTCCTCAACTCCACACATGTGACGGCAAGAACCCTACTCCACCTCCTAGGCCACATGGCGGCAGCAACCCACGTGCTTCCCCTCGCGAGACTGCACATGCGGTTCTTGCAGTGTCACCTTCGCTCCCACTGGTGCCAGCACTCCCAACCCCTGCCTACACTGATCCCCATCGACTCGCCAGTGACCAAAGCTATTCGCTGGTGGAGCCACTCGGCGAACCTCTCACAGGACAGGCACCTGAAAATGCCAACCCCCCAAGTCACCATCACCACGGATGCATCCACACTGGGATGGGGAGCCCACTGCTGTGGGGTGCACACACAGGGCCCCTGGTCGACTGCAGAGAAGGCCCTCCACATCAACGTCCTCGAGCTCAGAGCTGTTCTCCTGTCCTATACCTGAGCTCCTCCAATACCTCGCCTCGCTCTCTGCGCTTGGATTGAAAACCCAGACCATTAGGGTCCACCTGTCCGCCATAGTGGCCTTCCACCACTGTCCCGGAGACGCATCAGTAGCAGCGCTGCCACTGGTGGTTCGCTTCATGAAAGGCCTGGCCAACCTCCGTCCCCCTATCCGAAAACCTGTTCTAGCATGGGACCTGAACGTCGTACTCAACCAACTCACAGGGGAGCCTTTTGAACCACTGCAGTCAGCAGAGCTCAAGTTCGTCTCCTGGAAAACTCTATTCCTCATAGCCGTCACGTCCGCCAGGCGTATCAGTGAGCTACACACCCTGGTGGCCTACCCTCCTTATACCATACTCCGCCATGACCGCGCCTGCCTGAGGACACACCCCAAGTTTGTTCCCAAGGTGGCGACAGCCTTCCACATTAACCAGACTATCGAATTACCCTGCTTCGAACCAGAGCCACATTCCAACCCGGAGCAAGAGTGGCTCCACACCCTGGACTGCGTCAGGGCCCTACGATGCTACCTACGCCAGACTGCCTCCCTGCGGAAAGGGTCACAACTCTTTGTCTCCTATGATCCCAACAAACCGGGGCGACCAGTGTACAAACAAACATTCTCCATCTGGATCTCCTCTTGTATCTCCTTTTTCTTATCACGAGCAGGGGCCCAGCCCACTCCGGGAGTCAAGGCGCATCATTTGCGAGCATTGACTGCCACTGTTGCCAACCTACGCTCCATCCCGGTGCCCGACATCTGCAGGGCTGCCACGTGGGCCTCCGTCCAAACCTTCCAAAGACACTATTGCTTGGATCAAGTAGATCAGGGTGGCTCTGCCTTCGGACGGGCGGTGTTGTCCACAGACGTCGCCCCCCCGGAACTTAATGACTCATGACACTTATGTTCATGATAATGTGTCCTGTGTGCTCTGGTCATACTCTGACTCGTGACGCCCATTCATGAGAATGCTGTGTCGTTGTAATGACCTCCCAGCCACATGTTTCTTTCGCATGACTATTACTTGTTATTGCTTGTTGCACGTATTACTTGTTTGCACCGTTCACACTGTATGGATTAATTGCTCCATGCTCTGTTGCACAGTCCAAGCTGTATATGCCATATATGCCTCACAATTCGCACCCGAGGTTGGGATGCGCTTATGTCTTAATAAACCTGGTTCCTTGCACTTCAATGGATCTTCTCCTTCCTTATTTGACCAGCCTCTAGCCCCTCCCTGCCACTGCACGTGTAGCTTGGGAGGCACCACTAGTGGCTGACTCATCCTGCTTGTCCTGGGAGAAAGCTGAGTTACTTACCTGTAATGTGAGATCTCCAGGAACAAGCAGGAATGTAGTCTTCACATATGGGTATTGTCAGTACCGATGGAGCCTGCGCGGTAACGCTCCCCAGCATCCAATAGGAACGCTTTTGGGAGCATCCCTCAGCAAATGCGCGCTGCCTTCCCGCCTTTCCAACTGTCCCTCTTCGGTTCTTTGTTTTCCGTGGAGCCGACAGGATCCATACCCTGTCACCGCAGAAAATTCCGTCTTTAAAATTGTTTTCTTGTGGTTGCGTTTGCCTCCGCATGACGCTTACCGGTACCGCCGGTTCTTTTTCTTTTCTTTTCCAAAAAAACCCCCTTATACTTTGAACTGTTTGTCTTCAGAAACTTTTCTTTTTTGGTGCTAGGTGCCATTTTGGGCACTAGGCTCCATATTCCTAAAACATGGAAAAACCAACTAGTGGTTTTAAAAAAAAAAATGTACTAAGTGTGGCGGTACCATTTCTGTCACTGACACCCATGATTGGTGTCTTAAATGTTTAGGGCCTGAACATTCTCCATCTGAATGTCTCTCCTGTATGGGGATGACTAAAAGAGGAAAACAGAACCGGGCTGCAAAGCTCGGTACCCTCTTTTCTTCAGATGCCAGATCCATTGCATCGACATCTTCAAGGGCCTCCTTCCTCCCATGGATCTCCGGTAACTAAACATAAAAGTTGGTCCTCAAAGGGTAGCTCTCCTGCTAAGCATCGAGAGGCCATTGGCATTGCTCTTGAGGGAACCACACCGGCGGGAGGCTTCGGCTTCCAAAGCATCAGTGGGGCTCCAGGATGTTCTCGAGGCCCCGATCTCGCAAGAACTACCTGTGCCATGCTCAGGGGTCCCGGCCGTTTTCACTGGTACCGACACCCAGGCATCGGCAGCGTCGATAGACCAGAGGTTCCTCGCTATCGAACGCAGCATTGCAGCCCTTCTCTCGGCTGCGGTACCGTTGGTCCAACGGGCACCGGTACCGACATAGATACCGATGCCGGTACCGACATAGATACCGGGACCGTGCTTTGCATGAGCATCGTGGTCAGTAATACTTCGAATCCTCCAATTCCGAAGACTCTGACAATTCTGCTGGTACTAGAGGGTTTCTTCCGGAAGATCCCTCTTCTCCCCAATGCAGAATGTCACCTCCAGAGGACATGTCTTTTCAGGATTTTATTCGTGATATGGCCAAGGGCCTTTCAATCACAGTGGCTCCTGAAGAGGAACCCAGAGCAAAGGAATTGGAAATTCTCCAATATCCTAAAGCTCCAAAGGAGGCAGCCACTCTGCCCATCCATGAAATTCTGCATAACCTGATGCTCAGAATGTGGGAGACACCTCTGACTACATCTCCTCATTCTAGGAGACTTGATACTATGTATTGAGTTCCGCCATGTCCTGGATTTCAAAAGACTCGGCTGCCACACTATTCAATGGTGGTGGAGTCAGCTATGCGTAGGATGAAAAGTGCAAAGAGGCATGCATCCAATCCCCCAGGTCGTGAAAGCAGGACTCTGAGTGCTTTTGGGCGCCAAACTTTTCAGGCTTCCGTGCTTACAGCTAGGATCAGTTCATATATACTATATATGGGAATGTTCCTCAAGGAAGTTACAGGAGACTTGGAACTTTATGAGCCCATTTCTCCCAGATGACAAGAGACAAGACTTTCTTGCTCTAGTTAAGCATGCTCAAGATGTCTCCAAGTTTGTGAATCGTGCAGCCTTTGACTGCTTTGAATGCATCAGCAGAACCTCTGCTATTTCCATTGGCGCACGACGGATTGCCTGGCTTCAGGCATCAGACTTGGAGGCTTGGGTACAGGACAAGTTAGGCAATATTCCTTGCACGGGAGAGAATCTCTTTGGCAAGAACTGGCAGGAAAAGTCTAACGAGTTAGATGCTGACAATACTACTGTAGAAATATTGTCGAAATCTACAGCTACTCCAGCCAAAAAGAAGCCTTATAAAAAACCCTCTTTCAGCAAAAAGGGGACATTTTATCCTTCCTATACCCAACAGAGTCAGACTCAGGGTCAGGTTGCCCAAAAGGGACAAACTAGACAGAAGGGCTTTGACTTCTTCCTAGAGAGCTTAGCCTTTCTGCCTCTGAAGGGTCCCCAACCCCCCAATATCCCAGGCAGGTTATTTGCCAACAGATGGCATCAGATAACAGCAGAAGATTTTTTCAGGGAGAACTGTTCCAGCAATTGGTAACAGAACCCACGGAGGAGGGAGTGATACTGAACTTGGTGCTTGCAAATGAGGAGAGTATTTGTAATGTTATGGGAGATCTAGCATGCAGTGATTATCAGATGGTGAGCTTCAGTATTAGACATGGGTGGAGATGATTCATTCAGAAGCGAAGGGCCTAGATTTCAGGAAAACTAACTTGCAAAGATAGGGGGATAATGTCTGGGGGGAGTAGAACAACTGTAGGCAAAACTGAAAGGTATTTTAAGAGTAATAAACATTTTGTTAGAAAAGTACATACAAGTAAAAGGAAAAGAAGACCATTATAGTTTCAAAGAAGTAGCTGAAAAGATAAGGAAAAAGAGGATAGACTTCACAAACTATAAGAGATCACAGGAAGAGGAAGACAATCTGGAGAAGCTTACGGAAGCTGGTAAAGTAGTCAGGAAAGCAAAGAGAGTACTTCCGTTTATGGCGCCGTTGGATGACGTCACCACTAGTGGCTGACTTATCCTGCTGTCCCCGGAGAACTCACGTTACAGGTAAGTAACTCAGCTTTCCCAGCTTTGTCAATTCTCACAAGAGACTGTGGCAAGACTGGGAAGTGCTGAACGGTTGAAATCTTTCTTATTCAGCACTCAAGTGCGAGACTCTGCGTTCCTCCCTCCAGGCTGTTAACGCTTCTACTGTTATCTATCAGAAGTTAGAATCATTTGAAAATCTTGCTAGAGTTAAGAATGTTAGATTTCTCAATTTTCCTTATCGATTGCTGTCTTCTGAAATCGTATTACGGAAATACCTCAAGGAAGTGTTTCTTTCTAGTTCGGATGTAATGATATTTTCTAAAATGTTTTATCTTATGGGTAGAAAGATTACTGATGACTCCCAGGAGTTTTTGATATTCTTCAGATCCAGTCTGATTTTAATTGAACTCAGTCAAACTCTGGAATTCATTACCGGAGGATTTTTATTTATTTATTTAGACAGTTTTGTATGCCACCTTATCCTTCAATCAAAGGAGGATGTAGTAAAAGCTGTTAGTATAACTGGGTCTTAAATTAACGTTTTTGAAGAATACAATTGCTGTGACCATGGTTCTTCTCCGCTTTATGCTTGGATACTTTTGGGAACCTGACAAGTACTTGAGACCTGGAATGGCCACTGTTGGAAAGAGGATACTGGGCTTGATGGACTTGGTCTGACCCAGTATGGCATCTCTTCTGTTCTTACGTTTCAGGAGGGAGAGACTAGGTAGCTCCGTTCATTAATCCCACATGGGGGCCAGAGAATTAGGCCTGATGCAGCAGACTGTGCTGTGCTCTGGTGGCCGTTTTCTTCCCAAGGTGGTCTTGCAGTGCAGCAGGAGAATTCCAAGGAAAAGCACTGCACTAAAGTGAGCATGCTAAATTTCAATCAGAAGATTTTTTAATTGCTCACAGTTTAAAAATAAATACTATGCTGAAAGCACTTTCTTTTTTTTTTTTTTACCGTTCTCTTTACCGGATCTTTAACACCAGCTCAGGGCCAGCGTAAAGATGCAGCTGGGAGCAAAAGATCATCTGAGGCAACATGTCACACTTCACCTGAGATGATCTGGGTAGTCCCAGACCTCTGATCTACTGACCTGCTCCAAAACTTCCCCAAGTATAAAAAGGAATCCTGGGGGGAGGGAGGCCCTGGACCTCAAACCCCAAACCCCTGCTACCTCCCCTGGTACCTCAAATAATGGGAGGAAGGAGTGTAACCCACAAGCTCCTGCCTCTAAGCTGCTATGGGGGGGGGGGGGGGATGACAGTTTGCCAAATAAAGCGATTTTTGCCTTAGTTGGTAGATTGACCCTGTACAGTGCATCCTGGGCCACCATTTTACAATATGGCAGCTTGGGGACAGGAGCATGTGGGCAGCGCTCTGGTCTCCCATTGTGTGCAGTGTTGGGGGCCAGTGTCCACGGGGCTGTACCAGAAATCCTTTTTATATTCGGGGATTGGGGTGGGGGGAGTCTTGTGGCCACTGGAGCCGCCAGTGCTTACTTGTGGTTGGATTGGGGAGTGGGGCGTGCCACTAGGGCTACCATTGCTTATTTTTGTGGCGGTTGGGGGTTCAGAATGGGCTGACAGGGGATTGGGGTGGAGGCGGGTCAGATGAGGTCCACACCGGATCTGTGCTCAGGTGCTGCTAATGCATACTGTTGAATACATGTATCCGGCCAGCGCAGGCTTCTTGTGAACAGTTTCTTTACGTGCATCGTGAGCAAAACATCTGTGTTAAATTTACTTTGGAAACCCTTTGCTTGAGCTTCAGCACTGGGTTTATGCATCAAGGCCTTTGTGCAGCACAGTCACTCGGTGGCCAAAGAAGTCACTGCATTCTCCACTGTGCCTCAGTCTCCAATAGAAAGTATATTGCATATCTTTATAGTTGAGCTCATTGGTGAATAAAGAAGAGAAAGAGGGTATTGGATCAACGGTAGCAAGTTTGAGGGCATTTGGCATGTAGCCTTGGGATAGGGATAAGCGTACTATGTTGTGGATGGGCATAGATCGTCTTTTGTTGATTTTATCCATGGTACTGGACAAGGATCTGATGGAGCAGTGCTTGCGTTCAGTGCTGAGATGGTTTGAGTTACCTGGTTGATGGATGGAATGCTGAATTGGCCCCAAATTTGTTTGTTTTGTGTGGGTTTGGAGTTATGGTTAGGGTGCTTATTGAGAGGACTTGTTTGTTTTGTGTGGGTTTGGAGTTATGGTTAGGTGCTTATTGAGAGGACTTGTTGTTGTTTGTTTTGTGTGGGTTTGGAGTTATGGTTAGGGTGCTTATTGAGAGGACTTGTGTTTGGTCTGGAGGAAATCTGCAAATGTTTGTGGCTGTATCGTTTCTTGTTCTTTTGAGGTCAGGTTCCTTGGTGACATTCTGAACTATTTCGAAAAAATTCTCTGGGTTTGAGAGATTTGAGTACAATGTTTGTGTGGTATTCCTGTTTGCATCAATGGATGAGGTTATTGTACTCTTGTTGCTTATGTGGTAGAGGAGTATGGTGCTTTGGGAATTGGATTTCCTCCAGCGTCTTTCAAAGCTTCATAACAATCTCAGCTTTTCTTATAGCTTCAGTATACCAGGGTGCTGATCCGGTATATCTGTGTAGAGACTTGGTGTTCCTGGTATCTGGAGTTCTTGCTGCTGTTGAGATGGTTGTGTTCCAATTTTCAATTAGATAATCAAGCTCTTTGGAGTCGACTCAGGTATGGGAGGGTTTCTTTGAGAAAATGTTCCTTGTTGAAGTTTTTGAATCTTCTTCAAGGTCGGAGTTGATCAGGATTTGAGTTCATGTGGAGAGTGTGTAGAGTTATTTGTATCATATGGTGATCAGACCATGGTACTGGGGTTATTGTTGGCGTTGATATGTTGTTGCAATTGAGGAGTTGAGGAAGTACATTTAGTAGGAGACTTCAGTGTGCCAGATATGATTGGGATATCCCTGCTGTGATGTCTTCAAGAAGTAGGGAGATCCTGGATTTTTTCAGGGAGAACTGTTCCAGCAATTGGTAACAGAACCCACGGGGGAGGGAGTGATACTGAACTTGGTGCTTGCAAATGAGGAGAGTATTTGTAATGTTATGGGAGATCTAGCATGCAGTGATTATCAGATGGTGAGCTTCAGTATTAGACATGGGTGGAGATGATTCATTCAGAAGCGAAGGGCCTAGATTTCAGGAAAACTAACTTGCAAAGATAGGGGGATAATGTCTGGGGGGAGTAGAACAACTGTAGGCAAAACTGAAAGGTATTTTAAGAGTAATAAACATTTTGTTAGAAAAGTACATACAAGTAAAAGGAAAAGAAGACCATTATAGTTTCAAAGAAGTAGCTGAAAAGATAAGGAAAAAGAGGATAGACTTCACAAACTATAAGAGATCACAGGAAGAGGAAGACAATCTGGAGAAGCTTACGGAAGCTGGTAAAGTAGTCAGGAAAGCAAAGATGGCTATTTTTTCTTCCATTTACAATACTGTAAAACATGGAGAAAAGACCTTTTTTTAGGGACAGGAGAAAATACAAAGGTATCACCATAAAACTTGAGGGGGAGGAATATGTAGAGACTGAGGAGGATAAAGCAGAATTGCTTGACAAATATTTCTGTTCTGTGTTCACAGATGTAGGGCCGGGAATGAGACCTACTACTACTATTATTGAACATTTGTATAGTGCTACAAGAAACACTATCTCTTCCTCAAATGCTACCCGGAGGAATGTACACCAACTCCACCGCTCGCAACATAGCCCCGACCACATGCATCCACTCCTCATGTATTGTATATAAGTGTGAATATCATTCTGTTATTACAAATGTAAATAGTTAATACTGTTATCCAAGTTGAGCTACCTGTTATATGTAACACGGTGTTAACCCCCACCGTAAAATACCTCATGTTCTATGTAAACTGCACTGATGTTGAAGAGCGCGGTATATAAGCGATTTAAATAAATAAAAGATGTAGGCAGTGCTGCACAGACACACATGTAAAAGATGGTCCCTGCTCTTCAGAGCTTACAAATCTAGTCAAGACAGAAAACATAATATCTGTAGACGTGGGGTACATCTAGGAGGAATGGTAAGGAAACACAAAGGAGACTAGGTGAGTCGATCCGAAAGTGGCAGAAAACACTCACAAATAGGAATGGAAATGAGGAAGACCTCAAACAACTTTCAGAAGACTGTTCTTAAGGAGCTAGCTAAACTAAAAATGGACAGAGTAATGGGGCCGGATGAGATTCATTTGAGAGTATTGAAGGAACTTAGGAAAGTTCTGGTGGCTCCACTAGCTGACCTTATCAATGCTGCTTTAGAGCCAAGAGTGATCATGGAGGGCTCGAGATGGGAAACTGGTTCCTGTCCACAAACATGATAGTAGGCAAGATGGCTGCAGGAGCTGGTGCCGGTGGAACAGCTCTGCTCTGATCGGGTCCGTGTCTGGTGTGTGGTCTTCTGTGCTCGTTCTTGTGATGGGGCGGAGGAAAAGGAAACAGGCCAACCTACCCTTGGGTTCGGCGTTCTCTTCTACCGCCGGCCAGAGGACTCTTGATTTGTGTGGGTTTGTTCCTCCTGGTCCTGGAGCAGCGTCTTTGGTGGCAATTCCGGAGGTGGTTTCGGCCTTGCTGGGTGCATCGGGGGTGGTTCTTTCCCCAGAGCAGCATACCCCCCGTTCCAACCCAGATGTAGTTTGTCACCTGATGGTGTGCTTCCCCCCAACTTTCCAAAGAGTGTGCCGGTGCGGAGAAGTGAAGAGGGTTCATCGGCGTTTCCAACTCTGCCTTCCGGATCCCTGCAGCAGTCGGTTGTGGCTTCTGTAATTGGTAAGACTATCCCCACGACTGGGCAACAGCTAGGGGGGATGGGAGGAGGGCACGTACTGGTTATTCGTGGGCTGGAAAAACCTGCTGTTATTACTCTGGACGCGCTATGGGAAACCATAGCCACTTTAACTTCTTCCTTATCAACAGTTGTGGGCATTGTGAACACTGAAATATTGTCTCTGAAAATGACGGTTTCTGTGGCTTCCATGGTTCAAGAGCAGCAGGCTGGTCTTATTTCGCAGTTTACTTCAGAACCTGGACACCTTCGAGAGGCTCGGGGGGCCCTAATCAAAGACAAGATTTTGTTGGCCAGGAAGATGGAAAATCTGGAGAATCAAGCCTGGAGAAATAACCTTCGGTTATTGAATTTTCCTAAGTCTCCTGTTTTGTTCCCCCTGGAAATGGTGAGGAAATACTTCTGTGAGGTGCTTAAGATCTCGCAGGAGCATTTATTTTTTATTTTTATTTATTTATTACAGTTTCTTATATACCGCGCTATTTAGAATCAGCGCGGTTTACATCATAACAAAACGACCATTACGACAAACTGTCAGGTTTTACATTGAACAGGAGTACAAACTTGGATAACTGGGTTAACTATATACATAATCTATCTACACTGCAGTGTGAGGGCATTTCTAGATTGGGTCATTTCTTGGAGGGGATATCTGGTTCAGTTGCTGTCTGGGAAATATTGGCGGAAAAGGTATGTTTTGAGAGCCTTTCTGAACTGATATAGATTGGTAATGGCTCTAATGTCGGGGGGTGGGGTGTTCCAGCATTTTGGTACATAAAAACTGAATGCCCTGTTTGTGGTGTTCGTGTTGGACTTTGTTGAAGCCTTTGGTATTGCTAGCAAGTTTACAGCTGATGTTCTTCTTGCTCTGTTGGGGGGGACCATGTGGATTAGATTCGTGAGTGAGAGGGATGAGGTGCCTTTGATTGCCTTAAATGCTAATACAAGGGATTTGAAGGTGATTCTCCCGTGAATTGGTAGCCAGTGCAGCTGTTTGAGAATGGGAGTCACGTGGTCGTTTCTGGATGCACCGTAGAGGACCCTAGCTGCGGCATTCATGGCCAACTGTAAGGGGGTTAGTGTGGATTGGGGGAGACCTTGTAGGATGGCATTTGCAAAGTCAAAATGCGGCAGGATCAGCGCTTGATATATGGTACGGAAATCGTCTGGGTCCAGCAGGGAGCGTAGGTGTTTGAGGGAACGGATTTTGAAGTAGATGGCTTTGACTACGCTGCTTATGTGGCGTCTCATGTCTAGATGTTGGTCCAGGGTAACTCCCAAATATTTTATTGCATCTTTAGTTTGCAAATCAGCTTCCTTGACACTGACGTGGGAAGGGGGCGTAAAGTTGGAGTCTCTGGAGATGAAAAGGACCTCTGTTTTTTTATGCTGGATACGTAGGTTCTGTGTCTGGAGCCATGTTGAAACTGCATTGAAACAATCTGTGAGTGGGGTCAGGTCCATGTGGGTTGTGGAGAAAGGCATGTATAAAAGAATGTCATCTGCATATATCATGCAGTTTACGTTGAATGATCTTATGATATTGCATATGGGCTGCATGTAGATATTGAAGAGTAAGGAGGATAATGAGGATCCTTGAGGTACCCCTTGTTTTTGATGGAAGTGGCTAGACTCTTCTGATCCAGACTTCACATATTGCCATCTATCGTCCAGATAAGACTTGCACCATTTTAGTGCCTTGTTGCAGACACCCTTTTCTTTTAGTCTTCCCAGGAGGATTTCGTGACTCACGGAGTCAAAAGCCACGGCGATGTCTAGGAAAATGAGGACAAAACCTTGATGGATGTTGTCGATTCCTGTGATGATATTGTTGATTAGACCAGTGAGTAGTGTCTCAACCCCGTGATGTTCTCTGAACCCATGTTGGCAGTTATCTAAGGGAGCAACAGAGTCTATGTGATCTTGAATTTGCCGTTGTGCTTCCTTCTCAATTATTTTGGCTAAGATGGGGATGCTAGCTATTGGTCGATAGGAGTCCACCCTTTGGGGGTCCAGTTTGGGGTTTTTCAGTAATGGTCTAATGGACGTCTGCTTGAGTGAAGTGGGAAAATAACCTGTTGAAAAGGAGAGTTTCATTATATTTGCGATGACAGGACTGAGCACATCACGTAGTTCCTTGATCCAAAAAGCTGGACATGGGTCGGTCTGTGCAGTGGAGGTGTTGAGTGATGCTATGGTGTTCTCAATACATTTATTGGATGGTGTGGAAAAAAAGTTAAGTGGAGAGAGGTCTGCCGGTTCTTGATATTGGACTGCTGTGACCTTGTTAGTTTGTACAATCTTGGATTGCAGATAATCAGCGAATTCTTGTGGATGTATGTTGATGTGTTGTTCGGGTGATGGTTCCTTTGAGAGGGATTTGACCAAATTGAAGAGGTCACGAGGTTTATTCAATGACCTCTTTAGGGTGTCAGTGTGATATTGTCTCATTCTGATAGAGATTGTTCCTCGATGTATTGCAAGGTGGGTTAGGTATGCGGTCTGATCTTCCGGTGAGCGTGATCGGCGCCATCGGCGTTCAAGTCTACGTAATTGCATGAGGGAAGCGCGTAGATCAGGAGAGACCATGGGGCGGATTTTCTTTTCGCTCTTGCTGTATTTTTAGGGTTTGGGTGTTGTGAGATGGCAAGCAGGCTGGAATTCCAGTGAGAGATTAGTTCATCAAGGTCAGGTGTTGTTTTGTTGATGAGTGATGGGGTCTCCGAAAGGATGAGTTCCCTATCGAAGGGGCGGAAGCATCTAGTGGAAGTTCGAGAGGTGATGTTCGTGGGTTGGCTTCTGTTCAGCTGGTCATTGTTGCTGGGAATCTGGATAATGATCAATTTGTGGTCGGACCAGGGTACATCCACGACTGATGTTGGCAGATTGTGGCTTTTGTCCTTGACTGGATGTGGCACAAAAACCAAGTCCAAAATGTTCCCTTTTGTATGTGTGGGTTCATTTATGATTTGTTTGAGACCCAGGTCTTCCATTGCATCAAGGAACGCATTTGCGTGGTTTTTGGTGTAGCGATGGGAGATTGAAATCACCCATTATCCAATTTGGTTTGTTGGGAGTGCGGGTGTTAGCTGCAAGGTCAATGATGGTTGGGAGGTCAATTGGAGAAGTAGATGGTGTTCTATATAAGAGGGTGAGGGAGAATTGTTGGTTAGCAACAGAGAGAGTGTCCAGGCTGTTTGTGCTAGAAGAGTCCACAGTCTGGAAGTTGAGGTCTGATTTGGAGATTATGAGCACCCCTCCTCCTTTTTTGTTTTCCCTATGTTTCGTGTGTATGGAAAAATTGGGGGGAAGTAGTTGATTGAGGAGGACGTTGTCTTCTGGTGATAGCCATGTTTCTGTGATCATGAGGATCTCAAGGTCATAGAAGGAGATTGTGTCAAGGACAACAGGCCATTTTTTGCGGATGGAACGTGCGTTAATGATGGCACATTTTAGGGGTCAGCATCTACAAGGTTTTTCCTGGTTGGGTGTATTGGATAGCTGGAATGCTACATGTATCAGGTGGGAGTGGCGTGGGTAGGTGTTACTTCCTGTGTTGAAGTAAGGGGGACTATTCCATCTTTTGCCATGGCTATTCAGGATTGGAATCCTGCCATGTGGTGTGTAGAGAGATTGGGAGGTTCCAAGCCAGTGGGTGAGGAGGTAGAGGCTAAGAATGACAGCGACCTGGAGGGCCATTCTGAGGGTTTGGATTGTGTGTGAGACACTGTAGAGGAGTGATTATATGAGAGTGCACAATAGAGCAGGTACAGTTTACATGCAAGATAGTGACTAACTTTACAGAGAGAATGCAGTATTGCAGTAATGTGAACACTGTAAGAAGTGCAAAGCTGGCAGTTTAAATTGACTTCCAACTGGCAATATTGTATTGCTAAGATAGTATCTAATACGTTATGATGCTATCAGGTTACTTTGAAAGTTAATGTGGCTTACAATAGATAGAGATATTCAACAAAAACACATTCTCACAGTTCAGATGTTGGTAGAACGCTGGAATCTTGGTCAGGTGTCAGGTGTCCGGCAGTTAGGTCGCTGGTAAGGCATCTGAAGTGCCGCCTCTCATGCTCCGCCTAAGGGCCACGCCAAAGGGCCCTCTGGCGAGGCCCTCAGGCGCGGGCCCGCCAGTCGCGGGCGCGCCTGAAGGCGCGTGTTTATTAAACCCCTTGCTGGGCCCGGATTGGGCGTCGGGAGTCAGCAGGCCCCTGCTGCTGCCGGTGGCTCGATCCCCGGGAAGGGGAGAGCTGCTGGTGGTGGTGGGGGCTGCCGGATGTCGGCGCCTGAAGGCGCGTGTTTATTAAACCCCTTGCTGGGCCCGGATTGGGCGTCGGGAGTCAGCAGGCCCCTGCTGCTGCCGGTGGCTCGATCCCCGGGAAGGGGAGAGCTGCTGGTGGTGGTGGGGGCTGCCGGATGTCGCCTGACCAGGGTTCAATATCTGTCTTTGGGTGATGGGGCTCTTGGTAGGGGATTGGGCCAGTCCAATGTGTCCTTTGGGGTTGGGGAGCTAACCGGGTTTCTGGAAAGTTCTTTGGAAGTAATTACTGAAAGAACCACCCTGCTTGTTACTTTGTGTTGGAATCTGATAAGGCTCTAATTATTCGTTCTTACTTTAGGAATTTAAAGGAGCAATTCTTGGGCTCTCGGATTCATATTTTTCCTGATTAGTCTAGGGTTACCCAGGCTAGGAGGAAGGAATTCCTGTCCGATAGGACCAGGACCTTGTCGGGCCACTTTTTTGTTAAAATTTCCTTCTCGTTGTTATGTTTCTTATCAAGGTAATAATTTTCTTTTCTTTGAGCCTAAGCAGCTCCTGGAATTCCTTATTGCTAGGGAAGATATTGAAGTCTCTGTGATTTCCCTTATGGCTGATGTATAAGTCTCTAACTGCTTATTATATAGAATTTCTTTTTCTTTTAGGTTTTTTTCCTGGAGAGCCTCCTTGTCAATGATTGTGGTCTAAGATATTTGGTGTATCTTTGTTTTTTCCTTGTGAGATATTTCTGTCTGCTGATTTAAGCCATGTATTTCTTTGTACATTCATGGTTGAATGTTTGTAAATGCAAATAAAAATTAAATATAAAATATAAAATAAAATAAACATGGTAGTAAGGAAGAGGCTGGTAACTACAGACCAGTTAATTTGACCTCTTGTGAGTAAATTAATGGAAACGCCGCTAAAGCAGAGGATGGTGCGGTTTCGGCATCCAAAGGATTACATGATCCGAGACAGCATGGCTTTACTAGAGGTAGGTCTTGTTAGACGAATCTGATTTCTTTGACTGGATGACCAGAGAACTGGATTGAGGGAGAGCGCTAGATGTGGTGGACTTGGCTATCAGTCCAGTAAACTCTGTAAATGCCCTAAATCGTGATAGTCAACGGCACTTACACAGTTAGAACCATTGAATATACCCTTCAAAGCCCTCTACATGCCCTGCTGCTTTGCGGTTGGCATCGGGGCAGAGACTGCTGCTAACTGGGTAGCGGCAATATTGCATCGCTACCTGGTTAGGGATCCGTGGCCAAAACTAGGCCAGCTTTCGGCTTTAGCCATAAGTACTAACCGGGTAGCGGTGCAATACTGCCCCTACCCAGTTAGCCTCAGCGGCTTTGGGGCATGTGCGGCCATGCCAAATATTCAGTGCTGTCGCCACAGCATTGAATATCTGGTGTTAGGGGTCAGCAGGCAGGGCTGTGTGCCGTAGCGGCCAAAACCTACCCAATACAATATCGAGCCCTAAGTGTCTTTGGGATGAACCCTAAAGTGACTGACTGGGTAAAGTGCTTGAGAGGGAGGCAGCAGAGGGTAGCAGTAAATGGAGCTCACTATGATGGAGATGTTAGTGGTGTGCCTCAGGGATTTGTCTTTGTCCTTGGTGCTGTTCTTCTTAATATTTTTGTCTGTCAGGTCAGTTGTGCTTCTTTGAGGATGACACCAAAATCTGCAACAGGGAGACTCACTGGAAGTCGTGGATAACATGAGGAGGTAACTAGCAAAGCTTGAAGACTGGTTAATTTGGTAGCTAAGATTTCAAGCTAAAAAGGTCATGCATTTGGGCTGCAAAAAAAAACAAGGGAGCGACATAGTATAGGAGGTGAAGCTCTTCAGTGCACGAACAACGAGCAGGACCCGGGGGTGATCATATCGGATGATCAAAAGGTGGCCAAACGGGTAGAAAAGGTGATGGGGAAAAGCCAGAAGATGCTTGGATGCATAGGGAGATGACTGGCCAGCAGGAAGGAGGAGAGAGCACCTTTTTGTGTAAGTCTCTAGTGAGACCTCATTTTGGAGCACTCTGTACAATTCGCAAGACCGCACCTTCAGAAGGATATAAACAGGATGGAGTCAGTACAGGGGAGAGCTACTAAAGTGGTCAGGGGCCTTCATCATAAGGCATATGGGGATAGATTTAAAATCCTCAGTAAGTGAATTTCGGAGGAAAGGTGGGAGGGGATGATGTGATAGACTTTTAAATACTTCTGTGGGCCTCTTCCAGTTGAAAGGAAGCTCTGAAACAGTGGGTCATAAGATGAAGATGAAAGAGGATTAATCCGAAGAAATATTTTTACAGAAAAGGTGGTGGATATGTAGAAAAGCCTCCTAATGAAGATGGAGACGAGAACGGTATCTGAATCCCAGAAAGCATAGGGCCAATACAGAGGATCTCGGAGGGAAAGGAAGGGCTTGTAGAACTTAATAGTTCTCATGGATAGGACGTTTGGTCTTTTATCTACTGTCATTTTTCTTTGTTTATAAGAACATAAGATATGCCATACTGGGTCAGACCAAGGTCCATCAAGCCCAGTATTCTGTTTCCAACAGTGGCCAATCTAGGTCATACGTACCTAGCAGTTTCCCCAAGAGACACAAGTTCCACAATGCTTGTATTGGGTCAAGAAGTGATATCCTGGGTCCCTTTTAATAATGGTTTATGGACCTTTCCTCCAGGAACTTGTCCAAACCTTTTTTAAACCCAGCTACACTAGCAGCTTTTACTACATCCTCCGGTAACAAATTCCAGAGTTTGATTACACGTTAAAAGAAAATAGTTTTTCACTCATTAGCCTTAAATAGGTTACCTTGTAGCCTCATTGCATGTCCCCTAGTCTTTTTATATTCTGACGACATAAACAATCTAACTATGTTTACCCGTTAAACTCCATTCATTAATTTATAGACCTCTATCATATCTCCCCTCGGCCGTCTCTCTTCCAGGTTGAAGAGCCCTAACCTTCTTAGCCTCTCTTCATAGGAGTATCCTTCCATCCCCTTTACAATTTTCGTGGCTCTTCTCTGCACCTTTTCTAATAATGCTATATCCTTTTTAAGATACGGTGACCAGAATTGCACACAATATCCAAGGTGCAGTTGTACCATGGAACGATACAGAGGCATTATAATATCCTTTGTTTTATTTTCCATTCCTTTCCTTATGATACCTAGCATTTTATTTGCTCTCTCTGCCGCTGGGCACACTGGGCGGAGATTTTCAACATGTTATCCACGATGACGCCTAAATCTCTTTCCTGGGTAGTGGTTCCCAATGTGGAACCTTGCATCGTGTAACCATAGTTTGGGTTGTTGTTTCCTAGGTGCATAACTTTGCACTTGTCCACATTAAATTTCATCTGCCATTTGGATGCCCAGTCTTCCAATTTATCAAGATCCTCTTGCAATGTTCCACAATCCTCTTGGGTTTTAACAACTTTAAATAGTTTTGTGTCATCTGCAAATTTGATAACCTCACTCGTTATTCCACTTTCCAGGTCATTTATGAATATGTCAAAAAGCAGCGGACCCAGCACAGATCCCTGGGATACTCCACTATTCACCTTTTTCCAGTGGGAAAATTGGCCATTTAGTCCTACCCTCTGCTTTCTATCTTTTAACCAGTTCCTGATCCACAGTAGTACACTGCCTCCTATCCCGTTACTTTTTAATTTCACCAAAAGTCTCTGATGAGGGACCTTGTCAAAGGCTTTCTGAAAGTCCAGATACACTATATCAACAGACTCACCTTTGTCCACCTGTTTATTCACTCCTTCAAAAAACATAACAGATTAGTAAGACCTTCCTTGTCTAAATATTAAATTCTGCTTTGTATGTATGTTTATCGTTTATTGAAGCTTGATATACCACCCTTGGCAGAACATACAAAGTGTTTTAAAAAGTGAAAAAGTCAAATAGAAAGGAAAGGAACTCCGTGATATGACAGGAAAGAGGAAGGTGCAGGGAGAGTTTAAGGTCATTCGCTCTCCTTGCAGGTAAATGAATATGCTGATGACTCTAAGTTTGCGGATTGTCAGGGTCCATTGTTTTGCTTTGACTGCTGCTCTCTGCTGCCCTAGGCTATCGCCTAATCTTGCTGGCCCTGCCTATGTCCTCTTCTGCTTCTGTCATATCTATAGACATATCTCCCTGCAGGGTATCAGCCGGAACTGGAGAGCAGCGAAAGATATGCAGCGATACAGACATCACTATCCGGTAGGGATACAACTCTACTTTTCTTTTGAGTTTCCCTTCTAGTGCGACAGTATTTTGGCAATTCTGTTTCTAAATCGGTCAGTCCTTTGAACATTTCCAAACTACTTCTTGCTGATTGAATCTATTAGATCTTGTGGGGGTTGTCATGAAACTACTGTTAATGAAAACTCATTAGAGCAGTGTACAGCCAGACCCAGCTGAACAGATGGGATGGTGATGGGAGATTGGGCTGGGACCCGATGGGAGGTCTCTGGATGCTGCAGGGATGGGGGAGGGTCACTGGGAAAGTGCAGTGCTCGTAGAATTGCCGAATACTAAGTCCCTTCTTTTCCCTCAGGATTTGCAGGACAGAGTGTGTGATGCGGAATCCATGCGGAATTTAAAATTTTACAAGAATGAGATGCAGTTTCAGCCCAATGGTGAGTGTTCTGGGGTCTCCTTGTGCAGTGGGGGAAATGGGTTATCAATCCATTGTTCTACTCATATTTGCTATATCATGTTTTGAGGTCTTTATTTGTTGTGTTTCATTTTATTTTATTCTGTATCCGTTTTTGTTTTGTGGGGTTTTTTTGTATTTTTATGATTTTGTAATGTATGCTTTTTAATGTGAAGGTCATCCCTTTGAACTTGATTTCCACCTACTTAAAGGTAGAATAGAAGTTGTTCAATTCAATTTAAACCTCTCTTGCTTTTTCCCTTCTCTTAAGGAATTAAAATTGAAGAGCTGCTGGAGTCTTGGTCGGAGGACTATGAGACCTTGGAGGACAAACATACCTACATCCAATGGTAAAGATCACAGCACAGTGAATCCTGCTGGATTTGGGGGTCTTGATGGCTTTTGTCATCCTGTGCTTTTTTGTGCTCTTGCACGTAAAGATTGGGTTGGTTGCCTAGCATTGGATCCGGTGCACTTTGTTTACGTGGGGCTGTGGCTGGGGATGCTTCCGGCCCCGGTGTTGGCACCTGCCTTATAGTTCTTGTGCCCCCTTTGTAAAATTTCCCTCTGAGAATATTTTGATACCTGGAAAATAAGAAGCAGCTCTATCAGATGAGGATATCCCATGACGTGTGTGATACCCATGGTGTAACCTCTCCTTTTCGGTAGGGCTTTGCTTAACCTGTAGAAATCACTTAGGGGCCAGTTCAGTTCATCTATCCCTGGACAGTCTGTTTACTGATTGGTGAAAAGGAGGAGAAACTATTGAAACTGTCAGGAAGCTGATGAGAGCGAGGTCATTTGCAGCGGGATAACATTTCAAAATGTTTTAGGATTTCCATCTTTCCCTTCTTTCATCTCCTCCAAAATACAGTTATTGTGTTTTTGTCTCTGCTTTGTTTTAGGTTGTTCCCTTTAAGGGAAGGGGGAATGAACTGGCACGCCAAGCCGCTGACACTAAAGGAAATTGAGGTGCAGATTTTGACAGTGTTTGTATTGTGATAGAGTTGCGCCAAAGCTCATTTGAAAATTTAAAGCAGAATCAAAAGTCGTCCATTAGGCCTCGATCCATATATTATTGTGGAAATATGTATCGCTCATACATCGTATGACCTGAAGCGTGTATGTATGTACCCGCATGTCACCAGCACAGTGATTTGACTCATACAGTTCCAGCCACTATCACCTGATATGTTGCAGCAGTAATGCGACTTCACATGTGTGTGTGCATACAGTTCCAGCCACTATCACCTGATATGTTGCAGCAGTAATGCGACTTCGCATGTGTGTGCATACAGTTCCAGCCACTATCACCTGATATGTTGCAGCAGTAATGCGACTTCGCATGTGTGTGTGCATACAGTTCCAGCCACTATCACCTGATATGTTGCAGCAGTAATGCGACTTCGCATGTGTGTGTGCATACAGTTCCAGCCACTATCACCTGATATGTTGCAGCAGTAATGCGACTTCGCATGTGTGTGTGCATACAGTTCCAGCCACTATCACCTGATATGTTGCAGCAGTAATGCGACTTCGCATGTGTGTGTGCATACAGTTGGTAGCAGTGTGGCCATGGCCCATGATCTTTGTGTTGGTGACTTTTATTTCATGTACAGAGGTTTGGGGGTTTTTTTGTGTTTTGTTTTTTTATTTTTTTATTTTTTAACTGTAAATCTCACAATGTGCTTAAAGTAACTGAAAGTAGTTTTTATGCTGTGCACAATTGGGCTCAGATACTTCTCCCTGGGTGTGGGCAGCAAGGAATGAATCCAGTTGTTACTTGTTACCTGGATTGGCCATTCTTGGTAACAGGATGAAGATCTGATTGGACCTTTTCTGTCTGACCCAGCGCGGCATGTCTTTCGTAATGCCCACAATAAACCTGACCCCTTTTCACCATGACAGAGAGCGTATTCGGAGTACCTTCAGTGCTCTGCAGGTAGCCCGTCTCATTAGGGAGAGAGAATAATCATTTTCAAACCCCAGGCACTGAAGAGTTGGTAGATTGGGTGCGTAGAAATAAAATAAGAGTGTGACAGCAGAGAGAGAGCTTATGGTTTATCCAGTCTGCCCACCCACCCTGCCTGCTCAGCTTGACAATGTCTTGTCCCCGTCGCCTCCACGGAGAGGCTGTTGCATACATCCACCGCCCTTTCTTTAAAGATGTGTTTGCTTCATGCTCTTGAATGTACTTTTTTAACCCTTATCCTGTAGCCACTTGTTTCAGAACCTCCTTTCCATTGGATAGTGATTGCCAATTGCATGCAGTTCTTTATACTTTTTAGGAATTTAAAACATCTGCTGAAGTTATGGAAAGGCTTGTTAAAGCCTATGATCTCATGCTGGGATTTTATGGCATCAGACTGGTAGCTCGAGATACCGGGGAAGTGACACGGGCAGAAAACTGGAAGGAGAGATTCCAGAACCTGAACTGGTGAGAGCGATCTGTTGAGCTGTCTCCGCTGCTCTCGACTGTGTTGCCCGTCTCTCTCTCTATCGTTGACGGCTAGTAACGTAGAGACAAACAGCTAGACATCTTTGTGTTTGCTTAGAAAGTTATGGCTTGCAGCTTATACTTATTTCTAAATAAATAAAAATTGGGGTTTCAGCAGCACAGCTGCCCCAGCTCCTGTCTTTCATTGCTGAAAGCTGGCTGCACACCCATAGAACCAGGCAGTTGGTTTTAGCAGACGAGTACTGATTCTGCAGACCAGCTACTTGCTGCAGAAAGCCACTGAAGAAGGGGTTTCTGAAATAACCAGAAGATCCGTTTTTAAAAACATACATGTGACCAACATCAGAAGCTAGTCACCTCCAGTGCTTTTATTTGAATTTTGGCTGAAGAAGTCAATATTTATTTATTTATAGTTTTTTTTTTCTGTGCCGCACTATTTACAATCAGCGCGGTTCACAGGTAACAAAACGTGTGCAGTGGGAAGATCCACATTGCATATATGATAAAAAATGAATCTGTATATCATGAGGAGCCAGTCCTCAGTTTTTATACAGATAGTGGTAATGTTTAGTTGCCATCCATATTATAACTGCTAAGACATTGTGCACTTTCTGGAAGTATAGAAATCTGCAAATAAATAACAAATGTATCCACATAAATCAGACCATAGAAATAACAGTCTTAAGCTTGTGTGACTTATGTAACCTTGTGAGTGCATATTCAGTGGTCACACCTATGTGGACATTGCAGCTGATTATCCTTATAAAGATAAATGGATAGCTTATATCTATGTGCTTGGGCCAGAAAACCGGCTCTCTGGGGCCCCCATTGTGTATTTCTTTGTTTGGTAAGTGATGCCTCTGGTAATAGGGCAGAGCTTCTGTTTCAGTGATGCACTACTTTTGATTTTGCTACTCGTGATCATTTCTGATCAGTTTTTTAGATATTGTGAGACTAACCCTTGCTTTTGGATCTTGTGTTCCCCTGTCCCAGGCATACACACAACAATCTTCGGATAACGCGCATTCTGAAGTGCCTGGGTGAGATGGGTTATGAGCACTACCAGGTTCCACTGGTGAAGTTCTTCCTGAAGGAAATTCTGGTGGAAGGCACTTTGCCCAATGTCAAGTTCAGCGCCCTGGACTACTTCATCTTCACCATCCGGAATAAGCAGGAACGCAGGCAGCTGGTCCATTATGCCTGGAAGCACTTCAGACCGAGGGAGAACTTTGTGTGGGGCCCATTGAAGAAGCTTCAAAGGTTTGAAGCCCAAAGGCGGAACGCAGTCCTGCATCCAGTTACCACTACTATGCAAGGAGAAGATGAAAGGTTGCTAGAGGAAGGCAACCCTGTGAAGGAAAGGAGATTACAGACCAAGACTGTGGTGAGAAAAGATGCTTCCCAGGATCCTGCCTTAGAGGGGGACAGTGAAGCTGAGCAAGGAAATGTTGACGGAGGTGAAAAGGGTCCCAGCGCTGATGCAAAAATAGCCAACGATAGTACAGGGACAGCAAAAGATTGCAAAAAGAGAAAACTCGATAATCAGGCAGCAAAGAGCAGTGTGAACAGAGCAGAGCAGCCAAATTCACCAGATGTAAACACCATTTCCAACAGCTTACAAGGAATTAGCATGAGCCAGCATCACACGGACACGCCCCTTGCAGAATCGGCAGTGGGTGAGAAGGGATCGATGATGCAGAGTGATGTGGGAGTGACTGGAGATGTGACGGAGTCTGGCTTCGACACTACCAAAAAAAGGAAAAAAGCAGATCAAACAAAGGAAGAAGAAGGAAACATCAAATTCCCACCAAGCCCAGGTGACGTGGAAGAAACTTTAATAGACATTGAATGTGATGGTGAAGAGCCCTTGAAGCGGAGTGAGGAGAGCTTAAAGAGGGGATTTTCCTCCAGTGCTCTGGATCTCACACAGCAGCCCAGCCCTGAGGAGAGGCCTAAGGAAAGTAATGCAGCAATAGTCGGGTCCAAGGATGAGATGGTGGCTGCATGTGATGATGTAACTCTGAAGCCAGGTACCCACCATGCAGAAGGAGATGGCTGTATGGAATCGGGAAAAGAAGTGGAGAACACAGAGGATCCAGGGAAACAGCAGTATATTAACGAAAGCACCGGTGCAGAGGCTGCAGAGGGTACACAGGAAAGGAGCCCGCTAACTACCTCTGAAGGATTCCTAGAGCCTCTGGAACACATGAGGGCTACAACCACAGAGCTGGCAGATGAGGCCAATGCGCTTAACCGGAAGACAGAAGATGTCCCTAAGGTTAAGGCAAATGGAATGGAATTGCCTGAGGGAAACCGGGAGGAACAGGCATCAAAGAATTCACCAGGAAGCTCACAAACTCCTGTACCCCTGGAACTGTGTAATCCAAAGGGCAACCCTTCAGGAGACCAGCAGGGGTCCGACGCTTCAGCCAGCACAGCAGTGACTAGTAAGAGGCCACCTGCCATGGGGAGTGCGGAGCAGGACGACTGTGAGGCTGCACACAAAGAGACGGGTGACTCTAGCAGAAATGGCACACAAGATGGAGAGGGGCTCTAGGGAGATGCCCACCGAAGAAGCAGGTACAAACTCAACTGAAGAGAGTGGCGATGTGGTAAACCAAGAGGGCGTGACAAACTAGCAGGTGAGCGTGCAGAAACGCAGCAATATGTGGTGAAACCATGGAGGAAAGAAAGGGCTTGTGCTGCTTTAGATACGGCAGGGAGATTCCCTAATGGTTTCTGCTGTTGTGCGTTTAAGGCCTAATGCTTTGATGGCTGCTCTGCGCTTGCGGCTCAGCGGTATAGATAAGGCACAGTTGAGAGAAGATTTCATCAGTCAGATTCTCTGAAGTGAGAAGGGCCAGTCCTCCATGGATGAAGCCCTGGTCTGACATCAGATTACAAACACAGGGTAAATAAAGAGACTTTATATTATTTTTACTGAAACCTTTCTAAGAATGTATTTTCCTGACTGGATCGCTACAGCACTGGGGCATTTTAGCATGTTTGCCCTGCGGAGGTGTCCCAAGGACTTTTCCAAACCGTGCAGGTATACATTCATGCAGCTCCGTGAGTCGGGGGAGTTGGGTACAACCTAAAAAGAAGCTGCAGAGTTTTGTATTCTGAAGTGGCCTCATTTAAAAAAAAAAATAATAATTAATTAAAGAGGGGGGAATGCAGTTATCTTGAAGCTGAGTCTTCTCTCATGCCCTCTGCTCTTCGCCTCATGGTGCTCGAGTAGTGCAGGAGACTACGTGATGGCTCCATCTTCCTCGCATATCCTCCGGATCGGTAGTGAGGAAGGTGGGCTGAGGACCACCCCTTTTTAAGGGGCTGGTATCTAAAGCAGAGTTGCACTGCTCTCTGCAGAAAATGTTCTAATTTAAAGAAAATTCCTGTTTTTAAAACTTGTAAAACTTATTTACAGTTCAACCTTGTTTTTGCCTACATGATGGTAAAGTTTGAGGGGATGATCACATGACTTTAGCTCTGCTTTCTGTTCGACATCCTTCTGCTGTGTGCTTGTTTGATGGCCTCATGTGTTTTATTCACAGAAATTGCTCTGCCTTTTTGTTCATATGACCTGCTGTAAATCAAATTGTGTAATATTAAATTACTTTTGCCAGTTTAAGTAGTTTACTGTTTCTTAATGCTGGGGGGGGGGGGGTCTTGGGATGTGTTTCCCTGCTTCCTGGGAGAGGGGGATGACACCCTACACAGTTTGTTTTCTTACACCTCAAATGTGTGTTATTCGCATTGGCTACCCTCCTGTACCGTAGCCGATTCCCCTCGCCGTTTTGGCTATGCTTTTGGGCTTAGAGAGATTGAATCATTGCTTCCCCAGGGTTTGCAGCAGTTGACCTCATTTAAAGAGAGAAGAGGTGACCTACCAGAAATAGTTTTATTCACCCTGCATGGCCACATCAGGACTCTCAGTTTAAGGCGTGGAGCTGCTGTTAAGACATATTGGCACCCCAGGGCTGAAATTTGGGAGGAGATCCCAAAAACGTAGACTCTTATCTCCTTCAGGCATGGGCACACTAAGGACTCCCTTCATCATAGAGGTCCAGAATAGGTTCTTCCAGGTGAACCCCCACTGTCGACCCTGTGAAGGTGGCTGGCAGGATGGGCTGCTATTTCCATGTGGTTTTGGGGGTTATTTAATCTTGTTATGCTGCCTTTAAAGCAAATATCAGATCGATTTACACAATAACATAAAAAAAGAGAAAGCCAAACATTACATAGTACAGACCAGGGAAGGGTTACTAGTACAGCTTAATATAGAATATATAAAATTAAAGTTAAAATTAAAAATGGGGCTCCATCAGGTTCTCTGTCCTCTTTCTCCCCCCCCCCCCCGAATTGATCCTGACTGAACGCTAATTTAAAGAGGTGTGTTAAGTCTGCTTTAAATGCCTTGAATGAAGATTAAAGAAGAAGTTATGGAGGTAGATCATTCCAAAAATAAAGAGCCAGTGTGAAAATGCTGCCCTCCGAGCATGTCATAGCTTTTGTTGACTGATGGGATCTGCCAATTGCATCAGGCAGGTAGCAAGATGGGCTTCCTCCGCTATAGGGCGTGAATGGGAGGGGGGGAGGGGAATGTAATCCATGCACAGCTTTGTCTTCTGTTCTGGGTGGTGGACCTGCACTAAACCTACAGTAGGACTTGGGAGCCCCCCCTCTCTGAACTGTGGGAAGGGCGAGTTCCTGCTTCCAGCACATGCTACCTGCAAGGGACACTGGGTCTCTCCCTTGAATCCTGACTGTGTCGTCCATAACTAAGCTTTCACTGGGGTAGACAAAGTAGCCTCAGTCTATCAATTTCATCTCTTGCCCTGGGCATGAGATCCTCTTACGGGACTAAGAATAAAGCAGTGTGTTTGCCGTGTAAGTCTACTATAATGCTTTAAAAAAAAAATAAAAACAGAAAGTGATATCTTTTTTATTGGGCTAACTTAATACTTTTTTTGACTAGCTTTCCAAAGCTTGGCTTGGACTGTGTGTGTCACAAATGCAACTACTTCAGGGGATGCTCAGTAGTACAATCAGAAGGTGTGTTAGCATTTTGGGATGTAATTACCGAGCTATGATCTAATACGAGAAGAACAGATCAGTGGAGACCTATAAGACCATTGGTGACATTTTATTTTTATTTATTTATTTATTTAACAGTTCTTCTATACCGCTCTATTTTAGATCAGAGCGGTTTACATTTAACATCAACTATACAACACAAGGAACTTTGAGTTGTATTTACAATAAACAGGGAGATCAACTTGGAAGTAACTGGGGGAAACTATGTACATGCCACTAAAGAAGAAAGCTGGGGACCCCACAAGCAACTATCATCCAAGCAGTGGCAGCTTAATAAAGCCCAAGGATGTGGGAGCGCAGCAGAAATTACACTGAACAGAATACAAACAGCTGAAATCTGGAACATCCAGTTCTAATTATGGTACTTGGGAGGAATGATTGTCAATCTCACCGCACAAAGGGATCACGCATTGAACTTCCATAGTGCTTAGCAGCTATTCTGGAAACGGGCTGAGAGAATTAATTTTGCCTCAGATTACTCTGCCCAGACATCACTTCTCCTTGCTTGTGCCTTGCCTTTGCTGCAGACTTTCCGATAGGCTAGGCCAGGCTCTTCTCTTTGAACTGAATAGCTATGAAGCTATTATCCCTTTTTTTATGATAAGGGAAGGCGGAGGGGGGGGGGGGGGTTAGCTTTCTTCAATAGAAACAAATCTTGCAGGTCTTCTGTGAGCTTCTTTATAGCAGTCACAATCCATGTCCAGAAGAATGTTGTGAATAGTTAAAGATTTAGGTCCTTGTTTGATCATCCTAACTGGCCACCTGCATGTCTAAGAATCAGAGTCCACTACAGAGATTATCTAGCGGTAGAGTACTTCTCATGGGAGCTTAGAAGAGAGCTGAATTTTCCCCCATTTACCTTCTTCTGGCCGCTTTCCTCTGTGACTCCTCCTTGCTTCCCGTGCTGGGCTCAGGAATTCCCAGCCGTCAGTCACCAGTGGGAATGTATCGCTCCTTTCATAGCTGACCCCACACCCCCGCCTCCCTCTTCCCCTTCCTCCTCTTTCCTCTCTGCCAGACCTGGTTCCTGCAGCTGGGCACTTTCAGAAGCTAATAGCCGAGAGGTGAGAGAGGGATCCCTTCAAACCAGCCGAGAGGGAACGTGAGCCTGGGAAGAGCTGCCAGCAGAAGGAGCTGGGGGACCATGACTGGATTCTCGGCTGTTGGGCTACTGTCTCTTTTACAGCTGTTAGCCATATCGTTGGCTCAGGTGAGTCACTTTTCCTCTGAGACACTCTGCTGGCAGGTTCTTTAGCAGCTGAGAAAGCTACGGAGTAGTGAAGGCACTAACTCCAAATCTGCTTCATTAACTGGCTTTGATTTTACTCTGGAAAAGTAAATGCAGCCCTGTGGAATGAAAGGTTTAGTCAATTAGCTTCCCACTACATTAATTTCTATATGACACCTCTTTCCCCCCACCCCCCTCCAAATGTCTATAGCTTTAATTTTCTAGGCTAATGAATGGCAATGATATAGAGAACTCCTTCATGGTTTAAATCCTGGTATGTTGGAAGAAAGATCTACTGCTCTTTAAATGCCTTTTCAGCTTAGGATCACCCTTTTAACAAGAAGGTTTCAGTTTACTGTGAGAGCAGATTATGGCTCCCAGTACTTTTATATCAGTTTGTTAGCTCACACTTTGGAGAGAGCTGCCGTGTGGCCCTTAGTTCCTGTGAAAGAACAGTTCCAGCATCAGCTCTTCAGGTTAAGCCACATCCTTGGTCTGCTGCTGGTCCTGGAAATTCGTCCTGCTGTGTAAGGAATGCCGAGTTGCTGGAAGCAGTGACAGACAAGTGAACCTTTGTTCTTCAGCTTTCCAGAGAGCTGGATACCTCTAAATCCTATTTCTTCAACCAGGCTTTCAGCTATCTGTGGGACTGAAAAGGTCTCATTTAAGTTCTTTCAAAGAGAACTTTTCTCAGATCAATTGTTTTATTTTTTTGTGTGTCGAAAGTACAAATGAATTGTGTGTTAGAAGAGGAGAAGCTGTACTAGAGGATGACTGAACATGAGGAGCCAGGGATGGAAGAAGGTATATAAATGCAGGAGAGAAATTTCCTCTACCTCTTTCCCACTGGCTGTTTCTTTTCTACAAAAGCATCTTGTAGTGAGCTGCTGCCCGCGATCAGGAATGAGGGATTGCGCCACGTCATGACATTCTGTGTTCTTCTATGTTGTAATCGTATTTTTCTTGTTTCTCTCTAGCTGACGGTGGGACCCCGTGGCCCTCCTGGACCCCCTGGAGAATCTGGCAAGAATGGCATAGATGTATGCGTAGGAAGGGCTTGGATGGGGGGGGGGGGGGACTGGGAGTGGATGGAGGGGCGTGGTGCGCCTTAAAATTTAGTGCATGCTAGACCAATTCAGCATGCATTAACCTATGAATTAATAATCATTAATTTGATTAACATGTATTTAAAAAATTTTAACTCCTCAAAACATTTTTTGCTAAAATGAACTAAAAAATGTCTCAATCAGGAAAGTTTTGGTTCATTACCCTCTTTTCCTGTGGATAGAGTTCTGCAAATGAGTTGCCCCAAAAATGAAGAGGATAGTGATGACATTAAAAGGACACTGCAGCGATAAAGAGAAAAGTCTCTAAGATAAAGCTGGCTGTTTTGCCACTGTTTCGGTAGCCCCTTCCCCAGCAGTAGAGAGGGGGCCTGAGAAGTGATGACTCTCTTCATGGCTCTCTGGGCAAACTCAGGTTTCTGGCACTGACTGAGAAACCTTTGTGGTAAGCCTGAGTATAAAGACGGCAGTGTTGTGCGCAGAAGGCCTCCGTTAACCAGCGTCTTTCCCCATCTCCAGGTCTGTGAGGGGAGAGTTGCTAGGCCTGGTTGCATTCATTGTTTGTATTGTAGTTTCCTCAGAAGCAGTCTGGGGAAGGGTTTCCAAACTGGTGCAGAGAGGGAGGTATGCTTAGAGCATTTAAATTCCTTAAAAAACAGGCTTTGTCCAGGTGAATAGAAGCCTTATATGAAGCTGAAAGGGGCTTTCAGGAGTAGCGTATGTCTTGTAGCGCTATACACATGTTCAGTAGTAGAAATATTACTTCACAGGCCAACAGTCTCACAGAATAAATGCCAACTGGGGATTGGGTCTATCTCTGAAGACCTAGGGATGGGTTAAATTGTGGGATGGATGGGTCTGGAGTGGCTGAAGAGGGTATAGTCCGGCCCCAAGGGAGCAGCTCTGCTTA
Source organism: Ichthyophis bannanicus (assembly GCA_033557465.1). NCBI lineage: Eukaryota > Metazoa > Chordata > Amphibia > Gymnophiona > Ichthyophiidae > Ichthyophis > Ichthyophis bannanicus. The sequence continues at coordinate 127,630,824 of CM066049.1, forward strand.
ACGGTTTCAGTAGTGCAGATTTTTTTTTGATGGGAGGGGGTGAGACTCTGGGGCTGATTGCTAGTGATTTTTATTAAAAAAAATAAATAAATAAAATTTGTTCCTGTTTTAAGTTCATTTTGTCTTGTGTTGAAAATAAGTGCACCCTTCGAGTAAAGCCAGAGTCTGATCCACAGTGGCACGTAAGAAATGGGCAGAGTATCTTCCTCTTGTGGTCGCTCTCATCTCATTTTAGATGGTTCCACTTTTTTAAAAATAAAAGAAAGCAAACCTGTTTATACACACAGTTAAAAAGATTCCTTGGAAATATGCTCATTCCTGCTGCAGAAAAGGATTTTAAAAATGTGCCGCTAATAAACCAGCAATAATAAAATAGAGCAGCCGCCCATCCAGTCTACCTACCACTGGACTTAATAAAGAACAAGTGACATGGCATTGGGTGTTTTATTGTAAACTGCCCTGCCTATAATGAAGAGCGGTATATACAATTTTAATAAAACATAATGCAGCTGCACCTTAAACGATATCACAAAGATGGTGAACAGGGCAAATGTCATCCTGGTGGTGCAGGTCTTGACTACTGTGGGACTGATTTTCTTCATGAATAGAGCCATCCACTTTATGCCCACTGTAAGCGAGCATTACTTACATCTAGCAGCTCTGGAGAGCTCAGTCCCGGCACTTACTGGTGTCCGTCTTCACTTCCTCGGTGCATTCTGCAGGTCTGTGGAAATTAAGGGTCATCTTAACGTGTGTTAATGAAAGTCGGTGTGCACTAGGTGGTAACAGAGCCCTGCAATGGCATTTACACGCATTAACCTTCATTACATTTTTCTGACATTGCCCCTAAGTGTGGTGATTTCAAAATGAAATCACAGCATGAGTGTGTGTGCTTTCGCATGGCGTAACCCCATTCTGTTTTCCTATAAGTAAAAACAAAAGCTATTTCTACGTTGGTAAAGACACATTGGCTGCTGTAGAAAGCTTTGAAAATGTCCTCCCCCTGCAACAGGAAAATTCCATCCTTCCTGTCCAGCATAAACGCACAAAATGTTTACCATATAAATAAATGGCAGAAGAAATTTTACAAAATAGATTGGAGTGGGGGCGGAAAGGTGAGGGACTGCAGTTGACTACTGGGCTTTTATGGGCCCAAATTTTAGTATTTTTTTCACAGTTCACTGTTATACTCAAAGCTTTTAGGACCTCGTTTACTAACCAGCATTAACATGATTTAATGCACATTAAATAATGCATTTCTCGTTATTCTGTGGGGTCTATTTAGTAGCTGTGCGCTTAGTGCGAATTAACGTGTTAAATTTTAAAACATGTAGCTTAGTTAATGAGGTCCTTAATACACACTTTTTCAAAAAAAACAAAAGCAATCCCTGAAATTTCAGGGGAAGGGAGGAGGTTGTCTCTTCAGAAACAGATGAGACAAGCATTTCAAACTGCACATCCCTAAGATGTGCTGAGAGCCAGCCCATGGTTGCTTCCATAACAGAGTATATCCTGTAACAGGATGTTTCCCCTCAGATGCCGCCCTTTGGTAGTCACTGTAATAAAAACCCTTAGCTTGAGAGAGGACATTGTATGTTTAAATGTTAGATAATTCAATTAAAAGCTGGGGTGGTCAACTCCAGTCTTGAGAGCCACCAAGCAGCTCTGGTTTTAGGATGTGCAGATAACCCTGGCTCCTATACCAAACGCATACAAACCTATCTGGATATTCACTGTGGTTGCCTGAAAAACTGACCTGTCTCTAGCTCTAGAGGACTGGAGCTCCTGAACACTGGTATGTAACCTGCCACCAGTAATAATGGTTTTACAGTGAGAGGACAGGATGATGTAACAATCAGAGGATCCTAAACGAAGGGAAAGTCTTCAATTTTATGATGTGTGAAATATGCAGTGTCTCATTCTAGGACCAGAATTCAAAGTCTACATGTCCTCCCTCCTAAAATAAGAACTGCTGCCAATTTTTCAAACCAAAAAGGCACAGGAAAAAAGGCAAATATTTCTGAAAGTTGAGTACTGTTGACCTAGATGGCAGCCTGGCCTGGGCGGCTCTTCCAAGCAGTAATCCGCAGCAGTGTAGCCAGACACCCTGCTGGAGAAATGAGCACCTGGAAGGCACATGTTAAATTGTTCAAATTTCTTTTTCTTATTTTAGGGAGAACCTGGTCCTCCTGGCTCACCTGGCCCACCAGTAAGTATTCTTAAACTCTCATCTGCGGACTCGCAGTAACGTGGTAGGGAGGGTTCCCACTGTGGACTGAGCCTGGCCTGGTTTGAGTTCTTACACTTATGGAGTCGTCTGTAGATGCAATTGAGCAAAACTAAGACAGATTCAGCCTGCCTCCGCTGAAAGGGCACAAGTTAATAGCCTGCTAGTAGGGCTGGAGCTCCATTTTCGGTTCTGTTTGGGAGTTTCTGCTTTCTAATTCAAAGCATTCGGAGGGGTTCTGGTTCTGGAAATGGAGTAGATGTAACCAGCATAGGCATCAGCCATTAGCTGTTGGCTAAGTTGGGACAGGAGAAGAAGATGCTGAAGGTCTATTTTGCCTGATCTCTCCAAGGTTAGTGGTGTAAATAAGCAAACCCCCCTTCCATCTAATGGCTGTTAACTGGAGAGTCCTTCATGTTAGAGCCTCATGTTAAACAGCAGAGTTACAAGCACACAGAGCTATAAGTATGGTGACCAGACGGCTCCAGGTCTTCAGTGATAAGCTGAGCCAGGACTGGTTTTACCACAGAGCCTGTAGTTCCATTTCCCTGAGAACAGTGGGACTTGAGTCCACAGAGGCAGTAGCATAAAGCCATGACAGGTCCATCCCATCCCTGCAGCTATGTGCTCGCCTCATTTACAAGTAGGCTTATATTATACATATTAACGGTGCTGTGTGATTGGTTAGCAGGGCTGGCCCGTTGGCTAGGCAGCCGCCTAGGGTGGCGGACCTCTGGGGGCAGCAGGCCATGTATTTCGGCGCACATAGCCTTGTTTCGGAGAGGGATCAGAACCAGCAGGCCATGTGTGCCGAAGCATCCTCCTCATTCTCTGTGCTTGGTACAAAACACTTCTAAGAGACTCTCAAGTACCGTGCATTAGCCCAGACTTGCACAGCAGAATGAAAACATCTTTGTGAATCTGCCTCAACACCCTGTGTGATACAGCCAGGCAAGAAGAAAGGAAACAACATCTGTCTGCATTTCTTCTTGTGCCTTCTAAAACATGTTCCCAGTTCTGTCCTTTATTCTTATGCCTCTGTATCATTTGTGTTTTTCTCTAATTCAGGGACCCAAAGGTAATGCCGGCAAGCCAGGGGAAGTGGGGAAAGCCGGCTTGTCTGGACTGCCTGGCATTGATGTAAGTGCCTGAGTCGGATAATGTCTGTGCTCAGATTTTTGCCTGTCTAATGTGTCTTCAAAAGTGACAATGAGATGGGTGCCGGAGTCACCACAAACAAAGCTTGGACTTGACACAGTGGGATAAAATGTGATAATGCTAATCAATTTCAATCCAAAGGGATAAGCCACAGTTGCTCAATATTGGGTTACATGAAGCAGTCCCCTCTCTTTACAGTCGGAAAATAGTCTCTTGAGGGCAACCTACAACCAGTCATTGCTGAGATAATATGGAGTAGTTTTGTTTTTTCCATGATGAAAAGTAGACTCGCACATTTGTGAATGCGTATTCAGTGTGTAAATTGCTTTTATGAGTGTATATCTACAAATTAAGTTCATGCAATCTATTTGCATTCTTAAAATGCGAGCACGCTCAAGAACAAATATGCGAGACAAAAATGAAAAAATAGTGGCATTTTGCTGTTTTGATTTCTCTTGCTTAAATTGTTCCCATCCGCCCTGCAGAGCCTTGCAGCTACCCCTTGGCTTTAAGTGAATCACCCCACCCCCCAGTTCATGTGCCTCCCCTGCCCCCCCCCCCCAAGGCTCTGCACTGATTGTGCTTTTCTTCTTTTTGTCACACTAATACCCAAAGGTGTGTTAAAACCCCGTTCATATGATTCCATGTAGTAAGTTTTGTAAATAGTTTACCCCTGTTATCCAAGTTTTTGTGCCCTGTTATCTGTAAACTCATACGTGTTAACTGTACTGAGCTTTTTTGTTCCATGTAAACAGTGCTGATGCTGAATAGTGCGGTGTATATAAGAGATTATAAATAAATAAATAATGATTCTGTGTATCTCCAGGTTTGGACCGGTCATTAGACACCAGCAGAGTTTAAACTGTAGTAATTTGGTTTCTTTCTGATGTTTCTTCTCCCTCCTCTGCAGGGTCTAACCGGTCCTGATGGTAAGATTGGCCCCGATGGGCTGCCCGGACAAAGAGTAAGTACTGAAACACAAGTCACGATTCTTTTCACCAGTTCAGACCTTCACAGGAACTAGGTGCCATAATGGTTTGGCTTAGTCAGATCAATGAGTGAGAAAAGGTTTAAATCTCACCCTCACCAATGAGGAACTGTGGTCCGGCCATTTGTCTGGCTTCCCTTCGGCTGATTAGCACAGAAGAAGACAACAGCTGTCATGAGAGAAGCTTCTCTGTACCACAAGAAGTTGAGCAGATGAGCATTTTGACTAAGTGCTTCTCTTCTATGGACTTCCACTTATCTCTTCTGTGGTCCTAAGCACGTTCTGCAGAGCTGTCCAGTCACGTGGGCTTGTCCTGCTTGAATTACCAACTTTAATATCCTGGTGAATCGTCTTGATCCAGTTATTTATCCTCCTCTGAGGCTTCTCATTGCCACTTCCGTTTCCAGCATTTTAATGCAAATGTAGCTTTTATTTCTTTTGCTCCATGTGCTCTAAGCACACCAGTTGTCTTGCTGTCCTCTTATCTGTGAACATTTCACAGGGCCTATTTCTTGATCTGCACTAAGGTTTTGCATCTAATGTGTGTTAACTGCCAAAGTGAAGGCACCTTAGTGCGGAACCTCTGTGGTAACAGTTGAGGATGTCCTGAGCACTTTGGGAAAGGCGACCGTGCTGCTAGTGTGGGACTCTAGTCATTTCCACACATTAATGGCATGACCCACTAACATGGAATGCAGTTAGCTACATCTCTGGTGGGGCAGACGACTGCATTGCTTTATCTGCCACTTAATGTGTGATAAAGACCTCTATGTGGGCTGCAAGGTGCAGTCTGTGGCCATACCGTGTCTTTGACTAAGAATTTCCATGTTGGGAGTTTAACATGGCAGTTAGCACGTGTGAACAATATTAAACAGCTAATGCAGCTCGGTAAATAGGTCCCCATAGTAGTTACTGTGTTAAAAATACACAGCACGGATAATAATAAACAGTGTGCACTGATTATAAATAATAATTCTATGGGCTTTTAAAATTTCGCAAAAATCCTCTCAGACCCTGGGAGCTACTGTGTTTTTGGGAGCCTGGTGTTTTCATTATGTGCTGTGTCCCGGTCAGCTTTGTTGGATGGATTTGGGACGGTTTAGTCTTCTTCATTGGGTTGGTTGGTTGGTTTGTTTTCCTTATTTATAAAAGAGGTGTTCGAGATGGTTAGCTGGTATTCATGATGGGGAACTGTTTGATTTGTATTAGTGATGTCTGTGTTATAGTTCTATGGGCCTGGAAGGGAGCTATAATTTGTGTAATTTTATACTGCTCTTCTAGATTTGTCACATTCTGTTCCTGCTCCTTGGAATGTAATAGAGATTATTGTGTATTTATATTTTTAATGATTGTATTTGGTATATTGTTACATATGTCAGTGTTTCAGCTCAGTGAGAGATCTCCTCATGTTATCTACTCCTCCTTGGGAGTCTACTCTATTGCAGATTTTGGTATCATCCGCAAAGAGGCAAACCTTATCTGACAGCCGTTCTGCAGTATCACTAACAAAAATCTTAAAAAGAATCGGACCAAGGACAGATCCCTGTGGCACACCACTGGTAACCTCTTTCTCCTCAGAGTGAGCGCCATTTTATCTGTACCCTTTGTCACCTCCCACTCAACCAATTTCTAATCCAGTCATTTTGGGTCTATTCCTAGGATGCTCAATTTATTTTTATAAGTCATCTGTGGAACGTTGTCAAAGACTTTACTGAAATCTAAGCACGCCACATCTAGGGCTTTTCCTCAGTCCAACTCTGGTCGCCCAGTCAAAGAAATTAACAAGATTTGCCTGACAAGACCTGCCTCGGATTCTGCAATCCATTGGACTTCAGAAACCTCACTATCCTCTATTTTAGCAGCGTTTCCATTAATTTAGTCACCACAGAGGTCAGACTAGCTGGCCTGTAGTTCTCAACCTCATCCTTACTTCCACTTTTGTGTAAAGGGATCACATGTGCCTCTCTGCAGTCCTCTGGTACCACTCTCAACTCTACAGAAGCATTGAAAAGGTCAGATAGTGGAGCACTAGAACGTTTTCCAAGTTCTTCAATACCCTGGGATGTATCCCATCCAGCCCCATTGCTTTACTTTTAGTTTAGCTAGTTCCTCATGAACAGTCTTCTGAAAATCAGTCAAGATCCCTTTCACTACTGTTCCTAATTGTGGATGTTTTCTGAGGTCCTGCTCCTGGCCCTTCATCTGTGAATACAGAGCAAAATATTTGTTAAGCAATTCCGCTTTATCATCATCCAGCTTCTGCATATTCTTCCCCTTCATCTTTGAGTCTGACAATACCACTTTTGCACTTCCTCCTCTTACTAACATATCTGAAAAATGTCTTGTCCCCCCCCCCCCCCCCCCATTTTACTGCACTGGCTATTTCTTCTTTTTTGTATCTTTGCTTTACCGACTTCTTTCCTAGCTTCCTTAAGTTTTTCCAAATATTGATGTTTGTCTTCTCTCTGTGATCTCTTGTATTTTATGAAGGCCTCCCTCTTTTTCCTTGTCTTTGGAGCTACTTCTTTTGAGAGCCATAGTGGCCTCCTTTTCCTTTTATATTTACCTTCTTAACAAAAAAGTGTGTTGCCCTTAAAATATCCCCTTTCAGTTTTGTCCATTGCTGTTCTACATCCCCCAGCCCATTCTGCCAACACCTCCTTGAGGTATTGTCCCATCGTGGCAAAGTTAGTTTTCCTAAAGTATAGGACCTTCACTTTTGAATGGACTTAATCGGCCCTAGTCCTAATACTGAACCACACCATCTAGTGATCACAGGATGTGAGATGATCTCCCATCATAACATCAGAAACACTTCCCCCATAGGTAAGCACCAGGTCCAGTATGGCCCCTTCACATGTGGATCCTGTTACCAGTTGTTGGAATAATTCTCCCTGTAGAGAATCCAGGATCTCCTTACTTCTGGATGACACCGCAGCAAGGATGTGTCGATCAACATCTGGTATATTGAAATCACCTATTAGTAGCATTTCTCCTTTCATGGCAATACTGCAAATATCTTCAATTAAATCTGTCTACTTCTGCCTGTGAAGGAGATCTGTATATCACACCCGAGAAGGGCAGTGATTTCAAAGAGCTTGTCTTCCCCTTTGAACCTGAAGGCTAGAGAAGGAAAAAAGAAAAAACTATAATAACAGAAAAAAAGCTTTACCTAAGAACACAAAAATACCCTTTTTCCAATACAGCTACAATACACTATGCAAGGCAGCAGAAAAAGTTAGCAATTAAAAATGAAAAGGCCCCCCCGCTTAAGAGCTCTCAGGCAGAGAGTTTGTTTTCAGGAGCCACAGAAATACCTTGCTTTTGCAATGGAGACCCTTTAGGAATGGCAATAAGTGCAAGGCACTGTAGGCCTTTATATAATACTCTGCTATCTGGCTCCTAAGCAAGCTAATTAACCCTGATTATATGTGTGTACTATTAGTTCTGTTGTAATTTGCACTGTGTGAGCTTTGCCTGCAGGATGACATTACTTAGAATAACTCTGAACTGGATCTGATTGGTTCATGGTATGTGTGTGTATATAATGTCATTTATGACACCATGGTTGATATGAGCTAATCAGCACCCTGCCTGGGATGTCATCTCTGATAAATTCAAACATGGCAGTTTCCACAAATTCAGGAGACTTTTATAGATGTGCTGCTGACAGAATTTAAGTTAGAATTGATTAAGTCTTGGTGCTTCATTCAAAAAGTCTTTTTTTTTTCATTTATCATTTATCTTTTTCTTCTTCTCTTCCCCTCACTGGCTCTACTAAGCATTCCTCCGTCTGCTGTAAATTCACTGCTGAAATTTTCTTTTTCCCCCCTCAAATGTCCTTTTTTCCTTCTGATTTTGACTCCCTTACAGTGAATGAGTAGTTTTGTCTTTGGAACCTGTTGCTTACCTCCTCTGTTGATTCCCTAGCCCCCACCCCTTAAATCTAGGTATTATTCTTCCAAACACCAACCTGGTATCACTCTGGCCCTCATCTTCACCACCACCAGCTCCGTCAACTGGAGAACCGCTGGCGGATGTTTTGTACTCCCCTCTCTTTGGCTCTCTTTAACGTGAATTATTCTCTCTATTGCCTCTGCTAACTAGTATTCTTTTCCCAAGCTGTTACTTCTTCCTCTAATCATTCAAAGTAGCTTTTTTTTCTCTCTCTCTTATCTCCCGCTTGCTTCAACCCTCCTCAGTCTTTCCCAACTCTGACTTGATTACAGCTGACTAGCTTGCTCTTTATTTCTCTAACAAAGTTGATAGTGTCCACTCACTTTTCCCTGTTTCAGATTTTCTTGGATCCCCTCCTTTGTCTCCTCCCTCTTCCACTCCTTCGCTCTGTTCCCATAGATGGATGCACCTTCAATATGCCTGCTCTTATTTCCTTAACACACTTGGTTTCTTCTGTACATCTCACTACCTGTCCTTCAGATCCTAATCCTTCCTCTTGGCTTCTTTCTAACCCTCATGTTCGCTCCATGCTCTGCAACAGCCTTTCCTCCAGGTTGATTCCCGTTCCATGGAAATCTGCTTTGGTTTGCCCCTTGTTAGACATCCTCCCTTGACCCTTGTATCCCAGCAAGCTACCCCTCCCTTCCTTTCCAAAGTTCTTCAGAAACTGTTTATGAAGCTGATATTATTATGTCCAGGATTGATGAAAGGTCATTCGGATTGGAAGATGGGGTTCTATACATGAGGCAAATCGTGATTGATTTGTTTGTGATTAGCGATGAAGTCTGACTCATTGGTGCTGTCACTTGAGTGATACTGAACGTTTAGGTGTTTTTTGGCTAAGATCATAACTCTACCCCCTCTGCGTTTTGCCCTTGGGCATTGATATAGAGTGTATCCAGTCGGCGTAAGTTGATTCAGGAGCACATTATCTGTGTCTGTGATCCATGTTTCTGTTATGCAGAGTATGTCTATGTTGTGGGATAGTATCAGGTCTCTGATAGTTTGTATCTTGTTCCGGATAGAGCGGGAGCTAATTAGAGAACAGTGTAGGAACTTTAGGTTTGGGGGTTTAGGCTAGGTCTGGATAGAGTGTGGGATGTTATTCATTATATATATTAGACAATTGTGTGATGTGTTGGTAGTCCATGGCCAATAACAAGTCTTTGCAGGGTTTGTGTGCTTTAGTGAGTAACAGGAATATCAGCAGCAGGTAGATCAGCTGGTAAATTGATAGCATAGTTCTTGTTAGGTAGTGAGGGTCCTGTTTTTGTTGCTTCTGTTCTTGTGATAGCTATGTCCAACATTGTGTAGTTCTGTCATGTGTTGGCCTTCTGTTTCCCGTGGTGAATTTCTCATTCGGTTTCCACCTAAGGGCCGTGCCAAAGGGCTCTCTAGCGAGGCTGTCAAGCACAGGCCCACCAGGCGCAGGCGCACCTGATAGCACTCCTTTATGAGCTGGAGGCTGGTTTCATTTGGCCTTGGCAGGGGGAGCGGGAGGGATTAGCATTCCTGTTTCCTCCCCCGATGCCAATCGGGTGGTGGAGTACTGGCTGCTTGTGCTGTCAGTGTATCAGATTTTCAGTAAACATAAACAGAAGTGTCCACTCTGTTGCAAATGTTCTTGTCATCTGCAAAAAGACAGATTTTTTTTCATTCAGTCCTTCTGCAATATCGCTCACAAATACATTGAACAGTATCGGTCCCAGGCCCGATCCCTGAGGCAAGCCACTTTGCAAGCCTTTCTTCTGACTGAGTTCCGTTTACCACCACCTTCTGTCAACCAATTTCTGATCCAGTTCACCACTTTGGGACCTATCCCCATGCTGCTCAGTTTATTGATAAGCCTTCTATGAGGAACAGTATCACAGGCTTTGCTGAAATCCAGGTAGATCACTTCCATCACATGTCCTTGATCTAGTTCTCTGGTCACCCAGTCAAAGAAGTCGGTCATATTTGTTTGGCATGATCATCCCTGATAAAGCCATGTTGCCTCAGATCATGCAAGCCACTGGTTTCCAAAAAGTCTACTAGTCTCCTTTCAAAAGTAATGGAGGCGCTCTTGAAAGAAAGAAAGAAAGGACTTTCTGGAAACCAATGGACTGCATGATCCAAGGCAACATCCTTCTTGACCTTTCTGCTACTTTTGACACTGACCACAACGTACTCCTTGATACCTTGACCTCGCTTGGTTTTAAGGTGCTCTGTGCTATCCTGGTTCTCTTCTTATCTCTCCCTTTGTTCTTTCAGTGTTTGTTCTGGTGGATCCTCCTCTGCTGCTATCCCATTCTCAGTTGGTGCACCCCAAGGATCTGTCTTGGGTCCATTCTTTTTCTCTCTATACGCAGTCCCTTGGTGCACTTGTCTCTTCCCATGGCTTTACGTTGATGACTCCCAGATCTACTTCTCTACACCTTATATCTCTCCAGCAATCCAGGCCCGGATCTCTGCCTGCCTTTCTGACATTGCTGCTTGGAGGTCATACCGCCACTTGAAATTGAACATGAGCAAAACTGAGCTTCTTATTTTTCCCCCCAAACCCTCCTCTTCCCCCCTTCCTCAGTTTCTGTAGATAACTCTCTATTCCTTTCTGTTTCCTGAGCTTGCAACCTTGGGGTCGTCTTTGACTTCTCTCTCTCTCTCTCTCTCTCTCTCCTTCTCCACACACATCTATCTGATATCTAAAACCTGCCGTTTCTTTCCCTATAACATCAACAAACTCTGCCCATTCCTTTCTGAACACACTACTAACAAATTTAACTCTTTAGTCATCTATTGTAACATGTTCCTTGCTGGTTTCTTTCTGAATCATCTCTCTCCCCTTCAATCTGTTCAGCATTCTGCTGTGTGGCTAATCTTCTGCCAGCCTCATTATTCTCATATTCCCCTCTTCTCAAGTCACTTCATTGGCTCCCTATCCATTTCCACATCCAATTCAAACTTCCCCTGCTGACCTGTAAGTACATTCACTCTACAGCTCCTCACTACCTTTCCTCTGTTATCTCTCCATACAGCCCTCCTCGGGAACTCTGCTCTTCTGGCAAATTGCTTCTATCTGTGCCCTTCTCTTCTATTGTTAACTCTAGACTTCGCTCCTTTCACCTCGTTGCTCCTTATGCCTTGAACAAACTACCTGAGTCTGTTCATCAGGTGCCTTCTCTGGCCATTTTGAAATCAAGGCTGAAAACTCACCTCTTCGCTGCTGCTTTTGGATCTCGACTCGCCTAGTCTCCTTTGTGCTTCCTTACCATTCTCCCTAGATGTATCTCATGTCTACAGCTACTCTGTTGTCTGTCTTGACTAGATTGTAAGCTCTTATGAGCAGAGACTTTCTTTTACATGTGTCTGTGTAGCACTGCGTATATCTTGTAACGCTGTACAAATGCTCAGTAGTAGTAGTAGTAGTAGTAGTAGTTTTACCAGGGGAAGATCAAGCCAAACAAATTTGATTGTGTTCATTGACTGGGTGACCAGAGAACTAGATCAAGGGCATGTAATGGATGGTTGCATGCAGTTGGCCATAGTGCCCTATAGCCAGATTTGGTATTTGGAGCTCTGGTTCTGGATTTGGGCATCGCAGCAAAGTGCTTCTAAGTTTGGTGTCCAGTCCTTATGTTAACAAATAAAGAAATGACTGTTTTCTATCTTGGTCTTATTTATTTATTTATTTAACTGTATTTATATCCTGCTTTTCACCGGGTCAAAGCAGTTTAACAACAAAGGGGGGGGGACAGTAATCAATTCTTTGGGCGGAGGGGCTGTCACTGGGGAGGCCAACATTAATGATCTGAACAGACAGTAAGGACTTAGACAATGGACATAGGCCTCTTAGTAGGTAGACCTGTGGGTATGTTAGAAGGTCTGGAGGGGTAGTCAGTGATGGATGTTTGTTTCTGGTCCGAGGTATTCCTGGAACAGGATGGTTTAGTTGTTTCCTGAATGTTGAAGGATCTCCGTTTCTGATTTGACTTGTGTAAACGGGGGCGCTGGTCGTGAATGTCCACAGTCTTGGCAAAGGCAAAATATTATTATGACTTGCAAAGGAGTGTGGGGGTTGTAGTTCATTCATACCAGAATCAGCCGTTCACAAAATAATGAGTTGTGATGCTCGAATGTAAGCAAAGAAAACAGATTTTATTCATGGGGTTAATTCTCCCACACAGATTTACTTGGTAACACAAAAGGACACTTGCTTCAAGTATTGTACTCAGGAAAAACAAAACATGATATAAGGTAACTGAACTTCTTAAGCAATAAATCAATAAAGACCTTGATGGGAAACAGAAAAGTTCTTTTTGATGGCTCCTGCTAATGACCTTCGTAGCAGTGCTCCAAAAAGCAAAAACACAAACCCAAAAGTAGGAAAAAAAACCCTGTTCTTTATCAAGGATAACTTTCTTCTATTCACACACACAAAAAAAAGAAGTTTCCTTCCAGAGCTCACGTGCACTTGTGCCTGGCTCAATTACCAATAATTAGCCAGCTGCAAACCCCTTTGCTGGTTCACTCTCTCTACGTGGCTCAATCCTACCCTAAAGCTTTCTTGCAGACTTTTCTGGGTAGATAAAAGAACAAGTTACAGTTCCTTTTGGTGGTTGTTGTATTAGTGAGAAAGTACTTTAAAACAGCAGCCTAGACAGAGAGCAATCCATGTATTCATTCTGATCATTTGATATATCTCCTTCTTCCTCAAATATCATGGAATCAATATCATGGTCTGGCTCAGAGGAATTCCTTAATTGATCACTCTCAGGATAATATTTGTTTCCCTGCTGTCTTCCTGGAGAAGAGCTAGGGCATAGATCAAAGTTCATACCTGAGCTTCCTTTGCTGTTAGGTTTCCTCTCCAGGTATCCTGGCCAGCAAGTAGTCCAGCTTTTATGTCCAGCCTTCCAATCAAGATCCCTGGACACTGGGTCTCTCTTCACATACCTTCTTGCACCGGTCTTAGGGCCCCTTCCAAATGCAGCCGTCTCCCTCAATGGTGCCGTTTGGGAATTCCTGGCTCTATAACGCCAATCCTCTGGCTTCCTCCAGTCCAAAGGAGTATGCTTGCCTCTGGAATCACACCCAACACACGTACTGCTGTGGCCTCCTTTAGATGTCCAAGATGTCTTTCTGTTCTTCCTTCCACATTGCTTCTGCTGTTGTAGTCCTCTCTCTTCTTTCTCCAATGGCTTCTGCTTCTGTCTCTCCTTGTTCTCCTGGTTCTGTCTCTGTGTAGAATATCCTTTACTTTTAACGTGCTTAGAGGGACACTCCACCCTAGCACAGCCCAGGTGTGCTGAATCAAGCCCTGCCCTTGGAGATGAGTGATTGGGGATTACCTCATAGCTCTCCTGATTGAACACGTTTCCCCACTTCAGCTCTTCTAGAGGCTGTTTGAAACCTGGTGCATTCTGGGACTGGTAGTCTTTTATGAAAACATTCTGTTTTAGTATTTCTACCAGCAAAGACAGGTTGCTTGTTCAGAGCCAATTCACCTCTTTTATAGCTCCCTCCTGAACTATGATAAGCTTCCTTATCACACTTGGTAGGGAGTTCCAGAGGGATGGTGTGTATAGTTCGAAGGCTCTGTTGCAGGTCCGTTGATCGTATTTAGTTCATTCATGAGGGATGGTGAGGGTGATACTAATACTTAACATGCCATTTTCTAGAAAAGGTCATATTGGTTATAGTTGTTAGAACAGAAATATGTTTTTCTGGAATTCGGGAAGATTTTTGGAAGTGTCCATTGGCATTTCCTTACCTACATTTTTCCAGCATTTAACATGTTTGTGTGATTTATTTGATGTAAGAGAAACAAAACAATAGCCTGAGTCTTAACCACCTCATCTCGGAGATAAGCAAATCTGCAGAGACTGACCTCTTCACAAGGCAGTGGACTCTTCAGCCAGGAAAGCAGTGGTGGGATCCACCGGTTCCTTACAGGTAGGAACCGGTTTGGCCTGTGGCAGGAAGCATCCATTTCCTGGCATTACCCGCGTTTGTCGAATTGGTGCAGACAAGCTCTGTCCTGGAGGCGGCAGCAGCACTGACTGGAATCAAAGCCTCCCGAAAGTCTGAGGGCATCTGGAGGATTGAGGCATCTTCATCTGTCCCCGATGCCATCAACATACCTTCAGGGGCTTTGCCTAACTGAAAGTGCTGTCACCGTCAGGACAGAGCCCATAGGCACCGGTTTGGCAAATGCGGGTAATGCCAGGAACCGGCTGCTTCTTGCAACAGGCCGAACCGGTTCATACCTGGCTCCGAATCCACCACTGCAGGAAAGGAATAGACAGTGTGGTGAAAAGGAGGCTTCACGTAGGGCCATCAGGAGAATCTGTGTTAAAGGATACATTTATCTTTCAGCTTCTCTTTGGAGTGGAGATTTGAAAGAAAGTATCTGAGTTCTTTATGCAGATGGTCATTGGATGAATATTTACTACTCTCTCTTAACTCCTTCTTTTTGTAAACTTTTATGCACTTTCTACCTTGGGAGCATCCATTTGATCAGTGTTGTGAATTACGATGTGTGTGCCAACATACACGAAAAAACATTTGTGTGAGATGAGATTGCTGGCACAGGTGATTCATAAGATCAGAGTTTGTGAGGATTAAAAGCAGCATGGATGTGCTGAAGTTGCCCAATGTTCCTAGAATAATTCCTGTGATGTAATAGCCCAGTTCTGTCCTGATTCAGCTCTGCAGTGGGCTTGTTGGTTTACACAGTACATCAGGCAAATTCTTTTGTGGGGATCTGATCTGCTTTCTAGCAGACATGGGCCTTCTGTATATGTGTGGTTGAAGTATAGCATCCTCCTGCCGCAGCTGATCTCACCTTAATACGTTTCCATCTCACAGGGTGACATAGGACCAGCAGGACCGGAGGGACCCGCTGTAAGTATGACTGGCACTACCAACTCTTTCTTTTCTACATTTTTCAAAATATTAGCTCATAGCAATCCAAGTCGGAACAAGAGAAATGTGTGACTGGCAGAGTGGTTACTTGGGGCCTGATTTGCTGAGACTTTCCACTCATTCTGCATCTGTTGGAAATGATGAAAGGGCCCTTAGCCTAAAGTAGTACGTTGTGGAAAGAAGGTTTCTCCAGGACCAAGCAGGAAGTCAGTCCTCACTTATGGGTGACGTCGGCGCCGACGGATCCCTCGCGGAGCAATTTTCTCCAGCTTTCGCAGAAAGCCTTTGGGAATTGCAGCGTGCATGCGCGGTCCCCTTCCTGCCTAGGGATGCCATCTTGCTCAGTCTTCTTTTTTCCGCGGAGCCCTACAGACGTAGTCTGTTACCGGCGCAGAAAAGTTGATTTCTTTGATTTGTTTTTACGTTAAATTTTTCTCGGTTCGTGTGTTCCTCTTCCCGCCGGGCCTCGATATCCTCTATTGGGCCCGTCCACGTTTTTATTATTTATTTTATTCCAACTGGCGTTCCCGCCACTTTTTTCCTTCATCCCTGGCAGCGCGGTCTTTCGACCTCGCCGGGGTTCTTTTTCCCCCAATGGCCGCCAGCCGTTTTAAAAAGTGTGATCGTTGTATCAGACTCGTGTCTCTCACCGACACGCATGACTGCTGCCTCCGCTGCCTCGGGGCCGAGCATGACCCTATGAGCTGCGGCCCGTGCAGCAAGATGTCCTCGAAGGCGCTCAGGAGCCGGCAGTCGCAAAGGGATCGGATCTTCTCTGACTCCGCGCGGACCTCGTCAGAGGCCTCGATGCCTCGTGGCTCCGGCTCAGAGCATCGTCGGAGTTCTTCTGAGCGGGGCTCCCCCGGCCGGGAACACCGGCGGGAGAAGAAGCCCGCGAGGGTGGAGCCGGGAGGCGATCCCGGTCCTTCGAGGGACAGGTCACCTAGCCCGGCCCGACACCCCGGGCCATCGGAGGGGGAAAGGCCTTCGAAGCTTCCTCGTCTCGAAGTGGAGTCTCCTAGACACGTGAGTGCTATAGTCCTCCTGGACTCCCCCACGGATGAACCGACGTCAGGCCCGACGCCGTCGGGGCCCGAGTCGGCTGCTGCTGGGTCTTCTGAGCTTGATCTCAGACTGACGTCCTTGGAGCGCAGTATATCTGCCTTCATGGACCAGCAGCGGGCATGGATCACCGGCCTCGCCAGTGCATCTGCCCCGACCACCGGGACGTCGACGCTCCAGTCGACCCCGGAGGCCGAGTCGATCCTCGAGTCCATGCGAGCTCGAGTCGATCCTCGACCTAGGTCTCCCTCGGCTTCCCGTTCGGGACCGAGGTCCTCGACGCCGGCCTCGGCGTTGGGGCGGTGGTTCCCGGGCCCCGCCCGCGCAGAACCGCTCGATTCCTCCTCGGAGGAGTCGGGCTGGGACACGGAGGAGGACGAGTCACCCGGTTCTTTCCAGACTCGGTGCGTCCCCTCCGACTCGCCCGAGTCGGAGCCTTGGAGGCGGTCCCCCCCGGAGGATACCCGGTTCTCCGACTTTGTGAGGGGCATGGCCAAGGCTTTGGCCTTCCCCGCGGATCCGGAGGAGGAACCCCGAGCCGAGGAGCTCGAGGCCCTTCAATACGACTCCCCCCCCGAGGGAGGCCTTCACTGTACCGGTTCCCCCGATGCTGGAGCGGCTTCTCTTCCGCATGTGGGAGAGCCCAGCCTCTACGCCAGTGTTGAGCAAGCGGGTCGATTCCATGTATCGAGTCCGCAAGAGCCCCGGGTTCCAGAAGGCGCAGCTTCCGCACCACTCCATGGTGGTGGAGTCGGCCATGCATCGACTTAAGAGTCAAAAGATGCACTCCTCGGTGCCCCCGGGTAAGGAGGCCCGGAACCTGGACGCCCTCGGTAGGAAGTGCTTCCAGGGCTCTATGCTTGCTTGTCGGGTCCAGACATATCAGCTGTATATGGGTATGTACCTCCGAGACCTGGCGAAAGAAATTGAGGGTTTCTCTGCCGGTCTCTCCGAGGAACCCTTGCAGCGGTTCCAGGCCTTGTCCTCAGGGATTCGAGAATGTTCGAAGTTCATTTCTCGAGCGGCCTATGATGGCTTCGAGGCATCGGCTCGGGTAGCCGGAGCCGGCATCGGGGCTCGCTGCCAGGCTTGGCTTCAATCATCCGACCTCGAGCCATGGGTGCAGGACAAGTTGGTCGATGTTCCTTGCCGAGGGGAGAACCTCTTCGGCAAACCCATGGCCGAAAAGGCGGCGGAGCTCGAGTCAGAGACTCTCACCAGGACTCGCCTCTCCAGGAAGTCCTCTGCCCCTTCACAGAAGAAGAAGGGCTCGGGCAAAAAGCCTTTTTACCCGAGGAAAGTGTTTGCTTATATGCATCACCAACCACAATGTCAGGCCACTACCCCCCTTCAGGGGCAGCGGCCTAGGGGACAGGGTAACGGTTCCCGGAAGCAAAAAGCCCCCAAACCCACCAC
Organism: Ichthyophis bannanicus; assembly: GCA_033557465.1. Classification (NCBI taxonomy): domain Eukaryota; kingdom Metazoa; phylum Chordata; class Amphibia; order Gymnophiona; family Ichthyophiidae; genus Ichthyophis; species Ichthyophis bannanicus. The sequence continues at coordinate 127,648,535 of CM066049.1, forward strand.
GCAGGCCCCGTCCCAGCAGGGTGGAGGTTTTTGACTATGCCAGCACGGGGGGGGGGGGTCGGCTGAGCCACTTTGCTCACAGGTGGTCAGCCATTACATCCGATGCCTGGGTGTTGCAGGTGGTCCACAAGGGCTACCTCCTGCGTTTTTCACCAGGTGCCCCCCCTCTACTTCCCAGGGGAGCCTTCCAGACCCCCGCTGCATGAGGACGTACTCCTTCAGGAGCTGCAAAGCCTGCTTCAAGAACGGGCGGTGGAGCCAGTGCCCCAACACTTGTGGGGGTCACGGGTTTTACTCGAGGTACTTCCTGGTTCCAAAGAGAACAGGAGGCCTCAGGCCCATTCTAGACTTGCGCAACCTCAACAAGTTCCTGCAGCGGGAAAGGTTCAAGATGCTTACCCTTGGAACCCTACTGCCCTACCTCCAGCGGGGAGATTGGCTATGCTCCTTGGATCTAAAGGATGCTTATACCCACATCCTTATTCATCCGGACCACCGACAATACCTAAGGTTTGTGGTGGCAGGGAATCATTATCAGTACCGAGTACTGCCTTTTGGCCTGTCCTCCGCTCCCAGGGTGTTCACGAAGTGCCTGGCAGTGGTGGCAGCCTTCCTCAGGCTTCAAGGCCTCTTCGTCTTCCCATACCTGGACGACTGGCTCATCCGGGCGTCGTCGGCTCCAGAGGTCGCCCAGGCCGCCCAACGTATGGTGGCTCTGCTTCAGCACTTGGGCTTCGTCATAAACTTCGAAAAGTCCGCTTTGCTCCCCTCTCAGGACCTCGAGTTCATAGGGGCATGGCTGAACACTCGGCGGGCTCGTGCCTTCTTGCCTCTGGAACGGGCCAACAGGCTCATGGCCCTAGCTGGTGGGTTCAGCGGCGAGTCGCCGGCCCCTGCCAGATAGTTCCTGCAGTTGCTCGGGCACATGGCCTCCACGGTCCATGTCACTCCGAACGCCCGTCTACATATGAGACATGCCCAGTGGAGCCTTCGCTCTCAGTGGCATCAGGCCACAGGGAGGCTGTCGGACCTGTTACAGGTTTCCGACCGTCTGGTCTCCTCCCTGCAATGGTGGCTTCACCTGCCCAATCTAGTGCTCGGCATGCCCTTTCAGTCTCCACCGCCGTCCCGGGTGCTCACAACAGATGCTTCCCTCCTGGGTTGGGGGGCGCACTGTCGGGGGACATGCACTCAAGGCCTTTGGACGCCTTGGGAAGCCGCCCAGCAGATAAACTTCCTGGAGCTCCGGGCGATCCGCCTAGCTCTGTGGACCTTCTCTCACCTAACGTTCGGTCAGTCCGTACTGGTGCAGACGGACAATCAGGTGGCAATGTTCTACGTGAACAAACAGGGGGGGGCACGGGCTCCCTCCTTCTATGTCAGGAAGCCCGGAGGCTGTGCTCTTGGGCGGTCGATCACGACATCCTCCTTAAGGCGGTTTACCTGCCAGGGCAGGACAACTGCCTGGCGGACAAGCTGAGCCGGATCCTGCTACCACACGAATGGAAGTTGAACCCTGCGGTGGTTCAGCAGATCTTCCTCCGGTGGGGCTCTCCCACCGTGGACCTGTTTGCCAGTCCCCTGAACAGGCAGCTCCCCAGGTTCTGCTCCCGGCACCCGCATCCTCTTTGAGTAGCGCCGGATGCTTTCCTCATCTCGTGGTCCACGGGTCTGCTGTATGCCTTCCCTCCCATGCCACTGGTGTCCCGGACATTGTTCAAAGTTGTCCAGGACAGGGCCTCCGTGATCCTGGTAGCGCCCCGGTGGCCGAGACAACCGTGGTTCCCTCTGCTTCTACAGCTGGCGGTGGACACCCCTCTCCCTGTGGGGTTTCAGACCGATCTCCTGACCCAGGATCAGGGAACTCTTCTGCACCCCAACCTCCGGGCTCTGCACCTGATGGCCTGGCTACTGAGAGGGTAGTCCTAGCTCCGCTTCTGCTACCCCCGGAGGTGGAAGCCGTCGTCCTAGCATCTCGGCGACCTTCCACCCGGAAATCTTACGCCCTCAAATGGCGTCGTTTCTCGGTCTGGTGTTCTCAGCGATCTGAGGACCCCTTCGCTTGTTTAGTATTGGTGGTACTGCAATATTTGCTTCACCTCTCCGATCTAGGTCTCAAATCCAACTCTGTCAGAGTCCACCTTAGTGCTCTCTCTGCACATCATTCACCGGTTGAAGGCCAGCCTCTCTCTTCGCACCCTTTGGCGCGTTTCCTCAGAGACCTCCTTCTACTTAAGCCTCCGTTGCGCCCCCCAGCCCCTGACTGGGACTTCAACGTGGTTCTGCAAAGGCTTACCTGCCCACCTTTTGAGCCCATGGCTACCTGCCCTCTTCGTTTCCTCTCCTGGAAAACTCTCTTCTTGGTAGCCCTCACTTCCGCGAGGCGAGTGAGTGAGCTACAAGCCCTAGTGTCGGAACCCCCGTACACTAGGTTCTACAGGAATAGGGTAGTCCTGCGGACCCACCCCAAGTTTCTTCCAAAGGTGGTCTCCCATTTTCACATCAACCAGGAGGTGGTTCTTCCGACCTTCTTTCCCAGGCCGCACACCAGCCGAGCTGAAACGGTGCTGCATACCCTGGACTGTAGAAGAGCCTTATCCTTCTACCTTGACCGTACGCGAGAGCATAGAAAAGCGGTGCAGCTTTTCGTCTCGTTTGACCCCAATCGGTTGGGGGTACCTGTCTCTAAGCGTACTCTGTCCATCTGGGTAGCCGACTGTATCGCCTGGACTTACGGGGCAGCCGGTCTCTCCTTGGAAAGTCGTGTCACAGCGCATCGGGTCAGGGCGAAGGCCGCGTCTGTGGCTCACCTCCGCTCTGTTCCATTGGCAGACATCTGCCGGGCCGCTACCTGGTCTTCAGGTCAGACCTTTGCGGCTCATTACTGCCTGGAGAGGGAGTCCTGCAGGGACAGTGCTTTCGGTCAGGCAGTCCTCCACAATCTCTTTGAGGTTTAGGCAACTCCTACCCTCCGGCCCCGGTGTTGGCTACCGGCCGGATGCGTATTCAGAGAAGATTCCTTCCCTCTGTACTGTTGAGCCTCAGGGAGCTCTTTTAGGCTTGAGGTTTCCGGTAGCCTTAAGCTTGGGAGTCCCATAAGTGAGGACTGACTTCCTGCTTGGTCCTGGAGAAAGAGTAGTTACTCACCTGTAACAGGTGTTCTCCAGGAGCAGCAGGAATCAGTCCTCACAACCCTCCCTCCTCCCCTCGGAGTTGCAGTCATTCTTTTTGCATATTTTTGCTAACTTTTGCTGTCTTGCCGCTATGTCATCAGACTGAGCAAGATGGCATCCCTAGGCGGGAAGGGGACCGCGCATGCGCGCTGTAATTCCCAAAGGCTTTCTGCGAAAGCTGGGGAAAATTGCTCCGCACGAGGGCTCCGTCGGCGCCGACGTCACCCATAAGTGAGGACTGATTCATGCTGCTCCTGGAGAACACCTGTTACAGGTGAGTAACTACTCTTTACCAGGAAAGTCGCTAAACACACAGGCGAGTTATGATTAACTGACACTAAAGTTAGCCAAAAACTGAGGTTAACAAACTCCATCTGCCTGCTTCAGCATGATCTTCCTCTACTAACCGTGCCAGCATGTGTGTGCGTGTCAAGTCAATGCCGACGTCTGGCGACCCATCCCGTGGGCTTTCTTGGCAAGGTGCAACAGGAAGTAGATGGCCAGCCTTTCTTCTGCCTATAGCACCTGGTATTCCAAGGTGGACTCCATCCAACTACTAACCAAGCCAAATCCTGCTTAGTTTCTGAGATCAGACCAGATCAGGATCATTCAGCTGGTAGTAGAAAGAAATTTTACCCTTTTTCCTCTTTCACTCTCTCCTCGTTTCCTAAATTTTCTTTTACAAAGTCTGTCCTCTAGTCTTGACGTCTAGGCAGTGACAGGTCTTTAGACCTTCGCTCCTGTTGAATTGATCTCCTTACACTATATCTTCCTACCTGAAGAAGAAGCAAAAAGAATCTGGCCAGATTTCCAGTGTAAGAAGGTGCATGCGGAGTGTTCCACTTCAGAGGTTCCCTGTAAAACCCTGTGCCACACATTTACACCCTCCCCCCCCCAATACACACGCATAATACTGAAAATCCAAACTGATGCATAGAAGTGCAAGCCAGCCATGGAAAGCCTCTTGAAATTCTAGGTAAATTTATCTACATGACGATGCTACACTCTTTTTTCACGTGTTTCACGTGTAACTTGCAGGGCCGCTTTTACCAATGGCAAAAGGAGCAGCTGCCCCAGGCCCCTGCACAACAGGGGTCCAGCTGCCCTGTTGCCCATGGGTTATAATGGCCCCGCTTCTGGCCCCGCGTCTGTTGCACTACTACTGCCCCTTTCCGGGACGTGCAGTGGCGGTAACACACAAAAAAGGCACGGGGGGAGGGGGAAGCGGAAGCGTGAATACCGCGGTGCCTTTATGTTGTTGCTGCTGCACATCCCAGAGAGAGACGGCAGTGGGGACATGTGGCTAGATGGTGGCTCCCGCCGGAAACGTTTTCCCCAGGCCCCATAAGGGGTTGAAGCAGCCCTGTGTACTTGGGCTCTTGTATTAGGTCCTATCTGCAAGCGGGTGTGGTACAAAGCTGCGGGTACCTGTAGAGTCGGCATAAAGTCCATATTTGTACTTGAAGGTGCTCTCAAGTAAATGCAATGTTTGAGCCTTGAATGCACTACTGTTGCCCAATGCCGGCTGCTATTTTATAAAGTCCCATAAGCGCCTTTGCTAAATAGGTTAAGTGAGCAGGAAGGACCCTATTGTGGTGCTAATTGTCCTGTTATAAAGTTACCCCTACAAGGCAAATCCTTTCCTTGCAGAATTGGCTTTTAAGATTGCCCTCATGAAGGGAGGAGTGTTATTTTATAACAGTACCTTAAAAATTTCCCAAAATTATATCTGTTATACAGACACCACAAATAAATCCCCAACCAGGAAATTATAGGCAAAAAAAACAGATGACACGTTTCCTGTTTCACTCCAATATTTTTAATATCAACCCTCGGTAATTCTTAATAGGTGAACCTTTTAAACGCCAAAATATTTACTGCACCTGCACTGTGCAAAATCCACTGGTATCTCCCTTTTCGGCTCTAAACAAACTCAAAAGCAGCTAGCAGCTCTCTGAGGTTTTGAGGTTCGGTGGAGCCAAGAAAAGGGAGACCCGGGTGGAATTTGCACTATGGCAACTGAGTGAAAAGTAAGTGGACGTGGCTCAAGGTTAAAAGGAATTTCCTCTCTGCAGATTATGTATCAAAAGGTAGCATGTTGGATATAAGTAGAAGATAAGTGCATTATTTATGAATTTGTTATAGATAAAATATGAAATTGGGTGCTGAGAAATTCAAGTTGAAAAAGATTTGACGTTATTGCGAAAAATCAGAATTGAAATGACTTTTACACCAATGATAATATTGATGAGACAATAGCTTTTCTATCTTCTGCTACTGTACACTTGTATTTTGAGATCCACTAAGACTTTATATTATTAATCTTGGTGTAAAATGGGAAATTTGATTTCGTTGGATATTTGATATAGACGAAATAGGCCCTAGAACTCTCCCTAGTGGTACCCAGATTCTCACATGCTGATTTAGGCTTACACGTGCTCAGAGGGAGGTGGAAACGTGTGGAGCTACATGAGTATTTTGTGAAGTCTAGGCAAACATCGTAGCTCCGCCTAAAGTACACCCCTGGAACGCCAACACACATGTCACAGAGAAGCAGGTAGCATCTTTGGGCCACCCTCTCCTATTGCCTATATTCCCCATATGCAGCTTTATAAGAGCCACTTTCAGCGTGTAAAAATGCTTTACGGGCACATAATCCTTCATAAGATTACCCCCTAAGTGGGTCATTGATATGATGAGCCAGATCTCAAAATAATCTTTCTCCCTTGTATTTACAGGGAAGGGGCCCCGCAGGACCTCCAGTAAGTAAGAGTTTGCATGAACCCCAATGTCACAAATGTCTGAATAACCATGCACAGGTTTATTTTATTTATTTATTTGTTAACAGTTTTCTATACAGCCCCTTCCAGAGATCATGGGCGGTTTATAGATAACTAACTTGTTGCATAAAACAGCTTTTTGAACTTTTTATATTCTAACTTTTACATTATAACATTTGAACATTCTGAGGTCTTAACATATTCAAACTATATACAGGCAGGTTTTAAGCAGGTGTTGGCTGGCTTGTAGGATGGGATTCACCTCCGAGTATGGTTAGATGATAGTTGGTCAGTATTATGCATGTGGTTAGTTTGCTTGTGGATTTGGGTGGTGGTTGGATTTGTGTTCCATAATGTGCAGTGGAGAGGTGTGTTTTGAGTGATTTTATTTTTAACGTCTGGAGGTCTTTGAATGGATTGATAGTGGTAGGGAGTTCCAGAGGGAGGGGGTGGTGTCTGTGAATGCCCTAGAGCTTGTGGCTTGCTTCGTTTTCCTGATTGTGTTGGGGATGGTTGATGGATGGTTACTAACTGCCTCTTGGATTCAGGAGTGGCCCTGGACCACGAACATTCATAAGATTCTGCTGAAGCCAATATGTTCTGTGGGAGTATTAGCAGACAAACAAGTTATGCTCAGTTACATCTAGAGGAAAGTCTGCTATTAGTCCCTCGCCCACAGGTTTGGTGGGACCTTCTGGTCATGAGCCAGAAGAGAGAGAGACAGTGTTCTGTGATATATATTAGGTTTTAGCATGGATGGAAAAATATACAGACTAGCAGTAGACTAATGAGGTAATAAGTTGTAGCAGCAATATGATTACATAGTGGCAGTATTTATTTATTTAATTAACGGGTTTTCTATACCAAGTTAGGGCCAAGGTGGTTTACAATTAACAATCTCAATTGAGAAACGGTTACATAGAACATAAGGGAGGTATAACTTGGTGCTAAGTAAGTCACTGATTAGCAACCAGAGGTCACAGGCATGCTCTGCACTTAGGGAAAGTACAGAAGAGTTAGCTGACTGATTTCCAAACCCGGTACCTTGGTTCTTCCAGGTGGACAAATGCAATAGGGGTCCAAGGCAGTCTGTGGAACAGCATGAAGTCCAAAAGAGGCAGCTAGGCTAGATAACTGGCTTTAGCTGTTCAGAGGTGAGCCGCATGAGAGCACAGAACCTTACGGATGTCTGTGGGAGTCTGGAAAATGTCTCGCAGGGTTAGTGGAACAGCCTTGGAATGCACAGTGTGTCTTGTGCTTATAGAAAAAGCAGGGAAGGCAAAAAGCACAAAATGGTGCAATAGCAAAATGGCCCCGAGTTCTTCTGTGCATAATGTATTATTCTTCTGATGAGTCCTTGTCACATTTTGGTGATTGGTTGGTATGAGTTTCTGCAAGGCATCTCGGTGAATTAGTAGGTAGCAATCAGGTGGTCATCTTGCAGACAAAAGGGTCCATGGTAAGAGACAAAATGCTGAAGATGAGTGGATGCAGTCTCATACATTGTTGCAAATGTCCAAGGCCAGTAAAACAGTCTGCATGAGAGAGTCCTGAGGAGCAGGTTCTCTTGCACGTAGACATGACCAGGAACAATAGTCTTCTGTATGCACACATACAAACACTTGGCAGGCAGTTGATTGGTCAGCAGGTCTGAGGCTTGGGAAACAGCAGAGGTTTCTAGTAGGAATCCTTCTTGTTTGGTTCAGGCTTGTGGTTCAGAGCAGGCCACAGTCTTACGGTCCAGTCTCTGGAGAGTGGCATGGATTGTAGCTGACTTGCCACAGAGAACTTTGGGGAATAGGTAATCCACAATCCCACTCTAGAGGAATGTTTACTCTGCAAGGTTCTTGAGAATAACCAGTTGCCAGCATATATTGTTAATGAACGAAGCCATTATAGTGTAGTGGACCTATGCCGTTAATCTTTTTTGTGCTGCTGGTCCATGAGGTTTTGTGCTTTTAAGCAAATAGATTGACAGGTCATTGTTATTCAGCTAATATTGCAGTTTAGCAGTGTCTGAGAGAGGCATTCTTTCATTGAAAGACACATTAATCTGTCATATCCCTATGCATGTCAGAGTGGATCCTTGATCCCTCAATATTTGGAAATGTTTCCCCTCCCCACATCTGGAGCTAGGATCTAGAACATAAGGTATCTAGTAACACCAAGTCACACACAGATCAAATATACTAGTGCAGCTGGATGAAACTCTTACAATGAGCATGACCTCATTTGCCGCCTTTTGTTGTAGGCATCAGAACCTTTTGAAAATGCACACTGCTCGTGGAATTTAATAACTAGAGAACTGGTTCACCTCCAACCTCCTGTCCATCAAGAAACATGTAGGCTACAGTCAGCTGATTTGCACTTGTCAGAAGGGAACTGGGGCAAGAGGGTACAGGGAGACACTAGGACAGACATTTTATTACTAAAAGTCCTATAGTAGAATAAAGATGCTTCTAATACACACTATTTACAGAATATACTGACAGGTTTTGGAAGGAGGAAAAGCATTGTTTTCCGTCTGCTGAGAGGTTAATAGATGGTCTCAGTTCGTGTGATGGTACTGATGTGAGCATGCTGTCTCTGCCTCATGGAAGAAACACTGCTGCTCACCTCAACCTGCAGCGAAACTGGAAAAATGCAATAAATAAACACAGGAAGAATAAATTGAATTATTTCCAAACAATACCTGCTCAAAGGTTTTACATTGTAATTCATGAGCTCAGCCAAAAGACTGATTGCAGAGCTAAGTCAGGACTGGAGCGCTAAGAGTTTGGGTTCTGCAGTACAGCAACCTTGATTTAAGCTAATAAATTTTGCTGATTCATGCACAGTTCATTGGAAGTAGCCAGAGTCCTGGTAATAATTTTAATTCCCCACTGTGAGGAGCAGAATTTCTGATCTATTTTGTGCTTTCAGGGACCCCCTGGTAGAAGCGGCCTTCCAGGTGGAAACGGCATTCAAGGACCACCGGTGAGAAACAGTTTCTTAGACGTTGGGTGATGCTGTATTGTAAGCACATGGAGAACCTGGAGATGTCTTCTCTACATCCTGACTTGCAAGGTCGAGAGTTTAGCGAGTGACATTTGTAAATGTCGTCTGAGTTTTACAAGAAGGCTAATGTAGAAGAAAAGCAGAGAGGGAGTCTGTTTGTTTTTTTGGGGGGCTGGCATTTTCTTCTGTCTCCTTTGAGCTCCAGCTCGGTGGGAACCAGCCTCTGCTGGGCTACAGCATCGTGAGCCTTCATTCTTCAGTACCTGGGGGTTGTGTTCCTGTTTTATATCCCCCTCTCCCAACCCAACCCATCCTATCTAATCTGATCTTTGCAAAGATGGTCCTGGGCTGGAGACCATGAGCCAGGACATAAGAACATAAGATATGCCATACTGGGTCAGACCAAGGTCCATCAAGCGCAGTATCCTGTTTCCAACAGTGGCCAATCTAGGTTATAAGTACCTAGCAATTTCCCCAAAAGACACAGGTTCCACAACTGGAACTGCAGTTCTGGGCCTGAATTTGGCTACTAGCTGTTCTGAGATGCCTGGGAACCTCTCCTCCCACTGAGGAATTAAGCTAAGACTCAATCTAAGTCCTTCCACTGCCACTGAGCCTCAGGCAGTTCCTAATAATCAGGATTAAATACCCTTGAACCAATTCATAGCGTTTTACTGGTCCCACTGAATGCTCGCGCTTAATGTTTCTGCTTAAACATCTGTATGGCTGAGAGAGAAATGGGAATTTTTGTGGTCTTTAATTTTGTTATAGGGACCCACTGGGCCTCCTGGCCTCGCTGGACCACCAGGACCTCCCGGACCTCCAGTAAGTAAAATGTTTCCATTGAATGTGATGAGCACCTGTACACTTCTAAAACTACTACTCTTACTATTACTGATTATTTGCATAGTGCTACAAGGCGTACGCGGCACTGAACAGACACATGTAAAAGACAGGCCTGCTCATCAGAGCTTACAGTCTAGTTAGCGTGGTCAAAACAAGGAAATGGTAAGGAAACACTTAAGAGTCGAAGTGGATCAGGATCCAAAAGCCACCTCGAAGAGGCAAGGTGGTTTGGGGGTTTTGTTTTTAGCTTGGATTTAAAAAGGGACAGATGAAGCCTGATGCATAGACTCGGGAAGTTTTCTTCCAGGCATAAGGGGCAGCAAGGTGGAAGGATCAAAGTCTGGAGTTGGCAGTCGTACAGATGACCACAGATAGAAGGGATCTGCCAGAAGAGTGGAGGCCCTGAAGAGGGGTGTAGGGAGAGGTAATAGAGGAAGCGTAGTGAGGAGCAGCAGAATGAGAGCACTTATAGGCCAGTAGGAGAAGTTTTGAACTGGATATGGAAACAGATAGGGAGCCAGTGAAGCGACTTGAGGGGTAAATGAGCATATCATGGCTGGTGGAAGATTGGACAAGCAGCTGAGTTTTGAACAGACTGAAGGGGAGAGAGATGATTCAGGGGGAGACCAACGAGGAGGTTGCAATAGTCTAGATGGAGGTGACTAAGGAGTGGATAAGTGTCTTAGTAGTGTGTGTAGAAAGGAAGGGACAAATTTTTCCAATGTTATACTGAAAGCAACAGGTTTTAGCTATCTGTTGGACATATGCAGAGGAGGACAGAATGGAGTCAAAGATGACCCCAGGGTTGTGAGCTGAGGATACAGAGGAGTAGAGTGTTATCCACAGAGATTGAGGAAGGGGGAGGGGTGGTAGGTTTAGGGGGAAAGTTCTGTTTTGCCCATGTTCAATTTCAAATAGCAGTGAGACATCCAAGCAACAATGTCAGATAGGCAGGCAGCGATCCGAGCCTGGATTGCCGGAGAGATTTCAGGTATAGAGAGGTAGATTTGAGAGGAGTCAGTGTAAAGATGGTAGGAGATGAGTGTACCAAGAGACTGGGTATAGAGGGAGGAATGGACCCAAGACAGACCCTTGGGGTACACCAACTGAGAGAGGGACAGTGGAGGGGAAGACCTACCAGCACAAATGCTGAAAGTGCAATGGAAGAGATAAGAAGAGAACCAGGATAGTACAGGACCCTTAAAATCAAGTGAGGACAAGGTATCGAGGAGAAGTTGTGGTCAACAATGTCAAAAGCTGAAGAGAGGCCAAGAAGGATGAGGATAGAATTTATTTAGCTAGGAGCAGGTCACTGGAGACTTTGGCAAGAGCTGTTTCAGTAGAATGTAAAAGACGAAAGCCAGATAGCAGTGGATCAAGAAGGGCTTGAGAGGAGAGAAATCCAAAGCAACGGCGATGAACTGCACGTTCAAATAGTTTAGAAACTAAGGGAGGAGCAAGAGGGGTTGATAATTAGGACTGGTAGAGTCAAGTGAGGGTTTCTGGAGGAGAGGTGTGACCAGAGCATGCTTGAAGGCTGCAGGAACAGTTGCAGTGGATGGCGAGAGGTTGAGAATGAGAGATGGAAGGGATGACAGTGGAGGAGATGGAGCTTAGGAGATGGGTGGGAATAGGATCAGAGGAGCAAGTAATGAGTTTAGAGAAGGAAAGATGTGTGGTTTCTCCTTTGAGATCCTAGGAAAGGAAGAAAGGGTGGCAGAGGTTGAAGGGGAGTTGGGAGTGAAGAGGGGGAAGGAGGGATGGGGTGAACCTAGTGAGGAATTAAAGTGTAATTTTGTGAATTTTGTCATGAAAATAAGTCTGCCCAGACCAGATGTAAAACCACCATATGACGCAGTGCTGAGAAACTGAGGTTCACTGATCTTCATTAGAAGAGGCTCCTGAAGAAACTTCACTGCCAGTAAATCCCTTTTCTAGAACTCTCAGGATAAATATAAATTATGCTATATTCGGAAATGCAAAAGGAAGCTTAATGCAGAGTTGTTCAAGCAAATCATTAAAATGCCCTGCAAGGGGGCTGTCAGTTGTGTCCTCCTCTGCTCGTTGACCTAAGTGTGAGGAAGAGGGTGGTGACTCCTTTGCTCCACCCATGCCACATCCCATGAGGAGTACTATAGCCCAGCCCCAGCTTTCTCCCACTATGTTCCTGTGCCCGTTCAGCTGAGTTCACTTGGCTCATATCCCTCACCCCTGCAGACTTTCTACACTTCAAATTCATGCTTGTCTCTGTCCACTCAGACATAGCACTTGCCAAACAAGACTGTTTATGTCCATCTGACTAATTCTCTTGACTCTGACCCTCGCTGTCTCTTTACAACTCAACTCTCTCCTCAAGATGCCTCTGCCATCCATCCCCTCCTTCCCTTTCTGCCCAAACCCTGACTATTTCCTTGACAAAATCCACAAGATCACACTCCAATTCCCCATGATGTCTGCTACTTCCCCTCCTCCACTCCCAACTTTCCCCTCTCTACCTCTGCTATCCTCTCATCCTTTTCAGTGATCTCTGAGGAAGAAACCACACACCTTCTTTCCTCCTCCAAACTTACTATCTGTTCCTGTGATCCTATTCCCACCCATCTCCTCAGCCCCATCTCCTCCACCGTTGTCCCTTCCATCTCTCATATTCTCAACCTATCACTTTCCACTGCAACTGTCCCTGCAGCCTTCAAGCATGTTGTAGTCTCACCTCTTCTGAAGAAACCCTCACTAGACCCTACCTGTCCTATCGACCCATCTCCCTCCTCCCCTTCGTTTCTAAACTACTTGAATGTGCAGTTCACTGCCATTGCCTTGACTTTTTCTCCTCTCAAGCTCTCCATGATCCTTTACAATCTGGCTTTTGTCCTTTACATTCTACTGAAACTGCTCTTGCCAAAGTCTCCAGTGACCTGTACCTGGCTAAATACAAGGGCCTTTACTCGATACTCATCCTTTCTGACTTTTCGGCTGCTTTTGACACTGTTGACCACAACCTTCTCCTTAATACCTTGTCCTTGCTTGGTTTTAAGGGCTCTGTGTTTATCCTGGTTCTCCTATTATCTCTCACATCGCTCTTCCAGTGTTTGTGGTGGATCCTTCTCTGCTGTTATCCCGCTATCGGTTGGTGTACCCCAAGGATCTGTCTTGGGTACACCCCTTTTCTCTCTACTCCCCCCAGTCCCTTGGTGCACTCATCTCTTCCCATGGCTTTCCAGTATCATCTTTATGCTGATGATGCCCAGATCTATCTCTCTACACCTGAAATCTGTCTGACAATCCAGGCCTAGATCTCTGCCTGCCTTTCTGACATTGCTGCTCGGATGTCTCACTGCCACTTGAAATTGAACATGGCCAAAACTGAGCTTATTTTCCCCCAAAACTCTCTTTCCCCTTCCTCCTTTCTCAGTCTCTGGGATAACTCTCTACTCCTCCCTGTCTCCTCAGCTCACAACCTCAGGGTCATCTTTGACACTTCTCTCTCCTTCTCCACACACATCAAACTGATAGCTAAAGCCTGCTGTTTCTTTCCCTATAACATCAAAAAATTCAGCCTTTACTTTCTGAACACACAACTAAGACACTCATCAACTCCTTAGTCACCTCCCGTCTAGGCTATTGCAACCTACTCCTTGCTGGTCTCCCTCTGAATCATCTCTCTCCCCTTCAATCTGTTCAACACTCTGCTGCGTGGCTAATCTTCCGGCAGCCTCGTCATCCTCACATTACCCCTCTTCACAAGTCTCTTCATTGGCTCCCTATCTGTTTCCGCATCCAGTTCAAAGTTCTCCTGTTGATCTATAAGTGCATTCATTCTGTAACTCCTCACAACCTTTCCTCTTATTTTTCCCTACACCGTTATTTATTTATCTACATTTTCTTTTATACCGTGCTATTCAACATCAGTGCGGTTTACATGAAACACAAAACTTGCACATTGCCTTGGCGGATCTGTGCTTACAAGGAACAGGTACTAAAACTTGGATAACTGGGGTAACTATTTACACCTAGGCGTCATGGGAAGTTGTATCTCGCTAATCGTAGTTCTGGGTGACTTGTAGGGTTGGATTCAATTGTTCGGCCCCAACTAGATCGTGGATGGGGCTATTGTTGCACTGTCTACCGGGTAGTACATGAGGAAGAGGTAGTGCTTTAATGCCTTCCTAAACTGGGCTAGGTCAGGGATTGCATGGATGCTGGGTGGTAGGGTGTTCCAGCATCTGGGTGTGCAGAGTTTGAAGGCTCTGTTTGCTGTTGCCTGGGTGCATTGGGTTATTTCTTTCGGGACTACAAAAGTGTTGATCGCTATAGATCTTCTGGACCTGTTGGGGGGAGTGATCTGGATAAGCTCTGCTAGTGATGCGGAGAAGAGCCCATTGATGGATTTGAAAGTCAGCAGCAAGGTTTTGAATGTGAGTCTGCCCTGTAGAGGAAGCCAGTGGAGGTGTTTCAGTATGGGTGTGATGTGGGTCTTTCTTGGACGCTCCAAGTAGAACTCTCGCTGCGGAGTTCATCGCGCGCTGAAGCGGGTTTAATGTGGATTGAGGAAGGCCATGCAGGATTGAATTGGCGTAATCAAAGTGCGGTATGATCAGCGCTTGATAGATTGTCCAGAAATCATCCGGTTCCAGCAGGAAGCATAGGTGCCCGAGGGTACGGATCTTATGGTAAACTGCTCTCACTACGTTGCTTATGTGCATCTTTATGTCCAGGCGCTGGTCTAGGGTGACTCCGAGGTACCGGATCGCGGGTTTGGTCTGTAGTTCAGCATCCTTGACCTTTAGATAGGGCAGTGTGATGAAGTTTTGATTCCTCGTGATGAACAGGACCTCTGTTTTCTTGTGCTGAATTCTGAGGTTCTGGGTTTGGAGCCAGTTGGATACTGCATTAAAGCAATCTATCTGTGGGGAGAGGTCTGGGTCCTCTTTAGAGAAGGGCATGTAAAGTAGTACATCATCTGCATATAGCAAGCAGTTAACACTGTAAGACCAGATGAGGTTACAGATGGGCTGCATGTATATGTTGAACAACAGGGCGGAGAGGGAGGATCCTTGTGGGACGCCTTGCTTCTGGTGGAATGGTTCCGATGTTGAAGCCCCTGATCGTACGTGCTGCCATCTGTCCGAGAGGTATGACTGGCACCAATCTAGCGCTGTCTCACAGATACCCTTCTTGAGACGCTCCAGGAGTAACATGTGGCTTACTGAGTCGAAAGCAGCTGCTATGTCCAAGAAAATGAGGACAAACCCTTGACGGATGTTATCAATTCCAGCAGTTATATTACTGAGGAGGGTGGTGAGGAGCGTTTCCACACCGTGAGACTCTCTAAAACCGTGTTGGCAGGGGTCCAGAGGTGAAGCGGTTTCAATGTGTTCTTGAATTTGTCTTTGGACTACTTTTTCCATTATTTTGGACAGAAGTGGTATGCTTGATATCGGTCTGTACGAGTCCACCTTCTGGGGGTCGAGCTTGCTGTTTTTTAGCAGAGGTCTTATGGAAGTGTGTTTGAGGGATTGGGGGAACGCACCTGTTGCGAAGGATTGGTCCATGAGCCTGGCTATAAAAGGGCTAAAGTCGGACCATAGCTCATTTATCCAGAAAGCAGGGCAGGGGTCAGTCTGTGCAGTGGTAGAGTCTATTGTAGCGATAGTGTCTTTGATGTGTTTCTTGGATGGCATGGAGAAAATGGTCAGGGGTGTTAGATCGATTGGTTTGAGTGTAAAGGCGGGTGCTGGAGATTTGTTGGTCTGGCATAGCTTTGATTGCAGGTAATCCGCAAATTCTTGAGGGTGGATCTCATTTGGTTGTTCAGGGGCTGGTTCCTTAGTTAGGTTCTTGACGAGACTGAACAGGTCGTACGGTTTGTTCAATGATCGTTTTAGGGTGTCTGCGTGGAATCGTCTCATATTCTCAGTTACTGCCTTGTGGTGCCGTGCAAGGTGAGAGTTGTATGCCCCTTGGTCTTCTGCGGAGTGCGTTCGACGCCAGCATCTTTCCAACTTCCTTAGGAGGGTGCGTGAGGACCGTAGCTCAGTGGAGTACCAGGATGCGATGACCCGTTTCCCTGGAGGCTTGTTAGACGATGGACGTAGAGCAATAGTACTGAGGCTTTTATTCCAGTCGGAAACTAGATCCTCAGGATTGAGTGCTGAAGAGGCGAGGAGTGGGCGGGTTTTACTTAGAATTCAGTCTTTGTCAAAGGCCTGAAATCTTCGTGGTGGAGCCTTGGCGGTGCTGCTCAGCCTTCCGGCTTCCTTCTGATTGTTTCTGGGTAGGGGTATTTGGAATACGATCAGCTTGTGGTTAGACCAGGGGACTTCGGTGATGGACAACCTAGGGGCGATGGTTGAATTGAGAGATGTCTGTGGAGCGAATATTAGGTCCAATATGCCTCCTTTTGCCTGGGTGGGTTCTTTTACCAGTTGGCTATATCCCAATTCCTTGAGAGCTTCAATGAAGGCTAACATCTGACCCTCTTGCAGGGAAGGCAGGTTGAAATCTCCCAGAACCCAGCTTGGTGTGCAAGGGCTCTGTGTATTGAAAGCAAGGTTAATTTATTGATGAGAGGACGTCAGGGTCCGTTGATGGGGCTCTGTATAGGAGGTTGATAGAGCAGTGCTTGTTGGCTATAGTGATTGACTCTAGGTGTGTTGTACTGTTTGCGCTGACCAGGTGGAAATGGAGATCCGACTTGGTGATGGCGAGTACTCCTCCTTCTCCTCCGTTGTTTCTATGGCATGTGTGTATTGAGAAATTGGTGGGTAAGAGTTGGTTAAGTAGGACATTATCATCATTGGAGAGCCATGTCTTTGTAATCAAGAGTATGTCAAGGTCATGGAAAGATATCACGTCGGAGATCACTGGCCATTTCTTGCGTATTGAACGGGCGTTTATGCGTTTAGGTTTTGGGGATGGGAATTTTCATTTTGCTTTGATTTCTTATTGTGTTGTAGTGTGACGTGTAATAGGTGGGTGTGGAGCGTGCGGGAAGGTACTTCCGATTTGTGGTAGGGAGCACTTGACCATCTCCTCCTATGGTTCTGAAGAATTGGTATGTGATTTCTGGTTAGGAGATAAGGCTGTAGTACTACTGAGCCATCCGGAGAGGAGATAGAGAGCAACTATGGCAATGCTTGAGGGGGGCATTCTGGTGTCTACCTTGTTGTGCATGGTCAGTGTATCTACTGGAGAGGCCTCTGACTGGGCAGGAAGGTTGGGCTATCACAGGCAGGTACACAGTGTGCAGTTGCCAACTGACTGGTGGCAATATAGGTAAATAGTGTGCTGTTACAATAGACAAACAAGCTCTACATAGCAAGTATCACAGGCATGAACAGAATCAGGCAGGCATGTAGCAACGGGTATCTAGGTGTGTGGTTACAAAAGGCATATGGTGCTCTACATAGCAAGCATCACCGGCATGAAACTAAAGCGGCAGCTTATATTGTGTTTGGGCCATTGTAGGCATTTAAAATATTTAGAGGCATGGAAAGATAGGTTCAGCGGTAAGGTCTTCTAAGCATAGACATTGGCTAGGATCATGCATATGTTATAGTCTTGGATTACCTATTTCTGCCAAAGTGCGTTATGCTCTACTGTTGGGTATGCTCAACTGATGTTTTACACTGCGTCGGATGAGATGGTCAATGCACTGCGTTCTATTCAGACGCACCGTCGGGGCTCGCACTGGACTCTGGTCTAGTTTTCGGCTTCTTGTTCCTGGCTACACTATGGGAGTCTTGTTAGTGGTCCTCGCCTAAGGGCCACGCCCAAGGGCCCTCTAGCGAGGCCCTCAGGCACGGGCCTGCAAGGCGCGGGTACGCCGGACGGCGCTGCTTTTTGTGCTCCTCAGACCTGCCCTTATTGAGCAGTCAGCTTCTGGGCGGGTGCGGGCTGCCCTGGCGTGCTTGATCCCTCCTGGGAGAACAGTGGCTGGTCCGGGGCAGAGCGGAGGCCGGAAATTATCGGGATCTCTGCTGTTCTGGCAAATCGCTTCTAACTCCAGACTTTGCTGCTTTCACCTTGCTGCTCGTTATGCCTGGAACAAACTACCTGAGTCTATACATCAGGTTCCTTCTCTGATCCTTTTCAATTCCAGGCTGAAAACTCGCCTCTTCGCTGCAGCTTTCGGATCTTGACTCACCTGGTCTCCTTTGTGTTTCCTTACCATTCCCCCTAGATGTATCCCTGTCTACAGCTACTGTGCTGTCTGTCTTGACTAGACTGTAAGCTCTGATGAGCAGGGACTGTGTCTCTTACATGTCTGTGCAGCGCGGTGTACTACTTTAGCGCTATACAAATGTTCAGTAGTAGTAGTAGCAGATAATTTCAGATTGTATGTCTACAAACACATCCTTCCAATCTGTACTGAGTTCATCTATACTGTACCACTTCCAGATCAGTCCAGCATACATCAACATATTGACACCTGTCACACCGTTTGCAAGCTGATCTTTTTCTGAAGTGACATGAACAAAGATTTTATTTTATTTTGGATATGACTTGAAGCTTTCCTGGAGATGTGTATCTCTCTCCCAGCCTCTTATGCACACACTAGTGAGGTCAAAAACTGAAAAGTGGTGTGATCCTTAGGGATAACGGCCTCTCATTACCCTCTTACTGATCTATAACAGAGAACTAGAACATTTTGGACATATGAAGGTTTTCCAATAGAATTTGTAAAATTGTATGTTAATATACAAAAAGCTACAAAGCTGCATCATTCAAGTGTAGGCCCTGAGAAGAACATCCCATGATATCTCAGCGTGGTCCATGTGTAGGAATGTCATCCATAGCATTTGTGTGTCTGCCAAGTGTTTAACAGTGCTGGATAAAACCCCAGGTATTAGCTGTTGCATATTTCCATCTTTCTGCAGAAGCCTGAGATGATGTAACTGATCTTATACTCATGCAACATTTAATATGAAAATCCATTTCTTTCTTCACCAGGGCCTACCAGGCGTTATTTCTGATGGCAGTGGGGATCTCCAGGTATGTTTAACTTGCTTTTGTATGCAAAGCCTCAATCAACTGGGAAAGTAAATTTGGCACTTTGGCAACAGAGTTGGTTGTAATTAATTTGTGATCATTGTCCCAAACCTTGGGAGCAGGATGAAGGAAGAGGCCGAAGGTTCGATTGCTCCACGGGCTGCTGCTGAACAAGCAAAAGTGTTAGGAAAGGAATTAGTTAGGTTTGATTTCCTCAGTATTTTAGCATAGGAATTTCACATAACCAGCTGTGTCAGCCATTCAGAATGTAGCTTTCATCCATTAGTTTCCAGGCACCTGTTACTGGCCCACCACTGTTTTGTATGAGCTAGCTGTACCCATTTATTTATTTACATTCTCTTATATACCGCGCTATTCTGCATCAGTGCGGTTTACATTGAACAAACTGAAATTACATTGAACAGGGCATTATAACTTGGAGATAACTATTTTACAGGGAACATGGGCTATGGAGAGTTAAGTGGCTTGCCCAAGACCCCAAGGAGCACCTGTGTGCTCAATATTGTGCCAAAAGGGCATACAGCAAGTACCAACTCTCATTCTTTACTAAACGTGGCATTTTGGGTTCCCTAAGCTGCTTTCTCTGAACCCCCAAGAGCAGGAAGAAGGTAATATATCACCTCACTATGAATCTGACTGATCCATGTGGGATGTCCTGTGTGGTTGCTACAGTATGTTAGTCTACTTGAATGCACTGAAATAAAGGTTAACAAACCAAATAAAAAAATATATACTTAATTGTTTTACCAGTTTTCAGGAGCAATCACTTCCTTCCTCTGGTCTTTTGCTCATTCTGCCTGAAACCAAGGGAAGGCAGTGTTAGCTCTCGAAAGCTACTTAAGAAACGTAAAGCCCGATCTTCAAAGGGAGTAGCATGGTTAGTGCCACTGCATAACTGCGGGTGGTGCCGCTGCACGCCCCACTGCTAACAGGTTAGCATTGGGGGGGGGGGGGGCAGCAGCAATATTTGAACCCTGGCCTTTCTGGTCCCAGACTGCTGCCCCAGCCACTAGGCCACTCCTCCAGAACCTGCTAACCGGAGAAATGTGGGCCAGTATAATATATTTCCTCTAATCAACTCTGCATTATCCGCTGGCACGGGCTGGGGTGGAGCTTGGAATTATCCTACGACTACTGATCATTTGTATAGCGCTACAAGGAGTATGCAATGCTATACAGACACATGTAAAAGATGGTCCCTGTTCATCAGAGCTTACAATCTAGTCAAGACAGAAAATACAACAGCTGAGGACAAGGATAAATTAGGGGAATGGTAAGAAAACACACAGGAGACTAAGTGGATCAGGATCCAAAAGCGGCCTCTCAAATGTGAGCTTTCAGCCTAGATTTGAAAAGGGCCAGAGATAAAGCCTGATGCAATGTCTCTGGTAGTTTGTTCCAGGCAGAAGGAGCAGCAAGGTGGAAGGATCAAAGTCTGGAGATAAAAGAGGAAAGGTAGTGAGGAGCAGCAGAATGAATGCGCTTATAGATCAATAGGAGAAGTTTGAACTGGATATGGAAGTGGATAGAGAGCCAATGAAGCGACTTGAAAAGAGGGGTTATATGAGCATATCAAGGCTGGCAGAAGATTAGTCATGTAGCAGAGTTTTGAACAGATTGAAGGGGAGAGAAATGATTCAGAGGGAGACCAGCAAGAGAAGGCTGCAATAGTCTAGATGGGAGGTGACTAAAGCGTTTATAAGTGTCTAAGTAGTATGTTTAGAAAGGAAGAGGCAAATATTGTTGATCTTATAGAAGAAGCTAAAACCTGTCGTTTCTATCAGTTGGATATGTGTAGAGGAGAGGGAGGAGTCAAAGATGACCCCAAGGTTGCCGGAGAGATTTCAGGTGTAGAGAGGTAGATCTGAGAACCATCAGCATAAAGGTGATATGAAAAGCATGGGAGGAGATGAGCACACCAAGAGACTGGGTATATAGAGAGAAAAAGAGAGGCCCCAAGACAAACTCTTGGGGTACACCAACTGAGAGCAGGATAGCAGTAGAAGATCCACCACAACAAATGCTGAAAGTGCGGTTGGAGAGAGAAGATGAGAATCAAGATATCACAGAGCCCTTTAAAACCAAGCGTGGACAAGGTATCGAGAAGGTGGTGGTCAGCAGTATCAAAAGCAATAGAAAGGTCAAGAAGGAGAGGACTGAGTAAAGGCCCTTGGATTTTACCAGGAACAGGTTGCTAGAGACTTTGGCAAGAGTCGTTTCAGTAGAATGTAAAGGATAAAAGCCAGATTGCAATGGGTCACATGTTCAAGTAGTTTAGAAATGAAGGTGAGGAGGGAGATGAGTCAGTAATTAGGACAGGTAGAGTCGAGTGAGGGTTTCTTGAGGAGAGGTGTAACCACAGCATGCTTAAAGGCTGTAGGAACAGTTGCAGTGGAAAGCGATAGGTTGAGAATATGAAAGGTGGAAGGGGTGATAGTGAAGGAGATGGAGTTTAGGAGATGGGTAGGAATAGGATCAGAGGAGCAGGTAGTGAGTTTTGAGGAGGAAAGAAGAGTGGTTTCCTCCTCAGAGAACATAGAAAAGAAAGAAAGGTTATCAAAGGTTGAGGGGAAGAGTTGTGAGTGAAAAGGTGGAAGAGGAGATGGAGCTGACCTCGTGGGGAATTTGAGTGTAACCTTGTGGACTTTGTCATGGAAATAGTCAACCAAGGTTTGGATAGAAAGGGAAGGAGCGGTCAAGGGAGGAGGCACCTTGAGAAAGTTAAGAGTTGTAAACAGATGGCAAGGGTCAGAGGCAAGAGAGTTAGGCAAATGGACATAACAGTCTTGTTTGGTGAGTGCTATGGCTGACTGGAAACCAGAGACAAGCATGAATTTAACGTGTTGAAAGACCGCAAGGGTGCACAATTTGAGCCAAATGCACTTAGCTGAGTGGGCACAGGAATGTAGGTAGCAGATAATCTATGATAGCCAGGGCTGAGGTACAGTATGTATCACAGGACATGGCATAGGGAGAGCAAGAACATCCAGAACAGCGGAGAGTGCAGCATTATAGGAAGCTACTGCCTGATCAACAGACTTGGATGATATAATGGACGAAAGAATCGATGGGTCAATAACATGAGGATTTCTAGAGATCTTGGAGAAGACTGGGTGAGATTGAGGCGGGGATGATGAAGAGTGAAGCTAAGGAGAGGGGGCTCGATTAGGGGAAGAACTGAGGTACAGAGGTTTGAGGATAAGCAATTAGAAAAGGTTGAAGCAGTGACCGTGCTGGTGAATGGGGGCAGTAGAGCAAAGCTGGAGGTTGAATGAGGAGGTAGGGGAGAGGAGCTTTAAAGCATAAGGGTCAGAGGGTTATCAACACGAATGTTAAAATCCCAGAGATTAAGGGAGGGAGGAAGATGAATCCAGAAAGAAGGAAAGCCACGAATCAGTCAGTGATAAAGGTAGAGGTGGATTTCTCAGGGGGTCGATAAATAACAGCTATCTAGAGACATAGTGGAGTAAAAAGACGGATGACGTGGACTTCAAGGAGGGAAAGGAGTGAGACCGCAGCAGATGGAGGGGTTGAAATTGACAGGAATGAGAGAGTAGAAGCCGAATACCATCACCGTGGCCAGAGGAATGAGGCGTGTGGGAGAATTGATAGCCACCATGACAGAGGGCAGTGACTGAAGCCGAGTCTTCTGGGAGGAGCCAGATCTCAGTTAGAGCAAGAAGATGGAGATCATTAGAAACAAAGAGATTATGAATAAAGGCAAGTTTATTTGAAATGGAGTGTGCATTCCATAAGGTGCATGATAAAGGGAGAGAAGTGGGGGAAAGGGAAGGGAAATGAATAAGATTGAACAGTTGTGTGAGAATCTATCTTGGGAGTGTGTCAAAGGTTGGGGGGCCAGGGTTGGGTTGATGTCTCGAAATGAGAGAAGAAGGAGCAGAAAAGCGCAGGGCAGAAGAGACAGCACGGCAGAAACAAGGGTGAGCTTCTTTCAGAGAGAGAGAGCAGAGGAATGAATGAGAGGAAGAAAAAGTGAAGCTCAAGATCTGATAATAAGGTGGATGACAAGATGGAGGGAGAAGTGAGGCTGGTAAAGAGGGGATGATAAGGAGGAGGGCCTTGAAATTGTTTGGTATGAGAGAAGACTAGAGAGTACCAACAATAGGAAGAGAAGTAATGTGGAGCCATAAGAAGGATGAAGAGGGGAGCAGAAGTCAGAAGAAATATATGAAGATAGGCAGGAGAGAGATCTCGGGGAATTAGGAAGCACCTGTGAGCAATAGTGATAATAAGAAGGGTGGCTATAAGAGACTGTTAGCCAGGGGGTGGGTGGAGTGTGGGGTGGGAGGGAGGGATAATGCAGGAGACAGACAGCTGAAATATATATATCTTAATAGAGACAGACGGGCTCAAGACTCACAGAGCAAGCAGTTCAATGGCTGACCCAAGCTGGGAGCAAAGGCTTGTAATAGAAGTGCAGAAGCAACAGAGCTCAGCACACATGGGCAGGGAAGAAAAAGGTTGAGATTGCTAACCAGATAACAAACTGCATAAAGTTAGGCCATGATAAAAGCTGTCTTAACTTTTTGTACTTTTCTGCTGTCCAGATATTATCCGCAGTCAGCACTGAAACCCGATATTCAGCACCAGCTGCTATCCAGTTTCATTTTTAAATGCCATGACTGGCACCTCCTTACTCTGGTCAGCATTTATTTATCAGCCCGTTTAAAAATAATAACTTAAAAATAAAGAGACTGCATAATTCTCGCCAAGGTCAACCTGCCATATGCTGTATAGCAAGTGAAATTCTGCAGGGTCAAACCCTTGGAGTGTGGTGTGTACATTCCAATAACGAAAGTCCAGATATCGCAGTAACTCAGCTTTAGGCGTGGTGTACTCTGCAGTATCAAATGTGCGCATGCTGTTGTGCATCTTCCTGCTGTGAAACTGTCTTCTCAGCGTGACGACATATCTAGAGCAGGCAGCTTTGGAAACACAAGCTAAATATGTTACTGTGTGCGGTTGCTGTTCTAGACAGAATCAATAAGAACAAAGAGAATTCAATTAGTTTAAAACACGGCTATTGGATTGAGTCTTGGCTCCCTGTAGGACAGAGTTTAAGGTCATGCTGCTTACTCAGAGCATTTTGTGTTTTATTCTCTCTGTTGCTTCCACATTTTTCATTTTGCACTATTTGATCTTCACAGTTCTCTTTATTTTACTTGCCCTCTTTATCTTTATTTGTTTCTTTATATACCGTCCACACCATGGGTACCAGGGCGGTTTACAGTAGACAAAAACAGGGACTAGATCAAAGTTGCTGCAGGAAAAAGAGGGATAGAAGAAACAGAACTCCACTGGTATGATAGGAAAGGGACAGAATCAAAGGTAAAGAGAATGCAAAAAAGTAGGCTGAAAAAAAATAGACAGACCAGGGCAGACAAGACACAATGAACGGGCTTAAGGAGGGGCCGTGGGGATGGAGGGAGGGGGTGGGAGGTCATAGGCCGCACAGAAGAGGTGAGATTTTAATCCGGTTTTGAATTTGGTGAATGATAACTCAAGGCGGATGGCAAGGGGGGGGGGGGAGCAAGTTCCAGAGCCTGGGGCCAAGGAAGAAGGTGGATAAACGGGTAGATTCAAGATGGGCAGAAGCGGGAGAAGGGAGAAACATGCGGTTGGCATGGATGGAACGGAGGGAACATTGGGGGACGTGAAGACGAACTAGGTTAGAGAGAGAGTGGGGAACACCGGTGTATAAGGCCCTATGAACAAAGGTGAGGACTTTGAACTGGATCCGATAGGGAATGCAAAGCCAGTGGAGACCAATAAGAAGGGGAGTGACGTGGTCGTAACGGGAAGCATGCGTGATAAGCCGAGCTGCGGTGTTTTGAATGAGCTGCAGCCTCCGTACTTGATATTGGGGAAGTCCGGCAAAACAGATGTTACAATAGTCTAAGCGAGAGAGTGAGATAAAGGAGCAAGGTGGTCAATGAGGAGACAGGGAGGAAGGGACGGATGGCACACAGCTGCCTGAGAGAGAAGGAGGAGCGTTGAAAAACAGAAGAAATATGTTTGTGAAAGGACAAAGCTGAATCCAAGATAACCCCTAGGTAGCGCCGAGAGGGGACAACAGGGATGGGAGAGGAAGAGAGTAGAGGGGAGATAGAGGGAATGGGCCCACCGAGAGGGAACCAAATGGCCAGAGTTTTGGAGGGATTGATATGAAGAAAATTGGTGGACATCCAGGAGGCAGTGGAGGAAAGACAGGAGTTGAGTGGGGAGAGATCGGGTGAGAGTGGGTTGGTGTGGTAAAGGAGGAGGATATCGTCAGCATAGTAATATGCGGAAACAACAAATTGCTGCACCAAGAGAGTGAGGGGGCGAGGAAAACATTAAACAGAAGAGGGGCCAGAACAGAACCCTGAGGGACACCACGGGTGAGTGGGTGAGTAGGAGAGGAAGAGGAACCGGAGATTACAGAAAAGGATCTGTTAGTCAAGAGCGGAACCAGCGGAGAACAGAGCCCGAGATCCCAGTGTTGTGGAGACGAGAGAGTAAAGTGCGGTGGTCGACGAGATCAAAAGCAGAGGACAGGTCGAGGGAAACAGCAATAGAGATGGAACCATGGTCGTGTGCAGAGTGAAGTTCATTCATAACAGAAAGGACTATAGATTCTTGCTGTGCCCAGGATGGAAACCAGACTGACGAGGGTGAAGGGAAAGGGTGGCATCGAGGTGAGAGGAAAGCTGAAAGAAGACCAGTTCTACGAGCCGTAGTGAAATTACTTGTAGATGTTTCTTAATTAGCTGCTTCTTTGTGGAATAAACTTCCTTCCGAGATTAGATCTAAAAGTAATTATTTGCAGTTTAAAAGGGCTTTAAAACATTTTATATTCACAGGCTTCCTTTACTGGTTGTTTTCAGTTCTTATTCTTTGTTGGTTTCCACAGTCCATAGGTGGTCCTTAGTTTTGTGATGCTTGGCTGTGCTGTCCTGGCAAGATTTGGCAGTTTGTTTTTTTATAGTGCTGACTGTGATTATGATTTGTTTTTCTCTTTCCTTTGTTATTTTAGCTTTTCCTTTTGTGTGTTTTAAGTTTTTTATATTTTTGATTTAGTATTGAATGGTGTTGTGTATTTTGTTTTTTTTTAAATTTCTTATTTGTACAGATTCATCAAATCAGTAAAGATAAATGACATACCTCATATTGAAAATATTTGTGTGCCTCCATTTCTTTTCTTTTAAGTGTCCAGCTATCTGTCCTCCAGGCCCCCCAGGCCCTCCTGGAATGCCCGGCTTTAAGGTAAGGACCATCTTGAGTTACTAAAGAATCAAGATTCAAGAAATTACCTTAAATTGGCAACAGTTTGATCACTGGTTAGCACAAACAAATCATTTAAACTGTGGGCTATTTCTGCATGGAAAAGGAAAGCTTTACCAGCCAAATATGTTTATAAAATGATCCCAGAAGGACCAACCCACAGAGGGGTTTAGTCTTAACATTTAATACATCTTTGGTTTTAGGGTCATACAGGTTACAAGGGAGAACCAGGAGAGGAAGGGAAGACCGGACAGAAGGTAAGGGGTTTGGTTTACATCTGAAAGCTGTATTTCCATAGCAAGACTTCAGAAATTTTGATGGCTACTGTCAGGTACTAAAAGGCGCCTTCATTAACCACCTGGCTGCATACCCTGGCTACTGGTGTATGTGTCTGGAAAGGTTATGTAGGGTAGCCTGGGGCATCCTCGGTCCTGCGAGAAACAGAGTAAGGCATAATATGGCGTTGCAGTCTCTTGACAGGTCCCTGCAGGACCTGGCTTGGGTAGATAGCGTGGACTGTGTATGGAGAGGCTGTGATGATGCTGGAAGCTGGGGTGTGGCATGAACTGCTGGTGTTCTTTGTCAATTTCCATTCTAGACTGGGAAAAATGGAGCTTTCAGTGTCCCTCTGCCCCTCTCCTCATTCCTGCTCTGACCCTTCTCCAAGGACTCGGGTGTTCTGGGCGCTCCCTAATGCATTATAAGTGACTCTATGTCCTCTGCCTTTGCACGGACACAGGTGTCCTTGTCTAACCTCCTTACAATGTATTGAAAGCTGGTTTCAGACCAGTTGTCCACACACTGTGTGATGGATGAGGAAAGTTCATTTTGCATTTTAAAAATGATTTGAAATGAGTTTCCACCCCGTTACGCCTGTGGCTAAGATCACCACGCCCCTTTCCAGCTTTGCCTTTTGGTGAGAGCGGACTCCGTGGTACATTAGTGCCTGAGTCCTGATATCGTTCAGCATTAATCATTCATATCACCACAGGGGTTAACAAGCTCCTCTGTGCAGTTTTTACAGATGCACAGGTTGGATGACTGTTGCCATGACTATAGCTCCTGCTGACAGTGTTTGATTGCTCTTGTGTATGTACCTGTAGTGGGTGAGGGGAGAAGGAAGGATGCTGAGAACAGTGAGTGATGCCCCCCTCCCCCCCCCCCCCAATCAGGGTAGAGCTTTGGCAATGTTGTAAAGAACAAAAGTAAACCCTTGGAACAGAAGGCAACTTATTTTCATAGTGCCCAGGATAAAATAACCATTTTCCTATGACTTCATGGGGAGACATGTTGCAAGCTGTCAAACGTATCTTGAGGTCACTCTGCCATTGGTGTCTGGATATTAATAGTCCGTCTATGTGTCAGAGGCTGGATTATACTAATCCATATGGCATGTGGTGGCTACATGTTTCTGTGTGTTAAAAAGGATTTTCACCCACGTTGTGCCTAGGAGAGTTTGGATACTAAACAGAACCATAGTTTCTGCTTCCCTAAGCAAAGCCAGGGGTGCGATGCACTTGTTACCATAGCTTGGAAACTTGGTTGCTAGGATATGAAAGCTCTACTGCCCTTTGGCCACCAGAAGTGACCAGCGTTGGTCAGCATTAGAGTTGCATTGGGTGGGCTGCATGAATCTGCTCCCACATGACTCCTGGTCAGCTGATAAAAAGGAGAATGTCTGTCTGTGGCCCTGGTGGTTGGGCATCTTCGCTGGCATGGTCTGTGGAAGATCATGTAGGTGTGTTAGGACGTTCTCCAGTGAGTGAGAGATCTGAGTGTGGACGCTTGCTCATTTATTCCATTCGTGCTGTAATCAATGCTTTGTTTATCTCGGATCACAGGGTGACCCTGGTCCATCGGGCCCGGCTGGGATTCCAGGGAGCGTCGGCCTGCAGGTAAAGCCATTGTGTTTAAACTAATCAGTAGAAACCACAACTGAATTAAATACCATGAGCACTCTCTTCTGCAAAGTGCTGTCGAGTCTGTCTGTCCTAAGGCAGTGATTCAGAATCCAGGTTTCTTTATCTTTATTCGGTTTTTAATATACCACCCACATGTGAGCATCGGAGCGGTTTGCAATAACTGAATTAAATACCATGAGCACTCTGCTGCAAAGTGCTGTCGAGTCTGTCTGTCCTAAGGCAGCGATTCAGAATCCAGGTTTCTTTATCTTTATTCGGTTTTTAATATACCACCCACATGTGAGCATCGGAGCGGTTTGCAATAAAATGCCAACGCTGCTAGGAAGAAGGCTGTTTTCTGCAGCGGCTAGAGGCTCATCTTTTAGCGATTCCAGTATCGGAGAGTGACGCTAGGTCAGGCACTACACAGTCATATCAGAAGGATGCCTTTTTAATTGATAAGCATCTCTTTATATTTCCTGTTGTGGCCACGAATGTCCAAGTATGAGAATAGCCCTGCCGGTGTCCTGAAGAGCTGATCGTGCAGGCAGATGTCTCCATGCGCCCTTGTCTCCTCCTCTGCGACACGCCTGAGGGTCCAAAGTTACATCAGGCCTTGATCCCGCTGAACTCTCACAAAGGGACGTACTCCTACCTCGGAGGTTGCACTAACACTAACAGCTGCCAGCCTCACAATTACAGATGTTTAAGCTCAGACAGGTCTGACCATAGCTCACAGCTGTACTGGCCTGTGTATACTTCTGTCCTATTGTAGATACACTGGGAGCATATTCAAAGGCATTTCCATGGTTCGCAGACGACGTAAATGTCACTCGCCAAGATATTCGAAGGCACTAATGCAGTTGCTGCTGCTGAATATCTCTTCCTACGCCAGCTAAACACTCTGATATTAACTGGTTAATGCCAAGACATTCTAGGGCAGCCGGTCAGTGGTGATACAGAGTGGCTACTAAAATGCCTAAAGTTAGGGCAGAAAAAAGACTTTTAGGTGTTTTTAGTTATCTGGACAACAGCTGGGTATCGCCACTGACCAGCTAACTAAAACGCTATTCGGGTAAACCAGATATTCTGTGCCAATGACTGACTGGATATGACCTGGCACTAAATATCTGATCATAAATTAAAGTGATGTTGGCTACCGCCACTGTTGAATATAACCCCCCCCCCCCCTTCTCATCAATTTTTCTAAGTTATTTTCACGTTTTAGTTGTAGAGTTTGCACATGTTTCTGTGTATCACTGTCCAGGATCTCACATGGGAACCAGTGAAGTGTAAAATAAAATAGAGAGAGTTTAGGAATCAAAGATGATTCTGGCGTTGTGGGTGTGACTAAAAAAAGGAATTTGGTTTTGTTTTTGTGTAGGGACTACGAGGTCCACGGGGTCATGTTGGACCACAGGGTTCTCCTGGGGACAGAGTAAGTAAAATTCACCTAGGATGGCAATTTGACTGTTCAAGTGGGAAGCAATCACCTGTCAAGTGTCTTAACTTCTGTCATCTTGGTTTCAGGGAGACATAGGTTTTCGAGGGCCCCCTGGACATCCTGGACCTCCTGGGAAAGTCGTATGTATTCTTTAGACGCCCTTTAACATCATCACTACTCATAGCCACTAATCCATTATGATTAACCCATGGGCCAGTTTACTGAGCTTAAGTATTTTATAAATGTTTATGGGGTGTGACCTCTGCTGGCTGGAGATCAGAGCCGCTCCGGTGTTCTGCTATCAAGGATGTCCCTAACTATCGGGGGTCTCTGGTCATGACAAAAGATCATTCAGAGCCGTGCTCTGGGCAGAAGGCTGCTGATATTTTACTAAGCCCTTTAGTTTGTATTTATGCTGTGCCGTAAGGGTGCTGACGGCATGGAACAGGCACAGAGGGTCTCAGAGGGAGAGGAAGGGACGGTAGGGATGAGACTAGATAGGCCATATGGTCTTGGTCTGTCATAAAAACAGAGAAATGAATGGCAGAGGATTCTGCATAATTAGCAACTGTTTGAATATGGAGAAATTATCACTGATCACCCCATCTAATAGATTTTTGTAATGCATTTATATGTTTAAACCAGTAAGCCAGTGGCCTTGTGTAGCCTAATAATAAACTCAGTGTTTCAGGTTTCTGATGTACGTGCAGCTGCTTTTCTCTGCTTTCTGCCTCCGTCTGTGCCATAGGATCAGAAATTAAACTTGTGCCTTTAATTGTGAAGACTGCATTTTCTTCCCTTTCCTTGATTCCAGGGAGACCAAGGAGCCCGCGGATATCCTGGCTTCACGGGACCTAAGGGAGACGACGTAAGTGGAATAAGTGGCCTAGATAACGGTAGTGGGGCCAGTATTTGAAAGGTTTGTACTAGTTACATCAGGGATTACTTGGACAAGTCTTGCATTCTGGATTTTCCCACTGTTTGAGAGAGGTCCTCGTGCACTGCTTCCATTGTATCAGATCTATCTCGTGCATATTCATTGTGAATATCATGAAAACCTGACTGGCCTGGGGGTCCCAGAGGACTGGCTTGAGAACCACTGGTCTAGACAACTTTTTTTTCTGTTCTTAATTAGATGATGGTATGATGAGTGCTATATAAAGTTATTAAAAGAGATTCAATGAAACTGGCTAAATATGTGAGGGAGCGGTGTGCCCAAGGACATACTCGGGATGTACAAGGATATGAGGAACCTTCATTTCCAATCTGTGGGATCTACAGCGACACCAATGACAACGCAACAAAGAGGTGCTGAGCAGAGCCTGAGCCGCTGCATGCCGATGCCCTGCTCTGAAAAGCCAGTGGGTTCTGCACCATGAAACAGGAAGTCTGCATCAGAGGGGGCGAGACTGACTGAACTTGTCCGAGTGCAGCACCGGCATGCAGCATGTTGCTGCTTTATTTTATTGTCATTGCTGCCGCCACAGGGTCCCAGTGTGGTAATGGCAAGAATAGGCCTCCCTCCAAAGTTTGGTGCTCTAGGCATTAGCCTAGTTCACCTAATGGTAGCACCGGCCCTGGGTGTGCTTAAAGTTACTGGTTAAGTCTTTCCACAGATTACCCAGTCTAATTTTAATCGGGTATTTTCAGCAGTAGTGACCTAACTGGATACGTTTAATGGATATACCACTGAGGAATATTGACCCGGTTTATTTATCATTATTTACGATGGATGCGTTTTTATCTGAAATGAAACAAAATGGTCCTGTTTTGTTTCCTCACTGTGTTAATCACAGCACCTGGGGGAATATTCAGCCGCACTGGTGACGATGAATATCCCGGGTACCACCTGCTTTTGTTGCGGGGTGGATTGGAGGCAGCACCCGGGGATAACTGGCTAACAGCGAGACTCAGCCTGACCCAAAATGCTTGTATAACTTTCACCGCTGAAGCTAACTGAGCGGCAGCTGAGTATCTCCACTGCCTGCTTAGCCTCTGGCCGACCTGGATACTCAGTGCCAGGGGTTGGATATGGCCACAGCATTGAACATCTGGGATTAGAGTTCAGGAGCCGGCTAGTCGCTTGATCAGCACTAGTTGCTGCTGCAGAATATCCCCCCCCCCGCCCCCATAAAGTCCCTATGTGTCTGTCTCCTCTCCCCAGACACTTTTTACGCTATTCCTATCCATAGGGTCTCCAAAGTCCAAATGGGGCAGGAACAGTCTTGCTGGGTTTATATTTCACCTGTCTCTGAGACTGAAGCCATTTTGAAATACCAGACCAAAGCTCTAATGCCCAGGGGAGAGGAGTGGACTAAAAGCTGTTCTGCAGACCATGGGGGGGGGGTACAGGAGTGGAGACTCGCTTTTCGTACCTTAGGGGTTCAAAGATGATTTAGGAATCATCAAAAGTGTATACTGAAGAAATGCTGAAAGCAGGGATGCAGAGTTGGGCTGAAACCTTTTCTATCTTTCTCTCTCATGCCCAAGAGTGCAGAGGTGGGTTGGGAATCATAAGTCAAACCTTTCATCCTTTTTCTAAGATCTCCGATGAGGAAACCTCTCTTCTTTCCTCCTCTAAGCTCACTACCTGTTCCTCTGATCCTATCCCCCACCTGTCTCCTTAACTCATCTCCTTCTCTGCCATGTCCCTTCCATCTCACATATTCTAAACCTCTCACTTTCCATTGCTACTGTCCCTGCAGCCTTCAGCATGCTGTGATCACACCTCTCCTCAAGAAACCTTCACTTGACCCTACTTGTCCTTCTAAATATCGACCCATCTCCCTCCTTCCCTTCATTTCCAGACTTCTTGAACATGCAGTTCTCTGCTTTTGCCTCAAATTTCTCTCTTTTCAAACCCTCCTATATCCACTTCAGCCTGGTTTTCGTCCCTTTCATTCTACTGAAACGGCTCTTGCCAGTCTCCAGGGACTTGTTCCTGGTTAAGTCCAAGGATCTTTGCTCAGTTCTCATTCTTCCCAACTTTTCTGCTGCTTTTGATGCTGTTGATCACCTCCTTCTCCTCAACACTTTGTCTTCTCTTGGTTTTAGGGGCTCTGTGCTGTCCTGGTTCTCTTCTTATCTCTCCCATCGCTCTTTCAGTGTTTGTTCTGATGGTTCCTCCTCTATTGCTATCCCTCTCTCGGTTGGTGTACCCCAAGGGTCTGTTCTGGGGCATCTCTTGTTCACTCTGTATACCCAGTCCCTTGGTGCCCCCATCTCTTCCCATGGCTTTCAGTATCATTTTTATGTGGATGACTCTCAAGTCTATCCATCTACACATGATATTTCTCTTACACTCCAAGCTCGTATCTCTGCCTGCTTATCTGATATCTCTGCCTGGACATCTCACCGCCATCTAAAATTGAACATGGCCAAGACTGAACTTCTTATTTTTTCCCCTAAACCATCCTTCCCCTTTTCCTCCTTTTCTGTCTCTGTTGAAACAAGCAGAAGAGTGTGTTATCTCTTGGGGTCATCTTTGACGCCTCCCTTTCCTTCTCCACACATATCCAACAGATAGCTAAAACTTGTTGTTTCTTTCTCTATAACATTAACAAAATTTGCCTCTTCTTCTCTGAACACACTACTAAACTCTTATACACTCTTTGGTCACCTCTTATCTCAACTATTGCAACCTTCTCCTTGCTGGTCTCCTCTTCAATCTGTTCAGAACAATGCTGCGCAGCTAATCTTCCATCAGCCCCAATACACTCATATAACCCCTCTTCTGAAATCACTTCATTGGCTCCCCTTCTGTTTCTGTATCCAAATTCAAACCTCTCCTTCTGACCTATAAATGCATTCACTCTACTGCCCCTCACTACCTTTCCTCTCTCCCTACACCCCTCCACTTGAACTCCACTCTTCCTCTGGCTTTCTTCTCTCTGTGCCCTTGTCTTCCACTGCCAATTCAAGGTTTCAGTCTTTTCATCTTGCTGCTCCTTATGCCTGGAACAAAGTTCCTGAAATTATTAGTCACCTCTCCCCATTTCAAATCCATGCTAAATGCTCACCTCTGAGGCTGCTTTTGGATCCAAATCCCTTGTTCTCCTTGCGTCTCCTTTCCCTATTTGAACCCCTTGTTTCTCTTATATTGTACTTTCTGTCTTGATTAGATCGTAAGCTCTAACAAGCTGGGCCCGTCTTCTATATGTTCTTGTATAGTGCTGCATATACCGTGTAGCGCTATATAAATGATTAATTGTAGTAGACCATTGTGACAAGGAAGCTTATCAGGGCCCAGGAAACAAGCATAAAGGGGGGGAATTTACCCTTATCAAAGGACCTGTATTGCCAGGTCAGAGATACAAAACCTCAGTTGTACCTAGAAACCAGATTGTACCAGGCTGCAATAGGTTGCAGAGTGTCCCTAGTGGTGAGAAGGAGGGGGAAAGCAAGCTCAGGGTAAGGAACCCTTACGTCACTGACTTTCCCAATTGCTCAGCTGCCAAGAGGCAGACTGATTTACAACACACGAGAGGAGAAAGGACAGGGTTAGAGCCCGGGAGGTTTAAAGCTAGGACAGAATATTCAGGAGGAGGGAGGAGAAGGAGTAGGAATGCCTACTGGAGGAGAAATGGAGCTGAAGCCCTGAGAACCAAGAGCCCATGCTGGAGGACAAGACAGGGAAGCTCAGATACATGCTGGCCAGAATATGAGGGAGGAACCACTGAACCAAGCCTTGACCCAGGTATGAGTTTTGGAAGCCTGTCTGATTGGGGGCATTACAGATTTGCTGGAGACAGCGCTTGTCCTAATGGGAGGCAGGCAGCTAAGCCCCCTGAGCCAGAAGTAGAACCCAGGAATTAGTTCTAGAAGAGGATGATTCTTACATGGCCTGTTCTTTATGCCAAACTGCCAAGCACAAAGAAGTCCTGAGAGGGAATACATCATAAGGGAACCTTCCAGAGTCCAGTACCCTAGAGAGCCTGTGTGTGAAAAGGAAAGGTTCTTTGAAAAGGAAAATATTTGTGCTGAGAATGTGTGCAGCTGCTCAATTGTTTGCTCATTGACCAGCTGAAGTCAGTGCAGTGCAGAGCTTATGCCGTACTCACGGTAGATTTAAGAAGTTTCTTTTGGAAGGGAAAAGAGAGCTGTTTATGTGAAGCTGATATTTTTGGTTTTGTTTTAAACAGCACTGCTAGGCACGTTTGCTAGCAGTGGCTGTGGAAAGGACTTTCTGCTTTGCATTGAAAGACATTACAAGCTGTTTGTGCTTAAGTTCAGTTATATCCTGCTGTACTAAATATAATCCTGGAGAAGAAATCCAATAGGTGACAATTTGTGAACCTTATTTGCGTTTACCTCATAAATAAATTCTGTCAATGCCTTAACCCTCGACCAACTACAAAAGAGTGGTTTTCTGCCTAAAAGTCAAGTGTAACCTGACTGGACTACCTCTCCTATGGTGCACTTCAAAGTCAGTCAGGCACATTGCTGAAGTGGTGGAATCTGCTATAACAAGCACGCCCCTCCACACTGCTGTAAGGGGCTATGGGTGTGACACCATGGAGAGAGTGATTTTCCAAGGGAAGGAGTGTTTTATTGGGTGGATTTCCAATACTGGCTTATCTACAACTTGCTGGGTTTTTTTCCCCCTAGGGTAGACCTGGTCCAAAAGGAATACCTGGATCTGCTGGACCCATAGGAGAACATGTAAGTACACACACTCAACTAATTCTGCTCATTTCAGATATTCACCAGAAATACAACTGAAGATGAGTTGGAACAGTTTGATTCAATCTATGGTATTTTTTTTCTTCTTTCTTCCCACCCATTCCTGTTCATGGCCTACGCCCCTCCCATTCTTATTGATATTTTTGATTCCCTGTTGATGCTCCTTCTCTCGGGTCTTTATTTTAAGTTAATCAGGGTTGGAAACCACCTTTGAATATCAGGTGCTGTAGACTTACTGTGCAGAAGATAGGATTAGCAATCAACTTCAGTCGCTCCTTGCCAAGAAAACCTAGGGGCTGGGTCACCAGGACTCAGCATTGAATGTGAACTTTGTAACTCCTGGGCCACTCTCTGGTGGCAGGGGCCATTAAATGAGCCGTGCTCCTGGGGGGTCCTTTCCTAAAAGGGAGGCGGGGGAAAGATAATCTTTCAAGGCCCATAGACTTGTGGAAAATCCTCTTGCCAAGTTCTTGCAGAATCAAAACCACACCACACACCAGTTGGGTTTGCTCTGAGCAAAACATGGTTTATTGGGATACTTGATGCTGTTGAATAATTAGGCAAATGGTATATCAGAATTTTGTGCAGTCCATACAGAAATAAAGAAGTTGAAACAATCCAGAAGTTTACAAGTTAAGCACTATCATGTAGTAAGGGCTCCTTCACCAGCCGTTCTCGAGCAAAGAACACACTCTTGTCTTTCTCTATTTCGGCCCCAGGTCAGCTTAGGGCAGCCCTTTCTCCTCAGTAGGACAGTTGTACTTCTCTTCCTGAAACTACTGCAGAGGCTGCTAGAAAGGTATTCGGAAGAGAGTTTCCACTTGTCTCGCACTTCCTTGTGACTCTAAACAAGCCATTTTCTGACATGGCAGATGGATCTAATGCTCTTTTCACCAACTTTAGTTTCTGCTCCTCTTATTTTCCAGTTCTCCTTGGATTTAGAGACTCCTGGTTCTCGGTGCCCAAGAATTTCTCACTTTTCAGTCTCTTGCACAAGGTAGAAGGGAAAGAAGATCCAGAGTTGGCTTTTGTTTGTTTGTTTTTGCCTCTGTTTGCCAAGCCTTTCTTCAATCTACTTCCAGTCACACCTTGCCAAGAAAACCCAGAGGCTCTTGGGTTGCCAGGCGTCAGCACTGGCTCTCTGGCATACATTGCATTTTTTTGCCTCTGAAGGCATCTCCCACTAGGGTGTGTGTCTAAAATACAACACACTCCTCATCTCTGACATCAGTATCAGGGGGTACTTGCATGACTTTGACAGCCTTAGACTTCTATTTCAGTTTTGCTCAAGAAGAAAACCTTAGCTAATATACCTGTCAGGCAATGCTGATGACTCTGTAAGGGGTTAATTGTTGAGATCTGCCCGTGGATCAAGCTGTCCTCAGTGCTGTTCTTCCTGATCTATTCCAGGGGATGCCTGGACATGATGGTCGAGATGGAAGTCCTGGAATTGATGGTGAGAAGGTTTGTACTCCAGTCAAAACATGTTCAGACCCGCTAAATGGCTGGGCAGCGTGCTGGGGACAGAGCTCTCTGTACGAACAGGCGATTTGTTTGGGGAGCTCTGTTCGTGGGAGGGAGGGGTGGAGTCTAGCTGAGTTAACCGGGTATGTGGGCTGAGCATTCGGCCGATTAGAATCAGGGTCCGGCCTGCACATCCAGGCTGTAGACCAGATTCTGATCCCGTAGGCAATGTCCCAGTTCTGATCAGCTGTACAGGGGCTGGACCGCCAATACAAAATCTGCCTCTAAACTGTGCAGTTAATAAGACTGAATAAGCCCCATTTTACATAGAATGTTGTGGCAGAGCCTTTTGCAAATTCACACGTGTTGGCCAACATGTGCAACGAGTGTAAGCATTTCAGAAAAAAGCATGTTCAAAAAGGCCCGGATCAGTCGGGACCTTGCACGTGCATGCACCATCATCCACATGGGCAGATACCGATCTCCACTGTATGCTTGCATCTGCTGGTGCTTTCACGTGTACATAAGGAGCTAAATGAAATAATTGTTTTAAATAACATTTTCAGGTGGTGTTAGATGCCACAGAGGTTACCCCCCAAGGTGCAAACGGTCAGGGAGCTGGCACTTGCTTGCAGAGGCTGCAGAGAAATGAATATATAAACGGCCCCCACACGCCCTGCCCCATGAATATATAAACGGCCCCCACACACCTTGCCCCATGAATATATAAACGGCCCCCACATGCCCTGCCCCATGAATATATAACGGGCCCCCACACGCCCTGCCCCATGAATATATAACGGGCCCCCACACGCCCTGCCCTGCCCCATGAATATATAACGGCCCCCCACACACCCTGCCCATGAATATATAAACGGCCCCCCATACGCCCTGCCCCATGAATATATAACGGGCCCCCACATTCCCTGCCCCATTAATATATAACGGGCCCCCACATGCCCTGCCCCATGAATATATAAACGGCCCCCACACACCCTGCCCCATGAATATATAAACGGCCCCCACACGCCCTGCCCCATGAATATATAACGGGCCCCCACACGCCCTGCCCCATGAATATATAACGGGCCCCCACACACCCTGCCCCATGAATATATAACGGGCCCCCACACGCCCTGCCCTGCCCCATGAATATATAACGGCCCCCCACACACCCTGCCCATGAATATATAACGGGCCCCCACACGCCCTGCCCTGCCCCATGAATATATAACGGCCCCCCACACACCCTGCCCATGAATATATAAACGGCCCCCACACACCCTGCCCCATGGGTAAACAGTGACTTTCTGAACGTTCACATGTTTCTACACTATATAATTTCAGGGATCTGTGTGGTCAGAGGGGATCAGCCGCACTCGGCCGTCCTGTATGTTGTAGTAGCGGTGGGAGGGTGCGCGGGTGGCAAACCTCTTGTCCTGATCCTCTGCCTCTTCACAGGGAGACACCGGCCATGGCGGAACTCCTGGGGAAAAAGGACCAAATGGACTTCCTGTGAGTATTCGGATCTTTCTTGCGGCGCAGTTTCTCCAAATGGGTTAATTTTGCACATATCATGACAGTTATGAACCACACTTTTAAGCCAAGGTATGTGGAGTGTGATCTCAGTCTCTCAAATGTACTGCTAATGCTCAGCGTAGTACTTGCATTGTGGCAAAGACGATGATGACTTCTACTTACCATTTTGTATAGCACTACAAGGCGTGTGCAGTGCTGCACATATAGATGTAAGAGACAAATAAATACATACATGTATGCATGCGTTCTGATCTCCTTAATACTTTTCCTCTTATCTCTCCCTACACCCCTCCTCGGGAGCTCTGCTCCTCTGGCAGATGCCTTTTATCTGTGCCCTTCTCTGCCACTGCCAACTCCAGACTTCGTTGATTGCATCTTGCTGCTCCATATTCCCGGAACAAACTATCTGAGTCTGTGCATCAGGATCCTTCTCTAGCCCTATTCAAATCCAGGCTGAAAAATCGACCTCTTTGAGGTTGCTTTTGGACCCTGATGCCCTTCTCTCTGTTGTTCACCACTTAGGTGTATATCTTACCTTATTCTGGTCCCCAGTTTTGTCTTGTTCTTCTTCTTGATTAGATGGATGAGCAGGAATTGTTTTTCTATACCGTTTAGTCAGTAAACTCATAACTCGAAACTTACATAGAATGAAGAACTTAGTATAACTTCAATAAAATTTAAACGTAATTATTACATGGTTTAAAGAACTTATATTCTCCTCACATCTGTATATAAGTTTGGTGCTGGGGGGGAGAGTATTAGTCTTTGAAGTGTTCTCTGAATAGGTGTGTTTTCAGTTCCTTGCAGAATAATGAGAGCTTGGTAGTGTTAATTCTGGGGAGTGTGTTCCATAGGTCTAGGCAGGGCATACATTGAGAAGACCCTTTTCCGTGTTTCTTGGTTACATTTTGTTAACTCACTTGGTAGGGCTAACACGTTTTGCATGCATTTCCTTGATTCTCTGGTCTCAGTAGCTTTTTGAATTGTGGATCTCCAGCATGGTGCAAATAGGTTGTGGATAACTTTGAAAATGATTATTATTTTGTATTGGATCCGGCTTGCTAATGGTAGCCAATGTAATTTCTTAAGTATTGGTGTGATGTAGTCAGTTGTGGGGGGGGGGGGTGTTTTGTTTTTGCTCCTATAATAATACTAGCTGCTGTGTGCTATGCTAGTTGTAACTGATGAAGGTGTGTTTGGGGAGACCTTTGTAGTATGTTATTACAGAAATCTAGATGAGGGCAGATCATGGTCTGGTATGCTGTTCGGAAGTCTTCTCTTAGAAGGGTCAGAGGTTCTTTAGGATCCTGATTTTATTGTAAATAGCTTTTGTGGTTTTGTTGATGTGTGATGAGCATAACACTAGATCAGCATTTAAGTATTGTACTTTTTATTTATCTCCAGCTCTGCATTATTGTCTGAGGGCTTGGGTGGTGTAAATATTTTGGTTTTGACCAGGTAGAAGACTTTGGCCTTCTTGAGGTTGATTGTGAGCATGTGGTCTGTTCAGCCATTGTACTATTTCATTGAAGTAATTTTAATATTTTGCTCTGCTCTGGGTTGGACAGGTTGTGTGGTGTGTATAGCACAATGTCGTCAGCATATACATGGTAGTTGGAGTATGCTGCTTATGGGTTGTATATATATTGAATAGTACTGCTGATAGTGCAGATCCTTGCGGTATTCCTTGGTTGCTTATATGGCGTAAATTTTCTTGTTCCTACTTTTACTTGTTAGACAGGTATGATTGGAACAATTTAAGAGGTATTCCTCCAATTCTGATGGAACTTAGCCTTTCTAGGAGAAGGTTATGTGGGATGGAATCAAAGGCTGATGTTATATCGATGAATATTAGAATAAAATCCTTGGATGGGTTTAGTTGTTCCCCTTTATGAGGGTGTCCATTAGTGAGGTCAGTAGTGTTTCAACTCCATGATGCTGTTTGAATCCATGTTGTTGGTGGTCAAGTGGAGCATGGTTGTTGAGATGGTTCTCTAGTGCTGTAGTACTACCTTTTCAATCATTTTTGCTAAGAAAGGTAGGCTATATATTGGTCTGTCTTTCATGTCTGCAGCATTGCTTTTTTATATTGGGCATACAGATGTGATTTTTAATTGTTCTGGTAGGTATCCTTGCTCAAGGGATGATTGTGTTAGCCTGTGGATTAAGGGGGATAATTCAGATCTGGTTAGTTTTATCCAGGTGACCAGGCAGGGGTCGAGTGCAGATGTGGTGATAAACTGCTTGAATATTATGTATTCTGTATTTTCATTTGTTGTTGAGTCAAAAGTGTGCCATTGTGTTGGTAGTTGAATTTGCTCTGGAAGACGTTTGCTAGTGTTTGTGGATCCGGTGTGCTGTCTGTATTATTTTTATTGTAGCCCTTTGTGAGTGAACAGACACTATCAAATAATTCCCTTAGACGGTTCATGGAACTTTGACTAAGTTTAGTATGGTATAGTTGCTTTTGAGTATTGATTTGGTTGCGGTATTGTTTTAGTTTGCTTGTTGTAACTCGTTTGGTCTTCTTTGATTTTGTTCGTCTCTATTTCCGTTCAATTTTTCTAAGTTGTCTTTTTATGTTCCTCAGTTCTTTAGTGTGCCAGACTTCATTCTGTTTGTCTTTGTTTCTAGGTGTGTTTTTCTGAAGGGACTGTTGCTGCTTTGGTCATAACTTTGTTCCATGTGTGTATTAATATGTCGAGGTCTGCTGAGTCTTGGTGGAGCTGGAGGGTAATTTCTTTTAAGAAAGTTGTTTGTCAAAGCATTTGAATCTTCATGTCTTTGTGTTAAGTTATTGAGTTGTTCAGTTTTTATGTTTTTGTTACTTGGTATGGTCAGTATGCTAAGGTCCGACCAAGGCACATGTTGCATTTGTGGTGGTGGTGTAATATTTATTTATTTAATTGCTTTTCTATACCGCACTATTTATTATCAGCGCGGTTTACAGGAAACGTATTTGTGCAAAGGGGGCAGTTCAATGCACTTACAATAAACAAGGTAAATAAACATGGATAACAGGTTAACAGGTAACAACTATTTACAATTTAGTATGCAGACTTTTACACCTATCTTGTTGGTAAGTACAGTTGATACGGCAATGTTAATCATGTCCTTAGGGGTGACGTCTAATATGTTTCCTTTTGTATGTGTTGGCTTGTTTTACTATTTGCTGGTAGTACAGTGCAGTCAAGACCTCAAGGAATGTGGTTTCTTGTTTTGTTGAGAGTCGAGAGGTTGAAGTCTCCTAGTAATGTTAGATTTTTGTATTGGAATGTGTTTTTACAGACAATCTCAAGTATTGTTGCGAGGTCTTCAGTGTTTGTTGTTGGTGATCTACACACTAAGCTGATTAGTGAGTGATTTGTTTGCTATTAATAGTATATCTGTTGCATCTGTATTTATAGTTTCTACTGTTTGGAATCCAAGGTTTGATTTTAGTACTATAAGTACTCCACCATCCCTTCTGCTGATTCTTGGGCAGTTATAGCGATTCGTAATTTGGCATTTTTAGTTGGTTTGATAGTACTGTGTCATCTTTGGAAAGCCATGATTCTGTTATACATAGGATATCAAGGCTGTTATCCTTAATGCAATGTGATCAGTGGTACCTTGTTCCTAGCAGAGTGAGTGTTTTTTATAAGTGCATATTTTAGTTGTATATATTTGTCATTTCTGCATTTGTTGCCTGGGTTACCCTGGTGGGTGATTGTATTTTTGCCATCTGCTGCTGTCTGGTTTGTTAGGTCTGTGCTTTCCGGATCTGTGTAATATTGGGATGATATTGCTGGTGTGTGTCAGTCCCTCGCAAAGGTTGATCAGTATAGTGAGACCAAATGTAGTCGGGGTATATGGTTGCCAGCTGTGCATCTCAGGATTGGTACGTTTGGAAGGAAGTGTAGTGATTGGGTGCGTTGCAGCTCAGTGTTTCAGGTGATCTCTACGATCTAATGTGCTTTTTATTTATTAATTTCGGGTACAGGTTTGTTAGGTGTTTCTCACCGATAT
Organism: Ichthyophis bannanicus; assembly: GCA_033557465.1. Taxonomy (NCBI): domain Eukaryota; kingdom Metazoa; phylum Chordata; class Amphibia; order Gymnophiona; family Ichthyophiidae; genus Ichthyophis; species Ichthyophis bannanicus. The sequence continues at coordinate 127,690,662 of CM066049.1, forward strand.
TTGTTGGCACTTTTCTATAGGAGTTTTTGTGGTCCTGGAAAATGTGGTCGGGAATTACAGCAGTTTGCAGACACGTTGGTCTGTGGTTGAGCAGCTTCTCCAGTATTTATTTATTTATTTATTTATTTAACAGTTTTTATATACCGTCTTTCTACTAGTCAAGACAGTTTACATGGAACATTAGTACAGTATATTACAACTGTTTACATGGAACAATTAAAACAATGTAGATAAATAAGGTTACAGTAACTGTATAAAAAAAACTTAGAATTAAGAGTAACAGTAGTAGGGTTAATACATAGAGAAATGTAGAGGATAGCTAACTGATTAGGGTAACTATTTACATTGAATAAATTTGAGTAACTTGGTTGCATACGGTTTTGTGTAGAATTGGAGTGGATTGGGTAGTGAAGTGGGTCATGTGGGTCATGAGATGAAGATTTATGGTGGGGAGGAAAAGTGCTCTATAAAGAGAAATGTGCTCTATAAAGAGAAATGTTTTAGTATGTCTGCAGTAGCCTCCACCGTGTCATTCTCTTGGGTTTCTGATGTAAGGTGCAATATCGGATGGTGGGTGGCAGTGAAGGGGGAGTACTGTCTTGTGGCTGGGGAACTCTGGGGCCACGCTTAAGGACTCTTTGGTGAAGCCCTTGGGCACGGCCTGCCAGGCACAGGTACGCCTTGTGGCTCCCCAAGTTTAAATCTCTGCTCAATCGGATGGTTGGCTGCAGAAGGGGGAGGAGCTTACCTCCTTACTCTCTCCCTCTGTTGCTCGTCTGCTGGCGGTGATGCTGCCCCCGATGTCGACATGCCTTGTGGCATTACTTATAGGTCAGTAAAAGTTTGAACTGGATGTGGAAACGGATAGGGAGCCAATGAAGAGTGGTGACATGAGCATAGCAATGTTGGCTGAAGATTAGCTGTGCAGCTGAGTTTTGAACAGATTAAAAGGGGGAGAGAAGATTCAGAGGGTGACCAGAGAGGAGCAGTAATCAAGACTGGAGGTGACTAGAGAATGGATAAGGGTCTTAGAACTGTGTCCAGCAAAATTCATCCTTTCCTTTCTGATGTGTTATAGAAAGAAACAGGTTTTAGCTGTCTGTTGGATGTGTGCAGAGAAAGAGAGGGTAGAGTCAAAGATGACTACAAGGTTGCGAGCAGAGGAAACAGGCAGGAGTACAGCATATCCACAGAAACAAGGGAAGAAGAAGGAGAGGTGGGTTTAGGAGAAAAGATAAGGAGCTCAATTTTGGCCATGTTCAGTTTCAGATAGTGGTGAGACATCGAAGCACTAATTTTAGTTAAGCAGGCAGAGATCCAGGTCTTGATTCCTGGAGAGATTTCAGATGCAGAGAGGTAGATCTGAGAGTCATCAGCTTCGAGATGGTAGTGAAAGCCACGGGAGGAGATGAGCGTACCAAGGGACTGAGCGTAGAGAGAAAAGGAGAGACCCAAGACAGAGCCCTGGGGTACACCAACCGAAAGCGGGATGACGTAAAAGTGAGGTGGGAGATAGCAGAAGAGAACCGCCTTCTGGAGTTCATAGGATGGTAATTTATCAGGTTCATAGATCTCCTGGTTTTTCTGTTTGGCTCCCTATCCTATGAAATGTGCTTCCTAATGGACTGCAGTTGAAGCAAGACTTTAGTGTTTTTAGGTGGGATTTAAAAACTCAGCTTTTGAGAGTAGCATTGGGGGCTGATGGTGCAGTGTCATGGGATTGCAGTTATGTACTTCCTGGGGATGGTTTTCCTCCCATTTTAGTAGGGGGTTCTTTTGCTATCTTTTATATTTTTTTAAACAGTATTTGAGGTTGATAGTTGTAGGGGAAGGTTTGGGACTGTAGTTATGTATATTTTGTAAATACTATTTTTCTTATTGTTCATGGTTTTTACCCTTTTGTTTGCACCCCACTATGAGCTTCTGGAATACGTGGACTATAAGTGGAAATTACCTTGGGGTTACACGCCTAACTGTTCATGCCGCCTTGTCACTGTCTGCACTCTCATGTAGCCTGCATGTAGGCATGCTCTGGGCAGACTATGAGCAGAGTTGCAATTTATGCATGTGCAGTACTTCTGTTGCATATATTTACACCTACCCCTGCTTGGACATAAATGTCTGTAGCATCATTCTAGGCACAAAGTCAGCTGCTTTTTTCCTAGTATTTTATAAAGAGACACGGGCACCTATAGGATATGAAGATCAAGGCAATATGCTGAAGGAATCCAAGCGGAACATTGTATTGGGTGGTTGGTTCCTTTATGCCACTGATCGTGAGATCACAGGTGCCTGTAACCTCAGAATAGGGGCTACTTGGCCTTCACACATAGGCGTCCTTTATATAAAATTACCCTCCACATGCCCAACCCTTCAGTCAAGATGCTGCTGTTCAGTGAGCTTGTAAATTGATCTTGACAGAGTTAGACGAATAACTTTAGGATAGGTATCCTGTCTGACCAGACTTATCCAGCTAACTTTAACTCAGTAGTCTCTGCTAAGGTATCATCGAGACATTTCCTGGGTGCTTCTGGTGCCAGAGTTAAGCAGAAAATATTTTTTACATATAAAACCCTTTGTTTAAAAATACATCCAGAGTTTTAGGGAAGGAAAATTTTGGACTTAGCTCACGCTTTTTCAAGACTAGCTCAAGGCAAGTTTCATTCAGGTACTACAGGTACCTTCCTGTCCCCAGAGGGTTGACAGTCTACATTTGGTACCCAAGTCAAGATCACAAGGAGCAACACTGGGATTCAGGCTGGCTTCTGGTTCTCAGCCCTCAGCTCTAACCATTAGGCTACTCCACTCCTTTTAGGCCCAATAATTGCAGAAAGCTTAACTAAATTTGGCACTGGAAAGAAAAGAAATTGCTCATTCCAGTTCATCCCTCCAGTCACTCCAGATGAGTGGGTTATGCTCATGTACCAGCAGATGGAGACTGAGAACACAAGCTTAAAGTATAAGTAACCTGTGCCAACTGACAACAGCCAGTATTTCTCAGTCTCCAGCAGGTGGTGAGCATAGCCTGTGTACTCTGGTGCTGGATTTGGGCCAACGGCAGAACACTGTGGTGCTGGATCCCTCCCCCTTCTCCCCCACAAGCCTTACAGTATGCTCCTTCTGTCCTCCTCCCCAACCTTTGGGAGGGGGCAAGGGGTTGAGTGGGCTCCTGTGCCTTTAAGGCTTGGGGGGCAGAAACAGGAGCAAGCAGTGTGGTAGTCTGGCCGCTGAAACAACGTGTGGTCTTTTGGGGGGAGCAGCCACAGGGTAAGTCCAGGGATGGCACCGGGGGGGGGGGGGTGCAGATCTGCATAGGGGTGAGTCCACGGGCTGCGGAGCCATGGATCTCGGCCAGTGCATTGCATGTGGCAGCCGCAGGGCACAGCTTTCCGAAGTCGGGCTGTGCCGCGGTTGCCTCCAACAGACCACAGCTGCTGCAGATTGCTTCAGGGGAGGCCCAGGGGAGCAGGGTAGGTGTGTGTTAAGGTGCAAGATGGTGCTTCAGAGGCTGGCAGCGGTTCTGTAATTTGGTGGGAACTGCTGTCATTTTGAATACATTGGGTGCTGCAGATTTGGATGGAACTGAACCCCCTAGGCTGCAGCCCATGGCTGAATTTTCTCACAGGATGTCGGCTGAGTTGTCAAGGGGGGGGAATATGGGGTTTAGGGGCTCCCCCTTTTCTCATGCATTTATCCTTTTGCTCCACCAGGCTTTTCTCATGAAGCAGGGCTTGGTGAGGGGTCCCCGGCATCTGCTAAGTCTCCCTTAGGTAGGAGGCTGGGGTCTTCTACGGAGCCTAAGCGCCCACATACAGAGAGGTTGGAGGAGGATATGGAGCTAGGCTCAGTGAGGTCATTGGAATCCATGGACCTCTTGGAGGGGATGACAGACTTCCTGGAAGAACATTCTCAGGAGAAGTTGGAGGAGGGAGAGCTCCTGGTGGGACAGCGGTGTGGTTTTTTTCATTGGGATGAGCTACCCTTTCATTTTGAATTCCCTGGTGGCTTTGCAAATTGTGGAATAGCCTAAGTCTGAGCTCTTGGAGTCCTCAGAGGATCCAGTGATGGAGGGCATTTGCAAGCCCCCACAGTCCTTTCCAGTCCATAGGTCTTTGAAGGCGATGACTGCAGAGGAGTGTTCCACTCCTGATGCAGGCTTGCACGTCGGCGGAGTATGGCAAGGCTGTACCCAGTTCCCCCTGAGGAGAGGGAGAACTTTTGCTTGCCTTGAGTGGATGCAGTCGTGACAGCAGTTACTCATAAAACCACCATCCCGTGGAGGGTGGTGCGGCCCTAAAGGACACGAAAAACAGACATATGGAAGCTCTGTTTAAGCAAGCTTTGCTTTGTGTCGGTGCTGGCTTTGCTATATGTGGGGCTTACGTGGCTAGGGCCTGTCTCCAGTGTGTCTCCAGTAGTCTCAAAGGATTCCCGAGGAGACGATGGTGGATTTCATTGACCAAGTGGAAACCGCTAGGCTGGAGTCTGGGTCTGCCTTTTTGACAGGTCTGCTCTATGATTTAACAGAACGTTGGCCAAGAGGATGGCTATGGTGGTCTCAATGCGCTGGGTGTTGGGGTTGTACAACTGATCAGTGGTGTTGGTTTTTTTTCTGGGGATTATTTGGGGAAGGTTTCTATTTTTTTGTTTGGCTGTTTGTGTTCAACCCCAACATCATATATACAGGACCTACCTTAAACAAATTGCTCATGCCACCGTAAGAGCATGGAAAAATTTTTATTTATCTTGCCAGGTCTGTAACATCACAAGCTTTATTTTTGATTTATAAGGTACAAATTTCAATATCAATCCATTGTATCATTACATCTATAACAAGCAAAGCACCTGACAAAAGGTCCTGGGACAGAGAGCCTTACTCCAGTGAGATCAGCTACCGTCTGTCTATTTATCAAAATTTCTTCTCCATATTTATATTCATTTTCAGGCTCAAATTGCTGATACATAGATTTCCTTTCTGTTTCTTATTCTCCATTATTTCAAGCAAATTTGCTTCTCAATCTTTAACCCTCTGTTTTCTCTGTGGCATCCTGTCTCTCCATTCTCACTTGCCTTCTGCGAGCCATGTTTCCTGCAGATAAACTGTAGATATTGATGTTCGTTTTCCTTGTTTACGTTCCCCTTTGTTCATACAAGAGGACCAGGTGACAGCCTTTCATTAGCTGTACAGCGTTCAGAGCCTCTCATTGTGTCAGCTCTCTGGGACAGGATATTAGCTCATTTCATTGCTCAATCTTGCTGATTTTGCAGTTTCAGTGTGAAAAAGTCAGAGCAAGCTGTTTCTTAGGCCTGAGCTATAGACGTTAGCACAAGATGGAAGACAGTATTACCTGAAGAGGGATTCATTTTCCTTCAGTGGATGTAGCCTCTAAGGCACGGCTTAGCAAGTTCCCCTTCACAGGGAAGTTGCAGTTTCAAGAGGACTTCGAAAAACTGGTCAAGGATTTGGGAGACTCCAAGGTGCCTAAGATGCCAGAAGATAAGCCCCAAGGGGCTGGTAGAGTGGTCCCCATGAGGGGCTGTGATCTGGATTCTTGCAGGTTTCAGCCTGCTCAGGTGATGAATCCAAAGAGATCCTATTCCTACAGCAGGGCTCAACCTTTTGTGGGACTCCTGTGGAGGCCAAGGAGGGGCCTCAGGAGCTCCTGAGACCACCAAGTCTTCCCAAGGAAGGTGTGGGGGCCTTGGTGGAGATCCAGCCTGTGGATGGTAACCTGCAATGGTTCTTTTCTACTTGGGCCCAGATTACATCAGACACTTGGGCGCTGAATGTGATCAGAGATGGGGTTCTAGAGTTCATCAGGCCCCTTCTGGATGCCTTTATGATCTTGCCATGAGGGATCATCTGCTTTCTGCTTATTTCCTTCAGTTACTCTGATTGGTGCACCCTTAAACCATTCTCTGGCGTCTGACGTCAGTTTGTTGGAAGGGCTATATAATACCTTAGTCCCACTGTAGGCCTCGGTTGCGGGCGTTTCTCTGTTGGCATGTGCTCTGAAGGGGCGTATCCAAGGGGGCAGGCTCTGCCCCTTTGGAGCCCTTCGGAGCCCGTGAGGAGGAGGGGGGGGGGGGTTTGGTTTCCTTGGCTATGGGGAAGCGTCAGAAGATCATCATTTACCCAGAGGTTAATAAGGTGATTAAAGTGGTTGGCACCATGGACTCCCATGTTAATGTGCTTTCTGGGATGGATTCGTTGGGGCAACCACCTGAACCTGATGCTTCAGCTTTGACTGTGAGTACAGATTTGGACCCCCCCCCCCCCTTCCCTCCTGCATTGGGTTTAACCCGGCCCTCTCCAATACTGTCTGTAGAAGCCAAGTCCTCTTCACCTTTTGTTAAGTTTAGAGGAGGTCTCTGGTTCATCCCTTCCCCCAGAGGTACCTTCTGTTGATAATATTGAAGAGACTTCTTTTCATTTTGTTCCTCTACCTCTTCCTATTGAATGTTCCGGGATTTCTGTTGACCTGCCTGCCCCTGCGCAGGAAATTTCCCTCTGTGACGTATCGGAAATAGTTTCACAAACTGATCCTCTCATTGCCATCATCTTTAAAGCGCGTCTCTGACTTCAAAAGAGGTTGTGGTTAAAATGGCAGAGTATGAGAATGTGATTTCCACTTTGGGTTCCCGGAATAGGAAAATTGGATTGCAGGTTTTGAAATTAAAAGCAGCGTGTGCTACATCTGTGCAGGACTCTTTATTATTGCATAGGAAGTTTGAGATGTTTGAAAATTACCACGCTTTGAACTTGGCAGTTATTGAATTTCCTCCGGACCCACTATCTATCGCCCCAGATTTTGTTTTATAAATATCTGAAAGAGGTTTTGCTTCTTCCAAATCCAGAGTTGATTAAATTTTCTAAATTGTATTATGTCCCTTTAGGGAAGGAGTCAGCTGCGGCAGATGGTTTTGGGTTCCAGTGGGGAAATGGATCAATTAAATCCGGGTGTGAGTTTAGATATCTCTGCTTATCTTGAATCCTCTGTGGAGGAGATTTCCTCTCAGGGAACATTGCTAGTTAAGTTTATCTCCCATCACGCCTAAAATAGTATATTGCGTTTATACTTCATCAAGAAAAATGAGAAATTTTGTGGACAGGCGATACAGATTTTCCCGGATGTCTCAAAAACACAATTGCGTAGAAAGGCCCTTTTGGGGCTGAAACCTCATGTTTTGGCACTGGGGGGTTTCTTTCTTTTTGAAATATCCATGTTTGTTATGATATCAAGGTGTTAACTATGTATTTTTTGATTCAGATCAGTTGGAACAGTTTCTTCAAGGAAAAGAGTAATGTGTTGCATTTTCTTTGGGTATAATTGTTTTAGGGCTCATTCTATCCCAGACTTCTAGCCCCTCTGTATGTCCGGTCTAGCCCCGCGGGATCAGAATCGCGATCAGTCATGTACATGCAGGCCGGGACTGCATTTCAGTCTGGCCTACACATACATGACAAGCCCAACTAGCTCAGGGCTTTTAAATGGAGCCACGGCGCCATGGTGTCCAGTTGCCATGGCACCGTGGCTTCATTTAAAAGCTGTGATGCCGGCCTCTGGAAAAGAAAAAGGCTTATTCCCTGCAACCTGACCCCCGATCTGGCCTCCTAAGGCCAGGGTCAGGCTGCGTGGAATGTCTTCTGGGCGCCCCGGCATGTAAAAAAAAAAAAAAAACATCCCCGCACATATCGCCGGCCCTGGATATACAGGGCCGACAAGAATTGGCCCTGTACGTCCAGGGCCGGCAACTGCCCACTGCCTGCCTAGACTCCTTCCCTGCCCCCCCCCCCCCGGCGGGGAAGTTAGACGCCGGCAGAGGAAGGCATGGGACGTCCATCCCCGCTATTCGTGGCACAGAATAACCCCCTTTGGGTACAGGAAATGTTTTAGTGGCTGCTTATATATTTTTTCTGGGATACTGTATCAATCTTATGTTTATACAGTATGGTGTCCTCCTTGATGTGGGCTGGTTTATATGTTTAAATAGTTCTTTTATTTTCTGTACATGTTAAATGAAAAAATACAAAATTTAAAAAAAAAAAAAAAATCTTGCCGTGCCGGGGCTTGGGTTGTGGAAGAGACACTTAAGCATCTGTCGCAGCAAGAGGCACTTGCACCGGTTCCTCAAGGCGACTGGGGCTTGGTCAGAATTCCATCTATTTTGTGGTGCCCAAGAAGGAGAGGTCTTGGCATCCTATTCTTGATCTGAAAGGGATCAACAGGGCCCTGAAGGTCCCGCGCTTCCACATGGAAACCTTGCGTTCAGTAATAGTGATGGTGTGACGGAGAGTTTCTGACCTCTCTGGATTTGACTGAAGCTTGCTTATTTCCATCTGCCCTGATCACCAGCGGTTTCTGCAATTTGTGGTACCAAGGGGCATTTTCAGTTTTAGGCTCCAGCCATTGCGCCTCAGGTGTTTTACCAAGGTCATGTTGGTAGTGGCGGTGGACTTACGAAGCAAGGGGTCCTCATCCATCCATACTTGGAAAATTGGATGATTTGGGCCACGTCGTTCCAGGAGAGTCTCCAGGTGATGGCTCTGGTGACCAGGCATATTCAGGATTTAGGCTGGGTAATCAACTTGGGTAGGGTTAAATGGCCAATTTTCCCAATGGAAAAAGGTGAATAGTGGAGTAGCGCAGGGATCTGTGCTGGGTCCGCTGCTTTTTGACATATTCATAAATGACCTAGAAAAGGGAATAATGAGGGAGGTTATCAAATTTGCAGATGACACAAAACTATTTAAAGTTGTTAAAACCCAACAGGATTGTGGAAAATTGCAAGAGGATCTTGATGATAGATTGGAAGACTGGGCATCCAAATGGCAGATGAAATTTAATGTGGACAAGTGCAAAGTTATGCATCTAGGAAAGAACCCAAACTATGGTTACACAATGCAAGGTTCCACATTAGGAACCACCACCCAGGAAAAAGATTTGGGCATCATTGTGGATTACATATTAAAACCTTCCGCCCAGTGTGCAGCAGCGGCCAAGAGAGCAAATAGAATGCTAGGTATCGTAAGGAAAGGAATGGAAAATAAAACAAAGGATATTATAATGCCTCTGTATTTTTCCATGGTGCAACCGCACCTTGAATATTGTGTGAAATTCTTGTCGCCGTATCTTAAAATGGATATAGCATTATTAGAAAAGGTACAGATTAGAGCCAACAAAATGGTAAAGCTGATGGAAGGATACTCCTATGAAGAGAGGCTAAAAGGTTTAGGACTCTTCAACCTGGAAAAGAGATGGCTGAGGGGAGATATGATAGAGGTCTATAAATTAATGAATGGCGTGGAACGGTTAAACGTAGATCGATTGCATGTCCCCTAGTCTTTTTATATTCTGATGATGTAACAATGAAGCTACAGGGTAACCTATTTAAGACTAAACTCTGGAAATTGTTACCAGAGGATGTAGTAAAAGCTGTTAGTGTAGCTGGGTTTAAAAAAAGGTTTGGACAAGTTCCTGGAGGAAAGGTCCATAAACCATTATTACGAAGGGACCCAGGATATCAATGCTTGACCCAGTACAAGCATTGAGGAACCTGAATCTTTTGGGGAGACTGCTAGGTACTGAAGACCTAGCTTGGCCACTGTTGGAAACAGAATACTGGGCTTGATGGACCTTGGTCTGACCCAGTATGGCATAGCTTATGCTCTTAAAAGCGGGCTGGAGCCTTCTCAATCCCTGGAGTATCTGGGGATTTGGCTTGACATCCAGAAGGGCATGGTTTTTCTCCTAGAAAGCAGGATTGTGAAGTTGCAGGCCCAGGTGCTTGAGTTGAGGAGGATATCCTGCTTGCAGGTGTGCAACTACCCTCAGGTGCTGGAAGGCTTGGATACTAAGTAGCTGTTTTGACAAGTCCTGACGCAGCCAGGCAAAAGAGTAAGCAAAACTTGAGACGGCTATTTGTCATACAGCGAATTTCTTTTCCCTCGATTGGGAGAATCACTGGTGTTGCAGCTAAGTGGGGGGTTTTTTTCATTTGATTTAAATGCATTTAAAAATTTGTAAAAAAAAATACACAAACTGCATATTAAGGCTGATGATTGATATAAAGAGGTGTCATCAAGGTGTTTCCTATGGTAGGCATATAAATAAATTGCCATCATTTGGTCATTAGCCCTAGTACTGAGGCCTTTATTTTACCCAGTGATCTCATAAATGGGGGGGGGGGGGGTCAGATGATATTGACATCTGATGTTTTGGAGGAAATATCTCCTATTATTATAGTGTGCTTCAGACGGTGTAATTCATTATAATTTACTTCCCATTTTCTTTTGCAGAATAATTTGGTGTGAGGGTATTTTAAAGTTTCTGTTTTGTTTGGTAGGGCTCTATAGCAGCCATATTGGACGTGGGCAAGGTTACATATGTGGACTCTTCAGATGGACTTGCTGTTAGGTGGTCGTCTCAATTGCAGCCCATGGAGGTTTGCCTTCCACTTCGGGCGGAGGCCCAAACAAGTTTGAAGTGGTGGGTGAATTCTGAGAGGCTCACAGCAGGGATGCCTCTCGAATCTCCGGACTGGGTAGTTGTGACCATGGATGCCAGCCTGTCCAGCTGGGGTGGACATTGTCTATCTCAGGTGGCTCAGGGCAGATGGAACAAAGAGGAGAGTCTGTCAGTCAGTCGTATGGAGACCAGGGCAGTGTGTCTGACCTTGGAGGTATTCCTTCCACTTCTGAATCACAAGGCAGTGTGAGTGCAGTCACACAATTGCAGGACAGCACTCAGAGCTCGACTATAGCGGCAGAGGCGATTCCGTTACTACAGTGGGTGGAGGCCCACTTTCTGGTGTTCTCAGCTGTCAATGTTGCCGGGAAGAAGAATGTCCAGATGGATTATCTGAGTCCCAATTCTCTGGAACCCGGGGAGTGGGCTCTGGAGTCAGCATTCCAGCGGATTGAGGATCACTGGGGTCAGTTAGCGATGGACCTGATGACATCTCTAGCAAATGCCAAGATCGGCTGATTTTCAGCTGTTGCAGGATGCATATATCCGAGGGATTGGATGCCCCAGTTCAGCCTTGGCCAAGTGCAGATCTACTTTGTATTCCCACCATGGCCTCTGATCGTTCAGGTCCTGCAGCGGATAGAGTCCCATAGGGGGCGAGTGGTGCTGAATGCACCAGACTGGCTTTGACGTTCTTGGTATGCAAATCTGGTGTGGCTGCTAATAGCGGAGCCATTTCTCTTGCTGGCAGAGGTGGACCTGGTGTGGATGCTGGACATGGGTTGGTTCTTGCTTATGGCTTGGCTGCGACGCAGAAGCTATTCATCTCAGGTCATCGATACCTTACTGTAGGCTTGAAGGCGATCAACGTTCTTGGCCTATGAGCAGGTCTGGCACATTTTTGAGGCTTTGTGCCGAGAGTGGGGTGCCCGGTGCCCTCAGGCTTGCGGGCCCACTCCCCACAGGCTCAAGCATCATCTTGGGTGGAGTTTGGTCTGGTTTCCCCTCAGGACATTTGTCAATCAGCGGCGATGTGATCATCTCTTCATTCCTTTGTGTGACATTACTGTCTGGATGTGCAGGCTCAACAGGATGTGACTTTTGGGACCAGGGCGTTGCAGGCCGGTATCTTTGTTCCCACGTGTTTTTTATTTATTTATTTAAAGCTTTTTTTATACCGCGCTCTTCGGTATCAGTGCGGTTTACAGTTAACAAACTTGCAAGAGACAATGCGAACTGCCTAGTGATATATTAAACAGGATCAAAAACATGGATTTATAACTGGGCAAACTATTTACATCTCCGGCTAACACAACTGTAGTGGAGTAACTATTTAGAAATTAGATGTTGGACCCCTACTTATTGTTTGGGGCTGAGACTATACAGTTATTACAATCAGTGTTATAGACGTTCATGATTGTGGTGTTAGTACTGCTGTACTACGTTCCACTTGTCTGGACTAGACAGGACTGGATGGATGAACTGAAAAGTGAAATTAGACCTTACCTGCTAATTTTCTTTCCTAGAGTCCCTCCAGTCCAGGGACCCATCTGTTATGTTTTTTTCTGTAGGATGCTATCTCCTGTTTGCTCTTGCAGAATTAGATTCAAGCGGGACAGTGTGTGCGAGCTTTCGAGGGTGTCAGCTCGGTTTTCCTTGGCATTCCAAGTCTTTGCGTTTTTTTGGTTCAGATTTCTTGCCAGCTTTACAAAACAAGAATAAACAGTGGGAGTAATTCCCCTTGTATAAGTATTTTTCTCCTTGACTGATTTCCTTTGAGGGTCTGTAAGGATTGGATGAGTGTTCTCTCGTTGCTTGATTCTAGGAGAGGACATGGCTGTTGGGGTTGGCTCCATTTTCTCTGCTTTGTGACGTTCATCTCAGTTGGCACAGGCTACTTATAGCATACTTTAAGTTAGTGTTTGCAGTCTCCACCTGCTGGTAGATGAGCATAACCTACATATCTGGACTGGTCTGGAAGGACTCCAGGAAAGAAAATTAGCAGGTAAGGTTTAATTTCACCTTTTTTGGTTGTCTGCGATTAGTTCGGCTAGCATTAGATAAAACAAAACAATTAGTAATTTTGCAGTATTTTGCTTAACGTTCCATATTGTGGGAATTTATTTTCTAGGGATTACCTGGAAAAGCAGGTGCCAGTGGTGAAAAAGGCCAGCCAGTAAGTGAGATCTTTTCTCAGTGTATTGCATGGGTGACTGCAAGTCTTCCACCATAGTTCTGTCGCATTCTTGGGATACTCATTCAGGTATGCACCTTGTGTAAGAAATTCCAGGAGTGAAGTGTTCCTTTGATCTACAGGTTGCACATTGTGCTCTGGGAAGTCTTCTGTGTTGCTATTTTTGTTGCATGTTTTATCTATTAGTTTTAGTCACCAGGTAATGAAAAAGAACAGTCTCCGCAAGGATTTGAAGATGTAACCACTGTTTCTTGCCTGCAGGGTAAAGCTGGAGAGCTGGGCGAGGCCGGTCCATCTGGAGAGCCAGGCATCCCTGTATGTATCTCACATGGCCATGCCTTGCACTGAATGACTTCTCCATCCTATCTCACCAACAAATTTTTGCAGTTACTGTATGTATTACAATATGAGAAAATATTCTAGCACTCTAAAATGCAAAATTTGACAACGGTTCATCACATCACAAAGTTGGTTGTCATAATGAGGCCAATATTGGGCAGGACGGACAGTGTATAATCTTGAAACATCAAATTTAGACTACAAAGTTGCCAAAGTACCCAGTTCTAGGAGTGAGGTTTTTTTGCCAGTTCAGGTTTTAAATTTGCATTACAGTGCAGTATGGTATTTGTAGTGCTGCAGGTCCCATAATGCATGAGAATGAGGTTGTCAGAAATCCAGGACAGGCTTAAACTCTCACTGCTGGAAATGGGTAGCTTGGCAACTCTGAGACTTAGATTCTGCATATACCAGCAATGCTGTTCATTCAAGCAGCGCCAGGGAATGTAGAGGTGTAAGCTAGAATGTCCAAATTGCGTGTTTCACTTATGCCTGTCTCTTTTTTGTGCAGCTCAGCTAGATGTACAATTATTAATATTGGGTTGTGGGATTAGCATTGAAGCGTGCTGTGCAATGGTGATGTTGAGTTTCGTGTGTTGGATTTGTGGAACATTGCTCATGGGTTACGTGCAGCAGGTTGTGAAATTCACTGGTGGGTTTTGTGCAGTTAGAGGGATTAGTGGGTTTATAAGATGGTGCTTGTGGACTCTGTGTGGTTTAGAGAGTGGCACTGATGGGTTATGTTGAAACACTGGAGTCTGGGGTCCACACACTGCGATTCATTGTTATGGTTGATGGAGCTTGGACACACTACAGCACTCTACAATTCTGTACTCTTCCCTCTTCTCTGTAATCGTCCTTTCCTCTCCTCAATATCCTAAACTCCTTCACTTCTTTCACCTCCCAATGTTCACTACTCATCCTCTTCTCTTCCTAATGTTCTGCACTTATATTGCACACTCCTCTCTGATGGTCTGTGCTCATTTTACTCATCTCTTCAAGATGCTCTGTGCTCACCAATGGCGATCTGCTCTTGTCCCCTGCCTCTTCTCAGACACTAGTCTCTCTGCCATCAGCACCCTGCCCACCTCTTCTAAGGGGGGGCTGGGTGAAGCTTTGTGCAGTTTTTCTATCGAGATCATACAGAAGAATGGTGAGACCCCTCAATTTCAATCCTGAATGCGTAGAGGGGTGTCGCACCATAAATGGAGAAGGAATTTTGGCTGGGGCATGTTGGCTCTTCCTGTGGTACTATGATGTGCTCTGAGAATTTTCTCTCTCCACAGGGTGATCCTGGCCCCCCAGGAGAAAGAGGTGAAGCAGGACCACGTGGAATATTTGTAAGTACCACACTGCAACCTCCTTGCCCCTGTCAGAACTTCAGGCACATTAACATTTTGGAGACTGGGAAGGAGAGCGCGTCTACATCCAATGCCATCTCCCAGGAGAGCTCTCGGCACTGGCTGACTCATTCAAGAAAAGTTTTAGAAATAATTTCTCATGTCTGTGGCTTTCCAAGTCCTGGATCTCATCATCCAAATGTGAGCTGCTCCCTGTCCTGGACACTCGGATGCATGTCATCAGAAAGTGGCAATGCAGGGGGAAGATGGGCCTAGTGCTGTGGTTTCTACATTTTTGCAAAGGTCAATGGTGCTTGTGAGATTTCTGAACAGTTCTTTTCTTCTTTTAGGGGAAAGTTGGACTTCAGGGAATAATAGGCATTGCTGGTGTCCGAGGCTTCCAGGTTAGAAACAAAAGATATGATGCATAGGATGTAATGCAGTGGTTCCCAAACTGTGGGTTGGGTCACAGAAATAGACTGTTACTCTTCTCTCCAGACCTCCACTGTATCCTATGCCCAGTGGTGGCAGTCAGCATGGGGCTTGTGTATCTGAGTATGACCACAGGGGTCCTAGCCCCTCCTCCTATGAGAGCCTCTTGTTAGACTGAAAACTCATGCAGAGTATTGGGGTCTGTGAGCACACACTGACATACAGGATCCTGTGCTGACTGCTGCTGTCTTCATGCTTTGGATAAGTGGGGTTCAGGAGGTAGTGGGTGAGAGCAGAGGAGAGGTCTGCTATTTTGTTTTCATCTTCTGGGGTCATATAAAGTGTTAATTAGATAAATGTTTGAGAAGCACTACCATATCACCCTACAATATAGACTTCACTATATAGTGATGTCTACATTTCCTTTTAGTATAACTGTACATTGGGCTGTAGGCATCGTTCCGTATATTCTACCAGGCTCTACATACTTGTATCACAGGAAGAGGACCTGAAAGGAATGAAACTACTGTTCCCTCTTCTCTGCAGGGCTTGAAAGGTAACGTGGGCGATTCAGGCCTTGCTGGCCCAACGGGAATCCGAGGTGGATTTGGGGACCCGGTAAGTTGCTACTGTATGATTAGACGTTTATAATGGGAAGGACATGAGATCGGATCTATGCACTACATGTATTTAACAGGTTTTTTCTAGCACTTTATCCTTTCCGTCAGCGTAACTGGAACTTATACTTACTGTATTCATTTCACTTCTTGCTGCTTTGACATGAGCTACAGTCTGCAGGATGAGCGTTTCCAGTACAATAGCCTGAGCTGTCCGATAGCCATTCTCTACTATGCTTTCTTTCTAGGGATATGTATTGCCAAATTTTACGCTTTTCCTTTAACCCTGTCACTCACTAGCTCACTGACTAGGCACAGACACTTTGGCAAATACAATATGCTTTTATTGAATTAAGTCCTTTTAGAATAATAAGTAAAAGTTAAGCATTAATACTTCACCGGATATTATAGCTCACTCCAGGCCGGGGGACTTTTCAGCGATCACTTAGAGGAAATCCGGGAGACCACAAGAACTACGTCTGTCTCGTATGTCAGTTGAAGTCCCATCTTTCCTGCTGAGAGTCCCCCTAAAGTACCTAACTAAGATCGTGCCTGCTGCATGCCATTACAATTCATTGGTTAGCCTGCAGCATGCTCAGATCAGGATTGGCTAGGGTTAATGCTGTACCCGTGGTCTTTCAACTATCTTTGAGTCATTCATTCAGTTCTGACCAGCCAAAACCGCCTGCCTGCTCAGAGATTTTGACCTAAAGTAACCCCAGGCTCAGCTCCATTATCACTCCTCGACCTAAAGTAACCCCCAAGCTCAGCTCCCTGGGCTAGCAGGCTAATTCAGCAGCATGACCCCTCTCAGTTGACTCTCACATACAGAATGGCTCAAGAGTTCAAATTTCTTTGCAATTTCTTTGCAAAGTACAATATTCTTCGCTGATCCAAAAATCCAAATAAATCTTTAATTAGTAATACAGGATAGCTTGCAAAATTCCCTGCATGAGGGTGAACTGTGTTTTTAGGGGTTTGAAAGTAACATTAGAAGCTTTAGTGACTCTTACCAGGGTCAAAGGCCAGTCTGCAAAGTCATGAGGGTTGGTTATGACTCCTTCCACCTTCAAATCTGCTTATAGCGAGAGAGAATGTCATTCCCTCTAAGAGAAGATGAGAAATGTCTCCAAATGGATCAATTTTGCTCAAATGAACCTCAACCTTATGCTAGATGTAATATACCCTGTCAGATTATAAAAATGTGCTTGGAAATTCTTTATAATCCAGTAGGATTGGATTGTACATTGCGTAGTACATGATAGTCATTTGGAACGGACACTTTTGTTAGTAATGCTGGGATTTGTGTTTTTCTCCTTGACCACAAATGTCCAGTTTTCTTGCATAAAGCTTTTTATCTGTGAGAGTAGGTATGTCCCAGGTGATCTCTTCATTTGCCATGGTTCTGACAGGATTACAGTCCTAATGTTTTTCTGGCATAGCAGCATTATAGTGCCCACATATCTTCAAGGGACGACATGTGCTACTCTATGTGCATTTCTGACATCAGCACGTCCCTCCCCCAATGCGGGTCACCCCAGCTTTCTTGGATATATAATGCAATCATACTATAGCTGTTTAGGGTTATAACTGCTGCACTATGAGCATTTACCCTAACATTGTTTTGGATACCCGATGCAATCATACTGTTACTCCTTCAGAACTGTGTAGTTTGGCGCAGTACTTGAGGTTAGTCACTACTGCTCTCTGCAAATTCTGCCAATGCTTTCTGAGAAACGCAAGTCATTAAGAGCTGACCTGCAATCCATGCAGCTTATACTAGGCTTCATTGCCTTCCTCTTGTTTGCATTGAAATCGGTTAGTGTCTTTGTCTCAATCCAGGGCAAGTGCAAGGACTGGAAGCACCATAGGCAGGTCTTCCATCCTGCCATCCCACGTTTCTACTACTTTCGCAACTCTCTGATGCCTGCAGCAGCATGGACTCCCAGAGTGCGTCATTGCACGTTACCTGCACAGTCCAGCATCGTGTCAGTTTCTTTTGCCTACTATCTGCCGCTTCCGTCCACCCTTCCTGCAGGCTGGACTGTGTAGGTACGTGCTGCATCGGGGTTTGCGAACCATTGTTACTACTGCTGCAGGCCGCAGAGAAGGGTGGCATAGGCAGCAATGGGCTGTGCTCTAAGCAGTTGCCTAGTTTGCTTAATGGTGGCATCAGCCCTGTCTTCACCACACATCCAGAGGGGCATCCCAGACATCCACCATGCAGAAGGATTATCTTTATTTTATTTCAGCTGTTCTAACTTTAGCCCCGAAGCTATGCAGTTATGTTGCGATGTTTGGCGGCACTAACCAGATCAGTGCTGCTGAATATTGCGGTGAGCAGCATTTACATGGTTTGCAAACCGTGTAAATGCCTTTGAAGATCTCCCCCCCCCCCCTAAAAACTAAACACACATGCTCAACTGCATTGTGTTAAAAACCTTCCTAAACTATCTCCCCTCTCGTAAAAAGTTAAAAGCATAAGAAGTCTCAAGCTGTAATGTATGTGAAAGGGACTTCCAATAACTGGGGACTGCTTACAAAAAAGTATATGGTCACATGTCACAGAAGTTCTCATTGTGACCACAGTAGGTACAATTAATAAAGCTGAACCCGTTCAGCACAAGTCTCAAGCTAGTACATAGTCATGCAAGCCTAACATCAGCTCATTTTGTCATCGGCCCATTAATGCCTTCTAAATAATTCCTAACTGTCGTCTTTGTTGTTCTTGATCGCTGCAGCCATTTGAGTTGATTTTTTGTCTATTGCCCACAGTAAATCCACTATCCTTTTCTTTGGCAGTAAGTCATGTTGTGAGGTCTAGAAGTAGCCTAGTGGCCAGAGCAGAGGGCTGAAGCCAGGGTTCAAATCCCACAAGCACTGTTCGTGGCTTTGGGCAAGTCACTTAAGCAGCCTGTACCTAAGGCACTAACTTAGAATTTAAGTCCTCTAGGACAGTGAAATACATTCAGGTCCCATGAGCTAAATCCATAAATAGAGAAAAATAATCCTATGTGCATCATGTTACACATATCCACGTTAAATTATTTTCTCTCTCCTTCTTTTTCAGGGTCCTACTGGAGCTCCTGGTCCCAAAGGTGATCAGGTGAGTTAGATGAGTGTCTTGCTCTGCCTTCATATAAAGAACTAAAGTGTAGAAGTTGCAACTCCATTGGCCAGTCGTGTTCTCTGCCTGACTCTATAGAGTTTTTAGTAAAAGATGAACAGCAGAGAGATCTCTTACCCTCGACAACCTTCTCCTCAAGCTTCTACTTAGAAATCAGAAGCAAATTTATTTATTTTAAAACCTTTCTTTACTGCCACAGCATTCTAGGTTGTTTACAACAAATTGGCAGGTGTGTTTTTAGATCTTGGGAGCTGATTCTCTTGGTGCTTGTAACTTACCTGGGCCACATCTCTGCTAAGAGTGGCAGTTCTTCTGACAAGTGCACATGGTGCTGCTCAGACAGACAGCTGCAGCATTTTGGTGACTCAGTATACGCAGGATGCTCTGTACCCAGTGGTTAATCCTTTTGTCTGAATTCCATTTAAACCCCTTCTAATTGCGACCATGCTGATTAAATGAACTTTGTGTCTCAAAATTCCTGCAAACTGCTGCTTTAGAGAGGACTTGTGCACCAGGGTTATTGCCAAGGGCTTAATTGCCACCATGCTGAGACCTGTGTCTTTATGCTGGAACAGGATGTCCTTTGAGCATTTTTGTCTGAAAGGTGGCCTCCTGCTGATTACACATTTGAAAAAAAAAAGCAGAAGCTGTTTCCTTCTTCACACCTCCCACTTTCCCTGGTGTGTTTCTGCACATCTGATTATTTTTTTCTAGCACAGAACAGGGTCTTGGGTGGGATCATACTGCTACGACTCAGACCTTTACTCCTCATTCTAGGGCATTGCTGGCTCCGACGGGCTTCCAGGAGAGAAGGGAGAACTGGTAAGTAACACAAAAACCAACAGACCTCAGCTATTTTGCCTGTTAGTTTGGATTCAGTAGTAGTGATGGTTACATTGCAGCAAGGATAAAGGTTGGAAAAGATGCACAGCGCAGAATTAAAGCAAGAATAGCATACTGCTTGGTGCTTTGGCTAATCTGCCATTGTATAACAATGACAGAGGGGTCTATTCACCCAGGTGACATTTTACTTACCAGATAATGCCCTTTCCTCAAGTCCTGCTAGACCAGTGGGTTGTGTTCCCCTACCACAGTGGTTCTCAACCTTTTTTGTACCGTGACCCCTTTTACCATTGGTCAACTTGTGGTGACCCCCAATGATAAAATCAAATTCGTCTCTCTTCCTTGTCCGTTAATGCATTGCCACTGTAATCATTTGTTGAATTATTAATATATTTTAGGCCTTTGCAATATGTTTTTATTTATAAAATACTTATTTAAACCACAATAATTAATCACAATAACAAGTAACAATATTTGATTTCAAAATTATGATGATTTTGTAGTCAATTATGATGATTTTGTAGTCAAATCACTAATATGAAATAAAATTATTTTTTCTACCTTTGTTGTATGACCAATTTATTCTCTGATCATGCTGGTCCCAATCTGAGGCTTCTGCTTTCCTGTCTTCTCTTAGCTCTCTTTCTGTGGTCTATGGTCCATCTGCCATTTCTTATCCCTTCTTTCGTTTTCTTCACTTCTTTCCATCAGCCTATTTCCAGTCCCAGTAACCCTCCCCAGTATCAGCCCCTTTCCAGTCCTCACTCCCAGTACCTTCCAATGTCAACTTGCATTCCCATGACTGCCACTGGTGTCCATTCCCTTCCAGTCCCCCTCCTTCCCCACTGACCAGTCCCTTCTAGTACAAATACCATGGCAGCTCCTCTCAGATCCGCTCCCTTCCAGTTCCATTCTCCCATCCCCTCATATCAGCCCATTTGTAGCCTTAGCCCCCAGTTTTCTTCCACAGCCAGCAGCTCTATCCTCCCCTCCACACAATCAGCCCATTCAGCCCATTCCCAGTCGAAGCCCCCCAATCAGCTCGCTTCCAGTGCTAGTCCCTCCTCAACCCATTACCAGTGCTAGGCTCCCTTAATCAGCCCATTACCAGTCCTACCCCCCCCCATCAGCCCATTACCAGTCCTAGCCTCCTCTAATCAGCCCATTTCCAGTCCTAAGCTCCCCGATCAGCTCATTTCCAATGCTAGCCCCCCATCAGTCCATTACCAGTCCTACCCCCTATCAGCACATTACCAGTCCCAACCTCACCTTGATCAGTCCATTCCCAGTCCTATCCTTCCCTAATCAACCCATTACCAGTCCTAGCCCCCCCATCTGCCTAGTATAATCCTAACCCGCACTTTTTATCCCCTCTGTCCAGCATTTATCCCCTGTCTGTCCAGTATGTCCCCCTGTCTCTTCCCTTTGTCCATGTCAGCCCCCCTCCCTCCCTCCCTCCCTGTCAGCCCCCTCTCTGTCCATGTCAGCCCCCCTCCATCCATCCATCCATGTCAGCCCCCCTCACTCCATGTCAGTCCCCCCCTCTGTCCATGTCAGCCCTCCCTCCCTCCATGTCAGCCCCCCTTTGTCCATCCATCCATCCATCAGTGTCAGCCCCCCTCCCCCTCCTTCCCTCCATGTCAGCCCCCCTCCCTCCCTCCCTCCATCCATCCATATCAGCCCCCCTCCCTCCATCCATGTCAGCCCCCCCTCTGTCCATGTCAGCCCCTTTGCAGGTTCCCTACTCCCCTCTCCCCATGTCTGCCTCCTTCTGCAGCCGCGGCTCCCTGCCTCTTAGGGAACTGCGGCTATGGCTGTAAAACCGTTGGAGCCTTTCTGTCTCTAAACAGGCTCCGTGCAGCATTGTCCCGCCTCCAGAGGAAGTGGTAAAGAACTTCCTTTGGAGGCGGGACAATTCTGCACGGAGCCCGTCGAGAGGCAGGAAGGCTCCGCAACAGTTTTACAGCCATAGCCGCGGCTCCCTAAGAGACAGGGAGTCGCGGCAGCAATAGGAGGGAAGCGGTGAGTGTGCTGCTGCCGGACTCGGCAGTGGCAGAAACTTGTGCGCTTTTTTTTTTAAACGGCGGTGTGAGGCGACCCCCACTAAATCCTGTGGCGACCCCCATGGGGGTCGCGACCCACAGGTTGAGAACCGCTGCCCTACCAGAAGATTGGTGGAGACAAAGAAGCAATGAAAAGCCCAGGTTTCAGTGACTTCACTCCTACTGGTAATGTGGTTAGTGCTGCCATTGTATGCCGGCTAGCATCGGGGCATTCCGGGGGCAGTACCAGTGATAGCCAGCAGTGGTGATATTGAGCCACTGCCCGGTTATTTGCAAAGTGGTTAAAGTTGGAACCAGAAAGGATGAACTAACTTTTCAGCTACCAAAGCTAAACGGGCAGCGGCTGAATAGCACTACTCTAGATATTCAATGTCAGTGGCTGGATATGACCCCAGCATTGAATATCTGGGTTCAAGTTTCAGTAGCAATGACTAGCCGTTGAAACCACATTAGCCACTGAATCCCGACCCACCCCCCTAAGTATGAAACCTTCTGTAAAATATCTCCAAAGCTGATTGAATAATTAGGCCCACATGCTTTTTAAAGAGCACTTATATGTTCAGCATGACATCAAACATGTAAGTGCTTTTATTTAAAAAGCTGACTGGCGTAAAGCTATGATGCACTATGGGGTAATTTTATAAGGGGGTGCATACTTTATGTAGTAGAGTACATGCCTTCTTTGGTGGTATGTTAATGATTTACATAGGTGAATGGCTGCATAAAATACCAACCAGTGTAAGGGTCTTTGCGTTCACATGAGGATGTGCACTTTGCTGCTCAGCCTGCACATGGGTGGAGTTTGGATGGAGCACACAAGTATGTGTCTAGTTATAAAATACTGTAATTGACATGCATTTGTGAAAATATAGGCACAAACATTTACACTAGCTCTAGAAATGGTGTTAAATGTTCATGTTTTAAGGGGCAGTTTGTCACTTACAATGGTATTTTAGAAAGACGAATGGGTGCCTACCTATAAAATTACTGGCAGCCTAACCCCTAGTGCTAATACTCTGAGATTACCACCAAGGGACATGGCAGCCATTTTAGAAATGGGTCCCAAAGGAGCAGGAGTAGGTGGGGGATCGCTTTTGCTCCCACTAGACACCAGAGACCATTAGAACCTGATAGCATCTGGGGTAGGAGAATCGGGGGCTGGCCAGGGGCCTTCGGAAGGGTTTTTTATACCAAGGAGGGGGGGGAGTAGGAGAGGGGTTGAGTTTCCAGGGGGAGGGAATCAAGGGTTCACTGGATGCCTTGGAGGGAAGGTTATAGTTAGTTTTTTATTTGATATACCACAAAAACTGAGCACAAGCTATGCGGTTTACAATAGAAAATATAAACACAAGGAAAGGAACTTCCATCTTCAAACAAGAAAGACGGGGAGAGGAGACAAAGGGGTACTACTACTATTTAGCACTTATATAGCGTCACGCACACAGCGCTGTACAGACATACATACAAGAAACAGTCCCTGCTCGTTAGAGTCGTGCTCGTCTGAGCTTACAATCTAGACGAGACAATACAGAGCATTAGTCAATTCAGTGCAAAGCACAGTATGGTCTTTACAATTCAGTCATGAAGATTGACGGGAGTCAGGTTAAGATTAAAGATAGAAATCAGGATCTGAAAGCGACGGTGAAGAGGTGGGTCTTCAACCTGGATTTGAAGAGGGCCAGGGAGGGTGCCTGGCGTATAGATACAGGTAGGCTGTTCCAGGCGTAAGGTGCAGCAAGGTGAAAGCGAAGTCGGGAGTTAGCAGTGCGAGTGAAAGGCCTACATAGAAGTAATTTGTTAGTGGAGCGAAGTTCCCGAGAAAGGATGTAGGGAGAGAGAAGAGATGAGAGGTATTAAGGGGCGGTAGAGCGAATGCATTTATAGGTCAGTAGGAGAAGTTTGAATTGCATGCGGAATTGGATAGGGAGCCAGTGAAGCGACTTAAGAAGAGGAGTAATGTGGGCATGGCGAGACTGGCAGAAGATTAGTCGAGCAGCATAATTTTGTATAGATTGAAGGGGAAAGAGATGGCTCATGGGGAGACCAGCAAGGAGTAGGTTGCAGTAGTCGAGGCGAGAGGAGATTAAGGAGTGGATAAGCGTTTTGGTAGCGTGTTCAGAAAGGAAGGGGCGGATTTTGCTAATGTTGTAGAGAAAGAAGCGACAGGTCTTGGCTACGAGCTGGATATTTGTGGAGAAGGAGAGAGAGGTGTCAAAGATAACCCCCAGATTGCGGGCCAAGGGAACAGGAAGGATCGTAGATCCATCCACGGAAACTGAGAAAGGGGGAAGAGGAGTGGAGGAGTTGGGGGGAAAGACAAGGAGTTCAGTCTTGGCCATGTTCAGTTTCAAGCGGCGGTGAGACATCCAGGCAGCAATGTCAGAAAGGCAGGCAGAGATCTTGGTCTGGCTTGCTGGAGAGATGTTAGGTACAGAGAGGTAGATTTGGGAGTCATCGGCATAGAGATGGTACTGAAAACCATGGGAGGAGATAAGCGCGCCAAGGGATTGGGTATAGAGAGAGAAAAGGAGGGGGCCCAAGACGGATCCCTGGGGTACACCAACATGGAGCGGGGTGGGAGAGGAGTAGCAAAGAAGGGACAGCGTGAGGAGGTTGGGTAAGGTTACAGAATGAAGAAGGAGGGATGGGGAAGTGGACAGGTAGCACCACTAATTCTGTATGAAGTTACAGCTCCTTAGAGGATGGATGGACTGAGGCTGAAAACAGACTCAAAGGAATGTCTTAAAGCACTTGAAATTGTGCTCACTGTGGATAGGGGTGGGTAAGATATTGCAAAGAGCAGAAGCCGCAGTAAAGAAGGTAGTCTTCCTCGTGCTTTCATATTTAACAATTACTGGGGATGGAAAGTGCAACTGCAGACTGCAGTGAGCAAAGTGCTCTGGCCGGGGCATATAGAGCAATAAGTGATGATTGATTGATAATCGGGAGCTGCATCATGTATAGCTTTGTCAGCAGGGGTCAAGATCTTAAACTGGATCCGAAAACTAATAGGTAACCAGTGACGCCGTATAAGTAATGGGGTAGCATGGTTGAAATTCCAGGCCCAACTAAGAGTACATATAGCAGTGTTTTGAATAGTCTGGAGGCATTTGAGCTGGTACTGGGGGAGGCCAAGGTAGGAGATATTGCAGTAGTGCAGTCTCGTCACCAGAGTATGCACTAAAACCATTTTTGCAGGTTTGTCTAAGAAGGGTTGAATGGCTCAGACACAACATAAAGCCAGAAAAGATGACTTGGAGACCCTAGTCAGCTGAGGGGAGAAAGACAGACAGTTCTGAGTCTCAATGATGCTTAAGTACTGGAGGATAGAATGTAGCTGCACAGGTGCCCCTCCATGATAGGGAATAAGGTGAGGCACAGTTGTGACCCCATGATCCAGATAGCTGGGGATCTTATGGATTAAGCTTTAATGAGCTCTCACAAAGCCAGGAGGAAATGCTGGCCAGGCACGTATTAATAGGAGAGGTGGCATCTGTAAAGTGTAGGAGCAGAATGTCGTCTGGATAAACATTGCTTGAAATGCCCTGGCTTTGAATCAATGTGATTTAGTGGACTAAGGAAAATATTAAAAAGGAGAGGTGAGAGCGTTGAACCCTGTGGAACTCCATATAGAAGTTTGCAGGGGGGCAGATGTATCACTACCAGTGTTAACCTGGAAAATCTTTCCTGAAGGAACCATGTCAGGACCATTCCAGATACCAGTATCATGAAGGCAAGCTAGGAGCAGGTCGTGATCTATCAGATCAAGGTGGCAGATGAGACAGCAGCCATAAACTTGTCCTGATCTATGGCCCTGTAGATCTCATTAAGGACTTCTGTACTGTACTGTGCAGTGCCCTAAAACCCAGCTGCCAGGGGTGGAGAAAGCGGGTGTGTTCAATATGGTCCAATGTTTTAAAACAATTTTTTCCTCCAGTTTTGCTAGATAAGATAAATTGGAAATAGACTGATAGTTCTGGGGATCTTGAAGGTTACCCTGTTGATTTTTCGGGATAGGCTGGAGTATGGCCTTCTTTCAAGTGTCTGTGGTTAATGATTTCATGATCAATGGGAAGTAGACAAAGGGTAGGCTCACTGAACCATAAGGAGGGGATGGAATCCAACAGTGGTGTGGTTTTGTGCGCAGACTGCGCCATTCGGGAGAGGTCAGAGGATGCAAAAGTTGTGAAATTAGACTAGGTGTGGGTTAAGCTGGGAGGATCAGGTTTGCCCTGTTCAGGCTGGGAGAAAGCATGGAAAGAGGGTAGATTGCATTTTAGTTGCTGAATTTTATTGCGGAAAAATTCTGCAAGTTCCTCTGTGGATCGACCAGTCCATGATTGGTCACACTGAACCTGATGTTGAGTAGGTAACGGAGATACAGCTGCAAAGATGGCTTTCGCAGAGGAAGAATTGTTTATAATGGTCGAAAAGTAGTCTCGTTTTGCTGCCATGGATTTACTATGTGTGACAGTTTCTGAAGCGCATCAGGTCAGAGGGGGATCTGGATTTACGTCAGGCTCTCTGTGCTGTGGAGTGTGGCATCTAAGGAGACTCTGACTTACGTGAAACCATGGATGGGCTCTACGTGCATAGCGCACATGGGTTTTGAGTGGGGCAGCCTTGGATAATGTCTAGGGTCACCCTTTCAGCAGCCATGCTGTCAGCGACAGGGAGCTCAGGTTGGGGTGCAGAAGAGAGCTCCCTTCCTGAGACAGGAGTCCCCGAGAGTTCCCCAATGGGATGGGGGTCTCCACTGTTAATCAGAGGAGCAGCAGGAACCACGGTTGCTTGGGCCACCAAGGGGCTATCAGGATGAGCGAGGGTTTTGGAAATCAGCAGTGTGGGAGGGAAGGCATACATGAGGCCCTCCGACCACGAGACGAGGAACACATCCGCTGCCACCCTGGAGGGGTGAGCTTGCCGTGAACAGAAGTGGGACAATGAAGTTGTCCAGGCTGGCGAACAGGTCCATCACGGGTTTCCCCCAGATCTGGAAGAGCTGGTCGGCCACACTGGGGACCAGCTGCCACTCATGCAGCTGGAGGACTCTGCTCAGCCTGTTGGCCAGCAGGTTCTTCAGGCCTGATAGGTATACTGGCTGCAGGAGAATACCCTGTTGGGTTGCATACGAGAAGAGAACTACCGCCTTTTCTTAAATCATTGGCGTATAGGCAAGATAAGCAGTTTTGCTATGTTTGCCATGTTTCCAGATCTGTATTCTCATCAACCTATACGCCAATGATTTAAGAAAATACCTGGACAGTTTGTTTTCAATGATTTAAGAAAATATCTGGATAGCTTGTTTTGAAGCACTATTGTAAACTAGAGATGGGAAATACATTGGGTCCTTGATGCGACACAGGGGTTTAGTGGCTATTGAAGTATTGCATCTCCTAAGTACTATCCCCAACTGAGTCTGAGACCCGTTCCCAAAAACTAGTTCAGTACTTTGAGTTAGATAGTGGAGCAATATTTAGTGCTTTTAGTTAAAAGCAATATTAAAGCTACTGAAATGCAGGGAACATGGGGTAAAGAAGAAGCACTCTGGATTGCGTTGGAAAGAGGAGATGGCACTGTCATCAGGAGACTGAAACCACTCCTCGCTCCAGAACACTTCCGTACAGTCTGTCAAGCACTGATAACCCCAATACTGGACTTCTGCAATCCGATATACCTCGGACTACCAAAACAAGCTCTCAAACCACTACAGCTGGCACAAAACACTGCAGCTCGAATCATATCCGGAGCCGCAAGGCAGGAGCACATCACACCTACACTAAAGGACTTACACTGGCTCCCAATCATTGCTCGCATCAGATACAAGACTATCATAAACCTATTTAAGATAAAAGAACACACATCAGCCAACAGCCTCCACCTGCTCATACAACCGGAAACCAGCGCACGTCCCAGAAGAAGTCAAACACGCAACCGAGTCAGCACCCCAAATGAGTACAAGCACACACGCAAGGACACAACAGACAGAGCTCTCTCCATGGCTGCTCCAACAATATGGAACAATCTACCGGACGATCTAAGGGCAACTCCAGACCTCAAAGACTTCAGAAAACAACTGAAAACCATGCTGTTCATAGAGCACTATGGTCACATCACATAACCTAAGAGAATGGATAACAGCACTCCAATCCTCCCAAACAACTGAATATATATAAAATATGATTCTAGCACCACTGTAAATAGCCCACCCTGTATATAGCTCAAACAAATCAAGCACCCAACACATCCCTCACACAACTAAGTTTTATCCCCACTGCATGTACAACACACACACTTTACCTGATTGCTTGCTGTGATACCACCTTGATTATTAAGATAAGGCGGTTTAGAAATACTGTTAAATAAATAAATAAATAAATATTGCTGTAGTCTACAGACCTCCAACTCAAATTGAAGAGAGAGATAATGAATTGATTAAAGATATTGCCAAGATAGCAGCAAAGGGGGAAGCGATCATATTGGGTGACTTTAATCTACCTGATGTGGATTGGATTACTCCTTCTGCGCATCTGGAAAGAAGCAAAAAGATTGTGGATGCGCTCTCCAAGATGCATTATTTAGACAAATGGTGATGGAACCAACCAGGGAAAGCTCAACGCTGGATGTAGTGCTCACCAACAGTGATAGTGTGTTGAATGTCTGTGTGAGTGCCCCTGTGAGCAACAGCGACCATCACACGGTGTGGTTTGAGATAAAAGCCATGGTACAGGCCAATCATAGCAAGCTCAAAGTCCTAAACTTCAAATACACTGACTTCAATAAAATGGCAGAGTACTTAAAGGAGATGACGGGGTGGAAGGAGATAAAGGAAGTGGAATTGCAATGGGCTAAACTAAAGAAGGCAATAAATGGGGCAACAGATAAATATGTAGGTAAAGTAAATAAAAACAAGAGGAGAAGGAAACCTATTTGGTTTTCCAAAGAGGTGGCTGCTCAAATAAAGGCAAAAAACACAACTTTCGCAAAATTCAAAAGCTTGCAAACAGAAGAACACAGAAATGAATACAGGATCCAACTCAAAGAGTCTAAAAGAGTAATAAGGATAGCAAAATCAAAGGCAGAGGAAAGGATGGCTAAAGATGTTAAGGGTAGCAACCACTGTTCCCTCTAAGCTGTGCGCGTGTGTGCGCGCACACATCTCGCCGAGCGAGCACATGTTTTACAACAGAGCGCACAAAAATTACGGTTCTGATTCTGATAGAAAACAACACAGACGTCTTAAAATTTAAAAGTTGTTGTGTATTTACGGTTTTCACAAGTTCTACAATATTTTCTAGTGCAATCAATGTGGTGTACATACTGTATTCTGATGTGTAGTCAAATTTTAAAGTATTTAACTCCGAGTGTCATTATGTGGCACACAAAAATTTAACCTTACTTCAAAAGCTGCACAGCAGATATTTTATGCGCACAAAGCCTACAGAAAATTAGAGGGAACATTGGTAGCAACAAAACTTTCTTCAGGTATATTCGGGAAAGGAAGAAGATCAGAGTTGGAATTGCAGGACTCAGAAGTGCTGGGAAAGGACTCGTGGAAAGTGACAGTGAAAAAGCGGAATTGCTAAATAAATACTTCTGCTCTGTTTTTACTAAAGAAGATCCTGGAGATGGACCAGCTGTGACTCCCAAATATAAAAATGGGAATGAAGTAGATACCACACCATTCACAGAAGACGAGGTGTTAGAACAACTTGCTAAACTGAAAGTGGACAAGCCATGGGACCGGATGGGATACATCCTAGGATACTGAAAGAGCTCAGAGAGGTTCTTGCAGGACCGTTAAAGGATGTCTTCAACAGATCCTGGGAAACAGGAGAGGTTCCTCAGGACTGGAGAATGGCTGATGTCGTGTATCTACACAAAAGTGGTGACAGGGAAGAAGTGTCAAACTACAGGCCCGTGAGCCTTACCTCGGTGGCGGGAAAAGTAATGGAGGCGCTCCTGAAACAGCGAATAGTGAACTTTCTCAAAACCAACAGGATGCAAGATCCGAGGCAACATGGTTTTACCGAAGGACAGTCTTGTCAAACAAATCTGATTGAGTTCTTTGACTGGGTGACCAAGGAACTAGATCAGGGGCATGCGATGGATGTCATCTACCTGGATTTCAGCAAAGCCTTTGATACTGTTCCTCATAGGAGGCTTGTCAACAAACTCAGTAGCTTGGGGATGGGTCCCAAGATGGCAAACTGGATTAGAAATTGGTTGACTGACAGACGACAGAAGGTGATTGTACATGGAGCTCACTCGGATGAGAGGAAGGTAATTAGCGGGGTGCCCCAGGGTTCGGTCCTGGGTCCGGCACTGTTCAATGTATTTGTGAGTGATATTGCTGAAGGACTGAATGGAAAAGTCTGTCTTTTTGCAGACGACACAAAAATTTGCAACAGAGTGGACTCCCCTGAGGGAGTGGTTAACATGAGGAAAGATCTACAAAAGCTGGAAGACTGGTCTAATGCTTGGCAACTACGATTTAATGTGAAAAAGTGCAGTGTCATGCACTTGGGTAGCAGAAATCCAAGGGAAATGTACACGATAGGGGGCGAGAGGTTGGTATGCACGGTTCAGGAGAAAGACCTTGGTGTGATTATCTCTGATGATCTCAAGGTGGCAAAACAGTGCGACAAGGCGGTGGCAAAAGCCAGGAGGATGTTGGGCTGCATACAGAGAGGGATTACCAGCAGAAAGGAAGAGGTACTTATGCCACTGTATAAGTCACTGGTGAGGCCTCACTTGGAATACTGTGTTCAGTTTTGGAGACCATATCTTGCAAAAGATGTAAAAAGACTGGAAACTGTTCAGAGGAAAGCGACCAAAATGATTTGGAGCCTGCGTCAGAAGCCTTATGAGAAGAGACTTGAAGACCTAAATATGTACACTTTGGAGGAGAGGAGGGACAGGGGAGATATGATTCAGACCTTTAAATACTTAAAGAGAAATGATTAACAAACAAACCTCTTCCAAAGACGGGGAAGCTGTAAAACTAGAGGGCATAACATGAAGCTGCAAGGTGGTAAATTGAAGGGCAATACCAGGAAATATTTTTTCACTGAAAGGGTGGTGGATGCTTGGAATACCCTCCCGAAGGAAGTGGTGGGGGCAAACACGGTGACGGAATTCAAAACAGCATGGGACAAACACAGTGGATCCCTTTACAGCAATAGGATAAAAACAAAATAAACGGTACCATCTAACTTCTGAACCATATAACGTCTCAACAAATAGGGGTGTCCTACATGGAGTGGTGGGTTTACCCCTAAACAAAGACATGGGGAGGGGTGGCCTGCACAGAGTGACAAGTGCACTTACTCTTGCCATCTTGCTGGGCAGACTAGATGGACCATGCTGGTCTTTATCTGTCGTCATTTACTATGTTACTATCAGTGCCAACATCGCCCGTATGTGAGGACTGACTTCTGCTTGTTCTCGGAGGAAAGGAGTATTGGCTGTTAGAATGGTTGCTAATGTATCAAGTGAGAGGTTATAGTGAGCAGAGGCATGTGAGTGAGAGGACAAAGATGTGGTTGATGATAAGGCAGGGAACCTTGATATCAAAAAGGAGTAAGGCATGGTCAGTCCAAGGTAAAGGGATGGCTGTCAAGTTGACTGGCAGTAACCTAGCAGCTTAATGAGTAAGAGAATGAGATCTAAGGTGTGACTGGTGCTACGTGTGGGGAAAGTGCATATGTTGGTGAATATCATGATCTATGGTAAAAGTATGAAACGATTTGTCACAAGACCAAGTGGGATTGTCCACAGTGAATATTCAGGTCCCCAAGGACAGAAGATTCAGATGTGTAACCAGAAAACTGACAATAAGTTGTTGTACCTCCTTCCAAGCGGGTTGTTGGAGTGTGGTGGGGGGGGGGGGGGAGGGGGCAATATAGAAGTAGTAAATAAGTGGTGAGTGAAGGACTGAATTTAAGGAGCAGAGATTCAGAGCCATGTGGCTGCGAAGTCGAGTTTGGATACCGACAGGGTGGCTTTGTAAATAACCACACCACCACTTCCTTTTCAGGAGGCTTGAGGGGCAGAGATGGCAAGGTATCCTGGGAGAAGACTCTGGTACAGATAGACCTCTTCTTTGCGAAGCCAAGTCTCTGTGAGACAGAGAATATCTAGGGCACAATAGGTAATTAAATCATAAATTAGGGCAGTTTGGGTTTTAATAGATCTGCAGTTGAGTAGAGCCATATGCAAAGACAAAACTGTTTGGAGGGCAGGAAAAACACGGACAAGTCAGGTGCGAATGAGTGGAGCAATGAATAAGGTTGTCTGTCGGTGAGATATGGGAGGAAAAGAGGTGAGGAGCTGTGGAATTGACAGGCACATTGACCAAAGTACCAGAATGGCTGCCATAGGACCAAGGAGTAGTCCCTGGATAGGCAACAGAAGGGAAGAGAGGATATTACACCAAAATACGAATAAGAGCTACTTACAGAGGTATGCCCCAGGAGTCACCCCAAGGAGCAGGGCCTGCTCTCGGGCGCAGTCGCCGCTGCTGCTTTCAGATTTAAACTTTCATGGTTGCAAATCACCTGATGATATCGGGGAAGGGGGGGGGGGATGAAGTAGGTGGGGCTTATGCAAGCAGGAAGAGCAGTTACTTGAAACGGAGAAATCAGCAGATGCCTAGAAAACAGTGTGAAGCAGGTAACATTACTTGGTTTGTATCTCTGTATTTTTTTTAAAGCAGGGCAAAGTTAGTATGGTTGCCACTGCTGCTCTGATTTAAAAAGTTCATAGTTGCAAATCACCTGATGATGTTGGGGGTCATATGGGCATGGCCTATGCAAATGGAGCAATTACTTGAAATGGGGAAATCAGCAGATGCCTGATGACATCAGGGAGTCATGTGGGCAGGGCCTATGCAAGCAGGAGGAGCAAATGCCTTGTCCAGCAACAGCTCTAACAGTACCTCACCAGTGGAATCTCCAACAGGGTTGGATGGGGGAGTCGCTGTCTTGGGGATGATTGAGGGATGGGGGGCAGACCTTGGCATTATATCTGTCTCTTCAAGCAGGTACTTATTCATACCCGGGGGCAGGTGTAAATGCTGATGCCTAGATTTCGTTTTTTTAACGAATGTGAACTCTCCCAGTAAGATGGGGAATGCATGTGGCTATGTTAGGCCTACTTAAACTACTTCCCTCCTGCTGCTACCATGTTTCCTGGTGAGCATCACCATGTGGAAGTAGCCCCTTTCTAAAATGGCGTTTAGCTGTGTAGGCTGGTCTACAGGTATAAATGCTTCTCGACCCAGTCCTCACGATGCACCTAGCTAGTCAGGTTTCCAGGACAGCCACAATGAATTTGCATGAGAGCACTTCGCCTGCATTGTCACCATTGTATGGCCATCTCTCTCTCTCAAGCATATTTGTTGTGGTAACCTGACTAAGTGAGTCCTAAGGTGAGAGCCTCTGCTCTCTAGGTATAGGAGGCTGTCCCATGTATATTAGCATATTCGGAGATGCTTATTAAAAAATCTAGTGCTGCTGAATATACAAAATTGAAATGTCTAAAATGATTTTTACAGTTATTCCCTCCATGTGCATGAAAATGGGGGGCCCCTGCGGGACGAATAAGCACGGAGACACTTCTGCTCTCTTTTCTCAATGAAGTACATGTCTCACATGATCAGGGTGACATCTCTCTGGCTGTCTCTTTCTTCAGCCTTTTACCTTGTGGATCAGGTCACTCTTCTTTCCCTTTTCTTTGTGATGCTGGGATTCATGGGACAGTTCTTTGCTGGTTTCACTCTTTTTTTTTTTTTTTCTTTCCTCTCTGTTTCCTCCTCTGCATTCATGGTTTTTAATGGCTGGGAGCTAAGGATCAATTGCCACCCCCCTCACTCCTCAAACACGGAGTATTTACCTGACACTTATGCCAGATGAAAACACCCACATCTAGATTTATGTAGCAGATGTGTATTTCCTTTGCTAGATAAGCAATGCATCCATGTCTTTCAGACCAGAAGACGCCCCTTTGAAAGCTGTGTGTCATGAACATACACATGGAAACAGCAGGTTTCCCAAAGCTGCTGCTTGGATGCACTGTGATGTTTTGCACATCTAAACCTATTTAAACATGCAAATACTGTACAAGCTTTCCAAAATGACCTCCTAGGTTAGGTACCCTAATACCAAAAAACATTAGGTATCTAAACCCTCTTATATTAATAACAAATGGATTAGGAAAAGCTCCGAACACTTAGCACTTCGAACTGGTCTGCAGATGGAAACAACTGACTGCTTCTTTCTCCCCTCATTCTGTTTTTCCCCAGGGACTGAATGGGCCTGCTGGACAAAAGGGGGAGGTAAGATTTGAGAGATCGGTCTCGAGATCTGCAGCTTCTTTAACTTACAAATCTCAAACTTCCAACTGCAACTCTGGCTCATTTTTATATTGACGGCATGAAAAGTTTCACAAACTGCGGATTGTTCTCCTTAAAGGAGGACTTAAGAGGCCAAATATTGGGATAACAGCTGCACTGATGTTGGTGACTGTTTGGATTAGTATATTTATTTTATTTATTTAAATCATTTCTATACCACGATCTTTAAAATCAGCGCGGTTTACAGGTAACATCAATTTGTACAAAGCGGTGGAACATGCAATGTACATTACAGAGAACAGGTATTGTAACTTGGGTTTCAAACTTGGGTAACTATATACAGCTGAGCTGTTGTGTCACTGGTGTGTTTGTGGGGACACGACATGCTCTAAACTATTTACAAATTGGATAACTATTTACAGGTTGGGCAGTTGTTTTGCTAGATGTGGGTTGCATCAGCATGGCGTGGATGTGCTGATGGTGCCGTTATGATGGGTGGAGGGTATGTTGGGTTGTGATGTATCGCTGATGTGGGAGTAATGTAGGAGGAACAGGTGGTGCTTTAGGGCCTTCCTAAATTGGGCGAGGTCAGTAATAGCTCGGATGGTGGTTGGGAAGGCATTCCAGAGCGTTGGTGCGTAGAACACAAAGGCTCTGCTGTTTGTTGCCAGGGAGCATTTTGTTGTTGCATTGGGGATTACGAGTGTGTTTGCAGCCAATGTCCTTCTGGACCTGTTTGGGGGGGTGGGGAGGACAAGGTCCGTGAGGGAGGTGGAGGATTGTTTGTTGATGGCCTTGAAAGTCAGCAGTAGCACTTTGAAGGTGAGCCTGCAGTGGATCGGAAGCCAGTGGAGGTGTTTCAATATTGGTGTTATGTGGTCTCTTCTTGAGGCTCCGCGCAGGATGCGGGCTGTGGCATTCATTGCCAGTTGTAGGGGGTTCAGAGTGGTCTTAGGGAGTCCATGCAGGATGCTGTTGGCATAGTCAAAGTGGGGGGGTTACCAGTGCTTGAAAAATCGTCCAGAAATCATCTATTTCCAGTAGGGGTCATAGGTGGCGAATTGTTCATATTTTGTGATATATTGCCCTGATGGTGTTGCTTATATGTGCTTTCATGTCGAGCTGCTGTGATGCCCAAGTAGCGGATGGTGGGCCTGCTCGGGAGCTCGACATCTCTTACTTTTATTGAAGCAGGTGGGGTGAGAGTGATTCCTGCTGATGAAGAGGACATCTGTTTTGTTAAAATTTATTCTGAGGCTCTGCGTGTGGAGCCAGTCCATGACTGCATCAAAGCATTTTGCTAATGTAGAGAAGTCAGGCTGGTCGATTGCGAATGGCATGAAGAGCAGTACATCGTCGGCATACACCAGGCAGGAGATATTGAAGGAGCGGATGATTGAGCAGATGAGCTGTATGTATATATTGACGAGAAGGGCCGAGAGTGATGAGCCTTGGGGTACACCTTGCTTTTGTTGAAAAGGCTCGGAGGTCATGGAGTCTGTTCGTACCTGTTGCCATCTGTCTGTCAGGTATGACTTGCACCAACTTAAGGTTGAACCGTGGATTCCCTTCTCTTGGAGATGTACCAGGAGCATCTCGTGGTTAACTGAGTCGAATGTGGCGGCAATGTCCATGAAGATTAGCGCGAATCCTTGTCTGATGTTATCAATCCCTGAGATCAAGGTATTGAATAGAGTGGTGAGGAGCGTTTTGACGCCATGTGATTCTCTAAAGCCATGTTGACATAGGTCGAGAGGAGCATTGGTCTCGACGTGGTGTTGGATTTGGCGTTGGATGATCTTCTCTATTATTTTGGCCAACAGGGGGATGCTAGAGATTGGTCGATAGGATTCCGCCTTATGAGGGTCCAGTTTGTTGTTCTTGAGAAGCGGCCAGATGGACGTTTGTTTTAGCATTAGTGGGAATGCCCCTGTTGAAAAGGATAGGTCCATGATCTTAGTTAGGAATGGGCTACGTTCTGCTCGCAGCGATCTTATCCAGAAAGCACAATTACTTATCTGTAACAGGTGATCTCTGGGAACAGCAGGAATAAGTCTTCACATATGGGTACGTCGGTACCGACGGAGCCTGCACGGAAACGCTTCCCAGCGTCCAATCAGAAAGCTTTTGGAAACATCCCACCACACCTGCGTGCTGCCTTCCCGCCTTTCCCAACTGCCTCTCCTCAGTTAAGTTTTAAAGCTGAGACAAAGAGAGAGAGAGGAAAGGAAAGATAGATAGAGAGATACAACTCCTAGGGGAGGTGGGAGGGTTGTGAAGACTTATTCCTGCTGTTCCCAGAGATCACCTGTTACAGGTAAGTAACTGTGCTATCTCCAGGAACAAGCAGGAATGAGTCTTCACATATGGGGACTCCCAAGCTAAAATGCCTGGAGTCCCAGCATGTTATGGATTGGAACATGCTATACCTCATATGGCCAGGCATCCCAGGATGGTGGGAAGGAGTTGAAACAGAAAGGTGCTGTAAAAGACAGCTAACCTAACATAGGACTGCAGATAAGAAGTCCCTGTGTGGATGACAATTATCATCAATATATTGAAAATGAAATGTTGCAATATGGACCTCCCCTAACAGGATTGTACAAAAGTATGGAGGTTCATGGGATCTACTGGGGATCCAGTAGAGGAACCTCAAGGAGGACCTCACTGCAAAAGTAGAGGTAATAAACCTGTAGGAAAACATAATGGAGGTCAGGAATTCTGAAAGGTAAGAGGTAACCCCAGGGGTAAACTGGGGTAGTACCAAAACTGTAAGCCGTCAGCGGAAGGCTTTATGAAAAAAGCCCAAACTCTTTTGGCTACAGAGTGACTCACTGATAGGAGCAAAAAGAGGAAAAGGCTGACTGATTTGGACAAACAGGCCTAATCCTTGTGGGAAGAAGGGGTATGGAAAACCCTTATATCCCAAAAGAAAGGACAGATGCCCGAGGCGTTAGCCTCAGAATGACTGAAGATCTGCAATGTCTTTCCTAACTGATGTCAGGTAGGAAAGATACTGGAACATGGAGAGCTTCATGGGTACCTAACCTTTAAGGTTATGGTAGAAAAGTAGTTAACTACCACTGGAGTAGTTGTGTGTGTAGCACCCCAAACATGCTGGGACAGCATGGCATGGGTAGAGCCCAACTGTCAGAATCATATAGAGACATATATATCTATATGAGCATAGACAGTGAGATAGATAAGTATGTAATACATATCTACCTATAATAAATATCTCGATAGATGTAGATATATATATACGTATATATATACATATAAATATAGATATATAGACATATAAGAATATATATCTATAGTGAGATATAGAAAGGCAAAGCATATACACACACAAATGATATAAGTGTCTGCAATTAGGCAGACAGAGATGTGCTTATAGAAGTATATTCACATAGGAGATGTGAAGAGGAGAGATTCATCTAATAACAAGAAGGTGGAACCTACTTGAGAAGATATATAGAGAATCTATTTCCCCTGGTTGTGATGGAAGAAAGTCAGGGGAAAAGAAACCCTGACAAAGAGCAGACTAGATTGCTGCAAGAATGCTAGTCAGTGAAAAAAAACAGGATGGTTACGTGAAAAGCAGAGGATAATATCAGTCTGCAGGCAGCAAGTCCCGAGTCCTCCAGAACTCTGGCATGGTAAATGGACAGAAGACGCATAGGAATGAGATACCATGTTGACCTACTTGAGGGGCAAAAAGGGGTATCATGCGTTCTTTAGCTAAATATGCGCTGTCCATGAAGGATTAGGATACCATGAGGACGAGCTGCAAGGAAAAAAAGAGCATATTCCTGGTGGGAATCCAGAGGACCAAACGAGGGAATTGAACAACTCTTTAAGCTTTCACGTAAGAGAAGGCCCATGTCCTTTGCTTTAGAAAGGAGATAGTAGGGTAGGAAGAACCCTTCCAGTCATGAGGGGCATTACTGAGGGAGCCTTTTCCAACCATCTAGGACAGCTGTTTGAGGAAATCCTAATGCTCTCTAGCAAGGGCCCATAGTGGAAAGCTTCTCTGTAGATTGCAGAGAGCATAATGCAGGAGAATTAGGAGATAGAACTGGCTGCTGGAAAAGCCAGTAGCTAGGCCGACTATGCTGCCAAACCCAAGGGAATTGGAGATGGCAAGAATAGAAAACAATCAGAGAAGCCTGTAGTGATAAGATTTGCCAAGAAAGATGAATCCACTGTCTTGGAGTCACTACTGAGGCCAGAAAGAATATAGTGGAGGACAACTCTGGATGCTTGTGGGGAAGAACCAGTGGTCCAATCACTAGGACTCCTGCATGGGCAGCTGCTAGTAAGACATCAGAAAGAATCTTTCTGTTAAAAAACAGAAAGAACCGACAGAACAGGAGTAAGAAAACTCTGGATCTTGCCTGAAAGCTGCCCCCAAGCAAAAAAGAAGGAGGAGTTAACTCAGAGAGGAAAACTCCACACTGGAATAGTGACAAAACTAAAAGGGCTGAAGAGAAGCCCTCCAGTGTAATAGTACCACTCTTACAGGGGAAATGCTTGATAAGAGGGTAGAGAAGATGGAGCTGAATGGAGACTTACAATATGGTAAGTCTGTAGAAGGAAAAACTATCATTTGATAGTTGTTAAACCTCTTTCCCTAGCAGGAAGAAGAGGAGAAACCTGTGACCTATAGGCATGAACATCCTAAAAACTCGTATAACAGGGAAAAATGGATGTCTTGTGAAAAGGGATCCATGCCTAGAGTTTAGAATGAAGCAGTGAAAAGCTTCTACTGACAAGAAGTCAACTGCAAGTTCTAAACCCCAAGAGACACAACAATATGTGATTAATCAGAAACCCTGCATATGCTGGGTTTGGTGAGCCTGGTAAGAGTTTGGATTCTTCAGACCAGGGCGATGTTTCCCTTGTTTGGGAACATCTGTGTGATGGGCAGAAGATGAATAAAACCTTCTCCCCCTAGGGGAAGAAAGTTTGATAGGACATTTCCTACCTACTTGGAAAGAAGAGGGTGTAGAACAGCCCTTAGAAACAGGTAAGTCAGTGAACCACTGAGTAACCTGACGTAAAGACTCCTTATTGAAGAGATTTTCTCCAGTGCAAGGAGTATTACCCAGTCTTTGTTGTGCCCATTTGTCTAAGTCTTAAGCTTGGAGCCAGGCTCTACGTCGTGCCCCTATAGCTACAGCAGAAGCCCTGCTAACAGACTCAAATGAGTCTAGGGAAGCATGAGTAAGAAACCAAGAGATATTTTGAATATGACTAAGCAGTGAGGAATATTCTGCAGTCTTGGGTTCTGAAAGAAAGGGAGTCAAAAGATGCAATTTCTTTGTGACCTCCTCAAGAGATAGACTCATATAAAAATATATGAGAGAATTCTTGCTGAAAGCATGGATGTCTGGAAGGTTTGACGTCCAAAGGCATCTAGTGTCTTAGACTCACGACCTGGCAGATAAGAAGTGTTTTTTCTTACTCTTCACCCGCCTCATTGCTGATTCCACTACAATGGAATGATGAGGAAGTTGAGTCTTTTGAAACCCTGGAGAGGGGGGCACCTGATATAGGAGATCAGTTGCTCTGGAAGGTGGGGGTACCCTTAAAGGTGCTTCCCACATTTGTAGAAGAAGATCCTGCAAGGAATGATGCAAAGGAAGCATTATGTTTTCCTTTGCTTCGGTAGAAACAGAGCCTTGTGCAGGATCATGTCCAGGGATAGAGATGGCAAGTGATCTTGCCATATCCCAGAGGAAACTCTGAAAAGAAGGATCTCCAAAGAGAACCTCCCTTGGACAGGTTAGATCTGAGGAACTAGCCTGGACACCGAAGGATGTATCTGCACGGTGCAATATGGGATCCTTAACGGATGGACGCTGGTACTGGAGGTCAGGACCAGCGACAGTCAGTAGCACATCGTCCATGCCAGGTATCGTCTCCAAATTTGGTATAGAAGGGAGCGATCCTGTTAAAAGAAGCATGGAAGGAGCTGGCCACGATGCTACAGTGGAGACCGGTACCGATGTCGGAACCGAACCAGACATCGGAACAGCCACCGGTGACAGCTCAATTGGTACCGAGGTAACCGAAAACTTTCGGCCGTCACCCTCGGCACCGAGCCTCCGGTATCGACAGGTCAAGGTATCAAGGCGTGTCGGAACCGTGTCTTCTAGACTAGAGATCGATTCCAAACTCGGCATCGAGGATAATGTAGACATCGGTACCGACTTCAGTACCGTGTCTGATACCGATGGATGAAACCCAGCCGGTGGCAATCCAAACGGCATCGGAGGAACCGAGAGTTGTGGATCCGAACCATCGGAACCGAGCCTTCGGTACCGACGGGAGCCGGTACCAAGGCGAGTTGGTACCCAGTCCTCCAGACTCGGCATCGAAGGAAGCAAGTTTATCGATGCATGTCTGGAGGGTACCGACGTCGGAGGCAGTATTGGTGCCGGTACCGATACTGGAAAGTCAGTCTGGAACGTATGCACCGGTCCCGTAGGTACCAAGGACGCCAGATGACGATCCCTGGTGAGGAGTGTTTCCAACACCAGTGCCGATGCCGGGGTATCGGTAACGCTCGAAGCGGATGCCACCACCGGACACGGCTCAGGAATGTTCTGTGGGGGGGTGAACCCCAGGAACAACCTGAAACCCCACATAGGCTTTGGAGGCCGAAGACTCCCACCGGGGTTTTGAAGCCAATGGGCCCTCGAGGGCAAGGCCGGAGCCGTCTACATGCTGTGCATGAGACCTACCACTCGAGGGTTGGCTAGTCTTAACAGACTGTTTGTGGGTTACCTGATCCTGTGTAGAAGAAGAAATGGTCGGTGCCCTGAAGTTGGAAGGGAACCTCATATCGAGGGAAACTCGATGTTGAAAACTTCTTCTCACAATACTGTTGCCCGAGGGCTCTGGAGGAAAAAGGTCAGGACCCAAACAGCTTAGACACCAATAGGAGTCTAAAAATAAAGTTGTACCGCCAGAGTTTGAACATTTCTTGGAGAAAGTGGCTGGCGGTTCCATGAAGGACTTGGAGAGGCCAGGAAGGCCTGAAAAACCGTAAAACACTGAGAAGAAAAAATATTCCCTGAAAGGAAAAAATTTTACAAGATAAGAGAGAGAAACACCGGTGGTACCGGTGGCGTCGGGGAGACAGCCGCGACCACAAGAAAACTAAAGGATTAAAAGAAGAATTTTCTGCGGTGACAGGAGGACGTCCTGCCGGCTCCACGGAAAAACGAAAACTGAGGAGAGGCAGTTGGGAAAGGCGGGAAGGCAGCATGCAAGCGTGGTGGGATGCTTCCAAAAGCTTTCTGATTGGACGCTGGGAAGCGTTTCCGCGCAGGCTCCGTCGGTACCGACGTACCCATATGTGAAGACTCATTCCTGCTTGTTCCTGGAGATTGCTGGGCAGGGATCGTTTGGGGCTGTGGTGGTGTTGATGGATGTTATGATGTCCTCAATGCCTCTTACGTAAGGAGGTGTGAATGAGGTCAGCGGTGTTAGATGGTGTGGCTTGAGACAGATATGGTAGTCGTGGTGGGGTTGGTTTGGCTGGTTTTGGCCTGTAGGTAGTCTGCAAATTCCTGGGGGTTCAGCAGGCTTGGTTGGGAGGGAGAAGGCTCCTTCATCAGGTTCTTCACAATGTTGAAGAGGTCATGGGGTTTGCTTAGGGAGCATCACAAAAGTTAAGAATGGTGATCTTTCATTTTCCTTGAGATTGCTTCGTGATGTACCTTTAGGTGGGCGGTGTAGGCTGCCAGGTGATCTGAGGATCGTGAGCACCCCCATCGTCTTTCGAGCTTCCTGAGGAGTAGTAGTGAGGTTCATAGTTCTGAGGAGTACCATTGTGCTGATTTCCTTCTTCTTGGTGGCTTGTTTGCGGCAGGTAGGTGCGCAACGGAGACTAAGCTGTTGTTCCAGGTGGATATCATTGCATCGAGGTTGGGTGATGCCAAGCTGAGGTTTGGTAGGACTTTGTTAATGAACTCTTCTTTGTCGAAGAGACGGAAACATCTTGTGGGTGCTGCGGAAGCCTGGTCTGCCTTATGAGGAGAGTTGTGATCTTGATGTATGGGCATCTGAAATTTAATTAAGCTGTGGTCGGATCATGGGACTGGAGTGATGGATATCTCGAGGTTGTAGTTCGGGCTTATGGCTGGTAGCGGAGCAAAGAGCAGGTCCAGTTTTATTTCCTTTTGTGTGAGTAGGGACATCGATTATCTGTTTGTAACCCAGCTCGTTGAGTGCATTGAGGAAGGCTTTGGAATGGGTGCTTTGGAGAGCTGGCAGGTTAAAGTCCCCCATTACCCAGCTTGGTATGCATGGGTTCTTGGGTTACAGGCGAGGTCAAGAGGTCATCGGGGGAGGAAGACGGGTATCTGTAGATTAGACTGATGGAAGTGAATTTGTTGGTTATGGTGATTGAGTCCAAATGGGTTGTACTATTGGAAGTGAGCAGCTGAAATTGGAGCTCCGTCTTTACTAGGATAAAGATGCCTCCGTAGGACTGAGACTGAGTTGGACAGCCATGATTCTGTGACTAGTAGCATGTCGAGGTCATGGTTGGTTATAAGATCAGAGATGGCTGGCCATTTCCTGCGGACGGAGCACGCGTTTGAGGGCGCATTTCAGGTTTCGGGGATTTTGGTGCTTCTCCACGTGGGCCTTTGTGGTATGTTGAAGAGATATGTATAGTAAGTGTGGATGTAGGTTGTGCTTGTTTTCTGCAGATGGTAGGCGGGGGCCACCTGAACATCTTTTACCTAGGCCATGTAGGACTGGGATGGGGTTGTGGATGGTGGTGAGGGCGACGGTACTATAAAATAGGTTGGCAAGGAGGTAGCTCACCTACAATTCAAAATGGTATCCTCCCTACTAGCCTTCACCAGCTGCTAAGTTGGTTAGGGACCTTCTGACAATGTAAGGTTCTAGCAGGTTTATACAGGAGGTAATCAAGCGGTATATTCAGATCTTGAGGGCTATTTATGCACCATTAGATGATTACATCAGAAAATTCTATCTAGCTACTTCTGGTCTTGTGTGCCTATTTTGTACCGTACAGATAATTCAGTGGATACGTTTAACAGGATTACCACTTATACATCATCAGAATATTAC
Source organism: Ichthyophis bannanicus (assembly GCA_033557465.1). Classification (NCBI taxonomy): domain Eukaryota; kingdom Metazoa; phylum Chordata; class Amphibia; order Gymnophiona; family Ichthyophiidae; genus Ichthyophis; species Ichthyophis bannanicus. The sequence continues at coordinate 127,733,555 of CM066049.1, forward strand.
AGCAAGTAAATCAGTCTGCCTAATACTTTGTGGCTACTTTGTACCGTATGGACAATTCAGTGGATATGTTTAACAGGATTACCACTTATACACCATAGGATATTGCAGCAAGTAAATCTGTCTAGCTAGTACTGGTCTTGTATATCTAACTTGTATCATAAGTATAATTCGGTAGTGAGTTCTAGCAGGATTGTACCGTGGCTAGTTTTACAGGGTTTAAATAGGTCTGCTTCGTACTGGTTAGTGCAGCTAGACAACCTGCGTTACTGAGCTCGTTGTATCCGTTTAAAAAGTATAGGGCCATGTGGTTGGAAAAGGCAGAAGAAGCATGTAGATCAGGGCCGGCCTGTCCACTAAACGAACCTAGGGCAGCAGACCTCAGTGGGCAGCATGGCCTGCCACCCCTTGGGCTGGGCTGAGCCATGCCGTGCCGCTGATTCTGGTGGTGGGGTTGCTTGGCAGCAGTGGCAGGCCATATGTTTCAGTACACATGACCTGCTGCTTTTGACCCCTCCTGCCCACAGTTATGTTTGAGGAGTCCAAAGTGGCAGGCTATGTGTGCCAAAGCACATGGCCTGCCGCTGCCTCCCCCGATGCCAGAATCAGCAGCAGTGTGACTCAGCACAGGGAAGGGGGGCCGGGGCATAGTGGTACTTGGGGTGGGGGGGGGAGTGTGCAGCAGAAACCCTTGAGCCAGCCATGATGTAAACTAAATGAAACAGAAAATTGACTGTAGGGAATTAATTGGTAGCACATCTCAAATAAATTTTCTCCACAATTAAACTGTAGAATTTCTTGCTGGAAGATGCGGTAAAAGCAGTTGGAGCTAGATTTACATATGTTCCTGGAGGAAAGTCCATAACCATTATTAACAGTGTAGGCTTGAGAAAGCTCCCACTTATTCCAGCGGCTGAGCTGAAAGGAATGGATTTACTCTTTGGGATTCTGCTGGGTACTTGTGGCCTTGAATAGCCACTGTCAAAGACAGAATGGTGGGCTTGATGAACTGTGGTCTAACTCAATAAGGCACATTTTATGTTCTTATGGAATTTGTTTTTCTTTCTTTTAGCCAGGGGTTAGAGGCGAGTTGGGCCCAAAAGGTGCTGCTGGACCCAATGGCACAACTGGCATGCCAGGTATTCCAGGCCCTCCCGGACCAATGGGCTTTCAGGGAGAACAAGGAGTTCCTGGCCTTGCTGGGAAATCTGGTATTCCTGTAAGCATTCCTTGTTCCATAATTTATAAAATAGGTACTATGATGATGCAATAAAAGGGTCAATTATGTACTAGAATGGTAAAAACAGGACAATGATGACATCAAGGGATGGATCAAGATGCAGGGTGATGCCTTGTTGCTTATATATTTAAGTCTCGTTCATTTCAATAATGCTCAAAAGAGCTGCACAGTCCATAGTCTGTAAGTTTCATAATTATATAGGTGCCAAATTACCCAGTTTCAGTAGGGGCATTTTAGGACAGGCCTGGATTTATGACAGCCCCTATGCATTAAGGGACTGTGTGCCCTACAGACTGACAGTACTGATGGCAGTGGGTAGAACTAAAGTCTGAATACCACATTGCTTTGGGAATATAAACTGAAATATAGGGCTGGCCTAAAAGTTCTAGTCTAGAAAGAGGTAAACTGACATTTAATTTAGGGGCCCTTTTACTAGAGGGCACTATGCAGTTAATGCACATTTTAACAGAGTAACTGTTAGCACAGCCCCATAGTAAGGACTACTGTGCTTTAAAAACAGCCAGCACAGTAAAACCCTGCATTAAGTGCTGAATGTGTGATATGGGGGGGGGGGGGGGGGGAATTGAGTGGGTGTGCACAGTACTTGTTCTGTGCTGTCTGTTTTGCAGTTAACGCAGGTACACTTGATGTCACCTCAAGAAAGCAATTTGCACAGGTGCAGTCAACCTATTATGCAACCCGCAGTAAGAAACTTTCCCTGCAGCGCCCTGCCTTTGCACTTGCCTCACTTTAGTTGTGCCAGGGTCAGACATTAAGGGTCCCTTTTACTAAAGGAATTCCTCTTTCTGCATCTTGGACTAGCAAAGCTGAAGTCCCTCTCCAGAAGACATAACTCGTTTATAGGCGATTTTAATTGTGCTTGTATTTTGAAAAATTGTTCTTCACTGTCCTGTACACTAAAAGTTCATTTTTTTACATCATAAAAGTATAGGGGCTTATTCAGTGGCTAGTCTAATTTAAGCACCTAGCTGCTGCTGCTGCTTTAATAAAACCTGAGTATTCAGCAGCAGAATATTTCTGGTTTCTGCTGGCCAGACCACAGTACTGCAGTCCAGTTGGTGGCGATATTCAGTCCCTAACTGGTTAAAGTTAGGACAGTATTCACCTGTTCCAACTTTAACCAGTTAAGCTATCTATTTAGTGACTGCATAGTGCTGCTGAAATGCTTTGAATAGGCCCCTCTATTTCTCTTCACTTCTGTGTTCTGCCCTGAACAATTGGCAACTTAGTCGCTGCACTGCATTACAAAAACCTTTCAGCAACAGATTTGATGAAACCATATGTAAAAACTACAAAGACACCAAAAACAAACGTTGAGCTTTTATCAAAATTACATTAAAATCTATTGCACGCTTGGAGTACAAATGCATATACGCAAAGCTTTATTGTAAATGGAACAACAGAAAGCCGTATTAATCTCTTAAAAATTTGTATTGCTTGAAGGCCTTGAATAATTTTAAGAGGAAATTTGATAAAGGCTTTTTCACATGTTGAGCCTGTTTTATAAAACTGTGCAGCAGTACATGGACATAGAAGTATGCGTGCCCACAGAACGGCACATGCATATATGCACACAATACTTGCAGGCATTCCTGGGGGCATGCTTTAGGTATGGTTGTGATGTGTACACAGTTCCTTATTGGCTGTCAAGGTCTGGAAGCCACTCTTATGAAGTCACATAGGTTCCAATGTTGTCTTGATAAAATAGGCACCAGTTTGGACTTCTCACATAGGCGCCGCTTTATAAAGTCAAGCCCACGTGCCATTCGCTTCTCCTCCTAACAGTGATAATTCATTGTGGTTGCAGTAATAACTGTTTGATATATGTGCTGCTTCTCTTATTTCAGGGTAAAGAAGCCAGTGAGCAGCACATCCGAGAGCTGTGCAGTGGGATGATAAGTGGTGAGTTGTTATATCTACTGGAGGGGTGGGGGGAAGGACAGGAGTACAAACAAAAGGGGAAGTTTCTGAAGTTAGTGCTTTGGTATTTTACTTAACAAAATGATCATGACATAGATTTCTTCTTTTTTCCTTTGATGTGAGCAGGCGTTAAGTGCTGGCGCTAGAATGTACCAAGGAGTGATTTACTGCAGGTTCTGCTATCGTCAATGGGGCCTATTTATTTATTTGGTTTTATATACCCACACTATTTCACATTCAGTGCGGTTTACAAGGAACAAGAACAGAAATTACATAGAACAAGTATGGAGAACAACAACAAATTTAGAAATCACACACGTTGTTACATTAGCAGTTCTGTGGCCATTTGTTTCATCCGTGGATCTAAGCACACCTTTAGGAACACTTCCTACCAATACAACTAAAAATACACACACTGTGGGACCCTGCACATGCTTATAGCTAGGTAAACGATAGGTGGGTTTCAGACCATGCTTTTACTTGAGTAAATATACCTTATGCAGATTTGCCCCTACATGTGATGCCCTGTTATTTCCTTTATTAAATCTGGTATTCTGCACTTCCTGCACAAAGAGCTCCCATCAGATTGCAAATATAAAAATTTGGAGGAGAGGTCTTGAGAGATGTTCTGCTTTATATTAGAGCAGCTGTAAAGATATCGGTATTAAAAAAAAAAAAAAAAAAAAAAAAAAAGACAGGCGGCATTGGGACATCTGAAAGTGTAAGCAGCAGCATGTCTCTCACGTCATGGAGCCAAGGTGATGGAATAATGTACTGGAAGGGGGGGGGGGGGGCAGGGTTATTTACTGTGTAGGAAGCTATTAAAAGCCCACCTATTTCAGCAGGCCTAGGGAGACCAAAAGGAGATTCGTATGGATTCTGGGTTTTTATTTTCATTTTTATATATGAATGTTTTCTGTGTTATATTTTGTAATGTATATTTAATGTGATCTACTGTGAACGAGTTTTGTACCAGATGGGTGGAATATAAATATTTTAAAATTAAAATAAAAAGCTTCCTGGGAGTATGCAACAAAATAAATTTACTCCATTAAAGATAATAAGTGTCAGCTAGTCACCTTTCTGTGTTGGATCTGGGGTGGCGGGGCAGCTACGGAGAGAGGGGCTTAAAATTGACTCAACTTGCGCTATTGTCAATGAGGTAAATCCAACACAGAGAAATAACAGGGTTAAAATTATACAATAAAATGCAGGCTTTAGCTTGAAAGTCATGTTCTCCTTCTCAAGATTGTATATAGAAATTAGGTTTAGCTCCCTGCCTTTCTCAGAAGTTTAGAATGTGTTGCTTTCAGGTATTTCAGCATGGGTTACAGTCCACTTAAGACGATGCTCCGAAAGCATGTGATTGGTCAATTCATTGTCAAAAACTGTGGCTACTGGGAGTCTGTCCAGAGAAGAGTGTTGACCAAGACAGTCAGCTGCACTATCTCTCAGACTCCACCAGCACAGTCTAGTAGGGTGCAGGGGCAGAGAGACGGCAGTGTCAACACTATCCAGATAAAGTGTAGTTACTCACCTGTAACAGGTGTTCTCTGGGGACAGCAGGCATCAGTCCTTGCCATATGGGTGACGTCAGTGCCAATGGAGCCCATGTGGAAGCACCTCTCCAGCTTTCCAAGAAAGCCTTTGGGAGATGCACCACATATGCATAGTTCCCTTCCCACCCAAAAGTGCCATCTTACCTCAGTCTGATGACATAGCTAAGACGGCAAAAATTAAAATACAGTAAAGAAGCAACTCCGAGGGGAGGAGGGAGGATTGTGAGAACTGATTCATGCTGTCGCCGGAGAACACCTGCTACAGGTGAGTAACTTTGCTTTCTCTGGAAACAAGCAAGAAGTCGGTCCTCACATATGGGACTCCCCAGCTACAGGCTACCGAAAACCTGTACAAAATGCCACGACGGCCAGAGAAGTGAGCCGGGAGCTCCAGCAGTTAAGTCCCAACTGAGAGACTCGCAAGACCCAGGTGTCTGGTAGAGAACCAGCACTCTGGTAGCCTGAATACAGAAGGGTCGGAGGACAGGAGTTGCCTACACCCTGGCCAAAGGCGCTGTCCCATTGGGACTCCCTCTCCAGGTAGTAGAAAGCTGCGAAGGTATGGACCAAAGGCCAGGTTGCAGCCTGGCAGACCTCTGTCACTGTACAGAAGTAGCCATGGCCCTGACGCAGTGCACTGTGACCCACTGGTCTAGTGAGGTCCCCTCCTGTTCATAGGCAATGCAGTCCGCCACCCAAGTGGACAGAGTTCGCTTAGTCACTGGGAGCCCCAGACGATTGAGGCCCATAGGAGACGAAAAGCTGAGGTGCTTTGTGGTGGCCCTGAATCCATTGCAGATAGGACAGGGCCCTTATACAATCCAAAGTATGGAGGATGGTCTCCACTTTGCTGGCATGAGGCCTCAGAAATAAGGTGGGGAGTACCACCTCCTGACTGAGGTGGAATGGGGACACCACCTAGCAGAAACTTGGGGTGTGCAGAGCACCACCCTGTTCTTGTAAAACCTCGTGTAGGGAGGCTCTGACATCAGAGTCTGGAGCTCGCTGACGTGCCATGAGAAAGACGACCTTCCAGGAGAGGTACTGCAAGGGGCTCAAAACAGCGGCTTAGTAAGCTGCGAGAGCATCATGTTGAGATCCCATTCCACCACTGGTGGGGGCGGACAGGGTGTTTGGATAGCATGAGGCCTCATAGGAATCGCAAAACAAGGGGCTGGGCCAAGTGGGGTTTTCCCTGAATGGCATGGTGATGTGCTGCGATAGTGTACATATGCACTCTGAGTTGGACTCTAGTCCCACCTGCGACAGGTGCCTGAGCCACCGTGGGGCGATCAGTATCAGAGATGCTGTGTTATGCTGGAGACGGTCTTCGTGATCAGTGGAGTTGGGAAGGCCTAAAGGAGGCCTTCTGTCCATGGAATCAGGAACGCATTTGCTGCCACTCAGGACGGGTGCAGCTGGAGGGAGCAGAAGCGGGGCAACTGTGTGTTGTCTGGCTGGTGAACAGGTCCACTAAAGGGATTCCCTAGAGTTGAAACAGCCAGGAGGCCACCCTGGGATACAGGCACCACTCGTGTGGCTGGAAGACCCTGCTCAGCTTGTCTGCCAGGGCATTGTCCTGACCCGAGAGGTAGACCACCCTTAGGAGTATCCTATTGTGTGTTGCATATGAGCAGAGGGCTACCACCTTCTGGCAGAGGGAGTACAACCCCCGTGCCCCCTTGCTTGTTCATGTAGAACATTGCAACTTGGTTGTTGGTCTGGATCAGCACCAACTGGTGCTGCAGCCAGTGACAGAAGGCTTGGAGAGCCAGGAATATTGCCCGGAGCTCCAGAAGGTTGATCTGCAGCTGGCATTGTCTGCGACCAGCTGCCTTGTGTGCAGAGGTCCACGCAGTGAGCTCTGCAGCCCAGCAGAGATGGCATCCATGGTGAGGACCCTCAGGGGGGTGGGTGCCTGGAAGGGTATCCCAGCCTACAGGTGGCGGGGGATCTGCCACCAGTTGAGGGAATCTGCCAGATGGCAGGTCACTTTTACACTATCCCGGAGCCTGCCCATGGCTTGTGTCCACCGAGAACGAAGGCACCACTGGGCCGCCCTCATGTGTAGGCAGGCGTATGGGGTCACATGGACCATAGAGGCCATGTTGCCCAACAGGCGGAGAAGCCAGGCAGGCAGTGACCGGCAGTGCTGTACCTCTGCAGCTAGCCCTCTGAGGCATTCTGAGGGAGGAAGGCCTTGGCCTGGAGGGTGTCTAGCTGAGCCCCTATGAACTCCAGGCACTGAGCCGGGAGGAGGTGGGATTTGGTGAAGCTGATGATGAACCCCAGTTGCTGCAGGATGTGGATGGTGCACCTCTGCAGCTGTGCCTCCCTTTATAAGCCAGTCGCCAAGGTATGGAAAGACAAAGTCCGGCTGTGACCACCACTAGACACTTGGTGAAGACCCTTGGTAATGAGACCAGCCCAAAGAGCTGCACCCTGTATTGGTAGTGACCTCCTCCCACCATGAAGTGAAGGTATTTTCAATGGTTGGGATGGATCAGGATGTGTGTATAGACATCCTTCATGTCTAAGGAGCATAGACAGTCTCCCTGCTGGAGGTATGGCAGCAGTGTTCCAAGGGAGAGCATCTTGAATCTCTCCCTTACCAGAAATCTGTTCACGTCCCACAGGTTCAAGATGGGCCTGACATCCCCTGTTCACTTGTGAACGAAAAAATACCTGGAGTAGAAGCTGGTGCCTCAGAGATGCTTGGGCACTGGTTCCACTTGTCCTCAAGAAGACCTGTGAGCTCAGTGAGGAGCAGAGTCTGGTGGAGGAGAGTTCTTACAGGCTCTCCCTGAAAGTATGAGGGTAGCGCCCATTGCAGGTGGAGGAGGGAGCCCTCCTTGATCACGTTCAGTACCCAGAAATTGGTGGTGATGGTGGACTACCTGTGGGCAGACATAGCCAGATGCTCCCCTGTGGGCTTTTGGGGACCCCCTGGGAGAGAGGTGGTCATGCCCAAAGAGTCAAAAGCTCCCCCCAGGTTGAGCCAGAGCTAGCGCCTGGGACTTGAGGGTTTTTTGTCTGCAGGGGCCATGCCCCTGCCCCTTGTGCTGCTGGCCTTACTGCGTGGCCAAGAAGGTTTGGAATTGAGGCATTGCCAAAACCTCCCTTTTTCTTCAAGAAGGCTCCTTTCCCCGAGCCTTCTTACAGGGCTCCACCAAGGTCTTCTTAGAGGCCGAGTTCCTAACAAGGACCAGACTCTCTATTTCAGCCGCCTTGTCTGCCATAGATTTCCAGAAGAGATTCTCTCCGATACAGGGGACATCAATAAGTTTGTCCTGAACCCACTGTGCGAAGTCAGATGACTGCAGCCATGCCTGACGTCAGGCCCCAGTGCCCGCAATGGCTGAGTACTTGAAGTCATTGTAAGCAGCTCAGGATAAAAACTTTGGGCACTCTTGACCGCCAAGGCCAGAGACTTAAACCGCTGAAGGGGTCCCCGTCGAGGCCTGCCAAGAAATTTGCGAGCTCTCTTGCCAGTTCTTTGAGGTACAAACCGATGTACAGTTGGTAGGATTGGACTCTGCACACAAGCATCAAGCCCTGGAAGGCCTTTTGACCAAGGCCGTTGAGGGTCTGGGCCTCCCTGCCGTAGGGCACTGAACAATGGGTCTTTTGACTCTTGAGTCTGCGCATGGCAGACTCAATGACCATTGAGTTGTGGGGAAGTTGAGTCTTCTGAAATCCAGGGCTTTGGCGGACTCTGTACTTAAAGTCAAGTCGCCTGCTGACAATGGGCACCAATGCAGATGTCTCCCACATATGGAGGAGACAGCACTCGAGGATCGGAGGAACAGGCATCATAAAGGCTTCCTTAAATGGGGGCCTCATACTGGAGAATTTCCAGTTCCTCCGTGCGTGTATCCTCCTCGGCCTCAGTGTTGAGCACCTTAGCTATGTCCCACACAAAGTTAGGAAAGTGATGTCCTCGAGCAGGGAACAGTGCCAGGGCACGTCTTGGTGTCGCTGAGTGTCCGGGGACGACTCGTCATCGGTCTCCCATTCCATCTCGAAGTCAGAGGCCTCATGGTCAAGGCCCACAACCTCGGGGGGACCTATGGTCCGAACCACATGCACTCGCAGGAGAGGACCGGTGCCCCGAGGAACGGAACCAGGACTTCATCAGATGCCGTATGGTCTCTTGAGGCTGGTTGCGCTCAAGGATCGGTTCTACATAGAGGGCTTCCGCGGATGTCGAAGGTCCCTTCACCAGGGTAGATGAACTGGAGGAACCGGACATAAATGCCCATTGCATGGCCATGAGGGCAGATATACTGCTGTCTAAGGCTGCCATCCTGATCTCCATGCCAGTTGGCTCTGCAACCTTTGACACAGGCACCGAGGACTTCAGGCCCAGTGTCTGTTCTGTCGAAGGGGCGTTGACGAGGATGGCCTCGGATGTCAGAAGCCGGTCGCCGGATACTGACAACTCCTTCCAAGGCAGCTTGTTTATTTTTATTTATTTATTTATTTATCTGCATTTATATCCCGCTTTTCACCAGGTCAAAGCAGTTGGGGGATACATTTAACACGAGGGGATATGAGACACATACACTAATACTTACAGGGAACATGGGCAATGGAGGGTTAAGTGGCTTGCCCAAGACCACAAGGAGCACCTGTGGGACTAGAAACCCCAGTCCTTCCGGCCCAAGGTTGCTGTCCTCTAGTGGGATTTGAACCACCGACCTTCCGGCCTGTAGTACCTTGCCCCAACCACTAGGCCACTCCTCCTCATAAGGCTTCCTTGTGGGGCCGCTCCCGCTACAACACCTCAGACTCACACCAAGGACTGTGGGGCTTGGAATGGGATTTTCCCTTCTTCCTGAATCTGTCCTCCGAGGTGATCTTCGAAGGTTTTGACTTCTTGCATTCCACCTCCAGGGATTTCCTCTCAAAGGACCTGCGGCCACGGACTCCGAGGCAGTCCAGGCCTCGCTAGGCACAGAGGTACCGGACGGGGTCCCACAGCACCATGTATTGGCCAGACACTCCAATGCAGAGTCGGACTTGTGAAAGAACTGTTCCTGCTGCAGCTGACAGGTCTTGATGGCCTTTGTGATCATGATCCTGCAGAGTTCGCAGTCCAAGTCGTCATGCTCCTGCCCAAGGCAGCAGTCATGAGGGCCGATGCGGGACATTATCTTACCACACTGATCACATTTCTTGAAGCCGCTGGAGGCCTTTGGGTAAAGGGGGCCCTGCCTCCCGGCAGGGCCTGAGGCCTGCGGCAAAAAAGGGCACAAAGCACTGGTTGAGAGAAAAAACTAAAAAAACAAAGGAACGAGCCTGAGGAGCGACGCCGAGCTGAGTTGACTCAGGGGCAGGGAAGGAACCGATACATGTACCAGACAAAAACAGGATAAACACACTTTTTCCGGGGGAAACTGGACAGAGGGCTCTGCGATAAAAAGGAGACCGAGGCAAGATGGCATCCTTGGGTGGGAAGGGGACCCACACATATATGGTGCATTTCCCAAAGGTTTTCTTTGAAAGCTGGGGAGATGCTCCCACGTGGACTCAGTCGGTGCAGACATCACCCATATGTGAGGACTGACTTCTTGCTTGTTCCTGGAGAAATACTGACTATTATTTGCCACTTATCTGGGCAACTCAGACCATATGGAAAGTAGGCCTACTTTGCAATCCAGATAAGTGCCTGCTGAAATTCACACTAACAGAGTAAGTGCTGCTCACTCTGTATATTCAGTGGCAGCTCCTATCTAGATACTGCTGTGGAATATCCCACTGATATTTAAGTGCTGCAACTGACACCTGTGATGCTTGGGGCTCAATTTTCAAAAGGGCTGATTTTGAAAACCTGAAGAATAACACAGTTTAAATATTGTCACTTTGCTTTAAATAATCTGCTGCTTCTGTTTTTTTCTTGAAGATCAAATAGCTCAGCTAGCTGCAAACTTGAGAAGACCTTTGGCTCCTGGTTTGGTTGGGCGGCCTGGTCCTTCTGGCCCACCAGGTGCTCCTGGTGCAACTGGAAAAATCGGTCATCCTGGTGCTCGTGGGTCACCAGGATACAGAGGGCCAACAGGAGAGCTGGGAGACCCAGGCCCCAGAGGTAAGTAAAGGACATTTCTTTTTGATAATATAAAGAAACTAGTCAAAGGTTTGCTCCTGCCCTCCAAAAGTACTAATACTACTAATTTGTATAGTGCTACACGGTGTACATAGTGGTGTAGAGACATGTAAGAGTCGGTTCTTGCTCATCAAAGTTGACAGTCTAATCAAGGCAGACAAAAGAACTCCGGAGTAGGCTATATCTAGAGTAATAGTAAAGATATACATAGGAGGTGAGCAGGAAACTAAGGGGATCAGGATCCAAAAGCAGCCGCAGAGGTCAGATTTTAGCCTGAATTTGAATAGGGCCAGAGATGGAACTTAATGTATTGATTTGAACAGTTTGTCCAGGCATAAGGAGCAGTATAGTGGAAAGAACAAAGTCTGGAAGTGAGCATAGCATTTTGGAACATTCGTCTCCTGAAAAAGTCCAATATCCTAGCCTTTCTCCCCAGGGACACCAAAGAGTGAGTCTTGGAACTTTTTGCCTTTTAACCCTTTCCAGGCCGAGCCCAAAACTCTTGGGATCCAAAATTCTGACTAAATATTCCTATCAAATGGTATATAATACATGACCATAGCAGAAGGAAAATCACTATTAGAACATATTGAATAAGACGGGTACAATTTTCCTGAAATATGCAAAAATTAACCCGGCTGCAGAATGTGGATTAAAAATTTAAAGTAGGCCTTCAAAGGGTTAAAGACGGAATTTGAGAAGAGGGGTGCAGGAGCTGGAGCTTCTTGAATGCGAGTGCCTTCTGAACCCTGTACATAGAATCAAGCTTCTTATTTACTGGCAGGACAGAGAGGAGTTTCACACATGCTGAACAGAACTAGAGGATGTCCAACTTCTTGACTGAAGCTTCTCTCTGTTTCCAACTTAAAATGTAATGAACTGAGCCATTACCTGCACAAAATTAATGAACAATTGTTCTTCCGGAGGGTATTTCTGTCTCTTGTGAGAAGATGAGGGTGCTGAAGGCAACTTGGGAGCCCTCTCATCGAAGAAATACTCTCATATTTAGATGCTCATTGCACCGATTCAGATTGAGATACTCAAGACATTTGCACATGTGCCTGGGTTGCCTCTGCTCCTTATGAGGTGTGGATCTCCTCTGGGAATATTGCCACATCAATGCCTTGGAGAACAATCGCCTCCTCTCCCCCCCCTGATGTTCTAGAAAGAGACACCAAAGGGACAGTCACCGGTGAGACCTTTCAAGACCTCAATGACAGCAACTCTTCCCTATGAAAATGTTGGGACTTGAATCTTTTCAAAGCCTTGCTGCAGTTAAAGCAGCCACCTCAAGTCAGGCAAAGAAGGCTTCCATTCTTTGCTTGACGTTCCTCAGGAGGCATTTCTCAAGGGCTGCCATCAAGAAAGATGCAGTGCTAAAGCAGAATCAACAATGTCTGTGGAATCTGTGGGGGAGTATTGGAGACTGCTGCGGCTACTCTATTCCCATGGAGGATGAGTTGTCTTCATGTCTGGGCCTCTTGAGGATACCAGCTCCTCCAGTACCTCGATACTCTGGACATCAATGCATCTCAGCCTCCACATAATGCTCAATTGCCCAAATTCTCAATGTTGATGAAGCAGGACTCTATGGAACCACTCCCAGGCCATTCTATCAATGCTCTACTCAGAGTGAGCTCAAGAACCCATTGATATTGATACACCATCAGTGTCCAATGGAGATCAATGCCTCTGAAATCGATGGACCAGTTTTATCTACGTGTGAAATTCTTCGGCACTGTTTGTCTCAACCCTTGGGGGCCTCTTTTTTTTGTCATCTGCAAACACAAATTACAAGCGGGTGCATGTCCGTCACACTCCCTGAAACTGCTGGCTGATTTCTGTGACCTATTGTTTGGAAAAATAACCACAGCGAAATCTAATGATTTGATTTTGATAGAAAAAAAATAGGCAGCTGAAGCAGCAGAGGCTTAAATGCAGCCTATGTGGCAACGCAGGAAAAAGAAACTTGAATGAAAATTACTTAGGGATTTGCTAAGACAACAATGCATGACAGTGGCAGGAGGTAGCAGGAAGACAGGTTAAAGTGAAAAAAAAGAAAATATGGGCAAAAGTCAGACTGAAACAAACCGTTCCCTATGGAACACATCTGGAGGGCTCCATCAAATAAAACTAAAGCAGACTGATGAGAGAGAGTGAGGCAGCGGCAAGCAGGAACTGACATACCACCATGCTGGGACTATCCAAAAGCCTGTAGAAACAGCTATGGAAGGTTTCCCATGTAGGGCTCCATCAGTGCCATCACCCATATGTCAGCACTTACCTCCTCTTTCAATCTCCAATTTTGCTCTCCCGCTCCTACTCATCAGCGTGGTCACTGCCTTGACTTGGTTTTCTTCTCTGTTTACCCTACAATTTTCCATACCTCGCTTTTTCCCTTATCTGAGCATCATCTCCTAAGTTTCACCCTTCATCACTCCCCACCTCAATCCCGGTCTGTCTCCTCCTATCTTTTTAGGAATATTCATGCTGTCGATCCATTGGCTCTTTCCACTATCGTCTCATCACCTCTTTCTTCCACTTTGTCTTCTAAATCTGTTGATGAGGCTATAGTTTCCTATAATACTGCCCTCTTCTCTGCTCTAGATACTCCTGCTCCACCCATCCCACGTTCTGTGAGATGCCAGCCCTGGTTGTCCTCAACTTCCCACTATCTTTGCTCTTGTGCCTGCACAGCTGAACACATTCGGCTTAAATCTCACTTTCTTCACTTCAAATTCATGCTTACTTCCTTCCAGTCAGCTTTAGCACTTGCCAAGCAAAACTACTATATCCACCTGACTAATTCTCTTGCCACTGACCCCCACCGCCTTTTCTTTACTCTTAACTCTCTCCTCAAGGCACCTCCCCCTCCAATCCCCCTTCTCTCTCTGCCCAAACCCTGACTTTTTCTATAACGAAATCCACGAAGATTACTCTCCAGTTCCCCATTAGAACAACTTCATTCCCTCTTCTCCAACCTGAATACCAACTTTTCCTATCAATCTCTTACTCTTTCATCCTTTCCCATGATCTCTAAAGATGAAACCTCTCATCTTCCTTCATCCTCCAAACTTACTACCTGCTTTTCTGATCCTATCTCCACCCATCTCCTTAACTCCATTTCTTCCACTGTCATCCCTTCCATCTCACATATTCTCAACTTCTCGCTCTCCACTGCTACTGTCCCTGCAGCCTTCAAGCATGCTATGGTCACACCCCTACTCAAGAAACCTTCTCTTGATCCAAGCTCTCCTTCTAATTATTGTCCTATCTCCCTTCTTCCCTTCATTTCCAAACTTCTTGAGCATGCAGTCCTTCACCGTTGTCTTGAATCTCTTTCCTCTCAAGCCCTTCTGGATCCTTTTCAGTCTGGCTTTCGCCCCTTACATTCTACTGAAACAGCACTTGCCAAGTCTCCAGTGACTTGTTCCTGGCTAAATCTAAGGGCCTCTACTCCATCCTTATCCTTCTTGAGCTCTCTGCTGCTTTTGATACTGTTGACCACCACCTTCTCCTTGCCACATTATCCTCACTTGGTTTTAGGGGTCCTGTCCTGGTCCTCTTTTTATCGCTCCCATTGCTCTTTCAGTTTTTGTTCTAATGGTTTCTCTTTTACTTCTATTCCACTCTTGGTAGGTGATCCCCAAGGGTGTGTTCTGGGCCCGCTTCTTTTCTCTCTATACACCCAGTCTCTCATCTCCTCCCATGGATTTCATTATCATTTTTATGCTGATGATACTCTGATCTATCTTTCTACAACAGATATTTCTCCGACACTGCAAGCTCGTATCTCTGCCTGTCTCTCTGACATCGCCACCTGGATGTCTCACTGCTGATTGAAACTAAACATGAACAAAACCAAACTTATCTTTCCCCCCTAAATCTTCCTCTACCCTTCCTCATTTTACTCTCTCTGTTGATAACTCTTCTACTTCCTGTTTCCTCAGTCGGTAACCTTGGTGTCATTTTTTATTTCCCCCCTTCCCTTCTCTTAACATATCCTACAGATTGCTAAAACCTGTCATTTCTTTCTCGATAACATTAACAAAATTCACCCCTTCCTCTCTGAACACACTACTAAAACACTTGTCCACTTGTTATTTCCCATCTCAACTATTGCATCCTCCTTCTTGCTGGTCTCCCTCTGAGTCATCTCTCTTCCCTTCAATCTATTCAAAACTCTGCTACGTGATTAATCATTCCCCAGTCTCGATATACTCGTATAACCCCTCTTCTCAAGTCACTTCATTGACTTCCCTTCTGTTTCTGTATGCAATTCAAACTCTTCCTTCTGACCTTTAAATGCATTCATTCTTCTGCTCTTCACTATCTTTTCCTCTCTCCTCGCCCACTACACCCTTCTTCGTGAATTCTGCTCTTCTACTAGCTTGCTCCTCTTTGCCCTTTTCTTCCACTGCTAACTACAGACTTCGGTCCTTTCACCTTGCTGCTCCTTATGCCTGAAACAGACTTCCTGAGTCTGTACATCAGGCTTCATCTCTGTCCCTTTTCAAATCGATGCTAAAAAGGCTCACCTCTTTGAGACTGCCTTTGGATACCGATCCCTTGTTTCCTTGTGACTCCTTATCCTTCCCTATTCTATCCTTGTTCTTAACTTTTGTTTTGATTAGATTGTAAGCTCTAACAAGTAGGGACCATATCTATGTGTGTTTGTACAGCGCTGCATATGTCATATAGCACTTTTTAAATGTTTAATAGTAGTAGTAATATTTATCCTGTCAGTCCACTGAACTTTATTTCCCATACTGTTGGCATTAGTATGCACAGCTTTCCAGATGTTGCCCCTTCTTATTCTATACAACTGTTTAATGTTTTCCTTACCTGAAGGCTTTGTCCACCCATCCCTTTTGTTTCCCATGAGTTCCCATAGCAGAGATGTTCCTATCCAAAGGTTTGTAGAACAAAGGGGCCAGAGGAGAATGGAATGGGGATACCATGTTACAATTGATTTACCACAATGGAGGATAGTACTTCTTAAAAATCAGGTCACTATTAAAAATGATTTATTAGTATAAGGGCTCATTCCGTTCCGGATGTAGATCCCCTCTGTACGTCTGGTCTGAACTGGACGTACAGAGGTGATCGAGATTCTGATCCAACGGGGCACGTCTCACCCCATGGGATCAGAATTGCGGTCAGTCATGTACATGCAGGCCGGGACTGCGATGCAGTCCGGCCTGCACGTACATGACCTGCCCGACTAACTCAGGGCTTTTAAATGGAGCCGCAGCACCATGGTGTCTGGTTGCCATGGCACTGCAGCTCCATTTAAAAGCTGTAATGATGGCCGCCAGATAAACGTGTTTATTCACCGCAGCTCGACCTCTGGTCTGGTCTTCTAAGGCCAGGGTTGGGCTGAGTGGAATGTCCTCTGCCGCCCCCCCCCCCTGCCCTATCCACCCACCCAATAGTACAAAAAAAAATGTCGCCGACCATGGATGTACAGGACCAACATTAGAATCAGGTGACCGCCCAGACTCCAACAACCCTTCCCCGCCCCCATCTAACTTCCCCACACAACTGGCAGGGAAGTTAGACAAGGCCAGAGAAGGTACGAATAGCAGGGATGGACGTCCCGTTGGGACATCCATCTCCACTATTCATGGTACAGAATCGGACTCATAGTGCACAGGACTATACCAATAAGTCCCCTATCTGAATTTTTAGTGCTACTGCAAAATTATTACAGGTATTTAATCTGAGGAGGATGTGACCAGGGATCTGTCCTTGGTCCGATTCTTTTTACCATTTTTGTTAGTGATAGTGCAGTAAGGGGGCTGTCGGGTAAGGGTTGCCTCTTAGCAGATGATAACAAAATCTGCAATAGAGGGGTCAAGTATTTTGGCAGCTGAGATTTAACGCTAAAAATGCAGGGTCATGATTTGGGCAGCAAAAATCCAAGGGAGCAGTCGAGTATAGGGGGTGTGAAGTACTTCTTTTCTCAAAAGAAGAGCAGGATCTGAGGGTGATTGTTTCTGATGATCTTTAGGTGGGTAAACGGGTAGAAAGGTGATGGCAAAAGCCAAAATGCTTGGGTGTCTCATGATTAGTCTGATTTTTCCCCGAGTGTGTTTAGAAGAGCTTTGGTATCCACAACCTTTTTTCTAATTTATTACAGGTGATCAGGGTAATAAGGGAGACAAAGGCTCTGTTGGCAGAGGCATCGAGGGGCCTGATGGTGATCAAGGATTTCCAGGTATGTTCATCATCACTGATAAATACAAAGTAATGTGGCCTAAAAGTGATGAGTTGCCCTGTGAAACTTCAAGGCCACAGACTAATTCCATTTTAGCTGGAAAAGGTAGTTATTGACCGGTAGCAAACGTTCTCCGTGCGCAACAGGAATAAGTCCTCATGTATGGGTGATGTCCACGACGGAGCCCAGTGCAGGAATGCTCCCCAGCTTCAATTGGAAGCTTTTGGGAGGCTTTACTGTGCCTGCACACCTCCTTCCCACCTGTCACTGCAGCACCATGATGCCTCAGTCTGATAACATAGCTGTAGCACAAGATAACTCCTTGGGGAGGTGGGAGGGTTGTGCAGACTTATTCCTGCTGTCCATGGAGAACACCTTCTACAGGTGAGTAACTACCTTTTCTCTATGGACAAGTAGGAATGAGTTCTCGCATATGGGATGCCCAAGCTACAGGCTACCGAAAACCAAGGCAGCCACAGAGTCAGCCACCAACTAATATGTCTCTTCCCTTTAAAAAAAATTTTTGTAGCCTGGACAGAAAAGAATGGGCCTAGGGGGTTTGGAGTTGGATTCTAATCCCCAAACAGATTCTGGCATACAGATTGGCCGGTTGCTGTCATGTTGGGAATCTCCATCTAGATAGTAGTGGGATGTGAATGTGTGGACTAAAGACCACATTACAGCTCTGCAGATCTCTTCCATGGAGACTGAGCGTAAGCTGGCCACTGACGCAGCCATAGTTCTGACACAATCAGCTGTGACATGACCATCCAGGCCCAGGCCTGCCTGGGCATCAGCAAAAGAGATGCAGTCTGCCAGCCAAATTGATAGAGAGTGTTTAGAAATGGGAGCCCCTAGCTTATTGAAGGGAAAAGAAACAAAAAACTGGATGGACCTTCTATGGGCCTTTGCCTGCTCCAAGTGGGTGACCAAGGCTCACTTGCAGTCCAACATGTGCAGCACAGCTTCCTCTCTGTATGCAGGAGGTTGTGGGAAAACAGTTGGAAGAACAATTGACTGATTAAAGTGGAAATCAGATACCACTTTCAGAATGAATTTAGGATGAGTATGAAGGACCACCGATGGTGGAATTTGGTGTAAGGCAGATGAACTACTAGGGTCTGAAGCTTGCTTACTCCGTGTGCTGAAGTGACCACCACCAGAAATAATACCTTCCAGGTCAGGAACTGAGTGGCTCAAAGGGAGCTTTCATGAGCTGTGCAAGAACCACATTGAGATCCCAAGATACTGCGGGAGGCTTCAAGAGAAGCAAGCCTTGCAGAAAACAAACAACTAAAGGCTGTACCGAGATGGGCTTGCCCTCCACACCTCTATGGTAAGCACTGATCACACTGAGGTGGACGTTGACAGAGTTGGACTTGTCCAGACTCAGAGAGGTGTAGAAAATACTCGAGCAGCTTGTGAGTGGAACAGACGAAAGGATCTAGGCCCAACTCTCACATCAGACTGCAAACCTCTTCCATTTGCAAGACTAAGGCTCTCTCGTAGAGGTCCTTCTGGAGGCCAAAAGGACTTTAGTTATACCATCCAGCAGATTGAGCTGAGATATTAGCCTCTCAACATCCACACAGTGAGGGCCAAGGACCAAATGTTGGGGTGCAACATCGCCCTGCCCTCCTGCATGGCTGAGCTTTGGCCTGGAGAACTGCACCAGGAGAGAAAACCAAGAATTATTGTGCTGCTTTCTGTTTTGAGCTTCAGGAGGGTCTTCACAATGATAGGTATTGGTGGATAAGCATACAGAAGACATCCCCCCCCCTCTCCCCATGAAGCAGTCTGCTTGTGATTTTACTCTGGAGCAGAACTGATCTACCTGGTCATTCTGTGGGGTGGAGAACAGATCTATTGAGGGACTGTCCCACTCTCGAAAGATGCGAGTCTTTACTCCCCTATCCAGTGTCCACTCGTAGACTGTATACCAGTGTTTTGCTTTGCCTGGCAGGTATGTGGCTCTCAAGTCCATCCTGTGCGCGATGGTGAACTTACACAACCTGAATGCTTCCCAACACAGGAGATACGAGCCCATTCCTCTCAGCTTGTTGATATAGAACATGGCAACCTGATTGTGTCTGTACCAGAACAATTTGGTTAGCCAGTTGATCTTGGAAAGCCCATAAAGTGTTCACCCCCACTCGCAGCTCCAAGAAGTTGATCTGAAGAAGGCTCTCTTGGATGGACCAATTGCCCTGGGTGTACACAACCCATCAAGATGAGCCCCTCACCCCAGCTTGGAAGCATCAGTCATCAGAACCTTTTGGGGTGGAGCAATCTGGAAAGGAATACCTTTTGAGAAAATTGTGGTGGACTGTCTACAAGCGCAATGGCTGAAAAGAGAGGTGATGACACACAGACTGTTCCCTGAGACGACACATGGCCTGGGCCCATTGAGTCCTCAGCGTCCACTGAGCTTGCCTCAGCTAGAGACATGCTAAGGGTGTGACATGCACTGTGAAGACCATGTGGCCTAGAACAGTCAATATCCTGCGAGCCGTTATCCGCTGACTCATTTGAGTTTCCCGCACCAGAACTGTCCATCCGAGATGTCGTGTGGCTGGAAGGCTCTCACCTGAGTTATGTCTAGCAGGGCCGCTATGATCTCCAACTGTTGGGTGGGCTGCAGGTGGGATTTTGGGTAACTTTTAATGAACCCCAATAGTTCCAATACCTGAATGGTCAATCGTGTTGATTCTTGAACTCCTCTAGGAGTGGTACTCTTGATGAGCCAATTGTCTAGATAGGGGAAGACAAACACCCCCAGAGTCCAGAGATAAACAGCCACTATCTTAAGGCATTTTGTGAAAACAAGAGACACCGAGGCAGGCCAAATGGCAGTACCTGGTACTGGAAGTCTTGCCTACCCTGGAGAAATCTGAGAGACCTTCTGTGAGCAGGATTTATCTGTATATGGGTATACATGTCCTTTGGCTATGCTCCCTGGATCTAATCTCTTTTTTACAGGTAACGAAGCAGGGTTCCCATAGAAGTCATTTTGAACTTTTCTCTTGCCAAGAACTTGTTCAGGTCTGAGGTCCAGAATGGGATGGTATCCCCCTGTTCGCCATAAACAAGCAGAAAGTCAGTCCTCGCATATGGGTGACGTCTGTGCCAATGGAGCCCGTGTGGTGAACACTCCCCAGCTTTCATAGAAAGTCTTTGGGAGTTAGACTTCCCGCCCAAGGGTGCCATCTTACCTCAGTCTTTTTGTTCTGTTGAGCCCAACAGATATTTTATCTGCTCCCCGGAAAAAGGTCTGCATTTTTTGAATCAGTTTTTCCTTTATTCTTTCAGCCGGTTGCATACCATCACCTTCTCGGTTGCCAGAACTGCTGCTGCTTCTTCAGCATAGTGTTTTTTTCAGGTGCTTTTCCATTCTTTTCTTGTTCTTCGGTGCGCAGGCTTTTTTCTCACGCCCTCCCTAAACGAGGACCTTGGAGTTTGACCTCACAGGTACCGTTTTCCCTGCTAAGTCCTCGGTTAGTGAATTTAAGCAGTGTGACTGATGCAGGCACACCATGTCCTGCACGGATCCCCACGACTGTCTTCAGTGCATCGGAGCAGATTATGATGCCTCTGCCTGTTTGCCCTGTCTTCAGATGACGAGCAAGGGTCTCAGGAATTGTGAAAGGCAGCGAGAGATGCTGTTTGGCCACAAGACCTCCTCTTCGGCCCCAAATTCGAGCATGGGATCAACATCCTCTGTGGCTGCCGCAAAGGCCTCAGCCTCACCTGGTTGCTGTGCCCACTCGAAGCCCTGCAGTCAAAGGGCATGGGATTGGGGTTCGTCTGCAGAGGGCCATCCCCAGAAGGATAGGACTCCACTTGTGGGTAAGACTCTCGGACACCAACATCGGAGTCCTCAGCGTGATGCAGAGGGTGAATCTCTAATGAGTACCTCCGGTTTGGAGCGTAGGGGCCTTGTCAGTGCCCCCTGGCGGGCGTGCACATGAGGCTCATCAGTTCATGACACCTCTTCCGATTCATACTTGGAGGGGGGGGGGGAGATGGGATGACAAGTCCCCAGACACCCGGCGACACTGGAATGCTCCCTTTGACCCATCTCCATTACAGGAGTGTCTGAGGTCCCCGCTGAAAGACCTTTCCTTCCTTGACTTTGTCCGGGACATGGCGAAAGCTTTGTCCTTCACCACAGAGCCCAAGGAGGAGCCTTGGGCAAAGGACCTCGAGATCCTGCAGTATGAGGCCCCTCCCAAGGAGGTGCTCATGGTGTCTGTCCCCCCCCCCCCCAACACCCATTTTGAAACGCTTGTTCAGGATGTGGGAGTCACCTGTTACAGTTCCCATTGTGAGCAAGCAGCTCAGTTCCATGTATGAGTCCACAAGGACCCTGGATTCCAAAGGCTACAGCAATTACACAATTCCACGGTAGTTGGATTTGGCCATGGGCAGGATCAAGAGCCAGAAGACACACTCCTTGGTGCCCCCTGGCAGGGAGGCCCTCACCATGGATGGTTTTGTTAAGAAGTGTTACCAGGGTTCAGTGCTTGTGGCCTGTATCCTTGGATACTAGCTGTACATGGGCATGTACCTGACGGACTTTGCAAAGGAACTTGCCAGGTTCACAGCTGGCTTGTTGGAACCTCTTCAGCGGTTCTGGACTCTGGTATCAAAGGTCAAGGAGTGCTCCAAATATGTCACTCGAGCGGCCTATGACAGCTTTGTCTGTGGCTAGAGTAGCTGCGGTGGGCATTGGTGCCTGGCATGGCGACAGCCCTCTAACCTGGAGCAATGGGGTTCAGGACAAAGTCAGTTGATGTCCTGTGCGAAGGGTAGAACCTCTTCGGCAAGCCCATGACTGACAAGGCTGCAGAACTGGAGTTGGAGTATATTTATTTATCTATTTAACAGCTTTTCTATACCACTTTATCCTGAGGTCAAAATTGTTTACATTAAAATAGAACATTATACATTTAACAAGGTGGTCAACTTGAAGGTTTAAGCAGTATGGTGGGTAGGGGGGTTAATAAAGTACATCAAGAGGGGAAGTCAACTTTGAGGGATCATGGGTAGGAGATGCATGTTGTTAAATGACCAGAACCAGGCTCTCCCAGAAAACTGCTGCCCCTTCCTGATGGAAGACTTCGGGGGGGGGGGGGGAGGGAGAGAGGCTTGTGGAACCTGCCTCCAGTATCCAGTCTTATCTGGCTCCCCCACAGGGTCAGCAGACCAAGGGCCAGGAGCACAGCCCTCATAAGCCTATAAACCCCAGCCTGTCCCACAGTCCAGGGGGGGGGGGGGAGAGGAGGGGCTTGAATATGGCGCCTCTTCACCTGAAGGGTCCAGGGCTGCAGCATATAGGTGGGAGGGGGGCCATCTGATATTCTTTGCTGACCAGTGGCCCACTATAACCACATCAGCCAGCCCTTCTGTGTGTCCAGGCTACTGGAGAATTGATTCCCTGGTCGCAGCTGTGGTCATCCCTGAGGTTTTGTGGCCACTCAGCGTTCTCTATCTTTCCCGGTTCAATTTTTCAGTCGCACGTGGCTTTTTACAGGTTTTTTCAGTAGCCTGTAGCTGGGGAGTCCCATATGTGAGGTCTGACTTCCTGCTTGTTCCTAGAAAAAGCATAGTTACTGTAACAGGTGTTCTCCAGGGACAGCAGGCATTGGTCCTCACAACCCTCCCTCCCCACTGAAGTTGTTTTTCTTTTTGTTTTGATTATGCTATGTCGTCATACTGAGGTAAGATGGCACTCTTGGGTGGGAAGGTGACCGCCCACGTGTGATCTCCCAAAGGTTTTCTCTGAAAGCTGGGAAGTGTTCAACATGCAAGCTCCTTTGGCACCAATGTCACCCATATGTAAGGACTGATTCCTGCTGTCCCTGGAAAACACCTGTTACAGGTGAGTAATTATGCTTTTTCTTAGGAACCAGATAGAATATAAACCTGGACCTCTTTGCTCTGGCAGCACAAGCTTGATCGTGAGATCTGACAAGAGGGCGGTGATCTCTCTGTCTGAAGCAGTTTCTGATGCAGAGTGTCATGATGCACTCTCGGAGGGGGCAGTTCTAAAAAGCGTAATGTGTAACCGCTCTGGACAATCTGCAAGACCCATGAGCCTAAGATTATTATTTATTTATTACAATTTCTTATATACCGCACTATTCGACATCAGCGCGGTTTACATTAAACAAAAAGACCAGAACAACAGGCTGTTCGGTTTTACAGAGAACAGGTGTACAAACTTGGATAACATGG
This sequence comes from Ichthyophis bannanicus, assembly GCA_033557465.1. Taxonomy (NCBI): domain Eukaryota; kingdom Metazoa; phylum Chordata; class Amphibia; order Gymnophiona; family Ichthyophiidae; genus Ichthyophis; species Ichthyophis bannanicus. The sequence goes on from CM066049.1 coordinate 127,756,855, forward strand.
GTGAACTATTTACATAAAATATCTACAAGTAGGCGTTATGAGCCTAAGATTATTAGGGGCCAACTGTGGCCAGAGTGAGCCATCCTCCAAATGGATAGTTCCCAGTCTGTCAGTGGAAGAGTGGTTATGCTCTGAAGGAACCACTTAAAACCCTGCTCCCTGTTTTGGCTGAACAGCCGATTGGGCCTTCTGGAGAGAGGCCTGTTTGGGCTGGGAGGTCTGGGGCTCAAGATAGTACCTACGTCTATGCGGGTAATAGAACTTCTTTTCCAGTAGGAGCGTGATCCGACATATGCCTGGAGAGCCTAGTGAGAGTGATGTGCTGCTTCTCTATGAAGCCAGCCCACTCCTCAACCTGTTCGCCGAAGAGATTTCTCCCAGCACGGGACGTTTGCCAGTTTGTTCTGCACAGTCCGCAGCCAGACATGTTTATGGGCACTAATGCCTATGGCAGCATTCCTGGATGCCGTCTTAAATATGTCATAGGTATCCTGCACTATGAACTTGGCACAGTCCTTGCCATGGGCTACTAGGGCATAATATTCCAATTTCTCACCATCTCACAGATTTTGTCCCTTTGGAGATTGAAAGAATTATTCTCTAATAGCTGTGGCTTTTCTGTGTTTTAAATGCATTTAAAAATTGAAAAGATACTATAGAGCCGATGAATAACATAGAGGGGCCGAGTTAGGAGTAGGTCAGAGCAGAATAATACAACTTTGTTCTTAGCCTTTTTTTGCACCTTTTTGCTGATCGGTTCCCCAATCACCTTCTCACTGCCCAAGTTCGCCCTCACCTCAGTGTTTTTTTGGGGCACGAATACCCTCCTCACGCCCTCCCTGATCGAGACATGCGAGCTTGACCTAGTGGGGAACATGGCACCTGTGATGTCATCAGTCAGTGGATTTATGCAATGTGGCAAATGCCCCCGCACCATGTCTATCATGGACCATCACAGTTTCTGCATCCAATGCCTCAGTGCAGATCATGACAACTCTTCTTGTCCACTCTACCTACAGATGTCAGCCAAGAGCCGGAAGAATCGTGAGCAGCAGTAGAAGGAGTTATATGGCTCAAAGGCTTCCACCGTGGGGCCAACCTCAAGAATGGAGTCTCTGCCCTCGGGGACCATGTCCGAGGACTCTGCGTTATGCAGGCATGCTCAATTCAAGCCCTCAGGACTGGGAGTCATCCTCCAAGGACCTCCCTGTGGGCTCAAGACATCGTCTTAGTTGAAGTCTGATCCTGGAGCCGGAGATAAGTCCTCAGGTACCCAGGCTCCGAGCCCTTGATCTGACACTGAGGGCAATGGCTGGGAGCGGCACTTGAAGCTGCCCCAGTGGGAGAAGACTCCCACCGCACTGGGGGATTGGGCTCTGTCCCCTGGCACGATCACTATCGGTCTTTGGTGCGACCTCATTTGAAGTATTGTGTGCAGTTCTGGAGACCGCACCTTCAAAAGGATATAAACAGGCTGGAGTCAGTACAGAGGGTGGCTACTAAAATGAATAGTGGTCTTCATTATAAAGCATATGAGGACAGACTTAAGGATCTTAATATGTACACCTTAGAGGAAAGGCAGGATAGAGGTGATATGATTGAGACATTTAAATACCTCCATGGCATAAATGCACAGAAGAGCCTCTTTCGATTGAAAGCAAGCTCTGCTACGAGGGGACATGGGATGAGAATGAAAGGGGATAGAGTCAGGCGTGAGATGCGGAAATATTTCTTTACAGAAAGTGGTGGATCCAGTGGAGGTGGTGGATCCAGTGGAGGTGGTAGATCCAGTGGAGGTGGTAGAGATGAAGATAGTATCTGAATTTAAAGAAGCATGGGACAAGCAGAGGATCTCTAAAAGAAAAAAAGGGGACTGTTGTAGTGGTTGATATGGTAGGATAGACTAGATATGCCATGTGGTCTTTTTCTGTTGTCATGTTTCTCTGTTACCGTCTGCCATGGCGACCTCTGTGGCCTATCTGCACTCAGTCCCTCTGCTGGACATATCCCTCTCCCCCCTCGAGTTTTTCTCTTTTATGCTTGATTAAACTATGTCATCATACTGAAGTAAGATGGCATCATTGAGCATGTGCGGTCTAACTCCCAAAAGGCTTTCTTAAAAGCCAGGGAGAGAATCTGTGCGGGCTCAGTCTGTGTTGACATCACCCATTTGTGAGGGCTGATTCCTGCCATCCCTGAAGAACACCTGTTACAGGTGAGTAACTATACTTTCTACAGCCTCTTGTTCTGTCAGTTTCTCAGGGGGGCAAAAATTGTGCCAGGTCAGCTAGGTCACACATGATGTCCTTCAAGAACATGTCCATGTAGAGCTGGTAAGAGGCCACTTGGGCGACCAGCATGGAACTCTGGAAACACCGCCTCCTAAAAGAATCCAAAGTCAATGCCTCCATCCCTGGGGGTGCAGAGGAATGAGTCTTGATCCTCTTCAGGCAGATTTAACCACCAGAGTATGGTGAGAAAGCTGAAATTTCTCAAACACAGGAGCCTTTTGAACTCTGTACATAAGGAGGTCAGCTGTCTGCTAACGGGAGACACAGTGAAGGGGGTTCTCCCATATCCTTGTCTGCACTCTCTGCAGGATACGGCATACAGGCAATGTCACTGCCTCTGCCTCCTTAGGAGTACTGTAGGATTTCCAACCCCTCTGCCCTGGGCTCATCCTCAGTCTCCAAACAGAATGAGAGAGCCTTGGCCATATCCCTTACAAACTCCCGGAAAGTCATGCTCTCAGGAGGTGACTTGCACCGCTCATGAGGTGGGGAAGGGTCCGATGGGAGCTCTGGGGATCTGCCCTCCGACAAGTCCTCAGATTCCATGCCTATGACCCAGCCCTCTGAGTCACTCAGAGAAAAAGTCAGAGTACCTCTGAGTCTCTGCCTGAATCTCTCTCCTGCTTCAAGGGGATCAGGAGCTCCTTTGTGAGTGATGATACACCGATACCTTCCTGGGCTTCAAGGGCACGTCTGACCACAAAACACTAGAAAGGGATATCTGGCATGCAGGCACCAGTGTAGGAATCCTTCAAAGCCCCGATGTTGATGCCTCTCCCGCAGACGATATTTTCCTCCTCCACCACACCGACTCCTCCGCTCCCGACATCACTCCCCTCAACACCTGTCTCTCCTCCGTGGCATCCTGGCTTTCTTTAAACTTCCTTCATATTAACCTCTCCAAAACCTCAGCTATCTGGTTCACTTCAGGCAGCCCCGCCCCTCCCCCCTTCTCGTCCCTCTGCTCTCTTCCTCCCTATTCCAATTGTCACGTCCCTGCGCTATTTAGGTGTTACCCTTGATTCCTCTCTCTCTTTCGAAGACCACATTTCCTCCGTAGTCCAGCGTTCCTCTTTCACCTTGAGGCAACTTTGTGCAGTCCACCCTTTTCTCTCCACCCCCTCCATGATCACACTGCTCCTCTCCCTCAACATGTCACGTTTGGATTATTGTAATGTCTCCCTGGTTGGTCTTCCCCAGTCCCAACTCCACTGACTTCAACACATCCAAAATACAGCTGCCCGTATTCTGACCGATGCCTCCCGCTTCAATCACATCACCCCCCCCCCCCTTCTCATGCGTCTGCACTGGCTCCCGATCCCCTTCCAGATCCAGTACAAATTTCTCATCTTTATCCACAGATCGATCCACACTGGCGTTCATCTCCATACCCCCCACCGTTCCCTCGGATCCATTCACGCTAATCGCATGTCCCTCCCATCCCCATCTGGAATCCACCCGCTTATCTGCCTTTTATTTCCTTGGTTCCTGGCTCTGGAACTCTCTCCCCCGGCCCTCCACTTGGAACCTTCCTTTAACACCTTCAAGGCCAAACTGAAAACTCACCTCTTCTTCTATTCTGCCTTTGACATTCCCCCACCCTCTTCCCCCTTCTCCACACCCCCTCGCTGATGTCTAATCCTTGCTTCTTTCTCCAGTTCTTGTCCTGTTCACTGTCTCCCTTTAAACTTTACCTTTCCTGTCTACTTTATTGGCATTCGTTTCTATTTCTCAGCAGCTTATTGTTTTATTGTAAACCGCTTAGATGCTTTTGTTATGGGCGGTATATTAAGCTCCTCATAAACATATGTCTCCAGGAACAGCTGCATAGCAGCTGATGCCAATGTAGTTGAAGTCAAGGTCCCAGCATGCTGAATCGCCAACAGTGCCATGATGCATACCTTGAGCACCTGCAAAAGGCATTTTTCCAGGGCTGCTGATTCCAAAGGTTGTGGGGCCTGAGCAACTTTGACTGATGTACCTGGTATCTGAATAGAGGTAATGGTGGCTGGGTCTCAGCTGTCTGTGCTTCTCTGATATCCTGAAAGATGAACTCCCTTCCCTTCAGGGCACCTTCAAGGGGCTTTCATGCAGACTCCCATCACTCTCAACACCTTGTCTCAAAGGGCTCTGATGCTGATGCACAAGAGTCGTCACCTCTTGCCACTGAAGATGATGAGAATATAAAACAAACAAACAAAACAGGTTTTGAGAATAGTGCACACATTGGGGATTTTTATATTCTAATTTCTATTTATTGCCATTGGGAATCTTTTTCTGTTGTTGAAGATGATGAGGCCAAGTCCTCCTTCATCTTTGGTAGAGCTGGATTGATTCAGTGCCCCGCTCGGATTCAGCTCAAGAGCTCCTTGATGTCAATGCACCACCAGTGTCTGATGCAGCCGTTGAAGCCATTGCGACCAAAATCAATGATACCAAAGGTGATGGATTGGACTTTTGAGTGCCAAACAGTGATTCAGTGCTGCTTCTCTTGACCCTTTCTGCTGCCTTCGATATTGTGGATCACCGTACTCTTCTAACTCGGCTTTCTGACCTTGGGATCCGTGGGACTGTTCTTGCTTGGTTTCGCTCTTTTCTCTCTTCACGCACATTCTCTGTAAAGACTAGCTCTTCCACCTCCTCTCCTTCATCCCTTCCCTGCAGTGTTCCTCAGGGTTCTGTCCTTGCCCCCCTTCTTTTCAATATTTTTCTTGCCCCCTTAGCGCTCATTGTCCAACAGTCAGGGATTTCTGGATATTTTTATGCTGATGACATCCTTCTCGTTCACCATACCAGTCTACCCTAAACCTCTGTCTTACCCGAGTCGCCACGTGGATAACTTCTAACTTCCTCCATGTGAACCCCTCTAAATCAGCTGCACTTTGGTTCTCATTTAGCACGCCCCCACCTACTTGCTCTCCTCTTTTTCTCTCAACTCCTATACCTCTAGTCTCTTCTCTTCGCTATCTTGGCGTCACCTTAGATGCCTCTCTCTCTTTCCACAGTCACATCTCCTTACTTATCCGTCGTTCTTTCTTTTTTCTATGCCAAATTCACGCTGTTCGCCCTTATCTCCCTTCTTCCTCTCTCACCTCTCTAGTCATTTCCTTAGTACTTTCCAGGTTAGATTACTGTAACGTCATTCTCGCAGGTCTCCCACAATGTCAGCTTCGACGTCTTCAACTTGTCCAAAATACAGCCGCACGTTTGCTCACTTACTCCTCCCCCCGCGATCATATTACCCCCCTCCTTCGGTTGCACTGGCTTCTAATCAACTTCCGTTTTCAATACAAAATCCTCACAGTCACTCACAGAGCATTGCACACGGGTTCCCCTCAGTATCTAGCCGATTCTATTTATCTTCAACCTTCTCTACGTCTTCTCCGGTCAGCACACGGCTACCGCCTCTACCTTCCTGCCCCATCCTCTGCGCACCTGGAAACAACACGCCATTCCGCTTTCTATTTCCTGGCCCCTGCCCTCTGGAACTCACTCCCGGTTGCCATTCGCACAGAGTTATCCTTTCAAAAATTCAAATGCTTACTTAAGACCCATCTGTTTCAGCAGGCCTTTGAACTCCCAGACCCTTAAAACCGGTATCTCCACAAGTAACTATCTTATTTTCTTGCCCTTATCTTTTCTGTCTCTCTCTGTCCTGTCCAAAATGATGGCGTTCTTTTCCTTTCTTCCTGTTTGTATTTGATTGTTGTATTGTACACCGCTCTGACGCATATGCTTGGGCGGTATATCAAGTGACAAATAAATATAAAGACCCGTGACTCCCTTCTTGTCATCTACAAACACAAATTACAAGACAAGGGCTGATTATTGGGTCCCAGGCACCAGTTATAGGCATCCATGGCAGATATGGTCCTAAAGCACTTCGAACACTTCTTAAATCTGCTGGCAGGTTTCTGGGACATAGCATCCAGAAAAATAGCCACGGCCAAGTCAAAGGGCTTGATTTTGGAGAGGCCAGACTGGAATACCAGCGCCAAGACCGTGGAGCCGTGGCAAGGAGAAAAATAAACAAGGCAGGAAAAAAAATCAAAGGGCTCAGATAAACTGCAACTGGCAGGCAAAGAGAAAGTAGAAAGGGGCAAAACACCCCCACAGGAGAGAAGGAGAGTTTACCAAGCAGAGGAAGACTGGAACGTGTCCATGTGGCTCTGTGTAAAACTAAAGACTGGGGCATCATGGTGCCACGATGCCAGGCGCAAAGGAGATATGCAGGTGCGGTGAAGCCTTCCAAAATCTTCCAATAGAAGCTGGGGAGCGTTCCCATAAGGGGCTCTGTCAGCCATCACCCATACATAAGGACTCATTCCTTATTTATTTTAAAATATTTTCCTGCCAAATCGCACTCACCGAGAAGGCACATCTGCTAACAAACTGATATGATTATTTTGGATCCAGTGATCACCAGATGGTGTGGTTCAGTTTTAGGACTAGGGCTGTTAGAATCCATTCAAAAGCAAGGGTCTTATACTTTAGGAAAACTAACTTTGCCAAGATGGGCCAATATCAGGGAGTCTTAAGCGGGATGGAAACAGCTGGGGGATGTAGGAAAAACAGTGGGCAAGACTGAAAGGGGATATTTTAAGGACAACTAACCTTTTTTGTTACAATGGAAAATAAAGGAAAAGGAGACCGCTATGGTTCTCAAAAGAAGTAGCTGAAAAGGTGAAGAAAAAGAGGGCGGCCTTCATGAAATACAAGAGATCACAGAGAGAGGAAGACAGGCATCTATATTTGAAACACTTAGAGAAGCTAGCAAAGTAGTCAGGAAAGCAAAGATTCAAAAAGAGGAGGAAATATCCCTCCATTTTATTGCATTGGCTAGGACATTTTTCAGATATGTTAGTGAGAAGATGAAGGGCAAAAGTGGTATTGTCAGACTCCAGGGTGAAGGGGAGGAATATGTAGAAGCTGATGAGGATAAAGCGGAATTGCTTAACAAATATTTCTGTTCTGTCTTCACAGATGAAGAACCAGGAACAGGACCTCAGAAAACACCCGACCTCAGAAAACACCCACAAACGAGAACAGAAGCGCAGGGCATCTTGAACAATTTTCAGAAGACTGTGTTCGTGAGAAACTAGCTAAACTTAAAGTAGACAAAGCGATGGGACCGGATGGGATACACCCTAGAATACTGAGGGAACTTGGGGATGTTCTAGCAGCTCCACTGACTGACCTTTTCAATCCCTCATTGAAGTCGGGAGTGGTGCCAGAGGACTGGAGAGAGGCTCATGTGATCCCTTTACACAAAAGCGGAAGTAAGGATGTGGTTGAAAACTACAGGCCGGTTAGTTTAACTTTGGTGGTGAGTAAATTATTGGAAACGCTGCTGAAAGCGAAAACAGTGAGGTTTCTGGAGTCCAGTGGATTACAGGATCCAAGGCAGCATGGATTTACCAGAGGCAGGACTTGTCAGACAAATCTGATTGATTTCTTTGACTGGGTGACCAGAGAGTTGGACCGAGGGAGAGCCCTATATGTGGTGTATTTAGATTTCAGTAAAGCCTTTGACACCGTTCCTCACAGGTGACTTATAAACAAACTAGGCACCCTAGAGATGGACCCTAAAGTTACTGCTTGGGTTAGAAATTGGTTGAGTGGGAGGCGACAAAGGGTACAGGTAAATGGAGCTCACTCTGAGGAGAAGGAAGTTACCAGTGGTGTGCCCCAGGGCTCTGTCCTTGGTCTGAATTTTTTTAACATTTTTGTTAGTGATATAGTGGAAGGGCTGTCGGGTAATGTTTGCCTCTTTGCGGATGATACCAAAATCTGCAATAGAGTAGACACCCAGGAAGGTATAGATAACTTGAGGAGGGATCTAGCTAAACTTGAAGAATGGTCTAGAATTTGGCAGCTGGGATTTAATGTTATAAAATGCAAGGTCATGCATTTGGGCTGCAGCAATCCAAGGGAGCAATATAGTATAGGGAGTGAACTACTTTTGTCCACTAAAGAAGAGTGGGACCTAGGTGTGATTGTATCTGATGATCTTAAAGTAGCTAAAGAGGTAGAAAAGGTAACAGAAAATGCTAGAAGGATGCTTGGGTGCATAGGGAGAGGAATGGCTAGCAGAAAAAAGGAGGTGATAGTGCCTCTGTATAAGTCTTTGGTGCGACCTCATTTGAAGTATTGTGTGCAATTCTGGAGACCGCACCTTCAAATGGACATAAACAGGATGGAGTCAGTAAGAAGGGTGGCTACTAAAATGGTTAGTCTTCATTATAAAGCATATGAGGACAGACTTAAGGATCTTAATATGTACACCTTAGAGCAGGGGTGGGCAATTCCGGTCCTGGAGTGCCACAGACCAGTCAGGTTTTCATGATGTCCCTAATGAATATTAATGAAATCTATTTGCATCCACTGCCTTCCATTGTATGGAAATAGGTCCATGAATATTCATTAGGGACATCATGAAAACCTGACTGGTCTGCAGCCCTCCAGGACCGGAATTGCCCATCCCTGCCTTAGAGGTGATATGATCGAGACGTTTATATACCTCTGTGACATAAATGCACAGGGGGAGAGCCTCTTTCAATTGAAAGCAAGTTCTGCTGAGAGGGGATAGATTCAGGAGTGAGATGCGGAAATATTTCTTTACGGAAAGAGTGGTGGATCCATGGAATAGTCTCCCAGTGGAGGTGGTAGAGATGAGGATAGTATCTGAATTCAAAAACGTATGGGACAAACACAGAGGATCTCTAAAGGAAAAAAAGGGGACTGTTGTAGTTGTTGATATGGAAGGACAGACTAGATAGGCCTTGTGGTCTTTTTCTGACATCATTTTTCTCTGTTTCTATGTAACTACTGGAGGCAATACAGGGCACCCTGCAGAAAGTGTCTTGAAGGCCTATTAGATACATTAAGGTGCCAAACTATCAGAGGCTAAACCATATTGAATTTTAAGTTAATACCAACACTTTAAAATGTATAAAAAATGTGAGTGGAAGCCAATGTATTTCCTGTAAACATGAAAAGAGATTATCACGTTTTAGCTTTACACAAAATAATCCTAGCTGCAGCATTTTCAATTGCTTTTAAGGCATGCGATAAGGCTTTTGGCAGACCACTGTAAATGCTACAATCATCATAAGATGGAAAGACCGTAGCTAAAATACTGTCTGAAAATCACCCAACTTAAAAAAAAAAAAAAAAAAAGGACAAACTGTGTAAAACATGCATTTTATAAAATGCACCACACACAACACTCTTAATCTGGAATTGCATGTTAAGCTGTGTATCTAATATAACTCCCAGATGGCATCATTTCTCTATATTCTGAAATATGATAACATTCAATTGAACAGTGGCTAGGGGACATAGCCAACATCCTGACAAATAATTAAAGCCTCAGTCATCTTCATGCCTGGCAAGCCAATCCATAACTGTTCCAAAACAGACAGCAAGTGAACTGGGAAGTTCTTTACCAATCACAAATGGTATATAAATTATAATATCAGCATACTTGATAAGCATAACTCTTGATGATAGTACATAATGGTTGAAGGAAAATGTTAAATATCATCAGAGACCACGCCAACCCCATGGCACCCCCATTTTCAATGGAAACCACTGGGACATTCTGTCACCCATTCAAACTTATTGCTCCCTTCTGGACAAATAAGACCAGAGCCAGTAAGAAACCAAAGAACTTATCCCTAACTGCTGAAGCCTTTGTAACAAAAGAAAATGATTAACAGAATCAAAAGCTGCTGTAATATCTAAAAATAATAAAAAGTTGACACTGGCCTCTCTAAGCCATCCATCATATAATCAAAAACGGATATCATCGCGACCTCAACCTCACAATTCTTATGAAATCCATGCTGCTGCATATCGAATACAGCATACATAACAATACAATCTTTCAGATGAAGCAAAACTACATGCTCAATGAATTTGGTCAAAAATGGCAAACTTGACACTGGATGGTGTGAATTGGGCAATGCTAAATCTAAAATACCTTTCTTAGGAATAGGATGACTCCTAGTCTATTTCAGTATACAGGGCATACAACCAGTACTCAATGAAATAATCAATATTTTACAGTGGATTGTGAATCTTATCTACCCCAACCATCTTGATGCACCTCAATTGAAACAGGTCCAGTAGAAAGGTCTTCATATGTATCGCTGTTATTAATCAATCTATCTTTACACGACTAACCAGAAACTTCAGTCCAGTGCAGAGGGGTGGGGGCTCACAAGTCTCATGAAATCCAGTCGATGCAAACATGGTAAAGCCTGACCACCAACAAGGTAGAATGGCAGGAGCTGTAAGCAACACCTCTTGCTTTTGACACCGTTCCTCACAGGTGACTTATAAACAAACTAGGCACCCTAGAGATGGACCCTAAAGTTACTGCTTGGGTTAGAAATTGGTTGAGTGGGAGGCGACAAAGGGTACAGGTAAATGGAGCTCACGCTGAGGAGAAGGAAGTTACCAGTGGTGTACCCCAGGGATCTGTCCTTGGTCTGAATTTTTTTAACATCTTTGTTAGTGATATAGTGGAAGGGCTGTCGGGTAAGGTTTGCCTCTTTGCGGATGATACCAAAATCTGCAATAGAGTAGACACCCAGGAAGTTGTAGATAACATGAGGAGGGATCTAGATAAGCTTGAAGAATGGTCTAGAATTTGGCAGCTGGGATTTAATGTTAAAGAATGTAAGGTCATGCATTTGGGCTGCAGCAATCCAAGGGAGCAATACAGTATAGGAGGTGAAGTACTTTTGTCCACTAAAAAAGAGCGGGACCTAGGCGTGGTTGTGTCTGATGATCTTAAAGTAGCTAAACAGGTAGAAAAGGCGACAGCAAAAGCTAGAAGGATGCTTGGGTGCATACGGAGAGGAATGGCTAGCAGAAAAAAGGAAGTGATAATGCCTTTGTATAAGTCCTTGGTGCGACCTCATTTGGAGTATAGTGTGCAATTCTGGAGACCGCACCTTCAAAAGGATGTGAACAGGATGGAGTCGGTGCAGAGGGTGGCTACTAAAATGATTAGTGGGCTTCATTATAAAGCATATGAGGACAGACTTAAGGATCTTAATATGTACACCTTAGAAGAAAGGCGGGATAGAGGTGATATGATTGATATGTTTAAATACCTCCGTGGCATAAATGTTCAGGGAGAGAGCCTCTTTCAATTGAAAGCAAGTTCTGCTACGAGGGGACATGGGATGAGGGTGAAGGGAGATAGATTCAGGAGTGATATGCGGAAATATTTCTTTACGGAAAGAGTAGTGGATCCATGGAATAGTCTCCTAGTGGAGGTGGTAGAGATGAGGACAGTAACTGAATTCAAAAAAGCATGGGACCAACACAGAGGATCTCTAAAGGTAAAAAGTGGACTGTTGTAGTTGTTGATATGAAAGGACAGATTAGATAGGCCATGTGGTCTTTTTCTGTCATCATGTTTCTATGTTTCTCTTTTCCTGCTTTCTCGTGGCACCACCATGCCACATGGTCTGCGTTTCTCTGCCCCAGTCACTACTGCTATGCCAGTTCCTGCACTGCATCTCATCAGGAAGGCTAAGCTTGTTGTCCATGCTTCCTTGTAAAACTTACTGGGTACATATTCCAGTTCCCCTTTTTTTTTTAATCATTAACCACCAGTTAAATTCCAGAAAATGCCCCCACCCCTCCCAGAAGTAAGAACATAAATGCCATGCAAGGTCAGACCAAGGTCTATCAAGCCCAGTATCCTGCTTCCAACAGTGGCTAATCCAGGTCATAAGTATCTGGCAGGTTCCTAAAAAGGTACATAGTTCCAACAGTGCTTGTCCTGAGGTAAGCAGTGGATTTCCCGGTTCCTCTTTAATTATGGTTTATGGACCTTTCCTCCAGGAACATATCCAAACCTTTTTAAAACCAGCTACACTAACCACTTTTACTACATCCTCTGGTAACGAATTTCAAAGTTTGATGGTGGCGCTGCACGCCGCTCCCAATCCATGGAGCAGGAGGGAAAGACCCGCACCACCTGTTTAATATCCCTGAGAACCTGACACCAGTGCAGCCAGCCCTAGCCCTCTTGCTGGAGCAGGAACAGAGCAGATTACAGCGCCTGACACAATATAGATATCAGAGATTGATTCCTTTCCAACTCTGTCAAACTTTAAAAAAAAAGAGAGAATATAAAGTACCCTCAGGCCAAATAAGGCTCACCATATGCAAGAAGCTGAGAAATACTGGTTGACAATGGGCTGCACAGTGACAACATTAAACCAGTGGATCTTGGTCTCCATCTGCTGATAGCAAAAGGTAAACCCACTCATCTGGACAAATCAGAAGGCACAATGAAGAATAATTCTCCATCATTAAAGCTCAAGGACAATCGCAGTCATTAAAATTGTTTTATAGTATTTGAAGACTGGAGCATGTCTAACGTAACACCAGTTTTTAAAAAGAATTCCAGCAGTGAGCCACAAAACTACAGATTGGTGAACCTGACAACTATGCCAGGCAAAGTGATAGAAATCATTACAAAGAACAAGTGACTGAGCATTTCTCCGGGAACAAGCAGGAAGTTGGTCCTCACATATGGGTGACATCGGCACTGACAGAGCCCTCACAGAAGCATCCACTCAGCTTTCAAAGAAAGCCTTTGGGAGATGCCACCACGCATGCGAGGTCCCCTTCCTGCCCAAGGGTGCCATCTTGCTTTTTTCCACAGAGCCCATCAGATGTTTGTCTGGCTTATCCCTGGAAAAAGTTGATTTTTCTCAGAGTTACATACTCATCTCCGGTATCGCACCGGTACTCTTCCTGCCTACCGGCCTCGTTGCCTCGGCGTCTACGTAGTTCGGTCTATTTTTTGTAGTTTTCGTTATTTTCCTGGCATCGTTGCACCTTTTTTCTCCACTGGCAGCCCGGAGAGTCTTCGACCTCGCAGGGGTACTTTTTTCCCCCCATGGCTACCAGTGGCTTTAAGAAGTGTGATCGGTGCTCCAGAATCATGTCTTTGACTGACAGACACGACTGCTGTCTGCGCTGCCTCTGGCCAGACCACGCCCCAGCAGCCTGCGGTTTCTGCAAGAGGATGTCCAGTAAGGCCCTCAAGAGCCGCCAGCAATAGCAGTTTTTCCCTGAGTCCTCGGTGCTGTCGGAGGCCCTGACATCCTGGGTGAAGCCTTCCAAACCCAAGCCACGTTGTGGGTCCGCAGAAAGGAGGTCTCCCTCAAGGGAGCCCAGGAAGAAGAAGAAATCCTCAAAGGTGGCATCCTTGGACGGTTCCGAATGGCCGGGTGCTACCCGGGCCCGGTCCTGTAGTCCAAGACCCTCATCTGAGGCGTCGTAGCGGCCTGCAACTGCCCCACAGAAAGATCCAACTGCAGCCTCGCCTCGGTCCCCAGACACTCCTCGTCGAGGATTCCCCTTTGGGGGAGCCAGTGTCAGGCCCGAGTTCCTCGGTGCCCATGCCAAAGGCTGTGGAGCCTTCTGGTCTGGAGTCCAGAATGTTGGCCCTGGAGTGCAGTTTGTCTGCCTTCATGGACCAGCAGCGGGCGCTGTTGTCCGGCATGACCGGTTCAACTGCCCTGACCATCAGGCCCGGGTAAAAAGTCCTTCTACCCGAGGAAGGGAGCTGCTTACAGAAACTACCCACCTTATCAGGCCTCCCCAATAGGGTCAGCAGGCTAAGAGACATGGGCATGGCCCACATATACAGAAGGCTCCAAAACTCCAGGCATCGGCTCCAGCCCAGCCAGGGGGGAGTTTCTGACTCCTTGAGCATAGCCTCTCTACCCCAAGAAGATTAGCAGCCCACAGGGGGACATCTGGCCTCCTATGCCTAGAGGTGGGTGACAATCACCACCGATTCCTGGGCACTAAGGGTAGTCAGGGAGGGTTATCTCCTCCATCTTATTTCCTGGGAGAGCCCCTCAGGTCTCCCCTCCACTGGTATCTTCTTCTGAAGGAGTCGGTAGGTCTTCTCCAGGACGAAGGGGTGGAACCAGTGCCCCACCACCTCAAGAGCAAGGGGTTCTACACCAGGTACTTCCTTGTGCCAAAAAGGACACGGGGCCTAAGGCCCATCCTCAACCTGTGCAACCTCAACAAATCCCTGATGAAGGAGAAGGTCAAGATGCTCTCCCTTGGAACATTGCTGCCATACCTCCAGCAGGGAGACTGGCTATGCTCCTGAAACCTCAAGGATGCTTATACCCACATCCTCATCCACCCCAACCACAGACAGTACCTGCGGTTCGTAGGGGGGGGGGGGGCAGGCAGGCAGGCAGGCATTTTCAGTACAGGATGCTCCCCTTCGGCCTAGCCTCTGCCCCAAGATTTTTCATGAAATGCCTGGCGGTCGTGGCCGCCTTCCTTCGGCTCCAGGGGGTCTCTCTCTTTCCCTACCTGGACAGGCTCAGAAAGAGAGGTATGGCCTCAGAGGTGCAGCAGGCCACCGCACGCACCATCCAAGTTCTGCAACACTTGGACTTTGTCATAAACTATCCCAAGTCTCACCTCCTCCTGACAGTGTCTGGAGTTCATTGGGGTAAAGATCGACACTCTCCAGTCAAAGGCTAGGTCCCTGGGCAAGAAAGCCTATCATCTCAGGACTCTAGCTCGGGACATACAGTACTATCCCTCAGTGCCCACTTGGCTTCTACTGTGCCTCCTCGGACACATGGCCTTCATGGTCCACGTCACCCCACTCACCTCCACATGAGGGTGGTGCAGTGGTGTCTCCCGGACCAGTGGTCTCAGGCTGCCTCCAAGACAGATTTTCTGTGACCCGCCAATTGGCGGACTCCCTGTTCTGATGGCAGTCACCCCAGCCGAGGCAGGCATGCCTTTTCAGACCCCAACCCCCTCAAGGGTTCTCACCACGGACACCTCCCTGCTCGGTTGGGGAGCCCACTGCGGAAAGCTCCACACCCAGGCAGTTGGTCACCAGACGACAGCACTCAGCAGATCAACCTCCTGGAGCTCCGAGCCATTCACCTAAGAACATAAGATATGTTATACTGGGTCAGACCAAGGTCCATCAAGCCCAGTATCCTGTTTCCAACAGTGACCAATCTAAGTCATAAGTTCCTAGCAGTTTCCCCAAAAGACACAGGTTCCGCAATGCTTGTATTGGGTCAAGCAGTGATATCCTGGGTCCCTTTTCATAACGGTTTGTGGACCTTTCCTCCAGGAACTTGTCCAAACCTTTTTTTTAAACACCAGCTTTTACTACATCCTCGTTCAGTAACAAATTCCAGAGTTTGATTATACATTGAGTGAAAAAAAAATTTCTCTTGTTAGTCTTAAATAGGTTACGCTGTAGCTTCATTGCATGCCCCCTAAGTCTTTCAGACACACAACCAGGTGGCAGTGTTCTACGTGAAGAAACAGGGGGGCATGGGGTCTCGTATCCTTTGTCGGGAGGCACTGGTCCTCTGCTCTTAAGCAGTCCAACAGGATACCTCCTGGCCGACAGGCTCAGCAGAGTTCTCCAGCCGCACGAGTGGCAGCTGGACCCTAGTGTAGCCAGATGGCTTTTCTGGCTCTGGGGGGAACCCGTGATGGACCTGTCTGCCAGCCTGGACAACTTTCAGTTGCTCTGTTTTGGCTCCTGGCAGGCCCAACCCTCCAGGGTAGCAGCAGACGTGTTCCTGGCCTCATGTACGCCTTCCCTCCTATGCCGCTGATCGCCAAGACCTTGTTCGGGACCTTCCGTGATGGAGCTTTGCTTATTCTGATAGCTCCTCGGTGGCCCAGGCAACCGTGGTCCCCGCTACTTCTACAGTTGATGGTGGAGACCCAGGACTGCTAGCTCAGGAGGGGAGCTCTCTCCTGCACCCCAACTTGGGATTCCTGTCGCTGACAGCGTGCTGCTGAGAGGATGACTCTGGCCCCTTTCAACCTCCCAGTTGAGGTGGAAGACATTCTGCTGGCCTCTTGCAAGGCCTCTATGAGGAAGGCTTACACCCTCAAGTGGCACAGATTCTCTATTTGGTGCGCAGAACATGAGCTGATCCTTTCTCCTGCCCAGTGGCTATGGGGTTACAGTGCCTTCTCCATATCTCAGTCTGGGCTCCAGTCTAACTCCATCCAAGTGCACCTTAGTGCCCTGGCAGTGCACCACCATTAGGTGGATAGTAAGCCCCTCTCGGTCCAACCATTGGTGACCTGTTTCCTTCAGGGCCTGCTCTTATTAAAGCCCCCGGTTTGCCCTCTGGCAACTGAATGGGACCTCAACGTAGTGTTGGGGAAGCTCACTCACCTGCCCTTTGAATCTCTGGCTACCTGCCACCTTCGCTACCTCTCTTGGAAGGTGGCTTTCCTTGTTGCGCTTAGCTCTGCTCCCAGAGTTAGTGAGCTTCAGGCCCTTGTGGCGGAGGCACCCTATACCAGGTTCTAGAGGAACAGAGTGGTGCTTTGAATGCACCCCAAATTCCTGAAGGTAGTATCACCCATCTCAACTAGGAAGTGGTTCTCCCTACTTTTTTTTCCAAGACATCACTCCAGTCGGGCAGAGACAGTCCTTCACACCTTGGACTGTAAGAGGGCCTTGTCCTTCTATATCCAACACACTCAGTGCCACCGCAAAGCTTCTCAGCTCTTCATCTCCTACAACCCCAGTAGGCTGGGGGAGGTGGTGACCAAGCATTTGCTGTCCACATGGGCGGCGGACTGTATTGCCCTCGCTTACGAGCAGGCGAGTCTCGCGCTGGAAGGCTGCATCCCAGCGCACTGTGTCAGGGCCATGGCGGCTTTGGTGGCAAACGCGCTCTGTCCTGATGGTGGACATCTGCCAGGTTGCCACGTAGTCTTCAGTCCTTACCTTTGCAGCCCATTACTGCCTGGAAAGAGAGTCCCAACGGGATGGTGCCTTCGGCCAGGCTGTGCTCCATAACCTTTTCGGGGTTTAGGTAACTCCTACCCGTTTGTGTTCAGGCTACCAGAGTGCTGGTTTCATCAGACCCAGGGGTCCTACTGTAGTCTGTGGACACGGACTCATTTGCTGCTGCTTGCAGCTCCCCATGAGGAAGCCCTATTTCTGCTATGAGCTTTCGGTAGCCTGTAGGTGGGGAGTCCCATATGTGAGGACTGACTTCCTGCTTGTTCCTGGAGAAAACTTAGTTACTCACCTGTAACAGGTGTTCTCTGGGGACAGCAAGAATCAGTCCTCACAACCCTCCCTCCTCTCCTTGGAGTTGCTTCTTTACCATCTTTTATTTTTGCCGTCTTTTAACTATGTCATCTGACTGAGCAAGATGGCACCCTTGGGCGGGTAGGGGACCACACATGCGTAGTGGCATCTCCCAAAGCCTTTCTTTGAAAGCTGGGGCGATGCTTCCGCGAGGGCTCTGTTGGTGTCATCGTCGCCCATATGTGAGGGCTGCTTCCTGCTATCCCTAGAAAACACCTGTTACAGGTGAGTAACTATGCTATAGTTGTGGTTTAATGGAACAAAGCCAACATGAATTTAGCAAAGGGAGTCTTGCCTCACCAAGCTGCTATATATTTTTGAAGGTGTGAATAAACTGGTACATATCTACTTATATCTACTGGCTGGCTTTTAACTTAATTTTCGGAAAGCCTTCAACAAGGTCCTGCATGAGAGACTCTTGAGGAAATTAAAGTCATGGGATAGGAGGCAGCGTCCTAGTGTGGACTGTGAGCTCATTTAAGAAAGAAAACAGAGAGTAAGGTGAAATGGTCAAATTTTCCCAGTGAAGAAAAGTAAATAGTGGAACACCCCAGGGATCTGTGCTGGGCTCACTACTTTTTAACATATTTATAAATGAAATGAAAGCAAGTGAGGTAATGAGATCTTCAGATGACACAATTATTCAAAGTTGTTAAATCACAAGTGGTTTGTGAAATTGCAAGAGGGCCTTAAAAAACTGGGAATCCAAATTGCAGACGGAATATAATGTGGACAAGTGCAAAGCGATGCACTTAGAGAAGAACTTAAACTATAGTTACATGATGCAAGGTTCCACAGTGAAAGCCACCACCTAGCAAAAGGTTCTAGATGTCGTCATGGTTAACAGGGTGAAATACTTTGTGCAGTATGTAGCCACAGCCAAGAAAGCTATTCAAATGCTAGGAATTATAAGGAAAGGCATGCAGAACAAAACAAGCTATCATAATACCTCTATAGCTCCATGGTGTGACAACACCTTGAATAACGTGTGCTGTTCTGGTTGCCACCAGAATTTATAAAAGGTACAGAAAAGGTGACCAAAATAATAGAGGATGGAAGATAGTCTATGGGAAAAGGCTTAAATGATTAGGGCTCTTTAGCCTGGAGAAGACATGGCTAAAGGGAAAAAGGATAGAAATCTATAAAAGAATGCGAAGAGTACAATGGTTATTTACTCCTTCAAAAGATATTTTAAAAAACAAAAACTAGGGGGCCATACAATGAACCTATAAATGGTGAACTTTTACTTACCGTTAATTTCATTTCCTAGAATCCTACTAAACCAGTCCAGACTGACAGGTTGTGTCCCCCTGCCAGCAGATGGTGAGAGAAAGAAAATCATGGAAGCTTTGTGACACTGCCCACTGGTATATAGTGTCCTACCCCTTGAGGTGAGCTTCAAGATAATGATGGCAAAGCACCAAGGCTACCAGTTCAAGACCAGGAAAACCAAAGTAAACATTGTTCTGTAACATGAACATGCACAACTATAAACATGAACCGACCAAAAACAAGGCTTTCGGCTGAGAGAATTGATACCAATTGAAGCTGGAAATATGGATGGTAGAAGAGTGATCGTGCTGCAAGGTTACGTGATACTTTTTGAATGCGGTAAAGATCAGATGAGGGAGGGTGCTGGACTAGTCTAGAAGAATTTCAGGAAAGGAAATTAACAGTAAGTAAACTTTCACCTTCCAACACATCCTGCTAGACAAGTCCAGACTAGTGGGAAGTACCAAAGCTACCCATCTGTAGATCGGGAAGATACAACCACGGCCAGGATAGCTGCTCCAAAATGGGCTGCTTCCCTGGCTTGAAGATCCAGGTAATAATGATGAGCAAACGTTGACAAAGACAACCAGGCTGCTGCTCTACAAATGTCGAGTGGGGGGGGGGGGGGGGAGAGAGAACCCACACTCTTTCAGCTCAAGACATGGATTGAGCATGAGTGGAATGTGCACGAAGCCCCATTGGCATGGGCTTTTTCTGGAGAATATAGGCCGATTCAATGACCTGCTTGATCCAACGCATTATCGTCACCTTGGAGGCAGCACCCCCTTCCGGGGACCTGCGTATAAGAGAAAAAGGTGGTCAGATAGGCAAAAAGGATTGGTAACCTTGAGATAGCGACATCGGACTCTACTGATATTCAAAAGGTGCAGCACTGGCTGTTGATCAGAACACCTAGTCTGCCAGAAGGCAGGGAGAGATACCACTGATTGAGGTGGAAGTCAGAGAGGACCTTAAGAAGAAAGGCTGGTACAGTACAAATGGTGACCCCATCCGGTTCAAAGGAAAGGAAGGGGTCCCAGCAGGTGAGGGCCTGGAGTTCTGAGATGTGCCTGGCAGATATGATCGCAACCAGAAACACTGTCTTCAGAGTGAGATCATTAAGCAACGAATTGCAGAGGGTGCCGAGCACCAGAAAGAGGTCTCAAGCTGGAACCACCGAGTGAATGGGCGGTCATAGCAAGCAGCTGCCCCTGAGAAAACGGGTGATGTCCGCATGAGATGCAAGGGAATGCCCCGTGGATCGGTCCCCGAAAGCATGTCAACGCAGCGACTTGCACCTTCAGAGAGTTAAGTGCAAGACTGCTATTGCCCTCCTCTTGCATGAAGGAAAGAATGGATGGCACCTGCACCTTCCATGGGAAGACGGGGGAGGCTATACCAAGAGGAAAAAAAGATGCCAAACCCAGGCATAAGTTTGAGAGGTCGAAGGCCGTCGTGCCTTAAGCAACGTGGCAACCTGTGGTGAATAACTCTTGTGCTCTAATTGCTGTCGCTCAATAGCCAGGCCATAAGTGAGTAAGAAGCAGGTTGTCCAAGATGATGGGCCCCTGCCGGAGAAGACCGTGCCTCGAGCAGAGGGGCAGTGGCGGTTCATGAATCGGGCACACTAGGCATACCAGGGTTGCCGTGGCCAATTTGATGCTACGAGGACTACTCGGCCGGGATGTTTGTCAAGCCATCATCACACCATTATTGGATTACTGCAATCACATCTACCTCAGACTCCGAAAACAAAACACTCAGACTCTTGCAGTTAGCACAGAACACCGCTGCTGGTTCCTCAAAGCAGGATCATATCACCCCCATCACGAACAGCCTGCAGTAGCTTCCAATTGACTCTCGCATCCGATACAAAACCATATTGAACATTTACAAAATCAAATGGGGCCTCTCAGCAAACAGTCTACTATCCATCATCAAATTCGACACAAGCAACAGGCCGAGGAGGAAAGGCACCTCCGACACCATTGTAGCCCCCAAGAACGTCACCAAAACAAAGCAAACCACGTCAAAGAGAGCAACATCTCTTGCGATACCAGCCACGTGGAACTCCCTCCCCGCCAGTCTATGATCAACTGTCAACCTGAAGGAATTCAGAAAATTACTCAAGACCACACTTTACATGATGTCGCCGTAGTGTTCTGTGTAAACTGTCCATAGACCCTGCTCCATTCACCACAATCCCCCTCCCCACAACTGTGTATAGTACATTGTAAATAGTGCACGCTGTATATATTGCATGTATTGATTAAACTCTACAGGTCCTCCCCCTCACAAACATTTCTACTCAACCACTGAATGCTGACACCCCCACCCTACCACAAATCTAAATCATTTGATGTGAAAGCCACCTTGATTTTAGGATAAGGCGGGATACAAATCCACTTAAATAAATGTGTTTCTATGCGGCGGCAAACTCGGCCACGGGGGATAAATGTACAGCAGACAGCCAGAAGGCCAAGGCTGAGTCAGGGCATCCAGACCCCGCAACTGTGATTTTTTTCACCAACTGAAGGATGTCACGTTGGTCGATGTGGTCATTCCCACCGGTGCACTATGAATGCGAAGGCCCACAGGGTGAGTTCCCACTCACTGGGATCTAATGTGTGTCGGCTGAGGAAGTCCGCTTGAATGTTGTCCACACCCACGATATGCTGCACTGAGAGTGCTTGTAGCTCTCACTCTAAGCAAGGGAAGAAGAGAGAAATTTCCATGGCTACTCCTAGACACTTGGTTTCCACCCTGTCAGCTGAGATAAGCCACCGTTGTTGAATTGTCGGAAAGAACCTGCACCGCACAATGTTGGAATAGCGCATGAAAGAGGACAGCCAACTGGACAGCTCACACCTCAAGCCAATTGATCGTCCAGGTTGATTCACGGGCTGACTAGAAACCTTGCGCTGTGCGACCTAGGCAATGTGTTCCCCAGCCCAACAGACTGAGAACAATTCACTGTGGGGCAGCTACGGGGACATCTATCACAAGGCTTCGGCGAACAGCAGGAGGCAGGGGCAGCTGAGACTGATATTGCTGGGAGACTGGGGACCAGCGGGATAGCAGGGCGCGTTGCAGCAGATGCATGTGTATTTGGGCCCAGGGTACCACCTCAAGAGTTGCTGCCATGGAGCCAAGGACCTGCAGATAGTCCCAGGCTACCAGAGCCGGGCTGTGCTGAAAACCGTGGACCTGAGCGCACAGCTTCCGCCAATGGTCGTGCATGAGAAAGACGCGGCCGGAGGCCATATCGAACTGAGCCCCCAAGAAGACAAGAGACTGAGTTGGCTGAAGATGACTCTTGGTCTGGTTGACTACCCAGCTGAGCTGGCACAGGAACGTGACTACCTGGGTCACCACTGACTGTGCTTCCGAAAATGATTTGGCTCTGATGAGCCAATCATCCAGATAAGGATGGACGTGTATGCCCTGGCGATGCAGCGCTGCTGTAACGATGACCATGCCCTTGGAAAAGGTCCGCCAGCCGTGTCAGTCCAAAAGGCAGGGCTTGAAATTGATAATGCCTTCTGAGAAGCGCAGGTACTGTTAGTATTCTCTGCGGACTGGGATATTAAAGAGGGTTCCATAAAATCCAGAGAGGCAAGAAATTCCCCTGGGTGGACCCGCCTGGATGACAGACCTGGATGTTTCGATGCGGATGCACGGCACATGAAGGCAATGATTGACCCCCTTGAGGTCAAAGATGAGGTGGAAGGAACTGTCCTTCTTGGGCATTACAAAGTAGATAAAATAGTGTCCTGTACCTCTTTTGGCTGGAGGAACAGGACAAATACCTCTGCGCTGGAGTAAATGTCAAAGAGTGAGGCACCCCACCTTCCTCTTGACAGATGAGCCTCAGGGGGAGATCAGGAAGGTGTGCTGGATAGGAGCAGCAAGGTCCAAGAGTGCAACCATGGGACACTACTTCGAGCACCTACTGATGTAACATGGGTCCATTCACAGGAGACCTCAACCCGTGGCACACCGGAATGGAGCCCGAGCTCATCAATGGGCAGGACGTGAGGGGCCCAAGAACTTGGCAGCAGAGGAGAAATTATCCCTGTTGTGGTGGATGCCCTGAAAGGACCGGGCCCTGGAGCCAGACCTATTGGCGGAAACCTCTGGCCTTCCAGGTTGGTATCAATGGGCATCCCTGAACCGTCTCTTTATTGGCTAAAGCTGAAGAGGGGATAGCTGCAGGACGACAAGAGTTAAACTTTGGGCAATCCTCCAGCAAGCGCTGAGGCCTGACCTCACCCAGATTCTTGACATCCTGTAAGAACACGGCTCAGCAAACATAGATCTCTTTTAAAGAATAAGGTTCTTACAGCACCTATTGTTCAGCACTGTGTGAATTTTTTCCACTGTTGACAAGATCTGCATTGATAAGATTGAGGACGTACAAGCCGACCAGACAGAATAGTGCCTAGCTTGGCTGGAACAGAGGTGAATTTTCAGATTGAATGCCATCCAACCTGTAGGAACATAAGATATGCCATACTGGGTCAGACCAAGGTCCATCAAGCCCAGTATTCTGTTTCCAACAGTGGCCAATCTAGGTCATATGTACCTAGCAGTTTCCCCAAGAGACACAAGTTCCACAATGCTTGTACTGGGTCAAGCATTGATATCTTCGGTCACTTCTTAATAATGGTTTATGGACCTTTCCTCCAGGAACTTGTCCAAACCTTTTTTAAACCCAGCTACACTAACAGCCTTTACTACATCCTTCGGTAACAAATTCCAGAGTTTGATTACACGTTGAGTGAAAAAATATTTTCTTTTATTAGTCTTAAATAGTTTACCCTGTAGCTTCATTGCATGTCCCCTAGTCTTTCTATATTCTGATAACGTAAACAATCGATCTACGTTTACCCGTTCCACTCCGTTCATTAATTTATAGACTTCTATTATATCTCCCCTCAGCCGTCTCTTTTCCAGGTTAAAGAGCCCTAACCTTTTTAGCCTTTCCTCATAGGAGTATCCTTCCATCCCCTTTACCATTTTGGTGGCTCTTCTCTGAACCTTTTCTAAAATCGCTATATCCTTTTTAAGATACGGCAACCAGAATTGCACACAATATTCAAGGTGCGGTCTCACCATGAAACGATATAGAGGCATTATAATATCTTTTGTTTTATTTTCCATTCCTTTCCTTATCATACCTAGCATTCTATTTGCTCTCTTGGCTGCCGCTGCACACTGGGCCAAGGGTTTTAACATGGTATCCACAATGACGCCTAAATCTTTTTCCTGGGTGGTGGTTCCTAATGTGGAACCTTGCATCGTGTAACCATAGTTTGGGTTGTTCTTCCCTAGGTGCATAACCTTGCACTTGTCCACATTAAATTTCATCTGCCATTTTGATGCCCAGTCTTCCAATTTATCAAGATCCTCTTGCAATTTTTCACAATCCTCTTGGGTTTTAACAACTTTAAATAGTTTTGTGTCATTTGCAAATTTGATAACCTCACTCGTTATTCCACTTTCCAGGTCATTTATGAATATGTCAAAAAGCAGCAGACCCAGCACAGATCCCTGGGGTACACCACTATTCACCTTTCTCCATTGGGAAAATTGGCCATTTAGCCCTACCCTCTGCTTTCTATCTTTTAACCAGTTCCTGATCCACAATAGTACACTGCCTCCTATCCCATGACTCTTTAGTTTTGCCAAAAGTCTCTGATGAGGGACCTTGTCAAAGGCTTTCTGAAAGTCCAGATACACAATATCAACCGACTCACCTTTGTCCACCTGTTATTCACTCCTTCAAAAAAACATAACAGATTAGTAAGACAAGATCTTCCTTGTCTAAAGCCATGTTGGCTGTCTCCCATTAGGTCGTGACTATCTACATGCTGAGTAATTTTATTCTTTATGATGGTTTCTACCATTTTTCCCAGTACTGACATCAGGCTCACCGGTCTGTAGTTTCCCGCATCACCCCTGGAACCCTTTTTAAAAATTGGTGTTACATTGGCGATCCTCCAGTCTTCAGGTATTAGAGATGATTTTAATGATAGTTCACAGATTACTAATAGCAGGTCTGCAATCTCATATTTCAGTTCTTTCAACACCCTTGGATGTAAACCATCCGGCCCAGGTGATTTGCTACTCTTCAGTTTATCTAATAGTTGTAAGACATCTTCCCGATGTATCGATATTTCCTTCAATTCTTCCGCACCTTTAAATACCACTTCAGTCATGGGTAACATCCCTACATCTTCCTCAGTAAAGACTGAAGCAAAGAATTCATTCAGTCTCTCCGCTATCGCCTTGTCGCCTCTTAGTGCTCCTTTAACCCCTTTATCATCTAATGGACCAACTGACACTCTCAGGTTTTTTGCTACGAATGTACTTGAAAAGGTCTTTATTTCGTGTTTTTGCTTCCGCAGCAAGCTTCTTCTCAAATTCTCTCTTTGCCTGCCTTATCAATGCCTTGCATTTGACTTGCCAGTGCTTGTGCTGTTTCCCGGTTTCGTCATTTGGCTCTTTTTTCCATTTCCTGAAAGATGCTTTTTTGGCAACAACAGCCTCTCTGACCTCACCTTTAAACCATGCTGGCAGTTTTTTGGACTTCCTTCCACTTTTCTTAAAGCGTGGAATACAGCTGGTCTGGGCTTCCAAGATAGTATTTTTCAACAACATCCAAGCTTGATGTACGTCTTTAACCTTTGCAACTGCTCCTTTTAGTTTTTTCTTAACTGTTTTCCTCATTTTATCATAGTCTCCCTTTCGAAAGTTAAAGGGTAGTACTGTGGATTTCCTTACTATCCCTCCTCCACTAATTAAATCAAAGGCGATCGTGCTATGATCACTATTGCCAAGTGGCGCCACCAACCTTATCTCTTGCACTAGATCTTGTGTTCCACTAAGGACTAGGTCTAATATGGCTTCCCCTCTGGTCGGTTCATGAACCAGCTGCTCCAAGAAGCAGTCATTTATTTCATCTAGGAACTTTATCTCCCTAGCATGTCCTGCTGTGACACTGACCCAGTCGATGCCGGGGTAATTGAAATCACCCATTATTATTACTGCACTGTAACTTTTGCTAGCTTCCTTGATTTCTTTGAGCATTTCATCATCCATTTGTTCATTCTGGCCAGGCGGACGATAGTACACCCCCACTGCCATCGCCTTCCCCTTTTTACATGGAATTTCAATCCATAGAGATTCTACAGCAAATTTTGTTTCTTGCAAAACTTTAATCCTTTCTGACCCAATGCCCTCTCTAACATAG
Source organism: Ichthyophis bannanicus (assembly GCA_033557465.1). Classification (NCBI taxonomy): domain Eukaryota; kingdom Metazoa; phylum Chordata; class Amphibia; order Gymnophiona; family Ichthyophiidae; genus Ichthyophis; species Ichthyophis bannanicus. The sequence goes on from CM066049.1 coordinate 127,782,836, forward strand.
AGCGCAACCCCTCCACCAATTTGATCAGCTCTATCATTACGATATAGTTTGTACCCAGGTATCACAGTGTCCCACTGGTTGTCCTCCTTCCACCATGTCTCTGATATTCCAATCATATCTAACCTCTCGTTTAGTGCTATATATTCTAACTCTCCCATCTTGTTTTTTAGACTTCTAGCATTTGCATACAAGCATTTTAGAGACTGTATTTTATTCATATTAATTTGGCTATTGGTAGACATGGGTAATTTGAGATCTTTAAGCTCTGTCTGCTCCATACTCGAGGGCATTTGGGCTATTTTACTCTTTTGTGGAACCTCTCTGCTTTTTGTAGTATCCTTCAAGGATACATTCTTCCGAACCATGCGCTCTTGGGCGACTGTCGGCTTTCCCCTATTATCTAGTTTAAAAGCTGCTCTATCTTCTTTTTAAATGAATTGAATGATTGAATGAATCTTTGGATTGGTTAACAGCAGTTTGAATTTTGGCCTGCTCAGAACATTTTTCATTGGGGCATTTTTCCCCCTAGCATTGATTGACCTGAGAAGTGGATTTGTCATTAGCTGGGCGTTTGTGCTTCCGTTTGCTTCCTATTTAAAGGCCTCTGATTGAGGAGTACACTTATTTCCAGAAGGGGTTTATGGTCAGCCTGCTTTATTTCCAGTCCTAAAGCAGCCTTTACAGGGAGGCAAAACTCGAGTCGACAACCATACAGCAGGAAAGAGCACGAATGAACAGTTACATCGAGCTCTGAGCATTACTAAATACCAGCTAAGTTCTTTTGAATTTTTAAATGCATTTATAAAATTAAAAACCTAGTTGGTGGCCTGTGACTGAAAATATGGGGGTTTGAAAGTCAGAATATTGCAGCATGAAAATATGGGGTTTTGAAAATCAGAATATTGCAGCATGGAAAAATTCCATAAGTGCAATTCTTTTTGCCCCTGTTACTGAGGCCATCCCCATTACCTCATTGACAGAGCTGTAAATCTACAGTTTTGAAATATAGGGTAGGTTTTTGTGTCTGCTGCTATTTTTTTCTTTTCCCTCTGGTTGTAAAGATATAAGGTTATATCAACTTGTCTCTCAGTATATTTTTACTATATGTGGTGTAAGAGCCATCAGGAGTTTTTACTTTTGGTAGGGTTGCTTTTCATATGGACAACGTTCTGCAGCTTATTGAAGGGTTAGTCTGGGAAAAAAAATCTGTGTTCAGCCTTACCTCTAAAACTAAAACAAAACAAAAAATGTTGGGACAAAACTGGCAGGCCAAATTTCATTTCATTTCATTTTATTTATTTATATCCCATCTAGCTTTATGATTCTAAGAAGCTAACAATCAATGTCACAAAAATACACAATAAAACAAACAAATTATATAAAATACAGGTTTCCTGACATGGTGCTCTAATCGCTAGACTACTACTCAGCTAAAGTCTAAAATAAAAATTAAAAATGTTTTGAAGGCGAAGTAGAGGATCTATCATCGGAAGATGAAAAACAGACTTGGATGCTACAGCAACTCCAAAGTCCATACATGCAGTACTAACTGGACCCTGAGAAACTCCAGTCAATGAAGGGACTTTCACAACATAGGTCATATTACTGGAAATTTTTAACTTTTATTTTATTTTCTCAGGCCTGCAAGGTGTAGCTGGTGCAAGCAGAGATGGACGTGATGGTGCTCAAGGTGAACCTGGTTTACCAGGTGATCCTGGCATACCAGGATCAGTTGGTGCTCAGGGAACCCCAGGAATCTGTGATACATCTGCCTGTCAAGGAGCTGCATCTGCTGTAAAATCTGGCCATTCCAAAAAATCATAGAAGTGACTGAATACTTTACAAGGATCTAGACAGCTCAGTTATTTAATGTGGACAATCACTATTGTTTAAATATGAAATGGAGATTTTAAAAGGGCAGTAGCTCTATGAAACAAAGCAGCACCAGTGAGTCTTTACTGATGAGATGGGGGAACTCACCATAATAAGAGTTCAAATGATACTATGGAAGAAGATCCAAGTAGCAAAGCCGCATTGGTGCTGTATGGTGGCCTGTACATGCATTACCACATGTATTTATAGACTGTACATCATGGGTTTGCTATTTACTAGACTTTACACCCTAACCCTGTAGGTGGTATAATGTGTGTGGAGGGGTAGTTTGAATTCAAAAAAAGCATGGGACCAACACAGAAGATCTCTAAAGGTAAAAAGTGGACTGTTGTAGTTGTTGATATGGAAGGACAGACTAGATAGGCCATGTGGTCTTTTTCTGTCATCATGTTTCTATGATATATTTTCACTTTACAGTATAAAAAAAATTGTTCAATACATTTCTGCCATTCAAGATAATTGCACAAAGTTTCTGAAAGAAAGTGGGTAGCATTCTCCTGTGAAACACCAGCCAAATATTAATATATGGAGTTGTAAAAATAAAGGTAGTTTCTTTTATGTTTGTCATAACTGTCATTTTAACCCACCATTTTTTTTAAATATTTGTTTTGAGGAAACTAAATTGATGACAACTTACTATTTTCAAATGAAGGATATTCATATTTATTTTGGGGTGACTATATGCATTAAAATTTGTTTTAGTAAATCAATAAAGACTTTCACAACAAACTATGCTGTTCTTTTCCAGCCAATGCTGTTTGTTGATAAACATTTTGTTCTAATATAATTTGCACTTAAAACTTCTTGGGTACCTCCATTTGCAACTTTGCTTGAGTTCAGATTCAGAAAAGGCAAGTCATTAAATCTATACTCCTACCCATATAAATGAACCTACACCAATACATGGGGAAAAAGTTTATTTAAAATGATGTACTTTAAAACCAATGCTAACAGCACTGTATGTCAGAATTGTGCTAGCATATGACACTACATATGGCAAATTGTTAACTATTAATACATAAAATACTGAGAAGTAACATAACCATGTATGATCTACTTATTCTGCATCCAAAAACACAATTTAACACAGTCATTATAAGGGTATATTTTCAATCTAACTAAAATTAATACCACTACTAATCTGCACAGCTCATGTTGATGTTCTAAAATAAATAAGATTATAATATAATGTTTAAGAAACCTGATGGAATTTTGGTAGCTAAAGGGAAAACAGCTGATCTGGGTCACTGTCAACACATTTTCCTATTGCCTCTGTTCCCTTGTCAAAAAAACCCACCCCCAAAACATTCAGGGAATTAAAAAATATTTTGTTACTTCAATTTTTTTCTCCCTTCAGAATAAAGCTTCTATTTACTGTTAGTTTGTAAAGGTTTTAGTTTATAAGTTCAGCATCTGATTGTTTTAAATCAGACACTGATATGGAAGTTCTGCTAGTCTAGTGTACAGCAGCATATTTCATGCCATATCCTAGGATATTATCATCACTTCTTCTCTGGTGCTGAACTGCTCTGCAGATTTTCCTGCACTGGACAGGTCACAGGATCAGATCGTGAGACTTTTAATCGTCTGCCAGTTTTTCCACAGAATACACTTTCAAATTCCTAAAGTTCAGAAACACAAGTCAATTGTATACTACTTTTATTTGTTTTGTTAGTAAATTTCTTCCTGATGTACCAAATAAATTAACATTTCGGGGAGTTAACCGATACAAGGATATTGCATATAAACATTGTTTCTTTGCTGGTATAACAGTCACATAGAGAATCAAACTAAAATCACATGCAGGAAGAATAAGACAAACACACTGATACTATCAAGAACAAACTTTAGTTTTCTTTTTTGGGTGGTAGCAAGAAAATTGAAGTGTTTTTGCTGGGGAATTATCTGCCATCTATTTCTTTCTCTTTAACTCACTGCAATCAATTTGGAAATGGAAAAGAGCAGATACCACCCCCCTCTTTCTACCCCTCCTCTTGTGAAGAACATTGAACTACAGACAATTAATGGATGTGGGGGTGATTTGAGCAATTCCTATCCTAAAGACAAGGGACACTGCATTCTCTTGAATTTGAAGAGAAAGCACAGTTACTTACCTGTAACAGGAGATCTCTGGGAACAGCAGGAATAAGTCTTCACATATGGGTACGTCGGTACCGACGGAGCCTGCGTGGGAACGCTCCCCAGCGTCCAATCAGAAAGCTTTTGGGAGCATCCCTCAGCGCCTGCGTGCTGCTTTCCCGCCTTTCCAACTGTCTCTCCTCAGTTGAGTTTTATAGCTGAGACAAAGAGGAAAGGAAAGAGAGATAGAACTCCTAGGGGAGGTGGGTGGGTGGGTTGTGAAGACTTATTCCTGCTGTTCCCAGAGATCACCTGTTACAGGTAAGTAACTGTGCTATCTCCAGGAACAAGCAGGAATGAGTCTTCACATATGGGGACTCCCAAGCTGAGATGCCTGGGGCCCTAGCATGTTGCAGATTGAAACATGCTGCACCTCATATGGCCAGGCATCCTAAGGATGGAGGGCAGGAGTTGAAAAAGAGAGGAGCTGTAGAAAAATGGAAATTACACTTACCTGGTAATTGAAGTTCCTGGAGGGTCCAGTTTAGTCCTCTACTTCCGGGTAGTGCACCTCCTCCTGCAGCAAGGAGACTGGACCAATCAAATCCTTAGAATCGTAGCCTGCTTCCCGCTGGAACTCCCATGAGCCCTCCAGTGAACTAGTAACAAAGCAGACTGAAGACAGAACAGGTTAAGGAAAGGTCTAAAAACTAGAAAAGGTCCCCCCAAAACGTTGCATAACCCCTCCCCAAACGAGAGGGCTGAAACGCTGCACCTTGCTTCCGCACCCTGTCCGCATACTGACAGGCAACACCGGGAAGCTGAAAAAGGAGAAAGGGAAAAACTCCAGGGCAGAAAACCCCTGGAAGGCTTAGCCAAGGGAGATGGACTCCATCATGCGCCTTAACTAGTTAGTTGGAATTCTTTGAGAAGGAGCCATTAAGGCATCTGACCACCGAGCAAAAAACGTCCAAAACGCGCCACCAAGACAGAACATAAGAAAAATCTCGGGTGGGAATGAGGACTAAACTGGACCCTCCAGGAACTTCAATTACCAGGTAAGTGTAATTTCCATTTCCTGAGCGGGTGTCCAGTTTAGTCCTCTACTTCCGGGATGTACCAGAGCAGTCACCGACGGGGGGGGTCTTGGCAGGCGGCGCGCAAAACCACAGACCCAAAACTGGTATCCTGAGCCGCTGCCACATCCAGCCGGTAATGTTTACTAAAGGCATGGAGGGAGGACCACGTTGCCGCTCGACAAATGTCCTGAGGGGAAACAAGACTATGCTCCGCCCAAGACGTGGCCTGTGCCCTAGTGGAATGAGCTCGCAGCTCTAAGGGAGCAGACTTTCCCTGCAAAAGATAAGCGGACGCAATGGCCTCCCTAACCCACCGAGATATGGAGGCCTTAGCCGCCGCCTCTCCTTTTCGCGGGCCCCCAAACAACACGAACAAACGATCAGACTTTCGAAAGAGCGCAGACACTTTAATATACTGACGTAAGACCCGGCGAACATCAAGCTTATGAAGCACTGAGTCGGCCTCGGAAGAAGACTCCGAGGAGAAAACGGGCAAAACCACGGGCTGATTAATGTGAAAAGGAGAGACCACCTTAGGCAAGAACGAAGGGACGGTCCGCAAAATCACTCGATCCCTAAGAAAGGATAAAAAGGGTGCTCGACAAGACAGCGCCTGAAGTTCCGAGACACGGCGCGCCGAGCAGATGGCCACAAGGAAAACGGTCTTCAAAGTTAAGTCCTTCAGAGAGGCCTTGCGAATAGGCTCAAAGGGCGCCCGAGTCAAGGCCTGTAAAACCAGGTTCAAATCCCAGGGAGGCAAGGCAACCTTGCGAGAGGGACGCAAGTGAAATACAGCTTTGAGAAAATGCCGAACGTCTACATGAGAGGAAAGAGAGACGTCGTCAATGTTGCCGCGGTAGCACGCAAGAGCGGCAATCTGGACCTTTAACGAACTAGCAGCCAGACCTTTGTCGAAACCGTCTTGTAAAAAGTTAAGAATGACCGCAATGGAAGAAGTAAGCCCGGACCGCATGCCGAGAACACCAATCCTCAAAAATCCGCCAAATGCGAATATAGGTGAGGGAGGTAGAAGGTTTCCGCACACGCAGAAGGGTGGAAATAACCGCTGGGGAATACCCTCTCTTCCTCAACCGAGCCCTTTCAATGGCCATACCGTAAGCGAGAACCGATCCACCTGAGGCATGCGCAGAGGCCCCTGCACTAGAAGATCTTTCAGGGGCGGGAGCCGCCATGGCACGCCGTCGAGCAGACGCACCAGATCCGCGTACCACGGACGACGAGGCCAATCTGGAGCTACTAACAGAACCTTTCCGCGGTGGGCCTCGATGCGCTGCACCACTCTGCCAATGAGAGCCCACGGCGGAAAGACATACAGAAGGGCGCGCACGGGCCACGGTTGGAGGAGCGCGTCGATCCCCTCGGACATCGGTTCCCTTCGCCTGCTGAAGAAACGACTCGTCTTGGCCGACGCGAAGGTCGCCATGAGATCCATGATGGGCCGACCCCACCGATGAACTATTTGGGCAAAAACCTGCGGGTTGAGCTCCCATTCCCCGGCGTCTAGTTTTACACGACTCAGGAAATCTGCCATGACATTGTCCTTGCCTGCGATATGCGCTGCCGAAAGAGCCAGGAGTCGCGATTCCACCCAAGTGAACAGCGCGTCCGCCTCGACCTCCAGGGGCAGGCTGCCTGTGCCGCCCTGCCTGTTGACATACGCCACCGCCGTTGCGTTGTCCGACAGAACACGAACCGCTCGACCGCGGACTGACCCCTCGAAGGCAAGCAGCGCTAGTCGGATCGCCCGCAGCTCGAGCCGGTTGATCGACCACCGAGCCTCCAGAGGAGACCAGGTCCCCTGCGCAAACAACCCCTGACAGTGGGCCCCCCAACCGGAGAGACTCGCATCCGTGATGACCGGCAACCAGAGAGGCTGTTCCAAGGGAGCTCCCGACTGAAGGGACAGCGGTGATAGCCACCATTGCAATGCCAGGCGTACCCGGCGGGGACACAACAATCGACGGCTGAGAGAGTCCGACTGATGAGACCAACGACGCAACAGGGCCCGCTGAAGAGGTCGCATATGAAACCGGGCCCAAGGAACCACTTCCAGGGTCGACGCCATGGTTCCCAACACTCGGAGGTACCACCAGGCCGATGGAGCGGGATCCGCTAGGAACATCCGCAAGAGGTGACGCAAATTCTGGGCACGGCGAAGCGGGAGAGACACAATCCCCAAGGCCGTATCGAAACAAACCCCCAGATATTCGAGATGCTGAGTCGGCACAAGCTGACTCTTGGATAAATTGATTACCCAGCCGAGATCCTGTAACAGACGCACCACTTTGTCCGTGGCCTGTAGACTTTCCTCCGCGGACTTCGCTCTGATTAACCAATCGTCGAGATAGGGATGCACCAGCACACCCTCCTTGCGTAAGGCCGCCGCGACCACCACCATCACCTTTGTGAAAATGCGAGGAGCGGTGGCCAGGCCGAAAGGCAGTGCCTGAAACTGGAAGTGACCCCAAGGAAACGCAAAGCGAAGAAACTTCTGATGGCCGGCCCGAATGGGAATATGCAGATAGGCCTCGGTGAGATCGAGAGAAGTCAAAAACTCTCCCTTGCGCACGGCGACAATGACGGACCGGAGAGTCTCCATCCGGAAATGAGGAACCCGAAGACAACGGTTCACGCCCTTGAGATCGAGAATAGGACGAACCAACCCGTCCTTCTTTGGCACCACGAAATAAATGGAATAACGACCGAGCCCGCGCTCGTTCGCCGGGACCGGGACAACGGCTCCCAGCGCTAACAAGCGCCGTAACGTCGCCCGAATGTCGAGCTCCTTCTGCGCCCCTTTGCAGGGCGAGAGGACAAAGGAATCTTTTGGAGGGATGGCAAAGTCCAATGCATAACCGTCCCGAACGATCTCGAGGACCCAACGGTCCGAAGTAATGTGGGCCCAAGAGGGAAGAAAGTTCCGAAGACGTCCGCCGATAACTGGAATTCCCTCCGGAGCCCGCCTCATCTCATTGCGGCTTGCGACCAAAGGAAGAGGAGGCCCCGGAGGAAGCGATGGAGAAGCCTCTACCAGCCCCTCTGAAACCACGAAAGGACTGAGACCGAGAAGGAAAGCGACCCCGCTGGGAAGTCCAAAGACGAGTCGACCGAAAGCGCCGAAAGTCCCGAAAGGAACCCCGAGGCGCTGAAAACGATCTAGCGGACTTGGGTTTGTCCTCCGGTAGACGTCCACCCTTGGACTCACCTAACTCCTTCACCAATTTGTCCAAGTCCTCCCCAAAGAGCAGCTTACCTTTAAAGGGAAGCCGGCTAAGGCGGGACTTGGAAGAAGAATCGGCGGCCCAGTTACGCAACCAAAGGGACCGGCGCGCCACCACCAGCGAAGCCATACTATTTGCCATGGTACGAATCAAATCATAATGGACATCCGCCAGATAAGCGGAACCCGATTCTAGGCGAGCAACCTCCAGCAACGCCTGCTGATCAATGGACAAATTCTGACGCAAACGCTGAGCCCAACGCAAAGAAGCTCTAGCAATCCAGGCCGCACAAATCGAAGCCTGCAATGATAAGGCATTCGTTTCGAAAGCCTGCTTCAATAAGCCATCCACCTTCTTGTCCTGAAGGTCCTTTAAGGCCGCACTGCCTTCTACCGGAATCGTGGTCTTTTTGGTCACTGCAGAGACTGCCGCATCAACTCGAGGAGACTTGAAAGTTTCTTTATCCTCCTCTTTCAATGGATAAAGACGATGCATCGTCCGAATGCCCTTCAAGCCAGCATCCGGATGGTTCCACTCGGTCTGAATCATCTGAGCCACCACGCGGTGAACAGGGAAGACCACTTGAGAATCCCGAACCGCCTGAATAAGCTGATCCTCTAAAACATCGGCCTCCCCAGGAGCCGGCGCGGAGAGATTGAGAGTCTGCAGGGCCTCCGTGATAAGGGGCACCAACTCCTCCTTACGAAAGACCCGAACAATGCGAGCCTGGTCCTCAGGGTCTGGGATTTCACCCTCTTCCAGGTCATCGCCACTGCCGTCAAGGTCCGCCTCCAACTCGAGGTCCTGAGCCTCGAAATCGTCTGCCACCATGCCCGCAGGGTGCGACTTTCTAGCCGCCTTTGAGGGTGGCTCCAGCGGCACCGATACAGACGGTAGAGAGACGACAGCCGAGGAAGAAGCCTCAGGCCATCTGCCCAACTGTCCCAACTTGAACGCCTGGTGCATAATGAGCACGAAGTCCGGGGAAAAATGCGTAAGAGCCGCGGAAGAATCCCCCGGTGTCTCAGAGACCCCGGACCCCGGAGCCGGAGAGCCAGAAGCCACCAGCGGCAACAGGGGCCTCGGAGGAAGATCACCCTCAGAAGACAGCGAAGCCACCACATGCTCCGCCGAAGAGGGGGCGTCTTCTTGGAGTTCCACGCCGGAGGAGACCGCAGCGCAGCTGGAGCAGAACCCAGCCGCAGAGACAGACCGCCTACGCAAACCGCAGACTAGGCATTGCGGTTTGGAGGACATTATGAGGAAGGGACAGGTGGCGCAGCTATGCCGGCTTCCGTTGTCTCTATTATCTATATATATTTTTTTTAATCTTCTATTAAGAGCTTGCTGACAGCTAACTAGGGCAGCAGAAGAGAGAGAAAAAAGGGAGGCTCGCTGAGAAAACTGAGAAGCAGAGCCCAGCTGCACTCAGAACCCGCGGGACAAAAATCTCCGGTGTTTTTTTTTTTTTTTGCAAACGAAAAGGCAAGAAATGGACCCCAAACGAAGGGGAAAACAAAAACGCCCCAAAAAGAAAGCAAGTTAATACCAGAAAAGAAAAATACCGCCAAAAACAAAATGGCCGCCGCGCGAGTTTCGCGACGGCGAAAAAGGGCGCCAAAACCCCTAAATGCCCAAAATAAATAATAAACAGGCACGAGCCCAGGGAAGCCCTGGAAACCGCACACTTACCCCGAAAATGTGGAGAACTGAGGCAGTCAACCGAAACGGCAAAGAACAGAGAGCCGGAGTGCTGCAAGACAGTGCAACCCCGGAGTGCAGCCGAGGTGTCTGGCTGCGAGAGCAGGACAATAACGGTCTAAGTAAGCACCGCGGGCAGAGCTGATGCTGCCCCCGAACAGTCCTGGGGGAGCGATCAGAGCAGCCGATAGAGGCTGCCGGCAGGGAACCAGGAGGGAAGAGCAGTGCTGTTCAGCCCCTCTACTCCGTGAGTGACACTTGCTGCCCAAGCCCTTTTTTTTTTTTTTTTTTTTTTAAACCCAATTAAAGAGACAGGAAAAGAAATTAAAGGAGTGAAAACTGAAGAAAACGCAAGCAATAAAAAGAAGTGAGCCTAGCCCAGGCTCACACCACCTCCTGCTGCAAGGAGACTGGACACACTGGAGGGCTCATGGGAGTTCCAGCGGGAAGCAGGCTACGATTCTAAGGATTTGATTGGTCCAGTCTCCTTGCTGCAGGAGGAGGTGCACTACCCGGAAGTAGAGGACTAAACTGGACACCCGCTCAGGAACAGCTAACCTAAGATAGGACTACAGGCAAGGAGTCCTTGTATGTATAATTATCATGAAATATATTGAAATGAACAATCACAATATGGACCTCACTTACTGGATTGTAGGAAGTAGAGAAGCTGATGGAGTCTACTGGGGATCCAGTAGAGGAATCTTCAAGATGACCTCACTGAAGTGAAGGTGAAGGTCAAAATCTGGAAGTGACAGGTGACCCCAGGATTCAACTGGGGTAGTACAAAAACGGTAGGTCTTTAGTGGGAAGCTTTATGGAAAAAGCTGAAAACTCTTCTGGCTACAGAGTTACTCACAGTTAGGAGCAAAAGAGGAAGACTGACCGATTTGGACAAACTGGCCTAGTCCTTGAGGGAAGAAGGGGTATGGGAAAAACCCCGTATTCCCAAGAAAGGACAGATGTCTGAGGAGTTGAAACCTCAGATCTACTGAAGATCCACCATGTCTTTCCTAACTGGTGAGAGGTATGAAGATATTGGAGCATGAAGCTTCAGGGATACCTAAACCTAGGGTTATGGTAGGAGCTGTCAGTACCACAGCAGTGGTTGTGTGCATAATACCTCAAACATACTGTGGAAGAGTATGAACATGTGCAAAGCCCACTGTCTGGAACATATAAGAAGGTAAAACCTTTATGAGCATAGACAGTTAGAAAGATAAGTATGTAAATACATATCTACCTATAACGAAGCATCTTGACATATACACACATATGTATATATATATATGTATCTGTCGAGATGCTTCGTTATAGGTAGATATGTATTTACATACTTATCTCTCTGTCTATGCTCATAAAGGTTTTACCTTCTTATAGGTATATATATATATATGTCTATGGTGAGATCTAGAGGGGCATAACATATGCACACACAGCTGACAGACATATGTATCTATAGAGATGTATATAGATATATATACATACATGAATATATAGGGCTAAAGATAAATGCAATTAAGCAGGCAGAGATATGCCTATAAGAACATTCACATGGGAGATGTGAAGAGGAAAGATTCATCGAATAACAAGAAGGTGGAACCTACTTGAGAAGATATATAGAGAATCTATTCCCCCTGGTTATGATGGTGCAGAAATGCTATCCAGTGAAATAACCAGGATGGTTGCGTGAAAAAACAGAGGATACTATCAGTCTGTAAAGAGCAAGTCCTGAGTCCTGTAGAACTCTAGCATGGTAAATGGACAGAAAACGCATAGAATGAGATACCAGGTTGACCCACTTGAGGGACAAAAAGGGGTATCATGCGTTTATTAGTTAAATATGTGCTGTCCATGAAGGATTAGGATACCATGAGGACAAGCTGCAAGGAAAAAAGAGCATATTCCCTGTAGGAATTGGACAACTCTTTAGACTTTCACGTAGAGAAGGCTTATGTCCTTTATATTAAAAGGAGATAGTAGGGTGTGAAGAACCCTCACAGTCATGGGGAATGACTGAGGAAGCCTTTTTCAACCATATAGGATAGTCATTAGAGAAAAAAACCCATGCTCTCTAGCAAGGGCTCATAATGGAAAGCTTCTCTGTAGGATTGCAGAGAGCATTATGCAGGAGAATTGGGAGATAGAACTGGCTGTTGGGAAAAAACCAGCAGCCACGTCAACTATGCTGCCAAACCCAAAGGAATTGGAGATGGCAAGGATAGAAGATAGTGTGATAAGACTGAAGTGATAAGGATTATCCAAGAAAGATTTATGTACGGTCTTGGAATCACTACTAAGGCCAGACAGAAAGTAGTGGAGGACAAGACTGGAAACTTGTGGAAAAGTACCAGTAGTCCAATCACTGGAACTCCTGCATGGGCAGCTGCTAAATAAGACAGCAGATAGAATCTTTCTGTGTAAAACAGAACAGACAGAACAAGAGAGAAAATTCCTGTTCCTGTCTGATGAGCGGCCCAGGCAAAAAGAGGGAGTTTACTCAAGAGAAAAAACTCCACACTGGAATGGAAAGAAAGACTAGAAAGGCTAAAGAAGCCCTCCAGTGGTATGGCACCACTCTTACAGGGGAAACCCTGGATAAGAGGGTAGAGAAATAGGAGCTGAAGGGTGACTTACCATATGGAAGTCTGTGGAAGGAAAAAATTCATGTTGGTACAGAAAACTATCATGGGATAGTTGTTAAACCTCTCTTCTTGGCAGGAAGAAGAGGAGAAACCTGTGACCCATAGACATGAATTCCTGACAGCTCAGCATACCTAGGAGCAACTGGATGTCCTGAGAAAAGGAATCCATGTGTAGAGTTTTGAATGAAAAACAGTGAAAAACTTCTGCTGAGAAGAAGTCAACTGTAGGTTGTAAACTCCAAGAGGCAGAAAAACAGATTAATCAGAACCCTATGGTTGCTGGTTTTGTTTAGCCTGGCGAGAGTTTGGATTCTTCAGACCAGGGCGATGTTTCCCCTGCTTGGGAACATCTGTATGATGGGCAGGAGAAGAGTAAAACCTTCTCCTCCTAGGGAAAGAAGGTTTGGTAGGGCATTCCCTACCTACTGGGGAAGGAGAAGGCTTAGGATAGCCATCAGAAACAGGGAAGTCAGTGGACCACTGAGCAACCTGATGTAAAGACTCCTTATTGAAGAGATTTTCTCCAGTGCAAGGAGTATTACCCAGTCTTTGTTGTGCCCATTTGTTTAAGTCTGAAGCTTGAAGCCAGGCTGTACGTCGTGCCCCTATGGCTATAGCAGAAGTTCTGCTAACAGACTCAAAAGAGTCTAGGGAAGCACGAGTAAGAAACCAAGAGATACTTTGAATATGACTAAGTAGTAAGGAATAGTCTGCAGTCTTGGGCTCTGAAAGGAGTCAAAAGATATAATTTCTTTGTAACCTCCTGGAGAGATAGACTCATATAAAAAATATACGAGAGAATCCTTGCTGACAGCATGGATGTCTGGAAGGTTTGACGTCCAAAGGCATCTAGTGTCCTAGACTCACGACCTGGTGGATAAGAAGAGTGCTTCTTCTTACTTTTCACATTCCTCATTGCTGATTCCACTACAATGGAATGATGGGGAAGTTGAGTCTTTTGAAACCCTGGAGAGGGGGGCACCTGATACAGAAGATCAGTTGTTCTAGAAGGTGAGGGTACCTTTAAAGGTGCTTCCCACATTCTTAGAAGAAGATCCTGCAAGGAATGATGTAAAGGAAGCATTATGTTTTCCTTTTCTTCAGTAGAAACAGAGCCTTGTGTAGGATCATAGCCAGGGATAGGAATAGCAAGAGATCTTGCCATATCCAGGAGGAAATTCTGAAAAGAAGGATCTCCAAAGAGAACCGTCCCTGGACAGGCTAGACGTGAAGAACTAGCCTGGGCACCGGAGGATCTACTTGAGTATATAGGAATATAAGATCCTGCACGGTGCAAAAAAGGATCCTTAAGGGATGGATGCTGGTACTGGAGGTCAGAAACTGTGACAGTCAGTACTGCATCGTCCATGCCAGGTATCGACTCCAAACTTGGTATAGAAAGGAGCGACCCTGGGGAAAGAAGCATGGAAGGAGCTAGCCCCGATGCTACTGCGGATACCAGTACCGATACCAGTAGCACTGTCAGAATCGAAGGCGACACCAACATTGGAGCAGTCATTGGTGGCAGCTCAATCGGTACCGAGGTAACCAAACGTTTTTGGTAATCACCCTCGGTACCGAGCGTCCGGTACCGGTAAGTATCGGCACCGAGCGTCCAGTACCGGTAAGTATCGGTACCGAGACGTGTCGGTACCCAGTCTTCCAGACTAGAGATCGATTCCAGACTCGGCATCGAAGGAAGCGAGTCTATCGATGCATGTCTAGAGGGTACCGACGTCGTAGTAGTATCGGCGTTGATGCCGATACTGGAAAGACAATCTGGAGCGTATCCACCGGTCCCGAAGGTACCGAGAAAACCAGAGGACAATCCCTGGTGAGGAGTGAAACATCCAACACGAGTGCCGATGCCGGGGTATCGGTACCGCTCGAAGCGGATGCCACCACCGAGCATGGCTCAGGTATGTTCTGTGAGGGGTGAGCCCCAGGAACAACCTGAAACCCCTCATGGGCTTTGGAGGCCGAAGACTCCCGCCGGAGTTTTGAAGCCAATAGACCCTCGAGGGCAAGGCCTGAGCCGTCTTCATGCTGTGCATGAGACCTACCACTCGAGGGTTGGCTAGTCTTAACAGACTGTTTGAGGGTCACCTGATCCTGTGTAGAAGAAGAAACGGTCGGTGCCCTGACACTGGAAGGGAACCTGGTATCGAGGGAAACTCGATGTTGAAAATCTCTTCTCACAATACTGTGGCCCGAGGGCTCCGGAGGAAAACGGTCAGGACCCAAACAGGTTAGACACCAGTTTTTGGAGTCTAAAAATAAAGCTGTACCGCCACAGCTTAAACATTTCTTAGAGAAAGAGGCTGGCGGTTCCATGAGGGACATGGACAGGCCTAGGAGGCCTAAAAAAATTTAAGACAAAAAACTGAGGGAAAATATTCCCTAAATTTCAGAAAAAGAAAAAAGAAACACCGGCGGTACCGGTGGAGTCGGGGAGACAGCCGCGATCACAAGAAAACAAAAGAAGAATTTTCTGCGGTGACAGGAGGACGTCCTGCCGGCTCTGTGGAAAAACAAAAACTGGGGACAGCTGGAAAGGCGGGAAGGCAGCACGCAGGCACTGAGGGATGCTCCCAAAAGCTTTCTGATTGGACGCTGGGGAGCGTTCCCGCGCAGGCTCCGTCTGTACCGACGTACCCATATGTGAAGACTCATTCCTGCTTGTTCCTGGAGATAATAATCCAGCGCAACAGAGGTGTAACTAGACTGGAGCAGGGCACCAGCCAGACTCCTTGCTGCTGCTGCTGCCGTCCCCTCTCCTTTCATCAATTAAAGGAAACCCTCAATGAAGCAGGGCCTGTGAGCTCATGCTGGCCCAGGCCCTAAGTCTACTAACTGCTACAGCCATTTCCTCCACTTGAAGGGCTATGAGGTGAAGGGAGCTGGAGGCTGGAAGGGACAGGAGTGACAAAGCCTATGAGGAGATCAGACTTGTACTGAGGGAGAGGAGAAGTAGAAAAATGAGTAGCTGTAGCCATAGGCCAAAAATTGTAGTATTACATTACAGTGTTGTTTTGCATCTTCTAACTGTGAATCCTCAGGTAACCGAGTACTTCTATTTTTTCGCTGCCAATTTTCAAAAGGGAACATTTAATGTGGTTTGCCCTCATCCACCGCAAACAACATAGGTCATTCAAAACTGCCCCACCCACAGGAGTATTTCACAGTCAAAATATTGATATATGTCCTCAAGTTTATTGTTGGAGAATGATATTATTATTTGTTTTTGAATGTTTGATTTTGTGAACCATACTGATGGCTGGGTCTCTTATTGAATTGCAGTATGTCAATTAAAATGTAAATAAATATCTAGTTTTCTCCACTGATTCCTATGATATTGAGCTGTGTTGTCTTGGAACCCACTTATGAAAAACAAACAAAATCATTCCATGTTTTCGAACCACATATTTTGCTAATTCTACAGCAGCGGGTTTCCACAACATACCCTAAGAACATAAGATATGCCATACTGGGTCAGACCAAGCTCCATCAAGTCCAGTATCCTGTTTCCAACAGTGGCCAATCCAGGTCACAAGTACCTAGCAGTTTCCCCAAAAGACACAGGTTCCACAATGCTTATATTGGGTCAAGCAGTGATATCCCGGGTCCCTTTTAATAATGGTTAATGGACCTTTCCTTCAGGAACTTGTCCAAACCCTTTTAAACCCAACTACACTAACAGCTTTTACTTCATTCTCCGGTAACAAATTCCAGAGTTTGATTGCACATTGAGTGAAAAAATATTATCTTATTAGTCTTAAATCGGTTACCCTGTAGCTTCATTGCATGTCCCCTAGTCTTTCTATATTTTGATGACGTAAACAATTGATCTATGTTTACCCATTCCACTCCATTCATTAATTTATAGACCACTATCATATCTCCCCTCAGCCGTCTCTTTTCCAGGTAGAAAAGACCTAATCTTTTTAGCCTCTCTTCATAGAGGTATCCTTCCATCCCCTTTACCATTTTGGTGGCTCTTCTCTGTACCTTTTCTAATAATGCTATATCCTTTTTAAGAATTGCACACAATATTCAAGGTGCAGTCGCACCATGGAACGACACATAGGCATTATAATATCCTTTACTTTAATTTTCTATTCCTTTCCTTATGATACCTAGTATTTTATTTGATCTCTTGGCC
The DNA here is from genome assembly GCA_033557465.1 of Ichthyophis bannanicus. Taxonomy (NCBI): domain Eukaryota; kingdom Metazoa; phylum Chordata; class Amphibia; order Gymnophiona; family Ichthyophiidae; genus Ichthyophis; species Ichthyophis bannanicus. The sequence continues at coordinate 127,799,637 of CM066049.1, forward strand.
ACCGCAGCACACTGGGCGGAGGGTTTTAACATATCATTCACGATAATGCCTAGATCTTTTTCCTGGGTGGTGGTTCCTAATGTGGAACCGTGCATCGTGTAACCATAGTTTGGGTTGTTCTTCCCTAGGTGCATAACTTTCAACATTAAATTTCATCTGCCATTTGGATGCCCAGTATTCAAATTTATCAAGATCCTCTTGCAATTTTCCACAATCCTCTTGGGTTTTAACAACTTTAAATATTTTTGTGTCGTCTGTAAAATTTGACAACCTCACTTGTTATTCCCATTTCCAGGTCATTTATGAATATGTTAAAAAGCAGCAGATCCAGCACAGATCCCTGGGGTACTCCACTATTCACCCTTCTCCATTGGGAAAATTGGTCATTTAGCCCTACCCTCTGCTTTCTATCTTTTAACCAGTTCCTGATGCACAATAGTACACTGCCTCCTATCCCATGACTTTTTAGTTTTGCCAAAAGTCTCTGATGAGGGAACTTATCAAAGGCTTTCTGAAAATCTAGATACACTATATCAACCGACTCACCTTTGTCTACCTGTTTATTCACACCTTCAAAAAAACACAACAGATTAGTAAGAGAAGATCTTCCTTGTCTAAAGTCATGTTGGCTGTCTTCCATTAAGCCATGACTATCTACATGTTCAGCAATTTTGTTCTTTATGATGGTTTCTACCATTTTTCCCGGTACTGACAGCAGGCTCACCCGTCTGTAGTTTCCTGGATCACCCTTGGAACCCTTTTTAAAAATTGGCGTTACATTGGCCATCCTCCAATTTTCAGGTATTACTGATGATTTTATTGATAGTTCACAGATTACTAATAGCAGGTCTGCAATCTCATATTTTAGTTGTTTCAACGTCCTTGGATGTATACCATCCAGCCCAGGTGATTTGCTACTCTTTAATTTATCAATAGTTGTAATACATCTTCCCAGTGTATCGATATTTCTTTCAATTCTTCTGCAGTAACACCTTTAAATACTACTTCAGTCATGGGTAACATCCCTACATCTTCCTTAGTAAATACCGAAGCAAAGAATTCATTCAATCTCTCTGCCATGGCCTTGTCCACTCTTAGTGCCTCTTTTACCCCTCTATCATCTAATGGTCCAACTGGCACTCTCACAGGTTTTTTGCTACGAATGTACTTGAAAAAGTCTTTATTATGCATTTTTTCTTCCGCAGCTAGCTTCTTCTCAAACTCTCTCTTGGCCTGCCTTATCAATGCCTTGCATTTAACTTGCCAGTGCTTGTGCTGTTTCCAGTTTTCGTGCTGGCAGTTTTTTGGACTTCCTTCCATTTTTCTTAAAGCGTGGAATACAGCTGGCCTGAGCTTCCAAGATAGTATTTTTAAACAACACCCAAGCTTGATGTAAGTATTTAACCTTTGCAAATGCTCCTTTTAGGTTTTTTTTCCTCATTTTATCATAGTCTCCCTTTTGAAAGTTAAAAAGTAGTACTGTGGATTTCCTTATCATCCCTTCTCCATTAATTAAATCAAATGTGATCATACTATGATCACTATTGTCAAGTGGCCCCAACACCCTTATCTCTTGCACCAGATCTGATGTTCCACTAAGGACTAGTTCCAAAATGGCTTCCCCTCTGGTCAGTTCATGAACCAGCTGCTCCAAAAAGCAGTCATTTATTTCATCTAGAACTTTATCTCCCTAGCATGTCCTGCCATGACACTGGCCCACTCAATACCAGGGTAAGTGAAATCACCCATTATTATTACTGTGCTGTAACTTTTGTTAGCTTCCCTGATTTCTTTGAGCATTTCATCATCCATTTGTTCAATCTGGCCAGGCGGTCGATAGTAGATCCCCACTGCCATCGCCTTCCTCTTTTTACATGGAATGTCAATCCATAGAGATTCTACAACAAAGCGTAGTTACTCACCTGTAATAGGTGATCTCCGGGAACAGCAGGAATTGAGTCTTCACATATGGGTATCGCCGGCACCGACAGAGCCCACGCAGAAACGCTCCCCAGCGTCCAATAGGAAAGCCTTTGGGAGCATCCCACTGCGCCTGCACCACTGCCTTCCCAACTCTCCCTCTTCAGTTGAGTTTATAGCTGAGACAAAGGAGAGAAGGAGAGAAAAGGGAGAGAATAGAGATACAACTCCCAGGGGAGGTGGGTGGGTTGTGAAGACTCAATTCCTGCTGTTCCCAGAGATCACCTGTTACAGGTGAGTAACTACACTATTTCTAGGAACAAGAAGGAATGTAGTCTTCACATATGGGGACTCCCCAGCTAGGAGATGCCAGGGAGATGACCCCAGAAAGCTGTGAAACCCAGGCTGAGATGGGTCATGCTTCCATGGATCTCTGGCATCGAAACCCGGTATGGTGGGTAGGAGTTGTTCTAAGTGTGAAAGAGATACTGGAGAACAGCCTGGTCAAACGAGGCATCCCGACAGGAGTTCTTGTCCAAGCAGTAATGTGCTGCAAAGGTGTGTACCGAAGCCCAAGTGGCTGCTCTGCAAATGTCATCAATGGCCACTGAGTGAAGGTTGGCCATAGAGGCCGCCATTGCTCTCACACTATGAGCTGTGACATGACCTTCGAGAGAAAGTCCCTTACTCTCATAGGTAAAGGATATGCAGTCTGCTATCCACCTAGAGAGAGTTCTCTTGGAAACTGGTAATCCAAGATGACTGGAGATAAAGGCAACAAAAAGCTGAGAAGCCTTTCTATGTTGCTTAGTTCTCTGGAGGTAAAAAGCTAAAGCTCTTTTACAATCCAGAGTATGAAGATTCCTTTCTGCATTAAAGGCGTGAGACCTAGGGAAGAATACAGGATTGGTTTAAATGAAAAGGCGACACCACCTTTGGCATAAAGTGAGGGTGAGTCCTAAGAACTACTTTATCATGGTGGAACCTTGTATAAGGAGGGTCAGCCACTAAAGCTGTAACTCACTGATGCGTCTTGCAGAAGTGAGGGCAATTAGGAAGATTACCTTCCAAGAAAGAGATTTCAGAGATGTAGTGGCTAAGGGTTCGAAGTGTGGTTTCATAAGCTGCCCAAGGACAAGATTTAAATCCCATGCCGTGGGTGGTGGCTTAATGGGAGGTTTAGTTAAAAGTAGACCTCTCATAAACCGCGCTACAAGCGGTTGAGGAGATAGGTTGTCCATCCAAGTGCTTGTGGAAAGCTGCAATGGCACTAAGGTGGACCCTCACTGAATTGGTCTTAAGACCAGAGGATGATAAATGGAGGAGATACTCCAGTAACGCCTCCACTGGAACTGAAAAGGAATTAAGTTCCTTTTTGGAACACCAGATAGAGAACCTTCTCAACTTAAAAGACATAGGCCTGCCTTGTGGAAGGTTTTCTTGAAGCCAAAAGGATATCCTTAACCTGTTGAGAAAGGTTGATATCCTGGAATTCTAGGCTCTCAGCAGCCACACCCTGAGGTGTAGAGACTGAGGATTCGGGTGCAATAGCGTCCTGTTCTCCTGGGAAAGAAGATCTGGAGCACATCCCAACTCCAGAGGCTTGGCTTGAGAGAGACATAGAAGCAGTGGATACCACGTCTGTCATGGCCAGCGTGGGGCTATGAGGATCATATGGCCCCTGTCTCTCTGAAGCTTGAACAGAGTTTTAGGAATGAGGGGAATGGGTAGGAAGGCATAGAGTAAGTCCTGACCCCAATGGAGATGGAAGGCATCTCTTGCCTGACAGTTCTGAGATGGAATTCTGGAACAGAACCGGGGAAGTCTGGCATTCTGAGGACTTGCAAAGAGGTCTATATCTGGAGTTCCCCAGATCTGAAAGATTTGAGCAATTTGCTCTGGATGAAGAGACCACTCGTGTGGCAGCAGTACTCGACTGAGTATGTCTACCGAGAGATTTTGTGTGCCTGGAAGATACACCGCTAGTAGGTGGATTTGAAGATCTCTGGCGAAGGCCCAGAGGCGTAGAGCTTCATTGCACAGCGCCTGAGAACCCGTCCCACCCTGCTTGTTCACATAGAACATGGCTACTTGATTGTCGGTCTGGACAAGAACCGTCTTGTAGCTCAGGCAGTCCTGAAATATTTGACGAGCATAGAAGATGGCTCCGAGTTCCAGGAGGTTTATGTGAAGACAAGCCTCTTGCTGGGTCTAGAGACCCTGAGTGGAGAGATTGTCCAAGTGAGCCCCCCAACCTAACTTGGACACATCTGTCATCAAGGTGGCTTGGTGTAGTGGTTGCTGAAAAGGAGACCCTACGAGAAGGTTTTCCAGCGACTGCCACCACTGTAGGGACGAAATGAGACATGTAGAGTTTCTGATTTTGACCCTAGGCGACCCGATGCATGTGTCCATTGAGAGGCTAAGGTCCCCTGGGCTGCTCACATGTGTAGATGAGCATAGGGAACCACATGGATAGTGGATGCCATATGCCCTAGCAGCTGAAGCATCTCTCGAGCAGTTAGAAAAGTTTTCAAAGCTGCTTGAGAGGCCAACTGGAGTATTCGAACACAACGTGGTTGTGGCAGGAAAACCCTCGACTGTCTTGTGTCTAGAAGAGCCCCTATGAATTCTAGGCACTGAGAAGGGGTGAGATGAGATTTTGGGAGGTTTATGACCAGTCCCAAGTACCGCAGGATTTGCATTGTACAGGAGAGCATGGGGAGCATGAACTGGGCAGTGGACAGCCTGGGTGTAAGATGGATAGAATTTGTTTTTCTTGTTGAAAAAGCGTTTCTTAGTTGTCTTTTTCTTAGCTGGGTTGGCTGTGGTCCTTGATAGTCTGTTCAAGGTAGTGTTTTCGGACTGAAGCTGAGAAGCTTTGTCCTGCCAATCCTTGCCAAAGAGGTTTTCTCCTGTGCAAGGAATATTTCCCAGCTTGTCTTGCACCCATTGTTCTAAATCAGATGCTTGTAACCAGGCAATGTGACATGCACCAATGGAGATAGCAGAAGTTCTGCTAATGCACTCAAAGCAATCAAAGGTTGCATGGTTTATGAACTTAGATACATTCTGGGCATGTTTGAGCAGAGTGAGGAAGTCGGCCCTCTTGTCATCGTGGAAAAGTGGAGCCATGAGTTCCAAATCTCTTGTAACTTCCCGAAGAAACATACCCATATAAAGTATGAAAGGACTTATTCTGGCCGACAGCATCAAGGATTGAAAGCATCGAGGATTGAAAGTATCAACGCCCGAAGGCATCGAGTGTCCTCACTTCACGACCTGGAGAGTTGGAAGAATGCGTCTTAGCACTCTTGATTCTACGCACTGCCGATTCCACTACCATAGAATGGTGTAGTAATTGTGTTTTCTGAAAACCAGGACATTGTGGAACTCGGTACATTGTATCGAGTCTCCGAGAGTGTAGAGACACTGTTAAAGGTGTTTCCCACATCCTTAGCATGAGGTCATGCAAGATTCGGTGAATGGGAAGGGTAGCCGCCTCCTTAGGAGCTGCCGGATACTGAAGAATTTCTAATTCTTCAACTCTTGGTTCCTTCTCCGGGGTCACGGTGATCGAGGGTCCTCAGGCCACATCACGTATGAAGTCCTCAAAGGACATGTCTTCTGGAGGAGACATCCGACGTTGTGGTGAAGGAGAAGGATCCTCCAGAAGAACCACTCTGGTACCGACAGAGTCCTCGGAATCGGAGGATTCAAAGTATCTACATGACGGATGTTCTTGTATTGCTTGACGCCGGTACCAATCGAAGTTGGCATCGAACTGCCTCGATACCGTACCTTCGATACCGGATACCGATTCAAGGGTCGGCATAGGAGGAAGCATGGAGAGAGGCGCATCGGTCGAAGCAGGTACATTTGGTACCGATATCGGTACCAATAACTGCGGAACCGATTGTAGCGGCTTAAGCGGTACCGAAGCTGCTAAGAGTGCCACAAGACTGTGCTCCATGGCCAGGATACGTTGATCCATAGAGCCCGACGATGTATGGGTGTCGGTACCAGCGGAGCAGGCCACGACACCAGGACATGGCACCAAGAGTTCTCTTGAGGTGGAAGCTTCGGGAACATCCTGGAGCCCCGTTAATGCTTTGGAGGCAGGGGCCTCCCGCCGGGGCTGTTTGGCTGGTGTGTTTTCCTCGAGGGCAACGCTAGTAGCATCTTGATGCTTAGAAGGAGATCTACCCTTTGAGGACTGGCCGATCTTGGAAGACCTGGGTTTAGTTACCTGAGATCCATGGGAGGAAGATGAAGCCCTGGATGACATTGATGCAATGGACATCGCGTCTGAGGCAAAGAGGTTGCCGAGTTTTGCAGCTCTGTTCTGCAGGCCTCTCTTGGTCATCCTTCTAAACAGGAGACACTCCGATGGCAAATGGTCAGGACCTAAACATTTAAGACACCAATCATGGGTGTCGGTAGCAGAAATGGTGCTGCTACATTTTGAACATTTTTTGAAACCACTAGATAGTTTCTCCATTTTAGAAGAAAAGAGGGCCTAGTGCCCAAAATGGCACCTAGCACCAAGAGGGAACAGACCCTCAAAAAAGAAGTTTTTTTTTAAAGAAAAGAAAGAAGGCACCGATGTTACCGGTATAGGCGTCGATGGGAAGGCAGACGCGACCACAAAAAAGAAGATTTTCTGCGGTGACAGGGTTTGTTGCCTGTCGGCTCCACGGAAAACGAAAAACTGAAGAGAGAGTTGGGAAGGCAGTGGCACAGGCGCAGTGGGATGCTCCCAAAGGTTTTCCTATTGGATGCTGGGGAGCGTTCCCGCACGGGCTCCATCGGTGCCAGCGATACCCATATGTGAAGACTACATTCCTGCTTGTTCCTGGAGATATTTTGTTTCCTGCAAAACTTTAATCTTTTGTGACTCAATGCCCTCTCTAACATATAGCGCAATCCCTCTACCAATTTGATCTGCTCTATCATTACGATACAGTTGGTACCCAGATATCACAGTGTCCCACTGGTTGTCCTCCTTCCACCATGTCTCTGAGATACCAAACATATCTAACCTCTCATTTAGTGCTATATATTCTAACTCTCCCATCTTATTTTTTAGACTTCTAGAACATTTTAGTGACTGTATTTTATTCATATAGGCATGGGTAATTTAGAATCTTTAAGCTCTGTCTGCTCCATACTCAAGGGCATTTGGGCTATTTTTGTCTTTATTGGAACCTCTCTGCTGATATGCCCTAACTTCATTCTTTTGGTAGTATCCCTTCAAGGATATATTACTCCGTACCATGCGCTCTTGGGCGACTGTCGGCTTTCCCCTATTATCTAGTTTAAAAGATGCTCTATCTCCTTTTTAAAGGTTAATGCCAGCAGCCTGGTTCCATCCTGGTTAAGGTGAAGCCCATCCCTTCGGAAGAGCCTCTCCTTTCCCCAGAATGTTCCCCAGTTCCTAACAAATCCAAAATCCTCATTTTTGCACCACTGTCTCATCCACGTATTGAGACTCCGGAGAATGCTACCCTGGAAATTCTGGATTTCAGCTTCCTATGTAAAAGCCTAAATTTAGCCTCCAGAACCTCCCTACCACATATTCCTATGTCACTGGTACCGACATGTACCAAGACAGCAGACTCCTTTCCAGCACCATCTAAGACCTTGACTAGGTGGCACGTGAGGTCCGCTACCTTTGCACCAGGCAGGCATGTTACCAGGCAATCCTCACGTCCACCAGTCGCCAAGCTATCTACATGCCTAATGATGGAATCACCAACTATAATAGCTGTCCTAACTCTTCCCTCATGAGCACATGGCCCTGGAGAAACGTCCTCAGTGCAAGAGGGTTTTACATCACCCTGGAGGCCAGGTCCTAGATACAGGATCATTTCCTGCCACACCAGAGTGATGCTCTCTTGTCACGTGACCTCTCTCCTCCATGGCAACAGGGATGCTGCCAGACTGGAGGAGGGACTTCAGGACTATATCTCTGTAGGTCTCGTCTATGTACCTCTCTGTCTTCCTTATGTCCTCCAAGTCTACTACTCTAGCCTCCAGAGATCGGACTCGTTCCCTGAGAGCAAAGAGCTCCTTGCACCTAGTGCACACATAAGATCCCTCACCAACTGGGAGAAAATCATACATGTGGCACTCAATGCAAAAGACTGGAAAGCCCCCATCTCGCTGCTGGACTGCTGTCTGCATCTTAGTTTTTAAGGTTGTGTTTAAGATCTTTATTTACTAAGGGTTGCTGGGGATACTTATACTAATAAAATTATACCTAATACTTTTAATATACTTTGTTCACCTGAAGCTTAATTAATGTATGCCTGATGAGGATAAACAGCTGCATCTGAGAGTGAATATGGCACCTCTTTCTTTTAAGAGGTTTAAGCACCTATAAAGCTACGATTATCCCAGGGGTGGGTGGGTGTCGGGGAGGGAGGGAGAGAAAGAAGACTTATTAAAAGCTGGCTACTTCACAGTACCCTGTCCTGTGTTTCTATGGCAAACCTCTTTTTAATTAAGAAATTCAGAGGAAAAAGCATAGTTACTCAACTGTACCAGGTGTTCTCCGGGAATAGCAAGAATCAGTCCTCACCTATGGGTGACATCGGCACCGATGGAGCTTTTGCAGAAGCATCTCCCCTGCTTTTAAAGAAGCTTTGGGAGGTGCCACCATGCCTGCGTAGTACCCTTCCTGCCCAAGAGTGCCATCTTGCTCAGTCGACATAGCTAAAAGACGGCGAAAGGATAAAGGTGGTAAAGAAGCAACTCCAAGGGGAGGAGGGAGGGTTATGAGGACTGATTCCTGCTGTCCCTGGAGAACTTCTGTTACAAGTGAGTAACTATGCTTTCTCCGGGAACAAGCAGGAAGTCGGTCCTCACATATGGGACTCCCTAGCTACAGTCTACCGAAAGCCCGTGGAGAAAACCATGGTCACCCTCGGGGAGCTGTGAGCAGCAGCAATTGAGACCATAGATGCAGACTACAGTAGGAGTGTGTCCGATGAAAACCAACACTCCGGTATCCTGAATACAGAAGAGTTGGAGGGTAGGAATTGCCGAGACCCCGAAAGGATTATGGAGCACGGCCTGGCCGAAGGCGCTGTCCTGATGGGACTCCCTTTCCAGGCAGTAATGAGCTGCAAAGGTATGGGTTGAAGACCAGGCGGCAGCCCGGCAGATGTCCGGCAACGGAACGAAGCACAGGTTTGCCACAGAGGCCACCATGGACCTGATGCTGTGAGTCATGACCTGGCCATCCAGCATGAGCCCAGCCTGTTCATAGGCTAGAGCGATGCAGTCTGCCACCCAGGTGGACAGTGTCTGTCTGGTCACCGCCTCCCCCAACTGACTGGGGTCATAAGAAACAAAAAGAAGAGAAGCTTTCCGGTAGCCCTGGGTCCACTGAATGTAGAAAGAAGGGACCCTCTTACAATTCAAGGTGTGAAGGACAGTCTCCACCCTGCTGGCCTGAGGCCTTGGGAAGAAGGTAGGTAACACCACCTCCTGGTTGAGGTGGAAAGGAGATATCACCTTCGGAAGTAACTTGGAGTGTGTATGTAGCACGACCCTGTTCTTAAAGAATCTGATATACGGTGCCTCTACCACCAGGGCTTGGAGCTCGCTGACTCTGCGAGCGGAGGCGAGTGCTACTAGGAATGTGACCTCAGGCGGCAGGTAGCTAGAGGCTCAAATGGTGGGCGAGTGAGCTGTGCCAATACCACATTGAGGTCCCATTCTATTACCGGAGGACGGACGGGGGGGTTTGGACAACAGGAGTCCTCTCAAGAAGCGAGTCACCAGTGGCTGGACCAAAAGGGGATTGCCCTCAACAGGGTGGTGATGCGCCATCAGGGCACTAAGGTGCACTCTCATGGAGTGTGATTTGAGCCCAGATTGCAAGAGATGAAGAAGGTATTGCAGCACCAGCTGCACCAGGCAGGAGAACGGGTTCACTTGCTGCTCCGTGCATCAGTCCGAGAACCTGCGCCATTTGAATGCGTGAGCCCTTCTGGTAGAGGTCTTACAGGAGGCCGGCAGGATCTCTTCCATTTCTTCCGAGAGATTGAAAAGGACTAAAGTCACCCTTTCAGCAGCCACACTGTCAAGTGATAGGGATCCCAGGTTGGGGTGCACGAGGGAGCCCTCCTCCTGAGACAAGAGCCCTGGGGACCTATCCAGGGGAATCGGAGTCCCACTGACAACTGGAGGAGTAGTGGGAACCACAGCTGCCTGGGCCACATGGAGCCACCAGAATCAGCGATGTCTTGTCGCAAAGAGCCCTGAAGAGTGTTTTGGCAATCAGCAGTGTGGGTGGGAAGGCATACATGAGGCCGCTCAACCAAGGGATGAGGAAGCAATCTGCCGCTACCCTGGACGGATGAGGCTGCCGGGAACAGAAGTGGGGCAACTGGCAGTTGTCCGGGCTGGCAAACAGGTTCACCCATGGGGTTCCCCAGAGACTAGAAATACAGTTAGCTACTCTGGGGTCCACCTGCCACTCATGTGGCTGCAGGACCTGCTCAGTCTGTGCGCCAGAGCATTGTCCTGACCTGAAAGGTATACCACCCATAGGAGTATTCCCTGTTGAATTGCATAGGAGCAAAGTATCATCGCTTTGCGGCAGAGGGCGTGAGACTCCATGCTCCCCTTCTTGTTCACATAGAACATTGCCACCTGATTGTCTGTCTGGATCAGCACCAGCTGGTGTCTCAGGTGGTGGCAGAATGCTCAGAGGGCCAGATATATTACCCGAAGCTCCAGGAGGTTGATCTGCTGGTTGCTCTCGGCTTGAGACCAGCTGCCCTGAGTGCGGAGTTCTTCGCAGTGAGCTCCCCATCCCAGCAGGGAAGTGTCTGTAGTGAGGATCTTTAAAGGGCTTGGGATTTGGAAGGGCATCCCTGCCTTTCGGGGGTTTTGCCATCAAGTGAGGGATTCCACCAGCTGGTGGGTCACTGCGACTCTGTCTTGGAGATGGCCCATGGCCCGTGGCAACTGGTCCTGAAGGCATACTGAGCGGCTCTCATATGCAGGTGAGCGTCCGGGCTGACATGGGCTGTCAAGGCCATGTACCGGAGTAAGAGCAGTAGAAGCTGGACTGACACCAAGGGATGGTGTTGCTCCTCTCCGGCCAGTGCCCTCAGACAGTCTGTCCGGTCAAGGGGAATGCCTTTGCCTGAAGAGTGTCCAGCCTTGCTCCTATGAACTCCAGACATTGCATCAGGAGGAGGTGTGATTTGGGGTAGTTTATCACGAACCCCAGATATTAAGACTTGGATGGTGCGTGCTGTGGCCTGCTGCACCTCTGTGGCCATGCCTCCTTTTATGAGCCAGTCGTCAAGGTAGGGGAAGACAAATACTCCCTGGAGATGGAGGAAGGCAGCTACTACTGCCAGGCATTTGGTGAAGACCCTGAAGACAGAGGCCGGGCTGAAGGGTAGCACCCTGTACTGGTATTAAGTGCCCCCCACCATGAAGCAAAAGTACTGCCTGTGGCTGGGATGAATGTGGGTATAGGCATCCTTCAGATCCAAGGAGCATAGCCAGTCTCCCCATTGGAGGTAAGGCAACAATGTTCCAAGAGAGAGCATTTTGAACTTCTCACTCACCAGGAATTTGTTCAGGTTGCACAGGTCCAAGATGGGCCTTATGCCTCCTGTTCTTTTTGGTATGAGGAAATACCTGGAGTACAACCCTTGCCCTGAGATGATGGGGTACTGGTTCTACCGCTTCATCCTCGGGAAGGCTACAAGTTCCTTCAATAGGAGGTCCTGGTGAAGGGGAAACCAGGGGGGCTCTCCTGGGAAGAAAGGAGGAGGTGTCCGAGACAGGTGGAGGGGGTAGCCCTCCTTGACCACCTGGAGGGCCCAGGAATCGGTAGTGACGGCTGGCCACCTGTGGGCATACAAGGTTAGACGTCCTCCTGTGGGCTGCTGTCCTCCTTGGGGTAGAGAGGCTATGCTCAAGGAATCAAAAGCTACCCCCGGCGGGACCAGAACCTGGGAGCCTTCTGCTTACGAGGGCCTTGCGCATGTCCCTTAGCCTGCTGACCCTGCTGGGGAGGCCTGAAAATGTGGGCAGCTTTTGTAAGCAGCCTCTTTCCTCGGGTAAAAGGGCTTTTTACTCAAGCCCTTCCATCGGGGAAGGGCCGCAGTCTTCTTTGAGAGCCTGGTCCTTGTCATGAACTCGGATTCCAACTCGGTGGCCTTTTCCGTCACGGATTTGCCAAAGAGGTTCTCCCCTTGGCATGGGACATCAACCAATTTGTGCTGAACCCATTGCTCGAGGTCGGAAGACTAGCCAGGCCTGGCGTCGGGCACTGATGCCCACCATAGCTACTCTAGCCACCAACTCAAATCCGTCATAGGCTATTCGAGTCACGAATTTGGAGCACTCACGGACGACCTTGGACAGGTTCCTGAACCGCTGCAGGGGTTCCTCAGAGAGCCCAGCCGAGAAAGAACTCAGCGAGTTCCTTCGCCATATCTCTCAGGTACATGCCCATGTACAGCTGATAGGCCTGGATCCGGCCAATGAGCATTGAACTCTGGTAGCACGTTCTGCTGGAGGCATCCAAGGTGCAGGCTTCCCTATACAGGGGCACCGAGGAGTGAGTCTTCTGGCTCGAGCCAACACATGGCCGACTGCCACCATGGAGTTGTGCGGAAGCTGTGACTTCTGGAAGCCCGGACTCCGGTGGACCCGATACATCAAATCGAGCCATTTGCTCACTACCGGCACTGATGCTGGTGTCTCCCAAATACAGAGCATTAGCCGTTCCAGGATGGGTGGGATAGGTACTGTGAGCGATTCCCTCGGCAGGGCCTCGTACTGGAGGATTTCTAATTCCTCCATCCAAGGGTCCTCTTCCGATTCCGTCGGGAATGCGAGGGCCTTTTGACATATCCCGCATGAATCAAGGAATGCCGTGTCCTCGGGCAGGGACCGATGCTGGGGTTCTGAGGGTGGTGAGTCCGAGGGAATATCACGATGGTGTCGGGTGTCTGGGGACTACTCCTCATTCTCGGTCTCCCACTCCCAGTAATCAGAGGAAGACTCGAGGGCAGGGCAGCTTGCGGCCGCAGTCCTGCCTGCATCCCATGGAAGCCCCGCGGCTGATAAAATGAGTGCTAGCCGGAGAAGTTCTCGGTCCTGTCAAGCGGGATCCGGAGCGAGACCTAGGCCGAGGATAGACTTGGGGCCCCTATGGTCTCGAGGATTGGCTCAGCCTCTGGGGATGTTCTCGATGACAAGGGCCCGGTGGTCTAGGTGGAAGAACTGGTGGTACCAAACAGCAACGCCCGCTGCTGATCCATGAAGGCAGTCAGACTGCGCTCCAGGGCCGCCATCATGGATTCGAGTCCAGAAGGCTCCGTAGCCGTCGGTGCGGGCACTGAGAAACTTGGGCTTGGCGCCAGTTCCCCCAATGGGGAGTCCTGACAGAGACCGATCTGCGGTCGACTCCTTTTGGGTGATCTTGGTAGGCCACTCCCGCTCCGATCCCTCCGACAGCCGTCGAGGACTGCGGGACCTGGTGGGCTTACCAGATCCATCAGAGCCGTCCAGAGACACTGCCTTTGTGGGTTTCTTCTTCTTCTTGTGTTCCGTTGAGGGAGATCCCCTTTCTGAAGGGCCACAGTGTCGACCAAGGTCCGCGTGGACATCACGGGATTCTGTAGCTTCAGAGGGGGCCTTGGCCTTCGGAGCAGGGGACTCCGGGAAGAACTTATCGTGCTGCTGCTGACGTCTCTTGAGGGTCTTGGTGGACATCTTTTTGCATACATTGCAAAGCGTGGAGTCGTGATCTGGCCCTATGCAGTGTAGGCAGCAGTCACGTGTGTCAGTGAGGGACATTATCTTGGCACATGGATCACATTTCTTAAAACCACGGGTCGTCATGGGAAAAAAGTACCCAAGCGAGGTCGAAGACCCGCGGTACTGCCAGTTGGGGAAAAGGGCGCAAAAGCACCAAAGGGAAGGAAATGAAAAAAAAAAATGAAGGGACCTGAGACATGATGCCAGGGCAGCGGGTTTGGGTAGTGGGAAGAGCACAGGTGCACAACCAGAGAGAGTTTAAAACTTTTTCTAGGGGAAAACAGACAGACATCTGAAGGGCTCCGCGGAAAAAGGGAGTGAGCAAGATGGCACCCTTGGGCGGGAAGGGTACCACGCATGCGTGATGGCACCTCACAAAGGTTTTCTTTGAAAGCTGGAGAGATGCTTCCGTGAGGGCTCCATTGGCATTGTCGTCACCCATATGTGAGGACTGACTTCCTGCTTGAAAGATCTCAAACCTGGTAGCTATCACCAAACATGGCTAGCTCACAGATAAAAGTCATTATGAGGGTCAAAGCCTCCGCCTCCCCCTCCCCCCAACCAGCATTGCCTTATAAAAAAGAATTATAAAATTCAGCCACAAGGGATCAAAATGTGCTTATCTAAAAATCCAGATATCCCTTCAATTCTTCAAATATAGATGCCAAATATGAACATTCACACAACTCAGAACTCTGATGTAGGCCAGCATTTCAGTTTGCTAAGTCAGGGACTCACTCTCACTGACACACACACGATTTGTATTATCGACCCATCTCCCTCATCTCCTTTATTTCTAAACTACTTGAATGTGCAGTTCACTGCTGTTGTCTTGACTTTCTCTCCTCTTAAGCCCTTCTGGATCCACGGCAATCTGGCTTTCGTTCTCTACATTCTACTGAAATGGCTTTTGCCAAAGTCTCCAGCGACTTGTTCCTGACCAAATCAGGGCGAACTGGGGGCTTCGATAAGAGCAGGCCCCAAAGGAAACGGGTCACCAAAGGTTGAAATGAGAGGGGCTTGCCATCCACGGGACAGAGCGCAAGTTTGCCACCGAGGCCCTGACATGGTACGCCGTGATGCGGCCTTCCAGCAGGGCAATACAGTCCGCCGCCCATGTAGACAGTGTACGCTTGGTCACCACCTCCCCCAGCCTACTTGGGTCGTAGGAGATGAAAAACTGAGAAGCTTTGCGGTGGCCCTGAGTGTGTTGGATATAGAAGGACAAAGCCCTTTTACAGTCCAGGGTGTGAAGGACCGTCTCCGCCTGATTAGAGTGAGGTCTTGGAAAGAAGGTAGGGGAGCACCACTTCCTGGTTGAGATGGAAAGGTGATACTACCTTTGGCAGGAATTTGGGGTGCGTGCACAGCACTACTCTGTTCTTCTAGAACCTGGTATAAGACGCCTCCACCATAAGGGCCTGGAGCTCGCTATCTCTGCGAGCAGAGGTGAGCGCAACTAGGAAAGCCACCTTCCAAGAGAGGTAGCGAAGGTGGCAGGTAGCCAGAGGCTCGAAGGGTAGAAGAGTGAGCTGCCCCAACACTACGTTGAGGTCCCATTCAATTACAGGAGGGCGAACTGGGGGCTTCGATAAGAGCAGGTCCCAAAGGAAACGGGTCACCAAAGGTTGAAATGAGAGGGGCTTGCCATCCACCGGATGGTGGTGCGCCACCAGTGCACGAAGGTCCACTTGGATGGAGTTAGACTTGAGCCTGGATTGACAGAGATGGAGAAGGTATACTGTAACACCAGTGCCACTGGGCAGGAGAAAGAGTCAGCCCCATGATCAGTGCACCAAACCAAGAACCTGCACCATTTGAGGGTGTAAGCCTTCCTAGAAGAGGCCTTGCGAGAGGCCAGCAGTATGTCCTCCTCCTCAACCAAAAGGTTGAAAGGGGCCAGAGTCACCCTCTCAGCAGTCACGCTGTCAGCGACAGGGATCCCAGGTTGGGGTGCAATAGAGAGCCACCCTCATGAGACAGGAGTCCCGGGGCGGTTCCCAATGGAATGGGGATCTCCACTGCCAACTGGAGTAGTGGGAACCACGGTTGCCTAGGCCACCAAGGAGCTATCAGGATGATCACATTTGATTTAATTAGTGGAGGAGGGATGGTAAGGAAATTAACAGTACTAACGTTTAACTTTCGAAAGGGAGACTATGATAAAATGAGGAAAATAGTTAAGAAAAAACTAAAAGGAGCAGTTGCAAAGGTTAAAGACGTACATCAAGCTTGGGTGTTGTTGAAAAATACTATCTTGGAAGCCCAGACCAGCTGTATTTCACTCTTTAAGAAAAGTGGAAGGAAGTCCAAAAAACTGCCAGCATTGGTTTAAAGGCAAGGTCAGAGAGGCTGTTGTTGCCAAAAAAGCATCTTTTAGGAAATGGAAAAAAGAGCCAAGTGACGAAAACTGGAAACAGCACAAGCACTGGCAAGTTAAATGCAAGGCATTGATAAGGCAGGCAAAGGACGAATTTGAGAAGAAGCTTGCTGCGGAAGAAAAAACGCTTAAGACTTTTTCAAGCACATTCGTAGCAAAAAAACTGTGAGTCAGTTGGTCCATTAGATGACAGAGGGGTTAAAGGGGCACTAAGAGGTAACAAGGTGATAGCGTAGTGACTGAATGAATTCTTTGCTTCAGTCTTTACTGAGGAAGATGTAGGGTGGCTGCCCATGACTGAAGTGGTATTTAAAGGTGCGGAAGAAATGAAGGAAATATCGATACATCAGGAAGATGTATTACAACTATTTGATAAACTGAAGAGTAGCAAATCACCTGGACCGGATGGTATACATCCAAGGGCGTTGAAACAACTAAAATATGAGACGGCAGACCTGCTATCAATAATTGTGAACTATCAATAAAATCATCTGTAATACCTGAAAACTGGAGGATGGCCAACGTAATGCCAATTTTTAAAAAGGGTTCCAGGGGTGATCAGGGAAACTACAGACCGGTGAGCCTGACGTCAGTACCGGGAAAAATGGTAGAAACCATCATAAAGAACAAAATTGCTGAACATGTAGATAGTCATGGCTTAATGGGAGACAGCCAACATGGCTTTAGACAAGGAAGATCTTGTCTTACTAATCTGTTATGTTTTTTGAAGGTGTGAATAAACAGGTAGACAAAGGGGAGTCAGCTGATATAGTGTATTTGGACTTTCAGAAAGCCTTTGACAAGGTCCCTTATCAGAGACTTCTGGCAAAACTAAAGAGTCATGGGATAGGAGGGAGTGTACTATTGTGGATCAGGAACTGGTTAAAAGATAGAAAGCAGAGGGTAGGGCTAAATGGCCAATTTTCCCAATGGAGAAGGGTGTATAGTGGTGTACCCCAGGGATCTGTGCTGGGTCTGCTGCTTTTTGACATAAGAACATAAGATATGCCATACTGGGTCAGACCAAGGTCAATCAAGCCCAGTATTCTGTTTCCAACAGTGGCCAATCTAGGTCATATGTACCTAGCAGTTTCCCCAAGGGACACACGTTCCACAATGCTTGTATTGGTTCAAGCATTGATATCCTGGGGTCCCTTCTTAATAATGGTTTATGGACCTTTCCTCCAGGAACTTGTCCAAACCTTTTTTAAACCCAGCTACACTAACAGCCTTTACTACATCCTCCGGTAACAAATTCCAGAGTTTGATTACACGTTGAGTGAAAAAATATTTTCTTTTATTAGTCTTAAATAGTTTACCCTGTAGCTTCATTGCATGTCCCCTAGTCTTTCTATATTCTGATAAGGTAAACAATCGATCTACGTTTACCCGTTCCACTCCGTTCATTAATTTATAGACTTCTATCATATCTCCCCTCAGCCGTCTTTTCCCAGGTTAAAGAGCCCTAACCTTTTTAGCCTTTCTTCATAGGAGTATCCTTCCATCCCCTTTACCATTTTAGTGGCTCTTCTCTGAACCTTTTCTAAAATCGCTATATCCTTTTTAAGATACGGCGACCAGAATTGCACACAATATTCAAGGTGCGGTCTCACCATGGAACGATATAGAGGCATTATAATATCTTTTGTTTTATTTTCCATTCCTTTCCTTATCATACCTAGCATTCTATTTGCTCTCTTGGCCGCTGCTGCACACTGGGCCGAAGGTTTTAACATGGTATCCACAATGACGTCTAAATCTTTTTCCTGGGTGGTGGTTCCTAATGTGGAACCTTGCATCGTGTAACCATAGTTTGGGTGTTCTTCCCTAGGTGCATAACCTTGCACTTGTCCACATTAAATTTCATCTGCCATTTTGATGCCCAGTCTTCCAATTTATCAATATCCTCTTGCAATTTTCCACAATCCTCTTGGGTTTTAACAACTTTAAATAGTTTTGTCTCATCTGCAAATTTGTTAACCTCACTCGTTATTCCACTTTCCAGGTCATTTATGAATATGTCAAAAAGCAGCGGACCCAGCACAGATCCCTGGGGTACACCACTATTCACCTTTCTCCATTGAGAAAATTGGCCATTTAGCCCTACCCTCTGCTTTCTATCTTTTAACCAGTTCCTGATCCACAATAGTACACAGCCTCCTATTCCATGACTCTTTAGTTTTGCCAAAAGTCTCTCATGAGGGACCTTGTCAAAGACTTTCTGAAAGTCCAGATACACAATATCAACCGACTCACCTTTGACCACCTGATTATTCACTCCTTCAAAAAAACATAACAGATTAGTAAGACAAGATCTTCCTTGTCTAAAGCCATGTTGGCTGTCTCCCATTAGGTCATGACTATCTACATGTTGAGTAATTTTATTCTTTATGATGGTTTCTACCATTTTTCCCGGTACTGATGTCAGGCTCACCGGTCTGCAGTTTCCCGGATCACCCTGGAACCCTTTTTAAAAATTGGTGTTACATTGGCGATCCTCCAGTCTTCAGGTATTAGAGATGATTTTAATGATAGTTCACAGATTACTAATAGCAGGTCTGCAATCTCGTATTTCAGTTCTTTCAACACCCTTGGATGTATACCATCCGGCCCAGGTGATTTGCTACTCTTCAGCTCATCTAATAGTTGGAATACATCTTCCCGATGTATCGATATTTCCTTCAATTCTTCCGCACCTTTAAATACCACTTCAGTCATGGGTAACATCCCTACATCTTCCTCAGTAAAGACTGAAGCAAAGAATTCATTCAGTCTCTCCGCTATCGCCTTGTCGCCTCTTAGTGCTCCTTTAACCCCTTTATCATCTAATGGACCAACTGACTCTCTCACAGGTTTTTGCTACGAATGTACTTGAAAAGGTCTTTACTTCGCGTTTTTGCTTCTGCAGCAAGCTTCTTCTCAAATTCTTCCTTTGCCTGCCTTATCAATGCATTGCATTTGATTTGCCAGTGCTTGTGCTGTTTCCAGGTTTCGTCATTTGGCTCTTTTTTCCATTTCCTGAAAGATGCTTTTTTGGCAACAACAGCCTCTCTGACCTCACCTTTAAACCATGCTGGCAGTTTTTTGGACTTCCTTCCACTTTTCTTAAAGCGTGGAATACAGCTGGTCTGGGCTTCCAAGATAGTATTTTTCAACAACAGCCAAGCCTGATGTACGTCTTTATCCTTTGCAACTGCTCCTTTTAGTTTTTTCTTAACTGTTTTCCTCATTTTATCATAGTCTCCCGTTCGAAAGTTAAAAGGTAGTACTGTGGATTTCCTTACTATCCCTCCTCCACTAATTAAATCAAAGGCGATCATGCTATGATCACTATTGCCAAGTGGCCCCAACAACCTTATCTCTTGCACTAGATCTGGTGTTCCACTAAGGACTAGGTCTAATATGGCTTCCCCTCTGGTCGGTTCATGAACCAGCTGCTCCAAGAAGCAGTCATTTATTTCATCTAGGAACTTTATCTCCCTAGCATGTCCTGACGTGACACTGACCCAGTCGATACCGGGGTAGTTGAAATCACCCATTATTATTACTGCGCTGTAACGTTTGTTAGTTTCCTTGATTTCTTTGAGCATTTCATCATCCATTTGGTCATTCTGGCCAGGCGCTCGATAGTACACCCCCCCCCCCCCCACTGCCATTGCCTTCCCCCTTTTACATGGAATTTCAATCCATATAGATTCTACAGCAGGTTTTGTTTCCTGCAAAACGTTAATCCTTTCTGACTCAATGCCCTCTCTAACATAGAGAGCAACCCCTCCACCAATTTGATCAGCTCTATCATTACGATATAGTTTGTACCCAGGTATCACAGTGTCCCACTGGTTGTCGTCCTTCCACCATGGCTCTGATATTCCAATCATATCTAACCTTTCATTTAGTGCTATATATTCTAACTCTCCCATCTTATTTTTTTAGACTTCTAGCATTTGCATACAAGTATTTTAGAGAATGTATTTTATTCATATTAATTTGGCTGTTGTTAGACGTGGGTAATTTGGGATCTTTAAGCTCTGTCTGCTCCATACTTGAGGGCATTTGGACTACTTTACTCTTTTGTGGAACCTCTCTGCTTTTGGTAGTATCCTTCAAAGATACATTCTTCCGAACCATCTGCTCTTGGGCGACTGTCGACTTCCCCCTAATATCTAGTTTAAAAGCTGCTCTATCTCCTTTTTAAAGGTTAATGCCAGCAGCCTGGTTCCATCCCGGTTAAGGTGAAGCCCATCCCTTCGGAAGAGCCCCTCCTTTCCCCAGAATGTTCCCAAGTTCCTAACAAATCCAAAACCCTCATCTCTGCACCATTGTCTCATCCACGCATTGAAACTCTAGAGCTCTGCCTGCCTTTTGGGTACTGCGCGTGGAACAGGAAGCATTTCAGAGAATACTACCCTGGAAGTTCTGGATTTCAACTTCCTACCTAAAAGCCTAAATTTAGCCTCCAGAACCTCCCTACCACATTTTCCTATGTCATTGGTACCGACATGTACCAAGACAACAGACTCCTCCCCAGCACTATCTAAGACCTTATCTAGGTGGCGCGTGAGGTCCGCTACCTTCGCACCAGGCAGGCATGTTACCAGGCGATCCTCACGTCCACCAGCCACCCAGCTATCTACATGCCTAATGATCGAATCACCAACTATAACGGCTGTCCTAACCCTTCCCTCATGGGCACATGGCCCTGGAGAAACTTCCTCGGTGCGAGAGAGTTTTACATCACCTGGAGGACAGGTCCTAGTTACAGGATCACTTCCTGCCACACCAGGGTGATGCTCTCCTGTCACGTGACCTCTCTCCTCCATGGCAACAGGGATGCTGCCAGACTGGAGGTGGGACTTCAGGACTATATCCCTGTAGGTCTATGTACAGGGATATAGTCCTGAAGCCCCACCTCCAGTCTGGCAGCATCCCTGTTGCCATGGAGGAGAGAGGTCACGTGACAGGAGAGCATCACCCTGGTGTGGCAGGATGTGATCCTGTAACTAGGACCTGTCCTCCAGGTGATGTAAAACCCTCTCGCACCAAGGAAGTTTCTCCAGGGCCGTGTGCCCATGAGGGAAGGGTTAGGACATATTCATAAACGACTTGGAAAAGGGACTAATGAGTGAGGTTATCAAATTTGCAGATGACACAAAACTATTTAAAGTTGTTAAAACCCAAGAGGATTGTGGAAAATTGCAAGAGGATCTTGATAAATTGGAAGACTGGGCATCAAAATGGCAGATGAACTTTAATGTCGACAAGTGCAAAGTTATGCACCTAGGGAAGAAGAACAACCCAAACTATAGTTACACGATGCAAGCTTCCACATTGGGAACCACCACCCAGGAAAAAGATTTAGGCGTCATTATGGATAACATGTTAAAACCCTCCGCCCAGTGTGTAGCGGCAGACAAGAGAGCAAATAGAATGCTAGGTATGATAAGGAAAGGAATGGAAAATAAAACAAAGGATATTATAATGCCTCTATCGTTCCATGGTGCGACCGCACCTTGAATACTGTGTGAAATTCTGGTCGCCGTATCTTAAAAAGGATATAGCGTTATTAGAAAAGGTTCGGAGAAGAGCCCCCAAAATGGTAAAAGAGATGGAAGTATACCCCTATGAAGAAAGGCTAAAAAGGTTAGGGCTCTTTAACCTGGAAAAGAGACGGCTGAGGGGAGATATGATAGAAGTCTATAAATTATTGAACGGAGTGGAACGGGTAAACGTAGATCGATTGTTTACATTATCAGAATATAGAAAGACTAGGGGACATGCAATGAAGCTAAAGGGTAAACTATTTAAGACAAATAAGAGAATATATTTTTTTACTCAACGTGTAATCAAACTCTGGAATTTGTTACCGGAGGATGTAGTAAAAAGGCTGTTAGTGTAGCTGGGTTTAAAAAAGGTTTGGACAAGTTCCTGGAGGAAAGGTCCATAAACCATTATTAAAAAGAGACCCAGGATATCAATGCTTGACCCAATGCAAGCATTGTGGAACCTGTGTCTTTTGGGGAAACTGCTAGGTATGTATGACCTAGATTGGCCACTGTTGTAAACAGGATACTGGGCTTGATGGACCTTGGTCTGACCCAGTATGGCATATCTTATGTTCTTATGCTTTGGCGATCAGCAGCGTAAGAGGGAGGCATACATGAGTCCTTCCAACCATGAGACAAGGAATGCGTCCGCTGCCACCCTGGAAAGGTGGGCCTGCCGTGAACAGAAGGGGCAACTAGAAGTTGTCCAGGCTGGCGAACAAGTCCATCATTGACTCCCCCCAGATTTGGAAAAGCCAACAGACTATCCTGGGGTCCAGCTGCCACTCATGTGGCTGGAGGACTCTGCTCAGCCTGTCGGCCAGAAGGCTGTCCTGGCCTGGCAGCTACACTCCCCGCAGGAGGATACCCTGATGGATTGCATACAAGCAGAGGACCAGTGCCTCCTGGCAAGGAGTACGAGACCCCGTGTCCCCGTTTGTTCACCTAGAACATTGCCACCTGGTTATCTGCCTGGGCCAGCACTGGCTGGTGACGCAGGTGGTGACTGAAGACTCGCAAGGCTAAGTGTATGTCTCGGAGCTCCAGAAGGTTGATCTGCTGGGTGCTCTCATCTGATGACCAGGTGCCCTGGGTTCGGAGCTCTCCGCAGTGGGCTCCCCAGCTGAGCAGGGGGGTGTCCGTGGTGAGGAACCTTAAGGAGCACCCGACTGGTCAGAACCATCCAAGGACACCGCCTTCGATGGTTTCTTCTTCTTCCTGGGTTCCCTCGAGAGAAACCCTCTTTCTGAGGTCCCATGATGGGTCTCAGGTTCGGGAGGGGCCTCGTCTTCGGAGGCACCTGGGACTCGAGGAAAAACTTATATTGCTGGCAGCTCTTGAAGGCCTTATTGAACATCCTTTTGCAAAGACCGCAAGCTGCTAGGTTGTGGTCTGGCCCAAGGCAGCAGTCATGTGTCGATCAAAGACATAATTTTAGAGCACCGATCACACTTCTTAAAGCCACTGGTAGTCATGGGAGAAAAAAGCACCCCTGCGAGGTCGAAGACTCTCTGGGCTGCCAGTGGGAGAAAAAAGGGCACGAAGACACCGGGAAAGGAAGAGAGCAAAAACTACAAAAATAGACCCGAACTCGACGCCGAAGCAACTTTTTTGGGGACAAGCCAGACAAATGTCTGAAGGGCTCTGTGGGAAAAAAAGGAGACTGAGCAAGATGTCACCCTTGGGAGGGAAGGGGACCATGCACGCGTGGTGGCATCCCCCAAAGGCTTTCTTTGAAAGCTGGGGGGATGCTTCCATGAGGTCTCTGTTGGTGCCGATGTCAGCCATATGTGAGGACTGATTTCCTGCTTGTTCCTGGAGAAAACGGCGAGCCGTGAATGTTAGCAGGGAGTGATGAACGACCTGATGTCCTGCGATGCAACCTCCACAGCAAGGGTGGAATCAACTCTCCGGTAGTCTGAAGAAAGGACTGGAGGGAAGGAGTTGCATTAATCCCCAAAGAGATGACTGAGTACTGCCTGTCCAAAGGCTCTGTCAAACCGTAAGCTCTCGTCCAGGCAGAAATGAGCTGCAGATATGGACCGATAACCAGGTGGTGGCCTGGCATATGTCTTGCAGAGGGACCAAGCACAGATGTGCTACCAAGGCCGCCATGGCGTGCGCATTGTGTGCGGTGACATGATTCTCCAAGGAGAGTCCAGCCTGCTCATAGGCAAAAGGATATGCAGTCCACCACCCAGGTCGACAGGTTGCACTTGGAGACTGCAATGTCGAGCCTGTTAGGGTCATAGGAGACAAACAACAGCAACAAATGCAGTGGGCCTTCATCTACTCAAGTTAGAAGGCAAGCGTCGTCTTACAGTCGAAGGTATTGAGAGGCCTCTGCCCGAGACAGATGAGGTCTAGGGAAAAAGGTGGGGAAAACCACCTCCTGGTTGAGATGAAAAGTAGATACCACCTTTGGTAGAAACTTGGGATGAATGCTTAAAACCATCCTATCCTTGTGACATCAACCAACTGAACTCACTGCTTTAGGTCTGAGGACTGTAGCCAGGCCAGGCGGCGGGCACCAATGCCCAACGCAGCTACCCAAGCCACAGACTCAAAGTCATCATAAGCCGCTAGAGTAACAAACTTGGAGCAGTCCAGAACTACACTAGAGATTCATCGGTTAGACCAGCTCCTTTGCCAGGTCTTTCAAGTACTGGTAAGCCTGGATGCAGGCCACAATCATCGAGCCCTGGTAGCACCTCTTATCAAACCCATCCATGGTGCGGGCTTCCCTGCCTGAGGGCACCAAGGAGTGCATCTTCTGGCTTTTGATCCGATGCATGGCCGACTCTCTCACCATGGAGTTGTGTGGCAGCTGTGGCTTTTCAAACCCGGAGCCCTTGCGGACTCGATACTGGGAATCAAGTCGCTTGCTCAGAATAGGCACTGTCACTGGGGCTTCCCCCATCCTAAGCGCAAATGGTCTAGAATGGGTGGGACAGGCACCATAAGTGCCTCCATCAGAGATGCATCGTACCGAAGAATCTCCAGGTCCCTGGCAGAGGCTCACCCTCCAGCTCAGACACAAAGGACAGAACCTTTGACATCTCCCGCACAAAGTTGAAGAATGCGAAGTCCTCGGCCAGGAAGGGATCTGACGAGACATCCCTATGAAGCCGGTATTGAGCGATTCATCCTTGGTCTTCCACTTTGAGTTAGACGGAGAGCGCCTTGAGGATTAGATGGGCATCGGCTTGATGCCCCAAAGGAGACATCGATGGGGAGAGAGGGGCCTGATGCCCTGATGTGGAAGCACTCGGGGGGGTGAGACCTGAGGCCTCACAGATGAGGAGCGCCATGGCTCTGCTCTTAGCACATGCTTCTCAAGCACCGGCTAGACATCCTCTGGGGAAGCCCTTGAGGAGGAGGGTCCCAATGTTGATACCAAACACCTGGAGACACTGGGCATCAGACCGCACTGCGAGTCCAGGAAGGCAACCAGGCTGTGTTCCAGGACCACCATTCTGGCCTCAAGACCAGGTGGCATCACAGCCACCGGCTCCGGCACTGATGGAATCGAGCTCAGAGCCAGTTCCCCCAAAGCAGAATTATTGATGTTGATGGGCTTGTCCTCCCACTGGGGCAGTTTCGAGGACTCCAGGGTCAGTGACCAGAGGTCTTACCCCCGGATTCGGCATTGGGCTTCAGCACCTTCTTGGGTAAAGATCTTACCTTAAGGGGGAGGTCCTCAAAGGACAATTCCTGATCTGAGGTTCCATGACCCCAAGGCTTGGTACAAGCTCAGCTGCGTGACGATGAATCGTCGGATACAGCCATTGAGAGTAGTGATTTCACACTGGATACTGGGGCTGAGACCGAGGATTTCTGGCCAAAGATTGATTCCTGCTTGGACTCATGGCTCTTCCAATTCTTGCTCAACATCTGCAGGCAGAGCAGGCAGGTGGAGTCGTCGTGATCCGCACCAAAGGCAGCAGTTATGGCGGTCCATGATGGACATGGTGCGGGAGCACTTGACACACTGCTTGAAGCCATTGACCGACCACATAGCGGGAAGTCTGCTCCCGCGAGATCAAACGTGAATGTCCCAGTCAGGGTGGGCTCGAGAAAAAATCCGTGCACCAAGAAAAATGAAAAGTAAGAAAAAGGACCCAAGAAAAATAAGACACTGAGGCGGGGACAATTCCGGGTGAAGGAAAGGTGATCAGAACACGAATCAGTAAAAGGTGAAAAAAAGGCCAAGAAAAGAAAAGAAATCAACTTTTTATCGAGTGAACAGATAGGACATCTGTCGGGCTCTGCGAAAAAAAGAAGACTAAGGTAAGACGGCACTCTTGGGAGGGAAGGTGACCATGCATGCTAGGTGTAACTCCCAAAGGCTTTCTCTGAAAGCTGGGGAATGATTACCACTCAGGCTCCGTCAGTGCTGATGTCACCCATATGCGAGGACTGACTTCCTGCTTGTTCCTGGAGAACTAAAGTGTTACTGCAGGAACCCTTTGTTGATCAAGAACAGACACATGAATGGTCAAAAAAAGGTGATCTGAAACCGAAGGATGAGAGATTGATAGTTGCAGCCCAGGACAGCGGATTACGGACGAGACTGTTTACAGCAAGCATTGAAAAAACTGGCAAAACAGACATATGTTGATTTTGTAAGAAAGACCTGGAAACAGCGTCTCACCTCTTAACTGGATGCAAAGTTTTGATGGCACAACAAAGTAGCATGCCTCATCCACTGGAAACTCTAAATATTACAACATCGCTGTCCCTGAAAAGCAATGGGTTCATGACTAAGAGAATGAAGGGGTTATGATCACCTGTGACATTCTCATTCAGATGGATAAGAAACTGGATGCGATGAAACTAGACAAAGTGGTAAAGGAGAAAAACACCAGAATGGCATTGATAATAAGAGGTGTCGGAGTCAAGTGATTTTTCTGTGAATCGTATGGAGAGGCAGAAGATCTGAAGTACCAAGAAATGCAGTCAGAGACCAAGAAAATGTGACAGAAAGATACAGATATATTTCCCATTGTATTGGGAGCCACAGGCTTGATAAAAAAAGACTGCCATAAATACACAAATGTTTCTTTAATCAAAATTTAATAGAGGGACCCAACTCTGCCGAGTTTCAGCAAAATGCATGCATAAGGGTCTGGATATTAAAAAATGTGTATACAAGTAACACAAAGCTGGATATGACACCATTAGAAAAGTGGACCTAAATCAGCAGAAATCAGCAATCAGATCAGGCTATCAAAAAAACAACCAAGATATGAAGGGTGACATCTTCAAACAAGTGTCTCTCAGTCTCCAACTACTGGCAAGTGAACACAACCCATGCATCTGGACTGGGTTGGAGTAATGAGGAGAAGGTTAAGCAGTTCATGTTTGATTGGAAGAAAGGTTAAACTATGCTCACAAAAACATCTACAACCCTTCCTTTGCTCATGCTTACTCCTTACTCTCAAAACATGGTGCTGTGCTAATAAATCCTAACAAATACTCATTCAAAAATAACCAATCAATCATTCAGCAGAATCTAAACCACAAGACTCCATTTCCAATCAAAGCTTTTCCTTATTAACAAATACAGTCATATGATCTTGCAGATTACATAAGTCTAACAGTGGCAATAGTTACTGCAACAGAACAAAAGGGGGTCATGAAAGAAAAATCTGAGAACAACTCAGGTCCATCATCTAAATACATAATCCCAGAACATAAGAACATAAGATATGCCATACTGGGTCAGACCAAGGTCCATCAAGCCCAGTATCCTGTTTCCAACAGTAGCCAATCTAGGTCATACGTACCTAGCAGTTTCCTCAAAAGACACAGGTTCCACAATGCTTGTATTGGGTCAAGCATTGATATCCTGGGTCCCTTTTTAATAATGGTTTATGGACCTTTCCTCCAGGATCTTGTCCAGAAAAAAACAAGTTGCCCATCATAAATCTTTCAGGTTATATCACCTTACTGATAAAGAAAAACTCTGCACTATGAAATCCCTTTTCTTTTGTTCTTATGAACAGACACGCTTCTTTTCAGTTTCATGTTCACACCAAAAGATTTATTAGGTTTTTGAATTGAAAATATTTTTTCAGCATCTCTCTGTGTTTGATGTATTTGTAACTGTAGTTGGATATAAATCCACATGGTGCAGCATTATCGTCTTTCAAGAATTTGGTTACAAGCAATGCACAAATATTAGAATCTCAACCTCATAACAAGAAGGAGAAATTAGACTTACCTGCTAATTGTTGTTCCTTTAGGAACTCCAGTCTAGTTCCGAACTGTAGAAGTTGTGCACGTCCTTTCGCAGCTTGGAGACTGAGCATGTCACAAACTTGATGACCACAGCATAAGTAATCCAGGGACCGCCTCCTTTCTCCAGTACTCTATTGACAAAGCAGACTCACCAGAGCAAGAATTAAGTAATTATAAACATAGAACTTTAACATCAAACTGACTAGAAGGAGCCAACGAAGGACTGAACTGACTGAGAAAATCCTCCGCTCCCCATATATTTATTTTAATTATTTATTATCTGCATTCATTTATGAAACCGCTGTCAAGCTCTCACTTTAGAACAGAGAGAAACGCCACCCCTGTTCTCCTCTTCCTACCTGAAACCTCAGCCGCCGCCCAACTGTAGCAGACCAACCATACTAGTTCCTTTGCTTCAGGGCGTAGTCAGCAGACAAATCCGGGAGGGATGCGGGACTAGACTGGAGTTCCTAAAGGAACAACAATTAGCAGGTAAGTCTAATTTCTCCTTCCTTAGCGAACCTCCAGTCTAGTCCCGAACTGTAGATGTAACAGAGCAGTAACACCTTAACGGGAGGGCCCTGTTAG
The DNA here is from genome assembly GCA_033557465.1 of Ichthyophis bannanicus. Taxonomy (NCBI): domain Eukaryota; kingdom Metazoa; phylum Chordata; class Amphibia; order Gymnophiona; family Ichthyophiidae; genus Ichthyophis; species Ichthyophis bannanicus. The sequence goes on from CM066049.1 coordinate 127,828,113, forward strand.
ACCAGCCTGAAGCACTGCTGCTCCAAACCTCGAATCCCCCTGTGCTTGAACATCAAGCTAGTAATGCCTCGCAAAGGTATGCAATGACGACCACATCGCTGCTCTACATATATCTACTGCCGGCACCAAACTAAACTCCGCCCAAGAAGCCGCCTGTGCTATTGTCGAATGCGCCTTTGGCACCGCTCTACCCTTCAACAGATAGGCCGAAGCAATAGCCTCTTTGAGCCACCTAGCAACAGAGGCCTTAGAAGCCTGCTCACCACGCTTCGCCCCCCCAAACGACACGAACAATCTTTCGGTCCTCCGGAACGAAGCTGTTTTCTGCACATACTTTAAGGCTCTGCCCACGTCCAATCTATGCAACTGAACACCTTTCTCGCCATTCCTCGCCTTCTCAAATACCAGCAAAGAAACTACCTGATTCACATGAAAAGCTGATGCCACCTTCGGCAAAAATGAAGGAACCGTCCTCAACACCACTTTGTTGACATCAAAGACCAAAAAGGGCTCCCTACAGGACAATGCTTGCAACTCCGAGATCCTCCTCGCCGAAGCGATCGCTACCAAAAACACCACTTTAAGCGTCAGATCCTTAATAGTCGCCTTAGCCAAGGGTTCAAACGGCTCTCTAATTAACGCTTCCAGAACTAAATTCAGATCCCAGGCCGGAACCGCAACTCTACGCGGCGGTCGCAACAGTGAAGCCGCTCTCAAGAATCTCTTCACCTCTGGATGCCCCCCCAGAGACATCCCTTTTATCTTTCCTCGAAAACAAGAGAGCGCTGCTACTTGCACCCGGAGAGATGCCGCCGCCAGTCCCTTCTCAAACCCATCCTGTACAAAGGACAACACCTGCGGAACTGAAGCCTCTAACGCTTTAATCCGCGCCTCTGCACACGATTCAAAAATTCTCCAAAGCCGAACGTACGCCAACGAAGTGGATCGCCTCCGAGATCTGAGCAACATTGTGATCACCGCCATCGAGTACCCCTTGGCCCTTAACCTTGCCCTCTCAAGAGCCAAGCCGTAAGCGAGAATCGATCCACCTGCGGCATTGTTACCGGACCCTGAGACAGTAGGTCCCCCCTTACCGGAAGCCTCCACGGAGGCTCCACTAACAGCCGCATTAAATCGACATACCACGGCCGCCTTGGCCAATCCGGGGCTATCAGAACTATGAGCCCTCTGTGCCTTTCTATCCTGTGCAGGACTCGTCCTATCAGAACCCACGGCGGAAATATGTAAAGAAGACGCCCCTCCGGCCATCTTTGTATCAGGGCATCCAGCCCCTCCGACATCCGTTCTCGCCGCCTGCTGAAAAACCTTTCCACCTTCGCTGATGCACAAGTCGCCATGAGGTCCATCACCGGGAGCCCCCAACGCTGTATGAGCAAATCGAACACCTCCTGATTGAGCACCCACTCTCCTGGGTCTATCTTCACTCGACTTAGAAAGTCGGCGGTCACATTGTCCACTCCCGCTACATGGGCCGCCGATAAAGCCTCCAGATGCACTTCGGCCCACTGGAGTAATACTTCCGCTTCTTCCTCGAGCGCCACGCTGCCTGTGCCGCCCTGGCGATTGATGTAAGCCACCGCCGTGGCGTTGACCGAAAACACCCGGACCGCAGTCCCCACCAGCCACTGCTGAAGGGCCCTCAGAGCCAATGACACAGCCCGCAACTCCAACCTGTTGATTGACCACGCCTGCTCCTGTGCTGTCCACTGCCCTGCACATACTGTCCTTCGAAATGCGCTCCCCATCCGAACAGACTGGCATCCGTCGTCAATGCCCTCCAGACTGGACTCTCGAGAGGCATTCCTTTTCCAGATACCCTGGCGTCAACCACCACTGCAGGGACTGCCTGGCCTCCCGCGGGCACACCAACCTCTTTGACAACTGATCGGTTTGATGCGATCACCTTCTGAGCAGCGACCTCTGCAACGGTCGCATGTGAGCTCTGGCCCACGGAACTACCTCTAGCGTGGCCGCCATCATTCCCAAAATTTGCAAATACTGCCACGCCGAGGGAGCCTGTCGGCCCAGGAAAACTCGAACTAGGTGCCTTAATTTGTCTACTCTGACTTGGGGCAGATACACCCTGCCCTTGTCGGTGTCGAACCGTGCCCCAAGATATTCCAACTGTTGTGATGCCTGCAACTTGCTTTTCGCTAGGTTCACCACCCACCCCAGCGACTGAAAAAACTGTACTACTCTTCTGGTTGCCTTCATGCTCTCTTCTTTCGACTTTGCTTGGATCAGCCAGTCGTCCAGATAAGGGTGCACTAACACTCCTTCCTTTCGCAACGCCGTCGCCATTACCACCATGACCTTGGTGAAAGTCCTCGGAGCGGTCGCCAGACCAAACGGCATTGCTTGAAACTGAAAATGCCCCAACGGCACCGCAAAACGAAGAAACCTTTGATGTTCTGCTCTGATCGGAATATGCAGATACGCCTCTGCGAGATCCAGAGCTGTGAGGAACTCGCCCTGCCGAACAGCCATTATTACTGACCGCAATGTCTCCATGCGAAAATGCGCCACCCTGAGACATCTGTTCACCCTTTTTAGATCTAGAATAGGCCTCAGAGAGCCCTCTTTCTTTGGCACCACGAAATAGATGGAGTACCGACCGCACCTGCATTGGTCCGCCAGAACCGGCACCACCGCCTTTAACGCCAGAAGCCTGTCCACCGTCTCCTGAACCTCTGCTATCTTTGCCGGTCTCCTGGCCATTGAAATTCGAGAGCATAACCTCTTTGCAAGATTTCCAACACCCACTGATCTGAGGTGATTTGGGCCCATGCTGGAAAAAATTCCCGTAACCGCCCTCCCACCGGAACTATTCCAGCATGGACCCCCCCCCTTGCATCATTGCTGCTTCTTAACATTAGGGGAGGAGGAGGCCCCAAAACCTCTACCTGCTCCTCTAAACCCCCGAAACCCCAAGGACCGGTACTGAAAACGTCCTCTCTGAAACTGCCCAAAGCGTGATTGCCGAAACCGCCTAAACTCTCGTTGCTGACTCCTGGAAGGCACCACCTGACGCCCCTGCTTCTGTTTATCTTCCGGCAACCTACAGCCCTTGGAGTCCCCTAAGTCCTTCACCAACTGCTCCAGATCTTCCCCAAAGAGGTTTACCTCTAAAGGGGAGCTTCCCCAGCCGAGCCTTAGACGCCGCATCTGCCGCCCAATTCCTCAGCCATAAGGACCTCCTAGCGGCCACCACCGACGCCATGCTCTTCACCACTCCCCTGATAAGATCATACTGGCTATCCGCTAAATATGCGGCTCCCAATTCCAAACGAGACGCTTCCTCTATCGCTTCGTCCACCTGCAATCCTTTCAGTCTTTGGGCCCATCGCAAGCATGCCCTCGCCACCCAAGCCCCACAAATCGAAGCTTGCAAGGCAAGGCGTTAACCTCAAACACCTGCTTCAACAGCGTGTCCACCCGTCTATCCTGAGTATCTTTAAGGGCCGCACTACCCTCCACCGGGATGGTAGTCTTTTTAGTGACCGATGAGACGGCCACGTCCACTTTCGGAGACTTAAACAGTTCCTTATCCGCCTCTTGCAAGGGGTATAACCGGTTCAACCTCCTAGACCCCTTGATACCGGCCTCCGGCGTATCCCACTCTTCCTGTATCATCTCTTTGAACACCCTATGCATCGGAAATGCCCCCTGAGATTTTCGAACCGCCTACAACAAGGGATCCTCCAAAGAAGCATCCAACCCCTGTTCTGCCGTCGGAATATTCAAGGCACTCATAGTTTCCACAATGAGTGCCGCCAACTCCTCTCTCCTGAACACTCTAACAATCCTTGCCTGATCTTCCTGTTCAGTCAACTCTCCTTCCTCTAACTCCGTTTCCACCTCCGAATCCTCTAAAATCCAGGACTGGTCCTCCGGGGCTATATCCAACTCAACACTCTCCTCTGCAAGTTTGGCCCAGCCCCTTTATCCAGCGGCGTCCCCTGTCTCTTCGTCCCTATGGCAATCTCCTCACCGGAACCGGCCTCCATCTCCCCAGCTCCGCCAAGTGTCCGCTGCAGCAGCACCAAAAACTGATGAGAAAAAATGGCTCCCAAACCCCCCTGAAGGGAGGCCTGGGGCAAAGGGACCTCTGGTGCCGTAGAGGGACCCGGCACCGGCTCCTGGGGCAGCACCGGTGGGCTTGGGGAGTCCCCTGTCCCCAACCCCCCGTTAGGATTCTCTGCCTCACACTGATCAGCCATGCCTACCGCAGCCTCGTGCGCACACGCCGAGCAAACCCCTGCCTCAGATACAGTCCCCCCTTCGGACCCCACACAAGAGGCAGCGCAGCCCAGACGGCATTCAAAGCAATGTTCTCTGCCCCCCCCCCCTCCCACCTAAACGTAAACCTGCACTGCCCGTTTAAGTATAGAGAGGAATGAGGTCCGTTTTTGGTTTTTGTTTTTTTGGGGGGTTTTTTGCAACTCAATTCACCAAACGAAACACTCCCAGAGGTTATTCTCGAGACAACCTGTCTCTAAAGCTGCCCTACACCGAAGGAGACTCCTGCCTTCCCACGCAAAAAATGCCGCGCAGGTCTAAAATGGCCGCCGGGACACACGAGCTCCTAAATCTCAAACTAAACCGCACTTTCAGCCAGCATCTCTACTCAATCACCGTTTTCGCTGATCTCCAGGACCCCCGCAGCACTTACCCAAACCGTCCTGCCTCAGGGCGCTGAAGCAAACACTCTCCCCGCTGAAGCACCGACAGCCTGCACGGCCTCAAAGGTACGCTGCGGTGCTCAGCCTTCGCACTCTCACTCTCTCTGCCCGCACGGCAAATCTCAATGGCAGTTCACCCGCCTCGGGGGATCTGCTGCCGGAGACCCCAGCCGCGACTCCCGCACTCAACTCCGTACCTCAGCCACGTTCCAGAGAGGGAGGAGAAGGGGGGCAGCTCGATCCTGATTCTAGTGAGAGAGGCTCAGAACGTAAAAACCGCCGATTTAAAGAGGCAGTAACCTCTGTCTCTTTTCTTTTTTTTGTTCCAACCAAGGTAACCTTACTCAATTCTACTTAATAATTCCTAAAGTGAGTCCCTAGTCCCTGGGCTCACACCTCCTACCGCTGCTTGGAGACTGAGAAATGGAGAAAGGAGGCGGTCCCTGGATTACTTATGCTGTGGTCATCAAGTTTGTGACATGCTCAGTCTCCAAGCTGCGGAAGGACGTTGTGATAAGGAAGCTTATCATAGCTCAGGAAGGAGCTATAGGAAAGGTGAAGTGACTCTGAACAAGCAACCTGTCAGTTCTGGTAGAAATAAGAAAACAGAATTTTCCCATAAAAGACTACCAGTCCCAGAATGCACCAGGTTTCCAGCAGCCATTAGAGGAGCTGAAGTGGGGAAACATGTGTTCAATCAGGAGGGCTATGAGGTAATCCCTAAGCACTCATCTCAAAGGGCAGGGCCTGATTCAGCACAGCTGCGCTGTGTTAGGGAGGAGCACTCATCTAAGCAGAATAAAGGTAGAGTTTATTCTACAGAGAATCAGCTTGAGCTTGATCATCTTCATCATCAGGAGGATCATCAGAAGCAGAAGCCAAACTGGACGGACAGAGAGGGAAAGAAACCCTTTGGAAGAAAGAGGAGAAAAGCCTTTGAGAGGTCTAGAAGAGTCTGGAGCAGTACGTATACTGGGAGGCATTCCAAGGGCCAGCATACACCATTGGACTGGGGAAAGCCAGAGGAATGGTGCTGCAGAGCTAGGAATCTCCAGACGGTACCTGTGAGGGAGACAGCTGCACGTGGAAGGGACCCTAAGACCCGTGCCAGAAGGTATGTGAAGAGAGATCCAGTGTCCAGGGATCTGGATTGGAAGGATGGACATAAGAACTGGACTACATACTGGCCAGGCTATATAGAGAGGAACTCTAACAGCAATGGAAGCTCAGGTATGAACACTGATCTATGCTCTAGCTATAACCTTGAAAGACAGCAGGGAAACAAGTATTCTCCTGAAAGTGCTCCATTGGGAGATTCATCTGTGCCAATCCATGATATTGAACCCATGCTTGTTGAGGAAGAGGGGGTGATAGCAGATGAAGAATCTGTTTACATGGACTGCTCTCTGTCTAAACTCCTTTGGTGATTTTCTGTTATAAAGTACAGCAACCATCACAAAGAAATACAAACTTGTTCTTTAATCTACTCAGAAAAGCTCCTGAGTAGGATTTTTTGCCACGCAGTAGAAAGCAAGCCAGCTAAGGGGTTTCAGCTGGATAACTGCTAGCAATTGAGCCTTACCTAATTGCTTGTGAGCACTGAGAGAATCACTTCTGAATCTATGTGGGAAGATATAAGAAGTGTGATAAGGAAGCTTATCATAGCTCAGGTAGGAGCTATAGAAAAGATGATGTGACTCTGAACAAGCAACCTGTCAGTTCTGGTAGAAGTGAGAAAACAGAATTTTCACATAAAAGACTACCAGTCCCAGAATGCACCAGGTTTCCAGCAGCCATGAGAGGGGCTGAAGGGAGAAAATGTGTGTGCAATCAAGAGAGCTATGAGGTAATCCCTAAGCACTCATCTCAAAGGGCAGGGCCTGATTCAACACAGGTGCGCTGTGTTAGGGAGCAGCACACATTAGAACAGGATAAGAATAGAGCTTATTCTTCAGATAACAGCTTCAGGGAGAGTTGGAAGAACAGCTTCAGCAAAAGCCACACGGATAGAGAAAGAAGGAAACTCTCTGGAAGGAAGAGAAGAAAGCCCATTGGAAGGTCTGGGAGATTCCAAGGCAGTACCCATACTGGGAGGTATTCCAAATGCCAGCAGAGTCCATTGGACTGGATTCAGCCAGAGGAATGGATTGGCAGAGATAGGAATCACCAGCGGCTACCTGGAAGAGAGAAGACTGCATGTGGAAGGGACTTTCAGACCAAGGCCAGAAGGTATGTGAGAGGAGATCCAGTGTCCAGGGATCAAGATTGGAAGGCTGGACATCAGAATTGGATTACATATTGGCCAGGCTTTACAGAGAGGAATTATGATGGCAGGAGAGGCTCAGGTATGAATACTGATCCAGACCCTATCTATAATAGAGAATGGCAGCAAGGGAATAAGCATTCTCATGATAGTGCCTTAATGAAAGACTCATCTGTGCCAATGTATGATATTGACCCTATGATTGTTGATGAAAGGGGGAGATACAGCAGATGAAACTATTTATATGGACTGTTCTCTATCTAAATGCTATTGCTAGTTTTCCATGAGCAAACACATCAGCCATCACAAAGAAACCTAACTTTGTTCTTTATTTCCACTGCAAACAGCTCTTAAAGCAGGATTTGGGCTCACACAGTAGCAGCCAGCCAGCTAAAGGCTTTCAGCTGGTCCATTGATAGTAATTAGGGCTGCACCTGATTGTGTGTGTGAGCAAGGGAGAATCACTGCTGAGATCGGCGTGGAAAATAAGCAGAAGTTAACCTAACCAGCAAAGTTTATTCTTTACTTTGTGCCTTTGTATTTGGTAATTACTTGCTAAGAAAACATTAGCTAATTGCCTGACAAGCTGAAGGTTGTTTTCTGGTTTACTTTGTGACTTTTTGTTATCCATTTAAACACTGCAAGCAAGTAACCTCATTTATAGTGCTATCAAGCATACATGTGCTGGGTGAATTAAACCCCATCAATAAAAGAAGTATTTTATTGATCTTACCACTTGGTTTCACAACTCAAATTATTGTCATCAGCTGTGTTTGGGAGTGAATGAACTACAATACCCACAATACCTTGCAAGAATCATATGAATATATGCATCGTCAAGATTGTGTAAGTTCTCACCCTAGGCAGCCGTCTGACAGAAGTTAACCTGAAAAGAACAGTTTTTCTCTTCTTTGTGGCTTTTGGTTTGTTGTTTGATACATTGCTAAGAGAATATTAGCTAAAGCCTACATAAAAGACCAGTTTGTTGCCAACCAGGTCTTATTTCTTTTGCTTTGATTGCCTGATAAGTTAAAATGTTGTTTTCCTGAGTTTGTTTTTTCAAGTTTAGCACTGAAAGCAAGTAACCTGATTTATGTGCTACCAAGCATATCTGTGTTGGGAGAAATAACCCCATAAATAAATATCTTATTGGCTTTACCCAAAAGCACAACTAATTATTGTGAGCAGCTGTGTCTGGTGTGAATGAACTGCATTGCCCACAATCCCTTGCAAATCATATAGATATATGCACTTGCCAAGACTGTGAAGATTCTCACCCAGGCAGCCGTCTGACAACGTGCACAACTTCTACAGTTCGGGACTAGACTGGAGGGACGCTAAGGAATAAAAGGTTATCTAAGGAAGAACAGAGAACCCTTAATATTTTGAGCAGAAGAGTAAAATATAATAAAAAAGGGCTAATAAGGGTAGCATAGTGGTTATGTAATCAAGAGGATTAAGTTGAGGAAGTTCTAAGAACTATTTTCTTTTAGACCTTTTATCTATTTTTTGGGATGTTCGAGACCCTGCATGAAGATGATCTCCTATGTAAAGGATTTTTCTCATTTTATTTAAATTATACTCTGGCTCCTTGGCTAGTAATTCTACTTACGTTAGATGTTACCTCATATATCAGCATTCCCCAAGATGAGGCTTTGAGAACCATTAAGATGGTCCTAGATTCAGATTCAAGACCAGAATGAATTTTATATTGTAATTTAAATTTCATCTTATTTAGTTCCACCTTGTTTCTCTCTATCTGTCTTGTATACTTGTTCTGTTTATAATTTTATGTTATATCCCCTGTCTTTTACATACTTGTAAACCACTTAGACAGTTTTATGGGTCATGCTACATCTTAGTAAATGGAACAGACGTTTCAGCCATCATGCCTAAAAGAACATTCAGGGCCTTGTTTACTACATGTCTTCTCTCATTTTGTATCATTTTGCTTAGTAAACAGGGCCTTTAGATTTTCTAGATTTGTGTTGTATACCAAATAAAAGTGACATGAAATGGTTTGCACTTAAATTTTATTCAGGAAGAGTTTTGTTTTGTTTTTAGCAGCAAATTTCAGGCATGTTCCTTAGCTTGGTAAATTTGTACATGTCAGAATTTGTGAGTGGTTTACAAATCTCCATTTTTTCACTTAATGCTTTAGTTTCAACATATAAATATCATCTATGGAATTGCCTCACCACTGTTATATGAATAAGCTTTGTGAGAAGTATAAGATCACATACTTATACATAAGTAAATCACTTTTCCCCATAAGTCAAATCTTGCTTCTACCAAGAACCTATTCTTTCATTATCATTTATATCATGTATTTATTTTTTTTTCTAAATATAAGGCTGAAAACGAATAGCACGTGTCCAAAATGATTATGGAATCTAGCATCAGTGTGAAAAAGATGTGGAAATACCATACCTTTAATGAAAGGCCACTCTACCCCCCACCCTAACTTAATATCCCAATTTTCTGGTGCCTCCTGGAACTGCGTAGAGTAAAACATCATCCATATGACAATAAGTAATGGGAGTGCATTTTCCTACATAGGCAAGTCTTTCTAAATTCAATCCCATGGTTCTGACCATCACTACATGCATACCATGGGGTTTTGGGTACTACCCAAGTTCCCAGTGTCTAAGAGCTGTATGAAATGGAGAGTCTGCAGTGCATCTAGCCCACCCAAAAAAAGGTGTAATTTTCTCTGCATAAATCTTAATAGCCTGTGCTGTTGCTGTATTTGTTTGTTAATACAATTAGGATGAAATCAGTTTAAACTGAAAACGAAAAGAAACATAGCTATAGAGTAATTCAGTGTGAGAATGGAGAAATTAGACCTTACCTGCTCATTGTCTTTCCTCGAGTTCTCTCTGGGCCAGTCCAGGACCTTAGGGTAGTCGCCAATCCCGTCTAGCAGCTGAGGACTGAACACTGTAAAACTCTTGCTGACCGCCTATCTTGCTCCCCCTGGTGTCAGAGAGACAGTCTTAAAGTATCAAAGCCGTGGAACCTGAATGTACAAGAAAAACTGGAACCTACAAAAAGAAGAAAACTCGCAGAAGCACAGGAAGCTCAGGTAACTCCTTCTCTTTGCGTCTTTCCTCTCGGCTAATAATTTCAATATTTTTTTATTTTTCTATGTCTTCCTTTCACCGGAGCATGCAAAGCAAAATCTCCCCAACCGAAGAGAAAGTCGCCGAAAGATCTTCAATGAAGATCAGCTCCAAAAATCCCCAGCTCCGGCCACCAGCTTGGCAACCTGAAGAAGTTCGGATACAGCAGCCGAGGACCAAAAACACTCCAAAGCTCGCAGACTACATTGGGTGGGCCCTGGACTGGCCCGGAGAGAACTCAAGGAAAGACAATTAGCAGGTAAGGTCTAATTTCTCCTTCCTATTCGTCTCTCTGGGCCAGTCCAGGACCTTAGGGCAGTACCCAAGCAGTACCTATGCCTGGGAGGGACCTGCGAGCCCCGCCATTATAGCCGAGGCCCCCACGATAGCATCGTCCCTAGCCTGAACATCTAATCTATAGTGCTTGACAAAGGAATAAAGCGAAGACCACGTCGCCGCCCTACAGATATCCACCGGCGGCACCAACGCATACTCAGCCCAGGAGGCCGCCTGACCTCTAGTCGAATGAGCTCGAAGACCCACCGGAGCCTTCACCCCTTTCGCCTCATACGCAGCCCTAATGGCATGTTTCACCCAACGTGCAATCGAAGCCTTGGTCGCCGCCTTACCCTTAGCGGGACCACCAAAAAGCACAAATAATCTGTCGGACCTCCAAAAGGGCTCTGTCCGCTGCAGGTATCTACGCAGCACCCGCCCCAGATCAAGTCTTCTCAGGGCCCTATCCCGGTGCTTCCCCTCCCGAGCAACAAAGGTGGGCAGGGAAACGACCTGATTCACATGAAAACTGGAAACCACCTTCGGAAGAAAAGACGGCACGGGCCGAAGAACGACCTTCTCCTCCAAAAAATGCAGATATGGCTCCCTACACGAGAAAGCCTGCAAGTCGGACACCCTACGTGCCGAACACAAGGCCACCAAAAAAGCTGTTTTCCAGGTGAGCTCCCTGACGTTCCCAGGCGCTGCCCCCTCAAACGGCGGCCCCGTCAGAGCCTCCAAAACCAAATTCAAGTCCCATGGAGGCACCACGGGCCGCACCGGAGGACGCAAGATGTTGGCAGCCCTCAGGAAACGCCGCACATCCGGATGCACGGAGAGAGATCCCCCCTGTACCTTACCTCTATAACAAGCGAGAGCCGCCAAGTGCACCTTCAGCGTACTAAAAGCCAGCCCCTTGTCGAGCCCCGCTTGAAGGAACGCCAATATCTCCGGCAGCTGAGCACCCAGGGGTCTGACCTGCCGATCCGCACCCCAAGCTTCAAAAATCCGCCAAATCCGAACGTACGCCAGAGAAGTCGACCTCCTGCGAGAACGCAGCATAGTGGCTATTATCGAAGTCGAGTATCCTTTACGGCGCAACCTTGCCCTCTCAAGAGCCAAGCCGTAAGCGAGAACCGATCCACCTGTGGCATCAACACGGGCCCCTGGAACAACAGGTCTATTCGAACGGGAAGCCGCCAAGGCGGTTCTACCAACAACCGAATCAGATCCGCATACCACGGACGTCTGGGCCAATCTGGCGCAATCAAGATCACCGTCCCGTTGTACGCTGCTATCCTCTGAATGACACGAGCTAACAGAGGCCACGGAGGGAACACGTACAGAAGCTGGAGTCCCGGCCAGGGCTGAGCCAGAGCGTCTAGCCCCTCCGACATGTGCTCCCTGCGTCGGCTGAAGAAACGAGACGCCTTGGCATTCGCGCAAGTGGCCATGAGATCCAAGACCGGCTGACCCCAACGTTCCGTGAGCTCATGAAAGACCTCCTAATTGAGCTCCCACTCTCCGGGGTCCAGAAGAACATGACGACTGAGATAGTCCGCTTGAACGTTGTCCTTGCCGGCCACATGCGCTGCCGAGATCGCTAAGAGATGGAGCTCCGCCCAGTGAAACAAGAGCTGACTCTCCTCCAGAAGTCCCGCAGAGCCCGTACCGCCCTGCCTGTTGATGTAAGAAACGGTCACCAAGTTGTCGGAGAACACCCGAACCGCCTTCTTTTCGAGCAGAGCCACAAAATGCAGCAAGGCCAGACGCACCGATCGCAATTCCAAGTGGTTGATGGACCAAGCGCTCTCCTCTAGCGTCCAGAAGCCTTGCGCTACCTGATGCGAACAATGGGCTCCCCAACCGGAGAGACTGGCATCGGTCGTCAGCAAAATCCAGTCGGGAAGTGCCAGCGGAACTCCCGCTTGAAGATGCTCCGGAAGTAACCACCACCGCAGACTGTCACGCACCTCCTCCGGACACCGCAACCTGCGAGAGAGAGGATGATTTTGTGGAGACCATCTGGACAGCAACGCCTGCTGAAGCGGCCGCATATGCGCCCTGGCCCATGGAACCAGGTCCAGGGCCGCCGCCATGGAGCCCAACAACTGTAAATATTTCCAAGCTGTCGGGGCCTTCTCCCGCAAAAACCCCGCTATCTGCCGGAAAATCTTTCGCACTCTGTCCGCGGGAAGGAACACTGCACCCTTCTCTGTGTCGAAGAACGCACCCAGATAAGTGAGTTGTTGTGTCGGGTGCAACTGACTCTTTGCGCGGTTGAGCACCCAACCGAGCTCCTCTAAAAAGTGCACCACCTGTGCGGTAGCCGAGACGGCCTCTGACAGAGACGGCGCTCGAATCAACCAGTCGTCCAAATAGGGATGCACTTGCACCCCCTCCTTCCGGAGCGCCGCTGCAGCCACCACCATCACCTTGGTGAAGGTCCGGGGCGCCGTCGCCAGACCGAAGGGCAGCGCACGAAACTGAAAATGCCCCATGGGCACCGCAAAGCGCAGAAACCGCTGATGTTCTGCCCTGATCGGAATGTGCCGATACGCCTCCGTTAAATCTATAGAAGAAAGAAATTCCCCTGGACGGACCGCGCGAACCACGGACCGCAGGGTCTCCATCCGGAAATGAGGCACCCGTAGACACCGATTGACGTGCTTGAGGTCCAGGATTGGCCGAAAAGACCCTTCCTTTTTGGGCACTATGAAATAAATCGAGTATCGACCGAAGCCGTACTGGTCTGACGGAACCGGTACTACCACTTGAAGACGCAACAGGTGGGCCAACGTGTCGTCGATCACTTGCCGCTTCTGTTGAGACCCACACGGGGAGAACACAAACGCGTCTACCAGTGGTTGGGCAAATTCCAGAGCATAACCTTCCCGGATGATTTCAAGAACCCACTGGTCCGTAGTTATCCTGGCCCAGGCGGAGAGGAAACTCCGCAACCTCCCTCCAACCGGAATCTCCGCCTGGACCAGCGTCCCTTCATTGCGGCTTCTTTGCGGAGTTCTGTGGGGCACTGAAGTGACCCCTACCGAAACCCCTGGCTCCTCGAAAGGACGGGCTGCGGGCCACAAACCTGCCCCGCTGATAGGGAGCAAACCGCGACCCGCGGAACCTGCGCAAGTCTCGCCCCTGCCCCCTCTGTGAGGGCCCAAACTTTGCCGCTCTCGGACGGTCCTCCGGAAGGCGACCCCCTTTGGAATCGCCGAGATCTTTAACAATCTTATCTAAGGCCTCCCCAAAGAGCAGCTTGCCCTTATATGGAAGTTTACTGAGACGAGCTTTCGACGCCGAATCTGCCGCCCAATTCCGCAGCCAGAGAAAACGCCGAGCCGCTATTACCGAAGCCATGGATTTCACGGAAATCCGCACCAAATCATAAAACGCATCTGCAAGATAGGCCGCTGCCGACTCCAGTTTCGCACCTTCCGCGGACGCCTCCTCCGCTCTAACCGAGTGCAGGTCGCCTTGCAGCCACCGGATCGAAGCTCTGGAAACATAAGCCCCACAAACCGCAGCCTGCAGAGCCAGAGCACTGGAATCGAAAGTCTGCTTCAAAAGCGCCTCCAATCTACGATCCTGAAAATCTTTCAGGGCTGCACCACCTTCCACTGGAATCTTGGTCTTCTTGGTAACTGCTCATACCAGAGCATCCACCTTAGGCATCCGCAACAAGTCTCTTTCCTCCTGGGGCACGGGGTAGAGACGCGCCATAGCACGGCCCCCCCGAAGCGACGCCTCAGGACATTCGCACTCCGACTCAATCATTTGCTTAATGACTCGGTGAATGGGGAAACAGCGCTGCTCCGACTTAAATCCCTGCAACAAAGGGTCTTCTAAAGGCTCTTGGTGAACCTCAGGAACCACCATATTTAATGCCGCCAGAGACTGAGAAATTAAGGAGCCGAGCTCCTCCTTCCTAAAAACTCTAAACAGGTTGAGATCCTCTCCGGGCCCTAATTCCCCTTCTTCCAACTCACCCGGCCATGCCTCTAGACCGGACTCAGAAGGGCATTCACCTTCCTCTGGCGAAAGTTCCTTTGTGCCCAGAGCGCTAGCTCCATCCAACTCGAAGCCCTGCGCTGTAGATCTAGGAGAGACCCCCTCACCAGGATCAACTGCAGGAACGTCGAGCTGTGCAGAAGGTGCAATGTTGCCCTTTACTGCAGAGAGGGGAGCCTGAGAGCCTTTTAACAAGTAAGCACTATGCATCGCTAAAATAAACTCCGGAGAGAAAAAGGAGTGCCAAGAAACCTGATCCGATGAAAGAGTCTGCAACCCCGGACCCTCAGCAGAGGGAGCCTTGAGAGTTTTAGACTTCCTTTTTCCCTCCCTTTTGTGCAGCGCGGGAGAGACGGCCGGCTCTGATAAAATGGCCGCCGTTCCCGCTCTTTCGGAAAGAGACTGAGGCTTGCTAAGCCCCTCTTTCTCCGGGCCTTTGTCACTCTCCATCACAACACTAAAATCGCTAAACTAGTCCCCCTTACCTCAAACACTGTTACCGCCCGAAACAACGCTGCCGGACCAAACAAACACGCGGTACCCCAGCGTCAATAAAAACTGCGGCCGTTAAATACCACCGCTGCCAACACGGCTGCAAACACCTGACCTAAGCTCCACTACCAAAAGACCCCCCGGTCCTACCTGCCGAAGCGCCGCAGCGGCTGAGACCTTCGCCGCCCGCTATCCCGCTGCCAGCGGGAAGTTGGAGCAAAACGAGCTCCGACGAGGAGAGGACACTGGGGCTCCCAGGCCTCTTCCCTTCGCCGTGAAAGCACCCGCGTCTGAAATAAATAGGCAGGCTCTGCCCGAATCAGAGAAATTGCCAAGCCGGCACCAGCGGAGCTTAATTGTGTGAAGATCAATGTCTCTCCCCTGGAGGAAAGAAACAAGAGAGAGAGAGAGGAGAGACCGCAACGCTCTGCTCTGTTTGCTCTGCTAGAACAAAACCAGACAGGCTGATCTCTAATCCTCTTAGCCTCTTCAACAAATCCTATACTGGGAAACTGTAGAAACAACATAAGAACATAAAAAGAAAAGAAAATCCGAATTCTATTAGAACCTCTGGGGAGCCTGTCAGCACACGTCCAGTTCAGCTGCTGAGGACTGAAAGACTGTCTCTCTGACACCAGGGGGAGCAAGATAGGCGGTCAGCAAGAGTTTTACAGTGTTCAGTCCTCAGCTGCTAGACGGGATTGGCGACTACCCTAAGGTCCTGGACTGGCCCGGAGAGACGAATAGGAATGCTTTGTTAAGCAAGATGATGCTTGGAAAAAACACACTATACCTAGAACTATTTAAATCATACAGACTGATATATAAGAAAATGTCACCTTTTTCAAAGAATCTCCATGTCTCTCATGAATGTATTTGAGGAAAGCTGTTGTCCACTGTAAAGTTGTTGCTTTATCAGTCTCAGCATTGCAGAATGGAACTAAAAGATTTAATTCATCGCAGCAAATTCGGATTCTGCGCCTAAAGTCATATACAAATTTTAATGAAAATACTGAAGATGTGGGTAAAGTACATGGTGTAAAATTTACATTGGCCAGGAAAAGATGGCATGATCTAGTAATGCTCCCAATTTGAGCCTATGTAAATATGTGTTTAGAAATAAAGATCACATTCTTTATCCTATTTTTTCCTGATATTGCTTTTTTTTTAAACATTAATAGCGCTCCTTATTGAGTCTGCTATCTCCTGTATATATACAGCATCCATGCTCTGCCCCTCCTCCCACCCCACGAGGTATTAAAAAAATAGAAAATAAAATATAAAGCTTTTCATTTCATTGAATTAATGTTAAATTGCCTCTATATGTCATGTAATCTAGACAACATAAGCTATGCTAAGCTACTATTGTACATAATAGTCCCTCTATTCTGCTATGCTTATTTCTTTCATAATTCCTCTCACCTTCTATCTCTTTCCATGCGATTATGCCTTTCCCTACGTTGGGAGCTTCCTCCCTGTTGGTTGCTTTGTGCCGGTGTTGACTGCCAGGTGGCTCCCTGTGTGGCTCCAGAGGTCTGACCATCACCTACGTTTTGAATATCACTGAGAACTCTGCGTTCTAGGTTTGTGTCCAGCTGACGGATGCGACTACGGCTTCTTTTGTTAACTGCTTGTTTACATAACGCTTCTTCTTTGCAAACAAGAAAGAAATGTAATATCTTAATTTTTAATATAAGTCTCAACATTATTTAACTCGTAATCCTGTAGTATTCAAAGAGCCACTCACAAACTGCAATGACATGTTTAACATAGCATGTAAAGGCTTAAATAAATTTAGTCATAATTACATATCAATCAGCTCCCGCATCAGATACAAGACAGTCATAAACATATTCAAAATCAAACAACAGTCATCAGCTTTCAGCCTACACCCACTCATACAACCTGACAGCAGCTCAAGACCGAGGAGGAGAGGCACATCCAACCGTGTCAACACACCAAGAGACTTCACCAAGCTACGCAAGGACACCGAAAAACGAGCCTTATCAAAGGCAGCACCAACAATTTGGAACGCCCTCCCTGATGAACTACGGTCAACAACAGACATTAAGGACTTTAGGAAGCTGCTAAAAATGACTCTCTTCATAGAGCACTAAGGTAACATCACTTAACCTGTGCAACAGACAATACCCCAGCTCAACCACCCTCCCCTCGTGACACGATCATAGTATTGAAGTAAAGTCCTGATGTACATAGTATTGTAAATAGCGCACGTTGTAAATAGCTCACCAAGAATCAACTACCATCTACACACACACGCACTCACTGCTCAAAGCATGCGCACACTAGACACAGTATTTTGTTGTTTGTTTGCTGTGTAGACCGCCTTGATTGTAGGAAAAGGCGGTATAGAAATCCGTTTAAATAAATAAATATTGAAGGCATTTTTAGAGTCCCCGTGTTGCCTCACAGGTTCTGCAAGCAACTTTCAAAGCAGAACGCCCTACAATTAATGCTGTAACTATGGACTTTTATATCTGCTGTAAAAGCAGGTGCAAAGTTGGCAGCATAAGGTACATTCAAAGATTTCAAAATTAAATGACCAGAAATCGTCTGTGGCCCTTCCCAAATCCGATCACTGTATAAAAGTAT
This sequence comes from Ichthyophis bannanicus, assembly GCA_033557465.1. Lineage (NCBI taxonomy): Eukaryota > Metazoa > Chordata > Amphibia > Gymnophiona > Ichthyophiidae > Ichthyophis > Ichthyophis bannanicus. The sequence goes on from CM066049.1 coordinate 127,845,602, forward strand.
CCGTGCTTAAAATCGGTGTATGCACTTTCACCCAGAGAGAGAGAGATGGCAACTTTCAGCCACCAATTTTACCAGGCAACCGATTTCAGCATACAAGGACAAATTATCTCCCTAATCTATTAGAAAAGGGACCTTACTGCTTAAAAGACTACATCCGTGTTTGTCAAGCCAGTCCTGGTGTACCTCTACCCTATCTGAGGAAGGAACAAAATTTAACAACTTTTCGAAAAACCTTGAAAACGTATTTGTTCCCTAAGATGAAAGGCAAGGTGAGACAGGGCTAGAGTGAGTCAGGTTTGCTGGTGGTAATGGATGAGAGGCACAGTTTCATTTTTTCTTCTTGTAATGTAACTTTGTCTTTTTTTTCTGTGATTGTCATTTTTATTTCATGTTTGTACACTGCCTTGAATGCATTTGCATATGGCAGTATAGAAGAATTTTTAAATAAATATGCATGAAACAGATTAGCATGCAATGGAGGCTCTGCATAAAAATCCCTCTCATGCATATTCATTGTATGTATCCTAAAACAAGACTGGCTAGGGCCAGAATGAGAAATGCTGGCATACACCATCAACAAAGTTACAAACAGGGCCAACCCATCCACTAGGTGAAATGATAATTACACTTACCTGGTAATTGTAGTTCCTTTGGTGACGACAGTGCAGTCCTCAACCTCTGGATTGTCAACCTTCACCTGCAGCTAGGAGACTGGCATGTCAAAATTATGACATCACTGGATATAGGTTGCTGCTCTCGCTCCACCTCCCCAGTGTGAACTATTAACAAAGCAGACTCAAGAGAGCAACAAATAAGTATCTACAATAAACATGACTAAGTAAACTGAAACACTGACCAACCTAGGTCGAGCGGTCTTAAACCTTCCCTGCGGCACGAAGACGCAGATACTGATACTGATACTGGAAAAATCCGAGTGAAGAGAAACGACTAAGCGGAAACTTACCCGAAATTGTGTGTTTGCCTCCACTTGATCCAAATGTTGAGCTGAAACTGAAAGAACTCCGGGCGGGACTGAGGACTGCACTGTCGTCACTAAAGGAACTACAATTACCAGGTAAGTGTAATTATCATTTCCTTATCGTTCCTCCAGTGCAGTCCTCAACCTCTGGGATGTACCAGAGCAGTAATCATGGGGCGGGACCTTTCCATCCGGCACGTAAAACCGCCGAACCGAAACAAGCATCATTGGCCGCCGCCACATCGAGACGATAATGTTTACTGAAGGTATGCAAGGACGACCAAGTCGCCGCCCTACAAATTTCCCCTGGGGGAACCAAGCTGTGTTCCGCCCAGGAAGCCGCTTGCGCTCTAGTAGAATGAGCCCGGAACCCGACAGGCACGGCCCGTCCTTGAAGCATGTAAGCGGACGCAATCGCCTCTCGGATCCATCGGGCAATAGAGGCTTTAGCAGCCGCCTCTCCTTTGCGAACACCGCCAAACAACACAAAGAGCCGATCCGACCTACGAAAAGGCTGAGTCACCTTGAGATAACGCCGTAATACCCTTTTCACATCCAACCGGTGCAAACAGCGATCCTGATCGGAACCGCCTAGCGACCCCAACACCGGTAAGGTAACGGCCTGATTCAAGTGGAAGGACGACACCACCTTAGGCAAAAAGGATGGCACGGGCCGCAAGACAACTTTTTCCCTAGAAAAAGACAAGAAAGGATCCCTGCATGACAAGGCCTGCAGCTCGGAAATGCGCCGAGCAGAACATATGGCCACTAGAAAAACCACCTTCAAGGTCAAATCCTTCACCGACGCCTGACTCAACGGCTCAAAGGGAGAAGCGGTCAAAGCCCTCAGTACGAGATTGAGGTCCCAAGGCGGTACCACCACCCTGCACGATGGGAGACTGCCCTGAGAAACCGCAAAATATCAGAGTGAGCCCCGAGAGACACCCCCTGTATCTTGCCCCGATAACAAGAGAGGGCCGCCAGCTGCACTCGCAAGGAGCTGGCCGCAAGACCTTTATCAAAGCCCTCCTGAAGAAAACTGAGAACTACCGGAATAGAGGCAGTCGCAGCCCGAATCCACCGCCGCGAACACCAATCTTCAAAGATACGCCAAACGCGCACATAGGCCAAAGATGTAGACTGTTTCCTGGCTCTGAGCAATGTATCCACAACCAAAGGCGAATAGCCCTTTTTCTTCAGACGAGCCCTTTCAATGGCCAAACCGTAAGCGAGAACCGATCCACCTGCGGCATGAAGAGGGGGCCTTGCCTCAACAGATCCGCCCTCTCCGGCAACCGCCACGGCTCCCCGTCCAGAAGCCGAACCAGATCGGCGTACCATGGGCGCCGCGGCCAATCAGGAGCTACCAGCAGCACCCGACCTGGATGAGCTCCGATCCTTTGAATCAGGCGGCCTATTAAGGCCCACGGCGGAAACACGTACAGAAGACCCAACACCGGCCAACGTTGCAACAGGGCGTCGATGCCCTCGGACATTCTCTCCCGTCTTCTGCTGTAAAACCGATTGGCCTTTGCAGAGTGAAAGGTCGCCATCAAATCCATTATGGGCGGCCCCCAACGAAGAACGATCTGATCGAACACATCTGGATGCAGCTCCCACTCCCCTGCATCCACCTGAACCCGGCTGAGAAAATCGGCCCGTACGTTGTCTCGCCCCGCGATGTGCGCTGCCGAAATCGCCGATAAACGACCTTCTATCCAAGAGAAGAGGAGATCCGCCTCCTCTTCCATTGCTGCGCTTCCGGTGCCGCCCTGGCGATTGATGTAGGCGACCGTCGCTGAGTTGTCGGATAGAACCCGAACCGACCGACCCATCACGAACTGCTCGAATGCTAGAAGCGCCCGAGCCACCGCTCGAAGTTCCAGGCGATTGATCGACCAGGAAATCTCCAAGGGGGACCAACGACCCTGCGCAAACCAGCCCTCGCAGTGGGCCCCCCAGCCCAACAGGCTGGCATCCGTCAAAAGCGGAAGCCACTCCGGAGGCTCCAACGGCATCCCGGCCTCCAGAGACTGCCGCTGCAGCCACCACCGCAGGGACTGTTTGACCTTGGACGGAACCAGCAACCGGCGGCCCAGGGAATCCGACTGATGAGACCAGCGCCGAAGCAGCGCTCTCTGCAGCGGATGCATATGGAACCGGGCCCACGGAACCACTTCTAAGGTCGCCGCCATCGTCCCTAGCACCCGAAGGTAGTCCCATGCCGACGGTGAAGGAGTGACCCTGAAGTTGCGCACCAAACTCCTCAGGATTTGAACCCTCTTGAACGGCAAGAAGACCTGCCCCTGCCTCGTGTCGAAGCGGACCCCCAGATACTCCAGCACCTGAGAGGGCTCCAGACAACTCTTGGTCGGGTTGACCACCCAACCGAGACTCTGCAGAAACTCGACCACCCTGCTTGTCACCTATCTGCTTTCCGCTTCGGATTTGGCCCGAATCAACCTATTGTCGAGATAGGGATGCACTAGAATGCCTTCCTTGCGCAACGCCGCCGCCGCCACCACCACCATAATTTTGGTGAATGTGCGGGGTGCTGTGGCGAGGCCAAAAGGTAAGGCTTGGAATTGAAAGTGGCCCCAAGGAAGAGCGAACCGCAGAAACCTTTGATGCGCCGGTCGAATCGGAATGTGTAAATACGCCTCCGGCAGATCGAGCAACATGAGGAACTCTCCTTGACGGACTGCTACTATGACGGAGCGCAAGGTTTCCATCCGGAAATGAGGCACCCTCAAACAGCGGTTTACGCCTTTGAGATCCAAAATGGGTCGTAATGCTCCGCCCTTCTTTGGCACCACGAAATAGAGTACGACCCTGTCCACGTTCGATCTCCGGAACCTCTATAACCGCGCCCAAGCGCAACAGACGGTCCAAAGTGCTGCGGACTTCCAGGGTCTTCCTGTGGCCTCGACAGGGGGACAGTACAAAGGAATCTCGCACGGGTCGCTTGAACTCCAGCGCGTAACCCTCTTGGACAACTTCCAACACCCACTGATCGGAAGTGATGTGGGCCCAAGCAGAGAGAAACTCCCGAAGCCTCCCGCCTATGGAAGGTTCCTCTGCTAGGACCCGCCTCATCTCATTGCGCCTTGCGGGCTGCTGGAGGAGCAGTCGAGGAGAAACCCCTATTGGCTCCTCGAAACCCCCGAAAACCCTGGGCCCGTGTCGAAAAACGGCCCCTCTGGTAGCCGGTGTAACGAGAAGTACGAAACCTCCGAACATCCCGAAACTGGCCCCGAAAACTTTGCTGACCCTTAGACTGCTTGGGTCTATCCTCCGGGAGCCTACCAGCTTTGGACTCCCCGAGATCCTTCACCAATTTATCGAGATCTTCTCCAAAGAGCAATCTCCCCCGGAAGGGGAGCTTACTCAACCGGGATTTCGAAGAACCGTCCGCCGCCCAGTTGCGCAGCCAAACTGCTCTACGGGCGGCTACCACTGAAGCTGTACTATTAGCCAAAGCCCTGATCAAATCATAATGTATATCCACCAAGTATGCAGTACCCGACTCCAGCCTGCCGAGCTCCCGCAGCTCAGGAGTCAACTGCGGTGACTGGCGCACACGCTGAACCCAGCGCAAACACGCTCGGGCTACCCATGCACCACAGATGGAAACCTGCAAAGACAGACTATCCACTTCAAAAACTTGCTTTAGTAACCCGTCAACCTTCCGATCCTGAGTATCCTTTAAGGCAGCACTGCCCTCAACCGGAATTGTGGTCTTTTTTGTGACAGCTGATACCACCGCGTCCACCCGCGGCACACGGAACCTATCCTTATCCTTGTCAGCCAGCGGGTAGAGCCTATTCATGGTCCGAATACCTCGTAGCCCTGCTTCTGGCTGATCCCATTCGTCTTGGATCATTTTGTCAACCACTCTATGACCAGAAAAGACCACCTGCGTAGAGCGCACTGCTTGGATCACCGGATCTTCCAGCTCCTCTTCAGCAGCGGCCGGCGTCTGGAGGTTTAAAACCTGCATAGACTCCGTAATCAGGGCTGTCAGCTCTTCCCTACGGAAGACCCGGATTATCTTGGCTTGATCTTCGGGCTCGGGAATCTCACCGTCTTCGAGATCCTCCAACCCCTCCTCAGGCTGCCAGTCAGCGTCCTCGACGTCTAGACGTTCACCCTCCGTCTCCCACACCGCCTTCGCCTTTTTAGGCGCGGAAGGACCCTCGCCCGACAGCTCTGGCCCTTCGAGGGGATGCGGTAGGAAGGAGGGCGGTAACGTAGACGGCAGCCTACCTTGACGGCGCAGGCAAAAAGCTTGGTGCATTAACAACACAAAATCCGGGGAAAAATCCGCAAGGTCCGCCGGCTGAGCACTCTGGAGTGAATCCAATTGCTTCCCCGCTGCCTCAACCGCGGGACTGTGCTCCGAACTCTGCAAAGGGTTCCCCCCCGCCAATAGCGGTGTCACCTGCAGCTCAGAGGACTCCTTAAGGTCCATCTGTTGCTCCACAGAGGAGGAAAGGGAGGCACAGCCGCGGCAAACCCCGGAGTCCGCTACCGTTCCCCTCCGAGTGCCGCAAACCACACACTGTGGTCTGGTGGTCATAACCGAAAACGCCCCTCCTGGGCTTCGTTACCGTTTTGCTTGGATTTTTTTTTTTTTTTATTGATACCTACTGAAGTTAGGTATGAATGTTGACTGCAATCAAAAGCCTTATTCCTAAGGGGAAACAGAGGCAGTAAGCTTAGGCACCCAAAGCCTGTCCTGCAGTCGGTGCGACTGAGGAGCTCAGTCCCGCCCCCCAGACCGGAGGCAGAAACGCCGGAATAAAAACCGCCAACTCGGAGTGAAATCAGCACTCAGATCAAAAGAAAAATATATATATATGCAAGAAAAACAAAGAAACGAAACGGCACCGTGACCCCCCGGGGCACAGCAGTAAAAACGCCACGAACATGCGGCTTCCTGCACCGATGAAAATGGCCGCCGGAGGACCCGAGGGAAGGAAAAAGAGGCGCGAAAAGCCCAACAGACCGGCGGAAGCTAAAGCCCCGACGTGCTCGCACCAGACGCCGCCTGAACCGGTTACGGGCTTACCGGACAGGTCCGCGTTGGGTTAAGGCTGCCTCCCGGCTCTCCAATGTGGCCCGGTACTTCCCCGTGAGCCTGCAGAAGTACCGCTAAGCCCAGCTCCTGTTATCCGGCACTGCCGCAGCGGAGCTCGGGAGCGCGGTCCGTAAATAAGTGACTGACCTGAGGGAGGGCTCTCACCCGAAAGTCCTGGGTGAGAGATCCGTCGGTCTCCGGGAAGGCACACAGGTAAGCAAACCAACCTGAACATTGACAGGGAAGGTGTAAGAGCCGCAAAACCTTTCTCCCACCTCCCCTGTGTGAGAAATGGACCCCTGTGCAAGGGCTCTAACAATTAGTGATTATCTTTTTTTCTTTGTCTAAGTAGCTATCCTAGCCTATATCGCTCCTTATCTGTTCCTCTAGTGAGCCCCAGCCAAGGCTCACAACTTCCTCCTGCTGCAAGGAGACTGGTCACACTGGGGAGGTGGAGCGAGAGCAGCAGCCTATATCCAGTGATGTCATAATTTTGACATGCCAGTCTCCTAGCTGCAGGTGAAGGTTGACAACCCAGAGGTTGAGGACTGCACTGGAGGAACGATAAGGAACTAGGCAGTTGCCTATGGTGGCAGACCCTGTTGGGCAGCATTGCCAGCCGCCCCCCTCCTCCCAGGGAAGTGTCATGGTGGGCTTTAAAATGCCCACACAAGTGCATACACATCTTGTCTGTCGCTCCTGTCCCCTCCAAGGAAGTTGCGTTGGAGGGGGGCAGGAGCAATGGGCTGTGAGCACACGTGTGTGGGCACTTTAAGACCCGATGCAATGCTGAAGCGGCAGTTCAGCCACTGCCACTTCAGTGCAAGGGGGGGCATGGCAGGCCAGATGGCCCAGTGTTGGGGGGAGGGAGGGGGCACAGAGGCTCTGCCTAGGGCAGCAGAAACCCTTGAACCGCCACTGCAGTTAAAGTCACACCAAAATGCACTCTCTTCACTGGAATCCTCACACATCTACATTTTCGAACATATAATCAAAGTACCACATACAATTATTCTCTGAATACTAAGATTAAAAGGTTATCAAAATATTAAATGAAAACCAATTCAGAAGCTACATAAAAAGTAAATTAATTAGTCAAAAAAAAACCTCTCTGCTTCTGAAATAAAGCTCATTTTCATAATACAAAGAGAGCTCACAAGGAGATTAATATTCACATGGGCACACAATTGTTTTCACGCAAATACTCTTGACAGCAAGAAGAAAGATACATTATGAAGTAAATTTTAGAAGCCTTAGGTGTCGTTTGCACTTATCAATAGCCGACTTGAATGTGGAAAATGGCAAACATTGGTAGCCATATTAAAACTTTCATTGTACCATCTATACACACTAGGAGAAATTTCCACGCCTGCTCATTTCTTTTCCTTGAATCCTGCTAGACCAGTCCAGATGAGTGAGTAATGATTCCCAGCCAGCAGGTAGAGGCAGACTAGAGCAATTATTAGTGATGTCATCACTTGTATATGCACTGGTGCAACACGGAGAAGCCAGTATGGCACTTCCCAAGCAATAAGCAAGACTAAAAAAAAAATCAGGAAAAAAGTATCAATCAACAATAACTGACCACATTTTTGCTCACTTACCATGCTTGACTCTGCATAAGTGGCAGATACTGAAAATGCAGTAAAAAGGCAGTAGGGCTCCCAAACCTGTCTTCCATGGCAGGCCCTAGATTGGCCTAAGAGGTTAAGGAAGTAGTAATTTTCCATACCTGTTAATTTCATTTCCTTGAATCCTGCTAGATCAGCCCAGACATGTGAGGCAAGCCCAAAGTCAGGACCCAGGCTGGGAGGAAGATGACGCTCTGCCCAGAACTGCTCTGCCCAAGACACCATCTTCTCCAGCTACCACAAGCAATCTGTAGTGCTTCACAGAGGTGCTCGGAAATCAACAGATGCCACCTTATACACGTCCTCCAGAGATATCAAGACAGACTCCGCCTAGGAGGCGGCTTGTGTCCTAGTGGAGTGAACTCTGCCCACTGGATTAAGGAGACTGTTAGTTCAGTCTCTCTTCTATATGGGAAACGTGCTGGAGGGAGTCAATCGAGGACTTGGCTGCTGCCTGTCTATTCAATAGGACAAAAAGATGGTCTGACCAATAGAAGGAATTAGTACGCGCCAGATACTTCACTTTTGCCCTCCACACATCCAACAGGTGCAGTGAGTGGTTCTTCCATAGGGCCTCTTCTAAGGCGGACGGCAGGATCATAGACTGATTAAGATGAAAGACAGACAGCATCTTTGGGAGAAAGGACAGTACTGACCTCAGAGAGACAGACACTGTCGAGATGACCAGAAAAGGCTCCCTACAGGGCAAGGCCTGTAGCTCCAACACCCATCTGGCAGACACAAACGTCACCAGAAATATCACCTTCACGGTCAAGTCCTTGAAAGAGGCCATCCAAAGGGGCTCAAGAGGGACTTTTGAGTGCCTTCAACTCCAGAGGGGGGAGAAAAAAAAAAAGACTATGTTATAATCGGACGCACAGCCAAGAATCTGCTTCACCCCTTGAGGAAGTGGGGCACATTAGAGTGAACCACTATGGACACTACCTGAACATGCACCTAGATACATGCAAGGGCCACTATCTGAACCTTGAGTGAGTTCAGAGGTAAAACATAGTCCAGCCCAAACTGTAAGGAGTATGCAGATTACGTCCACCTATCTGGCATCCAGGACCTGAGAAGAAGAATGCCATCTCTCGAAGACTCTGAAGATCCTCACCCAGGCCAAAAAGGTATAGGGGTTTTGCTCTCATGCAGCTTCCAGGGATTGGGACTACCTGCATTTGCTGTGGTCAGTGGCACTAACCCTGGAAATGACAGCTTGGGCCAGCAGGATGGCATTCATGAGAATATCACCCAATCCAGCACTTCCAGAGGCATTTCATCCCATCAGAGAGTGAATTTGTAGCCACCAGGTCAATTTCCCCTTGATCTTCCAGGGAAGAAGCATGGATTGTTTGAACAACTCGAAGCAGGGAGACCAATGAGTCAGGTGTCCTCTGCAGGGGGCGCATGTGCACCCTGGCCCAAGCTATCATTTCTAGGGTCAATGCCACTGACCATAGCAAATGCAGGTAGTCCCAATCGCTGGGAGCTGCATGAGAGCAAATCCCCTAAGCTGCAGTACCAGTTGCAGTTTGTCCAACCTTTCCGGGGAGAGAGTGCCAAAAGACAATGAGAAAACCAATGCCTTACACCTTTGGACATCAGGTTCGAGGCACAATGTTGTTTCATAGGAGAAGCAGGATTTATTCTCCATTCAGTCTCAAGCCCTGTGAAACAATCTAGACAAATGGCAAGCAGCCCAAGATAATACTCTCCTGGCTTGGGGAGGGCAAAGAACACCCAATATGCCTGCACAAAAGTAAGACAAGGGCTCCACCAGATGGATGGATGAATCAGGAAGCAGCTTTCAGGGAGGTGGTCACCTGCACAATAGAACCCATGATGAGAACTGGAATGCAGTAGCAGATGATTGGTGTCCCAATAAACTGTTGCATCTTCCAAGGCAATTAAGCAGCTCTCAAGCAGGGAAAGGCCTGGAAATCATGTTCTCTGCACATAATTATAGTTTATTGTATTTGATATACCACCTTTCTGGACAATCAAGGTGGTTCACAAACAGTAGTTTAAAAAAAAGACATAAAACATACAATAGCAAAGCAAAGAACAATCGTCCTCTGCGTCCACAAACAGGTACTTGGCACGTAAATAATTTCTGTAACATCAGCAGGTCAGAGGTCTGTGCAGCAGGAATTCACATCTGCTTTGGTTCTGTAGGTCGCAAACAGGCTATACAAAATGGTCTCCCAAGGCGTGTCTATTCTGAGTAAAACAGCCAGAGATACTCCTCAACAGTCTGCCCCTCAGAAGGGACCTGCCAGATGTCACTGTGAGGACTTAACGGCTTCCCAAGGAGGCACCTACTGAATCACCAGATCACTAGGATCCCTGAAAAGACTGACCCTTTCCAGCCCTAAACCACTCCCCCCAACTCCCTGCTAATACCTATGTAAGGAACCCCTGGACCTATCTTCCAGAAGCTTCTACGGGCAAACCTAAGGTCTTTCACAGCAGCCTCGCCTGGTTCTTCCCAATGAGCAATCTTCCTTAAAAGGGGAGCTTCCTCAGCTGCAGCTTCAGCAGAGAAATTCTATAGTCAGAGCCAAAGGCACCTTTGGGCCATCACAGTCACCATCATGGTGAGGAAAGAACCCAGAGGGATGCCGCAATCCCTTTAGGATAGGGTCCGCTTGTGAAAGTTCCAATGGAGGGGGCTCTATAATGCACAGAGCCATCGTGGCATCCTGAATAAGGATGGAAAGGTTCTCCCTGTGAAAAAGACAGATCACAGACGAATCCTCTCCTTCCACCAGGGAAGCTACCCTTCTTACAGTGACTTACCCATTATAGACCAAGCCCTCTTCTTCCCCTCAGGGAGGGATGGATAGGCAAAAATGAAGAGTGGGGATGCTTAACTCCCTTTCTGCCAGAAGGGGAAACAACAAAGGGTCCTGAATCTCCATAGGCTAGATCAGTGCCTCGGCCCCCTTTCAAAGCTGGCTGAGAATAGGCCCTGGGGGCCCCAGAGGACCCTAAGGGGGTTTGCCTGCTTGAGTCTGAAGCCACTTTACAACACTCCTCTTCAGCTGGGACCATGTGGTCATTCAAAGTGGCTGTTGTTCCCATCAACGGGAAAATTGCAGCAAACACAGTAGAGGTAGCAAAATCAGCAAGGAGTCCTGACCTTGCTGACAAAACATCCCTTAAGCTTCTCCATCACACTTGGGACAAAAAGAGCCAACTGTGGAGCTCAATCGGTGGGAGCCACAAACTGCACACATCCATGCACTCGGCATCATGGCAGATGTCCAACACGGTCAAAATGTAAAAAAATCATCAATGGAAAAATAAAACTACAGCAAAAAAGGAACCCCTGATTGGTAAAGAATCCCTGCACCTGTCAGGCCAGCTAGAGAAACCCAACAAAGGGCCTGTCTAGCCACCCCTTAGGTCTGGGAAATCCCAGCTGTCTAAAATATTTTTTTTAAGTTGCTTTATTCAAGCAGCAAAGAGAGCACTAAATAAAGAAACAGGACAAAAAAATGTAAGAATAGGGAAAAATAAACAGAACATGCAGAAACAGGTCAGTGAGAGGGAAAGGGGGCTTACCAACCTCCCCTCAGGTCCAGACTTACCAATCTCACCTCTGGAGCCCCATGGGTGTCATCCTGCCTGCTGTCTGGCACACCAATACTGGAACCCATAGGTAACAGCACTGGACACAGTGCAACTGTCAGCTTCAGGAGACAATGGGCATACCCAAAGCAAATGTTGGGCCGAGGTCTCAAACACACAGGTCATAAGCCCATGATCTGTGCCAAGAAAGACAGGCCTATCTGCACTGCTTCATCAGTCCACAGACCTTGCCACCTGCTGGAGGTAGACAATACCGGCTTCTCTCAGGACTGCATCAGCATATAAACAAGTGATGACATCACTGAAAGTTGCTCTGGTCTACCTCCATCTGCAGGCTGGAGAGCATAACCCACACATATGGACTGGTCTAGCATGATAAGAGCTTTTTTAACACATAGAAAAAGGAGACATCATTTAGGCAGTCTTTCGAAGGGTATGTTTATTCTGTATTCCAGAATTATTTTGAACTATTCTTTGGAAAAGGATGCTATCAAATTAAATTAAATAAATAAAAAATATAGGTATACATCAGAAAATTTCCCATAAGCATTTACACCTGCTCTAAGTTATACATAATCCCAGACTAACTTGACTTTGCTAGTCAAAGCTTGGAGGAAAGCTTGAGAATGGAAATGTATGTGTGGCAATTTATATGTACGTATGTGTGCTGCCACTTATAAATGGCAGATTTTGTAAGCTTGCACAAACAAGAGCAGCTAATTAGGGGACTGTTCTCCAAAAATCAAATGTTATCCCAGAGGAGCACATCTCTGCCATATACACACACATAAGAACATAAGATATGCCATACTGGGTCAGACCAAGGTCCATCAAGCCCAGTATCCTGTTTCCAACAGTGGACAATCTAGGTCATACGTACCTAGCAGTTTCCCCAAAAGACACAGGTTCCACAATGCTTGTACTGGGTCAAGCATTGATATCCTGGGTCCCTTCTTACACACGTATATACATTCAAGTACAAAGTGAATGCACTCTTTTTTTCGCCTCCACATTTCTAAAATGGCCCTATTGTATGTGCCATTATGCATCTTTTATAAAAGACTCGGACGTGAGGGAACCTATACATCCATTTAGTTGCCTACACAACCTAAACAAAGTTATTCTCCTTATCTGTAATAAACAGATCAATTTACTGTTGGGAAAATGTGCCAAACAAAATAGAGTCATCAGCAGGATAATGCCCGCTTTTCAGAAAGCACTAGTGTTTCAAGGTAGAATATGGACAACTGTAGGTGCACATCCTAGATAAATGTACATAAAACTCACAATGATTAAAAGAAAAAAGTCTAATCTAGAAGCGACTAGATACATTACCTCCCACTTTTATCCAGACCTGCTCAGGTAAAGTCTTATTCCTGCTACCTAATGTTTGCTTGGTTGATTCAATTTCTTGCTGATAAGAGAAGGAGAAGGCTCTTGGCAATGCTAGTTCTTGGTGCTTGGCAGCTTCGAGTATGGGACAAGAATTTCCCCCACTTTGGAAGAGACTTCCAGAAGAATTAGGCTGAAATGTTAAAAGATACATGTTTTCAATGCAGGCATCTTAACTAAACAATGCATAGCTGTGTTACTATAACTGTATATAAAATGGAAATTACACATACCTGGTAATTGTAGTTCCTGGAGGGTCCAGTTTAGTCCTCCACATCCGGGTAGTGCACCTCCTCCCGCAGCCAGGAGATTGGACCAATCAAAACTCTGCCACGTATGATGTATGCAGTAGGAGCTCCCATCAGCCCCCAGTGAACTAGTAACAAAGCAGACTCAAAGCAGAAGCAACACCTGAGACTAGGAAACCAGAATAAATATGGAAAAACATCTAGACCCCCCCAGCACTAAATGAACACACCGCCCCCCCCCCCCCAAACGAGGAAGCCAGAACATACACAGCGATTCTACCCTCACTCCGGAAGAAACAGACAGTTGAGTGCGGGCCAGAGATGAAAAAGGAAAGAAGGGCGCCCGCCAGGGGAGCGCTCCGACCGCCTGACGCAAAAACGCGCCGCGAAAGGATTCGGAAAAATTACTCTGAAATATGGGAGGGAAGGAGGACTAAACTGGACCCTCCAGGAACTACAATTACCAGGTATGTGTAATTTCCATTTCCTGAGCGGTCCTCCAGTTTAGTCCTCCACATCCAGGATGTAACAGAGCAGTCAACACCGGGCGGGACTTTGCCATCCGGCGCGCAGCACTGAAGCCCCAAAATGAGAATCCTGAGCGGCAAGCACATCCAAGCGGTAATACTTACTGAAGGCATGCAATGAGGACCAGGTAGCCGCTTTACAGATCTCCGCAGGAGGAACCAGACTATGTTCCGCCCAAGAGGCTGCTTGGACCCTGGTCGAGTGGGCGCGAATACCAGCCGGGACCGGCAGTCGCTGCAAAAGATACGCCGATGCAATTGCCTCCTTAATCCACCGAGCAATGGAGGCCTTAGCCGCCGCCTCACCACGCCAAGCCCCTCCAAAGAGTACAAAGAGGCGGTCAGTTTTCCGAAAAGACTCAGAGACTTTCAAGTAACGACGAAGCACACGCCGGACATCCAAGCAGTGAATTGTACTGCCATCAGCGCTCTCCGGACCAGCCCGCAGAACAGGGAGAAATACCGCCTGATTTAAGTGAAAAGGCGACACCACCTTGGGCAAAAAGGAGGGAACCGGACGAAGTACTACACGATCCTTAGAGAAGGATAAGAAAGGCTCCCTGCACGAGAGCGCCTGCAATTCGGAAATACGCCTCGCCGAGCAGATGGCCACTAGAAAAACGGTCTTTAGGGTCAGATCCTTAAGAGACGCTCTCCGGAGAGGCTCAAAGGGTTCGCGAGCCAGAGCTCGCAACACCACGTTTAAGTCCCAGGATGGAATAGACACCCGACGCGACGGTCGCAAGCGAAAGACAGCCTTGAGAAAACGCAGAACGTCGGGGTGAGACCCTAGACTAATACCCAGCACCTTGCCCCGGTAACAAGCGATAGCCGCCAGCTGCACTTTGAGGGAACTGGCCACCAGCCCCTTATCGAACCCATCCTGTAAAAAACTGAGAACCACAGGTACGGATGCTGTAGCAGCCCGGATCCCATTCCGGGAACACCAGTCTTCAAAAATCCTCCACACTCGAACATATGCGAGGGAGGTGGACGTCTTTCGTGCCTGAAGGAGAGTGGAAACAACCGCCGGGGAATAACCCCGCTTTCTCAGCCGAGCCCTTTCAATGGCCAAGCCGTAAGCGAGAACCAATCCACTTGGGGCATTCGAAGAGGACCCTGAAGGAGAAGATCCGGGACCGATGGCAGATGCCAGGGAACTCCGTCGCGCAACCGCACCAAGTCCGCGAACCACGGTCGGCGAGGCCAATCCGGAGCAATCAGTAACACTCGACCCCTGTGAGCCTCGATGCGCTGGACGACGCGGCCGATTAACGCCCAAGGAGGAAAGACATAAAGAAGAACTCCCTCCGGCCACGGTTGCAGAAGGGCATCGATCCCCTCCGACATGCGTTCCCTGCGCCTGCTGAAGAAGCGGCTGGACTTCGCCGACTGAAACGTTGCCATAAGGTCCATGACGGGCGTCCCCCAGCGACGAACTATTTGGGAGTAAATCTGCGGGTTTAGTTCCCATTCCCCGGGATCAACCCGCACCCTGCTCAGAAAGTCCGCGGTAACGTTGTCCCGTCCCGCGATATGGGCCGCCGAGATGGCTGGCAGACGGGACTGAACCCAATTGAATAGAGCCGCCGCTTCGGCCTCGAGAGCCACACTTCCAGTGCCGCCTTGGCGGTTGATGTAGGCTACCGTCGCCGAGTTGTCCGAGAGAATCCGCACCGGTCGCCCCGCTATCAAGTCTTCGAGGGCAAGTAGCGCGAGACGCACTGCTCGTAGTTCGAGCCGGTTGATCGACCAAGAGGCTTCGAGGAGAGACCACTTCCCCTGAGCAAAGCGGCCCTCGCAATGGACTCCCCAGCCCGACAGACTGGCATCCGTGATGAACGGAACCCATAGAGGCGTCTCCAACGGGAGCCCCTTCATCAGGTTCTCCGAGCACAGCCACCACCGGAGTGAGCGACGCACCTCTTTCGGGCAGGGCAATCTCCTGTTCAACGAGTCGAACTGGTTGGACCAGCGCCGCAACAGGGCGCTCTGGAGGGGTCGCATGTGAAAGCGCGACCATGGCACCACTTCCAGGGTCGTCGCCATAGTGCCCAGGAGCCGGAGGTACCACCAGGCGGATGGAGCGGGCATCGCCAGGAATGCGCGTACCAGGCCCGTCAATGCTAGTACACGGCGCTCTGGTAAGCACGCCAAGCCTCGTGCCGTGTCGAAGTGAACTCCGAGATACTCTAGGGATTGCGTCGGTGACAAGTGACTCTTTTTGTCGTTGACTACCCAGGCCAGTGACTGTAGGAGAGTAACCACTCTGTTCGTGACCTGCACACTCTCGTTCCTGGATTTCGCGCGAATCAACCAATCGTCGAGGTACGGGTGAACCAAGATGCCCTCTTGCCGCAGAGCCGTCACCACCACCATAACTTTCGTGAAGGTGCGAGGCGCGGTAGCCAACCCAAAGGGCAAGGCTTGAAACTGAAAGTGGCCCCACGGAAAGGCAAAGCGAAGAAACTTCTGATGCGACGGACGAATGGGGATGTGCAGATAGGCCTCCGTGAGGTCGAGGGACGTGAGAAACTCTCCGCGACGTACCGCCACAATGATGGACCGTAAGGTCTCCATTTGGAAATGAGGAACTCGGAGAACACGGTTGACCCCCTTGAGGTTTAGGATGGGGCGAAGCGACCCGTCTTTCTTTGGCACCACAAAATAAATGCGCCGCGCTCGACAGGAGGGACGGGGATAACGGCTCCCAAGGCTAACAGGCGGCGTAACGTTAATCTGATCGCCTCTAGTTTCCGCTCGCCCTTGCAGGGGGAGAGAACAAAGGAGTCGGGAAGCGGTCGAGCAAACTCGAGCGCGTAGCCGTCGTTCACGATCTCCAGCACCCACTGATCGGATGTAATTCGGGCCCAAGAGGGAAGGAAATCGCGCAAGCGACCCCCAATGAAAAGAAGTCCCTCCGGAGCCCGCCTCGCTTCATTGCGGTTTGCGACTAAAGGAAGAGACGGAGGAGACGGAGGCTCCGGAGAAGCCTCGGCCCGCTCCGCGAAACCCACAAAATCCTTGGGATCGGGAACCAAAGCGTCCGCGTTGGGCAGACCAGAGGCGGGAAGAACGAAATTTGCGAAAGTCCCGAAAGGAACCCCGCGTGGGCGGAGCGGACCTGCTGGGTTTCGGCTTATCCTCAGGTAGCCTACCACCCTTAGACTCACCGAGGTCTTTAACCAACTTATCCAGGGCTTCACCAAACAATAGTTTGCCCTTAAAAGGAAGTTTACTGAGGCGGGATTTAGAAGAACCGTCTGCCGCCCAGTTTCTCAACCAAATAGATCTGCGAGCCGCTACTAACGAGGCCATGCTATTCGCCAAAGTCCTAATGAGATCATAATGCACATCGGCTAGGTACGCTGACCCAGATTCCAGACGTGTCAGCTGCAGCAAACCCTGGGGGTCCAAACCGACCAGCGACCGCAGTTGCTGAGCCCAGCGCAAACAGGCCCTAGCGACCCACGCGCCGCAGATAGAAGCCTGCAAGGATAAGGCATTGGTATCAAAAGCCTGCTTCAGCAAGTTATCCACCTTCTTGTCCTGCGCATCCTTTAGGGCAGCACTGCCCTCAACTGGAATGGTGGTCTTCTTTGTCACAGCCGAAACCGCTGCATCGACCCGTGGCGATTTAAACTTGTCCTTGTCCTTGTCGGCCAAGGGATACAGACGGTTCATAGTCCGTATCCCCTTCAATCCAGAGTCAGGCTGATCCCACTCCGTCTGAATCATTTGTTCTACCACACGGTGTACTGGGAACACTACTTGAGAGTCTCGCACGGCCTGAATGAGGGGATCCTCCAAGCTTTCCTCCTCCAGAGGCCGCGCTACCGCTAGATTTAGGGTCTGCAGGGCCTCCGTGATCAGAGGAACCAGCTCCTCCCTACGAAAAACCCTAATAATTCGGGCCTGATCCTCCGGTTCCGGAATTTCACCATCTTCCAACTCCTCCTGATCAGCCTCAGGTTCCAGATCCGCCTCCAACTCCTGCCAAGTCAGATCTTCCGGTTCCGGATCCTGGTCCATAGTCCGAAGGCGCTTCGCCTGAGGCTGAGAAACAATGCGGGACTCCGCTGCCGGGTCGGAGGGGAGCGCAGCAGCCAAGGCCCCCGGAAGCTTGCCCGACCGGCTTAAGCGGAACGCCTGGTGCATAAGCAGCACGAACTCCGGGGAAAAACCCCGGAAGGGCAGACCGCCGACTCCAGGGAAGGACCCTCAGCTAGCCCTTTAACCAGGGCTTGCGACGGAGAGGGCAGTGGGCCAGTCGTGGGCTCCACCACCGGCAACACCGGGGAGCCAACAGCGTCAGGAATTTCTTTCAACTCCGTTTGATGCTCCAGGACCGCAGGAACAGAGACGCAGCTCCGACAGAGTCCAGAGTCAGCCACCGCACCCTTGCGCGATCCGCAAATCATGCACTGCGGTTTAGCGGCCATTCCAGCGTTGGAGTAGCTGCAGACAGCAAATTCTGCCCTGAGGCACTCACAAGGAAAGATCAAAATAAAAAAATTAGCCGCCTGTGTGAAACTCCGTTTTTTTTTTGTTTTGTTTTTTACGTTTAAAAATTATATGGCCAGGAAGCAGAGATGGAGACTAGCAAATTCGCCACGAAAAACCCCAAAAAAATCGTAAGGGGGGCCCGTGCACATCTAATGTGCCCCCGAGAAACAGCTAAAAAAATCCAAAATGGCCGCCGGCAGTCTCTCCCGGTACAAGGAAAAAGGCGCTAAAATCCCCGGAGGAGAAAAAACGGGTAAGAGAGCACAGGAAAATAAATTAACAACTAATGAAAAAAGGTAATAAGGGACAAGGTCAATAAAAACTCGCGAATCGCGCCGAGCAACAACCCGCGAAGGAGAAGGAGCTCTACCATAACCGGGCTTTCCCTGTAAAAAACTGGAGCGGGCAGGTACCCGCAAACTTACCCACAGGCTGTAAAGAGGAGGGAGACCTGGCCCAAGGCAGCTCTGTTCCCCGTGCAGTCAAGGGAAAAGATGCAGCCTGACAAACTGCTAAAGCCTCCGGAGTGCAGGTAGAGGCTTCTTGCAGTTCTGGCTCCTCAGCACCGGCCTGCCCCTAGTGGGCTGTAAAAGAAAAGGAAATTAAAGGGACAGCTACCTGTAAAAATAAAAGGAAAAAACAGGAAACCAAGTAAAATCCTCTAACTTAAAACCCCAGTGTTGCTCCTGAAAAAAATCCTAAGTGAGCCTGAACCAGGCACACACGTCCTCCAGCTGCAAGGAGATTGGACACACTGGGGGCTGATGGGAGCTCCTACTGCATACATCATACGTAGCAGAGTTTTGATTGGTCCAGTCTCCTGGCTGCGGGAGGAGGTGCACTACCCGGATGTGGAGGACTAAACTGGAGGACCGCTCAGGAACTTCCATTTAAGCCAGCCTAATCTAAAATGTTACTATCACCCACAGGAGTATGCCAATAAAATATAGCTTTATACAACTTTAGTGATAATATCTCAAAACAAATGATTAAGTGTCGTGATTTTTACCTGCATTCAGAGACTCAACTTTCCCCCTGGCAGTGCTGCAAGTTCAGGCAGAACTTGTAAGGATTCTGCAGCAACTCTCTGAAAGGCTTTACAAAGACACCCAGAGAACAGCTAGGTGCATAAAACCTGGAATTACAGTAAGCCCTTGTGGAAAAAATAGCTCAATTGTAAAGCAATTTTTTCCTTTAAATTGTATATGGCTTTATAGGTCAGAATTATACCCCTTGACATTATACAAACTAACCAGGTTTTAAAACACCATATTCTCATCAGAGCTGCTCTCTTGTGTGTACTTTCATAAGGTGAAATTAGACTTACCTGCTAATTGTTGTTCCTTAAGGAACCTCCAGTCTAGTCCCAGACCTCTGGGGTTTAAACACCTCCTTTCGCAGCTTGGAGACTGAGCATGTCACCTTTTTTGGTGTCACCAGTATAAGTAGTCCAGGGTCCGCCCTCCTGCTCCAGTAACCTATTTTCCAAAAAATGTGCGTTAAATGTAACAAAAATGGGAAATACATCCAAAAAATATATCGCTTGTTTGAGCAAATATATAGTTATGTAAACTATATCTAACTGCTACTGGATGGTCTCAGAACTCTATAGCTTCTATCCCAGAGACTAGAAAGTCAAACTTAAGGGAAAGAAAGCTAAATGACATCAACGACCTTCTTGGTAGCCAGCAGTCATATAGTTAAATAACAAAGTAGTATTGACAAAGTAGACTCACCAGAGCAATAAGTAAGTAGAAACATACTCATAAAGTGCATCTAAACGACATAACTATACAACTGAAAAAGAACCCGTATTTAACATGGTTACCTGGCAATTCACCATGCCGCTTTGAATAATGTTCAAGCTAAGGCTTACTTCGCCCTCTCCCCAGAATCACCCAGCAGTCAGCGCCGACATCGCTTGGGCCTCTCTTAGACCTGCCATGTCCCATCCTCCCTACAGGAACCGCAGCCAACCCAGCCGCGATCTCCGCTGAGCATTAACCGGTATCTTACTTCAGGCTACTGTCCACCATACTATATCTGGGAGGGATATGGGACTAGACTGGAGGTTCCTTAAGGAACAACAATTAGCAGGTAAGTCTAATTTCATGTTCCTTATCGTCCCTCCAGTCTAGTCCCAGACTTCTGGGGATGTAACAGAGCAGTGAACACTTTAACGGGAGGGACCTGCCAGACCAGCCTGAAGCACCGCCGATCCAAAACCAGCTTCCCCTTGCGCTTGTACATCTATCCTGTAATGTTTAACAAAGGAAGACAATGATGACCATGTAGCCGCCTTACAAATCTCTACCGCTAGAACTAAACTAAACTCCGCCCAGAAAGCTGCCTGAGCCCTAGTCGAATGCGCTCTTAAGCCCTTTGGAACGGCCCTACCCTTCAAGATATACGCCGATGCAATAGACTCCTTGAGCCATCTTGCAATTGAAGTCTTAGACGCCGACTCACCTTGCTTTGGCCTGCCAAACAAAACAACCTGTCAATTTTGCGGTACGAAGTCGTTCTCTGTAAATAAACTCTTAAGCTCCGACTTACATCCAACCGATGCAATCGACCTTTGTCCACATCCTTACCACCTCTCTCGAACACTGGCAAGGAGACGACCTGATTCACATGAAATATGGACACCACCTTTGGTAAGAAAGAAGGAACTGTCCTCAAAACCACCTTCTTTTCATAGGTTAAAAAAGGGTCCCTACACGATAAGGCCTGTAATTCTGAAAATCTTCTTGCTGAAGAAATAGCCACCAAAAACACCACTTTAAGTGTAAGATCCTTCAAAGTTGCTTTAGCCAATGGCTCAAACGGCGCCCCTATCAATGCATCCAACACCAAGTTGAGATCCCAGGTCGGTACCGGTACCCTGCACGGAGGTCTCAAAAGGGCCGTTGCTCTTAAGAATCTTCTAACATCGGGATGAGTCCCAAGCATCATCCCCTGCACTTTCCCACGATAACAAGAAAGTGCCGCTAGGTGAACATGTAGCGTAGCTGCTGCCAGACCTTTATCAAGGATCCGCCCTATCAGCACTATTATTTAACCTCTACATCCAGCCAATATGCAGCATCATAAAGGAACACAGGATAAAATACACAATCTATGCTGACGACATAATGATATACACACCAATCAACCTCGACAACCCAGACTACACCAAGATAGCAGAGTGTCTCATGCACATGAACAGCTAGTTTCAAGACAACAACCTGACCATAAACTACAGCAAGATCAAGGCACTAATCATCACACAAAACTCCGACTTCACCCCTCCTCTCAACATCAAAATAGACAACACAACCATACCCATACAACCAGAAGTGAAATACCTCGGAGTGTCACTGGACAAAGAACTGAACCTTCAGTCCCACATCAGCAGAACCACCAAAAATGCATACCACAGGATGAGACTAGTCCGACGCCTCAAGCCCCTCCTCTCCCAGGTACACTTCCGCAGTCTGTCAGGCACTAATAACCCCAATCCTAGACTTCTGCAACCCAATCTATCTTGGCCTAACAAAACAAACACTCAAGCCACTGCAATTGGCGCAAAACACAGTGGCGCGCATAATAGCTGGCACCACAAGACAAGAACACATCACACCCACTCTAAAAGATCTCCACTGGCTACCAATCAGCTCCCGCATCAGATACAAGACAGTCATAAACATATTCAAAATCAAAACAACAGTCATCAGCTTTCAGCCTACAACCACTCATACAACCCGACAGCAGCACAAGACCAAGGAGGATAGGCACATCCAACCGTGTCAACACACCAAAAGACTTCACCAAGGTACGCAAGGAAACCGAAAAACGAGAACATAAGAACATAAGATATGCCATACTGGGTCAGACCAAGGTCCATCAAGCCCAGTATTCTGTTTCCAACCGTGGCCAATCTAGGTCATATGTACCTAGCAGTTTCCCCAAGGGACACAGTTCCACAATGCTTGTATTGGTTCAAGCACTGATATCCTAGGTCCCTTCTTAATAATGGTTTATGGACCTTTCCTCCAGGAACTTGTCCAAACCTTTTTTAAACCCAGCTACATTAACAGCCTTTACTACATCCTCTGGTAACAAATTCCAGAGTTTGATTACACATTGAATGAAAAAATATTTTCTTTTATTAGTCTTAAATAGTTTACCCTGTAGCTTCATTGCATGTCCCCTAGTCTTTCTATATTCTGATAAGGTAAACAATCGATCTACGTTTACCCGTTCCACTCCGTTCATTAATTTATAGACTTCTATCATATCTCCCCTCAGCCGTCTCTTTTCCAGGTTAAAGAGCCCTAACCTTTTTAGCCTTTCTTCATAGGAGTATCCTTCCATCCCCTTTACCATTTTCATGGCTCTTCTCTGAACTTTTTCTAAAATCGCTATATCCTTTTTAAGATACGGCGACCAGAATTGCACACAATATTCAAGGTGCGGTCTCACCATGGAACGATATAGAGGCATTATAATATCTTTTGTTTTATTTTCCATTCCTTTCCTTATCATACCTAGCATTCTATTTGCTCTCTTGGCCGCCGCTGCACACTATCAAAGGCGGCACCAACAATTTGGAATGCCCTCCCTGATGAACTATGGTCAACAATAGACATTAAGGACTTTAGGAAACTGCTCAAGACGACCCTCTTCATAGATAACTATGGTGACGTCGCTTAAACTGTGCAACAGACAATACCCCAGCTCAAACAACCCCCCCCTCTTGACACGTAAATAGTATTGAAGTTATGTCCTGATGTACATAGTATTGTATATAGCGCACGTTGTAAATAGCTCACCAATAATCAACGACCCTCTACACACACACACATTCACTGTTCAATGCATGTGCACACTAGACACAGTATTTTGTTGATTGTTTGCTGTGTAGACCGCCTTGATTGTAGGAGAAGGCGGTATAGAAATCCGTTTAAATAAATAAATCCTGAAGGAAGGAAAGAATCTGCGGAATAGAAGCCCTTAATGCCAACACGTGCTTCTCCGTGCACCACGATTCAAAAATACGCCAAACTCGAATATCGGCCATTGAAGTTGATTGATGCTGAGATCTCAACAAAGTCGAAATGACTGCCAAAGAGTAACCTTTGGACCGTCAACCTTGCCCTTTGAAGAGCCACGCCGTAAGCGAAAACCGATCCACTTACGGCATATTCAGTGGGCCCTGTAGCAGCAGATCGTTCATGACTGGTAATTTCCATGGAGGTTCCACCAGAAGATGCACTAGGTCAGCATACCATGGCCTTCTTGGCCAGTCTGGTGCAATTAGTATCACGAGACCCTTGTGCCTCTATGCATTGCAGCACTCCGCCGTTCAACACCCACGGTGGAAACACGTACAGGAGCTGATCCTCCGGCCATCTTTGAATCAGGGCATCCAAGCCCTCCGACATCCTTTCTCTCCTTCTGCTGTAAAATCTTTCCGCCTTTGCCGACTCGAATGTCGCCATTAGGTCCATGACCAGAGGGGCCCCCAGCGACGTACTAAAAACACAAACACCTCCTGGCGCAGCACCCACTCTCCTGGATCCACCTTGACTCTGCTCAAAAAATCGGTCATCACATTGTCCACTCCCACCACGTGCGCTGCCGATAACGCTTCCAGGTGCAATTCGGCCCAACCAAGAAGCTTTTCGGTCTCTTCTTCGAGAGCCATGCTGGACGTGCCCCCCTTGACGATTGATATAGGCCATTGCTGTGGCACTGTCCGACATTACCCGAATCGCTTTGCCTTGTACTAACTGCCAAAACTCGCGTAGGGCTAGAGTGACCACCTGTAATTCTAACCTGTTGATCGACCATTTCTTCTCCATTTCGTTCCACTGACCTTGGGCAAACTGCCTTTCGAAGTGCGCCCCCCAGCCGAACAGACTTACAGCCGTTGTCAGCGGTCTCCAATCCGGCGACTGCAATGGTACTCCCTTTTCTAAACAACCTGGAGCCAGCCACCACTGTAAGGACTGCCTTGCCCGCAACAGACAGATCAGCTGCTGGGACAACTGATCTGACTGATGCGACCATCTCCTGAGGAGCGCTCTCTGCAACGGTCGCATGTGCGCTCTTGCCCACGGTACCAACTCTAGTGCGGCTGCCATTGTTCCCAACAGCTGCAAATACTGTCATGCCGACGGAGCCTCTTTTCCCCAAGAAATCTCGCACCAGCTGTCTTAGTCGTAGGGCCCTAGAGTGTGGGAGAAACACCCTACCCCTCTTTGTGTCGAAGCGGGCCCCCAAGTACTCCAACTCCTGTGAAGACTGGAACTTGCTCTTCTCCACATTCACTACCCATCCTAAACTCTGCAGAAACTGTACCACCCGGAGGGTAACCTTCTCGCTTTCGCTCTTCGACTTTGCTCGAATCAACCAATCGTCCAGATAAGGGTGTACCAATACCCATTCCCTGCGCAATGCCGCCGCCACCACCACCATCACCTTGGTGAAGGTGCGCGGCGCAGTTGCCGAACCGAACAGCAATGCCTGGAACTGAAAATGTCCCATGGGGACTGCAAAACGCAGGTACTGTTGGTGTTCCAATCAGATCGGTATATGCAGATATGCCTCCGAGAGATCCAGCGAGGTGAGAAATTCTCGCTGTCTGACCGCTACTATGACCGATCTCAGCGTTTCATGCGAAAGTGCGACACTCTGAGACACCGGTTTACACTCTTGAGGTCTAGAATTGGCCTTAACGAGCCCTCCTTTTTTGGCACCACAAAGTATACTTAGTATCAACCGGAACCGCACTGGTCTACCGGAACTGGTACTACTGCCTGGAGAGCTAGCAGCCTTTCCAAAGTCTCTCGAACTGCTTGCAGCCTTGACTTTGTTCGGCATGGAGATAGAACAAACACTTCTCGCACTGGGCGTTGGAATTCTAGGGCGTAACCTCTCTGAATGACCTCCAACACCCATTGATCTGATGTGATTCGGGCCCAGGCCAAATAAAAATCCCTTAGTCGACCCCCCCCACGGGTACTAATCCTGCCTGGGCCCCCCTCGCTTCATTGCGACTTCTTGAGGTTCGAGGAAGAGGAGGCTCCAAAACCTCTAACCGCTCCTCTGAACCCTCGAAACCCCTGGGACCTGTAATTAAAACGCCCTCTTAACTGACCGAACCTCGCCGGTCGAAATCTCTGAATTTCTCTGTGCTGGCTCCTAGAAGGTGCTAGCAGACGACCCTGCTTCTGCTTATCCTCCGGCAGCCTACCCCCTTTAGACTCTTCTAGGTTCTTAAACAACTTTTCCAAATCCTCCCCAAAAAGGAGTTTACCTCAAAAAGGGAGTTTAGCTAACCTTGCCTTAGAAGCACAGTCTGCTGCCCAGTTACGCAGCCATAGATATCTGCGCGCCGCTACCACTGACGCCATGCTCTTCGCAAGACCGTGAATGAGGTCATATTGTAGATCTGCCAAATAAGCTGCCCCCGATTCCATTCTGGCCGCTTCTTCAACTGCCTCAGCTTCCTGGTCCCCCTTCATCCTTTGGGACCAACGCAGACACGCCCTTGCCACCCACGCTCCGCAAATGGAAGCATGCATGGAAACCGCATTGACCTCAAAGATTTGCTTTAACAAACTATCTAAATGCCTATCCTGCGCATCCTTAAGGGCGGAACTGGCCTTCACAGGGATCGTCGTCTTTTTAGTAAATGCCAACACCGCTGCATCTACCTTGGGAGATTTGAAAAGGTCCCTAACCGGTTCCTTCAGCGAGTAAAGGCGCGACATCACTCTAGAGCCTTTCATCCCCGCCTCTGGCATGTCCCATTCTTCCTGAATCATTTCTTTAAACACTCTATGGACTGGGAAGGCTCTCTGGGACTTCCGGACCACCTGCAACAGCGGATCCTCCAAAGCGGAATCCGCCGCCTGCTCTGCTGCTGGCATATTCAGCGCTTTCAGCGACTCCGAAATCAGAGCTGCCAACTCCTCCCGCTTGAAGACCCTAATAACCCGTGCTTGAACTTCTGGCTCTGCTATCTCGCCTTCCTCCAGGTCCATCTCCACGTCCGAACCATCCAAAACCTCCGACTGAACTTCCGACTCCACAGTCTGTTCTGTCTTGTCTGTCCCTAACCTAGGCTTTTTGCACTGAACGCTATCCGCTCCCCCTCCTAGGGGGGCCCCTGCGCACTTCCCTCTGAGCTATTCCTCTGCTTCCTCAGACCCCCGTTTCCCAATAGCCTGCTGAAGCAGTGCCATAAAGTCTTGGGAAAAAATTGCCGCCAGCGCCCCTGCAACAAATGCTGTGAACTGGCAGCCTCTGGTGCCGTGGAAGGTCTCGGAATAGGCTCCACAGGAGGCCAGCCAGGTGAAATGTGCTCAGGAGAGCCAGCAACTTTTTCTCTAAGAACCTGTCCTTCCGCTGTTTCTCCCCCTACAGCCGCTTCCTGCATACAGGCTCTACACACACCATCCTCCGAAATGGATCCTTTCTTGGCCCCACACATCATGCACTGAGGCCTAGAAGGCATAATGACAAAGCAGTCAAGTTCCAAAACAGAGACCAAAATTTAAAAGTTGTTTTTTTTTTTAACCTATGCGTCTTAAACAACACAGCCCAAGACTGCCCTTTCACCTAACCTGAGCAGCCCTCCACAATTGAACGTTTGCAATCAAAAAATTGAAGAAAAACTGAAGAAAAAGGCCCCTTCACCTTTTCCCGCGTGGCTCAGGCCTGCCTGCTCTCATCCGCCTGCCTCTCATCCGCGCCATCCCTCAGAGGCTGCACGCGGCCCGAGCCACGCCTGACTGCCGCACTCTCCACCGAGATTTGAAACCCCACCCCCCCCCCCCCCCGGATAACGCACTCAGTCCCGCTCACCTCGAGGGACGTCTCTGCCACTTCTTTTGCCTCAGTAAGCACTAGCGCGGCTCAGGGAGACCGGCAGTTTTCATTTCTCTCTGCCTCGCGTCTCACTCTCCTCTACGGCTCCTCACCCGATTCGCAGGTTCGGGAGCCGGAGGTCCCAACAAGCACTCCCGCACACTTCCCTGAGCATCGGCACCTGCAGGGAGGGGGGAGAGAGGGGGATAGCGTCAGCCTACAGCCCTGCTCAAAACATCCTGCCAGAGAGGTAACCTGCTTTCTCAATATGTTTTAAAAGAATATCAGCCTCTTTTTTTTCCAAACCAATTAATCTCAGATAAGCTCCACTAACTAACTAATCCTACATCTAATCAATCATTCCTCCAGTGAGCCCTGGACCTCTAGGCTCACGACTCCTCCAGCAGCTTGGAGACTGAGACTACTGGAGCAGGAGGGTGGACCCTGGACTACTTATACTGGTGACACCAAAAAGGGTGACATGCTCAGTCTCCAAGCTGCAGGAGGAGGTACTTAAACCCCAGAGGTCTGGGACTAGACTGGAGGGATGATAAGGAAGCATTATTCTCTATACAATAATATGAAAGTCCATACAGACTGTACGCCTATACTTACAAAGCTGAAACATTACCATTCCTGTAATCAACAGGTGCAAGGAACAAGCCTGAAAGTATTCAACAGCTATCTACAAACTTTTTTGTGAGAGGAAAGAAATTGTGTTAATTGCTGGGGGCAGCAGAAGAGTTAAACTGAAAAAAAATGAATTATAGGTTAATAATTGCAGTACATCAATTCCAATTTTTAAAAGAAATTGTCATTAAGAATCAAAACCCAAGACTACTAAATTGATTTATATACTAAATACCGTTTCAGGTTAACAGCATAACAGTAATCAACTTTTACATCCAAAAATGCTCTAAATAATTAGATTACATACACAAATTCCTCTCAATTATGCACCACTTGCCATTATCCCTCAATTAACTCTGTACCACTGCTCATCCCCTGTATCATCCTTGTATGACGCCTTTCTCAGGGCACTATTTTAAAAGAAATTAAAATAATGATAGAACTTTTAACACTAGCATGAGGTTCTACCTGTTCTAGGTAAGGGGGCATAAAGGCTAAATTGCATTAACAGCTTTAATACATGGCTCCAGACCTGGTGCAAACAAGAAGGATTCAGATTTATTGGCAACTGGGAAAACACATGGACCAACAAGAAACTATACTGTGCTGATGGACTACACCTCTCTGTCGAAGGGAAAAGAATCCTACATGAAAATTTCAGGCAGTATGTCGATTTGCATTTAAACTAGAAGAAGGGGGTGACGGACGGGGAAGGTCAAGTTCTGGACGTCACCACCTGCAAAAGCAGAATAACAGAAACAACCATGCTTTTAAACAACACATCAAAAGCAACTGGGAAGAAATGGGTAGAATAAAATCAAGGCAAAATACACACAAGCCAGTTAAATGCTGGAAAGCAATGAGCACAAATGTGCAAAGCTTAGCCAACAAACTTCCGGACCTGGAAACCCTAATGGTGGAAAAGGACTTGGACATTGTGGCCATTACAGAACCATGGTTTAATGAATCGCATGATTGGGATATAGCCATACCTGGCTATAATCTATTCAGAAGAGACAGAGAAAATGGAAAAGGGGGAGGAGTAGCCTTGTAAGTCAAAAGCAATATCAAAGCTACTGAAATGCAGGGTGCATAGGGAAAAGAAGAAGCGCTCTGGATCATGTTGGAAAGAGGAGATGGCACTGTCATCCATACTGCTGTAATCTACAGACCTCTAACTCAAATTGAAGAGAGAGATAAATTGATTATAGATATTGCCAAGATAGCAACAAAGGGGGAAACGCACATTTTGGGTGACTTTAATCTACCCAATGTGGATTGGATTACTCCTTCTGCAAATCTGGAGAGAAGCAAAAAAATTGTGGACACTATCCAAGATGCATTACTTAGACAAATGGTGATGGAACCAACCAGGGAAAGCTCAACGCTGGATTTGGTGCTCACCCAACAGTGATAGTGTGTCTAATGTCTGGGTGAGTGAACCTGTGAGCAATAGTGATCATCACAAGGTGTGGTTTGAGATAAAAGCCAAGGTGCAATCCAACCATAGCAAGCTCAAAGTCCTAAACTTCAAAAACACTGACTTCAATAAAATGGCCGAGTACCTAAAGGAGGCGATGACAGGGTGGAAGGGGATAAGGGAAGTGGAATTACAATGGGCTAAACTAAAAGGGGCAACAGATAAATATGTAAGAAAAGTAAATAAAAACAAGAGGAGAAGGAAACCTATTTGGTTTTCCAAAGAAGTGGCTGCTCAAATAAGGGCAAAAAACACAGCTTTCACAAAATTCAAAAGCTTGCCAACAGAAGAACACAGAAATGAATACAGGATCAAACTCAAGGAGACAAAAAGAGAAATAAGGATAGCAAAATCAAAGGCAGAGGAAAAAATGCTAAAGATGTTAAGTGCGGCGACAAAACTTTCTTCAGGTATATTCGGGAAAGGAAGATCAGAGGTGGAATTGCAGGACTCAGAAGTGCTGGAAACGGACTCATGGAAAATGACATTGATAAAGCGAAATTACTAAACAAATACTTCTGCTCTGTTTTTACTAAAGAAAATCCTGGAGAAGGACCATCTGTGACTCCCAAATATAAAAATGGGAATGAGGTAGATACCACACCATTCAGAGAGGATGAGGTTTTAGAACAACTTGCAAAACTGAAAGTGGACAAGGCCATGGGACCGGATGGGATACATCCCAGGATACTGAAAGAGCTCAGAGAGGTTCTTGCAGGGCCGTTAAAGGATGTTTTCAACAGAACCTTGGAAACAGGAGAGGTTCCTCAGGACTGTAGAATGGCTGATGTCATACTTCTACACAAAAGTGGTGACAGGGAAGAAGTGTCAAACTACAGGCCCGTGAGCCTTACCTCGGTGGCGGGAAAAGTAATGGAGACGCTCCTGAAAGAGCGAATAGTGAACTTTCTTAAAAACAGCAGGTTACATGATCCGAGGCAACATGGTTTTACCGAGGGACGATCTTGCCAGACAAATCTCATTGAGTTCTTTGACTGGGTGACCAGAGAACTGGATCAAGGACACGTGATGGATGTCATCTACCTGGATTTCAGCAAAGCCTTTGATACTGTCCCTCATAGGAGGCTTATCAATAAACTCAGTAGTTTGGAGATGGGTCCCAAGGTGGTAAACTGGATAGAAATTGGTTGACTGACAGATGACAGAAGGTGATGATAAATGGAGCTCACTCAGATGAAAGGAAGGTGATTAGCAGGGTGCCTCAGGGTTCGGTCCTAGGTCCGGCACTGTTCAATGTATTTGTAAGTGATATTGTTTTATTTATTTATTTATTTAACAACTATTTCTATACTGCTCTTTCACAAGTATCAAGTGCGGTTTACAATGAACAGTGTGTTGTATGGTATGGATAGTATCATACCAAGTCATTTTACATAGAACAGATGAACTAGATACAGATAACGGTATAAATTTAAACAGTAAATTATTAAACTATTATAACATATATACATAGTAAATATATACAAATTGTATCATATATCGCGTGTGGTTGTATACTTTATGTAGGCTTCAGGCACGTGGGTATATGTTGTTTGAATTGTAGTAGTTAACCTGCGTCTCTTTGTGTCGTCTGGCCAGTCTCTGATCCTTGGTTGTAATGCAATGAGAATAAATGGGTTTTCAGTTTTTTTCTAAATTCCTTTATGTCTGATAGTGAGCGAATGTTGTCAGGAAGGTTATTCCAGAGGATAGGAGCTGAGTGTGAGAATGCTCTCATGTTGGTTTGTTTTTTTGCTTTTGTGTAGTCTTTTGGTACTGCTATAGTGTTAGTGTTTCTACTTCTTTGTGATCTTTTATCTATTTCTATCTTGATGAGTGTATTGAGTATAGTTGGCGCTAAGTTATTTATTAGTTTAAATGTTGTAAGTAATATCTTATATTTTATTCTGCTGTGGATAGGTAGCCAATGGAGTTCGGCTAATGTCGGTGTGATATGTTCAATTGAGCTTATATTCATTATTATCCTTGCTGCGATGTTCTGAGTTAGTTGTAATTTTTTAATATTTTGCTTTGTGATGCCATTAAGGATTAGATTTGCAAAATCAAAGTGTGGGGTGATGATGGCTTGTATTATGGTTATGAAGTCTTGTAAGTGGATTAATGGTCTTAGTTGTTTCAAGGTCTTAAGTTTGTAGTGTATGTTTTTTGTTAGATATTTTATGTGAGAATCCATGTTAAGTTTATTGTCAAGTATCACACCCAGGTATTTTATTTCTTTTTTTATGTTGATCTCATGGTTATCAAGTGTGATGGTGCTTGGGGGTGTGTATGTTTGGTTTTTAATAATATATAGAACGTCAGTTTTTGCGAAATTAATGTGTAAGTTCTGTTCATTGAGCCATATTGTTAGTTCTTTAAAGCACTCTGTTATCTGTTGTAGTGGAGGGTGTGGGATTTTAAATGGTAGGTAGAACATTATATCGTCAGCTTAGATATGATAATGAACGCTATGACGTTTAAAGATATTGCTGACTGGTTGTAAGTAAATGTTAAACATTGCTGAAGGACTGAATGAAAAAGTCTGTCTTTTTGCAGATGACACGAAAATTTGCAACAGAGTGGATTCCCCCGAGGGAGTGCTTAACATGAGGAGGGATCTGCAAAAGCTGGAGGCATGGTCTGATGCTTGGCAATTAAGATTTAATGCGAAGAAGTACAGTGTCATGCACTTGGGTAGCAGAAATCCAAGGGAAATGTACACAAAAGGGGGCGAGAGGTTGGTGTGCACGGAGCAGGAGAAAGACCTCGGTGTGATTATTTCTGTAGATCTCAAGGTGGCAAAACAGTGCAACAAGGCGGTGGCAAAAGCCAGGAGGATGTTGGGCTGCATTCGAAGAGGAATTACCAGCAGAAAGGAAGGGGTACTAGTACCACTGTGTAAGTCTCTGGTGAGGCCTCACTTGGAGTACTGTGTTCAGTTTTGGCGACCGTATCTTGCAAAGGATGTAAAAAGAATGGAAGCTGTTCAGAGGAAGGCGACCAAAATGATTTGGAGCCTGCGTCAGAAGCCTTATGAGGAGAGACTTGATGACCTAAATATGTACACTTTGGAGGAGAGGATGGATAGAGGAGATATGATTCAGACCTTTAAATACTTAAAGAGAAATAATGAACAAACAAACCTCTTACAGAGACAGGGAAGCTGTAAAACTAGAGGGCATAACATGAAGCTGCAAGGTGGTAAATTGAAAGGCAATGTCTGGAAATACTTTTTTACTGAAAGGGTGGTGGATGCTTGGAATGCCCTCCCAATGCAGGTGGTGGGGACAAACAGTGATGGAATTCAAAGTGGCCTGGGACAGACACTGTGGATCACTTTACAGCAACAAGATTAAATCAAAATAAACTGAACCATCTAATTTCTCAACAAATAGGGGTGTCCTACATGGAGCGATGGGGGGAGGAGCGGTGTGTTCACCCCTAAACAAACAAAAAATCAAAGATATGGGGAGGGGTGAAGACATGGGGAGGGATGCACCTGCTCCTGGTGGGTGCACCACTAAGCAAAGACATGGGTAGGGATGCACCTACTCCCTAAAAGACATGGGAAGGGGTGCACCTACTCCTGTCATATTTCTGGGCAGACTAGATGGACCATACTGGTCTTTATCTGCTGTCATTTACTATGTTACTATAATGCAGTAATAAAGCAAGATAAAAATATTTATTTTATGTACTTTATATAACACCTTCCTGTAAAAACAAATCCAAAGTGATTTACAACAAACACATAAAACAAAACTAGGTTCTCTTACCTGTGTCTGTGGAGGAATACCATTTCCAGATGTGGAGGCATTTGTAGTAAATAATGGATAGGTAAACTGCAGGGCAGTAGTAGCAGCAGTGGCTTTATTTTTCACTAAGGTAGTACATTTGTTCTGCTGATGATGGAGAGGGACACCCATCAATTCTGATGGATGACGGATGAGTGTTACCAAGCTACAAAATAAAATAAAACAACACTGCTACTCACAAGTGACGCACAACATTTCTACACTCCTTAGCAGGCTTACCCTCACAAAATATGTGCCTCAGCTATGTATCTGTATTAGTTAAAAACAATATTTTGTATAATGCAATAGTTTTCATTCAGAAAGTCAAAAAGAGAAAAAAAATAGACACTAGTCCTTATTAAGGATTCCAGAAATACCTATACAGCATCATAAAGAGCAAAGAATTGTAGCTGCTCTATTTCCACTTGGTACATGGAAATAGAGGTCAAACAACTTGTTGATGGTAGTCCACAAAAATATACCATTTACACCAGGGATCATTTTTAAAAGTCGTAGTCGTGATTTAGAGATCTGAAAACATGTATGTAAAGTCTAAACCACGAAAACATCCCCAGAGCCATTTTACACACTGCTTTTTAGGACATCTCTGCTGCAGGGATGTTTAAGTAGCCAGGGAGCATGGCAGAAACATGTGTAGGGCAGTGCAATGGACTTAGACGTCCCCACCCAATTTCAGAAATGTCAGGGGACATCTGCAACCCTGTTCATGTTTACACTTGCTCCAGGCATGAATAGGCATCAAGAAAGTGCTTGTTTTGGCCACAAAACACCCAGAGGGTGTAGAGAAAATTGTACTCCACCATCCCTAGTGCTCTCCACAATCACAATGACAGCAGCAGTGGGAGCTGAACACTGGCTTTCCAGGTCCTAAGTCCAATACTCTAACCATTAAACTATTCCTTGATGTCCCTGGTCTGGAGAACTATTCTGGGGATGTCTATGTAGACAGCCCCCACAGACATCCATATCAGGCACGGCCAAATTTGTGAAATTGTACCTTAACTTAGATGTGCCTGCTTCCCTCTCCCCTCCCCAAACATTCTGGCTTGGATGACCCAAATTGCACTTGGACGTCATTTGTAAAATGCGCCTTACCTTGTTTATTGACCCTAAGTCTGTCAGCAAAATTGCTGCTGCCTCTAACATGCACTAATCATAGCACTTCATTTTGGTAAAAAAACATGTAATGGTACTAATTAAACTAGTTTCTAAGAGGAGATTATGTACAGGTCTTTGGTATCCATTTCTGAAGGTAAATTAAGTGGAGGCCATCTAGAGAAGAGCTACCAAAATGGTGCAAGGTCTGCACCAGAACGCCTCAAAGATCAGAATAAAAGCTCATAAGTAAGTAAATCCTAGAAGAGAGATGAGACAGCGGATATATAATTGAGACACAGATGTTTCTATCAGATCTCTAAGGAAAAAAGGGGACTATTGCAGTTGATATGGAAGGGCAGACTAGATAGAAATATGATGGCAGAAAAAGATCTTATGGCCTATGTTTATGTTTCTAGATATGTCTGAAAGATATTAATGTACAAGAGCAAAAGGAAATTCTAGAAAATGTAATAGGATTCAGAAGGTAGATTCAGGAACTACATCAGGAATTTGCCTTTTATGAAGAGTATGGTGGATATATGGAACACCGTTCCACAGAAAGTGGTAGAGGCTAAGTAATGGACTTCAGGAAACTGCGAGATAGACAAAAAAAAGGATCAGAACCACTAATGAGCAGCTGGATCTATTTAATAGGCTGTAGTCTATGCCAGCCTTCATCAATATCGGTTAAAAAAAATTTGTAAGCCATACAAAACACTGCAGTTTGTGCTCTTTCCCACACTCATAAATTCAATCACATTATCCCCCTCCTCATACACCATCATTGGCTACCCCATGCCCAACAATACCAGTTCAAAATCCTCTCACCCATAAAGCACTGGCAGGAGAAGCCCCACTTTACCTCTCCACCCTTATTACCCCCCCCCTGCTGCTTACAGGCCCTCCGTGACAACGGTCCCTCTCCTTCTCACCAAGCTTGAAAATACGTGCCGTTCTGCTTTTTTTTTCCCCTGGCTCCATCCCTTTTGAACTGCCTTCCCTCCCGCATTCGGCTGGAACCCTCCCTCTCCAAATTTAAATCCCTTCTAAAAACTTACCTTTTTAAGCAGGCCTTCAGCCTGACCACCCCCTAGGTTGCAGCCACTACAGATGCTATGGAGTCATAGCATTTCTCTACTCTGAATATGTAGCTTGACTGTCTTTACTACTTCCTGTCTTTACTATTGTCCCGTCTTCTTTCCTATCATATATCGTAGTCCCTTTCATATTGTCTTTTATATTATGTCTTTGCTTTTATCTTGTAAACCGCCCTGTATGCCTCACAAAGGGTGGTATATCAAATAACAAATAAATGATGAGTAACAACTGATAGCTGGATGCGTTTGGCAGTTTATGCACACCTCCTATTGACCAAATTAAAGTGGCAAGTTGGTGCTGCATGCTATTGCTGCCAGCGCCACCATCTGTAAAAGGAAAAAGGGCCTGAGAGACCAGATAAATGGCCATTTAGATTATTGTGAGTGCACAACAAATATTTTACCCACAAAAGTGAAAAGTCTACATAACAATAAGTTGCGGTAATAACAATTAATAATTATTTAAAGTTTGTCTTGTATTATTCAAATTTTGTTAACAAAAGCAATGTATTCCTAAATAAATAACAAGGAAGCGAGATCACATTCAAAGCAGCGTGTAAGATGGCTGAATCACTGCAGTATTCAATCAAATGAGTTCTTCCAAGTAAACATATATATATATATATATATATATGAATGAATAAATTAGCACATATATATGGTGTAGGATTACTGTGGAACCTTGTGGTAGGAAATAGAAAAAAGAAATGTCAAGATTGTTTAATATGAACATGAAAAAATTCTAAATTCTATTGTTTTTTTTCCCCCCAGTGTCATCACAAGCTGGCAACTGGCCTCAAACCAGATTTTATGGTTGCCTTCACTCGGGTGAGAAACATCAGGGACCGGGTTGTTCATACAATATCTTTAGTGGATAGTCTTCCCACTCCCTCTGGCCATTTCCCCTGTTCTCCTAACTTTTGTGACACAACTTTGAAGGGGGAATCCTGGCGTGATCCCTAATGTCCACCTCTTATTCTACATGCTAGCACACAACATACACGACATTTTATGTCGTTTACCTCTTGATCTGCCCATGCCTGTTATTATATGTAGGTAGGGCAACACTTTCAATTAAAACACAGCCTGGAGAACATTGATCACATTTGAAAAGCAAGATATTTACAGCACCAATTGTATCCACTGTCTGGAGAAACAACATAGTTTTGAACAACTCAAATGGTGGGTGACTATGTTCTGTTGGATCCTCGGGGGAGTGGGGTGATAGAGAATCCCATTTACAATATCAGGAACAGTGTTGGATTTTTTCCTTAAACTCTATCCACCCTACTGGCTTAAACCTTGAGATTGACTGGTAGAGCCTCATTTGGCCACTTACATTTTTTGTATAATTTTGTCTGGAGTATATACACTTTCCTTTTTGAGCAAGATTGACAATTGGAGTGTTTTAGATAATCGTATGTTAGTGATGTCTCTTTCCCTATACCGCACTTTGAATCATGACTTGAGTTCTAAGACTTGCTTTTGAAAAAGCCTGATGCAGAGCTCTTAGAAATGTGTACGGAGCTCGAAACAGTCTGTGTCGTTTTTGGATTTACACTGGGCTATTGCCATTGGTATCTTCTCCAAAAATCTTTGAGGAAAGGGCTTTTGTGTCCAGAAGCTAAGATCTTGTGGTTCACTTGGTGGTGTTTCACAGTTCGACGCCTTGTATGGTGCTACTAATAAAGAATAAATAGGAACTTTTGTTACACGAGTGGCATGTAGCCACTCGATACAAGGATTTCAACAAAAAACAGGTTCACTATCCTTTTGAATTATATGCTCTCTCTTTGTTAAGATGTTCTAGCTTAATTTTTGCGGGATTGTTTCAGCGAGCTAGAGTATTCTGTAATTATAATATACTGTAATTTTGGGTTAGAAGGCTGGCATAAAAACATAAAATATGCTATACTGGGTCAGACCAAAGTCCATCAAGCCCAGTATCCTGTTTCCAACAGTGGCCAATCTAGATCACAAGAACCTAGCAGTTTCCTCAGAAGACACAGGTTCCACAATGCTTGCATTGGGACAAGCATGGATTTCCTGGGTCCCCTTTAATAATGGCTTATGGACCTTTCCTCCAGGAACTTATCCAAACCTTTTTTAAACACAGCTACACTAACAGCTTTTACTACATCCTCCAGTAACAAATTCCAGAGTTTGATTACACATTAAGTGAAAAAATATTTTCTCTTGTTAGTCTTATATGGGTTACACTGTAGCTTCTTTGCATATCCCCTAGTCTTTCTACATTTTGATGGTGTAAACAATCAATATGTTTACCCGATCTACTCTTCATTAATTTATAGACCTCTTTTATATCCCCCCCCCCTCAGTCATCTCTTTTCCAGGTTGAAGAACCCTAACCTTTTTAGCCTCGCCTCATAGGGGTATCCTTCCATTCCCTTTACTATTTTGGAGGCTCTTCTCTGTACCTTTTCTAATTCTGCTATATCCTTTTTAAGATACAGCGACCAGAACTGCACACAATATTCGAGGTGCAGTCACACCATGGAACAATACAGAGGCATTATAACATACTTTGTTTTATTCTCCATTCCTTTCCTTATTTATTTATTGAACAATCACTTATATATTGCACTTTCCCATGGATCAGGTGCGGTTTACAAAGAACAGGTTAATGGACAGAGCAAAGGTCTGTTTTTTTACAAAGAACATCCGTAAACTATGTACAATAGGCCAGAGCCTTATGAGTCCTAGCATGCTATTTGCTTTCTTGGCCACTGCTCTACACTGGGTAGAGGGTGTCAACATGTTATCCGTGATAACACCTACATCTTTTTCCTGGGGGGTGGTTCCTAATGTGGAACCTTGCATCACGTAACCATAGTTTGGATTGTTCTTGCCTAGGTAAATTAATGTGGACAAGTACAAAGTTAATTTCATCTGCCATTGGGATGTCCAGTCTTCCAAATTATCAAGATCTTCTTGAAATTTTCCACAATCCTCATGGGTTTTAACAACTTTGAATTGTTTTGTGTCATCTGCAAATTTAATAACCTCACTCGTTATTCATAAAATGACCTGGAAATGGGAATATGTTAAAAAGCAGCAGACCCAGCAGGGATCCCTGGGGTACTCCACTATTCACCTTTCTCCATTGGGAAAATTGGGCATTTAGCCCTACCTTCTGCTTTCTATCTTTTAACCAGTTCCTGATCTTGCAGGAGAAGCTATTACCCCTCCAGGGGGGCTACTCTTAACTGTCTCTTGCATTTATGGTGACCTTTGTTCATGTTTCCCAATTTGTCTCATCCGGAGCTCTGTGGAAAACCCTGCCTGGTTTTTTGCCTTGTGAGTCTATTAACAATTACGTTACAGTCACAACAAACTTATTTTGCTATGTTTTTGTACCAGAAATTGCATGTATACAACCAAAAACATTTACCAAGCCTGATCCAGATCCTGCTTGTCCAATTAGTGATCATCAATAACTGGACAACTAGGATCTGGATTAGGCTTGGTAAATTTCTCTAGATAGTAACACTATAGAATGAAGTAGTAGTACTAGGCATAAGCAGCCCAAAGCAGCTTACAAGACAAACAGGGGCTTAGAATAAATCATAGGGGAAATGATTATGAGTGGGGACAGGAGAATAAGAATTTCAGGATCCAAAAGCAGCCCGTCTCTCATGGATAGTATACTTAAAGACTGATTCACTGATTAAGCAAACAAGAACATGGCAAAAGTCGTCTTTGGACAAAGTATCTATAGCAGGAGACAGATTCACAAGGCAAAATAAAAAACCCAGGAAGAATTTTGAACAGGGTCCCAGACCAGACAAACCTTGGGCCAATCAGGAAACAGGAATTAAGATCACCAGAAATATAAGACAGTTAAGAAAAGGGTAGCTTGCCTTCTAACACAAAGGTCAGTGCTTTGAGGCCAGCCTTTGACAGAGTGTGGTGGGGGGGGGGGGGGGGGAGGGTGTTGAGGAGTGGAAAAAGCTTTTTGTGGGCGGTTTGTTTTTAATTTGAAATCTTTAGAACCTTTTAGCTATGTGTTTTTTGTTTGGGCAGCTACCTCTTTAATAAAATGGCCCTGAAATGAAAATGTATTAAAACAAACAAAATTAAATTTGCTTGCACATCCCTAATGTAGAGTATAAACTAAAAAGGGTAATCTTGCATGCTAGGTTGCCCAGGAGAGTGTAATGCAAATGAGGAATGGGGAAAAAAAGCCCATACAAAATTGTCCTGGATGGAGGTGATATTAGTCTTAGCCATAGAGAAGAGAATTTTTAAATAGAAAGAAACAAGGTCCATAAAAATTTTAAAAACAAACAAACACAAAAAAAAACCCTACAAACCCAATGAACCCACTGGTTGTAAAGTGATTTTATTAGAGGCGAGTAACCCAAATTCAAGGAAACTATGAAAAAATGCTTTTGATAATTTTAAGTCATTCTAAACTGTATTCACAGCAGTGAAACACTATTTTTATTGAAGTGTTATATTAATACATTACAGAAAAATAACAAACAGAACTGCTATTACTGTTAAAAGTAAAGTGGTTCAAGTTTTAATCATGGCTCCAAATTTCAATACTCCGATAGGCAAAACAAATCAACTGCAACTGATTTAATGAGCCTTTTGCAGCTTCACTGTACCCACTATATGCACTGCTAGTGGCAAGATCAACCACTTTACAATATTCTTCCAGATAGTAATTAAAGGAATTTGGAGCCATGATTAAAAAAAACTTTAACCACTTTCTAACAATAGCAATTAAAATGCTGGAGTGCTCCAACTACATTTCAGAATACCTTAAAATTATTGAAGC
Source organism: Ichthyophis bannanicus (assembly GCA_033557465.1). Lineage (NCBI taxonomy): Eukaryota > Metazoa > Chordata > Amphibia > Gymnophiona > Ichthyophiidae > Ichthyophis > Ichthyophis bannanicus. The sequence goes on from CM066049.1 coordinate 127,885,348, forward strand.
TATTTTTCCTGTAGATTCTTTGCTTTTGGATTACCCTCCTCTAATATAATCACCTAGTCTTTTTTCTGTCATGATCTATGTAATTATATTACCATCACATAAAGAAGCATAACAGAAAATGAAAGTAATGAACTTGTTATATTCTGCCCTCATAAATCAAACGGTTGACAAAATATGAACATCTTTCTAACAAATAGCTGTACAGTGCAATGCTAGGAATTTTAGATACAGAATATGCAGAACCACACATTTCGGCTGAACAGGGTTATTCATAAGACTGAATTTACCTGTTGTAAATTTTATGTAAATGTTTGATTTCCCGTTTTAATAACGTACTACACATATTTTAAAATAAAAGATGATTTAGAAACACACTTGTTAAGGGTGACTCCGGACTCTTGGGGCTCTTGACATCTGGGGATTTCTGATTGGATGCTGTTGAATCTATCTTCTAGTCGAACACGGACTGCAGATTTTGTTCTTGGTTCCGAAGCTGGTGCCAAATTTTCACTGGTAACATTTTCCTTATTCAGTCCACTATTTTCACAGTTTTTGACCCTTATGACATTATGTCCTGTGGCATCACCAGAGCTACTGTTAGGTGTTTTATTCACCTGATTAGCAGCATTTACAGGTAAATTAGATTCACTAAGTAACATCATTCTGAGCTCTTGAAAGTCTATGTGTCCCAGGCACTGGTTGGAACCCATGAAACTGCCCTCTGGAGCCAGGGCCGACTGGCAGATAACTGGGTGCACTGCCTGGTTTCCAGGGTTGCTCGCCGTATAACTCGCTTGATTTGCATTAGCTGACGATTGGTACTGGGGCAGATTTGTAGGGTTACTAGCAGAGAAGAAGGTGGAATTCAGTCTTGCTTCCATTTCGCCTTCATTGGCTTGTGCCTCCATGTGGGAATAAAGAATGTGCTGGAGCTGGGTGTACTCGATCTCGGTCATCTCCACGAGGCTGAGGTCTGTGGTGGTGAAACTCAGGCCTTGCTCATTGAACGAAGCCTCACTCGGACCTTCAGCCCCAGCAGGAGTTGGCTCTGAGGAAACAGATGCCTGAGGTGTTGAGGTTTTGGGCTCAGTTTGAGTGGAACCTGACATAACGTCACCCAAAAAGTAAAAAAAATAAAAAATAAAGAAAAAAAAAAATAAAAACCGTCACCCGCCAATACCTTCTCTTAAGCCGACTAGAGACCTTCAGACTGCGAAAGGGAAGGGCCCCGGCGGGCAGCTTTGCCTACGCGCTGCGGCTGAGCAGGGGGAAGGGGGCCGCAGCGCTGCGCATCCTAAAGCCAAGGGCCGGGGCCCCTCCGCCCGACGCTGCAGCCCTCATCCTGGCAACGGGAGGGCGCCGGGGCTCCCGCTCAGCGTCCCGACCTTATCTGCTCATAAACCGGGTGATCGAGCACAAATCGGGCCGCTCCACAGCCGATCCTGCGAGGACGGGGCCCAGTCCGCGCACGCGCGTGCGCCTCCTAAAGGCCTGGAAAACTGACGCCCGCGCGCTCACGCCACGCCCGCCCGCGCGCAGCTTCGCTCCTCCTCCTCTCCTCCCGAGCCAAGGCGAAAGAGAACGGGGAACCCTCCCCTCCTTCGCCCCGCTGTGCCGCGAGGGAGGAGCGCAGAGGACCGACCACGGGCCTGCTCAGTGGGGCGCGACCCAATCCCGGGCTACGGCGACCGTTTGCCCCCACCTCCTCCCCAGGGAACCTCGCGCTGGAACCCACTGACGTCACCGCAGCCTTAGGCGGGAAGGCAGATAACGGTCTGGGGTGCCTCCGCCCATGACATCAGAGGATGCTTCCGACCGGTTGGGTGGCACCTACACCCAGGTGAGGCACGCCCCCCGCGCAAAGCATGCTGGGAGCTGGAGAGCCTGGACCAACAGGGCGTAGCTTAGGGCCCAGCGGTGACTGCCACGTGTACAAAGAGTCAGCAGTGTCCCCGCCCCACCTACTAGACTGCCACTGACCTTTGGATCATCATCGTCAAATATAAACTGTGCTGAGTCGAACACGTGCTGTGAAAATACTTGCAGCTTTGTTCCATTTTTAACATAGCCTGCTTCTTTCGTTTATAACAAACTGTACAGAACGTCTGCCACAGGCTCGTTTAAGAAGAATTTCCAAGCGCACCCATGCATGTATGTTACATCCTATGAAGTGCTGAGAGAAGCTCTCTTTGGCACAATGCAAGTGCTATGCCAAGCATTAACAGTAAATCTGAGAGACTGAGATTATACTCAACAGACCCTGGTTTAAGAGTGAGGTTCTCCTTGGACAAGCAGGATGTGTCAGCCACACATGGTGATGTCATCCGACGGCACCATGACGGAAGTGCTCTCTAGAGCTCAGAGCTTAATGAGCATGTGCGAGGTGGTCCCGGCACAGCCCACCCCTAGCCAGGCCAGTCTTTTTTCTTCCGCCTTGCCTCAAGATGGATTCCTTAGCTCTCCAAAAAAAACCCAAACAACTTAATTTCATAGAAGAAAAGAAGACACAAGAAGAATGCCAGGCTTTAAGAAGTAGCCGCAGGATGAACTCTACAGACACTCACCGGTGCTGCATCCGATGCCTTGGGGAATCCCACAATGTTGAGGACTGAACCAGTTGCTCCCGGATGTCCCCCAGGGCGAGGAAGTCCAGGGGACATGCTTTGAAGGACTTCCTCGCCTCTGCACCCGAAACCGATCCACCACAAGGAGCCTCCGGTCCAGAAGCAAGGGACTCCAGACCAGCAAAACAGAGACGGCCTTCCCCTACTCTGACTATTGCTCCGGCACGGGATGCGCCCTGCAGGGCCTCCATCCCCAGCTGTTCGGGACAGGGCTCCCGCGCCTTGCTGGCTCCTAGGATCTCTGCGGCGGCACGGGTATGTTCCCCTGCTTCAGCAGGTGTCTCTGGCATCCCCGGGCCCTTCTCCCCTCCACGCAGCTTTACTGCAAACAGAGAAGATGGCGCTGGCATCGTGGATCAACTCCGCTCTGCCTACTCCACGCTCTGCCCACTCAAAGCAGATTGGCTCCTCCAGCCGCGCCAACGCTGAGGCTTCGCGTCGGCGCAGGGATTCCCCTCCTCACTCCGGAGCCAGCCACACCGATGCAGAGGCTTCACGCCGGCACGGGGATTCCCCTCCTCGCTCCGAGACAGTGCAGCATGAGTCCTGCGCCAAAGGAGACCCCCCTCTGGCGTGGACGTAAGAGGCAGCGCAGTGACTCCAATGACAGCGCAGCTCGTACCAGCGGCAGCAGGAGTGAGAGGAGGCACAAGAAGAAGCACCACCGAGAGAGGGGCAGCACAGAACGGCGCACTCCCCGCCGTAAGAGGCATCGGGACAACTGCAGATATGCGACCTCCTCAGACAGTTCTCCCCCCAGAAGCCGCAAGAGACATGACTCCAGACAGCGCTGCTCCCGATCCAGCTCCTCTCCCCCAAGGAGGCACAGAAGACAGCACTCATCGGATGCTGGCACCTCTGCGGCGATCCTCCAGCTCCTAACGCGCCTCGTCAACCAGACTGCACACGATCATGCACCACGGCAGGGGCAGGAGCAGGAGCGGTCTCGCTCCAAGGATATAACAGAGTCACCCACAGCATCATCCAGTCTTCTGCGGCTTAGCCCCCCGCGGTCGCCCCCCAGGACATCTCCCTCACCGGAGCATGCTTTGACTTCTGGGGAGAGTGATGTCAAGGAAGCTGGCCTGGGTTCCTCCATCAACCAGTCCAAAAGCGTGGTAGGAGTGGAAAGACAGAGTCTTTATTCAGGCCGTGTTTCGTTACCCTTCGTCAGGGGTTTGTCAGGCACAAACTAAAAATACAAACACATAAATATTTAAAATTATAAAAGAACAGATTACTGATAGCACAATCCATAAATAAATAGGTAAAAAAACAATTCGAAGAACAACCAATAGCAAACAGCTCTTTAAAACTAAAATAAAATCTATCATGTACAAGTAAAGCAAAGAAAAAGAACAAATGTGCTCGAGAACTTAAAAAGGCATGTAACATATAAAGGCATAAATACCTCTGTTGAAGACCTTTGAAAACAGAAGGTCTTGTACCATGCTGTTATAAAACAACTATAAAACTGTGTATTCTGGAGAAAAACATAAATACAATGGTTAGAAAACAATTTGGTTAAGAAACAGTGTATTCAATTAATATAATGAATATAATAGAATAGTGGAACAAAGAGAGACGAAGAAATATAAAGAAGCATAATGGCTGACCATAAGTAACCCTTATATTGAAGGGAAATAGGGTGCAGGAGTGAGTCAGTAGGAGCAAAAAAAGGCCAAGAACAAATTATCATAAAATCTAATACTATTGGCATAAAAAAGGGGGTCATCTTGATGAATATCTTTTGAGGGACTGATATACCTGGGTTATAAATTAAACAGACATGAGACACCAAGCTTGTAGAAAAAGCAGAGCAATGTTTTCTGAGGCTGAACTCCATGGAAATGGTATAACTTTTAAAAAAAGGGGAAGTAGATTAACAATAGCAACCGTAATGGTGCAAACAGCACTGTCTTGAATAAGCAGTGTGCTACAGACATAAAAATCAAAAGCATGTGTGTGAATTGTAGAGTTAAAATATAATAGTGCCTAAAAACAGCATTGTAACTAACGGGAAAATTATGCTCTTCGGAAAACTTTAAAGGACAGACTTGAAAAAGGATTTCTGCTAGTTGTTACTGACGGTAACATGTTGCATCGTCTGAACAGGAAAATAATTGCTAATTATTTCAAATAACGCAATTAAAAATACCTTTCCTTCACTAGCAGCCGCTTACAACTGTAAAGAAAGCAGTGACTAAAAGACGCCCGCTCGTGCGCTTTAAAAAAAGAGACCGAGGGGGCGGAGTAAGTTCGAAAAACAGCGGGAAACCTTGAATGAATTAACTCTGCTAGATCAATCGTGGAAAAAGTTACTCAGAAGTCTAAGAATGTCCAAACAACTAAAAACTTGATGCCCTATATAATAAATATCTTTTAAAACCACATTAATAAAAACGGGGTGAGGCTTGCACATGTGGTCAAAAAATGAATTAAAACATGTACATGGATGGTGTACCAAATGCCGAATGATAGAATCATAGCGTAAATATGCAAAATTATATCATGTAGGTATTACTAATAAAAACAGATAATACAATTAATGAACAGTAAAAAAAGGGGGGTAAAAAATGAAATGTGTAAATTATAAAAGCATAAAAAATGAATAAATAAATAAAAACATAACAAAATAAGTTAATAAGGTCGTGGCTAAACAAATACTAATAATGATATTATTATTAAACCGGCAGATAAAGGAGGGGCGGTTGTAATCTTAGATAAAGAATATTATATAGCGAAAATGAATCGTCATTTGAATGATACTACCTTTTATCAGAGACTCGATGGAGATCCTACACAGAATCTCAAGAGGAGTATTGACAACCTAGTGATCTCAGCTTTTGAAATTGGATACATCAATGAAAAAGAGAAAACCTTTTTGATTGTGGACAAGACCATCATTCCCACTATATATATATATCATTCCTAAGGTCCATAAATCCCTAGAAGCACTGCCAGGTCGTCCCATTGTTTCAGCCATTGGCTCTCTTTTGGAGCCTTTCTCAAAATTCTTAGACTTATTATTACGTCCGTTCGTCCACAACATGTGGTTGTATGTTAGAGATTCAGCACATGTCATACAGATATTGTCTACCTTTGATTAATACAATTCTGATATTATTTTAGTAACACTTGACATTGAATCCCTATACACCAACGTACCTCAACTTGATGTACTTCACATTGTTGAACAATGTTTGCTCAAGAGGACAGTTCATAGACGTATGCTAACAGCGTTTTTGATCACCTTAGCAAGATTAGTCCTTTGTGAGAATTTCTTTTGCTTTAGGGACTTGTTTTATAAACAGATAAAGGGAGTCGCTATGGGGTCCTCTGTGGCCCCTGACATAGCGAATTTATATATGTTTCACTTTGAAGAAAGTTTTTTGAAGTCCCATCCTTTTAAGCTAAATATCGCCCTTTGGGTACGTTATATAGATGATATTTTAATTCTTTGGAAAGGCACGATAGATGAACTTACTCAATTTAATCAGTGGATAAACCAATTGGATGACAATCTGCGCTTTCAGATGACTTATGATTTGAATCGGACCCCTTTTTTGGATTTACTTATCAAGAAAGAAAATGATGGCTTTTCCACGACATTGTATAGAAAACCGACAGACCTAAACACTTTATTGCATTATAAGAGTTTTCACAATCCATCACTTAAAAAGAATCTACCGGTAAGCCAATTCCTAAGAGCAAAGAGGATTTGCACTAAACCCCTAGATTTTGAAATACAGGCTAACAAAATGAAAGAGAGATTTTTAGCAAGACAATATCCTATTTGTCACATTAATAAAGCGTACAAAAGAGCCCAAGAATCCTCTCGTGAGGACCTACTCAAAGTTAAAACACGGAATGACGATACAGGCATAGTTTGCCCTCTCCTATACTCCTCACAATCAAGCAGTATAATTAAGATATTACGCAAAGAGTGGCACCTAGTACAAACACTTCCAGCCTTTCAAGATTTAAAGCTAACTATTGCACATAAGCGCAATATTAACCTACAGAATCTTTTGGTTCCCTCAGCTTTTATGGAGGGGAAGTTTTTGTCCAAATTTAAAGGGCAATTTCAATGTAGTAAATGCTCCATGTGTTTAAACTCTTTACCAGTGCGGAACACTTTTATCCACCCTTTTACGCATCAAACGTTTTATGTCGATGATTTTGCCAACTGTGAAACAAAAACCGTATGCATAGTTCAATGCCCCTACAAAAGGTTATACGTAGGAAAAACTACTCATAGCATCAGAATTAGAATAGTTGAGCATAAGAGTTGTATAAAAAGAGGGCTAGTTGATAAACCTCTTGTTCAGCATTGGCAAGAAGCCAATCATAAAGTCATGGATTTGAAATTCTTTGTTATAAAGAAATTAAAAGCTAATTGGAGGGGCGGCGATATTAATAAAACTATTATGAGGCTTGAGCAGAGGTATATTTTTTTATTTGATACTTTGTTTATCTGTTTTCCTTTAGTTTTTAATTGTTGCACGACTATACATTTTATATATACATTAGTTTATTATTTTTTAATAGATTTTTTTACATAACAATTACATTTTTTGATTGTTTTGCTTTTGCAGCACATATTCATGTTACCTCTTTTTGAATCACAGGAGGCATTGCGTCCCATGTTGATGGACAGTATGGTTTCATGACTTTTAAGGATCATTTTTACATTTGTTTTTACATTTTTATTAGTATTCGTGTATATATTCGTTTAGCCATGACCTTATTAACTTATTTTGTTATGTTTATTTATTTATTCATTTTTTATGCTTTTATAATTTACACATTTCATTTTTTACCCCCCTTTTTTTACTGTTCATTAATTTTATTATCTGTTTTTATTAGTAGTACCTACTGTGACGGCGAAGGCCAGAAAGAGCATAAAAAAGAGGAGAGAAATACAGTGATTTTTCCAGAGAAGGGGAGAAAAACCAGAAAATCAGGGGTTAACACCTCTGATTCTGAAAAAAACTCCACACAGAAAGCTGGTAGTCAAGGGACACGCCCAGGTTCCCTAGTTACCAACCCCGTGCATAGGAGAGAGTTGGGGGTGGAGTTAGCAGGCAGTAAGAGGAACTGCAGATATAAACGCAGGAACTTTGAACAGGAAGGAAGAAGTGGCAGTAGCAAGAGCAAGTGCAGAGCCGAGGGAGGAGTCCTCAGCAGGAAGGAAGGAGCTTGTGGAAATGTCTGGAGAGCCCAGCAGAAACGTCCTCAAACTGCCCAGCCAAGAAGTGCCCGTGAGGGAGGTGCTCAGGGTGCAGGATGGAGGTACACTGCAGGGAAAGGCAGCCTGAAGGAAAGGTGCTTTGAGAGACCAGCTTCCAGGGACCGTGAATCCTCCATTGAAAGTGAAAGGAGAAACAGGAGTTCCAGCACTGAGCCCAGTCTTGAGGTAATTGGGTCAGAGAATTCCAAGAGGGGAAGAGGCCCTAGGAGTTCAGTGGGACTACCAAAGAAAGGCACTTGCAGAAGGAAAGAAATCTTTCTAGAAACTCCAGGCAGAGAGGCCAAACCGGCCCGAGGTGTTAAAGCTTGCCAGAGAGAGTTCACAAGCCATGGGAGTAACAGACAGCGTTCCCCAGGGGATTTCATGGAGACTGAGCAAACAGCTGTAAAGTTGGCTAGAGGCTTATTTCCCCAAGATCAGGTGAGCTTGGCAAGGACTTTTAATAACCATTTGAAAGGCAAGGAGTTGTCTGAGAGTAAAGGCATTTCTCAGAGAAAGGGAGAGTCTGCCTTAAAGAAGGTTCTAAGAATTTTAGAAGGTTTGCAGCCAGGGAGAGCTGGATTCAAACCTAATGTTTCTGTAACAGAATCTGAAGCTGAAAGCATGGACTTTGAAACTTCCCTAGCCCAAGAGCTTAGTTCTGATAATGAGATGGAATGCTCCATGGTAGCTAAGTGTTAAAGTGTTTGTGAAACGTGAAACTAGCAGCTGTGTTCAGAACGCTGAGCTGAAGAGGGTATGCAAATGAGGTTTGCTAGAAATCCTGAAAAGCTTAACTCTTGCTGTGAAAGATTGTTTACAAAGTATACAGAGCCTGCTAGAAGAGCAAGCTGAGAAACCTGGTTTGGGAGAGGAAGAAGGACATTATGCAGAGAGAGTTTTGCATTGCTAAACTGCTGAAGAAACTGCATATGTTTTAAAAGCCATTTTGGGAAGAAGGTTTTTGTTTCTCCAACCTTGTTTTCATTTGTATGAAGAAATACTTTGTTCTGAGTTCACTGACAAGCTGCATTTTGAAAGCTACTTATTTGTGTTGCCTTATTCTGGAATACCCACCTTTTGTGTTTGATATTTGGGGACTGTGTGCAAAGAACCCCTTTTGACTTTGAGAAGAATAAAAATCCTGTGTGCCTATATCACTGCTCGGCTGGAATTATTTGCCATTTACACAACTACAACCATAGGCACTCTTATAAATAAAGACTCTCACTGCTTCATACACCTAGGCAAGCGCCTAGGGAGGACAAGGCGGTGACACTACATGATATAATTTTGCATATTTACGCTGTGATTCTATCATTCGGCATTGGTACACCGTCCATGTACATGTTTTAATTCATTTTTTGACCACATATGGAAGCCTCACCCCGTTTTTATTAATGTGGTTTTAAAAGATATTTATTATATAGGGCATCAAGTTTTTAGTTGTTTGGACATTCTTAGACTTCTGAGTAACTTTTTCCATGATTGATCTAGCAGAGTTAATTCATTCAAGGTTTCCCACTGTTTTTCGAACTTACTCCGCCCCCTCGGTCTCTTTTTTTAAAGCGCATGAGTGGGCGTCTTTTAGTCACTGCTTTCTTTACAGTTGTAAGCGGCTGCTAGTGAAGGAAAGGTATTTTTAATTGCGTTATTTGAAATAATTAGCAATTATTTTCCTGTTCAGACGATGCAACGTTACCGTCAGTAACAACTAGCAGAAATCCTTTTTCAAGTCTGTCCTTTAAAGTTTTCCGAAGAGCATCATTTTCCCCTGTTAGTTACAATGCTGTTTTTAGACGCTATTATATTTTAACTCTACAATTCACACACATGCTTTTGATTTTTATGTCTAGCACACTGCTTATTCAAGACAGTGCTGTTTGCACCATTACGGTTGCTGTTGTTAATCTACTTCTCCTTTTTTTTAAAAGTTATACCATTTCCATTGAGTTCAGCCTCAGAAAACATTGCTCTGCTTTTTCTACAAGCTTGGTGTCTCATGTCCGTTTAATTTGTAACCCAGGTATATCAGTCCCGCAAAAGATATTCATCAAGATGACCCCCTTTTTTATGCCAATAGTATTAGATTTTATGATAATTTGTTATTGGCCTTTTTTGCTCCTACTGACTCACTCCTGCACCCTATTTCCCTTCAATATAAGGGTTACTTATGGTCAGCCATTATGCTTCTTTATATTTCTTCGTCTCTCTTTGTTCCACTATTCTATGATATTCATTATATTAATTGAATACACTGTTTCATAACCAAATTGTTTTCTAACCATTGTATTTATGTTTTCTCCAGAATACACAGTTTTATAGTTGTTTTATAACAGCATGGTACAAGACCTTCTGTTTTCAAAGGTCTTCAACAGAGGTATTTATGTCTTTATATGTTACATGCCTTTTTAAGTTCTCGAGCACATTTGTTCTTTTTCTTTGCTTTACTTGTACATGATAGATTTTATTTTAGTTTTAATGAGCTGTTTGCTATTTATTGTTCTTTGAATTGTTTTTTTACCTATTTTTTTACCTATTTATTTATGGATTGTGCTATCAGTAATCTGTTCTTTTATAATTTTAAATATTTATGTGTTTGTATTTTTAGTTTGTGCCTGACAAGCCCCTGATGAAGGGTAACGAAACACGGCCTGTGTCGGGTTGTCAGTGGTTTAATAAAGACTCTGTCTTTCCACTCCTACCATGCTTTTGGACTGGTTGTTGTATCTTGCATGGTACGTGCTTTTGTAGTGTCGCATCCCTGGGTTCCTCCATCTCCAAAGGCACTCCAAGCGATCAGCCACCGGCGGACAATCCGGAGGAACCACAATGTCAACTCCTACCCAAGGACCTCACCTACCCCAAGTTCCTAAGGAAGGTGATGACCACGCTAAGCCTAACAACGGAGGACACCTCCACCGAAAAGGATCCAGAGGTCATGAAATACCTTCATTCTCCTAAGCCGGCGCTTGCCCTGCCTCTCCACCGGAAACTACAGGACAACCAGCTAGCACTGTGGCAATCTCCAGCCTCCAGCCACGCCTGCTCCAGGAGACTCGATAACAAGTACCTCCTGGATCTGGCTCCAGGATTCAAGAAAACTCAACTGCCACACCAATCCATTGTGGTGTCTTCAGCCCTAAAGAGGGTTAAATCCTCGCGCAACCAGGCTAACCACCCACCAGGCCGAGACCCCAAGATTCTCGACAATGTGGGCAGGAAAGTCTACCAAGGGGCGATGCTCAGCGCCAGAGTGGCAGCTCACCAGTTCCAACACATCCTGTTCCAGGATGCCCTGCTGGCCAATCTCAAGGATCACCTGGCAGCCCTTCCTAAGGACCCCCAGCAGGCAGCTACCGCCACACTACAGGACTTGGCCGAATGCAGCAAACATCTGATGAGCACGGCCTTTGACACAGCCATTAGGACCGCTGGCACGGCTATAGCGGCGCGGCGCTGGGCATGGCTACGTGCGTCCGGTCTCAGAGAGGACACCCACGACAGGATCACAGATGCGCCCTGCACTGGCGAATCCCTCTTTGGTGATAAGGTCGCGGACACGGTGAACGACCTAAAAGAGCATTCCACCACCCTGCAGACGCTGGTGGCAGACGGACTCGAACGCTACTCCACGTCGCAGAAAGGGAGTAACTACCGCAAACCATACTACTCCTCCAAGAGATATGGTGCTAACAGGAATTGGCAGGCTCCTAAGTACAAGCAGTCCTACAACTCCTCGTCCTTTCAGAGGCAACAGCCACGAGAACGCAAACAGAGGAAGCAGAACACACAGGTCCGGTAAAAACACGGCCTCCGTCTGACAATCAGACGCAGCCGGCCACATCACCGAGAGGCCGGGACACACTGCCTGTATGGGGCCGACTACCCCTTTTTCTATCTGCCTGGCAGGCGATTACAACAGACAAGTGGCTGATCCGGATCATCAAATCAGGTTACTGCCTGCGCTTCTCCTCCCCACCATGGTAATGCACGCAACCTATCAGCAGGACACCCCCGCACCTAGCAACGACAATGTTGGATCTCCTACGGCACCTCCTCACCTCCCACGTGATAGAGCAGGTGCCCCCCGACGAGATCAATACTGGATTCTACTCCTGGTACTTCCTTATTCCCAAGAAGGCCAGTGGACTATGCCTGATCCTGGACCTTCGCAAGCTGAACAACTTCATCACAAAGGAGAAATTCAGAATGTATTCACTCAACTCCATCCTACCCCTCATCAAAGCAGGGGACTGGATGGCAACTCTGGACCTTCAGGACGCGTACTCCCATATTCCAGTGCACGGAGCACACAAGAAATTCCTGCCCTTCATAGCGCTGGGGCGCCACTACCAGTACTGGGTACTTCCCTTCGGGCTATCCCCGGCACCCAGGATCTTCACGAAATGTGTAGCTGTGGCAACAGCGCATCTCCGCAAACAAGGCATCACCATTTTTCCCTACCTGGACGACTGGTTCCTCTCCCCTCCCTCAGCTTCTGAACTCCGGACCGCAGTGCGAACAACGACGCACCTGCTAGCCAGAATGGGGTTCCTTCTCAACAGAGAGAAGTTTCGCCTAGACCCAACCCAGAGCATAGAGTTCATTGGGGCGATCATCGACACCTGCGCCTCGAAAGCCTACCTTACGAAGCAGCGGATAACGGCCATCGTATCCCTAGCCAGAAGAATGTCCACGACCAAACGGACCACTGTGCACTGCATCTTGCGCCTCCTGGGTCACATGGCAGCAACCACCTTGGTCCTTCCTCTGGCGAGGCTCCACATGCGCCCTCTCAAGTGGCACCTCCAGATGCAATGGAAGCAACTCTCCCAACCACTCAACACCAGCGTCCCCATCAACGCACAGGTCGTGAAAGGTCTCTGCTGGTGGACCGACCCAGACAACCTATCCAGGGGCAGGGACCTCCATCCGCAAAGCCACCAGCTTGTCCTCACCACGGATGCCTCCGCCACAGGCTGGGGAGCCCACCTGTGGCACCTCAACACTCAGGGAGCCTGGTCCAGGTCGGAACAGTCCCTCCACATCAACCTGCTCGAGCTAAGAGCAGTCAGATATGTGTTGCAGACCTTCCAGGCCCAAATTGCAGGGAAGTCCGTCCTTGTCCAGACGTACAACCAGGTGACAATGTTCTACATCAACAAACAAGGGGTCACGGGGTCACGTTCCCTCTGCAGAGAGGCCCTAGCGACCTGGTCCCTAGCGCTAGCCAACAACTGCGTCCTGCAGGCGACCTACTTCCCCGGGGAACAAAACGCCTTAGCGGACAGACTGAGCAGACAGCTACAACCCCAAGAATGGACACTTCACGCGGAGGTTGCAGACAGTATCTTCCAACGTTGGGGAACCTCCCAGATCGATCTCTTCACGACAGAACTCAACACGACGTGCCCGCTATTCTGCTCCAAGCACCCGTCAGGCAGGAGAATGGCCTCAGATGCGTTCACAGTGCTCTGGGGGGAGTGGACTCTGGCGTACACTTTCCCCCAACCCCGCTAATCGCAGCCACGATACAGCGGATCACCACAAACGCAGCGCATGTCATACTGATCACACCCTACTGGCCACGGCAGATGTGGTTCGCCCTGCTGCTTTGCCTCACCCAGGAGCCGCCAGTCCGGTTGCCAGCGAGGCCGGACCTGCTCACCCAGAACGACGGCAACACCCTGCATCCCAACCTGCAAACTATGGCCTTGACAGCCTGGAGGTTGAGAGGATAAATCTCGCGGCCCGCCATCTGCCCTCGGAGGTGCAGCGGATAGTACTGGCCGCCAGAAGACCCTCCACATGGAAATTGTACAGCCTCAAGTGGAAACGCTTCAGCTTCTGGTGTGCAGACCAAGGAATCAGCCCAGTCTCCTGCCCCGTGCCTAAGATCCTGCAGTATCTCACCTCCCTCTTCGAATTTGGGTTAAAACCACAGTCCATCAAGGTCCACCTCGCAGCAATTGCGTCCCTACATGAGCACCGGAAAGGGACAGCCACGGGCTCCCTTGCCGCGTTGCCCATCGTAGCCCAATTTATGAGAGGCCTTGTGAATCTCCGGCCCCCGGTCCAGAAGCCAGTACCTACATGGGACCTCAACGTCGTTCTACAACAACTGACACAGGAGCCCTTCGAACCACTCCAGTCAGCGGACAGCAAGTTCATGTCTTGGAAGACACTCTTCCTAATTGCCATCACCTCAGCCAGGCGCATCAGTGAGCTGCAGGCACTCGTGGCCCATCCACCGTACACACAGCTCCACCACAACCGGGCATCCCTCTGGACACATCCCAAGTTCGTCCCGAAGGTCGCCTCTGCCTTCCACGTCAACCAATCAGTCGAATTGCCCACATTTTTTCCGGCTCCACACTCCGGAGGAGCAACGGCTTCACTCGCTGGATTGCGACAGGACATCCACCATTAGGCAGGGGGCCCAGCTCTTCATGTCCTTTGACCCCAACAGACCGGGGCGACCCGTCACCAAGCACACACTCTCCCATTGGATATCAGACTGTGTTACGTACTGCCTCCAAAGAGCGGGCGCCCTCCCTGGCAACAAGGCAGGCGCACACCAGCTCCACGCTCTAGCCACCTCACTTGCCAGCCTGCACGAGATCCCGGTAAACGACATCTGCAAAGCCGCAACCTGGTCTTCGCAGCTCACCTTCCAAAAACACTACTGCCTCGACCTCCAGGCGGAAGCCGACAGTTCCTTTGGCCGAGCAATCCTATCAGCGGCCACGGTGGCTACTGCCCGGACTCTGTGATTAACTGCTGGATTCCTAGGCCATGTTAACCCTCCAAGGCCAGGTTGACTCTGCCTTGCCCACGTGGTTAGTGTTACGGATGACTGATGTTACATGGCCATGCTTGCACAATTGATTGCCATGATTGCACAACTGCTCCGTTGTGTTCAAGGCACTGCTGTGTTCACTGCACTGCTGTGCTGTTGCACTATGTTGTTGCACACAATTGTTTCAATTACTATGTTTGCTGTTTGCACACCAGTTTCAATTACTATGTTTGCACACCAATAAAGGCCTGGCACCCCGTGCGGGTTTCACCTCAGTCTCTGTTGCATGCCTCCCTCGTCCTCCACAGCACACCATTTCACAGCTTGGAAGGCACCAGGTGTGGCTGACACATCCTGCTTGTCCAAGGAGAAAACAGGGTTACTTACCTGTAACGGGAGTTCTCCGTGGACAGCAGGATAAGTCAGCCACATGTTCCCACCCACCTCCCCTGTATGAGGTCGGCCTGCGCCCTAACCAGTACGCCATACGGCATAGCTAATCACTCACTGGCCTGGTTAGGGGCGGGCCAGGGAGGTGGGACCACCTCGCACATGCTCAGAAAGCTCTGAGCTCTAGAGAGCACTTCCGTCATGGCGCCGTCGGATGACATCACCAGGTGTGGCTGACTTATCCTGCTGTCCACAGAGAACTCCCATTACAGGTAAGTAACCCTGTTTTCGTGACAGTCGTGGTATCCGCAAAATTAACGCTCAAGCAAATCACCAAAGAAACTGTTCACGTTTTCAAACTTTCTTTCGTTTTTCTTAAAAATAACTATAAGATTGCATATTCCTTCCAATTAAAAAAATAGGGTTAAAGACCTCAGAAATGTCCCTGCAATTGTCTGAAAGCCAACTTGATTAGCATTAGGGCATTCCTTCCTCAGCCGGGGAAATTTTGTGCTAGCTTTATTTTCAAGAGCAATTGCTGCTTAAAGGACACGCTCGATGCACCTAGCTTGCGAAACGCAGCCAAGTTGAGTGTGAGAATATTGCCTGCAGGTAAAGTGATTTGTTTCTGGCCAATGAGGAAGTACCTAATCAAGTTGGCTTTCAGACAATTGGAGGGACATTTCTGAGGTCTTTAACCCTATTTTTTAATTGGAAGGAATATGCAGTCTTAGTTATTTTTTAAGAAAAATGAAAGTTTGAAAAAGTAAACATTGGGTTTTTGGGTGATTTGCTTGAGTGCATTGTTAGAAATACCACCGGGATTTGCCTGTATTGTGGTGGCTGTATGCACAAAACTAACCCGTTTGGAGAAATTGCCCCTGCTAACAATAATTAAATAATAAAATTCCGTCCCCTCTCATCCCTTTAACACCTCCTCTTGCCCCCTCCCCATTTCCCTTCCACCCTTTGGTTTCTTTTAGTAATTTGACATCCCAAATGTAATCTTATATTCTATTTGTTTAAAACCCACTAAACGACACAGATATAAGCTAATATCACTCAATTTAAAATATTCTTTAAAAAGCCAAGTCTTCGATTGCTTTCTAAAAATCATACATTTTTTAAAGTGCTTTAAATCTTCAGGTAATCTATTCCAGGGTCCCAGTATTGCCTCTGAGGGGAAAAAAACCCAACAACTTGAATGCATTTGAATCAGTCTAACCTTTGTAACCGGGGCAATAATAAACTTAAAAGAGCACTGGGTCGAAGACAGATTTTAGGCACATAGATGTTAGGTTTATCACTTAAATAACCAAGTACGATTCTCCCATGTATGGTCCTGAAAGCCAGACTTAATGCTTTATAAATAATTCTTGCTTCCAAAGGTAAGCAACAGTGTAATGCAACAAGTTTTGGTGAACTCTTTCCCACCTTTACTGTGTGTAACCGGCTTTGCCACTATATGTGGGAAGCATTGTAAAATTGTACAGGAGATTCGGAGAGACACAAAAAAAGGGCATTGCAGTAGTCCCAGATGACTCAAAATAGTTGCCTGGACTACTACACGGAAACCTTGTGGGTGCAAAAAAGCGTAGTTACTCACCTGTAACAGTTGTTCTCCAGGAGCAGCAGGAATCAGTTCTCACATATGGGTGACGTCGGCACCGACGGAGCCCTCGTGTGGAGCATTTCCCCAGCTTTCAAAGAAAGCCTTTGGGAATGCAGCGCGCATGCGCGGTCCCCTTCCCGCCCAAGGGTGCCATCTTGCTCAGTCTGATGACATAGCTAAAAGACAGCAAAAAACAAAATGAAGTATATAACTGCAACTCCAGGGGAGGAGGGAGGGTCGTGATTCCTGCTGCTCCTGGAGAACACCTGTTACAGGTGAGTAACTACGCTTTCTCCAGGACCAAGCAGGAAGACAGTCCTCACATATGGGACTCCCCAGCTCTAGGCTACCGTGAACCCAGAGCTGAAAAAATGGCTCCCTCTCAAGAGCCTCAGCATCCGTGATAAGAATTTTCTCTGAGAACACACTCGTACAGTAGCCCAACACAAGGGCCGGAGGGTAGGAGTTGCTTAAACCTCAAAGAGATTACGGAGTACCGCCTGGCCGAAAACACTGTCCTGCCGGGACTCTCTCTCCAGGCAGTAATGGGCTGCAAAAGTCTGGCTTGAAGACCAAGTTGCGGCCCCAATGGAACAGAGCGGAGATGAGCTACTGACGTGGCCTTCGCCCTGACACGGTGGGCCGTGACCCGACCCGACCCTGCAAGGGGAGGTCGGCTGCCTTGTACGCCCCGGCGATGCAATCTGCCATCCAAGTGGACAACGTATGCTTGGAGACAGATAATCCCATCCTATTAGGGTCAAAGGAGACTGAAGAGCTGAGTAGCCCTTTGATGCTCCCGCGTACACTCTATGTAAAAGGACAACGCCGTCTTACAGTCCAGGGTATGCAAGACTGTCTCATCCCGGCTGGAATGCGGCCTGGGAAAGAAGGTCGGAAGAACCACCTCCTGATACAGGTGGAAAGAGGAGACCACCTTTGGGAGGAACTTGGGATGGGTCCGTAGGGCCACCCTGTTCCTATAGAACTGTGTGTACGGTCTATCAGAAACGAGAGCTTGTAGCTCACTCACATGTCTGGCCAATGTAAGAGCCACCAGGAAGAGTGCGTTCTAAGAGAGGAAGCGCAAATGGCAAGTAGCCATCGGCTCAAACGGTGGCCGAGTAAGTTGTTGCAAGACCACATTCAAATCCCACTCAGTCGCTGGTGGACGAACCGGAGGCCTTAGTAGAAGCAGATCTCTTGAGAAATCTGGACACCAAGGGGTGAACTGACAGAGACTGTCCCTCCACCGGTGAGTGGTGCGCTGACAAATCACTGAGGTGGACCTGAACAGAGTTAGACTGAAGGCCTAGGTCTGAAAGGTGAAGTAGGTACTGCAGTACTACTGGCACAAGGCAAAAGAAAGGATGTTCATTGCACTGAGCACACCATACCGTAAACCTACGCCACTTGAGGGCATAGGACCTCCTGGTGGACTGCCTCCTAGAGGCCTAAACCACCTCCTTAGGTAGAAGTAAGGGAGCTAGAACTATCCTTTCAGCAGCCAGGCCATCAGATTGAGGGACCTGAGATTGGGGTGCAGAAGGGAACCCTACTCTAGAGACAGGAGATCGTGTTGCAGCCCCAGGGGGAACGGAACTTCCACCGCCAACTGCAGAAGTGGAAACCACGGCTGCCTAGGCCATCTGGGGGCTACCAGAATCACCGAGGCCTTGTCCCGGAGGATCTTGAACAGAGTTCAGGCCACCAGGGGCGTGGGAGGAAATGCATACAGGAGGCCCGTAGACCAAGAGATTAGAAAGGCATCTGCTGCCATCCTTAGGGGATGCGGTTGTCTGGAGCAAAACCTGGGCAGCTGACGGTTTAGTGGATTTGCAAAGAGATCGATGGACGGAAGTCCCCATCGGAGGAAGATCTGCTGGACCACCAGTGGATTCAACTGCCATTCGTGGGGCTGGAGAATCCTGCTTAGCTTGTCTGCTAGGAAGTTTTCCTGACCAGGCAGATAAACTGCTTTGAGAAACATGCCTTGTTTGACTGCAAAGGAGCAAAGGTCCCATGCCTCCTGACAAAGGAGCATGGAACCTGTGCCTCCCTGTTTGTTCACGTAGAATATTGCTACCTGATTGTCCATCTGAACTAGGACAGACTGTTGAGAGAGAGCATGGCAGAAGGTTTGCAGAGCCAAGCGAATTACTCGCAGCTCTAAAAGGTTGATCTGCTGTGTGGCCTCCCTGGCAATGTGCACCCCAGTCCTTTAAGGATGCATATGTCGTAAGCACTCTGGTGTGTGCTGGAGCCTGAAAAGGTACACCTTTGAGAAGGTTTGGTAGATATAGCCACCACTGTAAGGAGTTCAGAAGCCGTCTGGACACCTTTACTCTGTCTCGGAGGTCGCCGGTGGCTTGTGTCCACTGATCTCTGAGGCACCATTGAGCAGCCCGCATGTGCAGACGGGCATTCGGGGTCACATGTACCGTGGATGCCATGTGGCCCAGGAGCCGCAGGTAGTGCCTGGTGGAAACCTGAGAATTGCTTTGGAACTGGTTTGCCAACTCCATCAATCTATGGGCCCTGTCCTCGGGCAAGTAAGCTTTTGCCGAAGGGTATCTAGTCTCGCCCCTATAAACTCTAGGTTTTGAGAGGGAAGCAAAGTGGACTTTGCATAGTTTATGACAAAGCCCAGATGCTGAAGAAGAGAGACAGTGCGAAGAGTGGCCTGTCGGGCCTCCTGAAATGACTGGCCCCTGATTATCCAGTCGCCCAGGTATGGGAAGACAAAAATCCCCTGATTCCTGAGAAAAGCCACCACCACAGCCAAGCATTTGGTGAAAACCCTGGGGGCAGAGGTCAGGTGGAAATGGAGCATATAGCCCTTCTGGACAATGATCAGTACCCAGGTATCCCCTGTGATGGCTGGCCACCTGTAGGCATACATGGTCAGCCGACCCCTGTGCTGAGTGGAGCCAACGGCGGAGGAGAGGCTATGCTGTGGAAGTCAAAACCTCGCTCCCTGCTGTGCAGGAGCCGGAGCTGGCGTCTTGGGGGTTTTCTGCCTACGGGGCCCATGCCCCTGCCCTTTGGCCTGCTGGCCCTGTTGGGGAGCTGGAGAGGCCTGATAGCGAGGGTAGGTTTTGTAGGCAGCACCCTTCCTCGGGAAGAAGGGCTTCTTCCCCGAGCCCTTCTTTTTCTGAGAAGGGGCAGAAGTCTTTCTGGACAGCCTTATCCTGGTGAGAGTCTCAGTCTCAATTTCTGCAGCCTTTTCAGTCATGGGCTTGCCGAACAGGTTGTCACCTCGGCAGGGGACATTGACCAACTTGTCCTGCACCCATGACTCCAGGTCCGATGACTGCAGCCAGGCCTGACGGCGTGCACCGATGCCGACCGTGGCTATCCGGGCCGAAGCCTCGAAGCCATCATAGGCTGCTTGAGACATAAATTTCAAGCACGCTTGGATCCCTGTAGACAAGGCTTTGAATCTCTGCAAGGGTTCCTCGGAGAGACCAGCCGAGAACCCGGAAATCTCCTTTGCCAGGTCCTGTAGGTACATGCCCATGTACAGCTGGTAGGTCTGGACACGGCAAGATAGCATAGAGCCCTGGAAGCACTTTCTACCGAGGGCATCCAGGTTCCGGGCCTCCCGGCTGGGAGGCACCAAGGAGTGCATCTTCTGACTTTTCAACCTGTGCATGGCCGATTCCACAACCATGGAGTTGTGCGGTAGCTGCACCTTTTGGAACTCAGGGCTCTTACGGACTCGATAAATGGAATCGACCCGTTTGCTAAGAACCGGCGCTGAGGCCGGTGCTTCCCACATATGGAAGAGCAGCCGTTCCAGCATCAGAGGAACCGGCACAGTAAAGGCTTCCTTCGGAGGAAAGTCATACTGGAGGGCATCAAACTCTTTGGCTCGAGGCTCTACCTCGGCCTCCGCCGGGAATGCCAAAACCTTGGTCATGTCCCTCACGAAGTCCGAGAACCGGGTATCCTCCAGGGGGGACCTTCTCCGAGGCTCGGACTCCAGGGAGTCCAATGGGATGCACCGGGTCCGGAAGGTGTCAGGGGACTCCTCGTCCTCCATCTCCCAAGCGACTCCCAGTCGAGCGGCTCCGGCCGTGTGGGCCTCGATGCCACCCGCCCCAACGCCGAAGGAACCGGCGTCGACAACCTCGGCCCCGCACAGGAGGCCGAGGGAGACCTTGGCCAAGGATTGACTCGAGGATCGGCTTGGCCTCCTGGGTCGACTTCAACGTCAATGTCCCGGTGGTCAGGGCAGATGCACCGGTCAGACCGGCGATCAGTACCCGCTGCTGCTCCATGAAGGCAGCCAGGCTGCTTTCCAGGGCTGTCAACCTGAGACCGAGCTCAGGAGACTCCGCAGCCCCCGACTCGGGCCCCAACGGCGGTTCTCCCGGAGGAGAGACCACGAGGACAACAGATGTTACCTGTCTCGGGGACTCCGGCTCCAGGCGAGGCAGTTTGGTCGGCCGCTCCGACTTGGAGAGCCCGGGACGGCAGTCAGGGCTGTGCGACCTGGCCCTTGAGGATCCAGGCGCCTCCACCGACGCCACCCTCACGAGCTTCTTCTTCCTTTTGTGCTCCCAGGCGGGAGACCCCTTTCAGAGGACCCATGACAGCGCTTGTGGTCAGACTCCCGAGATGGTGAGGCCTCTGACGAAGTCCGGGCCTGGCCGGACGCGGACTCCGAAAAGTAACTTGGGATGGGTCTGTAGGGCCACCCTGTTCCTATAGAACCGTGTGTACGGTCTATCAGAAATCTGGCCGAGGTAAGACCTACCAGGAAGAGCGCTTTCCAAGAAAAGAAGCGCAAATGGCAAGTAGCCAACGGCTCAAACGGTGGGCGAGTAAGTTGCTGCAAGACCACGTTCAAATCCCACTCAGTCGCCGGTGGACGAACCAGAGGCTTGAGAAGAAGCAGACCTCTGAGGAAGCGGGACATCAAGGGGTGAACCGACGGGGACTGTCCCTCCACCGGTGAGTGGTGCGCTGATAGAGCACTGAGGTGGACCCGAACAGAGTTAGACTTAAGGCCTAGGTCTGACAGGTGAAGTAGATACTGCAGTACTACTGGCATAAGGTAGGAGAAAAGATCTTCATTGTGCTGAGCACACCATATTGTGAACCTACACCACTTGAGAGCATAGGACTTTCTGGTGGACTGCCTCCTAAAGGCCAAAACCACCTCTTCAACTTCCTTAGGTAGAAGCAAGGGAGCTAGCACTATCCTTTCAGCAGCCAGGCCATCAGATTGAGGGACCTGAGATTGGGGTGCAGAAGGGAACCCTGATCTTGAAACAGGAGATCGTGTTGCAACCCCAGAGGGAAAGGAGTTTCCACCGCCAACTGTAGCAGAAGTGGAAACCACGGTTGCCTCAGCCATCTGGGGGCTACCAGAATCACCAAGGCCTTGTCCCGGAGAATCTTGAACAGAGTTCGGGCCACCGGGGCGTGGGAGGAAATGCATACAGGAGGCCCGTAGACCAAGAGATCAGAAAAGCATCTGCTGCCATTCTCGGGATGCGGCTGTCTGGAGCAAAACCTGGGCAGCTGACGGTTCAGTGGGTTTGCAAAGAGATCGATGGATGGAAGTCCCCTTTGTAGAAAGATCTGCTGGACCACCAATGGCTTCAACTGCCATTCGTGGGGCTGGAGAATCCTGCTTAGCTTGTCTGCTAAGAAGTTCTCCTGACCAGGTAGATAAACTGCTTTGAGAAACATGCCTTGTTTGACTGCAAGGGAGCAAAGGGCCTGCGCCTCCTGACATAGGAGCCTGGACCCTGTGCCCCCTTGCTTGTTCACATAGAACATTGCCACCTGATTGTCTGTCTGAACTAAGACAGACTGGTGAGAGAGGGCATGAGAAAAAGTCTGTAGAGTCAAGCGGATTGCTCGCAGCTCCTACAGATTGATCTGCTGTGTGGCCTCCCGAGGAGACCAGCCTTGAGTGCACATGCCCTGCCAATGTGCACCCCAGCCCTTTAAGGAAGCATTGGTCGTCAGCACCCTTGTGTGTGCTGGGGCCTGAAAAGGTACCCCCCTGAGAAGGTTTGGCAAATGTACTCTGTCTCGGAGGTCGCCTGTGGTTTGCGTCCACTGAGCTCTGAGGCACCACTGTGCAGCCCGCATGTGCAGACGGGCATTCGGAGTCACATGTACCGTGGATGCCATGTAGCCCAGGAGCCGCAGGAAGTGCCTGGCAGAGACTTGAGAATTGCTGTGGAATTGGTTGGCCAAGTCCATCAGTCTGTGGGCCCTATCCTCTGGCAAGTAAGCTCTTGCCTGTAGGGTGTCTAATCTTGCCCCTATAAACTCTAGGTTCTCTGAGGGGAGCAAAGTGGACTTTGCGTAGTTTATGACAAAGCCCAGATGCTGAAGAAGAGAGACAGTGCGAAGAGTGGCTTGTCTGGCCTCCTGGAGAGACTGGCCCCTGATGAGCCAGTATTCCAGGTATGGGAAGACAAAAATTCCCTGATTCCTGAGATAGGCTGCCACCACCACCAGGCATTTGGTGAAAACCCTGGGGGCAGAGGTTAGGCCAAAGGGAAGTACTCTGTACTGAAAATGGTTTCCTCCCACCACAAATCTGAGATATTGTCGGTGGTCTGGATGAATGAAGATGTGAGTATAAGCATCCTTTAGGTCTAAGGAGCATAGCCAGTCTCCCTGCTGGAGGTAGGGCAGCAGTATCCCAAGGGTAAGCATCTTGAACTTTTCCCTCTTCAGAAACTTGTTTAGGTTTTGCAAGTCTAGGATAGGCCGGAGGCCTCCTGTCCTTTTTGGTACCAGGAAGTACCTGGAGTAGAAGCCTTGCCCTTCCAGGTGGTGAGGCACCGGTTCCACCGCCTGTTCCTTGCCAACTCCTGAAGGAGGAGGTTTCTTTGCAGAGGGAGTCTTGGAGGCTCCCCTGGAAAGAAAGAGGGGGGTAGCTGGTGGAAGTGGAGCATGTAGCCCTTCTGGACTATGCTGAGGACCCAGGTATCCCCTGTGATGGCTGGCCACCTGTAGGCATACAGGGTCAGCCGACCTCCTGTGCTGAGTGGAGCCAGCTGTGGAGAAGAGGCTCTGCTGTGGGAGTCAAAACCCCACTCCCTGCTGTGCAGGAGCCAGAGCTGGCGGTTTGGGGGTCTTCTGCCTACGGGTCCCATGTCCCTGACCCTTGGCCTGCTGGACCTGTTGGGGAGCTGGAGAGGCCTGATATTGAGGGTAGGATTTGTAGGCAGCACCCTTCCTCTGGAAAAAGGGCTTCTTTCCCGAGCCCTTCTTTTTCTGAGAAGGGGCAGAAGTCTTCCTGGACAGCCTTGTCCTGGTGAGAGTCTCAGTCATGATTTCTGCAGCCTTTTCAGTCATGGGCTTACCGAAAAGGTTTTCACCTCGGCAGGGGACATCGACCAACTTGTCCTGCACCCATGACTCCAGGTCTGATGACTGCAGCCAGGCCTGACGGCGTGCACCAATGCCAACCACGGCTATCCGGGCCGAAGCCTCGAAGCCATCATAGGTTGCTTGAGAGATAAACCAAGCACTCTCGGATCCCTGTTGACAAAGCCTTGAAACTCTGCAAAGGTTCCTCGGCGAGGCCAGCTGAGAACCCGGCAATCTCCTTTGCCAGGTTTTGTAGGTAGATACCCATGTACAGCTGGTAGGTCTGGACACGGCAAGAGAGCATAGAGCCCTGGAAGCACTTTCTACCGAGGGCATCCAGGTTCCGGGCCTCCCGGCTGGGAGGCACCAAGGAGTGCATCTTCTGACTTTTCAGCCTGTGCATGGCCGATTCCACAACCATGGAGTTGTGCAGTAGCTGCGCCTTTTGGAACCCAGGGCTCTTACAGACTCGATAAATGGAATTGACCCGTTTGCTCAGAACTGGCGCCGAGGCCGATGCTTCCCACATACGGAAGAGCAGCCGTTCCAGCATCGGAGGAACCTGTACAGTAAAGGCTTCCTTCGGAGGAAAGTCATACTGGAGGGCATCGAGCTCTTCGGCTCGAGGGTCCTCCTCGGCGTCCGCAGGGAAGGCCAAGGCTTTGGCCATGTCCTTCATGAAGTCCGAGAACCGGGTATCCTCCGGGGGGGGACAGTCTCTGAGGCTCGGACTCCAGTGAGTCTGAAGAGACGCAGCCGATCCGGAAAGTGTCCAGGGACTCCTCGTCCTCCATCTCCCACGCCGACTCCTCCAAGGAGGAATCGAGCAGCTCCGGCCGTGTGGGCCTCCGTGCTACCCGCCCCGACGCCGAGGATATCGGCATCGACGTCCTCGGCCCCGCACGGGAGGTCGAGGGGGACCTTGACCGAGGATCGACTCGAGACGTCATTGACTCGAGGATCGGCTCGGTCTCCGGGGTCGACTTTGGACGTTGAGGTCCCGGTGGTCGAATCAGATGCACCGGTCAGACTGGCGATCAGCACCCGCTGCAGTTCCATGAAGGCAGCCAAGCTACTCTCCAAGGCCGTCAACCTGAGTCCAAGCTCAGGAGACTCAGCAACCCCCGACGGCGTCGTGCCCGACGTTGGCTCCCCTGAAGGAAAGTCCACGAGGACAACTGCACTTACGTGACTCGGGGACTCCGGCTCCACACAAGGTAACTTGGACGATCTCTCTGACTCCAAGAGCCCGGGGTGGCGGTCAGGGCTACGCGACCTGGCCCTCGAGGATCCAGGAGCCTCCACCGACACCACCCTCGCGAGCTTCTTCTTCTGTGCTCCCGGGTAGGAGACTCCCTCTCAGAGGAACCCCGACGGCGGTCAGGGTCAGACTCCCGAGATGTTGAGGCCTCTGACGAAGAATAGGCCCAGCCGGACGTGGAGTCAGAGAAAATTCTCTCACGTCAATGCTGACGGCTCCGAAGTGCCTTCGACAACATTTTGCCGCACGGGCCACAGGCCAGCGGGTCATGGTCGGGCCCGAGGCAACGGAGGCAGCAGTCATGTGTGTCGGTGAGAGACATAAGTTTCTTGCACCGATCACACTTTTTGAACCCGCTGGCAGCCATCGGGGGAAAAAGGGCCCCTGCAAGGTCAAAAGACCGGGCTGCCAGTGAAAACACAAAGAGAGCGCAAACGCTAGTCACGAAGGACAAAAACCGAAAATCAAAACTCCGGACTTGATACCGGTGTACTGAGCCCAGGCGGGAAAGGAAACCGGCGTCGAACCGGAACAGAAAAAGCCAAAATAGCCGAAAAAAAATCTACTTTTCCCGGGTGACACGAACCCACATCCGTTGGGCTCTGCGGAAAAAGAAAGACTGAGCAAGATGGCACCCTTGGGTGGGAAGGGGACCGCGCATGTGCGCTGCATTCCCAAAGGCTTTCTTTGAAAGCTGGGGAAATGCTCCGCACGGGGGCTCCGTCGGCGCCGACGTCACCCATATGTGAGGACTGACTTCCTGCTTGGTCCTGGAGAAAATTATATCTTACCTCCTCCTTACTCTTGTCTACAAAAGCACTCTTAATAATAAATCAAATACATTTATGAAGTGTCCAGTAATTCCACCTTATACTTCTGGTGTAATATCAGATTTTAATAAACTATAAATCATAATATTACATCTAACCTACAGCCTCTTAAGTGTACAGGGGCTTTAACAACAAATGCAGTGAGTTTAAAAATGGTTTAAACTCTTTCTACTTTCATGCCCTCTGCAACATCCAAATGTCAGTTATAACTGAAAATAGAAATAACTGGTAATGATAAGTTCTGGTGCTGCATTAACATCACTGCAAGAAACTCATAAAACTCTTCTTTATCAAGAGTATAGTAAGAACATAGGAACATGAGATATACCATACTGGGTCAGACCAATGTCCATCAAGCCCAGTATCCTGTTTCCAACAGTGGCCAATCTAGGTCACAAGTACCTAGCAGTTTTCCCCAAAAGACACAGGTTCCACAATGCTTGTATTGGGTCAAGCAGTGATATTCCGGGTCCCTTTTAATAATGGTTTATGGACCTTTCCTCCAGGAACTTGTCCAAACCTTTTTTAAACCCAGCTACACTAACAGCTTTTACTACATCCTCCAGTAACAAATTCCAGAGTTTGATTACACATTGAGTGAAAAAGTATATAACAAAAAGTCTAAATTACTTTTTCATGCATTTTAACCAACATAGTATCCCAGCACATAATCTGTGAAAACTCAAAGCTGATCTAAACATAATTGCAACCCCTTCTTTTCCTAGGTTGATGAAGGATGCCATACCATGTGGACACAAATCAGTTATAATTGGACCTGGAATATCTGGTAACCATGAGGGACTGCTCCTTTATCAAACCCTCTTTTAACATCTTTTTATGAACCACTGATCTCCCATTCACAGAAGCGGGGTCAGTTGATCAATCCTCCAAAATCTTGCAGAGTCATTTTTTAAAGTGCTTGAGTGCTAGCGCATTAAAAGGTTACTTCGTTTTGAACGTCTCTACCTACTCTTTTACCCCGGCTTAACGCAGCTCTGGAGTATGCTTGTCAGGCATGCTCTTTTTCTTTTTGTAGTCTGGATGGGCAGTTTGGTCAGAGATCACCAAAATTAGTATTTAACCAAGAACTCTATTGTTTCTAGAAGTGTCAGGGTGCAAGACCAGAAGTTCCCAAACAACCTGCCAGACAGCTTTTGAAATAAAAACCCATCTATTTATTGAACACTATGGACCAACTACCTAGCATCACCTTATAAGAACATAAGATATGCCATACTGGGTCAGACCAAGGTCCATCAAGCCCAGTATCCTGTTTCCAACAGTGGCCAATCTAGGTCATATGTACCTAGCAGTTTCCCCAAGAGACACAGGTTCCACAATGCTTGTACTGGGTCAAGCATTGATATCCTGGGTCCCTACTTAATAATGGTTTATGGACCTTTCCTCCAGGAACTTGTCCAAACCTTTTTTAAACCCAGCTACACTAACAGCCTTTACTATATCCTCCGGTAACAAATTCCAGAGTTTGCTTACACGTTGAGTGAAAAAATATTTTCTTTTATTAGTCTTAAATAGTTTACCCTGTAGCTTCATTGCATGTCCCCTAGTCTTTCTATATTCTGATAAAGTATATCCTTGCTCCACTAATCATCCGCTTCACCTATATACTACTTGCAGTTGAATACCATGGTGAACTGTAAATAATCCGATACCATTAACCCTCTAATTTGAATATAAACCTCCCAGCATTCATATGTAAATATTTACCATGGTTCAGTGTATTATTTATTTATTTTATTTAGACAGATTTGTATGCCACCTTATCCTTCAATCAAGGTGGTCACGTCACATCACAATTGGAGGATTACATTTAACATTCCAATTCATACTGCTAGACCAGTCCAGACAAACGGGTTGTGTCCCCCTGCCAGCAGATCCTGGAGACAGAGAACTCTACCAGAGCTCTAATAGGCTGATCCCTGGTGATGCTGCTGAGATGATGAGACTGTACCCCAAGGGGTCTCCCTCAGTATTTCTCTGTCTCCAGCAGACCTGGTAGCTTTTTTGTTTTGCTCCTTTGGAGAAAGGATTAATTTCCCTATTTCAGGACGAAGCTCGGGGGCTCCTCTACTTTGAGAGTGATCCCCTCTATTGGCAGGGTGTTTCAGCTGAGCTCCTGTATAGAAATAGTGAGCTCGCTGACTGAAGGCATTCCCAGCAGCTAGCCATGAGGGCAGCCTTGGCTGGAAGAAGAGCTCACTAACACTCGAGGGTTACCTCTGCGTTAGTGCTCGCTTGGCATCAGATGTGGTTTTCCTGATCCTGCCCTTGGAATCCCTGCACTGGCCGGTATCTGTGAGTACAGCTTTCCTTTGTTTAATGCATGCTGAAGCTCCTGAGGGGTCCAAATCCGCCGAATTTACACGTTCTCAGAATTGTCCCATTTTTGGCATGGGTCAGTCCTGGCCTGGGGGGCTGGTTTCTGCCTTTTCTTTTTCAAAAATTCGCTGCTTTTTTGACCTTTTATTTAACTTTTATTTTTCCGCGGCCATTTTGAATTTCCACGGAGCTCCAATTTTTGGCAGGAAGCTCAGCTCTGCTCTGCTGTATTTGCCTCTGTTCCTTCTCCTCTCTTAAGGGGGTTTTACTAGGATTGTACTATAGAAAGAGGAGTGCTCCGGATAAGATTTAAAATCGTTCTTTTTTACACACAATGCCTTCTTCTGGGCTTAGATGCATTGTGTGTAACAGGAAGCAGAAGGAGCTGCAAAATCAGCAATGCACATCCTGTTTGGCGCACCCCAGGGAGTCTTCAGTGTTGCTGGCCACTCAGGAAGCTACGGCTCCTGACTTACCTGCAGTAGAGGGTCCGTTACCTCCTTTTTCGGTGGCGGCTTTGCAGGGAGCCCCTACGGGGGTCTCTCCGGCCGCCCTGAGTTCCTTGGCGCCTGGCTCTCCTTCCGAGGACCAACTTCTCCATCTTTTCTGCCAGGCATGGGCTTTGTGGCGTGCTGAATCCTCGGCTCCCTCGGTGGGGCTTCAGCCAAAGACACCTGAGCGCCTGGGTGCTCCAGCTGGCCGTAAGCGTTCTAAGGGTGCTGTAGCTCGCAAGGGTACATCTAAGGCATTACACTTGCTTGTGCAGGATGATCAGGACCCTGACAAGGAGGTGTCTTCTGCGGGAGAGTCCGAGGACCTCTCTGGGCGCGAGGATGGGGAGTATTCTGCATCGGATTCTTCTATTCCGGGGCCGGAGGAGTCACAGGATATCTGGCTGTTCCGCAAAGAAGAATTGTCCGCCCTCATCGATCAGGTGACGGAAGCTCTCCGTCTTTCGGCGCTGGCAGAGCCTCCAGCCTCTCAGGCTCAATCTCAGGCGGATCCCATCTTGCTGGGCATTCACAAGCCCTCTAAGGCTTTTCCTTTCTCTACGGAATTACAGCAAATGGTGTCCCAGGAATGGGACTCTCCGGACACGCCCTTGCAAAACGCTCGTCGCCTAGGGCAGTTATATGTTTGGCCGCCAAAGCTTCTGGAGCAGTGGCTCGTGTACCCCAAGGTAGATGCCTTGGTTTCCGGAGTGACTAAGCATACCACCATCCCTGTGGAGGGAGGAGCGGCTCTCAAGGATCCACAGGATCGGAAGGTGGAGAACTTGTTGAGGACGGCTTTCTCCGCGTCCTCCATGGCGCTGCAGGCGACGGTATGCGGGGGGCTAACGGCCCGAGCGCTGTTGCGCTGGATCCAGCGCTTGCCTGAAGATTCCTCTCTCGGGCGTTTGGAGTCTGCCACGGCCTTTTTGGCAGATACTTTTTATGACCTGTTGCGCCTTTCGGCTCGATCGGTGGCAGCCATGATGGTGGCGAGGCGTTGGCTGTGGCTCCGTCAATGGGCGGCGGATGTCTTTTCCAAGTCCAGGCTCTCTAAGCTGCCGTTCAAGGGTAAGCTTCTGTTCAGCGAGGAGCTGGACAAGCTCATAAAGGATCTTGGGGAGGTTAAGCCCCAACGCTTGCCGGAGGATAGGCCGCGAGCTTCGGCTCGCCGGTCTTCGCGGGCACAATCTTTTCGCCGTTTCTCCAGGAGCAGGGACTTTAGGAGGTATCGCTCCTCTAAGTCTCCGACTCAGCCTAATCGCTCTGGAAGAGGAAGTCAGTCCTTTCGGGGGGCCCGCTCCGGCTCCGACTCCTACTCGGCAGGAGGAAAGTTCTCAGGGACCGTGAGGTCCTCCCGCTGACGGGGTGCTAGGTCCACTCTGGTCTATTTATTTTTATTTATTTATTTAGACAGTTTTGTATACCGCCTTATCCTTCAATCAAAGCGGTCACAACACAATTGGGGGATACATTTAACACATGGGGATATGAGACACATACACTAATACTTACAGGGAACATGGGCAATGGAGGGTTAAGTGGCTTGCCCAAGACCACAAGGAGCATCTGTGGGACTAGAAACCCCAGTCCTTCCGGCCCAAGGTTGCTGTCCTCTAGTGGGATTTGAACCCCCGACCTTCCGGCCTGAAGTACCTTGCCCCAACCACTAGGCTACTCCTATGCCCCCCGTAGGGGGTCAGCTGGCATTGTTTTCTCAGGAGTGGGCGCGAATTACCTCCGATCTTTGGGTTCTCGACAGCATCTCTCGGGGTTATTCCCTCGAGTGCTCTCGCCCGATCCCTGAGGCCTTCCTAGTCTCTCCGGCGGGATCTCCCGAGAAGCGCCGCATCGTCCAGACAACACTCGAACGCCTGCTTCTTTTGAACGCCATACATCCCATCCCGCCTCTCGAAGAAGGGACGGGTCGGTACTCCATTTATTTCATGGTGCCCAAGAAGTATGGTTCCTTCCAGTCTATTCTAGATCTCAAGGGGGTAAACCGCAGCCTTTGGGTTCCTCATTTTCGGATGGAGACGTTGCGTTCCGTGATCCAGGCGGTACGCATGGGCGAGTTCCTGGCATCGCTTGATCTCGCGGAGGCGTACTTTCATATTCCCATCCGCATGGAGCATCAGCGGTTCCTCCGATTTGCGGTCCTGGGCCGGCATTTTCAGTTCCAAGCCATGCCTTTTGGTTTGGCCTCGGCGCCACGGACATTTTCCAAGATAATGGTGGTGGTGGCCGCGGCCTTACGCAAGCAGGGGATCCGAGTTCATCCTTACTTGGACGATTGGCTGATTCGGGCGGACTCTCTGGCAGAGGCTCGCGAGACGGTAGACTGCGTAGTGGCTTTTCTGGAGGGCCTGGGGTGGGTGATCAATCACTCCAAGAGCTGCCTCCAGCCGTCTCAGGTCATCGAGTTTCTCGGGGCTCGGTTCGATGCTCGCCGCGGGCGGATGATGCTTACACGAGTTCGCTTCCAGAAAATTGTATCTTTATCTTTATTTTAACATTTGATAGACCGCTTTTCGTCGAAACATAAAGCGGTGTACAATAAAAGGTTAGCAATGCAAAAACATGGAAAAGAACGCCATAATAAGATAGGAAAGCAAAGTACAAAAAGCATAGACAAGTAAATAAACAAATGGGCCAGGACTTTCATAAGACATAAGAATACAATAAGGTAACAGGCCCAGACAGGGGAGGACAGGACAATGTATGAGTAAACAAACACACACGGCTAATGGGAACATCAGGGGGGAACATCAGGAGAGAGATTGAAGGATTGTTGAAACAGATGAGTTTTGAGTAGTATCTTAAATTGAGGATAGGTGGTTTCTAATCAGAGAGGTGGTGGTAGTGCATTCCACAGTACTGGACCCAGAATGAAAAAAGCTGCATGGCGGGTTTGTTCGAGATGTAGTTCAGCTCCAGCGATTCCTGCGGCGAGAGGCACCTCGAGCTTGGGATTACCTCCAGCCTCTGGGGTCCATGGCGGCTACCATCGATGTGGTGCCTTGGGCACGGGCGCATATGCGAGAGTTGCAGAGGGCACTCCTGTTGTGATGGTCGCCGGTGTCGGAGGATTATCAGGTTCGACTTCCACTTCCGCCGTCGGTCCAACTCGACCTTCGATGGTGGCTCCGGGCACGCAACCTGCTACAGGGGGTTCCGTTGGAGTCTCCACATTTGCTGCTTCTGACAACGGACACTAGTCTCTCCAGGTGGGGAGCGCTTTGCGGCACACACACAGCACAGGGGGTCTGGTCGCCTCAGGAGGCCCGCTGGTCCATCAATCGCCTCGAGGCGAGAGCGGTTCGCCTAGCCTTGCAAAGGTTCCTGCCTCTCGTACATCGGCAGGCAGTTCGCGTTCTCTCCGATAATGCCACGACGGTGGCATATCTCAACCGCCAAGGGGGCACGAAGAGTCCGGTGGTTTCCAAAGGAATGAGGCTTCTCCTTCCTTGGGTGGAGCGGCATCTCCTCGCCATTTCGGCACAGCACATTGCAGGGAAGAGCAACATGGAAGCGGACTTCCTCAGCCGCCATACGCTGGATCCCGGAGAATGGGCTCTGGCGTCGGCGCCTTTTCAGCTGATTGTCCGCCAATGGGGTCAGCTGGCAGTGGATCTCATGGAGACGTGGGAGAATGCCAAAGCACGATCTTCTTCAGCCGATGGAAAGACAGCAGGTCGCACGGAATAGATGCGTTGTCGCAGCCGTGGCCGGCCCGACTCCTTCTGTATGTCTTCCCTCCGTGGTCCATGGTCGGCAAGATTCTTCAACGGATCAGGGAGCATCTTGGGCCGGTGATTCTGGTAGCTCTGGATTGGCCTCACAGGCCCTGGTATGCGGATCTCGTCCGGCTTGCGCGAGCAGCTCCTCTGCCGCTTCAGGGTTTTCCAGTGCTTCTGCAGCAGGGGCCAATTGCAATGGAAGACCCAGCTTCTTACTCGCTTATGGCTTGGCTCTTAAACGCCGCAGGCTAGTTCGTAAGGGATATTCGGCTAGCGTGGTATCCACCTTGCTTAAGGTGCGCCATTCTTCCACCTCCTTAGCCTATGCTCGGGTGTGGCGTCTTTTCGAATCATGGTGCTCACAGCGTGGGGTGTCTCCCTGGAGTAGCGGCATTCCTGATATTCTTGCATTCCTCCAGGCCGGCCTGGACAAGGGGCTGGCTCTCGGTACTCTTCGGGTTCAGGTGGCGGCCCTTACATGCTTCCGTGGTCCAGTTTTGGGGCGCTCTGTCGCTTCGCATGTCGACGTCTCGCATTTCCTCAGAGGAGTTAAATCTGTGCGGCCCCCGTGCCGTCCGGTCTTCCCGGCCTGAGATCTCGCCCTGGTCCTCCGGGCCTTGGTGGCTTCGCCTTTTGAGCCGTTACGGGCCTCTTCGCTCAATGACTTAACCTTGAAGACGGTGTTCCTGGTGGCAATTACCTCAGCGCGGCGCATTTCCGAGCTCCAAGCGCTCTCATCGGGATCCTTATCTTTCTTTCTCGTCGGAGGGCGTGACTCTTCGGACAGTTCCATCCTTTTTGCCCAAGGTGGTTACGCCTTTTCATGTCAATCAGCCCCTCTTCTTGCCGTCCTTCTCTCCAGAGCAGTGTACGGGTCGGCGTCATCACTTACGTGTGTTAGATCTCAAACGGGTCCTCTGTCGGTATCTTAAAGTCACCAATTCCTTTCAGCAGACGGATCATCTCTTTGTCCTTCTTGCGGGCTACCGTCGAGGGTTTGCAGCCTCTAAGGCTACTATCGCCAGGTGGCTAAGAGGAGCTATTGAAGCAGCCTATATTCTTCAGCGCAAGTCGGTGCCTGTAGGGCTCCGAGCACACTCCACGCGGTCGCAGGTGACGTCTTGGGCTGAGCGTTCCCATGTGGCACCCCTTGATATCTGCCGGGTGGTGACTTGGTCATCGCTATTGACTTTTGTCTGTCACTATCGATTGGACATCCACGCTCGGCAGGAGATGAGTTTTGGCGCGTCAGTGCTTTCGGCGGTTTAGACCCACCCTAGAGGTCATTTGCTTGGGTACTGCCCATTTGTCTGGACTGGTCTAGCAGTATGAATTGGAAGGTGAAATTTCACTTACCGTTAATTTCCTTTCCTAGAATACTGCTAGATCAGTCCAGGACCCACCCTGCTGTCAGTCTCAGTCCTGCTGGTGCAGCGGAGCCGCCGTTATCTTTTGGCTTTTGTTTTTTCCTTCCGGAGGCCTGGCAAGTGAGCCTCTAGTCCCTTTGTCCTTCTCGGCGGCCTTCAGTTTCTGGGAATGCTTTCAGTACCTTGTACATAGTTGAGGCCGGGTCAGTTGACTGGCTGTATGTAGTTGTTTAGTTTTCATGAAGTTCAGCTTGTGGACGATACTGAGGGAGACCCCTTGGGGTACAGTCTCATCATCTCAGCAGCATCACCAGGGATCAGCCTATTAGAGCTCTGGTAGAGTTCTCTGTCTCCAGGATCTGCTGGCAGGGGGACACAACCCATTTGTCTGGACTGGTCTAGCAGTAGTCTAGGAAAGGAAATTAACGGTAAGTGAAATTTCACCTTAGGGTACGTGTAAACATTTAGACAGTACAGTTACTTATCAGCATTTAGACAGTACAATTATAGTTATTCTGTATGGGTTCCATGTATAATGTTTAAGTTAAATGTAATCTGCTTTGATAACCATGAAAAGCGGCATAAAAGAAATGTTAAATAAATACATTTTCCAAATCATCCTGCTAGACCAGTCAAACTAGTGGGTAGTGTCCCCCTGCCAGCAGATTGGTGAGACAGAGAAAATCACAGAAGCTTTGCGACATCACTCTTGGTATATAGCTACACACCCCGAGGTCAGCTTTAGTATTTTCTCTGTCTCAGCAGATGGTGGACTTCTTACCTGCTCAGGGAGTCAAGTCAATTCTTTACAACATTTTCTTAGGGTCTTTTAGGTTGGACACACAGCTGTGCCTGGTTATCCGGGTTTCCCAAAGGTGCATTCATATGTAAATAGTTACCATGGTTCAGTGTATTGTAGTTATTCTGTATGGGTTTCATGTATTTTGTTTGAGTTAAATGTAATCAGCTTTGATAACCATGAAAAGCAGTATAAAATAAATGTTAAATAAACCAGATACCAAACTGAAACATTTGCCAAGAATTGCTCTACAGCTTGTATAGCTTGCATTTATAAGCAAACCATAGGCAATCAAACTGACACTGGAAAAACCTTGGAAGTATTTTCTTCATGTCTTTTTACCATACATATAAATGACTTGTTTAAATACCTTGGAATAAATTAACTCTTTGGGAGGGAGGGAGGAGCCACATTAGAGGGTTTAGATTTGATTATATGTTATAACGTATTTATAGTTTGGGGGCAATTTTTCTAAATGGGTTAGTTTTGTGCATACAGTGACGACGATGACCCTCACTCTAAGCCAGGGTATGTAGAATATGATCTCGGTCTCACAATTTTACTGCCAATGCTGCGCGTAGTACTTGAATTGTGCCGAAGAGATCTCCCTTCTGGAGTTCATAAGATATAAAGTGCAGGGCTGGATCTCATCTCTTGTGGCCACCCACCTGTCCCTCATTGCGGCCACTGTTGCCCCTTGCTGGGACATACAGCAGCAGCAATAGCTTAAATAGCCCCACAGTGCTTACGTTCAAATTTCGGCATTGTGGGATTGTCTGCTTCCGCCCCCATGCAAACAGGAAGTCGGCCATCAGTGGAGGCAGAAGCAGACAGCTCCACAGCACCAAGGTTTGAAGGTAAGCACTGCTGTAGGTCCCAATGAAGGACAACGGCAGCAGCAATGGATGCCCCAGGAGGGCTAGCACCTTAGGCAACTGTCTAGTCCCCCCCCCTATTGGTAGTGGCAGCCCTGGGCAATTCATTAAGGTGTGCTTGGAAATTCCTCCTAATCAAGCCCCTGGCACCCAACATGTTGGGAAATACCTCTGTATTCAATGTATGTAGTTTGATATGCTTTATTGTATTTATTGATACATGTAATTTTATTATTGTACCTCATGTAAATCTCAGTGAGGTATTATAAATGCTGCAATCCATAAATTTAAATATAAACAGTTAAACTTCCTAATATATGTGTGTCTCTGGAATATGACAAGTTTGCCATCAGGATCCCAGAACACACCTGAAACAGGAACAGTGCCGAGCTGACCAAACCTGGAGTGGGGCACAACCCCAACCAATCTGATCTGCCCCTGCTATATGGAAGGAAGCATAGTCTGGTGAAAAGCACTCATCAGAGTCAGCCACAAGTACAGCTGCCCTTTGCTACCTCTTGGTTCAATTGGCCTCATAGTGTTTGAATTGGTGCAGAGAGGGGAGAGGGCTGAGTAACTTGGAGGATGACACCATTATGCAGAGAAACAAAGGGGGTAGGGTGGGGGTGAGAGTTTAGGTGAAAAGGTTTCAGTTTTAGATTTGAATACTTGCCTTTCCAAATCCAAGCTCAAGGCAAGTTATAAGCTAGTAGTTTTCATGCCCAAGAGAGTTTACGGTTTAAGTTTTGTACCTGAGGCAATGAAGGGTGAAGTGACTTGCCCAAGTTCACAAACAGCATCACTGAGAAAACTGAGATTTGAATCCTGCCTTCCCTAGTTCTCAGCCTAGTTAAAAAGTAGACAGGTGGTTAGTGCAGACTGAGAACCCCCAAAGCCAGCATTAAATCCCACATCTCCCATGGACACTCCTTGTGAGCCTGAGAAAGTCACCATCCTTCATTGTTTCAAATACAATTTACGACTTAATATTCAAAAGCAGTCGTGCGGTTAGCAGTACCTGCCAGCAAGAGATCCTGAGTATCCTCAACTGTTTCAGCACTAGCTTTATAGTGTCAGAGCAGCCCAGGGTCAGAGTTCAAATATGTCCAGTTAACAGTGACATTCAGACCACTACCCACTAAAGAAGAGCAAATGCGTCTCAAATGCAAAAATTGCCCAAATGGAAGAGCTCTTTTCAAGGATGGCAGATGAAAACTACCATAACTAAGAAAAGTATTACGTTTGGTTGGCACTCTAATGTTTAATCACAGAGCCTTGGCAGTACGGTCCATTCTCCACAAACACTGGCATGTGTTAAGTTTACACTCTTGTTTTTGGAAACGTCTTTGTGTGGCCTTTACCCAGGATAAGAAATTGCGGGATTGGCTGATATGGGCTATTTCGCGCCCCTTGGATGTGGAAGAGCAGGTTGGGCATTTCCGTTGTGGGCGGTGCACATACTGTACAACATGCAGTTCAACATGATCATGTATTTTCTCAATTTTTGTGGAGAATAATAGACTGTGTTCCTCCTCTCCCACTTGGTGGTGACAGACTATCCCAGTTACAGTTTAAGGAGCAGCAATGGATTTTTAAATTGGACTTTGTCATCCCAAGTGGTTTATATTTGGAGCTTGAATGGCATAGTTTGCTGTGATTTTGATTGGACAAACTGACTGGTTGGGTGTCTACATGGTTGTATTTGCCCCTGGTTGGTTTAGTACTAAGCACGTGTTCTGGTGATGATGTCCAATGCCGTGGACGTAAATGTCTGAGGATATCATTATGAGATGGGGATAAGTAGCACAAAGCAGGGTTTTTTTGAAGAGTAAACCCAAAATACAGGACTGTGTCGTTGTACTACCCCTTTGCTTGATCTCCATGTATCAGTTAAGTAGACTCCTTTAAATTATTTTACTGCAAATGGTTAAAATGGACAGGATTTCCCAGCTATGGCTTGTCCTTATCTGGTGATCAGTGTTCGACAAAAATCAATTTTCCTTGGAGATTTGTTATTGGAGACCACCCATTTGTTGCTTTGATTGAGGTAGCCATGGCACGAACATTGTGAGTAGTGACATGCCCTTCCATATAGTCATAAGCAAATGAAATGCAGTCCACTATCCATCTGGAGAGCGTACATTTAGATACCGGGAGACCCAGGTGACTAGGGTCAAAGGAAATGAACAACTGCGAGGCTTTACAGTGATCTTGAGTCCTCTAGAGATAAAAAACTAACGCACGCTTGCAGTCAAGAGTATGCAAGGTTGCTTCTGCTCTAGATGCATGTGGTCGAAAAGAATACAGGAAGGTAAACTGACAAATTCAAATGAAAAGGAGACACCACTTTCGGCATGAAATGCAGGTGTGTTCTAAGAATGACCTTGTCATGGTGTAACCGGGTATAGGGTGGGTCTGCCACCAAAACGTGAAGCTCACTAATGCATCTAGCTGAAGTGAAGGCAATAAGGAAGGTGACCTTCCAAGAGAGAAACTTTAGTGAGGTCGTGGCTGATGGTTCAAAGGGAGGCTTAAGAAGCTGCACTAGAATGACATTGAGATCCCAAGCCACCAGAGGTGGTTTAATGGGTGGCTTGGTCAGCAAGAGCCCTCTCAAAGTGCACTTCTAGCGGTTGTGCGGAGATGGGCTGTCTATCCATCAGATGATGAGAGGCCGCAATAGCACTAAGGTGAACTCTCACCAAGTTGGTCTTGAAACCTGTGGAGGAGATACTGGAGGAGTGACTCCACAGGTGTAGAGAGAAGGGATTGAGATCCTTTTGGGAACACCAGACAGAGAATCTATGCCACTTGAAAGCGTAGGAACACCTGGTGGATGGCTTCCTGGAAGCCAAAAGGATCTCCTTTACCACTTGTGTAAGGTTAAAGTCTTATAATGCCAAGCTGTGAGATGGAGAGACTGTGGATTGGGATGCAGCAGTGTCCCATCTTCCTGGGAGAGGAGATCAGGTGCAGATCCCAATCGTAGAGGCTGAGGCTGAGTCAGACCTAGCAGCAGAGGGAACCATGGTTGATATGGCCAGTGGGGGGCTATGAGAATCATGGAGCCCTTGTCAGTCTGTAGCTTGAAAAGCGTCTTGGGAATAAGGGGTATGGGAGGGAAAGCATAAAGCAGATCCTGACCCCAATGCAGGTGGAAAGCATCCACCTGCTGGTTGCTGGATGTCAGAGTTCTGGTACAGAAGTGGGGAAGCTTGGCATTCTGCAGAGTGGAAAACAGATCTATAGCTGGAGTTCCAAAGGTCTGAAAGATGTAGGACATTGTGTCCAGATGGA
Organism: Ichthyophis bannanicus; assembly: GCA_033557465.1. Taxonomy (NCBI): domain Eukaryota; kingdom Metazoa; phylum Chordata; class Amphibia; order Gymnophiona; family Ichthyophiidae; genus Ichthyophis; species Ichthyophis bannanicus. The sequence continues at coordinate 127,924,356 of CM066049.1, forward strand.
GGGGCTATTCATGGGGAAGAAGGATCTGATGCAGCTTGTCTGCCAAGACATTGAGCTCCCCGGGAGATACACTACTTGGAGGTGTATTTGATGAGAAATGGCAAAAGACCACAGATGGAGAGCCTCCTCGCAGAGGGCCCAAGAGCCTGTTCTGCCCTGTTTGTTCACATAGAACATGACCACTTGATTATCTGTCCTGACTAGAAACTGTTGTGCCCTGAGGTGATCGTGAAACACCCTGAGGGCATTTGAGATAGCGCAAAGCTCCAGGAGATTTATCTGGAGCTGTGACCCCTTCATTGTTCAGGGCCTTGTGTAGAGAGAGTGCCCAAGTGAGCTCCCCAACCCAGTTTGGAGGTATCAGTCATCAGGGTGCATTGATGTGGAGGCATCTGAAAAAGTGACCCAACGAGGAGATTTTCTGGAGAACACCACCATTGGAAGAATGTGATGAGAGGGACAATGACTTGGATCTTGTCCCTGAGGTGGCCTGAGGCCTGCATCCATTGGGAGGCAAGAGTCCACTAGGTTGTCTGCATATTTAGGCGAGTATAAGGGATGACATTTATTTTATTTATTTATTTATTTTTATTTTTTATATACCGCGCTATTGAAATCAGCTCGGTTTACATTAAAACTGAACAGGCAACAATGCATAAATATCACAATGTGCTTACATAGAACATGGCTTACATGGAACATGTGCTTACATAGAACAATGGCATAATCAAACTGGGATAACAAGGAAAACTATTCACATGGTATATACAAGTATTTACATAGAGTTATCTATTCTCGTAAACCGTAGGTATTTATAGGTCAGGTGGTAGATTTATGATGTGTATATCTAAAGGAGAGGAGCATCTAGCCATTTTCATGTTGGGTGATAGGGCAGTTAGTGTGTGGTGTGAGTGCAAATGACTTGTGTTTTTCGGGCATGGTTTCAGGATAGTGCATTAGAAAAAGGTGGTGTTTTATTGCCTTTCTGAAGGAGGTGAGGTTGGTTATGGATCTTATACTAGCGGGGAGTTCATTCCAGGCTGTTGGGGCATAAATTGAGAAAGCTCTATTGGTAGTTGCCTTTGTACATCTTGTGGTGAGCTTAGGTACAGTTAGCATGTTCAGTAGTGTAGGTCTTCTGACTCTAGTATTGGGTATGTTGTTGAGCAGTTTACTAATTGGTGTGGGAGATTGATTATTCAGTGCCTTGAAGGTCATGACCAGTACCTTGTATTGAGTTCGGGCTTGTAGTGGCAGCCAATGAAGGTTTTTCATTACTGGGGTTATATGTTCTAATCTTGATGTCCCTGTGAGAACCCTAGCAGCTGAGTTCATGGCCAGCCGAAGTGGGTTGAGGGTTGCTTGTGGAAGACCATGGAGGATGGTGTTCGCGAAGTCTATGTGTGGGATCACTAGGGCTTGAAAAATGGTTCGATAGTCTGAAAAGTCCAGTAGTGGGCGGAGGTGGCGAAGGGTTCGTATTTTGTGGTATATTGCTTTGGTAACGGTCTTTACGTGGGTTGTCATAGCCAATCGCTGATCTAGGGTGATGCCTAGGTAGCGAATTGTGTCTTTTGTCTTTAGTTCAGCGTTTTTAACTTGCAGGTTGGGTGGTGGGGTGAATTTCTGATTCCTTGTGACAAATAGGACATCGGTTTTGCTATGATTAATCCTCAGGTTTTGTGTGAGAAGCCATTCAGCCACTGCATCAAAGCATCTGATGATAGGGGAAAAATCAGGTTGTTCTATGGTAAATGGAATGTAAAGTAGTATGTCGTCAGCATATACGAGACATTCTACATTTAATGAACGTATCAGGGAGCAGATAGGCTGCATATAGATGTTAAATAATAGAGCAGACAGGGATGATCCCTGTGGCACTCCCTGCTTCTGTAAGAATGGTTCAGAGGACGTGTTACCTGCTTTTACTTGCTGCCATCTGTTAGTTAAGTATGATTCACACCATTGTAATGCAGTTCCCAGTAATCCTTTTTCTTGGAGGCGTTGTAATAGTATATTATGATTCACAGAGTCAAATGCGGCAGCAATGTCAAGAAAGATGAGGACGAAACCTTGGTGTATGTTGTCAATTCCTGTGATTAGCTTATTGAATAAGGTAGTTAAGATGGTATCTACTCCATGCGATTCCCTGAAGCCATGTTGGGCTGGATCGAGGGGTGCCTCGTCATCGATGTGCTGATGGATCTGACGCTGGACTATTTTCTCGATGATCTTAGCAAGCAGTGGAATGCTTGATATGGGTCTGTACGATTCAACTTTGGATGTATCAAGGCGACTATTCTTTAGCAGGGGTCTGATCGATGTATGTTTTAAACTTTGGGGGAAGATGCCCCTTGATAGTGATTGGTTAGTTATTTTACATAATGCATGGCTTAGTTCATGTCGAAGTTCCTTTATCCAACTTGCTGGACAGGGGTCATTGGGAGCTGTGGTGAGATTGATGGAGGCAATAGTGTCTTCAATTTCTTTAGTAGATACTGTAGAAAATTTAAGTAGTGTTGTAGGTTTTGGTGTACTAAGTATATTGGACAAGCTGCCGTTAGATGAGGTCATGTTGGATTGTATCATTTTGGATTGTAAGTAGTCCGAATAATCCTGTGGTTGAGGCATGTGTGGGCTTGCTGGTGAAGGGTCACCTGTTAGTGATTTTACTATATTAAATAGGTCGTGTGTTTTATTCAGTGATCTTTTTAGGATCATTGAATGATATTTTTTCCTTTTTTCACTTATCTTCTCTCTGTGTAATGCTAGGTATGAGTTGTAGTTTTGGTGGGCTATGGTAGTTTGCTTTTTTCGCCATCGTCTTTCTAGTTTACGTAGTTGTAGAAGGGATGATCGAAGGTCAGATGAGTACCAGGGTGCATGTCTACGTTTTGTGGATAACTTGTTGGCAGATGAGATACAGGCTAAGGTTCTGATGCTATTATTCCAATTTGCTACAAGTTCGTCAGGGTCAAGGGTTGGTACATCCAGTTGTGGAAGAAGCTTGACAAGAACATCCTCCTTGTTGAGTGTGCAGAATCGTGTCGTTGGTGTTCCGTGATCAGGGATATCAGTCCTGGCCTTGTTATTGGGTAAGCGGGTGCTAGGTATTTGGAATTTTAGGAGTTTGTGATCAGACCACGGTACTGGAGATATGGAGGTCAACAGCGGAGGAGAGGTGTTGACTATAGACTGGGGCGCAAAAATAAGGTCGAGGGTACCGCCTTTTTCATGCGTTGGGGAGTTCACTACATGTACTGTTGAGGCCATATGCCCCAGAAGCTGCAGCATTTCTCGGGCCGTCAGATGGTCTCGGAGTAGCACTTGGGACGATAGCTCGATGAGATGGGCACAAGGGTTGGGCAGAAATGCCCTGGACTGTTTGTCCAGTAAAGCTCTGATGAACTCTAGTCTTTGAGTTGGTGCAAGCTGGGATTTTGGAAAGTTTATGACAAATCCCAAGTGTTGTAATGCTGCTGGTATGATGCAAGGAAAGCTGAACGTCTTGGGAGGTGTCTGTTCTTATAAGCCAGTCGTCTAAGTAAGGGAAGACAAATATCCCCGGAGATCTTACATATTTATTTATTTATTTGCATTCTCTTATATACCGCGCTATTCTGCATCAGTGCGGTTTACATTGAACAAACTGAAATTACATTGAACAGGGCATTATAACTTGGAGATAACCCTCCATAGCCCATGTTCCCTGTAAAATAGTTAAGTGGCTTGCCCAAGACCACAAGGAGCACCTGTGGGACTAGAAACCCCAGTCCTTCCGGCCCAAGGTTGCTATCCTCTAGTGGGATTTGAACCCCCGACCTTCCGGCCTGAAGTACCTTGCCCCAACCACTAGGCCACTCCTCCACTCCATATGTGGAGGAGTGGCCTAGTAGCTACATATGTGGCTACGACCACCATGCACTTCGTGAAGACTCCTGGGGCAGAGGCAAGTCCGAAGGGAAGGACTCTGTATTGATAATGTTTTCCTTGAAAGGTGAAGCAGAGATATTTCCTGTGTCCTGGATGGATCTAGAGAACACAGCCAGTCCTGACTCTGGAGGTAGGGAAGAAGCCTTTTTCTATCTGGGCTCCTCCCTCTAGAACTCACTTCCCACCACCCTCCGATAGGAAGAATCCTACCCCAAATTTTGTTCTCTCCTCAAAACCCATCTTTTCTCCTTAGCCTTCAATGTTTCTCTATGAGTTTCTTATGACCTCCCTCCTCTTTTTCTTGTTTAACTGTCCTTATTCCTCGCCTCCTTTGTCTCTCAGATTATTGTAACTTCCTTTTCTTTTCTGCTCCAAACCTATTATTTTATATTGTAAACCGCCCCAATGTAATGGGGGGGGGGGGGGGCAGTATATCAAATGTCAAATAAACAATAAGAGCACCAAGAGATCATTTTGAACTTCTGAAGTCCAGGATGGGTCTGTACCCTCCGGCCTTCGTTGGTATGAGAAAGTACAGAGAGTAAAACCCCATTCCCTGTTGGGATATTGGGACATCTTCTATGGCACCCTTGGATAGAAGAGAAGACACCTCTTTCTGCAGGTGAGCAGTGAGTGGGGGTTGTGTATGATATTCCTCCACAGAAGTCAAGGGGGGCAGATTCTGCAGATGAAGTCTGTACCCCTCCCGGACTATGGTTAGTGTCCACTGCTCTGACTTGATAAGGTGCCATCTGTGGGCGTAGTGACAGAGTCTGCCTGCTATATGGAGGGGTGAGGGTCCTCCAGAGGCAGGGTGGCAATGTTCTCTAGAAAAGAGACAAAAACCAGGCGCAGACTGTAGCTGCGGAGCTGGTTGAGATTTAACCACCTGTGGCTTCTTCTGTTGTTTAGGACGCTGCTGCCTTTTCTGAGGGCCTTGAACCTGGTCCTGAGAAGCAGGAGGATAAGAAGAGTAAAATTTCTTCTTCTTTTTGAAGAAAGACTTCTTTGCAGCTGTCTTTTTTCTAGCAGGGTCAGCTGTTGTTCTGGACAGTCTCTTTAGAGTGGTATTTTCTGACTCTAACTGAGAAGTCTTATCCTGCCAGTCTTTGCCAAAGAGGTTTTCCCCTGTGCGAGGTATGTTGCCTAGCTTATCTTGAACCCACTGTTCAAGATCTGAGGCCTGAAGCCATGCAATCCTGCATGCACTGATGCATATTGCTGGACTCTGCTTGTGCACTCAAATGCTTCGAAGGCTGCCCTATTGACAGACTTCGATACGTTTTGGGTATGTTTGACTACAGCAAGATAGTCTTCTCTTATCATCTAGGAGAAGAGAAGCCATGGCCTTGAGGTCCCTGGAAAACCCCTTCAGGAACATACCCATGTGGAGTATATAGGAGTTAATCCTGGCTGATGTCATGGAAGCATTGACGCCCAAAGACATTGAGGATTCTCGATTCCCTACCCAGTGGGTTAGAGGAATGGGTTTTGGAACTCTTGATTCAGCACATCGCCGATTCCACCACCATTGGATGGTGGGGAAGCTGTGGTTTTTGGAAGCCAGGAAACTCCAGTACGCGATAAATGATATCGAGGCGTCGAGTATGAGGAGACATCGTGAAGGGAATATTCCATATCCATAGCATCAGATCATGGAGGATGCGGTGCACCAGCAGGGTGGCTGTCTCCTTGGGAAATGTTGGGTATTTGGAGATTTCCAATTCTTCTGCTTTGGGCTCTTTCTCGGATGTCACCATTATGGAGAGACCCCTAGCTAGGTCTCGAATGAATTCCTGGAAAGACATGTCCTCAGGAGGCGACATGTGTTGCTCTGGAGGCAGGGAGGACTCTGAAGGCAGGCCTTGGGGCCCCCGGGAATCGAGTGACTCGACATCCAAAACATGGGAATCAGAAACCTCAAAGTATTGGCAGGGACGGTGTTCGCCCTCCACCAGATGCTGGTACCGATGGGTGTCGGAATCAGGCTCAGGGAACTGTTTGGGTCGAGCCCCGGTATTGGTGATGGACTCAAGGGAGGGCATGAGTGGCAGTGATGACAGTGCCATGGATCCCAATGTACCATGTACCAGTGCCGATGTCTGTACAGACAGGCTGGTGTCTGAGGGCAAAGGTTTGATGGGAACCGAGCCTGCCAATAGAGCTGACAAGCTCCACTCGATGGCCAGCATACGCTGGTCTATCGAGGTTGCCGATACTTCGTTATCAGTGACGGATACTTGTGCCACCATCCCAGAGCATGGCACCAGCAGCTCTCCTGAGGTCAAGGCCTCGGGAGCAACCTGGGGCCCCTCAATGGCTTTGGAGGGCTGGTCCTCCCATAGGGGCTGTTTCGCAGGCCAATCCACCTCCAGGGTAACGCCTAAAGCATCTCGATGCTTGGAATGAGATCTACCTCTGGAGGAATTTTCTATCTTTGATGAAGACTTGTGTTTGGACATTTTCGATACCTGAGATCCATGGGAGGAGGATGAGGCTTTCGATGATGTTGATGACGACAAAGATACCGCGTCCAAAGCAAAGAGAGTTCCAAATTTAGATGCTCGGTTCTGCAGGCCTCTCTTTGTCATCTTTTCACAAAGGGAACATTCTGTTGGTTGGTGGTCGGGCCCAAGGCATTTCAAGCACTAGTCATGTGTGTCAATTGCCAAAATGGTACTGCTACACTTAGAACATTTGTTGAAACCACTAGTCGGTTTCTACATACTGTTGGTGGACAGTATGATAGTCTTAAGGTCTAAGATGGCATCGATACGCCTGAAGATTTTTAAACTAAGTTAAAGAAAATAAAAAAAGAATAGGAACCGGCGGTGTCAAGACCGTGCTGGTGTTGACAGGAAGGCAGATGCTAACCACAAAAAAAAACAAAAGAGAATTTTCTGCGGTGACAGGATTTGCTTTCTGCTGGCTCAGTGGAAAACAAAGAACTGAAGAGAGAGGGTTGGGAAGGCAGCCATACAGGCGCAGTGGAGTACTCCCAAAGGCTTTCCTATTGGACGCTGGGGAGCGTTCCCATGCGGGCTCTATCAGTACTGACATCACCCATATGTGAAGACTACATTCCTGCTTGTTCCTGGAGATAAGGAGTGGATCCAAGACAGATCCTTGGGATACACTGAGAGCAAGATAACAGCAGAGGAGGATCCATAGTTATTTATCTCTTTTAATGCAAAGAACCTTGGTGTAGCAGTCACTAAAACTGTCCTCTCCAGATGGGCATTGGATTGCATGAATTTGTGTTATATTGCAGCAGACATTACTTTTTCTTCTTGCATTCATATACATCAGCTCTCTCCTGAAAATCTATGGGCCACTTCTAAAAGAGAGCTATGCAAAGTTGCTACATGATCCTTTAGCCACACTTACTAAACACTACTACCTAGTCCAGCGGTTCTCAAACCAGTCCTCAAGACACATGTAGCTAGTCAGATTTGCAGGATAGCCACAATAAATATGCTTGAGAGAGATTTGCAAACAATGGAGGCAGTGCATGAAAATTTCTATAATGCAAATTCATTGTGATTATTCTGAAAACCTGTGTCCCGTGGACTAGGTTGCGAACCTCTGGCCTAGTCTGATTATCAAAAGTAGATAATATTTTTGGCAAGTCAGTACTCCAGAAACCTTTCAGATAACCACCCTCCTCCCGTCTCTGCCCCGTCCAAAAAGTTCAACCTCCCAGATAGTGTAGTTACTCACCTGTAACAGGTGTTCGGGGACAGCAGGAATCAGTCCTCACATATGGGTGATGTCAGCATTGACGGAGCTCTCGCGGAAGCATCCCCCCAGCTTTCAAAGAAAGCCTTTGGGGGATGCCACCACACATGCGTGGTCCCCTTTCCGCCCAATGGTGCCATCTTGCTCAGTCAGATGACATAGCTAAAAAACGGTAAAAACAAGATGGTAAAGGAGCAACTCCAAGGGGAGGAGGGAGGGTTGTGAAGACCGATTCCTGCTGTCCCCAGAGAACACCTGTTACAGGTGAATAACTACGCTTTCTCCAGGAACAAGCAGGAAGTCAGTCCTCACATATGGGACTCCCCAGCTACAGGTTACTGAAAGCCCATAGCAAAAAAAAAGGGACTCCCTCATGGGGAGCCGCAAGCAGCAGCAAATATGTCCGTGTTCACAGACCACAGTAGGACCCCTGTGTCCAATGAAACCAGCATTCCAGTAGCCTGAACACAGAAGGGTCGGAGGATAGGCGTTGCCTAAACGCCGAAAAGGTTATGGAGCACAGCCTGGCCAAAGGCATTGTCCCGTCGGGACTCTCTTTCCAGGCAGTAGTGAGCTGCGAAGGGTATGGACTGAAGACCAGGTGGCAGCCTGGCAGATGTCTATCATTGGGACGGAGCGCAGGTTTGCCGCCATGGCCCTGACACGGTGCGCCATGATGCGGCCTTCCAGCTGGAGCCCTGCCTGCTCATAGGCGAGGGCGATACAGTCCACCACCCAGGTAGACAGTGTGTGCCACTTCCCCCAGCCTACTGGGGTCATAGGAGATGAAAAGCTGAGACACTTTGCGTGGCCCTGAGTGCACTGAATACAGAAAAACAAAGCCCTCTTACAGTCCAAGGTGTGAAGGACCGTCTCCGCCAGACTGGAATGAGGTCTTGGAAAGAGAGTAGGGAGCACTACTTCCTGGTTGAGATGGAAGGGCGATACTACCTTCGGCAGGAATTTGGGGTGTATGCGAAGCACCACCCTGTTCTTGTAGAACCTGATGTAAGGCACCTCTGCCATACAGGCTCGAAGCTCGCTAACTCTGTGAGCGGAGGTGAGCGCAACCAGGAAAGCCACCAAGAGAGGTAGCAAAGGTGGCAGGTAGCCAGAGGCTCGAAGGGTGGGCGAGTGAGGTGCCCCAACATTACACTGAGGTCCCATTTGGTTGCCGGAGGGCAAACCGGGGGCTTCGATAAGAGAACTCAAAGAAAACAGGTCACTAGAGGTTGGATCGAGAGGGGCTTACCATCCACTGGGTGATGGTGCGCCGCCAGGGCACTAAGGTGCACTTGGACCGAGTTAGACTTGAGCCCAAGATGAGAGGTGGAGAAGGTACTGTAACACCAGTCCCACTGGGCAGGAGAATGGGTCAGTCCCTTGCTTGGTGCACCAAGCCGAGAACCTGCACCACTTGAGGGTGTTAGCCTTCCTAGTAGAGGCTTTGCAAGAGGCCATCAGAATGTCCTCCACTTCAACCAAAAGGTTGAAAGGGGCCAGATTCACCCTCTCAGCAGCCACGCTGTCAGCAACAGGGACCCTAGATTGGGGTGCAGAAGAGAGCCCCCCCTCCTCCTGGGACAGGCGTCCCAAAGAAGTCTCCAAGGGGATGGGGGTTTACACCATGAACCGGAGGAGCAACGGGAACTACGGTTTCCTGGATCACCGAGGACTATGAAGATAAGCGAGGCCCTCTCATGGAGGGTCCTGAACAAGGCAATCAGTGGTGTGGGAGGTAAGGCATACATGAGGCCTTCTGACCATGAGATGAGATAAACGCTTCCACTGCCACCCTGGAGGGGTGGGCCTGCCGGGAACAGAAGAGGGGTAGCTGGAAGTTGTCCGAGCTGGCGAAGAAGTCCATTATGAGTTCCCCCCAGAGATGGAAAAGCCGACTGACTACTCTGGGGTCCATCTGCCACTTGTGCGGCTGGAGGACTCTGCTCAGCCTGTCGGCCAAAAGGTTGTCCTGGCTTGGCAGGTACACTGCTCGCAGGAGAAAACCCTGTTGGAATGTGTATGAGCAGAGGACCAATTCTTCCTGACAAAGGGTATGAGACCCTGTACCCCCCTGTTTGTTCACATAGAACATCGCCACCTGGTTGTCCGTCTGGACCAGCACTGGCAGGTGATGCAGGTGGTAACAGAAAACCTGCAGGACTAAGTATATGGCTCGGAGCTCCAGGAGGTTGATCTGCTGGGTGCTCTCGTCTGGTGACCAGTTGCCCTGGGTGCGGAGCTTTCTGCAGTGTGCTCCCCAGCCGAGCAGGGAGGTGTCCGTGGTGAGGGGCTCGGGGGCTGAAAAGGCATGCCTGCCTTGAGATACTAGAGAGACTGCCACCAGACCAGGGAGTTCGCCAGTTGGCAGGTTACAGAGACTGTCTCGGAGGCGACCCGTTGCCTGGGACCATTGATCCCGGAGGCACCACTGTGCAGCCTTCAAGTGGAGGCGAGCATCTGGGGTGATGTGGACTGTAGAGGACATGTGCCCGAGGAGACGCAGAAGAAGCTGGGCGGGCACCGAGGGATAGTATTGTATGTCCCATGCCAGAGTTCTGAGACGGCCGGCTCGGTCCCTGGGCAAGAAGGCCTTCAACTGGAGAGTGTTGAGCTTTGCCCTGATGAACTCCAGACACTGTGTCAGGAGGAGGTGAACTTGAGGTAGTTTATGACAAATCCAAAGTGTTGCAGGACCTGAATGGTGCGTGTGCTGGCCTGCTGCACCTCTGAGGTGGTGCCTCCCTTTATTAGCCATTCGTCCAGGTAGGGGAAGACAAAGACCCCCTGGAGGTGGAAAAAGGCAACCACGACTACCAGGCATTTTGTGAAGACTCTTGGGTTGAAGGCCAAGCCAAAGGGGAGCACCCTGTACTGAAAATGCCTGCTCCCCACTACAAACCGCAGGTACTGCCTGTGATTGGAGTGAATGAGGATGTGAGTATAAGCATCCTTGAGGTCTCAGGAGCATAGCCAATCTCCCTGCTGGAGGTATGGCAGCAATGTTCTAAGGAGAGCATCTTGAACTTCTCCCTCACCAGGAATTTGTCGAGGTTACGCAGGTCAAGGATGGGTCTTAGACCCCCTATCCTTTTTGGCACGAGGAAGTACCTGGAGTAGAACCCCTCGCCCTTGAGATGGTGGGGCACTGGTTTCACTGCTTTGTCCTTGAGACCTGCCGACTCCTTCAGTAGAAGGTCTCGGTGGAGGGGAGACCTGAGGGGGGTTCTCCTGGGGAATAAGGGGGAGGTGTCTGAGTCAGGTGGAAGTAGTAACCCTCCCTGACTACCCAAAGCGCCCAGGAATTGGTGGTGATGGTCAACCACCTCTGGGCATAGAGGGTCAGACGTCCCCCTGTGGGCTGCTGCTCTCCTTGGGGTTGAAAGGCTTTGCTTAAGAAGTCAAAAACAACCCCCTGGCTAGGTCAGAGCCAGTGCCTGGGGTTTTGGAGCCTTCTGCTTACGAGGGCCATGCCCATGTCCCTTGGCCTGCTGACTCTGTTGGGGAGCCGGGGAGGCCTGAAAAGGTGGGTAGTTTCTGTAAGCAGCTCCCTTCCTTGAGTAAAAGGACTTCTTACCTGAGCCCTTCCATCGGGGAAGGGCAGCGGTCTTTTTGGAGAGCCTGGTCCTTGCCATGAACTCGGTCTCCAGCTCAGCAGCCTTGTCGGTCATGGGTTTGCCAAAGAGGTTGTTTTCTTGGCAGGGGAAATCGACCAATTTGTCCTGAACCCACTGCTTGAGGTCGGACAACTGTAGCCAAGCTTGGTGGCGAGCACCACTGCCCGCCGCCACTACTCAAACCGCCAACTCAAACCTGTCATAGGCCACTCGAGACTTGAATTTGGAGCATTCACGTACTGCCTTGGCCAGGTCCTTGAACTGCTGCAAGCGTTCTTCGGAGAGACCAGCTGAGAACCTGGTGAGTTCCTTCGCCAGGCCTCTCAGGTACATGCCCATATACAGCTGTTAGACCTGGATATATCCGATGAGCATTGAGCCCTGGTAGCACTTTCTGCCGAGGGTGCTCAGGGTGCGGGCCTCCCTGCCGGGGGGCACCAAGGAATGCATCTTCTGGCTTTTCAGCCGACGCATGGCCAATTCCACAACTATGGAGTTATGTGGTAGCTGTTACTTTTGGAAGCCCGGGCTCCGGTGGATTCGGTACATCGAGTTGAGCCATTTGCTCACCACCGGTACCAAAGCCAGTGTCTCCCACATCTGAAGCATCAGCCATTCTAGGATGGGAGCAATGGGCACCATGAGCAATTCCCTTGGAGGAGCCTCGTACTGGAGGATTTCCAACTCATCCGCCCGAGGGTCCTCCTCCGACTCGGTAGGGAACACCAGGGCATTTGACATGTCCTTGACAAAATCAAGGAAGCCCATATCTTCTGGCAGGGACTGCCATCAAGGCTCCGAGACGGGAGAGTCAGATGGGACGTCGCCGTGTGATGGGTATCAGAGGACTCCTCGTCCTCCATCTCCCATTAGTAGTAGTCCGTCGAGGATTTGTAGGAGGGCTGCTATGTGGGCCTCGAGGTCCCCAATGCCCTGCGGCTGGCGCCTGCCATACTTGCTAGGAATGACCACAGTCCTGTCGAGTGGGACTCTGAGTGCAATCTCGGCCAAGGATCGGCTCGGCCTCCGGGGATGTCTTGGACGTCGAGTGCCTGGTGGTCAGGGCGGATGAACTGGTCATGCCTGACAACAGCGCCCGCTTGCTGCTGGTCCATGAAGGCAAACTGCGCTCCAGGGCCACTATTCTGGACTCCAGACCAGAAGGCTCCGCAGATTTCGCCGCAGGCATTGAGGGACTTGGGCCTGACACAGGCTCCCCCAAAGGGGAATCCTTGACGAGGATGGTGTCTGGGGACCGAGGCCGGTCCGCGGTTGGATCCTTTCGGGGAACCTTTGCAGGCCGCTCCCTCTCCAAAGCCGCGGACGAACGTCGGTCTGCGGGACCAGGTCCAGGGAGCACCCAGCCAGTTGGAACCGTTCAAGGACGCCACCTTTGAAGGTTTCTTCTTCTTCCTGGGTGCCTACGATGGGGCTCAGGTTTGGGAGGTTCTGTCTGAGATGTCGGGGCCTCAGAAGAGGCACTGGCCTTCAGAGGCACCAGGGACTCGGGGAGTAAAACGTATCGTGCTGTTGCTGGCGGCTATTGAGGGCCTTACTGGACATTCTTTTGCAGAGACCGCAGGCTGCCGGGTCGTGGTCTGGCCCAAGGCAATGGAGACAGCAGTCATGTGTGTCAGTCAAAGACATAATTTTAGAGAACCGATCACACTTCTTAAAGTCATTGGTAGCCATGGAGGAAAAAAGTACCCCTGCGAGGCTGAAGACTCTGGGCTGCCAGTTGGGAGAAAAAAGGCGAGAAAACACCAGGAAAAGAAAACTACAAAAATAGACCCGAACTCAACGCGGAGGCAATGAGGTCGGTGGTGGGAAGAGTACTGGTACAATACCAGAGATGAGTATGAAGCTCGGAGAGAAAAATCAACATTTTCCAGGGAGAAGCCAGACAGACGTCTGAAGGGCTCTGCGGAAAAAAGGAGACTGAGCAAAATGGCTCCCTTGGGTGGGAAGGGGACCACGCATGCGTGGTGGCATCTCCCAAAGGCTTTCTTTGAAAGCTGGGGGGATGCTTCCACGAGGGCTCTGTCGGTGCTGATGTCACCCATATATGAGGACTGACTTCCCAGAGAAAGCGTAGTTACTCACCTGTAACAGGTGTTCTCCAGGAGCAGCAGGAATCAGTCCTCACATATGGGTGACGTCAGCGCCGACGGAGCCCTCGCGGAGCAATTTTCCCCAGCTTTCAAAGAAAGCCTTTGGGAATTGCAGCGCGCATGCGCGGTCTCCTTCCCGCCCAAGGGTGCCATCTTAGCCAGTCAGATGACATAGCTAAAAAGACAGCGTAAAAATATGCAAAACAACTAAAGCAGATAATCACAACTCCAAGGGGAGGAGGGAGGGTTGTGAGGACTGATTCCTGCTGCTCCTGGAGAACACCTGTTACAGGTGAGTAACTACGCTTTCTCCAGGACCAAGCAGGAAGTCAGTCCTCACATATGGGACTCCCAAGCTTAAGGCTACCGGAGACCCTAAGCACAAAAATGAGCTCCCTCTAGCTCAGCGGCACAGAAGGAAGGAATCTTCACTGAATTATTACCCACCGGTAGCCCTCATCCGGGATGGAGGGTAGGAGTTGCTCAAACCTCGAAGAGATTTCGGAGGACTGCCTGTCCGAAAGCACTGTCCCTGCGGGACTCCCTCTCGAGACAGTAATGGACCGCAAAAGTCTGGCTCGAAGACCAAGTAGCGGCCCGGCAGATGTCTGCCAGCAGAACAGAGCGGAGGTAAGCCACGGACGTAGCCTTCGCCCGAACACAATGGGCCGTGACTCGACTTTCTAACGAGAGTCCGGCTGCCCCATAAGCCCAAGCGATACAGTCAGCAACCCAGATGGACAGAGTACGCTTGGAGACAGGGAGCCCCAATTTATTGGGGTCAAAAGACACAAAGAGCTGAGCAGCTTTGCGGTGCTCCCGCGTACGGTCAAGGTAGAAGTTCAACGCCCTTCTACAGTCCAGGGTATGCAGGACCATTTCAGCTCGGCTGGAGTGTGGCCTGGGAAAGAAGGTCGGAAGTACCACCTCCTGATTGATGTGAAAAGGGGAGACCACTTTTGGAAGAAATTTTGGGTGAGTCCGTAAGACTACCCTATTCTTGTAGAACCGAGTGTAAGGGGGATCAGACACGAGGGCCTGCAATTCACTCACGCGTCTAGCGGAAGTGAGGGCTATCAGGAATAAGGTTTTCCAAGACAGAAAACGGAGAGAACAGGTAGCCATTGGTTCAAAAGGCGGACAGGTGATCCGCTGTAAAACCACATTCAGATCCCAGTCAGGTGCTGGCGGGCGCAGAGGTGGTTTAAGTAGAAGGAGACCTCGGAGAAACCTTGCCACGAGAGGGTTGCTGGAAAGAGGTCTGCCGTTCACCGGCACATGATGTGCTGAAAGAGCACTGAGGTGAACTTTGACGGAGTTAGACTTAAGTCCCATGTTAGAGAGGTAGAGCAAGTACTGCAAGATCACCGACACCGAGCAGGAGAAGGGATCCTGAGACTGCTGGGCACACCAAACGGAAAAGCGACGCCATTTAAGGGCGTAGCATTTGCGGGTAGAAGGTCGCCGAGAAGCTAGGACGACCTCTTCCACCTCTGCCGGCAGGAGAAGGGGAGCAAGGACTACCCTTTCAGCCGCCAGGCCATTAGATTGAGAGATCTGAGGTTGGGGTGTAGCAGGGACCCCTGATCCTGTGTTAGGAGATCCGGTTGAAACCCCAGAGGGAACGGATCCTCTACCGCTAATTGCAACAGGAGTGGAAACCACGGCTGCCTGGGCCAGCGAGGAGCCACCAGGATCATGGAAGCTTTGTCTCGGAGAACCTTGAAAAGAGTTCGAGAGACTAGCGGGATGGGAGGAAAAGCATAGAGAAGGCTCTCCGACCATGAGAGTAGAAAAGCATCTGCCGCTACTCGAAGGGGATGTGGCTGACGAGAGCAGAAGCGAGGAAGTTGCCGGTTGAGAGGACTGGCAAAGAGATCCATCGTGGGGAGGCCCCACTTCAGAAAAAGTTTCTGAACTACCAAGGGATCCAGACGCCACTCGTGCGGCTGGAGTATCCTGCTGAGTTTGTCCGCCAGGCAATTTTCTTGGCCTGGGAGGTAAACTGCCTTGAGAAGAATGCCGTGACTGACGGCCCAAGAGCAGAGCCTCTGAGCTTCTCGGCAGAGAAGGAAGGAGCCCGTGCCTCCCTGTTTGTTCACGTAGAACATGGCAACTTGATTGTCCGTCTGGATGTGAAGGAAGCAAAGTGGACTTTGCGAAGTTTATGACAAAGCCCAAGTACTGCAGAAGAGTCACCGTGCGGTGTGTGGCATTGGTGACTGCCGGAGAGGACGATGCTCTGATGAGCCAGTCGTCGAGGTACGGAAAGACATAGAGGCCGTGAAGCCGGAGATATGCCGCCACCACCGCGAGACATTTTGTGAAGACTCGCGGTGCGGAGGATAGGCCAAAGGGCAGTACTCTGTACTGGTAATGATTTCCTGCCACCACAAACTGTAGGTATTGGCGGTGGCTTGGGTGGATGAGGATGTGCGTGTAGGCATCCTTTAGATCCAAGGAGCATAGCCAATCTCCCTGCTGGAGGTAGGGCAGAAGGATTCCAAGGGTAAGCATCTTGAACTTTTCCCTCACGAGGAACTTGTTGAGGTTGCGCAAGTCCAGGATGGGTCTGAGGCCTCCTGTCCTTTTTGGTATCAGGAAATACCTGGAATAAAAGCCTTGACCTCTCAGGTGGTGGGGCACCGGTTCCACAGCCTGTTCCTGAAGAAGACTTGCTAACTCCTGAAGGAGTAAGTCCCTGTGCAGAAGGAGTCGTGGAGGTTCTCCCGGGAAATAAGAGGGAGGGACCTGATGGAAGTGGAGAAGATATCCTTCTCTTACGACTTGAAGCACCCAGGCATCTGAAGTGATGTTGGACCACCTGTGTGCGAAGTGAACCAGCCGGCCTCCGGTGCTGGGAGGAGCCAGCGGAGGGGGAGAGGCTATGCTGAGGAAGTCAAAAACCCCCACCCTGCTGAGCAGGGGCTGGTGGTGCAGGCTTGGGGGCTTGCTGCCTACGGGACCCGTTACCCCGTCCCTTGGCCTGCTGGCCCTGTGGGGGAGCTGCGGAGGCCTGATATTGTGGGTAGTGTTTATAGGCAGCCGCCTTTCTCGGGTAAAAGGACTTCTTTTCCGAGCCCTTCTTTTTCTGGGAAGGGGCGGAGGTCTTCCTAGAAAGCCTAGTCCTGGTGAGAGTCTCCGTCTCGATTTGTGCAGCCTTTTCAGCCATGGGCTTGCCAAATAGGTTCTCACCTCGGCAGGGGACATCGACCAACTTGTCCTGCACCCAGGGTTCCAGGTCAGACGACTGAAGCCAAGCTTGTCGGCGGGCACCGATGCCAGCTGCGGCCACGCGAGCCGATGCTTCAAAGCCATCATAGGCTGCTTGGGACATGAATTTGGAGCATTCCCGAATACCAGTTGTCAAGGCCAGGAACCTCCGCAAAGGTTCCTCGGACAGTCCAGCGGAGAATCCGGCTATCTCTTTAGCCAGGTCTCGGAGATACATGCCCATGTATAGCTGGTAGGTCTGGACACGACAAGCAAGCATAGAGCCCTGGAAACACTTCTTACCAAGGCCATCCAGGTTACGGGCCTCCCTGCCAGGAGGCACCGAGGAGTGCATCTTTTGGCTCTTAAGCCTATGCATGGCCGATTCCACTACCATGGAATGGTGTGGCAGCTGTGCTTTTTGGAAGCCAGGACTCTTGCGGACTCGATAGATGGAATCAACCCGCTTGCTCAATACCGGCGACGAGGCCGGACTCTCCCACATGCGGAAGAGTAGTCGTTCCAGCATGGGAGGAACCGGTACAGTAAAGTGCTCCCTGGCGGGAGAGTCGTACTGAAGGGCGTCGAGCTCTTCGGCTCGAGGCTCCTCCTCGGGATCCGCAGGGAAGGCCAAAGCCTTGGCCATATCCCTGACGAAGTCCGAGAACCGGGCACCCTCCGGAGGGGACTGCTTCCGAGGTTCGGACTCAGGTGAGTCCGAGGGGACACACCGAGTCCGAAACGAATCAGGTGACTCTTCCTCTTCAGACTCCCAGGCCGACTCCGAGGAGGAATCGGTGGGGTCGGCTCGGGCAGGCGGAGGCGTCGGCCGCCCCGACACCGAGGGAGTCGGCGTCGACGACCTCGGTCCCGAACGGGAGGCCGAGGGTGACCTCGACCGAGGATCGACTCGAGTTCGCATGGACTCGAGGATCGGCTCGGTCTCCGGGGTCGACTTAGACATCGACGTCCCGGCGGTCGGGGCAGTGGCGCCAGCGAGGCTAGCGATCAGTGCCCGCTGCTGGTCCATGAAGGCAGATAGTCTGCTCTCCAAGGCCGTCAACCTGAGTCCGACCTCAGGTGACCCAGCAGCCCCCGACTCGGGCCCCGACGACATCGGGTCCGACGTCGGAACTCTCGGAGGCGAGTCCAGGAGGACTACAGGACTTACCCGAGCAGGCAACTCCGACTCCAGGCGAGGTCGCTTCGGGAGGTGCTCCTTCTCCAAAGACCCGGGACGGCTATCGGGGCTATGCGACCTGGCCCTCGCGGAGCCAGGAGCGTCCACCAATGCCGCCCTCGCAGGTTTTACCTTCCGTCGATGGTCCCCGGAGGGAGAACCCCTGTTGGAGGAGCTTCGGCGGTGGTCAGAGCTGGAACCTCTGGATGCCGAGGCCTCCGACGAGGTCCGGGTACGGCCGGGGTCAGCGAAGATTCTTTCCCGCTGGTGCCGCCGACTCCTCAACGCTTTGGAGGACATTTTGCCACAGGCCCCACAGATCAGTTCTTCGTGATCCGGGCCCAGGCAGCGGAGGCAATTATCGTGTGTGTCAGTGAGTGACATATTTCTGTCACACTGAACACACCGCTTGAAACCACTGGCAGCCATCGGGGGAAAAAGGGCCCCTGCAAGGTCAAAGGACCGGGCTGCCAGCGAAAAACCGAAAACGAAACTGACCAAAATCAGAAAAACCGAAAAATAAGAGAAGGACTCGCAACGGCGTCGCGAGTCTGGGCAGGAAAAAGACCGGCGTCGAACCGAAGGAAAAAAGAGAGATAAATCACGAAAATCAACTTTTTCAGCGGGGACACGACGGGTACGTCTGTAGGGCTCCGCGGAAAAAAGAAGACTGGCTAAGATGGCACCCTTGGGCGGGAAGGAGACCGCGCATGCGCGCTGCAATTCCCAAAGGCTTTCTTTGAAAGCTGGGGAAAATTGCTCCGCGAGGGCTCCGTCGGCGCCGACGTCACCCATATGTGAGGACTGACTTCCTGCTTGGTCCTGGAGAATCATTGTTTTCACAAGTTAAGCAGAAAGTCAATGATTATGCTGCCAAGATGATATCATCAATGCTGGGACTACATTGCCTGCTGTTTCAACTGCGAATAAGTATATAGAGAAAAGGCAGCCTATCACAGAATTCTGAGAGACATGGATTAATAGTGGGATAGTGATATAATGAGAATTCACTAAAAGGAGGAAAAAGGTAAAAATAAAAAATACAGAACAGAAGCCCTACCTCTAAGTGAGGACAGAGTATCAACCAGAAAGCTAAAGCCTCCCAAAGCATCTCTGGTCACTCTACAGCCAGCTAGGTTTTAGGATACCCATCATAAATATTGCATGATACTATCTGCATACATATGAGACCATACTATTTGAATCCTTACAGGAAAATATTTCACAATTTCTATCACTATATCCTGTATGAACAATCTGTTCATAACTTATATTATTTACAGTGTATTTTTTGTCAGACCTTTTCATTCAAATCTGCTACTAAATAGCCGCTTTTAGTGTAGTAGTCCATTTTATTCTTTTTATTGTGATCAATAATATCTGTTAAAGTTTGGAAGAGATATCTGTTTAAGCACAATGTGGTATATACCAAAGTAATGTGGTATGGACAGAGCAATGTTCCCTCTAATTTTCTGTAGGCTGTGTAGCTTTTGAAGGAAGGTTAAATTTTTGTGCGCCACATAACGACACTCGGAGTTATATACTTTAAAATTTGACTACACGTCAGAATACAGTATGTACACATTGATTTTAATCAAATTAAATGAAAATAGACGATTACTAAATGAAGCGGAAAATTTCTAGTAATTACAATCACAACTTTTAAATTTTAAGACGTCTGTGTTGTTTTCTATCAGAATCAGAACCGTAATTTTTGTGCACTCTGTTGTAAAGTATGTGCGCTCGCTCGACGAGTTATGTGCGCGTGCACACACGCACAGCTTAGAGGGAACAGTGACTGAGAGTACAAATGGAGGAGACCCAATGACTGAGGAGGCAGCTCTGGTTCATCAAAGCACAGATAAGTGAGATTTAGGATAAGGATTATCTTAGGCCTGAAGCAGAATAAGATACATCTAATTGAAATGCAACAACCATTGGCGGCGGCAGTCTGGATATTTCTATGAATTATGCTTAAACTTCCAAATTTTAACAGATATTATTGATCACAATAAAAAGAATAAAATGGACTGATAAGCTAAAAGCGGCTGTTTCATAGCAGTTTTTAATGAAAAGGCTTGACAAAACATACAGTGTAAATAATATTAAGTTGTGAGCAGACTGTTCATACAAATACATATGAGACCCAACATAGGCAAGTTTCTCTCATGCACAGTCATTGCGAATATCCTGAAAATCCAGCTGGTTGTAGGTTTGGAAAGTTCTGGAGGTGACATTCAACAGTGTTAAGAACCTTGGTACCATTTGGCAAGACACAATTCTTTCTAATCCTTGTTGCTGCACATGATCCAGGGGTTGATTTATTTATTTATTTAGCTAGCAAGCATTTGTAGCCCGCTCCTTCCAGCGATCAGAAGCGGGTAGGATTACTATTGTGAAACTGCCGAATCAAGGCAGGTACAAATTTTGTTTACATACAGATTGTCAGAAAAGCACATCATACAGAGTTAACAGTGGTAGCGGCCATCAGATATTCTATGGTGGGGTCACGTCCAGCCACTGGCATTGCCCGGTCAGTGTTTTAGCTAGGCCTTTGCCTAACTTTGGCCAGTGGCTGGGTATCGCCACTGACCAGCTATCTTGAGTGCTGCTCCTGGAATTTGCCAATGCTACGTGGCTACCAGAACAGCCCCTACCCCAAGAAAGCACAGTTACTTACCTGTAACAGGTGATCTCTGGGAACAGCAGGAATAAGTCTTCACATATGGGTATCGTCGGTACCGACGGAGCCTGCGCGGGAACGCTCCCCAGCGTCCAAAAGGAAAGCTTTTGGGAGCATCCCACAGAGCCTGCGCGCTGCCTTCCCGCCTTTCCTAACTGCCTCTCTCCAGTTCGAGTTTTAAAGCTGAGACAAAGAGAGAGAGAGGAAAGGAAAGATAGACAGAGAGATACAACTCCTAGGGGAGGTGGGTGGGTTGTGAAGACTTATTCCTGCTGTTCACAGAGATCACCTGTTACAGGTAAGTAACTGTGCTATCTCCAGGAACAAGCAGGAATGAGTCTTCACATATGGGGACTCCCCAGCTAGAGATGCCTGGGAGATCACCCAGGTTGAGAGTCCCTGGAAAGGGCTCTACCTCCACCCATGAATCTCAGGCATCCAATCAGGGATGGAGGGTAGGAGTTGATTAGGTATGGAACAGGTGTTTGAGAACAGCCTGACCAAACAAGGCATCCCGGCGGGAGTCCTTGTCCAAGCAGTAACGGGGCTGTAAAGATATGAACCGAGGCCCAGGTGGCCGCTCGACAGATTTGGTCGATGGACACAGAGTTTAGATGAGCCATAGAAGCTGTCATGGCTCTCACATTGTGAGCTGTGAAATGGCCCCCCAGAGAAAGGTTCTTACTCTGGTAGGCAAAGGAAATACACTGAGCAATCCAATTTGACAGAGTTCTTTTAGAGACTGGAAGTCCTAAATGAGAGGGATCAAAAGCAACAAAAGGTTGAGAGGACTTTCTATGTTGCTGTGTCCTTTGTAAGTAGAAAGCAAGTGCTCTTTTACAATCCAGGGTATGAAGATTCCTCTCTGCACTTGATGCATGAGGTCCTGGAAAAAAGACAGGTAAATATACCTCCTGGTTCAGATGAAAAGGTGAGACCACTTTAGGCATAAAGTGTGGATTAGTTTTGAGGACTACCTTGTCATGATGGAACCTTGTATAAGGAGGATTAGCCACTAAAGCTTGCAACTCACTGATACGGCGAGCTGAGGTGACTGCAATGAGAAAAATAACCTTCCAGGAAAGGAATTTCAAGGAGGTAGTGGCTAAGGGTTCGAAAGATGGCTTCATGAGCTGGCCAAGAACCAGATTCAAGTCCCATGCCACTGGAGGTGGTCTAATGGGAGGTTTAGTCAAAAGAAGGCCTCTCATGAATCTTGCTATAAGAGGAAATAGGCTGTCCATTGAGGGGTTTAAGGGATGCTGCAATAGCACTCAAATGGACTCTGATTGAATTTGTCTTAAGGCCTGTATGGGATAAATGCAGCAAATACTCTAGTAAAGAATTCAGAGGTATTGCAAGAGGGTTAAGACCCTTCTCTGCACACCAAATGGTAAACCTCTTCCATTTAAAAGCATAGGAACGTCTGGTGGAAGGCTTTCTGGAAGCATGAAGGATATCCTTCACCTGCTGAGAAAGAGGTAAATCTTGAAGGTCTAGGCCTTCAGCAACCAGGCCCTGAGATGAAGAGACTGGGGATTTGGGTGCCACAACGTTCCCTCCTCCTGGGAGAGGAGATCTGGAGCAGACCCCAAGTCCAGGGAGGGAGCTTGAGAGAGATGCAGAAGTAGAGGGTACCACACTTGGCGTGGCCAACTTGGTGCTATGAGGATCATAGACCCCTTGTCTCTCTGAAGCTTGAACAGTGTCTTGGGAATGAGGGGAATAGGTGGAAAGGCATAGAGGAAATCTTGCCCCCAATGAAGGAGGAAGGCATCCCTGGCCTGAACTCCCTGACACAGAATCCTGGAACAGAACTTGGGAAGTTTGGCATTCCACGGACTTGCAAACAGGTCTATGTCTGGGGTTCCCCAAATTCGAAAGATCCTGGCTATCTGGTCCCCATGGAGGGACCATTCGTGTGGAAGCAGAACTCGACTGAGTCTGTCTGCCCAAGAGTTTTGAACCCCTGGAAGATACACTGCCATGAGATGGATTTGATGCTCTCTGGCGAAGGCCCACAATCTCAGAGCTTCGTTGCAAAGCGACAGAGAGCCAGTCCCCCCCTGCTTGTTCACGTAGAACATGGCTACTTGGTTGTCCGTGTGGATGAGGACTGTCTTGTAGCTGAGCAGGGTGTGGAAGACTCAGAGCCAGAAAGATTGCTCTGAGTTCTGTTGATATGCAGAGATGTCTCCTGTGGAGACCAGATGCCTTGTAGATGAGCTCCCCAACCCTTTGGAGAGGCATCTGTGGTAAGGGTTGCTTGGGGTAACACCTGTTGAAAGGGGGATCCCAGCAACAGATTTTGAGTGGACTTCCACCAATGGAGAGAGCAAGAGAGGCGACTGGAGGTCGCTATTTTGTCTGACAGGCACCCTGATGCCTGGGTCCATTGGGTGGACAAAGTCCATTGAGCTGCTCTCATGTGAAGGCAAGCATAAGGAACCACATGCACGGTGGATGCCATGTGGCCTAACAGTTGTAACATCTCTCGAGCAGTTAAATGGGATTTTAACTGAATCTGTGAGGCTAGCTGCACCAAGCGTAGGCAGTGGGCCTGGGGAAGATAGGCCCTTGCAGTTGTGGTATACAGCAAGGCCCCTATGAACTCTAGAGATTGAGTAGGGGTGAGATGGGATTTTGGAATGTTTATAACAAGTCCCAGATACTGAAGAACACGCCTTGTGTAGGCCAGGGAAGTCTGGGCCTCTGACTGGGATGGAGCTCGGATGAGCCAGTCGTCCAGATATGGGAATACAAATATCCCTAGAGTGCATAGAAATGAAGCTACTACTGCCATGCATTTTGTGAACACTCTTGGTGCAGAGGCCAGACCGAAAGAAAGCACTTTGTATTGGTAGTGCTTTCCTTGGTAAAGGAACCGAAGGAACCTTCTGTGTGTTGGATGGATGAGGACATGGGTGTACGCATCCTTGAGATCTAGAGAACAAAGCCAGTCCTGACTCTGGAGGTATGGAAGGAGAGTTCCGAGAGAAGTCATCTTGAATTTCTCCTTGCATAGAAACTTGTTCAATTCTCTGAGATCTAAGATGTGTCTGTAGACCCCTGTTTTCTTTGGAATGAGAAAATAGGGGGAGTAGAACCCTGAGCCCTGTTGAAGAAGGGGTACTTCTTCTATTGCCCCTTGGGCAAGAAGGGTAGCAATCTCCTGACCCAGAAGGTCGAGGAGAGATGTTGGAGAATTGAACTGTTTCACCATGGTGTGAGGGGGAAGGTTTAAGAAATGAAGCTTGTACCCTTCTCTTATGATGGAGAGGGTCCATTGCTCTGCTGTGATTTGTTCCCATCTGGGAGCAAAATGAGCTAACCTTCCTGGAATGGTGAGAGGCTCTGGATGTTCTAGAGCCAGAAAGGCTAAGTTCTCTAGTTGTAAGTCAAAGGCCCTGAGGAAGCTGAGGCTGTTGGGCCGTAGCAGTCCTGGTAGCCTTAGGCTTGGCCTGTTTTGGTTGTTGCTGTCTCTTTGTAGCATAAGAACATAAGATATGCCATACTGGGTCAGACCAAGGTCCATCAAGCCCAGCATCCTGTTTCCAACAGTGGCCAATCTAGGTCATACGTACCTGACAGCAAAACGACCTGCAGAAGAGGCCTGACCATAAGCAGAAGAATATTTCCCTTTTTTGGAAAAAATCCTTTTTTGAACAATCTCTTTCTAAAAGGAGCAGAAGTAGACTTGGAAAGTCTATCTAAAGCAGAGTTTTCAGCATCCATCTGGTTGGCCTTTGCTTGCCAATCTTTGCCAAAAAGGTTTTCAACTGTACAAGGAAGGTTACCTAGTCCATCCTGAACCCAGGGTTCCAAATCAGAAGCTTGTAACCAAGCAACTCTGCGTGCACCTATGGCAATAGCCGAGGCTCTGCTGGCACCTTCAAAAGAGTCAAAGGCTGCACGGTTGGAAAACTTGGAAATATCCTGGGCATGTTTAAGCCAGGTGAGAAACTCTTCCCTTTTATCTTCTGAAATAAAAGGAGATAAAGTTTGCAGATGATCTGTAACTTCCTTTAGAAACATTCCCATATAGAGACTATAGGAGTTGATTCTGGCCACAAGCATACTGGCCTGGAAGATTCTCCTGCCAAAGGCATCTAAGGTTCTGCATTCTCTTCCTGGAGGAGTAGAAGAGTGTCTTTTTGCACTCTTAATCTTTTTCATAGCAGACTCCACCACAATGGAGTGATGAGGAAGCTGAGTCTTATGAAAACCAGGACAAGGAGGAACACGAGAATGAGGGGAGGTGGTAAGAGGAGTCTCCCATATGCCCAATATATGATCATAAAGAATCTCATGTATTGGTAAAGTGGCTGCCTCTTTAGGAGCCTTAGGATATTGCAAAATATCTAATTTTTTGGCTCTAGGCTCAGTCTCAGAGGCCACTGAGATGGAAAGGCCCCTGGCCACCTCCCTGATGAAGTCTTGAAAAGACAAGTCTTCTGGAGGAGACATTCTCCTTTTTGGAGAAGAGGGTTCCTGAGGAAGGATCCCCGATGCTTCGATAGAGGCCTCTGATTCATCAGAGTCTTCAGAGGAATCGAAGTATCGCCTGTCTGGATGCTCTTGCAGAGCCCGATACGCGTACCGGGGGTATCGACATCGGGAGTAATCGGTACCGATCCGGTACTGATGGGCATCACAGAACAGTGTACCGCTGCCATCGATGTGGATGTCGATGCAACCGGTACCGGCACCGGAATCGGTACCGACAACGAAGTTTGTTGCAGTACCGAAAGCGTCACAGCTTGTATGAATGCCGTGATGGCACACTGCATGGTCAGAATATTCTGATCCATCGACGCCACCAATGTCTGGATGTCGGTACCAGTGGAAATCACCGGTACCCCATAACATTGTAACAGGTGATCGGTCGAGGCCGAGTCATTGATGTCAACCTGTGACCCCATAGATAAAGCTTTGGAAGCCGGAGCCTCCCGCCAGGGTAATTTTGCCGGTGCGGATTCCTCGAGAGCAAGCCCGGAGGCATCTCGATACTTAGAGGGAGATCTACTCTTCGAGGACCGGCTGGACTTAAGTTTGATTACCTGAGATCCATGGGAGGAAGAGGAAGCCCTGGAAGACGTCGATGCCACCGAAGCTGCATCAGAGGGAAACAGGGTACTGAGCTTGGCTGCTCAATTCTGTAAACCTCTTTTAGACATCATGGAACAGGACTCACAGTCCGTCATGGAATGATCAGGACCAAAACATTTGAGACACCAGTCATGGGTGTCGGTGACAGAAATAGTGCCGCTGCACTTCGTGCACTTTTTAAACCCGGAGGCGGGCTTTTCCATGAGGAAAAATTTGTGTAGGCCTAAGGCCACAGAAGAAAAAGCACCGAAGTGAGAAATAGTAGTTATTATTTTATTTTATTTTTTTTATAGAAGAAAGAAAAAACCGGCGGTACCGGTCCGGAGACGAAAAGGCAGACACGTGACTAAAGAAATAAAGAAAAATAAGAAATTCTTCAGCGGTGACAGGAAACACGACCTGCTGGCTCCGCAGAAAAGAAGAACTGGAGAGAGGCAGTTAGGAAAGGCGGGAAGGCAGCGCGCAGGCGCTGTGGGATGCTCCCAAAAGCTTTCCTTTTGGACGCTGGGGAGCGTTCCTGCGCAGGCTCCGTCGGTACCGATACCCATATGTGAAGACTCATTCCTGCTTGCTCCTGGAGATATATGTATATCAAAACTTAAACTTTTTGTTGGAGGAAGCCAAGGGAAGCTAGAAATTCAGTCTAGCCACACCAGATGGCAACTTCCTTTTTTTAAAGACCAAGTATTCATGCAGAGAACTTAGCGTCAGACACCGATGAAAGTTTTCCAAATGTTGAAAATTAGCTTCAGCAACACAGGCTCAACACCAAGTCCAGTAAATAAAGCGTGACGTGCACGTTTCGAGTGAACACACTCTGTCTCAAGCGCACATAGCTGTTCTGTGCGCTTGAGACAGAGTGTGTTCACTCGAAACGTGCACGTCGCACTTTATTTACTGGACTTAGTGTTGAGCCTGTGTTGCTGAAGCTAATTTTCAACATTTGGAAAACTTTCATCGGTGTCTGACGCTAAGTTCTCTGCATGAATACTTGGTCTTTAAAAAAAGGAAGTTGCCATCTGGTGTGGCTAGACTGAATTTCTAGCTTCCCTTGGCTTCCTCCGACAAAAAGTTTAAGTTTTGATATACATATTTCTTGGGGTAGGGGCTGTTCTGGTAGTTTTTTGTTTGCTGTATCTTGTACTACTGGTTTTTGGGTTTTTGTAATTTTGAATGCTACGTGGCTAGCATCGGGGTATTTAGTGGCACTATTTATTTATTTATTTTATTTATTTAGCTGCATTTATATCCTGCTTTTCACCGGGTCAAAGCGGTTGGGGGATACATTTAACATGAGGGGATATGAGACACATACACTAATACTTACAGGGAACATGGGCAATGGAGGGTTAAGGGGCTTGCCCAAGACCACAAGGAGCACCTGTGGGACTAGAAACCCCAGTCCTTCCGGCCCAAGGTTGCTGTCCTCTAGTGGAATTTGAACCACCGACCTTCCGGCCTGTAGTGCCTTGCCCCAACCACTAGGCCACTCCTCCCCACTAGGAGGGGATATTCCGCAGCACAAAGTGGCTATGTGATTAATGCAATTAGCAGATCTGCTAACCGCATTAATCACTTTGAATATGCCCTCAGTAATGTCTATTGCTTGTCTTTTTTATGTGTGTTTTATTGTAAATCATTTCAGTTATTCAAGGGGAGGAGTAGCCTAGTGGTTGGGGCAAGGTACTTCAGGCCGGAAGGTTGGGGGTTCAAATCCCACTAGAGGACAGCAACCTTGGGCCGGAAGGACTGGGGTTTCTAGTCCCACAGATGCTCCTTGTGGTCTTGGGCAAGCCACTTAACCCTCCATTGCCCATGTTCCCTGTAAGTATTAGTGTATGTGTCTCATATCCCCGCGTGTTAAATGTATCCCCCAATTGTGTTGTGACCGCTTTGATTGAAGGATAAGGCGGTATACAAAAAACTGTCTAAATAAATAAATAAATGAGCAATTAATAAATTCTTTTAAATGCATAAAAGGAGGCAATAGATTAAGATGAATGAAGATGAAGTAATAACCTCAACTTTGACCATGAACAGGTCACTTGATATTTGTGTTAGCCTCACAATAATTTCCACACAGAGCAAGGGGAAACAGCTGTGTTCCTGAAGTGCCAGATGAGTAAGGCTTTCAAATTAGAACTTCTAAATTTAACACAATTCATCAATTGTTGTAGCCTTTATTCCATTTTTCATATTAGAATGACATTAGTTGATGTTTGAAATATTACTGAGAAAATATTTCAACATCTGCTATATGGTACTGTTTTGATTGTATCATTGGTAATGGTTTGGACAGTCGTTTCTGCTGTTGACAGATTTGTAGTCTACCTCGTCTTTTTTGTTGTTAAATATATTAACAAACCCCAAAAAAGCCAAACAGAATTTTATTCTAAAATTTTAGTCACAGGTTAAACAAAACGTTAATGTTACAGGCACAGCACTCTTGAAAGTACTTGTAGAGTTTGGGTTTGTGCCATGCTACTAGCTCATTTTTTAAAATTAACTTGATTAGATTTTTAAAGGGTTATCTTCCTTTTGGAAAACAGGTGAAGTCCAATTCTATAACATCCATGTCCTACCAGCAGAAACATCTAAAGTGAAAATGGGCATGTAATATACCCAATTCCGAAACTGCAGATATAGATGTGCCCGCAGTTCCAGAATCAGGGAGATATATGTTTCCGGCATGGCACGAACAGCATGTCTGGGGAAACACGGGCCCTTGCTGCTATAATGGGACGCAGCAAACAGCCTGTACGTCCCCCGTGCTTGCTGTATTCTGAAAAGATAAATGTTTGTGATGTTTCCCATCTCCGTGCAACCACACCTCTGTTGGCAAAACGTACATCTCCTAAGCTGATGCTCACACTGCACATGCAAACAACACATTAATACTGATGAAACAGATAAAGTCATGCAACCCAGGCTATATATACTACTTCTGTTGCATGCCCCTAACACTACAAGGTTATCTAAGTGCACCAAAGCTATTGTAAAAGCAAGTGGAAAGTGAGATGTTTGACCTGGCAGACCCTGCAGCAAAACATACATGGCATTTGATAAACACCTTAGTTATTCTTTCAGTGGTCATCGCTAAAAATAGTATTTGCAATGCTAAGAATGGGCCAGAAAAATATGAAATGGGTCCCTACAGCTAACATGGCAAAATATATCCCTGTCATTCATAGGAAACCATCAAGATGAGAACATTCAACTGGGCAATCATCAGAAATACATGCCCAAAAGCACCATCATCTGTCCTGAGAAATGTGCACAGTGTTAGAGACCTCTGATGGTGCATTTGGATATGTATTGATGATGTCTGCACTGCAGCATGCTCCCACTCCGAGGGTCCCCCCATCACTGACAAGGACATGCCCTGCTATGTTGCTGGACAGCAGCTGTACAGAAGTTATTGCCCATTTACCCTGGCACCTGGTGATGCTGCAGTCAGCCCTATGGTCTAGGTACTGACCAGGCATACATGTCTCCAGAATTGTGGATCAGCACACCAGGGCCTCCCCTGCAGCCCTCATACCACACACACACTTGCTTATGGTCACAAATAATATACCCCTGCCAAAACCACGCCATGCACCTATAAACAACGCTGGTAATACATAATAGCAGGGTGTCTCAGGACCACACTTCTTCTCCTTAGTAACTTACATACCATCCCTACATCTATATTCCCATTTCTCCGAACACAGGAATTGTTAGAGAAGCCTAGAATAGCTCCTTTAGCACAAGCAACAAATGTCAGCTTAGCCAGAATAAAGACTATTGCAGTGCTTTATATTTCAGTATTTTGTATTGTTACTTCACCTTACAAGCATCCCTCACCTGTGCATTCTATTCTTTACAACTGCATCTTGTGCTGTCCCAGATAGCAGACTCACCAGCTCAAAACAGATTTGTCACAGCCATTCATCTCTATGGGACGCATTGAAGATCAGAGCAGAAAATCTAAGTGCTGGCCTTATTCCACGTTGCCACTGGTATAGGTGTCCATGGGATACACTCAGGACGTACACGGGCCTTTCCTGAATACGTTTTATATGTCTCTGCAGCTTGCCATGCCCCCATTCCACCACCTCTCGCCCATGCTCTGAGATCCCTGCTTTAGTACCGTGTATGTGCAGGGCTGCATGGTTTCAGAATACGATTCTAGACATTTTTGCAAGAAAAATGTCTATTCCGCACATCCAGGCAGCCTATTTGCATTATGAAATGACTCCATAGAGTATAAAGAAGCTTCACAAGCCAAACTGCAACTTTGAACTAGTTTCCAAAACTATAACATGACAATTTTATTAACACTAGCTACAGCTGGGAAAAAATGAATATACTTTGATATAGTGAAGCCATAATGAAAAACCTCCCCACAATATTTTCAGCAAGATAAGATATTTGTGAATGAGAGACTTTACAATTCAATGCACCGTGTTTACTAAAAAACACTCTGGTAGTGCAAGTTTGGGCCGCAAAACCTTGTGCCAATTTCAGGGAGCATGTGTCCGTACCCCTGCTATTGGCGCATTGCAAAGACATGGCACTGTAGTAAGCTGGCATGCGGGTGCACAGATCACCATCCATTAAAGTGGCATTAAGTGTATCTGAGCTAATGGCAACAATCACGGTTAGCATGTGTCCATTACAGATGTGCTAACCACAATGTGCCATTGTTACCCATGTTCTACCCCAACCAGTCCTGTCTCCATCTAATCAAGCACTAACCTATTAGCACGGGGCCCTGTGTTTTAGCACTGCGTGCTTTTCACATGCTGAACTCCGTGCTAGCAGTTAGCGTGGTTTAGTAAACATGCCCCAATGTGCATTATACCACCATGACAAAGCAAGTGACACTGTACAGCAGCAAACCCACACAGACTAAAAAAACAAAAATATCTCAGTAGATATTTATTCTACTTACAGTAAAATTCTCAGGCCTCACATTAATGTACAATGATATAGTTTTGCAATATAAAATTCTATTTACATAGACAAATATCAGGTAATCTTAAACAAACATACTTGATTCCTGCACATCTTTTTGTAGGTTTTTAAATTACAAACATTTCATTAAAAAAAGTTTTTTTTCCATAGTAGACACCTGTGTTGAAGAAATCCTATGCTACATTTTAAACATCTCTGACTACTGGTTTACAAGCATCTGATGTCTGCAATGATTTATTTACAAGGTGCAGTATTGACTTTTGCAATGCAGGCTTAAGATGCAAATGCTGAATTAAGTTTATGTAAGAAAACAGTATTTAAGATATCAAAATAATTAGCAAACTTTAAATGTACAAGATCAAATAAATTATACTTTTTCTGTAGTTCTTCAAAAAAACTGTACTTGTAAAACAAGGGAACAATAGCAGTATGTCTCACAGTGGAAACGTTTTCCACAAAGTTCCTAGTACTTGGCTAACCTTCAGCATCGTTAATTTCAGTGGAAGACTTTTAAATATATCTCTTATTGGGTACTTAAATAATGAAAAACATAAGCAGGCCAGAAGCAACACTCATCCTTCCTAAACCTCTGAGAAAGATGAGAAACTTGCTTAAACCCCTTACATTCCAGCATTTTATAAACAAAATGCACAGTTAAGTAGGAAACAGTTTAACTGTTCTGCATACCCTGGGTTTACTCATGACATGAACACTGCTTCTGAGCACCTAGAAACATAGTTGTGTTCCATATAACTGCTTAAAAGTGTTCCACTGTGTACAAAGTAGTCATTTACATTTATCTTTTGCAAGAACAAAATATTAACCAGCCTCTTTTTTATTTTTTTATTTCAGTATAAAAAAATTCTGAGATGAATTCAGAGATTTCATATACCTGTAATTTATTTACAAAAAGGAAGGGTAGTAATTGTACTTTAAGCTGTTATATTCAGATACTCTTGTGAGATTCAGTACACACATTCCATTCCATGTATGTTTTGTGAAGTTCAAAAAGAGATCCATCTGTCTAAATAAAGGATATTTTGCACATTGTCCTTAATTTACACAGAAATATGAGCATCTGAAATCAAAACATATGGCTCTTTAAATTTGTGCCAAAATTTACAAGTTACTGGAAAACAACTATATTCTTTAAAAAAGCAATATGTCCTTTGTACACGAACTTTCCATTTTCTTGTATAATTCTGAATGGCAACTCTAAGACAAACAAGAAACAATACAAAAGCAAAATACTAACAATGTCAGCACTGTTAAGGTTTTTGTATATATAGGGTGAAAACACCCTACAAAATACAGTGTGATCCAACTGCTTGTCTGTACTTCGGTTTAACAACATTTTCCTGTTGCACACTACATTTTCAGTAGAGTTTATCACTAGAACATTTTGGGGAACAGTGAGAATATATACACTGGAAACACAAATCAATGTTCGTTTCTTGCATGGATTAGTCTTTGCTGAAGTGGGTTACAATTCATTTCGAACTGTTCTTTTGGTCTGAAGAGGAAGCTGTTTCTGTTTCTCCAGGTTTCTGAGATTCTTTCTGTTTTTCAGGTTTCACATCTCTACTGCTCTCTTTGCTTTTACTGCGATCCTTGCGGTCTTTTCTTTCTCTATCCTTGTCCCGGTCTCGGTCTCTCTCTCTGTCTCTCTCTCTTGTTCGGTCTCGATCTCGTGGGTCTCTCTCCCTTTCTTTTTCTCTCTCACGGTCTCTGTCACGGTCCCTGTCCCTGTCTCTGCTTCTTGATCTCTCTCGGTCTCTGTCGCGGTCCCTATCCCTATCTCTGCTTCTTGATCTCTCTCTGTCACGGTCACGGTCTCTATCTCTGTCCCGGTCTCTATCCCTGTCTCTGCTTCTTGATTTCTCTTGGTCACGGTCCCTGTCCTTATTCCTGTTGCGGTCCCTGTCTCTGCTTCTCGATCTCTCTCGGTCGCGATCCCTGTCCCGGTCTCTGTCTCTGCTTCTCGATCTCTCTCTGTCTCTGCTTCTAGATCTCTCTCTGTCTCTGTCACGGTCCCTGTCCCTGTCTTTGCTTCTTGATCTCTCTCGGTCTCTATCTCTGTCCCTATCCCTGTCTCTGCTTCTTGATCTCTCTCTGTCTCTGTCTCTGTCCCTATCCCTGTCTCTGCTTCTTGATCTCTCTCGGTCTCTGTCTCTGTCCCTATCCCTGTCTCTGCTTCTTGATCTCTCTCGGTCTCTGTCTCTGTCCCTATCCCTGTCTCTGCTTCTTGATCTCTCTCGGTCTCTGTCTCTGTCCCTATCCCTGTCTCTGCTTCTTGATCTCTCTCGTCTCCGATGTGAATCTCTTTCCCAGTCTCGGACTTTTGCTCTCTCTCGGTTTCTTTCCCATTCTTTGTTTCGCTCCAAATCCTTGTCCCTGTCCCGATCCCGGCTTCGCTCAGGTTCCTTGTCTCGGTTTTGGTCCCTTTCTCTGCTCTTATCATGGTCACGGTTTGGATCTCTTTCTCTTTGCCTGTCCCAGTTTCGATTTCTTTCCCAGTCCCTTTCTCTGTTCCAGTTTCTGCCACGTTCTCTGTCCCAGGGTCCATTATGGTCTCGATCCCGTCGTCTTTCTTCAAAGCCTCTGCTTTGTCGATTCTCAGACTGGTGAGGCTCTGGCTGATTAGCAGGTTTCTCCTTTTGATCTCCTTCATATCTTTCTTTGTGTCTTCCTTCAAAAGCCTGAGTTCTGTGCTCATGATCTTTGCTTTCTCTAGGTTCAGCAGGTGGCCAAGGAGCATCTAGTTCACGCCTCTGTCCTGAGAAATTGGAAGGGGAATCATGTGGCCCCCCTTTTTCCCAAGTATCTTTCCTGTACTGTGGAGGATGGCTTGGCAGTTCTAGGAGAGGTCTAGGTGGTGGTTTTATACCTTGCGGAGGCTGTCCTTGAAAATTAAATCTGGGTGGGGGTACATTTGGTTCTGAAAATTTAGAAGCTGCACGTCCTCTTCCTCCTCGCTGGTTTGCAAACATGGATGGTGGACTTACTTTCTGTTCATCTAACTGGTGTGGTGGAGGTCCTCTGTGTCCTTGTATATGGCCTGATACTAGACCTCTTTCTTCAAAATGGCTCAAATGAGAACCTCTGGAACTCCCTAAATGACCAGATGGTGATCCTCTCTGACCTCCAAACTGCGATTTCATAGGGCCTCCTCGTCGGCCCTTAAATTGGGAAGGATGAGGCCTCCTTTGACCACTGAAGTGAAAAGGTGGATGCCCTCTATTGCCCCCAAACTGTCCTGCTCCTCTTGGTCCCTCAAATTGGGAGGGAATACCACTCATGTTATTGAACTGGGAGTCTTTAATGTCCATGTGAGGCCCACTATGATCCTCAAATTGGGATGGTGATGAAACTCTCTGATCACCAAGATGAGCTGGTGAAGCTCCTCTATTATCCCCAAACAGAGGTGGTCCACACTGTCCAGAAAATAATGAAGGAATAGGACCTTTTTGTCCTCCAAATCTGGCCATTGGAGGGGCATTACTGTCCTCTGAAATATGTGGTGAACCTCTCTTCCCTGGTATGTTGTGTACATGAGGACCTTTGGGTGTTCCAACTGGCATTGGAGGTTCACTTTGTCCAAATTGCACTTGAGGGGGTCCTCCTTTGTGTCCTAACAAAGGAAATGGAGCAGACCCTCTGTTTTCTTCGAAAGGCTGGGATGAGGGTCCTCCTTTCTGTCCCAACAAAGAAAGTGGAGCTGGACCTCTAGTTTCTTCAAAGGGCTGAGACAGGGATCCTACTTTCTGTCCCAAAGGAAATGAAGCAGGGCCCCTATTTTCTTCAAAATGCTGAGATGGAGGTCCTCCTCTCTGTCCTAACAAAGGAAGTGGAGCTGGGCCCCTGTTTTCTTCAAAGGGCTGAGACGGAGGTCCTCCTCTCTGTCCTAACAAAGGAAGTGAAGCTGGGCCCCTGTTTTCTTCAAAGGGTTGAGACGGAGGTCCTCCTCTTTGTCCTAACAAAGAAAGTGGAGCTGAGCCTCTGTTTTCTTCAAAGGGCTGAGCTGGAGGTCCTCCTCTTTGTCCTAACAAAGGAAGTGGAGCTGGGCCCCTGTTTTCTTCAAAGGGCTGAGATGGAGGTCCTCCTCTTTGTCCTAACAAAGGAAGTGGAGCTGGGCCCCTGTTTTCTTCAAAGGGCTGAGATGAAGGTCCTCCTCTTTGAACTAACAAAGGAAGTGGAGCTGGGCCCCTGTTTTCTTCAAAGGGCTGAGATGAAGGTCCTCCTCTTTGAACTAACAAAGGAAGTTGAGCTGGGCCCCTGTTTTCTTCAAAGGGCTGAGATGGAAGTCTTCCTTTCTCTACTGTCAAAGGAAGTGGAGCTGGGCCCCTGTTTTCTTCAAAGGGCTGAGATGGAGGTCCTCCTTTCTGTCCCAACAAAGGAAGTGGAGCTGGGCCCCTGTTTTCTTCAAAGGGCTGAGATGGAGGTCCTCCTTTCTGTCCTAACAAAGGAAATGAAGCTGGGCTCCGGTTTTCTTCAAAGGGCTGAGATGGAGGTCCTCCTTTCTGTCCTAACAAAGGAAATGAAGCTGGGCCCCGGTTTTCTTCAAAGGGCTGAGATGGAGGTCCTCCCCTCTGTCCTGTTAAAGGAAATGGAGCTGGGCTCCTGTTGTCTTCAAAAGGCTGAGGCAAGTGTCCTGCTTTCTGCCCTAACAATGCTGCTGTTCCCCTACTGCCTTCGAAATGTTGTGATAGGGGCCCTCCTTTCTGTTCTAAGATAGAAAATGGAGCTGCCCCCCTATTACTTTCAAAGATTTGGGATCGGGATACCTCTTTTACTTCAACATGAGAAGACTGGGATTCAATTTGATCCGTAAATGGAGAAGACTGATTATTTTGTTGTTCTTCATACTGTGAGATTGACAGTCCTCGGTTTGGTTCAAAGTGATCCATATGTTTTTCTGGAGGTGTAAAGGCTGGATTTGAAAATGGAGACCTTCCAACTACTGAAGAATTAAAATTTTGAGAGTCCTTTGGCCATGGCACATTATGTGAGCTTAAAAGAGACTGGCCTTCAGTAGGTGCTGCAGGAAAGTTGGGCTGAAATGCTGCACCGGAAGGTGTTGGTAGCAGCACCTTCCGTAAAGATGCCGAAGCATCAGCAGATGTTGGTCCATGTGTGTTTTCAGAATCATCACAATTAACATTTTGTGCAAGTTTCTCGGAACACATAGGCACTTTTTCATTTGACAGCCATTTACCTTCACTGTAATCCGACTGGGTAGAACAGGTTAAGTCTTTATCTTCTGGAAGAGACAATATTTGTAATTCACTTTGATTGCTACCTAATGAATTGTCCTTCAGAAGTGTTTCATTTGATGACATCTCTAACTGGACCTGAGAATTACAATCTTTAATTGCCTCTGTAAACATTCTTTTAGAAGCTGTGTATCGAGGATCCCTGCTGTATCTTGGATCACGATTTTGGTTTATCATTTGTGTTAACTGATTTGAAATAGTCACACCTGACTTCTCTACATTTTGTTCTTGTTGGAACAGCTCTGTTTTTGCTAATGATGATTTTGGAGGAGGTGACAACAAAGCATCAGATACTGAAAAGTGAGCCATTGATGCACATACAGCTGCTCTTTGCTGTCTAAGAGCTTCTTCTTGCTCTTCTAATTGTCTTTTCTGTTCTTCTATTTGCTTGTTTAGTTCTTCCAACATTTTCTGCTGTTCTACAAGTGATGAAGAGGTGGATGTAACAGGTAAATATTCTGTAGAAACTTCTATGGGTTTGCTTTTCAATTCTGTGGACATTTTATTTGGTAATTCATCAATGGTAACTTTTGCTTCTTCAAAAATAGTTTCATCTTCTGGATCATATGCTACTTCTTCTTGTCCAAATGTTTCACAAGGCTGATCTGGCTCATACAGTTTTTCATTCTCAGGGACTACCTCTATTTCAAAAGCTTTTTCTGGATCATATTCTTCTTCAGGATCATATGGTCTGTCATCTTCCTCTTCCTCTAAAAGTTTCTCTTTAGATATTTGACCAAACTGCTGTACAATTGGATCTAATAAAGGGGCAGGCCTCACATCTTGATCTATGTTAACACCTTCGTTTCCAAGACCTGGAATCTCTGGCTCAGAGTCTTTAGTCTCAGAATCAAAAGGCTTCTTTTTGCCAAAAAGTGTTTGTAAGATGTGCTCCAGTGGCGTGGCTGTTTTTGAAGATGATGAAGTTATTGAAGTGGATGAAGTTGTTGCTGTTGAAACTTGAACTGATGTGCTGGTAGAGGCAGTGGTTATGGTTTCAGTTTTAATTGTGGAGGGTAACATCATCACTGAGGGTGCTGTTACTGTAGGTTGTTCAGGAAGGGGAAGTGATGGTGGCGATCCAGGTGGTGTCACACTAACAGCTGTTTCAAAAGATGAGGGTTGATACTGGATCATTTTCTTTTCTGTCTGGGAAAGTATAGGTCCTTTAGCAAACTCCGACAAATCTGTTTCCTCCTGTATTTGAATACGACTCCTTTTTTCTTCAATCTTTTCAGGCTCGATAGCAGTAGCTGGACGTTTGCCTTTTTGGCAGATCACCAATCCTAGGATTAAGTTTGGGCGAGACGATTCTAGACCTGCAAAACAAATAAGACAAAATAAAGTTTAAAAACTGAAATATTACAAAGCAGTAGACAGCCATGACATTACAGAACAGATACAATATCTTCGCCTATCTAGAACCATCAACAATAAGATTTTAAAACAATTTTACCTTTCTTTCTATTTAACAAAATCATAACATTATAGGAACCAATTACAAGCACACAAATTAAATAAAAAATCTGACATTTAGCAAAACATTGTTTTTTATAAAATCAGAGGTGCCTGAGATTTAGATATTGCAAGACACCTCACAGAACAGTTCTGTAATCTGCCACACTGGAAAAGACATGAAGGCCAGTCTCTAGGAGCTAGGGAGTTGTGCCTTCAGAAGTATGTAGGGAATAATTTTATAAAGCTTTCTTCCACATGTAAAACATTTTTTACAAACGGAAAAAGGCCCTTACAAAACTGTGTACAGAAAAAAAGTGTGCCTACTTTTACAGAAACTATGCATAGGCAATCCTAGGGGTGGTGTTTGGGTGCAGCTGCAACGTATGCACATATTTTCTAAAATATGCAAGTACAGGCAGAGAATATATGCACACATTTACTCCATCAGAGCATATGTAAATTTGTGCAAGAGCATTTGTACACTATTGGGCCTTGTTCTGGGTGTATATCTTACAAAGACACATGGGTACCTATGTTGCCTTTATAAAATACACAATCTTGAAATACCAAAGGACTTAGAAAAGCCAAAAAATTAACAAATAAAAAGCATTTTCACACGCTGCTTCAACCCTCTGGAATGAGCTCCCTGAGGATATCAGAGTACAAAATGACATCAAAACATTCCCTATTTACCTCTCACTATGGCACACAAGCAAACTATGACACACAAGCTGACTTCAACGAACCACACTCATACAAGACGAACAGAGAGCCAAATATATGATTGAAATATATTAGCGATATCCCGTTAAAGAGTTACTCAAAACATCTGTACTGCGTGTATATTGTATATAGTTAAAGGTTCCCTGTTTGGTTTTGATATCATCAATGTAAATAGTTAAATTTTGTTCCATGCAACTGATTAAGACTATGTATTAGTGTATTATTCAGAACTTTGTTTCTTGTAAACCGCGCTTGATCATGTGGAAAGCACGGTATAGAAATGTTTGTTAAATAAATAAAATAGATGCCTTCTTTTTTTTAAACATTCCACATAGGTACGTGTTATAAAATCAAGTCCATGTATGATAAAATGTGCAAATTAGGACAGCAGTCAATGCTAGTCATGATGATGGGTATTGTAAAGTAAACACATGTCCAAGAGAAACAGATTGACTCCTAGTAAATACAGCCACTGGAATGTGATGGCTAAAAAAGCTGTTGCCTTAAGTGCCTTGATTCCCTCCTCCTGTCACATTTTGAAATATTTGATGGTAAATGATAAAGTGTGATGGCAGTTAAGTGATAGATAAAAGATAAAAAGGTAGACTGCAGATATTTAATTAAAAGGAAAGTTGGTTTCTTCAATAATCTAACGTGCTATCTGATCTCCATTTGAAACCTATCTATAAACTATCAAGGTTAATAGGACCAACTCTTAAAACAGTCTAGCCACTACTTCATCAGTACCCTGAATATAGTACAGAGCTTAGACATCAACTCCCTAAGGTGGTCTGCGTGTCAGATTTATTTTGCAGTCTACCGAATCCCTGTTAAAAGTAAGCATCTTCACTTTCTCCATCAATGAGCAAACTGAATCAACCATACTAATGGGTAATTATGTAGCTAAGGGCTGCCCTATCTTCACTGGGGGCTTCTTTGAGGGGGGGGGGGGGGTGAAGGGACACACATTTTTAGAAAAAAAACAAGAATAAATACTGTCAGAAGTTAACAATGAGAAAGTCCTTCTAGAACTGCTTGATTAATTGCACTGTCCCTTGAAAACGTTCTCTAGATTGTCAATTCACACCTTTACATCTCACTAACATGATGCAGCTACAGACAGTCTTCAGTTGAAATTGAGTATGGACATGCAACTTTGGTTGCCATGGCTCTGACTTATGTCTCTTCATCGGATCATTTAGTTGTGATCTTGCTAGGTAGTGCCAATGAGAAATGTATTCCACTAGATAGTTTGGTAAGGCTCTTTTTGTTACTGCAATTTCCAATTTATTAAGATCAAAGGAAATGAAAAGTTGAATGCACTGGCAGTATGGATGTGTCCTTTACATACAGTAAGTCACCACTCTTACAGTCCAGTATGCATAGGGATTGTTCAACTTTGTGAACACAAGGCCTTGGAAAGAAGGTAGAAGCACTATAAATTGAGTGATGTGAAATGCTGATACAATGTTGACTCTGTTGAATCCAAAAGGTTTATAAGGTGGTTTTATAAGCTGTGCTAGAATCACTTTGAGGTTCCAAGGAACTGACAGTTTTCTCACCTAAAGCCTTTTATGCCAATGAGGTTGACGCTGGTTTTCCATCTGCATGAGAATGGAATCCTGCTAGTGAGGAGGTCTGAAGACACAATGATTAGAGGGATAGGTCCAGTAAAGACTAAAGTGATCCTGAAGCTAGTACCCTCTTACACTGAAGATGTATATTCAGACGCATGCGTCCAGAAAGGAAGAGTTAGGATGGTTGTTGTAGTTGGCAATTCATTCATTAAGATTGTAGATAGCTGGGTGGCTGATGGACATGAGAATCGCTTGGTAACCTGCTTTTCAGAGGTGATGAATCTAATACATCACTTAGGATTTTAAATAGTGCTAGGGAGGAGCTGACTGTCTTGGAACAAAACATAGAAAGATGCAGGAGGGAGGTTCTGAAAGCCAAAGTTAGGATTCTTGGTAGAAAATAAACCCAGAACTTCCAGGGTAGCATTCTCAGAAACACTCCTCATTCCACACGCAGATTCTAGAGGGGAAAGATCTCCAGAATATCACTGTGTGAACGAGATGAGATGATAGAGCACCTTTTAAATTAAATTTTGGGGAAAAGCTGACAGTTGCCCAGAAGCACATGGTTTGGATTAAAATATCTTTAAGGGATACTGAGGAGTGGAGGAGTAGCCTAGTGGTTAGAGCACTGGCTTTGTAACCAAGCAACCAGGGTTCGATTCCCACTAGTACTCCTTGTGGCCTTGGGTAAGTCACTTAACCTTCCATTGCCTCGGAAGAAAGGCCTGGCAATCTACTTCCGGTGACACTGCCAAGAAAACCCAGGAGCTTCTGTGTCGCCAGGAGTCAGGACTGACTCAAAGGCACACATTGCATTTTGAAGGGATACTGACAAAATGCTGAAATCAGAATATCCTGATAGATAGGGAGTTTTGCGGTAAAGACTGAAGGAACCCAGAAGCATTTCAATAAAGGACAGAAATTCATGATTTCAAATGACCCCCTTCAACTACAATGCAGGTTGTGAATACAAAATTATCAAATACACTTTAAAACCTCTGTACACAAATGTTGAAAGCCTAAAAAAAGAAAACTAGAGAGAATATATGATGCTAAATGAAGATGCAGCCATATTAGGCATCTCAAAAACCCGGTGGATAGGACATGATACCAGTGTACAAAATTATATCAAAATGATAGATCAAATTCTTGGAGAGGTAGCACTGTATGTTAAGAATGGCAGTCAAACAGGATAAAAGTCTGCAAAAAGCAAAATGTAGAATTTTTCTGGACAGAAAATGCAAGATGTGATGGGGAAAACAGAGTTGGGGGTATACGGCTGTCCACTTGGACAGGATAAAGACAAGACCATGAAATGATAACAAATGAGGAAGGCTAACAAATTTGGTATCACAATAATATTGGGAAATTTCAATTACTCCAATACAGATTGGGTGAACATCTCAATTGGACATGCTAGGAAGATAACCTATCTAAATGCCATAAATTGGCTATTTTCAATTTAGTCTTTACTGGAACACAGAACCTGGTGGAAGTAGTAACAGTGGTGGGACCACTTGGCAATAATGATCACGGTGTAATCTAAAGGAGCAGTTGTTGGCCAAAAATTTGCATAAGTCAAGTATATTATAGAAGGTCAGCTAAATATATTCCATTCTTTTAAAAAAAATTGAAAATGGCCAAACCACCGGCAGGTTATAATGGTGAGGTGAAAGAGGCAATGAAAGTTTAAAAGAAAATTTTCCAAAAATGGAAAATAGATCCTAATGAAGTAAATAAGAAAGAACAGATGCATAGGCAAGTTAAATGTAAAACAGTAATAAGGCAGGCTAAGAAAGACTTTGAAAAGAATCTTGCCATAGATGCCAAAGCTAAAATACTAAAATCTTTTCAAATCCATTTGAAACAAAAACCAAGGGATAAAAGGTGTACTTAGGCAGAATAGGGTAATAGCAGAAAAACAAAATCCATTCTTTGCCTCGATCTTTACTAAGAAGAAGTTGGGGTGACAGCCACGCTGGAAGTCTTTGACAGCGATGATTCAGAGCAACTAAAACAAATCATTGTAAATCTAGAAGACATAATGAAATAAACTGACATATGAAAGAGTAACAAACCCCCAAGACTGAATGGTAGTCACCCCAAATTTTGAAAGAGCTTATACATGAACTTGCTCATCTGCTGCTAGTAATCTGTAACGTAAGATTTAAAATAGCTGCAGTTCCTGAGGATTGGAGGGTGGCCAGTGTAATACCCATTTTTAAAAATGGCTCCAGGGGTGATCCAGGAAACTATAGACCAGTGAGAGCCAGATATCAGTGCTAGACAAAAAAAAACCTATTTAACAAACAAACTAAATTACTGACTACAGAGACAGGACAAAGCTTAATGGGAATGAAACAATATGGGTTTAGCAAAGGTAAGTCTTACCCTACAAATCTATTAAATGATTTTGAAAATGTAA
The DNA here is from genome assembly GCA_033557465.1 of Ichthyophis bannanicus. Lineage (NCBI taxonomy): Eukaryota > Metazoa > Chordata > Amphibia > Gymnophiona > Ichthyophiidae > Ichthyophis > Ichthyophis bannanicus. The sequence continues at coordinate 127,966,358 of CM066049.1, forward strand.
ATAAGCATGTGGATAAAGATGAGGAGGCACATTTTAAAAAAGGCTGTTTATGTGTGTGCAGTGACATCCAAGTGAAAATGTCAATAAATCTATGTCAAGTTTAGTAGAGAGGATTAGCATGTATAAGTCTGATATAAAATCGATGTATCTCTGCCCCTCACCATGGATGTGTGTTTTAAATCAAAGAAGGAAGTGGAGGAGCACATGGAGATGCTATTTTACAAGCATAGATGTGGGAAAAATCAGCAACGTATACATGTAAACCCAGCATTACAAAATGCACGTGTAAATGTCAGCACTTACACGTGTATCTGGTCATTCTGCAAACCTAGTTGTCCAGCCACTCTTAATTATTCCTTGAGGACTCAATGTCTACCCAATTAAAATATAGAGGGATAAATAAACAAGAGGGATATCTTCCTTAATCCCTCCTGTAAAAGGCTCCTAGAAACAAGTATTTTTTCTAAAACCTAAATGTGTCAGGCAGCAGATATAAATACAGACAAGGTCAATTTCTGTTTTCCACATGCAGCCCAGATTGTGGTGAACGTGTGCATATTCAGACCTTTCTGAAATGGCTGTTTTGACATGGATGTAGTTTGCACATTTATGTGCTGGTATATACATGTGCAAACTATGAAAAAGGCTTTAAAAGTAACCCCTATAGTTTATTTAGATTTTGACAAGGCATCTGAGAAAGTCCCTCATGAGACACATTAGGAAACTAAAAGTCACTGGATAGGAGGCAATGCCCTCTTGTAGATTAGAAACCGACTAAAGGACAGAAAACAGAGTAGCCTTAAATTAGTTTTCCAATTGAAAAATGGTAAACAGTAGAATAACCCATGGGCCTGTTCTGTGACTTGTGCTGTTCAACACACAGTATTCATAAATGATTTTGGTAAAACAAACAAGTGAAGTGATCCAATTCACAGGTGACACAAAATTTGTCAGTCACTAAACAGCAGAGGATTGCAAGGAACTGCAAAATGATCTTGTGAGACTAGGAGACTAGGCATCTAAATGGCAGATGAAATTCAATGTGAGCAAGTACGAAGTGATGTACAGAGGAAAAAATTTCCCCAATTTAGGGGGAGTTAGGGATACACTATCCAATAAAAAAACCTCTTGGAATCATTGTGAATACATTGAAATTTTCAACCCAGTGCATCATGGCTGCTAAAAAAAAAAGCAAATAGAATGATAGGGAAGGAGAACAAAAGTGAGACTATCAATTATGCCTCTGTACAGTCCATGACGTGATCACGCCAAGTATTGGGGATAGATAGAGCTGCACACATTTCAAAAAGGATATAGAGAAAGCCCCTCAGAGAAGGCAAAAACACCTTTCTTATAAAGCAAAGCCAACAAGTTAAGATTCTTCCGCTCGAAAAGAGACAGAGGGATTATGGTTCAAGTTTATAAAATCGTGACAATTGTTTAACCTTTAGAACACTAAAACAAGAGAATACTCCATGAAACTAAAAACCAGACTGAAAAGAAATCATAGAAAATCTTTTTTCATGCAGCACATAATTTAAGTTGTGGAACCTGTTGTTAGAGGATGTGGTCAAGATGTCTAACATAGCAGGATTCAAAAGTGGCCTAGACAAGTTTATTGAGGAAAAGTCCATACAAAACCTATTAGTAAAATAGATTTGGGAAAACCTTCATTTATCTCAGAGACAACCAAGTTTTTCAAGAGCAGAGTCATAGCATATTTCAAATCTCAAAAAGGGCCATGGGTGGGTGGGGGAGGTACCATTATAGTTTACTGAGCAAGAAGTCAATTCCCCTTTAAATTTCCTTAGTTTGTTGCCATGCTATACTACCATTCTCTTCTTTGGCTGGTGGAGTCTGGGAATCACCAACCTTAGAGCCTTTGCCATTGCCGTGTATGAAAAAAAAGTGGAGTCTTCTGTAGGCTGGATTCAGCCATGGGCAAGGAAAGAATGTCAGGCCAGATAAATGAGCTTTACAGCCCTTGGGCCATAGTATGGGGACCCTTGGCTTATCCCTTCAAATGAGCAAGAGAAATTTGATCTACTTTCTGGGAATTTGTCAAATTATTTATGACCTAGACTGATCACTGTCAGAGACAGAATGCTGGGCTCAATAGATGCTAGCATGGTTCATTTTATGTTTATATTTTATGGCGAGAAGATAAAGGGGGATGGGGGGTGGGGGGCAGGGGTCAAGGTTTTCTGCATACACCAAATGCAAAATCTCTTTTCATGGATAGCTTCCTAGAAGCTATTAACATATCTTATGTTCTTATGAGGTGAAGAATATGACACACCAAGTCAGACCAAGGTCCATCAAAGCTCAGCATCCCTCCTCAGACTGTGGCCGCTCCACAGGGTACAAGTATCTGAATATCCCAGATCAAATTTCTCATAGCTCACTTCAAAGGATAAGCAAAGGCTTTCCAAAGTTTACCTGGCTAATACTTTTTCTATGAACTTTTGCTCGTGTGTTAACTGCTGGCCCAACTCGCTCTACTGGAACTTTAATGCCCACTAAAACAGATGCATGCTGTGGCGCACTTGAGGGGTTACATGGATTGTGACTGCCGTATGGCTGACTGACATCATGAGGGATCCAGCGGAGAAACTTTCTGTGCATGAAACTCCGATCACTATTAGAGTGTCTGTTCTGTAATTCAGAAGGGGAGGCTGTCCCCAACTAGTTATCTATTAAGACTCCAACATATTAGAGCTGTTTTGATTGCTGTTATGACAAAACCTAACAATTCTAGCATCTGTATCATATGAAGAGACTCTTTAGCTTCTTTGGAAGAACTCTTCACCAGCCAGTCATGTAGATAAAGAAAAACCAACTTCTCTTCCTTCAAAGATGAGTTGCTACTACGATTAGGTATTTTGCCTGCACTCTTGTAGCTGCAGAGCCTGAAAGGAAGAAGCCAGCACAAATCGTGCATTCCTTGTACTAAAAAATAAAGGTATTTCCTGTACAGTGAATGAACCTATTTGGTATAGGGTGCACAAAATCTATTCAAAACAATATTTTTGGTTTTACTCTGAGGATTGATCCTCTCACTGCACCATCAGATGAACGAGATGGACACAATGTATTTTCTTCAGGACTAGCACCACAGTTATATTTTACAAGGTTTTAACTTTGGGGCCAAATACCTTGATGCCAAGATAATCTGTGCCCATGACACTAATGCTGTTTGCACTTCTGTATGGATGTTGGCTGCACCTTTGACCACTGAGGTAGTTGCTCTTTAGGTTTTTGCCTTTCAGCTCTTACTAAAATGAGGGAGCTCTCTTCTGCTGCAGGCCCTTAGGAACTGGTGGCCTTTGGTCAGTGCTGAGGATCCCTGGCCAATACTAAGGTATATTTCTTAGTGGATGCTGCCTTAGTATGTCAACTCTTATGACATGATTACTGCTTTGCTTCTCTTGAGGATTCGGTCCTCAGGCCCGAACGTTAGGCTTGGTCTTTCTCTTTAAGTGGCAAGTTTGAACTTTTCAGATCCAATCAAGTTCCCTCACTTTGTTTTTCTTCTTTCCTTCTGGGAAGATGGACCTCATCATTGCAGATGTTAAGTTTGGCAATTTGAAGACGCTGAAGTATCTTTTTATTTTTTTTAAAACATCTCCACAGAGTAGTTTAGGATATCATGATCCTATTCTAAACATTGGTAGCAGTTGGGTGGCTATTCTCATTGGGCATAGAGCCAATACATATAACTTCTCATGATGACTCTATCGACAAATATTTTGTCTGCCAAATTAAAAATTGTTTTGGAAGAGGAAGGAGCAGGGGGACTCAGAGATAAAACAATTCTTTGAGGATGAGGGGGGAGAGGGAGTAAAGGGAGGCTTTGCATTTGGGCAGCAGCATGGACAAGAAAACCCCCAACAACTGAGGAGATTTGTGAGGTAGTAGCTGCATGCAGTTTCACATATTCTCAGAAAGCATAGTCCACCAAAGAGCTGATACATTTCAGAGTCAGACATCATCTACTTGTGTGGTGGATAAATCCTTCTGTTTGACAGAGAAATTTTATTCCATGCAAAAGCGGGTCAAAAAATTTAAGTACTTATTCCAGCCTGATTAATGTCAGTATCTTAACTGTCTCTCTCAGTTGGGTTTTTGCGATGGAAAGCCTGCAATGTATATAGTCGTGAAATAAATACCAAGCTTGATACTCAACTGGCTGCAAAATATATAACTTTAAAGGTGTAGCTTATACATTTAAAGTTATATGTATATCCAGCAAGTCCAAATGTATGCTGTCTCACTGAATAGACATGTATAACTTAACATACAATTTATACATTTAAAAGGCTGAACTTGGACTATAAGTAGTACAGGGAACAGCTGAATCTCACTGTTCTATATATAAGTAAAACCACTGCACCTGGCCCCTACTTTCCCAGAATTCCTAACTTTTGTCAAAAAAGTGAGCTATTCACAGGTAGAAAAATTAAAGTGCTCATGCAGTCATCACTGACTGCTAGCTACATAAGTCCTTTTAAAATCGGACCCATTTTATAATTTTTATTTCTTTACTTCATAAAGCTATTCTTCCTCTGATGCATGTATAAGTTATTTAGAATTAGAAATCAAAATGTTCACTAATGACATTTGTTGTCCATGGCTCTCATCTAAATATTAGTCACTGGTCTGCACTAAAATATTTTCTACATATTTTTGGATCTCTCTCAACAGTAAGAGATGAATTTGGCTATATAATGAAGATCAAGTCACAACCTGTACACAGGAACTTAGTACTTGCTGCAAAGGGCCTGGCATAAATTTATCTATTGTACCTAATTGCAACTTGCATAGAGCATGGGTTTAGAAAGGCAAGTAATTAAATACAAATTCAAGCAAAGTGAATCACAAAAGTAAATCTAAATAAGAAGCAACTGCTGCCATAATACAAAATTGCTGGTGGCTGTTGCTGCTGTTCCTCAGTATCAATGGCTCTGTAATGGCAGAATGGGAATGAGACAGTTGGAAGGGAGTTAGAGCAGGGAGTGCAGTGACAAATCAGCGTCCAAGAGGAAGGCAAGAGTTAGTGATGGTAACAACAGTAGTAGCAGTGGCTTGATGGAAGGAAGAGAGCAGCAGTATATCAGGACCAGGGAGGATTGTTTCATGTATTAGTACACTAAAAAAAAACCGTTAAATGAAGGAGTGAAAAACACCCTTATTTTCATGTAATAAGACTAGAGAGTCAGCCTACAGGCTTTCTTTATGGCCCTAAGAGAATATTAATTTAATTTTTTCAACAGATTTAAATTTTACACAAAAAATCTAGGCTTGCAGGAATTTGGTTAAACAGTAGATATTTAGAATTCTGGAAAAGCATTGTTGCTCACCTGTAACTGGTATTTTCCATGGATAGCAGACTTAATAAGGTACATGAGTGGGAAAGAACAGCTATCGCAGAACTCACAACTAAATGTAAAATTCTGAGCATGCACAGCCCCTCCCATATGCAGAGGTATCCTTAGCTCAAAAATCAACACAGCTCTCAGAGGGGTTGTGCGTCTTATCTAGCCTGCTGCCTACAGAAACCGCCTGTAACAGGTGAGCAACGTTGCTTTTTTCTGTTGACAAGCAGGATTCAATTAGGTACACAAGTGGGTGACTCTCAAGCTTAGGGCTGCTCACATATTCTCCCATATACAGAAGCAGCACACACATGAACAGTATGAGAACTGTCACAAACCAGAGATTTGCCAGTACAAATTGATCAAAGGCAATGACCTTTATTGTGGCTTGTAGCAAGTAGAAGCAGCAGCAGAAAAAGAAGGTATAAAGCAAGGATCAGGTCATCACCAAAGCCACCAAGGCTCTTTAACTTGGAAAAAAGACAGCTGTGGGGAGACATGATAGAAATTTATAAAATAATGAATGGACTGGAATGGGTAAACCTAGATTGGTTGTTTACCCCTTCAAAAAGTAGAGACTAAGAGACACGCAATGAAACTACAATGTAGCACATTTAAGAATTGGAAAAATATTTTTTCATGCAATGCATAATCAAACTCTGTTATTTGTTGCTGGAGGATGTAGTAAAAGTGGTTAGTATATCTGGGTTTAAAAGAGGCTTAGATAAGTTCCTGGAGGAAAAGTCCATAAACCATTATAAACGTGGACTGGGGAAATCCACTGCTTATCCCTGGGACAAGCAAGCATGGAATCAGTCTACTTTTAGGGAACCTAACGGTACTTGGGACCTGGATTGGTCACTGCTGGAAACACGGTAACGGGCTTGATGGATCTTGGTCTAACCCCGTATGGCATATCTTATGTTCTAAATTGAATCTAGAAAAAGCATATTTTAGGAGAGCCATGGAAGGTGCAGTGTGTCTGATTTGGTGACACTATTTTATTGTTCAAAAGGAAATCAGTTTGTTTATAAAAGGATTGGTTGCAGCATGCTTATGTGGAGTCTTTTTGTCTAGTATGCCAACTAGTATCCCAATTCTGTTGGGGGCAAAAAAGACAAAAAGCTGTAGAATTCCTGACTGAGTTCTTTTGAGGTAGTTGGTAAGAGCCTGTTTACACTCCAGAGTGAAGGGCCTTTTGCATGGATTTCTGCAAAGTTTTGTTTAAAGAGATAACATTTTTTCATTGATATGGAAGGCGTTAATACCTTAGATGAAAACTTGGGATACACACTATTAGCCAAAAGGCAGAGAAGCAATGAGTTTGAAGAAATACTTTATTATGATAAAACTGCATGAAGGGTTCATAGGCTCCTAGAGCATGGAGTTTAGTTATTCTTGTAGCGGAGGTAAAAGCTAGTTGAAGAGCACTTTCCATATAAGAGATTCAAATGGAGTAGACTCCAGTAGTTCAAAGGGTGACTTCATAAGAGAAGTCAGAACATTAAAGAATCCCATGGCATAGGGAACTCGGGTGATATGAAATGGAGAAATCCTTTCATGAAGAGTGAGATGATGGGTCACTGAGAAGGCAGCAGACAATCACAGAGTAATATGAAGAATGTTTCAAGATGTAGCCTAATGGAGGCCCATTTGGAGTTCCAGACTATATAAAAGGTATACGAACTGGGGCATGGTGTTAAGCAGAGATATGGGATTGTGACAATTTGAGAAGCACCAGATGACAAATCATTCCAACTTAAAATTGAAAGTATGTCTGATGAATGGTTTTCTTTTAGCTATTAGTACGACCTGTCTAAGCACTGGTAGTACTACAGCAGTAAATAACACGGTTCAATTTTGACATTGCGAGAGCTAGTGACAGTTCAAAACAAAAGAGACAGCTCTCATCCTGAATGATTAATAATGAAAATCTCTGGAAACTACAAGATGTCAAAACTGGTAACTCTTTTAGAAGAGGGAACCAGTTCTGTTCACCCCAATATGGTGCTATCAGAACCATGGTACTCGACTGTTGTTGGAATTTTTGCAGCGCTTTGTTGTTTTGTGATTTTTTTTTTATGGAACAAGAATTTACACAAAGAATGAGACCAAATTCAGAGAATTACCAGCGATTTGGAAGCTCAGTGGCTAGAAGAAAGGAGGATTGAGCAAGAGAGGTAGCTTCATTTCTTGTTGATGGCAAAGAGATCTGGCTAAGGGATTTCTACTAAAACTGTGAAAGATAATCAGCAAGGTTGGTGCATGTAGAAACACTAGGGAGATTGGAGAACTCTGCTGAGCTTCTCAGGAATAAGGCTGTAAACTCCAGGAATATAGGCAGTTTATGTTTGAATGTGACTGGATATGACTCCTCCCCAAATTTTTGCTGCTTCTAGGCAGAGACATAAGGATCACATTCCCCTTTGTATATTAGCATAAAAGATAGTCACTTGCTGTCCGTTTGAATTAATGCGGAAGTGCCCTTCAGTAGCTAAGAAAGAGGGTATAACAATTTGTTGGGAGCTACAAAAGGTTAAAGAGGTAACATCGTAGAAGGCCAAGAAGTTATTCAAACTGCAGTGAGTAAATCATACCAGCTCTCAGCTCGATGTTGGAAGCTTCTATGAAATTAAGAAATGGTGGTTTTCCAGAAGAAGAAAAGGCAACACATGAGAAGACTGGTCCTGGTTGTGCAGAAATCAGCATAATCTGTAGTTGCATATTGGAATGAATGGTGGACAAAGACATTGGGATCAGTGGTATCACTGAAAATTAAGGTCTCAGGGCAGTTTCTCCAAATGGATTAGTTTTGCGTATACCATGACAGTCATGAGCCTCACCTTCTAAGCCAGGGTATGTGGAGTATAATTGCAGTCTCTCAAATTTACTGCTAATGCTCGGCTAGTACTTTCATCGTGCCAAAGAGAACCTCTTGCTGGAGTTCGTAAGATGTAACATGTATGGGTAGTTTGCTTAGATGTGATTGGAAATTCTTATTTATCAAGCCTGTGGCACCCACCCAATGGAAAATATTTCTGTATCTTTCTGCCACATTTTCTTGGTCTCTGACAGAATTTCTTGGTATTTCAGAATCTTCTGCCTCTCCAAGCAATTCAGAGTAGTCGCTTGGAACAGACACCTCTATTTTCAATGCCATTCTGGTGGTGTTCTCCTTAACCTATATCCGGCTTCCTTGCATCCAGCTTTTTTTCGAATGGGAGTATCCCAGGTGATAACCACCTCCTCATTCTCTGTAATTCTCTTAGGGTCATGATCCTAGTGCTTTTCGGGCACAGTGATGTTGTAGTGCTTACCGAGTTTCCAATGGATGAGGTACTTTATTATGTTTTCCTGACATCAGAATTTCACAGCCAGCTATGAGGTGAGTCACCATTTCCAGGTCTTTCTTATAGAATTGACAGATTTGTGTTGCCAGTTTTTTCAGTGCTCACTGTAAACCATCTCATCTATAATCCGCTGTCCTGGGCTGCAACTGTCAACCTCTCATCCTTCCGTTTCAATTCACCTCTCCTCAACCATTCACGTGTCTGTTCCTGATAAACAAATGGTTCCTGGAGTAATACTTTGAATTTCCCACTATATTTCAGCATTTGCCACTTGTTTTTCCTTGTCTGTTGATCTAATTCTTTGAAGAGTTTTTTTCTCTAGTTTTGCAAATTCTCCTAAGGTCCCATTAGGGTCCTCTAATTTTCCATCAATCCAGAAGGTGCACATTAAAGGCTGCAGTCATGTAGTCCAATCTCTAAAAGCAGCATCGGTTTTGCCTGCAGTGAGATCTGTATACTGTGGACATGCGGGACCATAGTCTGTTCTTCAGCAGAGAGGTTTTTGCTTGAAATGTGTGCAGGTGGATTTCTGAAAGTTTCCGAGCAAAACAGATTGTGGAGCAAGTGTTTTGTGCAGTTCCCTAAGACTAAGGCATGGTTGACCAAAGATGCCAATAGCAGATCAGTCCTCCAGGTACGAGAACCCTTGGTAACCTTGATTGTGGAGGTGGGTGGTTACCACTACAAGACTATACACACATTGCGAGCCAGACAGACCAAAAAGAAGGACTCCATACTAAAAGTTGGTCATTAGAATGAAACAAAGATACTTTCTGTAACAAGGATGTATATGAATACATACATAAGCCTCCTTGAGATCTAGGGTATCCAACTAGTCTCCTTCCCTCCATTTTTTTAAGACAGGTAGCATGGAGGGAAGAGTAATCATATTGTTTGTTTCTCTTTGTGAAGAAAGTGTCAGATCTGTGACAGTCATGATACACCATAAGCCTCCTGTAGATTATTTGGAATGAGAAAAACCCAAGAGTATAAGATCCCACTTTTTTCCTATGGCAGAATTGATTCTATGGTTTTGGGCTGTAGGAAAAAAAAAGCATACTAGCTAGAGAAGTGGCTTAAAAAAAAATCAGAGAAGCCAAAAATGAAATCCCAGTTCTCCTCCTGTGACCTTAGGCAAGTCCCCAAACGCTTCACTGCCTTAGGTACAAACTTTGACCATAAGTCCCCTTGAAGGCAGAATACATAATATACAGTATATCTGAATGTAACACACCCTGAGCTACTATGGAAAAGTGAGTGTTAAATCCAAATTACTTCCCTAAGAGCATGGAACTAGTGCAAGGGCCATTCTGGAAGCCAGGTACAGAACCTGAGTGACATACCATACTTAGGACCCAAGAGTCCTTAGTGATATTCTCAGAGGATGGCAGGAGAAAGTGAATCTAAACTCTCAACAGGAAGGGCATGCTGTATATTGAACAAGGGTTCTTACTGTGATAGATGGTCTTTGTCAAAAACATGAGTGCTGTTCTAAGCAGGCAGACCCTGCCATAGATGAAACTTTGACAAAAACAGGATGCTGTGATGGCTGGCTAAAGTAGCTTTTAGTAGGGGTAAAAGGGTTCCCTTATGGTAGAGAGATACTGAACAATGGATAAGCTCAATCACTTCTCTTCCAAAAATGAATCTTCTCTGCAAGGAGCAAATGCCAACTTGGGGTGGAAGGCCTTAACTGCAGATGCTCAGCATCCCAACAGATGTCTGGCAACACTGGAAGAAGTGAAGACTGATGTATTGTAGACATTCTATGACATGTACCAGATGGCATTCACTCATGACAAGAAAAAAAAACTAGAGGTGAAAGTCAGTCTTCCTTGGTAGATGGTATAACGTGACCATATATAGGCTATGCATGCATCCCAAGTAGAAATTTCAATGTGTAGCAGTAGGAAGAAAAGATCTGATCCTCTCTTCTCTTTTTCTTATACTAGTATCTGTAACACACTGAAGCTCTGTATTGGACTGCAAGAAAGGCCAATTATTAATATCTCCTTTTCCAAATTATTCTATCATGGCTTACAACAAATGTGTGGGATGGAAATTAATATATGGCTGATCTAAAGCTGATCCTCTGATTGTTGGACTGGAGGATGTTGGTGAAATCCATTCAATGAAAGGGACATGCTGAAAAAAATAGCTGATAGAGATGACCATAGGATGAAATTCAACAGTCTTGGTGGGCTGTGGCAAAGTTAAAGAAGGGACTCTTGCTAGGGCGAGATTGAGGTCTCTATGCTGTGCAGTGCAATTGAAATGCTGTTTATACCTAAGTGGTACTGCACAGTAATCACAGCATACAATGTATGTTGGCAGCACTGGCCATTCTTGAACTTGGTTCTCTGCACAGCAAATATTGTTAGATCAGCACAAGAAAATACAGATTGTGATACATGTTTGGAAGAATAGGATCCATTGAGGACTGAAATTGGACACCAGAATGGTGAGAAAGTTATTGTGCTGCTGTACCACCTATTTTATGTTGACAAATCTGTGCTGTTGAGAGCTCAAAGTAGGGTGCCTCACACTCAGGCTAACGCAACCATTGTGAAAACAAAAGCATTTCAGGTTTGGGAATCCCCAAGAAGATAGAACAGTGTGGAGATGACTTCAAAGTTTGCTCCTGTGCATTTGGAGCTCTCAGGCTACTGCGCAGAGAGGAGATAAGTCTTGAAGGAAGGGAAGCGAGCTGAAGTACAGAGTCTGCCAATCTCTGCACAAACCTTTTCTGCAGCTGCCTCTCGTTGGCCAGGATGTTTTTGAATTCATCTCTGTATCAATAAAGCTAAAAGATGGTCTCCTCTAGAAGGAAAAAGAAAGCAAAAAGCACAATGATCCACGTCAAGGCTTGCATTCCAGCATCAGAGGAGACAGACCAGATGAGGATCTGTGTTCTGGAATGATCTAACACAGTGTAGACAAGAACACATCATGGAGCTTTAAATAACTTTTTTTCAATAATATATATAGAAAGACATTTAAAAAAAAATCAGAAAACAAATATTAGGAAAGATTTACAAGAGAACCTTGTTTCCTGTGTAGTCAGCAGAGTGGGAAAAAACCCCAAGACTCAGGAGATGAGACCACTGTGCATGGGAAGGACTGCACATGCTCAGAATTTTACACTCCCTTTTGAGCTCTGGGAAAGCTCTTTTGTCCTAGTGCCATCAGATGATATCCGCCACTCGTGTATCTGATTCAACTCTGCTTGTCAACGGAAAATATTATGAATGATCTTTACAGCAGTCTCAAACTACAATCATCCTTTCAGGACTGAAAAGAAGGTATGAAGGACGGATGATAATCACTGCTTTAAGAGACAGCAGCAGAAACTGAAAAGTCAGACTGAAACTCGACTGATTGGCTAGTTAAAAGGAGTAGGTGTAGGTAACTAAGCCCATACAGCTGACAGCTATCCTTAGGCTAAGGTAGTAGAGACAAAGAACTGGGCATTCTGGATGGAGCAACTACTCTACATCTTCCATCATCTATTATGCTACCATGTATATTATCTTCACTTCAATGGAGAGGACTGCTTCTATGGTTATTATTTATACAAGTAAACTTTAAAGACATTCTGTACTTGGAAATGGTGCAATGCATGCATAAATTTTTCAGGTTTTAAATAATCAGAATGTAAATCAGAGGTTTCATTATGAGAATGCACTATAACACAACTATATAAAATGGAAGGTAAAGAAAGGGAAAATAGACTGAACATTTTGTATACTTTGCTGAGACAGATGGGTCTGTCCTGTAAAACACAATATTAATTGATGAACATTGATAACTAAACATTTGTAATATTTTTGCTTTGCTGTTCAAGTAATTTCTCTATTGGCTCACTTTTAATGTGTTTCATGGATCATATTACCCCCCAAGATCCAGTGAAATCTAAGGTTATTGTCCTATGCTGGCTTTCCTAATCAAAAAAAAATAGACTGTCAAACAAAAATATAGATGGGCTCTGGCAACAATGCTTTAACAAACTGTTGCCAATGTTACATCCCTGATTTCTAAAAGAAAAAATGATGTATAAGTAGTTATTGTGTAGTACTGAAATGAGGAGTTTTACAAACTCCAATGCCTGTCAGAAGTATATTGTGTGGCTCTTGGGAGCACCAAATAAGACTAGGTTGCATGTTCTGTTGCATTACTACTACTTCATTCTGTTAAATTTTATTTCAGTAATAATTGCTAGTGCTACATTAAATGCTTTTGTGTTGCTTTCTAATTTTCTTAAGAATCCAATAAATTTTCCTTAGATCTGAACAGCTGACATTCAAAGCACATAAAATATTATAGGAATTCATTACTACATGTACATCTGCACACACCAACTAGTTTAAAGTTTTTATCTTTGTTCTCTCTTCACTTGCCTTGAGCTATTACTAAAAAAGACATGAACTAAATCCAAAAATCCCTTCCCCTTTCAGTTCCTTCCTCATGGTTTGTGTTTATCCATGTTTTAAATGTTCATGCAAACAATAGTGTGACGGTAAAAAATTTTATGTTTGAACAGACACCTCTGTATGCAGTTACTTCATTCTTCCAGCTGAAGCTGATGTTCCGTTTTCTTTCTCTGTTCAGTGTTTTTATTTATTCTGATGATCTGGTCTCTCTTGTTATAGCATTCACAGGAATTTCTTCTATGGTTTTCTGTTCAGGCAGATTTGCAAGTTCCATTTCCTTGGTATTGTTGTCCATAGTATGACGACAATGCAACAAAACAAGTTTGTCTTCTTTGAATCCTACTGCCAAAGGATCTGAAGAAGGAACCTGTATGATCCCAGAAATCTACATAGGTATATAAATGCTGTTGCCCATTAAAATATCATTACCTCCAAAATATGCTCTTTATACATATTGAATATGAAGTCTCCTGGCCATGGCAAATTTTTGCCATTGTTTCTTTAAAAAAAAAATTATCCCTGAAACTGTGGTAACACCAAATGGTTAAGCCAAAAGCAGGCATTTCTCAAAAGGCAGCCCATATTAAAAAAGTGAAAGTTTGAAACTATTTTGCATCAGAAATTCTGAGGTCAGCAGGAGGGAGGGAGGGAGGTTGAAATACAAGTTAGCAGCCATGTCACTAAATTCTCAAAAGGGGACTAAAGAGATGTATAGCTCACTGTTTCCCCTCACCAGAGGCCTGATTTTCAGGAAGGTGAAGCTTCAGGACAACTAAGAAAAACCACTGTAGGAAAATGTGGTTTAAAATATGACATTAATTCAGGTAAGTACAAGACAAAATGAATATAAAGGGCCTAGAAAAGCACAGCAATGCTCACTTAAGCTTCTTTACTAATTTAAACAGAGGCATGGGGGGCAGTAGTCTCCCCAAAGGCTGCAGGCACTAATGGTGATCTGGTACCCCTACTCCACTGTCAGTATGACTTTCTTACCCTGCCCCCCCTCCAAGTAAGAAGGTTAACTATACCAATGAATTTAAACCACAGCATTGCTAAGGAAGATCATTCAGTGTGTAAAATGGAAAGACCTTCAACATAAAAGCCTTTGTTTCAGGTGATGGCAATATTAATAAAAACACAGTGTCAAGTATAGTGGATCCCAAAGAGAATCTTAGGGCCTGATTCTTCAAGGCCTTTCCCCTTAAATATATAGAAAGGGTGAAGAGCTATAGTGAATCAAGGCGTTAGGTGGAAAACAAAGAATAAAAGGGGAAGCAAGATTAGCCTAGTGTGTTATTCTATAGGAGCTTGGATAGTGACATCACAGGAAGCAGCTAAGTATCAAAAAAACGTGGGTCTTTGGGGCTAATTCATGAAACCTTTTACCCCTAATTTGTCCCTATGAAAAAAGTGTTTAGTGAATCAGAACTTTAGTAGCTACAGTCTTGATGAGAGGAGTTTGCTATTTTAAAGTCTGGGAAACCCAAGGCACTTCCAAACTTTTATGAATGTATGCATGCTTGGGAAGAGGTATTAGATACCCTCTCAATTGAATCACAAATAATGCAGATTTTGCGAGCTATCTTGACGTTCCGCAGATGCTTCCACAGATAAAGTGTAACTGAAGAAACTACAAACATGGCAGTGAAATACTAATGCATAGGGAGAAAGGCAGATACTACCACAGCCTGTTCCGTGAGATTTTATGAATTAATTTTAGGTCTACTGGTGATATTTTAACAGACAGTGTAAATGGAAGTCATCAGTCTTATATAAATTATTTTGATTATTTTGACTAGATTGTAAGCTCTGAGCATGGACTGTCTTTTACATGTGTCTGTACAGTGCTGCATACGTCTTGTAGCGCTATACAAATGATCAATAGTAGTAGTAGTAGTTCAATTGCACCATAAAAAGTCACTGCACACGTTATATTGCTGTATAATGTTAGAAAGCAAAAAAAGTAAAGACTTAAAACAGAAGGGTGAAAGGTTGAGATGCTATAGTTTTGCTAATGCATTACAATAGCATACATTACAATCATCACCCCAATGTGTACAGCACATATAGGGTGCTAACAGAGAAAAATCCTTTCACCGATCTTTTACTTAGTTTGCACAGCTCATTTTCTGAACTGTCTCCTAAAATAACAGCTATGAAAAAATGAATTTGAGGATTTAATATGATGAGTGTCCACTCACTGATTCAAGAGAAAAATGGCTTTTCCATCTACCACATATATAAAAATCTAGCAATGTTGCTGTTTTGTGGTTTCTGAAACATCCTCCCCGTTGTTTATTAATAAACTAGCCATGTGTTGATTACACTCAGCACAGACCAAGCAGTACTTTATCTAGAAAATCATTCAATTGTGGTACTTTGTTTTAGTTTGGGTTTGAACACTAGAGGGTAGCCTATGCTGTGTTCAATTTAATTTATGCCCAAGCTATGTATGCAGGTGACAAATACGACAGGTCAATTTCTAGGTGAAGCACCATATCTTATCTTTCATCTGCTTGTAAATAAAGCCCTGTGTTTCAGCATAGCTGATGTATAACCATTATCATCTTGTGAGACTTTCAGGGCATGGCTTTATAACTAATAGTGGAACTAAGCACAAAACAGCTTCCTCTAATTATTGTAAATCTTCAAACTTCTTTGTGCTTCCACCTTATGGTATTTACTAGTGGTTTACCTGAAATGCTAGGTAGTGTATATATTCTGGATACAGATGCTATGTTTGCTATTTGGAAGTCCACTAAAAAAACAAAAACAAAATTAAAAAGCCAGCTGATGAGACTTCATTAAAAAAAGTGTCTTTTCAGCAATATAAAAAAAAAGAGAATCACCCCTCATCCCACTACTTTTGAAACTTCATTTGTGATAGATGAGAAGTCTGCCTTTTATTTCATCGCAAGTTTTTCCCAGTACTACAGTGATCTCTTCATTTATACACAGATTCAGCAGGAAGCAGACATACGTCCAGCATGTATGAAGTGGTCCTCTTAAAAGCTTCAATGCACTCTCACTAAGGAGTATCTGGGGATGATCATAAACTAGGATGAGCAGAAAGAAATTTTATGGTCATTGTCTTCTGTGTTCCATCATCACTTAAGCCCTAGCTTACCTACATGTCTTTTTCCTTTAGAACATTAAGACTGTTACCACTTTATGTTACCTGAACATAGTGAAACTAATGAAAAGCATGTGACAGTATTTCAAATTAAGGAGACAATGACCATTTTTTTCTAAATGCATTTATTGATCATTACAATTTTGGCATACAGATATGTGTAGATGTATGAATATACATACAGAGAAACACACAAAAAAGAATAGTGCTCACCTGGAAAAATATTAATGCTAATTAAAATACTGACTGCAACTGAGGACTTCTGAGACAGACTGTGAAATCCAGTACTCACCTGAATTAATAAGTATTGTGCGTAGCAAATCTTGAACTGAAATTATCAACCTCAAACATTTCCATGTGTGCTGTACACACTCTCCTAATACTTGCTCTGTCTTTAGATTTTGTTAGTTCATTCCGCAGGCTCCAGGCTTTATACTGCCCCCCCCCCCCAACAAATGGCTTTAAGAAAACTTAGTATTTCCCAGAAGATTCAGAAAGTAGGTATGAGTTCCTATTTTACATGAACATTGCTTTCAGGGTTATATGCTCAATAAGTCAGGGGACTGCTGCTGTGACAGTCAATTATCCATTACCAGCAAAAGGAAATCCCACAGAATTCACAGCTGCTTCCTTGCTGGATCCTGACATTGAGGAAAGTAAAACAGTCTACAAAGGGATAATATCCTCCAAGAAATACAAATCTTGGACTGGCATTATTTGAGCTATACTATACGGGAACTTAGTATTTAAAAAAATAAAACAGTCCCCTTTAATAGTCCTATCAACTAATATTGTAAAAGTAAACTTAAGAGTCAAATTTGCTTTATGGTAAGAAATTTAAGTAGCATATGTTGATTTTTTAATTTGGAAAATGAAATGTAGTTAATAACCACCTCTGGCACAGTAAGCAATATCATTTAGTGCTTTGTTTGGCAGAAGCAGAATCATAGGTTGGTAAATGACCAGTAGACACTAAGGGGGGATAAACTTTATAAAAACAAGTGTAAAGCATGGTTCACATGTGGAAAACATTTTTTTTAAAATTGTGTGGGATATAGATATGTAAGAATGATAGCGCCTACTTTTAGATGATATATGGGCATAGTTTGGGCTGAGCTGCACTGTATGTGCATGCATTATAAAAGCTCATAATGACAGGCACCTATATTGCCTTTATAAAATTGGCATCCTGTTAGGCTGACTGCTGTTTCCTGCAAGTAGACAGTAGTTGTGTTCCAGCTGGTTTTACAATCTAATCTACTGTATGGTCCACACTGCAGGGGCTTGAAAAAATCTTGTTATGTATGTGAGCCAGTGAATATCTGCTGTGCTTTTTTTTAATGTACCAATGTAAAAATCTGAGCATGACTATATAATGGGAGCACAAACAAATTCAAGTAATTTGTTGTGGAGGAGCCACCTAATGGTTAGAGCTGTGGGCTGAGAACCAGTGGAACTGCTCCTTGTGAACATGGGCAAGCCACTTAATCCTCCATTGCCTAGGGTATAAACTTAGAATGTAAGCCTTCTGGGGACACAAAAATACCTACAGTACCTGAAAGTAATGCGCCTTGAACTTTTGAGAAAAGGCATGAGCTAAATCCAATTCTCTTTCCCCGTTTCCCCAACTCCCTATCCAATTCTATTTCCCTTGTTCCCCAACTCCCTAATTAAATTTAAAGTCTGAGTTAAGAGAAAAAAATAGCTTTTATTTGAGCATACACAAGAAGGTAATGCAGACAAAAAAAGAGTGGAATTTACGAGAACTGCCTATGCTTTCATTGTTTTTCTTTTGCACATATAATGATTCCATTATCTGGAGGCCCAAGCTATGAACGCATGCTACTGTAATTCCATACAGAATAGCTCTCAGATGCCATTCATCATGGGTAAAATAGGACTATTTGTTACATTTACCATTTCCCCTTCACAAGGTGTGTGCTTACTTCTTACCTGGTCCATCAAAGGGCAAGAGTTTGGATGGAATTGGGTCCTTGGAACTAAGTGGGATTAGATACAGGTCCTTGACGTGTCGGTTATTATTAGCCACAACACCAAAGCGGCCACGGCTGCTAAAATAAGAATATAAAGAGATATATGCTACTTCCTCCTCTTCAGTGGCAGGGTGGAATCGGATCAGAGACAGCTCCTACAAAGTAAGAACAAGCCGGAAATAATAGGATTCCATGAGAATTTGTGGCATTATGAAGAGAAAGAGAGTACTCTCTTTAATTTGAATTAGACCTAATATTTCTCATTTTGTATGTATTCTTAAGATTACTTAAAATACAAGTTACTTTTCTGAGTTTTCACTCAAATTAATAAGGCCTCATATTACTTAATCTGAGCATTAAAGCATAAGAAAGCCCTAAATAGCTAGTACCAACTTTTTTCTTTACAGTTGCTGCATTAATCCACGATATATTATTGCTTACAAGTTATGTTTGTAACTCCTTAAACAACTGAGTTCTGCAAAGGATGCAGGACTTTTATACACTGTTTTTGGCCTCATCTTCTATAAAAGCTTATCTCACCACAGACGCTTATGGAATACCTTAGAAAGAGAAGATTTGAGTTTGCCAACATAATCCCAGACGGTCTTTGGTGAGATCCTCCCACCAATGTGAATTGTATCTGGTAAATCCTAGATAAGAAAGTTTAATATACAAGTCAATTTATTTGGAAAAGGAAAATATGGAATCTCTATCCTCCCCCCCAGACATGCGCAAAACCAAAAAGCAGTGTAGACTGTTTCTGCTTAAAATGAATTTAATTGTCGGTCATTCAATAAATGTGATCATTCAGCCACTATCTATTCCTATCTCCTATTAACCAGGATGGTGTTTTATTTGCTCCTAGAAATTACTGGATTTCATTTGCAGCTATGAAAGTTGAAAACTTTCACTTCGTAAAATGTTTTCAAGCTTCCATTCAATACACAAAACTTAGAAACACAGAAACATGATGGCAGAAAAAGACCATATGGCCTATCCAGTCTACCCTTCTATACCAACCATAGTCCCTTTTTTCCTTTAGAGATAGCGTAGTTGCTTACGTGTAACAGGGGCTCACCATAGACAGCAGGGGTATACAGTCAAACTCAATGGTGAAATCCCCAGACTGAGCCTTGAATGAGTCTCCCACAGCTCAGAGCAGCTTTATTGCTTCACTGAGCTTTGTTGCTTCACTGATTCTGCTGAGACAATCAGTTCGTACCAGAGCAAAAAGAAACACAAAAAAAAATGGAGATGACGACACCACTCCGTATGATGGAGTCGACTCCAGTGATGTTCTGGGGGGGGGGGGGGTTTGTTGAAGGAAGGCGGGCGGGAGAGTATGATTGTATACCCCTGCTGTCTACGGAGAACTCCTGTTACAGGTAAGCAACTATGCTTTCTCCATAGACAAGCAGGGGGATACAGCCACACTCAATGGTGAGTCCAGAGCTAGGGGCCACCTGGTCAGGAACGTTTAGCAGTGTGAAACGTCTTTGCAATCAGGGCGGCCCCCCGTTCTTAGCTCGGGTGGAGGAGAATAATTAAGCTGCAAACAGGTTCTGGAGGATAGCCTGGCTAAAGGCAAAGTCCATCGCAGTTGAAAGATCCAAGCTGTAGTGTTTAGTGAAGGTGTGGATGACTAGGTAGCTGCTTTGTAGATGTCCTGGGTGGAGACACAAGCCAGACTGGCTATAGAGGCAGCTGTGGCCCTGAGTTTGTAAGGGGTAACATGTCTGGAGATGGGAATGCTGCTTGCTCATAGCAGAAGGCATTACAGTCCACAATCCATGAGGAAATGGTCAGCTTTGCTGCCGATTACCCAGGATTATTGGGATTGAAAGTCAGGAACAACTGAGACGACTTACGTAGAGGTTCAATACAATACAGATAGTAGAGCATAGCTCTTCTGCAATCCAATGTATGTAACATCTCCTCTGGAAATCCCACAGAGGCATTTGGAAAGAAGGCAGGGAGCACGATAGGTTGGGTTGATGTGAAAGTCAGAGACTACCTTAGGAAGAAACTTAGGATGAGTCTGAAGGATGACTTTGTCATGGAAAAATTGTGTGTATGGGGGATAATGCATGAGAGTTTGGATTTCCCCCAGATTTCTGGCCAAAGTGATGGCAATGAAGAAGACAGTTTTCCAGGTGAGATGTTTGAGCGAAGAGGACAGGACAGGCTCAAATGATGGTTGCATCAGCTGAGACAAAACAACATTAAAGTCCCAAGCCAGCGAAGGCGATCAGATGGGAGGATTGGTGTTCATGAGACTCCTCATGAATTTGAAGACCATTGGATGGACAGAGATGGGTTTGCCATTGATGGGGTCGTGTGAAGCAGTGGTAGCCAAAAGATTAAAACATACCGAATTAGTTTGTAGGCCTGAATGAGACAGGTGAAGGAGATAAGACAAAGGCTGGCTCACAGAACAGTGAACTAAATCCCGTCTATGTGTTGCGGCCCAGTGAGCAAAACAAGCCCACTTGCACGTATAGGAAAGCTACATGCAGGGTCTGCGGGAAGCAGTGAGAACAGCAAGGACATCCGGTGGCAGTGAAGAAATCAATACTTGGTGCCCTGAAACTGCCATGCCGTGAGGGATAAGGACTAGAGGTTGGGATGTAGAAGGCAGCCCTGATGCTGAATCAGGTGGTCTATCTGAGTTCCCAGAGGTATAGGAGAGTCCTGCAGCAGTGCCAGAAGATGTGGATACCATATTTGGTGGGGTTATTGAGGTGCTTTCTGAAAAACCGATTATTTATTCATTTATTTACATTCTCTTCTATACCGCGCTATTCTGCATCAGTGCGGTTTACATTGAACAAACTGAAATTATATTGAACAGGGCATTATAACTTGGAGATAACTATTTTTACAGGGAACATGGGCTATGGAGGGTTAAGTGGCTTGCCCAAGACCACAAGGAGCACCTGTGGGACTAGAAACCCCAGTCCTTCCGGCCCAAGGTTGCTGTCCTCTAGTGAGATTTGAACTTTGTCTTGCTTGATCTTGAGGAGGACCCGCGTAATTAGCGGGAATGGAAGGAAGGCATACAGAAGACCGTGAGACCAGTCCAGTGCAAAGGCATTGGACGCCTGTCGCTGGAGGCAAGGTCGAATTGAGCAGAAGATGGGACACTTGGCATTGTCCGCGGAGCCGAATCGGACCCCTCCGGCTGTCTCCAAAGAGCAAAGATGTCTCGAATGACAGCAGGATCGAGAGACCATTAGTGTGGATCCAGCTATCAGTTCAACTTGTCGGCCAGCTGACTGCGAGTCCTTGGAAGGCAGGTCACTTGTAATGTGGTGTCCAGGGAAAGAGCAAGAGCTCATAGAGCCTGTATCACCCTGCTTGTTGATGTAAAACATGGAAATCTAGTTGTCAGTGTGTACCACGACAACCTTGTGACGCATCCATTCTGCATCACAATAATATGCAAGGTCAGTTCCGGGGGGGTGGGGACGACCATGCACCTTGAGTGGAAAGACTGAGGATATGACCACCCCAGTTGTACGTGAACGCATCAGTAGTAAGAACGACATGGTGCAGTGATATCTGGAACAGGCACCCCAGCAGAAGATTGGCCGGAATTGCCCACCATCTAAGGTTGTCGAGGAGAACAGTTCGCTGTGGGCCTTCAAGGGAAATCCTGGCTCAGAGGAGAGTGTTGACACCAGTTCAGTCTGAGGTAACATTATAGAGGGCACATATGCAGCCTGGCAAGTGGGACTACATGCAGATGCCACCATGTGCTCCAGGAGACATAGAAGCAGGTGGGCAGGCACTGATTGGCATGTGGCCAAAGAGATGAGGAGAGACTAAGTTTTGAACCCTCTGACCAGGAAGGAAGGCCTTGGTTTGTTGAGTGTTTAAGTGCACTATGATGAAATTCAGAGTTTGTTGAGGGACAGTCTTGGATTTCTCAGCAATGAAGCCGAGGGACTGCAGAGTGATGGCAGTGTACCAGACAGCTCGGGTTATGTCATGTCTTTAGCAGCGCCTGAGATCAGTGAATCGTCCAGGTAGGGGTAAATGCAGAGGCCCTGATGCCGCAGGTGCACCATGATTACCGCCAGCCACTTGGCAAAGACATGAGGGGTGGAGGAGAGTCCAAAGAGAAGAATTTTGTATTGATAATAGTGGTCTAGGAAAGTAATCCAAAGGAACTTCCAGTGGAGGGGGTGGACAGAGATGCGGGTGTAAGCAATCCTTAAGGTCAGAGAAGCTAGTTAATCCCCATGGGTGAGCAAGGGAAGGATTGAGCTCAAAAAGAGTACATCTTGAACTTTTCCCACTTGATGAAAAGACTGAGTGAGATTTTTTTGGATATCGAGGAGAACTGGGAGTAAAATCCCTGACCTCTCTCAGGAAGTGGGATGAGCTCAATGGCATTCTTAAGGAGCTGGGATATCTCCTGTGCTAGTTGGGGCACATGATGCGACGGGGTATGGTCGGATGGGAGCAGCCACAAGGGGGGGGGGGGTGTTCCCATGTGAAAATGGAGTTTGTACCCAAAATGAACAATGGAGAAAACCCAGCGTTCTGTGGTGATGGACAGCCAGGCCTCTGCGAAGTGCTGTATGTGATTCCCCACTGGCAGATAGTCAAAAGCCAGGGGAGGGTTTGGGAAGAGTAGTCTGCGGGAGTGCTTGGGATTTCCTCTCCTGGGGGTGACTGCTCTGGGGATATGGTTGACAAGCCAGGCCGTAAGCCCCAAGGGGAGGCTGCTGCGGGTAAGGCTGGTAGTGCCATCTCGGTTAAACTATTGAAAGTAATTGTAATGGAAAGGATGGTGAAGGATGGCAAAGATGGTTGGCGAGAGGAGGAAGCTGCCTCCGCCAGCTGAGTTGCAAGTTCTTGTACTGTGGAAAAATGGTTTTTGACCTCCGAAACCGCTTCTTATTTAACAGCTTTTTTATACCACTTTATCATTTCAGCCAAAGCAGTTTACATTGTAACTTAAACTTGGTAATATACATTAAACAGGGACATTGATAACTTGGATTTTAACCCTGAGGCAATGGAGGGTTACGTGACTTGCCCAAGGCCACAAGGAGTGCTAGTGGGAAATGAACCAGTCTCTTATTTATTTATTTACATTCTCTTATATACCACGCTATTCTGCATCAGTGCGGTTTACAGTGAACAAACTGAAATTACATTGAACAGGGCATTATAACTTGGAGATAACTATTTTACAGGGAACATGGGCTATGGAGGGTTAAGTGGCTTGCCCAAGACCACAAGGAGCGCCTGTGGGACTAGAAACCCCAGTCCTTCCGGCCCAAGGTTGCTGTCCTCTAGTGGGATTTGAACCCCTGACCTTCCGGCCTGAAGTACCTTGCCCCAACCACTAGGCCACTCCTCCACTCCACTCCTCTTGGTTCCCAAGCCAGTGCTCCAACCATTAGGCTACTCCTCCACTCTTCTTGGACCTTGGAATCAAAGAGGCTGGGTCCCAGACAGGAAGCATCGGCTAAACAGTCATGTAGGTCCTCATTCAGATCAGACACACAAAGCCAGGCAGTGCGCTTGGCTGAAATGGTTATAGCCACGGACCGGGCTACAAAGTCAAACATGTCGTACATAGCATGAATGATGTGGTAAAGGGATTCATGCAAGTCCGCAGTCAGGGATGCTGCATAGAAACATAGAGAAACAGAAATATGATAACAGAAAAAGACCACATGGCCTATCTAGTCTGTCCTTCCTTAACAACTACAACAGTCCCCTTTTTACCTTTAGAGATCCTCTGTGTTTGTCCCATGCTTTTTTGAATTTAGTTACTGTCCTCATCTCTACCACCTCCACTGGGAGACTATTCCACGGATCCACTACTCTTTCTGTAAAGAAATATTTCCGCATATCACTCCTGAATCTATCTCCCTTCACCCACATCCCATGTCCCCTTGTAGTAGAATTTGCTTTCAATTGAAAGAGGCTCTCTCCCTGAACATTTATGCCACGGAGGTATTTAAACATCTCAATCATATCACCTCTATCCCGCCTTTCCTCTAAGGTGTACATATTAAGATCCTTCAGTCTGTCCTCATATGCTTTATAATGAAGACCACTAATCATTTTAGTAGCCACCCTCTGCACTGACTCCATCCTGTTCACATCCTTTTGAAGGTGCGGTCTTCAGAATTGCACACTATACTCCAAATGAGGTTGCACCAAAGACTTATACAGAGGCATTATCACCTCCTTTTTTCTGCTAGCCATTCCTCTCCGTATGCACCCAAGCATCCTTTTAGCTTTTGCCGTTGCCTTTTCTACCTGTTTAGTTACTTTAAGATCATCAGACACAACCACGCCTAGGTCCCGCTCTTCTTTAGTAAACAAAAAGTACTTCACCCCCTATACTATATTGCTCCCTTGGATTGCTGCAGCCCAAATGCATGACCTTACCTTTTTTAACATTAAATC
The DNA here is from genome assembly GCA_033557465.1 of Ichthyophis bannanicus. NCBI lineage: Eukaryota > Metazoa > Chordata > Amphibia > Gymnophiona > Ichthyophiidae > Ichthyophis > Ichthyophis bannanicus. The sequence goes on from CM066049.1 coordinate 127,991,075, forward strand.
CCAGCTGCCAAATTCTAGACCATTCTTCAAGGTTAGCTAGATCCCTCCTCATGTTTATGTTTATTTATGTTTATGTTTATTTAGATTTGATATACCGCTCAGGCCAGAGGCATTAGAGCGGTTTACAATGCAATATCATTCTAGGAAATAGCAAAAGAACGCCATTATATGATAGGACAGAATAGAGGACAGAGACAGTCAAACAGTGTCTACTCTATTGGTATCATCCGCAAAGAGGCAAACTTTACCCGATAGCCCTTCCGCTATATCACTAACAAAGATGTTAAAAAGAAATAGGACCAAGGACAGATCTCTGGGGCACACCACTGGTAACATCCTTCTCCTCAGAGTGAGCTCCATTTACTTGTACTCTTTGTCGCCTCCCACCCAACCAATTTCTAACCCAAACAGTAACTTTAGGGTCCATCCCTAGGATTCTCAGTTTGTTTATAAGTCGCCTGTGAGGAACAGTGTCAAAAGCTTTACTGAAATCTAAATACACCCACATCTAGGGCTCTCCCTCGGTCCAACTCCCTGGTCACCCAGTCAAAGAAATCAATCAGAATTGTCTGACAAGACCTGCCTCTGGTGAATCCATGCTGCCTCGGATCCTGTAATCAGCTGGACTCCAGAAACCTCACTATTTTCTCTTTCAGCAGTGTTTCCAATATTTTAGTCACCACTGAAGTTAAACTAACCGGCCTGTAGTTTTCAACCACATCCTTACTTCCGCTTTTGTGTAAAGGCACTACCTGAGCCTCTCTCCAGTCCTTCGGCACCACTCCTGACTCCAACGAGGCATTGAAAAGGTCAGTCAGTGGAGCTGCTAGAACGTCCCCAAGTTCCCTCAGTATTCTAGGATGTATCCCATCCGGTCCCATCGCTTTGTTTTTAAGTTGAGCTAGTTTCTCACGAACACAGTCTTCTGAAAATTGTTCAAGATGTCCCTCGCTTCTGTTCCTATTTGTGGGTGTTTTCTGAGGTCCTGCTCCTGGTTCTTCATCTGTGAACACAGAACAAAAATATTTGTTAAGCAATTCCGCTTTATCCTTATCAGCTTCTACATATTCCTCCCCTGCACTCTTGAGTCTGACAATACCACTTTTGCCCTTCCTCTTCTCACTAATATATCTGAAAAATGTCTTATCCCCCCATTTTATTGCACTGGCTATTTCCTCCTCCCTTTGAATCTTTGCCTTCTTCACAACTTTGCTAGCTTCTCTAAGCTTTTCCAAATATAGATTCCTGTCTTCCTCTCTCTGTGATCTCTTGTATTTCATGAAGGCCTCCCTCTTTTTCTTCACATTTTCAGCTACTTCTTTCGAAAACCATAGCGGTCTCCTTTTCCTTTTACCTTTATATACCATATTAACAAAAAGGTTGGTTGCCCTTAAAATATCCTCTTTCAGTTTTGCCCACTGGTTTTCTACATCCCCCAGCTGTTCCCATCCCACTAACGACTCCCTGAGGTATTGGCCCATCTTCGCAAAGTTAGTCTTCCTAAAGTCTAAGATCCTCACCTTTGAATGGATTCTAACAGCCCTAGTCCTAATACTGAACCACACCATCTGGTGATCACTGGATGCAAAATGATCTCCCACTACAACATCAGAAACACTTTCACCATTGGTAAGCACCAAGTCCAGTATGGCCCCTTCACGTGTGGGGTCTGTTACCAATTGCCTGAATAGTTCTCCCTGTAGAGAATCCAGGATCTCTTTACTTCTAGATGATACTGCAGCAGGAATGTGCCAATCAACATCTGGCATATTGAAATCTCCTATCAGTAGCACTTCCCCTTTCCTAGCAATGCTGCGTATATCTTCAATTAACTCTCTGTCCACCTCTTCCTCTTGTGAGGGAGTTCTGTATATCACACCAATGCAAATAGATTTCTCTTTCCCTCTTTCTAGTTTAACCCACAATGCCTCCTCTCTCCCTTTTAAGCTCTGTAATTCCAAAGCTTTAATAGTAGTTTTTACATATAGTGCCACTCCTCCTCCCCCTTCTTCCTACCCTGTCCTTTCTGAATAAAGTATAGCCAGGTATAGTTACATCCCAATCATGGTTTTCTGTGAACCATGTTTCTGTAACTGCCACTAAATCCAAGTCAGCCACTCCCACCAAAGCTTCAACATCAGGGATCTTATTTCCCATGCTAAGGGGATTTATACACACTGCTTTCCATATGTTACCCCTGTTACGCATTTCCATAAAGGTATTTAATGTATCACCTACCTGGGGGCTTTCGCCTACCTGGTGGCTTTCTTCACCCATCCCCAACGAATCTAGTTTAAAGCCCTCTTCAGTAGATTAGCCAGTCTACTACCGAAGACGCGTTGACCTTTCTTGGACAGATGGATGCCATCTCTGCTCTGCAACCCTTGGAACAGCATCCCATGGTCTAGGAAACCAAAACACTCTCGATGACACCATCCACGCAGCCATGCATTCATCTCCAGGATGCGAACCCTCCCCTGCCTTGGCCTTTACCCTCAACAGGGATGATTGAAGAGAACACCACCTGTGCACCTAACTGCTTCACCCTCTGTCCCAGAGCCATGAAGTCACTTTTGATACGTTCCGAGGTATAACTGGCAGTATCATTTGTTCCAACATGGATTAGCAACACTGGGTAATAGTCAGTGGGCTTGATGAGTCTCGGCAAACTCTCCGTAACATCTTGGATTTTGGCACCAGGCAGACAGCATACCTCTCTGGACATCAAGTCTGGTCGGCAGATGGACGCCTAAGTACCCCTCAGAAGAGAGTCTCCAACCACCACTACCCTTCGTTTCCTTCTGGTCACTGATTCTGCAACTTTGGGGTACTTGAGCTCTGGTTCTTCCCTTTCCAGGGATGCTTTCACCTCCTCCACTTCCAGGGCTTCATAATGGTTCTTCAATTCAAGGGCTGGAGAAGTTGGATTGGTGATTTTGCAGGCCCTGGTGACTTGTGTCCAACCATCGACATTCAGTTGGCACCCATCTTCTCCTGTGCTGGAGAGCTTGGTTGCTGCAAGAAGCATCTCGTCAATGTACTTCTCACTGTCTTGAATGCTCCTCAGCTCGCCACCTCCTCTCTGAGTTCCTCCACTTGTTTCCTCAGAGCTTCAGCATGCAGGCACCCTGCACATGGAACCGGTCCTTCAACTAGCATTAGGACCTCTGTCTGGACAGAGGCAGAAGCTGTAATGGGGGCAGCAGCTTTAGCGATATGATTTTTCCCAGCCATTGTTCTGTTCGTGGAGCTTAGGTATCTGTTAAAGCAAAAGAGAGAGATCTACCAAGTACCAGCCAGTTTCCCAGCTGTCCTTTCAGAGAAAAAGCAGTTAAATCTCTTTAATTATATTCAAAATGTGCTGGTCCAATTCTCTAAATGGGGAGGTGCCCTATAAAGCAAGACTGCTCACTAGGGGTGGGTGGGAGTCGGGTTGGGTAGGGAGGGATCTAACACCTGATTAAGTGTTAGCAGTTCCCAAAACTGAGGTGGTTACTAGAGTTCAGCAACCTACTATGCTGAAGGAAAGTTCCACCAAAGCACCAAAAAGAAAGTAACCTTGCTTTAAAAATATACAAGGAACCCTTTTAAGAGCTCCCAGTCAGAGAGCTAGCAATTTAATATAATAAAATAACCCCTCAAATCCTTACTGTTGGTTGATCTGTAGAGCCCCCGATAAGAAAGCCTCAACAGGGCAGGGCACTGGAGCCTTTTATGCAGGCCTCAGCTGCTGTCAGGTAATCAGGCCCACTAACTCCTGATTAGGTGTAAGCAGTTCCCAAAGCTGAGGAGGTTACTAGAGTTCAGCAACCTACTGTGCTCAAGGAAAGTTCCACTAAAGCACCAAAAAGAAAGTAACCTTGCTTTAAAAATATACAAAAAGATGAAAGTAGACTTACCTGCTAATTGTTGTTCCTGGAGTGGAACCAGTCTAGTCCCGAAACCTCTGGGTTCCCAATCCAATCCAGCAGCTTGGAGACTGAGAAACTCCTCCTTTTTTGTGACATCACCAATATATCTCTCCGGTGCTCTCCTCCTGCCACCAGTAACCTATTGACAAAACAGACTCACCGGAGAAACAAGTAAGTATCTATCCAAATAAGTTAACTTGAACAAAAATACAATATAGTAACTGTGACTGAGGAGAATAACTCCGTCCTTACTGTGACTAGAGAACTTGAACAGAGCAGGTCCTCCCCCAATCGTGCAGAAGGCCCGCCAATCCCGCCACACCATGCTCTAAGTGGCTACCACTATCTACTCTGAAAATGAGCGAGAAGTCCAAGGAAGCATATCTTACCTGTGAAGTACAGACTGAGTCCAGGCCTTTGTTTGCCAAGGGACGCTGGGTGGGATACGGGACTAGACTGGTTCCACTCCAGGAACAACAATTAGCAGGTAAGTCTAATTTCATCTTCCTGATCGTGTCCCAGTCTAGTCCCGAAACCTCTGGGTCCTTACCAGAGAAGTGCAGCAGACTAAATACGGGAGGGTCCCGGCAAACCAGCCTGCAGGACCGCTGAGCCGAACGATGTTTCCTCCGCCCTTTGCACATCCAGCTGATAGTGCTTAACGAAAGAATTCAAAGATGACCATGTCGCTGCTCTACAAATCTCCACCGGTGACACCAACCGCATTTCTGCCCAGGAAGTGGCCTGCGCTCTCGTGGAATGCACCCTCAAACCTTCCGGCACTACTTTACCCCCCAACACATACGCCGATGCAATAGCCTCCTTAATCCAGCGAGCGATGGAAGCCTTTGAAGCTGCTTCCCCCTTCCTTCGCCCTGCAAAGAGAACAAAGAGCCTGTCGAACTTACGAAACGCCTCTGTTCGACTAAGATACTTCAACGCCCGAACATCTAAAAGATGTAACTTTCTCGATGAAGGAATGTCCGAGCCGCCGGGGAAAACCGGCAGGGAAATTTCCTGATTGACATGGAAATCCGAGAGCACTTTGGGGAGAAAGGCCGGGGACATGGAAATCCGAGAGCACTTTGGGGAGAAAGGCAGTACGACCTTAGCAGCCAAGAAAGACAGAAAGGTCTCCCTACAGGAGAGTGCTTGTAGCTCTGAAACTCTCCACGCCGAGCAGACCGCTACCAAGAATACCACCTTCAAAGTAAGATCCTTGAGCTTCGCACGGGCCAGGGGCTCAAAAGGCGCTCATTCAAGAGCCTCCAAAACAAAGGGAAGATAGCATTTGGGAAAAATATTTGAAGCGTGGTGCAGAGAGAGAAAGTGCGAGGCGTTGAAGGCTTCGCTCCCTCAAGTCCTGGAATTTTTGCAGGATGGCTTCGTCAAGGGGCTCGCTGCAGCGTCGTTGCGGGTTCAAGTAGCCGCCTTGTCCTGATACAGGGGCAAGCTGGCGGGTCAGTCGCTAGGAGAGCACCGCGATGTAAAACGCTTTCTAAGGTGGCCTCGCAAGAGACACCGCCCTTAGAAAGCGTTTTACATCGTGGTGCTCTCCTAGCGACTGACCCGCCAGCTTGCCCCTGTAACAGGACAAGGTGGCTACTTGAACCCGCAACGACGCCGCAGCGAACCCCTTGACGAAGCCATCCTGCAAAAATTCCAGGACTTGAGGGAGCGAAGCCTTCAACGCCTCATACTTTCTCTCTCTGCACCACGCTTCAAATATTCTCCAGACCCGCACATACGCTAGCGACGTAGATCGTCTCCTGGACTTTAACAAGGTAGAGATGACCGCCTGCAAGTACCCTCGGGAAGTCAGCCGTGCCCTCAAGAGCCAGGCCGTAAGCAAGAACCGATCCACGTGAGGCATGAACAGGGGACCCTGAGTCAACAAATCCGGTCTGCAGGGAAGACGCCAGGGCTTCGCCACTAGTAACCTTATCAGATCACCGTACTAGGGACGACGTGGCCAGTCCGGCGCTATGAGAATGACGTGGCCCCTGAACTTTTCTATCCTTTGCAGCACCCTTCCTATCAGAACCCACAGAGGGAAGACGTAAAGCAGCTGCCCCTCCGGCCAGGCCTGAAGAAGGGCGTCTAAACCTTCGGACATTCGCTCCCTGCGCCTGCTGAAGAAACGGCTGCACTTGGCGGAGATGAGGGTTGCCATGAGATCCATGACCGGGGTCCCCCACTTGCGAACAAGCATCTCGAACACCTCGGGATGTAGGACCCACTCTCCTGTATCTACCCACACCCGGCTGAGGAAGTCGGCTTCCACACTGTCTACCCTTGCCACATGGGCTGCCGACAGATCTAAAAGGTTTGCTTCCGCCCAACCGCACAGGACTTCGGCTTCCGCTTCTAGGGACAAGCTGCTTGTGCCCCCCTGCTTGTTGACGTAGGCCACCGCCGTCGCATTGTCTGACCACACTCTTACCGCCTTTCCTGCTAGCCGCTGCCGAAACTCCAGTAGAGCGAGGTACACTGCTCTTAATTCCAGGCGATTGATCGCCCACTGCCACTCCTGTGGAGTCCACGACCCCTGCGCGAAGCTGCCTTGACAATGAGCCCCCCAGCCCGACAAGCTGGCATCTGTCATCACCGCCACCCATTCTTGTGCTTCCAAGGGTTTTCCCCGCTCCAAGGGCTCTGGAATCATCCACCAAAGCAGGGCCTGACGAGTCTCCTCTGGGCAAACTAGTTTCCGGGTCAGGGGGTGTCGCTGATGCGACCAGCGGCGTAACAACGCTCTTTGCAAAGGTCTCATGTGCAATCTTGCCCATGCGACCGTCTCTATCGAAGCCGCCATGGTGCCCAGCAACTGCAGGTAATGCCAAGCCAAAGGAGACTTGAGTCCCCGAAATCTCTCCATCATCCTTCGCAAACCCTGCGCGTGCTGCTCCGTGAGGAACACTCGACCGATGCTCGTGTCGAAGCGGGCCCCAAGGTATTCCAGATTCTGGGAAGGCTGCAAGTGACTTTTTGTCATATTGACGATCCACCCGAGACTTTCCAAGAACCGTACCACTCGGGCCGTGACCCTCTTGCTCTCGGCTTGCGACTTGGCGCGAATCAACCAATCGTCTAGATAAGGATGCACAAGACTGCCCTCCTTGCGCAGTGCTGCCGCCACCACCACCATCACCTTGGTGAAAACTCTTGGAGCAGTTGCCAGCCCGAAGGGTAAGGCCTGGAACGGTAATGTCCGAAGGGCAGCGCGAATCTGAGAAACTTGTGATGATCCAGCCGTATAGAAATGTGAAGATACGCCTCTGACAAATCCAGGGAGGTGAGAAACTCTCCTTGCCGCACCGCTCCTATGAAGGAACGTAGAGTCTCCATGTGAAAATGCGACACCCGTAGGCATCGATTGACTCCTTTGAGGTCGAGAATGGGTCGGACTCCCCCGTCCTTCTTTGGAACAATGAAATAAATGGAGTACCGACCGCAGCCGTACTGGTCTGGAGGGACGGGGACTATCGCCCCGAGTTCCAACAATCTTTGAACCGTCTCCCGCAGAGCCGTACACTTTGCTACCGACCTTGCGGGGGACTTCACAAAGGCCCTTCGTACGGGACGAGAAAACTCCAGGGCGTAGCCCTCCCGAATGACTTCTAGCACCCATTGATCTGTTGTAATTCGGGCCCAGGCAGAATAAAACTCCCGCAGATGCCCCCCCACGGGCATGAGGGATGACTGGGCCCTCCTCATCTCATTGTGATTTCTTGAAGTTAAGGGAGGAGGAGGAAGAGGAGCCAAATCCCCTTCCGGTTCCCCTGAACATCCTTGAGGGCCGCACTACCCTCCACCAGAATCATGGTCTTCTTGGTCACAGCCGAAACAGCCGCGTCTACTTTGGGTGATTTAAACACCTCTTTGTCCTGATCCAACAACGGGTACAGACGACTCATAACTCTAAACCCCTTCAAGGGGGCTTCAGGAACATTCCACTCCTCCTGAATCATTTCTTAAAATACCCTATGCACCGGGAACGCTCTTTGAGTCCGCCTGAACACCTGCAGCAAAGGATCTTCCAGCATATCATCCTCCGCTGCCCCTGGAGCAGGCATATTGAGGGCCTTAAGAGATTCTACAATGAGAGCCGGAAGTTCCTCTCTTCTGAAGACTCTCACCACTCTGGCCTGATCTTCTCGCTCCGAAATCTCACCCTCTTCTAACTCCTCCTCTAGGGCCACACTGTGATTCTCCTCATCTGACAATGGATCCTCCGAGGCCCCCGGTGGTTCTGTTAAGTCCCTTTCTGTATGGGGCTTCTTGTTCCCAGATTGTGATGACTGGGCTCGCGGTGACGCCGAGCGCTTTCTTTCCCCACTTGGCCCCGACGTCAGGCCCTGTTGCAAGACATTGCTAAAAGCAGACTGCTGTAGGAGAGCCACAAACTGCTGCGAAAAAATGGCCGACAGGTCCCCAGGAATAAGCATCTGAGGAGTGGGGGCACCGGGGCCGGAGGACAGCCCTGCCACAGGCTCCTCTGGCTCCAAAACCGGCAAAGGGACAGCCGAGGACTCAGGCCCTGTCCCCGGTATCCCATCCGACTGAGCTGGAGTCTGATCCAAACCTGCAGCCTCTCCCGCACCGGCTTTGCAGATCCCCGTACCAGTAACCTTTCTGGCCCCACACACCACGCTGTGGGGCTTGGAAGGCATGGTAAATAAGTAATTGCTGGTATTGAGAATAGCGGGGGCGAACTGCACCCCCCCCCCCCCGAAACCAGACTCTGGGTACTTGCGCTACAAGATTGCAATCAGCCCGGCAGGCCTCCCCGCGTATCCCACAGCCCAAAGGACAAGCTACGTCCTCTAGTCCCTTCCCTCCTTTTGTTTTATTGTTTTTGTTTTTTTAAACAGATGCTTCAGTAAAGCACTCTGCCAAATACTGAATTGCTGGGCTTGCTGTGAGGCCGTGCCGCTGCCATTTATTTATTTAGTGTACATTTGTATCCCGCTGCTTCCAGCGATCAGCAGCGGTTGCTATACATGGTAAGAGTGGCTGTACCGGCCAATAATTTAGAAAGATGTACATTGCGATTAGGGAGGGAGAGGTAAACACTTCACACAGGATACATTATATACATATTTACATATAAACTGAAAGATAATTGGTAGTGGGATTCAATGGTAGTGAGGTACAGAGCCTAGGTTACATTGTAATGTGATTGGAAGAGGTGCATCTTAAGCTTTTTCCTGAAGTCTTTCAGGTCACAGTTTGCACGCAGTTCACATGGCAGCCAGTTCCAGAGAGCCGGGGCTATAAGGGAGAATGCTCTGTTACTGGTACATGCATTAACATTTCTGATGCACTTCGGGAGACAGAGGGTGTTGAGGTTCACTGTTCTTCTACTTCTGTTGTTGGGTAGATTGGAGATTAAGCTGTTGAGGTGTGAGGGTGCTACATTATGGATGAGTTTGAATGTTGTGACAATCATTTTATATTGAACACGGGCCGCAATGGGGAGCCAATGTAGCTCAATTAGAACAGGTGTAATGTGATCAGAAATGCCTTTTTGCATAATGATTCTGGCAGCAACATTTTGTGCCATTTGCAGAATATTTACAGTTTTCTTCGGCAGGCCTTGCAGTATGGCATTGCAATAGTCTAGATGTGGAATGATGAGAGCTTGAGCGACAGACCTGAAGTCGGCATGATCGAGGATGCTACGCAGTGGCTGCAAGACTCATAATTTGTGGAAGATGGCCCGATTGGTATTTCGAAGGTGTTTGACCATATTTAGGTTACTGTCAAGCATCACTCCTAGATATTTTATCTCTGTCTTGATGTTGTAATTGTTATTGTTCATGGTGACCGTTGTTGGGGGCTCGAAGCCCGGTTTCCTGGAGATACACATTGCTTCTGTTTTCTTGTGATTAATGGACATGTTATTTTGTTGCAGCCAGGTTTGAAGCTCGCCTAGGCATTTTTCCAGCTTGTTGAGGTTTGGGTTATTTACGTCGAGTTGAGTATATAGCATCAGGTCATCTGCGTATATATGGTAGTTGATCTCGTGGTCATGGAAAATCTTGCATACTGGTTGTATGTATAAGTTGAATAGGAGGGAAGAGAGGGTGGAGCCTTGTGGAATGCCTTGAGTTAGCGGGAAGGGGGCTGCTTTGTCATTGTTGAATTGGACCTGCTGCATTCTGTTGGTTATGTATGAGGAGAACCATTTTAGTGGGGTTCCTGAAATGCCTATGGACTCAAGTCGCTCCAGAAGTGTGAGGTGATGCACAGAATCGAAAGCCGCAGATATATCTATGAATATAAGCATATACATCTTGGTCTTGTTTTCTAGACCTTTGAGTAGGTTGTCCATTAGGGCTAGCAGGAGGGTTTCTACACCGTGATTGTTGGCGAAACCCGTATTGATGCCGATCAAGGGAATTTGTGTCATCAATGTGGTCCTGAAGTTGCTGTTGAACTGCCTTTTCAATAATCTTGGCAAGGAATGATATGCTTGAAATTGGGCGGTAGGAGGATGGGTCGTCCTTGTTGAGTGCTTTGTTTTCAAGATGGGACGAATGAGTGACTTTTTAAGAAGCGATGGCATGAGACCTTGCAGTAGTGAGAGGTTCACTATGTGAGAGATATGCTGTGCCATTTCTTGCTTGGTAGCCTTGATCCAGGCAGCTGGACAGGGGTCAAGAGGGGAGGATGTGGTTTTTAAGTTGGTAATGATGTTTTTTATTTGCAGGTCGTCCACTCTCTGGAAGTTAGACCATTTTTTGCACTGGTCTGGTCTTCCCTGGGTGTTAATTTCTTGTAGGGAGTTAGTTGCATCCAACTTTGGAGCGAGGAGGGCAGGCGCTGCGGGACTACGTTTGCTGGCATAATGCTCTGCTAGCCGTTGGGCTGTTATGGAGCCGCTAGGATTGGTGTCAGGCGGAGCCTTGGTGAGCGATTTGACGAGTGCGAAGAGTTCCCTGGGCCTGTTGAGGGCCTTATTGAGTGTGTTTGTGTGGTGCGTTTTCTTTGCCTGGTTGACTTCATTCTTATATGTTGATAGGCGGCTGAGGTAATCCTTCCTTCGTTCCTCGGTTTTGAGTTTTGCCATGCGGTTAGGGCCTCAACCGAAAGCGCGCCAAAATCGCGCTGCAGGCCCGGACGGCGGGAGAACAGAAAGAAGTCTTACCGAAGTGTGTGCGCTCTGCAGTCAAGTGCCCGGCTTGCTCGACGGCGGCCACTGTCCAATCCGCCGCCCCTGGCCCGAACGGACTCAAAATTTCACCCCGCAGCAGCAAGGTACCCAGAACTCGAGGTTCAAGTGGCAGGAACGATGCCAGGCGCGCTAGCAGACAAAGCTCTCTGCGCGGTGCCGGCGAAGTCCCATTCAGGCTTCTCACATAGGATAAACTGCCTAACTGAACAGTGGCACTGCTAAACCAGGCAAACCTTCTGAAAGCAGGCCCCGTTCCCCTAGACCAGACTGAAGTCAGGGCGAGGGAGGGAGGAAGCCGGAGTGCTTCAAGCTTTAAAGTCACAGTCACCCAATTATTAGGGGAAATCCTGAGCAATAAGCAAAAGACCTAAAAAAAATGGTAAAAACTGCTCTAGACTCAATTGTTTCTCTAGTGAGCCCGGGCTCCCATCTATCCAGCTGCTTGGAGACTGAGGCAACTGGTGGCAGGAGGAGAGCACCGGAGAGATATACTGGTGATGTCACAAAAAAGGAGGAGTTTCTCAGTCTCCAAGCTGCTGAATTGGGAACCCAGAGGTTTCGGGACTAGACTGGGACACGATCAGGAAACCCTTTTAAGAGCTCCCAGTCAGAGAGCTAGCAATTTAATATAATAAAATAAACCCTCAAATCCTTACTGTTGGTTGCATCCATGAGAGATGGGTCATCCAGCTATAGAAGGTGGTCCTGAAGGTAGAGCAGCATATGAAGCTGATGAGCTAATAAGCGCACAGCGAATGTCTTCGTCAAGGGGCAGAGGCTTGTGCCCATCAATAAGTGGTGGAGATCCTGTGATCTCCTGAACAGGGGGTCACCGGGGATCCGAGGGCGCATTGGGTTATGCTTCAAGCTCCTGAGGAGAGGTCTGCAAAAGAGCAGAACTATCTTGTAGAAACCTCTGGAGCAGAGAAAAATATTGAGGAGTCTGTGACACCCTAGAACAGGGTGGGTTGTCAGGTGAAGAGGGCAGTGGTTTGTGCTTTGAAAGGTGCTTACCCGACTGTGCTGGCAAAGGGAGCTGATGCTTATGCTTAGGCGTAGCTTTTATTTTATTTTATTGTTTTTAACTAGAGGCATGTACCTCTGAGTTGCTGAGAAGGCAGCCAACGTACTGGAGTCAATTCAAGAGGGGAAGGGGTACTACCTGACGGCAGAGATAGCACAGACCGGAGGTGTCAATACCAGTGCTACAGCTGCTTTCACAGTCTCCCCCCACCCCCCGAGGCCCTATGGGGGGAGGGAGCAAGATGAGTCTGACATCAGAACTGGCCCTGTGGGGGCGGCAAGCCGAGCCTGGTCAAGCTCTGGTAAAATGAGAGATCTGACCCCACAGAGGCCAAAGACGAGCCTGGTCTAGCTCTCAAAGGGAGAGAGAGCTGGCCCCACAGTGGTGGTAACATCGAACAAGGCCTGGATCTAGAACAGTTGAAAAACATCTCCCTGTGACTGTGACTGAAACTGCACTTTTTTTTCTGTTGACAAAGACCGCAGCTCAAAAAGCACTTTTCCGTGGTCCAGCTGTAAAGTGCATGCAAGTCCGTTTTTCTTTGGACGGCTGAAGGGAAGGTACAGGCAGAAACGTTTATCTTTTTCTCTTTCAGACGACTTAAAAATCGCACGGCTAAAAGAAAACAATGATGGAAATGACCCGGTGTGAAAACCAAGCGAGCGGACTGCCAAAAACCATGAAGAAAAGGTTAAAATGCAGGCAAAAATAAAGAGGGAGAGCCGTGCAGATTGCTGCATAGTGAAAGAAAAAACTGATTCTCTCAGTACAAGCAGGCAGGAAGCAGGCACGCATGCTCAGTGAAGCAACAAAGCTGCTCTGAGGTGTGGGAGACCAGCTCAAGGCTCAGTCTGGGGATTTCACCGCTGAGTGCGACTGTGTCCCCCTGCTTGTCTCCGGAAAACTTGTGTTGGTCCCCTACTTTCTTGAATTCAGATACACTCTTTCTGTAAATAAATATTTCCGCATATTACTCCTGAGTCTATCCCCTTTCAACCTTCATCCAAAGCCCCCTTGTTGCAGAGCTTTCTTGCAAATGAGAGGCTCTCCTCCTGTGCATTTATGCCACAGAGGTATTTAAACGTCTCTATCATATTTCTTCCCTTTCTTCAAAGCATACATACTGAGATCTAGGTTTGTCCCCATATGCCTTATGACCACCACTAATCATTTTGTTAGCCACCCTCTGCACCAACTCCAAATGAGGTCTCACCAAAGACTTACACAGAGGCGCTATGACCTCACCTTTGCTCCTATATTAAAAAATGGATTTTGAATGCTTCAACAGTTATCAAATCAGCTGTGAAATATTTGTCCAAGTTGCATCAAACATGCAACAAATTATAGTTAAGATATGATCAAGCAATACTTAACATTTTTGTTATAATAAAAATTTGGTCTTCTAACCTCACTGAGATAGTCTACAGAGCCTGATACTGGGTATGCTTTAGTGACAAACTTGGCCACAGTTTGCATGTTAATAAATCCTTTCCAGATGGTGTTCTGTCGAGAGAGAAAAAGGGAAGTATCTCCTTCCTGAGGGGACCGTGACTCTGAGATGCTGCAAAATGATAATGAAAAAATATATTAATAAAAATGATTTCTTAAAATTTAGCAATTGTTGATTTTATATTCAAACTTTTAACATCCATTTGGCTTCAACACAAGCCAGAGCTATTTTGTGACGGACTTTGAATTGCCATCTGATGGCAACTACCAACATTTGATGGTTTTACATACAAGTGTGTATTTTCATGTATTGTAAAGAATACATGTACACAAATGTGTGCACTGGATTTTAAGGAAATAAACACAATGTACGAGGCACGTTCTAACTACATGGAAGCAGATTTATTTAGGGGCTTTTTCTATTTTGTGCCTATGAGGAAAATGCTCAGTGCACAGGCCCCACAACATGAAAAAGGATTACATTAGAATCTGGAATATAAAACTATCAAAATAAATGTTAAAGTAGTCTTTTTCTCTTCCAACTGTTCAGATTATTAATATACATTATGGATTTTACATTATAGAAATGAGCCTATTTTTTAAACTCCTTTTTCAAGGGAAGGGTTTTATTTTTTATTTTATCTACTGAAATATTAATTAGAATGTTTTGTGCAGATGAGTGATCCCGGCACTAATATACTGTAAGTAAATCCAGGTCCCTCAGCTACTTTTCCTGTCTTTCCCTAATCAAACAATGTTGAACCACTATATCAGGGGTCCCCCAAATTATGGCCCACGGGCCAGCTATTGTCTTTGGAGCAAGTTTTTCTGGATCTGCATGCATTTTCTGTCCTGAGGTCAGAGCCAACTACAATGTATGTGGCATGCATTATAAAATACTCACATCAACAGAGGCTTATGTTGCCTTTTTTTTTTGCCCATATATTCCATCCTGCCATTCTCCCTCCCTTCCCCCCCATGCAGCTCAGGGATTCTTCCAGTCTGTGATTCTTCCCCGCTGCTCAGATCCTCCTTCTCCTTCCCTCTTTTGGGAAAGCAGCTTCAGGAATAAGGCAAAAGAGCAATGGTGTTGGGGATAACCATTATCTCCAGAGTCCAGACTGCCAAAATTGTCAGTGGTAAATCTGATTGCAGCTCAGCTCTTGCTTACACCTATCACACATTGGCCACAGCTGCTAGACTTGGGGGGGGGGGGCGGCCTCTCTGTTTTTGTGATGCAGAGCTAGGAGCAGTATGTTTTTTTGCTCTGGGGTTGTAGGACCACAAATGTGTATGGGTGCTTTGGGTCCTGGGGCTGCGGTACTGGGTTGTATATGTTGGTGCTCCCTGCTCTCAGTAACTCAGGACTGGGCTTGTGTGTGTGGGTTCACCCGGCAGGACTAGGAAAAAGGGGGTATAGGTGTGAACAAAAATGGAAGGGGCTGAGAGAGGAAAATAAAAGATATAGGGAAAAGGGGCAATTTCATTGGAAAACAGTATGCCACACGCACCTTCCACTCCCCATGGATTAGATCAGTGGTTCCCAACCCAGTCCTCGGGTACCCCCAGGCCAATCAGGTTTTCAGGATATCCACAATGAATATGCATGAGATAGATCGGCATACAATGGAAGCAGTGCATGCAGATCTATCTCATGCATATTCATTGTGGATACCCTGAGAACCTGAATGGCCTGGAGGTACCCGAGGACTGGGTTGGGAACCACTGGATTAGATGAAGGAAGCAGTGAGTAGGGTTACCTGCCATGCTTCAAGGAAATCTAACACCCATTCTCTCCTTCCCCAATATTTGAAATGATTAAAAGGGCCAGATATGGTACCGCCCTCCATCTCTCCCCTCTCCACCTAGCAAACTCTTCTCTGAAGTAGGACCCTGCCCTTAAACCTCATCTGTTATTTGAAATGTCCTTTATGGCCCTTCATATGAAAAGCTTGGGGCTTCTACACTATATAAAAGCAAATAACCTACTTTTGGCTACTGATAAGAAGGTATGAAGCTAACTCTGAATAAAATAAAATAATCTGTCAGTAGAGAAACCTCAACAAAATGACTTACAGGAAAGGCATCCTAAGCACAGAACAAAATAGCATCTTCTTATCCCAAGTGCATCTATTATTAAATGTATGAAAGTTTAGGCAGAAAGCATTAACAAGGAAAGCAGGCCAGTGATGTTGGAACATTTAAAGGGTTGGTATATAATTACGCACTTTGTACTGGGTGATGGCGCTGTTAAATATCTTGAATCTGATGAGGAAGATGGCTTCATCAGTATTGATTTTGGGGCTGAAAAGTTTGTTGCATGTGGCTTAGGCATGTCTGGTTTTGTTTCTTCTACAGAGGACTTTTCTAATGCAGGACTGGAAACCACATCTGGTGCAAGGGTCACAGTGGTGGGTGGTCGGTTCACTGCCTTTCTAGGGTCCCTGCCTGACAAAGTTACTGTTGTGGTAACTCCAGCAGTGGTAGAGGTAGAATATACTAAGCCTTGTTCAAGAAGAGAAGCTTCTTCATAATTAGGTCCTTGTACTGTGGGAAATGACATTTCCGCAGTGGGCTGAAGGTCTATTTCCATCGCCGATGCATTGTTAGTTTCTATGACCATTTCAGGCATTTTAATCACAGCAGCCTGAACGCCTAGTACCGCAGGACTTTCAGTCTTTGTTTTTACCATCTCGGACTTCACTTTTTGCTCTGTTCTCTTTACAGCACTTGTGGATACTTTTGGTCTTCTCTGGGATGCTTCATCTTCAGAAGCTGAAATCTGACCTGCAAATTCAACATGGATGATGAGTTTTGTTGTATGTGTGAGAGCATGTGGTAAGGTAGAGAGGAGGCTGGAAAGGTTGAAAGCATATTTGGTTGAAGAATCCAAAGTCATAAAGGACTTAATGTAAATGTAGATTAATTTTTAAAGCCTGAACGTAAACAGTGATGTAAGATGTATAAAATGGAAGATTGGAAGATTACTGTCATACAGCATCACTATGTTATGAACTGCTCTGTCTTAAAAACTAAAAAAAACTCAGTTTCCATAAATATTTAAGATACATAATGCAAGGTAACCAGGTGTGTATAAAACCAACCTGTAGAGACTAAATAAAGCCTCTATAATATCATGCATGTGACATCCAAAGATTTACCTTCAAGCCTCACTTCAGGTATTATAGAAATAAGTGGAGTTTATAAAGTAATTACACTGAAATTTTTTCCTCGCTAAACAAAGAATTTACTTCTGAAATCTCACTAGCTGCTGCTAAGCAACCTGTAAACATCATTCTGTGTAGCTACAGAAAAATAAATTATGGTGTGAACAATTCTAAATAATATAAAAGAATAACTTTTCTTGGATTGTAAGCAACTTTGGGACAGTATCTTCAGGATTAGCTTCATCATCTTCACCTGTACAGATTTTGCAGTTTAGATCAAAAAGATGGGCTCGATGCTGATTAGTGGTATCATTTAACATGCTGCTGAACACGTCTGGCAGAACTGCAGAACTGTTCTCTGGGGCTACTCGCACAGATTCCTGCTGCTCCTACAAATCAGACAGACAAGTAGCAGTCAGAGGGACTACATTCGGGTCATACACATTCCAACCAGTATTATGATACTGGTTACATTTATAGAAAACAGAAATCACAACACAAACTATATTAAAATTACACAAATATCTATTTTAAAACAACAAACTCCCTGCTACAAGATGAAATTAGACTTACCTGCTAATTGTTGTTCCTTAAGGAACTCTAGTCCAGTCCCGGTACCATAGAGTTTAGAATCTCCTCCAGCAGCCTTGGAGACTGAAAGACGTCATCGCTTTGATGACACTTGGCATAAATAGGCAAGGACTGCCCCCTTCCATCAGTACCTATTGACAAAGCAGACTCAGCAAAGCAACAAATAAGTAGTTACCAAAGTAATGAAACAGGCAGATAAAACCACGAACCCTTATCAACTAAACCAATGCGCTCCCTCCTCTTATTTTTTTTTTAAAACAAGAAAATATAAGCGTAAGCCCCCAGGGAAAACACGTCTCCTTGGAGACCAAAAACTACTCCCAGAGCTAACCTAGCACTGCTGCAAAAAGGGCTTGCGCTTCCACTCTGCGCCGTACCAAAGAACCTGTCCCAACTACACCCCCTGAACTTCAGGCTGAACAACCCCTTAAAATACTGGGTGGGATCCGGGACTGGACTAGAGTTCCTTAAGAAACAACAATTAGCAGTTAAGTCTAATTTCATCTTCCTTTGCGTCCCTCTAGTCCAGTCCATAGAGGATGCAACAGAACAGTGAATATCAACGGGAAGGACCTGCAAGCCCAGCCTGAAGTACCGCTGAGCCAAAATGCCCATCCCCTGCCGCCTGCACATCTAGCCTATAGTGCTTTGCAAATGAATGTAAGGACGACCAAGTCGCCGCCCAACAAATGTCCGCGACAGGAACCAAACTGAATTCCGCCCTAGTCGAATGAGCCCGGAAGCCCTCCGGAACCACCTTACCCTTAAGAAGGTACGCCGTTGCAATCGCTTCCTTCAACCATCGAGAAATAGACGACTTTGCCCCCACCTCCCCTTTACGCGGACCTCCAAAGGACACAAACAACCTGTCCGACCTCCGGAAGGGCACGGTCCTGCGGAGATACCTCCTAAGCACGCGACGAACATCCAGAAGATGCAATCTGCCCTCTGACTTGTCCTTCTGCTCTTCGGAAAACACTGGAAGCGACACTACCTGGTTAATATGAAACACCGAAATCACCTTCGGCAAGAACGCTGGAACCGTACATAATACCACTTTGTGATTGAAGGAGGACAGATACGGCTCCTTACAGGACAAAGCTTGTAACTCAGAAATTCTTCTCGCGGAGCAAATAGCCACCAGAAATAGTGTCTTCAATGTCAGATCCTTCAGCGAGGCCGTGCCCAAAGGCTCAAATGGCACACTGATCAAAGCCTCCAACACCAAATTCAGATCCCACGCAGGCACTGAACTTCACCTCGGAGGGCGCATGAGCAACACAGCCCGCAAAAACCGATGAATGTCGCCATGAGCCCCTAATAGCTGACCTTGTATCTTACCCCGGTAACAGGAGATGGCTGCCAAATGCACCCGCAAGGAACTGGCTGCGAGACCCTTCTCTACACCATCTTGTAAAAGGAAAGGACCTGGGACACCGAGGGCCCCAAGGGCCGCAGACTTCGCTCCGCGCACCAGGCTTCAAAGATGCGCCATACCTGGATGTACGCCAACGAAGTGGATTGTCTTCGTGCCCTCAGCAATGTAGAAATGACCGCTGTGGAATAACCCTTGGCAGTCATCCTAGCCTTTTCAAGAGCCATGCTGTAAGCGAGAATCGATTCACCTGGGGCATACGTAACGGCCCCTGCAGTAAGAGGTCTGCCCGCTGTGGAAGCCTCCACGACCTGTCCACCAGCAGCCGCACCAAATCTGCATACCAAGGTCTTCTGGGCCAATCGGGTGCTACCAGAACCACCAGGCCGCGGTGCCTCTCTATGCGCTGCACCACCCGGCCTATGAGAGCCCAAGGCGGAAGCACATAGAGAAGCCCCTCCTCCAGCCACCTCTGTGCCAACAAATCGAGACCCTCTGACATTCGTTCTCGCTGTCTGCTGAAAAACCTTGCTACCTTCGCTGAGTCGAAGCTTGCCATCAGATCCATTAGCAGAATCCCCCAGCGCCGCACTAGAAGCGCAAACACGTCCGGGTGAAGGGCCCACTCCCCCGGATCCACTCTGCGGCGACTTAGAAAATCCACATGCTGCGCAGATAGACCCTGCAGATTCTGTTCGGCCCAACTCAACAGCTGACTCACCTCCGCTTCCAACGTCACACTGCCTGTGCCGCCTTATCGATTGATGTAAGCCACAGTCATCGCATTGTCGGACAGAACCCTTACCGCCGCCTGTCGCAAATACTCCTGAAACTCCAGGAGGGCCAACAACACCGCTCTCATCTCCAATCTGTTGATGGACCATTCCTTCTTCTCCAGAGACCACCTTCCCTGGGCAAGCCTTCCTTCGCAATGCGCTCCCCACCCCACGAGACTTGCATCCGTCGTCAACAGTCTCCAGGATGGAGGCTCCAGAGGCACGCCCACTTCCAAACTTCCCGGCCGCAACCACAAGAGAAGCTCCTGACGCACTTCTTGAGGACAAACCAGCCGCTGAGATAACGCATCCCTCTGATGAGACCAACGCCGGAGAAGGGTGCTCTGTAACGGCCGCATATGAGCCCTGGCCCACGGCACTACTTCGTTCGTGGCCGCCATAGTCCTGAGTAATTGCAGATACTGCCATGCCGTCGGCACCCGCCACGATAGAAACTTTCTCACGAGGACCCGTAACCCTTGCGCCCGGTGGTCCAGGAGAAATACCGCTGCTTGCTTCGTCTCGAAACGCGCCCACAAATATTCTAAGGACTGCGAGGGAACCAATCTGCTCTTTGCAACGTTGACCACCCAGCCGAGGCCTTCCAACACGTGCACTACCCGAGCAGTGGCTGTGGCACTCTCTTCCCTTGACTTTGCTCGAATCAACCAATCGTCCAAGTACGGATGCACTAGCACTCCCTCCTTGTGGAGCGCTGCCGCCATGACCATTATGATCTTGGTGAACGTTCGAGGCGCCATCGCCAGCCCGAAGGGCAAAGCCTGAAATTGAAAATGTCCCATGGGCACTGCGAACCTCAGAAACCATTGATGCTCCTGTCGAACGGGGATATGGAGATAAGCCTCCGTGAGATCCAACGACGTCAGGAATTCCCCCGCCCTGACCGCCGCAATCACTGAGCGCAACGTCTCCATGTGAAAATGGGTCACCCGAAGACAGCGATTCACCCTCTTTAAATTCAGAATCAGTCGAAAGGTGCCCTCCTTCTTTGGTACCACAAAATAGATGGAGAATCGACCGCACCCGCAATGGTCCAATGGAACGGGCACCACTGCCCTGAGCTGCAGCAATCGCTGGAACATTTCCGAGACCGCTTGTACCTTGTGCGGAGCTGTGCACGGAGATTGGACAAAGGAATCTAACACGGGTCGATGGAGCTCTAGGGCATAGCCCTCTCAAATGACTTCCAACACCCACTGGTCTGACATAATTTGGACCCAGGCAGGGTAAAACTTCCGCAACCATCCTCCCACGGGCACCACCGCCACCTGAGTCTGCCTTATCTCATTGGGACTTTTTAATGTTTGAGGACTGGAAAGGCGCAAAACCTCTGCCCGCCCCCCGGAACCCTCGAAATCCCTGGCCACGCCCTGGAAACTTTCCCCGCTGGGGTTGGCCAAAACGAGATGACCGAAATCTACGAAACTCCCTCGGCACCCCCCTAGAGCCCGCAGTACTTCGGACCTGCTTAGGCTTATCCTCCGGAAGTCAACCCCTCTTGGACTCCGAGATCCTTGACCAACTTCTCTAAATCTTCTCCAAACAAAAGCTTTCCCCTAAAGCTTACTGAGGCGAGCCTTAGACGAATAGTCAGCCGACCAGTTGCGCAACCAGAGATACCACCTAGCTGCTACTATGGAGGCCATACTTTTAGCCAGCCCCCGGATGAGGTCATAATGAATGTCCGCTAAATAAGCGGTACCCGACTCAAGGCGCGCTGCTGCGTCCAACTGTCCCTCCAATTGGACCCTTTGCAACCTTTGGGACCATCTCAAGCAGCCTCTCGCCACCCACACCCCCGCTATCGAGGCCTGCATGGACAGGGCACAAATATCAAACACTTGCTTCAGCAAAGTATCCAATTTCCTGTCTTGCACATCCTTCAACGCCATGGCACCCTCAACCGGAATTGTAGTCTTTTTAGTAACCGCCGAAACCGCCGCATCCACCTTAGGAGAGCAAAAAAGTTCTCTATCTTGGTCGGACAGAGGAGAAAAGTCGAGCTAAGGCCCTCGAACCCCTCAGAGCCGACTCTGGCAAGTCCCATTCCTCCTGAATCATGTTCTTAAAGACTCTATGAATGGGTAATACCCGTTGAGACATACGCACTGCCTGTAACAGTGGATCCTCCAACGCCTCCTCCGTCACCGGCACAACTGAGGGCATGTTCAACGTTTTGAGAGTTTCGGCAATCAAAGCTGGTAGCTCTTCTCGTCGAAACACCCTGACTACTCTACTCTGTTGCTCCGAGTCAGGCAACTCTCCCTCCTCCAACTCGTCTTCCGAGGCCCCCTCTACTTCCGCGTCAACCGCTCTCAACTCCTCTTCAAGCAGAGACGGCGGACTGTCCTCTACCGCCGCCTTACTCCTCTTAGCTGGGGCAGCCTCCTCCTCAGATGGGCCCCCAGATCTGGTCCGCTTCTGCCCTTGCGGAACCTGAGGTTGAGCCGCAAACGTGGGATGCAGCAGAGCAAACGCCTGCTGCATGAGTGAGAAGAAATCCAGTGGAATCACTGGAGCACTGCCCGCCTGGCTGATACCCAGCGGAAGAGTTGCGTCTTCCACAGAGGATGGACCCCCTACCGGCTACACGGGACCCAAGGAAGGTGGTAGGGCATCCCCCCTCCCCTGGAGGAATCGCCTCCTGATCTCCAGTGGTTCCCCCCAGCGCCTTTGTCCATGACTGCTGCCTCAAGAGTGCAGGCCCTACAGACACCGGAGTCCAACACCTCGCCGCGCCTCGTGCCACAAACCAAACAGCGAGGCTTTGCCGGCATAGCACTACCTAAAGGAAAAAACCCTATCTGAGCCAAACACACACTCTACTTTATCCCCACAAAAGGATTGAAAGAATTAAGTCAAACTTAATCCGCCTTTTCCTATCTGAAATAGTTGTCCCATTTACCTTTTTTTTTTTTTTTTCAAAAAACCTGCACCCCCAGCTGCCTAGCCTGCACTGAGTACACAAATCTGAAAACGAAGCTCAGAATACTGACAACCACCAAATTCATCCAAAACTAACTGCAGAGCGCTTGACACGCAGCTCACAAAATGGCCGCCGCCTCGTTTCCCGCTCAGAGACCTGCAGCCCTGCTGGATGAACGAGACCGCGCAACAAAGCTCCCGTTTCTGCCCCCTCCTCTGCCAAAAGCAAATCTTGCGGCTTAGCGCCAAACGACTCACCGCTGCCGCCGAACGTGTCAAGAGGAGGCACAACTGGCGCCGGAGCTCAGCCGGACCGTAGCTTCGCTCCGGCGTACCTAACACCGCATGAGAGCACCTGCCGTTCTCTGTATCAACGGTGCTGCGGTCCTGGCCTTCCACCTGCTCCTCACCCTTAGCTGCGGGTTCGGGAGCAGGGAGGCAAATATATTTTAGTATCTTCCCTTCTGCTCGTTAACGAAATGGGGAAAACTACAGAGGAGGGGTGGGAGGGGGGAGGAGAGTAGGAGGAAAGAGAGAAGGGAGGGGAGCCAGCGGAACAAGTAGGAACTCTTCCAGCAGCAGCACTCCACCTACAAACAGAAAAAAAAGAAATCTTACTGACAAAAAAACCCCAACTACAACCACTAAACCTGCAGCTGAAAAGGTAACTGTAAAAAAAAAGAAGATAGCTCTGCTTACTTGTGCTGAGCCCAGCCCCAGGCTCAGAAGTCTCTCTAGCTGCTTGGAGACTGAAAGTACTGATGGAAGGGGGCAGTCCTTGCCTATTTATGCCAAGTGTCATCACAGCGATGACGTCTGTCAGTCTCCAAGGCTGCTGGAGGAGATTCTAAACTCTATGGTACCGGGACTGGACTAGAGGAATGCAAAGGAACATGGATTAGTGTAAAACGCATCCTAAATATAAAATCATTTGGACTGGGCTCCTGCAGTGATGCATCCTGCAGCATAGGTGGCATGTAGTATGCAAGCATGCAGAATATTGGATTTCAATTCCTGGGGAAAGGAATTTAATCAACGTAATTACTGTTGAGCTAAATTAGCTGAGTGAATCCCTCAGTACTGCAACTTTTACAATGCCTTCAATAAAACATGCCCAAAAGAAAAGATCACCCTGTGTGCTGTGCACTCTGTGCACTGTTTGGTGATCCTGCTGAAGAAACTGACCACATTTGATACAGAGCCGGGAGTGGGCTGGAAACATGCATGTCGTGTGATACAGAAATTGGAGGATCATTTTCATGCCACAAATTTCCTTTAATGCTGTTTGGACTGTCTTTCAGATAAGTGAAGAAGTTTTAATTTACATTTGAATAAAAAGGGACATTATGGTCATCCAAGAGGGGAAATGTTTGTACCCCTCTCCTGAACTTCTGGCCCGACAAAAATTATAGTGTGGTGCACAGTGCGATCTTTTTTTGGGGTTATATTATTGCAATTACTTTGTTGGTTTAGGGTTTGTTTTTTTTTATTTCATAAAACATGCAGCTCTAGTTTACATAAGTGACTGAACTATATAGTTGTAGCTATATAGTTTCCCCACAATGAGGTAGTGTCTCTTCACACTTACATCTGCATCAGATACTGGCGGAGACTCCTCCATATTAATATCCAGGACTGGATCGGATCTGCCAGATGAGTGCTTATGTTCAGTATATGATTTGCTTCTGGAATCTATTATCTAAACCATAAAAGAAAGAGGTAAAAAATGCATTCAATGCAAAATTACCTGGATAGTTATAATTAACCACCGTTAACATGTATCCTTGTTGTTCTACTTATTCTATGTAACTTAAGTTCAGTTGTGTTCAATGTAAACCACCTTGATATCCCTGAAAGGTGGTATATAAGACGTTAAATAAATAAATAAAAATAGTTCCAAGCATCTGCATCACCCACACCATCTATAAATAGTCAATAGGAACCATTTATCTTGACGGATTCCACTGATTGTTTTTATATGCTTTATCTGACAGATATGGTCATAGATCTTCCAGTCTAATTACTGTGTCAAACCTGTACCTAGGTCTATTACTATTAGAACAGGAGTTCTCAACCTAGTCCTCAGGACACACTTAGCCAGTCAGGGTTTGGGATGCCACAGTGAATATGCACGAGAGAGATTTGTATGCACTGCCTCCATTATATGCAAATGTCTCCTGCACATTCATTATGGTTATGCAGGAAACCTGACTGCTTAGGTGTGCCCTGAGGACCGGTGTGAGAACCCTGTATTACAATATATATAAGAACATGCACAATTCCCAGCAGCATTTCAACATACAAATATACTTTTTCTATAAAGCCTGCAAATGCAACAAAAAATCATTTTTGAAATTCTAAGTTTGGCTATAACTGATGCAATATAGTCTACTGAATAAAATTCTCATCATGAGAAAAATTAAACTGGCATGTCACTTGTCAAGGTAAGTATCTGGAGTCTAACAGATCAGAGATGAGCACTATGCAATAATATGGCAAATCATGGAAAATGTCCTCATTTGCTGCACATGATATTCAAAACTCTTCCAATAAATATACTTACCACTTTTGTATCTCTCTGTTTCCACACAGACAGCTCTTTAGATATTAATTCCTCTGGTCTCATTCTTACTAGTTTCGATAGTGAGATTTCTTCACGAAGAACACGATGGAAAAGACCCTACAAATCAAATATGATATTTCTTAATATAATATGCTCATTAGCTTCACAGAGACAAGGTACAGCTGATCAGCTAGATCCATGTAGTGCTCATGCTAAAACAAAAGAAAGACTAAAAGCCTTGAAGAGAGATACTAACATGCAAGCAAACCAGCATCATATCTGCATTTTTGGTATATCATAAATTACTTTAATAATGAAAAGTTATCACTCTGCTAGGTGATCACACAGGGTTTTTAAACATTCATGGTACTGTGCAAACTGTACTGTGATGACAAGCACAAAAGGCTCTCTCTATTTTGCAAAGTCTAAACCTGGTAAATTTGGCCTAGAACATTTTCTTGTACTGCAGGAAAAATATTTGGAATGTCTCCAGGGTCACTCAGTTCTTTCCCACAGAAATTTATATCCCATCTATAAACATGCATTTTAACTCCCTGAAAATTTTCAAAACAAATGCTTTGGGGCTGAAAGTTATGAGATTGTGCTGAACTGGGTCAGTATCACTAAATCTGAAAGTACAGTTCTGCACTTCCTGCAGCTTGGGTTTACTGCTGTGTTTCAGACTGACAAAATGCAGCATAATATAGTATAGAAAACAGTTAAGGACATCAGCTAAAACCTGAAGGTCAGTGAGTTGAGCATCCTCAGATAAAGACATACTTCAAGAGAGACACACCAACCTGATTCTTTGGATCCTTAAGGTTAAACATAAGATGGCGGTATTTCTTTTTGTATCTCGTATCTGTATCTTGAAACAAGCTGAACATCTCCTTTTCAATGTTCAGTGCAATCCTGCCCACTTCGCTCTCTGGCATGACCAGATCATCACTATCACTGACTCTGGAAGGGAAAGAGTACAAAGCAAATTTCATCGGAATGCTAACACAAAATAGCAGGAGATGTATATTAGGAATGGCCAAAATAACAGAGATTCTTCTATACACTCTTTAGTGTAATTTTAAGATCAGAATGGTCTGGACAATATTTAGCTTGTAGCAGCAAAACTGCAGATGACAATCTACTAACAGAAATGCTTTCTATCATGGTTAGGGAGAAACCAACAGCACTCAATAATTGCCTTACAGTTTTCAGGATCAACAGAACATGTGTGAAGAGTAAGAGTAAGAGCTATAGGGTAGCATTACTTTTTGTTATATTTTAGTTTACACAAAGAAAAAGACAACTTGCGGCATGACTACAAGAGCACACTCCACTCCTCTCGTTACAGTTACTAGCCAGAAATCAACTTCCCAAAACAAATATATGCTCAGTTCCCCAATCTGGGTTCTCCTCTTTGGATCATCCAGATTTAAGCATATGGCAGGGGTAGTATGCAGAGCTCCCAAAGAGGAAACCTCAGACACCACTCAACAGCAACACCTAATGATCAGACTTAGGGTTTCCCAAAATTTGAAGGAACTTAGCTGAAAATGGCTGGGCTATATACACAAAAGGAGTTAAACAGTGTCCAAACACCTAAACACCCCTTCCCCTCCCCCATCCTTTTAACCTCATACCTACCTACCCTAACTGTATAGATTTTATATATCTCCAACATGTATTTTCTAGAAATATAAATGATTTCCCTGTTTACTTCCATGTTAATTTTCCTGTTACTTGTAATAGGTCTGTTATATCTGACCAATTGTTGTATTGTTTCAATGTAAACAGCACTGATGACAAATAGCACGGTATATAAGAAAATTAAATAAATAAATAAATGGGTGGTTAGGCGGAAGAAAACCTATTGTAGTTCTACCTGAAAGATCATAGTACCATAGCCAAATAGAGGTGGATTGTGATTGCTCCTATTCCTTTTGGACTTCCAGCTCAAACTGCCAGGCTAAAAATAAAATGATTTCCACAGTTTAGGTTGCTACTGGGTAAAATGATATGATCTTCAAGCTATGACCTTATGGTACTGTACAATGGCCAATGTCTCAGTTTACAAAGTACTATATAATAGGTTTTAAGGATTTTAGTGCATCTTTTATTTTGCCCAAAGTCTCTCTCTTATTCCTTTTGGCTATCAGCTTAATTGGAGCCTCTTTCTATTATGTCTATGATATGCTATGCACCTTCACTGGCAAATATCCAGCTTTCCTCATCTCCCCTTCCACCCTTTTTGTTCTTTGGTGTTTTGTTTCTTTAATTCCTCTTTTTGGCATGTGCCACAGACCACAGCTTTCTCTAAAACATGTGCACCCCGTATCTAGCCAACAGGTACTGGCCTTGGCAGATACCTGGTTTCTCTTTCCCAGAGGCTGTGAACATGGTCTTTTTGTTCCTTCCCACAAAAAGAAATTTTGAACTGCAGTGCTTTACATAAATATAAATTCTGAAATTGGTATTAGTATTTGCACTAATAGAGTGCTCAGACCTTTTGCTATTGATAGAAAATGTGAGAAAAATTTGATAATTGTCATAGGCAACATTATTCTCTGTTGCATCGAGAAATTTTAAACTTGTTAAAATAAAACCTCATGAGACTCCCACCTTTTCCATAAAATCTCTTTGAGGGATCGACGAATATTTTGCCGTATTTGAGAGTTTGGTAAGGGTTGGTTTGGGTTGACTGCTGGTTTCACTTGAGTGTTGACGGAAACAGCATTTGTAGGGGAAGAACCTGCTGTTCTCTTGGATATTCCAGGCAAGGTAGAAGTCATAGCCATTGTCTTAGGACCATGAGCTGTTGCAGAAGAGGACGGTATGGACTGCTTCGGAGCCAAAAGATTTTTTGATGCAGATGAACTGGCAGATGTCCAGGGAGATTTCTTGGGGACTGATGTTTTAGAAGGTCCCACAGCAAGTTTGCTTGGTTGTTTAACAAGTGGAGTGCTGGATGATGATGGCTTCTTCAGCATGGGAATTCTTGGAAGGGAAGATATACTTTTAACTATAGGAGATGCTACTTTCTTTGAGGAAACCGGTATTAACTCTACTTGCTTGTTCTCAGACTCCATTGGCTCTTCTTTCTCAGCTATTAAAATAAATAAAATAAACTGAGACAATGCTGCAAACATCAAATCCAAAAATAGCTATTGGAAGGAAGTGGGAAAACAGTGACAGGGAGTATTCTTTTAATAACTATGATATCTAGAAAACTATGATATGTAGATAATTAGGAGCCCAATAATACACTATTTTCTAAATGGGAGAAAATACATTTTCTGGATTTCTTTATTTTACTATTATTCTCTTTTTACATGCATTATGATGTCCACTAAAGTTTGTATTTTGACTCATATTCAGCAGTTTTATCAAAAGAGGGTTAAGTTTCTTGAAAATACAGAGTAGGATATGAAATAAAGTGACCACATTATACTTTTTGCTAAAGTTCACATATACCAGTGCAGCCCAAACCTTTATCCAATATGACCTCATTTTAATACTTAAAAATTCAACTGACCCGATGATAATGAAAACACAATAGAAGACCCCACTCCCCTCCCCTTCCTGTTTATCCAAAGAATGAAAGCAGCAATAGTCAGCACAGTGTACTCTCAGACTCCAGTACGTTGCAGAAGTTTCCAGTGTAACAGGAAGCCCATATGGAAGGGGGAAAGGGCTGCTGAATATTCACAGACTCACAGTGGAAGTCCAGAGAAAGGCAAAGTAGCACTGTTTCTTTAAGCCCATTTGGAGTCTCAACGCAGAGTTTGGGCTATTGAGATAGATGTACACCATAGGACACTAATTGAGACCCTGTTGAAGTGCATTAGCAATCATTTTGCCAAACATCAAGGAAAACGATACTATTCAGGCCTAAATGAATGTGCAAGATGCTTGCAGTTAGTATGGCTGAGAAGAGAAACATGCCACTATAGAAAGGAAGAAGGGTTACTGACATCAACAAAGCAGAAACAGACTGTAAAAGTAGCCCTTATAAGGGTTAATGATAATATGCTTAGGCTGTGAGGGCTAAGAGGATAATTTTGACAGGTCACCTAGGGGGTCCAAGTAGGCAGCTGTTTTGAGGCTGTTTTTTTATAAAGAGAAATCAGCTCCAGGCTGTGTTTAGAAAACAGTCTCAAAATAATCTGTCAGATAGAATAGGGTTGTATTTGAGGTTCCAGTGCCTTTTATTTTCCTTATCTTTTCTTTCTACTTTATAGTTTCTCTAAATGAGAGCTAGACCTTGGGTTATTTCTTTTGTATTAATCTTCTTACTGGTTTTCTCAGATTTGTCGTAAACTTTTAAAATGCCAAATAAAAAACCTGTCAGAAATGTGACTAAAATGCAGCTAGGTACATTTACAACTTAGGACCCTAGACCAGGGGTGGGCAATTCCGGTCCTGGAGGGCCGCAGACCAGTCAGGTTTTCATGATGTCCCTAATGAATATTCATGGCCCTATTTCCATACAATGGAAGGCAGTGGATGCAAATAGATCTCATGAATATTCATTAGGGACATCATGAAAACCTGACTGGTCTGCAGCCCTCCAGGACCAGAATTGCCCACCACTGCCCTAGACGATGTACACACTTTGTGGCTCCACCCAAACTACATCCCCAAACATGCCTACATATGAGTCATATGAGTATGTGCCTTGTTAACATGCATACTTTTACACGCATATACAGTGGGGGCATTTTATAAGAGACCATTTTAGAAAATTACCCCTCTAAATCTGTAAATGACACACACAAATCTTAATACTCTTAGGAGGTGCATTTGCACAGGACGGACATGTTTCTTCCAACAAAACAGTTCAATACAGAGTAGCCCCTCCAGCACATTGCTTAAGGTTCCTTGTGCAACAGTTCCATCTGTGCTGAAAGGTGAGACAGGCACAAAGGGTAAGCAGAAGGGATGGAGAGAGACCAGAGGAGAAAGATGGGGGGGGGGGGGGGGGGAAGGGACAGAGAACACAAGGAACAGAGAGAAGAGAGATACAGGAGGCAGACTGGGAAGAGGGCCACAGGGAGAAGGAAGGTGGGAGAATAGGGCAAATGACAGAAAAAGTATGAGAGGCAGGAAAGAAAAAAAAGAACCCTGTTTACCCCCTAATCCCCTCCGAGGCATTTAGTCTGCTAAGAACGCTATAGCACCTGCGCAGCGCAACTTCTGCATCCGCGAGCAGAGTTGCTAGGCATGGGAGTTAACTCTGGGATAAAAGACATGCAAACCTATTCTTTACCCACACAGAAGGCTGGAAAATTATCTCGGAAAGCACAGAGATGTTCTTTACACAGACTACTTTATTATTTATGCTCAGCAAATTTATCTTATGTTTATACTGTTTAAGGGTCATGCATCTGCATGTGTAGGCAGAGAGAAGCTGCACATAGGTGTGTGGAGGTGTTTGGGTGTGTGGTGAGATATATGGTGACGGGGGCTGTTTATGGTACCAAAGGTCTCTGTTATGGGGATGGGTGGGAGGGCTTTTAAAGGGGAAATTTGGGGTGTGAGGGTGAAACAATGTAGATATGGGTAAGGATGTGAGGGAGCTTGGGTTGGTGTATGGGTATCTATACACATATCTTTAGCTGATTAAGCTACTAGTTCTTTTTGCTCTTTTCCATGTGTTTAAAAACCTACATGCAAGTAACTTTCTATAGCAAAGAACATCACTTACATTTTTAAATGTGCATGGCTTAAAAGTAGCACAGACAACTAGATAGCATGGGGCTAACCTGCACAGAGTAGCAGACAATCCTAAATGCCTTATTAGGCGACTAAACAGGACATTTTTCTAACTATACAGTAACATTGTAGATGATGGCAGGTAACATATAGAAGGGGAAAGGAAAGGAAAAAAACTATGGATTTAGCTCAGGCCTTTTTCAGGAGTCGCTAGCAGCTCAAAGCACATTACATTCAGATACAGTAGGTATTTTCTTATCCCTTGTAGGGCTTACAATCTACTTTTACTAAACTGCAGTACTTTTTTGCCCCTAAAATGATTAGTGTCAAAATGAACATGTGTTAGGTGCCACCACATCATGGTAATTATTACGGGTTTGGTCATCAAGTATCTGACAGTTGCTACGCGGGCAAGCCCCTTGATGTGCATTCCGTTCCTTGGAAATTACCGCATCCATGCTAACTGCAATGTGACATCAATGCCCACTCTCCACCCCAAAACGGCCCAGACCATGCCCCATCAGGTGATCCACAGTTAACGCCTGCCTGCCGAAACATACCTTAAAGCACATAACACACTTTAGCAAAAAGGGTTAATGTGGTTCTCAGCCCGCTGCTCTAACCACACCAAGAAGAAAAGAACATATGGAAAACAGGGGAAAAAATGAGCTAAGATCTCTTGGTCTGCAGCTTGTCATGCCGTGAGGGCTTGTGTGCATCAGTGATGCTGAGGGCTAAGCTTAACTACTGGCAGGCTCTCCCAAGATTGGCATCTCAGCCGAGACCTGTCTGACTAAGACAAACCATCATCTGGGCAGCAACAGAATGGGACGGTGCTGTAAGCGAAGGATCGCATTTCTGTGACAAATGCAACACCACTGGATTTAACTGCACAGAAGAAAGGCCTGGCAAATCTACTTCTGTATCTTGGCATGAAAACCCAATGATTAGTCAAAAAACAAATTGCACTATAGTGCTGGAAGATGAAACCCCCAAGTTGGAAGGCACTCAAATGGCTACTGGGGGTGAGCTGAAGACTTCTCAGAGTAAAGCCAGCATTTATGATGTGGTTGGATCTGCTGATGTAGCTGCACATGAAATCAGAGTCAGAAGCTGTAAAGATGTCTTTCATATTGGGACACGGAATGTACAAAGCATGAACCAAGGGAAGTTGGAGGTGGTCAAGAATGAAATGGAATGTGTACAACTCGATCTGTTGGGTGTCAGTGAATGGAAATGGACTGGCTTTGGGCACTTTCCATCTGATGATCATATGATCCACTATGCTGGAAATGAAAGACAAAGATGAAATGGTGCATTTATAATTAAGAAACTTGCAAGAACTGTAATGAAATACAATGCAGTCAGTGAACGCTTACTTTCTATTCATCTATGAGGAAAGCCCATCAACTATAAGTCAGGTATATGCTCCAACAACAGCTGCAGAAGAGGAAGACATTGATGAGCTCTATGAACAAGTACAAGCTGAAACTGACAGAACTTGCAAAGAGGATCCTGCTAGTCATGGGTGACCAGAACACAAAAGTTGGCAACAAAGAAGGTGGCAAAGTGGTTGGAAAATATGAACTTGGCAACAGAAACAAAGCTGGAGAAAGACTGATAGACCAACGATCTATTCATTTCAAACACCTTCTTTCAGCAACACAAGCACTGACTGTACATGTGGATTTCACCCAATGGATTGTACAGAAATCAGATAGATTACATCTGTGGAAGACAATGATGGAAAAGCTCGATAACATCAAAAACAAAACCTGGAGTTGATTGTGGTACACATCACCAACTACTAGTATGCAAACTCAAGCTAAAGTTGAAAAAGAGCAAGTTGCTCATTAATTTAGCAAAATGTGACCTTGAGAATATAATATAATATACTGTCTTGGATGCGTCAAATGATGTACTTTGGGGCTTCTGGGTATAGATTCATGTTCCCACTAGGTGGTGCATCTCAATCACTGCTTACAGTTTACATTACAAACAATAAACACATGATGACGTCATGTAATGATGTCACATACTGCATGTATTTAACAAATAAGTACCTTCACATTAATTCACATCTGCATTTAGTTGTTGATATGGAAGGACTGACTAGATAGGCCATGTGGTCTTTTTCTGTCATCATATTTCTATGTTTCTATTTCATTCTAAACGCAGTCGTCGTAATAATGCATCAATTGGCGCATTTTGGGGTTTCTAGGTAAAATTCCATTTGGGGCTTCTAGTGTTAAAATCATCTGTAATACCTGAAGATTGGAAGATCGCCAATGTAACACCAATTTTTAAAAAGGGTTCCAGGGGTAATCCAGGAAACTACAAACCGGTGAGCCTGACTTCAGTACCAGGAAAAATGGTAGAAACCATTATAAAGAACAAAATTACTCATCATGTAGATAATCATGGCTTAATGGGAGACAGCCAACATGGCTTTAGACAAGGAAGAATTTGTCTTACTAATCTGTTATGTTTTTTTGAAGGTGTGAATAAGCAGGTAGACAAAGGTGAGTCAGTTGATATAGTGTATCTGGACTTTCAGAAAGCCTTTGACAAGGTCCCTCATCAGAGACTTTTGACAAAACTAAAAAGTCATGGGATAGGAGGTAGTGTACGATTGTGGATCAGGAACTGGTTAAAAGATAGAAAGCAGAGGGTAGGGCTAAATGGCCAATTTACCCAATGGGAAAAGGTGAATAGTGGAGTACCCCAGGGATTTGTGCTGGGTCCGATGCTTTTTGATATATTCATAAATGACCTGGAAAAGGGAATAACGAGTGACGTTATCAAATTTGCAGATGACACAAAACTATTTAAAGTTGTTAAAACCCAAGAGGATTGTGGAAAATTGCAAGAGGATCTTGATAAATTGGAAGACACTGCATCCAAATGGCAGATGAAATTCAATGTGGACAAGTGATAGTTGTGTCTGATGATACCTCCCTCCCTCACAAGAGGAAGAGGTGGACAGAGTTAAAGACATACGCAGCATTGATAGGAAAGGGGAAGCGCTACTGATAGGAGATTTCAATATGCCAGATGTTGATTGGCACATTCCTGCTGCAGTATCATCTAGAAGTAAGGAGATCCTGGATTCTTTACAGGGAGAACTATTCAGGCAATTGGTAACAGACCCCACACGTGAAGGGGCCATACTGGACTTGGTGCTTACCAATGGAGAAAGCGTTTCTGATGTTGTAGTGGGAGATCATTTTGCATCCAGTGATCACCAGATGGTGTGGTTCAGTATTAGGACTAGGGCTGTTAGAATCCATTCAAAGGTGAGGATCTTAGACTATAAGGAAGACTAACTTTGCCAAGATGGGCCAATACCTCAGGGAGTCGTTAGTGGGATGGGAACAGCTGAGGGATATAGAAAAACAGTGGGCAAAACTGAAAGGGGATATTTTAAGGGCAACCAACCTCTTTGTTAAAATGGTAAATAAAGGTAAAAGGAAAAGGAGACTGCTATGGTTTTCGAAAAAAGTAGCTGAAAAAGTGAAGAAAAAGAGGAAGGCCTTCATGAAATACAAGAGATCACAGAGAGAGGAAGACAGGTATCTGTATCTGGAAAAACTTAGATCAGGAAGGCAAAGATTCAAATGGAGGAGGAAATAGCCAAGGCAATAAAATGGGGGGATAAGACATTTTGCAGATATATTAGTGAGAAGAGGAAGGGCAAAAGTGGTATTGTCAGACTCAAGGGTGCAGGGGAGGAATATGTAGAAGCTGATAAGGATAAAGCGCAATTGCTTAACAAATATTTCTGTTCTGTGTTCACAGATGAAGAACCAGGAGCAGGACCTCAGAAAACACCCACAAACAGGAACAGAAGCAAGGGACATCTTGAACAATTTTCAGAAGACTGTGTTCGTGAGAAACTAGCTCAACTTAAAGTAGACAAAGCGATGCGACCAGATGGGATAAACAGCGTAGTTACTCACCTGTAACAGGTGTTCTCCAGGAGCAGCAGGAATCAGTCCTCACTTATGGGTGACGTCAGCGCCGACGGAGCCCTCGCGGAGCAATTTTCCCCAGCTTTCAAAGAAAGCCTTTGGGAATTGCAGCGCGCATGGCGGTCCCCCTTCCCGCCCAAGGGTGCCATCTTAGCCAGTCAGATGACATAGCTAAAAAAGACAGCATAAAAATTTGCAAAAAAACTAAAGCAGATGATTGCAACTCCACGGGGAGGAGGGAGGGTTGTGAGGACTGATTCCTGCTGCTCCTGGAGAACACCTGTTACAGGTGAGTAACTACGCTTTCTCCAGGACCAAGCAGGAAGTCAGTCCTCACTTATGGGACTCCCAAGCTCAAGGCTACCGGAGACCCTAAGCACAAAAATGAGCTCCCTCTAGCTCAGCAGCACAGAAGGAAAGAATCTTCGCTGAAATATTACCCACCGGTAGCCCACATCCGGGATGGAGGGTAGGAGTTGCTCAGACCTCGAAGAGATTACGGAGGACTGCCTGTCCGAAAGCACTGTCCCTGCGGGACTCCCTCTCGAGACAGTAATGGACCGCAAAAGTCTGGCTCGAAGACCAAGTAGCGGCCCGGCAGATGTCTGCCAGCGGAACAGAGCGGAGGTAAGCCACTGACGTAGCCTTTGCCCGAACGCAATGAGCCGTGACTCGACCTTCCAAGGAGAGTCCGGCTGCCCCATAAGCCCAAGAGATACAGTCCGCAACCCAGATGGACAGAGTACGCTTGGAGGCAGGGAGCCCCAACTTATTGGGGTCAAAAGACACGAAAAGCTGAGCAGCTTTACGGTGCTCCCGCGTACGGTCAAGGTAGAAGTTCAAAGCCCTTCTACAGTCCAGGGTATGGAGGACCGTTTCAGCTCGGCTGGAGTGTGGTCTGGGAAAGAAGGTTGGAAGTACCACCTCCTGATTGATGTGAAAAGGGGAGACCACTTTTGGAAGAAATTTTGGGTGAGTCCGTAGGACTACCCTATTTTTGTAGAACCGAGTGTAAGGGGGATCAGACACGAGGGCCTGCAATTCACTTACGCGTCTAGCGGAAGTGAGGGCTATCAAGAACAGTGTTTTCCAAGAAAGAAAACGGAGAGAACAGGTAGCCATAGGTTCAAAAGGCGGACAGGTGATCCGCTGTAAAACCACATTCAGGTCCCAGTCAGGCGCTGGCGGGCGCAGAGGTGGTTTAAGTAGAAGGAGACCTCGGAGAAACCTCGCTACGAGAGGGTCGTTGGAGAGAGGTCTGCCGTCCACCGGCACATGATGTGCTGAAAGAGCACTAAGGTGAACCTTGACGGAGTTGGACTTAAGTCCCAGATTAGAGAGGTATAGCAAGTACTGCAAGACCACCGACACCGGGCAGGAGAAGGGATCCTGAGACTGTCGGGTACACCAAACGGAAAAACGACGCCATTTAAGGGCGTAGCATTTGCGGGTAGAAGGTCGTCGCGAAGCTAGGACGACCTCCTCCACCTCTGCCGGCAGGAGAAGGGGAGCAAGGACTACCCTCTCAGCAGCCAGGCCATTAGGTTGAGAGACCTGAGGTTGGGGTGTAGCAGAGACCCCTGATCCTGAGTGAGGAGATCCGGTTGTAACCCCAGAGGGAATGGATCCTCCACCGCCAATTGCAGCAGGAAAAAGACCGGCGTCGAACCGAATGGAAAAAAGAATAATTATGAAGAAAAATCAACTTTTTCGCGGGGACACGACGGGTACGTCTGTAGGGCTCCGCGGAAAAAAGAAGACTGGCTAAGATGGCACCCTTGGGCGGGAAGGGGACCGCGCATGCGCGCTGCAATTCCCAAAGGCTTTCTTTGAAAGCTGGGGAAAATTGCTCCGCGAGGGCTCCGTCGGCGCCGACGTCACCCATAAGTGAGGACTGACTTCCTGCTTGGTCCTGGAGAACCTAGAATACTGAGGGAACTTGGGGACGTTCTAGCAGCTCCACTGACTGACCTTTTCAATGCCTCAGAGTAGGGAGTGGTGCCAAAGGACTGGAGAGAGGCTCATGTGGTGCCTTTACACAAAAGCGGAAGTAAGGATGTGTGGTGAGTAAATTATTGGAAACGCTGCTGAAAGAGAAAATAGTGAGGTTTCTGGAGTCCAGCGGATTACAGGATACGAGGCAGCATGGATTCACCAGAGGCAGGTCTTGTCAGACAAATCCGATTGATTTCTTTGACTGGGTGACCAGGGAGTTGGACCGAGGGAGAGCCCTAGATGTGGTGTATTTAGATTTCAGTAAAGCCTTTGACACTGTTGCTCACAGGCAACTTATAAACAAACTGAGCACCCTAGGGATGGACCCTAAAGTTACTGCTTGGGTTAGAAATTGGTTGGGTGGGAGGCGACAAAGAGTACAAGTAAATGGAGCTCACTCTGAGGAGAAGGATGTTACCAGTGGTGTGCCCCAGGGATCTGTCCTTAGTCCGATTCTTTTTAACATCTTTGTTAAGAGAATGTAAGTCATGCATTTGGGCTGCAGCAATCCAAGGGAGCAATATAGTATAGGGGGTGAAGTACTTTTGTCCACTAAAGAAGAGTGGGACCTAGGCGTGGTTGTCTCTGATGATCTTAAAATAGCTAAACAGGTAGAAAAGGCGACGGCAAAAGCTAGGAGGATGCTTGGGTGCATATGGAGAGGAATGGCTAGCAGAAAAAGGGAGGTGATAGTGCCTCTGTATAAGTCTTTGGTGCGACCTCATTTGGAGTATAGTGTGCAATTCTGGAGACTGCACCTTCAAAAGGATGTGAACAGGATGGAGTCAGTGCAGAGGGTGGCTACTAAAATGATTAGTGGTCTTCATTATAAAGCACATGAGGACAGTAACTAAATTCAAAAAAGCATGGGACAGAAGCACAGAGGATCTCTAAAGGTAAAAAGGGGACTGTTGTAGTTGTTGATATGGAAGGACAGACTAGATAGGCCATGTGGTTTTCTTCTGTCATCATATTTCTATGTTTCTATGTAAGTGCAAAGTTATGCACCTAAGAAAGAACAACCCAAACTATGGTTACACGATGCAAGGTTCCACATTTGGAACCACTACCCAGGAAAATGATTTAGGCGTCATCGTGGATAACATGTTGAAACCCTCCGCACAGTATGCAGCAGCAGCAGCAAAGAGGGGAAAATAAAATGCTAGGTATCCATAAGGAAAGAAATGAAAAATAACACAAAGGATATTATAATGCATCTGGTATTATTCCATGGTACAACTGCACCTTGAATATTGTGTGCAATTCTGATCGCCCTATCTTAAAAAGGATATAGTGTGCAGAGAAGAGCCACCAAAATGGTAAAGGGGATGGAAGGATAGTCCTATGAAGACAGTCTAAGAAGGTTGGGGCTCTTCAACCTGGAAAAGAGATGGCTGAGGGGAGATATGATAGAAGTCTATAAATTAATGAAAGGTGTGGAACGGTTAAATGTAGATCGATTGTTTACGTCGTCAGAATCTAAAAAGACTAGGGGACATGCAATGAAGCTACAGGGTAACCTATTTAAGACTAATAAAAGAAAATATTTTTTCACTCAACGTGTAATCAAACTCTGGAATTTGTTACCGGAGGATGAAGCAAAAGCTACTAGTGTAGCTGGGTTTAAAAAAGGTTTGGACAAGTTCCTGGAGGAAAGGTCCATAACCCATTATTAAAAGGGACCCAGGATATCACTACTTGACCCAATACAAGCATTGAGGAACCCGTGTCTTTTGGGGAGACTGCTAGGTACTTATGACCTAGATTTTCCACTGTTGGAAACAGGATACTGGGCTTGATGGACCTTGGTCTGACCCAGTATGGCATATCTTATACTACTGAAATTTAAAGACTGCCTGAAAAATCGATTTGTTGCTTTAGATACAAATGGCAGAGTTCCAGAACAGTTATGGGATGACATGAAGAAGGTTGTGTTGGAAGAAAGCGGGAAGTCTCTACATATGGTGAAAAAGCAAAAAAAGGCCACAATGGGTGACTGAAGAAACTGAAAATTGTCCAGAAATGCAGAGAAGCTAAAGGAGAAAGAGAGGCAATCAAAGAACTCAGAGATTTCCAACATTTTATTTATTTATTTATTTAGACAGTTTTGTATACCACTTTATCCTTCAATCAAAGTGGTCACAACACAATTGGGGGATACATTTAACACGAGGGGATTTGAGACACAAGCTAATACTTACAGGGAACATGGGAATGGAGGGTTAAGTGGCTTGCCCAAGACCACAAGGCGCACCTGTGGGACTAGAAACCCCAAGTCCTTCCGGCCCAAGGTTGCTGTCCTCTAGTGGGATTTGAACCCCTGACCTTCCGGCCTGAGGTAACTTGCCCCAACCACTAGGCCACTTCTCCTCTAGTTTGAATGGAACAAGGAGAAACAGAATGGTTTTAAAACAGCAAAGGTGTATGACAAGGTTGCACACTTTCTCACTACCTCTTTAATTTATATGCAGAACAAATTATCAGAGAAGCAGGACTGTATGAAGACAACCGAGATGTGAAGATTGATGGAAGACTCAATCTTCGCTATGCTGATACTACCACATTACTGGCTGAAAGTGAAGACGATCTGAAAGATTTGCTTCTCAAGATCAAGGAATATAGTCTTAAAATGGGTCTGCACCTTAATGTTAAGAAGACAAAGATCATGACAACTGGTAAAATCAATAAGTTCATCATTGATGGAGAAGAAATTGAAATAACTGACAACTTACTTGGATCAACAATCAATAAAGAAAGGACTAGCAGTCAAGAAATCAAACAACGTATTGCTCTTGGTAGAATGGCTATGAAGGATATAGCCAAGATTCTCAAGAGCAGAGATGTCTCTCTCCATGCAAAGATTTGACTTGTCAAGGCCATGGTATTTTCAATGTCGTCATATGGATGTGAAAGATGGACAGTGAAAAAGATAGACAGGAATAAAATTGATGCCTTTGAATTATGGTGCTGGTGATGAAAACTATGTATATCATGGACTGCCTGAAGAACACACCAGTCAGTACTAGAGGATATCAAACCTAAGCTCTCCTTGGAAGCTCAGATAAGACTTCAACTTTCATACTTTGGACACATCATGCAAACACAGAGATCACTGGAGAAAGACATAATGCTTGCAAGGTAGTAGGTCACTGTAAAAGAGGAAGGCCGGCAATGAGATGGATTGATACAATTACAGCAGTTATGGATAACCACTCTATCAACAATGAGTCACTTGGCTGAAGACCTAACAAAGTTTAAGTCAACTATCCAGAGGGGTCACCAGGATTCGACACCGACTCAACAGCACTTAACAACAACAAAAGGGAAATTCATAAATGTGATTGGGATGTGATAGTTAAGATTACCTAAGAAAGAGATTATGATAGCTTTCTAAATTCTGTAATTTTTGGATATCTGACAATAGAAAAAAATCTAAAAAAATTCTATACCATATAAATTTATGTTAAACGAGGTATCATATAACATGACTATAATCAATACAGCATACTAGTTTCCTAATGTTGAGTTAGTGCCATTGCCGACAATCATGTACAACGTTTTGGATGTCTCAAAGTGCAAAAAGTTAAACAAAATCTGTATTTAATTTTTTTTATATACCGCTTTATCTGAAAGTCTGAAGCTCCGATAAACATGGATGACTCATTTTGTCTCTTTTGTTCCAGGCATTGACATTGGGGATATGTTTATTGGAGCGTTTGAGCGTTGTAAGCTGTGTCATTGGGTCTGGTTATATATAGATATATTCAATTGGAATGTGATTATACTATATCTTTTTGAGAAATATTAATATTTTGAATATGTTGAAGCAGCTAAGCTTAGCTAGTTTACAGTATTTGAAGAGTTTAAATTTAACTAAGTTGTCTGATGAGGAGTTTTTAAATCATTGATGGGATTGTAGACCTGTCCTCTTATGGTGGGCAACCGCCAGTTAGAGGGATATTCTTATTTCTGAGATCTTTTCTCCTTATCAGTTTAAATTTAAGGTCTTACGGTGTTTGGTAGTACCTGGGGGAGGTAAAGATTGTGTTATTCTAGAGTGTTTTATATGGTGGTTGATATTTATTTAGACAGATTTGTATACCACCTTATCATTCAATCAAAGTGGTCACATCACAATTGGAGAATTACACTTAACATGAGGGTACTTAACAACATTGTACAATGAACTCATATGTCTAGTTGGTATGAGTGGGTATCGAGTTGGAGGAGGTTGGCATTACCGTTCGTGTGGAAACTGTTGTCTGTCTGCTCATAGGTTTGGGTTTTAAGGGCCTTGCGGAAGTCTATGATGTCATTTAATGCCCTCAGGCTCGTTGGGAGAGAGTTCCAAAGTGTGGACGCCAGTAGTGAAGGAGCTCTTCTTGAAGTTGTTTGTTTAGTTTTGTGATATCCTGCAGGTGTGCCGATCATGTTGTCATTATTGGCCTTCTTGGTCTATCGCTGATATCCCTTGTTATGATGTTTTGGAGTGCATCTGCCGACAGATGGTGAATGATTTTAAAGATCATTAGGACTGTTTTAAATTTTGCTCTGGCTATCACTGGGAGCCAATGCAGTTGCTGTAAGACAAGGGTGATGATGTGGCTCAGTTCTTGGAGTGTCCCTAATGATGCGTGCTGCAGTGTTTTGCACCATTTGGAGTGAGTGTAAGGTCTGCTGAGGGAGGCCTTGATATAACGAGTTTCCGTAATCAAGCAGAGGTGTGATGAGTGCTTGGCACACTGTGCGGAAGTGGTCCTGTCGGAGTACTGGCTTGATTTTTCTGATGGTCCTCAAAAGTTGATAGGCCTTGTTTGCAGTTTTGGTGATGTGGGATTTCATGTTCAGAGCTCTGTCCATTGTGATGTCCAGGTACTTCATCTTTGACTACTATGA
Source organism: Ichthyophis bannanicus (assembly GCA_033557465.1). NCBI lineage: Eukaryota > Metazoa > Chordata > Amphibia > Gymnophiona > Ichthyophiidae > Ichthyophis > Ichthyophis bannanicus. The sequence continues at coordinate 128,032,628 of CM066049.1, forward strand.
GTTTGTCTATAATGCTGAGTTTGTGGTGGAATGAAGGTGGGGTTCCTGGTGACGAACACTGCCTCAGTTTTATCGTAGTTGACCGTCAGGTTATTGGCTGTGAGCCAGGCATTCATGTCTTCAAGGCACCTGGTTATTGTTGTGGTGTTAAGTGCTAGTAGGTTGAGTGGAGCATACACCATGATGTCGTCAGCATAGATGTGATAGTGGAGTTTGTGGCGTTTGATGATGTTGCATATGGGTTTGATGTAAATATTAAAGAGCATTGATGACAAGGCTGAACCTTGTGGTATTCCCTGCGTGACGGGGAACTGCAGTGATTTCTTTTGGGCGCATTTGACTTGTTGCGTTCGATCTTCCAAGTAGGAAGCAAACGACTTCAGCGTGTTCTTACATACTCCTATCTGCTGCAGGCGTTGCAGTAACCTGGCGTGGGATACAGTGTCAAAGTGCTGAGATGTCCATGAACACTAGCAGAAATCCGTTCTTTATGTTATCCATGCTTCTTAGGAGATTGTCAAAGAGGGAAGTGAGTAGTGTTTCCACACCGTGTTGGGGTTTAAAGCCATGCTGATGGATGTCCAGTGGGGCATTCATGTCAATATGGTCCTGAAGTTGTCTTTGCACTGTCTTTTCAGCAATTTTCGCAAGGAATGGTAGGCTGGAGATAGGATGGTATGATTTTGGTTCAGAGGGGCTTAGGTTGTTGCTTTTAAGTATCGGTCATATCATGGCGTGCTTCAGGGACTGTGGCATGTATCCTTGTTGGAGTGAATCTTTGATGATTTTCTGAATGTGACAAGAGAGCTGGCTTCTTGTGGCTTTGAGCCAAGACACTGGGCATGGGTCTGACAGTGAGATTGTTGTGTTGAGTCCATTTATTATGTCCTCTACTTGATGTGTTGATGATATGCTGAAGTCCTCCCAGGTTTGATGCTGCTCTTTTATCTCAAGGTCATCTGTCTGTGGTGTGATGGAGCATGTCTGGATGGTGTTTTTTGATTTCATGTAGTTCGCAAATTCCTGTGGGTCAAGATGGTGGGGGTACAGTGCTGCGTGGTGTCCTTAGTGAGCTTTTGGACAATGCTAAAGAGTTCTCTCAGTCTGTTGACAGATTTCATGATTAGGTTGGCATGGTGTTGCTGTTTACGCTCATTTATCAAGTTGTTATATTCCAGTTGCTTGGTTCTGTATTGAGTCAGGGAGTTACACGACCTCTAGATATACCTCTAGAGCGGTTAATATAGGGCATTAAAAACACTATACACTACAGGATCACAATCTTGGCTTATAGCTTAGGCTCTACATTGGGATCTCAGCCAAAGGGCCACATTTTCAGTGACACTTATTCATGGGCTGGAATAACTGCCTAATAATTTCTACAACCCTCTGCTTCAGCAAAGACCTCCACAGAGAGATCATGAACGCGTCCGAGATAGGACTGACACATTCTGGGGCATAGTTGTACTGGATTATGACCAGAACCCACTGGTCTGATATGATCTGGGTTCACTCAGAGTAAAATAGCTGAAGCTGCCCACCTAATGTGACTAACTTGGTGTGAACATGTTGTCCATCACTGAGTGAAGCAGGAACCACGAACCCCTGATGCAGGAGGCATCCTTGAACTTTCAGGCTCCACAAAAGTGCTGGGATTTTCTCCTAAACTTCCCTGACTTGGAAAAGAAGGGCTGCCTGCCAGGGCAATTAGGCCTGGCATATCGAACATGAAAATACGATAAAGACTTGGAGGAAGCCTAGGCTTATCTTAAGGCAATTTCTGGAGCTTGGATTCACCAAGTCCTTAACCAGCTTCTCCAGATCTTTCCCAAAGAGGAGCTCCCCACAAAAGGGAAGCTTAGTAAGATGACTCTTAGAAACGGTATTTGCTAACCAATGGTGTAACCACAACCACTGAAAGGTAGCTGTAGCAGAGGCCATTGCCTGAGCAAGTAAGCAGATCAGATCATAAAATGCACCTGCTAAAAAGGTAGCCACTCCATGTCCTTGGGCAATTTTGCACCCAAGGCAGCAGGCAACCACACACTTATGCTTGGATACCCAAGGCCGCAGTGTTGAACATGGTCAGCAAAGCCTTTATCTTCCTGCCCTGTTGATCTCAAAGGGCAGCACCTCCCTCCTTAGGGCTAGTATTTCATTGGGCCATTGCTGTGACCAGGGACTCCACTATGGGGAAGCACAACCACCCATCAAAACCCTTCACAGGAAGAGCATACAGCTTACCCATCACCCTTTTCTTTTCCTTTGAGAACACTAATCTAGAAGATCCATCTCCACCAAAATCATATGTCAAACCACCAGGGGGGAGAGAAAAGACCTTCAAAGGCTTCCAAATAGCCTCCAAAATAGGGTACATATCAGACTTCACCTCCATGAGCATCTCAGAAATGCACAGCACAAAAGACATCTGCAAAACCTGTCTGACTTGACTAGACTGTAAGCTCTGATGAGCAGGGACTGTCTTTTAATGTCTCTGTACAGTGGCAAGTACCCTTGTAGCGCTATACAAATGATTAGTAATAGTAGTTGTAGTAGTAGAAATCAGAGGACAATTCCTCCCACCTAAAACAACAGATCATAAAAGACTCACCCCTCCAAGGGTAACATCTCCCTTTTCTCAGCCTCCACATTACCTTCACAACTGACCAACGTCTGGGAGGGCAAGATCAGAGTAAGCATTCTCCCTCTAACCAACTATGGCCTCTGCGGAAAGGACCTCCAGAAGATCATAGGAGGTAAGGTCTGAGCCCTCCTCCCCACTGCTTTCTGCTGGCAAGGGGATCTCCAGCCGCTTATGATGGTCTTTAGAGAACCATTGTTTTGGCCTGCTGTGTTGATGGGACCCAATTAAAAGAAACCCCTGAAGAAGTGGTGGCAAATGCTTGATGGTGCCACACATGGCGTTGGGTAATCGGGAAAAATCACCAATGTCAGATAAGTGGTCAAATCATCTGACACTGGAGTGTTGTATATACTGTTGATGCTGATGTTATTCTATAGGGGGGTGAAGGCATGTTAAGACGTTTTCTGCAAAGTTTAAAGATGGTTTAAAAAGTTTTTGTAACGTTTAAAGATAGTACTAGAATAAAAAAGTGAACAAGATAGGGAGATTCAACTATGTACAGTACTGATAGTCCCCAAAGGGGAACACATCTGATTCATTTTCTTCACCAGACATACAGTTTCATTCATGAACAGTCATGTTCTGAGGTTAGGGGTTTGGTTTTTTTGGTAGCCTTGGTGGGATGGAGTAGGATTCTAATCCCCAAGCAAATGCTGGAGTACAGATTGGCCGAAGTTGCTGTCTGTAGTGAGATGTGAAGACCACGTCACAGCCCTGCAGATCTCTTCCATGCAGACCGAGCACAAGTTGGCCACTAACGCAGCTATGGCTCGCACACTGGGAGCCATAATTTAAGAACATAAGAAATGCCATTCAGGGTCAGACCAAGGTCCATCAAGCCCAGAATCCTGTTTCCAACAGTAGCCAATCCAGTTCACAAGTACCTGGCAGATTCCCAAAAAGACACAGGTTCCACAATGCTCGTCCCAGGGTAAGCAGTGGGTTTCCCAGGTCCTCTTTAATAATGGTTTATGGACCTTTCCTCTAGGAACATTTCCAAACCTTTTTTAAACCCAGCTACACTAACAGCTTTTACTACATCCTCCATAACAAATTCCAGAGTTTGATTACACATTGAGTAAATTTTTTTTCTTGTTGGTCTTAAACGGGTTAAACTGCAGTTTCACTGCGTGTCCTCTAGTCTTTCTTACTTTTTGATGGTGTAAACAACCAATCTATGTTTACCTGTTCCACTCCATTCATTAATTTCTAGACCTCTATCTTATACCCCCTCAGCCGTCTCTTTTCCAAATTGAAGAGTCCTAACCTTTTAAGTCTCTCCTCATAGAGGTATTCTTCTATGCCCTTTACCACTGTTGTTCTTCTCTGTACCTTTCCTAATTCTGCTATATCCTTAAGATATGGTGACCAAAATTGCACACAATATTCAAGGTGTGGTCACACCACAGAACGAACGATACATCCTTGGTTTTATTCTTCATTCCTTTCCTTATGATTCCTAGCATTTTATTTGCTTTTTTGGCCACCACTGCACACTGGGCAGAGGGTTTCAACATATTATCCATGACACCTAAATTGTTTTCCTGGGTGATGGTTCCTAATGTGGAACCTTGCATCATGTAACCATAATTTGGGTTGTTCTTTCCTAGGTGCATAACTTTACACTTGTCCACATCCAGTCTTCCAATTTAACAAGGTCCTCTTGCAGTTTTTCACAATCCTCTTGCGTTTGAACAACTTTGAATAATTTTGTCTCATCTGCAAATTTGATCATCTCTCATTCATAAATGACCTGGAAATGGGAATAATGAGAGATGATCAAATTTGCAGATGACACAAAATTATTCAAAGTTGTTCAAACGCAAGAGGATTGTGAAAAACTGCAAGAGGACCTTGATAGATTTGAAGACTGGATGATGAAATGGCAGATGAAATTTAATGTGGACAAGTGTAAAGTTATGCACCAGCAGGCCAAGCACAGATCCCTGGGGTACTCACTATTCAGCTTTCTCCATTGAGAAAACTGGCCATTTAGCTCTCCTCTCTGCTTTATATCTTAACTAGTTCCAGATCCACAATACTATACTGCCTCCAATCTCATGACTTCTTAATTTCACTAAGAGTTTCTCATGAGGGACCTTGTCAAAGGCTTTCTGAACATCCAGATACACTATAATCAGCCAGCTCACCTTTGTCTACCTGTTTATTCACACCTTCAAAAAGTTTAAGGGATTAGTAAAACAAGACTTTCCTTGGCTAAATCCATGCTGGCTTTCTCCCATTAAACCATGACTATCTATATGGTCAGTAATTTTATTCTTTATAATGGTTTCTATCATTTTGCCCAGTACTAACGTCAGGCTCACTGGTCTGTAGTTTCCCAGATCATCCCTGGAAACGTTTTTAAAAATTTGCATTACATTGGCCAATCTCCAAGTACTATTGATGATTTAATGATTTAATGTAGGTCTGCAATCTCATATTTCAGTTCTTTCAACACCCTCAGATGTATACCATCCAGTCTAGGTGATTTGCTACTCTTCAGTTTATCAAATAGTTGTAATACATCTTCCTGGTTTATTGATATTTCTTCCAATTCTTCCAGTGCATCACCTTTACATACCATTTCAGGCATGGGTAACTTCTCTACATCATCTTCAGTAAAGACTAAAGCAAAGAATTCAGTCAGTCTCTCCTCTATGGCCTTGTCCTCACTTAGCACCCCTTTTACCACTCTATCATCCAATGGTCAAATTAACGTTCTCACAAGGGTTTTTTTTTTGCTAAGAATGTACTTGAAAAGGTTTATCACACATTTTTGCTTCCACAAGCTTTCTTTCAAATTTTCTCTTTGCCTGACTTATCAATGCCTTGCAGCTAACTTACCAATGCTTATGTTGTTTCCCGTTTTCATCATTTGACTCCTTTTTCCATTTTCTGAAAGATGTTTTTTGGCAACAATGTCTCTGACCTCACCTTTAAACCATGCTGGCAGTTTTTTGGCCTTCCTTCTACTTTTTTTTTTTAGTGTGAAATACATCTGTTCTGGGCTTTGAAGATACTACTTTTAAACAACAAACAGGCTTGATGTAAATCTTTAACCTTTGCAGCTGCTCCTTTTAGTTTTTTCTTAACTATTTTCCTCATTTGATCATAGTCTCCCTTTTGAAAGTTAAACGGTAGTATTGTGGATTTCCTGGTCATCCTTCATCCATTTATTAAATCAAATGCTATCATGCTATGATCAATACTGTCAAGTGGCCCCTAAATCCTTATGATCATCAAGACTCAGGCCAGTCTGGGCATAAGTGAAAGAGAAGCAGTCTGCCAGCCAAATGGAAAGAGTGAGTTTGGAAATGGCAACCCCTAGAGCTTGCTGGAGTCAAACGAGACAAACAGCTTGATGGACGATTGGTGGACCTTCGTTCATTCTAGGTAGGAGGCCAAGGCTTGCTTTCAGTTCAGCATGTGCAGTGGCACTTCCCCTCTATGGGCATGAGGCCTCAGAAAGTCGGCAGAATGAGTGATTGAGGTGGAAAGCAGACACCAACTAGCTAAACTAAACTAGCTAAACTAAAAGTGGACAATGTGATGGGACCAGATGGGATACATCCAAGAATACTGAAGAAACTTGAGGATGTTTAGCAGCTCCACTGACTGACCTTTTCATTGCCTCTTTGGGGTCAGGGGTGGTGCCAGACGATGGGAGAGAAGCTCATGTGGTCCCTTTACACAAAAGTGGAAGCAAGGATGTGGTTGAAAACTATAAGCCAGTTAGTTTAACCTCTGTGGTGAGTAAATTATTGGAATCACTGTTGAAAGAGAAAATAGTGCGGGTTTCTGGAGTCCAACGGATTGCAGGGTCTGAGGTAGCATAGATTCACCAGGGGCAGGACTTGTCAGACAAATCTGATTGATTTCTTTGACTGGATGACTAAGGAGTTGGACCAAGCGAGAGCCCTAGGTGTGGTATATTTAGATTTCAGTAAAACATTTGACATTCTTCAGCACAGGCGACTTATAAACAAACTAAGCACCCTAGGGATTGACTCTAATGTTACTGCTTGGGTTAGAAATTGGTTGAGTGGGAGACGACAAAGGATACAGGTAAACAGAGTTCACTCTGAGGAGGAGGAGGTTGCCAGTGGAGTGCCCCAGGAATCTGTTCTTGGTCCGATTCTTTTTAACATCTTTGTTATTGATATTGCGGAAGAGCTATTGGGTAAGGTTTTCCTCTTTGCGCATGATACCAAAATCTGCAACAGAGTAGACACCCAGGAAGGTGTAGATAACATGAGGAGGGATCTAGCTAAGCTTGAAGAATGGTCTAGAATTTGGTAGCAGATATTTAATGTTAAAAAAATGTAGGGTCATGCATTTGGGCTGCAACAATCCAAGGAGTACAGTATAGGGAGTGACGTACTTCTGTCACGAAAGAACAACAGGTCCTAGGCGTGATTGTATCTGATGATCTCAAAGTAGCTAAACAGGTCGAAAAGATGATAGCAAAAGCTAGAAGGATGTTTGGGTGCATAGGGAGAGGAATGGCCAGCAGAAGAAAGGTGGTGACAGTGCCTCTGTATAAGTCTTTGGTGAGACCTCATTTGGAGCATTGTGTGTAATTCTGGAGACCGCACCTTCAAAAGGATATAAACAGACTGGAGTTGGTGCAGAGGGTGGTTACTAAAATAGTTAATGATGTTCATTATAAAGTATACGAGGACAGACTTAAGGACCTTAATATGTATAAGGCAGGACAGAGGTGATATGATTGAGACGTTTAAATACCTCCGTGGCATAAATGCACAGGAGGAGAGCTTCTTTTGATTAAAAGCAAGCTCTGCTACGAGGAGACATAAGATGTGGATGAAAAGGGATAGACTCAGGAGTAATATGTGGAAATAGGTCTTTACCTAAGGAGTGGCAGGTGCATGAAATAGTCTCCCAGTGGAGGTGGTAGAGATGAAGACAGTATCTAAATTCAAAAAAAAGCATGGGACAAACACAGAGGCTCTCAAAAAAAAAAGGGACTCTTGTAGTAGGTGATATGGAAGGACAGACTAGATAGAAATATGATGGCAGAAAAAGACCACATGACCTATGTTTCACCTCTGGGAGGAAAGAAGGATGAGTGCACAGGACCTCTATTATGATGGAACCTGGTGTACCGTGGATGAGCCCCTAGAGCTTGTAGCTCACCAACACGACATGCTAAGGTAACTGCCACCAGGAACAAGACCTTCCAGGTCAAGAACTTCAAAGGGCAGGAATTGAATGGCTCAAAAGGAGTCAACATATGCTACACCAGAACCACAGTGAGGTACCAAGCCACCGCCAGAGGCTTAAAGGGAAGTCTCAAGAGAAACAAGCCTCGCATGAAGTGAACTACTAAGGGTTGAGTTGAGATGGACTTCTCCAAACATAATGATAGGTCCCAATCATGCTGAGGTGGACATTGACAGAGTTAGACTTGGGACCTGACTCCAAGAGATATAGGAGGTACTCAAGAAGTCTGCCGAAGGAACAAGTAAAGGGGTCCAGTGCCTGTGCTGCACACCAGGAAGCAAATCTCTTCCATTTGAAAGAATAAGACCTTCTCATCGAGGCTCTCCTAGAGATCAACAAAACATATGTGATGCTGTCAGGCAGGTTAAGCTCAGATAGGACTAGCCTCTCAAAATCCACGCATTGAGGGCCAAGGATCTAACATAAGGGTGGAGCATCTTCCTGTTCTCCTGTGATATAAGGTCTGGGTCAGAGCCCAACCACAGAGTTTCCCACTGGGATAGCTGAAGCAGAAGGGGAAACCACAGCTGCCTGGGCCAATATGGCACAATAAGGATCATCGACCCCCTGTCCGCCTGGAGCTTTAGCAGGTTTTTGCTATAAAAAGGTATGGGAGCATATGTGTATAGCAAGCCCCCCCCCTCCCCCAGTGCAGGAGGAAAGCATCCAGATCTAGCCAGCTGCTTGGGGCGACCCTGGAACAGAACTTATCCACTTGGGTGTTGTGCTGAGTGGCAAACAAATCTATTGAGGGGGTACCCCACTTCTGAAAAATCTGGGCCGCAATATCCCAGCACAGAGTGCACTCGTCCACCAGGATATTCTGCTTCCCTGGCAAATATGTGGCCCTTAACTCCATACTGTAAGTGATGGCAAACTCCCACAACTGGACCGCCTCCCAGCACAGGAGATATACTACATAAACAAGCAAGGAGGCACAGGGTCATATCGCAACCTGATTGTTCTGATTCAGAACAATCATCTGGTTTGCCAGGAGATTCCAGAAGGCCCTGAGGGCATCCGCTATGGCTCGTAATCATGGTGAAAACACCATCACAACTATCAACACCACCACCTTCCCTCTAGATCCATGCCCGGTCAGCTGGATCAAGATGACAAAACAAGAACTAAGCAGGCACTCACTGTCATTGTGCATGAATCACTCATTCAAGGACTGATGCCCACTAGTCTCAAAATATCCATCATCTGCCCCATCCTAAAAATACCTGAACTCAACCCCTTGGATCCAGTCTCATTCAGACCTATAGCAAGCCTCCGATTCACCGTCAAGATCATAGAAAAGACAGTACAACAGCAACTATAGGATCACATGGACAGGAGCACCCTGCTAAACCCACAGCAACATAGCTTCCGGCCTTCACATGGAGTTGAAACACTCATGGTCTCCCTCCTAAATACACTAATAAAGGAAATACAAGTCAAACAAACCGGATACTTATTCATTTTCCTAGATATATCAGCAGCATTTGACAATTTCCCATACCATTCTCCTCCACCGCCTACAAGAATCTGACAAAAAAGATATAGTTATCCTGTGGTTCCAGTCCTACTTAACAGACACTAGCTAATCTGAACAAACTCTGGCACCTCAACCCCCTACTGCCAGACCCAAGGAATCCCTCAACATTTATTTACAACCGCTCTGTTCATTGATGTGATCACACAACATCAACTTCCATATACTCATATATGCAGATGACATTATGCTATATGTACCAATATCAACCACAATCCCAACAAACACAGTGTTACTATGTTGCTTCGGCAATGTATGCAGATAGCTCCAAGAAAACAATCTTGCAATCAACCTCAAGAAGATGGAAGCATTATTCATCACAAAGGATCAAACCTTCATTCTGCCAACACACCTCACTCTAGGAACAACTCAAATACGGGTCCAGGTGCAAATAAGATACCTGGGAGTCATTCTTGACCAGATCCTCTCATTCAAGCAACAGATAAAGATCACACGAACAATATTCTTCAAAACCAAAATGATACAGCGCCTCTGACCCCTCCCCCCCACAAAGACCAGATCTGTAATCCAAGCATTGATGCTTTCCCACCTTGACTTCTGTAATGCGATATATCAAGGACTCCCACTCTCAAGTCTCCACTCTCTACGGACAGCCCTCAACACAGTTGCCAGATTATACAAAGAGCAAGGAGGTATGATCACATCACCCCAATACTGAAGCATCTCCACATCCTTCCCCTTGAATCCTGGATCAATTATAAAACTTTATTGTTGATCCACAAAATACTGCACCAAACTACATCCCATCTGAACACCCTCCTACCACGAACAAACTCTGGGAGATTCACAAGACAGACCACCACCAATGTTTTGACCATACCACATGCAATGACAAAATATAATAGCCAAGCTTGTGCATTTGACCTCTACGCCCCATCACTATGGAACTCCCTCCCAACCAAACTCAAAAACCTCACGGACCTTGCTTCCTTCCGGAAACAATTGAAGACACACAAGTTCAGGAACCACTTTGGCAAAAACTAAGACACTCCATAACACTAGATTAGGTTATTCGCAGCATAGATTGATATAAGATATTCTTATTGAGATAAGAATCAGAAATGTAAATAATTAAGAACCCAAGATGTATACCTAATCTGAATTGTAAATAAGTTCAACTATGTTGTTTGCTTAACCCCTCTCCCTCTCTGACCCCAGTTCAAACTGTATATAGTTCAATGTATCGCTTGTTGTTTAACAGAAACCGCTTTGACCCAGTGAAAACGGTCTATAAACATCGTTAAATAAACAAAAAAATTAAGTAATTCCAAAAAATTGATCTGGTGCAGGCTCTCCTGTTCGGAGCGGATGCCTTGTGTGTGGAGGCCATCCAGATGTGCTCCCCAACCCAGCTTGGATGCATCCATAGTCAGCGTCTTCTGCAGTGGCGCCTTCTAAAAATGGAGACCCCTGGACAGGTTCTGAGGATCCAACCATCAATGTAGGGACTGGGCAAGGCATAAGGTGGCCTGCTTCCACTGAGTACTCTGTGTTCACTGAGCTTGTCTCATCAATAGATGAGCAAAGGGAGCGATGTGCACTGTAGAGGCCATGCAGCTGAGCACGGTCAGCATACCACGAGCCATTGTCTGCTGACATCACTGGGTGTCGCGTACCAAAGCTGTCAATCTCTGGAGTCAGTTCAGCGGGAAAAAAGCTTTGCTTAAGCCATGTCAAGGAGGGCCTCTATAAACTCCAGTCATTTTGTGGGCTGTAGGTGGGACTTTGGATAATTTACAAAGAAACTCAACAGCTCCAGCACCCAGATGGTCAACTGTGTTGAGTGCCGGACTTGGACTGGAGTGGTGCTTTTTATGAGACAGTTATCCAGATAAAGGAAAACAAAAACCCCAGTGATCTGAGAAAGGCCGGTACCTCTGCAAGGCACTTTGTGAAGACTTGGAGTGCCGAGGCCAGTCTGAAGGGTAACACCAAGTAATGAAAGTGCTGTCCTCCCAGGACAAATCGGAGAGATATCCTGTGGGCGGGATGGATTGGCATATGGGTATAGGCATCTTTGAGATCCAGGGAGCATAACCAACTGTCCTTCTGAAAATAAAAGAACATGGTTCCTAGAGAGACGATCTTCAACTTTTCTTGCACCAGGAAGGTGTTGAGGTCTCTGAGGTCCAGTATGGGCTGAAACCCTCCTGTCTTCATGGGGACCAGAAAGTACTTGGAGTATAATCCCCATCTGATCTATTCCTGAGGCACAAGCTCGATGGCGAGATCAGCTAGGAGGGTGATTTCCCCCTGAAGGAGGTTTAGATGCAGAGGGTCGAGGGGAGATACCCTAAATGGGACAAAGAGGCAGCAGTTCAGTGGTGCAACCTGTAGCTGCTTTGGACTATTTGGAGCACCCATGTGTCTAAAGCGATGATGGGCCACCCGTGGGCAAAAAGTGAGCCATTCCCCCACCGGAGGATTCCTCTCTGCGGCCACCAGTAGATTGGCTATGCTCCAAAGGAACCAGTCAAAACTCCATCCCCAGCTTGGACTGTGGGGCAGGCTGAGCATTTTGGCGCTTCTTCTGATGGTGCGTCCAGGAGCCTGTAACTTTTTCTGGGAGGCCTGAGAACCAGGAAAGTACCTGTGCTTACATGGGTAGTAGACCACCTTCTGGCCTCCCCCTTGATACTTTCTATGATAGGGATCAGACACCGATTGATGATGCTGCTCCAGGGTACTACAGACCCTCGGCTCAGATTAAGCCTGGGAACCTCTCAATGTTTATGCACCTTCAGCAGAACAAAGGGGAGCCCATCAAGACCAATGCTGGTACCAGACGCTGAATCAGACTTTTGGCCAAAGAAGGATTCTCTCTGCTTCCCTCGATCCTTCAGGCCTCTCCTTGTCATCTGCAACACAAATTGCAAGAGGAGGGCTGGTGATCGGAATCCAGACACTGGAGGCACCAATTGTGCTTGTAGGCAATAGAATGGTCCTGGCACATTTGATGCATTTCCTGAACCCGCTGGCCAGTTTCTGGGACATGTCTGGGAAGATGGCCATGATAAAATTAAATGGCTCAACTACGACCAGAGGATCAACCAGGTCGTGGGAAAAAGCAACAAAAATAAAGGTGCCGGAACCAAGGCAAAACCACAATGGAAGGGCTCAACGCTACTGACAGTAGAGAGAAAAGCTAAATACAAGCAAAAAAAAGACCCCCAGAGGGGAAAAATGAGGTGTTTACCAGCAGACTACTGATTCATGTCTGTGGGGCTCCATGGAAAATGAAGACTTGGGGAAGATAGCATTGCAGCAGGTGGGAAGACAGGTACGCAGGTGTGGTGGAGTCTCCCAAAGGTTTCCAACAGAAGCTGGGGAGCGCTCTCGCATGGGGCTCTGTCGGTGATGTGATCCATACGTGAGGACTTCATTCCTACTTGTCCAAGCAGAACTAATAGCTACTCAGCTCCTAGAGTAAACCGGGGGGGGGGGGGGGGGGGGGGGGGGGGTGGGGGGGGGGGGGGGGGGAGGTCCTGGACCCCAGCTAAAATCTCTGAGTTGAACATATTTCTTATGTAGAATTTACGTATTAGGAATAGTTGGATTTTGTTGGCTGAGGACTTTTCTTCTGGGACCAAAAACATTTTGTGGTAACAAAACAAAGAATATTCTTTTAGTAGCTAGTTTGAGGGTAGGTTATTGGTGCTTGATATACTGCCCTTCAGAATATATCAGAGCGGTGTACACAAAGGATAAAACTGCAATAAAATATAAAATTAAAGGAAAAGGAATGCCAACTAAAATAAAGGAACGTGATAGAAAAGTAACAGTAGATCAGGGAGGCTAAAGCGAGAGGGGTAAAGGAAGATAATGGAGGGGGGGGGGGGGAAGAGGAGGAGTACAGGAAGAAAGGGGAGCAGAATCTGTGTGTCTTTTACTGGCTTCATCTGATGTCCGAGTGTATGACCTGGCACACCGAGTTTGAAGCCAGGAGGAGACCCACACAGGCAAAACGTGCTGGTCTCCTATTCCTCGTGGGTAGAACTGCGAGTGAGGACTATGCAGAATTGGGTTTGGTGTGCCACAAGACTTGAATGAACTGAAAAAGTGCTACAAAATAAAAGACCGAGAAGCACTGGCATAATGTATGCAAAGCTCAGATGACATAGTATACCTTTTAAGTCTGATGAAACCAAAACAGAACTTTTCTATCTCGATGCTAGGCAATGTGTGCAGCATAAAACACATACCTCACACCAGCCTGCTAACTAAAGCATGCTGGTAGCTGCATTATGTTGTGAATATGCTTCACTGTCAAAGGGACAGAAAGACTTGTGAATATCAAGGGAAAGAGTTGCAAAGCACAGATAGGATTTGAGAGGAAGAGTAGTTTCTCACCTGTAGCAAGTGTTCTCCGGGAACAGCAGGAAGAAGCCTTCACACATATGGGTGATGTCACCGACAGAGCCCATGCGGGAATGCAAACCAGCTTCCATAGGAAGGCTTTGGGAGCTACACCACCCATATATGCCTGTCTTCCCGCCCGAAGGAGTCATCTTATTTCAGTAGGATGACATAGCTAAACCAAGCAAAAACAACAGGAACTACTACTAATACAGAGCATTTGTATAGCGCTACAAGACGTAAGCAGCGCTACAGACTCATGTAAAAGACTGTCCCCTGCTCATCAGAGCTTACAATCTAATCAAGACAGACAACACAGTAGCTGTAGACATGGAGTACATCTAGGGGGAATGGTAAGGAAACACAAAGGAGACCAGGTGAGTCAAGATCCAAAAGCAGCAACAAAGATGAGTTTTCAGCCTGGATTTGAAAAGGGCCAGAGAAGGCACCTGATGTACAGACTCAAGTAGTTTGTTCCAGGCATAAGGAGCAGTAAGGTGAAATGGAGCAAAGTCTAGAGTTAGCGATAGAAGAGAAGGGTACAGATAGAAGCGATTTGTCAGAAGAGCGGAGTTCCCGAGGAGGGGTGTAGGGAGAGATAACAGAGGAAAGGTAGTGAGGAGCTGCAGAACAACTCCATGAGGAGGGAGGGAAGTGAGGACTTATTCATTCTGTTCCCAGAGAACAACTGCTACAGGTGAGTAACTATGCTCTCTCAGGGAAAAAGCAGGAATGAAGTCCTTATATATGGGACTCTCCAGTTACAGACTACTGAAAAAATCTGTAATGCAAGCACAACAGGGCAACCAAAAGAGAACAGATATAGGCAGAATGAGTCATCTCTGTTGGGGGTTCCAAGAGTCTGTATCCAGTGCAGATATCAACATCAGGACTCTACGGGAGCCTGGACGGACAGAAGGGCTGGTGGGAGGAGTTGCACCTTAGTCCCAAACAGGTGCTGGAATTGGTCAGAAGAATGTAACCAAGCAAGACGACAGGCCCCAATGCCCAGAGTAACTACCCTGCTCACCGACTCAAAGCTGCGGAACTAGTCTAAGTGTTCTGCAGGCAGTACGGCAGAAAACTCAGCGAGGTCCCCCATGATGTCCTTTAGGTACATTGCCATATCGAGCTGGTAGGAGAGGATGTGTGCCACCAGCATGGAGCTCTGGTAGCACCAGTGCCCAAAGCCATCCAAGGTCTGGGCCTACCAAACTGGGGGAACAGAGGAGTCAGTCTTTGTATTCCTGATATGCCTCACTGTTGACTCCACCATTGAGTTGTGGAGTAGTTGAGGTTTCTCGAATGCAGGGATCTTTTGGACCCTGTACATGGAGCCCAACCTGCGGCTAATGGGGGGCACTGTGAGGGATTCTCCCACATTCTAAAGAGCAGATGCTGAAGAATGCGATAGACCGGTATGGTGACCAATTCCTTTGGGGGCAACAGATACAGGAGTATTTCTGACTTCTCCGCCCTCAGTTCCTCTTTGGCCTCAAGGGTTAAAGGCAGGGCCTTCGTTATGTCCCAGGCAAACTCATGAAATGAGATGTCCTCGGACAGAGACTTGTGGCGCTCGTAGGGTGGTGAAGGATCAGATGGGGTGTCCCAGTGCTATTCCAAGACCGGACACTTGTCCTCTGTCTCCCAGTCCTTGGACTCAGAGTCAGTCAGGAAATCAAAATACTAACGTGGCCTCCTCCCGATGCCGTCAGTATTTGGGAGGGGACGGCAGAGTCTGGGGCTCCCGGTGCCGATGCTGCAGGTCTTCAGTCCCAGAGGAACTCGTGGGAGAGATGACCATCAGTGCTAACAGAGTTGGAGCATCAGCCCAAGTCCTCTCCCCTACTGGGAAGGATGTGGGTCTCGAGAATGAGCTGCATCAACAGCAGGGCCATCATGGGCTGTGGGGCCACCACCAGCATCAAGGCACCTGCGAGCATCAGGGCCCTTACAGCTTGAGGCTCCAGGAACGCAGTCAGGCTCCTCTACAAGTCCTGCATGCGCTTGATGAAGAGCACGGTCTCAGACACCACTGCAGCCGGGCAGCAGCCTTGGCCACCGATGCCGGCTCCTTTGTCAAGGACTCCATGATGGTAACTGCATCGGGAGACCGCCGATGGTCCTCTGGGGCTGAGGGTGGCAACTCCTCATGCTGGGGCATCTTATGAGGCTGCTCCTGGCCATCGCCCTGAGTCTGGTCAAGGAGGGCTTCGCTGCCCGTACCGATGGGCTTTCCCTTGGCTCTTGGCATCACCCTTCGGACACAGATGGGGCGGAAGACTGTCCTTCTGGGGGCCTGCCTCTTTGAAGGGCAGTCTCCAGGCTTGGCTCCGAATGAGCTCGAGCGCCGCATTGAGCCAAAGTCTCAGCAGACGTCCTTGAGGGCATTAACACCGATGTCCCTGACTCTGATGACTCACAAAGCGATTCTTGTTGTTTCTCTTGATTCTTGAGACCCTTATGGGTCATCTGCAGGCATAATGTGCAGATGGAGGGCTCATGGTCAGGCCAGAGACGCTGTATGCACCAATTATGGTGGTCCACCACAGAGATGGTATGGGCATACCAGGTGC
The DNA here is from genome assembly GCA_033557465.1 of Ichthyophis bannanicus. Classification (NCBI taxonomy): domain Eukaryota; kingdom Metazoa; phylum Chordata; class Amphibia; order Gymnophiona; family Ichthyophiidae; genus Ichthyophis; species Ichthyophis bannanicus. The sequence continues at coordinate 128,049,009 of CM066049.1, forward strand.
ATTTTTTAAAGCCACTGGTTGGTTTTGACATATTGGGGAAGATGGCTTCTGCCAAGTCAAAGGACACCAATGTTCCAGCCAACCAGGGAGACATGTGAGAGGAAGATCCCATGCATCAAAAAAAAAAAAAAAAGGGAAAAGTAGCGAATAAAAAACAATGCTGAGGCACAGACGCTCCCAGAAATGGGCAGGAAGACGAGATATCAAAAGATAAAGCAAAAACTGTGACAAAAACAACCACCAATTGCAAGGGTTAAGTCACACTTTTCTGGGGACAGACAGATACAGACAGATGTCTGAAGAGCTCCACAGAAAAGTAGAGACTGAGGTAAGATGACTACTTCGGGCAGGAAGATAGGCATGCATGCATGGTGCAGCTCCCAAAGGCTTCCTATGGAAGCTGGGGAGTGTTCCCGTGCTGGCAACATTAATGACATCACCCATATGTGAGGGTTTCATTCCTGCTTGTTCCCAGATTAAAATCTATTCATCTAGGGGACGATCCAAGATGGCGGAGGAGTAGGACGCCGAGTTGGAGTGCTCTGAACCGGCTCTGCACCTGTCCCCCGATGGGGAAGAAAACAGCGTACCCAGAGACCCCCTGAGGCTTCAACTCCGTCTGGTGGTCTGGTGCAGTCGTCAATTGTCGGCTTTTGCGTTCCAGCGGCGGCTATGGCTTTGATGGATCCTTTGGATGGTTCATTGGATCTGAGCTTGAACGGGGTAGAATTGAGCCCTGTACAGGTGCCGCCAGTTCAACCTGGAACCCGATTTCCGGTGGGGCAGCTACCTGGTGTTTCTCCGGTACAGGAGTTGCCGGTGGCAGCAGGGGGTTCCCCCGTGAAGAGTGAAACGATGGCAGCAGGCGGTGGAGCTGTAGTGAGGAGACGGGAAGGTTTTTGTTCTTCCCTTGATAATGGGGAATCGAGTCAACAGACACCTAGCTTATCAGGTACTATCGGCTCCAGACTACCTGGCTATGTGGAAAAACCAGCGCGAGTTACTCTTGATAGCTTGTGGGAAGCTATTTCCTCCGTCCAGCAAATCCTTCTTCCTTTTGTAAGTACTTTTTCGCAGCAACCTGGGGATATTAAAGCCCAGTGTTCCCAGATGGACTCAGAGGTTGTGGCTGTTTCTGCTAGACTTTCTTCCTTGGAATCTAAGATGGAAGGACTTGAGTCCCTTAGGGTGGTCAATGAGAAAGACCGGTTGGTTCAGGCACGAAGAATTGAGTATTTGGATAATCGTCTTCGTAGGAATAATTTGTGATTTCTGAACTTTCCTCGGTCACCCTTGCTGGCCTCCATGGAACTGGTCCGGAAATACTTTATTGAGGTTTTGCAGATGCCCGCTGACTCGTTGCCTCCTGTGGTGAACACTCAATATGTTTCAATCTCCTCTTCGGAGCCCGGGGTTCAGCAGGCTTCGGGAGTGGATTCAGAGATGCCCCAATTGGATTTGTCTGCTTTTTTGGAGAGTTCTTTGGAGGTGGTGACCAGTAGGGCGACTTTATTAGTTAATTTTGCCTTTGAGTCAGATAGGAATACTGTTCTTAAATTGTATTTTCGTAAACTGTTTCTCAGTTTATGGGTTCTAAAATATTAATTTATCCTGATCTGGCGAGGGAAACGCAAAAGAGGCGGAAGGCGTTCCTGGCCTTGCGCCAGAGAGCGGAGGCCTTGGGTGCGGTGTTTAAATTGAGATATCCTTGTAAGTGTATGGTTAAGTTTCAGTCTAAGCAGTATATTTTCTTTGAACACGGACAGCTGTTACAATTTATTGTTACTAAGGAAGAGGGTGGGGGGGGGGGGGGAGATAGTCTCATATCGGCAGCTGTATAATGTAATCTTTGCTCCTATGATATTTTTTCCATCCTAGGTGGTGGTTATACATATGCGATTTATTTCTTTTTTCTTGGATCTTATAGTGGGGTAAAATGTTGTGGTCTATACCAGTGTTTTTTTTTTCTTATATAGAGGGTTGCGGGTTAGTTTCTCTCTATAATTCTGTTTTTTTTTCCTTTTGTGATTCTGATTCAGATTCAGAGTTGTATTTCTGGATTATTATGTAAAAGCTTATAAATAATAAATTAAAAAAAAAATCTATTCATCTGCCAGACCTGTGATTCAAGAGAAGCAGGACAATGATCATATGCACAAAACAAAAACAATACAGTGGGCTTTGCAAGAAAAAAATGTAAAGTCTTCAAATTGCCCAGTCATAATCCAGTTCTGAATTCAACAGAATTTCAGTTGTTCAATGTAAACCGCACTGATGCAGAATAGCGCGGTATATAAGAGAATGTAAATAAATAAATAAATAAGATTTGAAGACTACAGTCCACAAACTATCCCTAGCCAACTTGAAATTTTGAGCTACTCTGCCAAGAAAAATGGGCAAATGCTGCACCACCCCTGTTAAATGACTCATGGCTGCTATTACACTGCAAAAGGGGCTTCCACAAAGTACTGAGTCAGAAAGTGTGAAGACTTAGGCAACTAAGGCATTTTTTTAAATTATTACTTGGGAATAATTTTATATTTAATTGTTCTTGTACACTGAAAGAGTATGTTGTCTAGATCAGTGAAATAAACTACTTTAAACATTTTATTTATTTAAACATTTCTTATATACTGCCTTTCATGATATCAAGGCGGTTTACATTGAACAAACTGAAATTACATTGAACAGGGCATTATAACTTGGAGATAACTATTTTACAGGGAACATAGGCAATGGAGGGTTAAGTGGCTTGCTCAAGACCACAAGGAGCACCTGTGGGACTAGAAACCCCAGTCCTTCCGGCCCAAGGTTGCTGTCCTCTAGTGGGATTTGAACCTCTGATCTTCCGGCCTGAGGTAACTTGCCCCAACCACTAGGCTACTCCTCCCTTAAATTATACCCTTTAAAAAGCAGAGTATGACAATTGTACAATGGTGTGAAGACTTTTAGAAGGCACGGGTTTTTTCTCCCTCAGTATTCCATTCAGTTTTATGCCTTGTCATGCTTTTCTGACTACAAGTTGCTTGTAGGCCTTCAATGGCTACCAAAACCAACCCAATGGCAATGCAATGAGAAAAATCTGAGCTTTTTTTTGGGCTCAGCTTCTAGTCACTGAGCTGGCCGGAAATAGGAATGAGGTGGAAGCAATATACATAACCTCCCTGGAGAGAGAATACCAGGCATCTCTCAACTCACATCTATAGTAAGTTTCAGAACATAAGAAATGTAGGTCAGACCCTGGTCCATGGACTGTAGTATTCCATCTTTGAAATCACTGTCACTTGGAAGTACTCAGTAGATCTCAATGAAACATGCTCACTTACTGCAGAAAAGGACTGTGTTCCCTAAGGCTACCTAGCTAATACTATTATTGTGCCCATCTTCCAAAAATGTTTTCAAATCTTTTTTTTTTAAACCCAGTTATACTATTAGCTTTCACCACAGCTTAACCGCACCATGACGGAAAATTGTTGAATTTGTTTCAAATTTACTAACAGTTAGGACTAGGGGACCCTCCATGAAACTATTTAACAGTACCAATAATTGTTCTGCTTACACAACTATATGAATTTCTATCATACCACCTCTTTCAATCTCTCTCTCTTCTCCATGCTGATTACTATCCTGTCAAGTTGCTTCACAAGGGAGCCATTGTATATCCCTTGTTTTTGTTGCTCTGCTATGTACACTTTCTAAATATGAAGTGGCATCTAAGTGCAACCTGGGACTTCCAGGGCAGAATGTGCAGAAAAACCTGAGGATGTCTAGGTTTCAGCCTGATTTTAGAAACCTAGATAACCCCAAAGTGGACATTCATGCCAGCAGCCCCACTATGAAATTGTGGGGCAGGGACATCCATCTTAAGCAAGGTTGCACACAGGGATATCCAGTGGTGTGACAAAATGAAAACATGAGCCCTCATTCCCTGTCAGTGTTTGTTGACAAATTGTAAAATAAAGGGGATATGAGTGTACCTCCTTCTCTACACCCTCCAGATGTTTGCCTGATAAAATGAGTGCTTTTCAGATGCCTATTCATGCCTGGAGCAGGAACAACCTTTGACGTGGCTTGAACATCCAGGATACTTCTGAAATCAGGCAGGGCCATCCAAGTTCCTGGGAACACCCCGACCATGCCTTCACCACACCCCCATGATGATTTGGACATCCTCATGCTGGGGACCATTCACAGACCCAGCTTCTAAAATGGCTCCTGGGACATCTCTGTGCCCATTTTCAGATGTCCAAGGTACAAATAGGGATTTTCTAAAATACCTCCCATAACACTTACAATTTCTATAAATAAATTATACTTACGAAGTAATAAATTGTTCCAGTTTTATGCTCAACATTTTATTTGTTCTCGACTGCTACTGCACATTGACATGGTTTCGGTATCTTGCCCATACATATTTTTTACATACAAACTAACTCTATACGGACCATAACAAGCCCCAAGGTCCTCTTCTCAAGAACTGACAACTGATGTAGAACCCAGATCTATGGTCATACAGTTGGGATGTATTTTTTCCTGAGTACCACTTTGCAGTTGTCCACATTTTATCTGTCATTAACATGCCTGGTTCCCCGAGTCTCGCTAAGCTGTCCTGCAATACCTCATTCTGCTGCTGTTTTAACTACTTTGAAAACAGTGTCATCTGCAAATTTGACCATTTCTTTTTATTTCCTTTTCCAGATTATTAATACATTAAACATTGATCCTAGTTCAAATCCCTAAGGAAGTCTTTTTCACAACACTATTAGGAGAGCTCACAATTTAGAGCTTTCTTGATTTCCTATCCTTTAACCAATTCCCAATCTCTCCTAAGCATTCACAAACAGAAACATAGAATCTAAAGAAAGTCCATAGACCTCTTACCAACTAAGGCCATGGCTGTGATGACCCAGAGATAGGAAGAATGGGGTCTAATCCAGGAAAATCTCTGAGTCACAAATGGGAGTGCCATTGTGCCTCAGCTTCATACCCCTCCTGCCCTACCATAAATGCCTGTAATTGATGCACAAAACTACAAAGGTAACAAATAAAAATATCCTTGTTATATGGCAGTAATACATAAAATTACTGCTAAGAAAGTCTTGTATAAATACATAAAACATTGATTAATTTGACCATATAAATTGGACAGCTCATACTAAACTGCAAAAATAATTATGAACATTAAGTGCTGTTAAATTTTCCAATCTAAGCTAGTCTGTTGCTCCTCACTGGTAATGAAATCATTGCCTTGATGAGAACAGGCATTAGGAAGTTCATGGAATGTCTTATGAATTTCACACTAATGCTAAAGAAATCAGTCCTGAGCAGCAACTGAGGTTGGAGAAACAAACTTTTTAGCTGTAGAGGTCTGCTGAAAATGTTTTAAGATCTATATCAATATGCAGTACCAGTAATATAATGTTAGGACCTGGTTGGTTGTCCCTCTAGCTCAACTGTAGTGCTGCAGACCAGAAGATTCTGATAAAAGTCTGTTCAGCAGTACTTTGGTGCTTTGTAGAGGCGATGTGTTTGAGTGCCAGAAGAACAAGGAGACCATGGCAACCCCTGCTGAGGTGAAGCAGTTTTGACAGGGTCAATCTGCCAAAGTTTCCCCGCCAGTCATTCAGGCATATTAGGAGAGGCATTATATATGGGTTATGGGAAACATCCTGCTTCTATATTTCTTAATAGGGTTATCGTACTGCTATGGAGTGCTTGCATTTTTCCTTTGGAGATGGAAGTGGTAACGGCAGGGAATAATAAGAGGGTCAGAGGGTTTCACTCTCAAGAAAATCAATCACTGCAAAGTCTGCAATCTTCAGGCAACTCTGCTATCTAAAATTTGTCACAGTCTGTGCTGTCTGTACAAGATGCAAATTCATGTGTGCAGTTGCAGGTAATAGCCACTGTTAAGCACAAAATCCACTGAAGACAGCAGATAAAACCATACATTCTATCCAATCTGCCCATCCTTAAAAGTATTGAGTTCTACAATTCCACTTCCTGTTTCTCCGAGATCCTCTGTATATGTACCTTGCTTTTTTCAATTCAGATACAGCTCTCGTCTCCACCACCTCCAATGGTAGTATATTCCATGCATGCATTACCCTTTCTCTAAAGAAATATTTTCTCAGATTACTCGAGTCTATTCCCTTCCACTTTCATCTTAAGACTCCTCATTCCAGAGCTTCCTTTCAATTGGAAGAGGGCCAGCTCCTGTGCATTTATAACCTAGAGGTATTTAAATGTCTCCATCATATCACCCTTTACCCACCTTTCATCCAAAGTATACATATTAAGATCTTTAAGCCTATCCCCCATATGGCTTATGACGAAGACCACTGACCATTTTAGAGCTGCTCTCTGGACTGACTTCTTGTTTATATCCTTCTGAAAGTGAAGTCTTGAAACCTGTACAGTACACAGTTCTCCAAAAGAAAGGCTCATTATGAAAGCTATGTTGCCATTTGTGTCTATGTACATAGTGCACCTTACTCGAACCACCGAACTGGAAACTCGGGTACAACATCCTTAAATCTGAAGTATTAAAGCGCTCCAAATGAATGTTTAAATTCTCATCAAAATAAATCAGTTTACATTAAAAAATACAAGTTTCAAGGGCTTTCTTCGCTGAAGTAAAACAGAGGGTGTGGAAAGTGCATGAATTAAAGAAATCCTTTACTGTTTCCTACACCTCAAGATCTAATAGCAAAGTTATTTAAGCACCCAGTTAAAATTTAAAAAAAAAAGCCACAAGAGAATCAACAGCCCTTTTGTCTCAGCTAAACATCTAGGAGCCGATATTCAAAGCCCTTAGCCAGCCAGCCAGCCAACAGGAGACCAGCAGGCTAAGGATGCTTACTGCCATATTCAGAGGTAGTATCTGGTTAGCATAGGAGTAGCCTAGTAGTTAGAGCACTGGCTCGGTAACCAAGAGACTAGGGTTCTATTCCCACTAACACTCCTTGTAGCCTTGAGCAAGTCACTTAACCCTCCATAGCTTCCGAAGAAAGGCCTGGCAATCTACTTCCAGTCACACTGCCAAGAAAACCCAGGAGCTGCTCTGGCACCAGCACTGACTCAAAAGCACACATTGCATTTCCACCTGGTTATTGTAAGGACAGGCTGGGGCTGGAGCATGGACAGTGTCAATGCCAGTTAGATACACACGGAAAATCTACTATCTGGCTAACTTAGGCCACATGAAAAGCTGGCCTAAGTTGCCATCTGAATAAGTGCAGATGGGCAGAAGTGCAGATGGAAAATCCACTAAGCAGATAGGTATCTGCACTTATCTGATTAGTGCCACTTGGTCCCAATATTCAGAGACAGCTCCTATCTGGATACTGCTGCTGAATCTCACCTACATTTAAGTGCTATAGCTGACTGCCAGGGCATTTGAATAGCGGCAGTTTTAGAAAATCAGCTCCTTTGTCCATTTCCAAAACCATGTAGTCTCTTAATGTCCATAACCATCAGTTGCCACAGAACTGTTGCTCTGGGCCCTCTAATTACAGAGCCCTGGAAACAGTGACCTATGGAACGCAGATAAGAAACAGCTTGCTTTCACAGTGTGTTGTGTGTGACAGCTGACCCTCTTATGCATTTCACATTTTACTGTAGCTGATTTTATATATACTACTAATCATCTAGACAAGCACTTAAATAAAAAGAGAATGCGGAAATGTTTCAAATGCAAAGCTGAAAAGTGAAAGCCTGGTGAGTACTCCGTAGGCAATGCATTCACATACACAACACACTCACAAGAGCTTTAGGAAGGGTATGACATCTGCTGCACCACTTTACTTAGAAACAAAGAAACATGACAACAGAAAGAGACCACATGGCCTATAGATCCCTCTGTGTTTGTCCCATGCTTCTTTGAATTCATATGCTGTCCTTATGTCTACCACCTCTACTGGGAGACTATTCCACGGATCCACCACTCTTTTTGTAAAGAAATAGTTCCGCATATCACTTCTGAATCTATCCCCTTTCACCCACATCCCATGTCCCCTCGTAGTAGAGCTTGCTTTCAATCGAAAGAGGCTCTCCTCCTGTGCATTTATGCCACTGAGTTATTTAAACATCTCAATCATATCATCTCTATCCCGCCTTTCCTCTAAGGTGTACATATTAAGATCCTTAGGTCTGTCCTCATATGCTTTATAATGAAGACCGCTAACCATTTTAGTAGCCACCCTCTGTATTGACTCCAGCCTGTTTATATCCTTTTAAGGTGCGGTCTCCAGAACTGTACACAATACTCCAAATGAGGTCGCATCAAAGACTTATACAGAGGCACTATCACCTCCTTTCTTCTGCTGGCCATTCCTCTCCCTATGCACCCAAGCATCCTTCTAGCTTTTCCTGTCACCTTTTTTACCTGTTTAGCTACTTTAAGATCATCAGACACAATCATGCCTAGGTCCGGCTTTTCTTTAATGGATAACAGTACTTCATCCCTTATACTATATCACTCCCTTGGATTGCTGCAGCCCACATGCATGACCTTGCATTTTTTTTAACATTAAATCTCAGCTGCCAAATTCTAGACCATTCTTCAAGCTTAGCTAGATCCCTCCTCATGTTATCTACACCTTCCTGGGTGTCTACTCTATTGCAGATTTTGGTATCATCCGAAAAAAGGCAAACCTTACCCAACAGCCTTTCCACTATATTAATAAAAAGAATCAGACCAAGGACAGATCCCTGGGGCACACCACTGGTAATCTCCTTCTCCTCAAAGTGAGCTCCATTTACCTGTACTCTTTGTCGCCTCAAACTCAACCAATTTCTAACCCAAGCAGTAACTTTAGGGTCCATCGCTGGGGTGCTCAGTTTGTCTATAAGTCACCTGTGTGGAACGGTGTCAAAGGCTTTACTGAAATCTAAATACACCACATCTAGGGCTCTCCCTCGGTCCAACTTCCTGGTCAGTCAAAGAAATCAATCAGATTTGTCTGACAAGACCTGCCTCTGGTGAATCCATGCTGCCTCAGATCCTGTAATCTGCTGGACTCCAGAAACCTCACTATTTTCTTTTTCAGCAGCGCTTCCAATAATTTGCTCACCACCAAAGTTAAACTAATCACATCCTTACTTCCGCTTTTGTGTAAAAGGACCACATGAGCCTCTCTCCAAACTACATCCTTACTTCCGCTTTTGTGTAAAAGGACCACATGAGCCTCTCTCCAGTCCTTTGGCACCACTCCCAACTCCAACGAGGCATTGAAAAGGTCAGTCAGCGGAGCTGCTAGAACGTCTCCAAGTTCCCTCAGTATTCTAGGGTGTATCACATCCGGTCCCATCGCTTTGACTACTTTAAGTTTAGCTAGTTTCTCACGAACACAGTCTTCTGAAAATTGTTCAAGATGCCCCTCACTTCTGTTCCTGTTTGTGGGTGTTTTCTGAGGTCCTGCCCCTGGGTTCTTCATCTGTGAACACAGAACAGAAATATTTGTTAAGCAATTCCACTTTATCCCCATCAGCTTCTACATATTCCTCCCCTTCACCCTGGAGTCTGACAATACCACTTTTGCCCTTCCTCTTCTCACTAACATATCTGAAAAATGTCTTATCCCCCCATTTTATTGCATTAGCTATTTCCTCCTCTTTTTGAATTTTTGCTTTCTACTTTACTAACTTTTCTAAGTTTTTCAAAATATAGATGTCTGTCTTCCTCTCTCTGTGATCTCTTGTATTTCATGAAGGCCTCCCTCTTTTTCTTCACCTTTTCAGCTATTTCTTTTGAAAACCATAGTGGTCTCCTTTTCCTTTTACCTTTATTTATCATTTTAGCAAAAAGGTTGGTTGCCCTTAAAATAGGAGTGGAGTAGCCGCCTAGTGGTTAGAATACTGGCTTGCTAACCAAGTAACCAGGGTTCGATTCCCACTAGCACTCCTTGTGGCCTTGGGCAAGTCACCTAACCCTCCATTGCCTCGGAAGAAAGGCCTGGCAATCTACTTCCGTTGACACTGCCAAGAAAACCCAGGAGCTTCTGGGTCGCCAGGACTCAGGACTGACTCAAAGGCACACATTGCATTTGCCCTTAAAATATCCCCTTTCAGTTTTGCCCACTGTTTTTCTACATCCCCCAGCTGTTCCCATCCCACTAACGACTCCCTGAGGTATTGGCCCATCTTGGCAAAGTTAGTTTTCTTAAAGTCTAAGATCCTCGCTTTTGAAAGAATGTGCCAATCAACATCTGGCATATTGAAATCCCCTATCAGTAGCACATCCCCTTTCCTGGCAATGCTGCTTATGTCTTCAATTAACTCTCCATCGACCTCTTCCTCCTATGAGGGAGGTCTGTATATCACACTAATGCAAATAGATTTTTCTTTCCCTCTTTCTAGTTTAAGAACTTTCTTCAGATATGAATTCAAAACTCAAATGATACTGGTGCTTTAAGCAATAATAAGATGGAAGAGCAAGCACCTATATATAATACAGTTCTCTTCTGAAACAAAATTAAGTCATCTACTTTTTTTGGACAAAAATATCCTAGGTAAAAATGAAACTGTCTTAATATTTACATACTTAGTAGATCTAATCTTGGATAAACATGTTTAATCTGAACTATAGCAATTGCAAATACAAAACAGTAACATGAAAAAATAGATTTTTAAAAACTAACAATTCCCACTCCCCCAGGGCTCCAAGATATGTCTGTACTCAACACCACCCTCTACCACCTACTATAGGAACCACACCCCGAATGGTTAAGAGACTGGTTGTCCTCTATGACTGTCAATATTCGGTTGGAGTAGCAGATGACAGTCTTGTAAGGTGCAGAGAAGTACCAGTTCCATCCAGCCCTTTCTCACATTTTCTTCCAAAATTCTTCTAGACACCATAATTCTAATGACAAAAATGAAATTTTGTCCTGACATTCATAATTATTTTGCCAAACCTGTGCAGCATTTTTTGTTAACCATAATTGCGTTCTGTCAGCATGAATTATTCAGCATACCTGCTTAGGCCTGCACAATCTTTCTATTCTCTCTATGCTCTAATTCAATCCAGTGGCAGCAACACTACTGATCATAGAAATACAGAAAATGATAGCAGATAAAGACCATAAGGCCTATCTAGAATGCCCATCCATACTATCCACTACGCTTTACAATCCCTTTCTCTCCCTTAAGAGGCCTTCTGTGTTTCTCCCATACTTTCTTGAATTCAGATACACTTCTCGCCTCCACCACCTCAGCTGGGAGGCCATTCCACACATCTACAACCCTTTCTGTGAAGGAATATTTCCTTAGATTTCTTCTATCCTCTTTTGCCTTCATCATTTGCCCCCTCGTTCCAGAGCTTCCTTTCAAACAAATGAGGCCCATACCTCATGCATTTATGCCACAGAGGTATTTAAAAGTATCTCTATCATATCTTCCCTCTCCTGCCGTTCCTGCAAGTACACCGTACATATTGAGACCCTTAAAGTCTGCCCCTATATGCTTTATGACAAAGACCACAGACTATTTTAGTAGTAGTCCTTTGGACAAACTCCATCCTGCTTTTATCTTTTTGAAGGTATTGTCTCCAGAACTGTACACAATACTCCAAATGAGATCTCAGCAGAGACTTATAAAAAGAGACACTATCATCTCCTTTTTCCTGCTGACCATTTCTCTCCCTATAAACACAAGCATCCTTCTGACTTTAGCACTCACCTTTTCCGTTTGGCCACCTTAAGGATCATCAGATATGATACTGCTCTTCTTTCATCACAAAAGTACTTTACCCTCTATACTATACCGGTCCCTTGAGACCTTGTACTTTTTAGCATTACATCTTAGCTGCCAAATTTCAGACCTTTCTTTGAGCTTTGCAAGATCCTTCTTCATGTTATCCACATCTTTCAGGGTGTCTACCCTTTACAGATTTTGGTATCATCTACAAAGAGGCAAATCTTCTCAACAGTCCTTCTGCAATACTGTTTAATAAAAATGATAAAATAAAATTGGACCAAAGGAGTGATACCTGTGGTACACCACTAGTAACACCCTTATTCTCAACTTTAACTCTATTTACTACTACCCTTTGTCACCTTCCACACAGTTTCTAACCCAGTCACTCGCTTTAGGGACCATCTGAAAAATAATCCATTTTTTCGTAAGTCATCAATGTGGAACTGTGTCAAAGGCTTTGCTGAAATCTAAATATACCACGTCTAGAACACTTCTTCAGTCCAATGCTGTTCATCCAAAGAAATTAATCAGAGTCATTAATCAGAGCTTGCTAACTCAGACCATGTAATCCACTGGATTATATAATACTTTTTTTGAAATAATAAAGACTGTTGTATTGAAGGACTTGGAAGCCCAGACCACATGTGTTCCATGCTTTGAGAAAGGTAGAAGGAAAGCCAAAAAACTGCCAGCATGCTTTAAAGGTGAGGTCAGAGAGGCTGTTGTAGCCAAAAAAAGCATCTGTCAGGAAATGGAAAAAGGAGCAAAATGACAAAAATGGGAAAACATAAGCACTGGCAAGTTAGATACAAGGCTCTGGATAAGACAGGCAAAGATAGAATTTGAAAAGAAGCTTGCCATGGAAGCATTAGTACACAAAAACATTTTAAAGTACACTCATAACAAAACACTTGTGAGGGAGTCAGTTGGACCATTAAATGATGGAAGGCTAAAAAGGTGCACAGAGAGGACAAGGCCATAGTGGAGAGACTGAATGAATTTTTTGCTTTAGTCTTTACTGAAAACAATGTAGGAAACTTACCCCTGTCAGAAATGATATTTAATGGTGAGGTATCAGAGCAATCAAAACGAATCTCAATAAATCGGGAAGATGTAGTACAGCAAATTGATAAATTAAAGAGCAACAAATCATCTAGTCTAGATGTCATACATCCCAAGGTGCTCAAAGAACTGAAATATGAGATTGCAGACTTATTAGTAATCTGTGAACTATCATTAAATTCATCTAATATACCTGAAGAATGGAAAATCGCCATTGTAACGCCAATTTTAAAAAGGGTTCATGGGGCGATCTGGGAAACTACTGGGCAAAATGATAGAAACCACTATAAAGAATAAAATTACTGAACATATAAATAGTCATGGTTTAATGGGAGAAAGCCAACATGGATTTTAGCCAAGGAAGATCTTGTCTTAATAATCTATTCTATTTTTTTGAAGGTGTGAATAAACAAGCAGATAAAGATGAACCAGTTGATACAGCGTATCTGGATTTTTAGAAAGCCTTTGGCAAGATTACTTATGATAGACTCTTGGCAAAATTAAAAAGTCATGGGATAGGAGGCAGTGTACTATTATGGATCAGGAACTGGTTAAAAGAAAGCAGAGAGTAGGGCTAAATGGCCAATTTTCTCAAAGGAAAAAGGTGAATAGTGGAGTTACCCAGGTATCTGTGCTGGGCCCACTGCTTTTTAACATATTCATAAATGACCTGGAAATGGGAACAAATGAGATGATCAAATCTGCAGATAACACAAAATTATTCAAAATTGTTAAAACACAAGAGGATTGTGAAAAATTGCAAGAGGACCTTGAGAAATGGAAGACGATGTTGAAATGGCAGAAGAAATTTAGTATGGACAAGTGTTATGAATGTTATGTACCTAGTAAAGAACAACCCAAACTATGGTTACACGATGCAAGTTTCCACATTAGGAACCAACATCCAGGAAAAGGATTTAGGCGTCATCTAGAATACTACATTGAAACCAGGAAAAGGATTTAGGCGTCATCTAGAATACTACATTGAAACCCTTCGCCCAGTGTGCAGCGACAGCCAAGAAAGCAAATAGAATGCTAGGAATCATAAAGTAAGGAATGGAGAATAAAATCAAGGATATAATAATGCCTTTGTAGTGGAGTGGAGGAGTAGCCTAGTGGTTAGAACACTGGCTTGGTAACCAAGCAACCAGGGTTCAATTCCCGCTAGCACTCCTTGTGGCCTTGGGCAAGTCACTTAACCCTCCATTGCCTCGGAAGAAAGGGCTGGCAATCTACTTCCGGTGACACTGCCAAGAAAACCCAGGAGCTTCTGGGTCGCCAGGAGTCAGGACTGACTCGAAGGCACGCATTGCATTTGCATCATTCCATGGTGCAACCACACCTTGATATAGCAGAATTAGAAAAGTACAGAGAAGAGCCACCAAAATGGTAAAGAGGATGGAAAGGCTTAAAAGATTAGGACTTTTCAACTTGGAAAAAAGATGGCTGAGGGGAGATATGATAGAGGTCTATAAATTAATGAATGGAGTAGAACGGGTAAACGTAGATCGATCAATTTACTCCATCAAAAAGTAGAAAGACTAGGGGGTCACACAATGAAGCTACAAAGTAGCCCATTTAAGACTAAGAGAAAATATTTTTTCACTCAACGTGTAATCAAACTTTGGAATTAGTTACCAGAGGATGTTTTAAAAGCTGTTAGTGTAGTTGAGTTTAAAAAAGGTTTAGATAAGTTCCTGGAGGAAAGATCCATAAACCATTATTAAAGAAGATCTAGGACATCTACTGCTTACCCTAGGACAAGCACTGTGTAACCTATGTACCTTTTTGGGAACTTGCCAGGTACTTGTGACTTGGATTGGTCAATGTTGGAAACAGGATACTGGGCTTGATGGACCCTGGTCTGATCTAGTATGGCATTTCTTATGGATCTTATGAAGTACTGTACCCTTTAGCAACATTACTTTAGAAGGTGCATGGTTGGCTTATTTTTATTGAAGGTTCCTTTGATTTAGCTTTGTGTAATACTATCTATAGTTTGCATGGGATGGGGGTATAAGCATATGTTTTATAGTGTCCTATTTTGTTAGGGTAATGGGATTAGCGCTGTCCTCTGCATTAGCATTTTTAATTAATTTACTCACCACAGAGGTCAGACTAACCAGCATATAGTTTCCAATCTCTTCCTTACTTCTGATTTTGTGGAGAAGGATCATATCTGCTCTTCTTCAGGAACTACTCCCAATTCTAAAGACAGCAGAGCCATCAGAACTTCCCTAAGGGCCCCTTTTACTAATACTTAATTTGAGTTGTCTGCTGCATGGCCCATTTTATTGCAATGGGCAATGTGGCAGATAGGGCCACTTTTATTAATACTTAGCTTGAGAGCTAAGTTCCTTCAATACCTTTGGATGTAATCCATCCAGCCCCATCCCTTTGCCTACTGTTAATTTAGCTAGTTCTTCACCAATCTTCTGAAAATTGTTCAAGAGCTCTGCCTCACTTCCATTCCTATTTGTGTTTGTTTTCAGAGATCCTACTTAGGCCCTTCATCTGCAAACACAGAACAGAAATACTTGTTAACCAGTTCCACTTTGTCTTCACCAGTTTCTACATATTCCTACCCACTGTAACATCAGAAACACTCTCCCTATTTGTATGCTTAAATATCTTAAGTTAATCATATTAAACAAATTACCACCATCTCTTTTTGATATACAGATGTAACAAAATATTTTTGTAATGGGCACCCAAGTTGCCATGTAACATGGGAGTGTAAACCGTAGGACATCAATAGTTGTAAAAGTATTTGAAAGTAGGCTTTGCATTGGCTTTTTTTGTGGGGGGGGGGGGGGGGAGAGATAGAATTCAATATATTGTGTCCTTTGGGGAAACTGCTAGGTACTTGTGACCTAGATTGGCCACTGTTGGAAACAGGATACTGGGCTTGATGGACCTTGGTCTGACCCAGTATGGCATATCTTATGATCTTATCTACAGAGTGATTCAGGGTCTGGTACCGGTTTATGTGACCAGGCAGATTATGGTGTACAGACCATTAAAAGCACAGACCAAGTCAAAAATGAATCTGGCCATGCTCCTTGTTTCTAAATTCTAGTTTATCTCTTCTCAGGTCGTCATTTGAAGAGATAGCCCTGCGGTTGTGGAACATACTAGCAAGTGGTTTCAGAGTATTTCAAATTTAGGAATTGTTAAAAGCTTGGCTTTTTCTTCAGGGTTTTGAAAAGTAGAGATGAGTAAATTAGACTTACCTGCTAATTGTTGTTCCTTAAGGAACTCTAGTCCAGTCCCGAACCATAGAGTTTAGAACCTCCACCAGCAGCTTTGGAGACTGAAAGATGTCATCGCTTTGATGTCACTGGTACTAATGGGCAAGAACCGCCCCCTTCCACCAGCACCTATTGACAAAGCAGACTCAGCAGAGCAACAAATAAGTAGATATGAGCACAAAACTGATAGACTAAACTATTGAAACATTCTAGAATAATTGAAAAATGAACACGAACCGTACAGATTAAAGGTCTAGCCCTTGAGAATGGAAAAATCTCCGAACTCCCAAGCTTAGTAGGCACTGCTGCGCAAAAAAGGAGGAGGCTTCCCTGCATTACCCAAGGACCGCCCACCCCCCATCTGCGGTCTCTTCGACCTACCATCTTTTCCTGTAAACCTCAGTAAACTTCAGGCTGCTTGGACCCATAAGTCCCAGGAAGGGATCCGGGACGGGACTAGAGTTCCTTAAGGAACAACAATTAGCAGGCAAGTCTAATTTACTCTTCCTTTGCGTCCCTCTAGTCCAGTCCCGGAACCATAGAGGATGTAACAGAGCAGTGAATATCAACGGGAGGGACCGGCAAGCCCAGCCTGAAGAACTGCTGCGCCAAAACGCCCCTCTTCCCGCGCCTGCACATCAAGCCTGTAGTGCTTCGCAAAGGAATGCAGCGAGGACCATGTAGCCGCCCGACAGATGTCCTCCACCGGCACTAAACTGACCTCCGCCCAAGACGCCGCTTGCGCCCTAGTCGAGTGTGCCCTAAGACCTGCAGGAACGACCTTACCTCTTAGAAGGTAGGCAGATGCGATAGACTCCTTAATCCACCGAGAAATCGAAGACTTCGCCGCTTCACCCTTACGTGGGCCGCCGAAAGACAAATAGCCTGTCCGACTTCCTGAAAGTCGCCGTCCTGCGGAGATACTTCTTGAGGATTCTACGAACATCTAGAAGATACAACCGTCCTCCCGACTCCGCGCTTTGCTCCTCCGAAAACACTGGAAGCGATACCACCTGGTTAACATGGAACACGGAAACTACCTTAGGCAAAAAGGCTGGCACGGTGCGCAACACGACCTTGTGACTAGAAAAAGACAAATAGGGCTCCTTACAAGACAGCGCTTGTAACTCCAAGATCTGCCGAGCAGAGCAGATCGTCACCAGAAAGACCGTCTTTAACATCAAATCTTGCAGCGAGGCTTTTCCTAAAGGCTCAAACGGCTCTCTGATCAATGCTTCCAAAACCAAATTCAAATCCCACTGAGGGACAGAACATCGCCTTGGCAGCCGAAGAAGTAACACCGCTCGCAAAAAACGTCGAACATCTCCGTGCTTCCCTAGCGGCTGCCCCTGGACCCTCCCCCGGAAACAGGAGATAGCCGCCAGCTGCACTCGCAAGATCTAGCTGTCAGACTCTTCTCCACGCCATCTTGCAAGAAGAAAAGAATGTGAGGCACCGATGCCCCCAGCGGGCGCAGCTTCCTGTCCGCACACCAAGATTCGAAGACACGCCACACTCGAATATAAGCTAACGAGGTCGAACGCCTACGCGCCCTCAGTAAGGTAGAAATCACCGCCGTCGAATAACCCCTTGCAGTTAACCTAGCCCTTTCAAAAGCCATGCCGTAAGCGAGAATCGATCCACCTGCGGCATGCGTAACAGCCCCTGAAGCAAGAGATCGTCCCGGAGCGGAAGCCTCCACGGCTAGTCGACCAGCAGCCTTACCAAATCTGCATACCACGGTCTCCGAGGCCAATCGGGTGCTACCAGTATCACCAGACCCCGGTGTCTCTCTATGCGCTGCACCACCTTGCCTATGAGAGCCCAAGGTGGGAACACGTAGAGGAGCTCCTCCACTGGCCATTTCTGCGCCAACGCATCTAGACCCTCTGACATTCGTTCTCTCCGCCTGCTGAAGAAGCGAGCCACCTTTGCCGACTCGAAGCTTGCCATCAGATCCATTACTGGAATCCCCCAGCGCCGCACTAACATTGCAAATACGTCCGGGTGAAGTCCCCACTCCCCCGGATCCACCCTGCGGCGACTCAGAAAATCGGCTTCTACATTGTCCACGCCGGCCACATGCTGTGCTGAGCGCGCCCTCAAATTCAGTTCGGCCCAATACAACAGTTGACTTGCCTTTGCCTCTAGCGACGCACTTCCCGTGCCGCCCTGGCGATTGATATAGGCCACAGTTGTCGCATTGTCGGAGAGCACCCGGACGGGCTCCTGACGCAAGCACTCTTGGAACTCGAGCAGCGCCAAACACTGCCCTCATCTCTAACCTGTTTATGGACCACTGAGTCTCCTCCAACAACCAAAGTCCCTGAGCAAACCTCCCGTCGAGATGCGCCCCCAACCCGTGAGACTGGCATGTCGTTAGCAGTCTCCAGGCCGGAGGCTCCAGAGATACACCTGCGCTCAGATGTTCGGGCCGCAACCACCACCGGAACTCCTGACACACTTCTGGAGGACAAACTAGCCGCTGAGACAGAGCATCTCGCTGATGAGACCAACGCCTGAGAAGCGCGCTCTCCATTGGCCTCATATGAGATCGGGCCCACTGAACCACCTCAATCGTGGCCGCCATCGTGCCAAACAACTGCAAGTACTGCCATGCCGTCGGGGCCCTGCACACCAGAAACCTGTACACTAGCGCCCGCAAGGCCTGTGCCCTTTTTTCCGGGAGAAATACGGCCCCTTGCCGGGTCTCGAAGCGAGCTCCCAAGTATTCCAGATTCTGAGAGGGAACCAAACTGCTCTTTGCAAAGTTGCCCACCCAGCCAAGGCTTTCCAACATCTGCACCACTCGAGCCGTGGCCAACACACTTTCTTCCCGTGACTTCGCTCGAATCAACCAATCGTCCAAGTAAGGATGCACTAGAATTCCCTCCTTGTGGAGCGCCGCCGCCGCCACCACCACCACCATGATCTTGGTGAACGTCCGCAGCGCCATTGCCAGACCAAAGGGCAAAGCTTGAAATTGAAAATGTCCCATCGGTACCGCAAAGCGCAGGAACTGCTGATGTTTGCGGCGCACTGGGATATGGAGGTATGCCTCTAAGATCTAACGACGTTAGAAACTCCCCTGATCTGACCGCGGCAATGACGGAGCGCAAGGTTTCCATCCGAAAATGCGTTATACAAAGACACCGATTCACCCTCTTTAAATCCAGAATTGGCCAAAACGTGCCTTCCTTCTTTGGGACCACAAAATAGATGGAGTATCGACCCCACCCGCACTGGTCCGCTGGCACGGGTACTACCGCTCTGAGCTGCACGGGTACTACCGCTCTGAGCTGCAGCAGCCGCCGAAGCATCTCTGCGACTGCCTGTAGCTTCCGCGGTGCTCTGCACAGGGAAAGAACAAAGGAATCTAATACGGGTTGATATAGCTCTAGGGCGTACCCCTCTCGAATGACCTCCAGCACCCACTGATCGGAGGTAATTTGGACCCAGGCAGGGTAAAACTCCCGTAACCGTCCCCCCACGGGCACCACCGCCACCTGAGTCCGCCTTATCTCATGGGGCTTTTTGTTGTTAGAGGTTTGAAAGGGAGTAAAAACCCCTGCCGGCCCCCCGAAACCCCCAAAAACCTTGCCCCCGCGAGGGAAACCACCTCCTCTGCGGCTGACCAAAACGCGAGGACTGAAATCTCCGAAAATCCCTGAAGGACCCCCTGGTCCCAGTAGCCATTCGGCCTTGCTTCGGTTTATCTTCCAGGAGCCGACCACCCTTAGACTCCCCCAAATCCTTGACCAGCTTTTCCAGGTCCTCACCAAACAGCAGCTTTCCCCGAAACAGGAGTTTACTAAGCCATGTCTTTGACGACCCGTCCGCCGCCCAGTTACGCAACCACAGATACCTGCGCGCGGCAACCAACGCCATACTCTTGGCGAGACCACGGATAAGATCGTAATGAATATCCGATAAATAAGCCATGCCCGACTCCAGCCGCACCAGCTCTTCCGCGAGCTCCTCTACCTGCGCCCCCTGCAAACGCTGGGACCATCTCAGGCAGCCTCTCACCACCCATGCCCCCGCTATCGAGGCCTGCATAGAAATGGCAGACACATCAAATACCTGCTTCAATAAGGTATTTAACTTCCTGTCCTGAACATCCTTTAAAGCAGAAGCCCCTTCTACCGGAATGGTGGTCTTCTTAGTGACCACCAACACTGCTGCATCTACCTTCAGAGAGCGAAAAATCTCTCTATCCTGTTCGGAAAGTGGATATAGTCGGGTTAAGGCTCTAGTACCACGGAGTGCCGCCTCCGGCAAGTCCCATTCCTCTTGAATCATATTCCGAAAGACTCTATGAACAGGGAACACCCACTGAGAAGTCCGCACCGCCTGCAACAGAGGGTCCTCCAATGACTCCTCAGCAGACGGCGGCCCCGAAGACATGTTTAAAGTCTTCAAGAGTCTCGGCAATCAAGGCTGGTAACTCTTCCCGCCGAAACACCCGGACTACTCTACTCTGCTGTTCCAAGTCCGGCAACTCTCCGTCCTCCAACTCTGCCTCAGAGGCCTCTTCCACATCCATGCCCGCCCCCCCCCCCCCGGCCCCGTTGTCCAAGCACGATGGCGGGCTGCCATCTAGGGCCTCTCTACGCTGTTTGATCGACTGGACTTCCTCCTCCGGGAGGTCTCCCGAAGCTGACCGCTTTTGCCCTGAAGAGCTGCGCGCCGGAGGTGCCACCGAAGGTTGCAGCAAGGCAAACACCTTCTGCATAAGCGCGAAAAAATCCGGAGGAATTCCAGGGCCAACCCCTCCGTGGCCCCCTCCTTGTGACGAACCAGCACCTTCTGCGAAGGCAGGCCCCGCCACAGCTTCCACAGGCCCCAAAGATGGCGGCCTGGACTCTCGGGCCTCCGAAGGACCTGCTACCTGCTCCTCTGTGACACCCCCCAGAGCCCCATCCATGGTCTCTGCCTGCAAGGAGCAGCCTTTGCAGACCCCAGACTCCAAGACCTCGCTTCGCCGCACCCCACAAACAAAACAGCGAGGCTTAGCAGGCATCTTTCTCAGAGTCCAGCACAAGCTTCAGTGCCCCTGAGCACCAAGTGCCTCTTTTTTTTTTTTTTTTCAATCAAAGGTAGGAGCTGGAGCCAACTGGCAGAATATAGGCAACCCGATCGCAAAACGAAGCTCAGAACAGTTTTTATGAAGGCCGGGCCGCTAAAACATGGCCGCCGGCAAAATTCCCGAGCTAACTGCATGCGGCCCGTTTCCGAGACCCCGAGGCCCGCAGAAGCCGCCACGAAGTCTCTCTTCACCCTTCTCGCCCCCCCCATCCAAATTTCCCAAGTAAAAAACTCTCTAGTACTCACCCGGCGAACCGGAGAATAGAGGAAACAGGAGGGAAGAGGAGAAGACACTGTCCAGCGCCGGAGCACAGCCTTAATGCAGCTTCAGCTCCGGCGTGCTGTCAGGAAGAGAGGTCAGTCCGCTCAGAACATGCCGCGGCTCCTCTGCTTTCCCCTGCAGCCTGTCCACGCTGCTGCTCAACGTCTGCCTTCCACCTGCTCCTCACCCTTTTATGCAGGTTCGGGAGCAGGGAGGCACTCCATAAAATACTCCCCCCCCCCCCCCCACTGCTCGTTGAAACGCTGGGGCTCAGACAGACTACACAAAGAGAGAGGGGAAGGAAAGAGGGAGAGAGAAAGAGAGAGATCCTGAGGGGAATCAGAAAAGACCCCCTGAGCAGCAGCACCGGACCTAAAAAAAAAGGAAAACCCAAAATAAGAGAAGAAAAATGGAGATATTAAATTAAATTTCCAAATAAAAGACAAGCTGTGCTTATTTGTTTCCCCTGAGCCCAGCCCTGGGCTCAGAACCTCCTAGCTGCTTGGAGACAAAGTACTGGTGGAAGGGGGCGGTTCTTGCCTATTAGTACCAGTGATATCAAAGCGATGACATCTTTCAGTCTCCAAAGCTGCTGGTGGAGGTTCTAAACTCTATGGTTCCGGGACTGGACTAGAGGGACGCAAAGGAACATAATCTTAGTTGTTGATGTTAGGTTTTAATGATTAGATTAATTGGAATGTATTTTATGATTGACATGTGCATATATAGTGATTGTGTCTCACTTTGCACAAATTTGTTTTGAAAAATCAAGCAAATTTTTAAATTATTGCACAAAACACAGCATCTCAGAAGTAGCTGTTAATTACCAGCCTTCTCTGCACCAAAGTTCCATGTAGTCCTCCTAATGTGGAATGTTGTGCACGTAAGCAAGAGGTTTATCAGATGAGAGGAAAGGGGTTGGATAATAACCCCTTCTTGTGCCTGATCTTAAAATTTTGATATTTACTTTATTGCTTCCCACTGAAGCATTAAAGTGTTTACTGCACCCATTTTGGGCCATGCAAGTTATTTGCGTTGTTGAAGTACAGGTTACAGTTACCATCAAATTTCTAAAAAAGGCTTCACTTAAAGCTTATAAATCCCTTCCTGGGATTGATCAAGGAGATTTGAATTTCTGCTGTTTATTGGGTTTTGTTTGCTTTCCCTTATATAGTAATTATTGAGTGAGCATTAAATTGGTTTAAATGGCCCAGGAATAGCTACATAAGTCCTATAGGTTTCTCTTTCCTTTTCGCCTGTCCTGTTTTCTCCAGATACTTTGGATATCCAGCGCTATCAGGATCAACCCCCATTGACTTACAGCACTATAAATCTTCATATGCAACTATCGGGGGGGGGGGTCTCCCCATTTTAGTTTATGAACTTCTTAATTAGCCCAGCCATTGCAGAGATCACCATATTAAGTAGCCCCTGGCTAAAACTTATGGTCTGTCTACTAGACATTACCTATGCACAATGATTGAGATTCCTTCCTAACAGCATTCTTGGCCCAGATGAGTAGAGACAGCCCAGAAACTAAACCCAGATCTTTGGCATGGCAGCACTTGTCAGTGAGCCACCACACCAGCCTTATTTTCTTGTTGAGATCATATTTTCCTACAATTTGGTCTGCATTACAGTTTAAGTAATCTTGTGGTATTTTGACTTTCAGTCTCTTGAGCCCACAGATAGTGGGAAAAGGATGGTTGAGAAACTGATGTATGCACAATATCAAATATGATTTGAACATATGGAGGGTAATTTTATTTAAACAGCACCTACATTTTGCCTGCTCTGCAGAGACAACATAGGCACCTATGTTCATTTATAAAACAGGATTGCAGAACCAGCCCCAGCAACACACTAATTTACATCTGCTCTACAAGTGTACTCCTTATGCATATTCTTTTTTTTTTTTTTATAAAATACACACTACATCTCCCCCTGCTTTGCCAAAACTACATCCCCAGGAATGACTAAACCTACGATGCTTATGTCCTATCTTGTTGGTGCACATGCACAATTTATAATAGCTATTTTCCAAATGTAAAACATGTGTTACATGCAGAATATGTTCTATAAACTACCCCATACTGTATACCAGTTTCAAACTGTTCAGTGGGTCATGACAGTGCTTCCTAACAAAATGACATCATGAAATAATCATCACTGTGGACATGTAGTAAAAATAAATAAATACTAGCCTTGACATTCAGCAATATGTTCTTCCTGTGTATACATTACAGCTATTACTTAATTCTAAACGAATATTAGAACCTATGTTGGGTACTGCAAACTGTATATTTGGGCAATCACATCACAATCGGGAATAAAAAAAAAAAAAGGCAAAAGGAGTCCAGCACATAGGTCAGTTATTGAGTAGGCACTTGGAATTAAACTGTCCATACGTCAGCTTATCTCCCTCTTCATGACTTCCATTCATTAAACTCACTCCCCCTTCTACTCCATTGCTAACTCTATATTCTACTTTCTTTTTGTCTTTAGGAAGTCTCTGCTTGGCACACCCTTCCTGAATTGTTGTCTTGCTTCATCATTAGTCATGTTTAAGTCCTACTTAAAAGACCCACCTCTTTGAAAATGCTTTTAAATCCAAAATCCCCAACTCTTCCTGATCTTGAGCACTCACTTTACTGTAATGTACTAGAAACATGTTCCTCTGTCTCAACTATATTTTAAGCTCCATGAAGAATGGACTCTATATCTTATCCATCTGTACACAGCTGAATGTGTTTAGCAACTCTACAGAAGTAGCAGCAGTAGGGTCATACCCGAGGAAAGAACAGTTTGTTAATTATGTTCATGTTTTGTGCAGTTTAGATGTATCTATAGTTATTTCTTCTTGCAGAATACATCATTTTCAACCTTGCTCTTTTTTTTGAAAGGGGGGGGGGGGCTTTAGGTATCCTATTATAATATACTGTGAAATTCTACAGAACCCCAACCCTCTTTATATATAAAATTGCACAGTATCTTTTGTTTCTATGCAATTCCTACTCTTAAAACAAATGTCCTAACCTAAAAGCCATTCTACATAAAATAAAATGTTTTGCATTAGTTTTAAATCCCTCAGTGGTTGCCATCACTTAAAATAGTATGCTAAATTTTTTTAACCTACAAATCTATATAAATATAGCTTTAATTCATTTGACACTTAGAATATTTAGAAATGACAACACTTTCAGTTACAATTATATGCCTCTTGGATGTGTATAAATTTCACTTGTTAGCTAGGTCCCAATTCAATATGAAATTTGGCTACATCATAGGGGTTTCCTCTTGTGTGCCCTTTTTTGTATGTAATAAAGGTTATGCACAGCTTAAACAGCACTGTAAATGATGAACAGGGTCTTTCTCAGATGAACTTGTGTATTAGCAACTGCTGTATTCTCATTTCTACTCTATTTTAACATTTTACAATAAGTACATTTATGATAATTGTGTATGCATATATTTCCCTTTGTGCATACTGCCTAAAAGTCTTAATTGGAATTGTACTGCAGTATTTTATTAATTAAAATACTATTATACTGGCAATCTCTATTCTAAGTGGTTCACAATACACACAAATATAATTATAGTACAAACAAAATAGAAAAATTACAACACTTGAATCTGCTCCTACTATTCAGTGGCAAATCATCTTTGGTTACTGTTCCCTACATTATAGGCTTCCTGAAATAAAGCACAGTTACTTACCTGTAACAGGTGATCTCTGGGAACAGCAGGAATAAGTCTTCACATATGGGTACGTCGGTACTGACGGAGCCTGCGCGGGAACGCTCCCCAGCGTCCAATCAGAAAGCTTTTGGGAGCATCCCACAGCACCTGCATGCTGCCTTCCCGCCTTTCCAACTGTCTCTCCTCAGTTGAGTTTTATAGCTGAGACAAAGAGGGAGAGAGAGGGAAAGGAAGAGAGATAGAGACACAACTCCCAGGGGAGGTGGGTGGGTTGTGAAGACTTATTCCTGGTCCCAGAGATCACCTGTTACAGGTAAGTAACTGTGCTATCTCCAGGAACAAGCAGGAATGAGTCTTCACATATGGGGACTCCCTAGCTTTTGATGCCAGGGAGAGAGCCCAGAAGTTGTGTCTCCCTGGGACACGGCTGCACTTCCCCACCTGGATCTCTGGCATCCCATGAGGGATGGTGGGTAGGAGTTGATTAAGCATGGAACAGGTGTTTGAGAACAGCCTGACCAAACAAGGCATCCCGGCGGGAGTCCTTGTCTAAGCAGTAATGGGATGTGAAGGTATAAACTGAGACCCAAGTGGCTGCTCAACAGATGTCATCGATAGAGACAGAGTTCAGATGAGCCATTGAGGCTGCCATGGCTCTCACATTGTGAGCTGTGACATGGCCCTCCAGAGAAATGTTCTTGTTCTGATAGGCGAAAGAAATACATTGGGCAATCAAGTTGGAAAGAGTTCTCTTGGAGACTGGTTGTCCCAAATGAGAAGGATCAAAAGCAACAAAGAGTTGGGAAGACTTTCTATGTTGCTGTGTCCTCTGTAAGTAAAAAGCCAGAGCTCTTTTACAGTCCAGGGTATGAAGATTCCTCTCTGCACTTGATTCATGAGGCCCTGGAAAAAAGACAGGTAGGTAGACCTCTTGGTTGAGGTGAAAAGGCGAGACCACCTTAGGTATAAAGTGTGGATTAGTCCTAAGGACCTACTTGTCATGATGGAACCTTGTATAAGGTGGATTAGCTACTAGTGCTTGCAATTCACTGATGCGGCGTGCTGATGTGATTGCAATGAGAAAGATAACCTTCCAAGAAAGGTATTTCAAGGAGGTAGTAGCTAAAGGTTCAAAAGGCGGCTTCATAAGCTGACCAAGAACCAAATTTAAGTCCCATGCCACCGGTGGTGGTCTAATGGGAGGCTTTGTTAAAAGGAGGCCTCTCAAGAAACTTGCTACAAGGGGATGAGAGGAAACAGGTTGTCCATTTAGAGGCTTGAGTGAAGCTGCAATAGCACTCAGATGGACTGTTACTGAATTTGTCTTAAGGCCTGCATTAGACAGATGCAGGAGATACTCCAGTAACGATTCCAGAGGTATTGACCGGGGGTTAAGACCCCTTCCAGAACACCAGATGGTAAACCTTTTCCACTTGAAGGCGTAAGAACGTCTAGTGGAAGGTTTTCTGGAAGCATGAAGAACATCTTTCACTTGTTGAGAAAGAGGAAGATCCTGGAGATCTCGGCCTTCAGCAACCAAGCCCTGAGATGCAGACTGGGGATTGGGATACCACAATTTTCAGTCCTCTTGAGAGAGGTCGTCTGGAGCAGACCCTAAATCTAGGGAGGGAGCTTGAGAGAGATGTAGAAGCAGAGGGTACCACATTTGCCGTGGCCAATGTGGAGCTATGAGAATCATGTGGCCTCTGTCTCTCTGAAGCTTGAATAGGGTTTTGGGAATTAGGGGAATGGGTGGAAAGGCATACAGGAAGTCTTGACCCCAGTGAAGGAGGAAAGCATCCCTTGCCTGAGCCACCTGAGCCGGAGTTCTGGAACAGAACCGGGGAAGTTTGGCATTCCACAGACTTGCAAAGAGGTCTATGTCCGGGGTTCCCCAAATTTGAAAAATTTTTGACACCTGGTCCATATGTAGGGACCACTCATGTGGAAGCAGAACTCGACTGAGTCTGTCTGCCCAAGAGTTTTGAACTCCTGGAAGATAGACTGCCAGAAGATAAATGTGATGCTCTCTGGCGAGGGCCCATAGTTGCAGAGCTTCGTTGCAAAGTGACAGAGAGCCAGTTCCCCCCTGCTTGTTTAGGTAGAACATGGCTACCTGATTGTCCGTGTGGACAAGGACTGTCTTGTGGCTGAGCAGGGTGTGGAAAACTCGTAGAGCAAGGAAGATTGCTCTATGTTCCAAAAGATTGATGTGGAGATAAGTCTCCTGTGGGGACTAGATGCCCTGGGTGGAGAGGTCCTGAAGATGAGCTCCCCAGCCCATTGGAGAAGCATCTGTTGTAAGAGTTGCCTGGGGTAGAGGCTGTTGAAAATGACACCCCAGCAAGAGGTTTTGAGGGGACTTCCACCATTGGAGGGACAAAATGAGGCGACTTGTGTTTGCTATATTGTCTGACAGGCAGCCTAATGCCTGGGTCCACTGGGTGGATAAAGTCCACTGAGCTGCTCTCATGTAAAGGCGAGCATATGGTACCACATGAACGGTGGAAGCCATATGGCCTAGCAACTAACATCTCTCGAGCAGTTAGTGGGGGTTTCAAATCTGCTTGAGAAGCTAACTGCATCAAGCGAAGGCAGCAGGCCTGGGGAAGAAAGGCCCTTGCCTTTGTGGTATCCAGTAATGCCCCTATAAACTCCTGGCCAGATAGGGGAAGACAAATATTCCCAGGGTGCGCAGAAAAGCAGCAACCACTGCCATGCATTTCGTGAACACCCTTGGTGCAGAGGCCATGCCAAAGGGGAGCACTCTGTATTGATAGTGCTTCTCCTGGAAAAGGAACTGAAAGAACCTTCTGTGAGTTGGATGGATGAGAACATGAGTGTATGCATCCTTGAGATCTAGAGAAAGAGTAGTTACTCACCTGTAACAGGTGTTCTCCAGGAGCAGCAGGAATCAGTCCTCACATATGGGTGTCATCGGCACCAATGAAGCCCCAGCAGAGCATTTCCCCAGCTTTCCATGAAAGCCTTTGGGAATGCTGGCACACATGTGCGGTTCCCTTCCCGCCTAAAGGTGCCATCTTACCTCAGTCAAATGACATAGCTAAGAACAGCACACAAAAATGTAAAACAAACTATGTACAACTGCAACTCCAAGGGAGGAGGGAGGGTTGTGAGGACTGATTCCTGCTACTCCTGGAGAACACCTGTTACAGGTGAGTAACGACTCTTTCTCCAGGACCTAGCAGGAAGTCAGTCCTCACATATGGGTGACTCCCTAGCTCTGGGCTACCAGGAACCCAGGCTGAACAAGAGAACTCCCTCTAGTCACAGTATCAAAGAAAGGCTTTTCAAGGATACAACCTCCACCGGTAGCCCAACAGAGGGCAGGAGTTGCCTAAACCTCAAAGAGATTCCGGAGTACTGCTTGGCCAAAAGCACTGTCCCTACGGGACTCCCTCTCCAGACAGCAATGGACCGCAAAAGTCTGGCTTGAAGACCAAGATGCAGCTCTGCAGATGTCTACACCAAGGGCACAGAGCGGAGATGAGTCACTGAGACAGCCATTGCCCTGACACGATGGGCCGTGACCCTACCCTGCAAAGGAAGGTCAGCCGCCTTGTAAGCCCAGGTGATACAGTCAGCCACCCATATGGACAAGGTACGCTTGGACACAGCCAACCCCAACTTATTGGGGTCAAAGGAGACGAAGAGCTGAGTAGCCCTTCTATGTCCCTGCGTACGGTCAAGGTAGAAGGATAAGGCCCTCCTACAGTCCAGGGTATGCAGGACTGCTTCAGCCTGGCTAGCATGAGACCTAGGGAAGAATGTTGGAAGAACTACCTCCTAGTTGAGGTGGAAAGAGGAGACAACCTTAGGGAGGAACTTTGGATGAGTCCTAAGAACTACCCTGTTCCTATAAATCCTGGTGTAAGGTCTATCACAGACCAGGGCCTGAAGCTCACTCACTCGCCTAGCCGAGGTGAGGGCTATCAGGAAGAGAGTCTTCCAGGAAAGGAAGCGTAGAGGGCAAGTAGCCATCGGCTCAAAGGGTGGGCGAGTCAGTTGCTGCAAGACCACATTCAGCTCCCACTCAGCAGGACGACGGATGGGGGGCTTGAGCAAAAGCAAGCCCCTGAGAAAGCGGGACACCAAGGGGACCTGACAGAGAATGTTCCTCCACCAGTGAGTGGTGAGCTGCTAGAGCTGAGAGGTGGACCCGAACAGAATTGGACTTAAGTCCCTGATTGGACAAGTGCAGTAAGTACTGAAGCACCACTGGTACAGTACAGGAGAAAGGATCCTCTGTACGTAGCTGACACCACACAGAAAACTTCTTCCATTTGAGAGCATAGGTTTTCCTAGTGGACTTCCTAGAGGCTAGGACAACCTCCTCAACTTCCTGAGGCAGGCCCCAGGGAGCCAAAACTACCCTTGCAGCCTCCAGGCCATCAAATTGAGAGCTTTGAGATTGGGGTGCAGAAGGGAACCCTGCTCCTGTGAGAGAAGGTCGGGCTGCAACCCCAGAGGTAGTGGGAATCCACTGCCAGCTGAAGCAGAAGTGGAAACCAAGGCTGCCTCGGCCACCTGGGAGCTACCAGCAGGACCGAGGCCTTGTCCTGAAGAGTCTTGAAAAGAGTTCGGGCCACCAAGGGCGTGGGAGGAAACGCATACAGGAGGCCCTGAGACCAGGACATCAGAAAAGCATCTGGTGCTATCCTCAAAGGATGCGGTTGCCTGGAGCAGAACTTGGGCAGTTGCTTGTTCAGCGGACTGGCAAAGAGATCTATCCAAGGGAGACCCCACTTCAGGAAGATCTTCTGAATGACTAAGGGATGCAGCTGCCACTCGTGGGGCTGCAGAATTCTGCTTAACCGGTCGGCCAGGCAGTTCTCCTGGCCTGGAAGGTACACCGCCTTGAGAAGCATGTTGTGCTTTAGGGCAAAGGAACAAAGGTCTTTAGTCTCCCGACAAAGAAGCTTTGACCCAGTCCTGCCTTGTTTGTTCACATAAAACATGGCTACCTGGTTGTCTGTTTGAATCAAGACTGAGCGGTGAGCTAGGGCCGGAGAAAAAGCCTTGAGAGCTAAGCGGATAGCTCGAAGTTCTAGGAGATTGATCTGTTGGGTTGCCTCCCAGGGAGACCAGAGGCCTTGAGTGCACTTGTCCAGACAATGAGCACCCCAGCCCCGCAGAGGCGCGTCGGTGATGAGGACCACCGAGTATTCTGGTATTTGGAAAGGCATCCCCTTCAGCAGATTGGGTGGATGTAGCCACCAGCTGAGGGAGGCCAAAAGGGGTCTGGACACCTTTATCCTGTCTCTCAGGTGGCCTGTGGCTTGAGACCACTGAGTCCGAAGGCACCACTGTGCAGGCCTCATATGAAGCCTGGCATTGGGAGTCACATGCACTGTCGAAGCCATGTGGCCCAGAAGCCTGAGGCAGAGTCTGGCGGAGACCAGGGGCTTGTTTAGAAACTGTTTGGCCACATCCATCAGTCTTTGGGCCCTGTCTTCTGGCAAGAATGCCTTTGCCAGTTGAGAATCCAACCTTACCCCTATGAACTCCAAGTTCTGGGAGGAGAGCAAAGTGGACTTTGCGAAGTTTATGACAAAGCCCACATTTTGAAGCAGAGCAATGGTTCTGAGGGTGGCTTGTCTGGCCTCCAGGGATGTCTGACCCCTGATGAGCCAGTCGTCCAGATAGGGAAAGACAAAGATGCCTTGATTTCTCAGGTAGGCCGCCACAACTGCCAGGCACTTGGTAAAGACCCTGGGAGCAGAGGTCAGGCCAAAAGGTAGTACTCTGTACTGATAATGGTTTCCTCCCACAATGAACCTGAGGTACTTTCTGTGGTCTGGATGAATGAGGATGTGAGTGTACGCATCCTTTAGATCTAAGGAGCATAGCCAATCTCCCTGCTGGAGGTAGGGCAGAAGTGTTCCAAGAGTAAGCATCTTGAACTTCTCTTTCTCTAGGAACTTGTTGAGGTTCCTGAGGTCCAAAATTGGTCGAAGGCCACTGGTCCTTTTGGGTACCAGGAAATACCTGGAGTAGAATCCGTGACATTGCAAGTGGGGAGGCACAGGCTCCACCGCCCTGTCCACCAACAGACCATGAAGCTCTTGTAGAAGATGGTCTGTGTGCAGGGGAGGCCTTGGAGGCTCCACTGGAAAATATGGTGGAGGCAGTTGGTGAAAATGGAGGGCATAGCCCTTGTGGACTATCTCCAGAACCCAACTGTCCCCAGTGATAAGGGGCCACTGGTGGGCAAAGAGGGCGAGGCGACCTCCTGTGCAGGGTTGGGAGAGCAGTGGAGGAGAGGCTACGCTCAAGGAGTCAAAAACCTCCACCCTACTGAGTGGTAGCAGGGGTCTGAGGCTTGGGGGTCCTCTGCCTACGGGGCCTATTACCCTGGCCCTTGGCTTGCTGACCCTGGGGGGCAGCTTGGGCAGCCTGATACTGAGGGTACTGTTTGTAGGCAGTGCCCTTCCTCGGGTAAAAGGACTTTTTACCAGAGCCCTTTTTTTTATGTGAAGGGGCAGAGGTCTTCCTCGACAGCCTTGTCCGGGTAAGGTGCTCGGTCTCGAGCTGAGCGGCCTTCTCGGTCACGGGTTTGCCAAAAAGGTTCTCACCTCGGCAGGGGACATCGACCAACTTGTCCTGAACCCATGGCTCGAGGTCCGATCACTGCAGCCACGCCTGGCGTCGAGCCGCGATGCCGGCAGCCGCAACTCGGGCCGAAGCCTCGAAGCCATCGTAGGCAGCGCGGGAAAAGAACTTTGAGCATTCCCGAATCCCCGAGGACAAGGTCTTAAATCTCTGCAAGGGTTCCCCGGAGAGACCAGCAGAGAATCCGGCCAACTCCTTGGCCAGGTCTCGCAAGTACATGCCCATGTACAGCTGGTAAGACTGGACACGGCAAGCAAGCATAGACCCCTGGAAGCACTTCCTACCGACGCCATCGAGGTTGCAAGCCTCCCTGCCGGGGGGCACCGCAGTGTGCATCTTCTGGCTCTTCAGACGATGCATGGCCGATTCCAAAACCATGGAATGGTGTGGTAGTTGTGCTTTCTGGAAACCAGGGCTTTTGCGAAGTCGATAGATGGAATCGACTCGCTTGCTCAGAACCGGCGCCGAGGCCGGTGCCTCCCACATCCGGAAGAGGAGCCGTTCCAGCATTGAAGGAACCGGGAGAGTAAAGGCCTCCTTCGGAGGAGAGTCGTACTGTAGAGCATCGAGCTCCTCGGCTCGAGGCTCTTCCTCGGGATTGGCAGGGATAGCCAAGGCAGAGGCCATATCCCGGACGAACTCCGAGAACCTAGTGTCCTCTGGAGGGGATCTACTCCGGGGCTCAGACTGCGGTGAGTCCGACGGGACGCACCGAGTCTTAAAAGTATCGGGAGACTCCTCATCCTCCGTCTCCCAGGCGGACTCATCCGAGGAGGAGTCAGGGTCTGACCCCGCGGGGCCCCGAGGCACCCGCCCTGACACCGTGGGCACTGGTGTCGACACCCTCGGTCCCGAACGGGAGGTCGAGGGAGACCTCGACCGAGGACGACTTCGAGCCACGAGGGTCTCGAGTATCGGCTCGGTCTCCGGTGTTGACTTCGAAGTCGACGTCCCGGTGGTCGGGGCAGATGCACCAGACAGGCTGGCCATCAGTGCCCGCTGCTGCTCCATGAAGGCAGACAATCTGCACTCCAAGGCGGTCATCCTGAGACTCAGCTCGGGAGACGCAGCAGCCACCGACTCGGGCCCCGGCGGTGCCGGGCCCGACGTCGGCTCTCTGGGAGGAGGGTCCATGAGGACTACGGGGCTTACGTGTCCAGCAGACTCCGGCTCCATGCGAGGAACTTTGGCAGGCTTCTCTTGGGACAGCGGTCGGGGGTCTTAGACCTGGCCCTTGAGGGACCAGAGACCTCCTCCAACGCCGCCCTCGCCGCTCCTTCCTCTTGCGTTCCCGGTCGGGGGACCCCCTGTCCGAGGAGCTTCGACGGCACTCGGGATCGGAATCCCGAGATGTCGAGGCCTCAGACGAGGTCCGGGCCCGGCCGGAGGCAGAGTCCGAGAAAAACCTTTCCTTCTGATGCTGTCGACTTTTGAGTGCCTTGGAAGACATCTTCCCACATGGCACACACGACTTGGGGTCGTGGTCAGGGCCGAGGCACCAAAGGCAGCAGTCGTGTGTGTCGGTGAGAGACATACGTTTCTTACACCGATCACACTTTTTGAAACCACTGGAAGCCATCGGGGAAAAAAGAGCCCCTGCGAGGTCAAAAGACCGGCCTTCCAGGGAAAAATGAAAAAAGGGCGCAAACACCAGCCACGAAGGGCAAAAACCGAAAAAGAAATAAACGGGCTCGATACCAGTGTACCGAACCCGGTGGGAGGGGAACCGGCGTCGAACCGGAGAAAAATAGCGAAAAATCGCCGAAGAAAAAAATCAATTTTATCCGGGAGAACAGGACACACGTCCGGTGGGCTTCTCGGAAAAAAAGAGACTGAGGTAAGATGGCACCTTTAGGCGGGAAGGGAACCGCGCATGCGTGCCAGCATTCCCAAAGGCTTTCATGGAAAGCTGGGGAAATGCTCCGCTGGGGCTTCATCGGCGCCGATGACACCCATATGTGGTCCTGGAGAACAAAGCCAATCCTGACTCTGAAGGTATGGCAGCAAAGTTTCTAAAGAAACCATCTTGAATTTTTCCTTGACTAGGAATCTGTTCAACTCTCTGAGATCTAAAATGGGTCTGAAGCCCCCTGTTTTCTTTGGGATAAGAAAATAGGGGGAGTAGAACCCTGTGCCTTGTGGCTGAGAAGGCACTTCCTCTATTGCCCCTTGGGCTAGAAGAGTGGCAACCTCCTGCTCTAATAGGCTGAGGAAGGAGGTTGGAGAATTGAACTGGTGCACTCTTGTGAGAGGGGGCAAGCTGGAAAAATGAAGTTTGTACCCCTCTCTTATGATGGAGTGTCCAATGCTCTGCTGTGATTTGTCCCCATCTGGGAGCAAAGTGACATAACCTTCCTGGAATGGTGGAGGGCTCTGGTCCTTCTAGAGGCAGGAAGGCTTTCTCTAGCAGAAAGTCAAAGGCCCTGAGGGGGCTGAGACTGCTGGGCTGGAGCAGGCCTCGCAGCCTTGGCCTTGGCCTGTTTGGAGGATTGCTGACGTTTGGAAGGGAACTGAGCTGCAGAAGATGCTCTCTGACTATAAGCAGGATAGGATCTTCCCTTTTTAGAAAAAAGTGTTTTCTTGAACAACCTTTTCTTAGCAGGAGCAGCTGTAGATTTGGATAGTCTATCCAAAGCAGAATTTTCAGCATCCATCTGATTGGCCTTTGCTTGCCAATCCTTACCAAACAGATTTTCACCTGTACAAGGGATATTACCCAATTCATCTTGGACCCAGGTCTCCAAATCAGATGCTTGAAGCCAAGCAATCCTACGTGCACCTATAGCTATAGCTGAGGCTCTGCTTACGCATTCAAAGAAGTTGAAAGCTGCACGGTTGGAGAATTTGGAGATATCCTGGGCATGTATGAGCCCAGAGGGAAATTCTTGCCTTTTATTGTCAGACATAAAAGGACTTAAAGTCTGTAAATGGTCAGTGACTTCTTTTAAGAACATTCCCATGTAGAGACTATAAGAATTAATTCTCGCAGCAAGCATGGAAGACTCTTCTACCAAAAGCATCCAGGGTTCTACATTCACGTTCTGGAGGATTAAAGGCATGTCTCTTGGCACTTCTAATCTTTCTCATTGCAGACTCAACCACAATAGAGTGGTGAGGAAGCTGAGTTTTATGGAAACCAGGACAAGGAGGGACACGATACATGGTGTCCAACCTGCGAGAATGAGGAGAGGTGGTTAGAGGTGCTTCCCACATCCTTAACATGAGATCATTCAGAATCTCATGAATAGGCAAGGTAGCTGCCTCTTTAGGAGTTTTAGGATATTGTAGAATATCTAACTCCTTAGCTCTAGGCTCTGACTCTAGGGCTACTGTAATAGAGAGACCACAGGCCACCTCTCTGATAAAGTCTTGAAAAGACAAGTCCTCTGGAGGAGACATCCTTCGTTTAGGAGAGGACTCCTCCTGTGGAAGAAGCATCGACAGACTCTTCAGAATCCTCAAAGTCATCAGAGGAATCGAAGTATCGTCTGTCGGGATGCTCTTGCAAAGCCCGATACCCGTACCACCGGGGTATCGGTACCGGAGGGCTGCAGAGGGCAGGGTACCAGCATGGCTGACACCGATGCCGATGTCACCAGTACCGGAATCAGTATCGATGGCGATACTGGAGCCGGTACCTGCGGAGTAGTCTGTTGCGGTACCACAGGCATCGATGCCACAAGGAAAGCCGCCAGACTGCATTCCATGGACAGAATCCTCTGATCCATCGACACTGCCAATGCCTGGAAGTCTGTTCTGGTGGAGGCCACCGGTACCCCAGAGCATGGCACCAGGAGATCTGTTGAGGCCACGCCATCTAGATCATCCTGGAACCCCGATGATGCTTTAGAGGCCGAAGCCTCCCGCCGGGGTAATTTTGCCAGTGCAGAATCCTCGAGGGCAAGGCCAGAGGCATCTCGATGCTTAGAAGGAGATTTGCCCTTCGAGGATCAGCTGGATTTATGTTTAGTTACCTGAGATCCATGTGAGGAAGAAGCAGCCCTGGAAGACGTCGATGCCACCGAAGCCGCATCAGAGGGAAACAGGGTACTGAGCTTGGCAGCTCGGTTCTGTCTATCTCTCTTAGACATCATGGAACAGGACACACAATCTTTAATGGAATGGTCAGGGCCTAAACATTTGAGACACCAGTCATGGGTGTCGGTGATGGATATAGTACCGCCACATTTTGTGCACTTCTTAAAACCTGAGGCAGGTTTTTCCATATTTAAGGAAGAAGGTTTTGGGCCTAAGGCCCAAAACTGAAGTACACCTGAAGAAAAAAATAGAAGTTTTTTTTTTTGAAGAATAAGAACCGGCGGTACCGGTACAGCGTCGAGGAAGGCAGACGCGTACAGAAAAGAAATAAAGAAAAAATAAGGAAATTCTTCTGCGGTGACAGGAACACGACCTGCTGGCTCCACGGAAAAAGAACTGAGGAGAGACAGTTGGAAAGGCAGGAAGGCAGCACGCAGGCGCTGTGGGATGCTCCCAAAAGCTTTCTGATTGGACACTGGGGAGCGTTCCCGTGCAGGCTCCATCGGTACCGACGTACCCATATGTGAAGACTCATTCCTGCTTGTTCCTGGAGATTGAAGTTTAATAAAGTTGAGGGACTTTCATATCTCTCTGCTCTAATTTAAAGGGGAAGCATTCCATAAGCACAGACCCTACAATAGAGAATGCTTGATTTCTCATAACTGTTCTCATGTCAGCAGGCACCTCTAACTGAACTCCTGTCTCAGAACCAAGTTCTCTATTTGGAAAGTGATTTTTAATCCAATAATCCCCATCCCCAACTCCTTATGTACACAACCAAAATTACCACTATAAAAAGTTACAAATTAAAAGGCTGTAAATCTGCCGAATCCTACATAGCAGATTGTGTTTATATGTATGCGTTCTAGTGCACATATAGGGAGGCATGTTTACTAAGCCACGCTAATTTGTAGCACAGAGTTCAGTGCACACTATGAGAGTCATTTTAAAAGGTTTAGTTGTGATTTGCATGTCTGAAGACATACACATTGACATCGAAATCACAAACACGTCTCCGTAGTCATTCCACATATGACGTTTGCAGATGTCTCCAGTGCAGGGATGTCCAAGTAGGCATGGAGGTGGGGCAGAGGTGTGTCCAGGAAGGAATGGACGTACACGTCCCCATTCGATCTCAGAGATGGCTGCAGGCACATCCATATTTATACCTGCTGCAGGCACGAATAGGCATCAGGAAAGTGCTTGTTTTCACCTTAAAACATCCAGAGTATAGAGAAGATGGAGAATTAAGTGACTAGCCTTAGATCACAAAGACCCACACTGAGATTTAAACCCTTGTCACCCTGCTCTTAAGCCACTTCTCTAACCATTATTCTATTAAACATCTTGGTTCTGAAAGGCTATCCTGGGGACATCTATACAGGCGTTTGATATACATGCATATTGGGCACATCCATGTTTCTGAAATTGTGCCTAAACTTGCACGTGCCTGTTTTTTTTTCATTCTGGCTTTGATGTTCCAGATTGCACTTGGACATCCCATTGTGAAATATGCCTCTTTAAGTGTGCTGCACTAAAATTAACATAGAGAGCCATACTAAAAATCCCATGCTGGCCGTTTAGCATGTGAGTAAGTACAGACAGGGTGGAACATCACGATTAGCTGAGGGGCGATTAGTGCATGATAATCACACTTGCTGCCATTAGCATGGGTGCACTTAATACCACCTCAGTGGGTAACATTAGGTGCACCTGCATACTGGGTCATTGCAGTGCTGCATATCAGCAAAGCATCAACAGTAGGGAGATGGATGCACACTCCCCCTGAAGTTGGTACGGGCCTCTGTACTGATTCTGTGGCCTAACCACACTCTACTAGTGCTTTTTTTTTTAATCAAGCATGCCCTTTACTACATACTTAAAGAAAATATCAAACAAATACAAAAAAAACCCCATACAAAAATCAGGAAGGTTTTGGTTTAAATGAGAATAACTTGAAATTTTCTTTGGCCATGTACACCCTTAACACCAACAGATTTTACCATAGCCTCTGGAAATCAATTCAACCGTAATCATGTATTATACAAAACAATAATTTTCTCCAATTTATTTTAAATGTAGTACTTAATATTTTCAATGCATGCCCCTTTTCTTTGTACTTTTAAAAAAGTAAACAACTGATTCACATTTACCTATTCCTCGCCATTCATTATTTTACAGACCTCTATTCATTACTCTCCTTAGCCATCTCTTCTCCAACCTGAAGAATCCTAACCTTTTTTAGCCTTTACTCATTGAGGAATCATTCCATCCCTGTTATTTTGGTCATCCTTTTTTATATCGTTTCTAAATCAGCTATCTTTTTTGCGACATGGAGGAGAATTTTAGAAGGGACATCCAAGTGCAATCTGGAATGTCTTAGCCAGAACGTCTGGAAAAAAACAAAAAAAGCAGGCAGTTCAGGTGCAAACAATTTCACAAATGTGGATATGCCATAAGACGTCTGAGGGGGCATCTATAAAGGCATCTCCAGAATAGTATTTCAGAATCTGGAATCTAGAAATAGCCTAATGGTTAGAGGCTAGGAATGGGGAAGCTAGGGTTCAAATCCCACTGCTGAGTACTAGGGACAATGGAGTATTTACACCCTCTGGATGTTTTTCAGCCAAAAAAGGTATTTTTCAAATGCCTGTTCATGACTGGGGCAAGTGTAAACTTAGACACAACTCCAGATGTGCAACACATTGCTGAGATCAGGTAGGGACGTCCTGGTACCCAGGAACACCCCGGCCATGCCTCCAACATGCCCTCATTCAGACTAAGACATCCTTATGATGGGGACGTCCACAGACCCAGCTTCAAAAATGTCTCAGACACGTCTCAGAGCTTTGGAGGTCTCTATGCCCATTTTTCGTACATCCAAGGCTTCCAAAATGACCCCATAGTGTCCTGAATTGAACACAATGGGACAGAAGGAGAGCAGGTGAATTACAGTGGGTATATTTACAACTGCATCAAAGCAACTGCAAAATGGCAGCCCATTCATATGGCCAGCTGCATTTTCAAAGGGAAAGCTCAAGCACGATCTCCCTTTGAAAATGGGCTTGCAAGCCCACAGGGATTATATTTCCCAAACCTGCAAAGGTCTCTTAGCCTGTCTCAAAACTGACCACAATAATCAGTTTTAATTCTTTATAATGTACATTGTTTTGCACAAAAAACTGTGCCTTAATCTTAAGATTAAAAATAATGATTTTCTCATGCAATGTAAAGATTTCAATTGTATGCATGTACTACATAGGTAAAAATGTTGTAACATGCATAAAACTGGTGCTCTGATAATTTCTAAGGGGATATTGGAGAAGCCTCATTTGCAAATTACCCATGTAAATATGACCACTTACACATGCAAATTGCATCCAAGTATAAATGACCATTTTAGAAACGGCTCATTTTTACACATGGGTAACCTATAATATTAAAATTGCACAGGGGTATGTCTAGAGCATGGCAAACATCTACACGTGTATTTCCCATTTCATATACAGCATGCACATGTAAGCCCAAAATTTTCCACATCCAGATCTGCACCTGCTTCCCAATATGAACAGGTATTTAAAAAGTGCTCCTTTTGGCCATCCCTTTACAGGAGGGATTAAAGGGGATTATTTTCCCTTCCAACCTGAAATAAGGTAAAGATGGAGACCCTCTGTAGTTAAGAACATCTGCATATTTTGGATGGAAAAATGGCTCAAATACACATGTAAGCACCAACACTTACACACATGCAACTTGTGAAATGCTGGTACTTATATGTGTAAGTTGCTGAGTTTTCTCAGTCGATTTTCCCCCACATGTATATTTGTGAAATGGCTGTACAATGACTGGACGTGAAAGGCTGATGTACAGCAACTAGAACAGGCACCTTAGGTGCCAAGTTATCTGGTTATCTCCAGGTAGAAAAATTCTGCTAGAGGGATGCTATGGAGATATAATTAGCAGGAAAAAAAAAGGCCTCAACTATAATACTATGTTCAATTTGGGAAGCTGTTTTTCTGAAAGGATATAGATAAGCTAGAGGTTACAAAAACAGTGTGGGGTCTGCACTAAAAGTCATATGAGACCAAAAGGAACCAAGGGCATACACATAAGCTGGAGAGGAGAGACAGAAGGGCCACGGTAAAGAGTGTCAAATACCTAAAGGATATTAATGCACATGACATTGTAGAGAAGGATCATGATAAGAATGTCATCAAGAAATAGTGATTAAGGGAGGGGTAGGTGATGCATGGCATACTCTTCCAGAGAAAATAATGGATAAAGAAAAATGAAAAGCATCAAATACACACAAGAAACATGGTAGCAAGATGATGGGAATCAAGGACAGAGTTAACCTACATGAAGCAGCAGGTACATCTTAAAACAGCAATGGCACTATTTTGTGTTTCTAGAAGGTACTGGGGGGTAAGGGAACCTGAAGGACCATGGCTAAACTCAAACTTCAATGAGCACAAAAGGCTGGATTGGTCGCTTCTTCCAAGATGAATATATAATTGAGGCTGGATTTACTTTTTAGGTGCCCACAGGCAAAGGGAAGCACAGGGGGCTGTAGTAAAAGTTATGGTGAGAGGCATTTGCTGTCGAGTTACATGTGGGCATGGCTATCCACTGTGCATGAATCTTAACTGGGCACTAGATGAACTATTTTGTTCTTCATCTACTATCATTCACTATGTTTATAGGATATCCACAATGAATATGCATGAAATAGATTTGCATGCAATAGAGGTAGTGCATGAGAGTGATCCCAGGACCAGCTAGAGAAACTCTGATATATATATAATGCATGTAATATTTTTCTGTATTTTTTTTTGGTTGTACATCACCCCAAAATGAGTTTCTCCTAAATGTAAATAAGGAAATGTAGACCAGTTTACTATACATAGGTTTTATAAAGACTGCTGAGAAGATTGACTGTGAAATTATCCTTCTGGGCTATTTAAAACCCCTTTCGTTTTTGGATGTGAGTGGAGAAAATAGATCTGTATTGATCTTCTGCCGTCATGGTACTTTAATTCAACAGGTCAAACATGTAGATTTTGCCTTGATTTTCCCCACCAAACTTGAGTCCACGATCTGTAACCATTCTTCTAGACCATAAACAATCCACTGATGCACTGGATTCAGTTTCTTCAATTCTGTTTTGTTTACAGTGACATCATATAGCAACACTTTTGTTTTATCTCGTTTATTAAAAGTTTGGGGTTTCTTGCTCTTGCAATAGCACAAAAAAGTCTGGGTAAGGTGGGTCTTTACAACTAATTTAGATTTCAGATTATGATGTGGGATAAATACAGGGCCAGTATTTATGGTATTAGGTATTTTTGAGAGAGCCTTCCGTTTCTGTCAGGCTGAAGTGGCATGGAACTCTATGGCAAGAAACCTTTTTAATAATGTAGCTATCCAACTGTTCAACACATTCGAGTAAGATAGTATGATGGTAGATAAAGACCAAAATGACCCACTCTGCCCTGCAGAGATTTATCCACTTTAGGTTATGCTCACAAAAAATTACCATAAGAAACCAAACCTCCACTCCCCTGTCCTATAACCCTCTACTGACGTTTATGGTTCTAACTGCCATTTCATACAGGCTATAGTAATGCCTTTATAGACCTGCTGTTTTGAGGGCTGTAATCCATTTTTGAGAGATGATAATAAAGTCATTATGGAGAATAAACAAATGTTTTGATTGTCCGATTTAAGTACTTGTGTAGGATCTGAGCAATACAGAGTGGTCTTAAAATGAGAAGAGATGTAAATTTGCTTCTTTGAATAACAATCTACAAATTTAAGATATTTTGTATTATGGACTACAGTGAATTTAAAGATTAGTGATCAATTAAAGTCTGCCTTTTAATAAGCACAGTAGTTGCACTCAATCATACTAGGGTAATTTTATAACTAACTGCATTAATGAAAATTACATGTACACTTCTCATTCTACAGATGTGGAATTTTCCACGTCAAAGTACACAGATACTTTCAGTGTAAACATTAGTCCATGAAAATACTTACCCACATTTTGCCTAATTAGTGCTCATACTTTTTCTTAAAATACATGCATGTGTTTGAAAATCCAAATTAGGCATGTAGCTCAAGCCTTCCTCCCTTTATCCTATCCCCACGAATGCCTCCCCTTAAGTAGGTAATAATAGTATGTGAAAAATTACACTACACGTGTACTTTAGCCTGCATACAAGCTAGGTATTTTAATAAAAGCCCATTTCCATGATTAAAATATTGTTTTACTCAAATAAATGTCTTAAAAAATACCTTATGATTTACAATTTTTGTACATCAGTTGCACAATGTTCAGGAGACTGTCTCCCCCCCCCCCCCCCCTTATTTCTCTCCTATGCAGAATTCTATGTGGGGAACAGGTCTGCCCAGCGCAAGGATGACTACTGTGAATGCTAACCAATGCAGGCTTAGAGTGGAGGCTGCAGCACCAGTGCCAGCACATCAGCTAGAATCAAGAATCTGCAGCTGTGTGGACCCTGGAGAAGATTCATGTAGCTGCAGGTGCTAACTCACATGCATCTCTAAAGAATCAATAGCTGTGTGGGTCCAGGAAGATATGGCGGCAGCTCACGTGAGCCTGGACTGAAGAGGCTGCAGGCACAGTTGCTGCTTTGAAAGATGGAATCTAAGAGCACCAACTAGAGAGCGTGAAAGACTGAAAAAGTTGTAGGTCTTGCAGAAGAATTAGAAAAGAAAGCACAAGCTAAGAGGGAGTCAAGGACAATTTGCTGGGAAAAGGATGGATTGGGGAGAGCAAGAGAACTGAAGAAGTGAGCTTCAGTATGGGGGGAGGATCAGCATGAGCTAAGGGAGGATCAAGATTAAGATGATAAAGTGATGAGGGTGGTGAAAGTGAAAGAACTGGGAAAGAGGAAAGAAACGGCCATTAGGGATAGAAAGTTGGGGTGGGGGGATGGGAGAGACAAAGGGTTTACACTGGAAAGAGCAAGAGATAAAGGTATGACTCTCAGAGGAAGGAGATATTAAAGCCTATGAGGGGTTCAACCCAAGTGCGGAAAGGAGCACGGGGCAGCATAACCCTGTGGCTGGACCAGGGCTTATGATTAATTCTGCACAAAATGCTTAAAGTTATGCATCATTGTATTATAAAACGTATAATGCATTACAGAAAATTATTCTTAAAGATGTTATTTTAAAATAATATGCACAGAATTTCCACATTATTTTTTTGCAGAGACTTCCCCCAGAAGTAATTGGTGTAAGGTGTCACGTGAGATTATGAGCTTTATATAATGAAAATAATAATACTGTTGCCTATCAGTGACACCACAAGGTGTGCACTAGTGTACCTTCAAATCTGATCAGGAGTGCCATAGAATTCTATAGGAGCAATAGACCATTCTGTCACATGCAAGGAAGAACTTTTTAATTATTTTGTTGGATGTTGAGTACACTTTACTTTACATTGTATTATGGAATCTGTTAGTGCATGATTTTCCAACCTTTTTCAAGCCCAAGGCACACCTTGACCTCGTCTTCTCCAACAGCTCACCCTCAAACGTCTCCACCTTATCTGACCATCACCTGCTAACCTTTACCTTAACCACCCCTCCCCTTTCCATCTTGGTCTTGCCCTATTTCCACCAACAAGTTTAGGAATCTTCAAACTATCGACCCTTCAGCTCTCTCCACTGCTGTCTTCTCACTTTGTTCCTCATCTGAGTCCGTTGATGGGGCAATATCCTTTTATAACACATACCCTCCTCTGCTTTGGATGCACTTGCTCCTCCCATTCCAAGCCCTGTGAGGTGTACTGTACCTCAACCCTGGCTGTCCTTGACAACCCACTACCTACATTCCTGTGCCCGCTCAGCTGAGCAACTTTGGCTTAAATCACGTACCCTTGTTGACTACCTAACATTTCAAATTCATGCTAACCTCCTTCCAGTCGGCCATAGCACTCACCAAGTAAGAATACAAATGTCCATCTGACTCTCTTGCCTCTGATCCTCGCCATCTCTTTGCTATGCTCATCTCTCTCCTCAAGCTCCCTCCTCCCCCAATCTCTGCTTCATTGTCTGCCCAGACCTTGGCTGACTACTTCCATGACAAAGTCCAGAAGATTAGCCTTCAATTCTCTGCAGGATCACCTCCACCTATCTTCCCCCTCCTCAATCCCAAATCATTCCCTCACCTTCAGTCACACTTTCTTCATTTTCTGAGATCACGGAGGAGGAAAATGCAAATCTTCTCTCCTCCTTCAAACTATCTACTCCTCTAATCCTATTCCCACCCGTCTACTAAGATCTATCTTTTCGGCAGTGATCCCTTCCATCTGTCATATCCTTAACCCTATCGCTTTCCACTGCAACTGTTCCTGTGTTCTTCAAACATGCTGTGATTACACCTCTCCTCAAAAAGCCTTTACTAGATTGTACCTGTCCTTCCAGTTCTCAGCCTCTCTCTCTCCTCCCCTTTCCTTCAAAACTACTTGAACGAGTGGTTCGCTGCCGCTGTCTTGACTTTCTTTCCTCTTAGGTCCTTCTGGACCCACTGCAATCTGGCTTTCATAATCTACATTCCACAGAAACAGCTCTTCCCAAAGTCTCCAGTGACTTGTTCCTCGCCAAATCCAAAGGCCTCTATTCTCATCCTTCTTGACCTTTCTGCTGCCTTTGACACCATTAATCACCAGCTTCTCCTTGATACCCTGTCCTCACTTGGATTTAGGTGCTCTGTTTTGTCCTGGTTTTCTTCTTACCTCTCCTATCGAGCTTTTAGCGTACATTCTGGTGGATCCTCCTCTACTGCCATCCCGTTCGCTTTCACTTGGTTGTACCTCAGAGCTTTGTCTTGGGACCTCTCTTCTCTCTCTACACAGTCCTTTGGTGCATTTATTTCCTCCCATGGGTTTCAGTTCCATCTTTATGCTGATGATTCTCAGATCTACCTTTCTGTACCTGAAATCTCTTCTGCAATCCAGGCCTGGATCATTTCCTGCTTATCAGACATTGCTGCCTGGATGTCTCACCGCTGTCTGAAACTGAACATGGCCAAACTGATCTCCTTATCTTTGCCCCTTCCTTATTTCTGTGGATAATACTACAACTCCTCCCTG
The DNA here is from genome assembly GCA_033557465.1 of Ichthyophis bannanicus. Lineage (NCBI taxonomy): Eukaryota > Metazoa > Chordata > Amphibia > Gymnophiona > Ichthyophiidae > Ichthyophis > Ichthyophis bannanicus. The sequence continues at coordinate 128,093,863 of CM066049.1, forward strand.
TTTCCTCAGCTCGCAATCTTGGGATCATCTTTGACTCTATTCTTTTTCTCTACATACATCCAATAGCTAGCTAAAACCTGTTGCTTCTTTCTCTATAACATCAGCAAAATTTGTCCCATCCTTTCTGCATACACTACTAAGATCCTCATCCACTCATTAGTCACCTCACATTTTTGACTATTGTAACCTGCTCCTCACTAATCATTCTCTGAATCATCTTTCTCCCCTTCAATCTGTTCAAAACTCAGCTGCAAGGCTTATCTTCTGCCAGTGCAGCTATGCTCATGTAACCCCTCTTTTCAAGTCACTTCACTGGCTCCCTATCCATTTCTGCATCCTGTTCAAACTTCTCCTACTTACCTACAAGTGCATTCATTCCTCACTACCTTTCCTCTCTTATCTCACTCTATACTACTCTTCCATGGGAACTCCACTCCTCTGGCAGATCCCTTTTATCTGTGCCATTCTCTGCCACTGCCAACTCCAGTCTTCGTTCATTCCAACTTGCTGCTCCATATGCTTAAAACTACCCGAGTCAGTGAGTCAGGCTCCTTCTCTGGTCCTATTCAAATCAAGTCAAACTTCATCCAAACCATCAACAAGATAGTGCACTCCTCCCTAACCCAAGGGCACATGCCAAACCAACTGAAGCGCGCAACAATAAGACCTATCACGAAGAAATCTACACTCGACAAGAACAACCAGGCAGCATACAGACCCATCTCCAACATACCCTTCTTAGCAAAAATAATCGAAAAAACTGTACAGCACCAACTACAAGAACACAGACAACCACGCCCCCCTGGACAACAATCAACACGGGTTCCGCTTCAACCATGGGGTAGAAACACTTCTGATATACCTCTTCGACAGCGTCCTCAGACACATAGACAACACCAAGAAAGGCATCCTTATGATCTTCATAGACATCTCATCTGCATTTGACACAGTTGACCACAAGACTCTATTGGATAGACTGCAGAACATCGGTCTACAAGGTGCCACCCTGAATTGGTTCCACTCATACCTGACCGACAGACAGATACAGATCAAGGTAGGACACAACACATCCCGACCCATAAAAGTCAAACAAGGAGTGCCACAGGGATCAGCCCTGTCAGCTCTACTATTCAACCTATACATCCAACCAATATGTGACATCATGAAGGAGCACCACATACAATATACAATCTACGCAAATGACATCATGATCTACACACCCATCTCAGTCGACAACCCGGACTACTCCAATATAACAAACTGCCTCTCACAAATGACAAACTGGCTCCAAAGAAACAACCTATCAATAAACTACAGCAAGACGGAGGCACTTATCACGCGGAACCCTGACTTCATCCCCCCTCCCGACATCAAAATAAAAGATGCAATCATACCCATAAAGTCAGAAGTCAAGTACCTCGGAGTCATCTTGGACAAAGAGCTTAACCTCCAAGCACATACAGCCAAAATAATCAAGAGCGCATACTACAGAATGCGTCTCATCAGAAGACTCAAGCCCCTCCTCGACCCAGAGCACTTTCGTACTGTTTGCCAGGCACTAATAACCCCTCTACTTGACTTCTGCAATCCTATATACAGCGGGCTTCCAAAGCAGACACTAAGACCGCTTCAACTGGCCCAAAACACAGCGGCCCGCATTATATCTGGCACCACAAGACAAGATCACATCACACCCATACTGAAAGATCTGCATGGCTCCCAATCATCTCACGCATCAAATACAAAACTATCATAAACATATTAAAGATCAAACAACACTCCTCTGCCATAAGCCTACACACACTCATACAACCTGACACAAGCACACGACCAAGAAGAGACACCTCTAATCGGGTAAGCACCCCTAAAGACATCACCAAGACTTGCAAAGACACCGCACAACGAGCACTCTCCCTGGCTGCTCCGTCCATCTGGAACTCCCTCCCAGACGAGCTGAGACTAACCACTGAAATCAAGGACTTCAGAAAGCACCTGAAGACAACCCTGTTCATCGAACACTATGGCCTCACCCCTTAATCCAACTTTCAAGACAGAACTCCGGTCCTTCCCACCCCATAAGACTGTATATAAGATTGTATAATAGCTCACTATGTATTATAGCGCACCATGTAGAAACTACTACTCTAATCTATTCCCCTACACCTACACACCACTCTATCCACTGCATGTAAACACTTACCCTCCCCCTGATTGTTTGCCGTGGAAACCACCTTGATTGAATGATAAGGCGGTATATAAATAACATTAAATAAATAAATAAAATAAGTCTAAAAACCCACCTCTGAGGCTGCTTTTGGATCCTGATGCCCTTCACTCTCTCATTCACTACTTATGTGTATCTTACCATACTTTAGCCCCAATTTTGTGATTTTTTTCATCTTGATTAGATTGTAAGCTCTGATGAGAAGGGACTGTGTCTTACATCTTTATGTACAGCACGGTGTATGCCTTGTACCGCTATAGAAATGATTAGCAGTAGTATGTAGTACCTAAATTTCCAAAAAGAAAAAAGTGTGTGACACACCTGCCTCCATGCAGCAGGAAGTGTGGACATGAGGGGGCTCATGGCCAAAAGAACTATAGAGAAGCTATGAAAGCCCCCACAAGGGGCTGGGAGGGGGATAGAGAAATAAGTAGCATGTGTGTACACCCGCATGACACCTATTAATTCTCAAACTCTGAGGCTCATGCTGTATCTAGGAAGAAGCAAGGCATATGTGATTATGCCTGCTCAGAAAGAAACCTCTGTGCATTTAAGAGTAACTATAGCTGTGTCGATGCTGAGAGCAGAGACAAGGTGCTGGTCTGGGTCTATGCATTCATCTCCCTCGACTGAAAATACAGCTCATAACTACGCTACAGTCAAAGCCCAACCATTTGGCAAACTAGATGGGCGCCTAGGTTGTCAACTTCCAGGGCAAGAGCAGGGCATTCCAAGCTAAACTAGATTCTGACAGCCGGAGGACATAAAGCTTAAGATTTGCCAATACCTTGAACCAACTCTGGGGCTGCCCTATCAGCAAAATTAGCAGATCGTGTGTCAACTGCATTAAAAAACGCTCTGATGCAGTCACAAAGCTTGATTCTTCACAACAACCTTTTAAATAAAACATTTGACTTAACGTAAGAGCTGTCTGGCAAAGTGCAATGTTTTAAATCTTTGTTTGGTTTGTGATATGCTCTAAATGTAGAATGGTACAGCAAAACTTTACCTTCCCATTTCTTCTCTCATTTTCATAGGGGCAAGATTAGATAACCCTCCAGGCAAAGACCTTCCTTCCATGAGACCGAGCCACCCGGCTCAGGGCTCTGGCCCTGGACGTACAGCGCCATCCTTTTCATCCTTTTCATTTTCATCCTCTGGCTTAACTGCCAGCTCATTTGAGATCTTCTGTGTGTGCTGCTATATTCAAGCATCTGTACAAGTGACGGTTCTTATGCAACGTGTACTATGCATTACTAATGAAATCAAAGACTGCAATATCTAAACAGACAAAATTTTCAGAATAAAAGCATCCTGCAAAGCTTCCTTTGTCTACAAAGCAAGTCTTGAGGTCACCAAACAAGTAGATAAGGCAATGACAAAACTGGGGCAATGCATGGGTGCACAGGGAGACAAATGATCAGTGGGAAGAGGATGTGATAATGCCTCTCTTTGTAAAGAGTAGTTACTCACCTGTAACAGGTGTTCTCCAGGAGCAGCAGGAATCAGTCCTCACATATGGGTGACGACAGCGCTGACGGAGCCCCCGTGCGAAACATTTCCCCAGCTTTCCAAGAAAGCCTTTGGGAATGCAGCACGCCTGCGCGGTCCCCTTCCTGCCCAAGGGTGCCATCTTGCTCAGTCTGATGACATAGCTAAAAGGCAGCAAAAATCAAAATAAAGTATATGACTGCAACTCCAGGGGAGGAGGGAGAGTCGTGAGGACTGATTCCTGCTGCTCCTGGAGAACACCTGTTACGGGTGAGTAACTACGCTTTCTCCAGGACCAAGCAGGAAGTCAGTCCTCACATATGGGACTCCCCAGCTCTAGGCTACCGGGAACCCAAAACTGAAAAAATGGCTCCCTCTCAAGAGCCTCCGCATCTGTGATAAGAATATCCTCGGAGAACGCCCCCGTACGGTAGCCCAACACAAGGGCCGGAGGGTAGGAGGTGCCTAAACCTCAAAGAGATTACGGAGTACCGCCTGTCAGAAAGCACTCTCCCTTCGGGACTCTCTCTCGAGGCAGTAGTGGGCTGCAAAAATCTGGCTTGAAGACCAAGTAGTGGCCCGGCAGATTCTGCCAATGGAACAGAGCGAAGATGAGCTACTGACGCAGCTTTCACCCTGACACGGTGGGCTGTGACTCAACCCTGCAAGGGAAGGTCAGCTACCTTGTACGCCCAGGCGATACAATCTGCTACCCAAGTGGACAACGTACGCTTGGAGACAGGTAACCCCAATTTATTAGGGTCAAAGGAGATGAAGAGCTGAGTAGCCCTTCGATGCCCCCGCGTACGTTCAATGTAAAAAGACAACGCCCTCTTACAGTCCAGAGTATGCAAAACTGTCTCAGCCCGGCTGGTATGCGGCCTGGGAAAGAATGTCGGAAGAACCACCTCCTGGAGGTGGAAAGAGGATACAGCTTTTGGAAGGAACTTCAGATGAGTCCGAAGGACCACCCTGTTCCTATAGAACCGTGTGTACGGTCTATCAGAAACCAGAGCTTGTAGTTCACTCACACGTCTGGCCGAGGTAAGAGCTACCAGGAAGAGCGCCTTCCAAGAAAGGAAGTGTAAATGGCAAGTAGCCATCGGCTCAAACGGTGGGCGAGTAAGTTGTTGCAAGACCACGTTCAAATCCCACTCAGTGACAGGTGGACGAATCTGAGGCTTGAGCAAAAGCAGGCCTCTGAGGAAGCGGGACACCAAGGGGTGAAATAACAAGACTGTCCCTCCACCGGTGAGTGGTGTGCTGAAAGAGCACTGAGGTGGACCCGAACAGAGTTGCACTTAAGGCCTAGGTCTGACAGGTGAAGTAGGTATTGTAGCACTACTGGCACAAAGCAGGAGAAAGGATCTTCATTGTACTGAGCACACCACACTGAGAACCTGCGCCACTTGAGTGCGCATAGGACTTTCTGGTGGATTGCCTCCTCGAGGCCAAGACCACCTCCTCAACTTCCCTAGGTAGACGTAAGGGAGCTAGCACTATCCTTTCAGAAGCCAGGCCATCAGATTGAGGGATCTGAGATTGGGGTGCAGAAGGGAACCCTGATCCTGAGACAGGAGATCGGGTTGCAACCCCAGAGGGAATGGAGTTTCCACTGCCAACTGCAGAAGTGGAAACCCACGGCTGCCTCGGCCATCTGGGGGCTACCAGAATGACCGAAGCCTTTTCCCGTAGAATCTTGAACAGAGTTTGGGCCACCAGGGGCGTGGGAGGAAACGCATACAGGAGGCCCGTAGACCAAGAGATCAGAAACGCATCTGCTGCCATTCTCAGGGAATGCGGCTGTCTGGAGGAAAACCTGGGCAGCTGAAGGTTCAGTGGACCTGCAAAGAGATCAATGGATGGAAGCCCCCATCATAGAAAGATCTGCTGGACCACTAGTGGATTCAACTGCCATTCGTGAGGCTGAAGAATCCTGCTTAGTTTGTCTGTCAAGAGGTTCACCTGACCAGGTAGATAAACTGCTTTGAGAAACATGCCTTCTTTGACTGCAAAGGAGCAAGGGGCCTGCGCCTCTTGACAAAGGAGTCTGGACCCTGTGCCCCCTTGCTTGTTCACATAGAACACTGCTACCTGATTGTCTGTCTGAACTAAGACAGACTGCTGAGAGAGGGCATGAGAAAAAGTCTGTAGAGCCAAGCAGATTGCCCGCAACTATAAATGATTGATCTGCTGTGTGGCCTCCTGAGGAGACCAGAGGCCCTGAGTGCACCTGCCCTGGCAATGTGCACCCCAGCCCTTCAAGGAAGCATCGGTCGTCAGCACCCTTGTGTGTGCTAGGGCCTGAAAGGGTACCTCTCTGAGAAGGTTTTGGAGATGTAGCCACCACTGTAAGGAGTCCAAGAGTGGTTTGGACACCTTTACTCTGTCTCGGAGGTCGACTGTGGCTTGCGCCCACTGAGCTGTGAGGCACCACTGAGCCACCCGCAAGTGCAGATGGGCATTCGGGGTCACATGTACCATGGATGCCATGCGACCCAGGAGCTGCAGGAAGTGTCTGGCGGAGACTTGATAACTGCCTTGGAACTGGCTGGCCAAGTCCATCAGCTTGTGGGCCCTGTCCTCAGGCAAGTAAGCTCTTGCCTGCAGGGTGTCTAATTTTGCCCCTATGAACTCTAGATTCTGTGGGGGAGCAAAGTGGACTTTGCGTAGTTTATGACAAAGCCCAGATGCTGAAGAAGAGAGACAGTGTGAAGAGTGGCTTGTCTGGCCTCCTGGAGAGACTGACCCCTGATGAGCCAGTCGTCCAGGTAGGGGAAGACAAAGATTCACGGATTTCTGAGATAGGCCACCACCACTGCCAGGCATTTGGTGAAAACCCTGGGGGCAGAAGTTAGGCCAAAGGGAAGTACTCTGTACTGAAAATGGTTTCCTCCCACCACAAATCTGAGATATTATCTGTGGTCTGGATGGATGAGAATGTGGGTATAAGCATCCTTTAGGTCTAAGGAGCATAGACAATCTCCCTGCTGGAGGTAGGGCGGCAGTATCCCAAGAGTAAGCATCTTGAACTTTTCCCTCTCCAGAAACTTGTTTAGGTTTCGAAAGTCTAGGATAGGCCGGAGGCCTCCTGTCCTTTTTGGTAAGAGAAAGTACCTGGAGTAGAAGCCTCGCCCTTCCAGGTGGTGAGGCACCGGTTCCACCGCCTGTTCCTTTAGACGACTTGCCAGCTCCTGAAGGAGGAGGTTTCTGTGCAGAGGGAGTCTTGGAGGCTCCCCTGGAAAGTAGGAGGGGGGTATCTGGTGGAAGTGGACTATGCTGAGGACCCAGGTATCCCCTTTGATGGCTGGCCACCTGTAGGCATACAGGGTCAGCCGACCTCCTGTGCTAAGTGGAGCCAACTGTGGAGACGAGGCTATGCTGTGGGAGTCAAAACCCCACTCCTGCTGTGCAGGAGCCAGAGCTGGCGGCTTGGGGGTCTTCTGCCTACGGGGCCCATGCCCCTGCCCCTTGGCCTGCTGGCCCTGTTGGGGAACTGGAGAGGCCTGATATTGAGGGTAGGATTTGTAGGCAGCACCCTTTCTCGGGGAAAAAGGGCTTCTTCCCCGAGCCCTTCTTTTTCTGAGAAGGGGCAGAAGTCTTCCTGGACAGCCTTGTCCTGGTGAGAGTCTCAGTCTCGATTTCCGCAGCCTTTTCAGTCATGGGCTTACCAAAGAGGTTTTCACTTCGGCAAAGGACATCGATCAACTTGTCCTGCACCCACGGCTCCAGGTCTGATGGACTGTAGCCAGCCCTGACGGCGTGCACCGATGCCGGCTGCGGCTACCCGGGCCGAAGACTCAAAGCCATCATAGGCTGCTCGAGAGATAAACTTCGAGCATTCTTGAATCCCTGTTGACAAAGCCTTGAACCTCTGCAAAGGTTCCTCGGAGAGGCCAGTTGAGAACCCGGCAATCTCCTTTGCCAGGTCTCGTATGTACATGCCCATGTACAACTGGTAGGTCTGGACACGGCAAGACAGCATAGAGCCCTGGAAGCACTTTCTACTGAGGGCATCCAGGTTCTGGGCCTCCTGGCCGGGGGGCACCAAGGAGTGCATCTTATGACTCTTCAGACGGTGCATGGCCGATTCAACACCATGGAGTGATGCAGTAGCTGTGCCTTTTGGAATCCAGGGCTCCTACAGACTCGATAAATGGAATTGACCCATTTGCTAAGAACCGGCGTCGAGGCCGGTGCCTCCCACATACAGAAGAGCAGCCGTTCCAGCATCCGAGGAATCGGTACAGTAAAGGCTTCCTTCAGAGGAAAGTCATACTGGAGGGCACTGAGCTCTTCGACTCTTCGGCTCCTCCTCGGCGTCCGCAGGGAAGGCCAAGGCCTTGGCCATGTCCCTCACGAAGTCCGAGAACCGGGTATCCTCCGGGGAGGGGGGACTGTCTCCGAGGCTTGGACGCCAGTGAGTCCGAAAGGACGTACCGGGTCCAGAAGGTGTCCAGGGACTCCTTGTCCTCCGTCTTCCACTCCGACTCCTCTCAGGAGGAATTGAGCGGCTCCGGCCACGTGGGCCTCGGTGCCACTCACCCCAACGCCGAGGGTATCAGCATCGGCGACCTCGGCCCCGCACGGGAGGTTGAGGGGGACCTTGACCAAGGATCGACTCAAGACTTCGACTCGAGGATCGGCTCGGTCTCCGGGGTCGACTTAGACGTCGAGGTCCTGGTGGTCGGGGAAGATGTACCGGTCAGACCGGTGATCAGCTCCTGCTGCTGTTCCATGAAAGCAGCCAAGCTGCTCTTTAAGGCCGTCAACCTGAGTCCAAGCTCAGGAGAATCAGCAGCCCCGACTTGGGCCCCAACGGCGTCGGGCCTAACGTTGGCTTCCCCGGAGGAGAGTCTACGAGGACAACTGCACTTACGTGACTTGGGGACTCTGGCTCCACACAAGGTAGCTTGAAAGGCCTCTCTGACTCCGAGAGCCCGGAGCGGCGGTCAAGGCTACGCGACCTGGCCCTTGAGGAACCAGGAGCCTCCACCGACGCCGCTGTCATGAGCTTTTTCTTCCTTCGGTGCTCCCGGGGAGACTCCCTTTCAGAGGAACCCCGACGGCGCTCGGGGTCGGACTCCCGAGATGTCAAGGCCTCTGACGAAGTCCGGGCCCAGCCGGATGCGGAGTCAGAGAAAATTCTCTCACGTTGATGCTGACGGCTCCAAAGCGCCTTCGATGACATTTTGCCGCACGGGCCACAGGGTCATGGTCGGGCCCGAGGCATCAGTCATGTGTGTCGGTGAGAGACATAAGTTTCTTGCACCGATCACACTTTTTGAACTCGCTGACAGCCATCGGGGGGAAAAAGGGCCCCTGCAAGGTCAAAAGATCGGGCTGCCAGTGAAAACACAAAAAAAGCGATCACACTAGTCACGAAGGACAAAAAACGAAAATCACAACGCCGGACTCGATACCAGTGTACCGAGCCCAGGCGGGAAGGGGAACCGGCGTTGAACCGGATAAGACAACGCGAAAATCGCAGAAAAAAATCAACTTTTCCCGGGTGACACGAACTCACGTCCGTCAGGCTCCGCGGAAAAAAGAAGACTGAGCAAGATGGCACCCTTGGGTGGGACGGGGACCGCGCAGGCGCGCTTCATTCCCAAAGGCTTTCTTTGAAAGCTGGGGAAATGCTCCGCACGGGGGCTCCGTCGGCGCCAACGTCACCCATATGTGAGGACTGACTTCCTGCTTGGTCCTGGAGAATGAGACTGCACCTTTAAAAGTTATGAACTGAATGTAGATGGTCCAATGTTTGTTTGTTTGTTTTTTTTTAAGTGCCATCAAGTCAGTGTTGACTCATAGCGACCCAGCTACCTCTGGGTTTTCTTGGCAATGTATCACCGGAAGTAGATTGCCAGCCTTTTCTTCCGAGGCAAAGGAGGGTAAAGTGACTTGCCCAAAGTCACAAGGAGTGCCAGTGGGAATCGAACCCTTGATCTTCTGGGTACTAGGCAGTTGCTCTAACCACTAGGCTACTCCTCCACTCCTCCAATGGTCTTTATCAAAGCATAAAGAGACAAAGATGGGAGATATGCTAGAGGCATGTAAATGCTTCTAAGGTATAAATGCACGGAAGGTGGGCCTCTTTCAAAGGAAAAGAGGCTTGGAAATGAAGAGTCACTGGATAAGGGTAAAAGAGGTAAGACTCAAGAGTAATGTATGAAAATATGTCTTTATAGGAAAAGGGTAGTAAATGCATGGAACAGCTTCCCAGAGATGGTGCTGGAGGCCAAGCCATTATTAGAATTCAAGAAAGCATAGGACATGCACAGAGTATCTCTGAGGCATTCTAGGAACTGGGCTATTGATATGGATGGGCAGACTGGACAGGCTGTGTAGTCTTTCCTGCTGTGTCACTTTCAGATGCATGGGTCCTGTTGCTCAGTAGGCCCTGATCATTACCAATTCAACTCTGGCAAAACGCCATGCTGTTTTCAACTATGATATATTTACTGAAGTATTTCCAGTTCTAAAACAATTATCTTATTTGAACTAATCAGCTAAATATATACTATAAAAATGGCTATGTTGTGAAGTAGTATCACTCTAAAAGCAGGCTTGTGTTTACAAGCTATACTGGAAAACAATTAACCCAAAGCAGGCTTGTGTTTACAAGCTATACTGGAAAACAATTAACTCAAAGCTAGCAATACTGACATTGTAAAAATGTAAATACAGCTACTCTTTGGACAAACTGCACACAAGACACTATTAATGTCTTAAATGCAATATAGGAAGCAGTGTAGGAAATGTTTTTTGGTTTGAAAAGCTGAAAATGCTATTATAAAAGAGGTATGGTTCCCCCTCCCTCCACTGTTCAAATTAAGAACATAGGGACAAAAAAAATTGCCATATTCAGATCACAGGTTCATCAAGCTCTGTATTCTGTTTCCAACAGGGACTAATTCAAGTCACAAGTAAAGCACAGCTACTCAACTGTAACAAGTGTTCTCCAAGGACAGCAGGAATCAGTCCTCATATAGGTGACATCGGTGCCGACAGAGTCCTCGCAGAAGCATCCCCTCAGTTTTCAAAGAAAGCCTTTGGGAGATGCCACCACACATGCATGGTCCCCCTCACGCCCAAGGATGCCATCTTACTCAGTCAGGTGACATAGCTAAAAGATGTATCCAGTACCTGTTTGTAGTGATTGTAAACTGCTCTGATGCCCTTCAGCCTGTGCGGTATATAAAAAAATTACATTACCATATTTTATTTTTTGCAGTCTTTAAGAGGCAACTCCAAGGGGAGGGGGGAGGGTTGTGATGACTTTCCTGCTGTCCCCGGAGAACACCTGTTACAGATGAGTAACTGCACTTTCTCCGGGAACAAGCAGGAAGTCAATCCTCACATATGGGATCCCTAGCTACAGGCTACCACAAGCCTATAGGAAAAAAACATGGTCGCCCTCAAGGAGAGCAGTGAGCAGCAGCAATTGAGTCCGCAGATACAGATGGCAATAGGACCCATGTGTCCTATGGAAAACAGCACTCCGGTAGTCTGAACACAGAAGGGGCGGAGGCTAGGAGTTGCCTAGACCCTGAAAAGATTATGGAGCACAGCCTGGCCAAAGGCACTGTCCCATCAGGACTCCCTCTCCAGGCAATAATGAGCTGTGAAGGTATGGACGGAAGACCAGGTAGAAGCACGGCAGATGTTCATCATCGGAACGGAGTGCAGGTTTGCCACAGAGGCCGCCACAGCCCTGACAATGTGCCATGACCCATCCATTCAGCGAGAGCCCTGCCTGTTCATAGGAAAGGTTGATACAGTCCGCCACTGAGGTAGATAGCGTACACTTGGGTCACAGCTTCCCCCAGCCTACTAGGGTCATACGAGACAAAAAGCTGAGCAGCTTTATGGTGGCCCTAGGTACGTTGAATGTAGAAGGACAGGGCCCTCTTACAGTCCAAGGTGTGGAGGACAGTCTCTACCCTACTGGCATGAGGCCTCGAGAAGAAGGTGGGGAGCACCATCTCCTGGTTGAGGTGAAAAGGCGATACCACCTTCGGAAGGAATTTGGAGTGTGCGCGGAGCACAACCCTGTTCTTGTAGAACCTGGTGTAAGGCACCTCTACCACCAAGGCTTGGAGCTCGCCGACCTTGCGAGCAGAGGTGAGCGCAACCAGAAACACCACCTTCCACGAAAGGTATTGCAGGTGGCAGGTAGCCAGGGGCTCAAAAGGAGGGCAAGTAAGTTGCGCCAGTATGACACTGAGGTCTCACTCGGTCGCTGGAGGGCACACCAGAGGTTTCGATAAAAGTAGTCCCCTCATGAAGCTAGTCATCAACAGCTGGACCGAGAGGGGTTTGCCATCCACCGGATAGTGATGTGCCACTAAGGGATTGAGGGGCACTCAGAGTTCAATTTGAGTCCGGAGTGCGAGAGATGGAGAAGGTACTGCAGGACCAGTTGCACTAGACAGGAGAATGGGATAGTCCTGTGCTTTGTGCACCAGACTGAAAATCTGCGCCACTTGAAGGTGTATGCTTGCCTGGTGGAGGACTTATGGGAAGCCAGCAGGATCTTCTCCACTTACTCCGAGAGGTTGAAAGGGGCTAGGATTACTCTTTCAGCAGCCACACTGTCAGTAACAGCTATCCCAGATTGGGGTGGAAGAGAGAGCCAGCCCCCCCCCTCCTGGGACAGGAGCCGGGAAATGTGATATGCATCTGCCGCCACCCAGAAAGTGTGGGCTTGCCGAGAGCAGAAGCGGGCAACTGGCAGTTGTCCAGGCTGGCAAACAGGTCTATCCATGGTTCCCCCTAGAGGTGTAAAAGCCGACTGGCCACTCTGGGGTCCAGCTGCCACTCGTGCGGCTGGAGGTTCCTACTGAATCTGTCAGCCAGTGCGTTGTCCTGGATTGGCAGATATACAGCCCATAAGAATATGCCCTGATGGAATGCGTAGGAGCAGAGGGCGTGGGACCCCGTGCCCCCGCTTGTTCATATAGAACATCAACACCTGGTTGTCTGTTTGGACCAACACTGTTTGGCGACATTGGCAGAAAAAAAAAGCTTGGAGGGCTAGGTGTATCGCCTGTAATTCCAGAAGGTTGATCTGTTGGGTTGCTCTTGCTTTATGACCAGCTGCCCTGGGTGCAGAGTTTCTCGCTCCCCAGCAGTGAGGCATCTTTCATGAGGGCTCTTACGGGGCAGAGTCTGGAAGGGTATCCCTGCCTTGAGGTGCTGGGAATTTTGTCACCAGGTCAGGGATTCCGCCAACTGGCGGGACACTACAATTCTGTCACGGAGACAGCCTGTGGCCTGCATCCACGGGTCCTGAAGGAAACACTGTGCGGCCCCTCATGTGGAGGTGGGCATTTGGGGTGACATGGACCGTGAAGGCCATGTGTCCAAGTACGTGCAGCAGGAGCCGAGCAGACACCAAACACTTCCCACTGATCATTTGTCTCCCTGTGCACCCATGCATTGCCCCAGTTTTGTCATTGCCTTATCTACTTGTTTGGTGACCTCAAGACTTGCTTTGTAGACAAAGGAAGCTTTGCAGGATGCTTTTATTCTGAAAATTTTGTCTGTTTAGATATTGCAGTCTTTGATTTCATTAGTAATGCATAGTACACGTTGCATAAGAACCGTCACTTGTACAGATGCTTGAATATAGCAGCACACACAGAAGATCTCAAATGAGCTGGCAGTTAAGCCAGAGGATGAAAATGAAAAGGATGAAAAGGATGGCGCTGTATGTCCATGGCCAGAGCCCTGAGCCGGGTGGCTCGGTCTCATGGAAGGAAGGTCTTTGCCTGGAGGGTTATCTAATCTTGCCCCTATGAACTCCAGACACTGTCTGGAGGAGGTGAGACTTGGGGTAGTTTATTACAAACCCCAGATTTTGCAGGACCTGGATGGTACGTGCGGTTGCCTGATGCATTCCTGAGACCGTGCCTCCCTTTATAAGCCAATCGTCCAGGTAGGGGAAGACACCCCCTGAAGGAGGAGGAAGGCAGCCATGACTGCCAGGCACTTAGTGAAACCCTTGGGGCGGAAGCCAAGCCGAAGGGCAGCACCCTGTACTGGTAATGGCTGCCCACACCATGAACCTCAGGGTACTAAGAACATAAGAACATAAGATATACCATACTGGGTCAGACCAAGGTCCATCAAGCCCAGTATCCTGTTTCCAACAGTGGCCAATCTAGGTCATATGTACCTAGTAGTTTCCCCAAAAGACACAGGTTCCACAATGCTTGTACTGGGGTCAAGCATTGATATCCTGGGTCCCTTCTTAATAATGGTTTATGAACCTTTCCTCCAGGAACTTGTCCAAACCTTTTTTAAACCCAGCAACACTAACAGCCTTTACCACATCCTCCGGTAACAAATTCCAGAGTTTGATTACACGTTGAGTGAAAAAATATTTTCTTTTATTTGTCTTAAATAGTTTTACCCTGTAGCTTCATTGCATGTCCCCTAGTCTTTCTATATTCTGATAACGTAAACAATCGATCTACGTTTACCCGTTCCACTCCGTTCATTAATTTATAGACTTCTATCATATCTCCCCTCAGCCGTCTCTTTTCCAGGTTAAAGAGCCCTAACCTTTTTAGCCTTTCTTCATAGGAGTATCCTTCCATCCCCTTTACTATTTTGGTGGCTCTTCTCTGAACCTTTTCTAATAACGCTATATCCTTTGTAAGATACGGCGACCAGAATTGCACACAATATTCAAGGTGCAGTCTCACCATGGAACGATACAGAGGCCTGTGATTGGGGTGAATGAGGATGTGTGTGTAGGCATCCTTCAGATCCAAGGAGCATAGCTAATCTCTCGGCTGGAGGTAAGGCAGCAATGTTCCAAGGGAGAGCATCTTGAACTTCTCCCTCAACAGGAATCTGTTCAGATTGCGCAAGCTGAGGATGGGCCTTAGGCCCCCTGTTCTTTTTGGTACAAGGAAGTACCTGGAGTAGAACCCTTGCCCCCGAGATGGTGGGGAACTGGTTCTACCGTTCTGTCTTTGAGAAGACCTGCCAGTTCCTTCAGTAGTCTGGTGAAGGGGAGACCTGGGAAGCTCTTCCAGAAAAAAAGGGGGAGGTGTCTGGGTCAGGTAGAGGAGGTAGCCCTCCTTGACCACTTGGAATACCCAAGAATCGGTGGTGATGGCTGATTACTTTTGGGCATAGTGAATGAGACATCCCCCTGTGGGTTGCTGACCTCCTTGGGGTGGAGAGGCTTATGCACAAGGAGTCAAAGCTCCCCTCTAGCTGGGGCCAATGCCTGGGGCTTGGGAGTCTTCTGCTTACAGGGGCCATGCCCGTGTCCCTTGGCCTGCTGACCCTACTGGGGAGCCGGAGAGGCCTGAAAAGGTGGGTAGTTTCTGTAAGCAGCCCCTTTCCTCGGGGAGGACGACTTTTTACCCAAGCCCTTCTGTCAGGAAGCGGCAGCAATCTTTCTAGAAAGCCTAGTCCTCATCATGAACTCTGAGTCTCCAGCTCAGCAGCCTTGTCGATCATGGGTTTGCCAAAGAGTTTCTCTCCTTAGCATGAGATGTCGACCAACTTGTCCTGAACCCATTGTTCGAGGTCAGATGACTGTAGCCAAGCCTGGTGTTGGGCACCGATGCTGCTGCCGCTATTTGAGCCGCCGATTCAAAGTCGTCATAGGCTGCCAGAGACAAACGTGGAGCACTCACGGACAGCTTTGGCCAGGTTCTTAAACCGTTGCAGGGGTTCATTGGAGAGACCAGCTGAGAACCCGGCGAGTCCCTTTGTCAGGTCTCCCAGGTACATGCCGCCCATGTACAGCTGGTATGTCTGAATCCAGCCGATGAGCATCAAGCCCTGGTAGCACTTTCTGCTGAGGTTGTCCAGGGGTGCATGCCTCCCTGCCGGGGAGCACCAAGGAGCACATCTTCTGACTCTTCAGGCGACGCATGGCCGACTCCACCACCATGGACTTGTGCAGTAGTTGTGACGTCTGGAAGCCAGAGCTCTGGCAGACTCGATACATAAAGTTGAACAGCTTTCTCACCTCTGGCACCGATGCCGGTGTCTCCCACATAAGGAGCATTAGCCGTTCCACGATTGGAGGGATAGGCATCGTAAGCGATTCCTTCAGAGGGGCCTCGTATTGGAGGATTACTAGCTCCTCCATCCGAGGGTTGTCCTCCGATTATGTCGGGAACACTAGGGCCTTGGATATGTCTCTGACAAAGTCGAGAAATGCCATGTCCTTGGGTGGGGACCGATGCCGGGGCTCCGAGGGAGAGGAGTCCGAGGGGACGTAGCAGTGGCGATAGGTGTCCGGCAACTCCTCATCTTGTGTTTCCCAATCAGAGTAGTCCATCGAGGACTCGAGGGAAGGATGGCTCGCGGGCTCCGAGGCTGATCCCCACACGCAGCCCCTCTGAGGCCGCATGGCCAATGCCAAGCACACTGGCTGGGGAAGATCTTGGCCCCGTGGAATGGGAGCCAAATCGAGACCTTGGCCGAGGATCAACTTGAGGCCAAAGGACCTCAAGGATTGGCTCAGCCTCCAGGGACGTCCTCGATGTTGAGGGCCTAGTGGTCTGGGCGAAGGAACCGGTGATACCGGACAACAGCACCTGCTGCTGGTACATGAAGGCAGAGAAGCTGTGCTCCAGGGCCACCATTCTGGACTCCAAGCCAGAAGGCTCCGCAGCCATCGGCGCAGACACCCAGGGAGTCCTCGACCAGGATGGTGTCAGGCAACCAAGGCCGACCAGAGGTAAAGTCCTTCCGGGGGACCTTTGCAGGTCACTCCTCTGATCCCTCAGACAAGCATCTAGGACTGCGGGTCCTGGATTTGGATTTGCCAGGCCCATCTGAGCAACCCGGGGGGGGGGGGGGGGGTCAGTTGGGGTCCGTAAGGCTACCCCGAAATTTTGCGGTTTCGGAGGAGGCCTGGGCCTTTGGAGGTACCGGGGACTCCAGGAAAAACTTACTGTGCTGCTGCTGGCAGCTCTTGAGGGCCTTGGTGGACATCATCTTACAGACTGCATGTTGTGGGGTCGTGGTCCAGGTCCCAGGCAGCGAAGGCAGCAATTGTGTGTGTCGGTTAGGGACATTATTTTGGTACACCGACTTTTTATAACCACTGGTAGCCATGGGAGAAAAAAAAAAAAAGTATCCCAGCGAGGTCGAAACCCAGGTGCTGCCATTTGGAAAAAGAAGGGCGCGAAGGTGCCAGAAAGGGGGGGGGGGGAGACTATGAGCCCGAGACGATGCCGGGGCAGTGGGCTTGGGTGGCAGGAAGAGGACTGGTGCACTACCGGAGGAGAGTATGAAAACTCAGGTCAAGAAAATCAACTTTTTCCAGGGGAAGAGCAGACAGATGCCTGAAGGGCTCTGTGGAAAAAAAGAACAAGATAGCACCCTTAGTCGGGAAGGGGACCCCGCATGCATGGTGGCATCTCCCAAAGGCTTTCTTTGAAAGCGGGGGGGATACTTCTGCAAGGGGTCCGTCGGCACCGGCATCACCCATATGTGAGGACCGACTTCCTGCTTGTTCTCAGAAAACTGGCATATCCCAAGGGTAGCCAGATCCCGTGCTGCTTATCCTCAGAGATAAGCAGTGGCTTTCTTTATGTCTACTTTTAACGGTATGCTAACTGCTTTTATCACATCCTCTAGCAACAAATTCCGAAGCTTAATTATGCAGGGAGAAAAAGTGTAGTTACTTGTAACAGGTGATCTCCGGGAACAGCAGGAATCAGTCTTCACATATGGGTGACGTTGGTATTGACAGAGCAGCACGAGAATTTTCCCCAGTGTCCAATAGGAAAGCCTTCTGGAGCAGTCCACTACGCCTGCACATTTGCCTTCCCAAATTTTATCCTCAGTTGAGTTTGTAGCTGACAGAAAGAGGAAAAAATAAAAGCCAGCCTACAACTCCTAGAGGAGGAGGGTGGGTTGTGAAGACTGATTCCTGCTGCCCCCAGAGATCACCTGTTACCAGTGAGTAACTACACTATCTCCAGGAACAAGCAGGAATGCAGTCTTCACATATGGGACTTACTAGCTACCAGGTACCAGACTGGCATGAAGGAGAGCAGTGTGATTCCTGAGGCTAAAGCAAAGAGTCGAAGAGTGTGGACACAATGTGGTCCAGTAGACTTGATTCCAGTCTGCTATACACCCTCTAATGGAAGTCTGTTCTCTTGTAGAAGTCCAGGATGGAGGGTAGGAGTTGAGTTTAAGTCCCAAAAAGGTGGAGTACAGCTTGTCCAGACAGTAATGTGCAGCAAAAGTATGAATGGAGGACCGGACAGCTGCCCAATAGATCTCCTCAATGGATAGTGAACGGAGATTGGCTACGAGGTTGCCATAGCCAGCACAGTATGAGCAGTGACGTGACCCTCTAGAGAAGAGTCCTGCTTGTGTATAAGCAAAAAATATATAGTCTATTATCCATATGGATAGAGTCTGCTTTGTCACTGGTAGACCAAGGTGACTTGGATCAAAGGAAATGAAACTGTAATTAGTTTCAGAACTGTACAAAATTGTTTATAGTTACATGTATTTTGTTACTAGTTTAATTACACAGGTACACTACCAAAAATCTGCCTCCAGTTTTGCAACTGATTCCTATAGATTTTGGGGTGCTGAATCCAGGAAAAATAGCCAAAATGTTCCATCACGTCACGTTTTCTTGCAAAATTAGATTTCTTACCCATATAAGGAATGTTCACATAATTTCTTTTTAGCCGACTGCAGTTTATTTTCTTGGCCCAAAATAGAGGTTGTAATGGTTAACTAACTAGAAACACTCCCTCATGATATTTTAGAGTGTTTTGTATTCATTTTATACATTAACAGGACAATTGGGAGGCGGGGGGCTAAATCCAGTACTCGTGCTGGCGCATGTTCTTTCCTGTTCGCCTCGCCTCGTTCGCTCGCTCAAACACGGTGGTTGCGACATGAACGTTCCTGTCAAATTTCAGTTTCTTGCAAGTTCATTATTACCTTTTGTTTGCTCAGTCGTAATCCAGCTTTATTCCGAAGTGGTTCACTACAGTTGTAGTTTGCAGTGCTGTGTATTTGTGATGGCTCACAGAGCCAGAGGTTGCGTCAACTCTCCGGACAGTTTTTGTTTTATTTGTGGGGAATATACCGTGAAAAAGTGGCAGAGGAACATTTCTGCATTTATTAAAAAAGTATATTTCGCCTATTTCGGTTTGAAGTTAGGCGATCAAGACAAACCGTGGGCTCCTCACAAAGTGTGCAAGACATGTGAGGAAGATCTACGCTTATGGATGAAAGGTAAAAAACAAGCATTTCGTTTCAGAATACCTATGATGTGGCGTGAACAAAGAGACCACAGCAGTGACTGCTATTTTTGCTCTTGCATTGTGAAGGGATACAACTTAAAAAATAAGAACGTAATAAGTTACCCCAACCTTCCCTCAGCAATTAGGCCTATGCCTCATAGCAACGAAGTACCTGTGCCTGAACCACCAAAATCTTTGGATCATATTTGTGTGGACGGTTCTGATCATGATGAGACTCATCAGATGGCTTTTCCCGATGAGTCCAGTACTTCCGAGTTTGAAACTGAACCAGATCCGAAACCTGAACTTTTCTCTCAAGCTGAATTGAATGATTTAGTCCGGGATTTAGGACTCCCAAAAGATGCTGCCCAACTGCTAGGTTCTCGGCTTAAACAGAAAAATCTATTGTCACCAGGAACAACCTTTTATTGGTACCGCGAGACACAATTTTTGAAGTATTTCAGCAAAGAGGAAGATTTGGTATTTTGCAACGATATATACGGAGTGATGGAAAAGTTTAAACTCAAGTATGATCCTGCTGAATGGCGGCTGTTCATTGATTCGTCAAAAGACAGCATAAAAGGTGTTCTTCTTCATAATGGCAACACATTTGCTTCAGTTCCTATTGCTCACTCTGTTATTCTCCAAGAAAAATACGAGAATTTGGCCCTGATTCTTCAGAAGATTCGTTATGATGAGCATAAGTGGATGATTTGTGGAGACTTTAAAATTCTATCCATGCTATTAGGGCAGCAATCCGGTTTCACCAAATATCCCTGCTTCCTTTGCTTGTGGGATAGCCGGGCCCGCGACCTACACTGGAGGAAAAAAGACTGGCCAATTCGGGAGTATTTGAGACCCGGTGAGAAAAATGTTCTTCATGAGAGCTTGGTACCTCGTGATAAAATTCTATTACCACCTCTCCACATTAAGTTGGGTCTCATTAAGCAATTCATCAAGTCCCTTCCAAAAGATGGTGAGTGCTTTCGGTACTTTTGCTCAAAGTTCCCCCGACTTTCTGAAGCAAAGCTAAAGGAAGGAGTGTTTGTTGGCCCTGATATAAGGAAACTCATTTCAGATGGAGCATTCGCTGAAACGATGTCTGAGAAGGAAAAAGCAGCCTGGGATTCCTTCAAGGATGTTGTTCTCAAATTCTTGGGGAACAGGCGGGATGAGAACTATAAGGATATTGTTGCCAGGATGCTCAATGCCTTCAAAGAACAAGGCTGTAACATGAGCCTGAAAGTCCATTTCTTGCACTCCCATGTGAACTACTTTCCTGAAAACTTGGGGGCGTACAGTGAAGAACAAGGTGAAAGGTTTCACCAGGACATCAAGGACGCAGAGAGAAGGTACCAAGGAAGATGGAACACCACTATGATGGCTGATTTCTGCTGGTTGCTGCTGCGGGAAACCCCAGATGAAAAATACACCAAGCAGCGCACCAAGAGAAGCATTCGGGAGAAGAAGAAACGGGCCCACCAGGAGATTGATTGACCCAAGAATGACTTTAAAATCTAAACTGTGTTGACAAATATCGTGTTTTTACTAAACTTTGAAATAAAAATTTGCTAGTTATTACCACAGTGTCGAATCTCATTTATTAGAATTTTATTTTCACACCATCGGGTGTTTGTCTTCATGTATTGCAATGGTGCGGTTTGCGTTTTCTATTCTTACATACATACCTGTACAACATTTTTTGCACATTTCTTTGCTTTGCTTTGTGTCTAACCTCGCTCTTATATGCTCAATGTTTGTGCACATGTATGTGGCTGTTTTAAGTGCAGACAATTTTGCTACCATCACAGTGTGTTTTGTTGACATTACTCTATTCTTATGTGCTGCCTTGTTACAATTTTCTTTATTCTTATTTGAATAACTACTAAACAATTAGTATAAAGAATTCATCCAAGAAACTTTTATCTCGATCGCACTCAATCTGAAACGTTCACCTCAAACTGCTAACCCAATGTAGCAAAAAATCTGTACGTGATGGAGCAAATTGGTTACCAGATTTGGATTCAGCGCACCAAAAAACGTAAAAATCAATCGAAACAGAGGCAGTTTAAAAAAAAAATTTTTTTAGTGTACCTGTGTTATTGTTTCCTCTATATTGTTTACATTGTTCTCTGTATTATGACATTTTGTTTGATGTAAACCGCCACTGATCTTAGGAATTGGCGGTATATAAAAACTTTGCAAATAAAATAAATAAATAAATAAATTTCTGGTGAACCTTAGTTTTAAGTAGTAAGCCAGCGCTCGCTTGCAGTATAAGGTATGTAGTGCTGCCTCCGCTCAAGAAGGTCTCAGGAAGAAAATCGGTAGAATTACCAACTGGTTCAGATGGAAGGAGGAGACAGCCTTCAGAAGAAAGTGTGAGGACCACCTTGTCATGATGGAACCGGGTATAAGGCGGATCCACCACAAGAACTTGCAGTTCACTGATGTGGCAAGCTGACATGACAACTACGAGGAAGATGACTTTCAAAGAGAGAAACTTCAGTGAAGTGGTCGCTAAAGGCTTGAAGGGAGGCTTTAGAAGTTGAGCTAAAACCATGATGTAGGGCCCACTTGTGTGGATGAAGCATACAGCTGAGCTTGTCTGCAAGGACATGGAGTTCGCCCGGGAGGTACACTGCTCTGAGGTGAATGCAGTGTGCAATAGCAAAAAAACAGAGGTGAAGCGCCTCGTGACATAGGGAACAGGATCCTGTTCTCCTTGTTTGTTCACATAGAACATGGCTACTTGGGTTGTCCGTTCTAACACCTGTTGGCCCGAAGTTTGGGATTGAAAACCCAAAGAGCAGTTGTTAGGGCACACAGCTCCAGGTGGTTTATTTGCAGAGCAGATTCCTGTGGTGACCACAGACCAATGTTCCCTCTAATTTTCTGTAGGCTGTGTGCGCATAAAATATCAACTGTGCAGCTTTTGAAGGAAGGTTCAATTTTTGTGCACCTCATGACGACACTTGGAGTTATATACTTTAAAATTTGACTACACGTCAGAATACAGTATGTACATCACATTGATTTTAATCAAATTAAATGAAAATAGACGATTACTAAATGAAGTGGAGAATTTCTAGTAATTACAATCACAACTTTTAAATTTTAAGACGTCTATGTTGTTTTGTATCAAAATCAGAACCGTAATTTTTGTGCGCTCTGTTTTAAGTATGTGCGCTCGCTCGGCGAGGTGTGTGCGAGCGCACACGCGCACAGCTTAGAGGGAACAGTGCCACAGACCCTGTGTGGTGTGGTCGTTGAGATGTGCTCCCCAACCTAGTTTGGAGGCATCCGTTATCAGTGTGCATTGAGGTGGAGGCATCTGAAAAGGTGACCCATCGAGTAGGTTCTGTGGGAAACACCACCAGTGAAGAGACCTTTATCTTTATTATGTTGCTTGATTGACCGCTCAGGCTAGTGCATCAGAGCGGTTAACAAAATACATGGACTGCACAAAATTTAAAAAGAAATGAAATAGAACGCCAGCAAATCACAGAACAGGGGCAGGAAGAGACAGAAGAGTCAAAGCAAATAGAAGCAAAGAAAAGACATCAGGGTTTGAGGAGGGAAGGGGGAAATGATAGGGATGTCAGGGCAGTTAGTGAAGGCTGGCGTGGAGGCAGGCTTGTCAAGGGGTGGGGAGGCCGAAGGCTAATTGAAAAAGATAAGTTTTTAGGGCAGCTTTGAATTTGTTGAAAGAAAGCTCTGAGCAGAGAGAGTGGGGAAGCGAGTTCCACAAAGCAGAGCCTAGAAAAAAGAAAGCTGAGCTCCTAGTGTGCTCAATGTGTGCTTGTGAGGCAGACGGGAGAAAAAGGCGATAGTTGTGGACGGGGCACAAAAGACAGTGAGGGGTGTGATGATGGATTAGATTAGTCAGATATTGCGGAGTCTCGGTATGAATTATTTATGGACAATGGTCAGTATCTTGTAATGGATTCTAAAATGGATGGGTAACCAATGAAGCTGGATAAGCAGCAGGGTAATTTGATCAAACCTAGTGGAGTGCATGAGTATCCAGGCAGCTGTATTTTGTAGGAGCTGTAGTCTTATAAGTTGATATTGGGGAAGGCCAGCCAGAACAACATTGCAATAGTCAAACCTTGAAGTGAGCAGGGATAGAAGCGTGGTTAAGGAGTGAATGGCGAGAAAAGGGTGGACTGCACGAATTTGGCATAGGCAGTAAAAGGCCCATCGTGTAAGGGAAGAAATATGTTCTGTAAAGGAGAGAGAAGAGTTTGGGATCACACCAAGATAGCAGGAGGCGGCGGCTAGTGGAACAGGGACTGAAGAGATCATAGAAACCTGAGAAGGGGATGGATTTTGATGGGTTTAAATGCAGGAAATTTGTGGACATCCAGAAATGGATAGTGTCGAGAAAAGCATTTAGGGGGTCTAGATCAGGAAGTCGTAAATCAGTATGATGGAGTAAGATGATATCAGCATAGTAGTATGCTGAGATACCAGAATGTTGGATCAGAAGACATAGTGGGGCCAGAAAGATGTTAAGAGGCGACAACACTGAACCCTGAGGGACACCACAAATCAGGAGCATAGCAGAGGAGGCTGAGGAATCAGATAGAACCGTGAAGGAACGGGCAGAAAGAAATGAGCGAATAACAAATCCAGAACAGTACCAGGCAGACCAAGGGAAGTTAAACGGGCGAGGACAGTAAGGTGATCCATTAAATCAAAGGCAGAGGAGAGATCTAGGGAAACCACAAGAACGAAGTTACCATGCTCGTGAGCCACGTGTAGTTCACTTAGAAGAGAGAGAGTAGGATAGATTCGGTACTGTGACCTTCCCGAAAACTAGACTGACAGGGGTGGAGAGCATTAGTAGAGGTGAGATGAGTGGATAATTGGGCAAAAACCAGCTTTTCCAGAATTGTGGACAGAAAAGGTAAATTAGAAACAGGATGCCAGTGAGCCGGAACAGCAGGATTCAAGAAGGGCTTTTTGGAGGATGGAACATACAATAGCATGCTTCCAGGGGGCTGGGATTCTGCCAGTGTTGAGACTGTTAAGCAATGAACGAATAGGAGGAAGAAGGGCAAGGAAGGGCTCAAGAAGCCACTTTGAAGGGAGTGGATCCAACATGCAAGTCGTCTTTCGAGAAGAGGTCAATGTAACAGACAGTTCAGCCAGGACAACTGGTCGAAAAGACAACCAAAAATGCGTCAGTGATGGGTTAACAGTTGGCTCTGGGGAAGATGACCTTGGGGAGTCTGGGGATAACAGTGAGGGATAGGAGGAAAAAGTATCACGGTGAGAACCTTAGTGGAGAAATGGTCAGCCAACAAAACTGGGTCCGGAGCAGAGGGCAGTGAAACCTGAGTAGACGAGACAGAGCGGAGGACAGAGTACAACTTGCGCAAAAAGTTAGAGGATGCGGCAATCAGGTTGGAGTAGTAATCTTGCTTAGCTTGATATAGAAGCGCCCAATACTCTTTGTGACGCTGTCGAAAGTTATTGAGGGTTTTGGTGGATGGTAGAGTGTGCGCCAATGGCATTCGTCACGGTGAAGATAATTACAATGCAAGCAGAACCCTGCATGGTACCAGGGGCAGCGAGTACAGGTGCGAGCTACGGGGCAGGGCGTAAGGGAACTATCTGATCTAAAATGGCAGACTGGGTATCATTCCAGGTGAGAGCCTGGGAGTCAGGGGACAGAGAAGGGAAGTCTAATGGCAGGAGTTGATCTGATGGAGGAAGTAACTGGAGGGTCAGTGGCGTAATACGGCACCTAAGCTGAGATGAGTTTGAGAGGGCAGAAGAAGATGAATAATCAGATGTGCAGGGTAATTGCAGAAAGAAAAATATGCAATAATGATCTGACCAAGGAAGAGAAAAAGTGGACAATGAGGAGGGCAAAAAGGGAGAAGATGTTGACGTAATAAGGTCAAGAATGTAGCCAGCCGTGTGCGTTGGGAAGGCAAACATGTTGCTGTAGGGAAAGGTCATCCAGGAGGAATGATTAGTTGAGGGGTGATGTGTATCTTGTCTTTGAGACACCCCTTTGCGTGGGTCCATTAAAAAGACAGCATCCATTGGGCTTGCTGCATGTATAGGCAAGCACAGGGGACTACATGGACCATCAAGGCCATGTGCCCCAAGAGGCGTAGCATTTCTCAAGCTGTTAACTGACTTGGCTGCTGTATGTGTTTTACAAGATCGATGAGGCAGGTAGAGCGATTCTGCAGAAGAAAAGCTCGGGCCTGCTGAGTGTTCAAGAGTGCTCTGATGAACTCTAACCTTTGGGTTGGAACAAGGTGCAACTTTGGGAAGTTTAGGATGAATCCTAGATGTTGGAGCACAGTCATCTAGGTAAGGGAAGATGAAGATTCCCAAAGTGTGGAGATAGGCTTAGCCTCCGCACCATGAGTGTTCACAAAATGCATGGCAGTGGCCTCAGCCTAAGAACAGCACCTGGTATTGGTAGTGGTTTTGCTGAAACCTGAAACGCAGGTACTGTCTTGTGCTGAGGATGGATCAGTAAGTGCATATATGCCTCCTTTAGGTCTACAGAACATAGATAATTGTATTTCTGGAGATATGGGAGAAGAATTCCTAGAGAAATCATTCTGAATTTTTCTCGGACCAGGAATTTGTTTAGGTTCCTGAGATCCAGGATGGGCCTCCTGTTTTCTTTGGAATGAGAAAATATGGCATGTAGGTGGTAATTCTTGAGCTCAGCATGCATGCCTGAAAACATCAATGCCCAAAGGCACTGAGTGTCAGAGTCTCTATTTGGAGGCATAGAAGAGTGATTCTTTGAACCCTTTATTCAGCACATGGCCAATTCCACCACCATTGAGGCGTGGAGGAGTTAAGATTTCTGAAAGCCTGGGCACTCGAACTCTGTACATGGTATCGAGTCTTACGCTGATTGGTGGAACTGTGAGAGGAGCCTCCTACATGTGGAGCATAAGATCCTTTAAGATACAATGCACTGGTAAAGTAGCTGCATCTTTAGGCATAGGAGGGTATTGGAGGATCTCAAGTTCCTCTGCCCTCGGTTCCTTCTCTGGGGCGACTGTAATCTGCAGCCCTGCTGCCATGTCCCGAATGAATTCTTGGAAAGACATGTCCTCTGGTGGGGACCGCCACCACTCTTGAGGAGGGGACGGGTCTGAAGGAATGTCTGGAAGGTCTTGGGAATCCTGAGATTTCTTGTCAGAATCAAAGAAGTGGAGTCAGTGTCTGACAAGAAGTCGAAGTATCAGTAATCTTGCTTTTGAACCCAATACTTCGCCAATGTCGAGGGTCAATACTGATGCTCCGAGGTCACGGCATTGGTAACTATAGCTTGTTAGTCTGTTGGGTACTGGTGTTGTCAGTCGGTTCCAACTGAAGCATCGATCACAAGAGGTCTACCAATGTAGGCTCAACATCCGGCATCAGGATCAATACTGTTGGCTGTAGGCAGGGTGCCGAAGCCTGCACTGCTGGAGCTGTTAATACCATTAGTACCGAGGTTGCCAGAAGTGCGGCCAAACTCCTCTTGAGAGCCAGCATGCACTGGCCCACAGAGATGGCTGATGTCTGGGTGGAGTCACCTATAGGGCTTTGAGCCACCGTCCCAGAACACGGAACCGGTTCTGGGACGGTGGCTCAAAGTCGTGGCTGAAATTGCAGTGGAACATTTTGTACATATCTTTTAAAACCACTGACAAGTTTTTCCATGTTTGAGGTTCTCTTCAGGAATGAAGAGAAAAATGTACGCCAAAGGCCTAGTTGGCGGTACTGCAGAAAAAGAAGAGAAAAAAATGTTTAAAGTTAAACAAAAAAAATATCAGGGCTGGTGTTAGACTGACAGAACCAGCGTTGACAGATAGGCAGAGCACAGTATTAAGCCATAAAAAGAGAAGTTTTTGGGTGGAAACAGGAATATACAACCTGCTGGCTCCGCGGAAAACAAAGAACTGTTGGGAAGGTGGAAGACAGATGCGCAAGTGCAGTGAACTGCTCCCAAAGGATTTCCTATTGGACGCTGGGGCGTGTTCCTGCACGGCTCCTTCAGTACCAATGCCGTCCATGTGAAGACTGCATTCCTGCTTGTTTCTGGAGATAATTTCTCATATTTTTGTTTTTTTAATATACTATTTTGTAACTTCATGGCATGTCCCTTAGTCATGTACTTTTTGAAAGAGTAAACAATCTATTCATGTTTACCTGTTCTTTCCACTCAGGACTTTATAGATCTCTATCATATCTCCCTTCAGTCTTCTCTTCTCCAAGCTGAAGAACCCTAACCTTTATTAGCCTTCTCTCACAGAAGAGCTGCTCATGCCCCTTTAACATTTTGGCTGTCCTTCTCTTTACTTTCTAAATAAATTATAACATTTTTGAGATGCGGCAGTACTAAGGTGTGTTTGCACCATGGAGAAATATAGAGGCATTATGATATTCACCATTTTATTCTCCATTCCTTTCCTAATAAATCCTAACATTTTGTTTGTTTTTTTGGCCACCATCACTGCACACTGGGCAGAAGATGTCAGAATAATTTCCATAATGCTTTCTAGATCATTTTCCTTAGGGGTGACCTAGCATCATTTAGCTATAATTTGAGGTTATTCTTCCCTACAGGTATCACTTTGCATTTGTCTAAACATTAAATTTAAATCTGCCATTCAGAGGCCCAGTCTCCCAGGGTCATAAGGTCCTCCCCACAACTTTCAATAATTTTGTCTCATCTGCAAATTTAATGACCTCAGTCATCGTTCCCATTTCCAGATCATTTATAAATATGTCTAAAAACACTGGTCCCAGTACAGATCCCTGGATATAACTCATTGCAGGTCCACAGGCCTTCAAGCTGATTCTCAAAATGGAAACAACTTACAGGTTTGCTTTAGAAAATGTGAACTGGTATACACACTACAGCTATAAAACATGCAAAGTGCTTTTCACCTGTTTAGAAACAGGTGCAAATTACAAACTAAAATATCCACAATGGATTTCAAAATGAAATTCCCATGCATTGTTGCCCTCTATCGCACTTAATCCAGCCTCTTTTACATATAGGTATACACTTCACACATAGAAGCTGGTTGGGGAATTTTCAAATGACTTTCCTAGCCTGTGTGTAGTTGCGAAAAGTGATCCGTCCAATTAAAAAGACAAAAAAAAAATCAATTAGCTAAAGAGAAAATACCTTTTAACATAATAAAGGCATAAGCCCTTAATAATACCAACCATCCCGCTAAGACAATGTCCCTAAGGGATTAAAAGCTATATATCTTAAAATATTTAAGCAAAGGTATCTGTACCCAATTCATGTTTTGGTGTTTTCACAAATTTTGTCATTGTAGAGATTACTGTTTTAAATGGGAACTAAGAGTCTCAATGTCTTGAGGAGCACGGCTTTACTTCTGCTGCTTTAAGTTCAAAATATCTGTCAAAACTTGCATGTTCTTGTACACTCATTTGAATTCCTACTTTAGAGTAACACAATAAATGACACAAAGACCAGTGTGGCCCATCCAGTCTGCCCAGTAAAGTGGTAGCTGCTGCTCCATGCACGTTACCCCCATGCCCTTATTTATGTTTTATATAGACAAGAAACAGATCATGGAAGGCAGAGTAAGCTTGACTAGGCCTCTCAAGATATGTGTCTTGTTTGTATTAAATTTGCAAGAAGGGCCGGTTGTAAATTCATTATATTAAATGATTTGTAAAAATGTTTGATCTGCCAATTAAAGCAGAAAACTAATCGGAGCATGCTTTCGAAGTATTTTATCCAAGTATTTTGCAACAGTAAACTGCAATCCAGACTTCATTCACATGGAGATCTTGCTGCAGGATTTTTCCATTTCAACTGTCCGTTTACAGGTAGTGCCATCAGTATGGGACCTTTTTATTTCATGCATTCAAAATGTGCAAACTCAGTTTCATGCTGAACAGCAAAGTCCGATTTAGGAGGCAGTGACATCCTAAACCAGCCTACACTATGGATAGACAAGTCAGAACATTACTGTCCTTTTGAAAGTAAATTTAGAATGCCTGTCCCAATTCCTTTCAAAAGGACTGCTGACATTTTCAAATTCTCAATTTACCAACATCCACAAAAAGTAGCACAAACAAATCATCTTCAGTTGTAATTCCTGCAATTCTCAGGCAAGAGACACCAAGAATGATGTTATAGAAGGACAGAGACTACTTGATTAGCTTCCTGTGAAGTACTTGGGCTGCAAGACTGACATCACCAAGGAAGATCCAAAGCAAAGGTCTCCAAAGACCAAAATGTAACATTCCCCATTTTAGATGCAATCTTGACTATTTAGAGTGACAAATCAGCAAAGGTTCTTGACAAAATACTTTCTGGTAAAATTATAGTAATGACAACTTGAAAAAAAATGTGTGGCAACATGTGCATTTTATTTTATTAGGCTTATAATCAACTGAGTCCTTTGCTCAACTTTCTCCTTACAACAGGCCAAGATGGGTAACAGTAATGTAAAAACTGCGCATCTGCTATACTCATTTTTACGGGGTGTACTGCTTCTATATTTGTACTTTTCACTTTTTCCTTGGACAATGTTCTGGATGAAAATTTAAGTCACCACAGTAAGAGATATTTAGAAAAGTAGATTTTAATTCTTCCTTGTATGTAGAGATGCAAGACAGCACATGAAATAGCTTTATAGATAAGTTCCTATTACTAAGCTCGATCTGACTAGTCGCTACTAGAAACAAAAAACAAATCTGATTAGGAATTTTGTACATCCTACAGATCTGTTAGATCTGCAACAATTTCATAAAAATAAACCAGTGCCTCACATTGCTTTAAAATCCCCTCCACTGCCTTTGCTATCTTCTCTACAGTGACTAGATGTTTTTTTTTTTTAATTCCTGTAACTTTATACAAAAACCTGCTCTATACATATAGTTAAGCGAACCATAGCATTAAATCTACTAGATGTGAAAGTCCACCGTAGCATTATGTAATGTTATTATAGTACTTAGCTATATCCTGATGGAGTGAAGATGAAAATACCAGATTGAGCTTTATTTATTAACATTCATAACTAATCAGTCTATTTTATAATAAAATTAAAGTAAAATAGTATTTAGTATATAGATTTTCAGAAACAAAAAACGTTAAACACTAACAGGAGAAACTGAGCAAAGGAATCAAATGGTGAGACATCCACCTTTCAGTGGAGATGATGATCTACGAAAAACTAAACGGTAGACATCTGGAAAGGGTTAGCTTTGCTCTTTTTACTGCTGTAAATATGTACACGGTCTAATGAGTTGCACATGTACAATGCAAAGAAAAACAGTTCATATTATAAATTAAAACCCCATCTGTGTGATGCATAATTTATGTCAAAATTTTGAAAGAGCCAGCATATACCAAACTTTCTCCAATAGTATTCTACAAAATAGGGTTTCAAATAAAGAAAAAATGTTTTTACTTACTCTATTTGGTCATTTAGCATAAATCAGACAACAAAATATTAAGACACATCATAAATTACCTACCTGAAGCAGATTCCCACTGATTGATATGAAAAAAATATCTTCATGGGTGATATTTGTCAACTGAAGGTGTGAAATCATTCACATGAGCTTGGTTTGGGTAGATTTTTTAAAACTATCATTACAGGAAAATAGAACCAATAACAAATGAATGGATAAGTGTCTCTCTACCTTTCATTTCCTACCCCTCCCCCCCCCCCATTAAAATAAACGGGAAGCCAAAACCCTGTAAGCCTTATTACGTTCACTGTAGATAAGATAAAAAAGAATTAAAGGATGAATACAAAGTTCTATACAACAATCAACCCTCTTTCTGCACTTCTATTTCTAACTAATGGCATTATCAAGTCAAAACGTATTGCTGTCACATTCACAAAAGTTAAGGTCAGAACTAGAAGGTGCTATAAATAATAATGCTCATAAGTCTTGAGACACAAATGTCTAATTACGATATGATGCAAAACTGCAGGTATCTCACAGGGCAGGCTGAAAGTAATATAGACCGTTTTGAATTCCTGAATTTAAAAAAAGTTTCCTCTTAAAAAAAAATACAGATACTACCAAATTTTACCTCTTAGCTATCTATGTTGTTCAGTTGACAATTTTTAAAACAAAAGAAGTGTCTACATTCCAGTCCAGCTTCTGAAGCAAATCTGTGAATAGAGCTGGCTCAAATTTAATGGACTCACTGGCCCAGTATCATCAAATTCTGAGTTGCACAAATGAAAACTGAAGTTTCTCTGATCCAATTGACCAGAATGTCATGAAGGTGTTTGGAAATGGGTTGTGCATTATGGGATGCACTATTAGAGCATTTTGGAGGGTGAAAAACGGCCAAAACATTTAGCAGACTGAGGGAGAAACATGGCCTGTAGTTACAAATAAAGGTAGGACCCTAGGGAAGGACGAATCACAAGTGTGAGGTGTATTTAGCGGATATCAGCACAGATTACTGCTAGAAAAAGAGCCATGCCAAAAGGATAGCATGAACACATTTTATTTTGGTGATAAACAATCACTTCTTTTCCCTATGGGCGGGTAAGCTATCATGCTCAAATGCCACCTAAGACTCTGAGCCTGTCCTAGATTACATGACCACTACCCAATTTTACTTACCTTTCGTATGTGTGGATAAAGTGGTAAAATCAAACTTAACAAATACAAAAGCAGCACCTCTCCAAGACCCTTTTTTCATGTGTAGATAATGTGTAAAGAGAAAGTAGTAGCAGGAGGAGGAGGTCAAAGGCTTTGGTGTACATTTGTCCAAATACCAAGATTGGCTACATAACAGCCAAATCTCAGTCAAATTTAGGAGGAACCTGGCGGTACTAAGTCACTGATTTGATAAGGGGCTAAAAATGAAACTTTACCCAATTTGATCATGCTTATTTGAATACTAATACTAAACAAGCTGCAATTAATTTCAACCAATTTCTTGAAGTGAAGCAAAGAAAGTGCAATATGTTAAATTAATGGTGGATTAAATTAGCCCATATTGTAATAATTCTGATACTTACCTTTTGAACAGAAATAACATTACACATAAGATCAGGAACTAAAAGAGGTTTACATTCAGAAACCATTCTCCATACAAACTGATCAACCCAATATTAAATATGCGTCTGAGAAAACAGAGGAGAGGCATTCGAATTTCTCTACTTTTCGGTGTGCTTGTGCATCTGCATTTGTGTGCATACGTATGTGGGAGACTCAATGGCACACATTGCATGTGTGTGTATGGGGGAGGGGTTGAATATAAAATATAAGGTGGAGAAGGGAGAATAGGAGAGGAAGGGGCAGATGTGAAGAATATAAAAAGTGTTAACTTAGTCTGATCTTGGACAGCCACAAGGGTGGATGGCAATGTATTAAGATCTGTAAATGATTAATGGGGCAAATCCCTAGGTGATACATACATTTGTAAAACAGTGAAGATGAAATGGTGGCGGCAGCGGCAGCAGCAGCAGCAGCAGCAGTCTTTTCTGGTTTTACTGCATTGTAATTGTGATCGCTTGCCCATGATGGAGTGTTACTTTCCAATGCTGGATCTGTAGCAGCTTCATCAGTGCTCCCTTCCACCTTTGGGATTGCTATCAACATTTTCTTCATTTTGGGTTCTCTCTTCTCTGGAGCTGCTCTCTTCTGGCCACTTAAAGGTCTGAGAACTACCTACACATTCAAAGAAAAGACAACAAAAACAAGATCAATTCACTGCAACATTTAAAAAAAAAAAAAAAAAAAAACCACCACCTAAACATCTCAACTGTCTGAACTGCAGATTCTTTCAGCCCCTTACAAAATCCATCTGTCAAATTCTAATATGCTAAGGCACTAAGGGGGTCATTTTGGAAGCCCTATTCGTGCTTTGGATGTCCGAAAAGGGGCTTAGAGAGGTCCAAACAACAGAGACTTCTCCAGAGACATTTTAGAAGCCGGCTCTGGGGATGTCTTCAGCGTGAGGATGTCCAGGAGGCATGGTCAGGGTGTTCTCAGGATCCTGGATATTCCCCCCAGATCTCAGAAACGTCAAGTGCTCGTTTTAACTGAAAAACATCCAGAGGGTGTAGAAAAGTAGAAAAGAAAGTACTCCATCATCCCCAGTACTCAGCACAACGTCAACAGCAGCAGCAATGGGATTTGATCCCTGGCTACCCTGTTTCTAACCCACTACTAACCATTAGGCTCTCCTAGATGTCCAGGTTCTGAAACATGGTTCTGGGGATGTCTATGTAGATGTCCATATCGGGCACGTCTACATTTGTGAAATCACGTCTGCACCTGGATGTGCCTGTTTTCTTTTCCCTAGATGATCTGGCTTAAACATCCTAGACTGTGTTTGGATGTATTTTCTAAAATTCCCCTCTAAAGAGACAGCCTCATTTACTGTAGCAGCTCAACAGTACATTCTGTGACAAGAGTTGGAAAATATTGTTTTAGTTTCCAAAACTGCACAGCAACAGTTGCATTTACATAAAGATGCATATATTTGCATATTAGATTATGCATATTTTTATTTTGCTTTATAAATTACATCCACGATGAGGAGAGGATAGAGCAATCTCTTCACACTCTCCCTGCCCCCATAGCACTCAAGTCCCTCACTCTTCATCCATCCACCAACATCTCCACTGATCCCCTCACTCACATACTGTATCTTCCTCTAATCCCCCACATTCAGATTTTTAAAATCTCCTAACTCATTCTCCTCATCCAACTCGCAACCCTAATAATCTCCCCACCATTAATGTTTGCTTCCCTAACATCTCCTCACTTGGTCTTCCTCCCCTCCCCACTCACTCAATACCTTGCCTCCCACAAACTCTTATCATTATCTTGCCCTTCTCCCTTTTTCCAATCCCCTCACTAATAGTAACATAGTATATAATGGCAGATAAAGTCTAGTATGGTCCATGTAGTCTGCTCAGTACGGTGGCTAGAATAAGTGTACCCGCTACTCCGTGCAGGTCACCACCCTGTGCCTTTGTTTAGGGTTGTATCTGCCGCTATATGTAGGTCACCCCCTCATGCCAAGACAACAATAAGCAGCAGCACAACATCTTCGCCTGGATCCTTTTTTGCTGCTTGGGGCTGGTGGTGTGCTTTAAACTGTGCAAGGCACTGTAGTGTGACAATTCAAAGTGTAGCAATCAGGGTCTGAAGGCAGAGGAGGATGGCAAGGCCTAAGGCACTAAATTGCCCCTGTCCTAACTCCTAAGAAGCTGGGATTGGCACAGGGTGAGGAAGGAGGAAAGAGAAAGACCACTTCTGCTGTTACTGTCACCAATGCTCCTGGCCACTGTGTACACAAAGAAACTTGGTCATTCATATGCCTTGTAATGCCATGGAACGATATAGAGGCATTATAATATCCTTTGTTTTATTTTCCATTCCTTTCCTTATGATATCTAGCATTCTATTTGCTCTCTTGACCGCCGCTGCACACTGGGCCGAGGTTTTTAACATGTTATCCAGAATGACGCCTAAATCTTTTTCCTGGGTGGTGGTTCCTAATGTGGAACCTCGCATCGTGTAACCATAGTTTGGGTTGTTCTTCCCTAGGTGCATAACACTGCACTTGTCCATATTAAATTTCATCTGCCATTTTGATGCCCAGTCTTACAATTTATCAAGATCCTCTTGCAATTTTCCACAATCCTCTTGGGTTTTAACAACTTTAAATAGTTTTGTTTCATCTGCAAATTTGATAACCTCACTCATTATTCCCTTTTCCGGGTCATTTATGAATATGTCAAAAAGCAGCGGACCCAGCACAGATCCCTGGGGTACACCACTATTCACCTTTCTCCATTGGGAAAATTGGCCATTTAGCCCTACCCTCTGCTTTCTATCTTTTAACCAGTTCCTGATCCAAAATAGTAAACTGCCTCCTATCCCATGACTCTTTAGTTTTGCCGAACGTCTCTGATGAGGGACCTTATCAAAGGCTTTCTGAAAGTCCAAATACACTATATCAATTGACTCACCTTTGTCTACCTGTTTATTCACACCTTCAAAAAAACATAACAGATTAGTAAGACAAGATCTTCCTTTGTCTAGCGCCATGTTGGCTGTCTCCCATTAAGCCATGACTGACTATCTACATGTAAAGCAATTTTGTTCTTTATGATGGTTTCTACCATTTTTACCGTTACTGACGTCAGGCTCACCAGTCTGTAATTTCCCGAATCACCCTTGGAACCCTTTTTAAAAATTGGCATTACGTTCCCAATCCTCCAATCTTCAGGTATTACAGATGATTTTAATGATAGTTCACAGATTACTAATAGTAGGTCTGCAAGCTCATATTTCAGTTCTTTCAACACCCTTCGATGCATATCATCCGGCCCAGGTGATTTGCTACTCTTCAGTTTATCTAATAGATGTAATACATCTTCCCAATGTATCGATATTTCCTTCAATTCTTCCGCACAGCGTAGTTACTCACCTGTAACAGGTGATCTCCAGGAACAGCAGGAATTTAGTCTTCACATACGGGTATCATCGGCATCGACGGAGCCCACGCGGGAACGCTCCCCAGCATCCAATAGGAAAGCTTTTGGGAGCATTCCACAGCGCATGCGTGCTGTCTTCCTGCCTCTGTAACTCTCTCACCTCAGTTGAGTTTATAGCTGAGACCAAAGGAGAGAAGTAGAGAAAGAGATAGAGACAACTCCTAGGGGAGGTGGGTGGGTTGTGAAGACTAAATCCTGCTGTTCCCAGAGATCACCTGTTACAGGTGAGTAACTACGCTATCTCCAGGAACAAGAAGGAATGTAGTCTTCACATATGGGGAATCCCCAGCTAGAAGATGCCAAGGGGTGACCCCAGCAAGCTGCAAACCCAGGTGAGGTGGGTCATGCTTCCTCCCATGGACCTTGGGCATGCAAACTGTGGATGGTGGGCAGGAGTTGAATTAAGTATGGAAGAGATGTTGGAGAACAGCCTGGCCAAACAAGGCATCCCGACGGGAGTCCTTGTCTAAGCAACAGTGGGCTGTGAAGGTATGTACCGAAGCCCAAGTGGCTGCTTTGCAGATGTCATCAATAGAGACAGAACGCAGGTTAGCCGTTGAGGCTGCCATTGCTCTCACATTGTGAGCTGCGACATGGCCCTCGAGAGAAAGTCCCTTACTCTGATAAGTAGGATATGCAGTCAGCGATCCAATTTGACAGAGTTCTTTTAGAAACTGGAAGTCCCAGATGACTAGAGTCAAAAGCCACAAAAAGCTGAGAAGATTTTCTATGTGGCTTAGTTCTTTGGAGATAAAAGGCTAAGGCTCTTTTACAATCCAAAGTGTGAAGATTCCTTTTTGCACTGGAGGGGTGAGGCCTAGGAAAGAATATAGGAAGATAAACAGACTGGTTTAAATGAAAAGGCGAAACCACCTTTGGAAGAAAGTGAGGATGAGTCCTGAGGACTACTTTATCATGGTGAAACCTTGTATAAGGAGGGTCAGCTACTAACACCTGAAATTCACTAATGCGTCTCGCAGAAGTGATGGCAATTAGGAAAATAACTTTCCATGAAAGAAACTTTCGATTTGAAGTGGCTAAAGGTTCAAAGGGCGGTTTCATAAGCTGACCAAGAACAAGATTTAGATCCCATGCCACCTGTGGTGGTTTAATGGGAGGTTTTGTTAAGAGTATGCCTCTAAATCTTGATATAAGTGGATGAGAGGAAATGGGTTGTCCATCCAAAGGTTTATGAAAAGCAGCAATAGCACTGAGATGGACCCTCACTGAATTGGTCTTTAAGCCAGATGTTGATAATTGTAGAAGATACTCTAGTAGCAACTCTACAGGTACCAAAAAGGGGGTTAAGCCCCTTTTGTGAACACTAGACAGAGAACCTTTTCCACTTGAAAGCGTAAGAACGTCTTGTGGAATGTTTTATGGAAGCCAGGAAGATATCCTTCACTTGTTGAGAAAGATTGATATCATGGAAATCTAGGCTTTCAGTAACCAGGCCCTGAGATGTAGGGCCTGGGGATTGGGATGCAGTAGGGATCCGTCCTCCAGCGACAGGAGATCCAGAGCATTCCCCAACTCTAGCGGAGTGGTTTGAGAGAGACGCAGAAGGGGGGTACCACGCTTGCCGTGGCCAACGTGGAGCTATGAGTTTCATACGACCTCTGCCTCTCTGAAGTTTGAATAAAGTCTTGGGAATGAGGGGAATGGGTGGGAAGGCATAGAGGAAGTCCTGTCCCCAGTGGAGTAGGAACACATCTCTTGCCTTATAGTTTTGAGACGGAATTCTGGAACAGAATCAGGGAAGTTTGGCATTCTGCGGACTTGCAAAGAGGTCTATATCTGGTGTTCCCCAGATTCGAAACAGTCGAGCAAGATAGTCTGAGTGGAGGGACCACTCGTGTGGCAGCAGTATTCGACTGAGTTTGTCTGCCCAAGAGTTTTGAATGCCCGGAAGGCATACTGCAAACAGGTGAATTTGTAACTCTTTGGTGAGGGGCCATAGTCGCAAAGCTTCGTTGTACAGCGACAGAGAGCCTGTTCTGCCTTGCTTGTTCACATAGAACATAGCTACCTGATTGTCGATTTTGACCAGAACTCTCTTGTTGCTGAGAAGGCCCTGAAAGAATTGAATAGCCTTGAAAATGGCTCTTAGCTCTAGGAGGTTTATATGAAGGGACACCTCCTGTGAGGTCCAAAGCCCCTGAGTGGAGAGATCATGCAAGTGGGCCCCCAACCCATCTTGAACACCTGTCATCAGGGTAGTTTGGTATAGAGGCTGCTGGAAAGCCTAC
Organism: Ichthyophis bannanicus; assembly: GCA_033557465.1. Taxonomy (NCBI): domain Eukaryota; kingdom Metazoa; phylum Chordata; class Amphibia; order Gymnophiona; family Ichthyophiidae; genus Ichthyophis; species Ichthyophis bannanicus. The sequence goes on from CM066049.1 coordinate 128,131,598, forward strand.
AAGGAGATTTTCCAGGGATTGCCACAATTGCAGGGACAAAATCAGACGTGTGGTACCTCTGATTTTGTCTGTCAGTTGACCCGTGGCTTGTGACCACTGAGAGGAAAGGGTCCACTGGGCTGCTCGCATGTAGAGGCGAGCATAGGGAACCACATGGACAGTGGATGCCATGTGTCCCAGTAATTGAAGCATCTCCCGAGCAGTAAGGAATACCTTTGTAGATGCTTGAGGTGCTAGATGTATTATATGTAGACAGCGTGGCTGTGGCAGGAAAGCCTTTGACTGTTGTGTGTCTAGATGAGCCCCTATGAACTCTAGGGATTGAGAGGGGGTGAGATGATATTTTGGGAAATTTATGACTAGTCCCAAGTATTGGAGAATTCCCATTGCTCGGGAGAGAGCGAAGCTGGCCTCTGAAGCTGTCGATGCTCAAATGAGCCAATCGTCTAAGTAAGGGAAGTCAAATATTCCCAGAGTCCTCATAAATGCTGCTACCACTTCCATGCATTTTGTGGAGACTCTTGGAGCAGAGGCTAGTCCAAAAGGAAGAACTCTGTATTGGAAGTGTCTTCCTTGGTTCAGGAACTGAAAGAACTTCCTGTGATCTGAGTGGATGAGAATATGCGTGTACGCATCTTTTAGATCTAGAGAACATAGCCAATCCTGACACTGAAGGTATGGTAAAAGTGTTTTGAGGGAGATCATCTTGAACGTTTCTCAGAACAAATACAGGGTGAGCCAGTCAAACCTGCATTTTTGAAAAGGGCGGGAGAGCCGTGAAAGTGGGCGGAGCGAGTTAGCAAGGTTACCATTGTGTCCCCCACAACTAAGCATTTCAGTCGCCATGGAGCAGTGGTCTAAACAACAACGTTCATTCGCTGTGAAAGCGTTTTACCAAAGTGGTAGTTATGCAGCTGCTCAGCGTCGTTTCCGGACGAATTTTCAAATTAATTGAAATAAGCCAGTGCCGTCTGTTAATTCAATCAAATTGTGGGTGACAAACTTTGAAGCAATTGGTGAAACGAGAAGCAGAAGGGGTGGCAGTGCAAGATCAGTGCGAACTCCCGCGAATATTGACAGCGTGAGAGTTGCTGTGGAAAGAAGCCCTCGGAGATCGGCGCGTCGACAGAGTGCTGCACTTGGCATGGCAAACACGAGCGTCCAAAGAATCTTGAGGTTAGATTTACACCATCACCCGTACAAAATTCAGGTTGTTCAGGCTATGAATGAAAACGATTTTGCATTTTTGTCTCAATCGGGAAGGACACCATCTTACTGGCGTTATTTTTAAACAGTGAATGTTGTTTCTTAAATGCTTTTTAATGTACATTAAGATAGTAACAATAAAATTTTGAAATATCCATCCGTTTATTTTTGACAGTCATTTCAAAAATGCAGGTTTGACTGGCTCACCCTGTACTTGTTTAATTCTCTGAGGTCTAGTATAGGCCTGTTTTCTTTGGAATAAGAAAATAGGGGGAGTAGAACCCTGTCCCCTGTTGGGGTATGGGCACTTCTTCGATTGCTCCTTGAGCTAGAAGTGACATGACTTCCTGCCACAAGAGGTCGGTACCAGGGCCCTGATAATTGAACTGTTTCAGAATTGTAGGTGGGGGCAAGTTGAGGAAATGAAGCTTGTATTCCAATGTTACAATGGACAGAGTCCAATTTTCTGATGTTATTTGTTGACATCTTTTGGCAAAATGGCATAGTCTGCCTGGAATGGTCAAGGGTTCTGGACCTTTTAGGGGCAGAATGACTAAGTTCTCTAGGTGGAAGTCAGACCCTGAGGGGGCTGGGTCGGTTGAGCCTGTGGCTTCCTCTGCTGTCTGTTCTGTTGTTGTCCCTTTTGGGAAACATAAAACAGTGAGTTTGATGGGTGTAAGATTAGTAAGACTTCTTTTTCTTACTGAAAAAAAGGTTTCTTGAATGTTTTTTTTTTTGCTGGGTTGCCTGTAGCCTTTGACAATCTGTTCAAAGTAGTATTGTCAGATTCAAGCTGATTAGCCTTATCCTGCCAGTCCTTGCCAAAGAGATTTTTTCCTGTGCAAGGAATATTTCCCAGCTTTTCTTGCACCCACTGTTCTAAGTCTGATGCTTGAAGCCAAGCAATACGACATGTTCCTATGGATATAGCAGAGGTTCTGCTAAGACATTCAAAACAATCAAAGGTAGCACGGTTCATGAATTTAGAGACATTCTGGGCATGTTTGACTAGAATAAGGTAGTCTGCTCTTTTTTCCTCTGAGACAGGACTAATGAACTCTTAAGTTTTTTGTGACTTCTTCCAGGAACATTCCCATATACAGAATGTAGGAACTGATCCTGGCTCCCAGCATGGAGGATTGAAAACATCGACGGCCAAAGGCATCGAGTGTCCTGGATTCACGGCCTGGAGGATTAGAAGAGTTTGTTTTTTGCACTCTTGATTCTTCGCATGGCCGATTCCACTACCATTGAATGGTGTGGCAATTGAGTCTTTTGAAAACCAGGACAACTTGGCACTCTGTACATAGTGTCAAGGCATCGTGGATGTGTAGATATCGTTAAAGGAGTTTCCCATATTCTCAACATCAGATCATGTAAGATCTTGTGAATGGGAAGCACAGCTGCTTCCATGGGAGCCATAGGGTATTGTAGAATTCTTAACTCTTCTGCCCTAGGTTCTTTTTCTGGAATCACAGTGATTGCAAGACCTTTTGCTAAATCACGTATGAAGTCCTGGAAGGACATATCCTCTGGAGGAGACATCCTGCATTGAGGAGAGGGAGTTGAATCTTCTAATAGATTCACTCTGGTGCCGGTAGAATCATCACAGTCATCGGAATCAGAAGACTCAAGCACTGGGTGCTTCTGTAAACGCATGGTATTGGTACAGGTCAAAGTCGGTACCGAAATGTCTTGGTTCCTGATCCCCGATACCGGACATCGGCTTGGGGGGAGGCAGTCCCGTCTAAGCAGGTACTGTCGATGTCGGTACCGATACCTATGGAACCATCTGTTGTGGTCTTAGCGGTACCGAGGCTGCTAAGAGGGCCGCTAGAATGAGTTCGATACCGAGAATTCTGTGGATCCATTGCTCCTGCCGATACCAGTGGATGTGGCCACAACCCCAGAGCATGTCACCACTAGTTCCACTGAGGTCGAGGCCTCTGGAACATCCTGGAGCCCCGTTAATGCTTTGGAGCTCGAAGACTCCTGCTGGGGCTGTTTTGCCGGTGAAGTATCCTCGAGGGAAACGCCGGAGGCATCTCGATACTTTAAAGGAGATTTTCCTTTTGAGGACCGGCTAGTTTAACTTTTGGTTACCTGAGATCCATGGGAGAAAGATGAAGCCCTGGAAGACATTGATGCAATTGACATCGTGTCGGAGGCAAAAAGGGTACCGAGTTTTGCAGCTCTATTCTGTCGGCCCCTCTTGGTCATTCTCGTGCAGGAGAGACACTTCATTGGACAATGTTCAGGACCCAAACATTTTAGACACCAATCATGGGTGTTGGTGATGGAGATGGTACCGCCATATTTTAAGCATTTTTTGAAACCACTAGCTGGTTTCTCCATGCTTGAAGCAAAAAGGGCCTAGAGCCCAAATGGCACCTAGCACCAGAAACAGGGAAAGATCCATGAAGAAAAATGTGGGTTTTTTTGTTTTTCCTTTTTTAAAGAAAGAAGAGAACCGGCAGTACCGGTAGGCATCGAATGAAGGCAGATGCGATCACAAAAAACAAGAAATAAAGGTAGATATTCTGCAGTAACAGAGTACTGTGTCCTGTCGGCTCCGTGGAAAATGAAGAACTGAAGTGAGAGAGGTACAGAGGCGGGAAGGCAGGACGCATGCGCTGTGGGATGCTCCCAAAAGCTTTCCTATTGGACGCTGGGGAGCATTCCCGTGCGGGCTCCATTGGTACCGATGATACCCATATGTGAAGACTATATTCCTGCTTGTTCCTGGAGATCTTTAAATACTACTTCGGTCATGGGTAACATCCCTACATCTTCCTCAGTAAAGACCGAAGCAAAGAATTCATTCAGTCTCTCCGCTATCGCCTTGTAGCCTCTTAGTGCCCCTTTAACCCCTCTATCATCTAATGGAGCAACTGACTTTCTCACAGGTTTTTTGCTACGAATGTACTTGAAAAAGTCTTTATTACACGTTCTTGCTTCCACAGCAAGCTTCTTCTCAAATTCTCCCTTTGCCTGCCTTATCAATGCCTTCCATTTAACTTGCCATTGCTTGTGCTGTTTCCAGGTTTCGTCGTTTGGCTCTTTTTTCCATTTCCTGAAAGATGCTTTTTTGGCAACAGCCACCTCTCTGACCTCACCTTTAAACCATGCTGGCAGTTTTTTGGACTTCCTTCCACTTTTCTTAAAGCATGGAATACAGCTGGTCTGGGCTTCCAAGATAGTATTTTTCAACAACACCCAAGCTTGATGTAAGTCTTTAACCTTTGCAACTGCTCCTTTTAGTTTTTTCTTAACTATTTTCCTCATTTTATCATAATCTTCCTTTCGAAAGTTAAAAGGTAGTACTGTGGATTTCCTTACCATCCCTCCTCCATTAATTAGATCAAACGCGATCATGCTATGATCACTATTGACAAGTGGCCCCAACAACCTTATCTCTTGCACCAGATCTGGTGTTCCACTAAGGACTAGGTCCAATATGGCTTCCCCTCTGGTCAGTTCATGAACCAACTGGTCCACGTAGTCATTTATTTCATCTAGGAACTTTATCTCCCTAGCATGTCCTGCCGTGACACTGACCCAGTCGATACCGGGGTAATTGAAATCACCTATTATTATTACTGTGCTGTAACTTTTGTTAGCTTCCTTGATTTCTTTGAGCATTTCATCATCCATTTGTTCATTCTGGCCAGGCGGTCGACAGTACACCCCCACTGCCATCGCCTTCCCCTTTTTACATGGAATTTCAATCCATAGAGATTTTACAGCAAATTTTGTTTCCTGCAAAACTTCAATCCTTTCTGACTCAATGCCCTCTCTAACAGAGCGCAACCTCTCCACCAATTTGATCAGCTCTATCATTATGATATAGTTTGTACCCAGGTATCACAGTGTCCCACTGGTTGTCCTCCTTCCACCATGTCTCAGATTCCAATCATATCTAACCTCTCATTTAGTGCTATATATTCTAACTCTCCCATCTTATTTTTTAGACTTCTAGTGCGGTATATAAGAAATGTAAATAAATAAATAAATAAATAAAAATAAATAAATTTTAGAGACTGTATTTTATTCATATTAATTTGGCTATTGGTAGGCATGGGTAAATAAATGCAGATAAATAAAATGCAGATAAATAATTTGGGATCTTTAAGCTCGGTCTGCTCCATACTCAAGGGCATTTAGGCTACTTTACTCTTTTTTGGAACCTCTTTGCTTTTGGTAGTATCCTTCAAGGACACATTCTTTCGAACCATGCGCTCTTGGGCAACTGTCGGCTTTCCCCTATTATCTAGTTTGAAAGCTGCTCTATCTCCTTTTTAAAGGTTAATGCCAGCAGCCTGGTTCCATCCCGGTTAAGGTGAAGCCCATCCCTTTGAAAGAGCCCCTCCTTTCCCCAGAATGTTCTCCAGTTCCTAACAAATCCAAAACCATCTTTGCACCATCGTCTCATCCACGCATTGAGACTCCGGAGCTCTGCCTGCCTTTTGGGTCCTGCGCGTGGAATGGGAAGCATTTCGGAGAATGCTACCCTGGAAGTTCTGGATTTCAACTTCCTACCTAAAAGCCTAAACTTAGCCTCCAGAATCTCCCTACCACATTTTCCTATGTCATTGGTACTGACATGTATCAAGACAGCAGACTCCTCCCCAGCACTAACTAAGACCTTATCTTACACCCCTCCTACTTGAGATCTCCCATGCAAAAAGCTCTCCAACTGCAGGGGATCCATAAAGACATAATTAAACCCTTGATAAGAAATAATACATTTACAGGAAAAACGTAAGAAGAAAGTTGCTCCTACTTCCAAAGCACGGGACTTACGTTGAAAAAATCCTCTCTAAGTTGTGTAACTCTAGCAACAAAATATAGAAACTTTTTGACCACAAAATAATGAGTCCCTATTGGTAAAATAAGCTTTAAATATTAAGGATTTATACAATTCAGACTGCAATGATACCCATTAATGTGGCTCTGGAGGGAATATTATCCTGAGAATCTTCATGAAATTTGGTTAAATCCAAAGAAATAAAGACATTATCCCTTCCAGAAATCATATCCACCTCCGCATTGGGCAAAGCACGAATAGATATATAATACAAATTAGACATCACAATAATCTCAGTGTTGGATAACTTTCAACAATAAGTGAAATATTTAGTGAGCAAAATCCTAGGAGATAACAGATGAGTTTTACAGAAATTAATAAACCTAAAATTATTCTTTCAAGCCATATTCTCTAAAGATTCCAATTGACCATGTACTTGAAAACTATCCTTGAGGAAACATTAGCAGCTTGAAATGTACCAAGTTTGGAGACATTCTCTCAAACGGGCAACTCTCAAAGGCTGAATTGTACTGCAGGCACTAAGCCTCAAAAATTCACCATACCCTAACATAGGCCAGAGATTGGACAGCTTCCTGGCTTAAAGCAGGAATCTATGACCTGCAGTGAGTAGACTCTCTTCCTTAATCTTGCCCTCTTAAAAGTCAAGTCGAACTGGGTCCTGATGCTGAGCCCCTCCAGTAACAGAAGAGGGAATGTATCCCTTCACAGTCATCTGTACCAGGTCCATGTGTCATAGCCTTCTGACATGCATTACCTTTTGTCAGCTGAAGAACCAATATGCTTTTATTGATACTCCCCAGAACTGCATAATGCAATGGCATACGAGTCCAACAATGACCACTCTCCTGGGTCTAGCAGATGACAACTCAAAGTCCACCTGCACATTTTCCTTTCTTGTCACATGCATGGCTGACAGTGCAGTCAGGTTCTTCGCCACCTACCCTAAAAGAGAGGGGGGGGGGGGGGGAGTCACCTCTGCAAACACGAAAGGACTTCTGCGGATGCCCTGACAATGTATGTAAATAACTGCCCTGCAATGTCTCAAAGAACCCTGATGTCTGTGTTGAATCAGGGGTTAAAAGGCTTGGAGGGCTAAACAAATGCCCTCATTTTCGATTCTGCTGTCATTCACTGACCTTGCATCATCTGCAACATTCAGTGAGCCCCCTTAACTGGACAAATTGGCATCCATACTGACCAACACACATGAGGGGGAGGGGGAGGGGGGGGGGAGATTCCAGATCCATTCTGGCCACCATATTTGCCAGGCTCAGCCACCAAGCCAGACTTGCTCAGGTGTATCTCCCTGTAGGAGTCACCACTCGCACAACTGTTACTTCTCTGGCACCACCGTGAGAACAGGGCCCTCTGCACTGGGCACATGTATGCCAGACCCATGGCACCTATTCTAATGTTACCCTCACAGAACCCAACAACTAAAGGTAGTCCCATGTTCTGAGCCAATGAACCCTAAGCAGAACTTGAATCTGCGTTTGCAACTTCAGGATCCTTTCTTCCTAAAGGAAGGCTTTACCTGCTCTAGTGTTGAATCAGGCTTACTATATTTGCATCAATACTTTAAAGCAACAAAACCCACTAGGGAGGCAAATCAAATCCTGATCAGTCACTTGCTTACTCTTGCTCAAATTATCCAGTTGTCTAGGTACGGGTGCACCAGGATCCCTCTTTTACTTAGGTCGTCACCACTCTTGATAAAAGTCCTGGGAGCAGTGGTAAGCCCAAAGAGGAAGGCCTGGAACAGAAAATGCCCCGCTGGCAACATTAAATTGAGGTACCGCTGATACTCCAGATAGATGAGAATGTGGCGATAAGCCTCTGTTAGATCAAAATAAGTCAGAAAATCACCCTAATGCATCACACATGGTGACAGACTGCAACATCTCCATTTGGAAGCTCTGAACCCTCAGTGCCTTGTTCACCTGTTTCAAATCCAAAATGGGATGAACCAGAGTGTGTGCCAGATAAAGTCCGTTTCCACAGTGTCCACCACAGCAACTTGCAGAGCAGACAAACAAGGACATTCTTTGCCACCCAGGCAAACAGGGGAGCCACCTTTAGGACTACTTCGGCATTCCCTCATGCTGTCCTGCCGCATAAGCCACCACTGCAGCGTTGTCTGAAGACATTTGAACTGCCCGGCCCGCGACTAATGGCAGATGATGGACCACGCCACCTCCCTGCAGTTCCTAAGGCCCTGGGCCATATGGCCTTGGAAATGGGCATCCATCATCAGAAGAATCCAAGAGAAATCATCCAGCAGCATGCCCTTCCTCAGAAGACTGGGCTGCTGCCGCCACAACCACAGGCTGGCCATCACCATCACTGGCAGGAACCTAAGCTAGAATAGCTGCGAACCTTGGGACCACCAAGTCAGTAAGGACTGTTGGAACAGCCACATATCAGCATGCGCACAAAGCACCATCTTGACTGTCGCTATCATTCAGATATGCTGGAGAGCAACCTGGATTCTGGGAGCCTGCTGCAAACAGAACAGCGCTAGGCAATCCAACAGTCTATGGACTCTATCTCCTCTGGCAGGAAGACTCCACACTCGAGTATCTAACATGCTCCCAGGAACTCCAAGGACTGGGAATGCAACAACTGACTTTTTCCCCAATTAATCACCCAGCTAAGGTTCATCAGAAAAGACACCACTTGGAAAAGTACCCGAGACACCTCTGAAAGAGAATGGGCTCACATGAGCCAGCAGTCCAGATATGGGTGCATAAAAATCCTTAGCACAGCCACCAGCACCATGACCTTCGAGAATGTCCTTGGGAGCACTGGAAAGTCCAAATGGGAGGCTGGCAAACTGAAGAACGGCAAACCACTTTGTAGATCCCCCCGGATCAGGATATGAAAACACGTCTCAGCCAAATCCAGAGATACTAGATGGAATTCCTGCCCTTGCCCCGATCATCCAGGGGAATGGATACCACGGCCTTCAGGAGAGGCAACTTGTCCAAGGGGATCTGCACAGCAGCATTGCAATTCACAGACCCACAAGGGGAGAAGATGGACAGTAGAAGCCATGTGGCCCAGGAGGCGCAGCATAGTTCGGGCCGTGACCCGGGGGGGGGGGGGGAGTGCTCTAGACCCGGGCCGCCAGGGCTCAGAGGCAGTCAGCGCAATCCACCGGCAGGAACGTGGCTGCCCGCTGAGTGTCGAGGTGTGCCCGATAAACTCTAAAGCCTGAACCGGCTCGAGGTGAGACTTGGGATAGGTGACCCTCGAGTAGAAGAATCGCGCACGATGATGACCGGCGTGTTTCCTCGACCAAGGATCCCGTGACGAGCCAGTCGTCGAGGTAGGGGGAAGACTGGTATGTCCTGATGCCTGAGACAGGCGGCGACCGCAGAGAGGCATTTCGTGAAGACCCGTGGGGTGGACACAAGGCCAAAGGGGAGCACCCTGTACTGGAAGTGCTCTCCCAGTACCCTGAAGCACAGGTACTGCCTGTGCTGCGGGTGAATCAGAATGTGGGCATAACCGTCCTTTAGATCCAAGGAGCATAGCCAGTCGTCCTGCCAAAGGAAGGGCAGCAGAAAGCCAAGGGATAACATCTTGAACTTCTCCCGCACCAAGAACTTGTTTAACTTTCGGAGGTCGAGGATGAGACGCAGGCCCCGTGTCTTCTTTGGGACGAGGAAGTACCAGGAATAGAAGCCCTGACTTCAGAGGTGCAGCAGCATCTTCTCGACCGCCCGCGGGGTGAGGAGGTTGACTAATTCCCGCTGCAGGAAAACCTGGTGTGCAGGGAGTCGAGGAGGCTCTGCCGGGGAGAAGGGAGGGGGGAAGCCTGTCCAGACAGAGGCGACAGCCGATCCGGCGGACCCAGGCATCCGAGGTGATGGAAGCCCACTGAGGGGCGAACGAGGAAAGGCGTCCCCCCACTGGCTGCTGAGGCACTGGAGGATGAGGCTATGTGGTTGGTGTCAAAACCCCTGCTTGTTCCTGGAGATAGCACAGTTACTTACCTGTAACAGGTGATCTCTGGGAACAGCAGGAATAAGTCTTCACAACCCACCCACCTCCCCTAGGAGTTGTTTCTCTCTATCTCTCTTCCTTTCCTCTTTCTCTCTTTTGTCTCAGCTATAAAACTCAACTGAGGAGAGACAGTTGGAAAGGCGGGAAGGCAGCACGCAGGCGCTGAGGGATGCTCCCAAAAGCTTTCTGATTGGACGCTGGGGAGCGTTCCCGCGCAGGCTCCGTCGGTACCGACGTACCCATATGTGAAGACTTATTCCTGCTGTTCCCAGAGATCACCTGTTAAAGGTAAGTAACTGTGCTTTCTTCCCGAGGAATGGCCTTCCCTACCATAGCTATCCGCCATAGCCGACCACTCCCACGCCGACCACTCCCACAACAGCGCGAGCTAAGGCCGCAACAGCACGAGCTAAGGCCACAACAGCACAAGCTAAGGCCACAACAGCACAAGCTAAGGCCACAACAGCACAAGCTAAGGCCACAACAGCCCCGAAGGCGTGCAATAATTGTGCTTTTACTGTAATGTACGTTACACGTGCTAGGGTAGGAACGCACATTGGAGCTGCTTGGATGGAATGCTTGCTAGCACCGTGTGACTGCCAGGTGCACAATAGGTAAAATCACTACTAGTGCATGTAGAAAATGGCAGGAAACTCGCACACTGGGAACAGAGGCCCACCCAGAATTGTGTCCCAGGCAGATGGAATCGGGAGCCCCCAACAAGGACAATGACTATGTCAAGCCTTGGTACTCACCCCCTGAGAGCCCCAGGCAGAGAATCCGTGCCGGGCTCAGCTCTACTCTCCTGAAACTGTTTCACTGGCTTTGCAGCACTGCGTTTAAGGTGACTGGCTGGCAGATCCCTTACAGAGCTTTCTGCAATCTTCAGGAGAGAGCAGGGAGGGAACAGAGGAGGAGGGATGTTGTGTGAGACTACTGCACTCTTCCAGATCCTTTCAATTTCTGGCTGCTCAACAGGCTCTTATGATAAGCGTGTGGAGCTGCACCAATTTTCCCTCCTCCTATGGCTACCAAAAAGAGCAGTCTAGTGGAGCATCCCACGTCGCCCTAAAGTGAGTGTGTTATCCTCAAGGTGGTCCTTCACGAGTGTTTAATCAATCTTTTCCTCTCAAATCTTGAAATTTTCTTCAGAGAGTAGAAGATCCGCCCACCATCTGCTGGAGACAAAAATACTGAGGAAAACTCTGCTGGCTGAGGTGAATAGTAGCAAGAGTGATGTCATTGAAACCTGGGCTTTTCATTGGTTCTTTTATTTATTTATTTATTTATTTGTATTTCTTCTATACCGCACTCTTTTTCATCAGCGCGGTTTACATTAAACAGGAATACTCATTTCAATCAACAGACTGTGGTGAGTTTACATAAAACAGGAAATATACAACTGGGATTACAACTTAGGGAAACTATGTACATATTTGTAGCATGTATAGGACCTATATACAAGGGATGGAGTTTCTTTTCATCATCTTAAGTAGGGCGGTTACACTTTATCTGTAAATGTTAGAGGGTTGATGATGTGCTTTGGAAATGTAGAATGAAGAGGTGATGCTTTATGGCTTTTCTAAATTGCTTGAGGTCAGTAATAGCTCTAATGTTGGGAGGTAGGTTGTTCCAACATCTAGGTGCGTAGTACGCGAAAGCCCTGTCTGTTGTTGATCGTTTGTATTTTGTGGCCTCATGTGGTGTAGTTAGGGTATTTGCCGCTGCTGACCTCCTAGATCTGGTGTTGGGAGTGTGATGGAGGAGTTTCGAAATTGATGACGGAGCTATAGTATTTATTGCTTTAAAGGTCAAGATAAGGGCTTTATATGTTATTCTGCAGTATATAGGGAGCCAGTGAAGCTCCATTAGGATGGGTGTTATGTGATCGCTCTTTGAAGCACCGTATAATACCCGGGCTGCGGCATTCATGGCTAGTTGTAATGTATTTAGTGAGTTCTTTGGGAGACCATGGAGTATTATATTCGCATAGTCGAAGTGGGGTGTGACTATGGCTTGGAATATAGTTCTGAAGCTGTCTGGGTCAAGCATATTTTTCAGATGGCGTAGGGTCCTTATCTTGAAATAAATGGTTTTCACAGTGCGGTTGATATGTTCTTTAAAATCTAGGCGATGGTCCAGTATAACTCCAAGGTATCTTATGGAGGGCTTGATTGGGAGGTGTGCGTCTCGTACTCTTAGGGTCTCCGGGGGTGTGAATTCTCTGTTTTTCGTGACAATCAGTACTTCAGTTTTTTTGTAGTTTATTCGCATATTCTGCGTGAGTAACCAGTCTGCTATTGCATTAAAGCAATCTACTAAAGATGTGTAATCTGGGAGCTTGACATTGAATGGAGTGAATAGTAGAACATCATCTGCATAGATCAGCGAGGAAATGCCAAAGGATCGAGTGATGTCGCACAGGGGCTGCATGTAAATGTTAAATAGGAGTGCAGATAGGGATGAGCCTTGTGGAACTCCTTGTTTTAGCTGGAAAGGTTCTGATGTGCCTTTAATAGTCCGGACGTGTTGCAAGCGGTCTTCCAGGTATGATTTGCACCATTTCCATGCTAGACCGTGGATTCCCTTGTCATATAGGCGGGTTAGTAGTATTTCATGGTCGACCGAGTCAAATGCTGCGGATATGTCGAGGAATATTAGTGCGAAGCCCTTGTTAATGTCGTCTAGTCCACTGATGAGTGTGTTGGTTAATGTGGTCAACAGTGTCTCTACTCCGTGAGCTTCCCTAAATCCGTGCTGACTGGGATCAAGGGGGGAGGAGGTGTCTATGTGTTGTTGTATCTGATTATTGGTTACTTTCTCAATTATTTTGGATAGTAGCGGTATACTAGCTATCGGGCGGTATGATTCTTCTTTTGTTGGGTCTAGTTGATTGTTCTTAAGCAGCGGTCTTATGGAGGTCTGCTTTAATGCTGATGGAAAGGTGCCTGTTGAGAAGGACATCTTTATTATTTCTGCTATGACAGGGCTAAAGTCGGATCGCATAGCTCTTATCCAGTGTGCTGGGCAGGGGTCGTTAGGTGCTGTGGTAGTATTCATTTTGACAATAATGTCTTCAACGCATTTTGCAGAGGGAGGGGAAAGTTGAAGGAGTGAAGAGGAGAGCTGAGAGAGGGGGAAATTTTGTCCTTGTTGCTGGAGTGGACTTTGGGATGAGGAGGTGTGTGATGTCGGAGGACTTTGGGGTGAAGAGGCTGTTGTTCTGATAGCTTTAGATTGTATGAAAGTGGCATACTTCTGAGGGTGTATGGGTTCTTGTTGAGGTGGAGCAGGTTCTTTGGTTAATGACTTTACTATATTGAATAGCTCCCGGGGTTTGTTTAGGGAGCGGTTGAGGAGTTCGGCGTGGTAGGTTTTTCTTGTGTCCCATATTGTTTCACGGTAGGATTGAAGGTGGGTTAAATATATTTGTTGATCTGTTGGGTTGTGAGATTTACGCCATTTTCTTTCGAGGTTCCTCAGTAGTGTACGAGACTTCCTTAGTTCCTGAGAGAACCATGGTGCAGATGGTCTATTGACTACATTATTCTTCGTTGTTGGGTTTTTGCAGGCTGGTGGTATAGTGGCGTATTGGTTGATGGTTTCATTCCATGTAGAAACTATGTCGTTGATGTTGGAGGACGGTTGTTTGAGTATTGGAAGTATGTTTTTCTTAATTTCTTCTTCGTTGAGCGGTCTGAAGCGAGTGGTGTTTGTTGATATTCGTTTTGTTGTATTATTGGATGGATCTTGATGTGCTGGTATTGTGAATACTATCAGGCTATGGTCTGACCATGGTACTGGAGCGACAGATAGGTCGAAATCGTCATTCGTGGACGTGTAGGAGGGCGGGGCAAAGACGAGGTCGAGCACATTGCCATGTTGATGAGTAGGTTGGTTTATGAGTTGGCTGTAGTTGAGGTTTGTCATTGCGTCTAAGAATGAGTTAGAAAGGGTAATTGGTATGGAAGGGAGATTGAAATCACCCATTAGCCAGTTAGGTTTCCCTGGGTGTATTGGGTTGCAGGCTAAGTCAAGTACGCTGGATAATTCTTCAGAAGTTGAATTCGGTGCCATATATATTAAGTTGATGGTATTGTAGTTGTTGTATATTGAGATAGTGTCTAATTGTTTTGTGCTCTTGGATGTGATTGTACGATATTGGAGGTCTGTCTTTGTTATGATGGCGACGCCTCCTCCTCTTTTGTTTGATCTGTTACATTGTCTCCACCAATCTGCTGGTAGGGGAACACAACCCACTTGTTTGGATTGGTCTAGCAGGACGATATGGAAGGTACAGTTTAAATATCATCCTGCCCACTTTAAAAAAAAATCAGCTTCCGGAGTGTCCTAAGCCACAGCAATCATCTTTTATTACCCTGTGAAGAGGAAAAGATCTGGGGAGCTTCCAGATCCCTTCCAAAAGCGAGTCCTCCACAGGACCCACGAACACCGGATTCTCCTCCACATTATGCTGGGCTGCTAGAGTCTGAGTAATGAGGGATGGAAGCTCACTCCTATGAAAAATTTGGATCACAGTCCTCCCCAGTAGGGCACTTCCCCTCTTCCAGCTCCTCCTCAGGAATGTCCTTCATAAGATTCAACATGCCCTCAAGAGGGTCCGAGGAAGCTGTTGTGAGGTCCAAGTCCACATCCTCTGGATTATCTGCCAGCTCCTTGAGGGGATTCTTAGCAGTACAGAAGTCCTTAGATGACACCATGGATCACGTCAGCACAGCAACTCCTCTCCGCCAAGCCTTTTTTCACACAAAGGCCTGATGGAACAGCAAAACAAACTGTGGAGAAAGTAAGTCCCATTGCAGACATCTCACTCTCAACCACTATAGAGGCCCCCTGGGAAGAAGGCAGCATGGGGCTAAGCACAGGAGGCTGCATCAGCAGAAGGCTTAATGGAGGCGCCACCAAAACTGGCAAGCTCTCCCACTGTTCCACGATATGGCCTAGCTAGCACATTTGGCTCCCCACGGGCACAGGGAGAAGACTCCATTCCGGGACACTTCTGTACTATCCCTCACCAAACTTGTCTCCTCTTCACAGCTGCATTACTGCCTGATGGGTGACAAATGCAATTGATTGCCAGATACCACAGCCCACATAGCAGCACAACTCACCTCCTGGGTGCCCCAAGGCCTCGCATTCCCCAACAGCACAAGCCAGCACAAAAACATCCTCCAATTACTTGGACCTCAGCTGGCCTGCTCTATGTACACATGCTTTTTTTTTTTTTTTTAAACAATTTTATGGAAACTGTCAATAGCACCTGTGGTCCCCCTCCCAGAGGTTGAGGAGTAGGACAGATGGATACAACTGCAGAGTGACATCCAGAGCTCTAAGTCAAAAGGGGAAAGTGAGAAACACTAGAGGACGACAAAGAAGAGGCAAGTGCAGAGAGAGGGATTCAGCCTCACCAGGTTATGCACACCTCAGGGCTTAACTAGCTTTACTCAGCCAATACAGGAGGGCTTATAATCTCTCCAATCCAGTTCCAGGTTGCACAGGGATTACACCACCTCCATTTGCTGTAGACTGAGAAGTACTGGCTGAATAAGGGCTGCACAGGATCCTTACAGGATGTCGTCAAACCAGTGGTTCTCAGTCTCCATCTGCTGATAAGAGCATAAACCTGTAAGACGACTAGAGGAATAAGGAAAGGGATTTAAACATGTTGCTGGAGGAAACATTTATAAATAATTATTTGTCAGACAGACTTGGGAAAGTACCCTCCCCCCCTTTTTACTCCTATGAGTAATCAATAAGAAATGAATACATCTACTCTTCAGGATTTATTTATTTATGAAGCTTCTACACCGCAAATCCTTCTCGTCCTCTGCAGTTTAGAAACATAAGCCATAATTATAAGAAAATAAACAGAAATCACACACATTTAACATATCAAAAATATTACATGGCATATAAAAAATGATAAAAATTTCCAAACTCTCTAGCCCCAATCTAAAATTCAAACAACTCAGGAGATGACCCATAACCCAAAATTATTTACCAATACCCTCACAGAAAACCTTTCTAAAATAAAGTTTATATCTTTTTTTTCTAAAATCCAAATAATCCTGCAAAGGTTAACTCTAATGCAAGATTTATTTCAGTGGCTGGTCTCTCTGCCTGTAACAGGCAATTTAAAATCTATATGCCATAATATGGAGGCAGGACTGGACAATGAAGCAGCCCACTCCCCTATGATTGTAATACACACTTTGGGACACATAGTAACATAGTATATGACAGCAGATAAAGACAAGTATGGTTTATCTAGTCTGCCCAGTAAGGTGGCTAGTGTGGTTGTAACTGCAGCTCCGTGCAAATCACCCCTACTCCCCATGTCTATATTTAGGGTTGTACTTGCTGCTCCGTGCAGATCAGTGCCTCTATTAATAGATATTTAAGTTTGCTTTGATTTCATCCTCTTGCTATAAAGGGATCCGCTGTGTCTGTCCCATGCCATTTTGAATTCTGTCACTGTGTTTGCCCCCACCACCTTCATCTGTACTTCCTGTTTTTAAATTTACCACCTTGCAGCATCATCGTATGCCCTCTAGACTTACAGCTTAGTCTTCTTCGAAAAAAGGTTTGTTTATTCACTGATACTCTAAGTATTTATAATTCTGCATTGTATCGTATCTCCCCTCTCTCTCCTCTCCTCTAGGGTATACATATTTATGTCTTCAAGTCTTTTCTCATATATCTTCTGGTGCAGGCTCCAAATCATTTGGTTGCCTTCCTCTGAACAGTTTCAAGTCTTTATGTTGGTTGTGAGATATAGTATCCAAAACTGAACACAATACTCCAAATGAAGCCTCACCAACGACTTGTACAGGGGGCATTAATACCGCCTCCTTTCTGCTGGTTAGTTCTTTCTTTATGCTGCAGCCCAGCATCCGTCTGGCTTTGGCTAGTGTTTTGTCGTATTGTTTCACCACCTTGAGATACTCAGACACTAGCACTCTGAGTCCTTCTCCTGATCTGTGCACACCAACCTCTCTCCCCCTATTGCATATATGTCCTTTGGTTTTCTGCATCCCAAGTGCATGACTCAGTACTTCTTCTATTAAATCATAACTGCCAAGCATTAGACCATTCTTCCAGTGCCTTAAGATCTTTCCTCTTGTTGCCCATTCCCCTCAGAAGTGTCCACTCTGTTGCAAATTTTTGTCTCATCTGCAAACAGGAAGACTTTCCATTCAGTCCTTCCGCAATGTCACTCACAAATACATTGAACAGTATCAGTCCCTAAGGCACGCCACTATGAACCTTCCTTTCTTCTGGATGAGTTTCATTTACCACTACCTTCTGTCTGTCAGTCAACCAATTTCTGATCCAGTTCACCACCTTGGGACCTATCCCCAGGCTGCTCAGTTTATTGATCCTATGAGGAACAGTATCAAAGGCTTTGCTGAAATCTAGGTATATCACATCCAACGCATGCCCTTGATCTAGTTCTCTGGTCACTCAGTAAAAGAACTCAATCATATTTGTTTGGTGCAGAATCTTCTGAAATGCTACCTGACTCAGTTCCTACTCCCCAGGATCCATGGAGTGGCAACTGAGGAAGTCTACCTCCAAGATGTTGACTCCAGCGATGTGCTGTACTAAAAGAGCTAGTAGGTTCCTTTCCATTCAGGAGAACAGGACAGTCATCTCCAGGGCCATTCAGACACTCTTCGTGCCTCCTTGCTGACTGACATATGCCACTGTGGCATTGTCAGAGAACACCCATACCACTCTGCCCTTTATTAAGATTCTAAAGTGCAAGACAACCAGATGAATGTCTGAGACGGTTGATGGCCATGACAATTCCTTGCTGCTCCAACAGTCCTAAACTGTTCAGTACTTGCAATAGGCTTCCCCAGCCAAACAGGCTGGCATCCTTTGACAGGAGAAGCCACAAGTGATCGTCTAGTGGCATACTCCTTCTCAGATGCTGGGGTTGCTTCTATAACTGCAGGATAGAGAAGCCTGGCTTCGCAATCATGAGAACTTGGTGACCAGCAAGACAGCAAGGACCTCTTTAGCAGCCTCATATGAGCTCATGCCGAAGGCACCACTTTGATTGATGCCGCCATCAAACCAAGAAGCTGTAAATAATCCCACACCCTGGGAGCCTGCTGAGACCAGAAGGCTGCCAGATGGGTCAACAACTTTTTCATCCTCTCCTCAGGTAGGAAGACCTTGCCTACTCGAGTGTTGAATCACGTTCCTAGGTATTCCAGCGATTGGGAAGGTTCCAAGTGGCTCTTTCCTCAATTGATCACCCAGCTGAGACTCTCCAGGAACTGCACCACAAGATGTTTATGACTGTGACCTGGCTTAGATGAACCAATCATTCATATATGGGTAAACACAGATCCCTTGGCGCCTCAGAGCAGCAGCAGCCACCACCATGACTTTCGAGAACATCCTTGGGACAGAAGAGAGGCCAAAGGGAAGTACAGCAAATTGAAAATGAGAGCCAAGCATGGTGAAATGGAGAAAGCTTTGTTGATCCTCGGATAGTAATGTGTAAATAAATTTCGGTTAGATCCAGCGATGCAAGGAAATCTCTATGGCAAACCGGATGGATCACAGACTGCAGTCTCCATATGGAAGTGTAGGGTGTGCAGGTGAGCATTGACTCCCTTGAGGTTGAAGATTGTAGTACCAAAGAAAGACTGGTCCTTTTGGCCAAAGTATATAGAGTAGCGGCTCTTGCCCCACTTGGCAGGGGAAACTGGGACCACCGCCCGCAGACAGAGCAACCTTTCTAGTGTGATCTGAATGGCAGTTCTCTTGGCCGCAGAACCACATGGGGCGATGAAGGTGTCCAGGATATGCTCTCAGCATTCCAGAATATAGCCACACTGAATGATGTTTAACACTCCTAATTGCTAGCATGAAAGCACAGTTACTTACCTGTAACAGGTGATCTCCGGAACAGCAGGAATTAGTCTTCACATATGGGAGACGTCGCCGACGGAGCCCGCACGGGAATGCTCCCCAGCATCCAATCAGAAAGCCTTTGGGAGCATCCCCCGCACCTGCGCGGTGGCTTCCCGCCCTTCCTACTGCCTCTCTCCAGTTGAGTTTCATAGCTGAGCCAGAAGGAGAGGAGAGGAAGGAATAGAGAGATACAACTCCTAGGGGAGGTGGGTGGGTTGTGAAGACTAATTCCTGCTGTTCCGGAGATCACCTGTTACAGGTAAGTAACTGTGCTATCTCCAGGAACAAGCAGGAATGAGTCTTCACATATGGGGACTCCCTAGCTAAGGATGCCCGGGGAGATCCCATAAGCGCAGCCCAGGACAGGATGGGATTTTCCCAACATGGATCCCCGGCATCCCCTGAGGGATGGAGGGTAGGAGTTGAGAAGAGAGGAACAGCAAAAACCCAAAGACTACAAGGGGAGTAGTCTTTAGAATGCATGTGAAGTATCATTAAGCATGTAATGAATCAATGACCTAGTACCACGTAGAGCTTACCTACTGGGTTGTAGGAAGTAGAACTGAGATGAAGGTACTGTAGACGCAGAAGCGAGGTCTTCAAGGGAACTTCACAGCAGCGAGGAGGAAGTTCCAAATCCGGACGGGCAGGAGACCCAGGAGTCAACTGGGGCAGGAGAAGGACGGCAGGTCTTCAAGGAAGCTCTGTGTGAAGAGCTGAGCACTCCCTCAGGAGTAGAGTCCGTAACCCTGAGGACTAACAGTAGAAGACTGACCGATCTGGATAGCCCAGTCCGGAGGAGAACGGGGGTGTACCCCGGACCGAAGGAGTACACAGTCTACCCTAGCTGAAGGGATAGGGAGACAAGGGTCTGAACCTCATGAAGGAGGGCATAACTAAAAGTAGAAGCTGTTGACTTCACAGCAGTAAGCGGAGTACATAAGTACCGGCCATTGGGGAAATAGTCGGTAGAACACAGGCACTGTGGACATCACCCAATATGCGCCTACCAAAACAGATAATATCTAATATTCCTTTATATATATACATATCAAGGTAAGTTGGGCATGGAGAACGCCCACCCGGGTACTAACACCGGTATGCCCAGGAACCTACCTACGTGAGCATAACACATAACACTGATAAGACGGACCTGCCACTGATCCACAGAAAAACGCCCACCTCGGGAGGTGGCGTCAAAGATCCATCCAGAGAAGGGATCTATTCCTGTGGGGCAGGGGCAGATCAGCGAAACTAACAGCACGATAGCGTGAAGGACAGAGGATAATATCAGTCCGGTAAGGGCACATCAGAGGTACCTCAGGCCCTAGATGTGTACCCAGGGCATTCACGCAGAAAAAACTCGCCCCCCGCCTTAACAGGAGACATGAGGGTATAGTCAACGATAAGCCTTGGAGTGACTATAGCAGGGGGGTCTCCTGCCTGAACAGGGAGAACAGACAAGGGGACGGGGCTGATCCGGCCCTATCGAGGGATCGCTCAGGACATGCTGCGCAGGATAGCAAACAAAGGTCTACACTGGGAGAAGGATTTCGGTATGGTATCAATCAGCAGGGGGTCCCTGGAAGAGAAGGGTTCGGGGAACGTACCTAAGGGTAAGGCAGTTGAAGGGTAGTATGTCCATGGGCCATAGCTATCATGGAATAGAGGTGATCTCCCTCTTCCGAAGGAAGGAGAATACCTTAACCCCTGGGCAGCATCCGAACCATTTGCCCCACCGAACGAACCCCAGTGTAGAGCTAAAAATTTAAACTTCTGGTAAGAGAAGTTAATTGTAAGCCGCCGCATACAGGAGCCTAAAGCTGCTTGGTATGAGTATCCCGACGCGGGCCCGGGAACTTCAGACCGGATTGAGACGTCCCTTGCTTAGGCGCACCTGGCGGGTGGGCGGAGGAATGAAATTTTCTCTTCCTAGGGAAGGAAGGTCTAGTAGGACATTTTCCACCCCCGGGGGGAAGAGAGGACTTTGGACGGCTTCTAACGCTAGGAGGGTTAGCGAAGCACTGAGCAACCTGACGTAAGGCTTCGCTGTTGAAGAGATGATCTCCAGCACACGGAGAATTGCCCAAATTATGTTGTGCCCGCCTACACAAGTCTGACGCCTGCAACCATGCTGTACGACGTGCTCTGATGGCAATAGCAGAGGATCTGCTGACCGACAGGAAGGAGTCTAGAGAAGCACGAGAAAGGAACCCAGAGATATTCCTGCAATGATAAAGAAGCAAGGAATATTCAGAGGCCTTAGTTGCAGACAAAAAAGGGAGACAAAAGAGATAATCTCTCGGTGACCTCCCAGAGTGCCAGGCTCATATAAAAAATATATGAAATAATTCTGGAAGCCAACATGGACGTTTGGAAGGTTTGACGCCCCAGGGTACCAAGCATTTTAGAGGCACGACCTGGGAGGCGAGAAGAATGCTGCTTCTTGCTTCCAACCTTCCTCAGCGCTGATTCCACCACGATGGAATGATGTGGAAGCTGGTGCTGCTGCAAACCCGGGGAGGGGGGCACCCGATACAGAGCATGCATGGCTGTAGACGGTGCCGGAACCCTCAAAGGCGACCGCCAAGCCCCCAACAGAAGATCCTGCAGGGAAGGATGTAAAGGAAGCATTACGGCTGCCTGTTCCGCAGGGCCTGGACTTAGGGAAGGACCCGGAATAGGAATGGCAAGCAAGTCCGCCATGTCAAGGAGAAAATCCTGAAAAGACGGCTCTCCCAGAGGGGCTATGCCGGGGTAGGCGAAGGCGGGAGGGGCCGCCTGGGCACCAAAAGACCTATCGGACTGACGCCCGCTGGGCAGAGGGTGGTACCAGCAGTCCCGGATCGGGGCAGTCAGCACGGCGTCGACGGTTCCTGGAATTGATTCCAAGCTAGGCATCGAAGGGGTCGATGGCACCGCCGGAACCGCCGGAATCGGCCTCGGCCCCGGGGCCGGCCCTGCCCCCGACGATTGAAGCGGTTCCGAGGCAACCGGAGAGCAGTGGTTAGAGATCTCTGCACTGCGTCGCAGGAAGGGACCGGGGCCGGTCCCGAAACGTGCCGTAGCCAAGCCTTCGAGGCTGGATACCGATTCGAGGCTGGGCATCGAACCGAGCGAGGAGATCGACTCCCTCCTAGAGGGCCCCGGCGGCGGAGGCGGCGCCGGCGATGCCGATCCCGGGGAGCGAATCGGAACCGTGTCGATTGGTGCCGTAGGCACCGAGGGCCCCCGAGAACGAAGCTCGGTAGAGGGGGGAACACCCGACACCGGCAAGGATGCCGAGCGGTAGGCACCGCCAGACGCCGGGACCCCTCTCGAGCCTGTCTTACCCAGAGGAGAATCCTGCCAGGGCATACGACCCGTCCCCGAGGGTACCCAGGTAACCCGATGACGAGCCCATGCGGGGCGTGAAAGGCACAACCCCGGCGCCGACGCCGGGGTACCGGCGTCTCTTGACGCTGGAACCAACCCCCTGGCTGGCCGGGGCGACGGGAAACCAGACTGGATCGAAGCGATCGAAGGCACCGGGGCCCCCCTTCTAGCGATGAGCGGAGCACTCGACGTCTGCGTCGATGCCGGGGGATCGCCCGTCCGGGGCAGATTGATAGACCCCGAAGGTACCGGGGGAGCCAGGCGGCGATCCCTGGTGACGAGTGGAGCACTCGACACCCGTGCCGACGCCGGGAAAACGGTGCCGTTCAAATCCGGTACCGCCCCCGCGCAGGGCTGGGATGCAGGCAAGTCAGACTGGGTCGAAGCGATCGACCCCGAAGGCACCGAGGACACCAGATGACGATCCCCGTCGGAGAGTGGGACACTCGACGCCGACGCCGAGGAATCGGTACCGCCCGAAGCGGGTACCACCTCCGCGCATGGCAGGGATGAAGGAACGCCAGACTGGGTCGAGTCGATCGGCCCCGGAGGTGCCGAGGACAGCAGCTGACGATCCCCGGTGAGGAGCGGAATGCTCGACACCGATGCCGGGGGGTCGGTACCGCCCGAAGCGGATACCACCTCCGCACATGGCTGGGATGTAGGGAAGCCAGACTGGGTAGAGTCGATCGGCCCCGGAGGTGCCGAGGACACCAGCTGACGATCCCTGGCGAAGAGTGGAACACCCGATGCCGGCGCCGATGCCGGGGAAACGGCACCGCTCGAAGCGGATACCACCCTCGAGCATGGCTCGGGAATGTTCTGTGAGGAGCGAACCTCAGGAACAACCCGAAACCCCGTGAATGCTTTGGAGCCCGAAGACTCCCGCCGGGGTTTAATTGCCAAGGAGGACTTGAGGGGTTGGCCGGAGCCGTCGTCATGCCGCGCATGAGACTCGCCCCTCAAGACTTGGCTAGTCTTAACAGACTGTTTTGTGGTTACCTGATCCTGGAGAGAAGAGAAAACCGATGACCGCACCCTAGGGGGAAAGACGTCATCGAGGGACACCCGAAAAAGGGAAGGTCTTCTCCCGATACTGGAGCCCGGGGAACCGGGGAGAAAAGGGTCAGGGCCCAAACAGGAGAGGCACCAGGCATTGGAGTCTAAGTGAAAAACTACGTCTCCACAGTGGGGGCACTTCTGAGGGGAAGAAGGCTCCATGCTGTGCAGCCCGATAGGCCTCAAAACGACCAGAGGGAAAAAAGGTTCCCTCGAGGTGACTAAAAGAATAAAAGAAGAAAAGAAAAAAAGGGGCACCGGTGGTGCCGTTGTCGGCGGGAAAAGGCCGCGACCACAGGAAACAAGAAAAGAAAGAAAAGTTTCTGCGGTGGCAGGAGGTACGTCCTGTCTGCTCCACAGAAAAATGAAAACTGGAGAGAGGCAGTAGGAAGGGCGGGAAGCCACCGCACAGGCACGGGGGATGCTCCCAAAGGCTTTCTGATTGGATGCTGGGGAGCATTCCCGTGCGGGCTCCGTCGGCGACGTCTCCCATATGTGAAGACTCATTCCTGCTTGTTCCTGGAGATTTAATCTGTCTTAGGAACCAAAATAAGCACAGCCACGACTTTTTCATATAAACTTGTATTATATTATCATACATGATATATATGTACGACCCAATATTGTATATATATTATCCCTTTTAAAATTGTATATATGTTATCCCTTTACTTTAATCACCTGTTATCTAATGATTATCACCTGCCAATCAATTATAAGTGTTTCACTTTAATTGTAACCACAGTTATGTTATGTTTACTTTTAAGTTATCCGCTTCTGATCGCTGGAAGTAGCGGTATACAAATGATAAATAAATAAAAATAAAAATAAATAAATAAATAAATAAAAAATAAACAACTAGTGATCCTCAGCAACCTGGTCCCAACTCCTGGTAGAAAAGGTGCAGCCTGTCGCTCATTGGAGGCATCCCAACTGTCACTGCACCAGACGGGAGGCGGCATCCCAGGACCCGCAAACCCCATGAAAGGACAGAGTTCAGGACCAAAAACCAGAAGAAAAGATGGGCTTTCTGAGCTGGCACCTATGGAAGTCCCAGAACTCAGAGTCCAGGTAGTGTGAATGAGAAAAACAGGCATATGTTGTGGAGAATGATTCACCTGTATGCTTCCCAGGCCCCTTCGGCCTATCTTCCGGGAGACTATGAGGTTTGGACTCACCCAAATGCTTAACCAATTTCTCCAAGTCCTCTCCAAACAAACATTTTCCTTTAAAGGAAAGTTGGGACAACCGAGACTTGGAGGATGTATCCGCTGCCTAGCGGCGAAGTCATAGCTAACGTCGCATCATCACTGAAAGAGCGATGTCTTTAGCCACCAAGCGGTGTCGATAGAAAAACTGTTGCAGACTCCAAGAGGAATGTAGCACTCTCTGGGGCGAGACTGAATCCAGTGAAGAAAAGCTTGAGTTGTCAGGCCTGCACACAGCTAAGGATAACCACAGAAGTTGAGAAATGATTCTTCAGGACAGAATCCATCTTACGATCCAGGGAATCCTTTAGGGCTGTACCACCCTTCACTGGGATGGTGGTCTGCTCTGTGATATGTGCATCCATCTGAGTGCTGAACCAGGCAGCACAGTCCTTCTGTGGCAGGGGGTAAAGCTTCCTACAAAACCTCAGCCCCTTCACCGGGGAGTTGCGCAAGTCCCCCTCAGCGGATCATGCTTCTGACAACCTCCAAAAAAAGAAAGGCAGTCATAGACTTCCGAATCCCCTGCAGAAAGGGATGGATCTGTGGCTTTTACTATGTCATAGGGGGGTCAGTCAAAAGCAGAGCGGACGACACTCAGGCAATCAGAGCCATTAATTTGCCCTTCCTGATAGATGGATAAAACCAGATTTGTCATGATCTTCCAAAGAAGACATCTTGCCCTCCAGGTTGGAATTGTTACCTGAGGCATGGGGACTGGACTCTGGGCTTCAGCCAAAGGACAACTGATCTGAATTTCCAGACTCCAATCTTCGCAGAGATTGCTTAGAAAGTGGTGCCTGGGTCAGGCTCTGACTCATCACCGGCCCCTCTCATAAGCGAGCAGAAAGATTAAGAGGACCTACAAGCTCCAGGGTCTGAGTCGCCAAGTCAGGAAGACCAGGCTTGATGCAGAAAGGAGAATAATTCCAGGGAACACAACCTAGACACTGGACGCTCCCTGTCAGGAATAGGATCTCCATCCTTGGGAGAGACACCAGACCCTTAAAAGAAGGGGAGAGGCCAAAGAGCGAGCACTAACTCAAGGCCTGGTGATCACCTGTTTTAATTACTACATCCGACCAATCCTGCAGCAAAGACAAGCCCAGAGTACACATGTCCCCTTGCTGCGAGAGGGGAGATGGACCCTCCAAGGGTGCATCAAAAGCTTCCATGCAAAAATCGCAGACACAAGAATCCAGCGATGAGGTTCTCATTTTCCACAGACCAGGCAGTGTGCTATAGAAGTAGACTTATGAACCTCCAAGACCACTGACAGCTGGGCAACACAGACTCAGGGCACACTAAACAGGTGCATTGCAACACATGCTACAGACACGGAGAAGTGGTGTGTAAAAGGCATAAAAAAAGCATGGGAAGCACAACCAACATGTGCAGGCAGCTGGATAGGTGAGAAAACTGGCATCACCCCAAGTGGCTCAAACGAGAGACTTGCATGCCATTCAGCAGACAAGGTTGGGAGCCTCCATAAAACAAGTCAGAAAGAGACAAGTTTTCATATTCACCTCTAGGGAGCCTAAGGTAGGTAAAAACCAAGCCAGGCTCAGTGTTACCTCCCTCACTACCAGAACTGCAGTCACATACTTCCCAAGAGCCTTCCTCGAATCTTTGGGGAGAGAAGGGGGGGGGGAGGAGGAGGGAGGGGTACTGAGGTTGTGCAAAGCTTTGAAGAGTCCTTTCCAAACTTCTTGCTGCTCAACAGGCTCTGAACATAAGGACGTGGAGCTGAACCAATTCCCCTCCTCCTTATGGCAACAACCAAAAGAGCACCGGTTTTAAGGTGACTCTAGAGCAGGGGTGAGCAATTCCGGTCCTGGAGGGCCGCAGACCAGTCAGGTTTTTTTTTTTTTTTATGAATTTTCAACAAATAAATCAAGTATAAACTTGTACAGAATAATAATACTTGCAATCAGAAATAAGCACTCTGGCTCGTCCCGCTTCAGTGACTTTGGACAGCATTTGGGACGCTATTTCGCACCTTAGCCAAATGGTGGGTTTTCAAATTTCTTCCCTTTGGGATCGGATTGCCACACTTGAAGTGGAGTCTCCATTGCTACATGCTTCTATTGCAGATGTTACCAGCAAACAATCAACTATGGATCATCAATTGACTAAAGTTGTTGATTTAACTGCTTCTTTGGTTAAAGATAATATAAATCTTCGGGCTAAAACTGAGACATTGGAGAATGCTGTTCGAGCATGTAATGTTTGTCTCTTGAATTTCCCTGTTATATCTGGGAAGGTACCCTTGGATATGTTTAAGAGTTATCTTCAGGAGGTTCTAGCAGTCCCTCCAGAGTTGTTGCCCCCAGTCTCTAAGGTTTACTATCTCCCTTCTGGGAAAAGAGCTGGGAAAGTGTCTGTTGGTCAATTGGAGATAGACTCTCTTAATGTTTCAGATTTGCTTAGTACACCTAAAGAGGAGGACATAGCTGTATCAACCTTGTTAGTAACTTTAGCTCTTTCCTCAGATCGGGAGTGGCTCCTAAAATTGTTTTATAAGTAGCGGGGAAAATTGTTCTATGGGAAAAAGATTCTCCTTTTCCCAGATGTTGCATGGGAGACGCAGAAGCGTAGAAGGGCCTTTATAGTATTGAAACCGGGAGTAGCGCGACTTGGTGCACAATTTATGCTAAGATTTCCATGTAAATGTTTAATTACCTATAAAACTCAGAAGTATGTGTTTTTCTCCCCTGAGGATCTTACTGTTTTCCTAAACTCACATTTATCAATTAGCTCTACACCTGTGACATGACTCCATCGTTTTTTAGATATCTCCTTGGGGCACCGTCTCCTCTTAATTTGCCTGTTTCGTTATTTCCTTTTTGGAGTTTTTCTCCTTTTCATGGTTTCACTCCTCCATTATAGGGGGCTACTGATAATTCTTGCTGTTCCATTTCTGTTTTACATGTTTGTTATGCTTATTTCTGATAGACCAGTCAGGTTTTCAATGATGTCCCTAATGAATATTCATGAGAACTATTTGCATCCACTGCCTTCCATTGTATGGAAATAGGTCCATGAATATTCATTAGGGACATCATGAAAACCTGACTGGTCTGCGGCCCTCCAGGACCGGAATTGCCCACCCCTAGTGGAACCTCCAGCACTGCATTCCAGTGAGAATGTTACCTCATGGGTGGTCGCTGATGAGCAAAATCAATCTTTCATTCTTCAGTCTGTCTTTATTTTTCCAGATTTCCTCAAAGCTGTAAAACCTTGCATCCACCATCTTCTGGAGACAGAAGTACTGGAGTATGCCCCTATGAGCACAGGCTGTTAATGGCATGATGATATCATAAGCTGCCTCTAGAATGTTTTCTCCATCTCCGCATCTGCTGGTAGAGGAAAACAACCCACTTGTCTGGAATGGTCTAGCACAGGGATGGCGAACTCCAGTCCTGGAGTACCACAATCCAGCCTGATTTTCAGGATGTCCCTAATGAATATCCATGAGATATATTTGCATACATTGGGAGGCAGTGGATGCAAATATATCTCATGAATATTCATTAGGGACATCCTGAAAACCAGGCTGGATTGTGGCACTCCAAAACTAGAGTTCGCCATCCCTGGTCTAGCAGGACAATATGGAACTAGTGTTGATGAATCTTTTGTTTTAATATTAGGCCAATCTGAACCAATGAGACATCCATTCCTGGTCTGAGGATCACTGCAGAGTATTCTATCTTCTATCTTACAGGAAGCTGAACTGGATGGGTCTAGAGTGCTCTGATGACCTTCCACCTCCTGTTACGTGAATTTTATGTTTTTTAGGCTGTTTCGTCCTCCTGTTCTGTCTGCCTGCTATCTAAGCTTTCCTGTTCCATATTGTAGTTCCTTTCCTTTCCAGCCTCTGGCCTGCTGTATTTTTGATTTTTTTGTTGACTATTGTATACCACCCTGATGTTACGAAGGGCGGTCTATCAAACTGAACAAACAAATATGCTTACAGTCCACCCTCTGACGTACAAGGGCCCACATGAGGAACCCAAGCACATTTCCCGTAACATCTGTCACTGTCCATCATGGTGTCTGTTGTGGAAATAGGAGTCAGAGATGGAGGAAAGAAGTGCAAGAGTTATTTTTTCCTACTTCTTTATATATATGTGTATCTGTATTTCAACATAACTATCACATATGTATCTTGAAAAGCCACACTGGTTGTAAAGGAAATGCTCCTTTACACTAAGAAGCAAAGCCTGGTCAAGAGAGCTCTGAACCTGCATACCTGAGGTTGAATTTTCGGTGGCGTGGATCTTTCAAGTTTAGATTTGATTTTCTCCTTTGGTTTTGATTCTTTGCCAGCACTAAGAAACTTCATGGTTGCAGCAGCATGTTTGAGAATGCATTCACTGCTGCAGTATACAGAGTCACGCTGAGCTAGGTTAGAACAACCAGGCCCAATGCACTTTGGAACCTCATGAGCTTCTGTGATCTGAAAATTGAAGCACAATCAATTCAAACATTTAAAAACTGAAGGAAAAAAAACAAGAGCAAATATTCTTAGAGGCCTGCACAAGGTCTAGTGTAAGGTTCATTTACCAATCTCACTGGATAGATTTCTGTTCCCATGCCTAGTTATGACAGAGGTTTCAAACTGCTCCCAGCATCAACAATGTTTGCATATTACTTGAACTCTATACTGTTCTCCTAATGAGATTGCAATTAAGCTTTAAATTCCAATCAAAGTTGATAAAAGCTCAAGAGACCCGATATTCAAATAAGCTGGACTCCTAAATGTGCCCTATTTTCAGCCAAACTTAAAAGTCTAATTTCAGATGAAAATTCATCCTTAGGAGCTAAAAAGAAAGTTGTGTTTATAAATTTAGGCCTGCTGTTCATTTGCCTAGATTTATGAGCCTAATTTATGAATCCAGTGCTGAAAATGTGATAAGATCCTCATTTTTTTCCCCTGCCCTAAATCTGCCCCTGCTGCCAACCACTTTTTTTGCTCCTAAATTTAGGAGTTTAATGACATTTTGAGCATAAATTTAGGCATTCGACCCTAGTAAATTTTTAAAGAGGCCAATTTAGGAGCATAAATTCTTTGAATGTCTGCCTCAAGGTTCCTCGATTATTGGTGCACAGTTTTAACACTGGAAATATAAAAAAGTACAAAGAAAGAAAAACTTTTTTGTCCTGAACATACACCATAATACAGAAGAATTAGTAGAGTCAAAAGGAGAAATTTAAATCTTACTTGTTCATTTTCTATCCTCGCAGAGGACACCTTCTCAGTTATACCACTGCAATAAAGGAATGATGCAGACAAGGTACTTGCTAATATCCTAATGTCAAAGCAATAGAAGGAACTAACCTCCACACAAAGTTACCCAAAACAAACCAAAACATTTAAACATCTAAGCAGGAGAGAACATTAAAACAGTTTGCCCTCTACAATAAAATTTCCCCTAAGAAGTGGGAAGATCATGATAATGAAGTACCATCAATTCAAGTAACTCATAGTGACTCTCTGGACAGTTCTCAGAGTATTTAGTTTTCTGTGATGTGTTTGACTGTTGCTAAGGTAGTGTTAATTGATGTCATTGAGCTGATCCGTTTGACTGCTGGTCATTCACTTATGCTTTCCTTTCACCTTTCCCAGTATAATAGCCTTCTCTATTAAGTCTCTCTTCTCATATACATGATCAAAATATGAAAGTTGAAGTTTAATCATTTGGGCCTCTAAGGAGTATTTTGGTGGAAAACAGATAAAAAACAAAAAACTCAAATGACAAATTACAGAGCATCTTCAGGTTCCTTCTTTAAAAGAAAAAGAAAACAGCCAAGCCCCTGTAGTAGTAAGACTTCCTGGGAGGTTTCTGGATCGGACTGGACTGCCAGGATTCAAAGGAAAGGAAATTAACAGGCAAGATTTATCCTCTTATCCTGCCACACCAGTCTAGATAACAAAAGTACCCAAGCTATTTCCAAAAGAAGAGGTTAAGGCTGTGGACAATTGCAAAGTTACGCACTTAGGAAAGAACAACCCAAACTATGGTTACACAATGTAAGGTTTCACATTAGGAACCACCACCACCCAGGAAAAATATTTAGACGTCATCATGGATAACACGTTGAAACCCTCCGTCCAGTGTGCAGCGATGGCCAAGGCGGCAAATAGAAACATAAGAACATAAGATATGCCATACTGGGTCAGACCAAGGTCCATCAAGCCCAGTATTCTGTTTCCAACAGTGGCCAATCTAGGTCATACGTACCTAGCAGTTTCCCCAAGGGACACAGGTTCCACAATGCTTGTATTGGTTCAAGCATTGATATCCTGGGTCCCTTCTTAATAATGGTTTATGGACCTTTCCTCCAGGAACTTGTCCAAACCTTTTTTAAACCCAGCTACACTAACAGCCTTTACTACATCCTCCGGTAACAAATTCCAGAGTTTGATTACACGTTGAGTGAAAAAATATTTTCTTTTATTAGTCTTAAATAGTTTACCCTGTAGCTTCATTGCATGTCCCCTAGTCTTTCTATATTCTGATAAGGTAAACAATCGATCTACGTTTACCCGTTCCACTCCGTTCATTAATTTATAGACTTCTATCATATCTCCCCTCAGCCGTCTCTTTTCCAGGTTAAAGAGCCCCAACCTTTTTAGCCTTTCTTCATAGGAGTAGCCTTCCATCCCCTTTACCATTTTGGTGGCTCTTCTCTGAACCTTTTCTAAAATTGCTATATCCTTTTTAAGATATGGCGACCAGAATTGCACACAATATTCAAGGTGCGGTCTCACCATGGAACGATATAGAGGCATTATAATATCTTTTGTTTTATTTTCCATTCCTTTCCTTATCATACCTAGCATTCTATTTGCTCTCTTGGCCGCCGCTGCACACTGGGCCGAGGGTTTTAACATGGTATCCACAAGGACGCCTAAATCTTTTTCTTGGGTGGTGGTTCCTAATGTGGAACCTTGCATCGTGTAACCATAGTTTGGGTTGTTCTTCCCTAGGTGCATAACCTTGCACTTCTCCACATTAAATTTCATCTGCCATTTTGATGCCCAGTCTTCCAATTTATCAAGATCCTCTTGCAATTTTCCACAATCCTCCTGGGTTTTAACAACTTTAAATAGTTTTGTGTCATCAGCAAATTTGATAACCTCACTCGTTATTCCACTTTCCAGGTCATTTATGAATATGTCAAAAAGCAGCGGACCCAGCACAGATCCCTGGGGTACACCACTATTCACCTTTCTCCATTGGGAAAATTGGCCATTTAGTCCTAACCTCTGCTTTCTATCTTTTAACCAGTTCCTGATCCACAGTAGTACACTGCCTCCTATCCCATGACTCTTTAGTTTTGCCAAAAGTCTCTCATGAGGGACCTTGTCAAAGGCTTTCTGAAAGTTCAGATACACAATATCAACCGACTCACCTTTGTCCACCTGTTTATTCACTCCTTCAAAAAAACATAACAGATTAGTAAGACAAGATCTTCCTTGTCTAAAGCCATGTTGGCTGTCTCCCATTAGGTCATGACTATCTATATGCTGAGTAATTTTATTCTTTATGATGGTTTCTACCATTTTTCCCGGTACTGATGTCAGGCTCACCGGTCTGTAGTTTCCCGGATCACCCCTCGAACCCTTTTTAAAAATTGGTGTTACATTGGCGATCCTCCAATCCTCAGGTATTAGAGATGATTTTAATGATAGTTCACAGATTACTGATAGCAGGTCTGCAATCTCAAATTTCAGTTCTTTCAACACCCTTGGATGTATACCATCCGGCCCAGGTGATTTGCTACTCTTCAGTTTATCTAATAGTTGTAGGACATCTTCCCGATGTATCGATATTTCCTTCAATTCTTCCACACCTTTAAATACCACTTCAGTCGTGGGTAACATCCCTACATCTTCCTCAGTAAAGACCGAAGCAAAGAATTCATTCAGTCTCTCCGCTATCGCCTTGTCGCCTCTTAGTGCTCCTTTAACCCCTTTATCATCTAATGGACCAACTGACTCTCTCACGGGTTTTTTGCTACGAATGTACTTGAAAAGGTCTTTATTTCGCGTTTTTGCTTCCGCAGCAAGCTTCTTCTCAAATTCTCTCTTTGCCTGCCTTATCAATGCCTTGCATTTGACTTGCCAGTGCTTGTGCTGTTTCCAGGTTTCATCATTTGGCTCTTTTTTCCATTTCTTGAAAGATGCTTTTTTGGCAACAACAGCCTCTCTGACCTCAGCTTTAAACCATGCAATTTTTTGGACTTCCTTCCACTTTTCTTAAAGCGTGGAATACAGCTGGTCTGGGCTTCCAAGATAGTATTTTTCAACAACACCCAAGCTTGATGTACGTCTTTAACCTTTGCAACTGCTCCTTTTAGTTTTTTCTTAACTGTTTTCCTCATTCTATCATAGTCTCTCCCTTTCGAAAGTTAAAGGGTAGTACTGTGGATTTCCTTACTATCCCTCCTCCACTAATTAAATCAAAGGCGATCATGCTATGATCACTATTGCCAAGCGGCCCCAACACCCTTATCTCTTGCACTACATCTGGTGTTCCACTAAGGACTAGGTCTAATATTGCTTCCCCTCTGGTTGGTTCATGAACCAGCTGCTCCAAGAAGCAGTCATTTATTTCATCTAGGAACTTTATCTCCCTAGCATGTCCTGTTGTGACACTGACCCAGTCGATGCCGGGGTAATTGAAATCACCCATTATTATTACTGCACTGTAACTTTTGCTGGCTTCCTTGATTTCTTTGAGCATTTCATCATCCATTTGTTCATTCTGGCCAGGCGGACGATAGTACACCCCCACTGCCATCGCCTTCCCCTTTTTACATGGAATTTCAATCCATAGAGATTCTACAGCAAATTTTGTTTCTTGCAAAACTTTAATCCTTTCTGACTCAATGCCCTCTCTAACATAGAGCGCAACCCCTCCACCAATTTGATCAGCTCTATCATTTCGATATAGTTTGTACCCAGGTATCACAGTGTCCCACTGGTTGTCCTCCTTCCACCATGTCTCTGATATTCCAATCATATCTAACCTCTCGTTTAGTGCTATATATTCTAACTCTCCCATCTTGTTTTGTAGACTTCTAGCATTTGCATACAAGCATTTTAGAGACTGTATTTTATTCATATTAATTTGGCTATTGGTAGACATGGGTAATTTGGGATCTTTAAGTTCTGTCTGCTCCATACTCGAGGGCATTTGGGCTACTTTACTCTTTTTTGGAACCTCTCTGCTTTTTGTAGTATCCTTCAAGGATACATTCTTCCGAACCATGCGCTCTTGGACGACTGTCGGCTTTCCCCTATTATCTAGTTTAAAAGCTGCTCTATCTCCTTTTTAAAGGTTAATGCCAGCAGCCTGGTTCCATCCCGGTTAAGGTGAAGCCCATCCCTTCGGAAGAGCCCCTCCTTTCCCCAGAATGTTCCCCAGTTCCTAACAAATCCGAACCCCTCATCTCTGCACCATTGTCTCATCCACGCATTGAGACTCCGGAGCTCTGCCTGCCTATTGGGTCCTGCGCGTGGAACGGGAAGCATTTCGGAGAACGCTACCCTGGAAGTTCTGGATTTCAACTTCCTACCTAAAAGCCTAAATTTAGCTTCCAGAACCTCCCTACCACATTTTCCTATGTCATTGGTACCAACATGTACCAAGACAGCAGACTCCTCCCCAGCACTATCTAAGACCTTATCTAGGTGGCGTGTGAGGTCCGCTACCTTCGCACCAGGCAGGCATGTTACCAGGCGATCCTCACGTCCACCAGCCACCCAGCTATCTACATAGAAACATGATGACAGAAAAAGACCACAAGGCCCATCTAGTCTGTCCTTCCATAACTACAACAGTCCACTTTTTACCTTTAGAGATCCTCTGTGTTGGTCCCATGCTTTTTTGAATTCAGTTACTGTCCTCATCTCTACCACCTCCACTGGGAGACTATTCCACGGATCCACTACTCTTTCCGTAAAGAAATATTTCCCATATCACTCCTGAATCTATCTCCCAAATAGAATGCTAGGAATCATAAGGAAAGAAATGGAGAATAAAATAAGGATATTATAATGCCTCTGAATTGTTCCATGGCGCGACTGCACCTTGCATATTGTGTGCAATTCTGGTCGCCGTATCTCAAAAAGGATATAGCAGAATTAGAAAAGGTACGGAGAAGGGCCACCAAAATGGTTAAGGGGAAGGAAGGATACCTCTATGAGGTTTAAATGGTCAGGGCTTTTCAATCTGGAAAAGAGACGGCTGAGGGGAGATATGATAGAGGTCTACAAATTAATGAATGGAGTGGAAAAGGTAAATGTTGATCGATTGTTTACGCTATCAAAAAGAAGAGACTAGGGGACATGCAATGTAGCTACAGTGTAACCAGTTTAACATTAATAAAAGAAAATATTTTTTACTCAACATGTAATCAAACTCTGGAATTCATTCCCAGAGGATGTAGTAAAAGCTGTTGGTGTAGTTGGGTTTAAAAAAGATTTGGACAAGTTCCTGGAGGAAAGCTCCATAAACCATTGAAGACCCAGGTAATCTACTGCTTGCCACAATACAAGCATTATGAAACCTGTGTGACATTTTGGGAAACTGCTAGGTACTTGCGACATGGATTGGCCACTGTTGGAAACAGGATACTGGGCTTGATGGATCTTGGTCTGACCCAGTATGGCATTTTCTTATGTTCTTATTAATGCCTGTCTCAACAGCAGATCCCTTGGCCCACACATCCAAACTGTAATATTTAACAAATTTCTAAGTTACTACGTTATACATTTAAAATAAAAAGGAGAAAGCGTAGTTACTCACCTGTAACAGGTGTTCTCCAGGAGCAGCAGGAATCAGTCCTCACATATGGGTGACGTCGGCGCCGACGGAGCCCTCGCGGAGCAATTTTCCCCAGCTTTCAAAGAAAGCCTTTGGGAATTGCAGCGCGCATGCGCGGTCCCCTTCCCGCCCAAAGGTGCCATCTTGGCCAGTCTGATGACATAGCGAAAAGACAGCAAAAAAATTGCAAAAACTAAATCAGAAGATTGCAACTCCAAGGGGAGGAGGGAGGGTTGTGAGGACTGATTCCTGCTGCTCCTGGAGAACACCTGTTACAGGTGAGTAACTACGCTTTCTCCAGGACCAAGCAGGAAGTCAGTCCTCACATATGGGACTCCCCAGCTTAAGGCTACCGGAGACCCTAAGCACAAAAATGAGCTCCCTCTAGCTCAGCAGCACAGAAGGAAGGAATCTTCTCTGAGTAATCTCCAACCAGTAGCCCAACATCCAGGATGGAGGGTAGGAGTTGCCTAAACCTCGAAGAGATTACGGAGGACTGCCTGTCCGAAAGCACTGTCCCTGCGGGACTCCCTCTCGAGGCAGTAATGGGCCGCGAACGTCTGGCTCGAAGACCAAGTAGCGGCCCGGCAGATGTCTGCCAATGGAACAGAGCGGAGGTAAGCCACTGACGCAGCCTTCGCCCGAACCCGATGAGTGGTGACTCGACTCTCCAACGAGAGACCTGCCGCCGCATAAGTCCAAGCGATACAGTCAGCTACCCAGATGGACAGAGTGCGCTTGGAGACAGGGAGCCCCAATTTATTAGGGTCGTAAGACAGGAAGAGCTGAACCGTCTTACGGTGCTCCCGCGTACGATCAAGGTAGACGTTCAGCGCTCTTCTACAGTCCAGGGTATGCAAGACCCTCTCAGCTCGGCTGGAGTGAGGCCTGGGAAAGAAAGTCGGAAGCACCACCTCCTGATTGATGTGAAAAGGGGAGACCACTTTTGGAAGAAACTTAGGGTGAGTCCGCAGGACTACCCTATTCTTGTAGAACCGAGTGTAGGGAGGATCAGACACCAGGGCCTGCAGCTCACTAACGCGTCTAGCGGAGGTGAGGGCTACCAGAAATAAGGTTTTCCAAGAGAGAAAACGGAGAGGACAGGTAGCCATGGGTTCAAAATGCGGGCAGGTGATCCGCTGTAAAACCACGTTCAGGTCCCAGTCAGGGGCTGGGGGGCGCAATGGTGGTTTGAGAAGGAGGCCCCGGGAGAACCGAGCCACGAGGGGGTGGCCGGAAAGAGGCCTGCCTTCCACCGGCACATGATGTGCCGAAATAGCACTGAGGTGAACCTTGACCGAGTTGGATTTGAGCCCAAGATTGGAGAGGGAAAGCAAGTACTGCAAGACCACCGACACCGGGCAGGAGAAGGGATCTTGAGAGCGTTGAGCACTCCAGTTGGAAAAGCGACGCCATTTAAGGGCGTAGGATTTCCGGGTAGAGGGTTGCCTGGAAGCCAGCACGACTTCCTCCACCTCTGGAGGCAACAGGAGGGGAGCAAGTACTACCCTTTCAGCAGCCAGGCCATCAGATGGAGAGATCTGAGGTTGGGGTGTAGGAGAGACCCCTGATTCTGGGTCAGGAGGTCGGGTTGAAACCCCAGGGGCAACGGGGTATCCACCGCCAGCTGCATCAGAAGCGGGAACCACGGTTGCCGGGGCCACCGGGGAGCGATCAGGATCACGGAGGCCTTGTCCTGGAGAACCTTGAAAAGAGTTCGAGACAAAAGCGGCATGGGAGGAAAGGCATACAGAAGGCCCGTGGACCATGAGATCAGAAAAGCATCCGCCGCCACTCGGAGGGGATGCGGTTCCCGAGAGCAGAATCGAGGAAGTTGCCTGTTCAGAGGACTGGCAAAGAGATCCAGAGTGGGGAGGCCCCACTGGAGAAAGATCCTTTGAACCACCAACGGGTCCAATCGCCACTCGTGCGGTTGGAGGATTCTGCTCAGTTTGTCTGCCAGGTGATTTTCTTGACCTGGGAGATAGACAGCTTTGAGGAGGATTCCCCGGCCGACGGCCCAAGCGCAGAGCTTTTGTGCTTCCCGGCAGAGAAGGAAGGAGCCCGTGCACCCCTGCTTGTTCACGTAGAACATAGCAACTTGATTGTCCGTCTGGACCAGCACTGACTGGTGAGACGTCAGGTGGGAGAAGGCCCTTAGAGCCAGGCGAATGGCCCTGAGCTCCAGGAAGTTGATCTGCTGGGCAGATTCCCACGGGGTCCAGAGACCCTGAGTACATGACCCCTGGCAATGTGCTCCCCAACCCAGGAGAGAAGCGTCGGTCGTCAGAACCTGAACCGGCGGAGGAGACTGGAAAAGCATTCCGAGCACTAGGTTGGGTAGGTGAAGCCACCATCGCAGAGAAGAGACTAGCGGGCTGGAGATGCGTACCGAGTCCGCCAGTCTCCCCGAGGCCTGACGCCATTGAGAGCGAAGGCACCACTGAGCCGGCCGCATGTTCAGGCGGGCATTGGGGGTCACATGGACCGTGGACGCCATATGGCCGAGCAGCTTCAGGAAGAGCCGGGCCGAGACCCGGGAATGGCTGTGAAAACGGCTGGCGAGAGCCATGAGCCGTTGAGCCCTGTCGAGCGGCAGAAAAGCCCGCGCCTGAAGCGTGTCCAACCTGGCGCCGATGAACTCGAGGTCCTGAGAGGGGAGCAGAGTGGACTTTTCGAAGTTTATGACAAAGCCCAAGTACTGGAGCAGAGCCACAGTACGCTGCGTGGCGTGAGTGGCCTCCGTGGCTGACGGGGCCCTGATGAGCCAGTCGTCCAGGTACAGAAAGACGAAGAGGCCTTGAAGCCGGAGATAAGCCGCTACCACTGCGAGACATTTTGTGAAGACTCGTGGTGCGGAGGATAGGCCAAAGGGCAGTACTCTGTATTGGTAATGATTGCCCGCCACCACAAACCTTAGGTATTGTCGGTGGCTGGGGTGGACGAGGATGTGAGTATAGGCATCCTTTAGATCCAAGGAGCATAGCCAATCTCCCTGCTGGAGGTAGGGCAGCAGGATTCCAAGGGTAAGCATCTTGAACTTTTCCCTCTCCAGGAACTTGTTGAGGTTCCGCAAGTCTAGGATGGGTCTGAGGCCTCCAGTCCGCTTCGGTACCAGGAAGTACCGGGAATAAAAACCGTGACCCCGCAGGTGGTGGGGCACCGGCTCCACTGCCTGTTCCCGAATAAGACTTGCCAACTCCTGAAGGAGTAAGTCCCGGTGGAGAGGGGTTCGCAGAGGCTCCCCCGGAAAGTAGGGGGGAGGTACCTGGTGGAAGTGCAGCAGATAGCCCTCTCGGACTATGTGGAGCACCCAGGCGTCTGACGTGATGTTGGACCACCTGTGGGCAAAGTGGACCAGCCGGCCTCCCGTGCTGAGAGAAACCAGCGGAGGGGGAGAGGCTATGCTGAACGAGTCAAAAACCCCCACCCTGCGGAGCAGGGGCCGGTGGCGCAGGCTTGGGGGCTTGCTGCCTACGGGATCCGTTACCCCGTCCCTTGGCCTGCTGACCCTGATGGGGAGCTGCGGAGGCCTGATAATGGGGGTAGTGTTTATAGGCAGCCGCCTTCCTCGGGTAAAAGGGCTTCTTCCCCGAGCCCTTCTTCTTCTAGGAAGGGGCAGAGGTTTTCCTGGAGAGCCGAGTCCTGGTGAGAGTCTGTCTCGAGCTGGGCAGCCTTCTCGTCCATAGGTTTACCAAAGAGGTTATCACCTCTGCAGGGGACATCGACCAACTTGTCCTGCACCCAGGGCTCGAGGTCGGAAGACTGGAGCCAAGCCTGGCGGCGGGCTCCGATGCCGGCTGCGGCCACTCGAGCCGATGCCTCGAAGCCATCATAGGCTGCTCGAGAAATGAACTTGGAGCACTCTCGAATACCAGTGGCCAGGGCCAGGAACCTCCGCAAAGGTTCCTCGGAGAGACCAGCAGAGAATCCGGCTAGTTCTTTAGCCAGGTCCCGGAGATACATGCCCATGTAGAGCTGGTAAGTCTGGACCCGACAAGCAAGTATAGAGCCCTGAAAACACTTCTTACCGATGCCATCCAGGCTGCGGGCTTCCCTGCCGGGAGGCACCGAGGAGTGCATCTTCTGGCTCTTGAGCCGATGCATGGCCGATTCCACCACCATGGAATGGTGCGGCAGCTGTGCTTTCTGGAAGCCAGGGCTCTTGCGGACTCGATATATGGCATCGACCCGCTTGCTTAATACCGGCGACGACGCCGGGCTCTCCCACATGCAGAAGAGAAGTCGTTCCAGCATCGGAGGAAACGGTACAGTAAAGTGCTCCTTCGCAGGAGAGTCATACTGGAGGGCATCGAGCTCCTCGGCTCGAGGCTCCTC
Organism: Ichthyophis bannanicus; assembly: GCA_033557465.1. NCBI lineage: Eukaryota > Metazoa > Chordata > Amphibia > Gymnophiona > Ichthyophiidae > Ichthyophis > Ichthyophis bannanicus. The sequence continues at coordinate 128,171,410 of CM066049.1, forward strand.
CTCGGGATCCGCAGGGAAGGCCAAGGCCTTGGCCATATCCCTTACGAAGTCCGAGAACCGGGCATCCTCCGGGGGGGACTGCCTCCGGGGCTCGGACTCGGGGGAGTCAGAAGGGACACACCGAGTCCGGAAGGAACCAGGTGACTCATTCACCTCGGATTCACAGGCCGACTCCTCGGAGGAGTCGAGCGGCTCCGGTCGGGCGGGCACAGACGCCGTCCGCCCCGACGCCGAGGGAGTCGGCGTCGACGACCTCGGCCCCGAACGGGAGGCCGAAGGTGACCTCGACCGAGGATCGACTCGAGCCCGCATGGACTCGAGGATCGGCTCGGTCTCCGGGGTCGACTTACACGTCGACGTCCCGGCGGTCAGGGCAGACGCGCCAGCGAGGCCAGCGATCAATGCCCGCTGCTGGTCCATGAAGGCAGTCAAGCTGCGCTCCAAGGCCGTCAACCTGAGTCCGAACTCAGGAGACCCAGCAGCCCCCGACTCGGGCCCCGACGGCGTCGGGCCTGACGTCGGACCAGTCGAAGGCGAGTCAACGAAGACAACAGCACTTACGTGAGCAGAGGAGTCCAGTTCCAGACGAGGCTGTTTGGACGGCCGCTCCAGCTCCAAAGACCCGGGACGGCTGTCGGGGCTATGCGACCTGGCCCTCGAGGAGCCAGGAGCGTCCACCGATGCCGCCCTCGCGGGTTTCTTCTTCCGCTGATGTTCCCGGTTAGGGGACCCCCGCTCAGAAGAACTCCGGCGGTGCTCAGAGCCAGATTCTCTGGACACCGAAGCTTCTGACGAGGTCCGGGTACGGCTGGGGTCAGAGAAGATTCTCTCCCGCTGATGCTGCCGATTCTGCAAAGACTTCGCGGACATTTTGCTACAGGGCCCACAGATCATTTCTTCATGATCGGGGCCCAGGCAACGGAGGCAGCAATCATGTGTGTCGGTAAGAGACATAAGTTTCTTACACTTAACACACTTTTTAAAGCCACTGGCGGCCATCGGGGGAAAAAGGGCCCCTGCGAGGTCGAACGAACGGGCCGCCAGGGAAAAATGAAAAAAAGGCGCGAAGATGTCGCGAAGGACAGAAAAAACCGAAAAAGAAGGGGAGGCCTCGCAACCGGCGTCGCGAGGCCGGGCGGAAAAAGGACCGGCGTCGAACCGAAGAATTACTGAAAAAAATAAGGAAAAAAAATCAACTTTTCGGTGGTGACTATTAGACAACGTCTGTAGGGCTCCGCGGAAAAAAGAAGACTGGCCAAGATGGCACCTTTGGGTGGGAAGGGGACCGCGCATGCGCGCTGCAATTCCCAAAGGCTTTCTTTGAAAGCTGGGGAAAATTGCTCCGCGAGGGCTCCGTCGGCGCCGACGTCACCCATATGTGAGGACTGACTTCCTGCTTGGTCCTGGAGAAAATACTGTTTCACTCATCACATAGTTAGGCTCTGAACCTGTTGTCAGGTGATGTGGTAAAACTAATTAACTTAGTTAAAAAAATGGAAAAATTATTGTCCATAAACTATCGGTCATTGTTGGAAACAGAATACCGGGGCTTGATGAATCTTTGACATACTGGGCTAAACAAATTCTTATACTGAAATGCATGCAAGAAAGATCAACCTTGTCTATGCCTTCCTGAGAACTTGTCCAAGTTCCTCCCAGGGCAAAACCTGGACTTTTACCGAGTACTCTCAAATGCTCTCCAAGGCCAGAAGACTTTTTCAATAAATATGGTGAAGCAATTGCCCTTTTAAGTCCCTTGAGACTTAAGAGGCTGCTTCTCCTTTACAAGGTCCAGTGAACAAGATAAATAGACTTCCTAAAGAAAACTAGTCATCTTTAGGTATCTGAAAGGTACAAGGTAGATTTAAGAATTGGAAGTACTTACCCTTTCCATGACAGCTCTCCTATGGATGAGCTGGAAGAGTAGTAGTTTGGATTAAATTCTACCAGGTAAGACCTGCAACTCCAAAATACACCTAGATAAAGATGGCTACTTGCAATATTTCTGAAGTAAAAGATTTTTAAAATGTATGCTTAATAGGCTCAAATAGGGAGGCAATGAGGTTCTTAAGAACCAGATGGAGATGCCATTAAAGGACCTAATTTCTAAAAAGGAGAAAAAAGAATCACATTCAGGAGACACTACTGAGGAACCTCGACTCAGCTCCCTGAAAGTGCAAGTTGCAGCAATTTTAGGCTAGAGAAGTCAAAGAGCTAGGACACTGATCAGTCCTCTTTTGTAGAAGTCAAAATATTTGAGAAGCCACTAGGAATGAAATAGTCAGCATTTGCCACACTGCTCAAACCAGCACCATACTCAATCATAACCTAAAAAAGTTGAATTCAATCAAGTTTATACAAGGTGTAAATCACTACAAAATAATATTCTCTCTTCCATAACAGAGCCCTTGCAAGATTTGACCATATGATAAAATGAGCTGCTCAGAGTTGTTGATTTTGTGCTGCCCAGCAGAACAGGCGTGCTTCTTGTTTTACCACTGTGCTCTGCATGCCTTCTAGCCTATTTTCATATGCTACTGCTGTGGTGCTGTCAGGAAGCACTCAAACCACCACTCCCCTCACTAGGGAGAAGCAGCGCAACAAAGTCAGCCTGAAGGCCCTATTTTCTAGCCCATTTCTTGTCCAGGCATCCTTCTTGGACCCCAAGCTCTATGCTGTGACCAAAATCATGAGCTCTCCGGCCCAGCAGAATCATCTCCGTTGAAATCGTGATCTAGTCAGGAGGTTCCAGATCCATGCACAGATGACATGAAACATGGCAGAAAATCACTCTTTGAAGGCCTGAGATCAGAAAATCTATAAAAAACACTGTAGAAGCTCAAGTGAGTCCTTGCCAGAGGATATGTGCCAAGAGTGCGGCTACTGATCCCAGGTGCTGGCTCTTTGAGCAAGGGGCCGTCCAACGAAGAGCAAGAAGCCATGTCAAAACAAGCACACAGTCAGAGAACGTGGTATGAACCCAGGAACCAAAGTATATGTGTATAATATCTTTATTAACAATATCAACAATAATTGCCAACCCGACACAGGCCGTGTTTCGTTAAAACTTTATCAGGGGTAAAGGCAACTAAAAACAGAAAGAATAGACCAAATAAAACAAAAACATAATACATTCATGTTCAAATAATCAACTTAACAAATACACAAATAAAACATTGTTAAAAGTATATAAAAGGTGTAAAGCCAAGTGCATAAATAAATACTGTAATTAAAACCAAAATGTTGGAACGCTATATAACACCATATGTTAAAAACATCAGCACACAAACCCATAAATATGCATAAAAACATTGAAAATATCTTAAATAATTAGAAATACAAAGCGATAAACACAAAGGAAATAAAATATGAAGACCAAATACATTTCCTTGTAAAAACATGTATAAAAAGTTGTAAACAGCACATATATACATGGTTAAAAATGGGGAGGAAGGGGGAAGCAACAGGAGTGAGTCTGAGGGGACCAATATGCTCATACAAAAGCCATCATTACTAAGATCAATGGTATGCTTGGTCTGCCAAAAAATGGCACACAAGTGTTATCACCCACACAGAGGGAAAAAAATTAATAATGAAAAAACCTCCAAACAAAAAACACCTTTGTAGGTACTTATACATGGAAGAGGAGAGAAGTGAATAGAACTGATCAACAGTAGAATAAAAGGATGCCACCACCGCATATAGTTGTCAACCGTCAGTATTATTACCACTGTGCAAATCTTGTTCTATACACAAATTGTATTCTGAAAAATATGTCCATCACATTCTAGAGGCCAAGGGGAACAAAATTCAACTAACTAAAGAAATACTGAAAAATCTTGATCTTGATTAAGTCCTCTAGGGATCATGGACTCCAGCATGAAAATGTATTTCTGTTCTAATTGCATTATGGTTCTATCAATGTTACCGCCTCTCCAATTCATTTTAACCCTTTTGATGACGAAAAATTGTATATCTGAAACCTTATGTGCCTGTTTAATCCAGTGTTCCACAAGGGGTTTCTCGATGACACCTCTTTTTATAGCACTCCTGTGTTCTATAATTCTAGTTCGGACGCTACGTATGGTCTTGCCTACGTAAAGTTTCTTGCATGGACATTGGATAACGTATACGATATGAGATGTCTCGCAATTAGAATAGTCATTAAGAGCAAACTTCCTATTTGTGACTGGATGAAGAAAAATGTCCCGCACTGGTAAGGCATGTACGCACACGGAACAGCGGCCACATTGAAAATGTCCCTTAATTTTGGGCAAAAATGGGCATTCCGTCAGAGCAGAGGGAACCAATAAATTCTTTAAATTAATGTTCCGCTAATGTGCTATAGTGAGGGGGATATCCTGAAACCCATCAAGAGATTGAATAAGATACCATTGCTTCTTCAATATCTTGACGATGTCGCGAGAGACTGTAGTCTATAGAAGGGGACAAACCAACCCTACCTCGGAATTTTTCTGTCTAGGTGCGAGGAGAGCCTCACGATCCGATGTGTAGGCCCTAGTATACGCTTGAGAAACATGTGTAGAAGGGTAGCCTCTTGCATGAAACCGATCTTTCATTCCCGCCGCTTGAAGATCAAAATCCTGATTCTTTGTACAAATCCTCCTAGCTTTGAGGAATTGACCTACAGGGAGGTTCCTTTTGAGGGCTGGATTGTGGAAACTACTAAAATGTAGTAGAGTATTCCGATCCGTGGGTTTCCTATACAGGGATGTTATCAACCGGTTATCCTCTTTCTTAATAAGTAAATCTAAGTATGGAATGCACTGATGATCGTATGTAAGTTGGAATTTCAAATTGTCATCCAAACCATTAATCCATGAGTTAAAACAGGAAAGGTCATCCTCCGTACCTTTCCATAAAATAAAGACATTGTCTACATATCTTATCCAGAGTGTCACATTTTCCTTATATGGATGGGACTTTAAAATGTTTTCTTCAAAGTCGTATACATACAAATCAGCAATATCAGGGGCCATTGATGAGCCCATAGCAATCCCCTTTATTTGTTGATAAAAAAGATCCCTGAATGAAAAGAAATTCTCACATAGAGCTATCTTGGCCAATGCAAGTAAAAAATATGTAGGAATGCGGTTATGTGTCGATCTTTTTAGTAAATATTGTTCTAAAATAGCCAGAGACTCAGCTTGAGGAACATTAGTGTATAAGGACTCAACATCCAGAGTCACTAGGATAGCATTTGTGTTTATATCCTGAAATTGCGTCAAAATCTCAATAACATGGGATGAGTCTCTCACGTAAGACCACATAGACAGCACAAAAGGACGCAGAAGGACATCTAGAAATTGAGAGATGGGTTCCAATAGAGAGCCAATTGCTGAGACAATAGCAATTGGCACAAAACACTGCTGCACGAATCATAACAGGAACGGCAAGACAGGAGCACATCACACCCACCTTAAAAGACTTACACTGGCTTCCAATCGGTGCACGCATCAAATACAAAACTATCATAAACATATTCAAGATCAAACACCACACATCAGCCAACAGCCTACACACACTCATACAATCAGACACCAGTACGCGTCCCAGAAGAAAACAAACCCACAACAGAGTCAGCACCCCCAGTGAATACAAACACACACGCCAAGGACACAACAGACAGAGCACTCTCAATGGCCGCTCCAACAATATGGAACAAACTCCCGGACGACTTGAGGGCCGCTACAGACCTAAAAGACTTCAGAAAACAGCTAAAAACCATACTGTTCATAGAACACTATGGACACATCACATAACTTCAGAGAATGAACAACAGCGCATGATCCCGCCTAACCAATGTATGCATGGAATTTGTTTTTGCACCTCTGTATATAGCCCACTCTGTAAATAGCTCATACCAATCTAACACACAACACGACACACACTCAATTTCCCCCCACTGCATGTATAACACACTCACCTGACCTGATTGTTTGCCGTGATACCACCTTGATTATTAAGATAAGGCGGTTTAGAAATACTGTTAAATAAAATAAATAGGCCTGCCAGGGGGTGATGTAAGTGACTTATGGATTTTTGGAAGAATATAGATCGTTGGTGTCACTGGTGATGATACAGTAAGAAAATCCTTTTCCTTTTTGGTAATATATCCTATATCAAATGCTGTTTGCACTAGACTGTCAATCTTACTTTTCCCAGGTTATTCTGATCATGGCTCCCTAGCTTCACCTTGTCCATGATCAACCAATCATCCAGATATGGATAAGTGTCATCCCTTCCCTCTGTGCAAGACGACCATAATCAGTACCAACACTCTAGAGAAAGTCCTTGGCACTGTGGCAAGTTCCAAAGGCAAAGCTCTAAATTTGAAATGTTTGACCAGAATGGAGAGTGAAGAACCTCTAGTGATCCTCCCTGTCGAGAAAATTTAAGTAAATCCTGAGAGATCTACAGAATCAAAGTATTCTTTTTCACCTCTGACAGCTGAGCAAAGAGCTTATATGTGGAAGTAAGAGCCCAAAGACGTTTGTTTACTTTCAGACTCATGGTGGGCTCAAGGAGCTATCCCTTTTTGACATCAAACAGATGCAATATCAGAGTCTCCAATCACCAACAGGCACTGGAGACACCACTGCTAAGTTTGGGAGCCTTTCCAGAGTAGCTTGTACTGACTGCATTGGAAACAGGAGTGGCAAATTCCTGAGAATAATCATTCTGCACAAGTCGAGGAGATGCTGGTCAGTAGGGAGAAGTGTGGTGAAGAAGAACTATGTCATCTGCGTAATAAAACGCAGAAACACTAGACTGTTGAATTAGTAAAGCGAGAGGAGCCAAGAAGAGGTTGAAGAGCAGGGGGGCCAGAACAGAACCTTGGGGGACCCCACATGGGAGAGGGAGAGTGTCTGACGCAGGAATGGAAGGAGAGGAGGAAAGAACAGCACAAGACCGGGAGGAAAGAAAGGAGTGGAACCAGCGGTAGACGGTGCTGAAAAGACCCACTTCCCATAGGCGGAGAAGAAGAAGGGAGTGATCGATTAAGTCAAAGGCAGCAGAAAGATCAAGAGCTACCGCCACCGAAATATCCCCGTGATCGTGAGCCACATGCAGTGCATTAGTGAAAGCAAGCAACACCGTTTCAACGCTATGGCCTTGACGGAATCCAGATTGGCGAGGGTATAAAAAGTTAGTAGAGTCAAGGTGGTGAGAGAGTTGTGCAGAGACAATTTTTTCTAGGAGTTTAGACAGAAAGGGGAGATTAGAGACAGAACGGTAGTGGGCGGGAACCAGAGGATCAAAAGAAGGGTTCTTAAGGATAGGACGGACCAGAGCGTGCTTCCAGGGGTGGGGGAAAGACCCTGTGGAAAGACTAGAGTTAAACATGGAGAGGATATAGGGAAGAAGTGCTAGAGAGGGGGTAAGGAGCCAAGAGGAAGGGATAGGATCAAGAGGACAAGAAGTCTTTCTGGAGGAGGAAATGAGTTGATGGAGCTCTGCGGCGGAGGTTAGGGAGAAGGAGGACCAGGTATGTGAAAGCTGAAAGGAGGGGGGAGGGAATGCAACAGAGGGGGGGAGAGGATGGGGTCTGGGCAGGAAGGCAGAGACGCTCTTAGAGAAGAGATCTTGTTGTTGAAAAAGGATGCCAGCAGTGAAGGGGAGGGGGATGGCTGAACAGGTGTGGTAGAGGATGAGGAATGAAGCGAGGTGCGAGATCTAAGTGTGGCATAGAGATGTCGGGTCTGATTAGGGGCATTAGAGATTGCATCGGAGAAGTATGTACGCTTGGCAGAGTGAACTTTGAAACGGTAATATAAGTGATGTGCTTTAAAGGATGCTAAAGTAGATGGGGGAAGGAGCCTTTCGCCATAGCCGCTCAGCTCTGCGAAGATGGGTACGAAGCAGGTGGAGCCCACTGCGGTACCAGGGATGTGAGGGTCGACGATATGGGTGGGCAAGGGCGCAGAGGGGCAAGACGATTGAAGGTGGCAGAGAGAGTAGAGGTCCAGAGGAAAGTCTGGGAGTCGGGGGAGAGGGAAGAAAAGTCAGGTGGCAAGAGCTCTGATGCCGGGGGGGGGGGGGAATTGTTGAATGGTGAGCGGAGTGATAACACGTGAGAGGCGCACAGGGGGAGGTGTTGAAGGAGGAGGGGAGGGGGAGAACCTGGTTGAGTGAAGGCAAGAAGCGGAAAGACAAACATGATCTGATCAGGGGAGATGAAGAGAGCATAAGTTACGAAGTGTGAGTGTAGAGGAAGATGAAGTCAGAAGTAGATCGAGGGTATGACCTGCAGAGTGGGTGGGAAAGGGAACGTGTTGCACAAGGGACAGATCATGAATGAGAAAAATGAAAGAATGACCCTTGGAGAGGGAAGGGGAGTCCAGATGAAGATTAAAATCGCCCGCGATAAGTAGGTGGGGAAAAGTCAGTGAGAGGTCAGAGATGGTTGAAAGAAGAGAGTCCCAAAGGTTAGAGCGAGGAGCTGGAGGGGAGTAGACAAGAAGAACATGTATTGGGGGAGAAGTGTGAAGGTGGAGGAGGGGGGATTCAGGGTAGTGCAGTGAGGGAGAGGAGAGCTGGGTAAAGGAGAGGGAAGGACGCAGAATGGCTGCTACGCCGCCGCCTGAGTGGCCAATACGGGGAACTGAGATCGCAGAAAAGCCAGGGGGGAGACAGCGGGCAAGAAGAGCATCCTCCCCATCCTTAAGCCATGTTTCGGTAAGGAGGGTAAGGTCATAGGACTCCTGTGAAATGAGGTCCTGAATAAGGAGAGTTTTGGATCTCAAGGATCTGCAATTCAAAAGACCTAATTTGAGGGAGGCCAGGGGAGGAGTGGAGGAGGCAGAAGGAAAGGAAGAGGCACGTGCAGAAGGCAGACAGGGATGAAGGTTGGAGTAACAGCGAGAGCGCAGGCTGGCAACCTTATCTAAACGTCTGCCCCACAGTATGGGGATGAGGGCCATAGAGCAGTGGATGTAGGGGGAGGAGGGAGTAAATGAGCAGAGTGAGAACTGTACCTGAGGCGACTGAATCACAAGGCCAGTAGGAGAAGCAGGTGAAATGAGCAGACAGTCTGTTCCAGATGCTGAAAAAACCGACAGCACTAAGGATAGAAGGAGAAGCAAAGGTGCATTAAACATGAGGCCTCCGCTATCGGAGCGACCCCAAGGAGCGCACCTATGAAATAGATGGAGTATCGACCGCATCCTAACTGGTCCTACGAAACCGGAACTATGGCCTTGAGCGACAACAACCTTTCTACAGTTCCCTCCACTGCCCTGCGCTTGACCCGGGCCTTGCAAGGAGACTGTAGAAAGGCGTCCGATACCGGGCGCTTTAACTCTAGTGCATATCCTTCTCGAATAACCTCCAGAACCCACTGATCTGACGTAACCCAGACCCAGGAGGGGGAATACTCTCGCAAGCGACCCCCTACCGGCACGCACTCCGCCAGGGCCCCCCTGACTTCATTGGGACTTGCGGACACTGTTGGAGGACGGGCCCGAGGAAGAGGGCGACGCAAAACCTCTCCCTGCTCCCCGGAAGCCTCGAAACCCTTGACTTCTATAGGGAAAACGTGCTCTCTGAGCTTGGCCAAATCTTGAGGCACAAAAAAGCCAAAAGTCCCTGGCGCTCTGCCCTACTTCGGCCTGTCCACTGGGAGATGTCCCCCTTTGGACTCCCCCAAATCCTTTACAATCGTGTCCAAATCCTCCCCAAACAGGAGATGTCCCCGGAATGGAAGCTTACTGAGACGGGCCTTAGAGGAATTGTCTGCCGCCCAATTGCGCAGCCATAAATAGCGCCTCGACGCCACTGCCGAAGACATACTCTTGGACAACCCTCTAATAAGGTCATAATGAATATCAGCTAGATAGGCCGCCCCCGACTCTAACCTAACTGCCTCCTCCGCTGAACCTTCAGCTTGATCCACCTGCATACGCTGTACCCATCGAAGACACGCTCTCGCCACCCACGCCCCACAAATGGACGCCTGCAATAAGAGCGCATTCACTTTTAAAGACCTGCTTCAACAAGGCTTCCAGCTTCCGGTCCTGACTATCCTTGAGGGCCGCACTCCCCTCCACCGGAATAGTGGTCTTCTTGGTGACTGCAGACACCGCTGCATCAACCCTGGGATATTTAAACAACTCCTGATCCCAAAGCGGGTACAAGCATGCCATGACTCTGGACCCTTTGAGAGCCGCCTCCGGCAGGTCCCATTCCTCTTGGATCATCTCCCAGATCACCCTGTGCACTGGGAACGCCCGCTGAGTCTTCCGAAAGGCCTGCAGTAACGGGTCCTCTAGGGCCGTATCTTCCTCCTGCACTCCGGAAGGCATGTTAAGAGCCTTGAGAGTTTCTGAAATGAGCACCGGTAACTCCTCTTTCTGGAACACTCGCACCACTCTCGCCTGCTCCTCCTGCTCCGCAATCTCGCTTTCCTCCAATTCTTCATTGCAATCCAGGTCCGGGCCATCCGATCTGTCTGCCTCCGAGACGGTAGCATCCTTGCCAACTCTAGGCCTTTTAGCTAGTGAACCAGGCCCCTCCCAGGGCAGAGGGGTCCCCTGCCGCTTAACTCCCAGCATAGGATCCAGACTCCCTAACTGAGAACTCTCCGCGGACGCACTGAACGCCCGCCTGGTAACTGCCACAAACTCCGGGGGAAAAAACGCCGCCAGCTCCGCCGCTAGCTCCCCCGCCCCCGGGGGCTGCTGACCCCCCCAAGTCCTGAGACGAGGAAGTGCCCGGCATTGGCTCAGGAGACAGAGGGCAAGGGGACCTCTGCTCCAGCTGAACCATAGTTCCCTCCTTCTGCGCCTCTGCCCGACTCACGGTCCAATGTCTCAGCCTCCTCTGTGCATGACTTACACACCCCGGCCTCAGACACCGTGCGCCTTACTCCACAAAGTAAACAAATTGATTTCGATGGCATCTTGTGGTCACCTCCGGGTGCGCAGACCTTCTGCAGCTACACACCCAACGAAAAATCAAAATCTTTTTTTTTTTACCACGCACGCGGAGCTCCCCCCTATGAGCCCTGCGCAATCCGGGGCTAAAACGAGCCTCCCTGCTTGCCAAACACTCTAAAATTCAGCCGCTGCCGAAACAGGTCTTTTCCAGCGCTCCCGACACGTGGCACGGCCTGACTCCTACGTTTTCACGCACCAATCCGTCGCTTACCTGCACAGGGAAGCCCCCCTACAGCGGTACTCTCCCCGAACGAGAGTTACCGCTTAGGAATTAGTCGGTCGTCCTCACCTCGTCGGGAGACCGGTCCAATCAGTGCTGTTGCCAGCGTCCTCAGCTCGGCTCATCCCCGCGGTCAGACAGCTTTAGCAGGCAACCCGTCTGCATTAGCTCTGGACCGCCGGCTGCAATGCTACCCCGGTACTCTCCCCTTCCTATGATTACAGCAGGAAGGAGAAGGAGAGCGGATTGGGGGGGGAGGGGAGGAACTCGGCCTCAATGGCTCCTTAACCGAAACCCCAAACCCCTGTAGAAACAAGAGAAGAGCTGTTCTTGGATCACTCTTTTTGTTTTGTTTTTTTTAAAGGAAAATTACCCCAAAGAAAACTCCAAATTCAAAATGAAATTACATGGAATCTAAACTAATCTAAACCTTAATTGTTCCTCCAGTGAGCCCCCTACTAGGCTCACCAACCCTCCAGCTGCTTGGAGACAGAGAACTGGAATGTGAAGGAGGGTTCGGAGCCTAAGTACCTGTGACATCACAGAAATTAAGTTTTCTCAGTCTCCAAGCTACTGTGAAGAGGTTGACAACTCCAGATTTCGGGACTAGACTGGAGGGACGATAAGGAAAGGGTCTTAAGTGGCTCTGTAATTCCTTCCAGGATGGTGTCTTCCTCTGGAATCTCCTAGATACTGAGATGTAAGCAAGTAATAAAGCGAAAATAGAAATTACACTTACCTGGTAATTGTGGTTCCTTTAGAACCTCCAGATTAGTCCTCCACCTCTGGGTTGTGCACCTCCTCCTGCAGCTTGGAGAATGGGCATGTCAAACTCGTGATATCACAGGATGTAGTCTGCTGGTCTCTCCCATCAGCCCCAGTGAACTATTGACAAAGCACACTTAAAGGAGCAACAAATAAGTAGCTATTATCACAAACCAATTCTCTAGTGCCTTTTTTTTTTTTTAACTCAACCCATGAACTAACTATGCTAACAGAATTGCCCTCCCAACAAAAAGGGACTTTTCTTGTACCTTTTCCTTCCGCCTTAATCAGAACCATAGATTGATGACAGAGAAAAGGAAACAGACAGAATCAAAGTGATGAAAATGTCAATAAAGTCATACCTACCGGAAGTCTTTACTGTTCCCTCCACTGAACATCCACTGCAACGACACACTCCACGGTCGGGAATGAAGACTAAACTGGAGGTTCTAAAGGAACTACAATTACCAGGTAAGTGTAACTTCTATTTCCTTAGCGTCCCTCCAGTTTAGTCCTCAACCTCTGGGATGTAACAGAGCAATAGTCATCGGGAGGGTCCTTTCCAGCTGGCCTGTACCACCGCCGACCCAAAACGAGCATCGTTCGCCGCCTGAACATCAAGGCGGTAATGCTTACTGAAAGTATGAAGAGAGGACCAGGTGGCTGCTTTACAAATTTCCCCTGGTGGCACCAAACAATGTTCCGCCCAAGACGTCGCCTGTGCCCTTGTAGAATGCGCTCTCAATTCAGTCGGAACTGTTTGGCCCTGCAGAAGATACGCTGACGCAATCGCCTCTTGAATCCATCTTGAAATGGACGCCTTCGCCGCCGCTTCCCCTCTGCGGGGACCTCCGAACAATACAGACGGTCCGGCTTATGGAAAGTTTCTGTGACCTTCAAATATCGCCGTAACACACATTTGATGTCTAACCGGCGCAACGCCCGGTCCAAGGCGCTGCCCTCCAACGATCCCAGAACGGGTAATGACACTGTCTGACTCAGATGAAACGGAGAAACCACCTTCGGCAAAAATGAAAGAACCGGTCGCAAAACCACCTTCTCCCTGGAAAAGGGCAAGAACAGCTCTCTGCAGGACACAGCTCCGAGATTCGCCTTGCCGAGCATATGGCCACCAAAAACACTGTTTTCAAAGTCAGATCCTTAACTGACACATTGAGTAAAGGCTCAAAAGGTTCCTTAGTCAACACTCCCAAGACCAAATTGAGATCCCATGGTGGAATGATGACTCTATGAGAAGGCCGCATCCTGGTCACTGCTTTAAGGAAGCGCAGCACATCTGCATGCGCCCCCAGCGCTACACCTTGCACCTTGCCTCTATAACAAGAAATCGCTAACTGTACTTTCAAGGAACTGGCCGCCAGTCCCTTATCAAAACCGTCTTGCAAGAAACTCAAAACCACGGCCATGGACACCATAGCCTCTCGAACTTGCCGACGGGAGCACCAGTCCTCAAAGATTCGCCAAATGCGAACATACACTAGGGATGTAAACCGCTTCCGAGCTCGAAGCAACGTTGTTATAACTGCTCCAAAATAACCTTTCTTCAACCTCGCCCTTTCAATGGCCAAACCGTAAGCGAGAACCGATCCACTTGCGGCATGCAAAGAGGACCCTGCTTCAACAGGTCCCTTGACACTGGTAATTTCCACGGATTCCCGTCCAACAGTCGAATGAGATCGGCATACCACAGCCACCTGGGCCAGTCTGGAGCCACCAGCAACACTCTTCCCTGATGGGCGTCCATGGTGGAAAAACAGAGCAGACCGTTTGATGGCCACCGCTGCATCAGTGCGTCGATGCCTTCCAACATCATTTCTCTCCGTCTGCTGTAGAAGCGGTTCGCCTTCGCCAACTGAAAGGTCTCCATTAAATCCATGATCGGCTGACCCCACCGGTGGGTTATTTGTGCAAACACGTCCGGATGCAACTACCACTTTCCGGCATCTACCTGAACCCTGCTGAGGAAGTCTGCCATCACACTGTCCTTCCCCCGCAATGTGCGCGGCCGAGATCGCAGAAAGCTGAGACTCCACCCAAGAGAATAGTGCCTCCGCTTCTTCTTCCATGGCCGTGCTTCCTGTCCCGCCTTGCCGACTGATGTAAGCTACGGTTGCGGAGTTGTCCGACAGGACTCGCACTGAGCAACCCGACACCGTCGCCTTTAACGCTTTTAGAGCCAAGAACACAGCTCGCAGCTCCAATCGATTGATCGACCATCTGCTCTCCAGAGCGGTCCATGTGCCTTGTGCAAACAGGTCTACACAATGCGCTCCCCATCCCACAAGATTCGCGTCCGTTAACAATGGGAGCCACTCTAGAGGCTCCAGAGGCATTCCCCACTGTCAAGGACTCTGGAAGCAGCCACCACCGCAACGACTGCCGGACCTTCAACAGGCAAGGAAGGCATTTAATGAGTCGGCCTGATGCGACCAACGGCGAAGTAAAGCTCTCTGTAAGGGACGCATATGAAATCTGGCCCATGGCACAGCTTCCAGGGTAGCTGCCATCGTACCCAGCACCCGTAGGTAATTCCACGCCGTTGGAGCCGGCATCGCTATGAACTTGTGGATCAACTGACGCAACACTAATTCTCCACGTCGGCAGAAACACTGCTCCGCTCCGAGTGTCGAATCGAACCCCTAAGTATTCGAGATCCTGGGATGGCACCAAATGACTTTTCGCCGAATTGACCACCCACGCCTAAACTCTGCAAAAATGTCACTACCTTGTGTGTCACCTGCACACTTTCAGCCTCGGACTTTGCCCGAATCAACCAATCGTCGAGATAAGGATGAACCAGAATCCCTTCCTTGCGCAACGCTGCCGCCACCACCACCATGATCTTGGTGAATGTCCGCAGCGCCGTCGCTAGGCCGAACGGCAATGCTTGAAACTGATAATGTCCCCATGGGACCGCAAACCAGAGAAACCTTTGATGAGAGGCCCTGATCAGAATATGCAGATAAGCCTAAAATCTAGAGAGGTCAAGTATTCCCCTTGGCGCACCGCCACAATAACCGACCTCAACGTTTCCATTCTGAAATGCGGAACCCGAAGACACCGATGAAAGGGCCGCAGAGACCCGTCCTCCTTTGGCACTACGAAATAGATGGAGTATTGACCAGTACCATAATCTTCTATCAGGACCGGCACGACCGCTCCAATTTGTAACAATCGATTTAGGGTATAGAGGACCGCCAGGGTTTTCCGAGGCCCCCTGCAGGGAGACATCACTACCGACTCCCAAATGGGCCTTGCCAATTCCACCCACTGGTCGGTCGTTATTTGGGTCCAGGCAGGAAGAAACTCCCGAAGTCGCCCACCTATCGGTCTTCCTGCCAGACCCCGCCTCATCTCATTGCGGTTTTCTAAAAGCTGTAGAGGCTGCTGTTGCAAACCCTCTACAGGCCCCACGAAATCCTCAAAAGCCCTGGGTGCAAAAGGTCCTCTCTGAGAACCCGCCCCCCAAGCGAGACGTCCGGAACCTCATGATGTCCCGAAACTGACCCCGAAATGCCAGGGTGGACTTTCCTTGCTTGGGGTCTGTCCTCAGGGAGCCGTCTGCCTTTAGACTCCCCCAAATCCTTTACCAACTTGTCAAGATCCTCTCCAAACAACAGTTTCCCTTTAAAGGGAAGCTTACTGAGGCGTGATTTAGACGAGCCATCTGCCGCCCAATTCTGCAACCAAAGGACCTGCGAGCGGCGACCAGAGAGGCCATGCTATTGGCTAGCGCTCTGATCCAGTCGTAATGCACATCTGCCACATACGCTGACGCCTACGCCCTGTGATCCAGTTCTCTTATACTGTCCTGCTCTAAATGCACAGATTGTTGCAAATGCTGAGACCATCGAAGACATGCTCTGGCCACCCACGCTCCACAGATTGAAGCCTGTAAGGACAAAGCGTCTGCTTCAAAAGATTGTTTTAACAGACCATCCACCTTCCTGTCCTGCGCATCCTTCAATGTCGCACTACCTTCCACAGGAATAGTGGATTTCTTTGTCACCGCTGACACCGCTGTATCAACTCGGAGACTTGAACCTCTCCTTATCCTTATCTGCCAGCGGATAAAGTCTATTCATCTTTATCTTTATTAACACATTTGATATACCACTCACACCACAAGGCACAGAGTGGTTCACAATATCAAAAATAAGGCTGCTGAGAAAAGGAAAAGAACGCCATAGTAAAAAGAAAAGAAAGACAGAACAGTATAGAGAAAGAATACAGCAACAAAAACATAGCGGTAATAATACAAAAGAAACAGAAGGTTTGGAAACATCAACATTCAACGAGGTGGGGAAGATAGGGGAGAAGGGGAGGGAGGGAGGTGAAAAGTAGAGGAGAATAAGTGGGTCTTCAGCATGGACTTGAAGGTTTCATGGTCCTAGCTCCTCTGAGCCCTGCCTCCGGCTGATCCCACTCCTCCTGGATCATCCAATCTACTACACGGTGAACAGGAACCACCACTTCCATCTGCCTCACCGTTTGAATGATGGGGTCCTCCCCACTCTCCTCTTCAGTTGGCTGTTCCATGGCCAGATGAAGGGTCTGGAGGGATTACGTGATAAGCGCTGTCAGCTTGTCCTTCCGGAACACCCGCATGATCTTCAGGCTCAGGAATTTCTCCTTCCTCGAACTCCTCCAGCCCTGTCTCAAGTTCCGTGTCCATATCCTCCGTCTCTTGCCATTCCAGATCTGAGGAAGAACACTCACGAGGCCGCGGCCTCTTTGGGGGTCTCGAAACACTGCACTCTGCCTCCGTTACCCTGGGCTGCAGCGCCGCAGTAGACAAAGGTAATGGTTCCGGCAATTTCCCTTGCCGTCTCAGACAGAACGTCTGATGCATAATTAAAACAAAATCTGGACAGAAGTCTCCAAGATGCGTCCCCGGACTCGCCGCTGGCCCTGCTCCTAACGGAGTGACGGGGACCTCCAGACCATTAAGACGACCCTCTCCTTCAGTTCCCCCCCCACCCCGGGGTTGCTGATCCAGTTTTACTTCCATCTGCTGCTCCACGCTGGTTGAAACAGTAGCGCAGCCTCGGCAGATGCCCGAATCAGCCACGGTACCCCTGCGGGTACCACACCACACACAGGGAACGGGATGCCATACGCGCGACACCCCGACCACCCTGTAACGGCCACACCAAAGGCCAACTAAGCAGATGCGCTTTTTTTTTTTTTTTTTTTTTTTTAATGATACAGAATTATACCTTCCTAACTGAGCTAAATCGGATATTCTCAATGAGAGAAAAAAAAATATCCCCCTGAAATAAAAACAGCTTGTAGGCCACCTTACTAGTAACAGACAAAAAAAAAGGTCAGAACAAAGCAAGAAAAAACAAAAAGGAAACCATTCACAAAGAAACCAGGCACCGGGCAGGCCTGCTACAGCCCTGTCGCCTCCGGCGGGAGCACTCACCACACGGTGACCACGCGGTCAAGATGGCCGCCGCTGCAGCTACAAATGGCGCCAAACCCCTAGCGATCATCGGCACCCTTTGCAGAGCCTCCTCCACGTACTGGCCCAATTCTCTGCCTGCCCCCAAAGCCCCGTACCTGTTTGATAACTGCTGCTGCCATTTTCAGGTGCTGTCACTCCTGCGGCGCTCAAGTCTGCGCGGCCCCACTCAGCTCTGAAGCGAGCGTGCAGCCGCTGGACGAGCTTACCGCCACCGAATCACTCTCTTCCGCAAAATCACGGCTGACCGGGGAGCCGCACGATCACTACAGGGACTAACAGTGCTGCCCTCTGTATTGTCCAGGAGGAAAGAGCTGCATGCAAAAGTGCCCTGGCAATCAGCCAAGGGCAGAAAGGCAGACAGGATCCGGCACTAAGAACTCCTAAACTTTTTTTTTTTTAAACAGCCAGCACCAAATTAAAATAAATCATGGACAAAATAGACAAAAAGGGATAAAACCACCCCAAACTAAGACTAAACTACACTAACTGCTCCTTATTCGTTCCTCAGATGAGCCCTCCACTCAGGCTCACTATGTCCTCCTGCTGCATGAAGACTGGACACACTGGGGCTGATCGGAGAGACCAGCAGACTACATCCAGTGATGTCACGAGTTTGACATGCCCAGTCTCCAAGCTGCAGGAGGAGATGCACAACCCAGAGGTGGAGGACTAAACTGGAGGGACGCTAAGGAACAAGCTCTTCTTCTCATAGGGCTCAAGGCCCTCAAAACCCTCTCTTCCAAGAAACCCAATGGTGAACCCAAAGTATAAGAATCTTCTATCCAATCCAGAATCTCACTGTTGGTCTGGTCTCTCCATAAACGATGCCAGGGAAAGCTCAGGTCCTTAGAGCAGATGGTCTGGTGCATACTGAAGAAAAAAATATATGTACAATTTTCCTGAAGAGAGAGGAGGAGCAGCTTTTCTGGAGTTCCCAAGGTGGTTCTCATTCTGGAGACAGTAAGAGCAACCCCAGGGGTCAATGGATAAAGGGGGTTTCTGGAAACACAAGGAGTAATGCGGAAGGACTGTATAGAAGCCAGGCTCCATATACAGCAGCCTTCCTATGTGCTGGAGAGCAAGCCCAACCTTCTGTGTTGTGAGTTAAGCTTATTTTACTAATGAACCAGTCCACATTTTCCATATGTTGGCCACAGACCACATTGCAGGAGGTTGGGTGGTACAACCCCCCTGGCAGCTACTTGGCCTGCACGGCTACCTCCCACACAGCTGTACTCTCATTCCTAGCAGGGGCTTTGTTTTTGTCCTCAAGCTTTATTGTTACTGCTATCTTATGACAGAAGGTTTGGAGCAAATAATTTAGGGAGGTAAGAACAAGTAAAGCACAGTTACCTGTAACAGGTGATCTCTGGGAACAGCAGGAATAAGTCTTCACATATGGGTATCGTCGGTACAGGCAGAGCCTGCGCGGGAACGCTCCCCAGCATCCAGTAAGAAAGCTTTTGGGAGCATCCCACAGCGCCTGCGCGCTGCCTTCCCGCCTTTCCCAACCGCCTCTCTCCAGTTCGAGTTTTAAAGCTGAGACAAAGAGAGAGAGAGGAAAGGAAAGATAGAGAGATACAACTCCTAGGGAAGGTGGGTGGGTTGTGAAGACTTATTCCTGCTGTTCCCAGAGATCACCTGTTACAGGTAAGTAACTGTGCTATCTCCAGGAACAAGCAGGAATGAGTCTTCACATATGGGGACTCCCTAGCTGTAGATGCCAGGGAGAAACCCCAGGTTGTGTGTCCTTGAAAAGGATTCTACCTCCTCCCATGGATCTCTGGCATCCGACCAGGGTAGGTGGGTAGGAGTTGATTAGGAATGGAACAGGTGTTTCAGAACAGCCTGACCAAACGAGGCATCCCGGCGGGAGTCCTTGTCCAAACAGTAATGGGCTGTGAAGGTATGAACCGAGGCCCAGGTGGCCGCTCGACAGATTTGGTCGATGGACACAGTTTAGATGAGCCATTGAGGCTGCCATGGCTCTCACATTGTGAGTAGTGACATGGCCCTCCAGAGAAATGTTCCTACTCTGGTAGGCGAAAGAAATACACTGAGCAATCCAGTTGGACAGTGTTCTCTTAGAGACTGGAAGTCCTAAATGAGAAGGATCAAAAGCAACAAAGAGTTGAGAAGACTTTCTATGTTGCTGTATTCTTTGTAAGTAAAAAGCGAGAGCTCTCTTACAATCCAAGGTATGAAGATTCCTCTCTGCACTTGATGCATGAGGTTCTGGAAAAAAGACAGGTAAATATACCTCTTGGTTCAGATGAAAAGGCGAGACCACTTTAGGCATAAAGTGTGGATCGGTCCTGAGAACTACCTTATCATGATGGAACCTTGTATAAGGTGGATTAGCCACCAAAGCTTGCAACTAACTGATACGGCGTGCTGAGGTGAGTGCAATGAGAAAAACAACTTTCCAAGAAAGAAATTTCAAGGAGGTGGTGGCTAAAGGTTCAAAGGGTGGCTTCATAAGCTGGCCAAGAACCAGGTTTAAGTCTCATGCCACTGGAGGTGGTCTAATGGGAGGTTTAGTTAAAAGAAGGCCTCTCATGAATCTTGCTATAAGAGGATGAGAGGAAATAGGTTGTCCATTGAGAGGCTTGAGGGACGCTGCAATAGCACTCAAATGGACTCTTACTGAATTCGTTTTCAGACCTGCATGAGATAGATGCAGGAGATACTCTAGTAGAGTATTCAGAGGTATTGCAAGAGGGTTTAGACCCTTCCCCGAACACCAAATGGTAAATCTTTTCCATTTGAAAGCATAGGAACGTCTAGTAGAAGGCTTTCTAGAGGCATGAATAACATCTCTGACTTGCTGAGAGAGATTAAAATCTTGAAGGTCTAGGCCCTCAGCAACCAAGCCCTGAGATGGAGAGACTGGGGGTTTGGGTGCCATAACTTTCTTCTTCCTGGGATAGAAGGTCTGGTGCAGAGCCCAAGTCCAGGGAAGGAGCTTGAGAGAGATGCAGAAGTAGAGGGTACCACACTTGGTGTGGCCAATGTGGTGCTATGAGGATCATGGTCCCTCGATCTCTCTGAAGCTTGAATAGTGTTTTGGGAATTAGGGGAATTGGTGGAAAGGCATAAAGGAAGTCTTGACCCCGGTGAAGGAGGAAGGCATCCTTGGCCTGAACTCCCTGACACGGAATTCTGGAACAGAACCGGGGAAGTTTGGCATTCCACGGACTTGCAAAGAGATCTATGTCCGGGGTTCCCCAAATTTGAAAAATCCTGGCTACCTAGTCCATGTGGAGGGACCACTCGTGTGGAAGCAGAACTCGACTGAGTCTGTCCGCCCAAGAGTTTTGAATGCCTGGAAGATATACTGCCAGAAGATGGATGTGATGCTCTCTGGCGAAGGCCCACAGTCGCAAAGCTTCGTTGCAAAGCGACAGAGAGCCAGTCCCGCCCTGCTTGTTTACATAGAACATGGCTACTTGGTTGTCCGTATGGATGAGGACTGTCCTGTAGCTGAGCAGGGAATGGAACACTCTGACAGCTAAGAATAGTGTTCTGAGTTCCAAGAGATTGATATGCAGAGAAGTCTCCTGTGGAGACCAGATGCCCTGGGTGGAGAGATCCTGCAGATGAGCTCCCCAACCCATTGGAGAAGCATCTGTTGTCAGAGTTGCTTGGGGTAGCGACTGCTGAAAAGGGGACCCCAGCAACAGATTTGGAGGGGAGTTCCACCACTGGAGAGACCAAAATAGGCGACTGGAGTTTACTATTTTGTCTGACAGGCAACCTGATGCCCGAGTCCATTGGGTGAACAAAGTCCATTGAGCTGCCCTCATATGAAGGCGAGCATATGGAACCACATGCACGGTGGATGCCATGTGGCCTAATAGTTGTAACATCTCTCGAGCAGTTAAATGGGACTTTAACTGTATCTGGGAGGCTAACTGCACCAAGCGTAGGCAACGGGCCTGAGGAAGATAGGCCCTTGCAGTTGTGGTATCCAGCAAGGCCCCTATAAACTCCAGAGACTGAGTAGGGGTGAAATGGTATTTTGGGATATTTATTACCAGTCCCAAATACTGAAGGACACGCATTGTGCAGGTTAGACAAGTCTGGGCCTCTGACTGGGATGGAGCTCGAATGAGCCAGTCATCCAGATATGGGAAAACGAATATTCCTAGAGTGCGTAGAAATGCAGCTACTACTGCCATGCATTTCGTGAACACCCTTGGTGCAGAGGCCAGACCGAAAGGAAGCACCCTGTATTGGTAGTGCTTTCCTTGAAAAAGAAACCAAAGGAACCTTCTGTGTGTTGGATGGATGAGGACATGGGTGTTTGCATCCTTGAGATCTAGAGAACAAAGCCAGTCCTGACTCTGAAGGTATGGCAGCAGAGTACCGAGAGAAATCATCTTGAATTTCTCTTTGAATAGAAACTTGTTCAATTCTCTGAGATCTAATATGGGTCTGTAGCCCCCTGTTTTCTTTAGAATAAGAAAATAAGGGGAGTAGAACCCTGAGCCCTGTTGAAGAAGAGGTACTTCTTCTATTGCCCCTTGGGCAAGAAGGGTAGCAATCTCCTGACCCAGAAGGTTGAGGAGAGATGTTGGAGAATTGAACTGTTTCACCATGGTGTGGGGAGGAAGATTTAAGAAATGAAGCTTGTACCCTTCCCTTATAATGGAGAGGGTCCATTGCTCTGCTGTGATTTGCTCCCATCTGGGAGCAAAGTAAGCCAACCTTCCTGGAATGGTGAGGGGCTCTGGTTCTTCCAGAGCTAGAAAGGCTAAGTTCTCTAGTTGCAAGTCAAAGGCCCTGAGGAGGCTGAGGCTGCTGGGCCGTGGGAGGCCTGGCAGCCTTTGACTTGGCCTGTTTAGGTGGTTGCTGACGCTTTGCAGCAAAACGACCTGCAGAAGATGCCTGCTGACCATAAGCAGGATAATATCTTCCCTTTTTAGAAAAAGGTGTCTTTTTGAACAATCTTTTCTTAACAGGAGCAGAGGTGGACTTTGAAAGTCGATCCAAAGCAGAGTTCTCAGCATCCATCTGAGTGGCCTTTGCTTGCCAATCCCTGCCAAAAAGGTTTTCACCTGTACAAGGAAGTTTTCCCAGTTCATTTTGGACCCAGAGTTCCAAATCAGAGGCTTGTAACCAGGCTATTCTGCGTGCACCTATGGCAACAGCCAAAGCTCTGCTTACACACTCAAAAGAGTCAAAGGCTGCACGGTTGGAAAATTTGGAAACATCTTGGGCATGTTTGAGCCAAGTGAGAAATTCCTGCCTTTTATCTTCTGAAATAAAAGGGGCTAAAGTCTGCAGATGATCTGTGACTTCTTTTAGAAACATCCCCATATAGAGACTATAGGAGTTGATTCTGGCAGCAAGCATATTAGCTTGGAAAACCCTTCGGCCAAAAGCATCAAGGGTCCTGCATTCACGTCCTGGAGGATTAGATGAGTGTCTCTTTGCACTCTTTATTTTCCTCATGGCAGACTCTACCACAATAGAGTGGTGAGGAAGCTGAAACTTATGAAAGCCAGGACAAGGAGGGACACGGTACATGGTGTCTAACCTACGAGAATGAGGAGAGGTGGTAAGAGGAGTCTCCCACATGCTCAACATGAGATCACAGAGAATCTCATGAATAGGTAAGGTAGCTGCTTCTTTAGGAGCCTTAGGATATTGCAAAATATCTAATTGCTTGGCTCTGACTCAGGGGCCACTGTAATGGAGAGGGGCCCCTAGCCACTTCCCTAATGAAGTCTTGAAAAGAGAAGCCTTCTGGAGGAGACATTCTTCTTTTTGCAGAAGCAGACTCCTGAGGAAGAAGTACCTGTGCCTCGACAGAAGCCTCCGACTCATCAGAGTCTTCGGAGGAATCAAAGTATCACCTGTCTGGATGCTCCTGTAAAGCCCGATACGCGTACCGAGTGGGATCCACATCGGAAGTAAGCGGTACCGGTTCGGTACCAATGGGCATCATAGGACAGGGTACCGTTGCAGTCGACACCGATGCAATCGGTACCGGCACCGGGAACAATGCCGGTGCCGGAGTCGGTACCGGCAACGGAGATTGTTGCGGTACCGGAGGCGTCGAAGCCTGCATAAACGCCGTTAGGGTGCGTTGCATGGACAGAATCTTCTGATCCATCGATGCCACTAATAAGTTAGACTCTCTGTTGTTGTCTAGGGGAGATAGCTACTAATATACAGCCCCAAAGTTCGGGAGTTATTCTGGTAATGAGCCACGAAAGAATTCTGTTCTGCAGATATATATTAGACTTTATTATAGGCAACCAAATAGAAAAATATACACACACATATCGCTAATTAGAAAAATGAGGTAGACATTTGTTATGGTACAGATGTACACTTGGACAACGTAAGAATTACAGACTAGTAAACCAGACGTCACTGATTCGCTCTGCACTTAGGAAAAGTAAGAAATATATTGCTAACCCCTTTGCCCTTCCAGGAGAGTAGAGATAAGCCGGTACCTTAGCTCCGTCGGCAGAGACAGCTTTGTCCAAGGATGCAGCTGTTAGCTAATGCCGGCTCCAGCCCCTTCAGAGGCGAGCCGCAGTAAGTCCGAACCGGAGGGATCAGTGAAAGTCTTATCTCAGACCTGTGAAGGACGGCCTAGCCCACACGTCTGGCGAAAGGCTCAGGGCTCAGGAATCAGGTACGCAGTGCACCGCAGCAGGACTGGTGCAGAAGTCTATGTCCAGGTGGGGAAAAACCCCCAACTCCTTCTCTCACCGCTACTTAGAACTCTTTCAGCGCAGAATGCAGAATTCTGTGTGTGAATCCTCCGTCATAGGTCCGATGATTGGTTGGCAGCAGTCAGTCTGAGGTGTTCTCAGCGAATCAGAAGGTAGATGATGCGCAGCGTCTTGCAAACAAAGGAGCCATGGTAAAAGTCAGGCAGAAGCAACAGTATGTAACTTCTGGGCATGTACAAGTGTCCAAGGCCAGCCACGGACAATAGCCTCTGTATGCATGCACACTTAGAAACGCTGATCCAGCAGTTGCATGAAGGACCGGCTTATAGCTGAACACAGCAAAAGGGAAGTGTAGAATCCATCTTGTCTTGTGCAGTTTGGTTCAGGCCTGAGTTGCAGAGCAGGCCAGAGATTTGCATGTAGAATTGCAGGGGTACCAACCCTACACCACCAGAGTCTGGATGTTGGTACCAGTGGGGGCCACCGGTACCCCAGAACACGGCAACAGGTGATCGGTCGAGGCCAAGCCATCGATGTCAACCTGTGACCCCATAGACAATGCTTTGGAAGCCGGAACTTCCTGCCGGGGTAATTTTGCCGGTGCGGAATCTTTGAGGACAAGCCCGGAGGCATCTCGATGCTTAGAGGGAGATTTGCCCTTTGAGGACTGGCTAGATTTATGTTTAGTTACCTGAGATCCATGGGAGGAAGAAGCAGCCCTGGAAGACGTCGATGCCACCAAGGCTGCATCAGAGGGAAACAGGGTACTGAGCTTGGCTGCTCGGTTCTGCCGACCTCTTTTAGACATCATGGTACAGGACACACAATCCATGATGGAATGGTCAGGACCCAAACATTTTAGACACCAATCATGGGTGTCGGTGACAGAAATAGCACCGCCACATTTTGTGAACTTTTTGAACCCGGAAGTGGGCTTCTCCATGAGGAGAAAAATGTTCAGGCCTAAGGCCCAAACTGAAAATGCACAGTTGAAGAAAAAAACAAAACAAAAAACTTTTCTAAGAAAGAAAAGAAAAGACCGGCGGTACCGGTCTGACGTCGAAGAAGGCAGACGCGACACAGAAAAATAAAGAAAAAAATAAAGAACTTCTTCTGCAGTGACAGGAACACGACCTGCTGGCTCCGCGGAAAAGAAGAACTGGAGAGAGGCGGTTGGGAAAGGCGGGAAGGCAGCGCGCAGGCGCATGGGTTGCTCCCAAAAGCTTTCTTACTGGACGCTGGGGAGCGTTCCCGCGCAGGCTCCTTCGGTACCGACGATACCCATATGTGAAGACTCATTCCTGCTTGTTCCTGGAGATAGGGGATGGGAAGACAAGGACCCAGTAGACTAAGTGGTGGAATGTAACCCCTCTACTGCCCAAACCTGCTCCCATCTGTGCATGACCAGGTTCTATCAAAGACTGGGTCCTGGAAGTCTAGCTACTTGCTCACTCTACTAGACAGAGCTAGGCTGAAAAATCTGGAATTTTGATATTATCGAGTTCCAACACATATAAGTTGCACTTTCATGGTAAGGTTTACAGAGTGTCATTTTTTGCTTGAAAAATCTGGAAGACAAGCAGCAATTCTGTTCCACCAGGGAAAGCAGCCCAAAGATTGATGCTCTGGGAACTTAGGCCAGGAGTCTGTTCAGGAGTTTTAACTATTCTGCTGCACCAGTCCAGCATGTGACACCATTTGCTGGAGAGAGAGAACACCGACAAGTGCCTCATCTGCATCGCTCCTTTATTACTGTGATGGTGTCACTGAAAAGCTGTGGTCCTTTATCTGCATCTCCTGACAAGACAGCATAAATGTTTGAACTAGTCTGGCAGGATAAAAAGGAAACTACATTTGGTTTTGAAGTACCCTTTATTTTGAGGGGAGCATAATTGTTATAACTTGGGAAACACGACTTATATCATAATTCTTTCTATCAAAGCTATATATCATTCATGAACCTGTTGCCAATCCTTTGCCAGGTCAGTAGTTTTAGGCATCATTCTTCATTTAGCTGCTGATCAAAGTTTGCTAACAAGGAAGAAATAGTTTTGCACAGTCAGGATTACTTTGTCATGAAAAAGGTGAGGTCACAATGATGATAAAGGTAGTTACTCACCTGTAGCAAGTGTTCTCTGTGGACAGCAGAAGAAGTCCTCACATATGGATGATGTCATCCAACTGAGCCCTGCGTGGGAGTATTCCCAACTTCTTCTGAAAGCTTTTGGAACCTCCTCCACGCATGCGCAAGTCTTCTTGCCCACAACCACAGCACCATTTTACCTCAGTCAATAATATAGCTGAGGAGAACAACTCCTAGTGGAGGGTGGTGGGATATAAGGACTTTTCCTGCTGTCCACTGAGAACATCTACTACAGTTAAGTAACTACATTTTCTCAGTGGACAAGTAGGAAAAAACAAAAGAAGTCCTCACATATGGGAATCCCTAGCTACAGGTTACCTTTAGCAAAAAAGGCGGGTAATAAACTTCCTAACAGGGGAAACAGGAAACTGTTTTTGGTGGCAACAGGCCTTTTACACATTTTTTTTTTTTTTTTTTTTTTTTTTTTTTAAAGTACCCTGAATCAAAAGAAATGGGCCTAGGGTGGACGGAGTTGGAATCTACTCCCCAAACAGATTCCTGAGTACTGAATGGCCACAGTTGCTGTCACATCAGGAATCCCCCTCCAGACAGTAGCGAGATGTGATGTGTGGACTGATGTCCAAATTGCAGCTTTGTAAATCTCTTCCATAGAGATGAAGCACAAGTGGGCCACTGATGCAGCCATGGCTCTGACATTATAAGCCGTGACATGACCCTCAAGGTTTAGGCGGGCCTGGACATAAGTGAAAGAGATGCAATCTGATAGCCAAACTGATAATGTGCATTTAGAGATGGCAACCCCTAGCTTGCTGGGGTCAAAAGAAATAAAAAGCTGGATGGACTTTCTATGGATTTTGTCTGCTCCAAATAGAAAGCCAAGGCTTATTTGTAGTCCAACATGTGCAGCGCAGTTTTCCATCTGTGAGCATGAGGTTTTTGGAAAAATGTTGGCAGGAAGATTGACAGATTAAGATGAAAATCTGTTACCCTTTCGGAAGAAATTTGGGATGAGTACGGAGGACCACTCTATTATGATGAAATTTTGTGTAAGGTGGATTAACTACTAAAGGACAGAAGCTTACTCACTCTGCATGCTGAAGCGACTGCCACCAGAAATAGCGTAGGTAACTCACCTATAACAGGTGTTCTCCGGGGACAGCAGGAATCAGTCCTCACATATGGGTGACATCGGCATCAACAGAGCCCTGGTGCGGAGAAAATCCCCAGCTTTCTAAGAAAGCCTTTGGGAATTGCATCACGCATGCGCGGTCCCCTTTCCGCCCAAGGGTGCCATCTTGCTCAGTCAAATGACATGGCTAAAAAGAAGGCAAAAAAAAGCAAAATATAATAGGGCTGCAACGCCAAGGGGAGGAGGGAGGGTTGCGAGTACTGATTCCTGATGTCCCTGGAGAACACCTGTTACAGGTGAGTAACTACGCTTTCTCCAGGAACAAGCAGGAAGTTAGTCCTCACATATTGGACCCCCCAGCTATAAGCTACCGAGAACCCACAGCTGAAAAATAGGCTCCCCTACGAGAGCCGCAAGCAGCCACAATAGGAATCTAACAGAGAGTAACACACCGGTAGCCTGACACCAAAGGGTTGGAGGGTAGGAGTTGCCTAGACCTCAAAAAGGTTACGGAGTACAGTCTGGCCGAAAGTACTATCCCGTCGGGACTCCCTATCCAGGCAGTAATGGGTTGCGAAAGTCTAACCCGAAGACCAGGTGGCGGCCCGGCAGATGTCTACCAGCGGAACAGAGCAGAAATGAGCCACTGATGCCGCCACAGCCCCGACCCGGTGGGCCATAACACAACCCTGCAACGGAAGATCGGCCGCCCTGTATGCCCAGGCAATACAGTCCACTACCCAGGTGGACAGCGTACATTTGGAGATGGCCATCCCCAGCTTACTGGGGTCAAAGGATACGAATTGCTGAGAAGCCCTTCTATGGCCTTGCGTACGCTGAATGTAGAAGGCCAACACCCTCTTACAGTCCAGGGTATGCAGAACTGTCTGCCCGACTGACATGCGGCCTGGGAAAGAAGGTAGGCAGTACTACCTCCTGGTTGAGGTGGAACAAAGAGATCACTTTTGGAAGGAACTTGGGGTATGTGTGGAGCACCTCCTGGTTCCTATAGAACCTTGTATAAGGCCTATCGGATACCAGAGCCTGAAGCTCACTCACTTGCTCAGCCGAGGTGAGTGCCACCAAGAAAACTACCTTCCAAGAAAGGTAGCGTAAATGGCAGGTTGCCATCGGCTCAAATGGCAGACGAGTAAGCTGTCCTAAAACCACATTCAAATCCCACTCTGTTGCCAGAGGGCGAACTGGGGGCTTCAGCAGAAGTAGGCCTCTCAGGAACCTGGACACCAAAGGATGTGCAGAAAGAGGCTTTCCTTCCACTGGGAAGTGGTGCGCAGCCAGGGTACTGAGGTGGACTCTGACGGAGTTGGACTTAAGGCCCAAATCCGAAAGATGGAGAAGATACTGCAGTATTACTGCAACCTGGCAGGAGAAAGGATTTTCTTTCTGCTGTTCGCACCACACACTCCAAAACCTATGCCACTTAAAAGCATAGGTCCGTCTAGTTGACTGCCTCCTTGAGGCCAACAAAACTTTTTACCCTTTCAGCAGCCATGCCATCAGGTTGAGGGGAGCTGAGGTTGGGGCCTCCACCGCTAGTTGAAGTAGAAGCAGAAACCAGGGTTGCCTCGGCCATCTGGGGGCTACCAGAATGACCGAGGCCTTGTCCTGGAGAATCTTGAAGAGGGTTTTGGTCACCAGAGGTGTCGAAGGAAACGCATAAAGGAGGCCCGCAGACCATGAGATGAGAAAGGCATCGGCTGTCACCCTGTTTGGATGTGGCTGTCTGGAGCAAAACCGAGACAACTGGAAGTTGTGTGGGCTCGCAAACAAATCCAGTGTTGGCTGTCCCCAGGTCTGAAAGAGCCATTGGGTCATATTCGTAACCAGCTGCCATTCGTGGGGCTGGAGAATCCTGCTTAGCCAGTTGGCTAAGTAGTTTTCCTGGCCTGGCAGATAAACTGCTTTCAGATGCATGCCGTGCCAGACTGCAAAGGAGCACAGGTCCAGAGTTTCCTGACACAGAATGCGGAACCCCGTGCCTCCCTGCTTTTCACATAGAACATCACTACTTGGCTGTCTGTCTGTATCAAGACAGGTTGGTGAGCCAAAGTTTGACAAAAGGCTCATAGAGCTAGGTGAATGGCACGAAGTTCCAGGAACTTGATCTGCTGAGTGCTCTCATATGGAGACCACACGCCTTGAATGCAAAGTCCTTGGCAATGGGCTCCCCATGTGTTGAGGAGCCTGGAAGGTCACCCCCGCCTCCAAGTGTTCTGGTTGAAGCCACCAGGCCAAGGACTGCACCAGTCTTTTGGATATCTTGACTGTGTCTCAGAGTCTGCCTGTGGCCTGTGTCCACTAGTCCATGAGGCACCACTGAGCTATTCGCATGTGGAGGCAAGCATTCGGTGTCACGTGTACCATGGAGGCCATGTGCCCAAGAAGGCGCAAGAAATGTCTTGCTGATTGATATCTGGGACCTGCGACTCACTTGACATGCCAGGGCCAGTAGTCTCTGCGCCCTGTCTACTGGCAGGTACGTCCTTGCCTGAAGGGTATCTAGCCTGGCCCCAATGAACTCTAGTTGTTGAGTGGGGACTAGGGTAGACTTGGGGTAATTGATTACAAACCCTAGATGTTGAAGCACTTGAATGGTGCGAGATGTGGCCTGTTGGACCTCCAGGGCTGACGTGGCTCTGATGAGCCAGTCATCTAGATAGGGGAATACAAAAACTCCTTGTATTCTGAGGAAGGCAGCTACCACCGTCAGGCACTTTGTGAACACCCTGGGGGCAGAGGCCAGGCCAAAGGGAAGCACTCTGTACTGATAGTGGTTTCCCCCTACCACAAAGCATAGATATTACTTGTGTTCTGGATGATTAGGATGTGTGTATACGCATCCTTTAGGTCCAAGGAGCACAGCCAGTCTCCCTGGTGGAGGTAAGGCAGCAATATTCCAATGGAGAGCATCTTGAACTTCTCCCTCACCAGGAATTTGTTTAAGATGCGCAGGTCGAGGATGGGTCTTAGGCCACCTGTTCTTTTTGGTATCAGGAAGTACCTGGAATAGAAGCCCTTGCCCTGTAGGTGGTGGGGCACTGGTTCTACCGCCTGATCCTCGAGAAGACCTGCTAACTCCTTCAAAAGAAGGTCCTGGTGAAGGGGAAACCTGAGAGGTTCTCCTGGAAAGGGGGAGGTACCTGGGTCAAATGGAGCAGATAGCCTTGATGGACTATCTGAAGAACCCAGGTGTCTGTGGTGATGGCCAGCCACCTGTGGGCATACAAGGCAAGCCTTCCCCCTGTGCAATGCCGTTCTCCTGTGGTGAGAGGGGCTATGCCTTGAGTCAAAAGCCACTACCAGGCTGAGCCAGAGCCGATGCCTGGGGTTTGGGGGCTCTCTGCTTACGCAGGCCATACCCCTGTCCCTTGGCCTGCTGCCCCTGTTGGGAAGCCGGGGAGGCCTGAAATGGGGGGTAACTTCGGTAAGCAGCACCCTTCCTCGGAAAAAGGGCTTCTTACCCAAGCCCTTCTTTTCAGAAGGGACAGAAGTCTTCTTCGAGAGCCCGTGTCCTGGTCATGTACTCGGACTCTATTTCAGCAGCCTTTTCGGTCATGGGTTTGCCGAAGAGGTTCTCACCACGGCATGGGACATTGACCAACTTGTCCTGAACCCATTGCTCGAGGTCTGATGACTGCAGCCATGCTTGGCAGCATGCACCAATGCCCGCCACAGCTATCCGGGCCACAGACTCGAAGCCGTCATAGGCCACTCGAGTCATGAACTTGAGCACTTATGGACTCCAGTGGACAGGGTCTTGAAGCGCTGCAAAGGTCCCTCAGAGAGATCAGCCAAGAACCCGGAAATCTCCTTCACCAGATCCCACAGGTCCATATACAGTTGGTATGCCTGGATCTGACATGTCAGCATAGAGCCCTGGTAGCACTTCCTGCCGAGGACGTCCAAGTTGCAGGCCTCCCTGCCAGGAGGCACTGAAGAGTGCGTTTTCTGGCTCTTGAGCCGGCGCATGGCCGATTCCACAACCATGGAGTTGTGCAGCAGTTGTGCTTTTTGGAACCCAGGACTCTTGGACTCGATACATCGAGTTGATCCGCCTGCTGATCACCAGCGCGGACGCCAGTGTCTTCCACATGCGGAGCATCAGTCGTTCCAGGATCGGAGGCACTGGTACAGTAAAGCGCTTCCCGAGGGGGAAAGTACTGGAGGATCTCAAGCTCTTCGGCTCGAGGCTCCTCCTCGGACTCCATAGGGAATGCCAAAGCCTTTGACATGTCCCATACGAAGTCCAAGAACATAGTGTCCTCCGGGGGGGGGGGGGGGGGACCTTCTCTGAGGTTCGGACACCGGGGAATCAGACGGGACGTCCCTGGTCCGGCAGGTGTCTGGGGACTCTTCTTCTTCCGTCTCCCAGTATGATGCCTCCAAAGAGGAATCGAGTGGCTATGGCCTTGAGGGTTTCGGTTTCGACCGCCCCAACGCCAGTGGAATCGGCGTCGATGACCTTGGTCCCGAACGGGAGGTCGAGGGAGACCTCAGCCGAGGATCAACTCGAGTACGCATGGTCTCGAGGATCAGCTCGGCTTCCGGTGTCGACTTGGACATCGGGGGCCCGGTGGTCGGGGCGGAAGGACTGGTAAGACCGGCTATCAGCAACCGCTGCTGCTCCATGAAAGCAGACATGCTGTGCTGCAGGGCCACCATTCTGAGCTCAGAAGGCTCCGCAGCTCCCAGGTCGAGCCAGACGCCGGTTCTCCCGTAGGAGAGTCCTCAATGAGGACAGCTGTTACTTGCCTTGGCTGCTCCGGTTCCCTTCTAGGAAGTTTTGCTGGACGCTCCAACTCCGAGGATCTGGGCCGGCGGCCAGGCCTCTGCGAACGGTCCCGCGAGGAACCAGGCTGTTTGGAATCATCCAATGACACCACCTTCGAGGATTTTTTCTTCCTCCGATGTTCCCGTCAGGGAGACCCCCTCTCTGAGGAACCCCAACGCTGCTCAGGTTCAGACAGTTCCCGAGACATTGAGGCCTCAGACGAGGTCTGGGCCCGAGAGGGTACAGACTCAGCAAAAATCCTATCGTGCTGCTGCTGGCAGCTTCTCAGGGCCTTCGAGGACATTTTCCTGCACGGGCCGCAGACCTTCAGGTCATGGTCGCGCCCAAGGCACCGGAGACAGCAGTCATGTGTATTGGTGAGAGACATCAACTTCGTACACTGACCACATTTCTTAAACCCGCTGGCAGCCATCGGGGGAAAAAGGGCCCTTGCAAGGTTGAAGACCCGGGCTGCCAGTGAAAAATAAAAAGAGCGTGAATGCTAGTCACGAAGGACAAAAACTGAAAAATCAAACCAGACTCAATATCGGTGTACCGAGCTGACAGCGGGAAGGGGAACCGATGTCGAACCGGTGAGAAAGAAAAATACATTTCTAAGTTTAATCAACTTTTTTCTCGGTGACTATGGGACAACGTCCGTTGGGCTCCGCGGAAAAAAGGAGACTGAGCAAGATGGCACCCTTGGGCAGGAAGGGGACTGCGCATGCATGATGCAATTCCCAAAGGCTGACTGACTTCCTGCTTGTTCTTGGAGAAAGAGCAGTTACTCACCTGTAACAGGTGTTCTCCAGGAGCAGCAGGAATCAGTCCTCACATATGGGTGACATCGGCGCTGACGGAGCCCCAGTGCGGAGCATTTCCCCAGCTTTCATAGACAGCCTTTGGGAATGCAGCGCGCATGCGCGGTCCCCTTTCCGCCCAAGGGTGCCATCTTGCTCAGTCTGATGACATAGCTAAAAGACAGCAAAAATAGCAAAATACATCATATGACTGCAACTCCAAGGGGAGGAGGGAGGGTTGTGAGGACTGATTCCTGCTGCTCCTGGAGAACACCTGTTACAGGTGAGTAACTACTCTTTCTCCAGGACCAAGCAGGAAGTCAGTCCTCACATATGGGACTCCCTAGCTTAGGGCTACCTGAGGCCCCAAACTGAAAAATGAGCTCCCTCTAGAACCTCAGCATGCAAGAACAGAATCTTCTCTGATAACGCCTCCGACAGGTAGCCCAACACCAGGGCCGAAGGGTAGGAGTTGCCTAGACCCCAAAGAGATTATGGAGTACCACTTGCCCGAAAGCACTGTCCCTGCGGGACTCCCACTCAAGGCAGTAATGGGCCACAAACGTCTGGCTTGAAGACCAAGTAGCGGCCCGGCAGATGTCTACCAACGGAACAGAGCGGAGATGAGCCACTGACGCAGCCTTTGCCCTGACACGGTGAGCCGTAACTCGACCCTGCAGCGAGAGGCCGGCTGCCCTGTAAGCCCAAGCGATGCAGTCAGCTACCCATATGGACAAAGTACGCTTGGAGACAGCCAGCCCCAACTTATTGGGGTCATAAGAGACGAAGAGCTGAACTGCCCTCCGGTGCTCCTGCGGGTACGGTCAAGGTAGAAGGACAACGCCCTCCTACAGTCCAGGGTATGCAAGACATAGAAACATAGAAACATGATGACAGAAAAAGACCACATGGCCTATCTAGTCTGTCCTTCCATAACAACTACAACAGTCCACTTTTTACCTTTAGAGATCCTCTGTGTTGGTCCCATGCTTTTTTGAATTCAGTTACTGTCCTCATCTCTACCACCTCCACTGGGAGACTATTCCATGGATCCACTACTCTTTCCGTAAAGAAATATTTCCGCATATCACTCCTGAATCTATCTCCCTTCACCCTCATCCCATGTCCCCTCGTAGCAGAACTTGCTTTCAACTGAAAGAGGCTCTCTCCCTGAACATTTATGCCACAGAGGTATTTAAACATCTCAATCATATCACCTCTATCCCGCCTTTCCTCTAAGGTGTACATATTAAGATCCTTAAGTCTGTCCTCATATGCTTTATAATGAAGCCCATTAATCATTTTAGTAGCAACCCTCTGCACTGACTCCATCCTGTTCACATCCTTTTGAAGGTGCGGTCTCCAGAATTGCACACCATACTCCAAATGAGGTCGCACCAAAGACTTATACAGAGGAATTATCACCTCCTTTTTTCTGCTAGCCATTCCTCTCCGTATGCACCCAAGCATCATTCTAGCTTTTGCCGTCGCATTTTCTACCTGTTTAGCTACTTTAAGATCATCAGACACCACCACGCCTAGGTCCCGCTCTTCTTTAGTGGACAAAAGTACTTCACCTCCTATACTGTATGGCTCCCTTGGATTGCTGCAGCCCAAATACATGACCTTACATTTTTTAACATTAAATCCCAGCTGCCAAATTCTAGACCATTCTTCAAGCTTAGCTAGATCCCTCCTCATGTTATCTACACCTTCCTGGGTGTCTACTCTATTGCAGATTTTGGTATCATCTGCAAAGAGGCAAACCTTACCCGACAGCCCTTCCGCTATATCACTAACAAAGATGTTAAAAAGAATCGGACCAAGGACAGATCCCTGGGGCACACCACTGGTAACATCCTTCTCCTCAGAGTGAGCTCCATTTACTTGTACTCTTTGTCGCCTCCCACCCAACCAATTTCTAACCCAAGCAGTAACTTTAGGGTCCTTCCCTAGGGTGCTCAGTTTGTTTATAAGTCGCCTGTGAGGAACAGTGTCAAAGGCTTTACTGAAATCTAAATACACCACATCTACAGCTCTCCCTCGGTCCATCTCCCTGGTCACCCAGTCAAAGAAATCAATCAGATTTGTCTGACAAGACCTGCCTCTGGTGAATCCATGCTGCCTCGGATCCAGTAATCATCTCAGCCTGGCTAGCATGAGGCCTGGGAAAGTAAGTCGGAAGAACCACCTCCTGATTGAGGTGGAAGGAGACGACAACATTTGGGAGGAACTTAGGGTGAGTCCGTAAGACTACCCCTGTTCCTATAGAACCTAGTATAAA
This sequence comes from Ichthyophis bannanicus, assembly GCA_033557465.1. Lineage (NCBI taxonomy): Eukaryota > Metazoa > Chordata > Amphibia > Gymnophiona > Ichthyophiidae > Ichthyophis > Ichthyophis bannanicus. The sequence goes on from CM066049.1 coordinate 128,206,645, forward strand.
GTGCTTCTGAGACTAGGGCCTGAAGCTCACTCACTCGCCTAGCTGAGGTAAGGGCTACCAGAAACAGCGTTTTCCAGGACAGAAAACGCAGAGGGCAAGAAGCCATAGGTTCAAATGGTGGGCAAGTAAGCCGTTGCAAGACCACATTTAACTCCCAGTCAGGGGCAGGTGGACGCACTGGAGCTTAAGCAAAAGCAGGCCTCTGCGAGCCACCAAAGGATGGCTGGAGAGAGACTGACCCTCCACCTGTGAGTGGTGTGCGGAAAGAGCACTAAGATGAACTCTAACAGAATTGGATTTAAGGCCTAGGTTGGACAGGTGAAGCAAATACTGCAGCACCACAGGTACCAGGCATGAGAAGGGATTCTCGTTGTGTTGAGTACACCAGGAAGAGAATCTACGCCACTTCAGGGCATAAGACTTTCTGGTGGACTGCCTCCTAGAGGCCAAGACTACGTCCTCCACTTCCCTAGGCAGTAGTAAAGGCGATAGGACTACCCTTTCAGCAGCCAGGCTATCAAATTGAGGGACTGGAGATTGGGGTGCAAGAGAGATCCCTGCTCCTGAGACAGAAGATCGGGATGCATCCCCGGAGGAAGAGGCGTGTCCACCACTAGTTGCAACAGTAGTGGGAACCAGGGTGGCCTTGGCCACCTGGGGGCCACCAGAATCACTGAGGCCTTGTCCCGGATCACCTTGAACAGTGTCTTGGACACTAGAGGCGTGGGAGGAAACGCATATAGGAGGCCTGTAGACCATGGAATGAGAAACGCATCTGCTGCTACTCTGAGAGGATGTGGTTGTTTGGAGCAGAACATGGGAAGTTGACGGTTCAGAGGACTGGCAAAGAGATCTATGGTTGGAAGACCCCATCTCAGGAAGATCTGTTGAACCACTAAAGGGTTCACCTGCCATTCGTGCGACTGCAGAATCCTGCTCAATCTGTCCGCCAGGTAATTCTCCTGACCTTTGCGGTAGACTGCTTTGAGAAGAATGCCATGATCGACTGCCCAGGAGCACAGTTTCTGTGCCTCCTGGCAGAGAAGATGGGACCCTGTGCCCCCTTGTTTGTTCACATAGAACATAGCCACTTGATTGTCTGTCTGAATTAAGACGGACTGGTGAGAGATGAGATGAGAGAAAGTTCTCAGGGCTAAGCGGATAGCTCTCAGTTCTAAGAGATTGATCTGCGGTGCGGCCTCCCAAGGAGTCCACAGGCCTTGAGTACATGCCCCTTGGAGTGGTGCAGTAATTGTGCCTTTTGGAACCCGGGGCTCTTGCGGACTCGATAGATGGAATCGACCCGCTTGCTCAAAACCGGCGTCGAGACCGGTGCCTCCCACATGCGGAAGAGCAACCGTTCCAGCATCGGAGGAACCGGAACAGTAAAGGCCTCCTTCGGAGGAGAGTCATACTGTAGAGCCTCGAGCTCCTCGGCTCCTCCTCGGGATCCGCGGGGAAAGCATAGTTACTCACCTGTAAAGCACAGTTACTTACCTGTAACAGGTGATCTCTGGGAACAGCAGGAATAAGTCTTCACATATGGGTACGTCGGTACCGACGGAGCCTGCGCGGGAACGCTCCCCAGCATCCAATCAGAAAGCTTTTGGGAGCATCCCTCAGCGCCTGCGTGCTGCCTTCCCGCCTTTCCAACTGTCTCTTCTCAGCTGAGTTTTATAGCTGAGACAAAGAGAAAGAGGAAAGGAAGATAGATAGAGAGATACAACTCCTAGGGGAGGTGGGTGGGTTGTGAAGACTTATTCCTGCTGTTCCCAGAGATCACCTGTTACAGGTAAGTAACTGTGCTATCTCCAGGAACAAGCAGGAATGAGTCTTCACATATGGGGACTCCCAAGCTAAGATGCCTGGAGCCTTAGCATGGTGGGGATTGGAACATGCTACACCTCATATGGCCAGGCATCCTGAGGATGGAGGGTAGGAGTTGAAAAGAGAGGAGCTGTAGAAAAACAGCTAACCTAAAATAGGACTACAGGTAAGGAGTCCTTGTATGTATGATAATTATCATGAAAAATATTGAAATGAACAATCACAATATGGACCTCACCTACTGGATTGCAGGAAGTAGAGAGGCTGATGGAGTCTACTGGGGATCCAGTAGAGGAATCTTCAAGGTGACCTCACTGAAGTGAAGGTGAAGGTCCAAATCTGGAAGTGACAGGTGACCCAGGTGTCAACTGGGGTAGTACAAAAACGGTAGGTCTTTAGTGGAAAGCTTTATGGAAAAAGCTGGGAACTCTTTTGGCTACAGAGTTACTCACAGTTAGGAGCAAAAGAGGAAGACTGACCAATTTGGACAAACTAGCCCAGTCCTGGAGGGAAGAAGGGGTATGGGAAAAAAGCCCATATTCCCAAGGACAGATGTCTGAAGGGTTGAATCCTCAGATCTACTGAAGATCCACCCAGTCTTTCCTAACTGGTGAGAGAAAGGAAAGATATTGGAGCATGGAGCTTCAGGGATACCTAAATCTAGGGTTAAGGTAGGAGCTGTCAGTACCACAGCAGTAGTTGTGTGCATAATACCCCAAACATACTGTGGGACAGTATGAACATATGCAAGCCCACTGTCTGGAATCTATAGGAAGGTAAAAACCTTTATAAGCATAGACAGAGAGATAAGTATGTAAATACATATCTACCTATAAGGAAGCATCTCGACAGATACACATATATACAGATATATACATATATGTGTGTGTATATATATATATATATGTCTATAGTGAGATCTGGAGGGGCATAACATATGCACACGCAGCTTACAGACATAAGTATCTATAGAGACGTATATAGAGATATATACATACATGAAGATATATGTCTAATGAAAACTGTCTGCAATTAAGCAGATAGAGATATGCCCATAAGAACATTCACATGGGAGATGTGAAGAGGAAAGATTCATCTAATAACAAGAAGGTGGAACCTATTTGAGAAGATATATAGAGAATCTATTCCCCTTGGCTAAGATGGTGCAGGAATGCTATCCAGTGATATAACCAGGATGGTTGCGTGAAAAAACAGAGGATAATATCAGTCTGTAAACAGCAAGTCCTGAGTCCTGTAGAACTCTCGCATGGTAAATGGACAGAAAACGCATAGGATGAGATACCAGGTTGACCCACTGGAGGGACACAAAGGGGTATCATGCGTTATTAGTTAAATATGTGCTGTCCATGAAGGAGTAGGATACCATGAGGACAAGCTGCAAGGAAAAAAAGAGCATATTCCTTGTAGGAATTGGAGAACTCTTTTGACGTTCACGTAGAAAAGGCTTATGTCCTGTATTATAAAAGGAGATAGTAGGGTGTGGAGAACCCTCACAGTCATGGAAAATGACTGAGGAAGCCTTTTCCAACCATATAGGATAGTCATTAGAGACAAAACCCCATGCTCTCTAGCAAGGGCCCATAGTAGAAAGCTTCTCTGTAAGATTGCAGAGAGCATTATGCAGGAGAATTGGGAAATAAAACTGGTTGTTGGAAAAAATCAGCTGCACGTCAACTATGCTGCCAAATCCAAAGGAATTGGAGATGGCAAGAAAAGAAGATAGTGTGATAAGCCTGAAGTGATTAGGATTATCCAAGACAGATGAAAGCACTAACTTGGAATCACTACTAAGGCCAGACAGAAAGTAGTGGAAGACAAGACTTGAAACTTGTGGAAAAGTACCAGTAGTCCAATCACTGGAACTCCTGCATGGGCAGCTGCTGAAAAAGACAGCAGAGAACAGACAGAATAAGAGGAGAAATTCCTGTCCCTGTCTGATGAGCTGCCCAGACAAAAGAAGGGAGTTTATTCAAGAGAAGAAACTCCACACTGGAATGAAAGAAATGACTAGAAAGGCTAAAGAAGCCCTGCAGTGGTATGGTACCACTCTTTCAGGGGAAACCCTGGATAAGAGGGTAGAGAAAACAGGAGCTGAAGGGTGACTTACCATATGGTAAGTCTGTAGAAGGAAAAAATTCATGTTGGAACAGAAAGTAGGCAGTATTTTCAAATGTCGGGTGTAAACGCGTTTCAGGATTTCATTAATGAATAGGAGTGTGGTTTGGATCACGATTCACATATTAAAAATAAGGGATTCTGTTGAAAGGGTCTTGATCACTGAATTAGTCAGTGTATCAGATATGGTTGGATTATGGTGGAAGGGTTTCCGATGACTGGGCAGTTGGTTTTGTGAGATAGAGTAGTTCAATTTTTTTAAAAAAAGAGTATGGATAGTGAGCAATTTATGTTGAATCTGATGACAACGTTTTCCCGCGCATCTGCAGATTTTAAAAGTCGGACAAGCAAACAACGGCAAAGTTGGCACTTTGCCAGAATTGGCATATATATCCGGCAAGCGAGAAGGCCTTTATAGAAAGACACAAGGTGATTTTAAAGAACTCTGTTTTTTAGCTGATCAAGAATCATGGCAGTGTTTATTATATTAAATCATAATATTATAGAGAAGATAGCAGGGTTGTAATGGTTCCGAGTAAAATGGTTTTAAGTATAGATGTAATTTGATAAAGGGATGATTGGTGAATAATCTAATTAATCAAAATTAAAACACTTTCAGGTGAAGAAATAAAAAACGTATAATTGTAGAATAGTTGTGGTGGACCATAAATTTATACTATCATTTCATGCAACCTATAAGACGATAAGATAATATTCAATTAAGTACGTTTATTAATTATAGACTTCACTTGCTCTACCTGTTGCGTTTTCCTGGCTTCAGCGTTTCCTCCAGTAGTGTAGTTTTCTGTTTTATTTCTTCATTATTATAATTTTTATTTTTATAATTTTAATTATGGTTATTATTGATTTTTTGTACCACTTAAGATTTTTATAGGGTACAGTTAATTGGATTAGCTCTTCTATTTTCTTTCCTCTTTTCCCTTCAGTTATCATTGTGGCAAGAAAATCATATAGGTAAGAATGTGATAAATGATTTTCAGTACATCAAATTGTGGGTTATGTTGTTTCTTGGTCACAAATAGGTTTATAAATGGGTGATTTAATTAATTAATAAAATATATTTTTTAGTTCATTTACTACATAATAATTTTTATTGATTTATTTTCAATTTTTAGTTAATGATCTCTTTAGCCATTTAACTTTTTCAGTCGAGTTTTATAACTGTATGGTTTTATATGTATGATATGTACTTTTTATATATATGTTATTTATTATTATTAGTTGGATTCATTTAGAGTAAATAGATATTTCATTGTGTGTCACTAATTTATTAAGTTATTGAGTATTTATTAGTGTGACCATGTGTCTAAGTTCTTATATATGTGATTATACACGTATCATACATATACAGTCATTTAATTAATTATTTATTTATTTATCTGTCTGTTGGTTCACAGACTTTCGCTGTACTTTAGCAGTTAGTATCTAATTAATTATTTATTTACAGTTTTTATGAATTTTTTAATGTTTTGAGTGCCTTATATATGTATATTTATGATGAATTTGTTTGTTTTAAATGAATTTTTTATATGTTGTTATAGCCAAAGCCCCTGATGAAGGCATAAACGAAACACGGCCTGTGTCGGGCCTGGCTTTATGAAATAAAGGTGGTATTATAGTTCCTTCCTTGCCTCCACGGTTTTTACTGGGTTGCTGTTGGTACGTGGACTGTGCTTTTTTTGTTGGACCATAGACATGAATATCCTGACAGCTCAGCATACCTAGGAGCAACTGGATGTGTGTAGAGTTTTGAATGAAAAAACAGTGCAAAAATTCTACTGAAAAGAAGTCAACTGTAGGTTGTAAACTTCAGGACCCTATGGTTGCTGTGTTTATTCAGCATGGCTAGAGTTTGGATTCTTCAGACCAGGACGAGGCTTCCCGTGCTTGGGAACATCTGAATGATGGGCAGGAGAAGAGTAAAACCTCTTTCTCCTAGGGAAAGAAGGTTTGGTAGGGCATTTCCTACCTACTGGGGAAGGAGAAGGCTTAGGATCGCCTTCAGAAACAGGGAAGTCAGTGGAGCACTGAGCAACCTGATGTAAAGACTCCTTATTGAAGAGATTTTCTCCAGTGCAAGGAGTATTACCCAGTCTTTGCTGTGCCCATTTGTTCAAGTCTGAAGCTTGGAGCCAGGCTCTACGTCGTGCCCCTATGGCTATAGCAGAGGTTCTGCTAACAGACTCAAAAGAGTCTAGGGAAGCACGAGAAAGAAACCAAGAGATATTTTGGCTATGATAAAATGGCCTATGGCCTTGGGCTCTGATAAAAAAGGAGTTAAAAGAGATAATTTCTTTGTGACCTCCTGAAGGGATAGACTCAAATAAAAAATATATGAGAGAATCCTTGTTGCCAGCATAGATGTTTGGAAGGTTTGACGTCCAAAGGCATCCAGTGTTCTAGATTCACGACCTGGCGGGTAAGAAGAATGCTTCTTCTTGCTTTTTACCTTCCTCATTGCTGATTCCACTACAATGGAATGATGGGGATGTTGAGTCTTTTGAAACCCTGGAGAGGGGGGCACCTGATATAGAAGATCAGTTGCTCTAGAAGGTGAGGAAACCCTCAGAGGTGCTTCCCACATTCTTAGAAGAAGATCCTGCATGGAATGATGTAAAGGAAGCATTATAGTTCCCTTTTCTCCAGAACAAGGAGAGCCTTGAGCAGGATCATAGCCAGGGGTAGGAATAGCAAGGGATGTTGCTATGTCCAGGAGAAAATTCTGAAAAGAAGGATCTCCAACAGAAACCATCCCTGGGCAGGCTAGATCTAAAGAACTAGCCTGGGCACCGGAGTAGGCACTTGAGAATGTAGAAGTAGAAGATCTCGCCCGGTGCAGAAAAGGATCCCTAAGGGATGGATGCTGGTCCTGGAAGACATGACGTGAGACAGTCAGTACTGCATCGTCCATGCCAGGTATCGACTCCAAACTGGGTATAGAAAGGAGCGACTCTGGTGAAAGAAGCATGGAAGGAGCTGACCCCGATGCTACTGCAGGTATCGGCACCGATACCGGTAGCGGTGCCGGAATCGAAGACGATACCGACAGCAAAGCAGTCATCGGAGGAGGCTGCTCAAGTGGTACCGAGGAAACCGAAGGTCCTCGGTAATTACCGTCGGTACCGAGCATCCGGAACCGGTAAGCATCGGATCAGAGATGTGTCGGTACCCAGTCTTCCCGACTGGAAATCGATTCCAGACTCGGCATCGAAAGAAGCGAGTCTATCGATGCATGTCTAGAAGGTACCGGCGTCGGTGGTAGTATCGGCGGTGATACCGATACTGGAAAGTCAATCTGGGATGTATCGACCGGTCCCGAAGGTACCGAGAAAACCAGATGACAATCCCTGGTGAAGAGTGGATCGCTCAACACCAGTGCCGACGCCGGGGTATCGGTACCGCTCGAAGCGGATGCCACTACCGAGCATGGCTCAGGTATGTTCTGTGAGGGGTGAGCCTCAGGAACAACCTGAAACCCCTGAAAGGCTTTGGAGACCGAAGACTCCCGCCGGGGTTTTGGAGCCAATGGATCCTTGAGGGCAAGGCCGGAGCCGACATCATGCCGTGCATGAGACCTACCACTCAAGGATTGGCTAGTCTTAACAGACTGTTTGTGGGTTACCTGATCCTGTAGAGAAGGAGAAATGGCCGGTGCCCTGCCATTGGAAGGGAACTCGGTATCGAGGAAAACTCAAAAAGGGAAATCTCTTCTCATAATATTGTAGCCTAATGGCTCCGGATGGTCAGGACCCAAACAGTTGAAACACCAGGACTTGGAGTCTAAAAACAATACTGCACTGCCACAGTTAAGGCACTTCTTAGGAAAAGAAGGAGGCGGCTCCATAATGGAGAGGCCTGAAGGCTCAAAAGTTTAAACTGAAACTGAGGGAAAAAAATTCCCTGGATTAATTGAAAAGAAAAGAAAAAAACACCGGCGATACCGGTGGAGTCGGAGAGACAGCCGCGACCACAGGAAAAGAAAAATAAAAGAATTAAAGAAAAAATTTTCTGCGGTGACAGGACGTCGTCCCTTCGGCTCTGCGGAAAAACGAAAACTGAGGAGAGACAGTTGGAAAGGCGGGAAGGCAGCACGCAGGCGCTGAGGGATGCTCCCAAAAGCTTTCTGATTGGACGCTGGGGAGCGTTCCCGCGCAGGCTCCATCGGTACCGACGTACCCATATGTGAAGACTCATTCCTGCTTGTTCCTGGAGATCAGGTGATCTCTGGGAACAGCAGGAATTTAGTCCTCACTTATGGGTATCGTCGATACTGACGGAGCCCGCGTGGGAACGCTCCCCAGCATCCAATCAGAACGCTTTTGGGAGCATCCCACAGCGCCTGCGTGCTGCCTTCCCGCCTTTCCCAACTGCCTCTCTTCAGCTGAGTTTTAAAGCTGAGACAAAGAGAGAGAGAGGGAAAGGAAAGAGAAATAGAGATACAACTCCTAGGGGAGGTGGGTGGGCTGTGAGGACTAAATTCCTGCTGTTCCCGGAGATCACCTGTTACAGGTGAGAAACTATGCTATCTCCAGGAACAAGCAGGAATGTAGTCATCACATTTGGGGACTCCCTAGCTTTAGGTGCCAGGGAGAGACCCCAGAAGTTGTGTGTCCCTGAAAAGGGCTCCACTTCCCCCCATGGATCTCTGGCGTCCTATCAGGGATGGTGAGCAGGAGTTGATTAGGTATGGAACAGGTGTTTGAGAACAGCCTGACCAAACAAGGCATCCCAGCGGGAGTCCTTGTCCAAGCAGTAATGGTCTGTGAAGGTATGAACCGAGGTCCAAGTGGCTGCTCGACAGATGTCGTCAATAGACACAGAGTGCAGATGAGCCATTGAGGCTGCCATGGCTCTCACATTGTGAGCTGTGACATGGCCCTCCAGAGAAAGGTTCTTACTCTGATAGGCGAAGGAAATACACTGAGCAATCCAGTTAGATAGTGTTCTCTTGGAGACTGGAAGTCCCAAATGAGAAGGATCAAAAGCAACAAAGAGTTGAGAGGACTTTCTATGTTGCTGTGTTCTTTGTAAATAAAAAGCTAGAGCTCTTTTACAGTCCAGGGTATGAAGATTCCTTTCTGCATTTGATGCATGAGGTCCTGGAAAAAAGACAGGTAGGTAGATCTCTTGGTTTAGATGAAAAGGCGAGACCACCTTAGGCATAAAGTGTGGATGAGTCCTAAGGACTACCTTGTCATGATGGAACCTTGTATAATGTGGATTAGCTACTAGCGCTTGCAACTCACTAATGCGGCGTCCTGATGTGATTGCAATGAGAAAGATAACCTTCCAAGAAAGGAATTTTAAGGAGGTGGTAGCTAAAGGTTCGAAAGGTGGCTTCATGAGCTGCCCAAGAACCAGGTTTAAGTCCCATGCCACTGGAGGTAGTCTAATGGGAGGCTTAGTTAGAAGGAGGCCTCTCATAAATCTTGCTATGAGAGGATGAGAGGAAATAGGCTGTCCATTTAGAGGTTTAAGAGAAGCTGCAATAGCACTCAAATGGACTCTTACTGAATTTGTCTTAAGGCCTGCATTAGATAAATGGAGGAGATACTCCAGCAAACATTGCAGAGGTATCGCAAGGGGGTTAAGACCCTTTTCCGAATACCAAATAGTTAACCTTTTCCACTTGAAAGCATAAGAGCGTCTAGTGGAAGTTTTTCCTGGAAGCATAAAGAACATATTTCACTTGCTGAGAAAGATTAAGATCTTGGAGATCTAGGCCTTCAGCAACCAAGCCCTGAGATGCAGACACTGGGGATTGGGATGCCATAACATTCTGTTCTCCTGAGATAGGAGATCTGGAGCAGACCCTAACTCCAGGGAGGGAGCTTGAGAGAGATGTAGAAGCAGAGGGTACAACACTTGCCGTGGCCAATGTGGTGCTATGAGAATCATGTGGCCTCTGTCTCTCTGAAGCTTGAAGAGGGTTTTGGGAATTAGGGGAATGGGTGGAGGGGCATACAGGAAGTCTTGACCCCAGTAAAGGAGGAAAGCATCTCTGGCCTGAGCCCCCTGAACCGGAATTCTGGAACAGAACCGGGGAAGTTTGACATTCCACAGACTTACAAAGAGGTCTATGTCCGGGGTTCCCCAAAGTTGAAATATCCTGGTCACCTGGTCTGCATGCAGAGACCACTCGTGTGGAAGCAGAACTCGACTGAGTCTGTCCGCCCAAGAGTTTTGAATGCCTGGAAGATATACTGCTAGCAGATGAATCTGATGCTCTCTGGCGAGGGCCCATAGTCGCAAAGCTTTGTTGCAAATCGACAGAAGCCCGTTCCCCCCTGCTTGTTCACATAGAACATGGCTACTTGATTGTCCGTCTGAATGAGGACTGTCTTGTAGCTGAGCAGGGAGTGGAACACTCGCAGAGCCAGGAAAATTGCTCTGAGTTCCAAGAGATTGATATGTAAACAACTCTCTTGCGGAGACCAGGTGCCCTGGGTGGAGAAATCTTGCAGATGAGCTCCCCACCCCTTTGGAGAAGCATCTGTTGTGAGAGTTGCTTGGGATAAGGGTTGTTGAAAGGGGCACCCCAGCAACAGGTTTTGAGTGGACTTCCACCATTGGAGTGACAAAATGAGACGACTTGTGTTTGCTATTTTGTCTGACAGGCACCCTGATGCCTGTGTCCATTGGGTGAATAAAGTCCACTGAGCTGCCCTCATGTGGAGGCGAGCATATGGAACCACCTGCACGGTGGATGCCATGTGGCCTAGTAATTGCAACATTTCTCGAGCAGTTAGATGGGGCTTTAGCACTGCTTGAGAAGCTAACTGCACCAAGCGAAGGCAACGGGCCTGGGGAAGATAGGCCCTTGCCCTTGGGGTATCCAGAAAAGCTCCTATGAACTCTAAAGACTGAGTGGGAGTTAGACTGGATTTTGGGATGTTTATTACCAGCCCTAAATACTGAAGGATACGCATTGTGCAGGATAGAGAAGTCTTGGCCTCTGACTGTGTTGGAACTCGAATGAGCCAGTCGTCCAAGTAAGGGAAGACGAATATTCCTAGAGTGTGGAGAAATGCTGCTACCACAGCCATGCATTTCATGAACACCCTTGGTGCTGAGGCCAGACCAAAAGAAGTACCCTGTATTGGTAGTGCTTTCCTTGAAAAAGGAACTGAAGGAACCTTCTGTGGGTTGGATGGATGAGGACATGGGTGTACGCATCCTTGAGATCTAGAGAACAAAGCCAATCCTGACTCTGAAGGTATGGTAGCAGAGCTCCGAGAGAAATCATCTTGAATTTCTCCTTGACAAGGAATTTGTTCAATTCTCTGAGATCTAAGATAGGTCTGTAACCCCCTGTTTTCTTTGGAATAAGAAAATAAGGGGAATAGAACCCTATGCCCTGTTGATGAAGAGGTACTTCTTCTATTGCCCCTTGGGCAAGAAGAATGGCAACCTCCTGACCTAACAGGTTGATGAGAAAGGTCAGAGAATTGAACTGCTTCACTATTGTGTGAGGAGGCATGCTTGAAAAATGAAGTTTGTACCCCTCCTTTATGATGGAGAGTGTCCAATGCTCTGCTGTTATTTGCCCCCATCTGGGGGCAAAATGACATAACCTTCCTGGAATGGTGGACGGTTCTGGTCCTTCCAGAACCAGAAAGGCTAAGTTCTCTAGCTGAAAGTCAAAGGCCCTGAGGAGGCTGAGGCTGCTGGGCCGGTGGAGGCCTAGTAGCCTTTGCTTTCTTCTGTTTGGGTGGTTGCTGACGTTTGCTTGAAAACTGACCTGCAGAAGATGCCTGCTGACCATAAGCAGGATAAAATCTTTTCTTTTTAGAAAAAGATGTTTTCTTGAACAACTTTTTTCTAACAGGATCAGCAGTGGACTTGGACAGTCTATCCAAGGTGGAATTTTCAGCATCCATTTCATTGGCTTTTTCCTGCCAATCTTTACCAAACAGGTTCTCACCAGTACAAGGGATATTTCCCAATTTATCTTGTACCCAGAGCTTTAAATCAGATGCCTGGAGCCAAGCAATTCTACGTACACCTATGGCGATAGCCGAGGTTCTGCTTATACACTCAAAGCAGTCAAAGGCTGCACGGTTGGAGAATTTAGAGACATCTTGGGCATGTTTGACCCAAGTAAGAAAGTCCTGTCTTTTATCCTCAGAAATAAAAGGACTTAAAGTCTGTAAATTATCTGTGACCTCCTTTAGGAACATTCCCATGTAGAGACTATAGGAACTGATTCTTGCAGCAAGCATGGAAGCTTGGAAGACTCTACGTCCAAAAGCATCCAGGGTTCTGCACTCACGTCCTGGAGGATTAGAGGCATGTCTTTTTGCACTTCTGATCCTTCCCATAGTTGACTCCACCACAATAAAGTGGTGAGGAAGTTGAGTCTTATGGAACCCAGGAGGGACTCGATACATAGTATCCAATCTGCGAGAATGAGGAGAGGTGGTAAGAGGTGTTTCCCACATCCTCAACATGAGATCATAAAGAATCTCATGAATGGGTAAGGTAGCTGCCTCCTTAGGAGTTTTGGGATATTGTAAAGTTTCCAACTCCTTGGCCCTTGGCTCTGTTTCAGGGGCCACAGTAATGGACAGGCCCCGAGCCACCTCCCTGATGAAGTCTTGGAAGGACATGTCCTCTGGAGGAGACATCCTGCATTTAGGGGAGGACGACTCCTCTGGAAGAAGCATCGCTGCATCGACAGAACTTTCAGAATCCTCAGATTCTTCTGAGGACTCAAAGTATCGTCTGTCCGGATGCTCCTGTAGAGCCTGATACCCGTACCGACCAAGATCGGTACCGGGAAAGCACAGTTACTTACCTGTAACAGGTGATCTCTGGGAACAGCAGGAATAAGTCTTCACATATGGGTACGTCGGTACAGACGGAGTCTGCGTGGGAACGCTTCCCAGCGTCCAATCAGAAGCCTTTGGAAGCATCCCACCACGCCTGCGTGCTACCTTCCCGCCTTTCCAACTGCCTCTCCTCAGTTAAGTTTTAAAGCTGAGACAAAGAGAGAGAGAGAGCAGAGAAGGGAAAGAAGATAGAGATAGAGAAAAAACTACTCCTAGGGGAGGTGGGTGGGTTGTGAAGACTTATTCCTGCTGTTCCCAGAGATCACCTGTTACAGGTAAGTAACTGTGCTATCTCCGGAACAAGCAGGAATGAGTCTTCACATATGGGGACTCCCAAGCTCAGAGGGAGTCCTAGCATGTTGCAAGTCTAGAACGAGCCATGCCATTCCTCAGGACCTCAGGCATCCTGGGGATGGAGGGTAGGAGTTGAATACAGCAAAGGAGCTGTGGAACAGCTGGTTAGAAGAGGGCTTCAAAAGGGGAAGACCCTGTATAGAGGGCATTTAGTAATATAATATTGTGATCTGGGCCTCCGTTGTTTGAATTGCACAAGTCCACTGAGGTAGATATGGATCTGTTAGAAGAGCCAGTGATTGCGCTTAAGAGGTACCTCACTGAGAAGTAGAGGTAACAAAGTAGAAAAAACAAGTGGAGGTCAGAACCCTTCAGGGTGAGAACAGCCCCAGGAAAAAAAACTGGGGTAGTATAAGAGGTAGAGCTTCAGCGGAGACGCAGAAGGTACTATTGAAGTAAGCTTAAGCTGGTTTGGTCCAAAAATAGTACAATCCTTGGACCAAGAGAATAAATGAGTCTGGCCCAACTGGACTGGGGTTGGTAGCAGTCCATATAGGGGAGAAAGGGTGTGGAGACCCTTGTATCTTTGATAAGGACGGACAGACTCAGGAGCGTTAAGCTTTAGAATAACTGAAGCTCCGCAATGTCTTTCCTAAATGGGGTTAATTAGGAAAGAAAAAAGGGACATGGAGAGCTTCAGGAGTACCTAAACCTAAAAAGGTTATGGTAAGGAAAAAACTTTGTTAATTACCACAGGAAGTGGTTATAGTGTAGCCCCCTGAATATGTTGGCACAGCATTGATAGGGGTAGTGCCCATCTGTCAGGTTCAGGTAGAGATGTAAGGATATCTGAACCTAACAGAGATAGATAAGTATATATATATATATATATATATATATATATATATATATATATATATATATATATATATATACACACATCCATAGGGTATATATGCATATATGTATAAAGAGATATGTATGGGCAGAAAAACACACAGATATAGATAAGTATATATATGTACCTATATGAATATGCAGGTATATAGACACTTGCCTCCAGGTGTATGGATGGAGAGATGTCCAGAGAACCTCATCCCCTTCTAGGGAGAGAGGAAGATGTATTTGACAGCAAGAAGGTTGATACCTGCTTGAAGAGATATATAGAGAATCCTCTTTTCCTGGTTATGACTGGTAGAGTCAGAGGAAAAGTTTCCCTGACAAGAAGAGTCTGAAGTCTTTACAGAATTTGAGCTCTTGGATAACCAGGATGGCCTACGTGAAAATTGCAGAAGATAACTTCAGTCTGCAGACAGGAAGTCCAGATCTCTCCAGAATTGCAGTATGGAGAATGGATAGAGGACGCCCCTGGAGGAAGATACCCTAGTGACCCACCTATGAGGTCAAGATGGGTATTAGGCATCCTCTAGCTGTCTGTGAAGAAGCTTATCTCTGACTAGAAGATTCAAGGAGATATGGGCCAACTCAGGGAATTGGCCCTCCCTCCTTGAGGTTTTCACAGAATGAAAGGCCTGAGGCTTATGCCTCAAAAGAGATTTAAGATGAAATGGTAAGGGTAGGGAATACCTGCCAGACATGGAACATGACTGGGGGACCCCTCCTAACCATCTGAGGTTATCTGCTAGGCCAGATACTGATGCTCTCTAGCAAGGGCCCATAGTGCAAAGCTACTCTGTAGAGATGCAGAGAGCATGCTGCAGGTGGGTTAGAAGAAAAAACTGGTTGTGGAAAGCCAGTAGGCGACCTGCTATTCTGCCAAAGACAAGGGGGCAAAGAATAGAAGGTAACCAACCAGACTGTGATAATAGGGTTTCCCAAACGAAGCTACTAACCAGTTTGGGATCTAGCAGTAAGGCTAGGAGGATTGCTAGTGGAGGGGAAGCCCTGGTTGTGTAGTGAACAAAACCAGTGGCTTAACCACTAGGAATTGCTGTATGTGCAACAACTACCAGGGCAGCGTGGAAAAACTTGTTTTCCCTCTTTCTTTTTTGGATTGGGAAAAAGAAAGAACAGACATGGTAGGACTTCCTATAGTCTGATGAGCTGCCTTAAGGTAAAAGGTAACAAGGGGGGGGAAGGTAACAAGGGGGGGAAACAATTCCAAAAAGGAGAAATCCCCCGGTAGAACAGGTAGAGGACCATAGGGGCTTACCAGTTTAAAGAGTCCCTCTTACAAACCAATGTCATAGGAAGAGGGAGGTAAGACAGAGTTGCAAGAGACCGACTATGGAGACTGAAGTCTCTGACTGATGAGATGATACATGCCAGTACAGGAAACAACTGTCTATTGATAGTTGTTACCTCTGTTTCCTCCAAGAGGAAAAGGAAAATCTGTTAAGTATGGGCATGAGCATCATAAAGACTCTTAGAGTTAAAGAAAAGATGTCTCATGAAGAGATATCTAGGAGGGTTAGGATGAAAATTGGTGCAGATATGTCAAGTGAAAAGAAGCAGACTGCCACCCTAACCACCAACCAAGAGGGACAATGATCTATTTGAAACCCTGCGACTGCTGGGTTTGACGACCCTGTTGAGGTTGTGGATTCTTCAGACCAGGACGATGTTTCCCCTGTTTGGGAACATCTGTGTGATGGGAAGATGATGGATAAAACCTTCTCCCCCTAGGGAAAGAAAGTTTGGTAGGACATTTCCTACCTACTGGGAAAGCAGAAGGCGTAGGACAGCCTCTAGAAACAGGACAGTCAGTTGTTAACTGAGCAACCTGGAGTAAAGACTCCTTGTTAAAGAGATTTTCTCCAGTGCATGGAGTATTTCCCAGTCTAACTTGTGCCCATTTATCTTAGTCTGAAGCTTGGAGCCAGGCTTTACGTCGTGTCCCTATAGCTATAGCAGAAGTCCTGCTAACAGACTCAAAGGAGTCTAGGGAAGCACGAGTAAGAAACCTAGAGATATTCTGAGCATGACTAACCAGTGAGGAATAGTCTGCACTCTTGGGCTCTGGAAGAAAAGAAGTCAAAAGATGTAATTTCTTTGTGACCTCCTCAAGAGATAGACCCATATAAAAAATATATGAGAGAATTCTTGCTGAAAGCATAGATGCCTGGAAGGTTTGACGTCCAAAGGCATCTAGTGTCTTAGACTCACGACCTGGTGGATAAGAAGAGTGCTTTTTTGTACTCTTCACCCACCTCACTGCTGATTCTACAATGGAATGATGAGGAAGTTGAGTCCTTTGAAACCCTGGAGAGGGGGGCACCTGATACAGAAGATCAGTTGCTCTGGAAGGTGGGGGTACCTTTAAAGGAGCTTCCCACATTCCTAGAAGGAGATCCTGTAAGGAATGATGCAAAGGAAGCATGATGTTCTCCTTTGCTTTGCCAGGAATATAGAAGGATCCTGTATTCCCCTGTGTAGGATCCTATCCAGGAATAGAAATGGCAAGTGATTTTGCCATATCCCGGAGGAAAGCCTGAAAAGAAGGATCCCCAGAGGGAACTTCCTTTGAATAGGTTAGATCTGATGAAGAACTAGCATTGGCACTGAGGGATCTATCCAAGTTCATAGGGATAGAAGATCCTGAATTGTGCAGTCTGGGATCCTTAGAGGATGGTCGCCGGTACTGCCGGAAGTCGGGACCAGCGACTGTCGGTAGCACATCGTCCATGCTAGGGATCGATTCCAAACTCGGTATCGAAGGAAGCGAGCCTGATGAGAGAAGCATGAAAGGCACCGACGGCAATGGTACTGTGGATAACGGTACCGGCTTCGGTACCGTATACGATACCGGTGGATGAAGGCCAGCCGGTGGCAACTCTAACGGCATCCAAGACACCAAGAGTGCCGGATCCGAATCCTCGGAACCGAGCCGTCGGTACCAAGGCAAGTCGGTACCCAGTCCTCCAGAATGGAGATCGATTCCAGACTCGGCATCGAAGGAAGCGAGTCTATCGATGCACGTCTGGAGGGTACCGACGTCGGTACTAGTATTGGTACCGGGGACAATACCGATACTGGAAGGTCGGTCTGCAGGGTATCTAACGGCCCCTTAGGTACCAAGGATGCCAAACGACGATCCTTGGTGAGGAATGTTTCATCCAACACCATTGCCGATGCCGGGGTATCGGTACTGCTCAAAGCGGATGCCACCACCTGGCATGGCTCAGGTATGTTCTGTGAGGGGTGAACCTCAGGAACAACCTGAAACCCCACACGGGTTTTGGAGGCCAAAGACTCCCATCGGGGTTTTGAAACCAGTGGATTCTCGAGGGCAAGGCCGGAGGCATCTCTATGCTGTGCATGAGATTTGCCACTCGAGGACTGGCTAGTCTTAACAAACTGTTTTTGGGTTACCTGATCCTGTGTAGAAGAAGATATGGTCGGTACCCTGAAGTTGGATAGGGACCGCGTGTCGAGGGAAACTCGATGTTGAAAACTTCTCACAATACTATTGCAGGAGGGACACTCCGAAGGAAAATGGTCAGGACCCAAACAGGTTAGACACCAATTGTGAGTGTCCAAAATTAAGGTTGTACCGCCACAGTTTGTACATTTCTTGGGGATAGTGGCTGGCGGTTCCATGAAGGAAAGTGGAGAGGCCTAGCAGGCCTGAAAACCGTGAGACACTAGGAAGGAAAAAATATTCCTTAAAAAGGAAAATTTTTACAAGAAAAGAAAAAAGAAACCCCGGCGGTACCGGTGGCGTCGGGAAAGGCAGCCGCGACCACAAGAAAACTAAAAAATAAAAGATGAATTTTCTGCGGTGACAGGACGACGTCCTACCGGCTCCGCGGAAAAACGAAAACTGAGGAGAGGCAGTTGGAAAGGCGGGAAGGCAGCACGCAGGCGTGGTGGGATGCTTCCAAAGGCTTCTGATTGGACGCTGGGAAGCGTTCCCGCGCAGACTCCGTCGGTACCGACGTACCCATATGTGAAGACTCATTCCTGCTTGTTCTTGGAGATTAACCGGTACCGGAGGGCATCGGAGGACAGGGTACCGGCAGAGCAGACACTGATGCCGATGTCGATGCTATCGGTACCAGTACCGATGCCGATACAGATGCCGGTGCCAGTGCCGGTACCGGTGGAGTTGTCTGTTGCGGTACCAAGGGCGTCGATGCCGCAAGGAAAGCCCCCAGACTGCGTTCCATAGTCAGAATTCTCTGGTCCATGGACGCTGCCGCCTGGATGTCGGTACCGGTGGAGACCACCGGTACCCCAGAGCATGGCACCAGGAGATCTGTCGAGGCCGAGCCATCGAGAACATCGTGGAACCCCGATAATGCTTTGGAAGCTGAAGCCTCCCGCCGCGGTAATTTTGCCGGTGCAGAATCCTCGAGGGCAACGCCAGAGGCATCTCGATGCTTAGAAGGAGATCTACCCTTCGAGGACCGGCTGGATTTATGTTTAGTTACCTGAGATCCACGGGAGGAAGAAGCAGCCCTGGAAGACGTTGATGCCACTGAAGCCGCATCAGAAGGAAACAGGGTACTGAGTTTGGCAGCTCGGTTCTGCCGACCCCTTTTAGACATCATGGCACAGGACACACAATCCGTGATGGAGTGGTCAGGACCTAAACATTTTAAATACCATTCATGGGTGTCAGTGACAGAAATGGTACCGCCACACTTGGTGCACTTTTTAAAACCTGAGGCAGGTTTTTCCATGTTAAGGAAAGGTTTTTGGGCCTAAGGCCCAAAAAAGGCGGGTGCAACTGAAGAAAAGAAAAACACACCTTTTTTTTAATTTTTTTTACAGAAATAAGAAAGAAAAGACCGGCAGTACCGGTAGAGCGTCGAAGAAGGCAGACGCGACCACAAAAAGAAAGAAAGAAAAAAGAAATTCTTCTGCGGTGACAGGAACATGACCTGCTGGCTCCGCGGAAAAAGAAGAACTGAAGAGAGGCAGTTTGGAAAGGCGGGAAGGCAGCACGCAGGCGCTGTGGGATGCTCCCAAAAGTGTTCTGATTGGACGCTGGGGAGTGTTCCCGCGCGGGCTCCGTCGGCACCGACGATACCCATATGTGATAACTACATTCCTGCTTGTTCCTGGAGATTGCCAAAGCCTTGGCCATGTCCCGCACGAAATCCGAGAACCGGGTATCCTCCGGGGGGGGGGGGGGACCTTCTCCGAGGCTCGGACTCAGGTGAGTCCGAAGGAACACACCAAGTCCGAAAGGTGTTGGGCGACTCCTCATCCTCCATCTCCCAGCCGGACTCCTCGGAGGAGGAATCGAGCGGCTCTGGTTGGGCAGGCATCGATGCCATCCGCCCCGACACCGAGGGTACCGGCGTCGATGACCTCGGTCTTGAACGGGAGGCTGAGGGAGACCTTGGCCGAGGATCGACTCGAGCTCGAATGGACTTGAGGATCGGCTCGGCCTCCGGGGTCGACTTGGACGTCGATGTCTCGGTGGTCAGGGTAGATGCACCGGTGAGACCGGCGATCCGTGCCCGCTGCTGTTCCATGAAGGCAGCCAAGCTACTCTCCAAGGCCGTCAACCTGAGTCCAAGCTCAGGAGACTCAGCAGCCCCCGACTCGGGCCCTGGCGGCGCCGGGCCTGACGTCGGCTCCCCTGGAGGTGAGTCCACAAGAACTACAGTACTCACATGACCTGGGGACTCCATCTCCACATGAGGTTGTTTTGCAGGCCTCTCCGACTCCGAAGACCCGGGACAGTGCTCGGGGCTATGCGACTTGGCCCTCAAGGAGCCAAGTGTGTCCACCGACGACGCCCTCACGGGTTTTTTTTTCTTATGATGCTCCCGCGAGGGAGACCCACTTTCAGAGTAGCCTCGACGCTGCTCGGGGCCGGAGTCCCGAGATGTCGAGGCCTCTGACGAGGTCCGGGCCCGACCGGACGAAAGGACAGAGAAGATTCTTTCCTTTTGGTGCCTCCAACTCCGTAACGCCTTAGAGGACATTTTCCCACATGGACCACAGATCATCGGGTCATGATCGGGTCCGAGGCACCGGAGGCAGCAGTCATGTGTGCCGGTGAGCGACATAAGTTTCTTGCACCGATCACACTTTTTAAACCCGCTGGCAGCCATCGGGGGAAAAAGGGCTCCTGCAAGGTCAAAAGACAGGGCTGCCAGTGAAAAAAGAAAAAATGGCGTGAACACTAAACCGAAAAAGAGATCCGGGCTCGATACCGACGCATCGGGCCCAGGCAGGAAACGGAAACCGGCGTCAAACCGAAGAAAAACCAGGTTAACGCAGAGAAAATCAACTTCTTCCTTGGGTGAAACGAATATATATCCGTCGGGCTCCATGGAAAAAAGAAGACTGAGCAAGATGGCACCCTTGGGTGGGAAGGGGACCGCACATGCGTGCTGCATTCCCAAAGGCTTTCTATGAAGGCTGAGGAAATGATCCTCACGGGGGTTCCGTCGGCGCTGACGTCACCCATATGTGAGGACTGATTCCTCCTGCTTGGTCCTGGAGAAAGTATCTTCCAGGTCAAAAACTTCAGAGGACAAGTATTAAGTGGCTCAGAAGGAGCTTTCATCATCTGCACAAGAATCACACTGAGATCCCAAGATACTGCGGGTGGCTTATAAGGAGATTTTAACAGTAGTAAGCCTCGCATGAAGCAAACAACTAAAGGCTGTACAGAGATGGGTTTACTCTCTATACCTCAGTAATAAGCTCCAGTTGCGCTGAGGTGAACCCTTACTAAGCTGGACTTGAGTCCAGACTCAGAGGTGCAAAAGATACTCAAGCAGTTTTTGTGTGGGACAGGCGAAAGGATCTACACACTAGATAGTAAACTTCTTCCATTTGCATGAATAGGAAGGACAAAGTGAGCCTTTCAATATCCAGGCTGTGAGGGCCAGGGTCTAATGTTGGGGTGCAACACTGCTCCATTCTCCTGCGATATTAGGATCTGGTGAGTTGCCCAGTCAAACTGGTTCCCGACTAGAGAGTTCCAGAAGGAGAGGGATCCATGGCTGTCTCTGCCAATAAGAGGTGATGAGAATCATGCCCATCTGCTTTGAGCTTCAGGAAGGTCTTTGCAATGAGAAGTGTTAGAGGATAAGCATACAGAAGATCCTCCCCCCCAATCGAGGAGAGAAGTATCTTGGGCTAGTTGGCTTTGTGATTCCACTCTGGAGAAGAGCTGATCCACCTGTACATTCTGAGGAGTCATGAAGAGACTATTGAGGGGGTGCCCCATTTTTGAAAGTTTTGACTTGCAACTTCTCTCTCCAAGTTCCATTCGTGGGGCTGTAGAACTTGATTCAGCCTGTCCACCAGAGCGTTCTGTTCACTTGGTAGGTAAGTGGCTCTTAAGGCCATCCCATGGGAGATTTCCACAACCTGACCGTTTCCCAACACAGGAGGTACGAGCCTGTTCCTCCCTGCTTCTTGATGTAGAACATGGTTATTTGGATGTCTGAATGAGGACAATTTGGTTGGACAACTGATCTTTGCTATGGCTTTTATTTCCAAGAAATTGATCTGATGGAGATTCTCTTGGCACAAACGAGGACCTTGGGTTTTGAACCCATGGAGATGAGCTTCTCAACCCAGCTTGGAAGCATCTATCGTCAACAATTTTTGAGGTAGAACAATTTGGAAGGGAAGATCTTTAGTCAGATTGAAAGGAACAGTCCACCAGTCGAGATACTGAATGAGAGGACTGGTGATTAACAGGTGATCTCCGAGATGTCCCGATGCTTCTGACCTCTGGGTTCTCAGCATCCACTAAGCCTGTCTCATATGGAGATGTGCAAGGGTCTTACATGTACTGATGAGGCCATGTAGCCTAGTATTGCCAATATCTTGCGAGCTGCCACCTGACTCCTCAATTGAGTCTCCCGCAATATCGCTGTTAGCCCGGAGAGTCTGTTGTGCGGAAGGCAGGCTCCTGCTTGAGTCGTGTTGAGCAGGGCTCCTATGAATTCCAGTTGTTGAATGGGCTGAAGGTGGGACTCTTGATCAACCAATAGTCCATGTAGGAGAAGACACACTCCCAGTCTGCTTGCTTATTATTTAGCTGTGCTTTTATACTGCTCTTTACTGGGTCAAAGCAGTTTATAATCAACTGAAAGTTAATATCTATTCACTCCATGTTTTACAGTAACTATGTACAGATAACTTAGTTATATAAACTGGTTTGTACAAAGGACATAGGAGCGCTGCCATCATGTCGAGGCATTTGGTGAAAACTGGAGGCGTTGACATTAGGCCAAAAGGCAGAACACTGTACTGAAGTGCTGCTGTCCTACTACAAGTCTGAGATACATCCTGCTCACAGGAAGTATCTCTATGTGAGTATATGCATCCTTTAGATCTATAGAGCTTTACCAAACTCCTTTCTGAAAATAAGGCAATGGGGTGCTCCGAGAAATCATTCTGAATTTTGAATTGACCAGATTATGTTCAGATCTCTTAGGTCTAAAATAGACAAATCCACCCATCTTTTTGGTGATCAGGAAATACTTGAAATAAAATCCTAGCTCTTTGTTCCGGTGGACAAGATCAATCACTAGATATTTTAGGATGGCAGTGACTTCTCTCTGAAGTAGTTCCTGATGAGTCTAAAGACTGAGCCCGTGGTAGGCAATTTTGAGACAGATTGAAAGATGCAATTTGTAACCACTTTGGACAACTTGCAAAACCCAAGTGTCTGAGGTTACAAGGGCCCACCTTTGGGCAAAAAGAGTGAGCCTCCCTCAGACAGGAGAGTCCTCTGCTGCGGTTACAGGTAGAGTGGCTACGCTCTTCAGGAACAACAGGGTTTGGCTGAGGAGCCGGCTGGGATTTCTGAGACTTTTTCTCACTTGTCTGGGCTCAAGAAGCCTATTTTGATTGGGAATAGTGAGAACCAGGAAAGTATCTACACCTGCAAGAATAGTAAGTCTTTTTGGTTGCCACCTTGAAACCTCCTGCTGTAGGAAGCTGGCTCAGAGGTGCACTATGAGAAATTATGAAGGATGACCTGTTGCTTTTCTATGAGGCTAGCCTTCTCTTCGACCTTTTCTCAGAAGAGTCTCTCCATGGCACAGTACGTCAGCAAGCTTACTCTGCACAGATTCTTCCAGGTATGAGGCTTGGAGCCAGGTGAGTCTCCAGGTGCCAATACCTATTGCAGCAGCTCTCGATACAGTTTTGAAAATGTCATGTCACTCAGACCATGAGCTTCAAGCAGTCCTTGCCATGTCTCACTAGGGAATTATACTGTTCCAATCTCTTTGGAGGCAGATATTGGGAAAGATCATGTAGGCCATTCATGATGTCCTTCATAAACATGCCCATGTAGAGCTGGTAAGAGGCCATGTCGGCTGCAAGCAACTTTCTCCCAAAAAAGTAATGTCTGAGCTTCCCTCCCTGGGGGCACTGAGAAGTGAGTTTTGGAACTTTTAGATCTCTTAAGAGAGACTATAACCACCAGGGAGTGGTGAAGAAGCTGGAGCTTCTCAAATCCAGGAGCCTTCTGAACTCTATACATAAGAGTCAAGTTTTTTACTGACTAGAGGTAGAATGAGAGGAGGTTCTCACTCATCTTTATTCTCTGAAGGATGCAGCGCACCAGCCCTGTCACCACTTCCTTAGGGGCAGAGAAGTTCTGAAGGATCTCCAGTTTTTTTACCCTGGGCTCATCCTCAGTCTCTAAAGAAAATAGTATGGCCCAAACCATATCCCAAACAAAATCTTGGAAAGTCATGTCCTCAGGAGGTGATTTATGCCTCTTATGAGATGAAGAAGGGTCCGATTGAAGTTCTGGGGACCTGCCCTCAGATTTATTATCAGTGGACCCAGCCTTCTGAGTCTGACTCGGAGAGAAAATCAAAATATCTCAGAGTCTTGGCTGGACAACTCTCCTGGACTTTGGGGATCGGGAACTCCTTTGGGAGCATCTATGCACAGATGACTTTCCAGACGTTGGGGGAGCATTGGACCCTGATGCACCAGAAAGGGTTATCGGCTGAGTAGGCTCCATCTTCAGGGCCCTTCAATGCCACAATATAGATGCCTCTCCCACAGATACTTCATGCTTCTTGAGGATCGGCTGGGACTGCTGTTGTGTGTCGCAAGATAACCCGACTTCTTCTTAAATTGTTTATTGAAGATTGGCTAGTGGGCTCATTTGTGAGTTTGTGAGAGCCATTTGGGAACTTGGACCAGTTTCGTTACATCCTGTTTCGGAGAATCCGTGAACCTTCTTCATTTGAAGATTTCCTGAGTCTTCCCATCGGCATTTCATTGGCAACTCTAGTTCAATGGACATTGTTGAGCTCAGCTAAGTGCCTTTATGTTTAAACAATTCTTTAACACAGATTTGCTTCTGGTAACAAATGTTTCTCATTCTATGCAAATCAGCATTTAATCTATGCAGGGGCTTGTCCTTTTGGGCTATTTATAGCCTCCAGCATATCTAGGTCGAACTGACCTTTTAAATAAAAGTTGAATAAAAGGAGGGTCTGTCACTAGAGTATGTTGTTGCATCAAGACAGACGATCCGACAAAAAAATTCTATTTTTGGTTTAATTTACTGTTCAGAGCATATTTTGATATCACAACATGGGAAATAAGTGATCTCTTTTTGTCATCTGCAAACAAATTACAAGAGCATAGATGATCGGGTCGTAGGCACTGCTATTGCTAATAATTTTTATAGTGCTACAAGACGTACACAGCGCTGTACAGACATGTAAGAGGCATTGAAGGTACCAATTGTGAGTATCCATTATGAATATGGTCCTTGAGCACCTGAAACTCTTCTTAAACCCGCCAGTTAGTTTCTGCAATATATCACCCGGAACAATAGCTGCAGGGCAATCAAACGACTAGGATTTTAAAGAAAAAAAGGTTACCACACATGTCTGAAGCACCAACGCCTAAAGGGGCAACAGTGCCTCAGAAAATAAAGGAAACTTTAAAGCGACTGAAAACAAATGGAATTCTAATGGGAAGGAAAAAAGCTGCAACAGCAGACAGGGAAGCAGCAAAAAATCCCATGGAATACAGGGGAAAAAAACTGAGGAAAAAACACACAATTCACACGACAATGGCTAAACATGTCCATGGAGTTCTGTGGAGAAAAAGACGGAGATAAAATGGTGCCCTGGCGGCAGACAGGAAGATGCGTGCATTTGCAGAGGAGGTTCCAAAAGCTTTCAGAAGGAGCTGGGAATACTCCTGCATGGGGCTCTGTCGGATGACATTATCCATACATGAGGATTTCTGCTTGTCCAGGGAGAAAGGGTGTTTTGGTTCTGGCCACCATTTTATCCTTCTCTTCCCAAACTTTAAGCAAAAAAGCACAGAGCTGGAATAGTTCTCAAAAAAATGAGATGAGTGGGGGTAGAGATGTTTGTGTGCACATGGGAATTTAAACGTTTTTATCAAATTACTGATACCAAACACACTGCAAAACCATAACTGGATTATTCTGGTCTATAATGAATTCTTTTTAATGACATCAATTTAAAGGTGACATTTTATTTACAGTACCAATTAATGCACACAAGCCCTCACAGCACGACAAGCTGCAAACCAGGTCTCAGCTGAGGTGCCAGACAAGACAAACCACCCATCTGGGCAGCAGCAGAATGGGATAGTGTTGACGGCGGAGGATCACAGAAGAAAGGCCCGGCAATCTACTTCTGTATCTTGCCATGAAAACCCAATGGATAGTTACAACAAAACAAATTGTGCTATAGTGCTGGAAGATGAGACCCCCAGGTTGGAAGGCACTCAACTAGCTACTGGGGAAGAGCTGAAGACTTTTCAGAGTAAAGCCAGCATTTATGATGTGGTTGGATCAAAGCCCTCAGGGCGTCTGACTGCTGATGTAGCTGCGCATGAAATGAGAGTCAGATGTCTTACACATTGGAACATGGAACATAACGAAGCATGAACCAAGGGAAGTTGAAGGTGGTGAAGAATGAAATGGAACGTGTACAACTTGATCTGTTGGGTGTCAGTGAACTGAAATGGACTGGCATCGGGCACTTTGCATCAGATGATTCCATGGTCTACTATGCTGGAAATGAAAGACAAAGAAGAAATGGTGTTGCATTTATAATAAAGAAGAAACTTGCAAGAAATGTAATGAAATACAATGCAGTCAGCGAACACAATCT
Organism: Ichthyophis bannanicus; assembly: GCA_033557465.1. NCBI lineage: Eukaryota > Metazoa > Chordata > Amphibia > Gymnophiona > Ichthyophiidae > Ichthyophis > Ichthyophis bannanicus. The sequence continues at coordinate 128,232,827 of CM066049.1, forward strand.
CTATTCGTCTACGAGGAATGCCTATCAACACAACTATAATTCAAGTATATGCTCCAACAACAGCAGCAGAGGAGAATGAAATTGAAGAGTTCTATGAACAAGTACAAGCTGAAATTGACAGAACATGCAAACAGGATATCCTGATAGTCATGGGTGACTGGAACGCATAAGCTGGTAACAAAGGCGGCAAAGAATTTGGAAAAAAATATGGACTTGGCAACAGAAATAAAGCTGGAGAAAGACTGAGAATTCTGCAAGACCAACGATCTAGTCATCTCAAACACCTTCTTCCAGCAACACAAGCGGCGAATGTACACATGGACTTCACCCAATGGATTGTACAAAAATCAAATTGACTACATCTGTGGAAGTCAACGATGGAAAAGCTCTATAACATCAACAAAGACAAAACCTGGAGCTGACTGTGGTACAGATCATCAACTACTAGTATGCAAACTCAAGCTAAAGTTGAAAAAGAGCAAACCACTCATGAATGCAGCAAAATATGACCTTGAGAATATACCACTGGAATTTAAAGACTGCCTGCAAAATTGATTTGTTGCTTTAGATACAAATGACAGAGCTCCAGAAGAGTTATAGAATGACATCAAGAAGGTTGTGTTGGAAGAAAGCGAGAAGTCTCTACAAAAGGCGAAAAAGAAAAAACGGCCAAAATGGATGACGGAAGAAACTCTGAAAATTGCCCAGAAACGCAAAGAAGCTAAAGCCAGAGGAGAAAGAAAGACAATCACAGAACTCAACAGAGATTTATAACGTGCAGCAAGACAGGACAAGGAAAAGTACTACGACGCCGCATGCAAGGAAATAGAAGCAGAAACTATTAGAGGAAGAAACTATTAGAGGAAGAACAAGATCGGCTTTCCTAAAGCTACGAGAGTTAAAAAAAAAAGTTCCAGCCTCAAATTGGAATGTTACAAGATGCTCAAGGTTCTATGTTGAATGATGCTGAGAAGATCAAGAAAAGGTGGAAGGAATATACAGAGTTTTTATATGATAAAGATCAAGTGGACCAACAGCCATTTCAACCTGTACCTTATGATCGGGAACCATTGGTGATGAAAGAAGAAGTTGAAACAGCATTGAAAGCCTTATCAAAGAACAAATCACCAGGCATTGATAGCATTCCCATAGAAGTATTACAGCAATCTGATTCAGCTGTAACTGTACTTACAAGGCTCTGCCAAGAAATATGGAAGACAACATCATGGCCAACTGACTGGAAAAGATCTGTGTTTATACCAATACTAAAGAAAGGTGATCCAACTGACTGTGGAAATTATCGCACAATTGCTCTGATCCCACATGCCAGCAAGATTCTACTGAAGATTATTCAAAAGAGACTACAACCATACCTGGAACAAGAACTACCTGAAGTGCAAGCAGAGTTCAGGAAAGGGCGAGGAATGAGAGACATTGCGGATGTGAGATGGATCCTTGAAAAGACTAAAGAATACCAAAAGGATATCTATTTGTGCTTTATTGACTATAGCAAGGTTTTTGACTGTGTAAACCATGAGAAACTCTGGGCCACGTTAAGAAGCATGGGTATACCAGAACACCTGATCGTACTCTTGCACAATCTGTACATTGATCAAGAAGCAACAGTTCGAATGGAACAAGGAGAAACAGAATGGTTTAAAATAAGCAAAGGTGTAAGACAAGACTGCATACTTTCCCCCTACCTGTTTAATTTATATGCAGAACAAATCAGAGAAGCAGGATTGTATGAAGACAACAGAGGTGTGAAGATTGGTGGCAGGCTCATCAACAACCTTCACTATGCTGATGATACCACATTACTGGCTGAAAGTGAAGATGATCTGAAACATTTGCTTCTCACAATCAAAGAACAGTCTCAAAATGGGCCTGCACCTTAATGTAAAGACGACGAAGATCATAACAACTTGCATAATCAATAGGTTCATCGTTTAAGGAGAAGAAATTGACATCATGAACAACTAACCTACTTGGATCAACTACACAGGTACACTAAAAAAGCCTTTTTTTAAACTGCCTCTGTTTCGATTGATTTTTACGTTTTTTGGTGCGCTGAATCCAAATCTGGTAACCAATTTGCTCCATCACGTACAGATTTTTTGCTACATTGGGTTAGCAGTTTGAGGTGAACATTTCAGATTGAGTGCGATCGAGATAAAGGTTTCTTGGATGAATTCTTTATACTAATTGTTTAGTAGTTATTCAAATAAGAATAAAGAAAATTGTAACAAGGCAGCACATAAGAATAGAGTAATGTCAACAAACACACTGTGATGGTAGCAAAATTGTCTGCACTTAAAACAGCCACATACATGTGCACAAACATTGAGCATATAAGAGCGAGGTTAGACAAAGCAAAGCAAAGAAATGTGCAAAAAATGTTGTACAGGTATGTATGTAAGAATAGAAAACGCAAACCGCACCATTGCAATACATGAAGACAAACACCCGATGGTGTGAAAATAAAATTCTAATAAATGAGATCCGACACTGTGGTAATAACTAGCAAATTTTTATTTCAAAGTTTAGTAAAAACACGATAAGAAAATAAGGGGAATAGAACCCTGTGCCCTGTTGATGAAGAGGTACTTCTTCTATTGTCCCTTGGACAAGAAGGATGGCAACCTCCTGAACTAACAGGCTGATGAGAGAGGTCGGAGAATTGAAATGCTTCACTATTGTGTGAGGGGGGACTCTATACATAGTATCCAATCTACGAGAATGAGGAGAGGTGGTAAGAGGTGTTTCCCACATCCTCAACATGAGATCATATAGAATCTCATGAATGGGTAAGGTAGCTGCCTCCTTAGGAGTTTTGGGATATTGTAAAATTTCCAACTCCTTGGCCCTTGGCTCTGTTTCAGGGGCCACAGTAATGGACAGACCCCGAGCCACCTCCCTGATGAAGTCTTGGAAGGACATGTCCTCTGGAGGAGACATCCTGCGTTTAGGGGAGGACTCCACCTCTGGAAGAAGCATTGCTGTATTGACAGAACTTTCAGAATCCTCAGATTCTTCTGAGGAAGTATCGTCTGTCCGGATGCTCCTGCAGAGCCCGATACCCATACCGACCAAGGTTGGTACCGGGAATCAGAGGACAGGGTACCGGCAGAGCAGACACCGATGCCGATGCTATCGATACCGATACCGATGCCGGTACCGGTGGAGTTGTCTGTCGCGGTACCAAGGGTGTCGATGCTGCAAGGAAAGCCGCCAGACTGTGTTCCATAGCCAGAACTCTCTGGTCTATGGACGCCGCCAATGCCTGGATGTCGGTACCAGTGGAGACCACCAGTACCCCAGAGCATGGCACCAGGAGATCTGTTGAGGCCGAGCAATCGAGAACATCCTGGAACCCCGATAATGCTTTGGAAGCCGAAGCCTCCCGCCGGGGTAATTTTGCCAGTGCAGAATCCTCGGGGGCAACGCCAGAGGCATCGCGATGCTTAGAAGGAGGTCTACCCTTCGAGGACCGGCTGGATTTATGTTTAGTTACCCCAGATCTACGGGAGGAAGAAGCAGCCCTGGAAGACGTCGATGCCACCGAAGCCGCATCAGAGGGAGACAGGGTACTGAGCTTGGCAGCTCGGTTCTGCCAACCTCTTTTAAACATCATGGCACAGGACACAATCCATGAAGGAGTGGTCAGGACTTAAACATTTTAAACACCATTTATGGGTGTCTGTGACGGAAATGGTACCGCCACACTTGGTGCACTTTTTAAAACCTGAGGCAGGTCTTTCCATGTTAAGGAAAAAGGTTTTGGGCCTAAGGCCCAAAAAAGGCGCGTGCACCTGAAGAAAAGGAAAAAATAATTTATTTTTTTTACAGAAATAAGAAAAGAAAGACCGGCGGTACCAGTAGAGCGTCAAAGAAGGCAGACGCGACCACAAAAAGAAAAAGAAATTCTTCTGCGGTGACAGGAACACGACCTGCTGGCTCCGCGGAAAAAGAAGAACTTGAGAGAGGCAGTTGGGAAAGGCGGGAAGGCAGCACGCAGGCGCTGTGGGATGCTCCCAAAAGCTTTCTGATTGGATGGGGAGCGTTCCCACGCGGGCTCCGTCGGTACCGACGATACCCATATGTGATGACTACATTCCTGCTTGCTCGTGGAGATAAAAATATTCTCTCTTGCTAGTCTTAAAACGGGTTACACTGCAGTTTTACTGCGTGCCTCTAGTCTTTCTACTTTTTGATGGCGTAAACAATCGATCTACTTTTACTTTTTCCACTCCATTCATTAATTTATAGACCTTTATCATATTCCCCCTCAGCCGTCTCTTTTCCACGTTGAAGAGCCCCAACCTTTTAAGCCTCTCCTCATAGGGGTATCCTTCCCATCCCCTTTACCATTTTTGTTGTTTTTCTCTGTATCTTTTCTAATTCCGATATATCCTTTTTAAGATATGGTGACCAGAATTGCAAACAATATTCAAGGTGGGGTCGTACAATGGAACGATACAGAGGCATTATAATATCCTTGATTTTAGTCTCCATTCGCCAGAGGTCTACCCCGAATCGCTTCATAAATAGACAGAATCAGAAGGACAAAATGATGAGGTCAAGCCTTGGTACTCACCCTGAGAGTCCCAGGCAGAGAATCTGTGATGGGCTCAGCTCTACTCCCTTGATACTTTTACACTGGCTTTGCAGCACTGTGTTTAAGGTGGCTGGCAGGCAGATTCCTCTGAAAGCCTTCTACAATCTTCAGGAGAGAGAAGGGGGACAGAGAAGGCGGGAGGGGGCATTGAGGTTGTGGGAAGCTGCTGCACTTTTCCAGATTCTTCCAATTTTGGATGCTCAACAGGCTCTTACCATAAGTGTGTAGAACTGAACCAATTTTCCCTCCTCCTATGGCTACCAAAAAGACTGCCATCTAGCAAAGCCTACCACATCATGCTCAAGTGAGAGAGTCACTCTCAAGGTGATTGTTCACAAGCATTTAATCCATCATTACCTCTCAATCTTCAGACTTTTCTTCAGAGAAAGAGTAGTTACTCACCTGTAACAGGTGTTCTCCAGGAGCAGCAGCAATCAATCCTCACATATGGGTGACGTTGGCGCCAATGGAGCCCTCGCGGAGCAATTTCCCCAGCTTTCAAAGAAAGCCTGTGGGAATTGCAGCACGCATGCGCGGTCCCCTTCCCGCCCAAGGGTGCCATCTTGCTCAGTCTGATGACATAGCTAAAAGACAGCAAAAAAATTAGCAAAAACGAAATGATAGGACTGCAACTCCAAGGGGAGGAGGGAGGGTTGTGAGGACTGATTCCTGCTGCTCCTGGAGAACACCTGTTACAGGTGAGTAACTACTCTTTCTCCAGGACCAAGCAGGAAGTCAGTCCTCACATATGGGACTCCCGAGCTTAAGGCTACCGGAGACCTCAAGCGGAAAAATGAGCTCCCTCCAGCTCAGTAGCACAGAAGGAAGGAATCTTCTCTGAAAACGCCCCCGACCGGTAGCCCAACACCAGGGCAGGAGGGTAGGAGTTGCCTAAACCTCAAAGAGATTATGGAGGACTGCCTGACCGAAAGCACTGTTCCTGCGGGACTCCCTCTCCAAGCAGTAATGGGCCGCAAAAGTCTGGCTTGAAGACCAAGTAGCGGCCCGGCAGATGTCTGCCAACGGAACAGAGCGGAGATGAGCCACTGACGCAGCCTTCGCCCTGACACGATGAGCCGTGACTCGACCCTCCAACGAGAGGCCGGCTGCCCCATAAGCCCAGGCGATACAGTCAGCGACCCAGATGGACAAAGTACGCTTGGAGACAGGTAGCCCCAACTTATTGGGGTCAAAAGAAACGAAGAGCTGAACAGCCCTCCTATGCTCCCGCGTATGGTCAAGGTAGAAGGACAAGGCCCTCCTACAGTCCAGGGTATGCAGGACCATTTCAGCCCGGCTGGTGTGCGGCCTGGGAAAGAAGGTCGTAAGAACCACCTCCTCGTTGAGATGAAAAGGAGAAACCACTTTTGGAAGAAACTTAGGGTGAGTTCGTAAGACTACCCTATTCCTGTAGAACCTAGTGTAAGGTGGATCAGACACTAGGGCCTGCAGTTCACTAACGCGCCTTGCAGAGGGTAAGGGCTACCAAGAACAAGGTTTTCCAGGAAAGAAAACGAAGAGGGCAGGTAGCCATAGGTTCAAAGGGCGGACAGGTAATCCGCTGCAAGACCACATTCAGGGGCTGGTGGGCGCAAAGGAGGCTTAAGGAGAAGGAGGCCTCGGAGAAAACAAGCCACCAAAGGGTGGTTGGAAAGAGAGAGCACTGAGGTGGACCCTGACAGAGTTGGACTTAAGGCCCAGATTGGAGAGGTAAAGCAAATATTGCAAGACCACTGCCACCAAGCAGGAGAAGGGATTCTCAGACTGCTGAGCACACCACACGGAGAACCAACGCCACTTAAGAGCGTAAGACTTCCGAGTGGAGGGCCGCCTGGAGGCCAAGACGACCTCTTCCACCTCCCGAGGCAGCAGGAGGGGAGCAAGGACTACCCTTTCAGCAGCCAGGCCATCAGATGAAGGGACCGGAGGTTGGGGTGTAGGAGAGTCCCCTGATCCTGTGACAGGAGATCGGGTTGAAACCCCAGAGGAAGAGGAGTGTCCACCGCCAGCTGCATTAGAAGCGGGAACCAGGGTTGTCTCGGCCACCGGGAAGCCACTACGATTATCGAGGCTCTGTCTCTGAGAACTTTGAAGAGCGTCCAAGACACCAGTGGCATGGGAGGAAAGGCATACAAGAGGCCTGTGGACCATGGAATCAGAAAAGCATCCGCCGCTACTCTGAGAGGATGCGGTTGTCGAGAGCAGAATCTGGGAAGCTGCCGGTTCAGGGGACTGGCAAATAGATCCATGGTGGGGAGGCCCCACTTGAGAAAGATCTGCTGAACCACCAACGGATCCAATCTCCACTCGTGAGGTTGGAGGATCCTGCTCAGCTTGTCTGCCAGTTAATTTTCTTGACCTGGGAGATAGACAGCTTTGAGGAGGATGCCGTGAAGGACAGCCCAAGAGCACAGTTTTTGTGCCTCCTGACAGAGAAGGAAGGAGCCTGTGCCTCCTTGTTTGTTCACGTAGAACATTGCAACTTGATTGTCCGTCTGGACCAGCACAGACAGGTGAGAAGTGAGGTGGGAGAAGGCTCTCAGAGCTAGGCGGATGGCTCTGAGCTCCAGGAAGTTTATCTGCTGAGCAGACTCCCAAGGAGTCCAGAGGACCTGAGTACATGTCCCTTGGCAATGTGCTCCCCAACCCAGGAGAGAAGCATCGGTTGTCAGCACCTGAGAAGGCGGAGGAGATTGAAAATCCACTCCCAGCACCAGGTTTGGCAGATGAAGCCACCACCGCATAGAAGAGACCAGCAGGTCGGATACCTGTACTGAGTCCGCCAGGCTCCCCGTGGCCTGATGCCATTGAGTGCGAAGGCACCACTGAGCAGGTCGCATGTTCAGGCGGGCATTGGGGGTCACATGGACCATGGAAGCCATATGGCCGAGCAGTCTCAGAAATTGCCTGGCAGAGACCAGGGAATTGCTGTGAAAGTGGCTGGCGAGATCCATGAGCCTGTGTGCCCTGTCTAGAGGCAGGAAGGCCCGCGCCTGAAGTGTGTTCAACCTTGCGCCTATGAATTCGAGATTTTGAGAGGGGAGCAAAGTGGACTTTGCGAAGTTTATGACAAATCCCAAGTGCTGGAGCAGAGTCACAGTGCGATGAGTGGCCTCTTGGGAAGACTGGGCTCTGATGAGCCAGACGTCCAGGTATGGAAATACAAAAAGGCCTTGAAGTCTTAGATAGGCCGCCACCACTGCTAGGCATTTGGTGAACACCCTGGGGGGGGGGGGCGGAGGAGAAGCCAAAGGGCAGTACTCTGTACTGGTAATGATTTCCTCCCACAACAAACCTGAGATATTGTATGTGGTCTGGATGAATAAGGATGTGAGTATAGGCATCCTTTAGATCTAAGGAGCATAGCCAGTCTCCCTGCTGGAGGTAGGGCAGCAGGATTCCAAGGATAAGCATCTTGAACTTTTCCCTTGCCAGGAACTTGTTGAGATTTCGCAAGTCCAGGATGGGTCTCAGGCCCCCTGTTCTTTTTGGTATCAGAAAGTACCTGGAATAAAAGCCGTGACCTCTCAGGTGGTGGGGCACCGGTTCCACAGCCTGTTCCTGAAGACGACTTGCTAACTCCTGAAGGAGTAAGTCCCTGTGCAGGGGGAGTCTTGGAGGCTCCCCTGGAAAGTAGGAGGAAGGTACCTGGTGAAAGTGTAGAAGATAGCCTTTCTGAACTATATGAAGCACCCAGGTATCTGATGTGATGGCTGACCACCTGTGGGCAAAGTGGACCAGCTGGCCTCCTGTGCTGAGAGAAACCAGTGGAGGGGAAGAGGCTATGCTGACGGAGTCAAAAACCCCCACCCTGCTGAGCAGGGGCCGGTGTTGTGGGCTTGGGGGCCTGCTGCCTACGGGACCCATTACCCCATCCCTTGGCCTGCTGACCCTGTTGGGGAGCTGCTGAGGCCTGATAATGAGGGAAGTGTTTATAGGCAGCCGCCTTCCTCGGGTAAAAGGGCTTTTTCCCCGAGCCCTTCTTCTTCTGAGAAGGGGCAGAGGTTTTCCTGGACAGCCGAGTCCTGGTCAGAGTCTCGGTCTCGATCTGTGCAGCCTATTCAGCCATGGGCTTGCCAAAGAGGTTTTCACCTCTGCAGGGGACATCGACCAACTTGTCCTGTACCCATGGCTCGAGGTCGGATGACTGAAGCCAAGCCTGTCGGCGGGCACCGATGCCGGCTCCGGCTACTTGAGCCGATGCTTCGAAGCCATCGTAGGCTGCTCGAGAGATAAACTTTGAGCACTCTCGAATACCAGTGGACAAGGCCTGGAACCTCTGCAAAGGTTCCTCGGAGAGACCAGCAGAGAACCCGGCAATTTCTTTTGCCAGGTCTTGGAGATACATGCCCATATAGAGCTGGTAGGTCTGGACTCGACAAGCATAGAGCCCTGGAAGCACTTCCTACCGAGGGCATCCAGGTTCCGGGCCTCCCGGCCAGGAGGCACCGAGGAGTGCATCTTCTGACTCTTGAGTCGATGCATGGCCGATTCCACCACCATGGAATGGTGCGGTAGTTGTGCCTTTTGGAACCCGGGGCTCTTGCGGACTCGATAAATGGAATCGACCCGCTTGCTTAACACCGGCGCCGACACCGGGCTCTCCCACATGCGGAAGAGAAGTCGCTCCAGCATCGGAGGAACCGGTACAGTAAAGGCCTCCTTCGGGGGAGAGTCATACTGGAGGGCATCGAACTCTTCGGCTCGAGGCTCCTCCTCGGGATCCGTGGGGAATGCCAAGGACCTGGCCATATCCCGCACGAAGTCCGAGAACCGGGTGTCCTCCGGGGGGGACCGTCTCCGAGGTTCAGACTCGGGTGAGTCCAATGGGACGCACCGAGTCCGTAAAGTACCGGGTGACTCTTCGTCCTCCGTCTCCCAGGCTGATTCCTCGGAGGAGGAATCGAGCGGCTCGGGTCGGGCGGGCACCGATGCCCTCCACCCCGACGCCGAGGGTGTCGGCGTCGACGACCTCGGTCCCGAACGGGAGGCCGAGGGAGACCGTGACCGAGGATCGACTCGAGCTCGCATGGACTCGAGGATCGGCTCGGTCTCCTGGGTCAACTTGGACGTCGACGTCCCGGTGGTCGGGGCAGATGCACCGGCAAGGCCAGCGATCAATGCCCGCTGCTGGTCCATGAAGGCAGCTAAACTGCTCTCCAAGGCCGTCAACCTGAGTCCGAGCTCAGGAGACCCAGCAGCCCCCGACTCGGGCCCCGATGGCGTCGGGCCCGATGTCGGCTCCTTTGGAGGCGAGTCCACGAGGACCACAGTACTCACGTGTCCAGGAGACTCCATCTCGAGACGAGGCTGTTTCGAAGGCCTCTCCGACTCCGAGGACCCGGGATGGCTATCGGGGCTATGCGACCTGGCCCTCGAGGAACCAGGAGCATCCACCGACGCCGCCCTCACGGGTTTCTTCTTCCTATGATGTTCCCAGGCAGGAGACCCCCGCTCAGAGGAACTCCGACGATGCTCAGGACCGGAGTCCTCGGACGTCGAAGCCTCTGACGAGGTCCGGGCCCGGCCGGACGCGGAGTCAGAGAAGATTCGTTCTTTTTGATGCTGCCGACTCAACGCTTTTGAGGACTTCTTGCCACACGGACCACAGATCATCGGGTCATGATCGGGTCCGAGGCAGCGGAGGCAGCAGTCGTGTGTGTCGGTAAGAGACATAGGTTTCTTACACCGATCACACTTTTTAAACCCGCTGACAGCCATCGGGGGAAAAAGGGCCCCTGCGAGGTCAAAAGACAGGGCTGCCAGTGAAAAAGAAAAATGGCGCGAACGCTAGTCACGAGGGACAAAAACCGAAAAATAAAGGACGGACCCAATACCGGCGTAGCGGGTCCGGGCAGGAAAAGGATCCGGCGTCGAACCGAGAAATGAATAGTAAATAAAATCAACTTTTTCTGTGGCGATCACAAACAGCGTCTGTAGGGCTCTGCGGAAAAAAGAAGACTGAGCAAGATGGCACCCTTGGGCGGGAAGGGGACCGCGCATGTGCGCTGCAATTCCCAAAGGCTTTCTTTGAAAGCTGGGGAAATTGCTCCGCGAGGGCTCCGTCGGCGCCGACGTCACCCATATGTGAGGACTGACTTCCTGCTTGGTCCTGGAGAACAGAAAATCCATCCACCATCTGCTGGAGACAAAGCAATACTGAAGAGACCTCTGGTGGCTTCTGGTGTCTAAGGCAGATAGAGGCATGGAAGGGATGCCATTTAAACCTGAGCTTTTTCATTGGTTCTTTGTCTCCATCAATCTGCTGATAGGGGAAACACAACCCTTTTGTCTGGACTGGTCTAGCAGGACAATATGGAATGCCAATTATTTGTAAGATGGTGTGGCCTAGGGAAACAAGTGGTCAACCTTCCCTAGATAGCTGGGAAATGGAGGGATAGACTAAAGGAGTAATATGACAGTGAAAACAACAGTAAAGAGTAGTTACTCACCTGTAACAGGTGATCTCTGGGAACAGCAGGAATTGAGTCTTCACATATGGGTGATGTCGGCACAGATGGAGCCTGTGCGGAAATGCTCACCAACATCCTATAGGAAAGCTTTTGGGAGCATCCCACGAGAAAGATATACAACTCCTAGGGAAGGAGGGTGGGTTGTGAAGACTCAATTCCTGCTGTTCCCGGAGAACACCTGTTACAGGTGAGTAACTACGCTATCTCCAGGAACAAGCAAGAATTTAGTCTTCACATATGGGACTCCCTAGCTTGGAGATGCCAGGGAGATGACCCCAGAGAGAGCAGTGAAATACAGGCTTAAGTGGGTCATGTATCCTCCCATGGATCTCTGGTATTGAAACCTAGGACAGTGGGGTAGGAGTTGTTCTAAGTCTGAAAGAGATGCTGGAGAACAGCCTGGCCAAACGAGGCACCCCGACAGGAGTCCTTGTCCAAGCAATAATGGGCCGCAAAGCTGTGAACAGAGGCCCAGGTTCCTGCTTTGCAAATTTCATCTATCGCCACTGAGCGTAGGTTTGCGATGGAGGTGATGGCAGTGGGAGTATACTATCGACCACCTGGCCAGAATGAACAAATGGATGATGAAATGCTCAAAGAAATCAAGGAAGCTAACAAAAGTCACAACAGAGTAGTAATAATGGGTGATTTCAATTATCACGGTATCGACTGGGTCAGTGTCACAGCAGGACAAGCTAAAGAGATAAAGTTTCTAGATGGAATAAATGACTGCTTCTTGGAGCAGCTGGTTCATGAACCGACCAGAGGGGAAGTCATACTGGACCTAGTCCTTAGTGGAACGTCAGATCTGGTGCAAGAAATAAGGGTGTTGGGACCACTTGGCAATAGTGATCATAGTATGATCATGTTTGATTTAATTAGTGGAGGACAGATAGTAAAGGCATCCACAGTACTACCTTTTAACTTTCAAAAGGGAGACTATGATAGAATGAGGAATATAGTTAGGAAAAAACTAAAAGGAGCAGTTCCAAAGGTTAAAGACTTACAGCAAGCTTGGGTGTTATTTAAAAATACTATCCTCGAAGCCCAGACCAGCTGTATTCCAAGCATTAAGAAAAGTGGAAGAAAGTCCAAAAAACTGCCAGCATGGTTTAAAGGTGAGGTCAGAGAGGCTGTTGCTGCCAAAAAAGCAACCTTCAGGAAATGGAAAAAAGAGCCAAACGATGAAAACTGGAAACAGCACAAGCACTGGCAAGTTAAATGCAAAGCATTGATAAGGCAGGCAAAGCGGGAATTTGAGAAGAAACTTGCTACGGAAGCAAAAACACGAAATAAAGACTTTTTCAAGTACATTCGTAGCAAAAGGCCTGTGAGAGAGTCAATTGGACCATTAGATGATAGAGGGGTAAAAGGGGCAGTAAGAGGAAACAAGGCTATAGCAGAGAGACTGAATGAATTCTTTGCTTCGGTCTTTACTGAGGAAGATGTAGGGATGTTACCCAAGACTGAAGTGGTATTTAAAGGTGATACTGCAGAGGAATTGAGAGAAATATCGCTACACCGGGAAGATATATTACAACTATTTGATAAACTAAATAGTAGCAAATCACCTGGACCGGATGGTATACATCCCAGAGTGTTGAAAGAACTGAAATATGAGATTGCAGACCTGCTATTGGTAATCTGTGAACTTTCATTAAAATCATCTGTAATACCTGAAGATTGGAGGGTCGCCAACGTAACACCAACTTTTAAAAAGGGTTCCAGGGGTGACCCAGGAAATTACAGACCGGTGAGCCTGACGTCAGTACCAGGGAAAATGGTAGAAACCATCATAAAGAACAAAATTACACAGCATGTAGATAGTCATGGCCTAATGGGAGACAGCCAGCATGGCTTTAGACAAGGAAGATCTTGTCTTACTAATCTGATATGTTTTTTTGAAGGTGTGCATAAACAGGTAGACAAAGGTGAGTCGGTTGATATAGTGTATCTGGACTTTCAGAAAGCTTTTGACAAAGTCCCCCATCAGAGACTTTTGGCGAAGCTAAAAAGTCATGGGATAGGAGGCAGTGTACTATTGTGGATCGGGAACTGGTTAAAAGATAGAAAGCAGAGGGTAGGGCTAAATGGCCAATATTCCCAATGGAAAAAGGTGAATAGTGGAGTACCCCAGGGATCTGTACTGGGTCCGCTGCTTTTTGACATATTCATAAATGACCTGGAAAAGGGAATAACTAGTGAGATTATCAAATTTGCAGATGACACAAAACTGTTTAAAGTTGTTAAAACCCAAGAGGATTGTGGAAAACTGCAGGAGGATCTGGATAAATTGGAAGACTGGGCATCCAAATGGCAGATGAAATTTAATGTGGACAAGTGCAAAGTTATGCACCTAGGAAAGAACAACCCACACTATAGTTACACGATGCAAGGCTCCACATTAGAAACCACCACCCAGGAAAAAGATTTAGGAGTCATTGTGGATAACATGTTAAAACCCTCCGCCCAGTGTGCAGCGGTGGCCAAGAAAGCAAATAGAATGCTAGGTATCATAAGGAAAGGGATGGAGAACAAAACAAAGGATATTATAATGCCTCTGTATCGCTCCATGGTACGACCGCACCTTGAATATTGTGTGCAATTCTGGTCACCGTATCTTAAAAAGGACATAGCGTTATTAGAAAAAGTACAGAGAAGAGCCACCAAATTGGTGAAGGGGATGGAAGGCTACTCCTATGAAGAGAGGCTAAGAAGGTTAGGGCTCTTTAGCCTGGAGAAGAGACGGCTGAGGGTAGATATGATAGAGGTCTATAAATTAATGAATGGAGTGGAACGGATAAACGTGGATCAATTGTTTACGCTATCAGAGTATAGAAAGACTAGGGGACATGTAATGAAGCTACAGGGTAAACTATTTAAGACAAATAAGAGAAAATATTTTTTCACTCAACGTGTAATCAAACTCTGGAATCTGTTACCGGAGGATGTAGTAAGGGCTGTTAGTATAGCTGGGTTTAAAAAAGGTTTGGACAAGTTCCTGGAGGAAAGGTCCATAAACCACTATTAAAAAGGGACCCAGGATATCAATGCTTGACCCAGTACAAGCATTGTGGAACCTTTGTCTTTGGGGATATTGCTAGGTACGTATAACCTAGATTGGCCACTGTTGGAAACAGGATACTGGGCTTGATGGACCTCGGTCTGACCCAGTATGGCATGTCTTATGTTCTTATGGAGGCAGCCATTGCTCGCACATTGTGTGCTGTGACAAGACCTTCAAGAGAAAGTCCCTTACTCTCATAGGTAAAAGATTACAATCTGCAATCCATTTGGAGAGTGTTCTCTTGGAAACTGGTAGACCCAGGTGACTGGAATCAAACGCAACAAAAAGCTGTGAAGCCTTTCTGTGCTGCCTAGTTCTCTGAAGAAAAAAGGCCAAAGCACGCTTGCAATCCAGAGTATGTACATTTCTTTCTGCACTAGAGGCATGAGGTCTAGGAAAGAAAACAGAAAGGTAAACAGACTGGTTCAAGTGAAAAGGCGAAACCACCTTCGGCATAAAGAGAGGATGTGTCCTAAAGACTACTTTATCTGGTGGAACTATGTATAAGGAGGGTCAGCCACTAAAAGCCTGGAGCTCATTGATGCGTCTTGCAGAAGTGAGGGCAATTAGGAAGATGACTTTCCAAGAAAGAGACTTCAGAGATGTAGTGGCTAGGGGTTCGAAGGGTGGTTTCACGAGCTACCCAAGGACAAGACTGAGATCCCATGCCACAGGTGATGGTTTAATGGGAGGCTTAGTTAAGAGTAGACCCCTCATAAAGCATGCTACAAGCAGCTGAGAAGAGACAGGTTGTCCATCAAAGGGCATGTGGAAAGCCGCAATGGCACTGAGGTGCACCTTTACCAAATTAGTTTTGAATCCATAGGATGAAAGGTGGAAGAGATACTCAAGTAACACCTCCACGGGAATGGAAAAAGGATTAAGTTCCCTCTTTGAGCACCAGATTGAAAACCTTCTCCACTTAAAAACGTAAGCATGCCTTGTGGAAGGTTTCCTTGATGCCAAAAGGATCTCTCTAACCTGTTGAGAGAGGTTGATATCCTGGAGTTCTAAGCTCTCAGCAGCCACGCCATCAGGTGTAAGGACTGGGGGTTTGGGTGCAGAAGCATCCCGTTCTCCTGGGATAGGAGATCTGGAGTACATCCTAACTCCAGAGGTTTGGCTTGAGAGAGACATAGAAGCAGTGGATACCACGTTTGACTTGGCCAGCGCAGGGCTATGAGGATCATGTAGCTCCCGTCTCTCTGAAGCTTGAAAAGAGTTTTGGGGATGAAGGGAATAGGAGGGTAAGCATATAGGAAGTCCTGACCCCAGTGGAGGTAGAAAGCATCCATCACCTGACTGTTCTGAGCAGGTATTCTAGAACAGAAGCAGGGAAGGTTTGGCATTCTGAGGACTTGCAAACAGATCTATATCTGGGGTTCCCCAGATCCGAAAGATTCGAGCAATCTGATCTGGAGAGAAAAATCGTGTGGCAGTAGTACTCGACTGAGTTTGTCTGCCAAGAGATTCTGTTTGGCAGGGAGATACAACGCTAGTAGGTGGATCTGATGGCATACGGCAAAGACCATAGATGTAGGGCTTCATTGCACAATGCCTGAGAACCCGTTCCACCTTGCTTGTTCACACAGAATATGACTACCTGATTGTCCATCTGGACTAGAACTGTTTTGGAGCAAAGGTGGTCTTGGAACACTTAAGAGCATTGCGGATGGCTCTGAGTTCTAACAGATTTATGTGAAGTTGAGCCTCCTGCTGAGTCCAAAGACCTTGCGTGGTGAAATTGTCCAGATGAGCTCCCCAACCCAATTTGGACGCATCCGTCGTCGGGGTAGATTGGTGAGGTGGCATCTGAAAAGGTGACCCTGCGAGAAGGTTTTCTGGTGATTGCCACCACTGGAGGGATGACATTAGACGTGCAGATATCATGAATCTGTCCCCCAGACGACCTGATGCTCGAGTCCACTGCGAAACCAGGATCTATTGAGCTGCATGCATGTGCAGATGAGCATAGGGAACGACATGTACAGTGGAAGCCATAGGACCGAGCAACTGGAGAATTTCTCGAGCAGTTAGGAAAGTTTTCATACTTGCTTGAGAAGCTAGTTGAACTATTCGAGTGCAGCAGACCTGAGCTAGAAAAGCCCTTGACTGCTGCGTGTCTAGGAGAGCCCCTATGAACTCTAAGGTTTGAGAAGGGGCGAGTTGGGATTTTGGAAGATTTATTACAAATACCAAGTGTTGAAGAACCTGCATTGTGCGGGAAAGAGCAGAGCTGGCCTCTGGAGCCGACGAAGCTCGGATGAGCCAGTTGACCAAGTAGGGGAAGACAAATATCCCTAGAGTCCTTAGGAATGCTGCAACTACTGCCATGCATTTTGTGAAGACCCTTGGGGCAGAAGCCAGGCCAAAGGGTAAAGCATAGTTACTCACCTGTAACAGGTGATCTCCGGGAACAGCAGGAATTTAGTCTTCACATATGGGTATCATCGGTACCGACGGAGCCTGCGCGGGAACGCTCCCCAGCGTCCAATTAGAAAGCTTTTGGGAGCATCCCACAGCGCCTGTGTGCTGCCTTCCCGCCTTTCCCAACTGTCTCTCTCCAGCTGAGACAAAGAGAGAGAGAGGGAGCGACAAAGAGAGAGATAGAACTCCTAGGGGAGTTGGGTGGGTTGTAAAGACTAAATTCCTGCTGTTCCCGGAGATCACCTGTTACAGGTGAGTAACTACGCTATCTCCAGGAACAAGCAGGAATGTAGTCTTTACATATGGGGACTCCCTAGCTACAGATGCCAGGGAGAAACCCCAGAAGTTGTGTGCCCTTTTGAAAGGGCTCCACTTCCCCCCATGGATCTCTGGCATCCTACCAGGGATGGTGGGTAGGAGTTGATTAAGTATGGAACAGGTGTTGAAGAACAGCCTGACCAAACAAGGCATCCCGGTGGGAGTCCTTGTCCAAGCAGTAATGGGCTGTGAAGGTATGAACCGAGGCCCAGGTAGCTGCTCGACAGATGTCGTCGATAGACACAGAGTGAAGATGAACCATAGAGGCTGCCATGGCTCTCACATTGTGCGCTGTGACATGGCCTTCAAGAGGAAGGTTCTTACTCCGATAGGCAAAAGATATACACTGTGCAATCCAGTTGGAGAGTGTCCCTTTGGAGACTGAAAATCCTAAATGACTAGGATCAAAAGCAACAAAGAGTTGAGAGGACTTTCTATGTTGCTGTGTCCTTTGCAAGTAAAAGGGCAAAGCTCTTTTACAGTCCAAAGTATGAAGATTCCATTCTGCATTAGAGGCATGAGGCCTTCGGAAAAAAACAAGAAGGTAAACTGCTTGGTTTAAATGAAAAGGTGAAACCACCTTTGGCATAAAGTGAGAATGAGTCCTAAGGACTACCTTATCATGATGGAATCTTGTATAAGGAGGATAAGCCACCAATGCTTGCAATTCACTGATGCGACGTGCTGATGTGATTGCAATAAGAAAAATAACCTTCCAGGAAAGGAATTTCAAAGCGGTAGTAGCTAATGGTTCAAAAGGCGGCTTCATGAGCTGGCCAAGAACCAGATTTAAATCCTATGCCACCGGTGGTGGCTTCACGGGAGGCTTAGTTAGAAGGCCTCTCATAAATCTCGCTATGATAGGATGAGAGGAAATAGGTTGCCCATTTAAAGGCTTGAGAGAAGCTGCAATAGCACTCAAATGAACTCTCACTGAATTGGTCTTAAGCCCTGCATTAGACAAATGAAGGAGATATTCCAGTAATGATTCCAGGAGGTATTACAAGAGGGTTAAGATCCTTCTGCGAACACCATATGGTAAACCTTTTCCACTTGAAAGCGTAAGAGCATCTTGTGGATGGTTTCCTGAAAGCATAAAGGATATCCTTTACTTGCTGAGAAAGGTTAAGACCATGAAATTCTAGGCTTTCAGCAACCAGGCCCTGAGATGTAGAGACTGGGGATTGGGATGCCACAGCATCCCGTCCTCCTGAGATAGGAGATCTGGAGCAGATCCTAACTCCAGAGATGGAGCTTGAGAGAGATGTAAGAGCAGAGGGCACCACACTTGTCGTGGCCAATGTGGGGCTATGAGAATCATATGGCCTCTGTCTCTGAAGCTTGAATAAAGTTCTGGGAATTAGGGGAATGGGTGGGAAGGCATACAGAAAGTCCCGACCCCAATGGAGGAAGGCATCCCTGGCCTGACAACCCTGAGCCGGAATTCTGGAACAGAACCAGGGAAGTTTGGCATTCAGTGGACTTGCAAAGAGGTCTATGTCCGGGGTTCCCCAAAAATGGAAAACTTTGGCCACCTGGTCTGCATGGAGACCCCATTCGTGTGGAAGCAGAACGCGACTGAGTCTGTCTGCCCAAGAGCTTTGAATGCCTGGAAGACAAACTGCAAGGAGATGAATCTGATGCTCTCTGGCGAGAGCCCAAAGTCGCAAAGCTTCGTTGCAGAGCGACAGAGAGCCTGTTCCGCCCTACTTGTTCACATAGAACATGGCTACCTGGTTGTCCGTTTGAATCAGGACAGTTTTGTAGCTGAGTTGGGTGTGAAACACTCGAAGAGCAAGAACGATTGCTCTGAGCTCTAGGAGATTGATGTGTAGATTGGTCTCCTGTGGAGTCCAGGAACCCTGGGAGAGAGGCCTTGCAAATGGGCTCCCCAACCCACCTGTGAGGCATCTGTTGTTAGAGTTACTTGGGGTGGGGGTTGCTGAAAAGGGGACCCCACCAACAGATTCTGGGGTGACTGCCACCATTGGAGAGACAAAATAAGACGATCTGAGGTTGCTATTTTGTCTGACAGGCAACCTGAAGCCTGAGTCCACTGGGCTGCCCTCATATGGAGGCGGGCATAAGAGACCACATGCACGATGGATGCCATGTGGCCTAGCAATTGTAACATTTCCCGAGCAGTGAGGTGAGACTTCAGCATTGCTTGGGAAGCTAAGTGCACAATGCGAAGGCAGCGGGACTGTGGAAGATAGGCCCTCGTCTGTCTGGTATCCAGCAGGGCTCCTATGAACTCTAGAGACTGAGTGGGAGCTAGGTTGGGTTTTGGGAAGTTTATGACAAGTCCCAAATATTGAAGGATACGCATTGTGCGAGATAGAGAAAACCTGGCCTCTGGCTCTGATGGGGCTCGAATGAGCCAATTGTCCAAGTAAGGGAAGACAAATATTTTTAGGGTGTGGAGAAATGCTGCCACCACAGCCATGCATTTTGTGAACACCCTTGGTGCCGAGGCCAGGCCAAAAGGAAGAACTCTGTATTGGTAGTGCTTCCCTTGAAATAGAAAGTGAAGAAACCTTTGGTGAGTTGGATGGATGAGAACATGAGTGTACGCATCCTTGAGATCTAGAGAACAAAGCCAGTCCTGACTCTGAAGGTATGGCAGTAGAGTTCCCAGAGAAATCATTTTGAATTTCTCTTTGAACAGGAATTTGTTCAATTCTCTGAGGTCCAAAATGCCCTCCTGCTTTCTTTGGAATAAGGAAAAAGGGGGAATAGAACCCTGCACCTTGTTGATGAATAGTTACTTCTTCTATTGCCCCTTGGGCAAGAAGCAGACTGACCTCGTGCTCTAACTGGGAGTTGAGAGAGGTCTGAGAATTGAACTGTCTTACCATTGTAGGAGGGGGCATGCTGAGGAAGTGAAGCTTGTATCCCTCTCTTACAATGGACAGAGTCCAACTTTCTGCTGTTATCTGACCCCATCTGGGGGCAAAATAGCACAACCTTCCTGGGATGGTGGAAGGCTCTGGCCCGTTCAGGGCCAGGAAGACAAAGTTCTCTAGATGGGAGTCAAAGCCCATGTGGAGGCTGAGTCTGCTGAGCCAGTTGAGGCTTAGCAGCCTTTGTTTTTCTTTGTTTAGGTTGTTGCTGACCCTTTTGGGCAGACTGACCTGAATGATGCCCTTGCTGGATATAGGAGGGGTAGAACTTTTCTAGTGAAGAATGTTTTTTGTAGGACTTTTTCCTTGAAGACCAGCTGTAGATTTTAATAATCTATCCAAGGTGAGATTATCAGCATCTAGCTCATAAGCTTTCTCTTGCCAATTTTTGCCAAAGAGATTCTCTCCTGTGCAAGGAATATTCCCCAGTTTGTCCTGTACCCAAAGTTCCAAGTCAGATGCCTGGAGCCAGGCAATCCTACGTGCGCCTATGGCAATAGCAGAAATTCTGCTTATGCACTCAAAACAATCAAAAGCTGCACGATTAACGAATTTGGAAAAATCCTGAGCATGTTTGATAAGTGCAAGATAATCTTGTCTCTCATCAGGAAGGAGAGGGCTCATAAGCTCTAGATCTCCTGTAACTTCCTTAAGGAACATTCCCATATATAAAATGTAGGAAGTAATCCTGGCAGAAAGCATAGAGGCCTGGAAGGTTCGACGCCCAAAGGCATCAAGAGTTCTACATTCACGTCCTGGAGGATTGGATGCATGTCTTTTTGCACTCTTGATCCTTCTCATAGCTGATTCCACCACCATGGAATGGTGGGGCAGCTAAGTTTTTTGAAATCCAGGACAGGGAGGAACTCGATACATGGTATCAAGCCTACGAGAATGAGGAGAAGTGGCGAGAGGTGTTTCCCACATCCTTAGCATGAGATCATGCAAGATCTCATGAATAGTCAAAGTAGCTGCCTCTTTGGGAGCTTTAGGATACAGTAAAATCTCCAATTCCTTTGCCCTAGGCTCTGTTTCAGGAGCCACTGTGATGGAAAGACCTTGAGCCACATCCCAGATAAAATCCTGGAAGGATATATCCTCTTGAGGAGACATCCTCCGTTTAGGAGAGGGAGAATCCTCAGGAAGAAGTACTCTGAATCCTCTGAGTCTGAAGACTCTGACAGCTCTGTCGATACCAAAGTATCGCCTGTCCAGGTAATCGTGCAGCACACGATACCGGTACCGACAGAAGTCAGTATCGACAGTGTCCGGTACCGACTTGTCAGTACCGGAGGGCACAGCATGCGTCAGTACTGGTACTCCACCTGCCGACGTCGATGCAATTGCCTCCGGTACCGATGTAGGTGCCGGTACCAGTTGAATTGTCTGAAGCGGTTTCGGGGGCATCGATGCCGAGAGAAGAGCCGCCAGACTCCGTTCAATAGTCAAGAATCTTTAGTCTATTGACGCCGCCGATGCCTGGGTATCGGTACCGAAGCGGCTGGTACCCCAGAGCATGGCACCAGCAGTTCTGCCAAGGTTGGGGCCTCGAGAACATCCTGGAGCCCCGATGATGCTTTGGAAGCTGAAGCCTCCCTCCGGGGCAATTTTGCCGGTGTGAGTCCCTCAAGGGCAATGCCAGAGGCATCTCGATACTTAGAAGGAGATCTACTCTTTGAGAACTGGCTAGACTTATGTTTAGTTACCTGAGATCCATGGGAGTAAGACGAAGCCCTGGAAGATGTTGATGCCACAGATGCTGCATCGGAGGGAAAAAGGATGCTACGTTTAGCAGCTCGGTTTTGCCGACCCTTCTTCGACATTATCCCACAGGCAACACACTCGGAGATAGAGTGGTCAGGACCTAAACATTTGAGGCACCACTCATGGGTGTCGGTGACGGAGATGCTACCACCACACTTTGAACACTTTTTAAAACCCGAAGCGGGTTTTTCCATTGTAGAAGAAAGTTGGGCCTATTTATTTATTTAGCTGTATTTATATCCCGCTTTTCCACCAGGTCAAAGCAGCGGAACATACAATAATCAGTTACAAGGGTTTGGGGCCGTCACCAGGTGGCCAACAATAATGATTTTAGACAGTGAAACGGGACATAGACATAGTGTTATGGTTATACATAACACAATATCTATGCCTAGTGCCCAAAATGGCACGTGGCACCAGAGGAGAAAAAAGCTGGAAGACCAAGATAGATTTTTTTTTTTTTTTTTACAAGGCAAAGAAAGAAAGAACCGGCGGTACCGGTGTAGCGTCGAAGTAAGGCAGACGCGACCACAAAAAAGAAGAATACATGGGATATTTTCTGCCGTGACAGGAAGTACGACCTGCCGGCTCTACGAAAAATGAAGAACTGGAGAGAGACAGTTGGGAAAGGCGGGAAGGCAGCACGCAGGCGCTGTGGGATGCTCCATAAAGCTTTCTAATTGGACGCTGGGGAGCGCTTCCGCGCAGGCTCCATCGGTATCGACGATACCCATATGTGAAGACTACATTCCTGCTTGTTCCTGGAGATAACCCTTTACTGGTAATGTCTTCCTTGAAAGAGTAAATCGAAGAAACCTCCTGTGTTCCGAGTGTATAAGGACATGTGTATACGCATCCTTTAGATCTAGAGAACAAAGCCAATCTTGACTCTGGATGTAAGGGAGAAGTGTTCGAGAGATCATCTTTAATTTCTCTCACAGCAGATATTTAATTCTCTGAGGTTCAGAATGGGCCTATATCCTCCTGTCTTCTTTGGGATAAGGAAGTAGGGGGGGAGTAGAAGCCCAGGCCTTGTTGAGAAAGTGGCACCTCCTCTATCGCACCCTGAGCAAGAAGGGTGGTAACCTCTGGCACAAGAGAGTGGTGAGAGGGGGCTGAGAGCTGAACTCTCTTGGAGTAAAGGGAGGGGGCATACTTTGAAAGTGAAGTTTGTACCCCTCTGCCACTATGGAGAGAGTCCAATGCTCTGTTATCTGGTGCCACCTTTGGGCAAATAACAGTCTGCCTGTAATGTTGACTGACTCTGGAATTTCCAGAGGTAGGACAGCTAAGTTCTCTAGAAAGGAGTCAAAGACCTTGCAGAGGCTGGGTCAGTTGAGCTGGTTGAGCTCTGGGGACCTGAGCCTTCCTTTGTTGCTTCGGTTGTTGCTGCCCCTTCTGGGAAGCATGGACCGGACAGTGCACAGTATGGGTATAAGAAGGATAAAACTTATTTTTCTTGTTGAACAAGGGCTTCTTTACAGCCTTTTTCTTAGCTGGGTTGGCAGTGGTCCTAGAAAGCCTATTTAGGGTGGTATTCTCGGACTCCAGCTGAGCAGCTCTGTCTTGCCAATCCTTGCCAAAGAGGTTTTTCCCCGTGCAAGGAATATTCCCAAGTTTATCCTGCACCACTGCTCAAGATCAGATGCTTGTAACCAAGCAATCCAACGTGCACCGATGCAGATAGAAGTCCTGCTAATACACTCAAAACAATCAAAGGTTGCCCTATTCATGAATTTGGAAACATTCTGGGCATGTTTAACAAGTGTCAGATAATTCTGCCCTCTTATCATCAGGGACAAGAGGAGCCATTAATTCTAAATCTTTAGTGACCTCCCGAAGAAACATACCCATATAGAGTATGTAAGAACTTATTTTGGCCGATGACATGGAGGCCTGAAAACATCAACAGCCAAAGGCATCGAGAGTTCTCGCCCCGCGGCCCGGAGGATTAGATGAATGTGTCTTAGCACTTTTGATCAGACACACTGCCGATTCCACTACCATGGAGTGGTGTGGTGTGGTAACGGAGTTTTCTGGAAACCGGGACACTGCGGTACCCAGTACATGGTATCGAGACTCCAAGAATGTGGACACACCGTTAAGGGTGTTTCCCACATCCTAAGCATGAGGTCATGCAATATCTGGTGTATGGGTAAGGTAGCAGCATCCTTTGGGGCTGCTGGATACTGAAGAATTTCAAGTTCTTCAGCCTTCGGTTCCTTCTCGGAGGTCACCATAATGGAGAGGCCCTGAGCTACATCTCGTATAAAGTTCTGAAAAGCCACGTCCTCTGGAGGAGTCATACGGCATTGTGGGAAAGGAGAAGGATCTTCCGGAAGAACCTCTCTGGTACCGATCGATTCATCGGAAGACTCGAAATATCGACGGGCTGGGTGCCCCCCCCCCCCCCCAGCCTGTCGACAGTACTGATCAAAATAGGCTTCGGAATGCCTCGGTACCGAACCCTCAATGCCAGACACCGACTCCAGGGCCGGCATGGGTGGTAGCGTGGAGAGCGGCACAATGGTCGATACAGATACATTCGGTACCAGCATCAGTACCGATGACTGCGGAACCGATTACAGAGGCTTTAGCGGTACCGAAGCTGCCAGCATGGACGCTAAACTCTGCTCAATGGCCAGGATACGCTAATCCATGGAACCAGCCGATGCCTGGGTATCAGTACCCGAACAGCAGACCATGACCCCAGAACATGGCACCAAGAGCTCTCCGAAGGTGGATGCCTTGGAAGCATCTTGGGACCCCGTTAATGCTTTGGAGGCAAGGACCTCTCGCCGGGGCTGTTTGGCCGGTGGTCTTCTCTAGGGCAACGCTTAAAGCATCTTGATGCTTAGGAGATCTACCCTTTGAGGACTGACCAGTCTTCGAAGAAGAATTAGGTTTCGTTACCTGAGATCCATGGGAGGAAGATGAAACCCTGGACGATGTCGATGCAACAGATATTATATCCGTGGCAAAGAGGGTGCCGAGTTTCGCAGCTCTATTCTACAGACCCCTCCTTGTCATCTTCCTGCAGAGGAGACATTCCACTGTCCAATGGTCTGGTCCCAAACATTTAAGACCCCAGTCAAGGGTGTCGGTAGCAAAAATATTACTGCTACATTTGGAACACTTTTTGAAATCACTAGTTGGTTTCTCCATTTTGAGGAACAAAGGGACTTAAGGCCCAAAAACTACTATTTCTTTTTTTAAAGAATAGAAAAGAGACACTAACGATGCCGGTGCTAGCATCGATGGGAAGGCAGACGCGACCACAAAAGTAGTAAATTTTCTGCAGTGACAGGAATTGCTCCCTGTTGGCTCCTTGGAAAACAAAAAACTGAGGAGGGAGAGTTGGAAAGGCAGAAAGGCAGCTACGCAGACGCAGTGGGATTCTCCCAAAAGTTTTCCTATAGGACAATGGGGAGCGTTCCCGCGTGGGCTCTGTCGGTGCCGGTGTCACCTATATGTGAAGACTACATTCCTGCTTGTTCCTGGAGATAGAATTTAATCTTATAATAACCTGCTAACAAAATTGTTCCTTTATCATATAGTCTCTTCTTCCCCTTCCATTCCTGAATCATTTCCCCACAAAATCTATATGCTGGAGGGGACTTCACCTGCTTTCCAGATCATACCATCCTTACTACTCATAGATAAGAGTAAATTAGACTTACCTGCTAATTGTTGTTCCTTGCGGAACTCTAGTCCAGTCCCGGAACCATAGAGTTGTGAACCTCCACCAGCAGCTTTGGAGACTGAATATCTTCATCTCTTTGATCATCCAGCTATATGCAGCCCCAAGGACCGCCCACACATCAGTACCTATTGACAAAGCATACTAAGCAGAGCAACAAATAAGTAGATATAACCATACAGTGGAAAAAAGGATCCTGACCCTAAAGATCCCACTACTAGCGAATTTTTTTTTTTTTTTTTGTATTTCTTATGAACAATCTCCCGCCTACGGGAAGGCGGACAGAACAGCCATGGCGACCCCTGCGCAAAACACAAGCAACAAGAGGCGCCACCGCTCACCCTCCAAATTGGCCCCGAAAGGGAACTAAGGCGTGCTGCAAGCAGAGGAGCTCTGACCGAAAGCATAGAGAACAGAAACCCTGGCAGACTCCTATAATGACTGTATCTTCTTGGCTGGCAGCGAGAACCGAGAGACAGGGAGGGATCCGGGACTGGACTAGAGTTCCGCAAGGAACAACAATTAGCAGGTAAGTCTAATTTACTCTTCCTTAGCGTCTCTCTAGTCCAGTCCCGGAACCATAGAGGATGTAACAGAGCAGTATATCTCAACGGGAGGGCCTCGCTAGTCCAGCCTGAAGCACCCGAGAGCCAAACCGCGCATCCGACGCCGCCTGCACATCCAGACGATAGTGCTTAGCAAAGGTGTGCAAGGACGACCACGTCGCCGCCCGACAAATATCCACCGCCGGCACCAAGCTAACTTCTGCCCAAGACGCCGCCTGCGCCCTAGTCGAGTGAGCCCGAAGCCCGGCAGGAACCACCTTGCCGTGTAAAAGGTATGCCGACGAAATCGCCTCTTTCAACCAGCGGGAAATGGAAGACTTAGACGCCGCTTCCCCCTTGCGCGGACCGCCAAAGGCGACAAATAAACGATCGGACTTACGGAAGGACGCCGTTTCCCGCAAATACCGGCGAAGCGCTCGACGGACATCCAACGCGTGCAAGGAGTTATCCGCGTGCTTACCGCGTTCCTTGGCAAACACCGGGAGAGACACCACTTGATTCATGTGAAACGCCGAAACTACCTTAGGCAAAAACGCGGGAACCGGTCGCAATACCACCTTGTCGGCCGAGAAAGACAGATAGGGTTCCCTACACGAAAGAGCCTGCAACTCCGAAATCCTGCGAGCTGACGAGATCGCCACCAGAAACACCGTCTTCAACGTCAAGTCCTTCAACGAAGCTTGCGCCAAGGGTTCAAACGGCGAAGCCACCAGAGACCTCAACACCAAATTCAAGTCCCACGAGGGAACTAAAGCCCTGCACAGAGGACGCATAAGCAACACCGCTCGCAAGAAGCGCTTCACATCAGCATGGGACCCCAATAGCTGGCCCTGAACCTTGCCTCGAAAACACGCAAGAGCTGCAAGTTGTACCCTCAAGGAACTGGCCACCAGGCCCTTGTCCATCCCTGCTTGCAAGAAGGAGAGGGGATCTGAGGAACGGAGGTCCGCAAAGGCCGCAATTCGCGATCCGCACACCAGCTCTCAAAAATACGCCAGACCCGGACATACGCTAGCGACGTGGACCGACGCCGTGCCCGCAACAAGGTAGCAATGACCTCCGGAGAATAACCTTTGGCTCTCATTCGCGCCCTCTCAATAGCCATGCCGTAAGCGAGAATCGAGCCACCTGAGGCATCTGCAGCGGCCCCTGCCGAAGGAGATCCGGCCGAGGAGGAAGCAGCCACGGATCGGCCACACTCAACCGCACCAGATCCGCATACCAAGGCCGACGAGGCCAGTCCGGGGCAATCAGAACCACGGGACCCGGATACCGCTCGATCCGCTGCACCAGGCGACCCACCAGAGCCCACGGAGGAAAGACAGAGCAGCCCGTACCTTGGCCACCTTTGTGCCAATGCATCGAGGCCTTCCGACATGCGTTCCCGACGCCTGCTGAAGAACCGTTCGACCTGCGCGGACTCGAAGGTCGCCATGAGGTACATTATCGGCAGACCCCAACGACGGACCAGCAACGCAAATACCTCGGGATGTAGAGACCACTCTCCGGGGTCTACTCTGCGACGACTCAGAAAGTTCGCCTCCACATTCTGAACCCCCGCGACATGCTGGGCCGACAGACATTGAAGATGCCGCTCTGCCCATTCTAGAAGCAGATCCGCCTCCGCTTCCAACGCCGCGCTGCCTGTGCCTCCCTGGTGATTTATGTAGGCTACCGTGGAGGCATTGTCGGACAGCACCCTGACCGCCGCTCCCTGCAGCCAAGGCTGAAACGCAGTCAGAGCCAACCACACGGCTCTCATTTCCAGACGGTTGATGGACCACTGACTCTCCCGCGAGGACCACTGGCCCTGAGCAATCTGACCCTCGCAATGAGCCCCCCAGCCGCTCAAACTGGCATCCGTCATCAGCAGACGCCAGACGGGAGACTCCAAGGGCATACCGTTCGCCAGAGAGCGCCGATGCAACCACCAGCGAAGGCTGCGCCGAACCTCCAAGGGGCAAACTAACTGACGAGCTAGCGAGTCGGACTGACGACACCATCGACGCAGCAGCGCTCGCTGCAGAGGCCGCATGTGCGCCCTTGCCCACGGAACTACCTCGATGGTCGCCGCCATCGTGCCGAGAAGCTGAAGGTATTGCCAAGCCGAGGATGACCGTCTCGCTAGAAACTGCTCCACCAGCCGCCTCAGGGCCCGTGCTCTGTGCACTGGGAGAAAAACCTTCCCGTTGCCGGTCTCGAAACGCGCCCCCAAATACTCCAAGGTCTGCGAGGGAAGAAGGCTGCTCTTCGCCCGATTGACCACCCAGCCTAACGACTGCAAAATCTGTACGACCCGCGCCGTCGCTCGGAGACTCTCCTCCCTCGACTTCGCCCGGATCAACCAGTCGTCGAGATAGGGATGCACGAGGATACCCTCCTTCCGCAGGAACGCCGCTACCACCACCATGATCTTTGTGAAGACCCGTGGCGCCGTCGCGAGGCCGAAGGGCATGGCCTGAAACTGAAAATGGCCCATCGGCAGTGCAAACCGCAGAAATCCTTGATGTTCCCGACGAATGGGAATGTGCAAATAGGCCTCCGTAAGGTCTAGGGACATTAGGAATTCCCCCTCGCGGACCGCCGCTATGACCGAGCGCAGCGTTTCCATGCGAAAATGCGACACCCGGAGGCACCGATTCACTCTCTTCAAATCCAGGATTGGTCGAAAGGTGCCCTCCTTTTTCGGCACCACGAAGTAGATGGAGTATCGACCGGACCCTAACTGCCCCTCCGGCACGGGGGCGACTGCCAGGAGCCGAAGCAGCCGGGAAAGTGTATCTGATACGGCTCTTCGTTTCCAGGGAGCGCTGCACGGGGACATAACGAAGGAATCTAGCACCGGTCGATGCAGCTCGAGCGCCTATCCCTCTCGTATCACTTCTAACACCCACTGATCGGATGTGATAGCGGCCCAGGCAGGGTAGAAATCCCGTAGTCTGCCCCCTACGGGGATCACCGCCACCGGAGCCAGCCTCGCTTCATTGTGACTTTTTGGGGACCTGCGCCTGTAAGGAGCCAAAACCTCTACCTGCCCCCAGAAATCCACGGAAACTCTGTCCGCGCCCCGGGTATCTGGAACGCTGGGACTGACCAAAGCGGGAGGCACGAAATCTCCGAAAGGACTGCTGAGACCCCCGGAAGGTGAAGGTCAGCTTCCCCTGCTTGGGTTTATCCTCCGGAAGCCGACCCACCTTAGAATCCCCGAGATCTTTTACCAACCTATCCAAGTCCTCTCCAAATAACTGCCTGCCCTTAAACGGCAGCCTACTAAGGCGAGCTTTAGAAGAACCATCAGCCGCCCAATTGCGTAACCAAAGAGAACGACGCGCCGCTACCACCGACGCCATGCCGTTAGCCAACCCCCTAATGAGGTCATAGTGGATATCCGCCAAATAAGCGGCACCAGACTCCAATCTGGACACCGCGGCCTCCTGTTCCGCCGACTGGGGCCCCTGCAACTGCTGAGACCAGCGGAGGCAGCCGCGCGCCACCCAGGCCCCGGCCACCGCCGCCTGCATTGACAGGGCAGAAACCTCAAACGCCTGTCTCAACAAGCTCTCGACCTTTCTATCCTGCGCGTCCAACGCCGCAGCACCTTCCACCGGGATAGTAGTCCGTTTAGTAACCGTGGAAACTGCCGCGTTCACCTTCAGCGAACGAAAAAGCTCTCTATCAGCCTCCGATAGAGGATACAACTTAGGCAACAGTCTAGCCCCGCGCAAGGCGGATTCTGGACTGTTCCACTCCTCCTGGATCATAGCCTTAAAAACCCTATGGAGCGGAAAGACTGTGGGAAGTGCGCACCGCCTGCATCAAGGGATCCTCCAACTGGTCCTCCGCAGCGGAATCTTCCACGGGTATGTTCAATACTTTGAGGGTTTCGGCAATCAGTGCCGGAAGTTCCTCTTCACGAAATACACGCACTATTCTACTACTCTGCTCATCGTCAAACAACTCGCCGTCTTCTAAATCTTCCGCAGACTCTAGCCCGAGAGCCTCCCCCAGCCCCTCATGGGACTCATCCCCAGGAGGCGCAGAATCCGCAACACTTGGGGGCCGGCTCTTCTTTTGTGGACCGGTGTCTCCCTCTACTGAAAGTGGGTGCTTTAGCCCACGGCGGGGCAGGACCGAACCTCCACCCGCCGGCTGCAAGAGAGCCAGAGCCTCCTGCATGAGAGAGAAAAAGGCGGGTGGAATTCACAGGGATCCCTCCTGGACGCCCCCCGCCAACAGGCGCTCTGGCACCTCAGAAATCCCCGGATCAAGGACCGTCTCTGCCTGCCTTGATGTCCCTTCTGTAGAGACAGGAGGGAGATCCGCACTGGAGCCCTCCAGAGGATCCTCCATGACAGCACCCACAGCAGAACAAGTGGCACAGACTCTGGCTTCCAAATTACTACTTCTACGAATGCCACAAACCAGACACCGAGGACTAGGAGGCATGCCTATGCACACAGCCCCCTACCAGCAAAGCAGAGACACCTTGCTGAAGCAAACAGAGCAGAAAAAAAATTGCGATTTTAAAAGTGCTCAAAAATGCTCCAAATCGCAGGATTAGATAGAGCTGGGGGCAATTAGCTGATATCTGACCAAAAAATTCAAAAACGAAGCTCCTATCCCTAAAAAAAAAACACGAAGAAAAAATGACGTTGAAAATCCAAAATGGCCGCCGGACCCGATCCCGCCAAAAAAAGGACTATAAAAAAGTACCCAAAAGGTCTAAACAAACTTCCCAGAGCTGATTCCAGGCTACCCCAAGGCCTCTATCACTGCCTTTAGAAATAAAAAGCCCCAAACTCTACTCACCCACACACAGGAGAGGAGGGGGGGTCAAAACTCTGTGAGTGCTGTCCAGCGTGCCTGCCACAAGCTCTGAGTAGCAGTTATCAGAGTCAATATCAGAGTTAATAACCGCTCAGGGCAGCTCGGGGAACCCCTAAATCAGTTAGGGGACCCTCAGAGCCTACTGCTGTATTTAATTGCTGCAGTTAATTGCCTTCAACCTTCTCCTCACCCACCAAGGGGGTTCGGTAGAAAGGAGACCTGTGTCCTTTGCAACTCCCCTGCTTGTTTGACCTATGGGGAGACTGACAGAAAGAGAGAAAAAAACAGATCAGATAAAGGCAGAAGGGACACAGCCAAAGAATTCCTCCACAGCAGCAGCCCAGCACCTAAACCTAGAAAATAATAAAACACTAAAGCTCTGCTTATTTGTTCCTAAGGAGCCCAGTTCTGGGCTCTGACTTCCAAGCTGCTTGGAGACTGAGATACTGATGTGTGGGCGGTCCTTGGGGCTGCATATAGCTGGATGATCAAAGAGATGAAGATATTCAGTCTCCAAAGCTGCTGGTGGAGGTTCACAACTCTATGGTTCCGGGACTGGACTAGAGGAACTCAAGATTAGCACACAGACTAGAGGAACTCAAGATTAGCACACAGACAATCCTTTGCTATGAAGAAGTAGATAAATATCAACTGTGGTGTATGGCAATGCACCTAGAAAGCAAGCTGGACAGCTTAGAAATGTCTTGAAATGCTTTTATAAAAGGTTGGTATTTTCATTTAGCAAAATCTATCACGGTTCTCACACACAGAACAAGCTTATTAATTAAAACTACATTTGATAAACATATTTTACTTACATGAGTTTGCAATACAAGTCAAGGATCTTCGAGTGAACATAACAGCCTAGCCCCACACCCAAAATCAGTGGTGCAACTAGAAAAAGAAAGCAGTGTTCAAAATACTCACAGGTTGGAAGATCTTGAGTTTCTTCTTCCCACTGGGATTCACAGCTTTCTCAATCCTACCCTTGATACCTTGATCTTCGATGGACTTTTGTTCAATAGTTCCCATGCTTGTGAGTTCTGTGCCAGCCTGCCGGAGTGTTGCAGTCTGTTGATCGGATTCAGAGGCTACTTCCTCCTGCACCTGTAAAATGGTGCAATTTGGACAAATGTAATCCTCACCATCCTTTTCCAGGAGCTGTCCACGAGCCTCAGAAATACCCACGCAGTCCCCATGAAACCATTCCTCACACCGATCACAGCAAATCATGAATCTGTAAATCAAAAACAACCAAGGTCAAATAAAAGGCAACTGCTGGCAAAATCTAACATTTGTAAAGAATATAATGTGAATTGCCAATTGTGATGGGTGTTATCTGTATTCTCACATTTCTTCATATGCAACAAACTTGGATAAGAAACAATATTCTCCAGGGAATATTTCTACTTAATTTGTGAACTGGAGAAGTGTATATAATACTGATATATTGTATTCTGTGTCTGGAGCAATTGGAACATTAGCAGTAAGAGGTAGGCAGTGAATGGCAGGAAATTACAATCATACAATTCTCTTTCTCTATCCTAAGAGTAATGGCATCCCTTTTTGATTTTTATTATTTTTTAATTTTGTAAACTGCTTTGACAGAAAATAGAGAAAATGGTATTTCAAGAAATAAACCATATATTACCTGCCTAGCTTTAGGAAATAAACACTTCATTCTTCGGGTGCAAACAGAATGAACAAAACATCACATTACCAGAAAATACAAGTGGATCATAGAATTAAATTTAAAGCGGACAAGTGCCAAGTTATGCACTTAAGGGACAACTATCCAAATTACAGCTACACTATGCACGGTTCCACATTAGAAATCACTACTCAAGCATAGACAATCCATTGAAATCCTTTGCTCAGTATGCAGCAACAACCAAGAAAGCAAGTAGAATGCTAGGAATTATAAGGAAAGGAATGGGGAATAAAACAGCGAATATCAAATGCCTCTATTGTTCCATGATGCAACTGCACCTTGAATATCATGTACAGTTCTGGTTACTGCAACTGAAAAAAAGATACAGCGGAATTAGAAAGATACAGAGAAAGGCAACCAAAATATGAATATTGCTTCATCCCCTTTATGAGGAAAGGGTTAGGGCTCTTCAGTTTGGCGAAGAGATGGCAGAGAGAAGCTATGATAGAAGTCTATAAAATAATGAATGGAATAGCATGGATAAATGTGAATCGCTTCTTTACTCCTTTGAAAAGTACAAAGGCTAGGGGACAAGCAATGAAACTCCTAAGTAGTACATTTAAGACTAATCTGAGAAAACAAATAAAATTATGCAATTACTGAAAAGTTAACAGTTTTTTATACTGTTTTATCATTTCAGTCAAAGCAATTTACATTGTAACTTACATTGCAACTGTACATTAAACAGGGGCATTGCTAACTTGGATTTTTCTGTAACTCTGGAATTTGTTGCTGGAGGATGCAGATAAAGCTGTTTGCGCAGCTGGGTTTAAAAGGGGTTTGGACAAGTTCCTGGAAGAAAAGTCCATAAACCAATATTAAAACGGACTGGGGAAAATCCACCGCTCATCCCTGAGATAAGCATGGAATCTGTCTACCTTTTGAGATATGCCAAGTATTTCTAGCATGGACTGGCCACTGCTGGAAATGGGATACTGGATTTGATAGACATTTGGGTCTGACCTAATATGGCAAATCTTATGTTGCTAAAATACAATACAATGGTGGTGTGAAGGGAAAGTTGGGAGGGAAGTTGTCAGAGCATTAAGGTGGTGAGAAGGGCAATGGAATTATTTTGATAGCAAATTAAAAAATAACACAACTCTGTTAAATCTGTCAGTTTGGAAGTGTTTAATTTCAAATGTCTACACTACCTTCCAGAATCTTGATTTTAAGGTCATTGGAGCAGTGATATTATCCAAAGAATGATTTTTGAGTTCTAATCTTTGAAGGATTTAGTCCAGGACTTTGAATAAGAGCCCATATGATATTTTCTGACTTGGCTGCATGTGGATCTTCTGGTATATAAAAGCTGGAAATGAACCATGACCGTCCATTATATGCAGCCAAACTACAAAGGTTATTTGCTCTTCCTTGCTTTATGGGACAAACTTAAGTACTGACAGTGTAGCTACTCATCTGTAGCAGGTGTTTTCTGGGAACAGCAGGAATCAATCCTCACAAATGGGTGACGTCAGCCTTTGGGAGATTCACCATGCATGTGTGGCTGCTTTCTCACCCAAGGGTGCCATCTTGCCTCAGTTTGACGACATAGCTCAAGACGGCAACAAAAAGAAAGGCAACTCCATGGGAAGGAGGGAGGGTTGTGAGGACTGATTCCTGCTGTTCCTGGAGAACACCTGCTAAGGTGAGTAAGAGTAGTTACTCACCTGTAACAGGTGTTCTCCAGGAGCAGCAGGAATCAGTCCTCACATATGGGTGACATCGGCGTCGACGGAGCCCCCATGCGGAGCATTTCCCCAGCTTTCAAAGAAAGCCTTTGGGAATGCAGGCACGCATGTGCGGTCCCCTTCCCGCCCAAAGGTGCCATCTTGCTCAGTCTAATGACATAGCTAAAAGACAGCACAAAAAGAAAATGAACTATATACAACTGCAACTCCAAGGGGAGGAGGGAGGGTCGTGAGGACTGATTCCTGCTGCTCTTGGAGAACACCTGTTACAGGTGAGTAACTACTCATTCTCCAGGACCAAGCAGGAAGTCAGTCCTCACATATGGGTGACTCCCTAGCTCTGGGCTACCAGGAACCCAGGCTGAAAAATAGAGCTCCCTCTAGAGCCTCAGCAACAGTGAGAGAATCTTCTCCGAGACCACACCAGAACAGTAGCCCAACACCAGGGCCGGAGGGTAGGAGTTGCCTAAACCTCAAAGAGATTACGGAGTACCGCTTGCCCGAAAGCACTGTCCCTACGGGACTCCCTCTCGAGGCAGTAGTGGTCCGCAAAAGTCTGGCTTGAAGACCAAGTAGCGGCCCGGCAGATGTCTGCCAACAGAACAGAACGGAAGTGAGCTACTGATGCGGCCTTCGCCCTGACCCGGTGGGCCGTGACTCGACCTTCCAGGGAGAGGCCGGCTGCCCTGTATGCCAAGGCGATACAGTCTGCCACCCAAATGGACAACTTACGCTTAGTGACAGGCAACCCCAATTTATTAGGGTCAAAGGAAACGAAGAGCTGAGAAGCCCTTCTATGCCCCTGCGTACGTTCTAGGTAAAAGGACAGCACCCTTCTACAATCCAGGGTATGCAAGACAATTTCGGCCCTACTGGCGTGCGGCCTGGGGAAAAAACGTCGGAAGGACCACCTCCTGGTTGAGGTGGAAGGAGGACACTACCTTTGGAAGGAACTTAGGATGAGCCTGCAAGACCATCCTGTTCCTATAGAACCTGGTATATGGCCTATCCGAGACCAGGGCCTGAAGCTCACTCACCTGCCCAGCCGAGGTGAGTGCCACAAGGAACACCACCTTCCAGGAGAGGAAACGTAAATGGCAGGTTGCCATTGGCTCAAAAGGTGGGCAAGTCAGTTGCTGCAAGACCACATTGAGATCCCACTCAGTGGCCGGTGGACGAATAGGAGGCTTAAGCAGAAGCAGACCTCTGAGAAAGCGAGACATCAGAGGGTGGCCTGAGAGAGATTGTCCATCCACAGGCGAGTGGTGAGCTGAGAGGGCACTGAGGTGAACCCGGACAGAGTTGGACTAAAGTCCTAGGCTGGAAAGGTGGAGCAGGTATTGTAGCACCACCTGGACAGAGCAGGAGAAGGGGTCCGCTTGCTGTTGAGAACACCAAGTAGAGAACCTACGCCACTTCAGAGCATAGGCCTTCCTAGTGGAATGCTTCCTGGAGGCCAACACCACCTCTTCAACCTCCCTTGAAAGGAGCAAGGGAGCAAGGACAAGCCTTTCAGCAGCCAGGCCATCAAATTGAGGGATTTGAGGTTGGGATGCAAGAGGGACCCCTGATCCTGAGTCAGAAGGTCAGGTTGCAACCCCAGAGGAAGTGGAGTATCCACTGCCAACTGCAGAAGAAGAGGGAACCACGGCTGCCTGGGCCACCCCGGAGCCATCAGGATCACCGTGGCTTGGTCCTGCTGGATTTTGAATAGAGTCCGGGCCACCAGAGGTGTGGGAGGAAAGGCATACAGCAGGATCTCTGACCAGGCCATCAGGAATGCATCTGGCGCTGTTCTCAAGGTATGCAGTTGCCTGGAACAGAACCTGGGTAGTTGCCTGTTCAGCAGACTGGCAAAAAGATACATGGTTGGAAGACCCCACTTCAGAAAGATCTGTTGAACTACCAGAGGATCCAACTGCCACTCTGAGGCTGCAGGAGTCTGCTTAGCCTGTCCACCAGGTAGTTTTCCTGGCCTGGGAGGTAGACCGCCCTGAGGGTCATGCCCTGAGAGACAGCCCAGGAGCAGAGAGCTTGTGCTTCCAGGCACAGAAGTCTGGATCCTGTGCCTCCCTGCTTGTTGACGTAGAACACAGCCACCTGGTTGTCCGTCTGAACTAGGACAGACTGGGGAGACAGGATCTGAGAGAAAGTCCGTAAGGCTAGTCAAATGGCCCTCAATTCCAACAGGTTGATCTGCTGGGTGGCCTCCCACGGAGACCACAGGCCTTGGGTGCAGGCCAACTGGCAGTGTGCCCCCCAGCCCTGAAGGGAAGCATCGGTTGTCAGTACCTGAGTGTGTGGGGAGGCCTGAAAAGGAACACCCCTGACCAGATTTGGGAGATGCCTCCACCAGCTTAAGGAGTCCACCAAGAGTTTGGACACATTTATTCTGTCTGACAATTTCCCTGTGGCCTGCAGCCACTGCGCCCTGAGGTGCCACTGAGCCGGCCTCATGTGCAGCTGGGCAATGTGGGGTGACATGCACTGTGGAAGCCATGTGACCTAAGAGCCGGAGGAAGTGTCTGGCCGAGACCAGAGAGAGTTCGCCCGAAACTGGCTGGCCAACTTTATCAGCCTGTGAGCTGTCCACAGGCAAATAGGCCTTTGCATGGATGGTATCCAATCTTGCCCCTATGAACTCCACGTCCTGTGAGGGGACTAAAATGGACTAGGGGAAGTTTATGACGAACCCCAGATGCTGAAGCAGGGATATGGTTCTGAAGGTGGCCTGCCTGGCCTCTTGTGCAGACTGACCCCTGATAAGCCAGTCGTCCAGGTAAGGGAACACAAAAATCCCCTGGTTCCTGAGGTAGGCCTCAACCACCGCCAGGCATTTTGTAAAGACCCTGGAGGCGGAGGTCAGGCCAAAAGGAAGCACTCTGTACTGGAAGTGCTTTCCTTCCACCACAAATCTGAGGAATTGTCTGTGACTTGGATGGATGAGGATGTGAGTATAAGCATCCTTCAGGTCTAAGGAGCATAGCTAATCTCCCTGCTGGAGGTAGGGCAGTAAGATTCCAAGGTTAAGCATCTTGAACTTTTCCCTCTCCAGAAACTTGTTCAGATTTCTCAGGTCGAGGATGGGTCTGAGGCCTCCTGTTCTTTTTGGTACCAGGAAGTACCTCGAGTAGAAGTCCTGCCCTTCCAGGTGGTGAGGCACCGGTTCCACCGCCTGGTCCCTTAGTAGACCTTCCAACTCCTGAAGGAGTAAGTTTCTGTGCAGAGGGGGTCTTGGAGGCTCCCCTGGAAAGGAGGGGGGTATCTGTGTGAAGTGGAGCAGATAACCCCTTTCGATGATGC
Organism: Ichthyophis bannanicus; assembly: GCA_033557465.1. Taxonomy (NCBI): domain Eukaryota; kingdom Metazoa; phylum Chordata; class Amphibia; order Gymnophiona; family Ichthyophiidae; genus Ichthyophis; species Ichthyophis bannanicus. The sequence goes on from CM066049.1 coordinate 128,270,195, forward strand.
TTAACACCCAAGTATCCCCTGTGATGGCTGGCCACCTGTCTGCGTACAGGGTCAGCTGACCTCCTGTGACCTGGAGAGGAGAGGCGGCTATGCTGGCATAGTCAAAAAAACCCTCCCTGCTGAGCAGGAGCCGGAGTAGGAGGCTTGGGAGCCTTCTGCCTACGGGACCCATGACCCTGCCCCTTGGCCTGCTGGCCCTGTTGGGGAGCTGCAGAGGCCTGGTAGTGAGGATAGGTTTTGCAGGCAGCGGTCTTCCTCGGGTAAAAGGTCTTTTTCCCTGAGCCCTTCTTCTTCTGAGAAGGGGCAGAGGTTTTCCTAGACAGCCTTGTCCAGGTAAGAGTCTCGGTCTCGAGTTCTGCAGCCTTATCGGCCATGGGCTTGCCAAAGAGGTTTTCACCTCGGCAAGGGACATCGATCAATTTGTCCTGTACCCATGGCTCGAGGTCCGAGGATTGTAGCCAGGCCTGGCGGCGTGCACCGATGCCGGCACCTGCTACCCGGGCCGAAGCTTCAAAATCCATGGTAGGCTGCTTGAGATATAAACTTCAAAGGTTCCTCAGACAGACCAGCAGAGAACCCGGCAATCTCCTTTGCCAGGTCTTGAAGTTACATGCCCATATACAGCTGGTATGTCTGGACATGGCAAACAAGCATAGAGCCCTGGAAGCACTTTCTACTGAGGGCATCCAGGTTCCAGGCTTCCCTGCTGGGAGGCACCGAGGAGTGCATCTTCTGACTCTTCAGGCGATGCATGGCCGATTCCACAACCATGGAGTGGTGCGGTAGCTGTAACTTTTGAAACCCGGAGCTCTTGCGGACTCGATAGATGGAATCGACCCGCTTGCTTAGAACTAGCATCGAGGCCGGCGCCTCCCACATGCGGAAGAGCAACCGCTCCAGCATCGGAGGAACCAGGACAGTAAAGGCCTCCTTGGGAGGAGAGTCATACTGCAGAGCCTAGAGCTCCTCGGCTCGAGGCTCCTCCTCGGGGTCCACAGGGAATGCCAGTGCTTTGGCCATGTCCCTTACGAAATCCGAGAACCTGGTATCCTCCGGGGGGGACCTTGTCCGAGGTTCGGATCCCGGTGAGTCCGAAGGGACGCACCGAGTCCGGAAGGTGTCAGGGGACTCCTCCTCCTCCGTTTCCCATGCCGATTCCTCCGAGGAGGAATCGAGCGGCTCCAAGTGGGTGGGCACCGACGCCATCCGCCCCGACGTCGAGGGAACCAGCGTCAATGACCTCGGTCCCGAACGGGAGGCCGAGGGTGGCCTCAGCTGAGGATCGACTCGAGTTCGCATGGTCTCGAGGATCGGCTCGGCCTCCGGGGTCGACTTGGACGTCGATGTCCCGGTGGTCGGGGCAGATGCGCCGGTGAGACCGGCGATCAGCACCCGCTGCTGCTCCATGAAGGCAGACAATATGCTCTCCAAGGCCGTCAACCTGGGTCCGAGCTCAGGAGACCCAGCAGCGTCCAACTCGGGCCCCGACGACGTCGGCTCCCCCAGAGGAGAGTCCACGAGGACTACAGTACTCACATGACTCGGGGGCCTCCAACTCTACATGAGGATGCTTTGCAGACCTCTCCGACTCCAAAGACCCGGGACGGCGATGGGGCTATGCGACCTGGCTCTCGAGGAGCCAAGAGCGTCCACCAATGCCGCCCTCGCGGCTTTCTTCTTCCTTCGGTGCTCCCTCGAGGGGGACTCCCTTTCAGAGGAGCCCCGACGATGCTTGGGGTCAGACTCCCGAGACGTCGAGGACTCTGACGAAGTCCGGACCCGTCCAGAGGCAGATTCGGAGAAGATACTCTCACGCTGGTGCTGACGGCTCCGTAATGCCTTGGAAGACATTTTGCCACAGGGACTACAGACCGTAGAATCATGGTGTGGCCCCAGCCAGCGGAGGCAGCAGTCGTGTGTGTCTGTGAGAGACATCAGTTTCTTGCACCGATCACACTTCTTAAAGCCACTGGCAGCCATCAGGGGAAAAATGGCCCCTGCAAGATCAAAGAATTGGGCTGCCAGGGAAAAGAAAAAAAGGCGTGAACGCAGTCTCTAAGGACAAAAACCGAAAAAAGAGATCCGGGCTCGGCACCGGTGTACCGAGTCCAGGCGGGAAAGGAGCAGACATCGAACCGAAGAAAAAACTCGACCCAACGCAGAACAATCAACTTTTTTCACGGGTGACAAGGACAGGCGTCCGTAGGGCTCCGCGAAAAAAAGACAACTGAGCAAGATGGCGCCTTTGGGCGGGAAGGGGACCGCGCATGCGTGCCTGCATTCCCAAAGGCTTTCATTGAAAGCTGGGGAAATGCTCCGCATGGGAGCTCCGTCGACACCGACGTCACCCATATGTGAGGACTGACTTCCTGCTTGGTCCTGGAGGAACTATGCTTTCTCCGGGAACAAGCAGAAAGTCAGTCCTCACATATGGGACTCTCTAATTATATGCTACCGAAAAAACCTGTAAGCCATGGGCAACCCCAAAAATGCAAACTGAGGAAAGAGTAGTTACTCACCTGTAACAGGTGTTCTCCAGGAGCAGCAGCAGCAGGAATCAGTCCTCACATATGGGTGTCGACTCCGATGAAGCCCCAGCGGAGCATTTCCCCAGCTTTCTATGAAAGCCTTTGGGAATGCAGGCACGCATGTGCTGTTCCCTTTCCGCCTAAAGGTGCCATCTTACCTCAGTCAAATGACATAGCTAAGAACAGCACACAAAAAATGTAAAACAAACTATGTACAACTGCAACTCCCAGGGGAGGAGGAAGGGTTGTGAGGACTGATTCCTGCTGCTCCTGGAGAACACCTGTTACAGGTGAGTAACTACTCTTTCTCCTGGACCAAGCAGGAAGTCAGTCCTCACATATGGGTGACTCCCTAGCTCTGGGCTACCGAGGAACCCAGGCAGAACAAGAGAACTCACTCTAGTCCCAGCAGCAAAGAAAGGCTTTTCACTGACACAACCTCCACCGGTAGCCCAGAGGGCAGGAGGGCAGGAGTTGCCTAAACCTCAAAGAGATTCCGGAGTACTGCTTGGCCAAAATCACTGTCCCTACGGGACTCCCTCTCCAGACAGTAATGGGCCGCAAAAGTCTGGCTTCAAGACAAAGTTGCAGCCCTGCAGATGTCTACCAAGGGCACAGAGCGGAGATGAGCCACTGAGGCAGCCATTGCCCTGACACGGTGGGCCGTGACCAGAACCTGCAAAGGAAGGTCAGCCGCCTTGTAAGCCCAGGTGATACAGTCAGCCACCCAGATGGACAAAGTACGCTTGGACACAGCCAACCCCAACTTACTAGGATCAAAAGAGATGAAGAGCTGAGTAGCCCTTCTATGTCCTTGCGTACGGTCAAAGAAGAAGGATAAGGCCCTCCTACAGTCCAGGGAATGCAGGACTGCTTCAGCCTGGCTTGCATGAGGCCTAGGGAAGAATGTTGGAAGAACCACCTCTTGGCTAAGGTGGAAGGAGGAGACAACCTTTGGGAGGAACTTTGGATGAGTCCTAAGGACTACTCTGTTCCTATAGAATCTGGTGTAAGGCCTGTCACAGACCAGAGCCTGAAGCTCACTCACTCGCCTAGCCGAGGTAAGGGCTATCAAGAAAAGTGTCTTCCAGGAGAGGAAGCGTAGAGGGCAAGTAGCCATCGGCTCAAAGGGTGGGCGAGTCAGCTGCTGCAAGACCACATTCAGCTCCCACTCAGGAGCAGGAGGTCGGATTGGAGGCTTGAGCAAAAGCAAGCCTCTGAGAAAGTGGGGCACCAAGGGGTGAACAGACAGAGAATGTCCTTCCACTAGTGAGTGGTGAGCTGCTAGAGCTGAGAGGTGGACCCGAACAGAATTGGACTTAAGTCCCTGATTGGACAAGTGCAGTAAGTACTGAAGCACCACTGGTACAGTACAGGAGAAAGGATCCTCTGTACGTAGCTGACACCACACAGAAAACTTCTTCCATTTGAGAGCATAGGTTTTCCTAGTGGACTTCCTAGAGGCTAGGACAACCTCCTCAACTTCCTGAGGCAGGCCCCAGGGAGCCAAAACTACCCTTGCAGCCTCTAGGCCATCAAATTGAGAGCTTTGAGATTGGGGTGCAGAAGGGAACCCTGCTCCTGAGAGAGGTGGTCGGGTTGCAACCCCAGAGGCAGTGGAGGATCCACCGCCAGCTGAAACAGAAGCGGAAGCTAAGGCTGTCTCGGCCCCCTGGGAGCCACCAGCAGGACCGAGGCTTTGTCCTGAAGAATCTTGAACAGAGTTCGGGCCACCAAGGGCGTGGGAGGAAATGCATAGAGGAGGCCCTGAGACCAGGGAATTAGAAAAGCATCCGCTGCTATCCGCAGAGGATGCGGTTGCCTGGAGCAGAACTTTGGCAGTTGCTTGTTCAGTGGACTGGCAAAGAGATCTATCAAAGGGAGACCCCATTTTAGGAAGATCTTCTCAACTACCAAGGGATGCAGCTGCCACTCGTGGGGCTGCAAAATTCTGCTCAACCTGTCGGCCAGGTAGATATCCTGGCCTGGAAGGTACACAGCCCTGAGGAGCATGTTGTGCTTGAGGGCAAATGAACAAAGGTCCGGAGCCTCCCGACAAAGGAGTCTGGACCCAGTCCCGCCCTGTTTGTTCACATTTTTTTATTTAACTGCATTTATATACCGCTTTTCATCGGGTCAAAGCGGTGTAACATATAACAAAAAGGGGGGGGGGGGTCAATCTTTTATAGGGTAGGGCCGTCACCAGGGGGCAACATTTATAGATTTGGGGTGGACATAGACGTGTACGCTTCTGCTGTATCTAAGTATTAGTTCATGCGGATAGGGTGGTTTTTCTGTTCAGAGATGTTCGCGGAACAGGATTGTTTTGAGCTGTTTCTTGAATGATGTGATGTCAGCGTTGTTTCTGATGTGGTTTGGCAGAGAGTTCCAGAGGGATGGAGCATAAAGTTCGAAAGCTCTGTTGCAGGTCCGTTGTGTGGATTTGGTTCTTTTGTGGGGGACGACGATGGAGTTATTGAAGGATTGTCTGGTTGGTCTGTTGTGGGATGGGCGAGGCAGTAGGGGGTGGAGTGAGGTGTTCCGTGTTTGGTGGATAGTCTTGTGGGTGAGTAGTATAGCTTTGTACTTGATTCTTGCTTCAAGTGGGAGGATGTGGAGGTCTCTTAAGATTGGGGTGATGTGATCCCATTTTTTCGCATTCTGAATAATCCTTGCTGTAGTATTTAAGGCAGTTCGGAGGGGGTTGGTTTGTGAGGCGGGAAGTCCATGGTAGATTATGTTGCAAAAGTCCAGATGAGGGAGTGTCACAGCTTGCATTACTGTCCTGAAGTCGTGAGGTTCTAGGAGGGGTCGGAGGCGTTGTACAGTTTTAGCTTTGTGGAATATCGTCCCGGCGGTCTTGTTGATTTGAGGTTTAAAGGTGAGAGCTTGATCAATGATTACACCTAGATATCTTATTTGAGGCTGGATTTGAATTTTCGTGGTTCCCATGTTGAGATGGGTAGGTGGTTTGAAGTCTGGTTCTTTTGTCACTATAAGGGCTTCAGTTTTCTTTATGTTGATGGATAGGTTGTTTTCCTGTAGCCAGTTGGCCACATCGGTGAAGCAGGCTGATAGCTGATCATTTGTTGGGTTGGTGGTTGTAATCGGTGCGTAGAGCATTATGTCGTCAGCGTATATGTGGAAGTTGATGTTGTGGGTGCGTATGACTGAGCAGAGTGGGCGGAGATATATATTGAACAGCATGGCTGACAGGGTGGATCCTTGGGGTACTCCTTGATGTTGCTGGTAGGGGGGCGAGGTTGCGGTGAAGGTGCAGATCCGTTGCTGTCTGTTGGTTAAATAGGATCTGAACCATTGGAGCACAGTGCCTTTGATTCCAATTGATTGGAGTCTGCGTATGAGGATTTCATGTGAGATTGTGTCAAAGGCCGCTGATATATCTAGGAAGATCAAGATGTATCCAGATTGTTTCTCTTGGGTTCCTATGGTGAGGGTGTTCATTAGAATGGTTATGAGGGTCTCGACTCCATGTAGTGGCCGGAAACCGTGTTGCTGGGGGTCTAGTATGTCGTTGATGTCCAGATGATCTTGAAGCTGGCGTTGGACTACCTTCTCTATTATCTTGGCGGTGAGGGGGAGGCTTGCAACTGGTCTGTAGGAGGTGGGGTCCAGGGGGTCCAAGTTGTTCTTTTTCATGGTTGGTCGAATGATTGTTGTCTTGAGGGCGTCCGGCATGTATCCTTGTTTAAAGGATTCATTTATGATGTGGGTTAATGGAGCACTCAGGTCTTCCTTGGTTTTCTTTATCCAGTCCGTAGGGCAGGGGTCTAGCAGGGAGGTAGTGGTGTTCAGACAAGAGATGGTGGAAGATATCTCTTCTTTTGATGTTGTATCAAACGTATTCCAGTCTGTGTCAATGATGGTGCATGGATTTGTCTTTGTGGTTTCAGCACAGTGGTGTGTTTGTTGAGGTTGTTGAAGTTGTTTGTATTGTCGGGCCAGGAGATCCAAGGGGATATCTGGGAGTTGATCAGAATTGCTCGGTGCTTTTGTCAGTTTTTTGGCAATTTGGAAGAGTTCTCGAGGTTTGTTTACGGCTGTCGTGATGATTTTGTTGTGGTAGTTTCTCTTCGCGTTGTCAGTCTCTGAGTGGTATGTAGTGAGTTCATAGAGGTATTGCGTTTTGTCCATTTCATTTTTGGTTTTCCTCCATTTCCTTTCTGCTCTTCTAAGTTTGGTTTTTAGTTTCCGTAGGCCAGGGGTGAACCAGCGGGCCCTTGAGGAGATGGGTTTAGTACTGGTTTTGTTTATAGTTGCGCTGGATGCTGAGGAGATTGGTGTTCCAGTTGTTTATCAGTTCATCCAGGTTGATGGAGTTCGTAAGTAGGTTAGGTAGGGTTAGGGAGTCTTCTTTGCTGAATGCTTTGAATCTCCGTGTGTGTTGTATGTTTCCTCTGTTACTGTTTGGTTGGTATGCGTGGGATATGTTGATGATGTAGTGGTCTGACCATGGTTCACATAAAACATGGCTACTTGGTTGTCTGTCTGAACCAGGACAGATTGATGAGCCAGGGTAGGAGAGAAAGCTTTGAGTGCTAATCGAATAGCTCTGAGTTCTAGGAGATTCATCTGCTGTGCAGCCTCCCAAGGAGACCACAGGCCCTGGGTGCACTTGTTCAGAAAATGAGCCCCCCAGCCCTGCAGGGAGGCGTCTGTGGTCAGTACCACTGTGTACCCAGGAATTTGAAAGGGCACCCCCCTTGTAGTAGATTGGGTGGGTGCAGCCACCAGCTAAGGGAGTTCAAAAATTGTCTGGACACCCTTATCCTGTCTCAGAGGCTGCCTGTGGCCTGGGACCACTGAGTCCGAAGGCACCACTGTGCAGGCCTCATATGGAGCCTGGCATTGGGGGTGTGATAAGGAAGCTTATCATAGCTCAGGAAGGAGCTATAGAAAAGGTGAAGTGACTCTGAACAAGCAACCTGTCAGTTCTGGTAGAAATAAGAAAACAGAATTTTCCCATAAAAGACTACCAGTCCCAGAATGCACCAGGTTTCCAACAGCCATTAGAGGAGCTGAAGTGGGGAAACGTGTGTTCAATCAGGAGGGCTATGAGGTAATCCCTAAGCACTCATCTCAAAGGGCAGGGCCTGATTCAGCACAGCTGCGCTGTATTAGGGAGGAGCACTCATCTAAGCAGAATAAAGGTAGAGTTTATTCTACAGAGAATTATCCTTATCCTGAGAATCAGCTTGAGCTTGATCATCAGTTTCATCTGAAGGATCATCAGAAGCAGAAGCCAAACCGGACGGACAGAGAGGGAAAGAAACCCTTTGGAAGAAGGAAGAGAAAAGCCTTTGAGAGGTCTAGAAGAGTCCAGAGCAGTACGAATACTGGGAGGCATTTCAAGGGCCAGCATACACCATTGGACTGGGGAAAGCCAGAGGAATGGTGCTGCAGAGCTAGGAATCTCCAGACGCTACCTGTGAGGGAGACAGCTGCACGTGGAAGGGACCCTAAGACCCGTGCCAGAAGGTATGTGAAGAGAGATCCAGTGTCCAGGGATCTGGATTGGAAGGCTGGACATAAGAACTGGACTACATACTGGCCAGGCTATATAGAGAGGAACTCTAACAGCAATGGAGGCTCAGGTATGAACACTGATCTATGCCCTAGCTATAACCTTGAAAGACAGCAGGGAAACAAGTATTCTCCTGAAAGTGCTCCATTGGGAGATTCATCTATGCCAATCCATGACATTGAACCCATGCTTGTTGAAGAAGAGGGGGTGATAGCAGATGAAGAATCTGTTTACATGGACTGCTCTCTGTCTAAACTCCTTTGGTGATTTTCTGTTATAAAGTACAGCAACCATCACAAAGAAATACAAACTTGTTCTTTAATCTACTCAGAAAAGCTCCTGTGTAGGTTTTCTAGCCACGCAGTAGAAAGCAAGCCAGCTAAGGGGTTTCAGCTGGATAACTGCTAGCAATTGAGCCTGACCTAATTGCTTGTGAGCTAGGAGAGAATCACTTCTGAATCTATGTGGGAAGTTATCAGAAGTTAACCTGAAAAGAACAGTTTTTTTTTCTTTCTTTGTGGCTTTTGGTTTGTTGTTTGATATATGCTAAGAAAACATTAGCTAATGCCTACAGAAAAGACCAGTTTGTACCAACCAGGTCTTATTTCTTTTGCTTTGCTTGCCTGACAAGTTTAAATGTTTTCCTCATTTTGTTTTTTTCAAGTTTAACACTGAAAGCAAGTAACCTGATTTATGTGCTACCAAGCATATCTGTGTTGGGAGAAATAACCCCATAAATAAATATCTTATTGGCTTTAACACTTGAGCACAACTAAATTATTGTCAGCAGCTGTGTCTGGTGTGAATGAACTGCATTGCCCACAATCCCTTGCAAATCATATAGATATATGCACTTGCCAAGACTGTGAAGATTCTCACCCAGGCAGCCGTCTGACAGGGGTCACATGTACTGTCGAAGCCATGTGGCCAAGCAGCCTCAAGCAGAGTCTGGCGGAGACCACTGACCCGCTGAGAAACTGATTTGCTAAGTCCATCAGTCTTTGGGCCCTGCTTGCTGACAAGAATGCCTTTGCCAGGACAGAGTCCAGCCTTGCCACTATGAACTCCAAGTTCTGGGAGGGGAGCAAAGTGGACTTTGCAAAGTTTATTACAAATCCCAAGCTTTGAAGAAGAGCAATAGTTCTGAGGGTGGCCTGTCGGGCCTCCTGGCACATCTGACCCCTGATGAGCCAGTCGTCCAGATAGGGAAAGACAAAGATGCCTTGATTTTTCTCAGGTAGGCCGCCACCACTGCCAGGCATTTGGTAAAGACTCTGGGAGCGGAGGTTAGGCCAAAAGGCAGTACTCTGTACTGATAGTGGTTTCCTCCCACAATGAACCTGAGGTACTTTCTGTGGTCTGGATGAATGAGGATGTGAGTGTACGCATCCTTCAGATCTAAGGAGCATAGCCAATCTCCCTGCTGGAGGTAGGGCAGAAGTGTTCCAAGAGTAAGCATCCTGAACTTTTCTTTCTCTAGGAACTTGTTGAGGTTCCTGAGATCCAGAATAGGTCGAAGGCCACCGGTTCTTTTGGGTACCAGGAAATACCTGGAGTAGAACCCTTGACCTTGCAAGTGGGGAGGCACAGGCTCCACCGCCCTGTCCATCAACAGACCTTGGAGCTCTTGGAGGAGAAGATCTGTGTGCAGGGGAGGCCGTGGAGGATCCCCTGGAAAGTATGGCGGAGGCAGTTGGTGAAAATGCAGTGCATAGCCCCTGTGGACTATGTCCAACACCCAACTGTCCCCGGTGATGAGGGGCCACTGGTGGGCAAAGAGGGCGAGGCAACCTCCTGTGCAGGGGTGGGAGAGCAGGGATGAAGAGTCTACGCTCAAGGAGTCAAAAACCCCCACCCTGCTGAGTGGGAGCAGGGGCCGGAGGCTTGGGCGTCCTCTGCCTACGGTGCCCATTACCCTGCCCCTTGGCTTGCTGACCCTGGGGTGCAGCTTGGGCAGCCTGATACTGAGGGTACTGTTTGTAGGCAGTGCCCTTCCTCTGGTAGAAGGGCTTCTTACCCGAGGCCTTCTTCTTGTGAGAAGGGGCAGAGGTCTTTCTAGACAGCCTTGTCCTTGTAAGGTGCTCAGTCTCGAGCTGTGCGGCCTTCTCGGCCATGGGCTTGCCAAAAAGGTTCTCACCTCGGCAAGGGACATCGACCAACTTGTCCTGAACCCATAGCTTGAGGTCTGATGACTGCAGCCATGCCTGGCGTCGAGCCGTGATGCTGGCTGCTGCAACTCGGGCCGAAGCCTCGAAGCCATCGTAGGCGGCGCGGGACAAATTTCGAGCAGTCCCGAATCACCGAGGACAAGGACTTGAATCTCTGCAAGGGCTCCCTGGAGAGACCAGCAGAGAACCCGGCCAACTGCTTGGCCAGGTCTCGCAAGTACATGCCCATGTACAGATGGTAAGACTGGACACGGCAAGCAAGCAGAGCCCTGGAAGCACTTTCTACCCACACCATCGAGGTTCCGGGCCTCCCTGCCGGGGGGCACCGCAGAGTGCATCTTCTGACTTTTCAGGCGATGCATGGCCGATTCCACCACCATGGAATGGTGTGGTAGCTGCACCTTCTGAAAGCCAGGGCTCTTCCGGAGTCGATAAATCGAATCGCTTGCTTAGAACCGGCGCTGAGGCCAGTGCCTCCCACATCCGGCAGAGGAGCCGTTCCAGCATCGGAGGAACCGGGACAGTAAAGGCCTCCTTCGGAGGAGAGTCGTACTGTAGGGCCTCGAGCTCTTCAGCTCGAGGCTCTTCCTCGGGGTCTGCTGGAATAGCCAACGCGGTGGCCATATCCCAGACAAACTCCGAGAACCGGGTGTCCTCCGGAGGAGTTCTACTCCGGGGCTCAGACTGCGTTGAGTCCGACGGGATGCACCGAGTCTTGAATGTGTCGTGGGACTCCTCATCCTCCGTCTCCCAGGCAGACTCGTCCGAGGAGGAGTCGGGATCCGACCCCGCGGGGCCCTGGAGCATCCGCCCTGACACCGGAGGCACCGGCGTCGACGCCCTCGATCCCGAACGGGAGGTCGAGGGAGACCGCCACCGAGGTTTACTTCGAGCCATGATGGACTCGAGTATCAGCTCGGTCTCCGGGGTCGACTTCGATGTTGATGTCCCGGTGGTCAGGGCAGATGCGCCAGACAGGCTGGCCATCAGTGCCCGCTGCTGCTCCATGACGGCAGACAGTCTGCTCTCCAAGGCTGTCATCCTGAGACTCAGCTCGGGAGACACGGCAGCCACCGACTCGGGCCCCGGCGACGTCGGCTCTCTGGGAGGAGAGTCTTCGAGGACCACAGGGCTTACATGCCCAGCAGACTCCGGCTCCACGCGAGGAACTTAGGCAAGCTTCTCTTGTTCCACGGGCCCAGGGCAACGGTCGGGGGTCTTAGACCTGGCCCTCGAGGAGCCAGGGACCTCCTCCTCAGACGCCCTCACGAGCCGCTTCTTCCTCTTGCGTTCCCGGTCGGGGGACCCCCTATCTGAGGAGCTTCGACGGCGCTCGGGATCCGAATCCCGAGATGTCGAGGCCTCAGATGAGGTCCGGGCCCGGCCGGAGGCTGAGTCCGAGAAAAGCCTTTCTTTCTGCTGCTGTCGACTTCGCAGTGCCTTGGAAGACATCTTCCCACATGGTCCACACGTCTTAGGGTCGTGATCAGGACCGAGGCACCGAAGGCAGCAGTCGTGTGTGTCGGTGAGAGACATCAACTTCTTACACCAATCACACTTCTTGAAACCGCTGGAAGCCATCGGGGAAAACAGAGTCCCCGCGAGGTCAAAGGACCGGCCTTCCATGGAAAAAATCAAAAAAGGGCGCAAACGCCAGCCACGAAGGGCAAAAACCGAAAAAGAAGAATCAGGCTCGGTACCGGTGTACCGAACCTGGCGGGAGGGGAAACGGCGTCGAACCGGGAAGAAAAAATAGCGAGAATCGCCGAAAAAATCAAACTTTTATCCGGGATGACAGGACGCACGTCCAGTGGGCTTCTCGGAAAAAGAGAGACTGAGGTAAGATGGCACCTTTAGGCGGGAAGGGAACCGCGCATGCGTGCCTGCATTCCCAAAGGCTTTCATAGAAAGCTGGGGAAATGCTCCGCTGGGGCTTCATCGGCATCGATGACACCCATATGTGCGGACTGACTTCCTGGTTGGTCCTGGAGAACAATAAGGAGTACAGTTTGGTCGTAGACCTCAGCAGCTACCTCGGCGTAGACCAGGGAAACCAGTTCTCTAGTAGACTGGACACAAAGAAGGGCCAGAAAGCAGGAACTGCCTGAAACCCAAACAAATAACGAAGTACTGCCTGGCCGAAGGCACAGTCCTGCCGGGACTCCTCCTCCAGGCAGTAATGCACTGCAAAGATATGAACAGAGGATCAGGTGGCGGCCCATCAGATCTCCATTAAGAGAACTGAGCCGAGGTTTGTCACAGAAGCCGCCATGGCCCAGATGCTGTCCGCCATAACCTGATACTCCAGTGAAAGACCAGCCTGACCATAAGTAAAAGCGATGCAGTCTGGCACCGAGGTGGACGGAGTACGGTTGGAGACTGCTTCGTCCAGGCAATTAGGGTTACAGGAGAAGAGGAGATGTGAAGAGCAGCAATGGGGCTTGGCCCGTTCTAAATAACAGGCCAATGTCCATTTACAGACTAGCATATGGAGAGCATCTCTGTCCTTCTGGCGTGAGAATGCAGCAAAAAAGGTGGGAAGCACCACCTCCTGGTTGAAGTGGAATGGGCAGACCTGAGTGCCACGAGTAAGACCACCTTCCAAGACAGAAACTTGAGATGGCAGGAAGCCAGAGGCTCAAAGGAAGGAGCAATGACCTTTGAGAGGACCACACTAAGATCCCACGCTGCTACTAGTGGACGAATGGGTGGTTGAGAGAGCAAGAGGACCCTCTGTAAGCAAGTCATGAGAGGCTGGGCGGAGAGAGGCTTCCCCTTGATGAAGTGATGGTGCGCTGATAGCACACTGAGGTAAACCTTGATGGGGTAAGATTTCAGACCAAAGTTAGACAGGTACAGCAGGGACTGCAGCACTAGCTAGACAGAAAAGAAAAAGGGGTTGGAACCTCTCTCCACACAGTAAACCGAGAAGCGATGCCACTTGAAGGTGTACGACTGCCAGGTGGAGTCCTTCCGTGAGGTCAGCAGGACCTCCTCCACTTCCCTGGGCAAGTTGAACTAGGCCAGGGCTACCCTCGCAGCAGCCAGGCTGCCAGGACAAGGAACCCCAGGTTGGGGTGCAGGAGAGAGAAGTCTTCCTGTGAGAGCAGGTCTGGGGTGCACCCCAGGGGGACTGGGTGCACCGAAGACAGGCTGAGGAGCAGCAGATACCACAGCTGCCGGGGCCACTGGGGATAAATGAAGATCAGGGTGGCCCTGTCGAGCTGAACTTTGAAGAGGGTCTTGGCAATGAGCGGTGTGGGAGGGAAGGCATACAGAAACGCACTGGCAGCCACCCAGGAAGAGTGTGGTGCTCTGGAGCAGAAGTGGGTCAGCTGAGCATTGGCCAGGCTAGAAAAGTGATCCATCATAAGAAGGTCCCAATGGCGGAAAAGTCTGTTGACTACCCATAGGTCGAGCTGCCACTCGTGGGCCGGAGAACACGGCTCAGGCGGTCTGCCAGAACATTGTCAGACTGCTTCCGAGCACAAGAGGGATGAACCTGTGCCCGCTTGCTTGTTGATTGTAGAACATCGCCACATGACTGTCCATCAGGTTCAGAATGGTCTGGTTCCGCAAGTGGCGCTGAAAGGCCTGGAGAGCATAAGCAATGGCTTGGCGCTCTAGGAAGTTGATCTATTGGAAGCTCTCTGATGCCTACCACAGGCCCCAAGTGGGAAGGTCACTGCAATGGGCTGCCCAGTCCAACTTGGAGGCATCTGTGGTGAGGATTCTCTGTGGAGTTCTGACCTGAAAGGGCATCTCTGCCAATAGATTTGGTGGCTGTTGCCACCAGGCAAGGGACTCGGCAAGGGGATGGGCGATGGTCACCCTGAACTGCAGGCGCTCCGTCACCTGGCCGGCCTAGTGGGAGCAGAGGGCCCACTATGCCAGCCGCATGTGGAAACAGATGTCTGTCGTGACATGCACTGTCGAGGCCATGTGCCCCAGGAGGAGCAGCATGAGACGGGAAGTGGAAGAGTTTCAACCCTGAGCCTCCCTAGCAAGGGCGGTCAAACACTGGGCCCTGTCAAGGGAGAGGAAGACTCTTACCTGGACCGTCTCAAGCAACATCCCTATGAATTCCAGGCTTTGGGCTCGTTGCAGGTAAGACTTGGGCTAGTTGATGACAAACCCCAGGTGCTCCAGAGTGAGAATGGAGCAGTGTGCTGCCTGCCATACTTTGACGGCTGTGCCACCTCTGACAAGCCAGTCGTCCAGGTAGAAAAGCGTAGTTACTCACCCGTAACAGGTGTTCCCCAGGCACAGAAGATATCAGTCTTCACATATGGGCAACAAAGGCACCGATGGAACCCTTGCGGAAGCATCCCCCCAGCTTTCAAAGAAAGGCTTTGGCAGATGCCACCATGCATGCATGGTTCCCGTCCCGCCCAAGGGTGCCATCTTGCCTCAGTCAGATGACATAGCTAAAGATAGCAAAAATGATGAGAAGCAACTCCAGGAGGAGGAGAGAGGGTTGTGAGGACTGATTCCTGCTGTCCCCAGAGAACATCTGTTACAGGTGAGTAACTACTCTTTCTGCAGGAACAAGCAGGAAGTCAGTCCTCACACATAGGACTCCCTAGCTACAGGCTAACGAAAGCTTGTAGAAAAAATATGGATGCCCCAAAGGGGAGCCGTGAGCAGAAGCAATCGAGTCAAAGGATACAGACTCCAGAAGGACCCGTGTGTCCAGTGAGGCGTCAACACAGTGAGGTAACCTTATCACAGAAGGGTTCCAGGGGTGATCAGGGAAACTACAGACCAGTAAGCCTGAAGTCAGTACCGGGAAAAATGGTAGAAACCATCATAAAGAACAAAATTGCTGAACATGTAGATAGTCATGGCTTAATGGGAGACAGACAACATGGCTTTAGACAAGGAAGATCTTGTCTTACTAATCTGTTATGTTTTTCGAAGGTGTGAATAAACAGGTAGACAAAGGTGAGTCGGTTGATATAGTGTATTTGGACTTTCAGAAAGCCTTTGACAAGGTCCCTTCACCAGAAACTTTTGGCAAAACTAAAGAGTCATGGGATAGGAGGCAGTGTACTATTGTGGATCAGGAACTGGTTAAAAGATAGAAAGCAGAGGGTAGGGCTAAATGGCCAATTTTCCAATTGGAGAAAGGAAAATAGTGGTGTACCCCAGGGATCCATGCTGGGTCCGCTGCTTTTTGACATATTCATAAATGACCTGGAAAAGGGAATAACGAGTGAGGTTATCAAATTTGCAGATGACACAAAACTATATAAAAGTTGTTAAAACCCAAGAGGATTGTGGAAAATTGCAAGAGGATCTTGATAAATTGGAAGACTGGGCATCAAAATGGCAGATGAATTATATTGTGGACAAGTGCAAAGTTATGCACCTAGGAAAGAACAACCCAAACTATGGTTACACGATGCAAGGTTCCACATTAGGAATCACCACCCAGGAAAAAGATTTAGGCGTCATTGTGAACAACATGTTAAAACCCTCAGACCAGTGTGCAGCGGCGGCCAAGAGAGCAAACAGAATGCTAGGTATCATAAGGAAAGGAATGGGAAATAAAACAAAAGATATTATAATGCCTCTATATCGTTCCATGGTGAGACGACACCTTGAATATTGTGTGCAATTCTGGTCGCCGTATCTTAAAAAGGATATAGCGTTATTAGAAAAGGTTCAGAGAAGAGGCAACAAAATGGTAAAGGGGATGGAAGGATACCCCTATGAAGAAAGGCTAAAAAGCTTAGGGCTCTTTAACCTGGAAAAGGGGAGATATCAGAAGTCTATAAATTAATGAAAGGAGTGGAACAGGTAAACGTAGATCGATTGTTTACGTTATCAGAATATAGAAAGACTAGGGGACATCAATGAAGCTACAGGGTAAACTATTTAAGACTAATAAAAGAAAATATTTTTTCACTCAACGTGTAACCAAACTCTGGCATTTGTTACCGGAGGATGTAGTAAAGGCTGTTAATGTAGGTGGGTTTAAAAAAGGTTTGGACAAGTTCCTGGAGGAAAGGTCCATAAACCATTATTAAGAAGGACCCAGGATATCAATGCTTGACCCAATACAAGCATTGTGGAACCTGTCTCTTTTGGGGAAACTGCTAGGGTGTTGAAAGAACTGAAATATGAGATTGCAGAACTGCTATCAGTAATCTGTGAACTATCATTAAAATCATCTCTAATACCTGAAGATTGGAGGATCGCCAATGTAACACCAATTTTTAAAAAAGGGTTCCAGGGGTGATCCGGGAAACTACAGACCGGTGAGCCTGACGTCAGTACCGGAAAAAATGGTAGAAACCATCATAAAGAATAAAATTACTCAGCATGTAGATAGTCACAACCTAATGGGAGACAGCCAACATGGCTTTAGACAAGGAAGATCTTGTCTTACTAATCTGTTGTGTTTTTCTGAAGGAGTGAATAAACAGGTGGACAAAGGTGAGTCGGTTGATATTGTGTATCTGGACTTTCAGAAAGCCTTTGACAAGGTCCCTCATCAGAGACTTTTGGCAAAACTAAAGAGTCATGGGATAGGAGGCAGTGTACTATTGTGGATCGGGAACTGGTTAAAAGATAGAAAGCAGAGGGTAGAGCTAAATGGCCAATTTTCCCAATGGAGAAAGGTGAATAGTGGTGTACCCCAGGGATCTGTGCTGGGTCCGCTGCTTTTTGACATATTCATAAATGACCTGGAAAGTGGAATAACGAGTGAAGTTATCAAATTTGCAGATGACACAAAACTATTTAAAGTTGTTAAAACCCAAGAGGATTGTGAAAAATTGCAAGAGTATCTTGATAAATTGGAAGACTGGGCATCAAAATGGCAGATGAAATTTAATGTGGACAAGTGCAAGGTTATGCACCTAGGGAAGAACAACCCAAACTATGGTTACACGATGCAAGGTTCCACATTAGGAACCACCACCCAGGAAAAAGATTTAGGCGTCATTGTGTATACCATGTTAAAACCCTCGGCCCAGTGTGAAGCAGCGGCGGCCAAGAGAGCAAATAGAATGCTAGGTATGATAAAGAAAGGAATGGAAAATAAAACAAAAGATATTATAATGCCTCTATATCGTTCCATGGTGAGACCACACCTTGAATATTGTGTGCAATTCTGGTCGCTGTATCTTAAAAAGGATATAGCGATTTTAGAAAAGGTACAGAGAAGAGCCACCAAAATGTAAAGGGGATGGAAGGATACTCCTATGAAGAAAGGCTAAAAAGGTTAGGGCTCTTTAACTTGGAAAAGAGACGGCTGAGGGGAGATATGATAGAAGTCTATAAATTAATGAACGGAGTGGAACGGGTAAACGTAGATCGATTGTTCACCTTATCAGAATATAGAAAGACTAGGGGACATGCAATGAAGCTACAGGGTAAACTATTTAAGACTAATAAAAGAAAATATTTTTTCACTCAACGTGTAATCAAACTCTGGAATTTGTTACCGGAGGATGTAGTAAAGGCTGTTAGTGTAGCTGGGTTTAAAAAAGGTTTGGACAAGTTCCTGGAGGAAAGGTCCATAAACCATTATTAAGAAGTGACCGAAGAAATCAATGCTTGACCCAGTACAAGCATTGTGGAACTTGTGTCTCTTGGGGAAATTGCTAGGTACATATGACCTAGATTGGCCACTGTCGGAAACAGAATACTGGGCTTGATGGACCTTGGTCTGACCCAGTATGGCATATCTTATGTTCTTATGTTATGTAGGTACGTATGATCTAGATTGGCCACTGTTGAAAACAGGATACTGGGCTTGATGGACCTTGGTCTGACCCAGTATGGCATATCTTATGTTCTTATGTAAGGGTCGAAGGGTAGGAGTTGCCTAAAACCCGAACAGATTATGGAGTACGGACTGGCCGAAGGCGCTTTCCCATCAGGACTCCCTCTCCAGGCAGTAATGAGCTGCAAAGCTATGGACTGAAGACTAGGTGGTGGCTCAGCAGATGTCATCGGGACAGAACACAGGCTTGCCACAGAGGCCGTCATGGCCCTGACACTGTGCGCCATGACCCGGCGCTCCAGTGAGAGCCCAGCCCGTTCATAGGTGAGGGCAATGCAGTCTGCCACCCAGGTGGATAGAGTCTGCTTTTGTCACTGCCTCCACAGCTGACTGGGGTCAAAGGAAATGAAAAGCTGTGAATCTTTGCGGAGGCCATGGATACGTTGAAGGCAGAAGGACAGGGCCCTCTTACAATCCAGAGTATGGAGGATGGCTCCACCCTGCTGACATGAAGCAGCAGAAAAAAAATGGGGAGCACCACCTCCTAAGGTGGAATGGGGACATCACCTTTGGGAGGAATTTAGGGTGCGTGCGAAACACAACCCTGTTTTTGTAGAACCTGGTGTAATGTGACTCTTCCACAAAGGCTTGGAGCTCGCTGACTGTGTGAGCAGATGTGAGCACCACCAGGAAGATGACTTTCCATGAGAGATACCTCATGTGGCAGCACCACACTGAGGTCCCCCTCTGCCACTGGTGGGTGGATGGAGGGCGTAGACAACAGGTGACTACGCAGGAAGCGGGTCACAAGAGGGTGCACTGAGAGGGGCTGGCCCTTGATAGGGTGATGGTGCGCTGCAAGTACTCAGGTCTACCCCAACAAAACTGGATTTGAGCCTGGATTGTGACAAATGAAGTAGGTATTGCAGCACCAGCTGCTCCAAGCACAAGAATAGGTTTGTCCATCGCTCCGTGAACCACACTGAAAACCTGCACTACTTGAAGGCTTATGGGAGGCCAAAAGGACCTCCTACACCTCCTCCAAGAGGTTGAAAGGGGCCAAGACTACCCTCTCAGCAGCCAAGCTGTCAGTGAAAGGGACCCCAGATTGGGGTGCAGGAGGGAGCCTTCCTCCTGAGACAATAATCCCGGGGCACTCCCCAGGACAGGGCCTCCGCCGTCAAGCAGAGAAGCAGTGGGAACCATGGTCATCTGGACTCATTCATTCTCTGTCTCACATCTTCTGGCAGGGGGACATAACTCACTTGTCTGGACTGATCTAGCAATAGGACTCCAGAAGAGGAAATTATCTGGTACATAAAATTTCATCATACCAACGACAATACTTTCAGGAATAGAAGTTGTAAATCATATCTGTATGAAAGACTCTCTCAGCATAATCTAGCCAATCATTTTCACAAAGACACAGTCCATGTGAGAAGCAGTAGTTCACTCTTGCTTCTGCAAACCTCAAATGTGTGCTCAGGTTAGAGAATAAATTTCGTCTAGCGGTATGATCCCACTACCCCCATTCCACTTAAAACAAAACTAACCCGGTGGTCTAGTGGCCCCATAACCCCTCTCCTGGTATCTTTTAAAGCAGGACCACCACCTATGCGCTCCTGCTCTTGGTCCTCCATCTTGGAAGATGGTAGCACCTGGTCCTGTGTAGTGCATCCTGGGATGCACCAGGTGAGGTCAGACTGCCAGGATGCACCATGCAGGGCCAGGTGCCGCCATTTTCCAACATGGCAGACCAAGCATCACCACTGACAACCCTCCTCCACCTCCTGGAGGACCAGGGTATCTCCTCCACTAAGATCAGACGTTGCCCCTGTTCTTTCCAGGGGAACTCTAAATGACTCTCCTTCACCGCTACTTGCTCCAGCAAGAGCTCACTGGACTTCTAGCCAAAAAGGCAGTGGAACTAGTCCCGCCCCGCTTCAAGGGCGAGATGTTCTACTCCCGGTACCTCTTGGTTCCCAAGAGTACTGGTGGCTTTCGCCCTATTCTGGATCTTAAAGATCTCAACAAATTCTGCAAAATGAAGTTTGATGCTCTCCCTTGGAACACTGCTGCCTTACCTCCACCAGGGAGACTGGCTATGCCTGTCTCATGAGACTTAAATATGAAAATATCTTTAAATATATTTGCCCGCAAGAAACCTTTTTGGGAATCTGAAAGGTACTTGTGACCTGGACTGGCCACTGTTGGAAAAAGGTTACTAGGTTTCATGGGCCCTTAGTCTGACCCAGTATGGCATATCTTATATAAACATTTTCTCTGCAGACAAGCAGATGTAGGCACACTTCTGGGTGACACCACCTGATGGCTCCTATGCTAGAGTATCACTTTTCTATAGCTTGACCATAATCAAGGGACTGCCAAGCACTCACAGGGTTCCCATATTCAGTACTGACACCCCCCCCCCACCACCACCCCCCCCCCCCTCTTCTCAGTCTCTCCCATCTGCATAGCTACATTGGATACAGCTCTCCTTAGAGAAAAAAAGGGAAATTTTTTTTTTAGAAAGGAAAATAACTGAATACAAGATTCTTGGAGGCATTGCTAAAACGGATTCTCAAAGGACATTCTCAGATTCCTGCGGGGATCTCTCACATATGTTGGTCGCTCCCTTTCCCTCTCAATGGCCTCAGTTTGGCAACTGCAGGAGAAGGCAAAGTCAGGGAAGGCTTTCCCATTGTTTAAAGAAGTTGGCCATAAGGACAAAATGAGTTAAAACAATGGAAGACATCTGAAAGAATGTGCAGCCAGATCTCCACATCAACACCTTTAGGTACCTTTTCCCTTTTTTTTTTCTCTCTCTCAAATCCCAAATCCAAACCTATCTATTCCTTAGTTGTCCCTTCAGTGAGTCCCTGTCCTGGGATCATGTCTCACCAGCTGCTTGGAGACTGAGATACTGGGAGGGGGGGCTGGTGGGAGGTTCCAGCTATTTATCTATAGGGAGGTCAGAAAACGTGACATGCTCAGTCTCCAAGCTACTGGTGAGAGGTGACTACTCACAAGGGGGGCTGGACTGGAGAAACGATAAGGAAAAATCTGTTAGAGAGACACAACCATAATGAGGTGCCACTTCCTGCTCCCCTGGGGACAGAGATCAAGCCTACAGTCAGCCTACTGATCAAAAGGCTGCCAAGCACCAGGGAAACCCTAAAGTATAAAAACAACTCAAAGGAAAAGCAGGAGATCTTAAAAAGATTGTATACCCATCAAGCTCATCCAGGAATAAGAAAAGAACAGAGTTGGTGAAAGGCCTCACATTAACTAGGTAGAGACACAGCCCTTACAATGATCACTTGCAACCCCATAAATGCCACAGGTCATTAGAGAACCATGGAGGACAAAGCAACTATACGCTCAATCTCCATAAAGAATCTCCTTCCCTTCCCGAGGAGCCATCTGTTACAGGACCCTTCTAATGCTCTGCTTCTCCAATTTCTTTACTAATTCCTACAGCATAACACTGATCAGGTGCAGGCCAACCCGGATTCTAGAAAAAAAATCTGCCCCAAGTGTCTCTCCATTATACTAGCCTGATGTCCACTCCTATCACTTACAAAACTCACCATTGCAATCAGTGTGCGTGGCATTTGATGAGCTTATTCACTTGCCTGCTTCTCTGACTCTGAAGAGAGCGCATTAAATCACCACCTTTCAATACCTGAAAACAAGACTGATGAAGATCTAGATCTTACTGAGTCAATCCAAGATACACAAGCATAATCCCTCAATAAGCCTGAAACAGGAAGTGTCAGTGGAAGACGCATCTTACCTGAAACGTCTACAGAAATTAAGTCCTTCTCCCATATTCCAACAAAGTCCCTGAAAATAAACAAATTTTCGCTCCATCTTACAGTCTGTGGATGCTCAAGGAAGCAGGGCTGACCTGCCGATCCACCAGATGTTTCACCTGGATATGAGCATCCTCAGATTCCTCACCAGTCGGTTGTAGCAGAGGCTGTCCCCACCCGAAAGGAGTAAACACAAAATGACATACCAACATCCCACTTCTCAAGGATGAGAAAAATCATCAAAACAGGGCATATCACATGCAAATGATGCAGTATCACCGTTCCCTAATTCACCAAACTCTGTCCCACTAAAAAAAATCATGTCTAATGAATTCCATGCACAAATGGCAACAATGAGATATAACCTCAAAGAATGTGGACTTCATTCACTCTACATATGATACCTATGACACAACCTCAAGATCTGCAGCTATTGCAATAGGAACACACACAACTGCATGGCTGCAGGCATCAGACCATCATGAGGAACTCCATGATTGCTCGGCATATGTTGTCTACATGGGGAAAGAGTAGTTACTCACCTGTAACAGGTGTTCTCCAGGAGCAGCAGGAATCAGTCCTCACATATGGGTGACGTCGGCGCCGGAGCCCCCATGCGGAGCATTTCCCCAGCTTTCAAAGAAAGCCTTTGGGAATTGCAGCGTGCATGCGCGGTCCCCTTCCCACCCAAGGGTGCCATCTTGCTCAGTCTGATGACATAGCTAATAGACAGCAAAATAGCAAAAATAAATCATATGACTGCAACTCCAAGGGGAGGAGGGAGGGTTGTGAGGACTGATTCCTGCTGCTCCTGGAGAACACCTGTTACAGGTGAGTAACTACTCTTTCTCCAGGGCCAAGCAGGAAGTCAGTCCTCACATATGGGACTCCCCAGCTTAAGGCTACCAGAGACCTCAAGCGGAAAAAATGAGCTTCCTCTAGCTCGTCAGTACGTAAGGAAGGAATCTTCTCTGAGAACGCCCCCGACCGGTAGCCCAACACCAGGGCCGGAGGGTAGGAGTTGCCTAAACCCCAAAGAGATTATGGAGTACTGCCTGTCCGAAAGCACTGTCCCTGCGGGACTCCCTCTCAAGGCAGTAATGGGCCACAAAAGTCTGGCTTGAAGACCAAGTAGCGGCCCGGCAGATGTCTGCCAACGAAACAGAGCGGAGATGAGCCACTGACGCAGCCTTCGCCCTGACACAATGAGCCGTGACTCGACCCTCCAACGAGAGGCCAGCTGCCCCATAAGCCCAGGCGACACAGTCAGCGACCCATATGGACAAAGTACGCTTGGAAACAGGTAACCCCAATTTATTGGGGTCAAAAGAAACAAAGAGCTGAACAGCCCTTCGATGCTCCCGCGTACGGTCAAGGTAGAAGGACAACGCCCTCCTACAGTCCAGGGTATGCAGGACCATCTCAGCCCGGTTGGCATGCGGCCTGGGAAAGAAGGTTGGAAGAACCACCTCCTGATTGAGGTAAAAAGGGGAGACAACCTTAGGGAGAAACTTCGGGTGAGTCCGTAAGACTACCCTATTCCTGTAGAACCTAGTGTAAGGGGGAATCAGACACTAGTGCCTGAAGTTCACTCACTCGCCTAGCAGAGGTAAGAGCTACCAGAAACAAGGTTTTCCAGGAGAGAAAACGGAGAGGGCAGATAGGTTCAAATGGCGGACAAGTAATCCGCTGAAAGACCACATTCAGATCACACTCAGGGGCTGGTGGACGCAAAGGAGGCTTAAGCAGGAGGAGGCTTCTGAGAAAACGAGCCACTAAAGGGTGGTTGGAAAGAGGCCTCCCGTCCACCGGCGAGTGGTGCGCTGAGAGAGCACTGAGGTGAACCCTGACAGAGTTGGACTTAAGGCCTAGATTGGAGAGGTAAAGCAAATACTGCAATACTACCGCTACCAAGCACGAGAAGGGATTCTCGCTGTGCTACGCACACCATGCGGAGAATCTACACCACTTAAGAGCGTAGGATTTCCTGGTGGATTGCCGCCTAGAGGCTAAGACTACGTCTTCCACCTCTCTAGGCAGTAGTAGGGGAGCCAGGACTACCCTTTCAGCAGCCAGGCCATCAGATGAAGGGACTGGAGGTTGGGGTGCAAGAGAGACCCCTGGTCCTGAGACAGGAGATCGTGTAGAATCCCCAGAGGAAGAGGAGTGTCCACCGCCAGTTGCAGCAGGAGTGGGAAAAACAGCTGCCTCAGCCACCTGGGGGCTATCAGAATCATTGAGGCCCCGTCCTTGAGGACCTTGAACAGCGTTCGGGACACTAGTGGCGTGGGAGGAAACGCATACAGTAGGCCTTGGGACCACGGAATCAGAAAGGCATCCGCTGCTACTCTGAGAAGATGCGGTTGTCTGGAACAGAATCTCGGGAGTTGCCGGTTCAGAGGACTGGCGAAAAGATCCTGAGAAAGATCTGCTGAACCACCAACGGATTCAATCTCCATTCGTGTGGTTGCAGGATCCTGCTCAGTCTGTCCGCCAGGTAATTTTCTTGACATGGGAGGTAGACAGCCTTGAGGAGGATTCCGTGATTGACTGCCCAAGAGCACAGTCGTCGTGCCTCCTGACAGAGAAGGAAGGAGCCCGTGCCTCCTTGTTCGTTCACGTAGAACATGGCAACTTGATTGTCCGTCTGGACCAGTACAGACTGATGAGATGTGAGGTGGGAGAAGGCTCTCAGATCTAGGCGTATTGCCCGTACTCCAGGAAGTTTATCTGCTGAGCAGCCTCCCAAGGGGTCCAGAGACCCTGAGTACATGCCCCTTGGCAATGTGCTCCCCAACCTAGAAGAGAAGCATCTGTCGTCAGCACTTGAGAATGCAGAGGGGATTGAAAACCCACTCCGAGTACCAGATTCGGAAGATGAAGCCACCATTGTAGAGAGGAGAGGAGACGAGCAGGGTGGATATTCTCACCGAGTCTGCAAGGCTCCCTGTGGCTTGATGCCACTGAGTTCGAAGGCTCCACTGAGCAGGCCGCATGTGCAGGTGGGCATTGGGGTTTACATGAACCGTGGAAGCCATATGGCCGAGAAGTCTCAAGAATTGCCTGGCGGAGATCAGGGAATTGCTGTGAAACTGCCTGGCTACATCCATCAACCTGTGGGCCCTGTCCACTGGCAGAAAAGCCTTCGCCTGAAGAGTGTCTAGCCTTGCTCCTATGAATTCTAAGTTCTGGGACAGGAGCAAAGTGGACTTTGCGAAGTTTATGACAAACCCCATGTGCTGAAGCAGAGCTACAATGCGAAGGGTGGCTTGACTGGCCTCCTGGGAAGACTGGCCCCTTATGAGCCAGTCGTCCAGGTACGGAAACACAAAAAGACCTTGAAGCCTCAGGTAGGCCGCCACCACCGCTAGGCACTTGGTGAACACCCTGCGAGCGGAGGTTAGGCCAAAGGGTAGTACTCTGTACTGGTAGTGGTTTCCCCCCACAACAAATCTGAGATATTGTCTGTGGTCTGGATGAATAAGGATGTGAGTATAAGCATCCTTTAGATCTAAGGAGCATAGCCAATCTCCCTGCTGGAGGTAAGGCAGCAGGATTCCAAGGGCAAGCATCTTGAACTTTTCCCTCTCCAGGAACTTGTTGAGGTTGCGCAAGTCTAGGATGGGTCTGAGGCCTCCTGTTCTTTTTGGTACCAGAAAGTACCTGGAATAAAAGCCGTGACCTCTCAGGTGGTGGGGCACCGGTTCCACAGCCTGGTCCTTTAGCAGATTTGCTAACTCCTGAAGGAGTAGGTCCCTGAGCAGAGGGAGTCTTGGAGGCTCCCCTGGAAAATAGGAGGGAGGTACCTGGTGAAAATGGAGAAGATAGCCCTTGTGGACTATATGGAGCACCCAGGTATCTGATGTGACGGCTGACCACCTGTGGGCAAAGTGGGCCAGCTGGCCTCCTGTGCTGATGTGAGCCAGCTGAGGAGAAGAGGCTATGCCTTCTGAGTCAAAACCCCCCACCCTGCTGAGCAGGGGCCGGTGTTGGTGGTTTGGGGGGCCTTCTGCCTACGGGGCCCATGACCCTGCCCCTGCCCCTTGGCCTGCTGACCCTGTTGGGGAGCTGCAGAGGCCTGATAATGAGGGTTATAGGCAGATGACTTCCTCGGGTAAAAGGTCTTTTTTCCCGAGCCCTTCTTTTTCTGAGAAGGGGCAGAGGTTTTTCTGGACAGCCTAGTCCGGGTCAGAGTCTCGGTCTCGAGTTCTGCAGCCTTCTCAGCCATGGGCTTGCCAAAGAGGTTTTCACCTCGGCAGGGGACATCTACCAACTTGTCCTGCACCCATGGCTCGAGGTCGGATGACTATGCCTGTCGGTGGGCACCGATGCCAGCCCCGGCTACTCGGGCCGAAGCCTCGAAGCCATCGTAGGCTGCTCGAGAGATAAACTTCTCGAATACCAGTGGACAAGGCTTGGAACTGCTGCAAAGGTTCCTCAGAGAGACCAGCAGAGAACCCGGCAATCTCCTTTGCCAGGTCTCGAAGATACATGCCCATGTAGAGCTGGTATGTCTGGACACGGCAAGCAAGCATAGAGCCCTGGAAGCACTTCTTACCGAGGGCATCCAGGTTTTGGGCCTCCCGGCCGGGAGGCACCGAGGAGTGCATCTTCTGACTTTTCAGTCGATGCATGGCCGATTCCACAACCATGGAGTGGTGCGGTAATTGTGCCTTTTGGAACCCGGGGCTCTTGCGGACTCGATAGATGGAATCGAACCGCTTGCTTAACACCGGCGTCGAGGCCGGGGTCTCCCACATGAGGAAGAGCAGCTGCTCCAGCATCAGAGGAACCGGTACAGTAAAGGCCTCCTTCGGGGGAGAGTCATACTCGAGGGCCTCGAGCTCCTCGGCTCGAGGCTCCTCCTCGGGATCCGTGGGGAATGCCAAGGCCTTGGCCATATCCCACACGAAGTCCGAGAACCGGGTATCCTCCGGTGGGGATCGTCTCCGAGTTTCGGACTCCGGCGAGTCCGATGGGACACACAGAGTCCAATAAGTGTCGGGTGACTCTTCGTCCTCCATCTCCCAGCCCGACTCCTCGGAGGAGGAATCGAGCGGCTCCGGTCGGGCGGGCACCGATGCCATCCGCCCCGACGCCGAGGGTACCGGTGTCGACGACCTCGATCCCGAACGGGAGGCCGAGGGAGACCGTGGCCGAGGATCGACTTGAGCCCGCATGGACTCGAGGATCGGCTCGGCCTCCGGGGTCGACTTGGACGTCGATGACCCAGTGGTCGGGGCAGATGCACCGGTGAGACCGGCGATCAATGCCCGCTGCTGTTCCATGAAGGCAGCGAGGTTGCTCTCCAAGGCCGTCAACCTGAGTCCAAGCTCAGGAGACCCAGCAGCCCCCGATTCGGGCCCCGACGGCATCGGGCCCGACGTCGGCTCCCCTGGAGGACAGTCCACGAGGACTACAGCACTCACGTGTCCAGGAGACTCCATCTCGATACGAGGATGCTTGGCAGGCCTCTCCGACGCCGAAGACCCGGGATGGCTATCGGGGCTATGCGACCTGGCCCGCGAGGAACCAGGAGCATCCACCGACGACGCCCTCGCGGGTTTCTTCTTCCTGCGCTGTTCCCGTGAAGGAGACCCCCGCTCAGAGGAACCCCGACGCTGCTCAGGGCCGGAGTCCCGAGACGTCAAGGCCTCTGATGAGGTCCAGGCCCGTCCGGACGCGGAGTCAGAGAAGATCCTATCCTTCTGGTGCTGCCGACTCCTCAACGCCTTCGAGGACATTTTGCCACACGGACCACAGATCATCGGGTCATGATCGGGTCCGAGGCAGTGGAGGCAGCAGTCATGTGTGTCAGTAAGAGACCTGTTTCTTACACCGATCACACTTTTTAAACCCGCTGGCAGCCATCGGGGGAAAAAGGGCCTCTGCGAGGTCAAAAGACAGGGCTGCCAGTGAAAAAAGAAAAATGGCGCGAACGCTAGTCACAAAGGACAAAAACCGAAAAAGAGAGAGTGGGCTCAATACCGGCATATCGGGCCCAGGCGGGAAAAGGATCCGGCGTCGAACCGAAGGAGAAAAAGAAAAAACGGCCAAAAACGAACTACGTCCGTCGGGCTCCGCGGAAAAAAGAGGACTGAGCAAGATGGCACCTTTGGGCGGGAAGGGGACCGCGCATGCGCGCTGCAATTCCCAAAGGCTTTCTTTGAAAGCTGTGGAAATGCTCCGCACGGGGGCTCCGTCGGCGCCGACGTCACCCATATGTGAGGACTGACTTCCTGCTTGGTCCTGGAGAACAACCTTTAAGGTGAAAGGTAAAAGATACAGCTTGAGATCTACCTATTCCCTAGATGACTTCCAGAAAATGCTAAAAATCCATCTATTAGAATTCTATGGAATTGATCCCCAACAAGACTGAATATTCAATAAACCATGAAGTCAACACTCAGCTCCCCTTAATACACGACAGTGTAAACTATTCAATCACACCCTACAGTCCACTCTACCATTCCAGACTTTTATACATGTATCGCTAACCCCCTCCTTAAACTCTTCTTTTACTACATGCCTGATACATTGTACATTTGTTAAACTAGTTAACCTGTTCGAATTGCCTGTGTCATCATGGCACTCTTATGTTAACTTACTGTTTCACTGTTTATTATTATTCTATGTAAACCACATTTGCCTGCACTTTTGGTTATGCTTCTACATTATGTTATGCACACTTGAGTTCACTGTAAACCGTTTTGACTGGTAGAAAAATGGTATATAAAAGATGTTAAATACAGTAAATAAATATAACCACCAAGACTTAGGACCACTGGCTCAGTCCTGTACAAGCTCTCTACTCTGTCAACCAACCAATCCTCATCTAACAGCAGACTACAGCAACCACGTTTTAATAGACAGATAATACCAGTCTCTTAATGTCATCAGCAGTTTCACCCATGAAAACAATTATCAATATTCGATTGCCTCAGCAGCATCAGTCAACCTAGTCTTATACACAATGTCGATGGACAAGAGAAAGGAAGCATTCAAGCACGGTAAGAATCTTCAGGATTATTTGGTTAGATCTATCAATCAGGATCCTGCACCTTTGGACAATTTTCCTTATGGCCAATGCTCCGTTTGTGCCCAGTCTCTAATTTATTCACAGCATTTATAATCCGCTTTTACAATCAAAAACATACAAGGCAGAATACAGAACTTGCAATATGATGTTATAAAATGTCTATCACAGATATAGCCTGAAAAATATTTCCTAAATATCCAGGTCTTTAATGCTTTTCAAAATTGCAAATGATCTGCAGAATCCCTAATATTCAACGGAAAACTGATCCATAATTTAGGAACAGCTCCGGTAAAACATCTGTCCCTAATGCTTGCCTGATGAAGAGGAGACAAATGGCAATATCAATGTACAATGAATAGTGGATCGCAAAAATCTCACTGACAAACATTTCATCAGCCTGATAGATATACAGGGCAAATCTCATGAATAGCACTGAATGCAAGACAATACTTTAAACAATACTTTTCCTTCAATTGGCAATCAATGAAGGTTAAACAGAGGTATTACTCTTTCCCTATAACTATTATGAGTAATCATTTTTGCTGCAATATTTTGAATATGTTGCATTTTACAAATTTTCTGACATTCCCATGAATAAAGAATTACAACAGTCCAGATGACTCAGAACTGTAAACTGGACCACAGTCTGAAAATCTTGAGATCTCAAAGCTGATCTAAGTTGTCTAACCAATTTTAACTTATACCACGCCTTCTTTTGTACATTTTACATTTAGTGGTACTATTCTAAGCTCCCTTCTAAGGACAGCCTAGTGGTTAAAGAAGTGCTAGAGTGGAGGAATAGCCTAGTGGTTAAAGCAGTGCTCTATGATCAAAGAGATGAGGGTTTGAATCCCACTGGCACTTTTTGTGGCCTTGGGCAAGTAACTTAACCCTCCACTGTCTCAGGTACAAACTTAATTGTAAGCTCTCTGGGGACAAAAAAAATACTACAGACTGTAACTCGCCTTGAACTGCTACTAGAAAGGTGAGCTAAATACTACTAAATTAATAAATACAAATTCAGTTTGATACGGCCAGTGTGGTTTATTTAAACACTGGATTATTTAAAAAGGCACTGGATTGTTGTTGTTGTTAAGTGCCGTCGAGTCGGAGTCAACTCATGGCGACCCTCTGGATAGCTATCCTAAATTGTGTTCGGTCTTCAGTCAGGCGGCTCATTGTTGACAGACTGGTACCCGTAGCTGCTGTTATTGTATCGAACCATCTCATTGCTGGCCTTCCTCTTTTGCGCTGACCTTCTATCTTGCCAAGCATGATGTCTTTCTCTAATGATCTCTCTCTTCGCATGATGTGTCCAAAGTATGAAAGTTGAAGTCTTGTCATCTGAGCTTCTAAAGAAAGCTTAGGTTTGATCTCCTCTAGTACCGACTGGTTTGTTCTTCGGGCAGTCCATGGTATACACAGTATTCGCCGCCAGCACCATAATTCAAAGGCATCAATTTTCTTCCTAGCTTTTTCACTGTCCTGCTTTCACATCCATATGATGTTATTGAAAATACCATGGCTTGAACAAGTCGAATCTTTATATGGAGAAAGGCATCTCTGCTCTTGAGGATCTTATCTAAGTCTTTCATAGCCATTCTGCCAAGAGCAATGCGTCGTTTGATTTCTTGACTGCTTGTTGCATCTTTATTGATAGTTGATCCAAGTAGGTTAAAGTTGTTCACAATTTCAATTTCTTCTCCTTCAACGATGAACCTGTTGATTATGCCAGTTGTCATGATCTTTGTCTTCTTTACATTAAGGTGCAGGCCCATTTTGAGACTATGTTCTTTGATTGTGAGAAGCAAATGTTTCAGATCATCTTCACTTTCAGCCAGTAATGTGGTATCATCAGCATAGCGAAGGTTGTTGATGAGTCTTCCACCAATCTTCACACCTCTGTGGTCTTCATACAATCCTGCTTCTCTGATGATTTGTTCTGCATATAAATTAAACAGGTAGGGGGAAGTATGCAGCCTTGTCTTACACCTTTGCTTATTTTAAACCATTCTGTTTCTCCTTGTTCCGTTCGAACTGCTGTTTCTTGATCAATGTAGATTGTGCAAGAATACGATCAGGTGTTCTGGTATACCCATGCTTCTTAACGTGGCCCAGAGTTTCTCATGGTTTACACAGTCAAAAGCCTTGCTACAGTCAATAAAGCACAAATAGATATCCTTTTGGTATTCTTTAGTCTTTTCAAGGATCCATCTCACATCCGCAATGATGTCTTGCGTTCCTCGCCCTTTCCTGAACCCTGCTTACACTTCAGGTAGTTCTTGTTCCAGGTATGGTTGTAGTCTCTTTTGAATAATCTTCAGTAGAATCTTGCTGGCATGTGGTATCAGAGCAATTGTGCGATAATTTCCACAGTCAGTTGGATCACCTTTCTTTAGTATTGGTATAAACACAGATCTTTTCCAGTCAGTTGGCCATGATGTTGTCTTCCATATTTCTTGGCAGAGCCTTGTAAGTACAGTAACAGCTGCATCAGAATGCTGTAATACTTCTATGGGAATGCAATCAATGCCTGGTGCTTTGTTCTTTGATAAGGCTTTCAATGCTGTTTTAACTTCTTTCATCACCAATGGTTCCTGATCATAAGGTACAGGCTGAAACGGCTGTTGGTCCACTTGATCTTTATTATATAAAAACTCTGTATATTCCTTCCACCTTTTCTTGATCTTCTCAGCATCATTCAACATAGAACCTTGAGCATCTTGTAACATTCCAATTCGAGGCTGGAACTTTTTATTTAACTCTCGTAGCTTTAGGAAAGCCGATCTTGTTCTTCCTCTAATAGTTTCTGCTTCTATTTCCTTGCATACATCGTTGTAGTACTTTTCCTTGTCCTGCACTGGATTATGTGGATAAAAATTATTAGAGCCCTGAACATATGGCTAACAAAACATAGGAGACATTTAAGACATCGGGATTTAAATGTCCCCTTGATATCTCACTACATTCAGCAGATATTTGAATATCTTTCATTGTGTATTAGAAGTTATGCCAAGAAATATTTGGGGGACGGGGATAATCTTGATAGACACCTCATACAGGAAGAACAATTTGGATCTTCCAGTTAACACAGTATCCCCCGATTCCTATGAAGAAAGGCTAAAAAGGTTAGGGCTCTTTAACCTGGAAAAGAGACGGCTGAGGGGAGATATGATAGAAGTCTATAAATTAATGAACGGAGTGGAACGGGTAAACGTAGATCGATTGTTTACCTTATCAGAATATAGAAAGACTAGGGGACATGCAATGAAGCTACAGGGTAAACTATTTAAGACTAATAAAAGAAAATATTTTTTCACTCAACGTGTAATCAAACTCTGGAATTTGTTACCGGAGGATGTAGTAAAGGCTGTTAGTGTAGCTGGGTTTAAAAAAGGTTTGGACAAGTTCCTGGAGGAAAGGTCCATAAACCATTATTAAGAAGTGACCGAAGATATGAATGCTTGACCCAGTACAAGCATTGTGGAACTTGTGTCTCTTGGGGAAACTGCTAGGTACATATGACCTAGATTGGCCACTGTTGGAAACAGAATACTGGGCTTGATGGACCTTGGTCTGACCCAGTATGGCATATCTTATGTTCTTATGATTCGGCCCCATAACTCCTCAACGTGCAACAGTCTTCACGGAAGACCACTTCTGTCGCCGATCCTATCCCATCTTCCTGGTTGTTTATCCCTTCGCTTGCTCTTTTTCCTCTTATCCTATCTTTGATAAACGATAGCTTGCCCTCAGGCATATTTCCCAGCCCTTGGAAGCATGCCAAGGTCTGGCCCATTCTTA
Organism: Ichthyophis bannanicus; assembly: GCA_033557465.1. NCBI lineage: Eukaryota > Metazoa > Chordata > Amphibia > Gymnophiona > Ichthyophiidae > Ichthyophis > Ichthyophis bannanicus. The sequence goes on from CM066049.1 coordinate 128,302,829, forward strand.
AAAACACTTCCTCAGATACATCAGTCCCTGCTAACTAACAGCCAGTCTCTACTTTACCTTTCCTATCAAAGCTCTTGGAAAAATTGTTTTTTGCCCAGCTTTCCTTGCATTTGGCTTCTATCAATGCTTTCCACCCTCGCCAATCTGGCTTCCTTTCAGGGCATAGTACAGAGACTATTCTGCTCACTTACCAGTGAACTTCATCAACATCATGACCGAGGTGACATCATGTGGTAGTATTTTTAGACTTATCTGCAGCTTTTGATTTGGTGGATCATCTTACTCTGCTTACTCGTCTCTGGGATTTTGGTCTTTGAAGTTCAGTTTTAGCTTGGTTTCAACTCATCTTTCTCAGCATACCTTTTCCATCACCATGGGTGGCACGCCCTCTCTTCCTCCCCTTCTTTGCGGTGTCCCTCAGGGTTCTGTGCTGGCCCCCTGCTTTTTAATGCCTTCCTGATTCCTTTACTTTTCATACATCATACAAATTCCGTCTCCCCCGATCTAGCATCTCTGAACAATTGTTTAGCTAGCATCTCTCAGTGGCTTGAGGCAAACTTTCTGCATTTGAATCCTGCAGGATCTGCTGCACTTTGGATCACCTTTGGCCGGCCTATTCCTAACTTTGGTTCTTTCTTTTTCGGACCGTCCTATTTCTCCTAGTTGATACTAAGTGTTATTTGGGTGTCATTCTGGATTTGTCGCTTTCTTTCCATGTCCACATTTCTTCAGTAATTCATCGTCCTTTTTACGCACTCAGTCAGATCTGCGGGCTTTGTCCTTTTCTTTCTTCCTTCTCCTTGGCTATCTTGTTACTCTTTCTTGTAATATCTAGATTAGATTAGTGCAATGTAATATACCTTGATCTTCCCCAAACCCAACTCCGTTGATTACAACTTACACAAAACAGAAAAATTAGACTTACCTGCTAATTGTTGTTCCTTAAGGAACTCCAGTCCAGTCCAACACCTCTGGGTAGGGTAATTCTTCCAGCAGCTTGGAGACTGAGCATGTCATCTTTTTGGTGACACTAGTGTACTTGTGCAGCTGGCAATGCCTACCAGCTCCAGTACCCATTGACGAAGACTCAGAGGAGCAACAAATAAGTAGTTAAACACACAACATTTCTATGCCTAAATAAACTAGTACCCCCTCCATCCCCTAGGAAGGATACCCTGTAACCCCCTCCAGGATGAGGAGGCCTACCTGTTGAGCGCCCAAGCAATCCCAACCAGTGGGGAGCAAGCAACAGACAGCTCTTCTGGTCCGCACACCCCTTAAATGCCGATTACACCCCACTCCTCAGCTCCTCCTGGCCACTTCCTCCACCAAGGGAACCAGCTGCAGGACCAGGGTGCACACAGATAATCACAGAAAGCACTCAGGGAGGGTTCTGGGACTGGACTGGAGTTCCTTAAGGAACAACAATTAGCAGGTAAGTCTAATTTCTCTTTCCTTCCAGTCCAGTCCCACACCTCTGGGATGTATCAGAGTAGTTAAACTAACGGGATGAATGCACACATCTGGCCTGAAGTACTGCCGATCCGAAAGGAGTGCCCCCGCTGCCTGGACACCCAAGCAATAATGCTTAGAGAAAGTATGCAGCAACGACCATGTTGCCACCCTACAGATCTCTACCAGTGGAACTAAACTAAACTCTGCCCACGAGGCTGCCTAAGCCCTCGTGGAATGCGTCCGCAACCACACCGGCACTGTTTTACACATCAAGATATACGCCAACGTGATTGCCTCCCTGATCCATCTGAAAATGGAGGCCTTAGCTAAAGCCTCACCTTTGCGTGGCCCACCAAACAGAACCAACAGACTGTCCAATCTCTGAAAGGACGAAGCCCTTTTCGCATAACTTCGCAGGGCTCTTTTAACATCCAGGCAGCACAGCTGTGAAGTGGCAGGGCCCACATCCATGCTCGCCAGAGTCCATAAGGAAAATGCCTGATTTACATGAAATGCTGACACCACCTTGGGCAAAAATGAAGGTAGAGGGTGCAGGACCACTTCTCCATGGAGAAGGAAAGGAATGGCTCCTTGCACGACAGGGTCTGAAGCTTTGAAATCCTGCATACTGAATAAAACACCACCAGGAATACCGTTTTCAGAGTCAAATCCTTCAGGGAAGCTCGACTCAATAGCTCAACACGTTCCCCAGACAGTGCTGTCAGCACCAGATTGAGATATCAAGGCAGTACCACCATCCTCGGAGGACAGAGGTGGGTCGCTGCCCTTAGAAATCTCAGCACGTCTGGGTGTGTACCCATTGGCACCCCGTGTACTTTCCCACGATAACAGGAAATTGCTGCCAGCTGCACCTGCAAGGAACTGGAAGCTAGGCCCTTTTCAAAACCGTACTGCAGGAACGCCAAGATGTCTGGGACAGAGGCAATGGAAGGGCGCGCCTGCCTCTCTCCATACCATGATTCAAAGATGGGCCATACGCGGATGCATGCCACGTTCGTAGACCTCCTCCGGGCCTGTGTCAAGGTTTCTATCACTGAGCCCGAATATCCTTTCTTCTTCAACCTCGCCCTTTCAAGAACCATGCCATAAGCAAGAATCAATCCACCTGGGGAATGCGAAGCAGCCCCTGCATCAAGAGGTCCTTCTGAACCGGAAGCCGCCATGGTCAATCCGCCAGTATCCGAAATCAGGTCGGCATACCAAGGGTGCCTCAGCCAGTCCGGTGCCACCAGAATTACTAATCCCCGGTGTGCCTCTATCCATTGCACTACCCAGCCAATGAGCGCCCACAGGGCAAAAACAGAGAAGACCCTCTTTGGGCCCCTGCTGAATTAGAGCATCCAGGCCCTCAGATTTATTTTTATTTATTTTATTGCTTTTATATACCGCGCTCTTTAAAATCAGTGCGGTTTAAAGACAACAGTTTTTATGCATAACAGGCTCACTGTTGTGCACTTACAATAAAACGGGGTGATACAACCTGGGATTCAACTGGGGGAACTATCTACAGATATCTACAATATTAACATGAGTTGTCTGTGGCTTACAATTACCTGGCCGGGTGTATGGTAGGTGAGGTTGAGTTACTGGGTTGAGAGTAGTGCAGGAGAAAGAGGTGGTGTTTTACTGACTTTCTGAATTGGGCAAGATCTGTGATCGCTCAGATGGTGGTTGGAAGTGCATTCCAGCAGCTGGGGGCATAGAATTTAAAGGCTCGATTCTTTGTTGCCTGGGTGCATTTTGTTATTTCATTGGGGGTCTGTAGGGTATTGGTGGCGAATGAACAGATATCCTCTCTCTTCTTCTGCTGAAAATCCAGCAGGCCTTGGCCGACTCGCACACTGCCATTAGGCCCATGACCCTGTGCCCCATCAGCGGACCACCTGCTCGAATATCCCCTGGTTCAGCTGCCGTTCTCCAGGGTCCATGTGCACTCGGCTGAGGTAGTCTGCAGTCACACTGTTGACTCCCGCTACATGGAATAATGCTTGGAGACGACTTGCTACCCCATCCAAACAGCCTTTCAGCCTCCTCCTCTTCCAGGGCTGCACTGCCCATGCCTCCTTGCCAGTTGATTTAAGCCCTCAGATTGTTAGGTCATGTTATAGAGGGTAAACATATAAATGTAAAATAAATAGAAAATCCCTCAAAATCAAAAACTTCGGCTATGATCTATTTCTATATTAGTAACTAACGATTTCTCAATTGTTTGAAAAACAGGTCTCAGACTTTAACTAGGCACTCTCCTGCAGACTGTGTCAATGGATGTGTGCCGTTTTTGCATCAATGACCTGTTTGCTCCCTTGATGTTGTTATAATCTAAGACAGGCAAGCTGACATTCCATGGTGTATATAAACAGATTTATTTTTCTTATCTTGTGAGTCCCCTTAGTTTCTTCAGGGGGTTAAGCTTGAAACCTGTGTTAAATCTCAGCATATCCTCCTTGAAAATGTTTGCGTCTCAAAACTGGCTCGATGATATTTTAAGACTTGATGCTTGGCATGTGAACTTGGAGCCAGTCGGCTTCCCCAAAAAACACCACGCAGTTGATGTAAGCCACCATGGTCACATTGTTCGAAGGGACTCTGACCGCCTTCTCTTGCAACCATGGATCAAAGATTTCTAGTGCCAAGTTCACCGCTTGCATCTCGAGCCTGTTGATCGACCACAGGGCCTCCTGCGGACTCCACTGTCCCTGAACAAAGTCTCCCTTGCAATGGGCTCTCCAACCTGACTTGCAACGGTCATAAGTGGAACCCACACCGGAGACTAGAATGGCATGCCCCCTTCTAGCCTCCCCAGATGCAGCCACTACCTGAGGGCTCTCCTGGTGCTCTGCGGGCAGGGGAGTACTTGGGGCAGGAGTTGACTCTGATGGGACCACCGACGGAGCAGAGCCCCCTGCAGCGGTCGCATGTGCGCCCTTGTCCATGGGACTAGCTCGAGAGTGGCTGCCATGGTTCTCAGAACCTGTAGATAATACCATGCCGACAGTCTCGCCATTTTCAGGAACTGCCATATCAACTGTCACTCATGCGCCGGCGATCCAGCAGGAAAACCCTGCCCATGTGGGTATCGAAGTATGCCTCCAAATACTTTAGCTCCTGGGCTGGCCGTAACTGACTCTTGGCCAGGTTGACATCCCCCGAACCAAGACTTTGAAGGAACTCCACCACCCGTGCTGTTGCTCTTATGCTGTCATCCCTGGGCTTCGCCCGGATCAGCCAATTGTCTATGTATGGGTGGGCGAGAACCCCTTCCTTGCGGAGAACTCCACCACCATGACCTTGGTGAAGGTATGGGGGGCGGTCACCAGATCGGAGGGCAACGCTCGAAACTAGAAATGGTTCCTTGGCACCGCAAAGCGGAGAAACTGCTGATGTTCTGGATGGGAATGTGCAGATATGCCTCCGTGAGATCGAGGGTCGTCAAGAACTCTCCGCTCCCTACCACCACTATTACTGATCTCAACATTTCCATATGGTAATGTGGTACCCTGAGACAGCGGTTCATGCCCTTGAGGTTGAGAATCAGGCGAAAGGAATCTTCCTTTTTGGGTACCACAAAATAAATGGAGTATCGACCAAAGCCATATTGGTCTCACTGAGACGAGTCATGTCTCTTCTACTGCCGCCGACACCGCTGCACCCACTTTGGCAATCGAAGGAGCTCTCGTTCTTGCTCCAGCAGCAGGTACAGGCACATCATGGATCACACACTTTAAAACCAGCTCCCTGGCAGATCCCACTCATCCTGGATCATCATACTACTCCCTGTGCCACATGGAGCAGCGGATCCCTCCAGTGCCTCTTCCTCTGCCGGGAGGTTAGCGGGCATATTCAGGCCCTTGAGGGACTCCAAGATGAGCACTGGCAGCTCCTCCCAGTGGAACACCCAAACAAACTCAAGCCTGATCCTCCTGTTCTGGGATCTCTCCTTCTTCCAACTCCTTCTGCAGATCCAGCTCTGTGTCGAGGTCTTCCCCATCCAGCCCCTTCAACAATGGTATTGCTGCCACTCCTCTGAGCCTCTAACCTGCTTAAGATGTCACTGCCCTTGACTCATGCTCTTTTGCGTCAGACGCCCTCTTATCCCTACGTTCAGGGGCTGAGGAGCCACTGCCAAGCCCTGCTGACATAGACAAAACGCCTTATGCAAAAGTATGACACTCCGGTGAGAACTCCCCCGAGAGCCCTATTGCTCCTTGGGCTTGAGGGGTGGATGGTCCGGGCATCGCGCAGGGACCAGGGGCCAGATCCATTGAAGGTAACACGGCACCCCCCACCTCTAGTCTCTTACGACCAGGAGGGACTCTCCTGCCTCGTCTCATTCTGCAGGCCCTGCTCCAATGACTTAGCCTCTTGCATACAGTCTAGGCAGACGCCTGCCTTAGAGATCGCTCCCCCGTTGGGTCCCACATATCTTGAGGATTTTTAGATTGAGCTGCCATGCTGTACCTCAAAGATATGAAATGGACCTCACACTGATCCAATCAGACTGACACTTTCTCCAATAAAAGTTTACATTTTTATTATAAGTAATACAAATGGCTATAAGGAATAAAACTTCCCTTACAAGCAATATCACAAATTTAGTAGGCAGAGAGTCTGGGCTAAGAGACAAGTGATGATCATGTCAGGTTACTCACTGATCATAGACCGATGGAAGGATTTCCTTTGTCTCCTATCTACTGACTGTCTCTGTCTTTCTAGTTATATAGATTTATTGTATGCAGGTACTTCCTGTTTTTCACAAAACAAAACTGTAGCTAAACAAGCTACTACAAACATATATGCAGCACTTTTTCCTGCTCATCTTTCATTTATTTCTGTGTCTGACTTTTTGCCTGACCCTTCTCAGGAAAAAGTCACAATATCTCCACAAACTATCATCACTTACATCACCTGACCAGGCACAACAGCTCTCTGAAATCTGCCCAGCAACAAGACAATGACACATTTAGTTAGGCTTTTGCTACAGATCTGCATCAAGTCATTGTGCATTAAGCACGTTTTGAGCTGTATAACACAAAGAATGCTTAAGGATGTGGCATTAAGTGAGGTTCACCTCCCCCCCCTTGATACCATCACATACCAGGCACTGCAATCTGGCCAGCATGGTGGGAAGGTTGCGGGTACTCCCCAAGAATGTCCTCAATCTGTACCCAGGTAGGTAGAAGGATCCCTAACACAGTACACCTTCATGGTCTCAGGCCCAGAGCACTACAGTACCTGAACTAAAACAAAATAAAATCAATTTACCGAAATCTAATTAACTGAAACTCAAATTGAATGGAAACTACAGATGGCCTCCTAGGAAGAAGCTGCTCTGTCCTGCTTTTTCTCCAGTGGTTGCCTCTCCTGGGCACCCAAAACACAGCAGGGGATAACACACACAGCTTGAAGAAGAAATTGAGTCTAAACACAGCAGGGGGAGTTTCCCATGCCGCTGCAGGCTCCCAAACTTAGGGGTTTCTGCTGTCATGCCCCTCCCCCGCCACTCCTACCTTGGAGCCCCTTTGCCACATGCTTTTCTACCCCTCGCGCTCAGCTTTCCTTCCCGACTTCAGTGCTGGGGAGGCTGACTCGGGGATGCCAGCCTTTACTCCTGTCAATCAACTGCTGCCCCTGTGACAGCTCTTCACCCGATAACAGGTTCGGGTGCTGCCAGAAGTCTCGGATTGAGGAAGGCCCCCAAAGAACTCCCCCCCCCCACCGAAATTTATTTATTTATTTTATTTATTTACAGTTTCTTTTATACCGCGCTATTTGACATCAGTGCGGTTTACAATGAACAGAAACTACACGTCACAAAAATTGATCAGTGCTTACAATGAACAGGACAATGAACTGGGTATACATTAAACATTAAAATCCTGAGGGGAGGAGAAGAAATATCCTCCCCTCAGTCCTGTTGTCCCCTGGGTTCTTTCTGATCGGTCTGATTTTTTTTTTCTGCCTTTAAAAACAAAGAAACCTGCATCTGAACAGGGGAAATAAAAAGGAAACTAACTAAACCTATATCTCCTTAGTTGTCCCTTCAGTGAGTCCTGCATCCTGGCTCACTACCTCCTCCAGCTGCTTGGAGGCTGAGCATACTGGGGTTGGCAGGCAGTGCCAGCAGCATAAGTACACTAGTGTCATCAAAAAGATGACATGCTCAGTTTCCAACCTGCTGGAAGAGGTAGACTACCCAAGAGGTGCGGGGCTGGACTGGAGGGACGATAAGGAAACAGCTGTTTGTATCCTTTCACATGCATCTCAGTTTGAAAACATTACTGCCTTATTGATCCGTCACCATTGGCTTCCAATTGCATATTGTTTACAGTTCAAAATCTTGACCATAGTCCATTGCACTCTACATTCTGGTACTTCCCACTACTTGTCTGACTGGCTTCTTCCTCATTCAACCCATCACCTTCTGAGGGACATTCATGCCAACAGACTTCACCTTCCATCTGTAAATCAAGCTCATCTAGTGTCCACCCGATCTACTGCATTTTACTTCCTGGTCCCAGCTTCATGGAAGATGCTACCCCAGACTCTACATTTAGAACCATCTCTTATAAAGTTTCAGAGCCGGTTGAAAACTTACCTATTTAACCAAGCATACAACCTACCAGCTCCTTGAAAGATTTCTTTTTTAAACCGTTTTTCCTGTCCATCTCCTTTTCTTATTCTGTCTAAGTTCTGTATGAATGAGTTCCTATCCTGTTTTTACCATTGTGGTTCCTTTTTCATTTTCAGTTTTTAATCTGTTTTAATTTGTACACCGCTCTGCTGTGTATTTATTGAAGGGTGGTTAATCAAATCAAATAAACCACAAGGCTTAATAAAGAAATTGACTGGAATTTTTCAAATGAGATAATATACTTAGATATTATCCCTTTAAAAGATCACACATTCAATAATGCAGTGGGTTGTTACTTTGACAGTTGTGTGGATATAAAGAATGCTGTGAAGTAAGATCTTTAATGGTGCTGAAACATGATGGTTCATTTGAAGTAATAAAAATCTGCAAATAATCACAATTTTTTTTTTTACTTTACAAAATTCTGGATTTTACTTGCAAAAATATTGAGAGAGAAAGCCCCTGATTTCAGACAGTCAATGCTGAAACACCTAATGGGTTCTTTGCTAATGTCTTGAAGTAAGTAAGTTGAGGATATCTGAACACATTTTGGGGCACTGCACAATGGGCACCTTTTGGTCTTTGGCATAATAAGGCTGTTGGGCTTAAAAATGGTTGTTTGAAAAATGTTTATAAGCATTTATGTGCCAGTTTTTCATGCATCTAAACCATTCTTATATAGCATTATCATCTAAAATATCATAATAAACTCAATGATCAATAAACAATTTCTTAGAAAATGTTATATTAGTGGAGAGTTTGTTTTTCTACTTTTTCGAATGAGTTGTAACAGAACAGAAGCAGCAGACCACCTACATTCACCCCTCTCAAAAATGTGTCGAGGTTTTGGCTATCTCCATCTGGAAAGATGCCTTGTTTTCTATAAAGGTGTGGCAAGCAATCACTTCAAACAAATGTGCTCATCATAGTGAGCGAAGGCTACAGCATCAATTTCAACCTTACACCTCCAAGCATGAACTTAGAGTTGACTCTGCAACTTCCCTTTATGCACATTGACATATTAGAGAAGAGTCTTCAATCTGTCCTCAAAGCAACTGAAGAAACACTGCTACAACAGAAAGGCTAAGAGTTCTACTTCCAGTACTTCCTCATACTCAAAGTCAGAAGGCCTTTAACCCATTTTGGATCTGATAAAGCTCAACCAACAACATAAAAATTAGAAGTTAAAGATGATCTTGGCTCACCTACCTCAATCTAGAGGACACAAACTTCACATTCCCATAACCCTATCTCATTGAAAATTTCTCAGATTCATCTTCATATATCATCATTTTCAGTACTATGTGCTACCCTTTTGGGCTTCCTTCAGCACCCAGGGTTTGGAGAATAAGTCTCTCCATCTTCCACACCTCAATTGCAGGCTTGTATCAGTCCACTCAATGCAGGTGCCTATGAGAAGAAACTACTACTAATCCCCTCACAAATCATACAATGCAAAAGTGCATGTATAGACATACAGCACCTGTCAGGACATCATCAGAACCTAATGCCTTCGCCTCATCAGCCAGTACCAGCGCATATACTTTCCTTCAGCTCGATCACCATCTAAGTGGCTCCCCTTGCAAAGTTACACGAGACCAATGCAATAACACCTCAAATTCAATTGAAACCTATACCCCCACAGCCCTTCTTGAAAAATCACAAAGCCTAGTTACTCACCTGTAACAGGAGTTCTCTAGAGACAGCAGGAATGGGTGATTTCGGCACCGATGGAGCCCACGCAGAGCATTTCCCCAGCTTTCAAAGAAAGCCTTTGGGAATGCTACCACGCATGGGTGGTCCCCTTCCTGCCCAAGGATGCCATCTTGCTCAGTCAGACGACACAGCTTAGGCAAAGGACAAAAAAGTAAAGGAGGCAACTCCAAGGGGAGGTGGGAGGGTTGTGAGGACCAATTCCTGCTGTCCCTGGAGAACATCTGTTACAGGTAACTACGCTTTTCCAGGAACAAACAGGAAGTCGGTCCTCACATATGAGACTCCCTAGCTCCAGGAGCAACGGCCCAAGATAGGTCGTGAGTTGCAGTAGGTGAGTCCCTACCAAGAGACTCTGCAGACTCAAGTGTCCAGCATCACCATAACTCCGGTAGCCTGAACACTAAAGGGCTGGAGGGCAGGAGGTTGCCTATATACCGAGAATGCTTATGATCACTGCCTGGCCACTCAAGGCAGTAGTGGGCTGTGAACATATGGACTGACGACCATGTGGCAGCCTTACAGATTTCTCGCACCAGCCATAGCCCTCACACGATGAGCAGTGATCCAGTGCTCCAGAGAGAGGCCAGCTCGCTCATAAGTGAGGGCAATACAGTCTGCCACCCAGGTGGACAGCATTACCCTGGTCACAGGTAGCCCCGGTCTGCTGGGGTCATAGGAGATGAGAAGCTTTTTGATGGGCCTTTGTAAATAAAAGGACAGGGCCCTCTTGCAATCCAAGGTATGCAAGATGACCTTCTCCCTGCTGGTGTGTGGCTGTGGGGAGAAGGGGGAGAGAACTATCTCCTGGTTGAGGTGAAAAGCGGACACCATCTTTGGGAGGAATTTGGGGTGTGTGCAAAGCACCACCCTGTTCGTATAGAACCTGGTATAGGGCAAGTCCGCCACCAGACCTGCAGCTCGCTTACTCTGCGAGCAGACATCAATGCCACCAAGGTGGCCTCCTTCCAGGAGAGGTGTCTCAGAAGGCAGGTGGTCAAAAGCTCAAACGGCGGCCTAGTGAGCTGGGAGAGCACCATATTGAGGTCCCAGTCAGCCGCCAGAGGGTGGAGAGGGGGCTTGGATAATAGGAGGAATCTAGAGGACCAAAGGCTGTCCTGAGAGGGGCTTCCCCTCTATAGAGTGATGGTTAGCCACTATGGTGCTGAGATGCACCCTCACTGAGTTAGATGTCAAGCCCAAGTGAGAGAGGTGCAGCAAGTACTGCAGCACAAGCTCTACCTCACAGGAGAACAGGTTCTCATTCCTCTCTGCACACCAAACGGAGAACCGCCTCCACTTGAAGGCGTAAGTCTTCTGGTGGATGGCTTCCGTTAGGCCAGGAAGATTTCCTTGACCTCACCTGGAAGGTTGAAAGGGGCCAGTGCTACCCTTTCAGCAGCCACGCTGTCAGTGTTAGGGACCCCAGGTTGGGGTGTAGTAGGGAGCCTCCCTCCTGGGACAGGAGGTCCAGGTCCCGGCCCAGTGGTACTGGGGTTGCCACCGACAGGGAGAGCAGCAGAGGGAACCAGGGCTGCCTCGGCCACCTGGGCATAATCAGGATTACCGAGGCGTGCTCGCTCTGGATCTTGAAAAGGCACTTGGCTATCAGAGGTGTCATGGGAATGCATAAAGCAGGCCCTGTGACCAAGAGATCAGGAAGGCATCCGCTGCCACACTCCTGCGGTGTGGCTGAGGAGAGAAGAATTTGGGGAGCTGTGAGTTGTCCAAAAAGGCAAACAGGTCCAGCCAGGTCTTCCCCAGAGGCAGAAAAGCCTCCAGGTCACTTATGGGTCCAGGCACCACTCGTGAGTCTGAAGGACCTGGCTGAGGCTGTCCGCCAGGCAGTTATCCTGGCCCGGTAAGTACACCACCCACAGGAGGATATGCTTGCGCACTGCAAAGGAGTGGAGGGCCACTGCCTCCTGACAGAGGGCGTATGCCCGTACCCCCCTGCTTGTTCACACAGAACATGGTAACTTGATTGTCTGTCTGTATGAGGACCGGGAGATCACTCAGGAGGTGGTAGAAGGCCTGAAGGGATGATGGCCCTGAGCTCGAGAAGACTGATTTGCAGGATTCCTCTGGGGACCAGGTGCCCTGGGTGCACTGGCCCTCACAATATGCGCCCCAGCCTACAAAGGAAGCATCTGTCGTCAGGACCCTCTGAGGGGTCGGTGCCTGGAAGGGCATCCCTGCCCTGAGGTGATGTACCGACTGCCACCAGGTGAGGGAGGCCGCCAGCTGGTGGGTGACCGTTACTCTGTCCCTCAGCCTGCCCATTGCCTGCGTCCACTGGGCACAGAGACACCATTAAGCTGCCTGCATATGCAGGCAGGCCAGAGGCGTAACATGAACTGCATCAGGCGGTGGGCTTTCTCCACAGGGAGGAAGGTCTTGACCTATAGTGTGTCCAGCTGGGCCCCTATGAATTCCAAGTCTTGGGCAGGAGAGAGGCTGGACTAGGCGTAGTTGATGATGATGCGGATAGTGAGCTCTGTGACCCGGCTGGCCTCAAGAGGTGTACTGCCTCTGATCAGCCAGTCATGTAGGTAAGAGAAGATGTGGGCCCCTTGGAGGCACACATGGGCGGCTATGACCACCAGGGCATTTTGTGAAGACTCTTGGAGAGGAGACAAGGCCCGAACAGCAGCACCCTGTACTAGTAGTGCTGCCCCCCCACCACCACGAATCTCAGGTAATGCCTGTGGGGAGGATGGATCAGGATGTGGGTGTAAGCATCCTTGAGATGCAAGGAGCAGAGCCAGTCTCCCTGGCAGAAGTAGGGCAGCAGTGTCCCAAGAGAGAGCATCTTGAACTCCCCCCTCACCAGGGACTTGTTCAAGTTGCGCAGTTCGAGGATAGGCCGGAGACCCCCTGTTCTTTTTGGGATAAGGAAATACTTTGAATAGAACCCCTTCCCCCAGAGATGATGGGGTACCAGTTCCACCACCCTGTCCCTGAACAAGCTTATGAGTTCTGTGGCGAGCAAGGCCTGGTGGAGGAAAGTGTGGCGGCTCTCCTGGGAGGAAGTCTGGAGGGTTTTGCTGCAGATGAAGGGAATACCCCTTCTGTACCACCCACAGAATCCACTGGTCTGTGGGGATGCTGGCCCATTTGCGGGCAAGAGAGGCCAGTCGACTCCCTGTGGGCCTCCTGGGGGAGGGGAGGCCCAGCACAGGGAGTCAAAAGCTATCCCCTGGTTGGGTGGGAGTTGGTGTCTGGGGCTTGGGAGCCTTGGGCTTCCTAGGTCCGTGTCCCTGGCCTCTTGGCTGCAAGGCCTGGTGAGGCTGCCCCGAGTAAGGTTGGTAGTGGCCAACCTGGGAGTAGCCCTTTTTCCTTGGGAAGAAGGGTCCCCCCCCCCCCCCCCCAAGGATTTTTTCCTTGGGAGAACAGAGGTCTTTTTGGATAGCCTCTGCCGGTTCATTACCTTGGCCTCAATCTCTGCAGCCTTATCAGACATCGGTTTCCTGAATAGGTTCTCAGCATTGCAGGGGACATCCAGGAGATTTTCCTGTACTCAGTGCTCCAGGTCAGAGGTCTGTAGCCATGCCTGGCGCCTGGTGCCGATGCCGGCAGCTGCAACCCTGGCCACAGACTCGAACCCATTCTAGGTGGCCCAAGACAGAAATCTGGAACAGTCCAGGATGCCTGCTGCTAGGGACTGGAACCTTTGCAGAGGATCCCCGGCAAGGCCTGCCGAGAACCCCAAAAGTTCCTGTATCGAGCACTTAAGGTACATTCCAATGTACAATTCGTATGAATGTATTCGGCACCTGAGCATGGCGCCCTGGTAGCACTTTGTGCTCCAAGGTGTTGAGGGCCCGGGCTTTCCTGCCAGGGGGAACTGAAGAGTAGATCTTTTGATCCTTCAGTTTTTGCATGGAGGACTCAACCACCATCAAGTTGTGGGGGAGTTGTGGCTTATGGAACCCGGGGCCCTTCCAGACGCAATAGATGGCATCCAGGCGCCAACTGACCACCGGCATTGAGGCCAGGGACTCCCACATCCGGAGAAGCAATCTCTCGAGGATGCATGGAACAGGCTCCATAAGAGCCTCCTTGGGAGGTGACTCATATTGGTGGATCTCGAGCTCCTTGGTGTGTGGGTCCTCCTCAGACTCAGTCTGGATCAAAAGAGCCCGGGACATGTCACAAACGAAGTCATGAAAGGCCATGTCCTCAGGCGGGGAGTGGCGCTAAGGCTCTGGGGGAGCTGGATCGGAGATGTCCTCAAAGTCTCCCAGTCGGAGCCCGAAGGCATTGAGGAGTCAGCACCGGGGGCGGTTCCAAGGAACCGGCCTGGCCCAGCCCCCCTCCCCCCCCGAGGAACCAGCGAGTCCGGTCTGAAGCACCACCGACCCAAAGTGCGTGTCCCTCACTGCTTGCACATCCAAATAATGCTTTATAAAAGTATGTAAGGATGACCAGGTTGCTGCCTTACAGATGTCCGCTGGTGGTACCATGCTGGATTCCGCCCATGAAGCTGCTTGCGTGCAGGTCGAGTGTGCTGTCAGCCCTCTGGGCAACTCCATGTGACGCAACAGGTAAGCCGAGGCAATGGCTTCCTTCACCCAATGCGCAATTGATGCTTTTGAGGTTGCCTTCCCTCTGCGCTGGTCTCCGAACACCACGAAGAGATGATCCAGCTTGCAAAATGGCGCCGTCTGCTTCAGATAACGCTGCAAAATTTGCCTAAAATTCAGGAGACATAGAAGAGGATCCTCTGCCACCAGAAACACTGGCAGCATGACTGGTTGATTGAGATGACAGACTGACACCACCTTAGGAAGAAAAGAGGGCACTGGCCTCAGCACTACTTTCTCCCTGAAAAGGCACAGAAATAGAGCGCGACACGACAGCACTTGCAACTCTGCAATTCTCCTGGCAGAACAGACGGCTACAAATCAGTGCTAGCCTGAGTGGCTCAAAAGGCTCCTCCATTAGAACCTACTGTACAATACAAGGTTATGGTCCCAGGGAGGAACCAACATCCGAAGCAGGAGGCAAACGTGCTTCACCCTCAAAAAACGAGCAACATCCAGATGAGTCACTAGGGAAACGCCAGATCCCTTGGGCTACCTAGGCTTCGCAATGCGCCCCCCAGCTGATAAAAACTGTCATTTGTCATTAACAGAACCCACTGCGGGGTCTCTAGGGGCATTCCTGCCAAGAACTTGTTCGGACACAATCACCACAAGAGCAACGCCCAAATCAGCGCAGACAGAGCAACGACAGACAGCTCGTGATATTGAGCTAACCACCTCCGCAACAACGCCCCGCTGCAACGGCCTCATGTTCACGTGCACCCAAGGCACCAACTAGATCGATGCTACCATCAACCCCAGCACCTGTAAATAATGCCACACCGATGGCGCCACCATGTGGAAAAACTGCCGGACTTGATTCTGTAGAGAGACTATCCTCTCCAGTGACAGACAAACTTTGCCTATGTTTGTTTGGAACCTGACCCCCAGAAACACCAAATCCTGAGAAGGCTGGAGACAGCTCTTCAACACATTTATAACCCAGCCTAGACTTTCCAGAAAGGTGATCACATACTCCGTGTCTCACAAGCTTTCTTCACAGGGCTTCGCCTGTTTCAGCTAATTGTCCAGGTATGCACAAGAATTCCTTCCTGCTGGAGACCCACAGCCACCACCACCATCACCTTGGTGAACGGCCTGGCGACCGCACCACATACAAATGGCAAGGCCTGAAACTGGAAGTGATGGCACCGCAAAACATAAGAATTGCTGATGTTCTTGCTGAATGGGAATGTACAAATAGGCCTTTGTGAGATCCCTCAATCTCAAGAATTCTCCTTCTCTGACCGCCACAATGACAAAATGGAGGATCTCCATATGGAAGCGGGGTATCTTTAGACACCGATTTACATGCTTGAGATCCAATATGGGTTGGAAGGAGCCTTCTTTTTTGGGAACTACGAAATATATGGAGTATCGACCATAACCTCGCTGGTCTTTCAGAACCTCCACCACTGCCTACAACTCAAGGAGGCACCGCAGAGTGTCCTGCATGGTCCTGAATTTGAGGGGTCTTGCAAGGATATCTGACAAAGGTGTCCTGAAGGGGCCAAGCAAATTCTAGAGCATAGCCCACTCAGATGATCTTGAATACCCACTGGTTGGTAGTGATCTTGGTCCAGGCGGTGTAAAAGTCCAACAGCCGACACCCCTTGGACCACCCTGGCATCATTGTGTCGTCTTGGTAGTTAAGGCCGCAGAGGAATAGAAACCCCTGCCTGCTCCTCGAAAACCTCAAAAGGAAACCATTTTCTCTGGTAGTGCGCAAACCAGACCGCCTGAAATCCTAGGAATGGCCCCTCCCCAGAGCTGTGGACGCACTGGCTTTTGCTTATCCTCCAGGAGCTGGCCACCCCTGGATTCTCCAAGATCCTTCACCAACTTATCCAGATCCTCTCCAAACAAACTTTCCCCTGAAGGGAAGCTTGCACAAACGTGTCTTTTAGGAGACATCTGCCAACCAGTTTCATAACCAGAGGTATGAGAATAGGGCTACCGCTGAGGCCATACCCTTCGACAGGCCCCTAATGAGATTGTAAAAGGCATCTGCCAAGTATGCTGCTCTGGACTCCAACTTTGCTGCTTCTGGAAGCAACAGCTGGGAGTCTCCCACACTATCCAACACTGCTTGCACTCAGCATAAACAAGCTTGGGCCACAAATGCCCCGCAGACTGATACCTGCAAAGACAAAGCATTAATATCAAACACCTGTTTGAGAAGGGTTTCCAGCTTCTTGTCCTGCACATCCCTCAGAGCTGATCCCCACTCCACAGGAATGGTGGTCTTTGTGACAGCCGAAACTGCTACATCCACCCTCGCAGAGCGGAAAAGCTTATCAATCCGGGATGGGATACAACTGGGTCAGAACCCATGAACCTTTCAGGTCCATCTCTGTAATATCCACTCGTCTTGAATCATTTGCTTGACTACTCAACGCAGTAGGAAACTCGCCTATGTCTTTCTAACCACCTGAAACAAGGGATCCTCCAATGGTTTGTCTTTGGTCGGGGTGCTCACCCTCATGGTTAAGGGCATTTGAAGAGTGTGCAACTAGCACCCCCCAGCTCCTCCCTGCAAAAAACACGTACGATGTGGGACTCCTCCACTTGAGGAATGTCCGCTCTCGAGCTCCCCAGGCTCCACAGACTGGTCAGACGTCACACGCTCCCAGGGGTCACTCTCCATTCCTCATCTGCTAGAGCTTGGTTCCCCCTCTGCAATCGTTGCAGAGAGGGATTCCACCAAAACTTGCTTTCTAACTTGCTCCTGGAAGCCCCCCGGACTATC
The DNA here is from genome assembly GCA_033557465.1 of Ichthyophis bannanicus. Lineage (NCBI taxonomy): Eukaryota > Metazoa > Chordata > Amphibia > Gymnophiona > Ichthyophiidae > Ichthyophis > Ichthyophis bannanicus. The sequence continues at coordinate 128,319,984 of CM066049.1, forward strand.
CTCCCCCTGTTGCTTCAGGCAAAAAGCCTTGTGCATAAGGGCAAACTCAGGTGAAAAACTCCCTGGGAGCATGTCAACCACTGAGTTTTCGGAAGTGGAGGGTTTGGGGGGTCCAGATGTCTTCCCCCTAGACTTTTATGCCGGCAAAGCAGAGCTATTCGTATCACCATGACTCAGAGTGGCTGCTCCCCCAGTTGCAGGGAAAGGGTCAGAGGTCCCCCCTCAGGGCTATTCAAAGCTTGGTCCGCCTGTTCCTCCAGCAGGCCCTCTTCCATGGACCTTGACTCTGCCCTGCAGCCCCAGCAGAAGCCTGCCACTGAGAAAGCACCCCTATGGAAGCCACAAAGTAAGCAGGTGGGTTTAGGGGGGGGGGAGGGGGTCACCTAGGGAAGAACAACCCAAACTATGGTTACACGATGCAAGGTTCCACATTAGGAACTACCACCCAGGAAAAAGATTTAGGCGTCATTGTGGATACCATGTTAAAACCCTCGGCCCAGTGTGCAGCAGCGGCCAAGAGAGCAAATAGAATGCTAGGTATGATAAGGAAAGGAATGGAAAATAAAACAAAAGATATTATAATGCCTCTATATCGTTCCATGGTGAGACCGCACCTTGAATATTGTGTGCAATTCTGGTCGCCGTATCTTAAAAAGGATATAGCGATTTTAGAAAAGGTTCAGAGAAGAGCCACCAAAATGGTAAAGGGGATGGAAGGATACTCCTATGAAGAAAGGCTAAAAAGATTAGGGCTCTTTAACCTGGAAAAGAGACGGCTGAGGGGAGATATGATAGAAGTCTATAAATTAATGAACGGAGTGGAACGGGTAAACGTAGATCGATTGTTCACCTTATCAGAATATAGAAAGACTAGGGGACATGCAATAAAGCTACAGGGTAAACTATTTAAGACTAATAAAAGAAAATATTTTTTCACTCAACGTGAAATCAAACTCTGGAATTTGTTACCGGAGGATGTAGTAAAGGCTGTTAGTGTAGCTGGGTTTAAAAAAGGTTTGGACAAGTTCCTGGAGGAAAGGTCCATAAACCATTATTAAGAAGGGACCCAGGATATCAATGCTTGAACCAATACTAGCATTGTGGAACCTGTGTCCCTTGGGGAAACTGCTAGGTACATATGACCTAGATTGGCCACTGTTGGAAACAGAATACTGGGCTTGATGGACCTTGGTCTGACCCAGTATGGCATATCTTATGTTCTTATGTCATCCTAGCAGAAACCCCAGCTGCTGTGCTTCCCTCTCCCCCCCCCCCCCCCTAATCTGGTATTATGGCCAAACCCCTGTGGCCTGAAACCAGCCTTAATTATGTTCCAATGCTCCTTTTCAGCTTAATTTCTTTTTTCCTGCTGCTGCTAAAATGTAATATCAGTTCATAGGCAACCCTGCCTTAACTAAGAAAAACATGATGAAAGGGCTTGCAGAAAATAATAAAATGCGATGGAAGGCAAATCGGAGCGTCCACACCTCCCCAGAGTCCTCCTTCCACATGGCAAGAAAGGAGAACCCATCCTCAGCTGCGCCGTCCCTGTCAGCTCCTGCGGCCCCCAAGCCATTCACCGGGATACTGCCGTTTCCTTCTGCTGCCTGAGCAGACAAAGTCTTCTATTCGCAGAAACAATCTGGTGTAGAGAGCCTCCCGAATCACCGCTCAGCTGGCAGCGCCAGAGTATCTATGCATGCCAATTCTTACGAGGCTGTGCGTTTGTCAGCGGCTTCACACCCACAGAGTTCAGAAGCCACTGAGATCCTGGAACTCAATGCACTGCAATTTGTCCCCCAAAACAGGGTTTAACTGCCTGTTTCATGGAGATTGCCACTGGCTTTAGCACTTTTTTTCCCTAAACAATGAACTTTATTGTACAGCCAATTCACCTGTCAACTCCTTTACCAGCACTCCGCAAATTTGTCCTCGTGTCTTTTTTTTTTTTTTTTTAACCTGACAATCTCTTAGTTATCCTTTCAGTGAGTCCTGTCCTGGGATCATGTCTCAGCAGCTGTTTGGACACAGATACTGGAGGCTGGTGTGTGGTGCCAGCTATTTATCTAGGGTGATGTCAGAAATTGTGACATGCTCAGTCTCCAAGCTGCTGGTGAGGGCTGGACTGGAGGAAGGATAAGGAAGTACCACTCTGTTGTGATGAAATTTAGTGTAAGGTGGATGAACTATTAGGGCCTGAAGCCTATTCACCCTCCGCACTGAAGTGATCTCCACCAGAAATAGTACCTTCCCGATCAAGAATTTCAGAGGACACGTACTGAGTTTTCATCAGCTGTGCAAGAACCACACTGAGGTTCCAAAACACTGCAAGCAGCTTATAAGGTGGTTTTAAAAGAAAATGTCATGCAAGGGCTGTACAGAGATGGGTTTACCCTTTACACCATGGTGATAAGCTCCAATCTCAATGAGGTGTATCTTACAGAATTAGGCTTGAGTCCAGACTCAGAGATGCAGAAGGTATTCAAGCAGTGTTTGTGTGGGACAGGCGAAAGGATCTGCAAACCTCTTATATTTGAAAGAATAAGATTCTTGTTGAGGCCCTCCTAGAGGCCAAAGGGTATTAGTGACACTATCTGGCAGACAGAGTGGATAGGGTTAGCCTCTGAACATTCAAGCTGTGAGGACCAGGAACTTAGAAACAGAAACATGATGACAGAAAAAGACCACATGGCCTATCTAGTCTGTCCTTCCATATCAACAACTACAACAGTCCACTTTTTACCTTTAGAGATCCTCTGTGTTGGTCCCATGCTTTTTTGAATTCAGTTACTGTCCTCATCTCTACCACCTCCACTGGGAGACTATTCCATGGATCCACTACTCTTTCCGTAAAGAAATATTTCGGCATATCACTCCTGAATCTATCTCCCTTCACCCTCATCCCATGTCCCCTCGTAGCAGAACTTGCTTTCAATTGAAAGAGGCTCTCTCCCTGAACATTTATGCCACGGAGGTATTTAAACATCTCAATCATATCACCTCTATCCCGCCTTTTCTCTAAGGTGTACATATTACGATCCTTAAGTCTGTCCTCATATGCTTTATAATGAAGACCACTAATCATTTTAGTAGCCACCCTCTGCACCAACTCCATCCTGTTCACATCCTTTTGAAGGTGCGGTCTCCAGAATTGCACACTATACTCCAAATGAGGTCGCACCAAAAACTTATACAGAGGCATTATCACCTCCTTTTTTCTGCTAGCCATTCCTCTCCGTATGCACCCAAGCATCCTTCTAGCTTTTGCCGTCGCCTTTTCTACCTGTTTAGCTACTTTAAGATCATCAGACACAACCACGCCTAGGTCCTGCTCTTCTTTAGTGGACAAAAGTACTTCACCTCCTATAATGTATTGCTCCCTTGGATTGCTGCAGCCCAAATGCATGACCTTACATTTTTTAACATTAAATCCCAGCTGCCAAATTCTAGACCATTCTTCAAGCTTAGCTAGATCCCTCCTCATGTTATCTACACCTTCCTGGGTGTCTACTCTATTGCAGATTTTGGTATCATCTGCAAAGAGGCAAACCTTACCCGACAGCCCTTCCGCTATATCACTAACAAAGATGTTAAAAATAATCCATGGACCTTGCTGGGATTTAACATTACTTCACTCTCCTGTGATATCAGATCTGGTGTTTGCCCAAGCTGAAATGGAGAGTTCAAGAGCAGAGGGAACCGTGGTTGTCTGGGCCAATAAGCTGAGATAAGAATCATCACATCCCTTTCTGTTTTGAGCTTCAGGAGGGTCTTTGCAATGAAAGGTACTGGAGAATATGCATACAGAAGACCCTCTCCAATTGAGAAGGAACACATTAGAGGCTAGTTTGTTGTGTGACCCCATTCTAGAGCAGAACTGACACACCTGTGAATTTTGAGGAATAGTGAAAAGATTTAGAAAGGGAGTGCTCCATTCCCAAAAGATGTGCTGTGCTACATCCCTATCCAGGGCCCATGCATGAGCCTGGAGAATTTGGTTCAGTCTGTCTGCCAATGCATTCTGTTTACTAGGCAGATAATTGGCTCTAAATTCCATCCCATAAGAGATGGAGAAATTCCGCAATCTGACTGTTTCCCAACACAGGAAGTATGATCCTGTTCCTCCATGCTTGTTGATGTAAAACAGCCACCTGATTGCTGGTTTGAACCAGAACAATTTGGTTGGTTAACCAGTCTTTGAAAATTCTTAGACCGTTTGTTATTGCTCTTATTTCAAAAAGCCGATTTGAAGGACCTTCTTGGAGGGACCAATAACCCTGAGTGTGGAATCCATTGAGGTGAGCTCCAGAGTCCAGTTTGGACGCATCTGTTGTCAGTAACTTTTGTGGGACAGGAATTTGAAAGGAAAGACCTTTGGCCAATTTGTTGCGACTTGTAGTGACTGACAGAACGTAGCTTATGATTACTGGGTACTCAGGGCCCATTTAGCTTGTCTGGTATTGAGACATGCTAAGGGTATTACATGTACTGTTGAGGCCATGGCACAGTAAAGTTAACATGACAAGCTGATAGTGCAGGAGACTCAAATGTCTCAGAAGGTATCACTGTCAGTCTGTATAATCTGTTGTACAGGAGAAAAGCTCTCACCTGAGTCGTGTCAAGCAGACCTCTGATGAATTCCAATTGTTGGATGGGAGAGGTGGGATTTGGTATGATTTACTATGAACCCTAGTAGTTCTAGCAACCGAATCGCTATTCTTGTTGATTCCAAAATAACCTCTGGAGTTTTGCTCTTGAGAGACAAATCACTCAAGCAGGAGAAATGTGCACTCCCAGCAGGAGCAGGAACGCAGCTACCATAGCTAGGCATTTGGTAAAAACTCATGGGGCCGACGACAGGCCAAAAGGGAGAACATGATACTGGAAGTGTAGCTTTCCTACTACAAATCTGAGATTGACTGGGATGTCTCTGTATGCAGATATGCGTCCTTTGGATCCAGAGAGCATAACCAAACTCCTTTCTGAAGATAAGGGAGCAGGGTGCCTACCAAAATCATTCTGAACTTTTCTTTGACCAGATATTTGTTCAGATCTCTTACGCCTAGGATGGGACAGTATCACTCAGTTTTCTTGGTGGCCAGAAATACCTTGAATAAAATCTCCACCATTATTGCCCTGGTGCAATGTGTTCAATTACTAGATCTTTCTGCTACTATTGAATATTTGTATAGCGCTACAAGATACACGCAGCATTCAACAGACACATATAAAAGATGGTCCCTGCTCAGCAGAGCTTAAAATCTAGTCAACAGACAACACAGTAGCTGTAGACACAGGATATATCTAAGGTGAATGATAAGGAAACATGAAGGAGATCAGGGCAGCAAAGAGGTGAGTTTTCAACCTGGATTTGAAAAGGGTCAGAGAAGGTGCCTGACGTACACTCAGGTAGTTTGTTCCAAGCATAAGGAGCAGCAAGGTGAAAGGAGCGAAGTCTGGAGTTAGTAACAGAAGAGAAGGGTACAGATAGAAGCGATCTGCCAGAAGAGCAGAGTTCTCGAGGAGGGGTGTAAGGAGAGATGAGAGAGGAAAGGTAGTGAGAAGCTACAGAGTGAATGCACTTATAGGTAAGCAGGAGAAGTTTGAACTGGATGTGGAAACAGATAGGCAGCCAATGAAGTAACTTGAGAAGAGGGGTAATATGAGCATGACGAGGATGGCAGAAAGCATAGTTACTCACCTGTAACAGGTGATCTCCAGGAACAGCAGGAATTTAGTCTTCACATATGGGTGACATCTGTACCGATGGAGCCCGCGCAGGAATGCTCCCCAGTGTCCAATAGGAAGACGTTTGGGAGCATCCCCCTGTGCAGCTGCCTTCCCACCTTCCCAACTCTCACTCTTCAGTTGAGTTTGTAGCTAAGAGAAAAGGAGAGAAAAAGAAAACCTACAACTCCTAGTGGAGGAGTGTGAGTTGTGAAAACTAAATTCCTGCTGTTTCCAGAGATCACCTGTTACAAGTGAGTAACTACGCTATCTTCAGGAACAAGCAGGAATGTAATCTTCACATATGGAACTCCCTAGCTTCCAGATGCCAGTGGGAATGACCTCAGAACCAGTAGATTTGCCTCAGGGCAGAATAGAAGTAGTCATGAATCCTTCATGGATGTCTGAAAGAGGTACAGGACGACAGCTTGACCAAACATGGCATCCCAGCGGGAAGCCTTGTCCAGACAACAGTCTCTCTAGGTTTGCCATCTCCAAAGGTGGTAAGACCTACAACAGTATCAGCCAATGTTACTGAAATCTGAGAAGGGATATTGACAGACTGGTCTTAGCTATCCGTAGGCCGTTGCTGTCCCTCCAATGGTTTGGATGTGGAGCTCTCCTCCCTTTGGGGCAGCTTACAGGAGCACTCGTGCAAACCCTCAATGCTTTTGATACCATGACTCAGAGGGCTTCAACATCAAAGCATCAAGGCCTCCATTCAGTGTAAGACATCCTTTCCCTTCGGTGTCAAAGATTAAGATGAATCCTCCTTATTTATTTATTTTATTTATTTATTTAACAATTCTTAGATACCGCACTATTTGTTATCAGTGCGGTTTACATTTAACAAAGAGTTTTCGGATCAGAGAAGACTGATTGAAATTACATTATAACAAGGAATAAAACTTGGAGAACATGGGAAACTATTTACAAGTGAAGGTTGCAAAATGGTCAATGTTCCAGTGACCTACAGATGCTCTGGCCCTGAATGTGCGCGAAAACTCCTCAATGTTGATGCACCAGCAGTATCTAATGCAGCCTTTGTAGCTATAGACATCAATCCTGTCGATGCTGATGGATCAGACAATGCACCAAAAAGAATTTTGAGCTTTTTCTGGACAATTCTCTCCTCTTTTTGTAATCTGCAAGTACAAGAAGAGGGCTCATAATCGGGTCCCAAGCACTGGGGGTATCCATTGTGTGTGTCCATTATGGATATGGACCTCATGCACTTTGAACAGTTCTTAAAATCGCTGGCAAGCTTTTGGGACATACCGCAGCAAAATTAAATTATTTTGAAGCAAAAAGTGAACAAGGCCACATCTGGAGTGCCAATGTCTAAGAGGGCTAAGGTGCCATGGAAAACAGAATCACAGAAACATGATGACAGAAAAAACACACATAGCCTATTTAGTCTACCCTTCCATATCAAATTCTAAAGTCCCTTCTTTTCCTTTAGAGAACTTCTGTGTTTGTCCAATGCTTTTTTGAATTTAGATAGCTTATGATTAGGCAAGAAGAGAAGAGGGACCCCTCCCAACTAGGAGGCCTCACCACAGACATCCTCACATGAGGCCAGAATAGGGGGAACTCTGCCAGCAGGTTAAGGAAAGCCACATATCATGGTCTGTGTGGCCAGTTTGGCGCTACTGGAGTGGCAAAGCCCAGGAGAGATGGAAACCTGCAGAGGAGAAGGCACATCAAGAAGCACAGAAGAGAAACATACAAGCATTCAAATAATCTAAGCTTGGGAGAGAACTAGACTGCCCTTGAGGTGAACAAACCACCATGGTTTCAGTCCTTATCAGACCATAGTTTTCAACAGTAATTCTTCTGAATCCTATCCCCTCACTTGCGGAGTGCCACAGGGTTCTCTACTTGCCCCTACTCTTTTTAATATTTTCTTAAGTCCACTGCTTAACCCTCAATTCAAACTATAAAGATCTCAGCCTTTGTATACGAAATGATATTCGCCTTGTCTCTCATACCAAAAGTATTATCTCGGCCAACGAATCAATGTTTTCACCAAAACTGACTGCAACTAAACCTAATAAATCCTCAGCCACATGGATTCATTGGAGGTTTTACGGCCCTATGTATTGCATCAAATATTAGGGAACATATCATTATCCTGACTACCTCTCTGTTATTTTGGTATTCTTTGACAGAACTCGCCTTCTTGCAACATATTAGACAGATGGTGAGGATTTCCTTTAACTCTTTAAGGCATTTTCATGCAATTTGATAATTCTTAGATATTTCTGTTATTCTTGCCATGGTGATCTCCCAGATTGATTATTGTAACTGTGTTTGCAGGCCTACCCAAACTTTGAACTCAAATGCCTTCAGACAATACAGAACACTGCCTTTTGTATTCTCACATAGGTAAACAGTTTTGATTATGTAACCCCACCTTAATCATCCATCATCATTGGCTGCCAATAAAAACCTGTATATAATGTAAAATATTGATCTTGACTTCAAAGCATTATATCGGATTGCCCCAGAATATTTGTCTATCTTGATTATCCTATACTGCCCTGCTTGCTCTCTCTGTTCAGTACACAGCAATAGGCAGTTGTCTGCCGGCACCAAATAGGGTGCATTATGAACCTACAAGGCAAAGAACCTTTTTATTTTTAGCCCCATCACTCTGAACAGTCTGCCAAATCAGCTTCGGCTTCAACAAACTTGTCAGAATGTAAAACATTTCTCTTTAAACAGGCCTTTAAACTCCAAGATTAGTGGCTTGGGTTATGCCCGGGGTTAGAGTGACAGCAGTTGTATGCCAACCTGTATGTGTGCTTGAACACTTTGCCCTGATGCTTGTGTCTGCTGCGTTTTTCTTTTCTTTTGCTTTCTCTGTCCTTTCTATGATTAGAAAGAACTTGAAAGGAACTCCACTTATTTTTTAATTATTTTTTAAACCGCTTTGTGGATCCTGAATAGGCGGTATAGTAAATAAACTAAACCATAAACCAGGTCTTTGCCTCCAGTCACCAGACCACCTGGGATGTGCAAGCCCAGAACTGTTCCAAGAAGCGGACTGACTCAACCAGTCAATAAGGAATGGGAGTACCCGGACTCCTCAGTAATGCAGGAGGCTGCCAAGACTCTCTAAAGTGCGTAATGAGGTATGGCCAAGACAAGAGCAGGTCATAAAACCAAAAACAGTGGCCCAAAACAAGTAAGCAGACAAACTGATGAAGATACTTCCAGATAGGAATATGGCATATGCCTCTGAGTAGTCAAAGGGGGATAGACCTTCTCTACACCAGACCAACATAGGAATGACCCGAGGGTTTCCAAGCTGAACCGGGGCTCCCTTAGTTTGGCATTGACCACCTACAGACTCCAAGTATACCAGGACGACCTGACTTTTGCTGTTTATCCTATTTAAAACTTTTATTTTTTTTCTTTGCACCAGAAAAGGGAGGAATATTGCCCTGGACCCTAAGAATGCAGGGGCCATAAGCACAGTAGTCTGCTATGGCAGAAGTACTAAAGAGTTTTCTCAATTGTTGCTCTCTTGAGCCAAGAGCTACAAGGAGACTCCACAAAGGTGGGCCAGAAAGGCTGCACCAGCTCTAGACTATATCTCACAGTTTTAAGACCTCTTGGACTGAAAGGTCAATATGAACCATTCTGAGCAACCAGTTGGTGATGCCCAACAGCTGCCCCCTTGGAAAGAATTCATGAATCTTACTATAAGGGCTTGCCGGCCTCTGAAGGAGTTCCTACTGAGCCCTAGGGGTGCTGAAATCCCTGAAAGGACTCTCTTCAGGCTGAAGCCCATAGAAGGGGTCACCAGAATTGATCCCAACCTTAAACCATCACTATACTCCCCCACTGAACCCTATTACAGGATGGGACCTCTAAGCCCCTCATGCAGGAGCCTCTAAGGATGAGCTCCTCCCCAAGGGCTTCTACAAGTATTGTAGGTCCTCCTGAGGGAGCCCACTTGCCCCTAAAATTGAGTGTGCTAAGCCATAGCTGGGATGCAACCTCTACAGACCACTACCAGAGCCAGGACTACCGCTGGGTCACTATCAGATGCCACGGTCAAAGTCCTTCTCATGTCATATGTTGTTGAGTGCTGTCGAGTCTGTGTCGACAGCGACCCTTTGGATAGTTCTCCTAAACTGTGTTCGGCCTTCAGTCGGGTGGTTCATTGTGGCATCCATAGCTGCTGTTACTGTATCAATCCATATAGGGCCTCGATATCCATGTCATCCCAGGTTGGCCTCAACCCAGTGAGGCCGGGGTTGCAAAGCAAGCATACTGAAAAAGAGCTCACATGTCTCCATCGAGCTATTCAGCAATTGTTAGAGCATGAGTGCTCCAGCCACCAGGCCCAACCAAGGTGCTGCCAGAGCAGTCAAAGCCAGAAGGGATTCTTAAGGAGAGCTTCCACCCTCACATCATAGGAAACCTGTAACTTTGTACCAGGAGGCCATGCACAATACCATCATGATCAGGACAACCACCCTAAAGACTCTAGAGCTGTTCCAACTACCCTGAAGTGAAAACCAGTCCACCAAGCAAAAAAAGCAACACTGCCACACAAATAAGCAGAAAAGAACCAAGCCAGAGAAATGGGCAGAGAGTTCACACGATACTTTATTTATCTTTAAAATAGTGGCCAAACCCAACACAGGCTGTGTTTCGTATCGTACTTCATCAGGAGTTATTAAGGCACACTTAACATTATCTGATCGCACACCAGGACCACCCATGGTAGGATTATATAAAAATCTTTAAACTACTCGTTGTGAAACAACCAAGATGTGCACTATTGCCATAAAGGCGTCATAAACGGAACCTGGCAATTACATAAAATCTCAAGCGAGCGATCCGGAGAGCAGCGTGTCAATTCTTCTATTCTTCTATAGAGAAGGAAAGAAACTGGAGGGATGACCCCCTCTCAGCTAAGGTCCACTTGTGGCTCCACATCCGGAGGCAGCTCTGCAAAGTGCCAAGGCAACCTAGGCATTCTTAACAGGAGCAAAGAGGTCCATGCTGTGAAACACACTAATGACAAAAACAGAGTACAGCTACCTGCAGAGAAATACTGTAGAACAAAAGAGCTGGTACACAACTGGCAGCCAAACAGGTTTTTATTATACCCCAATGCGTTTTGGCCAACAAAATCTTCTTCAGGGGGAAACAAGCCTTAAGGATGCAAATAAGAACAAAAATAAATAAATGAGAAAAACATTAAAAATTACAATAAAAACATAAAAAAGTAATTATTTAAAAACTAAAGGGTTACATTTATATAAACCACGAATGTTGTAAAACAGAATAATCATATTATAAACAAAGTAAAAGTAAAATAAAGATATTAAAAACAACCCAAGCGAATAAATAGGTTTGATGCTTAAAGAACTAATGAATAAGGTGAGCCATTGTGCATCATCAATGTGAGGAAGACAAACTGTAACGGCAGACCAATACTGCCACAGAAACAAAATAGATGAGGAGGTCCAAGTGTGAAAGCAACCATAGATAAACCCAATGTAGAAGCGGAAAGAGACGGGTCATTAGCTGTATCAAGTACCACTAAAGAAATAAAGAGGGGAAGCTCCCAATGACCAAACCAATAAAAGCACTATAATTATAAAAATAAAAAAAAAAAAAGGTCATAAAAAAGTCTGATGCAACTAGCAAATTTAAAACATATTAAAACCAGATCTATGACTTTACATGACAGACGGTGAGTTTTCACCACCGTCTGTCGGGTAAAGCGTAGTTACTCACCTGTAACAGGTGTTCTCCAGGAGCAGCAGGAATCAGTCCTCACATATGGGTGACGTCGGCGCCGACGGAGCCCTCGCGGAGCAATTTTCCCCAGCTTTCACAGAAAGCCTTTGGGAATTGCAGCGCGCATGCGCGGTCGCCTTCCCGCCCAAGGGTGCCATCTTAGCCAGTCTGATGACATAGCTAAAAGACAGCATAAAAATTTGCAAAAAAACTTAAGCAGATGATTGCAACTCCACGGGGAGGAGGGAGGGTTGTGAGGACTGATTCCTGCTGCTCCTGGAGAACACCTGTTACAGGTGAGTAACTACGCTTTCTCCAGGACCAAGCAGGAAGTCAGTCCTCACATATGGGACTTCCAAGCTTAAGGCTACCGGAGACCCTAAGCACAAAAAAGAGCTCCCTCTAGCTCGGCAGTACAGAAGGATGGAATCTTCGCTGAATTATTACCCACCGGTAGCCCCCATCCGGGATGGAGGGTAGGAGTTGTTCATACCTCGAAGAGATTTCGGAGGACTGCCTGTCCGAAAGCACTGTCCCTGCGGGACTCCCTCTCGAGACAGTAATGGACCGCAAAAGTCTGGCTCGAAGACAAAGTAGCGGCCCGGCAGATGTCTGCCAGCGGAACAGAGCGGAGGTAAGCCACTGACGTAGCCTTCGCCCGAACACAATGAGCCGTGACTCGACTTTCGAGGGAGAGTCCGGCTGCCCCATAAGCCCAAGCGATACAGTCAGCAACCCAGATGGACAGGGTACGCTTGGAGACCGGGAGCCCCAATTTATTGGGGTCAAAAGACACAAAAAGCTGAGCAGCTTTACGGTGCTCCCGCGTACGGTCAAGGTAGAAGTTCAGTGCCCTTCTACAGTCCAGGGTATGCAGGACTCGTTCAGCTCGGCTGGAGTGAGGCCTGGGAAAGAAGGTTGGAAGTACCACCTCCTGATTGATGTGAAAAGGGGAGACAACTTTTGGAAGAAATTTTGGGTGAGTCCGTAGGACTACCCTATTTTTGTAGAACCGAGTGAAGGGAGGATCAGACACGAGGGCCTGCAATTCACTTACGCGTCTAGCGGAAGTGAGGGCTATCAGGAATAAGGTTTTCCACGAAAGAAAACGCAGAGAACAGGTAGCCATCGGTTCAAAAGGCGGACAGGTGATCCGCTGTAAAACCACATTCAGATCCCAGTCAGGAGCTGGCGGGCGCAGAGGTGGTTTAAGTAGAAGGAGACCTCGGAGAAACCTCGCTACGAGAGGGTCGCTGGAAAGAGGTCTGCCGTCCACCGGCACATGATGTGCAGAAAGAGCACTGAGGTGGACCTTGACGGAGTTGGACTTAAGTCCCAGATTAGAGAGATAGAGCAGGTACTGCAAGATCACCGACACCGAGCAGGAGAAGGGATCCTGAGACTGCTGTACACACCAAACGGAAAAGCGACGCCATTTAAGGGCGTAGCATTTGCGGGTAGAAGGTCGCCGAGAAGCTAGGACGACCTCTTCCACCTCTGCCGGCAGGAGAAGGGGAGCGAGGACTACCCTTTCAGCCGCCAGGCCATTAGATTGAGAGATCTGAGGTTGGGGTGTAGCAGAGACCCCTGATCCTGTGTTAGGAGATCCGGTTGAAATCCCAGAGGGAGCGGATCCTCCACCGCTAATTGCAACAGGAGTGGAAACCACGGCTGTCTGGGCCAGCGAGGAGCCACCAGGATCATGGACGCTTTGTCCCGGAGAACCTTGAACAGAGTTCGGGAGACCAGCGGGATGGGAGGAAAAGCATAGAGAAGGTTTTCCGACCATGAGAGCAGAAATGCATCTGCCGCTACTCGAAGGGGATGTGGCTGACGCGAGCAGAAGCGAGGAAGTTGCCGGTTGAGAGGACTGGCAAAGAGATCCATCGTGGGGAGGCCCCACTTCAGAAAGAGTTTCTGGACTACCAAGGGATCCAGACGCCACTCGTGCGGCTGGAGTATCCTGCTGAGTTTGTCCGCCAGGCAATTCTCCTGGCCTGGGAGATAAACTGCTTTGAGAAGAATGCCGTGACTGACGGCCCAAGAGCAGAGCTTTTGAGCTTCTCGGCAGAGAAGGAAGGAGCCCGTGCCGCCCTGTTTGTTCACGTAGAACATGGCAACTTGATTGTCCGTCTGGACAAGGACGGACTGGTGAGAAGTCAGGTGGGAGAAAGCCTTGAGCGCCAGACGAATAGCTCTGAGCTCCAGGAAGTTGATCTGTTGAGCAGATTCCCACGCGGTCCAGAGACCTTGAGTACATGCTCCCTGGCAATGAGCTCCCCAGCCCAGGAGGGAGGCATCGGTCGTCAGCACTTGAGTCGGCTGAGGCGACTGAAAAGGCATTCCGAGCACCAGGTTTGACCGATGAAGCCACCACTGTAGGGAAGAGGCCAGCGGTCTGGAGAGGCGCACTAAGTCGGCTAGCCCGCCGGTGGCTTGTTGCCACTGCTTGCGAAGGCACCACTGAGCCGGCCGCATATTCAGGCGAGCATTGGGGGTCACGTGGACGGTGGAAGCCATATGGCCGAGTAGTCTCAGGAAGCGCCTGGCGGAGACCAGGGACTGGCTGCGAAAACGGCCGGCTAGGTCCATGAGCCGTTGAGCCCTGTCGAGAGGCAGGAAAGCTCGAGCCTGAGGAGTGTGCAGTCTTGCGCCGATGAACTCGAGATCCTGTGAGGGGAGCAAAGTGGACTTTGCGAAGTTTATGACAAAGCCCAAGTACTACAGAAGAGTCACCGTGCGGTGTGTGGCAGCGGTGACTGCCGGAGGGGACGACGCTCTGATGAGCCAGTCGTCGAGGTATGGAAAAACATAGAGGCCGTGAAACCTGAGATAGGCCGCCACCACCGCGAGACATTTTGTGAAGACTCGCGGTGCGGAGGACAGGCCAAAGGGCAGCACTCTGTACTGGTAGTGATTTCCGGCCACCACAAACCTTAGGTATTGGCGGTGGCTTGGGTGGATGAGGATGTGCGTGTAGGCATCCTTTAGATCCAAGGAGCATAGCCAATCTCCCTGCTGGAGGTAGGGCAGAAGGATTCCAAGGGTAAGCATCTTGAACTTTTCCCGCACAAGGAACTTGTTGAGGTTGCGCAAGTCCAGGATGGGTCTTAGGCCGCCTGTTCTTTTTGGTATCAGGAAATACCTGGAATAAAAGCCTTGACCTCTCAGGTGGTGGGGCACCGGTTCCACAGCCTGGTCCTGAAGAAGACTTGCTAACTCCTGAAGGAGTAAGTCCCTGTGCAGAGGGAGTCGTGGAGGTTCCCCCGGAAAATAAGAGGGAGGGACCTGATGGAAGTGGAGAAGATATCCTTCTCGCACGACCTGAAGCACCCAGGCATCTGAAGTGATGTTGGACCACCTGTGGGCGAAGTGAACCAGCCGGCCTCCGGTGCTGGGAGGGACCAGCCGAGGGGGAGAGGCTATGCGGAGAAAGTCAAAAACCCCCACCCTGCTGAGCAGGGGCTGGTGGTGCAGGCTTGGGGGCTTGCTGCCTACGGGACCCGTTACCCCGTCCCTTGGCCTGCTGACCCTGTTGGGGAGCTGGAGGGGCCTGATATTGGGGGTAGTGTTTGTAGGCAGCCGCCTTTCTCGGGTAAAAGGACTTTTTCCCGAGCCCTTCTTTTTCTGGGAAGGGGCGGAGGTCTTCCTAGAAAGCCTGGTCCTGGTGAGAGTCTCCGTCTCGATTTGTGCAGCCTTTTCAGCCATGGGCTTGCCAAAGAGGTTCTCACCTCTGCAGGGGACATCGACCAACTTGTCCTGCACCCAAGGCTCAAGGTCAGACGACTGAAGCCAAGCCTGTCGGCGGGCACCGATGCCGGCTGCGGCCACACGAGCCGATGCTTCAAAGCCATCATAGGCAGCTCGGGACATGAATTTGGAGCATTCCCGAATACCAGATGTTAAGGCTAGGAACCTCCGCAAAGGTTCCTCGGACAGTCCAGCAGAGAATCCGGCTAGCTCTTTAGCCAGGTCTCGGAGATACATGCCCATGTATAGCTGGTAGGTCTGGACACGACAAGCCAGCATAGAGCCCTGGAAACACTTCTTACCAAGGCCATCCAGGTTACGGGCCTCCCTGCCAGGGGGCACCGAGGAGTGCATTTTCTGGCTCTTCAGCCGATGCATGGCCGATTCCACTACCATGGAATGGTGTGGCAGCTGTGCTTTTTGGAAGCCAGGACTCTTGCGGACTCGATAGATGGAATCGACCCGCTTGCTCAATACCGGCGACGAGGCCAGACTCTCCCACATGCGGAAGAGTAGTCGTTCCAGCATGGGAGGCACCGGTACAGTAAAGTGCTCCCGGGCGGGAGAGTCGTACTGAAGGGCGTCGAGCTCTTCGGCTCGAGGCTCCTCCTCGGGATCCGCCGGGAAGGCCAAAGCCTTGGCCATATCCCGGACGAAGTCCGAGAACCGGGCATCCTCCGGAGGGGACTGTTTCCGAGGTTCGGACTCAGGTGAGTCCGAGGGGACACACCGAGTCCGAAAGGAATCAGGTTACTCCTCCTCTTCAGACTCCCAGACCGACTCCGAGGAGGAATCAGTGGGGTCGGCTCGGGCAGGCGGAGGCGTCGGCCGCCCCGACGCCAAGGGAGTCGGCGGCGACGACCTCGGTCCCGAACGGGAGGCCGAGGGTGACCTCGACCGAGGATCGACTCGAGTTCGCATGGACTCGAGGATCGGCTCGGTCTCCGGGGTCGACTTAGACGTCGACGTCCCGGCGGTCGGGGCAGCGGCGCCAGCGAGGCTAGCGATCAGTGCCCGCTGCTGGTCCATGAAGGCAGATAGTCTGCTCTCCAAGGCCGTCAACCTGAGTCCGACCTCAGGTGACCCAGCAGCCCCCGACTCGGGCCCCGACGGCGTCGGGCCCGACGTCGGACCTCTCGGAGGCGAGTCCAGAAGGACCACAGGACTTACCCGAGCAGGCAACTCCGACTCCAGGCGAGGTCGCTTCGGGAGGTGCTCCTTCTCCAAGGACCCGGGACGGCTGTCGGGGCTATGCGACCTGGCCCTCGTGGAGCCAGGAGCGTCCACCGACGCCGCCCTCGCGGGTTTTGTCTTCCGTCGATGGTCTCCGGAGGGAGAACCCCTGTCGGAGGAGCTTCGGCGATGTTCAGAGCTGGAGCCTCTGGATGCCGAGGCCTCCGACGAGGTCCGGGTACGGCTGGGGTCAGCGAAGATTCGATCCCGCTGATGCCGCCGGCTCCTCAACGCTTTGGAGGACATTTTGCCACAGGCTCCACAGATCATTTCTTCATGATCCGGGCCCAGGCAGTGGAGGCAATTATCGTGTGTGTCAGTGAGTGACATATTTCTGTAACACTGACCACACCGCTTGAAACCACTGGCAGCCATCGGGGGAAAAAGGGCCCCTGCAAGGTCGAAGGACCGGGCTGCCAGGGAAAAATCGAAAACGAAACTGACCAAAATCAGAAAAACCGAAAAATAAGGGAAGGACTCGCAACGGCGTCGCGAGTCCGGGCAGGAAAATGACCGGCGTCGAACCGAATTGAAAAACGAGTAAAACTCACGAAAATCAACTTTTTTAGCGGGGACACGACGGGTACGTCTGTAGGGCTCCGCGGAAAAAAAGAAGACTGGCTAAGATGGCACCCTTGGGCGGGAAGGCGACCGCGCATGCGCGCTGCAATTCCCAAAGGCTTTCTGTGAAAGCTGGGGAAAATTGCTCCGCGAGGGCTCCGTCGGCGCCGACGTCACCCATATGTGAGGACTGACTTCCTGCTTGGTCCTGGAGAAAGTCATAGATCTCTTTTTTATGATTACAGTTTTTTGTTGGTTTGATCATTGGGAGCTTCCCCTCTATTTCTTTAATCTTTTTTTAAAGATTATTATTATGGTTTCTTATAACACGGCAACAAAGTTGTCTTAACTCCCTGCAACCAGCAAGTAACCACCCCAAAGACAGCAATGCCTGAAACAAAAACAAATACACAAAGCTGGAAAGACTACACGATTAACTCATTCAAATAACTAACTTCCATAATCAATCAGCATCCTGCGAAGACAGAGTAGCTCAACAAATCTTCATTTCACCATAAGGCTTCATCAGGGGCAGACTCTAATATTGCTACAAGAAGTTTAAGCAATGTCGTGTGATGGCAGCACTAGCCAATTCAAATAGATAGTGAGAGCCAATCGAGGAGATGCAAAAGGGGGAGCACACATGAGCCAATCAGAAACAAACACCTCATTCAATTTTATTGTTCAAACCATGAGATTCTATAGAATTGAGGAGGAAGCAGCATTTCTGTTCCTTTTGCAGTAGTATCTTACCACGGTCCCCCTCCTCTCAATGACATAGGTAAAGAATCAATAAACACACAGGATATATAGTCAAAAACATGATGGAAACATTGAAAATGGTCAACTAAAGGGACTTCTCTAGATTTCGACAAGCTACATTTGTACTCAGAGATGCACACAATCATTTAGTAGTTTTCCCAATATAAATTTTAGAACGGAGCAACAGATCAAATAAATGTAAAAATGCAAGAAGTCGCTGAATGTAGCCGAAAGGTTTTTCCATTTACGAAGAACTCCGCTCCTTCAATCGTAATAACAGAACTTACAGCCACCACATTTAGAGTGGCCTTTAAATTTTTCATCCACTGCGGAAGGAGCTACCGCAGGGCATAGAAAATTACATAGGTTATGTCCTCTTCTATAAGCAATATGAGGCTTCAATGAAGATAAAATAGGATGTGCATTAAATACAGACCATCTATTCCTAATAGCTGAAGCGATATGTGAAGCTAAAGAGAAATATTGAAAGACACAACTCATCATTCTGACCATCCTTATTTGAAGAAATCATTCTGGATTGATCGATCAACCACTCACGATGGTTATAATCAGCTCTCTTATAAGTCTTCCGCAATGCACTAGCTGGATAGCCCCTCTTTTCAAATTCTAACAGTATCTTGTTTGCATCCTCAAAGTACCCTCTAGCTTCTTATTACAACTTACTGAGATAGCTTTGAAGCAAAATGTTTTGGTATATCGAGACAACTTTTAGTTTCAGGTACAGCGACGGGTGCAACATTTGCACCCTCGCTAGTAAACCTGTATTTGGAAGCACTTGAAATACAGTGAGTCTATTCTTCCCCATATACTAAATATATCATCAGATGGTGGAGATATATTGATGACATACTTCTACTTTGGAGCGGTATGCGCCACTATTTGAATGAATTTTTTGAATTTTTGAATACGTGTAATTCAGCGATACACTGACATGTCATGTGATAGTGTAGTGATTTTTTGGATGTTCAAGTGAGTAAAGAAGAAACCAACTTTCATACTACTCTGTATACTAAACCCATTGATAGGAATACATTAGTACAATATGGCAGTTTTCACCCTGTGCATTTAAGAAATATTTACCATGTTCACAATTGTTGCGCCAAGAATTTGTTCCTCAGATGCTGAATATCAGTTACAGGCAAATAAGATGCTGAAAACCATTTTAACAATATTCTTTAAATTAAAAACAAATTTTGATAAAGAATATTATTTTTTCAATTTATTTAATTTTGTTTTAAATAGGCTAAGCTTACCTTTTTATTTGTAAATAATGAATTAATAAATGTTGAACATTAGGAGGACTTTTTCTGACTTGATTTTTTTGCAAAGCAACTCCCCTTGGGCAGACAACTGCTAAGTACAGGGATAATATTCTGAACACCGAGATCTTTTCTCCTCCTTTACATATACTTTTTTGTACAAGCATTGTGTAAGGATGTATGTATTTTTGGGAACAGCTTTTGATACTGGTAAAACACTATCGATCGACTTCCCCATTGACTATTGAAGGTATTTGAACGTGAAAGCTCGTGCAGTGGGAGTTAATTTGATGAAGTATTTAATACAAATTAAAGTATAAGTTTAGAGATAAGGTGAGACCTAAAAATTTTAACATGAACCAGAGTAGTATTCCCCCAGTTTTTTCCAAATCCTCACAAGCTTAAGGAAGAAGAAATGCTTCATATGTTGGACTGCAGATGTGCCTTTTGTTTTATCTGAATGCAACTAAAGGCTTAAGAAATACTTCTGTTTGTCTCTTTCAATCCAATCTGTGGATGCCAATATCTAAAACACTTTTTATGTGGGTATCAGATGCCATTAAAGTGTAATTACTCACCTGTAACAGGTGATCTCCAGGAACAGCAGGAATCAGTCTTCACATATGGGTGACATCAGCACTAATGGAGTCTGGAGTAGGAACACTCCCCAGCATCAAATAGGAAAGTCTTTGGGAGCGTTCCTCCACACACGTGCAGTTGCCTTCCAGTCTTAGTTCCTAGTCTCCTCAGTCAGGTGTATAGTGGAGACAAAATAATAAAAGATAACTTGAAGGGGAGGTGGGCATGTTGTGAAGACTGATTCCTGCTCTTCCCAGAGATCACCTATTACAGTGAGTAGCTACGCTATCTCCAAGAACAAGCAGGAAGTCAGTCTTTACACATATGGAACTCCCTAGCCACAGGCTGACAAGCAAGAGAAGAGTCTGGGCACAATTACAGGTTGCAGCAAGGATCAAACAGACTCAGCTCGTTCGGAACACCCCTCGCGAGGTAGTCCAGAGGGTGGAGGGCAAGTGGTCTAAATTTGAAAGATTGACCAAATTGAGCATCACTTCTGGAGTCCATGCCCAGGCAATAGTGTGCCACAAAAGTATGAAGTGAAGCCCAGGTAGCTGCTTGGCAAATTTCAGAAATAGGGACAGAACGGAGGTTGGCTACAGTGGTAGCCATGGTTCAGACATTATGGGCAGTGACATAGTGTTGAAGAGATAGACCAGTTTGTGAGTAAGTAAAAGATATGCAGTCTGCTAGCCAGTTTGAAATTGTTCTCAGAGACTCGTAGCTCCAAATGACTTTGGTCAAGAGAGACAAATAACAGAGAATTGGTGATGAGCCTTAGTATAGTCCAGATAGCATGCCAATGTTCTCTTACAATCAAGAGTATGCAATTTCACCTCAGCTGGGGAAAAAAAGGCCTTGGAAAGAAAGTTGATAGCGAGATGGATTGGTTCAGGTGGAAGGTGGTGACAACTTTTGGTAAGAACCTACGTGTCTGAAGGACTACCTTGTCGTGGTGGAATGTGGTATATGGAGTATAGTCTGCCAAGGCTTGCAGTTCACTGGCCCTACAAGTGGAGGTGACTGCAATGAGAAAAAGGACTTTCCATGTTAAGAACTTTAAAGAGGCTGATTCCATGGGTCCAAAAGGACTGCTTATGAGCTGTGCAAGAACATTTAAATCCCACGGTGTGGGTGGTGGGCGGTGGGCAGAGAGGCGGTTTGGTTAGGAGAAGACTCCTCATGAATCTAGCCACCAAGGGATGTGTCAAGATCGGATGGTTTTCCCATGTATGGTGAGGCCGCAATGGCACATAAATGTACCCTTACAGAATTGGTCTTGAGACCAGAGGATAAGTGGAGCAGGTATAGAAGTAGATCTGGGACTGAACATGTATAAGGATCTAGTGTTTTCTGTGAATACCAAATGGAGAATCTGCACCACTTGAAAGCGTAAGAGCGTCTGGTGGAATCTTTTTCTGGAAGATAGGAGGAACCTGTAAAACCTCCTCTTGCAGTCCTAGGTGTGAGAGGACCGCATGCTCAACAGCCAGGCCGTGAAGCGAAGTATCTTGAGTTTGGGGTGCAGGAGGGTCCCCTGTTCCTGAGAGAGAAGGTTAGGAGAGTAACAGAGGTTGAGTGGAGGTTTCAAAACAAGTTGAAGAAGTAGGGGAAATCAGGGTTGTCTGGGTCAGTAAGGGGCAATGAGGATCATCATTCCCCCGTCGGCTCGTAGTTTGAATAGTGTCTTTGCAATGAAGGGGAGAGGAGGGAAAGCATCAGAGCTCTCCCTGTGAGGGGAAGGGACCCTGAAGCAAAACCAAGGTAGTTGAGTGTTGACAGGAGAAGCAAAGAGGTTGATTACTGGCATCCCCCAAAGCTGGAACAAGTCTCGAGTTACTTGAGGTTCCAGCCTCCACTCGTGTGGATAGAGAGAATGCGACTCAGTCTGTCAGCTAAGAAATTCTCTATTCCTGGAAGGTACACTGCATGAAGGTGAATCCTGAGAGATTGCCCAGTTCCACAAGTGAATGGCCTCTGTGCATAAGGGGAGAGAGCCCGTTCCTCCCTTTTGTTTATATAAAACATGGTCACCTGGATGTCCGTCTGAATGAGGACTGAGCGGCCCCTGAGATGAACAGAGAAGAACCGGATGGCATTGAAGATTGCTCCGAGTTCAAGGAGATACATGTGTAGGAGATTCTCTTGCGAAGTCTATAGGCCCTGGGTCATAAGACCATTTAGGTGAGCCCCAGAACCTAGCTTTGATGCATCGGTCGTCAGGATACATTGTGGTACAGACCATTGAAAAGGTAACCCTATGAAGAGGTTGTGCAGTTTGCTCCACCATTGCAGGGCTGACCTCATCTGAGGGGTGATGGTGATGTAGTCAGAGGTGGTCTGTGGACTGCTTCCACTGCTGAGAGTGTGTCCATTGTGCTATTCTCATGTTGAGACGAGCATATGGAACATGGACTGTGGAGGCCATGTGGCCTAGGAGGCGTAGGAATGTTCTGGCTGTTACTGACGCCTGCTGCTGGATATGTGATACCAAGGACATTAGTTGGGCATGTCTGTTGTCTGGCAGAAATGCTCGGGATTGGATTGTGTCTAGTCGAGCTCCTATGAACTCTAGGTTTTGAGTTGGAGTGAGGTGCGATTTTGGATAATTTATGACAAAACCTAACTCCTGTAGGCTGTGACTGCCATAATGGTATCTGCCCTTAGCAGCCAATCATCTAAGTAGGGGAACAGAAGGCTCCACAAAGTTCAAGATAGGCTGCCACCACAGCTAGGCACTTTGAAAACTCTGGGTGCCAAAGCCAAACCAAAAGGAAGGACTCTATATTGGTAATGATTGCTCCGAAATACAAATCTGAAGAACATTCTGTAATCTAGTGGATGAGTATAAGCATCCTTTAGGTCTAGGGAGCAAAGCCAATTGTTTGGTTGGAGATAAGGAAGAAGGGTACCCAAAGAAATCATCTTGAACTTTTCCTCGACAAGGAAGTTGAGGCCTTGTTGATAAAGAGGCACTTCCTTTATTGCCTCCTGTATTAGTAGAAAGTGGATCTCCTGTTGTAACAAGGTGGTTTGATGGAGATCTAAGGAGGGCTGGCCTACAAAATGAGTGGGTGGAAGATCTCTGAATTTCATCTGTAGACCCTGCGCTACTAGATATAATGTCCAGGGTTCTGAGGTGAGTTTCTCCAGCAGTGTGCTGTGGACAAGTCTCCCTGATATCTTGGGAGGTGGAGAAGTCATGGGAGAATTGGCTATGCTCCTTAGGAAGGAGTCAAAAACTCTGAGTTGGTTGAGTAGTAGGAGCAGGCTGTAGTTTAGTAACCTTGGGTTTCCTGGGTTGTTTTTGGCCCTGCAGTCTCTGTTGTTGTAGAGCATAGGAGGAATAGGAATGATAGGGTGGATAGTAATGTTTCTAAAAAAATGACTGCCACCAAAAAAACCTTTTCTTCCCAAAGAAAGATCTTCCATATTTCTAGAAAGTCTCTTTATGGTGAGGTCGTCTGTTTCTATCTCACCTGCTTTTTCCCTCTATCTCAGGCCAAAAAGATTATCCTCATTGCATGGAATGTATCTTGGACCCATTGTTCCAGATCAGATGCCTGAAGCCAGGCTGTTCTTCTAGCTCCAATGCAGGCTGCTACAGCCCTGCTGTTGGCCTCAGAGTCAAAGGTTGCCCTTGTTAGAAATTTTGAAGTGTTTTGGGCATGAGTGACTAAAACTGATGAGCTGCCTGTCAGGGGGCAGTAAGGTGGTAAATTCTGCCAAATCCCTCGAGACATCCCTGAGGAACATGCCCATATGTAGCATGTAGGAATATTCTGGAGGCCAACATAGTTGCCTGAAATGCCTTTCTGCCAAAAGTATTGAGGGTCCTGGACTCTCTTCTAGGAGGAAACAATGAGCGGTTCTTTTGGCTTTTGATCCTTCTCATGGCAGACTCCACTACCATAGAGTGGTGAGGGAGCTGAGGTTTTTGAAACTCTGGAGGAGGGAGGACTCTGTAAACAGAGTATCAAGCCTCTTGGTGACCGCAGGAGTTGACATAGGAGACTCCCACATCCTAGCCATCAAATTTCTCAAGATGTTATGCACTGGGAGGGTTGCTGCCTCCTTCGGTGCCGATGGATACTGTAGAATATGCAGCTCCTCTGCCCTGGATTCTGTCGCCATGCCACAGATACATCCAGGACAGCCGCCATATCTTTAATAAAATCTTGAGAGACATGTCCTCGGGCAGAGACCTTCAACGCTCATACGGAGGCGACGGATCTGATGGCGCATCCTTGTTGATATCAGAATCAATGGATTCGGAATTGGAGACCTCTGGCGTAGAATCAGAGTCTGGAAGGAAATCAAAGTAATTTCTATGAGGGTCTCTATACCTCGGAGGAAGGGTGTCGACGTCGAGGGTATCGAGTGCAGCGGCATTGAAGACCTCAGTAGTGGTTGGTCCACAAGGTGTTGCGATGCAGGCGATTCCTGCAGAAGAGTATCGAGAGGTACCTCTGAGGCTGCCGGTGGAACCAGTGTCGACTGTGATATCCCCAATGCCATCGGTGTCACTACTGCAAGGAGCGCGGCGATGCTCTTTTTGATTGCGATGAGACAGTCATCGAGTGTCAGTAATGGAGGAGTGACGGCTACGGACACAATAGTGTGGGCCACAACTCTTGATGCCAGTATTGGGAGCTCTGCCAAGGATTGAACCTTGGGGGCATCCACAAGCCTCTTTGCAGCTTTGGAGGGTGAGGCCTCATGCCAGGGCTGCTTTGCTAGATGGTCTGCATCGGAGTGAGAGGTGTGTCAGCAACAATGCCAATGCTCTGTGTCCAATGCTGACCTCGAGGTTGATGATCTCGATATCTATATCTTCTTCTGCACTGGAGACTCAACTCGATGCTTGTCCTTTTGACTAAGTGGTGATCTAGCGGTATGGAAGGACTTAGACAAAGTCGACACCCCCAAAGAGTGCACCGAAGGAGCTGAGTCTGTTGGAAACAGCTTAGCCTTCTGTTTATCCTGGTTCTTCCTACTTCTGGTAGTCATGGGGTTACAGGAGGGCAGGAATCTACTTTGTGGTCTGGGCCTAAACACTTGAGGCACCAGCTATGCTCATCGGTGATAGAAATGGTACTGGAACACTTCGAGCATTTTTTAAAACTACTCTGGGGCTTTTCCATTTCTAGGAAAAGGACTGAGGCAATGTCAAATTGTTTTGTAATGATGAAGGGGTAGGCCGAAGGCCTTAACAAAAAAAAGTGAAAAAAACTCTATATAAAAAAAAAAAAATAAAACAGAACTGGAGCGGAATAGACAGGGCATCAAGTCGGCAATGGGAAGGCAAAAAGAGAGAAGTACTCGACGGTACCACAAAAAATACAGAAGTCTCCTAACATGGCTTTCAGAGACTAGGGTCCTGATGGCTCCACAGAAAAATGACGACTGAGGAGACTAGGAGTTAAGACGGGATGGCAACCACACATGCGTGGAGGAACACTCCCAAAGGCTTTCCTATTGGATGCTCTGTCTGTGCCGACGTCACCCATATGTGAAGACAGACTTGCTTGTTTCTGGAGATACTATTGTTACTGTGACACAAGGGTACCACCATCAGGCCATGTTGGTATGCATCAACTTCAGGCGAAGAGTAGTTACTCACCTGTAACAGGTGTTCTCCAGGAGCAGCAGGAATCAGTCCTCACATATGGGTGACGTCGTCGACGACGGAGCCCTCATGCGGAGCATTTCCCCAGCTTTCAAAGAAAGCCTTTGGGAATTGCAGCGCGCATGCGCGGTCCCCTTCCCGCCCAAGGGTGCCATCTTGCTCAGTCTGATGACATAGCTATGAGACAGCAAAAAAATTAGCAAAAATAAATGATATGACTGCAACTACAAGGGGAGGAGGGAGGGTTGTGAGGACTGATTCCTGCTGCTCCTGGAGAACACCTGTTACAGGTGAGTAACTACTCTTTCTCCAGGACCAAGCAGGAAGTCAGTCCTCACATATGGGACTCCCCAGCTTAAGGCTACCGGAGACCTCAAGCGGAAAAAATGAGCTCCCTCTAGCTCGGCAGCACGTAAGGAAGGAATCTTCTCTGAGAACGCCCCCGACCGGTAGCCCAACACCAGGGCCGGAGGGTAGGAGTTGCCTAAACCCCAAAGAGATTATGGAGTACTGCCTGTCCGAAAGCACTGTCCCTGCGGGACTCCCTCTCAAGGCAGTAATGGGCTGCAAAAGTCTGGCTTGAAGACCAAGTAGCGGCCCGGCAGATGTCTGACAATGGAACAGAGCGGAGATGAGCCACTGACGCAGCCTTCGCCCTGACATGATGAGCCGTGACTCGACCCTCCAACGAGAAGCCGGCTGCCTCATAAGCCCAGGCGATACAGTCAGCTACCCAGATGGACAAAGTACGCTTGGAGACAGGGAGCCCCAACTTATTGGGGTCAAAAGAAACGAAGAGCTGAACAGCCCTCCGATGCTCCCGCGTACGGTCAAGGTAGAAGGACAACGCCCTCCTACAGTCCAGGGTATGCAAGACTATCTCAGCCCGGTTGGCATGCGGCCTGGGAAAGAAGGTCGGAAGAACCACCTCCTGATTGAGGTGAAAAGGTGAGACAACCTTGGGAAGAAACTTTGGGTGAGTCCGTAAGACCACCCTATTCCTGTAGAACCTAGTGTAAGGAGGATCAGACACGAGTGCCTGTAGTTCACTCACTCGCCTAGCAGATGTAAGAGCTACCAGAAACAAAGTTTTCCAGGAGAGAAAACGGAGAGGACAGGTAGCCATAGGCTCAAAAGGCGGACAAGTAATCCGCAGCAAGACCACATTTAGATCCCACTCAGGAGCCGGTGGACGTAAGGGAGGCTTAAGCAGAAGGAGGCCTCTGAGGAAACGGGCCACCAAAGGGTGGTTGGAAAGAGGCCTACCGTCCACCGGCGAGTGGTGGGCAGAGAGAGCACTAAGGTGAACTCTGACAGAGTTAGACTTAAGGCCCAGATTGGAGAGGTGAAGCAAATATTGCAATACTACCGCTACCAAGCACGAGAAGGGATTCTCGCTGTGCTAAGCACACCATGCGGAGAATCTACGCCACTTAAAAGCGTAGGCTTTCCTGGTGGATTGATGCCGAGAGGCCAAGACCACATCTTCCACCTCTCGAGGCAGCAGCAGGGGAGCCAGGACTACCCTTTCAGCAGCCAGGCCATCAGATGAAGGGACTGGAGGTTGGGGTGCAAGAGAGTCCCCTGATCCTGAGACAGGAGATCGTGCTGAAACCCCAGAGGAAGAGGGGAGTCCACCGCTAGCTGTAGCAGAAGCGGGAACCACGGTTGCCTTGGTCATCTGGGGGCTATGAGAATCAATGAAGCCCTGTCCTTGAGAACTTTGAACAGCATTCTGGACACTAGTGGTGTGGGAGGAAACGCATACAGTAGGCCTGTGGACCACGAGATCAGAAACGCATCCGCTGCTACTCTGAGAGGATGCGGTTGTCTGGAGCAAAATCTCGGGAGTTGCCGGTTCAGAGGACTGGCAAAAAGATCCATGGTGGGGAGGCCCCACCTGAGAAAGACCTGCTGAACCACCAACGGATTCAACCTCCATTCGTGTGGTTGCAGGATCCTGCTCAGTCTGTCCGCCAGGTAATTCTCCTGACCTGGGAGGTAGACAGCTTTGAGAAGGATTCCGTGATTGACACCCAAGAGCACAGCCGTTGTGCCTCCTGACATAGAAGGAAGGAGCCTGTGCCTCCTTGTTTGTTCACGTAGAACATGGCAACTTGATTATCCGTCTGGACCAGTACAGACTGGTGAGAGGCGAGGTGGGAGAAGGCTCTCAGAGCTAGGCGTATCGCCCGTAGCTCCAGGAAGTTTATCAGTTGAGCAGCCTTCCAAGGGGTCCAGAGACCCTGAGTACATGTCCCTTGGCAATGTACGCCCCAACCGAGAAGAGAAGCATCCGTTGTCAGCACATGAGAATGCGGAGGGGACTGAAAATCCACTCAGAGTACCAGATTCGGAAGATGAAGCCACCATCGCAGAGAGGAGACTAGGATGTCGGATATCTTTACTGTGTCCACTAGGCTCCCCGTGGCCTGGTGCCACTGAGTACGAAGGCTCCACTGAGCAGGTCGCATGTGCAGGCGGGCATTGGGGGTGACATGAACCGTGGAAGCCATATGGCCGAGTAGTCTCAGGAATTGCCTGGCAGAGACCAGGGAATTGCTGTGAAACTGCCTGGCCAGATCCATCAGCCTGTGAGCTCTATCCATAGGCAGAAAAGCCTTTGCTTGAAGAGTGTCGAGCCTGGCCCCTATGAATTCTAAGTTCTGGGACGGGAGCAAACTGGACTTTGCGAAGTTTATGACATAACCCCAAGTGCTGAAGCAGAGCCACCGTGCGAAGGGTGGCCTGATTGGCTCATAAGGGGCCAATCTTCCCAGGAGGCCAGTCGTCCAGGTACGGAAACACAAAAAGACCCTGAAGCCTCAGGTAGGCCGCCACCACTGCCAGGCACTTGGTGAACACCCTGGGAGCGGAGGACAGGCCAAAGGGCAGTACTCTGTACTGATAGTGGTTTCCCCCCACAACAAACCTGAGATATTGTCTGTGGTCTGGATGAATAAGGATGTGAGTATAGGCATCCTTTAGATCCAAGGAGCATAGCCAGTCTCCCTGCTGAAGGTAGGGCAGCAGGATTCCAAGGGTAAGCATCTTGAACTTTTCCCTCTCCAGAAATTTGTTGAGGTTGCGTAAGTTTAGGATGGGTCTGAGGCCTCCTGTTCTTTTTGGTACCAGAAAGTACCTGGAATAAAAGCCGTGACCTCTCAGGTGGTGGGGCACCGGTTCCACAGCCTGATCCTTTAGCAGACTTGCCAACTCCTGAAGGAGTAAGTCCCTGTGCAGAGGGAGTCTTGGAGGCTCCCCTGGAAAATAGGAGGGAGGTACCAGGTGAAAATGGAGAACATAGCCCTTTTGGACTATATGAAGAACGCAGGTATCTGATGTGATGGCTGACCACCTGTGGGCAAAGTGGGCCAGTCGGCCTCCTGTGCTGAGAGAAGCCAGCTGAGGAGAAGAGGCTATGCTTTCTGAGTCAAAAACCCCCACCCTGCTGAGCAGGGGCTGGTGTTGGTGGCTTGGGGGTCTTCTGCCTACGGGGCCCTTCACCCTTCCCCTTGGCCTGCTGACCCTGTTGGGGAGCTGCAGAGGCCTGATAATGAGGGTATTGTTTACAGGCAGATGACTTCCTCGGGTAAAAGGTCTTTTTTCCCGAGCCCTTCTTTTTCTGAGAAGGGGCAGAGGTTTTCCTGGAAAGCCTAGTCCTGGTCAGAGTCTCGGTCTCGAGTTCTGCAGCCTTCTCAGCCATGGGCTTGCCAAAGAGGTTTTCACCTCGGCAGGGGACATCGACCAACTTGTCCTGCACCCATGGCTCGAGGTCGGATGACTGTAGCCAAGCCTGTCGGCGGGCACCGATGCCGGCCCTGGCTACTCGGGCCGAAGCCTCGAAGCCATCGTAGGCTTCTCGAGATATAAACTTCGAGCACTCTTGAATACCGGTGGACAAGGCCTGGAACCTCTGCAAAGGTTCCTCGGAGAAACCAGCAGAGAACCCGGCAATCTCCTTTGCCAGGTCTCGGAGGTACATGCCCATGTAGAGCTGGCAAGTCTGGACACGGCAAGCAAGCATAGAGCCCTGGAAGCACTTCTTACCGAGGGCATCCAGGTTCCGGGCCTCCCGGCCGGGAGGCACCAAGGAGTGCATCTTCTGACTTTTCAGTCGATGCATGGCCGATTCCACAACCATGGAGTGGTGCGGTAATTGTGCCTTTTGGAACCCGGGACTCTTGCGGACTCGATAGATAGAATCGACCCGCTTGCTTAACACCGGCGTCGAGGCCGGGGTCTATAAGAACATAAGATATGCCATAATGGGTCAGACCAAGGTCCATCAAGCCCAGTATTCTGTTTCCAACATGCGGAAGAGTAGCCGCTCCAGCATCGGAGGAACCGGAACAGTAAAGGCCTCCTTCAGGGGAGAGTCATACTGGAGGGCCTCGAGCTCCTCAGCTCGAGGCTCCTCCTCGGGATCCGCGGGGAAGGCCAAGGCCTTGGCCATATCCCGCAAGAAGTCCGAGAACCGGGTATCCTCCGGTGGGGACCGTCTCCGAGGTTCGGACTCGGGTGGGACACACTGAGTCCGATGGGTGTCGGGTGACTCTTCGTCCTCCGTCTCCCAGCCTGACTCCTCGGAGGAGGAATCGAGCGGCTCCGGTCGGGCGGGCACCGATGCCCTCCGCCCTGATGCCGAGGGTATCGGCGTCGACGACCTCGGCCCCGAACGGGAGGTCGAGGGAGACCGTGGCCGAGGATCGACTCGAGCCCACATGGACTCGAGGATCGGCTCAGCCTCCGGGGTCGACTTGGACGTCGATGACCCAGTGGTCGGGGCAGATGCACCGGTGAGACCGGCGATCAATGCCCGCTGCTGTTCCATGAAGGCAGCAAAGCTGCTCTCCAAGGCCGTCAACCTGAGTCCGAGCTCAGGAGACCCAGCAGCCCCCGACTCGGGCCCCGACGGCAGCTCCCTCGGAGGAGAGTCCACGAGGACAATAGCACTTACGCGTCCAGGAGACTCCATCTCGACACGAGGATGTTTGGCAGGCCTCTCCGACTCTGAAGACCCGGGACGGCTATCGGGGATATGCGACCTGGCCCTCGAGGAACCAGGAGCGTCCACCGACGCCGCTCTCGCGGGTTTCTTCTTCCTGCGATGCTCCCGCGGGGGGCTCAGAGGAACCCCGACGCTGCCACACGGACCACAGATCATCGGGTCATGATTGGGTCCGAGGCAGCGGAGGCAGCAGTCATGAGTGTCGGTAAGAGTCATAAGTTTCTTACACCGATCACATTTCTTAAACCCGCTGGTAGCCATCGGGGGAAAAAGGGCCCCTGCTAGGTCAAAAGACCGGGCTGCCAGGGAATAAAGAAAAAAGGCGCGAACGCCAGTCACAAAGGACAAAAACCGAAAAAGAAAGAAAGGACTCGATACCGGCGTATCGATCCGAGCGGGAAAAGGATCTGGCGTCGAACCGGAGAAAAAAAAGAGAAAAAACAGGGAAAATCAACTTCTTCCTCGAGGAAAAACGAACTACGTCCGTCGGGCTCCGC
This sequence comes from Ichthyophis bannanicus, assembly GCA_033557465.1. Lineage (NCBI taxonomy): Eukaryota > Metazoa > Chordata > Amphibia > Gymnophiona > Ichthyophiidae > Ichthyophis > Ichthyophis bannanicus. The sequence continues at coordinate 128,350,779 of CM066049.1, forward strand.
AGAAAAAAAAGAAGACTGAGCAAGATGGCACCCTTGGGCGGGAAGGGGACCGCGCATGCGTGCTGCAATTCCCAAAGGCTTTCTTTGAAAGCTGGGGAAATGCTCCGCACGAGGGCTCTGTCGGCTCCGACGTCACCCATATGTGAGGACTGACTTCCTGCTTGGTCCTGGAGAATGGGCGCTTCCATCGCCAATCTCCCGAATAAAACGGGGCACTCAAACTGATAAAGACTGAAGGAGAGGGGAAGCAGTAACGAACATGGGAGTTCTTCAACTCTGCTTGAAATATAGGATAGTGATACTGTGGCATGGGATCCATCAGGTGACATCACCTGGAAATGTGGCTACAATCCTCTGCTGTCCACAGAGAAAGCAACTTTGCTTTTAATACTATTAAACAGTTATACAGATGTTCAAGACTCAAGCGTGACAATCCCTGCTCTGTGGAATTTACATTCTAAGCATTGCCTAGCAGCTGTGCTATGCAAAAATATTCAGACCATTGCAGGCTAGAAGTACATGCAGCATCCCACAGCACACATACTTCTATCTGTTGGGAAAAATATGCCTGTTGTATCATAGTATGGGTACTTTCAGCTGCTGAGAAAATGGGGGTCCTGTGGCAAAGGAAGCCAGAGGAATTAATCACAATCACAAATACTTTTCTATCCCATTATTTTTGATAGACCCTTACACTAGTCACTAAGAGACTTTGATGCCATTTTTTTACTTTTTAGGGAAAAGCTCAAATGTTGTCTACAGTTCAGGAATAAGTATATCAAGTTGTTGTTTCTTTTACTGATGTTCAGTCTCAGCCTAACTCACATACTGAGCAAAAAGAATTGCATGAGGTGAGCAATAATCAAAGCCCTTTCCTTTGGCAGAGAACTGAAATAAGAAATAAACAAAATAAAATTAATAATAATCACCCTATACATGTTCCACAACAAAAGCAAAATTAGAGACTTACCTGCTATTATTCCTTGAGGAACTCCAGTCCAGTCCGGCACCTCTGGGTAGTGCACCTCCTCCAGCAGCTTCGAGACTGAGCATGTCACATTTTGAAGTCACCAGTACTAACACCGCTGGCACCTCTCACCAGCTCCCAGTAACCTATTTACAAAGCAGACTCACAGGAGCAACACATAAGTAGTTAAACAGACAAACAAAAGGCAAACTACCACGTCCTCCTCCCGCACCCAGGGAGGAACTCCTCCACCCCCCTAGAGCAAGAAGGAAAGAAAGAGGCCTCCCGGAGAATATCCTGTTATCTGCGTGCCGCTCCTGAGAGGCAGAAGACCATGGTCCGCCCCTCAACACCGAAACGCTTGTGACGCCCCTTCGCCCCGGCCCCCCCGCCCGTAGCAACCGGGCTGAAACGTAGCCCAAACAGCCATAGCAGAAAACCCTGGGTGGGATTCGGGACGGGACTGGAGTTCCTCAAGAAACAACAATTAGCAGGTAAGTCTAATTTTGCTTTCCTTATCATCCCTCCAGTCCAGTCCTGCACCTTTGGGATGTAACAGAGAAGTAACTTAATGGGAGGGAACGGCCCACAGAACCGCCGATCCGAAACAGGCATCCCCCGCTGACTGGACATCCAGGCGATAATGCCTACTGAAGGTATGCAGGGAGGACCAGTTAGCCACCCTACAGATTTCTACCGGAGGCACCAAACTATACTCGGTCCACGAATCCGCCTGAGCTCTAGTGGAATGAGCTCACAACCCTAAAGGCACCCATTGCCCCTGCAAAATATAAGCGGACACGATCGCCTCCCGAATCCATCTGGAAATGGAAGCCTTAGCCGCCGCCCTGCCCTTGCATGGACCCTCAAAGAGGACAAACAAACGATCCGACTTGCGAAAGCTCTCTGAAGACCTCAAATAACGCCTGGGGGCCCTCCTCACATCTAGCAAACGAAAGCTGTGGCTGGAGGCACTTTCATCCGAGCCCTCCAGAACCGGCAGAGACACAGGCTGATTCACATGAAACGCCAAAACCACCTTTGGCAGGAAAGACAGAACCGGATGGAGAACCACTTTTTTCCGCGAAATGGAAAGGAACGGCTCCTGGCAAGACAAAGCTTGTAGCTCTGAGATCCTACTCACAGAGCAGATCGCTACCAAGAAGACTGTTTTCAGCGTTAAGTCCATCAACGAGGCCCGGCTCAAAGGCTTAAAAGGTTCCTTAGTCAGTGCCGTCAGGGCCAAATTGAGGTCCCATGGTGGCACCACGGTCCTCGTGGCAAGCGCAAATGGGTCACCGCCTGTAGAAAGTGTAACACGTCTGGGTGAGAACCCAAAGGCACCTTCTGGACTTTCCCGCGATAACAAGCAATTGCCGCAAGCTGCACCTGCAATGAGCTGGCTGCAAGGCCCTTATCAAAACTGTCCTGCAAAAAGGCCAAGATCTCTGGGACCGTGGCCGAAGCCAGCCACGCCTGCTTATCTGCACACCACGTTTCAAAAATACACCAGATGCAGATGTAGGCCAGCGAGGTAGACCTTTTCCACGCCTTCAGCAAGGCTGAGATCACGGGTCCCGAATACCCCTTCCGCCTCAACCATGCCCTTTCAAGAGCAAAGCCATAAGCGAGAATCATCCCACCTGAGGTATGTGCAGTGGCCCCTGCAACAGAAGGTCTTCCTGCGCTGGAAAGCGCCACAGTCGATCCTCCAGGAGACGCACCAAGTCAGCATACCACAGGTGCCACAGCCAGACTGGGGCGATCAGTATGACCCACCCGTGATGCGCCTCGATTCGTTGTACCACACGGCCTATGAAAGCCCAAGGAGGAAAGACGTACAGAAGCCTCTCCGTGGGCCATCGCAGCAACAGAGCATCTAGACCCTCAGACATCCTTTCCAGTCTCCTGCTGAAGAAACGGCTCGCCTTGGTGGACTTGAACGTCGCCATCAGATCCATAAGGGGTGTCCCCCATCTGCACACTATCTGCGCGAAGACCTCTGCGTGAAGCTCCAACTCTCCTTGGTCCACGCGGACCTGGTTGAGATAATTCGCCATTACATTGTTGACTCCCGCAATGTGGGCCGCCGACAACGCATGGAGATGAGGCTCTGCCCAACTGAACAACCTTTCCGCCTCCTCCTCGAGGGCCACACTGCCTGTGCCCCTTTGCCAGTTAAGATTAGCCACTGTGGTCGCATTGTCCGACAGGACTCTGACTGCATTTCCTAGCAAGTCCGGCTTGAAGGCACTGAGCACCCGAGACACTGCCCACATCTCTAGCCTGTTGATCGACCACCCAGCCTCCTGCTCGTTCCAAGTCCCCTGAGCAAATAGCTTCCCGCAATGGGCCCCCCAACCCGCCAAACTGCCATCGGTCAGCACCGGGACCCATTGCAGCAGCTTGAAGGGCATGCCAGCTGCTAGATTTTCCAGACAGAGCCACCACTGGAGCGCCTTCCTGACCCCCAAGTGGGCAGGAAAGCCATTGGGCCAGAGAGTCCGTCTGGTGTGACCAGCGACGGAGCAAGGCCGTCTGTAATGGACACACGTGCACTCTCGCCCATGGCTGCCACGTGCACTCTCTAGAATGACTGCCATCATACCTAACTGCAGATACTGCCACGCCATCGGCTACAACCGCCTCAGAAAACTGTGCACGAAGAGAGGTAGCCCCCCCTAGTTCAGTGCTCCGGCAGGAAGACTGCGCACACTCGAGTGTCGAAGTGGACCTCCAAGTATTCCAGGTCCTGAGGGGGAATCAACTGGCTCTTGGCCATATTGACCACCCAACCACGGCTTTCCAGAAACTGAACCACACAGGACATAGCCCACGCACTCTGGACTTTGCCCTGATCAACCAGTCATCGAGATAAGGGTGTACCAACACCTCTCCCTTGCGGAGCGCCGCTGCCACCACCACCATGACCTTGGTGAATGTTTGAGGTGCTGTTGCCAGACTGAATGGCAACACCTGAAACTGGAAGTGCCCAATCAGCACCGCAAACTGCAGGAACCGCTAATGGTTTAGTCTGATCGGAATGTGGAGGTACGCTTCTGTGAGATTGAGGGACGTTAAAAACTCTCCTTTCTCACCGCCATGATCACCGACCTCAACATTTCCATGTGAAAGTGCAGCACACGAAGACAACTATTTACCCTTTTGAGGTCTAGAATCAGGCGGCAGGACCCATCCTTTTTGGAGATCACAAAATAAATGGAGTACAAACTGCAGCCGCACTGCTTTTGGGGGAAAGGGACCACCGCCCACAGCTGTAGCAGCCGACCAAAGGTGTCCCTTGATGCCGATGCCTTGCCTGGCGCCTTGCACGGGGACCGGACAAAGGACTCAGCCACCAGACGGATGAATTTGAGGAAATAGCCGTCACGGATGATCTGCAGCACCCATTGGTCGGACGTGATCTGGGCCCAAGCAGGGTAAAATTCCCATAGCCGACATCCCATGCATTGCTCCACTGCCTGGGCCTCCCATCCCTTCATTATGCCTTTTTAAAGCCAGAGGCATAAGGAGCACTGCCTACCCCTCGGAATCCTCTAAACCTCTGCCCTCAGGCGGGAGACCTCCCCTGCTGGAATCCCCCAAGGCGGGATGAAAACGCTGGAAATCTTGCGTCTGGCCCCGAGGCGCAAACGCATTACAACCCTGTTTAGCTTAACCTCCGGCAGGCATCCCCCTTTGGGATCTCCCAAGTCCTTGGCCAACCTGTCCAAGTCATCCCCGAACAGAAGCTTCCCTTTAAAGGGGGGGTTTGCTAAGAAGGGACTTGGAGGAACTGTCTGCTGCCCAATTCTGCAGCTAAAGATAGCCATGCTCCTAGCCAGTCCGCGAATGAGATCATAGTGGACATCCGTGAGATAATCCGCACCCGACTAGTTTAGCTACCTCCGCAGCCCGCTCCAATGCTGAATCCGCCAGCTGCTGCAGCCGCTGCGACCAGCGAAGACAGGCTCTTGCCACCCAGGCCCCACAAAGAGAAGCCTGCAGAGATAGCACATTGACATCAAAGGCCTGCTTCAACAAGGTGTCCAACTTCCTGTCCTGCCCATCCTTCACAGCTGCACTCCCCTCCACCGGGATGGTTGTCTTCTTCGTATCTGCAGACACCGCTGCATTCACTCGCAGGAACAAAAAAAATTTGCACTCCTGATCCGACAAAGGGTAGAGGCGAGACATGGTTCTCGGTCCTCTAAGACCTGCCTCCGGCAGGTCCCACTCGTCCTGGATCATCTGCTTGACCACCCAGTGCACCAGAAAGACTGCCTGCGTCTTCCACACCACCTGAATGAGAGGCTCCTCCAGCGTCTCATCCTCCACCGGCAGGCTAGCAGGCAAACTGAGGGCTTGTAGAAACTCTGCAATTAAAGCGGGCAACTCCTCTTACCGAAAACCTGGACAATCCTAACTTGTTCTTCTGGCTCCGGAATCTCCCCTTCCTCGAGCTCCTCACCGTCCACCTCCAGCTCCAAATAGTCTGCTTCCGGCCACTTGGACACAGAAGGACTGCTCTTCCAAGGGTTGGGGCCTCTTGGCCGGCCCTGCACCAGCGACCTCCCTCCTCTCCATGGAGGTCCGCCCCGCAACAGCCCCCGCCGCTGAGGGATCTCCTACCAATCCCTGCTGGCGTAAGCAAAAGGCCTGGTGCAGCAAAAGCACAAACTCCAGGGAAAAGCCCACCAGAGCCACTCCCCCAAACCGTGGTGAGTAGAGGGACCAGGAATAGCTGGAGCTAGCCCCTGCGGGGAGGAAAGAGCCTCCAGAGGAGGAAGAACCTCTAGGGGGGCGTGGACCCCCTGCATGGATGAAGGCACAGGATCTCTAGTCTTGTCCTGCAGTGCCTCCTCCATGTTGGCGGCCTCTGAAGCGCAGCCACGGCACACACACGCATCTGACACAGCCCCCCCAACGGGTACCGCAGACGAGGCACTGCAGGCGGGCAGGTATGAGAGCAAGAGCACTGCTCACTAAACTCAAATTGCACGGACTCAAGGAGGAGACGTAGGGCTGTCAGTCTATCCTATCTTCCCTCCTACCTTATTTGTGACACTTTTCAGTTCGTTTGTTCCTTTCCTTTTTTTTTTCTTAACTGAAGGCGGCACAGTACAGCAGAGTAAAGGAAGAAAAAGAGTGTGTCCCCGAGGCCCAGGAGCGCAAGCAGTGCACCACACCTCTAATGGGGCCCCCCCGAACTGCTCTGCAAAAGCGCAGGAACAAGGCCTGCAAACTAGCCTTCCTACCTCTGAGCCGCTGCAGACACTACGAGGTGCCAGACCTCACTCTTCAGACCTCACTTCAGCTTGGCCGTCCCCCTCTGCGCCATTATCACTGCCCCCCTGTATCTGGAAGAGATGCGAAGAAGAAAATGCCAAACTGCTCGGGATGTCGCCGAGCCAGACACTGAAACTCCATGCTCAGCCAGTTCTCGGCTTCGGTACGAAGGGGGAGGAGGCAGGAGCATTCCCTCTCAGGCAGCTGCAGCAGCGAAGGCTGCTGCTCACCCACTTACGGGATTGGGAGCCGCCAAAGCCCTGGGACGTCAGCAGATGCCCCAACATCCCTCTGGACTATCAAGGAGGGGGGTGGGGATCCTTCTCTGCAGTGCCACTGAAGAAACTGTTAGGCTGCCTTGTCCCTTTTTTTTTTTTTTTTAAAGCACTCAACTTTAAAGACCAAAATAAAACAAACCAAGGAAACCCAAGAAAAAAAAAAAAACACTGAAAAACCTAACTAAACTAGCTCCTTATATGTTCCTTCAGTGAGCCCAGCACCTAGGCTCCCCACCTCCTCCCGCTGCTTGGAGACTGAGCATACTGGGACCTGGTGGGAGATGCCAGCGGTATTAGTACTGGTGACTTCAAAATGTGACATGCTCAGTCTCCAAGCTGCTGGAGGAGGTGCACTACCGAGAGGTGCGGGACTGGACTGGAGGGATAAGGAATGTAATTTTACCCACAGGGTCAAGAGGCTTTCCTGGAACAGGAGTAAACTGGGGGAGGGTAATATTTGTGGAGAATTGAATAAGTCTACATGTATGCCTTCACCTAAAAAAAATAGTACCTGCACATAATGAAGAGGTTTAACTTTGTGTGGGTATGTTTCATTGGACAATGACCATTGCAAAACTACTGAAGATAGTTTGATTATCTATTCAATAATGTTTTACCAGCAGGGAATATCTTTAATATATACAAACTTAATGGAGACATATCTAACAGGTCGCAACAACTTTAATAATGTTCCCTTTTCCCATGTACCTGTTATTATGAGGCTGTTGACAGATGCAATATAGGGCATTGGGATCATACACTTCACATTCAGGTTTATTTTTTGTCGCCTCTTCATCTTTATTTCCTTTTGATTCTGGGGGTATATGGATTTCTTGCTTCACTCGAATGGTTTCAGAGCATTCCTGCAGTGCTGCTGCTTGACTTGCACATTCACCTCCTATGGCTTCTGGCAGCTTAGCTTTAATTGTCTGTCTGGTCTGTACTATTACAGTTTCTGCAGTAATTTCTTCTGTGTGACGTTTTCTGAGTCTATTTTGCAGCTCTTTCAAAGTCAGTCCGTCACTATCAGAACTATCATCTTCTTCCTCTTTTAAAGATTCCTTTTCTTCTTTGCTGTCTATCTGTATTGGCTCCTTCATGTCTCCTGGATCACATCTCTGACTATCTACTTTTGTTTCACACATGCTCTCCACACTTCCTTCAGAAGCAGTCTCAACATCTGTTACTGGACAGGATGTTGGCTCACTGGCATCTTCGAGGACAGCTGGGGCACTTTTTCTTCCTCGATTTCGCCTAACAGTTGTCAGAAACTCTTCTACCCTTTCAGTACGCTTGGGCTGCCTGCCACTTCTTCGGAGAGATGGGCGCAGCTGCTGCTGCTGCTGAAGTTCATGCTGCTGTTCAAGAGTCTCGCTCTCAGCATCTCCTGCGCCTTCTCGTTTGGCAATGGTGGTCCTTCGAAACCCCCATGTCTTTTTAAATTCTTTACTTGTAGGTTTGACAGTCTTAAGAGCATCCTCACTGTTTTGGTCACCTTTATCATCCAAAACTGATGCTAATCAAAGAGGGAAAAAATGTAAATTAAGGAAAGTTTTATTATGTAAACATGTTAAAACTTATCACCTATTCATGTACAAGGGAGCGTTCTACCAGTACAAAATACATCCTCTGACTCTACAAGGAACTATCAATCCAAATTTCAGACTTAATACTGCAAATCATCTGTTCAGAATTATTTTTAATAAGTAAAAATGAACCTTTTCCAAACTTCAATTTGGTAGATGATTTTGGCCCACAGTGCTGTGTTGTTTTCTTAAAATTACTATCAACTGATTTTCCATTATATGCTGCACGAGATAAAAATAACTTATGCAGTGCTGATATGGCGGAGAATACTTGACATTAAGTTCTCTCCAAACACCGAAACACACCATAGGAATGAGCTACAATGAACTCAACAGCTCCTGCTGAATGCAAGTGGAATTCATTTTTATTGCTTCTTGTTTTCATTGATGACCTTGGCATTGTTCTCTAGTGATTTTGGGATTGTACTATGCTGGGAATGATTACTTCAATGTCATATGCCCCGAGAGCACACCTGGCAAGATAGCATGCCAACAAAAAAATAAATATAGAAGAAGTGAACAACATTAAACATGCTTGCTTACTCGCCTCAGGGAAAGCTTCTAAAGCTAGGGACAGGGGCAATAACCAGGTGGCAAAACCATCAAATGCCCCACCCCCTCTATACAAAAGAAGTAGCAGTGTAGATGAACAGGGCCCACGGGGAGCATCACATTACCTAAGGCATCATTAAATGGCAGAAGTGGAACCATGAGAAAAACTAAATTACTTATCCGTAGCAGGAGTTTCTCTGGAAAGCCAGATATTAATCCTCATGTATGGGTCACAGACAGAGCTCATCAAGAAAGCAGCTCCTCAGATTCAGATCTTTCCAGAAGCTTTTGGAAGGGCTCTAATTCACATGTGCGTCACTTCTCATCAGCTACTACGTGGGACTACTTCAGTTTATTAGTATAGCTGAAAGTAGAACATAACTCCTTGAAGAGGTGGATGGGTGGGTTTCTGAGGACTCATCCTGCTGCCACGGAGAGCTCCTGCTACAGGTAAGTAACGGTTTTCTCCATGGACAAGCAGGATAATGAGTCCTCATGCATGGGAAAATCTGGATAAAGGCTGCCTTTAAGAAAAAAAGAGGAGGGGGGGGGGGGAATAAGGTGAAATTAGACCTTACCTGCTAATTTTCTTTCATGGAGTCCCTCCAGTCCAGTCCAGATAGTTGGGTTCTGTCCGTCCACCAGCAGCTGGAGACTAAATATTCAAATCACTAATGATATCACTGGATAAGAGCCCATGAGACACCCCCCCCCCCCCCGACACCTCAATATCCTTTTGACAAAGCAGCAAATGCAACACACACAACTGCCAAGCCACTAAACTACATTCTGAAGAAACCACAGAAACCCATAAACAACTTGAATCTCACTCTCTCCAGAGGGGAGCCTTGACGATAAGCAATAGGACTATCATACGGTTTCCAAACAGTCATACTCTTGTCTTCTCTTTAGAATTTTTTTTACTCGCCAAGTCTCAGCAGCTGGCCCAAGGGGGCAGCAAGGGACTTCAGCGCTTCCAGGCTACCCGGTTTGCCTTGCCATAGCGCAAATGTTTCCTCTACAGGGACCAGTCCTTTTGAGGTCTGGGACCAGCCTGTGGTTTTTACGTGGGGCGTGCTGCCTCCTCCATGAAACTGAAATAAAGCAAAGAGGGCCCAGGAGGAGGATCAGCTGATAGGTGGCCATCTTTGGCATTTTTGCCACTCCTGGGTCCATGTCACATTGGACCAGTGGGTCTTAAGAGGTCAGAGAAGAATACACCCTGAAGTATGCTCATCCACTCTGACGCATTCTTGCTCTCGCTGTGCAAGTCTCAGTTGAAAGCATGGACTGTGTAACAGACTCTAAAGCGCTTGCTGGCCTTGGAAGATGGGGGTGAGGTGCCAAAAGTAGTGCAGTACTGGTCGATACTCAATCTATTTTGTGGTCTCAAGAAGGAGGGGTCATTCCAACCTATCCTCGACCTCAAACACTTCAAACAGAGCCCTGGCAGGTGCTGCATTTCCACAAGGAAACATTGCGGTCCGTCATGGTGGCAGTCCAAAAAGGCAAGTATTTGATAGCCTTGGATCTCAAGCAATGTTCCCTCTAATTTTCTGTAGGCTGTGTGCGCATAAAATATCAGCTGTGTGTAGCTTTTGAAAGAAGGTTAAATTTTTGTGCGCCACATAACGACACTCAGAGTTATATACTTTAAAATTTGACTACACATCAAAATACAGTATGTACACCACACTGATTTTATTCAAATTAAATGAAAATAGACGATTACTAAATGAAGCAGGAAATTTCTAGTAATTACAATCATAACTTTTAAATTTTAAAACATTGTAAGTTTTGTGCGCTCTGTTGTAAAGTATGTGCGCTCGCTCGGCGAGGTGTGCGCACGCGCACAGCTTAGAGGGAACAGTGATCTCAAGGAAGCGTATTACACGTTCCCATACAGCCCAAGCATCAGAGATTCTTGCACTTCGCAATGCCGATGCGGCATTTTCATTTTCAGGCAATGCCCTTCAACTTGGTGATGGCACCCCGCACCTTCACTAAGGTGATGGCGGCAGTGGCATCCACGGCCCTCAGGCTGGTCACCTTGGTACACCCCTACCTGGATGACTGACTGATACATGCAAAGTCACAGGAGGAGAGTCAGGAGGTGAAAAAAAGTTATAGCCTTCCTTCAGTATCTCAGCTGGGTCATCAATGCACCAAAGAGCAAGTTGAACCCATCTCAACGGCTCGTGTATCTCAGAGCGGAGATAGACACTGTGAATGGCGCAGTGTCTCTACCTCCAGAGACAACAGTCAGGATACAAAAGCAGCTTTGACTATTCCGGTGACTGAGGATGCCATTGGCATAGCACTATTTGCAGGTACTCTGCTTGATGGTGGCTGCATTGGATGAGACTGCTACAGAGAGCATTACTCTTGAGGTGGTCCCCAAAATATCAGCCTGTCCAGGCGGCTTCAGTATCTGCAGGACATAAAAGACAGCCTGACATGGTGGTTGTCTCGTTGGAACCTAGAGAGGTACTGTTGGAAACCCTGGATTGAATAGTGGTCATGACAGGCTCAGGTGGCCCAGGACCAATGGACAGCGGAGGAGAGCTCCTGGTCGATTAATCGCCTGGAGATCCGCGCAGTGTGGATGGCACTGCTGCAGTTCGCTCTGCCACTGGAGGGCAAGGTTGTGAGTGTTTTCCCGACAATGCATAAGCAGTGGCATAGATCAATAGGCAGGGCGGTATGGGCAGTGAAGTGCTGGCGGTGGAGGTGGCTCCGCTACTGCAGTGGGCAGAGGCGCATCTTTTGGCACTCATGGTGGTGTATGTGGCAGGCAAAGAGAATGTGCAGGCCGATTATCCGAGCAGGAATCACTTGGATCCAGCAGAGTGATCACTAGAGGAATCTGTGTTTCACAGCTTTGGTGCGGTGCTGGGGGCAGCCTGTGATGGATCTGATGGTATCCACAGCAAATGCCAAGGCCAGATGCTTTTTCAGCCTCCGGCACAAGAGAATGTCCGAAGGCCTGGATGCCCTGGCCCAGCCCTGGCCGCAAGAGATACTCTTGTATATGTTCTCCCTGTGGCCTTGATTGAATGATTGTTGCAGAGGATTGCACAGCAGAACGGACGGGTGATCCTAGTAGCTCAAGACTGGCATCCGTATGCAGATCTAGTTAGGTTGACAGTGGAGAAACCATGGAGGCTGTCGGTCCAACTGGACCTTCTGGCACAAAAGCTGGTGCTGATGTCTCAGGTGAATCTATTCTTGCTTACAGCCTGGCTCTTGGCACATCTAAGGAGACAAGGTTGCTCGTCGCGATTATTACAACCCTCTTAAAGTTGGGGAGGCACTCCGCAACCCTGTCTTATGTTTGTGTATGGCGTGTGTTTGAAGGATGGTGCAAGGAACAGTCTCACACCTTTCCGTTCTATGGTGGCAGATGTTTTGGCAATCCTCCAGGCAGATCTGGATAAGGGCCTGGTGTGGAGCACCCTAAAGCTTCAGGTGGCAGCACTGACCTGCTACAGAGGCAAGATACAAGGTTCTCACCCAGAGATGGTGTGGTTGCTGCAAGCAAGTTACACCTCCAGTTTGTCCATCTGTGCCTTCCTGGGATCTCAATCTGGTTCTTTCGGCACTAACAGAGGCACCCTTTGAGCTGCTTGGCGGCTCCTTGCTCAAGGATTTGACCCTGAAGATGGTCTTTCTGGTGGCAGTTTGCTCAATGCAGCATATATCTGAACTGCAGGCCTCATCTTGCAGGGAACAGTTTCTCCTCATACGAAAGGAGGTGGTGATGCTGCGGCTGGTTCCATCCTTTCTTCCAAAGGTGGTGTCACCGTTTCATGTGAATCAGGAAATGAACCTGCCAGTGTTCACAATGGCAGTGGCGGGTTACAGGACCACCAGCTCCCTAGTTTGGATGTGCGACAAGCCTTATGTCGATATCTGAATTGTACGCTTACCTTACCTTCTCATTTTCTTTCATGGAGTCCCTCCAGTCCAGTAAAGGACCTTCCCCCTTCGTTTCATTCAGATCAGGCTTGTTTGTGGCTAGCGAGCCCACAGAACTACAGTATTGATGATGTGATGGGCCTCCGGAGACCTAGGTGTGCATGGATGCGACCAAGAGGTCGTCCCTGGAGAGCTCTTGTCAAGAAAGCATTCATTCAGAAAAAAAATAAAAATTATTGAAACTTACTGTCATGTCAGTCTTTCCAAACAATAATGAGGATGTGAATGTATGGATAGAGGTCCATGTTGTAGTGTTGCAAATCTCCTCTACAGAGGCTGACCTCAAATGGCTACCAACAATGGGTAGCCATGGACCCTCCAGTGTCAAGCCTCTGGGATAGGCAAAGGAGATGCAATCCACTTGCCAATAAGATGACAGGAGCTGCTGACAAGCAAATGTTAAGTTGGGTGGGTTTTCTAAGGGCCTTAGTCTGCTCCAAATAGAAAGCCAAGGCTCTCTAGACGTCTAAAGTGTGCAGTGCACTTTCACCTTTTTTGGGCATGAGGTCTGGGAGTAAGTGTTGGCAAGACAACTAACTGGTTAAATCAGACACCAGCTTAGGAAGGAACTTTAGATGTATGCGCAGACCTACCTACCTTTTTTTTTTTTTTTTTTTTTTTAAACTTGGTATATGGTGATAAGTTAGAGCCTGGAGTTCACTAACTCTGCGCACTGAAGTTACTACCATCAAAAAACAAAACCTTCCAGGTTAGATACTTCAGCTAACAGATATTTAATAGCTCAAAAGAAGACTTCATCAGCTGATTTAAACATTGAGGTCCTATGATACTGCGGGTGACTTGATGGAAGGCTTCAATAGAAGCCCTACAAAAACCAAACTAAAGACTGTACAGATAGGGGTTGTCCTTCTACATGGTGACCATATGCGCTAACTGCACTAACATGTACTCTAATAGAGTTGGGTTTCAATCTGGACTCTGACAAAAGGTATAAGGTATTCAAGCACTTTTTGTGTGGGACAAGAAAAAAGAGCCAGTATTTTCCCTCATATCAGATGACAAACATCTTCCATTTAAAACTGTCTAGTGCAGGGGTTCTCAACCCAGTCCTCAGGACACACCATAGCCAGTTAGGTTTTCAGAATAATCACATTGAATATGTATATGAGATCTTCATGCACTGCCGCCATGGTAGGCAAATCTCTTATACATATTTGTGCTTATCCTGAAAAACTGACTGGTTAGGTGTGTCCTGAGGATTGGGTTGAGAACCCCCATAGAAGAGTATGAGGTGTGATCAAAAAGTATCAAAACTTGTGTAGCTATATAAAACAATACATCGCACCACGATGCCATCAAGCATGCAGTGACCTAGTAATGTGCTCTGCACGTGCAGAGTGTAGTGTGGCTACAGCATACCTGTACAGTTTCTAATCACATGATGTTTTGTATCATGTAAAAGCAGTTCGTCAGATTTATAATGAGTGAAAAAATTGAACAGTGAATTTGCATTAAATTCTGCCAAAAACTTGGAGATTTGTGCAAAGACTTATGACAAGCTACAACAAGTGTATGGCAATGAATGCATGAGCTGTGCTCAAAATGACTGGTACAAATGTTTCCAAGAGGGCCACCAAAGTGTTAACAGTTATGAACTTTCTGGAAGGCCATCCATGAGCAAGAATGAAGATAAAGTTGAAGCAGTGTGGGTCGCAATATGCTAAAATCGTCCATTTACTATCAGGGAGCTTACTGAGGACATGGACATCAGTTTCAGGTCGGTACAGTCCATTCGGGGATGAGAAATGCGTCTGCAAAATTCATGCCAAAACTCCTGTCTCCTGACCAAAAAGAAGCTTGATAGCAGCCAGGGAGTTGTTGGAATACATTGAAAATGACTCCGATTTCATCAAAAAGATTATTACTGGTGATGAATCATGGGTTTATGGTTATGACCTGGAAACTAAGGCTCAATCCTCACAAAGGAAGACTCCAAAACTCTCCCAGACCCAAGAAAGCCCATCAAGTGAGAAGCAAAGTCAAGGTCATGCTCACAGTTTTCTTTGATTATCAGGGCATTGTTATGCTCCAAAAAGGCCAAACCATCAATAAGGAGTATTACATCCAAGTTCTGACTTGTTTCAAAGACGCAGTTTGTCGTAAGAGGCCAGAGTTGCACAGGAATGGTGAATGGTTGCTTCATCACAATAACACCCTAGCTCACACATCACATCTTGTCCAGCATGTTCTTGGTCAAACACCAAATCAAGCAAGTCCATCAGCCTCCATACTCACCTGACCTCGTACCCTGTGACTTTCTTGTTTCCAAAGCTGAAATTACCACTGAAAGGAAGGAGATTAGATGATTTGGAGACCATTAAGCAAAATCCAACAGAGCAGCTTCACAGCATAAAGAAAGAGGTATTTCAAAATTGTTTCCAGCAGTGGCAGGAACGCTGGAGGAAGCATGTTTTATTGGAAGGGGACTACTTTGAAGGAGACAAAATGCAGTAAATGTCGGTATTATACTTCTTGTGTTGTTGTACAAGTCTTGATACTTTTTGATCACACCTCGTATCTCCTGGAAGCCAAAATAACTTTCAAGACACTGTCAGACAAGTTCAAGGAAGCCAAGGTTAACCCCTCAACATCCAAGCTGTTAAGGCTAGGGGATTCTAAGATGGAGTACAATATGGTTCCTTGATCTTGCATGATCTGTGTTGGCAAGCTGCCTAGTCTCATGGGAGATATTACAGAGTTATAGAAGAGGGAACGACACTTGCCTAACCAATAAGGCAGTATGAGGATCCTGGGTCCCTGGTCCTTTCTGAGTTTCAGGAAAGTTTTCACCATGAAAGTACTGGATGATATGCATACATGCCCTTCTTCCCAGTCTAGGAGGAAGGTGTCCAATGCTAACTTACTGTGTATCTCTATCCTGGAGCAGAACAGAAGTGCTTTCCTGTTCCTGTAGCAAACAGATTTATCAAGGGGGCGCCCCACTTTCAAAAGACTTTCTGCACCACTGCCATGTCCAAGGACCACTCATGTGGTTGCAGTATATGGCTCAGTCTGTCTACCAGGACACTGTTCTCTCCTGCCAGGTATGTGGGTCCTGAGTATCATCCCATAAGAAATGGCATAATTCCTCATCCTGAATGTCTCCCAACACAAAAGGTATGACCCTGTTCCTCTCTGCTTGTTGATACAGTATATTGCCACTTGATTACCCGCCTGAATTAGTATGATTGATTAGCTAGCTGATCTCTGAAAGCCTTCAGAGCATTTGATATTTCTTTCAATTCAGGAAATTGATTTGATGAAGGGTCTCCTGGGTGGACTAAATTCCCTGATTTTGAAATGCACCTACATGAGGGCTCCTCAACCTAGTTTGGAAACATTTGTTGTAAATACTTTTCGATAAGATAGAATTTGGAAGGAGAACCTTTTGCCAAATTGGAATGATCAACTACTATGTCACAGTGTCAGAGGAGTGTAGCGACACATGACTTCCTGGAAACTGCAAATGGTCCAAGTCCACTACACTTGTTTCATTTGAGACGTACCAAGGGTGTTATGTGTACCGCTGAGACCATGTTACAACACTCTCGACATGTTTATTTTATGTATTTATATACATTTGATAAACTGCCTCCCGTAAATAAAACATCTAGGTAGTGTACAAATAATTAAAAGAATACAAGTGGTAGCAACTGCCAAGCACATTATCCTTCCTCAATGCTTCAGTCAGACACCTGAATGATAACCAGGTTTCCAAACTGATATGGTTATGGCACTTGATATACCGCCCTTTACATACACATCAGAGCAGTTTTACATGTATGTATTTACGAACAGGTACTTTTTTAAACTCCCTTGTCCCTGAAGGGCTCACAATCTAAGTGTACCTGAGGCAATGGAGGGTTGGATTGGATATCTATTGACTCCTTAGAACTACCCCACCACAGACACAAGATTGGTAATCCTTTCCTGTGGAAGAAAAGCTTACACCTCAGTTGTGTCTAGCAGAACTCCTATGAATGCCAATTGAGTTGACTGGCTTAAATTGAACTTGGGATAATTTATAATGAACCCTAGAAACACCAGCATCTGGATGGCTGTGTACACAAATTCTTGAGCTTCATCCCGAGAAGTGCTCTTAACCAATCAATCATCCAAACAAGGAAACGCATACACACCATTGGCATATATATTCTGTTACTAGGGCAGCACACTTTGTGAAGACTCATGGAACTGAAGCCAAGCCTAATGGAAACATGCAGTACTCGTAGTGGCATTTACTTTTACAAATCTGTGATACTTCCTGTGGTTGGGATGTATCTGAATGTGGATGCAAGCATCCTATAAGTCCAGAAGACAAACTAGTCATCTTTTTGGAGGTAAGGAATGAAAGCGACTAGGTAACCATCCTGAATTGTCTCTTATGAGATGCTTATTCAGAGCCTTTAGGTCAAGGATGAAACAAAATCCCCCTTTTTTGTGATCAGGAAATACCTGGAATAGAATCTCTTCCCCTTTTCTCCTAGTGGGACAATTTCAACCACATTGATCTTTAGAAGGGAAGCAAGCTCCTTTGACAATATCTCCTGATGCTGAGAGTTTGGCCAAAATGCTCTTGGTGAGCAATTTGTTGTGTACTAAAAATTGTCCAGTTAGGATATTGTCCATCTTTCAGACATTCCACCAACCTGAGGATACAAGGGGCCAGCGATTTTCATAAAATTCTAGTCTCCCCTCCTACCAGAAAAAAAAAGTATTCCACTACAGACACTGAACTGCCTATATTCTCTTGGAGGCAGTCAAACACCACCCCTAGTTTTGGCTAAGAAACAGACTGGGATTCTGAGCTCTATGCTGAATAAGAACGTGAGTGATGGGAGCATGAGGGAGTAAGATATCTACCCTATGAGAGTAATATGGCTTCCTTTGCCATCTGCTCCGATATCTCCTAGTTGAAGAGGAGGCTGGGTTGGAAATAGGCCTGGAGAGGGTCTGAAATGTGCTGCTATGCTTAGCATTGTAGTCTATTTCTGCTGATGTGCCATGGAGAGAAGCTCTTTGAACTTCTTCTGAATACCATACCCGGGGTTTTTAGTCCAGAGCCACAGAAGTCTCCAGGCACCAACATATATCAAAAAGGCTCTCGATGCCTATTAAAAATATCAAAGGTCACTCAGCCCATACATTTTCCACTCTTTCCCTTTACCCCTAGTTGCTTGGCCTTCTCTAGAGGAAGAGCATCTGCAAACTCCTGTATCAGACACAGAATGTCCATAAAAAGCTGACAGAACACAATGTGAGATATGAGCATAGCATTCTGAAAGAATTTTCCTTCAAAATATTCTCAGTCTGAGCCTCTCTCCCTGAGGGCACTAAACAATGCGTGTTGGAACTTTTGGCTCTATTGAGAGCAGAGTCAACTACCACAGAATGGCGAGATAGTTGCAACTTTTAGAATATGTAAGCCTTCTGAACTTGATACACAGAGTCAAACTTTTTATTAATAGGCTGTACAGAAAGGGTGGGAGGTCGGGTCTCCCACATTCTCATTTGCGGGTCCTTTAGGATTATGTGAATGGGCACTGTCAATTTCCTTGCATGGGTCAAGGAACTGCAGGGCTTCCAATGCTCCTGGCCCTGGGCTGCTTCTCCATCTTTAACTTAAATAGAACAGACATAGCCATTCCCCTTACAAAAACTAGTCAGGAGTTCTGTAGGAGGCGATTTTCTTTTCCCATGAGGGGGAGGGATCCGATGGAAGCCAGTGGAACCCTCTTCAGAGAATACCCTCAGACTCAGACAGTATTCCCAGAGCACTCAGAATCAGATCTAGAAAAATACTCATGTGAAGTCTGGGTCACTGCATGCTCAATCTTTGCTGCTCTTGGGGTGCTGAACTCAAATGAGTATTTATGCACCAAGGATCTTCAATGTCTCTGTAAAGCTTCTTTCCCAGATGCATTGGCGATAGATCCAGCTGGACAGTCATGATTCAAGAACCTTCGATTTCTCAGTGCTCATGTCTCTCCCATAGGCTAGGAAACAAAAAAAAGAGCCTAAGCTCCTGCAAAGGGGAGAACCAAACAAAAAAAGCGAGAGGCATGCGGAGGTCACAGGTGTCTTTATTAATTGATCTCCAACGCATTTCGGCAAACGCCTTCTTCAGGGAGTATGCAGATTTGCATTCTGTGAAAATCTTGTGCAAGAATGCTAATGTACAATTGTAACTCTGTATGCTTGTAGTAAAAGCAGATTCAATTTCTCCCGGCAGTGCAAGCTCCAAACACGCTGCAGATTGTTTGGAGCTTGCACTGCTGGGAGAAATTGAATCTGCTTTTACTACAAGCATACAGAGTTACAATTGTACATTAGCATTCTTGCACAAGATTTTCACAGAGTGCAAATCTGCATACCCCCTGAGGAAGGCATTTGCCGAAACGCATTGGGGATCAATTAATAAAGACGCCTGTGACCTCCACACGCTTCTCCCATAGGCTAGGTATGAGTCTTAAGGATCGGCTGCATCTCCTTTTGCACAAACAGATGTAGTTGAAGATGCTACAATGCGCTGAGCAAGGACCCCTTCCATCCGCTCCTCTAGTCTCTTCATGAGATGCTCCTTGAACGCTGCCATCAACAAAGGCAATGGGGTTGCAGTAGGAATGGCCACGTTCCAAGTCATTCCAGGGATATCAGAAGGCTGGTTGTGACCCCTTAGAATCTGTTTAATCTCCTCTGGTAGCAAGGAGGAGTGATCAAGTCAAAAACTTTGAGGACACCAGATCCCTCAGTGTATTGATGATCAGAACACTGTGTCCCAATGAACTTCAGCTCCAATGCATTCCAGTCTCCACTCAATACTCAGCATAGTCAGTGCTCGATGCCAATGAAAATGAGATTGAATCCATCCTCCTCTTCCTGGCAGGAACTGGTTGGTGTCCATTCCTAATGGGCTCTACTGATGCTCAACAAGGGCATCCAATGTCTTCATGTCGATGTACACCCAGTATCCAAAGCAGCTCCTGAGGCCATGGAGACTAATGCCTCCAATGATGTTGTCCTGGATTTATCAGTGCAAAGAATGTGTTTTCGCTGCTCTTCATGACCCTTAAACCTTCTCATTGACATCTGTGAACACAAATTACAATGATCAGGGCCCAGCCACTGTAAGCACAGGGTATCCATGATGGATATGGTTCTGCCACACGTGGTGTGCCTCTTAAGCACACTGGAGACTTTTTTTTTTTTTTACTGGTACATATTGCTGAAATAGATGAAGGCACTGAAATCAAAGGACTCATTTTGGGCAAAAATATTTCTAGCCAAGGGCAACTAAGGCCTCTGCTTAGGCCTATCTAGGCAACGTGCAAAAAAAACCCCAAGCAAAACATTTAGTAGCTGAAAAACCAAACGGAAAATCTAACGGAAAATCAGAACCATACTACAGCGTACATACATGAAGATATTTTTAAAAATTATGAAAAATCACTACAAATACCTAAAGATAAGTGGGGTGGGGGAAGGGAGTGTAGAGCTTTTGAGGACTCAACCTATTGGCTCCGTGGACAATGAAAAACTGAAGCAGTCCTGCACAACAGCAGCAGGCTGGAAGTGATGCACATGTGTGGTGGAGTACTTCTAAGAGCTTTGGGAAAATATGAAGCTGGGGAGCTGTTCCCATACCAGGCTCCACTAGTGACATTAGCCATACATAAGAACTCACTATTCTGCTTGTCCATGGAGAACACTCCCATTCCTGTCCCAGGAAATAGCATGAAGGCATGGGGAACACCTCCAACTTCTCCCAGCCAGGAAGTGGCAGTGCAGCAAAACAATGAAAAGAGTCAGACGCTAGAAGTGGGATACCAGGTAAGAGCTCCAAGGGTAAATGGGGATTATACCAGGAAAAGGTTCATAGGGCGTGCTATTTGGCAGCAGCAGAACACAAGAAATCTGGACCAATATGTAGCATAAGGAAGTTCATTTTTTAGGGAGGAGAAACTTGACAAATGCATTTCTTATTTCTTCCCTGGTGAGTGCATCTTGGACAAATTCTTCAGTCCATGCCCTTTATAAAGAGCTATAAAAGATACTTCTCTTGGGCCAAACTGATAGCTCAGTGGCTGCACTGTCCTTCATAAGGGAAACCTCGGTTTGATTTCCAAACTCAGTTCCTGTTTGCAACATCCCTAGACTTTTCCAACCTGAAAAAGATAGTATTTTCTGCTCATGTAAAGCAGGGAGTAACACTCATAATTCAATACGTGCCAGTCTGGAAAGAACTACAGTCTATGGCACTTGAGGATTACTGCTGAAACATCTGAGCTGTACAGGAAGAAGAAAGGGGTTCTAGTTGGGGAAAAGGCATGGGTAAACGTAAATGAAGACTAAGGTGCTATAATACTGATTAGAAACAGGGCTTGTTTGAGCTGGAAAGAAAGATGGATCACATAGTAGGCCACATTAATATAAGCAGTAAACCACTTCAAGTGTATTCTTTTCTTCCTATCATGTGCTAAATATTTTATTAAAAAAAAAAATTTTATTATATAGAATAAGAGAAAGTTGATATATATATACAATTATACAATGTGCCAGGAGTAGAGTTGGATAAGAAGATCCTTAAAATGTCTATGCTGCAATAGACACTTACGTCCATGACTAGATCTTTCCCATTTGTGTTTTGCAATAGCCCATTTTAAAGTGTTCAGTATGACAAAGCATAAATTAATTCATAACTCTGAAATTTAATAAGGTATAAGTGGTCTGTATTCCACTATAAATTTATTGATGTGCCCACTTATAAATATCCCTACTGAAGGACATACATACATAAAATCACCACATACCAGGAGAACTGCTTTCAAGATTTGATTCTGATTCTAATGTCAGAGAAGACTGAGAACTTACAACTTCATCCATTTTAGAGATGTCACAGCTAGCACTCTGTAATTCTTAAAAAAAACAAAAAAAAAACAAAAAAAAACGTTTAATCAGTTATACAGACCACTACTTTAGACAACCCAAACACAAAGAGTAACTTCGCCTTCAAATATCAAAAGGGTGAAATTTAAAAACTTACCTATTAGCTTCCTTTCCTTTAAGTCCTACCAGACCAGTTCAGATGAACGGATTATTTCCATCTACAAGTAGATGGAGCCAGAGGGAAAAAAAGCTCAGAACTGACTTCACTCCCTTTATAAAGGCTGCTGCTGCTACAGCTCCTTAATATCCTATGTCAAAGTGAAGACAAAAGAAGGCAACTACATATTGGGTTTCCAATTCACCAAAGTCAAAACTGATGCAGTTAAAAATATATAACTTTTGTTTTAATCAAATTTAAAAATCACTTCACTTCATAGTCACCGACTCAGGAATGAGAATGACGTATACCAAGGGTACGATTAGGCCCACTACCTTCAGATGAGTAACACATTTCCCTGTTATCTTTCTGAATCTGTCAGATTGAGAGCTCTTGATTGCTATGGCTTCCACGAGTGGGTTTTAGACTGGTCTGGCAGGCCTCAAGGAATGGAAATTAACAAATAAGTTGAAATTTCACCTCTTATCATCCATGCCAGATGAGTCCAGATGAAAGGGATATACCCAAGCTCCACCCAAATCGGGCAGAAGGAAGCCACAATAACTCTCAGGAATCCTATATTTACGGTGTAGTTCCAGACCTGCATAGCCACTATGGGGCACTTAGAGAAGGGGTGCAAGAAAGGCATGGGCACTGCCCTGCCTTCTAATAGAGTGAGCTTGACAACCCTCTGGGGCTTGCCAACTCTTGCAGGTGTAGTTGCAGGTGTAGTCTCAGGTGAATCTCCTTGACTCCTCCTAAAATAAATGCTTTAAAGACCAAAGTGCTAGAGAGAAGTGACATCAGCTGGTTAAAGTGGCTGTTCTGCTTAAATCAAAAGCAGTTTTTGGCAATCACTGAGGTGTTAATTTATGATCCAGAAGGTTTGCTGAGAATGACTGAGAAAACAAAAACGTTAGGAGAGCAATCACGATCAAGAAGTGGCATAGAACACACACTCTGGCACGTGTGAGCTCACCACGAAGCATGGCCTCTGCAGACTGATAGTGACACTCCTGACGGAGACTAGTCAGCAGGTCTGGGCACATTAAGACACAAATTTTGGCAATGTGTTCAAGATTTTGTAGCTCCAAGTTTCAACTATTTTTGCAGATGTGCTAACATAAATTGAAGACATTCGTGCAACCTAAAGGAAATCTGAAATTGCAGAGGAAGCCAAAACAAAGCTAGAGAAGCACAATGAAGCTTTGGTAGGCCTCATTAACAAGGCTAAAGAAGAAGAGCAGAACACAGAGGATTTGCTTTTAAATAGGTGGAATAATGTTCACTTCTGAGGTGGAAGGGAAGAAACAGAAATAGCGATTTGAATTCTGTGTTAAGCACTGCTTACGGAGGAGTTTTCAGAACCACAAACAGCTCAACTGGAGATTGAGAGAATGCATAGAGCACTGCAACGTCCATCTAATAATTGGCCTAGAGATTTTGCGGTGAGATTTCTACGGTGTCAAGATGCCAATGCTGTGCGGCAGAAAGGCTGTGAGAAAGGTGAAGGGCAGTATGACGACGATAAAGTCTTTTTCTACTAGGATCTCTCCACCTACATGCTGGCTCGGAGAAAGCTGAAGCCAATCACAGAATTTTTAAATAAAGCAGCAGATTAAATATTTTTGGTCATTCCTCTTTGAACTCAATTTCACCTAGGGAGGTAAACGACAATCTGTGGGAGATAAGGCAGAAGCAGATAACACTTCAAAGACATTTGGTCTGGTGGAATCTGATAAAATGCCAGCTATATCCTCATTGACTAGGGAGTTTAGCAGATGCTGACATGTGCCAGAAAAACCCAAGTCTTAAAAAAAGGGCAGGGGGGCTTGTGGTTATGAAATACTTCATGGTGGTGAATGTTTTTCCATTGGATCCTATAAGCACCAATTCAGAGGTGTCCGTAGAGGGCAGGTGGACAGAGTTTGGCTGATCTGATTTGTCCTTGCTTCTCTTTGATGCCCTTTTTTTGTGTCTTTAGAAGGGTAATCAAAGATTAGGTGTTTGAGGAAGGGGGAGGGGTGGTGGTGGTAAGGAGGGGAGGTTGTAGGATAATAAGTGCAGATATGATTGTATATGTTATGTAGAGTTGTTTAATAATTATAATGTGGGTGTGATTAGTGTGTTATAAGACTGTGGGCTAGGGGTGAGTGGATTGTGATGCACAAGTTAGGGAAGGTTGACTGGGATGATCGCTAGAACTTGTTTCTGATGTTCAAATGTTGCAGATAGCTTCATTTAAAGTGAAGAACTTAATTCACCTAAAAAGCAAATGTTGTTGAGAGCTTCAGATCCTGAAAGTAGATATTTGCAAGACTCAAATGCAAGTGGCTAATCAATACTATTTAAGATAGAGCCCACTCCCTGTTGTGATAAGTAGTAGTAGTAGTAGATGTAGATAGCTTTTTGTTATTACTCAAGTGGCCGGCAAGGTATACGCATCTGCCAATATTTATGCTCCAAATGAAGAACAGTATCAGTTTTTTGCTGAGCTTAAAATTAATTCTTCAGCCATTGTGCAAGAGGATCCAGTTAAATAAAGCAGATGTTTTTGAGGGGTTCCGTTTTAGGCAATTGATATGCAGCCATCTGCAAAAAGAGAGAGGCAGCTATTGATGACTATTAAGTCGGGGAACATGCTGCTGCTGGATGAAAGTGGCAAGAGGGTCCAGAAAAATTTAAAGAGAAGGGGTGCCAATACAGATCCCTGAGGGACACCACTAGAAAGGGGTAGAGGAGTGGATAGGGAATCCTGGAAAGAGACAAATAAGTACAGTCAGTGAGAAAGGAATGTACCGCAGAAACCAGCTAAGTGGAGACGTGAGAGAGTGATTAACAAGATCAAAAGCACAGGATAGATCTAGTGAAATAGCAAGTGATATATGAACCATATGAACATATTGCATTCTCTTCCCTTGTACCACTTGTACAGTGGTGTGCAAAGTCTTGCAGAGGCAGCATGATCAAGCTATTCTCAGCTTTAATTTTGACAATCTTTCCAAATTCTGTGGCAGAATCCTGGCTTATTATATACTGTTTTGTTGCAAATTTAATTCAGCAGCCATTACTGCATGCAAAATTACTTGTTGGTAAACTTTTGTATGGCTGTCATGAGAAAACGATGCCCCAGTACGATCAACCGGATTCTGTGTCAAAGTGGGATCGAAATGAACCAATAGAATACTGCTTCAGCTAATAGGAAGTCATATTTGATAGCCAATCAGTGCATGGTATTTTGCAGCACACACGGTTTGAATTTAATGTGGATCAACTGGTGTGTACAGCATCTGATGATCAACGTCCTGATGGTGAAGAGGTCACATCAATGGAGGACAGGTTTGGGTGGTGGTTTTGCACGTGGAGGGGTAATCCAGCCCACAAATTGCAGCAAAGGTCAGCTGTAATCAGAGTACGGTTGTCCACATTCTGCAGAAGCATAAGGAAACAGGAGATACGCATGACTGACATCCAACCAAGGTCATGATCTAAGGATGCATGGCAGACAGTGGTGCTGGACGACTCCATATTGAGAGGATGGTGAATGCAGCAAAATATATAGGAATTCTGCAGAAGGGCATGCTGCCATCAGCTGAGCAACTGTTTCCTGTCAGATATTTCTTCCAGGACAACAATGCAACTTGCCACCAAGCAAAAACTGTTGCCGACTGGAAGAAAATAAAAGGAGTTCAGACCATTGACTGGCCAGTTCATTCACCTGATCTCACCCCAATTGAGAACCTTTGGTACAAGGTATCACTTAAGATCACCAAGAAGCAGCCACAGACCAAGAGCTGATCGAGTCACTGATTGCAGCCTGGAATCTCATCATAATGCGAGAACACCTTGTCAAACTCATCCATTCTGTGCCAGACAGATGTCATCTGCTGAGAAAGAGCAAGGGCTGGCCCATCAAGTACTAATGGCTACCAACAACAAAAAACTAGCCCTTCAGAGCTACCTAATGAAATTAAGAAGAAAACATTCACACTGCCAACATACTGAACAGGAAAAACTCCTCCTCTTTAGGCACACATTGTATCTTTGTACACAAGTTCACAACCAAACGAGCATGAGTATCAAATAATCATAAAAGAATGCTCAAGTCATGGCAAATTTGTCAGATTTGTACAAAAGACAAAAGGGAAGAAAATAGCATGCAGAAGGGGTTGTAAATTGTAACGCATTTTGTCCCTGTGATACAAAACTAAAAACTGCCAATTTGGCACTACTTATGCAAGACTTTTTCACACCTCTGTATAATGTGTCCCTTCCATATGCCTGGGCTCCTGCCTTAATGCTCCCTCTCCCCACATACCAAATTACCTGCAAGCCCCCTTCTTGCTCCCTCTTCTGCTCCTTTTAACTATGCACTCCCAAATAGATTTCTAGTCCTGTATGCCTCAGTGTGGGGCCTCCTCCCTACCCTTAGCCAATATACTGGAATATATTTTACCATATGATATCCCCCTATATAATTACCCAAGTTTATTTACCCTGTTCGTCTGTTAATTACATGGCTTGTGTTACAATGTAAACCGCTTTGAATACACGATAAGGTAATATAAAAAGAACTTGTTAAATAAATAAATATATTACCCCTGTCCGGAGAGTACCTAACCTCATGGAGAACCAAAAGAATAAATTTCAGTGCTGCACCCAACCCGATAGCCCAACTGCCTAAGGTACAGGAAATTTCATCTTTTTGAGATGGTTGGTCACCTGGGTGAATACTACTTTCTCTAAATGTTCTGAAAGAAAAACGAGGTTGGACACTGGATGGAAGCGATTAGGAAAGGAGAGATCAAGTTTGTTGTTTTTTTTATAAAGAGGACCTACCATGGCAGTTTTCCAGCAGTGTGGAAAGACTCCAGTGGTCAGACTGTTGAAAAGTGATAGTGCATGGGTAAGAAGGGGCAGGGAGTGCTTGGGAACCCACAAAACGGAGATGGGATCAGAAGAGCAGGTAGTTTTAGATGAAGTGGAGGCAATCTTAGTAGGGGAAGTCAGAGTAATGGGATTGAATCTTGACCAGGAATGTGTCTGAGAATGGGTAAGGGGCATGTAGACATTGCCATCCAAGAGAACAGTAGAATCAATCTCGGGGAGCTGAAATGGTTCTACTGAAGGGAATGAGTGCTGTAGTTAAGTGACCTTAGTCTGAAAGAATTTGGCGAGTTGCCACATAATTGGTGTATTACTAGGAGTGGCGATGGAACGTAAAAGAAGAGACCACTGAAAACTGTTTTTTTGGGACGGTTTTCAGCACTGGAGATAAGACTGGTGAAATGCTGATGTTTAGCTAAATTGATGATGGATCTGTAGCAGGAGTGATGATACTGAAAACTGGACAACGTGCAAGATGAAGGGGCCTGACACCAGATCCACTCTGTCCTCCGGAGCTGGCGTCAAAAGAGAGAAAGTCCAGCAGGGTACCGAGGATTACGGTGACAGTTGATGGGATGTTTTACATGAGAGGGGAAAAAAAGTATCTAAGGCTGAGTGAAGGGCAATGTCTCAAGTGGGTGCTTGCAAGTCTGTGGGCAAGGAATCAAAAATCAGATGGGAATTTATTTATTTATTTATTTACATTCTCTTATATACCGCGCTATTCTGCATCAGTGCGGTTTACATTGAACAAACTGAAATTACATTGAACAGGGCACTATAACTTGGAGATACCTATAACTTGGAGATAACTATATATGGAGTCCGAGGTTGAAAAGGAGTGAAATGTAGAGTCAGAAATGAAATGCCGTAGCGGACATGCTTGGACTGATCCATGCGGAAGTAAAGAACTAGGGGTGGAAGTATGGGAGACAAAGAGTTGAAGCAAGATTTTAAAAATGGTCAGTCCAAGGTAGAGGCACAGTGGGAGAGAAAGTCACCTGTAGGGAAGATGAGACCAGAGCGAGCACAAGATCTAAGATGTGCCCAGTGGTTAGAGTTCAGCTACAACAACATGAGCAGAGCTGGATAAACATTTTTAACCTGGATAAACAAACAAATACTACAAGCAAGGTAATAAGGTGGGAAAACGATTAGCATGTGGCAGGGCTTCGGGGTGGGGGGATGACACCAATATGTTCACTGATCCTTGGAAGATAGAGTCATTTACTGTTTTTTTATTAAAATTTATATATGGCAGATAGAAGTCCTCCACTACATCCAGATCCACCCTAAAGGAAATCCTGTTGCCTAATCTTTTGGACCAGCAGTGAGAAATTTTGGAAGCGGTTGGGAAAGTGATGTAAGCTATTCAAACTTTGCCTGCAGGTACAGCGCCAGGATACAACGGGTTTACTCCCAAATATGACAAATGATTTGGTTCTCAGTTAGCCCCACCTAGGACACAGTTTTTAACAATTTCTTGGAGGCAGGATCTCTGCCTGTTACGATGCTGGAAGTAATTATCCCAGTTATTCCAAAACCTGGGAGAGATAAGTTATCTGTTTCCTCATATTATCCAAAATTCTTATTAAATTTGGAAGCTAAAATTTCAGGCCAAAGGGTTCACAGAACACTTGAGTCTGATGCTGCCATGTCTGATTCATGCAGACAAGCTGCAGATAATATTCACTGGGTTTTACAATTTATGTTTCCACTATTAGTATATGCGGAAAAAGCATTTGATCGGGTACATTGGAATTTTCTGCAAGCAGGTTTTGATTAAGATGGGATATGACTCAAATTTTTGTAGATGCATCAGTTCCCTTTATAGTATACCCTGTGTACTGGTTAAGATGTATGGTGGTTATTGTGTGTGTTCGCCTTGGGCAGAAGAATGTGACATGCGTGTCCCCTTTCACAGCTACTTTTCACACTGGTCATTGAGCCTCTCAGTTTGAAAATTCAAAATGATCCAGATTTGTCCAGGGTTAAGTTGAGAGCAAGTGAATAAAAGCAGCACCATTTGCTGAACTTCCCCCAACTGCTCCATATATTTAGCAAATATGGTAAAGGTTCAAGGGTTAAAGTTAATTTATCCAAGACAGAGATCTTTAATATCAATTTTTAGTCCAGATGCGGTGGATCATCTACAGCACTGTTCTCTTTTGTTGGGCTACTTGCTAAGTAAACTATTTAGGGATTCATCTTACTAACAAGTTGGAGGATCTGTATAATGAGAATAATGCTGCTCTTATCAAGGGAATTTCAGGATCTGGAGATTTGGTATGGTTTGGTATTTTGTGGTTTGAAAGAATTGCTATGGTCAAGTGAACTTACCACAACTGTTGTACTTATTTCAGGTTTTACCGGTAGAGATCCTGGGGCTGCTGGAGATTCTTCAAAGAAGGGCTCAGGCCTTTATTTGGGGTAACAAAGATCACCTATCGTTAACAGTATTTTATTTGCTTGAAAACAACGGGATGGAATGAGCATTCCAAATCTTATGCAATATTTGGCTGCTCAGGCCCAAGCAGCAGTTAAGTGGATGAGTATGGTTGCAGACAAAATCTGGGTTCCAGCTGAAGAACTTGAGGGATCTGTGATGATTGCACGATAGCCATACCTGGCCAGCTATGTCAGAGTTTATAAAGGTGGTGCGAGACCTTTTGTTTCCCCTGGGATTGGGATCTATGATTTTGTGTAGTTAGGAGAGGTGGGTATTAAAAGAGGGTGAGAGATTTGTTTGATGATGGAGTAGTTATATCTTTCCAAACTATGAGGGATGAGTTTCATTTATCTTCCACTCAAATATACTTATACTGTCAATTAACCCAAATATGTACCTTGCCCCAACCTAGTGGTTGGGGCAAGGTACTTCAGGCCGGAAGTTCAAATCCCACTAGAGGACAGCAACCTTGGGCCGGAAGGACTGGGGTTTCTAGTCCCACAGATGCTCCTTGTGGTCTTGGGCAAGCCACTTAACCCTCCATTGCCCATGTTTCCTGTAAGTATTAGTGTGTGTGTCTCATATCCCCACGTGTTAAATGTATCCCCCAATTGTGTTGTGACCGCTTTGATTGAAGGATAAGGCGGTATACAAAACTGTCTAAATAAATAAAATAAAATAAATTGGGCTACAAAGAAAGGTATTAAGCTGTGGGTGGCTAAAGATAATACTATTTTAGAAGTTTTATGTAAGTATAGACAGTCAACTAAAGTTCTCATTGCAACCCTCTATCAATACTTGCAAGGATAGGGTAAGACAACACAAAGAATGATGCGAGAGAGAATTGGAAGTTTTATACAGAAAAGCAATGGGAGCAAGGTGAGCAGAATCTAATTAAGGGCTCTATAGGGGCTAATATTCAAGAAAACAATTACAAGTTGTTATATGGGTGGCATGTGACTCCCCAGAGCTTAGCGAAATATTATTCAGGCGTCTTCCCAGATTGATGAAGGTGGCATGCTAGCACTATGGCTCACCTTTGGTGGGGCTATCCCTGCATTGTAGTATACCAGAAAGGAATCCAATATAGGGTAAGGAAGCCTTAGGAATAGATTTGCCCCTGGGACCCAGGGATTTTTCTTTATAAATTTGAAAATTCCTCAAGCAAAGCAGCACTGTCTCAATGCTGCCAAATTGAACTTGGCTAGCAGTTGGTAACATCTGGCGCCGCCATCACTTGTGCACTGGTTGATACATAGGTAGTCTGTTAATAAAATGGAAAAACTATTATCCTAAAGGCGTAAGAGACTGCAGCAATTTCAAGGAGTTTGGAAACAGTTTGCAAGAGTGTATGCCATTTAATCGGTGAACAGAAGCAGTGTGTCTTATGGCCAAATGTATCTAGGGAAGACATAGCTCTCCAGTTGCGAAGATGGAAGGGAGGGGGAGAGGTTTGGGATACAGCATAGTTACTCACCTGTAAAAGGTATTCTCCAGGGACAGCAGGAATTAGTCCTCACTTATGGGTGATGTCGGCACCGACGGAGCCCGCGCTGAGCTATTCCCCAGCTTTCAAAGAAAGCCTTCGGGATTGCTGCCATGCATGTGTCGCCCTCTTCCAGCCCAAAGGTGCCATCTTGCTCAGTCAAGTTCCCTAGCTAGAGCCCTACTAAGCAGATGGCAAGGGAAGACAAAACTAGCAACTCTTCAGGGGAGGTGGGAGGGTAGTGAAGACTGATTCCTGCTGTACCTGGGGAACACCTGTTACAGGTGAGTAACTACGCTTTCTCCAGGAACAAGCAGGAAGTCGGTCCTCACTTATGGGACTCCCCAGCTACAGGCTACCGAGCCTGTAACCCAAAAACGCCTCCACGAGGCCGTAAGCAGAAGTTAATGCCCGGAGGAGGCAGAGTCTTCAGGTCCACGGGGCGAAGCTCTTGGTAGCCAAAGAAGGGTCGGAGGGCAGGAGCTGCTTATACCTCAAACAGATTACGGAGTACAGCCTGGTCGAAGGCGCTGTCCTGGCAGGACTCCCTCTCCAGGCAGTAGTGTACAGAGAAAGTGTTTGCTGAAGACCAGATCACAGCTCAGCAGATGTCCATTAGAGGCACTGTGTGCAGCGAAGCCACCGAAGCTGCCTTGGATCAGATGCCGTGCACGGTGACCTGCTGATCCAGCAGGGCACCCACCTTTGTTTGGGCGAAGGCAATGAAATCCGCCACCCAGACGGAGATGGTGCGCTTGGTGACTGCCTGCCCCAGGCGATTGGGGTTGGAGGCGAAAAAGAGCCGATTGGACTTGCAATGATCCTGGGTATGCTGCAGGTAGAAGGCAAGAGCCCTCTTGCAGCAAAGTGTATGCAATACCGCCGATGCCTTGTCAGCATGCGGTCTCAAGAAGGTGGTCGGTAGGACAATCTACTGATTGAGATGAAAGTACGAGACCACCTTCGGTAGAAACTTGAGATGGGTGCGGAGGACCACCCTGTTTCTGTAGAACCTGGTGTATGGGAAGTCAAAACCACCAGGAAGACCACCTTCCAGGAGAGATGCCGAAACGAGCACGTCGCCATCGGCTCGAAGGGTGCTCGCGTGAGCTGCATCAGTACCATGCTGAGTTCCCACTCCGCCAGCGGAGGCCAGATGGGAGGCTTGGAAAGCAATAGACCTCGCATGAAGCGAGACACAAAGGGTTGCCCCGAGAGGGGTTTTCCTTCGATGGGGAGGTGGTTCGCCGAGATGGTGCTCAGGTGTACCCTGACCGAATTGGATTTCAGCCCTGCCTTTGAGAGGTGGAGGAGGTACTGGAGGATCCATCGGGTAGAGCAGGAGAACGGGTCGATCTGAAGCTCGGAGCACCAGGCCGAGAAATGTCGCCACATAAAGGCATACGCCCGTCTCGTTGAGTCCTTCCTCAACACGAAGAGGATCGCCTCAACGTCCTCCGGGAGGTGCAGCGGATCTAAGGCGACCCGTTCCGCCATCAGGCTGTAAGGGACAGCGAAGCCAGGTTCAGGTGGAACACCCGACCCTTCTCCTGTGTCAACAGGCCCAGGGCACAGCCCAGGGGGGACTGGGGGCTCAGATGAGAGCAGGAGCAGAAGCGGGAACCAAGGTTGTCGGGGCCATGAGGATCACCTAAGCTCAGTCCCAATGAGCTTTGTGGAGGGTCCTCGCAATGCGTGGGAGGGAACACGTAAAGAAGGCCGGAGGTCCAGCTCAAGAGGAAAGCATCCAGGGCCGCCCTGCCCGGGTGAAGAACCGGACCGCAGAAGCAGGGAAGCTGTGCGTTCGCCGAACTGGCAAATAGGTCCATGGATGGGGTCCCCCACCAATGTAACAAGATGCTGGCGATCTCTGGATCCAAGTGCCACTCATGTGGGCGGAGGATCCTGCTGAGTTTGTCCGCGAGGATATTCTCCTGGCCTGGGAGGTACATCGCTCACAGGGTCATCCCCAGCGAAAGGAGCAAAGGAGGATTGCCTCTCGGCAGAGGAGACGTGATCCTGTTCCCCCCTCCTTGTTGATGTAAAACATGGCTACCCTGTTGTCGGTCTGCACGAGCACAGACTTCCCTCTCAGGGCCCATCGGACCACCCGAAGATTGAGCAGTTTGATCAGCTACCGAGACTCCTTGGGCGACTACTGCCCCTGGGTGCACAATGCGCCGCAGTGGGCTCCCCACTCCAGCAGGGAAACATCCATCATTAGGATGACTCGTGCTATGGGGTCTGGAAGGGCATTCCCCCCAAAGAGACTTCGGACATCCCGTCACCAACCCAGGGAGTCGTGGAGACTGCGGGAGACCTGGATAGGGCCTCTGAGGTGGCCGAAGGCTTGGCTCCATTGTGCCCTGAGGCACCACTGGGCTGTTCGCATGTGTATGAGTGCATGGGGGACCACATGGACGGTGGAGGTCATGTGTCCTAGAAGGTGCAGCATGACCCGTGTCATAACCCAAGCCCTGCTCTGGACCTGGGCTGCCACGGCCTGGAGACAGTCCACCTAGTCTGTGGGCAGGAAGGTGGTTGCTTGCTCCGTGTTGAGGCAGGCACTGATGAACTTCAGGGTCCGCACCGGCTAGAGGTGGGACTTGGAGTAGTTGACTATGAAGCCGAGGCGTTTGAGGAGGATGATCATTCACGCCACCGCCAGGTGGGCTTCGTCGATCGAGGTCCCCATGACAAGCCAGTAGTCGAGGTAGGGGAAGACAGGTACGCCCTGCCGCCTGAGAGGTGGCGACTGCGGAGAGACACTTTGTGAAAACCCATGGTGCAGACGCGAACCCAAAGGGAAGCACCCTGTACTGGAAGTGTTCCCCTTGCACCCTGAAGCGCAGGTATTGCCTGTGTTAGGGGTGGATTAGGATGTGGGCGTAAGCGCCCTTAAGGTCCAAGAAGCATAGCCAATCACCCTGCTGGAGGAAGGGTAGCAGGATGCCAAGCAACATTTTGAATTTCTCCTGCACCAGGAACTTGTTTAGGTTCCGGAGGTCGAGGATGGGGCATAGGCCCCCGTCTTTTTGGAGCAAGAAAGTAGCGGGAGTAGAACCCACAGCTTTGAAAGTGCAGCAATACCTTCTCGACCGCCTGTTGGGTGAGGAGGTTGGATAGCTACCGCTGCAAGGTCTGATGCGAAAGGAACCAAGTAGGCTCCGCTGGTGAGAAGGGAGGAGACGATATCCATCCTGGATCACTCAGAGGACCCAGGTGTCCGATGTGATCGACACCCACTGCGGGACGGAGAGGGACAGGCATCCCCCCACCGGCGTCAAAACTCCTGCGCAGGTTGGGGTGTGCCCAGTTGTTAGGCCTCAGGCCCTTTAGGCTTGCGGAGGTTATGCGCACTTCCCTTCCCCTGCGTGCCAGGAGCTGGCGCAGGGGTGGGCGAGAAAGGAGGGGAACCCCTTCCTTTGGAAGAACGGCTTCTTTGTTTGCTGATTCTTCCGAGGGATGGAGGAGGTCTTACACGAGAGACGGGTTTGGGTGACGAACTCAATTTCTATCTCAGCGGCCTTATCCTCAATAGGTTTGCCAAACAGCTGCTTGCCGAGGCAGGGGATGTCCAGGAGCTTCTCCTGGACCCACTGCTCCAGATCAGAGGACTGGAGCCACGTCCGGCATCGGGCCCCGATGCCGGCTGCTGCTACTTGGGCGGAGGATTCAAATCCGTCATACGCAGTGCAGGAGAGGTACTTTGAGCATTCTGTGACGATCTTAGAAGCGTTTGGAGCCAGAGATGGGGTTCACCCCTGAGGCCTGCGGAGAACCCGCTGAGCTCTTTGGCGGTCATGTAGGAACATGCCCATATACAATTGGTATGCCTGGATGCGGCATGTGAGCATGGACCCTTGATAGGCCTTGCGCCCAAGGGTGTCAAGAGCTCTCGACTCACTGCCCGGGGGGGGGGGGGGGACTGAAGAGTACGACTTCAGGCTCTATTGCTTTCGCATCGCCAACTCCACTACCATTGAGGTGTGTGGGAGCTGGGTCTTCCTGAACCCAAGGCCCCATTGGACCCTGTACATAGCGTTGAGGCACTTGCTCACTTATGGGGACCGAAGCAGGTGTCTCCCACATGCGGGAGAGTAGCCTTGACAAAATGGGAGGAACTGGAACAGTAAGAGACTCCTGAGGTGGGGACTCATACTGTAGAATATCGAGCTCTTCAGCACGCAGCTCCTCTTCAGCCTGAGTAGCCAGGCTGAGGGCCCGTGCCATGTCCCACAAACACACTAGAAATGTGTCGTCTTCGGGCAGCAAATGCCTTTGAGAGGCAGGCAGGGATGGGTCCGAAGGCAGGTCCCTGTGGGTATGTGTTTCCAGGGAGGTATCCCCATCCCACTCCCAGTCAGAGGTTCGAGAAGAAGTCCAACTAGGGCTGGTCACCCCATCCAGAGATCGAGGTGCGCTTGAAGCCAGCCTTGGAGGATCTCGCTCCCGAGGATCGGGAAGGCGAGAGAGACTGACGCCGAGGACCCTCACGAGGTCCACAACACTCGGGGGTTTCCAGGGAGGGTTTCGGTGTCCCTTTCGAGGGAACACCAGTCTCGAGGCGCGGGCCAGTCATGCTGGGAAAGAGCACCTGCTGGGCAGCTAAGAAGGCAGAAACGTTGCGCTCTAGGGCGTCGGTCCCTGCGATGTCGACACCAGGGTTACCGGGTCTGGCGAGGAGGAAGAGAGGGGGTCCTCACCAGAATGACCCTCAGGAGACCAGGCGCCAATCGCCGGAGGTCTCCGTATCTGTACGAGGTATCTTACGAAGCCGCTCCTTGTCCGACTCTCGGGAAAGCCAAGGGGAGCTGAGCAACTGAAAACAGGAGCGCTCACGCTTATCTGGAGCCCCCGCCAGCAACTTCGAGGACGACTACTTCTTACGCCTCTCCACTTCAGGGGAGCCCCTGGTCGGAGTGCCGCCGAGCGTGCGGGACCGAGGTGGGGGATCCCACCAGCGGAGGGATGACTGAGGGTGCCGCTGGGGATTCCAGAGCTATCTTTCGGAAAATGTCATCAGACTTCTGTTTACGACTTAGCAGGGCCTTGGAGGACATTTTCTTGCAAAGGGAGCAGAGCTCCGGGTAATGGTCGGCCCCAAGACACCGCAGACAGCAGTCGTGGGTGTCCGTGAATGACATGTTTTTGGAGCATCTGTCACATTTCTTATACCCGGTGGCCATTGGGGCAAAAAGGGCCCCCACAAGGTCAAAGACCCACACAGCCAGCAGTTGGGGGAAAAAAGGCGCAAAAAACGTTTACAGAAAGACATATCCCCTTGCTCAATTAAAAACAGAGCAGGGGAGGACGGGTAGAGGACTGGTGCTACCAGAAAAACCAGAGGCCAAAAACAAAACACTTTTTCCGAGGGACGAGGACGTGCGTCCAAAGGGCTCCGCGGAAAAAGGGAGACTGAGCAAGATGGCACCTTTGGGCAGGAAGAGGACCACGCATGCGTGGCAGCAATCCCAAAGGCTTTCTTTGAAAGCTGGGGAATTGCTCTGCGTGGGCTCAGTCAGTGCCGACGTCACCCATAAGTGAGGACTGACTTCCTGCTTGT
Organism: Ichthyophis bannanicus; assembly: GCA_033557465.1. Classification (NCBI taxonomy): domain Eukaryota; kingdom Metazoa; phylum Chordata; class Amphibia; order Gymnophiona; family Ichthyophiidae; genus Ichthyophis; species Ichthyophis bannanicus. Next base: position 128,386,881 of record CM066049.1, read on the forward strand.
TCCTGGAGAATCGGGGTATTTTAAAAATGAGACTAAATTGTTTGATATTAGAACTCCATAGTAATAAGCAGTACATTAAAAATAAGTTAATGAGTCCTGTTTGGCTGAGCCAACACTGGTATCATTGAGCTGTAAAGTTTGCAATGTTTTACAGTTGGCATAAGTGGTGTTGGTTAGTAAAGTCTTAACTTAAAAAAATAAAATAAAATAAAACCCACACTGTACCCAATTGTTGTTGATAAATGCCATTGAGTCAGTGTCGACTCCTGGCAACCCTCTGGATAGTTGACCTAAACTTTGTTCGGTCTTCAGCCAAGCAGCTCATTGTTGATAGAGTGGTATCCATAGCTGCTGTTATTGTATCGATCCATCTCACTGCCGGCCTTCCTCTTTTATGACGACCTTCTACCTTGCCAAGCAGCATGTCTTTTTCCAATTATCTCTTTTTGCATGATATATCCAAAGTATGAAAGTCAAAGTCTCGTCATCTGAGCTTCTAAAGAAAGCTTAGGTTTGATCTCTAGTACTGACTGGTACCCAATTAGAGATCATCAATAGACCAATGACCTATCCAAAATTCATAAGGAACTGGGTGCCTGCAAAAATCTTGAAGGTAACTGCCAACTGACTTGGAAATGGCCATCCCTGTCCTAGCCTACCTCACTCAACTTTCTAACCATCAAATGAAAGAGAGAAAGCCTGATTTTGCCAGAAGTGAAACACCACCCTCAGAAGAGGCAGAGTATTGGGCACAGAGATTCCCTTTCTTTTAAAATTACCCAAGCAGACTAAACACCATCATAAGATCTAAAGAAATGCTACCCTGCAAGAACTAAGGGAGGATTCAGCCCTCTGTTCTAAACTCAGGTTCCAAACAAATGATTGATTCTCCAGAAAATAGTTATCTCCTCTAGGACAGTAAGTGGTTGAGCTTCCATGACTGTCAGAGTCAATTTCGTCCTTCAAAGAGTTGCGAGTTTGCATTCATCCCCCCATCTCTTGTGGAGGAAGAGGACTGAAGAAATAAGTCTCTCAAGGGAAATAGTGTCTCCCCAGACAATAACAAGCCCACCATGGAGTTGTCTTTTGTAGTGCCAAAGGTATCACCTGACCCTAAGCCAGTGGTTCTCAACCCAGTCTTCAAGGAACACCCCATCCAGTTGGGATTTCAGGATATCCATAAAGAATATGCATGACACAGATTTGCATACCAAGGAGGCAAATCTGTCTCATGCATATTCATTAAGAATATCCTGAAAACCCAACTGGATGGGTGCTCCCAGAGGTCTGGGTTGAGAACAACTGCCCTAAGTATTCTTGCTATGTTGCCCAATTGTCTTAACAAGGCTGTAAAACCAGGAAGGAATAATCTGACCGAGATCTGAGCAGGGAACACATGCAGGAGACTGGACGTCAGTCCTGGTTCTACTAGGATATTTATTTTTATTTTATTTTATTTATTTAAACTTATTTCTTATACCGCCTTTCTACTATTCAAAGCAGTTTACATGGAACAAAGGTTGTATTCAGGGAATATTTACAAGTATCATTAACAGACTAATGTACTGCTGTCAGTGGTTAGGCGATAGGTGGTTCTGATTCGAGGTCTGGGGAATTCAGATTTATGTCAGATCTGAAGTGTTCTTAAAATAGGTATGTCTTCAGCTTTTTACAGAATTCTGCCAGTTTAGGCATCCTCTTAGTACTGGAGGTAGCGAATTCCAAATTGTGGGGGCAAAAAGTGAGAGCCCGATTGCATGATGACTGTTTGCTTTTGGATTTTTGAGTAGGGATAGCTAGGAGGTTAAAGGAGCCCTGCCTCCGAAGTCTGTTGATTTTGGGTTTTGACACAAGGAGTTGAATGAAGGCAGGCTGCTGAACTGTCATATATGATTTTGAATATGGTGATGAGTGCTTTGTATCTTATTCTTGATTGGACAGGTAGCTAGTGCAGGTGCATAAGTATGAGAGTAATATGCGACTGTCTGGGAGCTCTACTGATTATTCTTCCCACTGTATTCTGGGCCATTTGGAAGGCGTGTTTGGGGAGGCCGTGGCATATGATGTTAGAGTAGTCCAGATGGGTGTGGTTAGCGCCTGGCATATTGTCAGGAAAAGGTCTAGGCTTATCAGGGCACTGAGGTTCTTTAGAATTCCTAACTTGTAGTAAACAGAAATTTGTTCTCTTTATTTGTGACTGAAAGTTTAGTTTCTGGTCTAACATCCAGGCAGTTGACTTCTGATTTCACTCTGATAGTGCAATCCTTGAGTCTCAGTGATTGAGGGAGTGAGAAGGAAGGGTTTGTGTAAATGTGGAGGACTGATGAATAGGTTGTATTGTTAAAGCCAATGTTTTATGTCTGAGAAGTAGTTGTATATGTTGGAGAGGTCTAGTTTAGTGGTGTTGAATAGAGCAGAGAACATAGAACATGTCATCTGCATATATTTGGTAGAGGAGCTTGTATTCCTTGAATATGGTGCATAGAGGTTGGAGGAATATATTGAACAGTAAGGTTGATAGACTTGAACCTTGAGGAGCTCCTTGTAGTTGGCTAAATCGGCGGTATGTCTTGTTTCCAATTTGTACTAGTTGGCTTGGATTAGACAGGAAGGAACGAAACCAGTTTATTGTTGTATCACAAAGTCCAATGTCAAAGAGTCTGTAGAATTTCGTGATGAGGGAAGGAGTCAAATGCTGATGTTATGTCAAGGAAGATAATGAGGAATCCTTGAATGAGTTTTTAGATGCAGATAAAGATTGTGTTAAGCAGTGAGGTGAGGAGGGTCTCCATGCCGTGGTTCAGTCTGAAGCCGTGTTGGTGAGGATCTAGGGGAGTATGAGTATCGATATAGTTTTGGAGTTGCATTTGCACTGATTTTTCAATTATTTTTGATATGAAAAGGATAGATGAGAGTGGCCTATATGAAGTTAGAGCATCATCATCAAGTTTGGTGGTTTTTTTTAGTAGAGGTCTAACTGGGCTATGTTTTAGGAGAATCGGCATGTGTCCTTGAGATAGTGACATATGAATTATGTACTGTAGGTAGGAGCCGAGTTGCATTCTGGCAATTTTAACCCAGCTCACAAGGCATGCATGGGTCAAATGCAGACGTGGTCATGTTGAGGTTCCTTATCATATCTTCGATATTCTACAGAGATGGTTGGTCAAAGGTTGACCATTTGCCTTGTGGGGGGATACTGAGTAGATGTGTTTTTTGGGAGGAGGTATTTGATGGAGTTAGGCTTCTGTTTGGTGTTAAGGTAGATTGCCATTTCTTGGGGGCATATATTTTCCTGTGGGTTTTGATCACTGGGTTCCCTTAGCAGTGACTTTGTGATGAGGAAGAGTTCTCTCGGTTTATTAAGTTCATGATGGTCTTGGTATAGTGCTCTCTTACATCTTGAGGTCTCCTCACAATATTCCCTGTGTTTTTCCATGTAGGTGGCCTTAGTGAGCTGGTCTTCTGAAAGTTGCCATTTATGTCCTAAGTGCTGTAGGTCACTTTTTTCTTTCTGTAGTGTAGCCAAATACCAAGAGACTATGTTGCACATTTTGAAAGTGTTTCTTCTCAGTGGGGCTCAGGCTATAGTATCCATGATTTTATTCCACTGTTTGATTTTTGTTTCTAGGTTTTCTTCAGGCTTTACTAGTAGCAGTTGTGGAACCATTGTCTTGATGAAGGATTTGTTTGTCTAGGTGACAGAATCTGTGCTTCGAGTGAGATATACTGCAGTCCATATTAAAGTGAAGTTTCTGAGAGATGGAAAAGAACATTGTTACATGGTCAGACTAGGGTACTGGCAGAATAGTAGGTGAGCTCAGATTGTGTGCTATGTAGATGTCAAAAGGTAGTTTGGATATTCAGTCCCTTGGTTCCTGCTTTTTTGGGCTGAAGAACTTGATTGTCCAGGAGTTTTGCCAAGCCAATCAAGTCTACTTTCAGAGGTTCCCCTCCCCTTGCAGAGCCATCACAGTTTCTTCCCATTCTTACATTCAAGAACTCAAAAGGGGGTTGGCCACAGAAAATTCATCTATAGAATGAAAGTGTCGATCATCCGAACTGTTGCCAGGTCCTGCAGGAACTTCATTCCAGACCAGATCTGACACGCTACTATCCTTAGCTTGTTTTCTTAATAGCTTGTTCAGCTAATAGTGCTAACCTTGCCTGCTGCCACCTGGACTGTCTTCTGCCAAGTTAGAAGCCAGGATAACTGGAGTGCTAGAGGCTGGATCTGGCTTTCAGCCTATACTTGAGCCTGTTGGTTCTCCACTTGGACCATTGCAACAACTTTAGCCGATCCACAACTCTCCTCTCGGCCTATCAGCACCACTAGAGTGCAAAATAACCATGAATAGGACTGCCAATCCGTTTACTGCCAGAGACAAACATGAAAAGCAAACAGATCAAAACCCCATGGCTCACAATACCAGCTTAATATTACCCCCAAAGCCTACACTACGAGTAAAGGCATGTCCCTCTGAGTAGTATGCAACCATCCAGTGAGAAAATTCGGAGCCGTGACGAGCCTACCAAGTTGCAACCAAGAACATCGCTTTCAGACTGACATCCTTCAGTAGAGACAGGTTTAAATGGTGTGTCGGTTAAGAGTAGTTACTCACCTGTAACAGGTGTTCTCCAGGAGCAGCAGGAATCAGTCCTCACATATGGGTGACGTCGGCGCCGGAGCCCCCGTGCGGAGCATTTCCCCAGCTTTCAAGGAAAGCCTTTAGGAATACAGCGCACATGCACGGTCCCCTTCCCGCCCAAGGGTGCCATCTTGCTCAGTCTGATGACATAGCTAAAAGACAGCAAAATCCAAAATGAAGTATATGACTGCAACTCCAGGAGAGGAGGGAGGGTCGTGAGGACTGATTCCTGCTGCTCCTGCAGAACACCTGTTAGAGGTAAGTAACTCCTCTTTCTCCAGGACCAAGCAGGACGTCAGTCCTCACATATGGGACTCCCCAGCTCTAGGCTATCGGGAACCCAAAGCTGAAAAAATGGCTCCCTCTGAAGAGCCTCAGCATCCGTGATAAGAATATCCTCAGAGCGCCCCCGTACGGTAGCCAACACAAGGGCCGGAGGGTAGGAGTTGTCTAAACCTCAAAGAGATTAAGGAGTATCACCTGTCTGAAAGCACTGTCCCTTCGGGACTCTCTCTCAAGGCAGTAGTGGACTGCAAAAGTCTGGCTTGAAGACCAAGTAGCGGTCCGGCAGATGTCTGCCAACGGAACAGAGTGGAGATGAGCTGACACGGCTTAAGCCCTGAACCAGTGGGCTGTGACTCGACCCTTCAAGGGGAGGTCGGCTGCCTTGTACGCCCAGGCGATACAATCTGCTACCCAAGTGGACAACGTAAGCTTGGAGACAGGTAAGTCCAGTTTATTAGGTTCAAAGGAGACGAAGAGCTGAGTAGCCCTTCGATGCCCCCGCGTACGTTCTATGTAAAAAGACAATGCCCTATTACAGTCCAGGGTATGCAAGACTGTTTCAGCCCGGCTGGTATGCGGCTTGGGAAAGAAGGTCAGAAGGAGTGGAGGAGTGGCCTAGTGATTGTGGCAAGGTAGGGGCCGGAAGGTCGGGGGTTCAAATCCCACTAGAGGACAGCAACCTTGGGCCGGAAGGGCTGGGTTTTCTAGTCCCACAGGTGCTCCTTGTGGTCTTGGGCAAGCCACTTAACCCTCCATAGCCCATGTTCCCTGTAAAATAGTTATCTCCAAGTTATAATGCCCTGTTCAATGTAATTTCAGTTTGTTCAATGTAAACCGCACTGATGCAGAATAGCGCGGTATATAAGAGAATGTAAATAAATAAACCACCTCCTGGTTGAGGTGGAAAGAGGAGACAACTTTTGGAAAGAACTTTGGGTGGTTCCGTAGGACCACCCTGTTCCTATAGAACCGTGTGTACGGTCTATCAGAAACCACAGCTTGTAGTTCACTCACACGTCTGGCCGAGGTAAGAGCTACCTGGAAGAGCGCTTTCCAAGAAAGTAAGCACAAATGGCAAGTAGCCATCGGCTTAAATTGTGGGCGAGTAAGTTGCTGCAAGACTACGTTCAAATCCCACTCAGTCGCTGGTGGACAAACCGGAGGCTTGAGAAGAAGCAGACCTCTGAGGAAGAGGGACACCAAGGGGTGAACCAACAGACTGTCCCTCCACCGGTGAGTGGTGCGCTGATAGAGCACTGAGGTGGACCCGAACAGAGTTAGACTTAAGGTCTAGGTCTGACAGGTGAAGTAGATACTACAGTACTACTGGCACAAGGCAGGAGAAAGAAAGAATCTTCATTGTGCTGAGCACACCATATTGTGAACCTACACCACTTGAGGGCATAGGACTTTCTGGTGGATTGCCTCCTAGAGGCCAAAACCACCTCTTCAACCTCCTTAGGCAGAAGGGAGCTAGCACTATCCTTTCAGCAGCCAGGCCATCAGATTGAGGGACCTGAGATTGGGGTGCAGAAGGGAACCCTGATCTTGAGACAGGAGATCGTGTTGCAACCCCAGAGGAAAAGGAGTTTCCACCGCCAACTGTAGCAGAAGTGGAAACCACGGTTGCCTCGGCCATCTGGGAGCTACCAGAATCACCGAGGCCTTGTCCCGGAGAATCTTGAACAGAGTTCGGGCCACCAGGGGCGTGGGAGGAAACGCATACAGGAGGCCCATAGACCAAGAGATCAGAAAAGCATCTGCTGCCATTCTCAGGGGATGCGTCTGTCTGGAGCAAAACCTGGGCAGCTGACGGTTCAGTGCACTTGCAAAGAGATCGATGGATGGACGTCCCCATCGTAGAAAGATCTGCTGGACCACCATGGGATTCAACTTCTATTTGTGGGGCTGGAGAATCCTGCTTAGCTTGTCTGCTAGGAAATTCTCCTGACAGGTAGATAAGCTGCTTTGAGAAACATGCCTTGTTTGACTGCAAAGGAGCAAAGGGCCTGCGCCTCCTGACATAGGAGCCTGGACCCTGTGCCCCCTTGCTTGTTCACATAGAACATTGCTACCTGATTGTCTGTCTGACCTAAGACAGACTGGCGAGAGAGGGCATGAGAAAAAGTCTGTAGAGCCAAGCAGATTGCTTGCAGCTCCAAAAGATTGATCTGCTGTGTGGCCTCCCGAGGAGACCAGAGGCCTTGAGTGCACGTGCCCTGGCAATGTGCACCCCAGCCCTTCAAGGAAGCATCGGTCGTCAGCACCCTTGTGTGTGCTGGGGCCTGAAAAGTTACCCCCTTGAGAAGGTTTGGGAGATGTAGCCACCACGGCAAGAAGTCCAAAAGTGGTTTTGACACTTTTACTCTGTCTCGGAGGTCGCCTGTGGCCTGCGCCCACTGAGCTCAGAGGCACCACTGAGCAGCCCGCATGTGCAGACGGGCATTCGGCGTCACATGTACCGTGGATGCCATGTGGCCCAGGAGCCTCAGAAAGTGTCTGGCAGAGACCTGACTGTGGAACTGGCTGGCCAAGTCCATCAGTCTGTGGGCCCTGTCCTCGGGCAATAAGCTCTTGCCTGCAGGGTGTCTAATCTTGCCCCTATAAAAACTCTAGGTTCTGTGAGGGGAGCGTAGTTTATGACAAAGCCCAGATGCTGAAGAAAAGAGACAGCGCGAAGAGTGACTTGTCTGGCCTCCTGGATAGACTGGCCCCTGATGAGCCAGTTGTCCAGGTATGGGAAGACAAAAATAGATAGGCCGCCACCACAGCCAGGCATTTGGTGAAACCATGGGGGCGGATGTCAGGCCAAAGGTTAGTACCCTGTACTGAAAATGGTTTCCTCCCACCACAAATCTGAGATATTGTCGGTGGTCTGGATGAATGAGGTTGTGAATATAAGCATCCTTTAGGTCTAAGGAGCACAGCCAGGCTCCCTGCTGGAGGTAGGGCAGCAGTATCCCAAGGGTAAGCATCTTGAACTTTTCCCTCTCCAGAAACGTGTTTAGGTTTCGCAAGTCTAGGATAGGCCAAAGGCCTCCTGTCCCTTTTTGGTACCAGGAAGTACCTGGAGTAGAAGCCTTGCCCTTCCCTGTGGTGAGGCACCAGCTCCACCGCCTGTTCCTTTAGAAGACTTGCCAACTCCTGAAGGAGGAGGTTTCTGTGCAGAGGGAGTCTTGGAGGCTCCCCTGGAAAGTAGGAAGGGGTAGCTGGTGGAAGTGAAGTAGCCCTTCTGGACTATGCTGAGAACCCAGGTATCCCCTGTGATGGCTGGCCACCTGTAGGCATACAGAGTCAGCTGACCTACTGTGCTGAGTAGAACCAGCTGTGGAGAAGAGGCTATGCTGTAGGAGTCAAAACCCCGCTCCCTGCTGTGCAGGAGCCGGAGCTGGCGGCTTGGGGGTCTTCTGCCTACGGGGCCCATGCCCATGCCCTTGCCCCTTGGCCTGCTGGCCCTGTTGGGGAGCTGGAGAGGCCTGATATTGAGGGTAGGATTTGTAGTCAGCACCCTTCCTCTGGAAAAAGGGCTTCTTCCCCGAGCCTTTCTTTTTCTGAGAAGGGGCAGAAGTCTTCCTGGATAGCCTTGTCCTGGTGAGAGTCTCAGTCTCGATTTCCGCAGCCTTTTCAGTCATGGGCTTACCGAAAAGGTTTTCACCTCGACAGGGGACATCGACCAACTTGTCCTGCACCCAAGACTCCAGGTCTGATGACTGTAGCCAGGCCTGATGGCGTGCACCGATGCCGGCCGCAGCTACCCGGGCCGAAGCCTCGAAGCCATCATAGACTACCCGAGATACACTTTGAGCACTCTTGAATCCCTGTTGACAAAGCCTTGAACCTCTGAAAAGTTCCTCAGAGAGGCCAGCTGAGATCCCGGCAATCTCCTTTGCCAGGTCTCGTAGGTACATGCCCATGTACAGCTGGTAGGTCTGGACACGGCAAGATTGCTTCCAGGGCTCTATGCTCTTTCTACCAACGGCATCCAGGTTCCGGGCCTCCCGACCAGGGGGCCCCAAGGCGTGCATCTTCTGACTCTTCAGGTGGTGCATGGCCGATTCCACAACTATGGAGTTGTGCTTTAGCTGCGGCTTTTGGAACCCAGGGCTCTTACGGACTTGATAAATGGAATCGACCCATTTGCTAAGAACCGGCACCGAGGCCGGTGCCTCCCACATATGGAAGAGCAGCCATTCCAGCATCGGAGGAACCGGTAGAGTAAAGGCTTCCTTCAGAGGAAAGTCATACTGGAGGGCATCGATCTCTTCGGCTCGAGACTCCTCCTCAGCATCCACAGGGAAGGCCATGGCTTTGGCCATGTCCCTCATGAAGTCCAAGAACTGGGTATCCTCCGGGGGGGGGGGGGCTGTCTCCGAGGCTCGGACTCCGGCAAGTTGGAAGGGACACACTGGGTCTGGAAGTTGGGGACTCCTCGTCCTCCGTCTCCTACGCCGACTCCTCCGAGGAGGAATCGAGCGGTTCCGGCCATGTGGGCCTTGGAGCCATCCGCCCCGACGCCGAGGGTATTGGTGTCGATGACCTCGACCCCACACGGGAGGTCGAGGGGGACCTTGACTGAGGATCGACTTGAGACTTCATTGACTCGAGGATCGGCTCGGTCTCCGGGGTCGACTTGGACGTCGAGGTCCCAGTGGTCGGGGCAGATGCACCGGTCAGAGCGGCGATCAACACCCGCTGCTGTTCCATGAAGGCAGCCAAGCTGCTCCAGAAGGCCGTCAACCTGAGTCCAAGTTCAGGAGACTCAGCAGCCCCCGACTCGGGCCCCGACAGCGTCGGGCCTGACGTCGGCACCCCCGTAGGAGAGTCCACAAGTACAACTGCACTTACGTGACTCGGGGACTCCGGCTCCACACGAGGTAACTTGGACGGCCTCTCCAACTCAGAGATCCCGGGGCGGCGGTCAGGGCTACGCGACCTGGCCCTCAAATATCCAGGAGCCTCCACCGACGACGCTCTCGCGAGCCTCTTCTTTCTTTTGGCTCCCGGGTGGGAGACTCCCTCTCAGAGGAACCCCGACGGCACTCAGGGTCAGACTCCCGAGATGTCGAGGCCTCTGACGAAGTCCGGGCCTGGCCGGATGTGGAGTCAGAGAATATTCTCTCACGTTGATGCTGACAGCTCCGAAGCGCCTATGATGACATTTTGCCGCACGGGCCACAGGCCAGCGGGTCATGGTCGGGCCCGAGGCAACGGAGGCAGCAGTCATGTGTGTCAGTGAGAGACATAGGTTTCTTGCACCGATCACACTTTTTGAACCCGCTGGCAGCCATCGGGGGAAAAAGGGCCCCTGCAAGGTCAAAAGACCGGGCTGCCAGTGAAACCATAAAAAGAGCGCGAACGCTAGTCACGAAGGACAAAAAATGAAAATCAAAACTCCGGACTCGATACCAGTGTACCGAGCCCAGGCGGGAAGGGGAACCGGCGTCGAACCGTAACAGAAAGAAAAATATACTATTCCCAGGTGACATGAACTCATGTCCGCTGGGCTCCGTGGGAAAAGAAAGACTGAGCAATATGGCACCCTTGGGCGGGAAGGGGACCGCGCATGTGCGCTGCATTCCCAAAGACTTTCCTTGAAAGCTGGGGAAATGCTCCGCACGGGGGCTCCGTCGGCGCCGTCACCCATATGTGAGGACTGACTTCCTGCTTGGTCCTGGAGAAAGGCCACTAGCATCAGGAGGAGATCCCATGGACACACCATGGTACGCAAGTGCAGACAGCCCTGTTTCACCAACCAAGAAAAGGGAAACCACATCTGGATGAACCACTAAGGAGCAACCCTGCACCCATTCCTGGAAAGAAGAGAGGCGCTATCTGGACCCGCAAGGAGTGTAAAGCCAACCCTGTTTCTAGTCCTACCTGCAAGGAGGACAGGATGTCTGGAATCGAAGTGAGAAAAAGGCAGAGGCCTGGCCTCGCACCAAATCTCAAACACATGCCAGATTCTGATATAGGCCAACGAGGTAGAGCACTTGCAAGACTTAAGCTATCACTGCCACCGAATAGCCTCTCAGCCATGCCCTTTCATGAGCCAGACCATAAACAAGAACTAATCCACCTGTGGTAGGACCAACAACCCCTGAGAGAGCAGGTTTATCCTGTTGAGAAGTTGCCAGGGGTGAACAATGACCTGCCAAAGCAGACTGATATACCACAGTCCACAAAGCCAATCTGGAGCAATCACCAGTAGTCTCCCCCCACCCTGTGAGCTTCTATGCATTGCAGCAGACATTTTAATAGAGGCCATGGAGGAAAGGCATACAGAAGACCATGTGTCAGCCAAGGCTGAGCCAGGGTGCTGGACCCTTTGGACATGGGCTCTTGCGCCTGCTGAAGAACCAAGCTGCCTTGGCGTCACAGAGGCCATGAGCTCCATGACTGGCCTACCCCGTGAACCGTTAAGTTGTGAAACACAGCCGTGTCTAGCTCCCACTTTCCTGGGTCTAACCAGTGCAGACTGAGGCAGTCAGCTTGAACATTTTCCTTTCCTGCCACATGAACTGCGGAGAAACTTGGATACTCTTCTGCATCAAGCAACAGAGGAGACAACTCCTCCGTCAGTACCACACTGTCCATGCTCTCCAGGACAGCTGAGGTATGCCAGTGTTGCCATGTTGTCAGAACGGCCTTGCAAGCCCTCACTGAAATAAAGGAAAGGAAGCACTGGAGCATCCTGAAGACCAATCTTCTTTCCAGCCGATTGATGGACCAAAGCCCTCTTCTCCGGACAGCACAGCCCTTGTGTCACCTGTGACATGTAATGCTTGCCCCACCCTGTGAGGCTGGCATCCGCCATCAATGACACACAGTCCAGTGGCATGCCTGCTGTCAGATGGTCCAGCTGGAGCCACCAAGTGAGCTGCGCTCTTGTGATGAAAACAAATAAATAAACCAACCATTGCGACATCAGGTGGTGTTACGGTGACCACCGAGAGAGTAGGGCAGACTGCAGAGGCCTCATGGGAGCTGCTGCCCATGAGACTAGGTCCAATGCCACCACCATGGAACTCCAAAGTTTTAGGTAATGACACTAGCAGTGGGCAGATGGGGGCTGCGAGAGGAAAAGCCCCCTCATAAAACAGCCCAGAAGGCGGTGCCCAGAGATGGGCTGGCCATGGACGAGGTGGTGATGTGCAGCCAGGGCGCTGAGGTGCACCTTGACAGAACTGGATTTTAGACCAACCTGGGAGAGGTGCAGCAGATACTGGAGGATGTCTTATGCAGAGCAAGAGAAGGGGTTGATATTCCTCTTTGCGCAACAGCGATATACACCATTTGAAGGCATACATGTGCCATGTTGAGTCCTTGCGAGATGCCAGTAGGACATCCCCATGTCCCAAAAGAGGTGGAGGGTGTGCCAGGGCTAACTATTCAGCAGCCAGGCTGTCAGGGCGAGGAACTGGAGGTTGGGATGGAGAAGGTTCCCATCCTCCTGTGAGAGCAAGTTCAGAGCATGGCTCAGGAGTAGAGGTCACCCACAATAGATGCAGAAATAGGGGGAACCACGGCTGCTGAGACCACCAAGGAACAATGAGAATTACTGAGGCCCGTTCCAACTGCATCTTGAGTAAGGTCTTGGGGACCAGGGGAGTAGACTGGTATGCATACAGTAGGCTCCTGGACCAAGAGAGGAGAAAGGCATTTGCCACCACCTGTTCCGGGGTCAGCCTCTGGGAGCAGAAGCGCAGCAGCTGCACATTCTTGGGGCTGACAAAGAGGTCCAATGTCAGGGATTTCCCAACATCAAAAGACTGAGATGGCCACCGCTGGGTTAAGGCTCCACTCGTGGGGCTGCAGGACTCTGCTGAGTAAATTTGCAAGCAGATTGTCCCGGCCCTGCAGGTAGACCACCTGGAGGCGCAGCGGAGCTAAGGCGACCCATTCAGCCATCAGGCTGTAAGGGACAGCGAAGCCAAGTTCAGGAGGAACACCCAACCCTTCTCTTGTGTCAACAGGCCCAGGGCACAGCCTAGGGGGACTGGGGTTTCAGATGACAGCCGGAGCAGAAACGGGAACCAAGGCTGTCGAGGCCATGAGGGGGCCATGAGGATCATCTAAGCTCAGTTCTACTGAGCTTTGTGGAGGGTCCTTGCAATGAGTGGTAGGGAACGCGTAAAGAAGGCCGGAGGTCCAGCTCAAGAGGAATGCATCCAGGGCCACCCTGCTCGGGTGAAGAACCGGGCCGCAGAAGCAGGGAAGCTGCGCATTCACTGAACTGGCAAACAGGTCCATTGGTGGGGTCCTCCACCTGGAGGGTCATGCCCTTCTTCATGACGAAGGTACAGAGGCAGACTGCCTCCCAACAGAGGAGGTTTGAGCTCATCCCCCCCCCCCTTTGTTGATGTATCATCACTACTTGGTTGTTCGTCTGAACGAGGACAACCTGGTTCACCAGGTGGGCCTGGAATACCTGAAGGGCACTCGTCACTGCTCGGAGTTCCAGGAGTTTGAACTGGAGGGCAATTTCCTCCTGAGTCCAGGCACCTTGTGACTAAAGACAGTTGCAGTCGGCTCCCCCAGTCAAGTTTAGAGGCATCCATGGTCAGGATGCACTGGGCCGGCGGAGTCTGGAGGGTAGGCCAGCCATGAGATTCTGCTGGCTCTGTCACCAGCAGCGAGAGGCCACAAGAGGCTGGGTGACCCAGACCTGATCCTCCAGTTGGTCTGTGGCCCGAGTCCATTGAAAGCCAAGGGTCCACTGGGCCTGTCGCATGCGTAGACGGGTCTCCGGGGTTACGTGAACCGTTGAGGCCATGTGCCCCAATAGGTGCAGAAGACGGATGGACACTGATGAGCGACCCTGTACCTCTTTTGATAGGGTCATGTGATAAGGAAGCTTATCATAGTTCAGGAAGGAGCTATAATAGAGGTGAAGTGACTCTGAACAAGCAACCTGTCTGTTCTGGTAGAAATAATAAAACAGAATGTTTCCATAAAAGACTACCAGTCCCAGAATGCACCAGGTTTCCAGCAGCCATTAGAAGAGCTGAAGTGGGGAAACGTGTGTTCAATCAGGAGGGCTATGAGGTAATCCCCAAGCACTCATCTCCAAGGGCAGGGCTTGATTCAGCACAGCTGCGCTGTGCTAGGGTGGAGCATTCATCTAAGCAGGATAAAAGAAAAACTTATTCTACAGAGAATCATCAGAAGAATCATCTTGATCATCAGAAGCACCTTGATCATCCTGACCATCATCATCAGCAGAAGCCAGAACTGACGGACAGAGAGAGAAAGAAACACTTTGGAAGAAAGAAGAGAAAAGCATTTGGGAGGTCTAAAGGAGTCCATAGCAGTACGTATACTGGGAGGCATTCCAGAGGCAAGCATACACCATTGGACTGGGGAAAGCCAGAGGAGTGGGGTTGCAGAGCCAGGAATCCCCGGACGGCACCTGTGAGGGAGACGGCTGCACTTGGAAGGGACCCTAAGACCAGTGCCAGAAGGCATGTGAAAAGAGATCCAGTGTCCAGGGATCTTGATTGGAAGGCTGGACATAAAAACTGGACTACATACTGGCCAGGATATTTAGAGAGGAACCCTAACAGCAATGGAAGCTCAGGTATGAACACTGATCTATGCCCTAGCTCTTCACTGGGAAGACAGCAGGGAAACAAGTATTGTCCTGAGAGTGTTCCATTGAGAAATTCCTCTGTGCCAATCCATGATAGTGAACCTATGATAATTGAAAAAGGGGAAGATGTTATAAATGGGGACTTTGAATACATGGATTGCTCTCTGTCTAAACTTCTGTGGTAATATGCTGTTACAAAATACAACAACCATCACAAAGAAATATAAATTTGTTCTTTAATCTACTCAGAAAAGCTTCTGAGTAGGATTTTGAGCCACATAATAGAAAGTAAACCAGCCAAGAGGGTTTCAGCTGGTAATGGTTAGCAATTGAGCCTTGCCTAATTGCCTGTGAGCTCTGAAGGGACACTTCTGAGTGTGTGTGAAGATACAAGAAGTTATCCCTGAAAAAGAACAGTTTTTTTCCTACTTTGTGGGTTTTGTTTGTTCTTTGAAGCACTGCTAAGGAGATATTAGCAGGAGCCTACAAAAAAGACCTTTCTGTTCCCATCAAGGTCTTTATGCTTTGATTTGATTGCTTAACAAGTTCAGCTGTTGTTTTTCCTTATTTGTTTTTCTAAGTATGATACTGAAAGCAAGTATTCCTTTTTATGTGCTACCAAGTATATCTGTGTTGGGAGAAATAACCCCATAAATAAAATATCTTCTTTGCTTTACCCTTGAGCAAGCACAACTAATTTATTGTGAACGGCTGAGTCTGGTATGAATGGACTACATTTCCCACAATCCTTTGCAAGTCGTATTAATATTTGCCTTTGCCAAGACTGTGGACATTCTCACCCAGCGCCCCCGTTTACAGTCACCAGACACTGAGCCTGGTCCAGAGGGAGGAAGGCCCTGGCCTGGGTTGAGTCCAGAAGGACTCCTATGACCTCCAGGTGCTGGGACAGCTGTAGATTTGACTTTGGGAAGTTGATCATGAACCCCAAATGCTGCAGCACCTTGATGGTGTGGTGTGCCGTGTGGTAGACATCTTCTGGCGAGCTGCCCTTCAGGAGCCAGTCATCCAGATAGGGGAAGACAGACTCCCAACAAGCAGAGGTGAGCAGCGACTACTGCAAGGCAATTGGTGAACACTCGAGGGGCCGAGAAGAGGCTGAAGGTGAGCACACTGTACTGATAGTGGCAGCCTCCGATGATGAAACAGAGGAACGATCAGGATGTGGGTTTAGGCATCTTTGAGATCCAAGGAGCATAGCCAATCTCCCCACTGGAGGTAGAGCAACGATGTTCCAAGGGATAGCATCTTGAACATCTTCTTGACCAGAAATCTGTTTAAATCCTGCAGATCCAGGATAGGCTGAAAGCCCCCTTCCTTTTTTGGCATGAGGAAGTACCAGGGACAGGGGCTCTACTGCCCAATCCTCAAGCAGGGACTCTAGTTCCTTCGGCAGGAGCTCTCTATGCAGGAAGGTCATGGGAAGTTCCCCTGGAAAGTAAGGGGGAAAGAGTCTGGTCGAAGTTCAGAAGGTAACCTTCCCTCACCACCTGGGCGTTGGTGGTGATGCCTGGCCAAAGCTGAGCGAAGTAAACCAGACGTCCTCCCATTTACCTTGGGCCCTGGCTCTTTTGGGGAAGAGAGGCTATGCCCAAGGCGTCAAAAGCTCCCCCCCCCAGGCTGCAGCTGGGGTGCTGTTTGGGACTGGCAGGGCCCTTCTACTTACAGGTGCCATGCCCCTAGCCTTTGGCCTGCTGACCCTGTTGGGGAGCCTGATAGGCCAAAAATTGGTGGTATTTTCCATAAGCCTTTTTGGCCTTCAGGTGAAAGGGCTTTTTCCCCGAAGCCTTCGGTCGGGAAGGGTCAGCGGTCTTCTGTGACAGCCAAGTCCTGGTCATAAACCTACTCCAACTGGGCAGTAGTAATGGGTTTGCCGAAGAGGTTCTCCCTTCAGCAGGGAACAACGGCCAGTTTGTCCTGTACCCATTGCTCTAAGTCAGAGGACTATAGCCAAGCAAGGCAGTGGGAACTAATTCCCACCGCAACCATACGAGCCACAGACTCAAAGCCATCATAAGCTGCTTAAATTCGGAGCATTCCTTGACCGAGGAAACAAGAGTGCAGAAGCACTCTAGAGAGATTCACCTGCCAGCCCACCTAGCGAGCTCCTTCGCCAGGTCCCTCAGGCACATGCCAAGTACAATTGGTAAGCTTGTATATGGGCCGCGAGCATCAAGCTCTGGTAACACCTTCTGCCAAACCCATCCATGGTGTGGGTCTCCCTAGCAGGAGGCACCAAGGATGTCTCGTCTGACTCTTTAGCAGGAGGCACCAAGGATGTCTCTTCTGACTCTTTATGCGATGCATGGCGACTCTACCAACATGGAGTTGTGAGGTAGCTGTGTCTTCGTAAAGCCTGGGCTCCTGCCAACTCTATACTGGGAATCGAGTCACCAGCTCACTGTTGGCACTGTCTCCGGGCTCTCCCACATTCTGAACAGAACACATCCAAGGATGGGAAGAATCAGCACCATTAGTGTCTCCCTCGGAGGGGTCTCTTACTGGAGGATCTCCAAGTCCTCAGCACGAGGCTTGTCCTCCGGTTCCACCATGAAGGCCAGGGCTTTCGACATCCTCTGGACATACTCAAGGAACGCAAGGTCCTCGGGTGGGGACCTCCAGTGCTCCCGAGGGGAAGGCTGGTCAGAGGGGACATCCCTGTGCAACCTGGTGTCAGAAGACTCGTCATCTGTTTCCCAGTGCAACTGAGCTGGACAAGACCTCGAGCCACAGATGGTCATTGGGGCAATAAGCTGCCAGCCCAAAGGGAGAACGCGGTGCTCTATGAAACATAGAAATATGACAACAGAAAGAGACAACATGGCCTATCTAGTTAGTATGTCCTTCCTGCCAAAACCATCCATGGTGTGGGTGTCTCCCTAGCAGGAGGCACCAAGGATGTCTCTTCTGACTCTTTATGCGATGCATGGCCGACTCTACCAACATGGAGTCATGCTTCGAGCGGGAGTCACGCTTCGAGCGGGAGGCAGACCGACGCAGTTCCGGGCAGGTTGCAAATTGCTCCAGCACAGGCTGGAAGTCCTCCGGGGAGGTCCTCGCAGTGGAGGGTCTGGATGTCAGCACAGACGACCCAGAGGCTCCAGGCATCAGGCCCCGCTGCACCTTGAGGAAGGCAGCCAGGCTGTGTTCCAAGGCTGCCATTCTGGCTTCAATGTCAGAAGGCTCCGCAGTGACCGGCTCGGGCCTCGAAAGCATGGAGGCCAAAGCCAGCTCCCTCAAAGGGGAATCACCAATGGTGATCACGTTGGGGGGACAGAGCCCATTCCCCTGATGCGGTTGGAGTCTCCTCTCGCCGGGGCAGCTTCAAAGGCTGCTTTTGGCCATCGCCCTTAGCGTCAGGTCAAGGACTCCAAGGCTGGGGACCAGAGGTCTTACACCCCCCCCCCCCCCCGGCTCTAGGATCAGACCGGCTTTAGCTTGGACAATCTCTTGAACCCACAGGGAAGGTCCTCAGAGGATGACCCCCGGTCCGAGGCTCTGTAACATCGTGACTCAGATCGAGCACGTGCGTGTGATGCCAAGTCATCTGATGCAGTCTCCAAGGGCAGCGATTCCAGACTCTATGTCAGAACCACAGTAGAGGCCTTCAAGCCAAAAAGCTCCTTTAGCTGTTTTTCACAATTCCTCCAACTCTTGCTCGACATCTGAAGGTAGAGTGGGCTAGTGGAGTCATCGCGGTCCGCACCAAGGTACTTAAATACAGCAACTGTGGCGGTCCATGATGGTCATAGTCTCGGGGCATTTGTCGCACTGCTTAAATCCGCTAACCGAAGACACAGCGGGAAGATGGCACCCACGAGGTCAAACTTTGACGTCTTGGTCAGGCAGAACACAAGAAAATATTCACACACTGATAAAGAAAAAAAGGACCTGAGAAAAATAACACGCCGAGGCGAGAATGGACTCGGGTGGCAAGAAGGTGATCGGGTACTGACCAGCAAAAAGAATAGTGAAAAAGCGCTAAGAGAAAGGATTAGAAAAATCAACTTTTACCGGGGACAACAGACGTCTACGTCTGCAGGGCTCCACAGAAAAATGAAGACTGAGGTAAGATGGCACCTTTGGGCGGTAAGATGACAGCGTGTATGCAAAGCCAAACTCCCAAAGGCTTTCTCTGAAAGCTGGGGAGCATTACCATGTGGGCTCCTTTGACACAGACATCACCCATATATGCGGACTGACTTCCTGCTTATTCCCAGAGAAAAACTCAATTTGGTAAATCCAGGGCAAACCAGACTAACCCGGTCCACTCAGGTCACATTAGTTTAGGTTTATACCCATTAAACCACAGCCACATAGCAGAACCCTGTTTAGACTATTTCAGAGCAAATCAAACAAAACTGAGGCATGTAGAAAAATTCTAGGTTAAAAGAAATTAACTAGAGACCTTCAAAAGAACACAGTCCATAGCACTGCTTACTAACCAGAATAAATCTGAAGCATCCAGAGATAATTAAATTAATCCAGTTTACATGAATTCAGAAAAAGCCAATGAAAACAGATGCTCTTAGAATGACACAGATTACATTAACTCCAGGTAAACAAGAGACAATGGGAGTAATTCCATTTATATCCGCGGTTCTCAACTTGTGGGTCGGGACCCCCACGGGGGTCACCTCAGGATTTACCAGGGGTCGCCTGACAAATCCCGGGAATAATTATTTATTTTCTAATTTATTGTTCTAATTTGATCGCAAAGCCTAAAATGCCAAATACTTTGAATTTAATCACTTTATATATTACTTAGGCTATCCTTACTTACTTTTACCTGTTCGCCAGAAACGATGCACCTCGAGACGTTATTTAGATCACTTCCGGTTTTGTAATGGCGGACATGGGACTACTAAAATTAAATTTTCTATGTAATATTATATAACACCAGCGACTCCATTGAAAAAGAATGACAGAGAGAAGAATACCAAGAAAAGAAAATATTGCGATGACTTTTTAAGGTATGGTTTCACCTCCATATTTTCAGCAGGGATTGAGAAACCACAATGCGTTATTTGTAACGAAGTTCTATCAGCGGAATCCATGAAGCCAAACAAACTGAAACGGCATTTTGACAGTAAGCATCCCACCTTTGTAGTCAAGGATATTTGGTATTTTAAGAACAAAGCTGACGGAATCAAAAAAAGCAGACTTGATATTGGCGGAAAGTTCCACAAGCAAAACATAGCCACTGTTGAAGCTTCATATATGGTGGCACTCAGAATTGCCAAAGCCAAGAAAGCTCACACCATTGCTCTTCGTCAGTCTTTATGAATAAAGCATACTAAAACCGTTGACTACAAAATCATAATAATTTTGAAATCAAATATTGTTACTTGTTATTGTGATTAATTATTGTGGTTTAAAAAGTAAATTTTATAAACAAAAACATATTGCAAAGGCCTATAATATATTAATAATTCAACAAATTACAGCAACAATGCGTTAATGGTAAAGGAAGAGAGACGCATTTGATTTTATCATTGGGGGTCATCACAAGTTGACCAATGGCAAAAGAGGTCGCGGTACAAAAAAGGTTGAGAACCGATGATTTAGATGATCCAGATGAAAAACAGACACTTAAAGAAATTAGATTAAACTAGTTTAAAGGACTACAATTAAAACAGAGACCCCGAGGGGGATCCCCGATCCTGATAAAACCCCACAACAAAAGAATGGCATTAACACCTTGAGAGATTTTGAGGCCCTGAAAAAAAAATACAAATATAAAGACACAAACTTCAGAAGTTACCAAAATATTTATTTTATCTTTTTATACCGCATTTCTGAGGATCAATGCAGTTTACAGAGAACCAAACAGAATATCACAAGAAATGGATTACATGAAACATGTTAGGTAAAAGCACAGTTACTTACCTGTAACAGGTGATCTCTGGGAACAGCAGGAATAAGTCTTCACATATGGGTACGTCGGTACCGACGGAGCCTGCGCGGGAACGCTCCCCAGCGTCCAATCAGAAAGCTTTTGGGAGCATCCCACAGCGCCTGCGTGCTGCCTTCCCGCCTTTCCAACTGTCTCAACTCAGTTGAGTTTTATAGCTGAGACAAAAAGAGAGAAAGAGGAAAGGAAGATAGAGAGATTCAACTCCTAGGGGAGGTGGGTGGGTTGTGAAGACTTATTCCTGCTGTTCCCAGAGATCACCTGTTACAGGTAAGTAACTGTGCTATCTCCAGGAACAAGCAGGAATGAGTCTTCACATATGGGGACTCCCAAGCTAAGATGCCTGGAGCCCTAGCATGGTGGGGATTAGAACATGCTACACCTCATATGGCCAGGCATCCTGAGGATGGAGGGTAGGAGTTGAAAAGAGAGGAGCTGTAGGAAAAACAGCTAACCTAAGGACTACAGGTAAGGAGTCCATGTATGTATGATAATTACCATGAAAAATATTGACATTGACAAAGACAATATGGACCTCACCTACTGGATTGCAGGAGGTAGAGAGGCTGATGGAGTCTACTGGAGATCCAGTAGAGGAATCTTCAAGGTGACTTCACTGAAGTGAAGGCGAAGGTCCAAATCTGGAATTGACAGGTGACCCAGGTGTCAACTGGGGTAGTACAAAAACGTCAGGTCTTTAGTGGAAGCTTTATGGAAAAAGCTGGGAACTCTTTTGGATATAGAGTTAGTAACATTTAGGAGCAAAAGAGGAAGACTGACTGATTTGGACAACTAGTCCAGTCCTGGAGGGAAGAAGGGGTATGGAAAAAAGCCCATATTCCCAAGGAGGACAGATGTCTGAAGGGCTGAAACTTCAGATCTACTGAAGATCCACCCTGTCTTTCCTATCTGTTGAAAGGTAGGAAAGAAAGTGAAGCATGGAGCTTCAGGGATACCTAGACGTAGAATTAAGTAGAAGCTGTCAGTACCACAGTAGTGGTTGTGTGCATAATACCCCAGACATACTGAGGAACAGTATGAAGATATGCAAGCCCACTGTCTGGAACCTATAGGAAGGTAAAAACCTTTTATAAGTATAGATAGTTAGAGAGATAAGTATGTAGATACATATCTACCTATAAGGAAGCATCTCGACAGATACACACACATTATATATATACACACACATATATATATATATATATATATATATATATATATATATATATATATATATTGTGATAAGGAAGCTTATCATAGCTCAGGAAGGAGCTATAGAAAAGGTGAAGTGACTCTGAACAAGCAACCTGTCAGTTCTGGTAGAAATAAGAAAACAGAATTTTCCCATAAAAGACTACCAGTCCCAGAATACACCAGGTTTCCAACAGCCATTAGAGGAGCTGAAGTGGGGAAACGTGTGTTCAATCAGGAGGGCTATGAGGTAATCCCTAAGCACTCATCTCAAAGGGCAGGGCCTGATTCAGCACAGCTGCGCTGTGTTAGGGAGGAGCACTCATCTAAGCAGAATAAAGGTAGAGTTTATTCTACAGAGGATCCTCATCATCTTCATGATCAACTTGGATATCCTCAGAATCCTCATCCTCTTCATGATCAGCTTGGATATCCTCAGTTTCATCTGGAGGATCATCAGAAGCAGAAGCCAAACCGGACGGACAGAGAGGGCAAGAAACCCTTTGGAAGAAAGAAGAGAAAAGCCTCAGGGAGGTCTAGAGGAGTCTGGAGCAGTACGTATACTGGGAGGCATTCCAAGGGCCAGCATACACCATTGGACTGGGGAAAGCCAGAGGAATGGTGCTGCAGAGCTAGGAATCTCCAGACGGTACCTGTGAGGGAGACGGCTGCACGTGGAAGGGACCCTAAGACCCGTGCCAGAAGGTATGTGAAGAGAGATCCAGTGTCCAGGGATCTAGATTGGAAGGCTGGACATAAGAACTGGACTACATACTGGCCAGGCTATATAGAGAGGAACTCTAACAGCAATGGGAGCTCAGGTATGAACACTGATCTATGTCCTAGCTATAACCTTGAAAGACAGCAGGGAAACAAGTATTCTCCTGAAAGTGCTCCATTGAGAAATTCATCTGTGCCAATCCAGGATATTGAACCCATGATTGTTGAAGAAGGGGGAGTGATTGCAGATGAAGGATGTGTTTACATGGATTGCTCTCTGTCTAAACTCCTTTGGTAATTTTCCGTTACAAAGTACAGCAACCCATCACAAAGAAATACAAACTTGTTCTTTAATCTACTCAGAAAAGCTCCTGAGTAGGATTTTTAGCCACGCAGTAGAAAGCAAGCCAGCTAAGGGGTTTCAGCTGGGTAACTGCTAGCAATTGAGCCTTACCTAATTGCTTGTGAGCTCTGAGGGAATCACTTCTGAATCTAGTGGGAAGATATAAGAAGTTAACCTGAAAAGAACAGTTTTTCTCTTCTTTGTGGATATTGTTTGTTGTTTGATACACGGCTAAGAAAATATTAGCTAAAACCTACAGAAAAGACCAGTTTGTTACCAACCAGGTCTTATTTCTTTTGCTTTGATTGCCTGACAAGTTCAAATGTTGTTTTCCTGATTTTGTTTTTCCAAGTTTAACACTGAAAGCAAGTAACCTGATTTATGTGCTACCAAGCATATCTGTGTTGGGAGAAATAACCCTATAAATAAATATCTTATTGGCTTTACACTTGAGCACAACTAAATTATTGTGAGCAGCTGTGTCGGGTGTGAATGGACTGCATTGCCCACAATCCCTTGCAAATCATATTGACATATGCACTTGCCAAGACTGTGAACATTCTCACCCAGGCAGCCGTCTGACTATATATATATATATATATATATATATATATATATATATGTCTATAGAGAGATCTGGAGGGGTATAGATATGCACACGCAGCTTATAGACATATGTATCTATAGAAAAGTATATAGAAATATATACATACATGTATATAGATGTTTAAAGATAAATGTCTGCAACTAAGCAGATAGAGATATGCCTATAAGAACATTCACATGGAAGATGTGAAGGAGAATGATTCATCTAACAAGAAGGTGGAACCTACTTGAGAAGATATATAGAGAATCTATTCCCCCTGGCTAAGATGGTGCAGGAATGCTATCCAGTGGAATAACCAGGATGGTTGCGTGAAAAACAGAGGATAACATCCGTCTGTGAACAGCAAGTCCTGAGTCCTATAGAACTCTCGCATGGTAAATGGACAGAAAACGCATAGGATGAGATACCAGGTTGACCCACTTGAGGAACAAGGGGGGGGGGGGGTATCATGCGTTGCCTAATTAAATATGTGCTGTCCATGAAGTATTAAGATACCATGAGGACAAGCTGCAAGGAAAAAGAGCATATTTCCTGTAGAAACTGGATAACTCTTTAGACTGTCACATAGAGAGGGCTTAAGTCCTTTATTAAAAGGAAACAGAAGGGTGTAAAGAACCCCTACAGTCATGAGGAATGACTGAGGAAGCCTTTTTCAACCATATAGGATAGAGATTAGAGAAAAAATCTCCATGCTCTCTAGCAAGGGCCCATAGTGGAAAGCTTCTCAATAGGACTGCAGAGAGCACTATGCAGGAGAACTGGGAAATAAAAATGGCTGTTGGAGGAAACCAGCTGCCACCTCAGTTATGCTGCCAACTCCAGGGATTTGGAGATGACAAAAAAGAAGTGATAAGGATTTTCCAAGATAGATGGGCACTATCCTGGAAGCACTACTAAGACCAGAGAAGTAGTGGAAGACAAGACTGGAACTCGTAGAAAGTACCAGTAGTCCAATCACTGGAACTCCTGCATGGGTAGCTGCTGAATAGAACAGCAGAGAGAATCCTTCTGTTTGTAACAGAGAGAACAGACAGAACAAGAGGAGAAAATCCTGATCATGTCTGATGAGCTGCCCAATGAAAGCAGGGAGGTAACTCCAGAGAAAACTCTACACTGGAAAGGAAAGGAAGATTAGAAAGGCTAAGAAAGCCTTCCAGTCGTATAGTACCACTCGTACAGGGGAAGCCCTGGAAACGAGGGTAAAGAAAAATAGGAGCTGAAGGGAGACTTGCCATATGGTAAGTCTGTAGAAGGAAAAAATTCATGGTGGTACAGGGAAACTATCATGAGATAGTTGGTAAACCTCTCTTCATGGTAGGAAGAGGAGGAAACCCTGTGACCCACAGACATGAATCTCCTGACAGCTCAGTCTACCTGAGAGCAAGTGGATGTCCTGGAAACAGGACTCCAAGCGTAGAGTTTGAAATGAAAAAACAGTGAAAAAACTTCTGCTGAGAAGAAGTGAACTGTATGTTATAAGAGATCAAATAGAACCCCATTGAGGGTTAATTTTCCTGGCTTGAGTTTGGATTCTTCAGACCAGGGCGAGGTTTCCCTTGTTTGGGAACATCTGTATGATGGGCAGGAGAAGAATAAAACCTTCTTCTTTTAGGGAAAGAAGGTTTGGTAGGGCATTTCCTACCTACTGGGGAAGGAGAAGGTTTAGGATAGCCCTCCGAAACAGGGAAGTCAGTGGAGCAATGAGCAACCTGACGTAAAGACTCCTTGTTGAAGAGATTTTCTCCAGTACAAGGAGTGTTACCCAGTCTTTGTTGTGCCCATCTGCTCAAGTCTGAAGCTTGGAGCCAGGCTCTACGTCGTGCTCCTATGGCTATAGCAGAGGTTCTGATAACAGACTCAAAGGAGTCTAGGGAAGCACGAGAAAGAAACAGAGATATTCTGGCTATGACTAAGAAGCAAGGAATAGTCTGCAGCCTTGGGCTCTGAAAGAAAAGGAGTCAAAAGAGATAAATTCTCTGTGACCTCCTGAAGGGATAGACTCGTATAAAAAATATATGAGAGAATCCTTGTTGCCAGCATAGATGTTTGGAAGGTTTGACGTCCAAAGGCATCTAGTGTTCTAGATGCACGACCTGGCGGGAAAGAAGAATGCTTCTTCTTGCTTTTTACCTTCCTCATTGCTGATTCCACTACAATGGAATGATGGGGCAGTTGAGTATTGTGAAACCCTGGAGAGGGGGGCACCTGATACAGAAGAGCAGTTGCTGTAGAAGGTGAGGAAGCCCTTAAAGGTGTTTCCCATATTTTCAGAAGAAGATCCTGTAAAGAATAATGTAAAGGAAGCATTATATTTTCCTTTTCCCCAGAAAAGCCTTGTGTAGGATCATAGCCAGGGATAGGAATAGCCAGGAATGTTACCATGTCAAGGAGAAATTTCTGAAAAGAAGGATCTCCAATGGGAACAATCCCTGGACAGGCTAAACTCGAAGAACTAGGCTGGGCACCAGTACTTGTCCGGTGCAAAGCAAGATTTCTAATGAATGGATACTGGGACTGGCGGGTATGACCTGAAACCGTCAGTACTGTATTGTCCATGCTAGGTATCGACTCCAAAGTAGGTATAGAAAGGCGCGATCCTGGTGAAGAAAGCATGGATGGAGCTGGTCCCGATGTTCCTGCAGGTACCAGCATCGACACCGATACCGGTAGCTGAGCCGGAATCGAAGGCGATACCGACATCGAAACAGTCATCGGAGGCTGCTCAAACGGTACCGAGGAAACTCGAAAGTCTCGGTGAATATCCTCGGTACCGCGCATCCGGAATCGGTGCGCGTCGGTACCCAGTCTTCCAGACTAGATATTGATTCTAGACTCGGCATCGAAGGAAGCAAATCTATCGATGCATGTCTAGATGGTACCGACGTCAGGGGTCGTATCGACGGAGCTGCCGATACTGGAAAGTCAATCTGGGTATCGATCGGTCCCGAAGGCACTGAGTACACCAGATGACGATCCCTGGTGAGGAGTAG
Source organism: Ichthyophis bannanicus (assembly GCA_033557465.1). Lineage (NCBI taxonomy): Eukaryota > Metazoa > Chordata > Amphibia > Gymnophiona > Ichthyophiidae > Ichthyophis > Ichthyophis bannanicus. Next base: position 128,413,187 of record CM066049.1, read on the forward strand.
ATCGCTCAACACCAGTGCCGATGCCGGGTTATCGGTACCGCTCGAAGCGGATGCCACCCCAGAGCATGGCTCAGGTATGTTCTGTGAGTGGTGAGCCCCAGGAACAACCTGAAACCCCTGAAAGGCTTTGGAGACCGAAGACTCCCACCGGGGTTTTGAAGCCAATGAGGTCTTGAGGGCAAGGCTGGAGCCGTCATCATGCTTGGCATGAGATTACCACCCAAGAACTGGCTAGTCTTAACAGACTGTTTGTGGGTTACCTGATCCTGTAGAGAAGAAAAGGTCAGTGCCCTTACACTGGAAGGGAAAACTGCATCGAGGGAAACTCGAAATGGAGAATTTCTTCTCATAAAATTGTAGCCTGATGGCTCTGGAGGAAAGGGGTCAGGACCCAAACAGGTTAGACACCAGTTATAGGAGTCTAAAAAGAAAACTATTTCCACAGTTAAGGCACTTCTTAGGAGAAGGCGGCTCCATAATGGAGAGGCCTTACAGGCCCAAAAATTCAAGACAGAAACAGAGGGAAAAAAACTCCCTGAGTTTTAGGAAAAAGAAAAGAAAAAACCACCGGCAGTACCGGTCGAGTCGTGGAAACAGCCGCGACCACAACAAAAAGTAAAAGATTTAAAGAAAAAAATTTCTGCGGTGACAGGAAGACGTCCTGCCGGCTCCGCGGAAAAACGAAAACTGAGGAGAGACAGTTGGAAAGGCAGCACGCAGGAGCTGTGGGATGCTCCCAAAAGCTTTCTGATTGGACGCTGGGGAGCGTTCCCGCGCAGGCTCCGTCAGTACCGACGTACCCATATGTGAAGACTCATTCCTGCTTGTTCCTGGAGATAACATAGAACAAGGTAACTATATAGAAAATAGATAAGTTGCACGAGGTAGTAAATAGTCTGGTGCATATCTTATATTAGGGGTGGGGGGAGGGAGGAAGGGATGGGCAGGGGGAGACAGTTCATGGGTGGGCGAGTCAAGTGATCCCATTGACATGTTCCATGAACAGGTGGGTCTTTATCAGCTGCCTGAAGATTATTAGGTCGTGGGTGTCTCTTATGTGGTGAGGGAGGGCATTCCAAAGTCGAGGGGCATATATGGAGAATGCCACAGCGCAAGTTGTTTGGTTGTACTTGGTCAGTTTGGGAGGCAGGATTAGAAGGTTTGATTCCTTCTTTGGTGGTTTTCTGGGGTCTTTGTTATCATAGATTGCAGGTATTGGGAGGATAACTGGTAGATTATTTTAACGTAGTTATTAGGGCTTTTGTACTTTTCTATTGAAGAGAAGTAACCAATGTAGCTCTTTTAGAATAGGTGTGACATGGCTGTATTTGGATGAACATTTTAAAATTCGGGCGGCTGCATGCTGCACAAGTTGTAGTGTATGTAATGTGTTCTTCGAAATTCCCTGGAGGATGGCATTACAGAAGTGGAAGTGTGGTAGTACCATTGCCGAGAAAACTGTCCGGGTCATACGGTTCAAGAAGAACTCTCAGCACAAGGAAGCCATTGCCACCACACATCCTGACAGGACCACCACAAAACATGGCCCCATTCACACCAGAGAGAGAGAGAGAGAGAATGAAAAAACACTACCAACACCACGAAACTGGCTTGAGAGCCCTGCTCTCAGGGACAGGGTCGCTGCACTTAACTCCTGCGAGTCCAAAAGAGGAAACCAAACAGAGCATAAAGAAAAACTAAAAAATACCAACAAAGTCACGGACGGCCAAAGAATCATGCAGTTTGATAGGGAACCCAAACGCCGAGCTTAGGGAGCAGAGAGTACTGTTCAAATAGACAAGGGAGAGAAGCAACTCTGAGGCGCTCCAATGCAAACCACCCACACCACGGCAACACCACAGCTATGTCTTGCAAGAAAATTCAGTCAACTTTGTTATGTCCGACTACTTTACCACAAAAGGGAACAGCAGCCGTTGAGACTCCCCTTTGTCCTTGGCCTGCTCCCCTCTTCCACTTAAGGAAACATCCCCCGGGAAAACCACAGCTTCATTACCACTTAAGGAGATGTCAGACGGTAAAACTGAGGAAGTGGAGATACTCTGCAACTCAACTTTTCTATTTGGGGGAGGGGGGGTTGTTTTTGTTTTAGTCTTTTTGCATTGAAAATCAAAGAGCCAGCACATTGTGAAGGCTCTATAAAGGAAGCCAGAGAAAGACAACCAGGTACTTAATCAGAAGTACTGTGCTGTACAGCTTAGAGGGAAAGGGACCTGGACTGCCAGGTTTTTAACCCCTGCCCTGTACCCTACCCACTAAAGGCCCAGGCTGAGGCAAGGAAGCCCTGCCTCCTGCTTTCCTTCACAGTAAAACTACACAAATGACCCAAAGGAAGGCATGCCTTAGAGAAGTTTCACCTGCTTGCTGCCACAAGTCTCTCCTTCCTTGTAATTTTTTTTTTTTTTTAAAGTAGACAATTATTCGAAACGTGAGTTTGTCCAGTGGAGCTCAGCCATGTGGAAGCTCTTGTCCTAGTTGCTAGGATCTGAGATACTGGTTTCTGGTGCCTAAGGAGGAAGCTCTTCTACTGTGACATCAAAAGTCCGACATGCTCAGTTCCTCGCTGCTGGTGGACAGATAACCCACAAGTACTGGAATGGACTGGAGCGACAATTAGGAAGAGGATGATAAATGGCTTAGACTGTTTCACTTATGCAATTCTGGCACCAAGTATCAGTAAAATGGCTGATTCTACCTGAACTGGAGCGCTGACTAGGCCTTATTCCATGCACAGGTCACAGCTCAATCTGGGGAAACCCTTCAGTGTCACTTCTGACTGGATGCTAACCCTCCCTCTATTGGCTGCATCCTCTCATCTATCACCTGCTTGCTCCTAGCTCAGGCCAAATGCGCCAGCCAACATGCTGAACTGCCCTGACTCATCTGTGCATCACTTCACTCTTTTTATTCTAGGGATTCTGGCAGCACATGGAGGAAGCACAGATTGTACCCACTTATCCGAGCCCTGCTTGTCCCTCCTGCTTCCATTTCTGGCTTTCACTCTGTTGCTCTCTAAAGATAGAGGGAAAGTGTGCGTCATCAGTAGTTCCCGCTGTCAAACTCAATGGTGAAAAGTCGGAGAGGATTTAGGAGTGAAGCTCATAACGCATAGCATGCGCAAAACTAATTCAATGGAACCCACCGATGTGGAACTCCTACCCCAATGAGTCTTCCCAAGAGGGGAGGAAAATCATCCCCAAAAGGACTATTGCCCAGAGCACCCCCAGACTCAGTCTATGTTACACCAGGAATCTGGGCCACCATCCTTTCTACGAGCAGCCTACTTTAACTGCTGCACTTGGCCACATGTTTGCACCATCTACTGGAGCCACAGAAATATGGAGGAGCTGAAAAGGCAGCATCAGACCTGTATAACGGGAGTGAAGTCAGCTTTGAATTTTTTTTTTTATGGCTTCAACTGCTGGCAGGAGACATAACCCACTCATTGGGACTGGTCTGGCCTGAACGATAAAGCAGCATGGTTTAAGCATTTTCAAAATTCTTGTTCCCATGCAGTACATGACAAGACAATTTTTCTCCCATTCTCTCCTTAAAATGGGATGAGGTTCATTTAACAGGATTTGGAATCTCACACCGATCTTTATTTGTACTAAAACACACCAGCTTCCATGATGCATTTTTATTTTTTTGAAATAAAAAAAATGAAATGGTCTAAATTAGGTTCCTAAAAATCAAAATATTATGTACAGTTTACACTATAGATATACAGCAGGGAAAAAAAAAAGAGCAGCTGCCGCATTATTCCTGGCCACAATGCAAGGAAATGCCCCAACAGACAGCCATAGAGAGCATTATTAATTATAGGATATTGTTCCTTTAAAAAGACAAGAAATCTGTTGGATAAGCCAACTGCTTTATACATTTATTTGAAAAGTGGTATATCAAATAAGTAAGCTAGCTTGAGAATATTGGCTTCTGGACCGTTTGTCAATGAAAACAATTGCACCAATACTAAAAAAAATAGTTCATATTTTATTTTCTGATGATTCAACAATAATGGTGATATTTACATACCTGATAATTTACTTTCCTTGAATCTTGCAAGACTAGTTCAGATTTGTGCGTTATGCTCCCTAGCTAGAAGGTGACAGCAGAGTAGAACAACTTTCAGAGATGTCTTGTATATCCACTGGCGCAGCACTGAGAGAAGCCAATATGTCACTTCCCAGGCAGTCTAAAACACTCAAAAAATATTAAACTGTGAACAAACCGTTGGCTCTATTACCATAATGGACTCTGCAGCCACTGTTACAGACAACGCAATTAAAAGGCTGCAGGGCTCCCAAATCTGTAAAAGAAGTCTTCCATTGTGGGTCCTGAACTGGTCTAGCAGGAATCAAGGGAAAAAAATCATCAAGCTATGTAAATTTTACCTTCATCAGAAGAGTGGGACATACAGGAAATTCCTTCCATCCAACTGTCGGTCCTTCCATGGCAGGAAAGCCCTTCTCAGAGGCCTGCAGCAGTGGTTCAGAAAACGCAGGCCAGCACTTGCTAGCGCTGGCCCACAGTTTCTGCCCTGTACTGCATCTCTTGGAGAGGGGTGTCAGCGGTGGCAATTGGTGCCCCTGGAGAGCCAGAACTCTAGGCAGCCAAGTAGTTTGCCTAATGGTGGCATCAGTCCTGCCTATAGGGGCTTAGGATCATCAAGAGCTTAGATAATCTTCTCAGGATCCTCTTCAAACAACTATCTCTCCCTAAAGCAAAGGCAGCATCTGACCAATTCAAACAGCCACAGAAGCCATCTAGCCATGACAACTAGTACCATCGTCAGGGCCAAAGTCCACAGAAGATCATAAAGTGCACCCACCACATAAGCCATATCAACAAGACAGGCCAAGTCCTGAGAAGTCAAGTCAGGCACACTCTCGCCTGCTTTGCACCCCTTCTAGATCTTGCGCAAACAAGCTCTGGACATATAGGCGCTGCAAATTGCCTCCTGCAAGCCCAGGGATGAAATCTCAAAGATCTGGTTTCCAACAATCAATTCTGCTGATCCTTCAATGCTGCTCCTCCAACTGGGCTAGTTGTCTGATGACCACTATAGACAGGGAATCCACACCTTAGGGAGCCTCAATCAACCCCCTCCTTTTCCAGGCCCAAAAGATAGAGCTATCCCCTTCCTCTTCCTATCCGGAAACCACTCAAGGACGTTTCATTCTACCAAAATGTCGCCCTGCAAATCCTGGTGGAGAGTGAAAGGTTTAACTTCTTTCTGATCTCCTTATAGATAAGGACTCCAAAGAAGAGGCAGTCTCATAGGTAGAGGAGTCTGAAATGTTAAGCACCTCCAACACCTGAGCAACCATAGGCCCCCAACTCTTTGCGAAACAGGGAAACTACTAATGAATCATCACACTCACACAAGGAGAACTCCCTTTCCTCCAAGGATTTGCTGTTACAAACCTCTTATCCAAGACATTGGCCGAAGCAGCCGTTTCCAAGTCCCCACGGGAATCCACTAACTAGACCTCCCAATTAATCACACAATTGGGCAGCAAGGACCCTGCAGGAGTCAAGAAAATCCACAGCACTGGTCCCCTTGACAAAAATGCTTTGTACAGAAACGGGAAAAACTCCGGAGAACAAGTCCCCCACCCCAAGAGAGGAGTCCTCTAGAACACCACCTCCCCCATAAGGTCAATGACAATGCCTCGGGCAAAGAAAAACCCTGCGCCTCTGGAATCAGCATAGAGGGAGGAGGGGATAAGGGGGGGAAGCTCCCAAAAATTTCAAGGGTCGTATAACCAAGATGATGCCAACACCCATGCTTTTTCCTGAGGCCCCAGAGGACAAACCTGGAACCTAGAGGAGATGGCTAGGCCCTCCTGGACGAGTGGCTGATTGCCCACGTTCCTGGAAGGCAAAGCTCTGCTAGAGGGAGATATCCACTTCATGCCCCAAAATTGAATAACGTAGCTTCTCAAAACCACAATGGGAACACTTGACCTGTTCACTCTGAGGAATGCACTGTCTAATGACACGCCACTCCCAGATCTCTTTAGAGCCGAAAGATGCTTGGTTCCCTGTCCACCTGGCCCCGTCTCTCCAACAAGAACCATTAGTATACAAGTCGCAGACTCGGGCTAAATTATCAAGGAACACCAGAGCCCTCTCCAGAAATGTTCACAGCGAGGCAGGCTCTGCAAGGCTAGCCAGCACACCAATCACCACATGGCCGACCTCCACACAGGAAGGAGGCAATGACACTACTGAGGCTAGAGCACAAATCCCACCAAATTTTTTTAAGCTGCTTTATTCCAAGCAGCAAATGAACCAATTAAAAAATACAGTATTAGAAAAAAGGGCAAAGAAAAATTACAAGTATGCAGATAGTAGCAGAAGTAAAAATTAAGGGTCCCCAGTCAACAGATTCTGAAAAGGCCCCAAAAGAAGGTAGAGTCCATTTTAAAATATCTGGGAGAGGCTGAAAGTGGTCTCCCTTCTTCCTTGAACCTCCCCTCAATACAAGGGCTGTGTGAGCACAATTTAAGCTATTGTATACAGAAGACAGCAAGAGGGATTGGGGCCCTGTGCCCAGACTTACCAACCCCAACTCAGGGACCTCACTGCAGCTTTCAGCTCATGGTGACAATGGCATATTCAAGTTCTGAGCAATCATTGAGGCCTAAGTGATTGAAACTTGTAGGCACAAGCCTGTGATCTGGCCAGGGAAGACAGGACTATTTGAACCAGTCCACACACGCCTTGCCACCTGCTAGCAGACAATACTGGCTTCTCTCAGTGCTGCGGTCAGAGGATAAGAACATAAAATATGCCATACTATGTCAGACCAAGGGTCCATCAAGCCCAGTATTCTGTTTCCAACAGTGGCCAATCCAGGTCACAAGTACCTGTCAGGTTCCCAAAAGATAGACAAGATTCCATGCTGCTTGTCCCATGGGTAAGCAGTGGATTTTCTCAATCCTCCTTAATAATGGTTTATGGACTTTTCCTCCAGTAACTCGTCCAAACCTCTTAAATCCAGCTATATTAACAGCTTTTAACTACATCATCTGCTAACAAAATTCCAGAGTTTAAGAGTTGCGTGAAAAAATATGTTCTCAGATTAGTCTTAAATGCGCTACACTGTAGCATCATTGTTGCCCCCCTAGTCCTCCTACTTTGTGAAGGAGTAAACAACTGATCTTTATTTACCCGTTCCACTCCATTCATTATTTTATAGACCTCTATCATATCTCCCCTCAGCCATCTCTTTTCCAAGTTGAAGAGCCCTAACCTTTTTTTTTAAATTAATTTTAGAAGATTAACAGCTTACAAATAAAGAAACAAACAGAGGTGGAGCGCAGGACAACAGGTAACAAATTACAATTCAAATAGAAATACACAAACCATACGAGTTGAACCTCAGTCAAATGAATAGGAAGGGGGAAAACAAAGAAATAAAAAGGTAAAATTATAAAAGGAACAATAAGGCACTAGGCACAAAAACCCCAACCCATATATCAAGCCATGGTATAACAAATCCTTCAAGTGAATGGCATGCAGCTGAACAGTTTCTTCATATCTATAAAGGTACCTACTTTCTCAGGAAAAAAGAAAAAAATATCTATATCTATATCTTACTTCATGAACGTTAACAATACACTTGCAAAGGATATATAAGAAAAAAGCTAGCACCTAGTGCAACAGTCTCCTGCCGCACTGTTAGAAACAACTTCTATCTCTTGGGTACTACGTGCAACATTTGGGAATAACCCTATTTTCTGATCTTAAAAACAAAATTTTTGAAATAAGGATGCAAAATCATCTTAAGATCCTGCTCAATAAAAACCTAATAAAGTAGCTCTATCATGAACCTCAGTCAATGAAGCCTCTAACATGGATACATTCAATGGTTCTTCAGCAAAACTTGAGGCATTTTTGTAGGAAGGAACTAAATCTTATTTACTGGAGGAATACCCTCAGCGAGAATTTTAAGTGTCTCGATCATGTATATCTTGAAAATTTCAAGAGCAGAAAGACCAGGAACCTTTGGAAAGCTCAAAAAGCGCAGTTACTCACCTGTTAACAGGTGTTCTCCAGGGACAGCAGGAATCAGTCCTCACTTATGGGTGACGTAGACACCGGAGCCTGCGCGGAGCAAATCCCCTTTAGGATTGCTGCCACATGCGTGGTCCTCTTCATGCCCAAACATGCCATCTTGTTCAGTCAGCTACCCTAGCTAGAGACCTACTAAGCAGATGGGGCAAGGAAAGGATAAAAATAGCAACTTTTCAGGGGAGGTGGGAGAGTGGTGAGGACTAACTCCTGCTGCCCCTACAGAACAACCGTTACAGGTGAGTAACTACGGTTTCTCCAGGAACAAGCAGGAAATCAGTCCTCACTTATGGGACTCCCCAGCTACAGGCTACCAAACCTGTAACTCAAAAACAGCTCCACAAGGCCTTGAGCAGAAGCCGATGCCCAAAGGAGCCAGAGTCTTCGGGTCCCCAGGGCAGAGCTCTCGGTAGCCGAAGAAGGGTCAGAGAGCAGGAGTTGCTTATACCCCGAACAAATTACAGAGTACAGCCTGGCAGAAGGTGCTGTCCCAGTGGGACTCCCTCGCCAGGCAGTAGTGCAACACGAAAGTGTTCGCTGAAGACCAGGTCGCAGCCCAGCAGATGTCCGATAGAGGCACTGAGCGCAGCGAAGCCACTTTGGCCCGGACGCCCTGTGCAGTGACTCGCCGAACCAGCGGGGCACCCGTCTTCACCTGGGCGAAGGCGATGCAGTCCGCCACCCATATGGAGAGGGTACGCTTGATGACTGCTTGCCCCAGGCAGTTGGGATTGAAGGCAACGAAGAGCTGATTGGACTTGCGATGAACCTGGGTGCGCTGCAGGTAGAAGGCGAGAGCCCTCTTGCAGTCGCGTATGTAAGACAGTCGATGCCCGGTTGGCATAAGGTCTCGGGAAGAAGGTCAGCAAGACTATCTCCTGATTGAGAAAAATATCTGAGACAACCTTCAGCAGAAACTTGGGGTGGGTATGGAGGATCACCGTTCCCGATATAACCTGGTGTAGGGGGCCTCAGCCATGAGGGCCTGGAGTTCGCTGACTTGCCGAGCTGAGGTCAGAGCCATCAGGAAGACGACGTTCCAGGAGAGGTGCCGAAGCAAGCATGTCACCATCGGCTCAAAGGGCGACTGCGTAAGCTGCATGAGCACGATGTTGAGGTCCCACTCCGTCGGGGGAGGTCAGATGGGAGGCTTAGAGAGAGAACCTGCATGAAGCAGGAGACCAGGGGCTGTCCCGAGAGGGGCTTCCCCTTGATGGGGAGGTGGTTAGCCAAGATGGCTCTCAGGTGTACCCTGACTGAGTTGGACTTCAGCCCCTACTTCGAGAGGTGGAGGAGGTATTGGAGAACACACCAGAGAGAGCAGGAGAATGGGTGGATCTGGAGCTCGGAGCACCAGATTGAGAAACACCGCCACTTAAAGGCATAGGCTCGCCACGTCGAGTCCTTCCTTGACGCGAGGAGGACCTCCTCTACCTCCTCCGGGAGGTGCAGCGGGGCTAAAGAGACCCGTTCAGCCGCCAGGCTGTAAGGGACAGCGAGGCCAGGTTTGGTTGGAGCATCCGTTCCTCCTCCTGCGTTAGCAGGTCTGGGGTGCAGCCTAGGGGGACTGGAGGCTCGGAGGAGAGCCGGAGAAGGAACCAAGGCTGTCGAGGCCACAAGAAAGCCACGAGAATCATGGAAGCACAATTCCGCTGGATCTTGAGCAGGGTCCTTGCAATGAGAGGAGTGGGGGAAAGACGTAAAGGAGCCCAGAGATCCAAATCAGGAGGAACGCATCCGAAGCTACCCTGCTTGGGTGTGGAACCGGTCCACAGAATCGGGGGAGCTGTGCGTTCAGCGGACTGGCAAACAGGTCCATGGATGGAGTCCCCCACAGATCGAACAAAAGGCTGGCCACCTCCAGGTCCAGGCGCCACTCATGTGGGTGGAGGATTCAGCTGAGTTTGTCCGCAAGGACATTCTCTTGGCCTGGGAGATAGACCGCTCTGGGGATTATGCCCCGAACGGCAAAGGAGCAAAGGAGGATCGACTCCCGACAGAGGGGGTGAGAACCTGTTCCCCCTTCCTTGTTTATGTAGAACATAGCTACCCTGTTGTCAGTCTGCTTGAGTACAGACTTTCCCCTCAGGTGGTACTCGAAGGCCCTCAGGGCCCACCAAACTGCCCAAAGCTAGAGCAGATTAATCTGCTGTTGAACTTCCTCGGGTGACCACTGCCCCTGGGTACGTAGACTGCCGCAGTGGGCTCCCCAACCTAGCAGGGAGGCATCCGTCAGTACGAGCTCGTGCTGCAGGGCCTGGAAGGGCATCCCGCCACCAATTTAGGGAGGTGTAAAGACTGCGGGAGATCTGGACAGGGTCCCGGAGGTGACCGGACACCTGGCTCCACTGAGCCCTGAGGCACCACTGAGCCGCCCGCATGTGTATGCGGGTGTGAGGGACAACGTGAACTGTGGAGGCCATGTGCCCTAGGAGGCGCAACATGGCTCGGGCCAGAATCTGAACTCTGTCCTGGAACTTGGCCACCAGGGCGCAGAGACGGTCCGCATGATCCTGGGGCAGGAAAGCGGTCGCCCGCTCTGTGTCAAGGAGTGCGCCAATGAATTCCAGGATCTGCACCGGTTTGAGGTGGGATTTGGAGTAATTGACCAAGAAGCCGAGGCATATGAAAAGAAAGATCATGTGCGATGCCGCAAAGCAGGCTTCCTCGGTCGATGTCCCCATGACAAGCCAGTCATCTAGGTAGGGAAAAATGGGTATGTCCTGCTGCCGGAGATAGGCGGTAGTCGCACAAAGACACTTGGTGAAGACCCACGGGGCAGATGTGAGCCCGAAGGGGAGCACCCTGTACTGGGTACTGCTCTCCTTGCATCCTGAAGCACAGGAACTGCCTGTGCTGGGGGTGGACCAGAAAGAGTAGTTACTCACCTGTAACAGGTGTTCTCCAGGAACAGCAGGAATCAGTCCTCACATATGGGTGACATCGACGTCGATGGAGCCCTTGCGGAGCATCTCCCCAGCTTTCCAAGAAAGACTTTGGGAATGCAGGCACGCATGCGCGGTTCCCTTCCCGCCTAAAGGTGCCATCTTGCTCAGTCAAATGACATAGCTAAAAACAGCACACAAAAATGTAAAAATAAAACTATATACAACTGCAACTCCCAGGGGAGGAGGGAGGGTTGTGAGGACTGATTCCTGCTGCTCCTGGAGAACACCTGTTACAGGTGGGTAACTACTCTTTCTCCAGGACCAAGCAGGAAGTCAGTCCTCACATATGGGTGACTCCCTAGCTCTGGGCTACCAGGGAACCCAAGCTGAACAAGAGAACTCCCTCTAGTCCCAGCATCAAAGAAAGGCTTTTCACTGAGAGAACCTCCACCGATAGCCCAACGGAGGACTGGAGGGCAGGAGATTTCGGAGTACTGCCTGGCCAAAAGCACTGTCCCTACAGGACTCGCTCTCCAGACAGTAATGGGGGGCAAATGTCTGGCTTGAGGACCAAGTTGCAGCCCTGCAGATGTCCACCAACGGTACAGAGTGGAGGTGAGCCACTGAGGCAGCCATCGCCTTGACACGATGGGCCGTAACCTGACCCTGCAAAGGAAGGTCAGCCGCCCTGTAAGCCCAGGTGATACAGTCACCCACCCAGGTGGACAAGGTATGCTTGGACACAGCTAACCCAAAATTATTAGGGTCAAAAGAGATGAAGAGCTGAGTAGCGCTTCTATGCCCCTGCGTACGGTCAGGGTAGAAGGATAAGGCCCTCCTACAGTCCAGGGTATGCAGAACTACTTCAGCCTGGCTTGCATGAGGCCTAGGAAAGAATGTTGGAAGAACCACCTCTTGGTTAAGGTGGAAGGAGACGACAACTTTAGGGAGGAACTTTGGATGAGTCCTAAGGACTACCCTGTTCCTATAGAAGCGGGTGTAAGGCCTGTCACAGACCAGTGCCTGAAGCTCACTCACTCGCCTGGCCGAGGTTAGGGCTATCAAGAAGAGTGTCTTCCAGGACAGGAAGCGTAGGGGGCAAGTAGCCATCGGCTCAAAAGGTGGGCGAGTCAGTTGCTGCAAGACCACATTCAACTCCCACTCAGGAGCAGGAGGACAGATTGGAGGCTTGAGCAAAAGCAACCCTCTGAGAAATCGGGACACCAAGGGGTGAACCGACAGAGAATGTCCTTCCACCAGTGAGTGGTGAGCTGCCAGAGCTGAGAGGTGGACCTGAACAGAATTGGACTTAAGTCCCTGATTTGATAAGTGCAGTAAGTACTGAAGCACTACTGGTACAGTACAGGAGAAGGGATCTTCTGTACGTAGCTGACACCACACAGAAAACCTTTTCCATTTCAGAGCATAGGTTTTCCTAGTGGACTGTTTCCTAGAGGCTAGGAGAACCTCCTCCACTTCCTGAGGTAGGCCCCAGGGAGCCAAAACTACCCTTGCAGCCTCCAGGCCATCAAATTGAGAGCTTTGAGATTGGGGTGCAGAAGGGAACCCTGATCCTGAGAAAGAAGGTCGGCTTGCAAACCCAGAGGCAGTGGGGGATCCACTGCCAGCTGAAGAAGAAGTGGAAACCAAGGCTGTCTCGGCCACTGGGAGCTACCAGCAGGACAGAGGCCTTGTCCTGAAGAATCTTGAACAGGGTTCGGGCCACCAAGGGTGTGGGTGGAAACGCATAGAGGAGGCCCTGAGACCATGGTATCAGAAAAGCATCTGCCGCCATCCGCAGAGGATGCGGTTGTCTGGAGCAGAACTTTGGCAGCGGTTTGTTCAGTGGACTGGCAAACAGATCGATGGATGGAAGTCCCCATTTCAGGAAAATCTTCTGAACCACCAAAGGATGGAGATGCCACTCATGGGGCTGCAGAATCCTGCTCAACCTGTCGGCCAGGCAGTTTTCCTGGCCAGGGAGGTACACAGCCTTGAGGAGCATGTTGTGCTTGAGGGCAAACAGGCAAAGGTCCTGTGCTTCCTGACAAAGGAGCTTGGACCCAGTTCCACCCTGCTTGTTCACATAAAACATGGCTACCTGGTTGTCTGTTTGAACTAGGACAGATTGATGAGCCAGGGCTGCAGAGAAAGTCTTGAGGGCTAAGCGAATAGCCCCGAGTTCCAGTAGATTGATTTGCTGTGCGGCTTCCCAGGGAGACCACAGGCCCTGGGTGCACTTGCCTAGACAATGAGCTCCCCAGCCCTGCAGGGAGGCATCCGTAGTCAACACCACTGTGAACCCAGGCATCTGAAAGGGTACCCCTTGCAGCAGATTGGTAGGGTGCAGCCACCAGCTGAGGGAGTTCAGAAATTGTCTGGACACCCTTATCCTGTCTCTGAGGCTGCCTGTGACCACTGAGTTCGAAGGCACCACTGTGCAGGCTTCATATGGAGCCTGGCATTGGGGGTCACATGTACTGTCGAAGCCATGTGACCTAGAAGCCCCAGGCAGAGTCTGGCGGAGACCAGTGACCTGCTGAGAAACTGGTTTGCTAAGTTTATCAGTCTCTGGGCTCTGTCTTCTGGCAAGAATGCCTTTGTCAGAAGAGAGTCCAACCTTGCCCCTATGAACTCCAAGTTCAGGGAGGGGAGTAAAGTGGACTTTGTGAAGTTTATTACAAATCCCAATCTTTGAAGAAGAGCAATATTTCTGAGGGTGGCCTGTCGGGCCTCCTGGCACGTCTGACCTCTTATGAGCCAGTCGTCCAGATAGGGGAAGACAGACTCCCTGATTTCTTAGGTAGGCCGCCTCCACTGCCAGGCATTTGGTAAAGACCCTGGGAGCGGAGGTGAGGCCAAAAGGCAGTACTCTGTACTGATAATGGTTTCCTCCCACAATGAACCTGAGGTACTTTGTGGTCTGTATGAATGAGGATGTGTGTACACGCATCCTTTAGATCTAATGAGCATAGCCAATCTCCCTCCTGGAGGTAGGGCAGAAGTGTCCCAAGAGTAAGCATCTTGAACTTTTCCTTCTCTAGGAACTTGTTGAGGTTTCTGAGGTCTAGAATAGGTCGAAGGCCACCGGTTCTTTTGGGTACCAGGAAACACCTGGAGTAGAACCCTTGACCTTGCAAGTGGGGAGGCACAGGCGCCACCGCCCTGTCCACCAACAGACCTTGGAGCTCCTGAAGGAGAAGATCTGTGTGCAGGGGAGGCCTTGGAGGCTCCCCTGGAAAGTATGGAGGAGGCAGTTGTTGGAAGTGTAGTAGATAGCCCTTGTGGACTATGCTTAACACCCAACTGTCTCCAGTGATGAGTGGCCACTGGTGGGCAAACAGGGCGAGGCGACCTCCTGTGCAGGGTTAGGAGAGCAGGGACGGAGAGGCTATGCCTAAGGAGTCAAAAAACCCCACCCTGCTGAGTGGGAGCAGGGGCCGGAGGCTTGGGGGTCCTCTGCCTACGGGGCCCATTACCCTGCCCCTTGGCTTGCTGACCCTGAGGAGCAGCTTGGGCAGCCTGGTACTGTGGGTAGTGTTTGTAGGCAGTGTCCTTCCTCAGGTAAAAGGGCTTTTTACCCGAGCCCTTCTTTTTGTGAGAAGGGGCAGAAGTCTTCCTAGACAGCCTTGTCCTTGTGAGGTGCTCGGTTTCAAGCTGTGCGGCCTTCTCGGTCATGGGCTTGCCAAAAAGGTTCTCACCTCGGCAAGGGACATCGACCAACTTGACCTGAACCCATGGCTCGAGGTCTGATGACTGCAACCATGCCTGGCGTCGAGCCGCAATGCCGGCTGCCGCAACACGGGCCGAAGCCTCGAAGCGATCGTAGGCAGCGCGGGACATAAACTTGGAGCATTCCCGGATCCCCGAGGACAAGGACTTGAACCTCTGCAAGAGTTCCCCGGAGAGACCAGCAGAGAACCCGGCCAACTCCTTGGTCAGGTCTCGCAAGTACATGCCCATGTACAGCTGGTAAGACTGGAAACGGCAAGCATCGAGCCCTGGAAGCACTTTCTACCAAAACCATTGAGGTTCCGGGCCTCCCTGCCAGGGGGCACCGCGGAGTGCATCTTCTGACTTTTCAGGCAATGCATGATCGATTCCACCACCATGGAATGGTGTGGTAGCTGCGCCTTTTGAAAGCCAGGGCTCTTCTGGAGTCGATAGATCGAATCGACCCGCTTGCTTAGAACCGGCGCCGAGGCCGGTGCCAACCCATATCCGGAAGAGGAGCCGTTCCAGCATCGGAGGAACCGGAACAGTAAAGGCCTCCTTCGGAGGAGAGTCGTACTGTAGGGCCTCGAGCTCCTCGGCTCCTCCTCGGGGTCCGCAGGGATAGCCAACGTGGTGGCCATATCCCGGACGAACTCCGAGAACCGGGTATCCTCCGGAGGGGATCTACTCCAGGGCTCAGACTGCGATGAGTCCGACGGGACGCACAGAGTCCGGAAGGTGTCAGGGGACACCTCGTCCTCCGTCTCCCAGGAGGACTCTTCCGATGAGGAATCGGGGTCTGACTGCACGGGGCCTGTGAGCACCCACCCCTACGCCGAAGGCACCGGCATCGACACCCTCGGTCCCGAACGGGAGGTCGAGGGAGACTGCGACCGAGGTCAACCTCGAGCCTTTATGGTCTCGAGTATCGGCTCGGTCTCCGGGATCGACTTTGATGTCAATGTCCCGGTGGTCGGGGCAGATGCGCCAGACAGGCTGGCCCTCAGTGCCCGCCGCTGCTGTTCCATGAAGGCAGACAGTCTGCTCTCCAAGGCTGTCACAGCCTGAGACCCAGCTCAGGAGACTCAGCAGCCCCCGACTCAGGCCCCAGCGGCGCCGGGCCCGACGTCGGCTCTCTGGGAGGAGAGTCCACGAGGACTACAGGACTTACGTGTCCAGCAGACTCCGGCTCCACTCGAGGTACTTTGGGAGGCTTTTCCTGTTCTACGGACCCGGGACGACGGTCGGGGGTCTGAGACCTAGCTCTCGAGGAGCCAGGGACCTCTTCCGACGACGCCCTCGCGAGCCGCTTCTTCCTCTTTCGTTCCCCGTCGGGGGACCCCCTGTCCGAGGAGCCCCAACGGTGCTCGGGATCCGATTCCAGAGATGTCGAGGCCTCCGACGAAGTCCGGGTCCGGCCGGAGGCTGAGTCAGAAAAAAGCCTTTCCTTTTGGTGCTGATGACTTCAAAGTGCCTTGGAAGACATTTTTCCACATGGTCCACATGTCTTAGGATCGTGGTCAGGACCGAGGCACCGAAGGCAGCAATCGTGTGTGTCGGTGAGAGACATTAGCTTCTTGCACCGATCACACTTTTTAAACCCACTGGAAGCCATCGGGGAAAAAAAAAAAAAAAGAGTCCCAGCGAGGTCAAAGGACCGGCCTTCCAGGGAAAAAGAAAAAAAGGGCGCGAACGCCAGCCATGAAGGGCAAAAAACGAAAAAAGAAAATCGGGCTCGATACCGGTGTACCGAACCCAGCGGGAGGGGAACCGGCGTCGAACCGGAGAAAAAAATAGCAAAGGACCGCCAAAAAATCTATTTTCCGGGAGGACTAGGACACACGTCCGGTGGGCTTCACGGAAAAAGAGAGACTGAGCAAGATGGCACCTTTAGGCAGGAAGGGAACCGCGCATGCGTGCCTGCATTCCCAAAGGCTTTCTTGGAAAGCTGGGGAGATGCTCCGCAAGGGTTCCATCGACGTCAATGTCACCCATATGCGAGGACTGACTTCCTGCTTGGTCCTGGAGAATGTGGGCGTAAGCGTCGTTGACGTCCAAGGAGCATAGACAATTGCCCTGCTGGACGAAGGGCAGGACACCAAGCGATAGCATTTTGAACTTCTCCTACACCAGAAGCTTGTTTAGGTTCCTGAGATAGGGGATAGGGGATAGAGGATAGGGCCCCCCCCCCCATCTTCTTCGGGATGAGGAAGTATCGGAAGTAGAACCTTCAACCTCGGAGGTGCGGCGGTACCCTTTTGACCGCCTGCTGGCCGAAGAGGTTGGTCAGTTCCTGTTGCAAACAAGCCAGGTGCGAGGGAAGACGAGAAGGCTCCGCTGGGGAGAAGGGAGGAGGGAGCCTGTCCAGATGGAAGATGGTAACCGTCCCGGACCACCTTGAGGACCCAGGTGTCTGACGTGATCGATGCCCATTGGGGAGCGGAAAGGGACAGGCGTCCCCCCAAAAGGCAGAAGCCCTGCCGGAGGGCGAGAGGCTATGCCATGGGCATAAAAACCCCTGTGAGGGTTGAGGTGGCGCTGGTGGCTGTGCTTTAGGCCCTTTAGGCTTGCAATGGCCGTGTGCACCCCCCCTTGCCCTGCATGCAGATGGGCGGTGCGGGGGTGGGCAGGTAGGGCGGATATCCCCTGTAGGGGAACTCCCTCTGGGAGAATGGCTTTTTTGCCAGCAGCTTCTTCCATGGGAGAGAAGTCTTACGCGAGAGGCAGGTTTGAATTATGAACCAAAAAGCCTGCACATCCAGCTGATAGTAATGCGCAAATGAAGAGAAGACCAAGTCATGGCCCTACAAATATCCCTGAGGTGGAACAAGGCCAACGTCTGCCCAGGAAGAGGCCTGAGCTCACGTGGAATGGGCCCAAAAACCAGTCAGGACAGAACGTCTCTTCACTATGTATGGAGACGCCTTCGAGGCCACCTCACCTGTCCACGGATCTCCAAATACCACAAAGAGCCGGTCAGACTTCCTAAACGCTTGTGTAAACCTCATGTACCTTCTAAGGGCCCTGCGCACATCCAACAAATGCTGATCCGTGAGTCAGCAGAGTCCTGTGCCCTGGAAAACACCGGCAGGGTAACCACCCGATTAAGATGGAAAGCCAAAAATGATAATTACACTTACCTGGTAATTGCAGTTCCTTGAGTGACGACAGTTCAGTCCTCTACCTCTGGATTGTCAATCTCTTCCTGCAGCTTGGAGACTGGTATGTCAGAATTATGACATCACTGGATATAGCCTGCTGTACTCTCTCCTTCATCCCAGTGTGAACTATTAACAAAGCAGACTCAAAGGAGCAACAAATAAGTAGCTAACAGTCATTATTGAAACACATCGTAAACTAACCAGATAACTTTTCAACCCCTCCGGCAAGGCATTCTCACCCCTTGCCCTGCCACTGAGAGAGGCACCCCTACACTAAACAAAGAATGCAGACCTACCTGCAACACTCTTCTTCTGCTCACCAAACTGGATCCGTTTGGAACATTCTGGGTGGGAAGGAGGACTGAACTGTCGTCACTCAAGGAACTACAATTACCAGGTAAGTGTAATTATCATTTCCTTATTGTTCCTCCAGTTCAGTCCTCTACCTCTGGGATGTACCAGAGCAGTAATCATTGGGAGGGACCCTTCCAGCTGGCAGACAGCACCGCCGACCCGAAACGGGCATCAGAAGCCGCTGCCACATCCAGACGGTAATGCTTACTGAATGTATGAAGAGACGACCACGTCGCTGCTCTACAAATCTCCCCAGGTGGAACCAAACTGTGCTCCGCCCAGGAACACGCCTGCGCATGAGTGGAATGCGCTCGCAACCCCGTGGGTACGGAATGTCCTTGAAGCAAATACGCCGAAGCAATTGCCTCCCGAACCCACAGGGCAATGGAGGCTTTAGCCGCTGCCTCCCCTTTGCGCACTCCCCCGAATACGACAAATAACCGGACCGACCTGCGAAAAACTTTTGTCACTCAAATAGTGGCGCAAAGCTCTCCTCACATCCAAACAACGAAGACTGCGATCAGACTCGCCACCCTCCAAAGAACCTAGGACGGGTAAACACACCGCCTGATTCAAATGGAAAGGAGACAGCACCTTCGGTAAAAAGGACGGCACCAGACGCAACACCACATTCTCCCTAGAAAAGGTCAGAAATGGCTCCCTACACGACAACGCTTGCAGCTCCGAAATACGCCTTGCCGAACAAATGGCCACCAGGAAAACCGTTTAAAACATCAAGTCTTTCACCGAAGCCTGGCGCAAAGGTTCAAAGGGAGGCTTGGATAACGCCGTCAAAATGACATTGAGGTCCCACGGCGGAACGCAAACCCGATGCATTGGTCGCAACTGAGAGACCGCCTTTAGAAAGCGACCCACATCCGGGTTAGCTCCCAGAGACACCCCGTTGACTCTGCCACGATAACAGGAAAGGACTGCCAGCTGAACCCGCAAGGAACTGGCAGCCAGACCCTTATCAAAACCATTCTGCAAAAACTCCAACACCAAAGGGATCGAAGCCGCAGATGCTCTAACCTGACGCCGCGAGCACCAATCTTCAAAAATACGCCAGACTCGCACATATGCCAAAGATGTAGACTGCTTCCCCGCTCTAAGTAGGGTTGCTACAACCGCCGAAGAGTAGCCTTTCTTCCTCAGCCTAGCCCTCTCAATGGCCATACCGTAAGCGAGAACCGATCCACCTGAGGCATGAACAGTGGATCTTGAAGCAACAGATCTGCCCTCACAGGGGGTCGCCAGGGCTCTCCGTCTAGGAGACGCACTAAGTCCGCGTACCACAGACGCCTCGGCCAGTCGGGTGCTACTAGCAGCACTCTTCCGGGATGAGCCTCGATCTTTTGAACCACTCTGCCTATCAACGCCCATGGAGGGAACACATATAGGAGACCTTCGTCAGGCCAATGATGCAAGAGCGCGTCTATGCCCTCTGACATCGGTTCCAGTCTTCTGCTGAAGAACCTGCCGACCTTTGCTGACTGAAACGTCGCCATTAGGTCCATTAGTGGACTTCCCCAGCGAACTGTTATCTCCACGAAGACGTCGGGATGCAACTCCCATTCCCCCGCATCCACCTGTACTCTGCTGAGGAAGTCCGCGGTCACATTGTGTTTCCCCGCAATGTGCACCGCCGAGATGGCGGTCAAGCGACTCTCCACCCAAGCGAACAAGTCGTCCGCCTCTTCTTCCATTGCGGCACTCCCCGTGCCGCCCTGGCGGTTGATGTAGGCGACCGTCGCCGAGTTGTCTGAGAGCACCCGAACTGAACGACCCAGAACCAAGCCCTCGAACGCATGAAGAGCCCGGGATACCGCCCACAGCTCCAGACGATTTATTGACCAAGAGGCTTCCAGAGGAGACCAGAGACCCTGTGCAAACTGGGCTCCGCAGTGGGCCCCCCAGCCCACCAGACTGGCATCCGTCAACAACGGGAGCCAGTCCGGCTGTTCCAGCGGCATGCCAGCTGCCAAGGACGACCGGAGCAGCCACCAACGGAGAGACCGCCGGACCCCGCTCGGGCACAGGAGACGCCTGCTCAACGAGTCGGTCTGATGCGACCAGCGCTCTTTGCAAAGGTCGCGTATGCACCTTGGTCCACGGCACCGCCTCTAACGTCGCCGCCATGGTTCCCAGCACCCGGAGATAGTCCCATGCCGACGGTGCTGGCACCGATAGGAACCGACGGACCAACGTACGCAACGCCTCGGCCCTCTTGTTCGGCAGAAACACCTGCCCCCTCCTGGTGTCGAACCTCACCTCGAGGTACTCGAGGTCCTGTGAAGGAACCAAACGACTCTGTCTGGTTGACCACCCAACCGAGACTCAGCAAAAAGTGCACCACCCTATTCGTCACTCGGATACTTTCCTCCTCGGACTTGGCCCGAATTAACCAATCGTCGAGATAAGGGTGGACTAAAATCCCTTCCTTGCGCAAGGCGGCCGCCACCACCACCATGATCTTGGTGAAAGTGTGCGGCACCGTCGCCAGACCGAAGGGCAGAGCCTGGAACTGAAAGTGCCCCCAAGGAAGCGCGAATCGTAAGAACTTCTGATGGGCTTCTCGGATAGGAATGTGCAAATATGCCTCTGTAAGGTCTACAGACGTCAGATATTCTCCCTGACGCACCGCTATGATTACCGACCTTAAGGTCTCCATCCGGAAATGCGGCACCCGCAGACAACGATTTACGGCCTTCAGGTCCAAAATGGGCCGTACCGCTCGGCCCTTCTTTGGCATCACGAAATAAATGGAATACCGACCCACGCCGCACTCGGCCTTCGGCACTTCTACCACTGCCTCCAACTGAAGCAGCCTTTCCAAAGTTCCGCGCACTGCCAGTGCTTTCTTGGGACCCCTGCACGGCGACATGACGAAGGAATCCCATACGGGTCAGGCGAACTCCAGAGCATAGCCGTGCCGAATTATTTCCAACACCCACTGGTCGGAAGTGATATGGGTCCAAGCGGAAAGAAACTCCCGAAGCCTGCCGCCTATGGGAGACCCCTCCGCCGGGACCCGCCTCGCTTCATTGTGACTTCCGGGTTGTGGAAGCAGGAGCTGAGGAGAAACCTCTATTCACTCCCTGAAACCCGCGAAAGCCCTGGGCCTGAAACCGACCCCTCTGGAAATTTCCAAACCACGTAGTACGAAATCTCCTAAGATCCCGAAACTGGCCGCGATACCCATGACCGGACCTGCCATGCTTCGGCTTATCCTCCGGAAGCCTACCTGCCTTGGATTCTCCAAGGTCCTTCACCAACTTGTCCAAATCTTCGCCGAACAGCAAACCGCCCTTAAACGGGAGTTTGCTAAGCCAGGACTTAGAGGGCCCGTCCGCCACCCAACTTCTTAACCACACCAACCGGCGGGCGGCCACCACGGACGCGTGCTATTGGCCAGCGCCCTGATCAAATCGTAATGAACATCCGCTAAGCAGGCAGACCCAGACTCCAGCCGATCCAACTCCTTCACCTCCTCGAGATCCAAATGCGTAGACAGACGCAGGCGCTGGACCCATCACAAGCATGCCCTGGCCACCGAAGCTCCACAGATGGAGGTCTGCAGCGACAGCGAGTTCGCCTCAAAGGCCTGTTTCAGTAACCCGTCCACTTTACGGTCCTGGGCATCTTTCAGAGCCGCACTACCCTCTACCGGGATAGTGGTCTTTTTCGTAACCGCTGACACCACCGCGTCCACCCGCGGTGCTCAAAATCGTTCCTTATCCTTATCTGCCAAGGGATAGAGCCTATTCATAGTCCTTATCCCTCTTAAGCCTGCTTCCGGTTTGTCCCACTCGTCCTGTATCATCTTTTCGACCACTCTGTGTACGGGAAACACCACCTGTGCTTGCCGTACCGCCTGAATGACCGGATCCTCAACGTCTTCCTCCGCAGCCGCTTGCGTAGCAAGATTCAACATCTGCATCGACTCCGTGATCAAGGCCGCAAGCTCCTCTCTGCGGAAGACTTTAATAATCTTAGCTTGATCCTCCGGCTCGGGGATCTCTCCCTCTTCTAGGTCCTGCGCATCCTCATCCTGATCCCAGTCCGTATCCTGGACCTCCGGCCATTCGCCTTCCGTAGGGATAGAAGGCTTCGCTCTCGCTCTCTTCGGCGCTGGCGGGGCCTTGCCTACGTCGACGGTCTCCTCTAACTGCGGAGTCGATACTGCCAGAGCCCCAAAACCGGGCAACGTGCCTTGGCATCGCAGACAAAATGCCTGATGCATTAGTAATATAAACTCAGGGCTAAATTCCCCGAGCCCCGAAGCCTGCGACAGCAGCGCAGCCCCGGAAGGCCCTGGCAACTCCTCTACCGCCGGCCCCTGTGCCGCCGGCCTCGGAGAAGCAGCCCCCGCCCCTGCCGGTGCCTCCTGCACCCCTGGGGAGTTCATGATGTCCACCTGTTGCTCCACGGTAGACGAGAGGGTTGCACAGCCCCAACACACCCCAGTATCAGCCACTGTACCCCTCCTGGTGCCACACACAAGACACTGTGGTCTGGCTGCCATGAACTAGACCTGCAACTGACCAAGGGCACCGCAAACTTCCCAACTGCTTTCTTTCTCTTTTTTTTTTTTTTTTTTTTTTAAAAGTACATAAAGTATTTACTTCCTAGTTACTTCTCTGTGCTTGATTTGATGGGAGCTGACTCCCCCGTAGAGGAAAAGCCCCTTCACCAATTCTGCTTGCTCAGACTTGAAAGGGAGAATCGGGAAGAAATGCCACAACACAAAGAAAACAAAACCAAATAACCAAATTAAACAAACAAAAGAAACAAGTTTCCCAGGGCCTTAAACGGGCGCGGGCTCGCGAACCGCCTGGCAGCCACGCGGCTTCTCCGCGGCCAGAAAATGGCCACTGAGCAGAGCCTGCACCAAGAAAAGGCGCCAAAATGAGCGGCGAGCCTCCCAGCACCTTCTAAATTATGATCCCCTCAGAAATTGCAGCGAACCCCGGTGATCTGCTTACCGGCCCAGCTGTCCCGTCCGCTGCCCGAAACGCCTGACCGCAAGCTGAAAAGCAGCCACACCACAGACTTGAACTAGTGCAGCCTCCGGCGCTGCGGAAAAAGTCGCAGCGGCCCGGCAGACACTTGCACTGACAGAAGGGCTCTCCCCCGTAGAGTCCAGGGGGAGAGAACCTCTGGGATACCCGAAGGGACCACCAACTCAATTTCCTGAGTCGGCACTCCAAACGAAGCCCTCACAGCAACCGGCAGGGAGCAAGAATACCCGATGCCTTTTAAAAAAAAAAAAAAAAAAAGACAGATCCCCAATTAGAAAAACCAATCAGAAAAAAAAAACAATTTGTTAACTAAATTTTGCTAAGTAAATATTGACTGTCCCACAAGCTCCTTATCAGATTCTCCAGAGAGCCTTCCCCTAAGGCTCGTCAGTTCCTCCTGCTGCATGGAGACTGGTCACACTGGGATGAAGGAGAGAGTACAGCAGGCTATATCTAGTGATGTCATAATTCTGACATACCAGTCTCCAAGCTGCAGGAGGAGATTGACAACCCAGAGGTAGAGGACTGAACTGGAGGAACGATAAGGAACCACTTTGGGTAGAAGAGAGGGAACTGGACGAAGCACAACCTTTTCCTTAGACACCACCAAACAAGGCTCCCTGTATGGATAAGGCCTGAAATTCAGGTGGATGTGAGGGTCGCCTGGTAACATGCCTGCCTGGGGCAAAAGTAGCAGACCTCAAGCGCCACCTAGATAAGGTCTTAGATGGTGCTGGAGAGGAGTCTGCTGTCTTGGTACATGTCGGTACCAATTACATAGGAAGGTGTGGTAGGGAGGTTCTGAAGACTAAATTTAGGCTTTTAGGTAGGAAGGTGAAATCCAGAAATTCCAGGGTAGCATTTTCTGAAATGCTTCCCGTTCCACGTGCAGGACCCAAAAGGCAGGCAGAACTCCGGAGTCTCAATGCACGGATGAGACGATGGTGCAAGAATAAGGGTTTTTGGATTTGTTAGGAACTGGGGAACATTCTGGGGAAAGGAGGGGCTCTTCTGAAAGGATGGGCTTCACCTTAACCAGGATGGAACCAGGCTGTTGGCATTAACCTTTAAAAAGGAGATAGATTGTGACTAAACAGTGAGAGGATGGGTTTAGATGATTATAAGATTGTGCTTAGATGTGTTTTGTTTAATGGTGGAAATAAAACTAATAAAGATAAAGTTAAAAAAAGGAGATAGAGCAGCTTTTAAAATAAATAATAGGGGAAAGCCGACAATCGCCCAAGAGCGCAGGGTTCGGAACAATGTATCCTTAAAGGATACTACCAAAAGCAGAGAGGTTCCAATAAAGAGTAAAGTAGCCCAAATGCCCTTGAGGTATGGCACAGGGAGAGCTTAAAGATTCAAAATTACCCATGCCTATCGATAGCCAGAATAATATGAATAAAAAACAGACTCTAAAATGCTTGTATGCAAATGGTAGAAGTCTAAAAAATAAGATGGGAGAGTTACAATATATAGCACTAAATGAGAGGTTAGATATGATTGGAATCTCATAGACATGGTGGAAGGAGGACAACCAGTGGGACACTGATACCTAGGTACAAACTATATCGTAATCAAAGAGCTGATTAAATTGGTGGAGGGGTTGCGTTCTATGTTAGAGAGGGTATTGAGTCACAGAGGATTAAAGTTTTGCAGGAAACAAAAATTTTCTGTAGAATCTCTATGGATTGAAATTCCATGTAAAAAGGGGAAGGCGATGGCAGTGGGGATGTACTTTCGACCGCCTGGCCAGAATGAACAAATGGATGATGAAATGCTCAAAAAAAAATCAGGGAAGCTAACAAAAGTTACATCAAAGTAATAATAATGGGTGATTTCAATTACCCTGGTATCGACTGGGTTAGTGTCATGGCAAGAAATGCTAGGGAGATAAAAGTTCCTAGATGAAATAAATGACTGCTTCTTGGAGCAGCTGGTTCATGAACCGACCAGAGGAGAAGCCATTTTGGACCTAGTCCTTAGTGGAACGCCAGATCTGGTGCAAGAGATAAGGGTGTTGGGGCCACTTGGCAATAGTGATAATAGCATGATCACGTTTGATTTAATAAGTGGAGGAGGGATGGTAAGAAAATCCACAGTACTACCTTTTAACTTTCAAAAGAGAGACTATGATAAAATGAGGAAAATAGTTAAGAAAAAACTGAAAGGAGCAGTTGCAAAGTTAAAGACTTAAATCAAGCTTGGGTGTTTAAAAATACCATATTGGAATCCAGCTTGGAAGCCAGACCAGATGTATTCCACGCTTTAAGAAAAGTGGCAGGAAGTCCAAAAAACTGCCAGCATGGTTTAAAGGTGAGGTCAGAGAGGCTGTTGCCAAAAAAGCATCTTTCGGGAAATGGAAAAAACAGCCAAATGACAAAAACTGGAAACAGCACACGCACTGGCAAGTTAAATACAAGGCATTGATAAAGCAGGCAAAGAGAATTTGAGAAGTAGCTTGCTGCGGAAGCAAAAACGCATAATAAAGACTTTTTCAAGTCCATAAATAGCAAAAAACCTGTGAGAGTCAGTTGGACCATTAGATGATAGAGGGGTAAAAGGGGCACTAAGAGCCATAATGGAGAGACTGAATGAATTCTTTGCTTCAGTCTTTACTGAGGAAGATGTAGAGATGTTACCCATGAATGAAGTGGTATTTAAAGGTGATACTGCAGAAGAATTGAAGGAAATAGAGATACATCGGGAAGATGTATTACAACTATTTGATAAACTGAAGAGTAGCAAATCACCTGTACCGAATGGTATATATCCAAGGGTGTTGAAAGAACTGAAATATGAGATTGCAAACTTGCTATAAGTAATCTGTGAACTATCATTACAATCATCTGTATTACCTGAAGATTGGAGGACTGCCAATTTAACGCCAATTTTTTAAAAAGGGTTCCAGTGGTGATCCGGGAAACTACAGACCGGTGAACCTGACGTCAGTACTGGGAAAAATGGTAGAAACCATCATCAAGAACAAAATTACTGAACATGTAGATAGTCATGGCTTAATGGGAGACAGCCAACACGGCTTTAGACAAGGAAGATCTTGTTTTACTAATCTGTTATGTTTTTTTGAAGGTGTAAATAAACAGGTAGACAAAGGTGAGTCGGTTGATATAGTGTATCTGGACTTTCAGAAAGCCTTTGACAAGGTCACTCAGAGACGCTTGGCAAAACATAAAAAGTCATGGGATAGGAGGCGGTATACTATTGTGGATCAGGAACTGGTTAAAAGATAGAAAGCAGAGAGTAGGGCTAAATAGAAAATTGTCCCAATGGAGAAAGGTGAATAGTGGAGTACCCCAGGGATCTGTACTGGGTCTGCTGCTTTTTGACATATTCATAAATGACCTAGAAAAGGGAATAACGAGTGAGGTGATCAAATTTGAAGATGACAAAACTTTTTAAAGTTGTTAAAACTCATGATGATTGTGGAAAATTGCAAGGGGATCTTGATAAATTGGAATACTAGGCATCCAAATGGCAGATGAAATTTAATGTGAACAAGTGCAAAGTTATGCACCTATGAAAGAACAACCCAAAAGCACAGTTACTTACCTGTAACAGGTGATCTCCGGAACAGCAGGAATTAGTCTTCACACGTGGGAGACGTCGCCGACGGAGCCCGCACGGGAATGCTCCCCAGCATCCAATCAGAAAGCCTTTGGGAGCATCCCCCACGCCTGCGCGGTGGCTTCCCGCCCTTCCTACTGCCTCTCCCCAGTTGAGTTTCATAGCTGAGCCAGAAGGAGAGGAGAGGAAGGAATAGAGAAAATAGATATACAACTCCTAGGGGAGGTGGACGGGTTGTGAAGACTAATTCCTGCTGTCCCGGAGATCACCTGTTACAGGTAAATAACTGTGCTATCTCCAGGAACAAGCAGGAATGAGTCTTCACACATGGGGACTCCCTAGCTAAGGATGCCCGGGGAGATCCCCATAAGCGCAGCCCAGGACGGGATGGCATTTGCCCAACCTGAATCCCCGGCATCCCCTGAGGGATGGAGGGCAGGAGTTGAATAGAGGAACAGCGAATCTAAAAACTACAGGGGAAAGTCTTTAGAGTGCAGAACAGGTACCATTAGATACAGCAAAAAAAACCCAGGCTACAGGGAGTAGTCAGAGGAGTGCATGAAGAGTATCATTAAGCATTTAATGAGTAAATAACCTAGTACCATATAGAGCTTACCGGCCATTAGGTTTTAAAGAATTAATGGTTTAGAACCCTGTAAGGCTTACCCACCGGGTTGTCGGAAGTAGTCCTGTGATGAAGGCACTGTAGACGCAGTAGCGAGGTCATCAAGGAGACTTCACCGCAGCGAGGAGGAAGTTCCAAACCGGAAGGCCATGAGATCCAGGCGTCAGCTGGGTCAGGAGAAGGACGGCAGGTCTTCCAG
Source organism: Ichthyophis bannanicus (assembly GCA_033557465.1). Lineage (NCBI taxonomy): Eukaryota > Metazoa > Chordata > Amphibia > Gymnophiona > Ichthyophiidae > Ichthyophis > Ichthyophis bannanicus. Next base: position 128,440,834 of record CM066049.1, read on the forward strand.
GAGGCTTAATGCAAGCTGAGCACTCCCTTAGGAGTAGAGTCCATAACTCAGAGGACTAACAGTGGAAGAAAGGCCGGACTAGAGAGCCTATCCCGGAGAAGAGTAGAGGTGTACCCCGGAGCAGAAGGAGTACACAGTCTGCCCTAGCGAGAGATAGGGAGACAAGGGTCCGGACCTCCGGGAGGAGGACCTAACTGAAAAAAGGAGCTGTTGACTTCACAGCAGTAGGGTACCACCAGTCCGCAGGCCTATCGAGGAATAGGCAGGCGGACTGGCCGGACCCCCGGGGAGGGGGGGGGGGGGTGAGTACCGGCCATAGGGGGAAAAAGGCGGTAGAACACAGGTACTGTGGGCATCCCCCAATAGGCGCCTATCAAGCAGGTGATATCTAGTATATCTAAGCTGGTGGACATGGGGACGCCCCCTCCGGTACTAACGCAGGTATGCCGGGGGGGCCTACCCTCCATGAGCAGCACCCTGGTAAGGCGGATCTGCCATCAATCCCCAGAACATCCACCGGGAGAGGTGGCCTCAAGATCCGTCAAAGGAGGGATCCGTTCCGGAGGGCAAGGGCAGATCGGCGAGCTAAGAGCGCGGTAGCGTGGGGGACGGAGGATAGCATCCGTCCGGTAGAACGCCTCAGGGGTTGGAGGCCTATATGTGCCCCCAGGACCTGCACGCAGAACTCGTCCCCCGCACATTCGGGGAACATGAGGGTATAGCCCCTGGTAAGTATTGGGGGACTATAGCGGCTGGAAGGGGAATTCCGGTACGGAAGCAATCAGCAAGGGAATACTGGCTGAGAGGGGTTTGGGGACGCACCGAAGAGCAAGTAGGGTGACCGTGGGCCATAGCTATCACGGAGTAAGGTGGTCTCCCTTTCCCACGGAGGAGAATACCTGAACCCCTAGATGAGTCCCCGAAACCTTTGTCAACTGAACGAGCCCCAGAGTAGAGCTCGATTTTAAACTTCTGGTAAGGAGGTTAAGTGCAGGCAGCCGCCCACCTGAGTCTAAAAATGCTTAGTAGGAGAGTCCTGGCGCGGGCCCGGGGACATCAATCCGGGGTGAGAGGTCCCTTGCTTGGGCGCGCGGAGGGCTGACATTTCCTCTTCCTAGGGAAGGGGGGTCTGGAGAGGCGTTTACCACCGCTGGGGGAGGGCCGGGCCCTAGGCTGGCTGCTAACTCTGGGAAGGTTAGCGAAGCACTGTGCGACCTGACGTAAGGCTTCGCTACTGAAGAGGTGATCTCCGTCGCAGGGAGAATTACCCAGGTTGTGCTGTGCCCGTCTACACAACTCGGACGCCTGCAACCATGCTGTACGGCGTGCTCTAATGGCAACAGCAGAGGCTCTGCTGACCGACCGGAAGGAGTCCAGAGAAGCACGAGAATGGAATCCGGAGATATTCCTGCAGTGATAAAGAAGCAGGGAATATTCAAAGGCCTTGGTTGCAGATACGAAGGGGGATAATGGAGATAACCTCTCGGTGACCTCCCGAAGCGACAGACTCATAAAATATATATGAAATAATTCTGGCTGTCAGCATAGACGTTTGGAAGGCTTGACGTCCTAGAGTATCTAGCATCTTCGAGGCGCGGCCTGGAGGGCGAGAAGCATGCTTCTCCTTGCTTCCGGCCTTCCTCAGCGCCGATTCCACCACAATGGACCGATGTGGAAGCTGGTGCTGCCGAAACCCCGGGGACGGAGGCACCCGGTACAGAACCTGCATCGCAGTCGACGGCGCCGGGACCCTCAAAGGCGACCGCCAAGCCCCCAGCAGCAGATCCTGCAGGGAGGGATGCAGAGGAAGCATCACGGCTGCCTGTTCCGCAGGGCCTGGGCTCGGGTCCGGGATAGGGATGGCCAGCAAGTCCGCCATGTCAAGGAGAAAATCCTGAAAAGGCGGCTCTGCCGGAGGAGTTATGGCGGGAGAGGCCGCCAGGGCACTAAGAGGCCGCTCGGGCCGATGCCCGCTGGGCAGAGGAGGAGACCCCCCGACCCGGATCGAGGCAGTCAACATGGTGTCGTCGGCTCCTGGAATTGATTCCAAGCTAGGTATCGAAGGGGTCGATGGCACCGAAGGCGCAGCAGGAAACTGCCTCGGCCCCGAACCCGGGGGCGGCGCTTCCCCCCGTGACTGGAGCGAATCCGCGGCCGCCGGAGAGCAAGGGCCAGCGGTCTCTGCTCTGCGTTGCGGGAGGGGACAGGGGCCGATCCCGAGACGTGCAGTGGCCAGGCTTTCAAGGCTGGACGACGACTCCAGGCTGGGCATCGAACCGAGCGAGGAGATAGACTCCCTCCTCGAGGACCCCGGCGGGAGCGACCGGGCCGGTGGTGGAGATCCCGGAGCGCGGATCGGAACCGCACTGACCGGTGCCGCGAGCATCAAGGGCCCCCGAGGACGGAGCTTGGTGGAGAGGGGGTCATCTGACGACGGCGCCAATGTCGATCGGTGGGTGCTGCCCGATGCCGGGCCCCCTCTCGAACCCGTCCTACCCGGAGGGAAAGCCTGCCGGGGCATACGGCCCGTCCCCAAGGGGACCCAGGTCACCCGACGACGAGTCCCTGCGGGGGGCGGGGGGGAGTGCAAAGCCCCTGCGGTGGGATCGAGGCGATCGAAAACCCCGAGGCCCCTTTTCTAGGAAAAGGCGGGGCCCTCGACGGCTGCGTCGATGCCGGGGGGGGTCGCCCGTGTGCTGGTCGACACACCCCGAGGTCCCCGGGGAAGGTTGATGTCGGTCCCTTGAGCCCGACGCCCCTGTCGTCGCCGGAAGAGTGGCGCCGCTCAAAACCGGTACCACCCTTGCGCAGGGCTGGGATACCGGCGACCCAGCTCGGGTTGAAGCGAGCGGCTCCGAGGGGAGTGAGGCCAGGAGATCATCCCCGGCGAGGGGTGGAACCATCGACGCCGGCGCGCTCAAAGCAGGAAGCGGGTACCGCCTCCGCGCATGGCCGGACCGCAGGGCCAGACTGTGCCGAGCCGATCGGCCCCAGATGTGCCGAGGGCAGCAGCTGGCGATCCCCGGTGGGGAGCGGGTTACTCGACGCCCACGGGTCGGCACCGCCCGAAGCGGATACTACCCCCGTAGGGACGCCATACCGGCGCGAGTCGGTCGGCCCCGGAGGCGCCGAGGACCGCAGCCGCCAATCCACGGTGAGGAGCGGAACGCTCAACACCGACGCCGACGTCGAGGGGTCGATACCGCTCGTAGCGGGTACCACCCCCGCGCATGGCAGTGATGGAGGAACGCCAGGCTCGACAGACGATCGGCCCCGGAGGCGCCGAGGACGGCAGCCGACGATGCTTGGTGAGGAGCGGAATGCTCGACACCGACGCCGATGCCGAGGTCTCAGTACCGCCCGGAGCGGATACCACACCCGAGCATGGCTAGGATGTAGGGAGGTCAGACCCGGTCGAGTCGATCGGCCCCAGAGGCGCCGATGACACCAGCTGACGATCCCTGGCGAAGAGTGGAACACTCGACGCCGACGCCGGGGAATCGGCACCGCTCTAAGCGGGTACCTCCCTCGGGCATGGCTCGGGAATGTTCTGTGAGGAGCGAACCCCAGGAACATCCCGAAACCCCGTAAATGCTTTGGAGCCCGAGGACTCCCGCCGGGGTATATTAGCCAAGGGGGACTTGAGGGGTCGGCTGGAGCTGTCGCCATGCCGCGCATGAGACTCGCCCCTCAAGACTCGGCTAGTCTTAACAGACTGTTGTGTGGATACCTGATCCTGGAGAGAAGAACAACCCGACGACCGCGCGTTGGGCGCGAAGACGTCATCGAGGATATCCGAAAAAGGGAGAGTCTTCTCCCGACACTGTAGCCCGGGGGATCCGGGAAAGAAGGGTCAGGCCCCAAACAGGAGAGGCACCAGGCATTGGAGTCCAATTTGAAAATTAGGTCCCCGCAGTGAAGGCACTGCTGGGGAGAAGAAGGCTCCATGCTGTAAGCCCGGTAGGCCTCGGCGCCCAGAGGGGAGGGTCCCTCCAGGCGACCAAAATAAATGAAATTTAAATGAAAATTAAGTGAAAAGAAAAGAAAGAAAGGGGCACGGAGGTGCCACCGTCGGCGGGAAAAGCCGCGACTACAGAAACAAGAACAAAGGAAAAAATTTCTGCGGTGGCAGGAGGGACATCCTGCTTGTTCCGCGGAAAACAAAAAACTGGGGAGAGGCAGTAGGAAGGGCGGGAAGCCACCGCGCAGGCGCGGGGGATGCTCCCAAAGGCTTTCTGATTGGATGCTGGGGAGCATTCCTGTGCGGGCTCCGTCGGCGACGTCTCCCACGTGTGAAGACTCATTCCTGCTTTTTCCTGGAGATCTATGTTTACACGATGCAAGGTTCCACATTAGGAACCACCACCCAGGAAAAAGATTTAGGCGTCATCATGGATAACATGTTAAAACCCTCCACCAAGTGTGCATCAGCGGCCAAGAGAGCAGAGACCTCATGCAATTCAGAAAAGCCCTTAAGCAACATCTGTTCCTCATGCACTTCTCACAACCCAACAACGCCACCCCTCCTCCCCCTCCACAAACCAATCCTTTACCATGATTTACTAATTTATAGAACATTTAACACAGACTAGAGAGTATTTGTAATCACTGTACTGCCTCCAGATATACTTTACTGGAAATAGAACACCAACATTGTAAATAGAACTCCAACCGTTACCACTCTCTGCTAAAATTGTACATAGTTCCCCCCAGTTCAAGTCCATGTTATTATCCCTGTTATATGTAAACTCAGGACACATTTGTTCCTGTCAGAGTTATACTGTTAAATGTAAACCGCACTGATAATAAAGAGCGCGGTATAGAAGAGCTGTTAAATAAACAAATAAACAAACAGAATGCTAGGTATCATAAGGAAAGGAATGGAAAATAAAACAAAGAATATTATAATGCCTCTGTGTCGTTCCATGGTGCGACCGCACCTTGAACATTGTGTGCAATTCTGGTCGCCGTATCTTAAAAAAGATATAGCGTTATTAGAAAAGGTACAGAGAAGAGCCACCAAAATAGCAAAGGGGATGGAAGGATACCCCTATGAAGAGAGGCTAAAAAGGTTAGAGCTCTTCAACCTGGAAAAAGATACGGCTGAGGGGAGATATGGTAGAGGTCTATAAACTAATGAATGGAGTGGAACAGGTAAACGTAGATCGATTGTTTACATCATCAGAATATAGAAAGACTACGGGACATTCAATGAAGCTACAGGGTAACCTATTTAAGACTAATAAGAGAAAATATTTTTTTCACTCAACGTGTAATCAAACTCTGGAATTTGTTACCAGAGGATGTAGTAAAAGCTGTTAGTGTAGCTGGATTTAAAAAAGGTTTGGACAAGTTCCTGGAGGAGAGATCCATAAAACCATTATTAAAAGGGATACGGATATCACTGCTTGACCCAATACAAGCATTGAGGAACCTGTCTTTTGGGGAAACTGCTAGGTACTTATGACCTAGATTGGCCACTGTTGGAAACAGGATACTGGGCTTGATGGACCCTTGGTCTGACCCAGTATGGCATATCTTATGCTCTTATAAATCCGTCGTGCTGAACAAATTGCAACCAAAAGCACTACCTTCAGCATAAAATCCTTGAGGGAGGCAGTTAGTAGGAGCTCAAACAGAGCCTCTGCCAAGACCCAAAGGACCAAATTCAGATACCAGGATGGAACAGCCGAGAAGCAAGGAGGCTGAAGATACAACATCCACATATGTGGCACGAGACTGCCCCTGCAACCAGCCACGAAAACAGGCCGAAGCTGCCACTTGCACCCTCAAAGAGCTGAAGGCGAATCCCTTCTCCAGGCCCACCTGTAAAAAGACGTCCAGGAGAGAGGATGAAAATGGCTGCACCCCATGCTCTTCACACCAGAATTGTAGTTCTTTTCTGACTCTGGCTCTATGCCATTAACTGTTCTCTTTTTATGCTATTGTAAACAGTCTTGATGGTCTCGAAGGAGCGGTAAATTAAGAAATAAAGATAAGATAGGATAAAAGCGATATGTTGTTGCATTGTCAGATAGGACTCACTGCCCTGCCCTGCACGAGGGGAAGATGGGCATGGGACCAACAACACTACCTGGGTCTCCAACCAGTTGATAGACCAAAGACTCTCCACTGAGGAGCACTGCCCCTGAGCCATCTGCAAGTGATGGTGGACTCCCTAGCCCACTAGACTGGCATCCATGGTAACCACCATCCAATCTGGAGGCTTGAGCAACACACCTGCCGCGAGCTGGGACAGGTCCAACCACGAATGGTGGCTCGACCGGGCTGCTCCCCGCAGAGTCAGCCGCATTACCATGGACAGAGTCTGCAGAGACCAGCATGAAGGAGCGCAGACTGCAAGGGATGCATGTGCAGCCACAACCATGGGGCAAGCTCCGAGGTCAAAGCCATCAAAGCCCAGGATCTGCAGATAATCCCACACCCTCAGAAGCAGGACCCCTCAGTAAGACCTGGACCCGAGCCTGTAACTTCATGATCTTGCCCTCCGGCAGGAACAGCATGCCCCTCTGCATGCTGAAATGGGCCACCAGATATTCCAAGGACTATGAAGGGACCATTCTGCTCTTCACAAAATTGACCACACAACCTAGCTCCTGCAGATGCTGGACAACAAGCTCGGTGGCCTCTTGCCTCTTCTGCAGGGACTTTGCCCGAATCAACCAGCCATCCAGAGATGGGTGGAAAAAAAACCCCTTGTTTCCGACTTCCGGTGTGGTAATGAGCTGACCAGACGTGTGCTGATCGGCTCCGGGCACCTTACCCCACAAATCAGCTATAATTCCTGCTACAGAGAGGCTGAATGCCCCTAACACAAGCGTCGAGCAGAACCGCAGTGCCCACCCCGTCTACCGGGGGCAGCCCGATGGCGGCAAAATCCTCGCGGCGGGAGAAAGCTCGGACCCTGGAGCCTAAAATGGCGGAGGGAGACCCGCAGAGCCCAGCCTCCGACAGTGAGCACACTATGGTTGCCGAAGTCAGCGCTGCAGTGGTGCGAGCCCTGGATGATCGGTTCCGGGAGCTGGGAGATCAGCTACACACCGTGGCTCAAAATATCACGGACTTCACGGGGCGGCTCGACCACGCGGAAACCAGAATATCGGGGCTAGAGGACACGCAGCACTCCCTGGTCGCCAAGGTACAAGCTCTGGAAGCTACCATTAAACAACAGGGGGAGAAATTAGAAGACCTGGAGAACCGGGGACGCCGAAACAATCTGCGCTTCATCGGTATCCCCGAAAACATTGCGGATAGCGCTCTCCCCAGCTACCTACAAGAATGGGTTGCGAAACTCTCCAATGGCGGGGTGGAGGCGCCGCTACAGCTGGAACGGGTGCATCGGCTGGGCCCCAGGCGAGAACAAGCAGGCCGACCACGTGCGGTGATAGCCCGCTTCATAGACTACCGCCACAAAGAAGCAGTGCTGCGCGCAGCCCGCAGCTCTCGGCGAGATACGGGAGCACAGGAAAGAATCCTGGTTTTCCAGGACTACTCGCAGCTGGTCAGCCAGCAACGGAGAGCCTTCTCTGCGGTGTGTGCCCAGTTGCACAGGAAGGGGCTGCGATTTTCACTCCTGTACCCAGCCCGCCTGCGAGTGGAACATCTTGGACAGACACGTTTCCTGGGGTCCCCGGCAGAGGCTCTGGCCTTTATGGAACAGCTGGGGGAATCTTCATCAGCAACCCCTTAGCTGCGGGCTCTATATATCTGAGTGAGACATTGTAACATTGGGCTGGTTTCATAGGGGAGTGGAAGGCAACAGATTGCAGCAGCGTGTAACAAATTGCAACAGTTTTGCTATTTCAGGTAACGGTGCTACTCAGCGGGGACTTTCTGCTCCTGTGGACACCATGAAACTATTTTGACGGAGGCGATTGTGACTATGGCGACAATGTGTCCTGTTTTTCTTTTTGGACATTTCTCTGCCCCGGGAAAAAAAAAAAAAAAGGACCTGTATGCTACTAATTGCTAGGCCCCCCCGATATTTGTTTGCCAGCATGTTTTTGCTCTGTGATGGGTCTGGGGGGGGGGGGGGAGGGGTCACACGGCTCCCTAGGGGCCTCCTTTGTGGAGATAGAAGGGGGTCCCTCCCGAGCTTGGATCTCGTTGGGGGAGGGGGCGGTAAGGATTTGGGGTGCGGTCCGGTCTGCCCGGCGGGAGCGGAAGTGGATCTTTCCCTGCCCCCTCTCTTCATCTCCCTTTGTTTGCTCTCCTTCTCCGCCCCAGTTTTCTTGTGACTCTCCAATAGGAGTAAGTGTCTCGAGGGGGGTGGGGAAGGAACTGAACACTAAACAAACAAGAAAAAAAAAAAAAAGGAATTTTTTGGGGTTGTTGCAATTGGCCTTTTCTTAATGCATAGCTTCACAATGTCGTTTGTACTTGGATTATTTTGCACTGCAGACCTGGATGACTGCCCGGGTTCCGAGGTGGGAGGGAGATACATGGGTTGCGGTGCTCGCGGCCGCTGTGCCCCCCCCCCCTTCTTGGAATCGGGGTCGCGGGGAGGCGGGAGGAATCGGGGGTTAGCTCTTAGGGTTGGGCACTAGCGTGTTTGTGGATGCTGGCGGACCCGCTTATGCTGCCCGCTATCCTGCGCCGGGGGGAAAAGTTCTCTCCTAGACAGGGCCATTGGGTTGAAGATTCTTCCCTCTTGGGGGGGGAGGGTGGCAGGAGGCTAGAGGTCTTGGAAAGCGGGGGGTCTGTCGGGTGAACTGGTCAAGGGTCAGAGGGGGGTAGGAGGGGTTGGGGGGGGAAGGCGGGTCTCTCTCTGGAAGTGGGGACCTATCTGCTAACAACGGGGTAGCCTGACTACTACAGGAAGTTTCAGCCTATGTTTAGGCTGGGTTTGGGGATAGAGGGGGGGCTGGGGAAGGAAGGGCGGGGGAGGGGGGAGGTCACTGGTACTGTGCTAAGAGACTGGAGAGGGAGGGGGGAGAGGGTGGGTTGGGGGAGGGAAAAGCCAGAGGGGAACAGCTCATTACATGGGAGACTGACACTTTGCAATTCCTGGACTCTTGGAGGACGGCTGCTGGCTGGGACAGCCACCCTCCTCTCGATGGGCAGATGTGCTTGGGAAGGCATTGGTAAGGGTTTTGCGATCTGAAGATCATATCATGGAATGTGTGTGGTATTGGCAACCCCATCAAGAGATATAAAGTCTTGCAGGCCTTGGCTCGCTTCCGCTGTGACGTGGCTATGCTGCAAGAGACCCACCAAACAGCGGTCGAGCATAACAAGTTACAACGGGACTGGGTGGGGCAGGTCTGGGGGGCCCCGGCCCTTGGGAAGAAGGGTGGGGTGGTTATTCTCATCAACAAGCGCCTTCGATTTGAGGCGCTGCGGGAGTATGCAGACCCGGGAGGCCGCTACTTCCTGCTGTATGGCACCCTAGCTGGGAGGCCTCTTATTCTTGGGACCATATATAGCCCAAATGTTCTGGATAGAGCACTATATGCTCGGCTGGCCTCTCGGATAGAGCAATGGCCGGAGGCTCCCCTGGTGCTGGCAGGCGATCTGAATGGAGTCTTGGATATTGCCTTGGACACGGGCACCGACCACCAGGGCTTTGCAGGCCCTACGTACTCGTTTGGGACTGGTAGACCCTTGGCGTTTATTACATCCTATGGAACGAGACTTCACCCACCAATCCCGGGCCCATGGGTCACACGCTAGGATAGATTATATTCTTGTCTCCGAGAGGCTCTTTGCGCAGGTCGAGGAAGCACAGATTGGCCCCATGGAAATATCTGATCATGCTCCCATCTGGGTGAGTCTCACCTGGGGGACTCGAGCTTCGCAGTCACAAATTTGGCGCTTTCCCATGGATTTATATCATGATCAGAATTTCCGGGGACATCTCATGCAATGCTGGCTGGATTTTCGGAAGAATCACGAGAAGGATGAGGTTGACCCAGAGTTGCTGTGGGAGACGGCGAAGGTGGTGTTGCGGGGGGATATAATAGCGTACGTAGCTAGGAAACGTAGAATGTTGACAGCACGGATTCTTCACCTGGAAAAGCAGACTGTGAAGGAGCGCCGACGGTGTGCAAGTGATCCTACCCCGGCTAACCGAAAACGATTATGGGAGACCCAGGTAGCTCTTAATGAACTTATACACCAACGGGCAAAAAAGTCTCACATGTACTACCGCTACCAGTTATATCGGTTCGGAGATAAGCCAGGGAGGCTCCTTGCGAGATGTCTTCGGGGAAGTAGAGGGACGGGCTCGATAGCCGCCCTGCGGGATGCTCAGGGGCAACTACGAAAGGACAGTAGGGAGATAGCACAGGTGTTTCGTACTTATTTCCAGTCGTTCTATGCCAGAAGACCTGGGTCTCCGATGGATATGACGGAGTACTTTCGGGAACTACAGCTCCCTCGGCTCACAGAAGCCCAGAAGGCATGTCTGGACTTACCGGTGTCCGCGGAAGAGGTAATTAAAGCGATACGACAGGCCAATTGTTGCCGTGCCCCGGGCCCTGATGGGTTTGGGGCAGAATTCTACAAGCTACTAGGAGAGAAGATATCTCCGGCTCTAGTGGGAATGTATAGAAGTCGGATTGATCGAGGCGCCTTTACGTGGGGAACCAATCATGCCCATATCATTTTGATATCCAAGCCCGGAAAGGACCCCACCCAAGCTGCCTCATACAGGCCTATATCTCTACTAAATTTTGACTTGAAAGTGTTAGCAAAAATTTTAGCTGTCCGCTTGGCGGAAGTCCTGGGCGAGCTGCTACACGAGTCGCAGGTCGGATTTGTAAAAGGACGCCACGCTGTTCGCAACCTGCGGAAAATACTGGCTTCCCTTGAGTGGGTCCGCGAACGCAACTTAACATCCTTGCTAATCAGTTTCGATGCTGAGAAAGCTTTTGATCAGGTTCATTGGGCATACTTGCAATTCCTCTTGCCTCAGTATGGTATTGGAGAGATGTTTTGTAAAATGGTGAACTTACTTTATTCAGATCCGACAGCAGGAATTTTCTGTAATGGGGTGCTCTCCGACTCCTTTTCCCTCGAGAGGGGTACGCGGCAGGGGTGTCCCCTCTCCCCATTGCTTTTCGTGTTATCTTTAGATCCGTTGGTGCGCCGGATTGAGTCTTCTCCGAGTATACAGGGGGTAAGCGTAGGGGCTCAACACTTCAAGCTGGCGGCCTTTGCGGATGATTTATTAGTACACGTACTTTCACCACAGCAATCGCTCGCTGACCTACTGGAGGAGTTTGCCCTTTTTGGCACATTTGCAGGATTGCGGATAAATAAAGACAAATCTGAGGCGCTGGATGTTGGGGGCTCGCTACGGAGGGCCTGGCGGGGAGTTTTCCCTCTTCGTTGGGCGGAGGAGGCGTTCATATATCTGGGTATCTTGTTGCCTCGGGATCCTAAGGCGCTCTATAAACTTAACTTTGATCGATTTTTCTCAAAGATACAGACCCAATTGCAGGCTTGGGCCCCTCTTCCCTTGTCATTGTCAGGCCGCTTGGCGGCTATAGGAATGGTTATATTTCCCAGGCTACTGTATTGGCTGCAAACCTTGCCGGTGTGGTTGCTAAAGAAGGACCTTCAAAAGATAGAAAGGGAAGTCCGGAAATTTCTTTGGGGGGCACTTCGAGCTCGGATACCCTTGGCTAGATTGAGGGGTAGCTGGAAAGTGGGCGGAATGGGACTTCCCGATTTGTCTCAATATGCTCTGGCCTGTCAGGCCAGACACCTAGGAGATTGGCTAGGGGCTACTGATTATTATACGCCAAGGACCTTCGAGGCGGCTTTTCTGTCCCCCCACGCGCTGGAGGCGGTGGCGCATCTGGACGGGGCGTTGCTGCCGCCCAGGGTGAGAGAAAGTGTGTTAGTGATTCCGATTCGGCATGCTTGGCAGAGGTTGAACACTGTCTGGGGTAGATCTCCGCGGGCATCTAGTTGGCTCCCCCTACAGGGGAATGTCGCCTTTGAGCCGGGTACGGACTCTGCCGTATTCAGACTGTGGAGGGGGAAGGGGATAACGTGTCTCGGGCATGTGGTGACATTGGAGGGTCATTGTAAACCATTGGATATGCTCTGCAAAGAATATGGCCTACAACAGGGTACTTCCCGCTTTGCCTATTTCCAACTTCGGCATTATGTGGCATTTTTGCCGCAGTCGAGTTTGCATGAGGATCACTCTGCGAGAATTATTGATTTTTTCGCCCTGGGGACGGATTGTCCCTCTCGGGTAGCGGTGTTAAAACGGAAGTTGGACCACTATGGCACTCCCCGGGACTTCACTAAAGAGGAGGAGGCTTGGGCGCACGAACTCGGGTGTGAGGTCCCTCTAGGCGCGGTTGGGGCGGCCCTACGGCGGATAGCCCGACTAGTGGAAGGAACCAAGTGGCGGGAGATGCAATATAAGTGCATAACACGGGTCTATTTCTCCCCGAGACGAGCGTTGCGTACGGGGCTGACCGACTGTGGGGGTTGTCCTCGGTGCGCCTCACCGTTAGCAGATTTGGGCCACATGTGGTGGGGTTGTGGGCACATTAAAACGTATTGGGTGCGTATTGAGGCTTATTTAAGCGTCTTGTTATGCCAACCGGTTCGGTGGTCGGGTAGGTTGGTGGCTCTGGATTGTTTGGGGCCTCTACAGGTCAAGGGGAAATGGGGGCGTATTCTAACGCGTAAGGCTTGTTTGGTGGGGAAAGGCCCAATTCTTCGTAGGTGGAGAGAGATGTCAGCCCCTACTTTTTGGGAGTGGCGCAGCAGTTTCCATCATCTCATGCTACAGGAAGGTAGGGCAGCGAGGGGGACCCCCCAGCGCTGGGCCTCTTTTCTGCTGATATGGACCCCCTACATCCAGAATTTAGGTCCCAAAGCTAGGAGCGAGGTTTTGGCTATGGGGTAACTTTGTATTCAGGGTGGTTGGACGCGGGGAGAGGGCAGGGGATGGAAAGGGATGGCACCAGTGTGGGTCCCCAGTGGGAAGCGTTTGGGCTCTGGCGGAGGGGGGTGGGGTGGGGGGGAGGGGGATGGGGGGTGGGGGGGAGGGATTCTTCAGCATACCACAAGGGAATGGATCCCTAGTGGGACACTATGCTCCTGATGTGCCCTTGTTTTCTCTCTCTCTTTTCTCTTCCCTCTGAGATTCAAGGGTTCCTGGTTGGGGATAAGACACAACCCTGTCCAGGACGTTGGCTTGGTAGGATGCTTCTTGCTATAATCTTTGGAGGGAGGGGGGAGGGGCAAGGGGGGAAGACTATATGAAAATAAGTATCTATGTTCTTAAATGGTTGTACCGTTGTACCAATGTTTAATAAACAGATTTAAAAAAAAAAAAAACCCTTGTTTCCGAAGAGCTGCTACCACTAATACCATTACTCTGATAAACAACCGTGGGCAGTGGCCAGGCCAAATGAGAGAGCCTGGAACTGGAAATGCCCCATCGGGACCGCAAAAAACACAAGAAGTGCTGATGGTCGGGATGAATGGGGATATGAAGGTAGGCCTCTGTGAGGTCCAGAGAAGTAAGACACTCACCTTTTCAAACAGCCACTAGCACTGAGCGCAGGGTCTCTATATGGAAAGCAGGGCACCTTCAATGCCCTGTTGACCCCTTTGAAGTCCAGAATGGACCCACCAGGTTCCCTCCTTCTTGAGGACCACAAAATAAATTGAGTACCGGCCAGAGCTCCAGTCAGCCTCTGGCACCCGATACAACAATCTTTAGTTGCAAATGACGCTCCAGAGTGGCCAAAATCACCAAAGCTTCACCGGGAGTTACACAGGGGGAAAACAAAGATGTCTGCAAGGCGATTCCCAAACTTGAGTACAATCTTTCCAAATGATTTCCATCACCCAAGCAACAGTAGTAGTTTTGGTCCAAGCAGGGTAAAAATGCTGCAAACAGCCGTCGACTAGCAGCATCCCCACCGGAGCCCCCAAACCTTTGTTGGGCCAGCTTGGGAACCCCTTGAACCTCCGATGGGCCCATCTCTGCCACCCTGTCAACTCCCTCAAAAGGGCTTGCCAGAGCCTCCGAAAATCATGACCCCTGCCCTGGGAGAGCGCCCCCTTCCCGAATCCTTGGGTCGATATTCAGGCAGCCAAGGCACCTTTGAATCCCCAAGATCCTTGACCAGCTTATTCAAGTCTGCACTAAACAGCAACTGTCCAACAGAGGGGAGTTTGCTAAGAGACATCTTAGAAGTAACATCAGCCGACCAATTACAAAACCACAGGAATTGTCAAGCAGCCACCACAGTGGCCACGTTCTTCACTGAGGGCCGAATTTCATCATAGATCAGGTCTGCCAAGAAAGCAGTATCAGACTCCAGTCGAGCTGCCTCAGCAAGGCTCGTCGACTCAAACAAGGAGCCCTCTGAGATCCTCTGTGACCATCCGAGACAGGCCCTTGCCACATAGGTCCCACACATCGAAGCCTAGAATGTCAGGGCAGAAATCTCAAAGGAGGACTGCTTAAGCGGCAATCCTGTGGCTCTTAAGATGGCCCCGCCTGCCATAGGAATGGTGGCCTTCCTAGTGACCGCTACCACCAAGGTATCCACCTGTGGTAGACGCAACTTCTCCTTCTCTTCTTAGACAATAAGATAAATCCTTAGCCATAGTTCTACCAATGTGTAACTCCACATTGGGAGCCTTCCACTATCTCTCAATGAGTTCTTTCATGGTACTGTGAAAGAGAAAGGCCCTGTGGAGCTTACAGAATCCCTTCAAGATCGCATCTCCCACCATCGCTGCCAAGGTATGGGAAATGAGAGAGCAACTCATCCCTGTGGAAGATCCAAACCACCATCGGATCCTCACCCACTGGGAGTTCACCCTCTTCCAAATGTTACTGCGGAAACGCCTCCAAAAGATTAGAAGGGCCCTCCAAGACTCTTAAGGAGTCCAGCGACCCGACCCCATGGATGCCGCATTCTCCTCCACATTCAGAGGTTCAATCCGAGACCGCTTTACTGCTGCAGGGGGAGAGCCTCCCCTCAGGTCACCAGGGAACCCTCGCTAGCCAAGGGCCCCTCCCTTGGCACTGCCAAAGACAAAAAGCTTTGGGCAGCAAAAGTACAAATTTCAGCAAGAAAGGGGAGGCCCCAGCTCCTGGAGCTTCCCTCAATTCCCCAATTACAGGAACTGACACCAGCTGCAAAACCGGAGGATCTCTGCATACAGCCAGGCCCCACAGCCGCATCTCAAATGGCATCTATTCCCACCAAAGAACTGGGGCCATCATCCATCACAACAGCATGATTGCAGTAAGGAATGCTTTCAAATTTCCCCTGCACAATCTGGCCACCGGAGGGAATATCCGTGGCAGCAGTGCTTTCCTTCACATAGTCACAACACAGCCACTCCGCTGAAAGGTGCACCCACCAGTTGCCACACGTCACATACAGACTGTGGACTTCTGGGTCAGCCATGTGTGCTGTTTCCAATGGCGCTCTGCTCCCCTGACACAGCCACAACCACACTCAAGCTGGCAACAGCCACTCTTACCAGGAACCATGTCGCAGGCACACGGTTGCTCTCAGAACCTCCTGGTCTGTCTTGCCTTTGCGCCCCCCCCCCACCCCTCCCCACAGTAAAGCATAGTTACTCACCTGTAACAGTTGATCTCCGGGAACAGCAGGAATTTAGTCCTCACATATGGTAACATTGGTACCGACGGAGCCTGCGCGGGAACGCTCCCCAGCATCCCACAGCACCTGCGTGCTGCCTTCCCGCCTTTCCCAACTGCCTCTCTCCAGTTGAGTTTTAAAGCTGAGACGAAGAGAGAGAGAGGGAAAGGGAAAGAGATAGATAGAGAAAAACCAACTCCTAGGGGAGGTGGGTGGGTTGCGAGGACTAAATTCCTGCTGTTCCCGGAGATCACCTGTTACAGGTGAGTAACTATGCTATCTCCAGGAACAAGCAGGAATGTAGTCATCACATATGGGAACTCCCTAGCTTTAGATGTCAGGGAGAGACCCCAGAAGTAAAGTGCTCCTGAGAAGGGCTCCACTTCCCCCCATGGATCGCTGGCATCCTACCAGGGATGGTGGGTAGGAGTTGATTAGGTATGGAACAGGTGTTGGAAAACAGCCTGACCAAACAAGACATCCCGGCAGGAGTCCAAGCAGTAATGGGCTGTGAAGGTATGAACCGAGGCCCAGGTGGCTGCTCGACAGATGTCGTCGATAGACACAGAGTGCAGATGAGCCATTGAAGCTGCCACGGTTCTCACATTGTGAGCCGTGACATGGCCCTCCGGAGGAAGATTCTTACTGAAAAGTAAAGGATATACACTGAGCAATCCAGTTGGATAGTGTTCTCTTGGAGACTGGCAGTCCCAAATGAGAAGGATCAAAAGCAACAAAGAGTTGAGAGGACTTTCTATGTTGCTGTGTTCTTTGTAAGTAAAAGGCTAAAGCTCTTTTACAGTCCAAGGTATGAAGATTCCTCTCTGCATTTGATGCATGAGGCCTTGGAAAAAACACAGGTAGGTAGACCACTTGGTTTAAATGAAAAGGCGAGACCACCTTTGGCATAAAGTGTGGATGAGTCCTAAGGACTACCTTGTCATGATGGAACCTTGTATAAGGTGGATCAGCTACTAGCGCTTGCAACTCACTAATGTGACGTTCTGATGTGATTGCAATGAGAAAGATAACCTTCCAAGAAAGGAATTTCAAGGAGGTAGTAGCTAAGGGTTCAAAAGGTGGCTTCATGAGCTGCCCAAGAACCAGGTTTAAGTCCCATGCCACCGGTGGTGGCCTAATGGGGAGGCTTAGTTAGAAGGCGGCCTCTCATAAATCTTGCTATAAGAGGATGAGAGGAAATAGGCTGTCCATTTAGAGGCTTAAAGGAAGCTGCAATAGCACTCAAATGGACTCCGAGTTAGTCTTAAGACCCGCATTGGACAAATGAAGGAGATACTCCAGAGGTATCGCAAGGGGGTTAAGACCCTTCTGCGAACATCATATGGTAAACCTTTTCCACTTGAAAGCATAAGAGCATCTCGTGGAAGGTTTCCTGGAAGCAAAAATAATTTCTTTTACTTGCTGAGGGAGATTAAGATCATGGAGATCTAGGCCTTCAGCAACCAAGCCCTGAGACGCAGAGACTGGGGATTGGGATGCCATAACATTCTGTCCTCCTGGGATACGAGATCTGGAGCAGACCGTAACTCCAGGGAGGGAGCTTGAGAGAGATGTAGAAGCAGAGAGTACCACACTTGCCGAGGCCAATGTGGAGCTATGAGAATCATACGGCATCTGTCTCTCTGAAGCTTGAACAGGGTTTTGGGAATTAGGGGAATGGGTGGAAAGGCATACAGGAAGTCTTGACCCCAGTAAAGGAGGAAAGCATCCCTGGCCTGAGCCTTCTGAGTCAGAATTCTGGAACAGAACTGGGGAAGTTTGGCATTCCACGGACTTGCAAAGAGGTCTATGTCCGGGGGTTCCCCAAATTTGAAAAATCTTGGCCACCTGGTCTGCATGCAGAGACCACTCGTGTGGAAGCAGAATTCGACTGAGTCTGTCTGCCCAAGAGTTTTGTATGCCTGGAAGAGAATCTGATGCTCTCTGGCAAGGGCCCATAGTCGCAAAGCTTTGTTGCAAAGCGACAGAGAGCCTGTTCCCCCCTGCTTGTTCACGTAGAACATGGCTACTTGATTGTCCGTATGAATGAGGACTGTCTTGTAGCTGAGCAGGGTGTGGAACACTCAAAGAGCAAGGAAGATTGCTCTGAGCTCCAAGAGATTGATATGAAGATGAGTCTCCTGTGGAGACCAGGTGCCTTGGGTGGAGAGGTCTTGCAGATGAGCTCCCCAACCCATCGGAGAAGCATCTGTTGTGAGAGTTGCTTGGGGTAAGGGTTGTTGAAAAGGGGACCCCAGCAACAGGTTTTGAGTGGACATCCACCATTGGAGGGACAAAATAAGGCGACTTGTGTTTGCTATTTGTCTGACAGGCATCCTGATGCCTGGGTCCATAGAGTGAATAAAGTCCACTGGGCTGCCCTCATATGAAGGCGACCATAGGAAACCACATGCACAGTAGATGCCATGTGGCCTAGTAGTTGTAGCATTTCTTGGGCACTGAGATGAGGCTTTAGCACTGCTTGAGAAGCTAACTGCACAATGCGAAGGCAGCGGGCCTGGGGGAGATAGGCCCTTGCCTTTCTGGTATCCAGCAAAGCTCCTATGAACTCTAAAGACTGAGTGGGAGTTAGACTGGATTTTGGGATGTTTATTACCAGACCCAAATACTGAAGGATACGCATTGTGCAGGATAGAGAAGTCCTGGCCTCTGACTCTGTTGGGGCTCGAATGAGCCAGTCGTCTAAGTAGGGGAAGATGAATATCCCTAGAGTGCGGAGAAATGCTGTTACCACAGCCATGCATTTTGTGAACATCCTTGGAGCCGAGGCCAGGCCAAAAGGAAGCACCCTGTATTGGTAGTGCTTTCCTTGAAAAAGAAACCGAAGGAACCTTCCGTGAGTTGGATGGATGAGAACATGGGTGTACGCATCCTTGAGATCTAGAGAACAAAGCCAATCCTGACTCTGAAGGTATGGCAGCAGAGTTCCGAGAGAAATCTTCTTGAATTTCTCTTTGACAAGGAATTTGTTCAATTCTCTGAGGTCCAAGATAGGTCTGTATCCCCCTGCTTTCTTTGGGATAAGGAAATAGGGGGAGTAAAACCCTGTACCCTGCTGATGGATGGGTACTTCTTCTATTGCCCCTTGGGCAAGAAGCATAGTGACTTCCTGACCTAACAGGTTGATGAGAAAGGTCGGAGAATTGAACTGCCTTATTATCGTGGGAGGGGAGCATGCTCGAAAAATGAAGCTTGTACCCCTCCTTTATGATGGAGAGTGTCCAATGCTCTGCTGTTATTTGCCCCCATTTGGGGGCAAAGTGACATAACCTTCCTGGAATGGTGAAAGGCTCTGGTCCCACGAAAGCCAGGAAGGCTAAGTTCTCTAGCTGAAAGTCATAGGTCTTGTGGAGGCTGAGACTGCTGGGATGGCTGAGGTTTAGCAGTCTTTGCTTTCTTCTGTTTGGGTGGTTGCTGACCTTTCCTGACAAGCTGGCCTGCAGAACGTCCCTGCTGAGCATAAGCAGGATAATATCTTTTCTTCTTAGAAAAGAATGGTTTCTTGAAAGATTTCTTTCTAGCAGGATCAGCTGTGGACTTGGATAACCTATCCAAAGTGGAGTTGTCAGCATCCAACTCATTGGCTTTTTCCTGCCAATCTCTACCAAACAGGTTCTCACCAGTACAAGGGATATTTCCCAATTTGTCTTGTACCCAGAGCTTCATATCAGATGCCTGGAGCCAAGAAATTCTACGTGCACCTATGGCAATGACAGAGGTTCTGCTTATGCACTCAAAACAGTCAAAAGCTGCACGGTTGACAAATTTAGAAACATCTTGGGCATGTTTGACCAATGTGAGAAAATCCTGTCTTCTATCCTCAGGAAGAATAGCAGTCAAAGCCTCAATCACCTGTGATCTCCTTCAGGAACATTCCCATGTATAGACTATATGAACTGATCCTGGCTGAAAGTATAGAAGCTTGGAAGACACGATGTCCAAAAGCATCCAGAGTTCTGCACTCACGTCCTGGAGGATTAGAGGCATGCCTCTTTGCACTCTTGATCCTTCTCATAGCTGATTCCACTACAATAGAGTGGCGAGGAAGCTGAGTTTTTTTGGAAACCAGGACAAGGAAGGACTCGATACAGAGTATCCAGTCTACGAGAATGAGGAGAGGTGGTAAGAGGTGTCTCCCACATTCTTAACATGAGATCATGCAGAATCTCATGAATGGGCAAGGTAGCTGCCTCCTTGGGAGTTTTGGGATATTGTAAAATTTCCAACTCCTTTGCTCTGGGCTCTGTTTCAGGGGCAACAGTAATGGACAGACCCCGAGCCACCTCCCTGATAAAATCCTGAAAGGACATATCCTCTGGAGGAGACATCCTACGCTTAGGGGAGGAGGGCTCCTCTGAGAGAAGCATTCCTGCATTGACAGAACTGTCAGAATCCTCAGATTCTTCTGAGGACTCGAAGTACCGTCTGTCCGGATGCTCTTGTAGAGCCTGATACCTGTACTGACCGAAGTCGGTACTGGGAGTAACCGGTACTGGAGTATCGGTACCGGAAGGCATCGGATGACTAGGTACCGGCAATGCAGAAACCGATGTTGATGCTATCGGTACCGGTACCAATACCGGTGCCTGGTGGATTGTCTGTCACGGTTCCGAGGGCGTCGACTTGTGGACTCCACAAGGAGAGCCGCCAGACTGCGCTCAATAGCCAGGACTCTCTGGTCTATCGACGCTGCCAATGCCTGGATGTCAGTACCGGAGAAGACCGCCGGTACCCCAGAGCATAGCACCAGTAGTTCTGCCGAGGTCGAGGCCTCGAGAACATCCTGGAGCCCCTATAATGCTTTGGAAGCCGAAGCCTCCCGCCAGGGCAATTTTGTCGGTGCAGAATCCTCAAGGGCAACGCCAGAGGCATCTCGATGCTTAGAAGGACCGGCTAGACTTATGTTTAGTTACCCGAGATCCATGGGAGGAAGACGAAGCCCTGGAAGACGTTGATGCCACCGAAGCTGCATCAGAGGGAAACAGGGTACTGAGCTTGGCAGCTCGGTTCTGTTGACCTCTCTTGGACATCATGGCACAGGCCATACATTCCGAGATGGAATGGTCAGGACCTAAACATTTCAGACACCACTCATGGGTATCGGTGACGGAGATGGTACCGCCACACTTGGTGCACTTTTTAAAACCCGAGGAGGGTTTCTCCATTATGGAAAAACTCCCGGGCCTAAGGCCCAAAATGGCACATGCACCTGAAAAGAAAAGGAAAAAGTATTTTTTTTTTTTTTAAGAAAAGAATGAAGAAAGAAAAAACCGGCAGTACCGGTAAAGCGTCGGGGAAGGCAGACGCAACCACAAAAAAGACGACAATTTTCTGCGGTGACAGGAACACGACCTGCTAGCTCCGCGGAAAATGAAGAACTGGAAAGAGGCAGTTGGGAAAGGCAGGAAGGCAGCACGCAGGCGCTGTGGGATGCTCCCAAAAGCATCCTAATTGGACGCTGGGGAGCGTTCCCGCGCAGGCTCCGTCGGTACCGACGTTACCATATGTGATGACTACATTCCTGCTTGTTCCTGGAGATAGGCATGCAGTACCTACAAATTGATGCCTTTGACTTATGGTGCTGGCGGCGAATACTGTGTATACCATGGACTGCCTGAAGAACAAACCAGTTGGTACTAGAGGAGATCAAACCTAAGCTTTCTTTAGAAGCTCAGATGACGAGACTTCGACTTTAATACTTTGGACACATCATGTGAAGAGAGAGATCATTAGAGAATGACATCATGCTTGGCAAGACAGAAGGTCAATGCAAAAGAGGAAGGCCAGCAATGAGATGGATCGATACATTAACAGCAGCTACGGGTACCAGTCTGTCAACAATGAGCCGCCTGACTGAAGACTGAAACCAATTTAGGATAGCTCTCCAGAGGGTCGCCATGAGTCGACTCCGACTCGACGGCACTTAACAACCACCTACTACTGCCTCAAACACAGGACCCTTCCCAAGAATCAGGGAGGAGGAACGGGGGGAACTCAAGGTGCAGCTAGGGGAGAACAGGGGGTAGGAACCCGGACTACCGGGTTCTGCACCATCAGGCCCAGAAAGAAAAAAAAAAAGAGAAATACTTGTGGGCCAAACATCAGCAGCCAAATCAGTTCAGAGAACAGGCTGAACTCATCCACTATCTGCTAAGACTAAGAAAATACAGGGTGAGTGAGGGCGCATAGGCTTCTTATGGGGCTGCTTTCAGCTCAGTTTGTTTTCTCAGTTTCCATCCTCTTATGGATGAGCATAACCCACGTATCTGGACTGGACTGGAGGGACAATTAGGAATTAATTTGTGCCCGACGCGACTGTGGGTTAAATGACTTGCTCAGGATCACAAGCAGCAGTAGTGGGATTTGAATCAAGCTTCCCTGGTTTTCCGCCCACAATTCTAGCCATTAGGCTACTCTTACTAGTGACCAATTTACAATCAAAGGTGCAGGGTTCCTAAAACAGCCATGGTGCATTGATCTTGGCCTCAGGATCTTTGCTGCAGTGATCAGTTCAGGAACCATAGTATATATCTTGAGATAGAACTGTACCAGAATAGTTGCAAATGTAGGTTTGTTGTACCAAATCCCAGCAATAGTTTCACCTAAGCTGAAATAAAAAGGAGAACTACCTTTCCACATACACTCTTGCACCACGATTCAAGAATGTGAATTGCTTACAGAGACTACTTTTACAGACTCGATATTTAATCCAGAAAAATTAACAGCTGATCCTAAAACACATAGGGCCCAAGCTTTAACCCTGGACATTCAATGCTGGGGTCATATGCAGCCCCAGCATTGAATATCTGGGGTTGCCGCACAGCCAAAGATGCTGCAGAAGATAATCAGGCTCTCATGGGTAAAGATAAGCCAGCTTTTGCTGTGCCTATCTTTACCTGCGGGTTGCTAACCAGGCTGCAGTAGAATATCATGCTGCCTGGTTAGTAACTGGTGCTACCTCCGCTCAGCCCCAAAACGCCCCAACACGCCCTGATGCTAAGCGGTTGGCATCAGGGCGGGAATATTCAACAGCACGGTATCAGTGGCACTGAATATCCCTTTAAGTGGCATTTACACAGTTTACAGGTCTGTAAACCACGTAAATATCTTTGAATATTGGGCCCATGCACTTTAGCCATGCACGGTCAACTTTAAAGTTTATTTAGAATTAGACAAAAAACAAAAGCAGATAACCCTTCTTATTTTTTCACGCAACGTGTAATCAAACTGTGGAATTTGTTACCGGAGGATGTAGTAAAAGCTGTTAGTGTAGCTGGGTTTAAAAAAGGTTTGGACAAGTTCCTGGAGGAAAGGTCCATAAACCATTAAGAAGGGACCCAGGATATCAATGCTTGAACCAATACAAGCATTGTGGAACCTGTGTCCCTTGGGGAAACTGCTAGGTACGTATGACCTAGATTGGCCACTGTTGGAAACAGAATACTGGGCTTGATGGACCTTGGTTTGACCCAGTATGGCATCTTATGTTCTTTTTTAAAATTTATAGGATGTTGTGCCCAAATTCTTTTGCTGTGCCCTTCTATGCCCTGCAACAGCAGTTACAGGAGGAAATGTCTCAGCAATCTTATTCTTTCCCTGAACTCACTATCACTATACTGCCTGCCTGGTCTCTTGTGTTCCCTATATCCTAAGTTCTTCCAAGCAATCTAGAATGGTCACTGTGGGAGACAGAATGCTGGGCTCAAAGGGCCACTGATATGCCTCAGTACAGAATTTGTTATTTTGTTCGTCTGTCTCTTCCACCAGTTCAAGACTTCACTTCCCAGCACCAATGATTCACAGGAATCAGAAAGTAAAGCACAGTTACTCACCTGTAACAGGTAATCTCCGGGAACAGCAGGAAAGTGTAGTTACTCACCTGTAACAGGTGATCTCAGAGAACAGCAGGAATAAGTCTTCACATATGGGTATCATCGGTACCGACGAAGCTCGCGCGGGAACGCTCCCCAGCGTCCAATAGGAGCGCTTTTGGGAGCGTGCATCCACGCATGCGTGCTGCCTTCCAGCCTATCTACCTCCCTCTCTTCAGTTGAGTTTAAAGCTGAGACCGAAGGAGAGAAGTAGATAAAAATAGAGAAAGAGAGAGAGAAAGACAACTCCAAGGGGAGGCGGGTGGGTTGTGAAGACTTATTCCTGCTGTTCCCGGAGATCACCCGTTACAGGTGAGTAACTACGCTATCTCCAGGAACAAGCAGGAATGAGTCTTCACATATGGGGACTCCCGAGCTGAAAGATGCCTAGGGAAGACCCAGCATGCAGCAAATCTATGTAGATGGGCCATGCTTCCCCCAGGGACCTCAGACATCCAAATGGATGGAGGGCAGGAGTTGAACTATGAGTGGAAAAGGTGTTGTAGAACAGCTTGACCAAACAAGGCATCCCGATGGGAGTCCTTGTCTAGACAATAATGGGCAGTGAAAGTATGTACTGAGGCTCAAGTTGCTTCTTTGCAGATTTCATCAATAGCCACAGAACGAAGGTTAGCTGTTGAGGCTGCCATGGCTCTGACATTATGAGCTGTGACATGGCCTTCAAGAGGTATTCCTTTACTTTGATATGTATAGGAAATACAATCTGCAATCCATTTAGAGAGGGTTCTTTTAGTGACAGGAAGTCCTAAATGGCTAGAGTCAAAAGCCACAAAAAGCTGAAAAGACTTTCTGTGAGGCTGGGTCCTTTAGAGATAAAAAGCTAGAGCTCTTTTAAAGTCCAAAGTATGAAGTTTCCTTTCCGCAGAGGAGGAATGAGGCCTAGGAAAGAAAACGGGAAGATAAACTGACTGGTTTAGATGAAAAGGTGAAACCACCTTTGGAAGAAAATGAGGATGGGTCCTACGAACCACCTTATCATGAAGAAACCTTGTATAAGGCGGATTAGCCATTAAAGCCTGATGTTCACTAATGCGTCTAGCAGAAGTTATGGCAATCAGGAAAACAACTTTCCATGAAAGAAACTTTAGATCCTAAGTAGCCAAAGGCTCAAAAGGTGGCTTTCCATGAGCACACCTAGAACAAGGTTAAGATCCCATGCCACGGGAGGTGGTTTAATGGGAGGTTTTGTTAGAAGTCCTCTCATAAATCTAGAAATAAGTGGATGAGAGGAAATTGGTTGTCCATCTAAGAGCTTATGAGATGCAGCAATAGCACTAAAATGGACTCTAACACAATTGGTCTGAAGACCAGAAGTCGACAAATGAAGGAGATACTCTAGAAGAGTCTACTGGTACCAAAGAGGGATTAAGTCCTCTCTGATTACACCAGGAAGAAAGCACAGTTACTTACCTGTAACAGGTGATCTCTGGGAACAGCAGGAATTAGTCTTCACATATGGGTATTGTCGGTACCGACGGAGCCTGCGCGGGAACGCTCCCCAGCGTCCAAAAGGAAAGCTTTTGGGAGCATCCCACAGCGCCTGCGCGCTGCCTTCCCGCCTTTCCCAACCGTCTCTCTCCAGTTCTTCTTTTCCGCGGAGCCAGCAGGTCGTGTTTCCTGTCACCGCTGAAGAATTTCTTATTTTCTTTAGTCGCGTGTCTGCCTTCTAGAGGACCGGTACCACCGGTCTCTATTCTTTCTTTATATAAAAAAAATTCTTTCTGCTTCAGTGCATTTTCTCCTGTGGCCCTAGGCCTACAGTCTTTTTCCTCATGGAAAAGCCTGCTTCCGGGTTTAAAAAGTGCACAAAATGCAGTGGCACTATTTCTGTCACAGACACCCATGACTGGTGTCTAAAATGTTTAGGTCCTGATCATTCCATCGCGGATTGCGAGTCCTGCTCCATGATGTCTAAAAGAGGGTTACAGAATCGGGCAGCCAAGCTCAGTACCCTGTTTCCCTCTGATGCAGCTTCTGTGGCATCGACGTCTTCCAGAGCTTCTTCATCCCATGGATTTCAGGTAACAAAACTTAAGTCCGGTCGATCCTCAAGGGGTACATCTCCCTCTAAGTATCGAGATGTACCCGAACTTATTATTGAGGAATCCACACCGGCAAAATTACCCCGGCGGGAGGCTCCGGCTTCCAAAGCATTATCTATGGGGTCACAGGTTGACATCGATGGCATGACCTCGACCGATCACCTGTTACAATGTTCTGGGGTACCGGCGGTTCCCGGTACCGACATCCAGACATTGGTGGCGTCGATGGATCAGAATATTCTGACCATGCAGCGGGCTATTACGGCCTTCTTACAAGCTGCGACACCCTCGGTACAACAACAACCTCCGTTGTCGATACCGATTCCGGTTCCGGATCCAGCTCCGGTTCCGATACCAGTACCGCTTGCATCGGCATCAGCATCGAAAGCAGCGATACGGTATCCAGTGATGCCTGTTAGTACCGATTCTGTACCAATGACTCCCGATGTCTATACCTCTCGGTACTCGTATCAGGCTCTGCGAGAGCATCCAGACAGTCGATACTTCGATTCCTCTGAAGAATCTGATGCATCAGAGGTTTCCATCGAAGCATTGGAGATTCGTCCTCAGGAACCCTCTTCTCCAAAAAGGAGAATGTCTCCTCCTGAGGACTTGTCTTTCCAGGACTTCATCAGGGAGGTGGCCAGAAGCTTGTCCATTGCAGTGGCCTCTGAAACTGAGCCCAGAGCCAAAAAATTGGATATTCTTCAATATCCTAAGGCTCCTAAAGAGGCAGCCATTTTACCAATACATGAGATTCTTTATGACCACGTTAGGTATATGGGAAACTCCTCTTACCACCTCTCCTTTTTCTCGCAGGTTGGACACTATGTATCGTGTTCCTCCTTGTCCTGGATTTCATAAGACTCAGCTTCCTCACCACTCTATTGTGGTACAATCTGCTATGAAAAAAATCAAGAGTACAAAAAGACACTCCTCTGCTCCTCCAGGAAGAGAATGCAGAACCTTAGATGCTTTTGGCAGGGAAATCTTCCAGGCCAGTATGCTTGTAGCCAGAATCAACTCCTATAGTCTCTATATGGGGATGTTTCTAAAAGAGGTTACAGATCATCTACACACCTTATCTCCTTTTATGTCAGAAGATAAGAGAGAAGAATATATTTATTTTTATTTATTTTATTTAACATCTCTTATATACCGCACTATTATCATCAGCGCGGTTTACATGGAACAAACATATACGTACAGAAAAACTGTAGTGCATTTTACAAGTAACAGGAATTTGAACTTGGTAAATAAAGGGAAACTATGTACACTATATAACTATATACAATAGTCTATACACATTAGTCACAGTTGAAGTTGTCTTGACCAAGTTGTCTGTTACCTGGCTTAAACATGCTCAGGATGTATCCAAGTTTTCCAACCGTGCAGCCTTTGACTCCTTTGAGGGTGCCAGTAGAGCTTCGGCTATTGCCATAGGCGCACGCAGAGTAGCTTGGTTACAAGCCTCTGATTTGGAATCCTGAGTACAGGATGGTCTGGGCAACTTTCCCTGTACAGGGGAAAACCTGTTTGGCAAAGATTGGCAAGCAAAAGCCACCCAGATGGATGCTGAAAATTCTGCTTTAGATAGACTCTCAAAGTCTACTACTACTCCTTTCAAAAAGAGATTATTCAAAAAAGGATCTTTCCCAAAAAAAAGGGAAATTTTCTTCTGGTTATGGTCAGGCCTCTTCTCAGGGTCGTTTTGCTACAAAGAGGCAACAACCACCAAAACAGGCCAAGCCTCAGGCTGCGAGGACTGCTACGGCCCAACAGCCTCAGCCTCCTCAGGGCCTTTGGCTTTCCACTAGAGGACTTAGCTTTTCTGGCTCTAGAACATCCAGAGCCTCTCACCATCCCAGGAAGGTTAGCTCACTTTGCTCCCAGATGGGAACAAATCACAGCAGAGCACTGGACCCTCTTCATTATAAGGGAGGGATACAAACTACATTTCTTGAACCTTCCTCCGTACACCACGGTGAAACAGTTCAGCTCTCCAACTTCTCTTCTCGACCTTCTAGGTCAAGAGGGGCAATAGAAGAAGTACCCCTTCTTCAACAGGGTTCAGGGTTCTACTCCCCCTATTTTCTCATCCCAAAGAAAACAGGGAGGCTACAGACCCATCCTAGATCTCAGAGAGTTGAACAAGTTTCTATACAAGGAGAAATTCAAGATGATTTCTCTGGGTACTCTCCTTCCATACCTCCAGAGTCAGGACTGGCTTTGTTCTCTAGACCTCAAGGATGCGTACACCCATGTCCTCATCCATCCAACACACAGAAGGTTCCTTCGGTTCCTTTACCAAGGAAAGCACTACCAATACAGAGTGCTTCCTTTCGGTCTGGCCTCTGCTCCAAGAGTGTTCACAAAATGCATGGCAGTGGTAGCTGCATTTTTACGCACTCTGGGGATATTCGTGTTCCCATATCTGGACGACTGGCTCATCCGAGCTCCATCCCAGTCAGAGGCCCAGACCTCCCTGGCCTGCACAAAGCATCTTATTCAGTATCTGGGACGGGTGATCAATATTCCCAAATCCCATCTCACCCCTACTCAGTCTCTAGAGTTTATAGGGGCCTTACTGGATACTACAACTGCAAGAGCCTATCTTCCCCAGGCCCGTTGCCTACGCTTGGTGCAGTTAGCCTCCCAGATTCAGTTAAAATCCCATTTAACTGCTCGGGAGATGCTACAACTCTTAGGCCACATGGCATTCACAGTGCATGTGGTTCCTTATGCTCGCCTTCACATGAGGGCAGCTCAGTGGACTCTATCCACCCAATGGACCCAAGCATCAGGTTGCCTGTCAGACAAAATAGCAACCTCCAGTCGCCTCTTTTGGTCCCTCCACTGGTGGAAATCCACTCAAAATCTGTTGTTGGGGTCCCCCTTTCAACAGGTGCTACCCCAAGTAACCCTTACAACAGATGCCTCTCCAAAGGGTTGGGGAGCTCACCTTCAAGATCTCTCCACTCAGGGCATCTGGTCTCCACAGGAGACATCTTTCCATATCAACCTCTTAGAGCTCAGAGCATCTTCTTGGCTCTCAGAGTATTTCACACCCTGCTTAGCTACAAGACAGTCCTCATCCATACGGACAATCAGATAGCCATGTTCTATGTGAACAAGCAGGGGGGGATGGGCTCTCTGTCGCTTTGCAGCGGAGCTCTGAGATTGTGGGCCTTCGCCACAGAGCATCAAATCCATCTCATGGCAGTGTATCTTCCAGGGGTTCAAAACTCTTGGGCAGACAGACTCAGTCGAGTTCTGCTTCCACACGAATGGTCCCTCCATGGGGACCAGATAGCCAGGATTTTCCGGATTTGGGGTACCCCAGACATAGACCTATTTGCAAGTCCGTGGAATGCCAAACTTCCCCGGTTTTGTTCCAGGATTCCGTGTCAGGGAGTTCAGGCCAGGGATGCCTTCCTCCTTCACTGGGGGCAAGACTTCCTCTATGCCTTTCCACCTATTCCCCTCATCCCCAAGACTCTGTTCAAGCTTCAGAGAGACAAGGGATCTATGATCCTCATAGCACCACATTGGCCACGCCAAGTGTGGTACCCTCTACTTCTGCATCTCTCTCAAGCTCCCTCCCTGGACCTGGGGTCTGCTCCAGATCTCCTCTCCCAAGAGGAGGGAACCCTGTGGCATCCAAATCCTCAGTCTCTTCATCTCAAAGCCTGGTTGCTGAAGGCCTAGACCTTCAAGATTTACACCTTTCTCAGCAAGTGAAGGATATCCTTCATGCTTCCAGAAAGCCTTCCACCAGACGCTCTTATGCTTTTAAATTGAAAAGGTTTTCCATTTGGTTGCAGAAAATGGTCTTAACCCTTCTGCAATACCTTTCAATTCGTTACTAGACTATTTGCTGCATTTATCCCATGCAGGCCTTAAAACAAATTCAATCAGAGTCCATTTGAGTGCTATTGCAGCATCCCTGAAGCCTCTTAATGGACAACCTATTTCCTCTCATCCTCTTATAGCAAGGTTCATGAGAGGCCTTCTTTTAACTAAACCTCCCATTAGACCACCTCCAGTGGCATGGGACTTAAATCTGGTTCTTGGCCAGCTTATGAAGCCACCCTTTGAACCCTTAGCCACTACCTCCTTGAAATTCCTTTCCTGGAAGGTAATTTTCCCATTGCACTCACCTCAGCTCGCCGTATCAGTGAGTTACAAGCTCTAGTGGCTAATCCTCCTTGTACAAGGTTCCATCATGACAAGGTAGTTCTCAGAACTAATCCACACTTTATGCCTAAAGTGGTCTCACCTTTTCATCTGAACCAGTAGGTATATTTACCTGTCTTCTTTCCAGGGCCTCATGCATCAAGTGCAGAGAGGAGTCTTCATACCCTGGATTGCAA
Organism: Ichthyophis bannanicus; assembly: GCA_033557465.1. Lineage (NCBI taxonomy): Eukaryota > Metazoa > Chordata > Amphibia > Gymnophiona > Ichthyophiidae > Ichthyophis > Ichthyophis bannanicus. The sequence continues at coordinate 128,470,785 of CM066049.1, forward strand.
AAGAGCACTTGCTTTCTATTTACAAAGAACACAGCAACATAGAAAGTCCTCTCAACTTTTTGTTGCTTTTGATCCTTCCCATTTAGGACTTCCAGTCTCTAAGAGAACTCTGTCCAATTGGATTGCTCAGTGTATTTCCTTCGCCTACCAGAGTAAGAACCTTTCTCTGGAAGGCCATGTCACAGCTCACAATGTGAGGGCCATGGCAGCCTCTATGGCTCATCTAAACTCTGTGTCCATCGACCAAATCTGTCGAGCGGCCACCTGGGCCTCGGTTCATACCTTCACAGCCCATTACTGCTTGGACAAGGATTCCCACCGGGATGCCTTGTTTGGTCAGGCTGTTCTCAAACACCTGTTCCATACCTAATCAACTCCTGCCCTCCATCCCTGACTGGATGCCTGAGATTCATAGGTGGAGATGGAGCCCTTCCAGGGACTCACAATCTGGGTGATCTCCCAGGCATCTCTAGCTGGGGAGTCCCCATATGTGAAGACTCATTCCTGCTTGTTCCTGGAGATAGCACAGTTACTTACCTGTAACAGGTGATCTCTGGGAACAGCAGGAATTAGTCTTCACAACCCTCCCACCTCCCCTAGGAGTTGTATCTCTATCTATCTTTCCTTTCCTCTCTCTCTCTCTTTGTCTCAGCTTTAAAACTCGAACTGGAGAGAGACGGTTGGGAAAGGCGGGAAGGCAGCGCGCAGGCGCTGTGGGATGCTCCCAAAAGCTTTCCTTTTGGACGCTGGGGAGCGTTCCCGCGCAGGCTCCGTCGGTACCGAGGATACCCATATGTGAAGACTCATTCCTGCTTGTTCCTGGAGATAACCTTTTCCACTTAAAAGCCTAAGAACGTCTTGTGGAAGGTTTCCTGGAGGCCAGAAGAATGTCCTTCACTTGTTGAGACAGGTCTAGATCTTGAAAGTCTAGGCCTTGAGTAACCAGGCCTTTAGATGTAGGGACTGGGGTGCAGTAGAGATCCGTTGTCCTGGGACAGAAGATCTGGAGCACACCCTAACTCCATAGGGGTGGCTTGAGAGAGTTGCAAGAGAAGAGGATACCATGTTTGCCTCAGCCAGGAAGGCGCTATGAGTATCATGCGTCCCTTGTCCCTCTGGAGTTTGAATAAGGTTTAGGGGATTAGAGGGATTGGCAGAAATGCATATCGGTAATCCTGACCCCAGTGAAGCAGGAATGCATCCCTGGCTTGACATTTCTGTGCTGGAAGTCTGGAACAAAACCGGGGAAGTTTGGCATTCTGTGGACTTGCAAAGAGGTCTATGTCTGGTGTTCCCCAGACACGAAAAACTTGAGCAAGATAAGAGTGGAGTGACCACTCGTGTGGCAGGAGTACTCGACTGAGTCTGTCTGCCCAAATGTTTTGAACGCCTGGAAGATAGACTGCCCGTAGATGAATCCGATGCTCTCTGGCAAAGGCCCATAGTTGCAGAGCTTCATTGCATAGATGCAGAGAGCCTGTTCCGCCTTGTTTGTTGAGGTAAAACATGGCTACTTGATTGTCTGTTTACACCAGAACTGTTTTGTTTACAAGCTGGGTGCAAAAGACTCGAATAGCATTGGAGATGGCTCTGAGTTCTAGGAGGTTTATATGAAGAAGGGCCCCCTGTGAAGACCAAAGGCCCTGCGCGTTGATAGACTGTCCAAGTGGGCTCCCCAACCCATCTTGGAGGCATCTGTTGTGAGGATAGCCTGAGGTTGTGGCTGCTGGAAAGGAGCGCCTATTAAAGGTTTTCCAGAGATTGCCACCAACGGAGAGACAGAATCAGGCGTGTGGTAACCCTGATCTTGTCTGAAAGGCTTCCTGAGGCCTGGGACCACTGGGAAGCCAAGGTCCACTGGGCCGCTCTCATGTGAAGACGAGCATAAGGTATTACATGGACGGTCGATGCCATGTGACCTAGTAGGCGAAGCATCTGTCGAGCAGTGAGGAAGGTCTGCAGCGCTGCTTGAGATGCTAGCTCGATGATTCGCAGACAGCACGGTTGGGGCAGGAAAGCCCTTGCAAGCTGTGTCCCCAAGCGAGCACCTATAAACTCGAGGGTCTGAGATGGGGCGAGCTGAGACTTTGGAAGATTTATGACCAATCCCAAATACTGGCGTATTTGTTTTGCTTGTAACAGGGCCTGATGAGCTTCTTGAGATGACTGTGCTCGGATGAGCCAATCGTCCAAGTAAGGGAAGACAAAAATCCCCAGGGTCCTCATGAATGCTGCTATTACTGACATGCATTTTGTGAAGACCTGGGACTCTGTACTGGAAATGTCTTCCTTGGACCAGGAACCAAAGGAATTTCCTGTGATCTACATGAATAAGGATATGCATGTAGGCGTCTCTTAAATCTAGAGAACATAGCCAATCTTGCCTGTGAAGGTATGGCAGAAGAGAGCCGAGGGAAAGCATTTTGAACTTCTCTCGGACTAGAAATTTGTTCAGCTCTCTGAGATCTAGGATTGGTCTTAAACCCCCTGCTTTTTTTGGAATGAGAAAATAGGGGGAATAAAACCCTGTACCTTGTTGGCATAAAGAAACCTCTTCTATAGCTCCTTGAGCTAGAAGAGTAGAGATTTCTTGTAGCAAGAGGTCTATGCCTAGAGGTTGAGAGTTGAACTGTTTTACCAGTGTGGGTGGTGGTAAGCTGAGGAAACGAAGCTTGTACCCCAGACTCACTATGGACAAAGTCCAGGCCTCGGATGTGATTTGTTGCCATCTGTTGGCAAAGTGGCAGATACGGCCCAGAATGTTTAGAGGTTCTGGGCCTAACACAGGAAGAATGAGTAAGTTCTCAAGTTCTCTGGACAAAAGTCAAAAACCCTGAGGAGGCTGAGTCTGCTGAGCCGGTTGGGGTTTGGGTTTTCTTTGTCTTGTCTGTTGTTGCCCTTTTTGGGGAACATATGCCTGTTGGGTGGAAGATGGATAGAACCTTTTCTTCTTAGAGAAAAAAGTTTTCTTAAAGGACTTTTTCCTTAGCTGGGTTAGCAGAAATCTTTGACAATCTATTCAAAGTGGCATTATCAGTGTCCAATTGATTAGCCTTAGATTGCCAATCCTTGCCAAAAAGATTTTCTCCAGTGCAAGGAATATTTCCCAGCTTTTCCTGCAACCATTCCTCCAAGTCAGAAGCTTGGAGCCAGGCAATTCGTCGTGCTCCTATAGCTATAGCAGAAGTCCTGCTAATGCATTCAAAACAGTCAAAGGTAGCACGATTCATGAACTTAGAGACATTCTGAGCATGTTTGACTAGTGATAAATGGTCTGCTCTTTTATCATCTTGAAGGAAGGGGTTCAAAAGCTCTAGGTTTTTTGTAACCTCCTCAAGAAACATTCCCATGTATAAAATATAGGAACTAATCCTTGCTGAAAGCATGGAGGCTTGAAAACATCTACGCCCAAAAGCATCCAGTGTTCTAGATTCACGACCTGGTGGATTAGAAGTGTGTCTCTTTGTACTCTTAATCCGTCTCATGGCAGACTCCACCACCATAGAGTGGTGTGGTAGTTGAGTCTTTTGAAAACCTGGACAAGGTGGCACTCTATACATAGTGTCAAGGCGTTTAGAATGTGGGGTTACTGTTAAAGGAGTTTCCCACATCCGTAACATTAGATCATGCAAGATCTGATGTATAGGGAGCATAGCTGCTTCCTTTGGAGCCAAAGGGTATTGTAGAATTCTTAATTCTGCCCTAGGCTCCTTTTCAGGAACCACTGTAATGGCAAGAGCCCTTGCCATATCACGCACAAAATCGTGAAAAGACATGTCCTCAGGAGGAGACATCCTACATTGAGGAGAAAGAGTTGAATCTTGTAAAGGTTCAGCTCTGGTACCGGTGGAGTCATCTGAGTCATCGGAAGACTCAAAGGGAGGAAGCACCGGGTTCTCCTTCAAAAGTTGTCTTCGGTACCACTCGAGGTCGGTACCGAAGCGAGTCGGTACCTGATCCCCCATGCTTGAGAGTGATTCCAAACTCGGCATTGGGGGAAGTAAGCCTGCCAAAGCAGGTACCGAGGGTACCGGCACCGGTACTGACAGCGATACCGGTGCCTGTGGAACGGTCTGCAGCGACTTTAGCGGTACCGAAGCAGCCAAAAGATTCGCTAGACTACGTTCAATGGCAAGGAGTGTCTTATCCATTACCATTTCCGATGCTAGGGTGTCGGTACCGATGAAAGCGGCCACAACTCCCGAGCATGCAACAGGAACGTCCATCGAGGCCGAAGTCTCGAGAACATCCTGGAGCCCCGATAGTGCTTTGAAGCCCGAAGACTCCCGCGGGGCTGTTTTGCCGGTGCAGGATCCTCGAGGGCAACGCCAGAGGCATCTCAATACTTAGAGGGAGATCTACCTCTCGAGGACCGGCTTGATTTAGACTTATGTTTAGTTATCTGAGATCCCTGGGAAGAAGTAGAGGCCCTGGAGGACACTGATGCTACTGACATTGTGTCCGATGCAAACAGGGCACCGAGTTGATTTGCTCGATTCTGAAGACTTTTTAGTCAGCTTCCTGCAGGAGAGACACTCTGCTGGGCAATGGTCAGGACCTAAACATTTAAGACACCAGTCATGGGTGTCTGTGACAGAAATTGTGCTGGCACACTTCGAACATTTTTTGAAACCAGTAGTTGGTGTCTCCATGCTGAAAGAAGAGGCCTAGTGGCCAAAATGGCGCCAAGCAGTAAGCAGGGGCAAACCCCTGACTGAAAAAGCACAAGTTCTGTTTTGCTTTGGGCTTTTTTAAAGAAAGAAAGAAAGAAAAAGCACCGGTGGTAGTCGAGCGAAGGCAGGCGCAACCACAAAAAATAAGAAATAAAAGTAGAATTTTCTGCGGTGACAGGGTTCACGTCCTGTCGGCTCCGCGGAAAACGAAGAACTGAAGAGACGGAGGTAGATAGGCGGGAAGGCAGCGCAAATGCGTGGATGCACGCTCCCAAAAGCGTTCCTATTGTATGCTGGGGAGCGTTCCCGCGCAGGCTCCGTCGGTACCGACGATACCCATATATGAAGACTCATTCCTGCTTGTTCCTGGAGATTGTAGTCTTCACATATGGGTATCGTCAGTACCAACGGAGCCTGCGCGGGAACGCTACCACAGCACCTGCGCGCTGCCTTCCCGCCTTTCCCAACTGTCCCTCTCCAGTTGAGTTTATAGCTGAGACAAAAGAGAGGGATAGAGAGATAAAACTCCTAGGGGAGGTGGGCGAGTTGTGAAGACTAAATTCCTGCTGTTCCCGGAGATCACCTGTTACAGGTGAGTAACTATGCTATCTCCAGGAACAAGCAGGAATGTAGTCTTCACATATGGAGACTCCCTAGCTGCAGATGCCAGGGAGATGGCCCCAGAAAGTTGTGTGCCCTTGAGAAAGGGCTCCACTTCCCCCCATGGATCTCTGGCATCCTACCAGGGATGGTGGGAAGGAGTTGATTAAGTCTGGAACAGGTGTTGAACAGCCTGATCAAACAAGGAATCCCGGCGGGAGTACTTGTCTAAGCAATAATGGGCTGTGAAGGTATGAACCGAGGCCGAAGTAGCTGCTTGACAGATGTCGTCGATAGACACAGAGGGAAGATGAGCCATTGAGGCTGCCATGGCTCTCAAATTGTGAGCTGTGACATGGCCTTCAAGAGGAAGGTTCTTACTCTCATAGGCAAGAGATATACACTGTGCAATCCAGTTGGAGAGTGTCCTTTTGGAGACTGGAAGTCCCAAATGACTAGGATCAAAAGAAACTAAGAGTTGAGAGGATTTTCTATATTGCTGTGTCCTTTGCAAGTAAAAGGCCAAAGCTCTTTTACAGTCCAAAGTAAGAAGGTTCCTTTCTGCATTTCAGGCGTGAGGCCTTGGAAAGAATACAGGCACTATTCCCTCTAAGCTGTGCGCGTGTGCGCGCGCACACACCTCGCCGAGTGAGCGCACATACTTTACAACAGAGCGCACAAAAATTACGGTTCTGATTCTGACAGAAAACAACACAGACGTCTTAAAATTTAAAAGTTGTGTATTTACGGTTTTCACAAGTTCTACAATATTTTCTAGTGCAATCAATGTGGTGTATATACTGTATTCTGACGTGTAATCAAATTTTAAAGTATATAACTCCGAGTGTCGTTATGTGGCGCACAAAAATTTAACCTTCCTTCAAAAGCTGCACAGCTGATATTTTATGCGCACACAGCCTACAGAAAATTAGAGGGAACATTGAATACAGGAAGGTAAACCGCTTGGTTCAAATGAAAGGGCAAAACCACCTATGGCATAAAGTGTGGATGAGTCCTAAGAATTACCTTATCATGATGGAACCTTGTATAAAGAGGATCAGCCACCAAGGCTTGCAATTCACTGATGCGACGTACTGATGTGATTGCAATGAGAAAGATAACATACCAGGAAAGGAATTTCAAAGAGGTAGTGTCTAATGGCTCAAAGGGTGGTTTCATGACCTGCCCAAGTACCAGATTCAAGTCCCATGCCACCGGTGGTGGCTTAATGGGAGGCTTCGTTAAAAGAAGGCCTCTCATAAATCTCGCTATGAGAGGATGAGAGGAAATAGGTTGTCCATTGAGAGGCTTAAAGGAAGCTGCAATAGCACTCAAATGGACTCTGAGTTAGTCTTAAGACCTGCACTGGACAAATGAAGGAGATACTCCAGAGGTATCGCAAGGGGGTTAAGACCCTTCTGCGAACATCATATGGTAAACCTTTTCCACTTGAAAGCATAAGAGCTTCTTGTGGAAGGTTTTCTGGAAGCATGAAGGATGTCCTTTACCTGCTGGGAAAGGTTAAGACCGTGAAGTTCTAGGTTTTCAGCAGCCAGGCCCTGAGATGCAGAGACTGGGGATTGGGATGCCATAGCATCCCATTCTCTTGAAAAAGGAGATCTGGAGCAGATCCTAACTCCAGAGGCAGAGCCTGAGAGATATGTAGGAGCAGAGGGTACCACATTTGCCGTGGCCAACGTGGAGCTATGAGGATCATATGACCTCTGTCTCTCTGAAGCTTGAATAAGGTTTTGTGAATGGGTGGGAAGGCATACAGGAAGTCCTGACCCCAGTGAAGGAGGAAAGCATCCCTGGCCTGACAACCCCGAGCCAGAATTCTGGAACAGAACCAGGGAAGTTTGGCATTCAGCGGACTTGCAAAGAGATCTATGTCCGGGGTTCCCAAAATTTGAAAATATTTGGCCACCTAGTCTGCATGGAGACCCCATTCGTGTGGAAGCAGAACTCGATTGAGTATATCTGCCCAAGAGTTTTGAATGCCTGGGAGATACAACGCAAGGAGATGAATCTGATGCTCTCTGGCGAAGGCCCATAGTCGCAAAGCTTTGTTGCAGAGCGACAGTGAGCCTGTTCCGCCCTGCTTGTTCACATAGAACATGGCTACTTGATTGTCTGTTTGAAATAGGACTGTCTTGTAGCTGAGCTGGGTGTGAAATACTCTAAGAGCAAGGAAGATTGCTCTGAGCTCCAGGAGACTGATATGGAGATAGGCCTCCTGTGGAGTCCAGGTACCCTGGGTAGAGAGCCTTGCAGGTGGGCTCCCCAACCCACCTGTGAAGCATCTGTTAGAGTGGCTTGGGGTGGGGGTTGCTGAAAAGGAGACCCCACCAAAAGGTTTTTGAGTGACTGCCACCATTGGAGGGACAAAATAAGGCGATCTGAGTTTGCTATTTTGTCTGATAGGCAACCTGACGCCTGAGACCAATGAGTGGATTATGTCCACTGGGCTGCCCTCATATGGAGGCGAGCATAAGGAATCACATGCACGGTGGATGCCATGTGGCCTAGCAACTGTAACATTTCCCGAGCAGTGAGGTAAGGTTTTAGCACTGCTTGGGAAACTAACTGCACAATGCGAAGGCAGCGGGGCTGTGGAAGGTAGGCGCTTGTCTGTCTGGTATCCAGAAGAGCTCCTATAAACTCTAGGGATTGAGTGGGAGCAAGGTTGGACTTTGGGAAGTTTATAACAAGTCCCAAATACTGAAGGATGTGCATTGTGCGAGACAGAGCAACCCTGGCCTCTGGCTCTGAAGGGGCTCGAATGAGCCAGTCGTCTAAGTAAGGGAAGACGAATATTCCCAGGGTGTGGAGAAATGCTGCTACCACAGCCATGCATTTTCTGAACACCCTTGGTGCAGAGGCCAAGCCAAAAGGAAAAACCCTGTATTGGTAGTGCTTCCCTTGAAACAGGAATCAAAGGAACTTTCGGTGAGTTGGATGGATGAGAACATGAGTGTTCGCATCCTTGAGATCTAGAGAACAAAGCCAATCCTGACTCTGAAGGTATGGCAGCAGAGTTCCTAGAGAAATATTTTGAACTTCTCTCTGAACAGGAATTTGTTCAATTCTCTGAGGTCTAGAATGGGTCTGTGTCCTCCTGTTTTCTTTGGAATAAGGAAATAGGGGGAGTAAAACCATGTACCCTGTTGGGGAATGGGTATCTCTTCTATTGCCCCTTGAGCAAGGAGCATAGTGACTTCTTGACCTAACCGGTCGTTGAGAGAGGTCTGAGAGTTGAACTGTCTTACCATTGTAGGAAGGGGGATGCTGAGGAAATGAAGCTTGTACCCCTCTCTTACAATAGACAGAGTCCAATTTTCTGCTGTTATCTGACCCCATCTGGGGGCAAAATGACATAACCTTCCTTAGATGGTGGAGGGTTCTGGGCCGTTCAGGGACAGGAAGGCAAAGTTCTCTAGAAATGAGTCAAAGCCCCTGTGGAGGCTGAGGCTGCTGAGCCGGTTGAGGCTTAGCTGCTTTTGGTTTCCTTTGTTGCCTAGGTTGCTGCTGTCCCTTTTGGGCAGACTGACCTAAACGATGTCCCTGCTGGGTATAGGAGGGATAAAACTTTCTTCTTGCTGAAGAATGGTTTCTTAGAGGATCTTTTCCTCCCAGGATCAGCTGCAGAGTTAGACAATCTATCCAAAGTGATATAGTCAGCATCTATCTCATTAGCTTTTTCCTGCCAATTCTTGCCAAATAGATTCTCTCCTGTGCAAGGTATATTCCTCAGTTTGTCCTGTACCCAGATTTCCAAGTCAGATGCCTGGAGACAGGCAATACTACGTGCACCTATGGCAATAGCAGAGGTTCTGCTTATACATTCAAAGCAGTCAAAGGCTGCACGATTCACAAACTTGGAAACATCCTGAGCATGTTTAACAAGAGCAAGATAATCTTGCCTTTTATCATCAGGAAGGAGGGGGCTCATAAGCTCTAAGTCTCCTGTGACCTCCTTAAGGAACATTCCCATATACAAGATATAGGAACTGATCCTAGCAGAAAGCATGGAAGCCTGGAAGGATCGACGTCCAAAGGCATCAAGAGTCCTACACTCACGTCCAGGAGGATTAGATGCATACCTTTTTGCACTCTTTATCTGTCTCATGGCTGATTCCACCACCATGGAATGGTGTGGTAATTGAGTCTTCTGAAACCCAGAACAAGGAGGAACTCGATACATAGTGACGAGTCTTCGAGAGTGAGGAGATGTGGTCAGAGGCGTTTCCCACATCCTTAAAATAAGATCATACAAGATCTCATGAATAGGTAAGATAGCTGCCTCCTGGGGAGCTTTAGGGTATTGTAGGATTTCTAGTGAAGATGATCTGAAACATTTGCTTCTCACAATCAAAGAACATAGTCTCAAAATGGGCCTGCACCTTAATGTAAAGAAGACAAAGATCATGACAACTGGCATAATCAACAGGTTCATCGTTGAAGGAGAAGAAATTGAAATCGTGAACAACTTTAACCTACTTGGATCAACTATCAATAAAGAAGCAACAAGCAGTCAAGAAATCAGACGACGCATTGCTCTTGGCAGAATGGCTATGAAAGACCTAGATAAGATTCTCAAGAGCAGAGATGTCTCTCTCCATACAAAGATTCGACTTGTTCAAGCCATGGTATTTTCAATAACATCATATGGATGTGAAAGCTGGACAGTGAAAAAGATAGACAGGAAGAAAATTGATGCCTTTGAATTATGGTGCTGGCGGAGAATACTGTGTATACCATGGACTGCCCGAAGAACAAACCAGTCAGTACTAGAGGAGATCAAACCTAAGCTTTCTTTAGAAGCTCAGATGACAAGACTTCGACTTTCATACTTTGGACACATCATGCGAAGAGAGAGATCATTAGAGAGAGGCATCATGCTTGGCAAGATAGAAGGTCAACGCAAAAGAGGAAGGCCAGCAATGAGATGGATCGATACAATAACAGCAGCTATGGGTACCAGTCTGTCAACAATGAGCCACCTGACTGAAGACCGAACACAATTTAGGATAGCTATCCAGAGGGTCGCCATGAGTCGACTCCGACTCGACGGCACTTAACAACAGGATTTCTAATTCCTTTGCCCTAGGCTCTTTTTCAGGAGCCATTGTGATGGAAAGACCTCAGGCCACATCTCAGATTAAATCCTGAAATGACATATCCTCTGATGGAGACATCCTACGCCGAGGAGAAGAGGAATCCTCAGGAAAATGTACTCTGGTATCGGCAGAGCTTTCAGTCTTCAGATTCATCCGAGGATTTGAAGTATCTCCGATCCGGGTGATCGTGCAAGGCACGGTACAGGTACCGATTGAAGTCGGCATCGGAGTGGTCCGGTACCAACTTGTCGATGCCGGATAGACGCACATGACTCTGTCCCAGTAGAATACCTGCCGATGTCGATGCAGTCGGTGCCGGTACTGGTTGAATTGTCTGTAGCGGTTTCAGGGCATCGAGGCCGTCAGAAGAGCCGCCAGACTGCGTTCAATAGCCAAGAACCTCTGGTCTATCAACGCTGCTGATGCTTGGGTATCGGTGCCGGATGAAGCGGCCGGAACCCCAGAGCACAGCACCAGTAGTTCTGCCAAGGTTGAAGCCGCGAGAACATCCTGGAGTCCCGTTAGTGCTTTGGAAGCCAAAGCCTCCCGCCGGGGCAATTTTGCCGGTTTAAGTCCCTCAAGGGCAACGCCAGAGGCATCTCGATGTTTAGAAGGAGATCTACCCTTTGAGGACCGGCTACATTTATGTTTAGTTACCTGAGATCCATGGGAGGAAGATAAAGCCCTGGAAGACGTCGATGCCACGGAGGCTGCATCGGAGGGAAAAAGGGTGCTAAGTTTAGCAGCTCGGTTTTGCCGGCCCCTTTTCAACATCATCCCACAGGCAACACACTCTGAAATAGAGTGGTCAGGACCTAAACATTTGAGGCACCACTCATGGGTGTCGGTGATGGAGATGGTACCGCCACACTTAGAACACTTCAAAAACCCGAAGCGGGTTTTTCCATTTTGAGGGAAAAAATTGGGCATAGTGCCCAAAATGGCACGTGGCACCCGAGAAGAAAATTACTGGAGAAAGACTCCAGAAACGAAGTTGTTTTTTGGGGTTTGGTTTTTTTTTGTTTGTTTTGTTTTTTTTAGGAAAAAGAAAAGAACCACCAGTGGTACCGGTATAGCGTCGAGGCAAGGCAGACGCGACCACAAAAAAGTAGGGAAATTTTCTGCGGTGACAGGATGTGCGACTTGTTGGCTCCGCGGAAAACGAAGAACTGAAGAGGGACAGTTGGGAAAGGCGGGAAGGCAGCACGCAGGCGCTGTGGGATGCTCCCAAAAGCTTTCCTATTGGACACTGGGGAGCCTTCCCGAGCAGGCTCCGTCCTGCTTGTTCCTGGAGATTAATAAATACCATGAAACCATTCGGCAAGTGGGCTGCACCCAAAAGCATGCCTAAAGACAATGTCCTTAGCATCTGTGTTATGGCTGACTGCTCTACTCCATCTTCAGAGGAGTAGAGCAGTTTCACCCCGACTTTGCATGCTCTCTAATTTGTTTTCTTGTATGTGTTTCTATTTGTCTTTTGTTCTACCTCTTTTTGCTAGCAAACCAGATTGTTTCTACCATTTCATTTCTATTTCTCCATATTCTTTTATTCTATTCTATTTATTTATAAAAGAAGTATATATCCTCTTCTTAGAAAAGCCAATCTAGATGGTGAACAAACAATTTAAAACATATCATCAAAGATAAAACCACAAGAATACAACAAATCCCACCCCATTCCTTGCAAAATATCCTAATCCCATCATCCAAAACAGACTAACCAGCATACCACCTTCCTCATCAGAACATGTCTAAGAAAACAACATTTTAGTCCCTTCTTAAAAACTGGTAATGTCAGAGTGTAATGTCTCTGGAAGAGCATTCCAGAGCTCAGAAACCACAATCCTAAAGGCCCTCTATCTCCACTTCTCCAACTTATTTTATTTATTTTATTGTTTTTCTATACCGCGCTATTTATCATCAGCGTGGTTCACAGGCAACAAAAATTGTGCAATGCAGACAGTCTAGCATTGGACTTACATTAAACAGGGAGTTGTGAACAGGTTAACTATATACAAATTAGTATCAAGGTTCTACATGTGATTTGGCATTATTTACAAATTAAACAGTATGACTATGATCTTTTTATCTGGGACATAGTAACATAGTAAATGACGGCAGATAAAGACCAGTATGGTCCACAAACAAGTTCTTCCCTTCAGAACATAAGAAACCTCTTGGTTTATATGTTCTGCTAGAAGAACTTGTTGGTTGTCCCAGATAAAACGTAGTTACTCACCTGTAACAGGTGATCTCCGAGAACAGCAGGAATCAGTCCTCACATATGGGTGACGTCGGCACCAATGGAGCTCAGCGCGAAACACTGTCCAGCATCCAATAGGACTGCTTTTGGGAGCATTCCTCCACACATGCGTTGCTGCCTTCCCTCCTGGTCTCCTCAGTCAGGTGAATAGCGGAGAAATACAAATATTTGCATACCGGGAATGAGAAAAAAAAATGGGACAACTTGATGGGGAGGTAGGCGGGTTGTGAAGACCGATTCCTGCTGTTCTCTAGAGATCATCTGTTACAGATGAGTATCCACGCTATCTCCTAGAATAAGCAGAAAGTCAGTTTCACATATGGGACACCCTAACCCAGGATAACCGAGTGAAAGAAGAATCCCGGCGCAGCTAGAGACTGCAGCAGAGAGACTCAGCCCGTTCAGAGCACTCCTCGCAAGGTAGTCAGATGAGCAGTAGGCAAGTTGTCTAAATTTGAAAAAGGTTATGCAGAACAGCTTGTCTGAATTGAGCATCAGCTCTGAAGTCTTTGTCCAGGCAATAGTGCGCTGCGAAGGTATGCAGAGAAGACCATGTCATCGCTTGGCAGATCTCTGAGATAGGGACAGACTGGAGATTAGCTACAGTAGTAGCCATGGCTCTGACATTATGAGCTGTCACATAGTGTGGAAGAGAGACAGCCCAGCCTGCGAATAAGCGAAGGATATGCAATCTGCTAGCCAGTTTGAAAGTGTTCTTTTGGATACTGGTGTCCCCAAATGACTTTGGTTAAAAGAGACACAGAGGATTGGCGATAGTCCTTAGTACAGTCTAAATAGAACGCCAACGCTCTCTCACAATTTAGGATATGAAGTCTGGCCTCAGCCAGGGAGGTGTGAGGCTTTGGAAAGAATGTTGGTAGCAAGACAGATTGGTTCAAGTGGCATGAGGTGACAATCCTTCGGCAAGAACTTAGGATGTGTGTGAAGGATCACCTTGTCATGGTGAAAAGTGGTATAGGGAGCATAGCTCACCAAAGCTTGCAGTTCACTGATTCTTTGAGCTGAAGTGACTGCTATGAGGAAAAGAAGTTTCTAAGTTATAAACTTTAAAGGAGCTGAAACCATTGAATCAAAGGGACTGCACATGAGTTGTGCAAGAACAACATTTAGATACCATGGTGCGGGAGGTGGACGGAAAGGCAGCTTGGTCAGGAGAAGACCATGCATAAATCTGGCTACTAAAGGGAGGTTCTCTAAAGTATGGTGGGAGGCCACAATGGCAGATAAATGTACCTACACAGAGTTGGTCTTAAGGCCAGAGGATGACAAATGGAGCAGGTATTGGATTAAGTCCAGAATAGGACATGTGAAATGATCTAGTGTTTTATGAGAACACCAGATGGAAAACCTGTGCCATTTAAAAGTATAAGAACATCTGGTTGAATCTTTTCTTGAGAATAGATCTCCAAGAGGACGTATTGCATGTGCTCCTAAGTGTGAGAGGACAAAGTGCTCAGCCTCCATGCCGTCAAGTGGAGCGTCTTGAGACTGGGGTACAGAAGGCCCCCCTATTCCTGAGGTAGTAGGGTTGGTGACTAACCGAGCCTGAGGGGAGGTGCTTGAGCAAGTTGAAGCAGCAGACACCATGGTTGTCTGGGCCAGTAAGGGGCAATGAAAATCATTTGTCCCTGGTAAGCCTGGAGTTTGAAGAGCGTTTTTGCTACGAGTGGAAGGGGAGGGAAAACAAAGGAGATCCTGTCCCCAGTGGATGGGGAACACATCCAACGTCTCCCTGTGAGGGGAAGGAATCCTTGAGCAGAAGTGAGGTAGTTGGGCATTGAGGGGAGAAGCAAAGAGGTCAATTAGTGGCATTCCCCAGAGGTGGAACAAGTGTTGCGTTACTAGAGGTTCCAGCATCTACTCGTGTGGATGGAGGATATGGCTTAGTCTGTTAGCTAAGTGATTCTCTGCTCCTGGAAAATAAACTGCATGAAGGTGAATTCCTTGAGGAATTGCCCATTTCCAAATGTAAATGGCTTTCATACATAGGGCCCGAGAGCCTTGCTTGTTTATAGCAACCTGGATGTCCGTCTGTATGAGAAGAGAGAGTCACCTGAGTTGGGGAGAGAAGACTCTGATGGAATTGAAGACCGACCTGAGCTTGAAGACTGATCTGGAGAAGTGCTTCTGGAGTGGACCAAAGGCTCTGTGTTGTCAGGCTGTTGAGATGGGCTCCTCAGCCTAGTTTTGATGCATCGGTCGTTAGGGTATACTGCAGTGCAGACTTCTGAAAATGTGACCCTACGACCAGGTTCTGTGGTGTGCACCACCACTGAAGGGCTGTTCTCATTTGCGGAGTGATGTTGATGAGGTCGGATAAGTGACCTGTGGACTGCTTCCATTGTTGTAAGAGTCCACTGCCCGATCCTCATGTTGAGACGTGTGTGGGGCTTCCACAGTCCATGTTGTGCCATGTGGCCTAAGAAGCATAGAAATGTTCTGGCCGTAACTGATGATTGTTGCTGGACCTGGGTGGCTAAGGCAATGAGACGGAGGCGCCTGTCCTTTGGCAGAAATGTCCTGCTTCTTACCATGTCTAATCAAGCTCTTATGAATGCGAGGTCCTGAGTTGGTGCGATATGTGATTTTGTATAATTTATCATGAAACCTAACTCCTGGAGGAATTATTTGATTTAGGGCCACGGTAACTGCTGAAGCGGAATCGTCCCTTAGCAGCCAGTCATTTAAGTAGGAAAACAGAAAGGTCCCCAAAGTCTGAAGGTAGGCTGCAACAACAGCCACTTTGTGAAGACTCTAGATGTTGAGGCCGGACCAAATGGGAGGACTCTGTACTGGTAGTGGTTGTTCTGAAAAAGGAACCTGAGAAACGTTCTGTAGTCTGGGTGGATCAGGATGTGTGTATAAGCATCCTTTAAATCCAGAGAGCATAGCCAATCGTTTTGTTGGAGGTATGGTAGAAGAGTGCCTAGAAAAATCATCTTGAATTTCTCCTTGAGAAATTTGTTGAAATTTTGGAAATCTAATATAGACCTGTGATTTCCTGTCTTTTTTGGAATTAGGAAATATTGGGAGTAGAATCTCAGGCCCTGCTGCAATAGGGAAACCTCCTCTATAGCCCCTTGTCTCAGCAGTGAGAGTGCTGAAGCAAGGAGCAGTAAAGGAGATCCCAGGAGGGTTGTCTCACAACGTGATTGGGAGGAAGATCCTGGAATTTCAGCTGTAGGCCCTGACTGACTAGATGTAAAGTCCAGGGCTCGGAAGTGATGTTGATCTGTGTGCAAAATGCACTAGTCTTCCTAGGATCATAGGAAGAAGAGGGAAGATTATGGGAGAATTGGCCATGCTCTTTTTGAAGCAGTCAAAAACTCCAAGGTGGTTGAGTAGTAGCTGCAGGCTGTGGTTTGGTAACCTAGGGCTTCTTGACCTGTTTCTGGCCCTGCTGTCTCTGTTGCTTTTGTGGGGCAGAGTAGCCAGAATAGGAATGATATGGAGAATAAAACCTTTTCTTCTTAGGGAAGAAAGACTTAAGACGACGACCACCACTAAGAAACCTGCTGTCTTCCTTGAAAGCCTCTTCATGGTGAGGTCTTCCGTTTCTATCTCACCAGCCTTCTCCCCCTACCTCTGACCAAAGAGGTTCTCACCATTACAGGGTATGTTGATTAATTTGTCCTGGACCCGCTGTTCCAGATCAGATGCTTGGAGCTATGCTGTTCTCCTAGCCCCTATGCAGGCTGCAGCAGATCTGCTATTGGCCTCAAATGTATCTAATGCTGCTCTTGTTAAGAACTTATGTATTCTGGGCACGTGTTACTAAGACCTGATGAGCCGCCTGCTTGTCAGGCGGTGGCAGGGTGGTAAACTCTGGGACAAATCTCTCGATACATCCTTTAGAAACATGCCCATATATAGCCTATAGGAGTCTACTCTAGAGACTAGCATGGTAGCTTGGAATGTCTTCCTTCCAAATGCATCCAGGGTCCTGGCCTCTATCCAAGGAAGCAATGAGGAGTGATTTTTCTGGCTTTTTATCCTCCTCATAGCAGACTCCACAACCATGGTATAGTGGGGGAGTTGTGGCTTCTGGAAACCTGGGGAGGGAGGGACCCTATAAAGGGTACTGAGCCTTTTACTCACCACAGGGGTTGACATGGGAGCCTCCCATATCCAAGCCATTAGGTTCTTTAAGATGTTATGCACCGGGAGGGTAGCAGCCTCCTTTGGCACCAATGGGCACTGGAGGATATCGAGCTCTTCAGCTCTTTGCTTCATTTCCATAGCCACTGAAACATCGAGTCAGCCGCCATGTCCTTAATAAAAACCTGAAAGGACATGTCCTCAGGCGGCAAACACTGACATTGATAAGGGGGCGATGGATCAGATGGTACCTCCCTATGGGTATCGGAATCAATGGATTCCACCTTGGAGGCATCTTCAGAATTAGAGTGCAGAAGGAAGTCAAAATAATCCTTATGAGATGTTTGATACCTTGGCTGTTCAGAACTTTGCTGTTTGGATGCAGAGGGTATTGGACACTGGTACCGAGGGCCTTGGTATTGGCTTCTGTGTGTAGCTATGTGATACAGGGAATGTCTGCATAAGAGTGCCGAACTCTGTGGCTGCCATCAGCGGAACCTGTGCCAGTACCAGCTGCAGAAGGAGCACTATGTCAGTCATTGGCATTACTGCTGCTAAGAGATTAGCAGTGCTGCACTGGATGGTGATGACATGGTCATCCAATGACACTACCTGGGGAGGAGTGGTTCCAGACACAGCTGTGTGGGCCACAACTCCCGATGCCTATATCGGGGGCCCCCACAGCGGGCTGGACCTCGGGCATCCCCGAACCCTTGTGTGGCTTTGGAGGGTGACACCTCCCGCTAGGGTTGCTTCAATGGAAGGTCAGCATTGGAATGTGATGAATGACTGTGCCGATGCTCGGTGCTCAAAGCAGACGCTGACCTGGAAGTCAATGACCTTGATGCCGAGGCAGACGTCATCTTTTGGTTACTCCGAGTGATGCTTTTCCTTTGCTGATGGGGACTTAAATGCATGGGAAGACTTTGAAGGAGTCTAAGCCCCAGAGGAGTGCACCGAAGTAGCCGAGTCTAGGAAACAAACAGCTTAGCTTTCTGTTTGTCCCGGTTCTTTCTACCTCTAAAAGTAATGTGGCGACAGGAGGAACAATAATAGACATCAAGGTCTGGGCCTAAACATTTTAGGCACCAAGAATGCTCATCAGTGATAGAAATTGTGCTGGAACACTTGGAGAACATTTTGAAACCACTTCAGGATTTCTCCATATTAGTGAATAATAAATATGGAGGCAAAATCGAACTGGGCAATGGTGTCTGATGAGGCCTCAAAACAAAGTTTGTGGAAAAAAAATAAATAAATAAAATGAAAACTAAAAAGGAGAAACGGAAACGACGGGGAGTAGAGTCGGTCAATGGGAAGGCAACCTAAGCACTTTTGACGGTACTAGTGAAAAACATTTGAAGTCTCTAGCACTGTTCCCTCTAAGCTGTGCGCGTGCACACACCTCGCCGAGCGAGCACACATACTTTACAACAGAGCGCACAAAAATTACAGCTCTGATTCTGATAGAAAACAACACAGACGTCTTAAAATTTAAAAGTTACGATTGTAATTACTAGAAATTTCCCGCTTCATTTAGTAATCGTTTATTTTCATTTAATTTGATTAAAATCAATGTGGTGTACATACTGTATTCTGACGTGTAGTCAAATTTTAAAGTATATAACTCAGAGTGTCATTATGTGGCGCACAAAAATTTAACCTTCCTTCAAAAGCTGCACAGCGCTGATATTTTATGCGCACACAGCCTACAGAAAATTAGAGGGAACATTGGTCTCTAGACGCGGCTGACAGGGACAAGGTTCTGATGGCTCTGTGGAAAAAAAGACTGAGACCAGGAGGGAAGGCAGCCACGCATGCATGGAGGAACGCTCCCAAAAGCATTTCTATTGGATGTTTATTTTATTTTTATTTGTTACATTTCTATACTACCCCTTCCAGAGATCATGGACGGTTTACAAGAAACCAAGAACAAGTTACATAGAACAGAAATAAACTTTTTACATAAAACTTGGTTTGAGGATAGGAACAGTAATTTGGAAATGAACTAGGTAGAGTTTAGCTATATACAGGAAGTCTTTACGTATATGCAGACAGGTTTTTTTCCTTAGAGTCCTTGTCCTAGTTGTGTTAGTTGATGGGCTGTTTTGGTGGTGTGTATATGTTTGGGTGCGAGGTGTTTGTTCCATAGTGCATGGTGAAAGGACAAATTTCACTTACCGTTAATTTCCTTTCCTGGAATACTACTAGACCAGTCCAGACAAACGGGTTATGCACCCCTGCCAGCAGATCTTGGAGAATTCTACCAGAGCTCTGATAGGCTGGAGCCTGGTGATATAATCCTACCCCTAGGGGTCTCCCTCAGTTACGTCCACAAGCTAATGCAACATGAACTGTATCACCACCCCAGAGGGTCCCAAGTGAACTATATACAAGGGAGCCGAAGAACTCCCTAGAGCTGAAAACAGTATCCACCTACGAACCCATGGACTGCACAGGGCGAGGCATACCGGCAAAGAGAAGAACCGCGGTCGGCGGCTGCACCGCACCAGCGGCACTCCAACCAACAGCAGGGCGGGTCCTGGACTGGTCTAGCAGTATTCCAGGAAAGGAAATTAACGGTAAGTGAAATTTCTCCTTCCAGTTCATACTGCTAGACCAGTCCAGACAAACGGGCAGTACCCAAGCTACCTGCTTTCAAGGGGGGGCAAGGCCGCCGACAGCTCAGCAACTCCAAAACAGACTTCCTGACGGGCATGAACGTCCAACCTATAATGACCGACAAAGGTGGACAGCGACGATTAGTCGCCGCCCGGCGAATATCGAGAGGAACTACATGAGACCTCCCGGCCTACAAAGTTGCTTGCGCCCGAGAGGAGTGAGCACGGAGTCCCGGTGGAGCTTGTTCTCCTTGAAGAAGGTACGCCGCCTCAATGGCCTCCCGTAACCCATCCAGAAATGGTAGATTCGGAGGCTGCGGATCCCCGACGAGAACCCGCGAACAAGACAAAAGAGGAACAGTCATATGGAAGGGTCTGGCGACCCCCAGATACCGAAAAAGAACCTTCTTAAGGTCCACCGCCCGCAACGGAGACCGACCACTGTCACACTGCGTCTTTGGAAAAGACAGAAAGGAAAGAGGCTGGTCAACAGCGAACGGCATCAGCACTTTGGGCAACAAAGGAAGGGACAGTTCTCAGAGAAACGCCTTCAGAGGAAAACGAGAAATAGGGATCTAGACACAGAGAGCCTGGAGCTCAGAAACACGGCGTGCCGAAGTTATGGCCACCAAGAAGACTGCCTTCAGAGTCCAATCTAGAAGAGAACAGGTCCTCAGAGGCTCAAAGGGAGGAGCAACGAGGGCACAGAGGACAAGCACGAGAGCCCACGCCGGCACAGGCGAACGCAGAGGAGGCCGGAAGACCCAACTCCGCGGAGAAACCGAGACACGTCCGAATACGAAGCTATCGATCGCCCCGGTATAGGACCCCGAAAACAAGTTAAAGCGACCATTTGTACTCGCAAGGAATTGAATGCTAATCCCTTATCCACTCCGGCCTGTAAAAAGGACAGGATGTCCGGAATACCGCAACGCCAGGGTGTGAGGTTATTTCGCGAACACTAACCATCAAGAGACGCCAAACCCGAGCGTAAGTCAGCGTCGTGGAAGACCGCCGCGCCGTGAGAAGCGCCACGACCACGCTAGGCGAAGAGCCGTAGCGACCAAACCGGCGGCGGTTAATAGCCAGGCCGAAAGCGAGTAAGGAGCCGGGTCTTCCATCTCCACCGGTCCGTGAATCAGAAGGCCGAGAGAAGAAACGCCTCGAGGTGGAGCAGCCACGCCCCAGACAGACGGAAGAGATCCGCATACCATGGTCTGCGAGCCCAATTCGGAGCCAGCAGGAGTACAGGGCCACGACGGTCTCGGAGCCGCTGGAGAACTATGCATATCACGGATCAGGGAGGGAAAACACACAGGAGAAGATGAGCCAGCCACGGTTGAGAGAGAGCATCTATGCCGTGCGCTCCCTCGTCCCTCCAATGGCCGAAGTACAGCGAAGCCTTGGTAGTCTGCGCCGTAGCCATTAGATCCATGGTCGGCAGTGCCCACAGGTGAACAATGGACCGGAACGCATCCGACTGCAGAGCCCAGCCCCCGGGCTCCAGAGAGTGCCGGCTGAGAAAATTGGCTTACACATTGTTCACGCCTGCGATGTGCTGCGCCGATAGCCTGAAGATGTTCCTCCGCCCACGGGAGCAAACACCTCTCCTGTGAGACATCCGGACATTGCGTGCCGCCTAGGCGGCTTAGGTAAGCAACCGTCGTGGCGTCGGACAGGAACCGAACCGCACGCCGCCGCAGAAGAGGCTGAAACTGAAGAAGGGCGAAGCGCACTTTCCGCGTCTCGAGACGATTGATAGACCCTTGGGCTGCGCGAGGTGACCAACTCCCCTGCGCCAAGGCCAAGCCGCAAGGCGCTCCCCAACCGGAGAGGTCGGCGACTGGCGTCACCAAGATCCAGCGCAGAGACTCCAGAGGGACCCCCCGTAGAAGATTGTGTGCCTGAAGCCACCAGCGGAGGCTGCGGTGCACCGGCAGAAGCAAAGGTAACTGGATTAGATAACTGTCCGACACCGGCGACCAACGAGATAGAAGCGCCGTCGGCAAGCAGTGCATGTGCGCTTCCGCCCACGGAACAAGGGCTATCGTTGCTGCCAAGGACCCCAAGAGTTGAAGGTAGCCCCCAAGGCCGAGGTGCCGCTTGATCCAAGCAGCGGCGGAGCTGAAGAGAGATCTTCTGAAAACGTTCCTGAGGTAGAAACACCCGCCCCCGATGAGTGTCGCAACCCAGCCCCTAGAAAATCCAGGACCTGAAGCATCCCAAAATAGACAGAGTAACGGCCCAGTCCTCCTTCCAACGGTGGACCGGGACGAATGGCATCTAAACGCTGGAACCTGGAAATGAAGCAACATCCGCTGCCCATTGCCGCAGGCTGAGCCATCTCCGAGCTACCGACACCGGTGCTAGGAAGCGAGCTGAGCCGCAAGAGATCACAGAATGCCTCTGCCCGGAATGCAGCGATGGATTCAAAATGAACCAACTCGGGAACACCTGGAAGCTGCTGAATCCAGCGAAGGGAGGCCCGAGCTGCTAGACCTCTGCACACCCCTGCAAGAAGGAAATAGCGGGCGAAGGAAAACCCGTCTTCAGCATCCTCCCAACTCTTTAGGTCTTGCTGGTCGCGGAGCGCCACTCCGCCCTCAACCGGAAGTGTGGTATGCCTGATGACCCTGGTCAGAATGCATCAACTGTCGGGTATGTCAGCCAACGGTCCAAGTGAAAGGGAGACCAAGGGTATAACTGACCAATACCGCGTGCCGTACGAATGCCCTGGAAAATGGGATCCGGCTGCAACCGGATTTGAGAATCCGGAGGATCAGGCGTGTCGGCCAGGGGGAGCGACTCCATCACCTGTGTGATTAGAGCCGGCAACTCCTCTTTCCGAAAAAGGCTGAGAACCGTCAGCGAAGAAAACAGACGGAGAATATTCCCCATCTCCGTACTTCAACGAGTCAGGGCTGACCTCCGAAGATTTAAAGTCTTCTTGAATATCCATAGTACCCCGCAAGGCACATGCAACGCTCCAAGGAGGACGTACTGCTCTAAGATCTGAGGACTTATAGGACCACTTGCGAGACCACGCCATATGCTTGCCTGCTACTGGGCAGGTGTAGGAGATATTCCAAAAGACTCCAAAAGTCACAGGCGTCATGCCAGATGGAAGAGTGTGAGGAAGGCACTGTCAGTCAAGGCTGCTGTGGCCTCCAGCGGCTGTGGAAGCGACATGGGAGCTGACTGAATCGTTTCCTGCAGGAAGATCCTGCAGCAGGGGCTCTGAGGAGGGAGGAGATAAGGTGCTGATGAACCCATCTAACAGCGCAGTGGGAATGGGGAAAGAGTCTCCGGGATGCAGCGTGCAGGTGGAACACAAGCAATCTCTTAATTCCCCATTCGGCTGATTACTTATTACATATAATACAGCCAGAGAAACAAGCATTGTAGAGACTTAAACCACCTTTCCTCTTTTTTTCCCTTTTTTTTTTTTTTTTTTTAACATTTAAAACAAAAATCAAGGTAGGCTCAGGGAAACCGAAGACTCTTCAAAGAAAAGGATTTTGAAACTCTCCGTGCCTCCACAGCATGTTTAAATGTGTGGAAACTGCTGTCTAGAGCTGTTCCCTCCAAAAAGAAACACTGAAGAGAAAAACAAAATGGCCGCTGGCACAGAAAAACTGTCAGGTATTCACTGAGCTGAGAAGGGAACTGTCAGTCATTCACTGTGCTGGTACAGAGAAACTTTCAAAGTCAGCGTAAGGCCATTACAGTGACTGAAAGTAGGGAAATTTAGAGTTTGATTCCTCTGCAGCCACTCAGACCTCCATGGTAGGGGCTGAAAGGTGTTTCTGGGGAGGGATGTAGAAGCTCAAACCCAGCCGTACAGAAGATGACAGTGAGTATGTTTAATTAGGTAGAGCCCAAAACAGTCAGGATCCAAAACACTGACTTAAAATTCCAATCAAATGGTATATTGAAAAAGACAGGTACAATATTCCAGTAAGACGTACAAAGTAACCCGGCTGCAGTATGTGGATTAAAAATTTTAAAGTAGGAACTTCAAAACTCAGAGGCAGCCGGTCCAGGAGCAGTAGCTGAGGCAAGTGAGAAAAAAACAGGCTACTCACAGTTTCCTTTCAGGAATTGATACCTGAACTTCCCGGGGATGTCCGTGGCAAAGACTCAGCGCAGCGTAAAGCCAATGGAGAGCTCCACTGAAGCCAGGCTCAGGAGATCCCAAGTTTATCTGGGGAATCAAGACGCTGGGGGAAGAGCACAGTTGATTTCTGAGGTCCCTGTGTGTCTTCTGACAGCTTATGCAGCGTAGACCTGAATAAGGCATAGGGAGAACTAAAAAAAAAAAAAAAACTCTGCCCCGGAGGAACAGGCATTTAACAATATTCCCCATACTATGCAATGCCTCAGCCAGCCTTCTTTGTTGGGCACAGTGGGGGATGGAACCCATGAGCCCTGCACCAGTGGTCAGTGTCTTAGCATTGTACTGTGGCTCTGAATTGCATCCGGTTCTCTAATCATGCCTTCCGTACTTTTTATTCATTATGTTAATACATAGGCAGAGAAAAAAGGAACCCCCACACAACTCATAGCTAGCCAGTGCTGTGGAAAAATTTAAACAGCAATTTTATTTATTTATTTATTTTTTTTTTTGGTGCTAGAAGCCAGCAAAGAGAGAAGGAATCTGGCTTCCCGCCAAAAACCAGGGCTCATTATAAACTTCAAAAAGAGTGAATTAAAACCCCCAAAAGCTAAGGAATTAACTTAAAAAGTCAAATGACAAGGTGGGGGGGTTGCAGGCATGAGAGAAATGCCTAAAATCGCTGAAAAATCAAGAAAAATAAATCCAGTCACCACAGAGATGCAGACAGCAGTGGGAGAAAGACAGGTTTTGTACTCACAGTGCAGAGAATCCACGGACCGCTGCTGAGAGCACTGCCAGCTGCCTCACCACTAAAATCAACCCCAGGGACTGGATTTTAGGAGGCTTATCATCCAGCTAAATAGTCTTCTTGACTAGTGCTGGGAAGTCTGCACATCAGCGAGCTCTACTGTGACCCGCAGGACACAGGAGCTCAGCTGGAAGTCATCCTGGTGCCCAGATAAGTACACTGGCAACTACAGGGTATAATCTCTCCCAGAGAAATCACAAAGAAATAAAGCATCTTAAATTTTTTTGAAGGAGCAAAAAAAAAAGCATCCAGATCTGCTGGAGACAGAGAAAAACTGAGGGAGACCCCTAGGGGTAGGATTATATCACCAGGCTCCAGCCTATCAGAGCTCTGGTAGAATTCTCTGTCTCCAAGATCTGCTGGCAGGGGTGCATAACCCGTTTGTCTGGACTGGTTTAGCAGTATGAACTGGAAAGGTGGGTTTTGAGCTGCTTTCTAAATTCTTTGAGGTCTTTGCGCAGATGTGAAGTGGGAGGGAGTTCCAGATCCTGGGGGCAGAGTATATGAACGCTCTGGAGCAGGTGGTTTGTTTTGCGGATGGAGGGCGGGATAGTTAAGGAGTGGAGAGCATTTTTCCTATGGGATCTGGTGCTTTCAGGGGTGAAGAGGAGGGTTGAGAGGAAGAATGGGGCAATCTTGTCGATGAGTTTGAAGGTTGTTACGAGACGTTTATACCTTATCCGACTTTCTATTGGGAGCCAGTGTAGGCCATATAGTAGGGGTGCGATATGGTCGGTTAGTTTGGCTTTGCAGGTGACTCTAGCGGTGATGTTTTGCATTCGTTGGAGTATGTGAAGGCTCTTTGCTGGGAGACCCTGCAATAGGCTGTTGCAGTAGTAGAAGTGGGAGGTAATGATGGATTGAATGACTGCTCTGAAGTCGTTATCTTCTAGGATGGGTCTTATATGATGTATGGACTTCAGTTTGTAAAGGATTGTTCTGGCTGTTCGTTTCAGGTGGGGTATCATGCTGAGGGATGTATCCAGGATTATACCAAGGTATTTAACTTCTTGTTTGATGGGAATTGTGGAGTTAAGGATGATGGTTTGGGGTATGGTTGTGTCTTGGCTCCTTGTAATGAGCAGCACTTCGGGTTTTTTGTAATTCAGTTTGAGGTTGTTAGATGTTAGCCAAGAGTCAGCTTCATTAATGCAGCCAATTAGGTTTTTGTAGGTGGGATTGTTTATATCTATTGGGAGTGACAACATGATGTCCTCCGCATATATGTAGTATTGGATGTTGTGTTTTCTGAATGTGTGTGATGGGTTGAAGGTAGAGGTTAAATACGAGGGCAGAGAGGGCGGAACCCTGTGGTATGCCTTGTTCTTGTGGGAAGGTGTTTGGGTTTTTTCGATTATTTTTGCAACAACTGGTATGCTTGCTATAAGCCTGTATGAGTTAGGCTCATTTCTGTTTACATTCTTGTTTTTTAGTACAGGGCAAATTGAGGACGTTTTTAGGTCGGTGGGCATTAATCCTTGGAGTAGGGATTGGTTAATTATTTGAAGGAGATATGGGGCAAGCTCTGTTTTGGTGGTTTTGATCCATGCTACAGGGCATGGATCCAGGGGGGAGGCAATTGAACTGATGTCGGATATTATCTTTAAGAGGTGTCCTTGGTCCAATGTGCAGAATGTGATCCAGGCGTAGGGGTTAGTTGAGGGGTAGGACATGGGGGTAGTGAGGTTGTGTTTTTTGTTTTTTAGTTTGTCAGCAAAATAGTTGGAGAGGGTACAGGGTTCTATACTGGTTATGGCTGAGTCGTTTTGATTATTTTTGGTTAGGGACCGAACAATGGCAAACAGCTCTCTTGGTCGGTTGAGGGCACAATTTATAATTTTGACGTGGTGTTCTTTTTTAGTTCTGTTGATTGCGTCTTTGTAGGTTGCGAGTAAGTTGAGGTAATGGAGTTTATACTGTTGTGTTTGTGATGTGCGCCATTTCTTTTAGAGTTTCCTCAGTTGCCTCTTGAGTTTTAGGAGTTCTGGGGTGTCCCACTTTCTGAGCACTTAGGCGTGTGATTTTTATGGTTGGTGGGGGGGGGGGATGCTGCCTTTTGTATGGTGCTAATTCCAGGTGTTTAGAGAGGCGGTTAGGTCTGTATTGACCTGTGATAGCTGGGGGATGACATTGTGGAGAAAATCATCCTTGTTAAATGGGGTGAAGCGTTTTGTGGGTGACAGTGCTCATTAATGGGATGAGTGGGACGCTGAAGGTTATAAGATGGTCTGACCAGGGGACTGCAGAAATGGATGGGGCTGGGGGGGGGTGGTGCTGTGTGTGTGTTGCGCACTGATGGCCGGGAGGAAGACAAGGTCCATTTTGGGGAGTGTTCTTGCACCAGGCTCTGTCGGTGCCGATGTCACCCATGTGTGAAGATTATCTCCAAAAACAAGCAGGAAGTCAAAGATTATAAGGTTAGAAAAGTGGAGAAAGAATCTTTAGGATTATGGATCCCTTCCCTAGCCCCTTCCTATGTTTTCTTTACTAGCCTGATCATTACTTTTGTACATATAGTGTACATTATAATACTACTTTTTTTTTGTTTACAAATAGTTTTCTGATCCTGTCTTGAATCCAGAGGTTCCCAACTTTGACTGTGCGGACTACTTATTAACCTTCAAAATGTTCAGGGCCCCCCACAATTCATCCCCACTACTCTTTCTGGATCACCTTCCCTCAGCATCAAGCTCATCTCCACCAGTTCCCTTAATCTCCCCTCCACTTCCTGTCTTCCACCAGTCTATCCCTCACTTCCTCCAGCTAGTTCTCACCAGTCTCAGGGCTGATGCAAGGACACTGCACACCCTAGGCAAACCTTCATACTCAGGCCCCTCCTCCCTCCAAGATTTTGATGATTAAACTCAAAAATCATGATCATTCCAATACCACAACCACCATGTAAATATAAATATTAAAACTTTGCTTTGTATGTATATGTGTGTCCACTCTCCCTATAGATACAAGTGTGTGCTGATGGTTCTATGAGTCTATGTGGCTGTCAGGATCTATTGTTTTGCTTCAGCTGTTGCTGTTCTTTTTCAACCATCAGAAGCAACTGCCTTAGGCACTGCCTAATCTTGCCTAATGGTTGGGGGCCAGCTCTGACCAGTCTATGTCTCTCTTCCCCCAACCAGTTCCCTCTAGTCTCTCCCCCAGGTAAACCTCCCTAGCCTAATTTTCTCTGTGTCCTGCAAAAACCCCTGTAATGGTCTTGCAGACCCCCAGGAATCCACAGCTTAATCAATCATTTAAATGGTATGGGGTGTTAGCTCTGATCAAAGGATATGTTCAGGGGGATATTCGGTAACGGCTGCTAGCCATCGCCACTGAAACTAATACCCGGATATTCAATGCTGGTGACATATCTGACCACTGGGTTAGCCAGAGAAGCAGGAAGCTAACTGGGCAGCGGCAATAATCAGCCGCTACCCATTTTTCTTCTGTGGTGAAAGTTAGGCCACCCTTTCAGGTGCCTAACTTTCGCCGCTTAGCAATAATCGGGCAAAGACTCAATAGTACCGCTGCCTGGTTATCGCTGGGTGCCGCCTCCGCTGCCCCCGGCATACCCAGATTATAGCCACGTTAGTACTGGTGACCGTGATTAATGTGGTCAGCAGGTCTGCTAACCACATTAATCACTTTGAATATCCCCCCCCTTGATTTTTTATGATAAAAATTAGAAGAGAAGCATAGGAAAAATCCAAGATCCGAAAGTCTAAAATATGACAAAAAAAAGAAGAGACATGTAAAAGATTCTTCAATATACTCAACTGCTTTTACCTGACACACCATTAGAGGCAATGATGGTTTCTCCCTGTAGATCTAAATGATTTGTAGAGCAGGAGGAGGGAAGTAGTGGATCAGTATCATGTAGCATAAGCCCCAAAGCACATGGTGGTTGAGAGGATAAAGCATGGGATGTGTATGGCTCTTCCCGAGGCAAAACTGAAGTCTCAGACAGTTGCAAACTTTCACTAGATGCAAATTCCTGGGATAACAATAAAATGCATTTTACTTAAGCTTTTCACTAATTGGTCTTAAATTAATACAATATTCTACATTTTACAGCAAGGCAAACTTCAGTTTTGTAATATCAGAATTACATAGAATGGGCTAGCCCTGCATTTACATGGGAAGTGACCGAGGAGCTTCTTTTGCAACCCGTTTGAAGTAGAAAAAACGATTTGTTTTTGTTTCCAGCGCTTCTATATCGCGGATCTAAAAATCACTTGCTTTCTTACTGGGCTACATATATTTGTTTATTTTGCAGATTTAGAAGACAGCAACAATTCTACAGGATAGAGATAGTTAAACATGATTCATTATTCTTTCCAATCCAACAGAATTTGGAAAGAATTACACAAAAGGGGTCAAGAATGTTGGGGGGGGGGGGGGACACACCATGGTGAAGAGGCATGGGGAAATGGTCAAAGACATATACATGGTCTGCATATGATTAGTACCGCTGAATATCTGTTTTTTGCCACCACTGTAGACCCTGATGCTAATGTTCCAGAGTGGTACCCATCAATAACCGGGCAACGGTGATATTGAGCCACTACCCAGTTACTGAAAAGCGGCAAAGGTCAGAGACAGTAAAGGCTGGCCTAACTTTTGCCACAGAAGCTAACAGGCAACAATTGAAAATCGCCACTATCTGGCCAGCTTCCCGGCAATCTGGCCAACCTGGATATTTGATGTTGGGGCCCAGATATGGCCCTGGTACTGAATATCCAGGTTTAAACTAGCAATGGCTAGCCATGCTAGATCGGCTAGACACAGTCATTGAATATTCACCCCCCTTGAGTTCAAAATGGAGCAGATTGGACTAGGGATTCCAGAGCAATAAGTCCCTTCCTCCCCAAAACAAGAATAGCTCGATGCATTTCTATGGGAGCAGCAATTCCAGATAGTACAGCATAGAAACTTACATACAGTGAAATACAGCAGTAAGGAAATTCTTCCTTTCCAACTTTCTCTCTCTCCTGTTCTCTACTATCCCCACCCCACTGCAATTGTTCCACCACTCCAACAATCCCCCGACCCACTAATTATTCCCACATCCCACCCCTGAAAATAATACAATTGTTCTTCCTCACCCCAATGACACCCCCAAAACTACTCCACACTCTACTATACTATCCCAGCTCCAAAAACAGAACTTGTCTCCCACTTCCTATGAACAAAGCCAGCCCCTCCCCTCTAAGTCAAAGGCACACACATGCAATAAGGGGGCTGTACACAACAGTGGACAAGAAGTTGGTGTGTACAGACCAAGAGAGACCTCAGACTGATAGTGTCTGAGCATTTCAAGGTGGTGAAGCAGTGTGACAAGGTGGTGGCCAAAACCAGAAGGATGCTGGGTTGCATACAGAGAGGAATAACCAGAAGGAAGGAGCTATCAGTGCCTCTATACAAGTCGTTGGTGAAGTCTCACTTGGAGCATTGTGTTCAGTTTTGGAGTCCATACCTTACAAAGGATATTAAAAAAAATAAAATAAAAAAAAAAAGGACTTGAAATGGTTCAGAGGAAGGTGATCAAAATGATATGGGGTCTAAATCAGAAGGCATATGAGAAAAGACTTTAAGACGGAGAGGAGAGGAGAGACGGGGGATACATGATACAGACTTTTAAATACTTAAAGGGCATTAATGAACAAATATATTTCAAAGATGGGGAAGTTGTAGAACTAGAGGACATGAAATGACACTACAAGGAGGTAAACTAAAAAGCAACATCAGGAAATACCTCTTCACAGAAAGAGTGGTGGGTACTTCGAATGTCCTACCGAAGGAGATGGTGGGAGCAACAGTGACTGAATTCAAAAAGGCATAGGACAGACACAGAGGATCACTACATAGCAAGAAGATGGCATCAAAGCAAATGTAAATAACTTCATAGAGATGGGTAACCTTCCCAAAGTGGCAAGTACAACCTTAAGCAAAGGGCAGAGGGGGAGTAACCTGTACAGAGTGGCAAGATGCCCTTACTGGGCTGACTAGATGGACCATGCTGGCCTATATCTGATGCCATTTACTAAGTTTCTACATTATACACACAGGTTGGAAAGAATTCCATGAGCCATTCTCCGCA
Organism: Ichthyophis bannanicus; assembly: GCA_033557465.1. Classification (NCBI taxonomy): domain Eukaryota; kingdom Metazoa; phylum Chordata; class Amphibia; order Gymnophiona; family Ichthyophiidae; genus Ichthyophis; species Ichthyophis bannanicus. The sequence goes on from CM066049.1 coordinate 128,501,203, forward strand.
TCTTTCCTTACTTGTTTAAAGCACAAAAACAAATCTGATAGTCATTCCCACTATAACATGCTTATGAGGCTCCATTCCACAATACAACTTAGGAATGAACATTTAAGATGCACCTATAACATGAATGGCACAATAAATTTATTTTTGCTTTCCAATGTAAAAAAATCCTAATTCTTTATATACTATCTTATAAAAGCCTATTGAGCTCTGAGGTGAAAACATACCATATGCTTTGCAACTTGCTTCAACGGTGTTTCTTGATAACCATGTCCACTGCATAAAAGTATTCTATATAGTAACTATGCTGCGTGGCTTAATGGGAAGTTTGGAAGGTGGCTAGCTGGGAGGGGGGTGACTGACTAGCTTCCTGGAAGGGGGCAGAACGAGATGGGGAGGTGGCTGTGACTTCCTGGGTGGTGAAGGTTAGCTGCAAAAGTGTTCAATTTGGGGGAGGCGGCAGGTGGTAGAATAAGGAAGGGAAACCAATGGAAAACAGAGACATGAGATAAAACCAATAAAAGAGCAAGACTGGATGACAGAGTGAGAAAGCATGCAAATCAAGACTGGTAACAGGAGGGAGAAATGAGAATGAGAGAAACCAGGTAACAATAGGTGGGTGGGGGGAGTAGGGAAAGACTGGGTGGGAAAGGGGGCTGCTGTCCGCCTCTGATTTAAAGGGCCCAATACTCTAAGCTTTCTATTTCCTCAGACATAGAATGAGAAAAACAGCCATAGTAAAACGGGCCGTGGTAGACCTTGCAGAAAATTTCCATTCTCCCACAAGACATAAGGGGGGGGGGGGGGGCACGAAGGGATGGACTTAGAAGGGTCTCAGCCAGTGGTTCTCAAAACCAAAATCGGTCAAGACTTGAAATGCAGAATCCACCTACTATGAAATCCTGTGCTCGGAATATACTTCTTTTCCCTAAATTTAAATCCTTGTGTTCCACTTTCAATATATAAATAGGGCGCTGAATCCCCTGACTGAGGAAAAACTCCTCTCAACTCAAGAAAAATCCCTGCTGACAAAGCTCCCTGCCGCACAACTGTCTGCCTACCACTCAGCCTTTTCTCGGCATTAGCAGTGGTTGGAACCCCCGGAGGAACACAATCTGCCGGCTCCTGTAACAGCACAGCTCCTCACACGCAGTGGGGTTCGGGAGCTGCCAAGGCAACAGATGACAAGATCTCCTCCCCCCAAGTGAGGACCTTACCATCTTGCTTGCTTTACTGCTGCTCCCGGCAGAAGTCTGCCTTAATCAGCTTATGCTCCGGCTCCTTTCTAATTACTCCCAGGCAACAAATACCACCAGGAAGATCCCCAGAAAAGGATTTCTCCTACCCTGAATACCTCTATTAATTATTTCTCTCTCTCTTTCCTTTATGTTTTGTTTTGTTTTTTGTATTAGAACTAAACCTAATTCTCCCTTCAGTGAGTCCCCCTAAGGAGCACGTCTCTCCAGATGCTTGGAGACTGAATACTGGGGGCTGGGAGGTAATACTAGCTGCCCTTGTATGCCAATATCACAGGTTTGTGACATGCTCAGTCTCCAAGTTACTGGTGAGGTATGACGACCCTCAGGTAACGGGACTGGACTGGAGGGACGATAAGGAAAGCAAGTTCCCTTGAAAGGTATAAAAAAGGGCTGTAGACTTCACTTTAAGTAGACATTTAGTGACGTTTTAGATTGAGAATGGACTGGAAGTATACTCGCTCTGTGCTATTTTAACCTTCCTTAATTTTCTTCTGCTGTTTTATTTTTAGTATTTCTTTTCTAAATTTAGAGTATCGTGTTTATTTGATTATTATGAAATGTCTTTTATTGTTCTGATCATTCAAAGACTATATCCTGCTTTGTTGTACCTTCAAAAGGCAGATAATCAAATGCAATAAACAAAGATAATTCCTCATTATTCCAGGGTGCTGAACCAGGGGCACTGAAATGAGTGCCAGTGAGAGTCATGCTAAAAGTGTCCGGTATTGGAAGGACTTGCTTTCATCCTACTGGCCAATTATCTACTCTTCCCTTTGTAGGGAAACCAATAGAAAAAAAATTGCTTAGCAGAGGCTACTGGTTTATAAAGAGAGGAAGGGAACTATCCACCAACTGGAATTAGGATTTCAGAGGGGGCATGAGACAAACATGTCTAGTACCAATAATTAGTGACATTCAACGTCTGACAGGGGGATGATTCTCTCTGGATATTCTGGAACCTGTCAGCAGTTTTTGACAAAATTAATCACGCCCTTCTCATACAGGACAGAAGGGCTCAAGGGATTGTCTTTGGTTGGTTACAATTTTATTAAAGAGAAAAGACTCAAAGTGGGATAGTATCTGGCCAGAACACCTCTGGCCTTTGAGTGCAACCTCTCACAAGGTTCCATCTTATCCTCAACTCTTGTTTAACTTATACTTGAGTCCATTAGCCACTATAATTGGGAGGGGTATGGTGTTCCCTGTCATTTATTCACAGATGATAGCCAGCTAACGATTGTAATTGGGAAGGACCAAGTTCCAGCAACAGCCAAGTTAAACACATTTAGATTAAGTAGTGAGGTAGTTGGAATACAACAGTCTAAAACGGAACCCCAGTAGAACAGAACCACTATGGTAGAGTAGATCCTTATGATAGTTATAGGTTGTTCCTGTCATACAAAGTTGCCAACTGACTTGTTATAAATCTATTTGCTCCTTAGGACTGCTCGAGATCAGGGTTTGATGGAGAAGCCAGTTTTTACACCTGCTACTTTCCTTTCCTTAAATCCTGCTACACTAATCCAGACAAGTGAATTATGCTTCCTAGCCAGCATATGCAAGCAGACTAGGGCAACTTTCAGTGATCTCATTACTTCTATACATGCTGGTGCAGCAAGGAGAGAAATCTTAAAGCAGAAAACAAACTGAAAAATGGGTGTTCTCTGGGGACAGTAGGAAATCAGTCCTCAGAAATGGGTGATGTCATCACAGACAGAAGCCTCAGGAAGCATCCCCCCAGCTTTCAAAGAAAGCCTTTGGGAGATGTCACCACGCATGCGTGGTCCCCTTCCCGCCCAAGGGTGCCATCTTGCTCAGTCAGATGACATAGCTAAAAGATGGCAAAAACACAAGATGGTAAAGGAGCAACTCCAAGGGGAGGAGGGAGGTTTGTGAGGACTGATTCCTACTGTCCCGGAGAACACCTGTTACTATGCTTTCTCTGGGAACAAGCAGGAAGTCAGTCCTCACAAATGGGACTTCCCAGCAATAGGCTACTGAAAGCCATAGCGAAAAAAACAAGGTCTCCAAGGGGAGCCATGAGCTGCAGCAATTGAGTCCATGTCTACAGACTACAGTAGGATCCTTGTGTCCGATGAGAATCAGCACTCCAGTAGCCTGAAAACAGAAGAGTAGGAGGGTAAGAGTTGCCTAAACCCCAAAAAAGATTACGGAGCACAGCCTGGTCGAAGGCACTGTCCCGTTGGGACTTCCTTTCCAGGCAGTAATGTGCGAAGTTATCGAATGAAGACTAGATGGCAGCCTGGCAGATGTCCACCACTGAGACGGAGTGCAGGTTTGCCACTGAGGCTGCTATGACCCCAACACGGTGCACCGTGACATAGCCTTACAGCAGGAGCCCTGCCTGCTCATAGGCGAGGGTGATACAGTCAGCCACCCAGGTAGACAGTGTGTGTTTGGTCACCGCTTCCCCCAGTCTACTGGGGTCGTAGAAGATGAAAAGCTGAGCAGCTTTGCGATGGCCTTGAGTGCACTGGATATAGAAGGACAAAGCCCTCTTACAGTCCAAAGTGTGAAGGACTGTCTCACCCCTACTGGTGTGAGGTCTTGGAAAGGTGGGAAGTACTACTTCCTGGTTGAGATGGAAGGATACCACCACCTTGGGAAGGCATTTAGGGTATGTGTGAAGCCCCACCCTGTTTTGTAGAACCTGGTGTAGGGTGCCTCCGCCACCAGGGCCTGAAGCTTGCTAACTCTGCGAGCAGAGGTGAGTGCGACCAGGAATGCCACCTTCCACAAGAGGAATCGTAGGTGGCAAGTAGCCAGAGACTCAAAAGGCAGGCGAGCGAGCTGCCCCAATACTACATTAAAGGTCCCACTCTCGCCGGAGGGCGAACTGGGGACTTTGAGAGGAGCAGACCCCTTAGAAAGCGGGTCACCAGCGGCTGGACCGAAAGATGTTTGCCATCCACCAGGTGTTGGTTCACTGCCAGGGCACTAAGGTGTACCCTGACGGAGTTAGATTTGAGCCCGGACTGCGAGAGATGGAGAACGTACTGTAACACCAGCCTCATCGGGCAGGAGAATGGATCAGTCCTGTGCTCGGCACACCAAGCTGAGAACCTGTGCCAGTTGAGAGCGCAAGCTTTCCTAATAGAAGCCTTATGAGAGGCCAGCAAGATCTCCTCTACGTCGCCCGGAAGGTTGAAAGGGGCTGAAGTCACCCTCTCAGCAGCCACGCCGTCAGTGACAGGGACCCCAAGTTGGGGTGCAGAAGAGAGCCCCCTTCCTGAGACAGGAGTCCCAGAGAGTTCCCCAATGGGATGGGGGCCTCCACCGATAGTCGGAGTAGCGGGAACCACAGTTGCCGGGGCCACCGAGGAGCTATAGGGGATGAGCAAGGCCTTGTTGGAGGGTTCTGAACAAGGTTTTGGAAATCTGCGGTGTGTGAGGAGGGAAGGTGTACATGATGACCTCCAACCACGAGACGAGGAACGCATCCACCACCACCCTGAAGCAGGGCAACTGGAAGTTGTCCAGGCTGGTGAACAGGTCCATCACGGGTTCCCCCCAGATTCGGAAGAGTCGGTGGGCCACACTGGGGTCCAGCTGCCACTCGTGCGGCTGGAGGACCCTGCTCAATCTATCGGCCAGTAGGTTGTTCTAGCCTGGTAGGTATACTGCCCACAGGAGGATACCCTGGGACTGCATAGGAGCAGAGGAGCACCACCTCCTGGCAGAGGGCATGAGACCCTGTGCCCCCATGTTTGTTCACATAGAACATTGCCACCTGGTTGCCCGTCTCGACCAGCACTGGCTGGTGACGTAGGCGATGGTAAAAAGCTCGAAAGGCCAAGTATATTGCCCGCAGATCCAGGAGTTTGATCTGCTGGGTGCCCTCGTCTGGTGACCAGCTGCCCTGGGTGCAGAGTTCCTCACAGTGGGCTCCCCAGCTGAGCAGGGAGGCATCTGTGGTGAGGACCTTTAAGGAGCTCGGGATCTGAAAAGGCATGCCCCGCCTCAAGATATTTTGGGGGGGGGGGGGGGGAGGGGTGTCTGCCACCAGGTCAGAGAGTCCATCAATTGGCACATCACAGAGACTTTGTCCTGGAGATGCCTCGTGGCCCAAGTCCACTGGTCCCGGAGACACCACTATGCAGCCCTCATGTGGAGGTGGGCGTCTGGGGACAGTGGAAGCAATTTAACATTTCTTATATACTGCCTTTCAAATGTGTCTGAGGAGGTGCAGGAGAAGCCAAATGGGCACAGAGGAACGGTGTTTTATGTCCCGTGCTAGGGTCCTGAGGCTGTCAGCCCAGTCCCCGGGCAGGAAGGCCTTTGACTGGAGGGTGTCCAGTCTTGCACTGATGAACTCCAGACATTGTGTCAGAAGGAGATGAGACTTGGGGTAGTTTATCACAAAGCCCAAGTATTGTAGGACCTGGATGGTGCGGGCAGTCGCCTGTTCCCCCCTCTGAGGCCGTGCCTCCCTTTATGAGCCAGTCATCCACAAAGGGGAACACAAAATCCCCCTGGAGATGGAGGAAGGTGACCACGACCGCCAGGCATTTTATGAAGACTCTTGGGGTGGAGGACAAGCCGAAAGGCAGCACCCTGTACTGATAGTGTCCGCCCCCCACCATGAACCGCAGGTACTGCCTGTGGATGGGGTGAATAAGGATGTGGGTATAGGCATCCTTCAGATCAAAGGAGCATAGCCAATCTCCCTGCTGGAGGTAAGGCAGCAATGTTCGAAGGAAGAGCATCTTGAATTTCTCCCTCACCAAGAACTTGTTGAGGTTGCGCAGGTCAAGGATGGGCCTTAGGCCCACTGTCCTTTTTGGCACAAGGAAGTATCTGGAGTAGAACCCTTTTCCTTGAGATGGTGGGGCACCAGTTCCACCCCTTTGGAGCATCAGCCATTCCAGGATAGGAGGGATAGGCACTGTGAGCGATTCCCTCGGAAGGGCCTCGTACTGGAGGATTTCTAACTGACCCCCCCGAGAGGAGTCCTCCGATTCCGTTGGGGTCTTAGACATGTCCTTGATGAAGTCAAGGAACCCCATATCCTCCAACAGGGACTGCCGCCAGGGCTTTGAAGCGTAAGAGTCCGAGGGGATGTCGCAGTAGCAACAAGTATCAGGCGATTCCTCATCCTCTGTCTCCCACGCAGAGTAGTTCGTAGAGGACTGGAAGGATCCGTGTGCCCAGAGGCCGACCCCGGCTGACGCAGAGCACACTGGCCGGTGATGATCTCTGTCCTGTCGAGCAGGAAGCGGATTGAGACCTCGGCCAAGAATCAACTCAAGGCTGAAGGACCTTGAGAATAAGCTTGGCCTCCAAGGACGTCTTCGATGTCGAGGCGGGACGGGGTGGATGAACTGGTCATACCAGACATCACCACCCACTGCTGGCCCATGAAGGGAGACAAACTGCGCTCCAGGGCCGCTATTCTGGACTCCAGGCCAGATGGCTCTGCAGCCATCGGCGTGGGCACTGAAGGACTCGGGCCCGCCGCCAGTTCCACCGAAGTAGAGTCCTCGACGAGGATGGTGTCTGGCAAACAAGGCTGGTCCGAGGTAGAGTCCTTTCTGGAGTCCTCTGTAGGCTGCTCCCTCTCTGATCCCTCTGCTTGGACTGCGGAACCTGGCCCGGGGTACACCCGGCTGGTCTGATCTGTCCAAGGACGCCACCTTTGAGGCTTTCTTCTGCCTGGATTCCCTTGCGGGAGACCCCTTCTCTGAAGAACTACAACAGGGCTCAGGCTCAGAGAAGACCGCCCGAGACATTGAGGCTTCAGACGAGGCCTTGACCTTCGGAACTGCTGGGGACTCTGGGAAAAACATATCGTGCTGCTACTGGCGGCTCTTGAGGCCTTGCTGGACATCTTTTTTGCAGAGACCGCATGCTGCAGGGTCATGGTCAGGCCCGAGGCAGCGAAGGCAGCAGTCATGCGTGTCAGTCAAAGACATAATTTTTGTGCACCTATCACACTTCTTGAAGCCTCTGGTAGCCATAGGGGAAAAAAAGAACCCCTTCAAAGATGCCTAATTGTTAGAGCACTGGCTTGGGAAACCAGAAACTAGGGTTCGATTCCCACTAGCACTCTTTGTGGCCTTGGGCAAGCCACTTAACCCTCCATTGCCTCAGAAAAATCCAAGTTGTCAATGTCTCTGTTTAATGTACATTACCAAGTTTAAGTTTCAATGTAACCCGCTTTGATTGAAATGATAGAGCAGTATATAAAACCTGTTAAATAAATAAATAAAAATACAAAAGAGGACCTGACTCGATGCCAGGACAGAGAGGTGAGGTGTCAGGTAGGGTACCTAGGGTACCAGTGCAATACTGGAGATGAGTATAAAAAAAAACTCAGGCAGAAAAATCAACTTTTTCTGGGGACTAGCCAGACGGATGTCTGAAGAACTCCATGGAAAAAAGGAGACTGAGCAAGATGGCACTCTTGGGCAGGAAGGGGACTATGCATGCGTGGTCGCATCTCCAAAAGGCTTTCTTTGAAAGCTGGGGGGATGCTTCCGTGAGGTCTCCATCTGTGCCGACGTCATCCATATGTGAGGACTGACTTCCTGCTCGTTCCCGGAGAAATAGAAATTACACTTACCTGATAATTGTCATTCCTTGAGTGACGACAGTTTAGTTCTCCACCTCTGGGTTGTGCACCTCCTCCTGCAGCTTGGAGACTGGGCATGTCAAAGTCATGACATCACTGGATATAGCCTGCTGGTCTCTCCCATCAGCCCCCAGTGTACTATTGACAAAGCAAACTCAAAGGAACAACCAACAAGTAGTTATACTACAACTTTAACCAACCACACAGTCCTCACTCTGCTGGACCTTCTTCACTTTATTATCCTATCTCTTTTTTTTTTTTTTTTACGTTCACGTTTCTCATATTCTATCCCTTTTCCCGTGACACTCCTTCACTTAAACAAGAGAGCAAAGAAAGCAATATATCAGAGAAAAATACTCACTGCGATCCGGAATCTGAAAGGATTTCTCCCCTCCTTGAAATTGATGTTCCACTCCGCCTGAAAATAAACTCTGAAGAAATCACACACACACCCCCCCCCCCCTCGCGGGAATGAGGACTAAACTGTCATCACTCAAGGAACGACAATTACCAGGTAAGTGTAATTTCTATTTCCTTATCGTTCCTCCAGTTTAGTCCTCCACCTCTGGGATGTATCAGAGCAGTAATTATTGGGAGGGACTTTTTCACCCAGATCGCTACTCCACCTAGCCACCACAGATATCGCTCACTGCCTGAACACCCAGGCGGTGAAAGTTACTAAAAGTAAAAGAGACAGATGACCTGGAGACCGATCCACAAAATGCTATTGGCGTACCCAAACTGCATTCTGCTAGGGATGTCACTTGCGCTCCAATAGAGTGAACCCGTTAAGCCCAGAGGCACTGGACAGCCTAGCACCATACAGGCTCACGTCCTCGGCTCTACCATTCCCCTGGCAATGAATGCCTTCTCTGCCGCTTCCTCTTTACGAAAACCTCCGACTAGAGAAAACAGATGGTCGCAACTGCGAAGATTCACAAACTCTAATAGTGCCGTAGCACTCCCTCTATGTACCAGCAGCGCCAACCACAGTCCAAGACACTCCCCTAGCCTAACCTAGAGCTAGAAGAGCAACCGCTTGCCCCTCAAACCATGTTGAGATTCCCCAGCGGAACCAATACGCTACACAACAGCAACAGCCTGGATAGTGCCGTAAAGCATAGTTACTTACCTGTAGCAGGTGATCTCCAGGAACAGCAGGAATTTAGTTTTCACATATGGGTATCGTCGGTACCGATGGAGCCTGCGCGGGAACGCTCCCCAGCATCCAATAGGAAGCTTTTGGGAGCATCCCACAGCGCCTGCGTGCTGCCTTCCTGCCTTTCCTAACTGTCCCTCTACAGTTGAGTTTAAAGCTGAGACAAAAGAGAAAGGGAAAGAGAGAAAGAGATACAACTCCTAGGGAAGGTGGGTGGGTTGTGAAGACTAAATTCCTGCTGTTCCTGGAGATCACCTGTTACAGGTGAGTAACTATGCTATCTCCAGGAACAAGCAGGAATGTAGTCTTCACATATGGGGACTCCCTAGCTGCAGATGCCAGGGAGAGACCCCAGAAGTTGTGTGCCCTTGTGAAAGGGCTCCCAGCCCCCCCCCCCCCCCCCCCCATGGATCTCTGTCATCCTACCAGGGATGGTGGGTAGGAGTTGATTAAGTATGGAACAGGTGTTGAAGAACAGCCTGACCAAACAAGGCAAACCGGCGGGAGTCCTTGTCTAAGCAGTAATGGGCTGTGAATGTATCAACCGAAGCCCAAGTAGCTGCTCGGCAGATGTCGATAGACACAGAATGAAGATGAGCCATAGAGGCTGCCAAGGCTCTCAAATTGTGAGCTGTGACATGGCCTTCCAGAGGAAGGTTTTTACTCTCATAAGCAAAAGATATACACTGTGCAATCCAGTTGGACAGTGTTCTTTTGGAGACTGGAAGTCCCAAATGACTAGGATCAAAAGAAACAAAAAGTTGGGAGGAATTTCTATGTTGCTGTGTCCTTTGCAAGTAAAAAGCCAGAGCCCTTTAACAATCCAAAGTATGACGATTCCTTTCTGCATTTGAGGCATGAGGCCTTGGGAAAAATACAGGAACGTAAACCGCTTGGTTTAAATGAAAAGGTGACACCACTTTTGGCATAAAGTCTGGATGCGTCCTAAGGACTACCTTATACAAGGTTCCATCATAAGGAGGATCAGCCACCAACGCTTGCAATTCACTGATGCGACGTGCTGATGTGATTGCAATAAGAAAGATGACCTTCCAGGAAAGGAATTTGAAAGAGGTAGTAGCTAATGGTTCAAAAGGCGGCTTCATGAGCTGCCCAAGAACCAGATTTAAGTCCCATGCTACCGGTGGTGGCTTAATGGGAGGCTTATTTAAAAGAAGGCCTCTCATAAATCTCGCTATGAGAGGAAATAGGTTGTCCATTTAGAGGCTTGAAAGAAGCTGCAATAGCACTCAAATGAACTCTAACTGAATTGGTCTTAAGCCATGCATTAGACAAATGAAGGAGATACTCCAGTAATGATTCCAGAGGTATCGCAAGAGGGTCAAGACCCTTCTGCGAGCACCATATGGTAAACCTTTTCCACTTGAAAGCATAAGAGCATCTTGTGGAAGGCTTCCTGGAAGCATAAAGGATATCCTTAACTTGCTGAGAAAGATTAAGACCATGAAGTTCTAGACTTTCAGCAACCAGGCCCTGAGATGCAGAGACTGGGGATTGGGATGCCACAGCATCCCGTCCTCCTGAGAAAGGAGATTTGGAGCAGATCCTAACTCCAGAGGCGGAGCTTGAGAGAGATGCAGGAGCAGAGGGTACCACATTTGCCGTGGCCAATGTGGAGCTATGAGAATCATATGACCTCTGTCTCTCTGAAGCTTGAACAGGGTTTTGGGAATTAGGGGAATGGGTGGAAAGGCATACAGGAAGTCCTGGCCCCAATGGATGAGGAAAGCATCCCTGGCCTGAGAACCCTGAGCCGGAATTCTGGAACAGAACTGGGGAAGTTTGGCATTCAGCGGACTTGCAAAGAGGTCTATGTCCGGGGTTCCCCAATTTGGAAAATTTTGGCCACCTGGTCTGCATGGAGAGACCATTCGTGTGGAAATAGAACTCGACTGAGTCTGTCTGCCCAAGAGTTTTGAATGCCTGGAAGATACACCGCAAGGAGATGAATCTGATGCTCTCTGGCAAGGGCCCATAGTCGCAAAGCTTCATTGCATAGCGACAGAGAGCCTGTTCCGCCCTGCTTGTTCACACAGAACATGGCTACTTGATTGTCCGTTTGAACTAGGACTGTCTTGTAGCTGAGTATGGAATACTTGAAGGGCAAGGAAGATTGCTCTGAGTTCCAGGAGATTGATATGTAGATAGGTCTCCTGTGGAGTCCAGGTACCCTGGGTAGAAAGACCTTGCAGGTGGGCTCCCTGTTGTTAGAGTGGCTTGGGGTGGGGGTTGCTGAAAAGGGGACCCCACCAAAATATTTTGGGGTGATTGCCACCCTTGGAGGGACAAAATAAGGTGATCTGAGTTTGCTATTTTTTCTGACAGGCAACCTGATGCCTGAGTCCACTGAGTGGATAAAGCACAGTTACTTACCTGTAACAGGTGATCTCTGGGAACAGCAGGAATTAGTCCTCACATATGGGTACGTCAGTACCGACGGAGCCTGCGCGGGAAAGCTCCCCAGCTTCCCAGAAGGAAGCTTTTGGGGCCTCCCACTGCACATGCGCGCTGCCTTCCCGCCTTCCTGACCAGCTCTCCTCAGTTCGAGTTTATAGCTGAAACAATAGAGAGAGGAAAGGAAGATAGATAGAGGATACAACTCCTAGGGGAGGTGGGTGGGTTGTGAGTACTAATTCCTGCTGTTCCCAGAGATCACCTGTTACAGGTAAGTAACTGTGCTATCTCCAGGAACAAGCAGGAATAAGTCCTCACATATGGGGACTCCCTAGCTAAGATGCCTGGGAGATCCCGTTCCAAGGGTTCGCCATCTTCGTATGGATCTCAGGCATCCATTCTGGGAAGGTGGGCAGGAGTTGTTCAAGTATGGAACAGGTGTTTGAGGACAGCCTGACCAAACAAGGCATCCCGGCGGGAGTCCTTGTCCAAACAGTAATGGGCTGTGAAGGTATGAACCGAGGCCCAGGTGGCAGCTCGACAGATCTGATCAATGGATACAGAGTGAAGATGAGCCATAGAAGTGGCCATGGCTCTCACATTGTGAGTTGTGACATGGCCTTCCAGAGGAATATTTTTACTCTGGTAAGCAAAGGAAATACACTGAGCAATCCAATTGGAAAGTGTACGTTTGGAGACTGGAAGTCCCAAATGAGAAGGATCAAAAGCCACGAAAAGCTGGGAAGACTTTCGATGTGGCTGAGTCCTGTTGAGGTAAAAGGCAAGAGCTCTTTTACAATCGAAAGTATGAAGGTTCCTCTCTGCACTGGATGCATGAGGAGCTGGAAAAAAGACAGGTAGATATACCTCCTGATTAAGATGAAAAGGCGAGACCACTTTGGGCATAAAGTGGGGATTCGTCCTAAGGACCACCTTATCATGATGAAACCTGGTATAAGGTGGATGAGCCACCAAGGCTTGTAGTTCACTGATGCGGCGAGCCGAAGTGACTGCAATAAGGAAAAGGACCTTCCAGGAAAGAAATTTCAAGGAGGTAGAAACCAACGGTTCAAAAGGTGGCTTCATAAGCTGACCCAGAACTAGGTTCAAGTCCCATGCTACCGGAGGAGGTCGGATGGGAGGCTTAGTTAGAGTCAGGCCTCTCATGAACCTTGCAATAAGAGGGTGAGAGGAGACAGGTTGTCCATTTATAGGTTTTAAAGATGCTGCAATAGCACTCAAATGGACTCTTACTGAATTTGTCTTAAGGCCTGCATTAGAAAGATGCAGGAGATAGTCTAGTAGAGAATTCAAAGGAAGTACTAGAGGGTCAAGACCCTGTTGAGCACACCAAATGGAAAAGCGTTTCCATTTGAAAGCATAGGAACGCCTCGTGGAGGGTTTCCTAGAGGCATGAAGGATATCTTTCACTGGTTGAGAAAGATTGAAGTCATGAAGGCTTAGGCCTTCAGTAACCAAGCTCTGAGGTGTACGGACTTGGGGTTTGGGTGCCACAAAGTCCCCTCCTCCTGAGACAGAAGGTCTGGCGCAGCTCCCAGGTCCAGAGGGGGTCCCTGGGAGAGATGCAGAAGTAGAGGGAACCACACTTGGCGTGGCCAGCGTGGAGCTATGAGGATCATCGATCCGTGATCCCTCTGGAGTTTGAACAGAGTCTTGGGAATCAAAGGAATGGGTGGAAAGGCATATAGGAATTCCTGACCCCAATGCAGGAGAAAGGCGTCGTTGGCCTGAGCTCCCTGACACGGAGTCCTGGAACAGAACCGGGGAAGTTTGGCATTCCACGGACTTGCAAAGAGGTCTATGTCCGGGGTTCCCCATTCCTGAAAGATTCTGCCTATCTGGTCCATATGTAGGGACCATTCGTGTGGAAACAGAACTCGACTGAGTCTGTCTGCCCGAGAGTTTTGAACCCCTGGAAGATAGACTGCCAGAAGATGAATTTGATGCTCTCTGGCAAAGGCCCATAATCTGAGAGCTTCGTTGCAAAGCGACAGAGAGCCTGTCCCTCCTTGTTTGTTTACGTAGAACATGGCCAGCTGATTGTCTGTCTGAACTAGGACGGTCAGGTTGACAAGGAGGGTATGGAAGACTTTGAGGGCAAAGAAGATTGCTCGCAGTTCCAGGAGGTTGATGTGAAGGGTGGTCTCCTGTGGAGACCAAGTACCCTGAGTGGAGAGGTGTTGAAGATGGGCTCCCCACCCTGTTTGGGAGGCATCTGTTGTGAGGGTTGCTTGGGGCAACAAAGGTTGGAAGGGGGCCCCCCAACAACAGATTCTTGGTGGACATCCACCATTGGAGGGACCAAAACAGACGTTTTGAAGTGAGTATTTGGTCGGAGAGCGCTCCTGATGCTTGAGTCCACTGGGTGGCCAAGGTCCATTGAGCTGCTCTCATATGAAGACGAGCGTAGGGCACCACGTGTACCGTGGAGGCCATGTGGCCCAGAAGTCGCAGCATTTCTCTGGCTGTCAAGTGACTGCTGGACTGAGCTTGGGAGGCCAAGCACACCAGACGTTGGCCCCGGACTTGAGGTAGGTAGGCCCTTGCAGTGGTGGTGTCCAACTGGGCCCCTATGAATTCCAGAGACTGAGTAGGGGTAAGTTGAGACTTGGGAAGGTTTACCACCAGTCCCAGATACTGCAGAAGGTGCCTTGTGCGGTCCAGGGAAATCTGGGCCTCTGACTGAGATGGAGCTCGGATGAGCCAGTCGTCCAGATATGGGAATACAAAAATTCCCAGACCTCTTAGAAATGCGGCAACAACTGCCATGCATTTGGTGAACACTCTTGGAGCAGAGGCTAGACCGAAGGGAAGTACTCTGTACTGGAAATGTTTTCCCTGAAACAGAAATCTTAGATATTTTCTGTGGGATGGGTGGATGAGTATATGTGTGTACGCATCCTTGAGATCTAGAGAACAAAGCCAATCCTGACTCTGAAGGTATGGAAGGAGAATGCCTAGAGAAAGCATTTTGAATTTCTCCTTGTACAGAAATTTGTTCAATTCTCTCAGATCTAGGATAGGTCTGAATCCCCCTGTCTTCTTTGGTATGAGAAAATAAGGGGAGTAGAATCCTGTCCCTTGTTGAAGAAGAGGAACCTCTTCTATTGCCCCTTGGGCAAGGAGAGAAGAGACTTCCTGATCCAACAGGCCTAGGAGAGATGGGGGAGAATTGAAGTGCCTCACCATGGTATGTGGAGGAAGGTTGGAAAAATGAAGTTTGTAGCCCTCTCTGATGATAGAGAGGGTCCATTGCTCTGATGTAATTTGCCCCCATCTGGGAGCAAAGTGAGCTAACCTTCCGGGAATGGTGAGGGGCTCTGGTTGTTCTAGAGCCAGAAATGTTAAGTTCTCTAGGGGCAAGTCAAAACCCCTGAGGGGGTTGAGCCTGCTGAGGAGTGGCAGACGCTGCAGGCTTTGACCTTGCCTGTTTAGGTTGCTGACGTTTAGCAGCAAAGCGAGGCTGAGAAGATTGTTGGCCAGTATTTGTGGAAAATCTGGCCTTCTTGTAGTAAGGCCTCTTGAAAGACTTTCTTGGCAGGAGTAGAGGTAGACTTAGAAAGTCTATCCAATGTAGCATTTTCTGCGTCCATTTGAGTGGCTTTAATTTGCCAGTCTTTACCAAATAAGTTCTCACCTGTACAGGGCAGATTCCGTAAGCCATCCAGGACCCAGGGTTCTAGGTCAGAGGCCTGGAGCCAAGCAAGTCGTCGGGCTGCAATGGCAATGCCCGAAGCTCTACCGGCACCTTCAAAGGAATCAAAGGCTGCTCTGTTGGAGAACTTAGAAACATCTAGAAGCTGTTTCACCAGAGAAATGAACTCCTCCTTTCTATCCTCAGGGATAAAGGAGGCAAAATGCCGTATCTTTAGGGCAAGTTCCCTGAGAAACATGCCCATATACAGACTGTAAGAATTAATCCTGGCTATAAGCATACTAGCCTGGAAAATTTTCCTGCCAAAAGAGTCTAGGGTCTTACATTCTCGCCCTGGAGGGGTAGAAGAGTGCCTTTTGGTGCTCTTAATCTTTTTCAGCGCAGACTTCACCACAATGGAATGGTGAGGCAGCTGAGTCTTTTGAAATCCAGGAGGAGGGGGGACACGGTATATGGTGTCCAACCTACGAGAGTAAGGAGACAACGTTAGAGGAGCCTCCCATAAGTTCATCAAGTGTTCTTGAAGGATTTCATGGATAGGCAGGGTGACTGCCTCTTTAGGAACCTTAGGGTATCCTAAAATATCCAATTTCTTTGACCTAGGTTCTTTTTCAGAGGATGTGGTAATAGAAAGTCCTTTAGCTAGCTCTATAATGAAGTCTTGAAAGGACAAATCCTCTGGTGGAGACATTCTCCTCTTTGGGGAAGAGGGGTCTTCCTGAAGAACTAGAGACAGCTCATCAGAGTCCTCAGAGGAGTCAAAATCCTCAGAAGAATCAGAGTATTCTCTATTTGCTTCCAACGCACGATACGCATACCGATCGGTATCGACATCGGGCGTACCGGGTATGGGATCGGTATCGGGTGAAAACCCGGATCCGGCATGCGGAACCGATCTGCGTTTGGAAGTGGATGGTCTCGGTTCCGGTATGGGAGACGATACCGGAACCGGAGACGATACCGGAACCGGACCCGGTACCGCTGAACGCGGTACCGAGGGCGTCGCAGCATTAATAAAAGCCAGCATGGCTTGCTGCATAGTCTGAACAGTATTGCTCATAGACGCCACTGCTGCCTGGATGTCGGTACCGGTATGGGCCGGTACCCCAGAGCAGTCCAACAGGTGATCAGTCGAGGCCGTGCCATCGATGTCAACCTGTAACCCCATAGATGGTGCTTTGGAAGTCAGAGCTTCCCGCCGGGGTTGTTTGGCTGGGGCATGGTCCTCAGATTCAAAATTGAGAGCCTCTCGATGCTTTGAAGGAGATTTGCTCTTTGAGGACCTGCCGGAAGAAGGTTTGGTTACCTGAGATCCATCCGGAGAGGAAGACCTGGATGACTGTGATGCTGGATTATCTGAAGCAAACAGCACATGGAATTTGTTGGCCCGGTTCTGCAACCCACGTTTAGACATCTGGGAGTAGGATGGGCAGTCCGGAATGGAGTGATCAGGTCCCAAACATTTAAGACACCATTCATGGGTGTCTGTGACAGAAATAACAGCACTACACTTGGTACACTTCTTAAAACCAGGGGCTGGTTTCTCCATGAGGAGAATTTGTGTAGGCCTGAGGCCTAACCGAAGTCACCAAGTTGTGCAAGATAAAGATTTTTTTTTTTTTTTTTTTTTTTTTAAAAAGAAAAGAGACACCGGCGGTACCGGTTTCGGTATGAGGAAGGCAGGTACGCGGTCTAAAGAAACAAACTAAAACAATAATTTCTTCAGCGGTGACAGGAACACGACCTGCTGGCTCCGCGGAAAAAGAGAAACTGAGGAGAGCTGGTCAGGAAGGCGGGAAGGCAGCACGCATGTGCAGTGGGAAGCCCCAAAAGCTTCCTTCTGGGAAGCTGGGGAGCTTTCCCGCGCAGGCTCCGTCGGTACCGACGTACCCATATGTGAGGACTTATTCCTGCTTGTTCCTGGAGATAGTCCACTGGGCTGCCCTCATATGGAGGCGAGCATAAGGAACCACATGCACGGTGGATGCCATGTGGCCTAGCAACTGTAACATTTCCCGAGCAGTGAGGTGAGGTTTTTAACACTGCTTGGGAGGCTAATTGCACAATGCGAAGGCAGCAGGCCTGTGGAAGGTAGGCCCTTGTCTGTCTGGTATCCAGCAGAGCTCCTATAAACTCCAGGGACTGAGTGGGAGCAAGGATGGATTTTTGGGAAGTTTATGACAAGTCCCAAATACTAAAGGATGCGCATTGTGCAAGAGAGCAACCCTGGCCTCTGGCTCTGAAGGGGCTCAAATGAGCCAGTCGTCCAAGTAAGGGAAGACAAATATTCCTAGGGTGCGAAGAAATGCTGCCACCACAGCCATGCATTTTGTGAACACCCTTGGTGCCAAGGCCAGGCCAAAAGGAAGAACCCTGTATTGGTAGTGCTTCCCTTGAAACAGGAATCAAAGGAACTTTCGTTGAGTTGGATGGATGAGAACATGAGTGTTCGCATCCTTGAGGTCTAAATTTCCTGAGTAATGACCTGTTAGAGATGTAAGTTTTATGCTTTTGAACAAATATTTCCATTAAATAGTATCAGGATAATTGTGGTTACATTAGTCTGTAAAGATTAGTTTTAAAGAAATAGTTTAAAGCCTCTATTCAGGAAGGCAGACGATTTTGAAATACGCCTGTGGGGGGACAGACAAGCAATGACGGTTCTAAATGATAAATGTAGTAAGATATAATTTTGTTAGTGAGATGGGTAGAATATAATAATCTATTGGAATTTTTAAAAAAAATTATTTTTTTTTTTAAAAAAGGGGGGTTTAATAAGCTTTTGGAGACCTACATGTCCACGCATATGTTAGATACAATGTAATGAACCCTGGTGGGTTTGAGCAACCTTTTGAGTTCAGTTTGCAGCTTCAGGAGTTCATATACAGACTTATAAATAAGTTTGTGTACACTTTTATTCATAATACAACTATACAAATTATCCTCTTTATGGGCATTGACATCTCTTTTCATAGTCACATGCTGCTGGCATTTGCCAAATGATACGGTTTGGAAGAAGAAATGTTATTTTCACAGGTAATATTAATATGTGTTTGCGACAATAGCAGGGGTTTCATCCCTGGTTTCACTGATTCCGTTCTTTGGTACAGTTTGTCCACCGTTATGAATTATTGGTTTGTCCTTTTCACACATGGATATACTGATCAGACAATTTGTCTTTTTATCCCATAAAATTTTTTATTTATTTATTTATTTAACAGTATTTCTAAACCGCCTTATCTTAATAATCAAGGTGGTATCACAGCAAGCAATCAGGTAAAGTGTGTGTGTTGTACATGCAGTGAGGATAAAACTTAGTTGTGTGAGGGATGTGTTGGGTGCTTGATTTGTTTGAGCTATATACAGGGTGGGCTATTTACAGTGGTGCTAGAATCATATTTTATATATATTCAGTTGTTTGGGAGGATTGGAGTGCTGTTATCCATTCTCTTAGGTTATGTGATGTGACCATAGTGCTCTATGAACAGCATGGTTTTCAGTTGTTTTCTGAAGTCCCTGAGGTCTGGAGTTGCCCTTAGATCGTCCGGTAGATTGTTCCATATTGTTGGAGCAGCCATGGAGAGAGCTCTGTCTGTTGTGTCCTTGCGTGTGTGCTTATCTGGGTGTGGGAAAGCAGGACATAGCTCGTAACACACGTTTCCCCCCCCCCCCCCTCAACTAGTGCCTCACCGGTTCCTTGTGGCAACCCATTTGATCCAATCCCAACCAAGGTATCACCCCGATTCAAAATTTAAGGTGCCCTTATCTGTGAACCAGAGGAAGGGAAACTGCTGCAGAATAACTCTTCATTACTTAACCTTGACATGGCAATAGCCACACCGTAAGCGAGAACCGCTCCACCGGAGACATCCGAAGAGAACCCTGCATCAACATATCTGTCAACGGCGGAAACCTCCCAGGATTCCTGTCTAACAACCCTACGAAGTCAGTGTACCCTGGACGACTCGGCAAGCCCAAGTTCCCGAACACCTCCCCCCGAAGGGCTTCAATACGCCGAAGCGGACGATTCATGAGTGCCCCCGGAGAAAGGATACAAAGAAGACCGGACGACAGTCCTCGCCATACCAAAGCGTCGAAGCTTTTCAACATCCCTTCGTGTGGTTTGCTGACAAAGCAACCCATTTTTGCAGGCTGAGAAGTCGCTCTGAGGAGCATTATTGACTGTCCCCATTTGCGACCAACCGGTGCGAACACCTCCAGAGCAACTTCCATTGCCCAGTCTCTACACGGCCCCTGCTGAGGAATTTCGCCATCAGCTTGTCCTTTCCCGCAACTGCGTCGCCGAGATCGCTTTAAGTCGAGGCGCTATGCCCGCAAACAGATCCCCCGTCGCAGCCTCCAGGGCCCCATTTCTAGTTCATCACTGCCGGGTGCTGAACGTCATCGCCGCAGAGTTGTTGGACAGTACTCGCCCCGCCCGACCTGTCACCGTATCATCGAATACCTGCAACACCAGTCGTTCCACGCACAGTCCCCGCTGATTGATAGCCCACTGGATCCCTGGCATACTCTGCGAGCCCTGCGCCTTTTTTTTTTTTTGATATACCATCTTCCTACAACTCAAGATGGCCTACAAGGCACATCAGCCAACCGAGTGCCCCATCTGTTGCATATGCAACAACAGTCTTTGAATATGAGCCTGAACTCAGTGCTTACTGCGACACCATTATTGTGGAGCCTATTCGTCGTATTGGGAACTGACAGGTAACTGAGACCCGGATTGGCCACTATTAGGCACAGGACCCAAAGCTCGAGAGAGCCTGCCTGCCCCAGTAGGTCATTACTTGTCTTCTGATGGATGGACCCGCCACAAGGTCTCTCCCTTTGAAGCCACCGGCTGCCCCTAAGCCTAGGACCCTGTGAGTAGCCCACCCGGACCGAAGTTTGTTAAAACAGAAGCAGTAAGGTATCGAGATCTCTTGCAGAGATGGAAGGGCTAGTGGGGGAGTCAGGCTGACCTAGGTCCCAGGGTTTGACTCCCACTTGAGACTTACCACCTCTGGTCCATAAGAACCGGGGTTTTCTGTTGTCCCCCCCCCCCCCCCTCACTGGACCCTCTGGCCTTGAACAAACTACTGAACCCTCTTTGCCTCAGGCACCCAACTCAAATTGTGAGCCTTTCAGGGCCAAGGATATAACTATAAAAACGTAACCTATGCCACCTTAATTAGTACCCAGGGCAGGGAACATAAGACTGTTAAAGAACTCTGGCAATGGATTGACAGTAAGACCGGTGCTGGACTGTGGTCTCTTTTTCCTGTTCACCAAGTCCTTCTGCCAACTTTGTGAAAAGGTGAGGAACAGAATGTCCATAGGACCTGGAACCCTGCATCCTGGACAATCGAGACGTAGAGGGGCTAAGAATTGAGACAAAGCCAAAGGGAAATGAAGCTGGTGCCTGTGACCCTACATTCCCTCAGTCCGGCTCATTCCATACCGGATTCCACGACAGCACCTCCAACCCCGTGTTACATTGGGATAACCACCCACATTATCATATTCAGTATCCCCCATTGCTGACCAACCCTCCTAGCCTGAGAAAGCACAGTTACTTACCTGTAACGGGTGATCTCTGGGAACAGCAGGAATAAGTCTTCACATATGGGGACTCCCCAGCTAGAGATGCCTGGGAGATCACCCAGGTTGTGAGTCCCTGGGAAGGGCTCTACCTCCACACATGAATCTCAGGCATCCAGCCAGGGATGGAGAGTAGGAGTTGGTTAGGTATGGAACAGGTGTTTGAGAACAGCCTGACCAAACAAGGCATCCCGGCGGGAGTCCTTGTCCAAGCAGTAATGGGCTGTGAAGGTATGAACCGAGGCCCAGATGGCCGCTCGACAGATCTGGTCGATGGACACAGAATTTAGATGAGCCATAGAGGCTGCCATGGCCCTCACATTGTGAGCTGTGAAATGGCCCTCCAGAGAAAGGTTCTTACTCTGGTAGGCGAAAGAAATACACTGAGCAATCCAATTGGACAGAGTTCTCTTAGAGACTGGATCAAAAGCAACAAAGAGCTGAGAGGACTTTCTATGTTGCTGTGTCCTTTGTAAGTAAAAAGCAAGAGCTCTTTTACAATCCAGGGTATGAAGATTTCTCTCTGCACTTGAAGCATGAGGTCCTGGAAAAAAGACAGGTAAATAAACCTCCTGGTTCAGATGAAAAGGTGAGACCACTTTAGGCATAAAGTGTGGATTAGTCCTGAGGACTACCTTGTCATGATGGAACCTTGTATAAGGAGGATTAGCCACCAAGGCTTGCAGCTCACTGATGCGGCGAGTTGAAGTGACTGCAATGAGAAAAATAACCTTCCAGGAAAGAAATTTCAAGGAGGTAGTGGCTAAGGGTTCAAAAGGTGGCTGCATAAGCTGGCCAAGAACCAGATTCAAGTCCCATGCCACTGGAGGTGGTCTGATGGGAGGTTTAGTCAAAAGAAGGCCTCTCATGAATCTTGCTATCAGAGGATGAGAGGAAATAGGCTGTCCATTGAGAGGTTTAAGGGATGCTGCAATAGCACTCAAATGGACTCTTACTGAATTTGTTTGAAGGCCTGCATGGGATAAATGCAGCAAATACTCTGGTAAAGAATTCAGAGGTATTGCAAGAGGGTTAAGACCCTTCTCTGCACACCAAATGGTAAACCTTTTCCATTTAAAAGCATAGGAACGTCTAGTGGAAGGCTTTCTGGAAGCATGAAGGATATCCTTCACTTGCTGAGAAAGATGCAAATCTTGAAGGTCTAGGCCTTCAGCAACCAGGCTCTGAGGTGAAGAGACGGGGGATTTGGGTGCCACAACGTTCCCTCCTCCTGGGACAGGAGGTCTGGAGCAGATCCCAAGTCCAGGGAGGGAGCTTGGGAGAGATGCAGAAGTAGAGGGTACCACACTTGGCATGGCCAATGTGGTGCTATGAGGATCATAGACCCCTTGTCTCTCTGAAGTTTGAAGAGTGTCTTGGGAATTAGGGGAATGGGTGGAAAGGCATAGAGGAAGTCTTGCCCCCAATGAAGGAGGAAGGCATCCCTGGCCTGAACTCCCTGACATGGAATCCTGGAACAGAACCGGGGAAGTTTGGCATTCCACGGACTTGCAAAGAGGTCTATGTCTGGGGTTCCCCAAATTCGGAAGATCCTGGCTATCTGGTCCCCATGGAGGGACCATTCGTGTGGAAGCAGAACTTGACTGTCTGCCCAAGAGTTTTGAACCCCTGGAAGATACACTGCCATGAGATGAATTTGATGCTCTCTGGCGAAGGCCCACAATCTCAGAGCTTCGTTGCAAAGCGACAGAGCCAGTCCCGCCCTGCTTATTCACGTAGAACATGGCTACTTGGTTGTCTGTGTGGATGAGGACTGTCTTGTAGCTGAGCAGGGTGTGGAAGACTCAGAGCTAGAAAAATTGCTCTGAGCTCTAAGGTTGATATGTAGAGATGTCTCCTCTAGAGACCAGATGCCTTGAGTGGAGAGATCTTGAAGATGAGCTCCCCAACCTCTTGGAGAGGCATCTGTTGTAAGGGTTGCTTGGGGTAACACCTGTTGAAAGGGGGACCCCAGCAACAGATTTTGAGTGGACTTCCAACCAGTGGAGGGACCTAAAGAGGCGACTGGAGGTTGCTATTTTGTCTGACAGGCAACCTGATGCCTGGGTCCATTGGGTGGACAGAGTCCTTGAAGCAATGGATGAAATGGGATTTAGACAAATAATTAATCACCCTACTCACTGCAAAGGTAACATCCTCGATTTAGTTTTCCTCCCATTACAATATACACGATTACCCCAATATAGCCCACCCACCACAACTCAGGTACCATGGTCTGATCATTTCATGATACACTAATCTACATACACCACACGCTGTAAATACACATTTGTATAAAGTTTGATGTTTTGCTTTAATACCTACAAAGTTTAAATTTATTGTTCAATGTAATTAGTTGATTTCTATTGTTCTATGTAAAATGTATACACATGTGTACAAGACTGTTAATCTGTTATATGTAAACCGCCCTTGATCTCTGGAAGGGGCGGTATAAAAGAAATAGTTAAATAAAATAAATAAATAAATAAATAAATAAATGTGAAGGCGAGCATAAGGAACCACATGCACAGTGGATGCCATGTGGCCTAACAGATGTAACATCTCTCGAGCAGTTAAATGGGATTTTAACTGAATTTGTGAGGCTAACTGCACCAAGCGTAGGCAACGGGCCTGGGGAAGATAGGCCCTTGCAGTTGTGGTATCCAGCAAGGCCCCTATGAACTCTAGAGACTGAGTAGGGGTGAGATGGGATTTTGGAAAGTTTATTACAAGTCCCAGATACTGAAGGATACAGCTTGTGCAGGATAGAGAAGTCTGAGCCTCTGTCTGGGATGGAGCTCGGATGAGCCAGTCGTCCAGATATGGGAATACGAATATCCCTAGAGTGCGTAGAAATGCAGCTACTACTGCCATGCATTTTGTGAACACCCTTGGTGCAGAGGCCAGACCGAAAGGAAGCACTCTGTATTGATAGTGCTTCCCTTGATAAAGGAAGCAAAGGAACCTTCTGTGTGTTGGATGGATGAGGACATGGGTGTACGCATCCTTGAGGTCTAGAGAGCAAAGCCAATCCTGACTCTGAAGGTATGGAAGGAGAGCACCGAGAGAAATCTTGAATTTCTCCTTGCATAGAAACTTGTTTAATTCTCTGAGATCTAATATGGGTCTGTAGTCCCCTGTTTTCTTTGGGATAAGAAAGTAGGGGGAGTAGAACCCTGAGCCCTGTTGAAGAAGGGGTACTTCTTCTATTGCCCCTTGGGCAAGAAGGGTAGTAATCTCCTGACCCAGAAGGTCGAGGAGAGATGTCTGAGAATTGAACTGTCTCACCATGGTGTGAGGAGGAAGGTTTAAGAAATGAAGCTTGTACCCCTCCCTTATGATGGAGAGGGTCCATTGCTCTGCTGTGATTTGTTCCCATCTGGGAGCAAAGTAAGCCAACCTTCCTGGAATGGTAAGAGGCTCTGGATGTTCTAGAGCCAGAAAGGCTAAGCTCTCTAGCTTTAAGTCAAAGGCCCTGAGGAGGCTGAGGCTGTTGGGCCGTAGCAGTCCTAGCAGCCTTAGGCTTGGCCTGTTTCGGTTGTTGCTGTCTCTTTGTAGCAAAACGACCTGCAGTAGATGACTGCTGACCATAAGCAGAATAATAGTTCCCTTTTTTAGGAAAAAATCCCTTTTTGAACAACCTTTTCTTAAAAGGAGCAGAAGTAGACTTTGAAAGTCTATCTAAAGCAGAATTTTCAGCATCCATTTGGGTGGCCTTTGCTTGCCAATCTTTGCCAAAAAGGTTTTCACCTGTACAAGGAAAGTTTCCTAGTCCATCTTGAACCCAAAGTTCCAAATCAGAAGCTTGTAACCAAGCAACTCTGCGTGCACCTATGGCAATGGCCGAGGCTCTGCTGGCACCTTCAAAAGAGTCAAAGAGTCAAAGGCTGCACGGTTGGAAAACTTGGAAATATCCTGGGCATGTTTGAGCAGGTGAGGAACTCTTCCCTTTTATCTTCTGAAATAAAAGGAGATAAAGTTTGCAGGTGATCTGTAACTTCTTTTAGAAACATCCCCATATAGAGACTATAGGAGTTGATTCTGGCAACAAGCAGACTGGCCTGGAAAATTCTCCTGTTAAAGGCATCTAAGGTTCTGCATTCTCTTCCTGGAGAAGAGTGCCTTTTTGCACTCTTTATCTTTTTCATAGCAGACTCCACCACAATGGAGAGGTGAGGAAGCTGAGTCTTATGAAAGCCAGGACAAGGAGGAACACGATACATGGTGTCCAACCTGCGAGAATGAGGGGAAGTAGTAAGAGGTGAGAGGAGTCTCCCATATGCCCAACATGTGATCATAAAGAATCTCATGTATTGGTAAAGTGGCTGCCTCTTTAGGAGCCTTAGGATATTGTAAAATATCTAATTTTTTGGCTCTAGGCTCTGTCTCAGGGGCCACTGAGATGGAAAGTCCCCTGGCCACTTCCCTAATGAAGTCTTGAAAAGACAAGTCTTCTGGAGGAGACATTCTCCTTTTTGGAGAAGAGGGCTCCTGAGGATGAATCACCGATGCTTCGACAGAGACCTCTGATTCATCAGAGTCTTCAGAGGAATCGAAGTATCGCCTGTCTGGATGCTCCTGGAGAGCCCGATAAGCGTACCAGGTGGTATCGACATCGGGAGTGATCGGTACCGGTTCGGTACCGATGGGCATCACAGAACAGTGTACCGCTGCAGTCGACACCGAAGCGGATGTCGATGCAATCGGTACCGGCACCGGAACCGATGTCGGTACCGGTGCCGGAGTCGGTACCGGCAACAGAGTTTGTTGCGGTACCGAAGGCGTCGCAGCTTGTATGAACGCCGTGATGGCACACTGCATGGTCAGGATATTCTGATCCATTGACGCAACCAATGTCTGGATGTCGGTACCAGTGGGAACCACCGGTACCCCAGAACATGGCAACATGTGATCGGTCAAGGCCGAGCCATCGATGTCAACCTGTGACCCCATAGATAAAGCTTTGGAAGCCGGAGCCTCCCGCCGGGGTAATTTTTCCGGTGCGGATTCTTCGAGGGCAAGCCCGGAGGCATCTCGATACTTAGAGGGAGATCTACCCTTCGAGGACCGGCTGGATTTAAGTTTTGTTACCTGAGATCCATGTGAGGAAGCAGCAGCCCTGTAAGACGTCGATGCAACCGAAGCTGCATCCGAGGTAAACAGGGTACTGAGCTTAGCTGCTCGATTCTGTAGACCTCTTTTAGACATCATGGAGCAGGACTCACAATCCACAATGGAGTGGTCAGGACCTAAACGTTTTAGACACCATTCATGGGTGTCAGTGACAGAAATAGTGCCGCTGCACTTCGTGCATTTTTTAAACCCAGAGGCGGGCTTTTCCATGAGGAAACATGTCCTAGGCCTAAGGCCAAAGAAGAAAATACACTGAAGTGAGAAAAAACAGTAGGTTTTGTTTTTTTTTAAATAAAGAAAGAAAAGACCGGCGGTACTGGTCCAGCGTCGAGAAGGCAGACGCGCGACCAAAGAAATAAAATAAAATAAAGAAATTCTTCAGCAGTGACAGGAACACAACCTGCTGGCTCCGCGGAAAAGAAGAACTGGAGAGAGGCGGTTAGGAAAGGCGGGAAGGCAGCTCGCAGGCACTGTGGGATGCTCCCAAAAGCTTTCCTTTTGGACACTGGGGAGCGTTCCCGCGCAGGCTCCGTCGGTACCGACGATACCCATATGTGAAGACTCATTCCTGCTTGTTCCTGGAGATTACAGACTGAGCAAAGGCAACCATCCGCACTCTACCATGAGCGCACACAAAAATCATGTCTAGACCCATCTGAGCACAAAGCAAATGCACATTTACATACCCAGGTGAACCCGCTTCTATCACCCAAAAACCAGGGTAGTGAGCATACTTGAACATAGGTGGAATTTATAGGGCAGAAAAAGTAGACCTCAAGTCAAGAACCTTCCAGTGCCCTGGAGCAATCAGCCCCAGGCAGCGTTACGCAGAAGGACTTCTCTTCCTCCTTCACTGGTCATGCAACAAACTGGTACAGCTGGGCCAGTGGCCCTGCTAAGTGCTTTAAATTCCGCTCTGATTTCACCGGTTCAGACACAGCTAAAAATATCCTGTACCTGCTAGCACCCAAGAGAACCTCTTTATCTGCCGACTAAGTGAAGAGGCAGCCTCTGTACCTGGGATGGATATGTTGAGGGCCGCTAGGAGCCCTAGAGGTACTCCTCCCCCAGCAATCCTGTAAGCAGAGGGATAGGAGTGGGACACCCAGACCTCCATGCAACCGGAGGTCCTCAACGATGCTGCCTATGCGAATCGGAAGATGAGTGGACTTCGTGTTTTACCAACCACCACAGAGAGGGAGCCCTGAACAATATATGCAATTTTGTGATCAGTGCTGCCATCCTGTGGCCGAAAGGGCACTTCAACCCCTGACACGATACAGAAGAGCACAATATTTCACATTTATCGGATAACCAGTAACCCTGAGAGCACAGCAAGCAGCCTAGTGGCCATGCTCTGCTGACTGATCAGCCTGAGGAAGACTGTATACCAGGTCACAGAAGGGCACTCGAGGAACTCACTTTCTTCAGGCGACCAGTGGCCACAATACAGGTCTTTGCGCTAATAAGATCTGTTGTTTTGGGGGTTTTTTTAAGTTTCATAAACCTGCTCCCGTGAAACCACAGGTTTTCGGGCTATACACCTTTCACTATAGAGTATCTTTGCAGACAGCAAACAATAAAAATAAAGCAATAAAAGAAGGCATATAAGATACACATCATTTCATAACAGGCCAGCAAAGTCAGGAAATAAATGGTTAACTAATCTTCTCATTTCCCGCTTTTTTTTTTTTTTTTAACCCCAAAGTACACTGTGAAATCATAACTTCGAAAATATGTCACATGAAAACCAAACCTCAGTATGCCCTCTCCTCAGCCTGAACATTCAGCTGATCGCCGGTGCTGTCCCGAAGCCGCGGAACGCGGGAAAGGCTCCAATCCCATGCTGCCCCATTTCACGCTCAAACGGCCTTCGCTGCTCAAGCCGAACCGGCAGGGCATCACTTCATAGGTCCGGCAGACCTCCTGCTGATTCGACTGCCCCAGCTTCCACAAATGGAGACGGAATCGCCGATCAGTAAGCGCTACGCTGCTCGATACCAGTGTAAGCAGCGTGCGCCAGGGGTACTCTTTCAGCTCATCCCGCTGCCCCAAGCAACTTGGGGCAGCGCGAGCGGCGCTCCTCTTGTCTTCTGTCGGGCTCCCCTCCGTATCGTCCAGGAGGGGAGATCCGACCCACATAAAATCGACGACGTCTGGAGGAAACAACAACAGTAATTGCACGAAGCTGGCTGCCACTAAGGCCGCACCCCCTAATGGTCACAGAAAGTAGGCAGGAAATGCTCATTTTAAACAGGGCACTCTCAAATAAGCTAAGGCAGGGGTGGGCAAGTCCAGTCCTGGAGAGCCGCAGACCAGTCAGGTTTTCATGATGTCCCTAATGAATATTCATGGACCTATTTCCATGCAATGGAAGGCAGTGTATGCAAATAGATCTCATGAATATTCATTAGGGACATCATGAAAACCTGACTGGTCTGCGGCTCTCCAGGACCGGACTTGCCCACCCTGAGCTAAGGTAATCAAACTAACCTAAAAAACCAAGACAGAATAGGTTATTAAAGGAATAAAATATTATTAACATTAAAAAGGTATTAAAAAGTATTAAAGTAAAAGGGATTAGACTAACTTTAAAGCAATTAGCCCAAAGAAAGCCACTTAAAACTAATAATCAATAATTTTCAAGATAAGTTGGGTCAAAATTAAAACCAAGACTAGCTCCTGTCTAGCTGTTCCCTAACTGATTCCCAAGTGAGCCCAGAAGGTGGGCTCACAACGTCCTCCTGCTGCATGGAGACGGGACACACTGGGGGCTGATGGGAGAGACCAGCAGGCTATATTCCAGTGATGTCATGACTTTGACATGCCCAGTCTCCAAGCTGCAGGAGGAGGTGCACAACCCAGAGGTGGATGACTAAACTGGAGGAACGATAAGGAAAAAGCATTAATCAACAATAATTTTGTACAAACCTTTGACTCTCGTATGATACTTGACTCTGCATCAGGCACCGATACTGAAAATTCAGATAAAAGGCAGCAGGGTTCCCAAACCTGTATGAGTAGTTTCCAGGGTGAGTACTAGACTGTTTCTAACTGGATTCAAGGAAAGGAAATTAGGAAGTGCAGAAAATTTCTCCTTCCTTATCTTGCTAAACCAGTACACATGAATGAGATGTACCCAATCAAGACCCAGGGTTGGGGAAGACGATGCTCCAGACAGAACTGCTCTGCCAAAGTTGCCATTTTCTCCACTTCCCACATAGAAACTAGTGCTTCACAAATATGCTCAGAGATGACCAAGTACACACACCTTACAGATGGTCCTCCGGAGACACCAAGATGGAGTCTGTCCAGATGACTTGTGCATAAAAACAAAGTGCCATATTGAGTCAGACCAAAAGGTCTATAAAGCCCAGTGTCCTGTTTCCAATCCAGGTCAAAAGTATCTAACATACCCTAGAAGTAGCCAGTTCTATGCTACTTATCCCCCCAGGAATAAACAATGGTTTGTTTTTTCTCTTGGGCTACTTAACTGCTTATGGACTTTTCCTCTAGGAATTTGTCCAAACCTTTTTTTAAACCCATCTATACTACCTGCTTTTTCTCTGGCAACGAGTTCCAAAGCTTAATTACACATTGAGAGAAAAAAAACATTCCTGTTTTAAATATACTACTTTGTAGCTTTATGCCATATCATACAAGGCCTAGGAGACATGCCCATGAAGCTACAAAGTAGTATATTTAAGAGTAAACAATCTATTTGAATTTACCTGTTCCAATCAACTCAATATTTTATAAACCTATCTTCCTCCCTCGGCCATCTCTTCTCCAAAACTGAAGAGCCCTAAGAAACTCTTTAGCCTATCCTCATAGGAGTCATTTATCATTTTATTAGGTTTTGAATGACCACCTTATGCTAGGCAAACAGAGCAGTTTACAATAAAGTGTTGAAAGTTAGAAAAAATAAAGGAACTCCATAACATGAGAGGAAAGGCGGAGAACAGTATAGCATCAAAGGAAAGAAAAAAAACCAGAGTAGTTAATCCAAGCATACAGGGGAGGGGGGTAGGGAAGACTGCTTTTTTGTAGTGCAGGACTCAGGTGGCATCAAATCCAAATGCTTGGGGGTAAACAGGTGGGTAACAGGTGGGCTTTTAGGAGCTTTTTAAACCTAGGAAAGGATGACTCCAGATGAAGCTGGGCGGGGAGACAGTATCAAAGGGAGGGGGCAACAAAGAAAAGTGAAACAGCATGTGGACTCGTGTTTAGCATGTGAAGGAGAGGGGATGACAAGCGGTTATCAAAGAGGCAGTGAAGGCAACGTTGAGGCATGAATGGGATAATTAGAGAGGAAAGGTACTGTGGTGCATTGCTATGCAAGGCCTTTTGAGTGAGGGTAAGGATCCTCATGTGAATTCTCTGAAAGAAAGGGAGCCAGTGGTGCTGAATGAAGAGGGGTGTAACATGATCGAATTTCCTAGTGTGGGCGAGGGCACAGATGGCAGTATTTTGGATGGATTGAAGGAGTTTTAAGTTGATGTTGAAGACGACCAGTGAAAATGATATTAAAGTAGTCGAGACGTGTGATGGCAGTGCTGAGGATAAAAGTAGTCAAGGCTGTTTTATCAAAAAAAGGATGAACAGCACAAAATTTGCAAAGAGACGAGAAGGCAGAGTGAGTAAGGTTAGAGATGTGTGGAGAAGGACAGTTCCGAATCTATGTGGATACCAAGGTATTTGAATGAAGGAAGTAACGCAATGGAAGTGGAGCCCAGGGAAGGGGCCAGTGCAGGAGAGAACATGGAACCCATGATCTAGGTGGCAGTAGTCTGGGCAGGATTGAGTTTTTGGGCATTCTTGTATAACCAGGTTGAGACAAAATCGAGGACTGTTAATACCGGAGAAGTCAGGGGAAATGCTATCGAGTCGTGCTAGAAGTAGAATGTCGCCCGCATACATGTAGATTACATGTGGGTGGCCAGGAAACTGAGAAAGGTGTTGAACAAAAGGGGGGACAAAGCTGAACCTTGAGACTCCACAGGGAAGTGAATAGGGGGCAGAAAAGGAATTGTGACAGCGGACTTGATAGGTACAACCATGGAGGAAAGAAGAAAACCAAAAGAAAATGTTGCCCTGGAGAGCCACCTTGTGAAGAGGTGCGAGGAGAAGGTTGCGGTCAATGAAGTCAAATACATCAGAAAGATCAAGGGAGACAGCAAGTGCAAAGGAACCTTGATCAAAGATGCTGTATATATCATTGAGGACAGAGCCGAGAATTGTTTGTGCTGTGAGAAGTTCAGAATCCCAACTGTCGAGGATGCAAGGCCAGGGTATGCTCCAGATGGTCGCTAAGGGGGAATGAGCAGTTCAGCAAGCTTAGCAAGAAAGGGGAGATTAGCGATCGGGCAGTAGTGGGAGGGATCACTAGGGTCAAGCGTAGGGCCTTTGATGAGGGGGTAAATGAGAGTTTGCTTCCAAGGGGATGGTATGGTATCAGTGAGAGACTTGAGTTAAGCACGGTACAGATGTAGGGGCTAAAGTCTAAGGAGGGATCATTCAGCCAGTTAGAGGGAATGGGATCCAGGGGACAGCATGAAGTTTTAGTGGAGAAGAGATTTATTTATTTATTTGAACTCATTTTTATACCGCTCCTTCCAGTGATCAGCAGCGGTTTACATTTAACATTTAACTCTGCAAAGTCAGCAGTTACATACAACAGTAATAGGGAACTTTGAACATGGAAATGGTAATATTAAGTTCGATAACAAACTATTTACATAATAGTAGAATACATATGTTATAGCATATATGGTATTATTAACTATATACAAAGGTTTATGATGTGATACAGTAAGATTACATGCATGTGGTATTTACAGTTTAATTCATTGAGGATTTGAATTTTCATATGATAACGGAGGAGTTAAGCTCCATCATATTTGTTTTGTGTATAAGTTTGCTTTATGTTATTTCTGCTTGATTGTAGTATTCTTGAAATAGGTGTGTTTTAAGTTTTTTTCTGAATGATTTGAGGTCTTTGTTAGCTCTTAAAGTGTCAGGGAGTTTGTTCCATTGTGTGAGTGCTAAGTATGCGAATGCTCTATTGCTAGTATTTATTTTTACTTTCCAGAAAGAAAGTGGAATTTGTAGTGTATTTAGATTGTGTGTACGCCTTTTTCGGTCAGGAGGTTGAGTTTTAATGAGTGTGGCAAGGTAAGATGGGGCGATATTGTGTATTAACTTGAATGTTGTAATTATTATTTTGTATTTTATTCATGCTTGTATGGGTAGCCAGTGAAGTTCTCTTAGTATGGGTGTGATGTGATCAGAGAATGGTACACTCATCAAGATTCGAGCCGTGACATTTTGGGCCATCTGGAGTATGTTTGTTGTTTTTTTAGGAAGTCCTTGTAAGATGCCATTACAATAATCCAGATGTGGGGTGATGAGTGTTTGTATTACTGATCTAAAATCTGGTAGATCAATAATGGTGCGTAAGGGCTGTAAGGTTCTTATTTTGTAGAATATTGTTCTGTTTAAAAGTCTTAGGTGGGTTTCCATGTTAAGTGTCATATCAAGGGTGACACCAAGGTATTTTAGTTCTTGTTTAATATTGTAAACTGTGTTATTTAGTGTGATTGTTGAGGGGTGTTTAAATTCTGGGTTTTTAGAGATAAACATTACTTCTGTTTTTTTATGATTAATATTCATGTTGTTATTTTGGAGCCATAGCTCTGCTTCTTTAAGACAAGCTTCTATGTTGCTGTAATCTGGCTTACATATATCCAGTTGAGTATAGAGCATAATGTCGTCCGCATACAGATAGTCGATTTTGTATTTTTGGAATATTGTGCAGATGGGCCTTAGATATAGGTTAAATAGCATGGCAGATAATGCCAAGCCCTGTGGAATACCTTGTGTCTGTGGGAAGGCATTGGATGTGTTTTGTTCAAAGTATACTTGTTGCAACCTATTAGATATATAGGAAGTGAACCATTTTAAGGGAGTTCCTATTATTCCTATTGATTCCACTCTCTTTAGAAGTGTCCTATGATTCACTGAATCAAAAGCTGCTGTTATGTCAATGAATATTCGGACGAACATTTTCTTGCAGTTTTCAATGCCTCTATACAGTTTATCAAATAGTAGGAGTAGAAGTGTTTCTACCCCGTGTGATTGGCAAAAACCATATTGATGAGCATCAAGTGCATTTGTGCTATCTATATGATCTTGTAATTGGTATTGTACGGTTTTTTCGATGATTTTGGCTATGAATGGTATACTTGATATTGGTCTGTAAGCAGATGGGTCTGCTTTGTTTAGAGATTTGTTTTTTAGTATAGGGCGTATAAGGGATCGTTTTAGTTCAGCTGGCATGGATCCTTGTAGTAGAGATTGGTTTACTATGTTTAGTATTATGGGTGCAATTTCTGTTTTTGTAGTCTTAATCCATGCAACCGGACAAGGATCTAGAGGGGAAGTGGTAGTGTTTATGTTTGTAATTGTGTTTAGTAATTGTCTACTATCTATTATGTGAAAGTCTTCCCATAATATTGTGGTATTAATGTTTTGTGTTACCGTTTGAGATATGTTTTCAATTTTAAGGGAAATTATTTCTTCATTAGAGTTTAATTTTTTTTTGTAGTGATCTGCAAGTGTTTGTGCATTTATCGGCTATTTTGTATTGGCGTCTTTTTGGGGTTTTGTAAGGGATTTTACAAGCTCAAATAATTCCCTTGGCCTATTTAAAGCATTGTTTGGTTTTTTTGTGTGGTAGTTCTTTTTTGCTGTGTTATTATTTCTTTGTAGGATTTGAGTAATATCAGGTATTGTTCTTTGATCTCTATTGATTTTCTAGTTCTCCATTTTTTTTCCATTCTTTTGAGATCTTTCTTTGCTTTGGCTATGTCTGCTGTGTACCATGGTTCAGTTTTTATTCTTAGTTTGTTGCTTTCTTTTGGAGAGGTTTTGGGTGATTGTTTAGAAACAGTTTCTATTCCATTGTTCCATTGTTTTATTAAGTCATCCAGATTTGAAGTTTCTGTATTTACATGGGGAAAAAAATCGATTTTATTAGTATTTCTTTGTCTAGGGTTTTAAACATGCTTTTTTGTGCGTTGGTATTAGCTTCTATATTGAGTGGTTGTTTTGGCATATCAAATGTGAATTGTATCAAGTGGTGGTCTGACCAAGGCACCTGCGTTATTTTTGGTGTTGTACTTGTTACTATGTTGTTTGAATGTTTTTTGGGAAGGAATACCATGTCTAGGACATTTCCCTTGTCATGCGTGTTTTGATTATTTGTTGGTATCCCATTTGATCCATGGCTTCGATGAAAGTGGTAGTGTGTGTATTGTTAAGTGATGCAAGGTTTAAGTCCCCTAATATCATCTGGTATGTATTTATTGATGCTTCACATATTGTTTCAAGAGCTGTTGCTAGGGTTTCATGTTTTGCAGAAGGCGGTCTGTAAATGAGGGAAATAGCAAAGGTTTTATTCTCCACCTTGAGTATGTCTATTCCTTCAAATGATTTCTGAGTGTTGTAAGATAGCGTTAGGTTGTCTCTTGCTATTATTAACACTCCCCCTCCTCTTCTATTAGTACGGGGGCAGGTAAATAGATTGTATCCTGGTGCACTTAATAAGTTGAGGAGGGCCGTATCTGTTTCGGATAGCCAAGTTTCTGTGATACATAATATATCTGGCTTTTCATCAGTAATTAGGTCCTGTATAATATGTGTTTTGTTTTTGATGGACCTTGTGTTTATTAGTAGGCATGTTTGGGGCGTTAGTGTGTTAGGTTTATAGAGTGGAGTCATGGGGGTAGTTTTAATTGTAATTAGCCTTGAGCGTGGTTTCATTGTTTTTGGGTTATGTTGGAGTATATTCGATTTGATTTTGTTTGGTGTCAAGATGCTTTGACGAGCTCGGGGTTCAACAGGGAAGAAGCTACACCAAAAGCGTGGACAGTAGTGGAATCCCCTTTATTTATGTGGCATTATATACCGCCCTGTCAATAAATCAAGGCGGTTTACATGGAACAATTAAACCATTACATGTAATAAATAACATTTTACAATCAAGTGATTCCCCGATCCCATGTAACATTTACAGAACAGGTTAACTATGTACACTGCAATTATTATTTACAGTTACACTTGCAGTAATATTTGCAGTAACACTTTTTTTTTTTTTTTTTTTTTTTAGTGAACTTGAGTTTGTATAATGATGTCCAATACGTTGATGGATCTGTAATATTATGGGTTGGGTGTAGTCTAGCTAGTAGGAGGATTCATACTTAGCTTGGAGTCCCTTGTGGTGTTCTTAGTATTGATCAGGTGACCGTCTCTTCGAAGTATTCTTGGAATAACCATGTTTTTAGAAGTTTGCGGAATACTTGGTGGTTTTTTGTGGATCTTATTTTCTCCAGTAGTGAGTTCCATAGTCCTGGTGCATAAAGAGACAAGGATCTGCTGGATGTAGAAGTTACATCTAGTAAATTCTGCCAGGGTGGTCAAGGAGTTTCTGGTATGGGTTCTCCTTTCTTTACTTGCT
This sequence comes from Ichthyophis bannanicus, assembly GCA_033557465.1. Lineage (NCBI taxonomy): Eukaryota > Metazoa > Chordata > Amphibia > Gymnophiona > Ichthyophiidae > Ichthyophis > Ichthyophis bannanicus. The sequence continues at coordinate 128,536,549 of CM066049.1, forward strand.
GGGGTAGTCTTAAGTAGGTAGGAGGTTCAGTCTGCAGGGTCTTTAAGTTGGTATGTAAGATTTTTGTTTTTTGGTTTATTTGTTTTTAAATCGGAAGCAAGTGAAGTTTTTCCAATATTGGGGTGATGGATTCTCTTATTGGGGGTATGTGTGATGGTTCAAGCAGCAGTGCTCTGTGCCAACTAGAGGCGCTGTATTGTTTGCTTTGGGAGGCCGGAAATTATTCCATTACTGAAACTTTATAATTTTGATCGCCCTTCTCTGTACTTTTTCTAAGGAGTAATTAGACCTTACCTGCTAATGGTCTTTCCTTGAGTCTCTCCAGTCCAGTACGTGACGTGTGGGTTGTCACCCTCTTTCAGAAGCTGAGGACTGAGCATGTTAAAACTTCTGAAGTTACAAAAGAAGAGCTCCCCATTGGAGTCCAGGAGATGGTATCCTACTGTTAAAGCACAATTTTCCTAGACATCTCTGCCGCATTTGACTCCGTTAATCACATTCAACTTCTCACTCGTCTCCAGGAGAAGGGCATCTGTGGCCTCGCCTGGGAATGGTGTAGGTCTTATCTATCAGATCGTTGGCAGCATGTCAGAGTTGGTTCCACCACATCCACGCCTTTCCGCCAACACCAAGGTGTTCCGCAGGGCTCCTCCTTGTCTGCGCTGCTGTTCAATGTATACATGCAGCCGATATGCGACATCATTCGCTCCTTCAATATCTCCACTCTAATCTATGCAGACGACGTCCTGCTGTTTACACCATTCAAAATCAAACAACCAGACTTCTCCACCCTTATCAATTGTTTCAACGCCATCACTGACTGGTTACTATCTCAAAATCTCCGCATAAACTTCAAGAAGACGGAAGTTCTCTTCATTTCAAGGAACAAAGATTTCTCACCTCCATCCTCCCTAAAAGTAAGAGATGCGGAACTCCCTAGCAAACCTTCCATTCGCTACTTAGGGATTACTCTTGACCAGCATTTCAACTTTAAGGAGCACATACGAAACACCACCAGAGCTGTTTACAATAAAATTAGAACGCTAAGACACCTCAGGCCCATGTTACCTCATAATGACTTCAGGACCATCTTCCAGGCCCTCATTCTCCCACATTTTGATTACGCAAATGTGGCTCTTTATGGACTCCCCAAGAACACCCTTAATCCGCTACAACTCGCCATGAATGCGGCCGCGCGTGTTCTCTGTGGTTTAACAAGATCAGACCATATTACCCCGATACTCAAGGAACTCCACTGGCTTCCTATTCACTGCAGGTTAACATACAAGATCCTTCTCATCATCTTCAAGATCATCAACAACCTAGCCCCCACAACACTCAGTGACCTTATCACCCTCACCCCGAAAAACAGACTCAGAAGATCAGTAACTGACAATACCTTGATCATCCCCAAAGAATCCATCAAGTGCACACAGACGACCAAGAAAAGAACATTCGCCTTCTATGCCCCAAAATGTTGGAACGAACTTCCACCTGAAATTAGATCCATCAAAGGCCTTATGCAGTTCCGTAAGGCAATTAAACACCACATTTTCCTACTTCACTTTGCTCAAGCATCCACCCCACCTCTACTCGCCCACCTGCCAATGTCTACAAACCGCACCCTGTCACAAGTATCTTGAACCCGCCTTAGACCTCCTGTATATACAATCCAAATCTAATTATATTTTGTACATATGTTTTTAGTTCCCCTGTTGCTCCAAGTTTATGCTCCTGTTACAATGTATGTTCCAAGTTTAAACTCCTGTTACAATGTAAGCACAGAACAGACTTCTGACTGTGCACCCTTGTTGTATGTAAACCGCACTGATAACAAATAGCGCGGTATATAAAAGTTATAAAATAAATAAATAAATAAATAAATAACTGAAGAGAAAAAGAGCAATGAACCAAGAAAAACATCCCCTTTGCATCACTGTCCTTCAAAAAAAATTTTTTTTGTTTTATATTTTTGTAAACTAACTTTTAGGGCCGAAAGGACCCATCCACTTCTCCACAGAAGGGGAAAACTATTTACATTGTGGAACAGAAACAAGCTAACAATGTCCTACTTGTCCCCCACTATTCTTAAGGAAGATCTAACACATTAAGCAGGCAATGCAACACTTAGATCTTTCCCACCCAGCCAAACCAGTTATCCTCTCTACTCAGATAAAAGCAGTAAACACATGGAGGGGTCCTGGACTAAACTGTAGGAACTCAAGGAAAGACCATCAGAAGGTAAGGTCTAATTTTATTTATTTTTATTTATTTACATTCTCTTATATACCGCGCTATTCTGCATCAGTGCGGTTTACATTGAACAAACTGAAATTACATTGAACAGGGCATTATAACTTGGAGATAACTATTTTACAGGGAACATGGGCTATGGAGGGTTAAGTGGCTTGCCCAAGACCACAAGGAGCACCTGTGGGACTAGAAACCCCAGTCCTTCCGGCCCAAGGTTGCTGTCCTCTAGTGGGATTTGAACTCCCGACCTTCCGGCCTGAAGTACCTTGCCCCAACCACTAGGCCACTCCTCCACTCCTAATTACTCCTTCCTAATCGTCCCTTCAGCCCAGTGCAGCACATGAAGGTGTGGGATGTACCAGAGCAGAAACTAGCCGTGGGAGGGACTCACCAGTCTGGCCTGAAGTACCAACGCTCACCTCTTGAATATCCAAGCGATAATGCCTCATAAAACATATGCAGAGAGGACCATGTCGCTGCTCTTCAGATAACTGAGGGCAGAATCAAACTGTATTTTGCCCAGGATGTCACTTGAGCCCTAGTCGAGTGTGTTTTCAGCTCATGCAGCACCATTTGCCCTTTAAGCACGTAGGCCGATGCAATCACCTCTTTACCCAGCATGCAAATACAGGCCTTAGAGGCTGCTCTTCCTTAAGCGGTCCCCCATACAGCACAAAAAAGAGACAGCCTGATTTTCGGAAGGACACTGTCTGCTTCAAATAGTAATTAAGCACTCTGAGCATGCTCAACAAATAGAGCTGCTGTCCTTCCTCTGCATCAACTTGACAGGAAACCCACGGGAGAAATTCCACCTGATTCAAGTGGAAAGGGGACACGACCTTGGGGAGAAATGAAGGAACTGTCCATACCACCACCTTCTCCTTAACAGAAGATCAAATATGGCTCCTTACAGGACAGCACTTGAAGCTCCAACAAATGCCCAGCTGAACAAATCACCACTAAAACCACCACTTTCAGGATAAGGTCCTTTAGAAAAGCCTGGGCCAATGGCTCAAAAGGCTCTTGGAGTTAGCCTGGAAAGAACCAGACAGATCCCAGGGTGGCACACATCTGGCTGCCGCGGTGGTCGCACCAGCTTTACTGCTATAAGGAACTGTGCTACATCCAGATGAGCACTTAGGAAATCATCCTGCATTCTCCACCAGAAACAGGAAATCATCGCTACCTGTAACCGCCAGAAACCCAAGGCCAGCCCTTTTTCTAGTCCCACTTGTAGAAATGCCAGAATATCTGGGACCAACAAAGAGAAAGGATGTACAGCAGCATCCACACACCAACTTTTGAATATGCGCCACACACTCTGATGTATGCCAAGGACGTGGGCTGCTTTCGGGCCCGCAGCAAAGTGAATATTAACATTATGGAATAACCCCTGCGCTTTAAGCGAGCCCTTTCAAGAGCCATGCCGTAAGCAAGAATAGATCAACCTGTAGCAACAGACTCGGTTCCTGAACCAAGAGATTGATCCTGTTCGGCAGTCACCACAGCCTGGCAATCAATAGCTTGATAAGGTTGGCATACCACGGCCTACGGAGCCAATCAAATGCAATGATTATCAATGGATCACAGTGTCTCTACTGTATCAGGCAGCCTATGAGCACCCATGGGGAGAAAACATACAGGCGGCTTTCCATAGGCCACTTCTGTGCTGAGGTGCCGAACCCTTGGGACATGGGCTCCCTGCGCCTGCTGTAAAACCTGCTTGCCTTGGCGTTGGCAAAGGATGCCATCAGATCCATGATGGGCACTCCCCCACTGCTCTATGGCGTCATGAAACACTGCTGCATTCAGTTCCCATTCCGCTGGATCCAAGCTGTGGTGACTGAGAAAATCTGCTTGTATGTTCTTCCTTGCCCGCTATATGAGCTGCTGATAGAGCTGTCAGGTTCTCCTCGGCCCCAAGAGACAGTGGCTTCACCTCTGCTGCTATGGAAGCGCTGCCCGTGATCCCTTGCTGGTTGATGTAAGCTACTGTCATCAACAGACTCTCACTGCCCGGTGAAAGACTCGACTGTGAAAGGACTGCAGCACGAGAAACACTGTCCTCAGTTCGAGCCGGTTGATGGACCATGTGCTCTTCTCCCGAGACCACTGGCCTTGTGCTGTTTGACTCGCAATGCGCTCCCCCATCCTGAGAGGCTGGCATTTGTCGTTACCAGGACCCACTTGGGCAGTTCTAGTGGCATCCCCACCACTAGATGCTTTGGGAGCTGCCTGAGAGGAAAAGCTCCTGAGCTACAGCTGCAGCTTGTACAACCTTTCCAGGGTGAGAAGCATCCTGCCCAAGCGAGTGCTGAAGCAAGCACTCAAATATTCCAAGTCCTGGGAGAGAAACTAGGCTGTTCTTGGGATGGGTGATCACCCATCCCAACGTCTCCCACAGATGCCTTGGACGTCACTATGGAGGTGGCCAAATCAGCCAGTCATCCAGATATGGGTGAACCTGGACTCCATGCTTGCTCAGGAAGATTTCCATCACCACAGGCGATGTGGCCAGGACAAAAAGCAGGACATGAAAATGAAAACCAAGAACGCAGAATCAGAATATGGACGTATGCATTGGAAAAGTCCAAGAAGTTTAGGAACTCCCTTCGCTAGACCAATGTAATGACAGACCTAAGGGCTTCCATGCAGAAGTGGGGCACGCCTAGTCTAGCACCGAGTCTGCAGGTCTAGAATGGGTCAGGACCATCTGCCTTTTTTGGGCACCATAAAGTAAATGGAATATCACTCTTGGTCTTGTTCTGCAAAGGGCATGAGTGCAACAGCCTGCAACTACAGGAGATGTTGAGTTTTAACTGCTACTCTCTTGGTTAAGGAATCGAAAAAAAGAATCCACAAAGGCATCTCAAAAGGCTCTACAAACTCCAGCACATATTCCTTTTCAAGGAACTACCTATCTGACATGATGCAGGGAACTAACAATGAACAGCACCCACACCCAAGGCAGGAACAAAAACAGCAGGTAGGTGGACAAGTAGTCAAGGCTCTTTAGTCACACTGAACTAACCCTAACGCGTTTCAGCTAGGAGGCCTTCAGGAGGTGCAAAACCTCAAACACAAAAACCAATCAAATATAAATATAAAAATTACATAAATGTTAAACTATAAACACACATATTTAATTATTCATTTATGTTCTTATTAAATATCTAAAAGCAAGAAATAAAAACAAATTAAAACCCTTACTATAAAAACAAATAAAAGGCTGACATCGATCAATAATCACCTCTTGTAAAGCAAAGAAAATCTGTAACACAAATAAAAGAAATGCAAGGCTGAAAAACAGCAATAAAGGAGTCAAAATGGCATAGAAGGTACTACTATATGTCAAGGAAGAGGAGGACCAAATAGAAACCTGCAATAGGACCAGTGTAATAGTTTCATATAAACCATGAAGACAAAGTGAGTAAATGGCATATGAAACCATGCAATACCTGATATTCATCAAGAGACACTGTCAAACGCTGGAACAACTGAATGAAAATCACAATATTGCACCTATGGGTAACACATACAGAAGACAGTGAAACAGAATTTCAAAATTAGTGATGAGCCCTATGGCTAATAGCTGATGAAATGTGAGCCGAACAATAAAAGACTTTGGTAAATACTTACATTTTTGGTACCGTAAGTTTTATGGTGCGATGAGTATCTCTTATCCAAAACCAAAAACCTACCTCTCAGTAACTCACCTAAATACAAGTCAACTTTCAATAGATTCTTCCAATTTTACAAAATAAACAACAATATCATTAGGTTACACCCGGACCTCAGGATTTAGACACCCTCCATCTGGCGAATTACATCACCATAGGGAAATGGTGGACACTTACATCATAGGTCCTTAACCTTTACACCTTTAAAGTACTACATCAACAGGAGTCTTTTCCACGTAATAAATTACTAAACTTATCCTACTCCCTAACTACACATAAGGATTCACAAAATCATTCACCATTCATTAATCACAACCACATGACTAAATATACAACCATCCATACAACATAAACACAAACCTCTTAACTATAAAAGTGTCCAATATTATTCTGTATCCACTCCAGAGCAGAAAATCAATAAAAGGCTTCTAACATCTTTGAAAGCACTAGGCTTAATAATGAAATATCTAATTTCAGTATCCACATGAACGCTGGAAAAGAAAATCAAGCACAAATTTAGATTGGTAAACGACAAATCTCAATATGCAGAAAGCAATCAATTACTTATCTGCTAAGGAGCAAAACGCAGACGTCTTTTCACGGCACTGAAAATACAGCTGACTGTCCCAAAGACCACTCGCCGCCACTGCACACTGTTTGTTCGACGAAAGCTTCCGTTTCGCCACAGGCTTCGTCAGGAACCAAAGTTAAACGGAATTCACCATCAACTAATCTTTCATTTTTAGACACATATAGCGTCTCTGCGAGCTACAGCTCATCGGCGTCTGATGTCAGCGGTCTAAGGGAACACGCGCCAATCAGTCCGCTTATATCTACAAACTCTCAACTTTCAACAACTTTATTAAACAAAAAACAAACTATCACCGACATAAGTGAATATTGCCAAGGGAAGGGTAGACAGGAGCTGCACCAGTCAAAAAAGGGGAGATTTCACCATTGATCATTTTAAAAATATCTGTTTCAAAAAAATAAAGCCCACTCGATCTTATCATTTAACCCTTCCGGATCCAATGTATGTAAGGAATAAATCCACTTCTGTTCTTTCTGAAGTAGTTGAAGTCCCCTATCACCTCGACGGATGCTAAAAGGCACGACTTCCAAAACGGTACAGCGAACATCTTCAAAAGTATGAGAAGCACTAATCCAATGCTGCACCAAAGGGGTCTCTAAATGAGCCTTAGTCAAACAATATTTATGTTCAGACAGTCTAGTACGTAGAGGGCGAGTCGTTTTCCCCACATAGGTTTTCAAACATGGGCACCACAAGGCATATATAACAAATGAAGTGTTGCAATTGGTATCTTGACAAAGACGCCGGAACATCAAGGCAGGTGCGAGATGAACCGCTGAGGTCATATATTTACAGAAGGAAATTTGTGCTTGATTTTCTTTTCCAGCGTTCATGTGGATACTGAAATTAGATATTTCATTATTAAGCCTAGTGCTTTCAAAGATGTTAGAAGCCTTTTATTGATTTTCTGCTCTGGAGTGGATACAGAATAATATTGGACACTTTTATAGTTGAGAGGTTTGTGTTTATGTTGTATGGATGGTTGTATATTTAGTCATGTGGTTGTGATTAATGAATGGTGAATGATTTTGTGAATCCTTATGTGTAGTTAGGGAGTAGGATAAGTTTAGTAATTTATTACGTGGAAAAGACTCCTGTTGATGTAGTACTTTAAAGGTGTAAAGGTTAAGGACCTATGATGTAAGTGTCCACCATTTCCCTATGGTGATGTAATTCGCCAGATGGAGGGTGTCTAAATCCTGAGGTCCGGGTGTAACCTAATGATATTGTTGATTATTTTGTAAAATTGGAAGAATCTATTGAAAGTTGACTTGTATTTAGGTGAGTTACTGAGAGGTAGGTTTTTGGTTTTGGATAATAGTTATTCCTCTCAGACGGTTTGTGGTTGTTTGTAGCGATGAGTATCTCGCCATGAGTATCCTAACTATTCAAAATGAAAATGAAAGCACTATACTATCGACCTGTTATGCAGATATGTCCAAAGCCACTATGTCTATGGTGAAGTCCCGTTGAAAGCACCCACCATAAGATTTATATAACCTGCAGTGAAGAATCCCAAAGTACCAACATCTGGTAGTGTAATTCAATATTGATGTAAGCACAAATTCCATATACCTATTATTGAAACATAATCATGACTTTGAGCGCCCAATCTAACTAAAGCTATAGCCAACATTGAAACAGCATCCCACAAAGGCTGGATTAAACTGTTATGCAATAAGGATCCCAAACTGGAGCACCCATATATTAGTGCAAAAATATATACAATATCAATAAATCAACTGATCCAAGGGGTCGAACAACTAGACACCGCACGTACTCACAGTTCTGAAGCTTAGTGGCAAAGTATACCAAATCAAAATGCTAGCAACGTAAGAACTGGCCAGTCAGACCAATCAGCTTTAAAGGAAGATTTCGCACCAAAGGAGACAGGTCATGTTATGTACAAATCTGTAAAGCCCTACTAAATAAATTAAAAAGAAATTGATAATGATCCAATCAACTCTGTACGAACCTGACAAACAGGCACACGAGCTGTCCCCTAAGGAAAACTCAAAACACAGTGTGCATCAATTACACCATTATTCATGTGGCGAGACAAGTCCTTTGATTCCGAGTGGAGGAGTGGCCTAGTGGTTGGGGCAAGGTACTTCAGGCCGGAAGGTCGGGGGTTCAAATCCCACTAGAGGACAGCAACCTTGCGCCGGAAGGACTGGGGTTTCTAGTCCCACAGGTGCTCCTTGTGGTCTTGGGCAAGCCACTTAACCCTCCATAGCCCATGTTCCCTGTAAAATAGTTCTCCAAGTTATAATGCCCTGTTCAGTGTAATTTCAGTTTGTTCAATGTAAACCGCACTGATGCAGAATAGCGCGGTATATAAGAGAATGTAAATAAAAAAAAAAAAAATAAAAAATATAACAAATGACATAATACCAACTGCTTTGCCGTGCAAGAGGACCCTGCAGCAAATTACTATGATACCTTTTAGCGAGTGCCGCTTGGTTGCTGCAATTCCAGTGAGGCATTCCAGCCATGGAAAGCTCCCTAAGTCAGGCTGCGAATCCAAGTACAAATCGCATTCTTCTCCTATAAAGGGTGGCGTTCTAAAAAGGTGTATAGTAGAAGTGTCATAAAACCGAATCAACTAACTAAGCACTAAAGGAGGCAAAGGGGTAAGCCAAAGTGAAATAGAAGTAAATCATGACCACTGAGGGACATCAGAACAAAGGCGAATAAAGGTCAGGAGGCCGGTAGTGGTGATAAGCCCACTGGTCCCCTTGACAAGCATTTCGCTCCTCTCCCCCTTGCGCAGTCTTCCCCAGACGGGGTCTCCCTGAGTTCTGGTGGGAGAACCCCTCCTCCCTTACCGTTACCGCTTCAAGTACAGTGTTTGCCTGATGAGTCTTCAGAAACAGCAAGTATATCTAAAATTAATGTTATTGTTCCTTTGCCAGTACAACTTACTGCCTCTGACAGTTTGTTGGAGTTTGCCTCTAAGTCTTCTGATGCCGAGGTTACCTTAAAAGTCATTTGGGGTGCTTTACAGTCCATAGACAAGAAGATGTCCTTAACGTTAAATGCTTTGTGTGTATTTTCTCAGGAAGCCGCCGTTGCTATTCGGCAGCTCGATGAGAAAGTTACCTCAAGAGATAAAGCTGTAGGGAAGTTGAATTCCCAGGTAAATTTGCTTTCAGCGGCTAGTGCCGCTGCAGTTAAAGATTCATTGATATTGTATTCTAAGTTGGAAGTCCTGGAGAACTCGTCCCGAGCTTGCAATCTTCGTTTCTTAAATTTCCCCCATTCTTCGTTGCTGTCCGCTAGAATCCTCCTTGATAAGTATTTCAAGGAAATATTGAAGTTTTCAGACTCTATAACTATTTCTCATGCTTAATACGTTTAGTACTAGCTAAAAGGTAATAACACCGAAGAGGGAGGTATGGATGAGATTGTTCCCCCTATGACTGACTTGACTGCTTTTCTTGAAGACTCTTCGGATATAATTTCTACTAGGTCCACATTAATGGTCGTATTACCTTCTGTGGATTTTAAGCAGCGCATTTGGCGTGCGTTCTTCAAAATTAAGACGGCCAAATTCTGTGGGCAAAGTATAAATATATTTCCCGATGTTTCTCGTGAGACGCAACTACGCAGACGTCAATTCCTTCAGCTGAAACCTAGGGTTTTAGCGTTGGGAGCAACGTTTTTTCTCCGATTTCCTTGTAAATGTTTGGTAAACTATGAGGGTGACTCTTTTGACTTTGTAGATGACTCACATTTAGAGAAATGTATTGTTGATCGTGTAAGTATAGGGTAAGGAATTGTTTCTGGGTATGTATTGATCCTTCTAACTTGTGGGCTTATGATTGGCCTTGTTTTCTGTAATTATTATTGTGTGTAATATTATCTCTGCCTCTCTCTCTTGATGTGGACTATATCTGTTATAATGTGTTTCTATTGTATTATGTTTTTTTTGTTTTCTCTTTTTTCTACGATTTGCCTTATCTTTCTGTGATATTGTATTTCACTGAAAATCAAATTAAAAAAAAAAAAGTAAAATATATAGAACATAAAAGAAACAGGAGAGGTGACCAAAGTTAAATTTGTGTTGGCCCAGACCCGTGAGGGACCACAAAAGTAAAAACAAGGATAAATAAAACAATCCCATAAAAATCTAAAAAGGAAAAAATAAAAACATCAGATGTGGAGGTAAGAGTGATTAAAGGGTACATCAGATGATTTATTTTTAGTTCCTTGGTTTTTTAAAGACTACGCGGCCCACCATATTATATGAAAGAGGTAAGTGAAGAATAAAAAGAAATGGATTAAATGAGTGATGGATAAATAAATAAATGATATGAATAAATAAACCAAAAAATACATAAATGAATGAATAGAAGGAATAAAGGAATAAATCAAGCCAGGAGGGGGTGGGGGAAGGAGGGAAGGGGCGGGGGGGGGGCGGCTTTGGACATAACCACATGACAGGTTACTAGTCTAGTGCCTTCATTTCCATTTTAAATAATTAGGATACTCATGGCACCATAAAACATCCGGTACCAAAAACGTGAGTGTTTACCATAGTCTTTTGTTGTTTATTTGGCTCATGTTTCATTATCTATTAGCCATAGGGCTCATCACCAATTCTAAAGCTCTGTTTCACTGTCTGCTGCATGTGTTACCCATAGGTGCGATATTGTGATTTTCATTCAATTGTTCCAGCGTTTGAACGTCTCTCTTGCTGAACATCAGGTAATACATGGTTTCACATGCCATTTACTCGCTCTCTTTTCATAGTGTATATGACATTAATACACTGGTTCTATTGCAGGTTTCTATTTTGTCTTTTTCTTCCTTGATATATAGTATCTTCTATGTTATTCTGACTCTTATTTATTGCTGTTTTTCAGCCTTGCATTTCTTGTGTTACAGATTCTGTATGTTTGTTTTACAAGAGGCTATTATTGATCAATGTCAGTCTTATTTATTTGTATTTATAGTAAGGGTTTTAATTTGCTTTTTTATTTTAGTTTTAGATATTTAGTCATTCATTTATGTTCTTATTAAAAATGTATATTTATAGTTTTTAACATTATTTATGTAATTTTTATGTTCATATTTGATTGTTTTTTGTTTTTGAGGTTTTGCTTGAAACGTATGTTCAGTGTGAATAAAGAGCATTGACTACTCGTCCACGTACCTGATGTTTTTAATCCTGTCTTTGGTGTGGATGCAGGTCTATTCAGAGTAAAACAGCCAGAAATGCCCCCAACCACCTGTCCCTAGGAAGGGACTTGTGGATCTTATTGCGAAGCCTTACCAGGTCCTGAAAAGACTCTCTTCAGTCCTGAGATCGCAGAGATCCCCAAAAAGATTGGCTCCTCTTAGATTTAGGGCCCAAAGAAGAAATAGGCCACCATAACTTTCCAACCCTAAACTTCTCCCACGCTCCCCATTGACCTCTACATGAAGTACCCCTACCACCTCTTTGCCTATCTTCCAGGAGCCTTTGTGGGCAAGCCTCTCAAAGGTATTTCACCAGCTTTTTCAAATCCTCCTTAAAAAGCAATCTGCCTTTAAAGGGGAGCATGCTCTGCTGCAACTTGGATGCTGCATCAACAGACCAATTCCAGAGAAGAGCTATCTTTGGGTTATAACAGCTGCTGCTATAGATTTTGAAAAAAATTCTTATCAAGTTGCATAGGGCATCCACCACGCTTCAGACTCCAAGCTTGCCTACCTCTAGGCTGTCCGGCAATTGCTGATCCATGCCCACACAAAGCATCACCCAAGTACCCAAGGCTGAAGCCATGAAGGCATTCTTGAAGACAGCTTCCACTCTCCTATTATGAGTCTCCCCTTTAATGTGTTGCCACATTCCACCAGAATGGTTATGCGCACTCTCACTGCTATGACCAAGGTATCTACCTTAGGGTCCCAGAAAAACTGCTCCATTTCCTTTTGGGGTAGAGTCAGGCAGAAGGATTGAAAGAAATATCAATAAACCGGGAAGATGCTAGGAATCATAAGGACAGGAATGGAAAATAAAACAAAGGATATTTTAATGCCTCTGTATTGTTCCATTGTGCGACCGCACCTTGAATACTGTGTGCAATTCTAGTCGCCGTATCTTAAAAAAAGATATAGCAGAATTAGAAAAGGTACAGAGAACAGCTACCAAAATGGTAAAGGGGATGGAAGGATACACCTATGAGGAGAAGCTTAGAAGGTTAACTCTTCAACTTGGAAAAAAGATGGCTGAGGGGAGATATGATAGAGGTCTGTAAATTAACGAATGGCGTGGCATGGATAAATTAGATCAGTTGTTTACGCCATCAAAAAGCATAGAAACATTGAAACATGATGGCAGAAAGAGACCACATGGCTTAACAAGTCTGCCCTTCCATATCAACTACAATAGTCCCCATTTTTACCTTTAGAGATCCTCTGTGTTTGTCCATGCTATTTTGAATTCAGATACTGTCCTAGTGTCCACCAACTCCCCTGGGAGACTATTCCAGACATCTACCACTCTTTCTGTAAAGAAATTTCTGCATATTACTCAAGTCTATCCCCTTTCATCTTCATCCTATGTCCTCTCATAACAAAGCTTGCCTTCAATTGAAAGAGACCCTCCTGTGCATTTATGCCACAGAGATAGTTAAAATGTCTATCGCCCCATCCTGCCTTTCCACTAAAGTATACATATTGTGATGAGAGCTGTGCTGAGCTGATGGAAACAGAAGAAAACAGTGAATATGCCTTTAAGGTGAGAGACAGGCAAGGTATTCACAGGGTTCAGACTGCAGGCAAAGGAAAGAAGCACCTAGTTGCTGAAGCCAAGCCACACCCAAGCTCTAAGGTAAGTGCAGGCTTGGAGGGTAATGATAATCACCTGTGCAGAGACAGGGGAGTGTTAGTTAGGAAACAGCTTTATAAGCCCTGTTCAGAGGAGAGGAAAAGGAGAAGTGGGAAGTTTGACTTCGAGTTGGAGAACGGCTCCAGCAAGAAAGGAAGCAGCAATAGAGGAAGCAGTCCTTGTAAGAGAGGTACTCTTAATTCAGAAACCAGCAGATGGGTGGCTGGGAGAGTTGCTGACAACGAGGAACAGATTGCAGTGCAGAGTGTTCGTGAACCAGCTCAGAGAATTCAAGCTGCCAGAAGGTGGGTGAATACAGTTACAACTGGAAGTGACCAGAACCCAGCCGAGGGCAGAGAACCAGAGTTGAACATGATTGAAGCATTGAGGAAATTGATCCAGGGAAAGAAGCCCCACTCTCAAGGTACAAATATTCCATATCAGGGAGAACAGCTGTGGAAGGAAATTCAGAAGTTCCTACAGAACAGTAAGCTTGAAGGAGTTAATGAAAACCCAGAGACAGACAAGCATTTCGAAGCACAGGAAGAAATGCAAATTGACTTTTTTGGGCAGGATTCTGTTACTGAGGAGTCTCCTATGGACTGTTCTTTCTGTAAGAAGGAAGTTTGAAAGTTGGTGATAAAAAGTGTTAAGAGAAGACGCTTTTGAGAAGCAGGGTTTTACCTAGCCATGTGAATGCCAGGAACTTCTTCTAAGGTAAAGAACCCTTGCTTAACCTAGAGTTTGATAACCGAAGCAGCACATGATAAATGAAGAAATTTAGCTGTGCTGGACGAACAAAGGAAGCTGTGATTTACTTGCTGAAATGTTTTTGCTGAAAACAGCTGCACATGTTTAAAGGTTCTTTCAGTTTCTTCAGTTCCAGTTGCATATGTTTCCTGTTATTATTTACTTGGAGAATAATCCTTATGTCTGCGTTGAACCTTAGTGCTTATGGAAACCTAAATAAAAATTCTTGTTTTGCCTTAAAAACCAACGGTCTCACACTACTTTGTCTTTGAGTAAAAGAATCAACTACAAGTCCTTGCTGAAGACAAGGATAGTAACTCTTTATTTAAGGACAAACATTGGCAGCCCTATGCCTGTAAGCCTTTGGCCCAGGCGAGGGTCACAACAATATCAAGATATTTAAGTCTGTCCTCATATGCTACATAATGAAAAACACTAACCATTTTAATAGCCAAACTGCACCAACTCCAACCTACTTATATCCTTTTGAATGTGCGGATTCCAGAATTGCACACAATACTCCAAATGGGGTAGCACCAGAGACTTACACAAAGGCATTACTACTTCTTTTTCTGCTGGCCATTCCTCTCTCTATAGAGCTAAGCATCCTTCTGGCTTTTTCAGCTGCCTTTTCCACCTGTTTAGCTACTTTAAGATCAGACACAATTATGCCCAGATCCAGCTCTTGTTCTGTGGACAGAAGTACCTCATCCATAAAACACTGTCATGCTCCTTTGGAATTTTGCAGCCCGAATGCATAATCCTGCATTTTTTAGCATTAAATTTCAGCTGCCAAGTTCTGGACCATCTTCAAGCTTAGCTAGATCCTTCCTCATGTTATCTACTCCTTCCTAGGTGTCCACTCTATTGCAGATTTTGGCATCATCTGCAAATAAGCAAACCTTACCTGACAGCCCTTTCACAATATCACTAACAAAGATGTTAAAAAGAATCCAACCAAGGACAGATCCCCGTGGCACACCAATGGTAACCACCTCCTCCTCAGAGTAAGCTCCATTTACCTGTACCCTTTGTCGCCTCCCACACAACCAATTTCTAACCCAGTCAGTACCACTAGAGTCCATCCCTGGGGTGCTCAGTTTCTTTATAAGTCACCTGTGCGGAATGGTATCAAAGACTTTACAAAAAGACTAGGGGACACGCAATGAAGCTACAATGTAGTCCATTTAAGACTAATAAGAGAATTTTTTCACTCAACACAATCAAATGCTGGAATTTGTTGCCGGAGGATGTAGTAAAAGCTATTCGTGTAGCTGGGTTTAAAAAAAAAAAAAGTTTGGACAAGTTCCCGGAGGAAATGTCCACAAACCATTATTTAAAAGGACCCGGGAAATGCACTGCATACCCTGGGATAAGCACTGTGGAAGCTGTGTACCTTTTTGGGAACCTGCCAGATACGCGAGGCCTGCATTGGCCACTGCTGGATACAGGATACTGGGTTTTATGGACTTTAGTCTGACCCAGTATGGCATTTCTTATGTTCTTATTTTCTTATGTAGGACCTTAGTACACCTCAGTCATAGTTCTGGTATCTTACACTGAGAAGAACATAAGCATTTGCAAAGACTCCAGAAGAAGATGGAAGGATGCCAAAATCCCTCTAGGACAGGCCTCGACAAATATACATTGTATTTAGAAGCCAGCAGCTGACACCTTCCCTCACACCCCCTTTTGTCTCCACTGAAGTTAGGAAGCAGGGGGGTGGGAACCCTCTGCAACGTCTACAGCAGTTTCTTCGGGGCCTGATTTTATGGTTTTCCCATGCCATGTCATATCCAAAAGAAAAGAAAGATTAGTAAATCTGGCCCTTAATACATTATTGCAGGCTACTGGCAGAGATACAAAGCCAGAAGCCTCTCTCCCCTACAACATGCTGTCATCCAGTCTTGTTCACAGTCTCAACTCTCATGAGCAGCACAAGCGCTTCTGTATCGAGCGGCATTGAGTCACATGGCGAAAAAGATGTTGCACGATTGTAAATAGTTACCCTATGTTATCCAAGTTTTAACACCTCTTCATTGTAAACAGAGTACCCTAGGAAATGTGTAGTTCTATGTTTACTGTAAACCGCACTGATGTTGAATAGCGCAGTATAAAAGAGACTGGAAATAAATAAATAAAATAATAGTTCCTGCTTGGTGACAATGTTTCTGGTATTGGTACCAATGCCAAAAAGGTTCAAAAATCCCAGGCATCAGATGGAAATTTTTAGCCAGGGCGACCTGGCACCTAAAATTTCTCAAGTCCTCCTCTAGAATAGAGACCAAAACCAGCCTGTGATCTGTTTCAAGAGTTGCATCTCAAAGTCAGCCAAAAGTGGAGTGTAGTGGAGTAGCAGCCTAATGGTTAAGAACATAAGATATGCCATACTGGGACAGACCAAGGTTCATCAAGCCCAGTATCCCGTTTTCAACAGTGGCCAATCTAGGTCATACGTACCTAGCAGATTCCCCAAAAGAGACAGGGTTTGACAATGCTTGTATTGGGTCAAGCATTGATATCCTGGGTCCCTTCTTAATAATGGTTTATGGACCTTTCCTCCAGGAACTTGTCCAAACCTTTTTTTAAACCCAGCTACACTAACAGCCTTTACTACATCCTCCGGTAACAAATTCTAGAGTTTGATTACACGTTGAGTGAAAAAATATTTTCTTTTATTAGTCTTAAATAGTTTACCCTGTAGCTTCATTGCATGTCCCCTTGTCTTTATATATTCTGATAACGTAAACAATCTATCTACGTTTACCCGTTCCACTCCATTAATTTATAGAATTCTATCATATCTCCCCTCAGCTGTCTCTTTTCCAGGTTAAAGAGCCCTAACCTTTTTAGCCTTTCTTCATAGGGGGTATCTTTCCATCCCCTTTACCATTTTGGTGGCTCTTCTCTGAACCTTTTCTAATAACGCTATATCCTTTTTAAGATACGGCGACCAGAATTGCACACAATATGCAAGGTGCAGTCTCACCATGAAACGATATAGAGGCATTGTAATATCCTTTGTTTTATTTCCCATTCCTTTCCTTATGATACCTAGCATCCTATTTGCTCTCTTGGCCGCCGCTGCACACTGGGCAGAGGGTTTAACATGTTATCCACAATGATGCCTAAATCTTTTTCCTGGGTGCTGGTTCCTAATGTGGAACCTTGCATCGTGTAACCATATGTTTGGGTTGTTCTTCCCTAGGTGCATAACTTTGCACTTGTCCACATTAAATTTCATCTGCCATTTTGATGCCCAGTCTTCCAATGTATCAAGATCCTCTTGCAATTTTCCACAATCCTCTTGGGTTTTAACAACTTTAAATAGTTTTGTTTCATCTGCAAATTTGATAACCTCACTCGTTATTCCCTTTTCCAGGTCATTTATGAATATGTCAAAAAGCAGCAGACCTAGCACAGATCCCTGGGGTACACCACTATTCACCTTTCTTCATTGGGAAAATTGGCCATTTAGCCCTACCCTCTTGCTTTCTATCTTTTAACCAGTTCCTGATCCACAATAGTACACTGCCTCCTATCCCATGACTCTTTAGTTTTGCCAAAAGTCTCTGATGAGGGGACCTTGTCAAAGGCTTTCTGAAAGTCCAAATACACTATAACAACCGACTCACCTTTGTCTACCTGTTTAGTCACAACTTCAAAAAAACATAACAGATTAGTAAGACAAGATCTTCCTTGTCTAAAGCCATGTTGGCTGTCTCCCATTAAGCCATGACTATCTACATGTTCAGCAGTTTTGTTCTTTATGATGGTTTCTACCATTTTTCCCGGTACCGACGTCAGGCTCACCGGTCTGTAGTTTCCCGGATCACCCCTGGAACCCTTTTTAAAGACTGGTGTTACGTTTGCTATCCTCCAATCTTCAGGTATTACAGATGATTTTAATGATAGTTCACAGATTACTAATAGTAGGTCTGCAATCTCATATTTCAGTTCTTTCAACACCCTTGGATGTATATCATCCAGCCCAGGTGATTTGCTACTCTTTAGTTTATCTAATAGTTGTAATACATCTTCCCGATGTATCGATATTTCCTTCAATTCTTCCGCACCTTTAAATACCACTTCAGTCATGGGTAAAGCACAGTTACTTACCTGTAACAGGTGATCTCTGGGAACAGCAGGAATAAGTCTTCACATATGGGTACATCGGTACTGACAAAGCCTGAGCGGGAACGCTCCCCAGCTTCCCAAAAAAGGAAAGCTTTTGGGAGCATCCCACAGCGCCTGCACGCTGCCTTCCCTAACCGCCTCTCCCCAGTTTGAGTTTTAAAGCTGAGACAAAGAGAGAGAGGAAAGGAAAAATAGATAGAGAGATACAACTCCTAGGGGAGGTGGGTGGGTTGTGAAGACTTATTCCTGCTGTTCCCAGAGATCACTTGTTACAGGTAAGTAACTGTGCTATCTCCAGGAACAAGCAGGAATGAGTCTTCACATATGGGGACTCCCTAGCTAGAGATGCCTGGGAGATCCCCAAGGTTATGAGACCCTGGGAAGGGCTCTCCTCCTATGGATCTCAGGCATCCATCCAGGGAAGGAGGGCAGGAGTTGATTAAGCATGGAACAGGTGTTTGAGAACAGCCTGACCAAACAAGGCATCCCGGCAGGAGTCCTTGTCCAAACAGTAATGGGCTGTGAAGGTATGAACCGAGGCCCAGGTGGCCGCTCGACAGATCTGGTCGATGGACACAGAATTTAGATGAGCCATAGAGGTGGCCATGGCCCTCACATTATGAGCTGTGACATGGCCCTCCAGAGAAAGGTTCTTACTCTGGTAGGCGAAAGAAATACACTGAGCAATCCAATTGGACAGTGTCCTCTTAGAGACTGGAAGTCCCAAATGAGAGGGATCAAAGGCAACAAAGAGTTGAGAAGACTTTATGTTGCTGTGTCCTTTGTAAGTAAAAGGCAAGAGCTCTCTTACAATCCAGGGTATGAAGATTCCTCTCTGCACTTGATGCATGAGGACCTGGAAAAAAGACAGGTAAATATACCTCTTGATTAAGATGAAAAGGTGAGACCACTTTAGGCATAAAGTGTGGATTGGTCCTAAGGACTACCTTATCATGATGAAACCTTGTATAAGGTAGATTAGCCACTAAGGCCTGCAGTTCACTGATGCGGCAAGCTGAGGTGACTGCAATGAGGAAAATAACCTTCCAGGAAAGAAATTTCAAGGAGGTGGTGGCTAAAGGTTCAAAAGGTGGCTTCATAAGCTGACCAAGAACCAAATTTAAGTCCCATGCCACAGGAGGAGGCCTAATGGGAGGTTTAGTTAAAGTTAGGCCTCTCATGAATCTTGCAATAAGAGGATGAGAGGAGATAGGCTGTCCATTGATAGGCTTAAGGGATTCTGCAACAGCACTCAAATGGACCCTTACTGAATTCGTCTTAAGGCCTGCATTGGAGAGATGCAGGAGATATTCCAATAGAGAATTCAAAGGTAGTGCTACAGGGTCAAGACCCTTCTCAGTACACCAAATGGAAAACCTTTTCCATTTAAAAGCATAGGAACGTCTAGTAGAAGGTTTTCTGGAAGCATGGAGGATATCCTTCACCTGCTGAGAAAGATTCCAACCTTGAAGGTCTAGGCCTTCAGCAACCAAGCTCTGAGGTGAAGGGACTTGGGGTTTGGGTGCCACAAAGTCCCCTCCTCCTGGGACAGAAGGTCTGGAGCAGCTCCCAAGTCTAGGGAGGGAGCTTGAGAGAGATGTAGAAGTAGAGGGTACCACACTTGGCGCGGCCAGCGTAGAGCTATGAGGATCATGGATCCTTGATCCCTCTGGAGCTTGAACAGAGTCTTGGGAATTAAGGGAATGGGTGGAAAGGCATACAGGAATTCTTGACCCCAGTGAAGGAGGAAGGCATCCTTGGCCTGAACTCCCTGACACGGAATTCTGGAACAGAACCGGGGAAGTTTGGCATTCCACGGACTTGCAAAGAGGTCTATGTCCGGGGTTCCCCACTCTTGAAAGATTCTGAGTACTTGGTCCATGTGCAGGGACCATTCGTGTGGAAGCAGAACTCGACTGAGTCTGTCTGCCCAAGAGTTTTGGATTCCTGGAAGGTATACGGCCAGGAGATGGATTTGATGCTCTCTGGCGAAGGCCCACAATTTTAAAGCTTCGTTGCAAAGCGACAGAGCCAGTTCCTCCTTGCTTGTTTATGTATAACATGGCTACCTGATTGTCCGTATGAATGAGGACTGTCTTGTAGCTGAGCAGGGTATGGAAGACCTTGAGAGCTAGAAAAACTGCTCGGAGCTCCAAATGGTTGATATGTAGAGAGGTCTCTTGTGGAGACCAAGTGCCCTGAGTGGAGAGGTCTTGTAGATGAGCTCCCCAACCTGTTTGGGAGGCATCTGTTGTGAGGGTTGCCTGGGGCAACAACTGTTGGAAGGGGGACCCCAGCAACAGATTTTGGGAGGTTGCTATTTGGTCTGAGAGAGCTCCTGATGCTTGAGTCCACTGGGTGGACAAAGTCCATTGAGCTGCTCTCATGTGAAGGCGAGCATAGGGTACCACATGCACTGTGGATGCCATGTGGCCTAGCAGTTGTAGCATCTCCCGGGCAGTTAAATGGCTCTTTGACTGAATTTGGGAGGCTAACTGCACTAGGCGTAGGCAACGAGCCTGAGGAAGATAGGCCCCTATGAACTCTAGGGACTGAGTAGGGGTGAGCTGGGACTTTGGGAGGTTTACCACAAGTCCCAGATACTGCAGAATGTGCCTTGTGCAGTCCAGGGAAGTCTGGGCCTCTGACTGAGATGGAGCTCGGATGAGCCAGTCGTCCAGGTATGGGAATACAAATATTCCCAGAGTGCGTAAAAATGCAGCTACTACTGCCATGCATTTGGTGAACTCTTGGAGCAGAGGCCAGACCGAAAGGAAGCACCCTGTATTGGTAATGCTTTCCTTGGAAAAGAAAACGGAGGAACCTTCTGTGAGATGGATGGATGAGGACATGTGTGTACGCATCCTTGAGATCTAGAGAACAAAGCCAATCCTGACTCTGAAGGTATGGAAGGAAAGTGTCCAGAGAAAGCATCTTGAATTTCTCCTTGCATAGAAATTTGTTCAATTCTCTGAGATCTAATTTGGGTCTGTAGCCCCCTGTTTTCTTTGGGATCAGAAAGTAGGGGGAGTAAAACCCTGACCCTTGTTGAAGAGGTACTTCTTCTATTGCCCCTTGGGCAAGAAGGGCAGCCACCTCCTGACCTAGAAGGTCGAGGAGAGATGTTGGAGAACTGAAATGTCTCACCATGGTGTGAGGAGGAAGGTTTGAGAAATGAAGCTTGCAGCCCTCCCTTATGATGGAGAGGGTCCACTGCTCTGCTGTAATTTGCTCCCATCTGGGAGCAAAATGAGCTAACCTTCCTGGAATGGTGAGAGGCTCTGGCTGTTTCAGAGCCAGAAAGGCTAAGTTCTCTAGCATCAAGTCAAAAACCCTGAGGAGGCTGGGTCTGCTGATTTGCAGCAGCCCCTGTAGGCTTAGGCCTGGCCTGTTTAGGTTGCTGACGCTTAGCAGCAAAACGACCTGTAGATGATTGTTGGCCAGAAGCAGGATGAAATCTGCCTTTCTTGAAAAAAGACTTCTTGAAAGGTTTTTTCTTGGCAGGAATGGAGGTTGACTTTGAAAGTCTATCCAAAGCAGAATTTTCTGCATCCATTTGAGTGGCTTTTATTTGCCAATCTTTGCCAAACAAGTTTTCTCCTGTACAGGGAAGATTTCCCAAGCCATCCTGGACCCAAGATTCAAGATCAGAAGCTTGGAGCCAAGCAATTCTGCATGCAGCTATGGCAATGGCCGAAGCCCTGCTGGCACCCTCAAAGGAGTCAAAAGCTGCACGGTTGGAAAACTTTGAAATATCTTGAGTATGCTTAATCCAAATAAGAAATTCTTCCCTTTTATCCTCTGGAAGAAAAGGGAGGAACGTGTGCAGCTTATCTACAACTTCTTTCAGAAACATACCCATATAAAGAGTATAGGAGTTGATTCTGGCAATGAGCATACTCGCTTGGAAGATTTTCCTACCAAAAGCATCCAAGGTCCTGCATTCTCTTCCTGGAGGAGCAGAGGAGTGTCTTTTTGCACTCTTTATCTTTTTCATAGCTGACTCCACCACAATAGAATGGTGAGGAAGCTGTGTTTTATGAAACCCAGGACAAGGAGGGACACGGTACATAGTGTCCAATCTACGAGAATGAGGATAGTGAGAGGGGTCTCCCATAAGTCAATCATGTGATCATAAAGAATCTCATGAATTGGCAAGGTGACTGCCTCCTTAGGAGCCTTAGAATAACCTAAAATATCCAATTTTTTAGCTCTAGGCTCTGATTCAGAGGTTACTGAAATAGAAAGCCCTTTAGCCACTTCTCTTATGAAGTCTTGAAAGGACAAGTCCTCTGGAGGAGACATTCTTCTTTTTGGAGAAGGCGGCTCTTCAGGAAGGGCTATGGATACTTCAGCAGACTCCTCCGATGCATCAGAATCTTCGGAGGAATCAAAGTATCGACTGTCAGGGTGCTCTTCCAAAGCTCGATACGCGTATCGAGCGGTATCGACATCGGGCGTCATCGGGACCGGTTCAGTACCGATGGGCATCCCTGGACAGGGAACCGCTGCAGTTGGCATCCTGGTCGATGCAGTCGGTACCAGTACCGACACTGGTGCCGGTACCGGAGCCGATACAGACAACGGAGTTTGTTGTGGTATCAGCGCCGTAGCAGCTTGAATGAAGGCCGTGATAGCCTGCTGCATGGATAGAACATTCTGATCCATCGACGCCATGAATGCCTGGAATTCAGTACCGGAAGGTTGCGCCGGTACCCCAGAGCATTCTAACAGGTGATCGGTCGAGGCCGTGCCATCGATGTCAACCTGTAACCCCATAGGTGGAGCTTTGGAAGCCGGAGCTTCCCACCGGGGTTGTTTTGCCGGTGCGGGATCCTCGAGGGCAAGCCCGGAGGCATCTCGATACTTGGAAGGAGATCTACCCTTCGAGGACCGGCTGGATTTATGTTTGGTTACCTGAGATCCATGGGAGGAAGTAGAAGCCCTGGAAGATGTCGATGCCACTGAAGCTGCATCAGAGGGAAACAGCACATGGAGCTTAGCTGCTCGGTTCTGTAAACCTCGTTTAGACATCAAGGAGCAGGACGAATAATCCAAAATGGAGTGGTCAGGACCCAAACATTTAAGACACCATTCATGGGTGTCTGTGACAGAAATAGTACCGCTGCACTTAGTGCTTTTTTTTAAACCCGGAGGCTGGTTTTTCCATGAGGAAAATTTCTCTTGAGGCCTAAGGCCCAAAAGAGGAAAAACACACTAAGTGAGGGAAAAGTGTGTTGTTTTTTTTTGTTTTTTTTTTTAAGAAGAAAAGAAAGAAAGACCGGCGGTACCGGTCCGATGTCGGGGAACGCAGACGCGCTACCAAAGAAATAAAATAAAACAAAGAACTTCTTCAGCGGTGACAGGAACATGACCTGCTAGCTCCGCGGAAAAGAAGAACTGGGGAGAGGCGGTTAGGAAAGGCGGGAAGGCAGCGCGAAGGCGCTGTGGGATGCTCCCAAAAGCTTTTCTTTTTGGGAAGCTGGGGAGCGTTCCTGCGCAGGCTCCGTCGGTACCGACGTACCCATATGTGAAGACTCATTCCTGCTTGTTCCTGGAGATCATCCCTATATCTTCCTCAGTAAAGATCGAAGCAAAGAATTCATTCAGTCTCTCTGCTATTGCCTTGTCGCCTCTTAGTGCCCCTTTAACCCCTCTATCATCTAATGGACCAACTGACTCTCTCACAGGTTTTTTGCTACGAATGTACTTGAAAAAGTCTTCATTATGAGTGTTTGCTTCCGCAGCAAGCTTCTTCTTAAATTCTCCCTTTGCCTGCCTTATCGATGCTTTGCATTTAATTTGCCAGTGCTTGTGCTGTTTCCAGGTTTCGTTGTTTGGCTCTTTTTTCCATTTCCTGAAAGATGCTTTTTTGGCAACAGCCACCTCTCTGACCTCACCTTTAAACCATGCTGGCAGTTTTTTGGACTTTCTTCCACTTTTCTTAAAGCGTGGAATACAGCTGGTCTGGACTTCCAAGATAGCATTTTTCAACACCCCCCAAGCTCGATGTAAGTCTTTAACCTTTGCTACTGCTCCTTTTAGTTTTTTCTTAACTATTTTCCTCATTTTATCATAGTCTCCCTTTCGAAAGTTAAAAGGTAGTACTGTGGATTTCCTTACCATCCCTCCTCCATTAATTAGATCAAAAGCGATCATGTTATGATCACTATTGCCAAGTGGCCCCAACAACCTTATTTCTTGCACCAGATCTGGTGTTCCACTAAGGACTAGGTCCAATATGGCTTTCCCTCTGGTCGATTCATGAACCAACTGCTCCAAGTAGTCATTTATTTCATCTAGGAACTTTATCTCCCTAGCATGTCCTGCCGTGACACTGACCCAGTCGATACCGGGGTAATTGAAATCACCCATTATTATTACTGCGCTGTAACTTTTGTTAGCTTCCTTGATTTCTTTGAGCATTTCATCATCCATTTGTTCATTCTGGCCAGGCGGTCGATAGTACACCCCCACTGCCATCCCCGTCCCCTTTTTACATGGAATTTCAATCCATAGAGATTCTATAGCAAATTTTGTTTCCTGCAAAACTTTAATCCTTTCTGACTCAATGCCCTCTCTAACATACAGCACAACCCCTCCACCAATTTGATCAGCTCTATCATTACGATATAGTTTGTACCCAGGTATCAGTGTCCCACTGGTTGTCCTCCTTCCACCATATCTCTGAGATTCCAATCATATCTAAACCTCTCATTTAGTGCTACATATTCTAACTCTCCCATCTTATTTTTTAGACTTCTAGCATTTGCATACAAGCATTTTAGAGTCTCTATTTTATTCATATTAACTTGGCTATCGATAGGCATGGGTAATTTGGGATCTTTAAGCTCTGTCTGCCCATACTCAAGGGCATTTGGGCTACTTTACTCTTTTTTGGAACCTCTCTGCTTTTGGTAGTATCCTTCAAGGACACATTCTTCCGAACAATGCGCTCTTGGGCGACTGTCGGCTTTCCCCTATTATATCTAGTTTAAAAGCTGCTCTCTCTCCTTTTTAAAAGTTAATGCCAACAGCCTGGTTCCATCCCGGATAAGGTGAAGCCCATCCCTTCGGAAGAGCCCCTCCTTTCCCCAGAATGTTCCCCAGTTCCTAACAAATCCAAAACCCTCATCCTTGCACCATCGTCTCATCCACGCATTGAGACTCCGGAGCTCTGCCTGCCTTTTGGGTCCTGCACGTGGAACAGGAAGCATTTCGGAGAACGCTACCCTGGACGTTCTGGATTTCAACTTCCTACCTAAAAGCCTAAATTTAGCCTCCAGAACCTCCCTACCACATTTTCCTATGTCATTGGTACCGACATGTACCAAGACAGCAGACTCCTCCCCAGCACTATCTAAGACCTTATCTAGGTGGCGCGTGAGGTCCGCTACCTTCGCACCAGGCAGGCATGTTACCAGGCGATCCTCACGTCCACCAGCCACCCAGCTATCTACATGCCTAATTATCGAATCACCAATTATAACGGCTGTCCTAACCCTTCCCTCATGGGCCTATGGCCCTGGAGAAACTTCCTCGGTGCAAGAGGGTTTTACATCACCTGGAGGACAAGTCCTAGTTACAGGATCACTTCCTGCCACGCCAGGGCTGCTACACAGTACCCTGTCCTGTGCTTCTGAGGTAAGCTGTGACCAACTTTCTGGGTGATTAACAGTCCTAGCTTGGATAGAAGGAGTCTTTCAAAATGGCCTTTTGACCTGACACCTGGCATTAACCCTAACCCTTAGTGGTGCATTTGTTTCTATGGTATTCAGGATCATACGACTTTATGTAACAATATTTGTAAATAGTTTGCCACTGTTATACAAGTTTATGTAGCAAATGCTGTAAATAGTTTACCCCTGTTATCCAATTTACTTGCCCTGTTATCTGTAAACTCTTACATGTTAATTGTACTGAGCATTTTTTGTTCCATGTGAACCGCGCTGATGCTGAATAGTGCGGTATATAAGAGACTGTAAATAAATAAAAATAAATAAATAAATAAATAAATAAAATAAATTAACACCTATTAAAAAAGTTTCACAGGTATTTTGCCCCTTAGGTAGAAGGCCTCTTTGTAAAGGTCTCTAGAAGACTATTTGTTGCTCAAAGAATACGGACCGTTTTGCCTTTTATGCTAAGTCATATTCTGATCTGATTTAAATTAAAGCTCTTTGCTGCTGCTAGGCTCTGACTTATTATGAAATTTAAACTACAAGCTCTCTGCTGGGTTCTAAATGTAACCAGAAAGCTCTCTTCTGTGTTTTAAATTTAAACTGCTGCTACTAGGCCCTGACTGATTTAACAAATACACTGGGTTCACAGATTAATCAGCTTTAATCCAAAGAAGTCCCTTCAGAAAAATTCCCAGAAGTATATACTCACAATTGCAGATCTCTCTCCAGAAGTAGCAATCCCCTTTTCTAGTCCTTCAACACTGGCTTGGGAACCCAGAGACCAGGGTTCGATTCCCACTAACACTCCTTGTGGCCTTGGGCAAGTCACTTAACCCTCCATTGCCTCAGAAAAATCCAAGTTATCAGTCCCTGTTTAATGTACATTACCAAGTTTAAGTTTCAATGTAAACCACTTTGATTGAACTGATAAAGCGGTATATAAAACCTGTTAAATAAATAAAATAAAAAAGGGGCCATGGGGCCCCTTATGCCCTGCCAACTTAAGTCTATTGCCCTATCACTCATTTTTGCCCCCTCAGTCAGGACCATGCAGCCATCCAAGATGGCCATCATCCCCACAGCAAGAAAATAGTGGGAGATGTGATAAAGGCAGCAAAACTGACAGAGCCCTATGCCTCCCAAGGGAGGGGGTCCCAACATTGCCAAAAAAAAGTATGCCCTGAGGCTTCTCTATGGCACTCAGGGCAAAAAGCCAGCCATGGAGCTCACTCAATGGGAGCCAAAAGCAGCACACCTCCGTGGACCTGCCATCTCTGCAGAGTTCAAACACAAAGATAAAAAAAAAAAACAAGGGGGGAAAAACTAAATAGAAAAGAAAAAAGTGGCAAAAAGGGAACCCTGAATCAGCCAGTGGAAGCAACTAGAAAATGGCATGTAACCCATGCACCATCCCTCGCATGTCCAGCAAATACAGCAAGGGGGGTTTTTGAAGATCTTTCAGTGAGAACGAAGGAAAACAGCCAGGTCATGATGAAAAAGAGGGCATCACTCTTGAGGAGGATTTAGCACTCAAGGCACAAAGATACCATCCAAGACCAGAATGTTTCTCTGTGAAACAAACGTTACAGAACAGACCGGGGGACAAGCACTGTAGAACCTGTGTAACCTTTTTTTGGGAACCTGCCAGGTACTTGTGATCTGGATAGGCCACTGCTGGAAACAGGATACTGTGCTTGATGGACCTTGGTCTTACCCAGTATGCCATTTCTTATGTTATCATCTAGTCTGGCTAGAGTAGGTGTACCTGCCACTCCGTGCAGGTCACACCTCTGAAGTATTTAAAAAAAAAAAGTTTATTTTAAATTTTATCTTCTTGCTATAAAGGGATCCACTGTGTCTGTCCCATGTCATTTTGAATTCCTATCTGTAGTTGACCAACCATCTCAATCGGAAGAAATGAGCTTTAATATGATTACTGGTCATTTCTATTTATTCAAAAGGTGAAATTAGACCTTACCTGCTAATTTTCTTTCCAGGAGTTCCTCCAGTCTAGTACAAATGCATGGGTTATGCTCATCTACCAGCAGATGGAGACTGAGAAACACTAAGCTGTAACACTCCTCAAGTGGCCTGTCCTTATGCTCAGCCAGTATGAAACTCACCAAACAGTAGAACGGAGCCCTCCCTGACGTCCAAACAGTGCAAGCTATGGCCCAAGATGCTCTCCTCTGCCGAAATAGCGCTGGAGGAGCAACCATTTGAGTTAGGTGAAACGGCGAAACCACCTTTGGCAAAAAACGATGGAACTGGCCGCCCGGCCACCTCCTCTCTGGAGGCAGACAAAAAACGGTTCTTGCCAGGACTAAGCCTGCAACTCCTAAATTTGCCTTGCCGAACTGAAGACCACCAACATACTGTCCTC
This sequence comes from Ichthyophis bannanicus, assembly GCA_033557465.1. Lineage (NCBI taxonomy): Eukaryota > Metazoa > Chordata > Amphibia > Gymnophiona > Ichthyophiidae > Ichthyophis > Ichthyophis bannanicus. The sequence continues at coordinate 128,564,843 of CM066049.1, forward strand.
AAGGTGACAGCCTTAACATACGCCTGCCACAAGGGCTGAAATGGCGTGCTAGCCAACGCCCTCAAACCAAATTGAGCCCCCCCCCCCCCCCCGGTGAAAAGAGTAGTTACTCACCTGTAACAGGTGTTCTCCAGGAGCAGCAGGAATCAGTCCTCACATATGGGTGACATCGACGTCGCTGGAGCCCTTGCGGAGCATTTCCCCAGCTTTCCATGAAAGCCTTTGGGAATGCAGGCATGCATGCGCGGTTCCCTTCCTGCCTAAAGGTGCCATCTTGCTCAGTCAAATGACATAGCTAAAAACAGCACACAAAAATGTAAAAATAAACTATGTACAACTGCAACTCCCAGGGGAGGAGGGAGGGTTGTGAGGACTGATTCCTGCTGCTCCTGAAGAACACCCGTTACAGGTGAGTAACTACTCTTTCTCCAGGACCAAGCAGGAAGTCAGTCCTCACATATGGGCGACGCCCTAGCTCTGGGCTACCAGGGAACACAAGCTGAACAAGAGAACTCCCTCTAGTCCCAGCATCAAAGAAAGGCTTTTCACTGAAAGAACCTCCTCCGGTAGCCCAACGGAGGGCAGGAGTTGCCTAAACCTCAAAGAGATTCCGGAGTACTGCCTGGCCAAAAGCACTGTCCCTACGGGACTCCCTCTCCAGACAGTAATGGGCCGCAAATGTCTGGCTGGAGGACCAAGTTGCAGCCCTGCAGATGTCCACCAACGGTACAGAGCGGAGGTGAGCCACTGAGGCAGCCATTGCCCTGACACGATGGGCCATGACCCGACCCTGCAAAGGAAGGTCAGCCGCCCTGTAAGCCCAGGTGATACAGTCAGCTACCCAGGTGGACAAGGTACGCTTGGACACAGCTAACCCCAAATTACTAGGGTCAAAAGATATGAAGAGCTGAGTAGCTCTTCTATGCCTCTGCGTACGGTCAAGGTAGAAGGATAAGGCCCTCCTACAGTCCAGGGTATGCAGAACTGCTTCAGCCTGGCTTGCATGAGGCCTAGGGAAGAATGTTGGAAGAACCACCTCTTGGTTAAGGTGGAAGGAGGAGACAACCTTTGGGAGGAACTTTGGATGAGTCCTGAGGACTACCCTGTTCCTATAGAAGCGGGTGTAAGGCCTGTCACAGACCAGGGCCTGAAGTTCACTCACTCACCTGGCCGAGGTTAGGGCTATCAAGAAGAGTGTCTTCTAGGACAGGAAGCGGAGAGGACAAGTAGCCATCGGCTCAAAAGGTGGGCGAGTCAGTTGCTGCAAGACCACATTCAACTCCCACTCAGGAGCAGGACGACGGATTGGAGGCATGAGCAAGAGCAAGCCTCTGAGAAACCGGGATACCAACGGGTGAACCGACAGAGAATGTCCTTCCACCAGTGAGTGGTGAGCTGCTAGAGCTGAGAGGTGGACCCGAACAGAATTGGACTTAAGTCCCTGATTTGATAAGTGCAATAGGTACTGAAGCACTACTGGTACAGCACAGGAGAAAGGATCTTCTGTACGTAGCTGACACCACACAGAAAACCTTTTCCATTTCAGGGCATAGGTTTTCCTAGTGGACTGCTTCCTAGAGGCTAGGACAACCTCCTCCACTTCCTGAGGTAGGCCCCAGGGAGCCAAAACTACCCTTGCAGCCTCCAGGCCATAAAATTGAGAGCTTTGAGATTGGGGTGCAGAAGGGAACCCTGATCCTGAGAGCTAGAAGGTCAGGTTGCAACCCCAGAGGCAGTGGGGGATCCACTGCCAGCTGAAGCAGAAGTGGAACCCAAGGCTGTCTCAGCCATCTGGGAGCAACCAGCAGGACCGAGGCCTTGTCCTGAAGAATTTTGAACAGGGTTCAGGCCACCAAGGGCGTGGGAGGAAACGCATACAGGAGGCCCTGGGACCAGGAAATCAGAAAAGCATCTGCTGCCAGCCGCAGAGGATGCGGTTGCCTGGAACAGAACCTTGTCAGTTGTTTGTTCGATGGACTGGCAAACAGATCTATGGTTGGAAGTCCCCATTTCAGGAAAATCTTCTGAACCACTAAGGGATGGAGCTGCCATTCGTGGGGCTGCAGAATCCTGCTCAACCTGTCTGCCAGGTAGTTGTCCTGGCCAGGTAGATACACTGCCTTGAGGAGCATGTTGTGCCTGAAAGCAAACAAGCAAAGGTCCTGTGCCTCCTGGCAAAGGAGCCTGGACCCAGTTCCGCCCTACTTGTTCACATAAAACATGGCTACTTGGTTGTCCGTTTGAACTAGGACAGACTGATGAGCCAATGTTTGAGAGAAAGTCTTGAGGGCTAAACGAATAGCCCTGAGTTCCAGTAGATTGATCTGCTGTGTGGCCTCCCAGGCAGACCACAGGCCCCTTGGTGCACTTGCCTAGACAATGAGCCCCCCCAGCCCTGCAGGGAGGCATCCGTAGTCAACACCACTGTGAACCCAGGAATCTGAAAAGGCACCCCTTGCAGTAGATTGGGTGGGTGCAGCCACCAGCGGAGAGAGTTCAGAAATTGTCTGGACACCCTTATTTTGTCTCTGAGGATGCCTGTGGCCTGTGACCACTGAGTGTGAAGGCACCATTGTGCAGGCCTCATATGGAGTCTGGCATTGGGGGTCACATGTACTGTCGAAGCCATGTGGCCAAGAAGCCTCAGGCAGAGTCTGGCGGAGACTAGTGACCTGCTGAGAAACTGGTTTGCCAAGTTTATCAGTCCGTGGGCTCTGTCTTCTGGTAAGAATGCCTTTGCCAGCAGAGAGTCAAACCTTGCCCCTATGAACTCCAAGTTCTGGCAGGGGAGCAAAGTGGACTTTGCGAAGTTTATGAAGAGCAATAGTTCGGAGGGTGGCTTGTCTGGCCTCCTGGCATGTCTGACCCCTGATGAACCAGTCGTCCAGATAGGGGAAGACAAATATTCCCTGATTTCTCAGGTAGGCCGCCACCACTGCCAGGCATTTGGTAAAGACCCTGGGAGCGGAGGTGAAGCCAAAAGGCAGTACTCTGTACTGATAAGGGTTTCCTCCCACAATGAACCAGAGGTACTTTCTGTGGTCTGGATGAATGAGGATGTGAGTGTACGCATCCTTTAGATCTAAGGAGCATAGCCAATCCCCCTGCTGGAGGTAGGGCAGCAGTGTTCCAAGAGTAAGCATCTTGAATTTCTCCTTCTCTAGGAACTTGTTGAGATTTCTGAGGTCGAGAATAGGCCGGAGGCCACTGGTTCTTTTGGGTACGAGAAAGTACCTGGAGTAGAACCCTTGACCTTGGAGGTGGGGAGGCACAGGCTCCACTGCCTTGTCCCGCAACAGACCTTGGAGCTCCTGAAGGAGAAGATCTGTATGCAGGGGAGGCCTTGGAGGCTCCCCTGGAAAGTATGGAGGAGGCAGCTGTTGGAAGTGTAGCATATAGCTCTTGTGGACGATGCTTAGCACCCAACTGTCTCCAGTGATGAGTGGCCACTTGTGGGCAAACAGGGTAAGTCGACCTCCTGTGCAGGGTTGGGAGAGCAGGGACGGAGAGGCTATGCCTAAGTAGTCAAAAAAACCCACCCTGCTGAGTGGGAGCAGGGGCCGGAGGCTTGGGAGTCCTCTGCCTACGGGGCCCATTACCCTGCCCCTTGGCCTGCTGACCCTGAGGGGGAGCTTGGGAGGCCTGGTACTGTGGGTACTGTTTGTAGGCAGTGCCCTTCCTCGGGTAAAAGGGCTTTTTACCCGAGCCCTTCTTTTTGTAAGAAGGGGCAGAAATCTTTCTAGACAGCCTTGTCCTCGTGAGGTGCTCGGTTTCGAGCTGTGCGGCCTTCTCGGTCATGGGCTTGCCAAAAAGGTTCTCACCTCGGCAAGGGACATCGACCAACTTGTCCTGAACCCATGGCTCGAGGTCCGATGACTGCAGTCATGCCTGGCGTCGAGCCGCGATGCTGGCTGCCGCAACATGGGCCGAAGCCTCGAAGCCATCGTAAGCAGCACGGGACAAACTTGGAGCATTCCCGTATCCCCGAGGACAAGGACTTGAACCTCTGCGTTCCCCGGAGAGACCAGCAGAGAACCTGGCCAGCTCCTTGGCCAGGTCCCGCAAGTACATGCCCATGTACAGCTGGTAAGACTGGACACGGCAAGCAAGCATCGAGCCCTGGAAACACTTTCTACCAAAACCATCCAGGTTCCGGGTCTCCCTGCCAGGGGGCACCGCGGCGTGCATCTTCTGACTTTTCAGGCGATGCATGGTCTATTCCACCACCATGGAATGGTGTGGTAGCTGCGCCTTCTGAAAGCCAGGGTTCTTCCGGAGTCGATAGATAGAATCGACCCGCTTGCTTAGAACCGGCGCCAAGGCCGGTGCCTCCCACATCTGGAAGAGGAGCCATTCCAGCATCGGAGGAACCGGAACAGTAAAGGCCTCCTTTGGAGGAGAGTCATACTGTAGGGCCTCGAGCTCCTCGGCTCGAGGCTCCTCCTCGGGGTCCGCAGGGATAGCCAACGCAGTGGCCATATCCCGGACGAACTCCGAGAACCGGGTATCCTCCGGAGGGGATCTACTCCGGGGCTCAGACTGCGGCGAGTCCGACGGGACGCACCGAGTCCTGAAGATGTCGGGGGACTCCTCGTCCTCCGTCTCCCAGGCGGACTCGTCCGATGAGGACCTGCCCCGACGCTGAAGGCACCGGCGTCGACGCCCTCGGTCCTGAACGGGAGGTCAAGGGAGACCGTGACCGAGGTCGACCTCGAGCCTTCATGGTCTCGAGTATCAGCTCGGTCTCCGGGGTCGACTTCGATGTCGATGTCCCGGTGGTCAGGGCAGATGCGCCAGACAGGCTGGTCATCAGCGCCTGCTGCTGTTCCATGAAGGCAGACAATCTGCACTCCAAGGCTGTCAGCCTGAGACCCAGCTCAGGAGCCTCAGCAGCCACCGACTCAGGCCCTGGCGGCGCCAGGCCCGATGTCGGCTCTCTGGGAGGAGAGTCCACGAGGACTACAGGACTTACGTGTCCAGCAGACTCCGGCTCCACACGAGTTACTTTTGGAGGCTTCTCCTGTTCCACGGGCCCAGGGCGACGGTCGGGGGTCTGAGACCTAGCTCTCAAGGAGCCAGGGACCTCCTCCTTCGACGCCCTCGCGAGCCGCTTCTTCCTCTTTCGTTCACGGTCGGGGGACCCCCTGTCCGAGGAGCCCCGACGATGCTCGGGATCCGATTCCCGAGATGTCGAGGCCTCAGATGAAGTCCAGGCCCGGCCGGAGGCCGAGTCGGAGAAAAGCCTTTCCTTTTGGTGCTGACGACTTCGAAGCGCCTTGGAAGACATCTTTCCACATGGTCCACAGATCATAGGATCGTGGTCAGGACCCAGGCACCGAAGGCAGCAGTCGTGTGTGTTGGTGAGAGACATTAGTTTCTTGCACCGATCACACTTTTTGAAACCACTGGAAGCCATCAGGGAAAAAATAGTCCCGAGGTCAAAGGACCAGCCTTCCAGGGAAAAAGAAGAAAAGGGCGCGAACGCCAGCCACGAAGGGCAAAAACCAAAAAAATAAGATAGGACTCGATACCGGTGTACCGAACCCGGCGGGAGGGGAACCGGCGTCAAACCGGAGAAAAAATAGCGAAGGAATCGCGAAAAAAATCTATTTTCTGGGAGGACTAGGACACACGTCTGACGGGCTTCATGGAAAAAGAGACTGAGCAAGATGGCACCTTTAGGCGGTAAGGGAACCGCGCATGCGTGCCTGCATTGCCAAAGGCTTTCATGGACGTCACCCATATGTGAGGACTGACTTCCTGCTTGGTCCTGGAGAATTAAAAGTCTACGCGAGGGCTGCACGCTGGTAACTGCCTTAGAAAGTGTACCACATGGACCTGTGAACGAGAAACACTCCCTGCATGTTGCCCCTATAGCAAGACAGAGCTGCTAACTGAACTCTCCAGGACCTGGCTACTAACCCGGTACCAAACCCGTCCAGCAGAAAACTCGATACCAAGGGGACTGACACTGTTGTCGCGCGAAGCTGCCTCCGCAAGCCCCCGTCCTCAAAGATGCGCCATAAATGCACATATGCCCGGGATGTATAATATATTTTTTTTTTAATTGAAACTTATTCGTTCAAAGGCCACATCGTAAGCGATAACTGATCCACCTGAGGCATTCGAAGGGGATGCTGTAGCTACAGATTTTCCAACGTCGGCAACCTCCCTGGGTTCCCGACAAGCAACCGTATGAGGTCGGTGTACCACGGGCGACCCGGCCAGCCCTAGGCCTCCAACACCACCTTTCCCCCGATGCGCTTTGATACACAGCTCCACTCGACCTATGAGCGCCTCAGGTGGAATGGCAGAGAAGACCGGACGACGGTCACCGTTGTATCAATGCGGCGATGTCTTCCGACATCCTTTCATGTCGTCTGCTGAATAAGCGACCCGTGTCCCTCCCCCCCGCAGCCTGAAACATCACCATGAAGTTCTTTATGGGCTGTCCCCCTTGCGACCGATCTGTGCGAACACCTCCTGATGGCGCTCCAATTCTCCGACATCTATTCGGACCCCGCATCGTCACATTGTCCTTTCCCGCAATATATGCCCCCGAGAAGGTTGGAAGCCAAGGCTGTATCCACGCACCCCGACCCCCCCCCCCCCCCGCCTCGGCCTCCATGGCCACACTTCCAGTTCCGCCCCGCCGATCAATGTAGATCACCATCGCGGAGTGGCCGGACAGTACTCGCACTGCTCGATCCGTCACCATAGCTGCGAACGCCTGCCACGCCCAGCGTACCACACGCAGTTCCAGTCAGTTGCTTGACCACTGGGTCTCCTGCGTACCCCAAGAGCCTTGCGCAAAGGGATGCCCAAAATGTAGCTGAGTTTAACAAAGCTCTGGCCAAATTCCCGGAGGAAAGGTCCATAACCTTTTATGAAAGAACGGAACTCTGACTATGAGCCTACATGAATCCAGTGCTTGCTGCAATACAAGCAGTGTGTAGCCTATTTGTCTTTTTGGACAACTGCCAGGTCCTTAAGACCCGGATTGGCCACCAGACACTGGACCCGAGGAGCCCGGTTTGACCCAGTATGGCATCTCCTGCCTTCCTACAAACGGCACCTCTCCAAGGTCTCTGCCTTGGATGTAACCTGCTGAGCCTAGCCCTAAGGTCCTGCGGCTAGCTCCCACAAAGCCGTGAAGCTCAGTGATGTCTTGGCGGAAGGGAAGGTCTAGTGGTTGGGGCAAGACGCCAGAAGGCCAAGGGTTTGAATCCCACTCGAGAACATCAACCTTGGGCCATAAGAACTGGGGTTTCTGGACCCACAGGCGGTCCTTCTGGCCTTGGTTAAACTACTTAAATCTCCGCAGGTACAAAAGTTAAATTGTGAGCCCTTCAGGGACAAGGGAAATAGAAATACAGTATCCGACTGTACACTACCTTAACTTGTAGAAGCAAACAACATCCTCAACTAAACAAATGACTGGGAATAAGTGACTTTAGAAACACAGTGGCAGTGGGGTGACATTAGGGCTTGTGCTGGCTCGTAGTCTTCTTTTCCTGTTCCTGTTCTCCCAGTCCTCCGGCCAACCCTGAGAAGAGACTGAGAAGAGACTGTCCCGGGCCCTGGCACCTTGCCTCCTGGACAGCAGAGACGCAGAGAGGTTTAGAATTCGGAATCCAAGCCCACGAGAAAGGAAACCTGGTGACTGTGATACTAACTCATCACTCCTGCATCTCCAACCCCATGTAACACAACGAGGACCTCTCTCACTTCATCACAATGGACATCTCCCAGTGCTGCAAAGCACTCTAGCATGAGAAAACAGTCTGAACATAGAAACGCAGACTCACCCTACAGTGAGAGCACCCAAAAAAATCATGCTGAAGCAACTGTGAGTACCTACAGAATGCACATCTACCTATACGGGTGACCCAGCTCCTGTCACCCAAACACCGGACAGTGAGCATGCTCGAACACAGGTTGAACTCACAGTGCAGTCAGAGTATTGACTTCCGCCATGAAACCTTCCAGTGCCCTGGAGCGCTAAGCCTCCGACTGTGCTATCGAGAACTACTTCTCTACATCCCCAGCCCGGCCCTTTAACAAGATGGCCCAGATGGAGCAGTGCCCCCGCTAAGTGCTTATGGCTCTGCTCTGATTACACAGGCTCAAGAAATAGCTGAGAATGTCCTGCCCTCGCTACATTACATAGACAATCTCTCATCTGTCGACAAATCGGGGAGGCATACTCTGTTTCTGGGATGGGCATACGAAAGGAAGCAATGCACCCCCGGCACCCCCCTCCGGCCTTCCTGCAAGCAGAGAAATAGAGGCGGGAGACACAGCCAGCCTTGCAACTGCAGGTCTTAGAAGCTGCTGCTTGTGTGACACAGAAGATGAACGTGATTTCATACTTTACCCACCCCCACAGGGCTGGTAGCACCAAATATATGTGCTTCATGAGCAGTGCTGCTATCTGTGGGCCTTTAGGGCAATAGAACCAGATAAACGATACACAAGATAAGAGTTTTAATTCTTGGGCATATACTCTTGACTAGCAGAATATGACAGTTGCTTGTCTAGCATTAAGCCCCCTTTTTCTGCCTTGTAGAGATTAATCTGAGGATTGCTGTCTATACTTGGTCACAGAAAGGCACTATTGACTGTACCAGCTGCCCTCTGGTAGCCAAAGACAGTAGTACAGGCCTTTCTTGGTTTCAGGTTAACTCTTATTACTACTGCCATCTTAAATCTTTGTGAGTCGATTAGATTTACCTTCCAGAAACTCATCTACCTTATGAGACGTGTGTCAAGTCTCAGAATGAGTGATTACAGCACCATGTTTTTCCCCCAGAGGTTAAAAAAAAACATCCTTTCCTTCCAGGAAGATTTACTAGTACAAATCTTGCAACAGCAATCCGACCACGAGGGCAGGAGACCTTAATGGCCTAATCCAATTACTGCTCCCTGATACTGACAGGACCTGTTAGCTGCCAGAACACGGACAACAGGCACAAAACCACACCAGATGAAGTCACCCCCCAAACGCCGAATTGACAAGGGATTAGAGAAGGAAATGAGAGATTAAATGCAAAATTAAACTAAAGTATACATTATTAACTGAAAAATTAATAAATGAAGGACTTCTTTATCCGTTTAGCCCGGCGGCGTCTGTCCAAGCGCGGGCCAAAAGCGAGGTATCAGCCGTGCCAAAATGGCACCCATCCCAGGCAGGCCTGCTTGGCGCCAAATCCAACTGCCGCTGCAACAGCCCCAAGCCCCTCTCTCGGGCTCGAGGTCCTCCTCCGCGGCGTCAAGACTCAGCCAACACCCTGCTGTTGCTCTGGGGTGAACAGCTTCCAAGCCACGCTGCTGCCCTGCGCCGCCGAGAGCAGCAACCGCCGCTGCGAACACTGCCCTGCTAGCTGAAGAGACCCTAAGAGGCCGAGGCTCCTGCCACGTCGGAAATCTGCCGCCAGGCACACACACCGCATGCAGACATGGGTCACAGAGCTCTCCCCCGTACAGTCCTGGGGAAGAGATCACCGGGCACCGAGGGAGCGAAAGGAAATAAGAGCGAAAATGCTAGCTGGCAGAACGTAAATTTAAAGGGAGATATCCTCACTTTAAAGTAATTCAAATTAGAATTATAAAATTAAATTAAATTAAATTAAAATTAAGGTGTGCCAGTGGGAATTGAACCCTGGTCTATGGCTTTCGAAGACAGTGCTCTAACCATTAGGCTACACCTCCACTCCAAATAAATTAAAATTAAAATTTAACCCAAAGGAGGACAACATTACGAAGTTAAATTAAATTAAAACTAAATTCTGACTAACTGCTCCTAATCTGTTTCCCAAGTGAGCCCAGCACCTAGGCTCACTACATCCTCCTGCTGCATGGAGACTGGACACACTGGGTGCTGATGGGAGACCAGCAGGCTATATCCAGTGATGTCATGAATTTGACATGCCATGTCTCCAAGCTGCAGGAGGGTGGTGCACAACCCAGAGGTGGAGGACTAAACTGGAGGAACGATAAGGAACCACCATGCGCGAAGGATGCAGACGGGACACCGCTCTCAAGAAACGTACCACATCGGCATGGGCACTCAAGGCGATTCCTTGAACCTTACCCCAACAAGAAATAGCTGGCAGCTGTACCCTTAACGAACTGGCCGCCAATCCTTTATTGAAACCGTCCTGCAAGAAAGCACAGTTACTTACCTGTAACAGGTGATCTCTGGGAACAGCAGGAATAAGTCTTCATATATGGGGTATCGTCGGTACCGACGGAGCCTGCGCGGGAACGCTCCCCAGCGTCCAGTAAGAAAGCTTTTGGGAGCATCCCACAGTGCCTGCGCGCTGCCTTCCCGCCTTTCTCCAGTTCGGGTTTTAAACCTGAGACAAAGAGAGAGAGAGAGGAAAGGAAAGAGAGATAGAGAGATACAACTCCTAGGGGAGGTGGGTGGGTTGTGAAGACTTATTCCTGCTGTTCCCAGAGATCACCTGTTACAGGTAAGTAACTGTGCTATCTCCAGGAACAAGCAGGAATGAGTCTTCACATATGGGGACTCCCCAGCTAGAGATGCCAGGGAGATCTCAAAGTTGTGAGTCCCTGAGAAGGGCTCTACCTCACCCCATGGATCTCGGGCATCCAACCAGGGATGGGGGGTAGGGAGTTGATTAGGTATGGAACAGGTGTTTGAGAACAGCCTGACCAAACAAGGCATCCCAGCGGGAGTCCTTGTCCAAGCAGTAATGGGCTGTAAAGGTATGAACCGAGGCCCAGGAGGCCGCTCGACAGATCTGGTCGATGGACACAGATGAGCCATAGAGGCTGCCATGGCCCTCACATTGTGAGCTGTGACATGGCCCTCCAGAGAAAGGTTCTTACTCTGGTAGGCGAAGGAAATACACTGAGAAATCCAATTGGACAGAGTTCTCTTAGAGACTGGAAGTCCTAAATGAGAGGGATCAAAAGCAACAAAGAGTTGAGAGGACTTTCTATGTTGCTGTGTCCTTTGTAAGTAGAAAGCAAGTGCTCTCTTACAATCCAGGGTATGAAGATTCTTCTCTGCACTTGATGCATGAGGTCCTGGAAAAAAGACAGGTAAATACACCTCCTGGTTCAGATGAAAAGGTTAGACCACTTTAGGCATAAAGGGTGGATTAGTCCTGAGGACTACCTTGTCATGATGGAACCTTGTATAAGGAGGAATAGCCACCAAGGCTTGCAGCTCACTGATACGGCGAGCTGAGGTGACTGCAATGAGAAAAATAACCTTCCAGGAAAGGAATTTCAAGGAGGTAGTGGCTAAGGGTTCAAAGGGTGGCTTCATAAGCTGGCCAAGAACCAAATTCAAATCCCATGCCACTGGAGGTGGTCTAATGGGAGGTTTAGTTAAAAGAAGGCCTCTCATGAATCTTGCAATAAGAGGATGAGAGGATATAGGATGTCCATTGAGAGGCTTAAGGGATGCTGCAATAGCACTCAAATGGACTCTTAATGAATTTGTTTTAAGGCCTGCATGGGATAAATGCAGCAAATACTCTAGTAAAGAATTCAGAGGTATTGCAAGAGGGTTAAGACCCTTCTCTGCACACCAAATGGTAAACCTCTTCCATTTAAAAGTATAGGAACGTCTAGTGGAAGGCTTTCTGGAAGCATGAAGGATATCCTTCACTTGCTGAGACAGATGCCAATCTTGAAGGTCTAAGCCTTCAGCAACCAGGCTCTGAGATGAAGAGACTGGGGATTTGGGTGCCATAACGTTCCCTCCTCCTGGGACAGGAGGTCTGGAGCAGATCCCAAGTCCAGGGAGGGAGTTTGAGAAAGATGAAGAAGTAGAGGGTAGCACACTTGGCGTGGCCAAAGTGGAGCTATGAGGATCATAGACCCCCCTTGTCTCTCTGAAGCTTGAACAGTGTCTTGGAAATTAGGGGAATGGGTGGAAAGGCATAGAGGCAGTCTTGACCCTAGTGGAGGAGGAAGGCATCCCTGGCCTGAACTCCCTGACACGGAATCCTGGAACAGAACCGGGGAAGTTTGGCATTCCACGGACTTGCAAACAGGTCTATGTCTGGGGTTCCCCAAATTCGAAAGATCCTGGCTATCTGGTCCCCATGGAGGGACCATTCGTGTGGAAGCAGAACTCGACTGAGTCTGTCTGCCCAAGAGTTTTGAACCCCTGGAAGATACACTGCCATGAGATGAATCTGATGCTCTCTGGCGAAGGCCCACAATCTCAAAGCTTCGTTGCAAAGCGACAGAGAGCCAGTCCCGCCCTGCTTGTTCACGCAGAACATGGCTACTTGGTTGTCCGTATGGATGAGGACTGTCTTGTAGCTGAGCAGGGTGTGGAAGACTCTGAGAGCTAAAAGAACTGCTCTGAGCTCCAAGAGGTTGATATCTAGAGTTGTCTCCTGTGGAGACCAGATGCCTTGGGTGGAGAGATCTTGTAGATGAGCTCCCCAACCCTTTGGGGAGGCATCTGTTGTGAGGGTTGCTTGGGGTAGCAACTGTTGAAAGGGGGACCCCAGCAACAGATTTTGAGTGGACTTCCACCACTGGAGGGACCAAAAGAGGCGACTGGAGTTTGCTATTTTGTCTGACAGGCAGCCTGATGCCTGGGTCCATTGGGTGGAACCAACCTGAAGCGTGAGTGGATGGAAAGACAGAGTCCTTTATAAACCCTTTGGCCGCCCGACACAGGCTGTGTTTCGTCACCCTTCGTCAGGGGCTGGCCAGGCACAAAACTAAAATCATAAACAACCATTAACATACATTAAAAACAAAGGAACAGACTGACAAACTTGTAAAACATCATACATAACAATACTTAAACACCAATAAAAACATCAAAACCTTACAAATGTCATAAAATCAATAATGTGAAATAAATAAATGTGCTCGAAGGTACTAATCATAAAATCATATACATAAAAATAAAACGATAAGAAATTAAATTACCAACCTCTGTTATGGACTCTAAAAAGTATTACACCACACTAATGAAGTAAAATCTGAAAAACATTGCTAGGAAGACAAAAAAACAGGATAATTAAAAACAGGATAATTAAAAAACTTGTAACTTGATTCTATATTTTTAATCCAAAGTGAAACAAAAAGAAAAAGAAGGTGGAATAAGCAATGAGGAGAACAGGACAGGACATGAATAAACTACAACATCTTCAATAAAATACATGAAGAAAAACTTGTACTTGAGAATTATGGTAGCAGGAGGAAGCCAGGAGCTCTACTAAAAAACAATAAAAGACAGCATAAACAATAATAGATGAGACATTACCAATGAATCTGTACAAATTTAAACATGGGCCCAATAAGGGGGAGAATTGTATTCTTTAATGAAATCATGCACAAAACAAATGTTATCTAAAGCTGATACACATTGTGTTTGCAACCTCAAAACCGCGGTATATGAAATGTACTGCAAATAAAAAACCTTTCAACCCTACAATTTTAACATGGGCCCAATAGGGGGGAATTATATTCTTTGTTGCAATCATGCACAAAACAAACGTTATCTAAAATGATGCACAGTGTGTTGCAACCGCAAACCCGTGGTATATAGAAGGTACAGATAAAAAAACCTTCAACCCTACGTGCAAATTTATAATGGCGGCAGGATGAGAAAAAGGAAAAATATGCAGACCCCTGTCTAAAGTAGAAAAACTGCCAGCGGGAAAATACAGCATTGACCAAGATTTAGCAAAAACTATTTTGGAAACCAAGTGCCGAAAAAATAAAATAAAGGACCTTGATTACATCATGAGTTTACATCGTGACTGAAAATAAAACCAAAAATGTGTGTCCAAAAGTGAAAAAAGAAGCAATTTACCTTGAAAACAACTGCTGTTTGTTTCTTGGACCAGCAGCATACCAAGGAAGGACGCCGGCACACGCGCAGATAAAATGAAAAAAGGGGGCGGAGTCCTCTGCCGCCATTATAAATTTGCATGTAGGGTTGAAAGGTTTTTTATTTGTACCTTCTATATACCGCGGGTTTGCGGTTGCAACACTGTGCATCATTTTAGAACGTTTGTTTTGTGCATGATTGCAACAAAGAATATAATTCCCCCCTATTGGGCCCACGTTAAAATTGTAGGGTTGAAAGGTTTTTTATTTGCAGTACATTTCATATACCGCGGTTTTGAGGTTGCAAACACAATGTGTATCAGCTTTAGATAACATTTGTTTTGTGCATGATTTCATTAAAGAATACAATTCTCCCCCTTATTGGGCCCATGTTTAAATTTGTACAGATTCATTGGTAATGTCTCATCTATTATTGCTTATGCTGTCTTTTATTGTTTTTTAGTAGAGCTCCTGGCTTCTTCCTGCTACCATAATTCTCAAGTACAAGTTTTTCTTCATGTATTTTATTGAAGATTTTGTAGTTTATTCATGTCCTGTCCTGTTCTCCTCATTGCTTATTCCACCTTCTTTTTCTTTTTGTTTCACTTTGGATTAAAAATATAGAATCAAGTTACAAGTTTTTTAATTATCCTGTTTTTAATTATCCTATTTTTTGTCTTCCTAGCAATATTTTTCAGATTTTACTTCATTAGTGTGGTGTAATACTTTTTAGAGTCCATAACAGAGGTTGGTAATTTAATTTCTTATATCGTTTTATTTGTATGTATGTATATGATTTTATGATTAGTACCTTCAAGCACATTTATTTATTTCACATTTATTTATTTTATGACATTATAATTTGTAAGGTTTTGATGTTTTTATTGGTGTTTAAGTATTGATATGTATGATGTTGTTTTACAAGTTTGTCAGTCTGTTCCTTTATGTTTTTAATGTATGTTAATGGTTATTTATGATTTCAGTTTTGTGCCTGGCCAGCCCCTGACGAAGGGTGACGAAACACGGCCTGTGTCGGGCGGCCAAAGGGTTAATAAAGGACTCTGTCTTTCCATCCACTCACGCTTCAGGTTGGTTCGGTCTTGTTTCTGCGTGAATTCTACTTCCTAGTGTCGCATGGGTCCATTGGGTGGACAGAGTCCACTGAGCTGCCCTCATGTGAAGGCAAGCGTAAGGAACCACATGCACGGTGGATGCCATGTGGCCTAACAGTTGTAACATCTCTCGAGCAGTTAAATGGGATTTTAACTGAATTTGAGAGGCTAACTGCACCAAGCGTAGGCAACGGGCCTGGGGAAGATAGGCCCTTGCAGTTGTGGTATCTAGCAAGGCCCCTATGAACTCCAATGACTGAGTAGGGGTGAGTTGTGATTTTTGAATGTTTATTACAAGTCCTAGATACTGAAGAACACGCCATGTGCAGGCTAGGGAAGACTGGGCCTCTGACTGGGATGGTGCTCGGATGAGCCAGTCGTCCAGATATAGGAATACAAATATTCCTAGAGTGCGCAGAAATGCAGCTACTACTTCCATGCATTTTGTGAACACTCTTGGAGCAGAGGCCAGACCAAAAGGAAGCACTCTGTATTGGTAGTGCTTTCCCTGATAAAGGAACCAAAGGAACCTTCTGTGTGTTGGATGGATGAGGACATGGGTGTACGCATCCTTGAGATCTAGAGAACAAAGCCAATCCTGACTCTGAAGGTATGGAAGGAGAGCACCGAGAGAAATCATCTTGAATTTCTCCTTGCATAGAAACCTGTTCAATTCTCTGAGATCTAATATGGGTCTGTAGCCCCCTGTTTTCTTTGGAATAAGAAAATAGGGGGAGTAGAACCCTGAACCCTGTTGAAGAAGGGGTACTTCTTCTACTGCCCTTTGGGCAAGAAGGGTAGCAATCTCCTGACCCAGAAGGTCGAGGAGATATGTTGGAGAATTGAACTGTCTCACCATGGTGTGAAGAGGAAGGTTTAAGAAATGAACCTTGTACCCCTCCCTTATGATGGAGAGGGTCCATTGCTCTGCTGTGATTTGTTCCCATCTGGGAGCAAAATGAGCTAACCTTCCTGGAATGGTGAGAGGCTCTGGTTCTTCTAAAGCCAGAAAGGCTAAGTTCTCTAGTTGTAAGTCAAAGGCCCTTAGGAGGCTGAGGCTGTTGGGCCGTAGCAGTCCTTGTAGCCTTAGGCTTGGCTTGTTTAGGTTGTTGCTGACGCTTTGCAGCAAAACGACCTGTAGAAGATACCTGGAGACCATAACCAGGATAATATTTCCCTTTTTTGGGAAAAAGTCTTTTTGAATAACCTTTTTCTAGCAGGAGCAGAAGTAGACTTTGAAAGTCTATCTAAGGCAGAATTTTCAGCACCCGAGTGGCCTTTGCTTGCCAATCCTTACCAAAAAGGTTTTCACCTGTACAAGGAAGATTTCCTAATCCATCCTGGACCCAGGGTTCCAAATCAGAAGCTTGCAACCAAGCAAGTCTGCGTGCACCTATGGCAATAGCCGAGGCTCTGCTGACACACTCAAAAGAGTCAAAGGCTGCACGGTTGGAGAATTTGGAAACATCCTGGGCATGTTTAAGCCAGGTGAGAAACTCTTCCCTTTTATCTTCTGAGATAAAAGGAGATAAAGTTAGCAGATGATCTGTAACTTCTTTTAGAAACATCCCCATATAGAGACTATAGGAGTTGATTCTGGCAGTAAGCATATTGGCCTGGAAAATTCTCCTGCCAAAAGCATCTAAGGTTCTGCATTCTCTTCCTGGAGGATTAGATGAGTGTCTCTTTGCACTCTATCTTTTTCATAGCAGACTCCACCACAATAGAGTGGTGAGAAAGCTGAGTCTTATGAAAGCCAGGACATTAGTCCTCCCACACCTGGATTTTGCCAACATCATCCTCCATGGCCTCCCTAAATCAACTTTAAATCCGCTCCGCCTAGCCATGAATACAGCCGCCAGAGTCCTCTCCGGCTCATCAAGATCTGAACATATAACACCCATCATGAAAGAACTGCACTGGTTACCATTACATGCCAGAATCCAGTATAAGTCTTTAGTTCTTACTTTCAAGGCCCTAAATAACTACCCCCCTACGCCAATCAGCAAACTTATCCATGGCACCCTGGAAAACAGAAAAAGGAGAACTACATCATTGAACACCTTAATAGTCCCAAAAATAATAACGAAGTGCACTAAGGCCACCTCCAACAGGGCCTTCTCCTTATTTGCACCTCTAAACTGGAATGCACTTCCGCACGAAATCCGTGCTATCAAAAACCTAATCCTATTCAGAAAAGCATTGAAATACCACTTATTCACAAAATGCTACCCAGAAGTCAACCTAGCCATTAACAATACTAGCACCTCAATACAACCAGAAAAGGGCTAGTTGGTCAATCTTCTCTCTAGTCCTATTAGTCAACCACATTGCAACATCTAAATCATGTTTTATATCACTGTATATATTATTTAAGTCAATCTGTACATAGTTCCCCCGGTTGTCCTATGTTGAATCTTCCTGTTCAATGTAAAACTCAATGTTACTTGTATGCATTGTAGTATGTTCTTGTTTCAATGTACACCGCACTGATTGAAATAGCGCGGTATAGAAAAATTGTTAAATAAAAATAAATAAAGGAGGAACACGGTACATGGTGTCCAACCTGCGAGAATGAGGGGAAGTAGTAAGAGGTGTCTCCCATATGCCCAACATGTGATCATAAAGAATCTCATGAATTGGTAAAGTAGCTGCCTCTTTAGGAGCCTTAGGATATTGTAAAATATCTAATTTCTTGGCTCTAGGCTCTGGTTCAGGGGCCACTGAAATAGAGAGGCCCCTGGCCACTTCCCTAATGAAGTCTTGAAAAGACAAGTCTTCTGGAGGAGACATTCTTCTTTTTGGAGAAGAGGGCTCCTGAGGAAGGAGTACCGATGCTTCGACAGAAGCCTCTGATTCATCAGAGTCCTCGGAGGAATCGAAGTATCGCCTGTCTGGATGCTCTTGCAGAGCCCGATACGCGTACCGAGTGGTATCGACATCGGGAGTGATCGGTACCGATGGGCATCACAGGACAGGGTACCGCTGCAGTCGACACCGAAGCCGATGCAATCGGTATCGGCACCGGAACCGATATCGGTGCCAGAACCGGTACTGCCAACGGAGCTTGTTGCGGTACCGGAGGCGTCGCAGCTTGTATGAATGCCGTGATGGCACGCTGCATGGTCAGAATATTCTGATCCATCGACGCAACCAATGTCTGGATG
Source organism: Ichthyophis bannanicus (assembly GCA_033557465.1). Lineage (NCBI taxonomy): Eukaryota > Metazoa > Chordata > Amphibia > Gymnophiona > Ichthyophiidae > Ichthyophis > Ichthyophis bannanicus. The sequence continues at coordinate 128,582,958 of CM066049.1, forward strand.
TCGGTACCAGTGGAGACCACCGGTACCCCAGAACATGGCAACAGGTGATGGGTCAAGGCCACGCCATCGATGTCAACCTGTGACCCCATAGATGAAGCTTTGGAAGCCGGAGCCTCCCGCCGGGGTAATTTTGCCGGTGCAGGATCCTCGAGGGCAAGCCCGAAGGCATCTCGATACTTAGAGGGAGATCTACCCTTCGAGGACCGGCTGGACTTATGTTTGGTTACCTGAGATCCATGGGAAGAAGACGAAGCCCTGGAAGATGTCGATGCTACTGAAGCTGCATCAGAGGAAAACAGGGTACTGAGCTTTGCCGCTCGATTCTGTCGACCTCTTTTAGACATCATGGAACAGGACTCACAATCGGTGATGGAGTGGTCAGGACCCAAACATTTTAGACACCAGTCATGGGTGTCGGTGATAGAAAGAGTACCGCTGCACTTCGTGCACTTTTTAAACCTGGAAGCGGGCTTTTCCATGAGGAAAAATCTTCTAGGCCCAAGGCCCAAAAGACAAAATTGCACAGAAGTGGGGAAACGGTAGTTTTTTTTCTTTGTTTTTTGTTTTTTTTAAAGAAGAAAGAAAGAAAAGACCGGCGGTACCAGTCCGACGTCGAAGAAGGCAGACGCGCGACCAAAGAAATAAAGAAAAATAAAGAACTTCTTCAGCGGTGACAGGAACACGACCTGCTGGCTCCGCGGAAAAGAAGAACTGGAGAGAGGCGGTTAGGAAAGGCGGGAAGGCAGCGCGCAGGCACTGTGGGATGCTCCCAAAAGCTTTCTTACTTGACGCTGGGGAGCGTTCCCGCGCAGGCTCCGTCGGTACCGACGATACCCCATATGTGAAGACTCATTCCTGCTTGTTCCTGGAGATACACCAACGGCACCAAAACCGTAGCCGGACGAACTTTCACTCACCGCTATGATCATGTTACCCCTCTTCTTTTCGATTACATTGGTTACCCCTTCGGTTTCGTTATCACTGTAAATTTCTTATCTTACTTCACCGTGCCATTCACACGGGTGAACCCACTTACCTGGCTGATCTCATTTCCCTCCACACCCCATACTGCCAGCTTCGCTCCCTTCACGCCTACCGTCTAGCTCTGCCTGCTCCTTCGCGAGCGCACCTAGAACAGACCCGACACTCGGCCTTTTTCTTTTTGGGTCCTCTTCTATGGAACACTTTACCATCTGCCCTCCGATTAGAATCTTCTTATCCGCACTTCAAATCAATACTCAAAACTCACCTGTTTAAACAAGCCTTTGACCTTCCCTCTGATTCCCATCCCTAAGATATGTTGTCCATGTCATTTTGTCTGTCTTTTTTGTCTCTGTTTGAAGTATGTGTTTGGTCTTCATAGTAATTTTAATAGTTTTAGCCTGTACTATCTTCTGTTTTGGTCCTCTTTCATGTTCACCTTTTATGTCCTTATTTGACTTTCTGCTTTCCTATTATTTTATGGCGTTCTTTTCCTTACTTTGCAGTGTTGACTTTTATTTTATTGTACACCGCTTTATGCTTTGGCTATAGCGGTTTATCAAGTGTTTTAATAAAGATATAAAGATAAAGATAACTTGACGCTGTTCACACCAGTCCTCAAAAATACGCCATATGCGGATATATGCCAAGGACATCGACCTCTTCCTGGCCAACAGTAAGGTGGCAATAACCGCATTAGAATAACCTCTCTTCCTTAACCTTGCCCTTTCAAGGGCCAAGCCGTAAGCGAGAATCAATCCACCTGAGGCATCCGCAGAGGACCTTCCAGCAGAAGATCTGCCCGATCCGGTAGTCGCCACGGACTCCCGTCGAGAAGGCGCACCAGATCAGCATACCACGGCTGCCGGGGCCAATCTGGAGCCACTAAGACTCTCCCCCGATGGGCCTCAATGCGTTGAATCACTCTCCCTATGAGAGCCCAAGGAGGAAAAACGTAGAGGAGACCTTGCTGTAGTAAGGCATCCAGACCTTCCAAAATTCTTTCATGCCTCCTGCTGAAAAAGCGGATTCGCCTTTGCCTACTGAAAGGTCGTCATGAGATTCATTATTGGAGAACCCCACTTGGTGACTACTTGAGCAAACACCTCCGGGTGAAGCTTCCATTCCCCCAGATCTACTCATACTCGGCTGAGATAGTCCACCGTCACATTGTCCGATCCCGCAATGTACGCCGCCGACAGAGCCTGGAGACGCGGTTCCACCCAAGCGAACAGACTTTCCGCCTCTTCCTCCATGGCCACACTTCCCGTGCCACCTTGACGATTGAGGTACGCTACTGTTGCCGCATTGTCCGACAGCACTTGAACTGCCCGACCCGTTAGGGTGGACTCGAAGGCCTGAAGTGCCAGAGCTACCACTCGCAACTCCAGACAGATGATCGACCATTCGGACTCCTGAACGGTCCAGAAGCCCTGCGCGAAGAGCTCCGTGCAATGAGCTCCCAACCGACTAGACTGGCATCTGTTAGCACCGGAAGCCAGAGAGGCATGCCCGCCTCCAGATTTCACGGCCGCAGCCACCATTGCAGAAATGCCCTTATCTGCAGAGGGAAGGCGCTTGGACAGCGAATCGTTCTGGTGAGACCAGCAACGGAGCAGTGACCTTTGTAACAGACACATGTGAGCCCTGGCCCATGGAATAACTTCCAGGTTCGACACCATTGTTCCTAACACCCAGAGATAGTGCCAGACCGACGGAGCTGGACTCTTCAAAAAACTGCGCACTAATCGCCGAAGAGCTTGGGCTTGCAGATTTGGTAGAAAGACTGCCCCTACTCGAGTGTTGAAACACACCCCTAAACACTCCAGAACTTGAGTTGGAACCAAATCATCTCTTGGCCATATTGACCACCCAACCAAGATTCTGTAGGAGCTGTACCACTCTGTCCATCACTCGCACACTCTCAGCTCTGGATTTGGCCCGAATTAACCAATCGTCAAGATAGGGATGAACTAATATCACCTATTTTTGAAGCGCCACTGCCGCCACCACCACCATTACTTTGGTAAAAGGTGCGCAGAGCTGTTGCCAGGCCAAAGGGCGGAGCCTGGAACTGAAAATGTCCCCACAGCAGAGCAAACCTCAGAAACATTTGATGATCCGGTCTGATCGGAATGTGAAAAGATGATTCGGTGAGATCCAGAGACGTTAAGAACTCTCCCTGCCGAACCGCTACTATAATGGAACACAAGGTTTCCATCGCGCAGGGCTTCTGAAATGAAGTACCCGCAGGCAGCGATTTACTCCTTTGAGATCCAGAATTGGATGGAAGGCACCTTCCTTTTTTGGCACCATGAAATAAAGAAAGAGTATCGACCTACACCGTAGAGTTCTCACGGTACCGGGATCACTGCCCCCAGCTGCAAAAGACGAGCCAGCGACTCCTGTATTCCACCGCCCTTTCTCGGCCCCTGCAAGGAGACAGGATGAAGGAGTCGACCACAGGGCGGGCCAACTCAAGAGAATAACTCTCGCAAATGACCTCCAAAACCCACTGGTCTGACGTTATCTGGACCCAGGCAGGAAAAAACTCCCGAAGCCAACCCCCTATCGGTTGAATTCCTGCCTGGGCCCCCCTCGCTTCATTGAGCTTTCCTAAAACCCAAGGACGAGGGACTCAAAGCCTCTACCCGCTCCCCAGAAATCTCAAACTCTGACCTTCAGAGGCAAACCTCCCTCTTTGAAACCCTCCCCAGCGGGAGGTACGAAAACGCCGAAAATCCAGAGGTTGCCCACGTAAGGTTAACTGAGCTTGCCCTGGCTTTGGCTTGTCCTCTGGCAAGCGACCTCCTTTCGACTCCCCCATATCCTTGACTAGCTTGTCTAGATCATCCCCAAACAACAGCTTTTCTTTAAAAGAGAGTTTGCTAAGGCGAGACTTGGAGGACTTATAGGGCACCTCCCCCTTTAACAAATCACAGTGAATTGGACCAGCACATTTGTATATAATTAAAGAGTTTTAACTGCTTTTTCTCTGAAAGGACAGCTGCGAAACCGGCTGGTACTTGGTAGATCTCTCTCTTTTGCTCTAAGAGATACCTAAGCTCCACGAAAAGAACAATGGCTGGGAAAAATCGTATTGCTAAAGCTGTTGCCCCCGTTACAGCTTCTGCCTCGGTCCAGACAGAGGTCCTAATGCCAGTTGAAGGACCGGTTCCATGTGCGAGGTGCCTGCATGCTGAAGCTCTGAGGAAACAGGTGGAGGAACTCAGAGAGGAGGTGGCGAGACTGAGGAGCATTCAAGACAGTGAGAAGTACATTGATGAGATGCTTCTTGCAGCAACCAGGCTCTCCAGCACAGGAGAAGATGGGTGTCAACAGAACGTCGATGGTTGGACACAAGTCACCAGGGCCTGCAAAATCACCAATCCAACTTCTCCAGCCCTTGAATTGAAGAACCATTATGCAGCCCTGGAAGTGGAGGAGGTGAAAGCATCCCTGGAAAGGGAAGAACCAGAGTTCAAGTACCCCAAAGTTGCGGAATCGGTGACCAGAAGGAAACGAAGGTTAGTGGTGGTTGGAGACTCTCTTCTGAGGGGTACTGAGGCGTCCATCTGCCGACCAGACTTGATGTCCAGAGAGGTATGCTGTCTGCCTGGTGCCAAAATCCAAGATGTTACGGAGAGTTTGCCGAGACTCATCAAGCCCACTGACTATTACCCAATGTTGCTGATCCATGTTGGAACAAATGATATTGCCAGGTATACCTCGGAACGTATCAAAAGTGACTTCATGGCTCTGGGACAGAGGGTGAAGCAGTTAGGTGCACAGGTGGTGTTCTCTTCAATCCTCCCTGTTGAGGGTAAAGGCCAAGGCAGAGAGGCTCGCATCCTGGAGATGAATGCATGGCTGCGTGGATGGTGTCATCGAGAGCGTTTTGGTTTCCTAGACCATGGGATGCTGTTCCAAGGGTTGCAAAGCAGAGATGGCATCCATCTGTCCAAGAGAGGTCAACGCATCTTTGGTAGTAGACTGGCTAATCTACTGAAGAGGGCTTTAAACTAGATTCATTGGGGATGGGTGAAGAAAGCCCCCAGGTAAGTGAAAGCCCCCAGGTAGGTGATACATTAAATACCTTTATGGAAATGGGTAACAGGGGTAACATATGGAAAGCAGTGTGTATTAATGCCCGTAGTATGGGAAATAAGATCCCTGAAGTTGAAGCTTTGGTGGGAGTGGCTGACTTGGATTTAGTGGCAGTTACAGAAACATGGCTCACAGAAAACCATGACTGGGATGTAACTATACCTGGCTATACTTTATTCAGAAAGGACAGGGTAGGAAGAAGGGGAGGAGGAGTGACACTATATGTAAAAAATAGAAATTACACTTACCTGGTAATTGTCGTTCCTTGAGTTACGACAGTTTAGTCCTCTACTTCTGGGTTGTGCACCTCTTCCTGCAGCTAGGAGACTGGGCATGTCAAAGTCGTGACATCACTGGATATAGCCTGCTGGTATCTCCCATCAGCCTCCAGTGTACTATTGACAAAGCAAACTCAAAGGAACAACAAATAAGTAACTATACCATAACATTAAATAACTCCCCATTCTTCAACCGGAGGAGCCTTTTAAACCGTATCCGTCTTATATTTTCTTTTCTCTCTTTTTTTTTTTTTTTTTTTTTTACTTTACATTTATGTCCCCCCTATGCAAACATGTATCCTACACCATCACCTCGTTTAAATAAGAGAAAAGAAAGAAAGAACAGAGAGGGATACTCACTGCGATCTAGAAACTGAAAGGATCTGTCTACTCCTTGAGATTGATGCTTCACTCTGCCTGAAAATAAACTCTGAAGAAATCACACTCCTGGGCGGGAATGAGGACTAAACTGTCGTAACTCAAGGAACGACAATTACCAGGTAAGTGTAATTTCTATTTCCTTATCGTTCCTCCAGTTTAGTCCTCTACTTCTGGGATGTAACAGAGCAGTAATCATTGAGAGGGACCTATCAAGCCAACTCACCACACTGCCGACCCGGAACAGGCTTCCTTTACAGCCAAAACATTTAGGCAGTAGTGGTTACTGAGGAAATGAAGAGACGACCTGGAAGCTGCTCTACAAATCCCTCCTGGTGGAATGACACGGTGATTCACCCATGAAGCCGCTTGTGCCCTGGTAGCAAGAGTCAGAAAGCCCCCCGGAATCATACAACCTCGCCAGCAGAAAGCTGAGGCAACCACCGCCTTAACTCAGTGCGAAATGGCCGCCTTCGCTGCTGCTTCCCCTTTGTGCACACAAAAACAAAGAAAGGAACAACGCACCCTGCATGTAATGTTTCCTATCGGTGTAAGCTACGAATAAAAACCTCCCCTTCCAGAAAAACCGAGAACTGGAAGAGAAACCAATAGGCTCAGGAGAAAAATCAGAAAACCACCTTTTGGAAGGACGACAGGACTGCTCGCAAACACCACCCTCTATCCAGAAAGGGTGAAAACGGCTCATTAGATGACAACGCCTGAAACTCCGAAACTCGTCGCACCAAACAACGAGCTATCAAAGCCACTGTCTATAACAGCAAATCCTTTACTGACGCCTGGAGTAAAGAATCAAAGGACTCTTTAGCTAACGCCTCTAAGGCCCAATCGGGATCCCCCGGCGGCACCCGAACTCTCCTTGAGTAGCGCAGTCGGATCCCAACTTAAGGAAACGCTACACATCGATCCGAACACCTAGCGCTATTCCCTTCACAGACTCCTACAGCCGGAAACAGTCACCCGCTGGATCCTCTAAGGAACTGGCCACTAGTTCCTTCAGACACTGTCCTGCAGAGAACTCAGACCAAGGATACAGACACCTTTGTCGCACGGACTTGCCGCCGTGAACAACAGCCTTCCAAAAGGCGCTAAGCATGGACCTACGTAGCAGAAGCAGCCTGCCTCCTTGCTCTCAACAAGGCGGCGAAGACTGCCGCAGACCACCGTAGAATAACCCTTCTACTTGGGCCCCGCCCATGCAAAGGCCAAACCGTAGGCGGGCACAGATCCACCTGAGACATTCGTCACGGACCTAGCCGCAGCAGAACGTCCGCTACCGACAACTTCTAGGAAAAGCCTGTCGAGTAGACGAATGAGAAAAGCCTAGTACGGCCGTCTCGCCCAACCGGGCGCTACCAAGAGCACCTTTCTCCGAAAGCCCCGATACGCCAACTAGTTGCCCTATGAGAGCCCAAGGGGAAAGGACAAGACAGACTTAATGGGAGCTTACTGACCCTCGACTGGGACGAGCCATCAGCTGCCCCATTCCTCCAACAGAGACACCTCTGGGTGAACCCCAAGGAAGCCAATAATATTAGCTAGCGCTTGAATCAAGCCATAATGCACATTTGCCCCATAAAGCAAATCAGGCTGTAGTCGATTCCACTCCCTGATCCTTTCCTGTTCCAGGCGAGTAGACTGCCGTAACACTGCGACCAGCGGAAGCATGCTCTCGCCTCCCCAGGCTCCAAAAATGGGAGCTTGTAAGGCCAGAGCAATGCCCCCAACGATCGCTTCAGTGAACCATCTACTTTCCCATCTTGCGATAAAGAAGATTGCTAGGGCTCTGTTCCATACAGTGAGTCCGCACACCCTAGAAGTGCAAGGTGTGCACCCAGCCACGTGGTACCCAGGCGTGCCCCTGCTTAGCCTCAAAATGTCAATCAAGAATAGGCAAATTCAGGACAGCTGAATACTTTCTTTATTTTCCTTCCTTCTTTATTTATTTATTTATTTTTTTACAAAGACACCTCTAAACCAAAAATGCCTTCAGCATATGTTAAGAGACGCTCTTTCCGTGCCAACAATATGAAGTAGAAAGAACTCCCAAACACAGGCATACTAATCCACGGCCGTCCTGCTAGAGTAACGCCCCATTCCGTCTGACTGCACAAAGATGAACTTTATATTTTAAGTTCAACTAGCACCTGGTGATATGAAATACAGCTCTCATTCTGCAGTGGCAATTGAGTCAGCAATAAAGAAGCCGAGAAACTGCAGACAAGTTCCCATTATACCACCTGGTAAAGACTCCACTTTTAGACCACTGAAGCAAAAAAAGCATGCGAGCGTGCCTTGTGTCCTGCCAGCAGCTGATCGAATTGAAGGGATTCAGTGTATGCAGGGCATTGTCCAGAGAACACAAGGCCCCTCCTCCAGGCTGACTCCACATTCACAGTCTAAACCGGCAGTCACCTTGGCTGATGCCGATCCGCGTGGAAGCCATCTTGTAAGCCCAGCATATGAAGTATGCCTACTAGAGTCTGAGCTGCTGCCATTGCTGCTAGAGAACTAGCCTAGCTGTTCTGGCCCCCCATTAAGGCATTCACTGAACACTAGCAGAGACTCTCCATACTGGAGAACCTCTGATAAATGGAATGGGAGCATAAATAGCTCCAAAGGCCAGAGTTCTATTTTGCAACCCCTCTCCGCTGAGCTACCTTTTCCATATGTAAAATTAAACCCCATATAACCAAAATTAAGACATTACAAATCTACTGTAAAATCTTATAATTTGGCAAAGTCAAACTAAACGGGAACATTTTCCATTAAGAAACCACACAACTATAAAATTCTTCCCACGACATAATGCTTATGGCAGAGCATTCCACAGCTGTGGACTGGCCATGGCGCTCACCCAAGCACCTGTTACAACTATCCAAGAGAGTTATCACCATAATTCCTTTTGACCTGAATAGGTTTACAGCGGAACATAGCGCTATATCACAGCAGCTAAGCCAAAATATTATCCTACCATATAAATCGACTTTAACGCTTTATAGGACCTTCTATGGATAGCGGAAGGAGATTCTGGTAAATCAACATAGCTATGCCCTTTTTTTTTTTTTTCAAGATAGGACTCCAAAAACCAAGTTTCCGCCAACTCCAATGAAATCAAAGCAGATCCGCTAAAATTACCCAAACTGCTATTATAGCTTTGCAAGAAGCTACCAGCCCCCGCTGCACCCAGTGGTCCTTCCCCCCCTTATCCTGGGAGATTCTGCATTGCAGGAGGCGTTGCCCACCCCCTGCCAGCCTACTGCATCTGCCAGGGAGCAGAAGAGCAAAATAGAAAGTACCCCTGGAAGCAAACAATGTCCCATCCTTGGGATCCAGGCGCAAAAGGTAAAAATCAAAAGTAAAATCAACAGTGTTAGCTAAAAATGAACAAGGCTATCTCTCACTAAAGCGAGTTTCTTTTTCTTTTTCTTTTTGAAATCCCACCGAAGACCATGGGACCCAAGCTTTCGAACACAGCCCCTGACGCTGTGCATTAACCGCAACCAGAGAAATGAAATCCTGCTCTAGTAATAGATGAGAATTTCTTGGGAAGGGCCTGCTAAGTGTTGCTATGAAACCCACAAGCACCTCACCAGGCCTCCCTGCAGTCAGAGAAATAGCAGTGGGATACACCGACCACCTTGCAAATGGAGGTCTGAGAGGTTGTTGCCTGTGTGAACCTGATGAGTAATATGATATTGTATGGTACCACTCACCCCCCAGGGATGGGGGCACTGAATACTTTATGTGATTCATGAGCAGCGCTGTCATTCGGTGGCCTTTAGGGCAGCAGAGCCCGACCAATGATACAGAAATTAAGAGCTTTAAATCTTGGTCATATAAAGTGGATTCTCAGACCTTACATCACATCACCGAGGCTCTGTGGTGATTTCTTTCCTGATCTGCAGATAATGGCTGCCTGCACAGTCATAGAAAGGCACTATTGAGTGTACCAGCTGCCCTCTGGTGGCCATAGACCGTAGCACAGGCACTTCCCGGTTGGCAGTTTAACTGCCAGTCTATTTTTGTACATTCTAAGGTTTGCTAAACCTGTCCCTGTGAATTTTGGGCAACTTTCACTATAGACTACATAAAGGCACACTTCTAGGCTTTCCCTCCTGCAAACTACAAGTTAGGGCTCTGCCCTTGAAACTAAAAGCTGGCAATTTGCCTAATATCCTGGGCCTGAACAGATGCTCCTCAGAGACATGATTAGGAGGGAAAGAACATGTGGTATCAGGGATCAATGCCAAAACTGCTGTCCTGTTTTTAGGTTTATTCTTATTTATTCTATAAAGAAGATTGACAACAGTCCCCCTTAATGCTGAGGAACCCCCTGGCCTCAAAATAAAAACTACAAACAAAAGAAAGAAACAAACACTAGGCCCAAAAATTTAGCTATTCTGCCTGTTGTTTTCCTCACGCAGGCAACTTTCGCGATGCGGTCCAAATACCTAGAGAGGAAATGGCCGCCCCTTCGCCAATGAATTTTGGCGCCAAGAACAGCCGCCGCTGCTGCAAAAATGAGGCCTCAGCAGACCAAGAGAGCCCGAAGGCCTTATCTGCAGGGCCAAAAGCCACACAGCCTGCTCCTACCTCCTTGAATTCCTCCGATCCTCAAGCCGCGCTGATGCGCCTGGCAGCCGCAGCGAGGATCGCTCAGCCGGTTCCTCAGAGTAAAATTAAAATCCCGCAGCAACGGAGAGGCTCCGTCTCACACAGCTTCAGTGTGGCTGTACGGGTCCCGGAGCTCTCTCCCGTACAGTCCAGGGAGAGAGATCCGCACCGGCAAATGCCTGCAGCAAGTGAAAATCACTGACAAGGAGGGAAGGCGAGAACTGCTACTAATTTAAAGAACCAGGCTCAAATTTAAAATTACTGTAAATAAGGAAATTTGCTCTTAACTAAAGGGAACTAATCCCCGATTGTCAATTAACCAAAGGTAACTGAATTAAAAGTAAAATTAAAAGTAAATGAAAGGTAAAAATCAAAAGTAAAATCAGAATTTGTCACACTAAATGCTCCTTATCTGTTCCCCCCAAGTGAGCCCAGGAGCTAGGCTCACTATGTCCTCCTGCTGCAAGGAGACTGGACACACTGGAGGCTGATGGGAGATACCAGCAGGCTATAGCCAGTGATGTCACGACTTTGACATGCCCAGTCTCCTAGCTGCAGGAAGAGGTGCACAACCCAGAAGTAGAGGACTAAACTGGAGGAGCGATAAGGAACTACTATTAAAGCTTTGGAATTACAGAGCTTAAAAGGGAGAGAGGAGGCATTGTGGGTTAAACTAGAAAGAGGGAAAGAGAAATCTATTTCCATTGGAGTGATATACAGACCTCCCTCACAAGAGGAAGAGGTGGACAGAGAGTTAATTGAAGACATACGCAGCATTGCTAGGAAAGGGGAAGTGCTACTGATAGGAGATTTCAATATGCCAGATGTTGATTGGCACATTCCTGCTGCAGTATCATCTAGAAGTAAGGAGATCCTGGATTCTCTACAGGGAGAACTATTCAGGCAATTGGTAACAGACCCCACACGTGAAGGGGCTATACTGGACTTGGTGCTTACCAATGGTGAAAGTGTTTCTGATGTTGTAGTGGGAGATCATTTTGCATCCAGTGATCACCCGATGGTGTGGTTCAGTATTAGGACTAGGGCTGTTAGAATCCATTCCAAGGTGAGGATCTTAGACTTTAGGAAGACTAACTTTGCGAAGATGGGCCAATACCTCAGGGAGTCGTTAGTGGGATGGGAACAGCTGGGGGATGTAGAAAAACAGTGGGCAAAACTGAAAGGGGGTATTTTAAAGGCAACCAACCTTTTTGTTAAAATGGTAAATAAAGGCAAAAGGAACAGGAGACCACTATGGTTTTCGAAGGAAGTAGCTGAAAAAGTGAAGAAAAAGAGGGAGGCCTTCATGAAATACAAGAGATCACAGAGAGAGGAAGACAGGCATCTGTATTTGGAAAAACTTAGAGAAGCTAGCAAAGTAGTCAAGAAGGCAAAGATTCAAAAGGAGGAGGAAATAGCCAATGCAATAAAATGGGGGGGATAAGACATTTTTCAGATATATTAGTGAGAAGAGGAAGGGCAAAGGTGGTATTGTCAGACTCAAGGGTGCAGGTGCAGGGGCAGGGGGGGAATATATAGAAGCTGATAAGGATAAAGCGGAATTGCTTAACAAATATTTTTGTTCTGTGTTCACAGATGAACAAACAGGAGCAGGACCTCAGAAAACACCCACAAATAAGAACAGAAGCGAGGGACATCTTGAACAATTTTCAGAAGACTGTGTTCGTGAGAAACTAGCTCAACTTAAAGTAGACAAAGCGATGGGACCGGATGGGATACACCCTAGAATACTGAGGGAACTTGGGGACGTTCTAGCAGCTCCACTGACTGACCTTTTCAATGCCTCGGAGTCGGGAGTGGTGCCAAAGGACTGGAGAGAGGCTCATGTGGTGCCTTTACACAAAAGCGGAAGTAAGGATGTGGTTGAAAACTACAGGCCGGTTAGTTTAACTTCGGTGGTGAGTAAATTATTGGAAACGCTGCTGAAAGAGAAAATAGTGAGGTTTCTGGAGTCCAGCGGATTACAGGATCCGAGGCAGCATGGATTCACCAGAGGCAGGTCTTGTCAGACAAATCTAATTGATTTCTTTGACTGGGTGACCAGGGAGTTGGACCGAGGGAGAGCTCTAGATGTGGTATATTTAGATTTCCGTAAAGCCTTTGACACTGTTCCTCACAGGCGACTTATAAACAAACTGAGCACCCTAGGGATGGACCCTAAAGTTACTGCTTGGGTTAGAAATTGGTTGGGTGGGAGGCGACAAAGAGTACAAGTAAATGGAGCTCACTCGGAGGAGAAGGATGTTACCAGTGGTGTGCCCCAGGGATCTGTCCTTGGTCCGATTCTTTTTAACATCTTTGTTAGTGATATAGCGGAAGGGCTGTCGGGTAAGGTTTGCCTCTTTGCGGATGATACCAAAATCTGCAATAGAGTAGACACCCATGAAGGTGTAGATAACATGAGGAGGGATCTAGCTAAGCTTGAAGAATGGTCTAGAATTTGGCAGCTGGGATTTAATGTTAAAAAATGTAAGGTCATGCATTTGGGCTGCAGCAATCCAAGGAAGCAATACAGTATAGGAGGTGAAGTACTTTTGTCCACTAAAGAAGAGCGGGACCTAGGCGTGGTTGTGTCTGATGATCTTAAAGTAGCTAAACAGGTAGAAAAGGCGACGGCAAAAGCTAGAAGGATGCTTGGGTGCATACAGAGAGGAATGGCTAGCAGAAAAAAGGAGGTGATAATGCCTCTGTATAAGTCTTTGGTGCGACCTCATTTGGAGTATAGTGTGCAGTTCTGGAGACCGCACCTTCAAAAGGATGTGAACAGGATGGAGTCGGTGCAGAGGGTTGCTACTAAAATGATTAATGGGCTTCATTATAAAGCATATGAGGACAGACTTAAGGATCTTAATATGTACACCTTAGAGGAAAAGCGGGATAGAGGTGATATGATTGAGATGTTTAAATACCTCCGTGGCATAAATGTTCAGGGAGAGAGCCTCTTTCAATTGAAAGCAAGTTCTGCTACGAGGGGATATGGGATGAGGGTGAAGGGAGATAGATTCAGGAGTGATATGCGGAAATATTTCTTTACGGAAAGAGTAGTGGATCCATGGAATAGTCTCCCAGTGGAGGTGGTAGAGATGAGGACAGTAACTGAATTCAAAAAAGCATGGGACCAACACAGAGGATCTCTAAAGGTAAAAAGTGGACTGTTGTAGTTGTTGTTATGGAAGGACAGACTAGATAGGCCATGTGGTCTTTTTCTGTCGTCATGTTTCTATGTTTCTATGTCTGCCGCCCAATTTCTTAGCCAAAGATAACGGCGAGCAGCTACCAAGGAAGCCATGCAATTCGCTAAACCTCTAATAAGGTCAAAGTGTACATCGGCTAAATAAGCCGACCCCGACTCTAGCCTTGTCACATCAGTTAACTGCTCCTGCGTCTGCTGCAGCGGCTGTTGCAAACGCTGCGACCAGCGAAGGCATGTTCTCGCTACCCAAGCCCTGCAAATAGAGGCTTGCAGACACAAAGCATTAACCTCAAAAGCTTGCTTCAAAAGGACGTCCACCTTCCAAATCCCAAGCATCCTTCAAAGCCGCACTGCCTTCCACTGGACTGGTAGTCTTTTTCGTGACTGCCAAAACTACTGCATCTATACGTGGAGAACGAAACATCTCCCGTTCTTGATCAGCCAAGGGATAAAGCCGATTCATAGACCTCACACCATGCAAACCTGCCTCAGGTAAATTCCGTTCATCCTGAATCATTTGCTTGACGACCCTGTGAATGGGAAAAACCACCTGGGACTTTCACATCACCTGTATGAGAGGATCCTCTAACCCCTCATCCTCCGCTGGTGCCCCCGAAGAAAGGTTGAGTGCCTGAAGTGACTCAGTAATGAGCGCTGTTAACTCCTATCTCCGAAAGAACCAGATAATCTTGGCTTGGTCTTCAGGCTCCTGAATCTCACCTTACTCCAACTCTTCTACTCCTGCATCTGGCTCCATATCGAAGTCCTCACCTTCCAGCCAATCCATCCCCAGAGACTGATCTTCCACCGACCAAGGCCTCTTAACTGGTCTACCATCACCACTTCCAGACCTGTTAGTGGTCGCTTGGGCTTCTGCGGCCCCAAAAAGCTCCATATCAGCGATCATCCCTTGTTTGGTTCAAACGGTAGGCCTGATGAAGCAGAACAAAATCTGGGGTAAAACCTCCTAGCGCTGCTCCCGCCCCCCAGTGGCACAGCAGAAGTACCTGGCACCACCGGAATGGTCGGAACCGGAGTAGACGGGGTCTCAAGCAGAGCTTCCCCTCTGAAGCACCTGTAGGACCCTGCGTTCCCAATGGAGCACTCCTGATAGCCTTATCCTGGAGCTCTTGCTCCATATTAAGAGCTTCCACAGCGCAGCCACAACACCCCCCAGCGTCTGAGACCGCGCCTCAATGGGAGCCACAAACTAGGCACCGAGGGTGTGTAGGCATTAGTGCTACAGGACCCCCAAAAGTACTGGCACCACACAGCTCACCAAAAACGGCCAAGAAAATAAAAATGTAAATATAAAACTTTATTTTTTATTATGTGCTGTCCCCTTTAAGAACACCCACCCCAAAGGCAAAATCCAACTAAAGAGATAAAATGAAAGAAATGAAAGGAATTACAAGAATTAGAAGTGTGCTGTGAGAGAAATTAGCACTGCAAGCAAAAAAAAAAAAAAAACGCGGGAAAAAACAACCCACGAATGTCTTCAGTCCTGCTTGCCATTAAAATACAGTCCCCATGTGGCAGCAGGCCCCAATTCTCCCTCCAATTGTAAAAAAACACAACCGGATCACTCACCTTTGCCTCCGGGCCCCTTAAGACCGACTGATTACCTCTGACCCAAAACGGCAATCCTGCATGAAGCACAGCTCCTGTCGGTCTGATCTCAAGCAGCTGAAGCAACAGCTCAAAATGTCCAACGACAATTTCAGCACAGCTCAAAGTGCTGAAATTGAGCCGGTCTGAGGAAGACAAGTGCGGAACAGCTCCCCTTCATGCAGACCAGAAGGGGAGAGCAGAGAGAAGGGTCAGAGATGATCAGGAGAGAGAGAGGTAGCCTTCCCAAAAGTTTCTGTCTCTCCCCTTTCACCTCTCTCTCCTCTTTTTTTTTTTTTTTTTTTTTAAGAACTTTAACAGCCAAAAACAAAGGAATCAAATTGAAAAGAAAAATAAATGCAGAAAATCCTATCTAAACAGACTAAGCTCCTTATCTGCTCCTCAAGTGAGCCCAGCACCTAGGCTCACTACCTCCAACTGTATGGAGACTGGACATACTGGAAGCTGGTGGGAGGTGCCAGTAGGATATGTATGGTGGCGTCACAAGTCTGACATGCCCAGTCTCCATGCTGCAAGAAGAGGTGCACTACCCAGAGGTGAGGGACTGAACTGGAGGAATAGGCCCATGCTACATAGGATCCACAAATGGCCCCCAACAAGGCCATGGCTGACACCTCAAAGACCTGCTTGAGCAGCACCTCCATCCGGCAGTCCTGCAGGTCCTTCAGGGCCACACCCCCTGCCACAAGGATAGTGGTCTGAGTAACCGCCGTCACCAGGGCATCCACCCACGAGAGGCAAAACAGCTGTCTCCCCTCCAGCGAAACTGGATACGACCATGCTATGTTACAACCAACGCGCAAGCCTGCATCAAAGACTTTCCACTTTGCATCAATCTCCTCCTTCAAAGCCCTATGGAATGGGAAGGAACGAGCCGACTTATGAATACCTTCCAACAATGGATCCTCAACAGACTCCACAGCCTCAGGAGGCAGAGCCTCTGCAATCCACAGGGCCACCAAGGTCTGAATGATCAGAGCTGGGAGCTCATCTCTGTGGAAGACACATACTGCTGAGGGGTCTTCCCTTGCCGGGAGCTCCCCTTCATCCAGGCTCTCCTGGAACTCAGCCTCCAGGAGGTCCAAGGGACCCTTCAAGGGCCCCAAAGATTCCACTGAGGTACCAGCATCCTCTTCCAGCGACAGTTCTCTGTGCTGCCACTTAACTGCTGAGAGAGACTGCCCTTTATCCACCGCAGGGAAAGCTCGCATTGAAGACCCCAAGGCCTGAGCCCTTCTTCAAACAATAGGTCTGATGGAGCAATAAACCAAATTCCAGGGAGAAAGAAGAGGACTTCTCGTCCTCCCTGAGATCCTCCCAGGGACCTTGCAGGCCTGCCAAGATGGGCTGCAAGGCTGGGGGGGTGGGGAGGGTGCTCCAAAACTGTTCCGAGAAAGGTAGCCTTTTTTCAAAATGGCGGCCGTTCTTGCCAAACTCACGGGTCTGCTGACTTCAAAAATAGCATGATTGCGCTGCTCTCCCAGGCCTTCCGCTAATGCCCCCAATGCTCCTGGGCCACCAGCAATTTGATCTGCAACAACCGTGCTCTCCTTCGTGCAGCTGTTGCAGAGACTTGGACCAGATGAGTGCCACTGGCTGCACAAGCAGCACGCTCCATATCCCCCATGTGCCCCGGTGCCCGAGCCCTCCCGTGTGCCAAAAAACCCCACTTACCGGCTCTAAACAGCTGCGGGGAACTGCTGGAGTTGCCACCGGCTCCCTGTGCTCTGGTTGTAGGGTTTTTTGGGGAGGTTTTTGGAACTTTAATAGTAACCAGCTCAACCCCTGTCCTCCAAGAATTGGGGAGAGGGAAAAGTTGGAGAAGCCACAACCTACTGACCCCAAGGGTAGGACTGAGGGGTGGCCAGGGAGAGAGCTAGGGGGAGGGACCTGAATCCACCGGGTTCTGCACCCCAATGCGGCCCAGCAGTAATACAAACCAGCCAAACACCACAGGCTATGTTCATGCGCCTGCTGGAGACTGAGAAATACTGGCTTAGTAAAAGGGCACAGGCTACTTAAGGAGGAGTGTTTCAGCT
The DNA here is from genome assembly GCA_033557465.1 of Ichthyophis bannanicus. Taxonomy (NCBI): domain Eukaryota; kingdom Metazoa; phylum Chordata; class Amphibia; order Gymnophiona; family Ichthyophiidae; genus Ichthyophis; species Ichthyophis bannanicus. The sequence goes on from CM066049.1 coordinate 128,600,219, forward strand.
CAGTGTTTCTCAGTCTCCATCTGCTGGTGGATGAGCATAAACCATGCATCTGAACTGGACTGGACTGGACGGACGGTTAGGAACACAGATTCAAATACTCTTACGCTAAACATCTGCTGAAAGGTCACATGTGCATAAAAATACATCCTATACAGTAACTCAAACATGGCAACGTATTTCTGAATAGCAGTATTCTTCCATGGAATGTAGTAAAAATATGTGAACTATGTATCTATACATATACCTGTTTGGGCTCAGGGGTGTTGGTCAGCAGGGAACGCATCCACCTTCAAGGTGAGAGCAGGCCATGCAGGCTGGCAGACATTTGCTATGGCTTCACTGGACTGATCAACTTTGAAAAGAGACATTACAAGATTAATGAGGCTGGTGGCCAAGTGGGGTTATGGAGGCAGCATGCTGGTGTGCAGATATGTGCTAAGTTTGGGTGATGGCACTGAAAGCCATAGGTGCACACATCTCTTTCCCATGGCTTTCAGTACCATCTTTATGCTGATGACTCCCAGATCTACCTCTCTACAACTGAGATCTCTCCGGCAATCCAGTCCCTGATCTCTCTGCCTGCCTTTCTGACACTGCTGCTTGATGTCTCAACGCCGCTTGAAATTGAACATGGCCAAAACTGAGCTTCTTATTTTTCCCCTCTAAAACCTCCTCTCTTCCTCCCTGCTCAGTCTCTATGGATAACTCTCTACTTTTCCCTGTTTCCTCGGCTCACAACCCCAGGGTCGCCTTTGACTCCTCTCTCTCTACACACATCCATCTGATAGCTAATACCTGTCGTTTCTTTCTCTCTAAACAAAATCTGCCCATTCCTTTCTGAACACACTACTAAGACATTTAGCCACTCCTTGATCACCTCCCATCTTGACTAATGTAACTTACTCCTTGCTGGTCTCCCGCTGAATCATCTCTCTCCCCTTTAATCTGTTCAACACTCTCCTGCAAGGCTAATTTTCCACCAGCCTCGTCATGCTCATATTACCCCTCTTTTCAAGTCACTTCATTAGCTCCCTATCCGTTCCTGCATCCAGTTCAAACTTCTGCTGACCTATAAGTGTGCATTCATTCTGCAGCTCCTCCCTATCTTTCCCTCTCTTATTTCTCCCCGGAAACTCCACTCTTCTGGCAAACTGCTTCTATCTGTGCCCTTCTCTCTTCTATTGCTAACTCCAGACTTTGCTCCTTTCACCTTGCTGCTCCTTATGCCTGGAACAAACTACCTTCTCTGGCCCTTTTCAAATCCAGGTTGAAAACTCACCTCTTCGCTGCTGCTTTTAGATCTTGACTCACCTGACCTCCTTTGTGTTTCCTTACCATTCCCTCTAGATCAGCGGTTCTCAACCTGTGGGTCGCGACCCCCACGGGGGTCACCACAGGATTTTAGCAGGGGTCGCTTCACCTCACCTCACCGTTAAAAAAAAAAAAAAAAAAAAAAGCACCCAAGTTGCTGCCACTGCCGAGTCCACTTCTTGGCAGCGGCAAACTCACCGCCTCCCAGTCCCTTCTAATGCAGCCACGGCTCCCCGCCTCTTAGGGAACCGCAGCTGTGCCAGTAAAACTGTTGCAGAGCCTTCCTGTCTCTTGATGGGCTTCGCGCAGCATTGTCCCACCTCCAAAGGAAGTTGTTTACCACTTCCTTTGGAGGCGGGATAATGCTGCATGGAGCCTGTCGAGAGATGGGAAGGCTCCGCAACGGTTTTGCAGGTATAGCCGCGGTTCCCTAAGAGACAGGGAGCTGCGGCTGTAGAAAAACAGCAGGCAGACAGGAAGAGGGGAGGAGGGGGCAGGGAACCTGCAACGGGGCTGACAGGGAGGGAGGGAGGGAGGGGGATGGCTGACATGGACAGGGGGGCTGACATGGATGGAGAGAGGGGAGGGCTGACATGGAGGGAGGGAGGGCTGATATGGACAGAGGGGGGGCTGACATGGACGGAGGGAGGGGGACTGACATAGAAAGAGAGGGGGCTGACATGGACAGAGGGAAGAGACAGGGGACATACTATACAGACTGGCAATAAATGCTGGACAGAGGGGAGAGACAGTGTGGGTTAGGATTATAATGGGCAGATGGTGGGGGCTAGGACTGGTAATGGGTTGATTAGGGAAGGCTAGGACTGGGGATGGACTGATCAAGGGGGGTTGGGACTGGTAATGTGCTGATAGGGGGTTAGGACTGGTAATGGACTGATGGGGGGCTAGCACTGGAAATGAGCTGATCGGGGAGGTTAGGACTGGAAATGGGCTGATGGGGGGTAGGACTGGTAATGGGCTGATTAAGGGAGCCTAGCACTGGTAATGGGGTTGAGGAGGGATTAGCACTGGAAATGAGCTGATTAGGGGAGGCTAGCACTGGTAATGGGGTTGAGGGACTAGCACTGGAAATGAGCTGATGGGGGGGGTAGGACTGGTAATGAGCTGATGGGGGGGTAGGACTGGTAATGAGCTGATGGGGGGGTAGGACTGGTACTGGGCTGATTAGGGGAGGCTAGCACTGGTAATGGGGTTGAGAGGGGACTAGCACTGGAAGCGAGCTGATTGGGGGGAGGGAAGGATAGAGCTGCTGGCCCTGGAAGAAAACTGGGGGCTAAGGCTACAAATGGGCTGATACGAGGGGATGGGAGAATGGAACTGGAAGAGAGTGGATCTGAGAGGGGCTGCCATGGTATTTGTACTAGAAGGGACTGCTCAGTGGGGAAGGAGGGGGACTGGAAGGGAATGGACACCAGTGGCAGTCATGGGAATGCAAGTTGACATTGGAAGGTACTGAGAGTGAGAACTGGAAAGGGGCTGATACTGGGGATGGTTACTGGGACTGGAAATAGGCTGATGGAAAGAAGTGAAGAAAATGAAAGAAGAGATAAGAAATGGCAGATGGACCATAGACCACAGAAAGAGAGCTAAGAGAAGACAGGAAAGCAGAAGCCTCAGATCGGGACCAGCATGATCAGAGAATAAATTGGTCAGACAACAAAGGTAGAAAAAAATTTATTTATTTTATATTAGTGATTTGACTACAAAATCATCATAATTTTGAAATCAAATATTGTTACTTGTTATTGTGATTAATTATTGTGGTTTAACACTAGAAGCTCCAAAAAGGCATTTTACCTAGAAATCCCAAAGTGTGTCAATTGACGCATTATCATGACGACTACGTTGAGCATGAAATGCAGATGTGAATTAATTTGAAGTTACTTATTTGTTTACTACGTGCAGTATGTGACATCATTACATAACTGACATGGTTCTAGCAGTGGCTCTGGTATAAGCCTTCGAAGATGCATTTGCATCAATTGACGCACTTTGGGGCTTCTAGTGTTAAATAAGTAAATTTTATAAATAAAAACATATTGCAAAGGACTATAATATATTAATAATTCAACAAATGATTACAGCGACAATGCGTTAACGGTAAAGGAAGAGAGACGCATTTGATTTTATCATTGGGGGTCACCACAAGTTGACCAATGGTAAAAGGGGTCACGGTACAAAAAAGGTTGAGAACCACTGCTCTAGATGTATCCCTGTCTACACCTACTGTGTTGTCTTGTCTAGATTGTAAGCTCTAATGAGCAAGGACCGTCTCTTCCATGTCTGTGCAGCGCTGCATACATCTTGTAGCACTAAACAAATGCTCAGTAGACGTAGTAGTAGTAGTAGAAGAGAGGGGACACATTCACTGATGAATTTTACCCAACATTATCTAATTATATTTAAAATAGTTTCTAATGGTATTTAAAATAAATCAACAATGGTATACAAATATACACAAAAGACATACATTTCCTAACTATTTTTGATCCTTAAATCAGCTTCTGGGAAATCAGAAAACTGCTTGATTTTTTTTTTTTTTAACTCTTTCACCAGGCTGCATCATCAGTAATTACTAATTAATGTTTTATTCTAAGATAACTTGATAAGAAAAACCCTGGAGCTCCAGAATCAAAACTGCAACAGTCTATATCACAGCTAGAATTATCGATATATCTTCCCTCACCACCACTGCTGCTTCCAACACAGCCAAATCTAAAGGCAACAAATCATGGCAGCAGGCCTTTCAGCATCTATGTGCATGCTCATATCTCTATGTCCCACACCCTCTGATAGGAACTGAGGAAGTGGTGGGACACAGTAGGTTTTGAGAGCATTTATGTTAATATACAAAGGTCTATCACCATAGCAGCTTTAAAGAGTGCCTTTGCCATCTGCTGCTGTTGCAATGCCCCACCCCTTCCAAGTGTGCTGTCCTGGACAGGGAGGGAAGCAGAGGGAACAGGACCAACCTGAGAAGCTGCCATCAATGGCTGGCAGTAGCACCAAGGCCTGAGGCATCTGAGAAAAAGTGGCTGGAGGAAGTTAAGCCTTGAAGGAAGGAAGGAAGAGGTGGCAGACATAAGGACTGGGGGGACGGAGGAGGGAATAGGACCTAAATGGGAAGGACAGAGAAAAATCACATGAAAAGAAGGCAATGAAGAGGCAGCAACCCACCAGACACAGTAGGGGAAAGCAGCAGAACAGGTGAAGGCAGGTTTAGAATGATGAGGTCTATGCTCAAGGGGAGAAAGAAGAGTGACAGGACAGAAGTACGAGGAGGAGAACACCACGGAGACTGGAGGGAGGAGGGCAGAGTGGGGAGGAAGAAGAAAGGTACAGTGTCAGAAAGGGAATGTCACATAATACCTTATGGCAATACATACACTGTTCCTCATCCCTTCAAAGACATATACACACTCACAGATGCTGTGCAATCCTGGGTCCAGCAGACTCAATCATACAGAACACCTCTCATCTCTAGAAAATATTTTTAATGTCCTATTGATACACTGTATAAACAATTGTAGCAATTAATTTTGCAAAATTTGAAAATTTTTAGTATATAATTCCCCAGGAATTAAAGAATGCCAGAGACCTCAGCTTATCTGTATTCACTTTCACATCTTCACACTTGGGGATTTCTCTGGATCTGTCATATGCTCTCTCATATTCTGCTACTGAATGTTAATCTCACATGTATTCAATAGGGATATCCTGAAAATTTGACTGGTTTGTGGCCCTCAAGGACTGGCGTTTAAGATCTGTTCACCAGAAATTTCTCTCTACTGAAAAAGGCCTGTTTCTTTTACATTATTTAAACCATTAGAGGCATTTGAATGTCAAATCATGTCTCCCAGTCTCTCTCGGGTAAATACACTTTAGTTATTAAGTCTCAGGAAGTGCTCCATTTTAGCAGCCCTCAACTGCCACCACACTTATGTATGTTCTTCTATATGTGACAAAAGGAACGGTGGCGTAGAAAACTACATTAACATATACCAATTTTTAGGATGCATTTATCTTGTAATGTAATTGTCCTATCCACAAACAATTTATCCCAGTTATTAAAATATGTACAAAGGACTAACTTCAGCTCTGGCTTTCAACTTGCCCAAAAAGTATTAACTGCAAGTAAATGCCCCAGCCACTTCAGATGAAGATTTAAGACTGTCCAGAGACTTGTCACAGAACATCTGTACACAAAACTGATGACACCTAATCATTTCTATTAAACAGAAAAGGGTTTGAATAATTAAGCATTTTCCCCTTAAACACATAACATGTCGTACGGTTAGCCACATTTACTATATGTTATGTTCATCCATTCTGAAAAATGGGGTACAGAAGTGGTACCCCATGTCATCTGCTTTGTATCTACTTGGGGGGGGGGGGGGCAAAATTGTCAAAATATTACTAACAAACTAAAAGATGATGGGGATTATCGATAGGCTAGTATAGCATAGTTACTCACCTGTAACAGGTGATCTCCGGGAACAGCAGGAATTTAATCTTCACACATGGGTATCATCGGTACCGACGGAGCATGCGCGGGAACGCTCCCCAGCGTCCAATTAGAAAGCTTTTGGGAGCATCCCACAGCGCCTGCGTGCTGCCTTCCCGCCTTTCCCACTGCCTCTCTCCAGTTGAGTTTTAAAGCTGAGACAAAGAGAGAGAGGGAAAGAGAAAGAGAGAGATACAACTCCTAGGGAAGGTGGGTGGGTTGTGAATACTAAATTCCTGCTGTTCCCGGAGATCACCTGTTACAGGTGAGTAACTATGCTATCTCCAGGAACAAGCAGGAATGTAGAGACTGGGGATTGGGATGCCATAACATTCCGTTCTCCTGAGATAGGAGATCTGGAGCAGACCCTAACTCCAGGGAGGGAGCTTGAGAGAGATGTAGAAGCAGAGGGTACCACACTTGCCGAGGCCAATGTGGAGCTATGAGGATCATACGTCCTCTGTCTCTCTGAAGCTTGAATAGAGTCTTGGGAATTAGGGGAATGGGTGGAAAGGCATAAAGGAAGTCTTGGCCCCAATGAAGGAAGAAAGCATCCTTGGCCTGAGAGGCCTGAGCCGGGATTCTGGAACAGACCCGGAGAAGTTTGGCATTCAACGGACTTGCAAAGAGGTCTATGTCCGGGGTTCCCCAAATTTGAAAAATCTTGGTCACCTGGTCTACATGTAGAGACCATTCGTGTGGAAGCAGAACTTGACTGAGTCTGTCTGCCCAAGAGTTTTGTATGCCTGGAAGATACACTGCCAGGAGATGAATCTGATGCTCTCTGACGAGGGCCCATAGTCGCAAAGCTTCATTGCAAAGCAACAGAGAGCCTGTTCCCCCCTGTTTGTTCACGTAGAACATGGCTACTTGATTGTCCGTATGAATGAGGACTGTCTTGTAGCTGAGCAGAGTGTGGAACACTCGAAGAGCAAGGAAGATTGCTCTGAGCTCCAAGAGATTGATATGTAGATGAGTCTCCTGTGGAGTCCAAGTGCCTTGGGTGGAGAGGTCTTGCAAATGAGCTCCCCAACCCATTGGTGAAGCATCTGTCGTGAGAGTTGCCTGGGGTAAGGGTTGTTGAAATGGGGACCCCAGCAACAGGTTCTGAGTGGATTGCCACCATTGGAGGGACAAAATAAGGCGACTTGTGTTTGCTATTTTGTCTGACAGGCACCCTGATGCCTGGGTCCACTGAGTGGATAACGTCCACTGGGCTGCTCTCATATGGAGTCGAGCATAAGGAACCACATGCACGGTAGATGCTAGTAGTTGTAGCATTTCTCGGGCAGTGAGATGAGGTTTTAGCACTGCTTGAGAAGCTAAGTGCACCATGCGAAGGTAACGGGCCTGGGGAAGATAGACCCTTGCCTTTTTGGTATCCAGCAAAGCTCCTATAAATTCTAGAGACTGAGTGGGAGTTAAGACTGGATTTTGGGATGTTTATGACCAGACCCAAATACTGAAGGACACGCATTGTGCAAGATAGGGAGGTCCTGGCCTCTGCTTCTGATGGGGCTCGAATTAGCCAGTCGTCTAAGTAGGGGAAGACGAATATCCCTAGAGTACGGAGAAATGCTGCTACCACAGCCATGCTTTTGTGAACACTCTTGGTGCTGAGGCCAGGCCAAAAGGAAGCACCTTGTATTGGTAGTGCTTTCCTTGAAAAAGGAACCCAAGGAACTTCCTGTGAGTTGGGTGGATGAGAACATGAGTGTACGCATCCTTGAGATCTAGAGAACAAAGCCAATCCTGACTCTGAAGGTATGGCAGCAGAATTCCTAAAGAAATCATCTTGAATTTCTCTTTGAACAGGAATTTGTTCAATTCTCTGAGGTCCAGAATAGGTCTGTATCCCCCTGTTTTCTTTGGGATAAGGAAATAGGGGGAGTAAAACCCCATACCCTGTTGATGAATGGGTACCTCTTCTATTGCCCCTTGGGCAAGAAGCATAGTGACCTCCTGATCTAACAGGTTGATGAGAGAGGTCTGAGAAGTGGACTGTCTTACCATGGTGGAAGGGGGCATACACAGGAAGTGCAGCTTGTACCCCTCTCTTATGATGGAGAGTGTCCACTGCTCTGCTGTTATCTGCTCCCACCTGGGGGCAAAGTGACATAACCTTCCTGGAATGGTGGAAGGCTCTGGTCCATTCAGGGCCAGGAAGGCTAAGTTCTCTAGATGAAAGTCAAAGGCCTTGTGGAGGCTGAGATGGTTGATGCTTAGCAGTCTTTGCTTTCCTTTGTTTAGGTGGTTGCTGACCCTTCCGGGTAGGCTGACCTGTAGAACGTCCCTGCTGGGAATAAGAGGGATAAAACCTCTTCTTTTTTTGAGAAGAAAGAAGTCTTTCAAGAAGCCTTACTTGCAGGATCAGCTGTGGCTTTGGATAGCCTATCCAAAGTGGAGTTGTCAGCATCCAACTCATTGGCCTTTTCTTGCCAATCTTTACCAAACAGGTTCTCACCAGTACAAGGAATATTGCCCAGTTTGTCTTGTACCCAGAGCTCCAAATCAGATGCCTGGAGCCAGGCAATTCTACGTGCACCTATGGCAATGGAAGAGGTTCTGCTTATGCACTCAAAACAGTCAAAAGCTGCACGGTTGACAAATTTAGAAACATCCTGGGCATGTTTGACCAATGTGAGAAAATCCTGTCTTTTATCCTCAGGAAGAAGAGGGCTCAAAACCTCTAAATCCCCTGTAACTTCCTTCAGGAACATTCCCATATATAAAATAAAGGAACTGATCCTGGCAGAAAGCATGGAAGCTTGGAAAGTACGACGTCCAAAAGCATCCAAAGTTCTGCACTCGCGTCCTGGAGGATTAGAGGCATGTGTCTTTGCACTCCTGATCCTTCTCATAGCTGATTCCACTACAATAGAGTGGTGAGGAAGCAGAGTCTTCTGGAAACCAGCACAAGGAGGGACTCGGTACATAGTATCCAGTCTACGAGAGTGAGGAGAGGTGGTAAGAGGCGTCTCCCACATTCTTAGCATGAGATCATGCAAGATCTCATGGATGGGTAGGGTAGCTGCCTCTTTAGGAGCTTTGGGATACTGTAAAATTTCCAATTCCTTTGCTCTGGGCTCTGATTCAGGAGCCACAGTAATGGACAGACCTTGAGCCACCTCCCTGATGAAGTCCTGAAAGGAAAAATCCTCTGGAGGAGACATCCTGCGCTTAGGGGAAGAAGGCGCCTCTGGGAGAAGTATTCCTGCATCGACAGAACTGTCAGAATCCTCAGATTCTTCTGAGGACTCGAAGTACCGTCTGTCCGGATGCTCTTGAAAAGCCCGATACCCGTACCGACCGAAGTCTGTACCGGGAGTAATCGGTACCGGTGTATCAGTACCGGAGGGCATCGCATGACTGGGTGCCGGCAATGCAGACACCGATGTCAATGCCGATGTTGTCGGCACCGGTATGTGCCGGGGTCGGTGCCGGTACCGATTGAACTGTCTGACGCGGTTCCGAGGGTGTCAATGCCGCAAGGAGAGCCGCCAGACTGTTCAATAGCCAGGAATCTCTGGTATTGCCTGGATGTCGGTACCGGAGAAAACAGCCGGTACCCCAGAGCATGGCACCAGACGTTCTGCCGAGGTTGAGGCTTCGAGAACGTCCTGGAGCCCCGATAATGCTTTGGAAGCCGAAGCCTCCCGCCGGGGCAATTTTGCCGGTGCAGAATCCTCAAGGGCAACGCCAGAGGCATCTCGATACTTAGGAGATCTACCCTTTGAGGACCGGCTAGACTTGTGTTTAGTTACCTGAGATCCACGGGAGGAAGAGGAAGCCCTGGAAGACGTCGATGCCACCGAGGCTGCATCAGAAGGAAACGGGGTACTGAGCTTAGCAGCTCGGTTCTGCCGACCTCTTTTAGACATCATGCACAGGCCGTACATTCCGTGATGGAGTGGTCAGGACCTAAACATTTTAGACACCACTCATGGGTGTCGGTGACTGAGATGGTACTGCCACACTTGGTGCACTTTTTGAAACACGAAGAGGGTTTTTCCACTGTGGAGGAATTTTTGGGCCTAAGGCCCAAAAAGGCATGTGCACATGGAAAAAAGTACTATTTTTTTATTTTTTTTTTTATTAAGAAAAGAAAGAAAGAAAGAAAGAAAAACCGGTGGTACCGGTAGAGCGTCGAGGAAGGCAGACGCGACCACAAAAAAAGAAGGGCAATAAGGAGAATTTTTTGCAGTGACAGGAACAATGACCTGCTGGCTCCGCGGAAAACGAAGAACTGGAGAGAGGCAGTTGGGAAAGGCGGGAAGGCAGCACGCAGGCGCTGTGGGATGCTCCCAAAAGCTTTCTAATTGGATGCTGGGGCGCATTCCCGCACAGGCTCCGTCGGTACCGATGATACCCATATGTGAAGACTACATTCCTGCTTGTTCCTGTAGATAATACTAATATCACCTATTTTTATTGTGATTAATTCACTAACAAACTTCACTAATAAACTTCTTTGACACACATATTAAAAAGTCCCTCTAACACAATGTATTAAGTACCTGCACTAATTTGTACTGTGCTTCTCTCCCTGAAATAATGCTCAGGTCCCAGGATTCAGAGGTTGAGGGCTGTTGAGATTCAGGACTTAGAGTATCTCCTTCCACCACGATGTTGCTCTGTAATAGCCTCTCAATCTCTCTGTTCAGAATTTCCAATTCATCACACATCATGCAATTCTATGACAAATCTGCCAGAAGGAAGAGGGAAAATTAACTAAGTGCTACCTATCTAATAATATAGAAGATGGAATACTATTTAGTAGTTAAAAGAAACCACACCTCTGCTGAAGTACCTCTTACTGCACAACTTGCTATTCTCAACCGGGCCACAACTAATCCTAGAATGTACTCCAATCACAACATAACCACTACAGTGTGTATCAAGTTGACTACAATGGTTAAAAATAACTGGACTAAGGAAAAACCTCAGTGATCATTTATTAAAGGATAGCACATGCTAATGTCATTACTGGCTACAGGGCCTATTTTATGCAATAGGCCCTGCAACAGAAAACACAACACCATGAGCACTAACCATTAGTAAACAACCCCATCAATACTCATGATCAGGCCTTAATTTTTATAACCTCTTTCATTTATCAAATATCTATCAATGCTAGGTTCCCCTCCTCATGCCTTTTCTTTATTAAATTACTACATTAACCCTGTCACCCCACCACCACACACCATTTCCCTACCCCACAATTTTAAAGCAATCTTTTGCCCAGCTCCATCATGCTAAGATTCACTTGCTCCCACTTCCACTTCAAAAAGTGAAACATGGGCTTTAAGAATTCACATCACATAACAAGGAAATGTTTAAAATAACCTTGTATTTAAAGTTTTTAACACATGACAAATTTGCAGACACTTTAAAAGGGATATCATAATATGTCTTGACCAATAATCTCTCACCTTGAGTGCAGGCCTTGACAAATTTTCTTTGGAATCTAGGAGCCAGCCACTGAGACATAGGTCACAGTGGAGGCCGCCTCCCCCAAAAATGTATATCACAGCTTGTTTTATATGGCCTGATTTACTGTGTTCCCATTTTCTATGGGAAAAGAAAGCTTAATTAATCAGGCCCTTAATGTGCCATTGCACAGTGCCAACAGAAAGCGTTGACTCTTCTCCTCCTGCCCCTCCCACCACTCCCAATGAGCACACCATCAACAGCTTAATTGATGGCCATGTACTGCTGCACCTGAGGCAACTTCCTTTTTTGCTTAAATGTATCACCACCATGGCCTGATAATATATGAAGCAAGTCTCTCTCATAACCCCCGCACCTTGCTCTTGCCGTCTCTCTCTCTCTCTCCCTCCCTAACCCCCCACACACTGCCTTTGCTCAGTCCCTCTCCCCCTAACCCCCCTCCCCCACACAACGCCTTTGCCCAGTCTCTCTCTCCCCCTAACCCCCCCACACCGCCTTTGCCCAGTCTCTCTCTCTCCCTCCCTACCCCCCCCCCACACACACAACACCTTCGCCCAGTCTCTCTCTCTCCATAATACCACACATGATGGTGCAAGGAAGAGGGTTTTGGATTTGTTAGGAACTGGGGAACATTCAGGGGAAAGGAGGGGCTTTTCTGAAGGGATGGGCTTCACCTTAACAGGGATAGAATCAGGCTGCTGGCATTAACCTTTAAAAAGGAGATAAAGCAGCTTTTAAACTAGATAATAGGGGAAAACCAACAATCGCCCAAGAGCGCATGGTTCGGAATAATGCATCCTTGAAGGATACTAGCAAAAGATTGAAGTTAGGGCATATCGACAGAGAGGCTCCAATAAAGACAAAAGTAACCCAAATGTCCAGAGCAGACAGAGCTTAAAGATTCCAAATTACTGCTGCCTATTAATAACCAGATTAGTATGAATAAAATACAGTCTCTAAAATGTTTGTATGCAAATGCTAGAAGTCTAAAATATAAGATGGGAGAGTTAGAATATATAGCACTAAATGATTGGTATCTCAGAGACATGGTGGAAGGAAGACAACCAGTGGGACACTGATACCTGGGTACAAACTATATCGTAATGATAGAGCTGATCAAATTGGTGGAGGGGTTTCACACTATGTTAGAGAAGGCATTGAGTCACAAAGGACTAAAGTATTACAGGAAACAAAATTCACCGTAGAATCTCTATGGATTGAAATTCCATATAAAAAGGAGAAGGGGAAGGAGATGGCAGTGGGGGTGTACTATCGACTGCCTGGCCAGAATGAACAAATGGAAGATGAAATACGCAAAGAAATTGGGGAAGCTAACAAAAAAATTACAGCACAGTAATAATGGATGATTTCAATTACCCCAGTATCGACTGGGACAGTGACACAGGCAGGGCATGCTAGGGAGATAAAGTTTCTAGATGAAATAAATGACTACTTCTTGGAGCAGATGGTTCATGAAACGACCAGAGGAGAAGCCATTTTGGACCTAGTCCTTAGTGGAACACAAGATCTGGTGCAAGAGATAAGGGTTTTGGGGCCACTTGGCATAGTGATCATAACATTATCGCGTTTGATTTAATAAATAGAAGGATGACAAGGAAATCCACAGTACTACCTTTTAACTTTCAAAAAGGAGATGATAAAATGAGGAATTAATTAAGAAAAAAGTAAAAGATGTACATCGAGCATGGGTGTTTGAAAATACTATCTTGGAAGCCCAGACCAGCTGTATTCCACGCTTTGAGAAAAGTGGACGTCCAAAAAACTGCCAGCATGGTTTAAAGGTGAAGTCAGAGAGGCTGCTGCCAAAAACATATCTTTCAGGAAATGGAAAAAGGAGCCAAATGATGAAAACTGGAAACAACATAAGCACTGGCAAGTTAAACACAAGGCATTGATAAGGCAGGCAAAGAGAATTTGAGAAGAAGCTTGCTGTGGAAGCAAAAATGCGTAAAAGACTTTTTCAAGTACATTTGTAGCAAAAAAACCTGTAAGAGTCAGTTGGACCATTAGATGATAGAGGAGTTAATGGGGCACTAGAAGGGGACAAGGCCATAGTGGAGAGACTGAATGAATTCTTTGCTTCGGTCTTTACTGAGGAAGATGTAGGGATGTTAACGATGACTGAAGTGGTATTTAAAAGGTGATATCACAAAAGAATTGAAAGAAATATCGATACACTGGGAAGATGTATTATAACTATTTGATAAACTGAAGAGAAGCAAATCACCTGGACTGGATGGTATATATCCAAAGGTGTTGAAAGAACTGAAATATAAGACTGCAGACCTACTATTAGCAATCTGTGAACTATCATTAAACCATCTGTAATATCTGAAGATTGGAGGATGGCCAATGTAATGCCAATTTTTAAAAAGGGTTCCAGGAGTGATCTGGGAAACTACAGACTGGTGAGCCTGACGTCAGTACCGGGAAAAATGGTAGAAATCATTATAAAGAACAAAATTACTGAACATGTAGATAGTCATGGCTTAATGGAAGACAGCCAACACGGCTTTAGCCAAGAAAGGTCTTGTCACTAATCTGTTATGTTTTTTTGAAGGCTTGAACAAACAGGTAGACAAAGATTAGACAGTTGATATAGTGTATCTGGATTTTCAGAAAGCCTTTGACAAGATCCTTCATGAAAGACTCTTAGTGAAATTAAAAAGTCATGGGATAGGAGGCAGTGTACTATTGTGGATCAGGAACAAGTTAAAAGATAGAAAACAGAGGGTAGGGCTAAATGGCCAGTTTTCCCAATGGAGAATGGTGAATAGTGGAGTACCCCAGGGATCTGTGCTGGGTAAGCTGCTTTAACATATTCATAAAGGACCTGGAAATGGGAACGAGTGAGGTAATCAAATTTACAGATGACACAAAATTATTCAAAGTTGTTAAAACCCATGAGGATTCTGGAAAAATTGCAAAAGGACCTTGATAAATTGAAAGACTGGGCATCCAAATGGCAGATAAAGAGTAATTAGTCCTTATCTGCTAATTAGTGTTCCTGAAGGAACTCCAGTCCAGTCCCTTTACTCTCAGGTTGCGCAACCCTTCCAGCAGCTTGGAGGCTGAGCCCATCATCGTTTTGATGGTGTGGTATAAATACCACTGGCACCACCCCTAGGCACCAGTAACCTCATGAAAAAGCAGTCCTGACAGGTACCCACTTAAGCACCTGTAACTATAATGCGCGAAAAACAAAAACCAAAGAACTAGGAAACACTTTTTTTTTTTTTTTTTTTTAAAGAAGAAACAGTGGCAAGGAAGAAGAGGGAAGGAGAAGGCTTACCTGAGGCCGACCCAGCCTTTACTCACTCCCCACCGTACCTCCCTAGCCTGTAGCTCCGCCGCTGGGGCTCCTCAGACCGGAATTTTTCGCTTCCGCTCAGCTCACTGACTTCGGTCCGTTATTCCCTTCTGAACACTAGAGACCCGAACCTGGGCAGGATCAGGGACTGGACTGGAGTTCCTTCAGGAACACTAATTAGCAGGTAAGGACTAATTACTCTTTCCTTAGCAGAACTCCAGTCCAGTCCCTTTACTCTCAGGATATAACAGAGCAGTTCAAACCTGGGCGGGGTTCGCCAACCCGGACCGAAGTACTGCACCCGCAAACCTGGTGTCTGTACGTCTCTGGACATCCAGTCTGTAGTGCTTGGAAAAGGTATGTAGAGAGGACCAGGTGGTCGCTTTACAGATGTCCAGCGGTGGAACCAAGCTACGCTCTGCCCAGGAGGCCGACAGCGCTCGCGTTGAATGAGTGTGAAGGCCTACTGGGACCTGCCTCCCCTTGAGAATGTAGGCAAAGGCAATAGTCTCCCTGATCCACCTAGAAATGGAAGCTTTGGCCGCTGCTTCCCCCTTGTGCAGCCCTCCAAATTGAACGAAAAGCCGTTCGGACTTGCGGAAAGATGCTGTGCGCGAAAGGAAGCGTCTCAGCACTCTATGCAAATCTAGGAGACGTAGTTTGGCACTCTCCCCTTCTTGTGCTTCTCCCGCGAAGGACAGGAGCGAGACTGTTTGGTTCAAATGAAAGGGAGAGGAGACTTTGGGCAGGAATGAAGGAACCGTCCGTAAGACCACCTTATCCTTGAAAAAGGAAAGGAAAGGAGGTCGAGATGATATAGCTTGAAGCTCCGAGACCCACCTAGCCGAACAAATAGCTACCAAAAATACTGTCTTCAGGGTCAAATCCTTTAGGGAGGAGCTTCTTGCTGGCTCAAAGGGCTCCCTGGTTAAGGAATCCAATACCAGGTTTAGGTCCCAAGGGGGAATAAATAATCTTTGCTGGGGCCGTAAGCATTTGACCGCCCTCAGGAATCTACCCACATCAGCGTGGTCCCCTATAGACTTGCCCCGGACCTTTCCCCTATAAACAAGAAATGGCCTCTAGCTGAACTCGCAACGAGCTGTGAGTTAAACCTTTCTCGAAGCCTGCTTGTAGGAATTCTAACACCTCCGGAACCGAGGTTTCTAAGGGCTTCTTATGGTGATCCGCGCACCATGCCTCAAATATGCGCCAAACCCTGATATAGGAAAGGCAGGTCGAGCGTTTCCGTGCGTTCAGCAGGGTCGAAATTACCGAACCCGAGTAACCTCGCTTCACGAGCCGCGCCCTCTCAAGAGCCAAGCCGTAAGCGAGAAACGATGCACGTGGGGGGCATGAGGACCGGACCCTGCCGTAGCAAATCCTTTCTGTCGGGGAGCCTCCAAGGGCGATGATCTGCATACCACGGGCAACGAGGCCAGTCCGGAGCTATAAGAATTACAAGACCTTGGTGGGCCTCTATTCGCCTCAGAACTCTCCCTATGAGGGCCCAGGGCGGGAACACATACAGGAGACCTTCCGAAGGCCACTTCTGGACCAGGGCATCCAAGCCTTCTGACATCCTTTCCTTCCTTCGACTGAAAAACCGACTTGCTTTGGATGTTTCGTAGCACGCCATGAGGTCCATGATCGGCGCCCCCCAGAGGGCTACCACTTGGTCGAACACTTCCTGCGCTAGCTCCCATTCCCCGTGGTCTATCCTGTGCCTGCTGAGGTAATTGGCCGTCACATTTTCTGCTCCCGCCACGTGCTGCGCTGACAGGTCCAATAGATGTGCTTCGGCCCACTGTAAGAGGCTGTCTGCCTCCTTCTCCAGCGAGGGGCTGCTCGTTCCCCCTTGGCGGTTGATGTAGGCCACCGTGGTGACGTTGTCCGAAAGGACGCAGACTGCCCTTTGGCGAACCAAGGGCTCGAGAGCTCTGAGTGCCAGGGCCACTGCCCTCAGCTCTAGTCTGTTGATGGACCACCGGGGCTTCCCTCGGAGTCCAGCTTCCCTGTGCGAACTCGCCCTCGCAATGAGCACCCCAGCCTGCTAGACTTGCATCCGTCGTCAGCTGTATCCATTGGGGTGGATCGAGAGGCATCCCGCATCCTAGGTTCTTTGGGCACTCCCACCAGAGGAGAGCCCTCCTGACCTGAAGAGGACAGGGCAGTTGCATGGATAAGGGATGATGCTGAGGGGACCGACGCCGTAACAAGGCGCATTGAAGGGGTCGCATATGTGCCTTGGCCCACGGTACTACCTCTATCGCTGCCGCCATGGTGCCCAACAGTTGTAGGTAATGCCAGGCAGTAGGGATCCGTCTTGATATGAAGAGAGAGACCAGGTTTTTCAGATCTCGTAACCTCTGTTTCGACAGGAAGACCCTTCCTCTCCTTGTGTCGAACCTTGCTCCGAGGTAATCGATCTCCTGCGAGGGAATTAATCTGCTCTTTGCCCAGTTGATGACGCAACCCAACTCCTCCAGGAATTCCACCACTCTGGCTGTAGCTGTATGACTCTCCGTCTCCGATTTTTCCCGAATCAGCCAATCGTCCAGGTATGGATGTACTAGAATTCCCTCCTTGCGAAGAGGGCCGGCCACCACTACCATTACCTTGGTGAACGTCCTGGGGGCAGCTGCTAGGCCAAAGGGAAGGGCCTGGAACTGAAAATGACCCCTCGGTACTGCAAATCTCAGGAACTGCTGATGAGAACTTCGCACCGGGATATGTAAGTATGCTTCCGTCAAATCTAGGGATGTCAGAAACTCCCCCGTCTTACCGCTGCAATGACTTGACCTCAGGGTTTCCATTCGAAAATGAGGAACCGAGAGGCGGCGATTGACCTGCTTTAAGTCCAGGATTGGACGAAAGGACCCTTCTTTCTTTGGTACTACAAAATAGATCGAGTATCGACCGGAACCGTATTGGTCTCTCGGGACGGGAATCACCGCTCCCAACGCGATCAGCCTTGAAAGAGTGTCCTCTATCGCTGCCCTCTTTTCTGGAGAGCCGCAGGGAGACTGCATAAAGGCTGGGGGAACTTGCTTTGTGAATTTGAGAGCGTACCCCTCTCTGATCACTTCCAGTACCCAACGATCCGATGTGACTCGGGCCCAGGCAGGAAGGAACTGCCTTAACAGACCCCCCACCAGCAGGCCTTTCTCCTGGGCCCCCGCAGCCTCATTGTGGTTTCCTAGGGCCTGAGGCGGAGGAGGGGGCGCCAAAACCTCTTCCAGCCCCTCGAAATCCTCGGAAGCCTTGTCCTCTAGGCGAGGGGCGACCCTTAGGAAAAAGGTTCGGTCTGGCCGACTGGAACCTACGAAAATCCCTCGGCTGACTGCAAGCTGGAACCGTCGAGCGGCTTTGCTTAGGCCGATCTTCCGGGAGCCTACCTCCCTTAGACTCGCCAAGGTCTTTCACCAACTTTTCCAGATCTTCGCCAAATAGCAGCTTCCCCTTGAAGGGGAGGCGACTCAGGCGAGCTTTCGAGGAGGGGTCCGCCGCCCAATTGCGCAGCCACAGATATCTCCTGGCTGCTACCACCAAGGCCACGTTCTTTGCTAGACTCCTAATAAGGTCGTACTGACTATCTGCTAGAAAGGCGGAACCAGATTCTAACCGAGCAGCACTAGCCTGCGCGTCGGTAGAAGCGCCGTCAGTTAGTTGAAGCTGTTGAGCCCACCTCAAGCAGGCTCTTGCTACCCACGCTCCTGAAACTGAGGCCTGCAGGGCGAGGGCACTAACATCAAAGGCTTGCTTCAGCAGAGAGTCCAGCTTTCTATCCTGACTATCTTTAAGCGCTGCGCTGCCCTCGACCGGAATGGTCATCTTCTTTGTCACCGCTGAAACCGCCGCGTCTACCCTTGGGGACTTCAGCAGATCCTTGTCAGGTTCCGGTAAAGGGTACAAGCGGGACATGGCCCTCACCCCCCTTAAACTCGACTCTGATTGGTTCCACTCTTCCTGGATCATCTGGCGTACCACCCTGTGGACCGGAAAAACTTTCTGAGATTTCCTGACGGCTTGTATCAAAGGATCCTCTAACGCTTCTTCCTCTGCAGGGATGTCCGATGCCATATTGAGCACCTTCAGGGATTCATTTATTAAGGCTGGGAGCTCCTCTCGACGAAATACTCTAACTATTCGGGAATGCTCTTCCTCTGGGATATCTCCCTCCTCAAGCTCTTCCTCTTCCTCCCCCACTTCTCTGTCTGATCCCTCCTCATCCGGAGTGATCGGAGATGGAGACGTGAGGGGTTCTTCGCTCATTAGCCTTGAGCACTTGGGAGGGGCTCCGGGGTCATGGGAGCTTGTCTTCCCTGGACCGGCCCGGCCACCTTCTTTCAGCAGCGCTGGCTCCATGAGTCCCTGCTGACGCATACAATAAGCTTTGTGTAACAGAAGGACAAATTCTGGAGAAAAATGCTCCCAGCCTCCCTCCGCCCCGCTGGAAGCAGGGGGAAGGGACTGGGGGGGCCTGGTAAAGCTGAGGTAGAATGCGGAGGAGTGGAGGAAGAATCCCCTCCCCCTTCCCGGAGACCTTGAGACCCCTGAGAAGTCTGGTCCATGGACAACTGAATTTCCTGCTCCACAGACGCTGCTTCCGCAGCACAACACCGGCAGATCCCGGCTTCCGAATCCACAATTCTGCGTGTGCCGCAGGACGGGCACCGTAATTTTCCCGTCATTCTCCCCCCCCCCCCCCCCCTCTTTTTTTTTTTTTTTTTTGAGTCCCCCTAGTGGAAAAAATTCCAAGGCAGGCCTAGAGAAAAAAACCTGAGAAATAAAAGACAATAAATGCAAATAAATGAAGAATTTCCAACCAAGAGGTGGAGGAGGGGGGGGGGGCCTCACCCAAAGGCTGGAAACAGAACTCTATACGATCAAAAATACCAAACTAAGAATATAACAAAAAATACAGTGAAATTTGCACAGAAAAGATATGAACAGGTCCTTAAACAGCCTGCTATACTTGCGATTTCACTGCCCTGTTCCTCTGCGTGCCGCTCCTCACGCTGGGTCCGATGTCTCCTGTTAGACTCCACGTGGTAGGCCGTAGCCACGTGGAGTCAGGGCCTGCGGCTGGCAGAAGTGTCCTCACCGCCGGAGCCCGGATTCCCCGACGTTGGGGCAATGGCTTCGTCACCCCGACGCCGCCTCTAGTGCTCAGCCTGGACAGCTGCTGAAAGCGCAAGGCGGAGGAGAAGCAGCAAGTGGAGCGGTTTTGCTTCCAGCACTCAGCCCACCACCGGGGCTTCAGCGCGGTGTTCTCTAGTGCTCAGCCCACCCCCGAGGCTTCCGCGCGAGACAAATGGGAGCGGAGGGGAGGCCGTGAGAAGCCGGATGCCGCGTACGAGAGTACCCCGAAGCTCCCCGCTGCCAAAGTAAGCCCCCTCCTTCCAAAGGACACCGGGAAGAGAACCGGGGAGGGGGGGGGGGAAACAGAGAAAAAACAATAGCGGTTTCTAAAAACGCACGGGAGTAGGAAGAACTCCCCAACTAAAGTAAAGAGAAATTAAAGAAAAGTAATAAAAAGAGGTATAAATGAGAAAACTAAAGTCCAGCAAGCTCCTGGCTTACGGTAACCCTCCAGCTGCTTGGAGGCTGAGAATACTGGTGCCTAGGGGTGGTGCCAGTGGTATTTATACCACACCATCATCAAATCGATGATGGGCTCAGCCTCCAAGCTGCTGGAAGGGTTGCGCAACCCGAGAGTAAAGGGACTGGACTGGAGTTCTGCTAAGGAAAACACAGTTACTTACCTGTAACAGGTGATCTCTGGGAACAGCAGGAATAAGTCTTCACATATGGGTACGTCGGTACCGATGGAGTCTGCGTGGGAACGCTCCCCAGCGTCCAATCAGAATGCTTTTGGAAGCATCCCAACACGCCTGCATGCTGCCTTCCCGCCTTTCCCAACTGCCTCTCCTCAGTTAAGTTTTAAAGCTGAGACAAGGGATAGAGGAAGAGAAAGATAGAGATAGAGAAATGCAACTCCTAGGGGAGGTGGGTGGGTTGTGAAGACTTATTCCTGCTGTTCCCAGAGATCACCTGTTACAGGTAAGTAACTGTGCTATCTCCAGGAACAAACAGGAATGAGTCTTCACATATGGGGACTCCCAAGCTGAGATGCCTGGAGTCGTCCCAGCATGTTGCGAATCTGAGAGCCATGCTATTTTACGGAAACCCCAGGCATCCTAGGGATGGAGGGTAGGAGTTGAACCAAAAAGATGTGCTATGGAACAGCTGCACCAAACAAGATGCCTAGATAGGAGTCTCTGTGCAGGTGATATTTAGTGGTAATATTGGGAGCAATAAACCACTATGGACCTCACCTGGTGGCATGGTAAAGGGGTGTACGGAGGTTCATGTGGATTTGTGAATATGAACAGAATATCCCCAGGGAATACCTCAATGTAAGGAGAGGTAAATAAGGTGAAATTAGACTTACCTGCTAATTATTGTTCCTTTAGCATCTCCAGGCTAGTCCTGAAACATTGGGGTCTTGCTCCTCCAGCAGCTTTGGAGACTGAGAAACATCACTTCTCTTGATGTCACCAGTACAAGTACCCTGGATCTGCCTACTGAGATCAGTAACCTAGTGACAAAGCAACTCACCAGAGCAACAATTACATAAAATCATTTCTAATGAGTCAGCTCCATGCCTCTCCCCTCTCCTCTCCTCCAACAGCACAAGATCACGCCGCCCTATTACCAAAAACTTACTGACCATCCCTATAAACAAGATACACTGCAAACAATCGACAAGTAACAAGGCCTTCTCCCTCTATGCTCCATCCTTATGGAACTCCCTTCCTCATGAACTTCAGAACTGTTCAAATTACGCTGAGTTCCGAAAAAAGTTAAAACCCCATCTTTTCCTTGAACATTTTTCCCTTCCACCATAGATCGTAACCTTACACCTTCCTCCCTATTCCTTCTGCAACTCTCAAATTCTTTTACACAACCATACGGCTCATTGTAAATTCATATGTAAATAGTTGATCTTTGATCTTTGTAATTAGTTCTTCTCGTTACCATATTTATTCATCGTTATCTTGTTCCATGTAAAAAGTTGAAACATACTGCTAAATATGTTCTATGTAAACCAGGGGTCACCAACCTGCGGCCCGCGAGACCCTACCCCGGTGCGGCCCGCCAAGGCAAACTCACCGACTCCTCCTTCTGCAGCCGCGGCTCCCTGCCTCTTAGGGAACCGCGGCTGTGCTTGTAAAATCATCGCGGAGCCCTTCCTGTCTTGACGTGCTCCGTGCAGCATTGTCCCGCCTCCAAAGGAAGTGGTAAACAACTTCCTTTAGAGGCGGGACAATGCTGCACGGAGCACGTCAAGACAGGAAGGGCTCCGCGATGATTTTACAAGCACAGCCGCGGTTCCCTAAGAGGCAGGGAGCCGCGGCTGCAGAAGAAGGGAGGGAGCTGGCATGGAATAATTTTCAGGTATGAGCAGGGTTTTTTTCGCGGGGGGGGGGGGGCTGCGGCCCGCGAGTCTGCCGGTAGTCGGCTGTGCGGCCCGCGGCCCTCTGGAGGTTGGTGACCCCTGATGTAAACCGTCTTGACTTGTAGAAAGACTGTATATAAAATTTGTTAAATAAATAAACAATTAAGCAGAAACTGTACAAACCCATAACAATCAACGAAAAACTGAGCCGTGCGAAAGTTCACTCCGCAAGTGCTGAGATCCTCATTTTCGAACAGAAAGAAAAACAGAATATCAGAATGCACAGATACTTCACACACACACACACACCCCCTGATGGACTCTCCTCGGGGAAAAGCCCCCCTAGACGCTTACCTGTTATACCTTCACTGCTTCAGGCGCCAGTCCATGCAAAATTCCGGGAGGGATACAGGACTAGCCTGGAGATGCTAAAGGAACAACAATTAGCAGGTAAGTCTAATTTCACCTTCCTTAGCGTCTCTCCAGGCTAGTCCTGAAACATTGGGGATGTAACAGAGCAGTGCCAAGAATTAACGGGAGGGACTCACCAACCCCGCCTGAAGCACTGATGCTCCAAAACAGGCATCCCCCTGCGCTTGCAAATCCAGCCGATAATGCCTGATAAAGGAATGCAAGGAAGACCAAGTAGCCGCCCGACAAATATCTACCGCCGGAACCAAACTACGCTCCGCCCAAGAAGTAGCCTGCGACCTAGTTGAATGCGCCCGCAAACCTACCGGAACTGGTCAACGCTTCAAAAGATAAGCGGACGCAATAGCCTCTTTGAGCCACCTAGCAATGGAGGCCTTCGACGCAGCCTGCCCCTTGTTAGGACCACCAAACACCACAAACAACCTATCCGATCGACGGAACGAGCCTGTAACTTTCAGATATACCTTCAATGCTCTCTGAATATCCAATTTATGCAACTGCTGAACAGCGGACCCCTCCCCACCGCCCACAAACACCAGAAGGGAGACCACCTGATTCACATGAAATGGCGAGACCACCTTAGGCAGAAAAGACGGCACCGTCCTCAACACCACCTTGGCCTCACTAAAAACCAGAAAGGGTTCCTTACAGGACAAAGCTTGTAGCTCCGAAATTCTCCGCGCAGACACAATTGCTACCAGAAAAAACACTTTTAACGTCAAATCCTTCAATGACGCCCTCGACAAAGGCTCAAATGGCGCTCGCCCCAAAGCTTCCAAAACCAAATGCGGGTCCCACTGTGGAACCACCAGCCGACGGGGCGGCCGTAAGAGAACCACAGCCCGCAAAAATCGCTTGACATCCGGGTGCCCGCCAAGCGCTAGCCTACCTATCTTGCCACGGTAGCACGACAGCGCTGCCAACTGCACCTTTAGAGACGCTGCCGCCAATCCTCTCATATCCATCCTGCAAAAACGCCAGTATCTGCGGAATCGAGGCACTCAAGGCTAAGACCTTGCGGACCTTACACCACTGCTCGAAAATTCGCCAAACACGAACATAAGCCAGCGACGTTGACCTTCTGCGAGCTTTCAACAATGTGGACACTACCGCTGACGAATACCCTCTCGCTAACAACCTTGCCCTTTCAATAGCCAAGCCGTAAGCGAGAACCAATCCACCTGAGGCATCAACAGCAGGCCCTGCAGCAACAGGTCTTCCCGCACCGGCAGCCTCCAAGGTTTGTCCCCAAGAAGCCTGATCAGATCCGCATACCACGGCCTCCTCGGCCAATCCGGTGCGATTAAAATTACTGGTCCTCTGTGAATCTCGATGCGCTGCAGGATCCTGCCTATTAAGACCCACGGCGGGAACACAGAGCAGACGACCTTCCGGCCATGGCTGAATCAAGGCGTCCAGGCCCTCCGACATCCTCTCCCGCCTTCTGCTGAAGAACTGACTTGCCTTTGCGGTTTGAAAGGTCGCCATGACCGGAACGCCCCACCGCCGCACTAACATCTCGAACACCTGCGGGTGAAGGGCCCATTCCCCCGGATCTACTCTTACCCGACTGAGGAAGTCGGCCTCCACATTTTCCACTCCTGCGACATGCGCCGCTGACAATGCCAACAGATACCTCTCGGCCCACACGAACAACTGGTTGGCCTCGCTTTCCAGCGCCGGACTGTTGGTTCCCCCTTGCCGATTGATATAGGCCACCGCCGTCGCGTTGTCTGAGAATACCCTTACGGCCTTCCCGCGTAGGCACTCCCGGAACGCTCTTAGCGCCAGCACTACCGCTCGCAATTCCAACCGGTTGATGGACCACGTCCGCTCCGGCACGGACCACACCCCCTGTGTGAACCGGCCCTGGACATGCGCCCCCCAACCAGACAAGCTGGCATCTGTCGTTAAGGGGACCCAATTCGGTACCTCCAACGGCATCCCTTTCTCCAACGACTCCGCCCGCAACCACCATAGAGAGAGACGTGTCTGCGGCGGACAGGGCAACCGCTGGGCGAGATTGTCGTTCTGATGGGACCACCGCCAAAGTAACGCTCTCTGTAGCGGCCGCATGTGCGCCCTCGCCCAGGGCACCACCTCTATTGTCGCCACCATGGTGCCTAACAGCTGCAGGTATTGCCAGGCCGGACACGAGTTGCGTAGAAACTTGCGAATCAGACGCCTCAGACCGTCCGCTCGGCTCAGCAGGAGAAACACCTGCCCTACCTTCGTGTCAAACCGTGCTCCAAGATACTCCAGGGACAGAGGGTGCTAACCTGCTTTTGGTCCGATTGACCACCCAACCGAGGCTTTCCAAGAACGCCACCACTCTGCTCGTTGCCGACTCGCTCTCCTCCCTGGACTTCACCCGAATCAGCCAATCGTCCAGATAAGGATGCACCAGAATGCCTTGCTTTCTCAACGCCGGGGCCACCACCACCATCACCTTGGTGAAAACCCACGGCGCCGTCGCTAAGCCAAATGGCAAGGTTTGGAACTGGAAGGGTCCCATCGGGACTGCAAACCTCAAGAACTTTTGATGGTCCTGACGAATGGGAATGTGCAGATACGCCTCTGACAAATCGAGCGACGTCAGACTCGCCCCTGCGCACCGCTACTATGACCGACCTTAACGTCTCCATCCGGAAATGAGACACCCTGAGACAACGATTTACGCGCTTTAGATCCAAAATCGGCTGAAAGGTTCCTTCCTTCTTCGGCACCACGAAATAAATGGAGTAACGACCGCAGCCGCATTGGTCTGTAGGTACTGGAACCACCGCCTCGAGAGAAAGCAGGCGGTTCAGCGTTTCCTCCACCGCCACGCACTTGAACTGTGCTTTGCATGGGGACATCACAAAAGAATCCACCACGGGCCGTTGAAGCTCCAACGCATAGCCCTCGCGGATGACCTCCAGTACCCACTGATCGGACGTGATTTGGGCCCAGGCAGGGTAAAAACGCCGCAGTCGACCTCCTATCGGTTCCTGCCCCGCCTGGACCCCCCTGGCTTCATTGCGACTTTCGGGAACTGGAGGCCGAAGAGGACGCAAAGCCCTTGTTCGCTCCTCGGAAACCCCGAAAACCTTGGCTACGAATAGGAAACCGACCCCTTTGTGGTTGCCCATATCTCGGGGAACGAAAACGTCGAAACTCCTTTTGCTGTCCCTTGGCCGGCGGACCCGCGCGACCTTGCCTCTGCTTATCTTCGGGGAGCAGGCCTCCTTTCAACTCCCCCAAATATTTCACCAACTTATCCAAGTCATCTCCAAACAGAAGCTTCCCTCGAAACGGCAACTTACTAAGCCACGACTTCAAAGACGAATCCGCCGACCAATTCCGTAACCACAAATATCTTCTGGCCACTACTGCCAACGCTATACTATTGGACAAACCTCAAACGAGATCATAGTGGATATCCGCCAGATAAGCCGCCCCCGTTTCCATCCTGGCCGCCTCTGTCCCCACTTCCACCGCCTGTTCCGCCTGTAGACCCTGGGCCCAACGCAGACACGCCCTGGCTACCCAAGCTCCACAAATGGACGCCTGGGGGGACAGCGCACTAACATCAAAAACTTGCTTCAACAAGGTGTCCAATTTCCGGCCCTGCGCATCCTTCAGTGCCGCACTGCCTTCCACCGGAATAGTAGTCTTCTTCGTTACTGCAGAAACCGCAGCATCCACCTTAGGAGACTTTAACAATTCCCAATCCTGATCAGCTAAAGGATAGAGGCGGGACATCACCCGAGATCCTTTCAGCCCGGACTCTGGCATATCCCATTCACCCTGTATCATTTCCTTAAACACCCTGTGCATAGGAAAAACCTTCTGCGTCTTCCGAAAGGCGAGCAACAAGGGACCCTCCAATTCTGTCTCCTCCGGCTGCCCCGCTGTGGGCATATTAAGCGCCTTAAGCGTCTCCGATATGAGCGCCGGTAACTCCTCCCTTTGAAAAAGCCGAACAATTCGGGCCTGGTCTTCCTGCTCGGGAATCTCCCCCTCTTCCAGGTCCTCCTCTAACTCCAAATCCTGCCCTAGGTCCTGCCCTAGGTCCTCCAATTCCACGGACTCGGATGACACGGACTGACCAGCCGGGTCCTTACCAGGCCGCAGTCTCTTCGCTGGACTGCCGGCACCCCCTAGGTGCAGAGAAGGACCCGGGCGCTTTTCTCCTAAACCTCTCTCTGTGGAACAAGGGGAGGGGGAACCTTGCACCCCTGCAAACACCTGTTGAAGGAGGGATACAAAATGCGGGGCAAAGATTGAGTCTAACCCCCCGGGGACCGGCCCCTGCGAGACCTGGCTCCCGTGAAAGGAAGATGGACCCGCCCTAGGCCCCTGGGAAGCTTCCTCCAGCACCTTTGGCTCCGAGAGGCCTGAGGTCCCCTCCTTTGGGCTCTTGCCAGTCTCCGTCAGGCCGTGCTCCATGGAGACTGCTTCTCTGCAACAGCTTCTGCAGACACCTGTCTCAGAAACAGCCCCTCTCTTAGAACTACAAATTAAACAGAGCGATTTGGATGGCATGCCTCCGGAGTCAGAAGAAAGGCCCACTGTCTCCTACAGCCCCACAGCCCTTACTGCCAAACTCTCAACCCTGTGTACTGCAGACTGTGTCTTTGGTGTTTTGTTTTGTTTTTTTTGGAACGGGACCCCCGTACTGTACTGACCTAAAAACGAACAAGCCCCAAGCCAAACGAGGCTGTCCCGACCGAAAAGGAAGGCGAAACTAAAAACTGCGGTTGCACAGAGCAGTTTCCCGCGTGCGCGCTTTTACAACGAAGCACGGCCTACCTCCGGCTCCCCACGTGGCTCCAGGACCACAGAGAAAGTCCAACGCGATTGACGACCCCGGCCCCTTACCGTTGACAGGAACCTCTGTTGGGGGCTTTCCGTGCCTCAGCGCTCAGCCGTGAATGCGGCTTCGGCGCGATCGGGCTCTTCACCGTCTCCGGCCTCTCGCTCAGCCGTCACAGCACCGCCGGCAAGAACTTCGGCCGCTGACTGACAGGCCCGCATGCAGCTGCCCGGAAATGCCTCTCTCGCCGGTTCCTCACCCAAATGAGTCGGTTCTGGAACCGAAGGACAGCACTCCTTCTCACCACAGGATCCTCAAACAGCCTATGCAGGTAGATCCTAAACCTCCCTCGCCAAAACAAAAAGGGGGGGGGAGAGGGGAGGAGGGAAAGCATTAACGTAAGAGCTGAAAGAGAGAAATAAGCAGCTCAGCACAGCTACCGCGCTGAACTCAGTAACCCTCGAAACTAAGATCCCCAAAAAATTTACATTTAAAATTCCAATACTTAATTGCTCCTCAAAGTGAGCCCTAACCTGGGGCTCACCAGACCTCCAAGCTGCTTGGAGACTGAGAATACTGATCTCAGGAGGCAGATCCAGGGTACTTGTACTGGTGACATCAAGAGAAGTGACGTTTCTCAGTCTCCAAAGCTGCTGGAGGAGGAGCAAGACTTCAATGTTTCAGGACTAGCCTGGAGAGACGCTAAGGAACTGTGCAATAAACAGGCTGAGGTTAGACCCCTTAAGGTGAGAAAAACAATCCCAGTGGAACTGGGGTAGTTCAATGAGGTAGGACTTTGCGGAAAATGCGGAAGTCCCTATTAGATAAAAACTGAAGCTCTTTTTATTTATTTATTTATTTATTTTTATTACAAGTTCTTATATACCGCACTATTCGGCATCAGCGCGGTTTACATTATAACATAAAGACCATAACAACAAGCTGTTTGGTTTACATCGAACAGGAGTACAAACTTGGAGAACCGGGGTAAACTATATACATGAGATAATTACATAGAAAAGAATAGAGTCTTAATAATATCAAGAACGGCATGGTGTGTTCATGAGTGGGTCACTTCCTCTGGTTCAATTGCTGGTAGGGTAGTATTGAAGGAAGAGGTGGTATTTGAGTGCCTTCCTGAACTGGAGTAGGTCAGTAATGGCCCTTATGTCAGAGGGTAGAGCGTTCCAGCATTTGGGTACATAGAAACTGAAGGCTCTGTTTGAGGTTGTCATGTTGCACTTTGTCAACGCCTTCGAGGTTGTCAGTAGGTTTACGGCTGTTGTTCTTCTGGATCTGTTGGGGGGTACAGTGTGAATCAGATCTGTGAGTGAGGAGGATGAGATACCCTTGATTGCCTTGAATGATAGTACTAGGGTTTTAAAGATGATCCTCCCATGGATGGGGAGCCAGTGAAGTTGTTTAAGAATGGGAGTTACGTGATCGCTTCTGGAGGCTCCGTAGAGGACTCTTGCTGCGGCATTCATGGCCATCTGTAGTGGGCTAAGAGTGGATTGAGGGAGACCTTGTAATATGGCATTTGCAAAGTCGAAGTGTGGCAGGATTAGCGCTTGGTATATGGTTCGGAAGTCATCCGGGTCCAACAGGGAACGCATATGCCTAAGCGAGCGTATTTTGAAGTATACAGCTTTAACTATGTTATTTATGTGATGTTTCATATCCAGACGTTGGTCCAATGTAACTCCAAGGTATCTTATTGTTTCTTTAGCTTGTAGGTCAGCTTCCTTGACACTGACGTGGGCTGGAGGGGTGAAGTTGGGGTCTTTGGAGATGAAGAGCACCTCTGTTTTTTTATGTTGAATGCGAAGGTTTTGTGATTGGAGCCACTCTGAGACCGAATTGAGGCAGTCTACCAACGGTGCCAGGTCTAATTGAGTTGTAGAGAAAGGCATATATAAGAGAATGTCATCTGCATATATCAAGCAGTTGACTTTGAAGGATCTTATGACGTCGCAGATGGGCTGCATGTATATGTTAAATAGTAGGGAAGACAATGAGGAACCTTGAGGCACACCTTGCTTTTGATGGAAGCGTTTTGACTCTTCTGTACCGGACTTCACATATTGCCATCTTCCATCCAGATAAGAGTTACACCATTCTAATGCACTGTTGCAGATACCTTTCTCTTTCAGTCGTCCGAGGAGAATTTCGTGGCTTACCGAGTCGAACGCCGCAGCGATGTCTTTTAACTTTAAAGAGACATAGTTCTTATAGGAGAAGGGAGTTTCAAAGATCCCTATATCCGATAACAAAGAGGAGTGATGAGGCAGTATAGCCTCTCATCTTCTGAAGAGTCAGAAAGTCCCTCCTAATTGGAAAGGAAGTATATGGAGGGCTTCAGGTGTACCTAAACTGAAAGGCATGGTACAAAACATTCCTCAACTACTAAAGGAAGTGGTTGATTATGGAGAACCCTAAGTATGCTGGGACAGCATGGAAAGGGATAGAGAGTATCTGTCGAGTCTGTAGGGGAATATATATATATGTATAACTGAGGAGAGGCAGTTGGGAAAGGCAGGAAGGCAGCACGCAGGAATGTTGGGATGCTTCCAAAAGCGTTCCGATTGGATGCTGGGGAGCGTTCCCGCGCAGACTCCGTCGGTACCGACGTACCCATATGTGAAGACTCATTCCTGCTTGTTCCTGGAGATAATTTAATGTGGACAAGTGCAAAGTTATGCACCTAGGAAAGAACAACCCAAATTATGGTTACAAGATGCAAGGTTCCACATTGGGAATCACCACCCAGGAAAAAGATTTAGGCATCATCTTGGATAACATGTTGAAACCTTCCATCTAGTGTGCGGAGGCGGCCAAGAAAGCAAATAAAATGCTAGTAATCATAAGGAAATGAATGGAGAAAAAAAAAGGATATTATAATGCCTCTGTATCGGTCCATGGTGCGACCTCACTTTGAATACTATGTGCAATTTTGGTCGCCGTATCTTAAAAAGGATATAGCGTTATTAGAAAAGGTACAGAGAAGAGCCACCAAAATGGTAAAGTGGATGGAAGAATACACCTATGAAGAGATGCTAAAAGGTTAGGGCTCTTCAACCTGGAAGAGACAGCTGAGGGGAGATATGATAGAGGTCTATAAATTAATGGAGTGGAACGGGTAAGGAGTAATTAGACCTTACCTGCTAATTGTCTTTCCTTGAGTTGTCGCCAGGCCAGTCCAGGATTGTTGGCTTGTAGGGTTGTCAGCCCCCTCCAGCAGCTGAGGACTGAAAGTAACAGAGTCTTGCAACCATCCTATCCAGCTCTCCCCGGTGACAGAGACTCAGTCTTCTATTGACAAAGCAGCTCCATAGAAGTTTCCAAAATGTACACTAGAACTAATTACTAATAAGACTAACAGCTTAACTTAACCGAAAACAGATCTTTTCTCTTTTTTTTTTTTTTTTAATATCAAACTCCTGCCCTCTCACCAGGGAGAGAAGACAGAAGGCAGAACCTTCCTCCAAGACTCAGGAAGCCAGACCGCCAGCAGGCCTAGCCCCCCTCTCACCCGGCTCCACCAGATTTGCCGTGTGCGTTTGCTCAGACTAGATAATTGAACGGTAAAACCCAGCCAACCAGGAGAAAAAAAATGTATACTGCAAATGAACTGGGAGGGCCCTGACTGGCCTGGAGACAACTAAAGGAAAGACAATTAGCAGGTAAGGTCTAATTTCTCCTTCCTATTCCTATCTCCAGGCCAGTACCCGATTGTAGGGTTGCACCAGAGCAGCACCTAAATTCGGGAGTGACCCGCCAGACCTGTTAATGGCAGAAGCCCCTACATTTGCATCTTCCCTAGCTTGGACATCCAATCTATAATGTTTTGCAAAGGTGTGAAGAGATGACCAAGCCACCGCCCGACAAATCTCCACCAGAGGAACCAAGGCGAACTCCGCCCAAGACATCGCCTGCCCCCGCATAGAATGAGCCCTGAGCCCTTCAGAAGGAACCTTGCCCCGTGCCTCATAGGCCGCCCGAATAGTTTGCTTGACCCATCGAGCAATGGAAGCTTTCAAAGCCGCTTCCCCCTTACGAGGACCCAAAAAAAGCACAAACAACCGCTCTGATCTCCGAAACGACTCCATCCTCCGCAGGTACCTACTGAGCACCCAACCTAAATCGAGCATACGAAGGGAAAGGTCCTCCCCGTCCCTTCCTAGCTTCAGAAAGGTCGTAAGCGAAATTGCCTGATTCAAATGGAAAGAAGACACCACTTTAAGAAGAAAAGACGGTACCGGTCACACCACCACTTTTGCCTTTGAAAACTGCAAGAAAGGCTCCCTACAAGAGAGCGCCTGAATATCCGAGATTCGTCTCACTAGAACACAAAGCCACCAAGAAGGCAGTCTTCCAGGCCAAATTCCGCTGACCACGGCTTGAAAAGTGGCTCTGTTAGCGCTCCAGTACCAAGAATCTAAGAATGTCCAGATAAGCCAACGGCATCCGCTCTTGATTCCAACCTCTAAAACAGGCCAGAGCTGCCATCTGCACCTTTAGGGAGCTGAGGGCCAGCCTCTTTATCCAGCCCTGCTTGCAAAAAGAGCAAAATATCCGGAACTCCGGCTGAGAACAGTCTCACGCCCTTTTCAGTGCACCAATCCTCAAAAATACACCAAATCTGAATATAAGCCAAGGAGGTAGACCGCTTCCTGGATTTCAACAAAGTAGCCACTACCGCCGGCGAGTACCCCACGGCGCCGCAACCATTCCCTCTCAAGAGCCAGGCCATAAGCAAGAATCGATCCACCTGCAGCATCAATACTGGCCCTTGACTCAGATTGATCCGACCTGGAAGCCTCCAAGGCCGATCCACCAGAAGGCGCCGCAGATCCGTATACCAAGGACGCCATGGCCAATACGACGCAATAAGAATCACCAGACCTTTGTGAACACCTATCCATCGTACCACCTGACCTATCATCGGCCAAGGGGGGAAAACGTACAGCAGCTCGTTTGGAGGCCACGGCTGCACCAGCGCATCTAGCCCCTCCATGTGCACTCTGCGCCTGCTGAAAAATCTGGCCGCCTTGGTATTGGTGAGAGTGGCCATTAGATCCATGACCGGCTGTCCCCAACGCACTGTAATATCGTGAAAGACCGCCGCATTCAACTCCCACTCTCCGGGATCCAAGACATTTCGACTGAGATAGTCAGCTTGCAAGTTGTCCGACAGGGCCACCAGATGGGTCTCTGCCCACTGCATCATCAGCTGGCTCTCCTCCAACAAATGGAAGCTGCCTGTGCCCCCCTGCCGATTGATATAGGACAGTTACCGCGTTGTCGGAGAAGACGCGAACTGCCTTGCCCTGGACTAAGCTCGTGAAGTCCAATAGTGCTAGACACACTGCTCTCAATTCCAGCCAATTGATCGACCACCCTTGTTCGTCCGTGGTCCAGCCGCCTTGCGTCACCTGTGCACAACAATGCGCCCCCCAGCCCGAGAGACTAACATCCGTGGTGACCAACACCCATTCCGGGTGCTCTAATGGCATGCCCGGGCTCTAGTCACCAGTGGAGCGCTATCCTGACCTTGTCCGGACACACTAACCTCCGAGACAAGGGCTGCTCCTGCGGAGACCACCGAGACAGCAGGGCCTGTTAAAGCAGCCTCATATGGGCCCTGGCCCATGGCACCAGATCTAATGCCGCCGCCATGGACCCCAACAGCTGCATGTACCTCCATGCCGTTGAATCTTGCATGCCTAAGAAGCTCCTCACCTGTCTCAGAATCTTTTGCACCTGCTCCTCAGGCAGAAAAACTGACCCTGCGCTTGTATCGAACAAAGCCCCGAAATACACCAGACGCCGCACTGGCTGAAAATGACTCTTTGCTTCGTTGACCACCCAGCCAAGTCCTGCCAGGAACTCCACTACTCGCCCCATCGCCGACAGCGATTCTGCCTCGGAGTCCGCTCGAATCAGCCAATCGTCCAGGTAGGTGTGCACTCTAATGCCTTCCTGCCTCAACGCCACCACTACCATTACCTTTGTAAATGTGCAGAGCGCCGTTGCCAGCCCAAAGGGCAGAGCCTGAAATTGAAAGTGCCCCATGTGAACGGCAAAACGCAAGAACCTGTGATGATCCTTTCTGATTGGAATGTGCAAGTAAGTTTCCGTCAGATCTATGGATGATAGCACCTCGCCCAGTTTCACCGCCGAAATCACTGACCTCAACGTTTCCATCCGAAAATGAGGCACTCTCAGACAGCGGTTCACGTGCTTGAGATTGAGAATGGGCCGAAAAGAGCCCTTCTTGGGAACCATAAAATAAATCGAGTATCGACCTAAGCTGCACTGGTCTCGAGGCACCGGAACCACCGCTTGAAGACGCAGCAATCGCTGGAGTGTGCAGCGTACTGCGTCCATTTTCCTGGAGCCTTGCATGGGGACATTACAAAAGAATCTGCCAGAAGTCAACTGAACCCCAGTGCATAACCGTCACAAATGATCTCCAGCACCCACTGGTCTGTAGTGATGGCGGCCCAGGCGGAGTACAACTCTTGCAAACGCCCCCCAACCAGGGTCTCAGCCTGAACCTGCCCACCTTCATTGTGGCTTTTTGGCTTGATTCTGCTGGGGAGGGAAATATCCCTTGTTGAATCCACGAGCTCCCCGAAAGGACTGCCCTCTGGCCATAAAGCGCCCCCTCTGATAGGGAGCAGAAGGCACCGCCCGAAATCTGAGGTATTCTCTTTCCTTGACCTCTCTGAAAACTGTCTGACTTCGACGCCTTTGGATGGATCCTCTGGAAGCCTGCCTCCCTTTGAATCGCCTAAATCCTTTACAATCTTCTCCAAGGTCTCTACAAA
Organism: Ichthyophis bannanicus; assembly: GCA_033557465.1. Taxonomy (NCBI): domain Eukaryota; kingdom Metazoa; phylum Chordata; class Amphibia; order Gymnophiona; family Ichthyophiidae; genus Ichthyophis; species Ichthyophis bannanicus. Next base: position 128,634,365 of record CM066049.1, read on the forward strand.
AAGTAGTTTGCCCTTATAAGGGAGTTTACTAAGGCGAGTCTTAGAGGACGCGACTGCAGCCCAATTCCTCAACCAAAGAAATCGTCTAGCGGCCACCACCGACGCCATTATCTTGGCTACAATATGCAGGAGATCATAAAATGCATCTGCTAAGTACGCCACCGCAGATTCTAATTTAGGACCCTCCGAAGAAGAACCACCTTCCTCCCCTTCAGGTGCCCCTGAGCCTTGAAGCCAGCGAATGGAGGCTCTAGAAACATACGCCCCACAAACCCGACGCCTGCAATGCCAGTGCACTAGAATCAAATGCCTGTTTGAGAATAGACTCCAATTTCCTATCCTGGAGATCTTTAAGGGCAGCACCCCCCTCCACTGGAATTGTAGTCTTCTTTGTTACTGCCGACACCAAGGTATCTACCTTTAGCATACGCAGCAAGTCCTTTTCCTCCTTCGGTATTGGATACAAGCGGCCGATAGCCTGGCTACCCCAAAGCGAAGCCTCCGGGCATTCACATTTCGATTCCATCATCTGCTTAATAACTCTATGGACCGGAAAGCACCTTTGTTCGGCCTTAAACCCCTGGAGCAGAGGATCCTCTAGCGGCTCCTCTTGCGCCACTGGAAGTGTTATATTCAAAGCCGCCAGGGAATGAGTAATAAGAGCCCCTAGCTCTTCCCTGCGAAACACCCTAAAAAAATTTGGGTCATCCCCTGGCACAATCTCCTTCTTCCAACTCCATGGCCCATGGATCGAACCCTGAATCCGAGAGGGTCTCCCCTTCTTCCGACCCCCCCCCTCCCCCGTATCTCCAAGATCTACAGACCCCACAAGCCTGCATCTCCAACTCATGATCACCCTGAGAGGGTCCCTTCTCCCAGGTCTTCTCCCCCACTAGACCCAGCTTTTGGGGGATCTGAAGTCTTAGGAGCCCCAAGCTTACCTTGCACCTGCTCCCTCTTCAAACAGTATGCTTTATGCATGGAGATATCTGCAGGAAAAAAAGATTCCAAGTCCTCCTGCTGCTCAGAAACCGGAGCTTGGACTGGAAGTACTGGCAACAACTCTTTTTGGCCTTGGATTTCTTAACTGACTTCTCCAGTACCGCGGGAGATACTGACGGCTCATTTAAATGGCAGCCTTTCCCACCTTTTCCTGAGGTCTAGTGGTCTGCTCTCCTTAAGCCCCACAATCCTCCATGGCCGCGAATCACCTCTCTACTGAACTTCCCTGATGGACACAAGATCGACACAGCCCTGGCCCAGCCAAGCCTCGAGCACCCCCGCACTGAACGCACACTGCCGCGATCGGCAGCATACGTGAGAAACGGAACTGCGCGGCTGCCGCCTTAGATGACCGCGAGGCCTCTACTACTGCCGCCGCTCCGCAATCGCACTCAAAATTCACTCACCACTACCGAGCCGACTCAGTGCCGTTCACAGGACCTGCTGCCAGCGGGTAGCGAGCAGACACTCCCCAACACAAGGAACATGCTTCTGAGGCTCTCAGGCACGTCCTCTCAGGCAGGCTCACGGCAGCTCCGACCACGAGGCAGGCTCTGCCTCTGCTGCCTTCTCTCCTGTCCCTGCAGCCTTTGGGAAATAAACCTGGAAGCTCTGGTTACAGGATCTGCTTCCCAAACCCTAAAAACTCCTCTGATATGGCTGCAGGATTTGCCTTGCTTTTAATCTCTACTTTATTTTCGTGACAAGGAGCCAGAGAAAACAAAAAAATGGTCCTATCCAGCTGCTGAGGACTGAAAGACTGAGTCTGTCACCAGGGGAAGTCTTGCAGCCAGATAGGATGGCAGCAAGACTCTGTTACTTTCAGTCCTCAGCTGCTGGAGAGGGCCGACAACCCTACAATCCTGGACTGGCCTGGAGACACGAATAGGAAAGTTAGATCGATTTTTACGCTATCAAAATATAGAAAGACTAGGGAACATGCAATGAAACTATGGTGTAACCTATTTAAGACAAATAAGAGAAAATATTTTTTCACTCAACGTGTAATCAAACTCTGGAATTCGCTACCGGAGGATGTAGTAAATGATAAATTACACTTACCTGGTAATTGTAGTTCCTTGAGTGACAACAGTTCAGTCCTCTACCTCTGGGTTGTGAACCTCCTCCTGCAGCTTGGAGACTGGGCATGTCAAAATCGTTGACATCAATGGATATAGTCTGCTGGCCTCTCCCATCAGCCCCAGTGAATTATTAACAAAAGGTTTGTTCGGAAGTATCCGCAAAGGTGAAGCGGCGGCGAAGGCTTCTATTTCCAGATGGATTAGAGAGGCGATTGCATCAGCTTATCTACTACAAGGGCGTTTGGTTCCAAAGGGGATTCGAGCGCATTCTACCAGGGCACAAGCCACTTCCTGGGTGGAACACGGTTTGGTTCCACCAGGGGAGATCTGTAGGGCGGCCACTTTGTCATCCCTTCATACTTTCAGTAAGCACTAAAGCACTAGCCTTTGATACTGTTCCTCATAGTAGGCTTGTCAATAAACTCAGTAGCTTGGGGATGGGTACCAAGATAGTAAACTGGATTATAAATTGGTTGACTGACAGACGACAGAGGGTGATGGGTACATGGAGCTCACTCGGATGAGGGGAAGGTGATTAGCAGGGTGCCCCAGGGTTCGGTCCTGGGCTCGGCACTGTTCAATGTATTTGTGAGTGATATTACTGAAGGACTGAATGGAAGGGTCTGTCTTTTTGCAGATGACACAAAAATTTGCAACAGAGTGGACTCCCCCGAGGAAGTGGATAACATGAGGAAAGATCTACAAAAGCTGGAAGAATGGTCAAATGCTTGGCAATTACTATTTAATGCGAAAAAGTGCAGTGTCATGCATTTAGGTAGCAGAAATCCAAGGGAAATGTACACGATAGGGGGCGAGAGGTTGGTGTGCATGGTTGAGGAAAAAAGACCTTGGTGTGATTATCTCTGATATCAAGGTGGCAAAAGCCAGGAGGATGTTGGGCTGCATATAAAGAGGAATCACCAGCAGAAAGGAAGAGGTACTTATGCCACTGTACAGGTCGCTGGTGAGGCCTCACCTGGAATACTGTGTTCAGTTTTGGAGACCATATCTTGCAAAAGATGTAAAAAGACTGGAAAGTGTTCAGAGGAAGGTGACCAAAATGATTTGGAGCCTGCGTAAGAAACCTTATGAGAAGAGACTTGAAGACCTAAATATGTACACTTTGGAGGAGGGGAAGGATAGGGGAGAGATGATTCAGACCTTTAAATACTTAAAGAGGAACGATGAACAAACAAACCTCTTCCAAAGATGGGGAAGCTGCAAAACTAGAAGGACATAACATGAAGCTGCAAGGTGGAAAACTGAAAGGCAATGTCAGGAAATATTTTTTCACTGAAAGGGTGGTGGATGCTTGGAATGCTCTCCCGATGGAAGTGGTGGGGGCAAACACAGTGACAGAATTCAAAACAGCATGGGACAAGCACAGCGGATCCCTTTACAGCAACAGGATAAAAACAAAATAAATTGAACCATCTAACTTCTCAACAAATAGGGGTGTCCTACATGGAGTAGTGGGTCCACCCCTAAACAAAGACATGGGGAGGGGTGACCTGCACAGAGCGTCAGGTGCACCTACTCTTGCCGTATTGCTGGGCAGTAACATAGTAACATTACTATGTTACTATGTATGTTACTACCGTCTGGACGTTTTTGGCAGTGAAGGACGCCTGTTTCGGTTCGGCCGTATTACAGGCCGGCTGGAAAGGTCCCTCCCATTGAATACTGCCAGCCCCTTTTCAAATACATCTTGCAGAAAACTCAAGACGAAGGGGATGGCAACCGTAGCTGCCCTAACTCGCCACTGCGAGCACCAGTCCTCAAAAATACGCCATATTCAGACATATGCCAGAGATGTGGACGGCTTTCGCGCTCTAAGCAAAGTTGCAACAGCCGCTGAATAACTTTTTCTTTAGCCTCGCCCTTTCAATGGCCAAATGACTTCTGTTTATTGTCGGATACCATTTGTTTTATGTAAACCGCGCTGATCGCAAATAGTGCGGTATATAAGAAATGCAAATAAAATAAATAAATAAATAAAATAAACCGTAAGCGAGAACCGATCCACCTGAGGCATTTGCAGCCCTTTGTATCAACAGATCCACTGACACCGGTAACCTCCAGGGATCCCCGTCGAGAAGACGAATGAGATCGGCGTACCATGGATGCCTCGGCCAGTCCGAAGCCACCAGCAATACTCTGCCCCAGTGAGCTTTGATGCCCTGAATCACCCGGCCTATGAGTGCCCACGGAGGAAAGGCATAGAGAAGGCCCGTCGACGGCCAGTGCTGCATCAGGGCATCAATGCCTTCTGACATTCTTTCGCACCTTCTGCTGAAGAAATGACTTGCTTTTGCCGACTGGAAGGTTGCCATTAAGTCCATCACTGGGGGCCCCCATTTGTGGACTATTTGTGCAAACACATCCGGATGCAGCTCCCACTCCCCGGCATCCACCCGGACCCTGCTGAGAAAATCCACCATCACATTGTCCTTCCCTGCAATGTGTGCTGTCGTGATCGACGTCAGCCGACGCTCCACCCAATAGAACAGCGCGTCTGCTTCCTCTTCCATGGCTGCACTTCCTGTGCCGCCCTGTCGATTGATGTATGCAACTGTTGCAGAGTTGTCTGACAGCACGCGGACCACTCGGCCTGTCAACGCATCCTCAACCGTTGTAACACCAGCGAGACCGCTCTCAGCTCTAGCCAGTTTATCAACCATGCGCTCTCCTGAATCGACCAAGTGCCTTGTGTGAACCAAGCTCCGCAATGCGCTCCCCATCCCGCAAGACTCGCACCCGTCAGTAATGGAAGCCATTCCGGCTGCTCCAGAGGCATTCCGGCCAATAAGGATCCCGGAAGCAGCCACCATCGGAGAGCCTGCCTGACCTTGAATGGACAGGGAAGCCACTTGTACAATGAATCCATCTGATGCGACCACCGACGGAGCAGCGCTCTCTGGAGCGGTCGCATATGAAAACTGGCCCAAGGCACCGCCTCCAGGGTCACCGCCATGGTCCCCAGTACCCGAAGATAATTCCACATTGTGGGAGCCGGAGCAGGTCTGAACTGGCGAACCAGTTGTCGAAGGGCTCGAACTCGACGGTCTGGAAGAAACACCGCTCTTTCCTGCGTATTGAAGCATACCCCCAGATACTCAAGATTCTGGGAAGGTATTAAGTGGCTTTTGATCGGATTGACCACCCAGCCGAGACACTGCAACAACTTTACCACCCTGTCTGTCACCTGAATGCTCTCGGCCTCGGACTTGGCTCGAATTAGCCAATCGTCGAGATATGGATGAACCAAAACACCTTTTTCGCAGCGCCGCTGCTACCACCACCATAATTTTGGTGAACGTCTGCGGTGCTGTCGCCAGACCGAACAGCAAGGCCTGGAATTGATAATGTCCCCAGGGCAGCGCGAACCGCAGGAACCTTTGATGGGCCCTGATTGGGATGTGCAGGTACGCCTCCGTAAGATCGAGGGAAGTCAAGTACTCCCCCTGCTACAAAGACTGAACGCAACGTTTCCATCCTGAAGTGGGGCACACAAAGACACCGATTCACCCCTTTCAAGTCTAAGATAGGGCGCAGAGCTCCATCTTTCTTTGGTACCACAAAATAAATGGAGTATCGACCCGCGCCGTAGTCTGCTAACAGCACTGGAGCGACTGCTCCCATCCGTAAAAGTCGATCTAAAGTCTCGTGCACCGCCAGGATTCTCTGTTGACCTCTGCAGGGAGACATGAATGAATCCCGTACCGGCCTTGCCAATTCCATAGCGTAACCCTCGCGGATGATTTCCAGCACCCATTGGTCAGTGGTTATTTGGGTCCAAGCAGGAAGAAATTTCTGTAGTCGCCCGCCTACCGGTTGACTTCCCACCGGGACCCGTCTCCTTTCATTGTGGCTTTCACCCTGCTGCCGAGGAAGCAGCTTCAAAGCCCCTATTTGCTCCGCGGAAGCCACGAAAAACTCCTGGGCCCTGTAAACAAATCTTCCTCTTTGGAAACCGCCCAACCGAGAAGTACAGAATCTTCGGAAATCCCGAAACTGGCCTCTAAAGACTTGGAAGGCCTTCCCTTGCTTGGGCTTATCCTCTGGGAGTCTCCCACCCTTGGACTCCCCAAGATCTTTAACCAACTTGTCCAAGTCCTCCCCAAACAGTAACTTCCCTTTAAACGGGAGCTTACTGAGCTGTGACTTGGACGAACCATCGGCCGCCCAATTCCTCAACCACAGAGACCTTCAGGCAGCCACCACGGAAGCCATACTATTGGCTAGCGCCCGAATTAAGTCATAATGCACATCTGCCAAATATGCTGTCCCTGACTCAAGCCGATCCAACTCACGCACCTCTTCCTGCTCCAGGCACGTGGACTGTCGTAAGCGCTGAGTCCATCTGAGACACGCCCTTACCACCCAGGCCCCACAAATGGAAGCCTGCAGGGACAGAGCGTCCGCTATAAAAGACTGTTTCAATAAAGCATCTACCTTTCTATCCTGCGCATCTTTTAAAGCTGTGCTACCTTCCACCGGAATAGTGGTCTTTTTTGTAACCGCTGCTACAGCTGCGTCCACACGTGGCGATTTGAATTTCTCCTAGCCCCTATCTGCCAAGGGATAAAACCTGTTCATAGTCCCGATTCCTCTTAGACCAGCCTCCAGCTGATCCCACTCCTCCTGGATCATCTGGTCCGCCACACGGTGCACAGGGACCACCACCTGTGCCTGCCTCACAGCCTGAATGATAGGATTTTCCACGCCATCTTCTTCATCGCCTGGCTGTGTTGTAGTCAGATTGAGCGTTTGAAGGGATTCTGTGATAAGCGTCGTTAGCTCATCCTTCCGGAATACTCTGATAATCTTCGCCTGATCCTCCGGCTCTTGTATCTCGCCTTCTTCCAATTCTTCCGTGCCGGTATCGTGCTCCCCCTCGGCTTCCTCTGCCTCTGGCCACTCTCCATCCGTGACTGAGAACTCGCTCGGCCTGGGCCTCTTAGAGGCTCTCTGGGCCAAACCATCCATGTCACCTACCGCGGGAAGATGCCCCTGGCTAATTAGCACCCCGGCCTCTGGACGTTTTCCCTGACGCCGCAGGCAAAAAGCCTTATGCATAAGTAAAACAAAGTCTGGGCAAAAGTCCCCTAGCTGAGGCCCCGCCCCCAAGGCCGATGGCGCAATGACGTGCCAGCGACCGTCTCCTGGTCAGCCCCCGGCCCTCAAAGCCTCGAGCTCGGCCCCAGTCACAGAATCCTGGGACTCCTGCGCAACTTTGACCTCCATCTGTTGTTCCACACTTGTAGAGACTAGCGTGCAACACCGGCAGATCTGATCAACACTCTACGCATATCCTTCAGATGTAATGAGGGATCCTTCCTCAGTCTTCTCTGAGAAGAAAGGGAATGTAAGTCTGGTTAAGATGAAAAGGAAACAGCACCGGAGAAAGGACAGCACAGTCTGCAAGAAAAAAGCCGTTGGGATGATCAAGAAAGGTTCCCTGCTAGAGAAGGCCGGGTGCTCGGATACCCGTATGTTGGACTATGGCGCTCAGGAAGCCCATCTTAAGGGCCAAACCCATGAGGAAGGCCTTATGCCTGGGCTCAAAGGGATGACCTTGCCATGTCTTCCCCACCAGAAAGAGAATTGACAAACAAAATGAGCACAGAGACAGGCCAAACTGCTTGGGGAGCACCACAAATAAAATCCTTTGGATGCAACCCCTGCAGCCCATCTGGACCGCCACCAGCTTGAGCATTCAGGGCTAAGACCTGCTTCAGGTTGGACTGCAAGAGAGACTCTTCCATAAGCTAAGGAAGTACAGGCGCTCCAAGCCATAAGCATAGGTATCCACCACTGCCCTCAAGTAGTCCTCTTTGTGCACCTATGCCTCTTAAGGGTCAAGCTGTAAACAAGAAGGGACCAGGAGCCTCCAAGCACCAACATCCCATGTTGCAGTAGGCCCTTCTCTTGAGATAGGGCTATGCCGACCACACCAAGAGATCCTAACACCACAGTATGCAAGGCCAGTCTAGAGTCGCTATGTTTGAAGACAGCTTATAGAGAGAGATCAAGAGAGATACAACATCCCTTCTCAAGGCCATTTCTGAAGAAGGGCATAAAGGCATCCAAGCCACCAACCACAGATTCATCCTGCAGCTGAGAAAGTTTTCAAAGTTCTCCAAAGTGGCATTTCTCTTGAGTGGCCATTAAGTCAAACACCTGAAGACTCCTATCTCCGTGCAATAAGTTTGCATGCAGTGGGCAGAAGTGAGCGCCACCAGGAAGACTACCTTCCAGAAGAGATTTCGCAGCAAATGGCAGGCAGCCAAAGGTTCTAAAGGCGGCTTGGTGAGCTGCATCAAAACCACGTTGAGGTCCCTTTCCGCCAGGGGCAGGTAAATGGGGGGCTTAGAGAGCAGAAGGCCCTTCATAAATCGGGTAATGAGGGGCTGCACAGAAAGAGGTTTGCCCTCTATGAAAAGATGGTATGCTGAGAGCACGCTCAGGTGCACTCTGACGGAGTTAGACTTGAGTCCTGTTTGCGAAAGGTGAAGCAAGTACTGTAGCACCGTGTGCACCTGGCAAGGGAACACATCAATCCGTTGCTCTACACACCATACTGAGAATACTCAGCACTTGAAGGCGTAGGTCCATCTCATGGAGTTCTAACGAGAGGCCAGCCAGGACTACCTCCACTTCCTTGGGAGGTTGAAGGGTGCTAGGGCTACCCGTTCAGCAGCCATGCTGTTAATGACAAGAACCCTAGGCTGGGGTGAAGGGAGCCCTCCTCCTGGGTCATTAGCCGCAGGACGTTCCCCAGAGGGACTGGTGTCCCGTCGAGAGGCAGAGCAACAGGAGAAACTACGGCAGCCTGGGCCAGTGCGGGGCCACCAGGATTATGGAGGCCTTGTCCCGCAGGACCTTGAAGAGGGTTCAGGTGATTAGTGGCATGGGAGGGAAGACTTACAGCCAACCATGAGATGAGGAAGGTGCCTGCTGCTACCCAGGACTGATGTGGCTGGGGGAAAGCAGAAGTGGGGCAGCTAAGCATTGGTCAGGCTGGCAAAGAGGTCCAGACCAGGGGTTCCCCAGAGTCAAAAGAACTGCTGTGCTACCCTGGGGTCTAGTTGCTATTCGTGGAGGACCCTGCTCAGCCTGTCTGTTAGGGCATAGTCTTGGCCCGGAAAGTATACCGCCCTGAAGAGCATTCCCTGACGATAGCATTCGAGCAGAGGGCTACTGCCTCCTGTGCCCCCCACCCCCAACTTGTTCAGGTAGAACATTGCAACCTGGTTGTCCGCTTGAACTAGCACCGACTGGTTCCGCAGGTGGTGCTGGAAGGCCTTGATAGCCAGGACAATGGCCCCGAGCTCCATCAGGTTGATCTGTTGCTGGCTCTCCACTTGGGTCCAGTTGCCCTGCGTGCACAGTTCCTCACAGTGGGCACCCCAGCCCAGTAGGGACGTGTCCATGGCAAGGACCCTCTGGGGATTTGGGGGCTGGAAGGGCATGCCCTCCTGCAGGTGCTGTGTGCCCTGCCACCAGTCAAGAAACTCCGCCAGCTGATAGGACACCAAGACCCTTGCCCCAGAGCCTGCCCATGGCTTGTGTCCACTGTGAGCGGTGAAGAAGTGATTTTAAAATGAAAGTGATGAATGCGGTGAGGGGAATACTGGTATTAATAATAAACAATCGGCATGTAACCAACACTATCAAATAATTTGGAAATTTATCCTTGCAAAGACACTAAAGGATAACATCTTCGAAAACACGTTAACAGAAACCATTTAAAAAAATGCTAAAACTGAAACGATGTCTTACCGCATTCATCGCTTTCATTTTAAAATCATTTCTTCACCGCACTACTAGTTTTCATTGACTGCATTCTGAGCAACGCGGTTCGTTTGACAGGTACATCTAATGTAATGTTTTAACGGCACATGCACAGCACTATTAGATCTTTTTAATATATTTTTAATATACCTTTTTAGCAAGGCATAAGAGCACTAGCTGTTACTATTTTAGTATGTGGTTTTTGCTTCTAGAGAGACATTTTTACGGGTAATGACATCGTTTCAGTTCTAGCATCCTTTTAAATGGTTTCTGTTAACGTGTTTTCAAAGATGTTATTCTTTAGTGTCTCTGGAAGGATAAATTTCTAAATTATTTATTATTTACACCAGTATTCTCCTCACCGCATTTATTGCTTTCATTTGAATGCATTCTGGACAGCGCGGGTCACACGCTAAACACGGTGGATGCAGTCCTGCAACGGCAAATGCACAGCACTGTTCGGTTTTCCAATACAATTTTAATATACTCTCCAATATGGCATATGGGTAATAGTTTTTATTGTTTTAGCATGGTTTTTGTCTCTAGAGACAGATTTCTTACGGGCAGGATATTGCTTTTGTTTCTGGTAGCTTTTAATCATTTTTTTGCTAACGATTTTTAAGATTTCGTGCCTTCATGTTTTTTTTAAACACCACCAATTTTAAACTATTTCCTACAGTGTTGGCTATGTGCCGATTATTTAGTAGATGAGACCAGTCAGTTTCTTTCAGGTTTTCTCACCGTATTTATTTAGAAGTATTCACTATTCTCCTCCGTTGGTTAGATGAGGATTTCAAATCTAACTATTCATTCTTCACCATAGTGCTTCCTTGGCTATACAATGGCTCATATTAGCCATGTATATATATTTTTTATAATAGCACTATAATGTTTTTATTCTTTAGATATTGGCAATAAGAGTTTCCTTCCCCCCCCCCCCCTTTCTCTGATGTCTTAGGGGATATATACAACCTTTGCAGTTTTTGAGTTTTAATTTAGCTTTGGCTTTAACTTATTTCATTTTAGTAAATGTGTTTACAGTTTTCACAGACCTCTTTGTCAATTTTAATTGTTATGTTGCAGTTTTATTAGATACACTACAGTTTTATTTTGCAAGAGCCTATTGTTTCCAGTTCATGGTGATAGCTACAATATAAGAGGATCTACCACCAGGGTCTCTGTACCCGCAGTGTTTTAATGTAACATGTTGCATGTTTGTACATTGGTTTTCATATTTATTGAGACTTCGTTTTGCCCTGCGTCTATTTTATCTATTTTATACAGTTTTATATATTTTATTCATATTTGTGGTCTTATTTCATTGTATTATTTATTGATTTATTTATTGGTCAATTTGAACACTACAGTGGTCATGCCTGTTCAATTTTGGTTTTTGATTTATTATGTTTTCAATGTTTTGTTTTATATGTATTAAAGTATTCTCCCCCCGAAGAAGGCATCTGCCGAAACGCGTTAGGGATTCAATAAAGCATCTGTGTTCATCCTCCACTCTTACCTCCTGTGTATCGTTGTTTGGTTTTGCAAGAGGGTCCTGCTCTTCTTGTGCTTGCCCTTGGTTTCGAATAATGACTTTCCCCCAGGACTAGAATACTCGCTGTTTACTGAAAGAGAGGGGAAGGGTTGAGTACTTTGGGGGGAGGGTTGATGCAAAAAAGGTGGAAGGTTGTTACAGAGTTTCAAGATCTTGAAAAAGAAATTTGTGTTGAGTAATAAACAGTTTTATGGGTTTCTTCAGCTGCAGCGCTATGTGCAGCAGAAACTTTGAAAGGAGCAGAAAGAAGTAGATAACATTATGTTTAACAAGGATTTACTGCAGAAGGATTCGAGGATGAGGGTTATTTCATGGTTGTATAAGAAGCTGGTGTGGGATGTGCAGGGGAGGGATTTAGAGAAAACCGTAGGGATTTGGGCTGGAGAACTGCAGATTTAGATGAGATGTGGATGATTTTAGTGAATATTTTCAGAATGTGTGAGGTGGTAGAGTGTGCTGTGGCGAGAGGCGCATTTTAAATTCATGCATCGATTACACAGGTACACTAAAAAAATTTTTTTTTAAACTGCCTCTAATGTTTCGATTGATTTTTACGTTTTTTGGTGCACTGAATCCAAATCTGGTAACCAATTTGCTCCATCACGTACAGATTTTTTGCTACATTGGGTTAGCAGTTTGAGGTGAACGTTTCAGATTGAGTGCGATCGAGATAAAAGTTTCTTGGATGAATTCTTTATACTAATTGTTTAGTAGTTATTCAAATAAGAATAAAGAAAATTGTAACAAGGCAGCACATAAGAATAATGTCAACAAAACACACTGTGATGGTAGCAAAATTGTCTGCACTTAAAACAGCCACATACATGTGCACAAACATTGAGCATATAAGAGCAAGGTTAGACACAAAGCAAAGCAAAGAAATGTGCAAAAAATGTTGTACAGGTATGTATGTAAGAATAGAAAACGCAAACCGCACCATTGCAATACATGAAGACAAACACCCGATGGTGTGAAAATAAAATTCTAATAAATGAGATCCGACACTGTGGTAATAACTAGCAAATTTTTATTTCAAAGTTTAGTAAAAACACGATATTTGTCAACACAGTTTAGATTTTAAAGTCATTCTTGGGTCAATCAATCTCCTGGTGGGCCCGTTTCTTCTTCCCCCGAATGCTTCTCTTGGTGCGCTGCTTGGCGTATTTTTCATCTGGGGTTTCCCGCAGCACCAACCAGCCATCATAGTGGTGTTCCATCTTCCTTGGTACCTTCTCTCTGCGTCCTTGATGTCCTGGTGAAACCTTTCACCTTGTTCTTCACTGTACGCCCCCAAGTTTTCGGGAAAGTAGTTCACATGGGAGTGCAAGAAATGGACTTTCAGGCTCATGTTACAGCCTTGTTCTTTGAAGGCATTGAGCATCCTGGCAACAATATCCTTATAGTTCTCATCCCGCCTGTTCCCCAAGAATTTGAGAACAACATCCTTGAAGGAATCCCAGGCTTCTTTTTCCTTCTCAGACATCGTTTCAGCAAATGCTCCATCTGAAATGAGTTTCCTTATATCAGGGCCAACAAACACTCCTTCCTTTAGCTTTGCTTCAGAAAGTCGGGGGAACTTTGAGCAAAGGTACCGAAAGCACTCACCATCTTTTGGAAGGGACTTGATGAATTGCTTAATGAGACCCAACTTAATGTGGAGAGGTGGTAATAGAATTTTATCACGAGGTACCAAGCTCTCATGAAGAACATTTTTCTCACCGGGTCTCAAATACTCCCGAATTGGCCAGTCTTTTTTCCCCCAGTGTAGGTCGCGGGCCCGGCTATCCCACAAGCAAAGGAAGCAGGGATATTTGGTGAAACCGGATTGCTGCCCTAATAGCATGGATAGAATTTTAAAGTCTCCACAAATCATCCACTTATGCTCATTATAACGAAACTTCTGAAGAATCGGGGCCAAATTCTCGTATTTTTCTTGGAGAATAACAGAGTGAGCAATAGAACTGAAGCGAATGTGTTGCCATTATGAAGAAGAATACCTTTTATGCTGTCTTTTGATGAATCAATGAACAGCCGCCATTCAGCAGGATCATACTTGAGTTTAAACTTTTCCATCACTCCGTATATATCGTTGCAAAATACCAAATCTTCCTCTTTGATGAAATACTTCAAAAATTGTGTCTCGCAGTTGCAGTACCAATAAAAAGTTGTTCCTGGTGACAATAGATTTTTCCGTTTAAGCCGAGAACCTAGCAGTTGGGCAGCATCTTTTGGGAGTCCTAAATCCTGGACTAAATCATTCAATTCAGCTTGAGAGAAAAGTTCAGGTTTCGGATCTGGTTCAGTTTCAAACTCGGAAGTACTGGACTCATCGGGAAAAGCCATCTGATGAGTCTCATCATGATCAGAACCGTCCACACACATATGATCCAAAGATTTTGGTGGTTCAGGCACAGGTACTTCGTTGCTATGAGGCATAGGCCTAATTGCTGAGGGAAGGTTGGGGTAACTTATTACGTTCTTATTTTTTAAGTTGTATCCCTTCACAATGCAAGAGCAAAAATAGCAGTCACTGCTGTGGTCTCTTTGTTCACGCCATATCATAGGTATTCCGAAACGAAATGCTTGTTTACCTTTCATCCATAAGCGTAGATCTTCCTCACATGTCTTGCACACTTTGTGAGGAGCCCACGGTTTGTCTTGATCGCCTAACTTCAAACCGAAATAGGCGAAATATACTTTTTTAATAAATGCAGAAATGTTCCTCTGCCGCTTTTTCACGGTATATTCCCCACAAATAAAACAAAAACTGTCCGGAGAGTTGACGCAAACTCTGGCTCTGTGAGCCATCACAAATACACAGCACTGCAAACTACAACTGTAGTGAACCACTTCGGAATAAAGCTGGATTACGACTGAGCAAACAAAAGGTAATAATGAACTTGCAAGAAACTGAAATTTGACAGTAATGTTCATGTCGCAACCACCGTGTTTGAGCGAGCGAACGAGGCGAGGCGAACAGGAAAGAACATGCGCCAGCGCGAGTACTGGATTTAGCCCCCCGCCTCCCAATTGTCCTGTTAATGTATAAAATGAATACAAAACACTCTAAAATATCATGAGGGAGTGTTTCTAGTTAGTTAACCATTACAACCTCTATTTTGGGCCAAGAAAATAAACTGCAGTCGGCTAAAAAGAAATTATGTGAACATTCCTTATATGGGTAAGAAATCTAATTTTGCAAGAAAACGTGACGTGATGGAACATTTTGGCTATTTTTCCTGGATTCAGCACCCCAAAATCTATAGGAATCAGTTGCAAAACTGGAGGCAGTTTTTTGGTAGTGTACCTGTGTTATATATACACACACACACACACACACACACACACACACACACACACACAGCGGGCTTGAAAGGCTGGGGTGCTAGAGGATGCCACTTGCCCAAAGCACGAGATGACAGAAGGAATTTATCTTCATTGTGTATGGCAATGTTCCTTGATGGCACAGCTTTGGGAAGGTATATACAATTTTCTGTTTTGTGTGGTGCAAATGAGAGTGGATGGTGAAGCGTGTTTGTTAGATTTGCATAAAATAGAAATTACACTCACCTGGTAATTGTAGTTCCTGGAGGGTCCAGTTTAGTCCTCCACATCCGGGGTAGTGCACCTCCTCCTGCAGCATGGAGACTGGACCAATCAGAATCTTCCCATGTCAGGATGTATGCTGCTGGAGCCCCCATCAGCCCCCAGTGAACTAGTAACAAAGCAGACTTAAAGAAGCAACACATGAATCAAGCATAAATACCTAACTAGAACATAATCTACACCCCTTATCTTTTAACAGACTCCCTCCCCCAAAACGAGGAAGCCAGAACCCTGCACATTTCTTCCGCCTGTATATCGAAGCAAAAAAAGGCAGTTACCACCACTGAAAGATGGCCTTAATTGCTGGCAAAAGGAGAGAGAGAGCAGAAGGACCCCAAACACAGGGACCGGAAGAAAGTTCCTGAAAATCTCCCCCTCATTTGCCTCAAGCGCGCTGCCCCAACAAACCTGATAATTGGGAGGGAAGGAGGGCTAAACTGGACCCTCCAGGAACTGCAATTACCAGGTGAGTGTAATTTCTATTTCCTGAGCGGTCGGTCCTCCAGTTTAGTCCTCCACATCCGGGATGTAACAGAGCAGTCAACAACGGGCGGGACCTTGCCAATCGGCGCGCAACACCGCCGACACAAAACAAGAATCCCGCGCAGCCAGCACGTCTAAGCGGTAATGCCTACTGAAGGCATGCAAAGAGGACCAGGTAGCCGCTCTGCAAATTTCCACCGGCGGAACAAGACTATGCTCCGCCCAGGACGTCGCTTGCGCTCTAGTAGAATGGGCTCGCAAGCCTAGCGGAACAGGCCGACCATGCAAAACGTACGCCGATGCAATTGCTTCCTTAATCCAGTGAGCAATGAATGCCTTCGCCGCCGCCTTACCTTTGCGGTGCCCGCCAAAAAGAACGAACAACCGGTCTGTCTTACGGAATGTCTCCGACACCTTTAAGTAGCGACGAAGGACGTGCCGTACATCCAAGCGATGCAAGCCACTATCCGTCGAATCTGCCGCATCCGAATTAAAAACCGGTAGAAAAACAGGCTGATTCAAATGAAAAGGCGAAACTACCTTAGGCAGAAAGGAAGGCACCGGCCTTGGAAAAACTCTGTCTCTAGAAAAAGATAAGAATGGTTCTCTACACAAAAGCGCCTGTAACTCAGAAATTTGTCTCGCCGAACAGATGGCCACCAGAAAAACAGTCTTCAGAGTCAAATCCTTAACGGATGCCCGGCGAAGGGGTTCAAAGGGCTTACGAGCTAAGGCTTGTAACACCAGATTCAAATCCCAGGAGGGAACCGACACTCTGCGCGAAGGTCTCAGCCTGAACACCGCTTTAAGGAAACACTGTACGTCCGCGTGTGCTCCCAGGGGAACGCCAAGGAGCCTGCCCCTGTAGCACGCGATCGCTGCCAACTGTACCTTCAGGGAACTGGCAGCCAATCCTTTGTCAAAACAGTCCTGGAGAAAACTGAGAATCAAAGAAACAGGAGCCGTCGCTGCCCGAGCACCACGGAGCGAACACCAGTCCTCAAAAACCCTCCACACCCGCACACATACGCTAGCAAGGTGGAATTTTTCTGAGCCCGAAGGAGAGTGGCAATAACCGCTGATGAATAACCTTTCTTCCTCAACGGAGCCCTTTTAATGGCCAAACCGTAAGCGAGAATCAACCCACCTGAGGCATCCGCAGCGGACCCTGGAGCAGCAGGTCTGGCAAGGGAGGAAGCGCCCACGACACTCTGTCGAGCAACCGCAACAGGTCCGCATACCACGGTCTCCTGGGCCACGAGCAGTACCCGCCCCCGATGTGCCTCGATGCACTGCACGACGCGGCCAATCAATGCCCACGGCGGGAAGACAAAGACCGGACTCCGGCCACGGCTGAATGAGGGCGTCGATACCTTCGGACATGCGCTCCCTCCTTCTGCTGAAAAATCGACCTGTCTTTGCCGATTGAAAGGTCGCCATAAGATCCATGATTGGGCACCCCCATCTGCGAACTATTTGCGCATATACCTGCGGGTGCAGCTCCCACTCCCCGGGGTCTACCTGCACTCTGCTGAGAAAATCTGCCATCACATTGTCCTTTCCCGCGATATGCGCTGCAGAAATGGCCGGCAGACAAGTCTCCACCCATTCGAACAACGCCTCTGCCTCGTTTTCCATGGCCAGGCTCCCTGTACCCCCCTGTCGATTGATGTACGCCACCACTGCCGAGTTGTCCGACAGGACTCATACTGCTCTCCCCCTTACCAATGTCTCGAGGGCCTGCAGTGCCTGTCTCACCGCTCGCAACTCGAGTCGGTTGATCGACCAAGAGGCCTCTAGAGGTGACCACGTCCCCTGTGCGTAATGACTCTCGCAGTGGGCACCCCAGCCCACCAGGCTCGCATCCGTTATGAGGGGAATCCAAATGGGCTCTCCAAAGGCAGACGTTGAGCACAGCCACCACCGAAGAGACAGCCGCACACTCCTCGGACAAGGCAAACGCTTGTTGAGCGAATCCAACTGGTTCGACCAGCGACGTAGCAGGGCTCTCTGAAGCGGACACACATGAAACCTGGCCCACTGCACCACCTCCAATGTCGCCGCCATCGTTCCTAATAGCCGCAGGTACCACCACACAGACGGAGCGGGTATCCCCAAAAAGGTTCGTACTATACGCCGCAAGACCAGAACGCAGCGCTCCGGCAAGCACACCAAGCCGTTTGCCGTATCGAAACGGACGCCAAGGTATTCGAGGGACTGTGTTGGCACTAAATGACTTTTCTGCTCGTTTACCACCCAGCCGAGAGACTGCAGCAAGGCTACCACTCTGCCTGTGGCCTGTAAACTCTCCTCCTCAGACTTTGTCCGAATCAACCAGTCGTCGAGATAAGGGTGGACCAAAATGCCTTCCTTCTGCAAGGCCGCTGCCACCACCACCATGATCTTGGTGAAGGTGCACAGAGCCGTGGCTAGCCCGAAAGGCAATGCCCGAAACTGAAAGTGTCCCCACGGGAACACGAACCTCAGAAACCTTTGATGAACCGCTCTTATCAGGATATGCAAGTAGGCCTCCGAGAGATCTAGAGAAGTTAGAAACTCCCCCTGGCGCACCGCCATGATAACGGACCTTAAGGTCTCCATCCGAAAATGCAGCACCCTGAGACAACGATTCACGCCCTTGAGATCCAGGATAGGACGGAGCGAAACGTCTTTCTTGGGCACAACGAAATAAATGGAGTAGCGACCTATGCCGAGCTCTGAAGCCGGGACGGGGACCACTGCTCCCAAGGCTATGAGTCGGTCCAAAGTTACCTGAATTGCTAGCGCCTTCTGCTGCCCTTTGCTGGGGGAAAGAACGAAGGATTCGAAGCGGACAAGCAAACTCCAGCGCATAACCCTCTCTGATTACCTCTAGCACCCACTGATCTGAGGTTATTTGGGCCCAGGAAGGAAGAAAGTCCCGCAGATGACCGCCGATGACTGGACTTCCCCCCGGAGCCCGCCTCGCTTCATTGTGGCTTGCGATCAAAGGAAGAGGATGAAGAGGACGACGCAGCTGCAAATCCTCTGCCCGCTCCTCGAAACCCCTGGGACAGAGGACCCAAACCGGCCGCGCTGGGAGCTCCACAGGCGGGAAGAGCTAAACCTTCGAAAGTCCCGAAACTGTCCCCGCACGGCTGGCAAATTTCTACCCAGCTTAGGCTTATTCTCCGGCAGCCTACCACCCTTGGACTCGCCGAGGTCTTTCACCAACTTATCCAGATCATCCCCGAACAACAATTTGCCCTTAAAGGGTAGCTTGCTGAGGCGGGACTTAGAAGATCTGTCAGCCGCCCAATTCCGCAACCAAATGGATCTCCATGCCGCCACCAAGGAAGCCATACTATTTGCCAACGTTCTAATCAAATCATAATGTACATCCGCCAAATAAACTGACCCGGACTCCAACCGAGTCACCTCTAGCAAGCCCTGCTGATCCAGGGTGGAATCCTGTCGCAACCGCTGAGCCCACCTTAAGCAGGCCCTAGCCACCCATGCCCCACAAATAGAGGCTTATAATGATAAAGCATTGGTTTCAAAGGCCTGTTTCAACAACCCGTCTACCTTTCTGTCCTGCGTGTCCTTCAAAGCCGCACTGCCTTCAACGGGTATGGTTGTTTTCTTGGTCACCGCCGACACCGCTGCGTCCACTCGCCGCGACTTAAACTTATCCTTGTCCCTGTCCGCTAACGGATACAGGCAGTTCATTGTCCAAATGCCTTTCAGGCATGATTCAGGTTGATCCCACTCAGTTTGAATCATCTGCTCAACTACCCTGTGTAGCAGGACCACCACCTGAGACTCTCGTACCGCTTGAATTAGGGGATCCTCCAACCCGTCCTCTTCAGCAGAACGAGTCGCTGCTAAATTGAGCATCTGAAGAGACTCTGCAATCAAGGGAACCAGCTCCTCTTTCCGGAACACTCGAATGATCCGGGCTTGGTCCTCCGGCTCTGGGATCTCACCTTCCTCCAGCTCTTCACAGTCGTCCCGAAGATCCACATCTGCCTCAGGCTCCTGCCACTCCATAACCTCCTGCTCTAAGTCCGCATATCTAAACTGCTTAGCTGGCTGCTGGACAGGCCGTCTGGACTCCTCTCCTTTAAGAGACAGCAGCGATGACGGCAATGCCTCCGGCAACTTGCCCAAACACCCCAAGCGAAAGGCCTGATGCATAATAAGGACAAAATCCGGGGAAAAATCTGTCAAGGAAGACTCAGCCGCTTCACCCGACAGCGGGTTCCCCTGCCCCCTGGGGGTAATAGAAGCAGCAGCATGCAGACCCGGAGAAGGCTCACGCTCCGCCTGCCCAGCTGGACTTCCGGGGTTTGACAGCGCCTTACCCTCCATTTGTTGCTCTAACTCAGTGGAGACCGAGGCGCATCCCCTGCAAATGCCAGACTCAGATACTGCCCCTCTGCGAGAACCACAGATAACGTACTGCGGTCTCACAGCCATTCAGGCACAGGGAGCAACCTAATGTGGGCAAGAGGAGTTAAAATAAAATTAAATACCCAACTCTTTGTTGTTTTTTTTTTTTTGGGGGGGGGGGGGTTGTATTTTATTTGCAAACCAAACCCAAGCAATCAAAAACGCCAACCTGAAAGGGAGCTAAACGCAGGGGGAGAAAA
The DNA here is from genome assembly GCA_033557465.1 of Ichthyophis bannanicus. Lineage (NCBI taxonomy): Eukaryota > Metazoa > Chordata > Amphibia > Gymnophiona > Ichthyophiidae > Ichthyophis > Ichthyophis bannanicus. The sequence continues at coordinate 128,654,518 of CM066049.1, forward strand.
GAAAAAAACGCTGCAGAGCTCTGTAAATCAGGTGGGAAAAACAATGGAGCTATAAAATGGCCGCCGCAACAAGCAGCCGACGAAAAACAAAGAAAAAGGCGTGAAAACAAACAGAAGAGCCAAATGAAGCCAAGAGCCCCGCTGAAGGGAGAGGAGAGATCTCCAGAAGCCCACCGGAGCTAAAGCCACAACTCACCCCGCTTGCACAGACGCGCCCTAAACCGGGACGCCGCTCGAACCCTGAGCAGCGAGGGCGCCACCGCTCCGGGCTGTAAACACAAAGCAACAACCCGCCAGTGAAGATTTCACTCCAGACCTCTGACCGGAAGGCAGTTGACGGAGCCGAGACTCCCTGGAACCAAGCGGGTGATTGGCAATAGAAGATCTCTCCTACGTACCGTCTAGGAGGAGAGATCTTACAATACTGGCTGCAAATGACACCCCTGCAGAAAAGAAAAGCAGAAGGGCAGTGCAGAACCGGCTCCTCGATCTTCCTTTTTTTTTTTTTTTTTTAAAGGTACAGCTACCTATGAGAAAATAAAGTAAGTATAGGAGTGATAAACAAACCCCCCCCCCAAAAAAATCTAACTAGTGTTGCCTCCAATGTCCCTTAGTGAGCCTAGTGTCAGGCTCACACGTCCTCCAGCTGCAAGGAGACTGGACACACTGGGGGCTGATGGGAGCTCCAGCAGCATACATGCTGACATGGGAAGATTCTGATTGGTCCAGTCTCCATGCTCCAGGAGGAGGTGCACTACCCCGAATGTGGAGGACTAAACTGGAGGACCGCTCAGGAACAGTTAATTCTGTGGAATAGGGTTGAGTTATTTGCACATAAAGCTTTTTTTGTGGCACAGAGATGTATATTGCTGAAATGGGTGGAAACAGACTCCTACAAATGTTTTATGGAAAATTCAGATGCATGTTTTTTTGCAGATGGAAGCACTGCCTGTGATGACTGCTAGTATGAAAAAGCAAAAGCAGTTTTTGGCTGTATGGGACTCTTTCTTAAAACCACCATCACGATGGAGGGAGGCATTGTTTTCAATGTTCATTTGGATTGTGGAGAGGGCTTATGCTAGTCATCTTTATTGACTGCGTTTAATTTTGTGCATTGAAATGTGATGGGGGTATTTTGATACTTTGGTTTTTGAACAAGTTGACAGCTGTAAAAATTTAATAAAAATGATTTTCACTAAAAGGACTGAAGAAACTATGCCAAAAAAAGCAGAGCCACACAGAGTCCCAGCACCTGTCAGGCTGACCAGAGAAACCAGAGCAGGGAAGCCCAGACGCCTACGCAGGCCTGTGAAGCCCTGCTCCCAAAAACCAAAAAAAGGTTTTGTTTTCTTTTTAAAATTTACAACTTTTATTAAAAGCAGCAAGAGCCAAATATCTCCCGCTGAAATGCAATGGGAGAGTAAAACAATGAAAAGAAAAAGTAGAGGGGGGACCCAAAAGCATTTCAGATAAAGGATAGCATGAGGAAAAGAGGGGGTCTCATGGGCTCCTCCTGCTCCTCTCAGGCTCACCAAGTGCTAGGAACTTGTGAGTAGCTGTCAGCTCCAGGAGACAAGGGTGTATTGAGCTTCAAGCAACATTGGGCCTACAAATCTCAGTCACACTGGCCACAGTATTGTGGTGTGGGCCAGGGGACAGGCATATCTGCACCAGTCTGAATAACTTGCCATCCGATGGAGGCAAATACTGGCTTCTCTCAGTGTTGCCAACAGAACCATGGTGATGGTCCTCTTTCTTTGGACTTATCACTAGGTCTATATGCTGGTGCAACACAGAACACTGAAAGTGGCTCATCTGCCTTCACTTGCTGGCAAGGGAGCATAATTCACGACTGAACTGGTCTAGCAGGATAAGGAAGAGGTAGCTTTGTGTACAGACACAGAACAGGACATCAGAAAGACCACACAGCTTATCCACATGAAATGCTTAACTCTACAATAACTTCCGCTCCCAAAAAGATCTTCTAGACTTATCTCATGCTTTCTTGTCTTTGCCTCTATCACCTCCCGCTAAAAGGCTGTTCCATGCATGCACCACCCCTTCTATAAAAGAACAGGTTGCGAGTCTACCCTTTTTTACCCCCACTGCATGGTCCATCATTCCCCAATCTTCTTTCTCTTGAATGAGTCCCACCTACTGTGCATCCATATCTTAAAGGTCCTTAAATGTCTGTCATATTTCATTTCATTTATTAAAAAAACTTGATATACCGCCCCTAGAGGGGATAACAGAGCAGCTTACAATAAAATACAATAAAAACATAAGAAAATAGAAAGGAGCAAAAGGACAGACACAGCAGCACAACATCAGGGGGCTAGAGAAGAGACAATGGGGGTGGAGGGAGTACACAACAATAGAGAGTTAGAACATATATATGTTTAGAATGTCAAAGTATATTGGGCAGACTTGACTAAGCCTATATATGTATATCTAAAACCATTTCCATACAGCATAATTCAAAATCAGCAGAACTAAGCAGTTTACAAAATAAGATACAGATAAGGAGAAATTTTACTTACCTAATAATTTCCATCCTTTAATCCAGTCCAAACAAGTAGATTATACTGCCCAGCCAGCAGATAGAGGCAGACTAGAACAGCTTTCAGTGATGTCATCACTATTGCATCACATAGAAAAAAAGCCAGTATGACACTTCCCAAACAGACCAAAAATGTCAGAAACTCAAACTATTAAATAACTTTATACAAAACACTTTTTGGCTCTCTTACTACACTTGGACTCCGCTTCAGGCACCGATACAGAAAATGCAAGTAGTCATCCCAAGAAAGGCCCTGGACTGGTCTAGCAGATTACAAGGAAAGAAAATTAGCAAATATGGAAAATTCTCCTTCCTTATCATACTGCTTGGAGTGGAGGAGTAGCCTAGTGGTTAGAACACTGGCTTGGTAACCAAGCAACCAGGGTTCAATTCCCACTAGCACTCCTTGTGGCCTTAGGCAAGTCACTTAACCCTCCATTGCCTCGGAAGAAAGGCCTAAACAAAAAGGACCCCACCAATGATGGAAAATCTCAAATTCCTAATATATAACCATCATATAATTAAACCCATAATCTAATCTCCATTTTTGTTTGTCGGAGCCTACCGGGGGAGGGCTAGAACAGTATACCTAACCCCCTCCAGACGGTAGACTACTTTTATTTTATATTTCACACCCCATTGTATTAAATAACCACTTATCTTTAAAAGTAAAAGCAACTCTTCTGATTTTCCTCCAAGTTGCTAATCGCAAAATTGCACCAGTCAATTCAGATGTGCAACAGAAAAACGGCGTTTTTCTGTTGCACATCTGAATTGACTGGTGCAATTTTGCGATTAGCAACTTGGAGGAAAATCAGAAGAGTTGCTTTTACTTTTAAAGATAAGTGGTTATTTAATACACTGGGGTGTGAAATATAAAATAAAAGTAGTCTACCGTCTGGAGGGGGTTAGGTATACTGTTCTAGCACTCCCCCGGTAGGCTCCGACAAACAAAAATGGAGATTAGATTATGGGTTTAAATTATATGATGGTTATATATTAGGAATCGGAAGAAAGGCCTGGCAATCTACTTCCGGTGACACTGCCAAGAAAACCCAGGAGCTTCTCGGTCACCAGGAGTCAGGACTGACTCAAAGGCACACATTACATTTTCCATCATCCTGCTACCAAGATGAGTGAGTTATGCTCCCTTGCCAGCAGGTAGAAGCTGATTTGAACAACTTTCAGTGGATGTCATCACTTGGTAAATCCTCTGGTACAACACAGAAAAGCTAGTATTGTCTGCGACCAGCAGGTAGCACACTCTGTGGTTTGGTACAGCAGTGAAGATTAGGCTCGACGCTCCTTAAGGGGTTTTTTGCTTTTTTTTTTTTTTGCTTCCACAGTTCTCAGCATGTGGCTCAGTGCAGCCTGCATCCCCATAGCAGGTTTGTCTTTAACCACATCTGCAGATTTTTACCCATCAGGGCTGCGATACCCAGGGACTTCTGATGCACACCATTTGAATTTGCTGCAGTGCTACAAGAGGTGGGAGATATTTGAACATTCTTTAGCACTTCTGGCAGTGACAGCTTATTTCTCCCATCCCCTCCCAGCAGGGCCAGAGAGGTTCTCCGATACAGTCAGATCCAGGAAGGGAAGTTCCTTTTGGCATGTTCTGGACCTACAGCCAGTTGTCTTCAGACCCAGTCTCATTTTCATATGCGCCTTTCAGGTCTGTCATTCCATTGCTCAGATAAGAGGTGCTCCCATCTCCAGAACCTAGCCATGGCATTATTGCATTCCAATTGTAATCAGCATTAACAGTGTCACTGCTTCTGCATTCTATTGCTCTATGTCCAGGCCTCACCTTGGATCTAGACACGGCTCCCCATACCTTTACTAAAGGAGTAACACCGTTCTGCATGCAGAAGGCCCAGCTGCTCATGCTTGGACATCAGGCTGGCCCAGTTGGAATCTCTGATGAAAGCCAAACTAGACCTAGTGGCTCTTGCTGGAAAGACTGAAGTCGAGAATTAGCTGTTGAAAGAGCAGCCCAATTCTATCCCAGGATTTTGAGTTCCTGGGGGTCTGTTCCTTCAAAGTTGTTTTCTCACAACAGAGGACTTGCTCAAGCCTCAGCCAGCTTGGAGCATGTGATTCTCAGTCAGCTCTAGGGACCTGGAGTTTCCTCGAACTCTAGGGTGCATAACATTGACCTTGGAGAAGTATATGAGAAATAGTAATTACACTTACCTGGTAATTGTAGTTCCTTGAGAGACGACAGCTTAGTCCTCAACGTATGGGTAGTGTACCTCCTCCTGCAGCATGAAGACTGGACCAATCAGATTTCAACTCCCCTGGAACCATCACCCCAGGCAACTCTGGAACTCCAGTGAACTACTGTCAAAGCAAACTCAAACACGTAGCTAACCTTTAATAAGGTCCCTCTTACAGGAAATGTATTCTTTTATTTTTATATTGTAGCCAAAAGCCACAACTAACAGGGACGGAAAGTCCCGCCCCTGCCACATCAGAAACAGAGAGGGAGAATAAAAGGAAAAAACATTGGAGCGAAAGGAAAGAAAACAAGGAAACGCACTCACCTGGGAATACGGACCTCTGAACCCAAGGCGTGCCACGCGAAAAGAAATGAGACAGGGAGAGGCAGGAGGACTAAGCTGTCGTCTCTCAAGGAACTACAATTACCAGGTAAGTGTAATTACTATTTCCTTATCGTTCCTCCAGCTTAGTCCTCGACGTATGGGATGTATCAAAGCAGCCTAACGGGCGGGATTTTGCCAGCCGGCACGCAGAACCGCGGAACCAAAACCGGCATCGCTCGCCGCCAAGACATCAAGTCTATAATGTTTACTGAAAGTGTGCAAAGAAGACCACGTGGCCGCCTTACAGATATCCACCGGCGAAACTAAGCCGAACTCCGCCCAGGACGCTGCTTGCGCTCGCGTAGAATGAGCATGTAACCCAATAGGCGGAACCCGACCATGTAAGAGATAAGCCGAGCCAATCCACCGAGCAATAGAGGCCTTCGCCGCCGCTTCTCCTTTGCGGGAGCCGCCAAACAGCACAAACAAGCGGTCCGATTTACGAAAATCACTGGTAACCTTCAAATAGCGTCGCAAGACCCTCTTGAGGTCCAACCGACTTAGACCGCGATCAGAAGCCCGCCCCTCCGACTCCGAAAATACCGGAAGGGAGACGACTTGATTCAAGTGGAAAGGAGAAGCCACCTTAGGTAAAAAGGAAGGCACAGGTCGTAGAACCACTTTTTGAGCCGAGAAGGACAGGAAAGGCTCTCTGCAAGAAAGAGCCTGGAGCTCGGAAATACGGCGTGCCGAACAAATCGCCACGAGAAAAACCGTTTTGAGCGTTAAATCCTTTACCGAGCTGCGAGACAGAGGCTCAAAAGGGGCTGCAGTGAGAGCCCGCAACACCAAATTAAGATCCCATGAGGGCACAGAGACTCTGCGAGCCGGACGCAACCGAGAGACAGCTCGCAAGAAACGAATTACATCAGCATGAGCCCCTAAAGACACGCCCTGAACCTTTCCGCGATAACAGGACAGTGCCGCCAATTGTACACGCAAAGAACTGGTGGCCAGACCCTTAGCAAAACCGTCTTGTAAGAAATCCAGGATCACCGGAAGAGAGGCTGTAGCCGCTCGTATCTGATGCCGAGAGCACCAGTCCTCAAATATATGCCAAATCCGAACATAGGCCAGCGACGTGGATCGTTTGCGCGCTTGCAACAGGGTCGCCACGACAGACCGGGAATAACCCCGTTTCCTTAGCCGAGCCCTTTCAATAGCCAGGCCGTAAGAGAGAATCTCTCCACCTGAGGCATGCGAAGAGGACCCTGACACAACAGATCCGGAACCAAGGGGAGCCTCCACGGAGAACCGTCCACCAACCGCATCAGGTCGGCATACCAAGGACAACGAGGCCAATCCGGCGCTATCAACAGCACTCGACCCCGGTGAGCCTCGATACGCTGAATCACTCGCCCCAGCAGGGGCCACGGAGGAAACACGTAGAGAAGACCCGCGGAGGGCCAAATCTGTAAAAGAGCATCCAGACCCTCGGACATCGGCTCCCGCCGTCGACTGTAGAATCGAGCCGCCTTCGCAGAGCGGAACATGGCCATCAAGTCCATGACCGGTTGCCCCCAACGCTGAACCAGCTGCGCGAACACTCTGGGATGGAGTTCCCATTCGCCGGGATCCACCTGAACCCTGCTGAGAAAGTCCGCTGTCACGTTGTCTTTTCCGGCGATGTGCGCCGCGGAGAGGGCTGTCAGTTGGGGGCTCTACCCACTCGAACAACGTCCGAGTCTCCGCCTCCAGACCGACGCTTCCGGTTCCACCCTGCCGGTTGATGTAGGCCACAGTCGCCGCATTGTCGGAGAGAACCCGAACCGCCCGAGACGATATCCGGGTCTCGAAGTGTTGTAATGCCAATCGAACGGCCCGAAGCTCCAAGCGATTGATCGACCAAGCCCTCTCCTCCGGAGACCAGAGCCCCTGAGCGAACTGACCCTCGTAGTGAGCGCCCCAGCCCGTCAGGCAGGCATCCGTTAAGAGCGGAACCCACACTGGCTGCTCCAACGGCATCCCCACGCGAAGCGTGACTGGACTCAACCACCAGCGGAGATCCTTCCGAACTGCCATCGGGCAAGGTAGACGTTTGCTCAGGGAGTCGGACTGGTTGGACCAGCGACGGAGCAAGGCCCGCTGGAGCGAACGCATGTGAAAACGCGCCCAAGGCACTACCTCCAGGGAAGCCGCCATAGTCCCCAGCAACTGCAGATAACGCCATGCCGACGGAGCTGGAGACTGACGGAACTTCTGCACCAGGGCCTGAAGAGCCAAGATCCTGCGGTCGGGAAGAGAAACCAATCCCCCACATGTTTCGAACTGCACCCCCAAATATTCGAGAAGCTGTGTCGGAACCAACTGGCTCTTGTGGGGGTTGACCACCCAGCCGAGCGACTGCAAGAGCGCCACTACCTTCGCTGTCGCCGCCAAGCTTTCTGCGTGAGACTTCCCGCGAATCAACCAATCGTCCAGATAGGGATGTACTAGTACGCCGTCTTTGCGCAAGGCTGCTGCAACCACCACCATGATTTTGGTGAAGACTCGCGGTGCGGTCGCCAGTCCGAATGGCAAAGCCTGAAACTGGAAATGACCCCAGGGCAGCGCGAAGCGGAGATACTTCTGTTGGTCCTCTCGAATAGGGATATGGAGATAAGCCTCCGTGAGGTCGAGAGACGTGAGAAACTCGCCCCGGCGGACAGCGACTATCACTGACCGAAGGGTTTCCATGCGAAAGTGGGGAATCCGCAGACAACGATTCACTCCTTTGAGATCCAAAATGGGACGAAGATCGCCACCCTTCTTTGGCACCACGAAATAGATGGAGTACCTTCCCCGACCATATTCCGCTTGCGGCACGGGAATAACCGCCCCCAGCTGGAGAAGACGATCGAGCGTTTGCCGGACCTGAAGGGTCTTTCGGACACCGCGGCAGGGGGACGCTACAAAGGAATCGAGCACGGGACGGGCCAAATCGAGAACATACCCGTCTCGTATGATGTCCAAAACCCACTGATCGGAAGTAATTTGGGTCCAAGCGGAGAGAAAACGTCGAAGACGTCCTCCGATCAATGGCAACTCCACTTGGACCCGCCGCCCTTCATTGGGGCTTGCGAGCGGCCGGAGAACCAGACGCCGAGAATCCACGGCTGGCTCCTCGAAAGCCGCGAAAACCCGACACCCGGGAGCTAAATCTGCCACGCTGGAAGCCCCCATAACGGGGCGAACGGAACCTACGAAAGTCCCGAAACTGCCCCCGAGCCACCGGAAGCGACCTACCCCGCTTGGGTCTATCTTCCGGCAGGCGACCGCCTTTGGACTCTACTAAATCTTTGACCAACTTATCCAAATCCTCACCAAAGAGGAGCCTACCCTTAAACGGTAATTTGCCCAACCGCGACTTGGAAGAGCCATCGGCCGCCCAATTTTTTAACCAAAGGGCTCTGCGGGACGCCACTACGGATGCCATGCTATTGGAAAGAGCTCGGATGACATCATACTGGACATCCGCCAAATACGCCGTACCAGATTCCAAGCGGTGAATTTCCGTCAACATGTCGGCCTCCAAGGAAGGAATCTGCTGAAACCGCTGAACCCAGCGTAAGCAGGCACGGGCAACCCAAGCTCCACAAACGGAAGCCTGTAAGGCAATCGCGTCCGCCTCAAAGGCTTGCTTTAACAGTCCGTCCATTTTCCGATCCTGCGGCTCACGTAAAGCCGCACTCCCTTCCACCGGAATGGTGGTTTTCTTAGTCACCGCCGACACGGCCGCGTCGACTTTAGGAGACCGAAAGCGTTCTAGATCTGCGTCCGATAAAGGATAAAGGCGACGCATGATCTTAACCCCCTTGAGCCCCGATTCAGGGGAGTCCCACTCGGCCTGAATCATCTGGTCAATAACCTTGTGAATGGGGAACACCACATTAGTTTGTCGTACCGCTTGAATGATGGGATCTGCTCCGTCGGCCTCCTCCACCGTAGCCGTAGGAGCCAACCCCAAAGTCTGAAGCGCCTCCGAAACCAGAGCCGGTAGCTCCTCACGGCGGAAAACGCGAATAATCTTTGCCTGATCCTCCGGCTCGGGAAGCTCGCCCTCTTCCAAGCCATCGGCATCCACCTCCTGGTCGAACTCAGGCTCATCACCTTCAGGCCAATCAGTCTCTGAAGGAAAGGTTTTGTGCATCCGCGGAATCTTAAGAGCCCTGCTGCCGGACGACGGGGACTCCCCTGAAGAGGACTGAGCAGACACCCCCTGCGTTGGGGATGGTGCAGCTCCCATAACCTGGCGTCTACGGCAGAACGCCTGGTGCAGGAGCAAAACAAAATCGGGAGAAAAGTCCTCCAAGGGCAAAGCTCCCCCAAGGCCCGACTGCCCCACAGACGGTAAGCAACCGGTAGAGGGAAGCCCCGAGGGTCCCTCCAGAGGAGACTCCAAGTCTCCTGCTGAGGCAGCAGTCTGTGCCGTCGCAGGCAAAGAACTTTCCAAGTGCTGCTCCATGCTGCGGGACAGCGAGGCACAGCGAGGGCACACTCCGGTCTCCGCGTCAGCGCCCCGCCGAGATCCACAAATGAGACAAAGAGATCCCCCTGGCATGGAAGCCCTTGCGCTGGTGAAGCTAGCAGCGCACTACTGGAAGGGAAAGAACCGGCTAATTGCCCCAGAAGAACCCTGCGGTAACTGGGCAGTAGCCAGCAAAAGAAAACCTGTGCAGTGAGGAGGGGGAAACGTCACCCCTTTGCTCAGCTAGCAACAGTTGAGACTCTTGTAGAGCAGGCTCGTTTCTGTCACCCTGTGAAATGTTTTTTTTTTTTGTTTTGTTTTGTTTTTAATAAGCCACCCAAGGACACCCGAGGGCTGACAAACCACGGATACCACAACCGCCCTGCAAAGGTGAGGAAAAGTACACGCTGAAGCACCTTCCCCCCCCCCCCCCAGGAACCGCGAGACCGTTGCAGACCGAGGACCAAGGGCCGAAACGAAAACTGGCCAGAAAGAAACAAGAACTGAAAGAAATCAAGAGAAATTAAAGAAACAAGCTAAAATAAGGAAAGGAAATGAAAGAAATAAAAAAAATCTACCGCGGCAAACACTGAAGAAAAAAAAAACCCGCGATTCAGAAAAAAATGGTCTCGTCAGTCAGGCAAATTTGGCGCGCTTTTTCTCCCGCCGAGAAAAACAGCCCGAGGGAAATGTAACCTTGCATGCAGAGACCGCGCACCCCCCGAATACCGCGACCCCGGGAGACCCCCGAACGAAGAGGCTTAGCACACAGAGATTGCAGAACAGCTGGGTAGATTACAGAACGCGGCTCAGAAGCAGTTCCGATCTCACCCAGCCGACAGTACTCACCGGCACCAGATACTCAAACCCAGCAACCCTCCGGAGAGGGGCTGGTGGGCAGCCGCCGCCGGAGCTCTGCCCCGAAGATCCCTGGGGCAGAGATCCGCTTACCCAAAGGGAACTGACTCACAAAACAGAAGCGGCAAAGGCTGTGCAGGAGAGGGACTTTCTTCAGGCCCCCCCCTCCCGGAGTGCCGTGATAGTAAGAACAAAATTTAAAGGGACAGGAACCTTACAATAATAAAAGGAAAATAAGCCCTAATAGGACTCAAAATAAAGACCAAAAGGTTAGCTAGGGAAAAAAAAAGCAAATAACTACTTAAGTAGTGAGCCCAGCTAGGCTCACTCACGTCTTCCTGCTGCATGAAGACTGGACACACTGGAGTTCCAGAGTTGCCTGGGGTGATGGTTCCAGGGGAGTTGAAATCTGATTGGTCCAGTCTTCATGCTGCAGGAGGAGGTACACTACCCATACGTCGAGGACTAAGCTGGAGGAACGATAAGGAATTACACTTACCTGGTAATTGATGTTCCTTTAGGGACGACAGTTCAGTCCTCCACCATCGGTTTGTGTACCTCCTCCTGCAGCATGGAGACTGGACCAATCAGATTCTTGATGGCACTGGATACCCTCTGCTGGTCTTCCCATCAGCCCCCCAGTGTGTCCAGTCTCCATGCAGCAGGAGGACGTAGTGAGCCTGGACTGGGCTCACTGGAGGATCACATAAGGAGCCTTATAGTCAGGGTTTAGGATTTATTTCTGTTTTGGTTCCCTTCTCTTTTTTGTTCTTTGCCAATTAGGTGATTTGTCACTTTAAAAAAAATTAAAAAAAAGGACCTAAGCCAAGCCGAATCGCGTTCCACTTCTCTTCTCCTTACTTCGGTTTCTAGGGGGGCTCCCGGTGAGGAGGACAGCAGATGGGGCCTCTGCGGGGAGCAGTGCTGCCAGCTGGCAAGTTAGCCTTCGCCGCGAATGTCGCTCTTGGCAAAGCTGAGCAACGTCATGGCTTCAAGGGCACAGCACCGGAGGTAAGCGCCAGGTTCGGGGTTAGCGTGGCTGGCTCTGTTGATAACGGCGCAGGGCTTGAGAGGCCGTTGCTTGCTTTTTCCCGACGAGCGGTAGCCGCGGCGGCCATTTTAAAGGCTTCCCGCGCTGCCGGAGTCGCGTGGTGGTGTCGGTGCTGAGTATGTTTTCTTGTATTCAAGGCGGTGCAGGTGTACTTGTTTTTTTCTCGGCAGCGCTGCGTCAGGGAGCGCTCGGGGGTCTGCTAGCCTTGTTGGGTTAGGCATGAGCCTACAAGAGTGGAAAAAAAATAAAAGAAAATAAAAGAAAACAAACAGTTTGTCACACACAAAAAAAGGATACTTCTGGTACCTGTGTTCTGGGGCATAGATAGCCAGTTCTGGGGGAGGCTAGTCCATGTCTGCTCGCCCACAGTGCGTGGTGTGCGGCACGCGTAAGGGCACGGTGTCCGATTCTGGAATTTGCCATGGCGGCACATCTGTATCAACCACGGTGGAACAACAGATGGAAAGCAAGGTGGTTCAGGACACTCCAGCTCTCCAGGTTGGAGGGGAGGGAGAGTCCTTAGCAGTCGCTCCAACGGGGGTTTCTTCAGAGGCTCGGGTGGGGTCTCCGGGGGCCGAACCGTCGCTGGGGGATTTTTCTCCAGATTTCGTTCTTATTATGCAACAGGCCTTTCGCTTGGGGCGCCTAGGCAAGCTGCCGGAGGCGCTAGCTGGGATAGCGGGGCTTTCCTCGCCCCGAGTGGAAGCGGCGAGTGGCATCCTCCCGACATCGGCTAAGAGGCCTCGGTATTCCAGCGCTATTCCCTCTGAGGGGGATTGGCCGGAGTCGGAAGAGGCTGAGCCGGAGCTGGAAGACTGAGAAATACCAGAACCTGAAGATCAGGCGAGAATTATTTGGGTATTTCGCAAAAAGGAGCTGATGCCACTCACTACGGAAGCTCTAAGGACCCTCAACTTCGCCACAGCGCAGCCGGCAGAGAAGGGATTAGAAGATACCCTCATTCAAACGGTTAGGGAATCACAGACGGTGTTCCCGGTTCACCATGTGGTGGATTGGATGATCCAGAATGAATGGGATCAGCCGGAAGCGGGCCTAAGAGACATCAAGACCATGAACATGCTCTATCCTTTGGTGGATAAGGACAGAGAGGTTTCGTGCACCTCGGGTAGATGCGGCAGTGTCGGCAGTTACAAAGAAAACGACGATTCCTGTGGAAGGTAGCGCAGCCTTAAAAGATGCTTAGGACAGAAAAGTGGATGGTTTATTAAAGCAGACATTTGAAGTTAATGCCCTCTCGCTGCAGGCTTTGATTTGCGGGGCCTGGATAGCACGGGCATGCCCGTGCTGGTCTCAGCACTTAAGATGGGTTGAGTAGCTGGATCAGCAGAGTGTGATGGAGGTGACTCGTCTTGAATCTGGGTCAGCATATCTGGCGGATGTGCACTATGATCTTATCAGAGCATTGGCTAATAGCATGGCGTCGATGGTGGCCACTAGACGTTCCATCTGGTTACAGAATTGGGCGGCCGACGGATCCTCTAAATTGCGTCTCAGTAAGCTTCCCTTCAAAGGTAGGTTATTGTTTGGGGAAGATCTGGATAAGCTGGTTAAGGACCTAGGGAGTCCAAAGGTGGCAGACTTCCGGAAGATAAACCTCGACAGGGGAAGTCTTTGCCGTCTGCCCGAGGTCAGTTTAGGGATTTCCGGAGATTTCGTACGTCTTGTCTCGGTGGTCCTCCCAAGGGAAAATTTCCTCCTCGAACCCAGGGGTTTTGTGGGTTTCGGGGGGCCGGCAGAGGTTTCTCTTCAGTCCCCTCCTCCTCGGCTGGCCGTAAGCCTCTCGATTGGGGGGTGGCTTCGGGAGGTTTCTTCCTGCCTGGGTCCAAATAACGTCTGATCAGTGGGTGCTGGAGATCGTCCGTGACGGTTATGCGCTGGAGTTGGCTCATCCAGTGTGGGGACTCGTTTGCAATGTCTCCCAGCAAGGGGAGTCGAAAGGCGACAGCTGTCCGACAGACGGTAGACCATCTCCTACGGCTGGGGGGCAGTGGTGCCCGTGCCAGCGTCGGAATGCGGAGTAGGTCGCTACTCCATTTATTTAGTGGTGCCAAAGGAGGACGGATCTCTCCGGCCCATTCTGGATCTCAAAGGCGTAAACTGCTGTCTTCGCGTTCCTCACTTTCGAATGGAAACGTTAAGGTCCGTTATGGTGGCGGTTCGGCAAGGGGAGTTTTTGACATCCCTCAATCTCACAGAAGCTTACTTGCACATCCCGATAAGGGAGGCCCAGCAAATGTTCCTACGGTTCGCCTTTCCTTGGGGCCATTACCAGTTTCCAAGCCCTACCCTTCGGTTTGGCAACTGCTCCATGCACTTTCACCAAGATCATGGTGGTGGTGGCGGCTTTGCGAAAGGAAGGCGTTTTAGTTCACCCTTACCTCGACAATTGGTTGATTCGAGCAAAGTCCAGAGAAGAGAGCCTGCGGGCGATGGACAGAGTGGTGCAGCTGCTTCAGAGCCTCGGCTGGGTAGTCAACGAAGCCAAGAGTCACTTAGTACCCACGCAAGTCCTCGAGTATCTCGGAGTTCACTTCAACATGGCGAGGGGAGCGGTGTCTCTTCCAGAACGGCGGGCGCTCCTGCTTCGCAGTCTGGTGCGCACCTTCTTGAGCATTCCGGACCCCGTCTGCTTGGTGGTACCTGCAGGTACTAGGTACCATGGCAGCGACCCTGGAAGTGGTGCCGTGGTCCAGGTTTCACATGCGGGCCTTGCAAAGGGCGCTCTTGTGTCGCTGGTCACCGCAGACACACTCTCTGGGCAAACGCCTCCCTTGTCCTCTTCAGGTGACATGGGACCTTCAGTGGTGGCTGGTTCCGGAGTCCCTGAAAGCAAGCATGCCTCTGGAGCAGCCAAAATGGCTGCCTCTGTTGACAGATGGCAGTCTCGCAGGTTGGGGAGCTCACTGCGAGGGGCTCTTCGCGCAGGGAGTGTGGTCCCTCTACCTCAGCTTCAATCTTTCAAGATACAAGGATGGTGGATGCTTGGAATGCCCTCCCGATGGAAGTGGAGGGGGCAAATACAGTGACAGAATTCAAAATGGCATGGGACACACACAGTGGATCCCTTTACAGCAACAGGATAAAATCAAAATAAACTTAGCTAATTTCTCAACATACAGGGGTGTCCTACACGGAGCAGTGGGTTCACCCCTAAAACAAAGACATGGGGAGGGTTCACCCCTAAAACAAAGACATGGGGAGGTGTGGCCTTCACGGAGCAGCAGGTGCACCTTCTCTTGCCATCTTACTAGGCAGACTAGATGGACCATACTGGTCTTTATCTGCCGTCATTTACTATGTTACTATGTTACAAGTCGTAAGCAAGAACCGATCCACCTGAGGCATCCGCAGAGGCCCCTGGCATAAAATAAGGTTGCATTAGCAGTCACCAGGGAGTCTCCACCTTCATATGCAGGAGATCTGCGTACCAGGGTCTCCATGGCCAGTCAGGTGCTATGAGGACTACCAGACCACAGTGACTCTCCATCCAGTGCAGTACCCAGCCTATCAGAGACCAGGGTGGTAACACATACAGTAGACCCTATTGCGGCCATGGCTGCACCAGAGCATCAAGCCCTTCCGATATAGGCTCGCACCTCCTGCTGTAAAAACAGTTAAATTTGGTGTTTACTACTGATGCCATGAGGGCCATCACCGGCTGCCCCCACTGCTGCATGAGGCTCCAGAAAAGTGACTGTCAGGGAGCATTCCGTCGGGTCCATCCAATAGCGGTTCAGGAAGTCTGCCTGCTCATTGTCCTTGCCTGCCATATGTGCTGCTGACAAGGTGCTCAGGAGACTGACAACTGCATCAGTGGGACCGCCTCTTCGGAAATGGATACAGGCCACTGCTGTGGCATTGTCAGAGAGCACATGCACTGCCTGGTTCTGCACCAATAGCAGAAAGTGCTGTAGTGCTAGAAAAACAGTCCTCAGTTTCAACTGATTTATCATCCAAGATGACGACTCCTCTAGCCAGTGTCCCTGTGCCAGCTCCAAGAAGCAATGCGCTCCCCCAACCAGAGAGGCTGGCATTGATGGTAACTGTTATACAGGACAGGGGCTCCAATGGCAACCCGCCATCAGCACTGGACTCAAGTACCACCAGCGGAGGCTGATTCTGACCTCCCCTGGACATGGCAGCCGTTGAGAAAACAGATCCTGCTGTGGGGACCACCAGGACATGAGGGCGTATTGGAGTGGTCTCATGCCCTCGGGCTGAGTAATCAGAGAAAAAGCTGGACCTGCCCCCCTTGGATATCTAACAGCATTCCCAAGTACATCAGCTGCTGCAAGGGGCAGAGGTGGCTTTCTCAAAATGAATCACCCAACCCAGACTCTGCAGGAATTCAACCAATTCTCCTGGTTGAGATCTTGCTCTTTTTGCAAGTATCAACCAATCATCCAGGTATAGGTGTACAAATATCCTTTCCCACTGCAGGGCGGCTGCCACCACAACCATGACCTCTGTAACATTCTGGGTTCAGTAGCAAGACCAAAAGGGAAGTGTGCAAAACTGGAAGTGTCCTACTACCTCAAAATGGAGGTAACTGCTGGATGTTCTTGCCGGATAGGGACATGAAGGTACACCTCTGTGAGGTCCAACATCAAGAACTCACCCTTGCAAACTGCAACAATAATGTAGCACAGTCTCCATGTGGAAACGGGGCACCCGCAACACCCTGTTGACGTGCTCAAGATCGGGGCGGAAAGAACCTTCCTTCTTTGGGACTACAGAGTAAATGGAGTACCGACCGTACCCGCACTGGTCTGCGGACGCCAGCCGCACCACTTGCAAGTGGACAAGCCTGTCCAGCATAGCCTTTACCACCCTGCTTTTTACAGCTGACTTCCAAGGAGACAACAGAAAAAAGTGTTGAGAATGGGCCACACGTACCCTTCCCGAATGATCTCCAACACCCACTGGTCTTGTGTGATCTAGACCCAAACAAACAGAGTAGAAGAGTCCGACCTTGAGCCCCCCTCGACTCACTGCGATTTTTTTGCAAGTCCCCTGGCAGAGGAATATCATCCCCTGCGTGCTCCTCTACCCCAAAAAGGAGAAATTCTCTCTTGTGGGGGTACTGACTCCTTTGAAAAAGAGCAAAGCGCATCGCCCAAAATGTACAAAAAAAACCACAGAACTGACCCCTTGGAGTCTTAGCCCCTCCGGGCTTCTCCTGTGGCAGTCGAGCTCCTTTACAGTCTCCAAGATCCTTAACAAACTTCTCCAAATCCTCACCAAAAAGCAGTTTCTTCTTGAAAGGGAGCTTGGACAACCGCACTTTGGATGCCACATTGGCAGACTAGTTATGGAGCCATAGAAAATGGCGCACCACCACTGCTGAGGTCACGTTCTTGGAGGAGACACGTACCAAGTCGTAAAAAGCATCCACTGAGTAAGCCACACTGGATTCCAACAAGGCTGGCTCCTGGTCTACTCCTGTTTCGGATAGGCTCTGGATCCACCGCAGGCACGCCTGAGCCACATAGGCTCTGCATACAGAGGTCTGGAGAGCAAGAGTGTTAGCCTCAAATGCCTGCTTCAGCATGGTCTCCAATCTCCTGTCCTGAGGATTCTTCAAGGCACTACCCTCCACTGGGATGGTGGTCTTCTTTGTCACAGCAGTGCCCAGGACATCAACCTTGGGTACCTTGATGACCTCCCTTTCTTTTGATGAGTGGGTACAAGTAGGCCATACTCTGCCACCCTCCCCCCCCACCCCCCAATTGAAAGTAAGTTCTGCTATGAGGGAACATGGGATGAGGGTGAAGGGGGATAGATTCAGGAGTGATATGCAGAAATATTTCTTTACGGAAAGAGTGGTGGATCAGTGGAATAGTCTCCCAGTGGAGGTGATAGAGATGAGGACAGTAACTGAATTCAAAAAAGCATGGAACAAACACAGAGGACCTCTAAAGGAAAAAAAAGGAGACTGTTGTAGTGGTTGATATGGAAGGACAGACTAGATAGGCCATGTGGTCTTTTTCTGTCGTCAAAATGTCTCTGTTTCTATGTTTCTTGGCCCCGAGGACAAAGCGGCAGCAAATCCTCTGCCCGCTCCTTGAAAATCTCAAAACCCTTGCCCCCTTGTAGGGGAATTTTCCCTTCTGGTAAGGAGTAAAGCATGTTGAACGAAAACTCCTGAAGTCCCATGACTGACCTCGGGAGGGGTGCAACTCAGTTTTTGCTTATCCTCTGGCAGACACCCGCCTTTAGACTCTCCCAAGTCCTTGACTAGTTTGTCAAGGTCCTCCCCGAACAGCAGTTTCCCTCTAAAGGGAAGCTTGCTAAGTCAAGCTCTGGAAGAACTGTCCGCCATCCAGTAACGGAGCAAGAGACAGCAGTGAGATGCTACTACCGAGGTCATGCTCTTAGAGAGCCTCTAATGAGGTCATAGTGGATATCCACAAGATAAGCTGCTTCTTACTCCAATCTGGCTGCCTCTTCCGCCGCTGACTGCCCTTGTTGTTGAACCTGCTGCGACCAGCAGAGGCAGGCTCTAGCCACCCAGGCCCACAGTGAGAGAGCACTAATATCAACAGCCTACTTTAACAAGGTGTCAAACTTCCTATCTTGTCAAACAAAACAAATCCACGGGTTTATCGGAGTAAATATCCAAAAAGTACAAAAATTACCCCATTCATTCACAAATATCAAAAATACTAAAAAGCTTTCTTAGGAACAGGTCTCAGACTTCAGTGGGGAGAACCCAGGAGGTGTACCTCTGCTGTGGTTAACAGACCCCGTATCTTGCATCAAGGACCTTGTGTTCCCTATCTTTTTCTACTAGAAAACGATGCGCGGCGTTTTTTCAGACAGAGTATGCTGTTGAAATGAGAAGACTGAGTTGGAGCAAAGCAGCCGCACATGAGGAAAAGAATTTATGAAGCTACATGGCTATATCTTTCTTTGGCACAACATTTCAGTTGGATCCCCCGATGAAACTGCTCAAGCAGTGAAACGCACGAGCGTGCCTGACTGGCGTTGGGATTACAGATAAGTCTGGTTTTGTGCTAAGTGCCATCATTGTTAATATAACAAAGCCTGAAGAGTACAACAGACTACAAATATTGCTATGTGAAAATATTTAGAAGACAAGGACTGTTTTGATTGGACTGTTGGAGAGAGAGTTTGTCAATCGGTTGTGTTTGAAGTAACATCTGTTGGATATGATATATTTCCATGAGCAATCTAGTAGAAAAAGATAGGGAACACAAGGTCCTTGATGCAAGATACGGGGTCTGTTAACCACAGCAGAGGTACACCTCCTGGGTTCTCCCCACTGAAGTCTGAGACCTGTTCCTAAGAAAGCTTTTTAGTATTTTTGATATTGGTGAATGAATGGGGTAATTTTTGTACTTTTTAAACTTCCCATCTTGGACATCCTTAAGCACTGCACTACCTTCTACTAGGACTGTCATCTTTTTGGTAACTGCTGAGACCGGCGCATCCATCTTAGGGGGCCAAAAAAGCTCAGGAACCTGATCAGACAGCAGATAGAGGCATGCCATGGTCCTCAACCCTTCAAGGCCAGCATATGGCAGATCCCACTTATTCTTTTTTTTTTCTTAAACTATCCCTTTCCTGTTCATTTACTGGCATTCTATTTTCTTTCCTAGCAGTGTTTAGCATTTTATTGTAAACCACTCTGATGCTCACGAGTGGACGGTATATTAAAAGCTGAATAAAGATAAGGATCCTGAATCATCTGCCTAACTACTCTATGCGCCAGAAAAACCTTGTGTCTTCCTTACCACTTGCATTAGCGGGTCTTCTAGCAACTTGTCTTCTGCCAGAAGACTAGTGGGCATATTAAGAGCCTTCAGGGATTCCAAGATGAGTATCAGCAACTCCTCCCAGTGGAACACCCATAAAATCCATGCCTGCTCTTCCTGTTCAGGGATCTCACCTTCTAGTTCTTTGTTCAGGTCCTCGCCCTCTGGCCCTTCAGACAATAGAGGCTGCCCCTGCCCCTTCTCCGAGGGCCTCTGCACAGGCACTTCCCCCGGCTTGCTCCTTTTTGCACCCCACTCCAGCACCAAGGGACCTTCTGTTGCAAGCAAAACACCTTATGGAGGAGCAGCACAAATTCTGGAGAGAAAATACCCAGGACCCCTATACTGTCCAGGCTCTGAGAAGTGGAGGGTCTGGGAATGGCCGGGGAGCAGGAAGTTCTCTTGCGGCACAAGCACGGAGCCTACTGAGTCCTGTACCTCCTGAGACAGAGAGAGCGTCCTCTCCTGTCCTACCTTGTCCAGTATGGTCTGTTCCATAGAGGTGATCTCTTGTGCACACCTCTGACAAATGCCCGCTTCCGAGACTGCACCATGCCGGGTCCCACACTAGGCACAGTGTCTGGCTGACATAATGGGAACAAACCAGAACCAGGAGGTGGTGTCCCTAGTCTGCCTTTGACCTTCTCTAAGGCTAAGACGAACCCCCCCCTTGTCGGAGAACTTGAAAGCACTAAAAATCTTCCTTTTCACTTTTACTTTCTTCCACCCCCCCCCCCCCCCCAATTCAATTAAGGGATGCTAACCTGCTCTTCTTCAATCTAATAGTGTCAAAAATAATCACGGAACCGTGCTGAGAGAACCACCACCTTTTTCTTCACACGCAGCTCACTGCTCCCCCACCCTGCAGATACAGACCTCTGGAGGGATACAGGCCTCTGACAGCAAGCCAGGCCTCTGTGAATACGATCCCCCTGCCGGTTTTCTAAACTGTCCCATGACACCGCGTGTACCTCCAAGTTATTTTGCAGTCCTTCTGGTGCCACCCATGTGCGCTGCTCCTCCTCACTTCCTCCTCTCACGCTCAGTCGGCAATCACAGCTTCGGTGTCAAGGGGAGCCTCTGGGGTTGTCTGTCAGCTCTAACTGCGTCTGCCCTTCAACAGCTAGGTGGCTCCTCACCCGATTGATGGGTTCGGCAGCTGCCAGTTTACCGGTCTGAAAGAGCCTCCACAACACTCTTGCTCACCAAGGATGGGGGGGGGCACTTCTCTGGAGCTTTTTTTTTTTTTTTTTTACATTCAACTTACATAAGGCATAACTGCTGTACACTTAAAGAATTTGAAGAAATAAGAATAAAACTAAAGTATTCCTTATTTGTCTCTTCAGCGAGTCCAGCAGCCTGGCTCACTACCTCCTCCAGTTGCTTGGAGACTGAGCATACTGGAGCTAGTGGGCGGTCCCTGCTGTATTAGTACTGGTGTCATCAAAAGAGGACATGCTCAGTCTCCAAGCTGCTGGAAGAGGTACACTACCCCAGAGGTGCAGGACTGGACTGTAGGGACAATAGGAGAAATTAGACCTTACCTGCTAATTGCCTTTCCTTGAGATCTCTCCAGGCCAGTCTAGGAACCATTAGGTAGGCAGCCCCCAGCAGCTGAGGACTGAATTGCAGAATCTTGCTGACACCATATCTAGCTCCCTCTAGAGCCTCTGACTATCATCTCTTGACAAAGCAGCATACGACGACTAACTATGAAACACTAAACTTGAACAAAATCAAAACACAACCATACTCTGAAAATCTAGGGAACCAAATGCTGTCCCCTTTTGTTTTTTTCTTGGGAGCACTTGGTGCCTTCGTAACATCGCTTACCCCTCCCGCCCCAGGAAGGGAGAGCAGATGAGCTGGCTTCCAGCCTACAAACACGCACTTGCCTTAGGCTCAAATGTAGAATTCTTTAGCCTCCGAGAACACCAGCTGCACCTTCTCCGGCTTGCCACCCCCACTAGCAATCCAGCTGAACCGTGCAACTGGACAAGGTGGGCCCCGGACTGGCCTGAAGATAACTCAAAGACAATTAGCAGGTAAGGTCTAATTTCTCCTTCCTCTTCGCCTCTCCAGGCCAGTCCAGGAACCGTTGGGATGTACCAGAGCAATACCTAATCCCGGGGGGAGCAGTAAGCCTGGCCAGAATAGCTGAGGCCCCAACATCTGCGTCCCCCCTAGCCTGCACGTCTAGCCGATGTCGTCTTGAAAATGTGTGGAGCGACGACCAAGTTGCTGCCCAGCAGATGTCCACTGGTGGGATCAAAGAGTGCTCCGCCCAAGATGTTGCTTGTCCCTGAGTAGAGTGAGCTCTCAGACCCAAAGGAGGAGACCTCCCATGCACAGCATACGCGCTGCCCCAATTGCCCGGTGGGTGAAACAGGCTATCGAGGCTTTGGAGGCCGCCTCCCCTTTATGGGGCCCGCCAAACATGACAACCAACCAGTCCCGTCTTGTGAAAAGGCTCCGTCCTTTTGAGGTCTCTCTGAAGCACCCTTTCCTAGATCCAGCCGATGAAGCTTACGATCCTGCTCCTCCCTTCCGAGGGTTCGGAAAGGTCGGAAGCAAAATACGCCGATTCAAATGAAAGTGATACCACCTTCGGAAGGAAGTATGGCACCAGATGCAGTATCACCTTCTCTACGGAAAACTGGATAAAGGGCTCCCTACACGAGCGCGCCTGTAAATCTGAAATCTGCCATGCGAAACATAGCGCCACCAAGAAAACAGTTTTCCCACGAGAGATCCCTCAAACTCGCCGTAACTGCGGGCTCAAAGGGTGGTCCCACCAGTGCCTTTAGGACCAAGTTCATATCCCAGGGTGGCACCACAGCTAAAAAGGCTGGCACACATTCTTAGCTGCTTGAAAAAAAAAAAAAAAAAAACACAACCACACACATGTCTGGGTGTGTTGCCAACGAGCGCCCCTGCACTCATCCCTGATAACAGGGCAGCACTGACACCTGCACTTTCAGAGAACTAAGGCTAGCCCCTTGTCCAGGCCACCCTGAAGAAAGAGCAATATGTCTGGCAGGGTACAGGCGAACAGCTTAGCACCCCTATCTGTGCACCAACCCTCAAATATGTGCCAAATACAGATATAAGACAAGGACATGGAACACTTCTTGGAGTTCAACATGGCGGTGATGACCGCCGCGTCGCAAACGCTCCCTCTCAAGAGCCAAGCTGTAAGCGAGAACCGATCCACCTGTGGCATCAACACTGGGCCCTGGCTCAACAAGTTGACCCGGCTGGGCAGCTTCCACAGCCAATCCACCAGTAGACAAAACCAGATCTGCATACCATGGCCTCCGCAACCAAATCTGGCGCTATGAGAATCACCTGCCCATCGCGAGCCCCTATCCTCTGCAGGAGCAGACTGATCAGCGGCCATAGTGGAAACACATACAGCAGTCCTTCCACCAACCAAGGCTGCACAAGGGCATCAAGCCCGTCAGGAAAGTGTTCTCTGCACCTGATGAAGAACCGTGCAGCTTTGGTATTGGATAGGGTGGCCACGAGGTCCATGACCAGCTGTCCTCAATGAACCGCAATGTTGTGAAACACTGCTGCATTCAGTACCCACTCCCCGGGGTCCAGGGCATGCCGACTGAGGTAGTCGGATTGAACATTGTTCTTTACTGCTATATGCACTGCCGATAAGGCTACCAGATGCCTCTCTGCCCACTGTAGAAGCAGCTGACTCTCCTCCACTAAGGTGGCACTGCCCATGCCTCCCTGCCGGTTGATATAGGACACAGTTGTTGCATTGTTGGAGAAAACATGGATGGCTTTCCCCACTACTAATCCTCTGAAATCCTGCAGCGCCAACCGCACTGCCCTCATCTCCAGATGACTGAGTGACCACAAGGCTTCCTCCGCTGACCAGCAGCCCTGCATCACCAGGGATAAACAGTGCATTCCGCAGCCAGAGAGACTTGCATCTGTGGTCACCAAAATCCAGTTGGGCTGCTCCAAACGGCATGTCTGCTTGGAGATGAGCGGAATCCAGCCATCATTCTAAACTGGACCTTACCCCTTCCGGGCATACCAGCCTCTGAGATAATAAGTGCTTTTGAGGCAACCACCGCAAGAGATGCGCTTGCTGAAGCAGATGCATATGGGCCCTGGCCAACGGCACTAGGTCCAAGGCAGCCACCATCAAACCCAGCAGCTGCATGTAGCGCCATGCTGTTGGGGCCGTCATGTGCAAAATCTTCTGAACCTGCACCAGGATCTTTCACACCCTGACCTCGGGAAGTGATACCGAACCAGCCTCCGTATCGAACAAGGCCCTGAGATATACCAACCGCTGCATTGACCGCAGCTGGCTCTTGGCCTGGTTGACCACCCAACCAAGCTGTTGCAGGAACTCCAGAACTCGCTGAGTAGCCCTGATAGACTCCGCCTCTGACCTTGCCCTAACAAGCCAATCGTCCAGAATTCCTTCCTATCTCAGCGCCACCGCAACTACGACCATCACCTTTGTGGACGTGCACGGCACTGTAGCCAGTCCAAATGTCAGTTCCCTGAACTGAAAGTGCCCCATAGGGACAGCGAAGCGCAGGAATCTAATGGTTTGGCCTGATGGGAATATGCAGATAAGCCTCTGTGAGGTCTATGGAAGAAAGCAACTCGCCCTGTCTTACTGCCATTTGGAAATGCGGCACCCTCAAACTCACATTCATGTGCTCAAGATCGAGAATGGGCCAGAAGGAACCCTCCTTTTTGGGGACCACAAAATAAATGGAGTATCGACCGGATCCGCACTGGTCTCGGGGCACCGGAACCACTGCTTGAAGCTATAGTAAGCGCTGAAGTGTAGCACACACTGCTTCCCTCTTCGCCGGTGCCTTGCACGGTCAGGCGACAAAAGCTTCGGCCAGTGGTCTGAAGAGCTCCAGTGCATAACCCTCACAGATCTCCAAAACCCACTGGTCTGTTGTAACTGCAGCCCAGGCGGAGTACAATTGCTGCAAACGTCCCCTTATTGGCACCTCCGGCTGGACCTGCCTGGCTTCATTGTGGCTTTTTGGGCAGAGTCTGCTGGGAGGTGAAATAGCCCCGCCCAAACCCCCGGGCCCCCCCAAAAGGACTGCCTTCTGGCCACAAAACAACCTCTCTGGTATGGAGCATACCAAGGTGCCCGAAACCTGCAAAAATCTCATTTGCCCTCTCTGCAGCCCTCCTGGCTTCGGACCCTTCAGTCGGTCCTCCGGTAGCCAGCCTCCCTTGGAATCACCCAAAAAAAACCTTTCACAATCTTCCCCAATGCCTCCCCAAAGAGCAGCTTGCCCTTATAGGGGAGCTTACTGAGACGAGCCTTAGAAGATGCGTCTGCTGCCCAGTTCCTCAGCCAGAGGAAGCATCTGGCTGCAATCAGGGATGCCATAGTCTTTGAGGATATCCTCACCAAATCGTAGAAGGCATCAGCTAAATATGCAGTTGCAGATTCCAATTTGGCTCCCTCTGTAGGAGCACTCCCCTCCAAGCCAATGAATGGAGGCCCTGGAGACACAGGCCCCACAAATGGAGGCCTGCAGAGCTAGTGCACTCGAGTCAAATGCCTGTTTGAGTATAGATTCTAATTTCCGATCCTGAAGATCTTTAAGGGACGTGCCCCCTTCCACCGGAATAGTAGTCTTTTTGGTTACGGCCGAGACCAACAAGTCCACCTTGGGCATCCACAATAGGTCCTTCTTGCGGAACTAGGTACAGATGGCCCATGGAGCGGCTACCTCTCAGGGTAACCTCCAGACACTCCTATTCCAATTCAATCATTTGTTTGATTACTCTGAACCAGAAAGCACCTCTGCTCCGCCTTAAACCCCTGGAGGCAGAGGATCCTCAAGCGGTTCCTCCTGGACCACCAGCCGCACTATATTTAGAGCCACTAGGGAGTGAGCAATGAGAGCCCCCAGCTCCTCCCTGCGAAACACCCTGAAGATGTTAGGATCCTCCCCTGGAGCAATCTCACCTTCTTCTAATTCCACAGCCCACGGGTCCAGACCCGGATCAGAGAGATTCTCTCAGTCCTCTGCCACCCGAAGCCCCAGGGTTTGCTATGCCAATCAATCCGTGCCAGCTTCCATCCCAAGCCCCCCCTGAGAAAGCCCTTCCCTGGGGTCTTCTTCCATCCCTATCTCACCTAGCAGAGGAGCTGACAACTTGGAAGGAGGACCAAGATCCTGTGCCTGCTTTCTTTTTAAACAATATGCCCTGTGTAGAGACAATATGAAATTTGCTGAAAATAGTGGCTCTAAGCCCTCCTGTAGCCCTGGCAACAGAGGCTGAGGTGCTTGTACTGTCGGCACAGACTTTTTAGCTTTATATTTGCCCTTCCCTGGCTTTTTCTGTAGTTCGGGAGAAACGGCTGCCCCCCGCAAAATGGCCATCATTCCCGCCTTCTCCACGGAGCCCAGAGGCCTAACTACTGTGTTATCAGCTGGCGCCAACATCTCCTCCATGAAGCCGACGAAACTGTGCTTGAGACTGCTGCCCTGATGAAAACATGTGCGGCAGAGACCTGGCCCTGACAATCCCCGGCTGCTCCCACACTGAATGCACACTGCCGCGACAAGCAGCATGCACTTCCTACCACCAAGAACGCGCTGATACCCCAAAGGCCGCGACGCACGGAGTCGACAAATCCTGCCAAGAAAAAGCACCCCTCCTCCTGCGGTCCCAGAGCAGCTTACCTAACGGGTAACTGTGCCGTTTGCTCTCATTCAGCCGGATTAGGTAGCGCCTCCCCTCTGCCACTAGTGAGTCACAGCTTGGAGGAACAGAAGAGTGTCCTGGGGCTCCCAAGCACTTCCCCTTCTGGACAGTGTTTGCGAGCGAGTCCCCAAGATGAGGCAGGCTCTGCCTCTGCTGCCCCTTCCAATCTCCAGAGGGAAGAAGTTCCTAAACAAAAAGACTTCTCTGTCCTCTCAGATGGATTTACAGCCCTGCTAAAGCAAACTAGTTCCTCCGTTCTTTTGATTTCTCTCTTATTTTTTTCCCCAACGCCCGATTAAACCACTTTCTCCTGTCCAGGGAGCTTGTTCTAAAAAGGTCCTTCTCAGCTGCTGAGGACTAAAGACTGAGTCAGAGGCTCTAGAGGGAGCTAGATATGGTGTCAGCAAGACACTATGCCATTCAGTCCTCAGCTGCTGGAGGGGGCTGACTACCCAACGGTTCCTGGACTGGCCTGGAGAGACGAAGAGGAAGGAACAGACTTTAAGACAAGGCGCAAACTCCCCCAAACTACTGTAAGGGCCAGCCCGGTAACCAAGCACACTTTCCACTTTCCCAATCCCCCCTCATATCAGTTTTCTAAAATAACTATTTCATTAATGTATATAGGGCCCTGATCATCATACCTACCAGGGTAATAACTACCTATGTATACCCACCATTATTGGAGTATCAAGAAAATTCCTAACTTCCATATTGTATATAAGTTGATTATATGTGTTATCTCTAATTGTTAGCCAGCTATTCAGATGTTAACTAGTGTTTTCTATGTTATACAGTAATTGAACATAACACATTAACGTTACATTTAAACCACCCTTGATCTTTGGAAGACATGGTATAGAAAGGCTAATAAATAAAAACTTGCCTAAGTCCTTAGTTGTTCTTTCAGCGAGTCTCTAACTATGGGATCACCTCTCCCCAGCTGCTTGGAGACAGATACTGTGGGCTGATGGGAGGTCAGAGAATCTGACATGCTCAGTCTCCAAGCTGCTGGTGAGAGGCAACTACCCACAGGTCAGGACTGGACTTCTCTTACCTCTTATCCTGCAGCTCTACTCAGCAAATGCTGCAGAGGCTTTGGAGCAAGAATTTGGTGGCCCCTGGGTACAGTCTCCCACCCTCCCCACTACCACCGTACAGCAATTCTCATTATCTCCCCCTCTCCCCCAGAATCTCTCCCTCTTCCGTCCATCCCTCATGGTCTTAGATCACCTCTCATCCCTGCACACCCCCCCCCCCAAAAAAAAAAAATAGTCCAGTATTTCTGTCTGTCTCCCCATGTCTCTCTCTCCTTTTTCCTTCATCCCTGAAGTCTGCATCTCCCTTCTCAACAGCATTTGTGTCAGCAGCAATGATTTACAAATGCTGCCAGGCCAGAGCTTTTCCTCTGCCGCATCCCACCCCTCCCTGCCAGAACCAGGGATTTGGGTCAGATGGAACAGGACATAAAAAAGGGAAGGGCCTGGCCAGAGGCAGCATTTGTAAGTGGTAGCCACTGTCAGCAACACTACTGCAAAACTGCTGCAAATGAAGACAAGTAGAAGCCCACAGAGAGAGGGAAGGGGGGAAGAAAAAATAAAGAGACAGATGTTTGGGGGGCCAGGAACAGAGGAAGTGGTGAAAGTCATTTGTCTTTTGACTTTTACAGTGGTGGCGGGAGACAGGCAAATCCATAAACCACAGTTTGGGGACCCTTGAATTATTATATAATGGTAGCAGTCAAGAAAGATTATAAAAAATAAAGTCAACATTAGATCCCTTTTATTCTGATTTATCTATTAACAAAATTATCTAACAGCAATCCAGGCATCACTTTTGTTTTATGGAATTATGTGAAAACTAACTTTCTTTGCATAACATGAAAGAAACTCACCACTTCAAGGATGATTTTGGATCCCAACCCCCTTAATCTTCTATTTAACACCCATTTGTCTTTTACACACTTACCTTAAAAACTACCCTATCCCAATTTGCACTGTTTATCTTGAAAAGATTGCAAGTTATGTACGCTGCGCTGTGCATGCCTTGTAGTGCTATACAAATAATAGTAGTAGTAGGCCTAACTATCATCTAGAATAGAGTTTCCTCAAACTGGTCCTTGTGTACCCTGTAGCCAATCTGGTTTTCAGGATACCCACAATGAATATGAATGAGAATGAATTTGCATGAAGGGGAAATTAGGCCTTACCTGCTAATTTTCTTTTCTAGAATCCCTCCGGTCCAGACGCACAAATTGTGCTCATCCAACAGATGGAGACTGAGAACAAACCAAGCCAAAGAATTCCCCATAAGTAGCCTATGCACCCTTGCAGAGCCAGTATGAACCTCAAAAAGCAGCAGAACGGAATTCCAGAATCCTCAGAAACTCCGCCAGCTCTGCAACAAATAGAACGCCAAAAGAGGGACCTAATTCAAATATGTGGAATTCTTTTTTTTCCTTTTTAAAAAGGAGTGCAAACACTAGCACACACCTCCCCTCCCCTCCCTCCCCCCCCAGGAACCAAGGTCCACAACAGGGATGCAATGAACTAGCCCAAACAGCAAACCCTTCTTTCAGAACTGACGAAGGACCAGAATCAGACAGAAACCAAGTTCCAGGTGGGTCCTGGACTGACTCCAGGAAAGAGAATTAGCAGGTAAGGTCTAATTTCACCTTCCAGTTCGTCTCTCCAGGCCAATCACGTAGGACATACCAAAACTGTATTATCGTGGGGTGGAGACTAAAACACCGGCCTTCAACACCTGAGACACAAAGTCCATGTCCTGGCACATCCAGTCTGTAAAGGCACATAAAGAAATGAAGCAACGACCACGTCACTACCTGACAGATGTCCTGAGGCGGAACCAGATTGTACTCCGTCCCAGAAGCTGCCTGAGCACTAGTAGAATGGGCCCACAAACCCGGTTGAACAGCATGCCCCTTCAGCAAAATACACAGATTTGATGGCACCATGAATCCAATGTGAAATGGTCACCTTGAAGCTGCCTCGCCCTTCCGAGGCCCACCAAACAGCACAAAGATGCTCTGAACACTTGACACTCTCAAATACTGCTTAAGGATCCTGCAGACATCAAGATAATACATATTTCCAGACCCGGAAGAGTTGGAGGGTGTCAGCAAAGGCTGGCAAGATCACTGCCTGATTGAGGAGAAACATCAAAACCATCTTCGGCAAAAAGGAAGGGACCAGACAAAGGACCACCTTTTCCTTAGCAACAAATAGAGCTCCCTACATAAGAGAGCTTGCAGCTTCAAAATGCGTTGCACCGAACAAATAGCTACCAGGAATGCCACCTTCAGAGTGAGTTTCTTCAGTAAGGCCCCCGACAGGGGCTCTAACAGCCACACCATGAGCGCAGAGAAAACCAAATTCAGATCTGCATACCACAGCTGTCTGGGCCAGTTCAGGGCCTCCAACACCACATACTCTGTGTGGGTCTCTACCCGCTGCAGAATGCGAGTGATCAGTGGCTACAGAGGGAACACAAAGCAGCCAGTCACTGGGCCAGGGTTGAACCAATGCATTGAGTCCCTCCGTCGTGTGCTCCCAGCATCTGCTTAAGAATCTGGGAAACTTGGCATCCACCACTGTCACTATTAAATCCATAATATACAAAAAAAGAACCACAAAATGCAAACAATTCAGATTCATACAAACACAATGCAAAAAAAATTATTTAAAAGAACAATATTGCATACATATCATACATCAAGAAATTCACAGAATATAAATGATATAATATTTATAACATTAATTATTGTAAATACCTAACACACAATTAATAAACACCACATAAGGTCACCCCAATATATATAATTAATTTTTAAACATGTAATTTATAATATCAATATATATCCTTCTAAAAAGATTAGCTCATTTATCTCAACGCCTCTTTACTCTAACTTATGTATATGTCTCAAAGAATTCATAGAGAAAGAGAAAAATAAATTGATGTATTCCCATATCCCCAAAGAGATAATTAATATATTTCCATATACCAAAGAATTTATAGAGAAAGAGAAAATGATTTCCATATCCCAAAGAATTCATAAAGAGAGAATGAACAAATATTATATTTTCATATCCTAACTGTTGCCCATGGTGTTTACACAAAAATAAATAAACTTCTTTCCTCAGTGGCTTTGTTGAACCGACAAAAACCCAAACGAGAAGCGTTTCACTGTTGATGAAGGAACGCATATGAGAGCTGTCCCACCATGTAAAGTCGCCCGCAATTTAATGCACAAGTATTCCTCTGCAAATGTTCCAACCGGGTGTATATCATCAACCCAGCAGCTCTAAAAGTGCCCCAAATGAAAAAACAAAGATGCCATGTGAGATAGTATTACAGCAGGCTTCTTCAAAAAGTACTCCACACCCCATGCATTCCTACAATGGCATACCTGAAATACACCTCGGGCTGTTGAACGGAACCAAGTCCCCCACACAACCTCAAAATCCCGAGATGTATAGAAAACTGTAGTTTTAAAAGAATGCTCACTGAGCCATCAACTCTGTGAAAAACTATCGCTGCCAATTATTCCATTGAAAGATCTTCCACTTACACCATGAGTCTGTTTCACTGAAAAACGACTTCTTCAGGTGAACTGCCTTTCTCTAAAAACATACAAACATATACAAACAAATAAAACTCTCATATATGTACTAACCTGTTAAAACGTATGTCATAGCCTGTGCCGTTTAAAGCACTCAAAAAAAGTAATTAGTCCTTACCTGCTAATTAGTGTTCATGAAGGAACTCCAGTCCAGTCCCTTTACTCTCGGGTTGCGTAACCCTTCCAGCAGCTTGGAGGCTGAGCCCATCATCGTTTTGATGATGGTGGTATAGATACCACTGGCACCACCCCTAGGCACCAGTAATCTGATGAAAAAGCAGTCCTGATAGGTACCCTGAATTATAATGCGTAAACAAACTCAGAAATAACGAAAACAGGAAGGCAAACAAAGAACAAAACCCTTTTTTTTTTTTTTAAACTGACAGAACAATGGTAAGGAGGGGAGGGGGGGGGAGAAGGCTCCCCCGAGGCCGACCCAACTTTGGGCACTCCTCCCTTAACCTCTCCATCTCTTGGCCCCGCCGCTGGGCTCTTTCTCATGGCGATTCCAGCTTCTGCCCCGCTCCGTGTCTCGACTTCGGTCCTTTATTCTCTTCTGACCCCTAGAAACCGAACCTGGGCGGGATCAGAGACTGGACTGGAGTTCCTTCAGGAACACTAATTAGCAGGTATGGACTAATTACTTTTTCCTTAGCAGAACTCCAGTCCAGTCCCTTTACTCTCGGGATGTAACAGAGCAGTTCATACCTGGGTGGGGTTCGCCAGCCCGGACCGAAGTACCACCCCCGCAAATTTGGTGTCTGCTCTGGACATCCAGTCTGTAATGCTTGGAAAAAGTGTGCAGGGAGGACCAGGTAGCCGCTCTACAGATGTCTATCGGTGGAACCAAGCTATGCTCTGCCAAAGAGGCCGACTGCGCCCGAGTTGAATGTGCGCGAAGATCCGTTGGCACCTGCCTCCCCTTGAGGATGTAGGCAGAGGCAATGGTCTCCCTGATCCACCTAGAAATGGACGCCTTGGCCGCCGCTTCCCCTTTGTGCGGCCCTCCAAATTGAACGAAGAGCCGTTCGGACTTGCGGAAGGATGCTGTGCGTGAGAGATACCGCCTCAGCACTTTATGCAAATCTAGTAGGCGCAGTTTGGCACCTCTCTCCTTCCTGAGATTCTCCTGCGAAGGACGGGAGTGAGACTGTTTGGTTCACATGAAAGGGGGAGGTGACCTTGGGTAGGAAGGAAGGAACCGTCCGTAAGACGACCTTATCCTTGAAAAAGGACAGGAAGGGAGGCCGGAGACGAGAGGGCTTGGAGCTCCGAAACCCTCCTAGCCGAACAAATAGCTACCAAAAATACCGTCTTCAGCGTCAAGTCTTTTAGGGAGGAACTTTTTGTCGGCTCAAAAGGTTCCCTGGTTAGAGCATCCAAAACTAGGTTTAAGTCCCAGGGTGGGATCACTGATCTTTGTTGCGGTCGTAAGTGCTTGACCGCCCTCAGGAATCTGCCCACATCCGCGTGATCCCCTAGAGACTTGCCCCGGACCTTTCCTCTATAACAAGAAATGGCCGCTAGCTGAACCCATAACGAGCTGTGCGACAAACCTCTCTCGAAACCTGCTTGTAGGAACTCTAAGACCTCCGGAACTGAGGCTTCCTTATGGTGGTCTGAGCACCACGCCTCGAATATGCGCCATACTCTGACATAGGATAGGCAGGTCGAACGTTTACGAGCGTTCAGCAGGGTCGAAATTACCGAAGCCGAGTAACCTCGCTTCACGAGCCGAGCCCTCTCAATGGCCAAGCCGTAAGCGAGAATCGATGCACGTGGGGCATGAGTACTGGACCCTGCCGTAGCAGATCCTTTCTGTCGGGGAGCCTCCAGGGGCGCAGAGCCGTTAGTCTCACCAAGTCCGCATACCATGGTCGACGAGGCCAATCCGGAGCTATGAGGATGGGCCTCTATTCGTCTTAGTACTCTCCTTATGAGGGCCCAGGGCGGGAACACGTACAGGAGACCTTCCGAAGGCCACTTCTGGAGCAGGGCATTCAGGCCTTCCGACATCCTTTCCTTTCTTCGACTGAAGAACCGGCTTGCTTTGGCCGTTTCGTAGCACGCCATGAGGTCCATGGTTGGCGCTCCACAAAGGGCCACCACTTGGTCGAACACTTCTTGCGCTAGCTCCCATTCTCCGTGGTCTATCTTGTGCCTGCTGAGATAGTCGGCCGTCACGTTGTCTGTTCCCGCCACGTGTTGAGCTGACAGGTCTAATAGATGCGTTTCGGCCCACTGTAAGAGGCTGTCTGCCTCCTTTTCCAGCAGGGGGCTGCTCGTCCCCCCTTGGCGGTTGATGTAGGCCACCGTGGTGACATTGTCCGAGAGGACGCGGATTGCCCTCAGCCGCACCAAGGGCTCGAGAGCTCTGAGAGCCAGCGCCACTGCCCTCAGCTCTAACCTGTTGATGGACCACCGAGCTTCCCTCGGGGTCCAGCTCCCCTGTGCGAACTGTCCCTCGCAATGGGCACCCCATCCTGCAAGACTTGCATCCGTCGTTAGTTGTATCCATTGTGGTGGTTCGAGAGGCATCCCGCATCCAAGGTTCTTTGGGCACTTCCACCAGAGGAGGGATCTTCTGATCTGAAGCGGGCAGGCCAGCTGCATGGATAATGGATGGTGCTGATGGGACCATCGTCGTAACAATGCGCGCTGAAGTGGACGCATATGTGCCTTGGCCCACGGTACTACCTCTATTGCTGCCACCATTGTGCCCAGCAGCTGAAGGTAATGCCAGGCAGTAGGGATCCGCCTTGCAAGGAAGCGAGAGACCAGGCTCCTCAGATCTCGTAACCTCTGTTCCGACAGGTAAACTCTTCCTCTCCTTGTGTTGAATCTTGCTCCGAGGTAATCGATCTCCTGCGAGGGGATTAATCTGCTCTTTGCCCGGTTGATGACCCAACCCAACTCCTCCAGGAATTCCACTACCCTGGCTGTCGCCGTAAGACTCTCCGACTCGGACTTTGCCCGAATCAGCCAATCGTCCAGGTATGGGTGTACTAAGATCCCCTCCTTGCGGAGGGACGCGGCCACCACTACCATTACCTTGGTGAATGTCCTGGGAGCTGTTGCTAGGCCAAAGGGAAGAGCTTGAAACTGAAAATGACCCCTCGGCACTGCAAACCTCAGGAACTGCTGATGGGATTTTCGGACCGGGATATGTAGGTATGCTTCCGTCAGGTCTAGTGACGTTAGAAACTCCCCCTGTCTTACCGCTGCAATGACCGACCTCAGGGTCTCCATCCGAAAATGAGGAACGGAGAGGCAACGATTGACCTGCTTTAAGTCCAGGATTGGACGGCAGGACCCTTCTTTCTTTGGTACCACAAAATAGATCGAGTATCGACCGGAGCCGTATTGGTTTCTCGGGACGGGGGTCACTGCTCTCAGCTCGATCAGCCTTGAAAGGGTGTCTTCTATTGCTGCTCTCTTTTCTGGAGAGCTGCAGGGAGACAGCATAAAGGCTGGGGGGACTCGCTTTGTGAATTCGAGGGCATAACCCTCCCTGATTACTTCCAGTACCCAACGATCCGATGTGACTCGGGCCCAGGCAGGAAGGAACTGCCTTAACCGGCCCCCCACCAGCAGCGCTTTCCCCTGGGCCCCCGCAGACTCATTGTGTTTTTCTAGGTCCTGAGGATGAGATGGAGGACCCAAAGCCTCTTCCTGCTCCTCGAAACCCTCGGAAGGCTTGACCTCTAGGTGAGGAGCGGCCCCTAGAGAAAAAATTCTGTCTGGTCGCTCGAAACCTGCGAAAATCCCTCGGCTGGTTGCGCACAGGGCCCGTCGAACGGTTTTGCTTAGGTCTATCCTCCGGAAGCATACCTCCCTTAGACTCACCAAGATCCTTCACCAACCTTTCCAGGTCCTCACCAAACAGCAACTTTCCCTTGAATGGAAGGCGACTCAGGCGAGCCTTCGAGGAGGGGTCCGCTGCCCAATTGCGTAGCCATAGATATCTCCTGGCTGCTACCACCGAGGCCATATTCTTGGCCAGGCTCCTAATAAGGTCGTACTGGCTATCTGCTAGAAAGGCCGAACCAGACTCCAGGCGCGCAGCACTAGCTTGCGCGTCGGAAGCGGCGCCATCCATTAGTTGGAGCTGTTGCGCCCACCTCAGGCAGGCTCTTGCTACCCACGCTCCTGACACTGAGGCCTGCAGGGCGAGGGCACTAACATCAAAGGCTTGCTTCAGTAACGAGTCAAGCTTTCTATCCTGACTATCTTTAAGGGCTGCGCCGCCCTCAACCGGAATGGTCGTCTTCTTTGTCACCGCAGAAACCGCCGCGTCTACCTTTGGAGACTTCAGCAGATCCTTGTCCGTTTCTGGTACCGGGTACAGGCGAGACATGGCCCTGACCCCCCTTAAACTGGACTCCGGTTGATTCCACTCCTCCTGGATCATCTGGCGTACTACCCTGTGGACCGGAAAAACCTTCTGTGTTTTTCTGACGGCTTGTATCAAAGGGTCTTCCAACGTTTCTTCTTCTGTAGGTACGCCCGATGCCATATTAAGCACCTTCATGGATTCGTTAATCAAGGCTGGGAGCTCTTCCCGGCGGAATACTCTAACTATTCGGGCATGTTCTTCTTCTGGAATTTCCCCCTCTTCAAGCTCTTCCTCTTCCTCCCCCACTTCTCTGTCTGAGCCCTCCTCATCAGGAGTGGAAGGAGAAGGAGGCATGAGATGTTCGTCGCCCATTAGCCTAGAGCTCTTAGGGGGTGCTCCGGAGCCATGGGAGCCTGTCTTCCCTGGCCCGGGCCGGCCACCTTCATTCGGCAGTGGGGTCTCCATGAATCCCTGCTGACGCATACAATAAGCTTTATGTAGCAGAAGGACAAATTCTGGAGAAAAATGCTCCCATCCTCCCCCCGCGCCACCTGAAGAAGGAGGAAGGGGCTGAGAGGGACCTGGGCAGGCAGATGTAGCCGGCGGAGGAGTGTGGGAAGAATCCCTTCCATTCTCCCTGGGAGCTTGGGAGCCCTGAGTAGCCAGATCTATGGACAGCTGAATCTCCTGCTCCACTGAAGCTGCTTCTGCAGCACAGCCCCGGCAGACCCCAGCCTCAGAATCCACAACTCTGCGGGTGCCGCAGGATGGGCAGCGTGGTTTTCCTGTCATCCTTTTTCCCTAAACTGAGATATTAATTCACTAGAACTCAATGGGCCCCAACTCAGAGATCTCTCTATGTCGGGGGGGGGGGGTGAGGGTCTTAACCCAGCCCAAAACAATAAATCAAGGAATCAAAAAATTAAATAAATTAGATAAATTAAATTAGAAACCCAGCAAG
The DNA here is from genome assembly GCA_033557465.1 of Ichthyophis bannanicus. Lineage (NCBI taxonomy): Eukaryota > Metazoa > Chordata > Amphibia > Gymnophiona > Ichthyophiidae > Ichthyophis > Ichthyophis bannanicus. The sequence goes on from CM066049.1 coordinate 128,690,501, forward strand.
TGAACTAGAGTCTCTGCAATACTTGCGGTTTAGCTGACTTGTTGCTCTGCGGGCCGCGCTCCTGCCGCTGAGCCTGCTGGCTGCCGATAGACTCCACGTGGTAGGCCTCGTCCACGTGGAGTCCGTGTGTGTGGCCTACGAGCTTGTTCTAGTCGTCGGGTCCCGTAGCTGTTAGAAGGATCCCCTTGACGACCCAGCCGCCTCCAGCGCTCAGCCTAAGTAGTCGCTGTAAGCGCGAGGCGGCAGCGAAGCAGAGAGAGCAGCGTCGTTGGTCTCCGAGTGTAGATGTCTGTAGCGCGCCGCCTCTAGCACCCGGGCTGTAGAGCCGCTGCAAGCACGAGGCGGCAGCGCGGTAGGGAGAGGAGCGATGCTAACCTCGGTGCTCTGTCCCCGATCCTGGGTTTCAGCATAGGAGTGCGCTCTAGCGCTCAGCCCGCCACGGGGGCTTCGGCGCGAGGCAACAGAGAGCGGGGCAGAGGCCGAAATACCGGGTGCCCTGCTGCTCAATATCCCATCTCCTTCCCAAGGCCTCGGGAGAACCGGGAAGGGGGAGGGGAGGAAGGAATTGAAGCCAAGCGATTTGACTCCAGAAAGAATTCCCTCAACTAAAGAAAGGTAAAACTAAAGAAATTAATGACATTAAAGAAATTACAAATAAAATGGTATAAAGAAACTAATAACCAGTAAGCTCTTGGCTTACGGTAACCCTCCAGCTGCTTGGAGGCTGAGAATACTGGTGCCTAGGGGTGGTGCCAGTGGTATTTATACCACCATCATCAAAACGATGATGGGCTCAGCCTCCAAGCTGCTGGAAGGGTTACGCAACCCGAGAGTAAAGGAACTGGACTGGAGTTCTGCTAAGGAACATACACATTGTATCAAAATTGACCACCAAAGACCACCAGCACTGTTCACTCAGGACCGGCTCCCGAATGAAACTTTTGCCCAAAAAACGCTAATGCATGCGCTCTTATAAGAAAATTACCTGACACACACATCCAATAGAACCAATGCCACTCAATTTTGAGAATTTAACCCAAAAGGTGCCATACTCCATCGAAAAATGTATTGTTTCCTACGGCATAATTGCCGTTCCTTAGCGGTCCTCCAGGCTAGTCCTGCAACTTTGGGTCTTGCTCCTCCTCCAGCAGCTTTGGAGACTGAGATACGTTAGTTCTTCTGATGTGACTGGTATAAGTACCCTGGATCCACCTGATCCACCTCCAGACATCAGTATTCTCAGTCTCCAAGCAGCTTGGAGGGCTGGTGAGCCCGGGGTTAGGGCTCACTTGGAGGAGCAATTAAGCAGTTTCCTTTTTGGAGTATTGGAGCTTAGGGTTTTTGGAGGGGAAAGTTGCTGTGCTGAGCTGCTGATTTCTGGGGGTTATTTCAGCTTTCTCTTCTCTGTGGCTTTCTCTTTTCTCCCCTCCTCTCCCCTCCCCCCTTGGTCCTACCTCCGTTTCTGCTGCTCTGCAGAGCTCTTACAGTTCGGTCCTCGGTAGGAGGGCCGGTTGGGGGGGGGCTGTCCTCCAGTTCCCGAACCCCCCGTTCAGGGTGAGGAACGGGTGGGCAGGAGTTTTGAGTCGGTGCTTCAATTTGGTGCCAGTGAGTCTACAGGTCTGATGCCGAGGTGCTTTCCGGCGGTCCTTTGCAGACTCCAAGGAGAGCAGGAGAGTGTGTGCCACCCCAGGCACCAAAGCCGCAATCACAGCTGAGCCCCGGGGGACTGGCAACCACGCAGAATTCTGCTGGGTTAAGGTAAGGGTCATCGCGGTGCTCTTCAATTTAGTGTGCTGATCTGAGCCGCGTGTGGTTAGGCCGCGTGTGTGTGTGTGATCGCGCGCGTGTGGGAAAACGCCGGGGCTCTTTGAGTGCAGTTTGCTTGCGGCTTATTTCGGCGGTAAAGCCTCGTTTTGTTTTTTGGTGTTTGGGAATTAGGTGCTGGACAGGACAGTAGCAGGTTCGATTTAATAATAAAAAAGAGCAAAAAAAAAAAAAAAAAAGAGAATTTGGTCCAGCGAACCTCACCTTACAGGCACGTTGCAGGGCTTGGGCTGCAAGCGCTTGGGGGGGTAACTGTGTAGGGTGTTCCCTGTCTCTTTAGTATAGGCAACATGCCGTCTAAGTCTCTCTGTCTCCTGTGTGGTTCTAAGAGAGGGGCACTTTCTGACACAGGAGTGTGCAGACACTGTTGTAGAGAAGCAGTCTCTATGGAACAAGGGCTGACGGAGAGTGCAGAACATCCAAAATAAGGGGCCACAGACCTCTCTGAGCAGAAGAGGTTGGATGAGCCCGTCCTGGAACCCGTGCCGGGGCCTTCTCTTCAGGGTGGCCAGGGGGCGCTGGGACAGGTGCCAGGAGGTTTCGAGGCAATTTTTTCCCCACAGTTTGTATCCCTCCTTCAGCAGGTGTTTGCAGGGGGCGCAGGCGTCCTCCTCCTCAGCCTCGGCAGAGGGGGGTCTAGGAGAAAAGTGCCCGGGTACTCCTCTTAGCTTGGGCGGCTCTGGGATCCCAACGAAGAGGGTACGGTCCAGTAAGGAACCGGTAGCGCAGTCCGTGGCTTCGGAATGCATGGATTTGGAGATAAAGGATGATCTCGAAGAAGGAGAGATTACCGAGCAGGAGGACCAGGCCCGTGTGGTTCGGATTTTTCGGAGGGACGAGTTGCCAGCACTCATCTCCGAGGCGCTTAAGGTGCTTAATATGCCGTCAGGGGGTCAAACAGAGGAGGCTGCTTTGGAGGACCCTCTGTTGCAGGCTTTTCGTACGTCTCAGAAGGTTTTCCCGGTACACAGGGTGTTTAAGGAGATGATTCAGAGTGAATGGGATTTTCCCGAAGCTGGACTGAAGGGGTCCAGGGTGATGGCTCGGCTCTATCCCCTAGCGGAGCAGGATCGGGAACTGTTCAAATCCCCTAAGGTAGATGCCGCGGTTTCGGAAGTTACGAGAAAAACTACCATTCCGGTGGAAGGTAGTGCTGCGCTGAAGGACGCGCAGGATAGGAAATTGGACACCTTGTCGAAACAGGTTTTTGATGTTAATGCGCTGTCCCTCCAAGCGTCCATTTGCGGGGCTTGGGTAGCCAGGGCTTGCCTGCGTTGGGCTCAGGGACTGTGGGCGGAGCAGGCGGCGGAATCGGCTGCGGAGGCAGTCAGGTTAGAGACAAGGGCAGCCTATCTGGCAGATATTCATTATGATCTCGTGCGTGATTTGGCTAATAGTATGGCTTCGGCGGTGGCGGCCTGGAGATATTTGTGGTTACGGAATTGGTCGGCGGATACTTCTTCGAAAGCTCAGCTGAGCAAGCTGCCATTCAGAGGAAGGCTTCTGTTTGGAGAGGATCTGAAGCAGCTAGTGAAAGATTTGGGGGAGTCAAAAGGGGGTAGACTCCCGGAGGATAAGCAGAAGCTGGGTCGCTCAGGACCACCTGCTAAGGGGCAACCAAGAGAGTTTCGGCGTTTTCGTTACCCTAGGTTTGGCCAGGCTCAAAGGGGGCGGTTTCCCTTTCATAGTCAGGGGTTTCGGGGGTTTAGAGGGGCAAGCAGGGGGTTTGGATCCTCCTCGACCCTCAATACCTGCAAGCCCCAATGAAGCCAGGGGGGTCCAGGCGGGGCAGGAGCCGATAGGCGGTCGCCTGCGACGCTTCTATCCGGCCTGGACCTGAATCACGTCCGATCAGTGGGTGCTGGAAGTTATCCGAGAAGGGTATGCCTTGGAGCTTCAGCGGCCAGTGACGGATGCCTTCGTGCAGTCCCCGTGCAAGGCGCAGGTCAAATACGCGGCGGTGGAGGAGACTCTACGCCGGCTGCTTTCCCTCGAGGCGGTAGTGCCTGTTCCCCCAGGCCAATGCGGATGCGGTCGATACTCGATTTACTTTGTGGTGCCGAAGGAGGAAGGGTCGTTTCGGCCGATTTTGGACCTCAAGCGCGTCAATCGCTGTCTAAGGGTGTCTCATTTTCGGATGGAAACGTTGCGGTCGGTCATAGTAGCGGTCCGCCGGGGCGAGTTTCTGACGTCGCTAGATTTGTCGGAGGCGTATTTGCATATTCCCATTCGTCAAGAACATCAGCAGTTTTTAAGGTTCGCGGTGCCGATGGGGCACTTCCAGTTCCAAGCCATGCCTTTCGGTCTGGCGACAGCGCCCCGGGTTTTCACCAAGGTGATGGTGGTGGTGGCCGCTGCTTTGAGACAGTAAGGAATCTTGGCGCATCCCTATCTGGACGATTGGTTGATTCAGGCGAAGTCCGAAAGGGAGAGCGAAGAGGCCACGGGCAGAGTGGTGGAGTTCTTGCAAAGCCTCGGTTGGGTGGTCAATCAGGCCAAGAGCAGGTTGCGGCCTTCCCAAACCCTGGAGTATCTAGGAGCGCGGTTCGATACAAGGGCCGGACAGGTATTTCTTCCGAGGAGCCGTGCGCAAGCCTTGCGGTGTCTGATCCGGGGGTTTCTCAGACGCAGGTGCCCGACTGCTTGGCAGTACCTGCAGGTGTTAGGTACCATGGCGGCGGCGACGATCGAGGTGGTGCCCTGGGCGAGGGCGCACATGCGGCCTCTGCAGAGCGTTGCTGCGTCAGTGGTCCCATCAGAACGACAGTCTGTCCCAGCGGTTGCCCTGTCCGACGGAGACTGGTCTCTCTCTATTATGGTGGTTGCGGACGGAGTTGCTGGAAAAAGGGATGCCGTTGGAGGTGCCAGAGTGGATCCCCCTGATGACGGACGCCAGCCTTTCAGGTTGGGGGGCGCATGTCCAGGGGCAGTTCGCACAGGGTGTGTGGTCCACTCAGGAACAGGCATGGTCCATCAATCGTTTGGAGTTGAGAGTGGTGGTCCTGGCGCTGCAAACCTTTCGGAAGCCTCTCTACGGGAGGGCCGTCCAGGTATTCTCCGACAATGAGATGGCGGTGGCCTATATCAACCGTCAAGGGGGAACAAGCAGTCCGGCGCTGGAGGCAGAGGCCGAGCAGTTGTTTCGGTGGGTCGAGAGGCACCTCGTAGCGGTGTCAGCGGCGCATGTGGCCGGCGTCGAGAATGTAGAGGCCGATTTTCTCAGTCGGGTCAGAGTAGATCCGGAAGAATGGACTCTTCATCCGCAGGTCTTCCAGATGATTGTGCAGAGATGGGGCACCCCGGCCATGGACCTTATGGCAACCTTTCTAAACGCGAAAGCCGGTCGGTTCTTCAGCAGAAGACGCGAGCGGATGTCAGAGGGTCTCGATGCCTTGGTTCAGCCCTGGCCGGAGGGGATTTTGCTTTATGTCTTCCCGCCATGGGTCTTAATAGGTCGGATTCTGCAGCGCATCGAACTTCACAGGGGGCCCGTGATTTTGATCGCGCCAGATTGGCCAAGGAGGCCGTGGTATGCAGATCTGATCAGACTGTTGAGCGACGAGCCTTGGAAGCTACCCGTGCGGAGGGATCTGTTACGTCAGGGTCTTCTGCTAATGCCTCAGGTGGATCGGTTCTCGCTTATGGCTTGGCTATTGAGAGGGCAAGGCTGACGGCACGGGGTTATTCGTCAGCGGTGGTGTCCACGTTGTTGAAGGCTAGGAGGCGGTCCACTTTTTTAGCCTATGTGCGTGTGTGGAGAGTGTTCGAAGATTGGTGTGCGTTCCGCAAGGTGGTGGCTTTGCAGGCTTCGGTGCCACAGATACTGGCCTTTCTGCAGAACGGTTACGAAAAAGGTTTGGCAGCTGCTTCTCTGAGGGTGCAGCTAGCAGCGCTGTCTTGCTACCACGGTAAGATTTGAGGTCAGGTGTTGGGTGGACACCCCGATGTCAAGCGTTTCTTGAGGGCGGTGGTGCTGCTGCGCCCGCCGCGTAGACCCATAGTTCCGCAATGGGATTTGCGTTTGGTTCAGGACGTTTTGGTGCAGGAGCCTTTTGAGCCTTTGGCGAGGGCATCCCTGAAAGATCTAACCTTGAAAGTGGTGTTTCTGGTGGCGATTGCCTCCGCAAGGAGAGTTTCGGAGCTCCAGGCTTTGTCCTGTAGGGAACCCTTCCTGGTTTTCAGCGAGTCCAAAGTGGTGTTGCGAACTGTGCCGTCCTTTCTTCCTAAGGTGGTATCGTCTTTTCATGTGAATCAGGCGGTTTTCCCTGCCGGTTTTTGCGGAAGGCGTGTGTGAGGGCATGAGTCCGCGGTTGCATAGGTTGGACATTAAGAGGGCGCTCGAGATATTTGAAAGTTACGGCTTCTTTCAGGCATACGGATAGACTATTTGTGCTGTTTGGCGGGTCTGCCAAAGGTCAGGCAGCTTCCAAGGCTTCCATTGCAAGGTGGCTGAAGGAGGCGATTGCGTCGGCATATCTTTTACGGGGTAGGTCCGTTCCGGCAGGTTTGCGGGCGCACTCGATGAGAGCGCAGGCTGCTTCGTGGGCGGAGCATAGTTTAGTCCCGGCGGTGGAGATTTGTCGGGCAGCGACTTGGTCATCTATGCATTCTTTTGTCAAGCATTACCGGTTGGATGTACAGGCGCAGGGCGATGCCTGTTTTGGTTCGTCAGTGCTTCAGGCGGGCAAAGCTGGTCCCTCCCATTGATTCTTTGTACTGCTCTGTTACATCCCCAAAGTTGCAGGACTAGCCTGGAGGACCGCTAAGGAAGGTGAAATTAGACTTACCTGCTAATTGTTCCTTTAGGAACTCCAGGCTAGTCCTGTATCCCTCCCGGAGTTCTTTGCCGCTGGCATCTGAAGTGGTGCAGGTGTGACAGGTAAGCCACATAATTATGGCTCGTATTATCTTCTGTCAGATGTAAGTATCTCAGCACAGGAGATAGTTGGTTTCGGGGAGGGGGCGATGTTTATTAGGATTGTTAATGAGTTGCTAGTAGCCTTTCTACTTAATTGTTGCTCTGGTGAGTTGCTTTGTCAATAGGTTACTGATGTCTGGAGGTGGATCCAGGGTACTTATACCAGTGACATCAGAAGAACTGACGTATCTCAGTCTCCAAAGCTGCTGGAGGAGGAGCAAGACCCAAAGTTGCAGGACTAGCCTGGAGTTCCTAAAGGAACAACAATTAGCAGGTAAGTCTAATTTCACCTTGACAATTACCACCCTCTCCACCCCTAACTTGTTCCAAAACAAAACAACAAAAGTCATCCAAAGAATGATTCTTTAATTTCCAATGTATAACCAAAGGTGCAGATTCCACCCCTCGACGAATAGCAGATAAATGTTCAATAATGCGTATTTTAAATGGACATGAAGTTTGACCAATGTATAGCAATAAACAATCAAACACAAAGAGCGAAAGCTCTTGCTTCTTGTGTTCTGTGGTTCCTACTGCAAGAGACGAATGAAGGTCACAGGTGCCTTTATTTGATGAAACCCCAACGCGTTTCGGCAATGCCTTCTTCAGGGGGTATGCAGCTTATAAAATAAAAATGACAAATATGTAAAAAAGTCAAATACAATAGAACATTAAAAAGTGATACAAAAATACACCATATTGAAACCATAAAAAAGGAAACAAAATGCAGGGCAGCAAGGGAAAACATGTATAAATACTGATTGTGAAAGTGTGAAAGAGGCACTGCCAAGGGTGTGAGGAGGACACGAGGAAATCATTAAAATATAAATATGCAAAACAGTACTCACTGGAGCACCCTGTGGTAAATCTCACGTAGAGAATGGTCTTAGACGTCCTACTCTAGCTATAAAACGAACAATAATAAAACAGAATAATCTCAATATTGGTCTTAATAATGCATTATACATTTTAGGAAACATATAAAGTGAAACTGTAAAAATTTTTAACAATCTGGCCAATGATGATAACCAATAAATATAAACAGTGAACGTCTAACAAATACAGAAATTCGATTGCTGAGATATGGTGTATAAAACCTTAAACATGGATACCACCAAAACCAGAAAATGTGATTCTAAAAGACCAGAGGATCGTCAAACTGTTTTTTTTTTTAGCTAATAAAAAGGTTTTTTACCTGAATTGGATTACCGCCAGTCTCCTTTTTTGTACCTGTTTTTTGGCCTTCTTTATAGGCTACGATATATACATTTTAATAGGTTAATATATATGAAAGTTTTATTTGTTTGGATACATATGTTTGTATGTTTTTAGAGAGAGGCAGTTCACCCTGAAGAAGACATTTTTTGGCAAAACTGAGACTAATGGTGTAAGTGGAAGATCTTTTAATGGAATAATTGGCAGTGATCTTTTTCACGGAGTTGATGGCTCAGTGAGCATTCTTTTGAAACTGCAGTTTTCTACACACCTCGGGATTTTGAGGTTGTGTGGGGGACTTGGTTCCATTCAACAGCCCGAGTGTATTTCAGGTATGCCATTGTAGGAATGCATGGGGTGCGGAGCACTTTTGAAGAAGCCTGCTGCAATACTATCTCACATGGCATCTTTGTTTTTTCATTTGGGGCACTTTTAGAGCTGCTGGGTTGATGATATACATCCGGTTGGAACATTTGCAGAGGAATACTTGTGCATTAAATTGCGGGTGACTTTACATGGTGGGACAGCCCTCATATGCGTTCCTTCATCATCAACAGTGAAACACTTCTCGTTTGGGTTTTTGTCTTAAGAACGGTTCGACGAAGCCACTGAGCAAAGAAGTTTGTTTATTTTTGTGTAAACACCATGGGCAACAGTTGGGATATGAAAATATAATATTTATTCATTCTCGGGATATGAAAATATAATATTTGTTCATTAATTATCTCTTTGGGGATATGGGAATACATCAATTAATTTATTTTTCTCTTTCTCTATGAATCCTTTATGAGACATATACATAAGTTAGATAAAGAGGCATTGTTGAGATATAAATGAGCTAAACATTTTAGAAGGGTATATATTGATATAAAATATATGTCTAAAGATTGATTATATATATTGGGGTGACCTTACTATGTGTTTATTAATTGCGTCTTAGGTATTTATAATAAATATTTATAACATTAAATTATTGTATCTTTTATATTCTGTGAATTTCTTGATAGATGCATGATATTTATCTGTACATTTTTCTATACCACCTCTTCCAGAGATCAGAGGCAGTTTATATAGAACGATAATAATAATAATAATGAAATATTATTTACAATGAAAATTTTAGAAAACAAGTTTAACTAAAAGGCGGGTACAATGAAACATGGGCAAATGTGCCAACAAATGTATGCAATATTGTATTATTGCAATATGTATGCAATATTGCTCTTTACATAATTTTTTTGCATTGTGATTTTGTATGACCATTAAATCCATTACAGGGACACCCCAGTGCCCTACAATTGACAAAGGCCAATTCAGACAGATCACTCCCCCAGATCCAACAGATGATGGCTCAAATAATCGGCCTGCACAGTCTCCTTCCCAGAGAAGTGGATTACTGACTGCACAGTCAGATGGACCTCCAACTACCGCAGAAGTGGAACGGCCTCGACCACCACCAGTGAGCTCCAAGCGCTATTCTAACGGTTGATGTAGGCTACCGTTGTGACATTGTTGGTCAGCACTCTCACCACCCGCTGCTGAACCATGAGGAGAAAAAACTCCAGAGTGAAACGTACTGCTTGTCTCCAGGCACTTGATAGGCCATTGACTCTCCTCTGACGACCACAGACCCTGGGCCTGACAATGAGCCCCCCAACCAACAAGACTGGTATCCATGGTCACTACCACCCAGTTTGCAGTCTCAAGAGGCATCCCCGCTGAATGCTTCGAGGAGACCAGCTACCAAGTCAGACTCCCTCTAATTTTCTGTAGGCTGTGTGCGCATAAAATATTAGCTGTGCAGCTTTTGAAGGAAGGTTAAAATTTTGTGCACCACATAACGACAATCAGAGTTATAAACTTTAAAATTTGACTACACGTCAGAATACAGTATGTACACCACATTGATTTTAATCAAATTAAATGAAAATAGACGATTACTAAATGAAGCGAGAAATTTCTAGTAATTACAACCATAACTTTTAAATTTTAAGACGTCTGTGTTTTCTATCAGAATCAGAGCCGTAATTTTTGTGCGCTCTGTTGTAAAGTATGTGCGCTCGCTCGGCGAGGTGTGTGCGCGCGCACAGCTTAGAGGGAACAGTGACCACAAGGTAAAATTAGACCTTACCTGCTAATTTATTTTCCTGTAGTCCCTCCAGTCCAGTCCAGTCGGGCACACCAACCAGCAGGTGGAGATTCAGGAACACCTTCTCTGCCAGCATAAGTAGCTTGTACTCACTGACTGAGCCAGTAAGGACACTCACAAAGCAGATTAACAGGCTGGGACCCACACCAAACCATCACCGCTCCAAATAGTGAAAACCAAGAGAAATCCCAGCCTATAGGAGCCTTGCACCACATGCCCCGGCACTAAAACACCAGAGCAATTATCGTGAACAAGCTAACCAACCAACGTCCATCACAAGATGTAACTGCCCTTTAGCGAAAACAGGGACCAAGCCCTCAAAGCACATAAGAATCATGGAGAATAACTCTTGCACACAAAAAATGACTGTACTAACAATTCCATAGACATTCATGCACGAGTCTCTGAAGCAGTGCCTCTGTCGATCCCACTAAAAAAATGATATGAGGGTCCGGAACTGGACTTGAGGGACTACAGGAAAGCAAATTAGCAGGTAAGGTCTAATTTCACTTTCCAGGGCGTCCCTCCAGTCCAGTCCAGACAACTGGGACATAGCAGAGCAGTACTAACATTGGGAGGGAGCTGAAACTCCTGCCTGCAGTACCACCGACACAAAACATGCGTCTTGCCAGGCCTGCAGATCCAAGCGATAATGACGCACAAAGGAATGCAGGGAGGACCAAGTGGCTGCCTAACAGATGGCGACAGAAGGCACTCTCCTGCTCCACACAGCAGGCGGCCTGAGCCTTCATTGAATGAGCCCACAGACTCAAAGGCATCTGCTGGCCATGCAACCAGTAGGCAGACTCAACTGGCTTCTCTGCTCCAACGGGCCAAGGAGACCACCTCATCCTTGCGAGGGCTGCCAAATAATACAAACAGGCAGTGTGAGCAGCAGAACACTTGAGTGACTACATAACGTTTCAGAACCTGGTAGACATCCAGTTTATGTAGAAAGGCCACCTTTGGGGACCCTGTCTGCCCCAAGAAAGACAGAAGGACCATCAACTGATTAAGGTGAAAGACACCACCTTAGGCAGAAACTGTCAAGCCTACTCATATACCCTTCCATACAATTACAGTCTCATCCACGCTGAATCACTGGCAAGCATTTTCTCCTCTTACAAAAGTAATTAAATCTACGTCTAAGTCTGAACCCTAAAGTTATGATGCAAGTTGTAAACAGTTGTAAAAGGTTTATGATTATACTTGTTTTTTGTAAATAGTTGCAAAGTTGCATTATGTTCTATGTATGGTTTCCATTCTTCTATGTAAACCACCCCTGATCTTGGGAAGGGGTGGTATATAAATGTAGATAGTCTGAAGGACCACCTGCTCCTTAGAGAAGACCAAAAAGGGCTTCTTACAAGACAAGGCCGGTAACTCCAATATCCTCCTAGCCGAGCAAATGGCCACCAGGAAGACCGCTTTCAATGTCAATCCTTAAGGGATGCCCCCACAGTGGTTTGAAGGGGGGTCTCCCAGAGCATTCAGAACCAAACTGAGGTCCCACGACAGTACTAGGGGCCTGCTTGGGGGACAGAGGTGCTTCACCCCCACAAAAAAATGAACCACATCCGAGTGCGCTGCCAGGGACATCCCCTGCACGCGTCTCCGATAGCAGGAGTGACAGACAGGATGGCTGTCCCCACCAAAAGCACAGGCCAGCCAATCTCGGCCATGGGCTCTCCATGGTCTCCAAATTCACCAGGCCTCCTCTTCGGACCCGTCCTGGTTCCCCACAAGGTCCTCTGCAGCTAGTGCGTCCACTCTACAGCAGCCACAGCACAGCTCTATTTCAGAGAGCTGTGACTGGCAGCTGCCGCACAGAGCGTACCGAGCCCTCTCTATATGGCTGTGATGTGCTCTGCTTCTGACAGAGATCTGCAGCCCAAACAAAGGAGTGCCCCGCTACTGCCCTCAGGACTTATCTGGAGTGCCCCCTCCTCCAGATTGCCGGACCCACACTTCTCAAAGCTACATTCTTGTCTATGCTGTTTTGTTTCATTTTTTTTTTAAACCATTTTCCATGGTGCAAGGCAGTCGGGTACAAAGCTGTCACCTCCAGCCCTCTCCCAAGAGTATGGGAAAGGGAAGAGAGGGATCCAGGAAGAATGCTCTGGGGGGAAATGGAGGAGGGACCCGGAACCTCCGGAGTTCTACACCGCTGGCTTCAGCTACCTTAGGCTTCAGGCCCAAACCAAGGCTCCTTAGACCAATCCAGACAATGCTACACCACCTGCTGGAGAGTGAAGAAATACTGGCTCAGTCAGTGGGTTCGGGCTACTGAATTGAGAAAGCGTTCCTCAGTCTCCACCTGTTTGGTGTGCACAACCCAATTGTACTGATTGGCCTGGAGGGATGCCCTGGAAAGTAAACTGAGTAACGTTCCTCTCCCCTGGCCTCCGGAAGGATGGGAACAACCGCCTCAAGCGGGAGCCTGACAGACACCATGAAGGCATCCATGATGGGTCTCGCTACTCGAGAGCATAGCCCTCGAGGATCACTTCCAAAACCCAGGCATCCAAAATGAGCTGGGCCCAAGTGGGGTAAACCTGACTGAGGTGGCTATCAACTGGACCTCTGCCAGGGTCCCCAAACTTTCATTGGAAGGACTTGGCAGCTCCGGGCGTCCTCTGGCCATCCCCACAAAAGGAAGGGCCCTTTGGGAGAAACCAGGATCTTTGAGGATTCGCCCCTCAAGCAGAGCAAAACGTCCACGTATTATGCCCCTTGCCCCTAGATGAAACCCCTCAGTCAGCCGCCTTGGGCTTGTCCTCTGGAAGCAGAGGGACCTTCATGTCCCCCAGGTCCCTAACGAACCTCTCCAGATCCTCCCCAAATAGCAGATTCCTGGAACAAGGATGCTTATTCAATCTAGACTTGGAAGTCAGGTTTGCTGACTAGTTACACACCCACAGAAACGCTTTGTCATCAACTTAGTAAAGGCCCTAAGCAAATCATAAAGGAAGGCTGCCCAAACTCCAACTGGGCCCCTTGCTCGCAAGCCATGTTCTCAGGCAGCACCACTTCAGGGATCTTTTGAGACCAGCGCAAAACAGGCCAGCACAACACAGGAGTCACAAATAGTCCCTTGAAGGGCCACAGCAGAAATCTCAAAGGCCTGCTTAAGCAGTGCCTCCATCCACCATTTCTGCGGATCCTTCAAGGCCACCCCCCCTTCCACCAGGATGACCTCAGTCACCAGCACTTTCACCCAGGGAAGGCGCAAGTGTTCCCTCGCGTCCAAAGAGAGGGAGTATAGCCTAGCATGTTTCTGCCAACCCATAAGTTGGTATTTGGCACCTTCCACTCTTCATCAATCATGGCCTTCAGCGCCCTATGGAAGGGGAAGGAACAAGGCAGCTTACGAATACCCACCAGAAGCAGAACCTCCACTTGTTTGAGACTTTGATGGCCTTGCGGATTGCATTTGATCCACTTCTGGCTCCTGCTGAACAAGGAGGGGTAGCTCATCCCTATGGAAAATTCAAACAGCTAAGGAGTCTTCCACAGCCAGGAGCCCCCATCCCTCAGAATCTTTATTGTGGCATTTGATATACCGCCCAATGCCAAGGTGTCTGAGCAGTTTGCAATATAAAACAAATTGCTATAAGAAACAAGGAAAAGGAAATGGAACACCATTGGACAAGAAAGAAGAGCAGACAGAGGAAGAAATAGAGTGCTAGACCAGAAGGGGCGAGGGCGGCAAGGCAGTTAATTAGGAAAGAGAGGGAGGAAGGTCAAAGGCAAGGGTGAAAAGGTGGGTTTTTAACATTGCCTTAAAGTGGGGAAAGGCGAAGGTCTGATGGAAGGGAGTTCCATAGGAGGGGGCCTAGGAGGGGAAAAAAAAAAAGAAGATCCTTCAGGGCCACACAGGAGCCCAAAGAGCCACCATCATCCATCTCAGGAGACCGTTCCCAGCATAGGCGCTTCCCTGCCATCAAGGCTCCAGGTCCTCCCAGCGAGGAGGGGGCCTCCAGACCTGGAGCCCCTCCCCCAGCCCCTGCTGCATAAGACAGGCTTGATGCAGCAATAATACAAATTCTGGGGAGAAACAAGGGATCCCGGAACACAAGCTGCAAGGTCAGGGCTTCCCTTTTCTCTACTGCAGCTGCAGAGACTGAATTAAAGATGCCAGCTGTTCCCGCCAACACGTTGGTGTCCAGTCTTTCCCCAAGGGTCTGCGACGGCCAGGAAACCCCCCCCCCCCATGACAGCCTCTGAGGACACCAACCCACCAACTGAGTTCTCCTTGATACACATGCAGCCACGGACAGCAGGCTCCAGCGGCTGCCACATGCTGCGCAGTCAGTCAGTGTCGGCCATGTGTGCACAGCACAGCTCCCCCCCCCCCCCAAGCCCTTCATTTAGCTAATCACTGAGTAGCCTGGGGTCCCGCTGCTTCCTTCTTTTCTGCACTTTCCTTCTTCCAGAAGGAAAATGAAAGTGAAAGAGCTCAGTAAGGCTCAACCCCCAGCCAACTCCCAGAAGTTGGGGAAGAGGATAAGGGGGAACACTTGCCTCCTGTTCACCCAGAGGACCCTGAAGAGCAGCTGGGGGAGGGAACCAGTGCCACTGGCTTCTGCACCCCAGCGCTAAGAAAATAACAAATAGCTAAAACACAGGCTTATGTTCATCTACCTGGTGGAGACTGAGAAATACTGTCTCTGCAAGGATGCACAGGCTACTTAAGGAAAGTTCATTGATTAGTTCTTAGTCTCCATCTGCTGGTGGATGAGCATAACCCAAACGCCTGAGCTGGACTTAAGAGACAGACTGGAAATAGGTTAGCATACAATGGGGGCAAATCGTTGTGGATAACCTAAATATCAGATTGGCTGGCTAAAGGGGTATACCACAACTGACCTAAGAAAAGCTGATCTAGAATAAGTGCCAATAAATTTGAAACACACATTATGGAGAGGAAAGAAAAAGGACCACAGGTAACAGTATAGCATAATTTACTGACATAAGGTTTGTTAGGTACAAATTGTATTAAGTGCTTATAAATCCCAGAGCTGAATAAATATTAACATGAGTAAAATAGCGTTTTGTATGACCAATTATAACGTACAGTCTCATAATCATAGCCTAATATACAAGAAGCTTTAACTCTAAACTGACTTTAGTTATTTAAAAGGCAGAACTAAGTATTTCAAAGAATTACAATTATTAAGCAGAATTGTGGAACCATCAACTGATCACTTGTAAAACAAGGCAGAGATCATAGAGTACTCTAATTTTATCACATAAACATAAGATTACTTGCATTTCAAAGAAACAGTCCCTCCAACAAAAAAGTCACCATTTAAAGCACACTATCAATACTCCAGCTAGTACAATAGCGGCCTGTTTTATGAGAACAATGAAGGGAAAACATTTACGAATTATTATAAACCATAAACATGTACGCTATTTAATATCTCCTGGCAACTATTATACCTAAATAAACATGGAATAATTTGAAGTAAAAACAAAACACAACAAAGAAAAGGACAAAAAAATACGATACACCTATGAACCTTCTCACACACACACACACAGACTGACCACCGTTTGCCTACTAATCGCCTGTAGCCAAGGAAAGCTTTGTGACGTCACAAAGCAATTATTAAATACAGAGAAACTACTCCAAACGTCATTGACACAGCCCCGCCCATCCCGCCGCCATAGCTACCCCACGGCTTCGCCGTCTCTCGTTTCTGCCGTGAGTCATCCAGAAAAGAAAGAACATTCCCTTTCAAACTATCCGCCCTGTCTCGATTCCGAAAAAAAGGTTTTGCAGCGGCCTTCTGTGAGACCTGTCTAATCCATTCTGTCTCCCCGCTACAGAGACGGGTCACTTTTTGTCCTCATACAGGCCAGCAGCGGCAAACTTCTCCTAAAGGAGCCGAATCGCCACCGTCTTTCCCTTCCCCCGTCCTCCCGCCTCACAACAACGCCTCCATTTTCTGTACAGGCCCGAGCATACAAGCCCCCTACAAGAAGTTACTGCTCAGGACGCCGTTCTTCCATCAGGCTCGCTGCTGTCACACAGCGGTTCCATCACCAGCTCTCCCACCACACTTTGTGTTCCGATGCCTCACTCACCTCGGCCGCCGCAACTTCAGTTAGCGCCTCAGCCGCGCGGACATAGCCGCCATTTCATCGCCGACCAACAAGAGGGCAGCAAGGCGCATGCGTAGCGCGCGGCGCTGCGTAGTTCGCATGCGCGGGGAAACGTACGGACTTCTCGCACAGTTGAATCTGGTTACAATACGGTGTGCACTTTCTATACACTGCAGAATAACCCGATTATCTTGCAGGCGCCAAGAAAAAGCAGAAACTGCGGGATGGCCAGGAGTCGATGGTACACAATTTGATGATAATCTTAAACTAGATTTGCATGCACTGCCTCCATCACATGCAAATATCTCTTATGTATACTCATGGAGATTCTGAAAACTCAACTGGTTAGGGGTTCCTCAGGATAGGTTTGGGAACGACTGTACTAAACAAAATCACTTTCCATTCCAGGCGTGCATACTCACAAACTCAAAAGTGTTATATATCTACCCTAGATGGTATTTAGGGTATTCACCCTTCTTGCAAAGGTAGACCTGCAGGATAAATCCTTTTGGTGGCTGTTATGCACACAGTCACATTAAGCCACCCACTGTAATATATTAACATTTTTAAACTTCCACAAGGATATAAACTCTAATACATTACCACTTCCATATGTATATTTTGGTAAGTGCCTGCACGTCAAATGCTGTCTCCTGGCGACCCAGCAGCCTCTGGGTTCTCTTGGCAAGGTATGACCAAAAGTAGATTGCCAAGCCTTTTCTTCAGAGACAGTGGAGGTTAAAGTGACTTGCCCAAGGTCACAAGGAGTGTCAATAGGAATCAAACCCTGATCGCTTGGGTGTTAAGCCATTGCTCTAACCACTAAGCTACTCCTCCACCCATAATATTACACATAAATGCTAGGGGCAAAAACTGACAAAAAATAAGCGGAAGGAAGTGACATCAGTACCGCTGATGGCGGCTTAAGTTAGAGGCTCCACTGTCCTCACTAACTATCGCAAAAGACTCACTACAGCTACAAACTATCACTTCTAACAGCTCTGACCAATGCAGCTCTATTGCAGTGGGAAACAAGCATACAGCCATTTGCCTTATCTACAGAGTCCCCCACGCTCCAGCAGAAGAACTAACCACCACTCTAGAAACCATCTGCGCAATCAACACGAACCACAAACCTCTAATCCTACTAGGTGACTTTAACCTCAGCTCCTCCACCAATAATGACAAGGAAACCTTCCTGCAAGCAATGGACTCTTTACAATACACCCAGCTAATAAACACTCCTACGCACAGATACGGATCCATGACGGACCTCATTTTCGCCCCAAACCACATCATAGATAAGGGCAACATCTCTTCTCCCGTAGTTACACCGGTTCCATGGTCAGACCACCACAGAATCAAAGTTGAATTCACAAACAAAATGGGTAAGCTTAATAAGACACAAACCGCTTCATTTGGACTAAGAAGATTCAAAGCTTTCAACAAAGAACAATTCCTAAAAGACACACTACCTTACCTTAACACAGACGAACTCGATCTGGACAAACAAGTTGACAATTGGTATAATACCATCAGTACAGCAGCGAAAACTAAAGCAGGCACAAAGACGAATAACAAGAGACATCACGCACCATGGTACTCCAAAAGCATACGCAACGCTAAAAGAGAGTTAAGAAAGCTAGAACGCCACTGGAGACGATCCAAATCTCATACCTCACAGAACTTATATTTAACACAGCAAAAGAAATACAACGATCTTATCAATAAAACAAAACGAGAGCACCACACAAACACTATCCAGAAAGCATATAACAAACCCAGGGAACTTTTTGAGATAGTAAAAAATCTAACCAATGAACCAAGCCCTGACAAAGACATACAGGTCAACCACAAACATATGCAGATTATCTTCAGGAGAAAATAGGCCACACTCCACCACAAATACACACAGAAACCAACAGCCCTATCATACCCATCACAAGTTGGGACAAGTTCCACACTCCTTCAACTAAGCAACTATCAGATATCATCTCCGCTCTCAACACAAGCACTGCACCCACGGATCCTTGCCCAGTCCCATGGATCAAAACAACCAAGCAAAACTTCCTCAGTTTTATACACAACCTCGTAACCAACTCCCTAACTCGAGGAACAATGCCAGAACAGCTGAAACTAGCCACAATAAGGCCTATCCCCAAGAAAACCAACCTAGAAAAGAGCAATCCAGCAGCATACAGGCCAATCTCCAGCATACCGCTCCTAGCCAAAATCATAGAAAAGACAGTACAACTACAACTCCAGGACCACATTGACGAGCATGCCCCGCTCGATATACATCAACATGGCTTCCGCCCCAACCATGGAGTTGAAACACTGCTGCTATATCTATTCAATGACATCATCCAGACCATAGACAACTACAATCGAGGAACCCTAATGATCTTCATAGACATATCAGCGGCCTTCGATACAGTGGACCACAGAATCCTCCTAACCAGACTACAGAGCATTGGAATAACCGGCACCGTCCTAAGCTGGTTCAACTCATACTTGACAGACAGGCAGTTCCAGGTTAAAATAGGAACCAACACCTCACAACCCACGAAGATCAAACAAGGAGTACCACAAGGATCTGCACTCTCCTCACTTCTATTTAACATATTTATCCAGCCGATCTGCCACATCATGGCAGCCCATCAAATAGATTACACAATTTATGCATATGACATCATGATTTACACGCCAATCAACCTTAACAGCCCGACTACAACAAGATAACGAACTGCCTTGACAACATTTCCGCCTGGCTCACGCACAACAACCTAGCCATAAACTATAACAAGACAGAGGCACTTATTATCACCCGAAACACCGACTTCAGCCCCCCACCATTCATCACATGCAACAACACAACAATACCAATAAAGGATGAAGTCAGATACCTCAGAATAACCCTTGACAAAGGACTCAACCTACAGTCCCACATAAGAAAAACTGTTAGAAACGCATACTACAAAATGAAAATAATCAGACGCCTCAAGCCTCTACTCTCCCATGAACACTTCCGCACAGTCTGCCAAGCGCTAACTCCCATACTGGATTTCTGTAACCCGATCTACAACGGAATATCAAAACATTCACTCAAACCGCTTCAAATGGCTCAAAACACAGCAGCCAGAATAATCACCGGCTCCACAACTCAAGCCCACATCACCCCCATCCTCAAAGAACTCCACTGGCTCCCAATAAGCCACCGCATCAAATATAAGATGATCATAAATATATTTAAAATCAGACAAAAGAGCTCTGCAATCAGCCTCCAAGCCCTCATACTCCCTAACACCAACAACAGACCAAGAAGGAAAACCACATCAGACACCCTCAGCACCCCAAGTAACTACACAAAATCATGCAAATTCACTACAAAAAGAGCACTTTCTTTAGCGGCCCCATTAATATGGAACTCTCTCCCTCCCGACTTACGATCAATCGAGGATATAAAGGACTTCCAAAAGCAATTAAAGACTGTACTCTTCACAGAGCACTACGGCTCAAACACCTAACTAGATTCCATTTATTGTAACCTTTATGTAATGTGATTGTCTGTAATGGTTTACCTATGTTATGTATCCCACCTTTCTACTTCGATGTTTTGATTAAGCAGTGCATGTTTCCCTTGCTTTTGTTTAACCCACATCAGAACCCATCTTATTACACCCTAGAAATAAGGTGGAATGATGCTGATGGAGCTTTGCTTAATGCCACACCCCCACTCACTGATCCTACGAAGTCTGCTATGTTGTATTTTGATGCTTGTGATGCCATCAATAGAGATAGTCGTTCCAAGTGTGGTACTTGGGAAACAGCATATTCTCAAGATCACAAATATATGTGTCCAGAAGGGACTACTGGATGGGGAGAATGTACAGGTAAGCGGGTGTTAGCTAATGTATACAGTACAGCCCCAGTTGCAGACTACTACTGCCCGAAGTGGGAATGTGTTTTTTACGCAACCTGGAAAACTGGTATGATAGAAAATACTAGAGATAATCGAATGGCTTCCTTAACAAAGCCATATGTGAAAGATATACAAAAGAATTGTAAGAAAGGTGCCTGTAATCCATTAGAATTTCTTGTAGTGAACCCTAGCGCATGGAAACAAGGATATAAATTTGGCTTACGGATTGCAGGAGGTGAGTCAGATCCAGGAACTATAGTATATATAAGACTAAATACCCAGGCTCATCGATCATCAAGGTATCACATACACAACACTTTCTATGAGACTATGCATGTAAATAAGTTTGATATCCCTCATCCCTCTCAGAATTTATTCCTAGAGTTGGCCGGAGCTGTGGTATCCAGTCTCCGCAATTCAGATTGTTATTTTTGTGGTGGAACCAAGATGGGTGATCAGTGGCCTTGGGAGGCCCAAGAGTTGAATTACTCAGTAGTTTACAATCAGACAGAGCTACACAAGACTACCAGCGAATGGGTATTAGCACACCCAATAGTTGGAGGGTTGTGTTATGCTCAAACTGGACCCCAATTTACCTCTAAAGTAGGACAGCTTGTCTGTCTTAGCCAAATGTTTTATAATGATACCACAAAACGGACATCTTGGTGGTCAGGAGTTAATGAATCAGAGCCCACCAATCCCTTAGCACGGTTCCCCGAGCTTGCCCCTCTATGGACTAACCTTGACCGACATCATAATTGGCAAGCCCCACCTGGCCTATACTGGATTTGCGGAACCCGAGCATATGCCCGACTCCCTATCTATTGGGAAGGAGCGTGTGTCTTAGGAACTATTCGACCCTCTTTCTTTCTGTTGCCCACAGAACATGGTGAACAATTAGGCTACCCAGTTTATTCAAAGAGACCAAAAAGAGCAGCCTTACAGATAGGCAAGTGGGAGAAATGGGATGGTGAAGATTGGCCACCACAGCGAATTATTGCCTATTATGGACCTGCCACTTGGGAGCAAGATGGCATGTGGGGATATCGTACCCCAATTTATATGTTGAATAGAATTATACGCCTGCAAGCGGTAGTTGAACTCATCACTAATGAAACTAGCCAAGCACTCACACTTTTAGCTAGACAAAGCACACAAATGCGCACTGCAATCTATCAAAATCGATTAGCACTAGACTACTTATTAGCTGCTGAAGGAGGAGTCTGTGGTAAGTTGAACCTCACAAATTGTTGTCTGAAGATAGATGATAAGGGTCAGGTTGTTGAAGAAATTGCTGAACATATGCGGAAACAAACTTATGTGCCAGTACAGACCTGGCATGGTCTTCAGATACCCAATTGGTTTGCATCTATCTTTTCTGGGTTAGGAGGATTCACTACTTTTGCTATGATAGTACTAATCTTTGTAGCTTTGTTCTTTATGTTACCATGTATAATCCCATGTTGTATGCGATCTATCAACAGTGTTATTGAGAACACCATGGAGCGGAAGACCGCAACTAAGATTTTGGCCTTATGGCACCCTAATCCTATAGCCAATGGTCGGAACCCGACCCCAGTGTAATTGAGTGATTTAACTCTCACACCTTATTAGTAATAGGGTGAGATTAATCAAAGAGGGGAATGTGGTAGGCGAAGGCCTATGATCCATGGTGTCTGACGTAAGCAGGGAGGCCTAAACAGCTTGACCTGTAAGTGGAGCCTGTGGAGAGGCCCAAAGGAATTACACATTTCCCCAAATGCTGCTATTGTAGAAACGAAACTTAACTGAGCACAATTAGGTATAGCTAAGCAGAATCGAAACTTAGAAAGTAGAGAAAAACAAGTTTAATTGGTACTGATAAGGTGTGCTATGCTTCTGTGAAATTAATTAACTGTGCTGAAAGAAAAGTTACAGTGCCCTGCTTCCCATATGCTTTAACTAGCTGAGCGACCTTGGAGGAGAGATGTAACAAGTTAGAGACACTGACCATTGTAATTGGGACTAGAAGGGGGGTGAGCAGGTGCTGGGCCCAAACCAGAGTCCCAATTGGATAGCCATATCAGTACCGGGACCAATAGAAGGTGTACGAGGGGTTACCGGGACCAATGAAAGGTTTGCCTATGTCTAGAATGGGAAAGAAAGCTATAAAAGTTGTTGTTTTACTAGAAATCATTGCTCAGCCATTTTGAATTTGATTCTGCTTGAGTCTTGTGCACAAATAAATGATTTGGACCTTCTGAACAGACTCCTGGTATCATTGGTTTGTATGTGCTCTGCTGCTACACTTTCATTCCAAGACAAATCATATGGAATCTCAGAGCTTGTCCTATGTGCCTCAGGTCAGCTACTAAGGGAAGACCTAGCTGCCACGCATAAAGAGGTGACCCTACTCGGGGAGGAACTGGCTGCAATGAAGCACACCTCTTATAGGATACAAACTGAACAATGCCCACCACCGCTCCCACAAAGCATCAAATATCCCAGGGACAAGGGGACCACAGTGGGTTCTGGTAGATTGCGACCTGTAACGCACATACATCCTATGCATCAAAAGATAACCCTGCATAATGCCTTCTCTGCCTTGGCTAATGAGGATGAGGAACTGGCTGCAATGAAGCGCACCTCTTCTAAGATACAAACTGAACAAAATCCACCACCACTTCCATAAAGAATGAAACACCCCAGGAAAAAATGGATCACAGTAGGTTCTGGTAGATTGCGACCTGTGACACAGAGGCATCCTATGCATCAGGAGATATCCCTGCATAATGCTTTCTCTACCTTGGCGAATGAGGATGCCCAATCCAAAGAAACTGAAGGGCCCTTAAATGAGACAGACAATGCCCAATCTCCTGCTAAAGGACCAAATATGAAAAAAAACCCTCACCAAACAGCAAACTACTACTTGGTGATTCCATCATCAGTGGCATCAACTTGGGAACACAGTTCAAAGGAGAGAAGATAGTCAAGTGCCTCCCAGGCTCTTCAGCCAGCAGGAATACAAACCACGCTGTTGAAGTACCGAACGCAGAAAGTGAACACTCCAAACTTGATGTGGTTATCCACTTGGGCACAAATGACCTGGCTAGAAACAGTACCTCTACAGTCCAAAAGAACATCCAATCTCTGGGAGAGAAACTCAAGCCCATTGTTAACACTGTTGCATTCTCAGAGGTTCTACCTGTGCTTGGTAAAGGGGCAAAAAGGCTGCATCACATTAACAGCTTTAATACATGGTTCCAGACCTGGTGCAAACAAGAAGGATTCAGATTTATTGGCGACTGGGGTAACAGATGGAACAACAAGAGACTATACTATGCTGATGGACTACATCTCTGTCGCAGGGAAAAGAATCCTAAGTGAAAAATACAAGCAATATGTGGATATGCAATTAAACTAGAAAAAGGGGGTGACAGAGGTGGAAGGTCAAGCTCTGGACGCTACCCCCTGCAAAAGCAGATTATTATCAGAAACAGCCACACATTTAAACCACACATCATAAACAAGTGGGAAGATGCAGGCAGAACAAAATCAATGCTAAATACACGCAAGCCAGTTAAATGCTGAAAAGCAATGAGCACAAATGCTCGAAGCTTAGCCAACAAAGTTCCAGACCTAGAAGCTCTAATGGTGGAAATGGATTTGGACATTGTGGCCATTACAGAAACATGGCTAAACGAATCGCATGATTGGGATATAGCCATACCTGGCTATAATCTATTCAGAAGAGACAGAGAAAATGGAAGAGGAGGAGGAGTAGCCTTGTATGTCAAAAGCAATATTAAAGCTACTGAAATGCAGGGGGCATGGGGAAAAGAAGAAGTGCTCTGGATTGTGTTGAAAAGAGGAAATGGCACTGTCATCCATACTGCTGTAGTCTACAGCCCTCCAACACAAATTGAAGAGATAGATAACGAATTGATTATAGATATTGCCAAGATAGCCACAAAGGGGGAAGCAATCATATTGGGTGACTAATCTACCTGATGTGGATAAAATCAAAATAAACTGAACCATCTAATTTCTCAACAAATAGGGGTGTCCTGCATGGAGTGATGGGTTCACCCCTAAACAGGGACATGGGGAGGGGTGGCCTGCATTGAGCGGCAGGTGCACCTACTCTTGCCATCATGCTGGGCAGACTAGATGGACCATGCTGGTCTTTATCTGCCGTCATTTACTATGTTACTATGTAAGAGGGGACCCAGGATATCAATGCTTGACCCAGTACAAGCATTGTGGGACCTGTGTCTTTTGGGGAAACTGCTAGGTACTGTTGCGAGCACCGCCGTGGCGTATAAGCAGCGCTCGGACATAAAAATTATGGGGAGAAGATTGGCCAGTAATCCTGCGGCCTACTTCACTTTTGGCCTCATTTGTTTCCTGGTCCTAATCTTCAAAGAAACATATGCACGAGTGGTGGGAAAAATAAAGGCGTTTATTTCCCTTTACGCTAGGGTCCAAAGGATTGGTTAACAACAAACGCAAAAGTCCTTCATTCAGGTAAGAAAAGTGAAACAAAAAGCTTAAAGACACACTGTTATCTTCACAGTAGTGCTGGGCTTCAATTAAACAATATTCTAGGCAATAACTCATGCAGCATACAAGTCTGGCACAGACTCCAGGCTTCCGCTAGTACAATATGTGCAATCCATTTCGTTATCCGAAACCTCACTGGCCAGGTCCACTTGCATTTGCTCGTAGGTGGACACCTCGGACTCTGAGTCCCTGGGTTCAGGTATCCTATACTCAGGCTCTCTGTATAGCTTTTCCAGCACAGCCCAATGTTCTGGATTATTCTTAGGGCATTGGCTTCGTGCTATTCTACATGGAGAAAAGTTCTCTCTCCTTGGAGCTTTTGTGGCAGTCTTATACAAATAGCTATTATCCAAGCCTTTCTTATCATACAAGCTTTTTCTATATCTTGATTCAATAAAAGATTTACCTTGGGAGCTTGGCCTCTTGGACTCCAGCGAAGGTTGAGGCCTATACCAGTCTCTCCTTTGGCTGGCCTGTTTAGCACGTCTTAGGGCTTCCTGCTGTGACCTTGTGGATTCTGGACAACAACTGCAGTAATGCATTGACCACTCTGGACAAACAGCTTTTACCTCTCTAGGAGCTGAAACCTCCTCCGGTTCCTCCTTAGCTCTCAGACCATCACCTTTCCCTTTAGGTGATCTTTTGGCAAGGGAATATTCAGGTTTGCATTCCAACCTTCCCTCTGTCTTGCCTTGCTTCCAGCTGTACACAGTCCTGCTGCATTTACTCTTGCTGTTTCCTCTCCAGCCGTCACTCCAACTGTCTTCACAGCTGCCTTTCCATCTGCTGCCACTTCCTCTCTTGCCACTACCGGTCTTGTCACCGCCGCTCTTGCTGCCCTTGCCACCTCTGCTCCCCTTCCTGTCTTCCAGAGCCTCCTTAAGAAGTTCTCTGTGCACCTGGATTGGAAGCTGGCTGGCATTACATCATGCTCAGTGGGGCGTGGCTCTGGAGTCTCTCTGGCTCCCTCTACCTGATTCCTCCAGATATTGCGGCTTATATGCACTTTTTCCTTCATTTAAAACACTTTCCCTTCTCTCAACCAAGTCTGCTGGGTGACAGTACATATGACCTGGATTGGCCACTGAAACAGGATACTGGGCTTTATGGACCTTGGTCTGACCCAGTATGGCATATCTTATGTTTATATCCTTTTGCACACAGTACTCCAAATGAGGTCTCACCAAAGACTTATACAGATGCACCATCACCTCCTTTTTTCTGCTGGCCAGTACTCTCCCTATGCACCCAAGCATCCTTCTGGCTTTCACCATCTCCTTTTCTACCTCTTTAGTTACTTTAAGGTCATCAGACACAATCACACCCAAGTCCTACTCTTCTTTTGTAGGCAGAAGTACTTCATTCTCTACCCTGTACCTCTCACTTGGATTTTTGCAGCTCAAACACATGACATGCATTTTTTAGCATTAAATCTTAGCTGCCAAATTCTAGACTGACTATTCTTCAAGCTTAGCTAGATCCCTCCTCATGTTATCTACTTCTCCTTGGGTGTCCATTGCAGATTTGGTATCATCCAGAAAGAGGCAAGCCATACCCAACAGGCTCTTCTACAATATCACTAACAAATGTTAAAAAGAAAATCGACCCAAGAATAGATCCATGCGGCATACCACTAGTAACATCCTTCTCCTCAGAACAAGCTCCATTTACCTGTACCCTTTGTCACCTCACACTCAACCAATTTCTAACCTAGTCAGTCACTTTAGGGTCCAACCCCAGGGTGCTCAATTTGTGTCACCTGTGTGGAATGGTGTCAAAGACTTTACTGAAATCTAAGTACACCAACTTTAGGGTTCTCCCTCAATACAACTCCGGTCACCCAGTCAATCCAGGATTTGTCTGACAAGACCTACCTCTAGTAAAACCATGCAGCCTCGGATCCTTCAATCCATTGGACTCCAGAAACCTCACTATCTTCTGTTTTAGCAGCATTTCCATTAATTTGCTCACCACAGAGCTCAGAATAACCGACTTGTAGTTCTCAACCTCATCCTTACTTCTGCTTTTGTGTAAAAGAACTACATGTGCCTTTCTCCAGTCCTCTGGGACCACTCCCAACTCTAAAGAAGCATTGAAAATGTCAAGACAACGGGGCCACTAGAATTTATCAAAGTTCCTTCAGTACTCTCTGATGTAAACCATCCAGCCCCATCACTTTGTCTACTTTTAGTTTAGCTAGTTCCTCACAAACAGTCTTCTGAAAACCGTTCAAGATCCCCTTCACTTCTTTTCCTTTTTGTGGGCGTTTTCTGAGGTCCTGCTCCAGACCCTTCATCTGTGAACACAGAACAAAAAATATTTAAGCAATTCCACTTTATCCTCATCAGCTTCTATATATTCCTTCCCTTCACCCTTGAGTCTGACAATACCACTTTTGCACTACCCCCTCACTAAATATATGAAAAAATGTCTGCCTCCCATTTTTTTGCATTAGCTATGTTGTTTTCTTTTTATATCTTTGCTTTCCTGACTACTTTTCTAGCTTCTGTAAGTTTTTCCAATATTGATGCATGTCTTCCTCTTCTGTGATCTCTTGTGTATTAGGAAGGCCACTCCTTTTCTTCACCTTTTCAGCTACTATTTTTGAGAACCATAGTGGCCTCCTTTTCTTTTTATTTACCTTTCTAACAAAAAGAGTTGTTGCACTTAAGATATCCCCTTTCAGTTTTGCCCATTGCTTTTCTACATCCCCCAGCTGTTCCCATCTCGCTAACGATTCCTTGAGGTATCATCCCATTTTGGCAAAGCTTTCCTAAAGTCTAAGACCCTTGCTTTTGAATGGATTTTATCAGCCCTAGTCCTAATACTGAACCATACTACTGAACCATACCATCTGGCGAGCACTGGATGCCAGATGATCTCCAACTATAACATCAGAAACACTTTCCCCATTGGTACGCATCAAGTCCAGTATGGCCCCTTCATGTGTGGTTCTGTTACCAGTACCAGCAGGGATGTGCCAATCAACATACGGCATATTGAAATCATCTATCAGTAGCACTTCTCTCATGTCAGTACTGTGTATATCTTCCACTTTTCCCTGTGAAGGAGATCTGTATATCACACCAATGCAAATTGATGTCTTATTCCCTCTTTCTAGTTTAACCCACAGTACCTCCTTGCTCCCTTTTAAGCCCTGCAATTCTATAGCTTTAATATGTTTTAAGTCATTCCTCCTCACCTTTTTCCTATCCTGTCCTTCCTGAATAAAGTATAGCCCAGTATAATTACATCCCAGTCAAGGTTGTCCATGAACCATGTCTCTGTAACCGCCACTAAATCCAAGTTAGCCTCTTTCATTAAAGCCTCAACATCTGGGATCTTTCTTCCCATACTACATACATTTATGCACCCCACTTTACAGATGTTGTCCCCTTTACCTATTTCTACAGAGGTATTTAATGTTTATTTACCTGGAGACTTTCTTCACCCATCCCCAACGAATCTAGTTTAAAAGCCCTCTGCTGCGGAAGACACTTTGACCCCGTCTTGACTAGATGGACACCTGCTCTTCAACCTTTGGAAAATAATTGAATGGTCAAAGAAACCAAACACTCTCGCTGATACCATCCATGCATTTTCTCTCTGATGCAAATTTCTCTGCCTTGACCTTTACCCTCAACAGGAAGGATTGAAGAGAACACCAGCTGTGCACTTATCTGCTTCATCCTCTATCCCGGAGCCATGAAGTTATTCTTCATAAACTTGGAGAGATACTTAGTAGTATTGTCTGTGCCGACATGGAGCGGTTCCTCATCCACCTGGAGCCAAGTCTCCTCTTCTTCCCTAGAAATACTAGTCAGCCACATCCTTCCTTGCTACTTGCTGTCACTTGAAGGTGTTTTTGGAGTTCATTGCAGCCACAACCTTCTTTGCTTTCTCTGTTGCCGGAGAATGGTGTCCTAGCCAGCACATTGCTGCTTTCTTTGCCACAACCGTGACCACCTTCATGTCCTTTGACAGCAAATTCATCCGTTCTTCAACACAACTGCATCTGCCTTCATTTCCTCTGCTGGTAGATGGAGCAGCTGCCATGCTACTGTGTCATACAAGCCTCTGTACTGAGACACCCACAAGCAACTGGGAGCCGAGCCCTCCACCGCCATGCGTAGTGCTGCAGTGGCCCCTCTCTTTTTCTACTGGCAGTGGATTGTGTTCTTATTAGCAGGTAATTTAGTCTTCACCATCTACTTTTTTAGATTGTTACTAATGACTGTAATAAAATTACAGAGTGTATGAGTGTACAATGAGTAAAGTTAGTTATATTGAAAAAGTACTTTGGGGTTGGGGAGAAAACAATACCCACTGCTTCTCTCAGTTTAGGAACAGCTCAGATACCCATAAAATCTTCCTTACATACTTTAGGTGGTGGTTTCAAACATCTGGAATTGAAACTTAAAACATGTTTCTCATTACGTGAATCTCTTGATCTGTGCATGATCAGACAGATTAAAAGATGTCTTCCTTGAATGATTTGGTACACTTGGACTACTGTAATATTTTATATTTAGGCCTCGCTCAGAAATCATAATTAGATTTCAGTTGATATAAAATACAGCAGTCAAGATTTTATTTAAAATGTCAAGGAGTGACCACGCTACACCATTATTACACTCACTTCATTGGTTACCAGTCAATGTCAGAATATCGTTTAAATTGTTGCATCTTACTTTTAAAGCTCTTAATGCTCTTGAAGGACTAGAAAAAGGGACTGTTACTTCTGGAGAGAGATCTGCAACTGTGAGTATATACGTCTGGTAATTTTCTAAAAGGGATTCTTTGTATTAAAGCTAATTAATCTGTGAACCCACTATTTTTTGTTAAATCAGTCAGGGCCTAGTAGCAGCAGTTTAAGTTTAAATTTAAAACACAGAGGAGAACTTTCTGGTTACATTTCATACCCAGCAGAGAGCTTGTAGTTTAAATTTAATAGTCACTCAGGGCCTAGTAACAGCAAAGTACTTTTAGTTTAAATTTAAAACACAGAAGAGAGCTTTCTGGTTACATTTGGAACCCAGCAGAGAGCTTGTAGTCTAAATTGAATAGTCACTCAGGGCCTAGCATCAGCAAAGTACTTTTAGTTTAAATTTAAAACACAGAAGAGAGCTTTCTGGTTAAATTTAGAACCCAGCAGAGAGCTTGTAGTTTAAATTTCATAAGAAGTTAGAACCTAGCAGCAGCTAAGAGCTATAATTTAAATCAAATCAGAATTTAGCATACCTCATCAGCACAAGACAGGGTACTGTGTAGCAGCCCTCTTTTAATAAGTGTTATTTCCCTCCCTCCCTCCCCACACCCACCCACCCCTGGGATAATCGTAGATTTATAGGTACTTACACACCTTAAAAGACAGGAGGTGCTCTCAGGTGAAGCTCATTACCCAAATCAGTCATACACTAAGGACCTGAGATTAGTTAAGCTTCAGGTGAACAAGGTATATTACACGTATTAGGTACAGTTTTATAAGTATAAATATCCATAGCAACCCTTAGTAAGTAAAGAACTTAGATCTAAACACAAACTTAAAACTAAGATGCAGACAGCAATCCAGCAGCGGGATGGGGGCTTTCCAGTCTTTTGCATTGAGTGTCACATGTATGATTTTCTCCCAGTTGGTGAGAGGTCTTACGTGTGCACTAGGTGCAAGGAGCTCTTTGCTCTCAGGGAACGAGTCCGTTCTCTAGAGGCTAAAGTAGCAGACTTGGAAAGCATAACACAGACAGAGAGGTACATAGACGAGACCTACAGGGATATAGTCCTGAAGTCCCACCTCCAGTCTGGCAGCATCCCTGTTGCCATGGAGGAGAGAGATCACGTGACAGGAGAGCATCACCCTGGTGTGGCAGGGAGTGATCCTGTAACTAGGACCTGTCCTCCAGGTGATGTAAAACCCTCTCGCACCGAGGACGTTTCTCCAGGGCCATGTGCTGTGGTGGAGAAGCAGCCGCTGAGGGCAGAAAGAAAAAGGGAAAACTGCCTTTTTTTTCTTTTAGCCATAAAACTGCAGGCACTGAAAGGGTTAACACCAACACTAAAGGTAAAGATTTCTCACAGAGAAGTGCAGACCTAAGCACACGCCCTGTTCCCATGGAGATAGAGGGAGGAGAAGGGAGTGGTTTGGGGGAGGAGTCAAAGGGGATAGGACAGCCCCAAACATTTAGGAACGGAAGCTGCACTTATACAGCAGAGAAGGGGAGAGAGAAGGAGAGAGACCCGTATGAGAGAGAGAGGACACAGACACAGAGGACACGAGGGTTCCAGGAAGGAAGGACAAGAAACCCATGGAAACCCCTTGCACAGAAGCAATTGAGAACCAGGAGCAAAGAGCTGACAAGGCCAGTGGAAAGCTCAGGGGAGGAGTCCTCAGAGGAGGAAATATTCTCCAAGAGTTCATGGCTCAACTCTTCTCCTAGTAAGGAATCTATAAGGAGGAAAAGCAGCACTAAGGAGAGCCCTTTACAACGTTTGAAAGGCTTATTAGACAAAGAGGGTTTTTCCTGCCCTTCCCCCACAAGCTCACACACTGTTAAGGGTACCTGGGAGAAGCTCCTAAAGGCTGTGCAAGCTAGTGAGGCTTTCCAGGAAGATACCAGGGGAAACAGTGACCAAGAAGAGTCTAGTGTGGAGGATATGGATTTGGGAGACACTGTGGATTTAGACAATGTCTCAGACATGGAAATAAGCTGTGCAATCTGTGCTAAAGAAGTATAAAGGAACCAAATAGGGTTTGAAAGCAGAAAGAAACCCAGCTGGTCTTGATTACTGAATGCATCTGTGTTACCTCGTGATAAGTAAAAGAACTGAAGGAAGTGTTGTCTGGAAGAAACCCAGAAGTTCTTTTGCAAGGACATTTTAAAGCCCATTACCTTTTAGCTGTGCTTTTAAAAGTAGCTGTCCTGTTTAAAGCTGCTTGGGAAGAAGCTGTGCTGAATGTTTGTATTATAATTGGAAAAGAATTCTATTGCTGGTGAAAGTATCTAGGTGGGCCAGGAAGTCTTGCTACACCTACTGTGAAGTAACAGAGGGTTGTATAGCGCCTCCTGGAGACCAGGAAACAGAATACTGCTGAAAATAGAGTTTTACCAGAAAGCAAGTTTGAAAGCTGTATCAAGCCAAGGACTGTATAATAGGCTTGTGTGCTGTTATTTGGAGAAGTATCCTGAATTTTGTTTTGGTCAACTTCAATCAATTCATGTCAAAGAATTGAACCGGTTAGGAATCCTTGTTTCTAAAAATAAAGAAATATTTCCTGCGTCCTTTACACTTGGCTCTAATCCTTTCGGGGACACAACTACATGCTATCGGGCTAATTTCAACAAAGGACAATCGGCACCTCCCCTGTAGTCCTAGGCAACCGCCTGGCCACATGGGGGCGCGCCGACAGTGCCCATGAGGGAAGGGTTAGGACAGCCGTTATAGTTGGTGATTCGATCATTAGGCATGTAGATAGCTGGGTGGCTGGTGGATGTGAGGATCGCCTGGTAACATGCCTGCCTGGTGCGAAGGTAGCGGACCTCACGCGCCACCTAGATAAGGTCTTAGATAGTGCTGGGGAGGAGTCTGCTGTCTTGGTACGTCGGTACCAATGACATAGGAAAATGTGGTAGGGGGGTTCTGGAGGCTAAATTTAGGCTTTTAGGTAGGAAGTTGAAATCCAGAACTTCCAGGGTAGCGTTCTCCGAAATGCTTCCTGTTCCACGCGCAGGACCCAAAAGGCAGGCAGAGCTCCGGAGTCTCAATGCGTGGATGAGACAATGGTGCAGAGATGAGGGTTTTGGATTTGTTAGGAACTGGGGAACATTCTGGGGAAAGGAGGGGCTCTTCCGAAGGGATGGGCTTCACCTTATCCGGGATGGAACCAGGCTGTTGGCATTAACTTTTAAAAAGGAGAGAGAGCAGCTTTTAAACTAGATATAATAGGGGAAAGCTGACAGTCGCCCAAGAGCGGATGGTTCGGAAGAATGTATTTTTGAAGGATACTACCAAAAGCAGAGAGGTTCCACAAAAGAGTAAAGTAGCCCAAATGCCCTCAAGTATGGAGCAGACAGAGCTTAAAGATCCCAAATTACCCATGTCTAACAATAGCCAAATTAATATGAATAAAATACATTGTCTAAAATGCTTGTATGCAAATGCTAGAAGTCTAAAAAATAAGATGGGAGAGTTAGAATATATAGCACTAAATGAAAGGTTAGATATGATTGGAATATCAGAGACATGGTGGAAGGAGGACAACCAGTGGGACACTGTGATACCTGGGTACAAACTATATCGAAATGATAGAGCTGATCAAATTGGTGGAGGGGTTGCTCTCTATGTTAGAGAGGGGATTGAGTCAGAAAGGATTAAAGTTTTGCAGGAAGCAAAATATGCTGTAGAATCTATATGGATTGAAATTACATGTAAAAGGGGGAAGGCAATGGCAGTGGGGGTGCACTATCGAGCGCCTGGCCAGAATGACCAAATGGATGATGAAATGCTCAAAGAAATCAAGGAAGCTAACAAAGGTTACAGCGCAGTAATAATAATGGGTGATTTCAACTACCCCGGTATCGACTGGGTCAGTGTCACGTCAGGACATGCTAGGGAGATAAAGTTCCTAGATGAAATAAATGACTGCTTCTTGGAGCAGCTGGTTCATGAACCGACCAGAGGGGAAGCCATATTAGACCTAGTCCTTACTGGAACACCAGATCTAGTGCAAGAGATAAGGTTGTTGGGGCCATTTGGCAATAGTGATCATAGCATGATCGCCTTTGATTTGATTAGTGGAGGAGGGATAGTAAGGAAATCCACAGTACTACCTTTTAACTTTTGAAAGGGAGACTATGATAAAATGAGGAAAACAGTTAAGAAAAAACTAAAAGGAACAGTTGCAAAGGTTAAAGACGTACATCATGCTTGGCTGTTGTTGAAAAATACTATCTTGGAAGCCCAGACCAGCTGTATTCCACGCTTTAAGAAAAGTGGAAGGAAGTCCAAAAAACTGCCAGCATGGTTTAAAGGTGAGGTCAGAGAGGCTGTTGTTGCCAAAAAGCATCTTTCAGGAAATGGAAAAAAGAGCCAAACGACGAAACCTGGAAACAGCACAAGCACTGGCAAGTCAAATGCAAGGCATTGATAAGGCAGGCAAAGGGAGAATTTGAGAAGAAGCTTGCTGTGGAAGCAAAAACGCGAAGTAAAGACCTTTTCAAGTACATTCATAGCAAAAAACCTGTGAGAGAGTCAGTTGGTCCATTAGATGATAAAGGGGTTAAAGGAGCACTAAGAGGCGACAAAGCGATAGCGGAGAGACTGAATGAATTCTTTGCTTCAGTCTTTACTGATGAAGATGTAGGGATAGCACATACTTACCTGTAACAGGTGATCTCCGGAACAGCAGGAATTAGTCTTAACACGTGGGAGATGTCGCCGACGGAGCCCGCACGGGAATGCTCCCCAGCATCCAATCAGAAAGCCTTTGGGAGCATCCCCCGCACCTGCGCGGTGGCTTCCCGCCCTTCCTACTGCCTCTCCCCAGTTGAGTTTCATAGCTGAGCCAGAAGGAGAGGAGAGGAGAGGAAGGAATAGAGAAAATAGAGATACAACTCCTAGGGGAGGTGGGCGGGTTGTGAAGACTAATTCCTGCTGTTCCGGAGATCACCTGTTACAGGTAAGTAACTGTGCTATCTCCAGGAACAAGCAGGAATGAGTCTTCACACGTGGGGACTCCCTAGCTAAGGATGCCCGGGGAGATCCCATAAGCGCAGCCCAGGATGGGATGGCATTTGCCCAACCTGAATCCCTGGCATCCCCTGAGGGATGGAGGGCAGGAGTTGAATAGAGGAAGCTGTAGAGGAACAGCGAATCTAAAGACTACAGAGGAAAGTCTTTAGAGTGCAGAACAGGTACCATTAAGATACAGCAAAAAAAAACCCAGGCTACGGGAGAGTAGTCAGAGGGATGCATGAAGAGTATCATTAAGCATTTAATGAGTAAATGACCTAGTACCATATAGAGCTTACCGGCCATTAAGTTTTAAAGAATTAATGGTTTAGAACCCTGTATAGCTTACCCACTGGGTTGTCGGAAGTAGTCCTGTGATGAAGGCACTGTAGACGCAGTAGCGAGGTCATCAAGGAAACTTCACCACAGCGAGGAGGAAGTTCCAAATCCGGAAGGCCATGAGATCCAGGCGTCAGCTGGGTCAGGAGAAGGACGGCAGGTCTTCCAGGAGGCTTAATGCAAGCTGAGCACTCCCTTAGGAGTAGAGTCCATAACTCAGAGGACTAACAGTGGAAGACAGGCCGAACTAGAGAGCCTATCTCGTAGAAGAGTAGAGGTGTACCCCGGAGCAGAAGGAGTACACAGTCTGCCCTAGCGAGAGATAGGGAGACAAGGGTCCGGACCTAACTGAAAAAAGGAGCTGTTGATTTCACAGCAGTAGGGTACCACCAGTCCGTGGGCCAATCGAGGAATAGGCAGGCGGACTGGCCGGACCCCCGGGGGGGGGGTGAGTCCCGGCCATAGGGGGAAAAAGGCGGTAGAACACAGGTACTGTGGGCATCCCCCAATAGGCGCCTATCAAGCAGGTGATATTTAGTATATCTAAGCCGGTGGACATGGGGCGCCCCCTCCGGTACTAACGCAGGTACGCCGGGGGGCCTACCTCCATGAGCAGCACCCTGGTAAGGCGGATCTGCCATCAATCCCCAGAACGTCCACCTGGAGAGGTGGCCTCAAGATTCGTCAGAGGAGGGATCTTTTCCGGAGGGCAAGGGCAGATCAGCGAGCTAAGAGTGCAGTAGCGTGGGGGACGGAGGATAACATCAGTCCGGTAGAACGCCTCAGGGGTTGGAGGCCCTATATGTGTCCCCAGGACCTGCACGCAGAACTCGTCCCCCGCACAATCGGGGGACATGAGGGTATAGTCCCTGGTAAGTATTGGGGGACTATAGTGGCTGGAAGGGGAATTCCGGTACGGAAGCAATCAGCAAGGGAACACTGGCTGAGAGGGGTTCGGGGAAGTACCGAAGAGTAAGTAGGGTGACCGTGGGCCATAGCTATCACGGAGTAAGGTGGTCTCCCTTTCCCACGGAGGAGAATACCTGAACCCCTAGATAGGTCCCCGAACCATTTGTCAACAGAACGAGCCCCAGAGTAGAGCTCGATTTTAAACTTCTGGTAAGGAGGTTAAGTGCAGGCAGCCGCCCACCTGAGCCTAAAAATGCTTAGTATGAGAGTCCTGGTGCGGGCCCGGGGACATCAACCCGGGGTGAGAGGTCCCTTGCTTGGGCGCGCCTGGAGGGTGGGCGGAGGGCTGACATTTCCTCTTCCTAGGGAAGGGGGGTCTGGAGAGGCGTTTACCACCGCCGGGGGGGGGGAGCCGGGCCCTAGGCTGGCTGCTAACTCTGGGAAGGTTAGCGAAGCACTGTGCGACCTGACGTAAGGCTTCGCTATTGAAGAGGTGATCTCCGTCGCAGGGAGAATTACCCAGGTTGTGCTGTGCCCGTCTACACAACTCGGACGCCTGCAACCATGCTGTACGGCGTGCTCTAATGGCAACAGCAGAGGCTCTGCTGACCGACCGGAAGGAGTCCAGAGAAGCACGAGAAAGGAACCCAGAGATATTCCTGCAGTGATAAAGAAGCAGGGAATATTCAAAGGCCTTGGTTGCAGATACGAAGGGGGATAACCGAGATAACCTCTCGGTGACCTCCCGAAGCGACAGACTCATATAAAATATATATGAAATAATTCTGGCCGCCAGCATAGACGTTTGGAAGGCTTGACGTCCTAGAGTATCTAGCGTCTTCGAGGCGCGGCCTGGAGGGCGAGAAGCATGCTTCTCCTTGCTTCCGGCCTTCCTCAGCGCCGATTCCACCACAATGGACCGATGTGGAAGCTGGTGCTGCCGAAACCCCGGGGACGGAGGCACCCGGTACAGAGCCTGCATCGCAGTCGACAGCGCTGGAACCCTCAAAGGCGACCGCCAGGCCCCCAGCAGGAGATCCTGCAGGGAGGGATGCAGAGGAAGCATCACGGCTGCCTGTTCCGCAGGGCCTGGGCTCGGGTCCAGGATAGGGATGGCCAGCAAGTCCGCCATGTCAAGGAGGAAATCCTGAAAAAGCGGCTCTGCCGGAGCAGTTATGGAGGGAGAGGCCACCAGGGCACTAAGAGGCCGCTCGGGCCGATGCCCACTGGGCAGAGGAGGGGACCAACCGACCCGGATCAGGGCAGTCAACATGGCGTCGTCGGCTCCTGGAATTGATTCCAAGCTAGGCATCGAAGGGGTCGATGGCGCCGCAGGAATCGGCCTCGGCCCCGAACCTGGGGGCGGCGCTTCCCCCGTGACTGGAGCGAATCCGCGGCCGCCGGAGGGCAGAGGCCAGCGGTCTCTGCTCTGCGTTGCGGGAGGGGACAGGGGCCGATCCCGAGACGTGCCGTGGCCAGGCTTTCAAGGCTGGACAATGACTCCAGGCTGGGCATCGAACCGAGCGAGGAGATCGACTCCCTCTTGGAGGTCTATGGCGGGAGCGACTACTCTGGTGGTGGAGATCCCGGAGCGCGGATCGGAACCGCGCCGACCGGTGCCACGAGCATCAAGGGCCCCCGAGGACGGTGCTCGGTGGAGAGGGGGTCATCTGACGCCGGCGCCGATCGGCGGGCGCTGCCCGATGCTGGGCCCCCTCTCGAACCCGTCCTACCCGGAGGGAAAGCCTGCCGGGGCATACGGCCCGTCCCCGAGTAGACCCAGGTCACCCGATGACGAGTCCCTGCGGGGGGGGGGGAAGTGCAAAGCCCCTGCGGTGGGATCGAGGCGATCGAAGACCCCGAGGCCCATTTTCTAGGAAAGGGCGGGGCCCTCGACGGCCGCGTCGATGCCTGGGGGTCGCCCGTGTGCTGGTCGACACACCCCAAGGTCCCCGGGGAAGGTTGATGGCAGTCCCTTGAGCTCGACGCCCCTGCCGTCGCCGGCAGAGTGGCGC
Source organism: Ichthyophis bannanicus (assembly GCA_033557465.1). Lineage (NCBI taxonomy): Eukaryota > Metazoa > Chordata > Amphibia > Gymnophiona > Ichthyophiidae > Ichthyophis > Ichthyophis bannanicus. The sequence goes on from CM066049.1 coordinate 128,728,171, forward strand.
CGCTCAAAACCGGTACCACCCTTGCGCAGGGCTGGAGTACCGGCGACCCAGCTCAGGTCGAAGCGAGCGGCTCCGAGGGGAGTGAGGCCAGGAGATCATCCCCGGCGAGGGGTGGAACCATCGACGCCAGTGCGCTCGAAGTGGGTACCGCCTCCGCGCATGGCCGGAACGCAGGGCCAGACTGTGTCAAGCCGATCGGCCCCAGAGGTGCCGAGGGCAGCGGCTGGCGATCCCCGGTGGGGAGTGGGTTACTTGACGCCCACGGGTCAGCACCACCCGAAGTAGATACTACCCCCGTAGGGACGCCATACCGGCGCGAGTCGGTCGGCCCCAGAGGCACCGAGGACCGCAGCCGCCAATCCCCGGTGAGGAGCGGAACGCTCAACACCGACGCCGAGGGTTCGGTACCGCTCGTAGCGGGTACCACCCCCGCGCATGGCAGTGATGGAGGAACGCCAGGCTGGACCGAGTCGATCGTCCCCGGAGGCGCCGAGGACAGCAGCCGACGATCCTCGGTGAGGAGCGGAACGCTTGACACTGACGCCGATGCCGGGGTCTCAGTACCGCCCGGAGCGGATACCACACCCGAGCATGGCTGGGATGTAGGGAGGTCAGACCCGGTCGAGTCAATCGGCCCCGAAGGCGCCAAGGACACCAGCTGACGATCCCTGGCGAAGAGTGGAACACTCAACGCCGACGCCGGGGAATCGGCACCGCTCGAAGCGGGTACCTCCCTCGGGCATGGCTCGGGAATGTTCTGTGAGGAGCGAACCTCAGGAACATCCCGAAACCCCATAAATGCTTTGGAGCCCGAGGACTCCCGCCGGGGTATATTAGCCAAGGGGGACTTGAGGGGTCGGCTGGAGCTGTCGCCATGCCGCGCATGAGACTCACCCCTCAAGACTCGGCTAGTCTTAACAGACTGTTGTGTGGATACCTGATCCTGGAGAGAACAACCCGACGACCGTGCGTTGGGCACGAAGACGTCGTTGAGGGATATCCGAAAAAGGGAGGGTCTTCTCCCGACACTGTAGCCCGGGGGATCCGGGAAAGAAGGGTCAGGCCCCAAACAGGAGAGGCACCAGGCATTGGAGTCCAATTGGAAAATTAGGTCCTCGCAGTGAGGGCACTGCTGGGGAGAAGAAGGCTCCATGCTGTAAGCCCGGTAGGCCTCGGCGCCCAGAGGGGAGGGTCCCTCCAGGCAACCAAAAATAAATGAAATTTAAATGAAAAGAAAGAAAGAAAGGGGCACGGAGGTGCCACCGTCGGTGGGAAAAAGCCGCGACTACAGAAACAAGAACAAAGGAAAAAATTTCTGCGGTGGCAGGAGGGATGTCCTGCCTGCTCCGCGGAAAACGAAAAACTGGGGAGAGGCAGTAGGAAGGGCGGGAAGCCACCGCGCAGGCGCGGGGGATGCTCCCAAAGGCTTTCTGATTGGATGCTGGGGAGCATTCCCGTGCGGGCTCCATCGGCGACGTCTCCCACGTGTGAAGACTCATTCCTGCTTGTTCCTGGAGATGTTACCCATGACTGAAGTGGTATTTAAAGGTGCGGAAGAATTGAAGGAAATATCGATACATCGGGAAGATGTATTACAACTATTAGATAAACTGGAGTAGCAAATCACCTGGGCCGTATTGTATACATCCAAGGGTATTGAAAGAACTGAAATATGAGATTGCAGACCTGCTATTAGTAATCTGTGAACTATCATTAAAATCATCTCTAATACCTGAAGATTGGAGGATCGCTAATGTAACACCAATTTTTATATAGGGTTCCAGGGGTGATCCGGGAAACTACAGACCGGTGAGCCTGATGTCAGTACCGGGAAAAATGGCAGAAACCATCATAAAGAATAAAATTACTCAGCGTGTAGATAGTCATGACCTAATGGGAGACAGCCAACATGGCTTTAGACAAGGAAGATCTTGTCTTACTAATCTGTTATGTTTTTTTGAAGGAGTGAATAATCAGGTGGATAAAGGTGAGTCGGTTGATAATGTGTATCTGGACTTTCAGAAAGCCTTTGACAAGGTCCCTCATCAGAGACTTTTGGCAAAACTAAAGAGTCATGGTATAGGAGGCAGTGTACTATTGTGGATCAGGAACTGTTTAAAAGATAGAAAGCAGAGGGTAGGGCTAAATGGCCAATTTTCCCAATGGAGAAAGGTGAATAGTGGTGTACCCCAGGGATCTGTGCTGGATCCGCTGCTTTTTGACATATTCATAAATGACCTGGAAAGTGGAATAACGAGTGAGGTTATCAAATTTGCAGATGACAAAACTATTTAAAGTTGTTAAAACCCAAGAGGATTGTGGAAAATTGCAAGAGGATCTTGATAAATTGGAAGACTGGGCATCAAAATGGCAGATGAAATTTAATGTGGACAAGTGCAAGGTTATGCACCTAGGGAAGAACAACCCAAACTATGGTTACACGCTGCAAGGTTCCACATTAGGAACCACCACCCAGGAAAAAGATTTAGGCGTCATTGTGGATAACCTGTTAAAACCCTTGGCCCAGTGTGCAGCGGCAGCCAAGAGAGCAAATAGAATGCTAGGTATGATAAGAAAAGGAAAGGAATGGAAAATAAAACAAAAGATATTATAATGCCTCTGTATCGTTCCATGGTGAGATCGCACCTTGAATTTTGTGTGCAATTCTGGTCGCCGTATCTTAAAAAGGATATAGCGATTTTAGAAAAGGTTCAGAGAAGAGCCACCAAAATGGTAAAGGGGATGGAGGGATACTCCTATGAAGAAAGGCTAAAAAGGTTAGGGCTCTTTAACCTGGAAAAGAGACGGCTGAGGGGAGATATGATAGAAGTCTATAAATTAATGAACGGAGTGGAACGGATAAACGTAGATCAATTGTTTACCTTATCAGAATATAGAAAGACTAGGGGACATGCAATGAAGCTACAGGGTAAACTATTTAAGACTAATAAAAGAAAATATTTTTTCACTCAACGTGTAATCAAACTCTGGAATTTGTTACCGGAGGATGTAGTAAAGGCTGTTAGTGTAGCTGGGTTTAAAAAAGGTTTGGACAAGTTCCTGGAGGAAAGGTCCATTAACCATTTTTAAGAAGGGACCCAGGATATCAATGCTTGAACTAATACAAGCATTGTGAAACCTGTGTCCCTTGGGGAAACTGCTAGGTACGTATGACCTAGATTGGCCACTGTTGGAAACAGAATACTGGGCTTGATGGACCTTGGTCTGACGCAGTATGGCATATCTTATGTTCTTATGTCTGTCTCCTGTTTATATTGCTTTTTATGTACCTGTGTAAGGGATAAAAGATATTTTATCTGAATAAGTTGAAATTGCCTCCCAGGTATGCTTTTAAACTAGCAGAACAAGTAAAGGTATTTGAATTTGTAGCATCTAATCTATAGCATTCCCTTATCTTAGACTTGCATAGCAAATAATTGTATTTAACAATCACAACAAAATTTCAGCATAGTGCTGGAAGATAAAACCTCTGGCACTCAATGACCTACTGGGGAAAAGTGACTTTCAGATGGAAGGACGACACTCATTTGGAATGTCCAGAATACACTTTTTAAATGTATCTCTGGCAGATACCAAAAGGGATTTTGGAAAGTTGATCAAATACAGATTAGAAAAGGGAGCATTGTTCTTCAAACCCTTGACCTTAGACAAATGAGATAATCCTTATGAAAAGCTTTGTTCCTTATTGGTCCTCCACCACTGGGTAGTGCACCTCCTCCTGCAGCATGGAGACTGGGCATGTCAGAATCGTGACATCACTGGATGTAGCCTGCTGCTCTCTCCCATCAGCCCCAGTGTGTCCAGTCTCCATGCAGCAGGAAGATGTAGTGAGCCTAGGTGCTGGGCTTTCTAGAGGTTCAGATAAGGAGCAGTTTTTAGTGTAGTTAGGAAATAACATTAAACCCTTAATCTATCATTTGTTTTCTTTATTTGGGTTCAGTTAAAAAAAATGAATGTGTAGGGAGTAGAGCCTGTGGCGAATGGGGTTCTTCCTTCTCTTATCATCTTTGGACCACATGTTGGAGCTCCTCTCCCCTCCTGGTTGGTACGGAGGGGAGTTGTGCAGCGACGAGAAAGACCGGCCTGGGAGATCCGCGGTTGCTGAACAGCTTGTGGCAGCACAGCAGGAGCGGGTAAGTCCTCTCCACATAAGCTGCTCACATTTCACTGGGAGCAGAGCGACGGGCCAGCTAATTGCCTTGGGGGCATTGTTAGACCCGGCGATGGTGAGTGGCGGCAGCGCGCTATTCAGCAGAGATCCTTCAGGGATCAGGCGCGGAGGTCGACAGCGGCAAGCAGGCCCTGCTGGTTTCGCGGACCGTGCTTTCCCACCTTTTTTTGAGCCGCAAGGCCGTGGCAGTTTTTTGGTGCGTCACTCAGGCGCTGAATTTAATAGTTTAAAATAACATTAAATTTCTACCTCATTTCTTTGATTTGGCTTGATTTAATTTAGGGCTCTTGGTTTGTTCCCTTGGCACCGGTTCCCATACAGCTGGACGTAGTGAGCCTCAGTGCTGGGCTCACTGAGAGGTGGATTAGGAGCCTTAGTTTAGAATCTTTTGTGTTGGGGTTTTTGATTTCTTCATGTAGTTTTATGGTCATTTTGGTTTCATGTGAAAGACGCTGTAGTAAAATAAAAAAAAAAAAAAAGTGGCTATACAGGGGCAGCAATAAAGATCCACTTCCCTAGCGTAGGTGCGAATATTTTTGAGGACTGGTGCTCCAGCGACAGGCCTGTTCCTCCTCGGTTTCCAGGCCTATAGTGGTGAGTTAAGGCAGGACGTCTTTGATAAGGGTCTGGCAGCCAGTTCCTTAAGAGGCCAGTTGGCAGCTCTTTCTTGCTATAGAGGTAAGGTTCAAGGGGGGTCCGTGGGCCCTCTCTTCTACGTGATCCCACTTTTAACAGCGGCATCTCTGTTTCGGCCTTATCACAGTTTGGTGGTCCCTCCGTGGGATCTCAACATAGTTCCTGGAGCATTGACAAGGAAACCCTCTGAGCTCTTGCACTAAGCTTTGATTAAGGATTTGACCTTAAAAGACAGGGTTTTTAGTGTCCCTTTGTTTGGCACGCCAAGTTTCGGTGTTGCAGGCATTGTCCTGTTGGAGCCATGGCAGTTTTTTGGTGCGTCACTCACTGAGAAAAAAAAAGGGGGCGGTGTTGAGGCCAGTTCCGTCCTTTTTGACCAAGGTGGTTTCTTGTGAATCCATCAGTCTCGTGGCCAGTATTGAGAGTTTCGGAAGAGTACACCTCGGACCGTGGTCAGCATTGTTTGAAATAGAGGTCTGCGGCAATTCTTGTGAGTCTCGGAGATCTTCTTTTTTCTGAAGTCTGATCGTCTATTCATTGTCTTTTGGAGGTACGCCTAAAGGAGAGGCAGCCGCCAAGGTTTTGTTTTTCCGTTGGGTCCGAGAAGTAATAGTGTCAGCGTATATCTTGCAAGGTCATCAGGTACCCGTGGGACTACAAGTTCACTCTACTAGGGCGCAAGCGACATCCTCGGAGCATTGGCTGTTTCCACCAGTTGAGGTTTACAGAACGGCCTTTCGGTTGTTGCTCCATGCTCGCAGTAAGCACTATCACCTGGATGTTCAGAAGACGAACAAGGCCTGATTTGGGTTAGCGGTTTCCGTTCCGGGTGCACAAGTCCCTCCCAAGGATTACTGCTCTGCTACATCCCAGTGGTGGAGGACCAATAAGGAAAGAAGTTACACTTACATGGTAATTGTTGTTCCTTGAGGAACTCCAGTTCAGTCCTCATTCCCGCCCAAGGATGGCTTTCTCGCAAGGCAGTTCGGTTTGGGAGGAATGTCAGGTACATTGGGGGTAAGAATCTTGAATAGTCTCGGATTCCCAGGGGTTCTTCTTCTCTAGTCTCTTTCTTAGGTGGCTCAGGAAGGAAGAGGCAGTTAAGGGAAATAGTTCCTTCTTGATAGTTCCTTAGTAATAGAGGGAAAATTACTGTATGGTAGAAGCGGAAATTGAACATTGACTTTAATGCGTTAACTATTTATTTATTTGTTGCTTCTCTGAGTCTGCTTTGTCAATAGTACACTGGGGCTGATGGGAGAGAGCAGCAGGCTACATCCAGTGATGTCACAATTCTGACATGCCCAGTCTCCATGCTGCAGGAGGAGGTGCACTACCTAGTGGTGGAGGACTGAACTGGAGTTCAAGGAACAACAATTACCAAGTAAGTGTAATTTCTCTTTACAGCTCAATATGTTGAGCTTGACTATCTAATCCAGACATTAAAGATTATAGTGAAAATCTCCTCCATATTTCTCTTACTTGAGGAAACATTTTCCTGTAGCTAGAGCTACAGCATGCATCCGGAGTACCAGGTTTTCACTCATTTTGGATATGGCATTCCAAATGGACTCCAAGGTGAACATGTTTCACCTCTCTTCCCTCATTTTCTCTGGAGTGAACTTAGAATACTTTTGTGATAACTGAAAGCTTTGTAGCATTCTGCCAAGCCTCCTCAGCCTATAACAGAGCGATAATGCTGGTTGACACTCCTCTGGTCTCTTCTGAGCAAGCCTGGCCAAGTTGCTGACCCTCCTGCAGCTGACCGGACATTTTCCCTCCAGTAGGCACTGCTCACTCACTCATTGGCAGGAGCACACTGCAGGCTACCTATGGAAGTTAAATTTGGCTATTTCTGAGGCTGCCAGCCACCTTAAGGTTAAACAGTAGTATCAAAGCCCAAGTAGGATGCAGTTATTTGACTATGGCATCAGATCAGCTGGGCCCTAAGGAAACTGTCTAAAGCTCCAAACATACTACAAAAGTAGCTATCAGATCAGAGGTCACTGCAAGAGGTAAAATAGGCGGTCTGGAAGGGTAGGGAAGGCTTCTTACCCACTTTACCATGACAGGAGCAGCATCTCTGAGCTGAATTTCATTCACCATCTTGTGTCCGCAGAAGATATTTGAATTTTATTGAATGATCAGTTGATTGACTGTGGTAGTGTTAATTGTTGATTAAGTGAAATTGCTTACCATACCTATAACAAGGGTTCACCGTAGACAGCAGGATAGTACATCCACACTCTGTGGTGACATCCTCCGATGAAGCCAGTGAGTGCAGAGCCCTCCTCCAGTTAAAAGGAAGACTTTGTTCAGTCCAAAAATAAAGATCCACTATAAGTCTCAAATATTTACTTAATTTATTTTATATAGCATGTTCATGACAAAGTCTGGGAAAATGGTTTACCAAATACATAGAAATAAATATACACAAAAAAAGAAAGACATGGAATAGAAGAGATGAAGACCAAGGGGTTCTGTTAGTGAAGTTAACATAGGTTAAATACTATTGCACCCATAGAAATAAAAGGGCTATGGGCACTTAACTACATTCCACAAAATAACCTATTCATCAGGAAGGAACAACTTTTTGTTCTTAGTTTACATTAAATCTTATGAAAGCTCAGTCTGGGGACCCTCCTTCAGGAAGTTACAGAAAGCAGTAGCAATGCAGTGATTACATTAGATGGCCTCTATATACTTCATTGCTATTAGGATTTTGGAATAGATGTAGAACAGAAGGAGTATTAACATATCAGATATCTACTGTTTTTTTGTTAAAGCACCATATTGTGGTTAGTCCCTTCTTCACATAAGGCATTGTGGATTAGGCCCATGGACGTTGGCAAACAAACAGTTACTTGGATATTTCAACCCTCAAGCATCAGAAACTAACGTCAGTGGTAAGAGATGTTAGTCATTTATTTACTGAAAAAAGTAATGGCTACATTCTGTTAAGTTTAATTAGAAGGCTTATTTAGAACTATTTGTGCTGCTTCACCACTGTCACTTGTTCCTAAGCATTATTAAGACAAATACGTTTGTTTATTTGGAATACACTACTTGCATACATAAGCACCTTTCCATAAGTAGAACACTCGATGGCACGAAGAATCAAAATGTAGGATTATAACGCAAGATAAGGGCCAGGCCTAACTTTGGAAAAAAGTCCCATCACATCAACTAGATAATTTCTTTCTCTTTGAAAACAATCCTAAAAGTAAGTCGGTTATTTGGCCACCAAGCTTGCTGGAAGCTATCCCATAGTATCAATAATGTAAGTAATAAATATATATTTTAAGTGCCTTCAAGTCAATGCTGACTCCTGGCAACCCAGTTGCCTCTGGGTTTTCTTGGCAAGGTATGACCGGAAGGAAGTAGATTGCCAGGCATTTTCTTCCAAGGCAATAGAAGGTAAAGTGACTTGCCCAAGGCCACAGAGTGTCAGTGGGACTCGAACCCAGACCTCTTGGGTTGAATACGGATAAGAATTGCAAATACCCACGCTAGATATTAGAATGCAACCTCAACGCTAAAGACCCTGGTGCTGCAACCTTCTCCGCAACGCTCATTACTATAAGGTGAGCAGACGCTCTAGATCTCTCACTTCTCTATGGCGGAAGAGCGCAGCTGACGAACGAACACCAGGAAAGGTATTTGCGAAATCCCGCGAGAGTTCTGCCCGGCTCGAAGCAGAATCTCGCGAGATCAGAAGACGGTTCGGGCAATTGAAGGAAGGCGATCCGATGTGAATTCTCGCGAGAGTCGCGGCCTCTCTCCCCTCCAGAGCCTGGGCGAGCGGATCGTGCTGCGGAGCCACCGCCGCCGGAGATTTGGCGAGGAGGCTTGTGTATTCCGGGAAGGTGGGTTGGGAGGGGACGCCGCCCCCCCTCACAGAAGCCAGCAGCAAGGTGTGGAAGCGTTGGGCTCGTAGTATCCGCGGTTGAGACGGCGCCATGGCCTCGTTTTGGCTCCGGAGCCCCGGTGCTGTGTTACTCATCATGGTTGGCCGCGGCGAGTTTGTTTGTCGGTGGAGGGGAGGGAAGGGAAGTGAAGGGGCGGGTTGTGTACCCCGGAAGTCGGGAGGGACAGTCCCCTTTTGGAACTGGGGTTACAGGAGCGTTATCCTGAGGGGAACCTCGATCTCGACTTCTGCGTCACAATTTGAGTTTGGTCGCTCACCCCCAAAGCAACACGAACCGGTTCTCAGTCCTTTCCCGCGAGGGCCTTGTTTTTATTTCTCCTTTCCTATTGGCCCATATGCCATCTTGTTAACCTACTGATAAGTTTCAGCGGTAAATGCTAATAACTTTAGGAGTAGTGTTTAGGCAACGTAGGGCCATCCCTAGCTCTTCAATGTGTGCCCAAACTTGAACTGTCGAGAGGATTCGTCCTAATGGTTAGGGCAATCTTGTTTCTGCCACTAATGCAACTTGTGATCTTGATCTCGGCACGGTCTCTTTTAGATTGTAAGCCCTTCAGGGAATGGCCCTATTGTACCTGGATATTTTATTTCTGAACGTAAGTAGCATTTAGAACAAATCATGCAATGCAACATATTTAATAATTTTAGTACTGAAGGGTGAGTTCATCTTATTTTAATTTAGCTTATTTATAATCTTTCTTGACTGCTTTTTACAAAATTCTATAAAGCTTATTGATGTAAATATGAGCATTATTGCAGTGTATTTGATTACTAGATTTCTGCTGCTATAATACCTAACATAGGGACATGTTTATTCGACCTTTGTGTGGAGGAGTGGCCTAGTGGTTGGGGCAAGGTACTTCAGGCCGGAAGGTCGGGGGTTCAAATCCCAGAGGACAGCAACCTTGGGCCCGAAGGACTGGGGTTTCTAGTCCCACAGGTGCTCCTTGTGGTCTTGGGCAAGCCACTTAACCCTCCATAGCCCATGTTCCCTGTAAAATAGTTATCTCCAAGTTATAATGCCCTGTTCAATGTAATTTCAGTTTGTTCAATGTAAACCGCACTGATGCAGAATAGCGCGGTATATAAGAGAATTAAAATAAATAAATAAATAAATAATTATCTGCTGTAGCTCTCATGTTATTTCTGTGAACATGGTGGCAGATAAGTATATGCTAATAGTAAGCATAGCCCATAAAGTTTAATGTGTCCTGCTGTTCACACTAATTCTTGCATTCTTCATCACATTTGGTTGATCTATCTATTTATTTATAAGGGAGGCATGGCCTAGTGGTTAGGACATGGTACCTCATGCTGGAGGGCCAGGGGTTCAGGTCCCACCTGGGGACAGCAATCTCAGGCCGGAGGGACTAGGGTTGCTAGTCCTATAGGCACTCCTTGTGGCCTTGGGCAAGCCACTTAACTCTCTGTTGCCTCAGGTACACACAGATTGAGCCCTTCGGGGACAAGGGAATGCATCCAGTACCTGTTTGTTAGTGTAAACTGCTTTGATTAAAGGATAAGGCAGTATAGAAAACTGGTTAAATAAAATAAATAAATTTTGTAAGATTTGTTTTTTTACCCTAGTGATATAAAAATCAAAGTGGTTTCATATAATCCATGTAATAGGAGAGCTAGAGAAATCAGTAATAGTAAGACATTGACAAATACGAGAGATGCAAGGGATGGTGGTGATGTGGGACAACAATATCAGCAAGGACCAGTATTGAAACAAAAACTGAACTCATTAGGGAGCACATAGGAAGCGGTTATGAGGAGCTAAGTGTCAGGGCATTACTGGAAAGCACTTTCAAAGCAACAGGTTTTTAATCCAGTCTTGAATCTTTTATTTATTTTATTTATTTATTTAACATTTCTTATATACCACCTTCCTTAGCAGAACTCCAGTCCAGTCCCTTTACTCTCGGGTTGCGCAACCCTTCCAGCAGCTTGGAGGCTGAGCCCATCATCGTTTTGATGATGGTGTGGTATAAATACCACTGGCACCACCCCTAGGCACCAGTATTCTCAGCCTCCAAGCAGCTGGAGGGTTCCCGTAAGCCAGGAGCTTACTGGAGTTTAGTTTAGTTATGTATACCCCTTTTTTCTTTGCTTTTCTTTAATTTCTTTATTTTCCTTTTTACTCTAGTTGGGGAGTTTGTCTTACTCCCGGGCGTTTAAGACTGCTGGTGTCTGAAGACTTTCAATCTCGCTCTCTTCCCCCTCCCCTCCGGTCCTCTTCCCGGAGCCCTTGGCAAGGAGGGGGTTTACCTCGGCAGCGGGGAGATTTGTGAGGTTCTCCTCCCGCGTGCACAGTCATCCGGCTCCTCTACGGCCTTCCCTCCGTTTTCCTCCGTCTCACGCTGAAGCCCCGATGGTGCGCTGAGCGCTAGAGACAGCTCCGTTCCACTGCCTTAAGCTCTCCAGCCTCGCGCTTTCAGTTGCTGCTTCTGAAGAGCGCTAGAGGCGGCGTCGGGGGAGCGTTCTATTTTCCTCAGCGTGGGGAATCCGGGGTCTGGCGGCGAGGACCTTTCCGCCAGCCGCAGGCCCTGCTTCCACGTGGCTGCGGCGCCCCTCCCCAGCGCTCAAGGCTAATGAGCGAGGAACCCCTCATGTCTCTATCACCGGCCACTCCAGAGGAGGAGGAATCGGACAGGGAAGTGGGGCAGGAAGAGGAAGAGCTTGAGGAGGGAGAGATCCCAGAGGAAGAACAATCCCGAATAGTTAGGGTATTTCGACGAGAGGAGCTTCCAGCTTTAATAAATGAATCACTGAAGGTGCTCAATATGGCCTCGGACATTCCTGCAGAGGAGGAAGCGTTAGAGGATCCTTTGATCCAAGCTGTCAGGAAATCTCAGAAAGTGTTCCCGGTCCACAGGGTGGTATGCCAGATGATCCAGGAAGAGTGGAACCAACCTGAGTCGAATTTACGGGGAGTCCGGGCCATGGCCCGTTTGTACCCTCTACCGGAGCCTGACAAGGACCTGCTGAAGTCTCCAAGGGTAGACGCGGCGGTGTCAGCGGTGACAAAGAAGACGACCATCCCGGTCGAGGGCAGTGCAGCTCTTAGAGACAGTCAGGATAGAAAGCTGGACACACTACTAAAGCAAGCCTTTGATGTTAGTGCCCTCGCCCTGCAGGCCTCAGTTTCAGGAGCGAGGGTAGCAAGAGCCTGTTTGAGATGGGCTCAACAGCTTCAGCTAGCCGACGGTGCGGCTGCCGATGCGCAGGCTAGTGCTGCTCGGTTAGAGTCTGGTTCCGCCTTTCTAGCAGATAGCCAGTACGACCTTATTAGGAGTCTAGCAAAGAACATGGCCTCGGTGGTAGCAGCCAGGAGATATTTGTGGCTGCGCAATTGGGCGGCGGACCCCTCCTCGAAAGCTCGCCTGAGCCGCCTCCCTTTCAAGGGGAAGCTGCTATTTGGTGAAGACCTGGATAAGTTGGTTAAAGACCTGGGCGAGTCTAAGGGAGGTAGGCTCCCGGAAGATAGGCCTAAACAAGGCCGCCCGTTGGTTCCGACTCGCAGTCAGCCTAGGGATTTTCGTAGGTTCAGGTCGGCCAGACCGAACTTTTTTCCTAGGGGTCGCCCCCCTCCTAGAGGGCAAGGCTTCCGAGGGTTTCGAGGGGCCGGAAGAGGTTTTGGCGCCCCCTCCTCCTCCTCAGGCCCTAGGAAACCACAATGAAACATTGGGGGCCCAGGGGAAAGGCTGCCTGGTGGGGGGTCGGTTAAGGCAGTTCCTTCCAGCCTGGGCCCGAGTCACATCGGATCGTTGGGTTCTGGAAGTGATCCGAGAGGGTTACGCGCTCGAATTCACAAGGCAAGTCCCCCCAGCCTTTATTCAGTTTCCCTGCGGCTCTCCAGAAAAGAGGGCAGCAATAGAGGACACTCTTTCAAGGCTGATCGCACTGGGAGCGGTGGTGCCCGTTCCAAGAGACCAATACGGTTTCGGTCGATACTCAATCTATTTTGTGGTACCAAAGAAAGAAGGATCCTTTCGTCCAATCTTAGACCTAAAGCAAGTCAATCGCTGCCTCTCGGTCCCTCATTTTCGAATGGAAACCCTGAGATCAGTCATTGCAGCGGTAAGGCAAGGAGAGTTCCTGACATCCTTAGATTTGACGGAAGCATACTTACATATTCCGGTCCGAAGTTCTCATCAGCAGTTTCTGAGATTTGCAGTACCGAGGGGTCATTTTCAGTTCCAGGCCCTTCCCTTTGGCCTAGCAACAGCCCCCAGGACATTCACCAAGGTGATGGTAGTGGTGGCCGCGGCTCTTCGCAAGGAGGGAATTTTGGTACATCCCTACCTAGACGATTGGCTGATTCGGGCAAAATCGGAATCGGAGAGTCGTGCAGCTACAGCCAGAGTGGTGGAATTCCTGGAGGAGTTGGGTTGGGTCATCAACCGAGCAAAGAGCAGATTAATTCCCTCGCAGGAGATCGATTACCTTGGAGCGAGATTCGACACCAGGAGAGGAAGAGTTTTTCTGTCAAATCAGAGGTTACGAGACCTGACAAACCTGGTCTCTCTATTCATATCAAGGCGGATCCCCATCGCCTGGCATTACCTACAGCTATTGGGCACCATGGCGGCGGCGATAGAGGTAGTACCGTGGGCCAAGACGCATATGCGACCCCTTCAACGCACCTTGCGTTGGTCCTCTCAGCATCATCCCTTATCCATGCAACTGCCCTGTCCTCTTCGGGTCAGGAGGGCTCTCCTCTGGTGGAAGTGCCCAAGGAACCTGGGATGCGGGATGTCTCTCGAACCTCCTCAATGGATTCAGCTGACGACGGATGCAAGTCTAGCAGGCTGGGGGGCCCATTGTGAGGGCCAGTTCGCACAGGGAAGCTGGACCCCGAGGGAGTCATGGTGGTCCATCAACAGACTAGAGCTGAGGGCAGTGGCATTGGCACTCAGAACTCTCGAGCTCTTGGTTTGACAAAGGGCAGTCCGCGTTCTTTCGGACAACGTCACCACGTTGGCCTACATCAACCGCCAAGGGGGAACAAGCAGCCCCTCGCTGGAAAGGGAAGCGGACAACCTCTTACAGTGGGCCGAAGCCCATCTCTTGGACCTGTCAGCGCAGCACGTGGCCGGGACAGAGAATGTGACGGCCCACGGCCCGATTACCTCAGCAGGTACAAGATAGACCACGGAGAGTGGGAGCTGGCACAGGACGTGTTCGACCAAGTGGTAGCCCTGTGGGGGGTGCCGATCATGGACCTTATGGCACGCTACGAATCATCCAAAGCAAGCCGATTTTTTTTCAGTCAAAGAAAGGAAAGGATGTCAGAAGGCTTGGATGCCCTGGTCCAGAAGTGGCCGTCGGAAGGTCTCCTGTATGTATTCCCGCCTTGGGCCCTCATAGGGAGGGTTCTAAGACGAATAGAGGCCCACCAGGGTCTTGTAATTCTCATAGCTCCGGATTGGCCTCGTCGTCCATGGTATGCAGACCTGGTGAGACTAATGGCGCATCGCCCTTGGCAGGGTCCAGTTCACATGCCCCACGTGCATCGATTCTCGCTTACGGCCTGGCTATTGAGAGGGCGCAGCTCGTGAAGCGAGGCTACTCGAGTTCGGTAATTTCAACCCTGCTGAACGCACGGAAACGTTCGACCTGCCTCTCCTATATCAGAGTGTGGCGCATATTTGAGGCATGGTGCGTGGAACATCAGAAGAAACCCTTGGAAGCCTCGGTCCCGGAGGTGTTAGAATTTCTGCAAGCAGGCTTCGAGAAAGGGTTTAGCTCACAGCTCGTTGCGAGTTCAGCTAGCAGCCATTTCTTGCTATAGGGGAAAGGTCCGAGGCAAGTCTCTAGGGGAACTTCCTGAGGGCGGTCAAACGCTTAAGGCCCCAGCAAAGATCAGTTATCCCCCCTCGGGACCTAAACCTGGTATTGGATTCCTTAACCAGGGAGCCCTTAGAACCAGCAAGGAGCTCCTCCCTAAAGGACTTGACCCTGAAGACAGTATTTTTGGTAGCTATCTGTTCGGCTAGACGTGTCTCGGAGCTTCAAGCTCTATCCTCACGACCTCCCTTTCTGTCGTTCTTCAAGGATAAGGTAGTCTTGCTGACGGTCCCTTCATTCCTGCCCAAGGTCTCCTCTCCTTTTCATATGAACCAAACAGTTTCGCTCCCGTCCTTCGCGGGAGAAGCACAAGAAGGGGAGAGTGCCAAACTGTGCCTCCTGGATTTACATAGAGTGCTGAGACGCTACCTTTCGCGCACAGCGTCGTTCTGTAAGTCCGAGCGGCTATTCGTTCAATTTGGAGGGCCGCACAAGGGGGAAGCAGTGGCCAAAGCTTCCATTTCTAGGTGGATCAAGGAGACTATTGCCTCCGCCTACATACTCAAAGGGAGGCAGGTCCCAGTAGGCCTTCGCGCACATTCAACCCAGTCGCAGTTGGCCTCCTGGGCAGAGCGTAGCTTGGTCCCACCGCAGGACATTTGTAAAGCGGCTACCTGGTCCTCGCTACATACCTTTGCCAAGCACTACAGACTCGATGTCCAGAGAAAAGAGGATTCCAGGTTTGCGGATGCAGTGCTTCGGTCTGGGATGGCGAACCCCGCCCAGGGTTGAACTGCTCTGTTACATCCCGAGAGTAAAGGGACTGGACTGGAGTTCTGCTAAGGAAAGAGTAATTAGTCTTTACCTGCTAATTAGTGTTCCTGAAGGAACTCCAGTCCAGTCCCTGATCCCGCCCAGGTTCGGTTTCTAGTGCTCAGAATGGAATAACGGACCGAAGTCAGTGAGCGGAGCGGAAGCGGGGAATCCCGTTCTGAGGAGCCCCTGCAGCGGGGCTACACGCTAGGGAGATACGATGGGGAGGGGGTAAAGACTGGGTCGGCCTCAGGTAAGCCTTCTCCTTCCTACCCCCTCTTCTCTCTTACCACTGTTTTTTTCCTTAAAAAAAAAAAAGTTTTGTTTTGGTTTCTTAGTTGTTTGGTTTGGTGTTTTCGCTCGTTATATTTGTGTTCTTAAGCGGGTACCTGTCAGGACTGCTTTTTCATCAGAGAATACTGGTGCCTAGGGGTGGTGCCAGTGGTATTTATACCACACCATCATCAAAACGATGATGGGCTCAGCCTCCAAGCTGCTGGAAGGGTTGCGCAACCCGAGAGTAAAGGGACTGGACTGGAGTTCCTTCAGGAACACTAATTAGCAGGTAAGGACTAATTACTCTTTTCATGATATCAAGGCAGTTTACGTTGAACAAACTGAAATTACATTGAACAGGGCATTATAACTTGGAGATAACTATTTTACAGGGAACATGGGCTATGGAGGGTTAAGTGGCTTGCCCAAGACCACAAGGAGCACCTGTGGGACTAGAAACCCCAGTCCTTCCGGCCCAAGGTTGCTGTCCTCTAGTGGGACAAAACTTCAAGGCAAAGGGCATTAGGAAGAGCATTCCAAAGGAACATCGCAGTGAAACTGAAGGCAATGGCTCTATAAGTTTGAGGTGCAGTATAGATTTCATGGGGACACTGGGGATCTTGATTAGTGAAGCGAGATGAACTGTAAGGGTTGAACTGAGTGTGATTGTACTAAGAAAGGCCTGAATGAAAGGCCTGGTGAGTCAGGAGGAGAATTTTGAACTGAATTTGAAGAGGTACAGGGAGCTAATGTTGTTTGAATAAAAATGAGGTTATGTAATTGGATTTTTGGCCTTGCAAATAAGTTTGAATGTCGTGATTTGGATTACCTGAAGACATTGGAGTTGGGATTTAGGGGCATCAGCTAATATGGAATTACAGTAGTCTAGTTTGTGTTTTACTAGTGAATGAATGACCTTTTTGAGAGCGCCAGGTATGGTCTAACAGAATTTATTCTATGCCGGGAGAAAAAACAACCTTTAACAAGTTTAGAGATGTGGGAATTTAAAGAAATTATTCATCTATCGTGAATGTATATCTGGACTTGAATGGAACAGAAGGAAATGCATGGAACATCTTAATGAAATTAGTATGATTTTTGCTACAGTAGCTGTTATCGAAAAGGTTTTAAGCACATTTCCCTAAAATGTTACAAGAATGCAGTTTCTAATATTGCATATACATTCTTTTTTCTATTTAATAATCCTTAAAATTTATCATAAACCTTTGAGTGGTGTGTAATTGCTTGCATTAAAGTGACAGGCCTTGCTAAGGTCTTCAGAATCTAAGCTTGTTTTCTTTGCCCTGTTGCCATCTCTGGATCTTATTCTTGAGTTGGCTTTCAAGAACTTTAATTACAAATATTGTTTCAAGAGTGAAATGCCCATCATATGTAAAAAGGCTATCTTAATATTTATTTTTAATTAACAAGATTTTTATACCACCTTTCACCAACCGGGTCAAAGAAGTTTACAGTAAACAATTTGAAACTGGTTTGCAGAGAACGATTAACTATATACAGTTGTAAGGAATGCATAAAATGTAATAGGTTTTGGTTTTCTTTTTAACTGCCAGCTCATTTGTTCAATAGAGTATGTGCCCACCATATACTTAACATGTAACTATTAATGCTTCCTAAGTGGAAGTTGTTTGTACTTGGAATTAACTTGCATGGAAAGTGGATGCTGTACTCATGGCTATATTTCAAATAGTTGCAGGTTGTCCTGCAATGTTGCTTTTATTGCTCCAATTGGAATTCTGCACAGAAAATTCAAACTTCTATGTTAAAAGGTCTGAATTACACAAACTTCTGCATGCGTTGTTGTCAAGATAAAGCATTTTTGGGTGTTTTTAGCGATACTTTAAAATACAATACAGAAATAAAATATTGCAAAAAGTGCAAAATTTTGAATTATGGTGTGCAGAATTCCAGCAGGGGTGTTTTATAAGCAGTAAAATGCAAATAATGCATGAAGAGTTTTGTTGGGCTTTTGACATTAGATGAGAATACAGATTTTGATATGTTCTCTTTATTTCCTTGTACACAAGGTTCAGAATGAGTTATGCAGAAAAATCTGATGAGATTACTAAAGATGAATGGATGGAAAAACTAAACAATTTGCACATCCAAAGAGCAGATATGAATCGCCTCATTATGAACTATCTTGTTACAGGTATGGGTGAGTAAAGAGCTCTTTCTTTTTTATATTTTGGTCTTGTCATTTTGTAAACTGACTTGATATTTGTTTCAGACTGTACATTGAACAAAAGATTATGTGACAGTAACCTTGATGGTCACTAATTTATTAATGGATCTTCTAGTTGTACCTACCTATAAACTTGAAGCCCTATGTGCTAATACACAAAACTGTTCACTGGTTAGTAGCCATTTCAGTGAAATGCAGATGAGTTCTTTGCTAATTTACATCCTTAAATAAACTTCACAGGGAATTTCTCACGGGTTGCAACGTTCAGGAATGTTACATGTTCTTGGGCAATATTTGAGAAATTAAAAATAAATTAAATAAGACCTCGTGGCAGCCAGTGAAAATTAAAAAGCCCACTAGTGTGAATTGGAGATCCTTGGAAGACCTCAACTCTCCTAGTGGACCTGACACCCGCCTTCTCCAGTGCCTACACGGGACTAAAACACAGTACTCTTGACCTGTCTTTTAAGAGTGTCATGCAGAGGGTGGCCATTCAACTGCACTCCAACTTACCCGTTTTGCCCAGGGATGCAGTGGAGGGAAGAACAATTCCTACTCTTTCCCACCTGTTGACTTCTGACTTCAGAAGGCATGATTGACCTCTGGCACCAGTATAACCGATTGCCAAATAAGGGTGCTTGAGCTGTAGTTATTGTTAGAGTGGAAACGGGCTCATGAGGCCTTTTTAGCTTGCTTGGTTTTTTTGCATTGTTATGGACTGATAAGCTGCTTTGCATGAGCTTGCATCATAGCAGCTCATTCATGCCAAATTTGCATAAACATTCACATAAAGTAGATTTTGCACGAATGTTTCCTACAGTAAACAGTACTTTTGGAAAGTGAATTTGTAAAAGTATACGTATTAAAAAAAAAAAAAAGCACAAATGCCTGAACTTAGGATGGGTGTTTGATGTTTCCATGCATTTTGTGCTATTTTTCACACAAAGGGCCCTTAAATCTGCTTTTAAAAATATCAATACAAATGTCAATCTAAGTACTGTTCCATTTTTTTCCTCCAGTCCAGTCCTGGTACCTTTTGGGTATTCATTCCCTTCCAGCAGTTTGGAGACTGAGCATGTCATTTTCATGACCTCTCTAGATAGACAGCTGGCTCCTCCCCAGACTCCAGTATCTGTCTCCAAGCAGCTGGAGAGGTGTGAGACTCTGGGTTAAGACTCACCTTAAAGAATAATTGGTTTTA
The DNA here is from genome assembly GCA_033557465.1 of Ichthyophis bannanicus. Taxonomy (NCBI): domain Eukaryota; kingdom Metazoa; phylum Chordata; class Amphibia; order Gymnophiona; family Ichthyophiidae; genus Ichthyophis; species Ichthyophis bannanicus. The sequence continues at coordinate 128,747,216 of CM066049.1, forward strand.
AATGGAAGAGAAAGCATTTTAATCAAGAGTGTGGCACTATGAGATCACCTGCACAGCTCTGCTGCAGCGGATAGGTATAGCTGGCAGAAGCTGATTATGTAACTTTTTGCCTGTGTCGGGTTGAGAACGAAAGGACATTCAAAAGCATTTAGGTGATCTGCAATGTGATTGGCTGGATCCGCGCAACTTCCCCAATGGAGAGAACCCTTTGCTGCCTGAAGCATGTGCGACTACTCCGGAACTTCAGGTTTGAAGGGGTGAGGAGGAGCTGTGCCACAGGTGACCAGGCCCCCCACCTCCCTTTCATCTGCCCAAAGCTGTCTGAGTCAGGGCGGCTGTTCCGACGCCGGTAAGTGAATGAGCAAGGTGCAGGGATGTGGTGTGTGACGGACAGGCTGAGGGAGCTGTGTGGTGGCAGCCATTTTAGTGGAGCGCAGGAAACCTCAGTCTCGGCATAAGTAGCAGAAAAGGAGGGGAGACCTCGGGGAGCTGGGCATTCTCCCTCAGAGCATTTTTATTGTTTTGAGTAGCAGGAAGCATTACAGGTTTACTGAAAGTTTAAAAGAGAGAACAGCAGGAAGGCAGTCAGTGTGACAGCATGCCAGCAAAGCTGACCTGCTTAGCCTGTGGATCATGCAGGAGTTCTGTGTTCACAGCTGGGTTCCGCAAGGGGTGCGAGGTGGAATCGCAGTCTGTGGAGCAGGGCCTGCGAGAGAACAAGCCGAAAAGATCTCCCAGAAGCTTGCCGGACTGTGTGGTCGTGGGACCCTCCACAGAAACCATGAAACCGGAGGCGCTAGAGGTAAGGGTGGATGAAGAAGAGATACCCATCATCAAGGGCCTGAAAACCAAGGGGATGAAGTCTGCTAAGGGGAGTGTCGGAAGAGAGGGGGCAAGAGGTCAGCCCTCAAGGCGGCTTCTCGCCGGAATTTATGCTCTTGCTGCACAAAGCCTTTTGAAACAAAGGATAGGAGAAGAAATGCCGGCTTCTAGAAATGGAACAAAGCGGGCCGCAGATGTAGCTTGAGAAGTGCCGGGGTTGGGGGGGGGGGGGGATCCAGGTCCTAGCATGTGAAGAATGGTGGACAGTCCCTGAGAGGACACTCCACTGGAGATGGAGGGTCCGTTTGAAGAGGACTCTCCGGACTCTAAATTGAAAGAAAGGGAGATCCTGCAGGCAGAGGACCCTCGCATCATCAGAACATTCCACAGAGAATTGGCAGCATTAATAGCGCAGTCTGCCAAGGTACTGAATGCACAGAGATACCAGAGAAAGAGGAACCTTTAGAGGTCCCACTGTTCCAGGCGGTTAGGTCAACGCAGAAGGTGTTCCCTATGCATAGGGTAGTGCATAAGATGATTCAGGAGGAATGGGGTGTACCCCAAGGGGCGCTTAGGGGTACTAGAATGATGTCTCATCTCTCTGTCCTGTTCCAAGAGGGGGTAGAAATCTTGTGCGCTCCTAAGGTGGATGCAACAGTTTCGGCTGTGACGAAGGCTACTATCCCTGTGGAGGGAGTTCAACCTTCAAGGATGTACAGGACCGCAAATTGGAAACGCTTCTGAATCAGGCATTTTACACTAGTGCCCTGTTACAGGCTTCGATATGTGGGTCCTTTGTGGCCAGGGCATGTCTCCGATGGGCGCAACGAATTGTAGAGATCCCAGGAGCCGAGCAGCCTTGACCTCCTGAGTGGGAAAAGTTGGTGTCAGGAGCAGCATATTTGGTAGATACCTTCTGTGACCACATTCGGTGCTTGTCTTCCAAATCTCAGCTGAGCAAACTGCTGTTCAGGGGTAAGCTCCTCTTTGGAGAAGGCCTGGAGATGTTGGTAAAGGACCTGGGAGAAACAAAAGGCGGAAGATTGCAAGAGGACAAGCAGAAATTGGGACCCATTCAGACATTCCACTTCGCTGGTATATATTCGTAAGTGGAAAGTATTCGAACAGTGGTGTGTGGGGCAAGGTAATTTCGCTATTCGGTACATGGTGCCAGAGAATTGGTGTTTCTGCAGGCTGGTATGAGCAAGTGTCGTGCGGCAGAGTTAGAGGGGTGCCCCTAGCTTCGCACCCGGATGTAGTTTGCTTTCTCAGAGCAGTAAAGCAGGTACAACCGCCAGTGCTTTCGGTTGTTCTGCCATGGGACCTAAATTTAGTCCTGTCTGTCCTCATGGAGCCACCCTTTGAGCCTTTGGTGGCCTCCCACTTTGAAGGATATGACTTTAAAGATGGTGTTTCTGGTAGCCATTTGTTCAGCCAGAAGACTTTCAGACCTCCAGGAGTTGTCGTGCAGACAGTCATATCTAGGGATAAGGTGGTATTGTGGCTGGTTCCCTTCTTTTTGCCGAAGATACTATGTCCTTTCTGGTCTTTGGGATGGCAGGGGCAAATGCGTTGGACCAGCTACTGACGTGCCAGGATGTGCCCCGGGTGCTAAAGTTACCTGATGTGCACGGAACCCTTCTGGAAGTTGGATCACCTGTTCGTGTTGTTTGGAGGGCCACATAAGGGAGAGACTGTTTCCAAGGCATCCATCTCTAGGTGGATCAGAAAGGCCATCTCCTCAGCTTATTTGTTGAGGAGGAAGCCCGTGCCCGTTGGTTTACAGGCGTATTCAATGTGTGCCCAAATTTAGCCTCATGCCACCAGTAGAGAGATGTAGGATGGCTACCTGGTCCTCCTCGTTTCATTTGTGAAGCATTACCCTTTTAGATGTGCAGGCTTCAGCAGAGGCGCATTTTGGCTCGGCAGTGCTGTGGGCTGGGTTAGCAGGTCCCTCCCAAGGATAGTACTGCTATGGTACATCCCAAAGGTGCTGGGACTGGACTGGAGGAACAAAATGGAAGAGGAAATTAGACCTTCCCTGCTAATGTTCCTTAAGTTACTCCAGTCCCACATCCCTCCCTGTGAACGGATATCGGAGAACTGAGGCTAGCTGTTTGCGCATGGCTTCTCTGCTGCAAGAAGACATAGTCCAGGGGATAAGAAGGAGATATAAATGGAGAAAGATGGAGAGTTGGGCGTCTGCCAAAGGTGTGGGGGTCAGAGGTAACTGGTCTCCTGCAAAGCACTTACACTCGTGACAGGTGAACAGGGTGGGCTCTCCTTCCCTGTTGGGGAGGGGGGGGGGTTTGCATGTAGTGAATTAATCACGTTTTTTTACGTATTAGTTATAATGGATGCTTCCGTGAGTCTGATTTGTCAATAGGATATTGGAGGCTGGGAGAGGAGCCAGCTGTCTGTCTAGAGGGAGGTCATGAAAATCATGACATGTTCAGTCTCCAAGATGCTGGAGGGGTGTAAATACCCAAAGGTGCCGGGACTGAACTGGAGTAACTCGAACATCCAATTAGCAGGTAAGGTCTAATTTCCTCTTTTTAATTGGAGTGGACGTAGATGTCCCTATTTATATTTGTTCTAGTGCTGTAAATGTCACATTATGGAAGGTAATTCTATATAGGTGTGGTGCAGCATGTATGATTTTATTTTTTTACAGCATGGCAAACATCCATTACACTCATGCTGACATAGTATTAAGAGAAATTAACTTGATCAGTATGGGCAAATCATAGACTATGAAACAACTGTTACAGAAAAATGCTGCCCTTGCCCTAATTTATCTGACAGTAATTATTACTCAGTTTGATGTCTCTCTTGCAACATGAATGGAATCTTATTCTCTTTGCATTCTGGTGACTGAACACTTTTGTGTTTCCATAAAATTAAAATGAGTAAGTCAGCAAATTTGTTGTCTTTAATCTGCTTTAAAATTTAGCCTATGAAAGAATTCTTGTATCAAGCATTTTAGTTTAAAAGAAAATTCTAACGATAGTCCTAAACTGTATTACTATTTACAATTTTCTCTCATTTCACTCTAACCTCTCCTCAGGAACTTTGCTCCTCTGGCAGATCCCTTTTATCTGTGCCCTTCTCTGCCACTAACAACTCCAGACCGTTCATTCTACCTTGCTGCTCCATATGTTTGGAACAAACTACCTGAGTCAGTGCGTCAGGCTCCTTCTCTCGCCCTATTCAAATCCAGGCTAAACCCGCACCTCTTTGAGGCTGCTTTTGGATCCTGATGCTCTTCACTCTTGTTTACTACTTATGTGTATCTTACCATATTCCAGTCCCCAATTTTGTGATGAGTTTTTGTCTTGATTAGATTGTAAGCTTGGATGAGCAGGGACATCTATATGTACAGTGCTGAATATGTCTTGTAGCACTATACAAATGATTATTAGTAGTTGTAGTGAGTAGTAAAAAAACATTTGGCTCATTTGAGTTTTGTGTTTTTTAGAAGGTTTTAAGGAGGCAGCAGAGAAGTTCCGGATGGAATCTGGTATTGAGCCCAGTGTGGATTTAGAAACTCTAGATGAAAGAATAAAAATTCGGGAAATGATATTGAAAGGCCAGATTCAAGAAGCTATTGCACTGATTAACAGTCTTCACCCAGAACTTCTAGACACAAACAGATACCTTTACTTTCATTTGCAGGTACAGTAAGTAAATGTTGGTTGCAAACATATGAGTATAAAATGAAAAAAACAGAGAATATAGATTTTTTTTTTTTCTGTCATGTTAATTTCTCGGTATGATTAGTTTTATTTTTAGAAACGACGACTTCTTTTGCATGTCTGTTCTTTTGAATTTTTCTATTCCAGTTAAAATAGTGTTTCCAAATCATCCTGCTAGACCAGTCCAGACAAGTGGGCTTAGCTCCCCCACCAGCAGATTTTGGAGACAGAGAAAAAGCCACCAGAAGCCTGATTGGCTGAGTCCTGATAGACATATGACTGTACCCCTAGGGGTTGCCCCCAGTATTTTCTCCAGCAGATGATGATGGTGTCTATCCCTTTTTCCTTCAGGGGTTTCTTTTTTTCTTTTTGTTGACTTTGCTGGATGCATCCAGGGTGCACATGAAGTGCCCCTCTGGATTTACCAGCCGCAGTTGAGTGCTGCGTTTTGGGTTGAGCTCCTGGTCAGGAGGACCATATGAGCTTCCCGCAGCGAGGGGGGAGCCGGCTTCAAGTCACGAGGATCTGTGGTGCCAGTAGCAGGGGGAGCCCTCAGATCTCGGCAGCAGACTTCTTCAGGATCTTCAATAATTTTGCAGCATGTCTCGACGTCTGCCCTGGCTCTGCTACGGCTACGGAGATCCAGCGTAGTGAGTCTTTGCTAACAACCCCCCCTCCCTTGCCGCACTTTGCTCTCCCTTGAGAAAAAGACAGCTTTCTGGATAGCTTTGATCTTAGCAGCGTGTGCTCTCATCGGCAGTAGTGTTTTCTAAGCATGGGACCTTTCGTTTTTTCTTTTCCGGTGCTCCCATTGGCGGCAGTGCTCATTGCAGCAGCCATCTTACATTTTGCTGCTCCCAGCCGCGCGGTCACAGCTGCAGCGGACATTTTGAGGGTGAAACTTCACGTTATTTTCCTGTTCCCAGCCACGCGGTCAGTGCTGCTGCGACCTCTTGGGGAAATCCTTGCATGGCTCCGGCCCTCCGGCCATTATACTGCCCTGTGGCAGTTTTCAGTGGGTGACTAGCCTTCCTCCTTTTTTCATCATCGGAGTGCTTCACTGCGGAGGTGCATTGTGTGCAGCAGCGAGCACAGAGAGTAGAAGGATAGGATATGCGCTGCGTGCTCGACTCACCTGGGGGAAACCTCCAGCACGATGCACACTGCGCTTCAGGGCAAGGACAGCTCTTCCTCGGCACTTCCACTTCCAGCAGACCCTAGGCCGGGTCCCCCTACAGTGGAATCTCTGGAGCTTCCACAGTTGGTCCTGTCTCTAGCCTCCGGCGAGGCACTTCTACAGGCCCCAGATGCCCAGTTCCTAGCCCTCTTTAAGCAGGCATGGACCCTCTGGCATTCAGACCTTTCTTTGGTTGACGCAGAGTCCTTTTCTACTCGCATCACACCACACCAGGGTCCCAAAAGCGTTCCAGAGGGGATGAGGCCCCCAAAGAAGATAGCCGCCCGCCCAAAGAGGTCTCTTGGGGTTCAGATACTTGGCCTATAGACCCAGAAGATGTTTCCTCGGCAGGCAACAACGTGGAAGTGTCAGGCTGTGAGGATGGGGAATGGACCCCATTGGAGGCTTCAGCAGAGGGCCACGACGATGTGCAGGATATACGTCTATTTTGGAAAGATGACTTGTTGGTGTGGATTGCTTGTGGAGGCCCTACGCTTGTCAGATCCTCCAAAGCAGCAGACCTCACAGCCACTGTCTCAGCCAGATCCCATTTTATATGGCATTCGGAAGCCCTCCAGAGCCTTTTCCTTTCCGGCAGAGCTTCAATAGATGGCATCTTGGGAGTGGTACTCTCCGGATGTCGGGATCCCTATCTCTCCTTCTCAGAGGAGGTTGTATCCCTATGAACGGTTCCTTCCTTTCTCCCAAAGGTGCTTACGCCTTTTCATCTGAATCAGCCGATTTCTCCATCGGCCTTCTCTAAGGCTCAATATACAGGCCCAAACAAGAGGCTCCGGGCACTGGATCTCAGCAGGATCCTCTGCCGTTATCTGAAGGTGACAAATCCCTTTCATAGGTCCGATCACCTCTTTGTTCGGTTTGCTGGCCCTCATAAGGGCCATGAGGCTTCCAAGCCGACCATCTCTCGATGGTTGCTGCAGGCCATTGAATCAGTGTATATCCTCTGAGGAAAGCCTGTCCCCTTGGGTCTCTGAGCGCACTCTACACGAGCTCAGGTGGTATCGTGGGTTGAGCACTCACAGGTCGATCCCCTAGACATCTGTAGGGCGGCCATGTAGTCCTCCCTGTCCACCATTGTATGTCATTATAGGCTCGATCTAGCATGAAGAGAGGCACAATTTGGAGCCAAGGTTGTTACAACGGCTGTGTCTTCCCACCCAGAGTGCAGTTAGCTTGGGTACTTCCTGCTTGTATGGACTGGTCTAGCAGGATGATTTGGAAGGATAAATTTTCACTTGCTGTTTAATTTCCTTTCCTGGAATTCTGCTAGACCAGTCCAGGGACTACCCATTCTGTATGTGGTTGAGCGGAAGAGCCAAGGAGCATGTTGCGGGGCACTGACTCCGTCACGCCCCCCCCCCCCCCCTTCATGCAGGCCTGCTCCTTGCACATAGTTACATGATTCCTGGTTATCCTTTGGTTGTTACTTTTTCAAAGAATACTGGGGGGCGACCCCTAGGGGTACAGCTATATGTCTGTCAAGGCTCAGTCATCCTGGCTTCTGGTGTGTTTTTTTCTCTGTCTCCAGCATCTGCTGGTAGGGGAGCTAAACCCGCTTGTCTAGACTGGTCTAGCAGGATTCCAGGAAAGGAAATTAACGGTAAGTGAAAATTTCTCCTTAACGGAGATTAATGGTGTATAACTCAACAAATTTATTTTAATACATAAGGTCTTCTAAAATTGAAACAATTTTGTACTGCTCGATCATTAACTCTGCTGCAGAATGTATGCAATCAATTTATATAGTCATATGTGGTTGCTATGTCCGTGTAGAAAATGTGTAGCACTGTGCAAATCTCAGAGTACTAATTTTCACCATTTTCTTTTTTGTACGTTGATTCAACAACTGACCTGGGTCAGACTTATTAAAGGTTTTTTTTCCTCCACATCTTAATGTAAAAAGTCTTTATACATTAGCTTCCCACGTGTCAAAATATGCTTAGATTGTGTTAGAAATGTGTGGTTTTTTTTTTTCTTTTATAGATTTTAGAGCCATGCCTATATACAAAATTCTCTAAGTACTCAAAAAATCTTTTAAAAGGGAGTATGGAACATTTATATGGTTTAGAACAAATAGGACAATATATACAACTTCCTAAAATAAATATATTAAGTTATTCCTATTTGTCTGCCCAGTCTAGTCCATATAGTGTAGACACCCAGGAAGGAGTAGGTAACATGAGGAGGGATCTAGCTAAGCGTCAAGAATGGTCAAGGATTTAATGCTAAAAAATGCAGGGTCATGCACTTGGGCTACAAAAAGTCAAGGGAGCAGTGTAGGGGGAAAAGTACTTCTGTCCATGAAAGAAGAGTGGGACCTGGGCGTGATTGTTTCTGATGATCTTAAAGCAGCTAAACAGAAAAGGCAACGGTGAAAGCCAAAAGGATGCTTGGGTGCATAGGGAGAGGAATGGCCAGCAGAAAAAAGGAGATGATAGTACCTCTACAAAAATCTCTGGTGTGACCTCCATTTGGAGTGTCTGGAGACCATACCTTCAAAAGGATATAGACAGAGTGGACTCTGTGCAGATGATTGCTACTAAAATGGTTAGTGGTCTTTGTTTTAAAGCATATGAGGACAGGCTTAAAGAACTTAGTGTGTACAATAGAGGAAATGCAGGATAGAGGAGATATGATAGAGACAGTTAAATACATCCATGGCATAAATGCACAAGAGGGGAGCCTCTTTTGATTGAAAGCAAGCTCTGTAATGAGGGGACATAGGATAAGTGTGAATGGGGGATAGACTCGGGAGTAATATATGGAAATATTTCGTTATGAAAAGAGTGGTAAATGTGTGGAATTGTCTCCCAGTGGAGGTAGTAGTAACGAGGACAGTATCTGAATTAAAAAAATAAAAATAAAAAGCATGGGACAAACACAAAAGATCTCTTAAGGAAAAAAGGGGACGGTTTTATTTATTTAACATTTCTTATATACTGCCTTTCATGATATCAAGGAGGTTTACATTGAACAAACTGAAATTACATTGAACAGGGCATTATAACTTGGAGATAACCCTCCATTGCCCATGTTCCCTGTAAAATAGTTAAGTGTCTTGCCCAAGACCAGAAGGAGCACCTGTTGGACTGGAAACCCCAGTCCTTTCGGCCCATGGTTGCTGATTTGAACCCCCGACCTTCCGGCCTGGGGTACCTTGCCCCAACCACTAGGCCACTCCTCCCTCCTCCCCTATAACTCCTGTTGTAGTTGATATGCATGAGCAGACTAGATAGGCCATACTGTCTCTTTCTGCTATCATGTTTCTCTGTTTCTATGCCTCAGGAGCAGCTGGAGGAGGGAGAAATCCCTGTAGGAGAGGATCCTTTGGTGGTACGGATTTGTCTGGGAGATGAACTCCCTTCCATGATTTGTTCATATTCTTGCAGCTCTGCAGATCAGTGAGGAGCTGTGTCTGGGTCAATTAGAGAGGACAGGGGATCTGCTGTTTCACGGGGTGCAGAAGCTCTCTAGATCTTTCCCCTTCCATCAGGCAGTGAAGGATATGATTGCCACTGAGTGGAAGTCCACTGATGCTGGTTTGCTTGTCGGCAGGAACATGGCAAGGCTTTATCCTATTCTAGATGAGGAGAAGGAGAAGCTGCTCCTATTATGGAAAGAGGGGCATGGAAGGGAGGGGGCTGTCTTAAAGGATCCACAGGATCTTCTGATTGAGGCTCTGCTCAAACAGTCCTTTGAGATTTCTGCTTTGACGCTCCAGGTTTCAGTTTGTGTGGCAAATGTTGCCCCTGCTTATCTGAGATGGTCCCAGAGGGGGTCTGGAACAGATAGGGCGAGCCTGGGTGAAGCAGCATGTTGGGGGTCAAGTTCGGTCTTTTTGGCTGATCCCCTGTACAACCTGTTGCATGAGTTAACAAAAAACAGGGTCACTGTGGTGGCAGCATGACAATTTTTGTGGCTGTGTAATTTGTCCACTGATGTGGCCTCCAAGATGCAACCAAGTAAGCTTTCCTTGCAGGCCAATTGCTTTTCAGGGAAGATTTGGAGATGTTGATCAAGAGCCTGGCGACTCCAAGGTCCCTCGACTTCCAGAGGACCGGCCCAGGGGCTTCGGGAGGGGAGCTCCTTTTAAGGGTTGGTGGCATAATTCTTGAAAGTTCCACTTGCCCAAGCCTGGAAACTCGCAGCACTCTAGGTTTCTCCTGGGAGGGCGCCAGGAAAGTAGAGATGGAGTGGGGGCCCTTAAGCCTTCCCATTGAGGGTGTGTGGGCTCCGGCGGGGGCATTCGCCTGCAGCGTTTCTATCCCGCCTGGGTCCAGCTTACAGCAGACAAATGGGTTTTGGAGGTCATTTGAGAGGGCTATGCACAAGAATTCACATGTCCCCTCTTCGATGCCTTTGTGTTACCCATGCTGAGCTGTATCCAAACTGCAGTCAGTACAGGTCACTCTGGAGCGGCTGTTACAGCTAGAAGTCATGACCCAGGTACCGAGGGCCGAACTGGACGCAGGGCGTTTATTCCATTTATTTTCTGGTTCCTAAGGGGACTTGGAGATCTATCCTGGCTCATGGCTGTGAACCGGGCATTGAAGGACCTCTGTTCTGTATGGAAACCCTGCACTCTGTGATTTATGTAGCCATGCAAAAAGGGGAGTATTTGACCTTTCTGGACTTGTCCGAATCCTATAATCCTATTCACATTTGCTCGGATCACCAGTGCTTCCTCTGGTTCGCTGTCCTGATGGATCATTTCCAGTTTTAGGCCCTGCCCTTCGGCTTGGCCACAGCACAGTAGATGTTCACCAAAGTGATGGTGGTAGTCGCAGGGCATCCTGGTCCATCCGTATTTGGATGATTGGTTGATTCGGACTGAGTCGAGAGGCAACCCAGTTCATAGTCTCATGTCTGCAGAAGCTGGGCTGGGTAGTCAATTTTGCAAAGAGCAGGATGGTACCAACACAATCCTTGCAGCACCTGGGGGCCCATTTCAACACTAAAGTGGGCATGGTCTTCCTTCCAGAGGGACTGATAGAGTTGCTGCTCGTCCTATATCCGAAGGTGTGAGATTATCTTTAGGTACTCTGTTCTATGGCGGTGTCCCTGGAGTTGGTACTGTGAACACAGTTGCACATATGCCACTTGCAGGTAATGCTGCTTTCATATTGATCCCTTCTGCCGCAGTCAGTGGAAATGAGCCTCTCCTTGTGGGGGGAGTCCAGGGCAAGTCTTCAATGATGGCTGGACAGGGAGAAACTTACAGTGGGGATGTCCCTTGAACCACCGGTCTAGATTGTCCTGACCACGGATGCCAGTCTGTTTGGGGGGGGGGGGGGGAATTGCCTTTCCCAGGTCACTCAGGGGTGTTAGTCCCCGGAGGAGAGCAGTTGGTCCATTATTCACTTGAAGACCCAGTGTTCCTAGCATTTCGGGCCTTTTCCCTCTGGTGGAGGGGAAGGGCGGTGAGGATTTTGTCAGACAATGCGACAACAGTGGTGTATATCAATCGGCAAGGGGGCACAAGGGGCTGGCGGCTGAGGCACTTCCTCTCCTGCAGTGGGCGGAACAGCACTTGATGCTTCTTTCCAAAGCCCATGTAGCGGGTAAGCACAATGTGCAAGTGGATTACTTGAGTCGCAAATTGCTGGACCTGGGGGAATGGTTCCTATCTGAGTCAGCCTTCTGATTAAGTGATGGATCTCATGACGTCCTTTGTCAATGTGAAGTTGAGCTGTTTTTTCAGCAGGTGCCAGGAGCACATGGCTGGAGGGATTGATGCTTCGGTTCAGTCTTGGCCCAGCACTGGTCTGCTGTACGTGTTTCCTTTCAAGCTGCTGATAGGATGGGTCCTGCAGCAGATGGAGTCTTGCTTTGGGTTGGTGGTTCTCGTGGGTCTGACTTGTTCACAGTGAACATAAGAACATAAGATATGCCATACTGGGTCAGACCAAGGTCCATCAAGCCCAGTATCCTGTTTCCAACAGTGGCCAATCTAGGTCACAAGTACCTAGCAGTTTCCCCAAAAGACACAGGTTCCACAATGCTTGTACTGGGTCAAGCATTGATATCCTGGGTCCCTTCTTAATAATGGTTTATGGACCTTTCCTCCAGGAACTTGTCCAAACCTTTTTTAAACCCAGCTACACTAACAGCCTTTACTACATCCTCCGGTAACAAATTCCAGAGTTTGATTACACGTTGAGTGAAAAAATATTTTCTTTTATTAGTCTTAAATAGTTTACCCTGTAGCTTCATTGCATGTCCCCTAGTCTTTCTATACCAAGTGGCCTTGGTACATGGATTTTGTACAGCTTCTGGTGGCAGATCCTCTTCGGCTTCTGGGGAAGGATGGCCTGCTTTTGTAGGGTCCCGACCTGCTTTTGTAGGGTCCCATCCTGATGCTGGAGGTCCATCTGCTGTCGCTTACAGCTTGGCTCTTGGGAGGGTATGTCTGAGGCACCTTTCTAAAGGGCTCTTGGGAGGGTATGTCTGCAGGTGGTGGACATGTTGCAGGTGCAGCTTAAGTGCAAATATAGCACATCTTTGAGAGCTGGTGGGAGGAACGAGGGGTGGGGGGTGAGGGCGGAATCCATTCTGTTGGGGTCTCTCTGCCTGAGAATTTGGTCTAATTGCAAGCAGGACTGTAAAAGGGTTAGGCCTTGAGTTCCTTGAAGGCGCAAATTGCGGTGCCAGCTTGTTTTCTGGGGCCAGGTGCAGGGTCAGGCCCTAACCTCCCATGTGGATGTGGTTTGTTTCCTTAAAGGACTTAAGCATATTCGACCACCTTCTCAATCGGTGATCCCTTCCTGGTATTTGAATTTGGTCCTCTTTGTGTTGTCTGAGGTGTCCTTTGTGCCTTTTGTGAGGGGGCTGCCCTGAAATATTTAACTCTAAAGATCGTCTTTCTGATTGTGATTTGTTTAGCTTGCAGAATTTCAGAACTGCAGACTTTGTCCTGTCAAGAGCCCTATTTGGTCATGTCCAAAGAGAAGGTGGTACTTAGATTTGTACCTTCCTTTTTGCCTAAGGTCATATCAGCCTTTCACGTTAACTAGATGGTCATGTTGCCAATTTTCTCTGAGTCTGAGAGTCATCTGATTCGAGGATCCTCCATGTGCTCGGCTTGTCGCTCTCTCAAGAGATATCTGAAAGTTACTGTTTTCAACGTTCAGATCACCTTTTTGTCTAGTTTTGGAGGCCCGTGGAAGGGAGAAGCAGTCTCGAAGGCCTCCATCTCGTGCTGTATTAGAGGGACAATTGCTTCAGCATACGTGGTGAAGGACCAAGCGGTTCCAGTGGGATTTGCATGTGTATTCTACCCGAGCTCAGGCTTCATCTTGGGCGGAGTTTAACTCTCTAGCCGGGTAGATGAGTATCAACTTTCATAGGTCCTCTGAAATTTCTTCTGTTCAAGGCATGAAGAATTCCCACTGACCTTTTATGCAGAAAGATAGATGCACCCTTTGTATGAAGATAACGCAACTTATAAGCACATGTTCCAACAGGCCACATGCAGAACAGAGGCTGACATGCGCGTAAACAGCAAAGGAAAAGCAAGCGTGCACCGTAATGCCAAGTGTATTTAAATTATAGGCAAATGAGCTACACATATTAAAATTTCTAAATACAAATGGGATAGCTGAAAATATTCCTTTAAACCATAAAACAGCACCCGAACTCCAATAAAACGCGGTGTCCAAGCGGGAGAACAAAATCTGTATCAATAAGGCCTGGGATGAGGGACCAAGCTACTGATCAACTGATTTGAAGATTCAGAGCACAGGATGCAAATCCTCAGTAATTTCTTTCATTGGCCTAGCTGAGAGTTTGTTTTTTCAAAATGCATTTAAAAATAAACCACTTAGCTGTTGAATGTACAATCATCCTGACTACCGACAACAGCATCAACTCGAGTTTCAACACAGTAATTAACTGTGGCTGCCTCAAGACTTGTCCGGTACGTAGAACTACCTCAGGTGCAAAGAATACCCAGAGTGGTTCATACAGCAAGACAACTCCCCTGAGGGCCATGCTTTCTAAAGGGCAGTAAGTGTTTTTGCACCTACCACGCGACAAATGTCAAAATGATCTGTGGTAGGTGCATATCCCATTCTATAATTGCAGATGGAGTGGCCAGAATCTGCCCTGCAGTTGCCACACAGGGCTTACATGTAATGCACAGGCCTGCATTGGCAAGCAGGTTGGGAACCCTATGGGACCAGAGCAAGGGGATAGGCAAAAGACAAGTGGCAGCAGGCGCTATGTGTGTTCCCTCTGCAGCAGCATTTCCCTCCCCTCCCCCTAGCACCTCCTAAATAGAAAGTGTAGTCAGATGCTGTAGATTGTAATCTCCAGGAACAAGCAGGAATAAGTCCTCACATATGGGTACGTCGGTACCGACGGAGCCCGTGCGGGAAAGCTCCCCAGCTTCTTAGAATAGAAGCTTTTGGGACCTCCCACTGCACATGCGCACTGCCTTCCCGCCTTCCTGAACAGCTCTCCTCAGTTTCTTTTTTCCGCGGAGCCAGCAGGTCGTGTTCCTGTCACCGCTGAAGAAATTGTTATTTTATTTGTTTCTTTAGACCGCGTACCTGCCTTCCCCATACCGATACCGGTATCGCCGGTCTTTTCTTTCTTTCTTTAAAAAATTATAATTCTTTTTTCTTATTTTTTAGCTTTTTGGTCACTTCAGAGAGGCCTCTCGGCCTACTCAATTTCTCCTCATGGAGAAGCCAGCCCCTGGATTTAAGAAGTGTACCAAATGTAATGCTGTTATTTCAGTCACAGACACCCATGAATGGTGTCTGAAATGTTTGGGGCCTGACCATTCCATACCGGACTGCCCATCTTGCTCCCACATGTCTAAACGTGGGCTGCAGAACCGGGCCAACAAATTCCATGTGCTGTTTGCTTCAGAGAATACAGCATCACAGTCATCCAGGTCTTCTTCTCCGGATGGATCTCAGGTAACCAAACCTTCTGTGGGCAAGTCCTCAAAGAGCAAATCTCCTTCAAAGCATCGAGAGGCTCTTAGCTTAGAACTTGAGGACCCTGCCCCAGCCAAACAACCCCGGCGGGAAGTCCAACTTCCAAAAACGCCAATTCAGGGGTCTCAGGTTGATATCGATGCTACGGCCTCGACAGATCACCTGTTAGCCTGCTCTGGGGTACCGGGTCACTCCGGTACCGACATCCAGGCAGCTATGGCGTCCATGGGCGATACTGTACAGTCCATGCAGCAGGCCGTCATGGCTTTCATTAAAGCTGCAACGCCATCGGTTCCGCTTTCAGCGGTTCCGGGCCCGATACCGGTATCGTCCGCCATGCCGGTATCGAGGCCATCCACCTCTAAACGCAAGTCGGTACCGTATGGGCTTTCGCTCCATACCGGTTCCATACCCGATACGCCCGATATCGATACCGATCGGTACGCGTATCGTGCGTTAGAGGAAAGCACCGATTCCTCTGAGGATTTTCACTCCTCTGATGATTCTGCTGAGTTTTCACTCAACTTACCTGAGGAGCCCTCTTCTCCTAAAAGGAGAATGTCCCCTCCAGAGGATTTGTCCTTCCAGGACTTTGTTTTAGATATGGCTACAGCCCTTTCTATTACCACATCCTCTGAAAAGGAACCCAGATCCAAAAAACTGGATATTTTGGGATACTCAAAGGCCCCTAAGGAGGCAGTTACCCTGCCTATCCATGAAATCCTTCAAGAACAACTGATGGATTTCTGGGAAAATCCTTTGACTTTGTCTCCTTATTCCCGTAGGTTGGACACCATGTATAGGGTCCCTCCTTCTCCTGGTTTCCAAAAGACTCAATTGCCCCACCACTCTATTGTGGTGAAGTCTGCAATGAAGAAGATTAGGAGTACCAAAAGGCACTCTTCCACCCCTCCAGGACGGGAATGTAAGACTTTGGACTCTTTTGGTAGGAAAATTTTCCAGGCTAGTATGCTTATAGCCAGGATTAATTCCTACAGTCTCTATATGGGCATGTTCCTGGAGGAACTTGCCAAAAAGGTGCGGCATTTTGCCCCCTTTATCCCTGAGGATAAAAAGCAGGGATTCCTTTCCCTAGTGAAACAACTCTTAGAGGTTTCTAAGTTCTCTAATAGGGCAGCATATGATTCCTTTGAGGGAGCCAGTAGGGCTTCGGGCATTGCTATTGCAGCCCGACGTCTTGCTTGGCTCCAGGCCTCTGATCTGGAACCTTGGGTTCTAGATGGCTTACGGAATCTGCCCTGTACAGGTGAGAACTTATTTGGGGAAGAGTGGCAAATCAAAGCCACCCAGATGGATGCTGAAAATGCCACCTTGGAAAGACTTTCAAAGTCCACTTCAATTCCTACTAAGAAAAAGTCTTTTAAAAGGCCTTACTATAAGAAGGCCAGAGTTGCTTCAAATACTGGCCAGCAGTCTTCTCAACCTCGCTATACTGCTAAGCGTCAGCAATCCAAACAAGCACGAGCTAAGCCTGCAGCAGCTACTGTAGCTCAGCAGGCTCCAACCCCTCAGGGGTTTTGACTTGCTCCTAGGGAACTTGCCACTTCTGGTTCTAACACAACCAGAACCTCTCACCATACCCGGAAGGTTGGTTCACTTTGCTCCCAGATGGGAACAAATCACAACAGAACAATGGACCCTCTCTATCATTCGAGAGGGTTACAAACTTCATTTCTCCAGCCTTCCTCCCCATCATATGGTGAGACCATTCAATTCTCCCCCATCTCTCCTAACCCTGTTGGGTCAAGAGGTTTCCTCTCTTCTTGCCCAAGGGGCCATAGAAGAGGTTCCTCTTCCTCAACAAGGGTCCGGTTTCTACTCCCCTTATTTTCTCATTCCAAAGAAGACAGGGGGATTCAGACCAATCCTAGATCTGAGAGAATTGAACAAATTTCTCTTCAAGGAGAAATTCAAAATGCTGTCTCTCGGCATTCTCCTTCCTTACCTCCAGGGTCAGGACTGGCTTTGTTCTCTAGACCTACAGGATGCGTATACACATATACTCATCCATCCATCCCACAGAAAGTATCTTCGCTTTCTGTTTCAGGGAAAACATTTCCAATACAGAGTACTCCCCTTCGGTCTAGCCTCTGCTCCAAGAGTATTCACAAAATGCATGGCAGTCGTAGCTGCATTTCTAAGAGGCATGGGAATCTTTGTCTTCCCATATCTGGACGACTGGCTCATCCGAGCTCCAACTCAGTCACAGGCCCAGATTTCCCTGGACCACACAAGGAGCCTTTTGCAGTATCTGGGACTGGTAGTAAACCTTCCCAAGTCCCAACTCATCCCTACTCAATCTCTAGAATTCATAGGGGCCCAGTTGGACACCATCACTGCAAGGGCCTACCTTCCACATGTTCGAGGCCAGCGCCTCCTGAGTTTGGCCTCCCAAGCTCAGTCCAGCACTCACTTGACAGCCAGGGAAATGCTACGCCTACTGGGTCATATGGCCTCCACAGTGCATGTGGTGCCCTATGCTCGTCTTCATATGAGAGCAGCTCAATGGACCCTGGCCACTCAGTGGACTCAGGCGTCAGGAGCGCTCTCAGACCAAATACAAACCTCCGATCGTCTGTTTTGGTCCCTCCACTGGTGGACTTCCACCAAGAATCTGTTGTTGGGGTCTCCATTTCAACCATTGCTACCCCAAGCAACCCTCACAACAGATGCCTCCCAAACAGAGTGGGGAGCCCATCTGCAAACTCTCTCCACTCAGGGCACTTGGTCTCTACAGGAGTCCACCCTTCATATCAATCTTCTGGAACTGCGAGCAATTTACCTTGCCCTCAAGGTCTTCCACTCCCTCCTAGCCAACCTCACTGTCCTAGTTCAGACGGACAATCAGGTGGCCATGTTTTACATAAACAAACAAGGAGGGACGGGCTCTCTGTCGCTTTGCAACGAAGCTCTAAGACTATGGGCCTTCGCCAGAGAGCATCAGATTCACCTGCTAGCAGTGTATCTCCCAGGAGTTCAAAACTCTCGGGCAGACAGGCTCAGTCGAGTTCTGCTGCCACACGAATGGTCCCTACATTTGGACCAAATAAACCGAATCTTTCAGGAATGGGGGACCCCGGACATAGACCTCTTTGCAAGTCCGTGGAATGCCAAACTTCCCCGGTTCTGTTCCAGAACTCCGTGTCAGGGAGCTCAGGCTACAGACGCCTTTCTCCTGAATTGGAATCAGGCATTCCTATATGCCTTTCCACCCATTCCTTTGATTCCCAAGACTCTGTTCAAACTCCAGAGGGATCATGGAACTATGATCCTCATAGCTCCACGCTGGCCACGCCAAGTGTGGTTCCCTCTACTTCTACAGCTCTCCCAGGGATCCTACTTGGATCTGGGAGCTGCGCCAGACCTCCTGTCTCAGGAGGAGGGGACTTTGTGGCACCCAAACCCCAAATCCCTTCACCTCAGTGCTTGGTTACTGAAGGCTTAAGCCTTCAAGACTTTCATCTTTCCCAACCAGTGAAAGATATCCTTTCTGCCTCTAGGAAACCCTCTACCAGGCGTTCCTATGCTTTCAAATGGAAACGTTTTTCCATTTGGTGTGCTCAGCAGGGTCTTGACCCTCTGGCACTTCCTTTGAATTCTCTTCTTGATTATCTCCTGCATCTATCCAATGCAGGCCTCAAGACGAATTCGGTAAGAGTCCATTTAAGTGCTATTGCAGCATCCTTGAAACATATAAATGGACAACCTATCTCCTCTCATCCTCTGGTTGCAAGATTCATGAGAGGCCTGACTCTCACTAAACCTCCCATCAGACCACCCCCGGTCGCATGGGATTTGAATCTAGTGCTCGGTCAACTTATGAAGCCACCTTTTGAGCCAATGTTTTCCACCTCCTTGAAATTTCTTTCCTGGAAGGTCATCTTCCTCATTGCAGTCACTTCGGCTCGCCGCATCAGTGAGCTGCAGGCTTTAGTGGCTAATCCACCTTACACAAGATTTCATCATGATAAGGTGGTCCTTAGGACGAATCCCCACTTTATGCCTAAAGTGGTCTCGCCTTTTCATCTTAATCAAGAGGTATATCTACCTGTCTTTTTTCCAGCTCCTCATGCATCCAATGCAGAGAGGAACCTTCATACTCTGGATTGTAAAAGAGCTCTCGCTTTTTACCTTAATAGGACTCAGCCACATCGAAAGTCTTCTCAACTTTTTGTGGCCTTTGATCCTTCCCATTTGGGACTTCCAGTCTCCAAGCGTACACTTTCCAATTGGATTGCTCAGTGTATTTCTTTTGCTTACCAGAGCAAAAACATTTCTCTGGAAGGCCATGTCACTGCTCACAATGTGAGGGCCATGGCAACTTCTATGGCTCATCTGCACTCTGTTTCCATAGATCAGATCTGTCGAGCCGCTACCTGGGCCTCGGTTCATACCTTCACAGCCCATTACTGTTTGGACAAGGACTCCCGCCGGGATGCCTTGTTTGGCCAGGCTGTCCTCAAGCACCTGTTCCATTCCTAAACAACTCCTGCCCACCTTCCCAGAATGGATGCCTGAGATCCATACGAAGATGGCGAACCTTTACAGGGGATCCCATGCATCTAAGCTAGGGAGTCCCCATATGTGAGGACTTATTCCTGCTTGTTCCTGGAGATAGCACAGTTACTTACCTGTAACAGGTGATCTCTGGGAACAGCAGGAATTAGTCCTCACAACCCACCCACCTCCCCTAGGAGTTGTATCTTTTATCTATCTATCTTCCTGTCCTCTCTCTGTTGACTCAGCTATAAACTCGAAACTGAGGAGAGCTGTTCAGGAAGGCGGGAAGGCAGTGCGCATGTGCAGTGGGAGGTCCCAAAAGCTTCTATTCTAAGAAGCTGGGGAGCTTTCCCGCACGGGCTCCGTCGGTACCGACGTACCCATATGTGAGGACTAATTCCTGCTGTTCCCAGAGATCACCTGTTACAGGTAAGTAACTGTGCTTTATCTGTGACACCCATAAATACCCCTGATTGAGCCTCCACAAAGTTCAACTCAAAACTCCCCTCCCCCCCCCCCCCCCCCCAAGAAAGCAACGATTACAGGCCTGGCTACCCCTTCCTTCCCTTGATCTTACTTTACGATCCCTGGTGGTCCAGCAGTCTCCCTCAGCTGATTTTTGCAAAGGAGTGGTAGCCAGTGGAGCTGTTTGAGTATCTCTGTGATTCGGTTGTATTTAGATGCTCCTTGTATGATGCGTGCTGCAGTGAAGAGGGCAGTTTGTAGTGGGAGAATAGGGGACTGCGGGAGACTGTGGTATATTGTGTTGCACTAGTCTTCATGAGGGAGGATTAGGGCTTGGAGGGCTAAGCGGTAGTCTAAAGGATCGAGGATGGGTCATTGATGTAGAGTCCTTGATTTTGTAGAATATTGCTTTAGCTATAGCTGCTATTTGTTTCTTGAAAGTGAGGTTCTGATCAATGACACCTAGGTATTTCCATTCTTGGCAGACGTTTATTTGGCTGGCTGTTTATTGGTATGGTTGGTGAGGGGGGAGGAATGCATTGTTCTTCGTGATAAATAGTGCTTCATTTTTTTTGTAATTGATTGAGATGTTATTGTCTGTCAACCAGCGGGAGATGTTGGCAAAGCATTCTTGAATCCTTCTGTATGATGGTTGCTTGGTATGTATAGGACTGTCGACATAATGTGGAAATCGATGTTGTTGTGTTTTCTGATGATCTTGCAGAACGGTTGGAGGTAAAGATTGAAAAGGAGTGCTGATAGGGAGTCCCCCAAGGATCCACCCTATGTTTGATGGTAAGAGCTGGAGGTATTTGTTCCTTGTCTTATTTTTTGCTGTGTGTTGGAGATATGTTTGCAACCATCTGTGTACTGTTTCTTGGATTCCCATAGATTTCAGGCACTGGAGGAGAGTTTTGTGGTCGACAGTGTCGACGACTGCTGAGATGTCAAGGAAGATCAGCAGGAAGCCTTGGGTTGTGTCTTGTATGCCTTTGATTAGATTGTTGATGAGTGTGGTCATCAGGGTCTCAACTCCATACAGTGTGTGGAATCCATGTTGTTGTGGTTCCAGGAGGGAGTTGTTGTCAATATGGTCCTGTAGTTGTAGTTGGACAGTCTTCTCAATGACTTTAGCAAGGAAAGGGAGGCTGACAATGGGTCTGTAGGAGGCTGGGTCCGATGGGTCAAGATTAGGTTTCTTCATGATGGATCTGATGGAGGAGAGCTTCAGGGGCTCTGGCATTTGTCCATGTTGTAATACTGCTTGGGTTTTTCTTGTGAGTATAGGGCTGAGATCCATTTTTGTTGCTTTGATCCAGTTGGCAGGGCAGGGATCAAGGGGGTGAGGTGGTGGTGTTGATTGTAATTAGGATGGATTTGATGTTATCTCTGGTGATGGGTGGAAGGTGGTCCAGGAGTTAGGTGAAGGTGCCTTGGACGATGGTATAGTGTGTGGTCCATCTGGCAGGGTAGGGTTGTAGGTAGGGTTGGGGTTGGGATGGGGAAGGAGTTGCTTGTAGTGGGCTGCCAGTTGGTGGTGGTTGAGAGCAGGGGTTGAGTGTTGGGTTGTGGGAGGGTTTGCAAGTCGTTTGACAAGGTCAAAGAGTTCCCTAGGGTGGTTGATTGATTGAGTTGATAAGATTTGTATGATATTGCTGCTTAGCTTTGTCTGTGGCTGTATGGTAGTCCTGTAGCAGATTTAGTTAGTTGCTGCGATCTTGCTCAAGTGGTGTTCTGCCATTTTCTCTCAAGCTTCTGGAGTTGTGTTTTGATTATGTAAATTCAATAACATTGAAAAAAAAATTAAACCCTGTTTGAGATTTGGCAAGATTAATCCCATAATTCCATGTTTTTGTAATGTTTGTAATCTGTTCATGTAGTCTGCCAAGCATACCAGCAAACAAACCATTGCAATATCCAAGATGGGAAAGCATGAGTGGGTGAAAAACCTGTGCAAAAGAACTATTTACCTGATAGTCGGCTTTTATTCCAAGATAGAGCAAACTTGAAATTTCACTATATAGTATATACATAATTGTATAACCTGTGCAGAAGGGGTTATATCTGTGTGTAATACATATAGCTGTGGGGATAGGGTAAAAACATGAGGACACCTCATGGAAGAAGTCTTGCATGTACTTATCCCCCATTCTCAACCATTGATGGTGATGGATGAAAGAGATCCAACAACCTAAGGTGCCCTGAATTTGTAATGTATTCAATCTCTCCACCCAAATGGAATAGTTGGAAATATTGGTGCTGCTGAAAGATCCCAGAGTATGAATACTGCCGATCTGTCCCACCTATGCAACGTTGAGCATAATTCTCAAGATATTGAAATAGTCTCCTTATTTTATTATTTTGTTTTTTATTGGCTATTACAAACTGCAATGATATATGTATCTGTAGTGTATCAAATATTGTAATAAACTAAACTATGGTTACTTGAAAAGCCTGAATGGCAGCTTGAAACCCTGCAGCATAGCCAAGAAAAGCTGTTCATTTAACAAATATTGTTTTTCCATAATGTGGAAGAATTCCTCAAGCAGCAGAGAAGCCCGTTACAGGGAACGTTTAGTTAACGTTATTGCTGGTGAAGGAGGCGCCACCAGTTACTGAATGAAAGGTTCACATACTTGTTAAAACAGGAATACTTATATCTTGATTTTTTTTATTTAAAAATATCAGTTTTGTGTTCTTATTCACTGGGGTTATTTCTCTTATCAGGGTTTACATTAGGATTTAATAACTTTGGGGTAGAAATGGTGCTAAAATTCAGACCATCTTGCATTATGCATTTAAATTACAAAACTATTAACCTACAGAACTCCATTTGTTTAATATTGCTCCCATAAAGTTCTTTCATCCCTTTAATCTTTGTAGCAACAACATTTGATCGAACTGATTAGGCAACGGGAGACAGAAGCCGCATTGGAGTTTGCTCAGACACAGTTAGCAGAGCAGGGTGAGGAGAGCAGAGAATGTCTAACGGAGATGGAACGCACTCTGGCATTACTTGCCTTTGATAACCCTGAAGACTCTCCATTTGGAGACTTGCTGAATATGATGCAAAGACAGAAGGTAAGGCATTTTGGAGCAGCTTTTACAGTCTGTCTTCAAGTTGGTGAACTTATACAGTTGTAGAAAGACTCAATAGTTTAAATAGAGCTATCTCTTTGTGTGTGCTCGGAAAGTCAGTAATGACCTCTCATTCTTTCTTAGGTCTGGAGTGAAGTCAACCAAGCTGTTCTGGATTATGAAAATCGTGAATCAACCCCCAAATTGGCAAAATTGCTAAAACTACTGCTGTGGGCTCAGAATGAACTAGACCAGAAGAAAGTAAAATACCCTAAAATGACTGATCTCAGTAAGGGGACAATTGAGGAACCCAAGTAGAAATAAACTCAACAAACAAATGGACAGATAGGACCCAAACAGAATCTGCAGTGTTCATTCTTTATATCAGTCTGTGACTGAGTTTTACTACAGTACAGGACTCAAATACTTAGGTTTTTCTTTTGTGTGTGACTCTTTCTGAATGAACTTTATATTTAAATAAGAGAATAGTCCCCTTGGAATGCTTTGAAGATTGCAAGGCACACGATCCCTTAAAGGTCTGATTTAGGCTATGCACTATACCAAAAACATTCTAATTTTTTTTTTCTTTTTTTTTTTTTTTGCAAGAAGCGTTTCGTTCTGGAAATAGTGTTACACTATTCATGTTAGTCATGTTTTTTAGATTAGCGACCAAAGAGTTAGTCACTGCAGGTTGCAAAGGGTTATTGGCAACTGAATTAACAGGCTGCTGTTTCGTATTAGCAGAGTGAGTGGAGCACGCCTCAGGTTCTGTTGTATGCTATTAGAGGAAATTGTATTTCTGCCCTTTAAAAAGGAGAAACAAATTTGTCTGGCTGAGTTGGATCCTCTTGCTCTAAAGTTGTTCATAGCATAGAAAATGTTATATTAACTTGTCAGTTGTAATTTTAAAAGGCCATGGGTGTGGGTGTTTTTTTTTTGTTTTTTTTTTCTTCTTTTTTAGAAGAAGGGGTGAACTTGATTTATTTTTTGGTATAACACTGGTACTTAACATCTGTCTAGGGAGCAATTATTTTGCCTTCAGAAGGGATTGCTGAACTTATCTTGTTTTGGAAATTTCCTTTCATTCATACCTTCAAAATAGGCCTTAAGCAGCAGATACTAAATTTTTTATGTATTGCATTTTTTCCTCAGCATCCCTAGTTTGCTTCTCATGCTTTTTATTCTACATTGGGCTGGTTACATTTGGGAGGTCAGTCTGGCCCTTACCCACTCTAAGGGATATATTTACTAAGCCGGATTAACCGTTAGCCAGACTATCTGCAGCAGATTCCCCTAGTAGCTCGGGTTAACTGTTAGCCCAGCTTAGTAAACATACCCCATAGTGATCTCCTGCATTCCAGTAGTGCAGGTCTTATAGGAGTGTAATGCAGTGATTTAACACTAAAGATTATCCCTGCGCTTCATGGTGTGTAAAGGGTAAAGTTTGTTCAGGGCAACTAATTCAAGTTTACCGTGGGAACCAGTGTCGACCTTAGAGATCTGGTTTTCTACCCTTAATTGTTCTATTGGGGGGGTTTTTTTGTTTTGTTTTTTTTGCAGCCATGTATCTTGAGAATTAGAAAGCTAACACCAATGCAACTTCATCTCCATATCCATTGCAATTTCCACATTGAGCAGAACTCAGACAAAGCTTTTTGTTTTGTTTGGGTGTGTACAAACCTGTATTTTTATGTGACACCATGCACAGTTTGATCTGTAGCTTTGCATCAGAATGCAGTTATACCTTTTATTTATGAGCCATTGCCTAAGTGAACAGTCAGAAAACTGAGTTTATATGACGCAACATCTAATCAATGTGTTTAGTACCTGTAATAATAACTGACATACTTTTACAACCCCTCAGTTATTCTCTGTGACTTACATAGCATGATGGAATGTATTTTCCAGCTTTCCTGGACACTCCCTTACCTAACTGTACAAAATGTGCATTAGCACATAAGATGCTTCAGAGACATTAAACACATTTTGTGTACTGGGTACTTTTTTAATATTAATTTTAGGCCTGATTAGATCAAGTTTGGCCTCCTAGTATAGTGCACTAGATCAAATCAGATGATATTAACAGCATACCTGTGGTTGAATTTCTCAAGGCTTAAAGATGTTCCCAGCAGTGAAGGAATGTTTATGGAAGTATTTCCGTGAATATTCAGTGACAACATTACCCTTCCTGGGAGTGCTCTGTCCTAGCATATCCTGTTTTGGACAGTTCACATATTCTTTCTCTGTTCTGGATGATTTATTAGATTTGTTACACTCAAACAACTATGAAATACTGGCAATAATAAAAAAAAAAAAGATGTTAAAACTTTGCAGAAAATAGAAGTTTCACATAGTGTATGTTTTTCATACACTGGTCCAATATAGTATATTGTCCGTCTTCAGAAAAGATAGGATTCAATTCCAATATTCATTGACATAAACATACTGTATGATACTATTGAAACTGCAGTTTTCACTTCAAACACTTTATTATGATATGATATAGTTTGTCAACAGTCCATTCGGACAGCGGAATATGATACATGTGAAAACACTTCTGATGCAGTGCGTCGATATTGCACCATTGAAACACCTAGAACAGAATGCTTGACAGCAGTTAGTTTCGACAACATATTAGCCCAGCGTATGAAAAACATACAAGGCCGATATACGCACCAAAAACCCGGACACTAAGTAACTTAGTTATCTAAACCTATTTTCTAAAGTCTACAAATACTTTTATTTGAAAAATAGTAGCTATTACAGCATTATAAGCTACTTACTATTTTTTGTGATCTTTTTATGTTGAGCCGCCAGTACCATCAAAATCAGCAAACTTCGAATACCTATTTAACTAGATCTCAGATAAAAAAATCTGTATATAACACTTTTTGACATAACGATAATAGCTAAACATAGTTCCATTGAATTTATAACCATTAATTAGAAAACAGTTGAGTAGTAAGTATGGGAACCTTATGTATGTAAAACATACACTGGTCGAAAACGGGATATGCACAAGGGAACTGTTTGTATGCAGCACTTCCCTAGGGAAACTGTTGGTGCTTGGCACTTATTTACAATGACTGTTGTGCTGAATAATTTCTATTCCATTTCTCTCCTTTTTTATTGGATGCAGGTATCATACCAGTTTACTAAATTGCCTGTTGAATTAAAGCATAGTTAAATTGCGACCAAGGCATTTGTAAGTGGGTTGTTTCACTTCCGGATTGGGCACTTAGTTTGTCCTTAAGTGTTGGCTTTTGTGTTTAGGGACTGCTGGGCCATAACAATTTGTAATGGTGACTCATAATTGGTCATGTTTTATGGATTTTGTGCTTCTTTTTGGTAATGAAACTGGGGTACTTGCAGTAGTGTTCAGCTGTCCACTGATTTGACATGTTCTGAATGTGCAGGGGTTTTTTGTAGAATTTGAAACGGGGATACAGCTTTTGTAACTTTTTTTTTTTTTCCAGTTGATTTCCAGGACTTAAAAATAAGTCACACTTTTGGAAAACAAAATCGGATGCAGCAGAGTGAAGTCAGGAAATGGTTGATAAGGTCCAAACCCAATATTATTAAATTAGCTTGTCAGACCAAATATTTTGCTGTGATGGTGACTTCAGCTCATAGAGTTGGTGGGGGGAAAGCTTTTTAAATAAAGCTGACTGGTCTTTGTGTCAATTGAATAGCAGTGTACAGTGCTACAAGTACTGGCAGGAAAGGTACAAGACAGGTTATGGATTTTATCTGGCTTAAGAATTGTTTGTGCTTTATAATGTACAACACTAATTTTTTAATCCTCTCAGTGAGCAATTCACATCTGCCCCTCAACTTAGTTATCCTAGACCTCCAGTTCCTGGGAAATTTTCAGATTTCTGTGGGCAGCTGTGTGTAATCCAATGAGTTAATAGCAGATAACCACAGAAGCTACCTAGTTGTCTCACTGTGTATGGAGTTCTAGCCTTTAGGTGTTGAGGAAATGTTTGCAAGCTAAAATTGTTGGTTAATGCCAGACCTCTGTTCAATGTATTTTAAATAACCTATTCTGCTCTTTACATCATCAACAACAAGCTTTGAAAAGATATGACAACCAATTAGTTTAGCTTAAAGATAATAGAAATGTAGTACCTTTGTGGTCTACTTTCCTGTGATAGCTTAAGACACCATATTAGAATAAAATAAAACCTGAGCAGTTCTGACACTGTGTAAGACAGGAAACACCTGCGTGATGAAAGGTAATGCTCTTAGTGTAGCTAATAGCACCTTATTCCTCAGAAAAACGTTTTTCAGAATCTATTACGATTAATCCTTTTCAACATCAGTTGCCTAACTGACCTTGCTAATTTGTATAAGATCCCTCTAACTGGAGAGAGAGTTTCATGTATGCCAATAAAAGCTTTAGGCAATAAAATGCTTTTATCAGTCTGTAATATGCATGAGACAGTGCTGTGCTGTCACCACATGCCGCTGTGGAGGGTATCCTGTTATAACAGATTTCCTAGGCAGGAAGTACATGTTTGCCTATTTTGAGACTATTTTATAAAAACAACATAGGCATTTGTGTGTCTTTAGAAAATAGCCTCACAAATTCTGTGGCAATTATGGGTAACTACACTTGTGTAAATTTACACTTGCTTAGGAGTTGTGCAAAGCTACGCACATATTTCATGAAATGCATGCATGCATGATCATGACTCAACTTGTGCTCTGCCCAAAGTCTTCCCCTAAACATGGCTATCATGTAAAGTGGGGACGCATATTTTCTGCCCCCCACTTTCTGTGCGTAACCCCTGGGATAAATTTGAGAAAAGACTTTTTTATAAAAGATAAAACCAGGTTTATCTGTGTGTGTATGGGGGGGGGGGGATGTTTCTGAAATGTACTCCCTTAAAGGGAGAGAACTTCTGTAACCTTAACAGATCTTTTCAACACTGCTCGGTACAATATATAAATGCACTCCTAACTTTGAACTAGACTAGAAAAGAACATACAACTGAACCTGGGCCAGCCTGCTGGCTGAGTGGCAGTGCTTCCTGATCCTTGGCTTTTTTTAGAGGCCTTGGATAGGGCTGCTGAAACACCGGCAATTGCTACCTAATGATCTCGCTATAGAGTGCATGTTCTGGGCTGAATATTCAGACGCTATGTTACTGATTGATCTAAATAGGAGTGCACCCAGGTAGTGAAGATTAATTCAGCTAGCACAGTCATCCAGTATAGGCCAACTACAATTTGATCCTGAAGCCCAAAAGAAGAGGAAACGGCCAGGCTTAAAGGCAGGCTTAGATTATTTGCTTTTTCCCTTAAACCAATGTGTTTGTGCTACCTGCTTTCCTTCTCTTTTTGATTATAATGTCAGGTCTTTTGTAGATCACATATAAAATAGATGCATCTGGACAATAGGGTCAATGTACATAGTTCATATAATTTTAGTATTACACCGTCTTTACTTAAAGAGATTTAAAAAATATTTTTGGTCTTCCCGTGCCCTTTTTCCTGCTTAGTAGTCTCTGGCATTCCTGTTGGCCAGGCAGTACATAAGATGTGCCTCTGCCACCCAGGTGCCAGTGTAGTAGTGGCAGCTATTTTCTCCTCCCACCCGAATTTGAATGCAGAACTTGTGTGACGCACCCAGCCCTAAATGGCCCATGCCATACCAGATTATAATCAGAGTACTTGAAAATAAAGAGAGGCATCTCAAGAAAGTGTTACTTAATCTTTAATGGTTTTAATGATTTGTTTTTATCTAAGAGTGTACATAAAAACAGTTTTGTGTATTTAAGCAAAGATTTGGGTTTATTGTAATATCCATAGAAAAGAAAAAAATCCAGAAAGGTGATTTGAGATGAATCATGGTGCCATTGTTTTCCATTTAATGTACTATAATCTCTACCAAATGCATATAATTGCTTGTCGTTTTAGCAGCTAGTAGAAAACATTTGTTTCCTATCACTTCCATTTGGCTATTTGTATCTGCCATTCACTGATTTTAACATTGACAAAGCAAGTTAGTGCATTTATTAGGGGGATAGGGAGACATAAAAGTAGATGGTGGATAAAGCTGGAAGGCATGAATCTGAGCAAGCAGGGTGTTTGTTTGAGACTGAAATGTTGCTGTGCAATCTCAGTCTTCCTAGTTATACTGTTCTGTACATCAAAACAAAATTCAGGGAATTTCATTTATTTAAAGAAAGGGGGTTTCTTCAGATTTTTGGAATAAGGTTGTCTTGAAGTGCTTGGTAGCACATATAAATATGTGTCAAGCATACACCATTAGTTTAAATTTAATTCCCTACTCTTCATGTATAGAGCTAGATTTGCAGATAGTATGTTTGTCAAGGTTGGGTCATTGTCAGGATTACAGCAGAAGAGGCCTTTTCTAAGAAACTGGTGTAGTTCCCAGGAGTTGTGAAATCCTACTTCATGCCCTTAAATGAAAAGGATTTATTTTTCCAGTGTGTTCACCTGGTAAAACTGTATAAAGAATCAGATTTGTTTTTTCTGTATACAGTGGGATTGGCCAGCAGACCAGTTTAAAATAAATGATCAGTCCTTAGAGCCTACCAACTGTTCTAGAAAGGCCTCAATGTGGTGTATGTTTTAAATATTTCTGTATTTGCTCTTCCTCTTGTTATTTATTAAAAAATATTTTCATGAAAACTAGATTTGTCTGTTGCAGTTTTCAGCTGATTTTTTTTTCTGCTGAAATTGTATTCGTTTGGGGATAGTCTTTGCATGTCTTATCGATTTGCTAGATGGTTAGGACCAGATAAGGATCAAGTGTAGGGGAAAGGAGAGGTTGATTGAGCAATATACTTAATGTAACATGTATATCAGTAAAACTGTTCTTGTTCATGGCCTCCAATTGACTACATGACCATCATCAAGCTAGCATTAAGAAAAAGAATTTGGCTTCCCTGTTAGAGACATAAGGTTTCAACCTTCCCCTAACTTCATTACCATCATTGTAAAATGATATTTCTGCTTAAACTTTAATCTAGCTGAAGTCGATATGTGGCACTGACTCAAGTTACTATTTCTTTCCAAAACATATCTCTCGGTTCCCGAATTATAACCGTCAGATTTGATCGTACTGCGCAGGGAGGAAAGAAGCATTGTGCAGCTGTGTGTACAGTAACTAGGAGGAGACCTCATTAAATTCTATTTCACTTAATTCTATTTGCTCACTGTGTTTACAATACAAGCTTCTTTCCAGGTAACAAGTCTTTATTTGCTCTTCCCTAGCCTTTTGCCATCTTTCAGCTGTGTGCCAGAGAAACCACATAAAAGAAATCTTGAGCTAGCCAGCAGGTCTTACTATTGAGCCATGACTGGATCTCCACCGTGGGGGCTGTGAATGCTGCCTTGACGGCGTCCTGAGCCCCAAGCTATCCTACCAGCAGCATGTTGGTCCTAGAATCAAACCTGATTCGGCAACAGCATTCCACAGGAGACCCATCAGCCTTGCTCTTCTTAACACACTTAATTCATGCAAGGTAATCTGTTAATGAAGGAAAGGTAGAAATTAAAGTTAAATGAAGGTCTTTGTGTGAGGCTAAGCAATGGATTCAAATCAGCACAACAGAATATAATGACATCTGTCAATATGAAAAAAGATAGAGTGGAGGAGTAGCCATAAGAACATAAGAACATAAGAACATAAGAAATGCCATACTGGGTCAGACCGAGGTCCATCAAGCCCAGTATCCTGTTTCCAACAGTGGCCAATCTAGGTCATACGTACCTAGCAGTTTCCCCAAAAGACACAGGTTCTGCAGTGCTTGTACTAGGTCAAGCATTGATATCCTGGGTCCCTTTTTAATAGTGGTTTATGGAACTTTCCTCCAGGAACTTGTCCAAACCTTTTTTAAACCCAGCTATACTAACAGCCCTTACTACATCCTCCGGTAACAGATTCCAGAGTTTGATTACACGTTGAGTGAAGAAATATTTTCTCTTATTTGTCTTAAATAGTTTACCCTGTAGCTTCATTACATGTCCCCTAGTCCTTCTATATTCTGATAGCGTAAACAATTGATCCACGTTTATCCGTTCCACTCCATTCATTAATTTATAGACCTCTATCATATCTCCCCTCAGCCGTCTCTTTTCCAGGTTAAAGAGCCCTAACCTTTTTAGCCTCTCTTCATAGGAGTAGCCTTCCATCCCCTTCACCAATTTGGTGGCTCTTCTCTGTACTTTTTCTAATAACTCTATGTCCTTTTTAAGATACGGTGACCAGAATTGCACACAATATTCAAGGTGCGGTCGTACCATGGAGCGATACAGAGGCATTATAATATCCTTTGTTTTATTCTCCATCCCTTTCCTTATGATACCTAGCATTCTATTTGCTTTCTTGGCCGCCGCTGCACACTGGGCGGAGGGTTTTAACATGTTATCCACAATGACTCCTAAATCTTTTTCCTGGGTGGTGGTTTCTAATGTGGAGCCTTGCATCGTGTAACTATAGTGTGGGTTGTTCTTTCCTAGGTGCATAACTTTGCACTTGTCCACATTAAATTTCATCTGCCATTTGGATGCCCAGTCTTCCAATTTATCCAGATCCTCCTGCAGTTTTCCACAATCCTCTTGGGTTTTAACAACTTTAAACAGTTTTGTGTCATCTGCAAATTTGATAACCTCACTAGTTATTCCTTTTTCCAGGTCATTTATGAATATGTCAAAAAGTAGGGGACCCAGTACAGATCCCTGGGGTACTCCACTATTCACCTTTTTCCATTGGGAATATTGGCCATTTAGCCCTACCCTCTGCTTTCTATCTTTTAACCAGTTCCCGATCCACAATAGTACACTGCCTCCTATCCCATGACTTTTTAGCTTTGCCAAAAGTCTCTGATGGGGGACCTTGTCAAAAGCTTTCTGAAAGTCCAGATACACTATATCAACAGACTCACCTTTGTCTACCTGTTTATGCACACCTTCAAAAAAACAGATCAGATTAGTAAGACAAGATCTTCCTTGTCTAAAGCCATGTTGGCTGTCTCCCATTAGGCCATAGCTATCCACATGCTGTGTAATTTTGTTCTTTATGATGGTTTCTACCATTTTCCCTGGTACTGACGTCAGGCTCACCGGTCTGTAATTTCCCGGATAACCCCTGGAACCCTTTTTAAAAATTGGTGTTACGTTGGCGACCCTCCAATCTTCAGGTATTACAGATGATTTTAATGAAAGTTCACAGATTACCAATAGCAGGTCTGCAATCTCATATTTCAGTTCTTTCAACACTCTGGGATGTATACCATCCGGTCCAGGTGATTTGTTACTATTCAGTTTATCAAATAGTTGTAATATATCTTCCCGGTGTAGCGATATTTCTCTCAATTCCTCTGCAGTATCACCTTTAAATACCACTTCAGTCTTGGGTAACATCCCTACATCTTCCTCAGTAAAGACTGAAGCAAAGAATTCATTCAGTCTCTCTGCTATAGCCTTGTCCCCTCTTACTGCCCCTTTTACCCCTCTATCATCTAATGGTCCAATTGACTCTCTCACAGGCCTTTTGCTACGAATGTACTTGAAAAAGTCTTTATTTCGTGTTTTTGCTTCCGTAGCAAGTTTCTTCTCAAATTCCCGCTTTGCCTGCCTTATCAATGCTTTGCATTTAACTTGCCAGTGCTTGTGTTGTTTCCAGTTTTCATCATTTGGCTCTTTTTTCCATGTCCTGAAGGTTGCTCTTTTGGCAGCAACAGCCTCTCTGACCTCACCTTTAAACCATGCTGGCAGTTTTTTGGACTTTTCTTCCACTTTTCTTAATGCGTGGAATACAGCTGGTCTGGGCTTCGAGGATAGTATTTTTAAATAACACCCAAGCTTGCTGTAAGTCTTTAACCTTTGGAACCGCTCCTTTTAGTTTTTTCCGAACTATATTCCTCATTCTATCATAGTCTCCCTTTTGAAAGTTAAAAGGTAGTACTGTGGATTCCTTTACTATCTGTCCTCCACTGATTAAATCAAACATGATCATACTATGATCACTATTGCCAAGTGGTCCCAACACCTTTATTTCTTGCACCAGATCTGGCGTTCCACTAAGGACTAGGTCCAGTATGGCTTCCCCTCTGGTCGGTTCATGAATCAGCTGCTCCAAGAAGCAGTCATTTATTTCATCTAGAAACTTTATCTCTTTAGCTTGTCCTGCTGTGAGACTGTCCCAGTCGATACCGGGGTAATTGAAATCACCCATTATTACTACTCTGTTGTGGCTTTTGTTAGCTTCCTTGATTTCTTTGAGCATTTCATCATCCATTTGTTCATTCTGGCCAGGCGGTCGATAGTATACTCCCACTGCCATCACCTTCCCTTTCATAAATGGAATTTCAATCCATAGAGATTCTACAGCAAATTGTGTTCCCTGCAAAACTTTAATCCTTTCTGACTCAATGCCCTCTTTAACATAGAGCGCAACCCCTCCACCAATTTGTTCAGCTCTATCATTACGATATAGTTTGTATCCAGGTATCACAGTGTCCCACTGGTTATCCTCCTTCCACCATGTCTCTGAGAGTGCAATCATATCTAACCTCTCATTTAGTGCTATATATTCTAATTCTCCCATCTTATTGTTTAGACTTCTAGCATTGGCATACAAGCATTTTAGTGACTGTATTTTATTAATTTTATTAATATTAATCTGGCTATTGGCTTGGTGGCTTGGAAACTAAAACCAGGGTTTGATTCCCACTAGCACTCCTTGTGACCTTGGGCAAGTCACTTAACCCTTCATTGAATCAGAAAAATCCAAGTTATCAATGTCCCTGTTTAATGTACTTTACCAAGTTTAAGTTACAATGTAAACTGCTTTGACTAAAATGATTAAGCAGTATAAAAAAACTGTTCAATAAATAAGATATAGGAAACTCAAGTTTCTCCAGGACCAAGCAGGAAGTCAGTCCTCACTTATGGGTGACGTCGGCGCCGACGGAGCCCTCGCGGAGCAATTTTCCCCAGCTTTCAAAGAAAGCCTTTGGGATTGCAGCACGCATGCGCGGTCGTCTTCCCGCCCGAGGGTGCCATCTTAGCCAGTCTTCTTTTTTCCGCGGAGCCCTACAGACGTCCCCGTCTTGTCCCCGCGAAAAAGTTGATTTTCTTCTTTGTTTTATCCTTTTTTCTTTCGGTTCGACGCCGATCGTTTTCCCGCCCGGACTCGCGACGCCGGTCTCGAGTCCTCTTACTTTTTTCGGTTTTTCTGACTTAGTCAGTTTTCGTTTTCCCTGGCAGCCCGGTCCTTTGACCTCGCAGGGGCCCTTTTTCCCCCGATGGCTGCCAGTGGGTTTAAGCTAACCGACACACACGACTTTTGCCTCCGCTGCCTGGGCCCGGATCATGAGGAACTGATCTGTGGGCCCTGCAGCAAACTGTCCTCAAAGGCGTTGAGGAGTCGGCGGCATCAGCGTGAGAGAATCTTCGCTGACCCCAGCCGTACCCGGACCTCGTCGGAGGCCTCCGTGTCGAAAGGCTCCAGCTCGGACCGTCGCCGGAGCTCCTCCGACCGGGGTTCTCCCTCCGGGGACCATCGTCGGAAGGAAAAACCCGCGAGGGCGGCGTCGGTGGACGCTCCTGGTTCCGCGAGGGCCAGGTCGCATAGCCCCGACAGCCGCCCCGGGTCCTTGGAGAAGGAACACGTCCCGAAGCGACCTCGCCTGGAGTCGGAGATGCCTGCCCGGGTAAGTCCTGTGGTCCTTCTGGACTCGCCTCCGCGACAGCCGACGTCGGGCCCGACGCCGTCGGGGCCCGAGTCGGGGGCTGCTGGGTCACCTGAGCTCGGACTCAGGTTGACGGCCTTGGAGAGCAGACTGTCTGCCTTCATGGACCAGCAGAGGGCACTGCTCGCTGGCTTCGCTGGCGTCGCTGCCCCGACCGCCGGGACGTCGACGTCCAAGTCGACCCCGGAGACCGAGCCGATCCTCGAGTCGATGAGAACTCGAGTCGATCCTCGAGTCGATGAGAACTCGAGTCGATCCTCGGTCGAGGTCGCCCTCGGCCTCCCGTTCGGGACCGAGGTCGCCGACGCCGACTCCCTCGGCGTCGGGGCGGCTGGCGCCGCACCCTGCCCGGGCCGACCCCACCGAGTCCTCGTCGGAGTCGGTCTGGGAGTCTGAGGAGGAAGAGTCGCCTGATTCTTTCCGGACTCGGTGTGTCCCATCGGACTCACCGGAGTCCGAGCCTCGGAAGCAGTCCCCCCCGGAGGATGCCCGGTTCTCGGACTTCGTTAGGGATATGGCCAAGGCTTTGGCCTGCCCTGCGGAGCCCGAGGAGAGCCTCGAGCCGAAGAGCTCGATGCCCTCCAGTATGACTCTCCCGCGAGGGAACACTTTACTGTGCCGGTTCCTCCTATGCTGGAACGACTACTCTTCCGCATGTGGGAGAGTCCGGCCTCCTCACCGGTCCTGAGCAAGCGGGTCGATTCTATCTATCGAGTCCGCAAGAGCCCTGGCTTTCAAAAGGCACAGCTGCCACACCATTCCATGGTAGTGGAATCGGCCATGCACCGTCTTAAGAGCCAGAAGATGCACTCCTCGGTGCCTCCTGGCAGGGAGGCCCGTAACCTGGATGGGCCTTGGCAAGAAGTGCTTCCAGGGCTCTATGCTCGCATGTCGTGTCCAGACTTACCAGCTATACATGGGCATGTATCTCCGGGATCTGGCTAAAGAGCTAGCCGGATTCTCCGCTGGTCTCTCCGAGGAGCCCTTGCGGAGGTTCCTAGCCTTGTCCACTGGCATTCGGGAATGCTCAAAGTTCATGTCCCGAGCAGCCTATGATGGCTTTGAAGCCTCGGCTCGAGTAGCCGCAGCCGGCATCGGTGCCCGCCGACAGACTTGGCTTCAGTCGTCAGACCTTGAGCCCTGGGTGCAGGACAAGTTGGTCGATGTCCCCTGCCGAGGCGAAAACCTCTTTGGCAAGCCCATGGCGGAAAAGGCTGCGCAAATTGAGACTGAGACTCTCACCAGGACCAGGCTTTCTAGGAAGACCTCCGCCCCTTCCCAGAAAAAGAAGGGCTCGGGGAAAAAGTCCTTTTACCCGAGGAAGGCGGCTGCCTACAAACAATACCCCCATTATCAGGCCCCTGCAGCTCCCCAACAGGGCCAGCAGGCCAAGGGACGGGGTAACGGGTCCCGTAGGCAGCAAGCCCCCAAGCCTGCACCACCAGCCCCTGCTCAGCAGGGTGGGGGCTTTTGACTCGCTAAGCATAGCCTCTCCCCCCCCGCTGGTTCCCTCCAGCACCGGAGGCCGGCTGGTTCACTTCGCCCACAGGTGGTCCAGCATCACCGCAGATGCCTGGGTGCTTCAGGTCGTGCGAGAAGGCTATCTTCTCCACTTCCATCAGGTCCCTCCCTCCTATTTTCCGGGAGAACCTCCACGCCCCCCTCTGCACAGGGAGTTGCTCCTTCAGGAGTTAGCAGGTCTTCTGCAGGAACAGGCGGTGGAACCGGTGCCACACCACCTGAGAGGTCAAGGCTTTTATTCAAGGTATTTTCTGATACCAAAGAGAACAGGGGGCCTCAGACCCATCCTGGACTTGCGCAACCTCAACAAGTTCCTTGTGCGGGAGAAGTTCAAAATGCTTACCCTTGGAATCCTTCTGCCCTACCTCCAGCAGGGAGATTGGCTATGCTCCTTGGATCTAAAGGATGCCTACACGCACATCCTCATCCACCCAAGCCACCGCCAATACCTAAGGTTTGTGGTGGCAGGAAATCATTACCAGTACAGAGTACTGCCCTTTGGCCTGTCCTCCGCACCGCGAGTCTTCACAAAATGTCTCGCGGTCGTGGCGGCCCATCTCCGGCTTCACGGCCTCTGTCTTTCCGTACCTCGACGACTGGCTCATCAGAGCAGCGTCCGCTCAGGAGGTCACCAACGCCACCTGCCGCACGGTGACTCTGCTGCAGCACTTGGGCTTTGTCATAAACTTCGCAAAGTCCACTTTGCTCCCCTCACAGGATCTCGAGTTCATCGGCGCAAGGCTGCACACTCCTCAGGCGCGAGCATTCCTACCGCTCGACAGGGCTCAACGGCTCATGGACCTAGCCGACCGCTTTCGCAGCCAGCCCCTGGTCTCCGCCAGGCGCTTCCTGAGACTGCTCGGCCATATGGCTTCCACCGTCCATGTGACCCCCAATGCCCGCCTGAATATGCGGTCTGCGCAATGGTGTCTCCGCCAGCAGTGGCGACAAGCCACGGGCGGCTTAGCAGACCTAGTGCGCGTTTCCGAGCCGCTGGTCTCGTCTCTCCGGTGGTGGCTCCGGCAGCCGAACCTGATATTCGGAATGCCTTTCCAGTCACCTCAGCCGACCCGGGTGCTGACCACCGATGCATCCCTCCTGGGCTGGGGAGCACATTGCCAAGAGGCACGCACTCAGGGCCTCTGGACCACGTGGGAGTCTGCTCAGCAGATCAACTTCCTGGAGCTCAGGGCGATCCGCCTGGCTCTCAAGGCCTTCTCCCACCTGACCCCAACAGTCCGTCCTTGTCCAGACGGACAATCAAGTTGCCATGTTCTACGTGAACAAGCAGGGGGGCACGGGCTCCTTCCTCCTCTGCCGGGAGGCACAGAAGCTCTGCTCTTGGGCCGTCAGTCACGGCATTCTCCTCAAGGCAGTTTATCTCCCGGGCCAAGAAAATTGCCTTGCAGACAAACTCAGCAGGGTCCTCCAGCCGCACGAGTGGCGTCTGGATCCCTTGGTAGTTCAGAAGCTCTTCCTCAAGTGGGGTCTCCCCACGGTGGATCTCTTTGCCAGTCCTCACAACCGGCAGCTTCCTCGCTTCTGCTCTCGTCGGCCACACCCCCTCCGGGTGGCGGCGGACGCCTTTCTGATCTCGTGGTCGGGGAGCCTTCTGTACGCTTTCCCTCCCATCCCGCTGGTCTCTCGGACTCTTTTCAAGGTTCTCCGAGACAAAGCCTTCATGATCCTGGTGGCCCCTCGCTGGCCCAGGCAGCCGTGGTTTCCGCTCCTGCTGCAACTGGCGGTGGAGGATCCAATCCCTCTGGGGGTACAACCGGATCTCCTCACTCAGGATCAGGGGTCCCTCCTGCACCCCAACCTCAGGTCTCTCAACCTCATGGCCTGGCTGCTGAGAGGGTAGTCCTTGCTCCCCTTCTCCTGCCGGCGGAGGTGGAGGAGGTCGTCTTGGCTTCGCGACGGCCTTCTACCCGAAAATGCTACGCCCTTAAATGGCGTCGCTTTGCAGTCTGGTGTACCCAACAGTCTCAGGATCCCTTCTCCTGCCCGGTGTCGGTGATCTTGCAGTACTTGCTGCACCTCTCTAATCTGGGACTTAAGTCCAACTCTGTCAAAGTTCACCTCAGTGCTCTTTCAGCACATCATGTGCCGGTGGACGGCAGACCTCTCTCCAATGACCCTCTCGTAGCGAGGTTTCTCCGAGGTCTCCTTCTACTTAAACCACCTCTGCGCCCGCCAGCGCCTGACTGGGACCTGAATGTGGTTTTGCAGCGGATCACCTGTCCGCCTTTTGAACCTATGGCTACCTGTTCTCTCCGTTTTCTGTCTTGGAAAACACTGTTCTTGATAGCCCTCACTTCCGCTAGACGCGTGAGTGAATTGCAGGCCCTCGTGTCTGATCCCCCTTACACTAGGTTCTACAAGAATAGGGTAGTCCTACGGACTCACCCAAAATTTCTGCCTAAAGTGGTCTCCCCTTTTCACATCAATCAGGAGGTGGTACTTCCAACCTTCTTTCCCAGACCACACTCCAGCCGAGCTGAGACGGTCCTCCATACCCTGGACTGTAGAAGGGCATTGAACTTCTACCTTGACCGTACGCGGGAGCACCGTAAAGCTGCTCAGCTTTTTGTGTCTTTTGACCCCAATAAATTGGGGCTCCCGGTCTCCAAGCGTACTCTGTCCATCTGGGTTGCGGACTGTATCTCTTGGGCTTATGGGGCAGCCGGACTCTCCTTAGTCGAGTCACGGCTCATTGCGTTCGGGCAAAGGCCACGTCAGTGGCTTACCTCCGCTCTGTTCCGCTGGCAGACATCTGCCGGGCCGCTACTTGGTCTTCGAGCCAGACTTTTGCGGTCCATTACTGTCTCGAGAGGGAGTCCCGTAGGGACAGTGCTTTCGGACAGGCAGTCCTCCGTAATCTCTTGAGGTCTGAGCAACTCCTACCCTCCATCCCGGATGTGGGCTACCGGTGGGTGATAATTCAGCGAAGATTCTATCCTTCTGTGCTGCTGAGCTAGAGGGAGCTCATTTTTGTGCTTAGGGTCTCCGGTAGCCTTAAGCTTGGGAGTCCCATAAGTGAGGACTGACTTCCTGCTTGGTCCTGGAGAAAGCGTAGTTACTCACCTGTAACAGGTGTTCTCCAGGAGCAGCAGGAATCAGTCCTCACTACCCTCCCTCCTCCCCTTGGAGTTGCAATCGTCTGCTTATGTTCTTTTTGCAAATTTTTATGCTGTCTTTTTTAGCTATGTCATCTGACTGGCTAAGATGGCACCCTCGGGCGGGAAGACGACGCGCGCATGCGCGCTGCAATCCCAAAGGCTTTCTTTGAAAGCTGGGGAAAATTGCTCCGCGAGGGCTCCGTCGGCGCCGACGTCACCCATAAGTGAGGACTGATTCCTGCTGCTCCTGGAGAACACCTGTTACAGGTGAGTAACTACGCTATTTTGTATTGGAGGTACTGATTTGCCACTCTTTTTTTTTTTAGATGTAGTTCACTTAAAATGATAGACAGCGCCTATTGGCGAGGGTCAGTCTGTCCGTATATATCATCTGTTTTGTGCATGTGTAGGGCTTCATTCTGCTTTTCAGAGCAAGGGGCAAAGAGCAGTACTAAACAACTGGTGAAGAGTCCCTGGTCTTGCTGACATGAAAACAGCAGGAGTGATGCTGGCATGTCAGTGGGAGACTCGGTCTCTGAACAGGGTTGCCAGATTTTAAATGGAATTTACATAGATTTATGGCCTACATTGGGCTACTCTTTGGCTTGATACCCTTACTTTCCCTAGATTATAGCCTATCTTCAAAATATTGAATAAAGACTCATATAAATGAAGTTTTCAATAATTATTTATTTCTGGAGTATTAAAACATGCAAACTTGTGCAAAAAATACTTTCTTGGATTTTGCTTTAAATGTTCTACCTATTAGTTTCGTGGTGTGTCTTGTATGATTTTACAAGGTAAACTGTTCTCTTTACCCGTTCTGTCCCATTCGTGATTGTATAGATCTCTATTACCGTATTTTCACACATATAATGCATATTCTCCAGGAACAAGCAGGAAGTCAGTCCTCGCATATGGGTGACTTCAGCGCCAATTTGAGCCCGCACGGAGCATTTTCCCAGTTTTAAAAGAAAGCCTTTGGGACACGTTGCAACACATGCGTGGTCCACTTCCTGCCCAAGGGTGCCATCTTGCTCAGTCTCATTTTTTCTGCAGAGCCCAACGGACGTCTGTCCTGTTTCCCGCCTCGAGCCGGCACAATAAACCAGCTCTGTTCTCTGCTCCTTTTGTCTTTTTTGATCAAGGCTTACCTTGACCGGCGTTCGCGTTGTTTTTTGCCTGGGGGTTGTCGATCCCAGCCGGGTGTTCCCCAACAGGTCCCCCAGTGGGTTCAAAAAATGTGACCCCTGCAGCCAAACAATGACAAACACCCCTGACTGCTGCATACACTGCCTGGGCCTGGACCATGACAGCCCCTTTTGCGACCTGTGCCAGGCCATGATGCCTAAAACCAATAAAAGAGGTCGGAGTTGCAGGAAAAACTGTTCCCCAGGTCAGACTTCGCACTGGCCTCCCTGATGCCGAGCTCCAAGCCCAGCATTTCTTGTGAGGCGTCCCCTGGTGTCTTGCGGCAGTGGCTCCTCTGAGAAGATCTCTGACCCCTAGAGAAAGAAGAAAAAAATCCCTAAGTCAGTAAAGTTGCACCAAGAAACCTGGTAAAACTGCCCGGGGTGATTCGGTTGGCTCTTGAGAAACACCCTACTAAGGTCCTCGAAGGATTTCTAAGCTGACACAGACCGTGTGAGGTTCTGCTCAGTGTCCATTCCGAAAGCTGTGGAGCTGCCTGGCTTGGAAACCAGAATGGTGGCCTTGGAGCAGAACATCACTGTATCCTGGCCCTTCAGCAGGCAATGATGAGCTGGTTAGTCTGCATCATCTGCCCTGACAATTGGGCCCCCGACTGCAGGGGGAGTCCCCGTACATCGTGCTGAGTTCTGAGCGCCATCGGCCTCAGGTAAACCCTTGGTGCTGGTCAAGCTCTCTGTCCCATTCCTTGAGCATCTGATCCTCCATGGCTAGTTTCTGCTACTCAGACCCCAGGTCCTCCGGAGGCCGCCAGCCACTCGGCCCCAGCCTCAACATTATGAGTTGCAGGGCCTTGGACTCATCGTCACCGTTTGACTCCAAGTGGGAGACCACTGACAAGGTGTCCCCAGAAACTGAGAGATTTCCTCGGACCCAGCGTCCCAATGCCATTCTCCTTCGGAAGATGTGGCCTTCCATGACTTTGTCAAGGATATGTCCAGAGCCTTCTCGGTGCAAACAGAGGCTGAGGAAGATCTGTGCACAAGGAAATGAAGATTCTACAGTATGAATCTCCACCCAAGGAGACCCTCATGGTACCCGTGCAGCTGATCCTCGAGCGGTTGCTTCTTAGATTGTGGGAGACGCCAGCCTCTGTACAGGTGTTGAGCCGGCGCCTCAACACAATCTACCGTGTCCGGAAGAACCCTGGGTTCCACAAGCCCCAACTACCACATAACTCCATGGTTGTTGAGTCAACCATGCAGAAACTTAAGAGCCAGAAGACCCATTCTTTTGTCCCTCCTGGAAGGGACGCTAGAGCCCTCGATGACCTTGGGTGCAAGTGTTACCAGGGTTCCATGCTGAGCTGTAGGATTCAAACCTATGAACAGTACATAGGAACTGTACCTAAAAGCCCTACCCCAAGAGTTGTCCAGTTTTTCAGTGGGGCTTACCAGGGAACCTCTTCAGCGGTTTTAGTCCATGACACCCAGGATCAAGGGCTGCTCTAAGTTCCTTTCCTGGGTGGCCTATGATGACTTTGAGTCAGCGACTCGGGTAGCAGTGGCTGGCATTGGTGCCCGATGCCAAGCCTGGCTGCAATCTTCTGATCTCGAGCAATTGGTGCGAGACAAGCTGCTCGACATCCCCTGCACGAGAGAGAACCTGTTCAGCAAGCCTAAGGCTGAAAAGGCGGCTGAGATCGAGGCCGACATAGTGACTCGACAGAGGCTTTCCAAAAAGACCTTGTCCTTTCCCCATTAGAAACCATCAGGGAAAATACCCCTGTTCCTGAGGAAAAAGGGCCCTTTTAGCAGAGTTGCCACTATCAACCCTTCTCGGGCCAGCAACAGGGTTCTCGCCCTAAAAGACAAAGTCATGGAGCTCAGAAGCCAAAGACACAGAAGTCCCAGGCCCTAGCTCCCATCCAGCCTGAGGGGAGCTTTTGACTCCTGGTGCAGGGCCTCCCCTCCCCTGGGAGACCTTCACCAACCTACAGGGGGCTGCCTGGCACTCTTCACCCACAAGTGGGCCAGTGTCACCTCGGACCAGTGGGTACTGCAGGTGGTAAGGGAAGGATACCTAAGAACATAAGATATGTCATACCAAGGTCCATCAAGCCCAGTATCCGGTTTCCAGCAGTGGTCAATCTAGGTCATAAGTACCTAGCAGTTTCCCCAAACTACAGTTTTCCTCTACCTACGACAGATACCACCCAGATTCTTTCCAGGAGAGTCAGTGTGACCTCTCCTTCACCAGAACTTTCTGCTCTGAGCTTGCAGGTCTGCTCAGGGACAGCGCAGTGAAGCCTGTACCCAAACATCTCTTGGGAAAAGGCTTCTACTCCAGTTACTTCCTTTTCGCAAAGAGAACTGGGGGCCTCTGGCCCATACTAGACCTGAGAAATGTAAACAAGCTTTTGGTGAGGGAGGAGTTCAAGATGCTCTCCCTTGGAACACTGCTACTTTCTTCACCAGGGAGATTGACTGGCTGTGCTCCTTGGACCTAAAGGATGCATATACTCACTTCCTGATCCATACCTCCCACAGGCAGTACCTACAGTTCATGGTGGGAGGAGGGTACCCTACCCTTTGACTTGGCCTCCTCACCAAGGGTCTTTACCAAATGCCTGGTGGTAGTGTCGCTGAATGCTAGGGTCTTGCAGAGGCTCTCAGTGGGGACTTGCCTTCTGCAACTCACAACTACCTGATAGGTCACTGTTGGTGCTGTCGTGGTTCTGTCCTTGGCAGCCTGGAGCTAAGGAGTCCCATATGTGAGGACTGACTTCCTGCTTGTTCCTGGAGAATGTGTAGTTACTTACCTGTAACAGGTGTTCTCCAAGGACAGCAGGAATCGGTCCTCACAACCCTCCCTCCTCCACTGGGAGTTGCTGCCCTACATGTGTTAGTTTTTACTGCTGTCCAGCTATGTCATCCGACTGAGCAAAATGGCACCCTTGGGCGGGAAGGGGACCATGCATGCTTGGTAACATGTCCCAAAGCCTTTCTTTGAAAGCTGGGGAAATGCTCCATGCGGGCTCTGGCGCTGATGTCGACCATATGTGAGGACTGATTCCTGCTATCCCTGGAGAATACCTGTTACAGGTGCGTAACTAAGCTTTATATGCTCTTTTTTTGCATTCAACCCGCGCCCCCCCCCCCCTCTGCACCATGTATTTATATGCATGAGCGTGTCATATAGGTAATTCTCCGGGATCAATTAGGAAGTCAGTCCTCACATATAAGTGGCATCGGCACAGACAGAACCCTCACAGAAGCATCCCACCAGCTTTCAAAGAAAGCCTTTGGGAGATGCCACCATGAATGCGTGGTACCCTTACCACCCAAGGGAGCCATCTTGCCCAGTCTTCTTTTTTCCATGGAGCCCTTCAGATGTCTGTCTAGTTCCCCCTGGAAAAAGTTGTTTTTTCTCAACCTGAGTTTTATACTGGTTCCTGTTCCATGGGACAGAGGTCCTCCCTGGCTAGTGCCTCGGGTGCCAGCTGTGGGGCCTCCAAGGGATGTGGACGGTGCTCAGGCCCAGAGTCCATGGGTATTATTCAAATGGAAGAGAGGATGAGGAGTTGCCAGAGACATGTTGTCACAGCAACATCCCTTCACTCCCCTCCTTTGGAGCCCCAGCATTGGTCCCTACCAGAAGACATGGCTTTCCTCGACTTAGTGAGGGACATGTCCAAGGCCCTGGTGTTCCTTACAGTGTCAGAGGAGGACTCTTGGATGAAGGAGCTAGAAATCTTCCAATATGAGGCCCCTCTGAGGGAATCACGGTGCCCAGCCCACCAAACCTGGAACGGCTAATGCTCCGTATGTGGGAGACACCAGCATCAGTGTTGGTGGTGAGCAAATGGCTTGATTCTATGTACAGAGTCCACCGGAGCCCAGGCTTCCAGAAATCACAGCTGCTGCACAACTCCATGGTGGTAAAGTCGGCCTGCACCTTGGATGCCCTCAGCAGAAAGTGCTACCAGGGCTTAATGCTTATCGGCTGGATCCAGGCCTACCAGCTGTACAGGCACACAGTCCAAACGTGATCTGAGTGGAAAAACACTTTATCAATTAATCTAGGACCTATTTTTCCACTCAGATCACGTTTGGACTGTGTGTTTGCTATCACGTGATTTCTTGCCTTTTTGTTGGACAACTACCAGCTGTACAGGGGCATGTCATGTATCTGAGAGACCTCGCAAAGGAGCTCGTCGGGTTCCCAGCTGGTCTCGCCGAGGAACCCCTACAGCAGTTCAAAAACCTGGCCAA
Source organism: Ichthyophis bannanicus (assembly GCA_033557465.1). Lineage (NCBI taxonomy): Eukaryota > Metazoa > Chordata > Amphibia > Gymnophiona > Ichthyophiidae > Ichthyophis > Ichthyophis bannanicus. Next base: position 128,791,735 of record CM066049.1, read on the forward strand.
AGCCATCTGTGAGTGCTCCCAAGTTTCTTGAGCAGCCTATGATGGCTTTGTGTCAGTGGCTCGAGTGGCAGCGGTGGGTATCTGTTCCTGATGCCAGGCTTGGCTACAGTTGTCTGACCTTGAACAGTGGGTTCAGGACAAATTGGTTGATGTGTCATGCCAAGGGGAGAATCTTTTCGGCAAACTCATCACTGAAAAGGCTGCCGAGCTAGAGTCAGAGTTCATGACAAGGACTCTCCCCAATGGAAGGACTCTGATAAAAAGCCCTTCTACCTGAGAAAAGGAGCTGCTTACAGAAACTACCCACATTTTCAGGCCTCCCTGGCTCCCCAGCAGTGTCAGCAGGACATGGGCAAGGCCCTCGTAAGCAGAAGGCTCCCAAGCCAGAGGTGTCTGCTCCAGCCCAGCCAGGGTGGGGGGGGGGGGGGCTTTTGACACCTTGGGCATAGTCCCTCCACTTCAAGGAGGTCAACAGCCCACAGGGGGTCACCTTGTCCATTATGCACAACCTTCACCACTGATTCCTGGGCATTCTCCAGGAACAAGCAGGAAGTCAGTCACCCATAAGTGAGGACTGATTCCTGCTGTCTCTGGAGAACACCTGTTACAGGTGAGTGAGTGAGTACACTCTCCAGGTGGTCAAGGAGGGCTACCTCCTCCATCTGGCTCAGATACCCCCTCTCTTCTTCCTGTGAGAGACCCCCAGTCTCCCCTTCACTGGGACCTTCTGCTGAAGGAACTCGCAGGTCTTCTCAAGGACAGAGCGGTAGAACCAGAACCCTACCACCTCAGGGGCAAGGAGTTCTACTCCAGATACTTCCTTGTGCCACAAGGAACAGGGTCCTATGGCCCATACGTGACTTGCACAGCCTGAACAAGTTCCTAGTGAGGAAGAAGTTCAAGATGCTCTCCCTTGGAACATTGCTCCCTTACCTCCAGCATTGAGCTGGCTATGTTCCTTGGATCTGAAGGATGCTTATACTCACATCCTCATTCACCCCAACCACAGGCAGTACCTGCATTTCATGGTGGGGGGTGGACCCAACCAGTGCAGGGTTCTACCCTTTGGCTTGGCCTCTGCCCCAAGGGTCTTCACCAAGTGCTTGGCAGTAGTGGCTGCCTTCCTCCGCCTCCAGTGGGCATTTGTCTTCCTATACCTGGACGGTTGGCTCATAAAGGGAAGCATGTCTGCAGAAATGTAGCAGGCCACCGCACACACCATCCAAGTTCTGCAGCATCTGGGGTTTGTAATAAACTACCCCATGTCCCACCTCCTCCTGACCCAGTGTCTAGAGTTCATAGGGGCAAGACTAGACACCCTCCAAGCGAAGGCCCTTCAGACTGAGCCAACTGTTTAAGGGCTCTGGCCACAGACATACAACACCATTCCTCTGTGTCAGTTCTGCTCCTACTGCACCTTCTCGTGCACATGGCCTCCACAGTCCATGTTCCACCAGATGCCCGCCTGCACATGAGGTCTGCATAGTGGTGCCTGCAAGACCAGTGGACACAGGTCTCGGGCCGTCTTCAGGACAGAGTTTGTGACACATCAGTTGGTTGAATCTCTGACCTGGTGGCAAAACCCCCATCACCTCGAAACTGGGATGCCCTTCCAAACCCTGAGCCCCCAGAGAGTCTTCATGCCTTTTGCCATGAGGCGATTGCGCTCTGTGTTTACACAGTCCAGCAAGGCATACTTGTATGGGCAATATACCTTCCAGGCCAGGACAAATCTCTTGCAGACAGATTGAGCTAGGTCTTCCAGCCGCATGAGCGGCAGCTGGACCCCAGAGTGGCCAACCATCTCTTCTGCCTCTGGGCGACACCATGGGTGGACCTTTTTGCAAGCCTGGACAACTATCAGTTGCCCCGCTTCTGCGCCTGGCAAGCCCACCCCTTGCAGGTGGTGGCAGATGCGTTCCTCATCCCATAGTCGGAAGGCCTCATGTATGCCTTCCCACCCACACCGCTAATTGCCAAAACATTGTTCAAGCCTTCTGCACCAGGGCCTCACTGATCCTGGTGGCCCCTCAGTGGACCAGGCAACCATGGTTCCAACTGCTCCTCAGGCTGGCAGTGGCTGGGGAATTCTCCAGGGCTCCTGCCTCAGGAGGGGGGCTTTCTCCTGCACCCCAACCTGGGGTCCCTGTCTCTGATGGCATAGCTGCTGAAAGGGTAACCATAGCCTTTTTCAGCCTTTCAGGAGAACTTGAGGAGATTCTGCTGGCCTCCACCAGGAAAGCGTACGCTTTCAAATGGCTCAGATTCTCTGTCTGGTGAGCGGAGCAGGGAGTGAACCCCTTCTGCTCTCTGCAGTTAGTGCTGCAGTATCTCCTCCATTTCTCGTGTTCCGGGCTCAAATCTAGTAAAAGGCAAAACCCTCTCATTCCAGCCACAGGTGACCTGTTTCTTGAGGGGTCTTCTGCTGTCCAAACCACGTATCCGCCTGCCGTGGCCAAGTGGGATCTCGATGCTGGTGCAGCTCACTCGCCCACCCTTTGAGCCTCTAGCTACCTGCCATCTGTGATGCCATTTATGGAAAGTTTGTGTTTCTGATAGGACTGATTCCTGCTGTCTGCAGAGAACACCTGTTATAGCTGAGTACTATGCTTTATGAACACAACTCAAAAAGAAATTAAGTCGTTTTTAACTTCTTATTAGCTGCTTTATTTCTAAACTGCTGAATTTCAATGAGACTAAATTAGACTATGCCCATTTCAGTTCACTCATCTGACTCAAACCTTTCTAAGTATGTTTCCTCCTCACTGTCATTGTTGAAGTATATCTCTCCTTAGCAGTCTCTTTTCCAAGCTGAGGATGCTTAATCCATTTAGCCTTTCCCCACATGGAAGCTTGTTGATCACTTGATCGCCTTTGTGTTTTGTCTTATTCCGCTCCATCTTTTTTGAGATGGGACAAAGAGAACTGTACACAATATTCATGTATGGTCACATCAGGGGTTGATAGTCATAATATTTCCCATTTAAATCTCCATTGATTTTCAAGTATTTCCTAACATTCTATTTGCTTTTTTTGGCCACTATCATGCTGATCCAAAAGTTTCAACATATTGCCTACAGTCACTCCAAGATCCTTTTCCTGGGTGGTGACTTCCAGTTTAGAGCCTAGCATAATGTATTTATTTTAAATTTTATATTTATTAGATTATCCATAAACATCAAGAACAATTCTTGAAATAGACAGAGATAAGAAGGTATAATAACCACAAGATATATAAAGCAAAGCAAGAAATATAAACCTAAGACCTCTGATAGTCCGCATAATACAAGGAGAGAGAGAGAGAAACATTGGTTACCAGAGCAGGAGAAAAACTCTGGCAGCTCAAAAAGAAAAATCTTAACAATTCAGCATAAAAGAACTACACGATCAACCCTGAGTACACAGGCTCTAACATGAGAGAATTTGGTCAATTATCACAAGGTCTGGACCTTATCCTGCAATTTAGCATTAATAAAAGACGCAAGATCAGCCGGCTGAAAAAATATGTATTTAACTGATTTATAAATCACTAAACACTTACAGGGAAATATTAAAAAGAATGAACCCCCAATCTGCTGTACCCCCAGGTTTATGGAGAAGAAAAAGCCGTCTCCTGTGTTTCCTTAGATATATCAGGAAACATTGAAATGGATAGGCCATAGAAGGTCTCCATCCTCTGTTTAAAGAACATTTTTAACAGCCATTCCTTATCGGTGGAAAGGACACATGTCCCAAAGATTCTATGTAAACCGCTTTGATTTTTCTGAAAGGCGGTATATAAAACCGTTCAATAAATAAATAAAATTTAAAACATCCATATTTGCAGGTTCTTCAGAATCCGCTTGTTCTTTCTTCCCCTGAGGTAGATAATATACCCTAGACAAGGGTGGCATTAGTTCCACTGGCACTTCAAGGATTTCCTGTAGATATTGCTTGAACATATCCAGGGCAGAAATGCCCTTCATTTTGCGAAAATTTAAAATCCTTAAATTCGCAGCTCTAGCAGTGTTTTCCAAGGTTTCCAACTTACTCCTAAGTGCCACATTATCTTTAACTAGAGTAGAAGTCATATCAGATATTGCCAGTTGACTGCTGTGGTGTTCTTAGACTTAACAGTCACATTCTCTAAAACTGAAATCTTTTCAGAGTTTCATGCATTTGAAGAGATAAAGCTCTAGTCTGACTTTGAACCGCCATCGATAAAGAAGTAATGGCCTCCCATATAGATTCAAGTGTGAAAACCTTCGGCCTTGAAAAAATAGAAAACCACAGGAGTCAAAGTCAACAAAGAAGTAGCAGGAGGAACAAACCCCTCACCTAGCATAATGTATTTATGATTGAGGTTATTTTTCTTTTCATACTTTTCTACATGGAATTTCATCTCCCTTTTAGACATCTTGTCTGGTAGGGTACCCCTGCAACTCCTCACAATCCAGTGTTGAATAATTTTGTATCAGTTGCAAATTTGATCACCTCACTATCCAGATTATCTATAAATAAGTTAAAAAGCACTGGTCCTAGTACAGACCACTGAAATGTTTTACTATTCACATTCTTCATTCAGTAATCTTTTAATCGGTTCCTAATCCACTGTGAGATCTTGCCTCTTATCCCATGACTTTAGTTCCCTGACAAGTCTCTCATTAAAGAGGCTGAGAAAATGCAATTACACGTGACCTATCACCCCAAAGTAACACCACCTATTCCAGCAAAAACAAGAGCTCAGCAGCCTCAACCCAATGTTTTCCACCCTCAGAAAAACAGAGCTTGGCAGGTCTAACAAAACGCCTCCAGTGTCCCCAGCTCCACAAATTCAGCAGTGCCCCTCCCCAACTTGTTCTTTCTCCTTGCACATTACACCTAGAAGCTTCCTTTTCTCTCTCTCTCATCACCTGCTCTGCCTCTTGCTCTCCGTCTCCCATTCCTTTACTGCATGCTCCCCTCTTTCTGTCATCCACCCTCTCTCTGCTATCACCCCCTCCAAGACCCTTGATCCCCCATCTCCCCTTTCTTCTTCACTTCTGCCCCTTAACTTCCAGCCCTTCACCTGCAGTCCCCTCCTTACATACTGACAGTCCTCATTCTCTGCCTCCTACGCCAGTGCCCTTCTTTTCCTCTGATGTCCTCGCTCCCGGGTTCCCCTTTCCACCCTCACCCTGTTACTTCATGCTTCCCACCACTCTTTACCTCCCATCTATTCACCCATCACCCATTTTCTTGCCCACTACTCCCTCTTGCTATCTGTCCCACCTAACCAGCAGCAGTAGTCCCCAACTAACTCTTTGTATTTCCCTTCCAAATACATCCTGCTAGACTAGTCCAGACTAGTGGGTTGTGTCCCCCTGCCAGCGGATGGTGAGACACAGAAAAATTGCCAAAGCTTTGTGATATCACCCTTGGTATAAAAACCCATCCCCCAAGGGGAGCTTCAGTATTTTCTTTGTCTCAGCAGATGGTGGACTTCTAGCTCCTGGCGTTCTCTGAGAAGAGATTTAGTGTCAGTGTAGCTATCTGGCAGTTGTGCACACTGTGGTGCCCCTTCTTTGCCGACAGTGTTCCTTTTTTCACTTTCCAGAGCTGCTCCTGGTCAAGAGGACCAGTAGAGCACCTCTGACGGGAAGTGCTCCCGCTCATGAGGAACAGTTGCAGCCTTCTGTTCTGACTGTTCCGCAAGCAAGACTTAAGTTGGCAGTCACCTTTTTGTTATTTTTCTAACTCCTTCAAGTTTAAAAAAACCCCACCTTATTCAAGGACCCAGTTGCTGAGGAAGTTATCAGGCAGTTTTTTTCTTCTCCAGACCTTCCTTCCTTCATACGTTTTTCCTCCTTTGGAGCAGTGAGTGTTTTATTTCTTTTGCGGTTCTCTTTTAAAGCAGTGTCCTGATCTGTTTTTTTGGTGGTATCTTGTTCTTCTGTGTATGCCTCCCTTCTTTTTTGGTGTGCTCTGTTTTCTGCAGTTGCCACCTTCCTACTTCTCTTCACGCGGTCTGTCATCAGCTGCGCCTAGTTCTGTTTTTGCTGTTTCCCGCTATAATTTTTGTGCCGTAGCTGCCATTCTGTCTTCAGGATCTGTTCATTCTTGTCTCCCCAGCTCTTCCTGTGACTTTTCTTTTATCCTGTTGTGAAAATGCTGCCTTCCCTCCAGCACTGGTGTGCATCCTTCCTTTTTAAGGAACAGTCTTCAGGTGACAACAGAAATCTTCGCCTGTTGGATGTTGGTAGGGGGTTACGCTGTTACCGCAAACTCACTAATACATTTTGTCTCTCTGATTACCTTTTTGTCCTGACTTCTGGTTCACAAAAAGGAGCTTCTGGTTCCAAAACAACCATTGTGCAGTGGATCAAGCAGACCATTGAGTTAGCTTATATTTTATTGAACAAACCTGTGCCTGTAGGTCTTCAGGCACATTCTACATGGGCCCAGGCTATCTCCTGGGCAGAATGCTCATGGGTAGATCTGTTAGATATTTCCATTGTGCCACTTGTCCTCCCTCTCTACTTTTGCACATCACTATCGCTTCGATGTCCAAGCTCGAGAAGCAGCTTACTTTGGAGCCTCTGTCATGGCTGCAGCTGTTTCTTCCTGCCCTGGAGTGGTTTAGCTATGGTACTCCCCACTAGTCTGGACTGGTTTAGCAGGATGTATTTGGAAGGAGAAATTTTACTTGCTAATAATTTCCTTTCCTGGAATCCTGCTAGACCAGTCCAGGACCTGCCCCTTAAAACTGTTTAGTCTATTGCCTAGTTAAAACTCTCTTTACGTATTGGTGACATTGCTATACCTCACCATGTACATACTTCCTTGGCCTGTAGATCCTGTTTCACATTGTTCAATTTAGCTTGTTATAGGAGTTATTTGTTTTATCAACTAATTTTTGGTCTGGTTTTTGCTTCCTTGGCTGTTTGAGTATAACCATAACAAGCAACAGGAGTTCAAACGCCCCTTGAGTGATGGGTTTTTATACCAAGGGTGATGTCATAAAGCTTTGGCAATTTTTCTGTCTCACCATCTGCTGGCAGGGGGACACAACCCACTAGTCTGGACTGATCTAGCAGGATTCCAGGAAAGGAAATTATTGGCAAGTAAAATTTCTCCTTTCCTATGCTGCTCATTGTCTAACAGTGTTGGTCTTTCCCAGTCCCCCCTCCCCATTATTTTTTCCATGGCTAATCCTCAACGTTAAACCAGGGGTAAAATATCTCCTTAGTCCCCCTTCTCCTGTTTCCCATGGCCCTCTGCATCTCTCTTGCCAGTGGGTGTTCAGTGGCCAATGGAGTTTGGGCTGGGAGAATTGAGTGACAGCAGTAGCAGTTTTGGCTAGCTCAGGAAGGGGGGGGGGTGTAATAGCAGAGGTTTGGGCAGCCTGGGGGGGGGGGTGCACAGTTACCATGTTCCCTTCCTCCCCCCCTCCCCCAAGCCCCATTTTTAAACTAGGTGGTCTTTGATTATAGCTGTTGGAGCACATGGTAACACAAAGAAGCAGGTACACAAGGCTTCTGTATGCTGGACCTGCTTCCCATATCTGCCTGCTTAGTGCTCTAATAGCTGATTGGCTGCTGGTGCATGAGCAATCACTCCTTCCTTTCATGGGGGGGGGGGGGGGGAGAGAGAGGAAAGGTCCTGCCTTCATGATAGCATGTGCAGTTTGAGAACAGCGGAGGTAGCTCAAAATTAGCGCAACTTGCTCAAAGGTCAAATAAACTAGCCCACTGGGTGTAAAATATCCCCTTCTTGCAACACTCCCTACGAAAATGGAAGGAGCAGGGATAGGGAGAAAAAAGGAGGGGTGAATCAAAATTGGGCAGGGTAAGGAGAAAAAGGTGTAGGTCATAAGGAAGGAACAGAGTTGCAAGAGGAATTGAAAAGGTAAGTGTGGCAATGAAAGGGAAGGAGAGAGAGAGAGCGCAATGTTTGATAGCAGGGGAGCAAAAGTGTGTTTGTGTGTGTGTGGGTGGGAAGGACAGAGTTAATACAGAATGACAGCAAAGTGCAAGAGAGAGAAGCCTAAATACACAGCTCCACTGCCGCCCCCCCCATACCCACACCCACAGAGCTGTGACACATGCACATAGTCAACGTTTACAGCCCCCTGAAGTATACTGCATGCACTTTACCAGCACTTGCACCCCCCCCCCCCCCACACTGCTACAGCCTGCTGCCACCCTGCCCTCATATCTGTGTCTTCAGACTGACGTAAGAGCAGATAGAGACTGCAATGACCTCGCCAATATGCCCTGCAACTACCTGTCCACTTTTTGTAGATGCACATATGGTTTTCCACAGGGAATGCAACTCCTGCCTCTCCTCTCATCTATTACAATAGTAGCATTTGGCTTTTAAGGATTGTAAATACTTAGCCAGTTAAGTGCCACTGAATATTGACCTGACTGGGATATTCAGTAGCCGCATAGTGCTGTTGACTATCCTTACTGACCGCTTTAGCACTAGCACAAAGGAGCTGGAGATTATCCCTATTCAGTGCTGCTAGATGGATAGCATTAGGCAAGACTAGGTGGTCACACGGGGCAGGAAAGAGCAGCATCAGTCGTAGCAAAATAGATTTGGACAGTCTCACAAATTCAAAGAGCCATGAGCACATACATACAATGCAAAGGTTAATACTGAAAAGTATGGGGGCCAATTTTAAACGGTGGCAGGCAGCCAGCCCAAGTAAAGCGGCTGGCCGTTGCCATCTTAAATTAGACCCAGATATTTAATGCTGGGGTCATTTCCAGTTTGCCCAGATAGCATTTTAGCTAACAAGGCAGAGATGATATTCAGCCACTTCCTGATCTGCTAAATTTGGGCTAACCTTTTGTATGCCTAGCCTTAGCTGGTTTACATTAACTGGCGAATGCTACTGACCAGTTAACACAAGCACTTCCCCCAGAATGCCCTGCTGCCTAGAGTTGGGGTGCACAAGCTGGGTAGTAGAACAGTTTCAGTGGCACTAAGTGGTTTAATGCCACTGAATATCCTGCTGCCCATGCTTTAAGCAGTTAGCAGGTCTGCAAATCAGTTAAGTTGTCTTGAATATGCCTTCCACAGTGCCCAGTTATGCATTTTTTGCAGGGGAGGGGGGCATAGAGCTGAACGTTTGCCTAGGGTGCTTAATGTACTTGTACTGGCCTTGGCACTGTGAAAAAGGTGCCCTTAAGCTATCCGGATTGGCCAGTGTTCCTCAAGCAGTCCTGGTGTACTCCCTGGCCAGAATGGTTTTCAGGGTGCCCACAATGAATATGCATGAGAGAGATTTACATGAACTGCCTTCATTTTATGCAAATGTGTTTCATGCATATTCCTTGTGGATAGCCTAAAAAACATATTGGTCCAGGGGTACACCAGGACCAGCTTGTACTACACTGGGATACAAATAATGTTGGGTACTGTGATTTTGCTATAGAAGCTTTTCATGTATTAAATTGAACTTTTGGCTAGTGAGGTCTCAGATACCATAGGCTGCCACTGTTTCATGAAGCTTCAGTGGACTGATGCCCAAAATACATCAATGACCTCTATCTTAAACATTTAGCCATATACGTCACTCTTGAAACAGCTTTTTTGATGTGAATTGTTGCAATACTTATCTAAACAATTATATTGCTTAATATTGAAAAATAAACCAGTGCTGTTTCAAGAGTGACATATATGGCTAAATGTTTAAGATAGAGGTCATTGATGTATTTTGGGCATCAGTCCACTGAAGCTTCATGAAACAGTGGCAGCCTATGGTATCTGAGACCTCACTAGCCAAAAGTTCAATTTAATACATGAAAAGCTTCTATAGCAAAATCACAGTACCCAACATTATTTGCATCGATTGATTCTGTGATAGATAACCACGTTAACACTTGTTAACTACACTGGGATAGACTATCCACATCGCAGTGGTATTGACTGCAGTAGGCAGATAGCACTGTTATTCAGGTATTTCGAACTTTAAGCCATGGCAGCCAGCGTTTAAAGCCACAGTTCAATATTGACCCAATTGTTCTGTATAGTTTAACTCAGTGCTTCATTTCTATCCTCTTGCCTTGAGGCAGCCTTTGTGTTTATCTGTTGTTATTTTTGATCGCATTACCAGTTTGCCTAAAACCTCCTCCGGAAGGTCATTCCAAGCATCCACCATGCTTCCTGATCTTGTTTGTGGATCTACCCCCTTGGAGTATCATATTCTGACTCCCTAATACTAGAACGTCCTTTTCATTGAAAAAAGGGTTTGCCTTGTGAGCAATATTTATAGACATAGAGAGAGATATGCATACACATAGTCCTTGTGCAACTTCAACAACTTTGAATGTACACCTGATAGAAACACACTTCCAATGCAATATAAATGCTTAATTCTTGCAGCATTTTAAGTATTAGTGTTGTCACTTTTGAGTTCACGAATGTTAATCTCTTTTCAGATTCTTAACTATGTGTAATGGTTTGCAGAATTGAAGTCTATAACAGCTGTGAGAAGGAGATTCATTGCTCATAACAGTAAAGATGCACCACACAGGAACTCCATTTACCATTAGATGGGAAAGTTTAGAGATATTGAGTCCACAAATGATAAACCACAATCTGGGAGGCTTCCAATCAGTGAGGAGACTGTGGCTGTAGCCCAGGTAACATTTGAAAGAAGTCTGCAATAATTGGTGCAGTGTAAACATTCCACAAGCAATAGTGCACAAAATTCTAAAAGTAAAACTGCATGAGCATGCTTACTACAAGATTCATGTGAGATTGGATTTCTGTTAACAGATGAGATCTAAAATTACCAGTTTTCCTGAGTTTCTTGAAGAGCTGATATTTTGTTATAAGGCAGTTCTCTCAATCAGTGGCCACGTTAGCTGCCAGAATTGCCACATTTTGGGGAAGAGAGTAACCTCAAGAAGTCTGTCAACATGAAAGACTCCCAAAAATTAAATGCATGACTTCCTGATGATGCTCCAGAAATTATCAGTCTTTCTTTTTTAATGCAGTAACAGCCAATGGTAAATGTTACTAAATGATGTTGCAAGATTTCCTGAACTACAATAGCTAAATCTTTTAGATAGCGCTTTTTTCAGCAAAACTTTTGCGTGGCACAGTTCTTCAGAGGTTTCGCTCTTTCCTCTCTCACTGTTCCTTTCCAGTCTCCTTGGGTGCCCTTTCTTTAACATCTTACCCCCCCCCCCCCCCCCACTTGTAGAGTCCCCCAAGGCTCAGTGCTGGTCCCTCTTCTCTTTAATATCTTTCTTGAACTATTTGCTCTCCTAGTACACCAATTTGGTATCTCGGCCTACTACTATGTTGATATCTTGTTGATGTTTCACATTGACTATTCATCTCCTGACCTCACTTCTCTCAATATCTGCCTGACCTGCATTGCTTTGTTGCATACAAACTATCTCAAGCTTAACCATAACAAGACAACAGTGACTTGGCTGACTGGTCCTATCAGTTCACCCTCTCTTTTGCTCTTACTCAATGGGACCCAGATTCCCCTCACATCTTCCTTCAGATACCTCGGGGTCATTCTAGACTCTGCTCTAACCTCCCACCAACACATCAGCATCATTGTCAAACACTTTGTCAAATCATGACAGTCCGCTCAGTCCTCTCCACACCCGCTCTAACTACTTTACTCATATCTTGTTCTTTCATGTTTGGACTACTTCCCATGTTTGAATTAAAATGATTACAACTCGGCCAGAACACTGCTGCTAAATTACTATTCCATGCCTCTCGCTCTGACCATATTACTCCTTGATTAATCCGTTTCACTGGCTTCCAACTCAATACTGTGTTCAATATAAACTCTGGTTCATAAAACGCCACTCTGGTATACCTCAGTCTCTCTCCTCATTTATCACACTCCACGCTGCATTCTCCGCTCCATCCATATTAATCGCCTCCACCTCCCTACTTCCCAAGCTCATCTTGAATCTACTTGCCATTCTGCATTCGACTTCCTAGGCCCCAGTTCATGGAACAATCTCCCTTCAGACCTCTGCCTGGAATCCTCTTTTGTTGGGTTTTGAGTTGGGACTTAGGCTTTCAATCTCCCCTCTTGACTGACATCTACTGCCTATCTTATTCCCCTTTGTACCCCTCTATCTTTCTCCCACTTCTTCTAGTGAGTGTGTGTACTCTGCCTCCTGTATATATTATTAGAGTTATTTTCTATTTCTTAACTAATTTTATATTGTAAACAGCTCTGCTGTTCCTATGAAGGGCAGTATATCAAGTTTTTAAAAATGATAAACAAACACCCTGCCAGTATGCTTTGAATGTGTGATGGATATTGAATGACATTGACTTGTCTGAAATCTGTAGAGTTGGCCCGATTTGCTTGCCACCTTATTCATCTGATTGGACCCCCCATTGGACTATGTTATGGGATAATGTTAAAACACTTGTATACTTATCGAAACAATGTTCTTTGGATGAACTTAAGGTCAGGATCATACATGGATGTCCTGAAATCAAGAAGCAGCAACTGAGGAATGTTTTCAAATAGTTTGGAAATTGATTTGACTGGTGTGTCCTAATCAATGGTGGTTAACAATTTGAACTGTATTGTGTTAATTCTTACATTTTTTAAGCTTTTATATTCCATTTGCAGTGTGTGTCTGTGTACATTTATTAAATTGGCACAAGAACTTTATGTACACCCTGTATGTATGTATATAAAATAGTGTCATAAGACATATGGGAACAGACTTAAAGATCTCAACATGTATATTTTGGAAGAAAGGCAGGATGGGGCCATATGATAGAGACATTTAAATACCTCCATGGCAGAAATGCACAGGAAAGAGCCTCTTTCGATTGAAAGAAAGTTCTGCAATGATTGGGGTAAAGGATGAAGATGAAATGGGATAGACTCGGGAATAATCTGAGGAAATATTTCTTTACAGAAAGAGTGGTAGATGCATGGAATAGTCTCCCAATGGAGGGAGTAGAGACGAGGACAGTATCTGAATTCAAGAAAGTATGGGACAAACATAGAGGATTTCTAAGGGGGAATAAAAAGAAACTGTAAAGTAGAGTTGCTAAGTTATCTAATTCCAGGAATGAGATTTTTGGCTAGTTCTGATTTTAAATTTGCCTTGCAATGCAGTATGATAGCTATAGTTGTAGTCCCTGATTTTTACCCATTGAAATAAATGCTGCAGGTCCCATAATGCATCAGAATGCGATTGTCAGAAATCCAGGACTGGCTTAAAGTCTCACTCCTCGAACCGGGTAACTTGGCAACGCTGGTAAAACCTTGTAGTTGGTATGGAAGAGCGTGGGTCATGTGGTGTTTGTTTCTGTCTCCATTGGTGGAGGTGGAGGAAACTATAAAAGACCCCGAAAGCAAGGCGAGAGTGAGATGGGATAATGGCTGCTGCAGAGAGCTCAGGAGGACTCAAATGCTGTTAAGAGGTACCAACTCTACAGATGGCTGACTAAGCCTGAAAAGGAGAGGGGGTGGGGGATTCCTTCAGATCAGCTAGGCCGAGAGCAGAGAGGAGTACAGACCAGTGGAGGGGCTGGAGTGAAGCAATATTGTTGCAAAGGATTGATTGATTGATTCAAGAATAGATGAATCTATTTAGCATTTTTTATATACCGCATTTCTGAAGGTGACTGCAATACTTAGCTGTTAGCGGTATGTTTCCTTAAGAAAGCAAGTGAGACCCAGATAGTGCCTCTGTGCTCTTCGTACTGGGTTTGGTAGGAGGGTGGGCATCTTGTCTTTGTGATCTGAATATGTTGTCGTCTTGTGCACGGCTGAGATAAACTGTGCTGGAAGATGGTTTATAACTTATTGGACATACATAACTAAGCATGTAAGTGAGAGTCAGAACCAAAACGCCTGCTATGAAAAGGTAAAGCACTGCCTCCCCTCTAAATTAATTTTAAAGGTAGAGGGAAGGGTGAGTGGTTTCTGATTTGTACACTGAAAGGGCCTTGTAGGACAGTAGGGAATGAATACATCTGCCTAATGAAGAGAGCATAGTCAAAGGGATATTAAATCAGTCCAATAAAAAAAGCTACCTCCTACAACTTGAGAGAGTCTGTTTGTTTGAAGTGTGTTTTGCAGAGTGAAGAAAGGAGTGGAAGCCTCTTAAGAACCCAAGAGAAGCAGAGTCAGTTAGATGGAGCTGATGCCTGGGGTCCAGCATCACCACTTTCTCTCCCTACCCTCTTCTAAGTGGCTAGCATCAACTTTTTCCTACACCCTCCCCCCCTTCCAGATGGGCAGCATTTCATCCCCCCTTCCCTATCCACCACCCCCCCACCATGGCCAAAATTTCATCTCACCTCTTCCCTTTTCATCTCCCTAGGTGTCCAGCATCTCTCCCACTTTATCGCTGTCCTTGTAGGGCCTGTTCCATGGTTCCCCCTCTGCGACTGCTGTCCTCACCCTAAAACATTATAAAGCAGCATGCATGCTGAACGGCTTCTCAGCACAAGTGCCTGCTCAAATCTTGTCTGGAATCTGGCCCCTCTGTCAAGAGGTTTGTGCTAGAGGGGGCTGGAGAGGTCCCATCCCATGCATACTGCTTTACTGTATTTCAAGGTGCTGGCAGTAGACGAGGGGCGTTCTGTCCTGCTACCCCTAGACAGACACCTGCATCCGGTGGTAGGACTGGCCCTGCAGAGAAGAGAGATGGGGCCAAGTCCCACACTGTGGAAGAATGAAATGTACAGCACCTTCCTAAAGAAAATATTCCCTGGACGGTACCTGCATGTCTTTAAAGTTTAAAGCTGCGTGACGTTCCTTCTCTGCCTGCCCCCATCCCTTTTGTTTTTTAAGTGCTTGTGTGTACCCTCTTCATCCCCAGTGGCTTCTAGGTCACATTTATAGTATGAATCTTTGAGCCAACAAATGTGTATGTTTAAATTTGAAAGGAGCTAGTGGAAGTTTGTTTGGAGAACTGAGGCATTGTCCCCGGATGCCTTTCTTTCCTTTACAGCAAGACTATCACATGCCATGGGCCGGAGCACGGGTCGGCTTGGAGATAGCCAGCCATGAGGCATGAGGACGAGCCACTGGGGTGAGCTGGCCAGAGGCATCTGCACTTCCTGCTGTGCACAGCTGGCTCCCAAACAGACTCTCCCTCTGTCCAAACGCACGGGGAAGACTTAGCACTTCCTAACAGAACCTCACCTTATGCAGGACAGTAGCTCGTACATGGTAATTACTATCTCACAGATTTTTCTTTGCCAAAGGATCCTTTAGTAGATTTATTCCCTATCTTACAAAAACAAATAGACTAAGGGGTATGTTTACTAATTGGCGGAAGCGGCTTCGATAATACATGGAAGTTGCTACTCCCCATTAGTAAACATATCCCCTAAGAGCAAAGAAAGATTACAGATCTCGCACGTCTCCTGACAACAAGCAAATATGTTCATTCTGTCCTTATCTTGGAACAGAGCTAACAGCAAGAGTATCCTACCACTACCGATTAGATTGCAACACAGTCTGAATCAGTCCAAAAAGTCACGCAGAAATCCATATGGTGCTGTTTCAGTGTAAGGGCGCACTCTGGTGATGTGATGCTGCTGCTGAAATCCTCCCACCTGCAACACCAAGGGGTTAAGCCGAGTCACTCTGGAAGAGCTAGGAAGCCAAGTTACAACTGACACGTGGAAAGGAAACTCTTTCCCCAGGTCCCTCCCTTCCCTGGCACTGGGCTTCGAGCTGAGCCAAAGCCGTTTCATTGAATGCATGCAGGAAGCTGCCGGGCGGATCGTCTCTTTAAATCTGCTTTTGCTTCTGAGACTTAGTCTGGAGCGCGAACTCCCACCTTGGTGACTTGGTGCGGCAGCAGCACCCCAGGGATCTGTAAGTGTTCCACATTTCCGCACAGCTCCTCCGTGAGCTGAATGGCCTCCGATGCCTGCAAGCCTGCTGTACAAGTCTCCAGCACTGACGTCCTGCTAGTTCTGCAGCACTGCCGGACTGTCGAGGACTCTTCCCCCGAAAAGATGGGAATGGGAGGAAACGCGGATCCCTACTGGTCCAGGTAAGGCACCTCCTGTTTCCATCTTCCTCACTCTGGGGGAGCTCAAATCGAGGGAGTTTATAGGAACTGAACGGGGGACTGTAGAAGAAGATTTTCAAGGAGGAAGGAACAGAGCCCCGCTACTCATCCAAAACATTCCCTCTTCACTGCAAGCAGAAGAGACCCTGATCCTTATAAGCTGGCTGCAACTAGTTGTTTACACACTCTAAACTGGTTTCCAGATGCAATATCGCACAGACAGCATTGGAGGGGGGAGGGAGTGTAAGGGGTCTGTGTGGATTCTAAGGACCACTAATCTCACCTTGCACAAACACACTCCAGGACTTTATAATTATGCAGCATGACTACTTTATTCATACAGGGTACCCTTCTTACAAAGGCACAAAATAATACTGTAAAAACACAATAAAAGAGGATAGAGACAGCAGATGTACCTGGCAACTCTCCACCTGTGTGAGGCAGCAAGGTATCCATTCTCCCCACTACCACTTGGACAGAGTGCACCTTTTAGACAGTTTAGTTTTATCTGTGTACCTGCTTACTGATACATAATTTGCCACATGCTTTGCTTAGCATTACATTCTTAGCAACATGCTTTGTTTGTCCACCTGGGTGTTTGCATCTTTTCCCGACTGAGTTCTTCCATTCTAGTCCTCATTCGGCATCATGATATTCTGTGGTCAGATTTCAAAAGTCCCCTGGCCAAAAATCACCCGGCCGTCCCCACTTGTCTGCTCTCATGCTCTGTCTCTGTCATCATGTACACTTGCAGCCTTAAGGCTGACGTGTCCCATTATCTCGTGTATTCTGGTGCGTCTGTCTGTGCTCTATTTTTATTTCCTCCTTGTAGTTTGTGTGCTTTTGGAAACCCCTGTCCATCTCCCTGGTTCTTCTGTTTGTCTGAGCATGCTCTACATCCCCTAGTATCCAACAGAACCCATTTCCACAGGTCCCATAGTCCACTAGTACGTAAGCACTCCGTCTTTTCCCCACAGGAGGGGATGATAAGGAGAACTACCCTGCCCTTCCCCCCTTTAATGTGCACCTCTGCGGAGTTGCTCTGATTGATTTTGGGAGAATATACATTGGATATAAAGTGTCCGCCGTAAGTGGCATGGATCGGCCTCCACCAGTGGTGACAAGTAGATTAGCTTACAATTCATGTTGATAACTAGGAATTTAATTCTGAGCTTTGTGCTGTACGTGGTCAGTCACTCACAACATGACGGCACCCCTTCCGTGGATATTCCTCCAGTGTGGGCACTTCAGACCTTTACTGAAACTCTAGTCAGTCCGATGATCCCTAACTTAGACACTGGTATCTCTAATATCACGTTTGTACACAGAGCTGGTTCTAGGGCAGATGACCTTTGGTGAAAATCAGTGAGGGTCATGTACCTCCTCCTCCCTGCCTTGACATGGTTTAGTAGAATGGAGATGCATACAAGCTTAGCTGGGTGGGGGAGGGGGTTTGGACCTTTTCTCCCTCCTTTCCTCCCCCACACTGATTCCACACTCCCTCTTGCATATCCAACAAACATACATTACTGCATCTAAGCACCGCACCCATGTTACTGGGTATCTCTAGATAGAAGTATCTGGGGGCAAAGCAAAGCAACATTTCCACTCATTATGCTCACAGCCTCTGCCATTGACTTTAAAATAGCTATTAGAAGATACTACAAGAAAACATCTCAAGGACCTTTATGTATAAAGAACCCTCCCCCCATACCCGTTGAAATTACCTAGTAAAACTACCATTAAAATCATTTGATAGCATCAATCAACCAATTCTTTTATATGGCAGTGAAATCTAGAGCCTGAAGGATAGAAGAGGTGCAGCTTCACTTCTATATCACATACTCCACATTCTCCAGCAATACCAAACAAGTCTACATTTGCACGACACATTAATGAGTGCGTTTTTTGACTCCATGACCTATGGGGGTCATTCTGAACCGATCTGGATGTTCAGCCCTGCTAAACGCCTGGCCCGTGCCCTGGAAAAAGAGCTCCCCGCACATAGTGTTTTCTCTACCTCTTTCCTATTATACAATGGCCCTCTTTTCTGTAGCATTTTGCTTTTATTGTAAACCGCCCTAATGTCTTGACGTGGGCGGTATATCAAGTGTATCGATAAAGATAAAGAGAGATCTGATCTGTGTGGGGAGCTCTGTTTGTGGGCAGGAGGGAACAGGCCGCAGATGGAGTGAGGGCGGGCTCTGGGCGGCACATGACACTGAACATGCAGGGCCGATTCCGAAGTGGTGGAATAAGTCCCTCTGGATGGTGGAAGATGGAGGACCTAGGCATGAAAAGGAAGATGAGGGGGTGCAGGGGATTCCCCGTGGCCCAACCCTGGCCACGGCAGACCTGATTGGGAGTTGGGCAACAGGGAAAGGAACATCTTGGGGTTGCCAGGGATCATGGCTCCTGCCTGGTGCTATGGTAACAGGATGCCACAGTGCCGCGGCTGCATGTAGGAGTCGGCTGGGTTAACTGGGTAGTGGGCTGGATGTCCAGGTGTCCAGAATTGGAGCATGGCCTGCATGTCTGGCCGGTTGCATCCAATTCTGATCCTGCAAGCATGTCTAGCACCTGCGGAATCAGAATCAGGTGCAACCAGGGCATGTCCAGATTCTGGGCTCCCGGACAGGCGGGGGACACCCAGAACAGAATTCGCCTCCGCGTGTTTTGTCTTGTAAAGTCGCAGTTGCTTGAAGGT
The DNA here is from genome assembly GCA_033557465.1 of Ichthyophis bannanicus. Classification (NCBI taxonomy): domain Eukaryota; kingdom Metazoa; phylum Chordata; class Amphibia; order Gymnophiona; family Ichthyophiidae; genus Ichthyophis; species Ichthyophis bannanicus. Next base: position 128,810,455 of record CM066049.1, read on the forward strand.
TGGTGAATTTGTATGTGAAGAAGGAACTGCTGGGATGTTTGTGTTGAGGGGAGGAATTTGCAGGCTAGTCTATACTCTTCTCTCACCATTTCCACTCCATCTAACCTCATGTTCTGTCCCCCAAATCCACACACTCTCTCCCTCTCCAACCAACTTTATCAGGCACCTCGCTTCCCTCCCACACTACCTACGCCCCTCTTTATTTACTCACAGGCTCCTTCTGCTCTTCCTTCCTTTGCCCGCTTTATGACTCACTTTTCTGCTCCCCACTGCACGCAACCCCCTTCTGAGGTCATCTCATGTTTGTTCCCACTCACTCACACGCACACACGCTCCTTCTCCACCTCCTGTTGCCCCTCCCTGTCATCCCCCACTCCCTCACCACCTCCCATGCTCTCTGTGCCCCTGCTAGCATAGTGTAGTGAGGATTATTTGTTGCTAGGTAAAAAAACGCTTTAACAAATTAGAAAGAATGGATAGTGTATTGTGTGTCAAAAAAGTAAACATTCTGAAGCAACACAATTGGTCTTTGGCAAACAAAGGTGGAAGTTAATTACAAACTCAGTTAAGCCATGTTTTAACATGGAAATGAAATATACATTAATTAAACACATTGATGTTATAGGAGACCCCAGAAATTCAGACTGTATCAGGAAACTTGAAGAAATATCAAAACACCTGAAATGGGTGCAGCAGGGCAGAGTAGGAGCAGCCAATGGCTGACTCTTGGGAGACACTTGAGGTCCTGTAGGGAGATCCCCTAGGCACTGTCCAGACTTGTTTATGCACAGGCTATGGAAACATAGAAAAGTGACGGCAGATAAATACAATACTTACTTCCTTGAATTCAGATACAGTCTTCATCTCTTATCACCTCCACTGGGAGGCCGTTCCATAAATAAATATTTCCTCCTGTTAGTCCTGAGTCTGTCTCCTTTCATCTTCCCCTCATTCCAGAAAGAAGCTCCACCCTCCTCCCCTCCCCCACACCTCCCATGCATTTATGCCATGGGGATATTTGTTTTGGCAGCTAAGAATGCATGTTTCATCATTCTGGAAGAAACCTACGTAGTATCTCTCTTAGCTCACCTTTTATATGTGATGCAGTTGATCCAGTGAATCAGAAAGATAATTGCTTGAGCTGATTCTCAGCCATACCTGAAAACAAGGAAAAAGGAAGTTCCACCACCCTGACACTGTGCTTTATGTCGTCCTGCCTCTTTCCTAGCATAGACTGTATGCAGTATGCTTGACTTGTAGTAGGGAAGATTAATAACTCTGCCAACTTTCGCCCAATAGCTTGCCAAAATTCTGGATTCAGCAGTTGCTATCCAATTGCAAGAACCTCCGGCAGTAGAACATCTAAGAGCAGTCAGGCTTTACAAGCTGCTATAGCATTGGAAACATAGCTCATGTTAATGAATTGTAGATAAGGTTGGAGAAGCTTTGCTGGTGCAGCTGGATTTCAGCTCGGCGTTATATATCATCGATCATGATTTATCATTGGTTAAACTCAGTACGTTAGGTATATCCAGTGTACTATTGTACCGGCTCCCTTTCTTCTTAAAATTTAGACGTTATAGGGTCTGAATGAACGGTGAAACATCAGCAGAATGGTCACCTAACTGCGGGGGATTCCTGCCTTTCACTTGGAACAATTCTGATGAAATCAGAATTACTATACTTTATGCAGATGATATGCAAATTATAATACTGTTTAGATCTTCTCTGAAGGATACCTACAAGATAGCTTCACATTGCTTTGATAAAGCTGCAGATTGGATGAAACTGAATGTTGAGAAGACCGCATTACTTTGGGTAGGGGGGAGATCCAAATAGTGTCCTCAGTTAATTCAAAACTGGGAGGGGTTCAGATGTTACGGAGAACTACCCTCCATAGATTGACTCTGATCTTGAAATGGATCAACAAGTTATAAAGTGGTTGAAAACAATTTATTTTATTTATGGATGGTGAAACAGATTAGAGATTTTTTTTTCATCCACTGATCTGTAGAAGGTTTTCCAAGCACTGATTTTACTCTGCCTGGACTACTGCAATATTTTATATTTAGGCTTGCCTAAAAAGATGTTATCAGGATTACAAAAACAGAATGTGCAGCTAAAATCTTGAGGGATCGAGAATGACTCATGCCTCACTGTTATTGTACTCTCTCTATTGGTTGCTTGTGGTTGCTAGAATAGAATTGAATGATGAACTTATTGATTTTGTCAGTTGTCATGATCTTTGTCTTCTTTACATTAAGGTACAGGCCCATTTTGAGACTATGTTCCTTGATCGTGAGAAGCAAATGTTTCAGATCATCTTCACTTTCAGCTAGTAATGTGGTATCATCAGCATAGCGAAGGTTGTTGATGAGTCTTCCACCAATCTTCACACCTCTGTTGTCTTCATACAATCCTGCTTCTCTGATGATTTGTTCTGCATATAAATTAAACAGGTAGGGGGAAAGTATGCAGCCTTGTCTTACACCTTTGCTTATTTTAAACCATTCTGTTTCTCCTTGTTCCGTTCGAACTGTTGCTTCTTGATCAATGTACAGACTGCGCAAGAGAACGATCAGATGTTCTGGTATACCCATGCTTCTTAATGTGGCCCAGAGTTTCTCATGGTTTACACAGTCAAAAGCCTTGCTATAGTCGATAAAGCACAAATAGATATCCTTTTGGTATTCTTTAGTCTTTTCAAGGATCCATCTCACATCCGCAATGATGTCTCTTGTTCCTAGTCCTTTCCTGAACCCTGCCTGCACTTCAGGTAGTTCTTGTTCCAGGTATGGTTGTAGTCTCTGTCGAATAATCTTCAGTAGAATCTTGCTGGCATGTGGGATCAGAGCGATTGTGCGATAATTTCCACAGTCAGTTGGATCACCTTTCTTTAGTATTGGTATAAACACAGACCTTTTCCAGCCAGTTGGCCATGATGTTGTCTTCCAAATTTCCTAGCAGAGCCTTGTAAGTACGGTAACAGCTGCATCAGTTTGCTGTAATACTTCTATGGGAATGCCATCAATGCCTGGAGCTTTGTTCTTTGATAAGACTTTCAATGCTGCTTCGACTTCTTTCATCGCCAATGGTTCCAGATCATAAGGTACAGGTTGAAACAGCTGTTGGTCCACTTGATCTTTATCATATAAAAACTCTGTATATTCTTTCCACCTTTTCTTGATCATCTCAGTATCATTCAACATAGAATCTTGAGCATCTTGTAACATTCCAATTCGAGGCTGGAATTTTTTCTTTAATCTCATAGCTTTAGGAAAGCCAATCTTGTTCTTCCTCTAATAGTTTCTGCTTCTGTTTCCTTGCATGCATCATCGTAGTACTTTTCCTTGTCCTGTCTTGCTGTACATTGGAAATCTCTGTTGAGTTCTGCGATTGTCTTTCCTTCTCCTCTGGCTTTAGCTTCCCTGCGTTTCTGGGCAATTTTCAGAGTTTCTTCAATCATCCATTTTGGCCGATTTTGCTTTATCACCTTTTGTAGAGACTTCTCGCTTTCTTCCAACACAACCTTCTTGATGTCATTCCATAACTCTTCTGGAGCTCTATCATTTGTATCTAAAGCAGCAAATCAATTTTGCAGGCAGTCTTTAAATTCCAGTGGTATATTCTCAAGGTCATATTTTGCTACATTCATGAGTGGCTTGCTCTTTTCCAACTTTAGCTTGAGTTTGCATACTAATAGTTGGTGATCTGTACCACAGTCAGCTCCAGATTTTGTCTTTGTTGATGTTATAGGGATTTTCCATCGTTGACTTCCACAGTTGTAGTCAATTTGATTTTTATACAATCCATTGGGTGACGTCCATGTGTACAGTCGCCGCTTGTATTGCTGGAAGAAGGTGTTTGAGATGAATAGATCATTGGTCTTGCAGAATTCTATCAGTCTTTCTCCAGTTTCATTTCTGTTGCCAAGTCCATATTTTACAACCATTTTGCCTTCTTCTTTGTTGCCATCTTTTGCGTTCCAGTCACCCATGACTATCATAATATCATGTTTGTATGTTCTGTCAATTTCAGCTTGTATTTGTTCATAGAACTCATCAATTTCATCCTCTTCTGCAGCTGTTGTTGGGACATATACTTGAATATTAGTTGTGTTGATAGGCTTTCCTCATAGACAAATAGAGATTAAGTGTTCACTGACTGCATTGCATTTCATTACAGTTCTTGCAAGTTTCTTCTTTATTATGAATGCAACACCATTTCTTCTTTGTCTTTCATTTCCAGCATAGTAGACCATGTGATCATCTGATGCAAAGTGCCCGATGCCAGTCCATTTCAGTTCGCTGACACCCAACAGATCAAGTTGTACACGTTCCATTTCATTCCTGACCACCTCCAACTTCCCTTGGTTCATGCTTCGTACGTTCCATGTCCCAATATGTAAGACATCTTTACAGCTTCTGACTCTCATTTCATGCGCAGCTACATCAGCAGTCAGACGTCCCAAGGGCTTTGATCCAACCACATCGTAAATGCTGGCTTTACTCTGAAAAAGTTTCAGCTCCTCCCCAGTAGCTAGTTGAATGCCTTCTGACCTGGGGGTCTCATCTTCCAACACTATAGTGCAATTTGTTTTGGTGTGACTATCCAATGGGTTTTCATGGCAAGATACAGAAGTAGATTGCCAGGCCTTTCTTCTGCGCAGTTTAAGTTTAGTGTTGTTGCCGTTGTCACAGAAATGTGATCCTCTGTCGCCAACACTGTCCCATTCTGTTGCTGCCCAGATTGGTGGTTTGTCTTGGTCTGGCACCTCAGCTGAGACCTGTCCATCTTGGGAGACCCTGCCAGTAGTTAAACTAATGATAGCTTAGCCCTCAGCATTACTGATGCACACAAGCCCTCACAGCATGACAAGCTGCAAATCAAGTGAGGGACATCTAGTCTTAAAAGCCTTCAATGACATTGATCCCACCATCGTCCGAACAAACTTGTTTCAGTGCTTGACTGCTTACAGAAAAATATTTTCCTAATGCGAATGGAAATATTTCTCGCTGCAGTTTAAGCCCATTACAGTAATTCTTTTCTCATCTCTGATGGAGATGGGTAACAGGTAAGCCACATTCCTTATCGCTCTCTTACTCTCATATACTTGCAGCTTTTGTCAAGGTACTTCTCTAGACCAGGGGTAATTTAACCTAGTCCTCCAGAGACACCTAGCCAATTAGGTTTTAGGATAACCATGATGAATATGCATGAGAAAGATTTGCATACACATGGTATGCAAATCTTTCTCATGCATATTTATTGTAGTGATCCTGCAAACCTGGCTGGCTAGGTCTGTCCTGTTGACTGGGTTGAGAACCCCTCCTGTAGGCTAAAAACGCCAACCTGTTGAAACTGTCAAAGAAGATCATGTTACTCCTAAAAAAACAGACAAAAGAAACAGAACTGGGTTTTATTTCCCGTGATTCTCCTTTTGCACAGTCTCAGCAGTTTCAGCTCCAGTGCTCTCCGGTTTCCTTAAATTTCCAGCACTTAACTGCTAACCGTAAGTCATCTAATTATAGGTACACCCCAGCAACACTCCTGTATGGCAGCGAGAGAAGCAAAGCAATCTATTCTTTTTCACTCGGGACAGTCTGCGTTTCTTATGCTGCCGTGCATCAGGCATTGATTGCCAGATTGAAAGAACATGCATGCTTTCAATGAGACTAAGGCTGGAGTGCTGTTAATTATTAATAATTTTCATGCATGTGACTGTTGTAATCTTTGCCCTTCACAATCCTCCGAAACAGATCACAAGTTAAAGTGAAGGGACCGCATAGTGCAAAACATACAAAGTAAAAGCCTTACTTTCTCCATCAGGCCTGGCAAGTATTTTGATAATATTTTAACAATTTATGTGTCCAAGAAATCATATTTTAGAGAAGAATGAAATGGAGATGGAAGAGCATTTTCCAAGAGCCTGAGCAGTACCAGAGACAGGGTTGAAATCTTGCAGAAGGATGCAGAAGTGTCTTCTCTGAAAGCCAGCAAAAAATACTGTAGTAAACATGTTTTCTGAAAGTTCATCTTTAACTTTAGATGGACTGGAAGCAGCGTGTGTCTGTAGTATTGGGTTGGTCTAATAGGGCCAGGGCCAGGGCCGGCCTGTCCATTGAGCAAGAATGTTGTTTGCACAGGGCCCCGTGTTTCAGGGGGCCCCACGCAAACAACATTCTGCCCATCAACCCAGGAAAACTTTAAAAGAAAAAACAAACTTGCTGCTGCTGCTGCTGCCACTGCAACAGCGGCAGAATCAAGTGTCTCCTGCGGGGCCCCCGCCCGCCCAACAGAGCCCTCCCTCCTGTCCGGCAGAGCCCTCCCTCAATCACTCTCCTCGGCGCAGTTTTCAGAGCCGCGAAGGGGACTCTTTCCCTCTCGCGCAGCTCTGTTCAGCCCACTGGGGCTGATGGGAACAGGCATTTCCTGGAGGTGGGCTGATGGGGGGGTTAGGACTGGAAATGGGCTGATGGGGGGTTAGGACTGGTAATGGGCTATGGAGGGCTAAGACTGAAAATAGGGTGATGGGGGTTAGGACTGGAAGTGGGCTGATGGGGGGCTTAGGACTGGTAATGGGCTATGGGGGACTAGGACTGGTAATGGGCTGAGTGGAAGGGGGACTTGAACTGAAAATAGCTGATGGGGATGGGGATGGGGGCTTGGAATGGAAATGGGCTGAGTGGAAGGGGGGCTTGAACTGAAAATTGCTGATGGGGATAGGGACTTGGAATGGAAATGGGTTGTGAGGCGAGGGAGCTAGGACTGGAAATGGGCTGATGGAGGTGCTAGGATAGGACTGGAAATGGGCTGTTGGGGGGTGCTAAGATTGGAAATGGGTTGTGGTGGGGGCTTGGAATGAAATGGACTCATGGGGGGCTAGAACTGGAAGTAAGCTCATTGGGGGCTTGGATTGGAAATGGGCTGACTGGAGGGGAGCTAGGATTTGACATGGGCTGATGGTGGGGCTAGGAAAGGACTAGAAATTGGCTGATGGGGGGCTGGGATTGGAAATGAGCTGATGGAGGGACTCGGATAGGACTGGAAATAGATGGGGGAGCTAGGACTGGAAATGGGCTGATGGGGGTGTGGCTAGGATAGGATTGGAAATGGGCTGATGGGGGGCTAGGACTGGAAATGGGCTGATGTGGGGGCTAGAAGGGAGCGGATGCTGGGTGGGGCTGGAACTAGAAGGGAGCTGATGTTGGGGGAGGATTAGAATGGGATGGGGCTGGGAGAGTGAAATGGAGAGGGGAAAAATATTTTGTGTGGGAGGGAAGAAAAATCTTCAATTGGCCGGGTATTGGGAGAGTAAGTGAGAATGGAGGGGTAAAATTTGAGTGGATGAAATAGGAATGAGGAAAGAGCAAAAGGAGAAAGATTAGTATGTTAAAGCAGATGTAGAGAGAGAATGGAAAAAAACTAGAAGAGAGAAGAAAGGACAAATGGACAGCAGATGATGGAGAGTTAGCAGAAGACATGAAGAAACTAGAAGAAAGTGGCTGGAGCAATTGCAACTGAAAAAAAATGCACAAAAGGTAGAAAAATATCTCTTTATTTTGAATTTATTAACTGGAATATGTCAGCTCTGGGAAATGTGAATCATTAACATCTGCACTTTTTTTAGTACAAGAGGAAATTAATTTATAGTTTTATTTCTACAGTGTTGTTGTACATTCTAAGTTTGGCTTTTGGGGTTCCCAGTTTAATTATTGCCTTCCTGTTTCTAAATTGTGATTCCTTGTTTGGTGATGGTCTATGTTCTGCATGTGTAACTGAGCTGAGGTATTCTGTTTATGTAATTCCTATTTGACATTGCCACTTGTTCTCTTTCCCCAGTAGGTCATGTATTGTTATTCTCTGAAATGTATTGGTTTAATATTTGCGGTGTTGCCTTTTGATAGGTACGATATGGTGCTTTGTGAGTCCTGGTAGTGCTGTTATGATACGGCGGGTTTGCTATGGGTTCTAAATGGGCAGTGTTTGTAGTAGTTCCTAATGTGCCTGGCGGTTGGCACTGGATTATAGTAATGTAGAAATTTCTTAGTCTTTCTTTATCCATACACTCATTAAGAGGCATGTTCACTAAAAGTTAGTGTATGGTAACATTATACATTTATGCAAATGAGGCCCCACACCGAGTCTCCGCACATGGCCCCGCACTCCCTTGGGCCGCCCCTGAGTAGGGCTAGAGCAGGGTTCCCATCCTAGTTATTGGGACACATGCTTAGCCAGTCAGGCTTTCAGAATAACCACAATGAATATGCATGAGAACTGTCATACAATGGAGGCAGTGTGGAGCGGGGACCTTCTCCTATTTGTGTGTGTAGTGCTGGGTTAGGGAAAGCAGACACTGCAAATGCTTTTCTTCTCTCTCTCTCTGCTTCTGTCAGCAGCAAGACTAAATGCTTCTGTGTGTCCCAGTATCCCTCCAAGTTACCAGCAATGTCCTGAGCATAGCGGACCTGCTTTTATGAGACCAAAAGAGTTGTTGAAAAAAATTGGTGCGTTCGATCAGCTGGACCTGAGTGTGGACAGCGAGAAGCTTCCCTAAAGACAATACAGAAAGAAGGGTAGGGGCGGGGGAAGTTAGGATTGTCAGTTTACCTTTATTATGTTTTTCTTCTTTTGTTCCTGGTCTTCCAGCTACGATTTGCTAAAACCATAAGAACATCAGAAATGCCATACTGGGTCCATCGAGCCCACTATCCTCTTTCCAACAGTTGCCAATCCAAGTCATAAGTACCTAGCAGTTTCCCCAAAAGACACACAGGTTCCACAGTGCTTGTATTGGGGCAAGCAGTGGATTTCTTGGGTCCCCTTTAATAATGGTTTATGGACCCGTCACTCGTCACTCCGCTTTCTTTTTTCTAGACCCTGCCCTATGGAATTCCCTTCCTCACCTACTCCGTACCGAGTCGTCATTTCCACAGTTCAAAGCTCTTCTCAAAACTCATCTCTTCTCCCAGGCTTTTGACCTCCTGGCACCCCCATGACCTTGACCGCGACAGTTGCAATGGTCCTGACATCACATAACCCTTTCCCCCCCTTCCCCCGCCCTCCCCCTTAGTGTTCTGTCTTTTATCTCTCTCTGTCTTTCTATCTGTGTCCCTCTGTTGCTTTCCTGTCAATTGAATGGCGTTCTTTTCTTCCTTTATTTTCCAGCAGCCTGCTTTTGTTTTTCTGTACACCGCTCTGATACCCCGGTTTAGGCGGTATATCAAGCCTGCTAATAAAGATAAAGATAAAGAACTTGTCCAAACCTTTTTTAAACCCAGCTACACTAATGGCTTTTACTACATCTTCCGGTATTGATTAGATGTTGAGTGAAAAAATATTTTCTCTTCTAAGTCTTAAAGGGTTACACTGTAGCTTTATTGCATGTCTCCTAGTCCTTCTACTTTTTGATGGCATAAACAATCGATCTATGTTTACCTGTTCCACTCCGTTCATTAATTTATAGACCTCTATCAATCTCACCTCAGCCATCTCTTTTCCAGGTTGAAGAGTCCAACCTTTTAAGCCTCTCCTCATAGGTATATCCTTCCATCCCCTTTACCATTCTGGCAGCTCTTCTCTGTACCTTTTCTAATTCCACTATATCCTTTTTAAGATACAGCAACCAGAATTGTACACAATATTCAAGGTGCGGTTGCATCATGGAATGATAGAGAGGCATTATAATATCCTTTGTTTTATTCTCCATTACTTTCCTTATGATTCCTAGCATTCTATTTGCTTTCTTTGCCACCACTGCACACTGGGCGGAGGCTTTCAATGTGTTATCCATGATGACACCTAAATGTTTTCCTGCATAGTGGTTCCTAATGTGGAAATGTGCATCGTGTAACTATAGTTTGGGTTGTTCTTTCCTAGAAGCATAACTTTGCACTTGTCGACATTAAATTTCATCTGCCATTTGAATGTCCAGTCTTCCAATTTATCAAAGTCCTCTTGCAAGTTTTCACAATCCTCTTGTGTTTTAAAAACTTTGAATAATTTTGTGCCAGCTGAAAATTTGATTACCTCACTTGTAATTCTCATTTCCAGGTCATTTATGAATATGCTAAAAAAAACACAGACCCAGCACAGATCCCTGGGGTACTCCACTATTCACCTTTCTCCACTGGGAAAATTGGCCATTTAGCCCTACCCTTTGCTTTCTATCTTTTAACCAGTTCCTGATCCACAATAGTACACAGTCTCCTTTCCCATGACTTTTTAATTTTGCCCAGAGTCTCTCATGAGGGACCTTGTCAAAGGCTTTCTGAAAGTCCAGATACACTATATCAACTGGCTCACCTTTGTCTTCCTGTTTATTCACACCTTCAAAAAAATATAACAGATTAGTAAGACAAGACCTTCCTTGACTAAAGTCATGTTGGCTTTCTCCCATTAGAACATGACTATCTACATGTTCAGTAATTTTGTTCTTTATAATGGTTTATACCATTTTACCCAGAACTGATGTCAGGCTCACCCGTCTATAGTTTCCCAGAACCCTTTTTAGAAATTGGTGTTACATTGGCCATCACCAATCTTCAGGTATTACAGATTATTTAAATAGTAGGTCTGCAAGCTCATATTTTAGTTCTTTCAACACCCTTGGATGTATACTATCTGGTCCAGGTGATTTGCTACTCTTTAGTTAATCAAATAGTTATAATACATTTTCCTGGTTTATCAATATTTCTTTCAGTTTTTCCAATGCATCACCTTTAAATACCATTGCAGTCATGGGTATCTTCCCTACATCTTCTTCAGTAAAGACTGAAGTAAAGAATTCATTCAGTCTTTCCACTCAGGCCTTGTCCCCTGACTTGAAAGAATGGAATCTGTTAGCATCCTCAGGGGCAGCTTCAGTCAGTGCTTGCTAACTAAACAGACAATGCTTACACTGATCAGGAGCAGTTTGCATCTGTTACACTTGTTTTCTTCATTTAATAGATACAAAGTGTGGTTCCTCAGAAAACCCCTTGTGAGAGTTTTAGGTAAGGGGCAGTGATAGAGAGGAACATTGGAAGGGTGGAATGCAGCCTTGGAGTCCTCTGTATATGGGCTGAACTCAGTCACATATACAGAGGACTTTAGAACAAAAGTCATTGAGAACACCTTGTCTCTGCATGCCAGTTAGAGGTAATTATCCTATTTTCATGCATATAATGTGTGCGTTATGTGCTTTTTTCAAAAACCATGCTCCCCCAGACATTATATGTGTGTGCATGTTATATATATAGTTATCAACTCAACACAAAGAAATTCATAGTTGTTTTTAACTTTTTAATAACTTCTTTATTTCTGAAATGCTGAATTTCATTGAGACTAAATGCGAGTAAATGAAACTAAATGAGACTAAATTAGACTAGGCCAATTCCAGTTCAATCAGCGTCATCATCATCTAACTCCTTGAACCCTTGAAAGTCCATTCCCTCCTCACTGTCACCATTGAAATAACTAAGAGCCAACTGCAGATGCTCTTCTGTAATTTCTGAAGTGATGTCATTGTCACTGCTATTGTTGTCTTCACCTTCGTCATCAGTATCATTGGAAACAGGATACTGGGCTTGATGGACCTTGGTCTGACCCAGTACGGCATATCTTATGTCCTTAATGTGTCTTAATTTGCTGGTAGCCTTTCTGAAGCCTTTCTTCAGGTATTACAGATTATTCAGCCTTTCTGAAGCCATTGCAGATAGTTTGTGGCATTATTTTACCCCAAGCAGAAGACACCCACTTGCAGACTTCCGAAAACTATCCCTACTTCAGTTTTCCTGATGGTGTGAATTTGTGAATCCCAGACTGCATCTATTTATCCCATTCTTTTCACGAACGTCTTGAATGGGTTCACTGCTATATCTGTTGTCTGTAGCTTGCAGGTAAGACCGCCAGGTCTTACAGCTATGTGGACACCAGCAGAATTTATATAATTTTGAACATTATTTTCTTTGTGGGCAGCTATGGTGTTGAAAATTGGTAAGGACTTCTTGAAGAAGAATCCCCCCTGCCTGGCCCTATAACATTTATCAACCTATACTTTCATAAGGTCACAGTCCATCCATCCCTTCCTATTGCAATGGACAACGACATTGGCAGTTTTTTGCGGGGCATGATAACTCTCTTGAAAACTAATTTCACCCCACTCGCAGTGCATCCAATGACTACAGTGAAGCAGGCCCTCTCATGCCCAGTGGTTGTAATGACTTCAGTTTTCATATCTGAAGCAGCTATAGTCCTCGTGGCAGGGATGTCAAAAGACATTGGAACCTCATCCATATTTATAATGTCTGTTGCAGAGATATCATGTTCAGAGAATTCTTTGGAGACAAATTCATGTAAGTCGATCATCTTTTGCTCCCAGTCGTCTGGAAGTCGCTGGCCTACAGTGGTTCTCATTCTCGCTGAAAGTTCATTTCTTTTCATGAATCTAGAAATCCAGGTGAAACCCACTTTGAAATCAGTGATTCCTCTTTAATTTGCTAGAAGCTTCGCTTTGATCTGAATTGCGACAGAAGAGAGAGCTTGATTTTGTTTCCTCCGAGAAAGAACTCGCTCTCTCAAGTCATTCTGCAGTTGAAGCCAGTTTGCTTTGGGCCCATGACGTGAGCGTTTGCGGGGTTCATTTTCTCAAGCTCCTTTTTCTCCTTTCTCCATTCACACATGGACATCTCTCCATCCTTGAAGTCTCTTGCTGCCGTTCCATTGCTTGTTTCTTCCACTCTCACAACGACTTTTAATTTGAAATCAGTGGTGTAGGACTTGTGTGTCATTCCTGCCATGGTGAACAGCAAGAAAGGCGTGTGCGTGCATGGTATACTCATGTGTGCGCTATCCGAAAATGGCAGGATGGCATAATTTCCATGTGTTATACGCGTGTATGCATTATATTCATGGGCGCGTTATTTGTGTGAAAATACGGTAATCAAAGTATCCTGGTTTCTGAAAATCCCATGGGCAGTGCCAGAATTATTAAAGCAAAACTCTGCAGGTATTTTTTGCTTTCTTTATTTTCCCACTAAAAACTAACAAACACACACGTCTGTTTTTGTGCAGACCTTTTGTCAGAGCAAAAGTATGCATGTTTTTGAGTATGTAAAACTCCACCAGTATTTGCCTCCTTTGCCTTACCCCACCCTGGGAACACATCCAAACCCCTGCAGCTATGATGCTGATATGTGTGTAGTTTGAGCCATCCCTATGATGGGCAATAATGAAAGCTTCATTTCTACAGGTAAAACAACATTTTATCAGAGGCATTCCTTACTGCCTTCCCTTGTGTACTTAATGTTTTCAGAACGGTATTATAAAGTGCACATTGGCTGTCACGTTCTGGCAGTAATAGAAAGAGAGCAAATAGTGCCCTTGAAAGGTTAATATTAACAAAAAACTAATACCCATCCATTGCTCTTCATCCTTGGCCATTCATATTTACCACTAATTATATACAAATGTATCTGAATTCTGATTTCCTGCCCCACAGTGTTCCAGCCTGAGCCGCAGGGCCAGTGTGCAGCCGCAGTAGTCAACAGGCTTATTTAAACACTGGCTGCAGTATTTAAAAATATGTGTGAAAGCTCATTTTAGACAGGATGTGGAGATCAGGACATACTCGATTCAGACAGCATTTTAGGAACAGCCCTTTCTAAAATGCATGTCCACATACAGCGGGACGAGTCGTTTGAGAAATATACATAGGGGAAATCAGTGCTGGAAACCAGCCCAGTTAAAGTTCCTTCCTTGCCCAGTTAAAGTTCTTACCTTTGTATGGCTTGCCTTGAATGGACTCCTAGCTCCGCGGGCCTCTCTCTTAAAGGGGCCTGTTGATACTCCCTCTGGAGAGGTATGGGCAACACTCTATAGACCCCATCACAGAAGGATAACCTCCTTGATCCCTTGATGGACCTTGGTCTGATCCAATATGTAATTTCTTATGTTCTTCTGTTCTTATTTCAGAAACTTAAACAAATATAAAAACGAAAACTAAAAATTAAAGAAAAAATGATACAAAATAAAATAAATGTCTCTGCATACCGTTAATGTAGAGAATCCTAATGTTTGAAGGCACTTTAGATCTGTGGCTACTTACAGTACATGTGGCAAGGTTCTCCCCTTTAACTGTGGGGTTATTTTACTAAAGTGTGCTATGGTTTTGCAGTTAATGCATAGTTAGTATGAAAACTAGCGTTTGTTAAGTGTAAGGCCTCCGCAGTAACTATTGCGGGTGTGACCAGCATGTTCCTGAATTTAACAGATGGACGCCTATGCTAACGCGTGGCACAGATACTGCAATATGTACCCCTGTGCTAAGTGCAGTGTCCTTGCCATGCCCACTCTCCACCTCTAACCCACCCATTCTTCACCCCCGTGTCTGAGTGTGACAACAGTTACTGTGCACTTTAGTCAAAGGGCCCCTGTGAAACTCTTTGGTATAGGTTATCACATATGTGCTGAAAATATTCAGCATTACTTTCACCTGGAACAGTTCAGAAACCAACAACTGTTTGGCCTCAGTAGCATGAAAACTTAATAGCAGCAAAACTGAAGCTGTGCTCTTTGGGGAGGGGTCCCAGGAAATGAGGTGCATTTTTTCATGGAGGGTCACCTCTGCCTCTTAAGGTTAAGGTAAAAACTCCTGGGGGTCTCTAGTTCACTCTGAGCACTTGGCTTCTTTACTAAGTCACATATTGATTGTTGTAATACATAATATGTGGACATTTCTGAAAATCAAGTTTGTAAAGCACAGAAAGTGGAGAACTCAGCAGCAGGCTCCTGTTCAAGGTTTCTTATAGAGAACATTTCATGGCAGCAGTCTAGGGCCACTTTAAACTCCGTAGGCTAACTTTTAAGGCTAAAATAAGCAATGAGTCTGAGTGCATTATGTCCTGTGAGCTCCTTTGTTTACTTAGGTCATCGCAGGAGGATTAGTGACTCATCCCTACATAGTAACATAGAGCCTCATTCTGGCAGGGGGACGTCTGGGCTGTCTGGATGTCTCTGCTGAAGATGGAGTTGTTAGAACCCAATTCTAGTCCAAGGGAACAAAATGTTCCTGTGGGAGCCAGAATCAGGCCCGAGGATGGCCCAGCATGCCCCCCTCTGCCTGCAGGGACTTCCTCCCCACAGGCACCCCAGACATCCGTGTTCCTGGCCTCTTTTTGCCCCGCTGCCCGACCCAAGGTTGGCCTCCCACGGCCTGGATCGAGTGGCGCCCAACCCTGGCCCCGAGGGTGGCTCCACTGTCCCAATCGGCCACAAAAGGCTGCTTATATCACCTCTAAGATGGTATAAGCAGCATGTCCCAGCAGGCCCGGCAGCATGTATAGGGCTGTGACCTACGTGCTGCTGGGCGGTCTGCCCCTGCTCCCTCCCGCCCTCTGCCGGATCTTCCCATCCTGAAGCACAGGACGAATGGGGAGAGCCGTTGGGGGACTAGGATCTAGGCGAATTGCAGAGCTGCATGTCCTAGTGGGACGTGCAGCCCTGCAACCCGCGTTTGAGAATGAGGGCCATAGTATATGACAGCAGTTAAAGGCCATCATGGTCCATCTAGTCTGCCCAGCAAGGTGGCAAGAGTAGGTACACCTGCTGCCCCTTGCAGGTCACCCCTCCCCATGCCCTTGTTTAGGGGTGTACCCACTGCTCCGTGTAGGTCACCCTATCTGTTGAGATAGCAGAGACAGTTAAGGTTATTTTGATTTTATCCTATTGCTATAAAGGGATCCACTGTGTCTGTCCCACGCCATTTTGATTTCTGTCACTGTCACTACAGATGTTCAGATAAGACAGGCGAGAGCCAGAGAGAGGGAGTTTTCAGTGATAGCACCATGACTTCGGAACTCATTCCCAAAAGATATTAGGATACAGCCAGATTTTCTTGAGGCTCATCGCAGTGTAAAAACATAGCTAATTTCCCAAGCCTTCTAAACCGAGTAATGCACTGTGGTTAGAGATTTTCTTTGCTGTACTTTTATGCAGGCACCTTAGGTATAGTACGTATGTGGGTTTGTACATGATATTTACATAGTTAATGATGCTACATATTGCTTTGGAGTTACCGCAACATGTGGATTAGAAAGTGAATGGAATGAAATGACTCATATCCTTGTGTCTTCCAGGCCCCAGGCCCGCGTCTGGATGCTGTTGTTACTGCTGGGAACTTGCCTGTTGTACTGTACCAGGGTGACAATGCCCATCTGTGCCGTGGCCATGAGTGAGCATTTCAATTGGAATAAGAAGCAGTCTGGCATCGTTCTGGGTAGCTTCTTTTGGGGATACTGCCTCACCCAAGTCTTCGGGGGACATCTTAGTGACAAGTAATGTAAACAGACCTGCTGCTTTCATGGGTTCAACAACAAAACACTAGATATAACTCCCTTACCTACTTCACACCTCACTGGAATACTCCAAACGTTTACAGAGTCATTATGTATAATTCCATCTCAATATAGCATTTGTTTTTTAAGTGCCATCAAGTCAATGCTGATTCCTGGTGACCCAGCAGCCACTGGGTTTTCTTGGTAAGGTATGACCGGAAGTAGATTTCCAGGCTTTTCTTCCAAGGCAAGGGAGGATGAAGTGACTTGCCCAAGGTCACAAGGAGTGTCAGTGGGAATCGAACCCCAATCTCCTGTGTGTTAGGCTGTTACTGGTATAAATTCATGTTCTGTATACAGTCCTTACTCACAGCATGGTCTCGTGTGTAGATGTGATAATGATCCCTCTGGGTCTCTTTTCTTTCTGTCTAAGGATCGGAGGGGAGAAGGTTCTTCTTATTTCAGCATCTGCCTGGGGTTTCCTCACTGCCATTACCCCACTAGTTGCTCACATGACCTCAGTGCCGCTTCTTGTCCTCACCATCCTTCGCTTCTTCATGGGTCTCTTCCAAGGTGAGATGAAATATTACAGCTCTGGATTTCCATTTGGTAAAATGCTCCTTGCCCATTCATTTATATATTTTTAAAATTGTATTTATTTATTTAACTGGTTTTCTATCCCGCTTAGTCAATAAATCAAAGTGGTTTACATAAAACCCAGTAACTTGAACTTTGTTACATAGAACTAGGAACTCAATATAACTTCAGATACAATCTACAATAAACCTGAGTGAACAATTTAGGGAGAAGCATCACTTCCTATTGTGGTCTTATATACAGAAGGTGGGGAAGGCAGAACATTGGGACATGGGGAGGGGTGGGAAATATTTAGTCTTTGAAGTGGTCTCTGAATAAATGAGTTTTCAATTCCTTGTGGAAGGCTGAGAGTTCAGTAGTGTTTCTGTGTTTTTTGGGAAGAGCGTTTGAGAGATCTGGGGTGTTACGTGTTTCTTAGTTACCTTTCCTTAACTCAGCTGGTAGGACTAACACGTTCTTCATGCATTTTCTTTTGTCCCTGTTATTAGTGGTTTCTTTTATTGTGGATTTCAAGCAAGGTGCGGATTGGTTGTGGATGATTTTGAATATGATTATTAGTATTTTGTATCAGATCTGACTTGTTAGTGGTAGCCAGTGTAGTTGTTTAAGTATTGGTATAATGTGGTCAGATTTCTTTTGCTCCCATTATGATTCTTGCTGCTGTGTGCTGTGCCATTTGTAACTGATGTAAGGTGTATTTGTGAAGACCATGGAGTAAGTTATTACACAAATCTAGATGTGGGAAAATCAGGGCCTGGAATACTGTTCGGAAGCCTTTTGCTATTAAAAGAGGTTCTATAGGATCATTATTTTTCTGTAAATCGCTTTTATGGTTTTGTTGGTGTACAACGTGAAGTTTAAATTCTGATCTAGTGTTATGCCAGATATTGTACTTCTTGTTTGACCTCCAACTCTGCTGTTGACTTTTAGGGTTTGGGGTGGTGTAAATATTTTGCTTTTGACAATGTAGAGTACTTTGTTTTTGTTGAGGTTGATTGCGAGTTTGTGGTCTGCTAGTCATTGTGTTATTTCATTAAAACAATTTATGATCTTGGTTTGGTTTTGGGATGGATGCATTGTAGGGTATGTATAGCATGATATCATTGGCATATATATGATAGTTTACTTTGAGCCCGATTCTGGAAGGGGCACATCTGGGCCATCCAGACGGCCCAGTGCAGGACGGGCCCATTTGGAACAGATTCTGAAACGCGGGAGCAAAACTTTCCCATGGCAGTCAGAATCTGGCCCTAGGACAGCCCGGCGTGCCCCTCCCGCAGGTGTGGGGATGTCCATGGGACTGCACGGCCAGGCCCCTGAACCTGCAAGTGAGTGTGATGACCCGATGCCTCCTCCCCTGTCCAGTGTCTCTCTGCATGGCCTTCGGCGGGGCTGTGCTCGGTTGGCAAGCCAGTACCTGCCATGCTTCTGATGCGCTGGGGGTGCTGCCGGGCCAGGGCACACAGGGAACCAGTGCTTATTCCATTTGGAGACGTACAGGGCCATTATCTGAATTGGCCCTGTACGTCCGGGTGTCTGGCCCCCCAAGCTCTGCCCCTGTCTCCATCTCCCCAAACAGCGCCTCTGTGCATGCGAGGAGACAGTGATCTGGGATTCGGGAAGGATGGATGGTGGGGCTGCACGTCCCACCGGGATGTACAGCCCGCCATCCTACTTTCTGAATCTGGGCCTTTGTGCTTTTGGAATATGCTGCATATAAGTTGTATGTATGTGCTGACTGGTACTGCTGATAATGCTGGTCTTTGCGCTATTCCTTGATGTTGTTTGTATGGTGTAGATTTCCTTGGTTCTAGTTTCACTTGTTGGTAGCGGTCAGACAGGAATGAATGGATAAGTTTCTGATTCCAATGGATCTTAGTCTTCTTAGGAGTAGATTATGTGGAATGGAGTAAAATGTTGCTGCTATATCAAGCAATATTAGTATAAATCCTTGTTTAGGTTTAGCTGTACCATTTATGAGGGTGTCCATAAGTGAGGTTAGTAGTGTTTCAGTTCATCCCCATTGGTGTCACCTATCCTGCAGGAGGGGGACTCTGCAGTGATTTCAGTCACAGTCTTGACATTACATGACACACTCATTCTGATATTAATGGGTGTGAGGTCATGGGAAGAATGTGATGTCATCAGATGAGAGTATCATTAATGATTATTATCAGATGACAGGAAATATCCCTACTGAAAGCTGATTGGTTGATAGTTCCACTGCTCTTGACCTGCTCCAAATGCCTTATGGGTCACTTGAGAACACTCCAGCCAAGTACTTGCAGTCCACAGTGTCCTTGGTCCTTCACAGATAACAGCTGCATGGCAGGCATCTCTGCTTTCACCTCCTTCTGAAATGGCTCACTGAGCTCTCAGCCTGACCAGCTCTCTGCATCCCCAGCCAAATTCTGTTATCTCGAAGTAAAGCTTTAGTTAGTGTCCCCTGGATTTCCCAATTAATGTCACATTTCTTCGTTGTCAGTACCTTATTCTTCCCTGGTTTGTTTAGTCTTGGTGGGTTTCCAGTTCCTAGAAGTTTCCTGTTATTGCCTTTTACCTCTTTTGCCTGCTTCTTTCCATCTGCATTTTTCTTTACAGCGCCGAATACTCCTGTCATCACACGTGTACTGACATCCCAGCTATGTCGGACGCAAACACTGTAAATGGCTTTTGGGGAAAAAGGAAATAGTATTAAGGTACTTGAGGATGGGTGTTATAGCAATATTAAGGTATTGCGCTTTGTGTATTAGGGGGCTATTAAGCTACAGTAGGATGAGCAAATGTAGTGGCATCAAGGCGTTTGTTGAGTGTCTGGACACACCTCAGACCTGCACTGTGCAGTAGCTTTTTGCTTAGATAATACGGCCCTCCTGGTTTGAGTGATGTGTGATGTACTTCCATGGCTCTTGTAGGATTGTCTGGGAAGCCTTGTACTGATGCCCCCTTTCTTATTCTTAGGAGTCCACTTCCCTGCCTTGGCCAGTCTCTACTCACGGAAGGTGCGGGAGAATGAGAGAGCTTTCATATGCTGCACTGTAGGGTCCGGCTCTCAGATTGGGTAAGTTGCTCACGCCATGCTAGTTCTGACTGCATACAATAACCAGTATCTCAACCCCCTGGAGACCCCTCATCTGAGGAGACTGAGGAGGATAAGGGTTTTTCCCCCTTTTTCTTCCAGCTCAGTCTGGACCAGTGCTGGGATCCTGGCACCATGAGTCTTCCTTCAGAGCAGCTGGGGATGTTTCCCCTGCTGTTCCTGGTCTGCTCATTTACCAGTGCTTCTTTCTGAATTCTGCATCGCGGGCTCTACATTTGCCTATCTTGCAACTGTAAATGCTGGCCTTGTGGTAACCCCCGCAACAGTGCAGAAAGTCAGTTCTGGAACGGAATGAGGGATCCTCTGCTATTAGGCCATGGGGCTGCCCCATGCCCCATGCGTCATGCTTCTATTTCTATCTCTCATCTCTTCATCGAGAGATTAAAGGGAAATGATCAGAACGTTTTAGCTCAGGGCAAGAGTTTTAGTGTGAGAGTTACATGTGTTTGGAAATCAAACCCTCTGGGGAATGGTTGTATATTGATTTATAATAGAAATGGCATTAGAACAGATGGTCCTAGAGGGAATGTGTGTGGCAGCATTGACCTGTAGCCTGTTTGATTTTAATGGATTGATTCTGGTTCTGTTTTTTGTGCCACGGTGTGTATATCTTTTCCTAGAGACATTTCTGAACTCTCTGTCTTCCCTGCAGAGCCCTGGTGATTGGAGGTGTGGGATCCCTCTTGATGGACTGGTATGGCTGGGAAAGTGTCTTCTATTTTGCGGGTTTATTCACCTTGTTTTGGGTCTACTGGATGTGCAGCCATCTCCTTAGTGAAAAAGGTAACACAGTATTCCTGTAAATTTTGTGAAACGAGAGAGCTGGAACTCAAATAGGACAGAGCCTTCCTCTGAAACACTGCCATTTAGCATAGAAACATAGAAGATGACAACAAAACATGACCCTACTGTTGATCTAGTCTGTCCATCCATTCTGACTGCTCAGCTCTATAGTCCTCTGTGCTTGGCCCATGTTTCTTCAGTTTAGATACTGTCCTTATCCCCAGCACCTCCACTAGGAGAGTGTTCCACGTATCCACTACCCTTTCTTTGCTTTTCCAGATACTGTGCCTGTCTTCCTCTTTTTGTGATCTCTTGTAATTTGTGAAAGCTCAACTTTTTTCCTTACCTTTTTAGCTGCTTCTTTTGAAAACCATAGAAGCCTATTTTTTTCCTACTTTTATTTATTTTCCTATCAAAAATACTCATTGCCCTTAAAATATCACCTTTCATTTTTGCTACTTTTCTGCTTCCTTTAGATTTCACCATCCAGCTAACGACTCCTTGAAATATTCTCCCATCTTGATGAAGTTAATTTTCCCGAAGTTTAGGATCCTTGTTTTAGAATGAACCATCACCACCTGTGTCTGAATCCAACTGATAAAAAGCTGGATGCTAGAAGATCGGACATTGTGGTGAAGGAGAAGAACAAGAGAATAGCAAGTTTCAGTAGCAAGTAATTTATTCCATGTATCAAGTGGAGAAAGAGACGATATTTAAGTACCAAGAAATGCAGTCAGAGATGAAAAAATGTGGCAGAGGGATACAGACATTTTCCCCATTGTATTAGGTGTTACAGGCTCGATTAAAAGGAATTTTCAAGCACACCTTGATAAATCATTTATATGTGTTACATCTTACGAGCTCTAGAAAGAGGGTCTCTTTGGCACAATGCAAGTGAGCATTAGCAGTAAATTTGAGACTGAGATCATACTTGTGTCCTGAATTGGAAATAGGATACTGGGCTTGATGGACCTTTAGTCTGACCCAGAATGGCATATCTTATGTTCTTATGTTCTCCACATACCCTGGCTTAGGAGTGAGGTTCATGATTGTCATGGTATGCGCAAAACTAACCCATTTGAGGAACCTGCCCCTTGAAAGACACCATCCCATGATCAGTGAATGCCATCTACAACATCAGAGACACTGTCCCTGTTCGTAAGCAGCACCAGGTCCAGAATCACCTCCTCCATTCCCTCTTTCCAGATTAACCCCTGCTTCCCCTTCCTTCATAAGCCCCACAGTTCCATTGCTTTAATATGATTTTTGACATATGGTGCTCCACCTCCTCCCTTTCTTTTTATCCTTTCCTTCCTGTTATAGCTTTAACCCTGACATGGTTCTGCATGTAAAGCAGCAAACAAAAGACAAACTTTATTGAAAAATGGAAATGCAAAGGCAGCAAACCCACAAGAGAACAAAGCCCGACATGGCTGCGTTTCAGCGTGGCTTTCTTCAGGGGCTATAGTCCGCAGTGTTATGTGATTGCAGATAGCCCTTCTTTAATAGGTGTGTCATTCATTGGTGAACATTGTCTATATCAACATCTCCCATTCAGCAGTGAAAAACTGTCAGTCTTTGTTCTCTGTGGGTTTGCTGACTTTGCATTTCCATTTTTCAATAAAGTTTTTCTTGTGTTACTCACTTTTTGTTTGCCGCTGTGCTACTTGTGAGTACTTGTGCCTCTGCTTTGTGGAATGTTTTTGCATGTACCATGTCTCCATTAAATCTAACTTCTCCTCTTTCATGACTGTCTCTAGTTCTGAGACTGTAATTTCCGTACTGTCAGCTTTAGTATGCATAGCTTTCCAGATGCTAGCCATTTTATTCTTTCTGGTCTAACACTAGCTGGGAAGAATTATTTAAAGAGAGTTGCAAATGTGTGTCTGTCCATCTGTCTGAGGGCAATATAATTCTCTGAAAATGTAGTGGAACGGGATGAAATTTGGCATGTGGGAAAGTTCGAAAATGGGCCAAATCAGACCAGGGATTCCAGAGAAATAAGCTTCCCCAAAACTATCCCAATGTATTTCTTTGCAAAAAGGAATTCCAGCTTCTGTAGCCTAGAAAACTTACATACACTGAAACAGCAGCTAGGGAATTGTTCTTTTCAAATTCCCTCTCCCTGTTTTCTCCTCTCCCACCCCCAAAAACTGTCCCCACTACCAAAAAATGCTCCTCCACAATTGCTCCACCCTCCATACACTGCCCCCACCCCCCAAAATTACTTCCTTGAAACTGCCCTACCAAGCCACTAAATACTGCCACCACAAAATAATACCCTCAACAATTGCCTCACCACACTGAAAACTGCCCCATCTCCAAAAACTACATTCCCCCAACTACTGTACTATACCAGTATGTGCCCCACCACAAAAACAACCTCCCTCAACTACCTCACCACCCCAATAAATAACTTCATACAACTGCCCCATCACATTGCAAACTACCCCGCCCTCCAAAATACCCTCTCACAACTATCCTACTACTCCACAAACTGCCCCATCCTTAAAAAATATCTGTTGCAACTGCACCACCACACTGATAACCCCCCTAAAACGACCCCTGAAACTGCCCCACCAACCCGCACACTGCCCCACACCTAAAAAAACCTCTCTCGCAACTGACGTACCACTCCTCAAACTGCCCCACCCTTAAATAATCCTCCCACAACTGCCCCATTATCTCACAAAATGCCCCACCTCCAAAAACTACCCCATCACCTCATCAAATGTTCCTGCAATTGCCCCACCCCCATAAACTACTCCATCGTCACCCTGAAAACTGCCCTGTCAAGCAAAAATATACCCTCATGACTTCCCTATTCTAAAAAAAAAAATCCCCTCATGCAAATATCCCACTCCTAAAAACTCCCATTGTAACTGCTCCACCATCCTGACCTACAAGATACCTCCACTCAAAAAAAAATGCCCCATCCAAATTGTTCATCGCTCTGCCAACTACTTTCATCCTTCAAAGTTACCTCCCTTCAAGTGCCATACTATCCCACCTCCAAAGCTACCTCCCTGCATTTGCCCCATCCCTCAAACTGTATAACTTGGAAATGCTCCACCGCCCCCCCTGCTACCCCACCATAGGCACAACAAATGCACAGAACACACAGTAGAGATACAGGGATTACTAATAATTCCCTAACTGGGATCTTACTCACATATATATTTTATCTTATTTGCTGTTATTTCTACTGTGAAATCTGACTTTTATTTACTGATTTCTTACTGGTTTCTATGAGCATTGGCAAATCATTTTGTTGCAATGGGCAGGGCTAGATTAACGAACTGTCAGGATAGGAACATACCTACTTTGCAAAGTTAGGGGGCCTGTCAGATGTGCTGTATACTCAGGCGCTTAGAAATGAAGGGGGGCATTTTCAAAGCCTTAATGGTGCTCGGTGGGATATTTAGTGTTGTTGAATATCTGCAGGTGCCCAACTCTAGCTGGCTAGCTTCCAGACATTCCAGGGTCATTCGACCAGTCACCGGTAACCACAATTAGCTATTGGCTCAGCACTTTTGCGCTTTGATGATACGTACTGCTGACAGCTGGTGGCCAGTTCAGCTTTTATTTGGTTTATCACTGTGAAGACAAAGTGCAGTAAATCAAATTTAATAAACGATAAACTGTAGAACTGGTTTAAATGTATTTCAGAGGCATGTGCAAACTAAGAGAAAATAAGACTGTAAATCTATGCTAATATCCTTGATACAGACCACACGATCTCCTTAGAAGATTTGGCAAAGAGTATTTCCCTCTCCAAACAGACCCGTGTGCCCTGGAAACAATTGTTTACAAAGGCTTCTGTCTGGTAAGATTTTGGCTCTTCTGATCAATTCTAGCTCATTTGAATTCCCGGTTTACCTTATTTTCCTTGCAGTCTTGAAACCTTGAAACCATCGCTGCTTAGTTTTCCAGCAAGCCCTGACATTTTTAAATTCTGCTTCTGTGCAGAGTGGAGGAGTGGCCTAGTGATTAGGACTACAGTTTGGGCCCAGAAAGGCCAGAGCTCAAACCCCACTGCTGCTCCTTGTGGCCTTGGGCAAATCACTTAACCCTCCACTACCTCAGATACAAACTTAAATTGTAAACTCTTTGAGGATAGGGAAATATACCTGAATATAATTTGCCTTGAAGCAATACTGGAAAAGTGTGAGCTAAATGCTATTAAGTAAAAATGGAATCTGAAGTTGAGGAAGTGTTCTCTTACTTCATTTATATACTGCTTTATCTTATAGTCAAATTGAACTCAACATATTCTATATTACACGGAAATATTAGAACATTAAACATGTCCCAATTAAAGGCATTGAGGAACCTGTGTCTTCTGGGGAAACTGCTAGATACGTATGACCTAGATTGTCCAGTGTTAGAAATAGGACATTGGGCTTGATGGACCTTGGTCTGGCCCAGTATGGCAGATCTTATGTTCTTATTTTATATTTAAATTGAAAGGCGGTTTTGAACATTAACGTTGAGTAACATTCCTCAGGCAGGGTTCACATGGTGCGGTTGTATGTGCATTGACTTGTTATCAGACTATTGAGTCATCCTCACCATCCGATGGCATCAGCAAAGAAAGAACGCAGCCTACATCTTAGATTCTCTTTTACGTACAGCATCTAAGACTGTGAGAAAGTGATTTTAAGCTATTAACCCAGCAGGATGTGAACTGAGGTTGCAGACAGGTAGTGCAAAGTTACAGAAGAACATTTAACGCTGTTTCAAGCTTCCACAGAAGAGCAGCAGGGTGACTCTCTTTGGGCAGGTCTCTTTCTCCAGATGACTCCTCCTGTCCCGTTTGTGTGTTGCCAGGGCTGTCATTGTGACTCAGTTCAGTGTGGCCAGCACTTTCTTCACCCTCCTGTCCTGGTTGCCGACATTCTTCAAAGAAACATTTCCTGAGTCTAAGGTATGTCAGTGAAGGGGAGGCCAATGCCTGGGTCATGCCACCTCTTAGAGAGTTTCAAGATCAGGTTCTTCCTGCTCAGCCATTTCTTAGTCAGTCAGGTGCAGCTTCCGGATGACATCCTTGACTCAGTAGCTGCACAGTTAGCAGAGGTAATTAAACAGTGACCAGCAGAACAGCAGCTCCCCTGCCCTCTGGGAGAGTTCAGTCACCAGTGTGCTGTTGGCATACAGCCCTCACCTGCCCTAAGACAGCACATCTACTGACTTTTGAGTGTCTCTGTCTCTGAATATATCTGTGTGAGTGTACATGTGTGTGTGTGTGTGTGTGAGAGAGTGTATGTGCATGCTTAGTGTGTTTCCTGGTACTGTAGATTTCATGGCTCTGTTTTCTGTTTCAGGGCTGGGTGTTTAATGTCGTTCCATGGCTTGTTGCTATCCCAGCTTCTATCTTCAGTGGTTTCCTCTCAGATCACCTTACCACACTGGGTAAGAGCGTCTGTCTTCTCCTTATGTGTTTCCTATGCATACTAGGTATGCAGCCAATCGGAATACAAATGCTTAATAATAATAATATGTAACTATTGCCATGTGACCCCCTCATTTGTTTTTCAGATAGGTAGTGTGGCTGCTACATGATTAGCGTTCGTGGGATCGAGTGTTAACACTGCCATAACTATAGGTTCAGTTGCATTTATCAGAAGAACAAAAATTCCATTCAACCAAAATTTGGAAAAAATTAGTTTTAAGTAAACAAATCCTTAATTGACAAGCTTTCATGCCATTCCATCCTCTATACCAGGGGTCTCAAACTCAAATTGCTTTGAGGGCCAAATGAGGACTTGTAAAATAACCCGGGGGCCGCATGAGACGTGGGACCTCATTTGCATAAGGGACCTCATTTGCATAAATATTTGCATAATGTTACCATACCCTAACTTTTAGTAAACATGCCTCTTAATGAGTGCATGAATAAAGAAAGACTAAAAGATTTCTACATTACTATAATCCAGTGGCAACCGCCAGGCACATTAGGAACTACTACAAACAAACACTGCCCATTTAGAACCCATAGCAAACCCGCCATATCCTAACAGCACTACCAGGACTCACAAAGCACCATACCCTACCTATCAAAAGGCAACACTGCAAATATTAAATCAATACATTTCAGAGAATAACAATACATGACCTACTGGGGACAGAGAACAAGTAGCAATGTCAAATAGGAATTACATAAACAGAATACCTCAGCTCAGTTACACATGCAGAATACACCATCACCAAACAAGGAATCAAAATTTAGAAACAAGACAATTTAAACTGGGACCCCCCAAAAGCCAAACTTGGAATGTACAACAACACTGTAGAAATAAAACTATACATTAATTTCCTCTTGTACTAAACAAAGCGCAGACGTTATTGATGCACATTTCCCAGAACTGACATATTCCAGTTAATAAATTCAAAATAAAGATATTTTTCTACCTTTTGTGCATTTTTTTCAGTTCCAGCCACTTTCTTCTGGTTTCTTCGTGCCTTCTGCTAACTCTCCATCGTCTGCTGTCCATTTGTCCTTCTCTCTTCTAGCTTTTTCCATTCTCCCTCTACATCTGCTTTAACATATTAATCTTTCTCCTTTTGCTCTTTCCTCATTCCTAATTTCATCCACTCAAATTTTACCCCTCCATCCTCAATCCCCACTTACCTGGCCAATTGTAGATTTGTCTTCCCTCCCACACAAAATATTTTCCCCTCTCCATTTCACTCTCCCAGCTCCATCCCATTCTAATCCTCCCCCAACATCAGCTCCCTTCTAGTTCCAGTCCCACACAGCACCCCCTCCCTTCTAGTCACTGCATCAGCCCATTTTCAGTCCTAGCCCCCCATCAGCCCATTTCCAATCGTAGCTCCCCCCATCAGCCCATTTCCAGTGCTAGCTCCCTCCCCTCACAGCCCATTTCCATTCCAAGCCTCCCGCCCCATCAGCCCTTTGCAGTTCAAGCCCCCCTTCCACTCAGCCCATTTCCAGTCCTAGCAGACCCCCAGCCTATTATCAGTCCTAGCCCCCCCATAGCCGATTACCAGTCCTAACCCCCCTTAGCCCACTTCCAGTCTTACCCCTCATAGCCCATTACCAGTCCTAACCCCCCCCCATCACCTCATTTTCAGTGTTACCCCCATCACCCCATTTTCAGTTACCCCCTCATAGGCCATTACCAGTACTACCCCCCCATCACCCCATTTTCAGTGTTACCCCATCACCCCATTTTCAGTTTCCCCCCCTCATAGGCCATTATCAGTCCTAGCCCCCCCCCCATAGCCCCCCCCCATAGCCCATTACCAGTCCTAACCCCCCTCCCACCATCAGCCAAATTAGATGAAAAAAAAATGTATATTTGCTGCTGCTGCAGTATTAAGCGTCCCGCGGGCCCCTCTGCCTGGTCCTCTCCTCCCTGCAGCATTCAGCTCCAAAAGCGGCGGCTTTCAGAGCCGCGAAGAGAGAGAGAGTTTCTCTCGCGCGGTTCTGAAGACTCTCGCGCTGCTCTTCAGAACCGAGCGAGAGAAACTCTCTCTCTTCGCGGCTCTGAAAGCCGCCGCTTTTGGAGCTGATACTGCAGGGAGGAGAGGACCAGGCAGAGGGGCCCACGGGACGCTTAATACTGCGGCGGCAAGTTTGGAATTTTTTTTTTTTTACTCGCCGGTACTTCGTGGGCCGCACAAGATGCTCTCGCGGGCCGCGTGTTTGAGACCCCTGCTCTATACTCACATATACAATAAATAGCCAAACATGTTTTGAAAATCAAAATCGCAACATTAAAGATTGGCACGGTGGCTCCGTGGCTAAGGTGTACTGTCATACAGAGGATATGGGCGTAATTCCCATCCTTAGCTCAGCACAGTTTCCACTACCTGTAGGGGGAGGGAGTCAGCAATCACACAACAGCAACACCTAGTGGCTTGATTCAGGGCCCATGATTGCACAGTTTTGGAAGGTGCATGACCCCCTTTTAGGACTGTCACTGCAATGACTGAGATAGATGACTTGAGAAGCAGCAGGAGGAAACCACCAGACCAAATAAAAAGCCTGACAAGTTTGAAAGGAAAAGTGAACAATTTTGGAACTCCCTTACCTCTAACCTCTTGTTTTGAATGGGAAATTAATTCCCCATTGAGGTGAGGCTGGACTAAGTGAGTAGAGGAGAATTGAATGGATAGGGAGGAATAGGCAAGGAGGGTAGTTCCTGCATTGGAGGGAGACCTGGCAGGAACTGCACAAATATCTAAAGGTGTGCAGAGAAAAAAACTTTTATTTTATTTTCTGTGTCATTTTCAGGATTTTTATTTTGTTTTATACATTTTTATTTTGTTTCATTTTGATTTCATAATTTTAATTTCAGAATAATATTGTTAATTAAGAGTTAGCTGTGGCTGCTGCCAAACTTAAAAAAAGGATAAAAGGTTACTAGAGATTACCAGGCTAATAAAAACCCTCCAAAATTGTGTAATTTTGTTTGCAGTTATCATGGGTTGGTCTTGAACTGGTGCTCTTTGGGCCAGAAGGCAGGAGCTATTGGTCTTTCAGGAGGAGCTATTATGTCTGGGGGGGGGAGGGGGAGGGAGGAGGGGGCTGGCTCTAGCTAGCCTATCCTTAGCTGTGTCTTGTATTTCTATTAATCTTAGTGCCTGTTTCCTGATTGGCCCAATGTTTGTCTAGTCTTGGTCTCTGTGGAAAACCCTTCTTGGGTTTTTTTTGCCTTGTGAGTGTATTGACCTCCTGCTCTAGAGTAGTGTTTCTCAAGCCAGTCCTGGTGCATCCCCTAGCTAGTCTGATTTTCAGGATACCCACAATGAATATACCTACATGGGACAGATTTGCATGTAAACTGCTTCATGCATATTCATTGTTGATATCCTAAAAGCCAGACTGGCTAGGGGGTGCACCACTAACTGCTTTGGAGAGTTACTGCAAAGATATTTCTTGTGCCGTGTTCCTAGCCCTGTAAGTTCTAGAACGTTTGTTAATTGTTTTTCCTCATTGAATTTTGGATTTACAATCCCGAATCCTTGTGTGAAATTCCCAGTAAATGTTATACTATCAAAGGCATTTACCAAGCCTACTCTAGATTTTGGTTGTCCAATTAGTAATCCCATTCGGCAAACTTAGACTTGGTTTCACAAAATTTCTGGCATATGGCACAAGAAAGGTCTTTGGAGCAGGAGTCAATAGATTCACAAGGCAAAAAATCCATGGAACTGAAGTCCAGACAAAGAAACTTGGGTCAATCAAGAAATAGGAACTAATATTACCACAGAGTCTTCCACCACCCTCTGCTCGAGGAAGCATAATAGCTCCTCCTGGAAGACCAGGGACTTCCAACCCAAGGGATACTGATTTGAGGCCAGCTAGACTATGATAACACTGGGGGTAAAACTCTTTTATATGTTATTTCAGATTAAAGATGATATGAAAAAACATACAAAATGCTGTTGCTGTTTCCCGTGTAATTTCAAATGAATGCAGAGCCCTGCAGATTTCCCCTTTCTGCCCTGGAGCCGCTGCTCCTGCCAGACCTGCAGCAGTCTGCATGAACTCTTCCTCTTGACCTGCTCAGTACAGACGTGCTTCATTTGAAACAAAATAAGACATGTCAACAGCATGTCCGATTTTGTTTTGTTTAATTTCTGAGACTGACACCATGTTGAGAAGCAGCAGTAGGGGGCCAGAAGTGAAAGGGGAACTCTCCTGCCCAAAGAAGATGGCACATGGTCAGAGAGGGGTCTGAAGGTAGGTCCAAGGAGGGAGAAATTCCATGCTTTCCTTTTCTTTCATTTGTTTTCTTTCTTTTTTTTTTAATTTAGAGAAGTTAAAAAAACAAGAAACATAACAAAACTAAACTTTAAAAAAATGAAAGATAGAACTAAAGTAAACAAAGCAAAAAAAATATTCAGTACATGCCTCTGCTGCTTAATATGGACAGGGCTTCACTCTCAGACCCCCATGTAAAATTTCTTATTGTAGGGCAATGGGATAATCTACCTTTTTCAACTCTTGCAACACATACATGGATGCATACAAGGCATGCAGACATTGTGTCAGCTGATCTGTGACATGAGGCCCTGTGTTGTAGGCTGCTTACAATTGTCTTTCCCTCCACTTTTCAGGGTTTAAAACCATCTCTGTTCGGAAGTTCATGCAGGTAAGAAACACGCAATATCTCCATTCTCCTTCACTACTGCAAGGTTTGGTCCGGGGTACAGTTCTCTTAAAGTTTCCAAACATAAATATTATTTTACAGATAATATGGGGCTCACGAAGCACAAAGAAGCCTGTTTAAAGGGAGAACATGGGGAGCTCTTTCAGGTCCATGTAACTGGACCATGAATAAGCAGCTCCTGCTTTGTGTAGGTGTGCTGCTATTTGGACTGATAGTAAACCAGTTGTTTGAGTGATCAGAAAGTGTGGTGATAATCCAGGCCAAAAATATTCAAAAAAATGGACTCCAAATTGTAAGCTGTAGGAGAGAGGGATTCATATGGGGTATGTCAAACCATGTGTGTGTCAGTATTTGTATATTTTTATAGTTCTCTATCCTGCAGTTTGGTGTGTCACTTTTCTTAGCCTAATCCAGGCCTACCAGTGGCATACATTAAAATTAAGGACACCCAAGTCACAATTTCAGAAAGGCCCCAAGAGCAGGGAAGGACCGCTTGATAAGGTCTGAAGCAGCTGCATGCAAGCCCCTTCTATGGCTTGGGCAGAATTTGCATCACTGACACCCACCTGCTCAGCTCATTAAGTATTTTCTAGCTCCATGTGTATGGAATTTGCTCCCTGACCATATCTGGGCTGAATCGTCTTTCAATAAATTTAAGAGAAATCTGAAGCCTCCCTCTTTGAAAAAGCATTCCTGGATTACTGGGGCCAGTGATTGGAGCTTTTGGACTGGCGGTGCTCTTACCTGTTTTCTGATGCTTTACTGTAGCTAGTTGGCGTTCCTTTCTAAGTGGCAATGTGTTTTTATCGTTAACTGCTTTGTTACATGCCCATGTCTAAGGCGGTATATCAGAATTGTATTAAACATAAGCATATTTCATTATAAAGCTGATGAAAGTTATTCACTGTAACCATGAGAGGAATGATGTGCTGAGACCATGACAAAGGCGTTGCTTGTCTGTGCTGTTTTCTGCTGTCAGAACACTGATGTAATGCTGGCTGTCTTTCTCCTGTTAGATCATAGGTATGGGAGCATCGAGTTTTTTTGTTTTGTGCCTCAGCCAGACATCTAGTTATAGAAAAGCTATCATCTTTGTTTCGGCCTCCATTGGACTTCAGACCTTTAACCACAGGTGAGGCTCAGCTGGGGGAGGGGGGGGGGGCTTCCTTGGCATTTACTCCTTGGTGAGAGGAGCCAAAGGGATAACCCAGTGGGGCATTAATAATGTATAGTACCTAGAGGGTCAATCTTGCATTTTAGATTAAAAAATCTGTTAGGTAGTACAAAAATAAGGCAGCCAAAACTAGTCACCCAGTTCAGTTGAAGAATGCGTCGTTCTGTATATGTAGCATCAGAAGTGGAGAGCCTTGGCTGTACTCGTTTGCACCTAGGGCAATGACCTTTTGGTGCGTCATCACTGTGCATGTCTTCCAATAGGTGTAGACGATCCTCTGTCTGTGATCCCTGAATTCCTTTTCTTGACTAAGCGGTATAGAAAAAGAGTTAAATAAATATATAGATAAATCCGATCCTGCTCAGTGACTCCCAAAACATGGATCATGATTTCAAAGTCAGTTTGAGGAGCTTCCATGAGGAATTTACAGCATAAATTGGACATTGGTAGTAGGGTGATTATTAGCTAACGATCGTGCTCCTAAGAGGATCATCAAACTTTAGGAAGAACTGAATATGGATATGAGGCAGGTTCCACCTTCCTTTGACATGTCCCATAGAGAGAGCTTTTAGACAGTTACGGTGCACCTCTGAGCTTCAAGCAGCTGGCTTTAAGCCGAGAAGATGGCAGAAAAATCCTGCTCCCTCTCACGCTGACTGCTGGATTATATAGCAGGAAAGGAGCACTGTGCTTAAGCCTGGCATCCTGACCTGTTTCACTCATGTACTTGCAAACTGCAGAAATTCTTTTCTCTCATAACCTTCTTTGATTTTCCTCTTGTTTTGCTGCAGTGGTGTTTCAGTGAATGTCCAGGATTTGGCTCCTTCATGTGCGGGCTTCTTATTTGGTAAGAATCTCTCGCCAGCATGGCACATGAGTCAGAAAGTGGTCTTTCTAAATATAATATTTATTTATTTGGATTCAGCTCAAGTTTTTGTCAGTAGGAATTCCCCTGTCATTAGAGGACTTACAATCTACAGTAAGGGATACAGTTACTAAAGCATGTTACTACATTAGCATACATACTGCAGATCCTGTTTTATACTGTGGGGCCTGTTTATCAATCTCACACTTCACTACGTCTAGCCCTTAACTTTGTACCTGAAGAAATGGAAAGATTACAGTAAATAATTTGCTGAAGATCCCAAGACTGAACCCTGGTTTCCCTGGTTCTATACCTGCTTCTCTAACCACTAGGCGACTCTTCTGCGCCATCTTCCTTCAGGGCATCACCAGATATACTGACCCATTATTATCCCTCACTGTACACAGCAGAGAGCAAAAATGTCCTAAAACAAATGGTGTTGCATCTCAAAAATCCCAGTATAGATCCACTCGCAGAAGGGTTAAACTATCCTGCGCATATGCAGGTCATGTCTAGACTGGGGCAGGGAGTTTAACCTGCTGAATCTTTAATTTGCTGACTTTCTACATATTTTATTTTAGGAAAAAGGATAAAAAGATATCCTAATTGTAATGGAGTGATCTACATATTAAGGAAAGGTGTTGTATATTTGAATTCTTAGCAGGGCTGGAGGGTGTATGATGGACATTTCAAAAGTATAGTAACTGCAAGGATCTTTTGTGTGGTTTCATTTTGGAACTCTAAAAATGGAAAATAATTTGAAATAAAATGGTTACGATACCTAAATGTAAAGTTTGGGAAGAATATCTAGAAGGTTCCTCTTGCAGAGAGGTGTTTGGCTAAATGACAAAGATTAAGGAAACTGGAAAAGTGCATGTGAAAATTATTTTTCATAGAAGTTTTTTTTCTCTTGAACTATGAATCTATAATTCTACAAATCTCTCGTACACGCACTTTCACATAGATTTTTAAAGGTGCCCTATAACAGACGCTGATTGTGAAGATATTTTTCTGACCAAAATGGTTTTCTTTTATTTCAGTTTTCAATGTTATTTGATTTATATTCAAGTGTTGGAGGCAAAATGTGATCAAGAATCCAGAGTCAGCAGCTATATAGTTAATATATTAATGCTATATGCCAGGCATGTCCAACAGGTAGATCGCGATCTACCTCTAGATCGCGGAGGGGTCAGAGGTAGATCACCAGCCCCACTTGGCTCCATCTTTCCAGCAGCTCGCCCTGTCGCTAGGAGAGAGCTTATGCCGGCAGGTCACTGCCGAGGGCTTGCCGCTGCTGCTGATCCTTTGCCTGTCTTTTTTCCCCGCCTGCGGGAATCTTGCCTGCGGGTGTATTGGGAGTTCTTGTTGTTTGCGTGCCAATAGTTTGTGGGTACTCCAGGGGGCCACCGCCCACGCCTCATGACGAGATACCACAGGCCTTGCGTCATACCTGGTCTCCTGCCTCTCAGAATCATCCATTCCTGCCCCTGCCCCAACACCCCTTAGAAGTGTGTTATATACCGGGCGATATCCATTCGCCTGTGCTTTACCTGAATACACTTACCGTATTAGTTGTGTCGTGTGCTGTTCATTGTTCGCTTTATAGTTTGCTTTCATTAAACGTTTTCGGGCAGACACAACAAAGTGTCAAGAATTTGGTGATTTTGGCGGGCTTTTCCTTGTTCTAACTTGCCTATGCCTTGCCTTTGAATTGGTTCAAACCACTGTGACTTTTGCTTGCCGCTGCAATTTTATTTTGCCTAGCCTTTGCGTTGATTCTACACTGTGTGCAGAATTTATTAAATCGCGTGTGGTGGTATTTGAACTTGTTTGGCGGTATTTGATTTTATCTGGTTTGCTGGACAGGTGTTTGAGTTTTTTTGATGATTGGTGGTATTTGATATTGGTGCCAGTATGATGAATTCTTATTTTTACTTTTGTGGTTTTGGCATCTCCAGTCCTTGTATTGCACATCATCCAGAAGTCTTCAGTCCCTGTTGATCTTTAATACTTTGGGACAGTGACAGTTTTGGACCAGATTCAGCCAATGTTTATACTAACTTAGCAGATTTGACCTTCTTACATCCAGCCATCCTAGTACAACGAAGATGAGTGTTCCAAAGAAGAGCAAAACCTTTCATGATGAATGGGAAATGGACTACTTCTTCATCATGGTGAAAGACAAGTGTTGTTGTCTAATTTGTAACGCCCCAGTATCCTTGCCCAAAAAGGGTAATCTGGAACGTCATTATAAGACTCTGCATAGCAATAAGTTTGATGCTGATTTTCCACCCAAAAGTGACCTGAAGCTCAAAGAACTTAAATCGAAATTGGCTACTCAGCAACAGTTGATGGCGAAGCCAAGGTCACAGTCGGCCAATGCAACCATAGCATCCTTCAAGGTCAGCAACCTGATCGCAAAGAAATGCAAACCTTTCACTGAAGGGGAATTTGTAAAAGAGTGTTTTCTTGATGCAGCTGACAATCTTTTTGAAGGATTTAAAAATAAGAAAGAGATCATAGCTGCTATTCAAGATGTACAATTGTCAGGAAACACCGTCATGCGGCAAATAGAAAAGATGTGTGGAGACACAACTGAACAGTTGTTGGAAGATGTTTCAAATTGTGTTGCTTTCTCACTCCAAGTGGATGAATCTACAGACATAAGAGACATAGCCCAGTTACTAGTCTTTATCTGGATGGTTTTTGAAGACTTCAGTGTTAAAGAAGAACTACTTGGAATGATTTCTTTAAAAGGGAGAACTACTGGTCAGGAAATATTTAGTTCTTTCCATTCTTTTGTGACAAAGTGTAATCTTCCATTGCATAGACTTGTTTCCATCACTACTGATGGAGCAAGAGCAATGACAGGCAAGGTTAACGGTTTCATAGCCCTCTGTAGACAGCATGACGACTTCCCAGATTTCTTTTCTTACCACTGCATCATTCACCAGCAAGTTTTGGCAAGCAAGAGACTCAATACAAAGACTGTCATGGACATCATTTTCAAAATTGTAAATTCAGTTTGTGGAAGATCACTTCAAAGACTGCTTTTCAATCTTACTCTTGATGAAGGGGCAGTGGAAACCATTTTGCACACAGATGTAAGGTGGCTAAGTAGGCACAAATTTCTGCAAAGATTTTATGATTTGCTGAATGAAATAAGAAGTTTTTTGAAGGAGAGGGGAGATGACCAAGCAGAGTTGGAAGATGAGGAGTGGTTATGTGATCTGGCATTTATCGCTGAATTTACAGGTGAACTAGGTGATATGAACCTTGAACTACAAGGTAAAAACAAATGCATTGGCGAGATGATGAGTACAGTTTCATCCTACAAGAGGAAATTTGAGCTAATGATGACTGACCTTGCAAATAACACTTTTGATCATTTTCCTAATACGCAGGACCATCTGGGACAGTATCCAAATTTTGTTTTTCAGAACGAGAAGTATGTGACAGAAATCTGTTCTGTTATCCAGGAATTCGAAAATAGATTCTGTGACTTCCAAAAAATTGGAACAGTTGTGAAGTACTTGTCATACCCATTCAAAGTAGATGTGGACATTAAAGAAACTGCAGCTGCTATCAGTAAAAATTACTCATTGAACAAGCCATCTCTTGAAAACGAAATATTAACCCTTAAAAATGACATTTTTCTCAAGACCCGTGCTGAACAAGAATCGTTTTGGAAGCTAGTGCCTACAGACAAATTTCCCAACTTGAGAAGATGCAGTGAAGCTGTACACTCCTGTTTTGGTTCAACTTATTTGTGTGAATCTGCATTTTCCCATTTGAAAATGACAAAAAGTACACAACGTTCCAACATGACAGATGAACATCTCCAGGATTCCCTGAGACTGGCCCTCACACAATATTCACCCAACTTCAAAAAGCTGGTGGATGAAATGCAGGCTCAGACGTCTCACTAATGAGCAAGAGCAAAATATTAAAGATTGTGCAAGATCAGCCTGGATCAATACTCGACCTAATTTAACACAAATTACTCAATAAAAGTTAAAGAAAGTTATTAAGACAGTTAAAGAAAGTTATTACTAAATAAAACGTTAAGAAAAAATGTACTTTCCATTTCCCCTCGCAGTTCTTACTGGATCTTCGTCTCTCTGTTTTGTTTTTGCTTAATTTGCTTAACAGCTGATCACATCCAAGTAAATGACAGAAGGTTCATTAAAAATGGTGGGGGGGGGGGAATCCTCCAACTTTATTGGGTTACAATTTAATTTGAAACTAATTTGAAACTTAATTTTCATGGTGGTAGATCACCGGCACTTTTGGCTGGAAAAAGTAGATCACGACCTGTTCAAAGTTGGACATGCCTGCTATATGCAATATACCAACTTCTTAATCAGCCACCCCTTAGAACATATTCTGTCACAGCTTAACATTCACATTGCTATGGGTAATGTTTGAATGACTTTGTGGTGATCACCAGACAAGTATGAGTGGGGTCTCTGATCACCTGACAACTGGAAGGGGCCTATGATTTTCCTAACACAAAAGAGCGGGGCTTGAAATCATCTGCTTCATTTTCACAGGTGTGGCAAACACGGGAGGCGCTCTGTTGGGTAAGTCAGCAGCAGAGTCTACCGGGCTGATGGCTAAGTTTAATATTGATAGGGCTGGTGCTGGATTCTATCTCCCTGCTCACTCACCCCAGCTTCTTTCTCTTCTTATCCCTCCCAGCCCCTTTCTATCCTTGGCCACTCTAATCTTGTGGTTCTGCTTAAGAATTCCACTGTTCTGACCGCGTAAGGTGTGTTTAGCTTGTGAATTGTTCCTCACTTTCCACTTCCTTTGTGATTAATATCACTTTCCCTCCTTTAGACCTGTTTGTCATGGATTGTAATTATTTTATATCAAGGGCCTTCCCAGCTCCCATCCTAAGATCTGTGCCCTATCTAGAAGTGTAACTGTCCTTCTTAACCAAACTGACATCCTTGCCCTGCTGTTTGTCTTTTGTCCACAGGGGTTGTATGGGTCTCCTTCTCTGGGTACTTGGTAGAAACCATGGGATCTTGGACCCCTGTCTTCTCCCTGGTGACTGTAGTAAACATGGTGGGACTCTGCATTTTTCTACTGTTTGCTGAGGCCAGAAGGGTGGACATTGACTCTACAAATGCAGCGAGAGACATGTAGACATGAAGCCTGACAGCAGGAGAGTCAGTTTGGTGACCAGTTCAGGAGACGTCTGTTACAGAAGATGAACTCCAATGCATTATGTAGGCAAACATAGGGTAGAAATGGTAGCATAAACATTCAAGCAGATAGTGGAGCCAGGTCAAGTCAAACTTGAGAGTGTTACTGTGAGAAGCCAAGACTGGCGATAGAGCCAGTGCTACTACTGTTACGATGAAGAGCTGAGATTGGCGACAGAGCCAGCCTGCACGTGATACTGTGAGAAGACAGAGTGGCGAACGATGTCCACTGCATGGGAGGAGGACATTCATTTCTGAAGAGCCAGCATTGAGTTCTTTTCTGAAGCTGTGTGTGTGCACAGGTATAGCTGTGCCTGTGTGTAGCTCTATATAGATGATTATTCTCTACTCTTTGTGTAGCTATTTGTATATGTGTGTGTGTCCCCTGGCACTGTAGTTGTTACTCTCAGGGCTGTGTTTGCTCCTGTTAAGCCCTTCCTGTGCAGAGGTGATAAGGACTGACTCCGGCGCACCTCAATGAGCAGCAGATCCTGGTATAGGACAGCAGCACCTTCCAGCCACAGTGCACTTCACGTCATTGATCATGTCTGCTGAAGAACAGCAGCCTGGTCCTTGGAAGCTTTGGTTGCGAAGAGCTTTCTTTTCTCACAGGGGTCGGAGCATTAGAAATAGCTTCTTCCATCTGTTGTTGTTTCGTCTTTTCACTAAGTCAAAAAAGAACACATTTTAAGGACGTTATTAAAGCTGTACCATGAAACTGTACGTGAAGATCTGAGTGTAAGCAAAGTGCACCCCCAGTTATCTACAAGAAGAGTATAGAAACACTCTAAATATAAACTCTTGCACTCAAACTATTCCTATGATGAACCTATATGGTGTGTCTCCTGACCGCAGCAGAGGACACTCCTGTTGCAGGTATGTGAAACTTGATATCATGTCAGATTCTTTTCAGGGAGAGATGATGGATTATCATCAGATAAGAATCTTTTGAACATTAAGACAAACTGTATGGTTTTATCATATAAACTGTTTGATTTACATGAATATCGGATGAAAAAGGAAACTATTGACATATCTGCAACTTTGCTACTGAATATAAAATGAAAAAATGGTGGACCAATGATTGTAGATATAGAGTAGTTTGAATCTTGGAACTTAAGAACACAAGATTTGACATACTGGGTAAGACCATCAAACCCAGTTTCCTGTTTCCAATAGTGGCCAATGCAGGTCACAAGTACCTGTCAGGTTCCCAAAAA
Organism: Ichthyophis bannanicus; assembly: GCA_033557465.1. Taxonomy (NCBI): domain Eukaryota; kingdom Metazoa; phylum Chordata; class Amphibia; order Gymnophiona; family Ichthyophiidae; genus Ichthyophis; species Ichthyophis bannanicus. The sequence continues at coordinate 128,849,862 of CM066049.1, forward strand.
GGTCCACAGATTCCACAGTGCATGTCCCAGGGATAAGCAGTGGATTTCCCCAGCCCACCTTAATAATGGTTTATGGACTTTTCCTTCAGGAACTTGACCAAACCTTTTTTAAACCCAGCTGCACTTACAGGTTTTACTACATCCTCTAAAAACAAATTTCAGAGTTTGATTACACACAGAGTGAAAAATATTTTTTCCAGTTAGTCTTAAATGTACTACTCTGTAGCTTCATTGCATAACCCCTACTCTTTATACTTTTTGAAGGCATAAATGACGAGTTCACATTTGTTTGTTCCATTCCACTCATTATTTTATATACTCCTATCATATCTCCCCTCAGCCTTCTCCTCTCCACACTGAAAAGCCCTAACCTTTTTATGCCTTTCCTCATAGGACTCTCCTTCTACCCCTTTATCATTTTGTTCACCCTTCATTGTACTGTTTCCAGTTCCACTATATCTTTTTTAGATGCAATGACCAGAACTGCATGAAATACTCAAGGTGTGGTCCTACCATAGAGCAATAGAGGGAGGCCTGATGATGTCCTTTGTTCTGTCCTCCATTCCTTTTCTAATAATTCCTAGTATTCCTCCACACTGAGCAGAGGATCTCAAGCATATTATCCACGATGACACCTAAATCTTTTTCCTGGGTGGTGGCTCCTAATACGGAACTTGCATCATGTAACTGTAGTTTGGCTTGTTCATCCTTAAGTATATAACTTTGCACTTGTCCACATTAAATTTCATCTGTCATTTGGACAGCCAGTCTCTCAGTTTCTCAAGGTCCTCTTGCAATTTTTTGTAATCCTTTTGTGATTTAACAACTTTGAATAATTTTGTGTCACCTGCAAATTTGATCACCTCACTTGTGGTTCCCGTTCTAGGTCATTTATAAATATGTTAAAAAAGTAGTGGGGTCAGCACAGATCTTTGGAGTACTCCACTGTTTACGCTTCTCCACTGAGAAAATTAACCATTTAGTCTTATTCTCTGTTTTCTATCTTTTAGCCAGTTCCCAGTTCACAATAGTCCACTGTCTCCTATCCCATAACTTTTTTATTTCCTCAAGTGTCTCCCATGGGGACTTTGTCAAAGGTTTTCTGAAAATCTAGATACACTATATCAACCTGCTCACCTTTATCTACCTGTTTATTCACACCTTAAAAAATGTAGCAGATTGGCAAGGCAAGATTTTTCTTTGCTAAATGCATGTTAGCTTTGCCCCATTAAACCATAACTATCTATATGTTCAATAATTTTGCTCTTTATAATAATGGTTTACATAAGAAGATAAGAAATGCCATACTAGGTCAGACCTAGGTCCATCAAGCCCAGTATCCTGTTTCCAATAGTGGCCAATCCAGTAGACCATTTTATCTGGCACTGAAGTCAGGTTCACTTGTCTAGTTTCCTTGCTCACCCCTGGAACCCTTTTTAAAAGGGTTATTTTGGTCACTCTCCAATCTTCAGGTATTATGGATGTTTTTAATGATAGTTTACACATTACTAATAGTAGGTCTTTAATTTCATTTTTGAGTTCTTTCAGTACCCTGTGATGTATACCATCTGGTCCAGGTGATAAGCTCCATGAAAAGCTCTCCTTTGGCTATTTAATGGTCCTTAAAGCTTTTGCCAATGCAGATTGATTGAGTGCAAGAGTTTATACTTTATAGTTTATTTATAATATTGACTTCTGTGTGTCCTTGAGGTCTGAAGATGAGAATGAAGTGACCCTGTCCAGCCCCTGATCAGCACAAGTTCTGTCAACAGACCTGGTGAAGCTTGAGGAACAGCGTGTATGTCTGTGTATGGATGAGGGGGCGGGGGGGGGGGGGAGGTACTTACTGGAAAATCCTTTCCCATCCCTCAGGCAGGCCCAAGGGAATATGTTTTGACATTTTTCCCACAAACCAAGATTCCTGCTGCTTTTCTGTTTCTATGTGATTAGTACCTACAGGAGCCACAAGCATAGCTTAGCTAAGATTAATTTTCATGGTTACCAAACAGCTCCAGGTTATCAAAAACAGGCTTAGCCAGTCCTGTTTTACACTCATTGTGTGAAATGAGCTAAAACCAGAACTGACTCAGCCCTGCCCCCTGAAGCTATTGGTATCCCTGGCCCTACCTTGTTATCAGAACTGTATTTACATGTGTCTAAAATGACTGTGTAGCATCCTATATATTTTATAATTTAGAACTGTGATATTGCACAGCTTTTATTACTCATTGCTATACTTATCTACCTCAGGATGATAGACTGAGTTACTGATTACAGAACCAGACTTGGGCCCTGTGCACCTTGGGTTGATACATGGGTTAGTTGCAAAGCTACCTTGAACTACAATTCTCATGATACGTCTTGGCAAAATACCTCATTGTCTGTGGAGTCACTTGACCATTACTGTGTCGGCAAGTAGGCATGTAGGTAATACTGCAGGGCATTGTGGGATTTGTGGTCTTTCCTTACTGAACATTACAGCCAGCAGAGTGATCTGGGAGCAACTCTAGGGACTGCACTAACCCTATTCCTCTGCTGACCTTCCCAGCCTTGCAGTGCACCTGAAATTCACCAGATACCTTTCCATATGCTGTTGTCGATTTTCGAGTCTTTAACATTTCATGTTATGAAAAGCCTTAATCTTGGAGAAAAGAAGCAAATAAAAGCCATATCTGAGTCTCCTTTCCTGTGTGTCTGTCTATGCATCACATTCTGTCATTAGTGTGGAAGGAGGAGTTAAACCTCTAGTGCTTTGGGCTAGTGTCAGCTCTGGTCATTTACTTTGCTCCATCGGCACGTCTGTATATAACATCTGCACAGCACAGGTTTATTGTATCAGCTTCTCTGGAATTATTGATAACCCTGCCAGGAAATGCTAAACTGGCCAATCACATTGGCAGATCCTCCAAATCCTTTTAACCAAACCCATTTGCACTTATAAGTCATTGCATTCAGCCCCAAAGAGGGGAGGCATCTGATACAATGACAGTGACAGAGGTGGGGCCCTCTGTAACTAGTTATCCAGGAGCAAATATTTTGTCTAAGATATTTGGAAGCCTGCTCCATAGAAAATTCCCTTTCCAGTTTTGCTTGTCTTGCTTCACAGAGACTGTGCCTGTAAAGTACTGAGGCAAATTCTTGGTGATTAATCTTCAGTGACATGATAAGTCTATTTGAATTTATTCAAAAGCACAAGCCCAGCTTTAATATGTTGTCAGTTTGTCACTGTGTTATAAAGCCATGGACTTGACTGACACCACCTTCAGCCCCTGCTTCTTAGAGCTGATCCACTTACCCCCTCTTCTCTGCTGTAATGGGGGTAATTACTGGAGCCTGGTGTGGAGTGCTCCTCCTCTCTGACTGGAAGCTGTGGCTGGGTTACAATCATTTCATCTAAGGCTGATAACCCCTTATTCAGAGACAGCAAGGTGTCACCTGAGCAGAGCACTAATTACAGAGAGACCTGAGATGCTGCACTTATCTGCTTCACAAATATAAAGAGAAAAAAAGAGTTAGAAATCTGCACGGGGATATTGAATAAGGGGAGAAAAACAGATCCAGACAAAGCCTGCTGATTAGTGGGGAGGGAAGCAGGAGACAGAGCCTTGGTAGAGATGTAATAAAACTCTTAAAAACTAATAGATCCAGGGGGTCACGTCTGGGGGTGATATTCACCCATGAGGCATAATGTGCTACCTATTGGAAGGATATGGGTGATAGTGGGATACTCTCTGTATCCCTATAGGCTGCAGTGTTGAAATCTCCTTCTCATCCCCACCTCTTAGCACAAGTGCATGCAAACAGCTCTTGTGTTCAGATCTGGTAGTTGGCACCCCTAGTCATGACAGTACAGCTTTACCAAACCCACCACAATGTTCATCACTTACATTACCCCTGCTTTAACTGCCTTGGGTGAATTTCTTCATAAAAGCAACAGATACATCTTAATAAATATACAAGCAAATAAGCTCTAGGTGGAGAGCACTCACAGCAGACAAACAGGTGACCCATTGGGTGTGGGGGAGGAGGGTGGAACTAAGTTCTGAGTTAGTGTTAAGTTGCAGGAGGGTTGTAGATTGTTATGGTGTTCTGAAATCCAAAATCCCAACTTTCTCATGACTACTTTTGAAACATAAAAGTATGTGAGAGGAGCAGTAGCCCAATGTTTAGAGCAGTGGATGGGTGACCAAGAGACCAGGATTCAATTCCTACTGGCACTCCTTGTGGTCTTGGGCAAGTCATTTCTGTTTCTTAAACCTTGGTTTTCCACAATCATGACTTTCTCAATTTAATCATTTTTCTTCCTTTTTTTAACAAAAATGATTTCTATCATGTATCCTGCTAAGAGTATGAACTCCATGAAGCTGGGACCTTCTGTCATTTCTGTCTGTATAGTATTGCACTATATAAATAAAGTTGTATTAGCAGATTATATGACCTTGAACATCCAGCAATCATGCATCAAATTCAACTTGGCAAACCTGAGACAGACAGAAAAGTAGTGTGAGAACCAATGTGTGTCACAGAGATAGTAATGACCTGGAGGAGGTCCCAAGGTGTTTGACAGGAAGGTCTGGTGGGGGGAAGGTAGTGAGGTGTTGGGGAAAAAAGTTTGAAAGTGTGACAGAGTACAAGTGCAGTGTGTGTGAGATTGTGACATTTTGAGGGAGAGGGTGGTATGGAATGTGAATGTGACAGGAACAGGCAGGGCCCTAGGTTCTTTGGGTGTACAGTATGTGTGAAGAGGACAGTCTGGTAAACGGAGAAGTGAGGCTACAAGAGAGAACTATGTGCAATGGACCAGCAATAACTACAGAGAAGAAGACTCTCACAGCCCCTGCCAGTTACTCCCCCTCCCAGCAACTTACCCCTCATCACCTTCCCTCCCTTCAACCCCAAGAGCAGAGGTTCTCAACCCAGTTCTTGGGACACACCCAGCCTCTGTTGAATCCCGCTGTGGTGGTCTGGGAGAGGAAAGGATGCAGAGAAAGCATTTCCAAGTATCAGCTCCACCAATTGTGCTTTTCTGGCCTAAGGAAAACGGAACCATGTACTGCAGAGACTGCAAAACAAAGACATGCGCAGGAAGAAGAACGGGAAGTGGCATGGACACTCTGCTACTGGCCAGGAGTTTGAGCTGTTCCAGATAAGGGCCAAAGTCTGTATAATTTGGGATAGTGGTGCAGCACCATGACATCCTGTAGGCAGTGGTGCTTATGGTCAAGGCCATATTCATCATAGGGTCAATATGACCATGCTGTACACCACTGAGAGATCCCTTAATTTAAACAAGCCTCTTTCTTAGCTATATTGGTCTTAGAGAAAGCAGATCTTTGCAGCTTGCAGGCATTGATATATCTCCAGGAACAAGCAGGAATGTAGTCTTCACATATGGGTATCGTCAGTACCGACGGAGCCCGTGCGGGAACACTCTCCAGCGTCCAATAGGAATGCTTTTGGGAGCATCCCACAGTGCATGCGTGCTGCCTTCCTGCCTCTGTACCTCTCTCACTTCAGGAAAAAACAGTCCAAAAAATGGGCAGGAAACCCTTACAGGGAAAACTTTTATTGATCTTTACCAGAGGTGGCCAAACCCAACACAGGCCGTGTTTCGTATAAAACTTCGTCAGGGGTTTTAGAGGCTCACTCGCAACTGAGTGAAATATCACAAACAAACCGCTGTGGTGGGAACTCCACGGCTAGGCTTATGAAGCCATGTATCTTTCACGAAGTGAAAATCTCACCATGCACGCGTCTTTATGAAAACCGTCAAATTTAAGGTTATAAGGCTTAACCTCAAAAGGTCTAAACTTATGGATTGATCGTATAAGCGAATAGAGTCTGTGATGGAGATCTATAGATCGCTTATACGATCAATCCATAAGTTTAGACCTTTTGAGGTTAAACCTTACAGCCTTAAATTTGACGGTTTTCATAAAGACGCACGCATGGTGAGATTTTCACTTCGTGAAAGATACATGGCTTCATAAGCCTAGCCGTGGAGTTCCCACCACGGCGGTTTGTTTGTGATATTTCACTCAGTTGCGAGTGAGCCTCTAAAACCCCTGACGAAGTTTTATACGAAACACGGCCTGTGTTGGGTTTGGCCACCTCTGGTAAAGATCAATAAAAGTTTTCCCTGTAAGGGTTTCCTGCCCATTTTTTTGGACTGTTTTTTCCTGCTATTTTGTGTGGCAGTGTGCTGTTTTTGGCCTCTCTCACTTCAGTTCTTTGTTTTCCATGGAGCCGACAGGACGTGTACCCTGTCACCGCAGAAAATTTCCTTTTATTCTTTGTTTTTTTGTGGTCGCGTCTGCCTTCATTCGACGCCTACTGGTACCGCCGGTTCTTCTTCTTTCTTTAAAAAAACAAAACAAAAAAACCTTGTATTTTCTTCAAGGGTCTTTCCTCTGTTTCTGGTGCTAGGCGCCATTTTGGGCACTAGGCTCACTTTTCTTCAGACATGGAGAAACCAGCTAGTGGTTTCGAAAAATGCTCAAAGTATGGCGGTACCATTTCCGTCACCAACACCCATGATTGGTGTCTAAAATGTTTAGGTCCTGAACATTGTCCAACGGAGTGTCTCTCCTGCAAAAGGATGACCAAAAGGGGCCTGCAGAATAGAGCTGCAAAACTCGGTACCCTTTTTGTGGTGGATACGATGTCACTTGCATCGACGTCTTCCAGGGCTTCATCTTCCTCCCATGGATCTCAGATAACTAAACTTAAGTCTTCTAAGACTGGCTGGTTCTCAAAGGGTAAATCTCCTTCAAAGTATCGAGATGCCACTGGCATTGCCCTCGAGGATAGTTCACCGGCAAAACAGCCCCGGCAGGAGTCTTCGGGCTCCAAAGCATTAACGGGGCTCCAGGTTGTTCCAGAGGCTTTCACTTCTGTAGAACTACTGGTGCCATGTTCTGGGGCCGTAGCCGCTTCCACCAGTACCAACACCCAGGCATCAGCAGGAGCGATGGATAAAAGAATCCTCGCTATTGAATTCAGTCTAGCGTCTCTCTTGGCAGCTTTGGTACTGCTAAGACCGCTACAGATGGCTCAACAGGTATCAGTACCGACATTGGTACCGGTACCGACAGTACCTGCTTCGACAGGACTGCTTCCCCCCATGCTGAGCCTCGAGTCTATCTCGGGTATCGGGGATCAGGAACTGAGACATTTCAGTACCGACTTTGAGCGGTACCGATACCATGCATTACAGGAGCACCCGGTACAGATTGCCCTTGAGTCTTCCAATTCTGATGACTCTGATGATTCTACCGGTACCAGAGCGAACCTACTAGAGGATTCAACTTCTTCTCCGCAACGCAGGATGTCTCCTCCAGAAGATATGTCCCTCCAGGACTTCATACGTGATGTAGCAAAGGGTCTTGCAATCACTGTGATTCCAGAAAAGGAACCTAGGCAGAAGAATTAAGAATTCTACAATACCCTATGGCTCCCAAGGAGGCAGCTATGCTTCCCATTCACAAGATCTTACGTGATCTGATGTTGAGAATGTGGGAAACTCCTTTAACAATATCTTCACATTCCTGATGCCTTGACACTATCTACCGAGTGCCAAGTTGTCCTGGTTTTCAAAAAACTCAGTTACCGCACCATTCAATGGTAGTGGAATCAGCCATGCGAAGAATCAAGAGTGCTAAAACACATTCTTTTAATCCTCCAGGCCGGGAATCCAGGACACTCGATGCCTTTGGGCGTCGATGCTTTCAATCCTCCATGCTATCAGCCAGGATCAGTTCCTATATCCTTTATATGGGAATGTTCCTGGAAGAAGTCATAAAAGACTTAGAGCTCATTAGCCCTTGTGTCTCTGAGGAAAAAAGAGCAGACTACCTTATTCTGGTCAAGCACGCCCAGAATGTCTCTAAATTTATGAACCGTACTACTGCACCTTTGATTGCTTTGAATGTATTAGCAGAACCTCTGCTATATCCATAGGAGCACATCATATTGCTTGGCCTCAAGCATTTGACTTAGAACAGTGGGTGCAAGAAAAGCTGGGAAACATTCCTTGTACAGGAGAAAATCTCTTTGGCAAGGACTGGCAGGACAAGGCTTGAATCTGAAAATACTACCTTGAACAAACTATCAAAGTCTACAGCCAACCCAGCAAAGAATAAAACATTCAAAAAACCCCTTTTCAATAAGAAAAAGAAGCTTTACCCATCTTACACCCATTAAAGCCACTGTCCCCTTCATGTTCCTTAGAAGGGGCAACAACAGAACAGACAGCAAAAAAAGCCGCAAGCTCAAAGAGCTCAACCGGCCCAACAGACCCAGCCCCCTCAAGGTCTTTGACTTCTACCTAGAGAACTTAGTCATTCTGCCCCTGAAAGGTCCAGAACCCTTAACCATTCCAAGAAGACTATGCTACTTTTTTAAAAGATGGCAACAAATAACATCAGAAAATTGGACTCTGTCCATTGTACAACTGGGGTACAAGCTTCATTTTCTCAACTTGCCCCCACCTACAATAATAAAACAGTTCAATTCTCAGTCCCCTGTCACCAACCTCTTGTGGCAGGAGGTAACATCACTTCTCGCTCAAGGAGCAATCGAAGAAGTACCCATACCCTAACAGGGGACGGGGTTTTACTCCTCCTATTTTCTTATTCCAAAGAAGACAGGGGGACACAGGCCTATACTAGACCTCAGAGAATTAAACAAATATTTGTTCCGAGAAAAGTTCAAAATGATCTCCCTCGGGATACTTCTACCATACCTTCAAAGTCAGGACTGGCTATGTTTTCTAGATCTAAGAGATGCGTACACGCATATTCTCATCCATTCAGATCACAGGAAGTTCCTTCGATTCCTGGTCCTAGGAAGACACTTCCAGTACAGAGTTTTTCCTTTCGGACTGGCCTCTGCTCCAAGAGTCTTCACAAAATACATGGCAGTGGTAGCAGCATTTCTGAGGACTCTGGGAATATTCATCTTCCCTTACTTAGACAATTGGCTCATTCGAGCATCAACAGCTCCAGAGGCCAGCTTCGCTCTTTCCCGAGCAATGAGAATTCTTCAATACTTGGGACTGGTCATAAACCTCCCAAAATCTCATCTCACCCCCTCACAATCTCTCAAATTCATAGGGGCTCATCTAGACAAACAGCAGTCAAGGGCCTTCCTGCCACAGCCACGCTGTCTACGAATAATACAACTGGCATCTCAAGCATCTATGAAGGTGTTCCTTACTGCTCGAGAGATGCTTCAACTTCTGGTACACATGGCATCCACTGTCCATGTGGTTCCCTATGCTCGCCTCCACATGCAAGCAGCCCAGTGGACCCTATCCTCTCAATGGTCACAGGCCTCGGGTCAGTTAATGGACAAAATCAGAAACACCATATGTCTGATTTAGTCCCTGCAATGGTGGCAATCTCTAGAAAACCTCCTCGTAGGCTCTCCTTTCCAGCAGCCTCTATTTCAGGCCACCCTAACAGATGCGTCCAAGATGTTTGGGGGCCCACTTGCACGATCTCTCCACTCAGGGGCTTTGGACCTCACAGGAGGTTTCTCTTCACATAAACCTCCTAGAGCTGAGAGCCATTTTCAATGCTATTCAAGTCTTTCAGGCCCATCTCAGCAACAAAACAGTTCTGGTCCAAAACGACAATCAGGTAGCTATGTTCTATGTGAACAAGCAAGGCGGAACAGGCTCTCTGTCGCTATGGAACAAAGCTTTGTGACTATGGGCCCTCGCCAGAGAGTTTAAAATTCACCTGTTTGCGGTATACCTTCTGGGCATTCAAACCTTATGGCTGGACAGACTCAGTTGAATACTGCTGCCACACAAGTGGTCCCTCCACTCATACCAGCTTGCTTGAGTATTTCAAATCTGGGGAACACCAGATATAGACTTCTTTGCAAGTCCACAGAATGCCAAACTTCCACGATTGTGTTCCAGAATCCCGGCTCACAACTGTCAGGCAAGAGTTGCTTTCCTACTTCACTGGGGACAGGACTTCCTCTATGCCTTCCCACCCATTCCCCTCATTCCCAAAACTTTATTCAAACTTCAGAGAGACAGAGGTCGTATGATACCCATAGCTCCACGTTGGCCACGACAAACTTGGTACCCCCTTCTTCTGCGTCTCTCTCAAACCACTCCTCTGGAGTTGGGGAATGCTCCAGATCTTCTGTCTCAGGAGGACGGATGCTTACTGCATCCCAATCCCCAGTCCCTACATCTCAGAGCTTGGTTACTGAAAGCCTAGAATTCCAGGATATTAACCTTTCTCAACAAGTACAGGATATCCTTCTGGCTTCCAGAAAGCCCTCCATAAGATGTTCCTATGCTTTTAAGTGGAAAAGGTTCTCTGTCTGGTGTTCACAAAAGGAGCTTAACCCCTTTTTGGTACCTGTAGAATCGCTACTAGAGTATCTCCTCCAATTATCAACTTCTGGTCTAAAGACCAATTCAGTGAGAGTCCATCTTCATGCTATTGCTGCTTTTCATAAACCTTTCGATGGACAACCTATTTCCTCTCATCCACTTGTATCAAGATTTATGAGAGGCCTACTCTTAACAAAACCTCCCATTAAACCACCACCGGAGGCATGGGATCTGAATTTTGTTCTCGGGCAGCTCATGAAACCGCCCTTTGAACCTTTATCCACTTCAGCCCTAAAGCTTCTTTCATGGAAAGTCATTTTCCTAATTGCTATCACTTCTGCAAGACGCATTAGTGAACTGCAGGCTTTAGTGGCTGACCCTCCTTATACAAGGTTCCACCATGATAAAGTAGTCCTCAGGACTCATCCTCACGTTCTGCCAAAGGTGGTTTCGCCTTTTATCTTTATCTTTATCTTTATTTCTTCACTTGATAGACCGCTTTTGTCGAAACATTAAAGCAGTTTACAATAAAACAAAAGGTCAACGCCGCTAAACTATGGAAAAGGAACGCCATAATATAACAGGAAAGAAGAGAAAAGAACAGAGCAAAACAAATAAGACCATAAACCTGGACCAAGGACTCCAGGGGGTCAGGCACAGGTAGACAAATCAAAAGGGACAGAACAAAGGGAAGACAGGACAAAACAAACACAATAATAGCATAACAAATAGACCAACAGAAACTCAGGAAGGAACATCAGGAAGAAGGTCAAAGGCTTGTTGGAACAGATGAGTTTTTAGTAATGTCTTGAACTTGGAATAAGAGGGCTCTAAACGGAGAGAGGGTGGTAGGGCATTCCAAAGCAAGGGACTGAGAAAGAAGAAAGCCGAATGACGAGTTTGTTCTAAGTGTGCCTGTGACGGAGAGGGTAAGGACAAGCGATTGGCATGCAGAGAGCGGAGCTGGCGGTATGGAGTATGAAGGGAAATAAGGTCAGCTAGATAGAGAGGGTTATGTGTGTAAATGGCATTATGCGTTAGAATGAGAAATTTATAGTGAAAGCGAAAACGGAGAGGCAACCAGTGCAGTCGAAAGAGAATGGGAGTCATGTGATCAAATCGATGGGCAAACGTAATGAGGCGGGCTGCAGTGGTTTATTTTCCTATATTCTTCCCTAGGCCTCATGCCTCCAGTGCGGAAAGGAATCTTCACACTTTGGATTGTAAAAGAGCCTTAGCCTTTTATCTCCAAAGAACTCAGCCACATAGAAAATCTTCAGCTTTTTGTGGCTTTTGACTAGTCATTTGGGACTTCCAGTTTCCACAAGAACTCTGTCAAATTGGATTGCAGATTGCATATCCTTTACATATCAGAGTAAGGGACTTTCTCTCGAGGGCCATGTCACAACTCACAATGTGAGAGCAATGGCAGCCTCAATGGCTAACCTTCGTTCTGTGTCTATTGATGACATCTGCAAAGCAGCCACTTGGGCTTCGGTACACACCTTCACAGCCCACTACTGCTTAGACAAGGACTCCTGTTGGGATGTGTCATTTGACCAGGCTGTTCTCCAGCATCTCTTCCAGACTTAATACAACTCCTACTCACCGTCCACGGTTTGGATGCCAGAGGTCCATGGGAGGAAGCATGACCCATCTCACCTGGGTTCACAGCTTGCCGGGGTCACCCCTTGGCATCTTTCAGCTGGGGAGTCCCCATATGTGAAGACTACATTCCTACTTGTTTCTGGAGATAGCATAGTTACTACCTGTAACAGGTGATCTCCGGGAACAGCAGGAATTTAGTCTTCACAACCTCCCCACCTCCCCTAGGAGTTGTCTCTATCTATTTCTTTCTCTACTTCTCTCCTTTGGTCTCAGCTATAAACTCAACTGACGTGAGAGAGGTACAGAGGCAGGAAGGCAGCACGCATGCACTGTGGGATGCTCCCAAAAGCGTTCCTATTGGTCGCTGGGGAGCGTTCCCACATGGGCTCCATCGGTACTGATGATACCCATATGTGAAGACTAAATTCCTGCTGTTCCCAGAGATCACCTGTTACAGGTGAGTAACTATGCTTTATTACATTTAGTATATCAACCATGAAGAAGATTTGAAAAACATGGTACACAGAAAGCGAGAAAGAAAATAGGGGGGGGGGGGAGGGTGGAAATTACAATCTTGAAATAAGAGAAGGCACATTTAACAGGATAAATGGGATAGGCTCCCATTCAGAACCAGATTTTGACATTGACTTTTTAATTTAATATGACATTTTTTATTGCTGGGGTCATAAAATAGAGCATTTCAAAAGGCCACAGCTGGGAGGGTCGGGTAGATAGAGGAATTTTCCTTGTGAAGCTATTGTGCATGAGTTTCCTTCTTCAGGGCAGATGTGACAAGAACGACTTCGTCATAGGGAGTGGAATGTATGTGCCTCAGAACCATCCCACTCTAGAGTTGACACTCACCTTCTACTCTTCTGTTTTCTATAGGGTTATTTGTACACAGCACAAGGGCAACAGCAGGACCAAGCAGATGTATAGAATAATATCATAGCTGCTCTTCTAGGGCAAAAAGTGGTCTTATAGTTTTAGGCTCCAAGTGTAGGTAGTACTAGTCATGCCCAACAGAGGGCTCTGCTAGATTTCTGAAAGGCAGCCTACACTACTGCTTGCTCTCTGCAAGTTTTGAAAGGTTCAGCGAGTATAATATGAGATAATAATAAAACGTGTCCCAATAACCCCTACTCTGGTGGACTGCTCAGTGCAGTGGGCAACAAGACATTTTTGTTTAGCTAAAATGAAATGGGAGAGGAACACTTGCTTAGTAAAGGTCATTGGATGTGAACCTCTCTCCTCTTAACACACTCCTGCACGCCAATAGTGCAAACATTGATTCACATTTACTAGGTGAGTCTTCTGCTATGGACAGCAAAGAATTTCTGGGGCATTTGAGATCACACTAAAGTCACATCATGCCTCAGATTTTCACATCTGGATCTTAAAGACAGAACAACACCATTCACAGCTCTAGCAGAAATTCCTGATAGAAATGTTCTTTAATCAGTCCTGGAGGTATCTGTCTGAGTTCTCACAAACATCAGACAGATCTGGTCTCAGGGAGAGGTGGCGCCTTTCAATTGGGGCATGCTCAATAGGCGGCATATTGAGTGCACGGATGAAGGAATGGTGAGGGGCAATATTAGGGAAAGCTTGGATCCTTCTCAAGAAACTCAACAATTATGATGGTCCTGACACCGTGCCTCCCAGAAGAATCCTGTAAAAATGCATTCTCAGAAATCATACTTTTAAATATTACACTATGTTTCATATATGTGAATAAATTAGGGCATGTTCCAAAAGCTATTTACTTGGTAAATTGGCTATTTGTAAACTGCCCACCCCATCAGTGCATGTTCTAGGGGACATGCACATGACTAGGGGACACACAATAAAACTATGATATAGCCCATTTAAGAGTAATAGGAAAAATATGTTTTTCATTCCATGCATAATCAAACTCTGGAATTCGTTACTGGAGGATGTAGTAAAAGCTGTTAGTGTAGCTGGGTTTAAAAAAGGTTTGGGCAAGTCCCTGGAGGAAAAGTCAATAAACCATTATTAAAGAGCACCCGGGAAATCCACTGCTTACCCCGGGATACCTGTGGACCTTTTTGAGAACCTGCCAGGTATTTGTAACCTGGGTTAGCCACTGCTGGAAACAGGATACTGGTGGTGATGGACCTTGGTCTGACCCAGTGTGGCATTTCTTATGTTCTTATGCTCTCTCTGAAGATAAAAGAATGTGCTGATATTTTTTTGAGTTTGTGTCAGGATCTATTATTTTGCTTTGACTACAGCTGCTCTTTGCTACCCTTCAGAAGTTGCAGTCCTAGGTGACCACCTAATTTGCCTCAGCGTTAAGCCGACCCTGCTGCTGGAAGCAATGCAGACAGGGCTAGAAAGAGGTAAAAACTTTCTAACTACACAAACGCTGAAAGCAGGTAAAAACAGAATTTGCATGAAACTGAACCACATAGCGATGAGGAGAGACAAATTTACAATCTGTCCTTACCAGAGAAAATCAACACTTTCAAAGAGAACTGAAATTGCAGCTGTGGATGGCCCAAAAGGAAGTGGGAGAAAGCACCTTTTTGGCCTGTGCACGTGGCCCTCTAGACAGTGGTCTAAAGTGCTTATGCCTACTGTCTACTGTGTGTCAGGCACTGAGGAATTTTCCATTTCGAACTGAATGGAATAATCCAGATGCAATACATACCCTTTGCTACATACTGACACTGAAATCTCGCGCTATCAGCCTTATGAACACAGCTAATAGCATGCAACCTCAGCACCGGCTTTCTGCATTGGCCTGTTAAATTGTAAACCTCCTTGGGCAGGGAAGTAACTTGTGTACATAATGGCAACTTGCCTTGAACTCAGACCCAGGTAAAACAAGTTATTGAATCTAAATAAATACAGATGTCGAGGACAGGAAAAGATTAGTGGACTGGATACATAAAGGAGAGGGTGAGCTTGGAGTTAGAAATCACATAACCTCTCGGTACATAAGATAACCAGATGGCAATAGGCAGAACTGGTAGCTAGTGTTCTAGGCCCAGCAGAGTATGTTTTGGGTGCCTCCCACACACAATCGCTGTTTGTTCGCACACGTCTAGGACATTGTGAGCATTTTCAGAACTCGTGGGCTGATCTCATAAAGTTACTCAAACCTTCTAATAGATATCTCATTTCACAAGAAGCCCAGTGATACATTTGGCATTGTAGGTTTCTTACTCTTATGCGACCTGTATCTTTATAGGTAACCCCTTCCCCCAATCAATGCATTGGATTTGCACTTCTGAAAGAGCGAATAGTGGATTTTCTCAAAACCAACAGGTTGCATGATCTGAGGCAACATGGTTTTACCAAAGGACGATCTTGCCAAACAAATCTGATTGAGTTCTTTGACTGGGTGACCAGAGAACTAGATCAGGGGCATGCGATGGATTTCATCTACCTGGATTTCAGAAAAGCCTTTGATACTGTTCCTCATAGGAGGCTTATCAATAAACTCAGTAGTTTGGAGATGGGTCCCAAGGTGGTGAACTGGATCAGAAATTGGTTGACTGACAAGATGACAGAAGGTGATGGTAAATGGAGCTCACTTGGATGAAAGGAGGGTGATTAGCGGGGTGCCCCTCGGTTTGGTCCTGGGCCCGGCACTGTTCAATGTATTTGTGAGTGATATTGCTGAAGGACTGCATGGAAAAGTCTGTCTTTTTGCAAATGACACGAAAATTTGCAAGAGTGGACTCTCCCGAGGGAGTAGATAACATGAGAAAACATCTACAAAAGCTGGAAGAATGGTCTATTGCTTGGCAGTTAAGATTTAATGCGAAGAAGTGCAGTGTCATGCACTTGGGAAGCAGAAATCCTGGGGAAATGTACGCGATAGGGGGCGAGAGGATGGTGTGCATGGACTAGGAGAAGGACCTTGGTGTGATTTATTTCTGAAGATCTCAAGGTGGCAAAACAGTGCGACAAGGCGGTGGCAAAAGCCAGGAGGATGTTGGGTTACATACAAAGAGGAATTACCAGCAGAAAGGAAGAGGTACTAATGCCACTGTATAAGTCACTGGTGAGGCCTCACTTGGAATACTGTGTTCAGTTTTGGAGACCATATCTTGCAAAGGATATAAAAAGACTGGAAACTGTTCAGAGGAAGGCAACCAAAATGATTTGGAGCCTGCATCAGAAGCCTTATGAGAAGAGACTTGAAGACCTAAATATGTACACTCTGGAGGAGAGGAGGGATAGGGGAGATGTGATTCAGATCTTTAAATACTTAAAGAGAAATAATGAACAAACAAACCTCTTCCAAAGACGGGGAAAGCTGTAAAACTAGAGGGCATAACATGAAGCTGCAAGGGGGTAAACTGAAAGGCAATGTCAGGAAATACTTTTTCACTGAAAGGGTGGTGGATGCTTGGAATGCCCTCCCGATGGAAGTGGTGGGGGCAAACACAGTGACAGAATTCACAATGGCATGGGACAGATACAGGGGATCCCTTTACAGCAACAGGATAAAATCAAAATAAATTTAACTAACTAATTTCTCAACATACAGGGGTGTACTACACGGAGCGGTGGGTTCACCCCTAAAACAAAGATATGGGGAGGGGTGGCCTGCACGGAGCGGCAGGTGTACCTACTCTTGCCATCTTACTGGGCAGATTAGATGGACCGTACTGGTCTTTATCTGCCGTCATTTACTATGTTACTATGTATTGAAGTAAGAAATATTGCCACAGAAAACTCATAGCAAAAAATCCCACGTTCATTCGAACCAATGTAACAAAGTCAATTTTATTCACTCCAATTGCAACACCAAATGGTAATAAGGTCTCAGACTTATATGGCACTGCAACTTCAGACTTACGTCTGTTCAAATAGTGCTATAATTTGCATCAACGACCTTATAACTGTGTAAATTCTAATCAAATGTCCTTGCTACGCTGTGTAGACTCTCAAGAAAGCAATAACAAACTTAACTTAAGCTGTCCTCCGAGTCATAACCAGCGAGCATGAATGGATCACGATGCTCTATTTCGGCGCCACAAGGCGTTTCAATACGAGATTTTCTTCAGGAGATCCGCTCATAAAATCTACAAAAACAAACAATTAACTTACTCCAGATAAAACACTTTCTCTAAGTGTCACATTACTTCCCTTAGCTAAAAAATCCCTAAAAGACTCTATTACTTACAAGTTTAATGTTGCTGCCCACGTCCCCCTTCACTCATCTTCCATGTGCATAACTGCTACCAGATTTCCCGAGGACGCCGCGCATGCGTGATGGAACGAACCGCCTTCATTTAAAACCCTCACCAAAATTACTTAATGAGTCTCAACCGTTGTGCTCCCTATGCTCGTACAATCCCTTTTCATTCTAAAATCTGTATGGGCTCACCTAAATGACGGCCAGGTGAACCGAGGTTAAATGCTGATAAAAATGAAAACATGTTAAACCTCACGTACAATTGCCACCTAAATAAACTCTCGATTCTAACAATGCTACCTCATACCTAAATAAACTCGAACTTCACACCTTCCACTCTACTGAGGAGAATTGCACATACCGCTGTCATTTAAATACATGCAGTTCGGCGGCGGTAGTATACAGCATCTTGTGCCCTTGAGGACTTATGTATGTTGGGAAGACACTACGCCCTTTGAGAATCAGACTGCGGGAACATAGGAGCCGACTTAAATGTCGGAGATTGGAAGCCCCAATTGTGGCACACTGCCAATTGCGAGAGCATAATTTTGAACAACTCCGCTGTGGAGTCATAGAACAGGTAACTACAGCCATGGGGGGTAAAACAATAGATGAGACGCTTCTATTGAAAGAGCAAAGATGGATTTACCGATTAGGTACGGTCTCCCCTGGAGGCTTGAATGTAGCCATAGATTGGATGGCCTGTACCTGAAGACATGTAAACTATGTCAAAACTCCTTCCAGTTAAACTATTAATACCAGTTGTAGTATCATGTATTATGAGGACAACAGTCCAACAAGACAGAGACAGTTTATCGTTTCGATCCTAGTAATAATCAATGATTTATAAGCTTATATTATTATAATAGGTTTACATGTAAGAATGGAGAGAGAGGTAATAGGGTTTATTAGCTCTTCCGAGCTGATGTAGCTCTATGGCTGAATAACAATGACTGGGAGTCCATTTAAATGACAGCGGTATGTGCAATTCTCCTCAGTAGAGTGGAAGGTGTGAAGTTCGAGTTTATTTAGGTATGAGGTAGCATTGTTAGAATCGAGAGTTTATTTAGGTGGCAATTGTACGTGAGGTTTAACATGTTTTCATTTTTATCAGCATTTAACCTCGGTTCACCTGGCCGTCATTTAGGTGAGCCCATACAGATTTTAGAATGAAAAGGGATTGTACGAGCATAGGGAGCACAACGGTTGAGACTCATTAAGTAATTTTGGTGAGGGTTTTAAATGAAGGCGGTTCGTTCCATCACGCATGTGCGGCGTCCTCGGGAAATCTGGTAGCAGTTATGCACATGGAAGATGAGTGAAGGGGGACGTGGGCAGCAACATTAAACTTGTAAGTAATAGAGTCTTTTAGGGATTTTTTAGCTAAGGGAAGTAATGTGACACTTAGAGAAAGTGTTTTATCTGGAGTAAGTTAATTGTTTGTTTTTGTAGATTTTATGAGCGGATCTCCTGAAGAAAATCTCGTATTGAAACGCCTTGTGGCGCCGAAATAGAGCATCGTGATCCATTCATGCTCGCTGGTTATGACTCGGAGGACAGTTTAAGTTAAGTTTGTTATTGCTTTCTTGAGAGTCTACACAGCGTAGCAAGGACATTTGATTAGAATTTACACAGTTATAAGGTCGTTGATGCAAATTATAGCACTATTTGAACAGACGTAAGTCTGAAGTTGCAGTGCCATATAAGTCTAAGACCTTATTACCATTTGGTGTTGCAATTGTAGTGAATGAAATTGACTTTGTTACATTGGTTCGAATGAACGTGGGATTTTTTGCTATTGATATAGTTCACGTTTGGAGAAGAGACCAGTTACGTTTGTGAGTACAGAAAACTCATAGGGCAAAGGCAGAAATAGAAACAGAATTCAAGAAAGCCTGGAATAAATAAGCACAAAAGACTCCTAGTTGAGGGCTTAGTTTCTGGGGGAACAGTCTAGAAGCAGCTCCACTACTTCTTTTCAGATTCCAGAGCAGCGGGGTGTTCTCCATAGACAAGCAGGATGAGTCAGTCACACATGGATGATGTCATCCAATTATACATGGACAGATTTGCTCTCTTAAAGTCCAGAAAAGCCTTTTTGAGCATGTAATTGTGCTAGCCACTCCCCACAATCATGTCTGCCCCTTCCCACCTTAATCTGGTCTCCATAGACAGCAGGCTAAGGTGGGCTTTCATTAGTCCAGAGTCGCCAAGTTATCCAGTTCCAGGAGTGAGATTTTAAACAGTCCTGGATTTCTGACAATCTCATTCTAATGCATTATTTACCGTTCTTAAGGCATCTGTTATTGATTACCTTGTTCTACCTCATTTATTTAATGTAAGCAGTTAAAGTGTTAACTTGTGTTTCTTGTTCATTATACCTGTTCAGTGTAATTTAACCTGTTCCTTGTAATGAGTTGTTCTTATATAAACTGTGCTGATTATAAAAAGTGCAGTATATAAAACCAAATAAATAAATTAAATAAAATAAATAAATAAATTATGGGACCTGCAGCAGTGATTCCAATGGATAAAATCAGAGAATACAAATACCATACTGCACTGCAATGCAAATTTAAAACCAGAACGGGCCAAAAATCTCACTCCTGGAAATGGGTATCTTGAGAACTCTGTTAATCTTGGAGGAATGTTGACTCAGAAGCTCAACATTGTCTGGTTGAAGATTAGCAGGTTTTATTATTTCAAACCAGATATCTAAGCTGGATGGCCTTTTGTTAATGATATATTGATTGCAGACCATCCTAGTGGACCAGAGTGCTGGGTAGTGCCATGCAGAGACCTGCTTTCAGTTCTCAGGTCAGGCTTCTGCTCTCTGTGCCAGCCAGTGCTTACAGACCAAGAGAAGGCGGCCTCAATCACTGGATACCTGTGACACCTAGTGGTTGGATTTGAGGCCCCTGTGAGCTGTGTTTCAGAAGGAGCTGTGATTTATGACTCCTGGCCAGGGTTGCTTTTGCCTGTGGGTAAAGAGGACAGTTGCCCTGGGTCCTGGTATGGCAGGGGGCCCACTGAATGAGCATGCGGTGCTCTGTCCTGATAACTCTATTGGCCTGTGTGCTTGAATCTCAAACAGCAGACAGCAGCCGTTCTTTCTGCTCTAGTCCCACCCTCCTCAGGCAGCTATAGGGAACAAGATTGGAGATGCTTAAGACTGGAATGAACAGAGCACAGAATAGATCAAAGAGCAAATATGTTCCCTAACCCAACCCCCTTCCCTCCCCTTTCCCCTCCAGCCTTGCGTACCGGGTTTTGTGTTCCTTTTCAAAGTGGTAATGAAGGTAGTTTGTGGGTAAGGTCAGAATTGTTGTTAAGTGCCGTCGAGTCGGAGTCGACTCATGGTGACCCTCTGGATAGCTATCCTAAATTGTGTTCGGTCTTCAGTCAGGCAGCTCATTGTTGACAGACTGGTACCTGTAGCTGCTGTTATTGTATCGATCCATCTCATTGCTGGCCTTCCTCTTTTGCGTTGACCTTCTATCTTGCCAAGCATAATGTCTTTCTCTAATGATCTCTCTCTTCGCATGATGTGTCCAAAGTATGAAAGTCGAAGTCTTGTCATCTGAGCTTCTAAAGAAAGCTTAGGTTTGATCTCCTCTAGTACCGACTGGTTTGTTCTTCGGGCAGTCCATGGTATACACAGTATTCGCCGCCAGCACCATAATTCAAAGGCATCAATTTTCTTCCTATCTGTCTTTTTCACTGTCCAGCTTTCACATCCATATGATGTTATTGAAAATACCATGGCTTGAACAAGTCAAATCTTTGTATGGAGAGAGACATCTCTGCTTTTGAGAATCTTATCTAGGTCTTTCATAGCCATTCTGCCAAGAGCAATGCGTCGTCTGATTTCTTGACTGCTTGTTGCTTCTTTATTGATAGTTGATCCAAGTAGGTTAAAGTTGTTCACAATTTCAATTTCTTCTCCTTCAATGATGAACCTGTTGATTATGCCAGTTGTCATGATCTTTGTCTTCTTTACATTAAGGTGCAGGCCCATTTTGAGACTATGTTCTTTGATTGTGAGAAGCAAATGTTTCAGATCATCTTCACTTTCAGCCAGTAATGTGGTATCATCAGCATAGCGAAGGTTGTTGATGAGTCTTCCACCAATCTTCACACCTCTGTTGCCTTCATACAATCCTGCTTCTCTGATGATTTGTTCTGCATATAAATTAAACAGGTAGGGGGAAAGTATGCAGCTTTGTCTTACACCTTTGCTTATTTTAAACTATGCTGTTTCTCCTTGTTCCGTTCGAACTGTTGCTTATTGATCAATGTACAGATTGCGCAAGAAAATGATCAGGTGTTCTGGTATACCCATGCTTCTTAATGTGGCCCAGAGTTTCTCATGGTTTACACAGTCAAAAGCCTTGCTATAGTCGATAAAGCACAAATAGATATCCTTTTGGTATTCTTTAGTCTTTTCAAGGATCCATCTCACATCTGCAATGATGTCTCTCGTTCCTCGCCCTTTCCTGAACCCTGCTTGCACTTCAGGTAGTTCTTGTTCCAGGTATGGTTGTAGTCTCTTTTGAATAATCTTCAGTAGAATCTTGCTGGCATGTGGGATCAGAGCGATTGTGCGATAATTTCCACAGTCAATTGGATCACCTTTCTTTAGTATTGGTATATACACAGATCTTTTCCAGTCAGTTGGCCATGGTGTTGTCTTCCATATTTCTTGGCAGAGCCTTGTGAGTACGGTAACAGCTGCATCAGATTGCTGCAATACTTCTATGGGAATGCTACCAATGACTGGTGCTTTGTTCTTTGATAAGGCTTTCAATGCTGCTTCAACTTCTTCTTTCATCACTAATGGTTCCCGATCATAAGGTACAGGTTGAAATGGCTGTTGGTCCACTTGATCTTTATCATATAAAAACTCTGTATATTCCTTCCACCTTTTCTTGATCTTCTCAGCATCATTCAACATAGAACCTTGAGCATCTTGTAACATTCCAATTCGAGGCTGAAACTTTTTCTTTAATTCTCATAGCTTTAGGAAAGCCGATCTTGTTCTTCCTCTAATAGTTTCTGCTTCTATTTCCTTGCAAGTGTCATTGTAGTACTTTTCATTGTCCTGTCTTGCTGCACATTGGAAATCTCTGTTGAGTTCTGTGACTGTCTTTCTTTCTCCTCTGGCTTTAGCTTCTCTGCGTTTCTGGGCAATTTTCAGAGTTTCTTCCGTCATCCATTTTGGCCGTTTTTGCTTTTTCACCTTTTGTAGAGACTTCTCGCTTCCTTCCAACACAACCTTCTTGATGTCATTCCATAACTCTTCCGGAGCTCTGTCATTTGTATCTAAAGCAGCAAATCGATTTTGCAGGCAGTCTTTAAATTCCAGTGGTATATTCTCAAGGTCATATTTTGCTGCATTTATGAGTGGTTTGCTCTTTTTCAACTTTAGCTTGAGTTTGCATACTAGTAGTTGATGATCTGTACCACAGTCAGCTCCAGGTTTTGTCTTTGTTGATGTTACAGAGCTTTTCCATCATTGACTTCCACAGATGTAGTCAATTTGATTTTTATACAATCCATTGGGTGAAGTCCATGTGTACAGTCGCCGCTTGTGTTGCTGGAAGAAGGTGTTTGAGATGAATAGATCATTAGTCTTGCAGAATTCTATCAGTCTTTCTCCAGCTTCATTTCTGTTGCCAAGTCCATATTTTCCAACTACTTTGCCTTCTTCTTTGTTGCCAACATTTGCGTTCCAGTCACCCATGACTATCAGGATATCCTATTTGCATGTTCTGTCAATTTCAGCTTGTACATGTTCATAGAACTCTTCAATTTCATTCTCTTCTGCAGCTGTTGTTGGGGCATATACTTGAATTATAGTTGTGTTGATAGGCAATCCTCGTAGACGAATAGAGATTAAGCGTTCGCTGACTGCATTGTATTTCATTACAGTTCTTGCAAGTTTCTTCTTTAATATAAATGCAACACCATTTCTTCTTTGTCTTTCATTTCCAGCATAGTAGACCATGTGATCATCTGATGCAAAGTGCCCCATGCCAGTCCATTTCAGTTTGCTGACACCCAACAGATCAAGTTGTACACGTTCCATTTCATTCTTGACCACCTCCAACTTCCCTTGGTTCATGCTTCGTACGTTCCATGTTCCAGTGTGTAAGACATATTTACAGCTTCTGACTCTCATTTCATGCGCAGCTACATCAGCAGTCAGACTTCCCGAGGGCTTTGATCCAACCACATCATAAATGCTGGCTTTACTCTGAAACGTCTTCAGCTCTTCCCCAGTAGCTAGTTGAGTGCCTTCCGACCTGGGGGTCTCATCTTCCAGCACCATAGCACAATTTGTTTTGTTGTAACAATCCATTGGGTTTTCATGGCAAGATACAGAAGTAGATTGCCGGGCCTTTCTTCCGTGCAGTTTAAGTTTGGTGTTGTTGCTGTTGTCACAAAAATGTGATCCTCTGCCGTCAACACTGTCCCATTCTGCTGCTGCCCAGATGGGTGGTTTGTCTTGGTCTGGCACCTCAGCTGAGACCTGTCCATCTTGGGAGACCCTGCCAGTAGTTAAACTACTGATAGTTTAGCTCTCAGCATCACTGATGCACGCAAGCCCTCACAGCACGACAAGCTGCAAACCAAGTGAGAGAGGTCAGAATTAGAATCTCTTTTCTATGGTGAGCAGGAGCATTGCAAAGTCAGAAATGAATCCTGTGTGACTAACGAATGTAGTGCCCACCCCCACCCCCTCCCACTCACCCAGCCACAAGCAGTAACTGGAAGCCCAGTGATGATATTAGTTCTTATTTTGCACTTGTGGCCTGTGCGGCCGCACCCGCTCGCACAGACCTAGGTAGTAAAGGGACCTGCAATCCATGTAAATGCTGCTCTGTGGGATATTTAATGGCATGGACAGGGTTTGTGCCTCTGATTATCCCCAGGTGCCGCCGCTACATGCCCGATGCTAAGCGGTTAGCATTCTGGGGTGGAGCGGAAGCGGCACCCATTGCTAACCGGCAATGGCAATATTGAGCTGTTGCCCGGTTAGCTATACACGGCGAAAGTGAGGTGCAGGAAACCCCAGCCTAACTTTCACTATGTTAGCTAACCAGGCAGAAGCTCAATATTGCCGCTGCCCAGTTAGCCTTATGGCAATGTGACGAACCCAGATATTCAAAGGCACTGAATATCCAAGTTTAAATTTCAGTGCCGGCAGCTAGCCGCTGGTGCTGAATACCCCCCTCATAGCTAATATTCAGCCACCCTATATTCAAGCATAACCTTAAATGAGTAACTTAACTATATAACAATTTATACAGCCAGAATGTGGTCATATATCCACTGGGATATTTCTCTTAACAAGCCCTTCTATGGTGAGCACCACTGCTGGCTATATAAGGTGTTTGAATATTGATTGCATAATGTCTAATGACCTAGTTTTACAGGATTGTTCTGGGAGCTTTGATGGTTAGATCATGATGATTTTTTTAGTTTAATTATCAAAATTTGGGGCAGTGGGGGGATGGGCTAGAAAGTCAATTGTAGTGATGCAAAGCTTAAAGTTCCCTAGGGTTCCTGGACTCCTTGCATTAGCCGTGTCCATAACATGATGTTCACACCAGACTGCACAGACCAGAAGGAAGAAAACACCTTGTGCCATACTTGCATCAGCTTGCAGTGGCCAAAAGGAGGAAGACACAACCTGCAATCTTGTCTTGGCCAGCACAGACTATAAGAATGTAGAGGGGAACTTGCATCAGCCCTCATGGGACCAGAAGTAGGGCAGCGTATGTAACTGTACTCCCATCAGCTAGCAATGAGGAGGAAATCTGCAACAGTGGACCAACAGTATCAGAGTAACAGGGATTTGGTGATGGTGTTGGGGGGGGGGGTCAGGTGGGAAAGGGAGGGTAGTGTTCAATAGAAAAAAAATAAAGGGGGCCCTATCCACACAAGTTTGCCTAGGGCCCCTTAAATGATTAAAATGGCCCTACTCCTAACCAAGGACTTTTGGTGTAATAACTGGGTTGAGTTGGGGATAAGGGGATACAAAATAGGGGGAGCCCTCTTTCCCCCATCCATGAGTCAGAGGTTTGACATTCAACTTTAGAATATTGTTTATAAATTATTATGAACATTATTTATGCCACAGTTTATTTTAGAATTTTTAGTGCTTATTAAAGATTTTTTCACCTTAACTCTTCTTTAGATACTTTTTATAGATTGTTTGCTCTGCAAATTTGCTCTGCAAACTTTCCCCATGGTTGTTTTCTCTCTCATTGTCTTCCCTTTTCTTTTTTATTCTTTGGTAGCTAGTTAGCCAGTAGGCCATAATTTCTCCAAACAACCAGGTCAGTGCTGGTATTTTGGTGGCAGGCTGGGTGCTATCCAGCAAGACCACAGACTTGGCATGAAGGATGTTCAGGCAAGAGCCTCACTAATTTCTGTACAAAGGTAATAAGAAATGGGGAGGGTTATATAACATAGTGACATAGTATATGATGGCAAAGAAAGACCAGTATGGTCCATCTAGCCTGCCCAGTAAAATGGTTAGAGTAGATGTACCTGCCACTCTGTGCTGGGCAGGACAGAGGTGGAGAGAGGGTGGAGTGGGGGCGGACAGAAGCACCCGAACGTACAGGGCCTATTCTGGTCAGGGCCCTGTATGTCCGCCAGCAGCCACTTAGACTCCTGGCTTATTCCATCTCAAAGTACCAGATCCCCTCCCCCCCCACACCGGCACTTATTCCACCTCGAAGGTGGAATAAGTGCCGGCGCAGGGGGGATCGGGTCCTGCAGCCCCCTCGAAGACTATGCCCCGCTGTGAGAGATGCGCCACTGCCCAATCCAGGCCCTGTCTGCCCCACCGAGGGTCGAGCAGCAGGGAATGGTCTGCTCATGGGGTCAGGCATTTGGTGCTCCTACTGGACGTGCTGGTGCCATAGCGACAGGATGCCATGATACCAGCACCACAGCTGGAGGGCTGGCCATGCAATTCCCTGTACTTCCCCCACAGCAGAATGCAGGGCACGCCAGGCAGTCTAATTCCTCTGATTCTGCAACTGCAGGAAAGTACAACTCTTGCAATTGCAGAATAGAGTACAAATGTGCCCCATCCATTTTCTGGACATCCGGAGGTGCTCTATACAGAATCAACCTCCACGAAAATTACAATACGTTACATTGTTTTACTGTAAACTGATACCAAGTTGTAATGTAAATATGATAAAGTGGTATAAAAATACTGTTAAATAAATAAATAATTAAAATAAATTCGGAGGGCATTCCAAGCATCCACCACCCTTTCAGTGAAAAAATATTTTCTGACGTTGCTTTTAAGTTTACCTCCTTGCAGCTTCATTGTACACCCTCTAGTTTTACAGCTTGCCCTTCTTTGAAAAAGGTTTGTTTGTTCAAGGTTGTATGTAGGGTCTTTTGAAATATGTCCTCCAATTAAAGACATCAGAGTCCTTTCTGACTCTGAGTGAGGACGTAGAAGGGAGTGAGAGGCTGTTTAGACGCTCCCTCATGTGGGGGGTGATGAGCCCTTCTGCCCTGATTTTTTCTTGTTCATTTCCTGTCCTTGGAAGGTGGCTGGGACGCAAGGTTTGGGGTATCCTGGTCTTCAAGACTTGGGGGAATTCTTGGAATACTGTGAGACCAGAGGATGATCTAGTGTGAAGAGGGGAGTCAGTCCTAAACGTCTCCTTTGCTGTGAGAGATGTCCAGGATTTGTATAGAGTGAAGTCCCAGCTGGAGTCAAGGGAAGGACTGCAGGAAGGAAACTGTGTCAGATTTGCTGCCTCATAGCTGACCTATATGTATTGGAATAAACTGTTTCTAACTACTGACCCGCACCTATGATTGCAGGTACCCAAAGGAGGTCCATTCCCTAGGATAGTGTGTCTGAAGTTAGAGGCTAAGGAAGGAGGAAGCCTCTACTTTGTGGTGTGTGTGGATTCTACCTATTGAATTTATTGAGTTCTGAACTGGATTTGTCTATTTGCATCTTTGGACTGTGCAGTCCTGTTTCACTTTGCACTGAGCATGTATTAGGACCAGCTACCAGTACTGCCTGGACTTATTTTCCCTTTTGCAAGTTTCATTAAATGTTTTACTTTTAAACAGCCCCAAACAGGTGCTTTGAGTAATTTCCTTTAAAGTGGAACTTGTGCTGACAACCTCAGAAGACCAAGATCCTGAAAGCTCATCTTTCTTCCCATTCACAAAAGCGCCTAGGGAGGCAGCCTGCGGCACTCAGTTGTCCTAACCAGGGGTTACATATGGGATCCTGAATGCATATCATCACAGGGTGCTAGAGGCTCAAAGAGGAAGAAAACCAAAGCAAATTGGATAAGATGCAATGGCCTACTAGAGGTCAGATATATCCCAGTAGTAACTGGGCTGACTGGATGTGTTAGTGTTTTTATTCTGCTGTCATCTGCATGCCCTTGGTTATTATGTTGCTATATTGAGGGGGAGCTTATGCAGTATTGCCATGAAAGGAGAGGTACTACTGATAGGTGATTTCAAACATGCTGGATATTTATTGGCACATCTCTGCTGTGGTATCATTTCGAATTAAGGAGATCCTAGATTTTCAACGGGCAGAGCTATTCCAGACCCCACACGTGAAGGGGCCATACTGGACTTGGTGCTTACCAATGGGGAAAGTGTTTCTGATGTTACAGTGGGAGATCATCTCATATCCAGTGATCAACAGATGGTATGGTTCAGTATTAGGACTAGGGCTGATAGAATCCATTCAAAAGCGAGGGTCTTAGACTTTAGGAAAAATAACTTTGCCAAGATGGGACAATTCCTCAAGGAGTCATTAGCGGGATGGGAACAGCTGGGGGATGTAGAAAAGCAATGGGAAAACATGAAAGGGGCTATTTTAATGTTGACCAACCTTTTTGAAAGAAAGGTAAATAAATGTAAAAGGAAAAGGAGACCACTATGATTCTCAAAAGAAGTAGCTGAAAAAGGTGAAGAAAAAGAGGGTGGCTTTCATAAAATACAAGAGATCACAGAGAGAGGAAGACAAGCATCAATATTTGGAAAAAACTTAGACAAGCTAGGAAAGTAATCAGGAAAACAAAGATACAAGAAGAAGAATAAATAGCCAATGCAATAAAATGGGGGGACATGACATTTTTCAGATATGTTAGTGAGAGGAGGAAGTGTGAAAGTGATATTGCCAGACTTAAGGGTAAAGGGGAGGAATATATAGAAGCTGATGAGGATAAACTGGAATTGTTTAACAAATATTTCTGTTCTGTCTTCACAGATGAAAGGCCAAGAGCAGGACCTTAGAAAAAGCCCACAAATAAGAACAGAAGTGATAGGGATCTTGATCTATTTACATAAGACTGTGCTCATGAGAAATTAGCTAAACTAAAAGTAGACAACATGATGGGACTGGATGAGATACATCTGGGAATATTGGAGCAGACAGAGCATAAAGATTCCAAATTACCCCTGCCTACCAATAGCCAGATTAATATGAATAAAATACAGTCTCTAAAATGCTTGTATGCCAATGCTAGAAGTCTAAACAATAAGATGGGAGAGTTAGAATATATAGCACTAAATGAGAGGTTAGATATGATTGCACTCTCAGAGACATGGTGGAAGGACGATAACTTATTGCTGTTTTCTGTATATAGTTGCTCCTGTTATCCAGGTTAACTTCCCTGTTATATGTAATGAACAGATAAATGTAACTTGTCTGAAGTTTCTTGTTCCATGTAAACCGCACTGATATCGAATAGTGCGGTATATAAAAAATGTTAATAAATAAAATAAAAAAATAAAAAACTAGTGGGACACTGTGATACCTGGATATACACTATATCGTAATGATAGAGCTGATCAAATTGGTGGAGGGGTTGCGCTCTATGTTAGAGAGGGCATTGAATCAGAAAGGATTAAAGTTTTGCAGGGAACAAAATTTGCTGTAGAATCTCTATGGATTGAAATTCCATTTATGAAGGGGAAGGTGATGGCAGTTGGAGTATACTATCGACCGCCTGGCCAGAATGAACAAATGGATGATGAAATGCTCACAGAAATCAAGGAAGCTAACAAAAGTCACAACAGAGTAGTAATAATGGGTGATTTCAATTACCCCGGTATCGAATGGGTCAGTGTCACAGCAGGACAAGCTAAAGAGATAAAGTTTCTAGATGGAATAAATGACTGCTTCTTGGAGCAGCTGGTTCATGAACCGACCAGAGGGGAAGCCATACTGGACCTAGTCCTTAGTGGAACGCCAGATCTGGTGCAAGAAATAAGGGTGTTGGGACCACTTGGCAATAGTGATCATAGTATGATCATGTTTGATTTAATTAGTGGAGGACAGATAGTAAAGGCATCCACAGTACTACCTTTTAACTTTCAAAAGGGAGACTATGATAGAATGAGGAATATAGTTAGGAAAAAACTAAAAGGAGCAGTTCCAAAGGTTAAAGACTTACAGCAAGCTTGGGTGTTATTTAAAAATACTATCCTCGAAGCCCAGACCAGCTGTATTCCACGCATTAGGAAAAGTGGAAGAAAGTCCAAAAAACTGCCAGCATGGTTTAAAGGTGAGGTCAGAGAGGCTGTTGCTGCCAAAAAAGCAACATTCAGGAAATGGAAAAAAAGAGCCAAATGATGAAAACTGGAAACAGCACAAGCACTGGCAAGTTAAATGCAAAGCATTGATAAGGCAGGCAAAGCGGGAATTTGAGAAGAAACTTGCTACGGAAGCAAAAACATGAAATAAAGACTTTTTCAAGTACATTCGTAGCAAAAGGCCTGTGAGAGAGTCAATTGGACCATTAGATGATAGAGGGGTAAAAGGGGCAGTAAGAGGAAACAAGGCTATAGCAGAGAGACTGAATGAATTCTTTGCTTCGGTCTTTACTGAGGAAGATGTAGGGATGTTACCCAAGACTGAAGTGGTATTTAAAGGTGATACTGCAGAGGAATTGAGAGAAATATCGCTACACCGGGAAGATATATTACAACTATTTGATAAACTGAATAGTAGCAAATCACCTGGACCGGATGGTATACATCCCAGAGTGTTGAAAGAACTGAAATATGAGATTGCAGACCTGCTATTGGTAATCTGTGAACTTTCATTAAAATCATCTGTAATACCTGAAGATTGGAGGGTCGCCAACGTAACACCAATTTTTAAAAAGGGTTCCAGGGGTGACCCAGGAAATTACAGACCGGTGAGCCTGACGTCAGTACCAGGGAAAATGGTAGAAACCATCATAAAGAACAAAATTACACAGCATGTAGATAGTCATGGCCTAATGGGAGACAGCCAACATGGCTTTAGACAAGGAAGATCTTGTTTTACTAATCTGATCTGTTTTTCTGAAGGTGTGCATAAACAGGTAGACAAAGGTGAGTCAGTTGATATAGTGTATCTGGACTTTCAGAAAGCTTTTGACAAAGTCCCCCATCAGAGACTTTTGGCGAAGCTAAAAAGTCATGGAATAGGAGGCAGTGTACTATTGTGGATCGGGAACTGGTTAAAAGATAGAAAGCAGAGGGTAGGGCTAAATGGCCAATATTCCCAATGGAAAAAGGTGAATAGTGGAGTACCTCAGGGATCTGTACTGGGTCCGCTGCTTTTTGACATATTCATAAATGACCTGGAAAAGGGAATAACTAGTGAGGTTATCAAATTTGCAGATGACACAAAACTGTTTAAAGTTGTTAAAACCCAAGAGGATTGTGGAAACTGCAGGAGGATCTGGATAAATTGGAAGACTGGGCATCCAAATGGCAGATGAAATTTAATGTGGACAAGTGCAAAGTTATGCACCTAGGAAAGAACAACCCATACTATAGTTACACGATGCAAGGCTCCACATTAGAAACCACCACCCAGGAAAAAGATTTAGGAGTCATCGTGGATAACATGTTAAAACCCTCCGCCCAGTGTGCAGCGGCGGCCAAGAAAGCAAATAGAATGCTAGGTATCATAAGGAAAGGGATGGAGAATAAAACAAAGGATGTTATAATGCCTCTGTATCGCTCCATGGTACGACCGCACCTTGAATATTGTGTGCAGTTCTGGTCACCGTATCTTAAAAAGAACATAGCGTTATTAGAAAAAGTACAGAGAAGAGCCACCAAATTGGTGAAAGGGATGGAAGGCTACTCCTATGAAGAGAGGCTAAGAAGGTTAGGGCTCTTTAGCCTGGAGAAGAAACGGCTGAGGGGAGATATGATAGAGGTCTATAAATTAATGAATGGAGTGGAACGGATAAACGTTGATCAATTGTTTACGCTATCAGAGTATAGAAAGACTAGGGGACATGTAATGAAGCTACAGGGTAAACTATTTAAGACAAATAAGAGAAAATATTTATTCACTCAATGTGTAATCAAACTCTGGAATCTGTTACCGGAGGATGTAGTAAGGGCTGTTAGTATAGCTGGGTTTAAAAAAGGTTTGGACAAGTTCCTGGAGGAAAGGTCCATAAACCACTATTAAAAAGGGACCCAGGATATCAATGCTTGACCCAGTACAAGCATTGTGGAACCTGTGTCTTTTGGGGATATTGCTAGGTACGTATGACCTAGATTGGCCACTGTTGGAAACAGGATACTGGGCTTGATGGACCTCGGTCTGACCCAGTATGGCAAGTCTTATGTTCTTAAGGAATTTGGGGACATTCTAGCAGCTCCACTGACTGACCTTTTCAATGCTTCTTTAGAGTCAGGAGTGGTCCCAGAGAACTGGAGAAAGGCACATGTGGTTCCTTTACACAAAAACGGAAATAAGGATAAGGTTGAGAACTACACGCCGGTAAGTCTGACCTCTGTGGTGATTAAACTAATGGAAACTCTGTTAAAACAGAGGATAGTGATGTTCTGGAGTCCAATGGATTGCAGGTTCCGAGGCAGCATGGGTTTACCAAAGGCAGGTCTTGTCAGATAAATCTGATTGATTGATTTCTTTGATTGGGTAACCAGAGAGTTGGACCAAGGGCGAACTCAAGATGTAGTGTACTTAGATTTCAGTAAAGCCTCTGACACTGTTCCTCACAGGCAACTTATAAATAAATTGAGCACACTAGGGATGGACCCTAAAGTAACTGACTGGGTTAGAAATTGATTGACTGGGACATGAGAAAGGGTACAGGTAAATAGAGCTCACTCTGAGGAGAAGGAGGTTACTAGTGGTGTTGTGCAGGGATCTGTCCTTGGTTCAATTCTTTTTAACATCTTTGTTAGTGATATTGTGGAAGGGCTGTTGGGTAAGGTTTGTCTCTTTGTGGATCATACCAAAATCTGCAATTGAGTAGACACCCAGGAAGGTGTAGATAACTTGAGGAGCTAAGCTTGAAGAATGGTCTAGAATTTGGCAGCTGAGATTTAATGCCAAAAAGAATGCAGGGTCATGCATTTGGGTTGTAAAAATCCAAAACAGCGGTACAGTGTAGGGGCGAAGTACTTCTGTCCACAAAAGATGAATGCGATTGTTTCTGATGATCTTACAGTGGCTAAACACATAAAAAAGGCAATGTCTAAAGCTAGAAGGATGCTTGGGTGCGTAGGGAAGAGGAATAGCTAGCAGAAGAAAGGAGGTGATAGTACCTCTATATAAGTCTCTGGTGCAATCTCATTTGGAGTATTGTGTGCAATTCTGGAGACCGCACCTTCAAAAGGATATACACAGGTTGGAGTCGGTGCAGGGGATAACTATTAAAGCACATGAGGACAGACTTAAGGATCTTAATATGTATACATTAGAAGAAAAGCAGGATAGAGAAGATATGATAGAGACGTTTAAATACCTCCATGGCATAAATGCCCAAAAGGAGAGTCTCTTTTGATTGAAAGCAAACTCTGCAACAAGGGGACAAAGAATGAGGGTGAAAGGGGGTAGATCCAGCAGAAATATTTCTTTACAGAAAGAGTGGTAGATCTGTGGAATAGTCTCTCAGTGGAGGTGGTAGAGATGAAGACAGTATCTGAATTCAAGAAAGCATGGGACAAACACAGCAGATCTCTAAAGGAAAAAGAAAGGGGCTATAGTAGTTGTATGGAAGGGAAGACTAGATAGACCATGTGGTCTTTTTCTGCTTTCATGTTTCTATGTTTCTAAGAAGAACTTGGTTCACTTCTTTATTCCATTTTCCTGTTTCTGATGAGCATTAGCCAACTTGCATCCCTAAACATATCGACCTAGCAAGAGTCCCACAGTGCTCAGAGTCAGTAGTCTCTACAGGTTCTGGCTTCTTCTCATCATCTGGTTTAATGACATTAACCTACTACGTGTCCTACTTTATGATTTAAAAGAAGTGAAAACAGAAAACAAATTTCCTCAATACCCTATTTTGACATAAAATTAAAGCATATACACAAAACAAAACTAAGACAATGTGAACCTTGTGTTTACTCTTTCCTACCCCCTTGTGATTTAGTTTTAAATGGTTGGTGCCTCCTGGAGGGGATCAGTTTCTAATAAAGAGTAGAAAGCTGCTAATTCCTGCATATGGATGAACTCGTTTTCTTCTCCCTCCCTGGAAAGAAATGCATGGGGGAGCCATATGGCCCTGTTCTTGTGTGCCGTATGGAGGAGTTGGCTGTACAGTGTATAAGCAATTGGGAGCCAATAAACCATTTCCCAAAAGCTTTCAGTGGTTTGGTCGCCAACAAGACAGATGGTACAGAGCCATTTCCCCCAGAGCGTTGCTCTGTCACTAAGAAATCAATCAGATCAATGAGCAGTTGGCATAATAGTGCTACACTCCCTTTACAAGTCCCTCTCTCTCTCAGCCTTGGCATACAGCATCTCACCATCTATTCAAAGTTCATAAATTACTGATGTCCAACCATCTTCAGAAATGGAACCATTTTTTGCTGGGATATGAACTCATTGTGCAACTCCTTTTTAGGTCAAAAATTATTCTCATTTGCTTGGATGTGCATATCATTCTTTCCTAATCAGCATGAGATAACCCCATGACATCATATTGTGTCACTGGTACCTCTAGCAACACATCGGCAAACCAGGGTGTTTTTTAGGTGTTGAGGAAAATGCCTTTCTGTACCAAACAAGTGGAATGTAATGGAAACTTTTGCTATAAACTGCTACATTCCAGAGTTCTGCCTGTTTCTCTCAGGATGTCTATGGTCTGAATCTTTACATGCTGGGATCATATTATGATGTCACAGACACATTATGAGAACATTAGAGGGATCAGGAAGGGGGAGACAATAATTGTACTGGAGAAAGTTTTCATTATACATATACGCTGCACACTGTGACATCTCTAGAGGGATCCGGAGAAAGCTGTGAATATCAGGGCAGCCTTAACCACTAGGTAGAATAGATGGTGGCCTAGGGGGACAGTTTCTGGGGAGCAGCAAAGAGCAGCTCCAGTCAAAACAAAACAATAGATTCTGACAGGCACTCAAAGAACCATCAGTATGTACTTTTAGCCACAAAGATGGTGGGTAATTTTCTGTGTTTTTGTTTTGTTTTTAGTGTGCACTATTTATGTAGGTAAATAGCCTTTGGAAATTGCCCTCGTTGGGTATATAAATAAAATGAAGATTAACGTTTAAAAGTATGGAGTCAATTTTCAGTCCAGTTAAATGGCAGCATTATTTATGCGGTCCCACTTAAACTGATAAGTTATCAATTTCACCACTTAAATGACCTGTTCTTGAATGATTCCCTAACCACACCTCTTTTTTTAATGGATAACTTTCACTTTTTAGCAATTAAAAAGTCCAACGTTATCTACATGTTGTCCTACATAGAGTGGTGGGTCCACCCCCTAAACAAAGACATGGGGAGGGGTGACCTGCACAGAGTGTCAGGTGCACCTACTCTTGCCGTATTGCTGGGCAGACTGGATGGACCATGCTGGTCTTTATCTGCCATCATTTACTATGTTACTATCTGTTTACATCAAGTGGATTAGAAAATAACATGTATTTAGTCGGTGCTAAAGCCAAGTGCATAAATGTTTTGCAATACAAACCTCAAGATATCCCATTATGTATTTTCACATGATCATTTTGGAAGGGTTGCTGTTGAGGGTGATCATGATTATTGAATTTAATTATCAAAATCTTAGGGGGTGCATACAATGTTCCCTCTAATTTTCT
Organism: Ichthyophis bannanicus; assembly: GCA_033557465.1. Classification (NCBI taxonomy): domain Eukaryota; kingdom Metazoa; phylum Chordata; class Amphibia; order Gymnophiona; family Ichthyophiidae; genus Ichthyophis; species Ichthyophis bannanicus. The sequence continues at coordinate 128,885,132 of CM066049.1, forward strand.
GTAGGCTGTGTGCGCATAAAATATCAGCTGTGCAGCTTTTGAAGGAAGGTTAAATTTTTGTGCACCACAAAACGACACTCAGAGTTATATACTTTAAAATTTGACTACACGTCAGAATACAGTATGTACACCACATTGATTGCACTAGAAAATATTTTAGAACTTGTGAAAACCGTAAATACACAACAACTTTTCAATTTTAAGAATGTCTGTGTGGTTTTCTATCAGAATCAGAACCGTAATTTTTGTGCGCTCTGTTGTAAAGTATGTGCGCTCACTCGGCGAGCTGTGTGCGCGCGCACACGCGCACAGCTTAGAGGGAACAGTGGGTGCATAGGGTCTCAAAAGTTAATAGAAAGGGGGGCAAAGATGTAGGTTTGCTTAGGGTGCTTAATATTGGTCCTGGTGAATGTACAAAAGAAGATATTCTGTTACACACACACACACACACACACACACAATTGCTGGACACGCTGCACTCTAGCAGCATTAGAGGGACCGGGCAGGGAGCCAGTTAGAACTGGCCCTAGAGTGGGATCAAGGCGCTGGCACCCTAGGCAAACCTTAAGCCTTATGCCTCCCCTGGATGCCAGCATTTATAGTTTAGCTTTGAATGCCCTGCTCTTTGTTTCCCCCAGAAGCTGCTGCCCTAGGTGACCACCTAGTTTGCCTAATGTTTGGGCTGGCCCTAGAGCCAGTAATTGTTCAAGTGAGAGCTTCCGTGATGCACATATCAGCAGAGGTAGCAAATGGATTTAAATAGGCTAAGTGTGGGGGTAAACTCAGATTATCTCAGTCTGAACCTGCCTCTATTTTGAGTCTTCATTTTCAGCTATTTATTTATCCCCATCCAGTTCTAGCCTACCTTCCTTCCTTTCTTCATATGGCCCAGTCAGAGCATCTACTGTCCTTGGTCTGGATGTCATAGAAGCAACTTTCTCTGAGCTCTCGATTGCATCCTGATGCTGGTCAGTACTCATACTAGGTGCTGCTGTTGTGTGGGTGGCTGAGACCCATTCTCCCAGGGATGTCCCTGCATGACAGAGAAAACCCAACCCCAATTAACTTTATTTTTACTGTTAACTAATGTCCTTGGTGTTGTGGCTATTCTTAAACTGCTTCCCTCCCCCCCCTTCACCAACTGCAGTGTGAGTGAAGTCAAGAACTATGTTATAGTAGCCAGACATGTACACTAAATAGAAATAATGTACACTAAATGGACTTTGCATGTATAAAACCTCTGAAGCATGTAAACTTTATTTACATACACTAAAACCATTTTCACTTGTTTTTAATCAATTCTATATGCATTAATTTCTGGAAAAAAGTCTGAAAATCAGCCCCCTCCCTCCCAAAATGATTTGAAAATGAACTGAGCATGTTTTACATGCCGGGTGATGAGCCGGGCAGGTATGTGTAAACATGTCTGTGGGGGGATGGACAGGAGGCAACACTAGAGAGGGTGATACTGACTGAGGGATCCACCGGCTTCAGAGCTTGGCTGCGGGCAGAGCAGGTTCTAAGCAGAATATACTGACTGCAGATCTCTCCAGCCCAACCCTCTTCTGTAACACAGGTGTAAAACCACTAGTGCAAGTTTCTCTGCATCTGTCTCTCAGATTGAGTCTGGAGCTCAGATGCATTGTTTCACCTCCCACGCTGAAAGGCCAAAATATCAGTGTTCTTATTTTTTTTCTGAGGTGGGCCTGCAGTGTGTATGGAGTCAAGGCCAAGGGAGTTTTCAAATGTTTCCTCTTAAGTTTCGCTATCAGAGGAGAAAATCCTGGATGAGCGGTAGTGCAGAAGAGACAGAGAGAGACAACGAGAGGAAACAGCAAGGATTATTCTAAAAACATAGAAGATCATGATTATCAGCTAGGAACTGGTGCTTGGTTATTGTAACTATTGCTGTTTTGTAGGTAGGTATATTCAGGGGCGGCCCAAGGGGGGTGCGGGGCCATGTGCGGAGACTCGGTGCGGGGCCTCATTTGCATAAGGGGCCTCATTTGCATAAATATTTGCATAATGTTACCATACACGAACTTTTAGTAAACATGCCTCTTAATGAGTGTATGAATAAAGAAAGACTAAAAGACTTCTACATTACTATAATCCAATACCAACCGCCAGGCACATTAGGAACTACTACAAACACTGCCCATTTAGAACCCATAGCAAACCCGCCGTATCCTAACAGCACTACCAGGACTCATAAAGCACCATACCCTAACTATCAAAAGGAAACGCTGCAAATATTAAACCAATACATTTCAGAGAACAACAATACATGACCTACTGGGGAAAGAGAACAAGTGGCAATGTCAAATAGGAATTACATAAACAGAATACCTCAGCTCAGTTACACATGCAGAACATAGACCATCACCAAACAAGGAATCACAATTTAGAAACAGGAAGACAATAATTAAACTGGGAATCCCAAAAGCCAAACTTGGAATGTACAACACTGTAGAAATAAAACTATACATTAATTTGCTCTTGTACTAAACAAAGCGCAGACGTTAATGATGCACATTTCCCAGAGCTGACATATTCCAATTAATAAATTCAAAATAAAGAGATATTTTTCTACCTTTTGTGCATTTTTTTTCAGCTGCAATTGCTCCAGCCACTTTCTTCTGGTTTCTTCGTGTCTTCCGCTAATTCTTCATCGTCTGCTGTCCATTTGTCTTTTCTTCTCTCTTCTAGTTTTTTTCCATTCTCTCTCTACATCTGCTTTAACATACTAATCTTTCTCCTTTTTGCTCTTTCCTCATTCCTATTTCATCCACTCAAATTTTACCCCTCCATCCTCAATCCCCACCTACTCTCCCAATATCCGGACAATTGTAGATTTGTCTTCCCTCCCACACAAAATATTTTTTCCCTCTCCATTTCACTCTCCCAGCTCCATCCCATTCTAATCCTCCCACAACATCAGCTCCATTCTAGTTCCAGTCCCACCCAGCATCCGCTCCCTTCTAGTCCCCGCATCAGCCCATTTCCAGTCCTAGCCCCCCATAAGCCCATTTCCAGTCCTAGCTCCCCCATCTATTTGCAGTCCCATCCAAGTCCCTCCATCAGCTCATTTCCAATCCCAGCCCCCCATGAGCCCATTTCTAGTCCTTTCCTAGCCCCACCATCAGCCCATGTCAAATCCTAGCTCCCCTCCACTCAGCCCATTTCCAATCCAAGCCCCCCATGAGCCTACTTCCAGTTCTAGCCCCTTCATGAGTCCATTTCAATCCAAACCCCCACCACAGCCCATGTCCAATCTTAGCACCCCCCAACAGCCAATTTCCAGTCCTATTCTAGCCCATCAGCCCATTTCCTGTCCTAGCCCCCCCCCTCACCCATTTCCAGTCCTAGCTCCCTCCCCCTCCCAACCCATTTCCATTCCAAGCCCCCGTCCCCATCAGCTATTTGCAGTTCAAGCCCTCCTTCCACTCAGCCCATTTCCAGTCCTAGCCTCCTCATAGCCCATTACTAGTCCTAACCCCCCATCAGCCCATTACGTCCTAACCCCCCATCACCCTATTTCCAGTCCTAGCCCCCATCAGCCTATTTCCAGTCTTAGCCCCCCTCCCATAGCCAATTACCAGTCCTACCCCCCCATCAGCCCATTTCCAGTCTTAGCCCCCCATAGCCCATTACCAGTCCTAACCCCCCATCACCCTATTTCCAGTCCTAGCCCCCCCATCAGCCCATTTCCAGTCTTAGCCCCCCATAGCCCATTACCAGTCCTAACCCCCCCATCACCCTATTTCCAGTCCTAGCCGCCCCATCAGCCTATTTCCAGTCTTAGCCCCCCCCATAGCCAATTACCAGTCCTACCCCCCCCCATCAGCCCACTTCCAGTCTTAGCCTCCCCCCCCCATGGCCCATTACCAGTCCTAACCCTCCCCCCCCATCAGCCCATTACCAGTCCTAGCCTCCCCCCCCATGGCCCATTACCAGTCCTAACACCCCCCCATGGCCCATTACCAGTCCTAACACCCCCCCCCATGGCCCATTACCAGTCCTAACCCCCCCCCGGCCCATTACCTGTCCTACCCCCCCCCCGGCCCATTACCAGTCCTAACACCCCCCCATCAGCCCACTTCCAGTATTAGCCCCCCCATAGCCCATTACCAGTCATAACCCCCCCATCAGCCCATTTCCAGTCCTACCCCCCACTTCCAGCCTTAGCCCCCTCCCCATAGTCAATTACCAGTCCTAACCCCCCCATCAGCCCATTTCCAGTCCTACCCCCCCACTTCCAGCCTTAGCCCCCTCCCCATAGCCCATTACCAGTCCAAACCCCCCCATCAGCCCACTTAGCCCCCCCATAGCCCATTACCAGTCCTAACCCCCCCATCAGCCCACTTAGCCCCCCCATAGCCCATTACCAGTCCTAACCCCCCCCCCATCAGCCCACTTCGCCCCCCCCATAGCCCTTTACCCTCCCTAACCCCCCCTCCCCCATCATCCCACCACCATTTTTATCCTCCCCCCCCCATTCCCCATTTACATTCCAAACCACCCCCCCCCCCGGCCCATTACCAGTCCTAACCACCCCACCCCCTGGCCCATTACCAGTCCTCACCACCCCCCCCCCCCCATCAGCCCACTTCCAGTTTAGCCTCCCCCTCCCATCAGCCTACTTCCAGTTTAGCCTCCCCCCCTCCCATAGCCCATTACCAGTCCTAACCACCCCCCCCCTATCATTCCAAATTAAAATAAAAAAAAACCCCAAAACCGGCTGATTCTCCCGCGGCAGCTTCAAGAGCTCTGGCGCGGCAGCATCAAGTGCTCTTCCGCGGGGCCCCCCCCTGCCCGGCAGAGCATCCGTGCATCTTCCTCTCTTCATGTCCACCACGCGGGCTTTTTTCAGAGCCGCGCGAGTGTCTTTTCTCGCGGCTCTGTTAATCCCGCCGAGGGTGATGGGAAATCCCATCAGCCCCGCGGGATTAAGAGAGCCGCGAGAAAAGAAACTCTCGCGGCTCTGAAAAAAGCCCGCGTTTTGGACGTGAAGAGCTGAAGATGCACGGAGGCTCTGCCGGGCAGGGGGGGCCCCGCGGCAGAGCTCTTGAAGCTGCCGCGGCAGAGCTCTTGAAGCTGCCGCGGCAGAAGCAGCCGGTTTTTTTTTTTTTTTTTTTTAACTTGGGATGCTTAAGAATGTTTTTTGCGCGGGGCCCCCTGAAACGCGGGGCCCTGTGCAAAAAACATTCTTGCTCAATGGACGGGCCGGCCCTGGGTATATTGGCACTTTGCAGACATACATAATAGACACTGGATAGTCCCTTCTTTTAGAAGCCTGCAATCTTATAAAAATAAGATAGACAAATAAAAAGCACAAACCCAACATAGAAACCTAGAAACATGATGGCAGAAAAAGACCACACAGCCTATCTTGTCTGCCCTTCCATATCAACCACTACAACGGTCCCCATTTTTCCTTTAAGAGATCCTCTGTCCCATGCTTTTTTTGAATTCAGATAGTGTCCTCACCTCTACCACCTCCACTGGGAGACTATTCCACGCATCTACCACTCTTTCCGTAAAAAAATTATTTCCACATATTACTCCTGAGTCTATCCCCTTTCACCCTCATCCCATGTACCCTCATAGCAGAGCTTCCTTTCAATTGAAAGAGGATCTCCTCCTGTGCATTTATGCCACAGAAGTATTTAAACATCTCAAACATATCACCTCTATCCTGCCTTTCCTCTTAAGTATACCTATTAAAATCCTTAAGTCTGTTCTCATATGCTTTATAATGAAGACCACTAACCATTTTAGTAGCACCACCCTCTGCACCGACTCCAACCTATTTATATCTTTTTGAAGGTGTGTTCTCCAGAATTACACACAATACTCCAAATGAGGTCTCACCAAAAACTTATACAGAGGCATTATCACCTCTATTCTTCTGTTGGCCATTCCTCTCCTTATGCAATCAAGCATCCTTCTAGCTTTTGCTGTCACCTTTTCTACCTGTTTAGCTACATTAAGATCATCAGACACAATCACACCTAGGTCCCGCTCTTTTGTGGACAGAAGTTCTTCACCCCTATACTATATCACTCCCTTGGATTGTTGCAGACCAAATGCATGACCTTGCATTTTTTTAACATTAAATCTCAGCTGCCAAATTCTAGACCATTCTTCAAGCTTAGCTAGATTCCTCCTCATGTTATCTACACCTTCCTTGGTGTCTACTCTATTGCAGATTTTGGTATCATCCGCAAAGAGGCAAACCTTACCTGGCAGTCCTAACACAATATCACTAGCAAAGATGTTAAAAACATGTTGAGTGAAAACAGTAGCACCATCCACAAAGGGTCTCAGAGCTAGGCTAGTGGGTGAAGCCCAAATAGTGGCTCCAATCCAACCAAAAGGAAGTCCGACCTACCCAATCAGGTTAATCCATAGACAAACCATTGTCCTAGAAACAATCTATTTAAGAGCAAAGCTGGGGTGGTGGGAGGAAGTATCTCAGAGGCACAAAAGTCCATGAGGAGGGCCTCCATAAATCATAGCCAATACCTAGAGCAAGTGGAAGCTGAGCATGAGGTGAATAAAGATCACAAAGAGAAGTGGTTGAGTCTGTTCCCTGGGAGTAGTGTAATTAAATCACATAAATTTGTGTGGAAAACAAAACATCTCCTTAGAATGTCCTGAAAGTCCATATGGGCTGAAATGTTTGTCCACAAAGCTTGTAAAATTAAGACAGATGCTCCCGGAAGACACCCCCTTCTGCCTTTTGGAGCACAACTCGGTGGCTTATTGTGCAGAAGCAAAGACATGCAATGTGTCATCTTCGCAACTCGGAGAAATCACACTCCACCCCGATGCGTCAGTGGGCAAAAAACACCAGGCTTCTCCCATCGTCTTCGTTAGTTTTGACAAGTTCAGGGAGAGGAGCTGACGTTCATGTGAAATACACTTTTGATGGAATTTTTTCTTTATTATGTTTAATTGAAAAGTGCTAACGTTGCCCAACATGAATATTCAACGAAGGCCGTTTGGTTGTGTTCCAGGAGCGATGATTGTCTGTGATTTCCAGGACGGCTTCCCAGCATGGAGCCCTGTCAAAGCCAGAGTGACAGTAGGGAAGCTATTAATTGAAATAGCTTCATTAATTAGTAATTAACATCAGGGTAATGACTATGTCACACATCGTATTTCAGTGAATGCCCTTCATGTGTTATGGGGTCTTTAATTAAGGAATACGCATTTTAATTAAGAGGTAAGTTGACCCTTTGGCCTCTGGAATACAAAAGATGTCTCTCTTCTCGGATGGGAAAAGATAATGGTTAGGCTGTAAAGCCAAAAGTTGGGGTAGGACAGACCCTCGACAGCCCTGTATAGTGTGCAATGAGCAGGAACTCCTTATCTATCTAAACCCTGCTCTGCTACTGCCTCAGAGGCGAGCTGCAACCCATTCAGCCCATAGTGTCACCGGCAACACACACGATTAAGGGCATAATAGAATCATTAGCGGTTTGCCGGCTTGATCTATTTGTTTGGTTTAAACATCTTTTGTTGGTTGGGGTTTTCTTCTTTTCTCTCAGTTTTGTTTAGTCCCTGCTATTTTACAACGGTGCAGACTGAAAACAAAAATCATTCCCACGTCCAGTCTCCTGTCCCCTATTTGTAAACTGTAAAGAGGGCAGGAGAGATCTCCAGTCACTTTAGCAAAATGGCACCTGATTATCTGAGGTTGGTATCACTGTGTCATATGGAAATGGTAGGGCAGGAGCAGGATGCGGCTGAGGTAAGAGACTGGGACAGGAGAGGGGAGGGGAGGGGAATGATTTTCATGTAGAAAGAACAGGGGACTGAATCATTAAACAAGACACAAAACCTCAAAATGCTGTTAAAAGTTTCTCTTTCTCTCAAATGAAAGCATATCCCTGTTGATCATGAAATAGACCAATACGAATCAGCTCTGTTTTCCAATTTTATTTATTATTTATTTTAACAGTTTTCTATACCGCCCCTTCCGACGATCAGGGGCAGTTTACATAGAACAGTTAACGTTAAGGTTACATAGAACAATAATTAAACTATATACAGAGAACATTTAACATGTCTTCTATACCCGGAATGAGCATAGTAGAGGTTGGATAATATAACTATATACATTATAGAATTCACAAAGTGTGTAGTGAACAGGGTGGCTGGGAGGGGAGGGAGGGTCAGCCTGGGAGGGAGTTCTAGGCTGTAGTTACGTTGTTGGGTTGTATGTTTGTATCATTAATGGAGGGGTTGTTGTAGTGTTCGGTAAATAGATGTTTTCAATTCTTTTCTGAATGCTTGAAGGTCGTTTATTGATCTGTTTAGGTCTGGGAGAGAGCTCCAGAGAGTTGGGGGTGTATAGGAAAATGTTTGATTACTGGTTGCCTGTTTTGTTTTTCGGAATGAGGATGGAGTTGCTAGTAGGTTTAACTTACTTTTTCTCCTACTTCTATTTTCTGGTTGGCCTTGTATCTTGGCTTAAGAAAAGATGGGGGAGATAAAGATTTTATTCTGTTTATTATGTTTCTTGCTGTCATGGACAGTATCAGACAAACACACAGTTAAAGAAAGGTTGGGAAGATAATCTAGGAGGAAAGGGATTTAGCTGATAGGTCCAGTAGGTATGTTCCTGTCTCCAGAGGCCTGAAACTAATGGGCAGATGCAGAAAGACTAGCGCCATTTGAACACAGATAATGCAACTTATACATACAAGTTCCGCCACGCCAAATGCAGAAAGGAACAGAAAAAAAGGGAGTAAAAGTATGCGCACACAGCAACGCCTAGTGTATTTAAATTACATGCAAATGAGAGGCACATTGTGCATAACACGATGAAACCTTAATAAGGTCTGTACCCGATCAGGGCCGACCCTAGACTATGTCCAAAGTGTTTGAGCCCTAGGCGAACCTCAAACTTTACACCCCATCTCGCTGTCAAACTCTATTATTTAGCCTTGATTGGCTTGCTTTTGCTGCCCTCCAAAAATTGCAGCCCTAGGTGACTGCCTACCCTGCCTAGTGGTTGGGTCGGCCCTGCGCCCGATGCAGAGAAATGCATAGAGGATCACATAACCAGCAAGAGTGCCAATATCTCTACACCTGGTCTGAGGGGACTTAAACATCTTGCGCGTGTAGGGAAAGACAGTTTCAGGGTATGTACCTAAGAAATGCCATACTGGGTCAGACCAAGGTCCATCAACATATCTCCTCAGTAGTGCGCACATGTTTCTTCCATCTCCGCAAAATCAGATCCATCCGCCCGTTTCTTTCCACTCCCGATATCACTACTCTTGTTCTTTCCCTCGTGATCACCCGTCTAGACTACTGTAACGCTATCTTCGCAGGTCTTCCCCGTTATCAACTCCGCCATCTTCAGCTGGTTCAAAACACTGCCGCTCGCCTCATCACCCACTTCCCTGCGAACGCTCATGTCACCCCCTCCCTTTTCTCTCTTCATTGGCTTCCCATCTCCGTTCGTTTTATCTATAAACTTCTCACCATCACCCACAAAGTACTCGACACTGGTGTTCCGCAATATCTGGCCGAACTTATCCGCCTTCAATCAGCTCCCCGTCTCCTCCGTTCCGCTCATGGTAATCGGCTCTTTCTCCCTCCCCCCTCTCAGGCCCACCTTGAGCTCACCCGTCACTCTGCCTTCTCTTTCCTCAGTCCCGCCCTCTGGAATTCTCTCCCACACTCCCTTCGCACCGAATCCTCCTTCCCTCAGTTCAAATCACTCCTTAAAACCCACCTCTTTCATCAGGCCTACGACCTCCCTGTCCCCGCTGATGGCTCAGACCTCCCCTCGTCCTGCCTCCCCTCCCCAAATTCAGTTTAGTTGCCTCCTGTTTAATCTGCCCACAGCTCTCTAGTTGCTCCATATCTCTGCTTTCTCTCATGCTGCTCTCCAGCCTGTTCTTTGTTTCGTCTTACTTTCCTGTCTTTTAATGGCGTTCCTTTTTCCTTTCTATCTCTTGTAGCCCACAGTTTGTTGTATTGTACACCGCCCTGACACTTTGGCAAGGGCGGTATATCAAGTTCTGAAAATAAAGATAAAGATAAAGATCAAGTCCAGTATCCTTTTTCCAATCCAAGTCACAAGTACCTGGCAGGTTCCACAATGCTCATCTTGGGGCAAGAAGATGATTTCCTGGGTCCTCCTTAATAACGGTTTATGGACCTTTCCTCCAGGAACTTGTCAAACCTTTTTTAAACTCAGCTACACTAACAGCTCTTATTACATCCTCCGGTAATGAATTGCAGAGTTTGATTACAAGTTGAGTAAAAAAATATTTTCTCTTATTAGTCTTAAACAGGTTACACTGTAGTTTCACTGCATGCCCCCTAGTCTTTCTATATTTTAATGGTGTAAACAATCGATCTACGTTTACTCATTTCACCCCGTTCATTAATTTATAGACCTCTATCATCACTTCCCTCAGTCGTCTCTTTTCCGGTTGAAGAGCCCCAACCTTTTAAGCCTTTCCTCATAGGGGTAGCCTTCCATCCCCTTTACCATTTTGGTGACTCTTCTCTGTACTTTTTCTAATTCAGTTATATCCTTTTTAAGATACGGTGACCAGAATTGCACACAGTATTCAAGGCATGGTCTCACCATGGAATAATACAGAGTCATTATAATATCCTTTGTTTTATTCTCCATCCCTTTCCTTATCATACCTAGCATTCTATTTGCTCTCTTGGCCGCCGCTGCACACTGGGCGGAGGGTTTCAACATGTTATGAACAATGACGCCTAAATCGTTTTCCTGGGTGGTGGTTCCTAACATGGAACCTTGCATCGTGTAACCATAGTTTGGGTTGTTCTTTCCTAGATGCATAACTTTGCATTTGTCCATATTAAATTTCATCTGCCATTTGAACGTCCAGCCTTCCAATTTATCAAGGTCCTCTTGCAATTTTTCACAATTCTCTTGAGTTTTAACAACTTTAAATAATTTTGTGTCATCTGCACATTTCATTACCTCACTCATTATTCCCATTTCCACATCATTTATGAATATGTTGAAAAGCAGCGGACCTAGCACAGATCTCTGGGGTACACCACTATTCATCTTTCTCCATTGGGAAAATTGGCCATTTAGCCCTACCCTCTGCTTTCTATCTTTTAACCAGTTCCTGATTCACAATAGTACACTGCCTCCTATCCCATGACTTTTTAATTTCACCAAGAGTCTCTCTCTTGAGGGACCTTGTCAAAGGCTTTCTGAAAATTCAGATACACTATATCGACTGGCTCACCTTTGTCTACCTGTTTATTCACTCCTTCAAAAAAACATAAGAGATTAGTAAGATAAGACCTTCCTTGGCTAAAGTCATGTTGGCTTTCTCCCATTAAAGCATGACTATCTTTATATTCAGTAATTTTGTTCTTTATGTACAGGTGAACAGTAACCTTCAACGTGAACATTTTCTGTTTGTATCTTTCAGCGTATAAGTGAAAGTTCGGCTTCAAGAAGAAATGTCTTTTGCTTCTTATCCTTGTGTGTTTTTTTGATTCACTTATAACATTTTCCATTTACTGTTAGGCCTTTGTTGTGATTTCATAAAACATGTTTTTCAGCGAAATAGCATTTATTATTATGGGATGAGTGCCAAAAGAACCTGCACGTCATGTGCACATTGAGTATTTGACATTTACGTGCAAGCGCATATTGCCTCTTGCATTACAGCTGTTGTTTGTGCATGCGTTGACTCACCTCTTTTCAACTTTACACCAAAGTTTTACACACAGCTCATTTGCATACATGTCCTTTGCTGAATACCAGTGCTGACGTCTCATGCTATTGGCATGCTCCGAAAATGCGTACACAGCTAATAGCGCATGACTTTAGTGCCAACTTTCTGCATCAGCCTCTAAGCTTGTGCCTCAGGCAATGGAGGGTTAAGTGACTTGCCTAAGATCACAAGGAGCATCAATGGGATTTTGACCCGGGTTTCCCTGGTTCTAGCCCACTGCTCTAACCATTAGGCTTCTACTCCTGTCTGTTCTGTAGATGTATTTTGGCAAATAAATAAAATTGTCAATGTTTTTGGCTTAACCCAGTATTTGTTTTGTGACACCGAACAGTATTAGAATTCCTCTTCAGCTACTTAAAAGCTGAGGTAGCCATAATAGATAAATGTTGGTTCTGTCTTTCTCTCCTCTGGACTCTCTCCCATGTGCTGTTTTAATTTAATTTCATATCGGTGCTTATATCCTGCTCTTTCAGTCACAGAAAATACAGAGTAGAACCAGGTGAGTTACATCCAGATACAGCAGGTAGTTTCCTAACCTGGGAGCTTTACAATCTGAGGTCTAGCAGCTAAGGTGCACTAATATTAACGTACATTAATTCACCATTAAATTAATGGGCATTATTAGTAACTAGGTCACCTCCAGTAGCATGGGACCTGTGTAAAAGTAATGCATTTAAACGCATCTTCATATTAGCACATCTTAGCAACTAGACCCCTAAGTTTGTACATGTGGCAATGGAGTGGAGTGATTTGCCCAAGATCACAAGGAGCAGGACTGGGATTTGAACCCTGCTCTCTGGATGTGACTCTTGGATATACTGCACTCTGAGGCCAGACTTTTTGTAAGCTGCTAAAAGCCTTGGATATGAATTGTCTTAAATATTGCAGCTTTGGTTATTATCGCTGTTGTAGTTCTATTATTTTTGTTGTGTTGTATACTATTCATTGTTTATTGTATTGTTTGCTATTATTATGTCTTATTGTGGTTTTATTTGCTCTAATGCCACACTGTTGATTTTATTGCACGTTGTTATGCATGTGGTGAACAGCGCCCTCCTGAGCCTATGGAAACGGATGAAAATCCTGAGGTTCAGCAGGATTTATGCCTATTTGAGAAACCAAGGAAGAAAGAGAGACTCTATTCCACAGAGCTGAGCATGGAGACCAGCCCAGGGGAGGGGTCCTGCAGTCCTGATTGGGCACACCCTGCCCTTGGAAGGGGCGTGTCCAGGAGAGAACGTGGTTTTAAACCAGAGCATGGCTTTGCTAGTCAGAATGAGAATGAGATTAAGATTGAGGAGAAGAAGGAGAGACGGATAAAGAAGAAGCAGGAGAATGATTGGAAGTCCAGAAGACAGTACGCTGATACTTGGGAACCTGGCATTGGAAAGAAACCTGCAAAGTTCTAGTCAGAGGCAGTGAGTAGAAGTCCCAAGGAGAGAGGACCTAGCCCTGAATTAGACAACCCGTTGGAAGGCACAGCCCTGGGAAAGGAAGCCTTCAAGGCAGGCACAAGAAAGAAAACAATCATTCTGTGAAGTACCGTTTGAGCCAGAGAGCAACAAACATTCTAACAGCTGGAGAACGTTGGAGCCATCTGAAGTCAGAACGGCATGGCAACAAGTAAGTGAATGGCCACAAAGTTTCCAGGCTGAACGTAAAGCTAACTCTCCTGTGTGTGAAACATTAGCAAAAGAGACTAGCAATTACTCTGACACAATTAATCTAAGAGAGGAGAAAATAAACAGCCTTAAGCCAGAGGGAAGTTGTATAGCTGATAGCAATTCCCTATCTCACAAACAGCAGGCTGAATTGCTCCTACAGAGTTTTAAGCAGTTTTTAGAGTTGCAAGCTAGAAGACAGCCAGTGTTACCAGAAGCCAGTAATTCCATACAGCTTGAAGAATTAACACAAGATAATACAGACTTACCAGATTGTGAGAGCATGGATTGCACGGTCTGTTGTGTAGAGATACCAAGCTGAAGGAAACTGTTTTTTTTACCGTATGTGAATTGAATGCTACGGAGCTGTTGTATTGCCTTGCTGAGAAAGCTCTAATTATGTGCACCTGATTTTCCCCAGCACTGTGAAGGTAACAGTGGCTGAAAGAGGCTGCAGTGAATCTAACTGACCTCTTGGGGCAAAGTGAGTAATTTGCTGAGAAGTGAAAAGAAGCAGTTATACTTTAAGTTGCCTTTATCCTAAGTTTTCCTGTTAGCATTTGAAGCACCTATTTTGTTTGCATTTGTTTGCCATGTGATGGAACAATATCCTTTACTATAATAAATATACTGGAAACCCCATAACTACAACTCTTTATTTCGGAGCGAGAGGAGCAGGAACTACAATACCCAGCATTCCCTGGATACAGGCTACTCTCCTTCCTCACGAAGCATCAGACCGCCACTCCTGTCTTTAGCCCCAAGGCCGGGCAGGAGCGCCGCATGCACCATGAGTCTTTTATTTGAATTAAGTGAAATACAAACACCAACATTAAGCTGATCTTCTGTGCCTTCTGTTTGGATTGAGGAAAGGGGCTTTTAGCTCCTGAAAGCTAGTGAAGAAATATATTAAGGGCATGTTTACTAAAGCACATTACTTGGTAGCTTGCATTTTTGGAGCTGCACTGAAAAGTAGCGTGGGGCCCCACACTAAAGAAACAGTTGTACCCAGGCAGCACGTGTCTGGGCAGCATCACGGTGGGGCATGGGTGTCCCCACTGTGGGGTTCTAGCATGGGCCTCGAAAACCCGCACTGTGGCACTTAGCAGGGAGCAACTCCCAGCAACACGATGGGAGTCAGTAGTAGCACCCTGCAGTGGTATTAATGCTCCGAGCTGTGCTAAATGCAGAAGGACGGCTGTCTCTACCCCCCCCCCCCCGATGCCCCATGCTAATAATACAGCCCAAACCTGAATTACTAGCGTGGGGCATCGGGAATGTGCCCCCTAGTCCAGTAAAACCTTTCTTTTGGTTCATCTTTATTTCTGAGCATTCACATGAATTAACGCAACTATTTTCTCTCTCTCTGTCTTGAGTCCAACCTCACCAGCCTCAACCCTTCCACCTGTTCATTTACAGCTACAGCACAGCATTTCAATAAAATACTTTCAAACCTTTGTATTTATGGATCTTTTTCTTTGCTTCCTTTAATTTTCAATCTTTCTTCAGTTTTTCTTGCCTGTTTTTGTGCTATTTTATTAGCGGTTTTCTGTTCTCTGAACTTTCTTCATTCAGTTTTCCTTGTCCTCTTTGTTGCTGACTTTTCTTCTTCTGTTAACAGTCAGCGCCTCTGTCCTTTTCCTCCTGTTGCCACCTCTTCTGCCCTGCAAGGGGGATTTATCCGCTGTCTGGATCTGTTGACCCACATGGGCTAGAAGATGAAAGCAGGAGACAGCGGAATCAGTGCCATCGGGCAGGTGTTGGGAAGGGGGAGTGTGGAAGTTGCATGGCTGTTAGCTTGTAAAATAATAATAATATAGTTCAGTCAGAACATTGTAAACGGACACCCTCCCTCTTGGTGACAATGCCCTACATGTAATGACATGCCTGAATTCCAGCCATACACTGTAGATGAGGAATACTTCTTTAGTGGAATGTGCATGACTCCTGCTGACAGACATATCTGACTAGGTCTACAATTACGTTGCAGATGAGTCTGGACCACTGGTCTTTGCTTTCCGCTGTACAGTAACTCCAGTCACTACATTATTCTATGAGACCATGCTATTCCTATTGATTCCTCAGGAGTGAAGTTATAGGTGTAGATACCTGTTCCACTGGCTATGCGGAAGGACGACTCGGGACTAGCGTCCACGACATAGCAATGTTTTCACCTACATGAACGTTGATGGAGCAAACAAGCTTCTGCTGGTGCTAAACAATAGACATTGCACTAGTAAAATACGATCCTTCTGCATATTTGATATTGGCAGATGGGGAGGATGACTAAGTCGTCCTTTACTGCCAACATTGTCTATGCGTTTATACTGTTTAATGCACTGAAACCACATTGCAATTTTTACATAGCAACAATTTTGAGTAATCAGTACTTAAATAAAACCAGAATGTGTTTTTCCTACATGGAAATGAATATGTATTATTTAAACAGTTAGCTGAAAACCACTGCTTGAAGAAAAGTAAGTAATGTTTTCTTAAGTTTTCGATGACATTCAGTTTTTAATGACTTTTAAAACAAAGTGACTCTTAAAAATTGGGCTGGTTTCAGGAGTTTCTGATGCCTGACAGGTGTTTTTGCCCATGTGGGAAACAGATGCTAATAACATTTCTCCTAATAGCTCATAAATAATAAGCGTTTAGCATTTTCCCTTTGAATACTGCTCTGTCAATAGCCAATTTACCTTTCAGAAGCTGCAAAGTTTACCTGTCAATCAGATTTTGCCTCGGGCACTGTTTGGTGATTAGAAGGCCCTTGGAGCGCAAGAACTCCAAATTAGCTTTAAATAAAAAATAAGAATATTCATGCTGTTGGAACATCTAAGGGTAGAGAAGAATATAGCCTTGGTCCTCCACATGAGTGGAGAACTATTTAATACTTCACAGAGCGGGACGGGCTCACTGTTCTCTGGGGAGATGCATCAGCACAGAAAGATACAAAGATGTGAGGTGGGAAATGTGGGATACTCAGGATTAACCTTCGTAGGCCGTAGATGCTCTTATTGTATTTAAGCTGGAAGGTAGCAAATAGTTTCCTTTTTGTTTTCTGAGAAAAGAGAATAAAAAAACAACATGGGAGGAGTCACAAAAAGGGGCCTATGTGTTAGATCCAGGAGCTGAGAGCATCCACTATTTTGGGACTGTGGGTTCTTGTTTCTGCACTCAGGGTCTGTGTGGCCTTTTCATAAGTTTCCGTAGTTACCATGCGGTTAACTAACCACATTACCGCGCCTTAACTGCAAAGCCCCTGGTACATATGTATTTCAGACCTATCTGATAAAGCGAAGTATACATGTGCGTTATTTTATAAAATAGGGACTTGAGGGGTGTAAAAGCAGATGTAAACCAGGCGCGAGCACTTAGATCTGCCCTATGGCAAGCGTAAATTCAGTCGCCTAGAGTTTTCAAGCAAGTAATAGTAGTTTACAATTTCTATACGTAAATTTGCGCTCCACCTACGAACCACCTAGACTCTGTCCCTATGCACGCTCACACTGAAAGTATCCACCATTGGTCTTGTGTGCATGCTTACAGAATATCGACCACCTAAATTACGTGCCTAAGTCTTTGAAAATACTGATTTACAATCAGCTCATGTTACCTGCACTGCAAATTACGCAGACACATGTATCTTTATCTACTCAGGAGGCATGAAGAGGGGAATCTTTTATGGAGGCGCCTAGTTTAAGGCAGTAAGTAGATGCCTTCTGTGTCTTTATAAAATACTAGCATAAGCGTCAGAAATCGCGCCAAAATTGCAGAATGTGGACATTTACGCCTGCTCAAGAGAGTATTGAATGCAAACATTTATACATGCTCAAGATGCGATGTAAATGTCCACGGCAGGATTATTGAGGTACGCATGTAGATTAAGCTACGAAGTCTGCCCATCTCCATCCAGGCTATGCCTCTTGTGCTAATCGGCAGTGTTACCCTCCCATTCCCCATCCCATTGTGCACTGTCAGGCTGCTGTGCTGTTATGGGCTACCAGAGCACGCTAAGTCCTACTTTAACTGCTTAGCATGGTTTCATAAAAGCTCCTGTTTCTTCAGACCTGACTCTGCAGTTTCTAATTGGCCAATAATGTTAGGGAGCTATTTACTAAGCCACACCGAGAAGGTGATTTTAGAAAGTCAATTTCCAAGTGTATATGGCCAGAAACATGTGTAAATGATGGGTGTAAAAGTCCACGCTCTGCATCAAGGTGTGCCTTTTGGCATGAGTGGAGCCGGGCCAAGCATGGGCAGCCTGGGCAGGGACATGCATAGTGTGATGAAGCAGAGGCCAGTGAACCTATGGAGATAGGAAAAATCACTGATCCCTTTAAAGAAAGTGACAGACCTAAAGTGCAGTTACTGCAAAGTGCAGCCAGAGGGAGCAAGCACGACGAATCAGAAGGTAGGCTGACACACCCAAGCTTGGCTGATGCAATACCTAACTCAAGGGATAATCAGACACATCTGGTCAGGGTGAGAGAAACCCTAACTGAGAAGCAGCTTTATAAGCATGGCTTAGACAGGACAGAAAGGGCAGCAGTGGCGGGAGCAGCAGCAGACGCAGAAGAGAGAGGAAGGAGATGGCTCAGAGGAGAGAAGGAGAGGCAGTTGGATTTGTGGTCCTTACTGAGAAGGAACAAGTTCCAAGAGAAACAGTTCCACGGTGAAAAGCTCCAGAGAGAATTCTTCAAGGAAGACAGAGAAAGGAGAGGGACCGGGAAAGTGCCTGGTAAAGAAAGTACCAGAGAAGCACAGCTCAGAGAGCAGAGGTACCTGCATACTTCCTTTCCTGACCGTGAGCTACAAGGAGTTCAGAGGTGGGTGCACAAGACTCAGCCCAGGAGTCTGAGAAACACAACACTGAACCGGGAACTGTGGCCAAGCCCTAGAAAGGCATGGAAGCCAGAGAGCCATAGGTGCAGTAAACACAGCTGGAGAGAGGTTTGGGAACCTGTACAAAAAGTGCTAACTAAAAGTCCTGTTACCTGTTTTCCAGACCAGGTAGAGCAAGGCTGGAGAGTTTTAGAGAAACTCTGAAGTGAAGCCAGAATTACATGAGGAAAGCTCAGGGTCAGCAGATATATCGTCAGAACAGGAGGAGATGCAAATAGACCCTGCTGAACCCAATTCATTGCTACCTGACTGTCTCATGGATTGTACACTTTGTCTAGCCGGGAGTTTGGAATCCTTGGCAGAAGTATAGCTTGCAGGATATACGTTAAAATACAGTTTTGATAAGCTAAAAGAAGAAGCTTGCTTTTGGTTGCCTGAACTGGGTTGTTCTAACACCTGCATAGCTAATAAGACTGTGAAGCAGGTCTAACTTTTGAATTCTGTAAATACCTTTTTGAAAATCCTGAATGAGGTGAGAATCCTGTTTCCTTCGTTGAACCTTTGTTTGTGCATTATGGGAATAAACCTTATCCTTTACCTTACACATGGCTTTCACAACTAATTATTTCAAGAAAGGGACTACTAGTACCAGCATGCATCTTGGCTAGGAAAAGTTTCACCCTTTGATGAGAACAATAATGTCCACCCTGACCCTTTAAGCACGTGGCTTGGGGGCTAGGGTTGTGACAATAGATTATGAAATACTATAATTTACATGCATACTTGACATATATAAGCAAGGGCATGCATACCATCTCTAGGATTCATGTACGTCTGCACGTGCAATGTCAGCATATTTTAGGCCACTTACCTAGCAGGCAGCGGCACCTACTTGTTTTATAAAATAGGCTTCAAATAGGTGCCTTAAAATGTGCTTTAATGAGGTACCCCCTAGTAAAATTATTTTCTAAGGGGCTTGTTTACTAAAGTGTGCTACCAGGTAGCTGGGGGTTCAGGGTATGCCAAGTGCGTCGCAGTTGAAGGCATCACGTTCTGAAAATGCAGCAGTGTTAAAAATCTGGTGCTACTTGAGTAGTGTAGGCTGAGACGGAGACTGGGTGCTTCTGGGATGGCACACTCACATTGTGAGTAGCACACGCATTTTTGGTATGTGCTCCCTGGCAATGTACCATTTAGTGTGGGCACGCTTACCACCACCTCCATGGATGGCATTAAGTGCATCAAAGGTAATGAGTGTGACAGGATGACATAAGAACATAGGAAATGCTTTCCTGGGTCAGACCAAGGTCCGTCAAGTCCAGTATCCTCTTCCAACAGTGGTCAATCCAGATCACAAGTACCTGGCAGGTTCTCAAAAGGCACACATGTTCCACAATGCTTGTCCTAGGGCAAGCAGTGACACAGTAACATAGTATATGATGGCAGATAAAGACCAGTATGGTCCATCTAGTCTGCCCAGCAAGGCAGTAAGAGTAGGTGCATCTGCTGCTCTGTGCAGGTCACCTCTCCCCATGCCTTTGTTTAGGGGTGTACCCACTGCTCCGTGTAGGTCACCCCTATTTGTTGAGATATAGGAGAGTTATGTTTATTTTGATTTTATCCTGTTGTATAAAGGGATCCTCTGAGGATATCCTATATGCCATGTATGCTGATGACATTATGATTTACACTCTGATCAACTTGAAGAAGCCAGACTACACCACAATAGTTACTTGCCTACAAGAAATGACTAGCTGGCTCTCACAAAACAACCTGTGCATAAATTACAATAAGATGGAAGCCCTCATCATCACATGCAACACTACCTTTACCCCTCCCCAAACAATTAGTCTGCCTAATTATTCTATACCCATAAGGAAAGAGATACACTACCTTGGAGTCATTTTGGATTGCAACCTTAACTTCCAAGCACACATCAACCAGACCACCAGAAATGCTTACTACAAAATGGCCATAATAAGAAGACTCAAACCTCTCCTCAGCATTGATCACTTCCGGACAGTCTGCCAAGCCGTCATAACACCCCTACTGGACTACTGCAACTCCATCCACCTCGACCTTCCCAAGCAAAGCATCTGACCTCTGCAGATGGCACAACATATCCAATACACCGATTACAATAAAAGATGAAGTCAGATACCTTGGAGTGATTCTAGACAAGCAACTCACCCTCCAACCAGATATAAACAAGATATCCAAAACAGCATATTTCAAACTCGCAACGCTCCGGAGACTAAAACCTCTCCTCAACAAAGAACACTTCCGCATATTATGCCAGGCCATCGTTACACCTGTACTGGATTACTGTAATATACTATATCAAGGTCTACCCAAACAAACCACCCATCAACTACAAATAATACAGAACACTGCTGCCCGCATCATTGCTAGCGCATCAAGACAAGACCATATAACTCCAATACTACATGACCTCCACTGGCTACCGATATCATCACGTGCAAAATATAAAGCAGCACTAACTATCTTCAAAATTGAAAACAACATGTCAGCAGAAATACTACATAAACTTATCAGAACCAAAACAAGCACAAGACCAGACAGAAACAGCACAAAAAACAACATACCAACACCCAGTCTATTTACAAGAATGAACAAATCCACATCCACGAGAGCCTTCTCGCTTGCTGCCCCTGCTATCTGGAATGCCCTCCTAGATAAACTAAAATCAACAACAGATATAAAAGAATTCAGGAAACTACTAAAAACCACCCTATTCATTGAACAATTCAATGAAGACTACCAATCACTTTAATCTCGTCAAGAAGAGCACTATCACGGGCCACTCCCGTGCTCTAGAAATCACTCCCCGACAACCTAAGATCAACAAAAGACCTAAAAGACATCTGGAAGACACTAAAAACTACACTCTTCACAGAACACTACAAGGACATCACATGAACTGTTCAAACAAACTCCCTCTCTGCTAATAAAATGTAAAAATGTAAATAGCTCCTGTACCTAGCTCATACTGTAGACAGCCCGCAGCATGAAAATGTAAAAATGTATATTGTTCCTGTACAGAGCTCCTACTGTATATAGTTCACCACACAATCAACGTCACACCACTCACGCACACGTCTCGATGTATCACTGCACCCCCACACCCCCACACCCTGCCACTTGATTTATTTGCTGTGTAATCCGCTTTGATTTCAGGATAAAGTGGTATATAAATCCGTTTAAATAAATAAAATAAAACACCACTGCTCACATCATTCTGGACTCCACTAAGTATGTCCGTGTCACCTTCTTGACCAACTCCACTGGTTGCCAATCACATCTCGCATCCATTTCAAAACCATACTAAACATATTCAAAATAAAGCATAACTTATCAGCCTTCAGTCTCAAGAACCTTATCATTAACAATACCAGCACAATACCCAGAGACGCAGCGCAATCACTACCATACAAACACCCTCTTCATTCTCCAAAACCATCCAAGCTACATCTGCAAGGGCATTCTCCCTAGCAGCACCAACACTTTGGAAGAGTCTATCAGATGAACTATCAGATGAACATCTCAGACATAAAGGACTTTTGGAAGCAGCTAAAGATACTACTTTACAGAGATAGGCTAGAGACAATCACCTAAGGCACCACAAGCATCGTAAACTTAAATACTACCTGTTGTAAATGTTGTATATAGCTAGAATGTAAACTAACTTTATGGAAGATCCCTGCATGCCTCCCCCTCCCCCCGCTGCCTATGTACGACCTTGTAGTACAATGTAAACCGCTTTGATTGAAGGAAAAGGCGGTATAGAAAACCTGTTAAGTAAATAAATAAATAAAACTTTTACCAGGTCCTCTTTAATAATGGTTTATAGACATTTCCTCCAGGAACTTGTCAAAACCTTTTTTAAACCCATCTACACAAACAACATTTACTACATCCTCTGGTAATGAATTCCAGAGTTTGATTGCACCTTGAGTAAAATCATATTTCCTCATATTAGTCTTAAATGGGTTACATTATAGCTTCATTGCATGTCCTCTAGTCTTTCTACTTTTTGATGGCATAAACAACCAATCTATATTTACCTATTCCACTCCATTTATTAATTTATATACCCCTATCATATCTCCCCTCAGCAGTCTCTTTTCCAAGTTGAAGAGCCCTAACTTTTTAAGCCTTTCCTCATAGGGGTACCCTCCCTTCCCCTTTACCATTTTTGTCACTTTTCTTTGTATCTTTTCTAATTCAGCTATTTCCTTTTTAAGATATGGTGACCAGAATTGCACACAATATTTAAGGTGTGGTCGCACCATGGAACGATACAAAGGCATTATAATATCCTTGGTTTTATTTTCCATTCCTTTCCTTATGATTCCTAGCATTCTATTTGCTTTCTTGACAGTCGCTGCACACTGGATTGAGGGTTTCAACATATTATGATGATGCCTAAATCTTTTTCCTGAGTGGTGGTCTCTAAGGTGGTACCTTGTATCAGGTAACCATAGTATGGGTTGTTCTTTCCTAGATGCATAACTTTGCACTTGTTCACATTCAATTTCATCTGCTATTTGAACATCTAGTCTTCCAATTTTTCAAGGTCCTCTTGCAATTTTTCACAATCCTCTTGGGTTTTAACAACTTTGAATAATTTTGTGTCATCTGCAAATTTGATCACATGAAACAGAAACATGATGGCAGAAAAAGACCACATGGCCTATCTAGTCTGCCCTTCCATATCTTCATTTATACCCCTATGTCCACCACCAACCCCGACTACTCCTTAATCTCAAATGCCTAGAGGCAGTACCGCAATGGCTCAGCCTCCACAACCTATTCATGAACCCTAACAAGACAGAAGTCTCTCACAGCACCAGGCACCCCTCCTTCTCACCACCAGATAGAATATCCTTGCAAATCTAACACTGCCAGTAAAATACCTGGGCATAATTCTAGACCAGAACCTGAACTTCAGCGCCCACATTAAACATGTCACCATAGAAGTATACCACTGCATCAAAATTCTGAGAGAATTCAAACCTCTACTGGACTATAAAGATTTCAGAAATGTCTGCCAAGCACTCTTCACCCCCATCTTTGACTATTATCTATCAGGGCCTACCAAAATCCTCAATACAGCCTTTACAACCTATACAGAACATAGCGGCCAGACTCATCACAGGAAGCACTCGTCACAATCACATAACTCCAATATTGAAGCAGGTACACTGGCTCCCCATCAACAGCAGAGTGAAATACAAAGAGGCACTGACAACTTTCAGGACAGTCCTACAGATATCAGCCGATACCTTACAGTCACTACTAGACAAACCCCAATGCCAGAGATCACGCAGAAGCGCTAACAACACCTGCCTCGCAGTACCTACAATTTTCACCCGCACCAGCCCTTCCACCTCCAATAGAGCCTTTTCTCCCCTCAGACCTACATTGGGGACTTTCACCGAAAGTTAGAGACACTTCTTTTCATGGAGTATTTTGGCTCAGACACATAGCCATCCCACATTAACACACTTCATAACCCAACCTGTCCCATCAAACAACGGATATACCCACCCTACTACTTAAACAAGCTTTATTTATTTCTTTACAAAGCACATTTTGTATGAATACACAATAAAAAAAAAAAGGATCCAAGAAATTATAAGAATAGAGAAAAATCCAAGAAGAAGTGCAAAATAGCCACAAAAACATGACACTTTAAAATGCTGTATAATAAGAATCTCAGTCAGGATCCAAAGATACTTCTTCTATATGCTATGTCAAAAATATCTTGAACTGATCAGGATAAAAAAAATATGTGGAACTCAATTCCATAACATACATGTCTAGCCCGTGGGCATGTCCAAACCAAAAATGGGCCCACTTTAAACCTAATTCCACACCCGGAGGTATAGGTGCACCTGCAGTTCCAAAATCGGGGAAATAGATGTTTCTGGCACTAATGGCTGGGGAACAGTATGAAGGAGTGGCCTAGTGGTTGGGGCAAGGTACTTCAGGCCAGAAAGTCAGGGGTTCAAATCCCACTAGAGGACAGCAACCTTGGGCCGGAAGGACTGGGGTTTCTAGTCCCACAGGTGCTCCTTGTGGTCTTGGGCAAGCCACTTAACCCTCCATAGCCCATGTTCCCTGTAAAATAGTTATCTCCAAGTTATAATGCACTGGAGACTTTTGTAAGAGCCGTTTCAGTGGAGTGTAAGGGACGGAAGCCGGATTGTAGAGGGTCCAGGAGGGCCTGAGAGGTGAGGAAGTCAAGGCAGCGGTGGTGGACTGCTCATTCTAGTAGTTTAGATATGAAGGGAGAAGGGTCGGTAGTTAGAGGGACAGGTGGGATTGAGTGAGGGTTTCTTGAGGAGAGGTGTGACCACGGCATGCTTGAAGTCTGCGGGGACAGTTGCAGTGGAGAGTGAAAGGTTGAGAATAAGAGAGATGGAAGGGACAATGGTGGGAGAGATGGGGTTTAGGAGATGGGTGGGGATAGGATCAGTGGAACAGGTGGTGGGCTTTTTAAGAAAGTCTGGTGCACAGGCCCACGGTGGGCCTCCCGCAGCCTGGATTGGGTGGTGGGGACCCCCCCCGTACCTGGTCCTGGCCCTGGGGGTGGTTCCCCTGCCCCACTCTGGCAAATTCTGCTGCTTATACCATCTCTGAGGTGGTATAAGTACCATGTCCCAGCAGGCCTGGCAGCATGTAGAGGGCCGTGACGTGAGTCAGCCCTGTATGTGCTGCCGGGCTGGCCTGCCCTGCTCTGTCCTGATCCCGTCCCCTTCTGCCCCCCCTGGATCTCTCTGTCCTGATGCACAGGACGTATAGGGAGAGTAGGTGGGAGAACAGGGTACAAGCAGCCTGGAGGGACATGTAACCCCACAACCCACGTTTGAGAATGGGGCCATAATCTGAGTACCATATTCTCTTATGGGTGCTATTGCTCCAAACGTTGAAAGCTAAACAGTACCTGTGAATACATCAATCTGTGTTTTAGTTAAAGGACTTGTGGAATCTACTAGTTGCTGTGCAGTGCTTATTGCCTTATCCTCAGGGGATATGTCCCTTTTTCTTCTTAAAAAATTACTTAGGGTTGATAATAGAGTAATATTTTGGTACGGTAAAAATCGCCATGGGGTATCTAACTGGACAACAGAGCAAGTACCTGACCAATCTCTAGGCAATTCTGTATACGCAAGAATACCACACACAAAATAATCTCCTTCTAAAGCCACTAATCCATTTTCCCAAATTGTCAAATTGTAAGGACAAGATATATTCTGTGTACAGTTATTCAAAGCCCACTGAATAATACTCATCTCTTCAATTCCTACAGATAGATTACGTTCCCAGGGATGATGTTGTTAAGTACCTTCATGTTAAATGTAACCCTCCAATTGTGATGTGACCACTTTGATTGTAGGATAAGGTGGTATACAAATCTGTCTAAATAAATAAATAATACTCTAACAAGGGGAAACTCCATTTAGGTATGTCTAGGTTTGATCTAGAGGCATTCAAGGGGACTGGGTATCCAGAAGAGTAGCCTAGTGGTTGGGGCAAGGTACTTCAGGCCGGAAGGTCGGGGGTTCAAATCCCACTAGAGGACAGTAACCTTGGGCCGGAAGGACTGGGGTTTCTAGTCCCACAGGTGCTCCTTGTGGTCTTGGACAAGCCACTTAACCCTCCATAGCCCATGTTCCCTGTAAATAGTTATCTCCAAGTTATATTGCCCTGTTCAATGTAATTTCAGTTTGTTCAATGTAAACCGCACTGATGCAGAATAGCGCGGTATATAAGAGAATGTAAATAAAAAATAAATAAATAAAAATACTGTAACAATTCATGATCATGCACTTGGTTCCCTTGTGTTGGCACTAATTGCACTACTGAAATAAATGATTTTCCCAAACGGTTCATTTTATACCAGGTGGAGGAGTTATGTATCATGACTGTTTTACGAATGTTCCAAGGAGTGTCTCCTACCCTTTTCCCTGTGAAACAAATCGGAGGGGACATTAATGTTATAGGGCTAATCACTCTAGGGTCTGTGATTGTATGAGACCATTGTACAGTGGTTAGATTAAAAGCTATGTCACAAAACCCCTGAAAGGTTCTAGGCCTGTCTTGTAACAGAAACCCATGCTGAGTGACTGTCACAGCTGGAAGGCAAACAGCACAGTCTGAAAGGTTAAAGTGTTTTGTGACTGAGTGTAAATGTTACTCAAAAGTATTTGGGTGTTCCCCATAATGTTCCCAAGATTCTGAATGCAGCACTCCTTCATTAACAATAATATGCCATAAAGTAAATATAAGCTGATAAGGAAACGTTCTTAACCAACCTCTAAAGTATCTAAGACTATTAATTTCTCAAAAATAAAAACAACAAAGCTATCCTTCTTAGCACTACAAAGATTAGCACTATAATCATCGCCCACACCCTATTCCCAATCTCTCCATAAGGTAGAGGTTAAGTGCCAAAATGCTTATATATCAGTAAAGAACTAACTCAAACCAATTCTATCAACCTAATCAATAGTACAAGTGCTGGAAAAAGGTTTCTTACATGAAAGGTTCATTCAAGAAGCAATCAATCATGATAGTCTTCTCTGCAAAACTGCAATACTACTGTTGTCCAAGTCCATATGAGTCTGCATTGCAACAACAGAAGACGCCTTTCTTCCTTGATTCACAGATGCAAGGAATCACCATCCGGATCCTGTGAAGGAGCCTTTTTACGCTGTGAAAGATGTATCCAGCGAGGTTCTCCTTCCACTTTACAGGCTGAGTATCCCACCAGGAGCACACGGATCGGACCCAAGAACTTAGGAGCTAAAAGTGTCTTTGGATGCAGGTTCTTGTCAGGACCCAATCTCCTGGCTTCAGTTCTGGATGCGATGACTCTGGAGGAGTATCCTGGTGAGGATTCACCTGTAATAGAGGGGAAACAGACACAATTGTGAGCAATAAGTCAAGATATCGCTGTGCAAAAGGAGGATCAGGGATTACTGTCAATTCATGTGGAGAAGTAGCTGGACGTAGAGTAATTATTTCATATGGTGTCAGGCCTCCTCGAGCATGCTGGGGGGAATTACGCACTGCCATAAGGGTAAAAGGAAGGGCGTCTGTCCAATCTGTAGCCCAATCCTGTGTCAGGGTGCATAAGTGACCTTTGAGTGTCCTATTCATCTGTTCTACTTCGCCAGAACTTTACGGATGATAAGGAGTGTGAAACTGCCTTTTAATACCAAACCACTGTTCAATTCCCTCCCAGACACTAGCAAAGAAGGCTGGACCCTGATCAGAAGAAAGGACAAAAGGTACACCCCAAACAGGAATAAACTGAGTGAGCAGTAATTTGATGGTGACAGAAGCAGTCATACTGGTAGTGTGATAAGCTTCTACCCATCCAGAGAAAAGACAGGTGATTAATAACAAATACTGCTTCCCCCCCTCTGGCAAAGGGCAGGGCTGTAAAATCAAGCTGCAAAATCAAAAATGGTCCTGATGGTTTGGAAGGGGCTGCAGAAACTCTCATGACTGACCGTGCCCTGCCAGCCTTCAAACAGTCCAGACAAGCTGCATACAGGACTTTCAGTAATATACCATTATCGAGTACCTTCACAGTGTACAGACAGGCCTCCTTTCAATAGTGAGTGACTCTTCTTTGAATATTCCTTGTCTTATCTTGACTTCACTTGGCTCTTCTCTATACACTACCAGATTTGTTTTCCAGGAATCCATGGACTTAGAAATTCTCTGATATTTTTACTCACTTCATACATTTCTAGACTTTTTCAGGCACATTTTAGGAAAGCAAATTAGGTGTCTCCTGGGATATAGAAATGAAACCATCTGAGAATCCATGGGATTGTAGAAGGGAGGGTGTGCACGTCTAATTGCGAGTTAAAATCAGCATAACTGGACCCTGAAATGGATGTCCATTCTAAAAATGGACCTGGACATGACTACACACTGTCATGCAGCAGGAGCTGGTGGAAGCAAAGATGCAAGAAAAGAAACTGTTTTTCACAATATAAAAGATGTGCACGGGATGCAATTCCCACACAGGGCAGCTAGAGGGAGCAGGCGTGCACTCACAGAGGCTGACTGGACACACCTAGCTAATCGACACCACCTGACAAGCAGCCCAGAAAGCTCAAATACAGGACAGCTTTATAAGCAAGAGGCTTGAGACTGGAAAGGGTGTGGAGGTAGAGGTGAACCGGAGAGAAGCACCAGGAGCAAAGCCATGCGAGAGAAATGCACCACGAGCAAGGGCCAAGAAGAAGGAAGCACCAGGAGCATTGAGCTAAGCCCTAGGAGTGAATGGGAAAGCAATGCTGAGCAAAGGAACAGTCACTTTGGGAAGCAGAGCAGTGCTGAAGGAAGAAGCCAGAAGTTAGGCTTGGAAAGAGGCCTGCGCTTACCAGAGGAACCAGTGACCAGACTGAAAGGTAACAAGAACTTTCAGGGAAAAGACTGGCATGAGGATTGTATCCCAGGAGAACGACTGGAAGGAGAAAGTTCCTGTTCTACATGCTGTTGGAAGCCAAGGTATGCTGACTCTGTTTTTAAGAGAAAAAGCTCATCTCATAAGTGCCCTTTTAAAAGCAATGCTCGTTTTACAAGAAAGGAAAGTAAACCTACTTTGTATAACCTAGATGGTAAAAGCACAAAGGTAGGCCACACTCACTGGCGAACCTTAGAAGAACTCTACAAACAACCAGAGAATAAGAATAGCGACTGGCCAGTTCCAATAGCCGGAGAAACCTCAGATACAGAAAGGGATAACTCTGACTCAGAGCCGATGCAAGTGGAATTTTGTGGAACCTAGTCTTTTGTCTCAAGAGGAGATGGACTGTTCTCTATGTGTTACAAGCAGTATAGAATCACTGCTAGACTTGTAAATAATATATGCTGTCTCCAGAGTGTTACTTGTATGCTAAAAGGAAGAAGAGTATTGAAACGGTTGAGTTACTCTAGGAAGCCTTAATTAATCCTTGTTACAACTGTGAAGCATAACAGTTTTTCTTTACCATGAGTTTGTTTCATTCCTGAAGTAAAGGACATTTTCCTCTATGTTGTGACCCATCTGAATCTTTTGCATAAAGGGAAATAAAAGCCTATGTTATCCCTCTACTCTGCATTCACAATTTACTTCTTAATAGGAGCTGAACTACTAAGACCAGGCTGCACCTGGCTCTTAAAGGAACCTCCTCTCATATAAAAATATCTTTGTGTCCAACCTACCCCTATGACCACTGGCCACCAGGGGTGGTACACGACAGCACATGCATGAAGAGGAGCCAGTTCAGAAACATGCACATTCAAAAAATTTGATATGGGAAATCCAGCAATTTACATGTGTAAATACCGGCATTTCACAATGTGCATATGTAAATGCCATCATTCACACATGTAGCCATGTCATTTCGCACACGCAAATAAATGTGCAACCACTTTTAATCAGTGACAGAGGACTTGATATTTACATCATTTTAATTTGGATAGGAAAATAAACATCGGAGAATTAAAAGGAATATTCCCCCTAATCCCAACTGTAGAGGGATGACCAAAACAAGCACTTTTAAATGCCTATTCATTTCAGGGACCAGATGTAAATTTGGATGAGCCAACTGTGACTATAAATATGCATCCCCTATATAAAATGGGGGGATATATGTATATTTTTTGTCCCATTAAGATCACGCCACAAACATACTCCCATGCAACTCGGATATGATTGGGGCAGATGTGCAAAATCAGATCCTTCTAAAATGGCTGGCTTAACTTGGATGTAGTTTTCACGTTTATGTGCCAATTACATCCATGTGTAAAACACAAATAGTGTGTCTATAATCACCCTCTTTAAATCCAGCTATAGAAAGTGAATCACGTGCCTTTTTATAGTTAGTTCAAGCCATGAAAAGACTTGTTTCCTTCTTTTTGAATTTTTTTCAAAACCATCTTGCCAATCAGCAGTTGGTCTTTTGTCCCTCTTGAATTTTTCCATGTTCCCTTTGGTTCTTTTGGGAAAAGAAAGTTTTCCTTCAAATAGGTTAATATTAAGCTAGCTGTAATTCCAGTGAAGAGTTTGGTGGGAAGGCAAATTGTCAGGGCCTTTTTTCTTCCTTTTTCTGTATCAAAAACATTTATCCTGTTGTCATCTATTCTTCAATATTTATTTTTATTTATTTAAACAGATTTCTATACCGCCTTTTCCTACAATCAAGGCGGTCCACACAGCAAACAATCAACAAAATACTGTGTCTAGTGTGCGCATGGATTGATCAGTGAGTGCGTGTGTGTGTAGATGGTTGTTGATTCTTGGTGCGCTATTTACAACGTGCGTTATTTACAATACTATGTACATCATGACATTACTTCAATACTATGATCGTGTCGCGAGGGGGGGGGTGGTTGATCTGGGGTATTGTCTGTTGCACAGTTTAAGTGATGTCACCATAGTGCTCTATGAAGAGGGTCATTTTTAGCAGTTTCCTAAAGTCCTTGATGTCTGTTGTCCATAGTTCATCAGGGAGGACGTTCCAAATTGTTGGTGCCGCCTTTGATAAGGCTCGTTTTTCGGTGTCCTTGCGTACCTTGGTGAAGTCTCTTGGTGTGTTGACACGGTTGGATGTGCCTCTCCTCCTCGGTCTTGTGCTGCTGGGTTGTATGAGTGGGTGTAGGCTGAAAGCTGATGACTGTTGTTTGATCTTGAAAATGTTTATGACTGTCATGTATCTGATGCGGGAGCTGATTGGTAACCAGTGGAGCTCTTTTACAGTGGGTGTGATGTGTTCTTGTCTTGTGGTTCCAATTATTATGCGTGCTGCTGTGTTTTGCGCCATTTGGAGTGGCCTGATTGTCTGTTTTGTTAGGCCAAGATAGATTGGGTTGCATAAGTCTAGGATTGGGGTTATTAGTGCCTGACAGACTGTTCGGAAGTGTTCCTGAGAGAAGAGGGGCTTGAGGCATTGGACTAGCCTCACCCTGTGGTATGCATTTTTGGTGGTTCTGCTGATGTGGGACTGAAGGTTCAGTTCTTTGTCCAGGGTCACTCCGAGGTATTTCACTTCTGGTTGTATGGGTATGGTTGTGTTGTCTATCTTGATGTTGCGAGGAGGGATGAAGTCGGGGTTTCGTGTGATGACTAGTGCCTCGGTCTTGTGTCGTTTATGGTCAGGTTGTTGTCTTGAAACCAGTTGTTCATGTGCATGAGACATTCGGTTATCTTGGTGTAGACTGGGTTGTCGAGGGTGATTGGTGTGTATATCATTATGTTGTCCGCATAGATTGTGTATTTTATCCTGTGTTCTTTTATAATGCTACATATTGGCTGGATGTAGAGGTTAAATAATAGTGCTGATAGGGCGGATCCTTGAGGTACGCCTTGCATGACCTTTATGGGTCTTGATGTGTTGGAACCGATCTTGACCTGTATCTGTCTGTCTGTTAAATAGGAGTGGAACCACCTCAGAGTGCCTCCGTGTAATCTGTCACGTGTCCCTATCCCCAGCCACGTGCTTAGGGGATCAGGGTTGCCATTTTTGTCCTCTTTAAAGGGTTTGAAAACTATTTCCTTTGGGAGCAGTGCCCTCTGGGAGTTACAGTTTTCCTCTTAAAAAGGATAGTCATGGAGACATCGAGTGAAGGCAAACGTGACACAGTTTATTTCCCCAAAATATGCACAAATAAGGTTCAAACGCAAAGTATCTGGATATTTCCTCCAGGACAAAAAGTACAGAAAATATTTACATCCTTAAGCTGAGTAACTTCTCAAAGGCATTAAACAGATGCAGACGTTTCGTCAATCAAAACAGGCCAAACAAAAGTACAGCTTCTTAGGTTCATCAAAGCAAAGAATGTCTTTCTGCTTCCTTAGTGAGATAGTATACAGTGCTGTGCAAGCTTGTCTTACTTAACCTGGTTCCTACCTTAGCAAGGTTAAGTTTTCTTGGTAGTGCTTTTTCCCAAAAGCATTTACTCAGGCTGCTACTCCTTAACCAAGGATTCAGTAGCCTCTGCATGACACAAAGAACAGTCCATTGGCAGTTCAGTAATCAAGGGGTCTGGTTCATTATACTCCACTTGCATTTCCTCCTGCTCTGGAATTATAATATCCTGTACTGAGCCCTCATGACCTGCCTCTGATGGAATTCTTGCTGAGGATTCCTGTAACTCCCTCCAGGACTTCTCTACCCGGTAAGGAATATGGAGAACTGTATTACTGGATATCTTTCTTTGGTTCTCTTGCCCCAGTTCCTCTCTGAGATTTAACCATGGCTCTCTGGTGGAGGCTGGGTTCTTCTGCTTCCTGGTTTGAAACCTAGGCACCCACCTCTGAGTGTTGTGAACCTCTTGGTCAGGAACAGAAGTTTGGAACCTGCCCTGCTTTCTCCGTCTGAGCAGCTCTTGCCTGGTTTCCCTTGTGCCAGACTCTTTCCAGGTCCTTCTTCTTTCCTCTGCTTGGAACTTTCTTTCTGGGAACTTCCAGCTCAATTTCCAGTCCTGCTCTGAGTCCGTCTCTGACTCTGTCTTCCTGGATGCTCTCCTTGAGTGTTTGCTTGCTCTGCTCTTCCCTTCTGAGCAACCTTTTCCTCCTGAGCAGCTCTTCTCCCCTCTGCTTTTCCCTAAGCAGGGTTTATAAAGGTGCTTCCTGGGCAGCGTTTCTCTCTGCCTTAACAGGTGTTCATAATCATGCTCCAAGCCTGCTACTCTGTCAGCAGAGCTTGAGTGTGGCAGCCTAGCCTCAGAAACTCTAAGCTTGCTCTGAAGCCTGTGCACTGCTGGAATGTTTTTAAAGGTACAATCACTGATTTTCTCTAACTCTGCAGGCTCACCAGTGCCTTCCTCATCACAAATCCTATGTTCTGTAGTCTTGTTAATTTATTTATTTTATTTATTTGAAAACTTTTATATACGGCCACTTCCCAAGATCAGTGGCGGTTTACAGAGAACAGTGGTGAAAAATACATGGAACATTATGCAACATTGCAACTATATACAAAAAACAGTATAAACAATAATAATTATTTACAGCTCATAACAGGAACCTTTGGCAAATTTAGGCAATGTAATTATTTACAAATTACAATAACAAGTTCTTAAATATTTACAAACTGCAAAATTTACAACTCATGTCATCAATTAGTTTTGGATAGTGTTAAAATGTGCGTGGGTAGTTTGGTAGATTTTGTGAATGAGCTATGGGGGGTGGGAAGCCAGATCTGAAAATTGGTAGTAATGTTGGGTGAATAAGTATGTTTTTAGTTCCTTTCTGAATGTTTGGAGATCTTTTATCTCCCTTAATTGGTCAGGGAGGTTATTCCATTGAGTAGGTGCTACGTATGAGAAGGCGCTATTGCTTGTTATTTGCTTTGTCTTTCTTATTGTATCTGGTACTTGCACGGTATTGAGATTTCTCCTTAATAGAGTTCCATGGTCCACTGTGTCAAATGCTGATGAAATGTCGATGAAGATCATGAGTATTCTGTTCTTGCTGTTGTCTATGAGGTATAGTATGTCGTTAAATAGGTATAACAGGAGTGTTTCGACTCCATGGTTGGGGCGGAAGCCGTGTTGGTTGAGGTCCAGTTGTGCGTGACTGTCGATGTGGTCTTGTAGCTGATGTTGTACCGCTTTCTCAATAATCTTCGCCAGTAGAGGGATGCTTGATAGGTCTGTAGGTTGCTGGGTTGTTCTTATCGAGTGGTGATTTCTTTGGGATTGGTCTTATTGTGACGAGTTTTAGCTGGTCTGGCATGATTCCTTGGGTTAATGAACTGTTCACCATGTTGTGTATGGTGTGGATGAAGTTTGACTTTGTTGCCTTAATCCATGTCACTGAGCATGGGTCTGTTGGGGCCGTGCTAGTATTGAGTGCGGTGATGATGTGTGAGAGCTGCTCTATGGATGGGGTGCTGAATTTGTCCCAAGTTTTTCTTGAGGGGGTGGTTGGTTTGGTGCTTGGTTGGTAGTTGTTGTTTGTGGACGTCTTTAAACTGTGTTGGTGCTTGGTTTGGTAGTTGTTGTTTGTGGATGTCTTTAAACTATGTTGCTAATCTGAGACGAAGGCTTGTCAGATGTTTTATCTAGAATCTGCTGACTTCATCTTTTCCAGGGGCATTCCAGTTTCTGAAATTTCTTGCTTGCTTTTGAACCATTTCAGTTGTTATCTCAACATCGGTCTTCAGGTTTCCTTCACATTCTTTGGCAACTTTCTTGATCCATGATGCCAGTTTATTTTGCTCTTCATGGTTTTTCCCCATAACGTTTTCCAAAATGTAAGTGTGTTTTCTTTACCAGAGCTTACGGTGGCTTCATTGTTTTGCTGGCCCATTTCAAGGCTTCTGTTGAACTGGTGTTGATTTGCTCTAAACTGGTTGTTTTGTTTGTACTGATTAACTCTGTTTTTACAGCGCTACTGTCACAGATTTTCACTTTAGTTCTGATGTTTCCCAGATGGATTTAAGCCCAGTGTTGCACTATTTATTAGATTAAGTTTTACTTTTTTATTTGTAAGTAGTCCTTCTTTCAGATACTTCAAATTACTCACATCTGTTTGAAGCTCTTTGATTTGCTTTCCTAGGCGAATTTCCCAGTTTGGCTTTCTTTTTCCAAATAGTTTTGGTTTCTTTATTTCATACTCTAGCTCCCTTTTGGCAGAACATATTAGTTGGATTCTTTTCATTGCTGCATTGATATTATGCAGAGCTACAACCAACATTTTTTCTTTACTTGCACTTTAGTGTTGGTAATCGTGTTTTTGTGGTCTTTGAATTTTTTCAGTGAAATCTTTTTCTTGAGGGGTTCATTGGTCACTTTTTATTTCATGGTTTGCTGGATTTTCATATTCATATTCTTCACCTTGTCCACTTGCCCTATATCAGGGCTGATTATCCTTTCTTTTGGCTGAGATGACGAGGTTTTCATTGGTTTCGCATTCTACGGCTTCTAGTTCTGATCGGTGCTTTTCTTCGACTCCTCATTCTTCTTCTTATTATTGCAAGAAATCGAACATGGAAAACAATAGATTGTATG
This sequence comes from Ichthyophis bannanicus, assembly GCA_033557465.1. NCBI lineage: Eukaryota > Metazoa > Chordata > Amphibia > Gymnophiona > Ichthyophiidae > Ichthyophis > Ichthyophis bannanicus. Next base: position 128,920,446 of record CM066049.1, read on the forward strand.
ACTGATTTGCTCCAGCAACCATCAATTCTTTCAAGTTTGTTCCCAAGATGAAATCAGAATACCATAGATTGATCTGAATAAACTCCTAGGGCCTGATATTCAAAGGCATTTAACATGGTTTGCAGATGCGCAAACCATGTAAATGCCGCACAGCAGGACATTGAGCAACACTAGCATAGTTAATACCGCTGAATGTCCATGGGTACATCTACTGCATGCCACAATGCTAACTGGTTAGCACTGGGGCATGTTCAGGGTGTTCCAGGGTGACAGCCATCATTAACCAGGCAGTGGTGATATTGAGCTACTGCCCAGTTAGCTACATGCACGAAAGGCAGGTGTGGTAACCACTGGCCTAACTTTCGTCGTAGAAGCTAACCGGCCAGTCACTGAATACCGTTGCTCTTTGGTTAGCCATGCAGCAATCTGGGCAACTGGGATATTCAGTGCCAGAGACCAGATATGGCAGCATCATAGAATATGTGGGTTTGAAGTTCAGCGCCAATGGCTAGCCGCTGTGAGAGCACCAGCTGCCAGCACTGATTATTGGGCCCCTAGCATTTTGCATTCGATTTTTACTCTCATTCTGTTTCTATGAGACAATTTATTTCTGCGGGTCCCTCCAGGTCAGCAGCTGCACTTTGTTATGTGTTACAAGCAGGAGAGAGATGCCAGACTGGAAGGATGGATAACTATCTTGTAATATATCTGTGACTTGTGAATTGATTTGCATGTGCAATGAGGCTGTGTTCTTGAGTGTCCCTTTAATGGGGACACAGTCAGTTGATAAGACTCAATGCCTCATTTAACATTTAGGTTGAGTTTCCATCTATCAGTGAACATGGGAGCTATGGGGAAAAGCGTTTGCTTCCTGGCGATCTCTTCCAGGCTTCTTGCTTCCATGAAACACGCTGGAGAGACACTACAATAGACACAGTCCATCCAATGAAACTCCAGGTTATGGATCTTATAGCAAAGGAGTCTCTCATTACAAGGGCTTCAGACTGTAGTTCTTCAGGCTCAGTATTGGTGGACTGGTAACCTTAGTCACTATTTCCTGAAGAACCATTTGGGTTAAAACATATGTCTTAGGACCTGCTATCCTGAGCTAAAGCTGTTTCTCACAGCATTAAGCATCATCGCAAAGTGAAAAAAAAAACCCCTGCATAAAAATAATTTTGAAACATGCGGCCAGATGTCCAGGCTGACACAGTGCTTAAGGCATGTGACTGATAAAAAGCCAGGGCTCTCGGTAAATGGGGATTTTAAAACATGCCCGAGGCAAGCGCAGGATATTAAAAACATCCTGGGCTCTTTTGTATGGAGATTTGCATACGTTGAGATTTTAAAGAGACGGTCCATCTGTCAGCGAGTACAGTCCCTGCACAGCAGAGCACTGTGTGAGACTGAAGTGCCCTCACTTCTCCTGCAAGCTCCAGCAAGGGAGACAGTCAGTCTTTCATTTATTGTGTGAAGTGATATGGGATGGCTAAAGGCACCAGAATTTCATCAGGAGCTGGAAATTAGTGATTCCAAAAGTGATGACCTGATACCAATGCCGATGGCATAATTTTGGCATCACAGGGCTTGATTCAGGGGAAGATGACACCCATGATACAGTGCTACAATGATTGTTGTCAGAAAACAATGGAAACATTTCTGTCTAACTGTTGCATTTCCTTACCAATTTCATGCACAATTCCAAGGTCAAATTATATGTTTCTGCAATAATCGATAGACCAGATAAAAATAGTTAACCTACCTAAATCAGTCTTTTCTGGAAAAGTGGAATTTTAGCTATCTGAAAGTAAGCGTATAGTTTTGTAACACGAGTATGCCAGAATCAGTAGGGCTACATAGAGACTTTCATAATATGTACATCTTACATATTACATAACTTGTAAGGCTATGCGGCTGCATTAATAACCTGACATCTTGATACAGCCTATGAAGGTATCTTATGTATATAAAGTGATTGGTTTGGTTTAAACATGGGTTTTAAGGTGTATATAACATGCAAGTTTATATATATCAATTTATTTTGGCAACCATATATTTTATTTCCTTCCTGGTGTCTCGTCTTCTATCCTTAAGTATTTTGGGATTCGTAGTTCAATGTTATTGAAAAGGTAAAATTCCAAAACCTGTAATGCACTTGGATGGGAGCTGACTTGAATCGGACTCCAAGGTGATCTTTACCCCATCCCCCTGAGAAATACTGAGGTGTAAGCTTAGACATACAATGGAGCATTGTAACCCCAGGGGGCAGTGGCCGTCCAGTGACATCTAGAGGCAGCCCACAGGGTGCAGAACCTTGGTCTCTTTTGATGTATAATGCCCTGCCTGTAAAGACTCATATATTTTATTTTTATTTATTTATTTAACATCTCTTCTATACCGCGCTATTAAAATCAGCGCGGTGTACATCGAACAAAATATACTGCAATGTGTACAGGTAACATCGAGTTTACAGAGAAGAAGGGAATATAAAACATGGAATAACAGGGATAACTATGTACAATCAACATTATACTATATATATGCTTTAATTATGTACCTTATTTAAACTCGAGTGAATATTGAACATGTATTCATGGGTAGCATGAGTCTATAGTAGTAAGGTGGATTTTCGTGGGGACTAACCGTTTTCTGGTTGGATTAAAGTGCTAGGGTGTTTGGTGTGAGTGGGAGGCCTGTTGGCTGTGTGAGTGTCCATGGACACTTCTGGGTAGTATTTTGTGAATAAGTGATGCTTTACGGCTTTGCGGAATTGTAATAGACTTTTGATGCCGCGGATTTCATGGGGAAGTTTATTCCAATTCCTGGGTGCGAACAGTGAAAAAGCTCTGTTTGATGTAGCTTTAGTACATGATGTCATCATCTTGGGAACTATTAAGGTGTTCATAGTTGTAGTCCTTCTGTTTCTATTTTCAGGGGTGTTATGGATTAGTTTTCTGATTGGTTTTGGTGGGTAGATATTCATGGCTTTGAAGGTCAAAACTAGTGACTTGTATGAGAGTCTGGCTTGTAGTGGTAGCCAGTGTAGGTCTTTCATGATAGGCGTTATATGAGCAGACCTTGGTGACCCAGAGAGGACTCTAGCAGCTGTATTCATAGCCAGACGTAGTGGATTTAAGGTTGATTGAGGGAGCCCGTGGAGGATGATGTTTGCAAAATCTAGATGTGGAAGGACTAGTGCCTGGAAGGTTGACCGGTAATCAGTATAGTCCAGTAGTGGACGGAGGTGGCGTAGTGTTCTGATCTTATGGTATATATTCTTTGTCACATTCTTCACGTGCATTGTGATGTCCAGGTGTTGATCTAATGTTATGCCGAGGTATCGGATCGTGGGTTTGGACGTCAGTTCTATGTTGTTGACCAGCAGTGACGGCGGAGGTACAAACTTAAGATTCCTTGTAACAAATAGGACATCAGTTTTGCTATGATTTATTCTTAGGTTTTGAGTCAGCAACCATTCAGCTACTGCTCCGAAACAGTTGGTTATTGGAGTAAACACTGGTTGGTCAGTTTTGAACGGCATGTATATGAGGATGTCATCAGCGTATGCCAAGCATTGCACGTTGAAGGATCTGATCAATTCACAAATCGGCTGCATATAAATATTGAACATTAACGCCGATAGTGAAGATCCTTGTGGTACGCCTTGAGACTGTAGGAACGGCTCTGAGGATTTCTGGCCTGTTTTAACTTGTTGCCACCTGTTGGAAAGGTAGGATCTACACCATTCCAGTGCTGTGCTTCGAATCCCCTTCTCTCTCAGACGTTGAATTAGTATATCGTGGTTTACAGAATCGAAGGCAGCAGAAATGTCTAAAAAGATGAGAACAAATCCTTGTTTGATGTTGTTTATTCCTGTGATCAGATCGTTGAATAGGGTTGTAAGGATTGTGTCAACTCCATGTGCTTCTCTGAATCCATGTTGTGATTTGTCTAGAGGTGCTTCTGTGTCAATGTGATGCTGGAGTTGTTGTTGGGCAGCTTTCTCAATGATTTTTGCAAGCTGGGGGATGCTTGAGATTGGCCTAAATGATTCAACTTTGGATGGATCAAGCTTACTGTTTTTTAGTAGGGGCTTGATAGAGGTGTGTTTAAGACTCTGGGGGAATGAGCCTGTTAGGAAGGATTGGTTCAGAATTTTGCATAGGATTTGGCTTAGATCATGTCGCAGATCTTTGATCCAGTTAGCTGGGCATGGGTCGTTAGGTGCCGTGCTAGGATTGATGGAGGCGATAATTCTCTCAATTTCACTAGATGATATAGTATTGAAGTTGCAAAATGGAGTTATATGAGATTCCTTAGGTGATATAATGGGGTTGATGGTATTTATGCATGTGCTGGACTTAATCATTTTTGATTGCAGGTAGTTTGCATAGTCCTGTGGCAGAGGCGTTGCAGGTTGGTCTGAAACTGGCTCTCTTGTTATGGATCTTACTAAGTTGAATAGAGCATGAGGTTTATTGATGGAGCGCTTCAGTAGGTTTGTGTGGTATAGCTTCCTACTCAATGTTACCTTTTCACGGTGGGTAGCTAGGTGTGAGTTATATGTTTCAAGGGCTTCTGGTGAGTGGGTTTGGCGCCACTGTCTTTCAAGTTTGCGTAGATGAATGAGGGATGTACGAAGGTCAGCAGAGAACCATGGTGCGTGTTCTCGTTTTCTTATTTTCTTATCCATGTGCACTGGACATGAGGCGGCTCTGAGGTTCTCGTCCCATTTGGATACCAGGTCATCTAAGTTGAGGGTAGTGTTGGTCAAGAGTGGATGGAGGTTATCTAGGACTTTGTCACGGTTGAGAGGTTGAAAACGGACTGCATGGGTTCCGGGTGAGTTAGATGGTATTTGACTCACATGTGTGGTATAGGTGGGTATATTGAATTGAATAAGATTGTGATCAGACCAAGGTACTGGTATAACCGATAGTTGAAGGGCTTGGTGTGTGTTAAGGTGTTGGAATGAGGTGCAAAGATGAGGTCTAGTTTGCCTCCTTTAGTGTGGGTGGGAGAGTCGACATATTGTTTGTAACCTAGATCCTCTAGTGCGTCTAGAAATGCTTCTGAATGGCTGTCATGAAGAGATGGGAGGTTGAAATCACCAACTACCCAATTTGGAGAGCGTGATGTGGATGTTGCGCATGCAAGCTCAATTATTGTTGGAAGGTCATCCGGTAATGGGGATGGTGCTCGATAAAGCAGGTTGATTGAGCAGAGATCATTGGATATAGTTGATTGAGCAGAGATCATTGGATATAATCAAAACAAGAACACAGGCTCCTCTCCTCAAGTGATCAAACAAATCCCCAACAACAAAAATAAATATAAATATTTTTGCCGGACAAAGAACCCCAGGCAAGAACTTCTTAACTGGAGGTTCGCGTCCTTTTATTCAAAATGCAGTAAAACCTTTAAACTGCCAAAAATCTTTACATGAAGAAAGTACTTAACTGAAACCACAGCGCTTCAACACAGTTCATTGGTGAAGGTGGAAAACGACACTGTCCTGTGTTTCGGGTTAACAAACTTCAAAAACCCTGCTTCAGGTTAATATCCACCAATGTGCACATGAAAAGCTAGGGAAAAAGTGAGATATTTAAAGCCATGGCGTCTGACATCATTTCCGGATTTGGAGTTACTGCTTAGCCGGCCAGGAGGTGGGAGCAACAATCATACTGACACCAAACTGCCGACTGAAGAATGGTCAAAAAAGGTCAAAGAGAAAAGAAGAGACCCACCGCTCCTCCTTTATCAGCCGATCGTATGACCAGATCAGCATCAGAAGCTAAAGCCTTCAGAGCGGATTTCTGTGCTAAAGACAAATTCCAATAGGATTTAAAGGGAACCTTTTCCATGTCATCAAGATCCTTAAGCACCAGCCGCTGAAACATGGCAATTACAGGATCCACCGGTCCTGGATGTATCCACGTAGATGGCCCAGAAACCAAAGAACCATCATCAAGGGATTGATTTAAGGAGAAAAACAATTGAATACGCAGTTTCCGAAAAAAATGGAACAATGCAACCCGCATCGAGAAGGAATCATAAGGCACACTGGGCGCAAAAGATAAGTCCATAGAAAGAACTTGCATCTGGTCCCCCGTTAGAGGGTTTCCGGTGAGATTGCAGACTGACGTTTGGAACGTTGTCTGGTTGTCGGACCCCTCCACTGGCCTTGGTGATATCGCAGGCAGGTCGAGCCCCGATACCGGCCATTGTAAAAATCCCGGTGAACCATAGGATCCTTAGAGGAAGGCCCGTCGGAACCCAAAGGTTTCTCACCTCCCTGAAAATGAACCGTCTTCCAAGGCCAGTGGAATTAATGAATGTAGTGGAACGGGTAAATGTAGATCAATTGTTTATGCCATCAAAATATAGAAAGACTAGGGGACATGTAATGAAGCTATAGGGTAACCTATTTAAGACTAATAAGAGAAAATATTTTTTCACTCAAAATGTAATCAAACTCTGGAATTTGTTCCTGGAGGATATAGTAAAAGCTATTAGTGTAGCCGGGTTTAAAAAAGGTTTGGGCAAGTTCCTGGAGGAAAGATCCATAAACAATTATTAAAGGGGACCCGGGATATCCACTGCTTGCCCCAATACAAGCATTGTGGAACCTGTGTCTTTTAGGGAAACTGCTAGGTACTTGTGACCTAAATTGGCCACTGTTAGAAACAGGATACTGGGCTTGATGGTCCTTGGTCTGACCCAGTATGGCATTTCTTATGTTCTTATGTTCTTAGTATAACTGATGTGTATTTAGTTTGATAACTTATATACAGAGTAACTTACCTACAGAAAGACGTATACACAGAAGGCTTATACAGAGAGTGATGGGGCTCTAGGTGCATTATCTGACCTGAGATTGTGATTATTAGAATATGTAGTTATGTGGGTTTAGATATTGCTTAGGAGAGTTAGTTAAGGATCTAGATTGGATAGATTTTTTTAGGTATATTAGAGTTACCAAAATGTTCAATAAATAAATGGGTTTTAAGGTCTCTCCAAAATGTAGACAAGTTTACCTCGATATCAAAAATACAACTAGATCAAATTCTCTCCATGATGAACACCACTTTACCACTAGACCCATGTCCAACCGCATAGATTCAAACAGCCAGGAAAGAGCTAACCTTACCACTGCTCAAAATAATAAATTCTTCCCTCACCCAAGGGTTGATGCCAACTAACCTAAAGGCCTCCTCAATCATGCCCACCCTGAAGAAAGCTACAGTTGACCCTACCCTACCCACCTCTTATAGACCCATTTCTAGTATCCCTCTCCTAGCGAAAATAATAGAGAAAAGCTGTTCAGTTACAGTTCTAGGAATTTGTAGAGTCAAATGCACCTCTCGATGACCAACAACATGGGTTCCGACAACATAATGGTACGGAAATGCTTCTGACTTTCCTCCTTGATAGCTTGCTTAAAGGAATTGAAAGATCCAAACAGGCATTCATCCTTATGTTCATAGACATTTCAGCAGCCTTTGACTCCGTAAACCACAGAAGACTCCTTGCTCGCCTTGTAGAAATCGGAGTAAATGGGACACCCTTAAAATGGATTCACTCATACTTATCCGACCACACGCAACAGATTAAACTGCAAAGAAGATCTTAAAGCCATTTCAATCACACCAAGGACTGCCTCAAGGATCAGTTTTATTGTACACCGCCCTGACGCATATCAAGCGATCAAATAAAGAATAAAGCTCTATCAGCCCTCTTATTAACCTTTACATCCAGCCCATCTGCCATATCTTCTGGGAACAAAGGCTAATGTATCATATCTATGCCGATGACATTATGGGGCTTGTTTACAAAGCCGCGGTAGCGGTTCGCGGTCATTATCGGAGCCGCGGCCCCATTGTGGGGCCGCGGCTCCAATAACGACCGCGAACCGCTACCGCGGCTTTGTAAACAAGCCCCTATGTTATACACCCTATTTGCAACAAGGAATCCAGATTTCTCCACCATACTCTCTTGTCTCAATGAAGTGACACACTGGTTACACAAACACTCACTGACGTTAAATTTGAGCAAAAATGAAGCACTGGTGGTTAACAGAGACCCCACCTACGTTCCACCAGAGAAACTCACATTGAACAACTATGATATCCTCATTAAGACTGAAGTCAAATACTTTGGTGTGACACTAGATCAGAAACTGAATTTCCAAACACATTAAGAAAGCAACTGCAGCGACATATCAAGAATAAAGACTCTACACAACCTCTGCCCGTTATTGGTCCACAATCTATTCCGCACTGTCTGCCAAGCAATCATCACCCCTATCTGTGATTACTGTATACTCCAAGGACTACCAAATGTACACTCCTCCTATTCCAAATAGGCCAAATCTCCGCAGCACACATGATATCACGGACACCTAGACAAGAACAAATCACCCCAGTAATAAAGGAGCCACATCGGCTGTCCATTCAAGCATGAATGCAATACAAATCAATCATGAACATCTTCAAGAGTATTTACAACTTAACTGCTGGCTGCTTACGGTCCTTCATACACATGCTCCCAGACAACAGACCAAGAAGGGACCAAACCATGAACCTTCTTAAAGTCCTCAAGCATAAAACATACAGCACGTAGGAAACATGCCAACACATCTTTTCCATTTACGGACCTACCTTATGGAATACCCTTCCGAATAAACTGAGAGCAACAATTGACCTGAAGGACTTCAGAAAGAAGCTTAAAATGCACATTTTGCAAGAACGTTACAGGACAAACTGTTAACCTTTCCTCACAGCCAAAAGACCTAAATACGCTCAGAACTGGACCCTATGTCATTCAAACTGTAAACAGTTAACTGTCTGAGGATTAACCTTTCCCCTGTTCCTGTTCCTCCTATTCCCAAGAGAGTAATATGATTCATTATTAACATGTAATTATTATATCCACGTTCTATGTAACTTATGTTCAGTTGTGTTCGATGTAAACCGCCTTGATACCAGTAAAAGGTGGTATATAAGAAATGTTAACTAACTAACTAACAAAATAAATAATCAGTCCCATGACTGATGTAAATCACTTTGATGGATTTCTGAAAGGCAATCAAGCAAATCTCTTTGCTAAATTAAATTTATATTTGTTGTCCTCTTTCTATAAAGACAGACACCATACCCCAACATCTCAGACCTGGGACTCAACCCCCAGAAATATATGTAAGTCTTGTCACCTATGTTTAATGTAGACCCCTTGTCATATCCCAAACCACTGATTGAAGGATAAGGCGGTATACAAAACTGGCTAAATAAATAAAATAAAATAAATAAATAAAGTGTCTGATTCTAGTATTTCCTTCTTTTTCTCTTTGTTACCTGGAAGGTGTCTCACTTGTGTACGCAGGTTATAGCACCTGAGGTAGATGGTACAGTCTTGTAAGGCTTGCAATGCCCAACCACTCATCTGTTCTCCAGACTACCCAATTCCACTTAAATCCTTTTGTTCCTATGCAGCAAAAGTTTTCATTTTAAGGCTGAGGGAAACATTGTACTGTTCTGTAGAGGTATTAACCGTGAATGAAGTTTCACGATCCCAATTTCTGAATGCATACCCTACACAAGCAAGCATGTCACTTTCATACATATGAATTTCTAACGTTTGAACTCATTAGACCACTGACTGTATTAAAGCTAAACCTTGTCCGCTTTCAAGAGGCCTGAAGCTGATCTACTGTTCAGTCCAAATTGTCTAAGCTGTGAGGTACTGTTAGCCTGGATCTCTTTTTAGTGAAAAGAAATGTAGTATCATTAGATTTAATATGTGTAATGTGGGGAGAAACAGGCTGGGGGCTTCCGATTAATGTCAATAATCATGGGGAGAGCAGATGCTTCCCTCCAGCTGGAACATAGATTTAATATGTTAAGTTCATATAGCTCAGTCTATGAAATACAATCATCAAATGTTTACCAGTTTCAATTTACTGAGTGATTTTGGATTAACTGGGGCTGGACAGTAAGGCAGTGATCTATATTAAATCTCAGCAAAATGAAAATTGCATAGATTTACTTAGGGTCATTATACAAGAAAATTTAATCACAGCCTCATCGAAAATGCCCCATCGTCATCAGTCTGATAATTGAAATGCCATGTGAGGGATTATAAATAACACGGCTTATGAAGACTCTTCTGATTATCTGCCCTGGGAGAAAGGGGTGAACCCAGCAGCAAAGAGAGAAAGTATGACTTTAATAATATTCCTTTCTCTGAACAGAGGAACAGCTAAAAACTTGGTTTTCCCTTTGTTTTATTCCGCCTGGCATTTCTCCTGTAACAATGACCTTTGAAAAAATATTGGACCCTCTTGTAGCCACTGATTACATTAGCAGACAAAGAGGTGTGTGACAAGCAGACCCAATAACTATTTGGTATCTAAATACACCAGGCAGACTGAACACAAAGGCTGTAAGTCTTTTTTTCCGGTGTGACCCCATTTTGTGTATGTGTGTGTGCCTTTGAGTCAATGCTGATCCCATTTTAGCAAAGGAAAAGTCATGTGACCCTGGATACTAATCAAATAAAATTATTACTCACATAAATATAAACATATAAATATGCAAATCTCTGCTTTTTAAAGTAATTATTCCATGTATTCAACATACCTGACACATATGGGCTTCTTGAATATTTGCAATGTGTGGGCAGAGCTGGTGTTAGACATGCAGGGGACCCAGGAAGAAACTGAGGAGGGGGCCGAAAGCCCATCTGCAGGCTACGCCTCCTGCTGCCTGAGGCAGACTTGGGGCCTCCTTTGGCATGAGTGTGGGGGCTGAGCATCTGGGGGGCAGTGTGTGTGTGTGTGTGTGTGTGTGTGTGCATGTACAGATGTGAGGGATAAGTGACCAAGGACAGTGTGTGTATGTCTGCAGCTTCCTAGTGGGCTTTGAGGTCCCCTCCCAAAGTTTTACCCTGAGCTGGTCCCCAGCCATATCTATCATCAGTCCTGGCAGATCCACATCCCAAAAGCTCATATATTCCATTCACTAGATATAAAATAAAATCCTTTATTTCTACCTTGTTTTTGGTCACTTTATTTTTATAGTCATTTGGCTCTGGTTTCTGCTTTTCTCTGTTTTCTCTTAGCTCTTTTTTCCAGGGTCACCTATCTACTTGCCGTTTCTTCTTTCTCCTGTCTTCACCGTCATCACCTACATCAATCTGTAATACTAATCTTTCTTTTCAGTTTTCTTCCTTCTTCTTTTACTATTTAGTTGTCAGTCTCCTGCTGTTTACTGCATTTACCACAGCTTTCCATCACTTTCCCTCATCCACCCCTTCTATTCCCAAGCCTCTTATTATCTAGTCTTTTACTAACTCTCCCCCTGTATCCAGCATCTTCCCTCTTTCCTCTCTCACCTTCCCCATCCAGGGTCTCTCTCTCTCTCCCATATTTATTAGCTCCTTTCTTAGTCCCCCAACATATGTCCAGCATCTCCTCGGTCTTCCTAGTTCCCTCCCCCCCTTACCAGTATATTTTCTGTCTCCCTAGTTCCCTCCCCCCCTTACCAGTATATGTTTTGTCTCCCTAGTTCCCTCCCCCCCTTACCAGTATATTTTCTGTCTCCCTAGTTCCCTCCCCCCTTACCAGTATATTTTTTGTCTCCCTAGTTCCCTCCCCCCCTTACCAGTATATTTTCTGTCTCCCTAGTTCCTTCCCCCCCCTCCCCAGTATATTTTCTGGCTCCCCATTTCCCTCCCCCCTTACCAGTATATTGTCTGTCTCCCTAGTTCCCTCCCCCCTTACCAGTATATTTTCTGTCTCCCTAGTTCCCTCCCCCCCTTACCAGTATATTTTCTGTCTCCCTAGTTCCCTCCCCCCGTTACCAGTATATTTTCTGTCTCCCTAGTTCCTTCCCCCCCTTACCAGGATATTTTATGTCACCCTTTGTCCTTCCCCCCCTTACCATTTTATTTTCTGTCTCCCTAGTTCCCTCCCCCCCCTTACCAGTATATTTTCTGTCTCCCTAGTTCCTTCCCCCCTTACCAGTATATTTTCTGTCTCCCTAGTTCCCTCCCCCCCCCGTACCAGTATATTCTCTGTCTCCCTAGTTCCTTCCCCCCGTACCGGTATATTTTCTGTCTCCCTAGCCTTACCCTTAATGTTCATTCTCACCAGTTGTTGCACCCTCCATGGGCAGCATTTCTTCTCTCTCACATCCCCTGTAGCCCCCCCAACGTCAAACATCTTCTGTCTGTCTCCCTCCTTCCCATTCCAGCATCTCCTCTATTTCCATAGTTTCCCCCATGACCGTGTTCTCCTGTATTTCCCCAGTCCCCCCCCATACCCAGTATCTCATCTGTTTCTAGAGCCCCATACCCAGTATCTCATCTGTTTCTAGAGCCCCTCTACAAAGGTCGTCATTTCCTCTGCATCATCAGTCATCTTCCTACCCATATCTAACATCTCCTGTCTCCCTGCCCAGTACCCCCCTCCCCATGTCAAGCATCTCCTATCTATCTCCCTCCCTTCCCTGTCCAGCATCACCTCTGTCTCCTTATGTCCCCCCCCATGTCCAGCATCACTCCTTTGTCTTCCTATGTCCCCTCTGATGTACAGCATCACTCTTCTGTCTCCTTATGTCCCCCCTCATGTCCAGCATCACTCCTTTGTCTCCCTATGTCCCCTCTGATGTACAGCATCACTCTTCTGTCTCCTTATGCCCCCTTATGTCCAGCATCCACCCCTTTGTCACCCAATGTCATCCCCCGACATATCCAGCATCTCCTCAGTCTCCATCTCTGTCCTGTCCTTTCTGAAACCTACTTGTCACAGCCACATGTTGGGTTTGGGGCAGGAGTGAATTGGGCATGCCTTGGGAGACCACCTCACGTTAAATCCAGCCCACCAGTAACAAAGGTAATACAGGTGTGTGGCCTTTCTGCTACAAGCATGCGTGCCTCTAACTTCCTGCCCGCCCTCCTTGTCCCGCCTCCTCTGACATGACAAGTACGCATCAGAAAGGGCGGGACAGAGTGCTGGCAGTTTCTTAGAGGCGCATGCTTTTATCAGAAAGGCCCCATGCCTGTAATACTTTTGTTACTGGACTGGATTTGACAGGAGGTGGCCTCCCGAAAGTGCGATTTACCCCGTCCTGAATCCAACATGTGGCCGTGACCCCAAATGAGGATTCTGCGACCCACAGTTTGGGGAACGCTGCTGTAAGTGCTGCAGCTTGATTGGCTGAATTCCAGCACTCGTTTCAGAATGACTGATAGGAGGAAGCTAGGTAATATTTTCTATACCCGTCGCAGGGTTATTTATCTGAACACACTCTCATAAAAACATAAGATATACCATATTGAGTCAGACCAAAAGTCCATCAAACCCAATATCCTGTTTCCAGCAGGGACCAATCCGGGTCATAAGTACCTGTCGGGTTCCCAAAAAGGTATAGATTCGATACTGCTTATCCCAGAGGTAAGCAGTGGATTCCCCCAGTCCACTTTAATAAAGGTTTATGGGCTTTTTCTCCAGGAACTTGTCCAAACCTCTTTTATACCCAGCTATGCTAATAGCTTTTACTACATCCTCTGGTAACGAATTCCAAGTTTGATTATTCATTGAGTGAAAACATATTTTCTCCGATTAGTCTTCAATGTGCTATATTGTAGCTTAATTGTATGTCCCCTAGCCTTTTCTGCTTCTTGAAGGAGTAAACAACCAATCTACATTTACCCATTCTACTCCATTCATTATTTTGTAGACCTCTATTGTATCTCCCCTCAGCTGTCTCTTTTCCAAGTTGAAGAGCACTAACCTTTTAAGCCTTTCCTCACAGAGATATCCTTCATCCCGTTACCATTTTGGTGGGTCTTCTTTGTACCTTTTCTAATTCTGCTATATCTTTTTTAAGATATGGTGAGCAGAATTGCACACAATATTCAAGGTGCGGTCACACCATGGAACGATACAGAGGCATTATGATGTCATCCTTTGTTTTATTCTCCATTCCTTTCCTTAGGATTCCAAACATTCTATTGCTTTCTTGGCTGCCGCTGCACACAGGGCAGAATACGATTCTATTTTTCCCCCAGTGTCCTCACAGCCTGACCTAATCTCAAACTGGTGACCCTTAGGTTAAAAAGCAGGCATTTTGCAGGAGGAGTTATTATATCTCTTATTATTATGAGCTATTATCTCATGCAGGGGCAAATCACATTACCGCACATGCCTTGTAAAGCAGAGCATGAGTGGGCTTTACTTTATAGAATGGGGTGTAGGGGCATAAGACTGGCACAGTGAGGCTTGTAAGTAATAGTATTCTATCACTTATGGGCATACATTTGGGCCCCTGCCTATACCCCACCCTGGCTCCACCCCATGCACATCCCAACATATGTGCAATGTGACTATCGTGTGTAGTTTCAGAATAGCAACTGTCCAAAGCGTGCACATAAGTGTCCTTCAGAATAGGAAGTTATGCACATTTCATATGATACCTTGGTGCACCCTATAAACAGCCCCAAAATGTGCACCATGTGTGTGACACTGGCAAAATGGGGCCTTTTGTCTACACCAGCCAGATTTTTATTGATTGATAGTATTTAGCACACGTCTTTCCAGGAGAAGATCAAGGTGAGTTACATTCAGGTACTGTGTACATTTCCCTGTCCACAAGGGCTCATAATCTAAGCTTGTATATGCACCCAATGGGAGTCCTGCCAGCTTTCACTCTTCTTTTAACAACATGTAACCTGTGAAATGATGGGTAAGAAACAGCTTAAATAAATACAATCCAAATTGTAGCAATGGAAATTTGCTCTTTGTATGGGAGCCATTTTTTAAAAAATCTCTGCCTAGTGCTGTGGCTCTTATCCCAGTCCTCGGGACCCACCTAGCCAGTCAGGTTTTCAGGATAACCGCAACGAATATGCATGAGATGGATTTGCATACACTGCCTACTGGCTTGCAGTCTCCGACTCTTCTCTAGTTTTCGGTGTCTCGATTTCCAAGATGCTGACACACAAACTTTCTTCTTGCCTGTGTCATAGTCTCTCACATACAATTCACCATCCTGTGCTGTGACTGTCTAAACTGAGAAGTTACAAGCGCGACAACTCACAGTGTCTCATTTGTAGCTTCCCTGACATTCATTTTGGGCTCTTGCCCTTCTCTTTCTGTTTGTGTGAATTCAGAAGCTGGCTTGGTATTGCAATGTCCCTCCCAGCCTGATTCCACCAGCTAGGGGCATTTAGATTGATGGGACACTCGAGTCCTTCTCCTTCTGCCAAAAATTGACTTTGTACACCTGCCATGAACCATATGTGTTGTTATAGCAGCACTGGTATTGGTCAGAAGCATGCACTTCAGGTCTTTCTGTTCTGTTTTATTTTCCCCATCTGTTTCACAGTTTTCAGAGTTGATGTTTCATTCTTCTCAGCTGCATCCTGTAGTATTTTCTCCTTTAGTAAGCTGCAAGACGACTGCATGGTGGCATTACTGGAATCTTCATCCTCATCCTCATAGGGAAGAAATGGAGGTTGTAAAGATCTCAGGATCTAAGCCTGTATGTGCTTTCCATAGCTGCTAACATGTGAACGCTTTAGCACGCCAGAACTCAAAGCCTGGATGAATTAGATTCATGTTGCAGAAACATGGAGAGAATCTGAGGACAGATAAAGGTGATCAGGCCCCCTAGACTGCCCATATTTGTCTCCTGTGGCAAGACTACACACCGTACTTGAATCTCTGCCTTTACACTCACTTCCCTACCATGGGCGATTGTCCTTGCATACCTGCCATCACAAACAGCTCTTCAGCAGTGGTGGCTGAACAAGAAAACTATGAACGAGACAGCTTTAATCCATTGTTGCTCTTAATTGGCTTCTGTAGGGTTGTTCATTTAGGGATGCAATTGAATTTTTCCATCTAAAATGGATTTCTAATTCACAGTTTTAAAAACCCTTTTGAAATATGCATCAGTTGCATTTTTTTCATATAAAGTAGTGTGGTTGCCATGTTGGTCCATTTTAAAAGTTCATAAATAAAAAACAAAAAAATATAGGGTGGTACCTCTTTATAGAATCCATTTACACCTGGCTTTCAGGAATTAACCCCCCCCCCCTTCCTGAGGCTGATGGAATGTCTTTTTATCAACACACAGATATTTTAATATGAATTCAGCATTATATAGTGCACAAAGCATCATCAGGCAATCAGTAGCAGATTTTTGGTGATATTATGAGTGCTGCCTGGGAGTTGTAACAGCGACTTAAAAATACAGAGGGGATTATTCAAAGGAATTTATGCAGTTTGCGGACTTTCAAACAGCATAAATCCAACTCCCAGGGATATTCAGTGTCACTAACCATGAATATTTATTTATTTAGACAGATTTGTATGCCACCTTATCCTTCAATCAAGGTGGTCACGTCACATCACAATTGGAGGGTTACATTTAACATTAGGGTACTTATAAAAATTTAGACATTACAGTTGCTTAACAACATTTAGACAGTACAATTGAAGGGTAACATTTAACATGATGGTAATTAACAATGTAGTACAATGATCTTGTATGTGTAGATGGGATGTGTACATGCCTAGTTGGCGGAGGTAGTTGTATTTCTGTTTGGCTAGGGGCTGTTGTTTGAAAACTCATATGTCTCTATAAATAACAGCGTTTTGAGGTCTTTGCGGAAGTCTGTGATGTCATCCAGTTCCCTCAGGCTCGTTGGGAGGGAGTTCCATATTGTGGACGCCAGTAGTGATGGAGCTCTTTTTGAAGTTGTTTGTTTGGTTTTGTGATAGCCTGCAGGTGTGCCTATCATATTGTCATTATTAGCTCTTCTTGGTCTGTTGCTGATATCCCTCGTTATAACGCCTTGGAGTACGTCTGCTGAGAGAGGGCAAATAATTTTGAAGATGATCATAATTGTTTTATATTTTGCTTTTGCCACCATTGGGAGCCAGTGTAATTGTTGTAGGAAAGGGGTGATGTGCTCGGTCCTTGGAGTGTCTGTAATGATCCGTGCTGTGGTGTTTTGCATCATCTGTGGTGGGTGTAGTGTCTGCTGAGGGAGGCCATGATATAGTGAGTTTCCGTAATCAAGCAGTGGTGTGATGAGTGCTTGGCACACTGTGCGGAAGTGGTCCTGATGGAGTATTGGTTTGATTTGTCTGATGCTCCTCAACTGTTGATAGGCCTTGTTTGCGGTTTTGGTGATGTGGGATTTCATGTTCAGAGCTCTGTCCAGTGTGATGCCCAGGTACTTAACTTCTTCTCTGACTACTATATGTTTGTCTAGGATGCTGATAGTTTGTGGAGGTGTGAACGTGGGATTCCTGGTGACGAATATTGCCTCAGTTTGATCGTAGTTGACTGTTAAGTTGTTGGCTGTGAGCCAGTCATTCATTTCTTCAAGGCATTTGGTTATTGTTGTGGTGTTTAGTGCTTGTAGGTTGATTGGCGTGTACACCATGATGTCGTCAGCATAAATGTGGTAGTGGAGTTTGTGGTGCTTGATGATGTTGCATATAGGCTGGATGTAGATATTAAAGAGCATTGATGATAGGGCTGAGCCTTGTGGTATTCCTTTCATGACGGGGAACTGCAGTGATTTCTTTTGGTCGCATTTGACTTGTTGCGTTCTCCCTTCCAAGTATAATGTAAACCATTTCAGGGTATTCTTGCATAATCCTATCTGCTGCAAGCATTGCAGTAGCTTAGTGTGGGACACAGTGTCGAAAGCCACCGATATATCCATGAACACTAGTAGGAAGCCGTTTTTTATGTTATCCATGCCCCTTATGAGATTGTCAAAGAAGGAGGTGAGTAGTGTATCCATGCCATGTTGGGGCTTAAATCCGTGCTGATGGATGTCTAGTGGGGCATTTTTATCAATATGGTCCTGAAGTTGTCTTTGCACTTCCTTTTCCACTATTTTAGCAAGGAATGGTAGGCTGGAGATGGGACGGTATGATTTTGGTTCGGAGGGGCTCAGATTGCTACTTTTTAGTATTGGTCGTATCATTGCGTGCTTTAGGGGTTGCAGCATGTATCCTTGTTGGAGTGAATCTTTTACAATTTTTCAAATGTGATGAGAGAGTTTGCTTTTTGTAGCTTTGAGCCATGCCACTGGGCATGGGTCTGATGGTGAGGTTGTTGTGTTGA
Organism: Ichthyophis bannanicus; assembly: GCA_033557465.1. NCBI lineage: Eukaryota > Metazoa > Chordata > Amphibia > Gymnophiona > Ichthyophiidae > Ichthyophis > Ichthyophis bannanicus. The sequence continues at coordinate 128,938,595 of CM066049.1, forward strand.
GTCCAGCTATAACGTCTTCTACTTGCTGCTTTGTTGGTATGCTGAAGTCCTCCCAAGTTTGGTGCTGCTTTTTTATCTTGTGATCGTCTGTCTGTGGTATGATAGAGCATGTTTGGATGGTGTTTTTTGACTTCATGTAATCTGCATATTTTTGTGGGTCAAGGTGGTGGGTACTTTGTTGCGTGTCATCCTTGGTGAGCTTTTTGACAATGCTAAAGAGTTCTCTTGGTCTGTTAGCAGATTTCATGATTAAGTTGGTATGGTGTTGCTGTCTACGCTCATTTATTAGATTGTTATATTCCAGTTGCTTGGCTCTGTATAGGGTTAGGGAGTTATGTGATTTGTTCCGTCTCCATTTTCTTTCCAGTCTTCTGAGTGTGCGCTTTGCGTCTCTGATTTCATTTGAGTACCATGAGGCGTTGGATCTCTTGCGTGTTTGTGGTTCTGTGCTCACTGGGGCAGATGCTGCGTTGGATATTATATTGTTCCATTTTTCTATGTTTGGGTGTCGTGTTCCTGTTGGAGTTGAGGAGTGATTTCATTTATTAATGAATCTTTGTTGAAAGCTTTGAACCGTCTAGTTGCTCTTTCTTCTTCTTTGCGTTGGTTGGGGTTATTCAGGGTCATGGTGAATTCAATCACATGGTGGTCTGACCAAGGTACTGGCGTGATTGTTGGTTTTGTGGTCATGTTTTGTTCCACCAATTGCACTGGTATAAAGACCATGTCTGGAGTTGTACCATGCTGATGTGTTGGGGCTGTGATTATTTGGCAATATTTTAGTGACTCCATGGTGTTTAAGAACATTGCGGTCTCTCTGGTGGGTGCGGATGTTAGGTTATAGTCTCCTAGTGCAACGAGGGGTTTGTGTCTTCTGCTGTGTGCACATATTGTTTCAATTACTGTGGAGAGGTGTTCGGTTGTAGTTCCAGGTGGCCTGTAGGTGAGGGAGATGCTTAGGTACTTGTTGGCTATAGTGAGTGTGTTGGATTCAATTGTGTTCGTGGTGGCGATTGTTTTGAATCTGTATTTCTTTCTGGTAGGTATTAGTACTCCTCCTTTCTTTTGTGCTCTGATGCAATTAAATGCATCAGAGCACAAGAGTGGGAGTGAATATGCCCTCCTAACCGGATTAAATGCCCCAATGCTAACTGGTTAGCGCAGTGCATGCCAGTCTCTCTCATGCATATTCATTGTGGTTATCCTGAAAACCTGACTGGCTAGGTGTGGCAAGGACTGGGTTGAGAACCACTGGGTTAGTGACAGGGGGTTCTGGGAGTGAAGTGGGGGCAACATCTTTAGCTCGCTGGTCCGCAGCGATATTGAGCTGATAACCAGGTAGCTAAAGTGCTATCCAGGCAAATCTGATGTTCAATGCCAATTGCCGGATATGACACCGCACTGAATATCCAGTTTTAACTTAAAGTGGCAACAACCAGCTGCTTTAACAGCACTGGCCGCCTCTGCTCATTATGCACCCCTCCCCCCCCTTAAATTTCTACCTTGAAAATTAAAATGTTGTAAGTCCTTTTATTATGCACCACATCTGACTACTTAGCCATACTAATGAATAAAACTCAGTATCTAGTTTCTGAAAAATAATGATGACACTGAACTAACAAAGCCTTGACCCCATAAAGGAACAAATTGTTACCCTTCTTATGAGATGCATGTGTTTAATATATGAAAACTTCTTTACACCACAATTTTCATGCTGTAGCAATTCCTTCAAAGATAAATCTTTCAAAGGTTCAAAAATTGATTCTTTTACAAAAATTGACCTGGCCATCCACGGTTTCACCACTCCAAGAAGGCTTTCTCAGGAACAAATATTACACCATTACTTCCAATGAAACTGTGGATGCCAGATTGATTTTTGTGAATGAATCTAGTTCTGGATTTTTGAAGGATTTATCTTTGAATGTATGAGGAGCGGCAAGGACATAAACTCGTTGGGTAGGTGTGAATGAAAGCTCTTGGTGCCAGGTGTCAGCCTCGGAGAAACCTGCCAGGATCCTCTCACTCACATCCAAATAATTATGTTATCGTACTCATGACCTTTTAATGGTGATGGTAGAACTGTGCATTTTTAAGCACACTGGGGATCCAGCCAGAGAAATGAGAAATTAGTCAGCTATATCCCATAGGTGAAAATTTCAGGCTGTTGAGGCACTAAATTGAGGTTTCTAGTTTCACTGTGCAGCTAGATTTAGCAGTAATGAAAGGTGAGTTGCAGCAAAGATGTTCCTGGATTTGGGAAGGGCTTACATGGCTCGGACTGACTTTTAGTGCTGGCTGGCTACGTTTATACCTGAGAGAACAAAGGCTAGGCCACAGTCAAATATGAGCTTAATTTAGTTAACTAAAGCCAACTAAGCTGGACATTTAATACCCATATCAAAAATTTGCCTCCTAATATCCTGAGCATATAAAAGACATCTATTGTATGCAGTTGACAGTGGCCACTTTTACACAGGTCATACTGACGGGAACTCTTTGCAAGGGAAAACAAAGAACTGTAAAAGACTTTACAGATTATTAACTAATACGTTCCAAGGAATGTCACAAAGTGTACACAAGCTGTTAGACTGCGACTGGTGCACTGTACGTTCTGCCTCTCAGGGGCTGCAAATGTGCAGTCTGCTGATGGGGATCACTGGGTGTCACCAAGTGCTCTAGGAATATTCTTTCACTCTGCACAAAGTCCTGTATAAATGATGCTGCTAGCCACGCTGTGTTAATAGTGGTTTCCTCTAAATCTAAGGCTAATGGTGTAGGGTTCTGCTCGTAAAGGTTATGGGACCCTACAAGGCCAAATGGTTGAGCACCAGTCACACTAGCAGTGCTGACTATTTTGATTTCTGCAGAGCTTTGAGGTTAGGGATGGGAGTGGAGGGACGAGGAGCCTAGTGGTTAAAGAAGTGGACTGAGACAGAGAAAGCTGGGGTTCGGTTCCTTCCGCTGCTCCCTGTGATCTTGCACGAGTCACTTCACCCTCCGTGATGTCCGGTACAAGTTTAATTATAAACCTTCCAGGGACAGGGAAATGCCTGAATGTAAGTTGCCTTGAGCTAACATAGAAAATGTATGAGATTAATAAAAATAATTAAGAGGGCTGGTGATGAAATCAATAGACTGGAGCACAAAGATAGAAGGTGAAAGAAAGTGCCCTGCAATAAGGTTTTGCCTTATGTACGTCAGCTGCTGTATACCCTTAACGGTGTGGACAGCAATAACTGGCTGGGCCAATTCATCTTTTTCTGCCATAATTTGTTTTCTCACTCCTGGATTACAGAAACCTGTGTAGTTAGCACAAGTGTTCGGAAGTCAGCACTGGGGAAGGAGAGGCTTTGCTGATGCGGCCTCTGCTTTACTGAATGTATTGATGGAGGTTCAGACCAAGCCCATGTCTAGGAATAGGCAACATACACAACTGCCCAGTGCGCAAGTGTTTGAAAGTACCAATCACCCAAGCCAAAGAGTGAGCAGCAAGGAATGGACCTACAGAACCTGCTGGATACCTGTGACCTGCACTGGCCCCTATCGAACACTTGGTGCTGAGCTCAGTGGGCCCATGTCTAATGTTCTGAGAAGGTGCTGAAAGCACTTTCTGCTCTGGAGTTCATCCACTGTCCTAGCCTCACTTATTCTGGTAAAAATTACCCAAAAAGAAGTGTATCTTTTCAATGACACATTTAGCCAGTTGCCCAAGCTAATGAAGATGCTTAATGAAGTCAATGCCCTTGAAAGTTCCTTTTCATTTTTTTCTCATCTGTCAGCACATCCACAAGCCAGCATAATATTAATTAATCGCAACATTTCCTGAAGTCTTGGAGTGAAGTCCCATCACTGATAATGAACAGGTTTAAGAGACTCACATCCAACAAAATTACTTTTTAAACCAGCCTTATTAAGCAGAAAATTAGACGTAAATCACCCTATAACATCCTCATTAAAAAGCACTGATCCCTGGCCACCTGTGTGTTGCAACATCTTTAATTAGCAAACTGCTAGGATGTCCGCCACCAGGTACACTATTAATCTTATATTTCACGTGCGCTCCTTAGGCTCTTGTCCCTTCATTTTGGGAAGGATAATGCTTCATTTTTTTTTGTTTTATGAAGGACATCAATGTGAAGAATGGCTCTCCCTGCAGTTTAGCGCTCCCCCTTGCCTTGTCTCCTGCGTTTGTGAATTCACTCACCTGACGGACTGTGGATACTAGCTTCTCTTCTACCCGAAGGCTTTCAGCCACAGAAAACCAGTTGGGTGCTAGCACTCAAAGACACACAGGCAGCTTAGATCCTGTTCCTGAACAGTCTCCTTGACGTTATAATTAAAGCTTGCCAACATTAAGGAGGTAATTTTAAAGACCTTTGCTGCATATAAAAGGCCTGTTATAAAATTAGGTGATGCCTAAAAGTGCATATATTTGTAGAACAGAAGTGCTCAGGGTGCAGTCTGAGTGGAGCTAATGTCCAAGCCTTCAATGTACGCAAGACTTCTGCAGGATATTTTATATAGACACATAGATGCCTAGAGGGTTGTTTAACATATGTAAATTACATCCACATGCCCATGGCCATTTTAGAAAAGGCTAATTTTACATGTGGATGCCCATATGACATTGACATTGAATGGGGGGAGGAGGTGGTATCAGGGACATGGCTTTGATGGGTCAAATGTACATGTGTATTCCCCATTTTGTGTGGTGTGTGTGTGTTTGTCTGTCTGTCTGTCTATCAGGTAAAACAGCATCTGCTCTAAAATTGTTACATGGTTATTTACATGTGTAAATGGTATCTAAGCTTTAGGGCTGGTGTTGAGGGGGTACAACTAGGGCAATTCTCCTGGGCCCCCATGTCAGAGAGCTCCAAGCCTGTCCAAAACTGAAGGAAACAGCCTGCTGGCAGCCTTTGGGCACCAGCATGTCTAATATTCAGTTTCATATGTTCACAAAGTGCACTTAGCTCCACTAGTCACACTATACAAGTAGCACCTAAGACCTATTATCTATCTAGAGGAGAAGTCGGCAGTCGCATGTTTTCCTGCATTTCTGTGTTTGATTACAAGTTTATATTCTGCTTTGATTTAGAGGATGGATTCACTGCATATACTCCATTTTTGGCCGTGCTTCATTGGTGTGCCCCTTGCAGGCAGATGGTCTGAGGGTGCGTTACGCTGCTGCGGGTGTGAGCAGGGAAGAAAACTGCTCCCCGTGAACCTCCCATTACTGTGATTAGTGCTGCTGGTGGTGAGATGAGCCTGCCAGGATGTCATGTCTCATAGCATATCAAGTGCAGACCATGGGATCCCAGCCTGCCTGTCGCCCATCTCAACGTGACCTTTAGAAACAACATGTTTTGGGTGACTGTGCTCACTGATCCTGGAGTTCTGCTGTATGTGACCATATTAATAAAGCTTTAAAAGGGAGGATGGAAAGGTACCAACCAACCTGTTTCCTCTCTTAGCAGTGTAATTTTCATGTTAAAGAACATAGACCAAAATGGCTATGAATGGGATGAGATGTCAGCCCTACAGTGAATCCATCAAGCCAGTTAACAAACATTTCAGGTTCTGCTTTGGTCTCAGGGTTTGGGGTCAAGCTTGCTGCTCTCTCATTAGAGAATCAAAGGCAATGGGGACAACTCTGCAGCCGTGCAAAGTGATTCTCAGTAAATCATCCCAGCGTTTCTTCCAGCAAACGGACTATGCCTTCATTGCTTTTCGACAAAACTGGGCTTGGAGGAAAATCTGCTTCCACCTCCTTCACAGCCATGAGCGCCCCCTTGAAAAAATGAAGCCAAAGTGAAAGATTCTCCCTGGTGGCAATTTGTGGGGGTTGGGTTATAGCCATCTTAATGCCTTCATTTCCCTCTTAAATACTAATACAGCATTACTATAGAAAGGAAAGGAACAAAATTGCTCAAAGAATTCTAGAACAAGTTTTAGTTGTGATTTCAAAATATAGTAATCACATTATCATCAGTCAAGCTGAATCAATCATTTGTGTAGTCAACTCACCAAAAGATACTCTTTAAACTAACTTAGAAATGTAGCCTCCTTTATGCTTACATATGGGGCCTCTCCAGGCTATGGCCCCAGATGTGTTAGTTTTGCACATATCATGACAAGACATATGGAGAGATCTGAGGGAGAGAACAACTTTCTAATCCCAAGTCTTGCTGGGTACCTTGTTTGCATAAGATCCATACCAAAGCTCAGCAAAGTGGAAGTACACTAGGCAGGAAAAGAAAAATACACACTAGATGCACTTGGCCCAAGCTAGAAAAGTGTCAGTAAGGCCACAATTGGTAATAAGAATAGTGCAGAACTTTGAGTAAAGATAACACCCTCTGGTACAGCAATGGGCTCTAGTGATCTCTTCATGGACCCACTGCAAGAGGGAGGCAAACCACAGAAATTAATAAAAAAGTTAAGAAAACATGTGAGGGACAATTTCTCCAGATGGGTTAGTTTTGTGCATACAGACCAACAAGCCCGCATCAGGGGTCCTAAGAAACAATCCCCAACCCCCCCAGTCAAACTACATTCAAAAAAACAAAATTAGAAGCCAACCGTACATACCTACACTTGAGCTAAACTCACTATTTCTAATAGAATATTCATAGTTCTATCTGAAGAGCAACAATATAGTGCTAAAAGCAAATTTACAGAAGCACATTTATTATCTTTATATATATATCTAGATATATAGATATAGATAAAAAATGAACTAGAAACTTGTTTTCAATATGAATTCACAGCAGGGCCAAGCACTAGTATCTTAAATGCCGACACCGATGCCGTTAAGCTATAATACTGTTCTATCACAGACATTAACGTCTTAAACTCTGTATCACAGCTCCATTGCCAGCGCTAGAGTTTAATACATTCATGTATATATATAAAAGATTGATTACAAAAAAATTGAGTTAATAAATAAAGATTGGTGATATTAAAACGTTGGGAGTTTTTCAGACCGGTGATGGTGAGATGCAATACGTTCCCCTTCAGGCAGATTTCTGCCATATAGAGGGATAAAGTTAGTAATTACTGAGGCCTTTTTCTCCCTTTAATAAATGTGCTTCTGTATATTTGCTTTTAGCGCCATATTGTTGCTGTTCAGATAGAACTATGAATATTCTATTAGCAATAGTGAGTTTAGCTCGAGTGTAGGTATGTGAGGTTGATCGGGTTCTAATTTAGTTTTGCACCTACCATGACAGTCATGAACCTCACTCCTAAGCCAGGGTATGTGGGGTATGATCTCAGTCTCTCAAATGTACTGCTAATACTCGGTGTAGTACTTGCATCATGCCAAAGAGCGCCTCCTTCTGGAGTTCGTAGATGTAACATGTATGAGTAATTTATCAAGATGTGCTTGGAAATGCTTCTTAATTGAACCTGTGGCGCCCAGCATGATGGGAAATAACTCTCTATCTTTATGCCACATTTTCTTGGCCTCTGACTGCATTTCCTGGTATTTTATTTCTTTGTTTCTTTATTAGTATTTATCTCAGGCCTTTCCAGTAGATGATATAGGCGAGTTACATTCAGCTACGTAAGCATTCCCCTCTCCCCAGACGGCTCACAGTCTAAGTTTGTACTTGAGGCAATGGAGGATTAAATGACTTGTCCAAGATCACAAGAAGTGTCAGTGGGATTTGAACCCCGTCTTTCCAGTTACAGGTTTCTCTCTCTCAATGCACTTCACAGAATAGTTGCTTGGGACTGACACCTCTATAATTAATGCTGCTCTGCTGTTCTTTTACCACTATGTCCAGCTTCCTTGAATCCAGCTTTTTATTGGTCATAATGGGAGTGTGACTCTTTCTGTATTCATTTCAGCATGTTGTAACAATGGCTCGATGTAGAGGGATTTCTCCCATGAAAGTCACCACTCTTGTACTTGCCTTTCATTTGCATGATATTTATAGAGTTAATTTATTTGATATTTTCAGTGTTTCCCTGCACAATACAACCTGCAAAATGCAGACTATTTATTTATAGTGTATCTGGCATTTGTCCTGATTTGTGCAGTATTTCCCTCAGATTTGCATAGTGTTTGTCTGTGGTGTGCACAATATTTGCTTGTGGTTTGCATTGCAGTTGTCTATTGATAGTGTTTGCCCAGTCTTTGAAGGTGTTTGCAGTCTGTAGAAGTAAATGACTCATTGTCTCTGCAACCCACAGCCCCTCCCCCCAACATGCCCCCTTGGAATTCTGACATGGTATAGATAGGCATCCATGTGTAAAACGAGCCTTTTCTAAAATAACCACTTATACGTAGATGCAATTTTTGTGTATAAATGGTTAACTTTACATTCATAAACTGTGAAGGGCTTCCAAAATAACCCCAGAGAGGTGGGATATCTACATATACTTCTATATTCAGCAGCTCTGCCTAAACAAATAGCTCTGCTGAAATATAGATAGAATTTTTAAACATCTGTATTAGACATTTCAAATTATTCTCTGGATGTCCCATGGGATATCGGCTCCACTGTGTATGTTTTTGTTCAGGATCCCTGTGTACAGTTGTGTGTATTCCTATGTGCGTGGAGGGAAGGTCATTTCTACTGTGATTAGGGACTGACATTTTATTCACAATTTTAATTTTACGTATTTATCTATTATATTTATGTGTCATTCTTCCACCTTAAGCTCTAGGCAGATTACAACAAATTTGAAAGAACAAAATTATGGGAAAACTCCATATGAAAGGCAGATTGTACTTAGGAATAAGACCACAGATGATTTTCCAACCTGTCCCCACCATAAATAGCTGATGATACCAGCAGGTGTTGCTTGGAGCACTCTAGGAGACTAGTACTTGTTTCATAAAGAGTTACAGCCTTGTACTTCTGGTACCAAATGTTTCTAGTTTGCTGATTTGGTTGTCATGGTGTTTTGAATATTACATAATATGTGTTTAGCCCAATTTCTATGTATTATGGACCCTTTAGTATGAAGCAGTGCATGTTTCCTAGAAAGAAAAGGTGCCAATACTCATATGTGTGGCTCCTTCATTAATACTTGAGGCAATGAAAAAGGTGTCAGTACTCTGTACCACCGAGTGTCCCCTCAAAAAAAGCCCTGATATGAAGTCTGCATCAGCTGACCCTGGCAACATATTTATCTTATTAAAGAGATTTGATGTTAAGGTAAGTACTTCTTCAGTAATCCTTACGTAGGCTGCATTGCACTTAGAGGAGCACATGTGTCCCTGTTTATTCTCTTGCTCTCAAAGATCTGAGAATCTTTTCACTTCTTTTCATCAACAGATGCAAAATAGGAAAAATGTTACCAGCACAGGGCCCAGACAGCAGAATTATTATTCCTCTGCTTTGGAAGAATTTCTTGACTCCTACCACAGACAGGACGAGAATGGGCTGTGGCTGAGCAGATGCCCTGCACCTCTCACCTGCTCTCCGCGTGCGGCAATGTTTAGCCAACAGGGGGAGCAGAAGAGCTGTAGGGGGTGACGCAGAAGACAAAGGAGGATGATGTCATAGACTGAAACGTCAATGGATGTGGGATTCCATTCCAGCTGTATGAGGAATGCAGAGTAAAAATGATCTGGACACATGGAGGACCATTTTCAGAGCAATTAATCCAGATTGCCCTGAGTAAAAGCTATTCTTCTGGGAATGGCCAAAGGTTACGCACATGCTTCACAGTGTGTATAACTTTTTGCAGATTAAAATAAAGCATTTCTACGAAGAGGAATACAGCATGTGCACAAGGGATTTTGAGATATATACGTGGAGGCCTATTCCAATCAGGCCGTCCATCCCCTGTATGTCCAGGCAGAATCGGGTCATCCAAAGTTAGACCTGATGCGGATCCCGTGGCCCCCATGGGATCAGAATCAGGTCTAGTACCTGGACGTGCAGGCCGGGACCCGATTCTGCCCAGCTGCACATCCCGGCGATAATCTGTGTAGCAGAGTCAAGCCATGAATGGAGCTGCTGCAGATAAACTCCTTTCCCCGCAGCCAGACCTTTGATGTGGCCTCCCATGGCCAGGATCCAGCTGCGAGGAACTTCCTCCACCCCTGTCTCACCTGCCCACGCCAGCCGCCAAAGAAAGGCCAGGTCCAGAGGGACTTATTCCACCTCTGAGATGGAATACGTCCCCCATCTAGTTTTGAGGCCCCAGATGTACAGGGCCGATCTCTGAATTGGCTCTCTATGTCCGGGGTTGTGGCCCGCCCATGCCTTGCCCTTGCTCTCCTCTGGAACGTCCCCTCCCGCCCCCATCTAGACTTCCCTATACAAACCTGCTGTTCATATGGGGAGGCTTTTGCTGGGGCCAGCAGGGGAGCGAATAGCAGGGATGACCCACATGTTCTTTTCCAGCTGCAGAAATAGGGTAATTTTATAGAGGATTTTCCAGAAAGGCACTTTTATAAAATTGTATGAACATATTGCATGTAAAAAATATATCAACAGCTAAAAACCTGTTGTTTTTACATAAGATTTATGAAATACATTTATATGCAACTAATGTGCCATTATTTTGCAGATAGCACTGCAATGTGGTGTGCTATCTCTTGGAGATATTTATTTATTTAACAGTTTTTCTATACCACTTTATCCTACGGTCAAAGCAGTTTACATTGTAACAGAACATTATACATTGAACAGGGAGATTAACTTGAAAGTAACATTAACTTAAGTGTATGGGTCTTGAGTATCATTTATGACTGGTGTTGGTCAAGGGGGGGGGGGGTAGGTGTGTGGAGGGGAAGGGACTGGGGAGTAGTGGGAGTGGTGGCTGGTTAGGTGATGTTGTCTGGAAAGCAGTCTTTGAATATATGAGTCTTTAGGGATTTCCTGAAGGTTGTTGTGTCAATTGTAGTCCGTAGTCCATTGGGAATAGAGTTCTGTAAGTGTGGAGCGTAAAGTGAAAAGGCTCTTTTAGAGATGGTGGAGCTGGTTTTCATAAATAGTGGAGGTATGCATAGCGTGTTCTGTGATATGCAGCAGATAACATATTAAACTTGCAAATAGCATAGCCCAGCAGCACATAACATCAAATAGTATTATTTGCACCCATGCTGTCTGCAACGGTGATGGTGACTGCATGCTGTTGGAACCCATAGTAACCATGCATTGCAGACATGCCCACTCTCCACCCATATACCACCTCCTCTAGCATATACTGCAGGCTCTGCAGACAGCACAGAAAATCACTGCACTATCTACAGTTTCTCAGTGCTGCTAACACGGCATGATAGCCTGTGCTGTGAGATGCATTAACAGGTGCACTGCTTAGCAAACATGCTCCCATGAGACCACTGTAGGCAAATGCAATTGTCTTAATTTTAGGTACAGTTGTGTTTTATATGATGGTTTATTTCTATTGCATTTATTGTGAAATTTGTTTGTGATTAATTATCTGTAAGTGTATTGATTTATGATGTCTTCTAATCTGCCTTGAACCCATGGCTAGTTAAGCTGAAAATAAGTACCCAAATTCAAATAAATTAAATTAGATATGTGCAAATGATGCTGTGTGCTTGTGCACAGACCACACGTAGGCATTCCCAAGGTACAGCTTACGTGGAGCAGAGGCAGCGATGCAATATCATACATATGTATGTACAGCACAGAGCACCCACCCACCCATGCACACCATCTTCAGAGTAGTGTTGTGTACTACTGGAGGGTCATTGTATGAGCCTGATTTACAAAGGCACTTGATGTCTTTCTAAAATAGGTTCCTTCTTGGACTTTCAACATAGGCACCCTATTATTAAATTACCCCTCCATAGTCTTCTGTATTACATATGTCCTTGACAGGGACATTGACCAATTATATGTTACTCCCGTTCTGGTCTCCAAAGACTTTCTTTCTCTATCTTCTTTTGCCTTTTTCTATTTTTTATGCTTTTTGGGTAAAACAGTTTTAATTTGAACTGTCTCTTTTTCTCTTTGTCTTTTTCTGCTTGTTTTCACTCTCTTGCCGGCCACATCTTGTTTCACTGTAGTTCCTCAGCCCAACAAATGAAAGTTAGTATACTGGGGGGGGGGGGCACTTTCTTTCTACGTTTTCCATGTAAATGTTTGATAGGTTTTGAGGGGGCCTCCTATGTTTTCACGGATATAACCCATATGGAGAAATTTGTTAATGATCGCTCAGGTGTTGGGTCTGGAATTAAGTCTGGTTTATAGATAGTATCTCCAAGTAGTGTAGGCTTTCAGCCTGGTTTTCTTTTGTAATTTTGTTTTCTAATTTGTTAGCCTGCCTGCACCATTTGATGTGGACTATATATTGTATCATGTTTCTTGCGAATTATGTAATTTATATTATTTACCTTTCCTGATTTGGTGTATTTTCACTATAAATGCTTAATAAAAAATAAAAAATAAAGAAAGTTAGTATACTTGAGTTTTTCCAGCCTGGCTCAGCTTGCTTGGAACTCTACTCATGGTGATCAGCAACTTACTACACATGTACTTTTGTTTTTAAAGTTAGAACTGTAAGTAAATGCAGTTAAATGGAAAATCCAACACTGCTTCCATGGCACGTCAACTTACATCTCCATTTTCACTCCACTGGGATGCCTTTTGGTGCTTGTAATAGAGCAACCAGATAGTATAGCCTTCACTTTTACTTACAACAGCTTCCATTACATCTTCGAGCATTAAGAAAAACCTGATTCAAATTTCAATCTAGTAAAGCAGACTGTAAGGCTAAATTCGCTAGAAAAAATTGTTTTGATACATGAGAAATATTAAAGCTTCCAAAGTTCCAATAATAAAGGCTTTTCACATGTCTAATCAGTCATCTGTTTGTGATTTTTCATACATGCAAGATGACAGCTGTTGACTTACATTTCAGGAAGTCACAGACCGAGCCGGCTCAGTCACTAGGCAAGACTAGGTGGTTGCCCGGGCTGGCAACGTCAGAAGGGCAGCGAAAAGCAACAGCAATCAAATCAAAATAATAGCTCCTCAGAGCCAAACAAACTGAAAGAACCATCAGTATATCTTTTCCTTGCAGGGAAAGTGTCTCACACAGACATACAAAGCAAAGTTTCATATCTAAAATTATGATGTTCAATTACGCCATTTTACAGAATTCTTGTTGTGGGGTGGTGGTGGTGGGATGATGCCGATTGTTGAGTTTAATTATCTAAATCTTGGGTAGGGTAGGGGGTGGCATAAGGCTGAAGGTTCACTTAGGGCTCCCAGTACTCTTGCAGTGGCACTGGTCAGAGAACATGGGATGATTCTTAGTTTAGATGCCAATAGTAAGAGTCTTAAAATATTTTTTTTCTTTTGCTAAGAAAAGAAAATAAACCAATGACAAAAGAAAATCCACAAATTTTTGGAAGTGACTTCCATCTGCCTCCTTCTTTTTAACTTTCTCTTATATATTTTCAGACATCAACACAGAGAAGACCATTAAAGCCCTACAAATCCCATCTATGTGTAGGAGACAAGCAATAGCTGAAGAAGAGCAACAGGACTTTAATACCAGATCTAATTATTTTTAATGATTGTACTTTGCAAAACTGAACACAAAGTTAATAATGATATAGCTAGAGGAAGTCAACAAGGTGCAGATGATTGTTTGAGAAAACTTCTTGTTGAGGAAGTAGAGGATGCCATCATATTATCGTATATGCATTATGTTATATTAGTATACATATATGATAATATTTCAAAACAACACATCATTTAAAAATGTTAAAAGGGGTCTATGGGCACTTTTCCTTCCTATAAGATTAGATGAATCACAATCCAGAGATGACTAGAGGTTCTGCTGTTGGTGGTACCATTCTTGTCTTTGCTCTCTTATAATGAATCTGGAATATAGGCGGTGGCTCTGGGCACATTTATTTCTAAAAATACTGAGTGTTCTGAAAGATACTCTAGCACTGGGTCTGTGGCCTGTGGCCTCCACCCAGGCCTAATGTTCAAGGTAACTTAAATATTCAAAATGAACCCATTCAAAAGGCATTTGTAGGTATCTCATATTTATACATGATGAATATCCTGAAAGCCAAGCCTGAGACTGAATAGATGGGGCTGAGGAGATCCAATGATTGATTGAGAACCATTGCCCCAGCAAACTACTGGAGCATTCTGGAGTGATTATAGAGAAAGGAGAGAAAAGCATCACAGCTTTGGAAAGGCAGAGTTCAAGGAGTCTTATTGAAATTCTCATAAGAGCCTATCGTATCTTTTCTTGGGCCAACATAATCAGAGGCTGTTGTGGACCATATAACCTTTACGTGACGAAGAAGCATATGCGAGTCTCAGTCATTTGATGTTGAATCAGAGGTATCACAGCCACCTCTGAAGATTCCACGGGAGAGAAGAGGACTGCTTGAGATATCTGGGACAGAGGAAGTGTTGTCTCTGCTGCCAATACCGAGAATGGGCTAGACAGAAAGGGCACTGTGAGATCAGAGATTAAATCAATGCTTGAGTTCATGAAGGATTTAAAAGACAAGTAATGTGGTTTTGAATGGGAGCTTGAGAGAAAGACGCAGGATGGTTTAAATGTTACTGAGCAGATGGCAAATGTGGCATGATTTTTATTTAATGTGACTTGGTGGCAGCAATCTGGAGCTCTAGAGGCTGATGCTATAAGGAATGTGCGGAGAGTTATGCACATGAATGGGTATTAACATGTGCATTTAGGCAGTGGCTATTCTGTAGCTGCGCACGTGAGTCCTATTGCGTGTACTTTCAGTTTGGGTGTGCATGGGGCAGAAACTAATTTAGACAGCCCCCATGGAGACTCTTCAGCAAGTTGCCTGCCTTCTAACCCAAACGTTACTGGTTTGACACCAACCTCTGACCGTGAGACAAAAAGCCATTTGGATTTTTGAGACGTATGAAAAGAGACTTGAAGACTTAAACATGTATACTCTAGAGGAGAGGAGGGACAGGGGAGATATGATACAGAGCCTTAAATACTTAAAGGGTATTAATGACAAAACAAACCTTTTTTCAAAGAAGGGGAAGCTGTAAAACTAGAGGGCATAACATGAAGCTGCAAGGGGGTAAACTGAAAGGCAATGTCAGGAAATACTTTGTCACTGAAAGGGTGGTGGGTGCTTGGAATGCCCTCCCAATGGAAGTGGTGGGGGCAAACACAGTGACAGAATTCAAAATGGCATGGGACAGACACAGTGGATCCCTTTATAGCAAGAGGATGAAATCAAATTAAACATAAATATCTTTTATACTTCAACAAATAGGGGGGTGGGTGACCTGCACAGAGTGGCAGAAACAACCCTAAACAAGGGCATAGAGGGGTGGAGGTGGTGGTGACCTGCACAGAGCTGCAGTTACAAATACTCTAGCCATCTTACTGGGCAGACTAGATGGACCATACTGGTCCTTATCTGCCATCATATACTATGTTACTACGTAAGTGATACAATAACTTGCATGTGCTTCTGAACAATCTACGTGTGAGAACTGATGTCTGCCATAGAGCAGGTGGAACTGCTGTAACTATATTGAGGCACCTTTACACCCCTATTCTAAAGCGAAGTACACGCGCACATCACTTTATAAAATACACCCCAAATACATGCATGGCAAGACATGGTGCAACAAACAAATTACCCTCATAGGGGGCAAGTTTATAGAGTCAGTTCCACATGTATGTGATCACATATGTGCCTACATCACCTCTTAGAAAATACTGACCAGCATAAAGCCACATGTGATGACATGATGCTGCATACTTTGCCCGTAGCCGGGGCATGGTCTTGGCAGAGTGTGGGCAGAATTAGCAAGTACCTGCATTGGTTATAAAGTTCCTAAATTTATGCAGACTTTAAATGCTTTAATTTGCTCATGCTTGCTAGCAGGTATAAGTGATTGCATCTCCATTTAAGACATGCCCTTGTATATTATTAAATAAAGTAAGTTGTTTATTTAAAATAACGCTTCTGTAGGCACTTACCTCATAAAGAACACCCCATCATAACAAGCTGATGTAAGAAATCCTCTTTATGAAAAATACTTGTTAGTCTACTGTCCATTTATTGTAAATATGGAGTGTTGAATCAGACTGTTGAAGCTGAAACCTAAGGAGAGGATGGTCTAGACTGGAGAAAGCAGTGAGAAGTATTTTGCCAAAAAACTAAGAATTTGGCAGATATGAATAAGATTTGATGCTAGGAACAGGCAGTAATACAGACATGGGTGGTAACCTGTGTGAAAAGACTGTGAATGAATTAGCCCAGGACGAAGAAAGCCATTGGGAATGTGATCCCTAGGGTCAAAGGTTAAATACAGATTTAGAGGGAGATCCAAAAGACGGTGTTATACTTAAGGAAGTTTCCCTTATCCAGGAGGAAAATGTCTGTCTCAGAAACTTTCACTGGGAAAGCACATTGAAAGAGACACAAAACCTGACATTATGAAGGCAAGATGAGAGAACAGGGACCTGTTACCAAAGTTAAGGAGATAAATTGTTGGAAGCCATCAACATGACAGGAAAAATGCAAGATGGGGTTGGAGAGAGAAAAAGGAAAAGCTTAACTCACAGAAACACATCACCTTTCTCAAAAAGTGGATTTTTAAACTAGGAGTGAACAGGGGAAGGCTTCAAATAATTTAATGGAGAATTCAGCAAAGGAGAAGTTAGGTTCTGAAATAATTAAGAGAGATTACCCAGTAATACACCCCGAGTTTCCCAAGCATGCAACGTTTTAAGAAAAGCAATAGAGGCTTCCAGAAAATTTGCAATTATATTTCCCATTGTTATTAATGAAGGTCTGACTAATCACATACACCTCTTTCAAATATTTGCATTTTAAATACGCAAGAAAAATGAACAATTTGAATAAGCTTCTTTTTTCGAGTTCTTTCAGCTAGAATTAATATCTTCCACTCGTCAACACTTTTCCCTCTGACCGTCTTAGTCGCAAATTATCATTTTAGCAGGTCCTTCTACATATGAATTTGGATAAAGACTTTAATCTTCTTTATGTTGATTAAAGTCTTCCTCTGTTTTCAATGTTTTACTCTCCTTATCTTTGCCCTAAAATGTCTTAGACAATATAGAGGTTCCTCAAGGTTTTTGGAAGACTCATTTTTCCAGCTGAAAAAGGCAATTAAGGAATAGAAATGGGAATCAGTAGGACCCGTTTAAGCATACGCTTTTCTTTATGCGTGAAGCTTAATCACACCCTTCCCCTTACAAGCACAAAATGAAACTTAATAGACAGACAGCCTGGGAGGGACCGCGGTCCCCTGTGAATTTAATAACCTTAAATAGCTCTACCCCACCCCTAAGACAATTGCCCAGGCTCCTATTTCCTCAGTCTACTGGGTAACTTTGACATTAGGTGCTGGTAATTGTAATTGAATAAATGAGGTCTGGGCTCATTTCGTGACAGAGAAATTTAGGAGGTGCAGTAGCGCATCAACTTGGGCAACGACCGTAGTGCAACAACGAAGGGTAAATGGTTTTGTGCATTAGGTGAAAGCTTCAGACCTAGAGCTGGGCTCCTTTGAACTCCGGGGAGCTCCGGATAATAAAACCCGCCCTCGACAAGCCACCGGCACTCCAAGCCTTATCTCTTTCAAACTTTAATTTGCAGCCAGTCGTAATTCTTACAAAACCCAACCTCTTCACGTAATCTCAGTTCTGGTGCCATCATCAAATAAAAGGCTTTTCCGGCAAATCTAGATTACGCTACTTCTTAAACAAGACCGTTGGCCAACTAAATGCATTTTTCTGACACAGATTTATAGAACACTCGCTGAAAAAGAAATGCATTGAAATGAGTTTCCAACCTAATAGATTTTATCTCCGACGCCACCTCAATCATTTGCCTGGCAGTCGTGTAACCGGTTCGCAGGACGGCTTCAAGCGCCCTTTCTTCACCTTCCAGCGTCGGGCGCCCAGGGCTGGTTTGTGTTCAGCCTGCTAAAGGCGCACAGCGGCGAAAGCAATTCGTCATGTCTTTTGTTTATCCCAAATACAGATAAATGCAGGTTGCCACGTTTTGCTGAGCAGGCTGGATAATCTGTTAGTAAAGAGAAACACCGGAAAAAAAACAATGACAAAAAGTACAGGAGCTAACTGTGCCCCAAGATAAGATCGGAGAATTAAAGGGCAGGCGCGGCGTGTACTGGAAATACGATTATTCCGCGGGCAAGTTCCTAACTGGAAGGGACAAGCTACGTGAGTCTTCCCAAGCTGCAACTTTTGCTAGCGCTTTACACCCTGTAAAAACGGCAGTTTGCTTAAGTTGACCATTAAGAGCATTTTTTTAAAAATGATATTTCGAAATAATAATATTTTCTTACAGAACAGTCTTCTGGTTTACATAACAGCTCATTAGTTCAACGGTTGAAAACTTCCCAGGCCAAAGGAAGTTGCTCTAGGAAGTGAAAGATGTCAAGACTGGATTCCGGCTGCCCAAAGCTAGTGTATAAACCGTGCTGTTGTTCGGACTTGTACCGAATGAAGCAGAGAAACACGTTTTGCTTAGTAAACAGTACTTAATTGCTCCGGATTAAAAAGAAAGAAAGTCGTTGAGTGACACCGGGCAAAGAGGTGGATCTAAGTTTGGCAATGGACTCAAGGCTTGTGGCTGCAATGTTTGCAGATGCCCGCTGCCGAGCCGGAGAAGGCCGAGCATTTCTCCGGACAGCTGGACAGGGCTGTGGCACTGAAAGGATACACGGCTGTCTGTCCGAAAGGGGGCACGGTCGCAGGCATAGGAGTCGTCAGAGTCTGTCCTTGGTTCAAATATGCCACCAGCCTTCTCATCTCTTCCAGAGCCTGAGCTTGCATGAGAATATAGTTCTTAGCCAAGAGTAAGGTGGCGATTTTGGACAGTTTCCTGACGGATGGGCTGTGGGCGTAGGGAATGACAGATCTGAGGCCATCCAGGGCGTCGTTGAGGTCGTGCATCCGTCGGCGCTCTCTGGCATTGATGCTCAGCCTTAGGGAGCGCTGCTCTTTGGGCTTCTTGCCCATGCCGCTCTTCAGCTTGCCCTCCTGATCGTAGGTCGGGCTCCGTTTGCCGGCATCGAAGCCGTCCTCCTCGTCCCCCGTCTGCTCGTCGCTGCTCTCGGCCGATCTGCTGAGAAGGGTCGGGTGGAAGTCTCGGGCGGACGCCCCCGAGTAACTGCGCAGGCTTTCAGCACCGCGGACAGCGCCGTAGCCGAAGGCGGACTGGCCGTAGCTGGGCGCCAGGGTCAAGTAGGAATCGCCGGCGACTGCTTTCAGCCCGGCCATAGCCCCCGCGGGAAGGGGAAAGTGAGCGCCCTCTTGGCCAACACTCATTAATGCCCAGAAGCCAGAGCAGGGCTAAGTGCACAGCAATCGGGCTCGCAAGGCTCTGGAGCAGGCAGGAGCCCGGGCTGGGGGCGGGAGGGATGCGGTTGATTATATTCCACAGAGGGGCCCGCTGGGATTCACCAGCCACCCAATCAGAAGGATCTTTTTAATTAATACTATAACCCAGAGGTTACTAAGGAGATGCACTGTACAGGGAGCTGCTTGTGTCTGGCTGAGAGAGATGCCCTCTTTTCATGAATGGAAGTGCTCAGGGCATCCCTGGAGGGGCGGCGGCACGAATCTAGCAGAGCCCAGTTACGATCTGATATATGAGAGGACGAAAAGGACGGAAGCGGACTGATGCCTCCTTTCAGAAGAGGGGGAGAGGAGGGTAACGCTTCCAGGAGAGGAGGAGAGGGTAATGCTTCCAGGAGAGGAGGAGAGGGTAATGCTTCCAGGAGAGGAGGGTAACGCTTCTAGGACAGGTGGAGAGATGTCAGAGAGAAACTTATGAAAAGAGCAGTTTGTTGAGTCAGAGAAGACTTAAGAGGGAAAGAGGGTTTTTGGACCCCGATGGTATCTTGCTAAAGGGGAATAAAGGATGTCCACACAGTAGTGGTGTAGTGGAAGGGTGAAGTTACATTGACTGTTCTAGCTCGGTGGCCCAAAAATATTACTTAAATGGATTTATGCTGGTGAATACATAACCAGTGAAACCTCACAACCTTAGAGAGAATGTGAATAAAAGAGGTGGTCTTAGTGTGAAATGAGAAGGCATCTCCAAATATAGCGAAAACCAACTTATGTATATAGTTTAATCAGGACCCAGCCTTGAGAGGGATCCTGGATGAAGAGAAATGACATAACTGTATACTGTACATTAAATAGATAGGCTCTGTGAAATCCAGACAGTGTCCTGAGTGACCTGCAAATATAAGAGAAAAAGAACAGCTATCCCAGGGAAAGTCAAATTCAACATTCCTCATGACTCCTATAAAAATGGAATCACTTACCCCCAGAAAAACATCAAGGGCATTGTGTATGGGGGGAGGAAGGTTAATCACAGTATTGGTAAGACATTTGAAAATCTGAAAAAGTTCTTAGAGGTGCCCAAAGTTTAATTTTTTTCTTTTCAGAATCAGCTTTTAATAGTGTGGGGAGAGAGTGTCATGCATCTTCCTCTTAAAGAACTGGACTGATAAAGGCTTATGCAGTGTATTTGGAAGGTGGTACTGAGCAGGGAAAAATTCTGTAAGATGTTCTAGGCACATGACTACATTATGTAAAGAGCTCAGTTTACACCCGAGGGCTGGATTTCCTTAGGTGAGCTGACAGTCCTCTCCCTAAACTTTCTGTTTCCTTCAGTTGACTTGAACATGTCTGTTTCTTCCCTTTCTAAGATGCTGATGCACTAACTTAATAAAAAAAAGCCCCCAAACCTGCAAAAATGATGACATTTTGGTGCCTTCAGGCTTTTTTTCAAACATAAGAAATGCCATATTGATCAGACCAAGGGTCCATCAAGTCCAGTATCCTGTTTCCAACAGTGGCCAATCCGGGTCACAAGTACCTTACAGGTTCCCAGTGGGTAGATAGATTCCATGCTGCTTGTCCCAAGGGTAAGCAGTGGATTTCCCGGGTCCTCTATAATAATGGTTTATGGACTTTTCCTCCAGGAACTTGTCCAAACTTCTTTTAAATCCAGCTACACTAAGGGCTATGTTTACTAAACTGTCTTAATGTTAACGGCGTTAGTTGCAGTCTTACTGTGACGAATGCCATATAAGGTAGTGGGCGTTACGGTCTTAAGGTAGCATTTTGGGTTATCGTGTGATAGAGGGAGCCGTGGCACGTTAACACGCGTTAGCCTTAATTAGGCACGCTGACCTGCAAACACAGCAACAGAGGTGTAGCACAATGGTTAATACATTGACTGATGAAACAGGGGTCATGAGTTCAATCCCCCAGTGGGCTTAATGAGTAAGGCTGTCTGAGGCATTACCCTTTACTTTAAATCAGTGCTGTCTGAGGCATTTTCTTTTTTAATTTAAATTAATGCTGCCAGCAAACACACCCTCACAGTGCCGTAACCTAAGGTGCCGCATAAGGCGCCCTATAAGGCACTCCAGAGGGCACATTATAAAGTGCACTGTCCGCCAAGGCACCTTATAATGTTCCCTATAGGGAGCCTTATAAGGCACCTTATAGGGCGCCTTATGAGGCACCTTATAGGGCGCCTTATGAGGCACCTTAAGGTTACAGCACTGTGAGGGTGTTTTTGCTGGCAGCAGTAATTTAAATTAAAAAAGGAAATGCCTCAGACAGCCCTATCAAATAACACCACTGTGGGATCAAACCCATGACCTCTGTCTCTACAGTCAGTGAAGTAACCAGTGGACTACATCTCTATAGCTACTAAGAAACCCCTGGCTGGCTACAGAAGGACTGCAGGTCACCACACAAACTGTCAGCTGTGGTTACCAGGATAGGGTTAACCCACCCGTACCCATGATGCACTGCACATGCAGATCAGCAGTCTACAGATGATCACAAGATGGGGTATGCACTCCCACAGCACCTCGGCCTGGTAGGGGGGAACTGACCATGTGTGTTACTGGCACAGAGTAGCTACAGACCGACACATTGTGGGGGTACTGTGCTCACTCTGAGGGTGAGGTGGGGCGCCCAGCACCAGGTTCGCAGCACCTGGCTTAGCTGAGATAGGCTATGCTGCAGGTCGCCATCAGTGCCAGTGTGTGATAGGTAGTCCTTGCAGACACACCTAGGATACACCTGTGTCCATCTGTATTTCCCAGTCACTTCTAGCCCTTGTGGACTATGATGCACCCAGAATAGTGCATATCCTGTGTGGGTGCCATGGTCACATGATTTAATTGAAGGGGGGATGTTTGGACCCATAGGCGGATTATGTAGCACCACCCAACCTGCTCTCTGGGGCTCAGGGTGGGGGACAGGATCTCCCACCAACAGATCCACATTCTACATCCTTGCAATGGTGGCAGTAGAGGGGACCATCAACCCCAGTCCTGCTGGGGAACAGGCACCCTACCGGGCAGTCAGTGCAGATCTGTATACATCCATAAGGCAATGGCAGACAGACAGACAGTAGGCCTGGAAATGCTCAGCTGCCCCCCACCACTATCTAACATTCTCCAGCAGCAAGCACAGTGAGTCTCCAGCTGCTGCACTCTGCAAGGTGTTCCAGCCAAACACATACTAACTGTAGACAGTCTGCTAGCTAGTCCATAGTGCATGTTCCTGGAGGAGATGTGAGCACACACACCAAGCAGATAAGTCAGTGATTGGGCCCCAGAAAAGCAAACCCATAAATATCACTTGAGAGAAATACTATATAGCACTATGGGGGAACCTAGCCATGCTGTGGTCACTGCTCAGTCAGGGTGAGAGTGACCTCCCAGCAGGACATGCTGTGGCCACTGTAGCCAGGCACTACAATGTCCCAGCTATTGCCCTATGCCCTGTGCAGATGCATCCTGCCCAGGCCACCCTGTCCGGGCCATACCCACAGTATCTTGCTTCTCATTATGCACATTGGCAGGCTAACACTGGGAACAGTGCAAACAGTGTGGGCTGAGTAAGGTGTAGGCAGCTACAACACACTGGATAGACAGACACACACTCCCACACCTATGCCAGCATTGTGCAAATATAGAGGCTTTTGGCAGCCCTGGCCACCACACCAGTCCTGGGCACAGTGCAGGCATGGCTATGGTACGCAATACTGTTGAGGTCACTCCCCGGGGTGGTAAACACTGTCAGAAACCAAAACTGAAACACACTCCACAGATATCAGAAAGGTTGCTATGATGCAGCTCTATCAGCAAATTGTGCTTAACTTAGGAATTGTTATCTGCCATTAATCATAGCAACCTTTTGATATATGTGTAACGTATTCCCAAGTTTAGGGCGGCATTGCTAAGGTATGCAAATGCTAGTATTGGGAGATGCTGCTGCGCGCAGGGCCCAACAGCCTGACTCTCCATGAGGCTTTGGATAGTGGAGCCTGTGGGTGTGGGTGTTTATGCCCCTGTTGGCTGCTGCTCTAGGGCAGAGGTTCCCAACTCCAGTCCTGGTGGGTCAAACACTGTTCAGGTTTTCATGCTGTCCCTAATGAATATGCATGATATACATTTGCATACAATGGGGTGGTGCATACTAATGCAGCACAGGCATATTTATTAGGGACAGGATGAAACCTGAATGGTGTTTGGCCTTCCAGGACTGCATTTGGGAAACTCTGCTCTAGGGATTGCACATGTTTATGGTGTCTGTGTTCTGTAGGGTAAAATATAGGCATTTCAGGCATGTTTATTTTATCTGCAATAAAGGTTCTGTCTTTATTACCATAGTTTAGTACTGGGTAAAATATGGGGAAAGGGTTGGCAGGAGCCACAGCTGGGACTTGAACTTGTAACCTTCTGATCCTGAACACACTGGCTGTGTGTACTGCACCACACTGCTGTTACAGGGACAGTTCATTCCCTGGGGATACCATGACTGTTCGTCAGACAGACCCTGTCTGTTGCATTGCACGGCACCCACCTAAACGGGGCTAGGCCATGCCATTATGCTGGTGGTGCTGGTGGTGTGCAGTCCCAGGCCATCCAGTATGCCGGTAGTCAGCTGCCTATAGTGTGGGTTCTCGGGTAGGGGTGCCTACATGGACATGCACACTTCCCCCCAGCACCGCCTGCCAATGTTATGTGCCCTTGGGGGTACCTGCTGGGTAATCTCCCCTGTGACACTGTGGGACACACACTCATGCCCATGTTGGACCCTTGTCAGTTGCTGTCTTGCTGCTTTACAGTTTCGGCATACTGGACCACAGCAAGTGCCGCCTGCAGCTCCCTGTATCCCATTTACAGCATCTGTACAGTTGCCGTTTCCTATGTGCCCAGTCTGCTGTTGCTGCACATGTGCATGCCATAACAAATCTGCCGAATCTAAATGACAGAAACCCTGATCAGCGCTATTTCAATGTGGGATCATTCACTTTGTAGGGAGACAGAGCATAGATCCTTCCAAACATGATATCTTAATTTTTACGCTTTGTCAGTAGTGTTGCTTTATGTTTATCATTAATATCACTATTGGCCAGCTTGGTTATTTATTTATTTATTTAACAGTATTTTTAAACCGCCTTATCTTATTAATCAAGGTGGTATCACAGCAAACAATCGGGTAAAGTGAGTGTGTTAATCATGCAGTGAGGGTGCAATTTAGTTGAGTGTGTGTTGTATCGTGTGCTAGATTGGGGTGAGCTATGTACAAGGTGTGGTGTGTTGCGTGCTAGAATGGTTTGAGCTATGTACAGTGTGGGCTATATACAGTGGTGCTGTAAAACATTATCTGTACAGGCAGCAATATGTGCTGTTATACATTCTCTTAGGTTATGTGATGTGTCCATAGTGTTCTATGAACAGCATGGTTTTTAGCTGTTTTCTAAAGTCTTTGAGGTCTGTAGTTGTCCTCAAGTCGTCTGGTAGTTTGTTCCATATAGTTGGAGCAGCCATGGAGAGAGCTCTGTCTGTTGTGTCCTTGCGTGTGTGTTTGAATTCACCTGGGGTGCTGACTCGGTTGCGTGTTTGTTTTCTTCTAGGACGAGTGCTGTTGTCTGGTTGAATGAGGGTGTGTAGGCTGTTGGCTGATGTGTGCTGATTTATCTTAAATAGGTTTATGATAGTTTTGTATCTGATGCGTGCACCGATTGGGAGCCAGTGTAAGTCTTTTAAGGTGGGTGTGATGTGGTCCTGTCTTGCAGTACCGGATATTATTCGTGCTGCAGTGTTTTGTGCTAGCTGGAGTGGTTTGAGGGCTTGTTTCGGTAGTCCCAAGTATATTGGATTGCAGAAGTCCAGTATTGGGGTTATCAGTGCTTGGAGGACGGTACGAAAGTGTTCTGGGGCAAGGAGTGGTTTCAGTCTCCTGATGATTCGCATCTTGTAGTAGACTTTTTGTATTGTTTTGTCTATGTGTGGCTTGAGGCTTAGCTTATTGTCCAGAGTAACTCCAAGGTATCTCACTTCTGATTTTATTGGAATAGTAGTGTTTTGTATCTTGATGTTTGGCGGGTGTATGAAGCTTTGGTTCCGAGTGATTATTAGAGCTTCAGTCTTGTTGTAGTTTATTGCGAGGTTGTTGTTTTGACACCAGCTCGTCATTTGGGTAAGGCAGTCTGTTATCTTGGAGAAATCCGGGTTGTCGATTTCTATCGGGGTGTATATCATGATGTCGTCTGCATATATTGTGTATTGAATGTTGTTCTCTTTCATGATGTCGCATATCGGTTGGATGTAGATGTTAAATAGGAGAGCTGAAAGTGCGGATCCTTGAGGTACTCCTTGACGGACATTTATGGGTCGGGAGGTGTTGTGTCCCACCTTGACCTGTAGCTGTCTTTCGGTTAGGTATGAGTGGAACCATTTCAAAGTGATACCTTGTATACCAGTGTTCTTTAGTCTTTCCAGGAGCGTGTTGTGGTCCACTGTGTCGAAGGCTGAGGAGATGTCGATGAAGATCATTATGATTCCCTTCCTGTTGTTGTCAATTATTTTTAGGATGCTGTCGAAGAGGTAGATCAGTAGCGTTTCGACTCCGTGGTTGGGACGAAAGCCGTGTTGGTTGTCGTCGAGTGTTTCATGTTTGTCGATGTGTTCCTGGAGTTGTAGTTGTACCGTTTTTTTCGATGATTTTTGCCAGGAAGGGTATGCTGGAGATCGGTCGGTATGCTGCTGGATCCTTTTTGTCGAGTGTTGTTTTCTTTGTTATTGGTCTTACTGAGGCAAGCTTTAGTTGCTTTGGCATGAGTCCTTGAGTGAGTGAGTTGTGTACTATTTTGTGTATGGTGTGAATGAAGTTTGATTTGGTGGCTTTGACCCATGATACTGGGCATGGGTCTGTAGGAGCAGTGCTTGTGTTGATTGTAGAGATGATGTGGGATATCTGCTCTGTTGAGGGTGAGTAGAATGTGCCCCAGGTTTTGGTGTGTATGTCTGTCCTGGTGGTCCCACTGGGTGTTGTACGCTCTGTGGAGTGGAATTTGTCTTTGATGTGGTCGGCGAATTCCTGTGGGTCCACTTGTACTTCCCCTTCTGTTGTTTGCTCTTTTGTGAGGATCTTGACTATTTCAAAGAGCTCTCTGGGCTTGTTGATGGAAGTATTTATCAAGTTTGTGTGGAATTCCCTCTTTGATTGGTTGATGCATTCATTGTATTGTTTTTGTTTTGTTAGGTAGAGATGTTGGTCGGCTGCTGTTTTGTTTTTTCTCCATCTCCGTTCAACCTTCTGGTTATTGGGATTTTAGATGTGGTTCTGGTCCTTTTCTATGTTTATTTGCCTTTTTGTTCCCTGCACATGTATCACAACTATCACTTTTCGGGGTTTCCTTGCCTTTGCTGCACATTGCTGACTGAAATTGTTTCTCTTTCCTGCAAATGTGCCTTAACGCGAGGGTTTCACTAGCGTTAGTGTTCAGACCCGGATTTCACAACGTTAGTGTGCCTTAACGCCGCCGCGACATTATTGCGTGATAATACCACCGCTGCGATGTTAAGACAGTTTAGTAAACATACCCCTAAGTTTTTACTACATCCTCTGGTAATGAATTCCAGAGTTTGATTACATGTTGAGTGAAAAAATATTTTCTCCAATTAGTCTTAAATGTGCTACATTGTAGCTTCATTGCATGTCCCCTAGTCTTTCTACTTTTTGAAAGAGTAAACAACCAATCTACATTTACCTGTTCCACCCCATTCATTATTTTATAGACCTCTATCATATCTCCCCTCAGACATCTCTTTTCCAAATTGAAGAGCCCTTTTAAGCCTTTTCTCACAGGGATATCCTTCCATCCCTTTTACTATTTTTGTTCTCATCTGTACCTTTTCTAATTCTGCTATATTCTTTTTAAGATATGGTGATCAGAATTGCACACAATATTCAAGGTGTAGTCGCACCATGGAATGATACAGAGGCATTATAATATCCTTTGTTTTATTCTCCATTCCTTTCCTTATGATTTTTAACATTCTGTTTGTTTTCTTGGCCGCCGCTGCACATTGGGCAGAGGGTTCAATGACATCTAAATGTTTTACTGGAGGTTCCTAAAATGGAACCTTGCATTGTGTACCTGTAGTTTGGGTTGTTCTTCCCGACGTGCAAAGCCCCACTTGTGAAAAAAGTTCACAAATTGCAGCTCTTCATTGTACAAAGTTTTCTTCATAGTCTGATATCCATGGAAGTTTATATAAATTCATACATAATGAGCTGCTTGCTGGTAATAAAAAATAAAAAAAACAATAAATAGGAGCTATTAAAAAAATTGCCGGTGGCTATTGTGCTAGTGAATAAATTACATTGGTCTGACAAATAGCAAAGTTTTTACAGCTTTGGTTGTAATTTCAGGCAAAGTTAAAATTATGATTTTTTTTTAAAACTAGCATTCCTCATAATGTTCGCGGGTTGATTTTGAGAGGTTGCTGAGTTAAATTTCATGTGTACTTTTCAATGGTGCTAATGTGCGTGCAAACATGCTGCTAATCTTCAGGAAATATGCAGGTTAGTACTTTGGCATTGGACTCTCCTAGATCCTAAGAGATTTTAGCTGTTGATTTCTTCACTATAAAGTCAAATTCACTAATTCATTTTGTTAGTTTTGCTTCTGTGCAAAGACTGAATTATCTTTCTGTTAATAAATCTGGTGCAAATTTTGCCCCAGAGTAAAACTGTCGCAAATCTCAAAAATATCAGATCTTTTTCTCTGGTATTAAGCTGTGATCATGTTACCAAAATCCAGGAATGGAGGTTAGCCTAGTGGTTAGAACAACTGCCTAGTACCCAGAAGATCAAGGGTCCCCACTGGCGCTCCTTGTGACCTTGAGCAAGTCTCTTTACCCTCCATTGCCTTGGAAGACAAGGCTTGGCAATCTACTTCTGGTGATATATTGCAAAGAAAACCCAGAGGCAGCTGGGTTGCCAGGAGTCAGCACTGACTTGACAGTACTAAAAAAAAGAAAAAAGCTGTGATAATGGAATCATGTTACCCAAATATCTGTTCATTAGTGGCAGGAGGAGCTCTGTGCAGGGCAGCCTGAAGGTCTCTGTCTCCCCCTTTCCTTGTTGGGAGGACACTGATGCTTTGTGTGCAGCTGTTGAAGGAGAGAGGGTAGTGCTTGCAGAGATTGGAAGCCCTTTGTCCAGTGGTAACCTGGCAGTAAGCAGGTCCTTGGGTGCAATTAATTCAGTTGCTCTGTACTCAAAAGGTTGGTGTGATGGTGGTGTCCTGCATGATGAGGAAGAATGAGTGAGAGGAACCCTCTGACTGAAGATACCGGCTTTCCTACTTTACCCCCATGGTGCCTTCCTGCCTTCTCTTCCCAGCCCTCACCTCATTTGGTTCACACTGGTGGCAGCAGTAGTAGGAAAAGCATGTTGAGGCCTGTGAACCAGAAAGCACTCACAGGCCCTGCAGTGACCCCCTTTTGCATGGGCTTTATGTGAGCACCTGCCATCTCCACAGTGAGGTTAACTTGTATTGCTGCCACCATCTGAAGATCTCTGCTGCCTGGCTCTGATTTTGGTGTCCTTGGTTAAGCCAGTACTCTGTGTGATCACAGAGGTTCCTCATTCCAGAAGCTGGCCTTGGTGAAGGTTGAGGTAAATGCAGTGCAGGAGAGAAGGAGGTCAGCTGCCAGAGACTGTGCATAGCCTGGAGGAATCTAACCCATTCCGCTGCTGGCCTGGAACCTAGAAAATGGAGAACAGTACAGAGAGTCCACTGCCGTCATGTCAGAGAGGAGCAGTTAGAGGAGAGCTGCCCGCACAAAAGTGCTAAGGAGGGAGGAGACAATGCAAGATAGGGCAGAGGGAGGCAAAGTCTCTGTGTGCCATTTTTGCACAAAGCTAGGCCAGTGAGACTCTGTGGGGCCCATCAGCCGCCACTGTATTAGATGAAGTTTCTTTTGGTTTCAGGCTCAGGCTGCCTCATAAATGTTTTAAAGAAATAACTTCAATTTATTAGTTTCCTTTTGTTTAGAGATGAAGCCGCCATGTTCTGAGGAACATCCAATCTTCAGCTGTCCGTGCTGTATTCATAAATTGATTATCTATGTGTCACTTGTACAAGGCTCTGATGAATGTCCAGTCTTCAGCTGTCCATGCTGTATTCATATTTTGGTTATCATATGGTGTCTGCGTGGGGCTCCGATGAAGTCCCAGTTCGATATCATCCTCAAATATGTCAAACGCTAATGTGTTCTCAATAATTAAACATCAAATGCAAACAAAAAAGAGGACCTTAAAGACTCTGTATATTTTAACTGGGAAATGAATGATCCAAAAGATTTTCTGATACTCTTGCTTCAAACACAGACAAAGCTTTGTTAATAGTGTTTGTGCTATTCTGTAAGCACCCATGAGATCTCTCGAAAGTATCTCTTTCATAAGCAGGGATCTCCACTGGCCGCTTACTGCACATGTGCAGACTTTGTAGGACTGTGATGTCTTTAACTGGACTGGCACAGGAGTTATCCCATCAGCATTTGAGGACACACAGCAATTTACAGATAAATATTTTCTTGAGAAAAAAGAGTTGAATGTGATTGAAGAAACCCACAAATGCCTTTGGAGAATTCTTATGTTTGTCCAATGAAGCAAAATATCCACGTTTAACACTGAACTATGGCTATTTGAACTTAGAATTACAAAAATATAGCGTAACAGAGAAGACACGGTGTGCCTTTGACTTGCAGAGGACTGGCTGCCAACTGTCTCCAAGAGTCACCCTCACATCTTATCTTCTTTTACACTTAAAATACAATGTCCAGCTTCAGTCTTCTCTGAATGCTTGGAAAACGTCTATGATGTAAAAGAGAGATGTTGTTGCAAGTCACGTGGGACTCCAGAGGTTCAGCTGTGGAATTGCTGATGCAGCTGTGTTACAGTGTCCTGTCTCATCTCTTGGGGAAGAGAATTGCACTTGGTAATTAATGACCTCATTAGCAACATTGAGGCCTGATATCATGTAATAAGCTACAAAAGGCCAAAGCTGTTGAGATACTGTCTCACTAATAGGTTTTAGTGTGAGCCCTTCATTGGTCAAGATATTGACAACACGACAAAAACCATTAAACTTGACCTTGAAATTTGCATTTTATTTTATTTTTGGGAGGATGTGTATTTTTGTTGATCTACATATTTTCAGTAGCCCACTTAATGCATTGTATTTATTTTTATTGTTTTGCCTCTCCTTTTATTGCAGGCAAAGGAAAAAGGGAAAAGTACTTGCACAGGCTTTACAATTCCACTCTGTATGCATGCCTCACCCCCCCTAACCTAAATACAGGCTTTTCTAATGGAAATTAGAAATACAAGTCCCTACATGCAGTGGGGGGAAAGCCAGGACTGGATCAACCTGCCTTGAAAATCTGGAGCCATTTGGAGTTAGTTGTGGATATGCCACTAGATATCATAGATTCTGCTAGAACGATGGTTGTTTTTCTCCTTAAGAGAACTCACATTAGTTTGCTGAAATATGCTGGTAACGAACGGATGCATTTCTTATGCAATGTTTATAAAGTGTGCACGGATATTACATGCATGACACTGCAATATCTTACAGCAGTGCTGAAGGAATGTGATTAAAGCAATGTGCTTTTATTTGGAACAAAAGCGGGGATCTTGGCAAAACAGGAAATGCTAAAATTGTCATTTCCAGATTCCCATTAATAGTGTGCACTATTGCTCAATACTGCACACAAGGGCACACTATTGAATAGAAAGGATTCAATATGAAAATAAACACAATTTTAAAACAAAATGAAACAAAACAAATGTTTTGGGCCTGCACACCCCATTAAAGCACTGCTACAACCCAATCAGCAAATGTTATGTGTTTGCTACCATAACCCCTTACTCTGGTCTGTGTGATCTGCTGCTAGCATGGAGCCCCATTCTGGGAGGGGGATATTTGGGCTGTCTGGATGTCCCTGCTGAAGCCGGGACCATTAGGACATGATTCTGATCTGTGGGAACAAAACATTCCCATGAAAGCCAGAATTGGGGCTGAGGATGGCCCGGCGTGCCCCCTCCGCCTGTGAGGATGTCCCAGACATCTGCATTCCTGGCCTCTCGTTTCCCCGCTGCCTGACCCAAGGCTGGCCTCCCACGGCCTGGATCAAGTGGCAGGGATCCCCCCCCCCACCTACACCCAGACCCAGGGGTGGATCCCCTGCCCCAATTGGCCACAAAAAAATGCTTATAACACCTCTGAGGCAGTATAAGTAGCATGTCCCAGCAGGCCCAGCAGCACGTATAGGGCCGTGACTTGAATCGGCCCTGTATGTGCTGCTGGGTGGCTTGTCCCTGCTCTGTCCCCTCCGGCCTCCCACTGGCTCTCCCCGTCCTGAAGCACAGGACGTATGGGGAGAACCAGTGTGGGAATAGGGTCTAGGCAGATTTCAGGGCTGCATATCCCACCGCAACGTGCGTTCGAGAATGAGAGCCATAGTGTGTGGGTTAGAGCATTATTCTTACATTTTGAATTAACAAGGAATTTCTCTGAGGGGCAATGTTTCCAAATGGGTTAGTTTTGCGCATTAACTCACAGTACTGCACTAAGGAAAAGCAAATAGCACATTAAACAAAAAAATCCCTTAGAATAACTGAAATATTCCACAAGTATTACAATAAACTCATTCAGCAACTCCCTACATAAACAAATTAACTTATTATTATGCAAACTGCAAAGGGAGAAAAAGACCTCAGGATTACTTCATAATTCCACTATACGGCAAAAATAATCACCATAGGGAATATATAGTTCTTACATCACCGGTCTCCTACAGCTATCGTCTGTAGTAAAGTGAAGCCCTTGATGTAGCCTTTATGAAGGAGAAACGAAAATCTTTGTTGGGTGGAGAAATTAAACGCAGGCGGTGATGCTTCTGGAGTTTGAAGACTGCAGTTTAGAGATAAGTAGATATTGAACTATTTGATTTATAGTAAAGATGACAACAGTCTTTAGGGGTATCTGTTTTGTTCCAGAACCCTGGTGATCGATTGGAGCCTGTGGTGCCTGTTTAAGAGATGGTTTACATTGTCTGATTTATGGAGCATGTTGGTTGTGCTGTACTGAAGGAATAATACTGGTTAATGAGTTAAACCTTATTGACTATTTGGAAAAAGTACTTTTTTAAAATTTGAATTTGAATATTCTTGGTATAATTATTGTAAAGGGAGTTTTTTTAGACCGGTGATGTAAGAACTATATATTCCCTATGGTGATTATTTTCGCCGTTTAGTGGAGTTATGAAGTAATCCTAAGGTCTTTTTCTCCCTTTGCCGTTTGTATAATAATAAGTTAATTAGTTTATTTATTTACATAGGGAGTGTGCTGAGTGAGTTTATTGTAATACTTGTGGAATATTTCAGTTATTCTAAGGGATTATTTTGTTTTGCACCTACCATGACAGTCATGAACCTCACTCCTAACCCAGGGTATGTGGAGTTTGATCTCAGTCTCTCACATTTGCTGCTAACGCTCACCGTAGTTCTTGCATCATGCCAAAAAGAGCTTCCTTATGGAGTTTATAGGATGTGGCATGTCTGGGCAACCTGTTAAGGTGTGAGTGAAAATTCCTCTTAATTAGGCACCCAAAAGGATGCAAAATGTTTCCGCAGCTTTCTGCCACAGTTTCTTGTTACTTGAGGATCTTCACATGATTCAAAGAATATTCACTTGTAATGGACGCTTCCATAAACAAGCCACTCAGGTACTTTTCTCCTTTATCACTCTGCCCATTTTCCATGCATCTAGGGCCTGATACTCAGTTGGGCAAGCTATGTGCCGCTATGGTTCATAGTTGTGCCTGCCGACCCTTAACCCTAGATGTGGCCCTGACATTGAAGATCCAGGGATCACAGCACATGCAGTAGCTAACCGGGCAGCAATGATATTGCATGCAACCAAGTTAGCTCCTGCACCTAAAAGACAAGCAAGGTTTTTCCTTGTCTATGTTTTAGGTGCAGGTCACTAACCAGGCAACATGCAATATCGCTGCTACCCAATCAATAACTGTCTCCACCTCTGCTCCTCCCCGGAGTACCCGACATGCCCCGATGCTAAGTGGTTAGGATCAGGGCGTGTAAGGGAGAAGAGAGGGGTGTTCAGTGGCACTAACCGTGTATGTCCTTTGAATATCGGGCCCCTAGGTTTTATCAGTTAGAATAGGAATGTTCTGGGTGATCGTAACCTCTTCATTTTCCATATTTCTCTTACCCTCATGATTTCAGGGCTTTTCCAGTACAGCAGTATTGTAGTGTTTACAAAGTTTTCACCTTATTGTACCTTTCTGTATAGAAATTTTCTGCCATCAGAACTTCATAGCCAGCTATGAGATGAGTCACTATTTCCAGCTCTTCTGGAACTTACATATGTCTGGTTTACCATTTTTTGTTCTATGCTCGCTGTGAACCATCTCATCCAGGGCTGCAACTATTAGTCTTTCATTCTTAGGTTTCAATTCACCTCTCCTTAATCATTCATGTATCTGGTTTTGATCAATGAATGGGTTCCTGGAATAACATTTTGTATTTTCCACTACCCATCTAATTCTTTGAAGAGTTTCTTCCTGTTGTGCAGTATCTATCTAAGGCTTCTATTCATCAGAGGCGTGCTGTTCTTGTTCTGGCCGTGAGAGGTGCTGTTCACCATCAGATGCGCACATTTTGCAAACCGCATGTGCAAGGTCAGCGGAAGGGTAGGTAGAACAGAAGAGAGAAGATGCTGGCTCATGCTTCAGGATCATGGGGCTGCAGGGAGGCAGGGAGATGAGCAGATTGCAGGACAAAGGACCCTAAAGCTGGAGGGTAGAAGGGAGATAAGAGGATAAGTGCCCAGGTTGGGCTGGCAGGAGCGATGGGGTAAGACTGAGGAGGGGAATGGGAAGAACATATATCTCTGGTGAATTTTACTGGGTCTCTGCTAGCATGTAGATATATGGTTTGACACAGGATTACAATGACCTGTTTTAAATACCCTGAGCCTGCTTTATAGCTTTGCACCATTTTGTGCTCCTGGGGAAAAATCTTAAATAAATCAGATCCCATGTGCATTCCTAGTCATCCTCACAATGACTTTAGCAAATGTTCATTGGAATGGATAACTACTAAGTGCAGCAGCCTTCCTAATATTATACTGGGAATGCAGAGGAAAATGAAAAGCGTGCAAGGAAAGTGAGGAATATTAACACAGAAAGCTAGGGCAGTAGGCTATGTGAAATATTCAGTACTTCTAACTGATTTAGGGTCCAAGCAAAGCCTCTTCAGGGGTCTTCCAATCAGCAGGCTATCGCCCTCACTTTCCTCCTTTCTTCACTAGGCCCCTGGGGGCTGTAACACTTACCTTTTGGGGTTCACCTGCTGCATAACACTATCAGCAAATTTCATCCCAGGGAGATTGACTGCACCTTTTTGCCATAATACATCTGTGGACTTGAAGTTCTGTTTTATTAGGGGAATCAAACTACACTAAGAAAAGCCAATACTGAGTTAGCTGATCCTTGATGAGGTAGAGAGGTCCAGCAGCTCCTGAGATTAAACTCAGTATTTTATTTAATCTCCGCTAATAACAATTAACCTATTAATGACTTTGATGTTTAATGCCTTTATGCATCTTGTTTATTAAGTTGTTTTCACCACCGCATCAAATAATAGAGGCACTAGATTATTATTAATATAATTGCCGTGTTCTCTATAATGCATACCAGGAGAGTCGCTACCTTTCAGAGCTTATAATCTAGTTAAGACAGGAAATAGAATTGAAAACAACTAAGCAGCCTTGAGTTAAGATAGTAGGTATAAAATAGTTGGGATTAGCTGAAGGTAAGGCAGCTTTAATTATTTAAAGTAGCAACATATTACAGATTCACCAGTTAAATTAAGTAGTATGAAATAGATTGTTTCTAAAGTCAGCTTCTATCTATGAAAAAAAGAGGGCGAGAAGGGTGGCAGCATTTAGTGACTGGTCATATCGGTACAAGATTTTCAGATGAGGAAAGTAGATTTAATTTTCTAACAATTTTCAAGAGGTTTTAAACTCAGCAGTCGCATGCTTCAGATTTGAGTCATCTGAGAGGAACAATGAGTTTTGTCATAGGCAAATGCTGACACCTCGTGGCCAGTTTTATACAGTTAGAAGTTCTAGGGTCTATATTTCAAAGTTGCAGTCTGCATTTTCTTTAAACGACCACAATAGTGTTTAAATTAGCCAGAACCGCTATCGGGATAACTAGTAGTACTGAATATACTGTAGGTGGAGAGCGGTAACAGCAGCCTTTTTCCTGCCCTAAATTAAACCAGATGGCTATACAGATAATGGCTGGATACTGCCGTCCAGGCCCAGAGTTAGGCAGCATGGAATACCCATGATCCGCTCTTGCACCACCTGGAACTATTTGGATAGTGCTGGAGTGGTCTGTAAGAATTCTCCATGGTATTAGCCAGATAGTGCAGCTGAACATGCACAGATAGGGCACTTTCCATATGGAGGGTAATTTAATATAAGGACATAAGAAATGCCTTACTGGGTCAGACCAAGGTCCATGAAACCCAGTATCCTGTTTCCTACAGTGGCCAACCCAGGTCACAAGTACCTGTCAGGTTCCCAAAAAGGCACGTTGCTTATCCCGGGGGCAAGCAGTGGATTTCTCGGGTCCTCTTTAATAATGGTTTATGGACATTTCTTCCAGGAACTTGTCCAAACATTTTTTAAACCCAGTTACACTAACAGCTTTTACTACATCCTCCAGTAACAAATTCCAGAGTTTGATTCTGCATTGAGTAAAAATTTATTTATTTAACAGGTTTTCTTTTATACAGCTTTATCATTTCATTCATAGCAGTTTAGATTGTAACTGAAACTCGGTAATGCACATTAAACAAGGACATTGATAACTTATTAGTCTTAAATAGGTTGCACTGTAGCTTCATTGTGTGTCCTCTAGTCTTTCTACTTTTTGATGGCATAAACAATCGATCTATGTTTAGCCGTTCCACTCTATTCATTAATTTATAGACCTCTATCATATCTCCCCTCAGTCATCTCTTTTCCAAGTTGAAGAGTCCTAACCTTTTAAGCCTCTCCTCATAGGGGTATCTTGGCCTAATGGGAGACAGCCAACATGGCTTTAGACAAGGAAGATCTTGTCTTACTAATCTGTTATGTTTTTTTGAAGGTGTGCATAAACAGGTGGACAAAGGTGAGTCAGTTGATATAGTGTATCTGGACTTTCAGAAAGCCTTTGACAAGGTCCCTCATCAGAGACTTTTGGAAAAACTAAAGAATCATGGGATAGGAGGCAGTGTATTACTGTGGATCAGAAACTGGTTAAAAGATAGAAAGCAGAGAGTAGGGCTAAATGGCCAATTTTCCCAATGGAGAAAGGTGAATAGTGGTGTACCCCAGGGATCTGTGCTGGGTCCGCTGCTTTTTGACATATTCATAAATGACCTGGAAAGTGGAATAACGAGTGAGGTTATCAAATTTGCAGATGACACAAAACTATTTAAAGTTGTTAAAACCCAAGAGGTTTGTGGAAAATTGCAAGAGGATCTTGATAAATTGGAAGACTGGGCATCAAAATGGCAGATGAAATTTAATGTGGACAAGTTCAAGTTATGCACCTAGGGAAGAACAACCCAAACTATGGTTACACGATGCAAGGTTCCACATTAGGAACCACCACCCAGGAAAAAGATTTAGGCATCATTGTGGATACCATGTTAAAACCCTCGGCCCAGTGTGCAGCGGCGGCCAAGAGAGCAAATAGAATGCTAGGTATCATAAGGAAAGGAATGGAAAATAAAACAAAAGATATTATAATGCCTCTATATCATTCCATGGTGAGACTGCACCTTGAATATTGTGTGCAGTTCTGGTCGCCATATCTTATAAAGGATATAGTGTTATTAGAAGAGGTGCAGAGAAGAGCCACCAAAATGGTAAAGCGGATGGAAGGATACTCCTATGAAGAAAGGCTAAAAAGGTTAGGGCTCTTTAACCTGGAAAAGAGACGGCTAAGGGGAGGTATGATAGAAGTCTATAAATTAATGAACGGAGTGGAATGGGTAAACGTAGATCGATTATTTACGATATCAGAATATAGAAAGACTAGGGGACATGCAATGAAGCTACAGGGTAAACTATTTAAGACTAATAAAAGAAAAGATTTTCTCACTCAACGTGTAATCACTCTGGAATTTGTTACCGGAGGATGTAGTAAAGGCTGTTAGTGTAGCTGGGTTTAAAAAAGGTTTGGACAAGTTCCTGGAGGAAAGGTCCATAAACCATTATTAAGAAGGGACCCAGGATATCAATGCTTGACCCAATACAAGCATTGTGGAACCTGTGTCTTGGGGAAACTGCTAGATACTGTCATGGGGCTGGAGCCATGGAAGCTGCAGCTTTAGAAAAAAACCCTGTTTTGCATAGAGCTGAGAATGTGCAGAGAGTGCAGTTGCATTGCCGCACAGCCAGAGGGGGCAAGAGTAATCCCACAGAGGCTGAAGCAACGTGCTCAGACACTAATTGTATAAGTGGCAATCAGTTGCACCTGAGGCCAAGCCCGGGACGTTCAAATCAAAACTCCCTTTATAAGGAGAAACAGAGAGCAGCAAGAGAAAAGGGAAAAGCCTATCTCCCGGAAGAGGAGGTGGGGAAGAAGTTGGAGAACCTGCAGGATGTGCAGGACAAGAAGAACGTGGAACAGGAGAGATTCCACACAGAGCCAGACCAGAGGGACAGAATCCAGAGGAAGTTTACTCAGACGGATAGAGTCCAGAGGGGCAGAGCACAGAGAGACGGAGTCCAGAGACAAGCTGCCAGAAGAAACAGTTTATCTGGTAGGAGTGACTCTCCCAGCCCAAGTAACCTTGTTGGATCAGGATTACAAGGAACAAGGAAGAGAGGTTCTTATTATAAAGATACCTTTTCTGAGAACCACAGTGATTGGGAATCCTTCCCAGGTTTTCCTGAACCCCATGAAAGCAAAGCACTGCACAGAAAAGCCTATCTCCCAAGAGAAGGACGTCAGAAGGAGAGCTCTAGGTGTGGCAATTCCAGGAAGCCAAGGTATGCTGAATCTTTAATTCTAAAGGAAAGCCTTGCTAAAAGAAACCCTGTTAAAGCAGCTATTCCCTATAAGGGGAGGGGAAGCAAAGCAGAGCTTTTTAAGACAATCTCTCACAGCTTAACAGGAAAGTTTTACTGGAAGCAAGATAGACCCTGTAAGTTTGTAACAGGGAGTGAAAACTACTATTCAAAGGAAGAAGCTAGTGACGCAGAGTCTATGGAAATTGAATGTGAGAATATTATTCCCATGCCTCAGGAGGAATCCATGGACTGTAATTTCTGTTCTGCAATTAGTATTGAATCCTTGCTAGAATTGTAGATAGAAAAGAACTGTGCAACAGATGGTGAACCTTATAACCGTTTGTTTGCTGAATTGTTTAAATTGCTTTGAACTAAAAGAAGCCTCAGCTAGGACTTGCATTCAACTGTGAAGCCTATAACAGTTATCTGCTTGAATATTGGTGGAACCCCTTTTGATAAAGAAAGGACTGTCATTATTTTCTACTTGTCTTAGTGAATCATTGCGTTACAGGGGAAATAAAGCCTTGCTACCCTACACTCTTGGCTTGGATAATTTGTGCTCTCAAAGAGCTAGAACTACAAGGACCAAAATGCACTAGGCCCTTAAAGTCACATCGCTCCTTAAAAATAATAAATGCGCCGGATGCCCTTATAGCCACTGGCCACTGGGGGCACCTGGTGACAGTACGTATGACCTAGATTGGCCACTGTTGGAAACAGGATACTGGGCTTGATGGACCTTGGTCTGACCCAGTATGGCATATCTTATGTTCTTATGTTATCTTCTTTTCCCTTTACCAGTTTTGTCACTCTTCTTTGTACCTTTTCTAATCCTTTTTAAGATATGGTGACCAGAATTGCACACAATATTCAAGGTGCGGTTGCATCTGGAACGATACAGAGGCATTATGATGTCATCCTTCGTTTTATTCTCCATTCCTTTCCTTATGATTCCTAGCATTCTATTTGGTTTCTTATCTGCTGCTGCACTGGGCAGAGGGTTTCAATGTATTATCCTGAATGATGCCTAAATCTTTTTCCTGGGTGGTGATTTCTAAAGTTGTACCCTGCATCATGTAACCATAGTTTGAGTTGTTCTTTCCTAGGTGCATAACTTTGCACTTGTCCACATTAAATTTTATCTGCCATTTGGATGTCCAGTCTTCCAATTTATCAAGGTCCTCTTGCAATTTTTCACAGTCCTCTTGCGTTTTAACAACTTTGAATAATCTTGTGTCATCTGCATATTTGATCACCTCATTCGTTATTCCCATTCCAGGACATTTTTGAATATGTTAAAAAGCAATGGGCCCAGCACAGATCCATGGGGTACTCCACTATTCACCTTTCTCCATTGAGAAAATTGGCCATTTAGCCCTACTCTCTGCTTTCTATCTTTTAACCAGTTCCTGATCCACAATACTACACTGCCTACAATCCCATGACTTTTTAATTTGGCCAAGAGTCTCTCATGAGGATCCTTGTCAAAAGGCTTTCTGAAAATTCAGATACACTATATCAACCGGCTCACCTTTTTCTACCTGTTTATTCACACCTTCAAAAAGATATAAGAGATTGGTGAGACAAGACTTTCCTTGGCTAAATCCATGTTGGCTTTCTGCTATTAAACCATGGCTATCTACATGTTCAGTAATTTTATTCGTTATAATGGTTTCTACCATTTTGACCAGCACTGACGTCAGGCTCACCGGTCTGTAGTTTCCCAGACCACCCCCAGAACTCTTTTTAAAAATGGAAATTACATTGGCCACTCTTCAATCCTCAGATACTACAGATGATTTTAATGATAGTTCACAGATTACTAATAGTAGGTCTGCAATCTCATATTTCAGTTCTTTCAACACCCTTGTATACCATTCAGTCCAGGTGATTTGCTACTCTTCAGTTTCTCAAATAGTTGTAATTCATCCTCCCAGTTTAT
The DNA here is from genome assembly GCA_033557465.1 of Ichthyophis bannanicus. NCBI lineage: Eukaryota > Metazoa > Chordata > Amphibia > Gymnophiona > Ichthyophiidae > Ichthyophis > Ichthyophis bannanicus. Next base: position 128,979,004 of record CM066049.1, read on the forward strand.
CAATATTTCTTTCAATTCTTTTGCTACATCACCTTTATATATCATTTCAGGTATGGGTAATTTCCCTACATTTTCTTCAGTAAAGCCTGAAGCAAGGAATTCATTTAGTCTCTCCACTATGGCCTTGTCCTCCTTTAGCGCTCCCTTTACCCCTCTAACATCCAATGGTCCAACTGACTCTCTCACAGGTTTTTTGCTATGAATGTACTTGAAAAGGTTTTTGTTATGTATTTTTGCTTCCACGGCAATCTTCTTTTCAACTTTTCTCTTTCCTGCCTTATCAGTGCTTTGCATCTAACTTGCCAGTGCTTATGTTGTTTCTGGTGTTTATCATTAGGCTCTTCTTTCCATCTCCTGAAAGATGCTTTTCTGGCAACAACAGCTTCTCTGACCTCGCCTGTAAATGATGCTGGCAGTTTTTTAGCCTTCCTTCCACTTTTCTTAAAGCGTGGAATACAGCTGGTCTGGGATTCCAAGATAGTACTTTTACAAACTCTTTTGCAGGAAAGGTGCGTTGCCACATGTATATCTGGGACCAATTTTAGAAACATAGAAACATGGCGGCAAAAAAAGATCACATGGCCTATCTAGTCTGCCCTTCCATATCAACTGTGGTCCCCTTTTTTCCTTTAAAGAGTCTCTGTGTTTGTCCCAAGCTTTTTTGAATTCTGATACTGTCCTCATCTCTTACTGTCTACGACCTCCATGGGGAGACTATTCCACGCATCTACCACTCTTTCCATAAAGAAATATTTCCACATATTACTTCTGAGTCTATCCCCTTTCATCCTCATCCTATGTCCCTTCATAGCAGAGATTGCTGTCAATTGAAAGAGGCTCTCCTCCTATGCCTTTATGCCACGGAGGTATTTAAACATCTCTATCATATCTCCTCTATCCCGCCTTTCCTCTGGTGAATCCATGTTGCCTCCAATCCTGCAATCCATTGGACTCCAGAAACCTCACTATTTTCTCTTTCAGCAGCGTTTCCAATAATTTACTCACCACAGAGTTTAGACTTACCGGCCTGTAGTTTCAACCATATCCTTACTTCTACTTTTATGTAAAAGGACCACATGTGCCTCTCTCCAGTCCTCTGGCACCACTCCTGACTCCAAAGAGGCATTGAAAAGGTCAGTCAGTGGAGCCATTAGAATGTCTCCAATTTCCTTCAGTATTCTCGGATGTATCCCATCCGGTCCTATTACTTTGTCTACTTTTAGTTTAGCTAATTCCTCATAAACACAGTCTTCTGAAAATAGTTTGAGATCCCTGTCACTTCTGTTCCTATTTGTGTGTGTTTTCTGAGGCCCTGCTCCTGGTCCTTCATCTGTGAACACAGAACAGAAATTGTTAAACAATTCTGCTTTGTCCTCATCAGCTTCTACATATTCCTCCCCTTCACCCTCGAGTCTGATAATACCACTTTTGCTCTTCCTTCTCTCACTAATATATCTGAAAAATGTCTTATCCCCCCATTTTATTGCATTGGCTATTTCTTCTTCTTTTTGTATCTTTGCTTTCCTGACTACTTTCTTAGCTTCTCTAAGTTTTTCCAAATATAGAAAGTGAAGTAGGTGCGTACTTCACCTTATAAAATAGGGCTATACAGAAACACTGGAATGTAGATGCTGTGGTTACTCCTGGGAGCACCTAGATTCGTGCATTGTATTCTATAACTTACATCAATTGAGGCTGCATCTATGCTGTGCCCAAGTTCTGCCCCTGTGCATGCCCCAATGGAACTTACATGTGATTAGCATTTCCATGTGTGCTGAAGGGAATAGCAACCAGACAAAGTGCGCAAAGAAGTGTCCATACATGCACATAAGTCCTTGAAGATAGAGACTTATATACCTAAATAGCAAGTAACTTTCTGCTCTGTCTTTATCAAATCAGCCCTATAGTGGATTCTGCTATATGGATAAGTACTTTTGAATACTGCACCATTTGTTTTTATTCTTCACTGTGATCACTGAGAATTTCCATCATTGCAATCTGTTTTCACCTTACAAACCATCACCTTTGAGCATATTTGCTGGCAAGAAATCAATACTTAACCCCCCTTCCCCCTCAGGTATCCATAAATAATTGAAAGCAAGTGGTACCAGTTTGTGAATTCAGAATAGCAATGAGAGGTGACAGGCAAGTGGGGAATCAGACCATGATGTTGACTTAACCATTCACTTCCAGTCATGGAAGAGCCCCGGGACCAGTATTTGGTGTCTAATCAAGGACATACTCCATTGCTAGTCCAATGTACTCCTCTAGGGACGTCTTTACTTCTCTTGCCCAGAGGATAATTATTCACTGGCTTGTGCTTTAACTGTGCGGCACCTGCAGCTTCAGCTCCTGAGGGCCATAGGTTCCATCCCATGAGCACGGCAGTCAGCATGGAACCACCTTAGGAAGAGAAAAAGCAGAGGCAGGTGTTATTTCACCCACCATACTGAAACATTTTGACAAACACTCAAAGAACTCTGGGGGAGTGACGATATTCAAAGGCTTTTAGGTAGTTTGCAGACCAGCTAAAGCAATATTCAGTCACTAGCTGGTTAAAGTTAAGACAGCTAATGACTGTCCTACCTTTAGTCACTTTTGCAATCTGGCCAGCCGCTGAATATCGCTAGTGACTGGATTGCAAAATTACAATCTGGCCAACCCAGATATTCAGTGTCAGTGGCCGGACGTGACCCCGGCATTGAATATTGAGGTTTGCTTTTCAGAGACGATGGCTAGCTGTCGCCGCTGCATATCCCACCCTCTATTCCAGCCTCACTTCTTCCAAATCCCATGGCTGATGATGTCATCCTGAATCTTACCCCAGCACCATTTTCTTGCCATTTCTATCTAGGATTTAAGATCGAGAGTTGCTTGGCAAAGGGATGAAAATGATCAGGCCTAGAGCAGACAGAGGCTTCAGGTACAGAGGGGCTAAGCACTGACTGAGTTAGTGTGTCGGAGAAAAGTCAGGCCCTGGGGTATAGATTAGACAGAAATGTAACTGATAAGATCACAGCAGAGAGCGAGCTGAGGCACAAGGGTCGGCAGGGTTGGTGTGTGTGTGAGAGCCACTTCACTTGTAAACATTTGGCACACTCTACAGTAGGTCCAGATAGACAGCAAGGTGGTTGGCTCTGCTGCAGTTTCCACAGTCTCTCTACTGTAATACCAAGCATGGTATGTGCACTGAGTTGTTACATTTAACACTAAAATTCTCATAAGAGCATAAGAAAATAAGAATTGCCAAACTGCATCAAATCAAAGGTTCATCAAGCCCAGTATCCAGTTTCCAACAGTGGCCAAGCCAGGTCATAAGTACCTGACAGGATCCCAAAAAGTAGCAAGATTACATGTTCCTTACGCCCCAGGAATAAGTATTGGCTTTCCCTAAGTCTACAGACTTTTCCTCAAAGAACGTGTCCAACCCTTTTTTAAACCCAGCTACGCTAACTGCTTTTACCATACCCTCTGGAATTGAGTTCCAAAGCTTAGCTCGGCATTGAGTGAAAAATATTTTCTTCTATTTGATAACTTCATAGCATATCCCCTAGTCTTTGTGCTTTGTGAAAGAGTATACAATGGATTCATGTTTACCCATTGTACTTCATGCAGGATTTTAAAGACCTCTGTCATATGTCCCTTGGGCTGTCTGTTCTCCAAGCTGAAGATCTCTAACCTTTTTAGCCTTTTCTAATAGGACAGCACTTCCATCCTCTTTATCATTGTAGCCACCTTTCTCTGTACTTTTCTAATTCTATTATATCTTTTTTGAGATGCAGCAACCAGAATTGCATACAATTTATTTATCTAAAGGTATTTATAGCCCACACAATAACCAAAGTGGGTAACAAAACACATACACATTTCATCATAACATACCAATAAACTCATACAAAGCAAATTAAATAAAAATTAATATAAAATAAAATAAATCAGTCTAATCTAAACAAAATAAAAACTAACTAAGAAGACTACCGTTTGAGAGCACAGACTGGATCATTATTACACAATAAACATGACTGCCCCAAGCACTTCACCTGCCTTTCAAACAAATCCAAAAAAGGCCTGCTGGAATAAATAAGATTTCAATGTTTGTCGAAAGACTATCAACTCTGCTTCAGCATGTAACTCATTAGGGAGAGAATTCCAAATGGATGAAGCACTCAGAGAAAATGCTCTTATGTAATGACTGGAAATGAATCTTTTTAAAGAAAGGAACAGCTAATAATTGTACATCATGGGACCAAAATCTTGAGTCTATCCCCTTTCAGTTTCATCCTATGTCCCCTAGTTGCAGAGCTTGCTTTCAATCAAAAGAGGCTCTCCTTTTGTGCTTTTATGCCACAGAGGTATTTAAACATCTCTATCATATGTCTCCTGTATTCTGCTTGTCTCCTAATGTACATAAGAACATAAGAAATGCCATACTGGGTCAGATCAAGGTCCATCAAGCCCAGTATCCCGTTTCCAACAGTGGCGAATCCAGGTCACAAGTACCTGGCAGGTACCCAAATCCAAAGCTTCCACAATGCTCGTCTTGGGGTAAGCAGTGAATTTCCCAGGTCCTCTTTAATAATGGCTTATGGACTTTTCCTCCAGGAAGTTGTCCAAACCTTTTTTATACCCAGCTACACTAACAGCTTTCACTACATCCTCCGGTAACGAATTCCAGAGTGTGATTATGCATTAAGTGAAAAAATATTTTCTCTTATTAGTCTAAAATGGGTTACATTGTAGCTTCATTGTGTGTCCTCTAGTCTTTCTACTTTTTGATGGCATAAATAACCAATCTACATTAATCCGTTCCACTCCATTCATTAATTTATAGACTTCTATCATATCTCCCCTCAGCCTTTTCTTTTCCAGGTTGAAGAGCCCTAACCTTTTAAGCCTTTCCTCATAGGGGTATCCTTCCACCCCTTTACCATTTTGGTGGCTCTTCTCTGTACTTTTTCTAATTCCGCTATTTCCTTTTTAAAATATGGTGACCAGAATTACACACAATATTCAAGGTGCAGTTGAACCATGGGACGATACAGAGGCATTATAATATCCTTTGTTTTATTCTTCATTCTTTTTCTTATGATTCCTAACATTCTATTTGCTCTCTTGGCCACTGCTGCACACTGGGTAGAGGGTTTCAACATATTATCCACGATGACACCTAAATGTTTATCCCGGTTGGCAGTTTCTAAGGTGGTATGTTGCATGTATAACCATAGTTTGGGTTGTTCTTCCTAGGTGCATAACATATGTGTACATATTTAAGATCTTTAAGTCTGTCCTCCAATGCTTTATAATGAAGACCAATAACCATTTTAGTAGCCACCCTCTGCACTGATTCCAACCTGTTTATATCCCTTTGAAGGTGTGATCTCCAGAATTGCACACAATACTCCAAATGAGGGCGCACTAGAGACATACAGAGGCACTATCACCTCTTTTTTTCTGCTGGCCATTTTTCTCCCTATGCACCCAAGCATCCTTCTGGCTTTCGCTGTTGCATTTTCTACCTGTTTAGCTACTTTAAGATCATCAGAAGCAGTCGTGCCCAGGTCCTGCTCTTCTTTCATGAACAGAAGTACTTCGCCCCCTACACTGTAGTGCTCCTTTGGATTTTTGCATCCCAAATGCATGACCCTGCATTTTTTAGCATTAAATCTCAGCTGCCAAATTCTAGAGCATTCTTCAAGCTTACCTAGATCCCTCCTCATATTATATACCCCTTCCTGGGTGTCTACTCTATTGCATATTTTAGTATCATCTGCAAAGAGGCAAACCTTACTCAACAGCCCTTCCACAATATCATTAACAAAGATGTTAAAAAGAATCAGACCAAGGACAGATCCCTGGGGCACACCACTTGTAACTTCCTTCTCCTCAGAGTGAGCTCCATTTGCCTGTACTCTTTGTTGCCTCTCACTCAACCAGTTTCTAACCCAGTCAGTCACATTAGGGTCTATTCCTAGGATGCTCAATTTATTTATAAGTTGTCTTTGCAGAACAGTGTCAAAGGCTTTACTGAAATCTAAGTACATCACATCTAGGGCTCTCCCTCGGTCCAACTCTCTGGTCACCTAGTCAAAGAAATTAATCAAATGTGTCTGACAAGACCTGCCTGTGGTGAATCCATGCTGCCTGGATCCTGCAATCCATTGGACTCCAGAAACCTCTGTTTTAGTAGTGTTTCCATTAATTTACTCACCACAGAGGTTAGACTAACCAGCCTGTAATTCTCAACATCATCCTTACTTTTGCTTTTGTGTAGAGACCACATGTACCTTTCTCCAGTCCTCTGGGACCACTCCCAACTCCAAAGAAGCATTGAAAAGGCCAGTCAGTGGAGCCACTAGAACATCCCCAAATTCTATCATTGTTGTTGAATGTATCCCATCTGGTCTCATCACTTTGTCTACTTTTAGTTTAGCTAGTTCCTCATGAACACAGTCTTCTGAAAATTGTATAAGATCCCCTTCACTTCTGTTCCTATTTGTGGGTGTTTTTGAGGTCCAGCTCCTGGCCATTCATCTGTGAACACAGAACAGAACTATTTGTTAAGAAATTCTACTTTATCTTTATCTTCATCAGCTTTTACATATTCCTCCCCTCACCCTTGAGTCTGACAATACCACTTTTGCACTTTCTCCTCTCACTAACATATCTGAAAGATGTCTTGTCCCCCATTTTATTGCATTGGCTATTTCTTCTTCTTTTTGTATCTTTGCTTTCCTGACTACTTTCCTAGCTTCTCTAAGGTTTTTTTCAAATATTGATGCTTGTCTTCCTCTCTCTGTGATCTCTTCTATTTCAAGAAGGCCTCCCTCTTTTTCTTTGCCTTTGGAGCTACTTCTTTTAAGAAACATAGTGGCTTCCTTTTCCTTTTATATTTACCTTTCTAACAAAAAGGTTGGTTGCCCTTAAAATATCCCCTTTCAGTTTTGCCCATTGTTTTTCTACATCCCCCTGTTGTTCACATCCTGCTAATGACTCCTTGAGATATTGTCCCATCTTGGCAAAGTTAGTTTTCCTAAAGTCCGAGACCTTTGCTTTTGAATGGATTTTATCAGCCCTAGTCCTAACACTGAAACACACCATCTGGTGATCACTGATGTGAGATGTTCTCCCACTATAATGTCAAACACTTTCCCCATTGGTAAGCACCAAGTCCAGTATGGCCCCTGCACATTTGGGTTCTGTTACCAGTTGCTGGAATAGTTCTCCCTGTAAACCTAGGATCTCCTTACTTCTAGATGGCACCGCAAAAGGGATGTTCCAATCAAAATCCGGCATATTGAAATTACCTATCAGTAGCACTTCTTTTATAGCAATATTACATATATCTTCTATTAAATCTCTGCCCACTTCTCCCAGTAAAGGAAATCTGGCTATCACAACAATGCAAATGGATTTCCTTTTCCCTCATCTCCTTTCACCCTTAACCAATGAGTGCCACAAGGCTCATCCCTCTCTTCTCTGTTGTTCAACATATACATTCAACCACTGTGTGCCATCCTCCAACAGTTCTGAGTAGAGTACTTGATAACCCCAACGACATAATGATCTTCACACCATGCTCCACTTCTGCTTCTGATTACTCCACACTCTCAAGATGCTTCACCGAAGTAATCAAATGGCTCTACCTCCACAATCTATCTGTCAACCTTAATAAAACAGAGCTCCTCCTTGTCACCAGGGACCCCACCTTCATCCCCCCTGCTTCTATCAGAATCAGCAACAATGATATCTGAGTCAACTCCCAGATAAAATACCTCAGAAACATGCTTGACCAGCAACTGACCTTCACGGCCCAAATCCAAAGCATCACCAAGGCAGTATACTATAAGCTTCAAACTCTCTGAAACCTTTGCCCCCTCTTATCCACCGATTCATTCCGCTCAGTCTGCCATGCCACCATCACACCTTTATTTGACTACTATAACTCCATTTACCAAGGTCTATCTAAGTATGCACTCTTCCCACTACAACTCATCCAGAATACTGTTGCTCGTACCATCTTCCAAGCCTCAAGGCAAACCCACATCACTCCTATCCTCAAACACCTCCACTAGCTTCCCATCAGCTCAAGTATACAATTCAAAGTCCTAACCATCATCCACAAAGCCCTAGACAAACAATCTTCAGAGCACCTCCAAATATTAATCCACACCTCAAACTCTGACAGACCGAGAAGAAAGAACACCCAAAATCTTCTCGGTCTCCCACTGCAGGCTCCAATTGCAAGCAAACCACAAGGATAAGAACATTCTCTCTGTATGCCTTTACCCTCTGGAATTCACTACCCTCCTCTATCCACAAGATCAAATCAACCACAGACTTTTGCAAACAACTAAAGACCCATTTCTTCCTAGAGCAGTTTGGCAATGGATACCCACCAATTACAGTTCAGAACAACCAGATGCAAACAAACACATCATCCCCTACCCCATCCCCATAAAACTCCCACAACCCCACACCTCTCACACTCCCAACCCCTACTCCCCACTGTACATAGTTTTTACATATGCCTCTGTATGAATATATTGAGCTTTAAAAATGTTCTTCATTCTGTTTACATTTGAAATGTTCTCAGTGTTGGGACAGGTTACCTCAGGCTGGAGGGCCAGGAGTTCAAGTCCCACATAGGGACAAGTAACCTCAGGCCGGAGGGACTGGGGTCTCTAATCCCATGGCCACTCGTTGTGGCCTTGGGCAAGCCACTTAACCCTCCATTGCCTCAGGTATGCTTAGATTGTGAGCCCTTCAGGGACAAGGGAATAAAAAGTGCCTGTAAGCATAAGTTTATAAACCGCTCTGATACACAGGGTAAAGGACGGTATATCAAGTGCCTAAACCATAAACCATAAAGTTTCTTTCAACCTGTTCATTGTATTAACCCAGTTCCATGTAAACCATTTTGACTTGTAGAAAAATGGTATACCAAAAATTGTTAAATAAATAAATAATAAATAAAGTGCCTCCTCACTCCCTTTTAGACCCTGTAATTCTATAGTTTTAATATTATTTTTTACATATAGTGCCACTCCTCCACTCCTCCTCCCCTTCTTCCTACCTTATCCTTCCTGAATAAAGTATAGCCCAGTAAAATTACATTCCAATCATGGCTGTCCATGAACCATGCCTCTGTAACCGCCACTAAATCAAAGTCTGCCTTTTCCATTAAAGCCTCAACATCTAGGATCTTATTTCCCATGATATGGGCATTTATGCACACTGCTTTCCAGATGTTACCCCTTTTACCCATTTCTACAGAGGCATTTAATGTTTTACCTACCTGAGGACTTTCATTTATCTGAGGACTTTCACTTACCTGGGGGATTTCTTCACCCCTCCCCAGTGAATCTAGTTTAAAGCCCTCTTCAGTAGGTTAGCCAGTCTGCTGTGGAAGACACTTTGAATCTTCTTGGATACGTGAACATCATCTTTGCTCTGCAGCTCTTGGAAAATCATCCTATGGTCCAGGAAACCAGAACATTCTCAATGACACCATCCACACAGCCATTCATTCATCTCCAGGATATGAGCTTCTCTGCCTTGGCCTTTCCCCTCTGTAGGGAGGATTGAAGAGAACACCACCTGTGCATCTTTCTGCTTCACCTTCTGTCCCAGAGCCATTAAATCACTTTTGATATGCTCAGAGGGATACTTAGCAATATCATTTGTGCCGACATGGATGAGCAACATCGGATGATAGTCAGAAGGCTTGATGAGTCTCAGAAAACTCTCCATAACATCTCAGAATTTGGCACCTGGCAAACAGCACACCTCTCTGGACATCAAGTCTGGTCGGCAGATGGACGCCTCAGTACCCCTCAAAAGAGAGTCACCAACCACCACTACCTTCACTTCCTCGTGGTCACTCTGCAACTTTGGGATATTTGAAATCTGGTTCTTCCCTTTCCTGGGATGCATTCACCTCCTCCCAGGGCTGCATACTGGTCCTTCAATTTGAGGGCTGGAGGAGTTGGATTGTCAATTTTGCAGGCTCTGGTGACTCATGCCCAACTCTCTTCATTCGGCAGCATCCTATCTTTGCCTCTGTTGGAGAGCTTGGATGCTTCAAGAAGCATCTCATCAATGTACATGCAGTCTTGAATGCGTCTCAGCCTCACCACCTCTTCTCTGAGCTCCTCCCCTTGTTTCATGAGGGCTTCAACTTGCAGGCATCTTGCACATGGAACCAGTCCATTGACTAGCATCATGCTGTCTGTCTGGACAGAGGCAGAAGCTGAAATGGAGGCAACAGCTTTGACAATATGTTTTTTCCCAGCCATCGTTCAGTCAGTGGAGCTTTAGTACCTGTTAAAATAAACGAGAGAGGCCTAGCAATGTCCCTAACTTTTCCTCAACTGTCCTTTAAGAGAAAAAGCAGATAACCTCTATTATATGTGTTCTGACAATGCTGTTCTATGTCCCTGTGTGTAGCCCTAGTTCCTTGCTAAACAGTTACTACTTTTCACTAGTAACTTTTGATATTATGGGAGCCATTCTGGTCTCTGTTTGGTGAGACCTCATTTGGAATATTGTGTGCAATTCTGGAGAGCACACCTTCAAAAGGATATAAACAGGACAGAGTCAGTGCAGAGGGTGGCTTCCAAAATGGTCAGTGGTCTTTGTCATGAAGCATATGAGAACAGATCTCAATATATATACTTTGGAAGAAAGGCAAGAGAGGGGAGATATGACAGAACCTCCTTCAATGAAAGGAAGCTCTGGAATGAGAAGTCATAGGAAGAAGATGGAAGGGGCAGACTCAGAAGAGTAATCTATGAAACTATTTCTTTGAAAGGTGGTGAATGTATGGAATAGAGATGGTGAGGGTGAGGACTGTATCTGAATTCAAGAAAGCGTGGAAGAAGCACAAAGGATCTCTGAGGGAAAGGATTGTAGAGCATAGTATATGATATGGATGGACAGAACAAACAGGCTGTATTGTCTGTATATGTGGTCAGTTTCTATATTTCTATGTCCTTTTCACTTTAAAATCTTTACAATCATCAGTCTAGTTGGCCGCTCAGTTTTTTGAAATGATTCTTATGCAAGTAAAAAATGGTAAATTCATCCAAATCAATTCACACCTCAGTGCACCTGAACCATTGGACTGAATTAGGGACTTTCGACATCACCTACCTTCTTGTGTGGATTTTAGATTTAATTCATTGCCTTTTCCAAAATCAGGTAAATTATAAACATGTACACAAATTATTTCCCTGTACAAGTAGACTTACAATCTAAATTGTAGCTTAGGCAACAAAGGGTGAAGAGACTCACAAGGAACAGCAGTAGGACAAGAAGGATTTAGACCCTTGTTTCCCTTGTTCTTAGTCCTGATCTAGAGGCCCCTTTGTAACCACAGATAACCATTTAATCATGACACATTCTTCTAACTCCATTAATAAAGTACTTCCATCCCCTTTGGCAAAATGGTAAAGGAGATGGAAGGATACCTTTATGAGGAGAGGCTTAAAAAGTTAGGGTTCTTCCACCTGGAAAAGAGACGGCTGAGAGGAGATATAATAGAGATCTATAAATTAATGAATGGAGTGGAATGGGTAAATGTAGATTGATTGTTTATGCCATCAAAAAGTAGAAAGACTAGAGGACACAATGAAGTTACAATGTAACTCATTTAAGACTAATAAGAAAAAAAATTTTTTTCACTCAACGCATAATCAAACTTTGGAATTCGTTACTGGAGGATGTAGTAAAACTGTTAGTTTAGCTGGGTTTAAAAAAGGTTTGGACAAGTTCCTGGAGGAAAGGTCCATAAACCATTATTAAAGAGGTCCCAGGAAATCCACTGCTTGTCACAGTACAAGCATTATGGAACCTGTGTCATTTTGGGAAACTGCTGGGAATTTGTGAACTGGATTGACCACTGCTGGAAACAGGATACTGGGCTTGATGGACGTTGGTCTGACCCAGTATGGCATTTTTGGGATAGGTACTGTTCAATGTATTTGTGAGTGATATTGCTGAAAGACTGAATGGAAAAGTCTGTCTTTTTTCACATAACATGGAAATTTGAAACAGAGTGGACTCCCCAGAGGGAGTGGATAACATGAAGAAAGATCTACAAAAGCTGGAAGAATTGTCTAATGCTTGGCAGTTAAGATTTAATGTGAAGAAGTGCAGTGTCATGCACTTGGGATGCAGAAATCCAAGGGAATTGTATGCGATAGGAGGTGAGAGGTTGATGTCCACGGACCTGGAGAAGGACTCAGAGTGATTGCTTCTGAGGATCTCAAGGTGGTGAAACAGTGTGACAAGGCAGTGGCCAAAGCCAGAAGGATGCTGGGTTGCATACAGAGAGGAATTACCAGCAGAAAGGAGGACGTATTAATGCCACTGTACAAGTCGCTGGTGAGGCCTCACTTGGAATACTGTGTTCAGTTTTAGAGACTGTATCTCACAAAGGATATAAAAAGACTGGAAATGGTTCAGAGGAAGGTGACCAAAATGATTTGGAGCCTGCGCCATAAGACATTTGAGAAGAGACTTGATGACCTAAATATGTATACTCTAGAGGAGAGGAGGGACAGGGGAGATATGATTCAGACCTTTAAATACTTAAAGGGTATTAATGAATCAACAAACCTTTTTCAAAGATGGGGAAGCTGCAAGGGGTAAACTGAAAGGCAATGTCAGGAAATACTTTTTCACTGAAAGGGTGGTGGATGCTTGGAATGCCCTCCCGATGGAAGTGGTGGGGGCAAATACAGTGACAGAATTCAAAATGGCATGGGACAGACACAGTGGATCCCTTTATAGCAACAGGATAAAATCAAAATAACCTTAACTGTTTCTATCTCAACAAATAGGGGTGACCTGCACGGAGTGGTGTGTACACCCCTAAACAAAGACGGAAGGGGTGACCTGCACAGAGTGGCAGATGTACCTACCCTTGCCACCTTGCTGGGCAGACTAGATGGACCATGATGGTCTTTATCTGCTGTCATATACTATGTTACTATGCTATCTTATGTTTCTTAGGTGAATTTAATCAGAGAAGTGAGCAGTTTGGGACAATGAGTAATTTATTACTGCTTTTTATTGTAGTTGAATTCTAGCATTGCAGGCATTCCTAATGATATAGCAGATGAAGGCAGACAAAGGCTGAAATGGCCCATCGAGGATGTCGCGGGGTAAGGTGGTTAGGGTTGTTCTCAGTCTTTCTCAGAGCTGAACTCTTCCTTCTGGGATCATTCCTGTGGTTTAAGCTTGACTATAATTGTATCACAGATAAAACCCAAGCACCAAGGACAGAGTGAGGAGGGAATTATGGGAAAATGATCTCCTGAAAGTAACTGAACACTCGGACCCTTCACCACATTAGTTCCACGCACAGGAGGAAGGGCTTTGGGATAAGACGCATGGAATTTATTTATTAGTATTTAGCTCACACTTTTCCAGTTCAAGGAGAGTTACAATCAGCTGCTGTAGGTATTTCCCTGTCCTCAGAGGGCTTACAGTCTACTTTTATATCTGAGGCAATGGAGGGTTAAGTGACTTGCCCAAGGCCACAAGGAGCACCAGTGGGATTTGAACCCTGGTTCTGGGCTGTTGCCCTAACCACTAGGCTACTCCTCCACGCAGTACACCTTTCAGGGAACCTGGCAGGTACTGGTGATTTGGCTTGGCAGCTGTTGGAAACAAGATACTGGGCTTGTTGGATCCTTGGTCTAAACCAGTGTGGTATATCTTATGTTCTTATGAGGCTCATGTGATTATAAATATACACTACATTTAGGCAATATGGGACAATGAAATATTTTCCAGTGGAACGCCCATGAAACAAGAATTCTTAGAAGCTAATTGTTTTCATCACAAGAGTTCCTACAAACAACAATGTTACTGTAAATGGAAGTCTCATATAATAGGAATTCTTGTAATGTTTTAGTTTTTCCCTTTGGATATACAACCCTTTTCTTTAAACCACTCTATAACCCAGTGTATTGCCTGTTGTGTCAGAAGGTGCATCCTGCACAGGGTTTCTCAGAGCTCAGTCCTGGGGACTTCAGACTGCAGACAGGCAGAGCTCCCCATGGCAGGTTGATATGTCTGTCACTCATGCGCAATGTGATCACCAGAGCCTCTATCCCTGCGTTAGCAGTTTTTCCAGACATGTCATTCATCCATTAGCCTTTGGGTGGTAGCAGAAAACAAGGTATGTTCCATCCAGGAACACAACTCTGCATTAAAAGCTTTTTTTTTTTTTCTGGAATATACATATATTCCTTCATAGTCCCCAAGAGAAGGAAAGCCTGATACTAGAGGCCACATGCAACATCTTCTGTGCTCTCTTGGTACCTCATCATTGGAATAAACTTCCTCTAGATGTCCAAGTGGCTTCCTGTTTGACCAGCATTTGAAATCTCATTTCCTCAAACACTTCTATCCTAATATCAGACTCACTCGGTTACTTTCTCCTTGCCTTTCTTTCCCTTTTATGCTTTTCTACAGGGAAACTAGCTTTATGGGCTCATCCTATATTCTGTCTGTCCCTATGTAAGTGTCCTGTCTCTCAATAATTTTTGAACCATTGATCCAATTTTGAACCATTGATCCAATTGATCCAATTTCTGCCATTGATAACAGAATTTGCGTGATTTTATTGTTAAATCAACATCTACTGAAGACCGTCCGATCTCTGGTCATGATGATCCGGGCCATTATCAATGTGAAACTTGTCGTTTCTGTGAAGGTTCCTTAGTGGGATCGTCTTGGCTGGATGTTCATACTGACTGGGTTTATACTACAAAATGGCATACAAATTGTCTATCCACTTTTGTGGTATATTTAATAGTCTGCCCATGTTCCCTCTACTATATTGGTCGCAAGACCCGTACATTGAAGACACGTTTAAGTGAATATCTTTCTCGGTTACATACTCAGACACTTACGGCCCCACTGTTGGAACACTGCCTTCAGCGGGAACATGTTTTTGATCAATTACGCTGGCGTATTTTGGATCATGTTCCAGCGGACCCAAGAGGTGGCAATCGAGTTATGAAATTCCAAAAATTTGAACAACGATGGATTTATTATTTAAACACAGTTTCACCGGGGGGCTTCAATGCTAAGCTAGAATGGCACAGTATTCTTCAGTCTTATGTCTTCACTACGTTGATCCTCTATGTTCCCAATCATGCTGGGGGATTCCCTTTCTTTCATAGGGCTTCCCCTGTGGTAAGGATGATGATGCCTTCTTTTGCATTTCATTGGCTGATCGGATTACATCACTGCACTGTCGTCAGACACCGAGCTTACTTAATACGGAAACATTTTTTCAGTTTCTTAGAAGCTTTGAAGTTATCACAGGAATTCCTTTACCTGGAGCAGGATCGTTAGTTTAGCGATCTAAAACGTGACACGTTGGTTTCTTTGGATTCCTTTTGCTCTACAATCTTGAAAGAAAACCAGCTAAGTGCTTTGAATGTTTAAAGTTTGTTTCACTTACAAAATATTATTAAAAGCAGCGACCTCAGTGGACAGTCAGTTTTTATCCGTCTGTGTTTGCAGGGCTGCTCCGACAAAAATAATTTTTTTTCTTCCTTCTTTCCTTTTCACTCAGGTCTTAATATATTGGTTCTTTATATTCCTGAGAGGGTATCTTGGTTTTATAGATAACAGAGTGCCTAGTGAACCTCTTCTCACGCACTGAAAGATTCTTCTGAATGTTTGACACGCAGAAAATGGCCCTTAGGAAAATCTATACTTTAATAAATGCATAGAAGTATGTATACAAGACCATGCATCCTTATGTGTGCACAAGTGGAGATGTTTCCAGGGATATCATTTAGGCAGAGATGAGTTGGTGTTGTGAGGTACACACACACATTTGCACCTTTGTGTCCTACCAGAGGTCACTGGAGGAACCTATCTGATAATGACACATAGGTGCCTAAGTTGCCTTTACAAAATGGGCATAAAATAAGTGCCCTTTAGGACATTTCAGATAGGTGCCCTGTTATAAAATTAGCCCCAAATTGTTCCCCCTTACCTCCCTGTACATTCACACTTGATGTATTTCTACCTATAGAGAAATACACCTGTTCACCTCAGTTCGTATCTCAGGAAGGTCAGAGCAGCTTGTGATGTCATCAAGTATTTTTTAAAGTATTTCTGTAGCAAATGAAACTTTATGAAATACTTCCATATCTCTGTGCCCATCATCTACTTCATTTTGTGTTGCTAGCAGCCCGTCAGATCCCAATGTGTCTGATGCAATTTGTGAGCCTCCCTTGAATACAGCTGCTTCCACTGTTTCCAGGCATTTGGATGAGTTCAGTGGCAGGCATTGGAAAGTCTCATGCTGATGTTGGTAGCAGTCACTGTGTGTGCTTCAGAAGCATTGGATAGGACAGGCTGACTGCACTGTGCTTTAAAGCTATGAGGCTCTTGAGTTAATTCAGATAGCGCCTTGTACCAAAAAGGTGTTCAGTGCACCAGACTCCTTAATGGTTTGTGGTTTATTTAGGCTTAATATACTGTCCTTCGCATCAGCAGCAGGACGGTTAACAATAAAATCAATGGGCTTGCTTTAGAAATTAGAAAGGAACTACATATCAAAAAGAAAAAGGATAGAAAAGAAAGAGAAAAGCAGGCTTACGCTATTGAAAGACAGACTGCAAGGCACAGTTAGGAAATGTTGCAAGCGCTGGTTCATTGTCACACTGTGTATGAATCATCTTGGAAGGTCTTATTAAACAGGTGTGTCTTTAATGCACATTTGAAGGACTTGTAGGAGGATTCAGTATGCAGGGCAAGGGGAAGGGCATTTTAGAGAAGGGGTTATGAGGAGGCATAGGGAGCCTTGTTGTTGGAGTAGAACCGGAGTAGCATGGGCAAATTTATCAGAGTGACAGAGAAAACAGACTGCAGACTATACAAAATACAGCAATCTTTGCAGCTTGGATTGAAATAGACCTGCATAAATGGAGTTGCAGTAATCTAAACAAGGGATGATGGAACTAAATGCAAATGTATGTTGGGCCGCGTAATCCAGGAAGTGATGGAGGGTGCAGAACTGACAAAATGCGTGGACTAGACTACATGATTAACCTGCTATTATATTCAGTCTAAAACACAAACCCCAAACAAGGCACAAAACTAGTGAATGGACGTGAGACGTATGGATCAAAACTGAACACCAGACCAAAAAGGAAACCTACCCTACTGGAGGAAAAAAGACCTCAGCAGACCCTCCAACCTATGGCTTGGGGGGGGGGGGTTGAGTCTTGTCAAAGACATGTATCAAAACAAATGATAAGACTCTTTTTACATCAACGGTCAAAAAAACCTCCAACCAGCCAGGGCAGAACAAACTCCAGGCTGGTGCAGCTGATCAATCAACTGTGTTTGTATCCAAATGATGGTAATACAGCTACCAAGCTCCAAAATAAAAATAGATATAAACATCAGCAATAGCTCCAAAAAAGGAAGAAAAGAAAACTGGAACCACTTATCTGTTGAATAAATGATGACAGGTGACAGCAGATGATGAATCCAGAAGTAGCAAAATGAAATAAGATGTGATGCGTCCAACAGAGGAGGCAGGGAGCCCCGACATCTGATGTTTCGCCTTGCGGCTTCCTCAGGGAGCTCAGGTCCACACTCCACACGCTGTCAGTATAGACAACAAAAGCTTCTTCAAAGGAGCATTTAACAAATGTACAGGAGCATTATACGGGAGCTGGGATAAAAAATAACAGAACACCAGGAGAACGCTGCAGACGTGGCGATTCAACATACCAACCTCCTCTGTTGGACGCATCACATCTTATTTCATTTTGCTACTTCTGGATTCATCATCTGCTGTCACCTGTCATCATTTATTCAACAGATAAGTGGTTCCAGTTTTCTTTTCTTCCTTTTTTTGGAGCTATTGCTGATGTTTATATCTATTTTTATTTTGGAGCTTGGTAGCTGTATTACCATCATTTGGATACAAACACAGTGGATTGATCAGCTGCACCAGCCTGGAGTATGTTCTGCCCTGGCTGGTTGGAGGTTTTTTTGACCGTTGATGTAAAAAGAGTCTTATCATTTGTTTTGATACATGTCTTTGACAAAACTCAACCCCCCCGAGCCATAGGTTGGAGGGTCTGCTGAGGTCTTTTTTCCTCCAGTAGGGTAGGCTTCCTTTTTGGTCTGGTGTTCAGTTTTGATCCATACGTCTCACGTCCATTCACTAGTTTTGTGCCTTGTTTGGGGTTTGTGTTAGTTTTTTTTGCAAATTTGGCTCCTTGAGGAGATTTTGTGAGAATAATTATATTCAGTCTGACATGTTAAAGTGCCATACCTTATTAATTGCAAAGCTTTTTACCTCTTTTTTCTAATTAAGTGCTTTAATTTGGTACCTGTAATGGACCTAAAAAGAGCTGTGCAATAGGACAACCTCCTGACTGATGAGATTTCATTTTTCCTTTACATATTCAGAAATAGATTTTAGTGTTAAGTGTGAGTCTTTCTCAGAGTAAGTCATGTTTATAGGTAGTAATAGTTTTCTGTATACTTTCGATTCTGTTCCCCCTCTCCCATTCTCTAATAGTGTCAGTAGCACCAAGTCACCAGGCCCAGAATATGGTGTGCCCAAGCCCAGATTTAGGAATAAGGGCACAAACATCTTAAATCTGGCTGTGGGAGTGCCCAGGGCAAGAGACTGTACAGTGCCAGAGAGTCGTGTGCCTAATATACGGATGTCAGGGATGACTGCCGATGGGGGGGAGAAAGTAGAGTAAGTATTTCTGCATCATTTTTAACAGACTGTAAGCCCATCTGTCAATAGAGCAGTGGTCAATGGGACCCTTTTACAAACAGCCTCACTTACTGTTTCCCACATCCACAAGACATCAGTTTTCTCACAATAAGATGGGCTCATGGGTTACTTTTTAGCCTACTTTCAAAAGATAAAGATTTATTTATTTATTTAATGTCTCTTCTATACCGCGCTATTTGATATCGGTGCGGTTCATATACAACAGTATTGTATACAGTGCAGACAGAGCTGCTCTGTATTTACAGAGAACAGGTACTATAACTTGGACAACGCTGGGGTAACTATTTACAGAATATATATAAATCTTTACAGCGTGTGAGAGTATATACATGCTGCTATTTACAAGGAGCACATAATCAAGGCTGGGCCACTTTTACCAGGGAAGGGGTATATACATGCTGCTATTTACAAGTAGGCATAGTCGATGATGGCGCCAATGGGTGTGGATGCCTCCTCATGTGCTGTGTGTTAGTGTGGCGGGCCTGGTGGTGGAGGTGGAGATATATATATGTGTGTGTGTGTGTGTGTGTGGGCGCGCATGTGTATATGTGTGTGTATGTGTCCTACTCACATCAAATTTTTTAGGACACGTCAAGCGTGAAATGAAGACTCATTTGTAGACCAATGTTGTATATGTATGGACTGCTGGCTTGTGCACATTGTGGAAAGTCCTGCCCTTTAGTTCTGGATAGAACAACTTCTATATCTATAAAATGGTTTTAGACAGGGATAATGAAAGAAAACTACAGCCTAGTTATTAGGAATATTATGTAATGTCACATCTTATAATGCTGAATTAAAAGCAAAGGTATAGAAGGCTACTGCAAATGGTGAAATAGAGAGCACAAGTAGTCTACGTTAAGATCAGGGACGTGTTGGACATCAGGCTCATGGTTCATAGGGCACTGGGGGGAGGGGTGTGTGTGCTTAGCATATTAGGAAAGTTCTGCTTGCTTGAGCTTGAAGCCTTATTATAAAATACCATACATGCTGTCATCAGGGATTTCTAATCACCAAAAGGACTGGTGGAGGGTTGTCCTGTTCAGAGTGTTCTGAACTGGGAGAGGGGGAGGGTAGCCCTGTTGGAGTTTACTGAGTTGGTGCCATGCCATATTCCCATTGCCATCATTGTCTGGGAGCTTCACCTGCTCTCATACTTGAAAATAAGACAGGTAAAGCTTCCCTGTGGGCTAGATTCAGTTGTGGGCCAGCAAATTGAGCTCTGCAGGCCACGTTCAGCCCATGGACCACAGTGTGAGGCCTTGACGTTGTGTGTGTTGCTTTCCCAGTTCCGAGATCATCAGTGCAAGACAGGACTGGATTTCCATAGCCTCTTCTGCCTGACAATCTTTATCATCACATCTGATAGAGAAACCGTCCAAGGCGTGGCAGTAATGCCTTCAGTCTCTCGCAGCCCTCTTAATGCAAGCGCCTTAAAGCGCTAACATCATGAAATCACATGCAGTACTCACCGGCACATCACAGAAAAACTATTATTGCAAATGAACTAATGTACAGGAAAACATAATACCAGAACTACATTAGTAAATAGCAAGATCCAGATTGCTAAATCAAGTTGTGAACGTAGATGGAACTGTGAATATATAAACGTGATGACTTCGATGCTGCATGAAACTCCTATTTTTATGCAGGACTAAAATATATTTATTTTGAAAGGCAGAGCGTGTCATTTTTGAAAGACCTTCCTTTTCTCATTTTATGTCTGCTCAGAATCTATTTCTTTTTTTTTTTTGTGAGCGTAACGAAGAAAGGATTCGGGGAAAATTAACCTGTGACCTCCTCCATGCCTGCTGCTGCTGTTTGATGTGGGGAGCTAGATTGAACGAATGAACCATTTTCACGCTGCCCGTCAATCGGCGCCTGCAATAGGCTGAGAGCTCTGAGCCTCTCAGAGGCAGAAGCGCTTCTCTCATGCAGTGCTACAGCTCGGCTGCTGAAATTGTCATAATGTGGCATGAAATTAAAGCGTGATGTTACTTGAAAATAGAATTTCATTTCATTTCTTCTTGGCAAGCTTCTGATGGAACGGCATGTTCCATGGCTCCCAGCTGTTCCGAGCCATAGGACCACTTCTGATACCATTACACCAATCTGTGTGTATTACAGCTGTTCTCTCATTCCCCCTGTCTGCTTTCAGCATAAGATTATTAGCCTGCGGGGGAGCTAATAAGCATATCCAGCTCACCCTGTTTCATTTCTTACTGAAATCCATGGGTCTCCGAAATCCCTCTTCCTAACAAGTGTGTTAAGTTGCTGCTGGCTAGCAGTGTATTAAACCCAGGTTTGCTTTCTTCTCCCTTGCAGCCTGTTAACACCTTTTCAGAGAAATTCAGCCATTCTGGGAACACACAGATGAACTTGTCTACAAAGTTGTTGTCTATACTGCAAACATAGTACAAACAATTTAAAATCTTATTTAGATTAGGAAATAAAACAAAGCCTGTCCCAGGAAGCCTCTCCCTCCATGAACCTTAGAGGGAGCTGAATGTTGGAAACCAGGATGAGCAATGCAAATACTCAGCCGTTAGGTCTCAGCAATGGCCCAGGTCATTGCAACAGGTGGTCTCTTTAACTCCATTTGAATTCCTGGTCGAGCTAGAAGACTAGGCTTTGGTCATTCTCTAGCAGCCTCACTGGATGGAAGGTGTCAGTGCTAGGAGTCTTTATTTCTGCTGCTATTACAAATATCACCAGGGGCTGGGCTGGTGGCTCAGTGCCATTGGTGCACACTGATGAATTTCATTCTCACCTCAAGTCTTTCACGCCCCAGTTCAATTAAGGCTGGAGTTGTTGTCATTGCATTGTTCACACCCCTGGGGGTAGAGAGAGGCATGGCCATTGTATAATAGTGACATCTTGTGGCTGCATTAGGGCTAAGATTATGCGATTTGGTAAGGAGCAACAGTGCATGGCCCCACCTGAGAACAGTTGCTGAGATTATGGGAGGGGAAAATCCCTACATAGCAGCAAATGGAGGCTCACAGTGGCAGATCCCAACAGTGGTTCATAATGAACGGGAAGCCCAAAAGCAGGGGGAAATGGCCGGGAAGAGAAAAAAAAATAACATTCACTGCTGAGGGGAGATATGATAGAGATCTATAAATTAATGAACGGCATGGAACAGGTAAACGTAGATTGATTGTTTACATCATCAAAATGTAGAAAGACTAGGGGACATGCAATGAAGCTACAATGTAACCCATATAAGACTAATAAGAGAAAATATTTTTTCCCTCAATGCGGTAATCAAACTCTGGAATTTGTTACTGGAGGATGTAGTAAAAGCTATTAGTATAGCTGGGTTTATAAAAGGTTTGGACAAGTTCCTGGAGGAAAGATCCATAAACCATTATTAAAGGGAACCTGGGATATCACTGCGTGACCCAATACAAGCATTGTAGAACCTGTGTGTCTTTTAGGGAAATCGCTAGGTACTTGTGATCTAAATTTGCCACTGTTCGAAACAGGATACTGGGCTTGATGGATCTTGGTCTGACCCAGTATGGCATATCTTATGTTCTTATCTCAAAATCACAATACCAAAGAATCCTAGAAGGGCAAGAGAAGGGTAACAAAGATTACGTAGGTACAGTAAGAGCAAATGCTGCAGGTCTTGGTAGTGAGTCTTCTTGATATTGATTGACAGATTATGTAGTCTAATAGCTGTATCTGTGCTTTCAAAGATCAGTAGCTGCCGGATAGTGCAGATCTAGAGTTAAGGGAAGCTTGGCCAGAACACTGCTGTATTTGGACCTGAAGGACGAAGCACAGCAAAGGATGGACATTCTGTCCAATAACTGCTTGAATTCCACCCTAATCCCAGCGAGACAGTGAATACTGCTGAGAAAGTGAAATAAAGCTGCTGAATCTGAGCTCTGCAGGTTCCTCCATACCTGACTGTGGCGCTCTCACATGCTCTGCACACGCCGCGTTTCTTGGATTCATTACAGACTGACTCGTATTCATACTGCAAAGCTTGGGTTGCCTTTGCCCTGTCAAATGTCAGAAGCTGATAGGAAAATATATAATCAGTAAACCTGCTCTTGGTTTTCCTAAAGAAATGCTTTTACTAGTTAAATGGTAATGAGGAGATAGACTCTAGTAGTATGTCGGGCTCTGCAGAGACGTCCGCTGTAATTATTCTGCTATATCTGTTCTTTTTTCCGTTATTGAACATATTGGTGTAGTGAGACACCCATAAACTGTCAGACCAATGATGTTTCTTCATCTGAAAAAAAAGAGTGAAAGAGTGAGGGCAGAGACACAGGGAAAGGCTGGTTAGGAGATGAGGCATGTTCTTGTAGTGGAAGATAAAGAGAGATTATTACTATAAAACAATTATGTCCATAGCACTGTCAGATGCCAAGAGGCAGTAGTTGTTTTATGGGGCTTACAGTTTAATTGATAGGTGGTCACTGAGGACAGGACTGCTGTAGTGGGCCAGGCATTTGCGCTTTCTGGGTTGTTAAGAGGTGCGTGTCAGTTCGGGATGAGAATTGCAGGCAGGACGGACCATTTGCTTCTGCTAGCTGCACTGAGCTGTGTGTGAACATGGCTTCCGTAGATCAAATGTAGTGAAGGACGTTTGACCAGAATTCTCTCGTTTTCTACATCTTCCCCATTATTCTACCAGATGGTGATAACACAGTAAAACCTATCATGGAACCTATAGTGGAATCTGTTTTAGAAATGTTTGTTAGAGGCAGACACAAGACACAGGTTCTGAGACTGCAGGTGAAAGGACCGGAGGCCATTAGATTAAAGAATTATGATGTATTTGCTATCTCAGAATCTGTGGGGTTAGTGAACAGACACGAAACACAAAACATTCAGAGCACAGCTTTTGTGCCATCTCACTGATCCTTCAAAGGCTGGCCCTTGAAACATTACACATTTATATCCCACCAATCTTAGGGGAACCAAGGCTAGTAAGTACATTTGTATTAGTCTTTCCTCTATGCTATGCCTCTTGTCTGCTTTAATTTTCTGTATACTATGTGAGTTCCATCCTTCCCATTTTTATTTTGAATGATTTTTATAAAACCACGTCATCCTCTCCTGATAGGAAGGGTATATCATTAAACCTAAACCATCGTACTGCCCTCCACAATGTAACTCACTAGTAGTGCCGGGTGCGCCCTGTTCCATTAACTTGTTCTAGAAAGGTCCATAGAAAATTCTAGTAAAGAGAGAGCTCTGCTCTGACCCCTGGTGGATGTAGCAAGATGCACATCATCTCATATTCCCAGTTACCATAAGCACCCTCTATTAGACTGAAATGTAACCCCTCCTGTTCCTCACTGGTTTTCCACTACTCTCTCTTTTTCTCTACTTATTTTTAATGCACATGTTTATTCCAAGCATTCCTTTACGCTTCCTTTGGCTTTTATACTGACCTTCTTGTAAACTCTGCCTGTCTTGTTGTTATTGGTACTCACATGTGGTGCTAGAATGTTGCATGCATGCATAGCAGAGAGAACGTCCTATATGTACAGGTCTGTGTATTTCTCTCTTTTTCCTGTAGTTTTATTTTCACTCTGAAGCCATTTATCCCTTTGTAGGAGCTCCATAGGGAGAGAAAGATGTGTGCTCCTGGGGGAAGGAAATGGTTTATGGAGTCAGAAACCCAAAAGCACGCAGAAAGGGGCATGTTTACTAAGCTGCGCTAGCTGTTAACATGCACTGAAGTGCACACTAATGGACTGCAGTAACAGCACATGTGCTAAACAGCCAGCATGGGGTTAATTCCACACTATATGCTTAGCAAGTGATGGGGAGGGAAAAGGGCAGGGGAGGAGTGGAGCACATCTGCACAGCGCGCGTTCGCTGTTAATGCTGCAGTTAGCATGTAATGCCACATCAAGTGCTAAGTGCATCCGCATTATGCACATATAAGGTTTGAATGAATATGATATCCGCTGGCACCATGTGCTACATGCCCCAACAGGTACCGCACATTGATTTCTACTCTCAATACACGCTACCTGCAAAACTGTAGTACACCTGAGTAAACTTGCCCCAAAGTGTATTAGGTCTGACTGCACTTCTGCAATTGGGAAACGCCCGGGAAGGAGACAGTTCTAAACAGTAGCAGTGGTATAAACTGGATGCAACAGTTCACTTGGTCCGTGGTCTGGCTTTGTCCTTCCCTTCATTCACGCGCTCACCTCAAGATGCTGGAGAAGTCCCATCAGCACTGACTGAGGAAGATCCTCGGACTGCAGTCAAAACTCAAGCACTTTAACATTAGCATCCTATGAATAGCACTTCTCCTTTCATGGTATAACTGTTTAATAGAAGACATGCGCAGTGTTGCCATGAAAGGGGAAGTGCTACTGATAGGTGATTTCAATATGCCGAATGTGGATTGGCACATCCTACTGCGGTGTCATCTAGAAGTAGGGAGATCCTGGATTCTCTAAGGGAGAACTATTCAGGCACTTGGTAACAGAACCCACCCTTGAGGGGCCATACTGGACTTGGTGCTTACCAATGGGGAAAGTGTTTCTGATGTTACAATGGGAGATCATTTTGTATCCAGTGATCACCAGATGGTGTGGTTCAGTATTAGAACTAGGGCTGATCAAATCCATTCAAAAGGAAAACTAACTTTGCAAAGATGGGACAATAGCTCAGAGATTTGTTAGCAGGATGGGGACAGCTGGGGGATGTAGAAAAACAGTGGGCAAAACTGAAAAGGAATATTTTAAAGGCAACAAACCTTTTTGTTAGAAAGGTAAATAAATGTAAAAGGAAATGGAGGCCGCTATGGTTCTCAAAAGAAGTAGCTGAGAAGTGAAGAAAAAGAGGGAGACCTTCATAAAATACAAGAGATCACAGAGAGAGGAAGACAAGCATCTATATTTGGAGAAACTTAGAGAAGCTAGCAAAATTGTCAGGAAAGCAAGGTACAAAAAAAAATAAGAAATAGCCAATGCAATAAAAGGCACGGATAAGACATTTTTCAGATATGTTAGTGAGAGAAGGAAGGGCAAAAGTGGTATTGTCAGACTCAAGGGTGAAGGAGAGAAATATGCAGAAACTGATGAGGATAAAGCGGAATTGCTTAACAAATATTTCTGTTCTGTATTCATAGATGAAGGGCCAGGAGCAGGACCTCAGAAAACACCCACAAATAGGAACAGAAGCGACGGGGATCTCTAACGATTTTCAGAAGACTGTGTACATGAGGAACTAGTTAAACTAAAAGTAGACAAGGGGCCGGATGGGATAAATCTAAGAATACTGAGGGAACTGGGGGATGTTCTAGTACTTCCAGTGACTGACCTTTTCAATGCTTCATTGGAGTCAAGAGTAGTACCAGAGGACTGGAGAGAAGCACATATGGTCCCTTTACACAAAAGCGGATGTAAGGATGACATTGAGAACTACAGGCTGATTAGTCTAACCTCTGTGTTTAGTAAATTATTGGAAAGGCTACTAAAGGAGAGAAGAGTAAGATTTTTGGAGTCCAATGGATTGCCGGATCCGAGGCAGCATGGATTCACCAGAGGCAGGTCTTGTCAGACAAATCTGATAGATTTCTTTGACTGGATGACCAGGGAATTGGACCGAGGGAGAGCCTTAGATGTGGTGTATTTAGATTTCAGTAAAGCCTTTGACACCGTTCTAAACAGGTGACTTATAAACAAACTGAGCACCTTAGGGATGACCCTAAAGTTACTGATTGGGTTAGAAATTGGTTGAGTGACAAAGGGTACAGGTAAATGGAGCTCACTCTGAGGAGAAGGAGATGCCGCAGAGATCTGTCCTTGGTCCAATTCTGTTTAACATCTTTGTTATGATATTGCAGAAGGACTGTCAGGTAAGGTTTGCTTGTTTGCAGACAAAACCAAAAACTGAAATAGAGTAGACACATAAAAAGGAGA
The DNA here is from genome assembly GCA_033557465.1 of Ichthyophis bannanicus. NCBI lineage: Eukaryota > Metazoa > Chordata > Amphibia > Gymnophiona > Ichthyophiidae > Ichthyophis > Ichthyophis bannanicus. The sequence continues at coordinate 129,005,716 of CM066049.1, forward strand.
CGATAACATGACGAGGGATCTCGCTAAGCTTGAGGAATTGTTTAGAACAAGGGTGGCCAACTTTGGTCCTGGTGCACCACAATCCAGCCTGGTTTTCATGATGTCCCTAATGAATATTCATGATATATGTGCATCCACTGCCTCCCATTGTATGCAAATATACCATGAATATTCATTAGGAACATCAAGAAAACCAGGCTGGATTGTGGTACATCAGGACCGGAGTTGGCCACCCCTGCTCTGAATATGGCAGCTGCAATTTAATGCTAAAAAATGCAGGGTCATGCATTTAGGCTGCAAAAATCCAAAGGAACTGTACAGTGTAGGGGGTGAGGTACTTCTGTCCACAAAAGAAGAGTGGAAGCTAGGCATAATTGTGTCTGATGATCTTAAAGTAGCTAAACAGATATAAAAGGCAATTGCAAAAGCCAGAAGGATGCTTGGGTGTATAGGGAGAGGAATGGCCAGTGGTGATAATGCCTCTGTATAAGTCTCTGGTGCACCTCATTTGGAGTATTGTGTGCAATTCTGGAGACCGCACCTTCAGAAGGATATAGGCAGGATGGAGTCAGTGCAGAGGATGGCTAAAATGGTTAGTGGTCTTCATTATGAAGCATATGAGGACAGACTTAAAGATCTTAATATGTATACTTTAAAGGAAAGATGGGATGGGGCAAAATGATAGAGACATATAAATACCTCTATGGCATAAATGCACAGGAGGATCTCTTTCAATTGAAGGCAAGCTCTGCTATGAGGTGACATAGGATGAGGGTGAAAGGGGATAGACTCAGGAGTAATATGTGGAAATGTTTCTTTATGGAAAGAATGGTAGGTGTGTGGAATAGTCTTCCAGTGGAGGTGTTGGACACGAGGACAGTATCTGAATTCAAAAAAGCATGGGACAAATACAGAGGATCTCTAAAGGTAAAAAGGGGACTATTGTAGGTGATATGGAAGGGCAGACTAGATAGGCCATGTGGTCTTTTTCTGCCATCATGTTTCTATGTTATAAAGCATATGAGGACAGACTTAAGGATCTTAATATGTATAGTTTAGAGGAAAGGCAGGATAGGGGAGATATGATCGAGACATTTAAATACCTCCATGGCATAAACGCACATGGGGAGAGCCTCTTTCGATTGAAAGCAAGCTCTCCTACGAGTGGATATAGGATGAGGGTGAAAGGGGATAGTCTCAGGAGTAGTCTCAGGAGTAATCTGCAGAAATATTTCTTTACAGAAAGAGTGATAGATGCCTGGAATAGTCTCCCAGTGGAGATGGTGGACATGAGGACAGTATCTGAATTAAAAAAAAGCATGGGACAAACACAGAGGATCTCTAAAGGTAAAGAGGAGACTCTTGTAGTGAGTGATATGGAAGGGCCATGTGGTCTCTTTCAGCCGTCATGTTTCTATGTTTCTAAGATAAGGGATGTTTAGCCTCACCAATCTGATACATTTTCTGAAGGCAGGGACTGTCTCTTGTATCTTGGCTACCTCTTGTAGGTTAGCTGTGCAGCGCTGTGTGCGTGGCGCTTTAGAAGTGCTGAATAGTAGTAGTAGTGAAATAAAAGTGAGCCAGTTGATAGTGTATCTGGATTTATGACAAAGCCTCTCATGAGAGACCTTAAAGAAATATTAAAAAGTCATTACATAATTTCCTCAAGAGTCTGTCATGAGTCATGAGTCTGAATTTTCAGAAGGTATTTGAAAATCAGCTGGCTTGCCTTTATTCACATGTTTATTCACACCTTTAAAGAAAAGTAGCAGATTGTCAAAGTCCTGTTGTGGATTGGAAGCTGGTTAAAAGATAGAAAACAGAGAGTAGAATTAAATGGTTGATGTTCTTAATAGAGAAAGGTGAACTGAATTGACTTGGTACAAGATGAGGTGAGAGATTTATTTGACAATGGAAAACTGAATCCAACAATTAAGTTTTCCCTCCTCTTCCTTCTTAGTTGCTAGTGATATTAAGCTTCTACACTAGGATTCAGAAGTCAGAATTTAACTTGCTGCAATTTATAGAAGCAGCATAGTCAAGACCACATATCGTTAGAAATGTGCCCTGCGTGACTTGTAAACCTAGCGCTCCCCTCAGCTGCACACAGGAACTTGCTCTTGTCGGACTCCCTGGGAGCCCAGTGATGATGTCAGTGTCCCTTCTACACTTGTGACCTACGCGGCTACAGCACTCACTCAGCCCTAAGTCCAGCCCTTGTTCCCACTCCTCAGAACACAGAAAGAGATTATCTGGGTAACAGCTTTTTTTAGTTCCCATCATGTCCGAAATTCTAGCATTGTAACACTAAACTAAGTAATTGTCTTTCTTGTTAAAAGATTTGCTCAGGTTTTGGTGAAGGAGAACTCTTAAAACTCTGAGACTTGAACCAGCAGCTTCCAAACTCATCTCTCTCCCGTGCTCACTTTTTCTTTCTAAATTGGATTTGTGATTCCTATGCTGTGTAGATATATTTTCTAATTCATCCATTCTGCAAAATAGAATTACGCTGTTTTGCCTGCTTTTGAGTAAGCATTTCTGCCTGTTTAATATTGCCTGGTTCATCTCCCACCATTAATCATGCCGCTGGGATGTTGAGCCCTGGTGAGGGAGGGAGGTGGGCTAATTCATTCAGGCAAAGACCTAGCTCAAAAGGTTGGTTCATTTTGAAAATTACCTTTGCTCTTAGGTTCCCAATGTTATTGAAATCATAAATCATGGGGGAATTTGATTCCATGAATTGGTTCTGTGGTTACATAGTTGCAGGCATAGAGAAGAGGCCCAAGGACCCACTGGAACAGCTAAAATATGTCATTAAGATAAAATATGTCTTCTAGCTGAAGGGATATTATTCCACAGACCTAACTGACTTCTTTGAAACCCAATGGAAACAGATGCACACGTCAGCTCCCCCAAGAAACTGGACAGAGGCTTGCAAATTGTGTAGACAGAAGTGAGACTCCTGGCTAATTCTGCCTTCAAGGCATGGAGGACATCACTTTATTAAGGTCATTGTCTGTCCTCTGTACACAAGTTCATTAGCTTTTTGCTCTGATGCTGAAATAACCAGATTCCAGCATTGCCTCTCATTGTCTATGGAATTAATGGTCCTATTAACAACACATAAGAACATAAGATATGCCATACTGGGTCAGACCAAGGTCCATCAAGCCCAGTATCCTGTTTCCAACAATGGCCAATCTAGGTCATACATACCTAGCAGTTTCCCCAAAAGACACAGGTTCCACAATGCTTGTACTGGGTCAAGCATTGATATCCTGGGTCCTTTCTTAATAATGGTTTCTGGACCTTTCCTCCAGGAACTTGTCCACACCTTTTTTAAACCCAGCAACACTAACAGCCTTTATTACATCCTCTGGTAACAAATTCCAGAGTTTGATTATACGTTGAGTAAAAAAATATTTTCTTTTATTAGTCTTAAATAGTTTACCCTGTAGCTTCATTGCATGTCCCCTAGTCTTTCTATATTCTGATAAGGTAAACAATCGATCTACGTTTACCTGTTCCACTCCATTCATTAATTTATAGACCTCTATCATATCTCCCCTCAGCCGTCTCTTTTCCAGGTTAAAGAGCCCCAACCTTTTTAGCCTTTCTTCATAGGAGTATCCTTCCATCCCCTTTACCATTTTGGTGGCTCTTCTCTGAACCTTTTTCTAATAACGCTATATCCTTTTTAAGATAGGGCGACCAGAATTGCACACAATATTCAAGGTGTGGTCTCACCATGGAATGACACAGAGGCATTCTAATATCCTTGGTTTTATTCTCCATTCCTCTCCTTATGATACTTAGCATTCTATTTGCTCTCTTGGCCGCCGCTGCACTTATCCCATAATTATGTCAGCCCCCTTCCCCTATCAAGCTTTACAGACATGGACTTATTTCCTAAGAACTTTTCATTGCTGCAGCTTTAGATCATGTTATGATAGAGTTTGGGTGGACAATGGGTGCTAGGTTAGTATAAAGCAGGAAAGTTAGGTCAAGAGACTCTGGTCTGGAAGCTTCTGCTCTAGGTCTTAGAAAAAATATTAAGTAAACTGGAAGGAACTTTCAGCCATCTCTGCAAATGAACTACCATCAAGAGCCAGGAGGAGGCGCTGCAATCTTCACATACATGTTCTGGCCTTGCACAACAACAGCAGATGCTAAGACCACGATTAGGCCTTGCCACTCTGTTCCAAGAGTTGGAGCAATCACAAAATGCTAAGAAGGTGTTGCAACTAATCTGACCTGTCTACAGCCAATGACAGGCAAAGACTTTACAGTCTGTGGACACAGAACTCTCCCTGAAAGTATTTTCTGGATATCAGATGATCTGCAATCTTCACCATAGAGGCTAGAAGGAAGCACCATCAAGGGAAGACCCCACCTGAGAGGTGGTGAAGAAATTTGTTTTTCTCGTCTGCAGAGGATGAACAGAGAAAACGAGGTTACTTACCTGTAACGGGAGTTCTCCGTGGACAGCAGGATAAGTCAGCCACACCTGGTGACGTCCTCCGGGCGGAGCCGAGTATACGGAAGTGCTCTCTCTAGAGCTCCGAAAGGTGAGCCCTCATGGGCCCACCTTAGGTAGCCCATCCCACCGGTCCGCCCCTTGGTCCGGCCAGTAGAGTATAAACCTTCTACAGTAAATGTGTGCTATGCTTATTTGTGTCATAAAGAATCATTATTTATTTATTCCAAAGACTTGATTTACCATGCTAGAACTGGAAAGTCATCAGCACAGTTTACAAAGTAAAAAGAAAAGAAGAAAGGGGGATAATTACAATATCATCTATTCCAGAGTCGGAAGTACCCACGCTTTCTTACTCCTGTATAGACATAAACCTCATTCCACCAGCTGCTTGCTAGCTGACATCATGAGTAAGTTACCATAAGTCATTTCTTTAACAATGTGATGAGGTAAATTGGAGGCTAGATTTGGAATGATTCTTTCTCAACTGAAAGGGGGACCGAAGCTCTCGGACGAAGACAATCTCAAGAATTTGTCTCTGTTTTTTAATATCTGTCACTGGATATACTGAAAGCTGGAACTAATCTTGTATGTGCTGTAGCTGGAGTCCATATTTCTTGCCCCATACAACTGCCTTTTGTTAAAATTTCCATGTGGAAAACCCATTGTCTAAGCCAAGGTTGTGAAACTGCAATCCTGGATGGGCTGCAAATCAGTCTAGTTTTCAGGATATCTCTAATGAATATGTATGAGAGATAGTTCCATATAATGGATGCAGTACATGTAAATATATCTCATGAATATTCATTATACAAAACAAAAATAGAAAACTACAAATAAACTATGGTCTTGAGAATATACCAAACAAAACCATCCCACAACTCATAGACCCCATAAACTCCTATCTAAAATACCATAACAAATTTTAACATTCCAAAAGAACTGAAATATACCAAGAATAGGTCCACCACTTCATAAATAGAGACGACACAGAGACGGCAGCACAATGAATATTCATTAGGGATATCCTGAAAATCTGGCTGGTTTGTGGTCCTCCAGGATCACCATCTGACACCCTGGTCTGATGCAGTTATACTTTTGGTCTCAATAATAATGGATTTGATTAAAAGAGCAGGACCTACAGGAATCCTCACCAGTGTCTTGATACTGAGCCAGGAGGGTAAACTGTAGAAGGATTAAGAGGCGACTCCAGTGCCAGGCTCTAGTAGACAAAAGAGAAAAAGCAGATGACAATAGTGTTTCCAGAACATTAGACCTGACCTCAAGGACAGTGCAGTAGAGAAATGTGAAGGGACCTTGTCTACATTCGATCATTTCACCCAGTTAATGTGAATGAAAAGATAAAGGATTACATTGCATGCACGTGTACATAAAATGGCCAAGATATGGTGCATAACTTCTATCTGTCTTTTATGAAGAGATCTACGATTGTGCAAGTGAATCTGCTCTTTTATGCGTCCTGCGGATGATGGTGAGTTTCCTGTAGGAGATTCTTTTCTCTGATATCAAGAAACAGTGCCTAAGATCTGTCTAACCATATCTCTCGTCTCTCAGCTGTGTAAGCAGATGCAAGGATACTCAGACCGCTCTCAAAGTTTCTCAGTGGGCGTGAAAGGGCTGTTCTGTGTTATCTGGTCACTGGCTCCTTGCAGAGGATTATGGAGGTCATGGCCGCCTGCATGTTTCACCACACACAATGCTCATGTACTCAGCAATAGTGGCAGCGAGATCCTGTTGCTTCCCAGTGCAATCCAGATCACAAGTTCCTGATCTTTCCCAAATGTAGCCAGTTCCATGCTACTTACAGAGTTGCCAAGTTACCCAGTTCCAGGAGTAAGATTTTAAGCCAGCCCTGATTTCTGACAAGCGCATCCTAATGCATTATGGGACCTACAGCAATGGTAAAATCAGGGACTACAAATAACATACCGCATTGCAATGCAAATTTAAAACCAGAACTGGCAAAAAATCTCACTCCTGGAAATGGGTAATTTGGCAACTCTGTACTTATCCCTAGAGATAAGCAGTGGTTTTCTCTTGGACTACCTTAATAATGGTTTATGGACTTTTCCTCCAGGAATTTGTCCCAACTTTTTTTAAACCCAGCTACACTACCTGCTTTTACCACGTCTGCTGGTAATAGCTCCAAAGACTAGTCATACATTGAAAGAAAAAATGTCATCCTGTCTGTTTTAAAATACTGCTTTGTAGCTTCATGGTGGGTCCCCTAGTAATTTTTGAAAGAGTAAACAATCAAGAGGAAACGGAGAGGAATGGCTAGCAGAAAAAAGGAGGTGATAGTGCCTCTGTATAAGTCTTTGGTACGACCTCATTTGGAATATAGTGTGCAATTCTGGAGACCGCACCTTCAAAAGGATGTGAACAGGATGGAGTCGGTGCAGAGGGTGGCTACTAAAATGATTAGTGGTCTTCATTATAAAGCATATGAGGACAGACTTAAGGATCTTAATATGTACACCTTAGAGGAAAGGGGGGATAGAGGTGATATGATTGAGATGTTTAAATACCTCTGTGGCATAAATGTTCAGGGGGAGAACCTCTTTCAATTGAAAGCAAGTTCTGCTACGAGGGGACATGGGATGAGGGTGAAGGGAGATTGATTCAGGAGTGATATGCGGAAATATTTCTTTACGGAAAGAGTGGTGGATCCGTGGAATAGTCTCCCAGTGGAGGTGGTAGAGATGAGGACAGAAACCGAATTCAAAAAAACATGGGACAAACACAGAGGATCTCTAAAGGTAAAAAGGGGACTGTTGTAGTTGTTGATATGGAAGGACAGACTAGATAGGCCATGTGGTCTTTTTCTGTCACCATATTTCTATGTTTCTATAATTTGTGTCTACCCATTCCACTCCACTGAGGATTTTATAGACCTTTATCGTATATTCTCTCAGGCTTCTCTTCTCCAAGCTGAAGAACCCTAACCTCTTTAGTCTTTCCTCATAGGATAATCGTCCCATCCCCTTTATCATTTTGCCTTTCTCTGTACTTTTTCTAATGGGGCTGTAACGTTTTGGAGATGTGGTTAGTAATAGTAGTACTAGTAATTGCACCCTTTGTGTATTTTAGTCCTGCTTGGTAACTTATCTGAGGCACCACAGAGTGCTACAGTATAATCATAGCCATTGGTCTACGTAAATAACTGCTGAAAACCTGCTGTCATTGTCTGGACCATAGTAGAAAGTGTCTGAGGTGTTTTGTAGCGTGTTTTATGTTTCACAGTCTATGTGTTCATTGTCTTCTTCCTTGGTCAGATGACAAAGGTGTTCAAAGCTCAACAGGAGGTGAAAACTTAGGGCCCCTAATAGGGTCTTAGAAATGAGTTACTACTTCTAATGAATCCTAAAATGTTTGCATGAAGTCGTGCTGATGGGATTTGGTTAGATGTGAAATAAAAGAGATGCATATTATCGTTGTTTGGTCTTTGTGTGTTTCTGGTTATGGGCGGCTGGAAGATTCTGATGCTGTTGTGTAGGAGAGACAAGCAGCTCCTTTCCCATCCCTCTACCCTTCCTGGCTAGGTACAAAGTCTCTAATCATCTACATAAGAACATAAGATATGGCCTACTGGGTCAGACCAAGGTCCATCAAGCCTAGTATCCTGTTTCCAACAGCAGCCAATCTAGGTCGCAAGTACCTGGCAGTTTCCCCACAGTTTCCCATAGGATAGATTTATTTATTTAACTGGCTTTATATAAATCTATCCTAGAAAATGTGGTGAGCAGCATGGAAATGCTGGCATATTCTTTCTGAAGGGGTTGTTCCTCTCTGATGTAATGTTGTGGAAAAGGCCATGAAGGTATTCCATATGAATTTATTTCAGTTCATTTGTTTGAAATAAAATAAAATTTATAACAAAAAAATGGCAAAACAAATCTAAAAAACCTAACAAACTGCAGAGGATCTCTCCCATCTCCTGCCAAAATAAAAAAAAACAGCCAATGGCCAAAAGTTTTAAGATCAAATACCTCTCTGGATCTATCTTAACCCGTCTGTAGAAAGGGCCGTGAATGAGCCCTGGTGACTCCTGTTCCCTAGGTTGATATTTTACAGTGGCACCATTGAACAGAGGTGGCGTCAGGGCTCACTAGTGCCATGGTGAAGATGAACTAGATCTGGCAGGGCAGTAGTGACTGGCAGTTTCTCCTGCCCCGTTTGGACTTATAGATCCCACAGATGGGGTAAGATGGGTCGAGGAGGAGGTGGGGAAAGGCCTGAGGGCATTCAGTGGTTACAAGATGAGGTGCTAGAGCTGTTCCTCTAGGTGGGGGGAGAGGGCTGAGGCTGGTGGTTGTTTTACTGCAAACAAATGAAAGGCTGTCGATTTTACTTCTGTTTTGCTTTCAGAATGAAATGACATTTCCCATTTGATTTCCAACAAAGGGACATTCTTACTAAAATGAGCACAAAGGATGTGGATTTGATGTTCACAAGATATGCAAGGCATCTTTGCCATGTTTTCAAACACCGGATATGATTAATTATTTTCAGTGGTAATTTAATTAGAAATCTGTTTTATGAAGAGGCCAAATTGGAAGAGTTTTATATTTGTACCATCTCTCTGCCCCTTCTCCCCACCCCCCTTCTTTTCATCTATAAGACCTGAGGATAAGCAGAACCTCCTGTGGCCCACTGTAGATCTGGAAATATTTTGCTCAGTTATTCAGACAAGGTCAACTTCCCCTTCTTGACCATCCAGGCCCCAGTCCCTCGTTGCTCAGGAGGTTTCTCTGTGAAACGAAGGCAAATCTGGTTTGTTTTGTAATAAAGCTGATAATCATAGATAAATGTATCTAATTAGTCCCATTTGCTGACACACAAGCCTTTAATTGTATGTTGAATAATTAGGCATATCTGCATATGCAAATGAATCTGTTGATAGTATGGCAGTCTAACATGATTCCCCCAGAGATGAATTAAAGCCCCTCTGTTCAGGAAGACATGTGAGATATTAATTTAGGCTGGCAAATAACTTCATTTGGAATATGTTGCCCTTGTGTTTGCAGATGAAATGTCATGAAATGAGAGGAGAGGTGAGGTCCTGTGTAGTGCAATACATTACAGTGTCCTGACCTCAGGAACAGGGCTCCTTGTGATATCGGGTACAGCTTGAGACTGTTTCCTGCACCAAGTCCCACAGAAGCCTTTCTGTAATCATTGTTCATTTCCCAGTTTTGGAATAGGAAACATTATGGTCCATCCTCAGCATCATCATAGTGGGGAACTTTATTCTGCTGCTGAATTGTGTTTGCTCTCCATTTTGCACTCCTGCTCCCACCCTCCTAACTTGGGGGGGGGGGGGGTTAGGCTCAGATGCATGCTGGGATATGCCTCCTCTCTGTCCCACTTCACTGAGTGCAGGGCGCAAGCACACTGAGCATCTATCCTCTACCCCCCCCCCCCCCCCGTCTTTAGCACCAGTCACTGTACTAGCAGTACAAACCAGGGGAGTTGCTAAATAACCTTATAAGAAAATTTTCTAGTATTGTACAGTCTCTGCGCACTCACCTTCATGTCTGTTGCATGAGAACTTTGCGTGTCGTCTACTCAAGGGACATGGGGCATAGTATACCTCTTTTCTGAATGCCCTGTACCAAATTCCCTTCAGAGCATCTGAGGTGAAATGCATTTATTTAATTTGTAAAAGGTATGTTTTTCACTTCTGGGGTGGGGGGGGGGGGGGGGAGGGAGAGAGGACACCCCATTCCTACATTACTGTTCTCAATACCAAATCCTTGAGTTTGTTATTACATAAGTCTTTTCAAACCAGCTATATGAACTCAATTTGTTTTCAAATGAAAACATTGATTTTGGAAAGGGACAGTAACACGAGATATCTGTCACTCTTCTGAACATAAAGGTATGACTAGTAGGAGTAGCCCAAGAGACCAGGGTTCGATTCCCACTAGCACTCCTTGTGGTCTTGGGCAAGTCACGTAACCCTCCATTGCCTCAGAAAATTCCAAGTTATCAATGTCCCTGTTTAATGTACATTACAATGTAAACTGCTTTGACTGAAATGATAAAGCGGTATAAAAAAACATTTAAACAAAAGGGCCATATGGGCTGCTGCACTGTCTCCCAGTGTAGGGTCTCATGAAAAGTCCCTCCTGTTTGTTTTGTGTGTGTCTTGACCTAATTCTAAGCTACATGAAGCAGGGACTCTCTTTGTATGTGCCTATATAGTGCTGCATGTTTATGTTTATTAAAACTTGATATACCGCCCTTCAAGGATATATCCTGCAGAGCTATAGAAATGGTTAATAGTATGCTACAGCAATAGTATTAGCACTGGCTGCTGTAGGTTTTGGATCTCTCTTCCATTGGGACTGGGCACAGCACAAGTTGATCTGTTCAGACGTGAAGGTCGACAGAAGCTAGTTGCTCCTACTGTGACAGCCCCTCAGTGCCTTGGAGGAAGCAGCTGCCTAGTTCTTGGGCTGTGAAATACACCTAGATCCACTGTGTTCCTGTGTGGTGGGGAGGAGGAATAATATAGGAAGAGATAAAAGAAGAGAAGGTACAAAAGCAAAGTGACAGCCACAGATATACCACAGCCATTTCCCTTGCTCTTCCCAACAGGCATCACGGAACTTCCATGGCAACCAAGGCAGGGTGCCCTGGGGGTGAACGGGGCACATGTGCAGGAGGCAGATCGCTGGGGGAGGGGGTACAGACTCTATTATCCCCCATCAGCCCTCAGGAGGCTACCCAATCAGTCCTAACACAGATCTTTACCAAATCTATACATGAGCTGTCTGTTGTGGAAAGGGGCGATGTCTTGAAAGGATGGGGGGGGGGGGGAGAGGGGGTGTGCATCCACGTTCAGAGCTCCATGATGCCAAGTCCCACCCTATCTCTTGAGCCTTCGGACTCCCAAATCATGTCTCTCTTCAACCCTCTGTATCCTCTATTAACCTGGATCGTCCGCTGCACTTTCCCTGAAGCCCCTGCACCACTAGTCTGAACCATCCTGCATATGATTTGAGTCCCTGCATTCTGTCTTCAGAGGGGGTCTCAGCACTTTCAGCTACATATTCTAAAAATACCAACGGTACCTGACTGTAACTCACCTTGTACTACTACTGGAAAGGTGCGAGTCAACATAAACATAAAGATAAACTATTACAAATGACCTGACAATGCTGCAGCCTCAGAAGGGAGCTTTCATTTGCTGGTGTTTGCAATTATGCTAATAAGCAGAGCTGCATTCATGCTGTGAGTAGTGGCAGATCTTTCACACAAGACTTCAACTTTCAGCATTTCTTATGCTCCTAAAGCCTCCTTACTACCCCTGCTTCACTCTCAGCATTTTAACTACACACTCATTTCTCCTGCTCCAGTTCAGTCCTCTACCTCTGGGATGTACCAGAGCAGTAATCATTGGGAGGGACCCTTCCAGCCGGCAGCCAACACTGCCGACCCGAAACGGCAACGGTAATGTTTACTGAATGTATGCAGAGATGACCAAGTCGCCGCCCTACAAATCTCCCCTGGCGGCACCAAACTGTGCTCTGCCCAGGAACACGCCTGCACTCTGGTAGAATGCACCCGCAACCCTGCAGGCACGGATCGACCTTGAAGCAGATAAGTGGAAGCAATCGCCTCCTGAATCCACCGAGCAATGGAGGCCTTAGCTGTCGCCTCCCCTTTGCGCACTCCTCCGAACAACACAAACAACTGATCAGACTTGCGAAAACTCTCCGTCACCTTCAAATACTGACACAATACTCTCTTCATGTCCAGCCGACGCAAATTGTGATCTGACTCACTGCCTTCTAGAGAACCCAGGATGGGCAAACACACCACCTGATTTAGATAAAAGGGAGATACCACCTTAGGCAAGAAGGACGGAACCGGATGTAATATCACCTTCTCTCTGGAAAAGGATAAGAACGGTTCTCTACATGATAACGCTTGTAACTCTGAAATCCACCTAGCCGAACAAATTGCCACCAGGAACACCGCTTTCAACGTCAAGTCCTTCACCGAAGCCTGACGCAACGGCTCAAAGGGAGGTTTGGATAACGCCACCAAGACTAAATTGAGATCCCACGGTGGAATCCACACCCTACGCGCCGGCCGCAACCTAGAGGCCGCCTTCAGGAAGCGACCCACATCAGGGTGAAATCCTAGCAGTACCCCATTGACTCTGCCGCGATAACAAGAAAGGGCAGCTAATTGAACGCGCAAGGAAGTGGCTGCAAGACCTTTATCAAAGCCATCCTGCAGAAACTCCAATATCGAGGGAATAGAAACCAAGAACGCCCGAACCTGATGTCGCAAACACCAGTCCTCAAATATCCGCCAGACACGCACATACGCCAGTGATGTGGACTGTTTCCGTGCCCTAAGCAATGTCGCCACAACTGCCGATGAATAGCCTTTTTTCCTTAGCTTAGCCCTCTCAATGGCCATACCGTAAGCGAGAACCGATCCACTTGGGGCATGAAAAGAGGCCCCTGAAGCAAACAGATCCGCCCTCGCCGGGAGCCGCCAGGGTTCGCCGTCTAGAAGGCGCATGAGGTCTGCGTACCACGGGCGTCTCAGCCAGTCGGGCTCCAGCAAAAGTACTCTTCCCGGGTGAGCTCCGATCTTTTGCACCACCCGGCCTACTAATGCCCACGGAGGAAAAACATATAGAAGACCTTCGGACGGCCACTGATGTAACAGTGCGTCTATGCCCTCCGACATCCTTTCCCGTCTCCTGCTGAAGAACCAGCTGGCCTTTGCCAATTGGAATGTCGCCATTAAATCCATTATTGGCGTCCCCATCGAGCTACTATCTGCGTGAAGATGTCGGGATGCAGTTCCCACTCCCCCGCATCCACCTGTACCCTGTTGAGAAAGTCCGTCTTTACATTGTCCTTCCCTGCAATGTGCACCGCCGAAATCGTGGTCAACCGACTTTCTACCCAAGCGAACAATTCGTGCGCCTCTTCTTCCATTGCTTCACTCCCCATGCCGCCCTGACGGTTGATGTACGCGACTGTAGCCAAGTTGTTGGAGTACTCGCACCGGGCGACCCAGCACCAAATTCTCGAATGCCTGAAGCGCTCTGACGACCACTCGAAGTTCCAGACGATTTATCAATCAGGAGGCCTCCAGGGGAGGCCAAGGCCCCTGCGCAAACCGGCTCCTGCAGTGGGTCCCCCAACCTGCCAGGCTGGTGTCCGTCAACAATGGAAGCCAGTCCGGTTGTTCCAGTGGCATGCCGGCTGCCAGTGACGTCCTGAGAAGCCACCAACGAAGAGACTGCCTGACTTTGACTGGACATGGGAGACGCTTGCTTAACGGATCCGCCTGGTGCGACGAGCGGTGAAGTAGCGCCCTTTGCAGGGGCCGCATATGAACCTTGGCCCATGGCACCGCCTCCAATGTGGCCGCCATTGTTCCTAGCACTGGAACAGACATGAACTGACAAACCAGATTCCTCAGAGCCTGTGCCCTCTTGTGCGGCAAGAACACCTGTCCGCTCTTCATGTCGAACCGGACTCCGAGATATTTGAGATCCTGGGATGGTTCCAGATGACCTTTTGTCGGGTTGACTACCCAACCCAGACTCTGCAAGAACTCCACCACTCTGGCTGTTACGCGGATACTCTCTTCCTCCGATTTGGCTCGAATTAACCAATCGTCGAGGTAAGGGTGGACTATAATTCCTTCCTTGCGCAACGCAGCCGCCACTACCCCCATAATTTTGGTGAAGGTTTGCAGCACCGTCGCTAGCCCAAAGGGCAAGGCTTGAAACTGATAGTGGCCCCAAGGAAGAGTGAACCTTAGAAATTTCTGATGAGCCACCCGGATGGGAATGTGCAAATACGCCTCCGTAAGATCCAGAGACGTCAAATACTCTCCCTGATGTACCGCCACAATGACTGATCGCAAAGTCTCCATCCGGAAATGGGGCACCCGCAGACAATGATTTACGGCTTTCAAGTCCAAAATGGGCTGCAACCCTCCACCCTTCTTGGGCACCATGAAATAAATGGAGTATCGACCCACACCGTACTGTGCTTTCGGCACTTCTACGACCGCCCCTAACTGAAGCAGCCTTTCCAACGTATCGCGAACCACTAGGAATTTCTTGGGAACCCTGCAGGGAGACATAACAAATGAGTCCCTCACGGGTTGTGCCAACTCCAGCGCGTAGCCCTGCCGAATTATCTCCAACACCCACTGGTCGGATGTAATGTGGGTCCAAGCGGAAAGAAACTCCCGAAGTCGTCCGCCTATGGAAGGCCCTTCCGCAGGGACCCGCCTCGTTTCATTGTGACTTGCGGGCTGTGGAGGCAGGGGTGGAGGAGAACCCTCTATTAGCCCCCCAAAATCTGCGGAACCCCTGGGCCCGAGAATGAAAGTGGCCCCCTTTGAAAACTGCTGAACCGCGATGAACAAAATCTCCTGAAATCCCGAAACTGGCTCCGATAACCTTGACCTGCTTTCCCTTGTTTTGGCTTATCCTCTGGGAACCTCCCCGCCTTGGACTCCCCAAGGTCCTTTACCAACTTCTCCAGATCCTCTCCAAATAGCAATCCACCCTTAAACGGTAGCTTGCTCAGCCGAGACTTGGAAGACCCGTCCGCCGCTCAATTTCGTAACCACACTGATCGGCAGGCGGCCACCACAGATGCCGTACTATTGGCAAGTGCTCTGATCAAGTCGTAATGCACATCCGCTAAATATGCTGTCCCGGACTCTAGTCGATCCAGCTCCTTTAGCTCCTCAAGATCCATGTGAGAAAACTGACCCAGCTGCTGGACCCATCGCAATCACGCCCTAGCCAACCAAGCTCCATAGATGGAGGCCTGCAGTGAAAGCGAATCCGCCTCAAAGGTCTGCTTCAGTAAACCATCACCCTTACGGTCCTGGGCATCCTTCAAGGCAGCACTACCTTCCACCAGGATAGTAGTCTTTTTTGTAACCGCCGAAACCACCGTGTCCACCCGTGGCGCCCGGAACCTTTCTTTGTCCGTATCGGCCAGAGGATAGAGCCTATTCATAGTCCGTATACCTTGTAGCCCTGCTTCCGGCCAGTCCCACTCTTGTATCATTCTGTCGACCACTCTGTGCACCGGAAACACCACCTTCGTCTGTCAAACCGCCTGAATAACCGGATCTTCAACCTCCTCTGCCGCAGCTTGCGTAGCCAGATTCAACATCTGCAAGGTTTCTGTGATCAGCGCCGCAAGCTCCTCTCTGCGGAAGACCCTAATAATCTTGATCCTCGGGTTCTGGGATCTCTCCTTCTTCCAGATCCTGCATACCCTCATCCTGTTTCCAGTCCGTATCCTGGACCTCCGGCCACTCGCCTTCCGCCAACACTGAACCCCTTGCCCTCGGTCTTTTAGCCAGTGGCGGCTCGTCGCCTACCTCGACGACCACCTCCTGCTGCTGGGATGGACCGGCAGGTGGCCTGGAACCTGGCCAGTTCCCTTGGCATCATAAACAAAAGGCCTGATGCATGAGCAAAATAAAATCAGGACTAAAATCCCAGAGGTTCGTCGCCTGCGCAATCAGCGGGGTCCCCGAGACTCCCGCCATTTCCTCCAATGCTGGTCCTTGTACCGAAGGCAGTGGAGAAGCAGCCCCCGCCCCCGCTGGTGCCCCCTGTGCCTCTGGGGACTCTTTTATGTCCATGTGCTGCTCCACCGCAGACGAGAGGGTTGCACAGCGCGGCACACTCCTGAATCCGCCACTGTGCCCCTCCGAGTGCCACAAACAATACACTGAGGTCGCACCACCATAAAGCAGTCCAGCAGCAGACCAAGTGCCTTAAAATAAAAGAGATGTCTCCTTTTTTTTTTTTTAAACAAACTAAACATCAGCGTAACCCTTTCCCCTGTACTCCGCTATTCTCCACGCGCTGCCCCCCCCCCCCCGGGAGAAAGAGTCACCCTCCAAATCCCTCCCCCCTTAAGAGCTGACACGCAAAGAAAACACTAAATGAAGCACTTCAAACAAAATAAAAGAAAGGGAACGAAATCAACGTAAATGAAGGCAGCATCCCGCTATAATCAAAGATGTTACCTTTACTTTCCCCAGGCGTGGGTTTTCAAGCAACCCGGCAGCCACACGACCTCGCCGCGGTACCTAAAATGACCGCTGAGAGTGCCCGACAGGGAATAAGGTGCGAAACTGAGCCCTGAGCAGTAGTGTGGCCGTCGGCCGAGCTCTCTGTCCTTAAATGCAACCTGAAACCAGTGAATCACTTACCAGCCAGGTCTGTGGCTCACCTCGATGTCCAAATTGAATTTTTCCGCTGCCAATAATGGCCTCCAATCGCTGCCCTACTATGCAGCTAAAGCACCTCCGAGGCCGCGCTGCTCAGCTCCTGCGGTCTGACACGGTACTCACGCTGTGAGAAGGGGCTCTCCCCCGAAATGTCCGGGGGGAGAGAACCTCTGGGCCACTTAAGAGAGAGAAACCCCCCCTCCACCGGCATTGAATTAATTCTATTAGCAGGCAGAGAGCAAGAATGCCGAGAACCTAATCCTTAGGCTTCTCTTCTTTTTTTTTAAAGGCACAGTGTCCACCTTAACAAACTAACCAAATCAGCCTAAAAACCCCAACTACTCTCCTACTCGCTCCTTATCCGTTACTCCAGTGAGCCCCCTACAAGGCTCACAACATCCTCCTGCTGCATGGAGATTGGTCACACTGGGATTGAGGAGAGAGAACAGCAGGCTATATCCAGTGATGTCATGATTCTGACATACCAGTCTCCAAGCTGCAGGAGGAGATTGACAACCCAGAGGTAGAGGACTGAACTGGAGGAACGATAAGGAATTCAAATTTTTGCACTTTTTTGTGATATTTTATTTCAGTATTGTATTTTAAATTAAGTATCATCCAAAAGCAATTTTTTTGTGCCTTCAAGCCAGTGCTGAGTCCTGGCTTTTCTTGGCAGTGTAACGAGAAGTAGATTACAAGGTCTTTCTTCCGTGGCAATGGAGAGTTAAGGGGCTTGATCAAGGCCACAAGGAGTGCTAGTGGGAACTGAACCCTGGTCTCTTGGTGACCAAGTCAATGCTAACCTCTAAGCTACTCCTCTACTCTATGCTTTATTATTTTGACAAACAAAGCATGCAGAATTTTACATCAATGGGACCTTTTTACAGAATTTTGAATTGTGTGTGCAGAATTCCATTAGGAGTGATCACGTTTCTCAGCTCTCTGGATTTGTATTTATTAGGGATGTGCATTTGTTGTGAGAAATGGACAGCAGAGGTATTATCCCTTTGAGTTCTGTCCCTGGAGATTTCATTTTCAACTGCTGTATTTGTATTTATTTATTATTTTTATTTATTTATAGCTTTTCTATACTGCACTATCTAAAATCAGTGCGGTTTACCGTTAATAATTCTTTGTACAAAGCAGGGGGATCTACTTTGCACTTACATTGAATAGGTATCTCAACTTGGATTAACAACTGGGTAACTATATACAATCAGAGCATAATGTCACTGTGCTGTTAACGCAATAGGCTTGCTCAGTAGCTATGTACAGATTTGTATCCAGTAGTAGCAAAATTGTCAGTAGCAAATAGTATTTAATAATATCATAAGCCAAATTATTCAATTAGCAGTAGCATAAGAAGTATGACAGGAAAACATCAGAAGTTAACCATAAACAATGATTAAAAACCAAAATTGTATTTTTATTCTAAATGTTACTTTTATATTACAGAACCTTTAATTTTTACTACTGTTTTCAAACTTTCCCTAGAATAATAAAATTAATTTTATAAGGACACCAGGGGACTCAGAGCAGCACTTTGTAACATGATCTACCTTTATAAGAAATAAATTAAGGCTCTGAAAATACTTTTGCATTAAGTAGTAGAACTTCCTACCAAACAAAAGAAAAATGAAGGCTGGGTAAAGAGGTTCTTATAAGTGCAGTGTTCATAAGGAATTATTTCCAGTGGAAGAAGCAATGTGGTGACTTAAGGCAGAATTTCTCTCACTTCAATTGATTTCTGACATTATCGCTTCTGTTCTTAGTCAGCGTTCTGGCAGATTGCACATATTTCTCTTGGTTCCCTTCTTCATAGTCCAGGCGAGTGCTATTGGTCTTACTGCTGCATTGCATAGGATCACTGTGGCTGGCAGCCCTTGCACCACAGACTTTGAATGTGCTGGTGAATGTTCTGCCCTGCAGGAGAAGTGCTCCAGTTATTGCAGTCCTGATAATCTGTACTAAACTTGTTAAGATCCAGATTCAGCCTAGGAAAGGAAGCTATCCCCCCAGATCAAAACCTATCGATGCCAAGCTGGGGACATGCTTTCCCAGGGTCTGTCCTGTGCATGAAACTAGTAATTATTTTGGTTGATTCTCTGTCTAGAACATATCCTACCCTTCAAGCATTTGAAAAACCTTCTTAGGCTAGATGAGTCCTCTTGCAGTCCCAGGAGCTGTCCAAAGCATGGTGCTGAATAGCAATGAACAACTCCAACAAATCCAAACGTCTGCTACCTATTCTTCTTATTTTTAAGTAGGTGTGAACGCTAAATAGGTTCTAGGAAATCCTAAGAGGTGACAACATGCAGCACATTTACTATTTTACAATATTTCAATGTGTGTGCTGGGGGAGGGTCGAAGGGGAAGGAAGATTTAGCATTTGAAGATGTTTACTCCTTCCTTTCAAAAGGCTGTTTTTACACTTCCATGCAAGAAAGCCTAGGAACCAGGTCAGCAGCCTGCCTGCAGCTTCAGCGGGCCCTAAAGGTTGTCTCTTCCCCCAAATCTTCTGCTTTAGTTGTTCCTTGACCTGCTTGGCTTATAGATGCAAAATCAGAAAGGACCATGAACCCTTCCAGCATAAGGTGGTGTTAAGGCAACGCTATGTGTCAGTTTAGTAGAAAAGGATTCCTGACAGTCTCTCCTGGGGGAGAAGGGTTGTCTACTATTATTTTGCCACTTATGTCACAGTAAAATAAACATTGATGTCATTTTGACGAGACAATTCGGTTGTCTTTTTTTGGAGATCTTGGATTTTGGTTATGCAGATTTATGTTTTGGTAGGACTGGATGCTAGTCATGATTTGGACATCTATAAATGGGCATATGGATGTCCAAAGCACAGAGACATCTCTAGAGCCATTTTAAAAGCTGGATCAGGGGAAGTCCCCAGCGTGAGGATATCCATATCTGAATGGGGTTGTGGTGGAGGCATGGCCAGGACCTGGATGTCCCTGCCTGATCTCAGAAATGCCCTGAACATCCCAAATTGCATCTACAGTTAAACCTGCTGCAGGCACAAACAGGTATCTGAAAATGCTCATTTTGTCAAGCAAATGTCTGGAAGGTGTGGAGAAGGAGCTACATTAATACCCCTGTATTTTACACTATGGAGGTCATTCTGAAAGGTGAGTTGCGGGGCTGCACGTCCCACCGGGACCTGCAGTCCCACAAGCTGCCTGTACCGTATTCCCCCATCAGTTCTCCCTGTATGTCCTGTGCATCAAGATGGGGAGATCTGGCAGGGGGTGGGGGTGGGGGCGAGATCGGGGCAGACCATCTCAGCAGCACATATAGGGCCGATTCAGATCACTGCCTTGTATGTGCTGCTGGGCCTGTTGGGACCTGAGAGGTGATATAAAGCAGCACAATTGGGAAGATTGGGGCAAGTGAGCCACCCCCAGGGCTGGGTCTTTGGCCAGGTGCAGGAGGGTCCCCGCCACACAATCCAGGCCATGGCAGGCCAGCCGTGGGTGGGGTGGTGGGGATTTGGGAGGCTAGAGTTGCGAATGTCTGGGGAGCCTGCAAGCAAGATGTCCCCAAATGCAAAAGGGGCACATTGGGCCATGCTCAGGCCTGATTCTGGCTCCCGCAGGAACATTTTGTTCCCATGGACAAGAATCAGGTCCAAACACCCCCGTCTTTATCAGGGACATCTGGATGGCCTGGACATCCCCTTCCCGGAATCAGGCTGCACATCAATGAATACTGATGGGGAATAGGGGCTGATGTTTTCACTTTGCTGCTGAATGTCCCCTTATGCTGGCTTGCCTGAGATGCGTTGGGAAATGTGCAAGTGATAAGCCGCAATAAAAACCGCATGGAGTATGGTTTTAAACCACATAGATGACAAGATTGAAACTTTCCAAACAATTGAAAACTACAGCTTCTACGTTTGAGAAAATGAGTTCTTGGAACGCCGGCACAATAGTTCAACTCTAAGTTAAGTAGCTGAGAAGTTCCATTGTCATTATTAGTTTTCATCTGTGGCTATTTCTAATACACTTAATACTCCTATAATACAGTTTGAGTATAATACATTACAATTTAAGATGGCTGAATGAAAAATTTCAAGATAAAAAATATTAGAAAAACAAAAGTAAAAAACAAGGATACGAAAGCAATATCAGCGACAATAAATGTGGGTCATTGATGTATGAAAGACGTTTTCACCATGCCCGTTGAGTAGGCTGAGTGAGTAGTCTGTATTCTGAGACCCAGTCGCTAAAATAGACAAGCAATATTCATTTATAGTAAGTCAGTCTAAAGACTAGTTAAAAGAGTGGAGCTCTATCCATTTTTATACAGCTTGCCTGAGATGGACATCCCTGACCCAAGGGTCCCTAATGTGGACAACTATGTGGCCACCCATGTGCACATCCACATCAAGGACATCAGGGAAATTGGCCAAAGACATAGACCCCCACATAACTTGATTTGTATTTAATAATATAATGTAAATGTACATAATGTATATAGTGTTGCACTGTTCTGTGCTAATCTGTTCAACATTTTTGTTTACTGTACATTGGTTATAGTTATATCACGTTATATGTAAAACAAACTATGATTTGTTGACTGTTGTTATTTGTGAACCGCAGCTGATCTCTGGAAGCTGCGGTATATAAGAGCTTGTTAAATAAAAAATAAAAAAATAAAAATAGACATCCCTGGTGTTTTTCTGCATGTTCCACCCTGCACATCCCTGATTTAACTTGCGTGTCCTTTCTAAAATGCACTCCATTATGACTATTATTAATATTTTGAAAAAGTGGAGAGAGAATGTCAAACACAAGTTACAAGAGCCGAGAGTTCTGTGCAAAAGTGTCCCAAATGCAGCTTAAGAGTTACAGGAAATTGAGATCAAGGGATGAAAGGAAGCAGTCTCCTAGCCTGCCTTAGGCTTGAACTGTTCCTAAATGTGTCCCTTGCAAATCCAACTCTGCATAATTTTCTGCCTTCTGAAAACGTCTGATTTAAGAAAAAATAGCAAATGGTAGTACTGAGGGTGTCCTTGTCAGCCACTATGGAAGATGACACCTCCACTAAAAACCCAAAGCTAGAGAAAAGGCTGAGAGCCAAGATCCGAAGTTTCAGATTTACCCTTCCTGGGGCATGTTCACTGTCCAGGTGAGAAGCAGAGGGCTTACCATAGAAGTCCAGACCTGGCAGGTTTCTAGTGTTGCCTCCGTGAAGTCTAGCATGTGATTGCCTTCTAGCATTCAGATCCCAGTCATAGCCAGGTGGGCCCTTATAATTCCAAGTAAATGATTTATCAGAAATTTAGTTTTAAGGTAAATTGGTAACATAGGACAGGTACAAAAGAGGAGGGGAGGGCTCACATCTGGCTGGGACAAATTTGTCTATTTTCAACATGAAGAATCTGGGAGGCATTTTCAAAGCGATTAATGTGATTAGCAGACTTGCTAAGTGCGTTAATCATGGTGAGTGGGATATCCCGGCTGCCATCACTGAACACTCTGATGCTACTCAGTTAGCATCAAGGTGTTGTGGAAGCAGATTGGAGGCAGCACCCAGGAATAACTGGCTAGCGGTGATATTCAGCTGCTAGCCAGTTATCCCTCGGTGGTGAAAGTTAGGCATTTGAAAGGCTCATCTAACTTTCACTTCTGAATGTAACTGGACAGAGGCGGAATATTGCTGCTTCTATGCTATCCGGCCCACCTGAATACTCAGTGCCAATGGCAGGATATGGCCCCCGCATTGAATATCGGGGTTTAGAGTTCAGCGGTGATGGTTAGCCTCTTTATCAGCGGTAGCCACTGCTGTTGAATGTCTCCCCCTCTCAGTTTACTGTCTCCTACAAGTGTGCGCGCAGGGAGAACACTGGAGGCTTCTTTATTCTCACTTCAATTTATGCCATAGATAGCATGGGTGCTGTAAAGACTGAGATGTTTCCATGTGCTTTCTTCAGACTTGACAGCTTATATGAATTAAAAAAGCAGGACTATGCAGATATGGGGTGAGGAACCTTTGGAAATTTTTGGAGTCTCTAGAATGGGTGTGCAATACAGAGCAGCAATCACTGGTGATTAGCTTCGATGCCGAGAAGGCATTTGACCAAATGAATTGGGAATATTTGAAATTGCTTTTACTGCGCTATGGGATAGGGGGTCGTTTGGTAGTATGGTGGACTAGCTTTATGCGCAGCCAGCTGCAGGAGTGCTGTGTAATGGCGTATTTCTCAGACATTTCGCCTAGAAAGAGGTACGAGGCAGGGATGCCCGCTCTCTCCATTGTTGTTTGTGTTATCCCTAGACCCCTTGGTGTGGTGGATAGAGGCATCCAGGGACATTTGGGGAGTACGAATGGGGCAACATGGGTTCAAGATGGCTGCATTTGCGGACGATATGTTGGTGCACCTGATGCTCCCACAAAGGTCGTTGCCCTACCTGCTAGAGGAATTTACATTATTTGGGAGCTTTGCAGGACTTTGTATCAACTTGGAGACGTCGGAGTCCTTGGACGTAGCGGTAAACTCCGAGAGTGGTGGGGGTGGGCCCTTCCCGCTTAGATGGGCGCAGGACGCATTTGCGTATCTGGGTATCCTTCTGACTAGAGACCCAAAAGACCTGTACAAAAAGAACTTTGAAGGGGTCCTCCTGAAGACCCGGACACAAATGCAGACCTGGACTCCTCT
The DNA here is from genome assembly GCA_033557465.1 of Ichthyophis bannanicus. Taxonomy (NCBI): domain Eukaryota; kingdom Metazoa; phylum Chordata; class Amphibia; order Gymnophiona; family Ichthyophiidae; genus Ichthyophis; species Ichthyophis bannanicus. The sequence continues at coordinate 129,029,139 of CM066049.1, forward strand.
TCCATTGTCTTTGCTGGGAAGGGCGGCGGCACTGGGGATGGTGATTTTACCACAAGTTCTTTACTGGTTGCAGACTCTCCTGGTGTGAATAACATGGAAGGATTTAAGTTGTTTAGAGCGGGAGATTCGGGTTTTCTGTGGAAGGGGGCCAGGGCACGCATTCCGCCGAACCGATTGCGGAGGGGCTGGAAACAGGGGGGGATAGGAGTTCCGGACTTAGGGGCATATGTGCTGGCCTGTCAGGCCAGACACATTGGGGAATGGTTGGGGAACACCGATGTGTATACCCCCACGGAGATAGAGGAGGCGCTGGTAGCTCCCCAAAGTCTGCTGGCGGCGTTACATTTGGACGGCTCAATGGGGCCACGTCGAGTGACAGGTAGCATGTTGGTGATGCCGGTGCGGCATGCCTGGCAGACGCTGAATAAAAAATGGGAGGGGGGGGGGAAGCTTGGAGGTGTCACAATGGCTGCCCTTGCAGGGCAATGCTCAGTTCCCTCCTGGAATTGACACCGTTAGTTTTCGGCAATGGGGGAGGTGGGCATTAGGAATGTGGGTCACATAGTAGATCAGGAGGGGATGTGTAAGTCCTTTGATATCCTTGACATTTTCTTATATGCTCAGGTTTCCCACTATGTGGCATCACTGTCGAGGGGGGAGTTGGAAATGGAGTGCTCGGAGAAGATCTTAGCCACCCAAGATTGCAGACTTTAAAAGATGGTTGGAGGCCTATGTAGCCCTACCGGACTACTCGACGGAGGAGGCACTATGGGCGAGAGAACTGAAGCTGGCAGTGTCCCCAGGGTCGATCGGTAAAGTGTTAAGTCAGATTTCAAGGTTAGTGGAGGGGGCTAAATGGCGAGAGATCCAGTTCAAATGCCTTATTCGAGCGCATTTCTCCCCAAGGCGAGCATTGCGTAGCCATCTTTCATCAGATGGAGGCTGTCCGAAGTGTTCTTGTCCTCTGGCAGATTTGGGGCACATGTGGTGGGGGTGCCCGAAGGTTCGGGGCTATTGGATGCAGATAGGTAATTATATGAGTAGCTTAATAGGTCAGCAGATTCGATGGACGGGGTCCCTTGTGGTGTTAGACCAGCTCCAACCAGTCCACCCGAAGGGAAAGTGGGAGCGAATCTTGGTACGAAAGGCATGTCTGGTGGGAAAGGGGCCATTACTACAGAAATGGAGAGAATCGGAGGCTCTTACCTTCTGGGAGTGGCGTAATAGTTTCCACCAGTTGATGCTATTAGAGGGGAGAGGAGCCAGAGGGTGTGTCAAACGCAAGTCTTCCTTTTTACTGTTTTGGGAACCTTACATACAGCGGCTAAGGCCACAGACTCGCAGCGCAATATTGCAGATAGGCAAGTAGGGAGGGGAGGATCAGATGGGGGGAAAGGGGTGTGTGGCTGAGGGGCATTCCTTTTCTTTTCCTTTTTGAGTATTCTTGAGGCAGTTATCTGGAGAGGCAGAGGTGCAGAGGGGAGGGGAGGGGGGAGGGAAGGGGAATAATGAAGCTTGTTCAGATAGGTCGCCATTGATAGCCATGTTTGATGATCCCGAGGCAGTGGATCAGTGACAAGCCTGTCGAGGGGGGGGGGGGGGGTCTATGTATGTATTTGACCTGAGTTGTATATATGTGTGCTATAAATCAATAAACAGAGTTTCAGAAAAAAAAAAGCAGGGCTTTAAGTATGAGGTTTACTAGACCATGGACTGATATAAAGTTCCACTTCTGCTTTACAGTCAGCCTTCAGGTGTGGACTTGTAGTGATGGAACATGGGGTAAGACAGGAAAATGGTTCAGTTCTCTGTCCTTCTTTGTCTATATGAACAAGAAACCCATGGGGCCTCACACATCATAGTGCTGCTGCAGTTATTAATATGCATGGTGCAGTCTGTAGTCCTGCTTCTGAAGTAGAATTCTAGAGCTTGTGGTATTCCCTACAGATATAAAAACAGAAAAACCTTTTAAGATCATATCTTAACTGTTTTAGTGATTCAACTCTTTCATTTCTTAAATGTAACAAATTTGGTCACCATGAAAGTAAAATACAAACCGCTGAAGCTAAAGCCAGACATAATGCAACCACTTTAAATGATTCTGCCAAGATACCTTGCTCTGGTCCAGCAACACTCAGCACTGAGGTCTCTATCCACAGTTCCACCAATGGATTCCATTCCTGCTTTGCATTATTCCCGCCCATTCCAGCACTGAGGTCTCTATCCACAGTTCCACCAAAGGATTCCATTCCTGCTTTGCATTATTCCCTCCCATTCCAGCACTGAGGTCTCTATCCACAGTTCCACCAAAGGATTCCATTCCTGCTTTGCATTATTCCCTCCCATTCCAGCACTGAGGTCTCTATCCACAGTTCCACCAAAGGATTCCATTCCTGCTTTGCATTATTCCCTCCCATTCCAGCACTGAGGTCTCTATCCACAGTTCCACCAACAGACTCCATTCCTGCTTTGCATTATTCCCGCCCATTCCAGCACTGAGGTCTCTATCCACAGTTCCACCAAAGGATTCCATTCCTGCTTTGCATTATTCCCGCCCATTCCAGCACTGAGGTCTCTATCCACAGTTCCACCAACAGACTCCATTCCTGCTTTGCATTATTCCCGCCCATTCCAGCACTGAGGTCTCTATCCACAGTTCCACCAAAGGATTCCATTCCTGCTTTGCATTATTCCCTCCCATTCCAGCACTGAGGTCTCTATCCACAGTTCCGCCAACGGATTCCATTCCTGCTTTGCATTATTCCCTCCCATTCCAGCACTGAGGTCTCTATCCACAGTTCCACCAACAGACTCCATTCCTGCTTTGCATTATTCCCTCCCATTCCAGCACTGAGGTCTCTATCCACAGTTCCACCAATGGATTCCATTCCTGCTTTGCACTATTCCCGCCCATTCCAGCACTGAGGTCTCTATCCACAGTTCCACCAACAGACTCCATTCCTGCTTTGCATTATTCCCTCCCATTCCAGCACTGAGGTCTCTATCCACAGTTCCACCAATGGATTCCATTCCTGCTTTGCACTATTCCCTCCCATTCCAGCACTGAGGTCTCTATCCACAGTTCCACCAATGGATTCCATTCCTGCTTTGCATTATTCCCTCCCATTCCAGCACTGAGGTCTCTATCCACAGTTCCACCAACAGACTCCATTCCTGCTTTGCATTATTCCCTCCCATTCCAGCACTGAGGTCTCTATCCACAGTTCCACCAAAGGATTCCATTCCTGCTTTGCATTATTCCCTCCCATTCCAGCACTGAGGTCTCTATCCACAGTTCCGCCAACGGATTCCATTCCTGCTTTGCATTATTCCCTCCCATTCCAGCACTGAGGTCTCTATCCACAGTTCCACCAACAGACTCCATTCCTGCTTTGCATTATTCCCTCCCATTCCAGCACTGAGGTCTCTATCCACAGTTCCACCAAAGGATTCCATTCCTGCTTTGCACTATTCCCGCCCATTCCAGCACTGAGGTCTCTATCCACAGTTCCACCAATGGATTCCATTCCTGCTTTGCATTATTCCCTCCCATTCCAGCACTGAGGTCTCTATCCACAGTTCCACCAACAGACTCCATTCCTGCTTTGCATTATTCCCTCCCATTCCAGCACTGAGGTCTCTATCCACAGTTCTGCCAACGGATTCCATTCCTGCTTTGCATTATTCCCTCCCATTCCAGCACTGAGGTCTCTATCCACAGTTCCGCCAACGGATTCCATTCCTGCTTTGCATTATTCCCTCCCATTCCAGCACTGAGGTCTCTATCCACAGTTCCGCCAACGGATTCCATTCCTGCTTTGCATTATTCCCTCCCATTCCAGCACTGAGGTCTCTATCCACAGTTCCACCAAAGGATTCCATTCCTGCTTTGCATTATTCCCTCCCATTCCAGCACTGAGGTCTCTATCCACAGTTCCGCCAACGGATTCCATTCCTGCTTTGCATTATTCCCTCCCATTCCAGCACTGAGGTCTCTATCCACAGTTCCACCAACAGACTCCATTCCTGCTTTGCATTATTCCCGCCCATTCCAGCACTGAGGTCTCTATCCACAGTTCCACCAACAGACTCCATTCCTGCTTTGCATTATTCCCTCCCATTCCAGCACTGAGGTCTCTATCCACAGTTCCACCAACAGACTCCATTCCTGCTTTGCATTATTCCCTCCCATTCCAGCACTGAGGTCTCTATCCACAGTTCCACCAAAGGATTCCATTCCTGCTTTGCATTATTCCCTCCCATTCCAGCACTGAGGTCTCTATCCACAGTTCATCCAACTGATTCCATTCCTGCTTTGCATTATTCCCTCCCATTCCAGCACTGAGGTCTCTATCCACAGTTCCACCAACCGATTCCATTCCTGCTTTGCATTATTCCCTCCCATTCCAGCACTGAGGTCTCTATCCACAGTTCCACCAAAGGATTCCATTCCTGCTTTGCATTATTCCCTCCCATTCCAGCACTGAGGTCTCTATCCACAGTTCCACCAACGGATTCCATTCCTGCTTTGCATTATTCCCTCCCATTCCAGCACTGAGGTCTCTATCCACAGTTCCACCAAAGGATTCCATTCCTGCTTTGCATTATTCCCTCCCATTCCAGCACTGAGGTCTCTATCCACAGTTCCACCAACGGATTCCATTCCTGCTTTGCATTATTCCCTCCCATTCCAGCACTGAGGTCTCTATCCACAGTTCCACCAACAGACTCCATTCCTGCTTTGCATTATTCCCTCCCATTCCAGCACTGAGGTCTCTATCCACAGTTCCACCAAAGGATTCCATTCCTGCTTTGCATTATTCCCTCCCATTCCAGCACTGAGGTCTCTATCCACAGTTCCACCAACGGATTCCATTCCTGCTTTGCATTATTCCCTCCCATTCCAGCACTGAGGTCTCTATCCACAGTTCCACCAAAGGATTCCATTCCTGCTTTGCATTATTCCCTCCCATTCCAGCACTGAGGTCTCTATCCACAGTTCCACCAACGGATTCCATTCCTGCTTTGCATTATTCCCTCCCATTCCAGCACTGAGGTCTCTATCCACAGTTCCACCAAAGGATTCCATTCCTGCTTTGCATTATTCCCTCCCATTCCAGCACTGAGGTCTCTATCCACAGTTCCACCAAAGGATTCCATTCCTGCTTTGCATTATTCCCTCCCATTCCAGCACTGAGGTCTCTATCCACAGTTCCACCAACGGATTCCATTCCTGCTTTGCATTATTCCCTCCCATTCCAGCACTGAGGTCTCTATCCACAGTTCCACCAAAGGATTCCATTCCTGCTTTGCATTATTCCCTCCCATTCCAGCACTGAGGTCTCTATCCACAGTTCCACCAACAGATTCCATTCCTGCTTTGCATTATTCCCTCCCATTCCAGCACTGAGGTCTCTATCCACAGTTCCACCAAAGGATTCCATTCCTGCTTTGCATTATTCCCTCCCATTCCAGCACTGAGGTCTCTATCCACAGTTCCACCAACTGATTCCATTCCTGCTTTGCATTATTCCCTCCCATTCCAGCACTGAGGTCTCTATCCACAGTTCCACCAAAGGATTCCATTCCTGCTTTGCATTATTCCCTCCCATTCCAGCACTGAGGTCTCTATCCACAGTTCCACCAACGGATTCCATTCCTGCTTTGCATTATTCCCTCCCATTCCAGCACTGAGGTCTCTATCCACAGTTCCACCAAAGGATTCCATTCCTGCTTTGCATTATTCCCTCCCATTCCAGCACTGAGGTCTCTATCCACAGTTCCACCAAAGGATTCCATTCCTGCTTTGCATTATTCCCTCCCATTCCAGCACTGAGGTCTCTATCCACAGTTCCACCAAAGGATTCCATTCCTGCTTTGCATTATTCCCTCCCATTCCAGCACTGAGGTCTCTATCCACAGTTCCACCAACTGATTCCATTCCTGCTTTGCATTATTCCCTCCCATTCCAGCACTGAGGTCTCTATCCACAGTTCCACCAAAGGATTCCATTCCTGCTTTGCATTATTCCCTCCCATTCCAGCACTGAGGTCTCTATCCACAGTTCCACCAACTGATTCCATTCCTGCTTTGCATTATTCCCTCCCATTCCAGCACTGAGGTCTCTATCCACAGTTCCACCAAAGGATTCCATTCCTGCTTTGCATTATTCCCTCCCATTCCAGCACTGAGGTCTCTATCCACAGTTCCACCAACAGACTCCATTCCTGCTTTGCACTATTCCCTCCCATTCCAGCACTGAGGTCTCTATCCACAGTTCCACCAACAGAATCCATTCCTGCTTTGCATTATTCCCTCCCATTCCAGCACTGAGGTCTCTATCCACAGTTCCACCAAAGGATTCCATTCCTGCTTTGCATTATTCCCTCCCATTCCAGCACTGAGGTCTCTATCCACAGTTCCACCAAAGGATTCCATTCCTGCTTTGCATTATTCCCTCCCATTCCAGCACTGAGGTCTCTATCCACAGTTCATCCATAGGATTCCATTCCTGCTTTGCATTATTCCCTCCCATTCCAGCACTGAGGTCTCTATCCACAGTTCCACCAAAGGATTCCATTCCTGCTTTGCATTATTCCCTCCCATTCCAGCACTGAGGTCTCTATCCACAGTTCCACCAAAGGATTCCATTCCTGCTTTGCATTATTCCCTCCCATTCCAGCACTGAGGTCTCTATCCACAGTTCCACCAAAGGATTCCATTCCTGCTTTGCACTATTCCCTCCCATTCCAGCACTGAGGTCTCTATCCACAGTTCCACCAAAGGATTCCATTCCTGCTTTGCATTATTCCCTCCCATTCCAGCACTGAGGTCTCTATCCACAGTTCCACCAAAGGATTCCATTCCTGCTTTGCATTATTCCCTCCCATTCCAGCACTGAGGTCTCTATCCACAGTTCCACCAACGGATTCCATTCCTGCTTTGCATTATTCCCTCCCATTCCAGCACTGAGGTCTCTATCCACAGTTCCACCAACAGAGTCCATTCCTGCTTTGCATTATTCCCTCCCATTCCAGCACTGAGGTCTCTATCCACAGTTCCACCAAAGGATTCCATTCCTGCTTTGCATTATTCCCTCCCATTCCAGCACTGAGGTCTCTATCCACAGTTCCACCAACCGATTCCATTCCTGCTTTGCATTATTCCCTCCCATTCCAGCACTGAGGTCTCTATCCACAGTTCCACCAAAGGATTCCATTCCTGCTTTGCATTATTCCCTCCCATTCCAGCACTGAGGTCTCTATCCACAGTTCCACCAACAGACTCCATTCCTGCTTTGCATTATTCCCTCCCATTCCAGCACTGAGGTCTCTATCCACAGTTCCACCAACCGATTCCATTCCTGCTTTGCATTATTCCCTCCCATTCCAGCACTGAGGTCTCTATCCACAGTTCCACCAACGGATTCCATTCCTGCTTTGCATTATTCCCTCCCATTCCAGCACTGAGGTCTCTATCCACAGTTCATCCAACGGATTCCATTCCTGCTTTGCATTATTCCCTCCCATTCCAGCACTGAGGTCTCTATCCACAGTTCCACCAAAGGATTCCATTCCTGCTTTGCATTATTCCCTCCCATTCCAGCACTGAGGTCTCTATCCACAGTTCCACCAACAGACTCCATTCCTGCTTTGCATTATTCCCTCCCATTCCAGCACTGAGGTCTCTATCCACAGTTCCACCAACAGATTCCATTCCTGCTTTGCATTATTCCCTCCCATTCCAGCACTGAGGTCTCTATCCACAGTTCCACCAAAGGATTCCATTCCTGCTTTGCATTATTCCCTCCCATTCCAGCACTGAGGTCTCTATCCACAGTTCCACCAACGGATTCCATTCCTGCTTTGCATTATTCCCTCCCATTCCAGCACTGAGGTCTCTATCCACAGTTCCACCAACAGATTCCATTCCTGCTTTGCATTATTCCCGCCCATTCCAGCACTGAGGTCTCTATCCACAGTTCCGCCAACGGATTCCATTCCTGCTTTGCACTATTCCCTCCCATTCCAGCACTGAGGTCTCTATCCACAGTTCCACCAAAGGATTCCATTCCTGCTTTGCATTATTCCCTCCCATTCCAGCACTGAGGTCTCTATCCACAGTTCCACCAACGGATTCCATTCCTGCTTTGCACTATTCCCTCCCATTCCAGCACTGAGGTCTCTATCCACAGTTCCACCAACGGATTCCATTCCTGCTTTGCATTATTCCCTCCCATTCCAGCACTGAGGTCTCTATCCACAGTTCCACCAAAGGATTCCATTCCTGCTTTGCATTATTCCCTCCCATTCCAGCACTGAGGTCTCTATCCACAGTTCCACCAACAGACTCCATTCCTGCTTTGCATTATTCCCTCCCATTCCAGCACTGAGGTCTCTATCCACAGTTCCACCAACGGATTCCATTCCTGCTTTGCATTATTCCCTCCCATTCCAGCACTGAGGTCTCTATCCACAGTTCTGCCAACGGATTCCATTCCTGCTTTGCATTATTCCCTCCCATTCCAGCACTGAGGTCTCTATCCACAGTTCCACCAAAGGATTCCATTCCTGCTTTGCATTATTCCCTCCCATTCCAGCACTGAGGTCTCTATCCACAGTTCTGCCAACGGATTCCATTCCTGCTTTGCATTATTCCCTCCCATTCCAGCACTGAGGTCTCTATCCACAGTTCCACCAAAGGATTCCATTCCTGCTTTGCATTATTCCCTCCCATTCCAGCACTGAGGTCTCTATCCACAGTTCCACCAAATGAATCCATTCCTGCTTTGCATTATTCCCTCCCATTCCAGCACTGAGGTCTCTATCCACAGTTCCACCAAAGGATTCCATTCCTGCTTTGCATTATTCCCTCCCATTCCAGCACTGAGGTCTCTATCCACAGTTCCACCAACGGATTCCATTCCTGCTTTGCATTATTCCCTCCCATTCCAGCACTGAGGTCTCTATCCACAGTTCCACCAACGGATTCCATTCCTGCTTTGCATTATTCCCTCCCATTCCAGCACTGAGGTCTCTATCCACAGTTCCACCAAGGGATTCCATTCCTGCTTTGCATTATTCCCTCCCATTCCAGCACTGAGGTCTCTATCCACAGTTCCACCAACGGATTCCATTCCTGCTTTGCATTATTCCCTCCCATTCCAGCACTGAGGTCTCTATCCACAGTTCCACCAAAGGATTCCATTCCTGCTTTGCATTATTCCCTCCCATTCCAGCACTGAGGTCTCTATCCACAGTTCCACCAAAGGATTCCATTCCTGCTTTGCATTATTCCCTCCCATTCCAGCACTGAGGTCTCTATCCACAGTTCCACCAACAGACTCCATTCCTGCTTTGCATTATTCCCTCCCATTCCAGCACTGAGGTCTCTATCCACAGTTCCACCAACGGATTCCATTCCTGCTTTGCATTATTCCCTCCCATTCCAGCACTGAGGTCTCTATCCACAGTTCCACCAAAGGATTCCATTCCTGCTTTGCATTATTCCCTCCCATTCCAGCACTGAGGTCTCTATCCACAGTTCCACCAACGGATTCCATTCCTGCTTTGCATTATTCCCTCCCATTCCAGCACTGAGGTCTCTATCCACAGTTCCACCAACGGATTCCATTCCTGCTTTGCATTATTCCCTCCCATTCCAGCACTGAGGTCTCTATCCACAGTTCCTCCAACGGATTCCATTCCTGCTTTGCATTATTCCCTCCCATTCCAGCACTGAGGTCTCTATCCACAGTTCCACCAACGGATTCCATTCCTGCTTTGCATTATTCCCTCCCATTCCAGCACTGAGGTCTCTATCCACAGTTCCACCAAAGGATTCCATTCCTGCTTTGCATTATTCCCTCCCATTCCAGCACTGAGGTCTCTATCCACAGTTCCACCAACGGATTCCATTCCTGCTTTGCATTATTCCCTCCCATTCCAGCACTGAGGTCTCTATCCACAGTTCCACCAAAGGATTCCATTCCTGCTTTGCATTATTCCCTCCCATTCCAGCACTGAGGTCTCTATCCACAGTTCCACCAACGGAGTCCATTCCTGCTTTGCATTATTCCCTCCCATTCCAGCACTGAGGTCTCTATCCACAGTTCCACCAACGGATTCCATTCCTGCTTTGCATTATTCCCTCCCATTCCAGCACTGAGGTCTCTATCCACAGTTCCACCAACGGATTCCATTCCTGCTTTGCATTATTCCCTCCCATTCCAGCACTGAGGTCTCTATCCACAGTTCCACCAAAGGATTCCATTCCTGCTTTGCATTATTCCCTCCCATTCCAGCACTGAGGTCTCTATCCACAGTTCCACCAACGGATTCCATTCCTGCTTTGCATTATTCCCTCCCATTCCAGCACTGAGGTCTCTATCCACAGTTCCACCAACGGATTCCATTCCTGCTTTGCATTATTCCCTCCCATTCCAGCACTGAGGTCTCTATCCACAGTTCCACCAACCGAATCCATTCCTGCTTTGCATTATTCCCTCCCATTCCAGCACTGAGGTCTCTATCCACAGTTCCACCAACAGAATCCATTCCTGCTTTGCATTATTCCCTCCCATTCCAGCACTGAGGTCTCTATCCACAGTTCCACCAAAGGATTCCATTCCTGCTTTGCATTATTCCCTCCCATTCCAGCACTGAGGTCTCTATCCACAGTTCCACCAAAGGATTCCATTCCTGCTTTGCATTATTCCCTCCCATTCCAGCACTGAGGTCTCTATCCACAGTTCCACCAACGGACTCCATTCCTGCTTTGCATTATTCCCTCCCATTCCAGCACTGAGGTCTCTATCCACAGTTCCACCAACCGACTCCATTCCTGCTTTGCATTATTCCCTCCCATTCCAGCACTGAGGTCTCTATCCACAGTTCCACCAAAGGATTCCATTCCTGCTTTGCATTATTCCCTCCCATTCCAGCACTGAGGTCTCTATCCACAGTTCCACCAAAGGATTCCATTCCTGCTTTGCATTATTCCCTCCCATTCCAGCACTGAGGTCTCTATCCACAGTTCCACCAAAGGATTCCATTCCTGCTTTGCATTATTCCCTCCCATTCCAGCACTGAGGTCTCTATCCACAGTTCCACCAACAGATTCCATTCCTGCTTTGCATTATTCCCTCCCATTCCAGCACTGAGGTCTCTATCCACAGTTCCACCAACAGATTCCATTCCTGCTTTGCATTATTCCCTCCCATTCCAGCACTGAGGTCTCTATCCACAGTTCCACCAACGGATTCCATTCCTGCTTTGCATTATTCCCTCCCATTCCAGCACTGAGGTCTCTATCCACAGTTCCACCAACGGATTCCATTCCTGCTTTGCATTATTCCCTCCCATTCCAGCACTGAGGTCTCTATCCACAGTTCCACCAACGGATTCCATTCCTGCTTTGCATTATTCCCTCCCATTCCAGCACTGAGGTCTCTATCCACAGTTCCACCAACGGATTCCATTCCTGCTTTGCATTATTCCCTCCCATTCCAGCACTGAGGTCTCTATCCACAGTTCCACCAAAGGATTCCATTCCTGCTTTGCATTATTCCCTCCCATTCCAGCACTGAGGTCTCTATCCACAGTTCCACCAAAGGATTCCATTCCTGCTTTGCATTATTCCCTCCCATTCCAGCACTGAGGTCTCTATCCACAGTTCCACCAACAGATTCCATTCCTGCTTTGCATTATTCCCTCCCATTCCAGCACTGAGGTCTCTATCCACAGTTCCACCAAAGGATTCCATTCCTGCTTTGCACTATTCCCTCCCATTCCAGCACTGAGGTCTCTATCCACAGTTCCACCAAAGGATTCCATTCCTGCTTTGCATTATTCCCTCCCATTCCAGCACTGAGGTCTCTATCCACAGTTCCACCAACAGACTCCATTCCTGCTTTGCATTATTCCCTCCCATTCCAGCACTGAGGTCTCTATCCACAGTTCCACCAAAGGATTCCATTCCTGCTTTGCATTATTCCCTCCCATTCCAGCACTGAGGTCTCTATCCACAGTTCCACCAAAGGATTCCATTCCTGCTTTGCATTATTCCCTCCCATTCCAGCACTGAGGTCTCTATCCACAGTTCCACCAACAGAATCCATTCCTGCTTTGCATTATTCCCTCCCATTCCAGCACTGAGGTCTCTATCCACAGTTCCACCAAAGGATTCCATTCCTGCTTTGCATTATTCCCTCCCATTCCAGCACTGAGGTCTCTATCCACAGTTCCACCAAAGGATTCCATTCCTGCTTTGCACTATTCCCTCCCATTCCAGCACTGAGGTCTCTATCCACAGTTCCACCAACAGACTCCATTCCTGCTTTGCATTATTCCCTCCCATTCCAGCACTGAGGTCTCTATCCACAGTTCCACCAAAGGATTCCATTCCTGCTTTGCACTATTCCCTCCCATTCCAGCACTGAGGTCTCTATCCACAGTTCCACCAACGGATTCCATTCCTGCTTTGCATTATTCCCTCCCATTCCAGCACTGAGGTCTCTATCCACAGTTCCACCAAAGGATTCCATTCCTGCTTTGCATTATTCCCTCCCATTCCAGCACTGAGGTCTCTATCCACAGTTCCACCAAAGGATTCCATTCCTGCTTTGCACTATTCCCTCCCATTCCAGCACTGAGGTCTCTATCCACAGTTCCACCAACAGACTCCATTCCTGCTTTGCATTATTCCCTCCCATTCCAGCACTGAGGTCTCTATCCACAGTTCCACCAAAGGATTCCATTCCTGCTTTGCATTATTCCCTCCCATTCCAGCACTGAGGTCTCTATCCACAGTTCCACCAACGGATTCCATTCCTGCTTTGCATTATTCCCTCCCATTCCAGCACTGAGGTCTCTATCCACAGTTCCACCAACGGATTCCATTCCTGCTTTGCATTATTCCCTCCCATTCCAGCACTGAGGTCTCTATCCACAGTTCCACCAAAGGATTCCATTCCTGCTTTGCATTATTCCCTCCCATTCCAGCACTGAGGTCTCTATCCACAGTTCCACCAACGGATTCCATTCCTGCTTTGCATTATTCCCTCCCATTCCAGCACTGAGGTCTCTATCCACAGTTCCACCAACGGATTCCATTCCTGCTTTGCATTATTCCCTCCCATTCCAGCACTGAGGTCTCTATCCACAGTTCCACCAAAGGATTCCATTCCTGCTTTGCATTATTCCCTCCCATTCCAGCACTGAGGTCTCTATCCACAGTTCCACCAACAGACTCCATTCCTGCTTTGCATTATTCCCTCCCATTCCAGCACTGAGGTCTCTATCCACAGTTCCACCAACGGATTCCATTCCTGCTTTGCATTATTCCCGCCCATTCCAGCACTGAGGTCTCTATCCACAGTTCCGCCAACGGATTCCATTCCTGCTTTGCATTATTCCCTCCCATTCCAGCACTGAGGTCTCTATCCACAGTTCCACCAACGGATTCCATTCCTGCTTTGCATTATTCCCTCCCATTCCAGCACTGAGGTCTCTATCCACAGTTCCACCAACAGATTCCATTCCTGCTTTGCATTATTCCCTCCCATTCCAGCACTGAGGTCTCTATCCACAGTTCCACCAACGGATTCCATTCCTGCTTTGCATTATTCCCTCCCATTCCAGCACTGAGGTCTCTATCCACAGTTCCACCAAAGGATTCCATTCCTGCTTTGCATTATTCCCTCCCATTCCAGCACTGAGGTCTCTATCCACAGTTCCTCCAACGGATTCCATTCCTGCTTTGCATTATTCCCTCCCATTCCAGCACTGAGGTCTCTATCCACAGTTCCACCAAAGGATTCCATTCCTGCTTTGCATTATTCCCTCCCATTCCAGCACTGAGGTCTCTATCCACAGTTCCACCAACGGATTCCATTCCTGCTTTGCATTATTCCCTCCCATTCCAGCACTGAGGTCTCTATCCACAGTTCCACCAACGGATTCCATTCCTGCTTTGCATTATTCCCTCCCATTCCAGCACTGAGGTCTCTATCCACAGTTCCACCAAAGGATTCCATTCCTGCTTTGCATTATTCCCTCCCATTCCAGCACTGAGGTCTCTATCCACAGTTCCACCAAAGGATTCCATTCCTGCTTTGCATTATTCCCTCCCATTCCAGCACTGAGGTCTCTATCCACAGTTCCACCAACGGATTCCATTCCTGCTTTGCATTATTCCCTCCCATTCCAGCACTGAGGTCTCTATCCACAGTTCCACCAACGGATTCCATTCCTGCTTTGCATTATTCCCTCCCATTCCAGCACTGAGGTCTCTATCCACAGTTCCACCAACGGAATCCATTCCTGCTTTGCATTATTCCCTCCCATTCCAGCACTGAGGTCTCTATCCACAGTTCCACCAACGGATTCCATTCCTGCTTTGCATTATTCCCTCCCATTCCAGCACTGAGGTCTCTATCCACAGTTCCACCAAAGGATTCCATTCCTGCTTTGCATTATTCCCTCCCATTCCAGCACTGAGGTCTCTATCCACAGTTCCACCAACGGATTCCATTCCTGCTTTGCATTATTCCCTCCCATTCCAGCACTGAGGTCTCTATCCACAGTTCCACCAACGGATTCCATTCCTGCTTTGCATTATTCCCTCCCATTCCAGCACTGAGGTCTCTATCCACAGTTCCTCCAACGGATTCCATTCCTGCTTTGCATTATTCCCTCCCATTCCAGCACTGAGGTCTCTATCCACAGTTCCACCACAGGATTCCATTCCTGCTTTGCATTATTCCCTCCCATTCCAGCACTGAGGTCTCTATCCACAGTTCCACCAAAGGATTCCATTCCTGCTTTGCATTATTCCCTCCCATTCCAGCACTGAGGTCTCTATCCACAGTTCCACCAAAGGATTCCATTCCTGCTTTGCATTATTCCCTCCCATTCCAGCACTGAGGTCTCTATCCACAGTTCCACCAAAGGATTCCATTCCTGCTTTGCATTATTCCCTCCCATTCCAGCACTGAGGTCTCTATCCACAGTTCCACCAAAGGATTCCATTCCTGCTTTGCATTATTCCCTCCCATTCCAGCACTGAGGTCTCTATCCACAGTTCCACCAAAGGATTCCATTCCTGCTTTGCACTATTCCCTCCCATTCCAGCACTGAGGTCTCTATCCACAGTTCCACCAACCGATTCCATTCCTGCTTTGCATTATTCCCTCCCATTCCAGCACTGAGGTCTCTATCCACAGTTCCACCAAAGGATTCCATTCCTGCTTTGCATTATTCCCTCCCATTCCAGCACTGAGGTCTCTATCCACAGTTCCACCAACTGATTCCATTCCTGCTTTGCATTATTCCCTCCCATTCCAGCACTGAGGTCTCTATCCACAGTTCCACCAACAGACTCCATTCCTGCTTTGCATTATTCCCTCCCATTCCAGCACTGAGGTCTCTATCCACAGTTCCACCAAAGGATTCCATTCCTGCTTTGCATTATTCCCTCCCATTCCAGCACTGAGGTCTCTATCCACAGTTCCACCAACAGAATCCATTCCTGCTTTGCATTATTCCCTCCCATTCCAGCACTGAGGTCTCTATCCACAGTTCCTCCAACTGATTCCATTCCTGCTTTGCATTATTCCCTCCCATTCCAGCACTGAGGTCTCTATCCACAGTTCCTACTTAGGATTCCATTCCTGCTTTGCATTATTCCCTCCCATTCCAGCACTGAGGTCTCTATCCACAGTTCCACCAAAGGATTCCATTCCTGCTTTGCATTATTCCCTCCCATTCCAGCACTGAGGTCTCTATCCACAGTTCCACCAAAGGATTCCATTCCTGCTTTGCACTATTCCCTCCCATTCCAGCACTGAGGTCTCTATCCACAGTTCCACCAACAGAGTCCATTCCTGCTTTGCATTATTCCCTCCCATTCCAGCACTGAGGTCTCTATCCACAGTTCCACCAAAGGATTCCATTCCTGCTTTGCACTATTCCCTCCCATTCCAGCACTGAGGTCTCTATCCACAGTTCCACCAACAGACTCCATTCCTGCTTTGCATTATTCCCGCCCATTCCAGCACTGAGGTCTCTATCCACAGTTCTGCCAACGGATTCCATTCCTGCTTTGCATTATTCCCTCCCATTCCAGCACTGAGGTCTCTATCCACAGTTCTGCCAACGGATTCCATTCCTGCTTTGCATTATTCCCTCCCATTCCAGCACTGAGGTCTCTATCCACAGTTCCGCCAACGGATTCCATTCCTGCTTTGCATTATTCCCGCCCATTCCAGCACTGAGGTCTCTATCCACAGTTCTGCCAACGGATTCCATTCCTGCTTTGCATTATTCCCGCCCATTCCAGCACTGAGGTCTCTATCCACAGTTCCACCAAAGGATTCCATTCCTGCTTTGCATTATTCCCTCCCATTCCAGCACTGAGGTCTCTATCCACAGTTCCACCAAAGGATTCCATTCCTGCTTTGCATTATTCCCTCCCATTCCAGCACTGAGGTCTCTATCCACAGTTCCACCAAAGGATTCCATTCCTGCTTTGCATTATTCCCTCCCATTCCAGCACTGAGGTCTCTATCCACAGTTCCACCAAAGGATTCCATTCCTGCTTTGCATTATTCCCTCCCATTCCAGCACTGAGGTCTCTATCCACAGTTCCACCAAAGGATTCCATTCCTGCTTTGCACTATTCCCTCCCATTCCAGCACTGAGGTCTCTATCCACAGTTCCACCAAAGGATTCCATTCCTGCTTTGCATTATTCCCTCCCATTCCAGCACTGAGGTCTCTATCCACAGTTCCACCAAAGGATTCCATTCCTGCTTTGCATTATTCCCTCCCATTCCAGCACTGAGGTCTCTATCCACAGTTCCACCAAAGGATTCCATTCCTGCTTTGCACTATTCCCTCCCATTCCAGCACTGAGGTCTCTATCCACAGTTCCACCAAAGGATTCCATTCCTGCTTTGCATTATTCCCTCCCATTCCAGCACTGAGGTCTCTATCCACAGTTCCACCAAAGGATTCCATTCCTGCTTTGCATTATTCCCTCCCATTCCAGCACTGAGGTCTCTATCCACAGTTCCACCAAAGGATTCCATTCCTGCTTTGCATTATTCCCTCCCATTCCAGCACTGAGGTCTCTATCCACAGTTCCACCAAAGGATTCCATTCCTGCTTTGCACTATTCCCTCCCATTCCAGCACTGAGGTCTCTATCCACAGTTCCACCAAAGGATTCCATTCCTGCTTTGCATTATTCCCTCCCATTCCAGCACTGAGGTCTCTATCCACAGTTCCACCAAAGGATTCCATTCCTGCTTTGCATTATTCCCTCCCATTCCAGCACTGAGGTCTCTATCCACAGTTCCACCAACTGATTCCATTCCTGCTTTGCACTATTCCCTCCCATTCCAGCACTGAGGTCTCTATCCACAGTTCCACCAACAGACTCCATTCCTGCTTTGCATTATTCCCTCCCATTCCAGCACTGAGGTCTCTATCCACAGTTCCACAAACAGACTCCATTCCTGCTTTGCATTATTCCCTCCCATTCCAGCACTGAGGTCTCTATCCACAGTTCCACCAAAGGATTCCATTCCTGCTTTGCACTATTCCCTCCCATTCCAGCACTGAGGTCTCTATCCACAGTTCCACCAACAGACTCCATTCCTGCTTTGCATTATTCCCTCCCATTCCAGCACTGAGGTCTCTATCCACAGTTCCACCAAAGGATTCCATTCCTGCTTTGCACTATTCCCTCCCATTCCAGCACTGAGGTCTCTATCCACAGTTCCACCAACAGACTCCATTCCTGCTTTGCATTATTCCCTCCCATTCCAGCACTGAGGTCTCTATCCACAGTTCCACCAAAGGATTCCATTCCTGCTTTGCACTATTCCCTCCCATTCCAGCACTGAGGTCTCTATCCACAGTTCCACCAACAGACTCCATTCCTGCTTTGCACTATTCCCTCCCATTCCAGCACTGAGGTCTCTATCCACAGTTCCACCAACAGACTCCATTCCTGCATTGCACTATTCCCTCCCATTCCAGCACTGAGCTCTCTATCCACAGTTCCACCAACGGATTCCATTCCTGCTTTGCATTATTCCCTCCCATTCCAGCACTGAGGTCTCTATCCACAGTTCCACCAAAGGATTCCATTCCTGCTTTGCATTATTCCCGCCCATTCCAGCACTGAGGTCTCTATCCACAGTTCCGCCAACGGATTCCATTCCTGCTTTGCATTATTCCCGCCCATTCCAGCACTGAGGTCTCTATCCACAGTTCCACCAACAGACTCCATTCCTGCTTTGCATTATTCCCTCCCATTCCAGCACTGAGGTCTCTATCCACAGTTCCGCCAACAGACTCCATTCCTGCATTGCACTATTCCCTCCCATTCCAGCACTGAGGTCTCTATCCACAGTTCCACCAACAGACTCCATTCCTGCATTGCACTATTCAATCCCATTCCAGCACTGAGGTCTCTATCCACAGTTCCACCAAAGGATTCCATTCCTGCTTTGCACTATTCCCTCCCATTCCAGCACTGAGGTCTCTATCCACAGTTCCGCCAACGGATTCCATTCCTGCTTTGCATTATTCCCACCCATTCCAGCACTGAGGTCTCTATCCACAGTTCCACCAACAGACTCCATTCCTGCTTTGCATTATTCCCTCCCATTCCAGCACTGAGGTCTCTATTCACAGTTCCACCAAAGGATTCCATTCCTGCTTTGCACTATTCCCTCCCATTCCAGCACTGAGCTCTCTATCCACAGTTCCACCAACAGACTCCATTCCTGCTTTGCATTATTCCCTCCCATTCCAGCACTGAGGTCTCTATCCACAGTTCCACCAAAGGATTCCATTCCTGCTTTGCATTATTCCCTCCCATTCCAGCACTGAGGTCTCTATCCACAGTTCTGCCAACGGATTCCATTCCTGCTTTGCATTATTCCCGCCCATTCCAGCACTGAGGTCTCTATCCACAGTTCTGCCAACGGATTCCATTCCTGCTTTGCACTATTCCCTCCCATTCCAGCACTGAGGTCTCTATCCACAGTTCCACCAACAGACTCCATTCCTGCTTTGCATTATTCCCGCCCATTCCAGCACTGAGGTCTCTATTCACAGTTCCGCCAACGGATTCCATTCCTGCTTTGCACTATTCCCTCCCATTCCAGCACTGAGGTCTCTATCCACAGTTCTGCCAACGGATTCCATTCCTGCTTTGCATTATTCCCTCCCATTCCAGCACTGAGGTCTCTATTCACAGTTCCACCAAAGGATTCCATTCCTGCATTGCACTATTCCCGCCCATTCCAGCACTGAGGTCTCTATCCACAGTTCCACCAACAGACTCCATTCCTGCTTTGCATTATTCCCTCCCATTCCAGCACTGAGGTCTCTATCCACAGTTCCACCAAAGGATTCCATTCCTGCTTTGCATTATTCCCGCCCATTCCAGCACTGAGGTCTCTATCCACAGTTCTGCCAACGGATTCCATTCCTGCATTGCACTATTCCCTCCCATTCCAGCACTGAGGTCTCTATCCACAGTTCCACCAACAGACTCCATTCCTGCTTTGCATTATTCCCGCCCATTCCAGCACTGAGGTCTCTATTCACAGTTCCGCCAACGGATTCCATTCCTGCTTTGCACTATTCCCTCCCATTCCAGCACTGAGGTCTCTATCCACAGTTCTGCCAACGGATTCCATTCCTGCTTTGCATTATTCCCTCCCATTCCAGCACTAAGGTCTCTATTCACAGTTCCACCAAAGGATTCCATTCCTGCTTTGCATTATTCCCTCCCATTCCAGCACTAAGGTCTCTATTCACAGTTCCACCAAAGGATTCCATTCCTGCTTTGCATTATTCCCTCCCATTCCAGCACTGAGGTCTCTATCCACAGTTCCACCAAAGGATTCCATTCCTGCTTTGCACTATTCCCTCCCATTCCAGCACTGAGGTCTCTATCCACAGTTCCACCAACAGACTCCATTCCTGCTTTGCATTATTCCCGCCCATTCCAGCACTGAGGTCTCTATCCACAGTTCTGCCAACGGATTCCATTCCTGCTTTGCATTATTCCCTCCCATTCCAGCACTGAGGTCTCTATCCACAGTTCTGCCAACGGATTCCATTCCTGCTTTGCATTATTCCCTCCCATTCCAGCACTGAGGTCTCTATCCACAGTTCCGCCAACGGATTCCATTCCTGCTTTGCATTATTCCCGCCCATTCCAGCACTGAGGTCTCTATCCACAGTTCCACCAAAGGATTCCATTCCTGCTTTGCATTATTCCCTCCCATTCCAGCACTGAGGTCTCTATCCACAGTTCCACCAAAGGATTCCATTCCTGCTTTGCACTATTCCCTCCCATTCCAGCACTGAGGTCTCTATCCACAGTTCCACCAACAGACTCCATTCCTGCTTTGCATTATTCCCGCCCATTCCAGCACTGAGGTCTCTATCCACAGTTCTGCCAACGGATTCCATTCCTGCTTTGCATTATTCCCTCCCATTCCAGCACTGAGGTCTCTATCCACAGTTCTGCCAACGGATTCCATTCCTGCTTTGCATTATTCCCTCCCATTCCAGCACTGAGGTCTCTATCCACAGTTCTGCCAACGGATTCCATTCCTGCTTTGCATTATTCCCTCCCATTCCAGCACTGAGGTCTCTATCCACAGTTCCGCCAACGGATTCCATTCCTGCTTTGCATTATTCCCGCCCATTCCAGCACTGAGGTCTCTATCCACAGTTCCACCAAAGGATTCCATTCCTGCTTTGCATTATTCCCTCCCATTCCAGCACTGAGGTCTCTATCCACAGTTCCACCAAAGGATTCCATTCCTGCTTTGCACTATTCCCTCCCATTCCAGCACTGAGGTCTCTATCCACAGTTCCACCAACAGACTCCATTCCTGCTTTGCATTATTCCCGCCCATTCCAGCACTGAGGTCTCTATCCACAGTTCTGCCAACGGATTCCATTCCTGCTTTGCATTATTCCCTCCCATTCCAGCACTGAGGTCTCTATCCACAGTTCCGCCAACGGATTCCATTCCTGCTTTGCATTATTCCCGCCCATTCCAGCACTGAGGTCTCTATCCACAGTTCCACCAAAGGATTCCATTCCTGCTTTGCATTATTCCCTCCCATTCCAGCACTGAGGATTCTATCCACAGTTCCACCAACAGACTCCATTCCTGCTTTGCATTATTCCCTCCCATTCCAGCACTGAGGATTCTATCCACAGTTCCACCAACGGATTCCATTCCTGCTTTGCATTATTCCCTCCCATTCCAGCACTGAGGTCTCTATCCACAGTTCCACCAACAGACTCCATTCCTGCTTTGCATTATTCCCTCCCATTCCAGCACTGAGGTCTCTATCCACAGTTCCGCCAACAGACTCCATTCCTGCTTTGCATTATTCCCTCCCATTCCAGCACTGAGGTCTCTATCCACAGTTCCGCCAACAGACTCCATTCCTGCTTTGCATTATTCCCGCCCATTCCAGCACTGAGGTCTCTATCCACAGTTCCACCAACAGACTCCATTCCTGCTTTGCATTATTCCCGCCCATTCCAGCACTGAGGTCTCTATCCACAGTTCTGCCAACGGATTCCATTCCTGCTTTGCATTATTCCCTCCCATTCCAGCACTGAGGTCTCTATCCACAGTTCTGCCAACGGATTCCATTCCTGCTTTGCATTATTCCCGCCCATTCCAGCACTGAGGTCTCTATCCACAGTTCCACCAATGGATTCCATTCCTGCTTTGCATTATTCCCTCCCATTCCAGCACTGAGGTCTCTATCCACAGTTCTGCCAACGGATTCCATTCCTGCTTTGCATTATTCCCGCCCATTCCAGCACTGAGGTCTCTATCCACAGTTCTGCCAACGGATTCCATTCCTGCTTTGCATTATTCCCTCCCATTCCAGCACTGAGGTCTCTATCCACAGTTCTGCCAACGGATTCCATTCCTGCATTGCACTATTCCCTCCCATTCCAGCACTGAGGTCTCTATCCACAGTTCCACCAACAGACTCCATTCCTGCTTTGCATTATTCCCGCCCATTCCAGCACTGAGGTCTCTATCCACAGTTCCACCAAAGGATTCCATTCCTGCTTTGCATTATTCCCTCCCATTCCAGCACTGAGGTCTCTATCCACAGTTCCACCAAAGGATTCCATTCCTGCTTTGCACTATTCCCTCCCATTCCAGCACTGAGGTCTCTATTCACAGTTCCACCAAAGGATTCCATTCCTGCTTTGCACTATTCCCTCCCATTCCAGCACTGAGGTCTCTATCCACAGTTCCACCAAAGGATTCCATTCCTGCTTTGCATTATTCCCTCCCATTCCAGCACTGAGGTCTCTATCCACAGTTCCACCAAAGGATTCCATTCCTGCTTTGCACTATTCCCTCCCATTCCAGCACTGAGGTCTCTATTCACAGTTCCACCAAAGGATTCCATTCCTGCTTTGCACTATTCCCTTCCATTCCAGCACTGAGGTCTCTATCCACAGTTCCACCAACAGACTCCATTCCTGCTTTGCATTATTCCCTCCCATTCCAGCACTGAGGTCTCTATCCACAGTTCCACCAAAGGATTCCATTCCTGCTTTGCATTATTTCCTCTCATTCCAGCACTGAGGTCTCTATCCACAGTTCCACCAAAGGATTCCATTCCTGCTTTGCATTATTCCCTCCCATTCCAGCACTGAGGTCTCTATCCACAGTTCCACCAACAGACTCCATTCCTGCTTTGCATTATTCCCTCCCATTCCAGCACTGAGGTCTCTATCCACAGTTCCACCAACAGACTCCATTCCTGCTTTGCATTATTCCCGCCCATTCCAGCACTGAGGTCTCTATCCACAGTTCTGCCAACGGATTCCATTCCTGCTTTGCATTATTCCCTCCCATTCCAGCACTGAGGTCTCTATCCACAGTTCTGCCAACGGATTCCATTCCTGCTTTGCATTATTCCCGCCCATTCCAGCACTGAGGTCTCTATCCACAGTTCCACCAATGGATTCCATTCCTGCTTTGCATTATTCCCTCCCATTCCAGCACTGAGGTCTCTATCCACAGTTCTGCCAACGGATTCCATTCCTGCTTTGCATTATTCCCGCCCATTCCAGCACTGAGGTCTCTATCCACAGTTCTGCCAACGGATTCCATTCCTGCTTTGCATTATTCCCGCCCATTCCAGCACTGAGGTCTCTATCCACAGTTCTGCCAACGGATTCCATTCCTGCATTGCACTATTCCCTCCCATTCCAGCACTGAGGTCTCTATTCACAGTTCCACCAAAGGATTCCATTCCTGCTTTGCACTATTCCCTCCCATTCCAGCACTGAGGTCTCTATCCACAGTTCCACCAACAGACTCCATTCCTGCTTTGCATTATTCCCGCCCATTCCAGCACTGAGGTCTCTATCCACAGTTCCACCAAAGGATTCCATTCCTGCATTGCACTATTCCCTCCCATTCCAGCACTGAGGTCTCTATCCACAGTTCTGCCAAAGGATTCCATTCCTGCTTTGCATTATTCCCTCCCATTCCAGCACTGAGGTCTCTATCCACAGTTCCACCAACAGACTCCATTCCTGCTTTGCATTATTCCCGCCCATTCCAGCACTGAGGTCTCTATCCACAGTTCTGCCAACGGATTCCATTCCTGCTTTGCATTATTCCCGCCCATTCCAGCACTGAGGTCTCTATCCACAGTTCTGCCAACGGATTCCATTCCTGCATTGCACTATTCCCTCCCATTCCAGCACTGAGGTCTCTATCCACAGTTCCACCAAAGGATTCCATTCCTGCTTTGCATTATTCCCTCCCATTCCAGCACTGAGGTCTCTATCCACAGTTCTGCCAACGGATTCCATTCCTGCATTGCACTATTCCCTCCCATTCCAGCACTGAGGTCTCTATTCACAGTTCCACCAAAGGATTCCATTCCTGCTTTGCATTATTCCCTCCCATTCCAGCACTGAGGTCTCTATTCACAGTTCCACCAAAGGATTCCATTCCTGCTTTGCATTATTCCCTCCCATTCCAGCACTGAGGTCTCTATCCACAGTTCCACCAACAGACTCCATTCCTGCTTTGCATTATTCCCGCCCATTCCAGCACTGAGGTCTCTATCCACAGTTCTGCCAACGGATTCCATTCCTGCTTTGCATTATTCCCGCCCATTCCAGCACTGAGGTCTCTATCCACAGTTCTGCCAACGGATTCCATTCCTGCATTGCACTATTCCCTCCCATTCCAGCACTGAGGTCTCTATCCACAGTTCCACCAAAGGATTCCATTCCTGCTTTGCATTATTCCCTCCCATTCCAGCACTGAGGTCTCTATCCACAGTTCTGCCAACGGATTCCATTCCTGCTTTGCATTATTCCCTCCCATTCCAGCACTGAGGTCTCTATCCACAGTTCCGCCAACGGATTCCATTCCTGCTTTGCATTATTCCCGCCCATTCCAGCACTGAGGTCTCTATCCACAGTTCCACCAAAGGATTCCATTCCTGCTTTGCATTATTCCCTCCCATTCCAGCACTGAGGTCTCTATCCACAGTTCCACCAACAGACTCCATTCCTGCTTTGCATTATTCCCGCCCATTCCAGCACTGAGGTCTCTATCCACAGTTCTGCCAACGGATTCCATTCCTGCTTTGCATTATTCCCGCCCATTCCAGCACTGAGGTCTCTATCCACAGTTCTGCCAACGGATTCCATTCCTGCATTGCACTATTCCCTCCCATTCCAGCACTGAGGTCTCTATCCACAGTTCCACCAAAGGATTCCATTCCTGCTTTGCATTATTCCCTCCCATTCCAGCACTGAGGTCTCTATCCACAGTTCTGCCAACGGATTCCATTCCTGCATTGCACTATTCCCTCCCATTCCAGCACTGAGGTCTCTATTCACAGTTCCACCAAAGGATTCCATTCCTGCTTTGCATTATTCCCTCCCATTCCAGCACTGAGGTCTCTATTCACAGTTCCACCAAAGGATTCCATTCCTGCTTTGCATTATTCCCTCCCATTCCAGCACTGAGGTCTCTATCCACAGTTCCACCAACAGACTCCATTCCTGCTTTGCATTATTCCCGCCCATTCCAGCACTGAGGTCTCTATCCACAGTTCTGCCAACGGATTCCATTCCTGCTTTGCATTATTCCCGCCCATTCCAGCACTGAGGTCTCTATCCACAGTTCTGCCAACGGATTCCATTCCTGCATTGCACTATTCCCTCCCATTCCAGCACTGAGGTCTCTATCCACAGTTCCACCAAAGGATTCCATTCCTGCTTTGCATTATTCCCTCCCATTCCAGCACTGAGGTCTCTATCCACAGTTCTGCCAACGGATTCCATTCCTGCTTTGCATTATTCCCTCCCATTCCAGCACTGAGGTCTCTATCCACAGTTCCGCCAACGGATTCCATTCCTGCTTTGCATTATTCCCGCCCATTCCAGCACTGAGGTCTCTATCCACAGTTCCACCAAAGGATTCCATTCCTGCTTTGCATTATTCCCTCCCATTCCAGCACTGAGGTCTCTATCCACAGTTCCACCAAAGGATTCCATTCCTGCTTTGCACTATTCCCTCCCATTCCAGCACTGAGGTCTCTATCCACAGTTCCACCAACAGACTCCATTCCTGCTTTGCATTATTCCCGCCCATTCCAGCACTGAGGTCTCTATCCACAGTTCTGCCAACGGATTCCATTCCTGCTTTGCATTATTCCCTCCCATTCCAGCACTGAGGTCTCTATCCACAGTTCCGCCAACGGATTCCATTCCTGCTTTGCATTATTCCCGCCCATTCCAGCACTGAGGTCTCTATCCACAGTTCTGCCAACGGATTCCATTCCTGCTTTGCATTATTCCCTCCCATTCCAGCACTGAGGTCTCTATTCACAGTTCCACCAAAGGATTCCATTCCTGCATTGCACTATTCCCTCCCATTCCAGCACTGAGGTCTCTATCCACAGTTCCACCAAAGGATTCCATTCCTGCTTTGCACTATTCCCTCCCATTCCAGCACTGAGGTCTCTATCCACAGTTCCACCAACAGACTCCATTCCTGCTTTGCATTATTCCCGCCCATTCCAGCACTGAGGTCTCTATCCACAGTTCTGCCAACGGATTCCATTCCTGCTTTGCATTATTCCCTCCCATTCCAGCACTGAGGTCTCTATCCACAGTTCCGCCAACGGATTCCATTCCTGCTTTGCATTATTCCCACCCATTCCAGCATTCATAATGCAACCACTTTAAATGATTCTGCCAAGATACCTTGCTCTGGTCCAGCAACACTCAGCACTGAGGTCTCTATCCACAGTTCCACCAATGGATTCCATTCCTGCTTTGCATTATTCCCTCCCATTCCAGCACTGAGGTCTCTATCCACAGTTCCACCAACAGACTCCATTCCTGCTTTGCATTATTCCCTCCCATTCCAGCACTGAGGTCTCTATCCACAGTTCCACCAACAGACTCCATTCCTGCTTTGCATTATTCCCTCCCATTCCAGCACTGAGGTCTCTATCCACAGTTCCACCAACAGACTCCATTCCTGCTTTGCATTATTCCCTCCCATTCCAGCACTGAGGATTCTATCCACAGTTCCACCAACGGATTCCATTCCTGCTTTGCATTATTCCCTCCCATTCCAGCACTGAGGTCTCTATCCACAGTTCCACCAACTGATTCCATTCCTGCTTTGCACTATTCCCTCCCATTCCAGCACTGAGGTCTCTATCCACAGTTCCACCAAAGGATTCCATTCCTGCTTTGCATTATTCCCTCCCATTCCAGCACTGAGGTCTCTATCCACAGTTCCACCAAAGGATTCCATTCCTGCTTTGCACTATTCCCTCCCATTCCAGCACTGAGGTCTCTATCCACAGTTCCACCAATGGATTCCATTCCTGCTTTGCATTATTCCCTCCCATTCCAGCACTGAGGTCTCTATTCACAGTTCCACCAACAGACTCCATTCCTGCTTTGCATTATTCCCTCCCATTCCAGCACTGAGGTCTCTATCCACAGTTCCGCCAACAGACTCCATTCCTGCTTTGCATTATTCCCTCCCATTCCAGCACTGAGGTCTCTATCCACAGTTCTGCCAACAGACTCCATTCCTGCTTTGCATTATTCCCTCCCATTCCAGCACTGAGGATTCTATCCACAGTTCTGCCAACGGATTCCATTCCTGCTTTGCATTATTCCCTCCCATTCCAGCACTGAGGTCTCTATCCACAGTTCCGCCAACAGACTCCATTCCTGCTTTGCATTATTCCCTCCCATTCCAGCACTGAGGATTCTATCCACAGTTCCGCCAATGGATTCCATTCCTGCTTTGCATTATTCCCTCCCATTCCAGCACTGAGGTCTCTATCCACAGTTCCGCCAACGGATTCCATTCCTGCTTTGCATTATTCCCACCCATTCCAGCACTGAGACTGCTGTCTCCCTCAAGACACAGTCATGCACAGGCACACATGGCTCAACCAATGCACCAAACCCTTGCCCTGCAGCATCTTCTGTATTCTAGGAATTTAAATTTAAGTCTGCTTTTTGAAATCACACACACACACACTGGTTGTGTAGTACCTGGGGCATGTCTCTTTTCTCGGGCATTTGCAGTCACTTAGGGCATCTCCTCTCTCTCTTTTAGCATTTAAGACCAGTGAGTTGTTACATGTCAAGTATTGTTGAATGTTTGTTCTCCCCATATCCCATGTTTGTATATTGATGTTGTTTAAATTTAGGATTTTTTTTGTTGTTTGTAATGTAATCATTTAATTTTTTTATGTACATACTCTTTGTAATCTGCCTAGAACCTTGTATAGTGCAGACTATAAATCATTTAAAATAAATAAATAGAAAGACGTTTAGTTTATTCCTGCAATTACTTTTTCATCCTCTTCTACTTGGTCCCACAGCAGTAGTTAAGGAACTAGGATGGGGAAGAGGTCTAGAGAATTGTAAGCTAGTGGATTAAACTCATTCTCTTTCAGGGTGTCTGAAGCACGTATAGTATATTGATTGTATGGTTCATGTGCCCCTGTCTTCATTAGAATTATTAATATTGAAAACCCACAAAATTTATTTGGCTGTATCAGCTCATTTACATTGGCTTGCAGAAGATGACTTAAAACTGTTTTTTACCCAAGCCAAAGCAAGACCAGCTTCCTCCTTCTGACATGAATAATAGACCTGTGGGTAAGGGAAGCTCTTATGCTGCACCTTGATTTTGCTGATCCTTTAAGAGATATCACAAAGACTCCAGTTTTGTCCAATACAAGCAGCTAAAACTACTATCCAATGAAAAGAAAGGGGCTTTATGAGTATTAGCACTTTGGAACAAGGCCAGAGCAGACCAATGGGTCCTTTGAGTTGTGCTTTGTGCGTGCAAGAATCCCTACCCCCTACCTTGATCTCTGTATTGAGATGACTTCTTAAGGTCTCTTCCAACTTTATGTTCTATCAATCTATGATTCTGGAACTAGTCTCAGTATTACATTACATTAATATATTCGTGAATTGATGTTCAAAGAGAATTACATAAAACCAAAATGTTCTTATTCAGAGGTAACCATAATCCCATAATACAAAAGCTCAAACAAACAATACAAACACATATCAAGAAGAAATAATCAGGCCCCAGGACAAACAGCAACAATTTATTTAAACGTTTTCTAAACCATATTGCGGACCTCAATACAGGATGCCCAAGACTGTGAACATCATTAGATACTTCTTTGAAGAATCCTTTTCTTTCCTTAATCACATTTCCCCTTAGTATTTTCCCATAGCTCTGCTTTTTTTCTTTTTTTGATGCTTGTTCTTCCTTGTTCTACTCCCCAGTACAACTTTCTCCATGCTTGAAACCCATTTTCCCAACAATATGCACCTCTCTATCTATTTTAGGCACAATATGCTCAAGTGATAGCACTGGTTGGGCTATGTCTATCCATCTGTCTTTTTGTCTGTCCATCCATATAGATATTTTGTTTTCATGCACATAAACAAAACTGTGTGTATGAATAAAGGCAGGAGGCGAGAAGGAACCGGTAGCAGAAAGTCAGGGCCAGTGTAAGCTTATTGGGGGCTCTAGATAAACCTTCAGCCTTACATTCCCCTTCCCGAAATTTTCATAATCTAAGCTCAACAATCATGATTAGTGAAATAGCACATTTCCCACAACAATCTTGTAAAAATGCAAAAGTGGACATCGTACTTCTATATGTTACTCTCCCTGCAGATGAAAGAATGTGCTGATGGTTCTTTCAGGCTGATGCAGAAAACAAGCGCAGCCTATAAGCACAGATAACGCCACTTTTAAGCACACAATGCTAATGAGAAATGCAGAAAGAGGCGGACGTGCACGTAAACAGCAAACGAAAAACTAGCGCACAATTAATGCCAAGAGTATTTAAATGTATTTAAATTAAAGGCAAATGAACAGCAAGTAATGAAATGGTATGTAATTATTGGCTGCACCCGATGCAGAGAAACGTGTAGAGGATTTCACAAGCAGCCTTAGCGCCAATATTTCTACACCTGGTCTTGAGGTGGCTTAAACATCTAATATGTGCCCCTGACAGTATCTTGATGGCTCTGGGGCTTTGCCTGATGTCTGGATCATCTGAGTAGAAATGTCAAAGATAATCCAGGCAACAGGAAAAGCCCCGATGCCATTAAAATCCTGTCAGGGGCCAGTGACAGAAAGCAAATCCCTGGAGGCCCAGTGACCCTGATCCCCCCCAACCGCCAAAGTAAAAATAATCCCTGGTGGCCCAGCAGCCCCGATCCCTCCCACCTGCCCAAGTAAAAGTAATCCTTGGAGGCCCAGCGGCCCCGATCCCCCCCCCACCTGCCCAAGTAAAAGTAATCCCTGGAGGCCCAGCGGCCCCTTTCCCCCCATCCTGCACAAGTAAAAGTAATCCCTGGAGGCCCTGCGGCCCTGTCCCCCCCACCTGCCCAAGTATAAGTAATCTCTGGAGGCCCAGCGGCCCTGATCCCCCCCACCTGCCCAAGTAAAAGTAATCCCTGGAGGCCCAGCGGCCCCGTCCCCCCCACCTGCCCAAGTAAAAGTAATCCCTGGAGGCCCAGCGGCCCCGATCCCCCCCACCTGCCCAAGTAAAAGTAATCCCTGGTGGCCCAGCGGCCCCGATCCACCCCACCTGCCCAAGTAAAAATAATCCCTGGAGGCCCAGTGGCCCCGATGCCCCCCACCTGCCCAAGTAAAAGTAATCCCTGGTGGTCCAGCGGCCCCGATCCCTCCACCTGCCAAAGTAAAAATAATCCCTGGTGGCCAGAGCAGTCCCAAATCTCCATCCTTCACCCAACCAAAATAACTTTGGTGGCCCAGCAGCTCCGAATCCCCCATCCCTCTCCCAATACCATTAGAAACAAGTAGGAGCATTTCCCGCCCATGTACTCCCACTCTTGTCCCACCATCTTGAAAAATGGCAGTGCCTGGCCCCACTCTGTGCATTCTGGGATACACCAGGTGAGGTCAGACTGCCATATAAGGTAGAATATGCCTTATATGGCAGTCTGACCCTGCCCAGTGCATCACAGAATGCACTGCACAGGGCCAAGCATCGCCATTTTTCAAGATGGTGGGGCAAGAGTGGGAACACGTGGGCAGTGTTCCTGCACATTTCTAAAGGAACCGGGAGAGGGATGGGGGATTTGGGGCCATTGGGACACCAGGATTATTTTTGGTTGGGCGAGGGTTGGGGGTTTGGAGCCACCAGGGAGGATTTTTAGCTTGACAGGTGGGGGGTTCGGTGCTGCTGGGCCACCAGGGTTTATTTTTACTTAGGCGGGGGAGAGGGATTAGAGCCAATGGACCACCAGAGATTTGCTTTCTTTTGGGGGCATTGGCCCCCGACAATATTTTGATGGCATCAGGGGCTTGGATCATCTGAGGTGAGTTTGACATTTCTCCTCAGATGATCTAGGCATTGGAGAAAGCCCTGGATACCATCAAAATATTGTCAGGGCTCTCTAGGCAAATAAGCCAGATGATGCCCATTTCTCTGTGAGAGCATACCAAACTTGTGCCAATTTCTTGTGTGCATGTGTTTGGTTTGCTTTCCCAGGTTAACGCTGCCATTTTGCACACAGTTTAATGCATGACTCATTTGCATATGAGCCCCTTTCTGCATGTCTGCGCTGAAGTCGTGCGCTATCGGTGTGCTGCAAATAGGTGTAAAAGGTTGATAGCATACGACTTCAGCGCCAGCTTTCTGCACCAGCCTGTTTGAGTGTCTGGATTTCAGGATCTGTTGTTTTGCTTTGACTGCTGCTACTCTTTGTGCCCCTCAGAAGCTGCTGCCGTAGTTGACTAGCTAGTCTTGCCTAACGATTGGGCTGGTCCTGCAGAAACAGCAAGTCGGGACCCTGCCACCTGAAAATGAGCAGGACTAATAGCAAGAAAGTCAATGCTATGGGACCACAAACCCTGCAGCACAATAAAAAGCTAAAACAAATTCCATAGTAGCATGGACTTCAGCGTGCCAGTGGGGACCAACCTCTGCCAACAGAAGAAGAGAGATGAGCCATCGTGGTGGTGAAGATGTGAGCCATGTGTCTGCAGGGACTTAACCCCCATTGGCACAAGAAATGGATGTAAGTTGCAGCTGCTGGTAACATAAGAACATAAGATATGCCATATTGGGTCAGACCAAACGCCCATTGAGCCCAATATGCTGTTTCCAACAGTGACCAATCCAGGTCACAAGTATCTGCTAGGTTCCCAAAAGGTACACAGAATCCATGCTGCTTATTCCAGGGGTAAGCAGGGGATTTGCCCAGTCCACTTTAATAATGGTTTATGGACTTTTCTTCCAGGAATTTGTCCAAACCAAAGATGTCAGTAGTGTGTTGGTGGGGGCCCAACTTCTGTTGCAACAAGAAGAGAAGAGCTTCTGCAGCAGTGATGGGAAGATGAGTGGGATAGGGGGAGTACCAGGAGAAGGAGGAGGAAGAAAGGGAAGGGGAATTAGATTTAGCTCATGCCTTTTCTTTCAGGAGTTCAAGGCAAGGAAGAGGAAATGTGTGCAGGGGGGGGGGGGCAAGGTATATTGAAAGGAGGAGGTAGAAAGGGAAAGAACATGGGAGGGGAGGGAGAGAACACAGACACAAATACACAGCTTACCCAATACATCTCCACACCCTTTCTAACACCCCCCCCCCCCCAAGAACTCCATGTCCTCAATAACCCCCAAATCCTCCTACAACCTCCAGACATCCATTTCCCCAAGACATCCTTGGTGGAACACAGCCACATGGACACACATCTACACTCTCCCTATAGACACAAATATACATTCACACACGTCTCACATACACCACCAACCACCATACACATGCTTTATATACCTCCTGACCAACCCCCCCACAGCCCCTGCCATCCTACCAAGACACACTAACGTCTCATTCACCACTGAGTCCCCTCAACAGAAATGTCTGAAATGTGCCAAAGTGTCACATTCAAGTGCCAAGTTTCACATACCTCTTCTGTCTTGTCTACACTCAACACTTTCCCCTTCATCCAATCCTCAGCAGACTCTGAGATTTCCTTGCCATTGTCCCTGTCATCTGACCTGTGCTCCTCATCTTAAGAAGTTATTTTTCTTCTCCTTCATCTGGTACTTCAAGACAATGATATGATATCTATATCTACCCATCATTCCCTCCAAATTACCCATACTTGTCTTCTTCCTCCCTCTTCTCTCCTTTTCCTTTGTTCTCTGCTCAATTTCTAATAAACCGGCCCACACTCATGACTCTCTATTTCTCCTTCCTTCCATCTTCTTACTGTAACTGAGACCTGCTTTCCCCTGAGGACTCTGCCTCTATTGCTGCCCCATCTCATCGACATTATCATTTTTCTCATATTTCTTGCTCTGCTGGCTGTGGTGATGTTGGCCTGTCATTTTCCCCTTCCTGCAGGTTTTTTCCCTTTCTCCTTTCTCAGTCTCACTCCTCTTCTTCCTTTGAGATTCACATCATCCATCTATTCCTCGCTTCCCATAGCCCTTTAGATACTTGTCCAGTGGTGTAGGCAGGATTGATTTTTTGGTGGGCCTGAGGTTAACATGGAGGGACACTAGGCAGTGTGGATGTTGACACCACCTCTGATTCTCCTCTCACTGGACATATTACCTGCCACTGGCTCCAAAGTGGTGAAGCCATGGCCCACCCAGGCCCACCCGTGGCTACCTCCCTATAAACTCTTATCTTTCATCCCCTGTCAATTCCCCTTTCTCCTCTTGGCTTTGAGTCCAAGTTGCTCTTCTTCCTTAATTCACCTTCCTCGTTTCACATGCTTGGGTCCTTTAACCTTCATGTTGATCGTTTTTGTGACTCTTTGCCTTAACCTTTAATGGTTCTCTGGAGAGACAACATTCTGACACAGAACCACTCTGCGGTGCTAAAGTGCAATTATTTTCCAAATTGCTAAGGACTGGAGAAAAAAGAAAATAGAGATTGGAGAAAGCTCTCAGTCTCTGCTGTGAAAAAGGGATGACCCCAATTTCTTATTAATAAATTTCAGGAAAACGAATTACAATTCCGCATTTTCTTTGATAAATGCCAAAATATGTAAATATGCAGGCTTCTTCCATACAGTCAGTGGAAACAAATGGAAAACACATTTATTAGCATAAAGATGAGTTTAATCAAATCAGCAGCAAGTACAAATTAGCCACAGGAAATGTAATGAGTTGAGAATTAATTAGCAGCATAATGATAAGCCCTTCACCTGCTGATTACCTTGCAGCCACGACACTCCCCAAAGACCTCGCCTAGGCTTCCTGCAGCAGCTCTGCTCCCATGTGACAAGACGGTTCTCTGAGCTGGAACAGCATGATTGAGTGTATCTGGAGGAACCCTCTGGAAGTCAGAAGCAGGCACAGGCTGGGATGGGGGGTGGGGAGATAATCTAAAAACTGAGTCAAGCAGACTTTCTGCACGTCCAGCAGAGTAACTGCTCCTATTCCATTTTCTTCTCCTGTTCTGGTACAGCCTCATTCCCAAGCTGATTTCTCACTCTTGCCTTTCCACTTCCAGGAGAGTAGGAGGGAGAAGCAGTGTCATAACTATGTCTTGAAGGCATGACAAAATGTCATTTGATGATTGGCAACACAGGGCGAAGGGGCAGTGCCAGAGAGACCAACTTAGATGTCACTGCCACCATAGGTTGGTGAGGATGTTTCTTTTTGTTTGGCCACAGCAGTTGAAGACATTAGACAGTAATTCTGGCAGAAAAGGGGGGGGGGGGGGGGGGAGCATCCAATAGTCTTCCAATGGAGGGAAAAGCAGAAGCAGAATGCCGGAAGCTTGGAGTGACTGCAGAGAGTCACTAGTGATGAAGAAATGTAGGAAAGTCAGACATAAGCTGCAGCCACTGGTATTGCAAAAATGAAGCAAAGTGGGCAAACTCCCTGCCATTAGTGGTTAGAGCAATGGTCTGAGAACCAGCCAAACTAGAGATCAAATCCCACTGATGCCCCCTGTGACCTTGGGCAAATCACTTCTCTCCACTGCCTCACATAGAAACTTAAGGCTCATTTTCAAAGTGTTTTAGCCAGGTAGCAGACCTACTAACTGGCTGTAACATAGCGCAATAGTCAGCAGCAGTAACTGGTTAGTGCTATTGAATATTCACACAGACTGCCGAACAAACGGCCAGTTAAAACCAGAGCAGGTGCAGTGACAACCAATAACCAGACAGCTTAAGCAGGACTGGCGAATAGCTGGCCTAACCTTAACTGGATACTGCTATCCGGTTAGAATCTCTGGTTTTCAGTCAGCCTGGATAACCAGTGGTGGAAACCAGACACTGTAGGGGTCATTCTGAGGCACAAATAACATCCCATTGGGACGTCCATCCCTGCTATTTGGGCCGTTCCCGACCCCGTCTACCTTCCCCGTACATTGTATGGGGAAGGTAGATGGGGCAGGAAAGAGGGGGGTGGCATTAGGGAGGGCAGTGGGTGGTCATCGGCCCTGGATGTACAGGGCCAATTCTAACATTAGCCCTGTATGTCTGGGACTGGCAGCTTGCACAGGGAACGTATTCCACCTCAGAGGTGGAATAAGTTCCCCAGTTGACAGGGATTGGCAGGCTGGGGCTGGGAAGCAGCGGGAAAGGGCAGACGAGATTCCCCACAGTCTGACCCTGGCCTTAGGATCGTCCACCATCTCCCAGCTAAACACCACCACCTCTCCGCTTGACCCCTGCCCCACCGACTGGATAAAGAAATCCAAAGAAGACCTGAGCACACCACTAACCCATATTGTCAACGAATCCTTCTCCCAAGGCCGCATGCCAGACATCCTTAAAACTACAATTATTCGTCCATCCTTAAAAAAACAAAACCTGGATCCCCTAGACCAGCGATGGCGAACCTATGGCACGCGTGCCAGCTGTGGCACGCGAAGGCCTTGCAGCTGGCACGCGGGAAGGTCCGCAATCGGAAAAAAAAAACAAAACCCTGTCTGCTGCCGCTGTCGGGGCCGCCGCGGCAGAATCGAGCGTGCCGCGGGGCCCCCCTGTACCCGGCAGATCCTGCCCTCCCCGTAGCAGCTCTCTCTTAGGAGCTACAGTCAGACGCGCCGGCTTGCAGAGCGCGAAGGGAAGAGTTTCCCTTTCGCGACTCCGTTAAGCCCGCGGGGGCCGATGGGAACTTCCCATCAGCCCCCGCGGGCTTAACAGAGCAGCGAGGGAACTCTTCCCTCGCGCTCTGCAAGCCGGCGCGTCTGACTGCAGCTCCAAAGAGAGAGCTGCTACGGGGAGGGCAGGCTCTGCCGGGTGAGTACAGGGGGGCCCCGCGGCATGCTCGATTCTGCCGCGGCGGCCCCGACAGCGGAAGCAGACAGGTTTTCTTTTTTTTTTAAATTTTCCCTGGGCTGGGCTGGGCTGGGGGGGGGGGGGTGGGGTTAGGAGCGGTGATGGGCTGGGCTGGGCTGGGCTGGGGGGGGTTAGGAGTGGTGATGGGCTGGGCTGGGCTGGGGGGTTAGGAGTGGTGATGGGCTGGAGGGGGGTTAGGAGTGGTGATGGGCTGGGCTGGGCTGGGGGGGGTTAGGAGTGGTGATGGGCTGGGCTGGGCTGGGGGGGTTAGGAGTGGTGATGGGCTGGGCTGGGCTGGGGGGGTTAGGAGTAGTGATGGGCTGGGCTGGGCTGGGCTGGGCTGGGGGGTGTTAGGAGTAGTGATGGGCTGGGGTGGGGGGGGGTTTAGGAGTGGTGATGGGCACTGGGCTGGGGGGGTTAGGAGTGGTGATGGGCACTGGGCTGGGTGGGTGGGGTTAGGAGTGGTGATGGGCACTGGGCTGGCTGGGGGGGTTAGGAGTGGTGATGGGCGCTGGGCTGGGGGAGTTAGGAGTGGTGATGGGCGCTGGGGGGGTTAGGAGTGGTGATAGGCGCTGGGGGGGCTTAAACTAAAAATTGAGTGATGGGGGATTAGGACTGGGAGTGGGCTGATGGGGAGGTTAGGACTGGAAATGGGCTGGTGGGATTAGGACTGGGAGTGGGCTATGGGGGGCTAGGACTGGTAATGGGTTGGGGGGGTTGCTAGGACTGGAAATGGGCTGAGTGGAAGGGGGCTTGAACTGCAAATAGCTGTTGGGGATGGGGCTTGGAATGGAAATGGGCTGAGGGGAAGTGGGGGGCTTGAACTGCAAATAGCTGATGGGGACGGGGCTTGGAATGGAAATGGGCTGAGGGGAAGTGGGGGGCTTGAAGAAGGGAATGGATGCTGGGTGAGACTGGAACTAGAAGGGAGCTGATGTTGGGGGAGGATTAGAATGGGATGGGGCTGGGAGAGTAAAATGGAGAGGGGAAAAATATTTTGTGTAGGAGGGATGAAAAATCTACAATTGGCCAGGTATTGGGAGAGTAATTGGGGATTGAGGATGGAGGGGTAAAATTTGTGTGGATGAAATAGGAATGAGGAAAGAGCAAAAGGAGAAAGATTAGTATGTTAAAGCAGATGTAGAGAGAGAGAATGGAAAAAAAACTAGAAGAGAGAAGAAAGGACAAATGGACAGCAGACGATGGAGAGTTAGCAGAAAACATGAAGAAACCAGAAGAAAATGGCTGGACCAATTGCAACTGAAAAAAAATGCACAAAAGGTAGAAAGATATCTCTTTATTTTGAATTTATTAACTGGAATATGTCAGCTCTGGGAAATGTGCATCATTAACATCTGCGCTTTGTTTGGTACAAGAGGAAATTCCTATTTGACGTTGCCACTTGTTCTCTTTCCCCAGTATTCACTGAAATGTATTGGTTTAATATTTGCAGTGTTGCCTTTTGATAGGTAGGGTATGGTGCTTTGTGAGTCCTGGTAATGCTGTCAGGATACGGCGGGTTTGCTATGGGTTCTAAATGGGCAGCGTTTGTAGTAGTTCCTAATGTGCCTGGCGGTTGGCACTGGATTATAGTAATGTAGAAATCTTTTAGTCTTTCTTTATCCATACACTCATTAAGAGACATGTTTACTAAAAGTTAGTGTATGGTAACATTATGCAAATATTTATGCAAATAAGACCACTTATGCAAATGACGTGCTGGCACTTTGAGGAAATTCTTTGGTTTTGTGCGGCAGTTTGGGCACTCGGGCTCAAAAAGGTTAGCCATCACTGCCCTAGACCCTGCATCCTACAGACCGATAGCAAGCCTACCATTTACCGCCAAGATAATCGAAAAGATAGTTCAGCAGCAGCTTCAAGAACACCTAGACATCAACAACATACTGGACCCACAACAGCACGGCTTCCGCCCACTACATGGAGTCGAGACCCTCATGACCACACTGATGAACACCCTCACCATAGGAACCCAAGAAAAACACTCTGGATATGCCATGATCTTCCTCGACATCTCCGCAGCCTTCGACACCATCTCCCACAACATCCTCTTAAGAAGATTGCAGTCAATTGGGATTAAAGACACCATACTCCAATGGTTTCAATCCTACCTAACCAACAGACAACAACTGATCCGTACTAGCACCTCGACCTCGCCCCCTTTCCAGCAACACCAAGGAGTACCCCAAGGATCCACGCTCTCAGCCATGCTCTTCAACATCTACCTACAACCACTCTGTTCAGTCATACGTACCCACAACATCAACTTCCATATATATGCTGACGATATCATGCTCTATGTCCCAATTACAACCACAAGCCCAACAAATACTCATCTTTCAGCATGCTTCTCCGAAGTGTCACACTGGCTACAAGAGAACAACCTATCCATAAACATAAAGAAAACTGAAGCCCTCATAGTAACAAAAGACCCAGACTTCACACCATCCACACACCTCAACATAGGACCCACAAGCATTCAAATACAGCCACAAATAAGATATCTAGGCATTATCATTGACCAAGCTCTTACCCTCAAGCAACAAATTACCAAAACCTCAGGAAATATATTCCATAAAGCGAAAACAATACAACGGCTCAGACCCCTCCTCGAACCTCAAGACTTCAGGACGGCGATGCAAGCTATGACACTCCCACATCTGGATTACTGCAACATAATCTACCATGGACTACCAGCCACACAGACCAACCCCCTCCGAACAGCACTGAACACCACAGCAAGAATCATCCAGAAAGCAAAGAAAAGCGACCACATCACTCCAATTCTAAGAGACCTACACATACTTCCCTTAGAAGCAAGAACTAAGTACAAATCCATCCTACTCACCCACAAAGCCATCCACCAAACACAGAACACCCAGCTCCGCACCCTACTAACCCATCCAGCCCACAGCAAAGCAACTAGACAAGCCTCCAGCAACTACCTCACAGTACCCCACAAAAGAACCAAATGCTCTCAACGGACATGCAACCGAGCATTTGAACTTTATGCACCTTCCTTATGGAACTCACTACCGAGCCACCTCAGAAACAATAACGATCTACCGTCATTCAGAAAACAGCTAAAAACCATCCTATTCCAAGAATACTTCAAGACAACCCCCACCAAACAACGCACCAACTCCTGAACTCCCTCATCTTGTACCCCTGAACAACAACTGCTCTGCACTGTCCATGTCTAAAGTCTGTCTTATGTTCAAATCATCAATGTTGCCTACCTGGTGATGGTCCCACCCTGATACTTAATTCTCCCCACCCTTATATGTAACACCGCTTTGACCCGGTGAAAAGCGGGATATAAATACAGTTAAATAAATAAATAAGATCAGGGGTCAGGCGCGGGGAAAGCACTTTTGCAGCTGGCGATCGGGGATTGCGGCTTTTCAATGGAACCATGGTGCCATGGCAACCGGGTGCCATGGCGCTGCGGCTCCATTGAACTACCCTGACTAAGTTAGCTGGGGAAGGCCTTTATGTGCAGGCCGACGGAATCAGGGTCACGGCCTGCATGTACAGGCCTGTTCGTGATTCTGATCCCGCAGGGCGAGACATGTTCCATGGAATCAGAATCGTTACTCCCTTTGTGTGTCTGGTTCTGACCAAGCGCACAGAGGGCCGGGACGTGCAGATCAGAATCGGGCCCTGTATGTTCTGCAACTGAACATCCAGAACTCCAGATGTAATGAAAGCAGCAGTGACTAGGCACTGTAAGCTCTCTGCGGACAGAGAAATACCTAATGCAACTTGCCATCAGCTACTACAGAAAAGAAGATGGCTTGAGAAGGTGAAGCAGAAGCTGCTGATGGCATGTGGTAGGGTAGTCAGAAGCTGATACCTTGCCAAAAACAGGATTACTGTGTTTATGTAATAGCTTTTGCTTACCACAACCAATGACAGTCAGTGTTACCCACTTATCCATGGCCATCAAGTAACCTGGCTCTGGGTCTGGATGCCTGATTTCCACCCCAATGCATGTTGGCTCTTGAAGTCTAGCTTAGGATGAAACACAATCTGTCTCTGAATGTGAACAAGGATTTTGCGGTTTTCAGAAATTCACCCAGCGACAGCACAGAAGATTTAATAGAGAGCACACAGACCTCCATTGTTTGGGAAGTACTTCAAAAGCTGTTTGTAGACAACATGTTAAAGAGAAGAAACAAGAATTCTCAACTATTCCACCTTATTCCTTTCCCGACAGAGGCGGACACTCACGAGCCTCTTGCAGTGCTGCTCTACTCCTTGCAGGTTAGCATAAGTGAGAATTTCTGAATTTCAATAAGAATAGAAATATTTGGAGATTCTACATATATCTTATTCATCTGAAATATGTTAAGATCTGAAAAGCATTTATACTCAGTGTGAAAAACAAGGTGTCCATTCCCTATTTCTGCTGTCTTTATTCCTCTCTGCCAAGTAAGAAAATTACAACCCTTCTTCCCTTCACTCTGAAGCTCCATTCATGGAAACAGCATGTTAGAAAAAGACCACGTGGCCAATGTTCCCTCTAATTTTCTGTAGGCTGTGTGCGCATAAAATATCAGCTGTGTGCAGCTTTTGAAGGAAGGTTAAATTTTTGTGTGCCACATAACACTCGGAGTTATATACTTTAAAATTTGACTACACGTCAGAATACAGTATGTACACCACATTGATTTTAATCAAATTAAATGAAAATAGACGATTACTAAATTAAGTGGGAAATTTCTAGTAATTACAAACATAACTTTTAAATTTTAAGACGTCTGTTTTCTTTCAGAATCAAAGCCGTAATTTTTGTGCGCTCTGTTGTAAAGTATGTGCGCTCGCTCGGTGAGGTGTGTGCGCGCGCACACGCGCACAGCTTAGAGGGAACAGTGCACGTGGCCTATCCAGTCTGCCTTCCATACCAACTACTATCGTCCCTTTTTTTTCCTTTAGAGATCTTCTGTGTTTGTCCCATGATTTCTTGGATTCAGATACTGTCCTCATCTCTACCACCTCACTGGGAGACTATTCCATGCATCTACCACTCTTTCCATAAAGAAATATTTCCGCATATTACTCCAGAGTCTATCCCCTTTCACCCTCATCCTATGTCCACTCATAGCAGAGCTTGCATTCAATTGAAAGAGGCTCTCCTCTTGTGTATTTTTTGTCATGGAGGTATTTAAACATCTCTATCATATCTCCTCTATCCTGTCTTTCCTCTAAAGCCGTGGTTCCCAAACCAATCCTCAGGTACCCCCCCAGGCCAGTCAGGTTTTAAGGGCATCCACAATGAATATTCATGAGATAGATCTGCATACAATGGAAGCTGTGCATGCAGATAGAAACATAGAAACATGACGGCAGAAAAAGACCATACGGCCTATCTAGTTTGCCCTTCCATATCAACCATTACAACAGTCCCCTTTTTTCTTTTAGAGATCCTCTGTGTTTGTCCCATGCCTTTTTGAATTCAGACGCTGTCCTCATCTCTACCACCTCCACTGGGAGACTATTCCATGGATCCACCACTCTTTCCGTAAAGAAATACTTCCACATATCACTCCTGAGTCCATCCCCTTTCACCCTCATCCTATGTCCCCTTGTAGCAGAGCTTGCTTTCAATTGAAAGAGGCTCTCCTCCTGTGCATTTATGCCATGGAGGTATTTAAACATCTCAAACATACCACCTCTATCCCACCTTTCCTCTAAGGAATAAATACATATAAAGATCCTTAAGCCTGTCCTCATATGCTTTATAATGCATATTCACTGTGGATATCCTGAAAACCTAACTGGCATGGGGATACCTCAGGACTGGGTTGGGAACCACTGCTCTAAAGTATACATATTGAGATCTTTAAGTCTGTCCCCTTATGTCTTATAATGAAGACCACTAACCATTTTGGTAGCCACCCTCTGCACCGACTCCATCCTCTTTATATCCTTTTGTAATTATACACAATACTTCAGATGAAGTCTCATCAAAGACTTACACAGAAGCACTATCACCTCCTTGTTCCTGCTGACCATTCCTCTCCGTATTCACCCAAGCGTCCTTCTGGCTTTTGCTGTCACCTTTTTGCTGTTGCCCTTAAGATAATCAGAAACCATCACCTCCCAGGTCCCTCTCTTCTGTTGTGGATAGAAGTACTTAGCTCCATACACCGTACTGCCATCTTGGATTTTTGCAGCCCAAATGCATAACCCTGCATTTTTTAGTATTAAATCTCAACTGCCAAATTCTTGACCATTCTTAAAGCTTAGCTAGATCTCTCCTCCTCTTACCTACTCCTTCCTGGGTATCTACTCTATTGCAGATTTTGGTATCATGTGTAAAGATGCAAACCTTAACTGACTGCTCTTCAGCAATATCATTAACAAAAATGTTGAAAAGAATCAGACCAAGGACAGATTCCTGTGGCACACCACTGGTTACATCCTTCTCCTCTGA
This sequence comes from Ichthyophis bannanicus, assembly GCA_033557465.1. Taxonomy (NCBI): domain Eukaryota; kingdom Metazoa; phylum Chordata; class Amphibia; order Gymnophiona; family Ichthyophiidae; genus Ichthyophis; species Ichthyophis bannanicus. The sequence continues at coordinate 129,071,495 of CM066049.1, forward strand.
GTGAGTTCCATTTACCTGTACCCTTTGTCATATCCCACTCAACCAATTTCTAACCCAATCACTTTAGGGTCCATCCCTAGGGTGCTCAGTTTGTTTATAAGTTGCCTGTGCAGAATGGTATCAAAGACCTTACTGAAATCTAAGTACACCATATCCAAAGCACACCCTTGGTCCAACTCTCTGGTCTCCCAGTCAAAGAAATGAACTAGATTTGTCTGACAAGACCTGCCCCTAGTTAAACCATGCTGCCTCGGATTCTGCAATCCATTGGCTCCAGAAACCTCACTATCCTCTGTTCTATCTGCGTTTCCATTAACTTACTCACCACAGAGGTCAGACTATCCGGCCTGTAGTTCTCAATCTCATCCTGATTTTGTATAAAGGGACCACATGTGCCTTTCTCCAGGCCTCTGGGACCACTCCCAACTCTAAAGAAGCATTGAAAAGGTTAGACAGTGGAGTCGCTAGAACATCCCTAAGCTCTTTCAATACTCTGAGATGTATCCCATCTGGTCCTATCACTTTTTCCACTTTTAGTTTAGCTAGGACCTCATAAACACAGTCTTCTGAAGATCGTTCAAGATCCCCTTCATTGCTATTCCTATTTGTGGATGTTTTCTGAGGTCCTGCTCCTGGCCCTTCATATGTGAACACAGAGCAAAAATATTTGTTAAGTAATTCTGCTTTAGCCTCATCAGCTTCTACATATTTTACCCCTTCACCTTTGAGTCTGACAATACTGCTTTTGCACTTCCTCCTTCACTAACATATCTGAAAAAGTTCTTGTCCCCCCAGTTTACTGCATTGACTATTTTTTCTTCTATTTGTATATTTGCTTTCCTGACTACTTTCCTAGCTTCTGTAAGTTTTTCCAAAATAATGATGCTTGTCTTCCTATTTCTTTGATCTCTTGTATTTTATGAAAGTCACCCTCTTTGTTTTCACCTTTTCAGCTACTTCTTTTGAGAATCATAGTGGCCTCCTTTTCCTATTACATTTATTTACTTTCCTGAAAAAAAGGTTTGTTGCCCTTAAAAAATCCACTTTCAGTTTTTCCCATTGCTTTTCTACATCCCCCAGCTGTTCCTAACTTGCTAAAGCCTTCCTGAGGTATTGTCTCATCTTGGCAAAGTTAGTTTTCCTAAAGTCTAGGACCCTCACTTCAGAATGTACTTTATCAGTCCTACTCCTAATACTAAACCACACCATCTGATAATCACTGGATGAAAAATGATCCCCCACTAGAACATCAGAAATACTTTCCCCATTGGTAAGCATGACGTCCAGAATGTCCCCTGCACGTGTGGGTTCTGTTACCAGTTGCTGGAATAATTCTCCCTGTAGAGAATCCAGTATCTCTTTACTTCTAAGAACATAAGAAATGCCATACTGGGTCCATCAAGCCCAGTATCCTGTTTTCAACAGTGGCCAATCCAGGTCACAAGTACCTGACAGTTTCCCCAAAAAGGCGGCATACAGGTTCCACAGTGCTTGTATTGGAGCAAGCAATGTATTTCTCAAGTCCTCTTTAATAATGGTTTATGGCCCTTTCCTCCAGGAACTTGTCCAAACCTTTATTAAGCCCAGCTACACTAACAGCTTTTACTACATCCTCCAGTAATGAATTCCAGAGTTTGATTACACGTTGAGTGAGAAAATATTTTCTCTTATTAGTCTTAAATGGATTACATAGTAATTTCATTGCATGTCTCCTAGTCTTTTTCTTTTTGATGGCAAAAACAATTGATCTATATTTACCCGTTCCACTCCATTCATTAATTTACAGAACTCTATCATATCTCCCCTCAGCTGTCCATTTTCTAGGTTGAAGAGCCCTAACATTTTACACTGCAGCAAGGATGCGCTAATCAACATCCGGCATATTTATTTTATTTATTTATTTAGACAGTTTTTGTATACCGCCTTATCCTTCAATCAAAGCGGTCACAACACAATTGGGGGATACATTTAACACGTGGGGATATGAGACACATACACTAATACTTACAGGGAACATGGGCAATGGAGGGTTAAGTGGCTTGCCCAAGACCACAAGGAGCATCTGTGGGACTAGAAACCCCAGTCCTTCCGGCCCAAGGTTGCTGTCCTCTAGTGGGATTTGAACCCCCGACCTTCCGGCCTGAAGTACCTTGCCCCAACCACTAGGCTACTCCTCCCTCATTGAAATCACCCATATTGAAATCACCCATCAGTAGCACTTCTTCTTTTATGGCAAGACTGTAAATGTCTTCATTTAAATCTCTTTCCACTTGCCTGTGAAGGAAATCTGTATATACACCAATGCAAATGGATTCACCATTCCCTCTTTCTAGTTTAACCCACGGTGCCTCCTCCATCCCTTGTTAGCCCTGTAATTCTGTAGCTTTAATATTATATTTTACATATAGTGCCCTCCTCCTCTCCTTCTTCTTCCTAGCCTGTCCTTCCTGAATAAAGTATAGCCCAGTATAATTACATCCCAGTCATGATTGTCCATGAACCATGACTCCATAAACACTACTAAATTCAAGTCAGCCTCTTCCATTAAAGCCTCAACATCTGGGTTCTTATTTCCAATACTACCAACATTAATGCACACTGCTTTCCAGACATTGCCCTTTTTATATTTCACTTACATGAGGGATTCTACTTACCTGGGAGCATTCTTCACCCATCCCCAATGAATCTAGTTTAAACCCCTCTTCAGTAGGTTAGCCAGTTTGTTGTGGAAGACACTGACCCTTCTTGGATAGGTGGACACCATCTCTCCTGAGCATCCTTTGGAAAATCATCACATGGTCCAGGAAACCAAAACACTCTTGATGACACTATCCATATAGCCATGCATTCATCTCCAAGATGCAAGCTTCTCCCTCTTGGCCTTTACCCTTAACAGGGAGGATTGAAAAGAACACCACCTGCACACCTATCTGCTTCACCCTCTGTCCCAGAGCCATGAAGCCACCTAGCAGTATCATTTGTGCCGACATGGATAAGCATCATTGGATAATAGTTAGTAGGCTTGATGAGTCTCAGCAAATTCTCCATAACATCTTGGATTTTGGCACCTGGCAGACAGCACACCTTCCTGGTCATCAGATGGACACCACAGTAACCCTCAGAAGAAAATCACCAACCACCACTACCTTTCGCTTCCTTGTGGTCACTAATTCTGCAACTTTGGGGTGCTTTAACTCTGGTTCTTCCCATTCCTGGGATGTTTTCACCTCTTTCACCTCCAGGGCTGCATACTGGTTCTTCAATTTGAGGGCCGGAGGAATTGGATTGTCAGTTCTTCAGGCTCTGGTGATTTTTGTCCAACTCTGTTCATTCTGTAGCATACCAACTTCACCTCTGTCGGAGAGTTTGGATGCCTCTCATGTATTTCTTGCTGTCATGGATGCTTCTCAGCCTTGCCACCTCTTCTCTGAGCTCTTCCACTTGTTTCATGAGGGCTTCAGCTTGCAGGCATCATGCACATGGAACTCATCACTTGACTGGGATTGGGTTGTCTGTCTGGACAGAGGCAGAAGCTGTTACAGGACAACAGCTTTGGCAAAATGATTCTTCCCAGCCATCGTTCAGTTGTTGGAGCTGTGATACCTGTTGAAGGAAATGAGAAAGACCTACCAAAGTCCCTAACATTTCCTCAGAGAAAAAGCAGTTAGCCTCTTCTATGTGTGTTCTGTTCTGTGTAGCCCTGCTAGCTTGCTAAACAGTTGTTATTTTACACTACTAAATTCTGGCTTAGAAAGATTAATAAATAAATAAAAAGAAGAAAAATTACATTGTATTTTATTTTCAGAATCCAAATTTGACTACAATATTTCATTGGTAATTCCAAGCACTAGCCTTCAGCTATTCAATTCTAAAATGTATAACTAAAATACAAACCTAGAGCCTGGGGCTGTAACTTTGGATGGGGCGAAGAAAATGGAGCAGCACTCGTTCTGACTAAGGAGCTACATAAAAGCATCCTATGGAGTTGGAGAGAAAAGACCTTCAGAAAAGAAGGTTTGGATGGTTTGGTGACCCAGACTAGCTGTTTGGGCTTGATGGACCTTGGTCTGACTTAGCATGGCTTTTCTTACTGCAGAGGCTAAGCCCTATCAGCTCCAGGAGGAGGCTGTCTTTGGCATAGTGGAAGTTCAAATCTTCCCTGAAGACCCACTTTTTAAAATTGACCTTTGAGTCACAAATGTAGGACTAATTGTGTACATTCTGCTGTGGCTCGGCATCAGACTGCTGCTGTTAGGTTGTGGCTACATAGCGAGAGCACCACATTCCTTTGTCTGCTCTTCTGTTCTACTTAGCTTTACAGTAGTATTTTTAGTTTGATTGTAAGCTATACGGATACTTATCTTGTGTGTGGCGCACCAAATTTCATAGATAAATAAATAAAATAAACATTGAGAAGAGCACCAGCTGTAACTCTGAGAGAAAGTGATCATACCTAAATACCCTGGATTTGCATGCCTGTCCTTCTCTTCCCAACCCTGCTTCCCTTCCCTCCAAAGACTCAATGAACATGGGCTCATATGTGAAAAACATAGAGTTAGATGGATGGATGTAACATTCTGTGATCAGGAAATCCGGGACCGTCACATCATGAAAAGTCATTCAAACGTCTAACATTTTCCCAGAGAACTAACCCAAAGCCGTCATCCATTAGGCGTATCTAGGCAGTTGCTTCTTAGAGGTGGAAGAGATGAGGCATTCAAAGCAAAGCAATAGTTCCTGACAGGCAGACAAACTCAAAGAGCTATCAGCACATACTTTAACCTGAAAGAAGAGCAGACAGACACATACCTACAAAGCAAAGTTTAATATTTAAAAATGTGATGTCCAGTTATGCATTTTTATAGAATACCTGTGGAAGGGGTGGTGTTGGGATGATTATGATTGTTGAGTTTAATTATCAAAATCTTACACAGGCAGGACTGAATTAACAGGCGAGGCCATGGCCACATCCTGCCTAATCTCAATGGAGAACATCTGCAGAGCTGCCACTTGGTCCTCCATACACACTTCATGAACATTACTGCCTGGACTGCCCTCTATTGTCCACTGGCACCCTTGGGCACACAATCTTCCAGATGACACTTAAACCCAGGATACATGCCCCACACCCAGAAGGTAACCTGTAAGCCCAGACCAACCACCATCAAGGGACCATATCATCAGGAACCAGTTGTTAACACTGTGTTCCCTGCTGTTCACTTATGTTTGGACTGTTTGTCCAATGGTACCTCTATGATTTCTACCATTGTTTGGCACCACCTGCCACCTATGGTTCCTGGGAAAATTCAGTTATGTTCCTAGTACAAGTTCAGCTAATAAAGGTTCCATATGGTTCCAAAGGTTCCACCTCTCCAACGACAGCAACAAATCAGGTCGCCCCCCAAGTGCCCTTGAAACTCGCTTCCGCCCTTTCAATAAGATTGAAGTCTTGGAGAAAATCCTACCTGCCCTCCACAAGGACTTACCTTCTCAAGATGACTTAATAACCAACTGGGACAACACATTGAAAGCCACTGCCTGCATCCCTGCTACTGACAGGATCAAGACCAAGGGCAAACAAAAACCATGGTTCTCCCCTGAACTACAAGAATCTCTCCTCCACCTACGCAGACTTGAGAGACGCTGGCGTTCCTCCCGATCTCCTGATGCACTCTGCTCATACAATTCATACTTACAAACTCACCGGAAGATGACAATGGAAAAAAGAAAGAAATACCACTCGGATACACTAATGCGGTCCTTAAACAAGCCACATGACCTCTTCAATATTGTTAAATCCTTAACAGGTGATCCAATCACAACCCAACCACCTATGCCACACCCTCAAGATTATGCTGAATACCTACAATCAAAAATGATACAGACCAGTTTGATCCTCACAGCATCAACACCTTCCACCCCACAGACTGTGACTCAACTAGCCACACTTGACAATTTCTCTCAGGTATCCAACAAAGAGATTGAAGAAATAATAGCAGCTATTAACTTAACTACTGCACCTAACGACCCCTGCCCAGCCAGGTGGATCAAAGAACTACGACATGAACTTAGCTCAACTATAAACAAGATTGTCAACCATTCCTTCTCAACTGGATCCTTCCCTCAGAGCCTCAAGCATTCATCCATCCGCCCCCTCCTGAAGAACAGCAAGCTAGACCCAACAAAAGTCGAATCTTTTAGACCTATCTCTAGCATCCCTCTTCTAGCTAATATCATGGAAAAAGTAGTCCAGCGACAAATACAACAACATGTTGACTCAGAAGCTCCTCTGGACCCCTCACAACATGGTTTTAGAGAAGAACATGGTGTTGACACCCTCCTCACAACCCTCTTCAATAACCTAATCATAAGCATCGGCAATATCCATCAAGGGTTCATTCTCATCTTTCTCGACATAGCTGCTGCATTTGATTCAGTAAACCACAATACTCTCCTACAGCGCCTCAAAGAGAAGGGTATTCAAGATCTAGCCCTGAATTGGTGGAAATCTTACTTATCTGATAGACAGCAGCAAGTCAGAACAGGAGAAGCAACATCTGATTCATTCCCTCTTAAACAAGGTGTCCCTCAGGGATCCTCCTTGTCCGCACTAATGTTCAATATCTATATGCAGCCAATCTGTGATGTGATACGTACCTTCAACATTCAATGTCTAGCATATGCGGATGACATCCTGATGTATGCTCCATTCAACGTAAAACAACCAGATTTTACATCAATAGTTCAGTGCTTCGAAGCTGTATCAAACTGGCTCCTCAAACAGAATCTACGTATAAATCACAACAAAACAGACGTCCTATTCGTAACACGGAATCCAACATTCATACCCCCTGCCTCATTACAAGTAAACAACATTGAGCTGAAGGCACAACCCACAATCCGATACTTAGGGATTACATTAGATCAGCGGCTTGATATGTCAGCACACATCAAGAAAGCAACAAACTCAATTTACCAAAAGATTCGATCCCTACGTAATCTCCGACCTCTTCTTGACTACTCCGATTTCCGCACTATCTTCCAAGCCCTGGTACTACCACACCTGGATTTTGCCAATATCATACTACATGGTCTCCCACAATCTACTCTAAATCCCCTCCGTCTGGCCATGAATGCAGCCGCGAGAATTCTCGTAGGTGCTCCACGCTCAGAGCACATAACTCCAATACTGAAGAGTTTACACTGGCTACCCCTCCAGGCTAGAACCCTTTATAAAACCCTGGTCATGACTTTTAAAGCTGCAAAGAGCCCATCTCTATCACCCATCAGCAATATGATACATCTCACTCCAACAAACAGATCCAGGAGACCTGCTGCATTGAACTCCATTGACCTTCCGAAACTCCTTACGAAATGCTCTAAAACAACAGCCTCTAGAGCTTTCTCACTGTTTGCGCCCAGAGCCTGGAATGCCCTTCCACCTGAAATTAGAGCCATCACTAGTCTCACGACATTCAGAAAGGTCTTAAAACATCACTTGTTCCTAATATACTACCCTGAAGCAACTCCGATTGAACATAGCCTGCATGTTGATCTTGCCCACTTGACCCCGGTGGAAAATGGCTAATCATGATGGTTCATACTTGCACACTTTACCCATACCGTATTTATACTGTACTATAATTATATCTATTTACCACTACCATGTAGTTAACCAAAAATGCCATGTACATAGTTAATCCTACTTTCCACCACGTTTTTTGTATATAGTTAACCCTGTTTACCGCCAAGTTTTTTGTACCCTGTTCATTGTAAAAAAACCAATGCTGACTGTATCATTGTGTTTGAATTGTTCATTTGTAAACCGCACTGATTAAAAGCGCGGTATATAAGAAATAAAAATAAATAAAATAAATAAATAAAATATGTTCCTTCAATGCGCATGTCCACTCTCCTTATTACCTTTCACTTGCCTCTTCATCCTACCATAGCAATGGATCAGACTCTAAGGGGAAGGGGTCAAAAGGGCAGCACACAATATCTCCCCTTACACCCCTCAGAGTCACTATGGTGTAGCTGCCTGTCCATGGAGAAAATGAGGTTACTTACCTGAAATGGGGGTTCTCCAAGGAGAGCAGGATAACTCAGCTGCATGAACCTGCCCCTATCCTTTTCAGATAAGCCTGCTAGGCTTTGGACTTACTGGAGGAAGAGGCACCAGTCTGGACGACTGGACTGGGAGTACGTGCTCAGAAGAAACCTTTCTAAAGTTTCTTTTTCTGGGAGAGCAAATCAGCTTCAGGTACCACTGGATGATGTCACCCCTTGTGTGATTGATTTATCCTGCTATCCACAGAGAACCCCTGTTATAGGTAAGTAACCTCACTTACTGCCTCCATGGATTTATCCTTTCAATTTCTTAAGATAGAGGACCGGCAATTCCCAGAATATACTTAGTAGGAAAGCAGGACTGGCTCAGCCTCTTGCTACAGACACAGAGACTGCGGACAGCACTTTGAACCTGGGGCTGTTGGCAAGAGGTGGTTATTCCTATCCGGGCCCACTAGACTACCAGACTTTCTTAAGGCAAGCATGGGGGGGGGGGGGAATCTTGGGAGTTAAGGGGGTCTGGAGGTGGGACTTTGATTGGGTCTTTGGAGGGGACAGGTTAGAGGCATATGTGTGGGAGTGGGGGAGGGAATGGGAGGGGTTACATTGGGGAGTGCCTGACTCCATGGTGGTGCTGAGAGGTGGGAACTCCAGACTACCAGTGTGCTCTTTTCAGCATGCCCCCTTTAAAATGGCAGCTGGGAGAATCAGGCACATGTAAGAAGCCCAATGCTCCTCCCAGGGAAAAATATTGCCGGTATCATTTTTCCCTTGTGGTGACCAGGGCTGGCCTGTTCAGTCGGTGGGCTAGGCGGCTGCCTAGTGTGGCAGACCTCTGTGGGTGGCATGGCATGATGCTTTGGAGGAGGGTCAGAAGTAGCAGGCCATGTGTGCCAAAGTGTGTGGCCTACTGCGGTCTGTTGCCACTGTTACACCAAGCCACTAACAGAATTGGTGCAACATGGCTCAGAAGATGGGATAGCACAGCTTTGCTTCTGCATGGGGCAGCAGAAACCCTTCGACTGGCCCTGGTGGTGCTCATCATAAGCAGCATTATTCCTTCACTGAGGGATCTTTCTGCAGCTTAGTAACTACACCCCTAGGTTTGTAGCTGAGTGACTTTCCCAAGATCAAAAGGAATATCAATGGGATTTGAACTTGGCTTCCCTTTATATCAGCCTACAGCTGAAACCACTAGGCTACTCCTTCGCTCTAGCCAAGGAGATTCAGAGCTAAAACAGCTGCTGGAAGGGGAAAATTGCTGCAACCCTTTTCCCCTGACGTTGCGCACAGCCATGTGGACAATTTTTCTACATCCAGCCTTCTCTGCATAAGAAATGCGAACTAAAAGCCATGCACAATCTGAACACAACGAAATGGCACAGCAAACTCTTCACACTGAGCATGTGCAGCCTTGGTGTGGATTTCATTATGCTCTGAATTAAAATATGCGGCCATATGCTGCCCTCTGAGAACTAGTAATGGAAGAGACAGGACTGGGCAGCTGCACTAGATGCAGCCTTTCCTCTCAGAAAGGTTTGCTTATGGAATTCCAGGTGTCTGCTTGCCACAGGTCAACACCAGGCACGTTTCCTTTACTGCTCTTCTTCTGCTGCTGGAAGATGGTTTCTGCTGATGCTGCTTCCTCGGGGAGCAAATGAGCCGGGGGTAGAACATTGTGGGAAACCCTTTGTTAAAGCGAAGACACAACCGAGAGAATCTGAAGAGGTTAGCTACTACTGCTCTATATGATCAACTATTTTGATTGAACTACACCCCCTCCACCACAGCACTGACATAAGGCAAGAAACACCACTCGCCTTGGCAGACATCAGAAAGAACAGATGCACAGCCGTGTAAAGACACAAAACGGCTTCCATTCAAAGTAAAAGCATAAAACCAAGTATGCAAAAAGATTGCACATACATCTACTACAACCCCCCCTTCCAAAACACATAGATGCAAATAGCCCTGGTGTGAAATTAGAGACCAGAAACACAAATGCTGTTTATTTCACAGCTTAAGGAGAGCTGCAAAGCCAGGAGAAAAATGGAAAGAATAAAACAGAACAAGAGGGAACAATTTAGGGAACAGACTCTCCTCTCTTTCCCTTATTTCTGATTTTCAGGTGGTGATAAATGCAGGAAATTAGATGTATTTAATTTATACAAACATATCGAACACCACAATAGAAAACACTGAATACAATACAAATCCCAGGCAAATCCACTCAGCAGCACATCCGGACAGTCTCTGATGATTAAGCTTTAAGTATCTCCGTCCAACCATCTGTCGTCTATTGTACACGTTATGCGCTTTTCTATAGGTCTTGCCATATGTACCCAGGTGTCCTTGCACAAGGAATTTAATTGGGCAAATGGGATGGGTCTTCGGGCCCTTCTCCGCAGCCCCATTCTTTGTTTCTCTGACTTATCAATTATAGTAGACAGGCAGGCAGAAAGCGATCTTCCTTCAGTGTACCCAGCGACTTTAACTCCCAGTCTGAGAAAGAATGAATTTCTAAGCAGCACCCTTCCAGGAGGACCCCTGTAGTGCTGGTCTGTCTGCTTGAAACACATGCTAATTGGATTCTTTGCATTTCTTACTTATAAACAGCAGACAGTATGGCCCCACTTGAAAGTAGTCAAGCCTGTATAAATGTGACATACCTCACTACATTTCTTCTCTTCCCATGTAGAATGACCAGAAAAAGGAATACGATTTCTTGTGCTGTGAGTTTGCACGTAATAATCAGCAGTGAGGCACCTTGTGAAGTCTCTGCTGTTAAACTGTAATGTATTTATCTTTGACATTTTTATTTATTTATTTATTTTTATTTATTTACATTCTCTTATATACCGCACTATTCTGCATCAGTGCGGTTTACATTGAACAAACTGAAATTACATTGAACAGGGCATTATAACTTGGAGATAACTATTTTACAGGGAACATGGGCTATGGAGGGTTAAGTGGCTTGCCCAAGACCACAAGGAGCACCTGTGGGACTAGAAACCCCAGTCCTTCCGGCCCAAGGTTGCTGTCCTCTAGTGGGATTTGAACCCCCGACCTTCAGGCCTGAAGTACCTTGCCCCAACCACTAGGCCACTCCTCCACTCCTAATGTACCTAATGGCCACTCCACATGTACCTAATGAATTTAAGAAGCATGCTCCATAGATTAATCAGAGAATCAGGGCTGTCAGCCTAAACCCATGCCAGGAGGTTAGTCTTGGGGTGGCCTTATTTAAGGTCTGTTCCAGTTACTAAGACGCAGCATGACCCAGAGAACCGTAAGATCATCATACTAGCTGCAGAAGCCCAAGAGAATATTAGGTAACACTGGATCTAGGTTTGCCAGCTAGCTCCAGGCTCCAAATTCATCTGACAGGGTTGTTCCAGTCCTTGGTTTACCCATCACAGACAGGGACTTGCAGTTCTGATGTTCTACTTGCATTTCCTAAGACAGTGTTTCTCAAGCCGGTTCTGGTGTACCCCCTACTCAGTCTGGTTTTTAGGATATGCACAATGAATATGCAAGAAACAGATTTGCATACAATGGAGGCAGTGCATTCAAATCTATCTCATGCATATTCATTGTGTATATAAAAACCAGAGCGGCTGGGGGTACACAAGAACCAGCTTGAGAAACACTGCTCTAAGAAAATCAAGGCAAACGCAGGACTGAATCAACCATGTTGGGTGAATCCGGAGCCAGTCAGCAACCAGAGCTGGTTTTGGTTTTGTAAAACAGATGCCAATTTGTTCTGTTTTTTTTTCAGAAAGGCTATTCCAGTCCTGGTTTCATCCCACTGCCTGCAGGGACTTGTAGTTCTCTTTCTCTATTGATTTTGCTAAGAAACACAGAGCTACACATTCTTGCAGGCACTGGGATAGTACCAGAACTAGATCAACTGGTCCTGAAAATCTCTACCAATTAGCAAAGCTTACTAAAGTATGGTTGAATTTTGCGCTTACTGTGCGTTTAGCAACAAAACGAATGTGTGGTATAGTAGGTTCGGCAGTTGTGTGCTGACTGTTGGAGATGTGTTCTTCATGTTCCCTGCAGGTATCACACTGAATCATATCCTAAGGCACCGCTGCAGCATTGCAGTTCATGTGGCTGCAGACATTTGGTTGTTTATTTGCAGTGCTTCTATATTGCATGCTCTGCGGTTTCCAATAAAACATAAGAAATAAGAATGAAAGACATTTGTTAAATGCACCAGTGCTAATTGCAGCATTGACAATGCAAGATAATTGTAAAGTGATCTCCACACCCCATCTGCACCCTTAACCCACACATTCTTCATCCCATCGCGCAATTTGCAGTTTCCATGGGAACTGGCACACCTAAGATGAGGGTGAAAGTGGATAGACCTAGGAGTAATATGTGGAAATATCTCTTTTACAGAAAGACTGGTAGATGAGTGGAATAATCTCCCAGTGGAGGTAGTAGAAACAAGGACAGTAGCTGAATTCTAAAAAGCATGGGACAAACACAGAAGGAAAAAGGGGACTATTGTAATTCATATGGAAAGGCAGACTAGATAGGCCAAGTGATCTTTTTCTGCCATCATGTTCTATGTTTCTATGACAAGTATGAGTGGCCCTGCACTGCCAATTACCATGCACTAAAATGAGTGTTAACCGCTTAGTGCACTTTAGTAAAAGGACCCCTATATGTTCCAGTGAAGATACCAGAAGATTTTCACTTAGAGATCCAGAGAAGTTTTTGCTTTTGAAGCACATGTTTTATACATCTGCTCATATGTTTTGAAGCATGCTGGAAAGCACTGGAATCAGGCATTAGGGAGCTGGTGATACCTCTCAATTATGGAATTAGGTTAGCACTGCTGACCCTGGTCAGCCCAACATGTCATCTCTGAACACAGATCCAGTTGCCTGCAGATAGTGGTGAGGAAGGGGGTCCTCCTCTTTATCAAGTACCATCAAAAGCCAGTCATGCTTTCACCCTCATACTATGTCCCCTTGTAGCAGAGTTTACTTTCAATCAAAAGAGGCTCTCCTTTAGTGCATATAAGCCACAGAGGTATTTAAATGTCTCTATCATATCTCCTCTATCCCGCCTTTCCTCTAACATATTAAGATCTTTAAGTCTGTCCTCATATGCTTTATAATGAAGACCACTGATCATTTTAGTAGCCACCCTCTGCTCAGACTCCAACCTGTTTATATCCTTTTGAATATGGGGTCTCCAGAATTGCACACAATACTCCAAATGAGGTCGCACCAAAGACTTATACTGAGGCACTATCACCTTTTTTTCTTGTGCACCCAAGCATCCTTCTGGCTTTCGCCATCACCTTTTCTACCTTTATAGCCACTTTAAAATAATCAGAAACAATCACGCCCAGGTCCCGCTGTTCTTTCATGGACAAAAGTACTTTGCCCCCTACACTGTACTGCTCCCTTGGATTTTTGCAGCCCGAGTGCATGACCCTGCATTTTTTAGTATTAAATCTCTGCTCAAGCTTAGCGAGATCCCTCCTCATGTCAGCTGAGTTATGTTTAGCACTCTTACATGGAAATATTTTTAATTACCAAAAGAGGTGAAAAGAGAAAAACATGCCCTGAAAAAATGTTTGTCAAAGGTAATCCTTCGGAGTATCTTCCAGTGAAAATGGGAAGCAGTGCTGAGCCTGCACTGGGCGCGGCTGGGAGACCCAGGGGTATAATTACAGAGCTTGTCTGCTAAACAGTGCACTTGATGCTTGACTTTAAAGTTCAGGGATGGCAGGTGCAGAGAGTGGGAAGGGTCCATTGTATTTTAAATTCCAACTGCACAATAAATTCTGAAAAGGCCACAAAGACCTATGGCGGCTCTCATTAATAAGATGTTTGTCACGTGCAGGGGGAATAATACTGAGAAAGTGCATTGGTTTTGAAGAGGATTAGTTCCAAGGCAAAATATACCTGCATTAGCTAATCGCCTCTAAGCAGACTGAGGACTTAATGGCGACACCTCATTTCTGGCAAAAGCAGAAAATTGCTCCAGCTCTAACAAAGAATTAAATCACTGCTCTCATATGCTACAAATATAGTAATCAGTTTAATCTCCATTTTCACTCATGCCATAAAGAGATGCAAAATCTGACATTTGCGGACTGTGTGTTCACTTTCAGTCATGTTGAAGCATCGCTGACACCCCGTCATTAGGAAACGTTCTTGGATTCTGTACTTATCAGTCAGCAGCTGTACAAGGAATGTCTCAGCTAGTGCAGTGATACCTGAATATTTGTGAATGACCATTTAAAGATAAAGAACGTGTCAATGAGCAAGTTTTAAAAGTGTGCTGTAATGCAGCATAGACAGCCTTTGGGGACCGAGCGCAAACCAATGTGTGTGAGCCGCCCACTATAGCACAAAGGTGGGAATGAAAGATGTCTGCATTCTGTAGGTGTGTGTGAAACCTTCATAACACTACTATGGACAGACAATCTGTTGTTTCTTCAAGAGGGAATTTATGGAAAGCAACAGAAGGTCCTGCATTAAATGATACAGCAGCTTGTCATGTAACTTATAAAGAAAGAAATCTCAAACCTGTTGCTTCTTTGATGCCTCACCCTCAACTTCACTACGCCAACAGGAAACCCTCTAAATGAAAGGGGCCAGAATATCCTCACCACTAAATCAGTTCTGAGGAAGAGCACTTCGTAAACACTCAGTGGCGTGACAACCTCGGCAATAGCTCACATCTAAAATAAACATGAGATTTTGCTTAATGACATGATTCTATTGCTTCTGTACGTAAGTCGTTGTCATGACTCCTTAATATCAGATCATTTTGGAAAGAATAATAGCTTAATCTCAGATAGACATTGTGATGGCCTGTGTGTAGTGACTAGCAGGGGGCCCCTCCAACCGCTGGGCGTGATGCAGTTGCGCCCTTTGTGCCTAGAGGTGGCTTTGGAACATACCAAGTGTTCTTCACAGATGCTGTCATCCTATGATCCATACAGGCCCCCCAAAGTCTTATTTATCTTAATATTTGCAATTTTCTGGCCTGCAGAAGCTGAATCCTTCTCATGATCTCCGCAGGCCTACCTCATTCATACTTTTCCTAATCGTTGTGCTGCTCTTCCTCAGCAGGTAAGGGCTAGTGAAGGGGCTGTGTATTGAGGAAGGAGATCAATGTGTAATGGAGCTCTCACAAGGCATTTAAATGCAGTACCTGCTAGAGGAACAGAACAGAAGGGAAAAATACTTTCTGTGCAAAAAGATGGTTGAATAGAGGACCTCCCTTGTTGACAATTTTTGGAAATGGGCCCACATAGGGTGAAAAATGCTCTACTAAGACTAAGGTTTCCATGTTTTTTTTTCTTGAAATCGAGCTGAAACTAGGAGTGGTGTATCAAGACTGAAAAGTAAAAAGAAGGGTCAAGAGAAAAGAAAACAGAGCAAGTATGTGGAATTAGAACAAAGACCATCAGCTTAGAAGGGTTATGAAATGGGCGATCTGGCAGAGCAATAGAGCTTATGTCATTTAGTTAGACCTCAAGTCGTTTTGGTTTTGGCTCTGGTAATTCTCTTATTTCTAGCAGACAGTTTCCCTGTTTCCTTCCTATTCAATGATGTAATTCTGTCTTTAATGTACTTATCTTATATTAATAATGAGATGGGACAGAAGGTAAGGGAGAACAGAGAGGGATGAGAGGAGGGACTGGAATTCAGAGCCTTTTTTGGGATATCATTTGACATCACTTTCTTTATTGTGTCATTATCTTGAGTATATGTGCAGGATGTACATTAGAACATAAGAAATACCATACTAGGTCAGACCAAGGTCCATCAAGCCCAGTATCCTGTTTCCAACTGTGGCCAATCCAGGTCACAAGTACCTAGCAGTTTCCCAAAAAATCACACAGGTTCCACAATGCTTGTCCTGAGACAAATAGTGGATTTCCTGGGTCCTCTTTCATAATGGTTTATGGACCTTTCCTCCAGGAACCCCCCCCTGGTGATGGTATACCCTGTTCCCCCATGTATTTGCAAACAATCCTGTTCAATGTATCCCCCCCTGTTTATTGTAAACCGCTTTGACCCGGTGAAAAGCAGTATATAAACACAGCTAAATAAATATATAAACACAGCTAAATAAATAAATAAACAAATTTCTTCAAACCTTTTTTAAATCAAGCTACACTTTTACTACATCCTCCGATAACGAATGTAGATTGGTGGCGGGAGGGATAAGTGGTTCATTGGTGTCAGATCTGTTTATTTTGTTTTCTAATTGATGCTGTGATTAATCTGTGGCTTCCCCAGTTTTTTGCCATCCAGTGCTGACTAGTGAACCTCTGCACCTGCACCCTATAGGGTCTCCCATATTACCCGCTCTGATTTTCACCATCCATCTGTAGGACTTGAGAAGAAAACTAGCAGAATGCCAGCGGGTCCCATATTAAAAGATCTACTCATTTAGAAAGGATTATCATTTTAACAGATGCCAGTCTACTCCTCCAGGTCATGTCTGTGGTGAGTCTGCAGAGTTCTGTCGGCTTCCTGGGATTATAGAAGTGTGTTTGCTAAAAGGTAGTGTGGGGTTTGGGCACAGCACTGGAAAGCAGTGAAGGGCATGCTAAAAACCTGAAGCTACCCTTGCAACACACGCCAGAGTGGCAACAGGACGGGTTTCCCACCATGGTGCAGCCTGTGAAGCCTGGCAACCTGCACTTGACGCAAGTACTGAGGGTGAAACTAATGCCACCTTATTGAATGGCAAAGCGTAGTAAAATGCAGGGGCGTGGCTGTACCCTCTCCCCCCCCCCCCAGCAGGTAGCATGCAGCCCTGCGCAAGTAGCGTGGTCATATGCACATTAACTGCGTGAGGCTTACTAAACATGTTCCACAGATTCCTAAGCACTCTAGCAACTGTTTATTTACTTTACTTTTGGATTTTAAATTTGTTACTCACCTTTTCCAAATGCAAGCTCAGGGCAAGTTACAAATTTAGGAGTTATTTCCCCGTCCAGAACTTATAATCTATCTAAAGCAGTGAGGGTGAAGTGATTTAAGGTCACAGGGAGCATTGGTAGGAGAAGCAGGATTTGAATCCAGGCTCAGGACCTGCTTCTCTAAACAACAAGTTAATCCATTCTTTTATTAAGCAGTTACAAAATAAATACAAGCAGCCATATGCATGCCCTAGAGGAGAGGAGAGGAGAGACAGGGGGCTATAAGGGTGTTAATGAACAAACAAACCTTTTACAAAGATGAGGAAAGCGAAGTTACTTACCTGTAACGGGGGTTCTCCGTGGACAGCAGGATAAGTCAGTCAGCCACACCAGGTGCTGTCCTCTGGGCGGCGCCATCTATGGAAGTGCTTTCCAGAGCTCAGATTTCTGAGCAAGTAGGAGACCCCACCTCCCCAGCCCGCCCCTAGCCCAGCCAGTGAGTAACTAGCTTAGCCTTCAGGCTAAGGTGCAAGCCGGTCGGTCACCCTCAGACAGGGGAGGTGGTCGGGAATGTGTGGCTGACTTATCCTGCTGTCCATGGAGAACCCCCGTTACAGGTAAGTAACACCGCTTTCTCCATGGACAAGCAGGAAGCGTCAGCCACACCAGGTGACTCCCCAGCTACGCGAGAGCGCGCTGAGGTGGATGAGGGGGGCCGAACAGAGCAGATGTAGCCAAGTAAAGCGCAAATGAGGTCGCTTTATTGTCAGGTGAAAACACAGTGCATAACGGTGCAGGGCAAAGTGCAATGTGCAACAGTGCAACAGTGGTTCACAAAACACAACAGGTGTTTACAGTAACAGTGTGCAAAAAACAGTGCAACAGTGTACATACCAACATATCAAACAGTGAAACAGTGTACATACCAACATATCAAACAGTGCAAACAGCATCTATATCAAACACTATGGCAGGCAAAGTGACAGTGTAAGGCTGTAAACATTGACTCTGTATTCAGCGCTGACCAGTTAAGGCTGAGCGCTGTAAACATTGACTCTGCATTTAACGTTGACCCACCAAGGCTGGGCGCTCATTCTGTCCATGTCCGCTCTGCGCTTCACCTCGTGAGGTAGGGACATTCCTAGCGGTCGCTGCGAGGACTGCACGACCGAAGGCACTGTCGGACTGCGCCTCGAGGTCCAAGCAGTAATGCTTCTGGAAGGTTAGCGCAGAGGACCATGTGGTGGCTTTGCAAATGTCGGCCACCGGGACCGAACACAAGTTGGTGAAGGACGCTGCCAGCGCCCTCAGTTGGTGTGCTCCTATCCGGTCCCCTGTGTGGGCTCCGGCCCGATCCAGGCAGAAAGTGATGCAAGCCGCTATCCAGACGGACAGGGTCCGCTTGGTGACGGGCCTTCCGGGCCTGTTGGGGTCATAGGACATGAAGAGTTGAGATCCCTGCCTGATGTTTGCTGTTCTCTCCAGGTAGAGCGCAGGACCCTGACACAGTCGAGGGTGTGGAGTCTACGTTCCTCCTCGTGTGGCTCCAGGAGGAAAGAGGGAAGGTCGATGGCCTGGTTGATGTGAAAAGAAGAGGCTACCTTTGGAAGAAACTTCGGGTTGGTGCGCAGGGATGCGCAGTTGGGGTGGGGTTGAGTGTACGGCGGGTGGGACACCAGGGCCTGGAGCTCGCTGATCCTTCTGGCTGATGTTATTGCGATGAGGAAGAGCGCTTTCCAAGAGACAAATTTCATATCCATCATTGACAGCGGCTCAAAGGGGGTCAGTGTAAGCCGTTGGAGAATGGTGCTGAGGTCCCAGGCTGGCACTGGCAGACACAGTGGGGGCCGAAGATTGGCTAGGCCTTTCATGAATCGAGCCACAATGGGAAGAGATGCAATGGAGGCGTTATCCCCCGCTCCGATGGAATGGAGAGACGCAATCGCAGAAAGGTGCACCTTGATGGATTGTGTCTTCAAGCCGCTCTCGAAGAGGGATGTGAGATACTTGAGGACCATAGGTATGGGGCAGGATTCCGGGTCCAGCCCTTGGGAGGCGCACCAGATGGAGAAACATTTCCATTTGAGACTGTACGATTTGCGCGTGGACAGGCATTTAGCTGCCAGAACCACGTGCTGAACTTCTTCAGGCAAATTCAGGGCTGACAAGTGTCCCCGTTCAATCTCCATGCTGACAAGGTGAGGGCTGGCAGGATGGGGTGTAGCATGTTCCCCTTGTGCTGGGTGAGGAGATCCGGGCGCAGGGGCAGCCTCGCCGGAGGTTCTAGAGAGAGGTGGAGAAGGAGGGGAAACCACATCTGGCGGGGCCAGTATGGAGTGATCAGGATGACTCGTGCTTTGTCTGAGATGACCCGCTGCAGAGTTGCAGAAATCAGAGGGTTGGGGGGAAAGGCATACGCTGGAGATCACTCCCCCCAAGACACAGCGAATGCATCCAGAGCTAGGCACTTGCTGGAAGGGTGCTTTCAGCAGAAGAGGCGACACTTCGCATTGTTCTCCATCGTGAAGAGGTCGAGGCGTGGAGTCCCCCACCGCTGGAAGATGGCTTTGGCCACCTCCGGATTCAGGGACCATTCGTGGGGCTCCAATGGCCTGCTGAGCTTGTCGGCAAGGAAGTTCTCCTCCCTGGGGAGGTAGGATGCCTGTAGTTGGGATCCGATGGACAGAACTAGGGACCAAATTGCGAGTGTTTCTTTGCAGAGGGATCGGGAGCCTGTGCTCCCTTGCTTGTTTAGGTAGAAAATCGCTACTTGGTTGTCCGTTTGGATAGGGATGACTTTCTCTTTCAGCTGCGCTTGGAAGGCCATCAGGGCGTACTTGATGGCTCTGAGCTCAAGCAAGTTGATGTGGAAGCTCTGCTCCTGAGCGGTCCATGCCCCTTGGGTGCTGAGGTGGAGGAAGTGTGTCCCCCATCCTGTGGAGGAAGCGTCCGTCGTGAGGACAATCTGGTGCGGGCGCTGCTGGAGGCTCTTTCCTTGCGTGAGGTTGGATTGAAGGGTCCACCAATGGAGGCCTTCTTTTACCCGATTGTACATGGGCACCTGCATGGTCAGAGGCTGTGAAAGTTGGTTCCAGTGGTTGCGTAGGTGCCATTTGAGATTTCGCATGTGGAGCCTCGCAAGTGGGAGGACTGAGGTTGTTGCGGCTATGTGCCCCAGAAGATGAAGGACAGATTGGGCCGAAGTCCATTTGGACGCTGCCATCTTTATGGCTAAGGATCTGATGGTCTGTATGCGTTGCTCGGGCAGGAAGACCTTCGAGACTCGGGTGTCGATGACTGCGCCTATGAACAACACTCTCTGGCGCAGCTCCAGTTGGGACTTTTCCAAGTTCAGGATGAATCCGAGGTCGGATAGTAGCTTGGAGGTCCTTCGCATTGCTACACGCGCCTCCGGGGCTGATTGAGCCGTGAGGAGCCAGTTGTCAAGGTACGGGAAGACGGCAATGCCCTGTTTGCGGAGGTGTGCTGCGGCCACTGCGACGCACTTTGTGAAGACCTGAGGTGCTGGGGATAGTCTGAAGGGAAGTACCTTGTACTGGTAATGATGGTCTCCAACCTTGAAGCGGAGGAATTTCCTGTGAGTGGGGTGGATGGGAATGTGCGAGTATGCCTCTAGCAGGTCCACGGAGGCAAGCCAGTCCCCCGTTTGGATTAGAGGCAGGATGGAGTTGAGGGAATACATCCTGACGCGTTCTTTCATGATAAACCTGTTTGCGGAGGTCTAGTATTGGGCGAACTGATTTCTTGGGAATGAGGAAGTACCTGGAGTAGAAGCCAGAGTTGACCTTGCTGTCTGGAACTTTTTCAATGGACTGTGATGCGAGGAGGTGTTGTAGGTGATCAGACATGATGCTGTGGAGATGCGTGGGTGGTTTGCTGGTGGATCGTGAGCGTTGGCAAGGAGGGGATGTGAAGTGTAGATGGTACCCTTCCTTCAGAACCTGCAGCACCCAGCTGTCTGTGGTGATGGTCAACCCCCCACGGGAGGAGTTTTTGTATTGTCCATCGTGACTGCCGGATGCTCTATGTCAAAAAGAAGCCTTGGCAGGTTGGGAAGAGGGCTGTTTCTTGGTTTTGCGCTCCCTCTGGGTCTGCCTTTGGAAGTTAGAGGGCTGGTAGGGCTGCTTGTAGCTCCGTGGGGATTGCCATTTGCGAGTGGAGGTATACCGTTTATTACTGTAGTAGGGTTTCCGGTGATAGCTGTTTTTCTGTGTGGTGGAGTGGGGTTCAAAGCCATCTGCCGCCAGGGTCTGGAGGGTGTTACAATCTTCCTTGAGGATGTTGACAGCGTCTGCGACCTTGTCGCCGAACAGCGATTCCCCCGCACAGGGGGCGTCAGCAATTCTGGCTTGGGTGTCTTCCCTTAAGCCTGAGGCCTTAATCCAGGCCCACCTCCGCGCAGAGATGGCGGTGCCAGCCGTTCTGATGGCGGTGTCGAAGGAGTCGAAGGCAGTGGTGACCAAATGTCTGCTGCATTCAGTCAGGTCCTGGATGGATGACGCTGCCTCCACTTATAGTTCCTTAGGCAGGGCTGAGAGTTTGTTTTTGAGGCCTGCTTGCACCCCATCCTGGAAGAGGACATGCTGAAATTGATGCGCCGTGATCCTGGTGCTCAGCATAGCTCCTTGGAAGACCTTCTTTCCCACGTCGTCCAGGAGTCTAGACTCCCTTCCTGGCGGATGGTTGACTTGAGTCCTGGAGGATTTGACCCTCTTCAGTGCCGAGGATACAACAATAGACTGATGTGGTAGTTGTTGTTTGTGGAAGCCGGGAGCAGGGTGGACTTGGTACTTAGCGTCCAGCCGTCTTGCGCACGCTTGTCCAGAGGCAGGGGTCTGCCACAGTGTAAGCTGGTTACTCTGCAGCTTCTGATGAATGGGCAAGGCCATGGCTGGCTTCGGGCCTTGGAGGTATCGCAGGACATCTGGCACTTGTTCTTCAACTTTGTCCTCCGTTAGGCTTAGGGCTGATGCCACCTTCCTGAGGAATTTTGGGTAGGTGAGGTCCTCCGGAAGGTTTTTAGTAGTTGAGTCCTCTCCATCATTGGATGGCAGATCCGAGCCGGCAGACTCTTTGGAGGCTGTGGACCCTATGGGATTTGGATCCACGATTTGCCCCTCGCTGGCCTCAGACGGGGGATCTTTAGGAGATGGAGATCTAGATGGAGTCTGTGGTAAACTAGTGGAGGCGGCCACTGGGAACAGACCGTCCGCTGTCAGAGGAGCGAGTGCTGGCGCTGGCAGGTCTGCTTGACCAGGCGTGAGAGGAGTTCAATAATAGTGGCAGAGTTGTCCCTGGAGGAAGATGCTTTGCTATACCTGCAGGGGGAGCTGTTGCCAGAGCTGACGCCGGAGCTGATGCTGCAGAGCCTTCTTCTTTTTCCTCAGCGATTCCAGCCGCCCTCACTAGAGCTGGTTGGAGATCTCCTGCTGCGATGAGAAGTGAGCCTGTCTCTTGTTCTGTGCCTGCTGTAGCTGTGGCTGTAGCTGTGTTGCCTGGAGCTGTGCTGCCTGTCCCCCCGTTTGTGTCTGCGGGGTTTCCCAGATTGCCGTTGCCGGGAGCGATGCCTGCGTGAATGGTGATCCTCGGGGCTGCTGTCTCCTTCGCGCCGATGGGGATTCCCTTTCTCGGCATGGTGCTGGCGGTGGGGGGTCCGGCTATTGGCGCGGTGGTCAGCGCGCTGTGGGGAAGCCTCCTGGCATTGTGAGGTGTCGGCGCGATGCACACTCACCGATTGGCTGAGCCTGCCTCCAATGGTGATCCGGGGGCGGAGCTAGAACGCAAGTTGCCGGCGCAATTTTGAAAACGCTGTGGCTGCTCTGTCGGAGACTCCTGCTGGCCCTGTGTGTTCGGGAGGGCAGAAAGTCATGCAGGCTGCTGGCCGGGGACATGGCTGAGTGAGGCACGTCCCGGGCCGGTGAACTCCGCTGCAGGAGGGCTGGAGGAGTATCAGAGGCAACCGAAGGCACTGTGGAGGACAGGAACTCCCGGAGAGCATGGTCCCTGCTCTTGCGTGCTCTGGGCGACATGCGGGAGCACTTAGAGCAGTCTTGCACCTGGTGATCTTGACCCAGACATCTGATAAAGCAGTCATGGGTGTCCATAGCGTTCATCTTCTTTCCACATCATGCGCACTTCTTGAAGCCGGGTTTGGGTATCTTCAGGTAAGATTCTTAGGGAGATGAGGAGAGGATCCGTCTTGATGGCAAGGCGGAAGAAATCAAACTGACTGGGCTAGGGGTGGGCCGGGGAGGTGGGGTCTCCTACCTGCTCAGAAATCTGAGCTCTGGAGAGCACTTCTGTAGATGGCGCCGCCCGGAGGACGGCACCTGGTGTGGCTGACGCTTCCTGCTTGTCCATGGAGAAGCTGTAGAACTAGAGGTCGTGAAATGAAGCAGCAAGGAAGTAAACGGAAAAGCAACCTCAGGAAACACTTTTTCATGGAAAGGGTGGTGGATGCCTGGCCTGCCCTGCCCTCCCGAAAGTAGTGGTGGGAGCAAAAACAGTGACAGAATTCAAAAAGGCCTGGGACAGGCACAGAGGATCACTACATAGCAAGAGAATGTTAACAAAGCAAGTTTAAATAACTTCAAAAATAGAGGTGGGGTGACCTGCACAGAGTGGCAGGTACAACTCTAAACAAAGGCATAGAGGGGGATAAATTACACAGAGCGGTAGATACAACTCTAAGAACATAAGCACATAAGGCTTGCCATACTGGATCAGACCGATGATCCATCAAACCTAGTATCCTGTTTCCAGTGGTCTCCGATCCAGGTCAAAAGTACCTGGAAAGTTCCCAAAAGATAGACAGATCCATGCTGCTTATCCCAGGGGTAGGCAGTGGATTTCCCAGTCCATTTTAATAATGGTTTATGGATTTTTCCTCCAGGAACTTGTCCAAACCTCTTTAAACCCGGCTTCACTAACAGCTTTTACTACATCCTCTGGCAATGAATTCTCCAGTTTGATTACACATTGAGTGAAAAAGCGTAGTTACTCACCTGTAACAGGTGATCTCCGGGAACAGCAGGAATTTGGTCTTCACATATGGGTAATGTCGGTACCGACAGAGCCCAAGCGGGAATGCTCCCCAGCATCCAACAGGAAAGATTTTGGGAGCATCCCACTGTGCCTGCATAGCTGCCTTTCTGCCTTTCCCACTCTCCCTCTTCAGTTTGGTCAAACAAGGCATCCCAGCAGAAGTGAACAGCAAAAGTGTGGATAGAAGGCCAAGTTGCCACTATGCATATCTCATCAATTGCTACAGAGCATAGATTTGCCATAGAGGTAGCCATGGCGCGAACATTATGAGCAGTGACGTGACCCTCGAGAGAGAATCCTGCACTTTTGTAAGCAAAGGAGATGCAATCCGCTATCCATCTGGAGAGAGCCCACTTGGATACTGGCAAACCTAGGTGACTTGAGTCAAAGGTGATGAAAAGCTGGGAAGCTTTACTGTGCTCTCGAGTTCTCTGGAGATAAAAAGCCAAGGCACATTTGCAATCCAGAGTGTGAAGGGTTGCTTCTGCCCTAGAGGAATGAGGTCTAGGGAAAAAGACAGGGAGGTAGACTGACTGGTTTAAATGGAAGGGTGAGACCACCTTTGGTATAAAGTGAGGATGAGTCCTAAGGGCTACCTTATCATGGTGGAATCGTGTATAAGGAGGGTCAGCCACCAAAGCCTAAAGCTCCCTAATGCCTCTTGCTGAAGTGAGGGCAACAAGAAGGTGACCTTCCACGTAAGAAACTTCAGAGAGGCAGTGGCTAGAGGTTCAAAGGGCAGCTTGAGGAGCTGTCCTAAAACAACATTAAGATCCCATGTCACTGGAGGGGGCTTAATGGGAGGTTTGGTTTATTTATTTTATTTATTTAACTGTATTTTTATCCCGCTTTTCACCAGGTCAAAGCGGTGTAACATAAAAAAAAGGGTGGGTGGGTGGGCAAGAATCAGTTTTTGGGGTCGGGGCCATCACCAGGTGACCAACAGTAATGATTTCGACAAACAATTGGGATATAGACATGGACATTGTGACGCAGTCATTTAGAGCAAGATCTTCGGGGGGGGGGGGGGGGGGGGGGGTTGGGGTAGTCAGTGGCATGTGCTCTCATCAGTTCTGAGGTATTCCTGGAATAGAATGGTTTTCAGTTGTTTATTGAATGCTAGGGGATCTCTGTTGCATCTGATGTGGCTTGGTAGAGAGTTCCAGAGGGATGGTGCATAAAGTTTGTAGGCTCTGCTGCAGGTCCGTTGATTGTATTTGGTTCTTTTATGGGGGATGGCGAGGGAGTTGCTGGTGGTTTGTCTAGTTGTTCTGTTGTGGGCTGGTTGAGGCAGTAGTGTGCGGAGCTGGGAGGTTTGAGTTTGGTAGAGGGCTTTGTGAGTGAGTAGGACAGCTTTGTATTTGATTCTTGCTTCTAGGGGGAGTATGTGAAGCTCTCTTAGGATTGGGGTGATGCGGTCGTGTCTTTTTGCTTTCTGGATAATCCTTGCTGTGGTATTTAAGGCAGTTCGCAGTAGGTTAGTATGAGTGGTTGGCAGTCCGTGGTAGATTATATTGCAGTAGTCCAGGTGGGGGAGTGTCATGGCTTGCATCACTGTTCTGAAGTCCTGCGGTTCAAGTAGAGGTCTAAGGCGTTGTACTGCTTTAGCCTTGTGAAATATTGTTCCAGTGGTTTTTTTGATTTGTTGATTGAGTGTGAGTGCTTGGTCTATGATGATTCCCAGATATCTTATGTGCGGTTGTATTTGTATTTGTGTGGCTCCAATGATGAGGTGTGTGGGTGGTGTGAAGTCCGGATCCTTTGTTACAATGAGGGCTTCTGTTTTCTTTATGTTGATGGACAGGTTGTTTTGTTGTAGCCAGCCGGATACTTCTGTAAAGCATGCTGATAAGTGTTTATTTGTTGGGTTAGACGTTATGATTGGGGCATAGAGCATTATGTCATCTGCATAGATGTGGTAATTGATGTTGTGGGCGCGTATGATTGAGCAGAGTGGTTGCAGATAGATGTTGAAGAGCATGGCAGACAGTGTGGATCCTTGGGGTACTCCCTGGTGTTGCTGGAAGGGAGGTGAGGTTGATATGTTTGTGCGGATTAGTTGATGTCTATTGGTTAGGTAGGAGTGGAACCATTGAAGTACGGTTCCTTTGATGCCAATTGCTTGTAGTCTGTGTAGTAGGATGTTGTGGGAGATGGTGTCAAAGGCTGCTGATATGTCTAGGAAGATCATGGCATATCCAGAGTGTTTGGCTTGTGTTCCTATGGTGAGAGTGTTCATCAGTGATGTCATGAGGGTTTCGACTCCGTGGAGTGGACGGAAGTCATGTTGTTGTGGGTCCAGTATGTTGTTGGCATCTAAGTGTTCTTGAAGCTGTTGCTGGACTACCTTCTCAATAATTTTGGCAGTGAACGGGAGGCTCGCTATAGTTCTGTAGAAGGCAGGGTCCATGGGATCCAGGTTGTGTTTTTTTAGGGTTGGTCGGATGATTGAGGTTTTGAGGAGGTCTGGCATGCGTCCTTGGCTGAGGGATTCGTTAACAATGCGGGTTAATGGGGTGCTCAGGTCTTCTTTGTTTATCCATTCTGTAGGGCATGGGTCTAGTGGGGAGGTGGTGGTGTTCAGGTGGGAGATGGTGGATGATGTTTCTTCTTTCATGATTACTTGGAATGTGCTCTAATCTCGGTCTGTGATGGTGGAGTGGTTTGTTGTTGTTGTTGTTGTCTCTGTGTCCAATTGCGGATTTTGTGGTTGTTGGAGCTGTTTGTATTGTTGTGCTAGTAATTCTGGTGGGATGTTTGGTAGTTGGTCGGAGTGGTTGGGTGCTTTTGTTAGTTTTTTGACTATCTCAAAGAGTTCTCGTGGTTTGTTTATTATTTATTATTATTTTTATTATTTAGCTGTATTTATATTCCGCTTTTCACCAGGTCAAAGCGGTCAATTGGGGGATACATTTAACACGAGGGGATATGACACACATATGTTAATACTTACAGGGAACATGGGCAATGGAGGGTTAAGTGGCTTGCCCAAGACCACAAGGAGTTCCTATAGGACTAGAAATCCCAGTCCCTCCGGCCTGAGATTGCTGTCCCCAGGTGGGACTTGAACCCCCGGCCCTCCGGCCTGAAGTACCTTGTCCTAACCACTAGACCACTCCTCCCCTTATTGAAGTGTTTATGATCTTCGAATGGTAGGCTTTTTTGGCTTTGTCTGTTTCTTTGTGGTACGTGTCTAGTTCGTATATGTAGTTTGTCTTGTCGTCTTCTTTTTTGTTTTTTCTCCATTTTCTTTCCACTCTTCTGAGTTTGGTCTTCAGTTTCCGGAGGTTGGGGGTGAACCATCGGGCTTTTGCGGAGGTGTGTTTGTTGTTAGGTATGTTCGTTGTTGCGCTGGATGCAGAGGAGATTGTGGTATCCCAATTGTGGATTAGGTCATCAATATTGTTGGAGCATGTTTGTAGTTCAGGTAGAGTGTGTGCCAGGAAGTTTTCTTTGATGAATGTTTTGAATCTTCTCGTAGGTTGTTTGTTCTCCATGCTATTCGTATGCTGGTAGGTGTGGGATATGCTGATGAGGTAATGGTCGGACCATGGTACTTGTGTGATTTCTGGCTTCTTGTATGAGGTGGTGATTTGGAAGTTTAGGAATATGAGGTCTAATGTTTTCCTTTTTCGTGTGTGGGTTCTTGTATGATCTGTGTTAGGTTCATTGCTTCCATGGCATTAATGAAGGTTTCTGCTTGCTTGTCCTGGAGTGATGGGAGGTTGAAGTCTCCTAGGATTATTTGCTCTTTTGCAGAGATGGCACTCTCAGATATGTGTTGTAGTATCCGTGGTAGGTCGGTGCTTGGGGTGGGTGCTCGGTAGATCAGGCATATTGAGAGGTGCTTATTGGTGAGGGTGAGTATGTCCACTTCATTGGTTGTTTCTGATGCATGGTTCCTGAGGTGAAGGTTGGTTTTCGCTATGATTGCTATGCCTCCACCTTTGGTGTGTGTTCGGGAACAGTGTTGAAGGCTGTATCCTTTCGGTGTTAGTTGGTTCATGAGCACCGTGTCGGTATCAGTTAGCCAGGTTTCCGTTATGCACAGGATGTCAATCTTTTGGGTTGTGATCAGGTCTTGAAGCATGTGGTATTTGTTTCTGACCGAGCGAGCATTTATTAGTGAGATGGTGAGGTGGTGCAGTTCGGGGGGTTGGTGATGTGGATTGGTGTGTGCAGTGTGTGGATGTTGTTCCCTGTGATGGGGGGGTTGTAGGTGTTTGTGGTTTGGGTGGTTGTGGCATTTGGCCAGGGTAGGTTTGTGAGTGTGGTTGTGGGGTGGAGGGTCAGGAGTGGTGTCAGGATGTAGATAGGGGCTAGGAAGGGTGGCATGGTTTTTTGGCGTACCTTGGTGTTCGGGGGCTGTGCTGTGATTCTGCGATGGTTTTCTGGTGAGTTGAGGGTCCTTTTTCTGTGCTGTCACGTGTTTGGGCGGTTGTTGTTGTAGTTCCACTGTAGTTGTTGCTGTGATTTCTTCTGTTGCTTGTTATTTCTGCGGGTCTTGTTGTTTTTTCCTGTTTTTGGCAGTTTTTTTGTATTTCCAGTGGGTTCCGTTGGTGGGTCTGTTCTTTCTCCTTATTTCTGCTTGTGTGCGCCTCAGTGCCACGCCTAAGGGCCACGCCAAAGGGCCCTCTGGCGAGGCCCTCAGGCGCAGTCCTGCCAGGCGCAGGTGCGCCCTGCTGGGGCGCCGCTTTAATAGGGTCCGGTGTGGTGTTGTGCGTTGCTCCCACTGCCCCGATTGGGCAGGAGCTTCTGAGTGGGAGGACTTCCCGCTCAGGCGCTCTACCCCAATCGGGGGAGCTGCTGAGCAATGCGGGCTGGCGGCAGGCTAAAGCGGCTCCCTTTGTGCTGGAGCGCCGCTTTAGTAGGGTCCGGTGTGGTGTTGTGCGCTGCTCCCACTGCCCCGATTGGCAGGAGCTTCTGAGCGGGAGGACTTCCCGCTCAGGTGCTCTACCCCGATCGGGGGAGCTGCTGAGCAATGCGGGCTGGCAGCAGGCTAGAGCGGCTCCCTTTGTGCTGGGGCGCCGCTTTAGTAGGGTCCGGTGTGGTGTTGTGCATTGCTCCCACTGCCCCGATTGGGCAGGAGCTTCTGAGCGGGAGGATTTCCCGCTCAGGCGCTCTACCCCGATCAGGGGAGCTGCTGAGCAATGCGGGCTGGCGGCAGGCTAGAGTGGCTCCCTTTGTGCTGGGGCGCCGCTTTAGTAGGGTCCGGTGTGGTGTTGTGCGTTGCTCCCACTGACCCGATTGGGCAGGAGCTTCTGAGCGGGAGGACTTTCCGCTCAGGCGCTCTACCCCCATCGGGGGAGCTGCTGAGCAATGCAGGCTGGCGGCAGGCTAAAGCGGCTCCCTTTGTGCTGGGGCGCCGCTTTAGTAGGGTCCGGTGTGGTGTTGTGCGTTGCTCCCACTGCCCCGATTGGGCAGAAGCTTCTGAGCGGGAGGACTTCCTGCTCAGGCGCTCTACCCCAATCGGGGGAGCTGCTGAGCAATGCGGGCTGGCGGCAGGCTAAAGCGGCTCCCTTTGTGCAGGGGCGCCGCTTTAGTAGGGTTCGGTGTGGTATTGTGCGTTGCTCCCACTGCCCCGATTTGGCAGGAGCTTCTGAGCGGGAGGACTTCCCGCTCAGGCGCTCTACCCCGATCGGGGGAGCTGCTGAGCAACACACAACACCACACCGGACCCTACTAAAGCGGCGCCCCAGCACAAAGGGAGCCGCTTTAGCCTGGTTAATAGAAGACTCTCATGAAGCATGCTACAAGTGGTCAAGAAGAGATGGGCTGACCATGTAAGGGTCCGGCACTGCCCCACTCTGCCTCAACACATGCTGCCATAAAGATGCCCTTTAATGATGCCATCGGCTCTGGCTTCTATCCAGCATGTCACACTGCCTCTGAAATTCCGGGATTTCAGGAGCCCAATCACAAATTTTCTTTCCAGCCTAAAGGAAGCATATTTTGTATTCAGAATAATATTGCCTTTTGTTTTTTAAATGCACTTTTATATTAAGTTTTAACAAATATTAATCAAGAAACCAATACTGAGTGGAAATTGCATAAATGAAACACTTAAAATATCTGATAATGAAAATTAAGAAGTCTTTTGGTTTGGTTGATGTAGGCTCCATTTTTAATGTTGGTTAGCCTCTAGAGACATTGTCTGTTGAGTAAATGTATTTATTTTTTTATTTAAAGCCCTTAATATACTGCATCTAATGCTATAGACATGAAAGTGGTGCACAAACACCCAAGGACTGGGTCGATCAAATGGTGGTAGATCAACTTAGGCATAATCTAGATCCATGGTTCTCAACCCAGTGGTTTTCAGCATATTCACAATGAATATGCATGAGAGATTTACATTCACTGCCTCCTTGGTATGCAGATCTGTCTTATGCATATTCATTGTGGATATCCTGAAAACCTGACTGGATTGGTGTGTCCTGAGGACTGGGTTGAGAACTACTTTCTAGATCCTTTTTGCTGATGTTTTGCGGTTACACTTTATTAGGGATATCGGTTGGCAATCGGCTTTGTTTTCCTTATGGATCACTGAAATATGGACTTTGTGCATGCCGATTAGATGTCCGCAGTGTTGCTCCATTGCTTTGGAGCTTGTGGACCCAGATCCTAGTGTTCTGGAGGGAAGCTGTCTTCTCCGGCTCTTTCCTCTGATGCCATTTTGGTGTCTTCTAGTGTTGCAATGCCGGTTACAGTAAGAGAGTTGCGATGTTTCTGCACTCCTAGTGCATTCTCGTATTCTTGCCTCATCTCAGCAGGGTTGGGGTGAATACTTGGGCACTCTTCTTTTGATCCCCTTCGTGTCTCTGTCATTTATTTGTTCCTTAAGTTGCTGGGAAACTTGCTTGCTGTATGCTGTGTGGAGTCCATCTGATAGCAGGCACAAACCAAAAGCTTTTCTGGCCACAATTTGTTATTAGTATACTTGGAACGACACTGAAATGCATCACTTACAGTCTAATAACAAATATTACTAGCATAAGTTCAAAGGGGGACCAATAAATAAGATTATTTTTTACTGTGTTTATACTATTCTTAAATTGACCTTTTTTGTTGTTGCCATCCAGATAGTATTTAATTTTGTTTAATTATTGACTTCAAGAGACAACTACAGAGCTAGGAAATGATGGAAAAGTGCTGCCCCTTGGACTACTGATCGCCCCATAGCCTAGATCAGTCAAGCGTCTTCAGCAGATTACCTCAGAATTCTGCAGTGTGTCGTATTAATTTGCTCCACATAAGAAGGTCAATATTTTTCAGTATTAAACTAACATTTTCCTGGATGTGAGGGGCTGAATCCCAGCAGAGCTCTGAAGGACCAATTTCCCTGTTGAAAAGTAAATGCAGTAAACACGTCAGTAACAAGGCTTAATGGTAAGGCAGGTAGTAATTTCTAGAAATCAAGTGTTCCAGCTGTCAACTCTGCTGCTTTCTGTAAAATTAAGTAATCACCAGTGATGGAAGGTATGAGGAAATGGGGGGGAGGGAGGGAGGTCACTGGTCACCGCCAGCATATGCGCTATGCAGGTGCAGATTGAACTCAAAGATCTGTTTACATGATTTTTCAGTGATTTCTTTCCTGAGGGAAACAAATACATTCTGGGGTTGATATGCTTCTTCTGGAGAATATAAAGAGTTAAGGAGCTGGGGGCAGGGGGCACAGTATGGTGACCTAAAGGAGCATAGCCAGGAATCATCCCTTGTCTGAGAAGACATCTATCATGGCCTCTCTAATGTACTGTGTGTGTACAGTTTCAGAAATTAACCTCGCTCCTCTGTCAGAGTATGATGGAAATGATCTCGGTCTCTCGAATTCACTGCTAATGCTCAACACTTGCATTGTGCCAAAGAGAACCTCCTTCTGGAGTTCATAAAACACGATCTGCACGGGGAACTTATCAAGATGTGCTTAGAAATTCTTATTAACTGGGTTGGTGGTGCCAGTTACAAATGGGTTAATTTCTGTAACTTTCTGCTTCATACTCTTAGGGGCTTGTTTACTAAGCAGCGGTAATAGCTTCCGATCAATATTGGTTGGAAACCACTACCGCTGCTTAGTAAACAAGCCTCTTAGTCTTTGATTACATTTGTGAGGATCTTTATTTATTTATTTATCAATCAGTATTTGGTATACTACTGTTCAGACAGTGATATTAGTAATGTTACTCTTGTGTTCTCCTTTACCACAATTCACAGTTTTCTTGCATCCAGATTCAACCCCCCTACCTGCACGTGTGTCCTTACAATGGCAGACAGTAGTCACAACTTCCAAGAGCAAGGCTATCTTTCAATCTCGACTCTTGGGGATAATTTAGGGCTCTTGAAATGGGACCAGTATACATGGGAAGGCCTTTGGTACTTAAACTCCACTCACTCCTCTTCCCTTTCTTCAAAATAACAGTCTATCACCACTACTACTAGTTATCATTTATCTAGCACTACAAGGGGTATACAGTGCTGTACAAGTACAAGTAAAAGACGATCCCAGATCATCAAAGCTTACAGTCTATCGAGACAGAGCACACATCAAGGAGGACTAGGGTGAATCAACGGGAACGGCAAGATACAGATAGGTGATAAGTAGGAGAAGAAGGGGATCAGGACCCAAACGCAGCCTCAAAGAGGTGGGTTGATTAGATTGCAAGCTCTGATGAGAAGGGACCATCTTGCCTTGCCTTGTAGCGCTATATAAATGATTGCCTTGCCTTGTAGCGCTTGTCTTGCCTTGTAGCGCTATATAAATGATTAATAGTAATAGTTTTTTTCCTGGATTTGAATAGGGCCAGAGATAGAGCTGTCATACTGGCTGGGGTAGTGTGTTCCATGCATATGGAGCACCAAGATCAAGGTCAGAATGTGTGCTCTGAACCAAAAGGTTTACTTCAGGGTCACTGGCAACAAGCAAAAAAACACAGAATAGGAAGAGGAAGAAATTATAACTGTTTTACAAACAGTTGAACCCTTTTCTCTCTACTTCAAACTATATCAGAAGCAATTACTCTCCTTTCACTCTCCTCTCTCTGTACGCTGGAAATGCATCCCAGGCTATTTTACTTCTTCCTCTTGTCACCCTGGTGGGGAACCCTTCTTCCTGCACTAAAGCCTTAGAGCGTACCTTGAGCTGGTGTCTGCTGTGAACACAGGTCCCCGATAGACATAAGGAGCTCTGGAGTTTCCTTACAGTCCAGTGACGGTGTGCAAAAGGACGGTTTTATCTTTGGGAGTGGAATATATGGTGGTTGAATTTTCCCTCCTAGAGGAGTCTTCTCCCAGGATGATGACATTGGGACAGAGTAACCTCCCTGTTCTGGAAAATTACCTGACCTTTTATAGGTTACATTGCAGTAATTTAGTAGGACCAATGGAGGTCTACACTGCTGTTAAAGGAAAAGAACCTAAGGGGTCTCTACATAGGTTTTAAGCTGTCCCAGGTAATCACAACTTCCTCATTCCCACAGCCCTATCTGGGTCATGACCCTAGTGTTTTTCTGGCACAACAATCTTATAAAGTGGGATTTTAGAAAGGACATACCAGCATCGGGGAGGGTGTGCAAATAAGGATTTGCTGCAGAGCCAGGCCTGTGCAAAACTAGAAAACAAAAAAGGAAAGTGACCTCCATGAACAAGAATGCCAAAGGAAGGAGCAGAAAGAGACCATAGCCACATGAGATGGTCTTCTATTAAAACGCTTATTGAAGACCTGACTTGGCCAAGTTTCAGCACCTGTGCCTGCATCAGAGGCTTAAAATAATATAAACATTAAAAGAATCAGACACAAAATGGAAAAACATTAATAATAAATATTTAAAAGCATGCAGCAATATAAACATGAGCTTATATGTGAGTACAATAAAAGAATAAAAATCATATGTATATAATATATATATATATATATGACCACATAAAAAACATTACATAATGAAAACCACAAAATAAAGAATAATAATGATAAATCAATGATGAGTATACTTACCAACAAATAGTCCAGCTGATTGCAATATAAAGCAATAAAACATCAAATTGAAGTCTAATAATATAAAGAAAAAAATCAATAAAAACACAAAAGGCATAATACATATAAAATATGAGCAAAATAATAAAAAAACATAGAAGCCATATTACCAGGAATGAACAAATGTACTGCAACATTCACTGGAATGCCTAAAAGACAAAAAGTCAAAAATAAATAGAAAAAGGTCAGAACATCTGAATGTAGTCACAGGAGGGACAGGGGAGGAGGAAGGGAAGAAAGAGGGAGGCAGGGGAGGAGGAAGGGAAGAGGAGGAGAGAAAAGCCATCAAGCTTGCAACTGTAATAACTGGAAGCAAAAGCATAAGCCAAACAAGTTCAAATAGCAAAAAAAAGACATTTAGAAAACTTCGTTTAAAAAGCTACCTTAAAAGGCATGTTGCAGCAAATGACAGGCATACCAATCTCTCTCTTGCACAAGCTCATTCAGTCACAATCACAAACCACGGTCAGCATGGACAACAAAGTCCCTTACCTATTTGTGATTCAGAGCAGGTATAGATAGTGACATTTGGCTACTGTGCTCAGCACATCCCGAACGCTATGCGAAATACATGTTGGACATGTCGCCACTTGCTCTACCCTAGCCACACCCAGAAACACCCCCAAACATGCCCACCCTAGGATATCCAGATGGACGTGGCTACCACTGGGATGTGCATATCTGCCGAGGTCTGAAATCACCTTCAGCATGTCCCAGAGTTTGCAATGTCTATATCCGCTTTTTGAGACGTCTGTCTCACATTAATCTCTTCTAGAATCTCCCACAGTGTTTACATTGCTGACAATACATGAGACCTGCTAGCTTATTGTGCTTTTCTATAAACAATTTTTCTGTCATTAGCATCTCACAGCAAATGAAGAGATTTGTGACCATTTCCAGTTCATTGCTACAAAATCTACATTTGTCTATTTTTCTAGCTTTTTTTCTGTGCTAGTTGTGAACCATTTTATTTGTAGTCCGCTGCCCTCTGCCACAATTATCAATCTGTCATGTTTAGCTTTAAATTCTCCCCTCTTTAACTATTCATGTGTCAAATTTTGATCTACTTGTGGTTTCTGAAATAACTCTTTATATTTGCCCCTGTATCTATGTTTTTCCTTGATGACTGGTCTAATACTTTAAAGAGATCTTTCTTCTGTTTTAAAAACTCAATTTCTTTTTTCCCTCCATGAACTGGTGAACTCTTAATTCAATCCTTCGATTAGACAAAATGCTGGTCCATGTTTAAGGATGGAGACTGACTGGCCATTTGCTCTCATACATCAACATGTTTTGGGTATCTGAGTCTGTTGATGCTGTTAAAAATGCCTGAAGGCTTATGATAATAGCTTTCTATCTATAATGTATCTCTATAAGTCCCAGTCCTCTTTTGGTAATTGGAATTTATACTGTTGGCACATGCTAATTCTTATAGATTACCTCATAGGCACAGAGAAGTTTTCTTAGTCTTATATCTAGTATTCCAGGATTTTTATGAGGTCAGTCCTCAACTTCAGAGCTGTGTGAAAACATTGGGATTAAAGCTGATTGATAGTTTGTATATTATTTTGTGCTGTTAAAACACTTTTCAATATCAATTTCAGTCTTTTGTAGTATTAGAACATAAGAACATAAGATATCCCCATACTGGGTCAGATCAAGGTCCATCAAGTCCAGTATCCTTTTTCCAACAGTAGCCAATCCAGGTCACAAGTACCTAGCAGTTTCCCCAAAAAAAATCACACATGTTCCACAATGCTTGTATTGGGGCAAGCAGTGGATTTCCCAAGTCCTCTTTAATAATGGTTTATGGACCTTTCCTCCAGGAACTTGTCCAAACCTTTTTTAAAGCCAGTTACACTAATGGCTATTACTACATCCTCTGATAATTCCAGAAATGGGTTACACTGTAGCTTCATTGAAAGTCCCCTGGATTTTCTACTTTTTGATGGCATAAACAATAGATCTATGTTTACCCCTTCCACTCTATTCATTAATTTATAGACCTCTATCATATCTCCATTTTGGTAGCTTTTCTCTGTACCTTTTCTAATTCCGCTATATCCTTTTTCAGATACGGTGACTAGAATTGCACACAATATTTAAGGTGTGGTCGCACCATAGAATGATACAGAGGCATTATAATATCCTTTGTTTTATTCTCTATTCCTTTCCTTTTGATTCCTAGCATTCTATTTGCTTTCTTGGCTGCTGCTGCCCACTGGGTGGAGGGTTTCAACATGTTATCCATAATGACAGCTAAACTTTTTCCTGGGTGGTGTGTGGAACCCTGCATCGTGTAACCATAGTTTGGGTTGTTCTTTCCTAGGTGCATAACTTTGCTCTTTCCACATTAAATTTCATCTGCCATCTGAATGTCCAGTCTTCCAATTTATCAAGGTTCTCTTGTAATTTTTCACAATCCTCTTGTGTTTTAACAACTTTGAATAATTTTGTGTCATCTGCAAATTTGATTACCTCACTCGTTATTCCCATTTCCAGGTCATTTATGAATATGTTCTTTGCTGACCTTTTCTCTCAATAATCCGTGCTGGATTGTGCTGTATTTTTATACACTGTTTTACTCAAGGCTCTTTTATGATGGGATATTTGGGTCACTTTGTATTTTATAATTTGGAAATCATTGCGGTTTAAACAGCCTCACTGGCACTGACACCCATGAATGCCTGGAAGCAGAATGTTTTCCTATATTTTGATGTTGAAGACCCTACTCTTCCTCTGTTCAGCATATAATCACCAGCATTGCTACTGAAAACTAATAGGTCACAAAGCCTGAAACCATCTCAGGCCCAGCCTGAGCAGTTTCCTCTATTATCACTGTTGCTGTCATATTGTATCACTCATTGACTCTTCTTGCTCCTAACACAAGAAGAGGAAGGCAAGTTTGTGCCTGAAACAATATTAAACATAATATTAGAAAAATGGATAATTTATTTATTTTATTTATTTATTTAACAGTTGCTTATATACCGCTACCTTCCACAGATCAGGTGCGGTTTACAATGAACAAGGAATGAACAGATTTACAAGTCTGTTTTACATGGAACATTTGTTAACTAGGTACAATTTAGCTGTTTTACATGGAACATTTGTTAACTTGGTACAATTTTGCTAAATACATTAATCATGAATGACTAAATATGGTAAAACTTGTTAAATAACAGACAACTTGTTAAATAACAGACGAACTTATTTACATATTTTGATCTATTACATATATCTATTTACAAGATTTACAAGTAGTTATTTAGTCGATTTTAATTGTAATTGTAGTTAGCTAGGAGAATTAGAGTTGGTGTACCCTAGGTTGCTATTAACCATTACCTGTCAGAGGTAAGGTATTTTCAAGTGTGCCAAAATGGGAGGTGAATAGATAAGTTTTTAATTTCTTGCGGAGTTCCTTTGCATCATTTAATGCCCTTATTTCTTCAGGGAGGGAGTTCCATAGGGTGGGAGCTGCATGTGAGAACGCTTTCCTATTAGTAGTCTTTTTAGCAGTTGTGAATTCTTTCGGGATCCTAATTCTATTCGTGTGGCCTCTCCGAAGCGTAGTTTGGGATGTGTCTTTGGTGATAAGTTTTGTCAAGGGGACTGGGGCCATTGTGTTTAAAGTCTTAAATGTGGTGATAATCAATTTGTGATTTATTCTGGATTGAATTGGGAGCCAGTGAAGGTTTGCTAGTATAGGGGTAATGTGTTCAAATGGTGGAACCTTCATTACAATTCTTGCTGCTGCATTTTGGGCAAGTTGGAGTCTTTTAATGTTTTGTTTTGTTGTTCCTAGTAGGGTGAGATTTGCGAAATCAAAGTGTGGTGTGATGATGGCCTGTACAATGCTCAGAAAATCATGTAGAAGTACAAGAGGACGTAATTGTTTTAAAATTTTGAGTTTAAAGTAGATCTTCTTAGTGATGTTTCTAATATGTGTGTCCATACTAAGGTGTGAGTCAAGAGTGACACCCAGGTATTTCACTTCATTTTTTATAGTAATGTTGTGATTTTGGAGAGTGATGTGTGTTGGAGGTATGTAGGATTGATTTTTAGTTACTATTAATATATCCGTTTTAGAATGATTGATATGAAGATTGTGTTCTTTTAGCCAGGTTGTTAATTCAGAGAAGCATTCTGTTAACAGTTGTAGTGGGAGTGTTGGGATTGTGAATGGAATGTACATCATCATGTCGTCTGCGTATATGTGGTAGTGGACTTTAAATTTCTTGAAGATGTCACAGACCGGTTGGATATATATATTAAATAGGAGGGCAGAGAGGGCGGAGCCTTGTGGGAGACCAATTTCCTGTTTGTATGTTTTAGAAGTTTCAGTGTTAGTTCGGACGGTTTGTGTTCGATCAGTTAGATATGAGGTGAACCAATTTTGTACAGTTGAGTGGGTTCCTATTTGTTCTAGTCTGTTAAGCATTAGAGCATGGTGTACACTGTCAAACGCTGCAGAGATGTCTAGAAAGAGGAGAATGAAAGCTTGTTTAGGGTTATCAATGCCTCTTATTAATGTATCGATGAGTACTGTTAATAGGGTGTCTACACCATGGTAGGGGCGAAAGCCATATTGTTGGTCATCAAGTGGGGCTGAGGTTTCTATATGATCTTGTGTTTGAGTTTGGACGATCTTTTCAATCAGTTTAGCCATAAATGGGATACTAGAGATAGGTCTGTAGGAGTTGGGTGATGTTTTGTCAAGGGTGTTATTTTTAATTATTGGACGGATTTGTGCATGTTTGAGGGAAGGTGGTAAGTATCCTTGGCGCAGCGACAGGTTGACTATGGGAAGGATAAAGGGGGATAGTGTAGTGAGGGTATGCTTGATCCAGTTTACCGGACATGGATCAAGTTGAGAGGTCGTAGTGTTAAGGTTTGAAATAGTAGTCTTGATAGTGTCTTTGGTTATAGGGTGAAAGTTGGACCATTTTTCAGATTGGTGTTGGTGGGAAAGGGATAGAGGATTTGGTGTGAATGCAAATGATTTTGCTTTATTCATATAGTGGTTTGCTAGAGTCTGGGCAGAGATATCAATATTATCGTTGCTGGTCCCATATGAGTTATTGGTTAAGTTTTGGACGATACTAAAAAGTTCTCTTGGTCTATTAATGGATTTGTTTAGTATGGTTGAGTGGTAATTTTTCTTTGCGCTATCTGAAGCTTCTTTGTACATTTTAAGGTGGCTGTGATACGCATTGTAATAAGGGATGGATTTGGTTTTGCGCCATTTAGATTCAATATTTCTCAATTCTCTCTTCATATGTCTTAAGGTGCTGTTGAACCAGGGGGCATCTCCTATTCTAGAGTAGCTTTTCTTTTTGATGGATTGTTTATAAGCAGCTGCATTGTTAATTGTTTTGTGCCAAGTTGTGACAGCTTCATCTAGGTCAGTTGGTACAAGGGTGAGATGGGGTATAGTTAGATTGATAAATTCATCAGCGTTAAATTTTGTAAATCTAGGTGGAGGGGTAATTTGTGGATTATTTTTATTGTTTCTTACAGTGTAGGCTAAGGTGAATTTGATCAGGTGGTGGTCTGACCAAGGAACAGGTATACACTCAAGCGATGACTGGTTGAAATGTTTTTGGAAAGCATCTGGTAAAAAGACTAGATCAAGGGTTCCACCTTTCTTATGAGTCTTTGTATTGATTATTTGGAGGAAACCCATATCTGCAATTGATTCCAAGAAAAGGGCTGAGTGTGAAGGTGGCAAGGATGGGAGGTTAAAGTCTCCTAGTGATATAATAGGGTTGGAGACTGT
Organism: Ichthyophis bannanicus; assembly: GCA_033557465.1. Lineage (NCBI taxonomy): Eukaryota > Metazoa > Chordata > Amphibia > Gymnophiona > Ichthyophiidae > Ichthyophis > Ichthyophis bannanicus. The sequence goes on from CM066049.1 coordinate 129,111,353, forward strand.
GGATGAGCTGAGGAGTTCTATTAGGGCATCTAAGTTTTCAGATTTTTGGTCCGGTGGCCTGTATAATAAGCAAATTTTGAAATGATCTATTTTTAAAATGATGGTGTCAATGTTATTTGGGAGATCAGATGGATGTGGTTTAGCCTTTAGTTCACAACCCAACAAGGGAGAGCAGGATTGTTTTCAGCCGTGATTCCTGATAAGGTATTAGCAGCAATCCTGAACAGCTGGACTAGAAAGAAGCTCCCAAATCCCAACTGACTGTATGCAACATTGCAGGAATGTTGATTTTAGCATTCTGGATACTGGTCAGCAAAGGAGAAGCTGGAATCAGCATTTCCAAGCTCATCATAAGATCGCATTAAGAAACCCTCACAGAGAGGACTCAAGTAAAGAGTAGGAAGTGTCATCAAAGAGACAGGGATATTCTGAAGCTAATACAAGGACTTGCTGAGGTCTACGCTACTGTACACGGGGCATATATAATGAAGGTGCACCATGGACATGCTATGAGTGTGTGCAATGGAGGTATGATATGGATGCATAACATCATATATGGGTGGTGATTCCACCGTCTTCAGCCAATGTCTGTTGTGCCTGATGAAAGATAAATCACACTTTCACCTCATGACTGATTTATCCATAAGTGTTATATAGAAGAATTTTCACAAGGTAACCAGCTAGGGAAACCTCTTCCCAAACTCCGGCATCCTTCTATGGGTGTGATGATTTTAACTTTCTGCTAGCACAGTCAGAAACCACCAGCTAGTCAATGGATTTTCAGCTGCGGACTCTGTTCCAGTTGCTGGGCTCTGTGGCAGCAATTTGTCAGTTCAGCATCCAGTGAGCAGACGTCTCCCTGAATTTTCATATGTTGTTTCCAAACATTTAACTCTTGAATCACTGGTCTCATTACTGTACCCCAGGGGAAAGAGGCTTCCCTTGGTACATCCCAGTTTCATTAATGCCAATTGCCCTGAGAGGGCCTGGAGACAATTGAATAAACAGTATGTTCACATATACATATTGCTGGGCCATTATTAATGTAAATCTATATTCTTGGGGGCTATAGTGAGCTCATCAATAAAGCCATACCAGTAAATATAAAGTTATATATTATTTATTATCCTAAGGGAAAAATGTCACTGAAAACTGGTATGCACCATGTACAGCTGTTCATACTTGTCTATGGTTAGTCTTATATGTACAGCTCTCTTATTACAAACCTGGTTTCTAAAATGCTAAAAATGTGTTCCTTCACCTTGGTGTGCTCATTGGCTCACAAGTAAAGGGGTTGGGAGTGCTACTAGAATACTCGTTTCAGGGACAGCTCTCCTCAGGGATCCATCATTCATTCTACAGCCTACACCCTTGAGAGAGGCCACATCTCCTTCTAGGCGTCATTGTACTTTGTGGAACGCTTCGTTTTGGGATGTGAAGATGGTGGCAGCTGTTTCGCACAAGGATCTTGGCTTTCTCTCCCTGCATCATTTTCTCTCTTCAGAACTTCCTTCTTAAAGGGGTGAAAGAATCATTGACAACGCATCTTTGTGTGAGCTAGGCATAGTTCTCTAGCGCTTTATTATGTGCATCTGTTTGGTAGACAATCATTCTCAGAAGGGCTATTCAGCACTGATCCCCCTCCTCCCGCTTTCTAACATCTTACCCCACAACTGATAATTAATGCTAGAAAAAAACATAAAGCTGAAGGAATTGCAGCAATCAGCTGAAATTATAGGGATAGACATACGTCAACATTGGGAATGGTTCTATCAGAATAACAGTATTTAGAGATTTTCCTCAAATTTCAAATTAATCAGCTCCAATTGCTGTGATAATGTTACAGTTTCAGACAATATCACTAGAATTAGTACAGTATATGTTACAAACTCGTCATGCAGGCTGCAGCTTACAGCAAATCTTTCATATGTATTGTCTTTGCACACAAATAATAGTGTGTGTATGTGTAAGTGAAGGATCAACAGTGGCGTAAGCAGGCCGCTGCCAGTCCAAGCATTGTTTGGGTGCCCATATTTCTAAGGAATGTACTGTATAATACCTGTAATGCATCAGCTGTTTGGAAAAGCAACGTGACATTAAAGTTGTCTGACTGAGCAAACATCAATACCGTGTGGTCTCATATTTTCATGTGCACAGGAGTCGGATGTGCTCTTCTGCACTGGATGAATATTTACCGATTCTCACATTTTCTTTCAGCCTTTAAGAATCAATATACTTTTATTGTTTTTTTGGACTCTGAACCGGGCAAGTTTACAGATTTCTGTACGTGCCCAGGAAGTGATAGCACCCAACCAGTCCGCCTAGTCCTAGTCCTGCCTGGTTTACGTGCGCATTTTGCCAGGGATTTGAACAGGAGGATGTGGAAGGCAGCAGGAATATACCTTCACAAGCACTCTAAATGTATGTTTTAGTTTCAGGGTTTTAATATACATTCCAGCCATTATGGACGAAGTCATTCCACTTACTGTTAATAATGTCAATGTCACATTTAGAAAGTAGGTTTCAGGTAGCCCATGTACTGAGTTGCAACATACACGGATACTTACACCAGATGCACTATGCAGCTAATTTTTAATTTTAATTTATGCATATCTAAAAACTGACAATGCAGATAAGCTCTCGAATGGGAAATTACAGTCCTGCTTGGAAACTAGGAAATAAGTAAAACAGCAATATTCAACCCAACCCAGATTGAAAACAAGACTAAAAATTAGGGGAGCAGTCCTACAGCAATGGGGCTAATACAAATTTCTGAGGGTACAAAACGTAAACCCACCATTATTTCTTCCCAGAGACAGTTTATATATGTGACATTTATTGTCCTGGAAATGTTCCAATTGCAAAATATATTTCAAATTCTTAAACCTAAGTACACAAAAGCATAAAAAATGGAGCATAAAAGAGAGTCCAGAGGAAATATCTCTGCCTTTAAGCTAGCCAGGCTCTGTGCCTTTCTTGCGTGGCTCTTAAAATACCAGGAAATACAAACGCCAATGACCCCACAAACTTCTAAGAGAACAACTTCAGTGCCGAAAGCCACAATAGCTGACTTACTGATCATTACACGTGCAAAAGCCGGAGCTGTAGAGACTGCTATTCTCACCTCTTGATTGTAAACCCACTGCTGGCACCTCTTTAACCACTGGCGAGGTATCAGAGAGATTTAAGTTTTTCTTTCTCTTTCTGATGCAATAAAAGCTGGAACTGCCAGGAAACTGTGTCTCAGGGCAACAGGAACAATATCTCCTGTGTCAGTTGTACATACAGCATCGGATGGCTCCGGCTGGGGCAGAGCAGTACCATTCTCTGGACTTAGCGAGACTTCGCCTTGAGGGACCCACCTTTTGCTCCAGTTCTTCAGGAGTCTTCACAGCATGAATGGCAAAGTCATTGATAGTCATCTGTGAGATTTACGCTGCAGCTCCCTTCCTCCGGCCTTCCACTTTCCCTTCCACTCACTCAAACCATCATCTTGGGACCACCCCATTGGGAAACATTTAGTCTGTCTCTTCAACTAGGACCTGTCTGGTTTAGGTGATCCTACTGGTAGCAAAGCTATTGCTAGTTTATCTCTTAGTATCCCTTCACCATGTCATGGTAGTGCCCCATGGAGGGTACGTAGCTAATTTTTAAAAAGAAACTACTCAGGAAGTTTGTTTCTGTTTGATGATTAGCTAGCATATAGTGTACATGTTAAAAATGCCCACATACTTCAATTGTATCATACTGTTGACTGCATCTTGTCTTGTGCCATTGAAGATTTTACTTTTCTTTGTAGGTACTTCCTGTTCTGTCTCCGGTCCCCTATCTTGTCCCTCACGTTACCTGCTTTGATTGAATAAAATGTTATTAAAAACCTACTTTCCTGCAGGGTGGCAGGAGGAAATAAAATTGTGCGTGTACTTCTGAAAATGCTTGCTATGTGCACCGTTTTCCTCCCCGACCTAAAATCACCCTTCCTCCCAAACCCTTGGAATACCTCTGTTTAATCTGGCTAAAGGCGAGCTGCTACAGAAGACTGGAGGTACTGTTTCTGAATACAGATCCTTCACCATTCACTTGGAGAAATCTCTTTGAGGATCACCTTGAAGGAGGACCATTGCCATCCCCTCAGTGGCTGAAAGCAGAGGCGCAGTTTCACTGTATGTGCACTTTCAGTTGCAGGGAAAGACTGTTCCCAAGAGTGGGGGAAGGTTGAGAGAGAGTAGAAACTTTTCTTGCTTAGCAGTACAACAGAGAAGACCAAGTCCAGCCCAACCATTAGACAAACGAGGGCAGAAGCTTCTCGGGGGGGGGGGGGGACAGGGTATTCAAAGCTAAACAATAGATTCTGACAGCAAGGAGGCATAAGGCTTAACGTCTGCCTACAGTGCCAACAGCTTCAAGCACTTCTGGAGCTGGTCCTGGAAAAGATACTACTGTGAGACTAGATCATCTGGGCTAAATCAGATCTTCTGCTATCCAAACATTGTCCTGGAAAGGCCCCCAGCTTTTAGCTGCTTAACTCACCTCTTCCCATTAAAGGCAGCTTTAGTGTTTGATGTGTTTCAGTGTTGCTCTGCAGTGCCCCAGGGCAGCACAAGTTCTGGGCAGATAAGCCTGGTCAGTATATGGCAGCTCTGAACTCTCCCTCACTGACCTACAATGAAGCTGGCTCATCATTCCTGGCATTCCTGCCGTTTCTTTCTCTATAACAGCAACAAACTACGCCCATTCCTTTCTGAACACACTACTAAGACACTTATCCACTCCTTGACCACCTCCCATCTAGACTATTGTAACCTGCTCCTTGCTGGTCTCCCTTTGAATCATCTCTCTCCCCTTCAATCTGTTCAACACTCTGCTAACCTTCCACCAGCCTCATCATGCTCATATTACCCCTCTTCTCACGTCACTTCAGTGGCTCCTGCATCCAGTTCAAACTTCTCCTGCTGACCTATAAATGCCTTCACTCTGCAGCTCCTCATTACCTTTCCTCTCCTATCTCTCCTACACCATTCCTTGGGAACTCCGCTCTTCTAGCAAACTGCTTCTATCTGTGCCCTTCTCTTCTGTTGCTAAGTCCAGACTTCGCCCCTTTCACCTTGCTGCTCCTTATACCTGGAACAAACTACCTGAGTCTGTATGTCAGGAGCCTTCTCTGACCCTTTTCAAATCCAGGCTGAAAACTCACCTCTTCGCTGCTGCTTTCGGATCTTCACTCACCTGATCTCCTTCGTGTTTCCTTACCATTCCCCTTAGATTTATCCCTGCCTACAGTTACTGTGCTGTCTGTCTCGACTAGGTTGTAAGCTCCGATGAGCAGGGACCGTCTTTCACATGTGTCTCTACAACACTGAGTAAGCCTTGTAGCGCTATACAAATGTTCAATAATAGTAATAGTTAAAAGCACAACCCCGCACCAGACGCAGGGCTGATTCCTGTACATATTTTTCTTTACAAAATAATTTGGTGATTTGCGTTCAGCTGGAGCCCTTCCTTCACACTAAAGAACCCCATGCGATAAGCATATTTTACTATTTAGGGGGTGATTTTTCTGGCTTTTGTTTTAATGGTTTAAATGAATGATGCCACACTGTGTGCCTGTTGCTCCCAGGAACCCAAGAACTAAGATATTTGCATACTTAATACTAGCAACTGGCACAGGCCAGAGACCTTCTTTCTCTCCTTTGTTTATAGATTTACTGTAGTGCTGTCTTTAATGAAATGCTTTTTAAAAGGTAGCCACGCGCCCTGTCACAGTGCTGAGCTGGCAGAAGACAAAGAAGTCTATTTACTACTTGCCAGCTTTACGGCAAGTGCCATGGACTCCCCTAATTAAGAGGAAAGTGGCCGCTTAACCCTGGTTGAAAAGCTCCTGGGTGATTAAACATTTCTAAGCCCCAAGCAAGATGTTCAACAGATTCTGTTTTTCGGTCTTGGATATGAACTCACAGAGCCACTGTCCTCTTCTAAAAGCTGACACATGCTTGGTTCTGTTTGGTTTAGTTTATTGCTGCTCCTTCCATTGATCTTCGCCAGGTTTTTTTCCTTCTTTGTGTGAAGTCAGGTTTTGTTAATCCTTTCGTCAGAGTTTGTTGTTTATTTTTTTCCAAGGCATTTGCATTGTTTTAATGTAAACCGCTTTGGTTGCTCAAGAAGTGGTGTATTAAATACCAATAAACCATAAACAACATTGTGTCTGTAGTTGGGAAAGGCTTTCTCGGCTCACGGCGATGCTGTGTTCTGCAGTCATATCTTACAATACTGCAGCATTTCCAATGCCATTTTCTGATGATGAGCTGGGAAACTGCCTCTGGATCCTGGCCCCGTTATTCTCCGGTCTTCACCCATATGTATTTGAATCATTTCCCTAAGAATTCGCCAGTCCCCTGTTGTTCCGTTTGTCTGCCTTAGCAGATTGTAAGCTCTGTGGAGAAGGGACTATTTCTCATGTGTATGTGCATAGCAGGGACTGTTTCCTATGTGTATGCCTAGTAGCAGTAGAGAGATCACCCCCCCATACGCAGCTTTGTAATGCTCTGAACAGCTGTGCTGCACACGCCTTGACTATCACGTGATCCTCTTTCCATAATGCTTAACACATCAAGGATTCCTTAAAGCAAGGTAATGAAGAGCAAAGCCAGGAAAGAGGGGGCTTGTGCTTTGCATCCTGGACTAGCTACTAAGTCCCCCTTCTTAGGAACAAGAGTCTTCATTTATGACTGAGATAATTGACCATTTATCCACTTTCTCTCTCTCTCACATAATTTCCCTTACCTCCCTCGTTTGTCCCCCAGATCTCTCCTTGCAAAGCTATATAAAGTGTGTGCAGGAGTTGGTGAAGGTGGGGACCACCATCCTGATCTGGATAGGCAGGTAATTCTGCTACTGCTGGTTTATATTTCTCAGCTTTGATTTACTGATAGGGCAGCAGTTTCCTGCAGCTGCCCTACAGTTGAAAGTTTACAGACCCCAAACAAAGCTGATTGATGACTGAAAGGGAAGAGGCCAGGCTTTCGCTACTGCATCAAGGGTTTCCTCTCCCAGTTAATAACTCTGTACATTAATTAGCATTGATAACAGTGCTCTTTGGCAGGACATGGGTTGTGTTGAGTACGTAATGGCTGCTGCATTTGTCTGCATATTGTCATTGCGCTAGGGGAGACTCAGACAAAGCACATGCCATGGGCCCCTATAATCCAGAGCCCAGCACAAATGCCAACCATTAACCCCTTTCTCTCCTCTTCCATTTCCTCTTTGCTCACTTTCGCCGTTTCTCTTTCCTCTGCCCTTGACCCCTTCCTGTTCAGAGGTAGTAGGTACCCTGGGTGAACCTTCAGCTCAATGCTAAAGCCCTTAGTATCCCATTCAGGGGATTTTGGCCATTCAATTAAACAAACATGATCACTCCTACACCATTCCTCCTGAAGGATCCAGTAAGGAAGTATAATTGGATACCATACTTCTAAAATATTAAACTTTGTATCATGTACGCAAGGAGAACAATTTCCAAAAGCCATTGACCATGATAAATGAGTTATTTAAAAATCATCCACCCTTTCTGTGGGTAAAACTACAGGCTGCTAGTTCTTCCAGTTTGTGTAGCCGTCAGGACCTATTGCTTTGTTTTGCTTTGATTACAGCTGCTATTTGCATCCTAAGTGACCACCAAGCCTGCTCAATGCTTAAGCTGACTCTATGTATCAGGCAGGTAAAAGTGACCTAAGATAGATCACAAAAAATGTCTTTTAATGGGACTATAGTCTTGAACTGCTCTTTAATGAGAACATACTAGCTGCGCCTATCTCTGCAGCAGGGCCGGCCTGTCCACTAGGCGAGCTAGGCACCGCCTAAAGCAGCAGACCTCCATAGGTGGCATGGTACATATGGCCTGCCACCCACTTCCCCCACCCCCATGCTGAGCCTCACTGCCACTGATTCTGGTGGTGGGGTCGGCTCAGTTCGGCAGCAGTGGCCCACGGAGGTCATGTGCTTCGGCACACATGGCCTGCTGCTTCTGATCCCCCAAAATTGTGTCGGAGGCAGGGCTGGTGCTACGGTTTCTGGTGCCCCCCTCCTTCATTATTATTAATACTAGTTACACCCCACACCCCTCCATAAGGAGCCTACCTAAAAAAAAGCAGCACTGTAATACTGCAGCGGGCCCTGGAACATTCAAACATCTATTTGAAAAGCTGAACAATTCAGATTACTACAGTACAGATCTCTACATTAAAACTTCATGTTAACAGAACACCCGGCCTTGGTCACACACTCAGAATACAGACCCTCATCAAATACAGAATAAGTGACTACAATCTAAAAATAAAAAATATGTAGGTAAAAATTTAACTGCAACCCCCAGAAGCCAGATTCTGCATACAATGCAACACCAGAGACAGAGAAAGAGACGCATTTCCCTGTACTGTATAAAATATAATGTTTGAAAATAAAAGGATTTTTTTCTACCTTTGTTGTCTGATCATTTTATTCTCTGATCATGCTGGTCCCAATCTCAGGTTTCTGTTTACCTCTGTCTTCTCTTAACTCTCTTTCTACAGTCTCTAGTCCATCCGCCATTTCCTGTCTCCTCTTAACTCTCTTTCCTACAGTCTCTAGTCCATCCGCCATTTCCTGTCTTCTCTTAACTCTCTTTCCTACAGTCTCTAGTCCATCCGCCATTTCCTGTCTCCTCTTAACTCTCTTTCTACAGTCTCTAGTCCATCCGCCATTTCCTGTCTCCTCTTAACTCTCTTTCTACAGTCTCTAGTCCATCCGCCATTTCCTGTCTCCTCTTAACTCTCTTTCTACAGTCTCTAGTCCATCTGCCATTTCCTGTCTTCTCTTAACTCTCTTTCCTACAGTCTCTAGTCCATCTGCCATTTCCTGTCTCCTCTTAACTCTCTTTCCTACAGTCTCTAGTCCATCCGCCATTTCCTGTCTCCTCTTAACTCTCTTTCTACAGTCTCTAGTCCATCCGCCATTTCCTGTCTCCTCTTAACTCTCTTTCTACAGTCTCTAGTCCATCCGCCATTTCCTGTCTCCTCTTAACTCTCTTTCTACAGTCTCTAGTCCATCTGCCATTTCCTGTCTTCTCTTAACTCTCTTTCCTACAGTCTCTAGTCCATCCGCCATTTCCTGTCTCCTCTTAACTCTCTTTCTACAGTCTCTAGTCCATCTGCCATTTCCTGTCTCCTCTTAACTCTCTTTCCTACAGTCTCTAGTCCATCCGCCATTTCCTGTCTCCTCTTAACTCTCTTTCTACAGTCTCTAGTCCATCTGCCATTTCCTGTCTTCTCTTAACTCTCTTTCCTACAGTCTCTAGTCCATCCGCCATTTCCTGTCTCCTCTTAACTCTCTTTCCTACAGTCTCTAGTCCATCCGCCATTTCCTGTCTCCTCTTAACTCTCTTTCCTACAGTCTCTAGTCCATCTGCCATTTCCTGTCTTCTCTTAACTCTCTTTCCTACAGTCTCTAGTCCATCTGCCATTTCCTGTCTCCTCTTAACTCTCTTTCCTACAGTCTCTAGTCCATCTGCCATTTCTTGTCTCCTCTTAACTCTCTTTCCTACAGTCTCTAGTCCATCTGCCATTTCCTGTCTCCTCTTAACTCTCTTTCTACAGTCTCTAGTCCATCTGCCATTTCCTGTCTCCTCTTAACTCTCTTTCCTACAGTCTCTAGTCCATCCGCCATTTCCTGTCTCCTCTTAACTCTCTTTCCTACAGTCTCTAGTCCATCCGCCATTTCTTGTCTCCTCTTAACTCTCTTTCTACAGTCTCTAGTCCATCTGCCATTTCTTGTCTCCTCTTAACTCTCTTTCTACAGTCTCTAGTCCATCTGCCATTTCTTGTCTCCTCTTAACTCTCTTTCCTACAGTCTCTAGTCCATCTGCCATTTCCTGTCTCCTCTTAACTCTCTTTCCTACAGTCTCTAGTCCATCTGTCATTTCCTGTCTTCTCTTAACTCTCTTTCTACAGTCTCTAGTCCATCCGCCATTTCCTGTCTCCTCTTTTGTTTTCTTCACGTTGTTCCATCTTGGATATTGATCTTTTCCCTTCAGCTTTATTCCGTTTATTTTTCTCTCTTTCTGTCCACTCGGATTTCACTGCTCTTTCTCACTATCCAGTCCTCAGTCTCCCTCTTTTTTTACTCCATCTACCTACCACTTTCCAACCCTCACCCCAGTCCTCCTATTCCCCACCTCTTTTCCCCCATTTTATTTATTTATTTAAACTTATTTTTATACCGCCTTTCTATTCAAAGTGGTTTACAGTAAACAAGAATTTAGCAGGTCCATAAGGCACTGGAACAATATAACAAATAACAATAACTACATAACATAACTATATACGTAACATGCCCATGCCATGTCCTGTGAGGCGCACTATACCCCAGCCCTGGTTTTCTTCCACTACCCACTATCTATGTTCCCGTGCCCATTCAGCTGAGCACACTTGGCTCAAATCCCGCTCCCCTGCAGACTTTCTACACTTCAAATTCATGGTTGCCTCTTTCCAGTCAGCCATAGCACTCGCCAAACAAGACTATTATGTCCATCTAACTCTTGTCTCTGACCCTCATTGTCTCTTTACTCCTCTCAGCTCTCTCCTCATGGTGCCTCCGCCTTCGACCCCTCTCTCCCTTTCTGCCCAAACGCTGGCTGACTATTTCCATGACAAAATCCACAAGATCACCCTCCAATTCCCCACAAAGTCAGCTACTTCCCCTCCTTCCCCCCTCTTCACTCCCAACTTACCCCCTCTACCTCTGCTACCCTGTCTTCCTTTTCTATGATCTCCGAGGAAGAAACCACACACCTTCTTTCCTCCTCCAAACTCACTACCTGTTCTTCTGATCCTATTCCCACCCATCTCCTAAGCCCCATCTCCTTCACCGTTGTCCCTCATCTCTCATATTCTCAACCTATCGCTCTCCACTGCAACAGTCCTTGCAGCCTTCAAGCATACTGTAGTTACACCTCTCCTCAAGAAACCCTCACTAGACCCTACCTGTTCTTCTATCGACCCATTTTCCTCCACCCCTTCATTTCTAAACTACTTGAACGTGCAGTTCACTGCCATTGCCTTGACTTTCTCTCCTCAAGTCCTCCTGGATCCTTTACAGTCTGGCTTTTGTCCTTTACATTCTACTGAAACAGCTCTTGCCAAAGTCTCCAGTGACTTGTTCCTGGCAAAACCCAAGGGCCTTTACTCAGTCCTCATCCTTCTTGACCTCTCTGCTGCTTTTGACACTGTTGACCACAACCTTCTCCTCGATACCCTGTCCTCGCTTGGTTTTAAGGGCTTTATACTATCCTGGTTCTCCTCTTATTTCTCCCATTGCTCTTTCAGTGTTTGTTCTGGTGAATCCTCCTCTGCTGCTTTCCTACTCTCAGTTTGTGTACTCCAAGGATCTGTCTTGGGTCCACTCCTTTTCTCTCTCTATGCCCAGTCCCTTGGTGCACTCATCTCCTCCCGTGGCTTTCAGTACCATTGTTATGCCAATGACTCCCAGATCTACCTCTCTACACCTGAAATCTCTCCTGCAATCCAGGCCAGGATCTCTGCCTGCCTTTCTGACATTGCTGCTTGGATGTCTCACTGCTGCTTGAAATTGAACATGGCCAAAACCAAAATTCTTATTTTCCCCCTAAACCCTCCTCTCCCCTTCCTCCTTTCTCAGTCTCTGTGGATAACTTATTACTACTCCCTGTTTCCTTGACTCACAGCTTTGGGGTTGTCTTTGACTCCTCTCTCTCCTCCACACACATCCATCTGATAGCTAAGACCTGCCGTTTCTTTCTCTATAACATTAACAAAATCCACTCATTCCTTTCTGAACACACTAGGATACTTATCCACTGCTTAATCACCTCCCATCTTGACTATGTAACCTATTCCTTGCTGGTCTCCCGCTGAATCATCTCTCTCCCCTTCAATCTGTTCAACACTCTGCTGCGCGGCTAATCTTCCGCCATCCTCGTCAATCCCATATTACTCCTCTTCTCAAGTCATTTCATTGGCTCCTTATCCGTTTCCACATCCAGTTCAAACTTCTCCTGCTGACCTATAAATGCATTCGCTCTGCAGCTTCTGACTATCTTTTTTCTCTTATTCCTCCCTACCACTCCTCCCCGGAAACTCCTCTCTTCTGGCAAATTGCTTCTTTCTGTGCCTCTCTCTTCTACTGCTAACTCCAGACTTCGCTCCTTTCACCTTGCTGCTCCTTATGCCTGGAACAAACTACCTGAGTCTCTACATCAGGCGCCTTCTCTGGCCCTTTTCATAGTGAAGCTGAAAACTCACCTCTTTGCTGCTGCTTTCAGATCTTGACTCATCTGGTCTCCTTTTTGTTTCCTTACCATTTCCCCTAGATGTATCCCATGTCTGCACCTACTGTGTTGTCTGTCTTGATTAGATTTAAGCTCTGGTGAGCAGGGCCTGTCTCTTACATGGCTGTGCAGTGCTGTGTAAATCTTGTAGCACTATACAAATGCTCAGTAGTAGTAATAATAGTATATAACAGAAGGTTGAGCTATTAACAGTGTTGTTGAAGATGAGAGATAGCTAGTATCCAACACTGGATCATTGATTGTATGTTGCTAGTGTATTGGATTGGAGGATTTTACTAGTAAGAATTTATGGTGGATGAGTCTCTAGGTCTGAGGATATGTTATATCCTTCCTTGAAGAGGTCTATTTTAATTTCTTCCTGAATTCAGACAGGTCTGAGAGTCCTCTTAATGTTGATGGTAAGATATTAATATGAATCTGTTCTTGGTGTTTTGCAAGCAGGTTGTAAGAATGTTTAGGAGGGAGGTGATGAGGGTTTCGACCCCCTGGAACTGCCTGAATCCACGTTGGAGGGGGTCTAGGGGTGCATGCTTATTGAAATAGTCTTGGAATTGTCTTAGGACAGTTTTCTCTATTATTTTTGAGAACAATGGGATGCTAGATATTGGTCTATAGGATTTATGGGAGGTTGGGTCAAGTTTTGTGCTTTTTAGGAGGGGTTGGATTGAGGTTTGCTTCATTGCTGTGGGCATAAGGCCTAGTGACAGTGAGGCGTGTACTATGGTAATGGCGTATGTACTAAGGTGTGATCTATTTATTTATCTATTTGGTTTCATTTGTATACCGCTACTTCCAGCGATCAGAAGCGGTTTACTCTACACAACAAACATTGGTTATATATGGTAAGAATCAACAATTTACATTTTCATTGAGGTGTACTTGACTGTACATTTATACATATTTACATTTTATATTGTTTTGCTTGCTGTTTTACAGATTTGAATGATGAAATTTTGTTTTCATTTATACAGTGTAAGGCATCTATATAGTATTTAAACAGTATGGGCCATGTACATTTTTGTTTCAGTGGTTGCAATATATACATTTTGGTTACAACAAATCGGTTCTTAATACTTTTGTTCGTTTGGGTTGCGAGGTTATGTTCATTCTGGATTGTTTATGTTAAGTTATAATGATCCTGGAAGAGGTGGGTCTTTAGTTTTCTCCTAAAGTCCTGTAGGTCACTGTTCGATCTTAGTTCGTTTGGTAGTTGATTCCATAATGTGGGTGCTGAGTAGATAAATGCTCTGTTGCTTGTGCAAACTTTTACAGTTCGGATGTTAGTTGAGACGTGAAGGGTGTTTAAGTTGTGAGTCCTTCTGCTTCTGTTAGGGGGTTGTGTGGTGATGAGGTTGGAGAGGTAGGATGGTGCTATGTTATGTATCAGCTTGAATACAGTTACTAATAGTTTGTATTTTATGCGGGCTGTAATGGGAAGCCAGTGTAGCTCAATTAGTCAGCTTTATCCAGGTGACAGGGCAGGGGTCCAGTGCAGAGGTTGTTGTGTTTAGGCTCTGTATTGTGTGTCTTCAATGTTTTCAATTGATGGAAGCTTGAATTGGGACCAAATCTTCTGGGGGTCCATTCCAGAGCTTACTGACATTGTGATTTGTTCTATTGGTGGGACTTGTATCTGTTTGGTGAGTAGGTAGGAGGCACTCTGCTGTGTGGATATTTTATCTTGTATGTTTCTATTGTTGGGTTTCTTTGTGAATGTTTTTGCTATGGAGAACAGTTCTCTTGGTTTGTTTATTGCAAAAGTGACGAAGTTAGTGTAGTATTCTCGTTTCCGGTTTAGAGTTTCTATGTTGTATATCTTAAGTTGTTCTTTGCAGACAGTTTGGAGGAGAGGGTCTCTCGAATTTCTCACTCACTCTTTCCCACCCCCCATCCAGCATATCCCATCTCTCTTTTTCTCCCTCTCTCTGTCATCCCCCCTGGGAAAAAAATATCATGTGATACTATCCCTGGCGTCTTCTTTCTTTTTCCAACTCAGCGGCAGAAAGATCTCATAGCACCAATCCCAGCTTTATCTTTATTTCCATGAGTCAGCATGCAGCAGCCAGTGCTGCCTGTAGCATTCACCTCCGATGAATGGGCCCATGCACTGGAATGCCACGGGCAACATTGACTGGCATTGCTGACTCAGAGGAAGAAAGATGAAGCTGCACAATGCCAGAGCTGCATGCACAGTGAGTTGTGCCAGTTCCTGGGCCACCATCTGAGTCCCCAATTTGCTAATTGGCCCTGTACAATCAGGTCATGTGCCCCACTCTGAACCGCCCCCTCTCCTCCCTGCCACCATCTCTGCCTGCCCCCGTTCATGGCTCCACGCACATCTCCTAGATACGTGAGGGGAACTTTGGGCAGGGAATATGGTCCTGGGCATTTAGTGGGGATGGATGTCCGAACTGGACCTCCATCCCTGCTAAACGTGGCTAGGAATCTACCCATAACTGTCTATGGATAAACATACTATCCTTTATAGTAGAAATAACCATCTTCTGAATGTTCGACACTTCATCGGTCAATTTATCCAAACCAGACTGACTCACTTGGTTTTAAGGGCCCTGTGCTAGCCTAGTTCTCTTCTTATCTCTCCCATCACTCTTTCAGTGTTTGTTCTGGTGGATCCTCATCTACTGCTATCCCGCTCTTAGTTGGTGTACCCCAAGGATCTGTCTTGGGTCCAATCCTTTTCTCTCTCTCTATACCCAGTCCCTTGGTGTACTCATCTCTTCCCATGGCTTTCAGTACCACCTCTATGCTGTTGACTCCCAAATCTACCTCTCTACACCTGATTCTGCTGCACACTGCCGCCCCCAAGTCAGCTGTTGGTCCAGGTACAAGCCCTTAAACAATGTTGTTTGGATAGAAATAATCCCCTTCAGGTTGCAGAGGTCCGAGGCTCAGGAGTATGAGGAGCACATGCAGAGCTGTAATACGAGATATGGAGAACTGAAAACAAAAATGAAAGATTTCAAAGCAGTACTGGATGCCTTGGTAAAGGATAAATTACTAATGCAAATTAGAGATTTTTGAAAATCAGTTTCACCATTTAAATTTGAGAATTTTGAACTTTCCAAAGCTTCTGACTTTATCACCTACAGACTTGTTTAAGAAATATCTGTCTGAAGTTCCGAGAATGTCCCTGCCCGTGAACAGGTTATATTTTCTACCAGGCAAGCTTCCATCTGCTAATGCAAATCTGAGTCTAAATGTTACTGCTTTATTGGAAACTTTGCAGTCTGAGTGCAATGAGGACTGACCTGCATATGGTGCGGAAGCTTTATTGTTGTAAATCCAATTAGCTTTGCTTGGGTCAGAGGGTGTGAATATTCCACGACGTGTCTCATCCTGCATAGGAAAGGAGACGGTTATTTCTTGCTCTGCTCCGGGAGATTCCAGCCATGGGTGTAACATTTGCTTTATGATATCCTTGTAGATGTGTGGTTAGATACATGGACGTGAGATTTATTTATTTTAGTTATTTATTTAGACAGATTCAATGTTCCCTCTAATTTTCTGTAGGCTGTGTACATAAAATATCAGCTGTGCAGCTTTTGAAGGAAAATTACATTTTTGTGCGCCACATAACGACACTCGGAGTTATATACTTTAAAATTTGACTACACGTCAGAATACAGTATGTACACCACATTGATTGCACTAAAAAACATTGTAGAACTTGTGAAAACCGTAAATACATAACAACTTTTAAATTTTAAGACATCTGTGTTGTTTTCTATAAGAATCAGAACCGTAATTTTTGTGCGCTCTGTTGTAAAGTATGTGCGCTCGCTCGGCGAGGTGTGTGCGCGCGCACATGCGCACAGCTTAGAGGGAACAGTGGACAGATTTGTATACCACCTTATCCTTCAATCAAAGTGGTCACATCACATTGGAGGGTTACATTTAACATGAGGGTACTTAACAACAATATACAATGAATTTGTATGTCTAGTTGGGATGAGAGGGTATCGAGTTGGCGGAGGTAGTTGCATTACCGTTCGGGTGGAGACTGTTGTCTGTCTGCTCATAGGTTTCTGTAAAGAGCAGGGTTTTAAGGGCCTTGTGGAAGTCTATGATGCCATTTAATGACCTCAGGCTCGTTGCGAGGGAGTTCCAAAGTGTGGACACCAGTCGTGAAGGAGCTCTTCTTGAAGTTGTTTGTTTAGTCTTGTGATATCCTGCAGGTGTGCCGATCATGTTGTCATTATTGGTCCTTCTTGGTCTGTTGCTGATATCCCTTATTATGATATCTTGGCGTGCATCTGCCGAGAGATGGTGAATGATTTTAAAGATGATCAGGACTGTTTTAAATTTTGCTCTGGCCATCACTGGGAGCCAGTGCAGTTGCTGTAAGACGGGGGTGATGTGCTCAGTCCTTGGAGTGTCTGCAATGATGCATGCTGCAGTGTTTTGCACCATTTGGAGTGGGTGTAATGTCTGCTGGGGGAGGCTTTGATATAACAAGTTTCTGTAATCAAGCAGAGGTGTGATGAGCGCTTGGCACACTGTGCGGAAGTGGTCCTGGCGGAGAATTGGCTTGATCTTTCTGATGGTCCTCAAACGTTGATAGGCCTTGTTTGTGGTTTTAGTAATGTGGGATTTCAGGTTCCGTGCTCTGTCCATTGTGATGCCCAGGTACTTAACTTCATCTTTGACTACTATGAGTTTGCCTAGAATGCTGATGGTGTGTGGTGGAATGAAGGTGGGATTCCTGGTGATGAACATTGCCTCAGTTTTATCATAGTGGACCATCAGGTTGGCTTTGAGCCAGGCATTCATGTCTTCAAGGCATCTGGTTATTGTTGTGGTGTTAAGTGCTAGTAGGTTGATTGGCGCATACACCATGATGTCATCAGCATAGATGTGATAGTGGAGTTTGTGGCATTTGATGATGTTGCATATGGGTTGGATGTAAATATTAAAGAGCATTGATGACAGGGCTGAACCTTGTGATATTCCCTGCGTGACGGGGAACTGCAGTGATTTCTTTTGGGTGCATTTGACTTGTTACGTTCAATGTTCCAAGTAGGAAGTAAACCACTTCAGAATATTCTTGCATACTCCTATCTGTTGCAGGCATTGCAGTAACCTGGCATGGGACACAGTGTCAAAGGCTGTCGAAATGTCCATGAACACTAGCAGGAATCTGTTCTTTATGTTATCCATGCCTCTTAGGAGATTGTCAAAGAGGGATGTGAGTAGTGTTTCCACATTGTACTGGGGTTTAAAGCCATGCTGATGGATGTCCAGTGGGGCATTCATGTCAATATGGTCCTGGAGTTGCCTTTGTACTGTCTTTTCAACAATTTTTGCCAGGAATGGTAGGCTGGAGATGGGACGGTATGGTTTTGGTTCAGAGGGGCTTAGGTTGTTGCTTTTAAGTATTGGTCATATCATGGCATGCTTTAGGGATTGCGGCATGTATCCTTGTTGGAGTGAATCTTTGACGATTTTGTGAATGTGATGGGAGAGCTGGCTTCTTGCGGGTTTGAGCCAAGACACTGGGCATGGATCTGACAGTGAGGGTGTTGTGTTGAGTCCATTTATTATGTCCTCTACTTGATATGTCGATGGTATGCTGAAGTCCTCCCAGGTATGATGCTGCTCTTTTGTTTCATGGTCATCTGTCTGTAGTGTGATGGAGCATGTCTGGATGGTGTTTTTTGATTTCATGTAATCGACAAATTCCGGTGGGTCAAGATGGTGGGTACTGTGCTGTGTGGTGTCCTTAGTGAGCTTTTAGACAATGCTGAAGAGTTCTCTCGGTCTGTTGACAGATTTCATGATTAGGTTGGTATGGTACTGCTATTTACGCTCATTTATCAGATTGTTATATCTATTCTTCCTCTCTGAACATCTGTTTCTTTCTTAATGTGAAGATGATATCAGCTTCAACTTCTAAATCTCATGATGGAGGCGATCCCGTGGTTCAGGAATAAAGGAACGTGGGGACTTCATTCTGTGCCAATGCTTTTACTTTGGGAGTCTTTTAGGACACTTGTTGAAACTAGTGTGGGGCCATGACAGTAGGACCCATGTCCACACTAACTGTAAATTGTGTGTTGGGGTGGTAAGGGGGTGGGTTAGGGGCAAAGAGTGGGCATGGTGAGCACGGCACAGCTAGCGCGGAGGCTGTGACCATTGCAATTAGCATGGGTTCACCTAACACCACCTCAATAGGTAGAGTTAAGTATGCTATTTATATGCCCCATTAGGGCACAGGGCTTAGTGTTAACTGTCAGGAAAACGATGTCCACACCCCGAACGTTAACGTGCTGGTGTTGAATCTAAGGCGCCATGGTTTTGGAGCTATTGGCACATTAGGTGCAACATCTTAGCGCCCTTTAGTAAAAGACCCCCTTTGTTTCCTTTATCGCCACTGATACGCTTTTTCTCCCCTACTTTTAATGCTATGATCTAAGAGAATGTGGATTAGAAGTAATATTTTTCTTTTATAAGGTTTTCCTTTATATGCTTCCATCCAATCTCATTTGTTTTTCTTTAACAAGTGGATGCTGGTGAATTTGTACAATTTTCAATAAAGAAGAACATTTTTGAAAACTAGTACATTAAAATGCAAACTCTGAAAATCATCAAAATTGTAGATGTTCCTTATATAAGTGACTTAGGTCTAGATCATAGAATTTCAGCCTTTGCTTGCAAAATTGATTTAGTTGTTTGTCAAATTTGAGATGCTACCTTACATCAGTATCCCAAGGCGGGTACAATAAAATCTGGAGAAAATAATATACCATTAATTTTTTTATAAATACAAAATCCATAAGGATGCTGAAGGTAGTTGACAAGAATTAGCACAACTCATTATAAAACACACAGACTTAAAAAATGCCAAACTTTAAAAAACCATAAAATCGCATAACCAGCATGCCTCCCTTCATCAACAAAAACTATAAGTCCATCTAGCTTTAAGCCACCCTTCCAATGGCTTCTCCTAGTGACATAGGTGCCCTTTTACTAACATGAGCTAGGTGGATACCATGAGAATTAGTCCACAGTAACTGGTAACTTGGGCCCATGCTGTTACTGCGCTGGCGTAACAGCTACTGCGAGTTAATTCCCGGTGACTGGGCAAGTTAGTGCTGGAGACTGGCTGTGCTTAGCACCTTGCAGTTAATGTCAGAGTAAAAACCCCACATGAATTGTCAATGATGCAATTAAAGGTGCTCTTCACATCACTTCAATGGGTAACATCAAATGCATCCATATTTTGTGAATGCCACTAACGCACATTGGGGAATGTTTCAGCGTGGCCATGCCTCCATCACCATGTATTAATTTTTACTCAAAAACTTAGCACTCTTTAGTAAAGGTCCCCTCAGTGAGGATGATTTTCAGACAGATGATAAATAGCTTTGAAGATGGCCCTCCCGGAGTCTCCAGCTACCAAAGGCCTGGAAGCCCAGCCATCTCCCAGCAACTGGGTGAGACACAAAGGTTTTGCTCAGTATGGAAACACACACAGCCACTTATTTTTACAAACAATGCTGCATCTAAGGTCTGACAGCTCTTAAACAATCAGGAAGTCCTACGGGAAGGATTATAAATGACCTCCTTTCTCTTCCCCCATGACTGATAATCTCCAGGGAGTTTTCAGAGTTCCTACTACAGCCTTTCTATGGCCATCTCATTATCAAACCTGGGAGAGAGACTGCCTGCACTCATCTGATAACCCCTAAGAAAAGGCAATCCGTGGGGCTCTTTGATAAGAAGACTATAACCAGCCAAAACCAGAAGAACCTCACTGAGTGTGCATTTTAGATCAATGGGCTATAAATTTCTGTAAATAAAATAACAAATAGAGATGTCAGAAGCCACAGTGAGTGTGGGTGAATGTATATCCATTTTATTAACTTTTACTTTCTGATATACTCCTGGTGATACTGTCCCAGAGGCCCAGCCTCAGTGCCAGGGCTATTTTATAATTATTCTTGCTTCGGTTTAGATTTTATCTTTCACTCCTCTAGAACTAATTTCTCAAACAATAAATATGGTCTATGAGGCTTGTGGAGGGTAATTTTATAACAGGGCACCATGAGTAGGTGCCTAAATCGGCACTACTTTATAAAGTCAAGTAGTGTTAAGTGTCAGAAATTGTGTCTTAAGTTAAGGCACAGACATTAACACTAGCTCTAGCGCTATAATTTTCTGGTACACATGTAAACAATAACATTTTCTAATCTATGCATACGTGTGAGCTCTTTGTATAATAACCCAAACCCTGCCCCTGTGCGTGCCTTCTGACAAAGTATGTGCAGACCTTTGGTCAGCATTTTATCATTTCATTTTTTTGGGTAAATGACTAAAAACTGCTAAAGTAGACGTGCACTCTATTGTATAAAAGATATGTCCTCTTATAAAATGACCCTGTAATGCAAAGTGCAGAAAGGCTTTTTAAAGACTCAAAGCTAATTCTTTTTTTTGAATTTTATACTTCGGAATTTACTAAAAATACATCAAGCAATAACTACATACTTGAAAGAAAAGGGATAGCACAAATGATCAAAAATAAAACAATATAGCAAATTTCACAAAAAGGAAACATACAAAACATTGTGCTAAACTCTAATAGCTCACTAGACGACCAGGAAAGAGATGCAGAAAAGAGGCTAGATAACACTATATAAATCATCAGTAACAAGAAACTATAGTCCTAGGTAAAAGCAAACAGCATGGTCCAAGAGCCCAAATACTAGCGTTCTAGAGAGAGACAATCTTAAGAGAACCATACTGTGACAATCACTGAATCAGGAGATTTCCAAGTATCAAGAAACAACCGTAATTGTTAAGGATCATAAAAATATATCTAGCAGAAGAAGATTTAATTAAATATTTGCAGAGAAATCTAAGCACATAAGAAAAACCTATGCCGAGAACCTCAAGACACATGGAAAGAAATTGACATCTTTTAGCCTGTGTCATATAGGAAACATCTGAGAAAACCCAGACTTTCTGCCCAAAAACCAATTTTGCAGAATTTTTAAAATACGATTTAAGAGTCCAAGCCCGATCCGGCTCGAGCGCGTAGGTGATCAACAGAGTTGCCCTCCATAAATTTTTCTCCTCTGAACCCTTCAAAACATGAGTCAAATTCAAGATGTCAGGAGATGCTTCATTTGGCAAAGGGCTATTTGAACGCTTTTTCATAGGCAAATAAATCTTAGAAGAAGGGGGTAATGCATTCTCCGGCATCCCCAAGTTTTCAAGCAGGTATTTCTTAAAGAGTTCAGTCAGGGAAATATTTGAGGAGATAGGAAAGTTCTCAAAACAAAAATTCAATTTCTTGGAAAAATGTCACAACTTAGCATGGATAGTAGAGCTGTCCCTAATAAAAGAGGTGCTCTGCGTCTGCAATGAATGTATCCGATGAAGACTCCACCACATTATTTTATTTATTACAATCTCTTATATACCGTACTATTTAGCACCAGCGCGGTTTACATAAAACAAAGGACCACAACATCAAGCTGTTTGGTTTTACAGAGAACAGGAAAGGCAACTTGGATAACATAGGGAAATATGAACTGGAACTATTTACATATGTACAGTATACTTAGTGAGACTCAGACGGGCTTGCTCATGAGATTCAAACTTATTCTGAAGGTCCTGGGTTACTACTTCCATCACACTGAATTGCCCAGACACAGATTTCTCCAAAGAGACAATTGCTGACCAAATAGAGTCCAATGTTACCACCAGTAGTTTACTCAGGATGCTATCGCTGGATGGGGTTTGGGAAGTCTCTTCTGACAGCACTGCAGGTCAAAGCATTGGGGCCGACACCATGAATGATGCCGTTCCTCCCAGCCTAATACCAGTCACAGAACAGGGGTGATCCTCAGCCCCTTCAGAGGTCACTGACAGCGAACCGAAACTATAGACCCCCTGATGATGACAGCACTTCTGCTAACCCAGAGGGAAAGGGTGGCTGCCGGAGCAGCAGGGCACCAGACAGTGGGAGAGGCTCCTTCGGTGGAACATGCTGCTCGGGGCTCAAACTTATTTCCGACGCTGAAAGGATCACCTTCAAGTCAGCTCCAGCACTATCCACCGCAGATTCCTGTTCTCCTTTGACAGAAACAAACTTTGTAATAGATTATTCTACGCTAGAAGTTGTAAGAAATATTTTTGAATGCTATCCTGGGTAATTCTTTTAGTTGTATTAGGTTCAGTCAGGAGTTAATACTGTTTTCTCTTTAGAGACACAAGATAATGTAGACCTGTAACCCAAGGGGCTCCTGGGATACAACATAAACATCTTGGAAATCAACTTGCTCCTGAGATAGAAGCCTATGTCTGGTAAATCAAGAGGATTCTGGGAAAGAAACACTGCACCTGGTGACCCTAGTGGATTCTGGGATAGAATGTCAGTGCTCGGTAACCCAAAAGGATTCTGGGATAGAACATTAGCATCTAGGGGCCCAAATGGTGCCTAAAATAAAAGACTATGCCTGGTAATTGAAGAAGATTTGGAGATAGAACATCCACTCCTGGGATAGAAGATTGCACCTAGTAATCCAAGTGTAATCTGGGATAGAATTTCAGGGCCTGATAACCCAAGAGGATTCTGGGTCAGCTCTTGGGAACCCAAATGGCTCCTAAAATAGAAGGCTGCACTTGATAAGGTTTAGGGATAGAATGTGTGCGTTAGCAGTCTAAGTACAGTATTCTGCGGCATCCCCGGTGGCTCACTTATACAGCAATTCAATATGTGACTAATTAATTTAGAAACTATCCATTTCTATTGAAAAGTACTGAGCCTTTGAAAAATGAAATTCCAATGTGAACTTAGATAACACAGTATTATAAGATCTGTAATAAAATTCCAATATATATTATAGCTATTAAGATGTCTTTATTCCTTAATTAAAAAAACAACAAAAATAACACAGGTACACTACCAAAAAACTGCCTCCAGTTTTGCAACTGATTCCTATAGATTTTGGGGTGCTGAATCCAGGAAAAATAGCCAAAATGTTCCATCACGTCACGTTTTCTTGCAAAATTAGATTTCTTACCCATATAAGGAATGTTCACATAATTTCTTTTTAGCCGACTGCAGTTTATTTTCTTGGCCCAAAATAGAGGTTGTAATGGTTAACTAACTAGAAACACTCCCTCATGATATTTTAGAGTGTTTTGTATTCATTTTATACATTAACAGGACAATTGGGAGGCGGGGGGCTAAATCCAGTACTCGCGCTGGCGCATGTTCTTTCCTGTTCGCCTCGCCTCGTTCACTCGCTCGCTCAAACACGGTGGTTGCGACATGAACGTTCCTGTCAAATTTCAGTTTCTTGCAAGTTCATTATTACCTTTTGTTTGCTCAGTCGTAATCCAGCTTTATTCCGAAGTGGTTCACTACAGTTGTAGTTTGCAGTGCTGTGTATTTGTGATGGCTCACAGAGCCAGAGGTTGCGTCAACTCTCCGGACAGTTTTTGTTTTATTTGTGGGGAATATACCGTGAAAAAGCGGCAGAGGAACATTTCTGCATTTATTTAAAAAGTATATTTCGCCTATTTCGGTTTGAAGTTAGGCGATCAAGACAAACCGTGGGCTCCTCACAAAGTGTGCAAGACATGTGAGGAAGATCTACGCTTATGGATGAAAGGTAAAAAACAAGCATTTCGTTTCGGAATACCTATGATGTGGCGTGAACAAAGAGACCACAGCAGTGACTGCTATTTTTGCTCTTGCATTGTGAAGGGATACAACTTAAAAAATAAGAACGTAATAAGTTACCCCAACCTTCCCTCAGCAATTAGGCCTATGCCTCATAGCAACGAAGTACCTGTGCCTGAACCACCAAAATCTTTGGATCATATTTGTGTGGACGGTTCTGATCATGATGAGACTCATCAGATGGCTTTTCCCGATGAGTCCAGTACTTCCGAGTTTGAAACTGAACCAGATCCGAAACCTGAACTTTTCTCTCAAGCTGAATTGAATGATTTAGTCCGGGATTTAGGACTCCCAAAAGATGCTGCCCAACTGCTAGGTTCTCGGCTTAAACAGAAAAATCTATTGTCACCAGGAACAACTTTTTATTGGTACTGCAACCGCGAGACACAATTTTTGAAGTATTTCAGCAAAGAGGAAGATTTGGTATTTTGCAACGATATATACGGAGTGATGGAAAAGTTTAAACTCAAGTATGATCCTGCTGAATGGAGGCTGTTCATTGATTCGTCAAAAGACAGCATAAAAGGTGTTCTTCTTCATAATGGCAACACATTCGCTTCAGTTCCTATTGCTCACTCTGTTATTCTCCAAGAAAAATATGAGAATTTGGCCCTGATTCTTCAGAAGATTCGTTATGATGAGCATAAGTGGATGATTTGTGGAGACTTTAATATTCTATCCATGCTATTAGGGCAGCAATCCGGTTTCACCAAATATCCCTGCTTCCTTTGCTTGTGGGATAGCCGGGCCCGCGACCTACACTGGGGGAAAAAAGACTGGCCAATTCGGGAGTATTTGAGACCCGGTGAGAAAAATGTTCTTCATGAGAGCTTGGTACCTCGTGATAAAATTCTATTACCACCTCTCCACATGTATGTGGCTGTTTTAAGTGCAGACAATTTTGCTACCATCACAGTGTGTTTTGTTGACATTACTCTATTCTTATGTGCTGCCTTGTTACAATTTTCTTTATTCTTATTTGAATAACTACTAAACAATTAGTATAAAGAATTCATCCAAGAAACTTTTATCTCGATCGCACTCAATCTGAAACGTTCACCTCAAACTGCTAACCCAATGTAGCAAAAAATCTGTATGTGATGGAGCAAATTGGTTACCAGATTTGGATTCAGCGCACCAAAAAACGTAAAAATCAATCGAAACATTAGAGGCAGTTTAAAAAAATTTTTTTTTAGTGGTCCTGTGTAATTATATTAATGCTGTTCACTGCTTATAGAATCCTGACTTTATACCTATCACTTTGTACTGGACAGAGAGATTCAGCATCCCACAGCAATGTACATGTTACCTTTCAGTTAACTGCAGTCCAAAAAGGAACATTCTGAACTAGCCTATAAGCTCAAATTCCTTCTGATTTTCAGTTTGCTTCACCAATAAAAACTTTAGTGCTACAAAATCCAAAGTGCATCAGCCAATCGGTGCACTGAAAGTTAGTATGCACATAAAAAATAACATGGCGTGTACTAATGTGCCCGCTGAACTGTGGTCAGAGGCGGAGAGTGACGAAGTGGCGCTAGATGCCGTCAGTCATTGGAATGACATGGTCTTGGCAGGATGGATAATTTGCTCTTCCTACAGGTGAAGATCAATGGTAGAGAATAATTCCAGAGAACTAGACAGGGGATCAGCGGATGGGCAGCCTTGAACCTCCAAATGGTATTGATGTTGAAAAGGGGAATTCTTTCTGTTGGGGGCGGGGGGGGGGGGAGGTTCTTGATGCTAGACGGGATTTTGATCTTGTTATCAGGGAGTGGAGTCCTTCGAATAGGGAGCTAAGGTCTACATCAAGAGAGATGAAATCCCCGTGCTAACAAGCCCTTCCACCTCTGGCCAGTTTTGGTGCATTTATGCAATACAGTGCATGCTCCCAAACATTGATAACATATGTATTATCTAGCCACATGCCAAATTTAGAGCATCAGTCATTAAGTGACATTTTAGCATACACATTTAATATTTAGTATATGCCAAAAAATATTAGCATGAATTTTAGAATGTACAGTGCAATACTGATGTTTAAATTCTGTTAATGCAATAAAAGATATAACCTTTGATGGCTGCCCAAGTAAAAAATTAATTATTTTTTCATTGTATTTTTTAGGTTCTGTTTTCATTTCATTTGGGGGTTATTTGCTAATCGTTAGCTTGTCTTAATGCCATTATTGTGTGCTATCTGCCACAAGGCTCATAGAAATGAAATGAGCCCTGCGGGAAATGCTTGTGATAACAGTGTTAGTGCGTGCCGTTAGTAAATGCCTCCATGATGTTTATTTTGGTTCAGTTACTGCGAGCCGCTCTGGTCACCACATGTATAAAAAGATACAGTGAAATTAGAAAAGGTATAGAGAAGGGCAACCAAAATGATAAAAGGGATGGAAGGATACCCCTTTGAAGAGAGGCTTAAAAGGTTAGGGCTCTTCAGCTTGGAAAAGAGACGGCTGAGTGGAGATATGATAGAGATCTATAAAATAATAAGTGGAGTGGAATGGGTAAACGTAGATGGATTGTATATTTCTTCAAGAAGTAGAAAGACCAGAGGATACATAATGAAGCTACAAAGTAGTACATTTAAGACAAATCGTAGAAAATATTTCTTAATGTGTAATCAAACTCTGTAATTCACTGCTGGAGGATGCAGTAAAAGCTATTAGTGTAGCTGGATTTTAAAAAAATGATTTAGACAAGTTATTGGAGGAAAATGCATAAACCATTATTAAAGCAGATTGAGGGAAATCCGCTGCTTAGCTCTGGGATAAGTAACATGGAATCTGTCTACCTTTAAGGGACCCGACAGGTACTTGCGACCTGGATTGACCACTGTTGGGAAACAGGATTCTGGGTTTGATGGCTCATTGGTCTGACTCAGTATGGCAAATCTTATGTTCTTATGATCAATTTTTTTTTATCAATGAAATACACATCAAAATGGGAAGAAAGGAAATGAAGAGCCCCCTCCTAACAGGCCTTCCCCTATGCTCCCAGAGCCCCTTCACCCCATATGGGCTTGCTATAGCTAAAATGGGCCGGGAGGGATCCCCAGTTGCTCCTGCTCCCCCTTCAGCACAGTCCCCATTTTCAAAATAGTGCTAACCCAAGGCCAAGGGCCATACAGGAAAATGGCATTGGTTTAAAGGCTGGCCATGCCATTTTGGAAATTGAACCCAGCAAGACAGGAATGACTGAAGACCATTCATGCTCTGATTGTTAGAACCCCACCTCCTCTCCTGGAGGTGTACAGAACATAGTGGTTGGAGGTAATGATATCCCTCTTATTGGGGGTGGGGGGTGGGGTGGGGAGGGGTATGGTAGAGGAATAGAATTTCTTCCAGACTAGACTCCACCATAAATCCTATCTTATGTTGCTACACGAGTGAGGTTATCAAATTTGCAGATGACACAAAACTATTTAAAGTTGTTAAAATCTAAGAGGATTGTGGAAAATTGCAAGAGGGTCTTGATAAATTGGAAGACTGGGCATCAAAATGGCAGATGAAATTTAATGTGGACAAGTGCAAAGTTATGCACCTAGGGAAGAACAACCCAAACTATGGTTACACGATGCAAGGCTCCACATTAGGAACCACCACCCAGGAAAAAAGATTTAGGTGTCATTGTGGATAACATGTTAAAACCCTCGGCCCAGTGTGCAGCGGCGGCCAAGAGAGCAAATAGAATGCTAGGTATGATAAGGAAAGGAATGGAAAATAAAACAAAAGATATTATAATGCCTCTATATCGTTCCATGGTGAGACCGCACCTTTAATATTGTGTGTAAAGGATATAGCAATTACTGATTTAACACAATTCAGAAAGGCTCTCAAATTCCATTTATTTACACAGTACTACCAGATCAACCTAACTCCTACCTAATTGCCTCTCCCCTTACCTCCTCAAGATAACATCCCAACCCTACTATACACATGTACACCCTAAATTCTCAGCACGCAATCTCATTGTACATATGTAATTAGTTCAGTTTACACCCCCCGTGTTATCCAAGTTGTTATTCCTGTTCTCTGTAAAGCATAAACATGTTATCCAAGTTGTTACTTCTGTTCTATGTGAAGCCAAGCAGTTTGTTGTCGTCATTTTGTTCTATGTAAACCGCGCTGACAATAGTGCGGTATATAAGAAATTGTAATAAATAAATAATAAATAATAATAAATAATAGCGTTATTAGAAAAGGTTCAGAGAAGAGCCACCAAAATGGTAAAGGGGATGGAAGGCTACTCCTATGAAGAAAGGCTAAAAAGGTTAGGGCTCTCTAACCTGGAAAAGAGACGGCTGAGGGGAGATACGATAGAAATCTATAAATTAACGAATGGAGTGGAACAGGTAAATGTAGATCGATTGTTTACGTTATCAGAATATAGAAAGACTAGGGGACATGCAATGAAGCTACAGGGTAAACTATTTAAGACTAATAAAAGAAAATATTTTTTCACTCAACGTGTAATCAAACTCTGGAATTTGTTACCGCAAGATGTAGTAAAGGCTGTTAGTGTAGCTGGGTTTAAAAAAGGTTTGGACAAGTTCCTGGAGGAAAGGTCCATAAACCATTATTAAGGGACCCAGGATATCAATGCTTGACCCAGTACAAGCATTGTGGAACCTGTGTCTTTTGGGGAAACTGCTAGGTACGTATGACCTAGATTGGCCACTGTTGGAAACAGGATACTGGGCTTGATGGACCTTGGTCTGACCCAGTATGGCATATCTTATGTACCTTTGCCCACTCAGAATCCTGGAGCTTCTATGTCTTTTGATATTCAAGGGAGTTCATCTTCCGAGGTATCTCTATTAGACATCTGGAAAATTGTAGCTCAGACAAATACATTGTTACAGGGTTTTATGTATCAAACAATGCAGTTTTCTCTGACGTCAGTAAAAAATTTCAATCTCAAGATGTAAAGGTTTTTGTTATATCTCAAAAGCTAGAAAAAATTGAAATCCAACTGGGGTCTCTGCAATATGCTAGAACCACAAGTATTAAGGCTAATTTAATGTCGCATAAACATCTTGAATCTTTGGAAAATTATTTTTGATATAAGAACCTTTGATTGTTGAATTTCCCAGAGACTTGATGGCTGACTCCTATGTTTCTCTTGAGGAGATATTTTAAGGAGGTGTTGCTGCTGAAAGGTCTTGGTAGTATCTAATGCGTATTATTTACCTACTAGGGTGATTTCTCAGAAAGGAGCAGAGGTCACTCAGGTGGAGGAGGAAACTGATCTAGATTTAGCATATTTCCTGGCATCATCACTTGATGAAATACCCTCCAGAGCTACCTTAACTATCTCATTTCTGACTGAATTGGATAAAATTAATGCTTTGAAGGCTTATGTTCATAAGACAGATAGTTTATTTTGTGGTCATAAGATTACTTTATTTCAAGATATATCTAGATTTACTCAAGCACAGGGAAAGTCTTTCCTTTAGTTTAAGCCAAGGGTTCAGGCTCCGTTTTCCTTGTAGACATTCGACAGCTTATCAAGGAAGATGTTTAAATAGAACCCTTGCAATTGGAGAATTTTATTATTGGTAAATAAGGACTTGAATATCTTTGGCAGTTCCTAATTTCCTTTTTTGCTTTTTTTTTTTTGAGGGGGAGGTTCCTAATGTTTGACTATCTATTTTTGTTCCAGTTGTGGATTGGGAAGATTCTGTTTTCCCAACAGGGGCTAGGAAACACAAAATATTTTCTTTTTAATTTTGTTTATGGTATGAAGGTATTTCTATGTCATTTACTGTGTTATTTGCTTTTGCTAAAGCATAAAGTAATAAACAGAAGAAAAAAAAGAACACGTTGGTCCATTCTAGGGGCATGCAGGCTGAACATGCTCATTTTATTTTGTTTCACTTTTAATTTTGCTATTGCCAAATGAAAGAAAAAGATACAGAAATGCATATCCCTGGTCCCTTCTTTCGGTGTGGCTGCAGGAAGTATTTACTGCTACAAAAGGTTGTGATGGGGGAATTCTGACCATGGAAGCTTCGGTCACGTGGCAAGTGTAGGCTGCATAAGCACCAGTTACTATCAATGAGCAGAATCTTAACCACAGAAGGTGCTAGAAATATAATGCAAATATAAGGTCAAGTCAGGTCAGCGGCAATTGCCATGCAGATGCCCTTCATTTGTTTCCTGGATCAGGCCTTCTGCGCCCGCCCGAGGTCAGCCAGGGAGATACTGTGAAGGCTATGTTCACAATCCCTAGAGGGAGGGGGGAAAGAGAAAATCAGTCTCATCAATAAAAGTGATTTGAAGACGGCCCAGGAAGCTGGCAGGACCACAGCAATTTCCTATGGACATGCAAATGAATTGTTAAAGGGAAAAGGCCCATAGAATTCTCTTTGAAAATCAGGGATGATGAGAAAAAGAACCTCTAGAGTTTACATATATTGTGTTATCGCCATGTGTAATTTGCGTTTGCCCCACCTCTTTGCCTCTCGGCTAAAATATTCAGCACATATCTCTTTGATTGCTGAGGAGAGTCTGGGGAATTTACACAGATTGCGAGCAGCTCACCTCTTTGAAAACTGTTCTGCCCATGGAGAGTTCTTTGAAATCATCAATTCAATGTGCAACAATAGTGAACAAGGCACAGAGAATGTTATGCATGATGAAGAAAAGAATTGCAAACGAAGCAGTTATACAAGTGCAGTTCTGATCATCTTATGTCAAGAAGGACATCCATACATTTGGAAAAGACATGGAGAAGGGCAGTGAAAGAGAGTTAGAACAATTTCTACTACTACGACTGATCATTTGTATAGTGCTACAAGGCGTACACAGAGCTGTAATTTCCATATAATGACAGTCTCAAAACACAAGAACTCTTAAATGGGAGAAATTTATGAAATCATGAGATGTGAGGGATTTATTAACTGTCTCATAATAAAGGACAGCACCAAATGAAAGTAGCACACGTGGAGCCTGATTCTTGAAGCAGGATGTCTGGACTGCCCGGATGCCCCCACTGAAGACGAGGCCACTAGGACCCAATTCTGGTCCATGGGAACAAGACTTTCTCGCGGGAGCTAGAATCGGGCCCGAGGACAGCCCAGCGTGCCCCCTCTGCCTGTGGGAACGTCCTCCTCGCAGGCACCCCAGATAACTGCGGCTCCGGTCCCCAATATCCCTGCTGCCTGACCCACAGTTGACCTCCCGTGGCCTGGATCGGGCAGCGGGGACCCCCCTGCACCCAGCCCTGGCCCCACTGCCATGCCTTGATCCCATGAAAAATAGTGCTTATACTACCTCTGAGGTTCTATGAGCAGTACAGCCCGGCAGCATGTACAGGACCATGACCTGAATCGGCCCTGTATGTGGTGCTGGGCAGTACGCTCACGATTCCACCCCTCCCTCCCCCCTCCGGCTTTCCCTGTCCTGAAGCACAGGACGTACAGGGAGAGCCAGTGTGGGAATAGGGTTTAGGTGAATGGCGGGGCGTACAGCCCCTCAACCCACAATCGTGAATGAGGGCCATAAACTACAGTATGTAAAGAACTGCTACTTCACAAAAACAGAAGAGCTAACTTTTAGACATTGTGCAGGCAGTTGCTATAACTCCATTTAAAAAGGGATTAAGCAAATGCATGGAAAACAGATCAATCGCAGGCTACCTAAGAGAACAGAGAGGGGCATCACTCCAGGATCACTGTATCTCCTAGAAAATAGAATGATGTGAGAGGATATGGAGAATGCCGGACCTACCCTGTTTCTTACACACTCCCTCTAAGCCCTGCAGCCTTCTGGGCAAGAAGGAACTTTGATCTGACCTGGTTCTAGCCTTCAAGTACAGCACTAAGCTGCTATGCAATTCTTCCATGAGTCTGGATGCTATCAGATATTTGAAATGGCTGCTAAATTGACTATTTTTTCCTTTCTCCTGTTTCCATGGAAACAGTAGAATAAAGGATGATTAAAGAACAAAGAGATTAATTTTTTTTCTTCTTCTCCTTATCTACCCTTCCCTCTCCTTTCTCCGTTTTCAAACCAATTGTACTTTCTAGGCTTCAGTCACACATTCGGGAACGATGGACGCACTATGCATTCCATCCTACCAGCTGGTTGATACCAAAGTCATTTGGGGTTAAATTGCCAAAATCTTGTTTTGTTCCCATATTGGGAATGCTTTTGCTCATTCCTGTTTTTGTTCTTAATGGCTCGACCTGGTCATTCCCGGCATGAGGAATGCAGTGAGCAGGATTTGCTGATGGAAATGGTGTTCCCTTACACTAAAGCAATAGTGCAATGATATCCTTTCTCTGTAAGTGTTTAGAAGCAGAATGACCCCACGGTTGCAGTCCCACTGAACTTCACCAGTATATCAAGGAAACAGCACCCTGCACTCACTCGGTACACAGCCAGTCAACTACAATGGATTTGATCATTCAAGGATGTATGGTCACTTGCGTCCTGCTTTTTGACTGGTTGTTATTTGATTTAACAGAATAAGATGGTCTTGGTTGCAGAAGCAGGTTCTGATGTCCCTGTTACTGGATCAGTAATACCTTTTAAACAAGAAATGCTGAATAATGATCTTAGAAAAATATCAATTGTAAGAGAGTGCAAAGCAGTCCTCAGGTCTGGAAAGGAGACAGTGCAGAGGATGAGTGTGGCGAAGGCAAGAAATGATTTCCTGCTGTGTTTTTAAGCAGAATTTCCAGTGCTTTTTCACTGCTTTTGGGGCTAACATGAACTAACATGACAATATATTTCTATTTATGCTAAACTTTGTTTCTTTTGGCCTCAATATAGCTGTTTTAGATGGGTTTTTACAATTAAACTGCAAATTCCCTCTCATTCCTGCTTTGCCCTTTAGCCAGCTGCCCTTGATCTCTGCTGGCACCAATCAGCAAACCTTCCCAGTTTCCATCTGTTTTTTGATGGGAAAGGGTCAGGAAATATGGAAATACAGTTGGGGGCAACAGCGAGGGTACAATCAAGGCAATTAGAAGGTATATTTATATAATTAAATTTGTTTTCTTTCCCCCCTCTCTTCTAACAAGAACAAAAGTAACAGAGAAAAAAATGATTACTGATGTTTTGTGTCATATTAATGAGACCTCTGAATGGATTCAGATCCTGGTTGATCACCACAATTGGTCAAATAGAATCTGGATTAGGCTTGGTAGATGTCTAACAGTGTACATAGACATGGTTTCACTGAATTTCTGCCTCAAGAACATGGCAAAAGAAAATCTTTAGGAGGAGTCAACAGATTCACAAGGCAAAAAATCCAGTTAGCATTTTCCATAGAGCTCCAGACCAGACAAACTTTGAGACAACCAGGAAACAGGAATGAAGATCATCAGTAATACAAGAGTAAAGAGCAGAGTGTCTAGAGCCAGTGTCCCCTTCCAATGGCACAACTGTGTGAGTACCCAAGCAGGTACCTGCATGGCACAACTGTGTGAGTACTCAGGTACCGCTGTATTTATTTTATTTTATTTATTTACATTCTCTTATATACTGCGCTATTCTGCATCAGTGAGGTTTACATTGAACAAACTGAAATTACATTGAACAGGGCATTATAACTTGGAGATAACTATTTTACAGGGAACAGGAGGGTACTGACAGTGGTAGCCCAGGTTAGCACCCCTCTTGCTTACCTCTTGTGATGACCCTGGACAATCCAACCAATGTAGAAAATAATTTCTAATACAGGAACTTTGAGATCACATGGGTTCTTTTTTCAGATGTGACTGCAAGACCGAAAGTAGGAAGCACACACATATATATATACCTCTACCCCCTAGGGATCCTTGGAGCTTAAGGAAGCTGCATGTGGGGGGAGGGTTTAAGGGGTGAGAGATGGACAGCAAGTTGGAGGATACTTGTAAAGTTTTGGGTGTAGGTTTAATTAACAGAATGTGGGACTGGCTGTGTGTTATTTGCAAACAAAACATGACAGAAACATGAAATTAGGGTTTTATGTGTTTCATTTACAAAATGAAACAAAATATTATAGGCAAGGCCATTGGAAACTAGACATCTATACTGTATAGTAAGGACAAGGGCTAAGCCCCTGGATATTCCTACTGTATAATAGCTGTAGAGATTGAGCCTCAGCAGTTCCTATTGTATAATAATAAGGACTGAACCCCAGGGGATTTCTGCTGTAATTCCAGTAGTAATTCAAGACAAGTTACAATCTAAGAGGCAGATGCAGAAAGCTGGTGTAAGAGTTGTGTGCTAAAAACCATGCAGACGGGTTTCAGTGCGAGAGTAACTCAGACGTTGTGCACCTGTTTGCAGCAAGTAAATGGAATGCAAATGAGATAGGCGCAGAAAGTCTGTGCTAAACCGGCAAGCACATATGCACAGGCGTCTGCGTTAGCAGTGTCTAGATCCTGCATACTGAAGAATATTATAGTGTAATAAGTGTACAGACTAAGCTCCTGGGAGTTCCTAATGTATAAGGGCAAGAACAAAGCTTCTCTGAGTTTTTTTAATTTGAGCTCTACACTTACTAAAGTAATTCCTTGCCATGGGAACATTGTCTAAAATGTAGTTTCCTTTCAAAATATTTCACTGGAACAGTCTACCATTGCTGAAGAGGTCTCCTGGGATAGTAAGTATCACTCAGCCTCATAAGCTCTTCCAATGAGCAGATCACTTCAAACCAAGACGATGCCCATAAGTACTAACAGCATGGAAAGATACTCAATGCCCTCAGTACCATATTTCCTGCATTAGTAGTACATTTCGCAGCCCTACGACAAATCAGGGCTGTTCGGTCTATCCTCCCTACAAGTTCTTTGACCACATTAGTCTTGGCCCTGGTTATTAGCA
The DNA here is from genome assembly GCA_033557465.1 of Ichthyophis bannanicus. Lineage (NCBI taxonomy): Eukaryota > Metazoa > Chordata > Amphibia > Gymnophiona > Ichthyophiidae > Ichthyophis > Ichthyophis bannanicus. The sequence goes on from CM066049.1 coordinate 129,146,244, forward strand.
GGCTTGATTATTGTAATGTCTATTTAGCCAATCTGCCAGCTTACCAGCTCCAACGCCTTCAATTAATACAAAACACAGCTGCTCGTCTCATCACCTTTGCACGTCGTTTTGACCATGTTACTCCCATTCTCTATCAACTCCACTGGTTACCTCTCCGTTTTCGGTACCAATATAAGTTTCTCATTCTGACTCATAAAGCCATTCATACTACCACCCCTCTTTATCTATCTGACCTCATTGCACTTCACACGCCATATCGCAGGCTTCGTTCCCTGCATACCAATCGTCTGTACCTACCCTCCCCATCACAGGCACATTTGGAACAAACCCGTCATTCAGCCTTCTTTTTCCTCAGTCCCGCACTTTGGAATGCCTTGCCACCCTCCCTCCGTTTAGAATCCTCTTACCCTAAGTTTAAAGAGCTACTGAAAACACATCTATTCCAACAAGCTTTCGACCTCCCTCCCAACATTCCCCCCTAAGTATTGTTTGTGTATGTATAGTATGGTTTGTTTTCTATCTGCCTGCATTCCCCCCTAAGTATTGTTTGTGTATGTATAGTATGGTTTGTTTTCTATCTGCCTACATTCCCCCCTAAGTATTGTTTGTGTATGTATAGTATGGTTTGTTTTCTATCTGCTACATTCCCCCCTAAGTATTGTTTGTGTATGTATAGTATGGTTTGTTTTCTATCTGCCTACATTCCCCCCTAAGTATTGTTTGTGTATGTATAATATGGTTTGTTTTCTATCTGCCTACATTCCCCCCTAAGTATTGTTTGTGTATGTATAGTATGGTTTGTTTTCTATCTGCCTACATTCCCCCCTAAGTATTGTTTGTGTATGTATAGTATGGTTTGTTTTCTGTCTGCCTACATTCCCCCCTAAGTATTGTTTGTGTATGTATAGTATGGTTTGTTTTCTATCTGCTACATTCCCCCTAAGTATTGTTTGTGTATGTATAGTATGGTTTGTTTTCTATCTGCTACATTCCCCCCTAAGTATTGTTTGTGTATGTATAGTATGGTTTGTTTTCTATCTGCCTGCATTCCCCCCTAAGTATTGTTTGTGTATGTATAGTATGGTTTGTTTTCTATCTGCCTACATTCCCCCCTAAGTATTGTTTGTGTATGTATAGTATGGTTTGTTTTCTATCTGCTACATTCCCCCCTAAGTATTGTTTGTGTATGTATAGTATGGTTTGTTTTCTATCTGCCTACATTCCCCCCTAAGTATTGTTTGTGTATGTATAGTATGGTTTGTTTTCTATCTGCTACATTCCCCCCTAAGTATTGTTTGTGTATGTATAGTATGGTTTGTTTTCTATCTGCCTACATTCCCCCCTAAGTATTGTTTGTGTATGTATAGTATGGTTTGTTTTCTATCTGCCTACATTCTCCCCTAAGTATTGTTTGTGTATGTATAGTATGGTTTGTTTTCTATCTGCCTACATTCCCCCCTCAGTATTGTTTGTGTATGTATAGTATGGTTTGTTTTCTATCTGCCTACATTCTCCCCTAAGTATTGTTTGTGTATGTATAGTATGGTTTGTTTTCTATCTGCCTACATTCCCCCCTAAGTATTGTTTGTGTATGTATAGTATGGTTTGTTTTCTATCTGCTACATTCCCCCTAAGTATTGTTTGTGTATGTATAGTATGGTTTGTTTTCTATCTGCCTACATTCCCCCCTAAGTATTGTTTGTGTATGTATAGTATGGTTTGTTTTCTATCTGCCTACATTCCCCCCTCAGTATTGTTTGTGTATGTATAGTATGGTTTGTTTTCTATCTGCCTACATTCCCCCCTAAGTATTGTTTGTGTATGTATAGTATGGTTTGTTTTCTATCTGCCTACATTCCCCCCTAAGTATTGTTTGTGTATGTATAGTATGGTTTGTTTTCTATCTGCCTACATTCCCCCTAAGTATTGTTTGTGTATGTATAGTATGGTTTGTTTTCTCTCTGCTACATTCCCCCTAAGTATTGTTTGTGTATGTATAGTATGGTTTGTTTTCTCTCTGCTACATTCCCCCTAAGTATTGTTTGTGTATGTATAGTATGGTTTGTTTTCTCTCTGCTACATTCCCCCTAAGTATTGTTTGTGTATGTATAGTATGGTTTGTGTATGTATAGTATTGTTTGTGTATGTATAGTATGGTTTGTTTTCTATCTGCTTATCCTGTTCACTCTTTCTTTCCTATTTTGATTATGGCGTTCCGTTTCCTGAGTTTAATGGCGTAGACCTTTTTATTTTATTGTAAACCGCTTGTATGCTTTGGCCAAAGCGGTATATAAAATGAAGAAATAAAGATAAAGATTTGAGAGACTGAGATTCTATTCTGCATGTCCTGGCTTAGAAGTGAGGTTCATGACTGTCATGGTATGTGCAAAACTAATCCAACTATAACAAAAACCCGCTAAACACCTTACAAGGTACAAATTCTCACAACACACTAATACCAAATAATCTTATAATATATATGACCAGGCAAAAAAATGACCTCAGATGTCACAACTCCACATTTAGTGATAAATCACTATATGGTGTTGGTAGACGCTTACATCACCGGTCAAAGCCTCCCTACCATCCTAAAAAAATTTTTAATTCAATTCACAATAAATATAGTACACCATAATTACCACTGGGAAAACATCTCTAGAATACCAACCAAACTAGAAATTTACCTAAAAAACAAACATATACATTCTCACTTAATTACCATTCAATACCACATACATACAACCACTTTCACACTGGAAAACAGCGTCATGTATCATATAATTGCAAGGCTAAACGTAGCCTAATACGGTCCAAGAGCGATACCTAAAAGCAAAATGAAAATCACTGTAGAATCTAAAAGCATTGCAACAAGCAATAAATGCAAATAACTTAACTTATAATGACGAATTTTCATCCAGCGAAGTTCCAGCTCTTCAACACACGCTGTTAACCAATTCCAGTACCAACCGAAAAACCGGAGAGAGAGATATACAACTTAAAGCTCGAAAGTTGACCAAAGCTCTACAAAAGCTTTTGTTTCGCCATAACCAGGCTTCTTCAGGAGCAACGTCATACAGCAAATCTCTCTTCAGCAATGGCTTCTCACCGGCTTCAACTGATCCACCTCGGCGTGTGACGTACTTAATCACACAACCAGCCAATCCGATAACTACTAACCTATAGCGTCATCTTAAAACCACAGCTACACCACAATAATAAAAAACAATATTGGAGCAGCACAGTGTCAACACAGCATTCTAAACATCCCCAACTAACAGTACATGAATTGTTGGAAAAAAGTAACCAATCCCGATGATTGTATTTAGCCCTCTTATAGGCCTTAGTCAAAACCGACATCGGATATCCCCTATCACAAAATTTTTTAATCATAAATTTAGCTTGCCGTTGAAATTCCGAATCTGTAGAACAAATACGCCGACATCTTAAGAGCTGCGAGTATGGAAGGCTACGCTTAAGATGTGGAGGATGAAAACTTGAAAAATGCAGCAATCATCGGGATTGGTTACTTTTTTCCAACAATTCATCGTCTTTGGAAGCTTCAGCATCTGTTGTTACATGTGTATTACCATTTTCTAGCTTGTCACATCGCATTTCTTCTATGATTCGTAAACATTGGACTCTTATCAATCGGCATCCGAGACTTGCTACTTGTGAACTTCGGATGGCTTATAGTCGAGGTAAAAATTTTAAAGATCGTTTATGTCCAGCGGTTATCCGACGTGTACCTGACTCACCATTGCCTGTGCAAGGTCATTTAGCTTGCCAACATTGTTCTTATTGTGCTATTATGAGTGCCTCTATTTGCACGAAATATAATCACCAAGTAAAACCTTTGTCTGCGGTGACTACATGTAATACTGCTTATGTAGTGTATGGCATTTGGTGTAGATGTCAGTTGCTTTACATTGGAAAAACTACTAGGCCTTTAAGAACTAGGCTAGCTGAACATAAATATAGCCTTAAAAAAGCTCGGATTGATACTCCATTGATACAACATTGCATTGACTTAGGTCATGCATTTGAAGATCTTCGTTGTACAGTTCTAGAGTGGGTACCCCCTGATATACGGAGGGGTGATCGGAAGAAATTGCTTTTGCAAAAAGAACAAAGATGGATTTTTAATTTACGTACTGTACAGCCCGGAGGTTTGAATGACCGTCTTGAATGGTCATTATTTTTTTAATTGACATCCTTATATTTTTTGATTGAAGATTTTTGGTACTGTTAGTTGGGGATGTTTAGAATGCTGTGTTGACACTGTGCTGCTCCAATATTGTTTTTTATTATTGTGGTGTAGCTGTGGTTTTAAGATGACGCTATAGGTTAGTAGTTATCGGATTGGCTGGTTGTGTGATTAAGTACGTCACACGCCGAGGTGGATCAGTTGAAGCCGGTGAGAAGCCATTGCTGAAGAGAGATTTGCTGTATGACGTTGCTCCTGAAGAAGCCTGGTTATGGCGAAACAAAAGCTTTTGTAGAGCTTTGGTCAACTTTCGAGCTTTAAGTTGTATATCTCTCTCTCCGGTTTTTCGGTTGGTACTGGAATTGGTTAACAGCGTGTGTTGAAGAGCTGGAACTTCGCTGGATGAAAATTCGTCATTATAAGTTAAGTTATTTGCATTTATTGCTTGTTGCAATGCTTTTAGATTCTACAGTGATTTTCATTTTGCTTTTAGGTATCGCTCTTGGACCGTATTAGGCTACGTTTAGCCTTGCAATTATATGATACATGACGCTGTTTTCCAGTGTGAAAGTGGTTGTATGTATGTGGTATTGAATGGTAATTAAGTGAGAATGTATATGTTTGTTTTTTAGGTAAATTTCTAGTTTGGTTGGTATTCTAGAGATGTTTTCCCAGTGGTAATTATGGTGTACTATATTTATTGTGAATTGAATTAAAAAATTTGTTAGGATGGTAGGGAGGCTTTGACCGGTGATGTAAGCGTCTACCAACACCATATAGTGATTTATCACTAAATGTGGAGTTGTGACATCTGAGGTCATTTTTTTGCCTGGTCATATATATTATAAGATTATTTGGTATTAGTGTGCTGTGAGAATTTGTACCTTGTAAGGTGTTTAGCGGGTTTTTGTTATAGTTGGATTATTCTTTTCCTGCTCTTGGCTATTGTTTTTGTTATGTGCAAAACTAACCCATTTGGAGAAACTGCCCCCCTCGAACGCCTGGATTGTTCAGACACTCAGATCTAGAGGAGTTCCTCTAAGCCACATAATAGACATACTAATATGACAAACCTGCAATTATTTATTTTTATTTATTTATTTGTTTAATGTCTCTTCTATACTGCACTCTTTAAAATCAGAGTGGTTTAAATAAAATGGTAACCTATACAATGTAGTCGAGGCTGTACTGCATTTACAATTAACTGTACTGCATTTACAATTAACAAGTAAAAAACTGCAAAAGTGCTTAGAGATGGCTGGAGTCTCAGTCAGCGCTCCTTTAGGAGCCCCAGAGCTGCTGCAGTGCGAGAAAGCTGTCATAATGGGGCTCTCAGATGAAAGTACAGCTGGCTAGTGGACATGTTGAACATTGGTCTTCTTCAGAGTTTTGCATAATTGCTTTATTTATATGGGCTTAGGTACAAAACTTACAAGTCGATGCAGAAAGTGGGTGCTGAAGTCACGCGCTATCAGCTTTTTATGCCGATTTGCAGTGCACCGAGAGCACGTGACTTCAGCGCGGCTATGCAGAAAGGGGCTTATATGCGGGGCCTGGCACTGCCATTTTCCAAGATGGTGGACCAAGAGCGGGAATGCATAGGTGGCGCTCCTGCTTTGAAAGATATCGGGAGGGGGTTCTGGGGCTGCTAAGCCACCAAGTTAGTTTTTTTTAAAGTAGGTGGTGGTGGGATTGGGCCACTAGACCACAAGGGAGTGACATTCTGTCAGAGCACTGGCCCCCGACAGTATTTTGATGGCATCAGGGGCTTTTCTCGATGTCACAATCATCCCCAATGCCATCAAAATCCTGTTGGGGGCATGCGCCAGAGGTTTAAGCCACCTGAGACCCAGGTGTAGAGAGATTGGTGCTAAAGCTGGTTGCCAAATCTTCTATGCCTGTCTCTGCATTGGGTGCAGCAATCATTTGCATACCAGATTATTATGTGTAGATCATTTGCATGCAATTTAAATACATTTAAATACTCGTGGCATTAATTGGGTAGGTTTTTCCTTCATCATTTATGCACATGTCTGTCTCTTTTTTGTATTTGAGGTTAGCTTAAATGTGCTTAAAGTGTGCCATTTTTGGTGCTTAAAGGCCGTGCATCTGCCTGTTAGATTGCAAGCCACCTGCTATATCTATATGTGGTTTGTGACTGAAATTCCAGTGTCCCTCTTCCTCCCCACACACTTTATTTGCGATGAAATCTTAATATATTAACAACTGAAGTACAAGGTATTGTACTTAGCTAAAGTTTTGGTTGAGTGACAAAAATAAAATTTCAGATATATTTATTTAGTTACATATGAGCATGCAAAACCTAAGATTAGTTTCACTAGGATTAGTTTATTTGGACTTCCCGTTCTTGTGGACTAATGATCTTTTATATTCTAGCTCGGCTCTCAGTCTGGAATGAATAATATAACGGAGGCAACAGTGTGCCATAGCTCTTCAGCCCATCTGTGAATGTTATCTAAAGAGGAGCCTTTCAGTGCTGTTTGGGCAGCCGCGCCGGGCTCCATTAGCTGGTGGTGGATGCCACTTTGTATTTCACGCTACAGCAGCATTTACGCAGCACAAATACCCGAGTCTCCTTTGTCAGAGAAAGTGCCTGCGTGCGCCTGGAGCCCAAGGGCAGTAGTGGGAAAGAGACTCAAGAAACCATCTAGAATTAAAAGTTGTGCAGGATCAGCCACATCGATCCCACGCCCTGGCCCCAGCTTTCTCTTTGCGTCGACTCGATACCGACTAGCAAAAGCAGTTACTACGAAAGATGCAGGGTAGGAATAAAAGATTAAATGAATACGAAGAATTCAATATGAGAGGGGGGGGGGGGCAAAGGGAAGATCTACACGCTCTGCTGGAACGGAGGAGCTGCCCAGCTTATTAGAGACCCTCCGCAAGCCCGGCCACAAACATCAAAGCCGCCCGCTGCATTATTTACGCTACGCCTCCGTCACCTTCTATTCTACGGCTTCTCCTAGCGCTAAGTCACATCACGTGACCTCGTTCGGACCAATGGGATAGCGCACCTCCTGAGCGACGCGAAGTTAACCCCCTGGGGCAGCGGCCCCGGCGCGAGCCGAGCACGCAGGCTCCGGGTCGGGAGCGCGGCACTTTTAAATCGGCAGCTCTGCCTCTGCAGTGGGGTGATGTGTGCGGGCTAACAAATGCATACCTTCCGCGTTAGCTTTCATCCAGTTTCTTCAATTACCCGTCTTGAAAACACAATGACTTTAAGCCACAGAATCAATTAAACAAATTGCACTGAAATGACTCCATTATTAAGTCTATAATTGCTGAGAATTAATTTGCTAATTGCATGCAACTAATCTGTGTCCTTTTTGTTTTATATCAATTAACAGAGTAATTAAAAAAGCAATCTCTTTGATAGTCTCTCACTGGCGTGTTTATCCCAGCAGAGCTAATGAAGCAGTGCCACCCTTAACTAACCTCATTAATATCTTTGCTTTTGTTAACTTTGCCAAGAAAGAGTTAATTTTTGCTATAGGTCCGCCTCCTTGGCAGACGACTCTTAATGATAGGGAAAGCACAGAGGATTTGGGGGCGTGGTCTGAGCTAAGATTACCAGATGTCCCTGATTTTTGAGGATTGTCCCCAATTTTAAGGTAATGTCTCCGACTCCATGGGTTATAATCACCTCCTGTCCCTGATTTCAGCAGGACAGAGGCAAAGGACATTGCTTCTCCTGTCTCCCCTCTGATGCAGTCTTCTTGATCCTGGTAGGAAAACATGTAAAATTAACTTCTTTTCTGAAAAGAGGAAGAATTTTACAAATTTATAGAATATCTATCTATAAGTATGGGAACATCAAGGCAGCATGCTCTGGGCCATACTGCTGCATAGCGCTTGGGTGGACAAGGTCCCGCGGTTAGCAGTGCAGCTGGTAGCAGCTTGTTGGACAACTTCCGCTGACACCATCTGGCCAGTGGTCACCCCCCTGGAGGCCCTTAGGGGCGTGCCTTAAGGGGCAGGACATGCCCCTTCGGTGCAACGAGGTAGCAATGCTTTCTCTGACCCTTTTCAAATCCAGGCTGAAAACTCACCTCTTCGCTGCCACTTTTGGATCTTGACTCACCTGATCTCCTTTGTGTTTCCTTACCACTCCCCCTAGATGAATCCCTGTCTACATCTACTGTGTTGTCTATTTTGACTAGATTGTAAGCTCCGATGTGCAGGGACTGTCTCTTACATGTCTGTGCAGCACTGCTCTACAAATGCTCAGTAGTAGTAGTAATGCCAAGTGGACCCAGAGAAACTTTAACCAGGGTGGTAGCAGGCTGCTGGCACTAACTTTTGAAAAGGAGATAGAACAATGTTTATGTTCTCGTAAACAAGAACTTGGGGAAAAGCCAGCAGTAACTCAGGAGTGCATGGCTCAGAGTAAGGTATCTATGAAGGGTGCCATCATAACAGGGAAATTAAGGCATCCCGATAGAGAGGTTGCAATAAAGGCTAAAATAGCCCAGGTACCTTTAAATAATGAGCAGAAAGAGATGAAAGATTGAAAATTAGCATAAGAACATAAATGCCTTACTGGGTCAGACCAAGGTCCATCAAGCCCAGTATCCTGTTTCCAACAGTGGCCAATCCATGTCACAAGTACCTAGCAGTTTCCCAAAAAGACACACAGGTTTCATAATGCTTGTATTGGGGCAAGCAGTAGATTACCTGGGTCTTCTTTAATAATGGTTTATGGACCTTTCCTCCAGGAACTTGTCCAAATCTTGTTTAAACCCAACTACACCAACAGCTTTTACTACATCCTTGTAACGAATTCCAGAGTTTGATTACACGTTTGAGTAAAAAAATATTTTCTCTTTTTAGTCTTAAATGGGCTGCATTATAACTTCATTGTTCGTCCTCTAGTCTTCCTACTTTTTGATGGCGTATTTTGGTTCCTTGATATAAATGGCTTTGGTTTTTTTGAAATTTATATTAAGGTTGTTGGCATTCAACCAGGATTTGGTTTCCCTGATACATTCTGATAGCTGAAGTTATTTGGTTTCCCTGATACATTCTGATAGGTGAAGTTATTTATATCTATTGGGAAGAACAACATAATGTCATCAGCATAGATGTAATACCCAATGTTGAATTTTCTGAAGATGTCAGTAATTGGTTGTAGGTATAAGTTGAAAAGTAGAGCTAATAGTGCTGAGCCTTGAGGTATCCCTTGGTCTTGGGGGAATGTATTGGATGTTTCTTGACCTATTTGGATACGCAGCTTATGGTTTCAGATGTATGCTTGAACCAACGTAGGACCGTACCTTCTATGCCTATTTGTGCTAATCTCGCAATTTGTGTGTTATGGTTGAGGTTATCAAATGCCGATGCAATATCTATAAAGAGTAGAATAAATGCCTCTAATGAGACGGTCCATTAAGGTTATCAACAAGATTTCAACTCTGTGGAAAGGACGAAAAACAAACTGGTGAGTATCCAAGTGGGCATTGAGGTCTATGTAGTCCTGAAGTAATATTTGGACAACTTTTTCTATTATTTTGGTGACAAATGGTATACTAGCTATGGGCCTGTATGCACGTGGATCTGTTGGATCAAGTGTATTGTTCTTCAGTATAGGGTGGATGGATGAGAATTTAAGGCCAGCAGGCATGATGCCTTGCGAGAGAGATTGGTTGACAATGTGTAGGAGATATGGGGCCAGTTCAGCTTTTGAGGATTTGATCCATGATACAGGACATTGATCAAGGGGGGAGGTTGTGGTGTTGAACTTTGTTATAATGTTTAGTAGATGTTTTTGATCAATTAGGTAGAAAATGTCCCAGTTAAGGCTTATTGGGCATTCAAGAGGGGAGGGGGGTAAAGTTACAGTTTTTATTTTTTAACTTGTCTGCAAAATGAGTAGCCAGTGTTTGTGGGTTTATTTTACACATTTCTGATTCAGCTTGACATGTCTTTGTTAGAGATCTGACAATTGTGAATAGCTCTCTAGGTCGGTTAAGAGACGTGTTAGGATCTTTGTGTGATAGTCCCTTTTAGCTTTATTAATCAATTTTTTGTAGATAGTGAGTAGGTTCAGGAAGTGCAGTTGGTTTTCTTGTGTTTTGGTTAGTCTCCACTTTTTTTCTTGCTTTTTAAATTTCCTCTTTAGTTTGGCAAGCTCATGGGTGAAACACTTTTTGGCTCTTTTTGGGGGTTGCCCAGGAAGTTTGATAGGAAGTGAGGCGGCTTTTTGTATGGATTGGTTCCATATATCTAAAGAGGTGTTTATGTCAAGGGACTCTGCTGTAAGCTGGGGCAGTACGCTGTCTAGGAAGGAATCTTTATTGAAATAGGCAAATCTCCTATTTTGTGGTTTTGGGTCTGACGTGGGAGTAATGATGATATGTGTAGGTATATAGAAGGTCACTAGGCAGTGATCAGACCAGGGGACCTCAGTTATTGAGGGGGGGGGGAGTGTATATGAGGTGATTCGTAGTTAGGGTTGGAAGGAAGACTAGATCAAGAGGGTTTCCCTTTATGTGTGTGGATGAATGGATGATTTGTTGGAAACCCATTTCAGTCATTGAGTCCAGGAAGTTTGAGGTGTGGGATGGGTTGAGGGATGGGAGATTCAGGTCTCCCAAGATAATGTGCATCTTTTTCAGTGAGGCTGAGCATGCTGATTCAAGGATTGGAGTGAGGTTGTTGTGGTCAGGTGATGGAGGTCTGTAAATGAGGCAGAGTGAAATGTTCCTGTTCTCTACTTTGAGGAAATCCATTCCAGCTACATTGTTAGAGTTTGACAGCTATATTCTTCTTTTTAAGATACGGTGACCACAATTGCACACAATATTCAAGGTGCGATCGCACCATGGAATGATACAGAGGCATTATAATAGCCTTTGTTTTATTCTCCATTCCTTTCCTTATGATTCTTAGCATTCTATTTGCTCTCTTGGCTGCCGCTGCACACTGGGCCGAGGGTTTTAACATGTTATCCACGATGACACCTAAATAATATTCCTGGGTGGTGGTCCCTAATGTGGAACTTTGCATCATATGTATAACCATAGTTTGGGTTGTTCTTTCCTATGTGCATAACTTTGCACTTGCCCACATTAAATGTCATCTGCCATTTGAACGTCCAGTCTTCCAATTTTTTAAGGTCCTCTTGCAATTTTTCACAGTCCTCTTGTGTTTTAACAACTTTGAATAATTTTGTGTCATCTGCTAATATGATCAACTCACTCATTATTCTATTTCCAGGTCATTTATGAATATGTTAATGAGCAGCGGACCCAGCACAGATCCCTGGGTACTCCATTATTTACCTTTTTCCATTCAGATAATTGACCATTTAGCCCTACTCTCTGTTGTCTATCTTTAAACCAATTCCTGATCCACAATAGTATACTGCCTCCTATCCCATGACTTTTTAATTTCACCAAGAGTTTTTCATGAGGGACCTTGTCAAAGGATTTCTGAAAATCCAGATACATTATATCAATCGGCTCATCTTTTTCTACCTGTTTATTCACACCTTCAAAAAAATATAAGAGACTGGTGAGACAAGACTTTTCTTGACTAAATCCATGTTGGCTGTCTCCCATTAAACTATGGGATATGTTTACCAAAGAGCTTAAGGGTGCACTGGTTAGCAAGCATTAACGGCAGCAATAAGGGTGGGGAATAGACATTCCAGTGCTAAGGGTGCTCGGCTTCACTTATCAGGTGCTAATAGGACACCAGGCATTAAGGCACCAAGTGTGCACCTTAATGCACAAAAATGGCAGTCATTTTAACACAGGATAAGGGGAGCCCTTATGATAGTCACATATTAAGTGATGGATGGAAGGAAAAGTAAAGGCTGATGGACATGTCAGATCCATATGTAACCTACGTGTTGGTCAGTAAGTGGGATGAGCATGTGGGAGGCATCTGTATGGTATCCGTAAGGGCTGCCCATGTAATGTGCTGTAATGTCAGTGTGTAGCATAGGATTGGGAAGAAGCGTCCCCTAGCGGAGCCAGCATCATTACGAGGTGAGCATCAAAAGGATGACTGAGCTGGAGTGGAGACGTGCAGATCATTCACAGGAGAGGTGTAATACATCCTAATGATTAAAATGTTTATGTGTGGACCATGGTGTAGCAGCTGGCTGGAGAATACATGAGTGTACACGATGGGCATGGGCTGAAGGATAGATGGCAGTAGATGAGAGTGCGGTATGACCTTGCTGCCCCGAGGTACTTGATGTGATGCAGTTGTAGTGTGTGTGAATAAATTGTAGCTGTGCCACAGGGAAGGTCCAATACCAGCTATTTGGATGTGACAGTTGCCTCAGCTTTTCTAACCACCATACAATCTTCCTGACACATGTGCATATAACACCTGGACAAGTGTCTCTCATATTGACCATATGGAGCAAATAAGGACAAGTGATGTTCCTACAGGTGGCTATCCCAGGAATGGGATGTGCCTGCATGAACTGCATATATGTGATGAAACCAAAGATGTTCAGTCATAGTTATGATGAAATAGTCCAGTCATGTACAACTCATGTGTCATACATCTGCAGGGTGAACATGTCCGACCCTTTGCAATGGGCTATAGCAGAGCCAATAAAGTCATACTGTCAGTGGGCATGATTGTAATGTGCATATTTGCAGACCCAATGTGCTATTGTAACACATAAAAAGGTATAAGAGTGTGTGTCCTCCAGTCAATGCAGACCCCAGACTGTTTCTGGAAGTATATTGAAGTGAGTTTCCCACAGCCACAAAGAGAACAAGTGGGATTCAAACCGTGGTCTGTTGCTTACTGAGCCAATGCTCTAACCACACTCTTCTGTACAGCAGAATACCTAGAATCAAAGAGACTGCAGATCTCTGCCTACAATGGCCAAAACCTAGGACATGCAACAATGAGGCTGCCACATTCTGAGACAATGATACACCACACCTAGGGCCTGCCTACAGCGGCACACATGCAGTATGTACTGCACTGGACACTCAGTACTGTAGCTGCAGAACAGACACACAGCTGCAGAACACATGTCTTGTCCAAAGGCCAAGCCACATGTGAGTCAATATGCCCGTCTTCCACTGTACCCCTAACATTAAACAACAGTCGCATGCAGAGATCCACTGTGCCAAAGTGTGGCACTAACCCCTGAGGCAGCACATGTGCAGGACATGCAGTCCCTTGTGACCTGTTCTACACTGCAAGATAGGTATACCTGCACAATCACCTAACTCAAACCACATTCATGACCCCTGTGGTCCATTGCAGCCATCCTGTTCCCTTGGGGGACCATGCACATGTCTCCCACTATCATAGAAGACAAGCAGGTACCGGGCAATGCTCCAGTGATCACAGTCACCACTATAGCTGCAAATGGGGCTCTGAGTGCTGGTATCAGTTAGCCCCTCCATTACTCATGATGCACCGCACAATCTGAGCAGATATATGCAACTGATGCCCATATGGAGAATGTAGCGATCCATCACATCAGCTCTGTAATACGCAGGGACATTGTGTGCTTCCTGAACATAACAGCTGCCATATGTGCAAATGACCTGTTTCAGCAGTTACCCTGAATGTGAGGAAGGGACACATCACCTGGTCCCCAGAGCAAGCCCTGCAATAGATGGTTCTGGAGAAAATCTATATCACTGCCAGCATGCTACAGGTATTGTCTGTGTACAATTGCAGCATGCCAGAATGGCCTGTCTTATCTGTGCCTTGTATCCTGCTCCTGTTGGCCAGGGACTCTCCTATTAATATTTCATGTCAGTCTCTAAGATTGCACTATATAGTGAAAATTCCCCAAGGAGCCAGAAACATAAAAAACAAAACAAAAACCTAGGCTCAAAAAGAGAAAGAAAAATTATTACTATCAATACCATGTGAGAAAAAATGATGAAGAACCAAAGAAATCAACCAGATCAGAATCATCATCAATAAATGTATTGCCTAAGCAAATATAGAGGAAAAAAGACCTCAGCCACCTCCGCCAACATCGGCAAGAAGGGAGAGCCAGTCGATAGGACAAACGCCACTATAATCGAACTGGACTCAGAAGGACATCAGCGGTCAAAAAAACCTCTAAACAATAATCCGAAATGGTTGTAAAGACACAGCAGAAAACATGGACTTGGTAATAACAACAGCTGCCATGAAAAACACAGCGTGGCGTGGCAAAACTTATCTGAAAATCAGCAGGCTGCGGGAAAGTGCAGAAGCAAAGGCAGCAATCCAGTAATTTGGAAACAGGAGTCCAATGAAAAGGCAACAGTCCAATGTAGAGAACGAAAGCAGCAACCGGAATAACAGCTGGAGCCCTGACACCAGGTGTTTCGCCCGACGACTTCTTCAGGGAACTCAAGAAAATCCACAAAGCTGTTCTTAAGCCAGAAAATTTATGATACTGCTGGTCCTGAAAAAACAAAATCAAAAAGAAAAATACTCACATGGATTAACAGAAACAACATGGAAGCCAAAAAATATTGAAGGAATCCACTAACTTACATGATACAAAGAAATCCACAAAAAGAAAGAAGCACCGGCGTAATACTGCACACACCACCGGCTTGAGAATACCAAAAAACGCCAAGAAAGAGCCCATTGAGCATGTGCAACACAGCTTGCCCGATGATGTCAGAGGGAACCCCCAGAGACCCGACGTATAATTAAAAAAAAAACAAAGCAAATTCAATGCTCCGTGTCTGGCTAAACTCTAAGGCTCACCAAATAACATGCACTCAAATTGTCTGGCAGTGAAAAAATGTATATTTAATTCCTGTGCTTCAAGAAATCGCAAACAGTTTCTTGAAGCACAGGAATTAAATATACATTTTTTCACTGCCAGCCGGTTTGAGGGCCTGTTATTTGGTGAGCCTTAGAGTTTAGCCAGATACGGAGCTTTGCATTTGCTTCAGATTTATTTTCAATTATACGTCAGGTCTCTG
Source organism: Ichthyophis bannanicus (assembly GCA_033557465.1). NCBI lineage: Eukaryota > Metazoa > Chordata > Amphibia > Gymnophiona > Ichthyophiidae > Ichthyophis > Ichthyophis bannanicus. The sequence continues at coordinate 129,161,388 of CM066049.1, forward strand.
GGGGTTCCCTCTGATGTCATCGGGCAAGCTGTTATAGGTGCGCATGCTCAATGGGCTCTTTCTTGGCATTTTTTGGTATTCTCAAGCCGGTGGTGTGTGCAGTATTACGCCGGTGCTTCTTTCTTTTTGTGGATTTCTTTGTATCATGTAAGTTAGTGGATTCCTTCAACATTTTTTGGCTTCCACGTTGTTTCTGTTAATCCATGTGAGTATTTTTCTTTTGGATTTTGACCCAGTATGGCATATCTTATGTTCTTATGTTCTTATAAGTTTGCAAGTTCATTGCAAAGTTTGTTTTTTTGAGTTTGATGTAAACCGCCCTTGATCGCTGGAAGAGGTGGTATATAAGTTCAGTTAAATAAATAAAGAAATAAATAAAAAGCAGGAGGTGTAGCTGGATTTGAAAAAAGGTCTGGAGAAATTCCTGAAGGAAGGGTAACGTAGTCCCAGAGAAAGCTACTGCTTACCCCTAGGGCTAAGTAGCATGGAACCGGCTACTTTTATGACCTAGATTGGCCACTGTTGGAAACAGAACACTGGGCTTGATGGACCTTTGGCAGTTCTTTTGTTCTTGTTCCTAAAACATTACATACTACAAAGGATGTAACAGTCATAAAAAGCATACATTTCCAGTCATTTAAATAACATTTCAGTACCTGAAATATAAACCATTCTTGTCTCTGTGAGTTTATGGTCCTAGTTCACAGGGAAAACCACATATTTTCTTCTATTCCCTATGTGACCACTAGTCCAGCACCATCGTGATATCAAGAGGCAGATCATTCCACCATTTATGACTAATATTGAAAACAGCTTAGCCCTCTTTGATTGCAGGGATCCTTAACACTAGTCTTAGTTATTGAATGCACTACCATTGGCCCCCCAATCTCTTTCCGTATACAGTTTAAGGTCCTTCCGTTGGTACATAAGGCTCTTAATACTGACAACCTGTTTTGACATTCCCATTCTGATGAATAAGAAACTGGATGCGAGGAAACCCGATATAGTGATAAAGGAGAAAAACTCTAGAACGGCATTGATAATTGAGGTGTCATTTTCAAGTGATTATTCTGTGAATCTCGTGGAGAGGGAGAAGATCCTGAAATACCAGGAAATGTAGTCAGAGACCAAGAAAATGTGGCAGAAAGATTCAGAAAGATTTCCCATTGTATTGGGAGTGACAGGCTTAATAAAGAAGAATTACCAAGCACATCTTCACAAACGTCCCATACCTGTTACATCTTATGAGCTCCAGAAGGAGGCTCTCTTTGGCACAAAGCAGATACTACGGCGAGGGTTAGTAGTAAATTTGAGAAACTGAGATCCTACTCCATCTACTCTGGCTTAGGAGTGAGGTTCATGGTATGCGCAAGAGTAACTCATTTGGAGAAATTACTCCTGAGACAGCCCGTTTTATCTCTTCTCCTGCATGACTTTGCACACTCCCTTCCCCACTGCTTCACCCAGTCCATGCTAATCCTCTGTCTCCCCCTCCCCCCCCAGTTTCTCAGGCTATGTATACGTCTACCAGACGTGCTTTTTCTTCAAGGCAACCACCTTCTGGAATAACATCCCCCCTGCTTATACAAAATTCAAGAACAGTCTCAGGACCTGTCTTTTTGAGAGCCCGATCTGATGACCATGGTTTGGCACTCAGTGTTGTCTGCTTTTCCTTGTGCTTATTATCTACTGACCATAACTAGTTGTTTTCTACTAGTTGTTTTCTTCCTTCCTATTTTAATAACTCTCCTTTTTTATTTCACTCTGTTTTTATTGTAATCTGCTTTGATTTATAGAAAGGCGGTATAGCAAAATTAAATATCCATAAACCATCTATTTGGATGGTATCAACTCACCCTATCTGCTAAGTGTTTACCCTCTGGTACTGCCTTAAGTAAGTGTTAGTTACTTAAACTTTAGTTTCACTAGCGCCTCTCTTTCCCTCTGCACAGTTTGTAAGTACAGTCAAACCTCGGTTTTCATGATTAATCCGTTCGAAAAAGTCTGACTAAAACCGAAACGTATGAAAACTGAAGCAATATTTCCCATAAGAAATAATGTAAATCCAATTAATCCGTTCCAGACACCCAAAAATATTCACAAAAAATACATTTTATAGAGAATAACTATATTTTTACATACAGAAAACAATGAGAAATAAATAAATGACTAATGAAATGGATAAATGAACATTTAACATCACTGAAAGCAAGCTAAGTACAGTACTGTACAGTACAGTATGTTAACATCTGGCCTTAGCCACCCCTGACAAGCTGCTGTGCCCAGCTCTCTTCGGAATCACATTGAATTCAGTCCATTAAAATACCTTTACATTATCTGCTCAATGCTTCAGAATGGCAGAAAATCTTAATGATATAGCTTCAGACGTACCCTGCAAGAGAAAGAACTGCCTCCCACATTCATGCAACATCTCCTGCTTACGTTGACAGCTTTTCTTCCCTGCTACCGGGACAAAATCTCAGTCAAAAGACGTTGAAAACCGAAGCAATGCATGAAAACCGGGACAAAATCTCAGTCAGAAAAGACGTTGAAAACCGAAGCGTATGAAAACCGGGGCAAATGAAAACCGAGGTTTGACTGTACCACTCTTCCCACTTACTGGGCAGACTAGACAGACCATCCTGGTCTTTATCTGCCGTGATTTACTATGGTTTATTGGTATTTAATATACCGCTTCTTGAGCAAACAACAAAGCGATTTACATTAAAGCAACACAATTACTATAGCAGCTTCAGAATTGTCTATGTAGTAAGTAAAGATCCCTGTCCTAGCTGTGATTTCCAAATCAGAGTAAATGCCAGTCTTGCTAATATCCAATTAGCTTGGATATCATTAGGGCCAACACTACTGTCCTTAGTGCTTTTTGATCTAAATAAGGCTGTAGTTACTATATTAAGCTCAATTGGCAATATGCTTTTTGGACTACTGTTATATGCTGCAATTCGAAAGTAAAGGATTCTTCTAGTCACTTAGAAACCTAAAATTTGTCATGCTATACAACTGATTAGTAGTAGTAGTACTATAGCAATAGCTGCAGGAACATATAATTTTCCACGCCACAAGCAGAGTGACTCTCTATCCTTTGAGCTCAGTGACCTTCCAGCAATCCTCTCAGGGACGATTATCTAAAAACTTTTAAATATGGACCAGTTGGGGCCAGCGGCACTTTCCACCCTTCCACTCTACCTACAGTAAGGAAACTTTGCAATTGGAGACCTGTTGTGACTTAACAGAAAATCATCACAGGCCCCCACCTCTCACGTGCAGTGATCCAGTCACCTCTACACTCCAGGCTGCTAGAACTTACTCTATTTCCTTCTCCTCTCTACTGTTCTTTTTAAATTAATTATGACTTTGTTGACCACTGTGATGCTACAATAAAGAGCGGTATATTAAGACTTGAGATAAACATAAGCATCACATTTAATAGAAAAATGTGCTTATGAAGAATTTTTAAGTTCTAATTTAAATATTTCCAGCAGAGCACTTTGCAGGAGTTTTGAGTTTGTAGCCACATCTCTCTTGTACTGTATTCTGGAAGATCAGTTGGATTGCTTTTAAGTACATTATATTTTTTATTTTTATAATAAGGATAGGGCAAGCAAAGACGCCGAACAAAAGGAGAGAAAGAACACACACATCCCAGTTCCATGTAAACCATGCCTTTGGGAAGGGGATACATGTGCAAGTGTGCGTGATCTCATCAGTGTGATTACCTGTATGCCTGCATTTAGTTGTGCAATTTTATAAGACTCCTTTCCCCCATATAAAGCATGCTTTTCATGCAGAAAAAGATTTATAAAATTGCACCTTTAATGTCTACAGCATGAAAACCTCAGAAATGCGCAAACAGCACATCTGTGCTATATCAGGTTATCGGTAACGCAAACCGATGTTTCTGTGCTTAGCAAGAAACCTCGGATAGTAAGGACATCCTCTAGCTCAGAGGTGAAGTACTTGCTTATTCCACTAGATGGCAGCATAAAGTGTTTTTCCCCCTAGGTGCAGACTGCATAGTGCACAGTCCAAAAAAATACTATCCAAAAATAGCCAATCTCAAATCTTCAAGAACAAAAACAAAACATAGGTGTTGGGCATCAGTAACAAAATGGCAAAAAACTATTTATTTGTGCTTAGCAATCTTACTGTAGCAGCTTTAAAACACCATTTGAATATCAATTATGACAACATCCATCTTTAAACAATCACAGTTGATCAGCAGATGAAAAACGCGGTCACTTATCTTCTCAAAATAACCACGTTATAACTTCAGCTCCAAATCTAAAATAGTTGCATATTTATTTTACTGATGAAATGTGATTGTTTAAAGGTGGATGTTGTGGTAATTGATGTTCAAATGGTGTTTTAAAGCTGCTATAGTAAGATTGCTAAGCACAAATAAATAGTTTTTTACCATTTTGTTGCTGATGACACCTAGGTTTTGGTTTTGTTTTTGAAGATTTGGGATTAGCTATTTTCAGATAGTATTTTTGGACTGTTTATTGTTTGTTAGCCCCGTGAGGATTTTTCTTTTTTGTCAGACTGCACAGTGTAGCCAAACCATGCAAAGTTAGACTTGTATATTGCGATGTCATGTCATTGGTTTGCACCATGGTGATTGTAGACAGGTCTTGGAGTCTGAAAATAGCTGGAAATCTGGAGCTTTCTACGTTAGCAGTAGCTTCCACCAATAATTACTTTTAAGGAAAAAAAATCAGTTTTTCTTTACTATTATTTCTTTTCGCATATCGATGCACAGTTAGAGCATCAGAACATTTTCAGTTACGTATTTACTCGCCCAGCTCTCTGGAATGTGGTTAGCTAGAAGGAAGCAAGAGGGAAACAGAGAGTGTGTGTTTGGATTCTAGGATGCTCTAGATGAACCTTGAACCATATCTCATCCCCCCTCCGAAGATTTGCTACTACTACTGAACATTTATATAGTGCTACAAAACGTACGCAGCACTGCACAGACACATGTAAGAGACGGTCCCTGCTCATCAGAGCTTACAATCTAGTCAAGACAGACAACACAGTAGTTGCAGACATGGGATACATCTAGGGGGAATGGTAAGGAAACACAGGTGAGTCAAGATCCGAATCATCAACTCAACATCGCGCCTCCTGCAACAATCCTGTAAAATGCATAACTGGATATCAGACTTTTAACTATGAAACTCTGCTTGGTGTGTGTGTCCCCTCTCCCTGCAGGCAAGGGAACGAGCTGAGGGCTCTGAGTTTGTGGGGCCTTCAGGATCTATTATTCTGTTTTTTGCCTCCCCTTGGAAGCTTCTGCCCTGGGTATCCTTTTAGTCTTGCCTAATATTGAGCCTGCTTGTATGGGATTCATGTCCAGTCACGAACTCCAAGAAGATGCATGAAGCCCCCCACCCCCTGCCTTGTGTTTTTGGCCCTCAGGAATCCTTCATATGTATCTTAGTGAACAAAGCACAAATATAAATTTGTGGAAATCTCCAGCAAAGGGCTTAGAAAGATCTGATCTGCTGCACTCACTCAGGGATACCTTTGTCAGCTGCGTAGCACCTAGAAAACAGTTAAAATGTATATTAAAGGTGTATACAGCAGTCGGTGGTCTTGACCAGACATGAGGCATATAAGCGTTTTTAAATAAATACATCAATAGATAAATAAATACAAATAATGTATTTAAGGCATCATTTTCAAAGTCAGCTGCAAAGCAGGGCCCATCCAGACATCAGCCCAAATCCATCTTTCTATGAAACTGTGAGGGGTTTGTGATGTGTAGTTATGTGATGCTTTCCATCGCTTCCTTGATGACAGGGGGAATGGGTGTGGGGGGGGGGGGGTCATTTAGGGATTCTGTAAATGAACTGCATATTGATGTATTTACCGTAATGATATAACCTTGTGGGAGGATAAGGCTGTATCTAAGCCTAAGAATAGGAGAGATGGCCCTGGAAAACAGAAACAAAGAAAACCAGGGGCTTAATGTTCTGAATTGTGATCTCTTCTCACGTGACCTTTCCCATCCAATTAGACCAAACCAGGAGCTAATGACGAAGGGGTTGAAATGAAAAGTCCTTCTGCCCCAGATCTAATTTTCTGCCCCTTTTCGTCCCTAAATAGATGATGCCAGAGAGTCAAATGAAACGAAGGAGAACACGTCTAAGGAACAGAACTGATCAGATGCTCACATCAACCATGGATGTGTTAACAGTGTGCTGCACACACCTATATCTTTATGTGTATGAGGTTGTGCATGGCGTCAGAAACATAGGACACAGTTTATTCAAGATGTTTTCCCCATAAGCACAAACTAGCACAAAGCAAATCTTCGTTCACAGGTCCCCAGTATCACTCCTTAGTGGTGCCTCAGGGTATATGCAAGCTGGGTTTTGGTCAAGGACTGCTGATGGGCTGGATGACAAGCTAGTAAAGTTAGGAGCGAGCCCCCTGGTATCAGGGCCCATGGGAGGGTATTAGGTGTTGTAGGAGAAATTTCAGCCTTGCATCCCCTCACAATTAGCTTTTAGACCCCTAACAACCCCCCACCCCCAGATTGTATTTATTAAATTCAATTGTAATAATCTCAACACCATCCCAGAGCAATATAAAAATGCATATTTGGACATCACACTTTTAAAAATTGAAGTTTGTTTTGTAAATATGAGGGAGATGTCAAAAAGCCACTTAGAAGGTTAATGGACTATTTGCATATTGGCTATTCTTCCTGCTGGTACAAGAGCGCACTGAGGACTGAGTTTTTGTGGCTGCCAGGACCCAGTGCTTTGCTTTGACTGTAGCTGCGAGGCTGCTATTTTTAGTTATTTATTTATTCAATTTTTATCCTGTCCTCTCAAACTGCTCAAGGCAGGTTACAAATTACATATATAATAATAATAACAAATAACATAGCACAGTCTGACCCCCCTATTTTGCCAAGTGGTTGGGCAGGCCCTGCTTGGTGTGGCACGGTGGCGGTGGCACCGGTAGGGACCTGTTCTGATTGATCACAGGAGGAAGTTACCAGGCCAAACTAAGTAATAGTGATAATGGTAATAAAAGCAGGAGAATTCCTCCAACAAGGATTAGCAGCCAGAGTGTGTGTGTGTGTGTAAGAAAGCGAGGAGGGGAGATGATGGCCTGCAAGAGGGGGTTAGGGGCTGAAGGTGAAACAGAGACAAAGAGACGGCTACAGAGAGAAAGCAATTGCCCCCTCCCCATCTGTCCCCAGAAGCAGGTGTGCCTCAGGAGAGGAAGGGCTGCGGCTTTGCTTCCTTATGATTCCCCCTTTCACTAGGCCCAGGGTGTCAGGGAGCAGCTGAGATGGATTACAGGAGCCTGCCCCTCCCGTACACGGCTCCTTCTTATGAATACATTATATATGGTAATAGTCTGTCCATAGGGGCATATAGCAAAGAAAGAAGACCTTGATGGCAAAGGTGGGTTGGGGGAAGGGGGAGGGGCCACAGTGTCCATACAGATCATTAGAAGAGGGGCAAAGTGGTCTGGGTTTGTAATGAGACGGGAAAAGGCTCAGATGTTACAGCTGAGCTCCAGATCTGGGTTAAGTCGAAGGATTTCATTTTCCTAAACTGATGGTGAAACTCTTAGTGCCATGATCCAGTGCCTCGGTCACAGACCACATGGGGTGCCTTCATCACAGATCAGTCTATCCACAGAGTTCAAACCAAGCAGAATGCAACCCCCTCAAATTCAGCACTGAAAATATACAGTTGTTTAAGGGTCGTCCCTGACAGGATCACACATTTTTAATATGTGTGTGATTTTTTTAGCAATGACTGTCACTCTCTTTCCAAGATCATGCAGTTTGTTTCCAAATAAGCTGATGCCTGGAAATCTAAACCCTGAATGTTATTCTCTCATTTTAGGCTGGGGGTGTGTGCATGGGGGGAAGAGGGAAGGAGATGATTTGGAAATGTGTTTATGACATCCATCAGGGAGCGCTCGGTGTTTCTCGGAATTGGAAACTGATTTTAGACTGCAGGTTTCAGCCGCTTAATGGGGAAAGTCTGCAGGACTGATTGGTTTTACTGTGAAATTAATTTTGCTATCTTCAGGTCCGCTAACAATTGTTACAGCAAATAATTAAGACAGTGTTTAATTAAAGCAGGTTTGAAATCCAAGCAGAATTAATTCATGATCTCATCACTGGATCAATCTGAGACAAGTTGAAAAAAAATCAACTAAATTGCTGACCTTGAATAAACCGAGCATAAGCAGTGTATAGGCAAATCCATTGAAGAGATAATATATAAGCTAAACTGAAATTTGAACAAATAGTTTGTGCTAACAGGAGTCAAATATGTGAGACACAAAAAAATAACCCCTAAACAGGCTATACATCCCTCCCACATCCATCTCAGCTAAATCCTTCTTAAAGAAAGAGAATCGTCACTGCCATGGAAGCAATTTGCTGAGCTAGACACAGACCACTATATAATTTCAGCACACACGAGGTAAAGTAGTGCGGTTACCGTGATCTCCCACTTTATGGTAGTTAAATGAAAAATAAAATAAGCTGATACCTTTTTGTTGGACTAACTTAATACATTCTTGGACTAGCTTTAGAAGGTTAAAACCTTTTTCCTTAGGTTAGGACAGTATGGGCAACAGATGATAATACCATAATATATTATTATACATAATATAATATACACGTGAATCACAAAAGCATTCCACGAGGAACACTGAAGTCAATGCTTAACGGTTTTCCATATTTGTTTCAGCCTCATTTTGGTAAAGCGATATTACAAAATACTAAGTATTTCTTCACAGAGACGGTTGTGGAGACTTGACATAGACTCCCAGAGGAGAAAGCTGCAGTGAAAACCGAAAGAGAGATTAAGAGACACCTGAGGCAGGTCCACAGGATCCTTAGCTGCAGAGAAGTGACGGGAAATCAAGTGCAGTCTGTCGTACTGTGAATGAAGCGCCAGAGAGGTCCTATGGTCTTCCTGAAGATGCCGTCATGTTCTTATTTCCCTTGTACTAACTACCCAACCCACATACTTTAGTCTTAGTTTCAAATAACTAGAACTAGGCTTGGCTGCAAGCGATGTGGAGGCTCAGAGTCCAGCCTCATCTCCTCCACTGCTCTTTGTGTAGCTTGGAGGAATCCCAACCCTCTTGTGCTCTGGCTTGGACTGTAAGGTCTTTGTAGGGGATGTATCATTCTGCAGGCAGATGGTGGCAACCTCATGCTGGCTAGCAGATGATCTCTTTGAGAGCAACGTCTGGCTTTCCCGGCCATCACATGAACCTGCATGACAGGCCTGGGCTTTCAGAGTCCAAAGCCCCGAGAGATTGGCAACTGGAGGCATGACAGTAGCTTTTCTTATGTAGTGTTCAGGGCATGGAGGACTTTTGGGAAGCGTTGTGGTGATGAAGAAACAATGGCAGTAGAGCTAAGGCGCTTGAAGCTGACAGGCAATGTAAATGTGATAACCATGGGACCATTGACCAAGTGACAACAAATTGAGGAAGCTGCTTAGATGTCCATCAGTCTTTGCTAGGGTTAGTACTGCCAGTGCCTCCCCAACTGCTGGGGTAATGAAAAATGCCTCTTTTTACCTAGCTGGCCAGACACAGCCAATGGGCCTCCATTTTATCGACAGAAAAAACCTGGTGTGTAGCTTTATTCAGGCAGGTGATGAACAGATTCTTTCTCAGCGGTATAATATCGAGCAACCCTTCCACCTTGTCCTGCTCAGACCATTAGGCGCATGCATTCATTTTCAAATGAAACAAAAATGCAACATAAAAGCTCTGGTATATTTCATTAAAAGGAAAAACAAAAGAAGAACCTGGTCAATGTTATTTTATATTCATTTCCTTTTCGTTTCTTAAGGGAAGAATAGAAGATACTGCTTTTTAATGAAGCCTTTGGTGGATATTCAGCTGAATTTAGTATTGGGGTTCCAGTGGTTTAGTGAGTGTACTGTCTTCTGATTATTTTATGTACATTGCTTTGGGAGGATACTCCGATGAGTGACTGATACATTTTCTTAAATAAATACATCAATGAATTAAAATACCCCTGAAGATTAAAATGGAAAAAATTCCCCTGGGTCATGCCCTGTGACACCATACTGGTGATCCTCAGTCACAGCTGCCCTGCTGGTCCTGATGGCATCAGCCAGTGGTGAATCTCTGTCATTTACTTGTACGGCCATAGTACGGGTCACACAGCTCTCTGGGATCCGGCAGGACAAGGGCAGCAGGGGATCACTTCTGCTCTGTTTCCAGCATGGAGACCCTGTGGATAGGGACGACGGGGATCATAAGGGGAGGCCCAGAGGAAGGGCTGGTGGGGGAAGGATCTTGGCCTTCTTTGTTTATTTTTCTTCTTTTGGGGTCTGTTTTTTCAAATTTGTTCATTCTGTTTCTTAAAATTTAACAAACTGACCCAAATAAACATGAACTAAAATAAATGAAATGACAGCAAAGGGGGAGAACAACAAAGCAAGCCACAGACCCACAAACTGTCACAAAAGCTTTGTTTCGTATGTTGGTCTTGTTTCTGCTCCTCGGGATAAGAAGTATTCCATTTTCCTGCTCTGGGCTCATTGTCCACACACACACACCCCGGTGCAGGAGGCCGTGAGGTGGAAGTAAGTGGCGTGCACACAGAGGCGTGAAGTCCTTCTACTTCTCTAGGGTGAAAGAAGGGGGCCCCCAGAACCTCCCGGAGACTTACACTTATTAACTAGGTATCTGCATGAGAGGAAGGTGTCAGAATGATAACAGCAACTCAGGATGGGGAGAGGAGGGGAAGGGGGAAGGGGAAAGGGATCGGTGAGGCAGGAGAACAAGGCAAGCAAATGAAAGGGGCATTGTTCTCTGATCCCTCCAACCCCCTCCCCCAACTCTCCGCTTCCTCCCTCTGTTCCATTCTTTCATTGTTAGACAGTAGTCACAAATCTCAGCCGCATTGTCCACTCCAGGGGACGGAGGATACTGCCCCAGCACCAATGGCGTGATCCATTCACCCGCTTTCCAGGGTTCAGTAGCACCCCTCATTAGTATCAAAACCAATATAAAGCATGGAATGTCACCTTTCACACCAGAAAAACCAAGGTAACCAGTCAGAGCAGGATCTTACCTTACCCTGGCAGAACAGGTCTCCTGTGAAATATGTTTTGGTTGTTCCCTCAGTATTATCACACGATTTGCCTTGAGATGCATTCAGTAGGAGTTAATTTTGTGTGCTAATTGCCAGTGATATACACCCAGACTCCTTTTTTCTTCTCCCCTCCCCAGGCTGCACTCAGAAAACAATGTTTCTAGGTTTTCTCTTGGCCTCATAGGCTCCTCTGTTGCATGTAGTCAGGACACACATGGAACTAATTTTTACCGTAAAAAAAGATAGTAAATTATTTTTTATCTTTTCATCTAAATGAATCCCTAAGCACTTTATATATATTCTGTTCATATGTAAATAGTCAGTGTTTAGTTTTCTTTGTAAATAATTACCCTGGTTACCCAAGTTTTTGTTCCTGTTCTATGTAAAAAATAAAACGGATAATATGTTTCTTATCTGATGTTTCATTGTTCTATGTAAACCGCGCTGACTGTAAATAGTGCGGTATATAAAAGTTGTTAAATAAATAAATAAATAAATATATTTATTATATATTTGAAACCTCATAACCTGATCTAGCGTGACAGGGGCTTCGGCTACTAATTATAATGACTCAGTTCTTATTTTGATGCCAGGGTCCAAATGAGGTTTGGACAAGTTCCTGGAGGAAAGTCCATAAAAGAGTCAGGGAAAGCCATTGCCCATCCCTGAGATAGAGGTCTGCCACTGCGCTAAGGTGATGAAGGGCAGTAGAAAAAGAAAGAAGGAGTGAAAACATACTTGTGGCCAGGATTAGCCACTTTTGGAGACACGATGCTGGGCTTGATGGACCTTGGTCTGACTTAGCAGAATGTTCTTATGTTCTTATGACCTTCTACAGAACATTATTTACTTTAAATTAGATATAAGTGTTAACAGATTTGTAATTTAAACAAATCTTAAACCTTAAAAGGAAAGCTCTTTGTTCTGCAGACCTTGTCTGGAAGGAGGGTTACTTAACATAGCGGTAGTTCTCCGAGGACAGCAGGATGAGCCAGCCATGCCTAGGTGTGCAGTCCTCAGGGACCGGAGTAGCTCTCCCATAACTCCCTTTTTTAAAATTCCTCTGAGCTTTCTCCCTCCCCTTCTTGTTTCCTGGTCCTCTCTTCCTGCTTCAGTATCTCCCTAGTTGGGCAGGCTCATCTGAAGGGGATGGTGGGTGGCACGGCATGGCCAACTCATACTGCTGTCCATGGAGAACTACCATTATGGAAGTAACCCTCCTTTCTCCATGGACAATGCCTAGGTGACTCCCGAGCTGGGGTGCAGAGGGGGGCTTTTGGAGATGTCGCTGTGAACCTCAGTCCCCTCCCACATCCCCGATGGTGCTGTGGTAGGATGGGTCTGCTAGTGCACTTAGGCATGTGAAGAAAAAGAAAGGGCTACTGGAAGGCTGTACTCTTGAACTGGACACTCAATTTATTTCAACAACAAACAAGCAAACTATACAATTCAAAAGGAATTGGAAACAGTTTTACATGGGTGTTCTGGGGGGGGGGGGAGGGCAACATGCCCCACTGGTTAAGAGATAACAAGGAAAACAACCAAAACAATTTTTTGGGGAGGGGGGGTTGGCTAGAGTCCTCATCCACAGCCCTTTACTTCAAGCCATCTTGCCATTCCATCATATGCAGGACCAACTGGCTAAAGGAGGCAGCACCCTCAGGGAGGCGGTCAAGGCAATAGTGTTTGGTGAAGGTATGGATGGATGCCCAAGTGGTCGCATTGCAGATGTCCATGGGGGATGCGGTGTGCAGGTTGGCCAGGGTTGGCTGCCATTGCCTACAACTGGTGTGCATGTGACCTCTCTGTTGGGTGGATGTCGGCCCATATGTAGCAGCATGCAATGCAGTCTGTGAGCCATTGGGAGAGCGTGCGCTTCATGACCGGGGTGCCTGGTTTGTTGGGATCATATATGAGGAACAATTGTGATGCCTTCCTAGTGGCTCTACTTCTGTTGATGTATATCCGGAGGGCAAGAATGCAGTCCAATGTGTGCAGGCATCGTTCTTCCTGTATCATGTATGGCTCTGCGTAGAAGCTGGGTAGCACGATCACCTGGTTGAGATGGAATGCTGAGACGACCTTTGGAAGGAACTCTGGATATGTCCTGAGAGTAGCCTGGTTGTGACGGAGCTGCATGTAGGGTGGGTAGTCGACCAGGGCCTGGAGTTTGCTGATGTGACATGCTGAGGTGATTGCCACTAGGATGAGGGTTTTCTATGTGAGGGACTTGACGTGCGCCTAATTGAGCATTCAAAAGGGTGGCTTGTCAATTGCTGTAGGATGACATTGAGGTCCCATCCTGGAATGGGTGGTTTCACAGGTGGTTGAGGCCACATATGAACCAGATAAAGGAGCACCTACTTGCAAACAACCAAAGGGAACACACAAAGCAAGAGGTACAGTGGTCACTGTGCTTTATTAATAAAGAAACGCCCCAACGCGTTTCGGCAACGCCTTCCTCAGGGGGCTGAGAAATGCAAACAAACATATTAGAATCAATAGACATATATACATAAAAATTATATTAAAAACATATGAACCATAAACACATATTAAAATTAAAAACTATAGCATATAAACCATAAATGTAAATATAATCATAAATACTTACATAAATATAAATTCATAAAATATTTAGAAGAAACAAAGAAGGACCAACAAAAATTGTTAAAAATGCACATAAAATAAAAAATAAGAAATATAAATTAATAAAATACTTACTGTTCAATGTATCATATATCAATTGAAGTGCACAGGAAAGTGTAACATAGGATCAATATGAATTGGCTAAAAAATACATATAAACAAAACATCCTATTAAATAATGTATACATAAATATCGAACTGGAGTCAAAAATAATGGGAAACCCAGACCCCAAAAAATGCATAAACACATCAGATATAACACCACCCCACAGGAGAACATGAAAACTCAAACAAATAAAACTATAAAAAGAAGTGTTCTATTCCAGTACTATTGTAATATTGTATGTAGCTCATAAAGATAAGATAAACATTTGAAAATAAAATATTTTATGTTTATGGTTCATATGTTTTTAATATAATTTTTATGTGTATATGTCTATTGATTCTAATATGTTTGTTTGCAGTTCTCAGCCCCCTGAGGAAGGCGTTGCCAAAACGCGTTGGGGCGTTTCTTTATTAATAAAGCGCAGTGACCACTATACCTCTTGCTTTGTGTGTTCCCTGAGGCCACATATGAATTATGTGACTAGCGGGTGCACTGAAATGGACTTTTTGTCCACCTTGTCATGGTATGCTACTATGTAGTACCAATATGGGACAGATGAATGGGTTCTGCTGTTTGTTGTTACACCATGTGCGGTTTCATTCCCACTTTTCAGAATATGAACATTGTGTTGCTGGGTGCCTGGCTGCCAGGAGCACTTCCATGACATTCTGCGACAGTTGGTATGTTCTCATTGTTGCCCGTTTAACATCCATGTGGTCAGTACCAGAGTCTCCAGGTTGGGATGGAGCATGTGGCTGCTATCCTGCATGACTAGATCCAGGCAGGCTGGCAGCTGCAAGTGTTGTCTGTTGAATAGTTGTAGCAGGTGTGATAGCTGTCTCAGCCATAAAGGTGCTACAAAGATCACCATTGCCCTGTCATATGCGACTTGTGGGGTCGGGGGTAGGCATAGCAAGGTTGTGAGCCCCAGTCAATGGAGAATGCATCTGTGGCTGTCCTGCAGGAGGAGGATCACTTGGAGCAGAAGGCTTGACACTTTGCATTGTCCTCACTGGCAAAGAGATTCATTGAGGATTACCCCCATAGCCAGAAGAGCGGGAGGCAACGGAGTATTTCAGTGACCATGTGTACAGTGCAAGCTGCCAGTTCAGGGTGTCTGCTAGTGTGCTGTCATCCCCCGGGAGGTATGCAGCTTGGAGGTGGGAACCCCAGGAGATGGCAAGGGTCCAGATCCGATAGGCCTCCCTGCACAGTGGTCACAAGCCGTGCCTCCTTGCTTATTTATGTAGAACATGGCCACTTGGTTGTCCGTTTGTATCAGAATGTCTTTTTTCTGTTGCCAATTTTGGAAGGCTCATAGCATATTTCCGATAGCCTTGAGCTCGAGGAGGTTGATGTGAAGGCATGTCTAGGCTGAGGACCAGGTTCTGCTGGTACGGAGGTTGAGTGTGCGTGTCTCTATCTGCACTTTGATGTACTGGTGGTCAGCGTGTTCTGTGTTTGGGGAGGCCGTAATTGTTTGCCCCTTGTCAGGTTTCTTCGCCCTCTCCACCATTTGAGGGTTGTTTGGATGGCACAGTCTACACGGATATTGTGGTCCAGAGGCATCTCAGGTGCCATTGGAGTTGTCACATGTGGAGTCTGGTGTGTGGGACTGCAGCTGCCAGGTGACCCAGAAGGCATAGGAAAGTGCATGCTGAGGGCGTGCTTGCCGTAGAGATCTGGCTGGCCAGTGCTATGATTTTGACTGCCCTCTGTGGTGGGAGAAATGCCCTGGCTCGTGAGGTGTGTATCTGTGCCCCTATGAATTCCAATACTTCGTGGGGGCAATTGCGGAGATATGCTGCGGCTACCATAACACACTTTGTGAAGACTTGTGGTGCTGATGAGAGGCCAAAGAGGAGTGCTCTATATTGGTAGTGTTGGTCACCCACCTGAAATCATAAGAACTTCCTTTCTAATGGCTGAAGGGGGATGTGGGTGTATGCATCCTGGAGGTCCAATGATGCGAGCTAGTCATTCTCCTGGATGAGGGAGAGGATGGTTCCGAGGGAGTGCATTCAGAACTTCTCTTTGAGGACATATTTGTTGAGCCTTCGGAGGTTGAGGATGGGTCACCATCCCCCTGACTTCTTTGGGATGAGGAAGTAGCAGGAATAGAAGCCTTGGTTGATCCAGGGGACAGGGACCAGTTCTATGGCTTTTATCTCAAGGCTGCCTTACATTCCACCAGGAGGTAGAGGGCCCTCTCCCTTTTTCCCTTGTTGTCTTGCTGGGGTGAGGGGGTTGGGGGTGTTTGCTCGGAATTGGATGCAGACCCCCCTTCTGATGATCTCGAGGACCCACCCGTCAGTGGAGATATTTTCCCAAGTCTTCGTGAAGTGGGTGAGGCAGCCGCCCACTGGCACGGTCCTTGGGACTGGATGATCAAAAACCTGACAATATCTTTGCTGATGAGGAGGCTTGGGATTTCTGATGTTTTCTCGCCTTCTGATGTGGCTTTTGTTGGTAAGAGGAATGGTATTGCTGTAGTTTCTGGTAGATGGCTTGGTTGCAACTATAGGAACTGTATTTACGTGGCGGGTAAAATGGCCTTTGGGTGCTGTGCCATTTTGCTGGCCACTGGTGATTTAGCCCTTCGCTGTCTAGGGTTTGGAGATTGTGCAGTCATCTTTTATGCTGTCTACCGCCTCCTTGACTTTGCTGCCGAAGAGGTTGTCCCCTAAGCAGGGGACATTGGTTAAGCATTCGTGGATGTCTTTGCGCAGTCCAGATGCTCACAACCAAGCCATCCGTCTAGTGGTGATCACTGATCCTGCCATGCATGAGGAAGTCTTAAAGACATTGAATGTTGATCGGATTAGGTGTTTTCTGTAGTCTGCCATGTTGTGTAGGATTGGAGTCAGGATGTTACAGGTTTCTGGAGGCAGAGAGGCCAAGGGGCCCCTTGCTTTTGTCAGTAGTCATAATACATGACTATTTGGAATTGGTGAGAGGCAATTCTGGCACTCAGTATGGTGCCCGATATACCTTCTTTCCGATCCCATCCAGGATTCTTGGGTCTTTTCCTGATGGGGCTTTAGAGTGCTAGCGGGAGCTCTTGGCTCGCTTTAGAACTGACTCCACTATGATGGACTGGTGTGGCAGTTCCTTTTTTTTTGAACTCCAGGGCCATTTGGACTTGGTATTTTTTGTCAGCCCTCTTAGTTGTGGCCAGTGCTGTTGCAGGGGTCTGCCAGAATCTGTCCTTGCAGTCCAGTAGCAGCTGGTAGATAGGCACAGCTACCATGGTCTTAGGTGTGTCTAGGTACTTCAGGAGTCCAAGGACTTTGTTTCTGCGCTCTGGTGTGTCCTTTGGTGATAGATCCAGCTGTACCAAGAGTATTTGTAGGAATTTTGGATAATTCAGATCCTCCAGGGGAGGGGGAGAGGCTGGGGTTGGCAGAGATGGTGTAGGGTCCAACGTGATGGGATGCCTGGTGATCGTGGTGAGCCTGGTAACAGTGCTGAGTGGTCATCATCCGAGTTCCAGGGGGAGTCATCAGGATCAATGATCTCACCTTCCTGCTCTGTATGGAAGGGCTCTCGTAGAGTGGGTTGTTCGAGGGTAGCTGTCGTCATCATATGTAGGGGCCCCTGGGTTGTTTCGATGCCGGAACTTGCCAATGGGGAGGCAAGGTCTGGATCTCATGGGCACTGGGAAGTGAGAAGCTGTTGCGGCATGAACCTTCCCTATAGCTCCATCAGGTCCGGGTTCTGTAAGGCATTCTGAGGATTGTCTGGCATGTTATTACTGTGTGCCATCATTAAAGTGTGCTATGCTGCTGCTTTCTCCCCCGGTGGCTGTGCTGATAGTTTCTCCTTTATTCCCAGGCTCCAAAGTTTTCGCAGGGGGTTCCGGCGAGGAGGGAGAGGAGGAGAAGTTATGGGAGGGTCTCCAGCTTCTGTGATGACGCTAGTGGGAGGAGCTATGGTGGTGACATTGGTAGGAAGAGCCATGATGCCTGCACCCCTTGGAAGCATGGAGCCAGCATTCGCGGTGTTCAGTTCCGTTCCCCCGGCTGCTGAATGTCTTCTGAAGGTGCTCCATATGGGTCCAGCTGTGCAATCGTGGTTGCTGGAGCCCCGAGATTGTAGCTGGGGCCAGGACAGGTGAGAAGGGACCGTGGAGATCACCGCGGTTGCTGAGATCCTCAGAGTAGGCCTTGGTGGCTGCCTGAATGGGCGTCAGGGCAGTCAAGACAGGGGTGGAGGGGGATCCTTGGCCTGGGAAGAGGCAGGGGTGATCGTGGTGCTGGCGGCTGACATGTCCATGCTGGTTGGGGGGAACGGGGTGCTGGAGTTGGTGCTTACCTCCTCGCTGGTGATGCATGTGGCTGGGACCGCTGAGGGCTCTGTCAGTCCCCCATTAATGCGGACATTGGGCTTGATCTGCTTTTTTTCTGGTGGAGCAGTTTTAGCCTGCTTTTCACAGTGCTTCTCCTTCCACCCTCGGTCGGATGCTGGTTCCTGGCAGCTTTCTCCTCCTTGCTCCGGATGCAGTGCATGTATGCTGGATCTTTGCATCTGGGGCATCGATCCAGGGTGTGTGATGAGGAGAGTATGGCTGAGTCCATGGAATTGGAAGAAAATCTGTCATTTACCTTTAAAGAAAGAGACAGGCAAGGAATCAGTAGCTCTCAAACTGCAGGCAGAGAAAAAAAAACACGCAGCTACTGAGGACAGGACACACCCAAGCTCTGCTAATCCAAGGGCAGGCTTGGAAATTAATGAGGGACACCTGGGTGAAGGGGAGTGCACAGTAGTTCAGAGACACTCTTATAAACCCAGGGAAATATTGGAGGAAGGAACGGAGAGAGAGAACAACCAGAGAGAGGGCAATAGGAACAGGAGTACCAGGGCGAGGCAGCACACGCAGCAGCACGCTGGAAGGAAAGATACAGGAAACCAGCACTCGAGAGAGCTGACCAGGGAGAACACTGGAGAATTCAGTGGGGAGAGAAGCACCAGAGAAAGGCCCAGAGAGTTCACCATGGAGGAGAAAGGTGGAGTCTTCCGAGGGAATCTTAGAGGTGAAAGCCCTAGTCAGAAGGAAAGCCAGGATTGCAGGGAAACTGCAATTGGTTTTAAAACTAGGAGAGCTGTGCCAGAGAGAAGTGCTGATAAGGGTCAGGCTGCAGTGCCAACCGTTCCTGAACTGCAACTTCCAAAAAGGTGCGTGAATAAAAGGGTAGCCAAAAGTGCCGTGAGCCAGTTAGAGGCATTGTGTCATTTGATGCAAGGAAAGAATCTCCACGTCCCTGGTGGAAACCCTGTGCATAGGGAAAAGCCTCAGTGGAGAAAGGTTCTGGAACTCTTAGAGAATATTAAGCCTGAAGTTTTTCATGTTGGCTTAAAGCCAGATTTACCGGACACAGGTCCTGAGGAAATGCTGATAGACTATTATGAATCTGATGAGGGGTCTGAAGATTCAGTAATGGATTGTTCTCTGTGCCAGAAGGCCGAATAAAAAGTTCTTGGATAAAAGAAGGGAAAAGCCTATAACCTGAATGTCCTAGAAGGCAGTGTGAAAACAGGGAGGTATGTGTTTAGCCAGGAATGCTAAAGAACTCTGTTGCTGAAGAAAGGATATTTCTTTTGGGTTTGAAGAGAAGAGAAACCTTGCTGATTGCTGAATGGTTTTGAAAAACAGCGACACATGTTAAAAAGCTACATAAAGCAGTTTCATTGTTTGTTTGGGATAAATGCCTATGGATTATTGTTTGGAGAAAGAATCCTGTTTGTTTTGCATTGAGCCTTAATGCTCTTTAGAAAAAGAAATAAATTCCTGTGTTTTGCCTTGTAAACCCTCGGTCTCCACACTACTTGTTTTTTTCTAAACAACACAACTACAAATCCCAGCAGCCCCGGCGCTGGATGAGGAAGAAAACTCTTTAATTAAAGGACTAACAAGTGCATTCCTAGGCTTATAGGCTGTTGCCTGGGCCAGGGGCCCCCACAGGTGTCACTGTGGGTCATTCATCTGCTGCAGCAGAGGGATTTCTCCAGTCTAGTCTGCTCCATCTTCTGGTAAGGAAACATTTTTTTTTGTTCTCTTCTTGTTTGTAGGTTTAGTCTGGAGAGCTGTTGGTATCCATCTATCCCAGGAGGTGGATGGAAAAAACTGAAGCAAGAGGAGAAGGACCAAGAAACAGGAAGGGGAGGGAGGAAGCTCAGAGGAATTTAAAAAAAATGGGATTCCTCTGAGCTATTGCTTGTCCATGGAGAAAGATGCTAGAAGTGGCCAGTGAGCCTTAGCAAAGCGCCGCTCAGGCTGGGAGAAGGCACCCTCAGCGATGCTCTCTGCCCTCTTCATCTGATACACTGTAACATTGCCACAATGCATGGAAGCTGCTAAATGAGCGACATTATTATTAACCTTTGTTACCTCATACATCAGCCCAGGAGCAGTGGTTCTACCTGCGTGTGATGCAGGTCTGCTCAAGACCTTCCTCTTTCTCTCTCATGGCCTGGCACAAGACTCCAGTCCAAACTGGTATTGTACAATGTGGGCACTAAAGCATTTCTGAACAGAAGCTTGAGATCCGAGCATCTGCCTAGAGCATGTGGAGGGATCACTGCGGTGACCCAGTTATAACATGACATTTCAAGCCACATGTTCAGATAACGGGGCACTGCTGTAGTACTTGGACATTAAATATCTGGTCATTTTCAGCTTGACTTTGCATGCCACTGTGAACCTCATAACATTGTTAAAAGAAAATGCCTCACCAATATGCCATGTGTACCCACTGCTGCCACCTATTACTGGCAAAGCCCGGAAGCAGGTAAAGAAGCTGCGAGATAGGCACATGGCCACCATCGCTGCCACCAAGAGCAAGCCAAATACTCGTGTTAAAGTTCTGCCTTTCCCACCTTTCTTCAAATGTGGAAGCTGTAACGTGGGGTGGCGACTGTGCTCATTAATTCACAGTTTATGGAAACGGCACTGACCTACTTACAGGAGCCAGTGGGGCGACTGGATGAAGTTTCAACCTTCTGCTTAGTTTGGTTCTTGCTCTCTTAGCTGAAATATTCCAATCTGCCATTGTCATTATTTTACACAAGCACAGACAATCACTCACGTATACACAGAAAAATATTTGCAGGCTCACTCTTGCATATGCATTACACAAACAGACTTTAATGCGCGCCCACGCATATGCAGCGACACCCCCCACAGTTTGCAGAAGCGAGAAGGCCTGCTTTGCAGGCCGAAGCCTGAACTTTTGTTTGCCGGCTGTCTCTATGCTGACAGATGCTGCTGCTGGTACATGGAGAGGCTGCAGCTGGTTCCTTACTAATTGATGACACAGAGCTCTTGCCGCTTCTCAGTACACTGAAGTATCGTTAGTAGGAAGCATGCTAGTTTTCATGTTGAAGAAGCTTTGAGAAGAGCACTTTCTGCATTCATGGTATCTTTCTGCCTGATGATGACCTCCATGGTGTAACACACTAAACATACATTGTGATCATCCCAATCTAACCTTTTCACTGCACCGCCCTCCCGGTTCAAACTTGAAAGGACTCGAATGACAGCCTTCAGTTTCATGGCACCTACACCCTGGAACTCATTGACCCTCAATTTATTTATTTATTTAATTTATTTATTTATTTACATTCTCTTATATACCACGCTATTCTGCATCAGTGCGGTTTACATTGAACAAACTGAAATTACATTGAACAGGGCATTATAACTTGGAGATAACTATTTTACAGGGAACATGGGCTATGGAGGGTTAAGTGGCTTGCCCAAGACCACAAGGAGCACCTGTGGGACTAGAAACCCCAGTCCTTCTGGCCCAAGGTTGCTGTCCTCTAGTGGGATTTAAAGCCCCGACCTTCCGGCCTGAAGTACCTTGCCCCAACCACTAGGCCACTCCTCCACTCCAATTTAAGACTGGAGACATCTCCCAAGAAATTTAAATTGGGTCTAAAGCATTTAGCAATACTTAGATTCGCCTCTGCACCATACTATAATTTGTGGGTATGCCATTCCTTTTCTCTTTTCTTGTGTGTCACCAGACCATTGAGCAGTGTCATCTGGACCTTGCTGTTGTGCTATTCGGTCTCCTATTGTGTCTTTGTCCTTTCTGTGCATTTATCATAATGAATTGTTGTCTCCTCTGGATGGTCACCAAATATTGTAAATAAATAAATACTTTACTATTTAAAGTCCTATCGCACAAATAAACACTGCAATACTATGTTTTTCAGTGTAGCAAACAAAATTTTCCTTCCCTTCTACAGGATTTCCCAAACTTGTGTTGAGAACCTCACCATCAGTTGGGTTTTCCGGGTGTCCACCGTGAAGATCCATGAGATAAATTTGCATACATTGGAAACTCAGCGCATGCTAATATAGTCATTGTGGACATCTGGAAACCCTGACTGGCTACGGGTCTTCAGGACTGTGCATGATTCTCTGTCTTTTATTCATTCTCCTTCCTTGCTGCCCTCTCTCTCTGCTCTTCCTCTGCTTCTTTCCCATATCCAGGGCCGGCCCGTCCATTGAGCAAGAATGTTTTTTGCACAGGGCCCCGCGTTTCAGGGGGCCCCGCGCAAAAAACATTCTTCAGCATCCCAAGTTTAAAAAAAAAAATCCAAACCGGCTGCTTCTGCCGCGGCAGCAGCAAGAGCTCTGCCGCGGCAGCAGCAAGAGCTCTGCCGCGGGGCCCCCCCCTGCCCGGCAGAGCCTCCGTGCATCCTCAGCAGCAGGGGCGGCCCAAGGGGGGTGCGGGGCCATGTGCGGAGACTCGGTGCGGGGCCTCATTTGCATAAGGGTCCTCATTTGCATAAATATTTGCATAATGTTACCATACACGAACTTTTAGTAAACATGCCTCTTAATGAGTGTATGAATAAAGAAAGACTAAAAGACTTCTACATTACTATAATCCAGTGCCAACCGCCAGACACATTAGGAACTACTACAAACACTGCCCATTTAGAACCCATAGCAAACCCGCCGTATCCTAACAGCACTACCAGGACTCATAAAGCACCATACCCTAACTATCAAAAGGAAACGCTGCAAATATTAAACCAATACATTTCAGAGAACAACAATACATGACCTACTGGGGAAAGAGAACAAGTGGCAATGTCAAATAGGAATTACATAAACAGAATACCTCAGCTCAGTTTACACATGACCAGAACATAAACCATCACCAAACAAGGAATCACAATTTAGAAACAGGAAGACAATAATTAAACTGGAAATCCCAAAAGCCAAACTTGGAATGTACAACACTGTAGAAATAAAACTATACATTAATTTGCTCTTGTACTAAACAAAGCGCAGACGTTAATGATGCACATTTCCCAGAGCTGACATATTCCAATTAATAAATTCAAAATAAAGAGATATTTTTCTACCTTTTGTGCATTTTTTTTCAGCTGCAATTGCTCCAGCCACTTTCTTCTGGTTTCTTCATGTCTTCCGCTAATTCTTCATCGTCTGCTGTCCATTTGTCTTTTCTTCTCTCTTCTAGTTTTTTTCCATTCTCTCTCTACATCTGCTTTAACATACTAATCTTTCTCCTTTTCCTCTTTCCTCATTCCTATTTCATCCACTCAAATTTTACCCCTCCATCCTCAATCCCCACTTACTCTCCCAATATCCGGACAATTGTAGATTTGTCTTCCCTCCCACAAAATATTTTTTCCCTCTCCATTTCACTCTCCCAGCTCCATCCCATTCTAATCCTCCCCCAACATCAGCTCCATTCTAGTTCCAGTCCCACCCAGCATCCGCTCCCTTCTAGTCCCCGCATCAGCCCATTTCCAGTCCTAGCCCCCCATAAGCCCATTTCCAGTCCTAGCTCCCCCATCTATTTGCAGTCCTATCCAAGTCCCTCCATCAGCTCATTTCCAATCCCAGCCCCCCATGAGCCCATTTCTAGTCCTTTCCTAGCCCCACCATCAGCCCATGTCAAATCCTAGCTCCCCTCCACTCAGCCCCGTTCCAATCCAAGCCCCCCCGGAGCCGACTTCCAGTTGTAGCCCCGTCAGGAGTCCGTTGCAATCCAAACCCCCACCACAGCCCATTTCCAATCTTAGCACCCCCCAACAGCCAATTTCCAGTCCTATTCTAGCCCCTCCATCAGCCCATTTCCTGTCCTAGCCCCCCCTCACCCATTTCCAGTCCTAGCTCCCTCCCCCTCACAACCCATTTCCATTCCAAGCCCCCGTCCCCATCAGCTATTTGCAGTTCAAGCCCTCCTTCCACTCAGCCCATTTCCAGTCCTAGCCTCCTCATAGCCCATTACTAGTCCTAACCCCCCATCAGCCCATTACGTCCTAACCCCCCATCACCCTATTTCCAGTCCTAGCCCATCAGCCTATTTCCAGTCTTAGCCCCCCTCCCATAGCCAATTACCAGTCCTACCCCCCCATCAGCCCATTTCCAGTCTTAGCCCCCCATAGCCCATTACCAGTCCTAACCCCCCCATCACCCTATTTCCAGTCCTAGCCCCCCCATCAGCCTATTTCCAGTCTTAGCCCCCCCATAGCCAATTACCAGTCCTACCCCCCCCATCAGCCCACTTCCAGTCTTAGCCTCCCCCCCCATGGCCCATTACCAGTCTTAACCCTACCCCCCATACGCCCATTCCCAGTCCTAACCCCCCCCCGGCCCATTACCAGTCCTAACCCCCCCCATGGCCCATTACCAGTCCTAACCATCCCCCCCCCATCAGCCCACTTCCAGTCTTAGCCCCCCCATAGCCCATTACCAGTCCTAACCCCCCCCATCAGCCCATTTCCAGTCCTACCCCCCCACTTCCAGCCTTAGCCCCCTCCCCATAGTCAATTACCAGTCCTACCCCCCCATCAGCCCATTTCCAGTCTTAGCCCCCCCATCAGCCCATTTTCAGTCCTACCCCCCCACTTCCAGCCTTAGCCCCCTCCCCATAGCCCATTACCAGTCCTAACCCCCCCCCATCAGCCCACTTAGCCCCCCCATAGCCCATTACCAGTCCTAACCCCCCATCAGCCCATTACCAGTCCTAACCCCCCCCCATCTGCCCCTGAGCAGTCCTCGCGTCCCCCCCCCCGCTCCCATTACCAGTCCTAACCCCCCCAGCCCACTTAGCCCCCCCCATGGCCCATTACCAGTCCTAGCCTCCACCCCCCATGGCCCATTACCCGTCTTAACCACCCCCATCAGCCCCCTTAGCCCCCCCCCATAGCCCATTACCAGTCCTAACCCCCCCCCCATCAGCCCACTTCCAGTCTTTGCCTCCCCCCCATGGCCCATTACCATTCCTAACCACCACCCCCCCCCTGGCCCATTACCAGTCCTAACCAGCCCCCCCCCCGGCCATTTACCTGTCCTCACCACCCCCCCCCAATCAGCCCACTTCCAGTTTAGCCTCCCCTCCCATAGCCCATTACCAGTCCTAACCACCCCCCCCTATCATTCCAAATTAAAATAAAAAAAAAACCAAACTGGCTGCTTCTGCCGCGGCAGCATCAAGAGCTCTGCCGCGGCAGCATCAAGAGCTCTGCCGCGGGGCCCCCCCCTGCCCGGCAGAGCCTCCGTGCATCCTCAGCAGCTTTCTTCATGTCCAAAACGCAGGCTTCTTTCAGAGCCGCGAGAGTTTCTTTTCTCGCGGCTCTCTTAATCCCGCGGGGCTGATGGGAAATCCCATCACCCTCGGCGGGATTAACAGAGCCGCGAGAAAGGAAACTCTCGCGGCTCTGAAAGAAGCCCGCGTTTTGGACATGAAGAAAGCTGCTGAGGATGCACGGAGGCTCTGCCGGGCAGGGGGGGGCCCCGCGGCAGAGCTCTTGCTGCTGCCGCGGCAGAAGCAGCCGGTTTGGTTTTTTTTTTTTAAACTTGGGATGCTGAAGAATGTTTTTTGCGCGGGGCCCCCTGAAACGCGGGGCCCTGTGCAAAAAACATTCTTGCTCAATGGACGGGCCGGCCCTGCTCAGCAGCTTTCTTCATGTCCAAAACGCGGGCTTCTTTCAGAGCCGCGAGAGTTTCCTTTCTCGCGGCTCTGTTAATCCCGCCGAGGGTGATGGGATTTCCCATCAGCCCCGCGGGATTAAGAGAGCCGCGAGAAAAGAAACTCTCGCGGCTCTGAAAGAAGCCTGCGTTTTGGACATGAAGAAAGCTGCTGAGGATGCACGGAGGCTCTGCCGGGCAGGGGGGGGGCCCCGCGGCAGAGCTCTTGATGCTGCCGCGGCAGAGCTCTTGATGCTGCCGCGGCAGAAGCAGCCAGTTTGGTTTTTTTTTTTATTTTAATTTGGAATGATAGGGGGGAGGGGGTGGTTTGGACTGGTAATGGGCAATGGGAGGGGAGGCTAAACTGGAAGTGGGATGATGGGGGGGGGGTGGTTAGGACAGGTAATGGGCCGGGGGGGGGCTGGTTAGGACTGGTAATGGGCCAGGGGGGGGGGGTGGTGGTTAGGACTGGTAATGGGCCATGGGGGGGTGGCTAATACGGGAAGTAGGCGGCTGGGGGGGGGGGGGTTAGGACTGGTAATGGGCTATGGGGGGGTTAAAAGTGGGCTGATGGGGGGGGTTAGGACTGGTAATGGGCCATGGGGGGTGGAGGCTAGGACTGGTAATGGGCCATGGGGGGGGGGCTAAGTGGGCTGGGGGGGTTAGGACTGGTAATGGGCCATGGGGGGGGGAGGCTAGGACTGGTAATGGGCTGATGGGGGGGGGGTTAGGACTGGTAATGGGCTGATGGGGGGGTTTAGGACTGTTAATGGGCTAGGGTGGGGCTAATAGGGCTGATGGGGGGGGGGTTAGGACTGGTAATGGGCTATGGGGAGGGGGCTAAGGCTGGAAGTGGGGGGGTAGGACTGAAAATGGGCTGATGGGGGGGCTAAGACTGGAAATGGGCTGATGGGGGGGTAGGACTGGTAATTGACTATGGGGAGGGGGCTAAGGCTGGAAGTGGGGGGGGGTAGGACTGGAAATGGGCTGATGGGGGGGGGTTAGGACTGGTAATGGGCTATGGGGGGGCTAAGACTGGAAGTGGGCTGATGGGGGGGGTGGTTAGGACTGGAAATGGGCCATGGGGGGGGGGGGGGTAGGACTGGAAATGGGCTGATGGGGGGGTTAGGACTGGTAATGGGCTATGGGGGGGCTAAGACTGGAAGTGGGCTGATGGGGGGGGATGGTTAGGACTGGTAATGGGCCATGGGGGGGGTTAGGACTGGTAATGGTACGGGGGGGGGTTAGGACTGAAAAAGGGCACATCGGTGTGAGGGTTAAGACTGGTAATGGGCCATGGGGGGGGGGGTTAGGACATGTAATGGGCCATGGGGGGGGAGGCTAAGACTGGAAGTGGGCTGATGGGGGGGTAGGACTGGTAATTGGCTATGGGGGGGCTAAGACTGGAAATAGGCTGATGGGGGGGCTAGGACTGGAAATAGGGTGATGGGGGGGTTAGGACTGGTAATGGGCTATGGGGGGCTAAGACTGGAAATGGGCTGATGGGGGGGTAGGACTGGTAATTGGCTATGGGAGGGGGGCTAAGACTGGAAATAGGCTGATGGGCTAGGACTGGAAATAGGGTGATGGGGGGTTAGGACGTAATGGGCTGATGGGGGGTTAGGACTAGTAATGGGCTATGAGGAGGCTAGGACTGGAAATGGGCTGAGTGGAAGGAGGGCTTGAACTGCAAATAGCTGATGGGGACGGGGGCTTGGAATGGAAATGGGTTGTGAGGGGGAGGGAGCTAGGACTGGAAATGGGTGAGGGGGGGCTAGGACAGGAAATGGGCTGATGGAGGGGCTAGAATAGGACTGGAAATTGGCTGTTGGGGGTGCTAAGATTGGAAATGGGCTGTGGTGGGGGTTTGGATTGAAATGGACTCATGAAGGGGCTAGAACTGGAAGTAGGCTCATGGGGGGCTTGGATTGGAAATGGGCTGAGTGGAGGGGAGCTAGGATTTGACATGGGCTGATGGTGGGGCTAGGAAAGGACTAGAAATGGGCTCATGGGGGGCTGGGATTGGAAATGAGCTGATGGAGGGACTTGGATGGGACTGCAAATAGATGGGGGAGCTAGGACTGGAAATGGGCTTATGGGGGGCTAGGACTGGAAATGGGCTGATGCGGGGACTAGAAGGGAGCGGATGCTGGGTGGGACTGGAACTAGAATGGAGCTGATGTTGGGGGAGGATTAGAATGGGATGGAGCTGGGAGAGTGAAATGGAGAGGGAAAAAATATTTTGTGTGGGAGGGAAGACAAATCTACAATTGTCCGGATATTGGGAGAGTAAGTGGGGATTGAGGATGGAGGGGTAAAATTTGAGTGGATGAAATAGGAATGAGGAAAGAGGAAAAGGAGAAAGATTAGTATGTTAAAGCAGATGTAGAGAGAGAATGGAAAAAAACTAGAAGAGAGAAGAAAAGACAAATGGACAGCAGACGATGAAGAATTAGCGGAAGACATGAAGAAACCAGAAGAAAGTGGCTGGAGCAATTGCAGCTGAAAAAAAATGCACAAAAGGTAGAAAAATATCTCTTTATTTTGAATTTATTAATTGGAATATGTCAGCTCTGGGAAATGTGCATCATTAACGTCTGCGCTTTGTTTAGTACAAGAGCAAATTAATGTATAGTTTTATTTCTACAGTGTTGTACATTCCAAGTTTGGCTTTTGGGATTCCCAGTTTAATTATTGTCTTCCTGTTTCTAAATTGTGATTCCTTGTTTGGTGATGGTTTATGTTCTGTTCATGTGTAACTGAGCTGAGGTATTCTGTTTATGTAATTCCTATTTGACATTGCCACTTGTTCTCTTTCCCCAGTAGGTCATGTATTGTTGTTCTCTGAAATGTACTGGTTTAATATTTGCAGCGTTTCCTTTTGATAGTTAGGGTATGGTGCTTTATGAGTCCTGGTAGTGCTGTTAGGATACGGCGGGTTTGCTATGGGTTCTAAATGGGCAGTGTTTCTAGTAGTTCCTAATGTGCCTGGCGGTTGGCACTGGATTATAGTAATGTAGAAGTCTTTTAGTCTTTCTTTATTCATACACTCATTAAGAGGCATGTTTACTAAAAGTTCGTGTATGGTAACATTATGCAAATATTTATGCAAATGAGGACCCTTATGCAAATGAGGCCCCGCACCGAGTCTCCGCACATGGCCCCGCACCCCCCTTGGGCCGCCCCTGCCCATATCGTATTCATTTTTTCACTTCCACCGTTCCAAACACCAATAGAAGGTTGTTATGCTACTTTTATACAGAAGGGTCTGAAGGCCTCCTCGCTGCTCCCTTACACTTCTCAGTAATTTCACCAAATTAGGGATGCAAATGAAGTTTGAAATGACTGTTCCAGCAAAGCCTGCCCCAGGATAGGAGACAGAATGTGCTGAAAAGAAGAAAATTAAACCATTACCCTCGTCACCTGGGCTCCCACGCTTTGGAAAAGTTAGTTCTGCTTTTAATCAGAAAGGGCAAATGAGAAATGACTGGAACTCAAGATAGCTGATTGTCTCAAAAGACAGATTCATCACAAGCACCACACCACCTCCACTCTTCCTAACTGCCCCCTCCTCCTCCCTTCCATCCCCATACCATTCAGTCTCTTCAGAAGAAGCAAAGAAAATGCAAAAATACATTCACTTCCAGAAGATGACTTCCTTTTGGGACATGGGAAGGCTTTGGCTTCCACAGAAAATACATGCCAAACTGATCTGGCTTACCCATGAACACAATTTGTTCCTAACACTAGCACAGGGCCTTCCAAATTGGTCCCAGGGATCCTACAGCCAGTGTTTTTTTTTAGGATGCCCACAATAACTATGCATGAAACAAATTTGCATATATTGGAGGCAATGGCAGAAGTTCAAATTAAAGACCCCCAAGGAAAAATATCAGAAAAATTTCCCAGGGCACGGGGACCCACAGCAGAAGATACAGGAGCAGCTAAAAGATGCCCCCCCCCCCTTTCTCTGGACCTTCCGGCACCCCAGGGCTGCTTGGGTGGAATTTATAGTATGCATAAGGTGTGTGCTACTGAATATGCTGCTGCTACATGTTCCAATGTGTTCCAGGGTGGGACCCATCATTAACTAGGCAGCGGTGACATTGAGCTGCTGCCAGGTTAGCTTCTGGGCTCTGCGGCCAACCCAGATATTCAAGGCTGGTGGCTGGATATGGCTCCGGCTCTGAATATCTGCATGTAGGATTCAGCTCCGATGGCTAGCCACTGTGGGAACGCTAGCTGCTAGTGATGAATATTGGGCCCTTAGTATATGCCAGGCCTTGACAAATTTTGTGCAGATTTAGAAGCTAGGCCAAAACCTTAGAAGCCAGTGCTTGTGCCCTTCTCATCCTCTCCCCCTCCAGTTCTCTCACGCTGGTCTCATGTTCTCGTGAAACCAGCGCCAGAGTTCCTACACCATGTGTCATCTTTAGATAACAATAGTTATAGCTTCAGATAGTGTGCTGCAACGGTGGTGTGCCTCGCTGTGTGTGGGGTATGGTGGTGGGTGCAGGGCTGTGGTGCATGTGTGTGTGTGTGCTGCAGACTGGGGAGCCTCTGTGTGTGGTGCAGGGGTGGGCTCTCTGTGTGGTGCGGAGGTGAGATGTATATGTATATGCGAATGCGTGTATATGTTCTGGTGGGGGTGCACCCTTTGGCATATACAGATTGTCCTTTTTGTCCCCGTGCATTCATCCCTTTAACCTCCACCTTGCAATCTTCCCTCCCCACTTCATCCTTTCCCCCTGTCTGTCCCCCTTCTCCCTCCTCCCAGCCCTGCCCTCCAATCATCCTCATCTTTTTTTAAGGTGCTGCCCCTTTAATTTTTTTTCTGCCTCCGTCCTCATTTTTTTTTCCTGAAAGCTCTGATCCCCATGGCTCTCTGTTATTTTGTGCTTCCCTTCCTGTATTGCCCACAGGGATCTGATCTCCCACGGGCAGAACAGGCGGGATCTTTGTTGCGATAGGGGTTAAATGCAGAAGACTGCCCGTGATCTTGTCTGCTGCATCTAAACCCCAATCGCGGCAAAGATCATTCCTGCCCTTGGGAGATTGGATCTCCTGCAGAAGATAGAAGAGGTTTTCTGCCCATGATCAAGGGGGAGTGGGGGAGGGGGTGGAGCAAATCCCAGGTGCCGGATATAAATTTCTGGTGGCCATGGCGACCTGGGCTTGTTGAGACCTGGTATATGCAAATTTATCTCATCCATTTTAATTGTGGATTTCCTGAAAACCTGACTAGCTCTGGGGTCAACAGAGCAGCTTTGGGAATTTGTGCTGTAGCAGTTGGGTCAACGTTCCCCTTCATTTCTCCACAATATATCAATCAGCTAGCATCACGGCTCTGCTGCTCTGGCATAGTGTGCATCACCAATGAGGGGCAACAGAACAGCAGCCTCTATGGCAGACAAGCAACACATGAATGAAGAACAGATCCAGGCCCTTGCTTCCAGCTGGGCAATAAACTTTCTGGAAGTTGAAGAATAGACATAAGCTTTTCATTGAAGTTCCATTCTCAGAGTCATTCCTGGAATATTATATTATTATTCCCCTAGCTATACCCCAGTTCCCAGCTATTGTGTTGGAAGCTCTGATGAGCAGGGGCTGTCTCTTACATGTCTCTGTACAGCACTGAATACGCCTTGTAGTGCTATACAAATAATCAGTGGTAGTGGTATTTCTCAGCCTGGTCCTTGGGACATAAGAACATAAGATATGCCATACTGGGTCAGACCAAGGTCCATCAAGTCCAGTATCCTGTTTCCAACAGTGGCCAATCTAGGTCATACGTACCTAACAATTCCCCAAAAGACACAGGTTCCACAATGCTTGTACTGGGTCAAGCATTGATATCCTGGGTCCCTTCTTAATAATGGTTTATGGACCTTTCCTCCAGGAACTTGTCCAAACCTTTTTTAAACCCAGCTACACTAACAGCCTTTACTACATCCTCCGGTAACAAATTCCAGAGTTTGATTACACGTTGAGTGAAAAAATATTTTCTTTTATTCTTTTTATTCTTAAATAGTTTACCCTGTAGCTTCATTGCTGGTCCCCTAGTCTTTCTGTATTCTGATAGCGTAAACAATCGATCTACGTTTACCTGTTCCACTCCGTTCATTAATTTATAGACTTCTATCATATCTCCCCTCAGCCGTCTCTTTTCCAGGTTAAAGAGCCCTAACCTTTTTAGCCTTTCTTCATAGGAGTATCTTTCCATCAACTTATACCATTTTGGTGGCTCTTCTCTGAACCTTTTCTAATAATGCTATATCCTTTTTAAGATACGGCGACCAGAATTGCACACAATATTCAAGGTGCGGTCTCACCATGGAACGATATAGAGGCATTATAATATCTTTTGTTTTATTTTCCATTCCTTTCCTTTCCTTATGATACCTAGCATTCTATTTGCTCTCTTGGCCGCCACTGCACACTGGGTCGAGGGTTTTAACATGCTATCCACAATGACGCCTAAATCTTTTTCCTGGATGGGGTTCCTAATGTGGAACCTTGCATCTTGTAACCACAGTTTGGGTTGTTCTTCCCTAGGTGCATAACTTTGCACTTGTCCACATTAAATTTCATCTGCCATTTTGATGCCCAGTCTTCCAATTTATCAAGATCCTCTTGCAATTCGCCACAGTCCTCTTGGGTTTTAACAACTTTAAATAGTTTTGTGTCATCTGCAAATTTGATAACCTCACTCGTTATTACCTTTTCCAGGTCATTTATGAATATGTCAAAAAGCAGCGGACCCAGCACAGATCCCTGGGGTACACCATTATTCACCTTTCTCCATTGGGAAAATTGGCCATTTAGCCCTACCCTTTGCTTTCTATCTTTTAACCAGTTCCTGATCCACAATAGTACACTGCCTCCTATCCCATGACTTTTTAGTTTTGCCAAAAGTCTCTGATGAGGGACCTTGTCAAAGGCTTTCTGAAAGTCCAGATACACTATATAAACCAACTCACCTTTGTTCACCTGTTTATTCACACCTTCAAAAAAACAACAGATTAGTAAGACAAGATCTTCCTTGTCTAAAGCCATGTTGGCTGTCTCCCATTAGGCCATGGCTATCTACATGCTGAGTAATTTTGTTCTTTATGATGGTTTCTACCATTTTTCCCGGGACTGACATCAGGCTCACTGGTCTGTAGTTTCCCGGATCACCCCTGGAATCCTTTTTAAAAATTGGCATTACATTGGCGATCCTCCAATCTTCAGGTATTACAGATGATTTTAATGAAAATTCACAGATTATTAATAGCAGGTCTGCAATCTCATATTTCAGTTCTTTTGACACCCTTGGATGTATACCATCCGGCCCAGGTGATTTGCTACTCTTCAGTTTATCTAATAGTTGTAATACATTTTCCCGATGTATCAATATTTCCTTCAATTTTTCCACACCTTTAAATACCACTTCAGTCATGGGTAACATCCCTACATCTTCCTCAGTAAAGACCGAAGCAAAGAATTCATTCAGTCTCTCTGCTATCGCCTTGTCGCCTCTTAGTGCCCCTTTAACCCCTCTATCATCTAATGGACCAACTGACTCTCTCACTGGTTTTTTGCTACGAATGTACTTGAAAAAGTCTTTATTTCGCGTTTTTGCTTCCGCAGCAAGCTTCTTCTCAAATTCTCCCTTTGCCTGCCTTATCAATGCCTTGCATTTAACTTGCCAGTGCTTGTGCTGTTTCCAGGTTTTGTCGTTTGGCTCTTTTTTCCATTTCCTGAAAGATGCTTTTTTGGAAACAACAGCCTCTCTGACCTCACCTTTAAACCATGCTGGCAGTTTTTTGGACTTCCTTCCACTTTCCTTAAAGCGTGGAATACAGCTGGTCTGGGTTCCCAAGATAGTAGTTTTCAACAGCACCCAAGCTTGATGTAAGTCTTTAACCTTTGCAACTGCTCCTTTTAGTTTTTTCTTAACTATTTTCCTCATTTTATCATAGTCTCCCTTTCGAACGTTAAAAGGTAGCACTGTGGATTTCCTTACTAGCCCTCCTCCACTAATTAAATCAAACGCGATCATGCTACGATCACTATTGCCAAGTGGCCCCAACACTCTTATCTCTTGCACAAGATCTGGTGTTCCACTAAGAACTAGGTCTAATATGGCTTCCCCTCTGGTCGGTTCATGAACCAGCTGCTCCGAGAAGCAGTCATTTATTTCATCTAGGAATTTTATCTCCCTAGCATGTCCTGCCGTGACACTGACCCAGTCGATATCGGGGTAATTGAAATCACCCATTATTATTAATGCGCTGTAACGTTTGTTAGCTTCCTTGATTTCTTTGAGCATTTCATCATCCATTTTTTCATTCTGGCCAGGCGGTCGATAGTACACCCCCACTGCCATCGTCTTCCCTTTTTACTTGGAATTTCAATCCATAGAGATTCTACAGCTTTAATCCTTTCTGACTCAATGACCTCTCTAACATAGAGCGCAACCCCTCCACCAATTTGATCAGCTCTATCATTACGAAATAGTTTGTACCCAGGTATCACAGTGTCCCACTGGTTGGCCTCCTTCCACCATGTCTCTGAGATTCCAATCATATCTAACCTCTCATTTAGTGCTATATATTCTAACTCTCCCATCTTATTTTTTAGACTTCTAGCATTTGCATACAAGCATTTTAGAGACTGTATTTTATTCATATTCATCTGGCTATTGGTAGACATGGGTAATTTGGGATCTTTAAGCTCTGTCTGCTCCATACTCGAGGGCATTTGGGCTACTTTACTCTTTTTTGGAACCTCTCTGCTTTTGGTAGTATCCTTCAAGGATACATTCTTCCAAATCATGCGCTCTTGGGCAACTGTCGGCTTTCCGCTATTATCTAGTTTAAAAGCTGCTCTATCTCCTTTTTAAAGGTTAATGCCAGCAGCCTGGTTCCATCCCAGTTAAGGTGAAGCCCATCCCTTCGGAAAAGCCCCTCCTTTCCCCTGAATGTTCCCCAGTTCCTAACAAATCCAAAACCCTCATCTCTGCACCATTGTCTCATCCATGCATTGAGACTCCGGAGCTCTGCCTGTCTTTTGGGTCCTGCGCGTGGAACAGGAAGCATTTCGGAGAATGCTACCCTGGAATTCTGGATTTCAACTTCCTACCTAAAAGCCTAAATTAAGCCTCTAGAATCTCCCTACCACATTTTCCTATGTCATTGGTACCGACATGTACCAAGACAGCAGACTCCGCCCCAGCACTATCTAAGACCTTATCTAGGTGGCGCGTGAGGTCCGCTACCTTTGCACCAGGCAGGCATGTTACCAGGCGATCCTCACATCCACCAGCCACCCAGCTATCTACATGTCTAATGATCGAATCACCAACTATAACGGCTGTCCTAACCCTTCCCTCATGGGCACATGGCCCTGGAGAAACTTCCTCAGTGCGAGAGGGTTTTACATCACCTGGAGGACAGGTTCTAGTTATAGGATCACTTCCTGCCACACCAGGGTGATGCTGTCCTGTCATGTGACCTCTCTCCTCCATGGCAACAGGGATGCTTCCAGACTGGAGGTGGGACTTCAGGACTATATTCTTGTAGGTCTTGTCTATGTACCTCTCTGTCTTTCTTATGTTTTCCAAGTCTGCTACTCTAGCCTCTAGAGAACGGACTCGTTCCCTGAGAGAAAAGGGCTCCTTGCACCTAGTGCACACGTAAGACCTCTCACCAACTGGGAGAAAATCATACATGTGACACTCAATGCAAAAGACTGGAAAGCCCCCATCTCGCTGCTGGACTGCTGTCTGCATCTTAGTTTTAAGCTTGTGTTTAGATCTAAGTTCTTTACTTACTAAGGGTTGCTATGGATATGTATACTAATAAAACTGTACCTAATACGTTTAATATACCTTGTTCACCTGAAGCTTAATTAATCTCAGGCCCTTATTGTATGACTGATTTGGATAATGAGCTTCACCTGAGAGCACCTCCTTTCCTTTAAGATGTGTAAGTACTGTCATGGTGGCAGCCCCTAGTGGCCAAGGGCGGTAAGGGCATGCTCCACAATGTATTTATTTTCAAGGAGCGTGGTGTAATGTAAGACCAAAAATGGAGTTTGGTCTTATCTATTTTCAGCTCCTTGTGTGCACATAATAATTCAGCCAAGAGTGTAAGGAAACAAGGCATTTATTCCCCGTCTGTGCAAGGGTTCAATTAAGACAGTGGAAATCAAAGAATGTCCTTTGTTTGAAAAGGTTCCAGTAATAGTTAGTAGCTTCACAATTAGTGCCAAGGAAAATGGAGGAATTCAGTTCATTCCAAACAAACCAATTAAACAAGTTTTCTTCTTATTTACACGGTGGCTATAGACTCTAGGCTAGTAGCTATACACAACCCACAATCCATATCTTCTTCCTGAGGCATGGGAATAGCATTTATATCTTCTACGTCCATAGATTCCGCCTCACTACTTTCCCCTGTGGAGTAAATACTGTCCCTGGCTGTTACAGCTTTACATGGATTGTCTCCACTGACCTGCCTCCAATAAGACTGGGTTTTAAGTTCTCTTGGTAATTCTTGAAACCACTCTGGTTTCTTTCTTCTTCTTACAAAGTGAGTATTTGCTTTAGCAGTGCTTCTAGGAGTTAAGCATTCTTTAGCAGGAATAAAGCTTTCATACCTTGAGTTTCTGTAGCTGGACTCCCTGGAGCCTTCTCTCCCAAGAACGTCTCTTTTGCAATAGTTTTTCTGCTGGTAGCTTCTGGGCAGTGCTGTGCTTCCTGGCAGCTTAGCAAAACCTGGTATGGATTCAGCTCTATGCTTCAGTGGTAAAGTAGCTTTTCTAGAAACTCCTTTTCCTCGAGTACCTGGTAAAACTTGTCCAGCAGGTTCCAGTGACTGCAGGTCTTCCTCCAGACCTGGTTCTCTGGATACGTCTCTCAGCTTTGGACTCAGGAACATTGCTTGAGCAGGGAGTGGCACACTCTCCAGCCTGACTGCTTTCCCCAGCAGACTCCCTCTGAAGAGCTGCTCTGGTAGCTTGGTCCCTCTGAACTACACCTCTGTGAATTCCTTTCCCTTGGACTTGCTCAAGGAGGATTCCTTCCTTCAGGTCTCTCCTTCTTTCCTTAGTGGTGCTCCTTGTTCCTTCTCCAAGTCCTTCTGCTCCTTGTTCTGCTGCTTCCCTTTCTGCAGCCATGCTCCTTACTGCTTGGCTTTTCCTCTCCCACTCTGCTTTGCTAGAATCAAACTTCTGCTTATAAAGGGATCTTCTCTTTGAATCTCCCGGGCTCATTCCCAGGTGCAACTGGTTAGATCTCCTAGCCTCATTAACTTCTGTATGATCACTCCTGCCCCCTCTAGCTGTGCTTTGAGATAATTGCACATCTAGATCTCTGTGAGAAACAGGGTTTCTTTTCAACTTTGCAACTTTATTAGTACCAGCCTCATGACAGTACTTATAAAGCTACGATTATCCCAGGGGTGGGTGGGTATTGGGGAGGGAGGGAAATAACATTTATTAAAAGAGGGCTGCTACACAGTACCCTGTCCTGTGCTGCTGAGGTAAGCTGTGACCAACGTCCTGGGTAATTAACAGTCCTTGCTTGGATAGAAGGAGTCTTTCAAAATGGCCTTTTGACCTGCCACCTGGTGTTAATACCTATTGAAAAAGTTTCACAGGTCTCTTGCCCTCTAGGTAGAAGGCCTCTTTGTAAAGGTCTCTAGAAGACTTTATTTGTTGCTCAAAGAGTACTGACTCTGTTTTCCCTTTTATGCTAAGTTATATTCTGATTTTATTTAAATTACAGCTCTTTGCTGCTGCTAGGCTCTGACTTATTATGAAATTTAAACTACAAGCTCTCTGCTGGGTTCTAAATATAACCAGAAAGCTCTCTTCTGTGTTTTAAACTATTACATTTAAACTACAAGCTCTCTGCTGGGTTCCAAATTTAACCAGAAAGCTCTCTTCTGTGTTTTAAATTTAAACTTAAACTGCTGCTACTAGGCCCTGACTGATTTAACAAAAAACACTGGGTTCACAGATTAATTAGCTTTAATACAAAAAAGTCCTTTCAGAAAATTCCCAGAAGTATATACTCACAATTGCAGATCTCGCTCCAGAAGTAGCAGTCCCCTTTTCAAGTCCTTCAAGACACACCTAGTCAGTCTGGTTTTCTGGATAATGATAACATCTATGGATATTGCACGCACTGCCTCCGTGGTATGTAAATCTCTTTCATGCATTTTCAATGTGACTATCCTGCAAACCTGACCTGGCTGGTCGTGTCTCAGTGAGTGAATTGGGAGCTACTGCATTAACCTACTGAATCATTTAACCAAGAGCGAACTGCATAAAAGGACGACCAGTGGCAAGATAATAAGAACCTGCAGATAACGCTGAGCTTTGCAGGGTGCATTGATTAGCACATAGTCTGTTAGTTCAAAACATGTATTAGTAAGACCTCTATACAATACTTAAGTGGCATTTTCCTCATCTTCTAGCACAAGAGCAGCTCTTAAGGGGACAGAGCAGTCAAACTGAGCTACACTAAACTTGCGGTAAGAGAAAAGACACTGTACATGGAAAGCTTTGGGTTCCTGCTATGGATCCATTTTCTGCTTTCACAAAAACAAATCACTATAAACCAGCATGAGACTATGCTGGCCCCCATTTTGTGTGGAAATCAGACTGGATGCAAGGGCCAACTATTGGCTTGAAAGTGGCTGGAGCAGCTCCATATTGAGCATCTCCTGGTGAGGGCAATGCCTTGTATCAGACTACCACTTTTGTCTACGAAGAAAGAAACGTAAGCCAGCATAGCAGTCTATTCCATGCCAAGATAACTGGATAAGAACATAAGAACTACCATACTGGGTCACACCAAAGGGTCCATCAGACTTAGCATCCTGCTTCCAACAGTGGCCAATCCAGCCACACACATGAGCTTTCAAGATCACAGAAGTCCAAGTTTGCTAAAAATATTGTCACAGACATGAGAACATAAGAATAACTGGACAGGGTCAGGCCAACGGTCCATCATGTCCAGTATCCTGTTTCCTCATTCTTCTTGACCTTTCTGCAGCTTTTCACACTGCTGACCACCATCTTCTCCTTGACACATTGTCCTCACTTTTTTAGGGACTCTGTGCTGTCCTGGTTCTCTTCTTATCTCTCCCATTACTCTTTCAGTGTTTGTCTGGTGGTTCCTCTATTGCTATCCCACTCTCAGTTTGTGTATCCCAGGGCTCTGTTCTGGGCCCTCTCCTTTTCTCTCTCTATACCCAATCTCTTGGTGCTCTCATATCCTCCCATGGCTTTCAATATCATTTGTATGCTGATGACTCTCAAATCTATCTTTCTACACCTAATATTTCTCTGTCACTCCAGTCTTGCATCTCTGCTTGCCTATCTGACATGTCTCACCACTGTATGAAATTGAACATGGCCAAAACTGAACTTCTTATCTTTCCCCCTAAACCTTCCTCCCCCACTTCCTGCTTTCTCTATCTCTGTTGATAACACTGTTTTACCTCCTGTTTCCTCTGCCCACAATCTTGGGGTCGTCTTTGACTCCTCCCTCTCCTTCTCTGCACATATCCAGCAGATAGCTAAACCTCGTCATTTCTTTCTCTACGACATTAGCAAAATTCACCCCTTCCTTTCTGAACACACTACCAAGACACGTGTTCACTCTTTAGTCACCTCCCATCTAGACTATTGCAACCTCCTCCTTGCTGGTCTCCCTCTGTCTCATCCCTCTCGACTAATCTTCTACCAGCCCCATTAAACTCATATAACCTCTCTTCTCAAGTCACTTCATTGGCTCCCCTTCCGTTTCCGTATCCAGTTCAAACTTCTCCTTCTGACCTATAAATGCATTCGTTCTACTGCTCCTCGCTATCTTTCCTCTTTCCTCTCTCCTCTCTCCCTACACCCCGCCTCGGGAACTCCGCTCTTCTACTGGCCTGCTTCTCTCTATCCCCTTTCTTCTACTTCCAACTCCAGGCTCCTTTCACCTTGCTGCTCCTTATGCCTGGAACAACAGTGCCTAATCTAGATCACAAGTATCTGACAGTATCCTAAAACGTAGCAAGATTCCATGCTGCTTATTCCCAGGGACAAGCAGTAGCTTTTCCCAAATCTACCTTAATAAGAGTTTATGGATGTTTCCTCCAAGAACTTGCCCACAGCTTTTTAAACCCAGCTAAACTACTTGCTTTTACCATGTCCTCAAACAATGAATTATAGAGCTTAATTGTGCATTAAATGAGTAAATATTCTCTCCCATTTGTTTTAAATGTACTACTTAGTAACTTCCTGGTGTGTTCCCTAGTCTTTGTACATTTTGAAGGTGGAAACAAATTCACACTTACTCTTTCCATACTACTCATGGTGCTATAGACCTCTATTATATCATCCAAGTTAGGGCATCAGACTGAAGCCATTACTGGGCTCCTTCATCCCTGATGTTCATTGTCATTCTTTTCCTTTATTTACCATTATTAGCCATGTAGACGGAAAATTACTGCTTATCTCTGTGTATGGGCTCTAATTCTTGGCATCCTGTCAAGTATTTATGACCTGCATTGGCCCCATTCAGAGACAGGGTACTGGGCTTGATGGACCTTTGGTGTGACTGAATATGGAAGATCTTATGTCCCTTAGGGTTTGTCTTTCACTAGTACTGCCAAACTATTGTAAATATGACATTGTAAGACTCAGCCCCTGTCGTATAATGGCAAATATAAGAGCATACGCCACTTCTGCAGAATCCTGGCTCTTGCCTTGCTGACTTCTTATGTATGTTTTTTCCCTTTAGATTTCAGGTTTCCCTCATTTAGTGCTGGCAACAAAATAATACGGATTCATTCTCTTAACAGAAGAGGGGGGAGAAAGGAAAACTCATTAGTGCTTCTCAGTGTGTGACATCATAATAGGCTCCTGTCCCCTGTGAACAAAAGTCCTGGGAAGAGGGAATGAGACAAGCCCCACTTATGATGTCACAAAGCAGACAGTAGGAAAAATAAAGAGGGAAAAATGATGAGAACAAACATCTGGATAAATGAGAATAACAATAGCACATAGCCCTCCTCTATTTGTGAAAGTCTGCTTAAATTATGCCCTGTACAGGCAAAACCATGCCATTTGTACAGATGGATTCATAAAGTAACCTCATTTAAATGCAAATTTCAGGGCTTCTCCCAAAAAATAGCCCTGAATAACTTAACAAAAGATTTTTTAAAAGCTACTGACTGTAAGGCTGTAAAATTCTTTTGGGAAGACCTATTTCTGCACAAAACCAAGGTTCAGTTTGAGGGCATAATTGCTTATGAGAATCTGGGATTTCTTAAAAGAAATGCCTTGGATTTAATACTTCTCAGGGAATGGCTTTTCAGGATGCCAAGGATGTACAGGGCAACATGACTGGCTAATGACGGTCACATGACCATTTCATTGTTTCTACACAGCAGTAAGTCAACGGGCATCCCACATGGGCTGTATCTCAGAATGCTGCAGAATTAACTATGTCCCAATGGTTAGTGAAAGACACTCTTAGTAACACAGAAGCTGATGACAGAAAGGGGTGGAACTCATCCAGTCCATCCAGTTAATCTTGTCCATACCACTATATTCCAGTTACTGGGAATTTAGTTTATTTAGATACATGCTTTACTGAATACGCCCAAGGTGAGCTACAATAAAAAATAATTCTTTAGAGCAATCCCTCCCACATCCTGACTATTCCCAACCCATTTTCCCCCATTGTCTATACCAAAAACACATCTCCCACTCCACTGTTTTCCCATAACTAAACAACCAGATGCCCCCATTTCCATAGTCACAGTTTATAGGATATCATGTCTTACCGCAAATCAATTTTGTTCTCATATTCCTTTGTATTATGCAATACCTTGGGTATATGAACCTATAACAGTGATGGCTAACCTTTTTGAGCCCGAGTGCCCAAACTGCCGCAC
Source organism: Ichthyophis bannanicus (assembly GCA_033557465.1). Classification (NCBI taxonomy): domain Eukaryota; kingdom Metazoa; phylum Chordata; class Amphibia; order Gymnophiona; family Ichthyophiidae; genus Ichthyophis; species Ichthyophis bannanicus. The sequence continues at coordinate 129,203,195 of CM066049.1, forward strand.
AAAACCAAAGAATTTCCTCAAAGTGCCAGCACGTCCATTAAAGCCTCATTTGCATAAGGTGCCTCATTTGCATAAATATTTGCATAATGTTACCATACACTAACTTTTAGTAAACATGCCTCTTAATGAGTATATGGATAAAGAAAGACTAAAAGGTTTCTACATTACTATAATCCAGTACCAACCGCCAGGCACATTAGGAACTACTACAAACGCTGCCCATTTAGAACCCATAGCAAACCCGCCGTATCCTAACAGTACTACCAGGACTCACAAAGCACCATACCCTAACTATCAAAAGGCAACACTGCAAATATTAAACCAATACATTTCAGAGAACAACAATACATGACCTACTGGGGAAAGAACAAGTGGCAATGTCAAATAGGAATTATATAAACAGAATACCTCAGCTCAGTTACACATGCAGAACAGACCATCACCAAACAAGGAATCACAATTTAAAAACAGGAAGACAATAATTAAACTGGGAACCCCAAAAGCCAAACTTGGAATATACAACAACACTGTAGAAATAAAACTATAAATTAATTTCCTTTTGTACTAAACAAAGCGCAAAAATTAATGATGCACATTTCCCAGAGCTGACATATTCCAGTTAATAAATTCAAAATAAAGAGATATTTTTCTACCTTTTGTGCATTTTTTTTCAGTTGCAATTGCTCCAGCCACTTTCTTCTGGTTTCTTCGTGTCTTCTCCTAACTCTCCATCTGCTGTCCATTTGTCCTTTCTTCTGTCTTCTTGGTTTTTTTTTTCCATTCTCTCTCTACATCTGCTTTAACATACTAATCTTTCTCCTTTTGCTCTTTCCTCATTCCTATTTCATCTACTCAAAATTTACCCCTCCATCCTCAATCCCCACTTATTCTCCCAATACCCGGCCAATTGTAGATTTTTTATCCCTCCCACACAAAATATTTTTCCCCTCTCCATTTTACTCTCCCAGCCCCATCCCATTCTAATCCTCCCCCAACACCAGCTCCCTTCTAGTTCCAGCCTCACCCAGCATCCATTCCCTTCTAGTCCCTGCATCAGCCCATTTCCAGTCCTAGCAGCCCCCCAACCCATTTCCAGTCCTAGCAACCTCCCAACCCAATACCAGTCCTAGCCCCCCTCATCAACCCACTTCCAGTCCTAACCCCCCATAAGCCCATTTCCAGTCCTAGCTCCCCCATCTATTTGCAGTCCCATCCGAGTCCCTCCATCAGCTCATTTCCAAACCCAGCCCCCCATGAGCCCATTTCTAGTCCTTTCCTAGCCCCACCATCAGCCCATGTCAAATCCTAGCTCCCCTCCACTCAGCCCAGTTCCAATCCAAGCCCCCCATGAGCCTACTTCCAGTTCTAGCCCCTTCATGAGTCCATTTCAATCCACACCCCCACCCCAGGCCATTTCTAATCTTAGCACTCCCCCACAGCCCATTTCCAGTCCTCTTCTAGCCCCTCCATCAGCCCATTTCCTGTCCTAGCCCCCCCTCACCCATTTCCAGTCCTAGCTCCCTCCCCCTCACAACCCATTTCCATTCCAAGCCCCAATCCCATCAGCTATTTGCAGTTCAAGCCCTCCTTCCACTCCGCCCATTTCCCCTCTTACCCCCCCCATCGCCCATTACCAGTCCTAACCCCCCATCAGCCCATTACCAGTCCTAACCCTCCCCATCAGCCCATTTCCAGTCTTAGCCCCCCCCATTGCCCATTACTAGTCCTACCCCCCCCAAATAACCATCACCATCACCATCACCAGCCCACCTACAGCCTTTGGAACCCCCATGTCCGACTACTAGTCCTAAACCCCCCCCCATCAGCCCATTTCCAGTCTTAGCCCCCCCCATGGCCAATTACCAGTCCTAACCCCGGCCAATTACCAGTCCTAACCCCCCCCCCCCCCTGGCCAATTACCAGTCCTTACCAGTCCTACCCCCCCCCCCCGGCCAATTCCCAGTGCTCCCCCCCCCCCCCCGGCCAATTACCAGTCCTACCCCCCCCCCTGGCCAATTACCAGTCCTACCCCCCCCCTGGCCAATTACCAGTCCTAACCCCCCCCATCAGCCCCTTTCCAGTCTTAGCCCCCCCCATGGCCAATTACCAGTCCTACCCCCCCCCCATCAGCCCATTTCCAGTCTTAGCCTCCCCACCATAGCCCATTACCAGTCCTACACCCCCTTCCCCCCTATCATCCCAAATTAAAAAAGAATAACCCAAACAAAGCGGCTGCTTCTGCCGCGGCAGCCTCAAGAGCTCTGCCGCGGCAGCCTCAAGATCTCTGCCGCGGGGCCCCCCCCCCCCTGCCCGGCCGAGCCTCCCTGCCTCATCTGCCTGCCAGTCGCAAAGCGCGGGCTTCTTTCAGAGCCGCGAGAGTTTCCTTTCTCGCGGGAGAGCCGCGAGAAAGGAAACTCTCGCGGCTCTGAAAGAAGCCCGCGTTTTGCGACTTGAAGGTAGATGATGCAGGGAGGCTCTGCCGGGCAGGGGGGGGGCCCCGCGGCAGAGCTCTTGAGGCTGCCGCGGCAGAGCTCTTGAGGCTGCCGCGGCAGAGCTCTTGAGGCTGCCGCGGCAGAAGCAGCCGGTTTGTTTGGTTTTTTTTTTTTTAAATTTGGGACCTTTTAAATGCGGACCTTCCCGCGTGCCAGCTGCAAGGCCTTCGCGTGCCACAGCTGGCACGCGTGCCATAGGTTCGCCATCGCTGACCTATAAGATCCCTTATTTCAGTGATTCTCAGACCAGTCCTTCTAGAGCTCCAGTCAGTTGGGTTTTCAGAATAATCATAATGAATATGAAAGAGATGAACATAAAAACATAAGATATGCCATACTGGGTCAGACCAAGGTCCATCAAGCCCAGTATCCTGTTTCCAACAGTGGCCAATCTAGGTCATAAGTACCTAGCAGTTTCTCCAAAGGACACAGGTTCCACAATGCTTGTATTGGGACAAGCAGGGATATCCTGGGTCCATTTTAATAATGATTTATGGACCTTTCCTCCAGGAACTTGTCCAAACCTTTCTTAAACCCAGCTAAACTAACATCTTTTACTACATCCTCCGGTAACAAATGCCAGAGTTTGATTACACGTTGAGCGAAAAAATAGTTTCTCTTATTAGTCTTAAATATGCGTAGGTTACCCTTGTAGCTTCATTGCATGTCCCCTAGTCTTTTTATATTCTGATGATGTAAACAATCCAGGAGTCAGGACTGACTCGAAGGCACACATTGCATTGCAAACAATCGATCTACGTTTACCTGTTCCACTCCATTCATTAATTTATAGACCTCTATCATATCTCCCCTCAGCCATCTCTTTTCCAGGTTGAAGAGCCCTAACCTTTTTAGCCTCTCTTTATAGAAGTATCCTTCCATCCCCTTTACCATTTTGGTGGCTCTTCTCTGTACCTTTTCTAATAATGCTATATCCTTTTTAAGATACGGCGACCAGAATTGCACACAATATTCAAGGTGCGGTCGCACCATGGAACGATACAGAGGCATTATAAAATCCTTTGTTTTATTTTCCATTCCTTTCCTTATGATACCTAGCATTCTATTTGCTCTCTTGGCCACCACTGCACACTGGGCGGAGGGTTTTAACATGTTGTCTACGATGACGCCTAAATCTTTTTCCTGGGTGGTGATTCCCAATGTGGAACCTTGCATCGTGTAACCATAGTTTGGGTTGTTCTTTCCTAGGTTTATAACTTTGCACTTGTCCACATTAAATTTCATCTGCCATTTGATGCCCAGTCTTCCAATTTATCAAGATCCTCTTTTAATTTTCCACAATCCTCTTGCGTTTAACAACTTTAAATAGTTTCGTGTCATCTGCAAATTTGATAACCTCACTCGTTATTCCCTTTTCCAGGTCATTTATGAATATGTCAAAAAGTAGTGGACCCAGCACAGATCCCTGCGGTACTCAACTATTCACCTTTTTCCATTGGGAAAACTGGCCATTTAGCCCTACCCTTTGCATTCTATCTTTTAACCAGTTCCTGATCCACAATAGTACACTGCCTCCTATCCCATGACTTTTTAGTTTTGCCAAAAATCTCTGATGAGGGACCTTGTCAAAGGCTTTCTGAAAGTCCAGATACACTATATCAACCGACTCACCTTTGTCTACCTGTTTATTCACATCTTCAAAAAAACGTAACAGATTAGTAAGACAAGATCTTCCTTGTCTAAAGCCATGTTGGCTATCTTCCATTAAGCCATAACTATCTACATGTTGAGTAATTTTGTTCTTTATGATGGTTTCTACCATTTTTCTCGGTACTGATGTCAGGCTCACTGGTCTGTAGTTTTCCGGATTATCCCTGGAACCCTTTTTAAAAATTGGCGCTACATTGGCCATCCTCCAATCTTCAGGTATTAGAGATGATTTTAATGACAGTTCACAGATTACTAATAGCAGGTCTGCAATCTCATATTTCAGTTCTTTCAACACCCTTGGATGTATACCATCCAGTCCAGGTGATTTACTACTCTTCAGTTTATCAAATAGTTGTAATACATCTTCCTGTTTTATCGATAGTTCTTTCAATTCTTCCGCAGTATCACCTTTAAATACCACTTCAGTCATGGGCAACATCCCTACATCTTCCTCAGTAAAGACCAAAGCAAAGAATTCATTCAGTCTGTCCGCTATAGCCTTGTCCCCACTTAGCGCCCCTTTTACCCCTCTATCATCTAATGGTCCAACTGACTTTCTCACAGGTTTTTTTGCTACGAATGTACTTGAAAAAGTCTTTATTACGTGTTTTTGCTTCCACAGCAAGTTTCTTCTCAAATTCTCTCTTTGCCTGTCTTATCAATGCCTTGCATTTAACTTGCCAGTGCTTGTGCTCTTTCCAGTTTTCGTCATTTGGCTCTTTTTTCCATTTCCTGAAAGATGCTTTTTTGGCAACAACAGCCTCTCTGACCTCACCTTTAAACCATGCTGGCAGTTTTTTCGACTTCCTTCCACTTTTCTTAAAGTGTGGAATACAGCTGGTCTGGGCTTCCAAGATAGTATTTTAAAACAACACCCAAGCTTGATGTAAGTCTTTAACGTTTGCAACTGCTCCTTTTAGTTTTTTTCTAAACTATTTTCCTCATTTTATCATAGTCTCCCTTTTGAAAGTTAAAAGGTAGTACTGTGGATTTCCTTACCATCCCTCCTACATTAATTAAATCAAACGCGATCATGCTATGATCACTACTGCTAAGGGCTAAGTCCAAAATGGCTTCCCCTCTGGTTGGTTCATGAACTAGCTGCTCCAAGAAGCAGTCATTTATTTCATCTAGAAACTTTATCTCCCTAGCATGTCCTGCCTTGACAATGACCCAGTCAATACCGGGGTAATTGAAATCACCCATTATTATTACTGTTCAGTAACTTTTGTTAGCTTCCCTGATTTCTTTGAGCATTTTATCATCCATTTGTTCATTCTGGCCAGGCGGTCGATAATACACCCCCACTGCCTCCATCGCATGCACATTTATCTCTTGCATATTCATTGGTGATATCCTGAAAACCAAAGTGACTTGTGGCATTGCAGAACAACAGGTTGTTGAAGCACTTTCCTTTCACAGAAAGGATGGTGGATGCCTGGAATGCTCTCCCACTGGAGGTGGTGGGGACAAAGACAGTGATGGAATTCAAAGAGGCGTGAGATAAGCACAGAGGATCCCAATACAGGAAGAGAAGCATTCTGCTCTTGCAAAACTTAAATACCTGCTTAATTTATATGCAGAGCAAATCATCAGAGAAGCAGTACTGCAGGAAGATAACTGAGGTGTGAAGATTGGTGGAAGACTTATCAACAACCTTTGCTTTGCTAACCATACCATATACCTGGCTGAAAGTAAAGATGATCTGAAGCATCTGTTTACCAAGATCAAGAAACAGTCTTAAAATGGGCCTGCACCTTAACATGAAGAAGACAAATATTTTGACCACTGGTAAAAATCAATCATTTTGTCCTTGATGGAGAAGAAATAGCAGTAATAAACATTAACATGCTTGGACTAATAATCAATAAAGAAAGGACAAGCAGTCAAGAAATCCGATGATGCATTGCTCTTGGCAGAATGGCTATGAAGGACCTAGACAAGATTCTCAAGAGCAGAGATGTCTCTCTCCATACAAAGATTTGACTTGTCCAAGCCATGGTATTTTCAATAACATCATATTGATGAGAAAGTTGGACAGTGAAAAACATAGACAGGAAGAAAATTGATGCCTTTGAATTATGGTGCTGGCGGCGAATACTGTGTATATCATGTACTGCCCGAAGAACAAACCAGTCAGTACTAGAGAAGATCAAACCTAAGCTTTCCTTAGAAGCTCAGATGACAAACCTTCAACTTTCATACTTTGGACTACATCATTTATTTATTTAACAGTTGTTTTTGTTTTGTTTTTTTATATACCACTTTATCCTTTATTTATAACATTGTGTGAAGAGAAAGACATCAATCTTGGCAATGGATTGACCCAATAACATCAGCTATGGAGGCCACTCTGTCAACAATTAGCTGCCTGACTAAAGACCGAACACAGTTTTGGTTAGCTAATCAGAGGGTTGACATACATTCGATGGCACTCAACAACAACAACCAGCACGGAGCAGCAGTTACAACTAAAAGTAAAAGCGCTGAGCAGGTGTAACCTGCACAGAGTGGCAGTTATAACCCTAAACACCTTGCTGGCAGACTAGATGGGCCATGCTAGTCTTTATCTACCATCATTTACATGTATTATTAGTAAGTAGGTCCTACTGAATAACATAGGACCTGAGCTAAAATAGTGCGCGTTAACCGTGAATTGAGGCACACTAACATTAGTGCACCTCAGTAACTAGCCCCTTAGTCTCTCTCTCCTTCTCTTAATGCCCCAACCACCTATGGGGTTGCCTAGTGCAGAATTTCTTAACTCATTCCTTGAGGCACACCTAGCCACTTGTATTGTCAGAATAGCCGCAATGAATATGCCTCAGACATATTTGGTGCAAGGGATCTTCAGTGTAGGCAGATCTATCTCACACCTATTTGTTGCACACATCCTGAAAACCCAGCTGATTAAGTGTGCCTCCTGAACAGGCTTGGTAGTGGTCTGAGAGTCAGGGAAACCAGGGTACAGATTCCACTTGCCACTGAAGGTAGCTGTGAACCAGGGTAAGGCACTTTATCTCTCATTACCTCAAGAGCCCTCTTGGACAGTTAGCTTCTTTAGGAAGGGACTTATCTTACCTGAATACTAATAATGCTGTAAAAAAAGCATTATAGATTAACATAAAACAACAGTTTGAGATTAAGGGCCGATTCAGAGATGTGACTTGTGGGGCTGCACGTCCCAGCGTCCTGCTCCTATTCTCCCTCAGGCCCTCCCCGCATGCTAGGGCAGCAATACGGGGAGAGCCTGGAGGGGGTGGAATCTGGGTGGAGCAGGGTCGGGGGCGATTGGGGGAGGAAACCCCCGGGGCCAGGGCCAGGTGTGGGTAGGTCCCCGCTGCCTGATCCAGGCCCTGGCTGCTCAGCCATGGGTCGGGTGGCGGGAAAGAAGAGGTCAGTGTCATGGGAGTCAGGGGAGCTGTGGCTAGGACACCCCCACAGGCATGCAGGCGCATGCCGGGTCATCCTCGGGCCCGGTTCTATATGCTGTGCGAACGTTTTGCTCCCGCCATACAGAATTGGGTCCTAATGGGCCCATCCTGCTCAGGGACATCTGGATGGCCAGGATGTGCCCCGTCAGAATTGGGCACTTTGTGAATGACAACAATTGATGTACCTTATTTATTTATTAACTTATTTATTTGCATATATCTGTTGCTTCTATGCAACTGCAACTACTCAAAGTGACTTACTAAGAGGGTAAGTTGATAACAGGGTGCCTAGTGAAAGTGCCTTTTAAGGTGCCTATGTTAAGCCTATTTTATAAAAGCAAATCGGCATCTATTTGTTTTTATAAAATATTAGTGCGGCTGGCAGCACCGACATTTACACCAGCCCTAGAACTGCTGTATATTTTCAAGAATGCAAATAAATGATGTCAAACACACCTACCCAACTAGAAAATGGATAATATAATGCCAGTCCTCATAAGCCAACTCGGTCTTGACATAGGATTTGAAACCCAAATGCTTATATATTACGACTCAACCATGTCTCTCTCACAGCTGTATATAGTTTTCTCTTTGTTCCCTGTAAACAGTTCATTATGCTCCAAGTAATGTAATTTAAGTTGTTATGGTTTAAAGTTGTTCCATGTAATGTAATATAAGTTGTTTTAAGTTGTTCTCCGTATTAACAGACGTTGACCTGTTATAATGTTGTTCCATGTAAACCGCACCTGATTTCTGGTTAATTAAATTAATGATAATATTTTATAATCTATGCGTGCCTTTGTGTGTTTTACCCTGCCTCACCCAAACACCCCTTATGCAAATGCCCACCGGCAAATTATGTGCATCTTGCAATGCGTCCACTGGTGAATTGGTCGGTATTTTATAAGAGGTCACTAATGTGCATAGCTGGCTAAAGTAGGCACGTATATTGCAGATAAAAGTATGCACCCTCTTATAAAATGACCCCCCCTAAAATACAATGCAATAAAAGCATTATGCCTCTTCCACTAATACAAACAGCATCCTATTTGCCACCACTCTGAAGCCACAAATAGCTTCCTAAACCCCCAGCTCATTCCTAGATCTCTTCATCAGCATATTCCCGCTGCCACAGCTATGCCTTCACCTGCCCACAAAACCACAAATAATTCAGCTCTTCTCGCACTATGTCTGGCAACCTGGGCCACTGCTGAGAAAGTCCTCCACCTCACAGACTATAGGCAACATTTCTTGACTAAGGGAAAAGGCAACAGATTATTTAGGGCTTATTGTAGTTTATTCAGTGATACAGAATTAATAAATTTGAGAAATATCCCGGACATATACCCTTCCTCACCTTAAACGGCATAGTCGATATCTTAAACCCTAGTACCCTAATAGTAAATGCATCATAGCATATTGATGGTACAAATGAAAATCATTATCTGATAATGTCTAGAAAGGCAGATAGCGATGTGATAGAGAGCCGTTAAGACGTTATGAGTGTATGTGAGAAGGATTTCAAATCATATTGTAGTGCAATGAATTACCATGATTCCGATGTCAATCCAAGCTCCTCACTGATTCTGAATCCTCTCAAAAACAGAGAACGAGGAGGAAGAGAATGATCCCATAGGTCCCTGCTTCGGCTGAAAATCCAGGGTTGACATCTAGATTATTTTGCTCTACTAGGCTTGGCTACATCGCCATGCATGCATTGGGGTAAAACCAAGACTGTAGCATCCTGTCAGAGGGGGCAAGCTAGCTGGCAACCTTACTAATGAATCAAGGGCCTGCTGTCCACATTCTTGGCGGCCATTCCTTTTTCAGCCACGGTTTTCTTTTGCTGGTAGGCAGGAAGACTATTGGGGAAAACCAGATCCTTCAAGGAGTGCTTGCACTGACTCCGGTTAATCCTCTGAAGGCCACTTGTGGGTTGGGAAGCTCTGCCTTGTGGGCTGAACAGAGAGGAGAGCTGCCTTGTAATTCTACAACCATGTATGTGTGTATTGCATGTCGCCACACAGCATACTTCCACCCAGCATCTGAAGAGTTAAATTTCACTTTTCACTTCCCCATCCCCCTCCACTGGTGCTAAATAAATAGCAAGTGGGAAAGAAAGAGACATTCACTGTGATGTAATCACTGGAATTAGGCGTTAACAAGTGGATTTAAACAACTATTTGAAATCAGCAGGCAAAGCTGGTTATCAGCAGAGCCATCCTAAGCAGGTGGCCAGATTGCTAGGTATGGGGGGATCCTGGGAGGTAGGGGTGGGAATACAATGCCCAGAATAATGCAAGGAGGTAATTACACCGCCGCTAACCTCTGACACGTGCATTCAGCAGGTGATTTGCTATGTGCACAGGAGCTGAAACCAGCAGTTAAAGAGGGGCTCTGATATTTCCATCTGTAATGTATTCTCCTTATTAAAAATGAAACAGAGCAATATTTCATTTCCCCTCCCCCGCATCTCTATTTTTGGTGAATATTAACCATTTGCCACTTTGCTGAGCCACGGGAGGCAGGAACACCTGGAGATCAGCAGGACACCTATTATTCAAACCAGCTCTTGGGCTGAGGTAGCAGAACTGCAGATTGTCAGCGCTGCGACTCTGTTACACTGGGTTTCCATCAGGCTCAAACAAAGGCAATGAACGTCTGGTGTTCAGGGATAATAGATTTTCTGTGTGAAAAGGTTAAAACTTGGAGAAGGGCCTCCTCTCCCAAGGCCTGGAGTCTCCGGGATTAAAATGTGGAACCCTGGGAGTACCAGCTCTTTTCCTGCTACAGCAGAATGACTTTTCAAGACTATTAGACCATCTCCCAGTACACTTTTCAGGTTCCATGGATTTATGATCAAAAATAAATGGAATATTCCCCAATGATGAATAAAATAGTCAGGGTTAAATCATTTCACTCTTGGATTCGGTTTTCAGTATTATAGATCAAATATTCATTGCATGTTTAAGGGTTTCTCTCTTTCAGTATATTAAAGAGGTTATTTTAGAAACCTTATTTGTGATTTACTTTTGTAAATATGGCCACTTACACATGCAAATCGCATTCATATATAAAAGGCCATCGTAGAAAGGCCCATTTTACACCTGCAAGTCCATATGGCATCTATGTTGCACTGGGGCATGTTGGGAGCATCGCCTGGGCAGCCCCAAGATCTACACATGTACCCCTGATTTCATAAAGGGGATGCATATGAAAGACTAAAATTGTCCACGTCCAGATTTACACTTGCTCCCTGAAATGAACAGGAAAAAATGTGCCTTTCGCCCTTCCATTTACATGGGGGATTAAGGGGGATATCCCCCTTCATTCCCAATGTTCACTTTCTTCTCTTAATTGAAATATAGAGGCTTCTGTAGTTAATTAGTAGTATCTACACATTTAAGTTTGCAAAATGGCAAAGATATGCCTGCAAGTTGCTGGGTTTCCAACTTTGATTTTTCCCATATGTATCTTTCTAAAATAGCTCCTACTGTCGCACATGACGTCCATCTGTACAGTCCTCTGCTTCTGCCTTTGATATCAAACATACGTCCACAGTGAGAGGTGCAGATATGTGGAAGGCCTTTTATTTTGGGAGAGCCCAAGCAGCACCCCAAGCTCCACCCTAGCTCCGCCCCACGGGCAGAAACCCTTCTTGTTCTGCCTGCAGGGATCTGATCTCCCATGAGCAGACAGGAAGGGTCTTTGCTGTGATTGCAGTTTTTCTTCTTCTTCTGCTCACAGGGGATCCTGCTGCCTGCCATTCGTAATTTTTGGTGGGCCCAGGACCTGTGTGGCCCACTCCTTTCTGACATCTGTGGAATGTCGATTTTACATTAGACTTACACGTGCCAACTGTCTCCTCTAACATTGAATAGATTTGCAGACATTTTCACTCAAATGACACTGCAGCCCTTTAAACAACCTTTCTAAAATGTGCCTTTATAGATATTGAACTCTATCGAGGATTTTCCTGTTGGTAAAAAAAACTTGAATATTGATGATCTGTAATTAATCACTCTAATGAGACATTCGACCTTGCATTGGCTATTACAGAGATGAAATGGTGGAGTCCTGTATGAGTAGAACTTCAATATGGACATCGCAATGATTCAAGTAAGAATCAAACCAGATACTTTTAAATAAAACTCTAACTATAAAGACTGGAAATCAAACTGATTAGCAAAGTTCACTGCTATGTACAGTAGTTAGGACATCATAGGACATAGGTTAAGACTGGCATGCACCAGCCACCAGCCTAAACGTTTGATTGCTCTTAACATCATTTCTTCACCTTGATGTGGAAATTAGATACCAGAGAGTGAATTCTGGTGTCCTGTGTCTTCACCAAAGAAACCCTCTGACTCAAAGCATCCTAATAAGATAAGGCAGTATCAGTGTCGAACTGCTTTCCATGGAGACCTGGGGAAAACCTCCTGCTTTTCTATTTTTAGGGTGCACTGTGAAATGGCCCAGTTCAGCCCTGCATTTTGCTCAGTGGTATATTATTATCTGCAGCCGAGACCTGCATGTTCGGGTCAGTCTGCAGGACTCTGCTGCTATTTGCGATTTTGGAACATTTTCCACCTGCAATCACAGTAATAAATTAGAAGCTGTGCCAAACATTCAAAAAGCAAAACACAGTCTGAAGACATTCGGGGAATGAGTGTTTATCATTAGCAGGATTATATTATAGCACCTTCTGTTGAGATGCTTTGCAAGGGAAGATAAAAAGAGAGAAAGATCTCCAAGAGGTCTCAACAGCACTGAAAAGTCATGAGCTGAGAAGATAGGGAAAGAGGAGCAGAGCTGTTCCTTTAGACCCAGAACCATCCCTGACTGGTCTCCAAATGGTAGGAATGTGCATTGCTAATGAATGCATGCCCCTGACTGATGCTTGTTTCTTCTTTTCCATGTCTGCTCACATCATGAATGCGTTCTCAATCTAACAGCAATGCAGAGCCAGGTCATACTCCTTTCCCTCCACTTGGACAGCAAAGAGTTCCAGCTGGATATTCTTTCATTATCATGTGTGGTAGGCATCGTTTGGAAGAACCCAGTGGTAGAGCCATTGTTATCTCCCTCCATGGCCAAAATACAAATCGTCCTCCTTGGTCTCCATGAATGTCCATTCAGGTATAGGGTCCACCTTTGGCTAGTATACCACTGAACCATAAGGTCCAGCATCCAGGATTGTAGGCTTTTGAGGCCTCATCCTCATCTGTGTCTCTGCTGGACATACCCATGCTTCCACCTCTCTACCTATGAGAGAGGAGTACAGTTGTTAAAAAGCATTAGGGCACTGGTCTTGACCATATCCTTGCAGGTATTTTTGTAGGCTTATTTTCTGCCTTACAACTTAGTATAGAGACCAAATCTTCAGGTTAGGGAATGGCTTGCGGATGTGCTTATGTCTCTTGCTCAGTCTTCACAGACATCTGTACTCTGTTAGGATATCCAAGCTAGAATTACTGGGCAGTTGTGATAGGGCAGGGGCAACTTGAGACTCCTGAGATCCACAGAATCTTCCTTGCAGAGTCCCGTAGTAAAGATGGTGACCATCTTGGATCCCCCATCCTCCATGAACCTCCCGTATTTTGGTCCAAACTGCTTGGGGATGCACATTCCAAGAACTTCAAAAGTCTCCCCATGTCCCATGTTGAGTGCAACATTTCTGTAATCTTGATGTACCTGTTCTTCATGGCACCGGGTCTGGGAAGGGATGTATGAGGCCACATTATATCCCATACCAGAGGCCATTGCTGGATAGGGGGAAACAGTCTTCCAAGGCCTGGCTTTGTGGAATCCACAAATCCATATCCTGATCAGCAGTCCCAACAAAATCAATCACATTGGTTTAGTTGTTCAAAACAAAAATTGATTTACTGTTGAATTCTTTGGGTTGCAGAGCAAACAACAGTGTAAAGACATAAAAATCTGCGATGAATTTCCCTGGTACGATTCAAACAAATGAGTATCACAGAGAGAAATCTTACATTTGATGATTTCATGGACTTACAGCTCTTCTGGTAGGAAAACCCCAAATCCTGTTCCAGACAGGTTTGGATGGACACGTGTGGCTTCAGTATCTCCAGTTGCTCCTCTCCTGTTGTATGTCGGTCTCTCCTAAGCTGGCCAGCTCTTGCATCATCACTTCTACAGAATTATTGCAAAACAATTCCACTTAACTCCATTTCCGAGACACAATATTTTCTTTTCCAAAACCTTAATTCCTCTTAGATCCTAGGAACTCATTCCAAAGGGTCTGAATTCTCACCCTGTGCCCCAACACATCTTGGGAGGAATGGAGAAGACAGGATGTCATGAACTTGTCATCCCCCCCCCCCCATTAATTCATTACATGAAGTGCCTAAGGAAACTCTGAAGCCTTTCAATAAGGGGAAAATCATTGACTCCCTTATATATGTATTACTGCATTGATGAAATTCTCATAACATTTTATATTTGGACTATTTTTTGTGACTAAATTAACACCAAAGAAATAATATTTTCTGCTGCTACAAAATACCATGGGTTTAATAAAGGTGCAACTTTCTGTATAAGTACAAAAACTAACAAAACAATAATACTGGTAAATATGTTGGCAATGATTAAAAAATCTATTTGTTCAGTAAATTCCTATCAACAAACCCCTTATCTTACTACTGCAGCTGTTCGAATATTAACTAGATACAGAAAGCAGGATTAGCCCTTCGCTTTGCAGGGTAATTTCCCTTTGAACTGGGATTGATCTGCTGTGAACCTCAATATAGTCGCAATTAACGTGAAGATGAGTACTCTGCACCTTTAAAGACTGGGCTCAAATATCACATTCAAATCAAAAGGGTGCATTCAGGAGAATAATTACAAATATTTCAGTTGGTGGAGTTGGTAGAATCTTGCTTTCTGCTTTTAACTATATTTCCCTGTGCTCTGCATCTGGGGAACTCAGAAAAATTATATTTTTCACTGGGCCCCTGTTCCAAACCTAAGAACAACTCTCATAGGCAGACGTAGCTCTCCAGCACATAATGTCAGTTACCCAATTCTGGCAGTCTTACTTTTGGCCTCAAAGTGTGCTAAAGGCTGTAGACCTGCATCTCCTTTTGTGCAGTCCAAACTATCGTCCCTCACTATAACAGCCTGGAACTGAGCATGTATGTGTCTGTGTATTCGAGTGGGAGCAATGTTCCCATGAAGGTGCTGGTGGGGGGAGGTGCTGTGATATTGCATTTTTAGTCATGAGGAATAAGCGCTGCCCTACAGCACACCTGCGCAGCTTTGCGGAGAGTTCATTAGGTGGCTGAAAATCCACTTAGGTCACATACAGTGCAGGCAATTTATGAGCACAACTCTTTATTTTTATGCACATTTCTGGACATAAGTAGAGCTCCAAAGAACCATTTTACTTTGAATAAGCCACTGAGTTTAACTCTTTTGTTTACTGTCTGTCAGTGGCCTGTTCTCTGCATTGAACAAAGGTCTTGTTTTCTAATTATTGTCCCATTAAGTCCTATTGATAGCAGCACCCTTCCTTGCATTGCACTGCACATGCATGTGTGTGAACCCCATGCAACTTAATATCCCTTTCATCAGCTTCGCATCCCTTCGATGCACTGTCACTGCATATTAATGAAATGCTAAGGCTCAGCCTCTCTCCTAACCAACTCTGCAAACTGTGGTAAGGTACAATTCATCATATGATGATTTATCATTGCTGGGTTGGACATGAAGGAAATCTCGGACAGCATCCTGCATGGGAGCAAAGACTTTTCATCATCACAAAAGAAATCTAAATATCCATTGCATAACAGCAAGGGCAATCCAAACCTTCCTACCTGATCAAACTCATCAAGGGTTGCATATAAATATTGAATAAAATGGAAGAAAAATACCCTACGGCACCTTACATTCAGGAATCTGAGAATGAGAAACCTCCAATCCCGGTTGCTCGTGCATTTAGGAAAGATTTAAAGCAATCGGGCATTAAACCATTGATGCCAAGGCTATGAGCCATGTTAATAAAATGTCATGGATCATGATGTTAGATTCAAGGGATTTGGGTCTTAAACTACATGTTGTCCATATCAGCCCTGCAGGAGTGGAATCACTTGCCTGTGGATCTTTTACTTGATGATATTCTGGATTTCTGGAAAAGATGAAGCCCTCTTGCTTTAGGCAGGTGTTCTGTTAGTGGGTGAGGACATGTTTCTTTAGTGGGTAGGTGGCTGGTTTGATGGGATTTTAGTTGAGCCTAGTACTGCATTTTATGATGATATATTTGTATTAGTCTTGTTTTAACGTGTCATATTATTTCCTATACTTTACTGGAAACCGCAGAGTATGCATAAGATCTGCAGTATACAAGAGATGGTAATTAAACAGGGTTATGGGCAGGACCATAGCAAACTAGATATGCAATCTACTACTACATGTCATTGTATAACTCTGCTCTATGGATACATGTAAGAGACAGTCCCTACTCAATCTATTCAGGAGAGGCACCACAATAAACTAGGGACTAGGGTAAACCTAGGGGAAATGGGGTAATAAACAGAAGAATAAGGGGGTCAGGGGTCAGAATCCAAAAGCAGCCTTGAAGGGTCTCAAGTTCATGAACCACACTGGTGCCTCTCTCCCCCCTCCCCCCCAGCTGTGCATATGAATTCGCTCTTGTCAGGCTTCTTGGAAGCTCAGTGAAGGCATCAGTGCCCTTTCCGTATCTGCACTCTGCGCAGCCCTAGATACAACCCTGGTTAGGGGGATAGACACATCAGGGGTCTCTGCAATAGAGCGAAGGGATAACAACAAAACTTCAACCGGAGACAAGTGGGCAGACTGGACAGGAAAAAATGGTCCGGGTCTGCCAACGTTTTCTATGTTTCATGTATTGACAAGGAAATAATTAAACAAGAATGAGGCTGGGAAGGTTCTGGTGTGCCTTTGGTTAACATAAAGCGAGAGGGATCACACTGATTATCTCTGCCTAATAGGATGCAGGGCTAGAATTGGTGACCTATTTAAGTGATTTAAGCCCATGACCTGCTTTGCAAATTAACATAGTAAATAACAGGGTTTTTCCTGGGTTCGGGCATGTAGGTTTCTCTTAAGTGCTTATCACATGTCCTTTGCACTTGAGCTAAAGATGCATTGTGTTTTCTTTTTAAGCTATAAAATACTCTTGTAAAATGCTGGTAAGTTCTAGAAAGGATCTTTAGTGCTAAATGAGTTACAATATTTATTTTTATTTTATTTGAGTGTTTCCTATACTGCTATATCAGGTAATCATAGCGGTTTACAATTGAACAACAAATACATAGAACATGTTAACAGAATCACTGGTGCTGCAATGAATAATTTATATGAGTCAGGAGAAAATAACTTATTTGCAATTAATATACAAGAAATGTTATGAAGCAAAAGGGTAAGTTCAGGGGGTACTGGTGGGGGAGATTGTTATATTATGGGTTCGTATAGTTTGAATAGTAGGGGGAGAGTACTTATTTATGTAGGATCTGTGTTGAATTGTGGTGAGTTTAGACCAAAATGTTCAGTAAAGAGGTGAGTTTTGAGGTGGGAACGAAAGGCGGCGAGGTCTGTGATGTTTTGAAGGCTAGCTGGTAAAGCGTTCCAGAGCATAGGGGAAATATATTCGAAAGCTCTATTGCTTGTGCATTTTTTAGTTTTACGGAATTCAGATGGAGTAACCAGGGTGTTATTCAATTGAAGGCAAAGCAATAGAAATGCAGTTTTGCAAAGTCAGTTTGACCATATCTGAATGTTAGGTAAAGCAATAGCAAAGATGAAAGACATTTTTGGATGTTTTTTTAAAGTCTTTTCATTTTGTCCAAAACATTACTGAATAATGGAGACATAAAAATATTTGCTTGAAAATTGAAATCAGTGTTTCTTCCTCTGTCTCTGTAAATAGGTAGTATATGTATGTATATATAAGAGTGGTTCTCAACCCAATCCTCGGGGCACACCTAGGCCAGTCGGGTTTTCAGGATTCCCAAAATGAATATGTATGACATAGATTTGCATGTATTGCTTTCATTGTATAGAAATCTATGTCATACATATTTATTTCAGGAATCCTGCAAATCTAACTAGTCTAGGTGTGCTCTAGGACTGGGTTGAAAACCACTGATATAAAACATATCTAATCTATACGTATCTTATTTCTAACTTCTAGACCAGCTTAGAGGCTGAAACGTTCCACACTAACTGTTCAGTGCATTTAAACTCACAGGATAAATCTGAAACAGAAAGATTCATTTCAAAGAGGGAATGAGTCTCTGCGAGGATGGTGAAATCAGATTTTTAATTTTTTTCAGAACGAGGGGTATCTCAAACATGAGGGGCACTGTAGAGTTAGATTTACATTTTCATCCTGTAATCATACATAATCAATTTTTTGAAGCCACACTTTCTATAGCACCAAAGACAAAATGTGTATCCTCTAGTGGAAAGAAAGCTTCAGGTGTCTGCTCTAAGGGCATGCTTCGGACATCTCCTCCTGGGAGTCTGAGACCTGTGTTACGCTTCCTTGTGCTAGAGGAAGTAAACACTCTTGAACTTCCCTCCAGAGGAATGAAGCAAAGGAGTCTATCGGAAGGATGGTGGTTTATGCTGAATCTCTAGCAGCGCTCATTCGAGGAGTTTACATGCAACCACCTCTAGGATAAATGGCCTGCGAGTACATTGCTGCTGCTTGGTCTGCTTGACAGATTCCAAAGTGCGAGGTCCTGTCACATTGAACACTTCCAGTACATATTAATTCATGGCTGCTATGTGTGACTGCATCACGCTTAATGTTGCAGGAGGCATCAGAAAACGCCAGTCAGAATGGAGGAATTCAGACAATGGATACTGTGGTGAAGATGGTCCTTCAGAAGAAATGGACGTTGAGGAAAATCCTGAGAGCAGAGCTAACTCACACAGGATTTCCAAAACTGACCTGAAAAAAACACAGTGCTCTGCTGAGCCGAAGACACACCCCAGTACAGGGGAGGAGTTAGGCTTCAGCTCTGATTGGGCACACCCAAGGGAACGGCAGGGAGTGTCGGGAATTGAAGCCCTTTTTAAAACCTCAGAGAGAGCTGAAAGAGAGGTGAGGAGGAAGCAGGAGAAGGGTGAACAGGTTGTTGTTGCAGAGAGGACCACGGAGAATATCCCAGAGGATAGCATGGGGAAGGATACCCAAGTCCAAAAGAACGTTGTGAGGGGAGTACAGAGTGCTGGAACCCTAGAAGCTAGGAGAAGAGCACTAGGACCTTGTGAGAAGACAGAACCTCGGAAGAGTCAGCCTGGGAGTCCAATGTACCCTGCAAGAAACTCTTACTGCCGGGAAAAGCCTAGACCTAGCCAGCCTCGAGAAAGCAGCACGGGAGAAAAGGTACTTCTAATGCCAACAAGCAGTGCTATAAAGACAGAGAACTACAGCCAGGAGAAAGTTTTCCTAAGAGAAGTTCTTTTATAAATGCCTCTAAACAAGGTAAAGCACAATTTCCTAATTTGTATGGTTGGCTGAAGAAACCTTCATATAGTGCTGAACTGTGCAAACCTAACTTTGCTACCGACGTAGATAGTGAGTGGGGGAAGGGCGTAACCTTTGCCAATAACTATCCACCAGATGAAAAGCAAACACAGGCTGAATTGCTACTGAAGGAATTTCAGAAGTTCCTGGAGCTGAAGTCAGGGCAAAATAAAGAACCTGATACGGACAGTAATTCTTTTAGTTCAGAAGAATACATGAAGGTAGAAAGTTCTTTACCTACCCTGAATCCTGAGCCTTGTGCCATGGATTGCTCTTTCTGCTGTATTGAATAACAGTTTAAAGAAGCACATAAGTTTTATATGAAGAGAATATAAAATGTTGGCTTTCCTTGTTGTTTAATCATAAGAGTTCCTGATTGTGTTCACCTGTTTCCAAGTCACGCTGTGAAGAGAACAGCTATTGATATAAAGCTGCAATATTTTCTAACAACCACATGAGGCAATGCTGAGTTAAGCTGCTGAAGTTTATGAATAGCTGAGTTAAAGCAAATTTGATTTCACTGCTTCCTGAGTTCCTGTTTTCCTCTGTTTATCCTAAAAGTTCCACTTTTTGCGTTTGTTGCTTTGAGCTTTTGATGCGCTGGAAACTATCCCCCAAGACAAATAAATTTTCTTGCTTGCCTAACCACATCTGGTCACGACTACAATTCTTCCCTAAGGAATATACAAGAGCACTACAGTTCCCAAGATTCATTGGGAACCGTGCCAGCTAATTCTTCAAGGGACAATATAAGGCCACTCCTGCCTGTAAGCTCTAGGGCGCAGGCAGGAGCGTCGCAATACTTACAGATGTGAAGTGGTATTTTAGAAAGGCCGTTTAGGAAAAATCAGGGACGTCCAGAAGGGAACATCCAAAAACCAGGGGAGTGGCAGTTCTGCCTTCTGAAATTGCTCTGTCTTCACCCCAAAAAATGAACATCCCAGTAACCAGTTCTGGAGACAGGCTCTATGCAGATAGCCAGGGGCGGCCCAAGGGTGATGCGGGGTCATGTGCAAAGACTTATTGCGGAACCTCATTTGCATATTCACTGGACCTTATTTGCAGAAATTTAATTTATTTTATTTTAAAATGTATATGTTGTCCATCTAAAATTTTAGATGGCTTTCAAAGGAGCTCTTCACAAGCCTCTTTTTTCTCCTAGCAATAACTTAGGGGCATGTTTACTAAATATTAATGTACACTAAGTGCCACTGTGCCAATAGAAATAAATGGATTTAATGCACATTAACATTTGTGAATGCGCATTAACTTTTAGTAAACATGCCTCTTAATGAGGAACCGAATTCTATTTGCATGGGCAGTGAGGATAAAAAAAGACTACCAGGTTTCTACATTACTATGCTCCAGTGCCAACTGCCAGACCCACTAGGAAGTACTATAAACCTTGCTCATTTAGAACCCATAGCAAACCCGCCATATCATATCAGCACTACCAGGAATCACAAAGCACCAAACCCTACCTATCAAAAGGCAACCCTGCAAATATTAAACCAATACATCTCAGAGAAAATATCAATACATCTCCTACTGGGGAAACGGAACAAGTGGCACTGTCAAATAGAAACTACATGAACAGAATACCCCAGCTCAGTTACACATGCAGAACATAGACTGTCACCAAACAAAGAACAAGGGATCATAATCTAGAAATATGAAGACAATAATTAAACTGGGAACCCCACAAGCCAAACTTGGAATGGAGAACAATACTGGAGAAATAAAACTATAAATTAATTTTCCCTTGTACTAACAAAACGCAAAGGCGTTAGCGATGCACATTTCCCAGAGCTGACATATTCCAGCTAATAAATTCAAAATAAAAAAGTATTTTTCTACCTTTTGTTGTTTGGGCATTTTATTTTTCAGTCACAATTTCTCCAGTCGCTTTCTTCTGGTTTCTTTGTGTCTTCTGCTAACTCTCCATTGTCTGCTGTTCATTTGTCGTTTAGTTTTTTTCCATTCTCTTTCTACATCTGCTCTTACATATTGATCTTTCCCCTTTTGCTCTTTCCTCCATTTCTTTCTTTATTCCTTTTTCATCCACTCAAATTTCATCCCTCCATCCTCAATCTTCACTTACTCTCCCAATACCCGGCCAATCATAGATTTTCTTCCCTCCCACATAAAATATCTTTTTCCCTTTCCATCCTCACTCCCCCTGCTTCTTTTTTTCTCACCAGCTCATCCCCTTCTAGTCCTCTCCCAGCATCTGCTCCCTTCCAATCCCATTCTCCCATCTCCCTGCATCAGCCCATTTGCAGTTCTAGCCCCCCCAATCAGTCCATTTCCAGTCCTAGCCCCCATAAGCCCATTACTAGTCCTAACTCCCTGATCAGTCCATTTCCAGTCCCGGCTTATTTCCAGTCCCAGCTTATTTCCATTCCTAGCCCCCTCCATCAGCCCATTCCAGTCTTAGCCCCCATCAGCCCATTTCCAGTCTTAGCCCCCTGATCGGTCCACTTCCAGTCCCAGCCTATTTCCAGTCCTAGCCCCCCATCATTTCATTTCCAGTGCTAGCCCCCATAAGCCCATTACTAGTCCTAACCCCCCAATCAGTCCATTTCCAGTCCCAGCTTATTTCCAGTCCTAGCCCCCTCCATCAGCCCATTCTAGTCCTAGCCCCCATCAGCCCATTTCCAGTCTTAGCCCCCTGATCTGTCCATTTCCAGTCCCAGCCTATTTCCAGTCCTAGCCCCCCATCAGTCCATTTCCAGTGCTATCCCCCATAAGCCCATTACCAGTTCTAACCCCTCCGATCAGTCCATTACCAGTCCTAGCCCCCCCAATCAGCCCATTTCGATTCTCAGCCTCCCAAATCTGCACATTTCCAGTCCCAGCCTCTTTCCAGTCCTAGTCCCCCCCATCAGCTCATTTCCAGTCCTAGCCCCCCTATCATCCCATTACTCCCTCAACCCCCCCCCCCCAGAAGAGCCCCACACCTGCTTGACCAACTTCAGAGGGATCTGGGGAGGGCCAAAGCCCAGAGCCCTGGCTCACCTCTGCAGAGCTGCAAGAAAGAAGAAAAATGCTGGTTTCTTCTTCCATGGCTCTGCAGGGGCACTGGGCTATGGGCCTCCCTGGATCCCTCTGAAGCCGGTCAGGCAATCACTGGGCCTCCTGAGGTATGGGGCCATGTGCGGGCAACATTCCTGCACAATCGATGGGCCGGCCCTGCAGATAGTAAGGCCAGGTATGTGCAGAGGTGTAGGCCATGTTACAAATGTTGATATCCCTGAGGTGCATGCCCACAGAACCAGGTACATAAATGCCCCGGCCTAAGTAGGACAGAAGGGGGATGTCTATGTTTTGAGACTAGCATTCCAGATACTCATATGTGTAGCAGTGGGCCAGTAGTATGTTTGGAGTTTGTATTTACAGGCAGGTTCTTTGGCGAGGAAATATTAACAACTGCGATGTAAGCACATTTTGCTCGTCCCCTGAAAGCATTACGGTCATGAAACAAGCACTTTTTTCACCCTATTTGTGGTCAGAAGCAGGTATAGGCATGGACGCCTCACCAACCAGGGCCAGATGTGCAACTCCCTTGCTGTGCCCAGGCTACATCTCCACCATGCCCCTGTGCAACCTGGACATTCTCTCACCGGGGATGTCTATCAAAAGGCCCTGGGGACATCTCCGTGATTTCCATGTATATGTGTCTGTTTTCAGATATTCAATTCATGAAAGAGCTTCTAAAATACCCCTCATAGAGCCCGATCCAGGAAGGGGCACGTCCAGGCCTTCCAGATGTCCCAGCATGGGATGGGTTCTGTTGTACCCAATTCTGCACCGTGGGAGTTAGATGATCCCACAGAATGCAGGATCGGGCAACGGGATGGCCCAGCGTGCCCCTGCAGCAGCCATGGGGACGTCCTGGAGGCAGCACAGCCAGGCCCCCCTGCTCTCACTAGTGTGCTGATGGCCCAACGCCCCTTGCAGACTGATTTTCCCACCATTCGACCCTTGGCAGGTCTGCTGGGGCTGTGATCGGACGGTGGGGCAGTACCTTCAGTGGCTCCATTGTGTTGAGGGAGGGCTGCCGGGTTGGGGCACACAGGCTCCCAGTGCTTATTCCATTTCCAAGGTGCTCCCCAGATGTACAGGACTGTGACCTGAATTGGCCCTGTACGTCCAGGTGCCTGGCCTGCCCAAGCTCCGCCCCTTTGCCGCCCCTGTCCTGCTTTCCCAGCACAGCCCCACTAGTTGCCTTACAGAATTGGGCCCTTAGTGTCTATTTGGATTTAGCTTAAGCCTTTTCATTGATAGCTGAAGGCACAACAGACATTTCCCTACCTCAGAGAGCTTACAATCTAAGGACCTTGTTTCTAATCTGCTCCTATTTTACAGTGGAAATATACAGATATTTAAAAATTTTCTACTGGCTTTTGCATCTCCTTCAAGGCACACTTAAGAGCTTTAAATGAGTAATAGAGAGAGTAATTGCTTGGCCTCTGCATTTCTTTTTTGGCATTTAAAACATAAATAATTCCCCTTTTGGGGCTTTACTCCTTAATTGGCTCCATGTATGCAAATATTTTTCTGAAATGGGGGCCCTCTACATCGAGGTGTGCATGCAGATGTTGAAAATCAGACTTCCAAATCTGTACATGCAAGTGGCCAAATGATGCTGCTCTTTTTGTGTGCATGTAGGTTTCTGAAATAACTGCTCCCACTGTATGTACACATGCATTTACCAGTGTTCTTATGCCTATTTTACAAAAGGCTCCATGATTGGCAGGTCCTTTTGTAAATTACTGGGGCAAATATGAATATCCTGAACCCCTATGAAAAATGAGGCTTCACTTGTGTTAACCTGCATTCTGCAGTTAGGAAACAGGCCTCTTTGACAATAACGGGGCTTGCGTAAAAAGCATGAGATAACGAAGGGTAAAGGGACTTGCCCAAGGACACAAAGAGAACCAGGATTTGAATCCTGGCTTCCTGGTCTGCTGTTCTAACCACTAGGATACTTCTGCCTTGAAGCAGGAAATTCTGTGGCCACCTCGTGTTAGAGGAACCCAAACGCCATCGGGGGTGTTGTTTGCAGTAAGCACAGGTCACATATAATGCTATTAGGACTGAAATAGATCCTGGCATTTTGTGTGTACAAAGCCTCTGATTTCTTCTGGAAGCAAATCCTGAGGATGTTACTACCCTCGTCCATGATTCAATAGGGTAGCATCATTCAATATATTCTCCCCCCACCCCTTAGAGTTGTTACTAATTTTTAAGTCCAGTATCCTCTGCCTTAATGTGCCAAAATCTGCTACTGTTTGTAAGGGAAACTACAGAAGGGAGGCAGCAGTTTCCCATCCCTGTCTCCTAGACACAGTCCTTGCAAACAAAAGGAATTAGATGTGGTTTGAATGCCACATTAAAACTGGGAGATTTTCCCCAATATTTCTCCCATGGGGAATGGGGCAGGTCACTGGGAGCTCTTCTGCAGCCTCCCTCCACTCTCCTGCCTTGCTTCCTACCCATGGGTGCTACAGAAAGCAGCAGGGGGGGGGGGGGGTGTCACATGCTCCTCTTTGATTTTAATGACTTCAGGTCTTAGCATTGGAAGCCACTTTACACTGAATTATTCCCGTAAACGTAAAATCAGATATCTTTCTGACATATATGTTTTTTAAAGTAGAGCCACTGACGGCCTTTCTGCTTGCTAAAATGGAGGAGCGTTTTTCAGTCTCTGAAGATTTGATTTTGTCATTTTATGTGACAGCAACTGTCGGCATCCTGTTACATTGACTGATATTAGGATATTTGGTTCTTAATTCTTAAATGTGTTGAAACTGGTGGGCTTACTCTTCATTGTTATTGAAATGGTAATTACTGATTATTTTTCTTATAATTTCAATGAAAAGATTGAACACAATTTCAACGACCAATTGCTTTTTAACTATTTATATGATTTTGTTTTTATGCAATCCCTATTTTTTTGTTACACCCCCTTTGACTCCTGATAAATCTTCTGCAGGTGCCCCTGTTCCCACCTTCCTTTTATTGGTTTTCAAACACAGACTTGGCCACCATTTTGTTGCTCTTATTTACACAGCTAGAAAATGGAGCGCTGTAAAAAAAGAGTCTCAGCAGCTAAGAAGAGCGTCCCCTCCCCATAATAAGCAAATGCATCTCCAGAGAGCCAGTCACTCTTCTAAAGACTGGGCCATGCGTACATGCACCAGCAAGGCAATCAACGGCAATAGCATGCTGCTGCCTGATGGCCATGTAGCAAACACAGTACAATTACAAGACAACCTTGGCTTCCAACCCTGTCAATAGAAGGCTGACTCTTCGAGAACTTAAACTCTACACAGCGCTAAAGGCAACATGGGATGTCACCTTACGGAACATGTCCCGTAACAGAAGAGCGACTGCAGAGACCAGAGGGTCAAGGAACAAGAGACAACCACAAGACATTTCATGAGGGGGACAAGAAGGGAGCAAACTGTCACGTATTTTGCAGTATAGATGATGAGCGTGCCTGGAGGAGCAGGGGGGGACAGGCTGATAATTAAACCATACGCCCTCCAGGGAAATAACAGACTAGCTTTCACTGCGTGCTTCCATTTCCCGAATGTTCGGATCCTAGTCACCACATTTACCCTTCCCTAGGAAAATCTGCTCTGCTATCTAATTGTTGATCTCATTAAAATACAAGAATGTGCAGTGTTTTGGGGGAGGGATGTTTTTATTTGTTTGCCACCCACTGTTTCCATTCCATTAAATACACAAAGAAAGATGATAAACTCCAGAGATTAAAAGCTGAGAAAAAACATTAATGATATTCTGCACTCATACAGGCCTGGATTTTCTAGCAGGACGCCTAGGCGAGTAGTCTGATAACACTCCTATGCTGAACCTGTTATAAAGACAGCGTAGGCTCTAGATCCAGTACCAGCGGTGCATCGATTTACACCTGCTCTAAAACTGGCATAACGTCATGTAGAAATGATTTGCGTGTGCATGTGTATTTCATGAAATACTTGTTTATTTAACAATTTTTATATATCATATTAGTGAAACACATCATTCAGAATGGTTTACACTTTAAATAAAAATAATTAAATATGGAAAAATAGATTTATGAAGGCAGAGTATCTAAATATAATGCCAATTCCAGTTTCCTCCATCTTCCATAAACATCAATAAGTTTTTAACCAAAGGATTGCCATACTTCAAATCTTTTAGTCTCTTCCAGGGAATAGCAATGTTTTAATACCTTTCCTAAACCTTAGATTCGTCTCCTCCCTTACGTTCACTGGAAGAACACGCCATCGCTCTGGGCCTGCCAAGTCATCTTATGAATAAACTATGTATTTATTTATTTCCATTTAGTCGCATTACAGCAGCGCCTCCATTGCACCCAAACTAGGACCCCCAGGAATGCCTGTGTAGATTCTGCAGTGACAGGCACGCACTTTCCATGTGCACGCTTTATGCACATATGCGGTTATGGAGTTTTTAAAAGCCCTTTTCTGTGTGTAAAACAAGCTTTATGGGCTTGATATTCAAAGGTGTTGACATGGTTTACAGACCTGTAAATGTGCGTAGGCGGGATATTCAGCAGAATTAACATGATTAGTGACACTTAATATCCTCAGGTACTGCTGCTATACACCCCAATGCTGCGCGATTAGTATTGGAGCGATCGGGGGGGGGGGGGGGGGCGGTACCCAGGAAAAACCAGTCAGGGCTGAAATACAGCTGCTGTCTGGTTACCCCTCAGTGGTGAGTTAGGTGCAGGAATAGCTGTCCTAACCTTTGCTGCCAAGCTAACCGGGAAGCGGCTGAATATTGCCACAGCCCGTTAGCTTCTGGCTTCTGAGGCTGACCTGGATATTCAATGTCAGTGGCCAGATCTGGCTCCGGCTTTGAATATCCGGGTTTAGCGGCTGGGCTAGGCACTGTAATCATGCTAGCCACCACCACTGAATATCGGGCCTTATGTGTTTAAAAAGATCCATGTTCCTATACACGCAAGTCCGAGTTTTCCTGGACTTACATATGTATATCGGCACTTTGGAGCGTAAGCTGCGGTGTGGGTGGAGCACCGGCGTGGCCTTGAGGGATGTGCATATATTATAGAAAACGATGACATACACGCACCACTGTGCCAACTAAGTGTCACCAACTACACCAAGTCTACGACAGACATAGGAGACACCCCTAGAGTACAGCCCATTGGTACACTGCTATTATTTAAAGTGAGGCATGTGTGCACCTCACTTTATAAATTAGGCTATCCACACACACAGTGGGACGCGCATCAGCTATATAGGGGAGGATTAGAAAATTACCCACCACATGTCTAACTATCAAAGACCAGTGAGACCCAAAGTCTTGTCTTTTTCTGCAGTGCATATTGGGATGAGAAGTAGAGCTCCATCATACAAGGCCTGCAGATTTCTAGCCTGTCACAAATGATGGGATTACAACTGCCGAGGGCTCGGTACACACAGAGGAAAGACACTAACAAAAATGGT
Source organism: Ichthyophis bannanicus (assembly GCA_033557465.1). Lineage (NCBI taxonomy): Eukaryota > Metazoa > Chordata > Amphibia > Gymnophiona > Ichthyophiidae > Ichthyophis > Ichthyophis bannanicus. The sequence goes on from CM066049.1 coordinate 129,230,841, forward strand.
GACCACCCAGCCCCAGGCACAGCCCTGCCGGCTAGCCGCCAATACTAGAAGACACCATTTCTCAGCTGAGTCACTGCTTTTTCTAGTATGTTCTGTTTACCTGTTACAAAAATGTGAAGCCTCTCTGTACAGTCCCTGAACAATTAACTCCTATGGAAAGTGTCTTTAGTCTTTTTTTTGTGCCATAGGAACATAAGAATTGACATAGTAGGTCAGACCAAAGGTTCATCAAGTCCATTATCCTTTTTTCAACAGTGACCAATCCAAGTGACAAACACCTGCAGAATCTTAAAAAGTAGATAGATTTCATGGATAAACATTGTCTTTCCTGCAAGTATACCTTAATAGCAGTTTAAGGACTTTTCTTCCAGGACCTTGTCCAAACTTTTTAAATTCAGCTATGCTAACTGCAAGAAAGTCCAGAACCTAATTATGTGTTGAGTGAAAATATGTCTTCCTGTTTGTTTTAAATGTACTATTTAGTAAATTCATGGCATGTCCCCTAGTCTTTGTATTTTTTGAAAGACTAACCAATCAATTGCCATACTAGGACAATGCTGGAGCGCCAAAGAACACCGCAGCCCCCTCACCTCGCTTCGGAGTCAGGCAGCCATCCCGGGGCCTCCTCCTCGCCTGAAGCAACACACTTCCATGCCACTGCAGAGCAGGAAGGAGATGACATGGACAGTGTGAAGGTAAGCTCCTCCCCTCTCTGCAGCATCACTCTCCGGTGCCAGGCAATAATCTAAAGCCAATTCCCCAGGGGCACCAGGCCTGTGCTTAAGGGCCACGCCAAAGGGCCCTTAGGCATGGCCCTTAAGTGTGGCCCTCTTCAAAACAGAGTTTAGCCCATTCCCAAGACCAACCAAGCAACTGAAGTAGATGTACAGAGCCTTCGCATGATCCCCTGCTGTGGCACCAGTTGATCATGGTGGGAGCTCTATATGAAAACCCTGTACTGCTAACCAGATGCGCCTAGCCTTCAATACCACCAAAACTGATTTAGCCACAGAGTTACCCCCCACAAACAATCACCTCTACCAATGAGATAAGAAGCAGCCACGGCTAGAGCATTCTTCATAACCGAATCCCGCTAGCAAGCCCAAGCCAGGCGACCTGTGCTTAGGGGCCAGGCCAAAGGACCTTTGGATGTTGCCCTTAAAACACCTCACCTCCATCCAGGTCAGTGAGTATCAACCCTCAGTGTGTTGTCTGCCTCTCCATCAACCACACAAAATCACACACACCTAAGCATAAGGTCTTATTTGTTCACTAGCATGTCTCTCCTAATATGCTTCACTCTACTCATCACACAGACTGAAGCATATACACCTCGTCCAGGACTCATACCCATCATACAAGGGTCTGGACGTAGGGGCCACGATGACTCATGGAATTACACACATGCTTCTCATTCTAGACGACGCAGTTCACTCATTCATATACACCTGCAGTCACCAACAAGGATCTACGCAAAAGTTCCCACAAACAGGAAATTTGAAATACATGCTTATCAATGCTCTCTCAGCTCGGAACAAATTGCCAGTCCTTGTAGACTATATTGAGCACCAAAACTTAGACATATTGGGCCTGGTATTGAATTGGGCAGGCTATGCGCTGCTACGGCACATAGCCCTGCCCGCTGAACCTGAAGCCCAGATATTCAAAGCCACGGTGACGGCAATGAATATCCAGAGACATCGCACATGCCCCGGAGCCACCAAAGCTAATCGTGTAGTGACAATATTGCACCGCTACCCGATTAGCTTCTGCAGGTAAAACTAGGCCAGATTTTGCCACGCCTAGTTTTACTCACCGATCACTAAATGGGTAGCGGTGCAATATCACCGTCCCTGGTTAGTGACAGTCTCCACCTCCGTTCCATCCCAGAACACCCTCAACACACCCCACTGCTAACTGCATAGCATTGGGGCATGTAGTTGGGTTAGAAGGGAATATTCAACTACAGTAACCATGTACGTGCCATTGAATATCCTGATTTAAGGCATTTACATGGTTTACCGGGCTATAAACCATGTAAATGCCTTTTGAATATTGGGCCCACTGTGTGTAATTGAATCATGGCTCATGGACACAGATCAATTAAACCTTACCAGTCATGACCTCTTTAATTGTCCAAGAACTAACTGCAGGAGTGGAGGCAGCTTCATTCTAGCCAGAAGTGACTTAAAATTCAATACCATCAATTCAGAAACCACAAACAACCTGGATACCATTACAATTACAAACAGACAACTAACAATATGCCTGTTGTACAGATCACCATTGGCATCCACTGATGACTTGCTAATAATTCTAGAACTAGTGTGCAGCCACATGACTCAAAGAAAACAGCTCGGGTTACTAGGTGACTTTAACCTCCCACCACTTCCACTAAAGCAATCTAAATCTTTCCTAGAAGCAATGGCTGCACTAGAAAACAATCAAATAATAAGCATGCCTATCCATGAAAAAGAAACACCCTAGACCTCATCTTTGCTCCCACATCTATACTCAAACAGAACAATCAAGTCTCACCATTAATATTCCCAGTACCATGGTCGGACCACAATGTATTACATTCCACATCCCTCACGAAACAAGCCAATATAGAAATAATCAAAGCTTACCAATAGCTCGTTACTTCTGGTGGTTCGATAAACAAGCATTCCTGGAAGAAATTCTACCAAAACTAAACACCGAAACAATGAGCCTTGACACACTGATAGACATTTGGAACAGCCACCACAATCCACAAAGCGCCCCAAGAGACATCACACAGCCATATGAGCTCAGAAAACTAGAGTGAAAGTGGCACCACATAAGACAATCGCAGGATCAAGAACCCTACATGATCATTCTTCAAGAACACTGTAAAATGATTGATCAAAAACGGAAGGAATACCGCAAAAAAAAACAAAAAACTCTTAATGTGCTCACTAAACCGGCCTTAAGAGCTGTTTGAGTTAGTTAAATCCCTGCTAAAAGACCTCACCGAGCATTCTGACACCAATGCCCCATACCCTCAGACATTTGCAAATCACTTCCAAAAGAAGTATACAGGAAACTACTACGATCTAGAAAAGATTCAAAACAGCCATATCTCCATACCCAAGCTATCCTCCTTCAATCGAGTCACCACGGACCACATAGAAAATATCATTCAAGCTCTCAACACCACCACTTCACCAATTGACTAGTTGGATCAAGATAGCATGATCCAAATTAAGTACAGTCATTGCCAGTATCGTACATCTATTCTTAAATCTGGGCATTGTACCTGCATCTCTCAAAACTGCATCCACTGCTAAAAAATAAAAAAACGGACCCATGCAGCATAAACTCCTACAGACCTATATCCAGCCTTCCTCTCTTGGTGAAAATTATAGAAAAAATAGTCTAGCAGCAATTCCAGTACCACATAGACTCCCATGCTCACCTAGACCTGCAACAGCATGGGTTTAGACAGCATCATGGAGTCAAAACCCTCATAACCTCCCTCCTAGATAGACTCACAAAAGGCATTGAGAAACAAAGCAAGGATTTATTTTAAAATTCATGGACATTGTCTCAGCATTTGACTCGATATACCACAGTACCTTGCTATACCGCTTACAGGAGGAAGGGATACAAAATACAGCACTGGATTGGCTCAGGTCTTACTACTAGGATGCCTGCAACAGGTAAAAATAGGGTCACACTCAGCCACATATAATCAACCACAAGGTGTCCCACAGGGATCAGAATTATCCTCTCTACTATTCAATATCTACATTCAGCCCATATGTTCTCTAATACATTCCTTTGATATATATTACCACGTTTATGCAGATAATATTATGCTATATGAATCCTTTTCCACTGATAAACCCAACTACACTAAATTAATAGATTGCTTTGATGCAGTCTCACAATGGCTTTCCAAGCACAACCTTAGGGTTAACTGCAAAAAGACTGAAGTACTGTTCATAACCAAAGGCCAAGCATTCACCCCCCCCCCCCATCAACTTTAAATGTAAGGAACACAGAAATGGAAGTAAAACAGGAGCTTCGCTATCTTGGAATCACCCTTGACCAAAGTCTGAGCATGCAATCCCACATCAAGAACACCACTAAAGCAGTATACCATAAGATAAGAATATGGAGCCTCCAGATTGGAACATATCGCACCATTTTTTTTTGTGCCATCAAGTCAGTGTTGACTCCTGGTGACCCAGCTATCTCTGGGTTTTCTTGGCAATGTATCACTGGAAGTAGATTGCTGGGCCTTTTCTTCAAAGGCAATGGATGGTAAAGTGACTTGCCCAAGGTCACAAGGAGTGCCAGTGGGAATAGAACCCTTGATCTTCTGGGTACTAGGCAGTTGCTCTAACCACTAGGCTACTCTTCCACTCCAATTTTAGGATACCTAAATTGGTTACCAATCGTGATCAGCATAAAATATAAAGTACTACTCATGATATTTTAAAAAATACACTATCCATAGACTTGACACCTGACAATAGAAAGAGAAGGCAAAGCATGTGTAATACACTTGTGACCCCTGTAGCAAGAATAAAAAGCCGCCAAACATCCTGTAACCGAGCATTTGCATGGTACGCAACAACCTCTGGAACACTCTCTCAGATCCGATCCGAGCCAACTCCAACCTCTCAAGCTTCCACAGGACTCTAAAACCCGATTTATTCCAGCAATACTATAAACCATTGGGTGAGAAATAACTGTTATTGAAAGAACTGTTATTGACTAACGGCCCAACATTACTGTTAACCTTTTCGCTCCATGTCCCTACCATAAGAAATCTATCATGTTAAGTAGTATAGTTCAACTTTACTAACTTATCTGAGTTAGCATTTCTGTTTTATGTACATTACCTTACTGTGTCAATGTTATATATAAACTTCTCTGACTGCAAAATAGAGTGGTATATGCAATCAGTGAAATAAATAAATACATTTATGTTTACCCATTCCACTCTACTCAGGATTTTATAGACCTCTATCATATCTCCCCTCAGGCCGAAGAGTCCTAACCTTTTAAGCCTTTCTTCATAGGGGTATCCTTCCATCCCCTGTGGCATTTTGGTAGCACTTTACTTTACCTTTCCTAATTCCGCTGTATCTTTCTGGAGATTGGTAAACAGAACTGCACACAGTATTCATGTTGTGATCTAGTGGCCTAGGAGTGGCCTAGTGGTTGGGGCAAGGTACTTCAGGCTGGAAGGTCAGGGGTTCAAATCCCACTAGAGGACAGCAACCTTGGGCCGGAAGGACCTGGGTTTCTAGTCCCACAGGTGCTCCTTGTGGTCTTGGGCAAGCCACTTAACCCTCCATAGCCCATGTTCCCTGTAAAATAGTTATCTTCAAGTTATAATGCCCTGTTCAATGTAATTTCAGTTTGTTCAATGTAAACCGCACTGATGCAGAATAGCGCGGTATATAAGAGAATGTAAATAATTGAGCAATACAAAGGCATTATGATATTTTCTGTTTTATTCTTCATTCCCTTCATAATAATTCCACTTCCACAGAGGAAGTTGATGATCTGAATATTGGATAGTATACTGTAGCAGGTTTTGTGTCTTATTACCTGTAAATATTTGTTTTGTTTTGTCACTTGGCCTCTTAGTTTTTGTGGGCTAGTGAAAGAGTTTGTATAGTACTTTGGGTTTTTTTGGATAAGTGGCGGTTGGTTTGAACCTTCCTCATTTACTTTTTGATATCTTTCTTTTCTGTAACAAGTGATTGATCCTTGTGTATTCTTTAAAATGCATAAATATAAAATAAACATAATAATAATTCATAACTGCTTGTTTCTGGTTGGCACCACATGCTGAGCAGAAGATTGAAACGTATTGTCCATGATGATGCCCAGATCCTCTTCCTAGGTGGTGACTCCTAATGTGGAATCTTGCTTCGCGTAGATGTCCTTCCTCTATATGCACCACGTTGTACTTGTCCACATTAAATTTCATCTGCCAGTCACCTAGTTTCACAAGGTTCTTCTGCAATTTCACAATTCACTTGTGATTTAACAACTTTGAATGATTTGATGTCATCTGCAAATTTGATATCTTAACTTACTTACTGTTCCTATTTCAAAGGCATTTTTAAATATATCAAAAAGCAGTGGTCCGAGAACAGATCCCTGGAAAGTGGCGTATGGTTGATGGCGGCAGTGGGCTGTGAGAGCTACGTTGGTTTGGTTGGTTTGGTGACCTGTTGGGTGGGGTTCTCAGTCTTGACTATAGATTCATTGATGAAAGTTATGCTTTCTACATATGCATGAGTTTTCAGTATTGAAGGATCAGGGGCTGAGATAGGTTTGTATAGGGCCTTTATATATTAGTGTGTTTGGTGTGATGGACCCTTTGTAAGAGGTTGGATGCTTGTTGCAAGTGTCATGGCTCTCAGCAACACTGATATGTGATTTGGGTGGAGCTGATTTTGATTGTAAGTTGGTGTATGTGTATATTGTGGATGGGTTAAGGGGTTTTTCTTTCATTCCTCTTTTTCTGAGATGTCACTTATGAGCTATATTCTTTTGAGAGTCTCTTCTCCCTGGTGCAACTGTTGTGTTCTGGAGTTATGTTGGAGATGATGACATCTGAGCTGGCATCTTTTTTGAAAGGAGAAGAATCCCCATTGGGGGTATTAAAAAAATATACTGTTTGCAGTTGATATTTTTTTTATTTTATTTATTTAACTATTTCTTTTATACCGCCCCTTCCAGAGATCAAGGGCGGTTTACATGTAACAGCTTAACAGTATTGTACACATTTGTATACATTTACATTGAACAGTAGAAATCAACTATTTACATTGAACAATAAAATTTAACTTTGTAAGGTATTAAGGTATGAAAAATTGCCCATATCTAAGTAGTGTTTAAAAGAAAGTTGCATATGTTTAGCATTCTGAGGGGACATGTTAGATGTTAAGTTTTTCACATGGAGATTATTTTATGACCAGTGATGCAAGACCTATGAAAGGCTTTTAGTCTAAGTGACAGTCTCTGAGGTCTTTTTCCTCTCCTTAATCACACTGTGAAGATGGATGGAAGTCAGTCTGCTGAAATCGCTTTTGGGTGATACGGGTTTCCTGTTTTGGGATCTATCTGTTGAAACCAGAGTTTTTGGAAATATGTGCTCCACTATTCACCTTCTTCTATTGACTATTCAGCCCTAGTTTTTGTTTTCTATCTTTAAACCAGTTCCCAACCCAAAATAGGACAAAATAGGCCTCCTATGCCATGACTTAAACTTCCTCAGGAGTCTCTCATGAGGGACCTTGTCAAACTGTTTTTGAAAATCCAGATGCACTACATTAACCAGCTCCCCACAAATGTGTTTTAGGAAAACTAGTGTTTTCCTAGACTGTGTGACACTATTTGAGGCCCACAGTATTGGACAATGTAGTTTAAGAAGGCATCATTAATGAATTCAACCTTTTGTCAAACTTCTCACCGTACTGTCTTCCACATAATTCATGACTGGTATCGAATGATGTTTTATCCTGCAGTTCGGTGTCATTCCTCTGTCTAACTCACTTTTCTTGCTTTCTCAGGTGGGTTCTCAGCCTCTTAGAACTTTCTTTTCATTTTTTCTCAGAGTGCCGCGTGTCAGATAAAAAAAAAGAGAGAAAATGAATGTCAGTGCCTTTAGAGGACTTAATAAAGGCTTTCATTCATGGATTCTGGTTGGCACCAAGTCAGGCAGAACAAAGTGACGGGGAGTTGTTGAAGCTGTCCGATCCTTTTCAACATTGCTTCTTTGGGTGCCCACTGAGGAGTGGAAGAGGCATACTCACTGCTGGCGCCTTTCCAGGGCCGCGTGCTCCCTACATCAATGGGCACTCGCCAATCTGTTCCACCCCCCACCTCCTACCCCACAGAAGCTGCCCTGAAAAGGCCCGCACAATGGCTTTCTAATAACTTATCTCCCCACAAGTGCCACTCTGCTAAAACATTGCTACTTTAAGCTTTCCCAGCACCTCTTCCTCTTTCTCTCCTTCATCAGCTGGATGAATTCCAGGGTCTGGAAACTCATTTTAACACTTTCCCTTTGTTTGCAGTCCAGCTTTGATCTGATTTTTTTCCCTTGCTGTCTCAGTGAAGGGATAGAACTTGTATAGGAAATTGCAGTTTCTCAGCTTTTGGGAAAAGGTCTTGGTGTGATCTGATGGTCCATGATGAATGTGTCCTTGATGTCTCCTACTCTTGCAGATGCTTTTCTTCATGTGAGAATCTGGAATAACTGATGCATTTCCTCACTAGCGAAATACACCAGTCCATCAGCCCTCATTCCCAACATTCAGGAGTTATAGCCCTTCCCTGGTATGTGTCACATGCTGGGAAAACTTGCCCTGTCTGTCCTCACTTTGACCACTGTCTATTGAGCCATGTTCTAGTGGGAAACCTCCTAAATTCCCACTGCAAGGACTGCGTGCATACCCTTAGAAAACAAGTGGAGGGAAATTTTAGAAGGGACATCCAAGTGCAATCTGGAATGTCTAAGCCAGAACATATGAAAAAAAAGTAGGCACGTGCAGGTGCAGACATGATTTCACAAATGTGGACATGCCGATATGGACATCTGTGAGGGTATCTACATAGACATCCCCAGAACCTTATTTCAGAAATAAAATGGTTAGGAACAGGAAAGCGAGGGCTCAAATCCCACCGCTGCTATCACTGACATTGTGCTGAGTACTGGGGATGATAGACTACTACTGTATCTGCTCTACACCCTCTGGATATCTTTCAGCCCAAACAAGCACTTTTCAGATACCTGTTCACGCCTGGAGCAGGTCTAAACTTCGATGCAACGCTGGACTTCTGGGACATTTCTGAGATTAGGTGGCAACATCCAGGTTCCTGCGAATGTCCTAGCCATGCCCCCATTAAGACTTGGACGTCCTCATGCTGCGTACATCCCCAGAGCTGGCTTCAAAAGTGGTTCTAGAGACTTCTCTGCGCTTTGGACCTCTATGCCTGATGTTAGATGTCTAAAGCATGAATAGGGCTTCCAAAATAAGCCCCATAATGCAGAAGTGCTTTATAGAACCAACAAGAATGCTTTGTTGACCTTGAGAGAGCATTGATTTCACATGCTTTCTGTGCAATGCTAAATGCCCACTATTGCATGACCAGCTAAATGTTCGGATAGGAAAGAGTAAAAATTGTAACTAGGGATTAGCAGGTCTACTGCTGAGCTAGGAAAATCTCAGTCTCATTACGTTATTACTACAGAAGGGCTCATTCTTCCAACGTCAGCAATGAGGCTATTAACTAGGAATCTCTCATTTCATCTGTAAATCTAATTCCATACACAAAGTGATAAGAAGATATGATGAACCATGCTGAGTCAGATTTTAAGACTATTGAGCCTAGCAGCCCATCTCCAATGAGAACTAATTCAGGTCACTAGGAATTACCCAGCAAATCCCAAACAGGAAATCCATTCCCTGTTGCTTACTCCAATGGATAAATGGTGGATTTCCCAAATGTTTAGGATTATTACTTTTTTAAATTTAGCTATTTACATTTCTTGTATACCATAGATCTTTTGCATTCTCTGCAGTTTCCAGTAAACATAAGAAATAATAAAATCACAATGACATAAAACAATCAGGTTATACAGTAAAACATCAACATCTCACACCATAAATAGCTGAATTAAAGCCATACAGTCCACTAAAAATGGCCTGCCCAGATAATTACATCTCTCTTACAAATATGTTTTGCCTAAAAAGATGTGCTTTTAGCTTCTTTTAAAAATCCAAATTATCTTTAATCAATCTTAACTCAAGAGGGAGCTTATTCCACACGTGGGCACAAGATAGATGGCAGACGATTCATCATCCTGACCCCATGAAGGTTTGCACCACTGAAGTCCTCCTCTCTCAGACTTCAACCTATGTAAAGGATGATAATGTTACCAGGGGATTATGGAAGATCAATCCCCAATTTTAATACTTTGAAAATCAGAGTCAATACTCTAAAATGAATCCTTCCTTCAACAGGGGAAAATGTAAGTCTTTCAGATGGGGGGAGGGGGATATGCTCATGGGGCCCAACCCCTAATACTAACACAAAGCTGAGTTCTGAACCATTTGTAATGATTCCAAATATGTCTCATGAAGAACGAATAATATCTTGCTACAATAGTCAAGTGGAGACAGGACCAATGACTGAATCATGGTCCAAAAAGCTGATGTATCCACATAAAGGCACATTTTTCAAATGACGTCCAAATGCAATCTAGAATGTCCAAGTCAGAATGTCTGAAATAAACCCAGGCGCATCCAAGCTTAGGCACAATTTCACAAACATGGCCGTGCCCTGGAATAATATTTCAGAGCAGGGACATCTAGGAATAGCCTAATGGTTAGAGTAGTGGGCTATTCCTAGATGAGTTCAGATCCCAGTGCTCCTATCACTGTGATTGTGGAGAGTACAGGGGCTGGCGGGGTGCCATCTTCTCTATATCCTGTAGATGTTTCATGGACAAAACAAGCACTTTCCTGATGCATATTTGTGTCTGGAGTAGGTCTAAACTTGGATGGGGTCAATGACATTTCTGACATCCATCGGGGACATCTAAGTTCATTGCACTACCCAAGTCACACCTCTGCCATGCTCCTTGCCTACTTGGCCATCCCCACATGGGAGACATCTTTAAAAGCCATTTGTAAAATGGCTTTGGGGATATCTCTGTGATTTGGATGCCCACATTTGCGTTTTTGGATATCCAAATCATGACTAAGGCTTTTGAAATGATCCCCATAGTTTTTGAATCATCTCAGTAGGCAAAACTTAAAAAAAGACTACTTGACAACCTCTCTAATATAGGGATTAAGTGCATACACATTCAGTCCAAACCTATACCAATCACACCTATGCACAACACTCTACCTCCTCTACACCTTGCAAATGCCGCAACCTCTCCTACTCACACCATACATCCACAACAGAGACATAGTGACACTCACAGTGAATCACAAGACCTACACTAACAGTCACACAAGAAATCGGAGGCGCCACAGGCCTAAAGCAACATTGGCCCACACACACAATCAACCACCGACACAAGCCACTAACAATCTGGCTACACAAGAACTCCACAAATCATGTAATATCACCCTCATCAATGCTCGCTCCATCAGGAACAAGACCCACATAATCCATGACATCATCACAGACGAGAAACCGGACATCCTATGTATAACTGAAACATGGGTCACCGACACCGATGCAGCCATATTAAATCAAATCAGCAAACCTGGATACAACCTTTACAACTGTCCCCGAGCCCACAAGAAGGGAGGAGGGATCCTCATAATAGCCAAAGACAACCTGCAATTCATAAGCACATATCAGTCCTCAAACACAAACATAGACTTCCTAAAGGTAGAAAACACTGCGGTATCCATCTGCTTGATATACAGACCCCCCTCACCACAACATGAGATTCTTGCCTCAGCATTAGAAAACATATCCTCAACGCAACCAAAAAAATTCCAGATCATACTAGGGGACCTTAACCTTACATCAACGACAACCACACATGCAAACACCTTCATGGAGGCTATGACCCAGCTAGGGTATCAACAGCTAATAACAGAGCCCACCCATGAAAAGGGAAACACACTAGACATGGTTTTCATACCTACAGGAGAACATAACAACGTTGAAAAGCCCCTGATTGAGATCATCCCATTACCCTGGTCAGACCACCACCAAATCAATATGCGGATAAAGCTTCCCACCGTGGCTAAAGACACAAAGGCAAGAAGAATAGCAACCCAACAAAGAAGATTTAACAAACCAAATATGGAATGTCTCATCAAGACCATCAAATCCCACGTAGACTTGGGAAAAACAGACCTCAATGAATTAACGCATAGCTGGGATTCCGGAATTCAAGCCATGGCGATCCCTAAAGAGAAACTCACAACAAACGCAAACAAACACAAATCGGAACCTTGGTACAACATAACGCTGTCCAAAATGAAAAGAGACCTTAGAAAACATGAAAGGAAGTGGAGAATTACCAAAACCAACGAGCTCAAATCTGTGTACCTCAACCTCCTCGCAAAATACAAGGAAGAGGTAAACAAAGCCAAGAGGATGCACCATACCAACATCCTAAGCAAAGCCATCAACAAACCACGTGAACTCTTTGAACTAGTTAAATCATTAACTAAAACAGCCCAACCCGAACATCAGGGTAGCCCCATACATCCACAAACGCTTGCAAACCACTACGAAAGCAAGCTCACCACCAAAAGCTCCACCCTCTATCTACACACCCCATGCCATCAAACAGAGGATGAGCCCAAACAGGCATGGAGTACCTTCCACAACATCGATATGCAACAATCCATAAACATAATAACCTCAATAAATACCACCACCTCCCCACTCGACCCCTGTCCAACGGCATGGATCAAAGCAGCAAAAAAAGAAATAAACCAGCAAATATCCCACATCATAAACCAGTCACTAAGTCAAGGAATAATGCCTGCCCAACTGAAGCAATCAATAATAAGACCAATACTAAAGAACAACTCGCTCAATAAGGAAGATCCGACATCATACCGCCCCATCTCCGGCATCTCATTCCTCGCAAAGATCATTGAAAAAGCAGTACTCATACAACTTCAAGAACACCTTGATGACTGTGATACCCTAGATGCGCAGCAATACGGGTTCAGAAGAAATCATGGAGTTGAGACTCTTTTGATAGCGCTAATGAACAATCTCCTCGAAGGCCTAGAAGACAAAAAGAAAATGTTTATACTCATTTTCATTGACATCTCTGCCGCCTTTGACACTGTACACCATGGGATCCTCCTCAATAAATTGGAATCTATAGGAGTAATGGGAACCCCCCTCAAATGGTTCTCCTCTTACATAACGAACAGAAGGCCACAGGTACAATTCAACGGGGAGAAAGCTGAACCGTTCTCTCAAACACAGGGCATACCCCAGGGTTCAGCCCTATCGGCATTACTGTTCAACGTTTACATGCAACCCCTCTGTGACATCTTCAAAAAGCATAATATTAAATACCACATCTATGCAGATGATATTATGCTGTACACGCAACTAGATACCGAGGACCCTCATTATACTCCGCTCGAAAATTGTCTGGAGGAGATGTTAAGATGGCTACAAAACAACAACATGACAATTAACCATAAGAAAACAGAAGTCATGTATATATCCAGCAAACCAAACTTCAACCCCCCTCCCACAATCACTCTCTGCAACAACACGTATAGCACGAAGAAGGAAATCAAATATCTCGGAGTAACACTCGACTGCAACCTGAAAATGGAGGCACACCTACGCAAAACGAATAAAGCCATCTTCCATAAACTTAGAGTGATACAACCACTAAGGAAAATACTTGAGCCCAGTGATTTTCGGTCAGTAGCACAAGCCCTCATAATGCCACACCTAGACTATTGTAATGCCATCCTTCAAGGTCTGCCTAAAAAATCACTAAATATACTTCAGATGGCCCAAAACGTGACGGCCAGGATCATAATGGGAGCAGGCATTACTGAACACATTACCCCCATCCTGATAGAACTACATTGGCTCCCAATTGCAGCTAGGATACAATACAAGATGTTAGTGACCACCTTCAAACTAATAAACAACATATCCCCATCATTCCTATCATCACTTATCAGCACGCAACCTACAAATAGGGACAGAAGAACTATCAACTCGGGCAACCTACAAGTCCCCACCAACTTCAGAACAGTGAAAACAAGTACGAGTCGTAGAGCGTTCTCATTCTCTGCACCAACTATTTGGAATCACCTCCCGTGTGAGCTGCGTTTAACCAAAGACATCACCAAATTCAGGAAGGAGCTAAAAACTCACCTATTCCGAAGTCATTACAATCAGCTATGACCATCAACTGAGAGAGTATTCAAAACTGCTATATGTATAATTATGTAAATATGTATATATAGATGTAAGAATGTATAAGTCACCCCCTAAGACGCTAACCATGTGTGCTGTGACCCCAGTTCTTTGTTCATACCACCCCCCCCAGTCTTGATTGACAATCCCCGAACATGAATCAAACCGCTGCTGATCGCTGGAAGTAGCGGTATATAAATGTGCAGTAAATAAATAAAATAAATAAAATAAATAACAAGTGTGAATCCACTACTTTCCCAAGATACTGAGCTTGTTGCACAATGGGTACTTTATGTTGTCTAGTTTCTAGCACAGTGGAAATCTGGACAGTAGCCTCACAATGAATTACAAGAAATAATTATTTATGGACTTTTCCTCCAGGAACTCATCCAAACCTTTTTTAAACCAGCCTATGCTAGACGTCCTGACTACATCATCCAACAGTTCCATGTTTGGTTGTCCATTAAGTGTAAATGTAGTTTCTCAAATTTGTATTAAAACTGAGAACACTGAATTTCATGCAGTATCCCCTATCCTAGTACTGTTTAAGAGAGTAACTAACTATCCCCTAGTTACTTCTTCCATGCCACTTATGATTTTATAAACCTTTCTCATATCCCTTCAGTCATCTGGTTAATCCATTCCATCTCCTTTACCGTTCCGGTTGCCCTTCTCTGTACCTTTTCTAGTTCAGTTGTAGGTAGCTGTACACATGGTTCGGACAATGAGGTGCAGCAAAAGGTCTTTGTTTGAGAGTCTCAGTATTTGAATTGCAGAGGGTATTGCAGGCCAGGAGTGAGATGTATTTTCAGAGCTATATTTGTTGTAGTGATGGGTGGGGTTTGGGGTTTGGAGGGAGGGGGGGAGCTTCACCTTAGTGTGGTTGATTTCCTCCATTTCAAATCGGGGCTGGCCTGTCCACTAGGTGAACTAGGCAGTCGCCTAGGGTGTTGGACCCTGGTGGGTGGCATTGTTAACCTAACTCCCCCTGAGAAATGGCAGCTGGTGGGCTTTAAAATGCCCGCGCATGCGTTCACAGTTCCGGCCTGCTGCTCCTGCCTGTCCTCCAAGAAAGTTGCATCAGAGGGGGGGGGGGGGCATTCTGTGAGCATGCATTCGAGATGCGAGCGGGCACTGTAAGGCTCCATGCAGTGTTCAAGTGGCAGTTCAGCACAAGGTGGGGCAGCATGGCGGACTGGATGGAGGCGCAGTCTTTTAGGGGGAGCGGCGGCATGGAGGGTCTGCCTAGGGTGGCAGAAACTCTTATGCCACCACTGTTTCAAATTCATGATAACCTCTTTCTAGTCTGCCACAGCACTATGTCCATTTGTCTAACTCTCTTGCCTTTGACCCTTATCGTTTCTTTGTAATGCTAAAATCTCTCCTCAAAGTGCCTCCACCCTTGACCCCTCCTTCCCTTTCTGCCCACACTTTGGCTAACTACTTCCATGATAAGGTTCATAAGATTAGTTTTGAGTTCTCCACAGGGCCACCTCCATGTCCACCTCCTCCTTCCCTGCCCTCTCTGCATTCGCAGATACTTCCTTCAACTTCTCTCACCCTTCCTTCCTTTTGTAAAATCACTAAGGAGGAAACTGCTCATCTTTTCTCCTCCAAACTCACTACCTGCTCCTCTGATCCCTTTCATACTTGTCTACCAAGCTCCATCTCCTCCTGCTATTGTCTCTTTTTCTATCACTTCCCACTGCAACTGTTCCTGCAGCCTTCAAACATGCTAAGCTCACACCTCTCCTCAAAAAACATCACTAGACCCTACCTGCCCTTCAAATTATTGGGCCATCTCCCTCCTCCCTTTCACATCCAAACTACTTGAATGTTTTATTTATTTATTTAAAAGGATTTGTATCCCACCTTATCCTAAAATCAAGGCGGTTTTCACGTCAAACGATTCAGATTTGTGGTAGGGTGGGAGAGATGGCATGCAGTGGTTGGATAGAAGTGTTTGTGAGGGGGAGGTACCTGTGTTGATTAATTAATAGGTGCAATATATACAGCGTGAGCTTCATCGCCCCTGTCATGTCTTTCTTTCCTCTCAAGTCTTTCTGTATCCACTGCAATCTGGCTTTCGTCCTCTACACTCTACAGAAACGGCCCCTGACAAAGTGTCCAGTGACTTGTTCCTGGCAAAATCCAAGAGCCTTTACCTGATCCTCATTCTTCTTGACCTAGCTGCTGCTTTTGACAGCATCAATCACCACTTTCTACTTGATACCCTTTTCTTGCTTGGATTTAGAGGCTCTGTTCTATCCTGGCTTTCTTCTTATCTCTCCCATTACACTTTTAGTGTTATGTTCTGGCAGATCTTTGTTCACTGCTACCCCGCTTTCAGTCAGTGTACCTCAGGGCTTTGTCTTGGGACTTCTTCTTTTCTCTCTCACTCCCAGGGTGCCTTGATTTCCTCTCTGCACCTGAAATCTCTCCAGGAATCCAAACCTGTATCTCTGCCTGCTTGTCTGACATTGCTGCTGCTGGAAACTAAAGCTGGCCAAAATAGAGTGGAGGAATAGCCCAATGGTAGAGCAACAGCCTATTATCCAAGAGATGTGAGCTGCTTCCCACTGGTGCTCCTTCTGACCTTAGGCCGGTCACATAACCTATTTAGCTTGCCTCGAACTACCATTGGAAAGGTATGAGCTAAATGTAATTGTTTATTTATTAAGTTATCTCCCCTTTTTCTCTCTTTCTATGGATACCACTGCCATCCTCCCCGTTTCCTCAGCTCACAACCCTGGGGTCATCTTTGACCCTTCTCTCTTTCTCTGCACACATCCTGCAGATTGCTAAAACCTGTTGTTTTTTTTCTCTATAGCATCAGCAAAATGTGTCCCATCCTATCTGAACGCACTACCAGACCCTTATCCACCCTCTAGTTCACCTCTGTTTAGACTATTGCAATCTGTTCCTCACTAGTCTCCCCCAGAATCATCTCTTTCTCCTTCAAGCCATTCAAAACTCTGGAAACAGGATTCTGGGCTTGATGGACCTGGTATCTAGCATGGCAAATAGTCTGTGCTACATGCCGACTGCTCTCAAACAAGCAACTATCAGGCCTTTACTAAAATCTCAAACAACTGATCCATCAGCACCATCCTCTTATAGACCTATCTCAAGCATCCCTTCCCTTGCCAAAATTATTGAAAAGTCAGTTCAACTTCAGACACAAGACTTCGTGGACTCCTACGCCCCCTTCAATAAACACCAGCATAGCTTTAAGCCTTTTCATAGCACTGAACTCTACTGACCTCCCTCCTTGATACATTAATGAAAGGCACAGAAAAAAACACACAAGGCTTCATCCTTATTTTCCTCAACATATCTGCAGCCTTTGACTCAGTCATCTATGAGCACCTCATCTCATGTCTCTACACAACTGGCCTTAGAGATAAAACATTACAGTGGTTTCAGTCCTACTTAGCCGACCATTCCCAGTAAATCAGAATTGGATCAGAAACTTCTAACTCATTCAAGCTTCTTCAAGGCCTACCATAGGGCTCCACACTATCTTCCTTGCTGTTTAACATTTTCATCCAACCCCTCTGCAAAATAATCCAGAGCTACAAGATCCTCTACCATCTGTATGCTGATGACATCTTAATTTACACAGCATTCTCCACCAGCAACCCCAACTACTCCATAATCAGCCAATGTCTTGAAACAGTCATCCAATGGCTCAACCACCACAATATGCACAACAACCCCAATAAAACAACTCCTTCATATAACTAAATACCCCAAGCTAACACTGCAAATAAAAGAGTGAGTAAAATACCTTGGTATAATGCTGGACCAAAACCTGAACTTCTATGCCCACATCAAACAAGTTACCAGAGCTGCATAATTCCATATGAAGACACTCCAGAATCTCCGACCCCTACTGGACCATAACGACTTCAGAAATGTTTGCCAAGCCCTCATCACCCCCATACTTGATTATGCAAACATAATATACCAGGGGCGCCCCAAATCCACCCTACTCCACTTGCAACTTGTACAGAATGCAGCAGCCAGAATAATCCCGGGTATCAGTCAGCGTATACACATAACACCCATACTGAAGCAGTTACACTGGCTTCCCATCCATATAAGGGTTAAATACAAGCCCTCGCTGACTATCTTTAAGACCATCCACCATTCTTTGGCCTCTCCTTCACCAGCCCCTTAATAGAGCATGGAGAAAAGCCATCACAACCTCCTCCCAGTACCACTATCATTTGCCTGCTCTAACATCTCCACCTCCAGGAAAGCTTTCTCCTTCTATGCACCAACCATCTGGAACTCCCTCTCTCCAGAGATCGATCACCTACAGACATTGGAGAATTTCATTGCAAGCTAGAAACCTTCCACTTCCTGGAACATTTTGATTCAGACACTTAGCAGCCCACTCGCTTGCTGCACCTTTCTGAGCTGTTACAATGTTTCTCATTGTTTCACCGACAGCTCACCCATCAAACAGAACATGTGTCATACATTCCCCATCAGCTAAGTTTAAGCTCATCTCAACTAAGTCATTCCCGAGTCCAAAGAATTTCTTTGATTGGGTATCATACAATATATTTTGTACATTTGTTTAACCATTAGTTATTGTTAACTTCATTTCACATTGTTTACCTTTGTTCTATATAATGTCACATGTTCTAATTGTTCCCCGTAAACCACTGTGACTGGTAGAAATAGTGGTATAAAGAAAGTTGCTAAATAAATAAAATACATCTTTTGTTCTTATGCAGTACATGTTTCCTAGAAAAAAAGGTGCTGCTACTCATATGTGGGGATCTTTCATTAATGCATGAGGACTATAGGTCAGTTTTAGCAGGCAATGGAAAAGGTGCCGGTACTCTGTAGCACCACGTAGAATATAAACGCTAGTCTCCTCTTTCCTATCTCCCAGCATCATCTCTCACTGTCTGGTAATGACGCTAATTGGCAAGGGCAGCCCATTGTGAAATCCCCATGCTACTCGCTTCTGAGTTCCTCTAGTCGGAGGTTTTTCCTTTAATACGTTTTTCATATGGGTCCACTGGCTCCTGGTATTAGTCATGTCAGCTCTTGAGTATTCTGGACGGTGCTGGAGGAAATGTGACAAATTTTAGAGGAGGGACACAAAGCAATCACAGGCAGGACTAAGGGACCATGTGAAATCCCAATTGATCAGAAGGTAAATTGGAAAAGCTGGATCACTTTTTTTTTAATGGTTTAGGCACTTGATTCATTCAAAGGCAGCAGCATGGAGACCACTTCAGGGAGATGACCTGCTCCAAGTCTTCAGAATGTGGGCTCACCCTTGTGCTGTCTCTTTCTTGGCCATGTGGCTCATAAAAGAGGTTTCTACACAGGATGGGGAAACTCAGTTAGAAACCAGAATCTCCCCGTGTGAGAGCGACATCGCTCCCCCACTCCATGTTTCACAGGTACTGAAGAGAAACCTGTCCATGAATAGGAACTCCCAGTGTGATAGAGCGACCCTACTCCCCCCACTCCATGATTCCCAGGTACTGAAGAGAAATCTGTGAATAAACAGGAACTCCCAGTGTGATAGAGCGACCCTACTCCCCCACTCCACGATTCCCAGGTACTGAAGAGAAATCTGTGCATGAACAGGAACCCCCAGTGTGATAGAGCGACCTCCCTCCCCCACTCCACGATTCCCAGGTACTGAAGAGAAATATGTCCATGAACAGGAAATCCCAGTGTGATAGAGCGACCCTACTCCCCCACTCCACGATTCCCAGGTACTGAAGAGAAATATGTCCATGAACAGGCAATCCCAGTGTGATAGAGCGACCTCACTCCCCCACTCCACGATTCCCAGGTACTGAAGAGAAATCTGTGAATGAACAGGAACTCCCAGTGTGATAGAGCGACCCTACTCCCCCACTCCACGATTCCCAGGTACTGAAGAGAAATCTGTGCATGAACAGGAACCCCCAGTGTGATAGAGCGATCTCACTCCCCCACTCCATGATTCCCAGGTACTGAAGAGAAATCTGTGAATGAACAGGAAATCCCAGTGTGATAGAGCGACCCTACTCCCCCACTCCACGATTCCCAAGTACTGAAGAGAAATCTGTGCATGAACAGGAACCCCCAGTGTGATAGAGCGACCCTACTCCCCCACTCCACGATTCCCAGGTACTGAAGAGAAATCTGTGCATGAACAGGAACCCCCAGTGTGATAGAGCGATCTCACTCCCCCATTCCATGATTCCCAGGTACTGAAGAGAAATCTGTGCATGAACAGGAACCCCCAGTGTGATAGAGCGACCCTACTCCCCCACTCCACGATTCCCAGGTACCGAAGAGAAATCTGTCCATGAACAGGAACCCCCAGTGTGACAGAGCGACCCTACTCCCCCACTCCACGATTCCCAGGTACTGAAGAGAAATCTGTCCATGAATAGGAACCCCCAGTGTGACAGAGCGAGCCTACTCCCCCACTCCACGATTCCCATGTACTTAAGAGAAATCTGTCCATGAACTGGAACCCCCAGTGTGATAGAGCGACCCTACTCCCCAACTCCACGATTCCCAGGTACTGAAGAGAAATCTGTCCATGAACAGGAACCCCCAGTGTGATAGAGCGACCCTACTCCCCCACTCCACGATTCCCAGGTACTGAAGAGAAATCTGTCCATGAACAGGAACTCCCAGTGTGATAGAGCGGCCCTAATCCCCCACTCCACGATTCCCAGGTACTGAAGAGAAATATGTCCATGAACAGGAACTCCCAGTGTGATAGAGCAACCTCACTCCCCCACTCCATGATTCCCAGGTCCTGAAGAGAAATATGTCCATGAACAGGAACCCCCAGTGTGAGAGAGTGACCCTACTCCCCCACTCCACGATTCCCAGGTACTGAAGAAAAATCTGTCCATGAACAGGAACTCCCAGTGTGATAGAGCGGCCCTACTCCCCCACTCCACGATTCCCAGGTACTGAAGAGAAATATGTCCATGAACAGGAACTACCAGTGTGATAGAGCGACCTCACTCCCCCACTCCACGATTCCCAGGTACTGAAGAGAAATCTGTGCATGAACAGGAACCCCCAGTGTGATAGAGCGACCCTACTCCCCAACTCCACGATTCCCAGGTACTGAAGAGAAATATGTCCATGAACAGGAACCCCCAGTGTGACAGAGTGACCCTACTCCCCAAATCCATGATTTCCAGGTACTGAAGAGAAATTTATCCATGAACCGGAACCCCCAGTGTAAAAGAGCGGCCTCCCTCCCCCACTCCACGATTCCCAAGTACTGAAGAGAAATCTGTGCATGAACAGGAACTCCCAGTGTGATAGAGCGACCCTACTCCCCCACTCCACGATTCCCAAGTACTGAAGAGAAATCTATGCATGAACTGGAACTCCCAGTGTGATAGAGCGACCCTACTCCCCCACTCCACGATTCCCAAGTACTGAAGAGAAATCTGTCCATGAACTGGAACTCCCAGTGTGATAGAGCGACCCTACTCCCCCACTCCACGATTCCCAGGTACTGAAGAGAAATATGTCCATGAACAGGAACTCCCAGTGTGACAGAGAGACCCTACTCCCCCACTCCATGATTCCCAAGTACTGAAGAGAAATCTGTGCATGAAAAGGAACCCCCAGTGTGATAGAGCGATCTCACTCCCCCACTCCATGATTCCCAGGTACTGAAGAGAAATCTGTCCATGAATAGGAACCCCCAATGTGACAGAGCGAGCCTACTCCCCCACTCCACGATTCCCAGGTACTGAAGAGAAATCTGTGCATGAACAGGAACTCCCAGTGTGACAGAGCGGCCCTACTCCCCCACTCCACGATTCCCAGGTACTGAAGAGAAATCTGTCCATGAACAGGAACCCCCCAGTGTGACACAGCGGCCCTACTCCCCCACTCCATGATTCCCAGGTACTGAAGAGAAATCTGTCCATGAACAGGAACCCCCCAGTATGATAGAGCGACCTCCCTCCCCCACTCCACGATTCCCAGGTACTGAAGAGAAATCTGTCCATGAACTGGAACCCTCAGTGTGACAGAGCGACCCTACTCCCCCTCTCCACGATTCCCAGGTACCGAAGAGAAATCTGTCCATGAACTGGAACTCCAGTGTGATAGAGCGACCCTACTCCCCCACTCCACGATTCCCAGGTACTGAAGAGAAATCTGTCCATTAACAGGAACTCCCAGTGTGACAGAGCGACCCTACTCCCCCACTCCACGATTCCCAGGTACTGAAGAGAAATCTGTCCATGAACAGGAACCCCCAGTGTGATAGAGCGACCCTACTCCCCCACTCCACGATTCCCAGGTACTGAAGAGAAATCTGTCCATGAACAGGAACCCCCAGTGTGATAGAGCGACCTCCCTCCCCCACTCCACGATTCCCAGGTACTGAAGAGAAATCTGTGCATGAACAGGAACCCCCAGTGTGATAGAGCGATCTCACTCCCCCACTCCACGATTCCCGGGTACTGAAGAGAAATCTGTCCATGAACTGGAACCCTCAGTGTGACAGAGCGACCCTACTCCCCCACTCCACGATTCCCAGGTACTGAAGAGAAATCTGTCCATGAACTGGAACCCCCAGTGTGAGAGAGCGACCCTACTCCCCCACTCCACGATTCCCAGGTACTGAAGAGAAATCTGTGCATGAACAGGAACCCCCAGTGTGATAGAGCAACCCTACTCCCCCACTCCACGATTTCCAGGTACTGAAGAGAAATCTGTGCATGAACAGGAACCCCCAGTGTGATAGAGCGACCCTACTCCCCAACTCCACGATTCCCAGGTACTGAAGATAAATCTGTCCATTAACAGGAACTCCCAGTGTGACAGAGCGACCCTACTCCCCCACTCCACGATTCCCAGGTACTGAAGAGAAATCTGTCCATGAACAGGAACCCCCTCTAGTGTGACAGAACGACCCTACTCCCCCACTCCACGATTCCCAGGTACTGAAGAGAAATCTGTCCATGAACAGAAACCCCCAGTGTGATAGAGCAACCCTACTCCCCCACTGTATGTTTCTCAGATACTGAGGAGAAATCTGTCCATGAACTGGAACTCCAGTGTGATAGAGCGACCCTACTCCCCAACTCCATGATTCCCAGGTACTGAAGAGAAATCTGTCCATGAACTGGAACTCCAGTGTGATAGAGCAACCCTACTCCCCCACTGTATGTTTCTCAGATACTGAGGAGAAATCTGTCCATGAACTGGAACCCTCAGTGTGATAGAGCGACCCTACTCCCCCACTCCACGATTCCCAGGTACTGAAGAGAAATCTGTCCATGAACTGGAACTCCAGTGTGATAGAGCGACCCTACTCCCCCACTCCACGATTCCCAGGTACTGAAGAGAAATCTGTCCATGAACAGGAACCCCCAGTGTGATAGAGCGACCTCCCTCCCCCACTCCACGATTCCCAGGTACTGAAGAGAAATCTGTGCATGAACAGGAACCCCCAGTGTGATAGAGCGATCTCACTCCCCCACTCCACGATTCCCGGGTACTGAAGAGAAATCTGTCCATGAACTGGAACCCTCAGTGTGACAGAAGGACCCTACTCCCCCACTCCACGATTCCCAGGTACTGAAGAGAAATCTGTCCATGAACTGGAACCCCCAGTGTGAGAGAGCGACCCTACTCCCCCACTCCACGATTCCCAGGTACTGAAGAGAAATCTGTGCATGAACAGGAACCCCCAGTGTGATAGAGCGACCCTACTCCCCCACTCCACGATTCCCAGGTACTGAAGAGAAATCTGTGCATGAACAGGAACCCCCAGTGTGATAGAGCGACCCTACTCCCCAACTCCACGATTCCCAGGTACTGAAGATAAATCTGTCCATTAACAGGAACACCCAGGGTGAGAGACCGGCCCTACTACCCAACGCATCGATTCGCAGGTACTGAAGAGAAATCTGTCCATGAACAGGAACCCCCTCTAGTGTGACAGAACGACCCTACTCCCCCACTCCACGATTCCCAGGTACTGAAAAGAAATCTGTCCATGAACAGGAACCCCCAGTGTGATAGAGCAACCCTACTCCCCCACTGTATGTTTCTCAGATACTGAGGAGAAATCTGTCCATGAACTGGAACTCCAGTGTGATAGAGCGACCCTACTCCCCAACTCCATGATTCCCAGGTACTGAAGAGAAATCTGTCCATGAACTGGAACTCCAGTGTGATAGAGCAACCCTACTCCCCCACTGTATGTTTCTCAGATACTGAGGAGAAATCTGTCCATGAACTGGAACCCTCAGTGTGATAGAGCGACCCTACTCCCCCGCTCCACGATTCCCAGGTACTGAAGAGAAATCTGTCCATGAACTGGAACTCCAGTGTGATAGAGCGACCCTACTCCCCCACTCCACGATTCCCAGGTACTGAAGAGAAATCTGTCCATGAACTGGAACTCCAGTGTGATAGAGCGACCCTACTCCCCCACTCTATGTTTCTCAGATACTGGGGAGAAATCTGTCCATGAACAGGAACTCCCAGTGTGATAGAGCGACCCTACTCCCCCACTCCACGATTCCCAGGTAGTGAAGATAAATCTGTCCATTAACAGGAACTCCCAGTGTGACAGAGCGACCCTACTCCCCCACTCCACGATTCCCAGGTACTGAAGAGAAATCTGTCCATGAACAGGAACCCCCTCTAGTGTGACAGAACGACCCTACTCCCGCACTCCACGATTCCCAGGTACTGAAGAGAAATCTGTCCATGAACAGGAACCCCCAGTGTGATAGAGCAACCCTACTCCCCCACTGTATGTTTCTCAGATACTGAGGAGAAATCTGTCCATGAACTGGAACTCCAGTGTGATAGAGCGACCCTACTCCCCAACTCCATGATTCCCAGGTACTGAAGAGAAATCTGTCCATGAACTGGAACTCCAGTGTGATAGAGCAACCCTACTCCCCCACTGTATGTTTCTCAGATACTGAGGAGAAATCTGTCCATGAACTGGAACCCTCATTGTGATAGAGCGACCCTACTCCCCCACTCCACGATTCCCAGGTACTGAAGAGAAATCTGTCCATGAACAGGAACCCCCAGTGTGATAGAGCGACCCTACTCCCCCACTCCACGATTCCCAGGTACTGAAGAGAAATCTGTCCATGAACAGGAACCCCCAGTGTGATAGAGCGACCCTACTCCCCCACTCTATGTTTCTCAGATACTGAGGAGAAATCTGTCTATGAACAGGAACTCCCAGTGAAACAGCAGCAGATTTGTAACTGGGATATTTATTTGGGTAGGTGTTAGTGATGTAGCCTGTAGGTCTTATATTCAAGTGCAGCTTCTAAAAATTCTACTTGCAAAGGAGAATAATATGGATGAAAACACTGAAAACAACTCTGTATCCATTATGTCCATCGACTTACCTTATAGTCTACATCTCTAGCTGCCGCTTACTGTATATTCTTAATCTGTTTTTCCATTCGCCTGTCTACCTTTCCATCTGTCTAGCCTATGAATATATTGTTTTTCTGTAGAGGACGAGATTTTTCTTACTGTAGAAGTCAGCTATCACAGCAAAATTACAAAAAAATCTATTTATTTCAAACTATTTTAAATTTGTGTAAGCTTCTGTTTCCTTAAAGCAAGCTCCCAACAGACACATCTTCCTTCAACCTGGGGCATCGATGTGCACTCATGGGCAATTGTGCACTAATAGACTCCAAGGGGTGTAGGAGCCATACTTCCCTAGCAATATGCCTTCTCCTCTTTCTCCCTCTGCCAGCAAATAGTGCCAGAAAGAGAGCCCACGCTCCTTTAACCGTACAGGACTGGGAAATGCATTCGCCGGGCAAGAGCAGCCTTCTCTTCACGCACACACATGCACAGTGCACAGACACCTAACACAAAGACATGAATCCTGTTCGCAGCCTATGGATTACTGGCTCAGGCTTTGGCAAAAAGAAGGACGTTGCTAGGAAACCAGCCTGAGGTTGCTATGGCATTTCTCAGTAAAGCAGCTGGGCCAATCATGTGCAGTGCGAATTGGAGATGGTACCACGCCTCTAACTGTAGTATGCGCATAGGCATGCGTGTTCCTGAGCGTGTGTATGTGCGGCCTAAAAGTGGATGTCAAGGCCCCCATGATTAGGACCAGCACACTAATGAATATTCATTGGGCTGATTAAAGCAAAGTCAATTAACTGCTTGACTGCTTGAAGTTTGCTGGGTTTTACGCTTCTCCGTTAACCATTCTGCCACCAGGGAAGCCTTGCCTCTTGCCCACTTTCCTATCTTTTCCATCTCTCTTTTCCTACCTCTTCTTTTCCTTTTTGATTCTCCTCTTCCTCTCTCTGTGTTCTTCCATTTTCATTTATCCTGTTCCATTTCCTTTCTCCTATTTGACTCTCTCACATTCAGCATAATGCACAGAGTGGAGCAGATTCTTAAGACTGAGCTTTACCTTGGCAGAAAGAGAGGATGCATTTGGATGTCTGAAGGGAGACCTCGTCCACAGTGTAGGGAAAGAGAAATCCTAGAATGGAGAAGTTGCTTACTTAATGTGGGAAACATAGGGCAGGCATATGATTGGGAGCAAAGGGCTGGGAGAAGATAATAATGAAAGAGAACTGAGGAATGGTGGCCAGGAGCAAGACCACAAACATATTTGTTGATGGGTGGCAAGGCTGAACATAGATCTATGATAGATCTATGATAGATCTAAATAGTTCAATGTTATGAATCCCAGTTAATATGTCCTGTTTGATGTAAGCACAAGGCACTTCCCCGCCTTGTGTAAAATTGTTGACTGTAAACCGCACTGATGTCAAATAGCGCGGTATAGAAAAGCTAGAAATAAATAAATAAATAAATAATAAATCTATATGTAATGAAGGCTGATGAAGACTGTAAAGCGAAGAAGTAATATGGAAATGACACACAGTGGTGTGCAAAAGTCTGGAATCACTTGTGAGTTTTGCATATTTCGTACTTTCTAACGTTTGTTTTTAAATTTTGCGTTAGCCCAGCATATTCATCTTTCTACCACGTTAAAAGGGATACATTTGGCTATTAGAGTTAACTTTTTTGCATTCCTTGCTTACAATTTAAATACTTTACAGACATTGGGAGATAGCTACTGCAATTTTTGTGGATCCTGCGTCAAAACTGGATCGAGATTATCCAATATGCACACGTTATTTCTGACCAATCAGGAGGCTGGTTTCACTAACCAATCACAATGCAGATATCTATCCAACAGTGCAGCTAGAAAAACATGCGGAATTTTTGAATTTCATACGCTTTCTGGATCGACCATGAAGATGACTCGGACCCTGACGTTGGAGAAGCGTGTTCGTGTGTCCTTTATGAGTGAGGAAGGATTTTCAAGTCGTCAGATAGCCAGGAAAGTTGGCTGCAGTCAGAGCGCAGTTGTTAAGATTGTACAGAAGAAGAAAGAAACGTGTTCAGTGGTGGACAATCCTCGTTCAGCTCATCCACGTGCATCAAGATCACGCCAGGACCGCGCACTATGACGCATTTCACTGACTAATCACTAACACATAAAAACAGCCTTTTGCAAGGCCATATACATTAATTCGAAGGAAACCTGGCGTGTGTCCATAATATTTTAAAGCATACTTACAATAATATATCACTGGCCAACGATGTACATTACAAGATTTTCACAGAAAATCTATCAGCAGGACAACTATGGGGCACAAACTCAGAAAATAAGGGCCAAACCAATACTAAAAGTTGGCCCTAATAGCCAAATCTATCACTTATCATGAGATACACAGAAAAAGCCACTGGGAGGAAAAAGAAATTAAGATATTAGGTCACGAAGTTGAAAAAACGTCAAATTTACAAGTGATTCCAGACTTTTGCACACCACTGTATGAGTCAATAGAGAAGAGAAGCAAAGTTTTAAGACCCAAAAGGATTGAGCAAGATATTAAGAGTACAGAGAGAAGACTGTTGCAATAGTTTAACCCTGGGAATACCGATGGGGTCAAAAGTGATCCCATTGCAAGTTTCACAACGTGTATCTCGGAAACTAGCTGTTCAAGAATGCAATCTTTTTATGACTTTTCACATGTCAATATTCTCTTTATATTGCACCATGAGAGGAATAATTTTCATCTGCTAGGTGACGCGCTAGTGATGAATTGCAGCACAGAGTAACAGTGGGGTCATTTTTGACCTCAGTTGCTTACGTCCGGTTTGGATTGTGATACAATTTGCAGTTTTGTGAATTTTTTGATCTGACAAAGGTATTTATCATTAATTATGTATCATTTATTTCTTGTACTCTTATTTTATGAAAATTACACATTTTCTGTAATTGATATCATACGTTCTCTCATTATTTCCGATGAAATCTAAAGGCTTTCAGCTCGTTCATCACGATTATTGTACACCTATAGTAAAACTGCTTTGCGTTTTATTCAACTTTATCTTTGTTTATTTATTTTAGGTTATTGTTTATGATGTCAAAATGAAAGTATTCAGCTGCCCAAGTAAGAGAAATATTGCAACGAGATGCTGACAGTGACGGCTCTGAGTCGTCTGATGATGCAGCATATTCAGCAAGCGAAGAAGCATATCAGCCATGTTCGGGCGATAAATCTGATGATGACAGTCATGATTCAGATGGCGACAGCAGTTGGTCGCCAAGTGAATGTGAGACTGATGTTGAGCCAGTAACATCGCCTGCAGCAAAGAGTCAAGTTAAAGGTTGAGGCAAAGGTCGAGGCTGTGCTGGACGGGGAAGAAGGCAGGAGTCCTCGGTGTCAGTATCATCTGTGAGGAATCTTAGTTGTGGTCGTATAGGAGCTAAGAAGTCATCAACTATAAGCACAAATGTTGCCATTGAAGCCTATGTATCTAAGGATGCCACATCATGGAACAGGAAACCTATAAAGCAAGCTGCTAGAAGATACGCCAGAGCTAATGTCATGCCCGTACAACAAGGTCCTACAAGGTATGCTGTACGAAATGTTGATGGCCCTCTCGCAGCATTCCACTTGTTGATGAAGAAGAACTTATTGAATGAAATCATAATGTGGACGAGCAAACAAGGAAGACACATTTATGACGACACCTGGAAAGATTTGACAGACGGAGAATTTCAACGTTTTCTTGGACTTCTGATCCTCTCAGGCATGTACAAGTCATGAAATGAATCCATAGTTCAGTTGTGGAACCTTGAAGATGGTCGTTCTGTTTTTGTCAAAAATATGGCCCGTAACCGTTTTCAGCAAATTTCTTGTGCTCTCAGTTTGATGATGCAACCAACAGACGTGAACAACGAGGTGTGGATAAGCTTGCTCCAATCAGACACATTTTTGATACCTGGGAAGCAACTCTAAGTGATGCCTTTGTTCTTGGTGAAAATGTTACCATGGATAAGCAATTGCTTACATTTCGTGGCCGTGTTCCATTCAGACAATATATTCCCAGCAAACCTGGGAAATATGGCATAAAGCTATGGATGTTGTGTGACAGTGCAACGTCATATGTTCTGCGTCTTCAAGTATATACAGGAAGGGAACTTGGACAAAACAGGGAACAGAATCAGGGTGAAAGGGTTGTGCCGCAACTCACTGAAGGGTTGACGCGATCTGGCAGAAATGTTACTGTTGACAATTTCTTCTGCAGTTTATCCCTGTCACGGAAATTGCTAGAAAAACAAATGACACTTTTGGGGACAATTCAAAAGAACAGAAAAGAATTACCTCCAGAATTTGTAACAGCAAAGGGCCGAGAGGTATTCACTTCACTGTTTGCCTTTCGCGATGACGCCACTCTGGTTTCCTATTGTCCGAAGAAAGGAAAAGTGGTTGTTCTTCTGAGCAGTTTGCATGATCAAGAAGAAGTAGATAACACATGTCCAGACAAAAAAACACGCATGATCTTGGACTATAATTCTAGTAAAGGTGGAGTAGATATGGCAGATCAAATGATGTGCACGTTGTCACAAGGTGGACCTATTGGAGCCTGAGAAAATGGAAATCAGCAGCAGTGATCAGGGGAGAGATGACAGTATAAACAAAAAACTGTCAGACGGTTGCTATAGACAACCTAGGCACACGTGGGTAAGGGCTGAGAAGACACACCCAGATAACAAGCAAAGGGAGTTTGCTTTGCCTGATAGGAATCAGCTGGGTAGAGGTGGAGCCCAGAAACACAGAGATATAATATGCTCCCAAATAGTTAGAGAGGGAGAGGAGGTGAACCAGCAAGTCTCACAGCAAGGGAGACAACGGTCAGCGCAGCAGAAGCTGGGAAAAGTATGGAAGTGGAATGAAAGAGAGTCTGAATTACTGGGACAGCATGCAAGCCCACACGAAGGTCTGAGTGAGTCTCAAACCCAGAGTGAAACATTTGGAAGGCAGAAGCCAGATATTGAATGCATGTGTGAAGAGCACGAGAGACGTGGGAGAGTTGCAGTACAAGGTAACAAAGCCAGAAGTGTTGATAGTGGCTGTTTTCTACCCGAGTGGGTAAAACCCTGCAGCAATAGAAAAAGCCACCCAGAAATAAGCTTTAGAAATAATCCCTTCCCTTGTGCTAGAAAACCCAGGAGAAGAGAAGCTCACTTACTTGGAAAAGCTGGAGATTCCAGTATCAACTTTAAACTCCCAGAGTTTGAGCAACCTCCGTATAGAGCAGTGCAATCCAGGGCAGCTGTGAGGAAAAGGCTAGACCCGAGCACGCTCAGAGTCTACCGTAATCACTCTAACAGCAGAGCCAGGGAAGTTCCTGAATGTCCTTATGCTTACCAGCAGGGGCTGAGTTCTCATAAGCCTCATGCAAAAGTATATGGTAGTTCCCAGGGAGGCTTTGAGTCAGAAGGACAGCATAACTTCCTGCTTGACGAGGAAAACCTACATTATCCTTTTAAAACAGCTGACCTTGAAAACGTGAGTGTTAATGAACCAGAATCTATGGAATATGAGAATGCAGAGTTAGCAACAGTTCCTGAGCCCATGGAATGCTCAGTCTCGGTAATTGACCCAGAGCTTTCCTTAAGGTGAAAAGGGTTGAAGATAACCTGAGTAAGAGTCACAAGTTGTGGGCTGGAAAACGTGTCTCACAGAAAACCATGTGAATGAGCTGTGCTGTAGCAGCAAAAAGGAAAGCCTGTGAAAAACATTGAGAATGTTTAATTCTTTTCTTTTTGCATTTAAGCTGAAGTAAGCTATTTTTGTTTAACCTTTTGATATCTGTTATATGCCCGAAGTGGGTTGTTTGCTTTGTTTTTGCCAAGGAAAAAATACCTCACGGACGGGGAATAAAACCCTGAGTTTGGAACTCAAGTGTCTTTTGTGGTTTATAGAGAAGGTACAACTACCACCCTCAGGCAGTACCAAGGCCTCACCGGT
The DNA here is from genome assembly GCA_033557465.1 of Ichthyophis bannanicus. NCBI lineage: Eukaryota > Metazoa > Chordata > Amphibia > Gymnophiona > Ichthyophiidae > Ichthyophis > Ichthyophis bannanicus. The sequence goes on from CM066049.1 coordinate 129,262,145, forward strand.
AGGGCACCTGGGGGTGCGACAACGTATACCACAAAACAAATGACAAGATGCTGGCCAGTGACAATCTTCTACAGCATGTTGGACATCAGTGCTTTGAACGCATTCATTATTTGGATGTCACTAAATCCAGAATGGCAGTCCAAGTCAAAGCACAGACGTCGTCTATTCCTGTTGGAATTAGGAAAGCAGCTGCTTCAGAGTAATTGCAGCGAGACTTCTTCCAGCATTGAAGAAGCCACTGATGCTGTTTGCAATGTTGGGATCCCCAAAAAAAGGGCAAGGTGTCACTGCTGTTCCAGAGAAAAAGACAAGAAAAGCAACATAGTTTGCACCTCCTCAAGCGCAATGTTTGCAAAGAACATTCAGAGATTGTCTGTGTCTCATGCAAATGACTGTAGTACTTTACTGTGTTCATCAAGTGCATGCAAAAACTGCTTTCATGGCAACTCTTCTTCATGTAATTTTATTATAAAGCATTAAATTTCAAAACATTTAACCTTCATATAATAAATAATTAATTTGGAATAATATTTTGTCTGTTTAGTTTACATTTTTCATGGTTAACAATTAAAATTCATCGTGGGGTCATTTATGACCCCAACGGTATTCAGTGTGTGCAAAAAATCTTGGTAATTCCAGGGTTAACCAGGAGAAAAAGACCACTTGAACGAACAACTGACAGATCTCAAAAGTTAGATAAGAGTGAATTGTATGATTGTTAAATGGTAGCAGAGGTTGAGATATGAGGGTGCAATGGGAGAGATGAATCAATGGTGCAGCATCAGAGATGAAAAGAAAAGTGGAGTCAAGAGGAACAAAAACAGAAAGAAGATGGGAAGGAGCAGTAGAAGCCAGACAAACCAGTTTCTTACCCACTCAGCCACCATATGCCCCACCCCTAGACTATTCCAAGCCTCTTATGTGTGACAGAATCAAATGTTTTGCTGAAATCCAAGGACACAACAACAGGTGCTCATCCATCTAAAATGCACTGCAAAAAAGCGCAAAGTCTTACATATGAGGTGCAGAAATTTAAATGTATGTGATAGGGGGAGAGGGGAGAGCATCTGACCAGCACTGACCAAGCAGTGACAGTGCCAGAAGGATGCTGGGATCATAGAAAGAGGTATTACACTACCACTACTCATCATTTGTATAGCACTACAAGGCATACACATTGCTGTACATATACAGTAGATGTAAGACACAGTCCCTGCCCATCAGACCTTATAATCTAATCAAGACAAAAAGCCATAGCAAAACTGGGGACTAGATTATGATAAGATACACATAAATGACCTGTAAATGGTAATAACGAGTGAGGTGATCAAAGTTGCAGATGACAAAAAATTATTCAAAGTTATTAAAACTCAAGAGGATTGTGAAAAATTGCAAGATGACCTTGATAAACTGGAAGACCGGATGCCCAAAAGACAGATGATGTTTAATGTCGAAAACTGCAAAGGTATGCACTTAGGGAAGAAGAACCCAAACTAGGGTTACATGATGCAAGGTTCCACATTAGAACCACCATCCAGGTAAAGGATTTAGGCATCATCGTGGATAATACGTTGAAACCCTTCACTCAGTGTGCAATGGTGGCCAAAAAAGCAAATAGAATGCTAGGAAACATAAGGAAAGGAATGGAGAACAAAACCAAGGATATTATAATGCCATTGTATTGTTCCATGGTTCCTTGAATATTGTGTGCAATTCTGGTCGCGGTATCTTAGGATATAGCAGAATTAGAAAAGGTACAGAGAAGAGCCACCCAAATAGTAAAGGGGACGGAAGGATATTCCTGTGAGGAGAGGCTTAAAAGGTTAGGGCTTTTCAGCTTGGAAATGAGACAGCTGAGAGGAGATATGATAGAGATCTATAAATTAATGAATGGAGTGGAACAAGTAAACATAGATTGGTTGTTTACTCCTTCAAAAAGTAGAAAGACTAGGAGACACTCAATGAAGCCACAATGTAACCCATTTAGGACTAATGAGAGAAAATATTTTTTCACTCAATGCATAATCAAATTCTGGAATTCATTACTGCAGGATGTAGTAAAAGCAGTTAGTGTATCTGGGTTTAAAAAAGTTCCTGGAGGAAAGGTCCATAAGCCATTATTAAAGAGGACCCGGGAAATCCACTGCTTGCCCTGGGACAAGCATTGTGGAACCTGTGTGCCTTTTTAGGACCCTGCCAGAAACGTTTGACCTGGATTGTCCACTGTTGGAAATAGGATACTGGACTTGATGGACCTTGGTCTGACCCAGTATGGCATTTCTTAAGTTCTTATATTCTTAACCAGTAGTTCAGTCTAAAACATCAGTAAAATAGTTATACTGATGGAGTTGGGGGTGGGTAGGTAGGATAAGGTGCATGAAGCAGCAGGTACAACCATAAATACCTTGCTGGGCAGACCTGATAGACTATTTCAGTCTTTCTCTGCTGGTATTACTATGGTCACTCAATCTAAGAAGCTGATGCAATCTGCAGGCTAGCTTGGATCCCAACTGACTTTTGATCACTCTCTTCCTTCTTACCACTCTTACTAAGAGAAGTGACTTCTGTTCATCCCCAGGCACACCTGTTTTCAGAGAGGAATTGAACAGGACAATCAGTGGAGCAGACAGAATTTCTGGGAACTCCATTAATGACCAATCACAGACTATTTCTCTTTAGCTTGATTTAGATGGCCAAAGTTGTGATGAACTAGTAATATTCAATAATGTAATTACAGTCCCAGGGAAAAGCAGCTTTCTTATAAGCAAGGAAGGCTTCAGCCTAGCATTTAGCTGCGCAGTTAGCAGGCGGCCAGATTCTTTGACCTTCCCATCAATTAAATGGGCAGTCAAAAGCTCTGGGCTCCCATACAGTGTGTGCTTGTGAACGCTTATCCCCTTCTTTCCTTGGATGAGAAAAGTGAGATCTGTACAACTATGCCCTCACCACCGAGGGCTCGATAGCACCAGAGAGATTTTAATTTAAGTGTAAACCTCAGTCAGTAGCAGCAGGGAGCTTTAAATTTAAATTTGAACTTCAGTCAGTAGCAGTAGGGAAGTTTTAATTTAAATTTAAACCTCAGTTGACAGCAGCAGGGAGCTTTTAATTTAAGTTTAAACCTCAGTCAGTTGCAGCAGGGAGTTTTGATTTTAAATCAAATTGAGTATTGCTTAGCATAGAAGGAGGAATAGGGTAAATATTCTTTGAATAGAAATAAATAAATTGTTTCTAGAGTCCTTTAGAAAGAGGCCTTCCAGTTAGGGGGCAATAGACCCGTGAAATTGTTTTAAATAGGTATTAAAGCCAAGTGACAGCTCACAGGAGAATTTGAAAGGCCCTCTCTATCAAACTAAGGGCTGTGTGAATCACCCAAGAAATTGTTAAGAGATTACCTTAGAAGCACAGGTCAGGGCACTGTATAGCAAACTAGCTTTTACTAAGGGTTCTTTCCCTCCCTCCCACCCCAGGCATAATCTTAGCTTTATAATCTCTTAAGCCTAGTATAGGGGAAGAGGTGGTCAAATTCACTTTCAGGTTCAGCTGTTAATCCTCACCAGGAATGGATTGATTAACCATGAGGTGAACTAAGTCCCTTAAACTTATTAGGTAAAGTTATATCAGTATAAGTATCCCTAGCAACTTTAAGTAGAGAACTTAAATAGCTAAACAAAACCTTAAAACTAAGAAGCAGATGGCAGCCCAGCAGCGATATGGGGGTTATCCATTCTTTTGCCACATGTATGATTTTCTCCCAGTTGGTGAGGGGTCTTACTTGTGCACTAGATGCAAGGAGTTATTTGCCTTCAGGTAACAAGTCCAATCTCTGGAGGCTAGAATGGCAAGCTTGGAGGTCATAAGGAAGACAGAGAGGTATATACTGTAGATGAGAATTACAGGGATGTAGTACTGAAGTCCCAACTCGTCTGGAAGCCTCTCAATTGCCATGGAGGAGATAGGTCATGTGAAAGAAGAGCATGACCTTGGTTGGGCAGGAAATGATTCTGTAGTAAGGACCTGTCCTTCAGATGATGTAAAATCCTCTTGCACCGAGAAGGTTTCTCCAGGGCCATGTGTCCATGAGGGAAGGATTAGGATGACTGTTATAGTTGGTGACTCAATCATTAGGCATGTAGATAGCTGGGTGACTGGTGGATGTGAAGATTGCCTGGTAACATGCCTACCTGGTGCGAAGATAGCAGACCTCATGAGCCACCTAGACAAGGTTTTAGATAGTGCTGGGGAGGAGTCTGCTATCTTGGTACATGTTGGTTCTAATGACATAGGAAAGTGTTGGAGGGAGGTTCTGGAGACCAAATATAGGCTTTTAGGTAGGAAGTTGAAATCGAGAACTTCCATGGTAGCATTCTCCAAAATGCTTCCTATTCCATGCACAGGACCCAAAAGGCAAGCAGAGCTCCGGAATCTCAATGCATGAATGAGACAATGGTGCACAGAAGAGGGTTTTGGATTCATTAGGAAATGGGCAACAATCTGGGGAAGAGAGAGGCTTTTCTAAAGGGATGGGCTCCAACTTAACTGGGATGGAACCAGGCTGGTGGCATTAACCTTTAAAAAGGAGCTGGAGCAGCTTTTAAACTAGATAATAGGGGAAAGCAGACAGTAGCCCTTAAGCACATGGTTCAGAAGGATGTATCCTTGAAGGATACTAGCAAAAGAGGGAAGTTAGGGCATCCCAACAGAGAAGTTCCAATAAAGATAAAAGTAACCAAGCTGCCCTTAAGTTCAGAGCTGAAAGATTCCAAATTACCCCTATCAACTGATAACCCTATTAATATAAATAAAATACAACCTCTAAAATGCCTGTATGCATTGCTAGAAGAATAAAATAATAAGATGGAAGAACTAGAATATATAGCACTAAATGAAAGGTTAGATATGATTGGCATCTCAGAGACCTGGTAGAAGGAGGAAAAACAATGGGATAATGTGATACCTGGGTCAAACTATATTGCAATGATAGGATAGATCAAATTGGGGAAGGGGTTGTGCTCTGTGTTAGAGAGGGCATTGAGTCACATAGGATTAAAGTTTTGCATGAAACAAAATACACTGTAGAATCTCTATGGATAGAATTCCATGTAAAAAGGGGAAGGTGATGGGTGTGGGGGTGTACTACCAAATACCTGACCAGAATGAACAGATGGATGATGAAATGCTAAGAGAAATCAGGGAAGCTAACGAACGTTACAAAAACGTAATAATGGGTGATTTCAATTACCCCGATATCGACTGGGTCAATGTCACAGCAGGACATGCTAGGGAGATAAGGTTTCTAGATGAAATAAATGACTGTTTCTTGGAACAGCTGATTCATGAACCAGCAAGAGGGGAAGCTATTTTGGACCTAGTTCTTAGTGAAACACAGGATCTGGTGCAAGAGATAAGGGTGTTGGGGCCACTTGACAACAGTGATCACAGTATGATCGCATTTGACTTAATAAATGGAAGCAGGATGGCAAGGAAATCCACAGTACTACCTTTTAACTTTCAAAAGGGAGACTATGATAAAAACTATAAGGAGCAGCTGCAAAGGTTAAAGATTTATATCAAGCATAGGTGTTGTTTAAAAATACTATCTTGGAGGCTCAGATCAGATGTATTCCATGCTTTAAGAAAAGTGGAAGGAAGGCCAAAAAACTGCCTGAATGGTTTAAAGGTGAGGTCAGAGAGGCTGTTGTAGCCAAAAAAGCATCTTTCAGAAAATGGAAAAAGGACCCAAATGATGAAAATGGGAAATAACATAAGCACTGGCAAGTTAGATGCAAGGCATTGATAAGACAGGCAAAGAGAGAATTTGAAAAAAACTTGCCGTAGAAGCAAAAATGTATAATAAAAACTTTTTCAGGTACATTCATAGCTAAAAGCCTGTGAGAGCGTCAGCTGGACCATTGGATGACAGAGGGGTAAAAGGGGAGCCAAGGAAGGATAAGGCCATAATGAAGAGACTGAATGAATTATTTGCTTTGGTCTTTACTGAAGAAGATGTAGGGAAGTTACCCATGCCTGAAATAGTATTTAAAGGTGATATATCAGAAGAATAGAAAGAAATATTGAGAAACTGAGAAGATGTATTACAAATATTTGATAAACTGAAGAGTAATAAATCACCTGGACTGGATGGCATACATCCGAGGGTGATGAAAGAACTGAAATATGAGATTGCAGACATACTATTAGTAATCTGTGAATTATCATTAAAATCATCTATAGTACCTGAAGATTGGAGAATGGCCAATGTAACCCCAATTTTTAAAAAGGGTTCCAGGGGTGATCTGGGAAACTACACACCGGTGAACCCGACATCAGTACCAGGCAAAATGGTAGAAACCATTATAAAGAATGAAATTACTGAACATGTAGATAGTCCTGGTTTAATGTGAGAAATGCAACATGTATTTAGCCAAGGAAAGTCTTGTTTTACTAAACTGTTATATTTTTTTTGCAGGTGTGTATAAACAGGTAGACAAAAGTGAGACAGTTGATATAGTATAGCTGGATTTTCAGAAAGCCTTTGACAAGGTCCCTCATGAGAGATTCTTGGCCAAATTAAAAAGTCAGGGGATTGGAGGCAGTGTACTATTGTGGATTAGGAACCGGTTAAAAGATAGAAAGCAGAGAGTAGGGCTAAATGGCCAATTTTCTCAAAGGAGAAAGGTGAATAGTGGAGTATCCCAGGGATCTGTGCTGGGCCTGCAGCTCTTTAACATATTCATAAATGACCTGGAAATGGGAATAACGAGTGAGATGATCATATTTGCAGATGACATGAAATTATTCAAAACTGTTAAAACGCAAGACGATTGTGGAAAAATTGCAAAAGGATCTTGATAAATTGGAAGGCTGTTTGTCCAAATGGCAGATAAAATTTAATATGCACAAGTGCAGAGTTAAGCACCTAGGAAAGAACAACCCAAACTATGGTTACATGATGCAAGGTTCCACATTAGGAACCACCACCCAGGAAAAGGATTTAGGCATCATCGTGGATAGCACATTGAAACCCTCTGCCCTGTGTGCAGTGGTGGCCAAGAAAGCAAATAAAATGCTAGGTATCATAAGGAAAGGAATGGAGACTAAAACAAAAGATATTATAATGCCTCTGTATCATTCTGTGGTGCGACCACTGTTCCCTCTAAACTGTGCGCATGTGCGCGCGCACACACCTCGCCGAGCGAGCGCACATACTTTACAACAGAGCGCACAAAAATTACGGCTCTGATTCTGATAGAAAACAACACAGATGTCTTAAAATTTTAAAGTTATGATTGCAATTACTAGGAATTTCCCGCTTCCTTTAGTAATCGTCTATTTTCATTTAATTTGATTAAAGTCAATGTGGTGTACACACTGTATTCTGACGTGTAGTCAAATTTTAAAGTATATAACTCCGAGTGTCATTATGTGGCACACAAAAATTTAACCTTCCTTCAAAAGCTGCACACAGCTGATATTTTATGCGCACACAGCCTACAGAAAATTAGAGGGAACATTGGGTGTGACCACACCTTGAATATTGTGTTCAATGCTAGTCACCATATCTTAAAAAGGATGTAGCAGAATTAGAAAATATACAGAGAAGAGTAACCAAAATGGTAAAGGCGATAGAAGGATACCCTGTGAGAAAAGGCTTAAAAGGTTGGGGCTTTTCAACTTGGAAAAAAGACGTCTGAGGGGAGATATAATAGAGATCTACAAATTAATGAATGGAATGGATAAATGTTTATGCCATCATAAAGTAGAAAGAGTAGGGGACATGCAATGAAGCTACAATGTAACCCATTCAAGACTAATAAGAGAAAATATTTTTCACTCAATGCATAATCAAACTCTGGAATTTGTTACCAAAGGATGTTGGTGTAGTTGGGTTTAAAAACGGTTTGGACAAGTTCCTGGAGGAAAGATCCATGAACCATTATTAACGAGGACCCAGGAAATCCTCTGGCTGTCATGGGACAAGCATTGTGGAACCCGTGTGCTTTTTTGGGAACCTGCCAGGTACTTGGGACCTGGGGACTGGCCACTGTTGGAAACAGGATATTGGGCTTGATGGACTTTGGTCTGACCCAGTGTGGCATCTCTTATGTTCTTATGAAAAAATTGAAGAGTTTACATCATGGAGATTGGCAGCGCTAGTACTAAACAGGATTCATGCTGGTCAATGCCGGGGATCGTGCTGGTGCTTGGCAGCTGTTAGGAAAGCTATGGCTTCTTTTTGCCATTTCTGGCAATGTTGAAAGATATCTCCGAGCCCAGACATTTGCTTTTCATTCTGCGTTCTTCATGTTACCTTCTTGTGTGCTAAAGCAGAAATGCTCATACAAAACCTCCTTTCTGTCAACATAGTAAATGACTCTAATTAAGCTGGTGGTGCAGTGGAAATGGTTAGTTCATTCAGATGAGGCAGAAGGAAGAGGGACAATGTTCATAGACAATGGCTGAGCAGGGAGATATAATGCTGAACGCTGGCTTTAAATGCAAATTACCGCAGGATCTTTCCTTCTCCTGACTCCAATTCCCCTTCTTCTGGTTTGTCCACAGAACCACTCTGTAATCTGTTAATGCAGTAATTAGAAGTGAAAGGAGCCTGGACAACAATAGCGAAGAAAATTACACATGAAAAAAGTGCAATAGAGCTATATGGAAGAGCGTAATGTAAAAAGGACTGCAAATGCCGAGTCACGCAGCCAGGGAGGGGATTAGTGCTCTGGGAGTGCATTTGATAACTGTGATGCAAAGCTGCTGTCTTCTCTTTTCAAACCATGCATATTGTGTGCACAGCGTTCACAGTGTGTGTGTATGTGTGTCGAATGTGTAGATGTGTCTATGTATTACTGTGTGTGTGTGCATTTGTCTTCACATGTTTGTCTGTCTTGATCATGTATTTTTCCGTGTATGTTTTACCAAATGTTCTTTTCTGTGTTTTGGAAAAGTAAAATATTCTAATAACTTTTATGGGCTGCATGTGGAGGGGCATTTGCTACACTTCATCATATTTCTTCCTTCCACTGCCTGATCTTAAACTCCTGAGACAGAAATTGTGATCAAAGTTTTGTCAGGTGGCAGAACAGAAAGAAGGGATGTTTGACTCAGCTCTAAGCACTGTGCTGTCAGAGGACGGCTTTAGCTCACTGTGGAGAAACCGCAGTCAGGGATGTCATGCTCTGTGTTTGCTCAATGGACCAGACACAATCCCAGTTTGCAGCACAATCAAACATGCAAAGGAAGCATTAATTAGGCATAATAGTCTATCATCATCCAGCAAACCGCACAAGCCCACACTTACTCCCAGTCACCAGTGTTCAGCCGAAAGCTCTATCCAAGCCCAACCTAGCCCAGTGCTACCCTCATCTGAATACCTTATTCAAGCTATAGCCAAACTCTATCTAATGTTCTGCTTCCCGATATGCCTCATCTAGACCTTATATGTAGTGAGATTTCCAGAGGGGACGAAGGATATAAAGGGGAATATGTTCCCTGTGACCCTAAGTTCTCAGGGGACCCTCTGGACTCTCAACAGAGAGTGAGGCCTCTAGCTTGAAATACTGTTTGGAGCATGAAAGACCTAGTGCAACCTCTGTATGGTTAAAATTAAAGATATTCATACTATGCTAATGCTTTCTGTGGGGCTAATTCCTACCAACATTCCTGTTTTCTAAAAATAAAAAAGTGGTTACAATATAATAATTGGGAGTTGAGAAAATAGATTTTGAGTGGTTGGGTGCCACATTTTGAAAAAAAAGAATATGGTTCCCAATAGGCCAGAGGCAATGACCCTTAGGAGGCAGCCGCCCCACCGCTGGAAGTTCATCCCTGTCATGGAAAGTGGCTATCCTGCATGGACCTGCCCTTATTGCAGGTTGGTTATAGCCAAGTACTGCAACATGAATGGTGAGACCCTCTGGGCTCACTGCAATTTGCTATTTGAGAGGAATTCCCCAGCTGGAGGAGGAAACAAGTTCTCCCAATGTGCAGAGCAGAGGTTCTCAATCCAGTTCTCGGGGCACACCCGGCCAATCAGTTTTCAGGATAACTACTGTACAATGAATATGCATGAGAGAGATTTGCATGCACTACTTCCATTGTATGCAAATCTCTCTCATGCATATTTATTGTGATTTTCCTGAAACCTGACTGGCTAGTTGTGTCCCGAGGACTGGGTTGAGAAACCCTGGTCTAGGATAGCCAGAGGGTTAAATTCACCACTGCGCTTATCGTTTCCTATCATTCTACTGATATGTTGCAATTCCTGACACTTTCTTGGTTTTTTCTCCTTTTTGATATACATTTGAAGGAAACTGAGCCATGGACTGTGTTAACATGTTATTGTGTTACAGAGGTTTTCCAGGGATCAGCCAATCCTGTTGCTCAAAAATATTTGCTGCTGCACCACAAAGCAAATCAAAGTAAGATCAGATCATTGATCAGGTCATTTTAAGTATGTGATTGAATTCATGTACACATTAAATTCAGTGTCTATGGCCCTCCACATGTATATCGGCAAATAGCAACTTTAGAAAGACACTATTTGCACATGGAGATCTATATCAAATCCAGTTTTCCAGGGGTGGATAAAGCATAGTTTAAATGCACCAAAAATCTAGATGTGTATTCCCCATTTTATAAAGGGAAGGCATGTAGTGGGCAGTGACCACTTGCGCTGTTCTAGGCATGCAGTAGATAAGTAGACGTGGTCTGGTTTACATCAGCGGTATTCATGTCTAGTTACCATGTGAGCAAGACTGTCAGTGAGTGAAGCAGTAAAGAAGAGGCTCATTTTACAGTGTGGGTGTGGCCATGCAGTGACAGCAGTAAAGGAGAGGCTCATTTTACAGTGTGGGTGTGGCCATGCAGTGACAGCAGTAAAGGAGAGGCTCATTTTACAGTGTGGGTGTGGCCATGCAATGACAGCAGTAAAGGAGAGGCTCATTTTACAGTGTGGGTGTGGCCATGCAGTGACAGCAGTAAAGGAGAGGCTCATTTTACAGTGTGGGTGTGGCCATGCAGTGACAGCAGTAAAGGAGAGGCTCATTTTACAGTGTGGGTGTGGCCATGCAGTGACAGCAGTAAAGGAGAGGCTCATTTTACAGTGTGGGTGTGGCCATGCAATGACAGCAGTAAAGGAGAGGCTCATTTTACAGTGTGGGTGTGGCCATGCAATGACAGCAGTAAAGGAGAGGCTCATTTTACAGTGTGGGTGTGGCCATGCAGTGACAGCAGTAAAGGAGAGGCTCATTTTACAGTGTGGGTGTGGCCATGCAGTGACAGCAATCATTGGCTATGTCCATCTTTTCTGAAAACTGTGAGTGTGGGTACATCCAAGCCATTTGCTGCATCTACCCATATCCCATAGTTAGAACAAGGGCTTGTTTCCTCCATAGTGACTTGTTCACACCACGCTGGATACATCTACGTCCCCAATTCCAAAACCATAGATGCGTCTAAACCTGCAGTTGTGGAATCGGCTCTACACCCAGCCCTGTTTTCGCTATGTATGTGCACGTGGGCTGGACGTGCATATTATAGAATTGGGCTCCACGGCTTTTTTTTTCCCATTCTGTCCAGGAGAAAATAGCTAAGTAAATCAGATCCTCAATGCTTATAATAAACATGGAAAATAGTTGTAGCAACAGAATACCATCATTCTCCATCTATAGCATTCCCACTGATCTATATATAACATGACTGCTAGGGTAGGATTTTGATATTGATTTCCTAACATAAGAACGTAAGACATGCCATACTGAGTCAGACCAAGGTCCATCAAGCCCAGTATCCTGTTTCCAACAGTGGCCAATCCAGGTCACAAGTACCTGACAGGTGACCAAAAAGGTACACAGGTTCCATGATACTTGTCCCAGGGTAAGCAGTGGATTTCCCGGGTCTTCTTTAATAATGGTTTATGGACCTTTCCTCCAGGAACTTGTCCAAACCTTTTTTAAACTCAGCTACACTAACAGTTTTTACTACGTCCTCCGGTAACGAATTCCAGAGTTTGATTACACATTGAGTGAAAAAATAGTTTCTCTTATTACCCTTAAATGGGTTACATTGTAGCTTCATTGCGTGTCCCCTAATCTTTCTACTTTTTGATGGAGTAAACAACTGATCTACATTTACCCGTTCTACTCCATTCATTAATTTATAGACTTCTATCATATTTCCCCTCAGCTGTCTCTTTTGCAAACTGAAGAGCCTTAACCTTTTAAGCCTTTCCTCATAGGGATATCTTTCCATTCCCTTTACCATTTTGGTGGCTCTTCTCTGTACCTTTTCTAATTCTGCTATGTTCTTTTTAAGATACAGCGACCAGAACTGCACACAATATTCAAGGTGCAGTCACCCCATACAGAGGCATTATAATATCCTTGGTTTTATTCTCTATTCCTTTCCTTATGATTCCTAGCATTCTATTTGCTCTCTTGGCTGCCGCTGCACACTAGGTGGAGAGTTTCAAAATGTTATCCATAATTATGCCTAAATCTTTTTCCTGGGTTGTGGTTCCTAATGTGGAACCTTGCATCGTGCAACCATAGTTTGGGTTGTTCTTTCCTAGGTGCATAACTCTGCACTTGTCCACATTAAATTTCATCTGCCATTTGGACATACAGTTTTCCAGTTTATAAAGGTCCTCTTGAAATTTTCCACAATCCTCTTGTGTTTTAACAACTTTGAAAAATATTGTGTCATCTGCAAATGTGATCACCTCATTCGTTCCTCTTTCCAGGTCATTTATGAATATGTTAAAAAACAGCAGATCTAGCGCAGATATTACCTAATTGCCAATGGTGCAAAGTTTACACCAGTATGTGGTCCTGGCTGTTTCTTGCCAGCGGCACTAGAGGTTTGGCTAAGAAAGGTTTGTTCCACCGTTTGTTCTCCTCCTTCAGCTAATGTTTATATCTGTGATTCCAGCCATGTCCACTGGCCACATTCATCTCTCTGCAAATGCATACAGGAAGGGGGAATGGCATGCTGGACATCTCTACTGCTGCAGGCATCTCAGCAAGGACTGGTAGGGATATTTTCCAAGCCTCAGGCTCACATGTCACTCTTTAGTGGATTGTGGAAAGGCTCACTCTTCACTCAGAAGCCCCCTGGAGAATGGTCACATTTGAGTCTGTTTCTATGGGCGTTTTCACACTTTCTGCACAAACCTTGACTCCCACATAAAAGGCCACACTCTTTATTAACTGTATAAAATTCCCAGAGGGCTTTTTTATATCTCAGTTAGAAAAAAACAGGACTAGATCTATGAAGAAGCTACTTAGCACACCCGTCACATGAAATGGGTTGTGCAAGTTCCTGTGTATTCTTGTTCTCCTGACAATTAGGTGTAGAGCCAGCTATGAGCCTGTCCTCTTTAGGAAGCCGATCACCTATCATTTGGCTAAAAGAAATAAAACTGTCCATTTGCCTTTGTAGTAGCCTGACTCCTTTATCTCCCATTTCCCAGAGAACGTGATCATCAGCAGCTTCTATTCAGTTCTTGTTTCAGGTTTCTTCCAGAGTAAAATTTGCTCCAGATCTACCCGTGAAACTATTCCAGTATTTTCATGGGGGGAAAATGCCAGATCAAAGTGATAGCAATTCATTGATACTTAAAGTTGCTGCCTGGTCCCATTTAAGCCCAATGAGTTGATCCAATTCTAACTAGACCTTATTATGTCAACAGGCTTGTAGTCATGACTTTCCTAGAGACATCAGAGTTACTAGTCCATAGAGGAAAATGGGGGTAAAACCAGGATTGGATCAACCTGTTAGGACCAACTTGGATTAGCTAATAACTGTAGACAGCCCTGGCTCTATTGTTAAAAAGGGCATCCCAGCACACCAATTTCACTGAAATCTGGTTTTGGCCTTGCTTGAAAGATGGTCTCTTCCTGTATGCTTCATATATCTGTAAATGGGAAGTGTGGGCTTTCAGACTCCAGACTTCGCCTGAGTATGACAGCAGTATTTAGTCCTACTCTGATTGGTCATCGGCAGCCCAGCCTGAGGTTACTTGTGCTATCCAATATCCCATTCTTGCAGGAAGTAATTATGTGAAGCTGCAGTCCTGTGCCTACTCTCCAGGATGACGGCATCAGTCCTCTACGTTGCTCTTTGCTTATTGTCATCTTCATAGTACGGGTGAAGAGAGCATCCTTCCAAGAGCTGCCACTGCATTACTATCTCCCATTGCCATCAGGCTGTAGTGCCGAGGCCCAGCACCATCTGAATTATCCTTTGCACAGTTAGAGAAGTGAGGGGGCTTCTGACCCTGCCATCTGTAGTGCAGTCTGTGGCTGGGCGTCTCTGCTGAGCTGCTGAGCTCAGGGAAGGAAGGGCGAAGCGCAGGAGGGAAGCTTCCCTACACATTTATCACTCCTTCCATTATGCAGCTCTAATACATTTTAAAAAAGGATACTGTTATCAGAACATCAATATGTCCTTTACCTAGGATAAATTTGGGATTTATAGAGTCGTGTACCAAAACATTTGCAATCATATTGTCACCTTCAGTTCAGGATATATGACAGTCCACCTCTGACTGCAAAGATATGAGTTGATGCACATACCAAAGAAATGTACAATGCAATATTAAGTATCAATTAAAATTTAGAAATCTAAAAAAAGACAGTCAACAAGATAACTATAACAAGAAACAATAAACAACCAGACATAGACCAAAACAACTTTCAAATTACAGGTTACAGCACAAACCAAAAAATGAAAGACTAACAATGCAGCCTCCGGTGCCCCCGCTCCTTTTGAAATTTGTATTTCATTCTCCATGTGGAATAAGAATTTGAAATCTTAAAGCTTCTAACCTTGCCACTTCATCTGCTAAGGTATAAGAAGTCCTTTAACAAACTAAACTGAGCTACACAAATCAGGGTGCCGGGGCTCACTGTAATCTGTGTCTGGGCTGGTAGCTGAGGAGAGACATCACCCTGCTTAGGACCTACATGGAGCACCTTTGGTTACTATGGGGGGGTCATCGTATAACAGGCTGCCTATTTAAAATTGAAAGTCATGCCTTTATAAATTAGGCTCCTAGATTAACTGTCAGTAGCACACAAATTCCCTTCAACCTGTTCCGAGGCAAGTCCAGATATGCGCACGTACTTACATGACCCAGTTCATCCGTGCAATTTTATAATGGCCTGTCTGTACATGGAGAGGGGGGGGGGGGGAAGAGGCTTAGGGACTATTTCACACACTAGTCAAACATTAATGTTCTGTCTTCTCAGTAACCAGTGAACTCTTTGAACTCAAATTTGCAGACTCTACAGCTTTGCCAAGGAAAAGTGGCAATTGCCAATATCTGGCCCCCAGAGCAGCCCACAAAGTCTTTTCCTTGGAAAGAACAGTAGACTTGCACTAGAGGGAGATAGTCTTAAACACCTCAAGACTGCATCTGATGTTTGAAGAAACTGAACCAAAGACTGTTCCAAAAGCTGATCCCAGTCCCTGCCTGAGCACCTTCCTCCTCCCCCCTTCCCCGCCCCCAGGTAGAAAATAGACCCTTCCGTGCTCTTAACTGGCAGGTAAAAACATCCTCAGAAGGATTTCTGAAGAGTTTTCCCTTAGCAACAAATATGGCAAAATCCTTTAGCTTTTATTAGTACATGAGCAGGGAGGGAGGGGTTGAAAGTAAAGGGAGAGAGACTCCAGTATTCATATATTACATGGATGCACAATATCACATGAGCCATACCAGGACTTACAATGACACACAGTATGCTCAGCTGTTAGTATACTGCAGTCTTTTAAAGGGGCAGATTGAAAGAGAAGTGTATAAGGTTACCACCACCCCGGGGCACCTCTAGTAATTTATGTGCTGAGAATTTCTGCCTCTCTGCTCTGCTCTGCTCTAAAAATTGCACAGCTGGTTACCTTGGCAGCTTTCATACTGCAGGGCATATGGGCGCCTGATTAAAGCTACAGCACCCTGACTCTGCAGCTTATCCACAGAGACTCTGATGCAACGAAGCAAAATATTAGAGGTCACATCGATCCTGAGAAACACTGAATACCTCTGAGTTTGTGATGCCACGTCTTGGTTGCTGCAAGTCCCTACTTCAAAATTGCTTGCAGCAGTGATAGACAAGCAGATTTTATACCCAAATACAATTCCTGATTAATACCAGCTAGGAGAGAGGAGGCAGGCCATGCATTATGACTCCCTGGTGAGAGGCAGATGGGAAGTAGCAAGGAGAGAGGTCACGTGTAGTGATTGTATGGACCTTTTTCAATTGACAACAAAGAGCTTTTCCTATAGGCACAGACCAGGAAAAAATCTTTTTTGAATAAATTCCTAGGATGGGAATCAGGCAGCAAGAAGTAGGGTTGGAGACCAAGGAGAAAAAATGAAAAGATAATCAAATGTTTTGGATCCTGAATTTCTCTTTGAATTTATTCCATAGTTACTGATACTATGGGGCATTTTTACTAAAAGGCACTGTGGTGTTGCACCAAACACACCCATCATGTGTGGATCGTTGGTATGGCAGTGTTAAAGCATGTTGCAGGCACTTATCGCAGGGTTGGCGACCCTTCCACAGCATTACAGAGCGTGGGTGCGCTCAGTCCCATCTAGGAGGGGGCGGTGATTGCATCACCCCTAACCTTCTCACTTGCAACTCTAACACACCATAGACAGCTAGTGCCAAAATACAGGGTGCTAAGTGCCATGGCCTCGCATCAACTGTCAACGCAGGTCCAGCGCACGCTTCTGGTGCACACCAGACCCACACTGACAACGAGGGCCCTTCAGTAAAAGATGGTGTCCACGTTGTGACTATCTCCTGGGTTTTCTTGGCGAGATGCAACCGAAAAGCCTGACAATCTACATTGCTTCATTCCAGATTTCTGTTATTCTGTTTTCATGTTTATATCATTTTCTCTGTTTGTTTGATAGCATTATGGAGGCTATTAATGATACCAAAACCATCAGCAGAACACTCTCCTTTGATAACCGTATGTGCTGTGGTATACTGTGACTTTTCTAAAATCATTACTTCCATTTGCACATGGAAATAGTCATATATGACAATATTTCTTTTCGGAAAGGGCGGCAGATGCATGGAACAGCCTCCAACAAAGATAGAGGAGATGATGACTGTAACGGAATTCAAGGACGCATGACACCAGTACAGAGAATTTGTGAGGGGGGAGAAAAGGACGGCAGAGCTCAGGTATGAATGAGCAGATTGGTCTTTATCTGCTATCATTTTTTCTGTTTCTATGTACATGGAAGTAACGATTTTAGAAAAGTCACGGTATACCACAGCACATACAGCTATCAAAGGAGAGTGTTCTGCTGATGGTTTAGATGGACCGTCGAAACATATGCATATTCCCCATTTTGCAACAGAAATACACTCAAGGTTCAAAACATTTCCCTATAGGCATTTCTACTTACTCGGGGGCTAACTGCTCATTTGCATCTGCTATTTGAAAATGTGGTTGAGGGGAGAATTGTGCTCAGCCTCTGATATTTAAAACTAAATCAAAGAACTAAAATTGTGTTTTAGAACATGGCTCCTTAATGGGCTCCGCTCAGGCCTGCATATTTGCAAAGTCTTTGCTTACGTGTGCAAACAGCAACATCTCTTGCTTACACATGTAAATGGTGCACTTAAATGCATAACACCCTGAGTGAAGCTACTCTTTTTTTCAACATGTTTTTTGTAATATGGCTGTTTTTTCATCACCCTTTTACATATTTTACAAAAGGCTCAACGTTTGGTGAGACTTTTGTAAAATACAGTGCAAATTTTAAATGGCCCAACTTAGATGCTCCTTTCCAGACCTAAATGACCTACACAAAATTGGGCTTCATATTTTTAAAATGCACCTATTTTATTAACAGCATGCTAAAACACACTGGGTCCGATATTCACTTGGGCAGGCTATGTGCTGCTACGGTGCATAGCCATGCCCGCTGGCCCTTAACCCTGGATATGCAATGCTGGGGTCATATGCGGCCGCAGCAGTGAATATATGCGGCCGCAGCAGTGAATATCTGGGGATTGCCACACATACCAGAAGCTGCAGTAGCTAACCTGGCAGCGGTGATTGCAGGCTGCTCGGTTAGCTTCTATGCCTAAAAGATAGACAAGGTTTTTTCTCACTAACTGGGCAGCCTACAATGTCGCTTCTGGCCAGTTATTGATCGTCTCCTCCTCCGCTCTTCCCCAGAACCCCCCAACATGCCCCGATGCTAAACGGTTTGCAACGGGGCACATAGGGACCATAATTGGGGATATTCAGCGGCACTAACCATGTTAATGCCGTTGAATATCTCTTTCAGCAGCGCTTACGTGGTTTACAGGGATGTAAACCGTGCAACTGCCTTTTGAACACTGGGCCCTTTGTGCTCACTGAAACACTATTACAACATAAAATAAGATTTCACTAGTTTTTTTGTTTACTTTCAGTTGAAAAATGACACAAAATAATATAAGTAATCTACTACTACTAATCATTTGTATAGCGTTACATGGTGTATGTAGCACTATACAAATAGATAGAAGACACAGCCTCGGCTCATCAGATCTCGCTGAAGTTTTCATGTCGTGTTTCTACTCTATGGCACTGTGCCAACACTCAGCTGATATTTGCTTCCTTTTCAATATTTAGGTCTAACTGAAATCTAACCACAAAAACTTCTTTCTTCCAAAAATATTAATCTTTAGACATGCTGCTATCTCCATACTGAAGGTATCAGCCTAGTGGTTCCAGCAGCTACCTTCACGACTGCCTATGGGATGATACCTCCCCTACAGCCTGATGACATCTGAAACTGCCACTAGTTTCTCCACATTGCTTGCCTATGAAGGAACCAGAAGCTTGGATCACAGCAGGGATCCTCTAGAATACTGGCCAGCCACAACGTTTGTTGCATGGTGTTGCTTGGTTTACAATTAGCTTCCAGCTCACTAACGAGCATGTCTATTTTATTCATTTTTTATTTTTATTTATTTGACAACTTTTATATACCGCCCCTTCCCAAGATCAGGGGTGGTTTACATAGAACAATGGAAACCATACATAGAACGTAATGCAACATTGCAACTATTTACAAAAAACAAGTATAATCATAAACCTTTTACAACTATTTACAACTTGCATCATAACTTTAGGGTTCAGGCTTAGACATAGATTAATTACTTTTGTATGAGGAGAAAATGCTTGTCAGTGATTCAGCGTGGATGAGACTGTAATTGTATGGAAGGGTATATGAGTAGGCTTGACAGTTCATGCTGGGGGGGCTAGATCTGAGCAATGGTCTAAGTTATAATAAGGCTGAGTGAATAAGTATGTTTTTAGTTCCTTTCGGAATGTTTGGAGGTCTTTTATCTCCCTTAACTGAACTGGAAGATTATTCCATTGCATAGGTGCTACATAGGAAAAAGCGATGTTGCTTGTTATATGTTTTGTCTTTCTTATAGAGTCCGGTACTAGAATGTCTACTAGAGTGCGCTGTTACTCTGCACTAAATCCTGAGCTAAGTGATAACTGCATGGTAAAAAATCCCATGGTAATGGCTTAGTGTGGTTAGGGGCAGAGACGGAGGGGGTGGGGAGGGGGAGAGGTGGGGTGGAAAGTGGTCATTAACTACACATAATGGTTAGCATAGGCACCATTAACTCCCACTAACAGTCCATTGTGCAGTTAGCACGGGTCCACTTATCTGCATCATAAGTGATAAGTGCACCAACGATATTGGCGGCTGCCAGTTTAGTGTGGTAGGGTCCATCAGTCAGTATGGGTCTGACCTGATCTCCTTGCTAATTTTTGTCTACTATCAAACCTAAGGGGTGATCCCTTAGCACACTTTAGTAAACATGCCCCTAAGACACTAAAGTTTTTATCAGGTAGACTTTATTACTACTACTACTTATCATTTCTATAACAGCACAAGGCATACACAGCACTGTACATATAACATAAGAGACAGTCCCTTCTCCATAGAGCTTACAATCTATTCAAGACAGACAAACAGAACCAACCATGGACGAGCATTTCATTCTAAGGAAAGAATGAAAAAATAGAAGTAGCAGAGAAACCTCGAGTCCAGGCAGTGACATTTTAGTGCAAGCAGATGGAATTTTGTTGCCTGAGTTCAGAAAACCAAGCAGTCAATGCTGTTTCTCCTGGAATTGCTAAAACTAGAGAAGGGGCTGTTAGTTACCAAGCATTTATCCTGCTGAGCTGCATTCTCTTCTCCGAGCTTTAGAATGTAAATTCTAATCTGTTCAATTTCAAAGTAGCAAGAGCCAGTAAAATGAGGACTACCAGGAGCTGTCATACTTAACTACCATAATGCAGGGCAGAAGGAATCATTTGTGCACTCTAAGTTCAGGAGTCAGAAAGGGAGCAGCTAAGCTCTGATATAAATGGAGTAATTGAAACTCAGAGATTTTGGGTCCGATATTGAGCTAGGCTCATTTTCTAAGGGCTATGCACTGCATCGGCTCATAGCCCTCCACACAGACCTCGAACCCGGATATTCAATGCCCGGGTCATATGCGTCCCCGACATTGAATATCTGGGGATTGCCGCACATGCTGGAAGCTGCATTAGGTAAGCGGGCAGCAGCGATATTGCATGTTGCCTGGTTAGCTCCTAGGTGAGGTTTCTCCTCGCCTTTCTTTTCAGCACAGATCACTAACTTGGCAGCATACGATATCGCCACCTCTGCTCCACCTCAGAACGCCCCTGACATGCCCCACGGCTAACTGGATAGCATCGGAGCACATAGGGGAGTTAGGAGGGGATATTCAAGTGCACTAATCATGTAAGTGCCATCGAATAGCCCAATTTAAGGTATTTACATGGTTTACTGGACTGTAGTCCGCGTAAAAGCCTTTCCAAAACTGGGCCGTAAGATTCAGCAAGTTTGATGCTCATGGGAAGTCCTGCTATGATATTCAGATCATTAATTCACTTTAAAGCACTACGTCTTCAGCCTGTCTGTCTGTCTATCTAATTGACTTCTCAGATTGGAATGCGCCATCTAATTAATTTAAAAGGGCGCACATGCCCTTACAGAGAAATAACTGTACCACCTGATGTAGTCTTGAAACTACAAGCTGATGTGCTACTGTAAGATTTAACTACGTCATTAAGTGCATTTCACGGAAACGATAGCTTGTCCATCTATCTGTTGGTTTGTCTGTCCATCTATATGCATTGCTGTGTTTTGACACACGGAAAGAAACCTATGCTTGCTGATAAAGGCAAGAGAAGACCAGCACAAAAGCCAGCGGGTGGGGGGTGTCAGGCCCCGTTACTGAAAAGTGGGTGACCAGTGACAAGAACGCTAATGCTCTCGGGATCCTATGCCAAACAGCACCAAGAATGTGACAACATCCTCCGGCTGTACGATCTTTAAAAGGCTGGCAGAAGAGGAGCTGAGACCACAGTAAAGAAATGTACCGGAAGCCAGCAGGGACCCTACGCCCATCAGTAGAAGTCAAGAGATATAGAGAAACCTCTACAGCAGCGCACCAGGAAAAATGATTGCCCATGAGGATAAAGAGGGACCGATATTTGTAGCAATATGCCACCACCTCAGTCTTTGTGACTCTTTGACTGCAACAATGCACTAAAATGGTGTAAGTCTTATCTGGACGATAGATGGCAATATGTGAAGTCTGGATCAGAAGAGTCTAGCCACTTCCATCAAAAACAAGGGGTACCTCAAGGATCCTCATTATCCTCCTTACTCTTCAATATCTACATGCAGCCCATATGCAATATCATAAGATCATTCAACGTAAACTGCATGATTTATGCAGATGACATTCTCTTGTACATGCCTTTCTCCACAACCCACATGGACCTGACCCCACTCACAGATTGCTTCAATGCAGTTTCAACATGGCTCCTGACACAGAACCTACGTATCCAGCATAAAAAACCAGAGGTCCTTTTCATCTCCAGAGACTCCAACTTTACGCCCCCGTCCCACGTCAGTGTCAAGGAAGCTGATTTGCAAACTAAAGATGCAATAAAATATTTGGGAGTTACCCTGGACCAACATCTAGACATGAAACGCCACATAAGCAGCGTAGTCAAAGCCATCTACTTCAAAATCCGCTCCCTCAAACACCTACGCTCCCTGCTGGACCCAGACGATTTCCGTACCATATATCAAGCGCTGATCCTGCCGCATTTTGACTTTGCAAATGCCATCTTACAAGGTCTCCCCCAATCCACACTAACCCCCTTACAGTTGGCCATGAATGCCGCAGCTAGGGTCCTCTACGGTGCATCCAGAAACGACCACGTGACTCCTATTCTCAAACAGCTGCACTGGCTACCAATTCACGGGAGAATCACCTTCAAATCCCTTTTATTAGCATTTAAGGCAATCAAAGGCACTTCATCCCTCTCACTCACGAATCTAATCCACATGGTCCCCCCCAACAGATCAAGAAGAACATCAGCTGTAAACTTGCTAGCTATACCAAAGGCTTCGACAAAGTCCAACACGAACACCACAAACAGGGCATTCAGTTTTTATGTCCCAAAATGCTGGAACACCCTACCCCCCGACATTAGAGCCATTACCAATCTATATCAGTTCAGGAAGGCTCTCAAAACATACCTTTTCTGCCAATACTTCCCAGACAGCAACTGAACTAGATATCCCCTCCAAGAAATGACCCAATCTAGAAATGCCCTCACACTGCAGTGTAGATAGATTATGTATATAATTAACCCAGTTATCCAAGTTTGTACTCCTGTTCAATGTAAAACCTGACAGTTTGTCGTTATGGTCGTTTTGTTATGATGTAAACCGCGCTGATTCTAAATAGCGCGGTATATAAGAAACTGTAATAAATAAATAAATAACTAAATAAAGTCTCAAGTGAAATGAGATTATATCACAGAAACGAACACAGAAAAGGTAAGAGAGCAGACTTCAGGCCTTCGCTCTGATTAACACAACATGCTAAAGAACCACTCAAACTGTTGACTATTTCACTATTGTAAATAACCACTGTAACTACCTATGCTGCGCTCCATGTATATAACTTGCAAATAGTTTGAAAAGCTCTGTTCTAGTTAATGTTCAAAATATGTTCCCTGTAAGTACACCTGTATATAGTTAAAGCATAATGTTCCTTGTAAATGTATACAGAAGTATACAATTGTTCTGTTTACTGTTCAATGTAAACCGCCCCTGATCTCTGGAAGTGGCGGTATAGAAAAGACTGTTAAATAAATAAATAAATAAATAAATAAATAATTAGCTCAGTAACACATAAATAAATCTGAAAATTAACAGTGATAGAAAAGGCTATGAACTATAGTGAAGAGATACACTACCACATTACCCAGTTCCCGGAGGCATATTTTAGGTCTCTCCTGGATTTCTGACGGCTCCATCCTACTGCAGCACTGATTTCAATGGGTAGAATTGGGGACAACAAATACCACACTACTTTGGGATGCAAATTGAAACTAGCACTGGCCACAAAGGCTCTCTCCTGGAAGCGGGTAACTGTTCAGCTTGTGGGGAGTTGTACATCGCTGCTACTGAGTGCTACCACTGGTCTGCAGTATTACTGGGCTGTGCATCCATTCTCTGGCTTTGCTTTGCTCTCATCTCGGCTTCCCTTTACCACATATTTTCAAAGCAAGTACACTCTCATCAGTAGGCCTTCTACTGACACCTTCCGCCTGCTACCTAAAATCCACAAGCCTGGAGTTCTGGCAGGCCAGTCATATCTAGTACTGACACACTTGGAGAGGAAATGTGGAGGGAGTTTTGGAAAGGGTTTTCCACATGCAAAATCTGCTTTGCGCATGGAAAAGATCTTTGATAAAATTGCACAGCAGTATCTACAAGCTGCATACTTATACATTCCCAGGGGGCGGAGCAAGGCACAGTTGCACTGTATAAAATACGCGAGCACGTGCACATATTTGTAGCGGGTATGCGCAGGTGTAAATGTGTGCATTATCATGTGTGCACCATAGGAGCTGTTTCTAAATGCCTGATTATGAAGGGACGTAGGTACCACAAAGGCATCCTGTTATCAAATCAGGCCCATAGATGGGATTCATAAACCATTAGTACACTAGAGAAACAGCCATATCTGATGCCCGATCTGAATGCTCCCCCCCAAAAAAATAGTCCAGCGTCTTCCCTTTCATTCCCTACCCCGCTTGCTTCCAGGTGCCCAGCATCTCCCCTTCTCTTCCCAACTTCTCCTCCTCGCCCCCCTCCCCCCCAACACCTCCATAGTCTGACTTCTCTATTCCGCCATAGTCCAGCATGGCTGGGAGGAGATGGCTGAGAAAACTAGTGCAAAGACTAGGGGACAGTCCAAGAAACTTACAGATAGCACATTTACTACTAATAATCATTTGTATAGTGCTACAAGGCGTACACAGTGCTCTTTAGAGACAGTTCCTGTTCATCACAGCTTACAATCTAGTCAAGACCAACCATACAACTGGGGACTAGGATATGTCCAGGGAAACAGTAAAACAAACTGGACAATATATTCATTCAGTGTGCATTCAAAGCATGGAATGTGTTGCCAGACGACATGGTCAAGGCACTTAGCACAGAGGCTATAAAAATGATTTAGATTAGTTTCTGATGAAAAGTCCATAAACCATTATTAGCCAGGTGGACTTGGGAAAGTCAGCGCTTAGTACTGGGAGTGAGCATCTCAGAAGGGATTTTGTTAGGTTCAATGGACCTTTGATTTGACCCGGTATGGCATTTTTTATGTTCCTATGTTCTTATGCAGAAGTAGCAGTGACTCTGTCTTCCCTTTTACTTAATGATTATTATTAAAGGTGTGTCATGTAACATTAGTAGATACTGCAAGCTCTTCTAGCCAAAAGATATTAAATGTGACATTCTGAAGCATGTATATCAAGCATTAAACCCATATTGGCTGAAAAGTTTGGCCTTATAAAAAAGTCACAGTGAGAGCAAGGTTGGATGAGCCCAGACCGTCCAGGAACTCAGAGGCACCTCAGAGGAGGCAGGCCTAGGAATTCTCACACTGTTTTCAGGTCTTTCCTCACTTCTCTTTACCAGAATCATAATTTGGTGTTTACAAGGAGTCTTTACAATGCATTTTTTAAATGAATGCTTCATAAAACAACGTGCAGCTACTTTTGGGCTATATGACATGGTAGCAAGAGCATCCAAAGAGAAGAGGAGGAAAGGAACAGTGTTAATATTGTAAGTGAGTTAACCAAAGCACAAGAAGCCTAAGGGTGGCCCCCAATCAGGGGCAGAGTCAGTATTAGAGCTGTGCACAGTGCTTGAGATACATTTAGGGTTGTCAACTGGCTCCAGATGTGCCCAAAAAGGTCAATCCAGTCCTGGGTTTACCCCATTGCATGCAGGGATATGTAGTTCTGATTTCTGCATTGCACTCCATGAGAAAAGGAAAACTACAAGTCACTGCATGCAATGGGGTAAACCCAGGACTGGATCAAGCCTGTCAGGCGCATCTGGAGCCAGTTGGCAACCCTAGGTACATTTTAAAAGCCCAGTAAAGCCTTTCCTGCTTTGTCTGATTATTCATATTCAGGCTGTTCCATCTGATATGGACGGCAGGTGCAGTTAACCGTCTGCCACACAATTTCAGAATTATTATTAGGATTTGATATTTTATATTGTTTACTGCATCTGCAACATCACGCAAGGTAAGTATAGAAGAGTGAATGCAAGGCTATAGGGAACTACTCATATGTACCTGGATCCTTCCCCCCCCCCTCAGTTCTCTTTATTAGCAAGTTCAGAGTTTTCCAGGCCAGTCACGGGTTTGCTGTCATAGGATTTCTCCTCAGTTCACTGTAAATACTGAGACAACATCCACAATACAGCCTCTTCCGCCTAGCTGAGGAATGTAACCATTTCTCTTATACTTCCCTACCCCAGTATTGATTTTCTCTGGATTTATAACTGGGCTCAAGCCTGCTGGCTTCCCATCTGCTCAGCCCTTGATAAGGTAGAGGGAACACTAACAAATCACTTCCTCCCAAACGGCTTCATTTTACCCAATGAGCTTGGGCTGCTTTATCCAAAGGGGTCAAGTGTGCCGAGACCTTGAACACTGCAAGGATTTCTCCCTTCCCCCACTCTCAGTTTGATTCAGTCTTTCCCCAAGGTGACCTTTCTTGGAATCCTAAGAGTGAATTTTCTGGCTCAGTAAAGCTGAGCATTGTTGCCTGGCCGAAGTCAGCTGCTGGTCAGGACGTGAAGACAGCATACTAAGGATGACTGACCCTGCAAGACTGGGCCTGCTTTGATCTGTAGTTGCCGTTCTTGCCACTGCACATGCAAGGAAAGAAAGGTCAGGAGACGTCATGTGAAAGTTTGGCCACATCCTACACTCATCACAAAAATAAAGCAAAGAGCAATGGCTGATGACATCACAGATTCCTTTTCTGCATTCAGACTTTTTAATAACAATGATGTCATGGTCAATGCAACACTTTTCTTCTTTTTATTGGTAGCCAGTGCTGGAGTTTATCAGGGCAGGATTAATGCAAAAGCCAATTAGGCACATGCCTGGAAGCCACATATTTAATAGGGGCCCTTTCAGACGTGCCAATTCAATGGCTCCCAAGGCAGATTTTTGTCAGGGTAAGTCAGCTGCTGACTTAAAGAAGAGTTGGGAGGGGGGAAGGGGGAGCAGAGCCGCTGTTAACTGCAGGGTTTTGTCTAGTCTCCCCATTCCCTGTGCACTGTGCTCCAGTCAGCAGTTCCTTCCTCCACTCTAGTGAGACCCTCACAGGGCCCTGTTTGTCCACATTTTAAAATGTGTTTGCCTAAGGCCCACCATAGGGCTAATCCTACCCTGGATCTGATTATTATTTTCAAAATAAAAATAGGCAGGTCAATATTCAGATGCCCTGGAAATGCACTAATAGCGCACATGTGTGGAGAGCGGCTGTTGCTTTTCAATATCAACCAGCTGATGTTTTAAAAGACAATGGGAGACGTTTGCTACAGGAAGAGTTTCTGTTAGAGTTTAGTGGTTGTTGTGTAATTTGTCCTTGCATAATATGAGATTCGTGAATGCAGTGATGACCAGCCTTTAGTCTGGAGGTGCTTTTCAGTCGTGTCCTTGATCAAGGCTATCAACCCTCCGAGCCTCTGTCACATCCTGCAAAATTGGTGAATATCCTCCTGGTCCTTTACAGGTCTTTAAAAAGACCTGGAAATCTCCTATTGGAATAATTGTTATACTGATTCAAGTTAGGCAATCCCAGTCTGGAAAGGATCATTTCTCTTATAATACATGCCAGTTTCTCCTTCCAGTAAGTGTTTAAGGTGGCAAGTCTCAAGCTCGCTGTATTCCTGACCAAAGCCCGCCTGAGCTTATCCATTCGCTTTTAGCAGGATTTTTGCTTGGAGAGTGTTCAGACCACTTAAGAGTATTTATTTGACAGATAGATTTTCCCCTTTGTGTTCTGAGTGTTTTTAATTTTTCATTTGCAAGGTAACACAAAAATATTCCAGCAGTAAGAATATAAAATTCAATGAGGCGAATATCTAGGAGAAGAATATTATATATACAACTTCAGGCAAGATTTTTCCTGCCATTCAGTTTTGGGAAAGATGGGATTTGTAAACAAGACTTTCATTAAGCAGACTCAGCCATGAATGTTATAGATTCCAGTTTCAAAAGTGAACATAGGTAATAGTGGAATTTTCTAGAACAAGCAGTTCTGAAGGTATTTTGCTCTAACTGTGAAGGTGCGGACTTTCAAGGCTTTAAAGAGAAAACATAAAACCAATTTTTTTTCAAGAACTAGAAATTTCAGAAGCGTCTCAAGGGGATTTGCCATTTCAGGATTGTGGAAAAAATAAAAATAACTTGTTAATTCTAAAACTCCCAAACATAGTTAGAGAAGCGTAAAAGGTTGTAGTTTAGTGCATTGTGGAGTTGATCGAAACCGTGGTAACTGTAAAAGCGGAATAGCGCGCCAGGGTTTCTTCTGCGCTCTGCGGAAATGTGCGCCGCGCAACACGGGAGAGCACTTGCGTGCTTATGACCTGCTGCTAGGACAGAAGCCGGTTAATAAGGAGAGAAAGGATCTTCTTTCGTGCCTGGCAGCCAGAAATCTTAGGGACCCGTCGGACTGACAGAGATCGAGTGAATTGGTGTGGAAAGGTGGGATCTGGGTAAAAGAAAGGAGGAAGAGGAGGGAGAATTCGGGGCAAATGTAGTGGATCCTGCATCATTGCCCTGGGAATCTCCAGTGAATTCCTCCCTCGGACACTTGATCGCACTATCGGGGTGCGCACCCGTTCACCGCTTCTTACATTTCATTTCTTTATGCATTATTGGCATTTAGCTGGCCTTTCCAGTAGAAGTTCAAGGCGAGTTACATTCAGGTACTGGAGGTATTTCCCTGCCCCCAATCTAAGTTGTACCTGAGGCAATGGAGGGTTAAGTGACTTGCCCAAGGACACAAGGCGTGCCAGTGAGATTGTGTTTCCTTTTCGCTTTAAGACTCCTTTCCTGGGGTTGTAGGTCGGGACGGTTTAGGCATCTCCTTGGCTGCCTTGATGCAGACAGTTCTCAGCTTTGGTTCAGAGGTTTTGGGAAGGGCATGGATGTGCCTTTGCAGAGGTTAATAATTCCGCCCTGATTTGCGTCCTTGAATAATGTGCTGGACATTAGGTAACTCGAAGCTTTCCACGTCTGTGATTAGCTAAAATCGTTCTCCGTCCCATCGCCTAGCGGGACTCTCCAAAGCCAGATGTGAAGCACAATAAAGTCTGGGGTCCCCCATTTCTGGAAAACCTCTCTATGGAATACCTTGCTTATAAGAGCCCGAGGTACTGTCCCTCCAGAGCCGCAGGAAGCCCCCCTCCCCTCCCCCACAAGAGCTGCTGGGACACTTCGTCACGTACAGCAGGGTGGGAAAGTCCTCTCTTCTCCTTGCATCGCCTGGTTCCATCTCTCATCAGGCTTTCATCGAAAATACCCTCTTGTACCGTTTCCCCCCTCAGCAGGAAAAGTTTGAAAAAATACCTCTGTCCTCGCGTATTAGTAAACCTCTTATAGCCTTTCTTTGCAGAGTAAAACATATACGTTTTAAAATATACTGCACCGAATAAGACATACAATTAAAATGCGTCGGGGGTTAATGTGTAAGAAAAATAAAATATTCTTTCTTCTGTGATTATACAAGCGAAATTTTCCAGCTATGTGAGCGCATCTGGTCGTAGGATAACGTTAACGGCCTCACCTATTACCGAAGGGAGCTGCCTTACTGCTGAGAGCGGGCCACTTCTTGTGAACAGTTGCTGATCCTGCAGTTTTGCAGCGCTGAGATAAAACCGGAGGGGCTTGTCAAAAATCCGAACTTTGCAGTTGTCCTAAATTTGCATCTCATCCCTTAAATCAGACTCGAGAATCTGCCTTTCCATATTTTGTTCGGCACTCAGGTCCCACTAAGGGGCAAGAAAAGGAAACATTTTTAATAAAAAAAGACCACATGATGATTTATTAGAGAATTTTGGTACAGAAGTCTGAATTTATTTAGGCAAAATAAAGTGAATAAGAAAGCAATTTCTCCATAGGCAGAGACTTTCTCGGGAATCGCTACATTTTCTTCTTTTTTCAGTACTTAATTATTCAGCTAGGTCTCATGTTTAAGCTGGGCAGTTCTCTCCCTAGCGCTTCAAGTCCAAACTTTCTTTTAGCTAGTGGTTGAAAGGAGGCCAGGAGGGAGAGAGAGACAGAGAGAGCAGTAGGTTTGCCGACTGTTAGTAAATTTCCTGACTGTCAGTTAAAAGAACAAGCAAAAATTAAACACTGGGCCAGTGAAAACGTCATGGGGTCTGTAGAGTCTTCTGTGCTCTTCGTACAAGTTCTGTGAGGCTCGCTCCTGGGGGGATGAGGGCTACATAAAAGGACGAATGAGCACAAAATTGCAACAGCAAACAGTGTGTCCCTGGAAGAGCTGCAGCCCCGCAGCTAAGAGATTCTAGGAAGCCGCGTAAGAGAGAAACCCTGAAACCAGCCGGCAGCTTCAGCACTACTGCAAATCTTACTGCATTCCCTTTGATGCTTTCCTGTTCACCACTTTTCCTTTGTGAAGCTGCTTACAAAACGTAATGCTAAATTGATAATGGGCTGAAAAAAAAATCAGCTCACTGGTGATTCAGCACTAGCAAAAAGTGCTGCAAAAATGGGATTTTTATAAAACTTAATTACTCCTTGGAAAGATGAAGTCAGGTTTTCTGTACAAATATTATTAATAATAATAATAATAATAATAATAAAGAAACAATTTTTCCAACTCGTGTTTTTTTTTTCAACCAAACAGCCCCATGAATCAGAAAAAGAGGATGCCCTTCATAAAATACAAGACATCACAGTGACGGGAAGACAGACATTTATATTTGAAAAAACTTAGAGAAGCTAGCAAAGTAGT
The DNA here is from genome assembly GCA_033557465.1 of Ichthyophis bannanicus. NCBI lineage: Eukaryota > Metazoa > Chordata > Amphibia > Gymnophiona > Ichthyophiidae > Ichthyophis > Ichthyophis bannanicus. The sequence continues at coordinate 129,292,595 of CM066049.1, forward strand.
CAGGAAAGCAAAGATACAAAAATAAGAAAAAATAGCCAATGCAATAAAATGAGGGGGGGGGGGGAATAAGACATTTTTCAGATATGTTAGTGAGAAGAGGAAGGGCAAAAGTGGTATTGTCAGACTCAAGGGTGCCGGGGAGAAATATGTAGAAGCTGATAAGGATAAAGCGGAATTGCTTAACAAATATTTCTGTTCTGTGTTCACAGATGAAGGACCAGGAGCAGGACCTCAGAAAACACCCACAAAGAGGAACAGAAGTGATGGGGATCTTGAATGATTTTCAGAAGACTGTGTTCATGAGGAACTAGCTAAACTAAAAGTAGACAAAGCAATGGGAATGGATGGGATACATCCAAGAATATTGAAGGAACTTGGGGACATTCTAGCGACTCCACTGACTGACCTTTTCAGTGCTTCATTAAAGTCAGAAGTGGTCCCAGAGGACTGGAGAAAGGCACATGTGGTCCCTTTACACAATTGCAGAAGTAAGGATGAGGTTGAAAACTACAGGCCGGTTAGTCCAACCTCTGTGGTGAGTAAATTATTCGAAAAGCTGCTAAAAATGAGGATAGTGAGGTTTCTGGAGTCCAATGGATTGCAGGATCCAAGGCAGCATGGGTTTAGTAGAGGCAGGTCTTGTCAAACAAATCTGATTGATTTCTCTGACTGGGTGACCAGAGTTGGACCGAAGGAGAGCCCTGGATGTGGTGTATTTAGATTTCAGTAAAGCCTTTGACACCATTCCATACTGGTGACTTATAAACAAACTGAGCAACCTAGAGATGGACCCTAAAGTTATGCTTGGGTTAGAAATTGGTTGAGTGGGAGATGACAAAGGGTCTGAGCAGAAGGATCTTATCAGTGGTGTGCCATAGGGATCGGTCCAATTCTTTTTAACATCTTTGTTAGTGATATTGCAGAAGGGTTGTCGGATGATACCAAAATCTGTAATAGAGTAGACACCCAGGAAGGAGTAGATACCATGAGGAGGGATCTAGCTAAGCTTGAAGAATGGTCTAGAATTTGGCAGCTCAAATTTAATGTAGAAAAATGTAGGGCCATGAATATGGGCTGCAAAAATCCAAGGGAGCAATACATTGTATGGGGTGAAGCACTTCTGTCCACAAAGAGCGGGACCTGGGCATGATTGTTTCTGATGATCTTAAAGTAGCTAAACAGGTAGAAACGCTGATGGCAAAAGTGAGAAGGCTGCTTTGGTTTATAGGGAGAGGAATGGCCAGCAGAAAAAAAAGAGGTGATAGTGCCTCTATATAAGTCTTTGGTACAACCTCATTTGGAGCATTATGTGCAATTCTGGAGACCACATTTTCAAAAGGATATAAACGGGTTAGAGTTAGTGTAGAGGGTGGCTACCAAAGGGGTCAGTAGACTGCATAATAAACTATATGGGGACAGCGGCAGCTAAGAGAGCAAATAGAATGCTAGGTATCATAAGGAAAGGAATGGAAAATAAAACAAAGAATATTATAATGCCTCTGTATTGTTCCATGGTGCGACCGCACCTTGAATATTGTATACAATTCTGGTCGCCGTATCTTAAAAATGATATAGCGTTATTAGAAAAGGTACAGAGAAGAGCCACCAAAATGGTAAAGGGGATGGAAGGCTACTCCTATGAAGAGAGGTTAAAAAGGTTAGGGCTCTTCAACCTGGAAAAGAGACGGCTGAAGGGAGATATGATAGAGGTCTATAAATTAATGAATGACGTGGAACGGCTAAATGGAGATGAATTGTTTACATTATCAGAATATAGAACGACTAGGGGACATGCAATGAAGCTACAGGGTAAACTATTTAAGACTAATAAGAGAAAATATTTTTTCACTCAACGTGTAATCAAACTCTGGAATTTGTTACCGGAGGATGTAGTAAAGGCTGTTAGTGTAGCTGGGTTTAAAAAAGGGTTAGACAAGTTCCTGGAGGAGAGGTCCATAAACCATTATTAAAAAGGGACCCAGGATATCACTGCTTGACCCAATATAAGCATTGTGGAACCTGTGTCTTTTGGGGAAACTGCTAGGTACGTATGACCTAGATTGGCCACTGTTGGAAACAGGATACTGGGCTTGATGGACCTTGGTCTGACCCAGTATGGCATATCTTATATTCTTATGTTCTTATTTAAAGATCACAATGTGTATACTTTAGAGGAAAGGCGGTATATAGGTGATATGATAGAGACATTTAAATACCTCTGTGGCATAAATGCACAGGAAGAGAGCCTCTTTCGACTGAAAACAAGCTCTGCTACGAGGGGACATTGGATGAGGGTGAAAGGGGATAGACTCAGGAGTAATATGTAGAAATATTTCTTTACAGAATGAGTGGTAGATGCGTGGAATAGTCTCCCTGTGGAGGTGGTAGAGATGAGGACAGTATCTGAATTCAAGAAAGCATGGGACAAACACAGAAGAGCTCGAGTTAAAAAGGGGATTATTGTAGGTGATAGGGAAGGGCAGACTAGATAGGCCATGTGGTCTTTTTCTGCCATCATGTTTCTATGTTTCTATTTACATGGGTCCGCAACACACAAACATTTGTGCCTTAATGGCCCATTTGCATACAGTGTTGGTGGCCTGCTTGTATGAATTCACCGTGGGCATGTGGCACATTGGACCAGGAGCTGGAGCATCGCTGTGGGATATTGGACTGCTGGAACCTGCTTCACTGTTGAAATATACTGCACCTTAACAGCAAGATAGCAATGCAGTAAGGCCTCTGGAAGCAGCAGCTTTAATAAGCACATTCATCTGGCACCATAGCTCTTCCTTCCAAGGAATGCATCAGCTGATGTTTTAAACTAATTCATTCAGCAACTGGGAAAGCCCAGGGTCTTGGTCATGGAAAAATGAGCAGGACTTTGCAGTAGGAACAATTCTGAAATTTGAATACAATACTGTAGAAGGTTCTTGGCCTGGTACTGAAAGCTCATTGTTGGTTGGGTCCCGACTATTGTGGTGAGGAATGCCCTCCAGAAGAGATGGAGATAGGGGAAAATCCTGGTAGAAGTAATGAAACAGCACTAGCACACAGGATTTCCAATGCAGAGTTGAAAAAAACACAGCTCTCTGCTGAGCACAGGACACGCCCCAGCTCAGGGGAGGAGACTGGCTTCTGCACTGATTGGGCACGCTCAGGGGAAGGTCAGGGCATGCCAGGAAATGAAGCCCTTTTAAATCCCCAAGCAGAGAGGGAAGAGGGGAGGAGGAAAAGAGAAAAGGAGGAAAGAGAAAAAGAGGGAAAAGGAAGGAGGAAAACGCTAGAACCCTGGAGCAAGGCAGAACCTTGGAGCAGTAAACCTTGGAGCCAAGCACACTCTAAGAAGGAACCTTACTACAAGGTAGAGCCTGGGCGTGGGAAGGCTAGCAAATTCAGCACATGGAAAGAAGGTATCTGGTCTGGTAGCAAACAAGGCTACAGAAGCAAGGAAGTGAAGCAGGAAGAAAGTTTTTCTAAGAGAAATTCACAGAGCAGAGGAAATAGCAATAAGGCTGCTGAGTTTTTGAACCAGAGAGACTTCTGGAGGAAAGGTGCCAGTTCTTATTCAAACCCTGCTAAAGGTAAAGCTGACTTTTCTACTTTTAATGCTTTACTAGAGAAACCTTTTATTTGTGCTAACCTTCACAAGGTAAACCCAGCTGCAGACGCTGATAACAAGTGGGGGAAGGGTGTTACCCTTACCAAAGACTTTCACATGGATAAAGAGCACTTACAGGCTGAATTGCTTTTAAAACAGTTTCAAGAGTTTCTGGAACTGAGGTCAGGGAAGTTTAGCAGGCCTGACGGAGACAGCGATAGCCTTAGCTCTGATGAATGTATGCAAGTGGATAATTACCTGCCTGCCTTAGAAGGAGACCCTTCTCCAATGGATTGCTCAATCTGCCTCAAAGAGGACAGCAATGAAAGAAACCCTTGAACACTGTATGAAAAGAATACAGGGAGTTTGCTGTACTTGCTGCCAAGCTAAAAGGTTTACAAATTGTTTTCATTTGTTGTTTTGAGAAGCCACGGTGTGGAAGAAACAGCTGTTTGTTTGGTGCTGCAATAATTCTGAAAGACCACATGAGGCACTGCTGAGTTAAAGCTGCTGTGATTGTGAAGAGCCAAGTAGAAGCTAACTTAATTTCAGTTGCACTTCCTATGTTCCTGGTTTCAGCTGTTTGGGTTGAAGTTGCACCTTTTGCGTTATGTACCATTGAATTTTGATGCGCTGGAAAATATCCCCACAACAATAAATTTCTTGCAGCCTTAACATTCATGTCACGACTACAATTTAATCCTGAAGGAAATATAAGCACACTACAAGTCCCAGAATTCCCAGGGTCCAGTACAAGCTTTATTCCTCAGGGACATTACAAGGCCACTCCTGCCTGTAAGCTCTCGGGCCCGGGCAGGAGCGTCACACTATCCAACACAAGTGTGGCCTTGTTACGACTTTTCTCAGATGTTGCTGCTGGAGATTCAGGGTCCAGGGGAAATCAAACTGTTACCCACTTGGTAGCAGGCATTTGTATATCTGGATCCGAAATAGTGAAAGTCCTTACCGCTTGCACTGTGTCAAGAAAACTATTATTTAAGGTTCTGGAAACTTGTGAAGACTTGGATGTGTGAGAAAGCCTGCCCAGATGATTAAGCTGGAAGAGTGGTGGTCAAGCTTAGGACTAATTCCCTTTTGGGCATCAGCTCTCCTTTTTCTTGTTTCTTTGGTGGTGGGGGAGGATTGGATAGAAATCCTATGTCCCCTCGTAGCAAGTTCTGCTACGAGGGGACATGGGATGAGGATGAAGGGAGATAGATTCAGGAGTGCTATGCGGAAATATTTCTTTATGGAAAGAGTAGTGGATCTGTGGAATAGTCTCCCAGTGGAGGTGGTAGAGATAAGGACAGTAACTGAATTAAAAAAAGCATGGGACAAACACAGAGGATCTCTAAAGGAAAAAGGGGACTGTTGTAATGTTTGATATGGAAGGGCAGACTAGATAGGCCATGTGGTCTTTTTCTGTCGTCATGTTTCTATGTTTCTCCATTTTAAGTGTAATACGATGGTGTCCAGGGCTAGCTGAACCATTAAACAAGACCAGGCAGTCACCTAGGGCAGCAGATTCTGAGGGACAGCAAAGAGCAACAACAGTGAAGATGAAATAATAAGTCTTGACAGCCAGACAAACTCAAAGAGCTATCAGCACGTTATCAGCATGCTATCAGCACGTTATCAGCATGTTATCAGCTCGTTATCAGCATGTTATCAGCACGTTATTTTACCTACAGGGAGAGGACGCACAAACATATATACAAATGAAAGCATGATGTCCAGGGCCGGATTTAAGATGTTCGCACCTTTAGGCAAGACCAAACAGCAGATTCCAGAGAGCAGGGGTGGGGAGGTGTCATAGATTCCCAAAAGACTGAAGAGCCACAACAGAAGTAGAAGAAGGCTGCAATAGAGCCACAGTGGGGCCCCTTTGAAGCAGCATATTCACATGGCCATGGCCCTAAAGTACACAGGTGTCTCCTTTTTGGCCTGGGTTGTTGCTACTCTAGGCAGTTGCCTCTGATGCCTGTACCTAAATCTTGGCCCAATGATGTCCAATTTTGCATTTTTACAGGGTTGTTGTGGGAGGGGTAGTGTTGGGAGGATCATGAATGTTACTTTTAATTATCTAAATCTCAGGGGGAGGGGTTTGAGGCTGAAGGTTTATGTAGGGCACCCAATACCTGTGCACTGCCCTGATTACATCTGTTCAATAATAACACGTATTTCCTTTTAGATAGAGGGATATAATTGGGTGAATACTTCTAAGAACATAAGAGAAGTCATGCTGGGGAAGTGGAGGATCTGAGCCTGTGTGTGCTGGGAGCCCGACCAGATTGCTGGAACAATGAGCCTTGGCAGAGTGGGCCACGAGGCAGAAGTCACACTGATGTCATCTGGAGATGTGAAAGGCACGACGGGCCTGTCAAGAGGCTGGGAGTGGTGGATCTAAGCCTGTGTGTGCTGGAAGCCCTATCAGAGAGCTGGAATATTGAGCCTGTGCTGGAATGGTCATGGGATAAATGTAGCATTGATTTCATCTGAAAACATTAGCTGGAGCTGTGAAAGGCATGATGGGCCTGCAGTGCATGGCCACAGGGGCATGGTCTAGAGGGACATGCCCAAAATGCAACACCCCCAATAGAAGTTGTGAAGGAGCTGTGAAGGAGAATCGAGGGAAAAGCTGTAGTGTAAAGTCTCATTTCGTATAGGGGCCAATGGACAGACACTTTTTGGTTAGAAGGAATTCCACTCCTAGTGTTATACTCCTGCTGGCCAGAGCTCTACCTCTGGGGCTTCATTAAGTTTGGGGGGGGGGGTTTGGGGGGGATGATCCACATCCCATAACCAATAGCTTCCTCTGATTCAGGGTTTGATTCTCCTTTACTAGGTTCCTCCGCCCTGGTCAATCCAGCTGAATCTTGTTGGACTCAAAAAGAAGTCAGCTGGATTCTAGATTGATTCCATTCCCCAGAGCTCTTTTGACCAGGGCACAACTCAGAAGGGATTGGACTTTACTGAAGACATTTCATTGAAAGACGTGTGGTCAACTGTATCTCAGACTGAGAACTTTCTGAAGTCGCCTATTTTACAGCTGTACACTTCAGTAGATAAATTTCAGGAAGTGGAATACTAAACTTAAGAGAATGAAGTCCCAGATAGGATCTTTGGAATCCTAAGTACTAACCCTGCAGTCAACAACTACTTTAGAGATTAAAGACAGTCTAATTATCCACCAAAAGCTTGAGCCATTTGAAGAGCAGTAAAATAAAAAAAATTGTGTTTTCTACATTTTCCTGTTTGTCATTTACTTTCTCCTGAGATTTTGCTATGCAATTACCTAAAAGAAGTCTTATCTTTCACGAATGTGGATTGGATGTTATTTTCTAATATCGACAGTATTACCTTTCATCCAATGTGGTTAAGCAAAATGAAGAAGGTGCCTTTGATGTGACCGGAATCATCACAGGACCAGATCACTACTAGGCTACCTCTTTGGTTACGTTTTCCTCTGAAATTGATAAAGTAAAGGTTTCGAAGACATACTTTAAGAAGAAAGATCATTTGTATTGTGGTAAAAAATTGCAAGTTTTTCTGGATGTTGCTAGGGTGACACAAATACGGAGAAACATTTTCCTGCTGCTTAAAGGGAGGGCGCTGGCATTGGGAGCTTTTTTCTTTTTGAAGTTCCCCTGCAAGCGCTTGGCTAGACATTAGGGTCAGGTTTATGTGGGTTTTGATTCTTAGCAATTGGAGAGATTTTTGTTAGATTAAGAAGTGTAAAGTGCGGTGTGAAGGAGAATTGCTACTCTTGTTTTCCTGCTATTTTTTCCTTTGATTTCTTTCTGCTCCTCATTAACATGGGCTTGATAACTTAAACATTGAACTGAATTATTGTTTAGTATTTGAGAGTGGTATCACTCTTTATTTGTGTTTCTTATATGCTCAAGAATTTCTTACTGTATTTTGGAAATGCATATTTTCAAAAGTGCAAATAATAATAATAATTTTAAAAAGTCACGCAGAGTCACACCAAGATCCATTGAGCCCATCATCCTCTCTCCTGACAGTGGCCAGTCTGGGTCACAGTATTTGGCAAACTCCAAAAGTCGATCTATAAATTATGATTAGAATTTTCTGTATATTATTATATTCCTTGCTTTTAGCTTCTGGGAAGAAGCAGGCAATCAGATTAATTAATTACTGGCGTTATGCTTCCTGGACTCAAATTTGCACAAGAAAAAGGCAATGAACTACAATGCGAGATGAGAGTTTTTCTAGGTATATTGAGGAATGGAGGACAGCTAGAGTTGGAATTGCAAGACTCAAAGGTGCTGAGGACTGATTTGTGGAAAGTGATAAGGAAAAAGAGGACTTGTTAAACAAATACTTCTGTTCTGTGTTCATGAAAGCAAATCCTGGAGAAAGACCATGCATGACTGACAAAAGTGCTAATAAGAATTGAATAGATACCACACCATTCATGGAAGATGTTTATGAACAGCTTACAAAACTGAAAGTGGAGAAGGCCGTGGGACTGGATAGGATACATCCCAGGATACTGAGAGAGCTCAGAGAGGTTTTGACAGGACTTTAAAAGATGTGTTTAATAGATCACCTTGGAGAAGGGCTGAAATGGTCTCTCTTCACAAAAGTGGCAACAGAGAAGAGGTGGCAGACTATACGCCGGTAAGCTTTACCTCAGTGGTGGGAAAAGGAATGGAGGTGCTGCTGAAAGGAAGGAGAGTGTTTTTTCTGGATGCCAACAGGTTGTGAGATCTGAAGCAAAATGGATTTACCAAGGAAAGATTGTGCCAAACAAATCTGATTGATTTATTTGACTGGATGACCAGAGAACTTGATCAAGAGCATGTGATGGATGTGGTCTACTTACATTTTAGCAAAGCCTTTGATACTCTACCTCATAGGAGGCTTGTGAATAAATTCAGCAGCCTAGGGATGGATCCCAAGGTAGTAAACTGGATCAGGAATTGGTTAAGGGGCAGATAACAGAGGGTGGAGGCAAATAGAATTCACTCAGAAGAAAGGAGGGTGAATAGTGGGGTGCCTAATGGATCGGTCCTGGGACTGGTACTGCTCAATGTCTTTGTGGGTGATACTGCTGAAGGGTTAAAAGGAAACATTTACTCTATTGCAAATTTTTGTATCATCTGCAAAAAGACAGACACCTCAGAGGGAGTAGACAACATCAGTAAAGATCTACAAAAATTAGACTGTTCTAATGCTTGACAGTTAAGATTTAATGCAAATAAGTGCAGAGTGATAAACCTGGGGTGCAGAAATGTAAAGGAACTGTACGTTATAGGAGACGAGAGGCTGGTGTGTATGGACCAAGAGAGGGACCTCGGAGTGCTAGTGTCTGAGGACCTCAAGGAGGCGAAGCATTGCGACAAGGCGGTGGCCAAAGTCAGAAGGATGCTGGGCTGTACACAGAGAGGGATTACCAGCAGAAAGGAGGAGGTATTAATGTCGCTGTACAGGTCGTTGGTGAGACCTCACCTGGAGTATTGTGTTCTGTTTTGGAGATCATACCTCACAAAAGATATAAAAAGACTTGAAACAGTTAAGAGAGAGACAACCAAAATGATATGAGGCCTGTGCCAGAAGACATACGAGAAGAGGCTTGAGGACCTAAATATATATAACTAGAGGAGAGGAGAAACAGAGGGGGATATAATACAGATATTTAAATATTAAAGGGTATTAATGAATAAACAGACCTTTTTGAAAGACAGGGAAGCTGTAGAATTAGAGAGCATGAAGTGAAGTTGCAAGGAGGTAAACTTAAAAGCAACATCAGGAAATACTTTTTCATGGAAAGGGTGGTGGATGCCTTTCCAATGGAGTTGCTGGGGGCAACAACAGTGGCAGAATTCAAAAAGGCATGAGACCGGCACAGAGGATGTTATCAGAGCAAACTTAAATAACTTCAGAAATAGAGGGGGTAACCTGCAAGGAGTGCCAGGTAGGTATAGAGGGAGTAACCTGCATGGATGAAGCTGCGGGTGCAGCTCTATAATTCTAGCCATCTTACTAGGTAGACTAGATGGACCCTGCTGGTCTTTACCTGCCATCATTTCATTTCATTTCACCTACTAGACCTGAGTTTTGAATACAGATCAATCCAGGCCTTATGTTATGCCATTGTATGCATGGGCTTATAATCCTGATTTTCCGAGGTCAGGGTTTTCCAAACCTGTTGTGGGGATCCCCCAGCAAATTAGGTGTTCAGGATATCCACAATTAATATATATGAGATACATTTCTGGCATCTCTCTATTCAGGATATAAAATGGTTGTGTGTTGGTCATTCCATCAGTCACACTCCAGAGAGCTGCCCTCTCAGAACATTAAATGATTGGTTTTGTTTCCTTGGGGTGTACTTTCATCTTCCACCAAAAGTTGTGCCTTAATAACCTGAACTGGAAATTAAATACAATAATGATTTTCTGTTGGGACACAGGAGGCACATATGCCTGCAGATAAAACTCATTTTGGAACATGAGGTGACCTTTGAGCGCAACGTAATAGCTCACTTAGCTCTTACTTGCTGCAGAAGGTGTGCCTGCTCTCTTTATACTGGGGACGTGACCATACCAGAATCAGTTATTTTTTCCCCATCAGTCCTTTATGCTAGCATACAAATCTATATCATGCATAGTCATGATGGATATCTTGGAAATCCAACTGGCAAATCCTTCATGCTGGAAATCAAAACTACACACCCATGCATGCAAGGGGGTAAAACCAGACCTGGATGAACCTGAGCTAGAATATCTAGTGGGGACACTCCTGCAGCTAGAGCAAAGGGCATGAAGCAAAGGGCATGTCATGGGTACGAAGCAAAGGGCATGTCATGTGACAAACAGCTGACCTCCATGCAGTCCTGCTCAATGTGACCCAGCAGAGTAAATTTCCAGCTTGAATTTAGGGGCTTTGTTCTACAAAGTAACATAGTATTTGATGGCAGATAAAGACCATCATAGCAAAGTGGCAAGAGTAGGTGAACCTGCCACTCTGTGCAGATCACCACTCCCCAGGCCTTTGTTTAGGGGTGTACCCATTGCTCTGTGCAGGTCACCCCTATTTGATGAGATAGCAAAGACAGTTAAGGTTGTTTTGATTTTATCCTGTTGCCATAAAGGGATCCACTGGGTCTGTCCCATGCCATTTTGAATTCTATTACTGTATTTTCCCCCACCACTTCCATCCGGAAGGTGCAGGGCATGGTTTTGGCAGAGATATGTCCAGAAGCACCATCATTGGTCTCTAAAAATGTGCTCATTTGTAGAGAGCAATGATGGTGCCTTTGGGCATGTATTAGTGCTGTTTGCACTGTTAAATGCTCCCATTTTGAGGGTCCCTTATTAGTGTCAGGGATATGTTTTGATATTTCGCTATGGAGAACCTCTTCTTATATTTTTTGGTTCATACTTAGCATTGTACAGGCTGTTTATAGAGATGACCAATGCAGGCTGTCACAGTGTGGATCTAGCAGAGCCTATGGAAATAGGTAGAAATGCAGAAAGTGGATCTGACACTGACAGCTCAGAGAAACACATGGCCCAGAGTTGCTATAGGCAACACACACAAACTAGGTCACAAGGTGTGAGAACACGCCCAAGCAGCAGGAAGGCTCAGGGTTCATTAAGTAATGAAGAGCAGCTGAGAGGGGGCGGAGTTGAGGCACACACACATAAACCTAACTCACCTGAAGTTAGAGGGAGTTCGGGAAGTTCGGGTTGGAGTGGAGGTTGGAGTTCAGCCAGCGTGAGAGCCGGAGAGGGAACTACCGAGAGAGCTGGAAAAGCTGAGAGGTTTAGTTCCAGAGCTGAAAGAGACAACCCAGGAGACTGCTTCAGAGAGCAGTGCACAGACACGTCTAAGCTCAGTGACGTTTATCCCGAAGGTAACAGAGGATACGGTTTGGAAGCCAGGCTTAGAAAGGCTGAGAAAGCTAATTACCCAAACAGGCACAGAAGGGAAAAGGAGTTCTGGCCTGAGGATATTTTTATATCTGGAGAAAAGCTAAAGGGAAAAGGCCATAGGAAGCTTCTGTCCTGGTCCACTTCTGTGATCTCAGCTGTACCGAGAAACCCCTGTTTGAGGGAGCAAGAAGGTAAGCTGATTGGCTCTAATAGAGGGAAAGCTGAATGCAGTAACTTTCCATGTAATTGTCAAAGTTGGTGGGGCTCTCAAGAAAGAAACTCCAGTGAATGTGGTAATTGTCCCTCACACACTTTCACGGAGGAAGAAAGGAAGTCTCTGTGCAATGGGGAGAGACTGCTAAACAATAATACTTCTGGCTATATGAAGGAAAGACAGTTTGAAGGAGAAAGTGAAGAAATGCAGTGTGATATTCAAGGGGAACAGCCCTCAGATGAATGCATGGACTGTACACTGATTATTGCTGATGATATCTCCTCTTTATGTTAAAGAGGCTGTGGAAACTTTCTAGTCACTGAAGTGAAGGAGAAAGGTTTTTCTGTTTGCTTGGAAAAGGACTGTTTAAGATACCTTTTTATTTGAGTAAAGAAGCTGAAGATAGAAGCAATTTTGGTTCATATTTGTTTCCTTTATTTTGTACCAGAAGATGGTCTGTTTGCCTTTGTTTTCATTGCTATAAAAGAATCCACCCGGAAGGGGAATAAAAATCCTGTCTTAAAGCCTTATCACCCGACTGCAACTCATTTCTTGGCTAGCCTGTGAAAACTACAATACCCAGAGGGCATTGCAAGGCTCTGTGCACCACTTCCTGGCTGGTTAAAGATAAGGCCTCAGTGTAATACCCTGCTTTAACCTGTGGGGACCCTCGCTGGGTGACAAGGCATAACTAATGATGTCTTCTACTGCCATGTATGTTGTGATACAAGGTATGTCATGACAAACATATCACTTTCTACCTGCTTTTATACTATCAGAGTACCCTGAGATTACTTTGCAGTGTTCTGGGCCTGCAACAAACTGGTATATATAGTCTAGTTTGCATCAACATTTATGTATCATCAATATTCATGTGTAGTTTGCATCAGCACAACACTGTCAGTGAGAGGAGCAGCTTAGGAGCTGCATGTTTTATAGGGGACGTGGCCATTCGCGAGTATATAGCGGAGACGGGTGTCCATCTTTTCAGAATACGGTGAGCATGGGCCATACAAAGCTGCCTGCTGCATATAGCTGTGTCTTGTACTCCATAGTACTTTGTTCATGCCATGCCGAAAACATTTATGTCCCCTATTCTGAAACTGCAGTTGCAGAATCAGATTTAAATTGAGCCCGTTTTTGATTTGGACATGCTCACGGGCTGGATGTGCATGCTCTGGAATCTGGCTCCATGTGTTTTGTCTTGATTAGACTGTAAGCTTTGATGAGCAGGGACCTTGTCTTACATCTATATGTACAGTGCTACGTACACCTTGTAGCGCTATACAAATGATTAGTAGTAATAGTAGTACTTTATTTTTGATGCATAATTTGATTAAATTCAACCAGAATCAAAAACCTTATGGGATAAGGCTGTTCTCTGCATCTTTCTCTTCACAAAGACTAAAAATGTTCTTGATGGATATTCTATCCTAAATCTTGCCGCCCTTCCCCAACACACAGTGTTAAATAAAAAGTGAGAAGGTTTTATAATGTTTTATGTAGATTTACTATGGCTATGACACACTGAGTGTGCTTGGTCTTAGAAGCTAAGCAGGGTGAGGTCTGGTTAGTACTGGGATGGGAGCACACCTTAGAGTATCAGGAGCTGTAGAGTTACGATGCAGAAGAAAGACGGGCTAGAAGGGCGTGGGGTGCCCTAGGCAGACCTTCAGACTTGTGCTCTCCATCCAACACTATGCCTACCATACAGCCCTGTAAAAATGCAGAATTAGATATCATACTTTTAAATATTAAACTTTGCTTTGTATGTATGTGTGTATGTGCCTGCTTTCCCTGCAGGTACAAGAATGTGCAGGTGGCTCTTTGAGTTTACGGAGCTGTCAAGGTCTATGGTTTTGCTTTGACTGATGTTGCTGTCTGCTGTCCCTCAGAAGCTGCTGACTGGTCATCTACTTCTGATTGCACCTTGTCAAGAAAACCCAGAAGATAGTCAAAACATGGATAACCATTCACAGGGTCACAAGGAGTTGACATTGACTCAACAGCACTTAAGAACATGTAGGTTTGTTGAATTATTTTATTGCTTTAAAAATTAAATACATTAAGAAAGTAAATGTTATAAAATATCACACAATAAACTCATTTTAATATAGTAGCTCATTTGTCAAACCTACATCAAGGCCCCCAAAAATGCAAACTATAAAGATATGAAATACTCAGCACACACTAAGCAAAGACATGGGTAGGGGTGCACCTACTCCCTAAAAGAAATGGGAAGGGGTGCACCTACTCCTGTCATATTGCTGGGCAGACTAGATGGACCATACTGGTCTTTATCTGCCGTCATTTACTATGTTACTATGTAAAAGGACATAAGGGGGTATGTTTACTAAACTGGGCTAATGGTTAACCCGGGCTATCTGCCACTAGGTCCCATATTATTCAATGGGACCTAGTTGCAGATAGCCCGGGTTAACCATTAGCCCAGTTTAGTAAACATGCCCCATGATGTGCCATGGTGAGTCGAGCTACAGGTCCATTAAGCTCCGCATCCAGGTCACTAGAAAGGGTAGATCCATTCCTCACTGCCCATCTTGGACTTTTCAAAGTCTATCTGACTAATGGTACTTAGGATGGCGTCTTTCTTGTACTGCTGGATATAGCAGAGAAGGAGAAAGCTTTTTACCCATTGGTGTAAGGAGGGCAGAACTCTTTTCCACATCTGCATTTTGCTCTTTTTGGGCCAGATCTACTAAAGGGGGTTTCCCATTTGTGTTTCTGCAAAAAGGGCTTTGGATACTTGGGGGGTTATTCTGTGCTACGAATAGCAAGAATGGATGGCCCGACGGGACATCCATCCCTGCTAATCATGCCAGCTCCTGCCCCTGACTAACTTCTCTGCCAGTTGTGTGGGGAGGTTAGATGGGGACGGGGAATGGGTGGCTCAGGGTAGAGTCTGTGTGGGCAGTGGGCAGTCACCGACCGTAGATGTACAGGGCTAATTCTAATGTCGGCCCTGTACGTCCAGGGCCGGCGACATGTGAAGGGAAGTTATTCCACCTCCAAGGTAGAATAACTTCCCTGGATGTGTCCTTTTTCAAATGCTGGGGCGTGGATGGGGCAGGGGAGGCCAGATAAGAACATAAGATATGCCACACTGGGTCAGACCAAGGTCCATCAAGCCCAGTATCCTGTTTCCAACAGTGGCCAATCAAGGTCATATGTACCTAGTAGTTTCCCCAGGGGTCGGGTTGCGTGGAATAAACCCCTTTTTTAGGTGGCTGGCATCGCGGCTTTTAATTGGAGCCGTGGTGCCATGGCAATATGAAGTCATGACGCCGCAGCTCCATTTAAAAGCCCTGACTGAGTTAGTCGGTCTGGTCATGCACGTACATGCCTGATTGCAATTCTGATCCCGCAGGGCTAGACATGCCCCGTGGGATGAAAATCATGATCCCCTCTGTACATCCGGTTCAGACTGGACGCACAGAGGGGATCTACATGCAGGACGGAATCGGGCCCTTGGTGTTTACCAGTAAAGGTATACATTAGAGTTCATTAAATTTTTGAAGTTAGATGCTAGTCCACATTGACTGTTGCAAGTCCATAAACTGCATAGGAAATACTGAGATTCAGAGATTCTTTTAACTAAAGCTCATTAGTAAAATGCAATTAATGTACTTTAGCATGAAAACTAAGAAACTGTAAGTGCAAAGCCTACGCAGTAACTATTGAGGGCATAGCCAGCATGTTACTGGGCACACTCAATGCCACTTATAGAAGCATCATTAACTGCAGCTGAGTTAATTGCCACATTAACAGTGTACAGCAATTGTCCCCAAGCTAACTACAATGTGTCCTCTATGGGCACAATTCTGAGAGGTGACTTGCAGAGCTCCACGTCCCAGCGGGATATACAGCCCTGCAAGCCATCCTAACCATATTCCCCCACAGGCTCTCCTACATCACCAGAGCAGCAGTACAGAGAGAGCCGGCGGGGGGTGGGAGGGGGTGGAGTGTAGGCAGAGCAGGAGCATGCCAAAATGGCAGGACATACAGGGCCTATTCAGGTCACAGCCCTGTATGTCCTGTGGGTCAGGGGTAGACGCGATGCTTATTCCACCTCGGAGGTGGAATAAGCAGCTGGGACATAGGAAATCAGGGCTGGAACCGCACCCCCCCCCCCCCCGAAGGCCAGGACAGGACCCAGATAGGATTCTGCTACCCGATCCAGGGGTCGGGCGGCAGGGTAACAGGGGGTTGGTGTTCTGGAGGGCACACCGGCCTGCGGGAAGAATGTCTCTACCTGTATGCAGAGGCACGCTGGACTATCCGCAGGCCCGATTCTTTATGCCGTGGGAATGTTTTGCTCACGCATTACAGAATCGGGTCCTAATGGCCCCATCCTGCTCGGGGCCGTCCAGATGGCCTGGATGTGCTCCTTTCTGAATCGGGCTCCATGCCCACAATCTGCCCCAACCCACCCCTTCCCTGCTTATCACAGGAACTTGTATGCGGTAACTATCACGCACACATGGCTGTTACCATGCACTAAAATGTGCATTAACTGCTTAAGGGGTTTCAGTAAAGGGACCTCTTGGTCTAGGAACATCTGTGTTCTAATCTCATCTTATTCCTTTTCTTCCTTCAGAAAGTGAGAAATTATTGATGCTTCATGAATGCATAGCTGCATGTGTTCAACATGCTGAACTATGCACAGAGCTCTGTAATTTATAAGCCAAATGAAAGATGCATTGTCTGTGTACAGCAGGCTCCATTCTCCATCACATAATGTGTGCATGTCTGAAACGTGAATATTAGGGAAACCACAGGGAATGTTCAAATAATTTGGCATTTCTTTAGCTGCATTTTTAAATGTTATTTTCTTTCTCAGAAGTGTGAAAGCATATGAAATATGGACAGACATATGACATATATTACATAAAATAGCATATTAAAATGTCTATATACAGGGTGTCCCAAAAAAGTGAGAACATCTCGTAAATTAAAAGCTTAAATAGTTTACTTATTTACCTTTTTTAGCTATATAATGTCTTTATTTCGACAATTTCCAGTCACCATCTTTTTTTTTTAATTTGTCAATCGTTTACATCTGTCTTTTTGAATTTTTAAATAAGTTATATGCTACAAGATGTTCTCACTTTTTTGGGCCACCCTGTATAATTACTGTATATATAGAATTATAATTCTGAAAGATTTTAAATACTAAAAGCAAACATAAATGCAAAATAATCACAAATGAGTAGCAAATGAAATAAGGAAATAAATGAATAGAAATATAGCTGCCAACAACTGTGCTGCCTGCCTCAGAAGAATATTCACAAATGTCTTTTAATTAGTAAAAACCCTACTCGCAAATAAATATGGACACATAGTAAATCACAGTCTGCCCTGTTATCCTAGTTACATCCCTGCGGCCTGCCTGG
Source organism: Ichthyophis bannanicus (assembly GCA_033557465.1). Lineage (NCBI taxonomy): Eukaryota > Metazoa > Chordata > Amphibia > Gymnophiona > Ichthyophiidae > Ichthyophis > Ichthyophis bannanicus. The sequence goes on from CM066049.1 coordinate 129,309,725, forward strand.
GAATGGGCCCACTTGCAAGATTTCTTTTCAATCAGGGCGCTCCCTTATGCCTTCCTCTTTTCTCCTCCATCCACATTTAGTTCCCCTTAGCACCCCCCCCCCTTCCCTATGACTAACCATCTGATGGGGTAATGATCTAAGCAGTCAGCAGTACTAGATCTGGCTGTTGTCCGAAGAATCAGGCCTCCTAGGTCCCCTGTGGCACCTGCACAAAGACAGAACCGGCTACATGAGCACCTGCCTTTACCCTAGTTCTTACTATACTGCAACCTGTCAGGCAGACCCAGCTGATAGTTTGGACATGTCATCATGCTGCAATCTAAATAGCTACCATTATTAGTAAGTCTACTGAGCCTTCCAGATCCCTTGCGTAGCCTGCCAGACAGAGCCAGCTACAGGTTAATGTTCCCATAGGCACAATGCATGAGATTTTCCTTAGGGAATGAGGTTGTATGCTTTTTTTATTATTAGTAGCTAAACAGGAGTAATACTTCAGGCCCTTAGTCTGCAAACATATCTGTAGCAATACCTGAGGTTCTCAGTCTGCAAACATATCTATAGTAAAATCTGAGGTCCGCGGTCTGCAAACACATCTATAGTAATACCTGAGGCCCTCGGTCTGCAGACACATCTATAGTAATACTGGAGGCCCTCAGTCTGCAAACATATCTATAGTAATACCTGAGGTTCTCGGTCTGCAAACAAATCTATAGTAATACCTGAGGCCCTTGGTCTGCAAACACATCTATAGTTATCCGAGGTCCTCAGTCTGCAAACATATCTATAGTAATACCTGAGGTTCTCAGCCTGCAAACATATCTATAGTAAAATCTGAGGTCCTCAGTCTGCGAACATAACTATAGCAATACCTGAGGCCCTAAGTCTTGTAAACGGGGGCGCTGGTCGTGAAGGGCCACAGTCTTAGCAAAGGCAAAGTATTATTATGACTTGCAAAGGATTGTGGGGAATGTAGTTCACTTATACCAGAATCAGCCGTTCACAAAATAATGAGTTGTGATGCTCGAGTGTAAGCAAAGAAAAACAGATTTTATTCATGGGGTTAATTCTCCCACACAGATTTACTTGGTAACACAAAAGGACACTTGCTTCAAGTATTGTACTCAGGAAAAACAAAAACATATTATAAGGTAACTGAACTTCTTAAGCAATAAATCAATAAAGACCTTGATGGGAAACAGAAAAGGTCTTTTTGATGGCTCCTGCTAATAACATTCTTAGCAGAGCTTTAAAAGGCAAAAACAAAACCCGAAAGTAACAAAAAAACCTGTTCTTTATCAAGGATAACTTTCTTCTATTCACACACACATAAAAAAAAAAAGAGAAAAGTTTCCTTCCAGAGCTCACGTGCACTTGTGCCTGGCTCAATCACCAATAATTAGCCAGCTGCAAACCCCTTTGCTGGTTCACTCTCTCTACGTGGCTCAATCCTACCCTAAAGCTTTCTTGCAGAGACTTTTCTGGGTAGATAAAAGAACAAGTTACAGTTCCTTTTGGTGGTTGTTGTATTAGTGAGAAAGTACTTTAAAACAGTAGCCTAGACAGAGAGCAATCCATGTATTCATTCTGATCATTTGATATATCTCCTTCTTCCTCAAATATCATGGAATCAATATCAGGGTCTGGCTCAGAGGAATTCCTTAATTGATCATTCTCAGGATAATATTTGTTTCCCTGCTGTCTTCCTGGAGAAGAGCTAGGGCATAGATCAAAGTTCATATCTGAGCTTCCTTTGCTGTTAGGTTTCCTCTCCTGATATCCTGGCCAGTAAGTAGTCCAGCTTTTATGTCCAGCCTTCCAATCAAGATCCCTTGACACTGGGTCTATGTACCTAGCAGTTTCCCCAAGAGACACAAGTTCCACAATGCTTGTACTGGGTCAAGCATTCATATCTTCGGTCACTTCTTAATAATGGTTTATGGACCTTTCCTCCAGGAACTTGTCCGAACCTTTTTTAAACCCAGCTACACTAACAGCCTTTACTACATCCTCCGGTAACAAATTCCAGAGTTTGATTACACGTTGAGTGAAAAAATATTTTCTTTTATTAGTCTTAAATAGTTTACCCTGTAGCTTCATTGCATGTCCCCTAGTCTTTCTATATTCTGATAACGTAAACAATCGATCTACGTTTACCCGTTCCACTCCGTTCATTAATTTATAGACTTCTATCATATCTCCCCTCAGCCGTCTCTTTTCCAGGTTAAAGAGCCCTAACCTTTTTAGCCTTTCTTCATAGGAGTATCCTTCCATCCCCTTTACCATTTTGGTGGCTCTTCTCTGTACCTTTTCTAAAATCGCTATATCCTTTTTAAGATACGGCGACCAGAATTGCACACAATATTCAAGGTGCGGTCTCACCATGGAACGATATAGAGGCATTATAATATCTTTTGTTTTATTTTCCATTCCTTTCCTTATCATACCTAGCATTCTATTTGCTCTCTTGGCCGCCGCTGCACACTGGGCCGAGGGTTTTAACACGGTATCCACAATGACGCCTAAATCTTTTTCCTGGGTGGTGGTTCCTAATGTGGAACCTTGCATAGTGTAACCATAGTTTGGGTTGTTCTTCCCTAGGTGCATAACCTTGCATTTGTCCACATTAAATTTCATCTTCCATTTTGATGCCCAGTCTTCCAATTTATCAAGATCCTCTTGCAATTTTTCACAATCCTCTTGGGTTTTAACAACTTTAAATAGTTTTCTGTCATCTGCAAATTTGATAACCTCACTCGTTATTCCACTTTCCAGGTCATTTATGAATATGTCAAAAAGCAGCGTACCCAGCACAGATCCCTGGGGTACACCACTATTCACCTTTCTCCATTGGGAAAATTGGCCATTTAGCCCTACCCTCTGCTTTCTATCTTTTAACCAGTTCCTGATCCACAATAGTACACTGCCTCCTATCCCATGACTCTTTAGTTTTGCCAAAAGTCTCTGATGAGGGACCTTGTCAAAGGCTTTCTGAAAGTCCAGATACACAATATCAACCGACTCACCTTTGTCCACCTGTTTATTCACTCCTTCAAAAAAACATAACAGATTAGTAAGACAAGATCTTCCTTGTCTAAAGCCATGTTGGCTGTCTCCCATTAGGTTGTGACTATCTACATGCTGAGTAATTTTATTCTTTATGATGGTTTCTACCATTTTTCCCGGTACTGACGTCAGGCTCACCGGTCTGTAGTTTTTGAAAAAGGTTCCAGGGGTGATCCGGGAAACTACAGACCGGTGAGCCTGACGTCAGTTCTGCAATCTCATATTTCAGTTCTTTCAACACCCTTGGATGTATACCATCCGGCCCAGGTGATTTGCTACTCTTCAGTTTATCTAATAGTTGTAAGACATCTTCCCGATGTATCGATATTTCCTTCAATTCTTCCGCACCTTTAAATACCACTTTAGTCATGGGTAACATCCCTACATCTTCCTCAGTAAAGACCGAAGCAAAGAATTCATTCATTCTCTCCGCTATCGCCTTGTCGCCTCTTAGTGCTCCTTTAACCCCTTTATCATCTAATGGACCAACTGACTCTCTCACAGGTTTTTTGCTACGAATGTACTTGAAAAGGTCTTTATTTCGCGTTTTTGCTTCCGCAGCAAGCTTCTTCTCAAATTCTCTCTTTGCTTGCCTTATCAATGCCTTGCATTTGACTTGCCAGTGCTTGTGCTGTTTCCAGGTTTCGTCGTATGGCTGTTATTTCCATTTCCTGAAAGATGCTTTTTTGGCAACAACAGCCTCTCTGACCTCACCTTTAAACCATGCTGGCAGTTTTTTGGACTTCCTTCCACTTTTCTTAAAGCGTGGAATACAGCTGGTCTGGGCTTCCAAGATAGTATTTTTTAACAACACCCAAGCTTGATGTACGTCTTTAACCTTCGCAACTGCTCCTTTTAGTTTTTTCTTTTTTTTTTTTTCCTTTTTAAATATCTTTATTAAAAAATAAAGCAAGAATACAATTAAGTCCACATCAAGGAAACACTCGCCTATAACAAGACAAATTAAAGTACAAGGATCCAAAAACTAAATAGCCCAATATACATGAAGAGAAAGACAAGAAAATAATCAACTCATACAGGTTCTTTAGCGGACAGAAAAGCCTCAAGTTGTCCGACCTCTAGAAAAACATACTTAACACCATCTAAGACCAAAATACATTTACACGGGTATTTCAAAAAGAAGGTGGCCCCAATGGCCAGAGTCCGCTCCTTTAAAGCCAAAAAAGCCTTCCTCCGGACTTGAGTAGTCCGACTCACATCCGGAAATATCTGAATAAGCTCGCCACAAAACATTTGATTTTTCTTTTTAAAATACAAATTCAAAATCAGATTTTTATCCTGCAGAGAAAGAAAGGAAACTATCAAAGTGGCACGCTGCAGAATCACATCGATGGATGATTCCAAAAACTGAGAAAGGTCTAGGGACTCTGCACCTTGGGGACCTCTTTCCTGATCTACCCCTGGAGAAGAAGTTTTATTCTTAGAGCACAAAGGTATATAATAAATTGAGGAAAAACTTTATAGCATCTACATCATCAATTAGCAAAATCTCTTTAAAGTACTTATGCAACAAAATCAAAGGAGAAAGGTAATGAGTACAGGGAAAATTAAGAAAACGTAAATTCCTAGAACGATTAGTGTTTTCAAGAGCTTCCAATTGATGGTGAATTGTAGCACTATCTCTAATAAAAGAAGAAGCAGATGCCTCTAAAACATCAAAACGACCTTCCACTTTAGTTAAGGACTTCTTATTCTTAATCAACAATTCATCATGCTCAGAGAGCTTCTGCACCACCTCCCCTGAAAAGGACTCAACCTGGGAAAAAGAAGTGCGAACGGAGCCTTCCATACGCACTAAAAGTTCCCAAATATGCTTTAAGGAAACCTCCGCAGGCGCAACCGCCTGCGGGGGAACAGAAGAAAATATAACAGGGGAAGGCATTTTAACTCTCTGTTCTCTTGATATAGGCAAAACTGAGAGTTCCTGATCAGCTTTATCTGGGAGACCTGACCCGGGTACACTCTCCCGGACCAGAGAACCCTTCGACATTACTTCCTCCTCGGGATGGGCAACCCCCAGCGTACTTGAGGACGAATCAAACACAGTACTCACGGACGCCCCCGACTGATCTTTCTCCAAGGCTGTTGCTCCAGGACCCAAGAGATGACGATCCATTGGTCCCACAAGTTTTCCAACCTTAGCAGGGGGAGCAGGAAAGGTCTTTTTTCTCCGCCGGCCCATGAGACCGTGTAGGACGCTCCTCAAAGCTCCGAAGGGGCTCCAAAGGGGCGTGGCCTGCCCCTTTGGTCACGCCCCTTCGGGCACGCACCCACGGGTACGCAACCGCGGGTTGCATACTGCGGTAGGCCGACGTTGAAATAGCGGCTATTTCAACGTCGGCCCAGCTTCCCTCCGGTGAGACGCTTGCCTGATTTGTTTCCTGGATCCGGTGGTGCTGTGCAGAGGAGGAGCCTGTGATCCCACCCACTCTCGGCCGCTATTTCAACGTCAGCCCAGCTTCCCTCCGCTGAGACGCTTGCCTGATTTGTTTCCTGGATCCGGTGGTGCTGTGCAGAGGAGGAGCCTGTGATCCCGCCCACTCTCGGACGCTATTTCAACGTCGGCCCAGCTTCCCTCCGGTGAGACGCTTGCCTGATTTGTTTCCTGGATCTGGTGGTGCTGTGCAGAGGAGGAGCCTGTGATCCCGCCCACTCTCGGCCGCTATTTCAACGTCGGCCCAGCTTCCCTCCGGTGAGACGCTTGCCTGATTTGTTTCCTGGATCCGGTGGTGCTGTGCAGAGGAGGAGCCTGTGATCCCGCCCACTCTCGGCCGCTATTTCAACGTCGGCCCAGCTTCCCTCCGGTGAGACGCTTGCCTGATTTGTTTCCTGGATCCGGTGGTGCTGTGCAGAGGAGGAGCCTGTGATCCCGCCCACTCTCGGCCGCTATTTCAACATTGGCCCAGCTTCCCTCCGGTGAGACGCTTACCTGATTTGTTTCCTGGATCCGGTGGTGCTGTGCAGAGGAGGAGCCTGTGATCCCGCCCACTCTCGGCCGCTATTTCAACGTCGGCCCAGCTTCCCTCCGGTGAGACGCTTGCCTGATTTGTTTCCTGGATCCGGTGGTGCTGTGCAGAGGAGGAGCCTGTGATCCCTTTTAGTTTTTTCTTAACTGTTTTCCTCATTTTATCATAGTCTCCCTTTCGAAAGTTAAAAGGTAGTACTGTGGATTTCCTTACTATCCCTCCTCCACTAATAAAATCAAAGGTGATCATGCTATGATCACTATTGCGAAGTGGCCCCAACACCCTTATCTCTTGCACTAGATCTGGTGTTCCACTAAGGACTAGGTCTAATATGGCTTCCCCTCTGGTCGGTTCATGAACCAGCTGCTCCAAGAAGCAGTCATTTATTTCATCTAGGAACTTTATCTCCCTAGCATGTCCTGCCGTGACACTGACCCAGTCGATACCGGGGTAATTGAAATCACCCATTATTATTACTGCGCTGTAACTTTTGTTAGCTTCCTTGATTTCTTTGAGCATTTCATCATCCATTTGGTCATTCTGGCCAGGTGCTCGATAGTACACCCCCACTGCCATTGCCTTCCCCCTTTTATATGGAATTGCAATCCATATAGATTCTACAGCAGATTTTGTTTCCTGCAAAACTTTAATCCTTTCTGAGTCAATGCCCTCTCTAACATAGAGCGCAACCCCTCCACCAATTTGATCAGCTCTATCATTACGATATAGTTTGTACCTAGGTATCACAGTGTCCCACTGGTTGTCCTCCTTCCACCATGTCTCTGATATTCCAATCATATCTAACCTTTCATTTAGTGCTATATATTCTAACTCTCCCATCTTATTCTTTAGACTTCTAGCATTTGCATACAAGCATTTTAGAGAATGTATTTTATTCATGTTAATTTGGCTATTGTTAGACATGGGTAAATTGGGATCTTTAAGCTCTGTCTGCTCCATACTTGAGGGCATTTGGGCTACTTTACTCTTTTGTGGAACCTCTCTGCTTTTGGTAGTATCCTTCAAGGATACATTCTTCCGAACCATCCGCTCTTAGGCGACTGTCGGCTTTCCCCTAATATCTAATTTAAAAGCTGCTCTATCTCCTTTTTAAAGGTTAATGCCAGCAGCCTGGTTCCATCCCGGTTAAGGTGAAGCTCATCCCTTCGGAAGAGCCCCTCCTTTCCCCAGAATGTTCCCCAGTTCCTAACAACTCCAAAACCCTCATCTCTGCACCATTGTCTCATCCACGCATTGAGACTCCAGAGCTCTGCCTGCCTTTTGGGTCCTGCGTGTGGAACGGGAAGCATTTCGGAGAATGCTACCCTGGAAGTTCTGGATTTCAACTTCCTACCTAAAAGCCTAAATTTTGCCTCCAGAACCTCCCTACCACATTTTCCTATGTCATTGGTACCGACATGTACCAAGACAGCAGACTCCTCCCCAGCACTATATAAGACCTTATCTAGGTGGCGCGTGAGGTCCGCTACCTTCGCACCAGGCAGGCATGTTACCAGGCGATCCTCACGTCCACCAGCCACCCAGCTATCTACATGCCTAATGATTGAATCACCAACTATAACGGCTGTCCTAACCCTTCCCTCATGGGCACATGGCCCTGGAGAAACTTCCTCGGTGCGAGAGGGTTTTACATCACCTGGAGGACAGGTCCTAGTTACACTTCCTGCCACACCAGGGTGATGCTCTCCTGTCACGTGACCTCTCTCCTCCATGGCAACAGGGGTGCTGCCAGACTGGAGGTGGGACTTCAGGACTATATCCCTGTAGGTCTCGTCTATGTACCTCTCTGTCTGTCTTATGTTTTCCAAGTCTGCTACTTTAGCCTCTAGAGAATGGACTTGTTCCCTGAGAGAAAAGAGCTCCTTGCACCTAGTGCACACGTAAGACCTCTCACCAACTGGGAGAAAATCATACATGTGACACTCAATGCAAAAGACTGGAAAGCCCCCATCCCGCTGCTGGACTGCTGTCTGCATCTTAGTTTTAAGTTTGTGTCTAGATCTTTAAGTTCTTACTTACTAGGGGTTGCTATGGGTATTTATACCAATAAAACTGTACCTAATACGTTTAATATACCTTGTTCACCTGAAGCTTAATTAATCTCAGGTCCTTAGTGTATGACTGATTTGGGTAATGAGCTTCACCTGAAAGCACCTCCTGTCTTTTAATATGTGTAAGTACCTATAAAGCTACGATTATCCCAGGGGAGGGAGGGAAATAACACTTATTAAAAGAGGGCTGCTACACAGTACCCTGTCTTGTGCTGCTGAGGTAAGCTAAATTCTGATTTGATTTAAATTATAGCTCTTAGCTGCTGCTAGGCTCTATCTTCTTATGAAATTTAAACTACAAGCTCTCTGCTGGGTACTAAATTTAACCAGAAAGCTCTCTTCTGTGTGTTAAATTTAAACTAAAAGTACTGTGCTGTTACTTGGCCCTGAGTGACTATTAAATTTAAACTACAAGCTCTCTGCTGGGTATGAAATGTAACCAGAAAGCTCTCCTCTGTGTTTTAAATTCAAACTTTAATTGCTGCTACTAGGCCCTAACTGATCCAACAAAAAACAGTGGGTTCACAGATTAAGTAGCTTTAATACAAAGAATTCTTTTTAGAAAATTACCAGAAGTATATACTCACAGTTGCAGATTTCTCTTCAGAAGTAACAGTCCCCCTTTCTAGTCTGCTCCAAATGGGCTCGGGAAAGTGAGGGTAGGGATAACCGGTTGGCATGGATTGAACGAAGTTGACGATGGGGAGAATGTAAAGAAATACAATCTGCTAAATAAAGGGGGTTGCAAGTGTAGAGAGCCCGATGAATCAAAATCAAAAATTTATAATGAAAGCGATAGCGAAGGGGCAACTAGTGTAACTGGAGGAGGATAGGGGTGATATGATCGAATCGACTGGAAAATGTGACTAGACGTGCTGCTGTATTTTGGATATGTTGCAATCTTTGAAGTTGATAATTTGGGAGATTGGCCAGAAAAACATTACAATAATCTAGCCTACTGATGACTAGAGCGAGCACGAGGGTGACTAAGGAACTAGATGGCAGCACAGAGTGGATGGCCCTGATTTGCCGCAGAGCAGCAAAGGAGCGGCGGGAGATCGAAGAGATATGCTTGTGAAAGGAGAGAGAGGGATCTAGAAGAACACCCAAGTAACGGAAAGAAGATGTAAGGGGAATATTAGTCGTTCCGATGGAGGGAGTAAGTGTGGGGCACAGACCACTCAAAGATACCCACATTGCTGAGGACTTTGATGGATTGAGATGGAGAAAATTCTCTGAAAGCCAGGAAGCTATATGGGCAAGGCAGAGATTAAACTGGGAGATATCTGGAGACGATGGTGAGGTATGGAAAAGAAGAATGATGTCATCCGCATAGATGTACGATGAAACGGGATATTGCTGAATGATTAGAGGCAGTGGGGAGAGGAAAATATTATATATCTATAGTAATACCTGAGGCCCTCGATCTGCAAACATATCTATAGTAATACCTGAGGTCCTCAGTCTGCGAACATAACTATAGCAATACCTGAGGCCCTAAGTCTGCAAATATATCTATTTGGCTCCTCAATCGTGATGAAATGTGTTTAAAACTAGAATTGCCCAAGCAGATTTCTTGGTTCAAGGAAAGATTTAATTTTGCTTAAACTGAGACATGTTTAGGATTAATCACACTTTCCAACTTTTAGCTACACTGAAAAATATGTGTGCACACATTGGACACATGATAACAGACACAAACAAGAAATGAATTAGTTTGAACACAGAAATATAGAATCAGTCATCGCAGATTAAGAGCATACGGCCTGTCCATCCCATCCTTCCATACCCACTACTGAGCCTTATAGCCCCTTCTTTTCCTTAGAGATGCTCCTGCTTGTTCCATGCTTTTTTGAATTTGTCTCTGCTATCTCCACTGGGAGACTATTCCAGGCATCTATCACTCTTTCAGTAAAGAAATATTTCCTCAGATTGCCCCTTGCCCCCTTGTTGCAGAGCTTCCCTTCATTGAAAGAAGCTCTCCTCTTCTGCATTTATGCCATAGAAGTATTTAACCCTTTGAAGGCCTACTTTAAATTTTTAATCCACATTCTGAAGCCGGGTTAATTTTTGCATATTTCAGGAAAATTGTACCCGTCTTATTCAATATGTTCTAATAGTGATTTTCCTTCTGCTATGGTCATGTATTATATACCATTTGATAGGAATATTTAGTCAGAATTTTGGATCCTGAGAGTTTAAATAAAATAAATTTTAGTAGCCACCTCTGCACTGACTCCATCCTGTTTAAATCCTTTTGAAGGTGTGGTCTTTAGATTTTAGGTCTCATCAAAGACTTATCACCTCCTCCTTCCTGCTGGCCATTCCTCTTCTATGCACCCAAGCAGCTTTCTGACTTTCGCCGTCGCCTTTTCTACCTGTTTAGCCACCTTAAGATCATCAGAAACAATCACGCCCAGGTCTCGCTCTTCTTTCATGGACAGAAGTACTTTACCCCTATACTGTACCACCCCTTTGCATTTTGACCCTGCATTTTTTAGCATTAAATCTCAGCTGCCAAATTCTCAACTATCCTTCAAGCTTTGCTAGATCCTTCCTTGTGTTTCTACACCTTCCCGGATGTCTACTTTATTGAAGATTTTGGTATCATCTGAAAGAGGCAAACCTTATCTGACAGTCAGGGCCATCCTTTCCACTAGCGGGGTAGTCAGCTGAAAGGCGTTATATCAAGCCTAATAAACATGAACATCTTACTGGGCAGCCTGGCACCTGCAGAGGGTCGTGTGCTTTGGCACACAAGGCCTGTTGTGTCAGAGAGGGGTCAGAAGTGGCAAGCCATGTGTGCCGAACCTGCCACTTTTAAACCGCCGCTAGCCCCTCCTCAAAGACAGAATCGGCAGTGGCAGCTGCAGGAGGTGGCAGTGTGGTATGGTGGGGAGGCGTGGTGGGGCGGCAGAAACCCTTGGGCTGGCCCTTCTAACAGCCCTTCTGCAATATCACTTACAAAATGTGAAAAAGAATTGGATCAAGGACTGATCCTTGCGGTACACCCAGGGGCGGCCCAAGGGGGGTGCGGGGCCATGTGCGGAGACTCGGTGCGGGGCCTCATTTGCATAAGTGGCCTTATTTGCATAAATATTTGCATAATGCTAACATACACTAACTTTTAGTAAACATGTCTCTTAATGAGTGTATGGATAAAGACAGACTATAATCCAGTGCCAACCGCCAGGCACATTAGGAACTACTACAAACACTGCCCAGGCACATTAGGAACTACTACAAACACTGCCCAGACTACAGTATAATGCAGTGCCAACCGCCAGGCACATTAGGAACTTCTACAAACACTGCCCATTTAGAACCCATAGCAAACCCGCCGTATCCTAACAGCACTACCAGGACTCACAAAGCACCATACCCTACCTATCAAAAAGCAACACTGCAAATATTAAACCAATACATTTCAGAGTACAACAATACATGACCTACTGGGGAAAGAGAACAAGTGGCAATGTCAAATAGGAATTACATAAACAGAATACCTCAGCTCAGTTACACATGCAGAACATAGACCATCACCAAACAAGGAATCACAATTTAGAAACAGGAAGGTAATAATTAAACTGGGAACCCCAAAAGCCAAACTTGGAATGTACAACAACACTGTAGAAATAAAACTATAAATTAATTTCCACTTGTACCAAACAAAGCGCAGACGTTAATGATGCACATTTCCCAGAGCTTTCATATTCCAGTTAATAAATTCAAAATAAAGAGATCTTTTTACCTTTTGTGCATTTTTTTTCAGTTGCAATTGCTCCAGACACTTTCTTCTGGTTTCTTCATGTTTTCTGCTAACTCTCCATCATCTGCTGTCCATTTGTCCTTTCTTCTCTCTTCTAGTTTTTTTTCCATTCTCTCTCTCTACATCTGCTTTAACATACTAATCTTTCTCCTTTTGCTCTTTCCTCATTCCTATTTCATCCACTCAAATTTTACCCCTCCATCCTCAATCCCCACTTACTCTCCCAATACCCGGCTAATTGTAGATTTTTTTATCCCTCCCACACAAAATATTTTTCCCCTCTCCATTTTACTCTCCCAGCCCCATCCCATTCTAATCCTCCCCCAACATCAGCTCCCTTCTAGTTCCAGCCTCACCCAGCATCCATTCCCTTCTAGTCCCTGCATCAGCCCATTTCCAGTCCTAGCCCCCCATCAGCCCATTTCCAGTCCTAGCAACCCCCCAACCCAATACCAGTCCTAGCCCCCCCCATCAACCCACTTCCAGTCCTAACCCACCATCAGCCCACTTCCAGTCCTAACCCCATCAACCCATTTCCAGTCAGCCCCCCATAGCCCATTGCCAGTCCTAACCCCCCCATCAGCCCACAGCCCATTACCAGTCCTAACCCTATCAGCCCACCTCAAGTCCTAACCCCTCCCCATCAGCCCATTTCCTGTCCTAGCCCCCCCCATAGCCCATTATCAGTCCTATCCCCCCATAGCCCATTACCAGACAGCCCCCATCAGCAACAGCCCATTACCAGTCTTAACCCCCCATAGCCCATTTCCAGTCCTAACCCCCCATCAGCCCACAGCCCATTACCAGTACTAACCCCATCAGCCCACCTCCAGTGTTAACCCCCCCATCAGCCCATTCCCAGTCCTAGCCCCCCCATAGCCCATTACGTCCTAACCCCATCAGCCCACCTCCAGTCTTAATCCCCCAGCCCATTTCCAGTCCTAGCAACCCCCCCAACCCATTACCAGTCCTAGCCCCCCATAGCCCACTGCCAGTCCTAATCCCACCAGCCCATTTCCAGTCTTAATCCCCATCACCCAATTTTCAGTTTAAGCCCCCCCATACCCCATTACCAGTCCTAACCTCCCCATCAGCCCACTCCCAGTCCTAATCCCACCAGCCCATTTCCAGTCCTAATCCCCCATCAGCCCATTTCCAGTCCTAATCCCCCATAGCCCATTACCAGTCCTAACCCCCCCCCATCAACCCACTTTCAGTCTTAATCCCATCAGCCCATATACAGACTTAGCTCCCCCATAGCCCATCACCACTCCTAACCACCCCCCATAGCCCATCACCACTCCTAACCCCCCATAGCCCCCCCATAGCCCATCACCACTCCTAACTCCCCATAGCCCCCCCCATAGCCCATCACCACTTCTAACCCCCCCATAGCCCATCACCACTTCTAACCCCCCCAATGCCCATCACCACTTCTAACCCCCCCATAGCCCATCACTTCTAACCCCCCCATAGCCCATCACCACTTCTAACCCCGCCCCATAGCCCATCATCACTTCTAACCCCCCCCCATAGCCCATCACCACTTCTAACCCCCACCATAGCCCCCCCCCCCAGCCCCCCCCCCCAGCCCCCCAGCCCCCCAGCCCGGGAAAATTTTTTTTTTTTAAGCTGTCTTCTCCGGCTGCCGGGGCCGCCGCGGCAGCATCGAGTGTGCCGCGGGGCCCCCCCTGCCCAGCAGAACCTGCCCTCCCCTTTATCACCTCTGTCTCTGATTGTAGCTTCAGTCAAACGCGCCGGCTTTCAGAGCGCGAAAGGACCAGTTTCCCTTTCGCGGCTCTGATAAGCCCGCGGGGGCTGATGGGAACTTCCCATCAGCCCCCGCGGGCTTAACAGAGCAGCGAGGGAGAAACTCTCCTCTCGCGCTCTGAGAGCCGGCGCGTGTGACTGAAGCTACAACGAGAGACAGAGGTGATAAAGGGGAGGGCAGGTTCTGCTGGGCAGGGGGGGCCCCGCGGCACACTCGATGCTGCCGCGGCGGCCCCCGGCAGCGGAAGAAGACAGCTTTTTTTTTTTTTTTTTTTTTTAAATTTAACTTTAGGATCAGAATGTTTTTTGCGCGGGGCCCCCTGAAACGCGGGGCCCTGTGCAAAAAACATTCTCGCTCAATGGACGGGCCGGCCCTGGGTACACCGCTGCTAATGTCCTTCTTCTTAGAGTGAGTTTCATTTACCTATACCCTTTGTTGCCTCCCACTCAACCAATTTCTAACCAGGCGGGTCATTTTAGAATCCAACCCTAAGGTACTCAATTCATTTATGTCACCTGTGCTGAAGTGTGAACGGCTTTACTGAAATCTAAGTACACCACATCTAGGGCTTTCCCTGGTCCAAGCTCTGATCACGCAGTCAAAGAAATTAATTAGATTTGTCTGACAAGACCTGCCTCTGGTAAACCAATGCTGCCTCGGAGCCTGCAATCCATTGGACTCCAGAAACCTCACTATCCTCTGTTTTAGCAGCATTTCCATTAATTTACTCACCACAGAGGTCAGACTAACCAGTCTGTAGTTTCCAATCTCATCCTTACTTCTGTTTTTATGCAGAGGGACCACATGCACCCTTCTCCAGTCCCCTGGGACCGCCCCTGACTCTAAAGAAGCATTAAAAATGTTAGACAGTGGAGCCACCAGTCATCCTCTTCCATTAAAGCCTCCACAAGTATTAATTCATACCGCTTTCCAGATGTTGCCCCTTTTCCCCATTTCTATGAGGTATTCAGGGGCATATTTACTATGTTGGGCTAACGGTTAGCACATGGCATTTGTAACTAGGTCCCATGTTATTCAATGGGACCTAATTACACATAGTGCATGTTAACCATTAGCCCAGCTTAGTAAACATGGCCCTTAATACTTTACTTATCTGCAAATCACTGAATTAGTGCAAGATTTCAGCTCTGGCTACTGTTCATTTGAGATGGATTTTTTTCTTATGATTATTATTAGTAGTAGTAGCATTATTATTAATGAGCATTTATAAAGTGCTACCAAGATGATGGAATAATGATTTACGTGTGTCGTAACCAAGAGTGAAGTCTTGACTATTGGTGCCACAGTTCACAAGTCTGAAATCTGTTCTAATTCAGCCCATTTTTTAAACTTTCAATTGGACATTTCAAGGACATGGGGGTTTTTAAAGAATGTACTGCCAGTTTTGCCCTTGATTTTCATCAGCAGTAAAACTGCAGCGCTAAACAAACTTCCCCTGCAAGCCATCAGTGTGATAAAGCCCAGTATTTGATCATGCCAGCTCTTTAAGTTCATTTACTTTCTTTTTTTATCAGATGAATTGGATTTGGATTGCAGTTTTGATTTGATTTCTTGCCTTTTCAAATCTGAGCTCAAGGAAAATCCCATGAAGATAAGCCAATATTTCTCAACCCAAGAGGACTTGATATAAATATTTGAATCAAGGTGAGGGGCAATCCGTTGCAAGCTATCTGCAGTGTGTGGCCCCTAAGGAGGAGAGCAGCAAAGTAGGCCCTCGTGGATTCAATGCCCAGTCATACATTTCTGAAAGGTTAGCACTGGCCTTCGACTTGATAAATTAGCCCCATGGTGCTTTATTTCTGCACTTACATTTCCTTAGTTACAGTATGTGGTTAAACGTTCCCTCTTCATTACCACATCTGTGACACTTTGCAGTGTTCTGCATACAAAAGACTCTGGGCATGAGCTTGTGAGTTAACAGTCACACAGCATCGCATGTCCGGTGCAAGAGCTTCAGGTTTGTTAGTTACAGTCTTTCAGGCTCTTCTCTGATCTTTGCAGCATTTGCATCTAAACATTCCACAGGCCATCAGAGACCTGCTTGGTGCTGACCACCTTCTGCTTCCGATTTCTTCAATGGTGTGAATGTGGTTTTGTCTTCATAAGATGTGTACTGTGGGCAGATCATACATCCACATCTTAATAGCAAAATCTCTCAATACTGAGGTTTACAGCAACTAATTCCTGATTTCAAAACTCTGTTTGGGGACCTTAGGAAGGAAATGCTAGCTCCTAAAAACTTTTTTTTTTAGTGCCATCAAGTCAGTGTTGACTCATAGTGACCCAGCTACCTCTGGGTTTTCTTGGCAATGTATCACTGGAAGTAGATTGCTGGGCCTTTTCTTCCGAGGCAATGGAGGGTAAAGTGACTTGCCCAAAGTCACAAGGAGTACCAGTGGGAATTGAACCCTTGATCTTCTGGGTAGTAGGCAGTTGCTCTAACCACTAGGCTACTCCTCCACGTGTTGTTCAATAAAAATGTCTCACTTTACATTCTTGTTTCTTACATGCATTTAAGCGCACTAATATGGCAACCATAATAGAAAGCTCCAACTTGAAACAAATCTTGTATATCCCTCTGCTATATGGCCTAAGAAGGAAGACTCGCTAGGAGATGAAGAACACAGCAGCTCAGTTGCTGCTCCTGCTTCCTGCAGAGCTGGGAGTGATGCAAATCCTTCAGTCCTGCACGATGAACTCAAGGGTTCCTTCCATTTGGTAATTTTGAAATTATTGCATTCAGTAGCCAATTAGAGTAGTGGATTATTTGGGAGTTATGATAACCTTTTGTGGACCAACATAAGAATGACCTAAAGATGATGTTATATATGAAGACTCAAAAGTCATGTCAGTCCTTCCTTCAGAGTTCAGATATATCTTTGGAAAAGACTGCTGCTGTCTATTCCAAGCCAGCTTGATATCTTGGGCACTGCTGGGTGTAAAGCAGTCTGGGCAGGTTCCAGTTTCTGCTAAGCTTGGAATTCATGATTGTTGGTTCGGATATGGGCTGGATACTATTCTAGTCAAGTATCCCACTTGTGGTTAAGCGATAAAGGAGTGAATCTTGTCTTCTGTGGCACCTGTCCCCGCACCTGTTTATAGCAAGAGAGTTTTTGAGAGCTTAGTCCCAAAACTCCAATAAGGTTTCGGTCTGGTACGAGAGTCCTCAGAAAGCGAAAAAGCAGTTGGCATTCTGGAATAATCTGAGAAAGCAAGTCATGTAAGCTCCCATTCTTTGGAAAACCCAAGAGGTGCATGTTTAATACACCCAATGGTTTTCAAATATTGCCAGAAAAATATGTGCCTAGATAGGAAGAGGTTAAGGGATGTGGCAGGACCACTGGCAATGTATGAGTCTTTCTTATGTTTTGCAATTTTAGTCTTAACCCCCCAGACTGCAAAGTTGTTATTTAAAAAAAAATGATTCCAATGCAGCCCCCTAGTTCCCTCTCCTGCTGTCCATCTACAGACATGTTCACCTACTGAGAATTACATTTTCCAAGGAAACTCCTTAAGAGTTTGCAGGTTAATGTTCAGCCATTTCTGATCCAAGTATGAAGTGTGTACATGTGAAATGTGAAATGTGAAGGAAAATTGTAGATAGCACATGGACACTGGAATTGGGATGTCCAGGTTGAGATGTGCACAATGCCGGCGGTATTTTTGAAGCAGCTCTGCCAAATGTGGAGCCTTTTCCAAAATATGTCTAAGGACGCGGAGGAATGCACGTGGATTTAGGAACCGTGGGAAAAAATCAGTGGTAGCGACTTGGCAACTTGCATGTGCAGCTGCTGTCTTGCAAACCTGTAGGTATGAATTCTGCCACTTATCTAGAATTCATTTTAATTTGGAGGCGGAAATCACTCTCTTACTACCTCCTGTAAAGTGCTGGTTGAAATCCTATACGTACATGCCAGGGAATAGCTGTAAACACTCACCTGGACAATGTTGCTCATATGCGTGCATTCCCTATATGAAATGTATTTATTTGACTATTCTTCTATACCGCTCTTCTGCAAATCAGAGTGCTTTACAATTAACAATAACAATTGAGTTTTACATTGAACTGGGAACAGAGTAACAGGAAGCAACTAACGTTGAACTATGTACATGAAAAATACGGAGGAGATAAGGCAAAATCAAAAATATTAATTTGTCCTTAGTATTTACATAACTGTGTTTCTGCTTATGTCCGGTGGAGCTCTGTAGCTAGGCCGCCAGGTAGTTGCATAGAAGGGTTTGTACAGATTTGCTAGGTAACTGATATTGTCTGTATTTTTACTTGTCTATTGGAAATGTTGCATTTTGTTCATCGGTCTGGGTGTCTAGGTTTTATCCCTGTAGTACTCTCTAAATACGCATGGTTTCAATTCTTTGTAGAATGTCAGTGGTGTTTCTTATCTTGTCAAGTAGTGTATTCCTGGAGTGTAGATAAATACATGTGTAAATGTTTGACCTACCTAGGCCACACCCCTGACACACACACCCCCAACACACCCTCTTTCATTTTCTGTGTATTAAGGACATCCACATGGAATTTTAGCCCTTTTAAAATCATCATTTACAGGTGGATGCAATTTTCTATATGGAAATTGTGAATAAAGCTTCTAAAATAACCTCCATTTTCTCCAATTTAGATATTTTTAAGATAACTGAATTATGACTCTATATGAAAGATATACAAATGGACAGTAGGCAGGTTGCTAATTCATCCTCCTTTGTGGCAGAAATTCCCAAGAAATTTGATGCATTATACAGATATATTTTGAAGAAACCAAGGTTTGAGTCCCACTGGCTGGCTTTGGGCAAATCATTTTACCCTCCATTGCTTTCAGGTTGCATTTTTAAGATGTTATACGCATGTTTATTATGGTGCAGTGTTTATATTCCGCTGATAACATATTTTGGTTATATGAATGTTCAACTATTTTGTTTTATGAGTATATTATTAACTCTGTTTCATATAATTGCTATTACTAGGATTTAATTTGCATATCTCCTAGTTTAGCACATTGTTCAGATTGTGTATTATGCTGATGTTTGGTCATTTTATTATGGTTATGCTGTTTCTACATTACACATTATGTATGTCAAGTTATACTTGTGACTTTCTTCATAACAGTGGTTAATAAATCTTAATAAATTAACACATGAATAAATATTGGATTATAAATGCAGGAATAAGATTCCTGCTTCACTTTCTCGCCATCTCTCTCACTCTCTGACTGAGCATCATTTTGTTTCCTCTGATGGTAATGCTTCTATATGATACACACAGTCTATATGACATGAAGCTGTCTTCGTCTGCACGTGATCCACATATCATTACCTCTTTCTGCCTTCAGACCACCAGGAAATCCCTGCAGTGCACAGGGTATAGTGGGATGGGAAGAAATGTGCCAAGTTATCTCTGCAGAAGGGAGGGGGGAGATGTTAGACAGCCAGAAGCTGTTCAAGAAGAGGTTTAAAACTAGTGCCCTTAAGATTCTAATTTTACACTTCTCTAAGATACCCAGGCAAGCTGTCACTCTGCGGCAAGCCTGACGGCTCCATTTACACATCACTTAAAAACAGTCAGAACTTAACCTGAAATGAAACCTGCAGAAAATCATTCTCTATCATGGTAATATAAAGGTGAGATTTTCATATGCAGAGGAAGGAAATCTGCTCAATAATGAACCCTACTGCTCTAGAATAGGTACTCGCAACAATTTTAAATCCAGTAGCAGAGAATTAGACATGAATCACGACAGAACCTCAGAAAGAGGGTCACATTTTCCTTTCTCTGACTTTTTTGGAAAGTCAGTTTCTCTTTCTCTCTTTGTTTCTCAGTCTACCATTACCCATTGGTTAAGAACAATATTAATAATAATAATCTTTCTTCCTTTTCCTCTTTCAGGCAATCTATGCAGTAGAAATGAACTACCAGATTTTCCCCAATACTTGCGGCATGCATATGTTTGGATTATTAGATTTGGAGCAAAAGTACTAAGTAAGTCAATTTATCGTTCCATCTACATTAGTACCCCATCAACATGTACTGGTGATATAGGGCACATGGTTAATAAGATCTCTTTAGATGCATCACTAAAAGAATGAGGAAACTGAACTAATCACTTTAGTCTTCTTTCTACACTCACTCAGTTATTACTGGACAAGACAAAGAAATTACTTCAGAAGAATGAAAACAGAGGCGAACAAACCCAGTGTCTCTGACCTCCTCCTTCCCCAGGGACCATTACAGAGGCTCGATGCAGACACGCAGCGCTAAAGCTCTAGTGCAGGGTTCCTAATATGAGTTTAACACAGATGTTTGGCTCAGCGATGCAGCAAGCAAGTGCGCAAAACATTGGAGCTGAGCAGGGAGAGCAAATGAGACGCGTGCACAAGGGCCTGCGCTATATCTGACACCGGTCCACATGCTTGTAAATATCTTCCTTCCTGTCAGTGGGGAGTGGCTCATGTATTGAGGAGAAGGGAGGTTTAAAAACAAAGAAAACATGACCACCTCTGTCTCCTGCCTGATTCGCCCCCCCCCCCACCAAAATATAAAATCATTGGTGGCCCTAGTGGGCCCCAACACCTCCCTGACAAACAGATAAAATCATTGATGGCTGTAATAGGCCCCAAACCTCCCACTCCCCCTCAACCACCAGGCCAGGCCAGGCCCCCCCCCCCCCACCCCCGTCCCAGTACCTCTGAGGTTGAGTGGCAGGAGCATAACCATCTTTGCACATGACAGTGCTTAACCCTTGGATGCAATGGGAGGGGTCAGTCTGCTAAGTAAAGTGAAA
Source organism: Ichthyophis bannanicus (assembly GCA_033557465.1). Lineage (NCBI taxonomy): Eukaryota > Metazoa > Chordata > Amphibia > Gymnophiona > Ichthyophiidae > Ichthyophis > Ichthyophis bannanicus. The sequence goes on from CM066049.1 coordinate 129,330,202, forward strand.
ATCGCCTTATTTGGCAGACTGACCCCACCCACTGCACCGCAGGATACACCACACGGGGTCAGATGCTGCTATTTGAAAAGATGGCGGCATGAATGTAGGACAGTGTGCACTATGCTCCTGCCTCTCAATCTTGGAAGTACTGAGGGTGGGGGAGGGTCCAGACAGGCCCAGCAGTTTGAGGCTGTGGGACCCACCGGAGCTACCAATAATTTTATGTTTGGTGGTGGGGGGGGGGGGGGAGGGGGGAGGTGCCCACCAGGGCAGTTAATGATTGTTTGTTTTTTTGGGGAGGGTGTCAGGTTGTTTGCGGCCCTCTTGGACCACCAAGGATTGTGGGTCATCGGAGCTGAAGTGTAACACATCACCTCATGTGACTATTTTGCACTTGGCTGCATCTTTCTGCCCACTTGAGGCTGAAGTAAAGATCCAGCTCTAACGAAACAGCAACTTATATGCAGTGATTTGCATGCGTTGATTGTTCGCCACTAATTTTTCTTCCTGCATGGGGAAGTAAGGTTAGGTAACTGCTGTGCTACTACAGGGCGGCTGAGAGAGAGGTTAGAGGAGCAGCAGAGCCTGAGGAGATCAGAACCAGGGCTTTCTTCTGCTATCTGCTCTGATGGTCTATCAATGTGCATTGCCCATCACCCTCCATAGTCATTGAAGTCAATAGGGCTTAAACCTCCCTAGGACTAGCTCTCAATTCTGGAGCTAATATTGCAATTAAGTCACAGGATTAGAGGGTCTGGAATATTGTTTGAGTGATTTGGGTACTTTCAGATTGCTTTATTCTCGTAGGTATAAATAATGTAGTCTGTTGCATTGAGCTTCTACACTGCATCTGTAGCAACACAGAAGACTATGTGGGCCAGACATACATTTGTATAGTTGGACCTTTAAGTATCCTGTGTGATACTTGCTTCCACTTGTCATTGCTGTGAACAGGAGACATTTCTGAAGGATACCTTCACTGTTGATAAACAGGGAGTGTCTGACACTCCATTACAAATGTGATGTTGCAGCAAATATATGCAAATTAAACCAAGGAAGACTCAGGCAATGCTCAACATAAGCTGGTGCTTGATGGAGGCTGAGGAGTGGAGGAGTAGCCTAGTGGTTAGAACACTGGCTTGGTAACCAAGCAACCAGGGTTCAATTCCCACCAGCACTCCTTGTGGCCTTGGGCAAGTCACTTAACCCTCCATTGCCTCAGAAGAAAGGCCTGGCAATCTACTTCCAGTGACTGCCAAGAAAACCCAGGAGCTTCTGGGTCACCAGGAGTCAGGACTGACTCAAAGGCACACATTGCATTGATGGAGGCTGAAGTCTTTTCTGTAGTCAATGAGTAGATATCTACTAACTAATCAGATGATCTGTCTTGTAGCAAATGTTCTTGTCTGCTTTATTAATATATAATACATATAATTATGTATGTACCTAATATACCCTTTATAAACTGATATCTTTAAGACTTGAACTATTTGGTATGCAGAAGTCTCTATTTAACAAACTCTGAGTATTAGCATCTAAGAACAAATGATGCACGTCCCACCTGAGCCCTACCTCTGAGCAGAATAGCACCAAAATCACACAGAACCTTTTGCACCCAAATTATGTTGCCCTCTGGAGGGTGAATTATGCGGTTTTTTGGTGACTGAACAGTAGTAAATATTCAGGTTTTGTTAAGTGCAACTGTCATAAAAGAGATATTCATGAGATCTTTGGGAAAAGAGCCTGTCGATTGACAGCCTGAAGAAAGATATTCATAGAGGACATAAGAGCAGGTACCACTATCGCACACTATTAATACCCTCTACGCTCCATAACACCTACTCACGCAAATACAGGTGCAGCTAGAGGAGCCCTCGGAGATGCTCCAGAAGCCTCAATCAGGGCCCACAGTCCACCTTACTTCCCATGCCAAGGAATCTGACATGCTGCAACCTTTTTATGTTTTACTTTTTCCAAACTAAGAAAGCTAGCTACAAGAAACCATGTCCTTCTATTAGATCACACCAAATTCTTTTTACAGCCTTCTCCTACTAGTAAGTCCTTTCAAAAGTGCCCCATGCCAAAGTCACTTTTAAATGACCGATACTGCTTTTTCCACTCAGGATGGTAGTACTACCATTTCAAAAATTAATTTAGTCGACTCTTACACCGACATGACCCTAAACTCTCTCTCATCCTAATCTAGGTATCTTTTTTTCTAAACTTTATCTGCATCATTCTGACCTTCTTTCCTTGTGCTTCGTTCCTTCCATCTAGCTAGGGTTGGACCAACCATTAGGAAAACTAGGAAGTTGCCTAGAGAAGAAAGTTCTATGGCCGGTAACGAGCAGGGCATTCAAAGCTAAACGTGTTAAATGTATCCCCCACTTGTGTTATGACCGCTTTGATTGAAGGATATGGCGGTATACAAAAACTGCCTAAATAAAATAAAATAAATAAACAACAGATTTTTTGGCAGCCATGGGGGTGGGGGGGGGGGAGGGGCGTGTAAACCTTAAGATCTGCCTAGGATGCCAACCCCTCACTATATGCAAAGCCTGCTTTACATGTACACCTTGTATCTCCTTTATTACACAGTACACGTGCAACCCTCAGACCTGCAGGGAGACCAAAACATTATTGTCAAAAGTAATACTACATGAGCAGGCTACTTATAGAGGCACAAACAATTCTCTATCACGCAAGCTAATGCACACATACATCACATAGCAGCTCACAGTGCAAAACTTATATCTATTCTACCATGCACTGTCCTTCTCAACACATGAACTACCACACAACATATACACACCTAATATATTTACAGAGAAAAAAATCCCTCTTGCCTGCTTACTTGCAGGATATTCATGTTTGTGATTCGGTGTGTTTGTAATGTGTTTGAGCTTTGCTCTGTATTTCAAAAGAAAGGAAAAGCTGTAGAAATGGTGAGGAGAGGAGGCGAGGAAAGGGCTGCTCTGACTTCTATGGAACTCCGCTGAGCTTAATTGCAGTGGAAGGTCAGAGACCATCCAGGACCCTCTGATGGTATATTACAAGTGTGTGTGTGTTTGGGGGAGGGGGGGGGGGTGCATTTAAGTTAGATTTTATTTTACTCCTATTAAGCATCACATTTTGAGATTGCTACTGAAATGTTAGCTAACTATTCGGAGAATGTATCAGCTTCCCTGACTTTTTGTGGCTGCTTTTGACTCTTCCTTCGCGGTCCAGGGTTTATTAGCATATCATCAACTTCTTCCATTCCTCCTGCTTGAAGCCAATGAAAACTCTCTTAGCTAAGAATTCTTTGAAAGCAGCATCTAAGTCTTGTTCTCATAACGCTTCCTGAAGTATCAGGAGAAGCAAATCAGCTTCCCATTCTCTAGACCAGTATAGAATATTCCTAAAAATATTAAGGAATGAAGAACACCAGAAAAAATATTTGCTTGCCATTTGCTTGGAGACATTTCAGACCTCCGGATATCTGGAACATCATTTTATTGTGGGCTTTTTAATGCTACTGATGGAAATGGTTTCTGGTTAGTTGAATTCGTAAGAAAACTGTCACAATATGCCCTCATTGCATTAAAATAACGTAATGTAAAACAAACGATAAGGAAAGAATTGTTTTATTAAAGGTAATTTCAGAGATTCGTTAAGGTATGAGACAATAGAGGAACTTATTTAAGTTTGAGCTGAAACCAGTGACCCAGATCTGCAGCAGTTTGGGGGGGGGGGGGGGCGGCAGGGAAGACTGAGAATCGCTGTCACGGAAAGTAACCAGTGACCCCAGTAACTTACAGATCCCAAAAACTTGAAATGCTCACACTCAACTATTTACATTTCAAGGTTGATATTCTTCTGTTTTTATAGCCTATTAAATCTGACTGCAGGAGCTTTTGGGATTGAGAAATATCTAAAACAGAAAATGTGAAATCCATCTCAATCCTGCAGCAGGAACGGCGAAGAATTTCTATGATAAGAGCACCAAAGAATATTCTCTTTTAATACAAAAGCTTCTACTAACATATGGCCAGTAGCATCTTGTGCACATACGTATATACCTACAGATCAAAGCATACAAGAAAATAGGGCCGGTAACGCATCAAAACACATATAGAAAATATATCAATAGACAGAAAATATGTGCATTGTATAATTATGTATCTTCGTGAAAAGGTACACGTGTTACTTTTACTATAATTATTTAACAGAACGGACAATCTGTCCTCCACCCCGACAGACACACACGGACATATGCAGATGCTGTGTGTTAAAATATGCCCCTTTCATCCATATTAGGTGATTTATGTATGTAAGATTCCTGCGGTAGTTACTAACTGCACGGACAGATAAAATACGCCTACATGAGTTCTACCAGTAGTATATTTATGTAAGAAGAATTAGGCATCAACACAACAAGCATTTCCTCCGATTACTCACAGAAATTAATTTATTTTCTCGTCAGACCCTGTTACCTCCACGTTAGCCTGTTGCACTGAGTTTGCAGATAACGATAGAACCCCCCCTCCCCCCCCAGCAGATTCAGTAAGGACATAGGGGCAACACCGTAGTTCATAAATGAGAATGATTTGGCCCCTGAGATTCTCCCTAAAATGTTATGTTGTGTTGCTTTATTTCTTGGAAATGAAAATAAAGACTCTTGCATTTCTAAAAAATGTGGCTCATACTAAAACAATTGGATTGATTATATAAGAAAAGCTATACCCATAACTGAAAAATAGGGCGTTACATGTGTAAAGAATACATCCTCGGATGTCTCTATATAACCTGTGTGTGCTGAGGGTGAGGACCGAGGAGTCAAGTCTCAGAAAGACGTAAATTAAAAGTGGATTTTGCACTTTCCAAGAATACGCGTAAAGAAATGACTGTATTTTATATGAAAGTAACTTAAACTGGCCGCAAATAGACCATTACAATGGAAAATGCACTTTTATTCCTAGCCAGTGGCCAACACGTATTAGGCTGTTTTATACACAGTATAATTCCCCTTTTATTCTCAGAAACAAAGGCTCAATCTATCGCTGTATAAATACGAGGTTCCTTGCTACAGAGCCGTTTATTAAGAACATTTAGCTGAGATACAGTGATAAGTAGTTACAGACCGAAAGAAAGGGACGTTTAATTGACTTTCAGACATGCTGCGAGATGAGAAATTTACTAACATCTGGAGAAAAGGAACGGACGAGAAAGAGGGAGACAGGCGGGCTGAGAGGGGAACTTTTTCTGGCAGAAAATAAAAAGTCTGACACACATTTAGCTAGCAACCTAGAAACCCCCCAAAGAGAAGAATCTGGGGAGCCTCGGAGGAAAGAAGAGACCTTCCATCCTTACCTTGAGGGCCCCGGAAAAGTTCCTTTGTAGACTCTAAGCTGGAGCCCAGTCCAGTCAGTGTAGCAGGACATTTGGTTCAAGGAGAGCCGAGGTCCTCTGATTTGGGGGATGGGGAAACTTAAAGAGACCAGTTGCAAACCTTATTACCATTTTGTTTCAGTCAGATCTGCAAGTGGGCCCCCTGCATTCAAAGCCTCCTCTCGGCTGTTATTGTGGAGAGCGGGCCCCTGCAGGCCTCCCACCCGGGAACCTCCTCCCCGAACAATCGCTCTTTCCTGGAGGTGTCGGCTGCTTATTCACACACGGCGCTGATGCGGCACTTCGGGGTCCTCTCGCAAGAATCTGTTTGCAAAATTATACTTTTCTTTAAAGCGGCGCTTAGGAAAACATTAGCGAGACGAATGATTTAATTAAAAATGTTAACGCTGCAAAGAGTCTGTTATAATGTAAAGGAAAAAAATAATTATTATAATAATCTGCACTATCTACTGCCAATGCATCCATAAAATATATTTGGTTGTTCATAACCTGGATCTATTACCATTAACAACACTGTTAATGTGAATTATAAGGTGCAGTAAAATGTAGCGTCACTTTGCATGGTTTGTGCGTTCACATACACACAGACTCACGAACGGGCATATTGTGATGTGAAGATAATATTATGCTCGTTCGTGTGTCTGCGTGTATGTGAACGCACAAACCATGCAAAGTGACGCTATATTTTACTGCACCTTATAATTCATATCAACAGTGTTGTTAACGGTAATAGGTCTAGGTTATGAACAACCAAACATAAAGGCTACATATATTTTACGGAAGCTGACCTGCTTTTGTGAAGGAAGACCCATGTAAAGAATAACCCATTCTAATTATAACAACATATGCGGTTTGCATAACCCAAGCGCTCAATAGATTTTCAAAAGTGTCGTAGGTACTAACCTAGTATCAACTTTTCGAAATATAAAGCCGTCTTCCCCTCCCCCTTTGCTCTTTGATAGATTAACTGATTTGCAAAATAGTCAGCTTAAGGAGAAAGGGAGTGAGGCGGAGGCTTCTCTCGGAGTCCCGCTGTGCCTCGGCCCTGAGACCCAGCGGCCTGGGCACAATGCAGCAAAGAGAGAGAAACTTTAGGCTGCGACCAGACGAAGCCAATTTTAAAACGCACGCATTGTCTCTTGGCTTTCACGAACAGATGTTGCCTTTAAATGAACGAAAAAGACGCAGCAGCCCGGTGTCTTTCGAGAGTTAAGAGAGCATTAAGTGAGCTGCGGTTTCTGCCTGACTTTGTCCTAAGTATGTCAGAGGCTGGCCAGCGGTGTACGCTTACAGGTTATACAGCTCCCATGGAAAAAATGTAAAGGACTGTGAATTATTCTGACCTTTCTGCTCAAACTCCCATTTCAGCATTGCTGAGGACATGAGCTGCGTTCAGGATTTGGGATCTGCGGGTTAGGACTGTCTTGACTACTTCATAAATAAGTGAAGATGGTCAGACATGTTCATTAGTCTAATGATTAAAAGTTAAAGATGCCAGTCCACTCAGCGGGCTTACATTTTTCCGGTGTCAGTGATATAAGAGGCAGATTCCGAGGAAAGACAGAATATGAAAAACGTTAATGCTAGGGGAAATATATGTCGATTTCAAAAGCCGCTATCTAGTATATTCGCCTCTCTCCTCCTTCTAAGCGATAATTCAGCCACAATACAAGCGAACTGCATCCGGAGATCTTACTCCATGATGCCGTGCGCTACCCGCACGTTTATAGAAATATGAAATATAGAAATGAGTTGTACTGCATACATGCTCTCTCCTGTTTGCACCCATCTAATAAACAATAGTTACGCTGAAGAGACGCCTAGACTCCAGCTCTCAGGCAAACAGGAAGAAGGTGCCGAATTCGCTGCAAAGCCCGTGGAAATGCAATTCTATCTCTGCTCACTGGAGTGTTTGATTTCCCAGGCTTGCCCCCTCTCTGATCTGAGCTGACCTCCTCCCCCATCAGAATTTCTAAATGTGATTTCTATAAAGAAAAAAGAAAGTTTAGCTGTTGTAGATGATTGCAGGAAGGGAACCCATGGAATTAAAGTGCAGCGTGAATCTGCAGCCTCTGAGCATGCACTGCCCAGCTGGTAAGACGCACTGCACATCTCTGATTTATGGTCCCTGCATCAGTCAGAGGAGCTCTGCTTTTCCTGCGACTTCCTGCCATCTGGCTTCCTTGCTTTATCTACATTTTTCTGCTTGATATACATTCCTTTTTTCCCCACCGTTTCAATAATATCTCCCTATTCCTTATCTACCTTCAATATTCTGTCTTGAAGCCTGAAACAGAATGTATAAATATCTCAAGAATCTGGCTGTAAACGAAAATAATAAAAGCGTTTGCCAATATAGACAGGGTTGGGGGAAAATATAAAATAGTGGGATTCTTTTTTTTTGGGGGGGGGGGGGGAGGGTTGTAATTCTCCTTTTCTCTTTCCCAACTTCCTTATCATCTTATGGGCACTGGAACTTATTTCCCGGAAGAACGTTATGATTTTGCACAAATCGGAAGGGTTTTCTTTGCATGTTTGTTTTTGTATACAAAATATAGCAGGCCACAGTAGGAGACTTTTTTTTGTATATGGATCTGAATTTGCAGCAGCAAATTCTTGCTTGTCAAAAATATATTCAGGAAAAGGGATTTTGTTAAAAATAGCAGGACGCCTGTCAATGCTGGAAGTCACCTTGTCAGAATAGAGGCACAACTGCTGGGTGGGGTGAAATGGAGGGGGGGGGGGGGGAGCCGTAAAAAGCTGAAAGGAAATAAAACTCCCTTTCAACGGATAAACCCTGTATGATCTAAACACACCAGAGGCCCTGGAACAAGCCTCAATGAGAAAAAGCAAAGCACATCTGTAAGTTTAAAAAGGGAGATTCCGATGAGAAGTATCTTGTTTTAAAATAATATGTGAATGTTCAAAGGGTTTCCGAGATTGGAGGGTCAGAATGACGGCAAAAGTCAGGTTCTGTATTGGAGGGCCGTAGTCAAGAAAGATTGTTTTCGGGGGAAATACTCTTTATGAGTAAAGCCTTAATCTCTAAACCCCGTTTCACCTAAACACAACGAACATTTTACCGATACTAATTGGTGCTTTTCATGTTTTCTGCACAGTCTTAGCTGCTTTCCACATTTGTGCGGATAACTTTCTTACAGTCTGATTGAGTGACTCAGAGTCCTTGAATGTGTCCAAACATTCTTTGCATACCCTGATTGTGATGCAGGAGTGAAACGCTCTTGCCACAATTGCTGCATTTTTAACAAAATCAAAACCACAGAAATGCAAAATGCTTCCACGGCTCGGCGGCCTATGCGCTCCAAAGTCTGAAGACTGAGAACCTCCAGCGCAATATGTTCTTCAAACAGCAGAACGTCTCGTCTCTACACACAGACATACACAAGTGTATATACAATTTTAAGCAACGTGGACGCCGCACAGTTTCACTCTCCTTGGGAACAGATGACAAAAAAGAAATCACATAAAATACGAAGGAAATATGAAAAATGCCCACGTCTGATAATGGGTAATCTCCTGTTTTAAGAACTGTGCATTGCTTTTCCTGAGTGTCTTCAGTAGAGCTTGCTTCTCTCGGTTATTATATTTTAAATGTGTGAGTGAACAGGAGGAGGGAGAAATGCTCCCGATCTCCTTCCTGGTGATCTTCAAATGCCCCCGTGATGCAGCTGAGCTCCCAGCTAATGGCTATTGTATGAGTTGAAGACCGAGAGCTCTGGGGAAGGAGGGGGAGTTGGGCTTTGACCCCCTGATGCTGTAGATTTGCTGTCGAAAGAGCGCTAGAAGCAGTCAGGATGAATAAGATTCAGTGCTGGTAATGAGGGAGACTAAAGACCCTCCTCCTTTCTTCTTCCCTGTGCAAATGAGCTGTGCAAGAGAAGACTTTGCTTTCAAAGATACCTTGTCTAGCAATCGGCAGCTCCTTTTATTTTGGTTTCGTTTTATTTAAGTACTATTGCAGATTCTGAAAAATAAAACCCAGTTTTCAAGGAACCTAGAGAAGGAAACACACAAACAAACGAAAATGAAACCCAAACCCCCTAAGTCCTTCCGCTTCTCCGGTGTTTCTGCAAATAAAGCGAAAAATCTAGTGCGTGCGGTGTGTGTCCGGCACTAGGTCAGAGGGAAGTGGCCGTGATTGAGCACAGCCCCGGGGGTCCCGTCTTCACTCTCCTCCTGGGCCCTTCTTCCTAGGATTCCCCCTTCTCATCGCTAGATGTAAATATATTACACACTAAGGCCTACATTCCCTTTCTAAGGAATGCTGCAGTCTTAAGGACACTATTCTGTTAAAATGCATTTAATCATAAATAAGAACTTGTCTGTTATGAGCGGGCGCCCCTCCGAGATGTGCTTGGAGCGAGCTGACTTGTATTTCTCGCTCTCTGCTTTGTCAGGATTAAAGGAATATCTCTTTTGTTTTGTTGTTCAGGTCGCAGAGGAAGCCAGCTAAGAAACTGTAAGTATCGTTTTAATTCTCTTTGGCTATATACGTATCCATTTTCAGAGAAGAACGTGGTAAAGGAATAAAGGCCGTGTAACATGTTTCAGAGCCTGACTCCGGAACCTCTTTGTTCTGCCTGGAAAACAGTGGGTGGTAAGTTAAGAAAAGAAGAAAAGGGAGAAGTAGACATTTGTAAATCATACGCGTTATTCTCTGGAACGCTTTTTTTCACTTTTTCTTCTTTTTTTTTTTAACCAAAAAAGGGGAATCACGGTGAGAACAAACCTATTTTTCCTTCTAAAGGTGAATTCATAGTGCTGAAGTTCTTGCCGTCACCCTGGAAGAAAGGCCTTTATAATGGAAGCAGCGACACCTTGGATACCAAACTGTTTATAGAGAAATACGCAGTCCAGGCAAAATATACACGGATAGATTCATTTGCGCTGATTTCAGCCGCGTAGTTAAGACAGTGAAAAACGCAGTGTTTGAGCAAGAAGGGAAGCGCCCAGGGAGAATCTAGGAGGCAAGCGCGCTAGATAGTCTTAGCCCTAAAGCACGACCGACACGTCTGTTTTGCAGACCTGAGCATCATTAGCGCATTTACGGGAGACAAAATAACGTATCTGGTGTGTGCTTTTTTACAGAAACCAACATTTATTATACAACTGCAGTTTATGGACATGAAAATCCTTCCGTGCTTTTCCATAAAACTGGAATATTGGGAACGTGAAGCACAAATGAGCAGTATAGGGTCTTCCATTTTCCATCATTTTCACAGGAATTTGGTTTAAGAGGTGAGAAATGCGCCAGTTGTCATGAAAATGGAATAAATAAAAATGAAAGCCAGAGAGAGAGAGGACAGGAAGAGAGAGCCAGGAAAATGAGAGAGCGCGAGAGAGAGACGGGAAATGAAAGAGGGGTAGAGAGAGAAAAGGAAAGAAAGAAGGGAACTAGGAAGACTCGGGGAAGGGAAGAGAACGAGAGAGTCGGGAAAGGAAAAGAGAGAGAGAGGGGGAGGATTAGAGGGGGAGGCACTAACTGGAAAGTCTTAAGCGATGGATTCAACACCATGGACAGCGAATTCTTCTTTTCATCATTTTCCCAATGGCTCAAAATACCAACCTTACTAATCTGTCGCTTCCGAAGCCTTCATACAAGAATATCAGCAACTATCCAGGAAAGGACTAACGAGGATACGGAGAAGAAACGGATACAGACACGGAGAGAGCGCATCCCTTTTACTGCATTCAGCGGTTTAGCAGCCCTACCAAAACCTTAGGCCGGAGTCTCTTAAATGGAAAGAGAGACTACAACCAGGAAACAAACTGCAAAAGCTAAAGTATGGGCGTCGGTGTAGAAAGCATGTTTTGGAAGAGAAGCAGAAAGGAAAGACGTCTCTACATGCACTCAGCATAAAATAACCTGTCAAATACAGTTTATATCATGTAGTTTCGCAGCCAGCGCTCAAATCAAAAAGAGTTCTGGAAAGTCAAACTTGAGATGGGACACTGAAACCCTCTCAAAATATGGATTTTAAAAATACTTCCAAATGCACAGAGCGACAGTTAAATGGATCTTTGCTTCAGAAAGCAGACAGTGGGGCTCCAACAGAACTGCTTCAGAGAATCATGGGTGGGAGGGGGATGAAGACATGGTCGCTTTATCTAATCTACATACACATGCACATATTTAAGAAGGATATGCAATGCAATGTGGCCCTTTAAGTCAGTGCTGACTCCTTGGTTTTCTTGGCAATGTGACTGAAAGTAGATTGCCAGGCCTTTCTTCTGAGGCAATGGAGGGTTAAGTGATTTGCCCAAGGTCACAAGGAGCGCCAGTGGGAATCAAACCCTGGTCTGTTGGTTATCAAGCCAGTGTTCTAACCATTAATGCTTTAGGATATAGGATAAAAAATATAAAAGCTACATTAAAATAGTAAAACAATTTTCTCAATACGCGATACACATTGAAAATATTTTTTATATTGAATATAAACATTCCTAAGAATATATTCTTGCTAAACACCATCCTTACGGCGTCTTCTGATCTCGCTTGTAAACATCTCTGTAGCTGAGTCCCTTAGCATTGCACGTTTGTGCTGAAGCATCTATGACATTTTAAAAAAATGATCTAAATAAGTAAAAAAGAAAAAAAACCTCGATACTTGGACGGCATGTCTGACCCACAGTCACTAAGCCACTGTGCTGGGAGTATGCGAAGGAAACTTTAGGATTCGGCTGGAAGTATCAGGTTCCATGTAGCTATGAAGACATTGTAGATACATGTTTGAATATGTGTTTAAAATAAATAGGTTTTCATAAGCACTGCTAACTGAGAAGATGGTGAATAGTTAGCATGTACACGTCTGCTCTGTAACGCACGTAAACAGAGACTTTTTCATGTGTTCTTGATGTGACGAACTGAGAAACTAGATCCGAAAATGAGGCCTGGGTGACATTATGACGTACTATGAGGGCAAATTTCCAGATACTGGACATAGCAAGCAAGAGATACCTAGCAAGGCTTTGGGAAAACGTAGCAGTAAAGAATGGAGACCAGTAAGGCCCGAAGGTCAACCTCACTGACAGCTTCCACGCGGTCTTTAATTTCCTGCTAACGCAATCATCTCTGCTGGAGAAATCTGGAATAGGGGATCCTAGAAAAGAGTAACCAAGTGTGTTCCTGTGAGTTGTAGATTAAAAGGGGAAACGATATCAGCTGCACTGGATAGTATTAGATATTTAGCTTTCTAGATGATTTCACTCTTTTATCTTTTCAGCCGTGGTTGACAAAACAGAGATCCCTGTCCATGCGCGCCAGTTAATTAATGAGGAGTCACCAGCGTGATAAAGAGAAATGCAGCATATTTTACCGAGCAGAAATATACTGTCAAATGAGTCATCCCTGTCTAAATAGTTATCGTATCCGTATAACGAAGGCGCACTCTAGACTTTGGCTGTCCAGGAAATAAATATTGTAAACATGGTGTCCTCTCCCTGGACTAAAAGCAACGGTACGTATAAAAAAGCCTTTAACTAACGAGTAAGCTGCAGAGCCCCTTCCTATTAGAGAGAGGGCGAGTGTGTACGTATATATCTATATTCATTTAATTAAGCTTTTCAAGCCCTGGGGTCTTTATGCGCCCCTATAGGCATCAGTAAAAGGCTTTCCGAGTAGTGCCCAGCAGGCGAGGAAGGCGGCTGTGTGCCGCTCGCTGCCCCCATAGTTTCAAGGACATCTTTGCTGATGGGGATTTGGTTAATAGAGGAGAACTTGTGTCCCAGCTCTGACGTCAGCGGGTCCCATGTAATCCTCTTGTGCGGAAGCCAATCAGCAGACGCGTGCAGAGTGTGCATGGAGGGAGGAGGCTGCCTGTAATCCTTCAGACTGCCTCGGCTCAGCTGAGACGAGCTGGAGCCCCCCTTAGCCTGTAAGCCGCCCGCTGAGCCCTTTAAAGAGCTTTCCGAGAAGAGTGGCAACCAGCGGCTGAAGACTTTGCTCGCGCCGAGCCTCGGTTCCTTTTTCCTCTGGCTGTCACTGCGATGAGCTCTTCATTGTTCCGGGCAAGAGACCGAAGAGATCACGAGAACTACTAGAAGCTTTTGTCTTGTTCGCCTTTAGCACGCCTTTCCTATAACAGTGGATGTGACGGTCCGGAGGATGCAGACTGGGGGGTTTCTTTCTGCATCGAGCTGGGTAAATGGCTTACGGTTGATCTTTACCTTCCTGTGAGAACGGCTTTGGGACTGTAGTGCACTGAGATTTAAGCCTTCCTAGAGCTAAAGTGAGAAGCTTCAGGGGTCCGTGTCAGAAGGACCTTACTATTAGGCTTGCAGAGGATGGGGGGGGGGGGGGGGGGGAGGCGGTAATCAGAGATGGAGGGCACCTGTCCGCCTTTGAATGGTCTTCTTCTCAAAATAGCGAAATAAACAAGCGCCTGAACCGCAAAGTGCGCGCAGAAGCGCTTTAAGGGGAGCTGCGTTTCGTCTTCGAGTGTCTGAAGGTTTTTCAGAATAGCTGAGAGGTGCAGAGGCTTTTTCTCTTCCACCGGAAACCTGCAGAATCGCAGTTTTCATTTTGAACATCTCAAAGGCATAATATCAATCTATGAATATGGGGGGGGGGAGGGGGGTTTACAATGATGTTTGTTATAGTACAATGAATTGCGGGTTAAGATTTAAATGACCGTTCGTCAGCATTTAAAGATTTCAATTTGAACGTGTGTTATGTTTCAGTTTATGTAAAAAATGCATTGCTTTGGTAATGTCTCTCACTCCCCTCCCCTCTTGTTTCCAGTATTCCGTTTCTTTGCAAATTCTGTCTTGCTGAGTTCACCTGGGGTCACTTGTCAGTAAGGTGCTAAGGGGGCTGCCGGGGAGGCGCTGTGCATCTGCTGGTTGCGGAGCCCTGGAGGGGGCACCCAGAGCCCCTCTCTACGTGTTCACAGCGGACCTTGATTTAATGTCCATACAATTAAGGCACGCGGTGAATGCCAAGAGAGCTGCATCGCTGCTTCACTTCGGTAGCGCTGGGGAGAGCAGCGAGCTTTCGGTGACGTCTAGCAAGAGCCGCAGACTTTGCCCTCCCGTTACCAGCGAGGCTAACAATGGGGCTTCTTCGTAGGCAGCTGTCTCTTAAGGGGAGGCGTCAGTCTTTAGTATACGTTATGGGGTAGGGCTGGGGGAGCTCTAGCATGTGCAAATGAAGCTTGCATTCCCGCATTCGTGGCAACAAAGGTAGAAGCTGAGAAGCCCAAGGGCAGAGGGCACGAAGAGCCGAGGAGGGGGGGGGGGCATTTATTTATTTGCAAAGCTCATAGCACTTTGCAGTTTGAAACAAAAACAAATAAAGCATGTGTGTTTCGGTTGTTCTGTTCGGGGAAGAAGTGTCCCCTCCCCCCTCCCCCCTAAAAGTAGGGACAGCAGCCCTTTACTGCACACTTACACGAGGACCCTCAATGTGAATTACTAAGGTAGGGAGGCATCAATCGTTCTCTAAAAAGCCCTGATCCAGAAACTGCAAGCGAGAGCTGAGAAGGAACTGCTTTTCCTCACATTTCGCCCCCATTTATACAGCTGCTTATCCACCTCTGTCCCTGGGCAGGGGTCCAAGGATCGCTGGCAATTTACGCGCTCTTGTCCCCTGGAGGACTCTTACGCTTCTCAAAAACAATTTCTACAGTTCTTCTTTTTTTTAAGAACGTCGTGTTTTGTATCTTTGACCATTTCGCATTTTTTATTTACTAGATTTTGAGCATTGTTAGTGCAGATTATTAACCTAAGACCGAACCTTAAAATAAAGATAAATATATAAATGCAACGTCTATACGGATTTCTTTTTCGTACGATTACTACAGCTAAAGAGGGAAATGGAGAGTATTATTATTGTCTTAAAACGGGGCTCATACATTATAAAATATCACAGCTTGGGGTTGTATTACATTGCGTGCAAAATTTCTTAGATTCTAATCATACAGGATAAAAGAAGCGCATTTAATTTTCCTACTCGATTTTTGAAAATGACATCAATTGAATGTTTTTTTTTCTTTGCCTAATGTATGACTATCTCTACAGACAGGATACATGTACTAACACAACACAATTTGTCTAAGCACACTTTTTTCGTGTAACTGTGAAAATAATTTGAATACAACATTGGGAACCGTAGAATCTGCTTTTCTGAACCTTCCGGTACTTTTGTTAATAACTGGAGTACACCAGACTCCACTTCCAATTGCCTGAACGCCAGTCCATAGGCTGCAGGCTTTGCTCCGATTTGCGCTGTCTGCTGGTGTTTCGTATATACGGCAAGCAGTGGCATTGGCTTTCCACTCGCCGAACTTTTTTCTGTTCTGATCTTAGTTGCCAAAAGAGTTCTCACTTAGTCCGATACATTATTTGTTATATTTGTTTTTATTTACCTTATATATTTGTTTTTATTTACTTTAATTTCTGGACTTTTTTCTGTAATTGTACACCTCGCTGTATGGGGCCTATTTGCTAAAGGGTAGTAACGTTTTAGTCTATCGCGCGTCATCCTCAAATCTGAACAAGTATTAAGTGCAAAACCTATGTGGCAATGTTTTTTTTTTGGGGGGGGGGGGGGGGAGGGTGAATCTTGGCATTTGGAGGAGTCGGCTATGATGTGAATGCCGGGGAGAAGCTGCCACTAGGCATTAAGGCCATAGCAGATAAGTGGATGCAGTGTAACCGGCAATGAGCCCTCCTATCCACTTCCCTATATTGCCATAAACTTGCACATGGTGCTGTCACAAGTGAAACTATAGTGCGATGCCTGGGCTGCTGCACATTTATATACTGAGTTTGCTCAAAAACGTTTAGAAGATTCACCCAAGGCAGTGGTAGCTTGCCAACTTACACCCAGGGCCAGCCCCAGAGTTGGTTCAAGGTACCATAGGCAAACCTTAAGCCTTATGCCCGCCCCCCCCCCCCCCTCGGCATTCAGAATCTATTGTTTAGCTCTTTCCTGCCCCTCCCCCCCCCCCAGAAGCTGCTGCCCTAGGCAACCACCTAATTTGCCTAATGGTTGGACTAGCCCTGCTTACACCATTCTAACACCAAGACAAAACGACCAAATGTCAGCATAATGCACAAATAAAACAGTGGGGTAAACCTGAACATGGCCTAGTGGCTGGGGCAAGTTGCCTCGGGCTGGAGGAAAAGGGGTCTGAATCCTGCTGGACGACAGCAACCTCAGGCTGGATGGACTGGGGTTTCTACTCTCACAAGTGCTCATTGTGGCCTTGGGCAAGCCACTTAACCCTCCATTGCTTCAGGTATGACACATAGATTGTGAGCCCTTCGGGGACAAATATACTGTACCTGAATGCACGCTGCTTTGACGGGGTGAAAAGCGGTATATAAGCATTGCTAAATAAATCAATCTCAGAAAGACATTTAAATCCATTGGAAACAAGTCCTAAAGAAAATCTGGGGAGAAAGTTAAATGCAAACGTCACCATCGTCTCTGCTATAACCCTAAGAAGTACGGAGACAGCTCACAAGCTGGGGTTTATCAATATACAGGGCCTTTAGTTCCAAGTCCTCCATAAGGCAATTAATTCTGTCCCAATCATGGGGCACAAGGTCAACTTATGAGGTTCTAGACAGAAAGATTATCCTGCAGTTTACAGTTCACTTAAATGCAAATATTGCTGACACTTTCACATCACACCTGTGCGTGTCTGTGCAGCAATGTTCCCTCTAATTTTCTGTAGGCTGTGTGCGCATAAAATATCAGCTGTGTGCAGCTTTTGAAGGCAGGTTAAATTTTTGTGCACCACATAACGACACTTGGAGTTATATACTTTAAAATTTGACTACACGCCAGAATACAGTATGTACACCACATTGATTTTAATCAAATTAAATGAAAATAGACGATTACTAAATGAAGCGGGAAATTTCTAGCAATTACAATCATAACTTTTAAATTTTAAGACGTCTGTGTTGTTTTCTATCAGAATCAGAGCCGTAATTTTTGTGCGCTCTGTTGTAAAGTATGTGCGCTCGCTCGGCGAGGTGTGTGCGCATGCACACACACACGGCTTAGAGGGAACAGTGCTGTGCAGGGATATGAGAAGCCCTAAGAAACCTCATTCCAAATGCCCTTCCCTGCTCCAAATGCTGTGGCTGCTGCCGCCCCTCTTTGGACATGCAGCGGCAGCAATGCGCACCCTTGGAGGGTCGGCGCTCTAGGTGACTACCTAGTTCATCTAGTGGTAGCACCAGCCCTGTGTGTGAGTATGTTCTGTGAACGTGTGAGCGAGTGTCTGTGTAGGTACATGGCTGCTTGTGAGTGTGTGTAACTGTGTGTGTTACACGTGCGTGATGAGAGAGTGTGTAGGTATGTATGTGCATGCATGAGTGTGTGTTCATGTGTACGAGTGATTGAGTGTGTTGTGTGTGCACATGTGTGCATGAGTGTGTGTATGTGTGTTTGTGTTTATAAGACATGAGACTCACTTTTATATTACAGATGAATCAGTATGTCAGTCCCATCCAGGCATCTAATCTGTACTCATAAGAAGTATAATAGCGGTGCATGCTATTATTGGGGGAGGGGGTGGCAACTAGATTTGGATATTCAGAAAAGGCTAATCCAAGCATAGCTTCACTCCACAGTATGCAGGGACTGTAGTCTTGCTTTTCCTAGGGCATGTGATAGGGAAATGAGAACTATAAGTTCCTGCGTGCAAAGAGGCACAACCAGGATTGCATCAAGCTGTCCTGAACCCTAAGCTACAATGTTTCTCAACCCAATCCTCTGGGACCCCAGGCCTATCAGGTTTTCAGGATATCCACAATGAATATGCATGCAGATCTCTCTCATGCATATTATACCATTGTGGATATCCTGCAAACCTGACTGCGTTGAGAACCACTGTTATACATTGTTTATTTGGAGCAGATAAAGCAGGAAAGATTCCTAAGGCTACACCTTTAATGAGCTAGAAATGAAATGCATAGTGCCTAAAAAACTGAAAGCAACAGAGGCATAAACTGTTATTAACCTACAGTGCATGCATGGGAAGATGCTATTCAAATTTAACTACTATCTTTAACATTAGAGAGGTTAATCAGCACCCCTCTTCTATGGTTCCTTTGTATATCTCTAAATTTCCTGCTGGCACAGTTTTATTTGTTTTGTCGTTTCCAGTGTATCAACCTTGTTTATTAGTGAGACAAAAGCTAAAATAAAGATCTTGATTTGAATTATTCTCATTTTGTAGCCCAGAGAGGCCAAAATCCCGTCTAAGAGTTTTTCTTGTACCATAAGTAAGGCTCTGGAAATCCTAAAAACAAACCTTTTTGTGCTCCTCTCTACCCAAAGTTTGACTGACTTTTTTGTCACTGTTACCAAGACCACTGGCTTTGGAAAAAGGGTAATTTTTCTCCTAATTCATCAGTTCTAATCCTTAGCCCCAACTAACTTGGTATGCTTCACTTTGTGACATCATAATAGATGTCTGTGACACCACAATAAGAGTTTACTATCAGCGGTAGACAATACAGCAGACTATGAGGTCTCATTAATAAGTCCATGAGATATTGATGTGCACCAAATATATCTTTGGCACCTAATATTTCTGCATATTTCTGCAAGAGTGGAGGAGTAGCTTAGTGGTTAGAGCAACTGCCTCATACCCAGAACATCAAGGGTTTGATTCCCACTAGCACTCCTTGTGACCTTGGGCAAGTCACTTTACCCTCTATTGCCTCAGAAGAAAAGGCTGGCAATCTACGTCTGGTGATACATTGCCAAGAAAACCCAGAGGTAGCTGGGTCGCTATGAGTCAACACTGACTTGATGGCATTTAAAAAAAAATTCTGCATAAGCAATCTTAGCTACTCACTGTAGTTCTAGTATACATGTTGTAGCTACTCACTGTAGTTCTAGTATACATGTTGTAGCTCACAGTTATCACAACTCATGTCTTCTTCCTTCAAACCTTAGAAAATGGCAAATAAGTGAGGGTTTAGTGAGTCTCTCCTTCACTTCCTGATATCAAATTTAACAGCACACTTAAACTAGCCCACAACTTCCAAACTGTATCCCCTGCTTTCTGCATTTCTTTTATTCTCAGGGCAAAATCATAGATTCATGCAGCACGTGGCTACCTCGGGTAGCTTATGAATTTAGGATAGTGGACTGGTGCGGCTAGCGTAATAACCCTGCCTCAGCCCTGAGATATTCACAATTTGTGCATAAACTAAACAACCGAAGAGCCTGTTGGGCAGCTGTGATTTAGGTTCTGAGCTCCTGACTTAGTATGGCACATGCTATGCTCTAATGGCAACAAAGCCATAAATTGAGAAGGCCAAGGACAAAGAGCCCAGAGAGATGGTGCTGAAAGATGACCTAGACATCTATCCAACACAGCTGAGGCTGGACAGCCTGTAACTATGACCGAGACTCTCACAAACCGAAACTACGGTAACAAAAATAGTTTTGCAAAGTTCTGAGTGAAGGAATAGCAACAGCGAGAAGAACGTAAGGGAATCTGGAAGATACCACTGCCCTGGGATGGATGCAGGTCACTGATCTTAGTTCTTCTGTTTTGTTTGTTTAAGGATGGAATATTTTTAAAAAGCAGAGGTTATAAGACTGATTTTTTTTCCCTCCTGATCTCAATTACAACTGCATACTATCCACAGTGATATGATGTAATATTTTGTGATTTGAAAGCTCATCTGATGTCAGATGTTGGGGTTATTTTAGTGAGAGGGAGAATCTTTAATTTTATGAATCTGAAATCTTGAAATTAAACCACTGCATTGTTTCTCTTCACCAGATCAACGGGACATGTACAAATCTGCCAGCAAATGCATAGTCTGAGCCATCATCATCAAACATTAACTCCTTTCTGCAAACACTC
Organism: Ichthyophis bannanicus; assembly: GCA_033557465.1. Classification (NCBI taxonomy): domain Eukaryota; kingdom Metazoa; phylum Chordata; class Amphibia; order Gymnophiona; family Ichthyophiidae; genus Ichthyophis; species Ichthyophis bannanicus. The sequence continues at coordinate 129,350,448 of CM066049.1, forward strand.
ATAACCATGTATACTGGCACATAAGCAAATCTATCATACAAGTACACACATAGACTGCAGAAAAGAGGAGGAGGAAGAGAAAGGTGGCAGTAACAGTATGTATAATTTAGGTAAATCCTATACACTAAGTGTTAAATATAAAAGCCTCAGATTGCTGAGGGAGCAGGGTTGTAGATTAACATGAAAGGAGAAAAGAGTATGTGAATTTTCAATACCACCGTCATACTGATTTTAACATACTAGGTTGTGGTTTTTGACTCCTACCAATGGAACAACAAATAACTTTTAGGATCAAGGAAAATTTAATATCAGTTAGGTGCTAATGGTACAATTTTTCAAGGAATATAGTTCCATTAGATTGGTTGAGAACTCATAATTGGAAGTAGTTTGATTATGGATAATACAACTAATAAGAGAGAATATTTTTTTCACTCAAGGTGTAATCAAACTCTGGAATTTGTTACTGGAGGATGTAGTAAAGACTGTTAGTGTAGCTGGGTTTAAAAAAGGTTTGGACAAGTTCCTGGAGGAAAGGTCCATAAACCATTATTAAAAGGGACCCAGGATATCAATTGACCCAATACAAGCATTGTGGAACCTGTGTCTTTTGGGGAGGCTGCTAGGTACTTGTGACCTGCATTGGCCACTGTTGGAAACAGGATACTGGGCTTGATGGACCTTGGTCTGACCCAGTACGGCATGTCTTATGTTCTTATGTTAAAACTGTACCAGTGAAAACATGGTCATTTAATAGGGGTGAGCATGAATTGAAAAATTGTAATCACAATTGATATGTGATTAAAAGTTTTAATCTTGTAATTAATCACAAAGGATTTAAAGAGCCCATCCCCATTTTCAACTCATCTCCCCCAGGCACCAGCATCTCTCCCTCTTCCCTCTGCGGGCCCAGCATCTCTTCCTCCCCCCCCCCCCTGATAGTGTGCCTCCCGCCAGCCATGCTTCAGCCCAGCCACCACTTTTGTCTGCATCAGACTCCCTCCGATGCCTATTCATTTCACATATGCATGATTAGGGTGCACACACTGAACATATCGGTTCATAGTCCTCAACACTTTCATTTTTGATGCAGCACTGCTTAGCTTGTTCGAAGCACCAGTATTCATGCTCCCAATGGGCCCTGGCCAAACCTTGCCTTTCCCGTTCAGGCCTTCCTCCACGTCTGGGTTTGCAGCTGCTTTGGGAAATGTGGCCCACTCTGCCCAATGGCTCGTCAGTATAACTCCACTCTCAGAACATGCTCGTTCACAAAAATAAAGAAAAACCCCCGCAGAGCCAACTCGCTCTGAAGCAGCTATAAAAAAATGTGTCCCTCTTATTACAGGAAGAGATGCTGTCCCCAGCACATTAAAAGTTCGTGGACTTATTAAAGTAACTGCTGTGGTTAAAAAACGTTATTGTGTTAAGATGTATTACAATTTGACATTGTTATTATGTTCTTAGTTAATCATGCCATTGGCATGCTAAATGCCTACTCCTGTTATTTTTAGTACAAAAACTTCCTGTTTAACTTTGACCTGAGAGATAACATAAGAACATAAGATATGTGGTTAAGAAACAGAAAAGTAGGCAAGTACGAGTAGAACATTGATGATGGAGAATCTGAACAAAGAGGAAAAATAATCATCTGAAAGAGGACAATATGAACATTAAGGAAGCAAAGATGCAGTATTTCAAAGGTGGACACCTCCCCACATGACCCAGATCTCCTAGGCCCCTTTGTATCCCATCCACCTCCGAATGTTAATGTCCTACCTCTAGTGCCCACCGCCTTCCGAAATAGCAGCACCTGACTCATAGTAGTCCAACACACCACTAGGGGTCAATCTGCCAAATAAGGCAGTATGAGCCCAAAAGATCCTCAGAACAGCTTAGAAGTCAGATATACTGAGACATGAAAAAAGGGCTTTTTGCCATTTTGCTCCTGAGCTGTGGAATAGGATCCCACAGGAAATCAGATTTTGTACTGAATACTTACCTTTTATGAAGGCACATAAAACGTGTCACTTTGTAGGGGCTTTCAATTGACAGTGTGTTATTGGTTTATTTAGATGTTTAGAAACATGAAGGCAGAAAAATACCATATGGCCTATCTAGTCTGCCCTTCCATAACAACTACTATATTCCCTTTTTCCCCCTTTAGAGATCTTCTGTGTTTGTCCCATGCTTTCTTGAATTCAGATACTGTCCTCATCTCTATTACCTCCACTGGGAGACTATTCCATGCATCTACCACTCTTTCCATAAAGAAATATTTCCGCATATTACTCACAAATCTATCCCCTTTCACCCTCATCCTATCTCCCCTGTAGCAGAGCTTGCTTTCAATCAAAAGAGACTCCTACTGTGCATTTATGCCATAGAGATATTTAAACATCTCTATCATATTTCTTCTATCCTGCCTTTCCTCTAAAGCATGCAAATTAAGATCTTTAAGTCTGTCCCCACAGAGTTTATTATGCAGACCATTGACCATTTTGGTAGCCACCCTCTGCACAGACTCCATCCCGTTTATATCCTTTTGAAGCTGCAGTCCCCAGAATTCAAATGAGGTCTCACCAAAGACTTATACAGAGGCACTATCATCTCCTTTTTTCTGCTGAGTCATTTCTCTCCCTATGCATCCTTCTGGCTTTCACCATCGCCTTTTCTACCTGTTTAGCCACTTTAAGATCATCAGAAATAATCACGCCCAGGCCTCTCTCTTTCATGGACAGAAGTACTTTACCCCTTATACTGTACAACTCCCTTGGATTTTTGCAGCCCAAATGCATGACCCTGCATTTTTTTAGTGTTAAATTGCAGTTGACAAATTCTTGACCATTCTTCAAGCTTTGCTAGATCCCTCCTCATGTTATCTATTACTTCCTGGGTGTCTACTCTATTGCAGATTTTGATATCATCCACAAAAAGGCAAACCTTACCAAACAGATTTTCCGCAATATCACTAACAAAAATGTTTAAAAAATTGTACCAAAGATAGATCCCTGGGGCACACCACTGGTAACTCCTTCTTCTCAGAGTGAGCTCCATTTACCTGTACACTTTGTCACCTCCCACTCAACCAGTTTCTAAGCCAGTCATTCATTTTAGGGTCTATCCCTAGGGTGCTCAATTTGTTTAGAGGTGGCTTGTGTGGAACAGTGTCAAATGCTTTACTAAGTACACCACATCTTGGGCTCTATCTTGGCCCAGCTCTCTGGTCACCGAGTCAAAGAAATCAATCAGATTTGTCTGAAAAGACCTGGCTGTGGTAAACCCATGCTGCCTCGGATCCTGCTATCCACTGGACTCCAGAAACATCCATATCTTCTTTTTTTTAAAATTTAATCTTTATGGAATTTACAAATAATACTGCCCCAAAGAGAATACAAGAAACAAGGAAAACAATTACAGGAAATAAACAAAAATCATCCAGAAAACAACATCAATATTAATATTAGACCACAAAATGGAGGCAAGAACAGGAAAAAGAGTAGTTACTCACCTGTAACAGGTGTTCTCCAGGAGCAGCAGGAATCAGTCCGCACGTATGGGTGACATCAACGCCGATGGAGCCCTTGCGGAGTATTTCCCCAGCTACCCATTTATTTTTTATTTATTTATTTACATTCTCTTATATACCACGCTATTCTGCATCAGTGCGGTTTACATTGAACAAACTGAAATTACATTGAACAGGGCATTATAACTTGGAGATAACTATTTTACAGGGAACATGGGCTATGGAGGGTTAAGTGGCTTGCCCAAGACCACAAGGAGCACCTGTGGGACTAGAAACCCCAGTCCTTCTGGCCCAAGGTTGCTGTCCTCTAGTGGGATTTAAAGCCCCGACCTTCCGGCCTGAAGTACCTTGCCCCAACCACTAGGCCACTCCTCCACTCCATGAAAGCCATTGGGAATGCAGGCATGCATGCGCGGTCCCCTTCCCGCCTAAAGGTGCCATCTTGCTCAGTCAAATGACATAGCTAAAAACAGCACACAAAAATGTAAAAATAAACTATGTACAACTGCAACTCCCAGGGGAGGAGGGAGGGTTGTGAGGACTGATTCCTGCTGCTCCTGGAGAACACCTGTTACAGGTGAGTAACTACTCTTTCTCCAGGACCAAGCAGGAAGTCAGTCCTCACATATGGGTGACTCCCTAGCTCTGGGCTACCAAGGAACCCAGGCTGAACAAGAGAACTCCCTCTAGTCCCAGCATCAAAGAAAGGCTTTGCACTGACAGAACCTCCACCGGTAGCCCAACAGAGGGCAGGAGTTGCCTAAACCTCAAAGAGATTTCAGAGTACTGCCTGGCCAAAAGCACTGTCCCTACGGGACTCCCTCTCCAGACAGTAATGGGCCGCAAAAGTCTGGCTTGAGGACCAAGTTGCAGCCCTGCAGATGTCCACCAACGGTACAGAGCAGAGGTGAGCTACTGAGGCAGCCATTGCCCTGACACGGTGGGCCGTGACCCGACCCTGCAAAGGAAGGTCAGTCGCCCTGTAAGCCCAAGTGATACAGTCAGCTACCCAGATGGACAAGGTACGCTTGGACACAGCTAACCCCAAATTATTAGGGTCAAAAGAGATGAAGAGTTGAGTAGCCCTTCTATGTCCTTGCGTACGGTCAAGGTAGAAGGATAAGGCCCTCCTACAGTCCAAGGTATGTAGAACTGCTTCAGCCTGGCTTGCATGAGGCCTAGGGAAGAATGTTGGAAGAACCACCTCTTGGTTAAGGTGGAAGGAGGAGACAACTTTTGGGAGGAACTTTGGATGAGTCCTAAGGACTACCCTGTTCCTATAGAAGCGAGTGTAAGGCCTGTCACAGACCACGGCCTGAAGCTCACTCACTCGCCTGGCCGAGGTTAGGGCTACCAAGAAGAGTGTCTTCCAGGACAGGAAGCGTAGAGGGCAAGTAGCCATCGGCTCAAAAGGTGGGCGAGTCAGTTGCTGCAAGACCACATTCAACTCCCACTCAGGAGCAGGAGGACGGATTGGAGGCTTGAGCAAAAGCAAGCCTCTGAGAAACCGGGACACCAAGGGGTGAACCGAGAGAGAATGTCCTTCCACCAGTGAGTGGTGAGCTGCTAGAGCTGAGAGGTGGACCCGAACAGAATTGGACTTAAGTCCCTGATTGGATAAGTGCAGTAAGTACTGAAGCACTACTGGTACAGTATAGGAGAAAGGATCCTCTGTACGTAGCTGACACCACACAGAAAACCTTTTCCATTTGAGAGCATAAGTTTTCCTAGTGGACTGTTTCCTAGAGGCTAGGACAACCTCCTCAACTTCCTGAGGTAGGCCCCAGGGAGACAAAACTACCCTTGCAGCCTCCAGGCCATCAAATTGAGAGCTTTGAGATTGGGGTGCAGAAGGGAACCCTGATCTTGGGAGAGAAGGTCGGGTTGCAACCCCAGAGGCAGTGGGGGATCCACTGCCAGCTGAAGCAGAAGTGGAAACCAAGGCTGTCTCGGCCATCTGGGAGCCACCAGCAGGACCGAGGCCTTGTCCTGAAGAATCTTGAACAGGGTTCAGGCCACCAAGGGCGTGGGAGGAAACTCATACAGGAGGCCCTGAGACCATGGAATCAGAAAAGCATCTGCTGCTATCCGCAGGGGATGCGGTTGCCTGGAGCAGAACTTTGGCAGCTGTTTGTTCAGTGGACTGGCAAAGAGATCTATGGATGGAAGTCCCCATTTCAGGAAAATCTTCTGAACCACCAAAGGATGGAAATTTTGAGTTCATTAAACAAGCAACAAAAGACATACAAAAAGCAGAAACAATCACCCCAACCAAGTCCCACACCCCCCCAAAACCCCCACCCCCCGACATATCACAAAACGAATATCACAACCCCCCCGTGACCCGCCTCCCCAAACCCACCACCAACCCCAGTATTCAACACACGTGCCCTCCTCCCAACAACAACCCCCAAAAAGTCCTTGTCAATGTCCATGTCCCCTCCCCCCCTCAGTCCAATGTCCATACCCGACCCAACCTCCCCCTGCAAGAACACCCCAGCATAGTCCGCATATTGGTCGTCTTGCAATCCATGAACCCCTGCCCTCACAACACCCCCACCGGTCCAACTGTCCAGTCTGTCTGACTCTCAGACTCCCTCCCCCCACCCATCCAGAAACAAAGCCCCCTATCCCCCTCCCTCCCCCTTCAGACCCATCCCATCCAAACAAACACTTCAAAAACAAACCTCCCCACCCCCTCCCCCCAAACCAAATGAAAACATAAGGGCCCCTTTAGCCCATCCCCAACACAGTCCCACCAAAACAAATCATAACTAATCATACAAATCAAAAGCAACATACAAGAGAGAAAAATAACCCTTGTGCTGCCCAACGGAGCGGGATGCCCAAGACACAAAAAGAACAAACAAACACGAAAAACAAAAATATTGGGACGGCCACCCTCTAAGGAGAAAGGGAAAGCGGACAACCGGTCAAACCCCGTATGGATCATCAGCTCACCCCCCCCTCCCCTCCCGGGAGGAAAACACCCCAAAATCATAACAAGAAGTAAACCCCAGGGAAGGGAAACTAACCCCTCCTATCACACCCCTCCCCCAGGGAACAACAAAAACAAAACCTCACAGTCCTACAGGGATGGGAACCCCAGGGAACCCCTCCCCCTCACGGGGGGCGAAGGGTGAGGTGATGCCACAGACGCTCCCAACGATGAGCCTCCACCACCCGCCTTTCACGTTGCGCCATGCTGGACACTTCCTCCAGAATGTCCCGCACCACCTCGTCGAGGGGCAGGACCAACCCCCGGGTCGAGACATGACAGCGCGCTTGCCACAGGTGGTAGCGTACTACGGCCGTGACGAGGTAGAGGGTCCCGGAGTCCTGCCTTAGAGGAAAGGACCAGGCCCCGTACACCCACTCCGCATACGTGAGGAGGGAAAGGTCGCGCAGGTGAAGAGCAGCGGACACCAACCGGCAGGCCTCCACGTTGAAGGGACACTGCCGGAGGAAATGGTCCATGGTCTCCGTCTGCCCCTCACACCCGGCCCTCGGACAGACCCGCTTGGCCTGTGACCTGTACTTGAGGTTGTCCCTCACGTACAAACGCCCGTGGAAAGACAACCAGGCTACATCCCGAACCTTCTTCGGTAGCCGAGGGGAGTTCAACAGCCGAAGGCCCTGCTGCATCACATCCGCCGGACAGTCCCGCAGGGCCCACCTTGGTTGATAGTGAGAGGTGAGTACCATCCGGTATAATCCTTTCCGCCCCAAGGACTGGGCGAGCGGGTCGGTCACCCCCCACCGCCGAATGAGCCCCACCATCACGAATACGTACGATGGGGCCTGTTCCCCTCTCCGGCGCACACGTGGGACCGAGGACTCCCCCTCCCACTGCTCCCAGAAGCGGGAGAACCATTCCCGATAGGAGGCCACCCACCAAACCCCACCCCCTTCCCTCATCCTACCTAAGTGAAACGCCATAGACAAGACTGACAGGAAAACAAGGGGGTGCAACATACCCAAACCACCCTCTGCCCGATCCAGGCAGACGATGTTGCGCTGGACAGGGTTCAAGCGGTTACCCCACAGAAAACAGAAAAAGACGGCACAGACAGATGCCTGACGGGACAACGGAAGGACGAAAACCGTGGCTACGTGCAGAAAGAGAGAGGAAGCAGAAACGTCCCGAGGAGTTTGATCTTCTCCTCGTACGTACACCTCCACCCCCTCCACCGCAGCACCCGACACCGTGCAGTCTCGAGACAACGGTCCCAATTGGACTCCGCACAGTCCTCCGACCCGAAGACGAGGCCCAAAACGCGGACCTCCCCCACGGGAGGAGGAAAGGGGGCGCAGGAAGGCGGGGAGGCCTCCGAGGGGCCCAACCACAGCGTCTGGCACTTGCTGTGGTTGACAACAGAGTGGGCTACCTCCGAGTACTCCTCCACGGCCTCCCGCAGGGCCTCTACCCCTTCAGTGCCGTCCACGTAAACTGAGATGTCGTCAGCGTAGGCAACGACGGACACCGGGGGCGCACCAGGCACCTCCAGGCCCCGCAACCCACCTGAGGACAATCTCCGGAGGAAGGGGTCGAGGGAGAAAACATACAGCAGGGGGCTCAAAGGGCACCCCTGCCGCACCCCCGAGGCGACACCAAACGGCCGTCCGAGCCACCCGTTAATAAACGGGAAGCTCACCCCCCCTCGGTACAGCGCCTGCACGACGAAGAGGAAACCCGCGGGGAGGCCGAAGTGCTGGAGCACCACCCACAGGTACCGGTGACTGACTCGATCGAAGGCCTTGGACTGATCCAAGGAGACCAACCAGTGGTCCCGTTGGAGCGACCGGCCTCTTTCCACCATCTCCCGGACTGTGGCGACAGCGTCCAGAACCCCTCTCCCCCGAACGGAACAATACTGGGAAGGGGACAGCAAATCGCCCGACACCTCCACCAGTCGGTTGGCCAAACACTTGGCCAGGATCTTCCGGTCCGCGTTCAGAAGAGAGAGCGGCCTCCAGAAGTCCAAGGAGCTATCGTCCTTCCCCTTGGAGAGCAGCAGCAGGACAGACTTGCGAAATGACCGCGGGAGATACCCCGTGTCCATGATCTCCTGAAACAGGGAGGTCAGGAAGGGGGCCAGCTGGGCAATGAAAGTGCGATAGAACTCCACAGGGAGCCCATCTCGCCCCGGCACCTTCCCCAACGGCATGGCACGAATCGCCCTCTCCACCTCCACCTGCTGAATCGGTGCAGCGAGTGCATCAACCTGTGCCTGGACCACAGCCGAATACACCGGGGGAAGGCCCAGGTACTCTCGGATATGGGTGAGGTCCACGGGGTGATCCCCAAACAGGTCCGAGAAGTATTCCCCCACCATCCGCAAAAGGTCCTCCTGGGAGGTATGAATGGTACCGTCCTCGCCCCGCAGGGCCATGACCTCCCGACGCTGAACCCTCTCCCTGCAAGTCCGGAAAGGGTCTGGAGTGGCGCCCCCACCGGCCGCCCCCTCGAAGCATAGGGAGGCATGGCGATCGTAAAGCAGGCCACGGAGCTGGACGTGCACCTCTTCAACCTCCTCCCGCGCTGCCCCTCGGGATACCAAACGATCCAGCGACCTCCGGAGGACAGTGTAGGTGAGGTAGCGGGATCGAGCCATGGAGGTACCCCTGGAACGGAAGAGTTGTCGGGCACGCGTCTTCACCTCATCCCACCACGCGCCACGGGAAGGAAAAACACCCAACAGGGTCTCCTGGTCTGCGAGAAAGGCCAAGAACTCCTGGACCACCTCTGATGTTGCCAACAACTGCACATTCAGTCGCCACAGGCCAGGACCCCTGCTAAGCTCCTCGTGGTTAGCCAGGAAGGACACGGAGAGGACGCGGTGGTCCGAAAAGTCAACCGCCTGCAACTGCGGAGGGGAACACTCCACCCGGGCACTCACATATATCCGATCGATACGACTCCTGCAGGTCCCATGGTAGTAGGTGAAACCCGGCGACCGTGGAAAGGCCCGGTGGAAAACATCCACCAGGTCAGCCGTCCGGGTCATCTCGGCCAAAAAGAGGCCCTCGTAACTAGGTGGGCAACGCTCCCCCCCTCGGTCCTGCAAAAAGGTGGTGGTGTTGAAATCCCCGGCGAGGACCACCAAACGGGAGGTGTGTAGGTAGGGGCGGATGACCCCAAACAGGGTCTTCCACGCCAACTTAGACTGGGGGCCGTAGACCACCACGAAACGAAACCGATGAGGCCCACAGTAGCCGTCTAAGAGCAGACACCGGCCCTGCTCCAGTTCCCACACGTACTGCACCTGAAATCGGTTAGACGTGAACAAAACCGCCACTCCTGCGTAGGGCTGTGCCGCAAGTGACCAGTACGAAGGGACCCACCTCCACTCTCGCTTCGCCCGATGAAGGCTAGCGAGCGAGGTGAGCCTGGTCTCCTGCAAGAAGATGACATCCAGCCCACTCGTAGAAAGAAAATCATAGGCCATAGCCCGCGCCTGGTCTGAGAAAATGCTGGCCACGTTGATGGTGGCGCACGAGAACGCAGGAGTGCACGCCATGCCTATTTCGAGTGCAGTGACCCTTTCCTCCTCTTCTCACCAACCCCGGGATCCCCAGAATCCCGCTTGCAGGACAAGCCCGCGAGCTGGAACAACTCCTCCTGGTCCACGTCAACCACCTCGAGGATCTCCTCCTCCTCCCGCTCGACCCTGTCACCCCAGGAGGTGCTGGCGCCCCCGGGACCACCAGGCAAAGCTGTCGCGAGGGCAGGCCCAGCCCCCACCGGAGGAGGAGGTACAAACGGGTCAGGGGTCGGAGGAATGACCTCCTCCGTGGGGTCCACCACCTGTGCAGCCCCCCCCTCCCCGGACAAAGACTGAGACAATACGACAGTGCCCACCCCCGCGGGGGAGGCCAGGGCGGCCGGGTCAGCAGGGGGCTCCTGCGAAGGCCCCCAAACCCAACTGCGGGGGTACAAACCCATCCTCCCTCACCCGTCGGGCGCCAGTATCCCCCTTGATTGGAGGACCCTGACTGCGGCGCGCCTTCGGCATCTTTGAAGGTCGCCGCTGAGGAAGAGGGGCCGCCCCCGCCGCTAACCGCTCCGAGCGCCGCACAGGAAGCCCTGCCTCCACAGGCAAGCCCTCATCCGCCTCAGCCGCATCAGCAGCCAAAAAGACGAAACGGTTGATGTCCAACACGGGCTCTGCATCCGGCAACGGGGATGTCTCCCGTTTCTTCCTTTTGGACTTGCCACCCTTGGAAGGGACCGTAGTCCATTCCTCAGGTGGCACCACCCTCAACCCACTATCCTGTCGTGATACATTAACCTCCACCACATCAACCCTCTCCTCCTTCCTACCCGAATCCCCTCCCCCTGGTGGCCCCCTCGGCTCGATGGACTCCTCTACCCTAGGGCCCTCGGACTCCTCCTGAGGGAGAGGGGCCTCCACAACCTCCTCCCGCACAGAAGCCCGAGGTGGAGTGACGGCATCCCCCCCGGTCCACCGCATGACGCGGAGGGGCAGCGGGCGAAGGGGTGGCCCAACTCCCCGCAAAGGTTACACCGAATTAGCAGACACCCGGCCGAGGCGTGACCCCGTCCACCACAACGGGTGCAGACCTGCTCGGGACAGTAAATGCTCAAATGGCGAAATGAGCCACAGCGGTGACACTCGCGGGGTTGCCCGGGGTAATAGCACAAGATGCGATCCCGACCGAGAAAACCGGCCGAGGGCACGTGCTGCACCACGTTTCCCACCTCACGCAAACGGATCCTGCCCTTCCACGACCCGTCCCACACCCCTAGGGGCCCAGCGCCCTTAACCAGGGGTGCGAGGAGCACCGCATGGCGCGACAACCAAAACTGGATGTCCTGCCCTGGGAGCGACTCATTCCTGGATAGGATGGTCACAGGTACCGTCCCCTGGCGAGAGATAGGCACAACACGAAAGTCAGCCCACCCTCCCTGCCCCCTCTGCTGCTGGTATCGGTCCCAGAAAATCTCCAGCCCCCGTCTCAGCATGAAACTAACATCATATTCAATGGTGTTGTTCATGTGGATAAAGGCGTAGAGATCTCCTGGGAGAAACCCCAGCCCAAGGACCATCCTCAAGACCTGTTCCCTGGCTGGAGGGGACCCCTCCCCAGCCCATCGGATCTGCGCCACGTTGCGCCGTCGGACCTCACCCCCTACCCCTCTTTGGAACCCTCCCCCACCTCCTCCCCCTCCTGCGGGACCATTCCCCTGGGAGTTCCCTCTCCCCCCACCTTCACCCGACTTCCCCGGAGTGGTGCCCGACCCCCTCAGAGCCTCCGCAAAGGTACGGGGGGGGGGGGAAGCCGACCCCCCAGCTCCCATCCCCTGCCGACCTTGGCCTTCCCCTGCTGCTACCTGCGGGGGATCCTGCTGCTGGTCTGCAGGATCCACAATCTCCGCACATGGGGCGACCTGAGAACTGGGCAAGATCATCTCTGCCAAAACCGAATCTGGAATGCTATCCTTTCCGGATCCCTGGGTGCCACCGAGAACCCCTGGATCACCCCCTGCCGCCACCTCCATCTGCTGAAAGGCAGCAAAGGCCCCAGGAGGGCCCGTCGGGGTCTCCAAGGCTAATCGCAGGGCATCACAAACCTGGTTCTCGGTGACACCCAGGGGACCGGAAGGCTCCCCCAAGCCTCCTTCCCGCGTTCCCGACCCAGTGCAAGGCTCCTGGGTCTCGGCCACCACTACCGGGGACGGACCCCGCTCCCCTTCATTCCCGGGATCCAGGGGGACCACCGCCCCCCCTGACCCTACTGAGGACAACTCCTTCCCTCGTTCCAAATCAGCCACTCCCTCCTTCCCCACTATATGACCAGTCGTCCGCTCCCCCCTTTCCTCCATCCGCCCTTCCCCTAACCCACCGTCCACTACCCCCTTTACGGCTACCGACAACAAGGCAGGACCTGCCCGAGACAACAGGGCAGATCCCCCACCCAGAACATCCCCCACACCTCCACCCCCCTGCCCCTTGTCCCTCTCAGGTCCTACCTGGTTGTCGGTGCCAGACGTGGCACATGGGTCCAGAACCACCTGGCCGGTAGCCAAGGCTCCAGCAGGAAGGGCGGACGCCCCCCTGCGAGCCAGGCCCCCTTCAGCCACACTGGCAGAAACTGCAGGCGCCTGTTCATCCCGCTCCGCTGACACAGAAGACAAAGAAACATTCTGTCCCTGCTCTTGACTCCCCTCAGGGGCTGCAGAAAACGAACAGCAGCCCCTACCCTGCTCCTTCCCTTGTCCTGCACCCCTCCGGTGCCAGACAGCCACTTCTGAAAAAGATGGGCGGCCATCCTGCAGCCGTCGAGGAGCAGGAAGAGCAGCCAAAACAGGGGAGTCGCTGTTCACAGCAGCCCCCCCACCCCAAGTCCGCACTGAAAATCCGGTATCCACTGCAGGGGAATGAACTCGGCGGTCAAACAGCACAGAGCCTTGAGATCCCCGACGCTGCTGCATCGGATCCGAGTGCGAATCACCACCTCGAGGACATTTTTCAGCGGAGGACGAGCGGGGAAATCCAGGCAGAGCCTCCTCAGACCGCCGACGCTGCTCCTGCGGCAAGGCAAAGACAGAATCCCGGCTCGCTTCACACTTCCGGGAATACCCGGAAGTGACGTTACACCCCTGGCGGCGGCCATCTTGGAGTGTCGATCGGGCTGGGGGAAGCCCTGCAGAGACCTCCTCCATCGGGGCAATCCTTGCATCGGCGGCAACGGTGAGAAGCCTGACGTCACGGGGAACTGCCTGGCAGCCATCTTGGGGCACCCCACCAACACACGCTGATGTCGGGAGAGCAGGAAAATGAACGGGAAAGGCCTGCTGATGGGAAAGATCAACTCCTCGGACACCCTGCTCACTGCCCCAATCATTAGTGCAGGAAATCGATGTCTGCAATCGGGTCGTCGGCGGGGCTGTCATCATTGGCTCCAAAGAATCTAGATGGGCAGGGACCCCGCCCCCAAACGCCCAGGCACCAGCTTTCACCAATTCAACTTCACCCTGAAAGGGCAACAGAGAACGGGACTGTCGATTTCCTACCGGCTTACCCACCCCCGGGGGTCTCCCCTGGACTACAGATCTACCCTGCCATCTATCATAGTTATGATACACTTCAGACAGGGACCCACAACCCTGGCTCCTCAGATAGATGATTTCCTGGTGTTTAGCCTTCAAGGCCCGCTTTACCCCCTTTCTATAGATGGTATAGGCCACCCACTCCTCACCGGGAATGGTGGCCTGCAGGCTCTCCAGGTGGGAGAGCTGAGTTTCCAGCTGGGCCGCCTCCTTCTGGAGACCCTGGAGCCGCCGTACTGCCACCACAATCTCCCCTGGGGCCCTAGCTGGTTTCTGGAAGGATGGCAGGCCCGACCCTCCGTCCTCATCCTCACTGGAAGAGGTAGAGGCCTCCAGGACCCGAGGCGGAGGGGGGAACCCACCTCCTCCAGCACCGTACGGGGCAGGCTTCCAAGGCCTCCCCAGGGCCTCTCCCTGCCTCCACCCAGCCTCCACACCCTGCCTGGGGAGGAGAGAGGAGCCTCCTCCCTGGGGCAGCGGGCCCAAACCTCCGGGCAAGTGGGTCCCTGTTCCCTGATCATCTGTAGTCCTACCTGGGGAGGCCCCCTCCTGGGGTATCGGCTGAAGACAGGTCCCAGCATCCTCAGTAGTCTGCACCAAAGGAGGCCTACCAGGCCTGGTAGGCCTCTGAGCCTGGGCCTCTCCTGCTGGAGGTGGCCCAGGGCCCGACATCCAGCCACAGGAAGGAAGCAGGAACTCCTCCCTAACAGGAGCTCTGCAGAACAGGTCTGCTCACCACAACAGCTGAACAGGAAGTGGGAGGAGCTGCCACTCGTGGGGCTGCAGAATCCTGCTCAACCTGTCGGCCGGGCAGTTTTCCTGGCCAGGGAGATACACAGCCTTGAGGAGCATGTTGTGTCTGAGAGCAAACAAGCAAAGGTCCTGTGCCTCTTGACAAAGGAGCCTGGACCCAGTTCCACCCTGCTTGTTCACATAAAACATGGCTACCTGGTTGTCTGTTTGAACTAGGACAGACTGATGAGCCAGGGTTGGAGAGAAAGTTTTGAGGGCTAACCGAATAGTCCTGAGTTCCAGTAGATTGATTTGCTGTGCGGCTTCCCAGGGAGACCACAGGCCCTGGGTGCACTTGCCTAGACAATGAGCTCCCCAGCCCTGCAGGGAGGTGTCCGTGGTCAACACCACTGTGAACCCAGGTATCTGAAAAGGTACCCCTTGCAGCAGATTGGGTGGGTGCAGCCACCAGCTGAGGGAGTTCAGAAATTGTCTGGACACCCTTATCCTGTCTCTGAGGCTGCCTGTGGCTTGTGACCACTGAGTCCGAAGGCACCACTGTGCAGGCCTCATATGGAGCCTGGCATTGGGGGTCACATGTACTGTCGACGCCATGTGGCCAAGAAGCCTCAGGCAGAGTCTGGCGGAGACCAGTGACCTGATGAGAAAATGGTTTGCTAAGCTTATCAGTCTTCGGGCTCTGTCTTCTGGCAAGAATGCCTTTGCCAGCAGAGAGTCCAACCGTGCCCCTATGAACTCCAAGTTCTGGGAGGGGAGCAAAGTGGACTTTGCGAAGTTTATTACAAACCCCAGGCTTTGAAGAAGAGTTATAGTTCTGAGGGTCGTCCAGATAGGGGAAGACAAAGATACCCTGATTTCTCAGGTAGGCCGCCACCACTGCCAGGCATTTGGTAAAGACCCTGGGAGCGGAGGTGAGGCCAAAAGGCAGTACTCTGTACTGATAATGGTTTCCTCCCACAATGAACCTGAGGTACTTTCTGTGGTCTTGATGAATGAGGATGTGAGTGCACGCATCCTTTAGATCCAAGGAGCATAGCCAATCTCCCTGCTGGAGGTAGGGCAGAAGTGTTCCAAGAGTAAGCATCTTGAACTTTTCCTTCTCTAGGAATTTGTTGAGATTTCTGAGGTCCAGAATAGGCCAAAGGCCACCGGTTCTTTTGGGTACCAGGAAATACCTGGAGTAGAACCCTTGCCCTTGTAAGTGGGGAGGCACAGGCTCCACTGCCCTGTCTACCAACAGACCTTGGAGTTCCTGAAAGAGAAGATCTGTGTGCAGTGGAGGCCTTGGAGGTTCCCCTGGAAAGTATGGCGGAGGCAGCTGTTGGAAGTGTAGCAGATAGCCCTTGTGGACTATGCTTAACACCCAACTGTCTCCAGTGATGAGTGGCCACTTGTGGGTAAACAGGGCGAGACGACCTCCTGTGCAGGGTTGGGAGAGCATGGACGGAGAGGCTATGCCTAAGGAGTCAAAAACCCCCACCCTGCTGAGTGGGAGCAGGGGCCGGAGGCTTGGGAGTCCTCTGCCTACGGGGCCCATTACCCTGCCCCTTGGCTCGCTGACCCTGAGGGGCAGCTTGGGCGGCCTGGTACTGTGGGTACTGTTTGTAGGCAGTTCCCTTCCTCGGGTAAAAGGGCTTTTTACCCGAGCCCTTCTTTTTGTGAGAAGGGGCAGAAGTCTTCCTAGACAGCCTTGTCCTCGTGAGGTGCTCGGTTTCGAGCTGTGCGGCCTTCTCGGTCATGGGCTTGCCAAAAAGGTTCTCACCTCGGCAAGGGACATCGACCAACTTGTCCTGAACCCATGGCTCGAGGTCCGATGACTGCAGCCATGCCTGGCGTCGAGCCGCGATGCTGGCTGCCGCAACACGGGCCGAAGCCTCGAAGCCATCGTAGGCAGCGTGGGACATAAACTTGGAGCATTCCCGGATCCCCGAGGACAAGGACTTGAACCTCTGCAAGGGTTCCCCGGAGAGACCAGCAGAGAACCCGGCCAGCTCCTTGGCCAGGTCTCGCAAGTATATGCCCATGTACAGCTGGTAAGACAGGACACGGCAAGCAAGCATCGAGCCCTGGAAGCACTTTCTACCAAAACCATCGAGGCTCCGGGCCTCCTTGCCAGGGGGCACCGCAGAGTGCATCTTCTGACTTTTCAGGCGATGCATGGTCGATTCCACCACCATGGAATGGTGTGGTAGCTGCACCTTTTGAAAGCCAGGGCTCTTCCGGAGTCGATAGATAGAATTGACCCGCTTGCTTAGAATCGGCGCCGAGGCCGGTGCCTCCCACATCCGGAAGAGGAGCCATTCCAGCAACGGAGGAACCGGAACAGTAAAGGCCTCCTTCGGAGGAGAGTCATACTGTAGGGCCTCGAGCTCCTCGGCTCGAGGTTCCTCCTCGGGGTCCGCAGGGATAGCCAACGCAGTGGCCATATCCCGGACGAACTCCGAGAACCGGGTATCCTCCAGAGGGGATGTACTCCGAGGCTCAGAATGCGGTGAGTCCGACGGGACGCACCGAATCTGGAAGGTGTCGGGGGACTTCTCATCCTCCGTCTCCCAGGCGGACTCGTCCGATGAGGAATCGGGGCCCGACCACGTGGGGCCTGTGAGCACCTACCCCGACGCCAAAGGCACCGGCATCGACGCCCTCGGTCCCGAAGGGGAGACCGCGAACGAGGTCGACCTCAAGCCTTTATGGTCTCGAGTATCGGCTCGGTCTCCGGGGTCGACTCCGATGTCGATGTCCCGGTGGTTGGGGCAGATGCGCCAGACAGGCTGGCCATCAGTGCCCACTGCTGTTCCATGAAGGCAGACAGTCTGCTCTCCAAGGCTGTCAGCCTGAGACCCAGCTCAGGAGACTCAGCAGCCCCCGACTTGGGCCCCGGCGGCGCCGGGCCCGACGTCGGCTCTCTGGGAGGAGAGTCCACGAGGACTACAGGACTTACGTGTCCAGGAGACTCCGGCTCCACTCGAGGTACTTTGGGAGGCTTCTCCTGTTCCACGGGCCCGGGGCGACGGTCGGGGGTCTGAGACCTAGCTCTCGAGGAGCCAGGGACCTCTTCTGACGATGCCCTCCCGAGCTGCTTCTTCCTCTTTCGTTCCCGGTTGGGGGACCCCCTGTCCGAGGAGCCCCGACGGTGCTCGGGATCCAATTCCCGAGATGTCGAGGCCTCAGATGAGGTCCGGGCCCGGCCGGAGGCCGAGTCAGAGAAAAGCCTTTCCTTTTGGTGCTGACGACTTTGAAGCGCCTTAGAAGACATTTTCCCACATGGTCCACACGTCTTAGGATCGTGGTCAGGACCGAGGCACCGAAGGCAGCAGTCGTGTGTGTCGGTGAGAGACATTAGCTTCTTCCACCGATCACACTTTTTGAACCCACTGGAAGCCATCGGGGAAAAAAAGAGTCTCTGCGAGGTCAAAGGACCGGCCTTCCAGGGAAAAAGAAAAAAAGGGTGTGAACGCCAGCCACGAAGGGCAAAAACTGAAAAAAGAAGATCGGGCTGTACCGGCGAGAGGGGAACCGGCGTCGAACTGGAGAAAAAATAGCGAAGGAATCGCGAAAAAATCTAACTATTTTCTGGGAGGACTAGGACACACGTCCGGTGGGCTTCACGGAAAAAGAGAGACTGAGCAAGATGGCACCTTTAGGCGGGAAGGGAACCGCGCATGCATGCCTACATTCCCAAAGGCTTTCTTGGAAAGCTGGGGAAATGCTCCGCAAGGGCTCCATCGACGTCGATGTCACCCATATGTGAGGACTGACTTTCTGCTTGGTCCTGGAGAAAACTATGAAACAAAATAGGAAAAAAGAAAGGAACCTGGGAGCAGCATAATCAGCCTTCAGGGAGCACATATTCACTACCAGACGACTCCTCACAGCCTGCCAGAAAATCCAGAAACTGTTTAGGCTCAAAGAAAGGAAATATTTTACCATACAGAAAAGCAAAATATCTGCATGGAAACTTCAACAAAAAGTGGCCCGTAGGGCCACGACTTTAGGCTTCAAAGCCAAGAAGTCCTTGCACCTCTTTTGGGTGGTCCTTGAAAAATCAGGGAGAATTAGAATCTTTTCTCCCAAAAACAACTCTTGCATATGTCAAAACTAAAGTCTAGGGCTCTCCCTCATTCCAACTCTCTGATCACCTAGTCAAAGAAATCAGATTTATCTGACAAGAACTGCCTCTAGTAAACCCATGCTGCCTCGGATCCTGCAATCCACTGGACTCCAGAAATGGGGATGGGGGTACAATAGGGCCTGGGAGATCTGAGTCATGCGGGGAGCTTTTGGGGGTCTGTCGGCTGAGACAGGTCGGTTACGGCACCAGTTGCTAAGGTCCCATGACCTGAGCCCAAGCATAGAAACAAGTCGTGAATCTTTCCTCTTTTGCTCTGCCATGAAACACTTTCCCCATTGGTAAGCACCAGGTCCAGTATGGCCCCTTCACATATGGGTTCTGACAGGGGATTTCAATATGCCAGATGTTGATTGGTGCATCCCTGCTGCAGTATCATCTCTAGAAGTAAGCAGATCCTGGATTCTTTAAGGAAGAACTATTCAGGCAACTGGTAACAGAACCCACACGTGAAGGGATGCTTACCGATGGTGAAAGTGTTTCTGATGTTACAGTGGGAGATCATCTTGCATCCAGTGATCACCAGATGGTGTGGTTCAGTATTAGCCTAGGGCTGATAAAATCCATTCAAAAGCGAGGGTCTTAGACTTTAGGAAATCTAACTTTGCCAAAATGGGCCAATACCTCAAGAAGTCCTTAGCAGGATGGGAACAACTGGGGGATGTACAAAAAGAGTGGGCAAAACTGAAAGGGGATATTTTAAGGGCAACCAACCTTTTTGTTAGAATGGTAAATAAATGTAAAAGGAAAAGGAGGCCGCTGTGGTTCTCAAAAGAAGTAGCTGCAAAGGTGAAGAAAAAGAGGGAGGCCTTCATGAAATACAAGAGAGAGGAAGACATGAATCTATATTTGCAAAACCTTAGAGAGGCTGGCAAAGTAGTCAAGAAAGCAAAGATTCAAAAAGAGGAGGAAATAGCCAATGCAATAAAAGGGGGAACGTAACAACAACAACAAAGACATTTTTCAGATATGTTAGTGAGAGGAGTTAGAGCAAAAGTGGTATTGTCAGACTTAAGGGTGAAGGGGAGGAATATGTAGACGCTAATGAGGATAAAGCTGAACTGCTTAACAAATATTTCTGTTCTGTGTTCACAGATGAAGGACAAGGAGCAGGACCTCAGAAAACACCCACAAACAGGAACAGAAGTGAGGGGCATCTTAAACAATTTTCAGAAGACTGTGTTTGTGAAGAACTAGCTAAACTAAACTTAGACAAAGCGATGGGACCGGATGGGATACACCTGAGAATACTGAGGGAACTTGGGGGCATTCTAGCAGGTCCATTGACTGACCTATTCAATACCTCATTGGAGTCAGGAGTGGTGCCAAAGGACTGGAGAGAGGCACATGTGGTCCCTTTACACAAAAGCGGAAGTAAGGATATGGTTGAAAACTGCAGGCTGGTTAATTTAACCTAGGTGGTGAGTAAATTATTGGAAGCGCTGCTGAAAGAGAAAATAGTGAGGTTTCTGGAGTCCAAAGGATTACCACATGGATTCACCAGAGGCAGGTTTTGTCAGACTAATCTGATTGATTTCTATGACTGGGTGACCAGGGAGTTGGACCAAGGGAGAGCCCTAGATGTGGTGTATTTAGATTTCAGTAAAGCCTTTGACATCGTTCCGCATAGGCTACTTATAAACACAGTACCCTAGGGATGGACCCTAAAGTTACTGCTTGGGTTAGAAATTGGTTGAGTGGGAGGCGACAAAGGGTACAGGTAAATGGAGCTCACTCTGAGGAGAAGGAGTTACCCGTGGTATGCTGCAGGGATCTGTCCTTGGTCCAAAATTATTTTTAACATCTTTGTTAGTGATATTGCAGAAGGGCTATCGGGTAAGGTTTGCTTGTTTGCGGATGATACCAAAATCTGCAATAGAGTAGACACCTAGGAAGGTGTAGATAACATGAGGAGGGATCTAGCTAAGCTTGAAAAATGATTTAGAATTTGGCAGCTGATATTTAATGTTAAAAAATACAAGATCATGCATTTGGGCTGCAGCAATCCAAGGGAGCGATAAAGCATAGGGGGGTGAAGTAATTCTGTCTACAAAAGAAGAGCGGGACCTAGGCGTGATTGTGTCCGATGATCTTAAAGTAGCTAAAGAGGTAGAAAAGGCGATGGCAAAAGCTAGAAGGATGCTTGCGTGCACAGGGAGAGGAATAGATAGCAGAAGAAAGGAGGTGATAGTGCCTCTGAATAAATCTTTGGTGCAATCTCATTTGGTGTATTGTGTGCAGTTCTGGAGACCGCACCTTCAAAAGGATATAAACTGATTGGAATCTGTGCAGAGGGTAGATACTAAAATGGTTAGTGGTCTTCATTATAAAGCATACGAGGACAGGCTTACGGATCTTAATATGTATACTTTAGAGGAAAGGCAGGATAGAGGTGATATGATTGAGACTTTAAATACCTCCATGGCATAAATGCACAGGAGAAGAGCCCCTTTCGAGGGCACATAGGATAAGGGTGAAAGGAGATAGATTCAGGAGTAATATGCAGAAATATTTCTTTACAGAAAGAGTGGTAGATTCATGGAATAGTCTCCCAGTGGAGGTGGTAGAGATGAGGACAGCATCTGAATTCAGAAAAGCATGGGACAAACACAGAAGATCTAAGAACATAAGATATGCCATACTGGGTCAGACCAAGGTCCATCAAGCCCAGTGTCCTGTTTCCAACAGTGGCCAATCTAGGTCATACATACCTAGCAGTTTCCCCAAAAGACACAGGTTCCACAATGCTTGTACTGGGTCAAGCATTGCTATCCTGGGTCCCTTCTTAATAATGGTTTATGGACCTTTCCTCCAAGAACTTGTCCAAACCTTTTTTAAACCCAGCTACACTAACAGCCTTTACTACATCCTCCGGTAACAAATTCCAGAGTTTGATTACATGTTGAGTGAAAAAATATTTTCTTTTATTAGTCTTAAATAGTTTACCCTGTAGCTTCATTGCATGTCCCCTAGTTTTTCTATATTCTAATAACGTGAACAATCGATCTACATTTACCCGTTCCACTCCGTTCATTAATTTATAGACTTCTATCATATCTCCCCTCTGCCTTCTCTTTTCCAGGTTAAAGAGCCCTAACCTTTTTAGCCTTTCTTCATAGGAGTATCCTTCCATCCCCTTTACCATTTTGGTGGCTCTTCTCTGTACCTTTTCTAATAACGCTATATCCTTTTTAAGATATGGCGACCAGAATTGCACACAATATTCAAGGTGCAGTCTCACAATGGAACGATATAGAGTAATTATAATATCTTTTGTTTTATTTTCCATTCCTTTCCTTATGTTACCTAGCATTCTATTTGCTCTCTTGGCCACTGCTGCACACTGGGCAGAGGGTTTTAACATGTTATCCACAATGACGCCTAAATCTTTTTCCTGTGTGGTGGTTCCTAATGTGGAATCTTGCATCGTGTAACCATAGTTTGGGTTGTTGATTCCTAGGTGCATAACTTTGCACTTGTCCACATTAAATTTCATCTGCCATTTTGATGCCCAGTCTTCCAATTTATCAAGATCCTCTTGCAATTTTCCACAGTCCTCTTGGGTTTTAACAATTTTAAATAGTTTTGTGTCATCTGCAAATTTCATAACCTCACTTGTTATTCCCTTTTCCAGGTCATTTATGAATATGTCAAAAAGCAGTGGACCCAGTACAGATCCCTGCGGTACTCCATTATTCACCTTTTTTCCCTTGGGAAAATTCGCCATTTAGCCCTACCCTCTGCTCTCTATCTTTTAACCAGTTCCTGATCCACAATAATACACCTCCTCCTATCCCATGACTTTTTAGTTTTGCCAAAAGTCTCTGATGAAGGACCTTGTCAAAGGCTTTCTGAAATCCAGATACACTATATCAACCAATTCACCTTTTTCTGTTTATTCACACCTTCAAAAAAACAACAGATTAGTAAGACAAGATTTTCCTTGTCTAAAGCCATGTTGGCTGTCTCCCATTAAGCCATGACTATCTACATGTTGAGTAATTTTGTTCTTTATGATGGTTTCTACCATTTTTCCTGGTACTGATGTCAGGCTCACCGGTCTGTAATTTCCCGGATCACCCCTGGAACCCTTTTTAAAAATTGGCGTTACATTGGCCATTCTCCAATCTTCAGGTATTACAGATGATTTTAATGATAGTTCACAGATTACAAATAGCAGGTCTGCAATCTCATATTTCAGGTCTTTCAACACCCTTGGAATGTACAGCATCCGGTCCAGGTGATTTGCTACTCTTTAGTTTATCAAATAGTTGTAATACATCTTCCCGGTGTATTGATTTTTCTTTCAGTTCTTCCGCAGTATCACCTTTAAATACCACTTCAGTCATGGGTAACATCTCTACATCTTCCTCAGTAAAGACCGAAGCAAAGAATT
Source organism: Ichthyophis bannanicus (assembly GCA_033557465.1). Classification (NCBI taxonomy): domain Eukaryota; kingdom Metazoa; phylum Chordata; class Amphibia; order Gymnophiona; family Ichthyophiidae; genus Ichthyophis; species Ichthyophis bannanicus. Next base: position 129,373,324 of record CM066049.1, read on the forward strand.
CATTCAGTCTCTCCGCTATAGCCTTGTTCCCTCTTAGTTCCCCGTTTACCCCTCTATTATCTAATGGTCCAACTGACTATCTCACAGGTTTTTTGCTACGAATGTACTTGAAAAAAGTCTTTCCTAAGCGTCCCTCCAGTCCAGTCCCTTTCCTCTGGGTTGTGCTCCCCTTCCAGCAGCTTGGAGACAGAAAAAATGGAAAAGGGGTAGGAGTAGCCTTGTATGTCAAATCCAATATTAAAGCTATTGAAATGCAGGGTGCATGGGGAAAAGGAAGAAGTGCTCTGGATAGAAAAAAGGAGACTGTTGTAGTGGTTGATATGGAAGGGCAGAATAGATAGGCCATGTGGTCTTTTTCTGCCATCATGCCATCCAGGATCTCCTTACTTATAGATGACACTGCAGCGGGGATGTGCCAATCAACATCCGGCATACTGAAATCACCTATCAGTAGCACTTCTCTTCTCATGTTAGTACTGTATATGTCTTCTATTAAATCTCTGTCCACCACTTCTCCCTGTGAGGATCATCTGTAGATCCTACCAATGCAAATGTATTTCCCGTTCCCTCTTTCTAGTTTAACCCACAGTGTTTCCTTGCTCCCTTTTAAGCCCTGTAATTATATAGTTTTAATATTATTTTTTATATATAGTGCCACTCTTCCTCCCTTTTTTCCTACCCTGTCCTTCCTGAATAAAGCATGTTGTTGTTAAGTGCAGTTGAGTCGGTGTCAACTCATGGCAACCCTCTGGATAGCTGTCCTAAATTGTGTTCGATCTTCAGTCAGGTGGCTCATTGTTGATAGAGTGGTACCCAGAGCTGCTGTTACTGTATTGATCCATCTCATTGCTAGCCTTCCTCTCTTGTGTTGACCTTCTACCTTGCCAAGCATGATGTCTTTCTCTAACGATCTCTCTATTTGCATGATGTGTCCAAAGTATAAAAGTTGAAGTCTTGTCATCTGAGCTTCTAAGGAAAGCTTAGGTTTGATCTCCTATAGTACTGACTGGTTTGTTCTTCGGGCAGTCCATGGTATATATAGTATTTGTTGCCAGCAACATAATTCAAAGGCATTGATTTTCTTCCTATCTTTTTCACTGTCCAATTTTTGCATTCATATGGCGTTATTGAAAATACCATGGCTTGAACAAGTCAAATCTTTATATGGAGAGAGATATCTCTACTCTCGAGAATCTTGTCTAGGTCCTTCATAGCCATTCTGCCAAGAGCAATGCGTCATTGGATTTCTTGACTGCTTGTTTCTTCTTTGACGACAGTTGATCCAAGTATGTTAAAGTTGTCAACTATTTCAATTTCTTCTCCATCAATGATGAACTTATTGATTTTGCCAGTTATCAGGATATTTGTCTTCTTACATTAAGGTGCAGGCCTATTTTAAGACTATGTTCCTTGATCTTGAGAAGCAAATGTTTCAGATCACCTTCACTTTCAGCTAGTAATATGGAATCATCAGCACAGCGAAGGTTGTTGGTGAGTCTTCCACCAATCTTCACACCTTGGTGTCTTCATACAGTCCTGCTTCTCTGATGATTTGTTCTGCATATAAATAAAACAGATAAGGGGAAAGTATGCAGCCTTGTCGTATACCCTTGCTGATTTTAAACCATTCTGTTTCTCCATTTGAATTGTTGCTTCTTGATCAATGTAAAGGTTGTGCAAGAGAACTATCAGGTGCTCTGGTATACCCATGCTTCTTAATGTGGCCCAGAGTTTCTCATGGTTTACACAGTCAAAAGCCTTGCTGTAGTAAATAAAACACAGACAGATATCGTTTTGGTATTCTTTTGTCTTTTCAAGGATCCATCTCACATCCGCAATGATGTCTCTTGTTTCTCGCCCTTTCCTGAACCCTGCTTGCACTTCAGGCAGTTCTTGTTCTAGGTATGGTTGTAGTCTCTGCTGAATAATCTTCAATAGAATCTTACTGCCATGTGGGATCAGAGTGATTGTGCAATAATTTTCACAGTCAGTTGTACCACCTTTCTTTAGTATTGGTATAAATACAGATCTTTTCCAGTCAGTTGGCCATGATGATGTCTTCCAAATTTCCTGGCAAAGCCTTGTAAGTATGGTAACGGCTGCATCTGATTGCTGCAATACTTCAATGGGAATGCCATCAATGCCCGGTGCTTTGTTCTTTGATAAGGCTTTCAATGCTGCTTTGACTTCTTCTATTATCACCAATGGTTCCTGATCATAAGGTACAGGTTGAAACGGCTGTTGGTCCAGTTGATCTTTATAGTATAATGACTCTGTATATTCTTTCCACCTTTTCTTGATCTTCTCAGCATCATTCAATATGGATCCTTGAGCATCTTGTAGTATTCCATTTCGAGGCTGGAATTTTTTCTTTAACTCTCATAGCTTTAGGAAAGATGATCTTGTTCTTCCTCTAATAGTTTCTGATTCTATTTCTTTGCATGCATCAATGTAGTACTTCTCCTTGTCTAGTCTTGCTGCACCTTGGAAATCTCTGTTGAGTTCTGCAATTGCCTCTCTTTCTCCTCTGGCTTTAGTTCTCTGCCTTTCTGGGCAATTTTCAGAGTTTCTTCGGTCATCCATTTTGGCAATTTCTGCTTTTTCACCTTTTGTAAGACTTCTCACTTTCTTCCAACACAGCCTTCTTGATGTCATCCCATAACGCTTCTGGAACTCTGTATCTAAAGCAACAAATTGATTTTGCAGGCAGTCTAAATTCCACTGGTATAATCCCCCAAGGTCATATTTTGTTACATTCATGAATGGCTTGCTCTTTTTTCACTTTAGCTTGAATTTACATACTAGTAGTTGATGATCTGTACCACAGTCAGCTCCAGGTTTTGTCTTTGTTGATGTTATAGAGCTTTTCTATCGTTGACTTCCACAGATGTAGTCAATTTGATTTTTGTACAATCCATTGGGTGAAGTTCATGTGTATAGTCACCGTTTGTGTTGCTGGAAGAAGGTGTTTGATATGAATAGATCATTGGCCTTGCAGAATTCTATCAACCTTTCTCCAGCTTCATTTCTGTTGCCAAGTCCATATTTTCCAACCACTTTGCCTTCTTCTTTGTTGCCAACGTTTTGCATTCCAGTCACAGATGACTATCAGGATATCCTGTTTGCATGTTGTGTCATTTTCATCTTGTACTTGTTCATCCTCTTCTGCAGCTGTTGTTGGGGCATATACCTGAATTATAGTTGTGTTGATGGGCATTCCTCATAGACAAATAGAAATTAAGTGTTCACTAATTGCATTGTATTTCATTACAGTTCTTGCAAGTTTCTTCTTTATTATAAATGCAGCACTATTTTTTCTTTGTCTTTCATTTCCAGCATAGTAGACCATGTGATTATCAGATGCAAAGTGCCCGATGCCAGTCCATTTCTGTTCGGTGACACCCAACAGATCAAGTTGTACACGTTCCATTTCATTCTTGACTATCTCTAACTTCCCTTGGTTCATGCTTCATATGTCACATGCTCCATCAGCAGTCAGACATCCTGAGGGCTTTGATCCAACCACATCATAAATGCTGGCTTTACTCTGAAAAGTCTTTGGCTCCTCCCAAGTTGAGTGTTTTCCAAACTGGGAGTCTCATCTTTCAGCTGCTGTATAGTGCAATTTGTTTTGTTGTGACTATCCATAAAGCATAGCCTGGTATAATTACATCCAGGCATTGTTATTCCATAAACCATGTCTCCGTAACTGCCACTAAATCCAAGTCAGTCTCAACATTGGAGATCTTATTTCCCATGCTACGGGCATTTTATACACACCACTTTCCAGATGTTGCCCCTTTTATCCATTTCTACAGAGCTATTTAATGTTTTACTTACCTGGGAGCCTTCTTCACTCATCCCCAACAAATCTAGTTTAAAGCCCTCTGCAGTAGGTTAACCGGTCTGCTGCAGAAGACACTGACCCTTCTTGGTTCAGGAAACCAAAACGCTCTTGATGACACCATCCATGCTGCCATGCATTCACCTCCAAGAAGCGAGCTTGTCTACCTTGGCTATTACCCTCAAGAAGGAGGATTGAAGAGAACACCACATGTGGCACCTATTTGCTTCATCCTCTGTCCCAGAGTCATGAAGTTGCTCTTGATGTGCTCAGGAGGACATCTAGCAGTATCATTTGTGCCGACATGGATGAGTAACATCAGATAATAATCAGTAGGGTTGATGAGTCTCAGCAAACTCTATAACATCTTGGATTTTGGCACCTGGCAGATAGCACACCTCCCTGGACATCAAGTCTGGTTAGCAGATGGATGCCTCAATACCCATCAGAAGAGAGTCACCAGCCACCACTACCTTTTGCTTCCTTGTGGTCACTGATTCTGCAACTTTGGGGTGCTTGAGCTCTGGTTCTTCCCATTCCTGGGATGCTTTCACCTCGTCCACTTCCAGGGCTGCATACTGGTTCTTCAATTTGAGGGCTGGCAGAGTTGAATTTTCAGTTTGCAGGCTCTGGTGACTCATGTCCAGCTCTCTTCATTCTGTAGCATGCCATCTTCACCTCTGTTGGAAAGCTTGGATGCTTCACGAAGCATCTCATCAATGTACTTCTCGCTGTCTCGAATGCTTCTCAACCTCACCACATCTTCTCTGAGCTCTTTCACTTGTTTCATGAGGGCTTCAGCTTGTAGGCATGATGCACATGAAACCAGTCCCTTGAATGGCATCAGGCTGTCTGTCTGGACAGAGGCAGACGCTGTAACAGCTTTGGCAATATGATTTTTCTCAGCCATTGTTCAGTTGGTGGAGATTTGGTACCTGTTGAAATAAACAAGAGAGACCAGATGGATATGCAGATGAGTCTTCCAGTCCTGTGCTGCTGGGGAAAGTGTGGAGTCTGTGGCAGCTCTTGCCTGGTTGACTCGTGACCTCTGGAGTCCGGTGTTGGGATGGATATGCAGATGACTATTCTGGTCCTCTGCTGCTGGGATGAGTGTGGGGTCTGTGGCAGCTCTTGCCTGGCTGACAGAGTAGTTACTCACCTGTAAGGTGTTCTCCAGGAGCAGCAGGAATCAGTCCTCACATATGGGTGACGTTGGCGCCGATGGAGCCCTCGTGCGGAGCATTTCCCCAGCTTTCAAAGAAAGCCTTTGGGAATTGCAGCACGCATGCGCGGTCCCCTTCCCGCCCAAGGGTGCCATCTTGCTCAGTCTGATGACATAGCTAAAAGACAGCAAAATAGCAAAAATAAATCATATGACTGCAACTCCAAGGGGAGGAGGGAGGGTTGTGAGGACTGATTCCTGCTGCTCCTGGAGAACACCTGTTACAGGTGAGTAACTACTCTTTCTCCAGGACCAAGCAGGAAGTCAGTCCTCACATATGGGACTCCCCAGCTTAAGGCTACCGGAGACCTCAAGCTGAAAAAATGAGCTCCTTCTAGCTCGGCAGCACGTAAGGAAGGAATCTTCTCTGAGAACGCCCCCGACCGGTAGCCCAACACCAGGGCCGGAGGGTAGGAGTTGCCTAAACCCCAAAGAGATTATGGAGCACTGCCTGTCCGAAAGCACTGTCCCTGCGGGACTCCCTCTCAAGGCAGTAATGGGCCGCAAAAGTCTGGCTTGAAGACCAAGTAGCGGCCCGGCAGATGTCTGCCAACGGAACTGAGCGGAGATGAGCCACTGACGCAGCCTTCGCCCTGACACGATGAGCCGTGACTCGACCCTCCAACGAGAGGCCGGCTGCCCCATAAGCCTAGGCGATACAGTCAGCGACCCATATGGACAAAGTACGCTTGGAGACAGGTAGCCCCAACTTATTGGGGTCAAAAGAAACGAATAGCTGAACAGCCCTCCAATGCTCCCGCGTACGGTCAAGGTAGAAGGACAATGCCCTCCTACAGTCCAGGGTATGCAGGACCATCTCAGCCTGGTTGGCATGCGGCCTGGGAAAGAAGGTCGGAAGAACCACCTCCTGATTGAGGTGAAAAGGGGAGACAACCTTAGGAAGAAACTTAGGGTGAGTCCGTAAGACTACACTATTCCTGTAGAACCTAGTGTAAGGGGGATCAGACACCAGTGCCTGCAGTTCACTCACTCGCCTAGCAGAGGTAAGAGCTACCAAAAACAAGGTTTTCCAGGTGAGAAAACGGAGAGAGCAGGTAGCCATAGGTTCAAAGGGCGGACAACTAATCCGCTGTAAGACCACATTCAGATCCCACTCGGGATGGTGGACGCAAAGGAGTCTTAAGCAGAAGGAGGCCTCTGAGAAAATGAGCCACCAAAGGGTGGTTGGAAAGAGGCCTTCCGTCCACCGGCGAGTGGTGCGCTGAGAGAGCACTGAGGTGAACCCTGACAGAGTTGGACTTAAGGCCTAGATTGGAGAGGTAAAGCAAATATTGCAATACTACCGCTACCAAGCACGAGAAGGGATTCTCGCTGTGCTGAGCACACCATGCAGAGAATCTACGCCACTTAAGAGCGTAGGATTTCCTGGTGGATTGCCGTCTAGAGGCTAAGACTACATCTTCCACCTCTCGAGGCAGTAGTAGGGGAGCCAGGACTACCCTTTCAGCAGCCAGGCCATCAGATGAAGGGACTGGAGGTTGGGGTGCAAGAGAGTCTCCTGATCCTGAGACAGGAGATCGTGCTGAAACCCCAGAGGAAGAGGGGTGTCCACCACCAGTTGCAGCAGAAGCGGGAACCACGGTTGCCTCAGCCACCTGGGGGCTATCAGGATCATTGAGGCCCCGTCTCTGAGGACTTTGAACAGTGTTCTGGACACTAGTGGCGTGGGAGGAAACGCATACAGTAGGCCTGTGGACCACGAGATCAGAAACGCATCCGCTGCTACTCTGAGAGGATGCGGTTGTCTGGAGCAGAATCTCGGGAGTTGCCGGGTCAGAGGACTGGCGAAAAGATCCATGGTGGGGAGGCCCCACCTGAGAAAGATCTGCTGAACCACCAACGGGTTCAATCTCCATTCGTGTGGTTGTAGGATCCTGCTCAGTCTGTCCGCCAGGCAATTTTCTTGACCTGGGAGGTAGACAGCCTTGAGGAGGATTCCGTGATTGATAGCCCAAGAGCACAGCCGTTGTGCCTCCTGACATAGAAGGAAGGAACCTGTGCCTCCTTGTTTGTTCACGTAGAACATGGCAACTTGATTGTCCATCTGGACTAGTACAGACTGGGGAGAGGCGAGGTGGGAGAAGGCTCTCAGAGCTAGGCGTATCGCCCGAAGCTCCAGGAAGTTTATTTGTTGAGCAGCCTCCCAAGGGGTCCAGAGACCCTGAGTACATGTCCCTTGGCAATGTGCTCCCCAACCTAGAAGAGAAGCATCTGTCGTCAGCACTTGAGAATGTGGAAGGGATTGAAAAACCACTCCGAGTACCAGATTCGGAAGATGAAGCCACCATTGCAGAGAGGAGACTAGCAGGTCGGATATTCTTACTGAGTCCGCTAGGCTCCCTGTGGCCTGATGCCACTGAGTGCGAAGGCTCCACTGAGCAGGCCGCATGTGCAGGCGGGCATTGGGGGTGAAATGAACAGTGGAAGCCATATGGCCGAGTAGTCTCAGGAATTGCCTGGCAGAGACCAGGGAATTGCTGTGAAACTGCCTGGCCAGATCCATCAGCCTGTGGGCTCTGTCCATTGGCAGAAAAGCCTTCGCCTGAAGAGTGTCCAGCCTTGCTCCTATGAATTCTAAGTTCTGGGACGGGAGCAAAGTGGACTTTGCAAAGTTTATGACAAACCCCAAGTGCTGAAGCAGAGCCACAGTGCGAAGGGTGGCTTGATTGGCCTCCTGGGAAGACTGGCCCCTTATGAGCCAGTCGTCCAGGTACGGAAACACAAAAAGACCTTGAAGCCTTAGGTAGGCCGCCACCACTGCCAGGCACTTGGTGAACACCCTGGGAGCGGAGGTCAGGCCAAAGGGTAGGACTCTGTACTGATAGTGGTTTCCTCCCACAACAAATCTGAGATATTGTCTGTGGTCTGGATGAATAAGGATGTGAGTATAAGCATCCTTTAGATCTAAGGAGCATAGCCAATCTCCCTGCTGGAGGTAGGGCAGCAGGATTCCAAGGGTAAGAATCTTGAACTTTTCCCTCTCCAGGAACTTGTTGAGGTTGCGCAAGTCTAGGATGGGTCTGAGGCCTCCTGTTCTTTTTGGTACCAGAAAGTACCTGGAATAAAAGCCGTGACCTCTCAGGTGGTGGGGCACCGGTTCCACAGCCTGTTCCTTTAGTAGACTTGCTAACTCCTGAAGGAGTAGGTCCCTGTGCAGAGGGAGTCTTGGAGGCTCCCCTGGAAAACAGGAGGGAGGTACCTGGTGAAAATGGAGAAGATAGCCCTTTTGGACTATATGAAGCACCCAGGTATCTGATGTGACGGCTGACCACCTGTGGGCAAAGTGGGCCAGCCGGCCTCCTGTGCTGAGAGCTGAGGAGAAGAGGCTATGCTTTCTGAGTCAAAAACCCCCACCCTGCTGAGCAGGGGCCGGTGTTGGTGGCTTGGGGGCCTTCTGCCTACGGGGCCCATGACCCTGCCCCTTGGCCTGCTGACCCTGTTGGGGAACTGCAGAGGCCGGATAATGAGGGTATTGTTTATAGGCAGATGACTTCCTCGGGTAAAAGGTCTTTTTCCCGAGCCCTTCTTCTTCTGAGAAGGGGCAGAGGTTTTTCTGGACAGCCTAGTCCTGGTCAGAGTCTCGGTCTCGAGTTCTGCAGCCTTTTCAGCCATGGGCTTGCCAAAGAGGTTTTCACTTCGGCAGGGGACATTGACCAACTTGTCCTGTACCCATGGCTCGAGGTCGGATGACTGTAGCCAAGCCTGTCGGCGGGCACCGATGCCGGCCCCGGATACTCGGGCCGAAGCCTCGAAGCCATCGTAGGCTGCTCGAGAGATAAACTTCGAGCACTCTCGAATACTGGTGGACAAGGCCTGGAACCTCTGCAAAGGTTCCTCGGAGAGACCAGCAGAGAACCCGGCAATCACCTTTGCCAGGTCTCGGAGATACATGCCCATGTAGAGCTGGTATGTCTGGACACAGCAAGCAAGCATATAGCCCTGGAAGCACTTCTTACCGAGGGCATCCAGGTTCCGGGCCTCCCGACCAGGAGGCACCGAGGAGTGCATCTTCTGACTTTTCAGTCGATGCATGGCCGATTCCACAACCATGGAGTGGTGCAGTAATTGTGCCTTTTGGAAACCGGGGCTCTTGCGGACTTGATAGATGGAATCGACCCGCTTGCTTAACACCGGTGTCGAGGCCGGGGTCTCCCACATGCGGAAGAGCAGCCGCTCCAGCATCGGAGGAACCGGTACAGTAAAGGCCTCCTTCAGGGGAGAGTCATACTGGAGGGCCTCGAGCTCCTCGGCTCGAGGATCCTCCTCGGGATCTGCGGGGAAGGCCAAGGCCTTGGCCATATCCCGCACAAAGTCCGAGAACTGGGTATCCTCCGGTGGGGATCGTCTCCGAGGTTCGGACTCCGGCGAGTCCGATGGGACACACCGAGTCCAAAAGGTGTCGGGTGACTCTTCGTCCTCCGTCTCCCAGCCCGACTCCTCGGAGGAGGTGTCGAGCGGCTCCGGTCGGGCGGGCACCGATGCCCTCCGCCCCGACGCCGAGGGTACCGGCGTTGACGACCTCGGTCCCGAACGGGAGGCCGAGGGAGACCGTGGCCGAGGATCGACTCGAGCCCGCATGGACTCAAGGATCGGCTCGGCCTCCGGGGTCGACTTGGACGTCGATGTCCCGGTGGTCGGGGCAGATGCACCGGTGAGACCGACGATCAATGCCTGCTGCTGTTCCATGAAGGCAGCGAGGCTGCTCTCCAAGGCCGTCAACCTGAGTCCGAGCTCAGGAGACCCAGCAGCCCCCGACTCGGGCCCCGACGGCGTCGGGACCGACGTCGGCTCCCTTGGAAGAGAGTCCACGAGGACTACAGCACTCACGTGTCCAGGAGACTCCATCTCGAGACAAGGTTGCTTGGCAGGCCTCTCCAACTCCGAAGACCCGGGATGGCTATCGGGGCTATGTGACCTGGCTCTCGAGGAACCAGGAGCGTCCACCGACGCCGCCCTCGCAGGTTTCTTCTTCCTGCGCTGTTCCAGCGAAGGAGACCCCCACTCAGAGGAACCTCGACGCTGCTCGGGGCCGGAGTCCCGAGACGTCGAGGCCTCTGACGAGGTCCGGGCCCGTCCTGACGCGGAGTCAGAGAAGATCCTATCCTTCTGGTGCTGCTGACTCCTCAACGCCTTCGAGGACATTTTACCACATGGACCACAAATCATCGGGTCATGATCAGGTCCAAGGCAGCGGATGCAGCAGTCATGTGTGTCGGTAAGAGACATAAGTTTCTTACACCGATCACACTTTTTAAACCCGCTGGCAGCCATCGGGGGAAAAAGGGCCCCTGCAAGGTCAAAAGACAGGGCTGCCAGTGAAAAAAGAAAAAATGGCGCGAACGCTAGTCACGAAGGACAAAAACCGAAAAAGGAGAGAGTGGGCTCGATACCGGCGTATCGGGCCCAGGCGGGAAAAGGATCCGGTGTCGAACCGAAGGAGAAGTACAGAAAATAGGGAAATCAACTTTTTCCTTGGCGAAAAACGAACTACGTCCGTCGGGCTCCGCGGAAAAAAGAAGACTGAGCAAGATGGCACCCTTGGGCGGGAAGGGGACCGCGCATGCGCGCTGCAATTCCCAAAGGCTTTCTTTGAAAGCTGGGGAAATGCTCCGCACGAGGGCTCCGTCGGCGTCGACGTCACCCATATGTGAGGACTGACTTCCTGCTTGGTCCTGGAGAATAGCAATGACCTCTAGGGTCCTCTGCTGGGACAGATATGTAGATCAGTTTTGGAGACCATATCTCACAAAGGATATAAAAAGACTGGAAACGGTTCAGAGGAAGGTGACCAAAATCATTTGGAGCCTGCATCAGAAGAGTTATGAGAAGAGACTTGAAGACCTAAATATGTACACGATGGAGGAGATGAGGGACAGGGGAGATATGATTCAGACCTTTAAAAATTTAGAGTATTAATGAATAAGCAAATCTCTTCCAAAGATGGGGAAGCTGTAAAACTAGAAGGCATTACGTGAAGCTACAAGGGGGTAAACTGAAAGGCAATGTCAAAAAATACTTTTTCACTGAAAGGGTGGTGGATGCTTGGAATGCCCTCCTGATGGAAGTGATGGGAGCAAATACAGTAACAGAATTCAAAATGGCAAGGGACAGAATCAGTGGATCCCTTTATAGCAACAGGATAAAATCAAAGCAAACATAACTATCTCTTATATCTCAACAAATAGGGGTGATCCACACAGAGCAGGGAGGGGTGACCTGCACGGAGCAGCAAGTGCACCTACTCTTGCTGCCTTGCTGGGTAGATTAGATGGACCATACTGGTCTTTATCTGCCATCATATACTATTATTATAAGTCTTCCGGTCCTCTGCAATTGGGGAACGTGCAGGTTCTGTGGCAGCTCTTGTCTGGTTGACTCGTGGTGACCTCTGGAGTCCTCTGCTGGGACAGATATGTAGATAAGTCTTCTGGTCCTCTGCAGCTGGGAAGTGTGCAGGGTCTGTGGCAATTTATGATTTTTCTTCTTAAAGTGGTATATTAGGAATGGTTTAGCTTCACTGCTTAGCTTTCGTTGTTTTACAATACACGATAGAGGACATTTTATAAAGGGGCCCCTTTTTAAAATATTTTTAAGGCACCTATAATAAGCCTGGAGTGGAGGAGTAGCCCAGGGGTTAGAACAACAGCCTACTACCCAAGAAATCTGTGTTCAATTCCCACTGGCACTCTTTGTGGCCTTGGGCAAGTCACTTTACCCTCCGTTGCCTTGGAAGAAAAGGCCTGGCAATCTACTTCTGGTCAGACCTTGCCAAGAAAACCCATGGGCTACTGGGTTGCCAGGAGTCAGCATTGACTTGAAAGCACTTAAAAAAAGCCTATTTTATAGAAACAAGTAGAAACCTAAGTGCTTTGTAAAATACTAGTCTAAGTGGCAGAAATCACACCTTAAATTAAGGCACAAAGTTGATGTAAATGCCCATGCCTATATTTTTCAAGAGCACATGTATTTTATAATCTATGCACATACTTGTGTGTGCATGGATGGAATTTAGGCAGAGCACTGGCAACGTGCATACCATCATGCAGCACACATACTTGAAGTTGCTTGGTATTTTATGAGGTCATTAAAATAAGCCCCCATTAGGCACACACATGTCACCTTAAAGTACATACCTCCTTATAGTTACCCCCCTATAAATTAGACTTTATGTATTCATTTTTATATTTAAGTTCATGGTGTTTTATTACACTGTATTTTATGCCCATGTTATATATATTTTTTTCTTTGCACAATATTTTATTTTGTGATCTAAAGTTATTTAGTTGCTGAAAATCACTAGGAGCATTGTTTCTAGATGGGAGTTGCAGAAATTTGAATAAATACAATGAGGGTTCATACAAGTTATACATCTCACTGACTCAACATAAGAATTATTCAAGGATTTTACTTACATAGGATTCCAAACACACAAAAATCCCTTCAGGATAATCTCACTAACTAACCATATGAACTACATAGAATTGGCACCTGGTGTCAGTATTTCACTACTGGGTTTCAGACACCATCCCATGGGCTCAGGTGGCAGGACATCAGTTTTAACCCAAACGCCATAAAGAACTCACAGGATGACTATTATGGAGGAATAAGGAAGCATTATAGTGAAATTAGGCCTTACCTGCTAATTTTCTTTCCCAAAGTTCCTCCAGTCCATATGCATGGGTAATGCTCACCTACCAGCAGATGGAGACAGACACCTTGACTTGAAACATTCTCCCATAAGAAGCCTGTGTTACCACAGCCAGTATAAACAGAAGAACAGAGCCCCAAACCTCAATTCTCTGTCAGCACCTCTCTGAGATAACCCAACTCCTTATACATGAATATATAAAATGAATTATGCTAAACACTCTTAGGCCCCCAAACAGGAGGAAACACAGTAGAACTCCGAGTAACAAACTGAAACTGCTGGAAGCCCCGACTGCCTGACCATTCCTGCTCAAGCAACAGGATTCTTCAAAAGCAAATGTGAGACAGAAGGCAACTCAAAGCAAAGTCCCGAGTGGATCCTGGACTAGAGGGGACTCCAGGAAAGAAAATAAGGAGGGTGAAATTAGGCCTTACCTACTAATCCTCCCTCCGGTCCAGACACATGGGATGTACCAAAGCAATACTAACAAAAGGTGGAAACTGAGACACCAACCTGCAACACCCATGCCCCAAAGGCTGTGTCCTGTTTGGCCTAAACATCAAGTCAATAATGACATATAAAGGAGTGAAGAAACAACCATGTCACTGCCTTGCAAATGTCTGGGGTGGAACTAGGCCAACCTCCGCCCAGGAAGACACCCGAGCCCCCATGGAGTGAGCCCACAAGCCCTCTTGCACAGCTCGACCCTTCAACAAATAAGTTGATGAAAGAGCTTCCTTTATCCACCAGGAAATAGAGGCCTTGCCCTTCCTTGGACCACTAAACAGGACAAAGAGCCGCTTTGAACATCTAAACCTTGAGTTACCTTCAAGTACCTCTTGAGAGATCTATGACCATCCAGCATATGCAGAATCCTAGATAGCTGACTCCTGTGACCCAGGAAAAGCCGGCAACGAGACAACCTAATTAAGATGGAGGGCCTACACTACCTTCGGCAGAAAAGAAGGTACCGGACAAATCACCACCTTCTCCATGGAGAACATCAAATAAATGCCTCTACATGACAGAGTCTGTAACCCTGAGATCTGGCGCGCCAAGCAAATTGCAACTAGGAATGCCACTTTCAGCAAGGTATCACTCACCTGAGGCGAATAACCTCTGTGCCTTAACCGTGTCCTCTCAAGAGCCAGGCTATAAGTGAGAACCAATCCACCGGGCATCTGAACAGGCCCCTGCATCAGGAGATCCCCCTCCACCGGAGGCGGGAACATATCAGTCACCAACAAGTGAACGAGATCCGCATACCGCAGCTGCTGTGGCCAATCTAGAGCCATCAATAACATTCACCCTGGGTAAGAGTCCACTCATTGAACAACTCTGCCTATTAATGATCATGGAGGAAACATGTAGAGAAGGCTAGTACAGGGACAGGGCTGGACCAGAGCATTGAATTCTTCTGCCATGTGCACTCTGCACCTATTGAAAAACCTGCTGGTCTTGACATTCACCATGGTCACCATCAAATCCATCTTCTGCGCTCCCCAATCAGCTGGAAAATTGCTTCTGACAATGACCACACCCCTGGGTCTAACAAGTTGTGACTCAAGTAATCTGCTTGCATAATTCTCCTTCCTTTGTAAACATACAATAGTGGTCACTTACAGAGTGTTCAATAAATACACTATATAAAAGAAAATACTCTGCTAAATTCACCACTTAAACAGCAGCTTATAGAAAGACGGAAAACTCAAGGAAAATACTCAGGAGAAAAATGGATCTCAGAACTTATAGGGTGTTATGTGAATAGCAAACTTTCACTGTTAGCGCCCCTCAGGACGTTCATGCTGTCACACTACCCCTTTACATCAATGACCCGAAAAAACTCCTCTATTATTCATAATCACATCCTTTGTTAAACACTCATAAATCCAAATTAGAAAAAAGTGGCCACTACTTATCTGAGCTCCAGTTGTGGCTCAGTTTCCTCTATTCCACTTGTCCCTCTATTACACTTGTTCTATAAGCTGCTGTCTCGTAAGTGGTGAATTTAGTAATGTTATATTTTCTTTTATATAGTGTAATTCTCCTTCCTGGCTACATGAGCTACAGAAAGAGACAGCAGGTGAGCTTCTGCCCACTGAAGGAGTGGAAACACATCCAGAACTAAGAGCAAACGACATGTGCCACCCCGATGATTGATGTAAGCCCATCATTGTTGCATTGTCAGAAGACTTTCACGCCTTGTGGTACAAGGGGAAGAAAGACTTCCAGAGCCTGATGCACTGCTCGTGCCTCCAAATGGTTGATGGGCCAAAGGCTCTTCTCCTGCGACCACCTGCCCTGAGCTACCTGAGAAAGACAATGTCCTCCCAGCAGAAGAGACTGACAGCTGTGGTTACTACCACTCAGTCTGGGGACTCAAGACACATACCTGTCACAAGCCATTCTGGATTCAGCTACCACTGCAAACTTACTCTGGTCTCATCTGCAGGGGAAGCTGGACCTTCATGGACTGCGACTGTGGAGGCCAACATGACAGAAGCATTGCTTTAAGAGGCTGCATGTACAATCTGGCCTAGGGCACCAGAGTGGCTGCCATGGAGCCCAGGACATGAACATAATCCCACACTCTTGGATGAGGTACCCTCTGTAACTCCTACACCTGAGACTGCAACTTTGTGATCCTGCCCTCCAGCAGGAACACTATGCCCCTTTATGTAATGAAGTACGCTCCCAGATATTCCAAGGACTGGGATGCCACCATTCTGCTCCTCGTAAAATGGATCATCCAACCTAATTCCTGAAGATGACGAATTACTAGGGCTGTTGTCTCTCAACTTTACTGAAGCAACTTCGCTGGAATCAACCAATCATTCAGATAAGGGTTGACCAAAACTTCTTGCTTCCGTGGAGCAGCCACCACCCCCATCATCAACTTGGTGAATATCCAAGGGGCTGTTGCCAAGCTGAATGGTAGGGCCCCCTCAGAACTGCAAATTGCAGAAAACACAAGTGTTCGGGATGAATGTGAATGTGAAGATAAGCCTTGGTCAGACCTAACAAGGTTAAAAACTCTCCCTGTCGAATGGCCACTATCATGGAATGCAGAACCAGGGAAAGCGTAGTTACTCACCTGTAACAGGTGTTCTCCAGGAACAGCAGGAATCAGTCCTCACATATGGGGTGAAGTCGGTGCTGCCACAGCCCGCGCAGAACATTTCCCCAGCTTTCAAAGAAAGCCTTTGGGAATGCTACCATGCATGCGTAGTCCCCTTCTCGCCCAAGGGTGTCATCTTGTTCAGTCAGATGACATAGCTTAGGTGAAAAAATAAAAACTGATAAAGGAGGCAACTCCCAGGGGAGGAGGAAGGGTTGTGAGGACTGTTTCCCGCTGTTCCCGGAGAACACCTGTTAGAGGTGAGTAACTATGCTTTCTCCAGGAACAAGCAAGAAGTCAGTCCTCACATATGGGACTCTCTAGCTCCAGGATGCTGGAACCCGAACCACGACAGCACCAACAGCAACCACCAGGGAAGGCTGCCAGTTGCAGAAGACAAGTCCTTATCGAGAGACCCTGCAACGCCCAGCTACCCTCATCGCTATTAGTCCGGTAGCCTAACCATTGACGGGCTGGAGTGCAGGAGTTGCCTATACACCGAATATGCTATGGATCACTATCTGGCCAAAGACATTGTCCCTGCGGGACTCACTCTCTAGGCAGTAATGTGCTGCAAAGGTATGCACTGAAGACCATGTGGTGGCCTTGCAAATTTCTGTCACTGGTATTGAGCGCAGGTTGGCCACCGATGCGGCTATGGCCCTGACGCGATGAGCAGTGATCCGGTGCTCCAGGGAAAGGCTCATAAGCGAAGGCAATGCAGTCCGCCACCCAAGAGGACAGAGTCCATTTGGTTATCGGCAGCCCCAGCTTACTGGGGTCGAATGAGACAAAGAGTTGGGGCGCTTTGCGATGGTCCCTGGTCCTATGAAGATAGAAGGACAGGGCCCTCTTGAAATCCAAGGTGTGCAAGATCGACTCTACCTTGCTGGCGTGAGGCTGTGGAAAGAAGGTAGGGAGAACGACCACTTGGTTGAGGTGGAAAACAGACACCACCTTAGGAAGGAACTTGGGATGTGTATGCAGCACCACTCTATTCGTGTAGAACCGGGTGTAGGGAGGATCCGCGACCAGGGCCTGCAGCTCGCTCACCCTGTGGGCAGAGGTCACAGCCACCAAGAAGGCCACTTTCCAGGAGAGGTACCTCAGGTGACAGGTGGCCATAGGCTCAAATGGCGGTCTGGTGAGCTGGAACAGCACCACATTAAGGTCCCATTCAGCAGTTGGAGGACTGAGGGGTGGCCTAGACAACAGAAGGCCCCTGAGGAATCTGGAGATCAGGGGTAGGGTCGAGAGGGCTTTTCTTCTACAGGGTGGTGATTCGCTGCTAAAGCGCTGAGATGCACCCTGACTGAATTAGATTTCAAGCGCGAGTGTGAGAGATGCAAAAGGTACTGCAACACAAGTTGCACCTGGCAGGAGAACGGATTCACTTTCCTGTCTGCGCACCAGACGGAGAACCTCCTCCCCTTGAAGGAGTGAGCCCTTCTAGTGGAGGGCTTCCTGGAGGCCAGGAGGACCTCCTTGACCTCCCTTGTGAGGTGGAAAGGGGTCAACGTTACCCATTCGGCAGCCACGCCATCAATGCTAGGGCCCTCAGGTTGGAATGCAGGAGGGAGCCCTCCTCCTGCGAGAGAAGGCCCAGAGCCTGCCCCAGGGTACCGGGGTTGACATTGACAGAGAGAGCAGCAGGGGGAACCAGGACTGTCTGGGCATCTGGGCACTACCAGGATCACTAAGGCGTGCTCGCTCTGGATTTTGAACAGACACTTGGGTATCAGGGCGGTTGGCGGGAATGCGTAAAGTAGGCCCTGAGACCATGATCTCAGAAATGCATTTGCCGCCATCCTCCCGTGGTGTGGCTGAGGAGAGCAGAACCACGAAAGCTGCGTGTTTTCCGCAGAGGTGAACAGGTCCAGACAAGGCCTGCCCCAGAGTCGAAAGAGCCTCTGAGCCACCTCGGGGTCCAGGCGCCACTCGTGCGGCCGGAGGACTCTGCTGAGCTTGTCCGCCAGGAGGTTGTCCTGGCCCAGTAGGTACACAGACTTTAGGATCATGCAGCTGCATACCGCAAAGGAGTGAAGTGCTACAGTCTCCTGACAGAGGGAGTAGGAGTCCGTTCCATCATGCTTGTTCACATAGAACATGGCCACCTGGTTGTCCGTCTGTATGAGGATCAGAAGACCTTGGAGCAGTTGGCAGAAGGTCCGCAGGACCAGAAAGATGGCCCGAGTTTGAGGAGGCTGATCTGCAGGAGAGATTGCTTGGAAGACCAGTGGCCCTAAGTACGCTGGCCCTCGCAATGCGCACCCCAGCCCGCCAGGGAGGTGTCCGTAGTCAGAATCCTGAGGTGCTGGTGCTTGGAATGGCATCCCCACCCTGAGGTAGTGTGGGGACTTCCACCAGGCAAGGGAGGATGCCAGCTGCCGGGTGATCCATACCCTGTCCCCCAGTCCGCCTGTGGCCTGAGACTGGAGGCACCACTGGGCCGCCTGCATGTGTAGGCGGGCTAGGTGGGGTGACATGCACAGTTGAGGGCATGTGGCCCAACAAGCAGAGGAGCCACCGGGTCATCACCTCCCCAGCCAACTGCATCAGGCGGTGGGCTGTCTTCTGGGAGGAAAGCCTTGGCCAGCAGAGTGTTCAGCTGGGTCCCTATAAATTCCAGGGTCTGAGCTGGGGAGAGCCTGGATTTGGGGTAGTTGATGACGAAGCCCAACTGATGGAGGGCGTGAATGAAAAGACTTGTGGCCCAGTTTGCCTTCTGGGCGATGCTGCCCTGACGAGCCAGTTGTCTAGACAGGGGAAAATGTGAGTCCTCTGAAGGTGCACGTGTGCGGCTACTGCGGTCAGGCACTCTGTGAAGACTCTTGGGGAGGAGGTGAGGATGAATGGGAGCACCCTGTACTGGAAGTGCAGACCTCCCACCACAAACCTCAGGTATCGCCTGTGGGAGGGATGAATCAGGATGTGGGCATAAGCGTCCTTGAGATCCAAGGAGCAGAGACAGTCTCCCTGGCGGAAGTAGGGCAGTAATGTTCCAAGGGAGAGCATTTTGAACCTCTCCCTCAACAGGAACCTGTTGAGGTTACGCAGATCCAGGATAGGCTGGAGGCCTCCTGTTCTTCTGGGGACAAGGAAATACCTTGAGTAGAAGCCCCTGCCCCAGAGGTGGTGGGGCACAGGTTCCACCGCCTTGTCCCTGAGCAGGTTTTCAAGCTCTGTGATGAGTAAGGCCTGGTGAAGGGATGGACGGGATGGCTTCCCTGGAAAGTAATCTGGAGGGTTTTGCTGCAGGTGGAGGGAATAACCCTCTCTCACCACCCGCAGGACCCATTGGTCTGTAGTGATGGTGGCCCAGCTGTCGGCAAAGGAGGCCAGTCAACCCCCTATAGGCTGAAGTGGGTCTCCTGTGGGAGGGGAGACCCTGCCCACCAAGTCAAAAACTCCCCCCTGGCTGAGGGGAGCTGGTGCCTGGGGCTTTGGGGCCTTTGGTTTCCTGGACCCATGCCCGTGGCCCTTTGGCTGTGCGGGTTGGTGAGGCTGACCCTGGTAAGGTTGGTAATGGCTAGCCGAGGGGTAACCCTTTTGCCTTGGGAAAAAGGTCTTTTTTCCCTGAGGGCTTCTTCCTGGGGAGAGCAGAGGTCTTTTTGGAAAGTCTATGCTGGGTAACTACCTCAGCCTCGATCTCGGAGGCCTTATCGGACATAGGCTTTCCAAAAAGATTCTCCCCATTGCAGGACACGTCTGGGAGCTTCTCCTGGACCCACTGCTCAGGTCCGAGGTCTGCAGCCACCCCTGGCGCCGGGCACCGATGTCCGCAGCCGCCACCCAGGCTGAGGCCTCGAACCCATCGTAGGCAGCTCTAGAGAGAAGCTTAGAGCAGTCCCGGACAGCCCTGGTCAAGGACAAGAAGCGCTGGAGGGGTTCCCTGGCGAGGCCTGCCAAGAGCCCCGAGAGCTCCTGGACCAGGCTCTTAAAATACAGCCCCTTATACAGCTCGTAGGTTTGTATACGGCACTTGAGCATGGCGCCCTGGTAGCATTTGCGGCCCAGAGCATCGAGGACCCGGGCCTCCTTGACCGGGGGCACGGACGAGTAGGTCTTTTGACTCTTGAGTCTTTGCATAGACGACTACACTACCATCGAGTTGTGGGGGAGTTGAGGCTTATGGAACCATGCACCTTTCCGGACTCGGTAAATGGCATCGACACACCGTCTGACCACCAGCATTGAGGCCGGTGTCTCCCATGTCTGGAGCAGGAGCCTCTCAAGGATGGGCGGGATCGAAACTGTGATAGTCTTCTTGGACGGAGACTCGTACTGCAAAATTTCCAGCTCCTCAGACTCCGCCTGCACCGAGAGAGTCTGGGCCATGTCCCGAACAAAATCATGGAATGCCACATCCTCGGGTGGGAGTGGCGTCAAGGCTGTGGGTGTGAGGGCTCCGAAGGTACATCCCGATGCCAGGAGGTCTTGGGAGAAATCTCGTCCTCGGTCTCCCATTCAGATCCCGAGGTAGTCGAGGACTCGGCCTGGAGGGTATCCCCAAGGAACCGGGGACCACCAGAGGACCAGAGCCCTGAGGACCGGGACCTCGACCAGGGCCGAGAACTTACTCGAGGTCGGCAGCACTCGGGTGCCTGGCTCGACACCCCAGGGATCCCCTGAGGCCAGGGGGGGGGGGCAGGTGTTGGGGCTGATGATGCTGGTAGTCCAGACATCAACACCTGCTGCAAGGCCAGAATGGAGGCTCTGCTCCATCGCCGCCATGCAGGCCTCAGGGCCCGATGGCTCAGCAGCCTTCAGCGTGGACACCGAGGGCCTCTGGTCCGATGCTGGCACTCAAGGGAGTGCATCCTCCAGGAGGACTATGGGCTTTTGAACCCTGACGTGGTCACCACCGGCCGAGGGCTCCTGCCTTGGGACTTTTGGAGGGTGCTGCACCGTCACCCGAGTCTCGTCACGGGGCCTTCCCAGGTTTCATCGGCAACTCAGGGGGCCACACCTTCTTCTTCTACTTAGGAGGGTCTGGCGACCTACCGGAGGAGCCGCCGCCGCAGGACTCAGAGGACACCTGGACCTCCCTCCAGGAACGCTCCTTTGGACTGGACGAGGGGGTCTCTGGAGTCTGGCTTAGGGGACAACTTCCCCTGCAACTCTGACCTCTTCCTGTTGGTCTTGGGCATCATGGCCTGGCACCGGTCACAGGAGTGTAGCTGTCGTGGTCTGGGCCCAGACAGCGGAGGCAGCAATCATAAATATTTGTAACTGATATGGTCTGGCCACATCGATCACATTTTTTAAATCCACCGTGAGTCATGGTGGAAGAACACCTGGCTGGGGTCGAGGACCCCTTGGCGAAAATAAAGGTGCGAACCCCAGTCAAGGAAACCTTGACAAAAAAGGACCGGAACAAGGCCGAGGACGGCACCAAGGTGCCCGACTCGAGGCAGAGGACGGTGCAAGACCGGTCTAAGAATTTGGAAGGGAAAGGAATCACTTTTTCCAGGAGAGATGAGGAGCACGTCCGTTAGGCTCTGCGGAAAAAAGGAGACTGAAAAAGATGTCCCTTTGGGCGGGAAGGGGATCACGCAAATGTAGTAGCATTCTTAAAGGCTTTCTTTGAAAGCTGGGGAAATGCTCTGCGCGGGCTCCGTCGTCACCCCATATGTGAGGACTGACTTCCTGCTTGTTCCTGGAGAACCTTTAGGACTCTGTTAGCACCCTTCAAATCCAAAATGGGATTCCAAGACTCCTCTTTTTATAGTATATTGAATACCAGTCTGTGCCTCATTCCTCCTGGGGTGCCGGAATGACAGCCTTGAGATGCAACAGTCGAGAGTAACCTGCACTGCCCACGCCCTCGCGGAAGCCCAGCAAGGAGAGACGGTAAAGGTACCTGAGAAGGGCCTTGCCAACTCAAGAGCGGATCTGTCTCTAAAAGTTTTATGGCTCCCCTCAATCTCTTGCTGCAGCAGTCGGGCATCTCGGCTTACTACTATGCCAATGAGATTATTTTGGTCCACCAGACTTTCCCTGTCAGCCCAGACCTCTCATCCCTCAATACTTGCCTGTCTCATGTTGCTAACTGGCTGTCTATGAACCCTCTCCATCTCAACTGCTCTTAAAACCTCAGCAAATAGAAATTACACTTACCTGGTAATTGTCGTTCCTTGAGTTACGACAGTTTAGTCCTCCACTTCTGGGTTGTGCACCTCTTCCTGCAGCTAGGAGACTGGGCATGTCAAAGTCGTGACATCACTGGATATAGCCTGCTGGTATCTCCCATCAGCCTCCAGTGTACTATTGACAAAGCAAACTCAAAGGAACAACAAATAATAACTATACCATAACTTTAAATAACTCCCCATTCTTCAACCGGAGGAGCCTTTTAAACCGTATCCGTCTTATATTTTCTTTTCTCTCTTTTTTTTTTTTTTTTTTATACTTTACATTCATGTCCCCCCTATGCAAACACGTATCCTATACCATCACCTCGTTTAAATAAGAGAAAAGAAAGAAAGAACAGAGAGGGATACTCACTGCAATCTAGAAACTGAAAGGATCTGTCTACTCCTTGAGATTGATGCTTCATTCCGCCTGAAAATAAACTCTGAAGAAATCACACTCCTAGGCGGGAATGAGGACTAAACTGTCGTAACTCAAGGAACGACAATTACCAGGTAAGTGTAATTTCTATTTCCTTATCGTTCCTCCAGTTTAGTCCTCCACGTCTGGGATGTAACAGAGCAGTAATCATTGGGAGGGACCTATCAAGCCAACTCACCACACTGCCGACCCGGAACAGGCTTCCTTTACAGCCAAAACATTTAGGCAGTAGTGGTTACTGAGGAAATGAAGAGACGACCTGGAAGCTGCTCTACAAATCCCTCCTGGTGGAATGACATGGTGATTCACCCATGAAGCCACTTGTGCCCTGGTAGCAAGAGTCAGAAAGCCCCCCGGAATCATACAACCTCGCCAGCAGAAAGCTGAGGCAACCACCGCCTTAACTCAGTGCGAAATGGCCGCCTTCGCTGCTGCTTCCCCTTTGTGGGGACCTCCAACCAGCACACAAAAACAAAGAAAGGAACATCGCACCCTGCATGTAATGTTTCCTATCGGTGTAAGCTACGAATAAAAACCTCCCCTTCCAGAAAAACCGAGAACTGGAAGAGAAACCAATAGGCTCAGGAGAAAAATCAGAAAACCACCTTTTGGAAGGACGACAGGACTGCTCGCAAACACCACCCTCTATCCAGAAAGGGTGAAAACGTCTCATTAGATGACAACGCCTGAAACTCCGAAACTCGTCGCACCGAACAACGAGCTATCAAAGCCACTGTCTATAACAGCAAATCCTTTACCGACGCCTGGAGTAAAGAATCAAAGGACACTTTAGCTAACGCCTCTAAGGCCCAATCGGGATCCCCCGGCGGCACCCGAACTTTCCTTGAGTAGCGCAGTCGGATCCCAACTTAAGGAAACGCTACACATCGATCCAAACACCTAGCACTATTCCCTTCACAGACTCCTAAAGCCGGAAACAGTCGCCCGCTGGATCCTCTAAGGAACTGGCCGCTAGTTCCTTCAGACACTGTCCTGCAGAGAACTCAGACCAAGGATACAGACACCTTTGTCGCCCGGACTTGCCGCCGTGAACAGCAGCCTTCCAAAAGGCGCTAAGCATGGACCTACGTAGCAGAAGCAGCCTGCCTCCTTGCTCTCAACAAGGCGGCGAAGACTGCCGCAGACTGCCGCAGAATAACCCTTCTACTTGGGCCCCACCCATACAAAGGACAAACCGTAGGCGGGCACAGATCCACCTGAGACATTCGTCACGGATCTAGCCGCAGCAGAACGTCCGCTACCGACAACTTCTAGGAAAAGCCTGTCGAGTAGATGAATGAGAAAAGCCTAGTACGGCCGTCTCGCCCAACCGGTCGCTACCAAGAGCACCTTTCTCTGAAAGCCCCGATACGCCAACTAGTTGCCCTATGAGAGCCCACGGGGAAAGGACAAGACAGACTTAATGGGAGCTTACTGACCCTCGACTGGGACGAACCATCAGCTGCCCCATTCCTCCACCAGAGAGACCTCTGGGTGAACCCCAAGGAAGCCAATAATATTAGCTAGCGCTTGAATCAAGCCATAATGCACATTTGCCCCATAAAGCAAATCAGGCTGTAGTCGATTCAACTCCCTGATCCTTTCCTGTTCCAGGCGAGTAGACTGCTGTAACACTGCGACCAGCGGAAGCATGCTCTCGCCTCCCCAGGCTCCAAAAATGGGAGCTTGTAAGGCCAGAGCAATGCCCCCAACGATCGCTTCAGTGAACCATCTACTTTCCCATCTTGCGATAAAGAAGATTGCTAGGGCTCTGTTCCATACAGTGAGTCCGCACACCCTGGAAGTGCAAGGTGTGCACCCAGCCACGTGGTACCCAGGCGTGCCCCTGCTTAACCTCAAAATGTCAATCAAGAACAGGCGAATTCAGGACAGCTGAATACTTTCTTTATTTTCCTTCCTTCTTTATTTATTTATTTATTTTTATTATTTATTTATTTATTTATTTTTTTTACAAAGACACCTCTAAACCAAAAATGCCTTCAGCATATGTTAAGAGACGCTCTTTCCGTGCCAACAATATGAAGTAGAAAGAACTCCCAAACACAGGCATACTAATCCACGGCCGTCCTGCTAGAGTAACGCCCCATTCCGTCTGACTGCACAAAGATGGACTTTATATTTTAAGTTCAACTAGCACCTGGTGATATGAAATACAGCTCTCATTCTGCAGTGGCAATTGAGTCAGCAATAAAGCCGAGAAACTGCAGAAAAGTTCCCATTATACCACCTGGTAAAGACTCCACTTTTAGACCACTGAAGCAAAAAAAGCATGCGAGCGTGCCTTGTGTCCTGCCAGCAGCTGATCAAATTGAAGGGATTCAGTGTATGCAGGGCATTGTCCAGAGAACGCAAGGCCCCTCCTCCAGGCTGACTCCACATACACAGTCTAAACCGGCAGTCACCTTGGCTGATGCCGATCAGCGCAGAAGCCATCCTGTAAGCCCAGCATATGAAGTATGCCTACTAGAGTCTGAGCTGCTGCCATTGCTGCTAGAGAACTAGCCTAGCTGTTCTGGCCTCCCATTAAGGCATTTACTGAACACTAGCAGAGACTCTCCGTACTGGAGAACCTCTGATAAATGGAATGGGAGCATAGATAGCTCCAAAGGCCAGAGTTCTATTTCGCAATCCCTCTCCGCTGAGCTACCTTTTCCATATGTAAAATTAAACCCCATATAGCCAAAATTAAGACATTACAAATCTACCGTAAAATCTTATAATTTGGCAAAGTCAAACTAAACGGGAACATTTTCCATTAAGAAACCACACAACTATAAAATTCTTCCCATGACATAATGCTTATGGCAGAGCATTCCACATCTGTGGACTGGCCATGGGGCTCACCCAAGCACCTATTACAACTGTCCAAGAGAGTTATCACCATAATTCCTTTTGACCTGAATAGGTTTACAGCGGAACATAGCGCTATATCACAGCAGCTAAGCCAAAATATTATCCTACCATATAAATCGACTTTAACGCTGTATAGGACCTTCTATGGATAGCGGAAGGAGATTCTGGTAAATCAACATAGCTATGCCCTTTTTTTTTTTCAAGACAGGACTCCAAAAACCAAGTTTCCGCCAACTCCAATGAAATCAAAGCAGATCCGCTAAAATTACCCAAACTGCTATTATAGCTTTGCAAGAAGCTACCAGCCCCCGCTGCACCCAGTGGTCCTTCCCCCCCTTATCCTGGGAGATTCTGCATTGCAGGAGGCATTGCCCACCCCCTGCCAGCCTACTGCAAAATAGAAAGTACCCCTGGAAGCAAACAATGTCCCATCCTTGTGATCCAGGCGCAAAAGGTAAAAATCAAAAGTAAAATCAACAGTGTTAGCTAAAAATGAACAAGGCTATCTCTCACTAAAGCGAGTTTCTTTTTCTTTTTGAAATCCCACCGAAGTCCATGGGACCCAAGCTTTCGAATACAGCCCCTGACGCTGTGCATTAACCGCAACCAGAGAAATGAAATCCTGCTCTAGTAATAGATGAGAATTTCTTGGGAAGGGCCTGCTAAGTGTTGCTATGAAACCCACAAGCACCTCACCAGGCCTCCCTGCAGTCAGAGAAATAGCAGTGGGATACACCGACCACCTTGCAAATGGAGGTCTGAGAGGTTGTTGCCTGTGTGAACCTGATGAGTAATATGATATTGTATGGTACCACTCACCCCCCAGGGATGGGGGCACTGAATACTTTATGTGATTCATGAGCAGCGCTGTCATTCGGTGGCCTTTAGGGCAGCAGAGCCCGACCAATGATACAGAAATTAAGAGCTTTAAATCTTGGTCATATAAACTGGATTCTCAGACCTTACATCACATCACCGAGGCGCTGTGGTGATTTCTTTCCTGATCTGCAGATAATGGCTGCCTGCACAGTCATAGAAAGGCACTATTGAGTGTACCAGCTGCCCTCTGGTGGCCATAGACCGTAGCACAGGCACTTCCCGGTTGGCAGTTTAACTGCCAGTCTATTTTTGTACATTCTAAGATTTGCTAAACCTGTCCCTGTGAATTTTGGGCAACTTTCACTATAGACTACATAAAGGCACACTTCTAGGCTTTCCCTCCTGCAAACTACAAGTTAGGGCTCTGCCCTTGAAACTAAAAGCTGGCAATTTGCCTAATATCCTGGGCCTGAACAGATGCTCCTCAGAGACATGATTAGGAGGGAAAGAACATGTGGTATCAGGGATCAATGCCAAAACTGCTGTCCTGTTTTTAAGTTTATTCTTATTTATTCTATAAAGAGGATTGACAACAGTCCCCCTTAATGCTGAGGAACCCCCTGGCCTCAAAAAAAAAACTACAAACAAAAGAAAGAAACAAACACTAGGCCCAAAAATTTAGCTATTCTGCCTGTTGTTTTCCTCACGCAGGCAACTTTCGCGATGCGGTCCAAATACCTAGAGAGGAAATGGCCGCCCCTTCGCCAATGAATTTTGGCGCCAAGAACAGCCGCCGCTGCAAAAATGAGGCCTCAGCAGACCAACAGAGCCCGAAGGCCTTACCTGCAGGGCCAAAAACCACACAGCCTGCTCCTACCTCCTTGAATTCCTCCGATCCTCAAGCCGCGCTGATGCGCCTGGTAGCCGCAGCGAGGATCGCTCAGCCGGTTCCACAGAGTAAAATTAAAATCCCGCAGCAACGGAGAGGCTCCGTCTCACACAGCTTCAGTGTGGCTGTACGGGTCCCGGAGCTTTCTCCCGTACAGTCCAGGGAGAGAGATCCGCACCGGCAAATGCCTGCAGCAAGTGAAAATCACTGACAAGGAGGGAAGGCGAGAACTGCTACTAATTTAAAGAACCAGGCTCAAATTTAAAATTACTGTAAATAAAGAAATTTGCTCCTAACTAAAGGGAACTAATCCCCGATTGTCAATTAACCAAAGGTAACTGAATTAAAAGTAAAATTAAAAGTAAATGAAAGGTAAAAATCAAAAGTAAAATCAGAATTTGTCACACTAAATGCTCCTTATCTGTTCCCCCCAAGTGAGCCCAGGAGCTAGGCTCGCTATGTCCTCCTGCTGCAAGGAGACTGGACACACTGGAGGCTGATGGGAGATACCAGCAGGCTATATCCAGTGATGTCACGACTTTGACATGCCCAGTCTCCTAGCTGCAGGAAGAGGTGCACAACCCAGAAGTGGAGGACTAAACTGGAGGAACGATAAGGAATGTGGTTTACCCTTGGCAATTCCCCCCTCCCCTACACTTTCCACCACTCTTCTTGATGCTCCAATCCCACTTGTTTCATCTTTTTGCTATCTTGGTGTAACACTGGATCCGTACTTATCCTTCCATGATCACAGCTCTGCTTTCACCCATCATTCTTACTTCTGCCTTCAGCAAATCCACATGGGTCATGCAGTGCTGTCCCCGTCCTCCCTCACTATTCTTCTACTCTCTCTGGTGATCTCTCAGGTTGACTACTGTAATATTTTTGCAGGCCTTTCCAAATATCAGCTTCACCGTCTTCAGTTGATTGAAAACACTGCCGCAAGAATTCTTTCCCACACCACCTGCTACAGTCACATCACACGTCATCTCATTAATTTACACTGGTTACCTGTTTCCCACCGTATGGCCTATAAACCTCTGATCCTGACCCATAGGGCACTTCACACACATGTGCCACAGTATCTGGCTGATGCTCTGCAGTCTCCATTCTGTGCATGTAAACAGACTACATTTCCCCTCCTCAGGACATGCACACCTGGAACAGACCTGTCACTCAGCCTTTTTCTTTCTAGGACCTTCCCTGTGGAACTCACTTCCGTCTGCCCTCTGTCAAGAACAGTCATTTCCG
The DNA here is from genome assembly GCA_033557465.1 of Ichthyophis bannanicus. Lineage (NCBI taxonomy): Eukaryota > Metazoa > Chordata > Amphibia > Gymnophiona > Ichthyophiidae > Ichthyophis > Ichthyophis bannanicus. Next base: position 129,401,583 of record CM066049.1, read on the forward strand.
AAATTCAAGGCTCTCCTCAAGACACATCTCTTCTGTTTAGCTTATGATCTTCTCTCCCCTGACCCCTGAAGATACTTTCTCCTGTCCCCTTCTTTGCTCTCCCCTTCTTCTCTTCTTTTTTCTCTCCTGGTGTGATTGTGTGCTTTCCTGTCAATAAATTGTAGTTCCTTTCTGTTTCTAGCCATGGCCACTGGGCATTTTATCGTATTGTAAACCAGCCTGATGTTTTGAAGGTGCGGTCAATCAAGTACATCAATATGTATAATGTTTTATATACCTCATGTTATTTGTAAGTTTCCGTTTGTAATGTGACCACTTTCATTGTAGGATAAGGTGGGATACAAATCTGTCTAAATAAATAAATAAAGATAAAGTCCTACTTTGGAAATCTGTGCCCGATGGCTACCGCAAGCAGCACACCAGCCATAATCCACATCAGACATGTGCATTGTGGCCCAGACGCTTGTGGCATGCCCTCCCTGGCTGAATCACCCCCTCATCAGTGTTGATCCCACACTTACCAGGGAGCTGCTCTCAGAGGCTTCTCCTCCTCCTCCCTCTTGTGCAATATTTCTGCATTTTTGTTTCTTTAAAAAAATGTTGTTGTTTTTTAACACCACACAAGGAAAGGTCAACCTTTGGTCCCCTCCCAAAAGTTGGGGGTGGGGGGAGGAAAAAGGTAACTGCCACCAACCTTCCTGCCCCAAAGGATACCGAGCAGCCAGGGGAGAAAGGGGTGGGACCCAGCTCCACAGGGTTCTGTACCCCAGGCCCGCTAGAACTGCTGCAGCTCAACACCAAGTTTCAGTCCGCCCAGGATATGCTCATCCACCATCTGCTGGAGACTGAGAAAAACTGGCTGTGGTAGGTTGCTCAGGCTTCTTATGGAAGGATGTTTGAAGTCAGTGTGTCTTAGTCTCCATCTGCTGGTAGGTAACCATAACTCACAGGTCTGCCATGGACTAGAGTGACAATTAGGAATATATAGGATGATGAGGATGGGAAGGATATATTGCTGGCATAAAGACATGAAGCAGCAGGAGGGCGACACTTCTGCCTTGAGTTGCACAAACACATTGTACTAGGTTCCCATACTAGGAATGTGGAAAAAATGAAGCAGTATTACACAAGATTCTTTTTTTTTAATATTTTTATTTAAGAATTTTTCCATATACAAAAAAGAAATAGTAACAATTACATAAGTACAAAGAATATCAATGCAAAAAGAAAAAAAATTTCCCACATAAAAAGAAAAACACATCAAGGACAGAGAATCTGCCCAATCAAGATAGAAATTTTTAACAATCCTAGGATAAGAAATAAGAGGTTCTTATACCCCATATTAGGGAGCCAAAAGATTTTTACCATTCCTCCACCTAAGAACCACCCACCGCTTTTTTATCCCAAAAACGTTTTAAGGCATTCACATCATTATACACAAAAGTTTGTCCCCCATGGGTAATCACACATCGACAGGGAAATTTTAAGAAAAAAGTTGCCCCAAGGGCTACCACCTGCGGTTTCAGCAGCAAAAATTGCTTACGCCGAACCTGTGTAAAGCGACAGACATCTGGGAAGATCTGGATGGTATGACCACAAAAGAGAGCGAGCCGATGTTTAAAATATGCTCTCAAAACCCGCAGTTTGGCAGTTTCAGAAACAAACTGAACTACCAAAGTATTGCGTTTAGAAATAATATCAAGAGAATCCTCCAGAAATGCCGTTAGGTTCTGATCCACTGAGGAAACTGAAAGGCCAGAGGCCCCGACAGCTCGAGAAGTGGAAGGACCCATAGGCAAGTAATACATATGAACTATTTGAAAAATCCCCCTCCAAATGCAATATCTCAGAGAAATATTTCCCCAACAAAATTTCAGAGGACAATAAGTGCGTAACTGGAAAATTTAACAAACGTAGGTTGCATGCTCTAGCCCGATTCTCAAGAGCCTCAAGCCGAAAGGAAATAGTAGAAGCATCTCTCATTAAAGCTATATCTGAATCACGGCACGATTGAAGCTGAGAATCAGCACGAGCTGCAAACTTAGTGAAAGAACCTAATTGATTATCCATAAACTGTAACTTATCAACCACACTTTGGGAAAACTTACAAAGGGAGGATACAGTGGAAGTTAAACGTATATCAATATTTTGAATCACAGACCATATATCATTAAGAGTCACTTCCCCTTTAGGGGAAGAAAAAGTCCCAGGCTCTGTAACCGGTGGAAGTACAGGAAGTGGAACCGGGGCTGACTTCTGAGGAGAACATACCAACAGAGTGGATGAAAGAGCTGGAAGTGGAAGCGGGGGAGGAGACTGGAGGCCCGGGCTTAACGAAGCCCCCTCTGGAGAATGATCATCAGGCAGCAGGGAAGTCACATGTTTATCCATGGGGCCCACCACTTTATCACCCAAGACACCACCTCCAGATTTATTACCAACCTTAGCCTTCCGTTTGTCCATGGTAATGCAGACTTCACTAACACAGTCACGACCCACACGATCACCTCATGTGCGCCGAAGGGGCGTGTCCTGCCCCTTGAGCCACGCCCCTTAAGGCCGCGCCACGCAGGCCGCGACACGCAGCTGTGTGTAGTACCTGAAGGCTTTATAGAGCAGAGCAGGGTCCTCCGGGCCAGGGCACGTCCTTCTCCCGCCTGCAAGATAGAAAATCAGCCTCCTCTAGGTCCCGCTGTGCTGAACCGTGCCGGTGAAAAGCCCACGGCAGCTCCCTTACAGCAGCGATGTCTCTCAGCTGGTCTCTCCCACACCTGAGGGCTTTATAGAGCAGAGCAGGGTCCTCCGGGTCACGGCACGTCCTTCTCCCGCCTGCACGATAGAAAATCAGCCTCCTCTAGGTCCAGCTGCGCTGAACCGTGCCAGTGAAAAGCGCACGGCAGCTCCCTTACAGCGGCGATGTCTCTCCATTACACCAGATTCTGATGCTGGCAAAGATTTAGATTATAAACTGATGACCAGGTACAGTCTCTTGTATCAATATGCATAGCACTGCATCCATCTTGTTGCGCTATATAAACGATCAGTAGCAGCGGTAGAAGCAGGGAGAGGATATTATAGCGCCGCATCCATCTTGTTGCACTATACAAATGATCAGTAGCAGCAGTAGAAGCAGGGAGAGGATATGATAGCGCCGCATCCATCTTGTTGCGCTATATAAATGATCAGTAGCACTGGTAGAAGCAGGGAGAGGATATGATAGTGCCGCATCCATCTTGTTGCGCTATATAAATGATCAGTAGCAGCGGTAGAAGCAGGGAGAGGATATTATAGCGCCACATCCATCTTGTTGCGCTAAATAAACGATCAGTAGCAGCGGTAGAAGCAGGGAGAGGATATTATAGCGCCGCATCCATCTTGTTGCGCTATATAAACGATCAGTAGCAGCGGTAGAAGCAGGGAGAGGATATGATAGCGCTGCATCCATCTTGTTGCACTATACAAATGATCAGTAGCAGCAGTAGAAGCAGGGAGAGGATATTATAGCGCCGCATCCATCTTGTTGCGCTATATAAACGATCAGTAGCAGCGGTAGAAGCAGGGAGAGGATATGATAGCGCTGCATCCATCTTGTTGCACTATACAAATGATCAGTAGCAGCAGTAGAAGCAGGGAGAGGATATGATAGCGCCGCATCCATCTTGTTGCACTATACAAATGATCAGTAGCAGCGGTAGAAGCAGGGAGAGGATATTATAGCGCCGCATCCATCTTGTTGCGCTATATAAACGATCAGTAGCAGCGGTAGAAGCAGGGAGAGGATATGATAGCGCCGCATCCATCTTGTTGCGCTATATAAACGATCAGTAGCAGCGGTAGAAGCAGGGAGAGGATATGATAGCGCTGCATCCATCTTGTTGCACTATACAAATGATCAGTAGCAGCAGTAGAAGCAGGGAGAGGATATTATAGCGCCGCATCCATCTTGTTGCGCTATATAAACGATCAGTAGCAGCGGTAGAAGCAGGAAGAGGATATTATAGCGCCGCATCCATCTTGTTGCGCTATATAAATGATCAGTAGCACTGGTAGAAGCAGGGAGAGGATATTATAGCGCCGCATCCATCTTGTTGCGCTATATAAATGATGAGTAGCGGTGGTAGAAGCAGGGAGAGGATATTATAGCGCCGCATCCATCTTGTTGCACTATACAAATGATCAGTAGCAGCAGTAGAAGCAGGGAGAGGATATTATAGCGCTGCATCCATCTTGTTGCACTATATAAACGATCAGTAGCAGCGGTAGAAGCAGGGAGAGGATATTATAGCGCTGCATCCATCTTGTTGCGCTATATAAATGATCAGTAGCACTGGTAGAAGCAGGGAGAGGATATGATAGCGCCGCATCCATCTTGTTGCGCTATATAAATGATCAGTAGCACTGGTAGAAGCAGGGAGAGGATATGATAGCGCCGCATCCATCTTGTTGCGCTATATAAATGATCAGTAGCACTGGTAGAAGCAGGGAGAGGATATTATAGCGCCGCATCCATCTTGTTGCGCTATATAAACGATCAGTAGCAGCGGTAGAAGCAGGGAGAGGATATTATAGCGCCGCATCCATCTTGTTGCACTATACAAATGATCAGTAGCAGCAGTAGAAGCAGGGAGAGGATATGATAGCGCCGCATCCATCTTGTTGCGCTATATAAACGATCAGTAGCAGCGGTAGAAGCAGGGAGAGGATATTATAGCGCTGCATCCATCTTGTTGCGCTATATAAATGATCAGTAGCAGCGGTAGAAGCAGGGAGAGGATATTATAGCGCTGCATCCATCTTGTTGCGCTATATAAACGATCAGTAGCACTGGTAGAAGCAGGGAGAGGATATTATAGCGCCACATCCATCTTGTTGCACTATACAAATGATAAGTAGCAGCAGTAGAAGCAGGGAGAGGATATGATAGTGCCGCATCCATCTTATTGCGCTATATAAACGATGAGTAGCAGTGGTAGAAGCAGGGAGAGGGTATGATAGTGCCACATCCATCTTGTTGCGCTATATAAATGATCAGTAGCAGCAGTAGAAGCAGGGAGAGGATATGATAGTGCCGCATCCATCTTATTGCGCTATATAAACGATGAGTAGCAGTGGTAGAAGCAGGGAGAGGGTATTATAGCGCCGCATCCATCTTGTTGCACTATACAAATGATCAGTAGCAGCAGTAGAAGCAGGGAGAGGATATGATAGTGCCACATCCATCTTGTTGCACTATACAAATGATCAGTAGCAGCAGTAGAAGCAGGGAGAGGATATGATAGTGCCACATCCATCTTGTTGCGCTATATAAATGATCAGTAGCAGCGGTAGAAGCAGGGAGAGGATATTATAGCGCCGCATCCATCTTGTTGCGCTATATAAATGATCAGTAGCACTGGTAGAAGCAGGGAGAGGGTATGATAGTGCCACATCCATCTTGTTGCGCTATATAAATGATCAGTAGCAGCGGTAGAAGCAGGGAGAGGATATTATAGCGCCGCATCCATCTTGTTGCGCTATATAAATGATCAGTAGCACTGGTAGAAGCAGGGAGAGGGTATTATAGCGCCGCCTACATCTTGTTGCGCTATATAAACGATCAGTAGCACTGGTAGAAGCAGGGAGAGGATATTATAGCGCCACATCCATCTTGTTGCGCTATATAAACGATCAGTAGCAGTGGTAGCAGGGAGAGAATATTATAGCGCCGCATCATCTTGTTGCGCTATATAAATGATGAGTAGCGGTGGTAGAAGCAGGGAGAAGATATTATAGCGGCGCATCCATCTTGTTGCGCTATATAAATGATGAGTAGCGGTGGTAGAAGCAGGGAGAGGATATTATAGCGCCGCATCCATCTTGTTGCGCTATATAAACGATGAGTAGCGGTGGTAGAAGCAGGGAGAGGATATTATAGCGGCGCATCCATCTTGTTGCGCTATATAAACGATGAGTAGCGGTGGTAGAAGCAGGGAGAGGATGTTATAGCACTGCATCCATCTTGTTGTGCTATATAAACGATCAGTAGCGGTGGTAGAAGCAGGGAGGGGGCATTATAGCGCCACATCCAGCTTGTTGCGCTACATAAACGATCAGTAGCGGTGGTAGAAGCAGGGAGGGGGCATTATAGCGCCGCATCCAGCTTGTTGTGCTACATAAACGATCAGTAGCGGTGGTAGAAGCAGGGAGGGGCGTTGTAGCGCTGCATCCAGCTTGTTGCGCTACATAAACGATCAGTAGCGGTGGTAGAAGCAGGGAGGGGCATTGTAGCGCCGCATCCAGCTTGTTGCGCTACATAAACAATCAGTAGCGGTGGTAGAAGCAGGGAGGGGGTATTGTAGCACCGCATCCAGCTTGTTGCGCTACATAAACGATCAGAAGCGGTGGTAGAAGCAGGGAGGGGGCATTGTAGCGCTGCATCCAGCTTGTTGCACTACATAAACGATCAGTAGTGGTGGTAGAAGCAGGGAGGGGGTATTGTAGCACCGCATCCAGCTTGTTGCGCTACATAAACGATCAGAAGCGGTGGTAGAAGCAGGGAGGGGGCATTATAGCGCCACATCTAGCTTGTTGCGCTACATAAACGATCAGTAGCAGTGGTAGAAGCAGGGAGGGGGCATTATAGCACCGCATCCAGCTTGTTGCGCTATATAAACGATCAGTAGCGGTGGTAGAAGCAGGGAGAGGACATTATAACGCCGCATCCATCTTGTTGCACTATATAAACGATCAGTAGCAGTAGTAGAAGCAGGGAGAGGACATTATAGCACCACATCCATCTTGTTGCGCTATATAAACGATCAGTAGCAGTAGTAGAAGCAGGGAGAGGATATTATAGCAAAGCAAAAGGAAATGAGGCTACTGCTAACGAGGCTACTACTACTTCTTATTTGTATAGCGCCACAAGGCATATGCAGCACTGTATATACAGATATAAGAGTCTCTGCACATCAGAGCTTACAATCTAATCAAGATGATCACCACCACAAAACTGGGGACTAGGGTACGGTTACGGTAAGATACACATAAGTGGTGAACAAGACAATGAGGGACATCAGAATCCAAAAACAGGTGGATTTATAGCCTGGATTTGCATAGGGCTAAAGAAGGCACCTGATGCACCGACACAGGTAGTTTGTTCCAGGCATATGGAGCAAAGGTGAATAAATGAAGGCTGGAGTTGGCAGTGGCAAAGGCATGGCTAAAAGCAATCTGAAGAGAGACAGAAAGAACTCAAAAGCAGCTGTACAGGGGAGCTTAGTTTTCCTCTGTATTTAAAATAAACAGACTCACAATTAAGCTCCAAGCTCTGCAGCTTGAAACATGTGGGATTTCTGCAGTCAAAGGCTAACTGTAATGATTATCAGATTTCCAATTACATCTCCCCTCTTATTAAATGGCTATGTATCTCAAATAAACGTTGACTGTAGGTGTAAATGAACATGCATTAAGTATGCAAGCACACTCAAAGGTTGGCAAATTACCCACACCATGCCCCCTGCTACATCTACTGGTAAAGTACACACATTGATGTCACCACACATGCTTTTATTTTATTATTATTTATTTTATTTATTTATTTACATTCTCTTATATACTGTGCTATTCTGCATCAGTGCGGTTTACATTGAACAGGGCATTATAACTTGGAGATAACTATTTTACAGGGAACATGGGCTATGGAGGGTTAAGTGGCTTGCCCAAGACCACAAGGAGCATCTGTGGGACTAGAAACCCGTCCTTCCGGCCCAAGGTTGCTGTCCTCTAGTGGGATTTGAACCCCCGACCTTCCGGCCTGAAGTACCTTGCCCCAAACACTAGGCCACTCCTCCACTTTTATGCTGGTCAGCATTTTATAAGAGGCCACATATGCAGGGCCGGATTTACCTTGAGTGAGGCCCTACACCAACAAAAATTGTGGGCCCCCAGCAGGGGCGGCCCAAGGGGGGTGCGGACCTCATTTGCATAAGGGGCCTCATTTGCATAAATATTTGCATAATGTTACCATATACTAACTTTTAGTAAACGTGCCTCTTAATGAGTGTATGGATAAAGAAAGACTAAAAGATTTCTACATTACTATAATCCAGTGCCAACTGCCAGACACATTAGGAACTACTACAAACACTGCCCATAGTAAACCCGCCGTATCCTAACAGCACTACCAGGACTCACAAAGCACCATACTCTACCAATCAAAAGGCAACACTGCAAATATTAAACCAATACATTTCAGAGAACAACAATACATGACCTACTGGGGAAAGAGAACAAGTGGCAATGTCAAATAGGAATTATATAAACAGAACACCTCAGCTCAGTTACACATGCAGAACATAGACCATCACCAAACAAGTAATCACAATTTAGAAATAGGAAGACAATAATTAAACTGGGAATCCCAAAAGCCAAACTTGGAATGTACAACACTGTAGAAATAAAACAATACATTAATTTGCTCTTGTACTAAACAAAGCGCAGATGTTAATGATGCACATTTACCAGAGCTGACATATTCCAATTAATAAATTCAAAATAAAGAGATATTTTTCTACCTTTTGTGCATTTTTTTCAGCTGCAATTGCTCCAGCCACTTTCTTCTGGTTTCTTCGTGTCTTCTGCTAACTCTCCATCGTCTGCTGTCCATTTGTCCTTTCTTCTCTCTTCTAGATTTTTTTCCATTCTCTCTCTACATCTGCTTTAACATACTAATCTTTCTCCTTTTGCTCTTTCCTCATTCCTATTTCATCCACTCAAATATTACCCCTCCATCCTCAATCCCCACTTACTCTCCCAATACCCGGCCAATTGTAGATTTTTTATCCCTCCCACACAAAAATATTTTTCCCTTCTCCATTTTACTCTTCCAGCCCCATCCCATTCTAATCCTCCCCCAACATCAGCTCCCTTCTAGTTCCAGCCTCACCCAGCATCCATTCCCTTCTAGTCCCTGCATCAGCCCATTTCCAGCCCTAGCCATCCATCAGCCCATTTCCAGTCCTAGACCCCCCATCACCCCACTTACAGTCCTTAACCCATCACCCCATTTTCAGTCCTTAACCCCCCATCACCCCATTTTCAGTTTAAGCCCCCCCTATAACCCATTACCAGTCCTAACCCCCCTTCAGCCCACTTCCAGTCCTAACCCCATCAACCCATTTCCAGTCAGCCCCCCATAGCCCATTGCCAGTCCTACCCCCCCCCCATCAGCCCACAGCCCATTACCAGTCCTAACCCCATCATCCCACCTCCAGTTTTAACCCCCCAGCCCATTTCCAGTCCTAGCCCCCTATAGCCCATTACCAGACAACCCCCATCAGCCCACAGCCCAGTACCAGTCTTAACCCCCCCAAAGCCCATTCCCAGTTCTAATCCCCCCCCAACAGCCCATTACCAGTCCTAACCCCCTCAGCCCCCCTCCAGTCCTATCCGCCCAGCCGAGTTCCAGTGCTAGCCCCACCCCATAGCCCATTACCAGACAGCCCCCATCAGCCCACAGCCCATTACCAGTCTTAACCCCCCCCAAAGCCCATTGCCAGTTCTAAGCCCCCCCCCCCAACAGCCCACAGTCCATTACCAGTCCTAACCCCATCAGCCCACCTCTAGCCTTAACCCCCCCCAGCCCAGCCCATTTCCAGCCCCAGCCCCCCAATAGCCCATTACCAGCCCTACCCCCCCAGTCCATTTCCAGCCCCAGCCCCCCCAATAGCCCATTACCAGTCCTACCCCCCCATAGCCCATTACCAGTCCTACCCCCCCCCATAGCCCATTACCAGTCCTACCCCCCCCCCATAGCCCATTACCAGTCCTACCCCCCCCCACATAGCCCATTACCAGTCCTACCCCCCCCCCCAGCCCATTACCAGTCCTACCCCCCCCCATAGCCCATTACCAGTCCTACCCCCCCCCATAGCCCATAGCCCATTACCAGTCCTACCCCCCCCCCCATAGCCCATTACCAGTCCTACCCCCCCCGGCCTAAAGTAAAATTTAATTTAAAAAAAAACACCTGGTGGCTGCCGCCGCGGGGCCCCCTCTGCTCCCCCGGGGGCCCCGTCTACAAGCGGGTCGGGTCCGGTCGGGACTCTCTCCCTCCCTCGCTGCAGGCTGCAGGCTGCGAGAGACGCATCTTCGCGTCCCTCGCCGCCTTCAGCGTGGGTGGGAGGGAGAGAGACCCGCCCGGACCCGACCCGACCAGTTTGTAGCGGGGGCCCCCGCGGCAGCAGAGGGGGCCCCGCGGCGGCAGCCACCAGGTTTTTTTTTTAAATTAAATTTTACTTTAGGCCGGGGGGGATAGGACTCCTACCCCCCCCCCCGGCCTAAAGTAAAATTTAATTTAAAAAAAAAACCTGGTGGCTGCCGCCGCGGGGCCCCCTCTGCTGCCGCGGGGGCCCCGTCTACAAGCTGGTCGGGTCGGGTCCGGTCCGGTCGGGTCGGGTCGGGTCTCTCTCCCTCCCTCGCTGCAGGCTGCGAGAGACGCGAAGGGAGAGCGTCTCCTCGCGTCTGTGTTAAGCCCGCAGGGGCTGATGGGAAATCCCATCAGCCCCTGCGGGCTTAACACAGACGCGAGGAGACGCTCTATCTTCGCGTCTCTCGCAGCCGGGAGGGAGGGAGGGAGACGAGACCCGACCCGACCCGACCAGACCATACCATCTTGTAGACGGGGCCCCCGCGGCAGCAGAGGGGGCCCCGCGGCGGCAGCCACCAGGTTTTTTTTTTAATCGAATTGAAAAAAAAAAAAACCTGGTTCTATTTTTTGTGGGCCCCTGCCGGTTGTGGGCCCTACGCCATGGCGTACATGGCGTATACGTAAATCCGGCCCTGCACATATGGATAAGAATGACTTTATATAATCAGTTTAATTCCCCTGGCCATGCATGACTGGTAAAATGGCTAAGCACAGCTACCAACCAGAGCCACTAGATGGCACCAATTGCCCAGTCTCTGAGAACCCTTTCAATGTGAGCATTCTGGAAGGAGTTTAACTATTTTATTTATTTAGCTGTGTTTATATACCGCTTTTCACCAGGTCAAAGTGGTTTACAATAAACAGGGGGGATACATTGAACAGGATAATAGGATTGTTTGCAAATACATGGGGGAACGGGGTATACCATCACGGGGGGGGGGGGGTGTAAACATATTTATATTCTTGCGAGATGCGGTTACATTTCTGGTTCTCTCTAGTCATATTCTTAGGTCGTATTTTTTTACAGTTCTGGAATCAGTCTAACTTCCTTCTAGAACAGGGATGGGCAAACTACGGCCCGGCAGACCTTTTAATCCGGCCCCCTCTGCCCGGCTGAACTCTCCTGGCGCGGCTGAAGCCCTCTGCTCCGGCTTGCAGATACGCGAAGGGAGAGTGTCTCCCTCACGTCTCTGTCAGCCCCTGCTTCCCATCAGCCCCTGCGGGCTTAACAGAGACGCGAGGGAGACACTCTCCCTTCGCGTATCTGTAAGCCGCAGCAGAGGGCTTCAGCCGCGCCGGGAGAGTTCAGCCGGGCAGAGGGGGCCCCGCGGGACACTTCATGCTGCCGCGGCGGCAGCAGCCAGCTTTTTTTAAATTTTAATTTCCATGAGCCGATTGGTGGGGGGTAGGACTGACAGTGGGCTGTGAGCCGAAGGGGGGGGGGGGGGTTAGGACTGGCAATGGGCTGTGGGCTGTTGGGGGGGGGGTTAGGACTGGTAATGGGCTATGGGGGGGGGTTAAGACTGGCAATGGGCTATGGGGGGGTTAAGACTGGCAATGGGCTGTGGGCTGATGGGGCTGTCTGGAAATGGAGTGATGGGGGGTTAGGACTGGTAATGGGCTATGGGGGGATTAGGACTGATAATGGGCTATGGGGGGGCTAGGACAGGAAATGGGCTGGTCACTTGGGAGGATCTGGATATCCCACTTCCTGACGCTTCGGCACGCAATAACTGCAGATTCATGTGAGGTGATTCAGAATCTTAAATCTCGCTCATATCTTGCCCACCCCATCTTTTTGGATGAAGCGGGTGGGACAGCCCCCACTTTGGCTACCACGCTTCAGAAACCAAAAGACCCACCCACAGAAGGAAGTAGGGAGGCATGGTCTAGTGCAGGGATGGGCAAACTACGGCCACTAAAATTGAAGGTACTATTTTATGAAAGAAATACATTGCATAAAAGTTTTGTAAAATAACTCTTTTTATGCTTTTCTACCTTAAATTAATCTAAACATTTAATGTTACAAATTTAAATTTAATTTATATTAATTCACACATACACACCGTCCATCTACTCTTGGTCCAGCCCCCGGGTCCAATATATGAACCCATTGCGGCCCTCGAGTCAAAAAGTTTGCCCACCCCTGTTCTAGAACCAGAGAATGCAAATATCCATGTACATATTATTATTACATATGTTGGGCTGTAATCCACTCAGAATTTAAGATGCTCCCTAATATGAAGTTTTAAAATAAATAAAAATACATAGGTGCAGTCTGAACTAGTTCTTTGCATAAGGAGAACTCTTAAATGTAACAAAATATCTAGTGGATTTTTTCCATCTTGGTATGCAGATCATGCTCTTCCCGGAATTAGCAGTTTTTTCACACTACTCGAAACATGTCTAACCCAGTCCTAGGGTTTTACCTCTTCTATTTAAGCATTTGTGAGATGCTATACGCACCAGGAATAGACATAATGGGGTTCAGCAGACAGAAGAGCAGCTTAATTCCAGTCAAGACAAATTGGCTACAGTATGATACCCGAGAACTGCAGACCTAGGAATCTGACAGTGCATTTATGCAGAGTTGGGCTATAAAAATGTGATCTTTATAGTAGTTTGAGTAACCATACGGTTAAGCATTCACCTTGGCGGTAATTCCATGACACAAGGTTCCCTTCCATCACTTAGGAGGTTATTTTAAACATAATAGCAGACAAAGACCACATGGTTTAAAAGCTTTATTCACAATTTACATAAGGAAAATATGGCATTTACATATGGAAATGGAATTCTCTGGGAACAAACAGGAAGCCAGTCCTCACATATGGGATTCCCCAGCTACAGGCTAGCGAGAACTTGTAAAAACACCATGGTGATCTGCAAAGGGTGAGCTGTGAGCAGCAGCAGTTGAGTCCCTACTGAGAAACTCTTGCAAGACCCAAGTGTCCGGGGGAGAACCAGCACTCTGTAACCTGAATACAGAAGGGGCTAAGGGCAGTAGTTGCCTACACCCCGAAGAGATTATGGAGTACGGTCTTACTGAAGCCGCTGTCCCATCGGGACTCCCTCTGCAGGCAGCAGTGACCTGATAAGGTATGGACCGAGACCAGGTAGCAGCCCAGCAGATTTCCATCACAGGTACAGAATGCAGGTTTGCCAGATGTAGCCATGGCCCTGACCCTCTGGTCCAGTGAGATCCCCACCCGCTCATAGGCGAGGGTAATGCAGTCCGCCATCCAAGTGGACAGAGTCAATGAGCCCCTGATGACTGGGATCATAGGATATGAAAAGCTGTGGTGCTTTGTAATGGCCTTGAGTCCATTGAAGATAGGACAGGGCCCTTTTACATTCAAAAGTATAGAGAACGGTCTCCACCCCACTGGCGTGAGGCCTCGGAAAGAAGGTGGGGAGCACCACCTCCTGATTGAGGTGGAATGGGGACAACACCTTTATTTATTTATTGTTCTTATATACCGCACTCTTTAAAATCAGCGCGGTTTACATAAAACGGTGTGGTGCAATAAGAGCACTTACAATGAACAAGGGGAATAAAACTTGGAGTAACTAGTGGTAACTATATACAACAATTTACATTTGTTCACAGTCCATATTTATAGTGAATAAGACATTGCTAAGGTTTACATGTTCGTGGATGGTAGTGTTTTAGGAGGTGCCGTGTCAGAGAACTGTGAGTAGTGTAAAAGAAAGAGGTGGTGTTTAAGCGCTCTTTTGAATTGAGCTAGATCTTTGATGGCTCTAATAGGTGCAGGGAGTGCGTTCCAGCAGCTAGGGGCATAAAACCTGAATGCTCTATTTCTGGTAGTTTTGGTACGTTTTAATATTTCGCTGGGAATCAATAGTGTGTTGGCAGTGCTTGTTCTTCTTTCTCTGTTTGCTGGCATGGGGTGGATGAGGTCCAGTAAAGCTGAGGGGGCCATCTTGTTAATAATTTTGAACGTGATGATGGTCGCTTTATATGATAGTCGGCAGTAAATTGGCACCTTCAGCAGAAACTTGGGGTGTGTGCGGAGCACCACTCTGTTCCTGTAGAACCTCATGGGGGGGGGGGGGGGAGGAGGCTCTGCCATCAGAGCCTGGAGCTTGCTGACTCTGTGAGATGATGTGAGTGCCACAAGGAAGATGACCTTCCAGGATAAGTCCCTCAAGTGGCAGGTAGCCAGAGGCTCAAATAGTGGCTTAGTAAGCTGCAAGAGCACCACATTGAGATCCCACTCTGCTGCTGGAGGGCAGATGAGGGGTTTGGATAGCATGAGGCCCCACAAGAACCAAGATACAAGGGGCTGAGTCAAGAGGGGCTTGCCCTCAACAGAATGGTGGTGCACTGCGATAGCGCTCATGTGCAGTCTGCGATAGGTGGAACAGGTACTGGAGTACCACTTGTACCGAGCAGAATGAGTTTGTCCATCTTTCGGTGCACTACACAGAATCGGCACCAGTTGAAGTTATACGTCCTCCTTGTGTAAGCCTTACGAGAGGTCAGAAGAACCTCTTCCAAGTCCTGTGGGAGGTTGAAGGGAACTAATGCTACCCTTTCAGCAGCCAAGCCGTGAGTGACACGGACCTCAGGTTGGGGTGTAGGAAAGAGCCCTGCTCCTGTAAGAGTAGTCCTGGGGCTCAGCCCAGGGGAATCAGCGATGCCGACAGGGAGAGGATCAGCAGGAACCAGGGTTGCCTAGGCCACCAGGGAGCTATCAGTATTAGTGATGCCCTGTCATGCTGGACCTTGAAGAAGGCATAAAGGAGGTCTTCCATCCATGGAATGAGGAATGCATTCGCTACCATCTGGGATGGATGTGACTGGCGAGAGCAGAAGTGGGGCAACTGTATGTTGTCCAGGCTGGAAAACAGGTCCACCAGGGAAACACCCCAGAGTCGAAACAGTCAGAAGCCACTTTGAGATCCAGGTGCCACTCGTGCAGCTGGAGGACTTTGCTCAGCTTGTCCACCAGGGCATTGTCTTGGCCCGGGAGGTAGATCACTCTTATGAGCGTCCCTCTATATGTTGCATAGGACCAGAGAGCTACCGCCTCCAGGCTGAGAAAGTACGGCCCCATGACCCCTTATTTGTTCACATAGAACACTGTGACCTTGTCGTCGGTCTGGACCAGCAGTCTGGTACTGTAGCCGGTGGCGGAAGGCTCAGGGAGCCAGAAATATTGCCTGGAGCTCCAGCAAATTGATTTGCATCTGGGACCAGCTGCCTTGCGTCTGGAGGCCCTCGCAATGCGCTCCCCAGCCCAGTCAGGAGGTGTCTGTGGTGAAGAGCCCTCTGAGGGGTGGGTGCCTGGAAGGGCATCCCGGCCTGAAGGCGATGAGGGATCTGCCACCATCCGAGGGAGTCCACCAGCTGGCGGGACAAACTCACTCTGTCCCGGAGCCTGCCTGTTACTTGCATCCACTGAGAGCGGAGGCACCACTGGGCCGCTCTCATGTGCAGTCAGGAGTATGGGGTCACGTGAACCGTGGAGGCTACGTGGCCCAGCAGGTGGAGGAGAAGCTGGGCAGGTAGTGACCGGCATTACTGTACCTCTGCAGCTAGCCTCCTGAGGTGCTCTGACTTCTCCTGAGGGAGGAAGGCCTTGGCTTGGAGAGTGTCTAGCTGAGCCCCTATAAACTCCAGGCATTGAGCTGGAGAGAGGTGGGACTTGGGGTAATTGATGACAAACCCCAGATGCTGCAGAGCATTGATGGTGCGTCCTGTGGCATATTGTGCCTCTGCAGCTGTGCCTCTCTTTATGAGCCAGTTGTCCAGGTAGGGACAGACAAAAGCCCCTTGGAGGTGAAGGTGGGCTGCGAACACCACGAGGCACTTGGTGAAGGCAATGAGGCCAGCCCGAAGGACAGCACCCTGTATTAGTAGTCCTCTCCTCCCACCACAAACCAGAGGTATTTTCTGTGGCTGGATCAGGATGTGTGTGTAGGCATCCTTCAGGTCTAAGAAGCATAGCCAAATCTCCCTGCTGGAGGAATTGCATCAATGTTCCAAAGGATAGCATTCTGAACTTTTCCCTTGTTCAAATGCCGCAGATCCAGGATGGGCCTGAGGCCCCCTGTTCTCTTGGGGATGAGGAAATACCTGGAGTAGAAACCGGGGCCCCAGAGATGTTTTGGCATTGGCTACACCACCTTGTCCTCGAGGAGACCTGCGAGCTCGGCGAGGAGCAGGGTCTGATGGAGGAGAGGTCTTATGGGCTCTCCTGGAAAGTATGAGGGTGGCATCTGCCATAGGTGGAGAAGGTAGCCCTCATTGAACACTTGTAGGACCAAGGCATCGGAAGTGAGGGTGGATCACCTATGGGCAAACAGGGCCAGCCACCACCCTGTGGGCTGTAGGGGATCTCCTGGGGGAGAGGAGGTCACACCCAGGGAGACAAAAGCTCCCCCCAAGTGAATTGGGGTCGGTGCCTGGGACTTGGGGGTCTTTTGCTTGCAGGGGCTGTGCTCCTACTCCTTGTGCTGTTGGCTGTGCTGTGGGGCCGAGAAGGCTTGGAAATGTGAGGCATTGCCAAAACCACCCTTTTTCCTCAGGAAGAAGGGCTTCTTTCCCAGGGCTTTCTTATGGGGCTGCACCGAGGCCTTTTTTGAAAGTCCGGTCCTTGTTAGGAACTCAGTCTCGATCTCTGCTGCTTTGTCTGCCATGGGTTTCCCGAAGAGGTTTTCTCCAATGCAGGGGACATCAGTAAGTTTGTCCTGAACCCCTTGTTTGAGGCAGACGACTGCAGCCATGCCTGGTGTTGGGCCCCGATGCCGGTGGCAGCCACCCTCCCTGGCTGACGACACAAAGTCATCGTATGCTGCTCGAGACAGGAAGCACTCTTTGACCACCGAGGCCAGTGACTCAAACCTCTGAAGGGGTTCCCCATCGAGGCCTAAGAATCCACAGAGCTCCTTGGACAGCTCTTTGAAGTACATGCTGATGTAGAGCTGGTAGAACTGAACCCGGCATGTCAGCATTGAGCCCTGAAAGGCCTTCTGGCCAAGGGCGTCGAGGGTTTGGGCTTCCCTGCCAGGGGGCACCAAGGAATGGGTCTTTTGGCTCTTGAGTTTGCACATGGCAGACAATGACCATTGAGCTGTGGGGAAGTTGGGCTTTCTGGAACCCAGGGCCTCGAAAAACTCGATAGTGCTGAGTTACCTACTGACAATGGGCACAGATGCCGGTGTCTCCCACATGCGGAGGAGATGGCGTAGGATCAGCAGAATGGGTATCGTAAGGGCCTCATACTGGAGGATCTCCAGTTCCTCCGTGTGAGGGTCCTCCTCTGCCTTGGTCTCGATGGACAGCGCCCTAGCCATGTCCCGCACAAAGTCGAGGAAGGCAACATCCTCTGGCAGAGAACTGTGTCGGGATGCTGGGGGGGACAGGTCCAAAGGTACGTCTCGGTGGAGCCGAGTGTCCAGGGACTCCTCATCCTCGGTCTCCCAATCAGACTGGAAGTCTGAGGTCGATTCCAAGGCTTTGCGGTCACTGTGGTCGAGGTCTGAGCCGATGGGGCCCAGGGGCCTCTGGAGGACCTGCGGTCCAAGCCGTGTGCGCTTGCTGGAGAGGACTGGTGACGCAAAAATGGGACCAGGATCTCATCTGGCGCAGATGGCTCTCTCGAGGCCTGTGGCACTCAAGGATCGACTCAACTGAACTCGATGTCCAGGGAGACCCTCTATGTCGAGGATCCAGTCACTGGGGCTAATGAACTGGACATGAATACTGTGCTCTAAGGCCGTCATCCTGGTCTCCATGCCAGTTGGCTCCACAGCCTTCAATGCGGGTTTCAGGTTTGGCGCCTGTTCTGTCGAGGGGAGACAATGATGGCCTCGGAAGTCCAAGGCCAGACAGTGGGTACCGACGACTCCTTTCGGGGCAGTCCCACTCTGACTCACACCCGGGATTGTGGGGCCTGAGGTGGGATTTTCCCTTCTTCCCAGACCCTGTCTCCAAAGACTTCAGCTTCTTGTGTTCCACCTTCGGGGATTTCATCTTGGAGGAACTGCACCCGCAGGACACCTAGGTGGCCCGGGCTTTGCAGGGCACTGAGGTACTAGAGGGGGCCTTGCAGCGGGATGTTGTCGGAGACTCCGGTGCAGAGTCGGACTTTTGGAAAAAAATTTCCTGCTGCTGCTGATGGCTCTTAAGGGCTTTTGAGGTCATGGTCCTGCAAAGTTTGCAGTCCGAATCATTGTGTGCTGGGCCAAGGTACCGGAGGCAGCAGTCATACGGATCGGTGAGGGACATTATCTTGCTGCACTGATCACATTTCTTGAAGCCACTGGAGGCCATCGGGAAAAAAGGGGTCCCCTGCCACTTGGCAGGGATCAGAGGCCTTTGGCCAAAAAAAAAGACACGAACACCGGTCAAGAAATACCTTGAAGAAAAAAACAAAAGGAATGAACCCAAGGAGCTGGCTTGGGTGCGGGAAAGGAATCAGTACACAAACCGGACAGAAAGGTATCAAAAAACCACCACACTTTTTCCAGGGGAAACTGGACAGACGTCCAGAAGGCTCTGTGGAAAAAAGGAGACTGAGGCAAGATGTGGGGTGCATCTCCCAAGGGCTTTCTTTAAAAGCTGGGGAGATGCTTCAGGCGGGCTCTGTCGGTGCAGACATCACCCATATGTGAAGACTGACTTGCTGCTTGTGCCCGGAGAAAGCTATATTTTATTGTTTCATATAGGGAACGTGCCTGCATGACAAGAACTGTCCACGTTCAACTTACACCTGTTTCCTGGCACATACAGATTAAAAACGTACTTGTTTTGGTATTAAGGGGGTTGTTGCCCCTTCAAAACTAAAATTAAATCTAGCAGCTTCTGTAGTCAATTAATGGCATTTGTGGGGCTAGGTTTGCAAAATGGCCAATATACACTTGTAGGTTGTGAAATTCCAATTCACACGTGCCAAGCACCAGCATTTACATGTGTAAGTCACCTCCACTGATTTTTCCCCATGTATTGATCTGTCACATGTCTCCTCTGGTTCTATGTGTCAGTAACTCTACACGCGCTCATCCATGTTCTTAGATGCATTTTAGAAAAGGCTCCATATCTGGCAGTCTTTTCTAAAATACTGCCAGAATTGTGTACCTCCCAAACTTGACATCTTAAGTCCAATCTACACTAAGGGGGGCATTCCATGGTGCAAACAGTGGGGTTGGACATGCAGGCTGGACATCCAACCCACGCTCAGCTCTGAAACCAGATTCCACTGCCAGTGCTCCCCACATGTACACAGCGTGCGTGGGAGGGGGCAGCGCCAAGGCAGAGCAGGGGAATGGCCAGCTGGCAGAACATACAGGACCTATTCAGGTCAGGCCACTGTACATCCCCCAGCAGCCCCCAGGACATCCAGTATATTCCACATCCGGTGCACGGCTCATTGCCATAGTGCTAGAACACCACTGCTCCCTTGCCGCAGCAGTGGTGTTCAGGCATGGGGATGGATAGCTCCCTGAACGTCAATCTCCTCGGCATACAAGATGTCTATGTCCCTGATTCTGCCATTGGGGGTATGTCCAATCTCCATGGTGGCAGATTCATGTCTATCCCGGCATGTCCAGGTTTTGACCAGGCACTGTGGCCAGACGTGCAGGGGCTGAATTGGCCTCTTTAGTATTTAAAATTTATCTTCACATTACAGCAGCAAATATTGTTCCAGAGTTTAGGAAGAAATGAATGACAAGTTCCATTACATTTTAACTACATTGAGCATGAAGAGGAGACTGTGGCCGATGATTCCTACACCCCACTGCCATTCTTCAGCAGCTGGAAAGAGCAGCTATTAACATCTGGATAAAACTACAGGGGGAACGTCTTGTTATAAACACATTCACTCTAGGCATCCACTGAAGCTTTCCATTTACCTATTTTACTTCCCATTGTTCTAAAACAATGGCTCTACAAAAGCTAAAAGTCACTTCAACATATGTCAGCGTTTATCCAGATGAAGGAAAGTAACATCTCTCAATATATTGCTAGAGTGATCGGACTATTGAACTATGGGCCAGCTCAACACTTAAGGGTAAGTTCCCAGGGCAGAAATGTGACAGTAACAATCCAACAGTGCCAACCTAGAATTAACTTTTAGTAGTAGCAAAAAGACAAACTGTACCTGTACACTCTGCACTGTCTCTTTGACAGCACAGTCCATTTCAATGACGCTCCAGCTCAGTATCAGTGGTCAAGGGATTGCATCAGCAATACAGAAATACTAAGTGATGGAGCAGGGCAGATAAGAGGAGCAACATGTTACAGGCGACATGTTTATTAAAGACTCTAACCATTTGAAAAATAGGTTGGAGCAGTTGGGCAATTATACTAAGCTTGCCAAACTTCATTTGGTTAATTTTCCTTGCTCCCCTGTTATTTCAGCTAGGGAAATGTTTAAACAATATCTGGTGGAAACTTTGGGAGTCCCCGCAGACTCATGTCCTCCTATTGTAAAAATGTATTACCTTCCAAGGGGCCAGAAGTCCTCGGCTAACGCTGAGGCTACTGGGTTTGGGCAATTTGATGAGTTAAATGTTTCAGAGTTGTTAGAAACTTCAGATACCTCTACTGTCAGGCCTGCAACCTATTTAGTTACTTTTGCTTTAGTTTCTGACCGAGAATGGCTTTTAAAGGTTGTTTTTTAGGAAAAGAAACCTGTTTAAGGGATGTCTTGTTGAGATTTTTCCAGACCTGCTCGGGAAACCTGCCTTCGCAGGAAGGAGTTTCTGGTCCTGCGCCCGCAGGTTCTGCAGCTTGGGTGGTTTGTATTTCCTAAAGTGTCCATGTAAGTGCTTGGTGAAACTGCACGGTAATTCCTTTATTTTTTTTCTGTCCCTCTCAATTGATTTCCTTTTTGAATTCTAAGGGTCCTATGGGGAGTGAATGAGTAGGTCACCTTGGTTGTGTATGGAGTATCTGACTGTTGATGTCTGCAATTTTTCCTTGTCTAGTTTGGTTTAGTTTCCTTTCTTGGACCCCCCTATTGTGGGCTAGTGGAGAGGTTCTTTTTAAAAAAAATTATATCTGGTTATCATTCTTTTGTGTTGTATTTCTGGAAGTGTCCCCCCCTTTGCTGTTGCAAGTGCTTTAACTTGTAATGTTATTTTGAAAATGAATAAATAAAAACAAAGATCATAGAGAAGGGGTAAGATGCCTGGAGCATCAGGTACAACCTTAAGCAAAGGCATAGAGGGTGATAACCTGCCTAGAGCAGCAGGTGCAACTCTACAACTCTAGCCCCCTTACTGGGCAGACTAGATGGACCATGCAGGTCTTTAGGTGCCATCATTCACTATGTTACTATGTTAAAAGGCAGTATTTCAAGTGGAAAGAGTTTTCTATTTAGACTTCTCCAGTTGCTGGCACACACATACCGTGAGGTGTCTACAGGGCAGTCCCAGCCCATGAGAAGTGCTGTATCTAAAGGAAGGCGATGGCAGTGGTGGTGTACTATCAACTGCCTGGCCAGAATGAACACATGGATAATGAAATGCTCAAAGAAATCAGGGAAGCTAACAAAACTTAAAACACAGTAACAATAATGGGTGATTTCAATTACCCCGGCAGTGGCTGGGTCAGTGTCACGGCAGGACATGCTAGGGAGATAAAATTTGTAGATGAAATAAATGACTGCTTCTTTGGAGCAGCTGGTTCATGAACACACCACAGAGGAAGCCATTTTGGACCTAGTCCTTCATGGAACACAAGATTTGGTGCAAGAGATGGTGTTGGGGCCACTTGGCAATAGTGATCATAGCATAATTGTGTTTGATTTAATAAATGAAAGAAAGACGGTAAGAAAATCCACAGTACTACCTTTTAACTTTCAAAAGGGAAACTATGATAAAATGAAGTAAATAGTTAAGAAAAAACTAAAAGGAGCAGTTGCAAAGGCTAAATATTTGCATCAAGTTTGGGTGTTGTTTAAAAATACTATCTTGGAAGCCCAGACCAGCTGTATTCCACGCTTTAAGAAAAGTGGAAGGAAGTCCAAAAAACTGCCAGCATGGTCTAAAGGTGAGGCCAGAGAGGCTGCTGTTGCCAGAAAAGCTTCTTTCAGGAAATGGAAAAAGGAGTCTAATGACAAAAACTGGAAACAACACAAGCACTGGCAAGTTAGATGTAAGGCATTGATAAGGCAGGCAAAGAGAGAATTTGAGAAGCAGCTTGCTGTGGAAGCAAAAATGCATAATAAAGACTTTTTCAAGTATATTTGCAACAAAAACCTGTGAGAATGTCAGTTGGACCATTAGATGATACAGTAGTGGCCATAAAATTAAGGCAGGTATCTTTTTCTGCAATTTATTATTAAATAATGTACTGTGGAGATGTCACACGTGCATGGCAATTAGTCACACCATGCATCTGGCATCCATTTTAGTTTACTTACACACTGTAGTAGGTTTCTTGGATGAAGTTTTGAATTTTTACAACTAGGAAAAGATTGAAAGTTACATGCAAATAGTTACACATAGTTATAACTAAGGGGGGCATTCCATGGTGCAAACAGTGGGGTTGGACATGCAGGCTGGACATCCAACCCACGCTCAGCTCTGAAACCAGATTCCACTGCCAGTTACTTTACATGTTTATTTATTTATTTTATTTATCTATTTCTTCTATACCGCCCCTTCCAGAGATTATCATTACTACATGTTCATATTATCACTGCTTTTATATTTCTTGTTTGTTAAACCGCTTTGATTGTTTGATAAGGCGGTATAAAAATATCATTAAATAAATAAATAAATAACTACTAGAGCTACCTTAGTTGTTTCCCTTTTGAATGATGGTGATAAAGGTTTTAATAATGAGGAATTATTTTCAACATAAAAATGCTATTTTTTGTGGTAGGAAACTTCAGATTTTCCTGGATGTCTCCAGAGCTACCCAAGTCAGAAGGAAGGCTTTTTTGCTTCTTAGGTCTCGGGTACTGGGTCTGGTACCTTTTATTTAAGATTTCCCTGTAAGCGTCGTTACACTGCTGGGGGTGAAATATGTATTTCTTGACCCTTCTCACTTCTGGTTAGTAAGGAAATGATTGTCCCTGTGGCTGAGGAAGGTTGAGGGGTTTTAGAGACCTTGTTTTTACACGGTCTCTTTTGGAGATTTAGTTTGCAGCTTTTGTGAGACAATTGTCTCTTGTTTTCCTTTACATTTGTATTTTTCTTTTATTTAGTCATTGCTCCCTTGATATGGGCTAACTTCCATTTTTTCTTTATTTATTACTTTTTAGGAGTGGAGGAGTAGCCTAGTGGTTAGAACACTGGCTTGGTAACCAAGCAACCAGGGTTTGATTCCCACTAGCACTCCTTGTGGCCTTGGGCAAGTCACTTAACCCTCCATTGCCTTGGAAGAAAGGCCTGGCAATCTACTTCCGGTGACCCTGCCAAGAAAACCCAGGAGCTTCAAAGTTGCCAGGAGTCAGGACTGACTCAAAGGCACACATTGCATTGCATTACTTTATGGCATGCTTTAATGTGTACTTTATGGAGATTTTCCTTTTTCTTTCTGTGTTTTGTTGTATAATTTCAAAACATCAATAAATATATAATTACTAAGAAAGTTACATGTGAAATATACAATCAAGATGGGTGTAAAGTGACTTTGTAAAGGGACAAGTTGTCACACTCCATGCTGAAGGATATTCACAATGTGCTATTGCAAAACATTTGCATACATCAAGGTGTGAAGTTCAGAATGTTCTGAAATCAGGTGGCCATACACATCGTTCGAAACATGGGCGCAGACAAATGAGATGACTGATTCCTCAAAAGCATTATTACATCTAGTCCACATACTTCATCTCAATGTATGGCTCAGTTAGCTAATGATCAAGGAATAAAGATACGTGCCAGATCTGTCCGACAACAGGCTTGTGGATGAATTCAAAATCATGGCCAGAAGACCTGCCAGGAAGCCCATGATGACCAGGAAACAAATTGCTGCCACATTCAGTTTTGTAACAAGATGAAAGACAAATCTGTTGAATGGTGGGAGAGGGTAATGTTCACAGATGAAAGCACATTTCAACAAGTACATGGGAGTGGTTACAACTACATCCGTCAACCAGCAGGCGAGAGACTAAATCCAAAGTACACGATCAAGACTGTTAAACACCCATCATCGGTCAAGGTATGGGGTGGCATCTCGGCAAATGGACGATGTGGCCTGCACATTTTTGAGAAAGGTGAAAGAGTAAATGCTGCAAAATACATATCCATGCTGAATAGTAAAGTTAAAATACACATGAATGTTTCTGGCACAACTATATCTCAGCAGGACTCGGCACCGTGCCACACTGCAAAAACAGTCAAAAAATGGTTCGCGGACAACAAGATCAAACTGCTACCAAGTTGGCCAAACTCTCCGGATCTCAATGTAATTGAAAACTGTTGGAATCTTATGAAGAAAAAGGTGGCAGCAAACCATCCAACTTCAGAAGCAGATTTAAAGGACATACTCAAGCACGTATGGGTCAACAAAATCACTCCGGCATACTGTAAAACGCTAGTTAACAGGATGCCTACAAGAATCCAGGCTGTGCTGAAATATCATGGACACCCTATCAAATATTGACACATATATTGTTTCCTGAATAAAACTTTGAAAATGACATATATATCTTTGGCTCTTAAAGCTTTTGACCATGAAAGTGACAATAACACATACTTTTCTAATAAAATTCTGATATTTTGGACTGTGCCTTAATTTTTTGGCCACTGTAGAGGAGTAAAAGGGGCACTAAGAGGGGAGAAGGCCATAGCGGAAAGACTGAATGAATTCTTTGCTTCGGTCTTTACTGAGAAAGATGTAGGAATGTTGCCATGACTGAAATGGTATTTAAAGGAAATGCTGTGGAAGAACTGAAAGAAATATCAATACACCAGGAAGATGTATTACAACTATTTGATAAACTGAAGAGTAGCAAATCACCTGGACAGGATGGTATACATCCAAAGGTGTTGAAAGAACCGAAATATGAGATTGCAGACCTACTATTAGTAATCTGTGAACTATCATTAAAATCATCTGCAATACCTGAAGATTGGAAGATGGCCAATGTAACACCAATTTTTAAAAAGGGTTCCAGGGGTGATCCAGGAAACTACAGACCGGTAACTCTGACATCAGTACCAGGAAAAATGGTAGAAATCATAAAGAACAAAATTACTGAACATGTAGAAAGTCATGTCTTAATGGGAGACAGCCAACATGGCTTTAGCCAAGGAAGGTCTTGCCTTACTAATCTGTTATGTTTTTTTTTGAAGGTGTGAATAAACAGGTAGACAAAGGTAAGTCAGTTTATATAGTGTATCTGGACTTTCAGAAAGCCTTTGACAAGGTCCCTCATGAGAGATTTTTGGCAAAATTAAAAAGTCATGGGATAGGAAACAGTGTACTACTGTGGATCAGGAACTGGTTAAAAGATAGAAAGCAGAGGGTAGAGCTAAAAGGCCAATTTTCCCAATGGTGAATAATGGAGTAACTCCAGGGATTCGTGCTTTTTAACATTCATAAATGACCTGGCAATGGGACCAAGCAGCAGGGTTTATCAAATTTGCAGATGACACAAAACTATTCAAAGTTGTTAAAACCAACGAGGATTGTGGAAAATTGCAAGAGGATCTTGATAAATTGGGCATCCAAATGGCAGATGAAATTTAATGTGGACAAGTTCAAAGTTATGCACCTAGGAAAGAACAACACAAAGTATGATTACACAATTGCAAGGTTCCACATTAAAAACCACCACCCAGGAAAAAGATTTAGGCTTCATCGTGGATAACATGTTAAAACCCTCCGACCAGTGTGCAGCGGCAACCAAGAAGGCAAATAGAATGCTAGGTACCATAAGGAAAGGAATGGAGAATAAAACAAAGGATATTATAATCCCTCTGTATCGCTTCATATGACATGACCGCACCTTGAATATTGTGTGCAATTCTGGTCACCGTATCTTAAAAAGGATATAGCGTTATTAGAAAAGGTACAGAGAAGAGCCACCAAAATGGTAAAGGGGATAGAAGGATACCCCTATGAAGAGAGGTTAAAAAGGTTAGGGCTCTTCAACCTTGAAAAGAGACAGCTGAGGGGAGATATGACAGAGGTCTATAAATTAATGGAGTGGAACAGGTAAACATAGATCGAATGCTTACATCATCAAAATATAGAAAGACTAGGGGGCATGTAATGAAGCTACAAGGTAACCTACTAAAGACTAATAAAAGAAAATATTTTTTCACTCAACATGTAATCAAACTCTGGAATTTGCTACCAGAGGATGTAGTAAAAGCTGTTAGTGTAGCCAGGTTTAAAAATGGTTTGGACAAGTTCCTGGAGGAAAGGTCCATAAACCATTATTAAAATGAGCCCAAAATATCCACTGCTTGCCCCAGTACAAGCACTGTGGAACTTCTCTCTTTTGGGGAAACTGCTAGGTACTTGTGACCTAGATTGGCCACTGTTTGAAACAGGATACTGGGTTTGATGGACCTTGGTCTGACCCATTATAGCATATCTTATGTTCTTAGGAATACCTAAAATTTGTTGTTAAGTACCATCGAGCCAATGTCGACACTATGGATAGCTATCCTAAACTGTGTTCACTCTTCAGTTAGGTGCCTAATTTTTGAAGGATTGTTACAATGTATGTTACTCTATCACACTGCTATTCTCTCTTGCGCCAATCTAAAAATACAGCTGGAAAATTACCTACCAAGCAGCCTTTGGACAGAACATGGTTACAAAACCCTTCCAGTTCTGTAAATGCTATGCCATGTCTAAAAATTATAATACAGTCTTTACCTTTGAAAACAGTGATGTTATAAAAGATAAGCTTGGGACTAGTTTTTCACAATATGGACATATTATAAAATGGAGGTGAAAGAGTAGTTACTCACCTGTAACAGGTGTTCTCCAGGAGCAGCAGGCATCAGTCCTCACATATGGGTGACATCGACAGAGCCCTTGCAGAGCATTTCCCCAGCTTTCCAAGAAAGCCTTTGGGAATGCTGGCACGCATGCGCGGTTCCCTTCCCACCTAAAGGTGCCATCTTGCTCAGTCAAATGACATAGTTTATTTTTACATTTTTGTGTGTTGTTTTAGCTATGTACAACTGCAACTCCCAGTGGAGGAGGGAGGGTTGTGAGGACTGATTCCTCCTGCTGCTGCTCCTGGAGAACACTTGTTACAGGTGAGTAACTACTCTTTCTCCAGGACCAAGCAGGAAGTCACTCCTCACATATGGGTGACTCCCTAGCTCTGGGCTATGAAGGAACTCAGGCTGAACAAGAGAACTCCCTCTAGTCCCAGCATCAAAGAAAGGCTTTTCACTGACAGAACCTCCACCGGTAGCCCAACGGAGGGCTGGAGCTGCCTAAACCTCAAAGAGATTCCGGAGTACTGCCTAGCCAAAAGCACTGTCCCTATGGGACTCCCTTTCCAGACAGTAATGGGCCACAAAAGTCTGGCTTGAGGACCAAGTTGCAGCCTAGCAGATGTCCACCAACAGTACAGAGCGGAGGTGAGCCACTGAGGCAGCCATTGCCCTGACACGATGGGCCGTGACCCGACCCTGCAAAGGAAGGTCAGCCGCCCTGTAAGCGCAGGTGATAGTCAGCTACCCAGGTGGACAAGGTACACTTGGACACAGCTAACCCCAAATTATTAGGGTCAAAGGACATGAAGAGCTGAGTAGCCCTTCTATGCCTCTGCGTATTTATTTATTTAACATCTCTTATATACCACACTATTGTCATCAGCGCGGTTTACATGGAACAAATATATACATACAGAGAACTGTAATGCATTTTACAAATAACAGGGGTTTTTGAACTTGGGATTAAAGGTAAACTATATGGCGTATGGTCAAGGTAGAAGGATAAGGCCCTCCTACAGTCCAGGGTACGCAAAACTGCTTCAGCCTGGCTTGCATGAGGCCTAGGGAAGAATGTTGGAAGAACCACCTCTTGGTTAAGGTGGAAGAAGGAGACAACTTTTGGAAGGAACTTTGGATGAGTCCTAAGGACTACCCTGTTCCTATAGAAGGGGTGTAAGGCCCGTCACATATTAGGGCCTGAAGCTCACTCACTCGCCTGGCCGAGGTTAGGGCTACCAAGAAGAGTGTCTTCCAGGACAGGAAGCGTAGAGGGCAAGTAGCCATCAACTCAAAAGGTGGGCGAGTCAGTTGCTGCAAGACCACATTCAACTCCCACTCGGGAGCAGGATGACGGATAGGAGGCTTGAGCAAAAGCAAGCCTCTGAGAAAGTGGGACACCAAGGGGTGAACCGACAGAGAATGTCCTTCCACCAGTGAGTGGTGAGCTGCCAGAGCTGAGAGGTGGACCCAAACAGAATTGGACTTAAGTCCCTGATTTGATAAGTGCAGTAAGTACTGAAGCACTACTGGTACAGTACAGGAGAAAGGATCTTCTGTACGTAGCTGACACCACACAGAAAACCTTTTCCATTTGAGAGCATAGGTTTTCCTAGTGGACTTCCTAGAGGCTAGGACAACCTCCTCAACTTCCTGAGGTAGGACCCAGGGAGCCAAAACTACCCTTGCAGCCTCCAGGCCATCAAATTGAGAGCTTTGAGATTGGAGTGCAGAAGGGAACCCTGATCTTGAGAGAGGAGGTCGGGTTGCAACCCCAGAGGCAGTGGGGGATCCACCGCCAGCTGAAGCAGAAGTGGAAACCAAGGTTGTCTCAGCTACCTGGGAGCCACCAGCAGGACCGAGGCCTTGTCCTGAAGAATCTTGAACAGAGTTCAGGCCACCAAGGGCATGGGAAGAAACGCATACAGGAGGCCCTGAGACCAGGGAATCAGAAAAGCATCTGCTGCTATCCGCAGAGGATGCGGTTGCCTGGAGCAGAACTTTGGCAGCTGTTTGTTCAGTGGACTGGCAAACAGATCTATGGATGGAAGTCCCCATTTCAGGAAAATCTTCTGAACCACCAAAGGATGGAGCTGCCACTCATGGGGCTGCAGAATCCTGCTCAACCTGTCAGCCAGGTAGTTTTCCTGGCCAGGTAGATACACAGCCTTGAGGAGCATATTGTGCCTGAGAGAAAACAAGCAAAGGTACTGCGCTTCCTGACAAAGGAGCCTGGATCCAGTTCCACCCTGCTTGTTCACATAAAACATGGCTACCTGGTTGTCTGTTTGAACTAGGACAGACTGATCAGCCAGGTTTGGAGAGAAAGTCTTAAGGGCTAACCGAATAGCCCTGAGTTCCAGCAGATTGATTTACTGTGTGGCCTCCCAAGGAGACCACAGGCCCTGGGTGCACTTGCCTAGACAATGAGCCCCCCAGCCCTGCAGGGAGGCATCCGTGGTAAACACTACAGTGAACCCAGAAATCTGAAAAGGCACCCCTTGCAGTAGATTGGGAGGGTGCAGCCACCAGCAGAGGGAGTTCAGAAATTGTCTGGACACCCTTATCCTGTCTCTGAGGCTGCCTGTGGCCACTGAGTCCAAAGACAACAGTGTGCAGTCCTCATATGGAGCCTGGCATTGGGGGTCACATGTACTGTCGAAGCCATGTGGCCAAGAAGCCTCAGGCAGAATCTGGCAGAGACCAGTGACCTGCTAAGAAACTGGTTTGCTAAATTTATCAGTCTTTGGGCTCTGTCTTCTGGCAAGAATGCCTTTGCCAGCAGAGAGTCCAACCTTGCTCCTATGAACTCCAAGTTCTGGGAGGGGAGCAAAGTGGACTTTGTGAAGTTTATTACAAACCCCAGGTTTTGAAGAAGAGCAATAGTCCTGAGGGTGGCCTGTCTGGCCTCCTGGCACATCCGACCCCTGATGAGCCAGTCATCCAGATAGGGGAAGACAGATTCCCTGATCTCGCAGGTAGGCCACCACCACTGCCAGGCATTTGGTAAAGACACTAGGAGCAGAGATGAGGCCAAAGGGCAGTACTCTGTACTGATAATGGTTTCCTCCCACAATGAACCTGAGGTACTTTCTGTGGTCTGGATGAATGAGGATGTGAGTGTACGCATCCTTTAGATCTAAGCAGCATAGCCAATCTCCCTGCTTGAGGTAGGGCAGAAGTGTTCCAAGAGTAAGCATCTTGAACTTTTCCTTCTGTAGGAACTTGTTGAGATTTCTGAGGTCTAGAATAGGCCAAAGGCCACCGGTTCTTTTGGGTACAAGGAAATACCTTGAGTAGAACCCTTGACCTTGTAGGTGGGGAGGCACAGGCTCCACTGCCCTGTCCACCAACAGACCTTGGAGCTCCTGAAGGAGGTGGTCTGTGTGCAGGGGAGGCCTTGGAGGCTCCCCTGGAAAGTATGGAGGCAGCAGCTGTTGGAAGTGTAGCAGATAGCCCTTGTGGACTATGCTGAGCACCCAACTGTCTCCAGTGATGAGTGGCCACTTGTGGGCAAACAGGGCGAGGAGACCTCCTGTGCAGGGTTGGGACAGCAGGAACAGAGAGGCTATGCCTAAGGAGTCAAAAAACCCCACCCTGCTGAGTGGGAGCAGGGGCCGGAGGCTTGGGAGTCCTCTGCCTACGGGGGCCCATTACCCTGCCCCTTGGCCTACTGACCCTGAGGGGGAGCTTGGGAGGTCTGGTACTGTGGGTACTGCTTGTAGGCAGTACCCTTCCTCAGGTAAAAGGGCTTTTTACCCGAGCCCTTCTTTTTATGAGAAGGGGCAGAAATCTTCCTAGACAGCCTTGTCCTCGTGAGGGGCTCGGTTTCGAGCTGTGCAGCCTTCTCAGTCATGGGCTTGCCAAAAAGGTTTTGACATCGACCAACTTGTCCTGAACCCATGGCTCGAGGTCCGATGACTGCAGCCATGCCTGGCATCGAGCCACAATGCCGGCTGCCGCAACACAAGCCGAAGCCTCGAAGTCATCGTAGGCAGCGCGAGACAAACTTGGAGCATTCCCGAATCCCCGAGGACAAGGACTTGAACCTCTGCAAGGATTCCCCGGAGAGACCAGCAGAGAACCCGGCCAGCTCCTTGGCCAGGTCCCACAAGTACATGCCCATGTACAGCTGGTAAGACTGGACACGGCAAGCAAGCATCGAGCCCTGGAAGCACTTTCTAACAGAACCATCCAGGTTCCAGGCCTCCCTGCCAGGGGGCACCGCAGAGTGCATTTTCTGACTTTTCAGGTGATGCATGGTGGATTCCACCACCATGGAATGGTGTGGTAGCTGCGCCTTCTGAAAGCCAGGGCTCTTCCGGAGTCGATAGATGGAATCGACCCGCTTGCTTAGAACCGGCGCAGAGGCCGGTGCCTCCCACATCCGGAAGAGGAGCCATTCCAGCATCGGAGGAACCGGAACAGTAAACGCTTCCTTCGGAGGAGTCATACTGTAAAGGCCTCGAGCTCCTCGGCTCAAGGCTCCTCCTCGGGGTCCGCAGGGATAGCCAACGCAGTGGCCATATCCCGGACGTCCTCCGGAGGGGATCTACTCTGGGGCTCAGACTGCGGTGAGTCCGACAGGACGCACCGAGTCCTGAAGGTGTCAGGGGACTCCTCGTCCTCCGTCTCCCAGGCGGACTCGTCCGATGAGGAATCGGGGTCTGACCTCATGGGGCCTGTGAGCACCCACCCCCAAGCCGAAGGCACCGGCATCGACGCCCTCTGTCACGAATGGGAGGTCGAGGGAGACCACGACCGAGGTCGACCTCGAGCCTTCGTGGTCTCGAGTATCGGCTCGGTCTCCGGGGTCGACTTCGATTTCGATGTCCCGGTGGTCAGGGCAGATGTGCCAGACAGGCTGGCCATTAGTGCCCGCTGCTGTTCCATGAAGGCAGACAATCTGCACTCCAAGGCTGTCAGCCTGAGACCCAGCTCAGGAGACTCAGCAGCCACCGACTCGGGCCCCGGCCCTGACGTCGGCTCTCTGGGAGGAGAGTCCACGAGGACTACAGGACTTACGTGTCCAGCAGACTCCGGCTCCACACGAGGTACTTTTGGCAGCTTCTCCTGTTCCAAGGGTCCAGGGCGACAGTCAGGGGTCTGAGACTTAGCTCCTGAGGAGCCAGGGACCTCTTCCGATGACACCCTCGCAAGCTGCTTCTTCCTCTTTCGTTACCGGTCGGGGGACCCCTGTCCGAGGAGCCCCGACAGTGCTCAGGATCCAATTCCCAAGATGTCGAGGCCTCAGACAAGGTCCGGGCCCGGCCAGAGGCCGAGTTGGAGAAAAGCCTTTCCTTTTGGTGCTGACGACTTCGAAGCGCCTTGGAAGACATGGTCCACAGATCTGAGGATCGTGGTCAGGATTGAGGCACCGAAGGCAGCAGTCGTGTGTGTCGGTGAGAGACATTAGTTTCTTGCACCGATCACACTTTTTGAAACCACTGGAAGCCATTGGGGAAAAAAGAGCCCCCGCGAGGTCAAAAGACTGGCCTTCCAGGGAAAAAGAAAAAAACAGTGCGAACGCCAGCCATGAAGGGCAAAAACCAAAAAAAAAAAAAGAGCGGGTTCGATACCGGTGTATCGAACTCGGCAGGAGGGAAACCGGCGTCGAACCGGAGAAAAAATAGCAAAGGAATCGCAAAAAAATCTAACTATTTTCCGGGAGGACTAGGACACACTTCCGATGGGCTTCACGGAAAAAGAGAGATTGAGCACCTTTAGGCGGGAAGGGAACCGCACATGTGTGCCAGCATTCCCAAAGGCTTTCTTGGAAAGCTGGGGAAATGCTCCGCAAGGGCTCCATCGACGTCGATGTCACCCATATGTGAGGACTGACTTCCTGCTTGGTCCTGGAGAAAGGACCAGCATGGCCACGGATTACAATGCTAGATTATTTTTGTCCTTCTTTTTAAAGTGCTTTCAAGTCAATGCTGGCACTTGGCAACCCGGCAACCCCCGAGTGTTCTTAGCAAGGTATGACCAGTAGATTGCTAAGCCTTTTCTTCAGAGGCAGTGGAGGGTAAAGTGACTTGCCCAAAACCACAAAGAGCCCCAGTAGGAATCAAACCCAGATCTTCTGGGTTGTAGGCTGTTGCTTTTACCACTAGGCTACTCCTCCACTCCTAATTCTTCTAGTCCTCCAATAAAAGCTCTCAGCTTGCAAGTTTAATACAGTCCCCTGGAAACAGCTGTACATCTTCCATATTATCACTCTTCCAAATTAATGCTTTAAGGAGGTAATACAGCTACTCTACAGATCATAGAATCAGAGCAGCATCACTCCCCTCAATTAAAGGTTATACCCTAATTTGTTCAACTTCAGGGCAAAGCTACCGGTGATAGTGTCAGCTTGGTTATTTCATTATGCTTACTCCATGTCTGCAAACAGAGCTGTTTTGGCAAATCATGCCTGCATCGGAGGCCAATAAATTCTGTAGATTTCCTATCAAATTGCCAGTTTCAGGGTTATGCTCTGGGTCTTTAGTTAAGAAATCTACAGAATTTATTGGCCCTCGATACAGGCACCTCCACCCTATAGCCAGGGTGTAGGATGTAATCCTTGAGCCACTGGACCTTGCTTAAGAATGACAATATCAAATCAAAATGATATGGAGTTGTCTTCTTAAGAAGAGTTTTGTGACAGAGTCTTTGACTATAAAATAAGTGTAATGTTTCATTAAAAAACTATTTGTGAATTTTTTAAAGAAATAACAGACTTTTTGAATGAACAGTGGCAACAATGTTGGTACATACACATAGGTAATAAAACAAAAAGACATGTCAGAATCACATATTCATGGGGTAAATGAAACAATTAGTTACAGTACATTAAGACTTACAAGCGATGATTGTTTTTCTGCTGATTTCTTTATTAGTGCCTACAAGAAATGGCTTTGATACCCCATTTATAAATGTAAGTAATTTATTTTTTCGCAAATGTGTCTCAAATTATTAAGGAAAGGGGTTTGTGAATGGTAGGCAGTTCTTCTGCTTTTGCATCTTGAATGACTAACAAAGAAACAAAATAAAAGGGCACACAAAGTTCTATATGTAATTTAGTAGCAGCAGCTAGAAGAAAAACAACACACAAAGTGGGAGGTACAACAATGAACTTGCTAAATAGATATTGTTTATTAAGGCTTGTAAGTCTCCTAGAGGAAAGAAAAGTTAAATCCAATGTCATCCATTACTCCACCCAGGTAGTAACAGTCTGGAGACAGAAATGATACGAGCTAAATACAAGTCTAAATGATACACTTTAAATTTTCTTATTTAAATCCAAAGGTCCTTTTTATAGAGTAAATAGTTTTCAGAAGATATTTGTTTTTCTAATATAGTAAAAGATCCTGTACAATAAAAGGCGTGCAGCTTTGCGTGTGCTAGAGCAACAGAGAGGAGCACCAGCGGCCCATGCGTTAGTTACAAATCCAGCTTCTTCCTTTTCTTCAATACGTTTTCCCTTCTGTCCAGAAAAATATTCCTCAAAACCAAGAGACAGAACAGCAAGTTTCAATTTATTTATATTTTTTTTTTTTGCAGTGGTGCCAATTAAACTCCATGTCGTCATTTGAAGGGACTCCAGCCCTGGTACAGTTATCCAAGAGCTGTAAAGCAGGAGCCAGAGTCTCGTTTCCAAAATATAACCTTTTATGCTGCAACTGCTCTTCTGCTAGACCACGGCAGTCAATCCAGCTTTTTCATCCACTGTGTTTTCTTTAAAGAAGCTAGTAATGTAGATTTATTTTTGGTAAAATCATAAAGATAACTAACTGAATCATGATTTATTTTCACACTTAAAAAAAAAAAATTTCAGAGGGAAGCAGAAGAATGCATGGGCACTAGAAAACTAGGAAAGGATGTCATCTGAAGAGGTCAAATTAGGTTGGCAACACTACTTTTACTAAGCCAACAAAAACACAAGGTGAAAGTGGATTAGACTAGACATATACAAAGTGCCAGAGAAAGAGAGGGAAGATGCAATCCACCATTCTGCGCCTTCAATGCACCTTAGGAGAACATTTATTTCAGTTTAAAAACACAAAATACATAGAAATGACATGAAGGACAAAGGGAGGGGAAAGGACA
This sequence comes from Ichthyophis bannanicus, assembly GCA_033557465.1. Classification (NCBI taxonomy): domain Eukaryota; kingdom Metazoa; phylum Chordata; class Amphibia; order Gymnophiona; family Ichthyophiidae; genus Ichthyophis; species Ichthyophis bannanicus. The sequence goes on from CM066049.1 coordinate 129,436,747, forward strand.
GACTGAAATGCTCCAAGCCTGACCAAGAGAAGGCCCTGAATGCTTTAACACATTATTCAAAAATGCCCTGAAATTGTCATCACATTAGTTCAGCTACAGCCCCCACAAAAGCAGAAGAGCTGCCCATAAGACGGCAGCACCAGTGTGCGGCTGGAGCAGTCAGTCATGCCCTTGTAAGGGGCACAGCAGCTGTCTCAAAACTATTTCCCACATAACAATTCCATTTTTTGTTTTCATTTTAATCTCAAGGTAATTTTTCTGATGGGGAAAAATAAAAACTGTCCAAACCAGGATGCTGGCACAAAGTTTCAAGTAAAAGTCATCCAGACAAAAAGGAGGAGGGGGGAGAGGCGGTGGCATGCAAAAGGGGCTTCGGTATTTCTGAAATGTGGAAATGTTTTAAACATAGCTTTTAGGTGCAAAAATCACACACACACGCACACACACACACACACAGACCCTCTGGTCTTTTGTATTTTTTTTTTTAAATCATAGAAGTAGTTGGGAGTTAGACTGAAGAATAGGAAAACTAGGAGCATAATTGCTGGCAAGTGAAGATAGTTCCCAAAGATTTTTTTTAACAATCTGAATTTGCATTCCATAATTTTATAGTCGGTCAACATTATTATTTACTGCCTTAAAAGCAAAGAAGAAAAAAAAAACATATCCACCTTTATTAAACTGGATTTTTACAGCAATACAGATGAACACAGATCCAGCTGGGCAACAAAACGGGTAAAAAAAAAAAAAGAGAAAAAAAAAAAAGAGAGAGACTGCACTCCTCTTTAAAGTACTTAAAAGATGACAAAGTCATTTCCCCTGCATAAGGTTTTACACTGAATGGGGAAGGTTTAGTCTATCCCAATGCCAGGATCCAGCACCAGAATTTCAGTTGAACTCTAGTTTAAGAATAAGTCTTCTCTTCCCCACCCCCAGTCGAATCTGAGATCAGTTCTGGCTACAAAGCACATTGAATAGGCTTATTGCTATTGTTTGCTTCGGGTCTGGCGTTCCTGGAAAAGAAGAGATAGGAACAGTTATAACAACTGAACAGGAGGTAAGAGAATGTACAAACACCCTCAAAAGGAACCCAAGGGGGGGGGGGGAATAGAATACAACCACCTGCTGCCGGCATGCTTGCTTGCACAACAAGAAAGCATAGTTACTCACCTGTAACAGGTGTTCTCTGGGGACAGCAGGAATCAGTCCTCAAATATGGGTGACACTGGCACCGACAGAGCCTGCACGGAAGCATCTCACCAGCTTTTAAGGAAGCCTTTGGGAGATACACCATACATGCATGGTACACTTCCCACCCAAGAGTACCACCTTGCCTCAGTCTAATGACATAGCTAAGATGGCAAAAATATAAGATGGTAAAGAAGCAATGCCAAGGGGAGGAGAGAGGGTTATGAGGACAGATTCCTGCTCTCCCCGGAGAACACCTGTTACAGGTCAGTAACTACGCTTTCTCTGGGAACAAGCAGGAAGTCAGTCCTCACATATGAGACTCCCCAGCTACAGGCATAGAAACAGAAATATGACGACAGAAAAAGACCAAATGGCCTATCTAGTCTGTCCTTCCATATCAACAACTACAACAGTCCCCTTTTTTCCTTTAGAGATCCTCTGTTTGTGTCCCATGCTTTTTTTCTCATTCTTTATTTATCCAACAAACTTTACATCATACAACAATAAACACTGCACACAACCCCGTTCCCAAGACCCCCCCACGCACCCACCCCTATGCCCTTTACACAGTACAGTACAAAAGGGTCCCAACTACTCATATAAACCAGCTTTTCATGCCAAAAGATGTCTAAATCCATCCCTAGCCTCCCCTCTCTCCTCATACATACCCAGTCTCCCCCAGCAAGCACAATTACTGAAGAAGAACATGAACAGGCAGCAGGAACCCCTCACCTCGGAACTAACCCCAGGGATGGGCCTATTCCCCCAACTGCCCCAGCCCCCCCCTCCCCTAACTACCCCTCCCAATCCCACCGCCCTAACTCCCCCCTGAGCGACCGCCACTCCAGATATAAGCCCCAGGTAGTCTGGAACCGTACTAACCCATTGTGATGCAGGGCCGCTAATTGATACAGAAGGGACATGCTTTTTTGAATTCAGTTACTGTCCTCATCTCCACCACCTCCACTGGGAGACTATTCCACGCATCCACCACTCTTTCTGTAAAAAAATATTTCCACATATCACTCCTGAATCTATCCCCCTTCACCCTCATCCCATGTCCCCTCGTAGCAGAACTTGCTTTCAATTGAGCAGCAGGAATATGGTCCTGATTTCCAGCAGGTTAATCTGCATTTCAGATTCCCTCTGGGACCAGCAGCCTTGTGTCTGGAGGCTGTTGCAATGCGCTCCCCAGCTCTAGAGAGACGTCCATGGTGAGGACTTTCTGGGGAGTGGGTGCCTGGAAGGGCATCCCAGCCTGAGGGTGACTTGGATTCTGCCACCATCTGAGGGAGTCTGCCAGCTGGAGGGTCACGTGCACTCTGTCCCTGAGCCTGTCTGTAGCCGAGAGCAGAGGCACCACTGGGCTGCTCTCATGTGCAGGCGGGCATCTGAGGTCACATGGACTATGGGGCGATGTGTCCCAGCAGGCAGAGGAGAAGCCGGGCGGGTAGTGTCCTATGTCACTGCACCTCTGCGGCTAGTTTCCTGGGGCATACTGACCTCTCCCTGAAGGGTGTCCAGCTGTGCCCCTATGAACTTTAGGCTCTGGGCAGGAGTGAGGTGGGACTTGGGGTAGTTTATAACAAGCCCCAGGTGCTGAAGGGCATTTATGGTGCATCCGGTGGTGCATTGCGCCTCTGCAGCTGTGTCCCCTTTTATGAGCCAGTCGTCCAGATAGGGTAAGATGAAGAGCCCTTGAAGCCTGAGGTGGACAGCGACCACTGTGAGGCACTTTGTAAAGGCCCTCGGAGACGAGACTAGCTCAAAGGGCAGTACTCTGTATTAGGAGTGCTGTCTCCCCACCATGAACCGGAGGTATTTTCTGTGGCTGGAGTGGATCAGGATGAGAGTGTAAGCATCCTTTAGGTCTAAAGAGCAAAGCCAGTCTCTCTGCTAGAGGAATGGCAGCAGTGTTCCAAGGGAGAGCATCTTGAACTTTTCCCTGAACAGAAACCTGTTGAGCTTGTGCTGGTCCAGGATGGGTCTGAAGCCTCCAGTCCTCTTGGGGATGAGGAAGTACTTGGAGTAGAAGCCGGTGTTCTAGAGGTATTCTGGGACTGGCTCCACTGCTTTGTCCCAAAGTAGTCCTGCTAGCTCGGTGAGGAGCAGGGTCTGATGGAGAGGCCTGGTGCGCTCTCCTGGGAAGAACGGGGACAGTGTAGGTGGAACAGGTAAACCCTCCTTGGCCACCTGTAACACTCAGGCATCGATGGTGATGGCTGTCCAACTGTGAGAAAACAGGGCTCAGCACCCCACTGTGAGCAGCAAAGACACCCTGGGGATGTGGGGTCGCGCCCAGGCTGTCAAAAGCCTCTCCTGGTCTCAGCCTGGGGCTTCAGGGCTCTATGCTTTCTGGAAGCATGTCCCTGGCCTTTTGTATTTCTGGGCCTGCTGAGGGCCTGAGGAGGCTTGGAAGTGCAGAGTAGTACTGAAGGCTCCTTTCTTCCTCAGGAAGGACTTTTTCCCCAGGGTTCTCTTTCGGGGTTGCACAGAGGTCTTTTGAGAGCCTGGTTCTCATCACATACTCCATCTCTATCTCTGCTGCTTTGTCTGCCATGGGTTTCCCGAACAAGTTTTCACCTGTGCAGGGGATATAGATCAGTTTGTCCTGTACCCATTGTTCCAGGTCAGACGACTGCAGCCATGCTTGGTGTCATGCCCCGATGCCTGCAACAGCCACCCTAGCCGATGACTCAAAGCCATCATCGGCTGCTCGGGACAGGAACTTTGAACATTCCTTTACTGCCAAGGTTAGGGTCTTGAACTACTGTGGGGGTTCTCCATTGAGGCCTGCAGAGAAACCCCTGAGCTCCTTAGACAATTCCTTCAGGTACATGCTGATGTAGAGCCGATATGAGTGGATTCGGCATTTTAGCATCGAGCCCTGAAAAGCCTTTCGGCCAAGGGCATTGAGGATTCGGGCCTCCCTGCTAGGTGGTACTGTGTCTCTTGGCTCTGAAGCTGGCACATGGCGGACTCCACAACCATTGAGTTGTGGGGGGAGCTGGGCCTTTTGGAACCTAAGGCTCAGGCGTATCAAATACATGGCCCAGAGGTACCTGCTGACAATTGATGCCGGTGTTTCCCCACATCCGGAGGAGACGGCTGTCAAGGATTGGGGGCACTAAGACGGTAAGGGTTTCCCTTTGGGGGTGTGTGTCTCATATTGGAGTATCTCCAATTCCTTGGTTCGCAGGTCCTCCTCTGCCTTGGTCTCGATCATGAGAACATTGGCCATATGCCTCACACAATTGGGTGGGTAGCAGCATTGGGTCTCCGGGGGAGATGGGTCCAAGAACACGTCACGATGTCGCCTTGTGTCCAGGGACTCTTCATTCTCGGTCTCCCATTCGGATTCGAAGTCCGAGTATGAGTCAGATGCTGCACGATCACCTTGTTCGAGGACCGCTCTCCACGGTGCAGGACCTCCAGAAGATTGTCTGTCCAAGCTGTGGGTACTCGCCGGGGAGGACCAGTGTCTCAAGGAACTGAACCGGGACCTAGACCAGGGCCTCTTGAGGCTGATGGCGTTCAAGGACTGACTTGATGTCTGGGGAAGCCCTTGATGTCGAGGGTCCCCATCGTCAGGGTGGATGAACCAGATGAGCTGGACAAACGCCCGTTGCATGGCCACTAAGGCAGATATACTGCTCTCTAGAGCTGCCATTCTCATCTCCATGCCAGTTGGCTCCACAGCCTTCAACGCAGGCACCAAGGACTTCAAGTCCATCGTCAGTATTGTCGAGGGGGAGTCCTCGATGAGGATGGCTTCGGAGGCCTGAGGCCAGTTGGCAGGAGCTGACGCCCGCTTGCAGGGCAACTTGGAGAGTTGCTCCTGCCCCAACTCCTGGGGCTGTAGGACCTGGGGTGGGATTTCACTTTCTTCGTGATCCATCCCCCGAGGCAGTCTTCAAGGATTTCTCCTTCTTATGCTCCACCTACAGGGACTTCCGCATGGTATTACTAGAGACTCCAGGGTAGAGTCGGACTTACGAAAAATGTTTTCCTGCTGCAGATGGTGCCTTTGGGGCATTGTTCTGCAGAGCTCACAGTCAGAGTCGTCATGCTCCAGGCCAAGGCAATAGTCGTGTGGCTCAGTGACATGACTGCCACACCGGTCACACTTTTTGAAGCCACTTGAGGCCACTGGAAAAAGGGGGTCCCTGCTTCCTGGGAGGTGTTCAAGGCCTTCGGCTGAAAAAGGGCATAAATGCCGGTCGAGGTGGACCTTCATGAAAAAAGTAGAAAATGGATAGACAAAACTGAGGAGCAATGCAGAGGTGAGCTGGCTCTGGGACGGGAAGGAACCAGTACACAAACCATACAAAATTTAACTACAAAAAAAGTTCGACTTTTTTTGGGGAAAAAGGACAATGTCCGAAGAGCTCTGCGGAAAAAAGGGAGACTGAGGCAAGATGGCAGCCTTGAGCGGAAAGTGGACCACGCATGCATGGTACATCTCCCAAAGGCCTTCCTTGAAAGCTGGGGAGATACTTCCACACGGGCTCAATCAGCACTGACATTACCCATATGTGAGGGCTGACTTCCTGCTTGTTCCCGGAAAATCAAAATATATTGCTTCTCTCCCTCTCAGCTCGAGTTGCTGTACACAACTGGGCTCTCTTTATCAAGTATAAACACTGTTCCTTTCCATACAAATAACAGCAATAAAAGTCACCTTCCTCAGGCCCTGATATGCTGGATGAATTTGGAGGGAAGACCAGTTCCTCCATGGTAACATTCTAACATTTGTCTGAGCAACCTCTATACCACCTTTCTCCAATTCACAACAAAGCGGCTACAAAATCAAAACAGATAAACTAAATAGAAAGGGAGGGATTACAATTTCATGACAATAGGTGTAGGAAAGAATGTAGCTGAAACCAGGCAATGATCCCACAAAACGCTAAAAAGGTACATGCTCCAGCTGTGAGAAAGTCTGTGTAAAAAATAGAGACTTTAAGGGCCTTGTGTCTAGGGAGAGAAGATTCAGTTCTAAAATAAGATGGGAGGGGAGCCAGATAAGAAAAGGCTGCCCAATTGGAAGGTTTGATGTGAACAATTAGGGATGGCAAAACAAATCAATGGACTGGGAATGGAAGACTCTAGAGGAGGACCATATGACTGGCAAGGTAGAGAGGAGTTTCAGTGCAGAGTATGAAAAGTTTAAACCTCAACCGCTAAAAGCCTGGGAGCCAATGCTGGGTCATCAGTAGAGGTGAACCAGGATCAAATTTGTTTATCCTGTAAGGCATCACACCTTATACACGCCCACCATTAACCACAGTTCTCTAACAAAAGACAGAATTAACAAAAATATTAGAGAATGCAATGCTTCCATGGAACCTCTACTATAGCCTGCTTCTTAACTAAGGAATTCAGATATGGGGGACGCTATTGTCATGGCCTCATATACATTTACAGGGGCTGCTGCATTCTCAGCCCATGCCAAATCAGAAGATACCACTTGCACTGGGGTCTGTGCCCCTCCGCCGCACTGTGTTTGGGACAGAAAGCGAGCTGACAAGAGAGCATGCAACTTGTCCTGCACTGGCAAAGGGCCGAAGAAGGGTTCAACTGAACTGCAAAGCTCAATGACTGGAGGATACAAGACACTGCTACTCTCAACTCATCTCTCCAAAAAAAGGGGGCCAGAAACAAACAGGCATACCACTGCACTAGCTAAACTGCAATTTGAGTATTACGAATCTGCCAGAATACACTTGTCAGAACTGAAAAACGTTAGAACATCTTAAACACCCACAGAACACTTCAGAGCCAAATATTAGTGTAAATACCATAAACCTGTCTGCAGAAATTAGAGACATTTTAAATGTAATTTAATATGAGTTTTTATAGCCTGCTTTTTTCAAAAATTTGGATTTGAGGCAGATAATATATGAATTCAGCCATATTCATAAATTTTTTAATATACCAAATTAATAATTTACCTTAATCACAAAGTAGTGTCAACCTTCATTGGTCGAACCACCAAGTTTTTAACAATTTTCTAAGAGACGTACAATTTCTTTCCTGGCACAGACCTTTCGGTAATCTATTCTCGTATTGGGGCTTTTCCTGCTAATGCTCACTAATCAACTCTGTTTCCTAGAAGGATATTTTAATTGGATGCCCAATACTGATCATAAAGGTCATAAACAACAATTTCTTTTAAGTGCCATCAAATCAATGCTGACTCTTGGCGACCCTGCAGCCCCTGGGTTTTCTTGGCAAGTATGACTGGAAGTAGATTACCTTCCATTGCCCTGGAAGAAAAGATCTGGCAAAGTGACTTGCCCAAGGCCACAAGGAGTGCCAGTGGGAATCAAAACCTGATCTCTTGGTATTAGGCTGTTGCTCTAACCACTAGGCTAGTCTTCCAATCTGTACAGCACTGCACTTGCCTTGTAGCGCTATATAAATGATTAACAGTAGTAGTTAACATCATATATGTTTCCACCAGGCCACAGCCAGCAGTTTTCCTCCACATTCTGCAGGCACTGTGCTCTCGACACCCTTCCCCCCCCTCCCCCCCACCGGGGTGGAGACAACAAAAGCTGGGCTCAATTGATGACTTTCAATAGATTGCAGTGAGGTAAGCTGCTCCGCTACATGCAAGACCCAGAATCAGGTTGTCTACGAATGATTTAGCATCAGGTGTACTACAGAAGAAACGTGGTTCCCTTCTGTTCTAACTCCAGTTCCAAGGTTCCCCCTGCCGACCGGCTATCCGTGGACGATCAAGGCTCTGGTGCTGCAGTATCATTCCACTTAGGGGCAGGGATTCTGAATTACCAGTTATAATCCCACTGATGGCAGCTTCACTCCATTGACTTCTTAGCCAAGCATATACACAAAAACGTCTGAACCTGCAGTTTCTCATATACTGAGCAGGATTACTACTGCAACATCAGTAGGGTAAAACTAACCTGTCTCACGACAGTCTAAACCCAGCTCACACTCCCTATTAGTGGGGAAACAATCCAACGCTTGGTGAATTCTGCTTCAGAATGATAGGAAGAGTCAACATCAAAGGATCAAAAAGCAACATTGCTATGAACACTTGGCCATCACAAGCTAGCTCTCGCAACTTTTTTTTTTTTTTTTTAATATATCTATCTTGGGGTTTTCAGCTATAGGAATATAAAGGTTATATTATATTTCCAAAAAAAATAGAAATTGCACTTACCTGGTAATAGTGATTCCTGGAGTGACTCCAGTTTAGTCCTCCACCTCTGGGTAGTGTACCTCCTCCTGCAGCTTGGAGACTGGGCATGTCAAATTCGTGACATCACTGTATGCAGCCTGCTGGTCTCTCCCATCAGCCCCAGTGAACTATTGACAAAGCAAACTCAAAGGAGCAACAAATAAGTAGTTTTTTAAAAAGTAATTTTCAACCTTATATGCATCTGAACACGTAACAGAAAACTTAATCAACAAACCCCCTGCTCAAGAAAGGGGGGCTGCATTCTGCATTTTCTCTCCTTTCTGCCCTATGCCTAGCCATATACCAGAAAGAGAGAGAAAGATATAGAACGAAGCTAGACAGTCACTGCATTAAGGGCTGTACACACCTGTAACTGTGCACCTCTCCCACTGAAGAATCACTGCTAATGACACCAGTCCCGGGCGGGAATGAAGACTAAACTGGAGTCACTCCAGGAACCACAATTACCAGTTAAGTGTAATTTCTATTTCCTTATCGTTCCTCCAGTTTAGTCCTCCACCTCTGGAATGTAATCAGAGCAGTAATCATTGGGAGGGCCCTTTCCAGCCAGAGCGCAACACCGCCACCCCGAAACAGGCACCGATTCCTGCCAGGCCATCCAGATGGTAATGTTTACTGAAGGTATGAAGAGATGACCAAGTGACCGCTCTACAAATTTCCACAGGTGGAACCAAACTGTGCTCCGCCCATGACGTCACTTGCGCTCTACTAGAAAGAGCCCTTAGACCCACTGGTACTGTATGCCTCTGCAACAGATATGTTGATGCAATCGCCTCCTTAATCCATCTGGAAATGGACGCTTTTGCCGCCGCCTCCCCTTTGCGGGGTCCCCCAAACACCACGAAGAGACGGTCAGACTTGCGAAAAGCTTCTGAGACCTTTAAATATTGCCTCAGCACCCTCTTTATGTCTAAACGGCACAAACTACGGTCCGCGACAGTCCCGTCTGCCGAACTTAGAGTTGGGAGAGAAACCGGTTGATTCAGGTGAAACGGAGAAACTACCTTCGGCAAAAACAACGGTACTGGTCGTAATACGACCTTTTCTCTGGAAAAACTCAAGAACGGCTCTCTACACAATGCCTGTAGCTCCGAAATCCGCCTCGCTGAAAAGATGGCAACTAAAAACACTGTCTTTAAAGTTAAATCCTTCACTGACGCCTGGGATAAAGGCTCAAATGGTGCCTTAACTAATGCACCTAAAACCAAGTTGAGATCCCACGGTGGAACTGAGACTCTACGAGAGGGCCTCAACCTGGAAAATGCCTTAAGAAAACGCAACATGTCCGCATGCAAGCCTAGCGCCACCCCCTGGACTTTGCCCCTATAGCAGGACAGGGCTGCCAACTGAACTCTCAAGGAACTGGCTGCTAGACCCTTATCAAACTCGCCTTACAAAAAATTCAACACCACGGGAACAGACACCGTTGCCGCGCGAACTTGCCTCCGCGAGCACCAATCCTCAAAAAATACGCTATATCCACACATGCCAGGGACGTAGACTTTCTCCTAGCTCGCAGTAAGGTCGCGATGACCGCCGCCGAGTAAATTTTTCTTTCTCTTCAACCTTGCCCTTACAATGGCCATACCGTGAGAACTGATCCACCTGAGGCATTCGAAGAGGCCCCTGCAGCACAGATTCTATGACGTCGGTAACCGCCAGGGGTCCCGTCGAGCAAGCGAATGAGATCGGCATACCATGGGCGCCTGGGCCAGTCCGGGGCCACCAACACCACCTTTCCCTGATCAGCTTCGATCCGCTGAACCACTCGACCTATGAGTGCCCAAGGGGGAAACACAGAGGAGTCCTGACGACGGCCAACACTGTATCAGCGTGTCGATTCCTTCAGACATTTCAATCAGCGAAAACGGGTTGTTTCTTCAGCCGGCGCCGCGAGAGAATGTCGCCATGAGATCCATTATGGGCCGTCCCCATCTTCGCACTATCTGCATGAACACGTCCGGATGCAGCTCTCATTCTCCAGCATCCACTTGGACCCTGCCGAGAAAATCTGCCACCACATCGTCCTTCCCTGCAATGTGCATGCAGAGATCGCTGACAGCCGCGTCTCTACCCAAGAGAACAGTGTTTCTGCCTCCTCTTCCATGGCTGCACTCCCTGTACCTCCCTGCCGATTGATGTAGGCTACCGTCGCGGAATTGTCAGACAGCACTTGTACCGCTGGACCCGTCACTGTCGCCTCGAACGCTTGCAGTGCCAGACCGCCCGCTCAGTTCTAGCCTGTTGATCGACCATTTGCTCTCCTGTACCGTCCAGGTGCCTTTCGCAAAAAGAGCTTCGCAATGTGCTCCCCATCCTACAAGACTCGCATCCGTTATCAAAGGAAGCCACTCGGGAAGTTCCAGAGGCATTCCTGCTGTCAGAGTGCCCGGCAGCAGCCACCACCGAAGGGACTGCCGTACCCTGAGTGGACAGGGAAGTCGTTTGCTCAGCGAGTCGGACTGATGCGACCACCGGCAAAGTAGCGCTCTCTGTAACGGTCACATATGAAATCTGGCCCATGGCACCACTTCCAATATTGCCGCCATAGTCTCCAGCAAACAAAGATAATCCCATGCTGATGGCGCGGACCTGAACTTGCATACCAACCGCTGAAGCACTTGGACTCGACAAGTCTGCAGAAACACCGCTCCGCCCCTCGTGTCGAACCAAACTCCCAGATATTCGAGATCCTGGGACGGAACCAAGTGGCTCTTGGTAGCATTGATCACCCATCCAAGGCTCTGGAGAAACTTCACCACCTTGTCTGTAACCTGAGCGCTCTCAGTCTCAGACTTCGCATGAATCAGCCAATCATCGAGATAAGGGTGAACCAGAACCCCTTCTTTCCATAACGCCGCCGCTGCTACCACCACCATAATCTTGGTGAAGGTTGGTGGTGCAGTCACCAGACCGAATGGCAACACTTGGAACTGATAATGACCCCAAGGAAGAGCGAACCGCAGAAACGTTTGATGAAATTCTCTGATGGGAATGTGTAAATACGCTTCTGTGAGATCGAGGGAAGTTAAGAACTCCCCTTGGCGCACCACCACTATGACCGATCTCAGCATTTCCATTCTGAAATACGGCACTCGAAGACAGCGATTCACCCCTTTTAAATCCAGAATAGGCCAAAGTGACCCGTCTTTCTTCAGCACCACGAAATAAATGGAGTATCGACCCACGCCGTAATCTTTGCAGGAACCGGCACAACTGCTCCCAACTGTAACAGCCGGTCTAATGTGCGACGAACCGCCAGCGTTTTCTGTTGACCTTTGCAGGGAGACATCACAAACGAGTCCAGCACTGGCCTTGCCAAATCCAGCACATAACCTTCGCGAATGATCTCAAACACCCACTGGTTGGACGTGATTTCGGCCCAGGCAGAAAGAAATGCCCGAAGATGTCCCCCTATCAGGTGACTTCCCGCCTGGACCTGCCGCATTTCATTGTGGTTTTCTGGTGGTTGCTGTGGAAGCTGCTGCGAAACCTCTACCTGCTCCCCGAAACCCACAAAACCCTTGGGCTCTAGAAGCAAATCTTCCTCTTTGGAAACTACCCAATCGAGAACCCCCGGAAGGCTGGCAAGGATTTCCCTTGTTTAGGTTTATCCTCCGGGAGCCTACCCGCCTTTGGACTCTCCCAAGTCCTTAACCAACTTGTCAAGATCTTCTCCAAACTACAACTTTCCCTTAAAAGGAAGCTTACTGAAGCACGACTTAGACGAACCATTGGCCGCCCAATTCCTCAACCTCAAGGACCTCTGGGGGACAACCAACGAAGCCATACTATTTGCCAGCGCTCTAATCAAGTCGTAATGCACATCTGCCAAATATGCTGAACCAGACTCTAGGCGATCAAGCTCCCTTATACTTCCTTGATCTAGCTGCGGAGACTGGCATAAGTGTTGAGACCACCTAAGACATGCTCTCGCCACCCAAGCTCCACAGATCGAAGCCTGCAAGGATACAGCATTAGGCTCAAATGACTGTTTCAAGAAACCATCCACTTTCCTATCCTGTGCATCCTTTAAGGCCGCGCTAACTTCCACTGGGATAGTGGTCTTTTTTGTGACCGCCGAGACTGCCACATCAATTCAGGGAGAACGGAACCTCTTTGTCCTTCTCCGCTAAGGGGTAGAGTCTGTTCATGGTTCTGACCCCTCGTAGTCCTGCCTCGAGCTGATCCCACTCTTCCTGGATCATCATCCGATCTACCACCCTGTGGACAGGAAACACCAAGAGTGTCTCACCGCTTGGATAATGGGATCTTCCACTTCCTCTTCGTCCATCGGATGTGCCGCAGCAAGATTTAGAGTCTGTAGGGATTCCGTAATAAGTGCCGTTAGCTCATCCTTCCGGAATACCCGAATGATTTTCGCCTGATCCTCGGGCTCAGGAATTTCTCCTTCTTCCAATTCATCCATACCGGCCTTGAGATCAACTTCCGTCTCCTCTGTCTCGTGCCATTCCAAATCTGAAGGAGAAATTTCACAAGGCCGTGACCTCTTGAGAGGCCTTGGGGAAATGCCCCCGGGTCCTCCGATCGAGGTGGCTGTATAGGGGTCGCCAGCGGCAATGGCTCAGGCAACTTTTCCTGCCGCCTCAAACAGAACACCTGATGCATGAAATCCAGGCAGAAATTCCCTATCTGCAATTCCGAATCTACTGCATGCCCTCTGGAAAAGTCACCAAAGACGCAGTTTCCAGTGTCCCATTGCCGGGCGCAGCCTTTGGGCTCAGGGCCTCTGCAACCCCCGTATGCTCCATCTGCTGCTCCATGCTGGTAGAGACAGAAGCACAGCCACAACAGATTCTGGTGTCAGCAACTGTGCCCCTGTGTGTACCGTAGACCACACACTGTGGGCTCGATGACATCAGTTGTGCCCCCAATCACTGCTCTGCCAAAAATAAGCGTAGACTGCAGGCAAGACTACTCCCCTTTTTTAACAAAAATGGAACCCCAAACACCAGGGAATAAGAGTGCTACACGAATACCCCTCAGCAACCCAGAAGTGGACCCAAAATGAAAAGAAAATGAAAAGACGACTCTGCCTGTGTTATGGTGCTTTTTTCATTAAGACGTGAGCCACAGCAACTCTTGCCACGCAGCCCCAACTGAGCTACTAAAATGGTAACGATCCTCGCCGCGCTTAAAATGGCACCAAAAAACCCTGGACTCATACACGGCAACAAGTGCCCCTTCCCCAATTGAAGGGCCTTACCTGCGGTGCAGTAAGTACCAAAATCGCTGCTCACAGCGTGACTACCGCTGCCTCTCCAGCCGAAAGGCTGCCCGGCCCTGCTGCGGACGGCTGCCGCGACGAGAACCGCTGCACTGGCCCACTAGATGAAACGTGGTCTGCTCGCTGAAGCAATCTGTATCTGCAGAGTGCCGGTACCACCCGCGGAGCTCACCACCGTACCATGGGGGGGGGGGGGGGGGGAAAATCCTAAACTGTGAGCTTTACTGCCCAAGAAGAAGAAAATGCGAAAGGCAGCCAGGTCGGGAGGTTTTGGGGTTTTTATTTATTTTTTTTTTTTATTATTTTTTTTTTAAAGGGCACGTTCCCCAATTAAGCAAACTAAATGTAAAGTGTATTTAAATGGAGTAAATGAAATAAGAATTTAAAGGGAACCTAATAAACCCTGACCCAATAACAATTCAGAATTAGTCAATTCCTGCCAAAATTAATGAATTAAAAATTAGAAATCTAACACCCTGACTAAAGAGCTCCTTATCTGTTCCTCTAGTGAGCTCAGCACCTAGGCTCACTACGCCCTCCTGCTGCATGGAGACTAGACACACTGGGGCTGATGGGAGACACCAGCAGGCTACATCCAGTGATGTCACGATTTTGACATGCCCAATCTCCAAGCTGCAGGAGAAGGTACACTACCCAGAGGTGGAGGACTAAACTGGAGGAACGATAAGGAATTAAAAAGTTTAAGATAAAAAAAGAAAAAAAGTTTTTTGTGGGTATGTAATTATTAAAAGGAAGGGAAACCTTTGCTATTGTAAATTAGATTAGTATGGAACTTCCATAGTTTTCTAGGTTACTAATTTTATGCATTAGTTATACAGCTCTTCTTAGATAAACCTAACACAAGCCAGTTCGGTCTTGTTTTTGCCTCTTGCCAAGAGTTTAGTTTAATTGAAAAGATGGACGAGGTTTCATATTTAAGAGGGATTTTATTTTGAAAATATAACACCTGGGATTTTTTTTTAAACACAGTGTATGATTGGTTATGATGAATTCTACTGGGCCACCCCCTGAAGAAGCTTCAGTTTAACGCCTTTGGCGTCACCTGTGGCACTGGGATGTGCATGGCAGCATGCAAATAAGTGCACGAATTATTTAGTTGTACAAAGGCTGTAATACAGAAGGATATGAGTAACCTAAATAGAAACTGAAAAACTGATAAGACATAAGAAATAAACTTATTTAAGGAGTTTTGGGATCTATGATGTATAGAAACAAACATGACGACAGAAAAAGACCACATGGCCTATCTAGTCTGTCCTTCCATATCAACAGTCCCCTTTTTACCTTTAGAGATCCTCTGTGTTTGTCCCATGCATTTTTGAATTCAGTTACTTTCCTCATCTCTACCACCTCCACTGGGAGACTATTCCATGGATCCACTACTCTTTCCGTAAAGAAATATTTCCGCATATCACTCTTGAATCTATCTCCCTTCACCCTCATCCCATGTCCCCTCGTAGCAGAACTTGCTTTCAATTGAAAGAGGCTCTCTCCCTGAACATTTATGCCACGGAGGTATTTAAACATTTCAATCATATCACCTCTATCCCGCCTTTCCTCTAAGGTGTACATATTAAGATCCTTCAGTCTGTCCTCATATGCTTTATAATGAAGACCACTAATCATTTTAGTAGCCACCCTCTGCACCGACTCCATCTTGTTCACATCCTTTTGAAGGTGTGGTCTCCAGAATTGCACACTATACTCCAAATGAGGTCACACCAAAGACTTATACAGAGGCATTATCACCTCCTTTTTTCTGCTAGCCATTCCTCTCCGTATGTACTCAAGCATTCTTCTGGCTTTTGCCGTCGCCTTTTCTACCTGTTTAGCTACTTTAAGATCAGACACAACCATGCCTAGGTCCCGCTCTTCTTTAGTGCACAAAAGTACTTCACCCCCTATACTATATTGCTCCCTTGGATTGCTCCAGATCAAATGCATGACCTTACATTTAACATTAAATCCCAGCTACCAAATTCTAGATCATTCTTCAAGCTTAGCTAGATACCTCCTCATGTTATCTACACCTTCCTGGGTGTCTACTCTTGCAGATTTTGGTATCATCCGCAAAGAGGCAAACCTTACCCGACAGCCCTTCCGCTATATCACTAACAAAGATGTTAAAAAGAAACAGACCAAGATCCCTGGGGCACACCACTGGTAACATCCTTCTCCTCAGAATGAGCTCCATTTACCTGTACTCTTTGTCGCCTCCCACTCAACCAATTTCTAACCCATGCAGTAACTTTAGAGTCCAGCCCTAGGGTGCTCAGTTTGTTTATAAGTTGCCTGTGAGGAACAGTGTCAAAGGCTTTACTGACATCTAAATACACCACATCTAGGGCTCTCCCTCGGTCCAACTCCCTGGTCACCCAGTCCAAGAAATCAATCAGATTTGTCTGACAAGACCTGCCTCTGGTGAATCCATGCTGCCTCGGATCCTGTAATCCGCTGGACTCCAGAAACCTCACTATTTTCTCTTTCAGCAGCGTTTCCAATAATTTACTCACCACCGAAGTTAGAGTAACCAGCCTGCCGTTTTCAACCACATCTTTACTTCCGCTTTTGTGTAAAAGGCACCACATGAGCCTCTCTCCAGTCCTTTGGCACCACTCCCGACTCCAACAAGGCATTGAAAAGGTCAGTCAGTGGAGCTGCTAGAACGTCCCCAAGTTCCCAAAGTTTTCTAGGGTGTATCCCATACGGTCCCATTGCTTTGTCTACTTTAAGTTGAGCTAGTTTCTCACAAACAGTCTTCTCAAAATTGTTCAAGATCTCCCTCGCTTCTGTTCCTGTTTGTGGGTGTTTTCTGAGGTCCTGCTCCTGGTTCTTCATCTGTGAACACAGAACAGAAATATTTGTTAAGCAATTCCGCTTTATCCTTATCAGCTTCTACATATTTCTCCCCTGCACCCTTGAGTCTGACAATACCACTTTTGCCCTTCCTCTTCTCACTAACATATCTGAAAAATGTCTTAGCCCCCCGGCCCCCCCCCCCCCATTTTATTGTATTGGCTATTTCCTCCTCCTTTTGAATCTTTGTCTTCCTGACTACTTTGCTAGCTTCTTTAAGTTTTTCCAAATACAGATGCCTGTCTTCCTCTCTCTGTGATCTCTTGTATTTCATGAAGGCCTCTCTCTTTTTCTTCACTTTTTCAGCTACTTCTTTCGAAAACCATAGCGGTCTCCTTTTCCTTTTACATTTATTTACCATTTTAACAAAAAGGTTGGTTGCCATTAAAATATCCCCTTTCAGTTTTGCCCACTGTTTTTCTACATCCCCCAGCTGTTCCCGTCCCACTAACGACTCCCTGAGGTATTGGCCCATCTTGGCAAAGTTAGTCTTCCTAAAGTCTAAGATCCTCACCTTTGAATGGATTTTAACAGCCCTAATCCTAATACTGAATCACACCATCTGGTGATCACTGGATGCAAAATGATCTCCCACTACAACATCAGAAACACTTTCATCATTGGTAAGCACCAAGTCCAGTATGGCCCCCTTCACGTGTGGGGTCTGTTACCAATTGCCTAAATAGTTCTCCCTGTAGAGAATCCAGGATCTCCTTACTTCTAGATACTGCAGCAGGAATGTGTCAAACAACATCTGGCATACTGAAATCTCCTATCAATAGCACTTCCCCTTTTCTAGCAATGCTGCATATGTTTTCAATTAACTCTGTCCACCTCTTCCTCTTGTGAGGGAGGTCTGTATATCACACCAATGCAAATACAGTCAAACCTCGGTTTTCATGATTAATCCGTTCGAAAAAGTCTGACTAAAACCGAAACGTATGAAAACTGAAGCAATATTTCCCATAAGAAATAATGTAAATCCAATTAATCCGTTCCAGACACCCAAAAATATTCACAAAAAATACATTTTATAGAGAATAACTATATTTTTACATACCCACAGATCAGTTCCTCATGATCCGGGCCCAGGCAGCGGAGGCAAAAGTCGTGTGTGTCGGTTAGTGACATATTTCGGTCACACCGACCACACCGCTTAAACCCACTGGCAGCCATCGGGGGAAAAAGGGCCCCTGCGAGGTCAAAGGACCGGGCTGCCAGGGAAAACGAAAACGAAAGCTAAGTCAGAAAAACCGAAAAAAAGTAAGAGGACTCGAGACCGGCGTCGCGAGTCCGGGCGGGAAAACGATCGGCGTCGAACCGAAAGAAAAAAGGATAAAATAAAGAAGAAAATCAACTTTTTCGCGGGGACAAGACGGGGACGTCTGTAGGGCTCCGCGGAAAAAAGAAAACTGGCTAAGATGGCACCTTCGGGTGGGAAGACGACCGCGCATGCGCGCTGCAATTCCCAAAGGCTTTCTTTGAAAGCTGGGGAAAATTGCTCCGCGAGGGCTCCGTCGGCGCCGACGTCACCCATAAGAAGACTAAGTGAGGACTGACTTCCTGCTTGGTCCTGGAGAACTATATTTTTACATACAGAAAACAATGAGAAATAAATATAAATGACTAATGAAATGGATAAATGAACATTTAACATCACTGAAAGCAAGCTAAGTACAGTACTGTACAGTACAGTATGTTAACATCTGGCCTTAGCCACCCCTGACAAGCTGCTGTGCCCAGCTCTCTTCGGAATCACATTGAATTCAGTCCATTAAAATACCTTTACATTATCTGCTCAATGCTTCAGAATGGCAGAAAATCTTAATGATATAGCTTCAGACGTACCCTGCAAGAGAAAGAACTGCCTCCCACATTCATGCAACATCTCCTGCTTACGTTGACAGCTTTTCTTCCCTGCTACCGGGACAAAATCTCAGTCAAAAGACGTTGAAAACCGAAGCAATGCATGAAAACCGGGACAAAATCTCAGTCAGAAAAGACGTTGAAAACCGAAGTGTATGAAAACCGGGGCAAATGAAAACCGAGGTTTGACTGTAGATTTCGCTTTCCCTCTTTCTAGTTTAACTCACAATGCCTTCTCTCTCCCTTTTAAGTTCTGTAATTCCAAAGCTTTAATAGTATTTTTTACATATAATGCCACTCCTCCTCCCCTTCTTCCTACCCTGTCCTTTCTGAATAAAGTATAACCAGGTAGTTACATCCCATTCATGGTTTTCTGTGAACCATGTTTCTATAACTGCCACTAAATCCAAGTCAGCCACTCCCATTAAAGCGTCAACATCTGGGATCTTATTTCCCATGCTACGGGCATTTATACACACTGCTTTCCATATGTTACCCCTGGTTACCCATTTCCATAAAGGTATTTAATGTATCACCTACCTGGGGGCTTTATTCACCCATCCCCAATGAATCTAGTTTAAAGCCCTCTTCAATAGATTAGCCAGTCTACTACCGAAGACGCGTTGACCTTTCTTGGACAGATAGATGCCATCTCTGCTCTGCAACCCTTGGAACAGCATCCCATGATCTAGGAAACCAAAACGCTCTCGATGACACCATCCACACAGCCATGCATTCATCTCCAGGATGTGAGCCTCTATGCCTTGGCCTTTACCCTCAACAAGGAGGATTGAAGAGAACACCACCTGTGCACCTAACTGCTTCACCCTCTGTCCCAGAGCCATGAAGTCACTTTTGATGCGTTCCGAGGGATACCTGGCAGTATCATTTGTTCCAAAATGGATTAGCAACATTGGGTCAGTGAGCTTGATGAGTCTCAGCAAACTCTCCATAACAGCTTGGATTTTGGCACCAGGCAGACAGCATACCTCTCTGGACATCAAGTCTGGTCGGCAGATGGATGCCTCAGTACCCCTCAGAAGAGAGTCTCCAACCACCACTTCGCTTCCTTGTGGTCACTGATTCTGCAACTTTGGGGTACTTAAGTCTGTCCTCATATGCTTTATAATGAAGACCACTAACCATTTTAGTAGTCTTGAGCCAGGGTGCTGGACTCACTTGAAGGGACAAATGAGATAGATTTAGTTAGTTTGCTTTTTAATTTCTTGATATACCACCCAGGCCAAAGGCCATCAAAGTGGTTTACAATCACTACAAACAGGTACTGATACAATTCCTTGTCCCCAAAGGGCTCACATTCTGTGTGTTACTTGGAGTCCCTCAAGGCCCTGAATATGCCTGCTTAACTCCCGGTAGAGGAAGAGGCTCTGTAGGATCCGCTGTTCCAGGTGGTACGGAAATCGCAGAAAGTCTTCCCAAGTACATGGAGTAGTAGAACAGATGATCCAGGATGAGTGAGATCTGCCGGAGGCTGGCCTTAAAGAGGTACAATCCATGACGCGCCTATACCCGCTGCAGGAGCAAGAACAAGCTCCTTTGATCGCCCAAAGTGGATGCAGCGGTGTTTGTCCTGTATGGAGTCCTAAATTCTGATTGAATCTGTGCTAATATGTTAAACATATCCAGATGATCTCTCAGCTGGCCAGCCACTACTGCCTCCAATATTTATGCAAGAAAAGCTAGGATTTGCAATAGGTCTATAATTTGAACATTCCCCCCCCCTCCCACTCTCCCCTTTGCTTTAGGTGATTTGGGTAAAAACCTTGCTTTAATGCTTCATTCATCGAATTCGTGATCCATTTCAGGATCTCACTGGGTGCATACAAATAAGCAGGGTATGGGTCTAATTCATAATTTCCTTTAGCAAACTGAAGGATTAATAGCTTAATTTCACCCTCATTGGCTACCTTAAAAAGGAAGAAACATTAACATTCTACTTCCTCCAAACCATGTCTCCTCATGGTATTCTTCCCTTCGGGTGCTCGTTTCACCCCTTTACCCCACTTCCTTCTCACATCAGATTTAAAAATCAGAATGTTGACAGTGCAGGGTCAGCAAGACACACATTCCTAGTCCAAGGCTCCTCCCTTATATGCTTCTCATTTACAAACTCAGCATGCATAAGTGAAATGAAGGTCCTGGAGAAATATGTGTAGGAGGATTGGGACTTCATGAGTTTTCTTCTTTGCCCAATAAGAGAAATTAACTGACCTTATATATCCCTCCTCATAGGCCCAGAATTCTGGACTGCTCCACTTTAACATTTGGTACAAGTATAGCATTTCTAAGCACCCAGGAAATTTCCAGCTCTAGCACTTGTCACTGAGGAAGCAAACCAACAGGATAAAGCAGAATTTCTTAAATATTTCTGTTCTGTGTTCACAGATGAAGGGCAGGGAGCAGGGCCTCAGAAAACACCCATAAAAAGTGATGGGAATCTTTAACGATTTTCAAAAGACTGTTCATGAGATACTAGCTAACCTAAAAGTAGATAAAGCGATGGGACCAGACAGGATTCATCCAATACTGAAGGAACTTCAGGACGTTACAGTGGCTCCAGACTGACCTTTCAATGTTTTTTTGGAGTCAGGAGTGGTCCCAGAGGACTGGAGAAAAGCAGATGTGTTCCACAAAAGCGGAAGAACGAGGTTGAAAACTACAGGCCAGTTTGTCTAACCTCTGGTGAGTAAATTATTGGAAATGCTATTAGAAGAAAGAATAGTGAGGTTTCTGCAGTCCATTGGATTGCAGGATGTGAGGCAGCATGGGTTTACCAGAGGCAGGTCTTCTCAGACAAATACGATTGATTTCTTTGACCAGGGAGTTGGACCGAAGGAGAGCCCTAGATGTTAGATTTCAGTAAAGCCTTTGACATCATGCCACACAGGCGACTTATTAATAAGCTCAGCACCCTAGGGATGGACCCTAAAGTGACTCACTGGGTTAGAAATTGGTTGAGTGGGAGGTGACACAGGTAAAATGGAGCTCACTCTGAGAAGGAAGTTACCAGTGGTGTGCCGAGGGATCTGTCCTTGGTTGAATTCTTTTTAACATCTTTGTTAGTGATATAGCGGAAGGGCTGTCGGGTAAGGTTTGCCTCTCTGCGGATGATACCAAAATCTGCAATAGAGTAGACACCCAGTAAGGAGTAGATAACATAAGGAGGGATCTAGCTAAGCTTGAGGAATAGTGAAGAATTTGGCTGCCGAGATTTAATGCTAAAAAAATGCGGGGTCATGCACTTGGGCTGCAAAATTCCAAAAGAGTGGTACAGTGTAGAGGGCAAAGTACTTCTATCCATGAAAGAAGAGCAGGACATAGGCATGATTGTTTCTGATGATCTTAAAGTGGCTAAAGAGGTAGAAAAGGTGACAGCGAAAGCCAGAAGGATGCTTGGGTGCATAGAGAGCAGAATGGCCAGCAGACAAAAAGGAAGTGCTAGTACATCTGTATAGATCAGAAAAGGTACAGAGAAGAGCCACCAAAATGGTAAAGGGGATGGAAGGCTACTCCTATGAAGAGAAGCTACAAAAGTTAGGGCTCTTCAACCTGGAAAAGAGACGGCTGAGGAGAGATATGATAGAGGTCTATAAATTAATGAATGGAGTGGAACGGGTAAACGTAGATTGGTTGTTTACGCTATCAGAATATAAAAAGACTAGGGGACATGTAATGAAGCTACAGGGTAAACTATTTAAGTCAAATAAGAGAAAATATTTTTTTCACTCAAAGTGTAATCAAACTCTGGAATTTGTTACCAGAGGATGTAGTAAGAGCTGTTAGTGTAGCTGGGTTTAAAAAAAGGTTTGGACAAGTTCCTGGAGGAAAGGTCCATAAAGCATAGTTACTCACCTGTAACAGGTGATCTCCGGGAACAGCAGGAATTTAGTCTTCACATATGAGTATCGTCGGTACCGACGGAGCCTGCACGGGAACGCTCCCCAGAGTCCAATTAGAAAGCTTTTGGGAGCATCCCACAGCACCTGCGTGCTGCCTTCCCACCTTTCCCAACAGCTTCTCTCCAGTTGAGTTTTAAAGCTGAGACAAAGAGAGAGAGAGGGAAAGAGATAGAGAGATACAACTCCTAGGGGAGGTGGGTGGGTTGTGAAGACTAAATTCCTGCTGTTCCCGGAGATCACATGTTACAGGTGAGTAACTATGCTATCTCCATGAACCAGCAGGAATGTAGTCTTCACATATGGGGACTCCCTAGCTTTAGATGCCAGGGAGAGACCCCAGAAGTTGTGTGTCCCTGAGAAGGGCTCCACTCCCCCCCCATGGATCTCTGGCATCCTACCAGGGATGGTGGGTAGGAGTTGATTAGGTATGGAACAGGTGTTGGAGAACAGCCTGACCAAACAAGGCATTCCGGCGGGAGTCCCTGTCCAAGCAGTAATGGGCTGTGAAGGTATGAACCGAGGCCCAGGTGGCTGCTCGACAGATGTCGATACAGAGCATAAAAGGGAGATTACAGAGCTCAAAAGGGAGAGAGGTGGCATTGTGGGTTAAACTAGAAAAAGGGAAAGAGAAATCTATTTGCATTGGTGTGATATACAGACCTCCCTCACAAGAGGAAGAGGTGGACAGAGTTAATTGAAGACATACGCAGCATTTGCTAGGAAAGGGGAAGTGCTACTGATAGGAGATTTCAATATGCCAGATGTTGATTGACACATTCCTGCTGCAGTATCATCTAGAAGTAAGGAGATCCTGGATTCTCTACAGGGAGAACTATTCAGGCAATTGGTAACAGACCCCACACGTGAAGGGGCCATACTGGACTCGATGCTTACCAATGGTGAAAGTGTTTCTGATGTTGTAGTAGGAGATCATTTTGCATCCAGTGATCACCAGATGGTGTGGTTCAGTATTAGGACTAGGGCTGTTAGAATCCATTCAAAGGTGAGGATCTTAGACTTTGGGAAGACTAACTTTGCGAAGATGGGCCAATACCTCAGGGAGTCGTTAGTGGGATGGGAACAGCTGGGGGATGTAGAAAAACAGTGGGCAAAACTGAAAGGGGATATTTTAAGGGCAACCAACCTTTTTGTTAAAATGGTAAATAAAGGCAAAAGGAAAAGGAGACCACTATGGTTTTCGAAGGAAGTAGCTGAAAAAGTGAAGAAAAAGAGGGAGGCCTTCATGAAATACAAGAGATCACAGAGAGAGGAAGACAGGCATCTGTATTTGGAAAAACTTAGAGAAGCTAGCAAAGTAGTCAAGAAGGCAAAGATTCAAAAGGAGGAGGAAATAGCCGATGCAATAAAATAGGGGTATAAGACATTTTTCAGATATATTAGTGAGAAGAGGAAGGGCAAAAGTGGTATTCTCAGACTCAAAGGTGCAGGGGAGGAATATGTAGAAGCTGATAAGGATAAAGCGGAATTGCTTAACAAATATTTTTGTTCTGTGTTCACAGATGAAGAATCAGGAGCAGGACTTCAGAAAACACCCAACAATAGGAACAGAAGCGAGGGACATCTTGAACAATTTTCAGAAGACTGTGTTCGTGAGAAACTAGCTCAACTTAAAGTAGACAAAGCGATGGGACCGGATGGGATACACCCTAGAATACTGAGGGAACTTGGGGACGTTCTAACAACTCCACTGACTGACCTTTTCAATGCCTCGTTGGAGTCGGAAGTGGTGCCAAAGAACTGGAGAGAGGCTCATATGGTGCCTTTATACAAAAGCGGAAGTAAGGATGTGGTGGAAAACTACAGGCCGGTTAGTTTAACTTCGGTGGTGAGTAAATTATTGGAAACGCTGCTGAAAGAGAAAATAGTGAGGTTTCTGGAGTCCAGCGGATTACAGGATCCGAGGCAGCATGGATTCACCAGAGGCAGGTCTTGTCAGACAAATCTGATTGATTTCTTTGACTGGGTGACCAGGGAGTTGGACCGAGGGAGCGCTCTAGATGTGGTGTATTTAGATTTCAGTAAAGCCTTTGACACTATTCCTCACAGGCGACTTATAAACAAACTGAGCACCCTAGGGATGGACCCTAAAGTTACTGCTTGGGTTAGAAATTGGTTGGGTGGGAGGCGACAGAGTACAAGTAAATGGAGCTCACTCTGAGAAGGATGTTACCAGTGGTGTGCCCCAGGGATCTGTCCTTGGTCCGATTCTTTTTAACATCTTTGTTAGTGATATAGCGGAAGGGCTGTCGGGTAAGGTTTGCCTCTCTGCGGATGATACCAAAATCTGCAATAGAGTAGACACCCAGGAAGGTGTAGATAACATGAGGAGGGATCTAGCTAAGCTTCAAGAATGGTCTAGAATTTGGCAGCTGGGATTTAATGTTAAAAAATGTAAGGTCATGCATTTGGGCTGGAGCAATCCAAGGGAGCAATACAGTATAGGGGTGAAGTACTTTTGTCCACTAAAGAAGAGCAGGACCTAGGCGTGGTTGTGTCTGATGATCTTAAAGTAGCTAAACAGGTAGAAAAGGCGATGGCAAAAGCTAGGAAGCTTGGGTGCATACGGAGAGGAATGGCTAGCAGAAAAAAGGAGGGTGATAATGCCTCTGTATAAGTCTGTGGTGCAACCTCATTTGGAGTATAGTGTGCAATTCTGGAGACCGCACCTTCAAAAGGATGTGAACAGGATGGAGTCGGTGCAGAGGATGGCTACTAAAATGACTAGTGGGCTTCATTATAAAGCATATGAGGACAGACTGAAGGATCTTAATATGTACACCTTAGAGGAAAGGCGGGATAGAGGTGATATGATTGAGATGTTTAAATACCTCCGTGGCATAAATGTTCAGGGAGAGCACCTCTTTCAATTGAAAGCAAGTTCTGCTACGAGGGGACATGGGATGAGGGTGAAGGGAGACAGATTCAGGAGTGATATGCGGAAATATTTCTTTACGGAAAGAGTAGTGGATGCATGGAATAGTCTCCCAGTGGAGGTGGTATTGATGAGGACAGTAACTGAATTCAAAAAAGCATGGGACCAACACAGAGGATCTCTAAAGGTAAAAAGGGGACTGTTGTAGTTGTTGATATGGAAGGACAGACTACATAGAAATATGATGACAGAAAAAGACCACATGGCCTATGTTTCTATGATAGACACAGAGTGCAGATGAGCCATTGAAGCTGCCATGGCTCTCACATTGTGAGCTGTGACATGGCCCTCCAGAGGAAGATTCTTACTCTGATAGGCAAAGGAAATACACCGAGCAATCCAGTTAGTGCTCTCTTGGAGACTGGCAGTCCTAAATGAGAAGGATAAAAAGCAACAAAGAGTTGAGAAGTCTTTCTATGTTGCTGTGTTCTTTGTAAGTAAACGGCTAAAGCTCTTTTACAGTCCAAAGTATGAAGGTTCCTTTCTGCATTTGATGCATGAGTCCTTGGAAAGAACACAGGTAGGTAGACCGCTTGGTTTAGATGAAAAGGCGAGACCACCTTTGGCATAAAGTGTGGATGAGTCCTAAGGACTACCTTGTCATGATGGAACCTTGTATAAGGTGGATCAGCCATTAGTGCTTGCAATTCACTGATGCGACGTGCTGACGTGATTGCAATGAGAAAGATAACCTTCCAAGAAAGGAATTTCAAGGAGGTAGTAGCTAAGGGTTCGAAAGGTGGCTTCATGAGCTGACCAAGAACCAAGTTTAAGTCCCATGCCACAGGTGGTGGCTTAATGGGAGGCTTAGTCAGCAGAAGGCCTCTCATAAATCTTGCTATAAGAGGATGGGAGGAAACAGGTTGTCCATTTAGGGGTTTGAAGGAAGCTGCAATAGCACTCAAATGGACTCTTACTGAGTTAGTCTTAAGTCCTGCATTGGATAAATGAAGGAGATACTCCAATAATGATTCCAGAGGTATGGCAATGGGGTTAAGACCCTTCTGCGAGCACCATATGGTAAAACTTTTCCACTTGAAAGCATAAGAGCGTCTTGTGGAAGGCTTCCTGGAAGCATAAAGGATATCCTTTATTTGCTGAGGGAGGCTAAGATCATGGAAATCTATGCCTTCAGCAACCAAGCTCTCAGATGCAGAGACTGGGGATTTGGATGCCAAAACATTCCGTCCTCCTGAGATAGGAGATCTGGAGCAGACCCTAACTCCAGGGAGGGAGCTTGAGAGAGATGTAGAAGCAGAGGGTACCACACTTGCCGTGGCCAATGTGGAGCTATGAGAATCATATGGCCTGTGTCTCTCTGAAGCTTGAACAGGGTTTTGGGAATTAGGGGAATGGGTGGAAAAGCATACAGGAAGTCTTGACCCCAGTAAAGGAGGAAAGCATCCCTGGCCTGAGCCCCCCTGAGCCGGAATTCTGGAACAGAACCGGGGGAGTTTGGCATTCCACAGACTTGCAAAGAGGTCTATGTCCGGGGTTCCCAAAATTTGAAAAATCTTGGCCACCTGGTCTGCATGCAGAGACCACTCGTGTGGAAGCAGAACGCGACTGAGTCTGTCTGCCCAAGAGTTTTGTATGCCTGGAAGATACACTGCCAGGAGATGAATCTGATGCTCTCTGGCGAGGGCCCATAGTCGCAAAGCTTCATTGCAAAGCGACAGAGAGCCTGTTCCCCCCTGCTTGTTCACGTAGAACATGGCTACTTGATTGTCCGTATGAATAAGGACTGTCTTGTAGCTGAGCAGGCTGTGGAACACTCGAAGAGCAAGGAAGATTGCTCTGAGCTTCAAGAGATTGATATGTAGATGAGTCTCCTGTGGAGTCCAGGTGCCTTGGGTGGAGAGGTCTTGCAGAAGAGCTCCCCAACCCATCGGAGAAGCATCTGCTGAGAGTTGCTTGGGGTAAGGGTTGCTGAAAAGGGGACCCCAGCAACAGGTTTTGAGTGGACTTCCACCACTGGAGACAAAATAAGGTGACTTGTGTTTGCTATTTTGTCTGACAGGCATCCTGATGCCTGGGTCCATTGAGTGGATAAAGTCCACTGGGCTGCCCTCATATGGAGGCGAGCATAGGGAACCACGTGCAAGGTGGATGCCATGTGGCCTAGTAGTTGAAGCATTTCTCGGGCAGTGAGATGAGGCTTTAACACTGCTTGAGAAGCTAACTGCACTATGCGAAGGCAACGGGCCTGGGAAAGAAAGCGTAGTTACTCACCTGTAACAGGTGTTCTCCAGGAGCAGCAGGAATCAGTCCTCACTTATGGGTGACGTCGGCGCCGACGGAGCCCTCGCGGAGCAATTTTCCCCAGCTTTCAAAGAAAGCCTTTGGGAATTGCAGCGCGCATGCGCGGTCGTCTTCCCGCCCGAAGGTGCCATCTTAGCCAGTCAGATGACATAGCCAAAAAGACAGCATAAAAATTTGCAAAAAGAACATAAGCAGACGATTGCAACTCCAAGGGGAGGAGGGAGGGTAGTGAGGACTGATTCCTGCTGCTCCTGGAGAACACCTGTTACAGGTGAGTAACTACGCTTTCTCCAGGACCAAGCAGGAAGTCAGTCCTCACTTATGGGACTCCCAAGCTCAAGGCTACCGGAGACCCTAAGCACAAAAATGAGCTCCCTCTAGCTCAGCAGCACAGAAGGATAGAATCTTCGCTGAATTATCACCCACCGGTAGCCCACATCCGGGATGGAGGGTAGGAGTTGCTCAGACCTCAAAGAGATTACGGAGGACTGCCTGTCCGAAAGCACTGTCCCTACGGGACTCCCTCTCGAGACAGTAATGGACCGCAAAAGTCTGGCTCGAAGACCAAGTAGCGGCCCGGCAGATGTCTCTCAGCGGAACAGAGCGGAGGTAAGCCACTGACGTGGCCTTTGCCCGAACGCAATGAGCCGTGACTCGACTTTCTAAGGCGAGTCCGGCTGCCCCATAAGCCCAAGAGATACAGTCCGCAACCCAGATGGACAGAGTACGCTTGGAGACCGGGAGTCCCAATTTATTGGGGTCAAAAGACACAAAAAGCTGAGCAGCTTTACGGTGCTCCCGCGTACGGTCAAGGTAGAAGTTCAAAGCCCTTCTACAGTCCAGGGTATGGAGGACCGTCTCAGCTCGGCTGGAGTGTGGCCTGGGAAAGAAGGTTGGAAGTACCACCTCCTGATTGATGTGAAAAGGGGAGACCACTTTAGGCAGAAACTTCGGGTGAGTCCGTAGGACTACCCTATTCTTGTAGAACCGAGTGTAGGGGGGATCAGACACGAGGGCCTGCAATTCACTTACGCGCCTAGCGGAAGTGAGGGCTATCAAGAACAGTGTTTTCCAAGACAGAAAACGGAGAGAACATGTAGCCATAGGTTCAAAAGGCGGACAGGTGATCCGCTGCAAAACCACATTCAGGTCCCAGTCCGGCGCTGGCGGGCGCAGAGGTGGTTTAAGTAGAAGGAGACCTCGGAGAAACCTCGCTACGAGAGGGTCGCTGGAGAGAGGTCTACCGTCCACCGGCACATGATGTGCCGAAAGAGCACTGAGGTGGACTTTGACGGAGTTGGACTTAAGTCCCAGATTAGAGAGGTGAAGTAAGTACTGCAAGATCACCGACACCGGGCAGGAGAAGGGATCCTGCGACTGTTGGGTACACCAGACTGCAAAGCGACGCCATTTAAGGGCGTAGCATTTGCGGGTAGAAGGGCGTCGCGAAGCCAGGACGACCTCCTCCACCTCCGCTGGCAGGAGAAGGGGAGCAAGGACTACCCTCTCAGCAGCCAGGCCATGAGGTTGAGAGACCTGAGGTTGGGGTGCAGTAGGGACCCCTGATCCTGAGTGAGGAGATCCGGTTGTACCCCCAGAGGGATCGGACCCTCCACCGCCAGTTGCAGCAGGAGCGGAAACCACGGCTGTCTGGGCCAGCGAGGGGCCACCAGGATCATAAAGGCTTTGTCTCGGAGAACCTTGAAAAGAGTCCGAGAGACCAGCGGGATGGGAGGGAAAGCGTACAGAAGGCTCCCCGACCATGAGATCAGAAAAGCGTCCGCCGCAACCCGAAGGGGGTGTGGCTGACGAGAGCAGAAGCGAGGAAACTGCCGGTTGTGAGGACTGGCAAAGAGATCCATCGTGGGGAGGCCCCACTTGAGGAAGAGCTTCTGAACTACCAAGGGATCCAGACGCCACTCGTGCGGCTGGAGGACCCTGCTGAGTTTGTCCGCAAGGCAATTGTCTTGGCCCGGGAGATAAACTGCCTTGAGGAGAATGCCGTGACTGACGGCCCAAGAGCAGAGCTTCTGAGCCTCCCGGCAGAGGAGAAAGGAGCCCGTGCCCCCCTGTTTGTTCACGTAGAACATGGCAACTTGATTGTCCGTCTGGACAAGGACGGACTGTTGGGAAGTCAGGTGGGAGAAGGCCTTGAGAGCCAGGCGGATCGCCCGGAGCTCCAGGAAGTTGATCTGCTGAGCAGACTCCCACGTGGTCCAGAGGCCCTGAGTACGCGCCTCTTGGCAATGCGCTCCCCAGCCCAGGAGGGATGCATCGGTGGTCAGCACCCGGGTCGGCTGAGGTGACTGGAAAGGCATACCGAATATCAGGTTCGGCTGCCGGAGCCACCACCGGAGAGACGAGATCAGCGGCTCGGAAACGCGCACTAGGTCTGCGAGGCCGCCCGTGGCTTGTCGCCACTGCCGGCGGAGACACCATTGAGCAGACCGCATGTTCAGGCGGGCATTGGGGGTCACATGGACGGTGGAAGCCATATGGCCGAGCAGTCTCAGGAAGCGCCTGGCGGAGACCAGGGGCTGGCTGCGAAAGCGGTCGGCTAGGTCCATGAGCCGCTGAGCCCTGTCGAGCGGTAGGTAAGCTCGCGCCTGAGGAGTGTGCAGCCTTGCGCCGATGAACTCGAGATCCTGTGAGGGGAGCAAAGTGGACTTTGCGAAGTTTATGACAAAGCCCAAGTGCTGCAGCAGAGTCACCGTGCGGCACGTGGCGTTGGTGACCTCCTGAGCGGACGCTGCTCTGATGAGCCAGTCGTCGAGGTACGGAAAGACATAGAGGCCGTGAAGCCGGAGATGGGCCGCCACGACCGCGAGACATTTTGTGAAGACTCGCGGTGCGGAGGACAGGCCAAAGGGCAGTACTCTGTACTGGTAATGATTTCCTGCCACCACAAACCTTAGGTATTGGCGGTGGCTTGGGTGGATGAGGATGTGCGTGTAGGCATCCTTTAGATCCAAGGAGCATAGCCAATCTCCCTGCTGGAGGTAGGGCAGAAGGATTCCAAGGGTAAGCATTTTGAACGTCTCCCGCACAAGGAACTTGAGGTTGCGCAAGTCCAGGATGGGTCTGAGGCCCCCTGTTCTCTTTGGTATCAGAAAATACCTTGAATAGAAGCCTTGACCTCTCAGGTGGTGTGGCACCGGTTCCACCGCCTGTTCCTGCAGAAGACCTGCTAACTCCTGAAGGAGCAACTCCCTGTGCAGAGGGGGGCGCGGAGGCTCTCCCGGAAAATAGGAGGGAGGGACCTGATGGAAGTGGAGAAGGTAGCCTTCTCGCACGACCTGAAGCACCCAGGCATCTGCGGTGATGCTGGACCACCTGTGGGCGAAGTGAACCAGCCGGCCTCCGGTGCTGGGGGGAACCAGCAGGGGGGGAGAGGCTATGCTGAGCGAGTCAAAAACCCCCACCCTGCTGAGCAGGGGCTGGTGGTGCAGGCTTGGGGGCTTGCTGCCTACGGGACCCGTTACCCCGTCCCTTGGCCTGCTGGCCCTGTTGGGGAGCTGCAGGGGCCTGATAATGGGGGTATTGTTTGTAGGCAGCCGCCTTCCTCGGGTAAAAGGACTTTTTCCCCGAGCCCTTCTTTTTCTGGGAAGGGGCGGAGGTCTTCCTAGAAAGCCTGGTCCTGGTGAGAGTCTCAGTCTCAATTTGTGCAGCCTTTTCCGCCATGGGCTTGCCAAAGAGGTTTTCGCCTCGGCAGGGGACATCGACCAACTTGTCCTGTACCCAGGGCTCAAGGTCGGACGACTGAAGCCAAGCCTGTCGGCGGGCACCGATGCCGGCTGCGGCTACTCGAGTCGAGGCTTCAAAGCCATCATAGGCTGCTCGGGACATGAACTTTGAGCATTCCCGAATGCCCGTGGACAAGGCTAGGAACCTCCGCAAGGGCTCCTCGGAGAGACCAGCGGAGAATCCGGCTAGCTCTTTAGCCAGATCCCGGAGATACATGCCCATGTATAGCTGGTAAGTCTGGACACGACATGCGAGCATAGAGCCCTGGAAGCACTTCTTGCCAAGGCCATCCAGGTTACGGGCCTCCCTTCCAGGAGGCACCGAGGAGTGCATCTTCTGGCTCTTAAGACGATGCATGGCCGATTCCACTACCATGGAATGGTGTGGCAGCTGTGCCTTTTGAAAGCCAGGGCTCTTGCGGACCCGATAGATAGAATCGACCCGCTTGCTCAGGACCGGCGAGGAGGCCGGACTCTCCCACATGCGGAAGAGTAGTCGTTCCAGCATAGGAGGAACCGGCACAGTAAAGTGTTCCCTCGCGGGAGAGTCATACTGGAGGGCGTCGAGCTCTTCGGCTCGAGGCTCCTCCTCGGGATCCGCAGGGAAGGCCAAAGCCTTGGCCATATCCCTAACGAAGTCCGAGAACCGGGCATCCTCCGGGGGGGACTGCTTCCGAGGCTCGGACTCCGGTGAGTCCGATGGGACACACCGAGTCCGGAAAGAATCAGGTGACTCTTCCTCCTCAGACTCCCAGACCGACTCCGACGAGGACTCGGTGGGGTCGGCCCGGGCAGGGTGCGGCGCCAGCCGCCCCGACGCCGAGGGAGTCGGCGTCGGCGACCTCGGTCCCGAACGGGAGGCCGAGGGTGACCTCGACCGAGGATCGACTCGAGTTCTCATCGACTCGAGGATCGGCTCGGTCTCCGGGGTCGACTTGGACGTCGACGTCCCGGCGGTCGGGGCAGCGACGCCAGCGAAGCCAGCGAGCAGTGCCCTCTGCTGGTCCATGAAGGCAGACAGTCTGCTCTCCAAGGCCGTCAACCTGAGTCCGAGCTCAGGTGACCCAGCAGCCCCCGACTCGGGCCCCGACAGCATCGGGCCCGACGTCGGCTGTCGCGGAGGCGAGTCCAGAAGGACCACAGGACTTACCCGGGCAGGCATCTCCGACTCCAGGCGAGGTCGCTTCGGGATGTGTTCCTTCTCCAAGGACCCGGGGCGGCTGTCGGGGCTATGCGACCTGGCCCTCGCGGAGCCAGGAGCGTCCACCGACGCCGCTCTCGCGGGTTTTTCCTTCCGACGATGGTCCCCGGAGGGAGAACCCCGGTCGGAGGATCTCCGGCGACGGTCCGAGCTGGAGCCTTTCGACACGGAGGCCTCCGACGAGGTCCGGGTACGGCTGGGGTCAGCGAAGATCCTCTCACGCTGATGCCGCCGACTTCTCAACGCCTTTGAGGACAGTTTGCTGCAGGGCCCACAGATCAGTTCCTCATGATCCGGGCCCAGGCAGCGGAGGCAAAAGTCGTGTGTGTCGGTTAGTGACATATTTCGGTCACACCGACCACACCGCTTAAACCCACTGGCAGCCATCGGGGGAAAAAGGGCACCTGCGAGGTCAAAGGACCGGGCTGCCAGGGAAAACGAAAACGAAAGCTGACTAAGTCAGAAAAAACCGAAAAAAGTAAGAGGACTCGAGACCGGCGTCGCGAGTCCGGGCGGGAAAACGATCGGCGTCGAACCGAAAGAAAAAAGGATAAAATAAAGAAGAAAATCAACTTTTTCGCGGGGACAAGACGGGGACGTCTGTAGGGCTCCGCGGAAAAAAGAAGACTGGCTAAGATGGCACCTTCGGGCGGGAAGACGACCGCGCATGCGCGCTGCAATTCCCAAAGGCTTTCTTTGAAAGCTGGGGAAAATTGCTCCGCGAGGGCTCCGTCGGCGCCGACGTCACCCATAAGTGAGGACTGACTTCCTGCTTGGTCCTGGAGAAAGGCCCTTGCCTTTTTGGTATCCAGCAAAGCTCCTATGAATTCTAAAGACTGAGTGGGAGTTAGAATGGATTTTGGGATGTTTATGACCAGACCCAAATACTGCAGGATACGCATTGTGCAGGGCAGAGAAGTCCTGGCCTCTGACTCTGTTGGGGCTCGAATGAGCCAGTCGTCTAAGTAGGGGAAGAATATTCCCAGAGTGTGGAGAAATGCTGCTATTACAGCCATGCATTTCGTGAACACTCTTGGTGCTGAGGCCAGGCCAAAGGGAAGCACCCTGTTATTGGTAGTGCTTTCTCTGAGAAAGGAACCGAAGGAACTTTCTGTGAGTTGGGTGGATGAGAACATGGGTGTACGCATCCTTGAGATCTAGAGAACAAAGCCAATCCTGACTGATGGTATGGCAGCAGAGTTCCTAGAGAAATCATTTTTAAATTTCTCCTTGAATAGGAATTTGTTCAATTCTCTGAGGTCTAAAATAGGTCTATCCCCCTGTTTTCTTTGGGATAAGAAATAAGGGGAGTAAAACCCTGTACCCTGTTGATGGATGGGTACTTCTTCTATTGCCCCTTGGGCAAGGAGCATGGTGACCTTTTGATCTAACAGGTTGATCAGAGAGGCGTGAGAATTGTGGGAGGGGGCATGCTCAAAAAATGAAGCTTGTACCCCTCTCTTATGATGGAGAATGTCCAATGCTCTGCCGTTATCTGTCCCCATCTGGGGGCAAAATGGCACAACCTTCCTGAAATGGTGGAAGGCTCTGGCCCATTGAGAGCCAGGAAGGCTAAGTTCTCTAGTTGAAAGTAAAAGGCCTTGCGGAGGCTGAGACTGCTGAGACAGTTGAGGCTTAGCAGTCTTTGCTTTCCTTTGTTTGGGTGGCTGCTGACCTTTCCGGACAGGTTGACCTGCAGAACGTCCCTGCTGAGAATAAGCAGGATAAAACCTTTTCTTTTTAGAAAAGAATGGTTTCTTGAAAGATTTCTTTCTTGCAGGATCAGCTGTGGCCTTGGATAATCTATCCAAGGTGGAATTGTCAGCATCCAACTCATTGGCCTTTTCCTGCCAATCTTTGCCAAACAGGTTCTCACCAGTACAAGGAATATTTCCCAGTTTGTCTTGTACCCAGAGCTCCAGATCAGATGCCTGGAGCCAAGCAATTCTACGTACACCTACGTGGCAGAGGTTCTGCTTATGCACTCAAAACAGTCAAAAGCTGTACGGTTGACAAATTTGGAAACATCCTGGGCATGTTTGACCAATGTGAGAAAATCCTGCCTTCTATCCTCAGGAAGAAGAGGGCTGAAAACCTCTAAATCTCCTGTGACTTTTTTCAGGAACATTCCCATACATAAACTATAGGAACTGATCCTGGCAGACAGCATGGAAGTTTGGAAGACACAACATCCAAAAGCATCCAGAGTTCTGCACTCACGTCCTGGAGGATTAGAGGCATGTCTCTTTGCACTCCTGATTCTTCTCATAGCCGATTCCACTACAATAGAGTGGTGAGGAAGCTGAGTTTTCTGGAAACCAGGACAAGGAGGGACTCGATACAGAGTGTCCAGTCTACGAGAATGAGGAGAGGTGGTAAGAGGTCTCCCACATTCTTAGCATGAGATCATGCAAGATCTCATGGATAGGCAGGGTAGCTGCCTCTTTAGGAGTTTTAGGATACTGTAAAGTTTCCAACTCCTTTGCTCTGGGCTCTGTTTCAGGAGCCACAGTAGTGGACAAATCTCGAGCTACCTCCCTGATGAAATCCTGAAAGGAAATGTCCTCTGGAGGAGACATCCTGCGTTTAGGGGAGGAAGGCTTCTCTGGGAGAAGTATCCCCGCATCGACAGAACTGTCAGAATCTTCAGATTCCTCTGAGGACTCGAAATACCTTCTGTCTGGATGCTCTTGAAGAGCCCGATACCCGTACCGACCGAAGTCGGTACTGAGGGGAATTGGTACCTGTGTAGCGGTATAGAAAAGGCATCGCATGACTGGGTGCAGGCAATGCGGATGCCGATGCTGTCGGTACCGGTACCGGAGTCGGTGCCGGTACTGGTTGAACTGTGACACGGTTCCGAGGGTGTCGATGCCACAAGGAGAGCCGCCAGACTGCATTCAATAGCCAGGAACCTCTGGTCTATCGACGCTGCCGATGCCTGGATGTCAGTACCAGAGGAGATCGCCGGTACCCCAGAGCATGGCACCAGTAGTTCTGCTGAGGTCGAGGCCTCGAGAACATCCTGGAGCCCCAATAATGCTTTGGAAGCCGAAGCCTCCCGCCGGGGCAATTTTGCCGGTGCAGAATCCTCAAGGGCAACGCCAAAGGCATTTTGATGCTTTGAGGACCAGCTAGACTTATGTTTAGTTACCTGAGATCCACGGGAGGAAGAGGAAGCCCTGGAAGACGTCGATGCCACCGAAGCTGCATCAGAGGGAAACAGGGTACTGAGCTTAGCAGCTCGGTTCTGCCGACCTCTTTTAGACATCATGGCACAGGATATACAACCCGTGAAGGAGTGGTCAGGACCTAAACATTTTAGACACCATTCATGGATGTCGGTGACGGAGATGGTACCGCCACACTTAGTGCACTTTTTGAAACCCGAAGCAGGTTTCTCCAATGTAGGAAAAATTGGGGGCCTAAGGCCCAAAATGGTACGTGCAGCTGGGAAAAAGTACTAAGTATTTATTTTTTTAAAGAACAGAAATAAAGAAAAACCGGCGGTACCGGTAAAGCGTTGGGAAAGGCAGACGCGACCACAAAACAAGAAAGTAATAAGGAAGAATTTTCTGCGGTGACAGGAACACGACCTGCTGGCTCCGCGGAAAACAAAGAACTGGAGAGAGGCAGTTGGGAAAGGCGGGAAGGCAGCACGCAGGCGCTGTGGGATGTTCCCAAAAGCTTTCTAATTGGACGCTGGGGAGCGTTCCTGCGCAGGCTCTGTCGGTACCGACGATACCCATATGTGAAGACTACATTCCTGCTTGTTCCTGGAGATACCATTATTAAAAAGGGACCAAGGATATCAATGCATGACCCAATACAAGCATTGTGGAACCTGTGTCTCTTGGGGATACTGCTAGGTACGTATGACCTAGATTGGCCACTGTTGGAAACAGGATACTGGGCTTGATGGACATTGGTCTGACCCAGTATGGCATATCTTATGTACTTATGATCTCTGGTGCGACTTCATTTGGAGTACTGTGTGTTAATTCTGGAGACCACAGCTTCAAAAGGATAAACAGGATAGAGTCTGTGCGGAGGGTGGCTACTAAAATGGTTAATAGTCTTAGTTATAAAGCATATGAGGACAGACTTAAAGATCTCATTATGTATACTTTAGAGGAAAGGTAGGATGGAGGAGATATGACAGATGTTTAAATATCTCCATGGCATAAATGCACAAGAGCTTCTTTCGTGTGAAAGCAAGCTATGCTACGAGGGGGTATAGGATGAGAGTGAAAAGGGATAGACTCAAGAGTAATATGTGGAAATCTTTCTGTATGGAAAGAGTGGTAGATGCGTGGAATAGTCTCCAAGTGGAGGTAGTAGAAACAAGAACGATATCTGAAATTAAGAAAGCAAGGGACCAAAACAGAAGATCTCTAAGGGAAAAAAGGGGACTACAGCAGTTGATAAGGAAGGGCAGACTAGATAAGCCATATGGTCTTTTTTTGCTGTCATGTTTCTATGTAAGGAGGTCGGAATGCCCTCTCCTCCATAGTCACAGACAGCTGTGCTTTGGTCTGTTTCCAGCAGACATGTACTTGCATCTCCACAAGCATATAAGTAAAACACTAACCTAAAGGTCACTCACCATCCCATAGATATCATCAAAACATGTGCTTAACGGGGAAATTTAACTAAAAAGTATTATTTTTTGTCGGATCGCCTGTCGCGAGGGTGTACAAACACACTCAAATGTTTGTACACCCTCGCGACAGGCGATCCGACAAAAAATAATACTTTTTAGTTAAATTTCCCCGTTAAGCACATGTTTTGATGATATCTATGGGATGGTGAGTGACCTTTAGGTTAATGATATAGTTTGGGGTTCACTTCACAGAGGTTTAGTTTTTGGTATTATAAGTAAAACACTGCAGGGATTAACAAAATGGAATGGAACAGTTATCTAGGTGACCAGGGCAACGGGCAGAAAAACAGGGTTCAAAATCGTGTTTTTCCCCACGACATTTTTTGAA
Source organism: Ichthyophis bannanicus (assembly GCA_033557465.1). NCBI lineage: Eukaryota > Metazoa > Chordata > Amphibia > Gymnophiona > Ichthyophiidae > Ichthyophis > Ichthyophis bannanicus. The sequence goes on from CM066049.1 coordinate 129,474,230, forward strand.
ACCTTGGTCAAGTCACATAACCCTTCACTGCCTTAACTACAAACATAGGCTCCATTTACTAAAGCATATTAATTTATTTACATGAATGCAATTTAAAGCCTGCTCAATAACGTAAATGCCACCATCATCAATGGGGCATATTTACCGTGTAGTTAAGGAGAAATTTTCCATACTTGTTAGTTTTCTTTCCCTGAATCTTGTAGACCAGTCCAGATAAGTGGGCTATGCTCTCCAGCCAGCAGGTGGAGGCAACCAGACCTACCTTTAGTGATTTCATCATTTGTATATCCACTGATGCAGCACAGTGAAACCAATATATGACACTTCCCAAGCAGTAAGATGAAAAAAAATCTCACTCAGATAAACGCCAAGAAGCTTTATACAAATTACTGACTCTTAACATTCTTACATCTACATCAGACACTAATAACTGCAAACGCAGCCACAAAGCAGTCCAGATATATAGCACATTTACAGAGACCGATGATGGTGCTAAGGTTGGAGTATGTGCTTGAAGTTATATGCATGCTAATAATACTCTGACTGGGTGTCTCTCTAAATGTATTTAAATTATTTTATAATAGCTATGCAAAAAAAGGTGATTATAGATAGCAGTCCTGCAATTATCATATTTATACAGTTACTTAAAAAAGGATTCACAACAGGACAAGGCCTGCAGCTCAGAAACCCATCTGGTCTTTTTCTGCCATCATGTTTCTATGTTAGAAAAGGCAAAAAGCCAAGAGGATGCTTGGTTGCATAGAGAGAGGAATGGCCATCAGGAAGGAGTTCATAGTGCCTCTGTACAAGTCTTTGGTGAGATCTCATTTGGAGTATTGTATGCAATTCTGGAGACCACACCTTCAAAAGGATATAAACAGGATGGAATCTGTGCAGAAGGTGGCTACCAAAATGATCAGTGGGCTTCCTCAAAAGACGTATGAGGACAGAAATAAAGATCTCAATATGTAAACTTTGGAGGAAAGGTGGGAGAGAGGAGATATGATAGGAGATCTTTAAATACCTCTGTGACAAACACACAGAAGGAGAGCCTTTTTCAATTGAAAGACAGGTCTGCAATAAGGGGGCAATATGCACAAATATTTCTTTATGGAAAGAGAATGGTAGATGTATGGATTAGTCTCCCAGAGGAGGTAGTAGAGATCAGGACAGTACCTCAAGTCAAGAAGGCATGGGATCAACACAGAAGATCACTAAAGGAAAACAAGGGACTATAGTAGTTGGTATGGAAGGGCAGACTAGATAGAAACATGATGGCAGAAAAAGACCTTATGGCCTAAGTAAAAACACACTGCTTTAAAAGTTGGATCCTTTAGAGAGGCCTTATGATGGATTTGAAAGGGGCCCTTTCAGTGCTTTCAAACACTAATGAGGCTCCACTGGAGTACTATCAGATGCACAGGAGGAAACTAATTAGGTCATATAAAGTGTCTGCCAGAAATGCAGCTCCCAATTCTAATCTGGCAACCACAGGGCTGTCTAGTAGTTGTTGAACCTAGTGCAAAAGCATTCTGGCTACTAAGTCTGCACAAAGGGCCACCTGGGAACCCAAGGCCAATGCTCTATTCTACTGTCATGAACCTTAAGCACAGCAACTCTTTCCACAGAGACAATGGTGTGCTTAAAGAGTGCTGTGAGAAGTATATCCATGAGGGAGTCCAAAGAGCTGGCTCAGCATGCCTGAAACCGGGATATATAGCTTGATTAAAGCCTTCAGACACTTGAAGCCTAACTCTAGATTCTCTCACTGAGATACCAAGAGCTGCTCCATGGGCTCTGCTAAAGAGGAAAAAAAAACCCAGAAGGCTGTCCGATACCCTCCAAGATGGGGTCCTCCCTGAGAATGCAGAGCAGCCACAGGCTCCTCAATGCCACTATCACATCCTGAATCAACACTGGGAAAAAGGTAGATTAGAGTGATCCTTGCCCTCCATAAGGGGAATCTCGCCTTCCTCATCGCTCCCCTTTGAACGGAGCAGAATCTTCTAAAGCATCCCAGCCAACCCCTGTAGTGGATAAGGCAGAATTCCCAGAGAAGTGCCAAGTAAATGAGCAAAATGGGGACCATTTAGCCACTGTGTGGCCATGGCGGGAAGTCAGGTCCCTAGACCCTTGCAAAGAGAGTTGCCAAGGAGTTAAAAAGGATTGAAAGCAGTCTGAATGCCATTCAGCAGATGCTGCTCAAAGCCAGCTGACAGAGCCCCATAAAGATCTCCATGAGACATCACTAGCCCCCGCTGCAAGGGTTGCCCACCAACAGATGAGTTAATCAGAGGAAGAGGAGGCAGCATGAGAATTGCAACTGGTTCTTGGGTGGGGAGAAGGGGTCCCTATGAAGCTGAAAAGGCTGGGTCCCTTACATCCCCCCATCACAATAAGGGTGAAAGAAACATACCCCAGAGCTGATCTTGTGTATGCCATATGAAGCACAGCTGTGGGCCGGAGACATGCTTGTCCTGCTCCATGTGGTTCTCAGATGAGGAGGGGGGAAGAGGGGAGACCACCAGCTTTGAAAAGGCTTGCTAAAAAGCATAGTTATTCACCAGGTAACAGGTGTTCTCCAGGGACAGCAGGAATCAGTCCTCACATATGGGTGACGTCGGTGCCGACAGAGCCCTCGTGCGGAGCAATTCCCCAGCTTTCAAAGACAGACTTTGGGACTGCATCGTGCATGCACGATCCCCTTCCCGCCCAAGGGTGCCATCTTGCTCAGTCAAATGACATAGCTAAAAAGACGGCAAAAAGGAATAAAAATCAACAGTAGGACTGCAACTCCAGGGGAGGAGGGAGGGTCATGAGGACTGATTCCTGCTGTCCCTGGAGAACACCTGTTACATAAGAAATGCCATACTGGGTCAGACCAAGGTCCATCAAGCCCAGTATTCTGTTTCCAACAGTGGCCAATCTAGGTCATATGTACCTAGCAGTTTCCCCAAAAGACACAGGTACTGCAATGCTTGTACTGTGTCAAGCATTGATATCCTGGGTCCCTTCTTAATAATGGTTTATGGACCTTTCCTCCAAGAACTTGTCCAAACCTTTTTTAAACCCAGCTACACGAACAACCTTTACTACATCCTCCGGTAACAAATTCCAGAGTTTGATTACACGTTGAGTGAAAAAATATTTTCTTTTATTAGTCTTAAATAGTTTACCCTGTAGCTTCATTGCATGTCCCCTAGTCTTTCTACATTCTGATAACGTAAACAAACTACGTTTACCCGTTCCACTCCGTTCATTAATTTATAGACTTCTATCATATCTCCCCTCAGCCGTCTCTTTTCCAGGTTAAAGAGCCCTAACCTTTTTAGCCTTTCTTCATAGGAGTATCCTTCCATCCCCTTTACCATTTTGGTGGCTCTTCTCTGAACCTTTTCTAAAATCGCTATATCCTTTTTAAGATACGGCGACCAGAATTGCACACAATATTCAAGGTGCGGTCTCACCATGGAACGATATAGTGTCATTATAATATCTTTTGTTTTATTTTCCATTCCTTTCCTTATCATACCTAGCATTCTATTTGCTCTCTTGGCCGCCGCTGCACACTGGGCCGAGGGTTTTAACATGGTATTCACAATGACACCTAAATCTTTTTCCTGGGTGGTGGTTCCTAATGTGGAACCTTGCATCGTGTAACCATAGTTTGGGTTGTTCTTCCCTAGGTGCATAACCTTGCACTTGTCCACATTAAATTTCATCTGCCATTTTGATGCCCAGTCTTCCAATTTATCAAGATCCTCTTGCAATTTTTCACAATCCTCTTGGGTTTTAACAACTTTAAATAGTTTTGTGTCATCTGCAAATTTGATAACCTCACTCGTTATTCCACTTTCCAGGTCATTTATGAATATGTCAAAAAGCAGCGGACCCAGCACAGATCCCTGGGTTATACCACTATTCACCTTTCTCCATTGGGAAAATTGGCCATTTAGCCCTATCCTCTGCTTTCTATCTTTTAACCAGTTCCTGATCCACAATAGTACACTGCCTCCTATCCCATGACTCTTTAGTTTTGCCAAAGGTCTCTGATGAGGGACCTTGTCAAAGGCTTTCTGAAAGTCCAGATACACAATATCAACCAACTCACCTTTGTCCACCTGTTTATTCACTCCTTCAAAAAAACATAACAGATTAGTAAGACAAGATCTTCCTTGTCTAAAGCCATGTTGGCTGTCTCAGATTAGGTTGTGACTATCTACATGCTGAGTAATTTTATTCTTTATAATGATTTCTACCATTTTTCCTGGTACTGACGTCAGGCTCACCGGTCTGTAGTTTCCCGGATCACCCCTGGAACCCTTTTTAAAAATTGGTGTTACATTGGCGATCCTCCAATCTTCAGGTATTAGAGATGATTTTAATGATAGTTCACAGATTACTGATAGCAGGTCTGCAATCTCATATTTCAGTTCTTTCAACACCCTTGGATGTATACCATCCGGCCCAGGTGATTTGCTACTCTTCAGTTTATCTAATAGTTGTAAGACATCTTCCCGATGTATCGATATTTCCTTCAATTCTTCCGCACCTTTAAATACCACTTCAGTCATGGGTAACATTCCTAGATCTTCCTCAGTAAAGACCGAAGCAAAGAATTCATTCAGTCTCTCCGCTATCGCCTTGTCGCCTTAGTGCTCCTTTAACACCTTTATCATCTAATGGACCAACTGACTCACAGGTTTTTTGCTACGAATGTACTTGAAAAGGTCTTTATTTCGCGTTTTTGCTTCTGCAGCAAGCTTCTTCTCCAATTCTCTCTTTGCCTGCCTTATCAATGCCTTGCATTTGACTTGCCAGTGCTTGTGCTGTTTCCAGGTTTCGTCGTTTGGCTCTTTTTTCCATTTCCTGAAAGATGGTTTCTTGGCAACAGCCGCCTCTCTGACCTCACCTTTAAACCATGCTGGCAGTTTTTTGGACTTCCTTCCACTTTTCTTAAAGCGTGGAATACAGCTGGTCTGGGCTTCCAAGACAGTATTTTTCAACACCACCCAAGCTTGATGTACGTCTTTAACCTTTGCAACTGCTCCTTTTAGTTTTTTCTTAACTGTTTTCCTCATTTTATCAGTCTCCCTTTCGAAAGTTAAAAGGTAGTACTGTGGATTTCCTTACTATCCCTCCTCCACTAATTAAATCAAAGGCGATCATGCTATGATCACTATTGCCAAGTGGCCCCAACACCCTTATCTCTTGCACTAGATCTGGTGTTCCACTAAGAACTAGGTCTAATATGGCTTCCCCTCTGGTCAGTTCATGAACCAGCTGCTCCAAGAAGCAGTCATTTATTTCATCTAGGAACTTTATCTCTCTAGCATGTCCTGACGTGACACTGACCCTATCGATACCGGGGTAATTGAAATCACCCATTATTATTACTGCGCTGTAACTTTTGTTAGCTTCCTTGATTTCTTTGAGCATTTCATCATCCATTTGGTCATTCTGGACAGGTGCTCGATAGTACACCCCCACTGCCATTGCCTTCCCCCTTTTATATGGAATTTCAATCCATATAGATTCTACAGCAGATTTGGTTTCCTGCAAAACTTTAATCCTTTCTGAGTCAATGCCCTCTCTAACATAGAGCGCAACCCCTCCACCAATTTGATCAGCTCTATCATTACGATATAGTTTGTACCCAGGTGAGTAACTACGCTACAGGTGAGTAACTACGCTTTCTCCAGGAACAAGCAGGAAGTCATTCCTCACATATAGGACTCCCTAGCTATAGGATACTGAGAACCCCTAGCTGAAAAATGGCTCCCTCTAGAAGAGCCGCAGCAGCTGTGATAGGAATTCAGCAGAGACACAACACCCCTGGTAGCCTGAAACCAGAGGGCTGGAGGGTAGGAGTTTCCTAAAACTCAAATAAGTTACGGAGTACCACCTGGCCAAAAGCACTGTCCCGTCGAGACTCTCCATCCAAGCAGTAATGGGCTGCAAGTGTCTGGCTTGAAGATCAGATTGCGGCCCAGCAGATGTCTACCAGCGGAACAGAGCAGAAGTGATCCACTGATGCGGCCTTAGCCCTGACACAGTGGGCCGCGACTCGACCCTGCAACAGGAGGTCGGCTGCCCTGTATGCCCAGGCAATGCAGTCTGCCACCCAGGTGGACAACGTGCGCTTGGAGACAGGTAGCCCCAATTTACTGGGGTCATAAGAGACGAAGAGCTGGGTAGCCCTTCGATGTCCCCGTGTACGTGCCAGGTAGAAGGCTAATGCCCTCTTACAGTCCAGGGTATGCAAAACCACCTCTGCCCGGCTGGCATGCAGTCTGGGAAAGAATGTCAGAAGAACCACCTCTTGGTTAAGGTGGAATGGAGAGACTCCTTTTGGAAGAAACTTGGGATGTGTGCATAGGACCACCCCGTTCCTATAAAACCATGTGTACGGTCTTTCTGATACAAGAGCTTGTAGTTCACTCACTCGTCTGGCAGATGTGAGTGCCACCAGGAAAAGCACCTTCCAGGAGAGGAAGCGCAGATGGCAAGCGGACATCGGCTCAAAAGGTGGGCGAGTAAGCTGTTGCAAGAGCACATTCAAATCCCACCCGGTTGCCGGAGGACGAACTGGGGGTTTTAGTAGAAGTAGACCTCTGAGGACTCTGGACACCAAGGAGTGAACCGAAAGAGGTTGTCCTTCCACTGGAGAGTGGTGTGCTGACAAAGCACTCAGGTGGACCCGGACAGAGTTAGACTTGAGGCTAATTCTGAGAGATGAAGCAGGTACTATAACACCACTGGTACCAGACAAGAGAAAGGGTTTTCATTGTGCTGGTTACACCACACCTCAAACCTACACCACTTGAAGGCATAGGTTTTCCTAGTGGACTGCCTCCTTGAGGCCAGTAGCACTTCTTCCACATTCTTAGGCAGGAGGGGGGAAGCCAGCACTACCCTTTCAGCAGCCATGCCATCAGGTTGAGGGACCCGAGGTTGGGGTGTAGGATAGAGCCCTGCTCCTGGGACAGGAGGTCAGGCTGCGTCCCCAGAGGGAGTGGGGTTTCCACTGCCAGCTGGAATGGAAGCAGAAACCAAGGTTGTTTTGGCCATCTGGGGACTACCAGGATGACCGAGGCCTTGTCTCGAAGGACTATGAATAAGAACATAACATAAGAACATAAGATATGCCATACTGGGTCAGACCAAGGTCCATCAAGCCCAGTATTCTGTTTCCAACAGTGGCCAATCTAAGTCATATGTACCTAGCAGTTTCCCCAAGAGACAAGTTCCACAATGCTTGTACTGGGTCAAGCACTGATATCTTCGGTCACTTCTTAATAATGGTTTATGGACCTTTCCTCCAGGAACTTGTCCAAACCTTTTTTAAACCCAGCTACACTAACAGCCTTTACTACATCCTCCGGTAACAAATTCCAGAGTTTGATTACACGTTGAGTGAAAAAATATTTTCTTTTATTAGTCTTAAATAGTTTACCCTGTAGCTTCATTGCATGTCCCCTAGTCTTTCTATATTCTGATAACGTAAACAATCGATCTACGTTTACCCGTTCCACTCCGTTCATTAATTTATAGACTTCTATCATATCTCCCCTCAGCCGTCTCTTTTCCAGGTTAAAGAGCTCTAACCTTTTTAGCCTTTCCTCATAGGAGTATCCTTCCATCCCCTTTACCATTTTGATGGCTCTTCTCTGAACCTTTTCTAAAATCGCTATATCCTTTTTAAGATACGGCGACCAGAATTGCACACAATATTCAAGGTGCGGTCTCACCATGGAACGATATAGAGGCATTATAATATCTTTTGTTTTATTTTCCATTCCTTTCCTTATCATACCTAGCATTTTATTTGCTCTCTTGGCTGCTGCTGCACACTGGGCCGAGGGTTTTAACATGGTATCCACAATGACGCCTAAATCTTTTTCCTGGGTGGTGGTTCCTAATGTGGAACCTTGCATCGTGTAACCATAGTTTGGGTTGTTCTTCCCTAGGTGCATAACCTTGCACTTGTCCACATTAAATTTCATCTGCCATTTTGATGCCCAGTCTTCCAATTTAACAAGATCCTCTTGCAATTTTTCACAATCCTCTTGGGTTTTAACAATTTTAAATAGTTTTGTGTCATCTGAAAATTTGATAACCTCACTCGTTATTCCACTTTCCAGGTCATTTATGAATATGTCAAAAAGCAGCGGACCCAGCACAGATCCCTGGGGTACACCACTATTCACCTTTCTCCATTGGGAAAATTGGCCATTTAGCCCTACCCTCTGCTTTCTATCTTTTAACCAGTTCCTGATCCACAATAGTACACTGCCTCCTATCCCATGACTCTTTAGTTTTGCCAAAAGTCTCTCATCTAGGAACTTTATCTCCCTAGCATGTCCTGCTGTGACTGACACTGAATTGAGTCCGGGCCACCAGAGGCATGGGAGGAAATGCATACAGGAGGGCCCACGGACCAGGAAATCAGAAAAGCATCTGCAGCCATCCTTTGGAGGTGTGGCTGTCTGGGAATGAAGATCTACGGAATGTAGAGAAGTTGTATATTGGATTCTTTGGAGGATTAGCATTCATTAAGGAGACATTTTTACCCTAGGAATAGGGATTGCCTGCATTGACAATTTGCTGTTTTCAACAGTTGGCTTATCTCATTGTATTTAACTTTCTGTGTAGTCGTTGCCATTCTAGATATCAACGTTTTAGATTGTGTTTCATGTATATGTGGTGATATATAATTTTATGCATTGCTAAAAGATTACTCATTAATAGGTTTCTGCCAGAAACTGCTACATATGCTGAATATTTTTTGAATATTAAAATGTAATTTATATATGTACACACATTAGTGATATGTATATTTGTTAAACAGTGGCTTACACTATGTATATTGTAATTATTAAAGTAATATTGATTTATATGTGAGTTATGTGTACCATACAAAATACACAATGCAAATATAATTTCAAGTCAGCCTGTGCCTAGAAGCTCCTCTTCAGTAGCACCTTCACAAAGCAGACAGAGAATCCCAAGAACCCCTGTTCTCTACCAACACACTGCTACCAGCTCTTTTTTTTTTTTTTGTTTGGGGGGTCCAGCAGCCAAAACATAGGATCCAAAGGTCTGTTGAACCAAAACATTCCCAACAGGGAAGAAAGAAATTCAGAAGCAAAACATAGGTGAATACAGCAGGCCCCACCCCCTGTCCCCCCACCAATGGAATAGATCGCAGATGTTGATTATAATTGAGAAATTGATGGACGGAGTTTTTCAGAGCCACTGATGTCAGGAGGATTGGGCTGGTGGTTCATACATTCTGTGCCGAAGACTCTACCTCAATGGATTCTGAGGCACTTTTCTTCATCTATTTTAAGATATGCATACCTGATGTGAATAATGTGGAGACTAGTAGTGACTTTTTTGCATTGGTCCATTGACCTGCACTCTGGAATTGATCTTTTATGGTCATGTACTCGCACATATGCCAGAGAAGTGGACCGGCACTGGCGCACTTCAACATGCCCTCTCAAGAGCCATGCTGTGAGAATTGATGTGCCCCCTCGGCCAAACAAACAGACTGGCATCATCAGGCAAAATTCCTCTATCTTGCCTGATAATTCTTTTTCCTCAAATCCTCCTAGACCAGCCCAGATGAGTGGGTTATGCTCCCTTGCGAGCAGGCATTGACAGACTTGAGCAACTTTTAATGTTGTCATCACTAAGTACATATGCTAGTACAACACAGAGATGCCAGTATGACACTTCCCAAGCAGTAAGCAGAAAAACTCAAAAGCATAACATTAATAGTCAACAATTCAATTTTGCAACAAATAATGTAAGCAACTGTGTGGCGCTCTTACCAGAATTCATTCTGCATTGGGCACAGACACCAAGACTGCAATAAAAAGCAGGACGACTTCCCATCTGGTAACAAGACTCTTCCAGTGTGGGTCCTGGACTGGTCTAGCAAATGCAAGGAAAAAAAATTCAGGTAAAGTTCCTCCTTCCCTATCATTCTGCTAGACTAGTCCAGGCAAGTAGGAGGTACCCAAATAGTCAGGACTCAGGGTGAGAAGAAAAACACTTTGAACAGGACTGCCCTGTCAAAGGTTCCATCCACTCTGGCTCCTTCATGCAACCTGTAGTGCTTCACACAAAGGTGCTCAGAGCCAACCAGACAACTGCTTTGTTGATGTCCTCTGGAGACACCAAGGTGGACTTTGCCCAGGAGGCAGTTTGTGCCCTAGTGGAGTGAGCTTTGACTTCCTTCAGCACTCACTCACCAGCCAGAAGGTATGCTGACACAATGGACTCCTTAATCCAGCAGGCAATAGAGGACTTGGCCACTTCCAGCTCCTTCCTTAGGCTGCCAAGTATAAAATAATGATCCGACAAGTGTAAGGAATTGGAAATTTTCAGCTACCTCATCAATACCCTCCGCATAGCCACTTAACGTAGCAAGTAGTCCCTCTGAAGATCCCCCAAGGAGGAAAGGAACACAGCACATTTGGGAGAAAGGATGGCAGAGTATCCGAGGAGACAGAGGCTGCCAAAATGACAAAGAAAAGCTCCCTTCTGAACAAGGACTGAAGCTCTGATATCCGCCTAGCGGATGCTATTGCACCAGACTACCACCTTAAGGGACAAATCCTTGAGAGGGGACGTGCAGAAAAGTTCAAATGGAATTCTCTTCTGCACCTTTAATGCCAGAGATTGGTTGTTTCTCAGTGAAGCCTGATGCACTGATGGTTGTAATCTGTTTCATTCGCTTTACGAAGAGGGAAACAGAATGGGGTGCACTGCCCAGACACCCATTAGATTTAACCCTTTAAGCATACCAGAACCTTGAGTGCGTTCTACATTAAGCCCTGGTCCAGATGATACTGTAAAGAGAACACAACTATGTTTGCTTTCCTGGCCTCCAGGGAACAAGAGGAACACCCTCTCTTGAAAACCCTTCAGATTAACAAACCAGGAAAGGAGAGGCCCTTTGGGCCTTAGGTAGAGCATCTGTTACTGCTCCAGATTATCCAATCTTGGACAGCCTATACCCCTCAAGGGCCAGGCTGTAAGTGAGAAGAGATTGGGATCCTCCATCTTTAGGGACACCAGCCATTGGATGACCTTTTCCTGAAACAAGAGGGAGGGGCTCATCAACAGATTAGATATTACTCTCGAGCCGCTCAACCAACACCCAAAGCAGATAAGGATGAGTGCAAGAGTAAAATGGGGGCCCTGGATGCCCTTACTGCCCATGAAAGAGGCCCTCCTAGGTCCCCTGTAGGGGGAGGCATGGGCCTCAGATTCTCACTAAGGGAGCCACCAAGCAACTACTAAGACTGAAAATAACCATGAGCTTATTTCAGGAGCTGCAGCTAAAGCCAGTTGAAAAGGAGGGCCCCAGGCACCAATGGGCACTCCACCAAGCTCTGTCTCTGCTGGAATCAAGCATCCATAGAAACATAGAAATGACAGAAAAAGACCACATGGCCTATCTAGTCTGTCCTTCCATAACTACAATAGTCCCCTTTTTACCTTTAGAGATCCTCTGTGTTCGTCCCATGCTTTTTTGAATTCAGTTACTGTCCTCATCTCTACCCCCTCCACTGGGAGACTATTCCAAAGATCCACTACTCTTTCCGTAAAGAAATATTTCCGCATATCACTCCTGAATCTATCTCCCTTCACCCTCATCCCATGTCCCCTCGTAGCAGAACTTGCTTTCAATTGAAAGAGGCTCTCTCCCTGAACATTTATGTCACAGAGGTATTTAAACATCTCAATCATATCACCTCTATCCCGCCTTTCCTCTAAGGTGTACATATTAAGATCCTTAAGTCTGTCCTCATATGCTTTATAATGAAGACCACTAATCATTTTAGTAGCTACCCTCTGCACCGACTCCATCCTGTTCACATCCTTTTGAAGGTGCGGTCTCCAGAATTGCACACTACACTCCAAATGAGGTCGCACCAAAGACTTATACAGAGGCATTATCACCTCCTTTTTTCTGCTAGCCATTCCTCTCCCTATGCACCCAAGCATCCTTCTAGCTTTTGCCGTCGCCTTTTCTACCTGCTTAGCTACTTTAAGATCATCAGACACAACCATGCCTAGGTTCCGCTCTTCTTTAGTGGACAAGTTTACTTCACCCCCTATACTATATTGCTCCCTTGGATTGCTGCAGCCCAAATGCATGACCTTACATTTTTTAACATTAAATCCCAGCTGCCAAATTCCAGACCATTCTTCAAGCTTAGCTATATCCCTCCTCATGTTTTCTACCCCTTCCTGGGTGTCTACTCTATTGCAGATTTTGGTATCATCTGCAAAGAGACAAACCTTACCTGAAAGCCCCTCCGCTACATCACTAACAAAGATGTTAAAAAGAAAATCGGACCAAGGACAGATCCCTGGGGCACACCACTGATAACATCCTTCTCCTCAGAGTGAGCTCCATTTACTTGTACTCTTTGTCGCCTCCCACCCAACCAATTTCTAACCCAAGCAGTAACTTTAGGGTCCATACCTAGGGTGCTCAGTTTGTTTATAAGTCGCCTGTGAGGAACAGTGTCAAAGGCTTCATCTCAAATGGCTGCAATGCCCACAAGCGGGAGGTGGTGGGGGGGAGCAAAGTAGCACGCTAAGAGCCACAGAAACAGTATCAGGCCCTGGGCCCTTTATATGTAAGTATGTGTGGGGTGCAGGACTCCCAACATGTCATAAAAAAGAATGCCCGCAGGCATTCCTGCTACAATTGAGGCCAAAAAGTAGCAGAAGCTGGCAAACACTGCTGAAGGGGGGAGGTGGGTTGTTGCAGGCTGCATAAGGCCATGTGGCTGAACAATGCAACAAAGGAAAACAAAACAAAACACCCCATGCCATTAAAAAAGGCTGTGGCAAAAAGGGAGTCCAAGTACCTACTGGGCTCACTGGGGAAACACAAGCAGGGAAGTCCCAGACATCCAAGTGGCTGCTTTATTTCAAAACATCAAGAGAGCCAAATACAGGTCACTGAAATCAATGAGATGAAACAAAGTAACAAGCATGCAGATGAAGGACAACAAGGAGGAAGTGAAGGGGGCTTGAGACCGACTGACTTACTAACCTCACGCCGCCGCCCCCCCCCCCCGGGTCCCATGGGGGTCATCCTGCTCCTCTCAGGCCCAGCAGTGCTGAAACTCATCTGTAACAGTACTGGACAAAGGGTAGTTGCCAGCTTAAGACTATAATAAAATGAGGAAAATAGTTAAACTAAAAGGAGCAGTTGCAAAGGTTAAAGACTTACATCAAGCTTGGGTGTTGTTGAAAAATACTACTATCTTGGAAGCCCAGACCAGCTGTATGCCTTGCTTTAAGAAAAAGTGAAAGGAAGTCCAAAAAACTGCCAGCATGGTTTAAAGGTGAGGTTGGAGACTGTTGTTGCCAAAAAAGCATCTTTCAGGAAATGGCATTGATAAGGCAGGCAAAGAGAATTTGAGAAGAAACTTGCTACAGAAGCAAAAACATGTAATAAAGACTTGCTCAAGTACATTCATAGCAAAAAGCCTGTGAGAGAGTCAGTTGGACCGTTAGATGATAGAGGGGTTAAAGGGGCAATAAGAGGCGACAAGGCGATAGCGGAGAGATTGAATGAATTCTTTGCTTCGGTCTTTACTGAGGAAGATGTAGGGCTGTTACCCATGACTGACGTGGTATTTAAAGGTGCGGAAGAATTGAAGGAAATATCGATACATCGGGAAGATGTATTACAACTATTAGATAAACTGAAGAGTAGCAAATCACCTGGGCCGGATGGTATACATCCAAGGGTGTTGAAAGAACTGAAATATGAGACTGCAGACCTGCTATTAGTAATCTATGAACTATCATTAAAATCATCTCTAATACCTGAAGATTGGAGGATCGCCGATCCGGGAAACTACAGACCGGTGAGCCTGATGTCAGTACTGGGAAAAATGGTAGAAACCATCATAAAGAATAAAATTACTCAGCATGTAGATAGTCATGGCCTAATGGGAGAAAGCCAGCAAGGCTTTAGTCAAGGAAGATCTTGTCTTACTAATCTGTTAAGTTTTTCTGAAGGTGTGAATAAACAGGTGGACAAAGCTGAGTCAGTCGATATAGTGTATCTGGACTTTCAGAAAGCCTTTGACAAGGTCCCTCATCAGAGACTTTTGGCAAAACTAAAAAGTCACGGGATAGGAGGCAGTGTACTACTGTGGATCAGGAACTGTTAAAAGATAGAAAGCAGGGGGTAGGGCTAAATGGCCAATTTTCCCAATGGAGAAAGATGAATAGTGGTGTACCCAAGGGATCTGTGCTGGGTCCGCTGCTTTTTGACATATTCATAAATGACCTGGAAAGTGGAACAACGAGTGAGGTTATCAAATTTGCAGATGACACAAAACTATTTAAAGTTGTTAAAACCCATGAAGATTGTGGAAAATTGCAAGAGGATTTTGATAAATTGGAAGACGGGGCATCAAAATGGCAGATGAAATTGAATGTGGACCACTGCAAAGTTATGCACCTAGGGAAGAACAACCCAAACTATGCTTATACAATGCAAGGTTCCACATTAGGAACCACCACCCAGGAAAAAGATTTAGGCATCATTGTGGATAACATGTTAAAACCCTCGGCCAAGTGTGCAGCAGCGGCCAAGAGAGAAAATAGGATGCTAGGTATCATAAGGAAAGGAATGGAAAATAAAACAAAAGATGTTATAATGCCTCTATATCGTTCCATGGTGAGACTGCACCTTGAATATTGTGTGCAATTCTGGTCGCCGTATCTTAAAAAGGATATAGCAATATTAGAAAAGGTTCAGAGAAGAGCCACCAAAATGGTAAAGGGGATGGAAGGATACTCCTATGAAGAAAGGCTAAAAAGTTAGGGCTCTTTAACCTGGCAAAGAGACGACTGAGGGGAGATATGATAGAAGTCTATAAATTAATGAACGGAGTGGAACGGGTAAACGTAGATCGATTGTTTACGTTATCAGAATATAGAAAGACTAGGGGACATGCAATGAAGCTACAGGGTAAACTATTTAAGACTAATAAAAGAAAATATTTTTTCACTCAAAGTGTAATCAAACTCTGGAATTTGTTACCGGAGGATGTAGTAAAGGTTGTTAGTGTAGCTGGGTTTAAAAAAGGTTTGGACAAGTTCTTGGAGGAAAGGTCCATAAACCATTATTAAGAAGGGACCCAGGATATCAATGCTTGACCCAGTACAAGCATTGTGGAACCTGTGTCTTTTAGGGAAACTGCTAGGTACGTATGACCTAGATTGGCCCCTGTTGGAAACAGGATACTGGGCTTGATGGATCTTGGTCTGACCCAGTATGGCATATCTTATGTTCTTTAGGAGAAAGGGCGTACTAGAGCTCCGATGGGCCTACAGATCTGTCACACAGGCTATAGCACCATAGTGTAAGCCAGGGAAGACAGATCTATCAGCACTACTGCATCAGTTCAGACACCTTGCATCCTTACTAGAGGCAAATAGTAGCTTCTGTCAGCATATATATCTAGTGATGACATACAGTAATTTGAAATAGCTCAGGTCTGCCTCCACCTACTGGCAAAAGGAACACAACCCGCTCATCTGGACTGATCTAGCAGGATGATAAAGAAAAACATACATAATAAAAAATAAATATGTTGCTGATATTTTATGTAACACATTATATTCACAATAAAACAATTTCATTTTCAAATAAATGAAATTTAAAAATCTATGGGAAGAAAAAGTATGAGAAATGTTTTCCAATAATTCTTTTTAAATGTAAAACAAGTAACTCTGATTTTAAGCTCTATCTTGTGACAGCTCACTCACTTTAAATTCATGAGGCTGAATTGCCCAGACACACGGACAATGCAAAAAGGTTAAATTAGACTTACCTGCTAATTATTGTTCCTGGAGTGGAACCAGTCTTGTCCCGGAACCTCTGGGTTGCCTATCTCATCTAGCAGCTTGGAGACTGAGAAACTCCTTCTTTTGTGTCATCACTGGTATATCTCTCCGGAGCCTGTCTCCTGCCACCAGTATCCTATTGACAAAGCAGACTCACCGGAGCAACAAGAAAGAATTTATCCAGACCTATTAAACCAATCCGAACCATAACATGAAACAGCAGAGCAAAACAGACTCTGCAACACTGACTTGAAACGTGAACAGGCCACTCCCTCCCACAGAAGAAAGAAGAGTGAACCCCAACAGAGTAAGAGATACAGACCTAGACCTCCCCATTTGATCCACTTTTTTTTTTTTTTTTTAACAAGCGAAAAACAAAAAATAGCTCTTACCTGTGACCATAAAAACACTTCAGGCCTATTGACGATTTTGAGCCATTGGGAGGGATACGGGACTAGACTGGTTCCACTCCAGGAACAACAATTAGCAGGTAAGTCTAATTTAACCTTCCTGATCATGTCCCCAGTCTAGTTCCGGAACCTCGGTTAGTACCAGAGCAGTGAAGCAATATCAAGCACGGGAGGGAACTGGCAAACCGGCCTGAAGTACTGCTGATCTGAACGAGGTCTTTTCCATCCCCTGAACATCTAGCCGGTAGTGCCTCACAAATGAATTCGACGACCAGGTTGCCGCCTTACAAAATGTCTCCCAGACACACCAACCTAACTTCTGTCCAGGATGTGGCCTGAGCCCTAGTGGAATGAGCTCTCAGACCCTCTGGGACCACCCTATTTACCACATAGGCCGACGTAATTGCTTCCTTTATCCACCGCGCAATGGACGCCTTGGAAGCTGCTTCTCCCTTGCGTGGACCCGCAAAAAGTATAAAGAGTCTATCAGACTTACGAAAAACCAACATCCGCCGAAGATACTTCCAACGCACGTCGAATATCCAGCAGATGAAGTTCTCTCGATGAAGCCTCCTCCGAGCCCACCGAAAATACCGGTAAGGTAATCTCCTGGTTTACATGGAATGCTGAAACTACCTTCGGGAGAAAAGCCGGCACCATCCACAACACGACCTTTGTCGCAGAAAACACCAGGTAGGGCTCCCTACAGGAGAGTGCTTGAAGCTCTGACACTCTCCTAGCTGAACAGACCGCTACCAGGAAGACCATCGTAAGGGTGAGATCCTTGAGTGATGCTCGGACCAAAGGTTCAAAAGGCTCACTCTCTAAAGCGTCTAAGACAAAAGGCAGATTCCACTTGGGAAAGAATGGTCTAGACGGCAGCCTGAGAAGCGATACCGCCCTCAAGAAACGCTTGACATCCCGATGAGCCCCTAGCGAGTGACCTGCCAACCTGCCTCTATAGCAAGCCAATGCTGCCACCTGAACCCGCAACGACGCGGCGGCCAGCCCTTTGACAAATCCATCCTGCAAGAATTCCAGGATCTGGGGAACAGAAGATCGGAAGGGTTCTAATTCTCTATCCTTACACCACACCTCGAAGATCCACCAGATATGGACATAAGCTAGGGAGGTGGACCGTCTTCTGGACTTTAATAAAAGTAGTAATCACTGCCATTGAATACTCCCTGGATCTCAGCCTTGCCCTTTCAAGAGCAAAGCCGTAAGCGAGAATCGATCCACATGAGGCATGACTAGAGGGCCCTGAGTTAACAGATCCGCTCGCAAAGGAAGCCGCCAGGGCTTTGCTAACCACCACCTGATCAGGTCCCTGCACCAAGGATGCCGCGGCCAATCTGGTGCTATCAGGATCACCTGACCCCTGAGACGCTCCACTCGCTGCAGAACCCTTCCTATCAGAACCCATGGAGGGAAGACGTACAGCAGCTGATCCTCCGGCCAGTCCTGCATGAGGGCGTCCAGGCCCTCCGACATTCTCTCTCTGCGCCTGCTGAAGAAGCGGCTGACATTTGCTGACACGAAGGTCGCCATCAGATCCATGACCGGTGATCCCCACTGCGAGTCACCATGTCGAAGACTTCTGGATGTAGGACCCATTCCCCCGTTTACCTGGCTGAGAAAAATCGGCCTCCACATTGTCCACCCCTGCCACGTGTGCTGCCGAGAGATCTACAAGTTTCGCTTCGGCACAACCGCACAGGACTTCGGCTTTGGCTTCTAAGGCCACGCTGCTGGTACCGCCCTGCTTGTTGACGTAGGCCACTGCTGTCGCGTTGTCGGACAACACCCGTACCGACTTTCCTCCGAGCAACGTGCGGAACTCCCGAAGTGCTAGTGACACCGCCTTCAGTTATAACAGGTTGATTGGCCACGTTCTCTCCTGGGAATTCCACGGGCCCTGCGCGAATTCCCCCCGACAGTAAGCTCCCCAGCCCAGTAAGCTGGAATCCGTCATTAAAGCCACCCAGGCTGGTGCCTCAAGAGACTTCCCCTTCTCCAGCGAGCCGGGAAGAAGCCACCAACCTAAAGCTCGACGTGCCTGTGCTGGGCATGGCAGCCGCCGAGCCAGAGAATCCTGCTGGTGAGACCACCGGCAAAGTAAAGCTCTTTGTAATGGCCTCATGCCTCGCCCATGGCACCATTTCTATCATAGTCGCCATGGTGCCCAACAACTGCAGGTAATGTCAGGCTGAGGGGACTCTGTAGTTCAAGAACCTCCCCACCAACTTCCTCAGCGCCTGCACCCACTGGCTGGTGAGAAACACCCTTCCAACCTGGGTGTCGAAACGAGCCCCCAGGTACTCCAGACTCTGCGAGGGAACCAAGTGACTCTTCATCATGTTGACTATCCAACCGAGGCTTTCCAAGGCGGCTACAACTTGGGCCATAACTGCCACACTCTTGGCCTGCGACTTTGCTCGAATACACCAATCGTCTAGATACGGATGAACAAGGATGCCTTCCTTGCGCAACGCCGCCGCTACTACCACCATTACTTTGGTGAAAATTCTCGGAGCCGTCGCTAGCCCGAAGGGCAACGCCTGGAACTGAAAATGCCAGAACGGGACCGCAAACCTGAGAAACTTGCGGTGATCCGGCCTTATGGGAATACGGAGATAAGCTTCCGACAGGTCCAGAGACGTGAGAAATTCTCCTTTTTGAACGGCCACTATAACCAAACGCAGTGTCGCCTTGTGGAAGCGCGACACCCGCAAGCAACGATTCACTCCTTTGTGGTTTAATATCGGCCGCACCCCCCCCCCCCCCGTCTTTTTTCGGAACTACGAAATAAATGAAGTAGCGACCGCAACCGCACTGGTCTGGGGGTACCGGGGCAATCGCCCTGAGGGCCAGAAGCTTGTGTACTGTCTCCCGCAAAGCCGCGCACTTTGCGTCTGATTTGGCGGGAGACTGAACGAAAGCCTCTCGCACTGGGTGTAACAACTCCAAGGCGTACCCTTCGCGAATGACTTCCAGCACCCACTGATCTGACATGATTTGGACCCAGGCAGAATAGAACTTCTGCAAACGCCCCCCTACGGGCGGTAGAGGCGCCTGGGCCCACCTCATCTCATTGCGACTTTTTGGAGTTAAGCGAGGACGAGGAGGATGTACCGAAGCCCCTCCCCGCCCCTCGAAACCCCTGACTTCTATTGGGGAACCGACCCCTTTGACCTGAATTAAACTCCTGGGACCAAAACCAACGAAAATCCCGCAGCTGACCCCTGCCCGCCGGGGCATTACGAGCTGACTTGGCCTTGTCCTCCGGTAATCTACCTCCCTTGGACTCACCCAGATCCTTAACCAGCTTCTCTAACTCCTCACCAAACAGACGGCTTTTAAAAGGATAGTTTGCTTAGCCTAGCCTCTAGCCTTAGAGGAACTATCCGCCGCCCAATTACGTAGCCACAGGTAACGGCGGGCTGCCACTGTCGAAGCCATGCTTTTGGACAATCCTCGCATGAGATCATAATGAAGGTCCGCCAGGTAAGCTGCTCCGGACTCCAAACGGGCAGCCTCCCCAGCCAAAGAACTCGGCTGACCTTCTTGAACTTGCTGCGCCCAGCGAAGACATGCTCTAGCCACCCACGCTCCGCAGATCGCCGCCTGCAACGAAATAGCATTGACAAACACCTGTCGCAATAACACATCCAATTTTCTGTCTTGCGCATCCTTGAGGGCCGCGCTACCCTCTACCGGAATGGTAGTTGTCTTGGTTACCGCCGAAACTGCAGCATCTACCTTGGGTGACAAAAATTTTCTTGTCCTGGTCCGACAGTGGGTAAAGAAGACTCATGACCCTGGACCCCTTCAGAGGCGCCACCGGAAGGCTCCATTCCTCATGTATCATCTCTTGAAACACCCTATGCACCGGAAACGCCCTTTGATTTTTGCGGAACAAATGATCCTCCGGCGTTTCATCCTCCGCCGTCCCTGGCAGCGGCATATTGAGTACTTTTAGCGTCTCCAATATTAGCGCCGGCAGCTCCTCCCTCCTGAAGACTCGCACAACTCTTGACTGATCTTCCCTCTCAGAAAGCTCTCCTTCCTCCAACTCCTCTTCTAAATCTAAAGCGTGGCTGTCCTCATCCGAAAAAGCACCCTCCGAGGGTAAAGATTGCTCTTTGAGGTCCTCATCTCCACAGAGCCTTTTGCTGCCACCTGGGGGCCCCTCCCCAGGCAGAGATGCCACTCGCTTCTTAGCACCCGCTATGACTGTTGGTTAGCCTCCCCAAACACTGTTTGCCGCAGAAGCGCAACAAACTGCGTGGAAAATATGGAAGCTAGTTCCTTAGGGAGGACCACCTGCGCGAACGACGCACCCCCCTCGGAGGAGGTACCTGCTACCGGTTCATCCTGCCCTAATTCAGGAATCAATGGTGTCGCACTCTCTGATACCACACCTGGAATCCCCTCATCCCCTTCTCGGGGGGGGGGGGGGGGGCCCGAGAAAGCAGAATCTCTCATACAAGCCTCAGACTCCTGAGCCAGAGCCCTTCCTAGCCCCACACAATGAGGCTTGGCTGGCATTGCTGGCTAAATAGGAGGACTGAGTACTTTCCCTGAACTCACTCCCCTGTGAACTGAGTAGAGAGCCCTGCTGCAGACCGTGTAATTTATTTGAGCCTCTGAGAAAGAAAAACTCCTCCTGGGACTTCACAAAATAAACAAAAGAAACGTGACCTATTTCCCCCGGTCTTCTTTTTTTTTTTTGCAAGCCGAAGAAGAATTGCAGTATCCCTGAGAGCTAGGAAACTCAAGCCCCAGGAGCCGCAGCCTTTCCATGCCGACACCACGCGGTCAGGCCGGCAGGTAGCTTCGTGCCAAAACGCGCTGAGGGAACTAAATGACACCCCCTTTTTCCCAGCGGCAGAGCGAGTTTCACTGAAAATGCCTGACCACATGTGCTCGCCGCCGGCTCCGGAGACACTCTCCCAACCTGGAGAAATACGCTAGCACCGCAACTCAGCAGCAACTGTCGATTCCTTGCGGCGGGTTAGGGCCGCCAGGAGCGCTAGCAGGCAGAGACCTCTGCGTGGCGCCGGCAAAGCCCCACTGCTCTCTCCTCCGTACTACTCCGGCCCTGTGTTGGTTATTGGCTCTGCTTCCTTCAGGCAAGTCCTCCGAACTAGCAGACCCTGCTAAATTCGAAGAGGGGGAAAATGAAACTGAAAGAGGGGGGAGGGGGGGAAGAAGCAGCCAAGACGGGAGAACTGGCCTGCTCAAAATTTAAAGGCACAGACACCCCAAGCATATGCTCCGTCTTAAAGAAATTAAAACCTGTAGGTAAACACTACACTAAAAAACTCCAATTCTGAATTGTTTCTCCAGTGAGTCCGGACCCCCGGGCTCCCTATCTATCCAGCTGCTTGGAGACTGAGGTAACTGGTGGTAGGAGGCGGGCTCCGGATAGATATACCAGTGATGTCACAAAAGAAGGAGTTTCTCAGTCTCCAAGCTGCTAGATGAGATAGGCAACCCAGAGGTTCCGGGACTAGACTGGGGACACGATCAGGAACACTTGACTAGAGGACATGCATCACTACCACAGAACTAGGGATGCATGGTACAAACATGTTTCCTTTCATCCGCTTAAAAAACAGGAGGTATTTACAAATACTGTTCCAATCACCATCCAGAAAGGAAATAAAAACTATACAATAAATCCATTTTGTTCAAATGAACTCAAGATTAACCAATACCCAACAATATATGGCCCCTCAAACATACTACTCTACACTATCAGCTGTAATGAAATATTTTATCTACACACCAAGGAATGGTGAGATCTGCCTTCAATGGCACCTCAGCTCCCTGCTGCAGCCCTCATGCAGACCCTGTTGTTGACTAAAGGCTGCTAAACAATCACTAATATAATGTTTCTTTAGAGCAGTGTTTTCCCAACTTTTATCCCATGACCCCATTTTAGTAATTAAAATTCACTTGATTCCAGATAATGAAATGAAGATAACAGGCCTCTAGCCTCATTCCCCTTATCAAAAGCAGGAAGGCAGCAACAGCAATAACAGCAGCACAGAGTCCCTTTTGTCAATGTGCTGTGTGTGCTTACAAAACCCAATATTCAGCATGCGCTTCCAGTCTAACAGGAAGCTTATCTAATTGGAGGCAAAGCCCTATTTATTTATATGTAGCTCACACCTTTCCAGTAGTGGTTCAAGGCAAATTACATTCAGATACAGTAGGCATTTCTGTCCCCAGAGGGTTTGTAATCTAAGTTTGTATCTGAGGCAGTGGATGGCGAAGTGACTTGCCCAAAGCCACAAGTATCATCAGTGGAATTTGAACCATGGTCTGTCTGGTCCCAGCTGCTGCCCTAACCACTAGGCCACCGCTATGAATGTTCACTGCAAGGTCACATGCTGACTGGTGACTGCCACTACTTGGCATAGATCACAGTGAAAGTCCAGAGAGAAGAGGAAATGGCCATGTTTCTGTAACCCCATCTACTGATAACATGACCCCAATTGGGAACCGCTGCTTTAGAGGTTTGTTAAGATCAGATGATCCTAAGCACACAAATTTGTTCAAAATTTCATAAAATGCACTTTAAACTTCTTTTATAAGCAGAGGAGATGCAGACACCATGTGGTGACATCTTTACTCCTATAGCTTAGATGTCCTCTTAAAAAAGTCCTTCCTGGTCATGCCTAGACGTTTCCGTCCTAATAAGCACCCCACTCTCTTTTCCTGCTTAACAGAATCACCGAGTGCTCTTCAGAGCGGTCACATTTATCTCCTGTGCCCATAAATAATGGGGGAGGAGAGGTGAAAGGTGCTCCACAATCCCCTCCAGCCTGGAATGAAAAGAGGTTCTCTCTCCCCCCCACTTTGAGCTTGCCTTCTGCTCTCTGCTGGAGGGGGAGAGGTGTTCTCTGTTCCCCCATCCCATCTTCCTACTGAGAAGTGGCAGCAGCAGCAAATAGATGCAACAATCCAGTGCAGGGCAGCAAAGCATCAACAACTTCCCCTTGGCCTCTCATCTGCTCTGGGGGTGATTATTAAGTGTCTGGCAGTAATTGCCACTCACCTGAGAGGGAACGGCCACGATTATCTGTCCATATCTAGACAACTAGCTCATCTCCAGAGTATGTGATTTGCGCTCCAAGAGAAAAAAAATCTTTTCAAAATCTGAAGATTCCTTATCAAAACGAGCCCAAGTGCCTTAACTAGTTATTCAATTCATTAGTGTCTGCCTGGACTCTAATGAGCAGTCAACTTTCTATATAAAAAGGATAACCACAATCTGAAACGTGCATAACTAACTGTGCAAAGCCAGGTCACCCTCAGCTCACTGCATATTCCAGGCCCTTGGATAACTGGCAGCTACCATATGACGCCTTTTGCCAGAATGCATGACAGCCCTTCACTAGTTTATCAAAGTTCACTGGGACCAGCAGCATCAGTGTCTTCTCAACATGACACATATGCTGTCATCAGTCACCAAGTGCAGTCCAATTAACCTTACCCAGGAGGCAAGGGCCTATGAAAAGGTTGACTAGCTCACAGGTCATATGCTGACTGGTGACGGCTACTACTATAACATTCAGAGAAAAAGGGGAAATGCCATGTTTGTGATCCCATTCTCTGATGTAACCCCAAGTTTGGGCATCACTGTGTTAAAGCCATGGCAATATGGATATCATCCTGCTGGTCTAGACAGACCCAATTCCCTCACCTTCTCACACTAGCACAGGCTCAACCAGGGTTAGCTGTCTCTCAAGTGAGATTGCCATCCCAGAAGGATGCTATCTCCTGTACCTCATCCGCAAGTCAAAGGTCTTGAATGCTTGGTTCTTGAGCACCAAGTAATTGCAGACCTATAGCTCCCCAGGGATGTTCAGGACATCCTACTAACTTCTAGAAGACCTTCCACAATAATATATTTTTTAAATTTTTATTTACATTTTTTCAAAAAATACTACACACATCACTAACATTGTACTTTTTTTTTTAAAAATAAAAGTCAGAGGCTATGCCAAAATTACAAAGCGGTTCAGATAGTGGATAAGTAATTGGCAAGCAGCTTCAAAATTTCTCCACCTATATCAATTAGAGATTGAAACAGTCCCTTCCATCCTGCAAACCAAATGGACTGAGTTCCACCAAAAGATAATGTTAAAAGGACACATTCCTCCAATTATGCAACACATGTTGCACAGCAAGGGACACAAGGATGTCAAATAACTTTCTCATATTTTGAAAGCACCTCCGATAAACCGTAAAGTGGAATAGAACAATCTGCAATGTTAGGCTAACATTCAACCGAAGCACCACAACCCCAGGGCTCAGAGAAAGCTCGGCTGCATGACGTGTTATCGGATGTGACACCCCCTCCCCCTCCAAAGGTGGAAATTCCACGCTTGATGCCGGGGCTGAAACAGAGGACTTCTAACCAAAGATCGACTCCCGCTGCTTTTCACAACTCTGACTTTTGCCAGACATCTGCAGGCAGAGCGGGGATGTAGAGTCCTTGTGATCAGCACAGAGGCACTGAAGGCAGCAGTTATGGTGGTGCATGGTGGACACTGTGCGAGTGCACTTGGCACACTGCTTGAAGTCACTCACCAAATGACATAGTGGGGAAGATGGCTCCTGCAAAGTCAAACTCGAAAGTTACAGTTAGTGTGAGCTTGAGAAAAACCCCATGGACCAAGAAAAAAAAAAAAAAAAGAGGGGACCTGAGAAAAATGCGAGACAGAGGTGAGGACTATCCCGGGTGAAGAGAAGGCGATCAGTACGTGAACCAGTAAAAAAAACCCCAAAAAACGAACAAAAACCCCCAAAAAACGAAAAACACCAAGAAAAAAAAAATCTGCTTTTACTGGGGGAGAGACAGACAGACATCTGCTGGACTCTGCAAAAAAGAAGACAGAGATAAGGTGGCACCCTTGGGCAGGAAGGTGACCACGCATGCGTGGTGCAACTCCCAAAGGCTTTCTTTGGAAGCTGGGGAGCAATTACTGCGCGGGCTCCGTCAATGCCTATAATCACCACCTTGCTTCATCCCGGAGAAAAAAAAGACCATACGACTTCTCCAGTCTGCCCTTTCATATGAACCACTAAGGTGAAAATTAGACCTTACCTGCTAATTTTCTTTCCCAAAGTCCTTCCAGTCCAGTCGAGTGGGTTATACTCATCTACCAACAGGTGGAGACTGAGAACACAACAAAGTGTGTTATAAGTAGCCTGTGCCCACTGACAATAGCGGGTATGAACTTCAACCAGCAAAGAAAAAAAGTGGAGCACAAAACCCCAATTCTTCAACTGGGGGAGACAGACAGACATCTTACTGACAACCAAACTCGAGCAGACATCTTAAACTTGTCTTTTCTTTTTGAACATGATAGGATGCATCATGCTTTGCCTTTTGTTTTTGAAAGCCAGCAAAAACCAGACCATAAAAAAAACACACACACACACACACAAACACTGGAGGTCAACAAGCCAAAGCCCTTGAAAACTGAATACATGGTCCCAAACACACTTGCTTGAAACCAATTCTGCAAGAGCCAATGCGAGATAGTGGACCCTGCAAAAGACATAATGGGAGGGTCCTGGACTAAGACTCCAGGAAATAAAATTAGCAGGGAAGATCTAATTTCACCTTCCAGTTCGTCCCTCCAGTCCAGACGAGTTAGACATAGCAAAGCAGTATCAATAATGGATGGGAACCACAACATTCTGGCTCCAAATTCCACATCCTGCCAAGCTTGCACATCCAGATGTAAATGGTGCATAAAAAAAATGCAAGGGAGGACCACATTGCTGCACGACAAATATCCTGAGGAAGAACCACACCAAAACTCTACCCATGACAATGCCAGAGCCCATGAAGAATGACCCTGAGGGTACCAGATGCTTCTTCAAGAGATATACCTCACAGATCCATCGAGAAAGACACCTTAGAAGCTGCTTCGCCTCTCCAAGGGCTGCCAAAGAGAATAAAAAGCCTCTCAGAGTGCCAAAAGGGTCGAGTCACCTTCGAGCCCCACTTGAGACACCTGTCGATGTCCAGTTTACACAGAAGACTATCCTCCTCAGAGTCCTGCGACACAGAAAGGCTGGCAGCAAAACCAGCTGATTGAGATGAAAACTGGATACCACCTTCGGTAGAAAGGAAGGAAACGGCCGCAATACCACCTTCTCCTTAGAGATGACTAAATAAGGCTCCTTACAGGACAAAGTCTGAAGCTCCAAAAATTGATGGGCTGAACAAATCACCAGAAACACCACCTTCGTGCCGGCGGTGGCTCAAAAGGAGCTGCCCCAAGGCCAAGAGCAAACTAAGGTCCCATGAGGGAATCATAGATTAACAGGGGCGGGGGGCAAAGATGCTTCACCCCTCGAAGGACATGGACCATATCCCCATGGGATGCCAGTGCCTGCCTCTGAACTGAACCCCTGAAACATGCCAAGGCCAACACATGGACCATCAAGGAGCCCAAGGCTAAACCCTTGTTGAGCCCAGTTTGCAAAAAAGACCAGAATAACTGGGAGCAATACTCTAAGGGGACGCACAACACGTTTGCCACACCAAGCCTCAAAGATATGCCAGACCCGCACATAAGCCAAGGAGGTTGAGTGCCTGTGAGCCTGCAGCAAAATAATCAATGATGGGAGCACCTCTGCCAATACCTTTCAACTTATCCTCCAGCAGTTTGGGTACTTTAAATTCTCCCAAATCCTCGACCAACCTTTTCCAAGTCTTCCCCAAATAGCAGCTTCCTCATACAGGGGAGCTTGCTAAGTCTTGACTTGGAGGCTACATTTGCCAACAAACTATGCAGTCACATGAGATGGCGTGCCGAGACCACTGTGGCCATACCCTTTGGCTGAGGCCCAAAGCAAATTCTAGAGCAGATCCACCAGAAAAGCTGACCAGACTCCACTCGGGCCACCTTTACTCAGCCAGTGATCCTCCCCTGCCTTCAGGCAGCCTTTGCAACCACCAGAGACAGGGCTGGGCCACATAGGCCCCACATATGGACCCCTGCAGAATCGGTGCAAACACTTCAAAAGCCTGCTTGAGCAAGGCTTCCATATGCCTGTCCTGCAGGTCCTTCAGGGCCGCACCTTTCCACTAGAATGGTGGTCTTATGCATAACCGCCATCACGTGTGCATCCACATATGGCAAGCACGTTTCCCTCTCCTCTGGGGGAATCAGGTACAGCAGTGGCATACTCTGAAGAATGCACAAGCCCACGTCAGGAGTATTCCATTCCTCCACAATCATTGTCTTTATGGCCCTATGGACCACAAAGGGGCACAGAGGCTTGTGGATGCACTCCATGAGTGGAGCCTCCGAGGGCTCTAAGGACTCTGATCTAGGCTCCTCTGCAACTCTTAAAACTGCC
Source organism: Ichthyophis bannanicus (assembly GCA_033557465.1). Classification (NCBI taxonomy): domain Eukaryota; kingdom Metazoa; phylum Chordata; class Amphibia; order Gymnophiona; family Ichthyophiidae; genus Ichthyophis; species Ichthyophis bannanicus. The sequence goes on from CM066049.1 coordinate 129,501,940, forward strand.
AGGGAGTCTGTAATAAAAGCAGCTCACCTCAGCAAAAGATCCGCCCTGCTGCCAGATCCTCCCACACTGGGAGCTCCCCTTCCTCTAGCTCCTCCTGGGGAGTGTTCGTCCAGGAGATCAATGGACTCCAAAATGAGCCTAGTTCCCTGTCCTCCTGGGGCAATTCACGTCATGGGCACTTGGCCACCACAGTCATCCATGGGCCCTGCCCCAAGAGAGACCTCACAGGAACCAGAGACCCCTCACCCAAGTCTTGTTTCATTACAAAGACTTGGTGCAGCAAGAGGACAAACCCAGAGGGGAAAAGGGGATCCCTCCCCCTCCCCCAGCATCCTATGACCTCCCAGCCAACAGTTCTGGAGAAAAATCCAGCATGGGCTGAGGCATTGGAGGCTCAGTTCCCTCCAGAACTGAGGAACATGCAGTATCCAAAATGGCAGCAGTTTCCACTCTTGCCACACTATGCTCCAGCCCCTCTGAGCCAATCCACATTCTCGGAAGCAGCCGCAACAGAGCCTGATTTTAGCACACTGAGCCCTGCGGCTTCCGCATGCCACACACTGACCGTGATCCATGGCACTGTGGTCGAAAAAAATCCCCCCCCCCCCCTGGAGTCCACCCACCTGTGCTGGACTTACCCGAAGGCTGCTCCCTCGAAGACCACTGCTGCCTCTGCGGCTCGTCTCCGACACTGTCTGCACCTGTTCTTGCTGCTTTTGTTTTTCTTTCAAAGGCAAAGGAGCCCGCTCAACCCATGGCTGCCTCCCAAAGGTTGGGGAAGAGGACAGAAGGAGCCCAAGGTAAGGGAGTGGGTGGGGGAGAAGCAGGAGGGACCTGGCACCACCTGACTGACACAGTCATGGGCCCGAAGTATAAACACACTCACGGGCAATGTTCACCACCTGCTGGTGACAGAAATACTGGCTACTTATAGCACACTAAGTTATGTTCTCAGTCTCCATCTGCTGGTAGATGAGCATAAACCACTGGACTGACAAACTGGAAGCTCTACAGTCCTTTTTCCTTTAGAGATCCTCTGTGCTTGTCCCATGCTTTCTTGAATTCAGATACAGTTTTTCGTCTTCTACCTCCTCCACTGGGAGACCTTCCACAAATCTGCCACTCTTTCCGTAAAGAAATATTTCTGCAAATTTATTCCTGCGTTTAACCCCTTTCACCTTCATCCTATGCCCCCTCGTTGCAAAGCTTTCTGTCAGTTAAAAGAGGCTCTCTTCCTGTACTGGCTGTCTTTCCAAATCTTCTGACTGAAGTGTGGCTTGGGAAAGATGAGGGGATACTATATACATTGGATTATAGTCAGCCTCTAAAATTCTTAAATATGGAAAAAAATCTCAAGTGGCAACTTGAGAAAGCTACCTTTCTCAAGTTGCCACTTGAGATTTTTTTCCATATTTAAGCATTTTAGAGGCTGACTATAATCAAATGTGACTTGCTTCGACATAAAATAGACTGCATCACTTCTACATGTCGAAGCAAGTCACATTTGCAGCTTAAACAAGATATGATACTCAGTGTGACTGCAGAAAACCTTCAATGGTTATAGCATTATGAAGATCATCCTGTCTGTGTGATTTCCTCCAATATCTGGATTTGACAAATGGGGACCAGCTGTTCTCTTTTCTGCTTTATTTTTGGCTACTCAGCAATTGTCAAATACCTAGCTCCAAGTGAAGCAAAACCATCAATCAGTGAAAAACCTGGATACACACAAAGCCTGTGTTCAAAAAGAATTTACAGCAAAAAAATTAATTTTTTGTCGGAGAGGCCAACCAAGCAGAAGGAAGCACGCCTTGTGCCGTTGTGGCCCGTCCATTTTATTAAATAAGACGCGAGTCCTTAATTTTTCTTAAAAGCAATTGAATGCGTTACAGCCTTTCTGCTACTGTTTCAGCTAAGTAACGCATTCAATTGCTTTTAAGAAAAATTAAGGACTCACGTCTTATTTAATAAAATGGACGGGCCACAACGGCACAAGGCGTGCTTCCTTCTGCTTGGTTGGCCTCCGACAAAAAATTAATTTTTTGCTGTAAATTCTTTTTGAACACAGGCTTTGTGTGTATCCAGGTTTTTCACTGATTGATTATTTTTGGCTACGACATATTAAACCCTCATTAGCTAAACAGCATTCACTTTTCTTTGGGGATGGGGAGCAGGAATGAAGAAATATGGGCAATTCTATTACATTAATTAATTTTATTAAAATTTATTTTTTATACCACTTTTCTATAATCCAAAGCATTTTACACTGAGCCAATAACGTATGGAGCTCTATGCGTCTAGTTTACATAGAACAGAACTAAGAACTTACAGTAACAGTTGTATAATAGGAACAGTGATTCTAATGACATCATAACTATTTACATGCAATACTGTTTATGGGGGGGCATACATCTGATTGTAATAGTAGCCCAGAGGCATTGATTTAATGCCAGCTAATGCATATGAGTTTATGTTGGTTTGATAGTAGTCCTGGAAAGGGTTTTTAATTTTTTTCTGAAATTATGTGATGTCCTGAGTCCTTAGTACTGGTGGGTGTTCCATAGCGATGGGGCAAAAAGGGAAAGAGCACGGCTGCTAGTGGTTTTAGACTTTTCTTTTTGTATAGGGGTGGTGAAGAGATGCAGAGCGCTCTCATTTTTCAGCATGGATATGCAGGACTGGAGGCAGTTGGCTGAGCAGTCGTGTATAATTCTGAAGATAGTGATAAGAGCTTTATATTTATTCTGGCTAAGATAGGGAGCCAGTGAAGTTGAAAAGTATGGGGATAATATGTGCTTGTCATGGGGCAAAAATAAATTATTCATGCCACTGTATTCTGACCCATGGAGAGGGTGAAAGATTGTTTGGGGAGGCCATGGTATATGATATTGGTATAATCAAGAATTGGTGTGACTAAAGATTGGCAGACACAGCGGAATAACTTTGGGCTGATGAGAGGACGTAGGTTTCTTATGGTCCTTAATTTGAGCTATACAGTTAGAAGTTTTCTGTATTAGCGACTGTAGGTTCATTTTCTGATCAAGGATGCCTAGGTATTTGATTTTGCATTTCACTTGGATCTGATGGCCACTGAAATTCAACGTACTCAGTGGGCAGAAGGAGGGATCAGAATAAATGGAGGGTTTCAGTTTTTTTTTTTTTTTTTTTTAAAGTTAATGAATAAATTGCGCCGTTAGAGCCACTGTTGTATGTCAGAGAAGCAGCTGAATATGTTGGAGAAGCCTGGCATTTTAGTGTTGAAAGGTGTGTAGAACATGTCGTCGGCGGCATATATTTGGTAATGGAGCTTGTAGAGTCTGAATATGGTACATATGGGTTGCAGGAAGATACTGAACAGTAAGGCTGAGAGACTTAAGCTGTGCAGGACTCCCTGAAGCTGTTGGAAGTGTGGAATCTCGTGTTGCCTATTTGAATGTGTTGTCTTATCTCTTAGACAGGACTGGAAACAGTTCAGAGTTGAGTTACATAGTCCAATTTCCGAGTCTCTGTATGATTTGGTGGTGGGGGAGTGAATCCAATGCAGAAATGTTGAGGAAGATGAGTAAGAATCCTTGTGTGGGTGCTTGGGTACCAGTCGGGATTGAGTCAAATAATGAGAAAAGGAGGGTCTCAACTCCGTGGTTTGGCCTGAAGCAATGTAGGTGAGGGTCGAGGGGTGTATTGTCAATGTAGTCTTGGTGTGTATTTACATAAGAACATAAGACATGCCATACTGGGTCAGACCGAGGTCGTACAATCTTTTCCAGAATTTTTGATATGAATGTAATTGATGAAAATTGGTCTGTAAGACAAGGATGTATTTCTGTTAAGTTTGGGGAGTTTTAGGACTGGGCGCACTGAGCTGTGTTTTAGACAATTCGGTACTTTACCTAGAGAAAGAGACTTGTGAATTATATTTTGTATGTAGGTACTTAGATGCAATGTTTAAATTAGACTTACCTGCTAATTGTAGTTCCTGAAGGAACTCCAGTCTAGTCCCGGAAACTCTAGGGTTGTCATCCTCTTCCAGCAGCTTGGAGACTGATAGATGTCATTCTTTGATGACACTGGTATAAGGACACAGGCACCGGCTCCTCCCACTCCAGTAACCTATTGACAAAGCAGACTCACCAGAGCAACAATTAAGTTAGAACACTTACCGAACTCCCAGTGCCTACTAAATGCAGAAGTACCAAACAGTAATATAACCTTAACATTGTATTATTAACAGAATATGACCCCCAACGATATCTAGGTTGACAGTGAAGGATCTGGCTTCCGTCCCAGGAAGAGTATCATTGCCCGGAGCATATCAAAAACCCCTTAAGGCCTCAAAAAAACCACCCCGAGCCCAAAGCACCCCAGTGTTCCCTGCTCTCTCACCGGTAAGGCTGTGCTTCAGGCTCCAACTCCTTACAAAATTTGGGACGGGATCCGGGACTACACTGGAGTTCCTTCAGGAACTACAATTAGCAGGTAAGTCTAATTTAAACTTCCTTATCATCCCTCCAGTCTAGTCCCGGAAACTCTAGGGATGTAACAGAGCAGTAAACAGAAGTCAACAGGCGGGACCTGCAAGACCAGCCTGAAGCACCGCTGTCCCAAAACAGGTATCTCTAACCGCCTGAATATCTAGACGGTAATGCTTCACAAAGGAATTCAAAGACGACCACATCGCCGCCTTACAAATCTCTGCCGCCGGCACCAGACCGCACTCCGCCCAGGAGGCCGCCTGCGCTCTAGTAGAATGTGCCCTTAAACCCTCTGGCACCGGCCTGCCTTTCAAAAGGTATGCTGACTCTATTGCTTCCTTTATCCATCGAGCAATCGACGCTTTGGACGCCGCTTCACCCTTGCGAGGGCCCCCGAACACCACAAATAATCTATCCGATCTCCTAAACGCCGCAGTCCTCCTGAGATAACGTTTCAAGGCCCGTCGGACATCCAAAGGATGCAACTGTGGATCAGAAAGGCCCTCCGAGGACTTACGGAACACTGGTAGAGACACTACCTGATTCACATGAAAAGGAGATAGGACCTTCGGCAAAAATGATGGCACCGGTCTTAACACTACCTTGGACTCATGAAAGATCAAAAATGGCTCTCTACAGGATAACGCCTGTAGTTACGAAATCCGCCTCGCCGACGCAATGGCCACTAAGAACACCACCTTTAGCGTAAGATCCTTCAGCGTTGCTTTAGCCAAAGGCTCAAACGGCTGCGAACTCAACGCTGTCAATACCAACTGCAGATCCCATGTTGGGACTAATTGCCTGCACGGTGGTCTCAAAACCCCCACCGCTTTCAGAAATCTCTTAACATCGGGATGGGTGCAGATCGCTTGCCCCCTGATGAAATTGCACAAAATGCAGCAGCCAGGACCATTATGAAGGTCCCCCCATTTCAACATATCACTCCGATTCTGGAGAACTTACACTGGCTACCGATTCAAAGCCGAAGAGTATATAAAACTAACAACTACCTTCAAAACTCTAAACAACATGGCACCACCTACCCTATTCAAACTCATCACTAAAGAACCTGCTAAAAACTTACACAGGAGAGATCATACAAACAAATTAAGGACTCCGAAAGAATTTATAAAAGCCAGAAAGATAAAGGCATTCTCACATGCTGCCCCCATTCTATGAAACGCCCTTCCCGATGAAATGAGATCACTTTTAGAGATCAAAGAATTCCGCAAAAAACCTAACGCACCTGTTCACATCACACTATGGATCTTTGCCAAACACACCTCCCCAGCTAGAAAATGGATAATACCATGTCAGTTTCCCATAAACCAAACTGGATTTGACATATGATGTGAAACCCCAAATGCTTATTATCCTTAAATGTCACATACAACACTATTACTCATTTTGTTCCCTGTAAATAGTTCTTGTATGTTCCATGTAATGTAATATAGTTGTTATGGTATTAAGCTGTTCACTGTAAAAACAGACGCCTGTCTGTTATGTTGTTTTGTTACATGTAAACCGCATTTGATCTTTGGAAGATGCGGTATATAAGAAACTGTTAATTAAATTAAATTTTCCCCCTATAACAGGAAAGCACTGCCCAATTGCACCTTCAAGGATGCTGCCGCTAATCCTTTTTGGAACCCATCCTGCAAGAACGCTAAAACCTGCGGAATAGAAGCCCGCAAGGCCTGACACTCCCGTTCCATACACCAAGCCTCAAAAATGCGCCACACGCGAACATAGGCTAAGGAAGTAGAAGACCTGCGCGCCTTCAACAACGTCGCAATCACCTTTGACGAATAGCCTTTAGCTCTTAACCTCGCCCTTTCAAGAGCCATGCCGTAAGCGAGAACCGAGCTACCTGAGGCATCCAAAACGGACCCTGCTGCAAGAGATCTGGTCTGGCCGGTAGCCGCCACGGCTTCTCCACCAGCAGCCGCCTGAGATCCGCATACCACTGCCTTCTTGGCCAATCCGGCGCTATCAGAATCACAAAACCTCGGTGCAGTTCGACGCGCCGTACTACCCGGCCTATTAACACCCACGGCGGAAAGACATACAGAAGCTGATCTGTTGGCCACTGTTGAACTAGAGCATCCAGGCCTTCGGACATCCTCTCTCTGCGCCTGCTGAAAAAGCGTTCCACTTTCGCTGAATTGAACGTCGCCATGAGATCCATAACGGGTGTCCCCCAGCGCCAAACAATCGCGTTGAACACGTCCGGGTGAAGCGTCCACTCTCCCGGATCCACTCTCACCCGACTCAGAAAATCTGCCGCTACATTGTCTACTCCTGCGACATGAGCTGAAGGTTTTGCTCGACCCATTGGAACAACTGATCCGCCTCGGCCTCTAAGGGAGCACTGCTGGTGCCGCCTTACCTGTTGATGTAGGCTACTGCGGTCGCATTGTCCGAACACACCCTGATCGCAGCTCCCTTCAGATACCGCTGAAACTCCTGCAACGCCAACACCACCGCACAAAGTTCCAACCTGTTGATTGACCAAGACCTTTCCTGAGCTGTCCAGAGTCCCTGTGCAAACCTGCCCTGACAATGTGCCCCCCAACCTAGGAGACTTGCATCTGTGGTCAACGGAATCCAGGCCGGCATGTCCAAGGGCATGCCGCTCTCCAGAGACCCCGGAAGCAACCACCATTGCAACGCTTCCTGAACCGAGTCTGGACAGAGAAGTCTTTTGGAAAGTGGATCGTTTTGATGAGACCATCTTCTGAGTAACGCTCTCTGTAATGGCCGCATGTGCACTCTCGCCCAGGGCACCAAGTTGATCATTGCCGCCATCATCCCTAGAACCTGCAAATAATGCCACGCTGTTGGCCTCGGCCGTTGGAGAAAGCGTCAAATCAATCTTTGTAAGGCCAGAACTCGATGCGGAGGTAGAAAAACCTTGCCTGCCCCGGTATCGAAACATGCCCCGAGATATTTGATCTCCTGAGAAGGAACCAGACTGCTCTTGGCCACATTTATTACCCAACCGAGCTCCTGCAGGCAAGTGACCACCATGGCAGTAGCCTCCTCGCTTTCCACCCTGGACTTTGCTCGAATTAACCAGTCGTCCAGATAGGGATGCACTAGAACACCATTCTTCCGCAGCTCCGCCGCTACAACTACCATGACCTTGGTAAAGGTCCTTGGCGCCGTCGCTAGCCCGAAGGGCAGCGCTGGAAACTGAAAATGTCCCATTGGAACCACAAACCTGAGGAATTTCTGATGTTCTTGGCGAATCGGAAAGTGGAGATATGCCTCGGATAAATCCAGGGAAGTCAAATACTCCCCCCTTCTGACTGCCATGATGACCGATCTGAGTGTCTCCATATGAAAATGAGAAACCTGGAGACACTCGTTTACCTTTTTGAGGTCCAAAATTGGCCGATAAGTCCCTTCTTTCTTTGGAACCACAAAATAAATGGAGTATCGACCTGAGCCGCATTGATCCGGAGGCACCTTGAGATCCAGCAACCTCTGTAAAGTCTGGTTGACCGCCGCGCGCTTGTGCAGCGCCTTGCAAGGGGACTGAACGAAGGCATTGGGCACCGGTCACTCTTCCCGTCGGAAAATACGCACCACTCTAGCCTGATCCTCCTGCTCAATCTCTCCTTCTTCCAGCTCCTCGTCCATCTCATGATCATGTTCCTCTGCTTCCGTATGCAAATCCTCTGAAAACTCGGACTGACACCGCTTATCCGAATCCCCCCCGAGCTCTCTTCAGCCCGACGGCCGAAGGTGTCACTGAGAGCGGAGAGCCAGGCCGTTTGTGTCCTACTTCTGCCGGAATAGGTGCAAAGGCCGAGGAGGAAAGGTCTTTAGGAGCCCTGACAAATGCTCTTTGAATAAGAGCCACAAAGTCTGGGGAAAAAATTGAAGTCAAATCACTAGGGAAGGGAGCCTGGGGACGAGGCACATCCGGAGCCGTGGAAGGGCCGGGCACAGGCTCCACGGGATCAAGCAGAGGAGACAGCGGCCTCTGCCCCACTACAGACTGTCCCTCCGTGGAATCTAAATGCTGCTGCTCTACCGCAGAAACCTGGCTGCAGCTTTTACAGATGCCTGCTTCTGACACTGTAGACCTTTTCACCCCACAGATCAAACATAAGGTCTTCGCTGGCATCCTAACTCGCTATACCTCCAATGTCATAAAAATCTCTACAAACCTGCTCAAAACCTTGTTCTCCACTCACAGAAAAAAAAATTAGCAGGGATACTCAGCTGAACGCGCCCTGCCGACTGAGGGCCATTTTTTTTTTTTTTTTTACAGCAACTTGAAGCAGGTGGTCACCCGACCTGAATTGTGAAAGAAATAGTGAAAAACGAAGCTTCCTGTTCTTAAAAACTGAACTTGTTTCCCCAAATGCGCTACTGGCTTTTCCCGACCAAAACGAAACGCGGCGGGAAAAAGCTGCTGACACGGGCCTCGTAACAAACCTTTACCCCCACATCCGAGAGGAAAAAGTAAATAATCACTTACCCCAGAGAGAAAAATTGGAAAGCAGCCCCCAACTCACCATGGCAGAACTCAGTCTCAAGCCACTGCCCGTGTACAGCGTTCAGCAGAGATCTGCAGTCCAGCTGTGTCTGTCTGCCGACTCCCCAAAGCGCCTGCAGGCAAAAGCTTCTGCGTTGCGCTGGAGAAGGCAGGTACAAGCAATCTGAAGCCCCCCGGACTTACCGTATTTTAGTGCATGTAACACGCACCCACATATAAAGCGCAATTTTCGGTCTGTTCTGCAGAGAATTTCTCGCATTATGCGCACGCACGTATATCGCGCATGTGTCGAGTGCACTGTGAGGTATATAAAAGGCCCTCGGTTCTATTATACCTTACATTTAAACTTTGCGACCTCTTCTATTATAATCCAGTCATCATGCCTGGAATTAAATGCAAGTCTTATACTGCGGACTTCAAGCTGAAAGTTGTGGCAAAAGCTGAAGAAACAAGCAACAGAGCAGCAGCAAGAGAATTTGATGTTGGTGAGTCATCTGTGCGCGACTGGAGAAAGGAGAAAACGGTGCTAGAGGAGATGAACCCACGAAAACGTGCGCGTCGGGGTCCCAAAGAAAAGTGGCCAGAGCTAGAGAGTGACTTAAAAAAGTGGATTCTGTCTAGAAGGGAGCAAAATCAAGCTGTCTCAACTATCGCAATTCAATTCAAAGGAAAACTGCTGGCCAATGAAAGAGGAATTTCATTTCCATGCTAGTTTCAACTGGATTTGCAAATTTATGAAGAGGAATGGTCTTTCCGTGCGAATAAGAACAACTGTAGGCCAGAGGATTCCGGATGACTGGGAACAAAAGATGGCGGATTTCGGCACATTTGTCAGCAAAGAAATTTCGGAGTTCGGCATTGGATGTTATTAACATGGATGAGGTTCCTGTGTCTTGACATTCCACCAACCAGGACTGTAGCTGCTTCGGGTTCAAAAACTGTCGCAATAACAACTGGACACGAGAGGGCTTGCTTCACTGTAGTCCTGGGTTGCACAGCAAGTGAGCTTAAATTGAAGCCAATGGTTATTTTCAAGCGAGTAACCATGCCCCGCGAAAAATTTCCACAAGGTATTGTTGTTCACTGTAACAAAAAGGGATGGATGGACTCTGAGGTCATGAAAATATGGATTGATAAATGTTATAGGGCCAGGCCTGGTGGTTTATTTTCTAAAAGGTCTTTGTTGATCTTCGATTCCATGGCTGCCCATAAAGAAACAAATGTGCAAAATTATATTAATTCGACTGGTGCCCATATCGCAGTGATACCGGGTGGTCTTACTTGCAAGCTGCAGCTGCTAGATATAGCAGTTAATCACCCGTTCAAAACGTTCATCAGACGAGAGTGGGATAATTGGATGCAGCGGGGAATTCATGAATTCACACCATCTGGACGATTAAAGAGGGCTACATTAAAGGAAATCTGCAATTGGTTGTGTTCTGCTTGGGACAAAATATCCCCGGAAACCATAAGAAATGGATTCCGAAAAGCCGGGATTGTTTATAAGAACGAGGATTGGGTGCGTAGTGATGACGAAGATGATGATGAAAATGTCGAAAGGAGTGACTATGAAAGTGCATATGTTATGGAAGAGCGCCTCCGGACGGTTTTAAATTATTTCAATGATGATGTTGATGAGGGGAGTGATTTCGAAGGTTTTATGGAATCGGATGATGAAAATTAATTAAATATATTTTGAAACCATTATATTCTTGTAAGGACTCTTTTATGGAATTGGTTCTTTGTAATAAAAGTTTCGGTATAGTGCGCCCTCGCAAATACCGCGCGAGAGGGTTGCGCGGTAGGTAAAAAAAAAAAAAGGGTATAGCGCGTACGGTTTATGCGCGAAAATACGGTACTCCGGCTCTGAAACCTTCCTGCCCCTGTCACACCGATAAGAGGGAGGAAGAATGGAAGAGAGGCCCCTCAGCCGTCAAAATTTAAAGTGGTACACCTGACCAGACCTATGCTCAACTAAAGAAATTTTGAATAAAAAGAAATTAAGCCCAATTTGAGATTTAAATCAACCCCATTGAACCCAATTAACTAATCCTAAAGTCCTTAATTGTTCCTCCAGTGAACCAGAAACTCTGACTCACATCCTCCAGCTGCTTGGAGACTGATACAACTGGAGTGGGAGGAGCCGGGTGCCTGTGTCCTTATACCAGTGTCTTCAAAGAATGACATCTATCAATCAGTCTCCAAGCTGTTGGAAGAGGATGACAACCCTAGAGTTTCCGGGACTAGACTGGAGGGATGATAAGGAACTAGAGATTTTAGCCCAGCTTATAGGACAAGGATTGAGGTAGTTGTGCTTAAAGTTATGGTATCTTCGATGTTCTTAAGAGGTGGAAGAGAGAATTCACACCAGGTAAACTGGGAAGTTTCAAGGGATGGTATGGGGTCTGGGATTAGGATTCCAGGGGGAAAGCACTGCTGCTTAGAATTGAGGTAGTCAACCATTTCCTGTGGGCATATCCCTTGTGATGAACTTTCAGTATTAGTCTCTCTTAGGAGGTTCTTGGTGATGAGGAAAAGTTCTCGGGGTTTGTTTAGGGAGTTTGCGATGGACCTGGTATAATACTCTTTTTTTGTTCTTAATGATTCTTCACAGTAAGCTCTGTATTTTTTCGTGTACATAATCTTAGTCGACTCAGTATGCCATGCCTTTGCAAATATGGGTGGTGACTGATGCAATATTTCAGTTGTAAAGCTAATTCTTTCAAAATAACCCAGTCTGAAAATGTATGAAGACAAGATGGAAACCTATTACTATGAACAGATACTAAAAGCTCCGTTTCTCAACTATCAAAGAGTAACAGGTACTGCAGGGGCACATGATTTGCCAATATTCTAGTAGCTCAAACTTGAGCAGAAATCTTTGCTTTTCAACGTGACAGCACAAAAATTGTTTTCCTAAATGTGGATAACAAAATAAACTAAAATGTTAGTATTCAAGTCTTCTTTCAAATCAAAACTTCCAAGCTATGAAAGAAACAGGAATGCAACCATATCCTAATTCCACAGTATTTGAAAAGAAAAAATATATATATTTTGGTCTGTCTTTTGACATGATGGGTAATATTAAACAGAAGATAACTATGGCCTTTACTGGGTTAATTCTCAACAATCACCTCCTTGATATGATGTTTCTCACATTATTCACATCCAGCTTCATGATCAGACCTCGTTACACCTGGTTTGTTAAATCTGTATTTCAGCCACTATTTGCATATTGCCCCAATGTATCTTTTTATGGGCACTTATTACAACCTTCCCCCTGGCTTCCTCTAAAATTCTGCAACCCAATGCCAAAGGAGCTTAGACAGGACCATGATTTTATGGAGGCTCTGAAAATTATTGAAGATCTGGCTTTTCTCAGTTGCCTGATGGATTGACTTAGTAGAGCATTCTGGATATTTGCAAGGATGATGGAGGGGTAGTTACAGGGGCGAATGCATATTATGGGTGGCTTCATGGCTGCCTTGTTTAGTTTGTTAACTATAAAAGTGGTTTATAAAAGACAAAAAATTAAACACCTCCATGAGGGAACATTTTTCAAGATCAAGAACTGCATTAAAATGACCTTAAAAATAGGGAAGTTCATAGCTATAGAGGAACATAAGTCATTTGGAGACAAAATAATCAATCACTTCATAACTCATATAAACGAATTTAAAACTTTGTGGGGGAGGGGGGGTGTTTAGCAGTGGTAGCTGCACAAGCCTCTCTGTTGGGGGCATGCACAGCATTTTCCAAGGAGATCACACCCCAAATTTGCAGACAGAGCAGTTGAACAGTGCCTCAATACAGCTAATGCCACCCGTTGAGGTAATGGTAATAGCACCCATGGTCTGCAAATCTGACAGTTACTGTGCACTGCTGAGGCTCGCCATAATCGTACTTTGTGGACATAGCAACTCTGCACCTTTATCCTGCAGATAATACAGCACTTTTCTGTGCATCATCTGTTAGTACGGCAGACTCTGCATGCTAAAAGTTAATGTGGTTTAGTAAACAGACCCCTTGGCGTTTTAACTCCCTAGCAAAAATAAGTTCTGCTGCTCCTCTGCCACCTTCTTATTACTCAAAGGATGCCAATGCTCCACTCCCCAAAACACATTCCCTCTTCACACTACCTTTCTTTCTGTATTTGGCCATAAAATGCAGAAAAAGAGTGTACTGAAAAGTCCATGCAGACTCCTGGTGACCAAGCACCTGGGTTATTTAATGATCAGAGGAAGTAAGTATTAATGCATTGCTGGATAGTTTGAGGGAATTAAATTTGTCAAATGTAAGAGATGTCAGCCTATTTAAAATGTGTATAAGATATGAACATATTTTTTTTTTTACCATTGAACAAAATTTGACCAGTGCACTTCCTACTGCTCTTAATCCAGCAATACACTAACCCCAGCAAGCGTAACACATTTGAAGTAGAATTTTAGAAGGGATGTCCAAGTGCAATCTGGGATGTTTAAGCCAGAACATCTGGAAAAAATGCAGGCATGTCTAGGTAGAGGTTGGGGGGGGGGGGGGGGCGGCATTTAAACAGATGTCCCCAGAACCGTATTTCAGAACCCAGATGTCTAGGATAGCCTAACGTATAGTGTAATGGGTTAGGAACAAGAAAGGAAGGGTTCAAAGCCCATTGCTGCTACCATTGAAATAGTGCACTTTCAAGATGCTTATTTGTGCCTGGAGCAGGTACAACCTTAAACGCGACTCTGGACGTTTCTCAGATCAGGCAGGGACACCCAGGTTCCCAAGAACGTACCAGCTACGCCTACACCACGCCCAAATTGAAACATGGACATCCTGACACTGGGGACATTCCCAGAGTCAGCTTCTAAAATAGCTCTGCAGTGCTCTCTATATTTTGGATGTCTCTATGCCAGCTTTCAGACATCCAAAACATGAATAGGGCTTCTAAAAATTCCACCCTTGAGGACTAATGTTTAGATTTCATGCCTTATAAGAATAAAAATCCCATTATAACCCCCCCCCCTAAAAATTAACTCTATAATGCAACTCTTTAGACTTTATTCAAAAAGCTAATTACAGATGCTCTGTCATTCTGGTTTTCTGGCAGTTGTTCTGGGAGGGCAGCAGCAAGAGCCAAGACATTTCTCTCTATTTTTGATAATATAGGGATCAAGTTTCAAAGGAAGATACAGGTTTACTGGCTGTCAGTATATATTTTTAGCCACTATGTGGATCATATGCTCTGATACTATGCCTATAGTGGAGGGGGGGGGGGGAAGAGATGGCACCAAAATATTATCTATATACCGGAAGTACATTTAGTTTAGGCCTACTCAACGGCGGGACTAAATTGAAGGGATAGCACCAGCAGCTCTGGCCACATTTTAATTATATTCAGTAACACCAACTATGGTAATGAATATATGTATTAAAACACTTGCACCAGTGGTTAAATTAAGCCACTCACCACCACTGAATATCCAGCACAGAGCATCCATAATGTACAAATATTAAGAGAAAAAGAGATACAATTTTGCTCCTTTACAGTCCATGTATTTGAACACTCAAATGCCTTATCTCAGCTGCAAATACCCTCATTATATTTAGAGTTTTACTCGTCTACCTCCAATAATACATATTAGATCCCCCACAAAACTTTTCTTTGAACAATACACCCAGTATTGGCCAAACAACATATTCAGATACTAAGGGCAGCCTGTGCCATAACTGATCAATGTGTGTGTGTCCTTAAGCTTAGGATACTGCACTCTCGCTCAGTGGGCCATTTAAAGCCTTCATAACCTACGAATCCAATTGTCTCTGAAACCAATGCGGCTACCAGAATCCTACACTACAGCACACGGACTGGTTAGGGACACAGTAGCAGTGCTACCTACTTGTATTCAAGAGACACGGGATAAACTCCTCGACCTGGAGGTGGAGGAATTTCAGACTGATCTTGTGGTTTAAGGTCGCGTGATTTATGGCACATGCTGCTCTCAGGTGCTGCAGCCAGACACAAGAAAACAATGAGAGCGAGAGAAACTGGGTGAAGCTGGTGGTGGGGGACAGCGGCATGTATGAATGAAAGATTTGGGGATGGCAAGGTGTGGAGGTTAAACAACCCCCCCTTCACATATTAGCAATGATTATGTAAAGCAAAAAAGGAAGTTGTCTCAGATGCAGCTATAAAGGGTCAATAGTGGGAGAGGGAGAGGAGGGCCACTGTCTTCTGCTGGCATTATGTAGCAGCATGTTAAGGCATGGTTTAAGCTGCTTTCCCCCACAGAAAATGGGAAAACACCTCCACACAAACAGTAAATCAGACCCTAAAACCTAAAAAAGGAACTACAAAACATTTTTGGTGTATGCGGAGGGTGGAGAATATACTGTGACCTCTTAAATATTTAGGCTGGCTCCTAGATTCCAAGAAAATCCGTCAAGTCTTATGGTAAGGAGATGCATTTTTAATAGTACTAGTAATAACAGCAGTAGTGGGTTCTGCAGGAAGCCAGTCTGATGGATGGCATAGATGGAAGGGGAACTGAAAATGGGAGAATACTCAAGTAGCTATGAAAGCAGGCTCATGCCATTACAGACCCAACAGAAGTCTGTTCCAACTGAGATAGAAGCCTAAATGATATGGAAAACTGCCAGGTAGGGGAAAGAAAAAAATAGATAACCAATACATGCTGGTTCATTAGCATTTATAAACACAAAAGCATGAGCCAGGATCAGTTATTTTCTGCTTGGTCATGGTCTCCAGAACATTGAGCTATCCTAGCCACACCACTAATCTATTCTGCTAAGCTGTACTTTATACTTCTAGAACACAGTCTTACTCTGAACACAAGCTGCCATAACTCTACCTACCCCGTTACCAAGTACAGTTCTTAGACATCTTAGTTTTCAGCACACAGGAACACACAATCTTGAATGTTAAGACAGAAAAAGGGAGCCTTTTTCTTACATCTCTTTTTAGATTTCACCCTCTAAACTATTTTAGCTGCTTACAAAGTTTACGGTTACCTTGCGCACTACTTCCTCCTCCTCTTGGCGCTTTTCATAATGGGAAAAGTCATCAAAGATGGAGGTTGTGTGTTTGTAAGTTGCAATTATTTTAAGCACTTGTTTTGCTTTTTCTAAGGGCACCTCCTGTGTGTCACGGGAGTTTGTAACTGGTTTGTTGTCATTGTTCTCCAGTCGGATGTGCCGCAGCTGATTATTGGGTACATCCTTGACAAACAGCCACTTGACATCAAACTTCCCCTTCCACTTATCCTGAGACCAGACACCAGCGCTGGTACCATAGTCCACAGGAGACTTCATTTCTGCCACGCCACAGAAGTGTCCACTCCCATTGACACTAAAGAGCAAGTAGACTGGGCCCTTGCTACTCATGGATCGAAAAGCACTGTCCAAGCGTTTATTGCCATGCTCTGTACTACACCAAATGGAATATTTGATAGAACGATGAATATCATCCTCAGAGTAGCTTTTAATAATGAACACACGGCCATTTTTTAGATTCCAGTCAAAGTCCTTGGGGTTGTAACTGTGAGCAGCTTTCAGTTTTTCCAGAACAGGGTGAGACTCAGCACCTGGAAGAGAGTTGGACTGAGTGCTACCTGCCAAAGTGCTGTCATTTCCTACTCCTCCACTTTGACCAAAAGCAGCATTCCGATTTCGAGGAGCCACCCAACGATTCTGGGGGGGCTGTTGTACATTCTGATATTGTGGTTGGGAGAGAGGAGGTGGCTGAGCAGGGATGGGCTGCACAATTTGCTGTTGTGGTTGTGGTGGAGGGACAGACTGCGGTGATGGTGCCTGCTGGGGAGCAGGTGGCTTAGGCACAGGTCCCTTGTTGTCCCAAGTACCTATGTCCATGTTGTGTTTTATAGGCGGTGGTGGCAAGGCTCCTCCAATAACAGGAATGGGTTTTGTTTTCATTTTAGGTTGTGGTTTTGCAGGCTTGCTGGCAATAGCAGCCCAAGAGGTGGGTTTAGATGTTGGTATGCTTATACTTGGTCCACCACTGCCAGATAAAGCGGTAGCCATTCCAGCACTGTTTACAACAGATCCTACAGTCTTTACTGCTGATGTAGTCACATCTCCACCAATCTTAAGTCCAATCATACCCTGCTCAATGCTATTCATTCCTGGAGCCTTATTTAATGTATCGTTATGAAAACCAGTCTGTCCATCCACAATGGTTCCGCCCAATGAACTAGGAGGATAGCTATAACTACCTCCATAAGCAGAGCTTTGAGTCTGCTGTCCTTGAGACCCACTAGTGCCCCAGGCAGAAAAAGCTGGGTTTTCAGGGAAGAAATTAAACCTGTGTTGGTAGATGTTATTCCCCAGGCCTCCAGGCTGCCCAAAAACAGCATCATGCATAAAATGATGGTCTCCATTGCTGAGCTGTCCATAGGTGGTTAGATAGGGGATAGGAGGATCTCCACCGGTTGACCATGGGGCTTCGCTCAGAGAATAAGGAAATCCAATGGATGGAGGGTAATAGCTGGATAAGTATGGGTCAGTCATTGAAGGATAGCTATTACTCTGTTGGAGTAAAATAAAAACAAACAAAAAAAAAAACAGTTAGAAATAGTATATGCACATGGTACTCTTCTAAACTGTGCTGAGATGATTGCATTTGCACATTACTTAATGTATTTGACTGCAATGAGGTGTTAATTATAGGTTCATAGACACTTTGTGTATTGTATTCTAAGTATTAGCAGTTCCATTTTACCATTACTGTTAGTCCTGTGATCTCTAGTAAGCACTTTAACTACTATACAGGTAAAAGAGAGGATACTGTGGCTACAGAGCTGCACAGTGCTGGCCCATGGGATATTAGGAAATATACCTCCCAATAGGTTTAGAAAAACATAATACAATGTGCACTTTCCGCAGTGGTAGAAACACAAGCAAAATTAATCACTTCCAACAGTTAACACTTGATGTTTTAAGTTGAATAAGTATCACAGATTCTCAGGGTAGGCATATTTAGATCCTGAAGCCCATCCTCATATTTTATGTTAAACACAGACCAATTTAGCAGCCACTCTCTGGACCGACTCATTTAGTTTATGTCCTCTGAAGTGTGCGGTCTCCGGAAATGCACACAGAACACCAAATGAGATTTCACCACAGACCTATTTTTCTGCTATCCTCTCTGTGCACCCAAGCATCCTTCTGGCTTTTGTGCTGCCTTTTCTACCCGTTTAGCCACTTTAAGATCATTAGCACAACTCAAAATGGCACACCATGAAAACACCTTACATTTTATAGCAGATTCACAACCTTTTTGAAGAAATGATTCAAAAGTAGGAGGTGCAGACTTCACCTAAACATATCAGCCACTAACATTATTTATATGGGCAAGCTACAGCAATCTGCTTAAACCATGTGGAATCATTTGTTCACTCAATGATTTTAAAAATATTGGGAAACTCAGACTGATGCTAGTCACAGATCCAATGAGTTCCTTAGTCATTATCTACAGGTGATTGTACTAAAGTTCCCACCAGAGGGCTGCAAATTCTCTCTTCTTATCTGTCCTCGGAGCACAAGCACAGCTACAAAGAGGATCCATACATTTTTTTTAAAACCCTGAATGCCACTTGGACACATCCCTAAAATTCATTTAGCAGCCCCAGAGCCTCACCACAGAATTAAAAAACAAAACCAAACCCGATGGCAAGCATTGATTTGTACAACTTTCACAAACTTGTTGAGGCACTAGACCTTAATTAAAAATGAGATTGCACTTTCTGTGAACCTGTAATTGACTATATCCCCCAGCTAGTTACAAAACTGATTTTAATGACTCTACTCTCAGAAAAAAAAAGAAAATATTGCATAGCTGATTATCAATTTGCTTAATTTATGAAAAACAATAAAAGAATACAAACTATGATGGCACAAGCTAAGGCAGAGATGGCCCCTTCAGGCAGCTTTGGATTTCATTTGAAACCCACGAAAATGTACATGCAATTCCCAAATATGGTCATCAAGAAACCCCAATATATCCTGTTTCCAGGGTATTCACAATGTATATTTATGATAACTTTTATGCATGTATCTTACAAACTACTTGTTTCCCTTGAAATGAAGGCTTAAGATTCATATTTTTGAAACCCCTACCTCCAGTTAGTGAAAAAAATTGAACTCCCCAAAAGTAAATTGCTAAATAAGGTGCCTAACTGCTAACTGCAGCATCCTCATCAGAAGAAAAGGAAGACACATGCAGGCTGTCAATGTAGCAGGAAATGTGTTTGAAGATGTAAAAGTACCAGGAAGAAATAAAATGACATTTCCTTCAAGAACTGTCCTCTACTGAACCAATGTGTAGCCGTCCTAGCTTTGAATGGAAAATTTAAACGAAGTCCAACTAATCCACCAAAGCACGGTGATTGGTTTTTACAAACAGAAGTTCCAAGTTCAGTTTGCACATAAAAGTCAATAAAATGGATAACCGCATACTAGCACAAAGGGCACAACGCTTACACTTTTGCACCAGCACTTTAGGTACAGACAAAGAAAAATGAAAGAAAAAAGTAGGTATGAAACAGTTCCTGGATGTGTGCAATTCTTAGCACAGCAGCACTACACTGGGGGAAGGGGGATGCTGGCAAAGAGTCACTAACATTTCCAAATCAATGACCATAGTTTTAGATGGACAGCACATCTATACTTTCTATTTTCCATGCATTCTGGAAAATGAAATGGTGTGTGAATCAGCATATTGCATGTGCTACACTCATACATACAGAAATTATTCACGAGACAAAAATAATTGGAATTGGGTCATATGAACACAGACAACCAGTTCATCTTTGAGACAACTATTCCACAGGATATTACTACCCGGGGCCCTCATTGTTTGGGGGCTAGAACCTCGTGACCGACACAGAACAATGAAAATCAGAGATCGGGGTTAAATGATTTTATGATAGACAGTGCAAGAAAAACAAACCAGAACACAGCATTTCTAAAGCAAAAAAAGAAAGGACAGCTTAAACCAAAGTGGAGTGGAGGAGTAGCCTAATGGTTAGAGCACTGGCTTGGGAACCCAGAGACCAGGGTTTGAATCCCACTAGCACTCCTTGTGGCCTTGGGCAAGTCACTTAACCCTCCATTGCTCAGAAAAGTTATCAATGTCCCTGTTTAATGTACATTACCAAGTTTAAGTTACAATGTAAACTGCTCTGATTGAAATGATAAAGCGGCATTAAAAAAAACACGTTAAAACAAACAAACTGGCTATGGAAACTGAAATGGGAAAAAACCCCAATCCCATCTATTGAATCCCTCCTTCGCATGTAACACATCAAACAACTATTAGTGGCCAGATGCGCGGCATGGAAGTCACTCCTGAGTACAGATGAAGCTGCCCTATTATCATGTCATGAAAGGGGGAAGGGGGGGGGGCGGGGCAAACACACACTCAAACTTCCAGTACTGCTGGTGGGGGGGGGGTTGGGGTTTAGATCATGCCTTCCACAGCCGATTATAACTGTAGGGTCCCTCTATCTACTGCACAACTTCCCTTACACACCCCCCCCCCCAAAAAAAATAAACACACACCGCAGAGAGCTCAGTGTTATTTTTAAGCGCTTAATATTTCTCCTTTCCAGTAAGTAGCAACCCAGCAGCTCCTGGGTTTTCTTGGCAGTGTGACCAGAAGTACGAGGATTTCTCAGAAAGTAATGCCCCACATGTTGCTCCTCAGTCCAGAATGAAGATAGAGGTGTGACATTGAAAGGGTAGTAACTTGGAACTTCAAAGGACACGTGTGTAATTTTACAGTCTGACAAATAGCAAAGCGGTAGTGATCCTTCAAATGGCATCTGTGACACATAGTACAAACAACGAGCTGTAATTGAATTCTTGGTGGAGGAGAAAAAGTGTGAGAAACATTCACAAACGGTTGTGTGCTGTGTATGGAAGTTCTGCGGTAGACAGGAGCACAGTTGGACGATGGGTGAAGAGAGTAAAGGCTTCAGGAAGTGGTAAAACAGAACTGGAAAATCAGCCGCGGTCTGGGCGTCCTGCTTCAGCCACCAGTCCCGACAAGTTGCAGCACGCTGATGGACAGTATTTGTGCAGATCGGCGCACCACGAGTCGGGAATTGCCCATACAGCTTTCCGTCAGTAGAGGTAGTGCAATGGCAATTGACTCTTTGGGATATTCAAAGGTGTGTGCAAGGCACACCTCAACAGGTTACAGTATTTTAATGCCCGCTGGCAGCTATCGCAAGGCACTGCAACTTGTCTGGACTGGTGGCTGAGGCAGGACACCTAGACCGCGGCCGATCTTCCAGTTCTGTTTTACCACTTCCTGAAGCCTTTACTCTCTTCACCCATCGTCCAACGGTGCTCCTATCTACCGCAGAACTTCCATACACAGCACACAACCGTTTGTGAATGTTTCTCACAATTTCTCCTCCACCAAGAATTCAATTACAGCTCGTTGTTTGTACCGTGTGTTACTCAGATGCCATTTGAAGGATCACTTCCGCTTCGCTATTTGTCGGACTGTAAAATTACACACGTGTCCTTTGAAGTTCCAAGTTGCTACCCTTTCAATTTCACACCTCTATCTTCATTCTGGATTGAGAAAACACATGTGGGGCATTACTTTCTGAGCAATCCTCGGTAGATTGCCAGGCCTTTCTTTCGAGGCAATGGAGGGTTAAGCGACTTGCCCAATTCTAGTGGGACTTGAACCGTAGTCTCTTGGTTACTAAACTAGCGCTGTAAACACTAGGCTACTCCTCCACTTCTCTAGATGGTGAAATTCAGTAGACTAAGTCAATTTTCCAATTAATTATGATCCTTCTTTCATTTAGCAGCATGCTTACTAAAGTGTGCTAATGGTTAGCGTAGTGTGATAAATACCATGCTAATTGCACTTATCTGTTCAGGATAAGACAGTGTCTGGGCGGGTTACGGGCAAAGTATGTGCCATCAATGCCCATCACAGGTGTCATTGGCATGCATTAACCACAAAAGCAGCCTTTCCTTTTGCCATGTGGGATTTTTAGACTTTGCTTTTATAACTCGATGGATACCACCACCACAGTGTACTGTAGCATACCTTCTATTAGTAAGAATTAAAAAAAAAAAAGCTTATACATTTAAGGAGCATGTTTACTAAAATGTGCTATGTTAGCATGTAGTAAGCTCTGAAAGTTGGTAAGGGGGTGAAGTAGGCCCATGCTAAGCATGCCCCAATATTTAGCACATCATCTTGCAGTTTCTGCGGGGAGATGCACCTCACTACATTAACCTGCAAGCACTTATTGCTACCCATTGAGGAAACAGTAAGTTCACATGCTCTAACAGTAACTTTTTATCTCGGTATTAATACTTTATGTGTATGCCTTTGTAATCCTCAAGTAACCAGAGTTAAGGATTTAAAAATTTTCTACAGAATTAAATCTAGCGGAGAGAACATACAGGCTAAAAAGGGTCAAGAACATCCATTCCAAGAAATCATGGAGCTTTTCCTTTACTTTGTGATACCTGTTTGACAGCTCTAGTCCAAAGTTCTACTTGAAAATTTAAAAGGGCTGCAGTGACTCAGATCTAATATATCAAATGATCCACTGAACTGTCTGTATTTCCTGGCTGTTTTATTTCCAAGCAGAGTTAGTCAAAATACCAGACATACACGCCCCACCACCCCACATTTCTCAAATAGGTCTGCAACACTAAAAATGAAATGGAAAAACCTGTTTATCTTTGGCCAATCTCTGTCTCCAGGATAAGAATGCTACTGACTTTGAAACACATTCTATACCATAAAGCAGAGGCACAAAATTACCCTTTTCATTACTTTAACCCTGCAGTATGTAGTCCACATATAAACAGAATTCTTATAAAGAGACTAGGGAGGAATTGTCAGACCAGATGGGCTTTGCTGTAATTAACAGACATCACATCTCATATTATGATGTACTTCTTTGAGAATTCAAAAAGACATTTTTAAACAAAATTTCTATTCACACTGAAATACATTTCAAACTGTAGGTGCTCATAATGACAACCCAAGGAATCTTACTTAATTGAGAGGACAGGCAGTATTCCAGAACATATATAAATCGCTCCTGTCAATCACTTTCATGGCCAAGCCCCTCAAAGTTTTACTTATAAAAGGAAACTAACCAGTTCTGCACTGTATGATATGGTACAGCATACAATATTAATCTCTCTCTACATGCTATGTATTTTCAGTTCTTGAAAAATACAGATGCCAAAGATTCCTTCCTACATTGATTCTGTGTAGTCCCACACTACCTTAAGCTGATGGCAAAATGTTAAGAGCTTAGGTGACATGAAAATGTCAAACATGTAGAAATAACAGGCTGGTGAGAACCAGCACCAGGGAAACTATTTGCAATTGTGTCATTGTGTCTCTTGCATGCCAGTCAGTCAATCTAGCTAAAGTGTAATGTCTTTGAGTTTTGGGAATAGAGTTCATTGTTCCTGAACTTGAGTAACATTCTCAACTATTCCTGAAGCAAATGTTTCAAAGCACACCCTTCTCCCCCCTCCCACCCCCCAAAAAACAGCAAAGTAGAGCCTAAATACCAGCCCACCTTCACAAAGATGGTCAAGATAAACCCCAAGGAGAAAACATCCAGATGCCTGGTTCCCCCTTATTGCCCTTGATTCTACTGCACCGCCAATTTTACAAACAAAATGACAGCAGATGAGAAAGACTAAAGTCCTGACCATCAATTGAGTTTAGATAATTCATTTTACCTGCATATTTTTTAAACACAAATATGGCAATTCTAATACCTTATAGCATACAATTAGTCTTACTAGAAGTAATAAAATTGCACTGAGGCTTTAAAAGTGGAGGAATATCCTGATAATTACAATAGTGGGCCAAGAACCAGAGAAGCCAGGTTCAAATCCCATCACTATTCCTTGCGATCTTGGGAAAGTCACTTAACTCTCCACTGCTTCAGGTTGTAAGATTGCCGAAGACTGAAAAATCCTACTTTATCTGAAATTTAACTAACCTTGAATTTCTGAAAAAGGTGTGAGCTAAAAATCCGGAAGGAATTAAAAACTAAACTGCTGTGTAAGAATTAAGCATCAGGGAGAAAGATCTCTCAATTCTGTAGAATTCCAGTTTCAGATTATATATAATGCACTTGGACTCCAGAAACAACTGGGAAGGCTAGTAAAAACCTCTTAGAACACATGCAGCCCACACTTTATTACTGGAAAAATCTTGCATTTTATTAGATAAAACAGAATAAACCACAGATTTCAGAGAACGTTCCTGGCATGGAATAAGTACATATAATGGCCACTCCTCTGTTACATCATTACTATGATATATATATATATATATATATATATATATATATATCTAAACATAGCAGAACATATATAAATTGTCCCTCAATGGCAAGTAGACAGAGCCAACATTCGTTGGTTATAGCAACATTTGACTCCTATAAATTATAGGAATGTTTTCTTAAAGAACAGAACTTCTGTTAAAAAAATTATTGTATCAGTTTAATAGGTTGCATAGTTTCCTGCCATCTCTCTCAACAAAGGTGGGAGGGGAGAATGGGCAAATTGAGGTATTCAAAATATACCTTTTACAATATAAGTAGGGTAGTATAATGTAAAACAAATATTTTCTTGGAAACAGGGCTGGAAATGCCCCAGATCTCTCTTGCTTGCTAAGTGAGCTAGCAGCTTTCCTCAGTCCTCAGAATGACGGAATAAGTGTGTTTTATAACAGTTAGGAAATGCCTGCTTTTCTTTCATGGACTGCAGGAAAATATATTCTTCTTTAAAAATCTATGCTTTACCACTCACAATAATTAAATGCACTTACCTGATTTGACTGTCCAGAAAGGTAAGGTTCAAAGTCATTGTCATGAACAGTATCCTTCTGATGCAACGATCCATTTTGCACTACAATAGTAAGTTGCTTCCCATCAGAATCTGCCATATTCATTTTTCATCAGAATAACTGCAGTTTTCTACAGCGACTAACAATTGCCATCATTCCACCAGTTCCTGGTGGACTGAAGCTGTCCGATTTTAGCAAAAGAACACATTCTATACATCCTTAGGCATCACTTCCACTGTTTACACAAATGTGTTCAATGCTTAGAAAAAGTTGAAATGTAAGAACTTCCATCAATTTGGTAATGTAAAATATCAGCATAAACTTCAAAACACCACATCTAAGATTATAATAGTCCTTTAAAAATATAATATTTGGCCAACCACTGTGTAGTGTTTTTTTTATAGTGAACAAGGTACTTCAATGCTTTTTAAAATGCGATCAATATTTTGCTCAGAGTACCTTGAAAAGCTGTGAATGTATGATGGTACCAAGGAACTAATAAACCAAAACCACTGTTAGAAATGCAGGGATGGATATGAGGTTTAAAAAGCTTAAAGAAGAATAAAAAAAAAGGATGAGAAAATCATTCATCATTTAAAACAAGTTTTAAAAAAAGGGCAAGGAGCACTTAACAACAAAATATTTTAGTATATAGTCATCACAGTATTCAGAGATTATTTGATTCACATGATTTACAAATTCTTGCAGGGTATTTTGTAGCATTCTAAGGCCATGATCATCATCGTATCTTCTAAATGAATAGATGGCAATTACAGGCACAAGCATCTTTATTTTTGTCACTTTCTTTCCTATTCCATTTATATTCATAATAAAATCTGTATTTACATACACATACAAAATGTGCTTCACAAAACCTAATACAAGGTATGCTGAACAGATTTTTTGACAAATATACTGAAACAGTGCAGTGATCTTAATACACATGCATTTCAGGGGAGGAAAGTAATGATCGGCAAAAACTGCCTAGTACTGAAAAGATTCTGGAGCATACCCTCCACTCATTTCCTCTTTTCCCTGAAGATTGTCAACTATGTTTAGGTCTACTTGTGATGAACCCCTATATGTTTTTTTACCAACAATAATAAATCACTTCTTCCGTTCAAAAACTGAAATAAGCAGATTGAAAATGTAATACTTTCAAGTATCAAGTTGACCAAATTGTATTCTGTACAAAGTAACGCATATCACCCATACACACCTTTCTTACCTTTATTATCTTGGCCTTTTGGTCTCTGCAGTTTCAAATACCACCCATACGGAATATAGAAACAAAACAAAAAGTCAAGAATAAAAAATGTGATCGTCAACACCTAGATATCCAAGAAAAGTGTTAGTACTGTTTTTTTTTTAAGTTAGACCTGGGAAGTCCTGTTGAGGGTGTTTTTCACCTCTCTGAAATGGCAACTTTAGGAAAGTAGAGAAAGAAGTTCAGCCCTGACTGTGCAGGAGAGAGAAAGTCAGAAGGGAAAAAAAGATGCGAAAGGAGAACAGTAGGAAAAGAGAGAAAACCGAGGTAACGAAGCTTTATTCCGATCGTGTTTCTCTTCTAACGCTCAACAGGAGAGTGAACAGAGAAGAAAATATGCAAACAGGTCCCAAGCCCTCGGAAGGGGAGAGATGGACATGTTACGGAAAGGCCCCAGGTCGGCCTCCTGCACCCACCTGAGGGTCAACGCTTGTGGCAGACATAATTCATGAACCGGCCCGTAGTGAGCGCGCAGGACTAGAGCGGCACGGCGAGAACGAGCGGCAAGGGTCGGGGGCGGCTCGGGCCTAGCTCGGCGCGCTCGCTATCGGACTCCCGCCGGCCTCGCGCTCTCTCTTTCTTGGTGGCGGGGGCACCGCTCCGCTGTCTCACATTCCCGCCTGAACGAGCGCTTCTCCCCGCAGGCAGCGGGTTGTGTCCGCGAAGGCGCGCTGCGGGCGAGCAAACAGAAAAGAAACAGCAGCAGGGCTCAGAACGTCAGAAGCCGGGGCGAACGACGATGATGAAGAGAAACCTCCACTCCAATGGCGGCCGCGGGGGACGAGGCTGAGCACCGGTGACGTCAACGGCCACGCACGGCACGCCGGGACCAGCCTGGGACGGAACGGGGTGCGTTAGCGCATGCGCTCGGGCACCTCTCTGGGCCTGGGAACCTGTGCGTGCGTGCGTGCGTGGCGGATGTGTACGTCATGGGCCGCCTCACGTCAGAGGTTAAAGGGTAACGCAGACACTAACCTTGTCACTGCTGAGTCCTGAGCTCTGTGGCATTATGGAATACAAAGAACACAAACTGTTATGCTGGGACAGACCAGAGAGCTAGTAAACCCGGCATCCTGTCTCTGGCACAGGGTGGCTAATTCACAGAACCCCCAAAGAAGATATTCTTTATTTATTAGCAATATGTAGCTGACGTCTTTCCAGTAGTAGTTCAAGGTGAGTTACAGTCAGATACTGTAGGCATTTTCCTCTTCCCCGAGGACCTACAATCTACGTTTATAATTAAACAGGAATAGTGAAGATTCATGAAACAGAGTAGAGTGGAATTATAGCTTGGTCTTATATGCAAATACATTCTACATAGATGGAACTTTACACATTGTTACTATCTAAACAAGGTCAGGCCGTCCACTGGTGAACTAGGCAGTCATCTAGGGTGGCTTGGCTCTAGACAGTCCCAGTGTGCCACCCCCACCATCCAGCCTCTCACTGGGGGTTGATGAGCAGTACAGCGACCACCTCTTTGAAGCCATGACAGTTTTTAAAGTGCGTGTGTGTGCACATTTGCATCCTGCTGCTTCTACCTCCTCCTAGAGGAAGTCAGAGGGGGTAGGAGTGGCAGGGTATGAGTGCACACATGTGCTTTATGGCCTGCCGTGGCTTCAAAGAGGTGATTGCCATGCTGCCCCATCAGCCCCCAGTGAGAGACTAGATGGGGGCGGCAAGGAAGTGCGGTGGGGGTGATGCATTGGACCTGCCTAGGGCAGCAAGAACCCTTGGGCCGCCCCTGTATCTAATGAGTGTTTTCCAAAGTTTTATTCAATTTAACCTCAAAAGAATATAAACAGGATGGACTTGGTGCAGGAGGTGGCTACCAAAATTGTCAATGGGCTCCGTCACAAGACATATGGGGACAGATTTAGAGATTCAATGTGTATACTTTGGAGGAAAGGCGAAAGAGAGGAAATATGATAGAGACTTTTAAATACCTCCATGGTGTACATTTCAATTGAAAGAAAGCTCTGCAAAAGTGGAAGTAAGGATGTGGTTGAAAACTACAGGCCGGTTAGTTTAACTTCAGTGGTGAGTAAATTATTGGAAACGCTGCTGAAAAAGAAAATAGTGAGGTTTCTGGAGTCCAGCGGATTACAGGATCCGAGGCAGCATGCATTCACCAGAGGCAGGTCTTCTCAGACATATCTGATTAATTTCTTTGACTGGGTGACCAGGGAGGTGGACTGAGGGAGAGCCCTAGATGTGGTGTATTTAGATTTTAGTAAAGCCTTTGATACTGTTTCTTACAGGCGACTTATAAACAAACTGAGCACCCTAGGGATGGACCCTAAAGTTACTGCTTGAGTTAGAAATTGGTTGGGTTAGAAATTGGTTGCTAGGTACATATGACCTAGATTGGCCACTGTTGGAAACAGAATACTGGGCTTGATGGACCTTGGTCTGACCCAGTATGGCATATCTTATGTTCTTATGAGTGGGAGGCGACAAAGGGTACAGGTGAATGGAGCTCACTCTGAGGAGAAGGAGATTACCAGTGGTGTGCCCCAGGGCCCTGTCCTTGGTCCATCTTTTTAACATCTTTATTAGTGATATAGCGGAAGGGCTGTAGGGTAAGGTTTGCCTCTTTGCGGATGATAACAAAATCTGCAATAGAGTAGACACCCAGGAAGGTGTAGATAACACGAGGAGGGATCTAGCTACGCTTGAAGAATGGTCTAGAATTTGGCATCTGAGATTTAATGTTAAAAAATGCAAGGTCATGCATTTGGGCTGCAGCAATCCAAGGGAGCAATATTGTATAGGGGGTAAAGTACTTTTGTCCACTAAAGAAGAGCGGGACCTAGGTGTGATTGTGTCTGATGATCTTAAAATAGCTAAACAGGTAGAAAGGGCGATGGCAAAAGCTAGAAGTATGCTTGGGTGCATAGGGAGTGGAATGGCCGGCAGAAGAAAGGAGGTGATAGTGCCTCTCTATGAGCCTTTGGTGCGAACTGATTTGGAGCATTGCAAGCAATTCTGGAGACCACACCTTCAAAAGGATATAAACAGGCTGGAGTCCATACAGAGGATGGCTACTAAATTGGTTAGTGGTTCTCATTATAAAGCATATGAGGACAGACTTAAGGATCTTAATATGCACACTTTAGAGGAAAGGGGGGATAGAGGTGATGTGATTGAGACATTTAAATACCTCCATGGCATAAATGCACAGGGGGAGAGCCTCTTTCGATTGAAAGTGAGCTCTGCTACGAGGGGACATGGGATGAGGGTGAAAGGGGATAGATTAAGGAGTGATATGCGGAAATATTTCTTTACGGACAGAGTGGTGGATCCGTGGAATAGTCTCCCAGTGGAGGTGGTAGAGATGAGGACAGTATCTGAATTCAAAGAAGCATGGGACAAACACAGAGGATCTCTAAAGGAAAAAAGGGGAATGTTATAGTGGTTGATATGGGAGGACAGACTAGATAGGCCATGTGGTCTTTTTTTGTTATGTTTCTATTTATTTATTTAATTTATTTAAATTCTCTTATATACCGCGCTATTCTACATCAGTGCAGTTTACATTGAACAAACTGAAATTACATTGAACAGGGCATTATAACTTGGAGATAACTATTTTACAGGGAACATGGGCTATGGAGGGTTAAGTGGCTTGCCCAAGACCACAAGGAGCACCTGTGGGACTAGAAACCCCAGTCCTTCCGGCCCAAGGTTGCTGTCCTCTATGTAACGAGGAGGCATAGAATGAAGGTGAAAGGGGGATAGAATCAGGAATAATATACAGAAATATTTCTTTATGGAAAGAGTGGTAGATGCGTGGAATAGTCTCCCAGTGGAAGTAGTAGAGACTAGGAGTGTATCTGAATTCAAGACAGAATGGGACAAACACAGAAGATTTCTAAAGGAAAAAAAAGGGACTATAGTAGTTGGTATGAAAGGGCAGACTGGATAGGTTGTTTGGTCTTTATCTGCCATCATGTTTCTTTGTTTTTCTTTTTACGCATCAAAATTCGAGTGACCCCATATGGTGATGAAAACAACTCTCCTCTCTCATAAACCTCTGTCTGCCCCTACTTATAGAAAGTGTGACGGTAGCTGCAGCAACAGTCAGCAAAGGGCCTTGTGTGTCATTGTGTACTCACAAGCCAGTAGGCTGCATGACTTTCCAGTCTAATAGGAAGCCCATACAAAAGGAGGGAGGGAGGAGTGGCCTAGTGGTTGGGGCAAGTTACCTCAGGCCAGAAGGTCAGGGGTTCAAATCCCACCAAAGGACAGCAATGTTGGACCAGAAGGACTGGGGCCTCCAGTCCCACAGGTGCTCCCTGTGGTCTTGGACCAGCCACTTAACCCTCCATAGCCCATGTTCCCTGTAAAATAGTTATCTCCAATTTATAATGTCCTGTTCAATGTAATTTCAGTTTGTTCAATGTAAACCATCATGAAAGGCAATATATAAGAAATGTTAAATAAAAGGAGGGGGCAGGGCCCATGAACCTCCACTGTCTCATAGATCCTACTGATTGCCATAACTGAGCAGAGGAATGGGGTCCCATTGCACAGCTTCAGAACCATAGTCTTGTCAAGTCTTCCACATTGAGCAGAAGTCTCTCATGTCAAAGGGCTATCTCCTGACTAAAATCAGGAAACAATGCAGAACATGACAACTTGGGATACAACCATTCAGTTTCTTCTCTTCATATATGTGATCATAAGCAACTTCAAATCTCATGGCCAACACTTTCTGATTCAAGTTTAACAGGCAGGAAGTGTCAGCCATGAGATGCAAAGCTGAGTTGAAAATGGGATCAAAATCTCCTGTTTAAAAAATGCTCCTCTTGGCAGCTCTGGATTCACTGATCTAAGCCCACCCAAGACAGCAACCCACACCTTGTTCCTTCCTTTTCTGGACTCCCTCCCCCCCTGTTTTATGTCTGCTCTGTTACCAAAATCACAACTGATCCCAGGGCTGGCCCAAGAATTTCTGCCTCTTAGGCAGAAAACCTGGTTGTACTACATCCCCCCCCTTTCCGAACCAAGCTGCCCACCACTACCCACTTCTCCCCGGCTGCTGCCAATTCCATTGGTGGGTGGAGGATGGCTCAGTTTGGTGTGGCAGTGACAGGTCATGCGCTTCAGCAGACATGGCCTGCCACTTCTGACTCTTCACTCCAACACAACTTCCTGTCGGAGGGAAATTAGAAGCGGCAGACCATGTGTGCTGAAGCACATGTTTTGTCGAGGGCACCCTGCTGTGCCACACGCAGAGGTCTGCCAGCCCTAACTGTTCATTAAGCACAGTTCATATATTTGCATAAGTGGTGTAAGCTCTGAGAAAATAGGCCAGCAGGGCCTTTAGTGTCCCTGGTTGGGTGCTGATGGATTTTCTGTGTGCAAGAGACACACTCATTGCTTGGTGGGACTGTGGTAGATTTGAAGTGAGTCCTGCTCCGCCAGAAGTTATAGCTAATATCTCTGAAGATGCTTTGCTTTTTTAAACATCCTTATTTGGGGTAAGCTTTCTGTCTTCTTTATTTATATTTCACCATCTTGGTCATACAAAATCCCCACTTAGTTCCTTTCAAAACTATCTATTTCCATTTCTAAATATAAAAAGCTCCGGAATAATATTAGGAGTAGGCCCAGGTCATTCGGCTGCTCCTCACTACCTTTCCTCTCTTATTTCTCCCTACACCCCTCCTTGGGAACTCCGCTCTTCTGGCAGATCCCTTCTATCTGTGCTCTTCTCTTCCACTGTCAATTCCAGACTTCAATCTTTCTATCTTGCTGCTCCTTATGCTTGGAACAAACTACCTGAATTGGTACATCAGGCTCCATCTGTGGTCTTGTTCAAATCCAGGCTAAAAACTCACTTTTTTGAGACTGCTTTTGGATCTTGATCCCCCTAGTCTTTTGTTCACTTCCTATGTGTTTCCTGACCATTCCCCTAGATATAGCCTAGTTCCACTTGTGTCTATCTTGACTAGACTGTCAGCTCTTATGAGCAGGGACTGTCTCTTACATGTCTCTGTACAGTGCTGGGTGTGCCTTGTAGCACTTTTCAGACTTCCTGAAAACCTGACTGGCTGGGTGTGTCCCGAGGACTGGGCTGGGAACCCCTAACCTAGAGCATGTTTCGCTTTGTCCAGTTCATTAGTGGTCAGTCCGTTGCAGATCTTTATATCTACACAAATGCCAACTTCCTGCAATATCATTAATCTAAAAGTATTGAACAGAACTGCCTCTAGGATTGATGCTGAAGCCACTCCACTGATCCCTTTTCTTGGAATAAATCCCATTTACCAGTGACTACTTGATCAACCACTTTTTAACCCAGTCAGCTATACTGCAGGTCCATCCCAGGTTGCTCTGTTTATTTATAAGCCTCCTTAGGGGATAGATTTCAGAAAGTTTTCACTCTCAGTACAGCATGCCCAGTGCTCACCCCAGTCCTTGGCTGGGTGACCAAAGCTTTATATTGTCACACAGATGTGAGCACAGGCTCTTGGATTTTGTGTTGTGAAGATTTTGCAGTATGTAAAGTCTTGAGCTCTAGAGATATAATTGTGAAGATTTTGCAGTATGTAAAGTCTTGAGCTCTAGAGATATCGATGACATTACTTCTGTAGTTCATTCTGAGTAGGGTGAGAATGTTCAGAATAACCCAACCATGGACTTAGAAACCACCAGTAGTCTTCATCTCACAATTCAACAGACTGGGAAAGGTACTTCTGGGAACCTGTTCATTCACTCAGCAAATTGGTTTGCCTTACAGTTTTCAGACTATGACTGGTGCTGCTTAGCTTTTTCTTAGATCCCTGAAGAAAATGGAGACCATGATGGGTTGGTCTCAGCCTAGTGTGTACTCTGTATTTCTACTTTGCAGCACAATGAGTTGCCAGTGGTGGGCTTTCTGCGGTTTTTCTTTCCTTATTTCACACATCTTGCCTTCTGTCCAGATGTTGATCTTCAGTCTATCTGTTCTCTCTTATCAAGCAAGCAAGATTTGGGAATTTATCCTAACATATGTTTGCTATAGGGGTCATTCTGATCCTCATTTACCGGATTTGGACGTCCAGAACCGCTAAACATCTGGATCGCACTGGCAGCCACAGAGCTCCCCGTACATATAGCCGACTTGTGCGGGGAGCTCTGTTCGTGGACGAGAAGGGGTGGGCTGGGTGAAGAGCAAGGGCGGGCGGTGGGTGGGAACGCGACCCCGGATGTACATTGCCGATTCCGAGGTCAGCTCTGTATGCCAAGGGTCGGCCATTTAGACAGGGGACCGTGGAGCCAGGTGAAATCAAAGAGGTGAGGGGACGCAGGAGGTTCCCCGCAGCCCAACCCTGGTCATGAAAGGCCACATCGTGGGGATTGCGGCTTCTGAATGGAGCCATGGCACTGCAGCTCCATTCAGGAGCCTGGCTGAGCTAGCTGGGTAGCTGGCTGGATATCCATGGTGCTTGAATCAGGGCACATCCTGGATGTCCAGCCACTATTCTGCGATTCTGCGGGAGCAGAATCGGGTGCACCCATGGGCCATCCGATGTCTGGGCGTCCGGACAGCCCGGGGACGCACAACCTATTATTGGCCTCAGTTGTTTTCATGCACTTGGAAAACTTTCCTTCAAATTTATTAGTGTATAATTTGATGACAAATATATGAGACTTTTAATTTGAAAAATATTGTTGTGTTTTATACATGAAAATAAAATCTTTCATTTTGATCAGTTGTTTGGGAATTTTTCTGTTAGAGGGAGAATTGTTCTGGTTAAAAGAAAGAAAGCAAAGGGTAGAGCTAAATGGCCAATTTTCCCAATGGGGAAAGGTGAATAGTGGTGTACCCCAGGGATCTGTGCTGGGTCCGCTGCTTTTTGACATTCATAAATGCGCTGGAAAAGGGAATAACAAGTGAGGTTATCAAATTTGCAGATGACACAAAACTATTTAAAGTTGTTAAAACCAATGAGGATTGTGGAAAATTGCAAGAGGATCTTGATAAATTGGAAGACTGGGCATCAAAATGGCAGATGAAATCTAATGTGGACAAGTGCAAAGTTATGCACCTAGGGAAGAACAACCCAAACTATGGTTACACGATGCAAAGTTCCACATTAGGAACCACCACCCAGGAAAAAGATTTAGGCGTCATTGTGGATAACATGTTAAAACCCTCAGCCCAGTGTGCAGCGGCGGCCAAGAGAGCAAATAGAATGCTAGGTATGATAAGGAAAGGAATGGAAAATAAAACAAAAGATATTATAATGCCTCTATATCGTTCCATGGTGAGACCGCACCTTGAATATTGTGTGCAATTCTGGTCGCCGTATCTTAAAAAGGATATAGCGTTATTAGAAAAGGTGCAGAGAAGAGCCACCAAAATGGTAAAGCGGATGGAAGGATACCCCTATGAAGAAAGGCTAAAAAGGTTAGGGCTCTTTAACCTGGAAAAGAGACGGCTGAGGGGAGATATGATAGAAGTCTATAAATTAATGAACGGAGTGGAACGGGTAAACGTAGATCGATTGTTTATGTTATCATATAGAAAGACTAGGGGACATGCAATGAAGCTACAGGGTAAACTATTTAAGACTTATAAGAGAAGATATTTTTCCACTCAACGTGTAATCAAACTCTGGAATTTGTTACCGGAGGATGTAGTAAGGGCTGTTAGTGTTGCTGGGTTTAAAAAAAGTTTGGACAAGTTCCTGGAGGAAAGGTCCATAAACCATTATTAAAAAGGGACCCAGGATATCAATGCTTGACCTAGTACAAGCATTGCAGAACCTGTGTCTTTTGGGGAAACTGCTAGGTACATATGACCTAGATTGGCCACTGTTGGAAACAGGATACTGGGCTTGATGGACCTTGGTCTGACCCAATTTGGCATATCTTATGTTCTTATGTAATTAGTACAGATATATACAGACCAGTTTTAGCAATACCAGAATTACGTACTTCCCGTCTTCCAACTCTGAATATAGGCCTGCAACTGCACTGGATGTTTCTGTGTCTTTAAAACATGCAAACACAGCCACCTGGATCGCTTAAACACATGACATGACAATATCTGTGTGAAACAGGAAGACAACTTGAAAGATCTCGGAGAAGAGATGGTTTGCTGGCAGGGCTGGTACAAGGGTATTAGCTGACTTTCTGCCTTGTGACCCTCTCAGTTTTCAGGGCCCCAGAGACTGGTAATTTTAAGGGCAACAATCATGGATGAACAAATAATTAGGCAAAGAACCTAATATTCAATAGCAGCAAAAGCTACATTTAGGTTCCTATTTTCATCAAAACATAGAAGCTTTTTTACAGCTGAAAATTAAGCTCCTAAATTTAGGTGCCCCAGGCAATTGCCTGGACTTAGGACTCTTATTTAGGTGCCAACAGCTGAAGTAAGTGTTAATCGCCTAACTCTTGCTGCCATGTTCTTTAGGACCCTAAATTTAGGAGATTAGTGAAATTTCTGAGCATAAATTGTTGAAGTGGGTGGCTAAACCCTTAGAAAAGTGTGATGAGGAGAGTATGGTTGAGTCTATGGAATTGGAAGAAAATCAGACATTTACCTTTAAAGAAAGAGACAGGCAAGGAATCAGTAGCTCTCAAACTGCAGGCAGAGAAAAAAAACACGCAGCTACTGAGGACAGGACACACCCAAGCTCTGCTAATCCAAGGGCAGGCTTGGAAATTAATGAGGGACACCTGGGTGAAGGGGAGTGCACGGTAGTTCAGAGACACTCTTATAAACCCAGGGAAATATTGGAGGACAGGACGGACAGAGAGAACAGCCAGAGAGAGGGCAACAGGAACAGGAGTACCAGGATGAGGCAGCACACGCAGCAGCACGCTGGAAGGAAAGATACAGGAAACCAGCACTCGAGAGAGCTGACCAGGGAGAACACTGGAGAATTCAGTGGGGAGAGAAGCACCAGAGAAAGGCCCAGAGAGTTCACCGTGAAGGAGAGCGGTGGAGACTTCCGAGGGAATCTCAGAAGTGAAAGCCCTAGTCAGAAGGAAAGCCAGGATTGCAGGGAAACTGCAATTGGTTTTAAAACTAGGAGAGCTGTGCCAGAGAGAAGTGCTGATAAGGGTCAGGCTGCAGTGCCAACCGTTCCTGAACCAGCTAAAGAGCTGCAACTTCCAAAAAAGGTGTGTGAATGAAAGGGTAGCCAAAAGTGCCGTAAGCCAGTTAGAGGCATTGTGTCATTTGATGCAAAAAAAGAATCTCCACGTTCCCGGTGGAAACCCTGTGCATAGGGAAAAGCCTCAGTGGAGAAAGGTTCTGGAACTCTTAGAGAATATTAAGCCTGAAGTTTTTCATGTTGGCTTAAAGCCAGATTTACCGGACACAGGTCCTGAGGAAATGCAGATAGACTATTATGAATCTGATGAGGGGTCTGAAGATTCAGTAATGGATTGTTCTCTGTGCCAGAAGGCAGAATAAAAAGTTCTTGGATAAAAGAAGGGAAAAGCCTATAACCTGAATGTCCTAGAAGGCAGTGTGAAAACAGGGAGAAATGTGTTTAGCCAGGAATGCTAAAGAACCCTGTTGCTGACGAAAGGATACTTCTTTTGGGTTTAAAGAGAAGAGAAGCCTTGCTTGATTGCTGAATGATTTGAAAAACAGCGACACATGTTAAAAAGCTACATAAAGCAGTTTCATTGTTTAGTTTGGTATAAATGCCTATGGATTATTGTTTGGAGAAAAGAATCCTGTTTGTTTTGCGTTGAGCCTTAATACTCTTTAGAAAAAGAAATAAATTCCTGTGTTTTGCCTTGTAAACCCTCGGTCTCCACACTACTTGTTTTTTTCTAAACAACACAACTACAAATCCCAGCAGCCCCGGCGCTGGATGAGGAAGAAAACTCTTTAATTAAAGGACTAACAAGTGCAGCCCTAAGCCCATAGGCTGTTGCCTGGGCTAGGGGCCTCCACAAAAGTAACACCAATATTTTTAAATATTAAGGCTGTTTTTATATATATATATATATATATATATATATATATATATATATATATATATATATATATATATATATATACATTAGCAATTTTTTCAAAAAGCTATTTGAAAACCATGCACCCTCCCTTTGGGTAAAAAGACAGATTATTTCAGGTCATGTGACTCTCAGACCTATTGTGTTGCTTTCATTGCTTATGTGTTAAACCAGCACTGACGGCTTACAGGGAGTTTCTGAAGATTAAAAAGTTTGTATTTTCAGGCAAACACTAGTATCCTTTAATAGCAAATCATTTGCTTAACTCTTCAAATAGGAATAATGATTAGATCTTTTTCTGATGTCTACATCTCTGAAACTTTATTTGGAGAAATGTAAAATTTGAAATGTCCAAAAATTACTGGAACTCCTGAGATGACATTCAGCTGTCCAGGTCCAGCAGTAATGTGGTCGTCTCTTTAATCAGGAAGTCTAGTTATGGTATCCCACTGCTGAGACTAAAGTCACCTATTGCTTGAAGAGCCCTTATTGGGTCAGGATTTGTGGTAGAATGAAAGACTCAACTCCCAGTTTTCAGCAGTGATGAAATACTTTATGCTGCTTAGACAGGGAGCACACTGGGTAAATGAGGTAATTTCGGAGCCGACCTGGTTGACACTATAACGACAGATGTTCTCCCCCATTCCTAGACATTTAGCATTAGGAATGACATATAAAAACCGAAAGAGTAAATATCCGGTAATACAAACAACTCAACAGGCCTACCAATATTTCTTCCCAACTTGTAAACAGTCGAACACCTTTGCACGAGCCTCACCAATTTGGCTACATCCTCTCTTGAAGATACACAAACATCCCATTTATTGGATACAATGGATAAGTAGACAGATTTGGACATTAGACCAGATAACTAACAACATGGAGTTTGAGACCTTGCAGGAAGAATTTGCCCTTCCTAGTTTATGTGCATTCCAATGCCTTCAGCTCAAACATTGTCTGAAAACAGCTGTTGTTGTGCCGTCAACACTCCTAGTAGAATTACCACAGGATATTCAACTTAAAGAGATAACGGGATTAGATAAAGTAGCATCAAGACTTTATGTGTACCTTGGAGAAGAAAACTCCCGACACTGCATGGGTACAGAAAAAATTTGTTCGCTAGATGCTGGGGATCTGTTCACCCACCAGCACTGGCAATGATTCTGGAGCGCACTTATGCATGCCTCAAATTCGGCTGCCTTAACCCAAATGTTATTTTTCTTGGCACATAGAGCACATGTTACATGGTCCTATCAAAATGGGCTCCGAAACATGGTAATAAACGCTGGACCTGTAGCATTCAGGTGGGAACCCTGAACCATATGTTGTTTGATTGTCCATATGTCTAATCATATTGACAGGGTTTGGAGCCAGATATCGAGTATCTTTCATCTCACTGAAGAGATCACGTATAATATTGTAATTTGCAGATCACTAGCTGGAATAGCTAGTGAAAATAGATTCTCTCTTATTTGATCTCATGATTAGTATTGCTATAAAAGCTATATTTCTCCACCGGAAAACCCTGGACCAGTTAAATATATAGATATGGCGGAATTGGGTCTGTCAATATCATAAATATGAAAAAGTATATCATATATCTACGTCACAGACCATTTCAGACCAGAAAAAATGGAAAGCATTAGATAAAGATATGGAAACACCGGCATCATCTCTCCAGCAATAAACAAACAAATCAGATACATAAGAATGAATGTCAATACAAAAAAGAACATATATGAATTTCTTGTTATAGGGAATAAGAGGTGCCTGTTAACATATATCTGTAAACCGCTCTGATACACATAGTAAAGGGCGGTATCAAGCGACTAAACCGTAAACCATAGTACTGTTAGCCACGGGAAGGGGAGAGAGGGGAAAGGAAATGGGTAAGGTCATTGTATGTGACTTTTCAGATTGATGTTGTTGTTGTATGTTGATGAAAACTTAAATAAAGGCTTTAAAAAGAAGAAAAAAAGCATGGCTTTATTACGAGGGGGGCTGATAAATCTCTGGCCTTGTAATGAAACAAAAAGCTACGAACACACGTCAGTTCTGGTGGTCCGAATGATCTCTGCAGTTTCTGTTTTGTTACAAGGCCAGGGACTTATCAACCCCCCCCCCCCTCGTATATGCTGTAGGAGGTAGTAAAGATCTGATGTTCTAAAACATACTTTAAATATTTTTTAATGAATCCGGTCTTTTGCCTGATGTGGCTAGACCAGGAATGGGCAAACTACGGCCCGCGGACCTTTTAATCCGGCCCGCTGTATCAGTTATCCTGGTGAACAAATGGACTGC
Organism: Ichthyophis bannanicus; assembly: GCA_033557465.1. Classification (NCBI taxonomy): domain Eukaryota; kingdom Metazoa; phylum Chordata; class Amphibia; order Gymnophiona; family Ichthyophiidae; genus Ichthyophis; species Ichthyophis bannanicus. The sequence continues at coordinate 129,541,344 of CM066049.1, forward strand.
TGCAGAGGGAGCCGGGGAAGCCCGCGCGAAGCCGCGGCTCCCTCTGCACAGCCCGCCAGCGTGAAGAGCCTTTACCTTCACGCTGGCGGCTGTTTCAATGAAGCCACGAATGCCGCGAGAGGTTAAAGGGCATTGCCTTTAACCTTTCCCGGCATTCGCGGCTTCATTGCAACAGCCGCCAGCGGGAAGGTAAAGGTTCTTCATGCTGGCGGGCTGTGCAGAGGGAGCCGGGGCCTCGCGCGGGCTTCCCCGGCTCCCTCTGCAGCCCCTTAGACAGCGCGGGGCTCTTCGGGGGGGCGGCTAGGACTGGATGGGCTGTGATGGGGGGGGGGGAACGGACTGGAAATGGGCTGTGATGGTGGGGGGGGGAGAAAAGACAGGACAATGGCTGTGATGGGGGGGGGAAACAGACTGGAAATGGGCTTTGATGGTGGGGGGGGGGAGAACGGACTGGAAATGGGCAGTGATGGGGGGGAAACAGACTGGAAATGGGCTGTGATGGTGGGGGGGGGGAGAATGGCCTGGAAATAGGCTGTGATGGGGGGAGGACTGCAAATGGTCTGTGATGGTGGGGGGGATAGGACTGGAAATGGGCTGTGATGGGGGGAGGACTGCAAACGGTCTGTGATGGTGGGGGGGATAGGACTGGAAATGGGCTGTGATGGTGGGGACGGACGGACTGAAAATGGGCTGGGATAGGGGAAACAGACTGGAAATGGGCTGTGATGTGGGGGGGGGGGGAACAGACTGGAAATGGGCTGTGATGGGGGGGGACGGACAAATTGGGCTGGGATGGGGGGAAACAGACTGGAAATGGGCTGTGGTGGGGGGGGAACGGACTACAATTGGGCTGTGATGGGGGGAGGACTGCAAATGGGCTGTGATGGTGGGGGGAATGGACGAAATGGGCTGTGATGGGGGGGAACATGGGCTGATGAAGGGCTGGATTAGGACTGTGTAAATGTGTTTGAAATTGAGAATTGCAACAACAAAGCTATCTCCTGACTTTGATGCCTTAACAAAAAAGGGAGACCAACAACACTGTTCACACTAAAATTGAAGGTACTATTTTCTGAAAGAAATACATTGCATAAAAGTTTTGTAAAATAACTCTTTTTATGCTTTTCTACCTTAAATTAATCTAAACATTTAATGTTACAAATTTAAATTTAATTTATATTAATTCACACATACACACCGTCCATCTACTCTTGGTCCGGCCCCCGGGTCCAATATATGAACCCATTGCGGCCCTCGAGTCAAAAGGTTTGCCCACCCCTGGGCTAGACTCACTCGATTAACATGCATTAAGAGAATAACATGATATTTGTCAAATGTGTGTTTAAAGGGTAAAATCATGGGTGGGTTCCCCCCCCCCTTCATTCCATAATGAGATGCAAATGGATTCTAAACATCTCATTTTTATGTAAATTAAATAACATAGCTTGCTTTGAACATAGCAAGCTCTGTTTACTGCTGGGGAAAATGACAGCAGCTTAAAAGTTGGTATTTATTTTTCTTGGCCAGCAGCATCAAACCCCTAACATTCAGCCTGAAGCTCCCAGTCACCATCTTAAAGGGACCTACGCTACCCCCCCCCCCCAGTCCAGATCCCCCAGGCCAACCTGCACAATTCTACTAATACTACTGAGCATTTGTATAGCGCTACAAGTCATACGCAGCGCTGCACAGACATGCAAGAGACAGTCCTTGCTCATCAGAGCTTACAATCTAGTCAAGACAGACACAGAAGGTGTAGGCAGGGATAAAACAAGGGGGAAAGAAAGAGGAGATCAGGTGAGTCAAGATCCAAAAGCAGCAGCAAAGAGGTGAGTTTTCAGCCTGGATTTGAAGAGGGTCAGAGAAGGTGCCTGGCGTACAGACACAGGTAGTTTGTTCCAGGTGTAAGGTGCAGCAATGTGAAAGTAGTGACGTCTGGAGTTAGCAGTAGAAGAGAAGAGCACAGACAGAAGCAGTTTGCTAGAAGAGCGGAGTTCCCGAGGGGGGTTGTAAGGAGAGAGAAGAGAAGAAAGGTAGCGTGCAGCCACTGAGTGAATGCATTTATAGGTCAGCAGGAGAAGTTTGAACTGGATGCGGAAACGGATAGGAAGCCAGTGAAGTGACTTGAGGAGTAATATGGACATGATGAGGCTGGCGGAAGATTAGTTGCGCAGCAGAGTGTTGAACAGATTGAAGGGGAGAGAGATGATTCAAAAGGAGACCAGCAAGGAGTAGGTTACAGTAGTCAAGACGGGAGGTGATTAAGGAGTGGATAAGCATTTTAGTAGTGTGTTCAGAAAGGAAACGGCGGATTTTGCTGATGTTATAAAGGAATGGCAGATCTTAGCTATCAGATGGATATGTGTGGAGAAAGAGAGAGAAGAATCAAAGACAACCCCCAGATTGCAGGCTGAGGAAATAGGAAGGAGTACAGAGTTATCCTCAGAGACTGAGAAAGGAAGAAGAGGCGGGGAGGTTTTAGGGGGAAAGATAAGAAGTTCAGACTTGGCCATGTTCAATTTCAAGTGGTGGTGAGACATCCAGGCAGCAATGTCGGAAAGGCAGGCAGAGATCTGGGTCTGGATTGCCGGAGAAATTTCAGGTGTAGAGAGGTAGATCTGGGAGTCATCAGCATAAAGATGGTACTGAAAGCCATGGGAAGAGATAAGTGCACCAAGGGACTGGGTATAGAGAGAGAAAAGGAGCGGTCCCAAGACAGATCCTTGGGGTACACCAACTGGGAGCAGCGTAGCAGAGGAGGAGAAGCCACTAGAACACACACTGAAAGAGCGATGGGAGAGGTAGGAGGAGAACCAGGATAGTACAGAGCCCTTAAAACCAAGCGAGGACAGAGTATCGAGGAGAAGGTTGTGGTCAACAGTGTCAAAAGCAGCAGAGAGGTCAAGAAGGATGAGGACAGAGTAAAGGCCCTTGGATTTTGCCAGGACCAAGTCACTGGAGATTTTGGCAAGAACTGTTTCAGTAGAGTGTAAAGGACTAAAGCCAGACTGTAAGGGATCCAGGAGGGCTCGAGAGGAGAGGAAGTCGAGGCAGGGACAGTGAACCGCATGTTCAAGTAGTTTAGAAATGAAGGGAAGGAGGGAGATGGGTCTTTAATTAGAAGGACAGGTGAGATCAAGTGAGAGTTTCTTGAGGAGAGGTGTGACCACAGCATGCTTGAAGTTTGCAGGGAATGTTGCAGTGGAGAGCGATAGGCTGAGAATATGAGAGATGGAAGGGACAACGGTGGAGGAAATGGGGCTTAGGAGATGGGTGGGGATAGGATCAGAGAAGCAGGTGGTGAGTTTGGAGGAAGAAAGAAGGTGTGCAGTTTCATCTTCAGAGATCACAGGAAGAGAGGGTAGCAGAGGTGGGGGGGGGGATATGGGAGAGAAGAGGGGGAGGTGGGGAAGTGGCTGACTTTGTGGGGAATTGGAGAGTGATCTTGTGGATTTTGTCATGGAAATAGTCAGCCAGTGTTTGGGCAGAAAGGGAGGGAGGGATCAGAGGCGGAGGCACTTTGAGGAGAGAGCTGAGAGTAGTAAAGAGACGGCGAGGATCAGAGGCAAGAGAGTTAGTCAGATGGACATAGTAGTCTTGTTTGGCAAGAGCTATGGCTGACTGGAAAGAGACAAGCATGAATTTGAAGTGTAGAAAGTCTGCAAGGGTATGGGATTTGAGCCAAGCACGCTCAGCAGAACGGGCACAGGAACATAGATAGCGGATAGTGGATGAAAGCCAGGGCTGGGATGCAGAACATCTCACAGGATGTGGCATGGGCGGAGCAAGAGTATCCAGAGCCGAGGAGAGTGCAGCATTATAGGAAGTTACTGCCTTGTCAACAGACTTAGATGACATAGTGGAAGAAAGAGATGAAGAAATAGTGGAAGAGAGAGCCAAGGGATCAATAGCATGAAGATTTCTAAATAGGTTGAAGGAGACAGGACGAGGCTGAGGCAGCAGGTGATGAAGATTAAAGCTTAAAAGGTGATGGTCAGATAAGGGAATAACTGAGCTACAGAAGTTCGAGGGTAAGCAACTCGAGAAAAATATCAGGTCAAGGCAGTGGCCATGCTGGTGAGAGGGAGCAGTGGAACAAAGTTGGAGGTCAAATGAGGAGGTAAAGGAGAAGAACTTTAAAGCATAAGGATCAGAGGAGTTATCGACATGAATGTTAAAATCCCCAAGAATAAGAGTGGGGGAAGAGGAATCCAGAAAGAAGGAAAGCCACGAGTCAAAGTCAGAGAGAAAGGTAGAAGCAGACTTATCAGGCGGTCGATAAATAACAGCTACCCGGAGAAGAAGTGGAGTGAAAAGGCAGATGGAGTGGACTTCAAAAGAGAGAAAGGAGTGAGACTGAGGCAGCAGGAGGGGTTGGAATTGGCAAGAGGGAGAAAGTAGAAGCCCAACACCACCACCACGGCCAGTGGGACGAGGCGTGTGGGAGAACTGATAGCCCCCATGACAGAGAGCAGCAGAAGATGCAGTGTCTTCTGGGAGGAGCCAGGTCTCAGTTAGAGCAAGAAGATGAAGGGCAATAGAGATAAAGAGATCATGAGTAAAAGCAAGTTCACTGGAGACAGAGTGAGCGTTCCACAAGGCACATGAGAACGGGAGAGCGGAAGGGGAAAGGAGATGACAGGATAGAAGACAGAATGGAGGGGGAAGGGAGGATGGTAAAGGGGAGATAAGGAGGGGAGGGGAGACAGGGAGAATGAAGAAGAGGAAGACAATGTGATGAGGAGCCATAGTAGAGGAATAGAGAGGAGAACAAAGGCCAGAGAATATAGAAGGTAGGAGAGTCAAGGGATTAGGTGCACCTGTGCATAAAGTAGATATGAGCAGATGACAGCTATAGCAGACAGACAGACAGCCACGGGTGGGTGGGTGGGTGGGTGGGTAGAGGAGAAGGGGGCGGGGTATAAGTTATTCAGCTGAGAAAAGCTGAACAAAAGTGCAAATTCAGGGAGTACACTAGCAATGACCAATAGATAAATAAATAAATATGTGGAGACAAACAGACAGATTGACACAATTCCCTGTGCTCTGGGGGCTGCGGGCAGGAGGAATCCACATCCGCCCCTGCCCAGGCTGGCACTGGGTTCAAAATAGTACCTGCAAACCCCCAGCAGTAGAATATCGGTACTATAGCTAGGGGTCAAGCTACCATTATAAGGACAGGAAAATGTAATACCTTGTTTATTTTTTCAGGCCAAGATTTTGTAAGCAATGTGAAGATTTCCATCTTGCCTTGATGAGTTTTTATCTTTTACCTTCTCTTCCCATTGATGTGAAAGTTGTTTTGGCTTTTTATTTCTCTCTATTTTTTTCTAGATTACCTAATGGCGTCCCTTCATTTTAGTCCAGACAAGTGGGCTATGCTCATCAACCAGCAGGTGGAGACTGAGAAATCACTCTCAGTTCAGTACAAATAGCCTGTGCCCACTGAACTGAGGCAGTATTTTCTCATTCTCCAGAAGCCTGTGGACTGCTGAGCCTTGCTGAAGGCCTTGGTTGGGCCCGGGGTGCAGAACCCGGAGGAACTGGGTCCCTCCCCCAGGAGCCCCCTCTGAGACACTCTCTCTTTTCCCCTTCTCCAGTCTGTGGGGCTGGAGGTGGAAGGGCTTAAGCCTGCCTTTTCTGCTTCTGTCAGACACAGAAATTTAAAACCCCCCAAAAAACAAGGTGGAGCTGACTGACACATTGTGGTGAAGAGCGCCCTCCTGTGGCTATGGAGAGCGATGAAAATCCTGAAGTGCAACAGGATTTATGCCAGATTGACAGTGCTGGAAAGAAAGAGAGACTTCGTTCTGCTGAGCTGAGCATGGATACCAGCCCAGGGGAGGAGTCGTGCAGTCCTGATTGGGCACACCCAGTGCTTGGAAGGGGCGTGTCTAGAAGAGAACCTGGTTTTAAACCGGAGTATGGCTTTGCTATGGAGGAGAAGGGGAAGAGAAGGAGCCCAGCAGTCAGAGGAGCAGCAGTCAGAGAGAGAAGGCTAGCAGCCAAGGACTGAGCCGAAGCAGTAGAAGAAGACCTGCAAGAATCTGTTCAGAGGCAATAAATGGAAGTCCTGAGGAAAGTGGACCTAGCCCTGGAATAGACACCTGGAGGAAGGCAGAGCCCTGGGAGAGGAAGCCTTCACGACAGGCAAGAGAGAAAAAGAACTCATTCTGGGAATTACAGTTTGGCCCAGAGAGGCACGGGAACTCTCACAGCTGGAGGACGTCTGAGCCACCTAGGATAAGAGGGGCTTGGCAACAAGTAAGCGATTTGCCAAAGAGTTTCCAGAGTGAAGGTAAACCCAACTCTCCTATATTTGAAACCTTAACAAAAGAGCCTAAGAGTTACTCTGATTCACTTAACCTGAGAGAGGAAAAGGGAAACAGCCTTAATCAAGAGGGAAGTTTAATAACTGATAACAATTCCTTATCTAGCAGACAACAGGCTGAATTGCTTCTCCAGGATTTTAAAGGGTTTTTAAAGCTAAAAGCAAACAGACAGCCAGTATTGCAGGAAGCTAATAATTCTATACAGTCTGAGGAATTAATGCAAGATAATTCTGACTTACCTGACTGTGAGAGCATGGACTGTACTATTTGTTGTGTGGAAATACCAAACTGAAGAAACTGGTTATGCCGTGTATGAGTTGAATACTACGGAGCTGTTTTGCTGCCATGCTAGGAAAGCTTTAATTACCTGCACCTGAAGTGCCCCAGCACTGTGAACGTAACAGTGTGTGAAAAGAGGCTGCATTTAAAGTGAATGACCTCTTGGGGCAGAGCTGAGTAAACTGCTTAGAAGTAAAGCTGAATTTCTACTTTAAGTTGACTTTATACCTGAGTTCTTTCTGTTCGTGTTAAAGCATCTGTTTTGTTCATATTTCTAAATTTGTCATGCGATGGAAGAATAACCTTAACCATAATAAAAATACTTGCAAATAAGCTTTACCGTCTCTGGCGCACAACTACACTTTATTTCGGAGTGAAAGGAGCAGAAAAACTACAGTACCCAGCATTCCAGGGGAATAGGTTTAAACTCCTTCCTCACGAGGCAATAGGCCCCGCTCCTGTCTTTAGCCCTAAGGCGGGGCAGGAGCGCCGCAAGTGGCTACGTGGCAGGATCATCCCACGCATGCGCAAGGTGCCGCGCAGAAGAAAGCTACAGGAAAGCAACTGCCAAGAAAGACCCCGGCTGCAGACCATCCTGAAGGGAAGGAAAGAGTCACAGCATCGGAGGACCACTGGCTGCAACGTGACTGTGAAAGTGTGAAGCAACACCTGAGCCAGGTAATAAGTGTCCACCTGGGAAAGGTTAAGGATATAGGGCTAAGGGGTGATTGCTAGCAAGTTGAAAAAAAAAGAAAAAAGGAAAGGTTTTTTTTTTAAGTGTGAGGTACCGCACTTGGTTTTTTTTTCTGTGTGTTTGTCTTCACAGGAGTTGAAGATGTCTCTGGATCCAGCGGAGGTGTTCAAGTGGATGGCCACTCAACTGGAGAGACAGAGGGACTTAAGTTTGGAGTTCCAAGAAAAAAATGCTGCCGCCCTGCAGGCTCAGCAGCAACCCCTATTGGACATGCTGCAAGCGTGGGTAGCTGAGCAGAAGAAGCCACCAGAGATACCATCCGCTCCCCCAGGTTTTTCTGCTACAGCTGCGCTTAGTTTAAACGCAGGGACAATGTTTAATTTTGGCCAGTTGAAGGACAATGAGGATGTAGATATCTTCATTGAATGTTTTGAGAGAGTGGCACAGTTTAAGTGCATGGCCAAAAGAATGTTGGGCCATTAGGTTTGCGGCATCCCTTACAGGTGAAGCAATGGCTGCCTATAGGAGTATGCCACCGGATCTTGCTGGAAATTATGAGGAGGTGAAAAGAGCGGTCAGGGAAAGGCTAGGCCTTACACCGCTAGCCTACCATAATCTCCTGCGAGCGGTAAGATTAAAACAGGATGAGACCCCGAAAGCCTTAGCTCATAGAATACGCATGTTGTTAAACAAGTGGCTTAATCCAGGGGGTAGATCCAAAGAAGCTATAATGGATAGTCTTGTTGTAGAGCAATATATGAATGCTGTACCTACTGAAATAAGAACCTTCCTGATTCTGCAGAGCTGCAAGACCCCACAGGAGGCAGTAGACCTCACAGAACGCTTCTTAGAGGCCAAAGTAATGGCTCATGAAGGCAGTAGTGCTTTAAAGGGGGCAGCAATACCCGAATCAGAAAGGAGGTGGGGATTTAAAAATGAAGCAGGCAAAATGTGTATGCCTACCATGAAGGCTAGGATTCCGCCTAGGAAATGTTTCAAATGTGGGCGAGAAGGGCATGTGCAGAAGAATTGTTTTAAAACTGCCTTAGTAGCGGTAAATGCACAAAAGACCCGAGAAGGATTTCTCATTGAGGTAGAGGTGCAGGGAATTGCCACCACCGCGTTACTTGATTCTGGCGCGGAGCAGACAATGCTCTCCAAGGTGCTGTGGCAGCAAGTCCAAGCATCGGGGGTAGCAATTCAGCCTGTCCGCAATGTGAAAATCTGCTGTGTTCACGGAGGTACTTCACTATACCCCGTATACAACCTTCAAGTGAAAGCGCTAGGTGTGGTTAGGAAAATTCCCATTGCAGTAGTGCCCAAGCTTCCAAACCCTATGGTTTTAGGAAGGGATTGGCCCCATTTTTATAGGGAAATGAGACAAGGCCTAACCCCTAAGGGAGCCCTGGTAGCTACAAGAGCCCAAGCTAAGGACTCAGAGAATGGAGAAGATCCTACTGATGAAGCCTTTGGAAGTCTTCCTTCAGATGAGGATCTGATAGCCGCACCAGAAGGAAAGGTGAAGAAAACGAAAGCGCAGAAGCGTAATGAGAGACAGGATCGTTCTTAGCATAGGGCAGAAACTCAGGCTGGCCAGGAATTGCCCTGGGTGCCAGAAGAACTAGTTGGGAAATTTCCAACATTCCCCAATGAGCAACTAGCTGACCCTGCCTTAAGTCAGGCGTTTAAATGGGCCCAGAGTGATAGGGATACCCTACTCAGGTTTTTTCTGGATACCGGAATTCTGTATAGAGAGAGCAAGGATCCCTATACGGGCGACACGCGCAAACAGGTGGTGGTGCCTGCAACCTTCAAAAACTTAGTTTTGAGGCTGGCCCACGACCATCAGGTCGGAGGACACAAGGGCATCCGAAGCACGTTGGACCAGATCCTGGCGAGGTTCTATTGGCCGGGTGTTTTCAAAGAAACAGCGAGGTTCTGCGAAGCCTGTCCAACATGCCAGCGGGTCTCTGCCATCCATCCGAAAGAAGTTCCAATGATATCAACCCCGGTTATTACAGAACCCATCCATAGAATGGCTATGGACATTGTTGGTCCTTTAATCAAGACACCGCGGGGGTTTCAATATATTTTAGTGGTCATTGACCAAGCAACACGGTTTCCTTGGGCCATGCCACTACGTACTATATCAGCTAAGGCCGTGGCGGCTGAACTTATAAAACTGTTTTGCGAGGTTGGCTTCCCTCGCGAAGTTCTGACAGATAGGGGAAGCAATTTCCTTTCTAAGTATTTAGCCCAAGTTTGGGAAGCGTTTGACATCCGCCATATCAAGACCTCAGCCTATCATCCACAAAGCAATGGGCTAGTGGAAAGACAAAATCAGACTATTAAAAGAATGCTGCGCCGCAGTCTGGAAGGAAATATGGCCAACTGGGATACTATGCTCCCATTCATCCTCTATGCTTGCAGGGAGAGGAAGCAGTTGTCCCTAGGGACAGCGCCATATGAGCTAATGTATGGTCGATCACCCCGTGGGGTATTGGATATCCTGAAAGAACAGTGGGTAGAGCCCGACGTACATGAGGTGGGAGTACCTGAATTCCTAAAGGATCTAAAAGGTCGCTTACGCCGCACCACACAAGTGGCAGAAGTCAATCTAAGACACAATCAGCGACGACAGAAGACTTATTATGACCAAGGCACACGGCCGCGCCAGTTAGCCGTGGGAGACAAGGTTATAGTGATGGTGGCAGGCCCAGACCCGAAATTTGAGAGCCAATGGAAAGGCCCATGTACCGTGGACTGGCCAGTGGGTCCAGTATCTTATCTTGTGGAGAATAAGAGAGGACGCCAACAAGTGTACTGCATCAACCTTTTGAAGCCTTGGCATGATAGGACAGCCCTAGCTCAGGTAGCCACCGTTGTGCAAGACATAAAAGTGGTAGAAAAGATACAGATCAGCTCCAGATCCCTGAGTGGAATCACGTGCTGTGCCTCTGGTCAGAAGCCAGCCCGTGATATCTTAAGGGGGGGGATCTGTGGTGAAGAGCGCCCTCCTGTGGCTATGGAGAGCGATGAAAATCCTGAAGTGCAACAGGATTTATGCCAGATTGACAGTGCTGGAAAGAAAGAGAGACTTCGTTCTGCTGAGCTGAGCATGGATACCAGCCCAGGGGAGGAGTCGTGCAGTCCTGATTGGGCACACCCAGTGCTTGGAAGGGGCGTGTCTAGAAGAGAACCTGGTTTTAAACCGGAGTATGGCTTTGCTATGGAGGAGAAGTGGAAGGAGAAGGGGAAGAGAAGGAGCCCAGGGAACGGTCAGAGTACCGTGAGCAGTCAGAGGAGCAGCAGTCAGAGAGAGAAGGCTAGCAGCCAAGGACTGAGCCGAAGCAGTAGAAGAAGACCTGCAAGAATCTGTTCAGAGGCAATAAATGGAAGTCCTGAGGAAAGTGGACCTAGCCCTGGAATAGATACCTGGAGGAAGGCAGAGCCCTGGGAGAGGAAGCCTTCACGACAGGCAAGAGAGAAAAAGAACTCATTCTGGGAATTACAGTTTGGCCCAGAGAGGCACGGGAACTCTCACAGCTGGAGGACGTCTGAGCCACCTAGGATAAGAGGGGCTTGGCAACAAGTAAGCGATTTGCCAAAGAGTTTCCAGAGTGAAGGTAAACCCAACTCTCCTATATTTGAAACCTTAACAAAAGAGCCTAAGAGTTACTCTGATTCACTTAACCTGAGAGAGGAAAAGGGAAACAGCCTTAATCAAGAGGGAAGTTTAATAACTGATAATAATTCCTTATCTAGCAAACAACAGGCTGAATTGCTTCTCCAGGATTTTAAAGAGTTTTTAAAGCTAAAAGCAAACAGACAGCCAGTATTGCAGGAAGCTAATAATTCTATACAGTCTGAGGAATTAATGCAAGATAATTCTGACTTACCTGACTGTGAGAGCATGGACTGTACTATTTGTTGTGTGGAAATACCAAACTGACGAAACTGGTTATGCCGTGTATGAGTTGAATACTACGGAGCTGTTTTGCTGCTATGCTAGGAAAGCTTTAATTACCTGCACCTGAAGTGCCCCAGCCCTGTGAACGTAACAGTGTGTGAAAAGAGGCTGCATTTAAAGTGAATGACCTCTTGGGGCAGAGCTGAGTAAACTGCTTAGAAGTAAAGCTGAATTTCTACTTTAAGTTGACTTTATACCTGAGTTCTTTCTGTTCGTGTTAAAGCACCTGTTTTGTTCATATTTCTGAATTTGTCATGCGATGGAAGAATAACCTTAACCATAATAAAAATACTTGCAAATAAGCCTTACCGTCTCTGGCGCACAACTACACTTTATTTCGGAGTGAAAGGAGCAGAAAAACTACAGTACCCAGCATTCCAGGGGAATAGGTTTAAACTCCTTCCTCACGAGGCAATAGGCCCCGCTCCTGTCTTTAGCCCTAAGGCGGGGCAGGAGCGCCGCAACATGCATCGCGTCAAGGGGACATCAGGCTGTACCACAACTGCCAAAAATCAAGATCTGGCTGAGAGAGACCTCAGGGAGGCCCGGGAGATTTCCAAGCAGGACGGGGCAGACATGCTGAGCAGCATGGTGACCCCCAGGGGATGGCGGTGGTCCCACGGTTTTGGCAGGAACAGCCGCCATTGTGTATGGGGCAGACATGCTGAGCAGCATGATGACCCCAGGGGATGGCGGTGGTCCCACGGTTTTGGCAGGAACAGCCGCTATTGTGGATGATTCAATCTGACCCACTGGGGCTAGCCTGGGGTGCCCGGTATTACAGTCCATTGTGGATTTCACTGCTGGTAAGGTCCCCAGCTGGTCATGGGATTTGGTGTGGGCAAGTGCTGTCCCTTTTTCCCCCGAATTTGTACTTCTGCTTCATCAGTGCAGAGGCCTCCCCTCAAGCCTCAGTGGGTTGGGGAAGGGGGCTGGCGATCGGGAAGCGCCTGCAGTGAGACTACGCGGAGGAGGAGCTGGACGTTGGATCAGTGGCTTCCCTAGAAGGTCCTGCTGACCTCCTGGAGCAGCTCCAAGAGGAGCTGGAGGAGAGAGAGCTCCCGGGGGTTGAAGATCCAACAACTGTCAGGATATTCCACTGGGATGAGCTCCTGGCTGTGATCATGGAATCGCTTGTGATGCAGGACTGATGTCTCCAGAGTCCACCGAGAGGAGCCCTTGATGGAGGGTATCCGTAAACCTCCTCAGTCCTTTCCAGTTCACAGAGCTCTATGGGTCATGATTGACGAGGAGTGTAGAACTCTGGATGCAGGACTTGGCACAGTATGGCTAAGTTTTACCCTATCCTGCCAAAGGAGTAAGAAAAGCTGTGCTTTCCCAAGGTGGATGCCTTTGTGATTGTAGCTACTCAAAAGACCACCATTCTGGTGGAGGGGGGTGCGTCTCTAACGGGCCTGCAGGACTGGCACATAGAGGCGCTGCTTAAGCAGACCTTTGAGTTGTCAGCACTGGGCCTGCAGGACACCATCTGTGGTACCTATGTGGCCCGGTCCTTTCTCTGCTGGTCGCAAGGCCTGCAGGAGGAGGCAGGCTCTAGGGCTTCCAACCGAGATCAGGATACTCTTTTAGAGTCCAGGACCTCCTCCTGAGCTGTGCAACTGGTCAGTGGATGTGGCTTCTAAAATGAGACTCAGTAAGCTCTCCTTCTTCATCATTCTTCCACTCCAGTCCAGTACCATTGGGTAGTTACCGCCCTCTAGCAGCTAGGAACTGAGCATGTCATATTTCTGACTTCATTGTATAAGAGCTCCCTCCAGCTCTAGGAAACCAGTATCTCAGTTCCCAGCAGTTGGAGCAGAGCCTACTCGTGGTGGAGTCCACTTGAGGACTTGGGCCTACAGCATAGTGCCTTGCAAAATAAAGAAGACAATATCAGAGGTAGAGCCTGGAGGACAGAGCTGAAACAGCCTTGGGTTGCTATAGGCTGGGTACAGCACTGCTATGGGCAGTTGTGGGATTACCGCATGTAGAGTCTGCCTCCACCTCTGAGGCCCTTGAGTGGGCCAGGTGGAGCCCAAGGTCAAAGTTTCCTGGAGATCCAGGGCCCTATCCCCCCAGCCAGGCAGTCCAATGCTAGTGGAGCTGGTCTTGTGACTTCCCCCTCAGACCGCAGCTGTCGGCAGCGCTGTAAGTACTGAAAAAAATAAAAGAAAGACATGGGAGATACGCACGGAGGGCCAGGCGGAGAGGTGATTGGGCTGATACTCCTTTGTCTTGTTTTTTTCTTCCCTCCCTAGTTCAGTGGCCTTTCAGTGCATCATCAACAGCCTTCAGGGTATTCTTCGATGTCAGGGGACAGCTCAGTGCGGCTTTCCCTACTTGACTTATGGGGGCTTGAGGGAAACAGTGCATACTAGACACATCCTCCCACTGTGTGGTGTGTGCGGGAAGCCATGGCTTGGCTGAGAGCGGGGTCTGCAGAGGCTGCCTGAATGCGGCAATGTAGCAGAGGCCTTTTTGGTGGGAATGGATACATGTACGCATTTGGAGGTGGAGCAGGCCTTGGGCCCTGAGATCACAGTTTCAGTGGGAAAAGTGGCCCTGTCCTGCTGTCCTCCTGTGAAGAAGGCAAAAAGAAAGGGCAAACACGTGGAAGTCCCAGGAGCACTGTTCTTGGGCTCTGCAGGCACTGGGAGGCATTTTTTCCCCCAGAGTTTATATTAGCCATGCACAAGGCTTTTTGCCTCAATACACAGCAATCATCCCAGGCAGGAAACCAGTTGATGGAGGCACAGACGACCCCAGGGGTACAAGGGGGCCTGTTTTATTTATTTATTTCTTTAAAAGATATTTCTATATCACTTTATCCTTAAATCAATGTGGTTTACAATTAAACCAAACGAGTTACATAGAACGAGGAAGGGGGAAGAGGCATGCAGTGGGATGTGGCAGTATGGTCGGAGATGTTCCTGCTAAGAGAAAGCTGCTGGACATAGAGAGTCTCTGGGGGGATCCTGATCTCCCGGAGTCCCCTGAGTCCAGAGCACTGGAGGAAGGCCCTGCGGATCTTTAGGGGAGGCTAGTGGGCAGAAGTTGAAGGAGGGCAAGATCCCTCAAGGTGACGATCCCAGGGTTTTCTGAGTCTTTCACAAACATAAGAACATAAGATATGCCATACTGGGTCAGACCAAGGTCCATCAAGCCCAGTATCCTGTTTCCAACAGTGGCCAATCTAGGTCGTACGTACCTAGCAGTTTCCCCAAAAGACACAGGTTCCACAATGCTTGTACTTGGTCAAGCATTGATATCCTGGGTCCCTTCTTAATAATGGTTTATGGACCTTTCCTCCAGGAACTTATCCAAACCTTTTTTAAACCCAGCTACACTAACAGCCTTTACTACATCCTCCAGTAACAATTCCAGAGTTTGATTACACATTGAGTGAAAAAATATTTTCTTTTATTAGTCTTAAATAGTTTACCCTGTAGCTTCATTGCATGCCCCCTAGTCTTTCTATATGATAATGTAAACAATCGATCTATGTTTACCTGTTCCACTCCGTTCATTAATTTATAGACTTATATCATATTTCCCCTCAGCTGTCTCTTTTTCCAGGTTAAAGAGCCCTAACCTTTTTAGCCTTTCTTCATAGGAGTATCCTTCCATCCCCTTTACCATTTTGGTGGCTCTTCTCTGAACCTTTTCTAATAACGCTATATCCTTTTTAATATACGGCGACCAGAATTGCACACAATATTCAAGGTGCGGTCTCACCATGGAACAATATAGAGGCATTATAATATCTTTTGTTTTATTTTCCATTCCTTTCCTTATGATACCTAGCATTCTATTTGCTCTCTTGGCCGCCGCTGCACACTGGGCCGAGGGTTTTAACATGTTATCCACAATGACGCCTAAATCTTTTTCCTGGATGGTGGTTCCTAATGTGGAACCTTGCATCGTGTAACCATAGTTTGGATTGTTCTTCCTAAGTGCATAACTTTGCACTTGTCCACTTTAAATTTCATCTGCCATTTTGATGCCCAGTCTTCCAATTTATCAAGATCCTCTTGCAATTTTCCACAATCCTCTTGGGTTTTAACAACTTTAAATAGTTTTGTGTTATCTGCAAATTTGATAACCTCACTCATTATTCCACTTTCCAGGTCATTTTATGAATATGTCAAAGAGGAACTCCCAGCCCTTATTACCCACTCATTGGCACTGAACATGGCGCTTCTGCTGGTGAGGACAGAAGAACCCTTGGAAGATCCGCTGCTGCAGAGCTTGAGAGGGTCACAGGCATGTTTCACAGTGCAAAGAGTGATTCACAAAATGATTTAGGTTGAATGGGAGGTTCAGGAAGCGGGCCTAAGGGGCAGTCGGGCCCTCTTGTACCCCATCCCTGAGGAGGATAGAGCCTTACTCAAGATGCTGAAAGTGGATGCGCTGGTAACTGCTGTGACGAAGAAGACTATGATTCCAGTTGAAGGGAGGGGAGGGGTCAGCCCTAAAAGACTTGCAAGACCACAAGTTGGAGGTGCTCCTGAAGCAGGCTTTTGATGCTAGTGCACTGACTTTCTAGGTGTCTATTTGTGGAGCTTGTGTAACCAGGGCTTCCATTTGGTGGTTGCAAGGCTTGGCCTCGGTGGCTGGTGAGACCTCCCAGGACCAACTCGAGGTGACAAAGTTGGAATCCACGTCGGTGTATTTGGCAGAACCATTTGATAACTTGGCCTGCACCTCATCTAAGAATATGGGATCGGATGGGATACATCCGAGAATACTAAAGAAACTTGGGGACATTCTAGTAGCTCCATTGACTGACCTTTTCAATGCTTCTTTGGAGTTGGGAGTGGTCCCAGGAGAGTAGTCTCAGAGGACTGGAGAAAGGCACATGTGGTCCCCTTACACAAAAGCGGAAGCAAAGATGAGGTTGAAAACTACAGGCTGGTTAGTCTAACCTCTGTGGTGAGTAAATTATTGAAAATACTGCTAAAAGAGAGAATAGAGAGGTTTCAGGAGTCAATGGATTGCAGGATCCGAGGCAACATGGGTTTACCAGAGGCAGGTCTTGTCAGACAAATCTGATTGATTTTTTTGAATGGGTGACCAGAGAGTTGGACCGAGGGAGAGTCCTAGATGTGGTTTACTTATTCATTAAAGCCTTTGAACCATTCGACACAGGTGACTTATAAACAAATTGAGCACCCTAGGGATGGACCCTAAAATTACTGATTGGGTTAAAAATTGGTTGAATGGGAAGCGATAAGGGGTATGGGTAAATAGAGCTCACCCTGAGGAGAAGGAGGTTACCAGTGGTGTGCCGCAGGGATCTGTCCTTGGTCTGATTCTTTTTAACATCTTTGTTAGTGATATTGAAGAAGGGCTGTCAAGTAAGGTTTGCTTGTTTGCAGATGATACCAAAATCTGTAATAGAGTAGACATCCAGGAAGGAATAGATAACATGAAGAGGGATCTAGCTAAGTTTGAAGAATGGTGTAGAATTTGGCAGCTGAGATTTAATGCTAAAAAAATGCAGGGTCATGCATTTGGGATGCAAAAATCCAAGGGAGCGGTACAGCATAGGGGGGTGAAGTACGTCTATCCACGAAAGAAAAGCGGGACCTGGGCGTGATTGTGTCTGATGACCTTAAAGTAGTTAAATAGGTAGAAAAGGTGACGTCAAAAGCCAGAAAAATGCTTGGGTGCATAGGGAGAAGAATGGCCAGTAGAAAAAAGGAGGCAATAGTGCCTCTGTATAAGTCTCTGATGCAACCTCATTTGGAGTATTGTGTGCAGGTCTGAAGACCACACCTTCAAAAGGATATAAACAGATTAGAGTTGATCCAAAGAGTGACTACTAAAATGGTTAGTGGTCTTCGTTATGAAGCATATGAGGACAGACTTAAAGATCTTAATATGTATACTTTAGAGGAAAGGCGGGATAGAGGCGATATGATAGAGATATTTACCTCTGTGGCATAAATGCACAGGAGGAGAGCTTCTTTCGATTGAAAGCAAGCTCTGCTACAATGAGGACACAGGATGAGGGTGAAAGAGGATAGACTGAGGAGTAATGTGCAGAAATATGTCTTTATGGAAAGAGTGGTAGATACGTAGAATAGTCTTCCAGTGGAGGTGGTAGAGGCGAGGACAATATCTGAATTCCAAAAAGCATGGGACAAACACAGAGGATCTCTAAAGGAAAAAAGGGAATTATTGTAGTTGGTATGGAAGGGCAGACTAGATAGGCCATGTGGTCTTTTTCTATCATCATAGTTCTGTGTTTCTAATATGGCCTCCACCATAGTGGCATGGCGATTTTTGTGGCTGCATAAATGGTCAGCAGACAGTTCCTTCAAGTTGAGGCTGAGCAAGCTACCCTTCATGGGTAAGCTGCTGTTTGGAGAAGTGCTGGATAAGCTGGCCAAGGACATGGGCAAAACGAAAGGAGCCCAGCTTCTGGAGGACAAATCAAAGGGACAAAAGCAAGAGGGTTGCCTTGGGGGCAGCCCAAGGATTTTCAGAGGTTTCAATGATCTTGGTTTTCACCCTATCAAAGGGGTTGCTTACCACACAAGTGGCCTTCCTTTCAGGGCCACAGAAGAGCCAATAGAGATTACTTCTCCTCTCAAGTGGTTTCTGCTAAGAAAGCGCAATGAAGCCATGTGAGCCCAGGAGGAGGTGACCCCTGTGGGGGGTAGGTTGCAGTGGTTTTACTCCACCTGGATTGGAATCATCACAGATAAGTGGGTGTTGGAGATTGTTCGGAAGAGGTATGTGCTCGAGTTTGCTTGTCTCCTACCTGACACCTTTGTCCAATCTCCATGTCAGGCACCGCTGTTTCACCTTCTGAAACTGCAGGCCATAGTGCCAATGCCCTCCGACCAGTTTGGTCTCAAACATTACTCTATTTACTTTGTGGTCCTCAAGAAGGAGGGGTCTTCCGGCCCATCCTGGACCTCAAGCATATCAACTGATTCTTGAGAGTGCCCTATTTCTGCATGGAAATTCTGTGTTCAGTCATCATGGCAATTTGGTGGGGCAAGTTTCTGATGATGCTGGACCTTACAGAGGTGAATCTGCATATCTCAATTCGACCAGACCATCAGCAATTCTTATGCTTTGTGGTGCCCATAGGGCATTTTCAATTTCATGCTGTGCTTTTTGGACTGGCTACTGCTCCTTGTACCTTCATAAAGGTAATGGTGGTGGTGGCAGCGGCTCTCAGAAAGGAGGGGGTCCTAGTACATCTCTACCTGGACGATTGGTTCATCCGAGCCAAGTCCGAGGAGGAGAGCAGGGCAGTTACCAAAAAAGTCATTCAATTGCTGCAGAGCCTTGGCTGGGTGATCAATCAGGCCAAGAGCCACCTGCAGCCATCACAGAGCTTAGTATATCTGGGGGTGCTGTTCGACACCTGCGAAGGTCAGGAGTACCTGCCGAACGACTGGATTCAGAAGCTGTAGAGGCATGTGTGCGGGTCCTTGGCATGAAAGCGCCACCGGCGTGACATTACATGCATGTGCTGGGGTCCATGGCAGCGGCATTGGAACTGGTATCTTGGGCTTGGATGCACATAAGACCTCTGCAGTGGGCATTGCTCTCTTGGTGGTCCCCCCAGTGCCATCCGCTGACCCGGAGATTAGTGTGTCCAACCAAGGTGAAGGAGCAGCTCACATGGTGGCTGAAGATGGAGCACTTAGTGGCGGGGATATCCATGGATCTGCCAGAATGGGTGGTACTAATGACTGATGCCAGCCTCACGGGTTGGCACATTGCGAGTCCCAGGTCACCAAGGACATGTGGTCCACAGAGGAGGCAACTTGGTCCATCAACCGTCTGTGCATGCAGGTGGTATTTCTAGCATTACAGGCATTCCGGCTGTGGCTCCTACATCAAGTGGTGCACGTGTGCTCAGACAACATGACCACGGTGGCTTACATCAACCACCAAGGTGGCACTGGCAGTGCGTTTCTGGTGCAGGAGGTTTGGCCGCTCCTGCTATGGGTGGAAGCAAATCTGCTGGTGCTCTCAGCAGCCCATGTGGCAGGCAAAGATGACGACTAGGTGTACTATCTCAGTCGGCATTGGCTAGATCGCGGTGAGTGGGAGTTGAACACGGCAGTGTTTCATGAGCTCACAGTGCGGTGGGGCATGCCTGCCATGCACTTGATGGTGACACTGGCCAATGCCAAGGCAAGCAGATTTTTCAGCAGGCATCAAGAGCATATGTCCAAGGGTCTGGACATTCTGGCTCAGCAGGGTATTGCTGTACGTGTTCCCAGCCTAGTTGCTCATTGGGCTCTTGCTACAATGCTAGAAGCACACCGGGTGAAGGTGATTTTCATTGCGCCAGATTTGCCACACAGGCTGCTATATGCGGACCTGGTGCGACTATTGGTAGCCCTGCCATCAGCAACTTCTGGACAGAATGAACCTTCTGGCACAGGGACCAATTCTCATGCCCCAGGTGGATCGATCCTCGCTTACAGCCTGGCTCTTGAGTGAATGCGGTTGAATCATAGGGGCTATTCTCCCATGATGGTGTTGACACTGATGAGAGCTAGGCAGAAGTCGACCTCCCTCACTTATGTCAGGATTTGGAGGATTTTTGAAGGCTGGTATGCAGATAGGGGGTCAAGCACCTTGTCAACCTCTATTCCTGAGGTCTTGGCCTTTCTGCAAGCTGGCATGGAAAAGGGGCTGGCCTTAAATTCCTTGAAGGTGCAGGTAGCAGCACTTGCATTTTACCGAGGACAAGTCTGGGGGAGCTCCCTGTTAGGACATCTGGATGTTGTGTGCTTTCTGCGCTCAGTTAAACAGGTCAGGCCACCCTTGCAGCCCGTGGTGCTCCCGTGGAACCTCAACATCATACTCTCAGCTTTGACAGGGGCTTCCTTCAAACCTCTGTCGTGTGCCTCGTTGAAGGACCTCACTTTGAAGGACATCTTTTTGGTCGCAATTTATTTGCCCAGGTGCATTTCTGAACTTCAGGCACTCTTGTGCCGGGAGCCCCTCTTGGTAGTGGCCAGGCAAAAGGTGGTGTTGCATCCAGTCTGTTGTTCTTGCCAAAGGTGGTGGTGTCTTTCCATTTGGATCAGAAGGTCCCTCTTCTGTTTTTTTCGGCGGAGTGATAGGTGGAGGAAGACCAATGCTTGCATTTGTTGGACATCTGCAGAGTGCTGCGGCGTTACTTGAAAGTCACGGAAACTGTCATTCCTTTGTGCGGTACTATTGTCTGGATCTGCAGGTGAGGCAGGACAGCGGTGTTGTGAGCCAGGCTTTTGGTTCCCACTCAATGTTGGTACTGCTCTGCTATGTCCCAGTTGTCTGGACTGGACTGGAGAGAAGCCATGGAAGGTGGAATTAGACCTTACCTGCTAATTTTCTTTCCTGTAATCCTTCCAGTCCAGTGCAGGACTCACCCTGATGATTCAGTCTTGTTTGAGGTACCACATGTTGCTCCAGAGCTCTGAGATGTGGCGAGCACGGATCCAGTTGTTAGGTTCCTGCAAGTTTTGGTTGATGTGTGTTGTTCATGAGGTTATTTGCCTATTTCTAAAACAAACAAACAATATATAATGATCAATTTTGTTGACAAATGGTGGCAGCGAAGGCCTGCTACTTATTGTGATCCTATGTCTGTTCAGAGGGCAGCATTGGGAGGGCAAGGCTTCCGCATGGCGGGCATATCACACAAGTATGGGCTCTCTTTTAAGAGGGGCTCGTACTGGGCGGAGATTAGGAGTTCTTTCAGTCTCTGTTTGGTGAGTATCAAAAATTGCCTCAATTCAGTGGGCACAGACTATTTGTAGTGGACTGAGAAATAGTTTCTCAGTCTCCACCTGCTGGTTGGTGAGCATAACCCACTTGTGTGGTATGGACTGGACTGGAGGGACTACAGGAAAGAAAATTAACAGATAAGGTCTAACATAGCAACATAGTATATGACAGAAGATAAAGACCAGCATGGTCCATCTAGTCTGCCCTGCAAGGCAGCAAGAGTAGGTGCACTTGCCGCTCCGTGCAGGTCACCTCTCCCCATGCCTTTGTTTAGGGGTGTACCCACCGCTCTGTGTAGGTCACCCCTATTTGTTCAGATATAAGAGATAGTTATGCTTATTTTGATTTTATCCTGTTGTTATAAAGGGATCCATTATGTCTGTCCCATGCCATTTTGAATTCTGTTACTGTGTTTGCCCCCACCACTTCCATCAGGAGGGTATTCCAAGCATCCACCACCCTTTCAGTGGAAAAGTATTTCCTGACATTGCCTTTCAGTTTACCCCTTTGCAGCTTTATGTTATGCACTCTAGTTTTACAGCTTCCACATCTTTGTCCATTAATACTCTTTAAGTACATTTAAAGATCTGAATCATATCTCCCCTGTCCCTCCTCTCCTCCAGAGTGTACATATTTAGGTCTTCAAGTCTCTTCTCATAAGTCTTATGACGCAGGCTCCAAATCATTTTGGTCGCCTTCCTCTGAACTACTTCCAGCCTTTTTATATCCTTTGCGAGATACGGTCTTCAAAACTGAACACAATATTCCAAGTGAGGCCTCACCAGTGACTTGTACAGTGGCATAAGTACCTCTTCCTTTCTGCTGGTAATTCCTCTCTGTATGCAACCCATCATCCTTCTGGCTTTTGCCACCGCCTTGTCACACTGTTTTGCCACCTTGAGGTCATCAGAAACAATCACACCGAGATTTTTCTCCTGGTCCGTGCACATCAATCTCTCGCCCCCTATTGCATACAGTTCCCTTGGATTTCTGCTTCCCAAGTGCATGACACTGCACTTCTTCACATTAAATCATAACTGCCAAGCATTAGACCATTCTTCCAGCTTTTGTAGATCTTTCCTCATGTTCTCCACTCCCTGAGGGTAGTCCACTCTGTTGCAAATTTTGGTGTCATCTGCAAAAAGACAGACTTTTCCATTCAGCCCTTCAGCAATATCACTTACGAATATATTGAACAGTACTGGTCCCAAGACTGAACCCGCTAATCACCTTCCTTTCATCTGAGCGGGTTCCGTTTACCATCACCCGCTGTTGTCTGTCAGTCAACCAATTTCTGATCCAGTTCACCATCTTGGGACCCATTCCCAAGCTGTTGAGTTTATTGATAAGCCTCCTATGAGGAACAGTATCAAAGGCTTTGCTGAAATCTAGGTAGATCACATCCATTGCATGCCCTAGATCTAGTTTTCTGGTCACCCAGTCAAAGAACTCAATCAGATTTGTTTGGCAAAATCTTCCTTTGGTAAAACCATGTTGCCTCGGATCATGCAAGCTGTTGGTTTCGAGGAAGTCCACTATTCGCTCTTTCAGGAGTGCCTCCATTACTTTTCTTGCCACCGAGGTAAGGCTCACTGGCCTATAGTTTGTCACTTCTTCCCTATTACCACTTTTGTGTGGAGGTATCACATCAGCCCTTCTCCAGTCCCGTGGAACTTCTCCTGTCTCCAAGGATCTATTAAAAACATCCTTTAAAGGCCCTGCAAGAACTTCTCTGAGCTCTTTCAGTATCCTAGGGTGTATTTTCACCCTCTACAGTATGTGTGTTTGAAACCGTAATTTCAAAACCTTTTCGTTTGTCGTGCTGTCAAATTGAACTTTAGGATACATTTTGAGTCTCAAACAATGCTGTATTTATGACTTATTAATTTTATGTTTTGCTGTTTGTATACTGTGTTCTGGTTGTTCAAAAAGTGGTATTATAACTCCTTAATCTTGCAAGAAGGGGAAGGAGCCTATACTGTAAACCTGTGTCTTTTGGGGAACTGCTAGGTACTTGTGACCTAGATTGGCCACTGTTGGAAACAGGATACTGGGCTTGATGGACCTTGGTCTGACCCAGTATGGCATCTCTTATGTTCTTATGTTAGAGCATCTGCAAGCTATCCATCTCCCCATGGTATACAGACCAGTTCCTTAGAGGGCTGCACACTGCTTTACTACTAACTGGAATTATCAAGTGCCGAATAGGGCTGTTGCCTGCTCTTTCTGCCCTTTGGGGTCACATTTTCCCCTTGACTGCTTCCTCCCCCTACTTCCCCCCACCCTGCCCCCACCAGTTATTGGCTCTTACTGGGCTGATATGATTTTACACCACTATAAATGTACAATAGAACTCTAGATTGCTCAAACTGAGTGAGAACATTATTTTGCTATGAGTTTTTTCAGGGAGTGCCACACTGTAGGACAGTCTGCAAGCATCTTGTCCTGTCTGTTTTTAGCTCTATCGCGTGAGGGCCCCTAATATTGCTTTTGTTTGCATCTATAAGCAAGTGTTTTTCTACCCACTCAAATCTTGAATTCTGAAATTCCCTTTGAAGGAAGGTTCCTCCAACTTTGTTTTATCTCACTGGATTGACTTGTTCTCAGTAAGAGGATAATTTTAAAAGGTTTTTTCATGAATTGGACGTCTGGAAACGAGCAATCAGAGATGCACATCACAAAGATGTCTCCAGAGGCATTTTAGAAACCCTGAAGCTAGATGTGTAGGCTCGATCACATCCAGATGGGCTGTGGAAGTGCCTGGGGATGTGGCAGAGAAGGGTCCCTAAAGATGTGCACAGGATTTCCAATCAGCACCGCAGATCTTCTGTCATCATCGGGGACGTCCATGGTTATACCTGCTCCCGGGCATGAACAGGATTCAGAAAGATGCTTGAAAAATGGGCATTCATTCCATCCATATTTTTCACTCCTTCAAAGATACCTACCAGTATGTAGAACACACATTTCCATATTGGCCTGCTAGACCAGTCCAGACAAGTTGGTTGTGTTCTTCTACCAGCAGATTGGTGGAGACAAAGAATCAATGAAAAGCCCAGGTTTCAATGACATAACTCCTGTACCTCTATCTGCATCAGGAACCAGAAGTCCCTTCGGTATTTCTTTGTCTTCAGCAGACAGTGGATGGATTTTCTCCTCTCTGTAGAAAATCTGAGAATTGTGAGGAAAAGAGATTGATTAAACGCTCGCGAATGACTACCTTGAGCCCTAAAAAGGTGACTCTCTTGTTTGAGTGTGACGTGGGATGCTCCATTAGACAGAGGAGAGCCACTAAAATGGTAAAGGTGATGGAAGGATATCCCTATGAGGAAAGACTTAAAAGGTTAGGGCTCTTCAACTTGGAAAAGAGAAGATGGAGGGGAGATATGATAGAAGTCAGTTCCAGAGGGTTTGCGCGCCCATTCTATCTCAGCACGAGCATTCTCATGGGCACAGTAGAGTTCGATAGCCCCTGCAAACATTTGTCAGGCATAGCATGGGCATCACTTTCCACTTTTGTCAAGCATTACCGCTTGGATGTCCATGTGCGGGCAGACAGCCTTCGGCTCAAGACTTTTGCAAGTTGCTATGTCTTCTTCCCACCCAGTGGTGTTGTAGCTTTGGTACATCCAACTTGTCTGGACTGGTCTAGCAGGTCAATATGGAAGGTGACATTTTACTTACCAGATAATGTGCTTTCCTTGAGTCCTGATAGACTAGTCCAGGGCTCACCCCTGAAACTATATTTGCTCTGTTTTTCTGCTGCAGTACCCTTAGGTCCACCATGATTTTGTACTTGGCTCTACAGGCTTATCTTCTACTGGCAGCCTTCTGCTTTTATCTTCCTGAACATAATTCTCTACTGTTGTTTACTCATTGTTGCCCACATTGAGGTTGTGTGAGGCTTGCTCTGTATCTCCCATATGCTTTGGGACGAATACTGAAGAGACCTCTAGTGGCTGAAGCAGATAGAGGCACAGAAGTGATGTCATTGAAACCTGGGTTTTTTTTGGTTCTTTGTCTCCATCAATCTGCTGGTAGGGGAACACAACCCACTTGTCTGAACTGGTCTAGCAGGGCTCAAGGAAAGGGCATTATCTGGTAAGTAAAATGTCACCTTCTCTAGGCATCCATGCAGTCACACGTCCTTGTTTGCAAAATGGCAGGCTGGGATGTGCAAGGGAGAGAGATCCATGTCTACATTCTGTGATAAGGCAGCGTGCACATCTATGTCCCTATTCTGTGGACGCACCTGTACAGTATGTTCAAGTTTCTAAAACTCTGTGTATCCCCATTTTTGCTATTATGCAGTTGACAAGTTTATCTTTCAGGGTGGAAAAAGGCCGATTTTACACGTGACCAGTTTCTTGGCTTCCTCTCCCACTATATATCAGGCATTTTGATTTGGACATTCCATTTTGCAGCCAGACATCCTTTCTAAAATGTGCCGTTAACTGTCCCGATGCAATATTTCCACCATGCATGACCCTGACCTAGGACAAAGATGATGGATACAGTTAGCTAAAACTGCATTTATCAGATACTCCTTTTATCATTGTAGAACTGCTTTATGCAGAAATTTCAGTGCCTTGCGAGGAGACTTGGTTGTAAGGTGTTCTGTATATATATTTGGTTGTGGTCCTGCTTTCCCTGGTCTTTGTGGAATTAAAAGCAACCAGTGGCAGGAACACACCTTTGTATTCAGTTAAGATAGGACTAAGTCAATGCCCCCAGTCCCCTTTTCTTCAGTGCTGGAATGCTGCTGCGGTGAGAGTTGGCATGTGATACATTATGGTACAGTTTTATGCCCTCTGCTGCAGTTCCTGACGTTGCTGTTCTAAATGCAACTTTCCCGCTGCTGCTCTCACACTAGAGGGCAGCATAGCCCAACTTAAGCCACGGCAGCTGTCCGCATGTAGTTTAGTTGAAGAATGTATGTAAAACGCCACTGTCCGTTTTATTTTTAGCGGAGGTGATGATAGCCTTTACTGTCCTAAAGCCTCCAGCAACCCATAAAGCATAAGACGGCTCTTTCTTCCAATCTTAAAACAAAGTCTGTGGAGACTGTGCTTTTTAGAAGCTTTCCTCTTCAGAAGGATGACTCTAGAAGCTACTGTGCTTCCCTCTTTTATTTTTGTAATAACCTTTTCTGTTCATTCGACTTGAATGTCAGTAATAAAGCTAAACAAGGCATCCACACTGCTTTGCTTTTGTCTCATCTAGAAGCCAGGATAGAGCCTGCTGAGCTGAGAGTATCCTCCAAGGAGACATCCACAGACCTTGCTACTGGTGCTCTACAGTCAGAAAACTTTTATTTCATTCCAGTCTTGCTACTTTATGCATACAAAGGCTGTAACTTCATAAGCTTTTTCTGCATCAAAGGCTCCTTACAAAATTACACCAGTATAGTGTATGTGAGTGAGTGGATGCTGATCAGAGAGTGCATACTGCCATGCATTGGTGGGATGGAATTGCGTGTTTGTGCATGTATGTGCCAGTATTTGCATACTGTTACCATTGTACTTCTGAGACGATTTAGTGCCTTCATAGACTTCTCACAGGTATTCTAGGTTAAAATCAAGTCCTAAATGAAACAATGGTAATTATTCCAAAAAGGCAGCACTGCAGAAATGTTGATCCTTATTGCACAGATGCAGTCGTTTTAGTGAAGGAGCTTCTGCTTCATTCTGCTCATAGCTGCCACATCTACTTGATGTGGTAAGTGTGGTGTGTGGTGCGAAGAAGTAATTAGATCTTACCTGCTAATTAGTGTTCCTGAAGGAATGACAGTCCAGTCCCTTACTTATGGGTTGCGTAACCCTTCCAGCAGCTTGGAGGCTGAGCCCAACCTTTTTGGAGGTGGGGCGGTATATATACCACTGAGACCACCCACCAACTCCAGTAATCGAATGAAAAAGCAGAAAAACGAAAATCTGTAAACAACTATAAACCAAAACTTAACCCCGAAAGGGGTGGCAAGCAAGCAAAATCCGGAAAGGGGAGGAAAATATGCAAACTTGCCCTTTCCTTCTTTTTTTTTTTTGGGTATAGGAAAAAAAGGGGGTAGAGGAGGAGGAAGGCGCCGTAGGAGGATTGCCCGATACTGCCTGAGCTTACTTTCACCTGGCCTCCCTCACCCCGACCTGCTTCCCCGCTCGGTCCGCCGCTCCGCCCTTACCCGATAGACCTTCAGGTCCGGCATAGCCGGGTGGGATCAGGGACTGGACTGTCGTTCCTTCAGGAACACTAATTAGCAGGTAAGATCTAATTACTTCTTCCTTATCGTCACTCCAGTCCAGTCCCTTACTTCTGGGATGTACCAGAGCAGTTCAATCCTGGGTGGGATCCGGCAGACCGGACTGAAGAACCGCTAGGCCAAACCGAGCGTCCGCTGAACTCTGTACGTCCAGCCTGTAGTGCTTGGTGAAGGTATGCAGAGAGGACCAAGTTGCCGCCCTGCAAATATCCAACGGGGGAACGAGACTGAACTCCGCCCATGAAGTAGCCTGAGCTCGGGTGGAATGAGCCCGCAGCCCCGCCGGAACCTGCTTCCCTTTCAGGATGTAGGCGGAGGCAATCGCTTCTCTAATCCACCTGGAGATGGAAGCCTTGGCCGCCGCCTCCCCTCTGTGTGGACCTCCGAACTGGACGAATAGCCGGTCAGATTTCCGGAACGGAGCTGTTCGGGAGAGGTACCGCTTTAAGGCCCTCTGGACGTCCAGCAGGCCGAGCCTGCTATCCTTACCTACCAGACCCTCGGCTGGGAAGGCCGGGAGTGTGACTGTCTGGTTTATATGAAAGGGAGAGATGACCTTGGGTAGGAAAGAGGGAACCGTGCGTAGGACCACCTTGTCCTTAAGGAAGGACAGGAAGGGGGGTTTGGCGGACAGCGCTTGCAACTCGGAGACCCGCCTGGCCGAGCAGATCGCGACCAGGAAGACTGTCTTCAGGGTTAAGTCCTTCAAGGAAGCCCTCTTTGAACCAGTAAAGGGTTCCCCTATCAGTGCATTTAGCACCAGGTTGAGATCCTAGGGAGGGATGACCGACCTCCGCTGTGGACGCAGACGTCTGACTGCTCTTAGGAACCTGGAGACGTCCGTGTGAGCCCCTAGCGGCTTGCCACGGACCTTCCCCCTATAGCAAGCGATAGCGGCTAGCTGGACTCGTAATGAACTGTGCGCCAAACCCTTGTCAAAACCTGCTTGCAAAAATTCCAGGATTTCCGGGACTGAGGCCGAAAGGGGCTTCCTTCGGCGCTCCGCGCACCATGCCTCGAAAATGCGCCAAACCCTAACATAGGAGAGACAGGTCGAGCGCTTCTTTGCATTCAACAGCATTGAAATTACTGCACCCGAATATCCTCGCTTCAGGAGCCGCGCCCTTTCAAGAGCCAGGCCGTAAGCGAGAACCGATCCACGTGAGGCATCCGCACCAGGCCTTGTCTGAGCAGGACCGTCCTGCAAGGCAGTCGCCAAGGCTGGTCGGCCAACAGCCTCACCAGGTCCGCGTACCAGGGGCGGCGAGGCCAATCCGGAGCTATGAGAATTACAAGACCCTGGTGGGACTCCACTCGTTGAAGAACCTTTCCGATCAGAGCCCAGGGAGGGAATACATAGAGAAGGCCCTCTGCCGGCCACTTCTGAGATAGGGCATCTAGACCTTCGGACATTCTCTCCTTCCGTCGACTGAAGAATCGGTCCACCTTGGCTGAGGAAATTCTCGCCATGAGATCCATTACTGGGAGCCCCCAACGGGCCACTATTTGGTCGAAGGTCGATTGCTCCAGTTCCCACTCTCCGTGGTCTATCCTGTGCCTGCTGAGGTAATCGGCCGTGACATTGTCCGTGCCTGCCACGTGCTGAGCTGAAAGTGCTTCCAGGCGGATCTCCGCCCATTGGAGGAGAATTTCCGCCTCCTTCTCCAAGGCGGGGCTGCTGGTGCCGCCCTGGTGATTGATGTAAGCTACCGTGGTTACGTTGTCGGAGAGAACGCGGATTGCCTTTCTTTGCACCAGGGACTCGAGCGACCTGAGCACTAGGGTGACGGCCCGCAATTCCAGCCTGTTTATGGGCCATTGAGATTCCAACGGAGACCAGCGACCCTGGACAAACTGGTCCTCGCAGTGCGCTCCCCAGCCTGCCAGGCTGGCATCCGTCGTCAAAAGAACCCACGGATGGGGCTCGAGAGGCATCCCACGTTCCAGATTTCTTGGGCACTGCCACCAGCGAAGGGCTCGTCTGGTCCGCGGGGCACAGGGTAATTGCGTTGACAGGGGATGGAGTTGGGGAGACCACCGCCGCAAAGAGCTCGCTGTAATGGACGCATGTGGGCCCTGGCCCAAGGTACTACCTCTATTGCCGCCGCCATTGTGCCCAGGACCTGAAGATAATGCCATGCTGAGGGGGATCGCCTGCTTAGGAACCGTGTGACCAGTAGTCTTAGATCCCTGGCCCGAGTTCGGGACAAGAACACTCTGCCCTTGCCGGTGTCTAATCTTGCGCCGAGATACTCGAGATCCTGGGAAGGAGTCATTCTGCTCTTTGCTCAGTTGATGATCCACCCCAACTCTTCTAGGAGATGAACGACTGTGTCCGTCGCCGCGCGACTTTCCTCCTCCGACTTTGCCCGGATCAGCCAATCGTCCAGGTACGGGTGAACCAAAATTCCCTCCTTCCGGAGGAAGGCCGCTACGACCACCATCACCTTGGTGAATGTCCGAGGGGCCATCGCTAGGCCGAAGGGAAGGGCCTGGAATTGAAAGTGGCCCGCTGGCACCGCGAATCTTAGGAACTGTTGATGGGATTTCCTGACCGGGATATGCAAGTAGGCCTCTGTCAAGTCGAGGGGCGTCAGAAACTCCCCGCCCCTTACGGCTGCGATGACTGACCGTAGGGTCTCCATCCGGAAATGTGGTACCTTGAGACAGCGATTGACCTGTTTTAAGTCCAGGATTGGCCGGAAGGCGCCTTCTTCTTTGGCACGACGAAGTAAATCGAGTATCGACCCGAGCCACACTGGTCTGGAGGTACTGGAATCACCGCCCCGAGTGCAATTAACCGGGCGAGAGTTGACTCCACCGCTGACTTCTTTGTCGAGGTACCGCAGGGGGACTGAACAAATGCTGGCGGTATTTGCTTTGAAAATTCGAGAGCGTAGCCCTCTCTGATCACCTCCAGCACCCACTGATCCAACGTGACCCGGGACCAGGCGGGAAGAAACTGCCTTAAACGTCCTCCCACGGGCAGCTCTTCCCCCTGGGCCCCCGCGGCTTCATTGTTGTTTTCCAAGGCTCGAGGAGGAGGCTGTTCCAAAACCGCGACCTGCTCCCCGAACCCCTCAAACCCTGACCCCTAGAGGGGAAACGTCCCCTGGAAAAGGAGCTGGATCTGGCGGGGCGATACCTCCGGGAGTCCCTAGGCTGGGTACGCGCCGGGGGCGGGGGGCGGCCTTGTTTCGGTCTATCTTCCGGGAGTCTGCCTCCCTTGGACTCGCCAAGATCCTTTACCAGCTTCTCTAAATCCTCGCCAAATAGCAGTCTCCCCTTAAAGGGGAGTCGGCTCAGGCGTGCCTTCGAGGAGGTATCCGCTGCCCAGTTCCGTAACCACAGATATCACCTGGCCGCCACCACTGAAGCCATGTTCTTTGCCAGGCTTCTGATGAGGTCATACTGGTTATCCGCCAAGTAGGCTGTTCCGGATTCCAATCTGGTCGCGTTGGTCCGCGCCTCGCCTGCGGAGCTCTCGTCTGCCTGAAGCTGTTGTGACCACCTTAAACAGGCCCTCGCTACCCAAGCTCCGGAGACCGAGGCCTGCAAGGCGAGGGCGCTTACATCAAATGCTTGCTTCAGGAGAGTATCCAACTTTCTGTCTTGAGGGTCCCTTAAGGCTGTACTGCCCTCAACTGGGATAGTGGTCTTCTTAGTGACTGCTGACACCGCCGCATCCACCCTGGGAGACTTCAGCAGTTCCTTGTCTGTCTCTGGAAGAGGATATAGACGAAGCATGGACCGGACCCCCCTTAGACTTGACTCCGGTTGGTCCCATTCTTCCTGGATCATCTGTCGCACCACCCTATGCACAGGAAAGACCTTCTGGGATCTCCTAATGGCTTGGATCAAAGGATCCTCCAACGCTTCCTCCTCTGCCGGCGTATCCGAGGCAATATTGAGGGCTTTCAGAGATTCGTTAATCAACGCCGGGAGCTCCTCCCGACGAAAGACCCTAACTATCCTGGACTGGTCTTCCTCTGGGATCTCCCCTTCTTCCAGCTCCTCTTCATCCTCGTCGAAGTCCTTGTCAGAGGGCGTCTGCTCCGGAGACCCCTGTGAGAGGAGCTCCTCTTCTGTCTTCCGGGCGCGCTTCGGTGGAATGCCGGAATCCGGATTGCTCGCCCTCGGGGGCCTGGCTGGCTTGGCTTCCAACGCCGGACCAGCCTCTCCTCCTGCCCCTGAACTCTGCTTACGTAAGCAATAGGCCTTGTGAAGTAAGAGGATGAAATCCGGGGAGAAGAAGTCCCCGGCCCCACCTTCCCCCGCAGGGAGGGAGGAGGGGGGTAGGGAAGGAGTGGGTAAGTCCGAGGACGTTGAAGGGGGGACTTGTGACCCCCCCTCCCCTACTAGGAGTTCATCTGACCCCTGAGAGGGGTGGGCCGGGCCATGCTTAAATTGATCTCCTGTTCCGATGAGGCCGCCACTGCGGTACAGCTCCTGCAGATTCCTGTCTCTGCGGATGTACCCCTGCGTATTCCACAGGAAAGGCAGCGAGACTTGGTTGACATGACCTAGAACTGAGGACTTTCTATTGCAAGCCCTCCAGGCCCGAACGGGAGAGTCTCCCCTCACTGTGGAGATAGCTCACTCTCTGGCAGATGACCCAAAGTTTCCCCCAGAGAGGGGAAACTAACAGCCTATTAGCCTTGCGGCAAAAACAAATTAAAGTAGAGTCTACCCGAATTTAAATAATACAAAATTTAAACTGGATACTAGAAATAAAAACTCAAAATGCAAACAAGAGATAAAATAAATTACATCCCTTTGCTCAATTAGGAGTACTTGCGATTTTCCAAGGCTGTGCTGGGTTCAGGGCCGACTCAGCGATGCCCACCCGTTGGCTCTACATGTGGTAGGCCTCACCATGTGGAGCCTGAACGGGGGACCCTGAGACTCTCCTCCGGAAGACGCCTGAGTCTCCTGCTGCCCTCCGGAGTCAAAAGCTTCTACTCTCCTTGTGGATCGCTGCACAAACGCTGCCCCGCAGTCCCCGAAGAGACCGGTTCTCGCCGCCGCGTCCTTCCGTTCCCGGACGGGTCTGGCGGTGCACGTGGGCTAGCGACGCTGCCTCCAGTGCTCAGCCTCCGGTAGGGCTTCGGCGCGAGGCAGAGCAGATGTGGGAGAAGTAGGCGCAGGATCTGGGTTCTCCGCAGCAGAGAAGGACAGAAGGGTCCTCCTCGATGCTGCGAGCAGCGGCTCTCCTCCGAAGCCCGATCCGGAGGGGGGGGGAGAGGGAGGGAGAAGAAGAGAGCAGGAGCAATTAAAGGGGCAGAGCCCTAGAAATTAAACTTAAGTAGCAATAAAGGAGAAACAAATAAATATATATAAATAAAACACCAATGAAATCAAAGCAATCAATGAAATAAAGGCAAAGTAGGACTCCAGTAAGCCCTAGGCTTACGGAACCCTCCAGCTGCTTGGAGGCTGAGATTACTGGAGTTGGTGGGTGGTCTCAGTGGTATATATACCGCCCCACCTCCAAAAAGGTTGGGCTCAGCCTCCAAGCTGCTGGAAGGGTTACGCAACCCAGAAGTAAGGGACTGGACTGGAGTGACGATAAGGAAGGGATTTTCTTTAAAGCATAGAACAGACAGCAGTTCAGGGAAAACAAAATCAGCATTTATTCTGTCCCAGCTTGTTAAACCTCCACAAGCTGGTTCTCCTGGCCCGTCCTCCAGCCTCAAAGTTCCTACCTCAGAACTCCTTTACATGGCTTGTCTTGGAAGGACTTCAGGCTCCATGGGCCTATCTCCCTCCTGTAGCCTGCTGGGTTCTTAACCCCCTCCCTGTGAGCCATGCCTTCCCAGCCCTGAACTCTGGGCTGCAGGCTCTCTTAAAGGAGACTGCTGATATTCCCTTTGGAGAGGGACGGGTAACATTCTGTATACCCCACCACACTTGACTAAATCCACTTCTGCAGTAGGCCACAGACCTTGAGTTACTGGTTTCCTTAACTGGGTAGCAGGTGACTGGTGAAATTTGTGTCCCTACTTGTTTTTAGGCTCTGTGTACTCTTTTGGTTCTTGTTGGGGAAAGGAAGGCCTAAGAACCTCTGTCCTAATCGTTGGGGACAATAGCTGGGCTAGGCTTGTGAGGGAGTCAGAAAGGTATGTTGGGGATTAGGATGAATCCTATGTCCTTTTTTTGGCTCTGCATAGAGTATGCTGCTGAGATATTTTGTGATTGTTTCTCATCAAATTATAAGGAGAGCTAGTTGTAGAGGGTTACCTGGAAAATTAAGGGTTCCTTAAAGCTATGAAAAAACAATGGTTTTCCAGGGGGATGTAGTAAAAGCTGTTAGTGTAGCTGGGTTTAAAAGAGATTTGGATGAGCTCCTGGAGGAAAAGTCCATAAACCATTATTAAAGAGGACCAGGGAAATCCAATGTTTACCCTGGGACAAGGAGCATGGAATCCATATACCTTTTGGGATCCTGCCAGGTACTTGTGACCTGGATTGGCCACTTTTGGAAACAGGATGCTGGGCTTGATGGACCTTTATCTGATCCAGTATAGCATATCTTATATTCTTATGTACTTTGGATCCCCCCCTCCATGGATGAATGCACAGCTGAGATGATGCCGATGTAGGAAAGGCATAAAAATAGAGTGGAGGATCCAAGGCAGCCAAGGGGAAGGGTTAGAGTATTAGAGCATAGTGATGTTTATTTGAATAATGCCTTTTGTGCATGGGACAAGGTACTAGTAAGAACATAAGATTTGCTGTACTGAGTCAGAGGAAAGGTCCATTAAGCCCAGCATACTGTTTCCAGCAGCAGCCAATTCAGGTTACAAATATCTGGCAGAATCCCCAAAGGTAGACAGATTCCAAATGGATTTTCCCCAGTCCACTTTAATAATGGTTTATGGACTTTTCCTCCAGGAACTTGTCCAAACCTTTGTTAGACTTAGCTATACTAACAACTTTAATTACATCATCTGGCAATAAATTCCAGAGTTTGATTATGAATTGAGTGAAAAAGTATTTTTTCCAGTCGTCTTATATGTGCTACATAGTAGCTTCATTGCATGCCTCTTAGTCTTTATAGTTTTTGAAGTATATTACTGATTTAAATTTACTTGTTCTACTCCACTCATTATTTGATGGACCTCAGCCTTCCCTTCTCCAAGCTGAAGAGTCCTCACTTTTCAAGCCTTCCACCTCCTTTATTGATTTGTCACCTTTCACTGTACTTTTTCCAGAAATATTAAATCTAATAGAGGATCATTTTATAAACAGAGCAAGTGTCCTCCCCTCTGTGTGGTTGGCACGGGCAGGTGTTAGTTCCATGTCTATTACTGTACTTTCCTTAGTATGACTTGTGCCTGTTTTTCTCTTGTGGTGGGAGCAGACGCACTGAGGTGGGACTTGTGCCCCTTCTGAATGCCTCTTTTTTGCTTTGAGGTGTTTATCACTGTTCTGAGAAACTGACTTCTACTTCTCCCCCATGGGACTGAAAGGGTGCGGTGAAGAAAAGAAAGAAGTAACCATAAGCAGTACGTTTAAGCTGATATTCTTTTCATAGAGTCACCTTCTCCCCCTCCCCACTCCCATCCGAAACCCTATAAAGGTATGAATGTAAAAGCAATAATGAAAAGCTAGGGACAAGCAGAACATATACAACTTTTGATGGATTTAGTATTAAAATGTCTAAGCTCTTCTGGGAAGTTAGTGGCATGGTGAGAAAAAGAACACTTCTAGGAGAGAAATGCAGCGTCCTCTAAAGACTGATATAAACTCTAAGGAATAAGAGAAAGTGAGTAGATATAGAATTAAAACCATGGCTGCAAAGAGATCTCCAGGTTCCCCTACATCTCGTGCAGACCAGAAGCAAGGCTGGCCATCATAATAGCTATTCAAAGTAGCCTCATTTCGGTGGAGCGCTGTCCATGGTGGGATTGATTCATGGTTAGGATCACATCTCACACAGAGGGTTCTGGGAGTAGGAGGATGGCTCTGTCATTTTAAGAATAGGCAGTAGCCTGTTTCATCCAAAACCTGCAGCTGAAGGAAGCTGAGCCTGTCTCTCTGTCTACCCTGTCTGGTCTCCTAACGTCTTCCACTGATGTCTCCTACTAGACTCTCAGCCCTGCTGCTGTGTTCATGGGCTGCAAAAGGAAGTATTGTAATTTTATATACAATTTCTGGAGAGAAAAATAAACAAAACATTTAAAGATACCATGAAGACAAATTGTGGCATAACTTGGTTAGAATCCTGCTTGAGTCATTAACATAGAGCTACATCCATCTACCTGTGATTGAAATTCCATCTCGGTTTGGATTCATGTGTCTCTTTTTATAGGCTGAAGTCTTGTGGCCTCCCTCTTCAGATCTAGTCTTCCATTATGCCATTCAGCAATGATGTTTCAAAACATGCTGCTTTTCTTGCCGGCAGTTGTGCTACCTTGACCTCCTTTGGGGGAACACCTCTTTAGTGGGGTTCTGGCAAAGAAGTTCATTTATGGCCTGCATCAGTTATGGCTTCCCAGCATGGTTTCAGGTCTTTAGTTTCATAAGTGTTACTAAAATATAAAATGAATGTCTAGAGTTTTCCATAGGCCAAACTGCTGTAGAGGGAATTCTGTGTAGCAAAGAGAAAGTCCTGAGGAGCGACCAGGGCATAGTGACCACTCTGTATTTCTTGGGGCTAAGTTCAGCAGCGGGAACAGCTGCCCAAATAAATACCACGTTCTTCGCTTGTGTTCTTCTGTTTCATATCAGTTTAAATTAATGGAAGGTGCAAGTGAGACTTAGTTCACTTTCTCCTTCCAGGGCTGCTAGAACCAGCTGTTCCTTTTCCCCCCTTCAAATTTTGCAGCTTGGAATTCAGAAGCATATTGGAAGGGAGAGGGGCCATTGCATAAATCTCCCATATGCAGGTTCCTCCTAATAAAGTCTCAGAATTCCCGTGTGCCAACAGAATGAGATGAAAGCAGGCAGGTCTTGTTTTATCCAGGAATAGAAATGCCTTCCAGTTTGAACACAAGCACTGTTGAGTAGGAAAGAGAAAGTTCAGGAGAGAGGGACACTCAGAGTTGTTTTAAGACACTACCACGCTTCCCAGCAGTCCACAGTGGTCCCTTGAGAGTTTCTCCTGAGCAGTGTTGTGGGAAGCATACCATCCTAGTGGGTTGTGTTTTTCTTATGGCTCCTCTGGTGGCACAGACCTTTCACCATGCTCTACGCTGCTGCAGCAGCTCAGCTCACAGGGGAAGAGGCTCTCTCCCACGCATCTGCTGGCGTCTTCACTTATGCAGGCCTGCAGGGAAGACATCAGCATCAGAAATCAATTGCGAAAACAGGAAACATCCTCAGCCCTGCCTCTTCTATGCTACTGAGCAAACATTACCTGGTGGGACCCATAAGGACAGACGCTGAATCCTTGTATGATACAGATGCCAGAACCTGTACTGTGCAAAGGGCTCTGCTTATGCGTCAGTGCTTTCTGCTGTGGTCTGAATGGCAAAGAAAGGCAGGTTTCATGCTCCAAGGTGTGATGGTGTCACTTCAGGATCTGAGATCTGCCTTCTGCACTATGCCAGCCCTTTCCCATAGAGACCAAGTGTACATCATGCCTATGATACAAATACAGCAAACACAATTCCAACCATTGCATGACTTACTCCTGCTGCCTATTAGTGCCTATTAGTTGTAGCAGCTAAGCATATTCCCAGTCAATCTTTAACTTTCTTGCTTGATACTGGAATATTTCAGAGTCTCTCTTTGATAAATAGTTCCCTGAATTTTAAATGTTAAGCCTTGGTTTGAGGACTCATCTATCTAGGTGGCAGCAGTTCAGTGAGGCCTGTGCTCAACAAGAAAAGATAGAAAGCAAACACTCCCGTATAATTTCAGCTTTCCATCTGTCGGTGGGAGAGCACATCTGGAATGCGCTTCAGAGAAAGACTCTTCCGCATCTCAGACGACTGAAGACCAGCTGCTACTGTCAACTGGAAAGGTCAATCCCCATTGCTACAGTGCTCAGTCAAGATGATAGGAAGAAACTGCTTCAAAAATACAGCTGTGTTTTTAGAAGATACAGCCCTGTGATCACCGCTGCCCCATTTCAACACAGATGCTATACTTTAGAATGTAGCTTTCTGCTCAGCTCCACAATTTCTTGCAGTAGTTCAAGGTTAAGCGCTATGGCAAGAGTTACACACCCATGTCAGAAATTCTATCGCAATGATGTACACAGTTACCTAGGCATATCTTAATAATACTATTTTATACTTGACTTTATAAAATAAAGCCGTTTTGTTGCATCTTTCTGTGAGAATAATTCACTTTGTACCTTTTTAGTGATCATTGCTGCCTGGGAAGGATGGAGGGAGACAGAGATTTGGGAGGGGGTTGAGGGTAGTACAGGAAAAGGAGAGCAGATGACAGTCTATAAGAAGAATGAAGAGGGGATGGAGGGAGCATAGGAGATTCAGAATTAGAGTTAGTTAGAAGGGGGGATATGGACCAATTTTTCTCATTTATTTTCCACATGCTAATACCCTTGCTTTCATACCCCTCGATCCCCATGCACATCTATAATACCACTCACATATACACACATACTTGCACATCCTCTGCAATCTCCTCCATCCCCTCGCTCAAGGAAACACAATACACCCCCCTCTCCTCTCACTCACTCCCCTGATCTCCTCACTTCTCTCATTCCTGTCGCCCCGTATTAACACCCGTGCTCCTTGATCCCCTACTCAAGCACAGGCTTTAAATAAAGTACCCCCTCATTGTTAATCCTCTCTTATTCTTACTGCTAAACCTCTACCCCTTTTTTTATCTTTGGCTTGCCTCTCTCTCACTCTCCATACGTGGTCAGTCACAAGCTAGTCATTTAAAAACAGAAGCAATGTCAGCTCAGGCCACTTCCTTTTCTCATGCTGTCTGGACCTGGAGTGTTGCACTGGTGTGCTTTGCACCACATGGTTAAAAGCGCAATATTCTGGCTCCAAGATGCAGGGGAAAAAGAAGCGGCCTGAAGCTGCCACTTGAGCTGAACCCCGATCTCCTGAGGCCATTCTGCATCCATAACCAAAGCGTGCAGTAAAAGCTGGATCTGAAGCTCTTCTCTCAGTACCATAGGAAACTGGGACTTCAGCATTTCTGCATTTATGTGGGCTTTACCCTTCTTTTCACTGGTGTGGCACTTCCCCTTTCACCTCGCATTCAGCGATGTGATCACCTGAGTGTCTCATCTCTCTGGTTTTTTTTTTTCATTGACTCGCCCTTCAAAAAAACAAGAAAAGAGTTGCAGGTATTTCATGAGCGTAGAAGAAATAGGCATGAAACCCTCAGTAACACTTGCTGCAGAAGAACAGTCAACAGGGAGGCGTGGTCTAGTGAGGGAGGAGTGGTCTAGTGAGCGAGGAGTGGTCTAGTGAGGGAGGAGTGGTCTAGTGGTTAGGACAAGGTACTTCAGGCCAGAGGGTTCAAGTCCCACCTGGGGACAGCAATCTCAGGCCGGAGGGACTGGGATTTCTAGTCCTATAGGCACTCCTTTTGTCTTGGGCAAGCCACTTAACCCTCCATTGCCCATGTTCCCTGTAAGTATTAGTGTATGTGTCTCATATCCCCTCGTGTTAAATGTATCCCCCAATTGACCACTTTGACCCGGTGAAAAGCAGGATATAAATACAGCTAAATAAATTTTACATCTCCTCTGATGTGTTAAAGTCCCAGCATTAGAAAACCACATGCTCAGCCTTCAATTCTTCTGTTATACGTCTTTGCATCCAGGTTTAATAACTACTACCTTCATTATAATTGGCTTTAATTAAGCAGGGTGCTAATATCTAAGTGAGTCTTTGTGCTCTGAACTCCTTTATGCATAGTGTGGCCACAATAGTACAACGATCTGTGCACAGAATCCGCACTAAACCTCCCACCCTTACTCCATTGTTCTGAGAGTTTGAATTGTAGAGTTCTGATGGTTTTGTGATGTTATTAAGTGAATATCCATTGTTCCCAGTATCATTGTACACCAAGCAGCCAATCAGATTGCTTCTTATTTGAAAGTCATTATTGCCATAGATTAGTAGGCTGCACTGATCTCACTGTTTCTGAATTTTGGTAGCCATTAGAAACTAGCACTGCAAACAAACTCTCTCCTAGAATGGAAAGGCTATATCAATATGTGCAGGGTTATGTAGCAGTATCTGAATGAGAAAGGAATGGCAGCTGTAGGATAAAACCAGGACTGGAAGAGTCTGGGGGACTTGGCAACCCTAACTCAGGGGTGGGCAATTCCAGTCCTGGAGGGCCGCAGACCAGTCAGGCTTTTGATGTCCCTAATGAATATTCATAGGCCTATTTCCATACAATGGAAGGCAGTGGATACAAATAGAGCTCATGAATATTCATTAGGAGAATCATGACAACCTGACTGGTCTGCAGCCCTCCAGGACCGGAATTGCCCACCCCTGCCCTAACTAGAAGGGATTTCCTTCAGTCTTTACTCACAGTTTCACCCAAGTGATGATTACAGAGGCTATGTAGAAACAGTAAGGAGAGGAAGTAGCAGAGGACCATGTAGAACAGTGTTTCCCAAACTTGGGGTCAGGACCCCAAATGGGGTCACATCATCAGTGGATAGGGTCACATAAACATGGCCATTTCCCCTTCTCTCTGGACTTTCCCTGTGACCTATGCCAAGTAGTGTCAGCCATCAGTCAGCATGTGGCCAGTGAGCCGGAGAACATTCATAGGCCCTTGCCCCCTCCTGGAGTCAGACTGGAAACCCATACCGAGTACTGTGGTCTGTGAGCACACTGACACAAGAGACCCTATGCTGACTGCCCCTGCTTTAGATGAATGGAGGGAGGGGAAGGAGGCTGGAGATCTGCTCTTTTGATTTCATCATCATTTGGGGTCATGTGAATTTTCAGTTGCATATGGGATAAACGTTTGGTGTAGAACCAGGGCCACAAAGCTTCATGTAGGCAATGCCAACTCTGAGAGGATTTACTCTTTAATAGGACACAGATCTGTGCTGTGGAGGATTCTGGTGTAAGTGCATATCCTAATCCCCAAGCAAAACACATTCCTGGGATGAGGGTGGGGACTGCACCTTTAAGAGAAGAACCGTTCCTTTCTTATTCCACCAGTTCTGACGTAAGTGCTCACAAGCTGGAACTCTGTGCACATTAAAGACAGTAACTATCAATGCAGTCCTTTGATTACCCAGCACTTAGACTAATGGGAGGCCACTCACCCCGGTTAAACAGCTGAAATGCATCTAAATGAAACAGAAGGGACAATTAATTTTAACTTTAAAATATGCCACTGGAGGTACACAGTTTGAAGATTGCTGTTTATCTGGTCAGTTGAAAACATCTCTCCTTTATCCTCCCTCTCAGGATGACTGAGATTTTGACTTCATTGACCTTACACTCTCTTGCTTGTGGGAGTAATCATTTTAGGTTGTAGCAATATAAAACCGGAGTGATGTGAGAAGTAGCTTGATAGGCTATTCCAGGACAATAAGGAGCAGTTGCATTCATCTTACCTCCCTGGAATATCCGAAAAGTGTGACCCTGCCTATGCTGCAGAGGTGAGGAAGCCATTCACCCTGTCTTGGTCTTTTCGAAGTTGCTTTGCTGTGCAATGGCTCGCCTCCACATCCTCTCTGCGCATTCTCCATAGAAGAGAAGTGGCCCTATCCTAGCACGTTACAAGGGAAGAGTTTCTCTTTAACGCTGGAATGTCTGGAGAACCCTTAACTCTTTACTACCCAAAAGCATGTGAATACAATAGAACAAAATGTCTTTGTAATTCAAAGGAAGGGAGGAGCTTTCTCAGAGTTCAGTTCCAAAGCTACAAGCCTAAGTTCTTAGCAGCAGGTGCCTGGCGGATTCAAACACATGCCAAGAAGTTTCACGCATGACTGCAATGTCAGCATTACAGCGGCTCGCCCTTTACAAGCCTGAATGGTAGCTGGTCAAACTCACCACACCCATATCAAACCTGTTTTATATTGACTACTTATAGAATGGAGCGCCAACTTTAAAATTCTGCTGCTAGTATATAAAGCCTTAACAAGTATTGCTCTTTGTGTATATTGCTTAGGAGTGGCTAGATCTGCTTGATGTTCCTAACTTTCATCAGATCTGCTTGAATGATATTCGTTCATGGGTATTTTTTTATAATTGGTCCCTCACTCTGGATCCTGCTGTCGCATGAACCTGGATGTCTGCATGATACTGTGGTATTTAGGTGCAAACTTAAAGCCTTTCCTTTTAGACGAGCATTTGCAGATTTCGATTTAGAATAATGTACAGTAATGTGGATTAAATCAGGCAATAGTTAGACTGGCAGGCTCTTAGTTTCTGTTTCTGTTGTTATATTTCTTTATCTTATGCATATGGCTTTGTGCTCCGCTTAGGTCATTGGATAATGTGGATTATAAAGCTGAATGAATGAATAAACAAAAAATGAATAAATTACAGGGCAACTCAGCTCCACCCACAGCACATCAAAGGGCTGTTTTTGCACTGACTGGGAATCACCAAACCTAAGGTCTCAGCAGCTTTGCTGGTCTATTCTTGCTGTGTAACTTTTCAGAGAGCTTTCTGGAATTTGCAATCCAGTTGTTTTGCCTCAAGAAGTTACTCTCCCTGCTGACTATAAACAATGACCAGTTCCATAAAAACAGTAGACCTGAGCCCAAATAATTCACCAGAATTACTGGAGGGTTGTAAGAGCCTGGGGCATCACAGTCATATTAAAGTACACGTCATCGTGTGCCGAAAACGGGGTGAAGAGGTCAGAGGTAAGAAAAGAAACCCTCCCCCCATCCAACCACCCACCACTGCAGATAGTGACAGCCAGAACAGGATGTCTTTGAGCAGGCAAACACACAGCACAACCGACTATAACCACAAAAACTGATAAATCTATGGATGGCTTTCAGCCTACTAGGAAATTACTCACTTAACTGCTCTCTCTGAAATAATATACATCCTCAACTCCTGGTACCAAAATCCCCCAACAGACTTCCCACATGGAGCTTAAGCAGCAGTGACTAAATATTAATACTTGTGTTTATAGCACTGCTGGATGTATGCACCAATGTGCATAGGTAGCTAACCTGGGGCAAAGCCACCACCTTCAGAAAGCATATTAATGATAGGAGAATTGAACCCTAGTGTCCCTGGGTCATAGCCCAACCCAATGCTCTAACCTC
Organism: Ichthyophis bannanicus; assembly: GCA_033557465.1. NCBI lineage: Eukaryota > Metazoa > Chordata > Amphibia > Gymnophiona > Ichthyophiidae > Ichthyophis > Ichthyophis bannanicus. The sequence continues at coordinate 129,583,830 of CM066049.1, forward strand.
CCAGGCTACACTCTTCCTTGGGATCCTACAGGACATCAGATCTTTTTGTCTCCTGTTGACCCTTAGACATCTAGCTCTCAGCCTTTGATGCCTACAGATGATACTGAAAATGCCGAGTTACTGCTTCCAACGTCTGCAAGTGTCTTGCGTTCATCTTGATAAAATAGAAATATTTGTTGTAGAGAAGCTCCTTGTCCTTAGCTTGTTCATACAGTACGCACTGCAGCAGCTAGATATGCTTTGGGAGAGAAGTTGCCTGTCTGGGAGGGATGCAGACATTCGAATGCCTGGCCATAATGTCTGACACTACCTGCAAGTACCATAAGAGAGATTTCTCCTTTAAATAATCACCATTTTTCACTGCAGCCCTGCAGCACAATGCTGGAGAAGATACTTACAGGTAGGTCTGCTTGAACAACAGGTTGTTGGGTTTCTCATTGACATGGTAGAGAGGAAAAGGATCAAATCCACCAATGAAATCAACTGAAAGAAATTAACATCCAAAGCAAATAAACTCCCCAAAAATGAATGATAAGGTGATTAAAGAAAACCTGACATATGTAAACCAAAAATGGTGTAAAATAACAGAAAGATGAAGTCAATTCATTGCCAGGAATGAGATATGGCAGATTGTGGTTGATACTATCGGAGATCCAAGACCTGGAAATTAAATACTGGCTATCACAGTACATTCTGCTATGGAACAAAAAAAAAAAAAAGCTTTCCTTGCTTCAAATATTTTCTAAACTTCTGGGTTTAGCTACTTCGACAGCTGTACAGTCGTGTCATCAAGTCTAGTTAAAGTGGCTTTGCCATCGGTTAATGGCTTAACAGCTATTCAAATACATTTCCATTTGTTTATGCAGATCTGTCAGTGGGGATCTGCATAAGACATATTTGTGACATTTTGCCACCTCTTGACGTCACAAAGTTCTATTTGAATTTTGAGATTAAGAATAAAAGGGCACCAGCAGAACCACGTTGATAGCAAAGGAACAGCCTGTTGAATGGGTGGTCATGTCACACTCTACTTAAGCATATGGAGCCTGATTATGGAAGATATTTACATGGGTAATTGTCCTAGTTACCTGTGTAAATGCCTTAACAGGGAATTTTTTCAAAGGCACCTACACAGGTGCCTTACGTGCCCCGATGCTATGTGGTTAGCACTAGGGCATGTCGGGGACATTTAGGGGTGGAACGGGGGTGGAGGAAAGGGCTAAGTGGGTAGCAGTGATTTTCAATGCTATCTGGTTAGCTCTCAGTGCCTTGGGTTTTCCTCACCTATCTCTGAGGCGCTGGGGCTAACTGGGTAGCATTGAAAATTGCTGCTATCTATTTAGCTTCGGCAGCTGCCGGCATATCCAGCCAACACAGATTTTCACTTCCATCGCTGCAGAAGTGAAAATCCGGATAAAGGGGGTCAGCGGGCAGGCTATGTGCTGACATGGCACATAGACTGCCAAAATGAACATTTGGCCCATGAAAACCAGTGCAGAAAGGCAACCTAGGAGATGACTTTGGTATGAAGTATTCTCTTTGGGGTGTTGTTGTTAAATGCCTCCCACCCCTAAAAAACACTGAGAATGCATAGGTTTCTTGGAAATAGGGTGCACGTTGAGTTTGTTTTTAAAACTCTTTCTCAGATTTTTTTTTGAGGGGACCGGAAGCTTGGGCATTCTATTGGCATTATAATGCAAGACAGCTTTTTTACCTTCAGTAGTAGTTAGAAAGGCTCTTTTGAAACCCAAATTTGGTCTACTCTGTGCCCTCCATTCACCCATTCCTCTCCTCCCTCGCTCTATGTACGTTTTGGCTTGCATAGAGTGATTCTGGATAATTTTTGGCTAATCCAATAAACTGTAGATACTTTATTTTATGCAATTACAGCCTCCTTCAGTTAATCCCACCTACGACCCTTTCAGTTTATCCCCTTCTAACTGCAGTAGTAGCTGAATCTCATGCCCACCCCTTTAGGACCCAAACCTAGCTTAGGTGCCAGTTATTCATGGTGGTTTCTGAGAACTTTTAGAAATTACCGGGAAAGGGGGGGGGGGGTGGATATTCAAAGGTATTTACACAGTTTGCAGGCCTGAAACCATGTAAATGCCATGAAGAGGGTCACTACTACTGAATATCGCCCCTACCCCTTTTACAAGCAGACTGAGACAGAATTTTTTAAACCTGTTTATACTAAGGAAGAATAGTCCAATCAACAACCTGCATAACGGGATTTCTCTTTTAAATTTTGCAGCTCCAACATTATATTAAATTATACTCTATCAAAATCCTCTTTTACAACTCTACCTATCACTGCCTTAAACCTCTCAATCATGGCCTTTCTCTTTTGTGTATGTGCGTGTGCCCTATCTGTCTTGACTATATTCAGCATTGTGTACATTAGGCATGTGCTCTGGAAATCATGATAAAAGTAGCTCCATAGCCTCCAGTTTAAGTAGGTGAACCAAGAACTATACATCCCAGAATGCACTGGGCTACAGGATGAGCACTAAGCTGAGCTAGGAGTAGCTGGTAAGGCAGCTCTGCAGATTGACTCTGAAGCAGGACCTTAGATCTCCATCCCCTGAAGCAGGTTACATTATGTTAGCGAAACTAGACTATCTCATTTTCTCCAGTCCCAGAGTCAGTTGCTGTAGAATCTGTGTTTTTGCATATTTTTTCTCTTAAAAATGTGGCTCATACCTGCTTTCTGCAGCGTGCATGCTGGCCTGGTAATTGCTCTCCACTACATATCAAGGGAAGCATTTAAAAAGGAACCATAAATGGAAATGAGAATTATAGTGCAGTGAGGGTTTGTTCAGCTCGCTGCAGGGATCTGCTGGCGGGAGTGTGAAATATTGATGGTTGTCACTGTTAATTATTCAGGCTGGCATTTCAACCCAGGGCAGGGCAAACTGATAGGAATTCTTCCAGCACCACAACAAAGTGAAAATATAATGTATTGCAAATAAACTGTAAACTACAGCTGTGTTTCAGGTAACCCCCTCCTATTTTCTTAATAGCCTGTGCCCATAAAACACTTTTGTCTAAGCAATTCCTGTTGCCTGCTGCTGCAGTTAGACCAGGGTGTTTTATTTCCCAGCTGTGCAGAGGTGGGAGGGCGGAGCAGAGGGAACCCAGACTTTGGAAGAACAGGGCTTGAATGCCAGTCAGGTTGTGAGATTAACTGATCACAGGTGCATCTTTACTGAACAGAGCCAATCAGAGCTTGGGAGAGAGGGTGAAAGAGAAGGATTTTGTGATGCTCACATTACATTGACTTATTTAGATTTACTAAATGCCCTCGCTTGGCAGAAACTCAAGGTGGTGAGTCATGCCTGTCATTGGCCTCTGCTGTTTCTCAGGCTCCTCACCCCTCCCACTCAAACATCTACAGCTAAGCTGAGAACTCCCCCAGGCTGGAGCTTCTGTACCCAATACTTACAGCTGTCTTCTTCCTCAGTAAAAGCACTGATAAGGTAACAGGCATAGACAAATCCCACCAACTGAAAGAAAGGGAGAAAAAAATTATGTCAGAAATTGTAACTGGGTATCATTAATGTCTAAGAGCCAAGTGAGTGCAGGGTGGGACTGAGGTGTATGAGATTCTCAGTAGGAGTGAGGTGCATTAGTGTGGGTCTCAGTACTGGAAAGTAGGATATATTGCAGGGCACAAGAGAAGTGCGTTAGTAGAACTGTATGTTTCAGTGGTGGTGCTACCAAGGCAGACCTGAGGTGCATTAGCAGGGCTTTCTCTATGCAGGTCTTAGCAAGAAGTGTTGTGGGGCTGCAGTGAGCTATGTGTGTAGGTCTCAGTACTGGAATAGCAAGGAGCTTTGTAGGACAGAAGTGTGTGACATCTATTGACAACTTTGGGATGCAGGGATCTCAACATTGGAACAGCAGGTGATGCTGCAAGGCAGGTGCATTGGAAGATGGGGTGTGAGGAGGTCTCAGTAACAAGCTTAATTTCCAGAGGAATGACCTAGAAGCAGTTCTGCCACTTGTTTGCTCTGCTCCAATCCCTCCCTACCAGGCTTCCTGAAGGGAAGAGGAACAGTGTCCAGGGGTTATCAACCCAGTCCTCAGAACATATCTAGCCAGACAGGTTTTCAGGATAACCTCAATGAATATGCATGAAGAGATTTGCATGCACTGCCTTCATTGTATGCAAATCTCTCTCATGCATATTCATTGTAGTTTTCCTGAAAATCTGACTGGCTAGGTATGACTCGAGGACTGGGTTGAGAACCCCTGCTCTACGTCCTAATCTAGTCAATTTTTTTCCTACAAGTTATTGGACCTCAGTAAGTTTTTCTTTTCCATTTACCTTATTTATTTTATTATTTTATTTATTTTATTAACATTTCTTATATACCGCACTATTTGCCATCAGCGCGGTTTACATAGAACATAAACATCCGACAATATACATATGTCTGGTCATTACATTTAACAGGAAATGGAACTTGGAGAACAAGGTAAACTATATACATAAGAAGATGAATGAGAACGGATACTGTTTGGTGTTTCACATTGTTGGGGACGCCTGTTGCAAGATCTTGTCTGGTTGGCTACTAATAATGTTGAGGAGCACGCTATTCGAGTGTGACTGTGACCTTACATAACACTGGTCAACATTGAAATCGTTACTGACTTAAAAAGGCCCTAATCTGTAGTATCTTGATGAGCTGAACACGAATATAACATTAAAACAATTTTATTGACTCTCGTTTTGAAGATATTGCATGTAGTTCATTTTTGACGTTTCACCGTGTAAATTTATCCAGTAGGATATCAACAACATCACAAATAAGCCTTGAATGATGTAATATTGCATCACATTTCATAATACCAGCATGCACACATCATCCAGAGTTGATTGCATCATTTTCTGATGCAATGCAATACTACTGCCAGATGGTTGCTGAAGCCATCTGACGTCAGCAGTGTACTATACACATTCGGAAATGTTGAGCATTTAAAATATTTCAGACTGTGTGCAAGACAGTTTAAGCTACTGTTACATGTAACTTTTATTAATCATATAATTTTGGCCATTTAGGTACAATACAGAACAGTAATGCCGCAAAAGTGCGTTAATACCGTTGACAATTTCTGCTACATTTGTGGGAAAGTGACATTTGCCAACCAGAAGAAAAGTATCGTTTCTCAAATGAAGAAGGCATATCATCTTTACTTCGGATGCAAGATTGGTGACCAAGACAAGCCTTGGGCCCCACATATATGCTGCGTTACATATACAACACAGCTTTCACAGTGGTTGAATTGCAAAAGACCATCAATGTCGTTTGCAGTCCCCATGGTGTGGAGGGAGCCAAGCAACCACATAAATGACTGTTACTTCTGCTTGGTTCCTCCTCTTTCCAGCGGAATAACGAAGCAAAAGAAGTCGAGCATAGTCTACCCAAACATTACGTCTGCATTGAGACCAGTTCCACATGGTGAGGGACTTCCTATTCCAGAACCTCCATCAGAATATTCTCTTGATTCATCTGATGAGGACAAGGGTGAGCCGACCTGTTCTTCTCCTGGTCCGTCAGCATGCAGTGACCCAGAGTTTCACTGGGATGCATATCAACTCCACACAGAATAACACAGGAAGAACTAAATGACCTGGTTCATGATTTGGACTTAACAAAAAACAAGGCAGAATTGCTAGGATCAAGACTCCAACAATGGAATCTTCTAGAAGAAGATGTCAACATTACTTCATATCGAAAGCGCCACCAGCAGTTGGAGCCTTTCTTTAGAAGGGAAAGTAATCTGGTATTCTGTTCCGATACTGAAAGCCTCATGAATGCCTTAAAAATCACTCATGACCCACAAGACTGGAGACTATTTATAGACTCTTCGAAACTGAGTCTGAAGGCTGTGCTTTTGAACAATGGAAACTGTCTTCCATCTATTCCAGTAGCGCATGCCGTCCACATGAAAGGGATATACGATAACTTAAAGCATCTACTGACTTCCATTAACTATAACAAGTACAGCTGGCACCTCTGTGGTGACTTGAAGGTAGCTGCCCTTTTAATGGGAGTGCAGCAGGGATATATAAAATACATGTGTTTCTTATATGAGTGGGATAGCCAAGCAAGGGATTGGCAGTACTTGCGGAAGGAATGGAATCACAGACAAAATGTAACAGTTGGAGAGAAGAATATCCAGCACCCAGCTCTGGTTGAGGTTCACAAAATCCTGCTACCACCCCTTCACATCAAACTAGGTTTGATGAAAAACTTTGTGAAAGCCATGGACCGCACTTCGCCAGCTTTCCGATACCTGCATGAAAAATTCCCTCGACTCAGTGAAGCAAAGATTAAAGAGGGAGTTTTTGTGGGTCCTCAGATTTGAGAGTTCTTCAAAGATGACCAGTTTAACAACTTGCTGCAGGGTGATGCAAAACAAGCATGGAACGCTTTTCGCCTAGTGTCAACAAACTTTCTCGGGAATGTTAGGGCAGAAACTACAAGGAACTAGTAGAAGACATGCTGATGCAGTATCAGAAACTTGGCTGCAATATGTCTCTAAAGATCCATTTCCTTGATTCCCATCTCGATTTCTTTCCTGACAACTGTGGTATGGTTAGTGATGAACAGGGCGAACGTTTTCACCAGGATATCGGAACGATGGAGCAAAGATACCAGGGAAAATGGTCCACTACAATGCTGGCTGACTACTGATGGACACTCCCCAGAGAAGCTCCCGAACAGCTGTACAAGAGACAGGCGAAAAAATCTAAGAAGTAGTCTATGACTTGTTTTTTTACAGGTATTAACCGAAGGCCTATTATATTTACTATTGACATACATTTCGTGATGTAAACATTAATTCTTGTAGATTACAAAACAACTAGAGCCAACTTTGCAATTTCACTGTCATATTCATGTTCAGCATATAAAAATTGATAAGAAATGACTATTTTTATTTCAGTAACATGACTTTTGTAAAAATTTGTTGACCAGTGTAATAGAAATAAGAAATTAAATAAAATAAATAAATATTCTGCCTTCCCTTAAAAAAAACATCTCATTATTTTTATGCAGTGGCATAGGAAGAAAAAGACAAGAAAGGGAGGAGTCAGGTGCAGGTAGGGACAGCCTAAAGATTCTTATAATGCTGGTCTCTACTTGGGCTCTACATATATGAGTATTAAGCCTGCAAGCGCAAAGGGAAATTATCATGGACCTGACCATGGTACTGAACAGAGTCTGCAAGGACAAAATCCCCTATTTGTACCAATAGTCGTGCCAATGTCTGCAGTGGTTATTGGGAAGTTGCACAAAAGAGTCAGTCAGGGCCTTATACAAGATTATTTTGATGATCTATAAGCTAATAGATCATTTACCATTTCAATTTCACTTTGCCCTATCTGTGAAATTGCAATAAGGTTGTTTGATGAATTTTTTTTTTAACATTGGGGGAATTAAATACATAGTCAAATGTTAATTATAAATAGAAACACTTCTGTGCAAACCTCACCCAAGAATATATTTACATATTTTTGGGATCCCTTTAAATGTGAGGCACAGGTGGTCTTTCACACAGTTTATATGAGTACATGAGGGGAAGGGCAGAATCGGGTGTGTGTGCATGATTATTTATTTATTTAGACAGTTTTGTATACCGCCTTATCCTTCAATCAAAGCGGTCACAACACAATTGGGGGATACATTTAACATGCAGGGATATGAGACACAGACACTAATATTTACAGGGAACATGGGCAATGGAGGGTTAAGTGGCTTGCCCAAGACCACAAGGAGCACCTGTGGGACTAGAAGCCCCAGTCCTTCCGGCCCATGATGGGATTTGGTAAGTCTAAAGGCATTTCCACTTTAATATCCATCCTGGCTAACATATCAATAATCATATCAAATGGGTCTTACTAAAGCCTGTCAAAACATCTTTACTCATATTGCTTCATCTTTACAGCAAACAACCCAAAAGTGAAAAATGCATGGACCAATGACAGAGTCAAAATTCATTCCTGAAATCAATGAGATATGTCAGTGATGAATAGTGAAAGGGAGGGGGGTGGGGTGTTAAACTATAAGGCACAGAAATGCTCAAATACCAAACTAATCATGTATCCACCCTCCCCCAAGTTCCTCCCCCTCCCCAAGAAAGCAGCATATCTCACTCAAAAGAGACTTTTGTTCACAGAGGGCTAGTCTCTATGGGAGATTGATTGCACCACAAACTTGGCTTAAATCCCAGGTCTTTTCTACTAGGTAGAATCAAGGTCATTCAGAAAACATCTGGCACAGCTGCTCTCTGAGAGTGAGCTAAGGGTGTTATTACCTGTGGTCTGGATCTGCAGACTTTATATTATGGCGTGTCCATATAGTACATATAGGGGCATGCTTACTAAAGCTTTGTGTGCATTAATGGAGTATTGCTGTGCTAAATGCTGTATTGATGTGGCCGTAGGAATGCAATGGGCCACAGCAGAACTTACAGTGCATTGTGTTAGTAAACGTGCCCCAAAATGTTTACATTGGACTCAGGCTTTAATAATTTTCATGCTACATATAACTGGTTATATTGGAAAGGTGCACGCCAAATAGACACTTGCAATCTAGTATACAGTGTAGATTATAGTAATTCAGAAGGAATGTTGGAGATCGAGGGCTTTTTTAGTTGAGACAGGTCTTTGTTGTTCCCATCATAAGTTTATGATTTTGTATAATCTGAGAAGGACGGTGAAGATATTTCATCTGTATGTGCTGTATTATCTTTATTTGTTTTATTTATTTTTGTAATGTATTAATTTGTGTTTGATTTTATGTATTGTTTTAGTATTTTTCATAGCTGTAATGGACATGACAACGTTTTACCCATGGACTTTGCACTAATTATTAAATAAAATTAGTCAAATACTTTCATTATGAAACAGTTCTTACCCATGGGAATTGGTTTTGGACCTGCTCCCCACGCAGCTGAGCACAAGGACTGTTGTAGTTGTTGATAAGGAAGGACAGACTAGATAGGCCATGTGGTCTTTTTCTGTCGTCGTATTTCTATGTTTCTATATTTATAAGTCAGATGTGATAGGGGAATGCTTACCGCCACCAGGACCTGCAGGGCGCTCTGCATGACCTCAATGTACTGGTAGTCCAGGGTGCAGCCCACCACTGAGATGTACGAGTGACCATCCAGGCCCTTCATGCCAACCATAGGTGTTTCTTTCCGGATGCAGCCTGGACCATGTTCACTCCACCATGACTGGTGCTGGGAGATGTTAAAGGTCAGAAGCTCACTGTCCTGAGGAGGGACAGAGAAACCATTACTTCTATGTATTTCAATTTAACTCACACCTTTTCAGTAGTAGATCAAAGTGAGTTACATTCAGGTTACGGTGATTATATCCCCATCCCCAGAGGGCTTACAATCTAAGCTGTACTTCCGATAACGGAGGGTTAAGTGACTTGCCCAAGGTTACCAGATGTGTGAGTAGGATTTGCATCTGCATTCCCTGGTTCTTAGCCCACTGCTCTAGCCACTAGGTACTGCTCCATATTTGTGCTGAAGTACTCGGCTCTCAGACTATGAGCAATCAGCTGGACCACTAAGTGGCTGAAGCTGCGATGTCATTCTGCTGTTTTATAGTGCAGCTTCTGATGGTGTTTTCTACCAGTGGCCGGGAGTCATCAGGTCAGCGAGACTAGGTCATCCAGCCCTACTTATTCATTCAGTTCTATCTGGTCCTTCTACCCCAGTCTTTTAAGTCACAGAAAATATAATTACTGCAATGATAACCCAGTGTCCACTACATCAGAACTACAATAAGGCTCTTCTGTGTCCTCTCTGTGTTCACTGGGGATTGTTGGGTCATTTCATCCCTGCACAAAAGCCTATTGAAAGATGATGTATAGGATTCAGATTCCTCCACAGAGGGCTGGCTTAACTACTATGCAAACTAAGTGATAGCCTAGGGTGGCAGCAAACAGCTGCTACAGTCCATGCAAAACAATATGTCATGACAATCACACAAACTGAAAGAACCACAAAGAGTACTTTTATCCTCGTGGAGGGTGGGCAGTTTTTAAATAGTCCATTTACCTGGCTAAATGGATTTTGAGTACTGCCCTCATCATATGTGTACACGTGTCTCTCTCTCTCTCTCTGTATAGACATAGATATCGATATATGAAAGAGAGTTGAATATTTGAAACCATACAGGTTGATATTCAGCCACTGCAGCTGGTGATTTTTTTAAAATACCGATTGCAGCAGTTAAGACATAATCCAGATGTTCAGTGTCACGATCCAGGTAGGAAGCAGAGCTGAATATCTGAATAAAGTCCCACCTGCCAGCATGATCCAGACAGTGGTGATGTCCAGTGCTGGGACCTGAAGTATGCAGGACAGCAAAAAGGAGGTTCTAAGAATCACGAGCAATGGTGCTGGATATTCCTGCGACCATCCATGTAGTGCCAGGGTGGTCAGGATGATTTTCAGTGGCACTATCCAAAAGTGCCACTGAAAATCTCAAGATAAACCTGGCCAGTGGCACTTATCAGATAACAGGTGCTGCTATCAGATAAGTGCTTTTAAATATCGGGCTCGTAATGTCCAATTATGTGTTTTTCCAGGATTATTCTGAGAGGGGTGGAGTTACAGTGATCATGATTGCTGAGTTCAATTACCAAAATGCCATAGGGGGGCTAAGAGCCTGATGTTAATTGAGAGGACTGCAAGGCACGAATGTTTCCTTAAAGCATCTAGCAACCTTGTATTAGTGCTGCTCCTCTACCATGAGAACTGTGTGTGGATGTTTGGGCGACGCAGAATGATAAGTGTAGCCCTTCACTATAGTCACAATCTTTCACCGGTATGGACAGTATGCGCAGGTCTGTTACACACTCCGTTGGCACTCCACCTGCTGCCGTGGTTGTTCATTGCTTATGTACTGGTTTTTCAGTACTGATCACCTGCTGAATGGGTAATTTAGAAGTGGTGAAGCAGAGTACAAAGTAATAATACTACAGTAAAGAATGTCTTCCAAGCTCAGTATGTTTTGCAATCCAGAAGTATTTGGAGACCATTACTAAGTCTAATCTCAGGGACAGAAATTACAGACTTTTAAGGCAATGGATTAGAAGAGGGGGTTTAATTGACTAAGAGGGTCATTTGCTAGGCATTATTGTGCGTTATCTACCGCAGAGCTTATTTAATACAGAAAATGGCCCTATGATAGGTAACATGTCATAATGATGATGTTTGTAAATGAGCCTCAAATGTGGTACTGGTTCTTTAAAGAAATGAATATTTAGGCCCAATTTTCGAAAGGCCAATAGTCAAACAGCATGGTGGTGGGATATTCAGTGGCAGTATCTGGATATAAGCTGCTACTGAGTGCTGCTATCCAGTTAGCCTGAGTTATAGCCGGCATTTATCTGGATTGCAACTTAGGCCTACTTTTCGAGAGGCCTCGGTTACCCAGAGAAGTGCCAACTGAAAATGGCACAACTGGATAACGCTGGAGCCGCCCTCACTCTGCCCATGGACTGCATAGTGCCAGGGCATTATGGAAATAGTCAGTAGCACTATCTGGATATACTGCTGAATATTTTGCTCAGCACCCTTATCTAAACAGTCGCCGTATCTTAAAAAGGATATAGTGTTATTAGAAAAGATACAGAGAAGAGCCACCAAAATGGTAAAGGGGATGGAAGGATACTCTTATGAAGAAAGGCTAAAAAGGTTAGGGCTCTTTAACCTGGAAAAGAGACAGCTGAGGGGAGATATGATAGAGGTCTATAAATTAATGAACGGAGTGGAACATGTAAACGTAGATCGATTGTTTACCTTATCAGAATATAGAAAGACTAGGGGACATGCAATGAAGCTACAGGGTAAACTATTGAAGACTAATAAAAGAAAATATTTTTTCACTCAACGTGTAATCAAACTCTGGAATTTGTTACCGGAGGATGTAGTAAAGGCTGTTAGTGTAGCTGGGTTTAAAAAAGGTTTGGATAAGTTCCTGGAGGAAAGGTCCATAAACCATTATTAAGAAGGGACCCAGGATATCAATGCTTGAACCAATACAAGCATTGTGGAACTTGTGTTCCTTGGGGAAACTGCTAGGTACGTATGACCTAGATTGGCCACTGTTGGAAACAGAATACTGGGCTTGATGGACCTTGGTCTGACCCAGTATGGCATATCTTATGTTCTTATGTTCTTTTAGCAATCTGGCTAAGAGTTCTGAATATCGACCTCTTTATTTCCACCTGAAACAAACATGATATGGAATCTGTCTGTCCTCATGCTCCTGGGACAGTCAGGACTGATTTATTCTTCCATGTGCCCCCCCCCCCTTGCTGATTTCACTGTCCATTAATCTCTCTGCTAGTCAAATTGCATCTACAGCTCTCCCTAGCCACCTGTATTTGCTTAGCTACTTCCCCCCTTCCGTTCTCCGAAATCTCCCTGCTCTTTACTCACCACAGCTGCAATTCCTAAATCAAGTCACTCTCTTGTGCAGCTATTAGACTACAGCAAATGCCATTTTATAAGCATTTAACATCACATACTACAGCCCCTCATACAGGGTCCTGGGGGAAGGGGAGTAGATGAAAACTACCAATAACTGCAACTAAAACTCATAATATGCACTTCCAGCCATTTCAGATGTTTTAACACTGAAGACATGTCCCTGCTCTGCTAAGACACCTGGTGGAAATACATTCATCTAATGGGTTCCTGTGCCTACAGGGGAACACCTGTCCCAGCCGTGATGGTAGATGGGGACAATTATCATTTGCTATATGAAACACTTCACTTACACTCTTGATGTCTGTCTTTTGGTTGCTGCTAGCCTGGGTCAGATGAGAACTGGGAATGTAGAGTTATAGGGATCCATATCCCCGCTGTCCTGGCTCTCTGTCCTTCTGCTGCTTCTTCGGGTTCTAGTGGTGTTAGGGTCTGTATCCTTGTGCTCAGTCTCTAATTCCTCCACTTCTAGAGGTGACAAAATCTGTATCCCTTTGGTTGTCCTTTGAGCCATCCACTTGTAAAGAGAAAAAGGCCTGCACGCACCGAGAGGTCCCTCTTTCACCTCTGATGGTGAAACACTGAGTGTGCGTCTGAATTCTACTAGAACTCACTGGAACACTTTCTTTGCATTGCATTGATCTCAGCGTGCTGCAGTGAGGCAAATGTAAGCTGGGAGTAAAGAGAACTTGTAATTAGATGTGAATCAGATCTGAATCCAAAACCACTTGCCCATGCTCCAAATTCCCTTCACTTGCAGTTGGGCATCCCATAATATGCTGGCCGAGGAGCAATAATCCATTTCTTGCTAAGTACCGCCCTTGCTGCCTGAGTGTTTGGGGAGTTAAGTTCATTAATGCCATTTGCCACCCTATGGCTAGAACCTTGTAACATTAGAGTATCTCACGGTTCAATAATATAGGAATGAGTAAATGCTTTCCCAAGGTCTCTCCGATAACTGTGTACGTATGTCGCTCACGGCTTCATTCCCTATCACCTAGAATGAAACCACTACATAGAGTTCTTCTGAGTCCAGTGTCTCGTTCAAGGCCTTGAGTAAGATAATGCTATGAAACAATTATTTGATATTAATTTCAGATACGCAACACACACAGCTCCCCCTGCTCTTATCCACTACTTCTCACCGCCCACTATTGGGCGATCTTGCTAGAACTCATGGATTTCCATAATAGGGTCAGATTTTATCTCAGGCTGCCCTGGTGTGTGCAGAAAGCTCATTTTTATTATTCATTTTTCTACACATCTCCCTCTAAGCCTCTATTTTCCATCAACATCTGTATGGTTTCTTGACTATTGATCTCCCAGCCAAAAGAGTTAGCATCCACAAGATGAAGCCCTTGAAACAAACAGCTGGACATGGTCTTCCACAACCTGAAGAGATCTTGGGAAATTGGGAATATTGGCAAAAGAAGATAGTTTAAAAGTTTACTAAAGGCAAAGCAAAATCAAGGGCTTAAAGTGCTTGAAGTAGAAGAGTAGCCTAGTGGTTAGAGCAGCAGCCCGGGACCAGGGTTCAAATCCCACTAAAGCTCATTGTGGCCTTGGGTAAGTCACTTAACACTCCAATGCCTTAGGTACAAGCTTAGATTAGAAGCCCTCTGGGACTGAAACTGAATGGAAATTGCATGAGCTAAATACGAATAAATAAAAGGTTAAGATGTACGGACTCCCTCTAGAAAAGCCTACAGGAGTTACTTCTGCCCCTCATTCTAAAATGTGGAGTGCAGCACACACAGAGATGTTGCTGTAGAAAGGTCGGGCCCAGGGTTTAGCCCAGAAGACTCCGAAGTCCTTATCAGAAGCATACGGTTGGCATTAATTATAGGTTTCATATTCATCCAAGACAACACAAAAATTACATAGCAGCCACCATTTCTTCCGGCTCTTCCTGCCCTCTTATTAAGTAGCTGTGAGAGGCGCATCTCAGACAGCATGAATAATTAAGTGAGTAGGGAGGCAGCTGTCAGATTCCTGACATCATTATCTTACAGATGGAAAACAACTGTCTATGAGAAAGCTGCTGGTAACCCCAAACCCTGCAGCAGAGGAGGGAGTGTGAAGGAAAACACACAACTTCTCTCCCCAGCTTCTTCCTCCCTCCCCCGCTGAGGTGTTTTGGTGCCACTATGCATGAGGGTGGGCTCCATCCCCTTCCCATCTCACATGCGCTACCCCACTGCAGGAAGCGTAGATGAGGGGAACCTCCAGCGCACTGCCTCCCTTAATGAGCTTCCAGGTTCCAATGTTCCCCTTCAGGTTTTCATGATTAAACTTATCAGGATCACAACCCTTCAAACATGATCCTGTAAAACATGAAGAATTAGACATTATGACCCCAATATTCTGCAGCGGTGGCTCGTGCTGCTAAAGCGAGCCATCGCCGGCGCTAAATATTAAATCCAGATATTCAACAGCAGGCTCATGTTTGGCACTGAATATCTCGGTTAATTGCATTTGCCGATCGCTAACCGGGCAGCGGTGATAATCAGCTGCTACATGGTTAGTGATACGTGGCAAATGTTAGGCCAGGATTTCTTGCGCCTGGCTTTCACCACATATTGCTAACCGAGTAGCAGCTCAATATCGCTGTTGCCCAGTTAGAAATCGATGCCATCTCTGCTGTGCCCTTAAACACCCGACATGCCCCAATGTTAACCAGTTAGCCTCGGGGTGTGTAGCAGCAGCACCCGCTGGTATTAGCAGGACTGCAAACCGTGGAAATGCCTTTGAATATTGAGTCCTATGATTTTAATAGTACAACCTTAGGTGTGTGTGTGTGTGTCTTTCTGTGAGAGTGTGTGAGTGGGTGTGTATGTGTCTTTCTGTGAGTGTGTATGTGTGAGTGTGTGTGTGTGAGCGTATCTATGTATGTACATATGTGATTGTGTGTGTGTGTATGTGTCTTTCTATGAGAGTGTGTGAGTGTGTGTGTGTGTGTGAGTGGGTGTATGTGTCTTTCTGTGAGCGTGTGTGTGGGAGTGTGTGTGTGTCAGCGTATCTATGTATGTACATATATGATTGTGTGAGTGTGTATGTATGTACATATGTGATTGTGTGTGTGTGTGCATGTGTCTTTCTGTGAGCGTGTGTGAGTGTGTGTGGGTGTGTCTATGTATGTACATGTGTGAGTGTGTGTGTGTGAGTGTATCTATGTATGTACATATGTGATTGTGTGTGTGTGTATGTATCTTTTTGTGAGTGTGTGTGTGGGTGTGTATGTGTGAGTGTGTGTGTGAGCGTATCTATGTATGTACATATGTGATTGTGTGTGTGTGTATGTATCTTTCTGTGAGTGTGTGTGTGGGTGTGTATGTGTCTTTCTGTGAGTGTGTATGTGTGAGTGTGTGTGTGTGAGTGTATCTATGTATGTACATATGTGATTGTGTGTGTGTGTGTATGTGTCTTTCTGTGAGAGTGTGTGAGTGTGTGTGTGTGAGCGTATCTATGTATGTACATATGTGATTGTGTGTGTATGTGTCTTTCTGTGAGAGTGTGTGAGTGTGTGTGGGTGTGTCTATGTATGTACATGTGTGAGTGTGTGTGTGTGAGCGTATCTATGTATGTACATATGTGATTGTGTGTGTGTGTGTGTGTATGTATCTTTCTGTGAGTGTGTGTGTGTGTGTGTATGTGTCTTTCTGTGAGTGTGTATGTGTGAGTGTGTGTGTGTGAGCGTATCTATGTATGTACATATGTGATTGTGTGTGTGTGTGTATGTGTCTTTCTGTGAGAGTGTGTGAGTGTGTGTGGGTGTGTCTATGTATGTACATGTGTGAGTGTGCGTGTGTGTGAGTAACGTGACTACTACTACTACTGAACATTGGTATAACACTACAAAGGTGTGCACAGCACTGTACTGACACATGCAAAAGAATGGTCTCTGCTCATCAGAGTTTACCATCTAGTCCAGACAGACAACACAATAGCTGAGGGCAAGGATATATCTATGGGAGTGGTAAGCAATCACATAGGAGACTAAGTGGATCAGGATCCAAAAGTGACCTTGAAGAGGTGAGTTTTCAGCCTGGATTTGAAAAGGGATCAAGCTGAAGCCTGATGCACAGACTCAGGTAGTTCGTTCCAGGCATAAGGAGCAGCAAGGTGAAAGGATCGAAGTCTGGAGTTGGCAGTGGAAGAGAAGGGCACAGATAGAAGGGATCTGCCAGAGGAGCAGAGATCATGAGGAGGGTTGTAGGGAGAGATAAGAGAGGAAAGTTAGTCAGAAGCAGCAGAATGATGCACTTACAGGTCAGTAGTAGTAGTTTGAACTGGATATGGAAATGGATAGGGAGCCAGTGAAGTGACTTGAGATAGGGGTTATATGAGCATATTGAGACTGGTGGATGATTAGCCGCGCAGCAGTGTTGAACAGATAGAAGGGGAGAGAGATGATTCAGAGGAAGACCAGCAAAGAGGAGGTTGCACTAGTGGTGTCCTTCTTTTCACAATGTCTTGTTTCCATCCCCCCTTCAAAACTGAACTTGGCTCTGGAGGGGGCAGAAACGGCACATTGTGAACAGGAGGAAACTGCGATGCAGCACCAGAGTGTTAGTAAGGGCTGTGTAGGGGGAAACTGCGATGCAGCACCGGAGTGTTAGTAACGGCTGTGTAGGGGGAAACTGCGATTCAGCAATGGAGTGTTAGTAAGGGCTGTGTAGGAGGAAACTGTGATGCAGCACCGGAGTGTTAGTAAGGGCTGTGTAGGACGAAACTGCGATGCAGTGCCGGAGTGTTAGTAAGGACTGTGTAGGGGGAAACTGATGCAGCGCTGGAGTGTTAGTAAGGGCTGTGTAGGAGGAAACTGTGATGCAGCACCAGAGTGCTAGTAAGGGCTGTGTAGGAAGAAACTGCGATGCAGAGCCGGATTGTTAGTAAGGGCTGTGTAGGAGGAAACTGTGATTTATTTATTTATTTATTTATTTATTATTATTTATTTTATTTATATTCTCTTATATAGCGCACTATTCAGCATCAGCGCGGTTCACATAGAACAAAAATCTCAGTACAGTTAACTTGCATGAGTTTACAGATAACAAGGGAAGGAACTTGGATAACAAGGGAAACTATTTACAATCTATTTACAGATGTAATACTACTGAATTGGAACATGTTACTAGGAACAGGATCAATCGTTATAAAGAATCAGCCAAAGCATGTTATTGAGATATCATGGAATTTGGTAATTGGGTGGGAACACTAATGTCAATGGGTGTTGATGACTCTATAAGGTACTTGTTGAAGAGATGAAATTTGAGGGCTTTCTTGAATTGTGATAGGCTGTTGATAGCCCGGATGCCAGGGGGTAGTTCATTCCAGCACCTAGGGGCACAAAGGATAAAGGCTCTGTTGGCTATAGAAGAAGAGCAGCTTGTAAGGGCCTTTGGGAGCTTTAGGGAGTTGATGGACAAGAATCTTCTTGTTCTGTTGGTGTAGTAGTGTGAATAAGGGCAGATAAGGATGCAGCGGAGAGTTTATTGAGAGCTTTGAATGTGAGAAGTAAAGTTTTGAAGAGAATTCTGGCCTGAATGGGTAGCCAGTGATGCAGTGCCAGAGTGTTAGTAAGGGCTGTGTAGGAAGAAACTGCGATGCAGAGCCGGATTGTTAGTAAGGGCTGTGTAGGAGGAAACTGCGATGCAGTGCCAGAGTGTTAGTAAGGGCTGTGTAGGAAGAAACTGTGATGCAGAGCCGGATTGTTAGTAAGGGCTGTGTAGGAGGAAACTGTGATGCAGTGCCGGAGTGTTAGTAAGGGCTGTGTAGGAGGAAACTGCGATGCAGCGCCAGATTGTTAGTAAGGGCTGTGTAGGAGAAAACTGTGATGCAGCACCGGAGTGTTACTAAGGGCTGTTTAGGAGGAAACTGTGATGCAGCGCTGGAGTGTTACTAAGGGCTGTGTAGGAGGAAACTGCGATGCAGCGCCGGATTGTTAGTAAGGGCTGTGTAGGAGGAAACTGCGATGCAGCGCCGGATTGTTAGTAAGGGCTGTGTAGGAGAAAACTGTGATGCAGCACCGGAGTGTTACTAAGGGCTGTGTAGGAGGAAACTGCGATGCAGCGCCGGAGTGTTACTAAGGGCTGTGTAGGAGGAAACTGTGATGCAGTGCTGGAGTGTTAGTAAGGGCTGTGTAGGAGGAAACTGTGATGCAGTGCCGGAGTGTTAGTAAGGGCTGTGTAGGAGGAAACTCCAATGCAGCACCAGAGTGTTACTAAGGGTTGTGTAGGAGGAAACTGTGATGCAGTGCTGGAGTGTTAGTAAGGGCTGTGTAGGAGGAAACTGCGATGCAGCACCGGATTGTTAGTAAGGGCTGTGTCATGGTTTGAGGACAATGTTGCTGCTACAGGCCCCGGAGAGGGTGGCAGTAGCAGCAATAGGGGTGGCAGGATGGAGGGTCCACCTAGGGCACCTCCAATCCTTGTGCCAGCTCTAAGGGGCGTCATTAGCTGGATGGAAAATCTAGAAGTAATAGGAGAGCAATGGCAAACTGAAAGGAGATATTTTGAAAGCAACAAACCTTCTGGTTAAGGAAGTAAATAAAGGTAAGAGGAAACAGCGGTCGCTATGGTTTTTAAAAGAAGTTGCTGAAAAGATATGGAAAGAAAAGTTTAGTGTTCATAAATTACAAGATCTCAGAAAAAGGAAGAGAGGAAACCATATTCAGTAAGGTAAAAATCTGGGAAAGTAGTCAGGAAAACAAAGGTGAAAAATGGACGAAAATAGTGAAAATGGTAAAACAGGAGACCAAGAACTTTTTAAAAATATATGTTAGTGACAGAAAGAAGTGAAAAAGCAGGATTGTGAGACTCAGGAGTGAAGGGAAGGCGTATTCAGAGGCTGATGAAGTTAAGAACACTTTTATGGTTTAACAAACTTCTTTTTGGTGTTCTGAGGGAGAGCCAGGAGCAGTACTGCAGAAGAACGGACAGGGCCAGTGG
Source organism: Ichthyophis bannanicus (assembly GCA_033557465.1). Lineage (NCBI taxonomy): Eukaryota > Metazoa > Chordata > Amphibia > Gymnophiona > Ichthyophiidae > Ichthyophis > Ichthyophis bannanicus. Next base: position 129,603,305 of record CM066049.1, read on the forward strand.
AAGGACTGGAGATGCCCTAGATAGACCCTTCATTTTGCTGCCCTTTGCTGCCATCCCCTTTCCGAGTCTAGTAGCAGCCGCAATGACTCTGAAACTGAAACGCAGCACTTATCGGCCATCTCCGGAGCTGTGTTGTGGTTTCTCTCTTGCACTATCTTCTGTTTCTTCCCCCTTCTAATGCTGACTTCCAGTTTTACATAAACTAGACGTTTGCGCTGGAGGGGGGTGGAATTCGCAGACTTTGTGAGAGAGAAACCAAACGCAGCCCTGGAGATGGGAGGTAAGTGCTGCGTCATCATGTCATCGCCACTGCTACTGGCTCCAGAGAGGGGTGGCAGTGAAGGGTGCAGAGGACCCTCCCACCGATGACCAATGCTCTAGACGACCACCTAGTTTGCCTTATGGTAGTGGCAGCCCTGAGGAATGGACGGGAGGTAGATTGCGAGGTAGTTTGAGAAGACTGGTTCATTTTTGCAAGTACTTAAGTTTAGATACGATCTAAAATGAGTTTTTGACCAATGAATGAGAAAGAACACCTTGAATCCCTTCATTATTTTGCTGTTTCTTTGAGATCTTTACTTAAGTTTTATATGTATTTTGAAATAATATATCAAATATTAAGTAATTCTTGTGGGTTTGTAATTTTTTTGTATAAATCTCTGGTGAGACCTTATTTGAAGTACTATGTGCAGTTTTGAAGTCCACACCTTCAGAAGGATATGAACACGATGGGAGTCGGTCCAGAGGGCAGGTACTAAAAAAGGCCAGCAGTCTTTGTCATAAAACATATGGAGACAGTCTTAAAGACCTAAACATGTAGGGCCCAATATTTGAAAGGCATGTACACGTTTCACAGCCCTATAAACCATGTAAATGCTGCTATCCTCAGAAAAATCTAAGTTATCAATATCCCTGTTTAATGTACATTACCAAGTTTAAGTTACAATGTAAACTGCTTTGATTGAAATGACAGAACGGTATAAAACCTGTTAAATAAATAAATATTCAAAGGCGCTAATACGCTTAGTGCTGCTGAATATCCCTGATCTTCTGTCCTACATGCCCCGATGCTGACTACTTAGCACTGGGGTGTGTTGAGGGTGTTCTGGGGAAGAAAGGAGGCAGCAACAATCAATAACCAGGCAGCAGTGATATTGCATGAAAAGTGGTTAGAGCTGAAACCTAGTGACCATAGAGACCAGGGTTTAAATCCACTGACACTCCTTGTGACCAATGTTCCCTCTAATTTTCTGTAGGCTGTGTGCGCATAAAATATCAGCTGTGTGCAGCTTTTGAAGGAAGGTTATATTTTTGTGAGCCACATAACGACACTCTGAGTTATATACTTTAAAATTTGACTACACGTCAGAATACAGTATGTACACCACATTGATTTTAATCAAATTAAATGAAAATAGACGATTACTAAATGAAGCGGGAAATTTCTAGTAATTACAATCATAACTTTTACATTTTAAGACGTCTGTGTTTTTTATCAGAATCAGAGCCGTAATTTTTGTGCGCTCTGTTGTAAAGTATGTGCGCTTGTTCGGCGAGGTGTGTGCGCGCGCACATGCGCACAGCTTCGAGGGAACAGTGCTTGTGACCTTGGATAAGTCACTTAATCCTCCATTGCCTCAAGTGCAAACTTAGATTGTGAGCCCTCTGGGGACTGGAAAATGCCCACTGTACCTGACTGTAACTCACCTTGAACATCTACTGGAAAGATGTGAGCTACATATAAATAACTTAGGAACAGAAATACGGTTATGCAAATCATTACCCAGACAGTGATGTGGAAACTGCTACTATTTGGAGAGAGCCAGGCCAGTCAATGTGGAATCCATTTATTCAATGATGGCGGCTGGATGTTCAATGCAAGGGCCATATCCAGCCACCGGCTTTGAATATTTGAGTCAGCTGGACAGTGCTGCAGTTAACTGGGCAATGGGGATATGCAGCCGCTGCCTGATGAGCTACGGAGGTGAGCCTTTCAGTGCCCAACATTTGCCATTGTGGGATAACCTGCAAGTGTCTGAAAATTGCCACTAGCCAGTAATTCTTGGGGGCTGCCTCTGCTCTTCCACAGAACACCCCCAGTGCTAGCCAGCAGCATCCAGGGATGGCAGGTCTACTAAGTGCATTAATCACTGTGAATATCCATCCTGCAGGTTTTATTTAAACAGCGCAGCTGGCACTGAAAAAATGCAAACCGCAGAGTTTGAATATTGCCTCAAAAGTACCTTTTTTCTGGGAAGTTGATATAATACTTCAGCACAACTGAATCAGACAAAAGTTTGGTCTGACTGACGGTGGCTAGAGGGAGACATTTAGGCCATTTCTGGTTTTGAACTTATCTCACTGCTTTGGGATATATTTGTAGGTCCTGATTCTACCCATTGTCATCATTGCTGCAGGTCCCATAATGCAACAGGAGGGCTTGTAAGAAAATCAGGACTGGCCTAAAATCTCCCTCCTGGAACTAGGTGGCTTGGTAGTTCTGGGTGGCTGAAACGTTGCTTTAAAGGCTTTGCACTATGACTTATTAAATATTTCTACTCTGGGTCTATAAGGGAAATATGGTCTGATAAACCACCCTTGAGAATATTACTGGAAGGCAGTGATGAACACAGCTTCCCTTTTAAGGGACCAGTCCCCTTTTTACCTTCCCCTTCAGTTTCAGCTCCCTGCCTTTATCTAGGGAGGTTAAGCTTGGGTAGAAGGAGATGAAGCTTGTGCTGTTTATGAATGTGGTACAGCGCATGTGTGAGTTTGGGATCTGGCCACGGCAGTGGTCCTCTTAAAGCCAGCCTGGATGCTTAGGTCACTAATCTGCTCACAGTATTGAGTGAAACCTCTCCAGTAGCCAGAGGTCTACTGGTCTGTCAAAATCTGGCAAAAATCAGAAGGATTTCCTTTAAAAAGAAGAATGTCAAAGAATAGTGGTGGAAGGTCTCGTGGCCAGGGGATAGTTGTCAGCAATTACCCAAACTATCAAATCGTCTAAGAATATCAATCATCTTACTCAGCTCAGAGTTGCAAACACAACACACTATAGCAGAAAGGGAACAGCGGGCCCAATTACAATCACTTACAAGAGAATCTGTCCCCCCAAATCTCCTGAGTTTGCTAGGCATGCATATATTTCATGGTAGGCTACTGACTGACTGACTTCTTCTAAAGCTGCTGGAGATGGCAACTGACTGACTTCTTCTAAAGCTGCTGGAGGTGGCTACTGTCTGTCTTCTTCTAAATCTGTTGAAGGTGGCTACTGAATGTCTTTCTTTTAAAACTGCTGGGGGGTGGCTACTGTCTGTCTTCTTCAAAAGCTGCTGCAGGAGGCTACTGACTGACTGCCTTCTTCTAAAGCTGCTGGAGGTGGCTACTGATTGACTGTCTTCTTCTAAGTTGCTGGAGGTTGCTACTGGCTAACTGCCTTCTTCTAAGGCTGCTGGAGGTGGCTACTGACTGACTGTCTTCTTCTAAAGCTGCTGGAGGTGGCTACTGACTGACTGCCTTCTTCTAAAGCTGCTGAACGTGGCTACTGATTGGCTGCCCTCTTCTAAAGCTGCTGGAGGTGGCTACTGACTGACTGTCTTCTTCTAAAGCTGCTGGAGGTGGCTACTGACTGACTGTCTCCTTCTAAGGCTGCTGGAGGTGGCTACTGACTGACTGTCTTCTTCTAAAGCTGCTGGAGGTGGCTACTGACTAACTGTCTTCTTCTAAAGCTGCTGGAAGTGGCTACTGAATGACTGTCTTCCTCTAAAGTTGCTGGAATTGGCTACTGACTGATTACCTTCTTGTAAAGATGCTGGAGGTGGCTTCTAACTGATGGTCTCCTTTTAAAGCTGCTGGAGGTGGCTACTGACTGACTGGCTTCTTCTAAAGCTGCTGAGGCTGGCTTCTGACTACCTGCCTTCTTCTAAAGCTGCTGAGGCTGGCTTCTGACTGCCTGCCTTCTTCTAAAGCTGCTGAGACTGGCTACTGACTGCTTTCCTTCTTCTAAAGCTCCTGGAGGTGGCTTCTGACTGACTGGCTTCTTCTAAAGCTGCTGGAGGTGGCTTCTGACTGACAGGCTTCTTCTAAAGCTGCTGGAGGTTGCTACTGAATGACTGTCTTCTTCTAAAGCTGCTGGAAGTGGCTACTGACTGACTGCCTTCTTCTAAAGCTGCTGGAGGTATCTACTGACTGACTGGCTTCTTCTAAATCTGTTGGAGGTGGCTACTGACTGTCTTCTTCTAAAGATGCTGGAGGTGGCTACTGTCTGCCTTCTTCTAAAGCTGCTGGAGGTGGCTACTGACTGACTGTCTTCTTCTAAAGCTGCTGGAGGTGGCTTCTGACTGCCTGCCATCTTCTGAAACTGCTGGAGGTGGCTACTGACTGACTGCTTTCTTCTAAAGCTGTTGAAGGTGGCTACTGACTGACTGTCTTCTTTTAAAGCTGCTGGAAGTTGCTACTGAATGACTGTCTTCTTGTATAGCTGCTGGAGGTTTGTACTGACTGACTCTCTTGTTCTAAAACTGCTGGAGGTGGCTACTGACTGACAGCCTTCTTCTAAAGCTGCTGAAGGTGGCTCCTGACTGCCTGCCTTCTTCTAAAGCTTCTGGAGGTGGCTACGTACTGACTGTCTTCTTCTAAAGCTGTTGGAGGTGGCTACTGACTGACTGTCTTCTTCTAAAGCTGTAGGAGGTGGTTACTGACTGACTGCCTTCTTTTAAAGCTGCTGGAAGTGGCTACTGACTGCCTTCTTCTAAAGCTGCAGCAGGTGGCTACTGACTGACTGCCTTCTTGTAAAGATGCTGGAGGTGGCATCTGACTGACTGCCTTCTTGTAAAGCTGCTGGAGGTGGCTACTGAATGACTGTCTTCTTCTAAAGCTGCTGGAAGTGGCTTCTGACTGACGGTCTCCTTTTAAAGCTGCTGGAGGTGGCTACTGACTGACTGGCTTCTTCTAAAGCTGCTGAGGCTGGCTTCTGACTGCCTGCCTGCCTTCTTCTAAAGCTCCTGAAGGTGGCTTCTGACTGACTGTCTTCTTCTAAAGCCACTGGAGGTGGCTTCTGACTGGCTTCTTCTAAAGCTGCTGGAGGTGGCTTCTGACTGACTGGCTTCTTCTAAAGCTGCTGGAGGTGGCTTCTGACTGGCTTCTTCTAAAGCTGCTGGAGGTGGCTTCTGACTGACTGGCTTCTTCTAAAGCTGCTGGAGGTGGCTTCTGACTGGCTTCTTCTAAAGCTGCTGGAGGTGGCTTCTGACTGACTGGCTTCTTCTAAAGCTGCTGGAGGTGGCTACTGACTGACTGTTTTCTTCTAAAGCTGCTGGAGGTGGCTACTGACTGGCTGGCTTCTTCTAAAGCTGCTGGAGGTGGCTACTGACTGACTGGCTTCTTCTAAAGCTGCTGGAGGTGGCTTCTGACTGACTGGCTTCTTCTAAAGCTGCTGGAGGTGGCTACTGAATGACTGTCTTCTTCTAAAGCTGCTGGAAGTGACTTCTGACTGACGGTCTCCTTTTAAAGCTGCTGGAGGTGGCTACTGACTGACTGGCTTCTTCTAAAGCTGCTGGAGGTGGCTTCTGACTGACTGTCTTCTTCTAAAGCCACTGGAGGTGGCTTCTGACTGGCTTCTTCTAAACTGCTGGAGGTGGCTTCTGACTGACTGGCTTCTTCTAAAGCTGCTGGAGGTGGCTTCTGACTGACTGGCTTCTTCTAAAGCTGCTGGAGGTGGCTACTGACTGACTGTTTTCTTCTAAAGCCGCTGGAGGTGGCTACTGACTGGCTGGCTTCTTCTAAAGCCGTTGGAGGTGGCTATTGTTAAGGATATGTAGTTCTCTTTGGTAGATCTCTGAATCCCAAACATTGAAATGTGGTGGTGGGTTTGCCATGCCTCATGGTCTGTTGTTAGAAAGCTCTTCTCTGCATCCTTCACCCACAGGGGTTCATGGCCAACTGAGAAAAAAGCATCTTCTCTCCCCATCCCAGTAGCAGGTAGTTAAAGTAAAGGAAGTCACAGATCCTTCCTTCCAAACTTGATCATTTGTGATGTGTATCACCCTGTCCAAGGGACGCTTTTCCAGTGTCTGTTTAAAGTATCACAGCTCTGCCAGACTACTCAGGGATGGGCAGAGGAGACAGAGTTATTTCAGCAGCTGAGCTCTGTTGGATGCAACATTGACTCAGCTTTAAAGATTCCACAGTTCCTAAACAATCCGTTCCGGATCGAGAGGGAGCATGGAGGCGGGAGGCAGACTTGCTTGCTTTGCATCAAGATGGGAGAGCAGACTCTGGGGAGAGAGTGAAATGATGGCGTTATGGAACCAGCAGTGATCTGGAAGGGGAGGAGGGGTTGGGAGTGCAAAATATAGTCATGGAGTGTAGGAGTAGCCTGGTAACCAAAGAGACCAGAATTTGAATCCCATTGGTACTCCTTGTGGCCTTGGGCAAGTCACTTCACCCTCCATTGCCTCAAGTACAAATTTAGACTGGAAGCCCTCCAGGGACAGGAAAGCAGCTATGCACCGGACTGCAAGGTACCGTGAACTACTACTGGAAAGGCCTGAGGTATATACTACTAAATAAATAGGAGCAGTGGTGCTGTGGGGTGCAGGAGGGGCACCAGTCCCCTTGTGCCTGCCTCAAGGTGTCATAGTAAAGTGGGGGCAACAGTCCTCTTTGAGGGAGACAGGGTGTGATGATAGAGAGCAGCAGTGATCTGGGGTAAGGGCATGGTGGGGATTTATACATTGGGAGTACACACAGTGTTGTGTCGGTTCACACTTGTTCTAAAAGAGTCATCAACTGGTGAGTGATTCATCTCCTATGTCCCTTACCTTGGAAAGTCCTCCCACTTCCAGGTAAAAGCAGATAATGAAGACATTCCACGTAACCCACACTGCAGTCCAAATGGTGTACTGGAAAGGAACGAAAAGAAATGTGTTTGAACTTGGCGGGGTATAGGAGTACATGTGGATGTTGTGAGGCAGTGTGAGGACCAAGGAGGACCATCTCCCAACTTCTTCGAACAGCTGAATCCTGGAGGTTTCCTGGCCAGAGAACACTATAGGATTCCCATTGCTTAGCACCTCTGGAATCTCATTATTATTATTAATTAACAGCAAGAAGTTCTGATTTACACCTTAGTTATGCGCACCTTTTACTGGCTAAGTCTAAAATAAAATTTGGAATGGGATAAATCTTCTTTGGTCACATCACATTGCTTTCTGTCCAGTTTCCTTGGGAATGTTTCCTGAATATGGAGCACATGGAATGCACAGCACAAAAAATATTTACAAGATTAGACCACAGCTCCATCAAGCCCATCACCCTGCCTCCAACAATAGCCAGATCACAAATACCCAACAGGCTCTCAAAGAGTGGTATCCATTCCTTGCTGCCCACACTAGAGATAAGGAATGGCTTTATTTGATTTCATTTATTCTATTTCTATACCACAATGCAATAAACATCTATGTGGTTCACATAAAATATTCACAATATGTGTGGAGACCGATCCCCGAAGGAGCATGTCCGGGCCCTTGAGCAGCTGATTTTGCACTGGGGGGGAGGGGGGGCAAGACGTTCCTGCATGTGCAGGACAGAGTATGGAGACAGCCCAGCATGTTGGTGGGAGACATCCTCTCAGCCTCCCACCAGCCTGCCGCATTGACGACTCCCGTTACTCTGCACGCCTGATCCCCGATGGGTGCAGCCACAGCCCAGATTGGGTGGCGGGATTGGGACAGGTTACCTCAGGCCGGAGGACTGGGGGTTCATGTCCCTCATAGGGACAAGCAACCTCAGGCTAGAGGGACTGGGGTCTCTAATCCCACAGCCATTCCTTGTGGCCTTGGGCAAGTCACTTAACCCTCTATTGCCTCAGGTATGTTTAGATTGTGAGCTCTGTGGGGACGAGGGAATAAAAAATGCCTGTTGGCATAAGTTTGTAAACCACTCTGATATACAGGGTAAAGGGCAGTATATCAAGTGCATAAACCATAAACTTTGCTTGCCGCTGTTGCTCTGGGGGGCTGGCTGGCCGATCCAAGGTAGAATACACTGGCCATCCTCCCGGTGCTCCATGGATTTACAGGGCCATGACCTGAATCGGCCCTGTATGTGTGGGTCACAGGACCATCCCGCTCCGCCCACTCTCCACCCCTGTGCATGCAGGAGGCCAGGAGACGGAATACAGTGTAGGTGGATGGTGGGGCTGGGCGCACTGCTGGGATGTACAGCTCCACTATCCGCCTTACAGAATCTGGCCCTCAACAAATGAAAATCACATAACTATAAAGAACCTGCATATCTCTCTCATTATCTTCACAAGCTCTCAGCACTTTTTCACTTAAGGACTGATTTCAATGATAAATGGACGTTTTCTCTAGGAACTTGTTTAAACCCTTTTTAAACCACATCTTCTAAAAACAAATTCCTCTTGGACAGAGTTGAGAGTGCTCTGATGTTCACTGTTTTTAAATTCTAATGCTGGAGTGTAACATTAATAGGCAACATAAACCAGTTCCCTCTATTGGCATTCACACTTGCCTCTAGATTGCACTGAACCTATTCTGATACTTTAAATTGCATTTCAAAATCTGTGAAAAACCCATAAACCAGCACTGACACCATAGTTCTTTGGGACCTGGATGTATCTCTGTACCATGCAAGGAGTAAGTGCATTTTATGTCTAGACGTTGGAACTTACCACCACAATGTAGCGTGGCCGGTACTGAATGGTTCCAAAGAGGCCAAGGATGACGACGATGATGTGTAGAAAATTGGCCAAGATAGGGGCCCACTGATAACCCAGGAAGTCAAAGACCTGCCTCTCCAGTGCAGCCAACTAGTCAAAGCAAGAAGGGAAAGCATTAGCCTCACTACTCAAAAAATGATTCTTCCAGTTCTCTGTAATGTTTTCTTTTTCTGGCCTGTGGATTTCAGAATTAGCCAGAATGAGGGGTCCAGGACAGGCCAAAGCACTCAACCCTTGTTGACCAGAATGACATGATTTACATTAATTTTCCATCAATCACCCTTTCAGTCTTGCTGAAGGTGCAATGCTTAGTGCTTGATGCAAAGAGATGTAAGCCCTGGGCCTGATTCTCACATCCTAGAACCTGGCACTGTAGTCCTACAGAGAAAGAAGACCTAAGGATCCCCTTACAGCTGGCTACTGGCTACAAAACATCACTGGAAGTGGCTCCTGAAGGAACTGCAACCTAATCTCGCTGTAGTACAGGATCAATATAGAGAACATGGGAGGCAGCTGAGAGAAGATGGAAGGAGAAAGTATCTACTGGTTTCCTGACTTGCTGTAGTACTGAAATGTTGTGGAACACGTCTGTTTTGCATAGCAATCTACTCTGGCTCCATGTCAAATGGTCACCCTAGGGCTTAGTCACCCCTTAAATAGTATCCATTTTACACTCTAGCTGCTAGTATTATATTTCAGAGGTGTTGGAAAGAGGTGGGCCACACGGGGCCTGGCCCCACCAAAGCCTCGCTGCCACGATCGTTGGCTTCCCTTCCTGTCTGTCCATGGGGACCCATTCTCCTGCAGGTGGACAGGAGAGGTCTTTCCCACGATCGCAGGACTTTTCTGCCAGTGGGGGATGGGATCCCCACAGACAGCCCACTGCGTGCCGGGTGGCAGTTATGGCAAAGACCCCTCCTGTTTGCCTGTGGGTGATCGGGTCCCCACGGGCAGACAGGAGGGGAAAGCTGGTGATCGCAGTCTCACTAATTTCGGCTGGCCAATGGGAACAACATTCTGGCACCTCTCTTATATTTCATTGGCATTGAGATGTAAATAGTTTAGAATATTTAATCTGCGAGGAATGGATCAATATAAAAATTGGTTAGAACCCTAAAAACATCAGATCTATGAAAAAACATTACAGTAACTTGCAGAGAGCAGCACTTATAGCCCTAAAGGTCATTGGAAGGACACAAGGGAAGGGGAGTGGGTGTCAGGTTCCACAGGGGTATTTTATGCACATCTACTGAGCAGATTGGATGGACTGCTTTGCTTTTATCTGCTGCCATTTACTGTGCTGCTATGTGGATTGGCCCTTGAAACTGTTTCACATCAAAGACTACACATCCCATTAAGCATCTGATTCACTTTTGCTGCCTCACTAGCAACAGCTTGTCTGGAGTGTGGGCCTCCTAGCTAATTGAGTTTTTAGATATCCATAATGAACATGAGATATTTGCATATATTGTACATAGAAATATATCATTCATTGGAAATATGAAAATCCAATTGGCTGAAGGGGGATTCCAAGGATCTGTTTGAGCACTAATTTCTTTGAAAAATGCTCATTCTTCTACTGAGTATTATTAATCATTTGTATAGTGCTATCAAGTGCATGAAGCACTACAGAAACACATGCTCGTTCCCATTTACAGGAAAGAAACAAGACACAAACAAAAACAAATAAAAGGCTCAGGTACAGCATCCACAGGAGCTGGCATAGGTGGTCTGGCTAGGGCAACACTTCAGACATTTTCCTCAGTGAATCAGCAATTGCTTGAACTAAGATTGCTATCAGCATACTTTACGTGCTAACATTTACACCAGCTTGAGAGCAGGTATATTGTCTGCATCTTCAATTTAGACGTGATTTTGTAGGATTTGTCCTAATATTTTATAGCGCCTATGTATCTTAATAAAATTAAGCTAAAAACAGGTGCTGTCTTACCCTCTTAACCTAGGTACCCTCTGATAAAATTACCCTCTAAAGGACTTTGAAATGTATTTCTGGCCGGTGACTGTTGCCATGGTAATGCTCCTTTGATCCCTTTGACCTGCGTCTCCCTTGCCAGGATTCCTGGGAGAGCCACCATTCACCCCCATGCCCGTCCCCTCTCAGCACACTCCTTTTGTAAAGCTGAACTACCTTACCACTCAGCTTTTCTTATTTTGCGCTTACATATTTTATTAGCAAAGAATTCTTCCTTTTCAAAGATCTCCTCTAATAGCTGCTTTTTATTGTATTTGGTTGGTATACCACTTTCCCCAAAATGCTGCTGTACTTTCTTGTCACCCTGGCACCTCTCCCTAAGCTTAAAGCTTCTAGTGCTCCTGCTAATTAGGTCACAAAGGGATCGTCTGCAACCCCTGGGAGGACAGCTTCCCACAGGCAGGCTGGGAATCCAGGAACTCTTATGCCCTCTGGTTAGTGCAAAGCAACCTGGAATATCATTTTCTGCATTTATTCTGTTCATTCTGCTCTTCCTGTCTTTTCTCCTTACGCCATGCAATCCGGCTCTCCCCAGAGACTAGACAAGCACACTGTCTCATTTTCCTGACTCCCATCAAGCTCTCATCATGGAGCATCACACAAGATCTGTGGTACTTTTCTGTTTAGATCCTAGCCGTCTAGGCTAGTAGTTTTCAACCAGCCCTCAGGACAGACCTAGCCAGAGAGGTAGTGCAATGCAAAATCTCTCTGATGAATATACATTGTTATCCTGAAAACGTGACTGGCTAAGTGTGTTCCAAGGATTGGGTTGAGAATCCCTGCTCTAGGCCTGGCCTTCCCAACCCTATCTAACAGGGACCATGCATGAGATAAATTGGCATATACTGGAGAGCCAGGACATTTTGGGGAAATCCACAGAACAGTATGGTGTTCTCCAGCGACTGAGAGAAGGATATAGGCTCCCAAGCTATTTCTAGTGCTATCCTTTGAGCAGCATGTAGGTGTCCCTATAATCAGCAGTATTGGTTAGGCTCCGAGCAACCCTCCTTGCAAATGTTGGAAGCTGGAAGTCATCCCACTCATTAGTGGTAATCTTTCTCAAGCTGGTCCTGATTTTCAGGATATCCCTATGAAATATGCATGACAAATTTGTATAGACATTGTTTTAATTATATGCAAAATTTCACATGCATATTCACTGTGGCTCTCCTGAAAAATGGCATAGCGGTACTCAAGACCAGCTTGAGAAACACTCTATGGACCCATTAAGATAAGGTTCTTTGTCTTTTAGCCCTGGTGGAAGAGGCAGCGGGAGACTTTGTGTAAACTGCTGGCCGGGTGGTGCTAAGGATTCTCCAGGAGAGGGGATGGTGTCATTCTCTACCCTTTCCTGAAGGCAACTCCAGCCAGTTTGGCTTTCAGGATGTCCATGAAGAAGGAGCATGAAAGAGATTTGCATACAATGAAGGCAGTGCGTGCAAATCCGTGTATCTCTTACATCTTCATTGTGGATATACCGCAAACCTGACTGGCTGATCGTTTCTCAGAAGCTGCAGGAACACGCTCGACATGCATGGTTCTGCGTCTGACAAGACAAGATATGCACTGCATGAGTGTGTGCAGGCTTGGGCATTCGAGGAACTAAGGGATCTATTTCGGTGAGGCTGACTGTTAGCCTCCTGTAGCTCTCTGAATGATGTGCCAGTCCAGTAGCAGCCAGACTCCCATCATGTATAACCTCCCAGTTCCCACAAAGATTTTTCAGAGTCTGATGAAGCAAATGAGACAACTGGTGCCAGGAGTAGCAGGAAGACAATTCTGAGGCAGCTTCTCGATGTGGCTCATGCACCAAACCTTGACTGCTCCCTGACTGGGACCTCTACCAATGTGTTGTGTCCCTTATGGGAAATGAGGGAGAGGACCTTCCTTCCATACGGACCATTACGTAATCCAGGAATTGTTCAACTTGCTCTCCATTCTGTGCTTTACAATTTTATTTTACTACTATAATGTTTTCTCTTGTCTTTTAGCCACTTTCTGTATTATTTTGGCAACACATGCAAGTTGTCAAACCAATTAAGTTTCCTAACTTTGAGATCTGGACAAGTTCCTGGAGGAAAGGTCCATAAATCATTATTAAAAATGGACTGAGGGGAATCCTCTGCTTACCCCTGAGATAAGCAGCATGGAATCTGTGAACCTTTTGAATCCTGCCAGGTAATTCTGACCTGGATTTTGCCACTGTTGGAAAGAGGATATTGGGCTCAATGGACCATTGGTCCAATCCAGTATAGCAAATCTTATGTTCTTATGAATGTGAGTGATAATGCGGAGCAGAGACTCTGTAGAGGCAGAGTATCATTATTCCTGAGTATATTTTTTAAAGAAACAGATACTGTATTGGTAAAGTTAATTGTTAATTGTGAAATTATTTTAGTTTGACTAATTTGCATGTGAGTTTCTTTTAATTCAACAGCTGACCCTGAGCAAAGCAAAATGTGCCACAGAGCTGTGGTAAGGGCCCAGCACTTTCTCCTGGCTCCGTTTTTTACTTCTCACTCTTCTTTAATGACTGTCTCCTCTCTGCAGTCTGGTAAGGGCACTTCATGGATATGCAGTGCAAACCAAGAGCCTGCCATAGGGGGTGTCCCCTCATTCTGGACTTTTCCTAGGCTCTCTGACTCCCAAGAATATTGTTGCTACCTGCTTGAATCTCATCTTTATGTTCCTTCTCCTGGATTAAGGGGAAGTAGATTTAGCTCATGAACCTTTCTCAGAAGTTCAAGACAAGTTACATTCAGGTTATATTCCTGTCTCCAGAGGGCTTTCAGTCTAAGGGGTATGTTTACTAAACCGGGCTAACAGTTAACCTGGGCTATCTGCAACTAGGTCCCATGGAATAATATTGGACCTAGTGGCAGATAGCCCGGGTTAACCGTTAGCCCGGTTTAGTAGACATACCCCTGTTTGTACCTGAAGCAATGGCGGGTTAAATGACTCACGCACACAGTTCACCCTGTTCCGAGCAGAGGAAAGCCAATATTATGCCCAAAATGTTAACTTCTTCAGGGTGCTCCAACTCGAGCACTTATCTGCTTGTCATGGTTCTGCAAAACATCCCTTATAGCTTATGCTTGTCACAAAGCTTTTAGGATTCAGGAACCCCATCTCCTGGGCAGCAAGATGTTTTCCCTGAGACCTAGAAAGCCAAATCCCTCCAGAAGACTGGGCTGGCAATTATAATCTGAGAAATCTGCATACTCCAAATCTGGAATATTAATGAGCAGCTGAAGCGTGAAGAGAGTATGAAAGGCACCTCGGGGTGGCCAGTTCTAATCTGTGTGCAACTAATAATAAAAAGTACTTTAGAAAGTGTAGAATGAATTAAAAATGACCCCAGGGAGGAGGAACTGAGGTTGGTATTAATAATGGCACTGCTGCTGTTGAGGCAGTGCTGGCTGCTGTTATTGCTTTAAAGGAGTGAAACGATCAGTTTTGCTGTATATGTAAAGTCCAGATTAAGTGAGAGAGAATGGATCCCAGACTATTTATTAGAGCAGCAACATAAAAATTAACCAGAGCATCCCAAAGACTGTTTATTTTTCACATATATAATTCATCTTTTCCTAACACAATGACTAACTAGAATTATATTCTAGGCTCGGCTTGTGTATGTTGCTAGTCACCTGTGAAAGGAATCTCTGTTTATCCAAAAATTTCAACCAGCAGTAGGCTCCAGAATTCTATGTTTTGAAAACTCCGGAGGGGCATTGTTGAAGCCATTTTGGCAGTGCGCAGGATATTCAGTGTGTTGCTGAATATCCCGGTGCTGCCAGCAAATGCTGCTATGTTAGCCGGCTAGCATTGGGGAATTCTGGGGATGGATTGGAGGCGGCATCTGGGGATATTCAGCCAGTAGCCAGTTATCCCAAAGTTATCACTATGTGAATCCCAAATGAAAATTAATATTTTTTTTGTCGGGCAGAGTTGAGGGAGGATGGTACTTCAATCCATCCTCTCCAGTCAACAGTTGTCCTTTTATTCACACTTGTGCCTAAGATGTCAAGCTGTAATTATAAAGTTCATCTAAATATTGCACTTATCTGAATGCCACAATCATCTCCACACAACGTGCACATTTTGGGGTACCCTAACCCCTGTGTCGAGTGCTCCATGGTTGCTCGTAACTGCTAAAAAAACCTCTGCCCAACAAAAAAATATTAATTTTCATTTGGGATTCACATAGTGATAATTTTTGATGGTTTACTATTGCTGATCACTATTTGAAGAATTTTGGCTTTGGAGTTATCCCAAAGTGGCTAAAACTAGGCACCTGAAAGGTTTGCTAAGTTTCGCCACTGAAGCTAACCAAAGAGCGGTTGAATATCGGCACTGTCCAGTTAGCCTTGGCACTATGCCGTTAACCCAGACATTCAATGCCGATGGCCACTTAGGGCCCCAGCATTGAATATGTTCAGCAAAGTTCAGCAATGGCAGTTAACCACTGTACAAGCACCAGCCACCACTGCCGAATATCCTCCTTCTACCAGGATGCTCTTATCATTAATGCTTTTATTTGGATTATTTGCTAATCAAGACCAAGAAACACAGGAGCTGATATTCAGTCAGTAACATGATTAGAAGACCTGTGAAACCATGTTAATCATGGTGACTGGGATATTCAGGAGAATATCCCCAGTTACCACCACTAAATGCCCCGCTATTGGCTGGCTAGCATTAGGACATTCTGGGGATACATCGGAGGCGGCACCCAGGGACAACGAGGCAGTGGTGATATTCAGCTGCGAAGGTTAAGTGCCTTAAAGGCTGGCCTAACATCTCCGCAGAAGCTAACCGTTCAGTGGCTGTACCTAGCCCTGTGTGAGCGGTGCAGCCGTACAGGGCACAAAGGCTTAGGGGGCGAATTTCGGTTGCCTGCTTTTGCCCTTCTGCCACCACTTTTTGTTATCTTAGTGGCGGCAGCACCAGCAGCAGCTGGGCAGACCTAAAATAAAATACCCCAAACCACTCGGGTCTTTCCACAGGTCTGGTCCCTTCCTCTTCTAATGCGACGTCAGAGCAGAGAGGGATCAGATTTGTTTAAAACGCAGAGTCGAAAGGCCCACATTGTTGGATTGTTTTTTAACTACACATTTTAAAGTTAGGTCTGTTCTGCTGCTGCCTCCACTACTGCAGACAAAAATAGAGAGCGGCAGCAGCAGGGCAAGAACAGGCAGCGGCTGGACGGAGCCACGGAGGTATGGGTGAGGAGGGGCACGTCCGATGTGCAAGCCGCACAGGGGGCAATTCTGGTGCGGTACGGTCCTGAGTGGCTGAATATCAAGGTGTCATGGTATCATGGCTTTGCCACTATCCACACGATCCGGAGTTTCAGTGCTGGTGGCTGGATATGGCTCCAGCATTGAACATCCGGGTTTAAGGTTCAGCAGTGATGGCTAGCTGCTTTACAAGGGCTGGCCACTACCGTTGAATATCCCCTACCTGCCCCCTGCCCCCCCCCCTTGCATAGTCTTAAAATTGGCTTGCATCTTAACAAAACTCTGGGCCATATTAAAAAGCATGGGTATACCAGAACACCTGATAGTTCTCATGCACTACAATTCGAACGGAATAAGGAGAAACAGAGTGGCTTAAAATCAGCAAAGGCGTATGACAAGGCTGCAAACTTCCCCATACTGGTTTAATTTATATGCAGAACAAATCAGAGAAACAGGACTGTATAAAGATAACTGAGGTGTGACGATTGATGGAAGACTAATCAGTAACCTTCACTGTCCTGACAATACCATGTTAATGGCTGAAAGTGAAGATGATCTGAAACATTGCTCATTGAGATCAAAGAAATGGGTCTGCACCTTAACAAGAAGAAGACAAAGATCCTGACCAAAGGCAAAATAAATCATTTCATCCTTCATGGAGAAGAAATATAAATATTGGACAACTTTAACCTGCTTGGATCAATAATCGTAAAGAAATGACTAGCAGTCAAGAAATCCGATGATGCATTGCTCTTGGCAGAATAGCTATGAAGGACTTAGACAAACAGATTCTCATACAAAGATTTGACTTGTCCAAGCCATGGTATTTTTAATAAAGTTATATAGATGTGAAAGTTGGACAATGAAGAAGAAAGACAGGAAGAAAATCAATGCTTGGTGAAGAATACAGCAACAGGATAAAATCAAAATAAACTTAACTAATTTCTCAACATACAGGGGTGTCCTACACAGAGCGGTGGGTTCACCCCTAAAACAAAGACATGGGGAGGGGTGGCCTGCATGAAGCGGCAGGTGCACCTACTCTTGCCATCTTACTGGGCAGACTAGATGGACCATACTGGTCTTTATCTGCTGTCATTTACTATGTTACTATGTAATACTGTGCATACGATGGACTGGCCAAAGAACACAATCAATCAGTACTGGGGAGATCAAACCTAAGCTTTCCTTGGAAGCTCAAATGAGACGACTTTTGCTTTCATACTTCGAATCCTTCATACAAAGAGAAAGATTATTAGAGAAAGACATCATACTTGGCAAGGTTGAAGGTCAAAGCAAAGGAGGAAGACCAGCAATGCAATGGACTGATACAATAACAGCAGCTGTGGAACTGGACAACTATCTACAGGATCACCATGAGTCGACATGGACTCGACGGCACTTAATGGGTTTTTTTTATTCCAAGACGTTTTTATGATTGATGCTTTCATTTGGGTTAGTCTTTTCAGCACAGACAGTATTGGATAAGGAAGTGTGTGATCTTGCAAATGCAAATAGCCAGGGAAACGTATGCTCATAATCATAAATCTCCCTCTAAAAGGACAATGCCAAAGTATTGTTAGAAACCTATTTGGTACTAGGTGAAAGTAGGTTATTTGCTCTGTCCTTTTCTACCTCTCCTACACCTCACCTGCAGTGTTTTCAACAGGGTATCCCTGTCTTTCACACTCACAGAAGGGCATGTCAACTTTTCAAAATCATTGGGGATGCTAAAGTGAACACAAATTATTCCCCTCTGGACACAGTGAATAAGTTTGATCAGTACTGGAGGTGCTAGAGAACTTCCAATGCTACTCTCTAGCTGAACAGTAGATGTCACTACAACATAAAGTGTAGGTCTACCATTTGGCACTAAGGCGCACTAACCACTTTACTGTTTTATGAGCTCCTTATTACCTCTTTGGAAGGCACAAGAGCCCAGAACTGTAATTACAGATCTTACACGACTAAAAAAAAAATCAGTGCTAGCAATTAGTGTGACTTCAGATGAGGGTTGTATAAAACTGCAATTTGATTGCCTGTCAGAGTTCATCTGCTGCTGGACGAGATACTAACTCAACTCTGAATGGCAGGGGGGACTTTTTTCCAGTTTTGCTGTAATATTATCAAGCGCATGCTGTACGCTGCATCTGCCTATCCAACCATCTAATGGCCTTTATGAAAAACAAAGAAAGGAATTAAGGCATTGATTTGTCATTCAGACCCAGCTTTACCCTTGCAGAGTGCACAGATGCAAATGCTAACCCTGCTTTCTGATTTACTCTATTAGAAGTATCCTAATGGTCAGAGCACTGGGCTGAAGCCAGGTTCAAATCCCACTGCTGTGCCTTGTGATCCTGGGCAAGTCACTTAATCCTCCATTGCCTCAGGGTCAAACTTCAATTGTAAGCCCTCTGGGGACAGGGAACTATCTACTGTACTAGAATGTAACTGGCCTTGAATTTCTGAGAAAGGCATAAGCTGAGAATCAGATATACCTCAAGCTTTCACCTCATCTCAAAATACTTCTCTTGCAGTCCCCCATTCTCAGTCCCCATCTCTTCCTGCAAAGTTTTAAGAGTCATATCTCACTGCTGGGCCTCCACTCCTGCCTTTCCCAATAAAATTAACTCACTAAATTTCTTCTTGCACTTATAGTTAGTTAGGGCTAGCGCTTGCGTTGCCAGTGCACCCCCTTCAGCCTAAAAATTGCTGCCCTCTTCCCTCATGAGCGGACCGCCCATGGCAGCACCCACGATGCTATTCTTAAGGTTCCTTTCACTTTTTGCTTATTTTAACTTTCTTATTTTTTAAAGTTTTTATTTCTCAGTCTTTCTTTTTCTGCGTTTTGGTGCCCTCCAAACATCAGCACCTCCTGCCGTTCTTACCTGCACTGGCCAGCACCTGCAATTTGTTTCTCGGCTCTCATTTCCCTTTCTTGGAGTTTAAGAGTTTGGCACCTTCCCTCTGCAATCACCACAACAGTCTCATATAGGGTAGGGGTGGGGGCTGCTTTGTTCTTTCAGGTTACTCATATTAGCTCTGAATAGTCTTACCCTAGGAATACAGAACCAGCAGAAGACTATCCCCAGCACTGTGTCCCTGGCCTAGGAAAAGGATCTGCACCGTGGCCCGGATTTTTCCTGAGAACCAGCCCCACATCCCATGTAGATCCCACTGATACACAGCAGGACTTAGTTTAAAATGGTGGCTTTCCTGAGAGAGACTGCACACAGCAGGAGCACTGAGACAGGCCAAGAATGAAACCCACTCCGCACGAAAACAAAATCTCA
Organism: Ichthyophis bannanicus; assembly: GCA_033557465.1. Taxonomy (NCBI): domain Eukaryota; kingdom Metazoa; phylum Chordata; class Amphibia; order Gymnophiona; family Ichthyophiidae; genus Ichthyophis; species Ichthyophis bannanicus. Next base: position 129,622,571 of record CM066049.1, read on the forward strand.
CATTTAAATAATTGTGAACATCACATCTGATGCAAGAAATTCTGTAGCACTTTTGCAACTTTTGTTTTTACACAATTTCCTATGAATTTAAGGCAATTCCTGAACGTCATGGTCTAGTCACATATCTGTGTAAAAGTTATGCGCATACCATAGACTTATGCAAAGGCCATAGAGTTCTGAGAGTCCTGAAAAGTTCAGATGTTTCTGAAGGGCAAAAATCTCTTTAAATTGTTATGGGCAGATGCCTTCTCTAAAGTTTACTGATATCTCTAAAGTGTCTCTGAAGGTTCTGGAAAGAACACAGATCCCTGTGTGGCCACATACATCTATGAAAGTCCTAAGGAATATCAGAATAACCACGTAAAATATTTCTTAAAAAGGGCAGACAGCCTGTCTTGCTGCTGCCGCATGTGGTCAAATCACAAAGCAACAGTCTCAGTACACCACAGGGCCAGTCCAACTGCTAGGCGAGACTAGACAGTGGCCTAGGGTACAAGCTTCAGAGGAAAACCAAAGACCTGCATCAGTCAGAGCAGAACAGATGCTCAAAGAGCCATCAGCACATTCCTCCACCTGCATACACTTACATACAAAGCGAGGAAGCCAGATATAGTGGTTAAGGAGAAAAACACCAAAACGGCATTGATAATAGAGGTGTCAGATCCAAGCGACTACTCTGTGAATCCCGTGGAGAGGCAGAAGATCCTGAAATACCAGGAAATGCAGTCAGAGATCAAGAAACTGTGGCAGAAAGTTGCAGAAATATTTCCCATTCTATTGGGAATCACAGGCTTAATAAAGAAGCACATCTTGACAAACTCCCCATACCTGTTACATCTTACAAACTCCAGAAGGAGGCGCTCTTTGGCACAATGCAAGTACTACACCGAGCATTAGCAGTAAATACGAGAGACTGAGATCATACCCCACATACCCTGGCCTAGGAGTGAGGTTCATGACTGTCATGGTAGGTGCAAAACTAACCCAGTTGGAGAAACTGCCCGAGTTTAATAGTTAAAGGTACAATGTCTACTCTTTTACAGGATAGTTGTAGGAGGGGTAGCATTGCAATGATATCTGTGTGTGTGTGGGGGGGGGGGCAGGGGGAACATAAAGCTGAACATTCGCCCAGTACCCTTGCGCTGACCCTGTACACACACTGATTAGACCTGTGGACCTCCAAGAGAAAACAAAATCCTTTCTAAAGCTCTGAGTCCTCCAAAGATTCAGTGAAGCACTAAGAAAACTCATCCAACCCTAGGTGAGAGCTGACAGCTCAGATATGTCTAATGCAGAAACTGCAGACTTAATTACAGAGCACAAATTGTAAAATCCCTGAACAAAGTCCCTGATTTAGTTATGAATCTGGAGAAAATGACAGAGCCATTGTTGATCATCTTATGCAGACAATATATTAAATGTTAAAAATATTACAGCAAGTGAAATGAAAATATTTTCCTGCTACCCAGGGGCTGACATCTACTGATTTTCCAGCTGCCTTCTGCCATGGCCGCCTTAGCGCCCGAGTCACATGCTTGTGCCACTTATATCCTGGTAGCATATAAAGATTAAGGAATAGAAAGCTGTACTCTTGTCTTGCTGTGCAACATTTCAAAAGTATGCTTGGCCATTTTTTCACCCTCTTCTGCAAATGTCCTTCCCAAACCCCTACATGATGTCATGGGCAACCAGGATGCACCAATCAGATCCTGTATGTGGCTCAGACACATGGAAGAGAAATCAATCACAGTTTTTAAAGGCAATTAGGCTTGCCAACCTGGGTTCACGGCATCCTTAAGCTTAACCATGATGCTAGGAACAATCAGAGATCTTCACGTATCCTGTAAGTCATAGAAGGGATTTTTGCTGCTGTCAAAGACAGGACTCTGAGCAAGACGGACCTTTAGTCTGACACAATGTGGAAGAGATTAGGGTGGCACATTAAAAAAAAGCAAGAAAATAAAATTATACCTTTTTATTGGACTAACTTAAAAAATTTTGGGGCATGTTTCCTAAAGTGCACCAACAATTAGCACAGGATTTAATGTGCGCTAATCGTGTTGGGCTGACTCAGCATAAGGCGGCATGGTAAAATTCCCGTACGGATGGGAGTGCACAGTCTGCATGGGTGTTATCGGCATGTGCTATCCGTAACTGTTGCCATTAGTGTGGGTGAACTTATTACCTTCTTGATAGGTGGAGTTAAGTGCATCCAAGTTAGGCGTCTTTGCCAGATACTGTACTGCGGTGAGGTTTCTCTCCCCAAGGTAACTGCAGGGGGACACGCCAAGCACATCTGCAACACTTAGCACAGGCCCATGCCGCCTCCCATGCTAATCTTTGGGTCTTAACACGTGGGAAAGTAATAAGATTTAGCATACATGCTCCTTTTTAACCTTCTTCCTCGGGTCAGGACAGTATGAGCCAAAGAGGGCAATAGCAGAAGATATAAGGGAATCACAAAAGCATTCTAGTGATAGTCAAGGGAAAAAAGCAATGTGTAGATGTGTGTGTTTGGGGGGGGGGGGGAGGGGAAATGGATGGGTGATCATAAGGTGACAAAGCAGTAAAATGTATAGATCACAATATGATAGGATCTTTAAGTCTTTCTGATCATTCCAAAGTGTCTTATTTTAACTTCAAATGTCTTACTTCTTGAATTGTTATGAAACTCCCTCTTAAGATTCTGACCATAAAGTAATTAATGCAGTGCTCTGATCCTACAAAAAGTTCCCTCTTAAGAGGTGTCACCTTGATATGACTTGTGGTATCTGATAATTTTGTGTGTGTACTTTTGAAATATATACAAAGTTAGATTACCTGAAAGTAACTCACCTTCAGCTACTACTGGAAATGCGCAAACTAAATGCTGAGTAAAGTTTTCTTGTGAGTTTAATATAAACTACAAACTATTCTAGCTGAACTGGTTTGTATTTTTACCTTGATTGTGTTTGAATTTCCAGTAAGATCGTGCAATGAAATGGTTTAGATGCACTGTGTTTACCGCTGTGTAAAGAGACAGAGCGAGTCATAAAACTGAACAGATAAATACAACCATGGGTTATGTGTAATATGATTTAGTTTTCTTTTTTCTGGTTCACTAAAGGTCCTGCACTTTCAAACCCACTGGCTTGTGGCTTCTGTTTCCTGATCCATTCATGGAACCCCCAAATGCAACAAGTTACCAAGAAAGAACCTGTTATTCAGCTATGTTCAGCCCCTGGGGCACTAGATGAAGATCCTTTAAGGAAAAGCTAGAGAAGAATAGTACCAAGAGAGTCTAAATTGCATTTTGGCTTTCAGTGCCAGCACTATGTGTTATTTCATGAACATCTGCAAAGTGTTAAATGGTATTAAAAAGGAGTAGAAACTAGACATGCATTTCAGGCTCATTTGAGTGTTGAGCGCCTAAAAAAATAAAAAAGTTGGTGTAAATTGCTTGTGCGTGGTAATACCTACAATTTAGCAGGCGTTCAAATGACCCCAACTCCTGATATAGCCCGCTCTATGGTCTAATATCACAGTCTATTTACTAACATGACAGTTCCCCTGTAGACCTCTAACAAGACTTCTCGCATGTAAATATTTTTGAAATTTTAAAGTTATTGCAAAGTTATGATTACTTGTTTTGTTAATTGTTCCTTGAAGTCTTAATGTGTTCCATGTAAGGTTATGTTCTGTTATCTGTAAACTGTGTTGATCCTTGGAAATGCAGTAAATAAATTTGTGTGTGCAAAAAAAGTCACAATGCGCAGAGTAGGTGTGCAATTAATGCATGCAAAAAAAGACCCCTGTCCCATAAAACGTCATTTTAAAGAAACTCTAAGCAATTTTTTTTTTTTGGGGGGGGGGAGGGGGGCTGCATATTCCTTGTAGAAACTATGTCTGAATCACTGAAATTCTGTATTGCCAAACAGTTCTGAACATTTTAAAAAGGTCTGAAACATATCTTGGGGCAAACTTCTCCATAAGGAGAAGTCCATACTGGATAACTCTCCCTAGCTAAAATCAGGGCTGCCTACAGTGGAAAAGCAAGCCTAGGAATTGCCCCTTTAAGAAAAGGGGCACCGTGCAGTCTGTTGGCCATTGACTAGGAGGGGAACCTCTAGATAGGAGCTGTAGAGACTTTGAGACAATAACAAGTCTTTTGTTAGCCCTTCTGGTCATTCACAGCATGAAGGCAGAGCCAGTGATCTTAAGCAGCCTCATTTCCCCATGCATACTATGCAAATCCGTTCAAATCCTCAGACCATGCAATTCCCCGGTTCTTTGCCTATGGAGAAACGAGTCCTCATTGACTAAACCCTCGAACCCTTTGTTTAAACCTCAATTGCACTCACGGCTGGCTTTGCTAGAATTTTTTGCTAACGCATTTCATTGAGATCTACTATTCCTAGTTTCAAAATATTTGTTACTTTTGAGGTTCACCTTTCACTCTCTCCCCAGATTCTTACCTCTGGGAATCGGCTTGACTCCAGCGCTACATGCTGGAGGGGGGGAGCGCAGTGGCTCCTTCTTGGGAACTTACTGGGCGGGGGAGACCCAGAGAGAGACAATAAAGAAGGGGAGGGGGCAAGAAAAGCCTCCCTTGCAGGCAGCTCTGGTAAATCCTTTGTTCTGCATGATGCTGCCCCTTGGCTTCCTCTCTGACCCTCTTCCCCGGACAGAGCCTGGTACTTACCAGCTGGACCGTGCAGAGGAATATCAGGGTGCAGCGGGCACTGCAGCATGCCATGTTCCCTGGCAGAGATGGCTCTTCTTAGCCGGATGCCCCCTGCATGATGGCTCGGGCTGCGGCTCTCTCTCTGCCTGTCTGGTGCTCTGATAGGAGAGAACAGATGCGCTTTCCAGTCCCCACTGAGAGCTGCTGCTCGACTGCTCTCTCCAGTGCACTGCTGCCTGGGTTGGAGTAAGGAAGCTCAAGAAGATTGAAAAAGGAGGAGACAGCTGGCTAAGGCTTAAAAGGGCAATGCCCACTGAATGCCTTGCTTAGACAAGACTACAGTGATATGGGTGGGTGTGTGAAGTCCTGTCTGTGCTGGAAGCCTTCCACCCCCATCAGTAGCCCAGATCAGATTGATGCGCTCCACCCAGGACTGGTGTTAGACATGCTAGGGACAAGGTAGGGCCGGTGTAACCAATCGGTAAGAGTAGATTGTTGCTTAGGGCAGCAGGTTCCGGAGGGAGGGGGCAGCAAAGAGCAGCAGCAGTCAGAGCAAAGCATTAATTTATTAAGGACATACCTCAAATCACAAGACTGAAAAGGGCAACAGATATAATATAACATAAAAGAAAGGAGGGGGCAGGACCTGGGAAAACACCAAGGAAGCCTAGTTTACAATATGTCTAGATACTAAGAAACACAAGGTAAGAAAGGATGATTCTTACCATCACACTGAATCAAGCACATACAAGGAAAACGTAAAATAAATGTAAACTCCAAAGCGAAAGCTCTGGGGTGCAGCGTCAAGAAATCTTGGTGCCGCTTTTGCATATATCTGAAAAATCAGAAACTATCCTAATCTTTGATCCTAAGAAAGACTTATCCATAAAGTGGAAATAAAGCCTGAACACAGAGTTACAGTTGAACTCCAAGCAAATGTTAAAACCAGGGTGGTTCTCTGGCTAACATCTTAAAGAGAGGACTCAAGAACTTCAGTGAGGTTCACCCCCCACAGAATCTCCCTGCCCCCAGACCATTTAACCGTATCAGGGGAGAGGTATTGAGACCTTACCAAAGGAGGAAAGTTCCCAGAGTCCATCCAAGAGCCTCCCCCAAGTTCTTTTTGACCATATCAATGGGAGGTATAAGGGGAGAAAGACCAGTATGGTCCATCTAGTCTGCCCAGCACAATGTCAAGAGTAGGTACACCTGCCGCTCCGTGCAGGCCCCCCTCCCCATATCTTTGCCCAGGGGTGAACCCACCACTCCATGTAGGACACCCCTATTTGTTGAGGAATTTGATGATTCAGTTTATTTTGATATTTTGATATTTTCTGGGACATCAGATCTTACAGTAAAGGAATCAATTGCCTGTGAGTGTTCAACCACAGTCCTTGCAACAATGATACTTCACCCAAAGGTTTATGAGCTTTATAAGGAGTAGAGGAGAAGCCTAATGGTTAAGAACACTGGCCTGGGAACCCAGAGACCAGGGTTTGATTCCCACTAGTACTCCTTGTGGCCTTGGGCAAGTCACTTAACCCTCCATTGCCTCAGGAAAAATCCAAGTTATCAATGTCCCTGTTTAATGTACATTACCAAGTTTAAGTTTCAATGTAAACTGCTTTGATTGAAATGATAAAGCAGTATATAAACCCTGTTAAATAAATAAATAAAATAAGACAAAGTTTGCAGAGAAGTCCCTGTATGGCATCCCACAACAACTCCATAATCACAGCCTTCAGTCTTGGTACTTCACACACAACTCAATGCAATGCAGGATACATGAGGAAAAGAAGAAGCACTCTGGATTGCCTTGGAAAGAGGAGATGGCACTGTCATCCATACTGCTGTAGTCTACAGACCTCTGACTCAAATCAAAGAAATAGATAATGAATTGATTATAGATATTGCCAAGATAGCCACAAAGGGGGACGTGATCATATTGGGTTACTTTAATCTACCCGATGCGGATTGGAGTAGTATTCCTTCTGCGAATCTGGCAAGAAGCAAAACAATTGTGGATGCTTTCCAAGATGCGTCACTTAAACAAATGGTGATGGAACCAACCAGAGAAAGCTCAACGCTGGATTTAGTGCTCACCAATGGTGAGAGCATGTCGAATGTCTGGGTGGGTGCCCCTGTGAGCAGCAGCGATCATCACACGGTGTGGTTTGAGATAAAAGTCAAGGTGCAGTCCAATCATAGCAAGCTCAAAGTCCTAAACTTCAAAAATACTGACGTCATAAAATGGCCAAGCACCTGAAAGAGTAGTTGGCAGGGTGGGAGGGGATAAGGGAAGTGGAATTGCAATGGGCTAAACTAAAGGTGGCAATAAAAGGGGCAACAGATAAATATGTAAGGAAAGTAAATAAAAACAAGAGAAGGAAACCTGTTTGGTTCTCCAAAGAAGTGGCTGCTCAAATAAAAGCAAAAAACACAGCTTTCACAAAATTCAAAAGCTTGCAAACAGGGGAACACAATACAGAATACAGGAGCAGACAAAAAGAGAAATAAGGATAGCAAAATCAAAGGCAGAGGAAAAGATGGCTAAAGATGTGAAGTGTGGTGACAAAACTTTCTTCAGGTATATTTGGGAGAGGAGGAAAATCAGAGATGGAATTGCAGGACTCAGAAGTACTGGGAACGGATTTGTGGAAAGTGACATTGAAAAAGCAAAATTGCTAAACAAGTACTTCTGCTCTGTTTTTACTAAAGAAAATCCTGGAGAAGAACCATCTGTGACTCCCAAATATAAAAATGGGAATGAAGTAGATACCACACCTTTCACTGAAGATGATGTGTTAGAACAACTTGCAAAACTGAAAGTGAACAAGGCCATGGGACCGGATGGGATACATCCCAGGATACTGAAAGAGCTCAGAGAGGTTCTTGCAGGGCCGTTAAAGGATGTTTTCAACAGATCCTTGGAAACAGGAGTAGTTCCTCAGGACTGGAGAAGGGTGGATGTGGTACCTCTTCACAAAAGTGGTGAAAGGGAAGAAGTGACAAACTACAGGCCCGTGAGCCTTACCTCGGTGGCAGGAAAAGTAATGGAGGTGCTTCTGAAAGAGCGAATAGTGAACTTTCTCAAAACCAACAGGTTGCATGATCTGAGGCAACATGGTTTTACCAAATGACGATCTTGCCAAACAAATCTGATTGAGTTCTTTGACTGGGTGACCAGAGAACTAGATCAGGGGCATGCAATGGATGCCATCTACCTGGATTTCAGCAAAGCCTTTGATACTGTTCCTCATAGGAGGCTTATCAATAAACTCAGTAGTTTGGGGATGGGTCCCAAGGTGGTGAACTGGATCAGAAATTGGTTGACTGACAGACGACAGAAGGTGATGGTAAATGGAGCTCACTTGGATGAAAGGAGGGTGATTAGCGGGGTGACCCAGGGTTCGGTCCTGGATCCAGCACTGTTCAATGTATTTGTGAGTGATATTGCTGAAGGACTGCATGGAAAAGTCTGTCTTTTTGCAGATGACATGAAAATTTGCAACAGAGTGGACTTCCTTGAGGGAGTAGATAACATGAGGAAAGATCTACAAAAGCTGGAAGAATGGTCTGATGCTTGACAGTTAAGATTTAATGCGAAGAAGTGCAGTGTCATGCACTTGTGAAGCAGAAATCCTGGGGAAATGTACACGATAGGGGGCGAGAGGTTGGTGTGCACGGACCAGGAGAATGCTACAGATTTTCTAGATTTCAGTTCAGAAGTTTGTCTCTGTTCTGGTCCTATCTCAGAGACAATGTAGCATCTGTGAAAGAGTGAATACTGCATGGGATCCAAGGTGACCTAAGAGCAGTGGTGAATTCAGAAATTTTCCTGGAGTTGGGGGAAGAGGAAAATAAAGTAACATAATAGGAAACACCAAAACAATGGATTGTTAATATAGAATTTCACTTCTTGGGGTGAAGGTGGTGGCAGTGATAGAGATGTTGGTGATGGGAAGGGGCTGCCTCAGAGATATGCCTGAACTCAACGGTGCCCGAGAGAGAGGTCTTATCCTAAAGGTATCTTGTTCTATATTGCAAGATTTCACTTCCTGCAAGTCACAGCTCAGAGTATACCTTGGGGTAGATGCTAGAGAACATGGGAAGAGGTCCTTGTTCTCACACAATACAAGACACTATTACTGCTCTGCATTCAGCCAGGCCTGTAGTAATGATAACCCTGGTCCTGGTGACATTCATCCTTTCCTTTGAGGAAGATTTCTGGCATAGAGTCATATACAAATTTTCAGATCATTTAAAAGTTCATTTCAGAAATCACGAATTTGGCAGCTGAGATTCAATGCTAAAAAGTGCAGGGTCATACATTTGGGCTGCAAAAATCCAAGGGCGTGGTACAATGTAGAGGATGAAGTACTTCTGTCCACAAAAGAAGAGCGGGACCTAGGCGTAATTGTGTCTGATGATCTTAAAGTAGCTAAACAGGTAGAAAAGGCGATAGTGAAAACTAGAAGGATGCTTGGGTGTATAGGGAGAGGAATGGTCAGCAGAAGAAAGGAGGTGATAGTGCCTCTGTATAAGTCTCTTGTGCGATCTCATTTGGAGTATAGTGTGCAATTCTGGAGACCGCACCTTCAAAAGGATATAAACAGGCTGGAGTCCGTACAGAGGGTGGCTACTAAAATGGTTAATGGTCTTCGTTATAAAGGATATGAGGACTAACCCTCATTTTTGTTTTCTTTCTGTTTAATTATTTCCTTTTTTGAATACTCCCCATGATGTGGACTAAAGCTTTGGATGTCTTTTATTTTTTATTGTAATCAATGATGATTTATTGTCTTTCCTTACAAGAAACGACCTGCCCAACATCCCTATCTGCACTTCACACGCCTTCTTCTAAACACATTGAAGACACCATCTCCTCACTCAACACAACCACTGCGCAAACCGATCCCTGCCCAGCCTTTTGGATAAAGGATCTGCGGTGTGACTTTAGCACCTTCATTGCAAGAATCATGAACCTCTCTTTCACTACTGGCGTCTTCCCATCTGCTTTAAAACTCACATCCATCAGGCCACTACTAAAAAACGCTAAACTGGATCCAAAACGGCCAGACTCCTACAGGCCAATAGCCAGTATCCCCCTCTTAGCAAAGATCTTTGAGAAAGAGGCACAGCGCCAAATCCAAGACCACATCGACTCCGCAGCCCCCCTAGACTATTCTCAACACGGTTTCAGAGAATTCCACGGCGTCGAGACACTGCTTACCACCCTCTTCAATGATATTCTCAATACCATAGACAACATCCGACAAGGCGTCGTGCTAATCTTCTTGGATATAGCAGCAGCGTTTGACTCGGTAAATCACGAGATTCTCCTCGGTCGACTGGAAGGAAAAGGCATCTGCAACTCAGCACTTGAATGGTGTAAATCATACCTCGACACCAGAATGCAATACGTCAAATCCGCAACAGGAGAATCAAAACTCTTCCATCAAAGACAAGGCGTTCCGCAGGGGTCCTCACTCTCATCCCTCTTGTTCAACGTCTATATGCAGCCTATCTGCGATATCATCAGGTCCTTCAATGTGAAATGTATGATATACGCCGACGATATCCTACTCTACATGCCATTTTCCACAATGCAAATGGATTTACTGCCTATAACAAACTGCTTCGATGCAGTCTCACAATGGCTCCTGTCACAGAACCTCCGCATTCAGCATAAGAAAACTGAGGTTCTCTTTATCACAAGAGACCCCAACTTCACCCCACCACCACATATAAGTGTCAAGGGAGCTGACCTAGGCACCAAGGATACAATAAAATACCTCGGAGTCACACTAGACCATAGGCTCGACATGAAATCACACATAAACAATATCGTAAAATCTGTATACTTCAAAATACGCACTCTTAGACACCTGCGTCCCCTACTAGACCACGAAGACTTCAGAACCATCTACCAAGCACTGATACTGCCGCACTTCGATTTCGCCAATTCCATTCTACAAGGACTCCCACAATCCACCATAAGCTCCTTGCAACTCGCAATGAACACCGCTGCCAGGGTTCTTCTAGGAGCGGCCAGAAGTGAACACATCACACCTATCCTCAAAGAGCTCCATTGGCTCCCTATACACGGAAGACTTACATTCAAAACCCTCATTCTCACATTTAAGGCCTTAAATGGTTTATCGTCCACATCACTTACCAAACTCATCCAATCCGTCCCATCAAATAGAAATAGGAGACATGCAGCATTAAACTCACTAACAACCCCAAAGGCTATAACAACGTGCAGCCTATCAACATCAAACAGAGCTTTCATGTTTAGCGCACCGAAATACTGGAATGCTCTCCCACCTGATCTCCGCGCCATAACCAACCTAACCCAGTTCAGAAAGGCCCTTAAACTGCACCTTTTCATCAAATACTACCCTACATGAACCGTAACATAACAGCCTCACCCTAGTATAATCCACAATATCCCTCTTGTTCCAAGCATCACTGCTAATTTTATGTAAATAGTTCGAGCATGCTATCTAGCTAATAGATTATATACTCCATGTAAATAGTTCTCCCATGTTATCCAAGTTGATACTCCTGTTATATGTAATACCAAACAGCCTGTTGTTCTGGTTCCTTTCTGTTATTTGTAAACCGCGCTGATGTCAAAGAGTGCGGCATATAAGAAGTTGAAATAAATAAATAAAATAAATAAATAAATGGTATTCTATATATCACAAAATCCTAATTAACAAAAAAAAGAATATGAGGACAGACTTAAAAATCTTAATATGCATACTTTAGAGGAAAGGTGGGATAGAGGAGATATGATAGAGATGTATAAATACCTCTGTGGCATAAAGGCACAGGAGGAGAGACTCTTTCGATTGAAAACAAGCTTTGCTACAAGGGGACATAGGATGAGGGTGAAAGGGGATAGACTCAGGAGTAATATGCAGAAATATTTCTTTATGGAAAGAGTGGTAGATGGTGGAATATTTATTTATTTATTTTTATTTATTTATTTATTTGGTTTTATATACCACGCTATTTTGAATCAGAGCGGTTTACATTGTAACAACTTGGTACATTGAACAGTGTACATAGAACACTGAACTTGGTATAAAGACAAGTAACATGTAGACATGGAACATTTGAATTAGATATAGTCTCCCAGTGGAGGTGATAGAGATGAGGACAGTATCTGAATTTAAAAAAGCAGGGGACAAACACAGAAGATCTCTAAAGGAAAAAAGGGGACTATTGTAGTCGATATGGAAGGACAGACTAGACAGGCCATGTGGTCTTTTTCTGGCATCATTTTTCTATGTAATTTTGCCAGTATTATAGAGAAAGAAATGGCAGGTTTTAGCTAGCTTTTGTATATATGTGGAAAGGAGAGGAAGGAGTCAAAGATGACCCTAAGGTTGCGAGTCATTGAAACAGGGGAAGTTGAGTGTTATCCACAGAAATAGAGAAAGGAGGAAGGGGAGAGGTGGGCTTGGGGGGGGGGGGGGATATAAGGAGCTCAGTTTTGGCCATGTTCAATTTCAGATGGCAGTGAGATATCCAGGCACTAATATCAGATAAGCAGGCAGAGGTCCAGGCCTGGTTTCCCAGAGAGATTTCAGGTGCAGAGAGGTAGATCTGAGAGTCATCAGTGTAGAGATGGTACTGAAAACCATGGGAGGAGATGAGTGCAAAGAGAGAAAAGGAGAGGTCCCAAGACAGAGGCCTGGGGTACCCCAACTGAAAGGGGGATAGCAGTAGAGGAGGATCCACAGAACATACACTAAAAGTGCATTAGGGAGATAGGAAGAAAACCAGGACAGAACCCTGAAGTCCAAGCGATGACAGGGTATCAAGGAGAAGGTGGTGATGAATAGTGTCAAAAACAGCAGAAAGATAAAGAAAGATGAGGATTGAGTAAAGGCCCTTGGATTTGACTAGGAACAAGTCATTGGAGACTTTGGCAAGAGTCGTCTCAGTAGAATGTAGAGGGTTAAAGACAGATTGCAGTGAATCCAGAAGGGACTGAAAGGACAGAAAGTCAAGACAGGCGGAGACACGTGGGGGTAGCAAAAGAGCCACTTGTGCATGTCCACACTACCCATGTCCTCCTTAGCCTGCTCAAGCATTGCTTCCATCAGGCCCACCGTTGACTGGATGGGCCCCTTCACAGCAGCAGCAACTCAATGGAAATGATGCTGTGGACCGGCCACTGAGACAGAATGGATTAAGCTCAAACAGATTATTGAGGCATGGGTTTTGGGGAATAAGAGCTGCAAAGATCATCATACTAGCTGTGGAAGCCCAAGGGAACATTTAAAGAAACTCTACAGGGAGAGCATCTTTAAACTCACCAGAGAGTCTTCTGATCTATGGGAAAAGAGAGGTCTCCAGCCTTTCTCCCTCTAAAATTCAAACTTTACCACCTGAAACCCACCAATCCAGTTTCAGGACTACTATATAAAAGAACAGACATTCACTACTTAACCACTTTGCCCCTGAAGAAGCCACAGTATGGTGGCTGAAATGTCTGTTCCAGTTACGAAGACGCTGCACAGCATGACCCAAAAAACTGCAAAGATCAACAAGAGTCCCCTTTGTCAGAAGAGAAGCATTTATCCACTGTGTGTTTTATAAAAGGAAAGTTTTCTAAAGCAATGTCCTGAATACACAGACGAGGACAGCAGAGGCAGAAAGCCTGCCCTTGTACTGAGCCACTACTTTTTACTAAGGATTCTGATTTCAGGGTAGTCAGGTGTTGGTCTAAGTCTTTTTTCCTGCTAGTATTTATCTGTCTTTGCAGGATTAATGCCTGTCAAAATGATTTATTACACTGGAATTTCTTTATCAGTAGGAAAGAAAAATTATGAATTGCTAGAAAAGGCAATATTTTCTTTCTTAATGCAATTGTACACCTGCCATGGTGTGGAGGTTAATTTAAGCCCCTGCTCTGTTGCAGGAAATGGTCATGGAATGAGTGTCAGTGTGAAGGAAATTCTGAATGGCTTCTCAAGAGAGCAGTGATCCCCCACTGGTCAGGAGACAGAGAGGGAAAAAACTAACTGCTGCCCTTTCTTTAACACCCTTAGCTTCAGAGAAGCCAGTGCTGAGCAAGAATATGAATCTTTTCCGTCACTTAGGGATTCTTAGAGAGTTGCGTTCGCATGATGTCTCTTTTTACTCTTACAACATCTTATTAATTACCCTATATATAAAAAGCTCTTTGTATGTTCGGGTAGGGGTAAAAGTGCTTGGGGGGGGGAGGGGCAACTGCACTGGAGCCATCATAAAGAGGGAAGCCCCATGGCTATAGGCAGCTTGGTAGTGTAGAGGTTCCCAACCAGCGTTTTGTTTCTTAAGAGACTTGATCAGCTACTTTCTGTAGGGACTTAGAGGGAGGAGTGGCTCAGTGGTTGGGACAGGTTACCTCAGGCTAGAGGGCCAGGGGTTCAATTCCCACATGGGGACAAGCAACCTCAGCCTGGAGGGACTGGGGTCTCTAGTTCCATGGCCACTCCTTGTGGCCTTGGGCAAACCACTTAACCCTCCATTGCCTCAGGTACACTTAGACTGTGAGCCCTTCAGAGACAAGGGAATAAAAAGTACCTGTTAGTATACATGCAAACCACACTGATGCACAAGCAAAGGGCAGTATGTCAAGTGCCTAAATCATAACCATAATAAAATTGGAAACTGAAACTGGGAAAAAAGTTACAATAAGGAATGGGCAAAAAGAAGCAGAGCATTGCCTTTAAACATCTAGTGTGCATCCCAGAGAGCAAGCAAATCGCTGGTGGTCAAAAAGCCCTTCCCAGTACCTTTACGAAGGAGCAGGAGTGCTGCCATGCTCTCCTGCTCCTGCCCAGCTTGTAAAATGGCAGCAGCCGGCCTTCGCCGAGCAGGGTCAGACCGCCATATGTGGCATATTCTACCTTACAGTATATGGCAATCTGACCTCCCCCTGTGGCTCCCAGGATGCACCATGCAATGCCAGGCGCAGCCATTTTTAAAGAGTGAGATTGCATGGGCAGCGCTCCCGTTCATTTGTAAAGGTACCAGGAGGAGGTTTGGGGCCACCAAGCCACCAGCATTATTTTTGGTTGGGTGGAGGGTTGGGGCCACCAGGCCACTAGCGTTATTTTTACTTGGAGGGGTTGGGGCTGCTGGGCCACCAGGTTTATTTTTAGTTGGGTAGGGGGTTCAGGGCCGCTGGGCTACCAGGGATTCACTTTTGATGGCCTCGGGGGCTTTCCCCCATGCCTTCATCATCTTTCGCATTTCTCCTCAGATGATCCAGACATAGTGGAAAGAACTTGATGCCATCAAATACTGTCGGGGGCATGTGCTAAATGTTTAAAGCACCTCAGACCCAGCCTTAGAGATCTTGGTGCTAAGGATGGTTGTGAAATCCTCTACACGTTTCTCAGCATTGGGCACTATTTTATTATGTGCAGCTCATTGCCTATAATTTAAATCCTCTTGGTGTTAATTGTGTGCTAGTTTCTCCTTTGACTGTGCTAGTTTATGCATTTGACTGTGGAAGTAATTGTGCTTAAAAGTGGTGTTATTTGTGCTTAAAGGCCATTGTAGTTTTCTCACAAACAGGAAAATACTACTGTTCCTGAAAGTAATAAACCTTGAACTACTGCTGAAAGAGTTGTGAGCTAAATTCAAAAATCCCTTCTGTCTTTGAGATGGTCCACACTTGGCATCTCTGGGGAGAATGTGAGTGGGACTTAAGGAAGCAAGGTTAAGGACATGTAATTCAGGCTTCATCAGGAACTTATGTTAGTAAGGCAGAAAAATAAAGCTGTACATTTTATACATTGGGATATATTGTATGTCACATTTTTTATTACCTTAAAGATATGTAACCCACTATCATATAGCATGGCATGTGTTAGCAAGAGAGCTTTTAAAATATCATGCACACAATAGTTCAGGGCCAAACAAAAACCACTTTTTCTAATCGTCCCTCCAGGCCAGCCCAGTACATATAGGTTTTCTCCACTCACCAGCAACCCAGGACTGCCTATGACAGAATTCTGATGTCACCTTACAAGAGCTTCCCCTTCAGCGCCAGAATCCCATCCTTCAGTCCTCAGCAGCTGGGGGAAGACCTTTGCGTAGTGGACTCCACTGAAAGGACGATTTTTGCAAAAGGAACAAAGTAAAACAGGAGGCTTGTTTGCTATTGCTGGGGCGCTTCACCTTCCTAATACAGCTGTGTGGGTGACTGAGGCTGGCAGGGCCTGCCTGGTCCCTGACTGTAGCAGAGGCACAGGGTAGCCTGTGGTTAAACTACATGGGAGCCCCAGGTCCCTCCCCCGTGGGATGGACTACCTGCCAGTGAGCAACGGGTTGCTAGACATCCCTGAGTTCTGTTGGTGTTGTATGGCCGCAAAAAACAGAAGCAGCAGTGTATGCTTGGCTCTTCAGGGGGCCTTGGCATCTCCGGCAGTGAGTTTTGGGTAGTTCAGCTGTGACTTCCTCCCTCCACCTAGGTTCTATGGCCTGGCTTGCCCCTCATTCTGCACATGGCTTTCCGGCAGCATTCCCTGTCTTCCTCTTCTTTTCTGGTCAGTCCATTCAGAATTGAGTTCCAGGTGGAATTTGTTGCACACAGTTAGGGGGCCCCGGTTTTAGCAGCGTGGTCATGACCGCCAAGAGGGAGAGGCCAGCAGACAATGCAGGATTGCTTGAGGACCCCGTGGTTTTGGCGGACACTGCAGCCATTTCTAATCTGGCAGCCATTTCACTACCTCACATAGGAAAGAAAGGCAAGAAAAGGAGTAAGAAGCGGGAAACTCACATTTTAGCACCTCCAGAGCCTACAGCAAATATCCCTGAGGTATTGGAGCCTCTTTTCTGCCAGATTTTATTTTATCTTGTATTAGGGCTTACAGCCTTAAACACAAGCAAGCTGTAGCTTCATGGGACAAAATATTTCAGCGCTTAAATTTGGATACCCTGCAGGGGGGTTACCCTGAAGATAGGGCACCTCCAGTAAGAGAGCTAGAGAGGATTCTGATACCTGGCCGGGTCAGGATTCTCTGCTGCCCCAGGCTTCTGAGGAGCTCTGGGGTGAGCTTGGTCAGGCACACAACAGTTCAGGGCCAAACAAAAAACACTTTTCTTTCCTTTCAGGGTTCAGCAAGCACTCCTAGCTTGTTACCTTCACAGGGCTGGCTCTCAATGCCCTTCCCCCAACCCACAATTTAAAGCACAGAATTTAGTTCAGCACAAAGTCCAATCAGTCACTTGGGCTTCATTATCTGTAAATATGATTCTCAACTCACAGCAGAACTGAACTCCTCTCCTAGATCTGCTTGTAAGGAGCTTTCTGTCTCCATGGGCCTCTCTCCTCCCTTGTGCACATAGCTGGCTTCTTAATCCCTCTGTCTAAGTCAGGCCCTCCCAGCCCTAGGTTATCCAATTCCGCATCCAATTCAAACGTCTCCTACTGACCTATAAATGCATTCACTCTACGGCCCCTCAATACCTCTCATCTCTTATCTCCCCCTACACCCCCTCTCGGGAACTTCGCTCCATTAGCAAATTACTTCTATCTAGGCCTTTCACTCGCACCACTAACTACCGACTTTGCTCCTTTCACCTTGCTGCACCTTATGCCTGGAACAGCCTACCTGTGCCTATACGCCAGGCACCCTCCCTGGCCCTCTTCAAATCCAGGTTGAAGACCCACCTCTTCACTGTCGCGTTCAGATCCTGACTTCTATCCTCATCTTAACCTGACTCCCGTCAATTTTCATGACCGAATTGTAAAGACCATACTGTGCTTTGCACTGAATTGACTAATGCCCTGTATTACTGCGACTAGATTGTAAGCTCAGATGAGCAAGACTCTGACGAGCAGGAACTGTCTCTTGTATGTTTGACTGTACAGCGCTGCATGCGTGGCGCTATATAAGTGCTAAATAGTAGTAGTAATAGGTTCTGAGCTGTAGACCCTTTTAAGGTGGACTGCTGATAAACCTTTTGAAGAGGGATGGGTAACTTCCTGTGTACCCCATCACACCCACATTGAGTCACATTATGGAAAAAAAAAGACATAAGTACTGTTTTATCTAAAGTTAATTATTGCTCTGATACTGTTTTCAGGGTAATATTTGTCTATTTTTGCTGCACTGTGCACATGTTGAGATCGCTGGGATGCAGCAAACAGCAGAACTGGCAATCTATTGAGTTCAGGATGGAGACCTTTTGACTCAGATTTTGAATTTATATCCTAAAGCAGTGTGGTAATTGTAAACCTATATTTACCCACTGAAATCAGTGCTGCGGATCCAATATACATTAGGAAGGAGTTAACAGAAACACAAGACTGGCCTGTCAATCTCCATTCTCAAATTAATTTGGCAGTTCTGAAAGAGGAGTTCAAACCCTTCCACAAGTGGCCTCATGCAGGGATTGCGGTGGTGGGGGTGCAGTACACAGAGGGTCAATGCTCCTCCTACTCAGTGCAGGATGGCTGGGGCACAGTACACATAGGGTTAATGACCTTACCTCTCCTCCCCCTGTGTAGAGATCGCTGGGGGGTAGTACATAGAGCGCTAATAATCCTTCTTCGTCCCCCTGCTTAGTGTGGGATGGCTGGGGCGCAGCACACAGAGGGTTAATGCTCCTCCCTTCCTCTGCTCAGTGCATGATCGCTGGGGTGCAGCACACAGAGGGTTAATGCTCCTGCCTCCCCCTGCCCAATGCACGATCACTGGGACTCAGCACATAGGTTGATGCTCCTCTCTTTCCCTGTTCATTGCATGCTTATTGGGGCGCAGCACACAGAAGGTTAGTACCCCTCCTTCTTCCTCCACCTGTGAAGGGATCGCTAGGGTGCAGCACATGGAGTGTTAATAGTCCTCCATCCCCTCTGCTCAGTGCGGGGTGTATGGGGCGTAGCAAGCAGAGGGTTAATGTCTCCCTCCTCCTGCTCAGTACGGGATCGCTAAGGCACAACACACAGAGTTAATGCTCCTCCTCCTCCCTGCTCAGTATGGGATCGCTGAGACACAGCGCATAAAGAGTTACTGTTCATCCCTCCCCCTGTTCAATGCAGGATTGATAGGGTGCAGTACACAGAGGGTTAATGACCTTACCTCCCCTCCCCCTGTGTAGAGATCTCTGGGGGGGGCAGCATACGGAGGGCTAATAATCCTCCCTCCTCCTGCTTAGTGTGGGATGGCTGGGGCGCAGCACACAGAGGGTTAATGCTCCTTCCTTCCTCTGCTCAATGCATGATTGCCTGGGTGCAGCACACAGAGGGTTAAGGCTCCTCCCTCCCACTGCTCAGTGGGGGTTCACTGAGGCACAATACACTGAGGGCTAATGATCCCCCTCTCCCAGCTCAATATGGGATCACTGGGACACAGCACACAGAGGGTTAATGTTCCTCAATACTGCATTGCAGGGGTATGGCGCACAGAGGGTTAATGCTCCTCAGTATGGCATCGCTGGGACACAGCATACAGAGGGTTAATGCTCCTCAGTATGGGATCACAGGGGCACGGCGCACACAGGGTTAATGCTCCTCCGTACGAGATCGCAGAGACACAGCACACAGAGGGTTAATGCTCCTCTGTACAGGATCGCTGGGGCGCAGCGCACAGAGGGTTAATGCTCCTCAGTATGGGATCGGTGGAGTGTGGTGCACAGAGGATTCATAAGATGATAAGATATGCCATACTGGGTCAGACCATCAAGCCCAGTATCCTGTTTCCAACAGTGGCCAATCCAGGTCACAAGTACCTAGCAGTTTCCCCAAAAGACACAGGTTCCTCTATGCTGGTATTGGGTCAAACAGTGATATCCCGGGTCCCTTTTAATAATGGTTTATGGACCTTTCCTCCAGGAACTTGTCCAAACCTTTTTTAAACCCAACTACACTAACAGCTTTTACTACATCATCCGATAACAAATTTCAGAGTTTGATTACACGTTGAGTGAAAAAATATTTTCTCTTATTAGTTTTTTTTTTTTTTTTCAATATTTTATTTTGAACCATCAAACAAAACAGCAAATACACAACAGAAGACAATCGCTCCCTGGGGTGGACTCTGATCCCCAAGGTGCAAGATACATAGATGGTTACATAGCTTTTAGGATAGTACCCCTAATCCCCCATCCCCCACCCAACCTCCCCCCCAATAAACCCTTCCCCCCCCCTCCTCCCGAAGGCAGTGCCCACCCGGACCAGCATATATAACATTACCGAACCTCAGTAGGTCTCTACATACAAACAGGGCTATCAACAGCCTAATTGCAGGGTTACATTACGTGCACGAGGACTCAATTTTTGAATATAGGGCTCCCACAGTAACCAGAAAGCAGACCATCGCTTCACATGACCTTGCGCAGCCCTACACTCCAGGAGCATAAGTTGATGGAAGGAATTCTGCCACTCCCAAAAGGAGGGAGGGTGGCTGTCCCTCCACCCACGTAGAATTGGGCCCTTACCCACCAGACATGCCTTCCGCACCAGCCAGCGACTCCATTTCCCCCTTGGAGAGGTGAGACCCAGGAGATCCAGGACGATCAAGGCCGCATCCCAGTGAACAGGTTGTCCAAGGAGATCGGCCATAAATAGGGCAATTCTGTGCCAGTAGGGGCGTATGCGCCGGCAGCCCCACCACATATGGTACAAGGTCGCCAGGGGCTCCGCACAGCGTGGACAGCTACCATCCGCAGTCAAATGGCAGCGAAGGGCTCGCCGCGGAGAGAAGTGAACCCTAGTTAAGCACTTAATCTGAATCTCTTGCCAGCGAGCACCATCCGCCAGGCTCGCCACTCTCCGGAGGGCTACCAGAATAGTGCCATGGGGAATCTCCCGACCCAGTTCCGCCCCCCAGGCTCGTTCCACACCGCTGTAGTCTGGCTGTGGTCGAATCTGCTCCAACCGAAAATGAAAGGTCCGAATAGACGGCCGTTCGGCTTCGCCAAACCCAAAGAACGCTATTATCTGGGCCGAGCGGTCGCCACAGAGTTCCGACTTTGAAAGAGAAGCCACGTAGTGGGCCACTTGCATATATGCAAAGAAGTGTAGGGGCCCCAATTCATATTCGCGGGATAGCATGGGAAAGGACTTAGGTTTGCCCGCCAGGTCCACCACATGACCCAGAGTATGCACTCCTCTCTCCCCCCACAGACGAAATGCTGTGGTTTCAGTGCCTGGGGTAAAATTGGCATTGCCCCGACAGGGGCGGCCCAAGGGGGGTGCGGGGCCATGTGCGGAGACTCGGTGCGGGGCCTCATTTGCATAAGTGGCCTTATTTGCATAAATATTTGCATAATGTTACCATACACTAACTTTTAGTAAACATGTCTCTTAATGAGTGTATGGATAAAGAAAGACTAAAAGATTTCTACATTACTATAATCCAGTGCCAACCGCCAGGCACATTAGGAACTACTACAAACGCTGCCCATTTAGAACCCATAGCAAACCCGCTGTATCCTGACAGCATTACCAGGACTCACAAAGCACCAGTCCCTACCTATCAAAAGGAAACACTGCAAATATTAAACCAGTACATTTCAGAGAATACTGGGGAAAGAGAACAAGTGGCAATGTCAAATAGGAATTACATAAACAGAATACCTCAGCTCAGTTACACATGCA
Organism: Ichthyophis bannanicus; assembly: GCA_033557465.1. Lineage (NCBI taxonomy): Eukaryota > Metazoa > Chordata > Amphibia > Gymnophiona > Ichthyophiidae > Ichthyophis > Ichthyophis bannanicus. Next base: position 129,643,852 of record CM066049.1, read on the forward strand.
GAACATAGACCATCACCAAACAAGGAATCGCAATTTAGAAACAGGAAGGCAATAATTTAAACTGGGAACCCCAAAAGCCAAACTTGGAATGTACAACAACACTGTAGAAATAAAACTATAAATCAATTTCCTCTTGTACCAAACAAAGCGCAGACGTTAATGATGCACATTTCCCAGAACTTTCATATTCCAGTTAATAAATTCAAAATAAAGAGATATATTTCTACCTTTTGTGCATTTTTTTTCAGTTGCAATTGCTCCAGCCACTTTCTTCTGGTTTCTTCATGTTTTCTGCTAACTCTCCATCGTCTGCTGTCCATTTGTCCTTTCTTCTCTCTTCTAGTTTTCTTTCCATCCTCTCTCTCTACATCTGCTTTAACATACTAATCTTTATCCTTTTGCTCTTTCCTCATTCTTATTTCATCCACACAAATTTTACCCCTCCATCCTCAATCCCCACTTACTCTCCCAATACCCGGCCAATTGTAGATTTTTCATCCCTCCCACACAAAATATTTTTCCCCTCTCCATTTTACTCTCCCAGCCCCATCCCATTCTAATCCTCCCCCAACATCAGCTCCCTTCTAGTTCCAGTCTCACCCAGCATCCATTCCCTTCTAGTCCCTGCATCAGTCCATTTCCAGTCCTAGCCCCCCATCAACCCATTTCCAGTCCTAGCTCCCCCATCCATTTTCAGTCTGAGTCCCTTCATCAGCTCATTTCCAATCCTAGCCCCCCATCAGCCCATTTCTAGTCATTTCCTAGCCCCACCATCAGCCCATGTCAAATCCTAGCTCCCCTCCACTCAGCCCAATTCCAGTCCAAGCCCCCCCATGAGCCTACTTCCAGTTCTAGCCCCTCCATGAGTCCATTTCAATTCAAGCCCCCACCACAGCCCATTTCCAATCTTAGCTCCCCCCAACAGCCCATTTCCAGTCCTATCCTAGCTGCTCCATCAGCCCATTTTCAGTTCTAGCTCCCTTCCCTCACAGCCCTTTTCCATTCCAAGCTCCCTCCCCATCAGCTATTTGCAGTTCAAGCCTCCCCGTCCACTCAGTCCATTTCCAGTCATAGCAATCCCCCAACCCATTACCAGTCCTAGCCCCCCATAAACCCATTTTCAGTTTAAGCCCCCCCCTATAACCCATTACCAGTCCTAACCCCCCATCAGCCCACTTCCAGTATTAACCCCATCAGCCCATTTCCAGTCAGCCCCCCATAGCCCATTGCCAGTCCTAACCCCCCCCCATCAGCCCACAGCCCATTACTAGTCCTAACCACATCAGCCCACCTCAAGTCCTAACCCCTCCCCATCAGCCCTTTTCCTGTCCTAGCGCCCCCATAGCCCATGAGCAGTCCTAACCCCCCCCCATAGCCCATTAGCAATCCTAACCCCCATCACCCTATTTACAGACCGACCCCCTCAGCCCACCGCCCATTACCAGTCTTAACCCCCCCCCAGCCCATTTCCAGTCCTAACCCCCCATCACCCCATTTCCAGTCAGCCTCCATCAACCCCCAGCCCATTACCAGTCTTAACCCCCCCAGCCCATTACCAGTCAGCCTCCATCAGCCCCAGCCCATTAGCAGTCTTAAACCCCCCAGCCCATTTCCAGTCCTAACCCCTCCCCCGCCCATTTCCAGTCAGCCTCCATCAGCCCCAGCCCATTTCCAGTCCTAACCCCCCCTCCAGCCCATTTCCAGTCCTAACCCCCCCCCAGCCCATTTCAAGTCAGCCTCCATCAGTCCCAGCCCATTTCCAGTCCTAACCCCCCCCTCGCAAATTTCCTGTCATAACCCCCCCCTTGCACCTTTCCTGTACTAATCCCCCCCCCTGGCACATTTCCTGTCCTAACCCCCCATCACCCCATTTCCAGACAGCCTCCATCAGCCCCCCCCCCCCTTCCTTCCCTTCCCTTCCGGCAAATTTAAAAACAAAAACCTGGCTCTAGCTGCTGCCGCGTCCGTCGCAGCAGCGGCAGAATGACGTGTCCCGCGGGGCCCCCTCTCCACGTCGAGCCCTCTGCAAGGGCTTTCAGATTCGCGAAGGGAGAGTGCTCCCTCGCGTCTCTGTAAAGCCCGCAGGGGCTAATGGGAAATTTCCCATCAGCCCCTCGCGTCTAAAGGGGCTGATGGGAAATTTCCCATTAGCCCCTGCGGGCTTTACAGAGACGCGAGGGAGCACAACTCTCCCTTCGCGAATCTGAAAGCCCTTGCAGAGGGCTCGAAGAGGAGAAGGGGCCCCGCGGGACACGCCATTCTGCCGCTGCTGCGACGGACGCGGCAGCGGCAGCAGCTAGAGCCAGGTTTTTGTTTTTAAATGTAATAAAAAAAAAAAGCAGAATGTTCTTTGCGCGGGGCCCCCTGAAACGCGGGGCCCTGTGCAAAAAACATTCTTGCTCAATGGACGGGCCGGCCCTGTGCCCCGAATAGGTAGCCAGCTCGACACCTGCCACCGACGGCCCCAATAGGCATTCAATTTCCGCCAGGTTTTATAAACCGGGGCCAGTAACACGCTGTCCGCCAAATGCGTAGGCCACCTACTGACCTCCAGGTGCAAAAGGGCCCTTAGGGAGTGGGGCGCCACGTAGGCCTCCTCAAATGCCCTAGGGGTATAAAGATCGTTAACCCCGAGCCAGTCCCCCAAATGGCGGGCTTGACAAGCCAGTACATAAGCACCAAGATCTGGGAGCCCCCATCCCCCCCCACGGATCCTCCCCATTAGTCTACGATAAGAGATACGAGCTCTCGACCCCCTCCATAGAAATCCCCGAAACTCCGCCTCAAAGCGCCTAATATCCCGTCGAAGGATCCAAACCGGGAGGGTCTGCAGCCAATAAGATCCGCGGCAGGATGACCAATTTAATCGCCGCAATTCTCCCCATAAGGGATAAGGGGAGGGGTAGCCACGCCTGCAGCTGATTCCTCACCTTGTTCAACATCCGTCGCAAGTTAGTCCTATATAGGTGACCTGGATGACAGGACAGTACAATCCCCAGGTATAGGAACTGGTGTTCAGCCCATCGAAGGGGAAACTCGCCCACCCAGCTGCCCCGAAGTCGTCCAGAGACATCAAGGGCTTCAGATTTATCCCTATTGATACTAAAACCCTGCAAACTGCCCGAAGGCGCGAAACTCCTGCAAAAGAAGGGGTAGGGAGTCTCCGGGAGAAAGCAAGTGCACCAACAAATCATCGGCAAAGGCCGAAATCTTAAATACCTGAGGTCCAATACCTACTCCCTGGATTGTCCGCATACCCAACACACGGCGTAGAAGAGGGTCCAAAGAAAGAACAAAGAGGAGAGGAGAGAGGGGACAGCCCTGACAGGTCCCCCTCTGCAGCGGAAAAGGCTCTGATATGACCCCATTACAGAGTATCGCTGCGGTAGGATTGGCATACAAACTGTCGACCATGTTAGAGAACGACGGCCCCAATCGATAATGAGGGAGGATGAATCTGAGGTATTGCCAATCCACCCTGTCAAAAGCTTTTTCTGCGTCAAAGCTGATCAAGAGAGAGGACAGGTGTCTATGCTGAACCCATTCTAAGGACGCGATGATCTTGCGTAAGTTACGGACCGCATATCGCCCCTTAACAAAACCGACCTGGGACTCATGGACCAGCTGCCCCAAGAACTCCGCCAAGCGGTCCGCCAAGATCTTAGCCATTAATTTAAGGTCGAAATTAAGTAAGGAAATCGGACGATACGAGGCCGCAGAAAGAGGGTTTTTTGCCGGTTTGGGGATAAGAACAATATGAGCATGGTTAGCTCCCCACCGAAAAGAGTCCTGCTGTGCTCTCCGATTATGTACGGCAGCCAGCGTTGGGGAGATCTGTTCATTGAGAATTTTATAGAATTCGGCGCCTAGCCCATCGGATCCTGGGGATTTGTAGCAACTGGCTTTGAAAATAGCCCCTTGCAGCTCAGCCACCGTAATCGGCTGATCTAACTGTGCTCTTTGCTCCATTGAGAGGCGAGGCAAGTCCAGTCCCCCCACATAATCCGCCATCTGCGTGGGAGAAGTCGCCTCCGCAGCATAAAGATTCTGAAAGAAGGAGTGAAAAACACGCACTATCGCCGGGCTTTCCCTGTGTAAGGTCCCAAGATCATCTCGCAAGGCGGGCACCAATTTAGAGCCCCGGGGTCCACGAAGGCACCGAGCCAATAACTTCCCAGGCTTGTCCCCATAGCGGTACAATTGATAGCGATAATACAATACTGACTTCTTTGCCCTCTGGTGTAGAAGTTCGTTTAATTCCATTTGAGAGTCCCACAGCTGCTTTTTTAACCCCGCAGTGGGAGTGTGAGCCCAGCGTCATCGCATTTTCGTCACCAATCTCTCTAAGACCATAATACGTTCGGCCCTTAATCGTCTTTTTCTGGCAAGAAACCCAATTATATCACCCCTCAGTACGACCTTTGCTGTTTCCCGGCTTCGAATTCCTGCCACCGTCGCTGAATAAAGGAACGAAATTGGGCGTCTCTATATAATTCCAAAGGAAAACGCCATTGAAAGGCCCGTGAAGTATGTCAGACGGCTGCCTAGGGTGAGAACTTACACAATCTTGATGATGCATATATTCATATGATTCTTGCAAGGTATTGTGGGTAATGTAGTTCATTCACTCCCAAACACAGCTGAAGACAATAATTGAGTTGTGAAACCAAGTGGTAAAGCCAATAAAATTCTTCTTTTATTGATGGGGTTTAATTCACCCAGCACAAGTATGCTTGATAGCAATATAAATGAGGTTACTTGCTTGCAGTGTTTAAATGGATAACATAAAGTCACAAAGCAAATCAGAAAACAACCTCCAGCTTGTCAGGCAATTAGCTAATGTTTTCTTAGCAAATAATTACCAAATGAAAAAGGCACAAAGAAATAAATGAACTTTGCTTGTTAGGTTAACTTCTGCTTATTTTCCACGCAGATCCCAGCAGTGATTCTCCCTTGCTCACACACACAATCAGGTGCAGCTTTAATTACTATCAATTGACCAGCTGAAAGCCTTTAGCTGGCTGGCTGCTACTGTGTGAAACCAAATCCTGCTTTAAGAGCTGTTTGCAGTGGAAATAAAGAACAAAGTTAGGTTTCTTTGTGATGGCTGAGGTGTTTGCTCACAGAAAGCTAGCAATAGCATTTAGATAGAGAACAGTCCATGTAATGAATAGTTTCATCTGCTGTATCTCCCCCTTCATCAATCAGCATAGGGTCACTATCATACATTGGCACAGACGAGTCTTTCCATAAGGCACTATCATGAGAATGCTTATTCCCTTGCTGCCATTCACTATTATAGATAGAGTCTGGATCAGTGTTCATATCTGAGCCTCTCCTGCTATCATAATTCCTCTCTGTATAGCCTGGCCAGTATGTAATCCAATTCTGATGTCCAGCCTTCCAATCTTGATCCCTGGACACTGGATCTCCTCTCACATACCTTCTGGCCTTGGTCTGAAAGTCCCTTCCACGTGCAGTCTTCTCTCTTCCAGGTAGCCACTGGTGATTCCTATCTCTGCCATTCCATTCCTCTGGCTGACTCCAGTCCAATGGACTCTGCTGGCACTTGGAATACCTCCCAGTATGGGTACTGCCTTGGATTCTCCCAGACCCTCCAATGGCCTTTCTTCTCTTCCTTCCAGAGAGTTTCCTTCTTTCTCTATCCGCTTGGCTTGGCTTCTGCTTCTCCAGGTGATACTGGTGCTTGAGCTTGTAGCCGTTGCTGTCTCTGTCTTTGAAGCTCTTTCTGTAGCTGTTGCTGAAGCTGTTATCTGAAGAATAAGCTCTATTCTTATTCTGTCCTAATGTGTGCTCCTCCCTAACACAGCGCAGCTGTGTTGAATCAGGTCCTGCCCTTTGAGATGAGTGCTTAGGGATTACCTCATAGCTCTCTTGATTGCACACACGTTTTCTCACTTCAGCCCCTCTCATGGCTGCTGGAAACCTGGTGCATTCTGGGACTGGTAGTCTTTTATGTGAAAACTCTGTTTTCTTACTTCTACCAAAACTGACAGGTTGCTTGTTCAGAGTCACATCATCTTTTCTATAGCTCCTACCTGAGCTATGATAAGCTTCCTTATCACAAGTACTCCCACCCCAGAAGACTTCCATCCACACAAATGCATGGTCAGATATCTCCACAGGCCCTATCTGGGCGTCCCCCACCTTGGCAAACAGCCCAGCGGACAACAACAAGTAGTCTATACGTGCACTTGTGCCATGGGCCCGGGATTGGTGTGTGTAGTCCCGCTCAACCGGATGTAGTAACCGCCATGGATCCACTAGCCCCAGCCTGGAACAGAAACGTCACATTGCCCGAACCGTCGCCATTCTTTCTCTTTGCTCCCCCTCTTTAGAGGTATCGAGATCAACGTCCATGACCCCGTTGAAGTCCCCCCCCAAAATAACGGGGATCTCGGGCAACGTCTCAAGTGTGGAGGCAATGCGCGCATACAGGGACAAATCGAGTACACTGGGACAGTACACGCTACCAAGAACTACAGGCCTCCCCTCAAGGACTCCCTGCACTAGTACATATCTGCCCATCGGATCAACGAGGTCTTTCACCACCTCCATCCTTACACGTTTGTGTATCAAAAGCACTACCCCCCCTTCTTACCAAGAGCTGGGGCCCCCCAGACCTGCTCCACCCATTCCCGGCAGAGTTTACGGTGTTCGTCGGCAGTCTGGTGGGTTTCCTGAAGCATAGCGATGTCTGCTCCCTGCCTAGCCAGGGCCTGTAAAATTTTTGCCCGTTTGATCGGACTGCCCAGGCCACAAACATTCCAGGAGATGATCTTAAGTGGCATGTATTATTAAACTGGGCTCAGAAGTGTCTGTTATGTACCATACCGAATATAGGGAAGAGACCCCCCAGCCTGAGGTCCTCCCCCATAACCCTTCAGATATAGTCCTCGGCCCGTCCCTACCTCAACTGGTCCCCAAAAGTTCAGCATTCCGTCTCCCCCCTTCCCCCTATCCCCCCTCCCCCCCTTTCCCCCCCTTAACTACTCCCTCTCCCCCTCTATCCCTCCCCTCCCTCCCTCCACCCCCCTTCGATTCCTTATTTCTACTACCATCCTCTTCTCCTCTTCAGGGAATTCCTAGATGCGTGTGGTACCCCCCCACTCCTCCAGCGCCCCGACTCCGCTACAGGCCACCCCCCGGCCCCCCCAAAGGCACAACCACCACCCGGGCCTCTCCCCGCCCATCCCCAACACCCAGAAGAAACAACCAACATCTCTACTTAAAGGCATTCAAGACAAACCCGGCAACCCCCTGCCCCCACCCCAATTACCATCACCATCACTTTACAGTCCAAAGCAGGATACTCTAAACTTGTTCACCAGGGCAATAGTCTTCTCCTCCGATCCTCAGGACTCGGCTGCCACTGCGGCCCTCCGCCGTATCTCTTCCACGTAAGGCGTTGCTGCTGTCGCGGAGTCAAAAGTCCGACGGATCCCGTCATGGGTGAAGACCAATCGGGCGGGATATTGCACCATGAATTTAATATTATTGTCTATCAGGGTCTGGCACAATGGTCCGTACTCTCGTCGCCGCTGTCCCAGGGTTGCTGAGTAATCCTGAACAATACGTATCCGGGCATTGTCTTTCTGAATGGTCCCTTTCTTTCGCGCTGCACGCAAGACCGCTTCTTTCTGTGGGAATCTCAGGAATCGTGCTATTGTCACCCTGGGTCGGGTATCGTTGGTCCTCCGAGGTCCAACCCGGTGTGCCCTCTCTATTTGCACTGAGGCGCCTTCAGGTTCATTCGCCAGGAGTTGTTTCACCAGATCTTCTAAGTAGGATTGCAGGTCCCGATCCTCAACGGTATCTGGGATCCCAAGAAATCTCAGGTTATTGCGGCGGGACCTATTTTCCAGGTCATCTAGTTTGGCTTCCTGCCCCTGAAGCAGTTTTTTCACCCGAGCCATTTCCCGCTGTAGCTCCAGCACATGCTCCTTCGACTTCTCTATCCGGTGCTCCGCCTCTTGTAGTCGGCCGCCCAAGGCCTCCACGGAGGTCTGGACAAGGTCCATACGGCCCCGCAGGTCCTCGAACTGAGCAGACAGCGCCCCCGCTACAGCTATGGAAATTTCATCCACCATCCCTGCTGCGGTCTTAGCCTCCCCCTTCAGCGGTGAGGATTGCTCCCCCCCCTGGGCGGCAGGGGAGTCTTCTCCTTCTCCACCCGGCGGCCTCCTTTTGCCACCATCGCCGAGGCCTCTGCTGTTGTCCACTCAGGAGGAGGGGGGTCTCACTCCCGCCCCCGCTCCCCACCGCCAGGCGACGAGGGCCTCAGTTGTTGACCTCCTCGGTTCGCAGCACAGTCCCAGATCCGAGCCGCAGATGTCGCCTGGGCTGCTCAGGCCTCTGTACACAGGAGGTAGAGTGTGGGTTCTGGGCTCTGAGGCGCTAGATGAAAGGCAGGGAGCTCGGTCGGCTGAGCGCTGGAGGGAAGGCCTGGGTCACGGGCACTGATGCGCCGGGGGCAGGTACAGATCTTGGGCCCCTAAGTGCCAAAGGTGGGGCAATACGCCGAAGAAAGAACGCCAGTCCCGGGCTCCCACACGCAGGGGGGGGCAAGGCCTCAGTCTCGGGCTCCTATGCGTCGGGGACCGGGCGCAGGGCACAGGTTACCTGCTCTTCGATGGTGGAAGCAGGGCGCCGGTCAGAGACTCCAGGGTGTCGGAGGCAGGGAGGCAAGGCTCAGTCCAGCATGCCCCAACGCAAAAGGACAGGTCGCAGGCTCCCAACTGGCAAAAGGAGGCACGGGTCTCTGTCTCCCCGCCACGTGGCTCTCACTCCAGCGCGGCGCCTGTAGCACGAGCCGCGCGGATCCAGGCCGCCTCCACAGATCTTCGGGTGCAGGTGAGAGGGGAGCACCGGATCATCCCTCCGGGCTGCGATCTGGGCGAGGGAGCTCGGGGGTGTGCGGGAACCCCGAAATTGGCCCCGGTCAGTCAATCAGCGGCGCCGGAGGAGCAAGGGGGCCCAGAGCTCGAGCGGCATGCGACCGCTCGGGCTCACCGCATCACCGGAAGTCCTTCTCTTATTAGTTTTAAAATGGTTACTCTGTTGCTTCATTGCATGTCCCCTAGTCTTTTTATATTCTGATGACATAAACAATCGATCTACGTTTACCCATTCCACTCCATTCATTAATTTATAGACCTCTATCATATCTCCCCTCAGCCATCTCGTTTCCAGGTTGAAAAGCCCTAACCCTAGCTTCTTTTCATAAAGTGACCAATCCATCCCCTTTACCATGTTGGTTGCTCTTCTCTGAACGTTTTCTAATAATGCTATATGCTTTTTAAGATACGGCGACCAGAACTGCTCAGAATATTCAAGATGCGGTCGCACCATGGAATGATACAGAGGCATTAAAATATCCTTTGTTTTGTTTTCCATTCCTTTCTTTACGATACCTAGCATTATATCTGCTTTCTTGGTCGCCGCTGCAACTGGGCGGAGGGTTTTAACATGTTATCCACGATGACGCCTAAATCTTTTTCCTGGGTGTTGGTTCCCAATGTGGAACCTTGCATCATGTAACCATAATTTGGGTTGTTCTTTCCTAGGTGCATAACTTTGCACTTGTCCACATTCAATTTCATCTGCCATTTGGATGCCCAATCTTCCAATTTATCATGATCCTCTTGCAATTTTTCACAAACCTCTTGGGTTTTAACAACTTTAGATAGTTTTGTGTCATCTGCAAATTTGATAACCTCACTCATTATTCCCTTTTCCAGGTCATTTATGAATATGTCAAAAAGCAGGAGACCCAGCACAGATCCCTGGGGTACTCCACTATTCACCTTTTTCCACTGGACAAATTGGCCATTTAGCCCTACCCTCTGCTTTATATCTTTTAACTAGTTCCTGAACCACAATAGTACATTACCTCCTATCCCATGACTTTTTAGTTTTGCCAAATGTCTCTGATAGAGGACCTTGTCAAATTCTTTTTGAAATTCCAGATACACTCTATCAACCGACTAACCTTTGTCTACCTGTTTATTCACACCTTCACAAAAACATAACAGATTAGTAAAACAAGATCTTCCTTGTCTAAAGCCATGTTGGCTGTCTCCCATTAGGCCATGACTACCTACATGCTGAGTAATCTTGTTCTTTATGATGGTTTCTACCATTTTACCCGGTACTGATATCAGGCTCACTGGTTTGTAGTTTCTCAGATCACCCCTGGAACCCTTTTAAAAAATTGGCATTACATTGGCGATCCTCCATTCTTCAGGTATTACAGATGATTTTAATGATAGTTCACAGATTACTAATAGCAGGTCTGCAATCTCATATTTCAGTTCTTTCAACACTCTTGGATGTATACCATCCGGTCCCGGTGATTTGCTTCTCTTCAGTTTATCAAATAGTTGTAATATGTCTTTCTGGTGTAGCACAATATCTTTCAATTCTTCTGCAGTAATGCTCCTGAGTACAAGATTGCTAGGACACGGTGCACAGAGGGTTAATGCTTCTCAGTAATGGATCGTTAGGGCGCAGTGCACAGAGGGTTACTGCTTCTCAGTACAGGATCGATGGGGTGCGGCGCACAGAGGGTTAATGCTCCTCAGTATGGGATCGCTGGGGTGCGGCACACAGAGGGTTAAGGCTCCTCAGTACGGCATCACTGGGACACAGCAGACAGAGGGTTAATGCTCCTCCTTATGGGATCACTGGTGCGCGGCGCACAGAGGCGTAATGCTCCTCAGTACGGGATCGCTGGGGTGCAGCGCACAGAGGGGGAATGCTCTTCAGTACGGCATCGCTGGGACACAGCACACAGAGGGTTAATGCTCCTCATTACAGCATCGCTGGGATACAGCACACAGATGGTTAATGCTCTTCCGTACGGCATCGCTGGTGCACGGCGCACAGAGGATTAATGCTCCTCAGTACGGCATTGCTGGGACACAGCACACAGAGGGTTAAAGCTCCTCAGTATGGGATCGCTGGGGCGCAGTGCTCAGAGGGTTAATGATCCTTGGTACGGATTGAATGGGGCATAACACACAAAGGGTTAATGCTTCTCAGTATGGGATCGCTGGGGTGCAGCACACAGAGGGTTAGTGCTCCTCAGTATGGCATCGCTGGGACACAGCACACAGAGGGTTAATGTTCCTCAGTATGGGATCACTGGGACGCGGCACATAGAGGGTTAATGCTCCTCTGTACGGGATCATTGGGACACAGCACACACAGGGTTAATGCTCCTGAGTACGGCATCATTGGGACACAGCATACAGAGGGTTAATGCTCCGTAGTACAGCATCACTTGGACACAGCACACAGAGGGTTAATGCTCCTCAGTATAGGATCGCTGGGACGCGGCACACAGAGGGTTAATGCTCCTCTGTATGGGATCACTGGGACACAGCACACAAAGGGTTAATGCTCCTCTGTACGGCATCGCTGGGACACAGCACACAGAGGGTTAATGCTCCGTAGTACAGCATCACTTGAACACAGCACACAGAGGGTTAATGCTCCTCAGTATGGCATCACTGGGACAAAGCACACAGACGGTTAATGCTCCTGAGTATGACATCGCTGGGTCACAGCACAGAGAGGGTTAATGCTCCTCAGTATGGGATCACTGGGGCAAAGCGCACATAGGGTTAATTCTCCTCCGTACGGGATCGCTGGGACACAGCACACAGAGGATTAATGCTCCTGAGTACGGCATCGCTGGGACACTGCACACAGAGGGTTTATGCTCCTCAGTACGGGATCACTGGGTTGCCGCGCACAGAGGGTTAATGCTCCTCAGAACTGCATCGCTGGGACACAGCACACAGAGGGTTAATGCTCCTCAGTAAGGGATCACTGGGGCACAGCGCTCAGAGGGTTAATGTTCCTCAGTACGGGAATGCTGGGCTGTGGCACACAGAGGGTGAATGCTCCTCAGTACTGCATTGCTGGGACACAGCACACAGGGGGTTAATGCTCCTCAGTACGGCATCGCTGGGGCACAGCACACAGAGGGCTAATGCTCCTCAGTATGGCATCGCTGGGGCACAGCACACAGAGGGTTAATTGTCCTGAGTATGGCATCGCTGGGACACAGCACACAGAGGGTTAATGCTCCTCAGTACGGCATCGCTGGGGCACAGCACACAAAGGGTTAATGCTCCTCCGTATGGGATCAGTGGTGTGCGGCACACAGAGGGTGAATTCTCTTCAGTATGGCATCGCTGGGACACAGCACACAGAGGGTTAATGGTACTCAGTACGGCATTACTGGGAAACAGTACACAGAGGATTAATGCTCCTCAGTACGGCATTGCTGGGGTGCGACACACAGAGGGTTAATGCTCCTCAGTACGGCAACGCTGGGATACAGCACACAGAGGGTTAATGCTCCTCAGTACGGGTTCGCTGGGGTACGGCTCACAGAGGGTTAATGCTCCTCAGTAGGGGTTCGCTGGGGCGTGGCGCACAGAGGGTTAATGCTCCTCAGTAGGGGATCGCTGGGGCGTGGCGCACAGAGGGTTAATGCTCCTCAGTATGGCATCGCTGGGGCACAGCACACAGAGGGTTAATGCTCCTCAGTACGGCAATGCTGGGGCACGGTGCTCAGAGGGTTAATGCTCCTCAGTACGGCATCGCTGGGGCGCGGCACACAGAGGGTTAATGCTCCTCAGTACGGGTTCGCTGGGGTGCGGCTCACAGAGGGTTAATGCTCCTCAGTAGGGGATCGCTGGGGCACAGCACACAGAGGGTTAATGCTCCTCAGTACGGCATCACTGGGGTGTGGCGCACAGAGGGTTAATGCTCCTCAGTACGGCATCGCTGGGGCATGGCACAGAGAGGGTTAATGCTTCTCAGTACGGCAACGCTGGGGCACAGCACATGGAGGGTTAATGCTCCTCAGTACGGCATCGCTGGGGCGCAGCGCACAGGGGGTTAATGCTCCTCAGTACGGCATCGCTGGGATACAGCGCACAGAGGGTTAATGCTCCTCAGTACGGCATCGTTGGGGTGCGGCTCACAGAGGGTTAATGCTCCTCAGTACGGCATCGCTGGGGCACGGCACAGAGAGGGTTAACGCTTCTCAGTACGGCAATGCTGGGGCACAGCACACGGAGGGTTAATGCTCCTCAGTACGGCATCGCTGGGGTGCGGCGCACAGGGGGTTAATGCTCCTCATTACGGCATTGCTGGGGTGCGGCGCACAGGGGGTTAATGCTCCTCAGTACGGCATCGTTGGTGTGCGGCTCACAGAGGGTTAATGCTCCTCAGTATGGCATCGCTGGGGCATGGCACAGAGAGGGTTAATGCTTCTCAGTACGGCAACGCTGGGGCACAGCACACAGAGGGTTAATTCTCCTGAGTACGGCATCGCTGGGGCGCGGCACACAGAGGGTTAATTCTCCTCAGTACGGGTTCGCTGGGTTGCGGCGCTCAGAGGGTTAATGCTCCTCAGTACGGCATCGCTGGGGCGCAGCACACAGAGGGTTAATTCTCCTCAGTACGGGTTCGCTGGGGTGCGGCACACAGAAGGTTAATGCTCCTCAGTACGGGTTCGCTGGGTTGCGGCACACAGAGGGTTAATGCTCCTCAGTACGGGTTCGCTGGGTTGCGGCGCTCAGAGGGTTAATGCTCCTCAGTACAGCATCGCTGGGGTGTGGTACACAGAGGGTTAATGCTCCTCAGTACGGGTTCGCTGGGTTGCGGCACACAGAGGGTTAATGCTCCTCAGTACGGGTTCGCTGGGTTGCGGCGCTCAGAGGGTTAATGCTCCTCAGTACGGGATCGCTGGGGCGCGGCACACAGAGGGTTAATGCTCCTCAGTACGGGTTCGCTGGGGCACGGCACACAGAGGGTTAATGCTCCTCAGTACGGGTTCGCTGGGTTGCGGCGCTCAGAGGGTTAATGCTCCTCAGTACGGCATCGCTGGGGCGCGGCACACAGAGGGTTAATTCTCCTCAGTACGGGTTCGCTGGGGTGCGGCACACAGAGGGTTAATGCTCCTCAGTATGGGTTCGCTGGGTTGCGGCACACAGAGGGTTAATGCTCCTCAGTACGGGTTCGCTGGGGCGCGGCACACAGAGGGTTAATGCTCCTCAGTACGGGTTCGCTGGATTGCGGCGCTCAGAGGGTTAATGCTCCTCAGTACGGGATCGCTGGGGCACGGCACACAGAGGGTTAATGCTCCTCAGTACGGGATCGCTGGGGAGCGGCACACAGAGGGTTAATGCTCCTCAGTACGGGTTCGCTGGGTTGCGGCGCTCAGAGGGTTAATGCTTCTCTGTACGGGTTCGCTGGGTTGCGGCGCTCAGAGGGTTAATGCTCCTCAGTACGGGATCGCTGGGGTGCGGCACACAGAGGGTTAATGCTCCTCAGTACGGGTTCGCTGGGTTGCGGCGCTCAGAGGGTTAATGCTCCTCAGTACGGGATCGCTGGGGCGCGGCACACAGAGGGTTAATGCTCCTCAGTACGGGTTCGCTGGGTTGCGGCGCTCAGAGGGTTAATGCTTCTCAGTACGGCATCGCTGGGGCGCGGCACACAGAGGGTTAATGCTCCTCAGTACGGCATCGCTGGGGCGCGGCACACAGAGGGTTAATGCTCCTCAGTACGGGATCGCTGGGGCGCGGCACACAGAGGGTTAATGCTCCTCAGTACGGGTTCGCTGGGTTGCGGCGCTCAGAGGGTTAATGCTCCTCAGTACGGGATCGCTGGGGCGCGGCACACAGAGGGTTAATGCTCCTCAGTACGGGATCGCTGGGGCGCGGCACACAGAGGGTTAATGCTCCTCAGTACGGGTTCGCTGGGTTGCGGCGCTCAGAGGGTTAATGCTTCTCAGTACGGGTTCGCTGGGTTGCGGCGCTCAGAGGGTTAATGCTCCTCAGTACGGGATCGCTGGGGCGCGGCACACAGAGGGTTAATGCTCCTCAGTACGGGTTCGCTGGGTTGCGGCACACAGAGGGTTAATGCTCCTCAGTACGGGTTCGCTGGGTTGTGGCGCTCAGAGGGTTAATGCTCATCAGTACGGGTTCGCTGGGTTGCGGCACACAGAGGGTTAATGCTCCTCAGTACGGGATCGCTGGGGCGCGGCACACAGAGGGTTAATGCTCCTCAGTACGGCATCGCTGGGTTGCGGCGCTCAGAGGGTTAATGCTCCTCAGTACGGGTTCGCTGGGTTGCGGCGCTCAGAGGGTTAATGCTCCTCAGTACGGCATCGCTGGGCCGCGGCGCAGAGGGGGTTAAAGTTCCGGCGTACCCAGAATGCTTTGCGGCATTGCAACGTAGCCGGAAAATGGAGGTTGTATGAGAGACGGAACCGGCAGCGCGGGGTCCAGAATCGAAGCTCGAAAGGAGCCGCGAGCCAGAGCTGGTGAGTATCCCCGGGAGTGTCGGGGCGCGCTCGGGGTGTCTCTGCGGCTTGAGGAGCGCCGGCCGTCTCTCGGGCAGTTTCTCCAGGTGGCTTAGTTTTGCGCTCACTATGGCAGTCCTAAGCCGGGGCCTGGGGAGGGTGATCGCAGTCTCGCTGCTGAGATGTAACACGTATGGCTCGTGTCTCACCATGAGCTTGGGGGTTCTTCTTTATACTGAGGGTGTCCAGCAGTGCTCCCCCATCATCCTCAGAGGACCCCACACCAGCCCCGTCCCCCATATCCTATACTCCCTGTCTGTCACCCACCCCTGCTTTCCATTCCCGAGGCACCCTGCATCTCCCTCCCATGCTGTCTCCCTAGTAGCTCTTGTCATTCTCTATCAGTCGAGGCCGGTAGTGGGGCCTCGGAAGGTGCCCAAGGTATGGACGATTCTGCTGTGCCATGTGGATGCTTTATCTTGTGTTTCAACATTTCATTAACCTTGATGGGGTTTTGCTAGCTTTACCTTCTAGGCTAAAATATTTAAAATATATGGGTGTGTGCTAGAAGATCTAGTAGAGTGCTTTGTTTTGAGGAGTCTCCTCTCTTTTGTGTTCATTTAACAATTAAGTCCTGTGCAGCAGTTCTTTTCTTTTGTATGTTTGTGTTCTTATCTTAGCATATAGATACACTGTACAAAAACATGTACTGTCAGTATCTTCATCCCAGTTAAGGTTAGTAGCATCAACCAAGGTTAGTTAGAGGGAAGATATACACTTTCTGTATAGTTTGTATTTAGGGAGGAATTCAGCTGGATATTAGGTAAAATGTAAAGGTGCTTCATTTATACTATGGAGCTTAAGATAAAAATTTAAATAAAGCAGGATTGCAGCTGGGAAGCTGAAATTTCCTGGTACAGGCAAGTTGATCAAAAAGATCATGAAATGAAAATTCCTAAAAACTGAACAATGCTGTAGAAATTAACAAGACTTTTTAGCTCTCTAACAAGCAGATGCAGAAACCCTGCACTAGAGCCCAGTGCTTAAAGCTCTAGCGCATGGTTTCACAGAGTTTAATGCTGCCTCTGTGCTGGGATGCAATGTGCAAAAAGTCTGCATTAAACTGGGAGAGCAAACCAAACACAGGTGCACAGAAGTGGGGGCAAGTTTGGTATGCTGTCCTGGAGAATCGGGGTAATCTGAGGTGAAGTTTGACGCTTCATCTCAGATGACCTAGGCATCAGGGAAAGCCCCCTTTGCCATCTGCACACTGTTAAGGGGCCAGTGCCCTGGACACTGCCCACCTCACTCTCTACAGAAACAAATTCCCTGGTGGCCCAGCAACCCTGAATCCCCCTTCCCCCCCCCCCCCAAAAAAAAATTCCTGGTAGCCCCCAAAACCCTCCACCCTTCTCTTAGTACTTTTAATTACATGGGGTGGGCGTGTTGCACACATGCCCCTGACCCTGTGTTGCCATCTTGAAAAAGATGGCACCTGACCCTGCACCGTGCATCCTGGGATGCACTGTGTGGGGGTCAGACTGCCATATAAGGCAAAAAATGCCTTATATGACAGTGTGACACCCTCCCCCTGGGTTCCATCCTGGGATGCATAGTTCTTGAGGTGAACAAAGTCCCTTATACTTATTAGGTATAGTTGTATTGGTTCAAGTATCCCTGTTCCCCTTGCAACTTTAAATAACTCAGGAACATTAAATAGCCAAAGGGAATCTTTAAATCTAAGATGCAGACAACAGTCCAGCAGTGAGATGGGGGCTATCCAGTCTTTTGCATTGAGTGTCACATGTACGATTTTCTCCCAGTTGGTGAGAGGTCTTACGTATGCACTAAGGCAATGAGCTCTTTGCCCTCAGGTACGAGTCCAATCTCTGGAGGCTAGAGTAGCCGACTTGGAGGAACTAAGGAAGAAAGAGAGATATAAACCAGTACTACATCCCTGTAGGTCTCAAGTCTCATCTCCAGTCTGGCAGACTCTGCTGCAATGGAGGAGAGAGCTCACGTGAAAGATTATCACCTTGGTGTGGCAGGAAGTGGTCCTGTAGCTAGGACCTGTCCTCCATGTGTAATACCCTCTCACACCAAGGATGTGTCTCCAGGGCCATGTGTCCATTAGGGAAGGGTTAGGTCAACCATTATAGTTGGCGATTTGATCATTAGGCATGTAGATAGCTGGGTGGCTGGTGGACGTGAGCATCGCCTGGTAACATGCCTGCCTGGTGCCACCTAGACAAGACTTTACATAGTGCTGTGGAGGAGTCTGCTGTCTTAGTACATGTTGGTACCAATAACATAGGAAAATGTAGGAGGGAGGTTCTGGAAGCTAAATTCAGGCTTTTTTGGTAGAAAGTTAAAATCCAGAACTTACATGCTAGCATTCTCAGAAATACTTCCCATTCTCCACGCAGGAGCCAAGAGGCAGGCAGAACTCCAGAGTCTTATTGCATCAATGAGTCGATGGTGGAAGGAAGAGGGTTTTGGATTTGTTAGGAGCTGGGAACACTCTGGGGAAGGCGAGAGCTTTACTGAACGTATGGGATCCACCTTAACCAGGGTGGAACCAGCTCCTGGCATTAACCTTTAAAAAGGAGATTGTATAGCTTAAAAGCTGATTTATGGGGGAAAGCAGACAGTTTCCCGGAGATTATGGTTCGGAATGATGTATCTTTGAAGTATACCAGCAAAATAAGGAAATCAGAGCATCTCGATAGAGAGGTTCCAGTAAAGGTAAAAGTAACCCTCTAAGTAAAAATCAGACAGAGTTGAAAGATCCCAAATTAACCCTGTCATCAAATAGCCAGACTGTTAATATTAGCAAAAAGAGAAACTTTGAAATATCTATATGCAAATTCTAGACGTTTAGGGTAGATCACATTGGTGAAGGGGGGGGGGGCACTATATGTTAAAGAGGGCATAGAGTCAAACAGGTTAAAAGTTTTGCAGAAAACAAAATACACTGAAGAATCTGTGGATACAAATTCCATGTAAAAAGGGGAAGGGAAGGGGGGGGGGTGCTGCAATACCGTCTGTTTGGACAGAATGAATAGGCAGTTGATGAAACACTAACAGAAATTAGGGAAGCTAGCAAAGTTTACAGTGCAATAATAATGGACGTTCCTTAGCGTCCCTCCAGGCTAGTCCTGAATCTTTGGGTCTTGCTCCTCCTCCAGCAGCTTTGGAGACTGAGAAACGTCACTTCTTTTGATGTCACCGGTATAAGTATCCCGGATTCGCCTCCTGACATCAGTATTCTCAGTCACCAAGCAGCTAGAGGGCTGGTGAGCCCTGAGTTAGGGCTCACTCAGAGGAGCAATTAAGCAGTGAGGGTTGCGTGTGGAGAGTGTTTTTGAAAGTCTTGCTTGGGGGAAGTGATTTTAGAGCAGTCACTGTGCTGAGCTGCTTATTTCTGCCTTTGTTTCAGCTGTCAGTTCTCTGCTTCATCCCCCCCCTCCCTTCCTATCGCTCTGTTGTTTTCGGGGAGCCTGTGTGGGAAAAGTGCCGGGGAGGGGTGCTGCCATCCGGTTCCCGAACCCACCAATTTGGGTGAGGAACCGGCAAATACGAGTCACTGCACAGACGGGAGCTAGCCTGCAAGTCGTTGGCTGAGGGTTGCTGCCGGCGAGACTTGGCAGGCTGTGCTGACGGTGGCAGACTGTACTTAGCCCCGGGTGCCGAAGCCACGATCATGGCTGAGCACTGGAGGGCTGGATTCCGCAAGCAGAGAAGTGCCTAGGGCAAGGTAAGGGGCCGGGGTCGTTGAGATTCTTGTTGGGTTGCTGTGGGGATCTCGGGCCGCGTGTGTAGCCCGCGGTAGGCCGCGCTTCGGGGAAATCGCGCGTGCGCGGGAAAGCTTGGTCAGACAAACGGCAGGGGGTTTTCTCGGCCCATTTTCAATCAGGAGAGCCTTGAATTTCATTTTGCTTTCTGGAAATGAGGTGTAGACAGTGAGGGGAAGCCCGCTCTGTGTAAAAAAAAAGTTCTTTGTATGGTTTTGTTGGTAAGTGGTTTGAGACAGGGGTGAAATAGTTTGTCATTTTCTCCGGTTCAGATGACATGCCGCCAAAATCCCTCTGTTTGCTGTGTGGCTCCAAGAGAGGGTCTGTTTCCGAAACAGGGGTCTGCAGAAGCTGTTTTAGGGAAGCAGTTTCCATGGAGCAGGGACATGCGGAGAGTGGTGAGAGCCCTAGGGAAGGGGCTTCGGATTTATCTGAGCCAAAGGGATTGGGTGAGCCTTCCCTGGAGCCAGTGGCGGGACCGTCTTCTCTTCTGGGGAGCCAGGTGTCGCAGGGGGCTTGGAAGCAATCTTTTCCCCGCAATTTGTATCTCTCATTCAACAAGTGTTTGCAGGGGCGCAGTGTAAGCCCTCCCCTAGTTCGGCAGAGGGGAGTTTGGGGGAAAAGCGCCCAGGTACCCCTCTAAGCTTAGGGGGATCAGGTATTCCAGCGAAGAGACTATGGTCCGGGAAGGAGCCGTCGGGTCCGTCCGTGTCCTCAGAGGCCGTGGATTTAGAGGACCTGGGGCAGGACTTAGAATTAGAGGAGGACTTGGAAGAAGGAGAGATTACCGAGCAGGAGGATCAGGCCCGAGTGGTTCGCATTTTTAGAAGGGATGAGTTGCAGGCGCTCATATCTGAGACGCTTAAGGCACTTAATATGCCAACAAGGGGTCCGACAGAGGAGGCGGAGTTGGAAGACCCCTTGTTGCAGGCCTTTCGTAAGTCGCAGAAGGTTTTTCCTGTGCAAAGGGTGTTTAAAGAAATGCTACAAGGTGAATGGGATATGCCAGAAGCTGGACTAAAGGGATCCAGGGTTATGTCTCGACTCTATCCTTTAGCGGAGCAGGATCGGGAGTGGTTGAAGTCTCCTAAGGTGGATGCCTCGGTGTCGGCAGTCACGAAGAAAACCACTATTCCGGTTGAGGGGAGTGCTGCGCTGAAGGATGCGCAGGACAGAAAATTAGACACCTTGTTGAAGCAGGTCTTTGATGTTAATGCGCTGTCCCCTCCAGGCGTCCATTTGTGGAGCTTGGGTAGCCAGGGCTTGCCTGCGTTGGGCTCAGGGTCTACAGTCTGGGCAAGCAGTAGATTCAGGGGCCGAAGCGGCCAGGTTAGAGACGGGGGCAGCTTATCTGGCAGATATTCATTACGATCTCGTTCACGGGTTGTCCAATCGCATGGCTTCGGCGGTAGCGGCCAGGAGGTATCTGTGGTTGCGCAATTGGGCAGCGGATACTTCGATGAAATCTAGACTAAGTGAGCTGCCGTTTAGAGGGAAGCTTCTGTTTGGAGAAGACCTGGAGAAGCTCGTGAAGGATTTGGGGGAGTCGAAAGGGGGCAGGCTCCCGGAGGATAAGCAGAAGCAAGGTCGCTCGGGACCGCCAGCTAAAGGGCAACAAAGAGAGTTTCGGCGGTTTCGTTCCCCTAGATTTGGCCAGACACAAAGGGGGCGGTTTCCCTATCGTAGCCAGGGGTTTCGGGGCTTTAGAGGAGCGAGCAGAGGGTTTGCGTCCTCTTCGGCCTCCAATTCCCAAAAATCGCAATGAAGCCAGGGGGGTCCAGGTGGGGCAGGTGCCAATAGGGGGTCGCCTGCGGAAATTTTATGCTGCCTGGACCCAGATCACGTCCGATCAATGTATGCTGGAAGTTATCCGGGAAGGTTATGCCTTGGAACTTCAGCGTCCAGTGACCGAGTCTTTCGTGCAGTCCCTGTGCAAGGCATCGTCCAAGTACGCTGCGGTGGAGGAGACCCTGAACCGTCTGCTTTCCCTCAAGGCGGTAGTCCCAGTGCCCCCAGACCAATGCGGCTGCAGTCGATACTCCATTTATTTCGTGGTACCAAAGAAAGAAGGGACTTTTCGGCCGATTTTGGATCTCAAGCGCGTAAATCGCTGTCGAAGGGTGTCTCATTTTCGGGTGGAGACGTTGAGGTTGGTCATAGTAGTGGTACACAAGGGCGAGTTCCTTACGTCGCTCAATTTGTTGGAGGCGTACCTGCACATTCCCATTCGGCAGGAACATCAGAAGTTTTTGAGGTTCGCGGTGCCGATGGAGCACTTCCAGTTTCAGGCGTTGCCGTTTGGCCTTGCGACAGCGCTGCGGGCCTTCACCAAGGTGATGGTGGTGGTGGTGGCCGCGGCTTTGAGAAGGCAAGGAATCCTGGTACATTCTTATCTGGATGATTGGTTGATTGATTCGGGCAAAGTCCAAGGAGGAGAGCGAGGCAGCCACGGGCAGAGTGGTAGCATTCTTGGAGAGCCTCGGTTGGGTAGTCAATTGGGCCAAAAGCAGGTTACGGCCTTCTCAGACCCTGGAATATCTAGGGGCACGGTTCGATACGAGGGTAGGAAAGGTGTTTCTGCTGCAGAGCTGTGCGCAAGGTTTGAGGCATCTCATCCGCAAGTTTCTATGCAGCAGGTGCCCGACGGCCTGGCACTACCTGCAGGTGTTAGGCACCATGGCGGCGACGATCGAGGTAGTGCATTGGGCGAGGGCGCACATGAGACCTCTACAGAGAGCGTTACTCCGGCGGTGGTCCCATCAGAACGACAGTCTTTCTCAGCGATTGCCCTGTCAGCCGGGGACACGCCTCTCTCTGCTATGGTGGTTACGGACAGAGTTGTTGGAGAAGGGAGTGCCATTGGAAGTGCCGGATTGGGTTCCCCTGACGACGGATGCCAGCTTTTCAGGTTGGGGAGCGCATGTCCAAGGCAGGTTCGCTCAAGGGGTGTGGTCCGATCAGGAGAAGTCGTGGGCCATCAACCGGTTGGAATTGCGAGCAGTGGTTCTGGCGCTAAGGGCGTTCCGGGAGTGCCTACACGGGAAGGCCGTAAGGGTGTTCTCCGACAATGCGACGGCGGTGGCCTATATCAACCGCCAAGGGGGCACCAGCAGTCAGGCACTGGACGCCGAGGCCGACCAGTTGTTCGTGTGGGCCGAGAGGCATCTGTTGGCTGTGTCAGCAGCGCATGTAGCAGGAGTAGAGAATGTAGAGGCCGACTTTCTCAGTCGGGTAAGAGTAGATCCGGGGGAATGGGCCCTTCACCCGCAGGTGTTCGAGCTGTTGGTTCAGCGGTGGGGTACCCTGGTCATGGATCTGATGGCAACCTTTCAAACCGCAAAGGCCAGTCGGTTCTTCAGCAGAAGGCAAGAGAGGATGTCGGAAGGCCTGGATGCCTTAATTCAACTGTGGCCGGAAGACCGTCTGCTCTGTGTTCCCGCCGTGGGTCTTAATAGGCCGGATTCTACAGCGCATCGAGCTTCACAGAGGACCAGTGATTTTAATCGCACCAGATTGGCCAAGGAGGCTGTGGTATGCAGATCTGGTCAGACTCCTGGGGGGGACAAGCCTTGGAAGCTGCCGGTTCGGAGGGACCTCTTGCTGCAGGGACCTCTGTTGATGCCTCTGGTGGATCGATTCTCGCTTATGGCTTGGCTATTGAAAGGGCAAGGTTGACAACGAGAGGTTATTTCTAAAGCAGTGGTGTCCACGTTATTGAAGGCTCGGAGGAGATCGACTTCTTTGGCATATGTTCGTGTTTGGCGAGTATTCGAGGCTTGGTGTACGGTCCACAAGGTTACAGCCTTAGAGGCTTCGGTTCCGCAGGTGCTGGCGTTTCTGCAGGATGGCTATGAGAAGGGATGAGCGGCTGCTTATCTGAGGGTGCAGTTGGCGGCGGCGTCTTGCTATCGCGGTAAGGTACGAGGACAAGTGCTGGGCGGACACCCAGATGTCAAGCGCTTTTTGAGAGCGGTAGTGTTGTTGTGCCTGCTGTGTAGACAGCTAGTTCCGAAGTGGGATTTGTGTTTGGTTCTGGAAGTGTTGGTGCAAGCGCCGTTTGAGCCTTTGGCGAGGGTGTCGTTGAAGGATTTGACCTTGAAAGTGGTGTTTCTGGTGGTGATTGCTTCCGCCAGGAGGATTTCGGAGCTGCAAGCTTTATCCTGTAGGGAACCCTTTCTGGTTTTTAGTGAGTCCAAAGTGGTGTTGTGGACGGTGCCATCCTTTTTGCCTAAGGTGGTATCGCCGTTTCATGTGAATCAGGTGGTGTCTCTGCCGGTGTTTGCGGATGGTGGGGAGGCTACCGCTGATCAGCAGTTGCATAGATTGGACATTAGGAGAGCTCTGAAGAGGTATTTGAAAGCTACCGCTTCGTTCCTGCGTACGGATAGACTGTTTGTGTTTTGGGGTCCTACCAAAGGTCAGGCTCCATCAAAAGCTTCCATTGCTAGATTGCTTAAGGAGGCGATTACGTCGGCATATCTTTTAAAGGGTAGACCAGTTCCGGCAGGGTTGCGTGCGCATTCAACTAGAGCACAGGCTACGTCTTGGGCGGAGCGTAGTTTGGTTCCGGCGGTGGAGATTTGT
Organism: Ichthyophis bannanicus; assembly: GCA_033557465.1. Classification (NCBI taxonomy): domain Eukaryota; kingdom Metazoa; phylum Chordata; class Amphibia; order Gymnophiona; family Ichthyophiidae; genus Ichthyophis; species Ichthyophis bannanicus. The sequence goes on from CM066049.1 coordinate 129,667,576, forward strand.
CGGGCGGCTACTTGGTCTTCCTTGCATTTGTTTATCAGGCATTACCGGCTGGATTTGCAGGCACAGGGAGATGCCTGTTTTGGATCGTCAGTGCTTCAGGCGGGGTTGGCAGGTCCCTCCCGTTGATTCTTTGCACTGCTCTGTTAAATCCCCATAGGTTCAGGACTAGCCTGGAGGGACGCTAAGGAAGGTGAAATTAGATTTACCTGCTAATTGTTGTTCCTTTAGGAACTCCAGGCTAGTCCTGTATCCCTCCCTGATTTTACGATGACTAGCGCCTGAAGCAGTGAATGTATGACAGGTAAGCTTCTCAGGTTGTGTTCCCGGGTGGAGTCCGTAGGGGGAGGTGTTTGTGGGAGAAGTATAGATACAAACACTCTATTTCTTTTCTTTTCTATCAGAATATGGGGATCTCAGCACATGAGATGATAGCTATGGGGGACGCAATGTTTTTTTCTGCATTCGTTCGCCCCCTTTTAGGTTTCTTATCGGTTCCATTGAGTATAGATCGTTAGTGTTACTACTTAATTGTTGCTCTGGTGAGTTTGCTTTGTCAATAAGTTACTGATGTCAGGAGGCGGATCCGGGATACTTATACCGGTGACATCAAAAGAAGTGACGTTTCTCAGTCTCCAAAGCTGCTGGAGGAGGAGCAAGACCCAAAGGTTCAGGACTAGCCTGGAGTTCCTAAAGGAACAGCAATTAGCAGGTAAGTCTAATTTCACCATTTCAATTACCATGGCATTGACTGGGTCAGTGTCACATCAGGATGTGCTAGGGAGATAAAGTTTCTAGACTAAATAAATGAGTGTTTCCATATTGTCCCTCCAGTCCAGTTCAGTCCAGAGTCCTGGATTATGTCCCACTTCCAGCAGATGGAGACTGAGCATTCTAGACTTCTGTGATGTCCCAGTATAAGGGAGCAGAACTTACGCCCTCCAGCAGATGGGATGAGCTCAGTACAGTCTGGACTGTACTGAAGGGACAATTGGTTAGGGGATAAAAAAAAAATGGAAAGAGAGGAAGGGATAAGTAAGAAAGCATTTGAGTTTTTTTGGCAAAGGGGAATTTTTCAGCAGACCTTTTAAGTCGGTGGTCAGTGCTACTCCCCAGAGATGCAAAAGCTGTTGGGCTGGCTGTGGTCTCTGGTTGTGAGAAGGGCTGAGAACAGGGTCTTGTTTGATCAAACTCCCCTGTCCACACAGTAACCCTCCATTTGTGGTGCTCCGGGGTTGAGGTGCACTTTCCCTTTAAGCCAGCCTGATGAGTTTACTCTCTGGCCGGTGGGAGAGCAACAGCAGCTGCAGAGGTCAGCTCCAAGGAGAATGTGCTGTACCGGGAGTAAGTGCTCAAATTCGGAGGGTCAAACTCTGCGTGGCGGTCTCATTATCCTCTGTCCTTTGTAGTGTTTGTTTTTGTTCTCGTCGGGAGTCTGGTGCGCTGTGATTGACAGTATGCCTAAGGCAGTCTGCGCGGCCTGTGCTGTGAGATGGGACCATTTGTCAAGTTCTGTTTTTTTGCCACGGCTGTGAGTCTGAGGACCACGTCGTGGATGAGGGGCTCCGGGGAACTGATTTTTGGCGAGAGTGGAGGAGCAGCAAGGTATGGAAGGCTCATGCTTTTCAGGTGTGGTCGCCACAGGTTTGGCTGGAACTGGGGCCATTTTAGGTGCTTTCAGTGGAAGACTGTACAGGGAACCAAGAAGCAGTTCTTGCTCCTCCCTGCAGGCCTACGAAACAGGTCTCTGCATAGCATGGGTCTTTGGGGGCTCCCTTCTCCCCAGAGTTCATATTTCTTGTACACCAGCCTGCTGCTTTAAGCAGGGCCTGGGGGAGTCGGGGAGGTCCACTTTGCCCCCCCTCCCCCTCTATGCCTGGCAAAGGAGTCTTTGCTGGGATCAGGGACAGCTGCATCTACAGGGATGGAGTGTGATCTTGAGCAGCTGGCATTGGCTCAAGACCAGGCCTCTGAGGCCTCAGAGGACCATTTGGAGGGGCCCCTTGGGGCTAGTCCTGGCCGGTTCCAGCACAGAGCTGGAAGAGGGGGAAATCCCACAGGGGGAGTACCCTAATATAGTTCAGGTGCTTCATCGTGAGAAGCTTCCAGCATTTATCGCAGTCTTTGGTGGTGCTAAATATCCTGCAGACCTCCCAGGAGCCGGAGGTTCTGTTGGAAGATCCTCTGCTTCAAGGCATTTAGACCTCGGAAACAACGTTTCCTGTCCATCAGGCTCTCAGACAGATGATGGAGCTGGAATGGGAGGTGCCTGAGGTGGGTTTGTGGGATGGGTGAGCCATGGCTCACTTGTACCCCATGCTGGCTGTGGAGAAAGAACTCCTCGGATTGCCTAAAGTAGATCTGTTCTCGGCGGTTACTAGAAAGACTGCCATCCCTGTAGAAGAGGGTACTATACTCAAGGGTGTGCAGGACAACAAATTAGAGACTTTGTTGAAACATAGAAACATGATGACAGAAAAAGACCACATGGCCTATCTAGTCTGTCCTTCCATAGCAACAACTACAACAGTCCACTTTTTACCTTTAGAGATCCTCTGTGTTGGTCCCATGCTTTTTTGAATTCAGTTACTGTCCTCATCTGTACCACCTCCACTGGGAGACTATTCCATGGATCCACTACTCTTTCCGTAAAGAAATATTTCCGCATATCACTCCTGAATCTATCTCCCTTCACCCTCATCCCATGTCCCCTCGTAGCAGAACTTGCTTTCAATTGAAAGAGGCTCTCTCCCTGAACATTTATGCCATGGAGGTATTTAAACATCTCAATCATATCACCTCTATCCCGCCTTTCCTCTAAGGTGTACATATTAAGATCCTTAAGTCTGTCCTCATATGCTTTATAATGAAGCCCATTAATCATTTTAGTAGCAACCCTCTGCACCGACTCCATCCTGTTAACATCATTTGAAGGTGCGGTCTCAAGAATTGCACACCATACTCCAAATGAGGTCGCACCAAAGACTTATACAGAGGCATTATCACCTCCTTTTTTTCTGTTAGCCATTCCTCTCCGTATGCACCCAAGCATCCTTCTAGCTTTTGCCGTCGCTTTTTCTACCTGTTTAGCTACTTTAAGATCATCAGACACAACCACGCCTAGGTCCCGCTCTTCTTTAGTGGACAAAAGTACTTCACCTCCTGTACTGTATTGCTCCCCTGGATTGTTGCAGCCCAAATGCATGACCTTACATTTTTTAACATTAAATCCCAGCTGCCAAATTCTAGACCATTCTTCAAGCTTAGCTAGATCCCTCCTCATGTTATCTACACCTTCCTGGGTGTCTACTCTATTGCAGATTTTGGTATCATCTGCAAAGAGGCAAACCTTACCCGACAGCCCTTCCGCTATATCACTAACAAAGATGTTAAAAAGAATCGGACCAAGGATAGATCCCTGGGGTACACCACTGGTAACATCCTTCTCCTCAGAGTGAGCTCCATTTACTTGAAGTAGGCCTTTGAGGTGAATCCTTGGCCCTTTAAGCTTTGATGGGTGGGGTATATATGGTAAATACCTGCTTGTGTTGGTTGCAGGGTTGCCGGAGGCACAATCTCTGTTGGAGGAAGCCAAGTTAGAGTTAGGATGTGCATATCTGTTGGATGCCTTTTATGACCTCCTTTGGGCCTCAGCTAAGAGTATCTGTTCTGTGGTTGAAGCTCGTTGTTTTCTTTGGCTACACAACTGGTCTGCAGATGTATCGTCTAAATCCTGCCTTGGTAGGCTGCCCTTTAGGGGTAAACTGCTCTTTGGTGAGGCCAAGACATTCTAAGCCTGCCATGTCAGTGAAGGATCAGGTGAGGGACTTTTGTTTGGGTTTTGGGCAGTTAGGTTTGATCCTTATCAGTGGGGACGTTATCCCGCTAGGGGGCAGTCCTTTCATGGTGGATGTGGAGTAGGAAGAGGATTTTTCCCCGAGTACTGCAGCCGGTACCAAAAAGTCCAACAAGATGCAGGGGGCTCAGGTGGGGATCTTACTGATTGGCGGCAAGTTGTGCCACTTCTATCCCGTCTGGATCCACCTCACCTCCAATCAGTGGGACCTAGAGATCATTTGCATGAAGCCTTTCTATTATCGCCCTGTAAGGCTCCAGCTAAACTACAGGCTGTACAGGACATCCTGCAGCGTCTCCTGTGTCTCCACATGGTGATCCTGGTTCCCGAAGACTAGTTAGGTACTGGTCGCTGCTCAATTTACTTTGTTGTCCCCAAGAAGGAAGGCGCCTTTCATCCCATTCTTGACCTCAAGAATGTCAACGGAGCATTGTGAGTGCCACACTTCCAGATATAAATGCTGCAGTCAGTGATTGTGGTGTTGCAAAAAGGCGAGTTTCTCATTGCGTTGGACCTGACAGAGGCATATCTTCACATGCCCATCGGGGCCGAACACCTGTGCTTCCTGCATTTCACAGTGCCTATGGGACACTTTTTTTCAGTTTCAGGCTCTTCTGTTTGAACTAGTGACAGCCCTGCGGACCTTTTACCAAGATCATAGCGGCATTATGTTGCAAGGGACTGTTAGTCCACCCCTGTTCGGATGACTGATTGATCCAGACGAAGTCTTTGGAGGAGAGTCACGTGGGAACTCGCTGAGTGCTGGACATCCTGTGGAATCTGGGCTGGGTGATCAACCTGGACAAGAGCAGGCTGACTCCGACCCAAGATCTCCTTGACCTGGGGTCGCATTTTGACACAGCCTTAGAACGGGTGTTTCTATCGTAGGAGCAAGCCTAAAGATACAAGAACAGATACAGCAATTCTTGAGGCAGAAGGCTCCAGTGACGTGGTCATACCTCCAAGTGTTGGGGTCGATATCGGCGACTTTGAATCTTGTGCCATGGGCTCCTGCGCACATGCGACCGCTGTAGAAGTCTCTGCTGTCTCTGCAAGTTCACTTGCTCTCGAGGCATCTAGTCAGTCTGCCAGAGGCCAGGGCACGTCTGGACTGGTGGTTGGATCCCGCAAACCTGTCAGTGGAGATGCCACTGGAGTGGACGATAGTGTCAATGGATGCCAGTCTGTAAGGCTGGGGAGCATATTGCCTAGCACAGGTGACTCAAGATCAGTGGTCAGCAGAACAGAGGCAGTGGTCCATCAACAGTGTGGAGATGTGGGCAGTGTTTCTGGCGCTTCAAGCTTTTCGGTCGCTAGTCCAACAGAAGCTGGTGTAGATTTTCTCGGACAACGCCACCTCGGTGGTATACATCAATCACCTGGAGAGCAGGGGGAATGCAGTCCTGGCAGAGGCGATCATACTGCTGTTTCAGTGGGCAGAATAAAATCTCCTAGCCCTGTCAGCCAAGCATGTGGAGGGAAAGAAGAATGCGCAGGCTGACTTCTTCCTTAGCGCTAATGGTTAGATCCGAGGGAGTAGCTTCTGCAGGAGACAGTGCTTTGTGGTGCTGGAGGACGCCAGTGATGGGCTAGAAAAGGGGACTGTTACTTCTGGAGAGAGATCTGCAACTGTGAGTATATACTTCTGGGAATTTTCTGAAAGGAATTCTTTGTATTAAAGCTAATTAATCTGTGAACCCGCTATTTTTTGTTAACTCAGTCAGGGCCTATTAGCAGTAGTTTAAGGTTAAATTTAAAACACATAAGAGAACTTTCTGGTTACATTTCATACCCAGTAGAGAGCTTGTAGTTTTAATTTAATAGTCACTCAGGGCCTAGCATCAGCAAAGTACTTTTAGTTTAAATTTAAAACACAGAAGAGAGCTTTCTGGTTAAATATGGAACCCAGCAGAGAGCTTGTAGTTTAAATTTCATAATAAGTTAGAGCCTAGCAGCAGCAAAGAGCTATAATTTAAATGAGAATATAGCTTACCTCGGCACCACAAGACAGGGTACTGTGTAGCAGCCCTCTTTTAATAAGATAAGAGAGGAAAGGTAGTGAGGAGTTACTGCGTGAACGCAGTTATAGGTCAGCAGGAAAAGTTTGAACTGGATGGGGAAACAGATAAGGAGCCAATGAAGTGACTTGAGAAGATAATATGAGCATGATGAGGCTGGCAGAAGATTAGCCGCGCAGCAGAATGTTGAACAGATTGAAGGGGAGAGAGGTGTTTCAGCAGGAGACCAGCAAGGAGTAGGTTACAATAGTCAAGATGGGAGATGATTAAGAAGTGGATAGATGTCTTAGTAGTATGTTCAGAAAGGAATGGGTGGATTTTTTGATGTTATAGAGAAAAAAATGGCAGATCTTAGCTATCAGATGTGTGTGGAGAAGGAGAGAGAAGAGTCAAAGATGACCCCAAGGTTGCGCGCTGAGGAAACGGGGAGGAGTAGAGCTATCTGAAGAGACTGAGACAGGAGAAAGAGGGGAGGAGATTGCCTCTGCCTACCTGTTGCATAAAAGAATTCTTCAGACAAGTTTGCGGGCGCAAGCTGCTGCTTGGTCGGAGTTCAGTCTCATCCCTCCAGCAGAGATCTGCAAAGTGGCTACCTAGTGGTCTTTGCAATGCATTTGCACGGCATTACCTCGTGTGGTTTGGGGAGTGGGTATTGCAGACTGGCCTTGCTGGTCCCTCCCTCTCGAGTACTGCTTGATATATCCTAGGAGTCTGGACTGGACTGGAAGGACGATATGGAAGGTGAAATTAGACCTTACCTGCAAATTTTCTTTCCTTGAGTCCCTCCAGTCCAGAACCTGCCTTTGTGGTAAGACAATAGCGAGGCTTCCCTGGGAGGGTTTAGTTTTAGTGGCTAATCCAGTGTCCCTAATAGGAAATCGGTTGACGCTGGGTGATTTGTGTCCCCGGGGGGGGGGGGGGGCAGAGGGGGAGAGATAGCATCGACTGACCGTTTCCTCTCGGGGCTATTTGAGCCTGTGTTGGTGGTGTTTGTATATAGTTCTTCATTCTGCTGTTTTGCTTTGCTAAAGTGATACTGACTTAAGTGTGTGTGTGTGGAGGGGCGAGGGGGGGGGGGTAGTTCTGCTCCCTTATACTGTGATATCACAGAAGTCTAGAGTGCTCAGTCTCCATCTGCTGGAAGTGGAACATAACTGAAGAAACTGGACTGGAGGGACTTGAGGAAAGAAAATTAGGAGATAAGGCCTAATTTCACCTTCATGGAGCAGCTGGTTCAGGAACCAACATGAGGGGAAGCTATTTTAGATCTAGTTGTCAGTGGAACGCAGGATCTAGTATGAGAGGTAACTGTTTTGGGGCTGCTTGGCTATAGTGATCATAACCTGATCGCATTTGATTTAATAAATGGAAGGAGGATAGCAAGGAAATAGACTGCGCTAGTATTTAACTTTCAAGAAACTATGATAAAATAAGAAAAATGGTTAAGAAAAAAACTAAAAGTAGCAACTGCAAAGGTTACTTTAAAATACTGAATTAGAAGCCCAAATCAGATGTATTCCACACTTTAAGAAAAGTGGAAGAACGTTCAAATGACAGCCAGCATGGCTTATAGGTGAAGTCAGAGAGGCTGTTGTAGCTAAGAGAGAATCTTTCAGAAAATGGAAAAAAGAGCCAATAGACGAAAACATGAAAAAGCATGAGTACTGGCAACTAAATGCAAGGCATTTATAGGATAGGCAAAGAGAAAATTTGAAAAGAAGCTTACAGTGGAAACAAACATGCATAGTAGAAACCTTTTCAAATACGTTCATAGCAAAACACTTGTGAGGGAGTCAGTTGGATGATGGAGGGGCTAGAAGGTGCACTGAGAGAGAGCAAGGCCATAGCAGAGAAACCAAATGAATTTTTTGATTCAGTCTTTACTGAAGAAGATGTAGAAATGATATTTAAAGGTGAGGTATCAGAGGAATTGAAACAAATCTTGATAAATCGGGAAGATGTAATACAGCAAATTGATAAACTAAAGAGCAGCAAATCACCTAGAATGGATGGCATATATCTCAAGAAGCTGAAAGAACTGAAATGAGATTGCAGAACTACTATTAGTAATCTGTGGTCTAGCAATAAAGTCATCTATAGTACCTGAAGATTGGAGAGTGGCGAATGTAACGTCAATTTTTAAAAAGGGTTCCAGGGGTGATCCTGGAAAGTAAAGACCGGTGAGCCTGATGTCAGTACTGGGCAAAATTGTAGCAACATAAGAAACAAAATGACTGAACATGTAGATAGCCATAGTTTTAATGGCAGAAAGCCAGCATGGATTTAGACAAGGGAAGTCCTATCTTACTAATCTCATATTTCATTTGAAGATATAAATAAACAGGTAGATGAAGATGAGCCAGTTGATTATAGTGTATCTGGATTTTCAGAAAGCCTTTGTCAAGGTCCATCATGAGACTTTTTTGGCAAAATTTAAAAGTCATGGGATAGGAGGCAATTTACTGTTGTAGATCAGGAACTGGTTAAAAGAAAGCAGAGGGTAGGGCTAAATGACCAAATTTTCCCAATGGAGAAAGGTGAATAATGGAATACTCCAGGGATCTGTGCTGGGCCCACTGCTTTTTAACATATTTATAAATGACCTAGAAATGGGAATGATGAGTGAGGTGACCAAATTTACAGATGACTTAAAATATTCAATTATTAAAATTGCAAGAGGACCTTGATAAATTGAGAGATTGGATGTCCAAATGGCAGATGAAATTTAATGTAGACAAGTGCAAACTACAGTTATATGGATTACACATTAGGAATCGCCACTCGGGAGAAGGATCTGAGCGTCATCATGGATAATACGTTGAAACCTGCTCAGTGTGCAGTGGCAGCCAAGAAAACAAATAGAATGCTAGGAATCATAAAGAAAAGAATAGAGATTAAAACAAAGGATACTATAATACCGCTGTATCGCTCTATGGCAGGGGTCTCAAACTCAAATTGCTTTGAGGGCCAAATGAGGACTTGTAAAGTAACCCGGGGGCCGCATAAGACGTGGGGCCTCATTTGCATAAGGGGCATCATTTGCATAAATATTTGCATAATGTTACCATACACTAACTTTTAGTAAACATGCCTCTTAATGAGTATGGATAAAGAAAGACTAAAAGATTCAGAAATAGGAAGACAATAATTAAACTGGGAACCCCAAAAGCCAAACTTGGAATGTACAACAACACTGTAGAAATAAAACTATAAATTAATTTCCTCTTGTACTAAACAAAGCGCAAACATTAATGATGCACATTCCCAGAGCTGACATATTCCAGTTAATAAATTCAAAATAAAGAGAGATTTTTCTACCTTTTGTGCATTTTTTTTCAGTTGCAATTGCTCCAGCCACTTCTGGTTTCTTCGTGTCTTCTGCTATCTCCATCGTCTGCTGTCCATTTGTCCTTTCTTCTCTCTTCTAGTTTTTTTCCATTCTCTCTCCCTACATCTGCTTTAACATACTAATCTTTCTCCTTTTGCTCTTTCCTCATTCCTATTTCATCCACTCAAATTTTACCCCTCCATCCTCAATCCCCACTTACTCTCCCAATACCTGGCCAATTGTAGATTTGTCTTCTCTTCCAGACAAAATATTTTTCCCCTCTCCATTTCACTTTCCCAGCTCCATCCCATTCTAATCCTCCCCCAACATCAGCTCCCTTCTAGTTCCAGCCCCACCCAGCATCTGCTCCTTTCTAGTCCCTGCATCAGTCCATTTCCAGTCCTATCCTAGCCTCACCATCAGCCCATTTCCAATCCTAGCCCCCCAGCAGCCCATTTCCAATCCTAGCTCCCTCCCCTCACAGCCCATTTCCATTCCAAGCCCCCCTCCCCATCAGCCATTTGCAGTTCAAGCCCCCCTTCCACTCAGCCCATTTCCAGTCCTAGCAACCCCCCCAGCCCATTACCAGTCCTAGACCCCCCATAGCCCATTACCAGTCCTAACCTCCCCATAGCGCACTTCCAGTCTTACCCCCCCATCACCCCATTTTCAGTCTTACCCCCCCCATAGCCCATTACCAGTCCTAGTCCCCCCCATAGCCCACTTGCAGTCGTATCCCCCATCACCCCATTTTCAGTCTTACCTCCCCTCATAGGCCATTACCAGTCCTAACCCCCCAATCAGCCCACCTCCAGTCCTAACCCCCATCACCCCATTTTCAGTCATACCTCCCCCCCCCCCCCCGACAGAGGAAAACAAAAAAACCCCAAAACCCTGACTTCTGCCGTTGCCGCCGTGGCAGCGGCAGAATCAATTGTCAAATTTAAAAAAAAAAGACTTCTGCAGCTCAAGCAGCAATATCACCTGTCCTGCGGCCCCTTCCCCTGTGCCGGAGATCCGAATCTGCTCATCAGCGGCGTGCTTTTCAAGCCGCGAAGAGTATTCCCCTCTCGCGCGGTTTCAAGCCGCACGAGAGGGGAATACTCTTCGCGGCTTGAAAAGCACGCCGCTGATGAGCAGATTCGGATCTCCGGGCACAGGGGAAGGGGCCGCAGGACAGGTGATATTGCTGCTTGAGCAGCAGAAGTCTTTTTTTTTTTTAATTTGACAATTGATTCTGCCGCTGCCACGGCGGCAACGGCAGAAGTCAGGGTTTTGGGGTTTTTTTGTTTTTCTCTTTCGCGGGCCGCACAAAGTTGTCTCGCGGGCCGCATGCGGCCCGCGGGCCGCGTGTTTGAGACCCCTGCTCTATGGCACCTTGAATGTTGTGTGTAATTCTGGTCACCATATCTTAAAAAGGATATAGCAAAATTTAGAAAGGGTACAGAGAAGAACAACAAAAATGATAAAGGGGATTGAAGGATATCCCTATGAAGACGGGCTTAAAAGGTTAGGAACTTGGAAAAGAAATGGCTGAGGGGAGCTATAAAGGTCTACAAAATAATTAGTGCAACGGGTAAATGTATATTGATTGTTTACTCCTTCAAAAAGTAGAATGACTGACTAGGGAGCATGCAATGATGTTACAATGTAGCACATTTAATACTAATCAATGAAAATATTTTTTCACTCAACACGTAATCACTTTGGAATTTGTTACCAGAGGATGTAGTAAAAAGCTATTAGTGTGGCTGGATTTAAGAGGTTTTGAATGAGTTCTGGAGGAAAAGTCCATAAACCATTATTAAAAAAGGCTGGGGAAATCCACTGCTTACCCCAGGACAAGCAGCATGGAAACTGTATACCTTTTGGGAACTTGACAGGTACTTTTTCACCTGGATTGGGCACTGTTGGAAACCAGGATACTGTGCTTGATGGACCCTAGGTCTGACCCAGTATGGTATATCATGTCTTTAATGGGCTTTCCATAAGATACAAGGAGGCATTTCCTTGAAAGAAGCAACTTGGGGACAAAGGGTGATGATATGAGGTTGGAGGGAGGAAGATTCGGAGGAAATTCTTCCTTCTTGAAATGGGGATGGATGCCTGGAACCAGCAGGCCAATCGTCTGGGGGCAATGGTAAGACCAGAGATCTGGTGGCATAGGCAGACTAGATTGACCAAGAGGTAGTTGGGGTGTGGAGCTTTTAGGGTTATGATTAGACCAGAATGCTGTCCATGAGGCAGAAAAGATGAGGTCCACTATCACTAGCCAAAGAAAAAAAGCTCTAAGTGGCCAACTTGGTGCCAATGAACAGTGGTGGAAAGTGAGGTGTTTAGGATGCCCCAAGGATGCTTCCCAGTCCTGCTAGTGGTTTTCTTTAGCACTAGGAAGGGATTCCCCAAATCTCATGTTGCTGCCTTCCTTACTCCAGCAGCATCTACTGATAGGAAGACTGCTGGTCACATCATCTGAAGAAGCACCGGAACAGCTTTGAGAGGTGAGCATGCTTGTATTTTTTAATGTTGCTTGTCATTGATGAATGCAAATTTCATGTCCTTTTTGTGTTTATGATGAAATGTTAAAACCTAATTCAGCTTTAGCTGTTTAAAATGGATTCCAGGGCGTCCGTCCAGTCCAGTCTACACAAGTGTGTTATGCTCACCAAGAGTAGATTACATGAGGAGGGATTTAGCTAAGCTTGAAGAATGGTCAAGAAATTGGGCAGCTGAGATTAATACTAAAAAATGCAGGGTCATGCCCTTGGGATTCAAAGGAGCGCTACAGTGTAGGGAGCAAAGTACTTCTGTCCCAAAAGAAGAGCGGGATCTAGGCATGATTGTTTCTGATGATCTTAAAGTGGCTAAACGGGTAGAAAAGGCAACAGTGAAAGCCAGAAGTATACTTGGGTGCATAGGGAGAGGAATGGCCAGCAGAAAAAAAGATGATAGTGCTTCTGGTGCGAGCTCATTTGGAGTATAGTGTGCAATTCTGGAAACACCCTCAAAAGGATATAAACAGGATGGAGTCAGTGCAGAGGGTGGCTACTAAAATGGTTAGTGGTTTTTGTTATAAAGCATATGAGGTCAGACTTAAAGATCTTAATATGTTAATGTTAGAGGAGATTTAGAGACGTTTAAATACTTCCGTGGCATAAATGCACAGGAGGAGAGCCTCTTTCAATTGAAAGCAAACTCTGCTACGAGGGGACATAGGATGAGGGTGAAAGGGGATAGACTTGGGAATAATATGCGGAAATATTTCTTTACGGAAAGAGTGGTAGATGCATGGAAGAGTCTCCCAGTGGAGGTAATAGAAATGAGGACCTTATCTGAATTCAAAAAAGCATGGGACAAACAAAAGATCTCTTAAGGAAAAAAGGGGGCTGTTGTAGTTGATATGGAAGGGCAGACTAGATAGGCCATGTGGTCTTTTTCTGCCATTATGTTTCTAAGGTTGACTGGTTGATTCAGGGTAAGTCCCTCACGGAGTGCCAGCAGTCGACGGAGACGGTTTTCCGTAGTCAGCAGAGCTTGGCTGGGTTGTCCATTTCACCAAGAGCCAACTGTGACTGCTGCAGACCCTGGACTATCTGTGAGTCTGCTTCGACACAGGCTGAGGCATGTTCTCTCTCCCGAATGGTTGCGTAGTGAAATTGCAGGCCCAGGTTCAGGGTCTTTGTCAGATTCCACGTCCTCAGGCCTAGGGATTACCTTCAGGTGCTGGACTCCATGGCAGCTTTGCTGGAGCTGGTACCTTGGGCCCATCTCCACATGAGGGCTCTGGAAGCGCATCTCCTCGCTCATTGGTTGCCTCTGCTGCACTCCATGGAGGTTTGTCTCCTGTTGTCATGGCTGTGTATGTGTTGGCCTGCACTGATGGCTGAACCCGGGGAACATGGGGGTGGGAATGCCCTCTGGGCTGGGTGGTAGTCACCACAGATGTGAGCCTATCTGGCTGGGGCGGACAATGCATGTCACATGTGGTGGTCTGCTGTGGAATGGTGGTGGCCTATCAACCAGTCTGAGATGAGGGCATGCAGTTGGCACTCAAGGCATTTCTCTTCCTACCACAGCACAGGGCCGTATGGATCCTGTTGGACAATGTGACCACAGTGGTTTATATCAATTGCTAGGGTGGCACTTGGAGCTCCCAGGTGGCAGCGGAAGCGATAACTACTTCTGCAGTGGGTGGAGATCCATTTGAAGGCTGTCTCGGTGGCTCCTCTAGCTTGTGTGGTGAATGTTCAGGTGGACTACCTCGGTTGCCTCACCTTGGATCTGGAGGAATGGTCTCTCTTGGAGACATTGTTCCAGTCTCTGGTGGAGCGTTTTGGGACTTCCGTTGATGGACTTTATGGTGCACGTAGAGAATGGCAAAGTGTTGTGTGGTGTATGTGTGGTTGTTTTTTTTTTTTTTCTTTTTTCAGTTGCCGACAGACCCTGATGTCAGAGGGCCTTGACACTCTCTTGTACAGCTGTGGCGTCAAGTGGAGTATATCTTCCACCCTGGTCCCTGATAGGACAAGTGTTGCAGCGCATAGAGTCGCATTGCGGAAAAATGTCGCTAATAGCACCAGATTAGCTTCACAGGTTTTGGTACGCAGATCTTGTGCAGCTCCTGGTGGATGAGTCTCTTCGGCTGCTGACTGCTAGCTCTTTTGACCTAGGGGCTGGTGTGAATGCCTGCGATGGATTGATTCTCGCTTGTAGCTTAGGCCTTGAAAGGGCTCACTGATATGCTGAGGCTATTCAGCGCAAGTGATTTGAAACCCTGTTGCAGGCATGGTGATGCTCTACCTCCTTAGCCTATGTGTGTATTTGGAGGCTCTTTGAGGCCTGGTGCGTGGAGCGTGATGTCTGTGATGGCTATTTTGGTGTTTTTGCAGGCAGAGCTAGAGAAGGGCCTGACGTTGGGCTTGTTGGCTCAGGCCTTGTCTTGCTTCCAGGGCCGAGTGCAGGGGGTGTCCCTGGCCTACCACTCCAATTTGGTCTGTTTTTTGAGAGGAATTACACATCTATGGCCTCTGAGCTGGCTGCTGGTTCCTACTTGAAACCTCAACTTAGCATTGTCTGCTCCTGGGTGGCCTGCCTTCTGAGCTGCTTTAAAAGAGCCTCAATTAAGAACTTAACCCTGAAGGCAGTCTTCCTGGTGGCCATCTGTCCTGCCCGTCGTATTTTGGAGTGTCAGGTTCTTTCATTTAAGGAGCCCTACCTCATGTTCTCTAAGGAAAAGGTCGTCCTGTGGACACTCCCTTTCTTCCTGCCTAAGGTGGGTGTTGGGTTTTCATCTCAATCAAGTTGTTGCCCTGTGCTCTTTTTTGGGGCAGCGGGACTCCCTCTTGTGTAGGCTGGATGTCTGCAGAGTACTTCAGCAGTACCTGACGGTGGCACAACTGTTTCGGTGTTCGGAGAGGCTGTTTGTCTTCTTCGCTGGATCCCAGAAGGGAGAGGCATCCTCTAAGGCCTCCATCGCCTGCTGGATCTGGAAGGCAATTGAGTCTGCTTATTTGTTGAAAGGTCTACAGGTGCCTGTGGGCCTCCAGGCTCTCTTGACAAAGGCTTAGGCGTCCTCTTAGGCAGAGGTGGGGAGGGTTCTTCCCATGGACATCTGTCAGGTGGCCACCTGGTCCTCTCTACATTCCTTTGTGCGGCACTACCACCTAGATCTGCAGGCAAGATGGGACGCTCGTTTTGAGGCAGCTGTGTTGCGAGCTGGGCTCTCAATTCTTGCCCACTGTTAGCACTGCTCTGTTACGTCCCACTTGTCTGGTGTGGACTGGACTGGACTGGAGGGATGCCCTGGAAGGTGAAATTAGACCTTACCTGCTCATTTTCTTTCCTGTAGTCCCTCCAGTGCAGGACACACCCTATAATTCTGTTTTTTGGGAGTTCTCCACATTGCTCCAGAGATTCGTGATGTGACAGGCTCGCACATTAGTGGTGGATGTCTGTTTGATTCAGTCTGTGTGTTTCTTCCTGAGGCAGTTTGCCTAGCTCTAAAAAAGAAATTCAAGGCGACCGTTTATGCTTATGGGATTGCAGCAACAGACTGCAACTTGTTGCCACTTTGTTTAGAGTGTAGCATTGGGGGCACAAGGCTTCTCTTAGCAGGCATGTCCCACAGGTTGGGGCTCCCTTTTAAGGGGGTTCTGGTCTGGCGGAGATTGGGAGTTCGGGCCTGTTCTTTTGGTCTCTCCTTGGTGAGTGACAAATGCTGGCTCAGTTAGTGGGTACAGGCTATATGTACTGATCTGAGAGTTTTCTCAAGCCTCCATCTGCTGGTTGGTGAGCATAACCCACTTGTGTGGACTGGACTGGAGGGACTACAGGAAAGAAAACGAGCAGGTAAGGTCTCATTTTAGCATTGTTTTAGAAAAGAAACATGATGCAGGTCGGATTCCCCTGATCTGCATCACTTCTAAGTCAACTGCTAGGTGCCAGCCCCCCTTGAGGAAAGGTGATCCATGATGGGGAATAGGCTGAAACTGGTAAACTGAGTTCATTTGAAATGCAAGTTTCCAGAATGGGGAAAGATGAGTGTTTGGGATGAAAAGCGGCAAATGCTCAGTTCCTGACTCCCTGGTGATTCCTAATGGTGCTGTTATGATCAAAGCATACAGTGGAGTTGCATAAATTGACTTGAAATGCGCTTTTAGCACGAGTGTGTCTGTACCATTTCAAGCAAGTCGCAGGGAAGGCAGGAGACCTAAAGTGCTGAGAGCAATAAGTTACCAGTGGCTGTGGTTTCATTAAGCAGGTTCAGCTTTTGATATCTTGATTAATGATAGAAACCAAACAGAACGGTGTGAAAATATTAGATTTCTTGAAGCGGTTGTAGTGCGGTATCCCAGTGACGATGGGATGGCAGCATTTCAGAGACTGCCGCCTTGCTCCAGGAGACCGTTTAGCTCTGGCACAGTGATGCAGCATCCGCATGGTGAACTCCACAGGCTGTGTCTGAGAAGATTAGCCCCATCTAGTAGCAGAGAGCAGCATCAGCACGAGGTCCTGAGGGCATGAGAGCTACTGGAATTCATTTTAAATTAACTTCAAGCTCACTCTTAGGGGGTCATTTACTCATGGTTACTGTGCACCGTTTGTTCCTGTGGGCAGTCAGTGTATGAAGATTTCTCTGCATGCTACTTGCTCGTGTGTGTGTTTGCGTACAGTATGCCTCTGTAATATATTCATAATGTTGCACTGTTTCAGCTGACTCATTAAACAAATAAACGTACATCCTGAATTTTCTTTTCTTTTCTAGAACCATGGCAAGTCCACGGACTAGGAAAGTGCTCAAAGAAGTCAGAGCACAGGATGAGAACAACGTAAGCAGTATCTATTATGTGGGCACTAGCATGGTGGTTTTTCTCTCTCACGGCTAGAGACTGTCTTCCAGCCATCCACATCCTGCACTTGCCTTGTTTTCCCCCTCATCCTGTCGTCTTCACATCACCTTGTGAATCTTGGAGTCCATTGCACTTTGGTTTCAGATAGGCCTGCAGCCCTTTATACAAGGGGCCACTAGTATTTCTATTTATGACTTTTTGCATTTCATGGCAGGAGACTGTTGTAGTCAGACAGAAATATATTTAGAAAGTGTAGGCACTAATGAAAACGCTTTTCTTTGTTATTTAGCTTGGCTTTTTTTTCTTACTTTGGTTTTTGTCTTGTCAGTGTTTTAGCTTAGCATGTGTGTGTGTATAGACACATATTTATTTTTGCTGGGTTATTTTTTTTTCATTTTTCTGCTTTCCAGTCCTGGCTTCATTATTTGTGTGTGTGAGTCTGGTTTTGGCCTTTCAGTCGTCTTGAGGGTTTGACTAGTCTACTGCAAGGTTTTTGGCTTGCTACACAATTAGTCTGTTTGTTCTGATGCTTCTAGGTTATTTCCACCGGTAATGCACTTAAGTGGAATGAAAGCATAAGTCCTTTCATGCAGAAGGCTTTCATTTCATTTTCATGTTACTCTGACTCAGTGGCTGAGTTGCTTAAAGTCCTTTTATTTCACAGAGATTTTTGTGTTTTCCTTTTGATAATTTCTGACAGACTTGTCTCTTGATAGTTTACATATTCTGGCTTCATGTCTTGCAGCTCTGTTTTGAGTGTGGTGCATTTAACCCACAATGGGTGAGTGTGACGTATGGGATTTGGATCTGCCTGGAGTGTTCAGGGAAACATCGAGGTCTGGGAGTTCACCTCAGGTGAGTCCTGGAACATGGGCAGGATAGAAAGTGGTCTCATCTCAAACTGTGTTCTCCTCTGCTCTTAAAAGTACATAGTACTCCTGAGGAGCTGGGGAAGTTCATCAGAACCGAGTCATTTTTTAAAATAGACTTTCCAAATTTTCACTTTATTTTTTCAAATCCCCTATCTGTCTCCAGGTGGCATGCCTGGTGACTCTAGGGAACGTCTGCTGGCCCAAAGACTGGAGGCGCCCTCCTCTGTGGTGCACCCTCTGCACTCCTCGACCAGTAGGGGTCTCCCCTGTAGAGAGCGTTATCCCCTCTCTCACCTCTGTGCTATGCTGTGATAGCGGCTCAATGGTTAGGGGTTCTGAGCTCTAATTCCTTATGCCACAGTACCTAATGCTTCAGCCTAAACCACGAGACTAGCTCCCAGAACAGAAGCAAGGCGGGGTGCATGCTTCATGTGCTCAGCAGCGGTTTTCATTTTGAGCCAGATGGACAGAGTCTTTGAGACACAGATTGGCAGAGAGACTCAGCAAATTTGGCCTCTGGATATGTTAAAGTTAAAAATCTCTTATTAGATCTTGCTCTCATTGCGTGCCCAATGAGGCTGTCCTGGCAGTGTCAATTTCTTTTATGTTTCCTTAGTATGTTGCAGTGAAAGTCACTGATTATGATCAGCTGTCATAGCCAAGTAAAGAAATCCCGCGCCAGCACTGATGGGACCTTGCAACACGGAGCAAAGGGAAATCATGTCCCTGCGACGTGGTATAATGTCCTGCCACGGTGTTCTAGTAATTCTCTGTATCTCATGTGGGCAGCATACAGGCGGACTACGAGCCCTTTTCTACAATTCTCTTCTTTTTGGTCTCTCCCCCCCCCCCCATTTTCTATCTTATCCTCTCCTCTCTGACTGTATGTGTGACTTATGTCCCCTTGCTAGCCAGAGGTTAGAGGTGATGTGTCCTCTAAGACTGAACCCCTCAGTGCTGCTATGGAAGCACAAAGGGTTGTCCATCTTGTGTCCTCTCCAGGATATGAGTGTGTCACCTGTTCAGTGGACGAATCGCTTTGTTTATTGAACATATTATTAGCACCTGTTCCTAATAACTTGTAGCCATGCTGTAGTATTATATCTGTAAATAGACTGTAAATAGTTTCCCCTGTTATCCAAGTTCCTTCCCTTGTTATCTGTAAACTCATGCATGTTATTGTACTGAGACTTTTTGTTCTATGTGAACCGCGCTGATGCCGAATAGTGCGGTATATAAGAGAATGTAAATAAATAAATAAATAAATAAATAACTGGTCCCCGAAGCTCTCAGCCCTGATGGATGGGAGACTCGAGCATAAGTCTCTGGGCAGCATCCTCGTATCTTTTTTGTTTGACAAATATTTTTGCTGTGTATTGAAATGTGAGATCTGCCATGGGTGCTGCCAGACTCATGTGATCTGGCCACTGTTGGAAGCGACTTGATGAACCCTTAGTCTGACCCAGTTTGGCAATTGCCCTGTCCTTGTGTTAAGTGCATATTTTTGCTGCAGCTTTGTGCGCTCTGTCACCATGGACAAGTGGAAGGATGTGGAGCTGGAGAAGATGAAAGCTGGAGGCAATTTCAAGTGCCGGGAATTTCTGGAGTCGCAGGAGGATTACAATCCCTGCTGGACAATGCAGGAGAAGTACAATAGCAGAGCTGCAGCCCTCTATAGGGACAAGGTAAAGAGGATCGAAAAGCCTGGGTGCATTGCCTCTATATTGAAGGAGTCAGCTAGTGGTTAGAGCAGCAGGTTAAGAACCAGGAAAGTCGCTGACCTGTGTGCAAGTTGCTTCACTCTTCGTTACCTTGTGCAAGGCTTAGATTGTAAGGACAGGGAAACAACTTGTGGACCTAATTGCCCCTCATCTGGAGCTTGAATTTGGGAAGCTGAGTAATTTAAAATCTAAATACAAAGTCAATCTGCTAGTGAAGCTAGGCCCTTAAAGACGTGTGTATTGGGTGGCGTCTCCTTGAGCATTTTGATTTGTTCTTTGAATTTGTGTCTCAGATTACTCATCTGTCTTTGTTCATTATTTTTATGGTTTAACATTTGCACTCCTCAGTACCCCAAGAAATTAACCAACATGGAAACTACTGCAGGAAACAAACTCTGGATCCCAGCTCTGTGATAGTGCAACACTTCAGTGTTAACTGTTTAGATACCCTCTTGGTGGGGGTATTTGGAGATTTTGGGGGGTGGGGGTTGCTTATCCCTGTAGGAAGGCAAGCCTTAGTTATGTTTGTAACCTGGCTTAAGTTTCTATGGCTCTGTGTTTTGGTTATAGTCACAGTTTTATTGTGATTTGGGACTTCTTTGTGTCTTTTCCCATAGATTGCTACTGTGGCTGAGGGCAAAGACTGGGCTGTTGAAACATCTTCTGCCAGGAACTGGATTCCACCTCAGCCGAAGATGTCTGTCCCATCAGCACATCGGTGGGTCTTTGTATTCTATAGCCTGGTGGTTAGAGCAGCAGGCTGAGAACCCGGGGAGCCGGGTTCAAATCCCACTGCTGTGCCTTCAGATCTTGGGCAAGTTTTTTTTAACCCTTCATTGCCTCTGATACAGACTTAGGTTGTAAGCCCTCTGGGGACAGGCAGGCACCTATAGTACCTGAATGTAAGTCGCCGTGAGCTACTAGTGGGGAAAAAAGCACAAGCTAAATTCAAACTTCCTTCCCTTCTTTGATATCTGTAGCACTGCAGCAGCACAAGAACGTCCTTTGAGAGACTCTTGTATCTGGCTTCTTTTGGTGTAAAGTGACGCTAGGTAGTTCCATCGTAGAAAGAAATAGGTGCTGTTATAAGGATAAGAAGCTTTTGCACCATATTTACATTTTATTGCTTATTGGAAAGGATGGTTAAAAAAAAAAAAAAAAGAATAACGTGAGTGTTGTCTACCCAGCTGTCTGGGACTGTTTTGCAGGCTTAATAGTCTCTCTTGAGTGTTTATAATGACTTGTCCCTTGATTGATACAGTCATTATGATTTAGAATTAAGTTAATAGTAGAGGTGGGTATCAATTAAAACATTTTAATCACAATAAATGTTAAAAGGTTCTTCCCCATGGTCCTGCATCTCTTCTCTAGGTTCCCCTGAGCCTGCTCCTTTTGACTTGCCTTTACTTCCAGCACTTCCTGGCGGCAGCAGTGATTTTACAAGTGCTACTTCTCACTAGCCCAGAGTCTTCCCTCTGCTGCACCCCAGCCCCGTTGGAAATGGGAAGTTGAGTTAGAGGGGCTGAGAGGCGGCTTCCTCATCCAGTCCAGTCTAGATGCTGGTTTTATGCCCTCCTGCCAGTAGATGGAGACTGAGAACACAGACTTGATGTCGCTCTTCAAGAGTTCCATTCAGCCTTCAATTAATCCGTACATAAGAACATAAGATATGCCATACTGGGTCAGACCAAGGTCCATCAAGCCCAGTATTCTGTTTCCAACAGTGGCCAATCTAGGTCATACGTACCTAGCAGTATCCCCAAAAGACACAGGTTCCACAATGCTTGTACTGGGTCAAGCATTGATATCCTGGGTCCCTTCTTAATAATGGTTTATGGACCTTTCCTCCAGGAACTTGTATTTTCCTGTATTTTCTGTCTGGAGGAGAGCATCCTGTGTGCAGCCTACTCTGGTTTCAAAGGGATTCAGAGATGCTTCTGAAGGGTCCTGGGGTGCAGAACCCGGTGGTTCTGGGTCCCTCTCCCCTCCCTTCCTCAGGGGCCCAGGAATTTTGGCAAGGCTAAGAGGAAGCATCCCCTTTTTCTCCTTCCCAACCTTTGGGAGAGGGCCAAGGATTGAGAATCTCACCCTTCAGGGATAAAGGGTTTTTTTTTTTTTTTTTAAATGGGGGGAGGGGCAGGAAGCAAAACAAAAAGAAAAACAGAACTCCAGAGTGGCGAAAGGCTTGTCTGGACTAATCTTGGAAGTTTCTGGAGGGAGCTCCTTCATTTTGGAGCTTTGGAGGCAGCACACATCTGGAATCGGGCTCCACCTTCATGGTTGATGTGCTGTATGACTTGGTCTTGGTCTCCGCAAAGAATATCATTCTAACCTTCTGTTATATGGATTGACTGCAAAATCAAAAAAGTGACTACAATGGATACAGAATGCTTCTGCGAGACTGATTTTTGATTTGAGGTTTAGAGATCAGGTCTCTCCTTATCTAAACTCACTTCATTGGCTACTGATTGAGAAGCGTTGTCATTTTAAAATACTTGTCTTGGCTTTTAAATATTTTTTTGGTCAGCTTCCAGCCTATGTGGTAGATAAATTGTAGAAGTATATCCCAGCCCGTACTCTGAGGTCTCAATTAGATTGTTTGTTAGCGGTTCCCTCTTGCAAACATTTTCATCTTGACTGTGCACGTCAACATGTTTCTTCATGCTCTTTGACACTACTATCCAATGGAAAACCAAATATTTACCGATCTCCAGGAACAAGCAGGAATGAGTCTTCACATATGGGTATCATCGGTACCGACGGAGCCTGCGCGGGAACGCTCCCCAGCGTCCAAAAGGAAAGCTTTTGGGAGCATCCCACAGCGCCTGCGCGCTGCCTTCCCGCCTTTCCTAACCACCTCTCTCCAGTTCTTCTTTTCCTCGGAGCCAGCAGGTCGTGTTCCTGTCACCGCTGAAGAATTTCTTTATTTTATTTCTTTGGTCGCGTGTCTGCCTTCTCGACGCTGGACCGGTACCGCTGGTCTTTCCTTTCTTTATTCTAAAAAAAAAAAAATTACCGTTTTTCTCACTTCAGTGCATTTTCTTCTTTGGCCTTAGGCCTAGGAAATTTTTCCTCATGGAAAAGCCCGCCTCTGGGTTTAAAAAATGCACGAAGTGCAGCAGCACTATTTCTGTCAGACACCCATGAATGGTGTCTAAAATGTTTAGGTCCTGATCACTCCATTGCGGATTGTGAGTCCTGCTCCATGATGTCTAAAAGAGGTTTACAGAATCGAGCAGTTAAGCTCAGTACCCTGTTTCCCTCGGATGCAGCTTCGGTTGCATCGACGTCTTCCAGGGCTTCCAAAGCTTTATCTATGGGGTCACAGGTTGACATCGATGGCACGGCCTCGACCAATCACCTGTTGCCATGTTCTGGGGTACCGGTGGTTCCCACTAGTACCGACATCCAGACATTGGTTGCGTCAATGGATCAGAATATCCTGACCATGCAGCGTGCCATCACGGCATTCATACAAGCTGCCACGCCTTCGGTACTGCAACAAACTCTGTTGACGGTACCGACTCTGGCACCGGTACCGACATCGGTTCCGGTACCGATTGCATTGACATCCTCTTCAGTGTCTACTGCAGTGGTACACTGTCCTGTGATGCCCATCGGTACCGAACCGGTACCGATCACTCCCGATGTCGATACCACCCGGTACGCGTATTGGGCTCTGCGGGAGCATCCAGACAGGCGATACTTCGATTCCTCTGAAGACTGATGAATCAGAGGTCTCTGTCGAAGCATCGGTGATTCATCCTCAGGAGCCCTCTTCTCCAAAAAGGAGAATGTCTCCTCCAGAAGACTTGTCTTTTCAAGACTTCATTAGGGAAGTGGCCAGGGGCCTTTCCATCTCAGTGGCCCCTGAGACAGAGCCTAGAGTCAAAAAATTAGATATTTTACAATATCCTAAGGCTCCTAAAGAGGCAGCCACTTTACCAATACATGAGATTCTTTATGATCACATGTTGGGCATATGGGAGACTCCTCTCACCACTTCCCTCATTCTCGCAGGTTGGACACCATGTATCGTGTTCCTCCTTGTCCTGGCTTCCATAAGACTCAGCTTCCTCACCACTCCATTGTGGTGGAGTCTGCTATGAAGAAGATAAAGAATACAAAAAGGCACTCTTCTGCTCCTCCAGGAAGAGAATGCAGAACCTTAGATGCCTTTTGGCAGGAGAATTTTCCAGGCTAGTATGCTTGTTGCCAGAATCAACTCCTATAGTCTCTATATGGGGATGTTTCTAAAAGAAGTTACAGATCACCTGCAAACTTTATCTCCTTTTATTTCAGAAGATAAAAGGGAAGAATTCCTCACCTGGCTCAAACATGCCCAGGATATTTCCAAGTTCTCCAACCGTGCAGCCTTTGACTCTTTTGAAGGTGCCAGCAGAGCCTCGGCCATTGCCATAGGTGCACGCAGAGTTGCTTGGTTACAAGCTTCTGATTTGGAACCTTGGGTTCAAGATGGACTAGGAAATCTTCCTTGTACAGGTGAAAACCTTTTTAGCAAAGGCCACCCAAATGGATGCTGAAAATTCTGCTTTAGATAGACTTTCAAAGTCTACTTCTGCTCCTTTTAAGAAAAGGTTGTTCAAAAAGGGATTTTTTTCCCAAAAAAGGGAAATATTATTCTGCTTATGGTCAGCAGTCATCTTCTGCAGGTCGTTTTGCTACAAAGAGACAGCAACAACCGAAACAGGCCAAGCCTAAGGCTGCTAGGACTGCTACGGCCCAACAGCCTCAGCCTCCTCAGGGCCTTTGACTTACAACTAGAGAGCTTAGCCTTTCTGGCTCTAGAACATCCAGAGCCTCTCACCATTCCAGGAAGGTTGGCTTACTTTGCTCCCAGATGGGAACAAATCACAGCAGAGCAATGGACCCTCTCCATCATAAGAGAGGGATACAAGCTTCATTTCTTAAACCTTCCTCCTCACACCATGGTGAGACAGTTCAATTCTCAAACATCTCTCCTCGACCATCTGGGTCAGGAGATTACTACCCTTCTTGCCCAAGGGGCAATAGAAGAAGTACCCCTTCTTCAACAGGGCTCAGGGTTCTACTCCCCCTACTTTCTTATCCCAAAGAAAACAGGGGGCTACAGACCCATATTAGATCTCAGAGAATTGAACAAGTTTCTATGCAAGGAAAAATTCAAGATGATTTCTCTCGGTACTCTCCTTCCATACCTTCAGAGTCAGGATTGGCTTTGCTTTCTAGACCTCAAGGATGCGTACACCCATGTCCTCATCCATCCAACACACAGAAGGTTCCTTCGGTTCCTTTATCAAGGGAAGCACTATCAATACAGAGTGCTTCCCTTCGGTCTGGCCTCTGCACCAAGGGTGTTCACAAAATGCATGGCAGTAGTAGCTGCATTTCTACGCACTCTAGGAATATTCGTATTCCCATATCTGGACGACTGGCTCATCCGAGCTCCATCCCAGTCAGAGTCCCAGACCTCTGTAACCTGCACAAGCCGTATCCTTCAGTATCTGGGACTTGTAATAAACTTTCCAAAATCCCATCTCACCCCTACTCAATCTCTAGAATTCATAGGGGCCTTGCTGGATACCACAACTGCAAGGGCCTATCTTCCCCAGGCCCGTTGCCTACGCTTGGTGCAGTTAGCCTCACAAATTCAGTTAAAATCCCATTTAACTGCTCGAGAGATGTTACAACTGTTAGGCCACATGACATCCACTGTGCATGTGGTTCCTTACGCTCGCCTTCACATGAGGGCAGCTCAGTGGACTCTATCCACCCAATGGACCCAGGCATCAGGTTGCCTGTCAGACAAAATAGCAACCTCCAGTCGCCTCTTTTGGTCCCTCCACTGGTGGAAGTCCACTCAAAATCTGTTGTTGGGGTCCCCCTTTCAACAGGTGTTACCCCCAAGCAACCCTTACAACAGATGAGCTCCCCAACCTCTTGGAGAGGCATCTTCAAGATCTCTCCACTCAAGGCATCTGGTCTCTAGAGGAGACATCTCTACATATCAACCTCTTAGAGCTCAGAGCAATTTTTCTAGCTCTGTCTTCCACACCCTGCTCAGCTACAAGACAGTCCTCATCCACACGGACAACCAAGTAGCCATGTTCTACGTGAACAAGCAGGGCAGGACTGGCTCTCTGTCGCTTTGCAACGAAGCTCTGAGATTGTGGGCCTTCGCCAGAGAGCATCAAATTCATCTCATGGCAGTGTATCTTCCAGGGGTTCAAAACTCTTGGGCAGACAGACTCAGTTGAGTTCTTCTTCCACACGAATGGTCCCTCCATAGGGACCAGATAGCCAGGATCTTTCGAATTTGGGGAACCCCAGATATAGACTTGTTTGCAAGTCCGTGGAATGTCAAACTTCCCCGGTTCTGTTCCAGAATTCCGTATCAGGGAATTCAGGCCAGGGATGCCTTCCTCCTCCATTGGGGGCAAGACTTCCTCTATGCCTTTCCGCCCATTCCCCTAATTCCCAAGACACTCTTCAAACTTCAGAGAGACAAGGGGTCTATGATCCTCATAGCACCACATTGGCCACGCCAAGTGTGGTACCCTCTACTTCTGCATCTCTCTCAAGCTCCCTCCCTGGACTTGGGATCTGCTCCAGACCTCCTGTCCCAGGAGGAGGGAACGTTGTGGCACCCAAATCCCCAGTCTCTTCACCTCAGAGCCTGGTTGCTGAAGGCCTAGACCTTCAAGATTTGCATCTTTCTCAGCAAGTGAAGGATATCCTTCATGCTTCCAGAAAGCCTTCCACTAGACGTTCCTATGCTTTTAAATGGAAAAGGTTTACCATTTGGTGTGCAGAGAAGGGTCTTAACCATCTTTCAATACCTCTGAATTCTTTACTAGAGTATTTGCTGCATTTATCCCATGCAGGCCTTAAAACGAATTCAGTAAGAGTCAATTTGAGTGCTATTGCAGCATCCCTTAAACCTCTCAATGGACAGCCTATTTCCTCTCATCCTCTTATAGCAAGATTCATGAGAGGCCTTCTTTTGACTAAACCTCCCATCAGACCACCTCCAGTGGCATGGGACTTGAATCTGGTTCTTGGCCAGCTTATGCAGCCACCCTTTGAACCCTTAGCCACTACCTCCTTGAAATTCCTTTCCTGGAAGGTTATTTTTCTCATTGCAGTCACTTCAGCTCGCCGCATCAGTGAGCTGCAAGCCTTGGTGGCTAATCCTCCTTATACAAGGTTCCATCATGACAAGGTAGTCCTCAGGACTAATCCACACTTTATGCCTAAAGTGGTCTCACCTTTTCATCTGAACCAAGAGATTTATTTACCTGTCTTTTTTTCCAGGACCTCATGCTTCAAGTGCAGAGAGGAATCTTCATACCCTGGATTGTAAAAGAGCTCTTGCTTTTTACTTACAAAGGACACAGCAACATAGAAAGTCCTCTCAACTCTTTGTTTCTTTTGATCCCTCTCATTTAGGACTTCCAGTCTCTAAGAGAACCCTGTCCAATTGGATTGCTCAGTGTATTTCTTTCGCCTACCAGAGTAAGAACCTTTCTCTGGAGGGCCATGTCACAGCTCACAATGTGAGGGCCATGGCAGCCTCTAAGACTCATCTAAATTCTGTGTCCATCGACCAGATCTGTCGAGCGGCCACCTGGGCCTCTGTTCATACCTTCACAGCCCATTACTGCTTGGACAAGGACTCCCGCCGGGATGCCTTGTTTGGTCAGGCTGTTCTCAAACACCTGTTCCATACCTAACCAACTCCTACCCTCCATCCCTGGCTGGATGCCTGAGATTCATGGGCGGAGGTAGAGTCCTTCCCAGGGACTCACAACCTGGGTGTTCTCCCAGGCATCTCTAGCTGGGGAGTCCCCATATGTGAAGACTCATTCCTGCTTGTTCCTGGAGATAGCACAGTTACTTACCTGTAACAGGTGATCTCTGGGAACAGCAGGAATAAGTCTTCACAACCCATCCACCTCCCCTAGGAGTTGTATCTCTCTATCTTTCTTTCCTTTCCTCACTCTCTCTTTGTCTCAGCTTTAAAACTCGAACTGGAGAGAGGCGGTTAGGAAAGGCGGGAAGGCAGCGCGCAGGCGCTGTGGGATGCTCCCAAAAGCTTTCCTTTTGGACGCTGGGGAGCATTCCCGCACAGGCTCCGTCTGTACCGACGATACCCATATGTGAAGACTTATTCCTGCTGTTCCCAGAGATCACCTGATCTCTAGGAACAAGCAGGAATAAGTCATCACATATGGGTACGTCGGTACCGACGGAGCCTGCGCGGGAAAGCTCCCCAGCTTTTCAAATGAAAAGCTTTTGGGGCCTCCCACTGCACATGCGCGCTGCCTTCCCGCCTTCCTGACCAGCTCTCCTCAGTTCTTCTTTTTCCGCGGAGCCAGCAGGTCGGGTTCCTGTCACCGCTGAAGAATTTGTTACTTTTGTTTGTTTCTTTAGACCGCGTACCTGCCTTCCCCATACCGATACCGGTATCGCCGGTCTTTCTTTCTATATACAAAAAAAAAAAAAAAAAAGACTTTTTTATTTTTCTTCAGCACAGCTTGGTACCCGGTGTTAGGCCTTAAGGCCTACACAGTTTCTCCTCATGGAGAAGCCAGTCCCTGGTTTCAAAAAATGTACCAAATGCAGTGCTGTTATTTCTGTCACAGACACCCATGAATGGTGTCTCAAATGTTTGGGACCTGAGCACTCCATGCCGTACTGCCCATCCTGCACCCAGATGTCTAAACGCGGTTTGCAGAACCGGGCTAACAAGCTCCATGTGCTGTTTCCTTCAGAAGCATCACAGTCATCCAGGTCTTCCTCTCCGGATGGATCTCAGGTAACCAAAACTTCTGTGGGCAAATCCTCTAAAAGCAAATCTCTTTCTAAAGATCGAGAGGCTCTCAGTTCTGAGTTCGAGGATTCTGCCCAGGCCAAAAAACCCCGGCGGGAGGTTCCGGCCTCCAAAGCAATCATGGGGTCACAGGTTGACATCGATGGCACGGCCTCGACAGATCATCTGTTGGACTGCTCTGGGGTACCGGCCCATACCGGTACCGACATCCAGGCAGTAGTGGCGTCTATGGGCAGTACTGTCCAGACCATGCAGCAGGCCGTACTGGCCTTCATTAAGGCTGCGACGCCCTCGGTACCGATTTCATCGGTACCGACCCCGGTTCCGGTATCTACACCGGAACCGAGACCATCGACTTCTAAACGTCGATCGGTTTCGCATACCGGATTCCGGCTTTCGCCCGGTACCGATCCCATGCCCGATACCGATCCCATGCCCGATACGCCCGATGTCGATACCGATCGGTATGCGTATCGTACATTGGAAGCACAGAAAGAGTACTCAGATTCTTCTGATGAATTTAATTCCTCTGATGACTCTGTTGAGCTTACTCTTCCTGAGGAGCCCTCTTCTTCCAAGAGGAGGATGTCTCCCCCAGAGGATTTATCCTTTCAGGATTTCATTGTTGATGTAGCTAAAGCACTTTCTATTACTACATCTTCTGAAAGAGAACCCAGATCAAAAAAATTGGACATTTTAGGATACTCAAAAGCTCCTAAAGAGGCAGTCACTCTGCCTGTCCATGAAATCCTTCAAGAGCACTTGATGGATTTGTGGGAGACTCCTTTAACACTGTCTCCCCATTCCCGCAGGTTGGACACCATGTATCGGGTCCCTCCTTCGCCTGGGTTCCAAAAAACTCAGCTGCCTCACCACTCCATTGTGGTGAAGTCTGCTATGAAGAAAATAAAGAGTCCTAAGAGGCATTCTTCTACCCCTCCAGGGCGTGAATGTAAGAACCTAGACTCTTTTGGAAGAAAGATGTCCAGGCTAGTATGCTTATAGCCAGGATCAACTCTTATAGCCTTTATATGGGCATGTATCTTGGGCAACTTGCCCTAAAAATACAGAATTTTGCCCCCTTTATCCCTGATGATCAAAGGGCGGACTTCTTTTATATGGTGACACAACTTTCAGAGGTCTCCAAGTTCTCCAACAGGGCAGCCTTTGATTCTTTCGAGGTTGCAGGCAGAGCTTCGGGAATTGCTATTGCAGCCCGACGTCTCGCTTGGCTCCAGGCTTCTAACCTAGAACCCTGGGTTGTAGAAGGCCTCAGGAATCTGCCCTGTACCGGTGAGAACTTATTTGGGGAAGACTGGCAGATTAAAGCTGCTCAAATGGATGCAGAAAATGCCACTCTAGATAGACTTTCCAAGTCTACTTCTACCCCTACCAAAAAGAAGCCTTTTAAAAGGCCTTACTATAAAAAGACCAGATTTCCCACGAATACTGGCCAGCAATCTGCTCAGCCTCGCCTTGCGGCTAAGCGACAACAATCTAAGCAGGTAAAGTCAAAGCCTCCAGTGTCTGCTACATCCCAGCAGGCTCAACCCCCTCAGGGGTTTTGACTTCCCTCTAGAGAACTTGCCCTTTCTGGCTCTAGCACAGCCAGAGCCCCTCACCATTCCTGGAAGGCTAGCTCACTTTGCTCCCAGATGGGAGCAAATAACATCAGAGCAATGGACCCTCTCTATTATCCGAGAAGGCTACAAACTTCATTTCTCCAGCCTTCCTCCCCATACCATGGTGAGGCAATTCAGTTCTCCCCCATCTCTTCTGACCCTGTTGGGTCAGGAAGTCTCTTCTCTCCTTGCCCAAGGGGCAATAGAGGAGGTTCCTCCTCCACAACAGGGGTTAGGTTTCTACTCCCCTTACTTTCTCATAACAAAGAAGACAGGGGGCTTCAGACCTATCCTAGATCTGAGAGAATTGAACAGGTTTCTATTCAAGGAGAAATTCAAAATGCTCTCTCTGGGCCTTCTCCTTCCATACCTTCAGAGTCAGGATTGGCTTTGTTCTCTAGATCTCAAGGATGCGTACACTCATATACTCATCCATCCATCCCACAGAAAATATCTAAGATTTCTGTTCCAGGGAAAACATTTCCAGTACAGAGTACTACCCTTCGGTCTGGCCTCTGCTCCAAGAGTCTTCACAAAATGCATGGCAGTCGTAGCCGCATTTCTCAGAGGCATGGGAATCTTTGTCTTCCCATATCTGGACGACTGGCTCATCCGAGCTCCATCTCAGTCAGAAGCCCAGATTTCTCTGGACCGCACAAGGCGTATTCTTCAATATCTGGGACTTGTGGTAAACATTCCCAAGTCCCAACTCATCCCTACTCAGTCCCTGGAATTCATAGGGGCCCAATTGGACTCCACCACTGCAAGGGCCTACCTCCCTCTGGTCCGAGGCCAAAGGCTAATAAGCTTGGCCTCCCAGGCTCAGTCCAGAAATCACTTGTCAGCCAAAGAAATGCTGCAACTTCTCGGCCACATGGCCTCCACGGTTCATGTGGTACCTTATGCTCGTCTCCATATGAGAGCAGCTCAATGGACATTGGCCACCCAGTGGTCTCAAGCATCGGGACTGCTGTCAGACCAGGTACTCACCTCAAAACGTCTGTTTTGGTCTCTCCAGTGGTGGACATCCTCCAAAAATCTGTTGTTGGGGACCCCCTTCCAACCTTCGTTGCCCCAAGCAACCCTCACAACAGATGCTTCCCAAACAGGGTGGGGAGCTCATCTTCAACATCTCTCCACTCAGGGACTCTGGTCTCCCCAAGAGACCACCCTTCATATCAATCTTCTGGAACTGCGAGCAATCTTCCTTGCCCTCACAGTCTTCCACACCCTCCTTGCCAACCTGACTGTCCTAGTTCAGACAGACAATCAGGTGGCCATGTTTTATATCAACAAACAAGGAGGGACGGGCTCTCTGTCGCTTTGCAACGAAGCTCTCAGATTATGGGCCTTCGCCAGAGAGCACCAAATTCATCTTCTGGCAGTATATCTTCCAGGAGTTCAAAACTCTCGGGCAGACAGACTCAGTCGAGTTCTGCTTCCACACGAGTGGTCCCTGCATATGGACCAGATACACAGAATCTTCCAGGAATGGGGGACCCCGGACATAGACCTCTTTGCAAGTCCGTGGAATGCCAAACTTCCCCGGTTCTGTTCCAGGACTCCGTGTCAGGGAGCTCAGGCCAACGATGCCTTTCTCCTGCATTGGGGTCAGGAATTCCTGTACGCTTTTCCACCCATTCCTTTGATTCCCAAGACTCTGTTCAAAATTCAGAGGGATCACGGATCCATGATCCTCATTGCTCCATGCTGGCCACGCCAAGTGTGGTTCCCTCTCCTTCTACAGCTCTCCCAGGGCTCCTCCCTGGACCTGGGAGCTGCACCAGACCTTCTGTCTCAGGAGCAGGGGACTTTGTGGCATCCAAACCCCAAGTCCCTACATCTCCGAGCTTGGTTACTGAAGGCTTAAGCCTTCAAGAGTTTAATCTTTCTCAACCAGTGAAAGATATCCTTTATGCCTCTAGGAAACCCTCTACCAGACGTTCCTATGCTTTTAAATGGAAACGTTTTTCCATTTGGTGTGCTCAACAGGGTCTTGACCCTCTGGCACTTCCTTTGAATTCTCTACTAGACTATCTCCTGCATCTTTCCAATGCAGGCCTCAAGACGAATTCAGTACGAGTCCATTTAAGTGCTATTACAGCATCCTTGAAACCTATAAATGGACAATCTGTTTCCTCTCATCCTCTTATTGCAAGATTCATGAGAGGCCTAACCCTCACTAAGCCTCCCATCCGGCCTCCTCCGGTAGCATGGGACTTGAATTTAGTTCTGGGTCAACTTATGAAGCCACCCTTTGAACCATTGGTATCTACCTCCCTGAAATTTCTTTCTTCTTGGAAGGTCTTTTTCCTTATTGCAGTCACTTCGGCTCGCCGCATCAGTGAACTGCAAGCTTTGGTGGCGAATCCACCTTATACCAGATTTCATCATGATAAGGTGGTCCTTAGGACGAATCCCCACTTTATGCCCAAAGTGGTCTCTCCTTTTTCATCTTAATCAAGAGGTATATCTACCTGTCTTTTTTTCCGGCTCCTCATGCATCCAGTGCAGAGAGGAACCTTCATACTCTTGACTGTAAAAGAGCTCTCGCCTTTTACCTCAATAGAACTCAGCCACATCGAAAGTCTTCTCAGCTTTTCGTGGCTTTTGATCCTTCTCATTTGGGACTTCCAGTCACCAAGCGCACACTTTCCAACTGGATTGCTCAGTGTATTTCCTTTGCTTACCAGAGTAAGAACATTTCTCTGGAAGGCCATGTCACGGCTCACAATGTGAGAGCCATGGCCACTTCTATGGCTCATCTCCACTCTGTTTCCATAGACCAGATCTGTCGAGCAGCCACTTGGGCCTCGGTGCATACCTTCACAGCCCATTACTGCTTGGACAAGGACTCCCGCCGGGATGCCTTGTTTGGTCAGGCTGTCCTCAAACACCTGTTCCATACTTAAACAACTCCTGCCCACCTTCCCAGAATGGATGCCTGAGATCCATCCGAAGATGGTTACCCTTGGAGGGGGATCTCCCAGGCATCTCAGCTAGGGAGTCCCCATATGTGATGACTTATTCCTGCTTGTTCCTAGAGATAGCACAGTTACTTACCTGTAACAGGTGATCTCTGGGAACAGCAGGAATTAGTCATCACAACCCACCCACCTCCCCTAGGAGTTGT
This sequence comes from Ichthyophis bannanicus, assembly GCA_033557465.1. Classification (NCBI taxonomy): domain Eukaryota; kingdom Metazoa; phylum Chordata; class Amphibia; order Gymnophiona; family Ichthyophiidae; genus Ichthyophis; species Ichthyophis bannanicus. The sequence goes on from CM066049.1 coordinate 129,700,305, forward strand.
CTCTCTATTCCTCTATCTTCCTGTCCTCTCTCTCTATTGTCTCAGCTTTAAACTTGAACTGAGGAGAGCTGGTCAGGAAGGCGGGAAGGCAGCGCGCATGTGCAGTGGGAGGCCCCAAAAGCTTTTCATTTGAAAAGCTGGGGAGCTTTCCCGTGCAGGCTCCGTCGGTACTGACGTACCCATATGTGATGACTAATTCCTGCTGTTCCCAGAGATCACCTGTTACAGGTAAGTAACTGTGCTTTACAGGTAAGTAACTGTGCTTTCTATGGACAATCCGTTATGTCTTTGGAAAGCTATTAAAAACCTTTTTTTCCTGAGATACGATGGACATTGTAAGATCTTGTTAATTAAATAATGCCTGTACTATCATTTTTATGAAGAGTAGATAATCTCCAGGAACAAGCAGGAATGAGTCTTCACATATGGGTACGTCGGTACCGACGGAGCCTGCGTGGGAACGCTCCCCAGCTTCCCAAAAAGGAAAGCTTTTGGGAGCATCCCACAGCGCCTGCGCGCTGCCTTCCCGCCTTTCCTAACCATCTCTCCTCAGTTCTTCTTTGCCACGGAGCCAGCAGGTCGAGCCCTGTCACCGCTGAAGAAGTTCTTTATTTTATTTCTTTGGTCGCGTGTCTGCCTTCCCCGACTCCGGACCGGTACCGCCGTTTTTTTTCTTTCTTTCTTTCAAAAAAAAAATAAATCTATTTTTCCTTTACTTAGTGTATTTTTCCTCTTGGGCCTCAGGGCCTACAAGAAAATTTCCCTCATGGAAAAACCAGCCTCCGGGTTCAAAAAATGCACTAAGTGTAGCGGTACTATTTCTGTTACAGATACCCATGAATGGTGTCTTAAATGTTTGGGTCCTGAACACTCCATTCCGGATTGTCCCTCCTGCTCTCTAATGTCTAAACGGGGTTTACAGAACCGAGCAGCTAAGCTCCATGTGCTGTTTCCCGCTGATGCAGCGTCGGTAGCCTCGACATCTTCCAGGTCTTCTTCTCCTGATGGATCTCAGGTAACCAAACAAACCTAGCAGGTCCTCGAAGGGTAGATCTCCCTCTAAGCATCGAGATGCCTCCGGGCTTGTCCTCGAGGATCCTGCACCAGCAAAACAACCCCGGCGGGAAGCTCTGGCTTCCAAAGCTCCTCCTATGGGGTTACAGGTTGACATCGATGGCACGGCCTCGACCGATCACCTGTTAGAATGCTCTGGGGTACCAGCACAATCTCCCGGTACCGACTTCCAGGCATTCATGGCGTCGATGGATCACAATGTTCTGTCCATGCAGCGGGCTATTATGGCCTTCATTCAAGATGCGACGCCGCTGGTACCGAAACAAACTCCGTTGTCGGTATCGGCTCCGGTACCGGTACCGACTGCATCGACATCGACCAGGTTACCGGCTGCAGCGGTTCCTTGTCCAGGGCTGCTTATTGGTACCGATCCGGTACCGGGGACGCCCGATGTCGATACTGCTCGATACGCGTATCGAGCGTTGGAAGAGCACCCTGACAGGCGACACTTTGATTCCTCTGATTCTGATACATCAGACGAGTCTCCTGAAGTATCCATAGCCCTTCCTGAAGAGCCGCCTTCTCCAAAAAGAAGAATGTCTCCTCCAGAGGACTTGTCCTTTCAAGACTTCATAAGAGAAGTAGCTAAAGGACTTTCTATTTCAGTAACCTCTGAATCAGAGCCTAGAGCAAAAAAATTGGATATTTTGGGCTATTCTAAGGCTCCTAAAGAGGCAATCACCTTACCAATTCATGAGATTCTTTATGAACACATGATTGATCTATGGGAGACTCCTCTCACTCTCTCTCCTCATTCTCATAGATTGGACACTATGTATCGTGTCTCTCCTTGTCCTGGATTTCAGAAAACTCAGCTTCCTCACCATTCCATTGTGGTGCAGTCATCTATGAAGAGGATAAAGAGTACAAAGAGACACTCTTCTGCTCCTCCAGGAAGAGAATGCAGGACCTTGGATGCTTTTGGTAGGAAAATCTTCCAAGCCAGTATGCTTATTGCCAGAATCAACTCATATGGCCTTTACATGGGTATGTTTCTAAAAGAAGTTGCACAAAAACTGCACACTTTCCTCCCTTTTCTTCCAGAGGATAAAAGGGAGGAATTCCTCATTTGGCTTAAGCATACTCAAGACATTTCAAAGTTTTCCAACAGGGCAGCTTTTGACTCCTTTGAAGGTGCCAGCAGAGCCTCAGGCATTGCCGTAGCTGCTCGCAGAATTGCTTGGCTCCAGGCTTCTGATTTAGAACCCTGGGTTCAAGATGGCTTAGGAAATCTTCCCTGTACAGGTGAAAACCTATTTGGCAAAGAATGGCAAATAAAAGCCACTCAAATGGATGCAGAAAACTCTGCTCTGGATAGACTTTCAAAGTCAATCTCCATTCCTGCCAAGAAAAAGCCTTTTAAAAAGTCTTTCTTTAAAAAGGGCAGATTTCCTTCTACTTCTGGCCAACAATCTTCTACAGGTCGCTTTACCACTAAGCGTCAGCAACCTAAACAGGCCAGGCCTAAGCCTACAGGGGCTGCTGCAACTCAGCAGGCCCAACCTCCTCAGGGTTTTTGACTTGATGCTAGAGAACTTAGCCTTTCTGGCTCTAAAGCAGCCAGAGCCTCTCGCCATTCCAGGAAGGTTAGCTCATTTTGCTCCCAGATGGGAGCAAATAACATCAGAGCAGTGGACCCTCTCCATCATAAGAGAGGGCTACAAGCTTCATTTCTCAGACCTTCCTCCCCATACCATGGTGAGACACTTCAATTCTCCCACATCTCTTCTCGACCTTCTAGGTCAAGAGGTAGCTACCCTTCTTGCCCAAGGGGCAATAGAAGAAGTTCCTCTTCTTCATCAAGGGTTAGGGTTCTACTCCCCCTATTTTCTCATTCCAAAGAAGACAGGGGGATACAGGCCCATCTTAGATCTCAGAGAATTGAACAAATTTCTATGCAAGGAGAAGTTCAAGATGCTTTCTCTGGGCACTCTCCTTCCATACCTTCAAAGTCAGGATTGGCTTTGTTCTCTAGATCTCAAGGATGCGTACACACATGTCCTCATCCATCCCTCTCACAGAAAATTCCTACGGTTTCTTTTCCAAGGAAAACATTACCAATAAAGAGTCCTTCCTTTCGGTCTGGCCTCTGCTCCAAGAGTGTTCACCAAATGCATGGCAATAGTTGCTGCATTTCTACGCACTCTGGGAATATTTGTCTTCCCATACCTGGACGACTGGCTCATCCGAGCTCCATCTCAGTCAGAGGCCCAGATTTCTCTGGACCGCACAAGGCGCATTCTGCAGTATCTGGGACTTGTGGTAAACCTCCCAAAGTCTCAGCTCACCCCTACTCGGTCCCTAGAATTCATAGGAGCCTGGTTGGATACCACTACTGCAAGGGCCTACCTTCCTCAGGCCCGTTGCCAACGTCTAGTGCAGTTAGCCTCCCAGATTCAGTCAAAGAGCCACTTAACTGCCCGGGAGATGCTACAACTGCTAGGCCACATGGCTTCCACAGTGCATGTGGTACCCAGCTCAATGGACTTTGTCCACCCAGTGGACTCAAGCTTCAGGAGCTCTCTCAGACCAAATAGCAACCACCAAACGTCTCTTTTGGTCTCTCCAATGGTGGATGTCCACTCAAAATTTGTTGCTGGGGTCCCCCTTCCAACAGTTGTTGCCCCAAGCAACCCTCACAACAGATGCCTCCCAAACAGGTTGGGGAGCCTATCTACAGGACCTCTCCACTCAAGGCACTTGGCCCCCACAGGAGACCTCTCTTCATATCAACCACTTGGAGCTTCGAGCAGTTTTTCTAGCTCTCAAGGTCTTTCATACCCTCCTCAGCTACAAGACAGTCCTCATTCATACGGACAATCAAGTAGCCATGTTTTACATAAACAAACAAGGAGGAACTGGCTCTCTGTCGCTTTGCAACGAAGCTTTAAGATTGTGGGCCTTCGCCAGAGAGCATCAAATCCATCTCCTGGCAGTATACCTCCCAGGAGTCCAAAACTCTTGGGCAGACAGACTCAGTCGAGTTCTGCTTCCACACGAATGGTCCCTGCACATGGATCAGGTACTCAGAATCTTCCAAGAATGGGGAACCCCGGACATAGACCTCTTTGCAAGTCCGTGGAATGCCAAACTTCCCCGGTTCTGTTCCAGAATTCCGTGTCAGGGAGTTCAGGCCAAGGTTGCCTTCCTCCTTCATTGGGGTCAGGGCTTCCTGTATGCATTTCACCCATTCCCTTGATTCCCAAGACTGTTCAAACTCCAGAGGGATCAAGGATCTATGATCCTCATAGCTCCACGCTGGCCCCGCCAAGTGTGGTACCCTCTACTTCTACATCTCTCCCAAGCCCCCTCCCTGGACTTGGGAGCTGCTCCAGACCTTCTGTCCCAGGAGGAAGGGACTTTGTGGCACCCAAACCCCAAGTCCCTACACCTCAGAGCTTGGTTACTAAAGGCCTAGACCTTCAAGACTGGAATCTTTCTCAACAAGTGAAGGATATCCTCCATGCTTCCAGAAAACCTTCCACCAGGCGTTCTTATGCTTTCAAATGGAAGAGGTTTTCCATTTGGTGTGCTGAAAAGGGTCTTGACCCTCTAGCACTACCTTTAAATTCTCTGTTAGACTATCTCCTGCATCTTTTCAATGCAGGCCTTAAAACGAATTCAGTAAGAGTCCATTTGAGCGCTATTGCAGCATCCCTTAAGCCCATCAATGGACAACCTATTTCCTCTCATCCTCTCATTGCAAGATTCATGAGAGGCCTAACTTTAACTAAACCTCCCATTAGGCCTCCTCCGGTGGCATGGGACTTAAATTTGGTTCTTGGTCAGCTTATGAAGCCACCTTTTGAACCCTTAGCCACTACCTCCTTGAAGTTTCTTTCCTGGAAGGTTATTTTCCTCATTGCAGTCACTTCAGCTCGCCGCATCAGTGAACTGCAGGCATTAGTGGCTAATCCACCTTATACAAGGTTCCATCATGATAAGGTAGTCCTTAGGACAAATCCACACTTTATGCCTAAAGTGGTCTCACCTTTTCATCTTAATCAAGAGGTATATTTACCTGTCTTTTTTCCAGCTCCTCATGCATCCAATGCAGAGAAGAATCTTCATACTCTGGATTGTAAAAGAGCTCTTGCTTTTTACTTACAAAGGACACAGCAACATAGAAAGTCTTTCCAGCTTTTTGTTGCTTTTGATCCTTCTCATTTGGGACTTCCAGTCTCTAAGAGAACACTGTCCAATTGGATTGCTCAGTGTATTTCTTTCGCCTACCAGAGTAAGAACCTTTCTCTGGAGAGCCATGTCACAGCTCATAATGTGAGGGCCATGGCCACCTCTATGGCTCATCTAAATTCTGTGTCCATCGACCAGATCTGTCGAGCAGCCACCTGGGCCTCGGTTCATACCTTCACAGCCCATTACTGCTTGGACAAGGACTCCCGCCAGGATGCCTTGTTTGGTCAGGCTGTCCTCAAACACCTGTTCTATTCTTAAACAACTCCTACCCTCCTTCCCTGGATGGATACCTGAGATCCATAGGAGGAAGTAGACCCCTTCCCAGTGTCTCATATCCTTGGGGATCTCCCAGGCATCTTAGCTAGGGAGTCCCCATATGTGAAGACTCATTCCTGCTTGTTCCTGGAGATAGCACAGTTACTTATCTGTAACAGGTGATCTCTGGGAACAGCAGGAATAAGTCTTCACAACCCTCCCAACTCCCCTAGGAGTTATATCTCTTTCTATCTTTCCTTTCCCCTCTCTCTCTATTGTCTCAGCTTTAAACTCGAACTGAGGAGAGATGGTTAGGAAAGGCGGGAAGGCAGCGCGCAGGCGCTGTGGGATGCTCCCAAAAGCTTTCCTTTTTGGGAAACTGGGGAGCGTTCCCGCGCAGGCTCCGTCGGTACCGACGTACCCATATGTGAAGACTTATTCCTGCTGTTCCCAGAGATCACCTGTTACAGGTAAGTAACTGTGCTTTATGCGTTATGAGGTATTGTCGGTCTATATTAAGTTACTTTTTATTATTATGTATGTAATTTGTAACCTGCCCTGAGCAATTTGAAAGGACAGGATAAATAACGAGCGAGCGAATGAATAAATAATATGGTCACGATGGTGACAACGCACCAGTTTGGCTGCACAACTGGTCAGTACACATGACTTCAAAGGCTCAGCTTAGCAGGCTCCCCTTTAAGGGAAAGTTGTTCTTCAGGGATGACTTTGCGAAGTTGGTAAAGGACCTTGGGGACTCTATGGTCCCTAAACTCCCTGAAGACAAACAGCAATGGTTGGAATGCTTTTCTTTCTCATGCAGTTGGTTTCAAGAGGCCTGAAGATTTTATTCCGCCAGCTCAGCTTCCATCCTTTCGGAGTGACTGCTGAGGGAGCAGTGGGAGCTGTCACTGCTTCCAAAGGTTCCCAGTGAAGGTTTGGGGTTCCAGGTGAAGGTTTGGGATTTCAGGTGGAGGTGCAACCAGTAGGTGGTCGTTTGCAGTGGACCCAAATCACATCAGACAAATAGGTGCTGGAAGTGAATCATGAGGGCTGTGCCATTGAGCTAGTATGTCGCCTCTGACACTATTTATTTAGACAGTTTTGTATACCACCTTATCCTTCAATCAAAGTGGTCACGACACAATTGGGAGATACATTTAACACTAAAACTCAGGTGGTGCAATTATGGAGAGAACACCTGAGCAAGATGATGGGGCTGATATTCCTCCCTGGCAGGGTACCATTGTTCTGCCTCCTGGAAGTGACGCTGGGGCCTGCACCCTTTAACATTGGGTCCACTGCGGCGCCCCGCTGCTGATCTGTGTCCTGTTGTGCCTACTGCCTAATTGCTTGCTGCCCGCTGCCTGCTTTGCTGCTTGTCCTGATCCTGCTGTGCTTGTGCCTAATCGCATCCCCGACTGTCTTCTGTCTCCCCAGGTACCATTGTTCCGCCTCCCGGAAGTGACGCTGGGGCCTGCACCCTTTAACATCGGGTCCACTGCGGCGCCCCGCGCCGCTGAGGTGTGCGCCTTGTGCGAGCTCCTTGGGGCGAGGTTCGGGGCGACGGTTCCAAGGCTTCCCCTCCCAGTGTTTGTCTCTTTGTACTCCTTGGTTCTTTGCTACTGCTGCTGTCTCCATTCATGGCTGCTATCCCTGTCCACTGGGGCTGGCGCCCTGCGGCACCGGCCGTTGCTCCCTCTGGTCTATTCGCTCGTCAGCTTTCGCACCTTATATACTGTTCACGGGTTTCATCCTCCCCTCCCTTTTCTCCTCCTCTTTCTCCCTTCCTTATGTTCCTACAATTTGCACTCTTGAACTGTCGTTCTGTCCGTTCTAAATCCTCTTTGGTTCAAGACTTGATCACGCTACACAACTTGAATATCTTTTTCTTGACTGCAACCTGGTTAAAGGAAGGAGATGAACCCATCCTGAATCATTGCCTTCCGCCAGGCTATTCCTTCTTTTCCACGTCCCGCCGGGGCAGAAGTGGCGGGGGCGTGGCTATTATCTATCGCTCTTCTCTCTATCTTTCTGAGCTCGCCTCCTCCCCCTCTCTGCTCTACCCAGAGACCCTGCTTGTGCAGTTGGCCTCTTCTACTACTCCATATCATTTCCTTCTAATCTATGCTCTGCCCTCCCTTCCTACCTCCTCCTGGGATTCACTCTTGGCCACTATATCTGAGGCTTCCTTGCTCTATCCCCGCCTCCTAATTTTAGGTGATTTTAATGTTCACGCTGATTCTCCCTCTTCGGTAAGAGATTCCTCTTTCCTTTCCCTTTTGTCCGATCTTTCTCTTCGTCAATCTGTCTCTTTTCCTACTCACATAGCCGGCCATTCCCTTGACCTCCTTATTACTTCTGCCTTCTTCCCTTTTCCCTTTTCCTCACTGTCGTCTTTCCCTCTCCCCTGGTCCGACCATCACTGCCTTTTGTTTTCTATCCCTGCCCCCCCTCCAGCCCCACGTTCATCCTCAAACTCCGGTCTCACACTACCACTCACTCGCAAGATCACCGTGAACACTCTTCTCCAGTTTCCATCTTCTGCCAGTCTGTTCCTCACAGACTTCGAATCCCTCTCTGTTGATGCCCAGGCCCATTGCTGGAATTCCACCCTCTCAACTGCTTTGGACTCTGTCGCTCCCCTCCGTCCCCGCCCCTGCCCCTGCCACTGTCCACACCATCCCTGGTTCCATCCCGGTCTTTTCCTACATCGCAAACACCTCCGTCGGGCGGAACGTCTCTGGCAAAGACATCCTTCCCCCGCCAATCTGTCAGCTTTTCGCCTTTGTCACCGTCACTATCGCTCTCTGCTTCACGCCGCAAAGCGTGATTATTATTCCTCTCTTATTTCCTCCTCAAATTCTTCACGCCGTTTGTACTCTATTTTGCACTCCCTCACTGCGTCTCATTCTGCCTCTTCCTCTTCTCCTCCGCCTACATCTTCTCTTCCTGACCCTTCCTCTCTTGCTACTTTCTTTGTTAATAAAGTGGATACTCTTCGCCAATCTTTTCCCTTATGCCCCCCTCCCCTCTCTCCCCCTGCTGCGCTCCCTCCTCCTTCCTACTCATCCCCATCCCATTCTGTTCCTGTGCTATCCCATTCCTGGTCCTCTTTTGAGATGATCACTCCCACTGTTCTGCAACAGACTTTTCTTTCTATCCGTAAAACCACCTGCTCAACTGATCCCATCCCATCCTCTTGGCTCCTAGAACCCTTCCTAGCTCTCTCTCCGTATATCCTTCTCCTGTTTAATTCTAGTCTGTCCTCTGGCACTTTCCCCTCCAGCTGGAAACACGCTATTGTCCGTCCCATCCTAAAGTCCCGTTCTTCTGATCCATCTGTTCCCTCTAGTTGGCGCCCTGTCTCTAACCTTTCTTTTCTCTCTAAATTTCTTGAAAAGCTGGTCTTTACTCAATTCTCTTCTCACCTTGAGGCCTCTCTCACTCTCCACCCTCGTCAATCTGGTTTTCGTCCTACTCACAGCACTGAAACTGTCCTTCTTTCCCTTCTAAATGAACTTCACACTGCTCACGATCGTGGTCTCTATACTTTGGCTGTTTCTCTTGACCTTTCTGCTGCTTTCGATCTAGTGGATCACCGCACCCTTCTCACTCGTCTTAGGGAAGCAGGTCTCTCTGGTGTAGTTCTTCAGTGGTTTCATTTTTTCCTTTCCTGCCGTTCCTTCTCTGTTGTTTCTGGGTCTTCTTCTTCTGCCCCTACTCCTCTCACCTGTGGGGTTCCCCAAGGGTCCGTCCTTGCACCACTTCTTTTCAATGTCTTCTTAGCTCCTCTTGCCCTTCAAATTCAACAGTTTAGCATCTCCGCGTATTACTACGCGGACAACATCTTTCTTCTCCTTCATACCGATTCCCTCTCTCCGGATATTACCCCCCTTAATCACTGTCTTGCTGCTATTGCTTTCCTGGTTTTCCTCTAACTTCCTTCACGTGAACCCTTCTAAATCCCATGCCATCTGGTTTACGTTTGGAGATCCTTCCCCCACTTGTGCCCCCTCCTTCTCTTCACAGCCTATTCCTCTTGTCTCTTCTCTTCGTTACCTGGGTGTTACTCTTGATTCCTCTCTTTCTTTCCTTTAAGGACCATATCTCTTCTCTTGTTCAGCGCTCTTTTTTTCTCCCTCAGGCAACTTCGTGCGGTTCGCCCTTTCCTCTCCCCTCCTGCCCTGGCCACTCTTCTTTGTTCTCTCGTGATGTCTCGTCTCGACTATTGTAATGTCTCCCTTGCTGGTCTGCCCCTTTCCCAACTGTCTCGTCTTCAACGTGTCCAGAACTCTGCTATTCGTCTTCTAGCTCACGCCTCTCGTTTTGATCATGTTACCCCACTTCTTCATCACCATTGGCTGCCTATCTCCTTTCGTATCCAGTATAAAATTCTTATTCTTACAAGGCTGTTTGCACTGGCTCCCCCTCCTATCTTGCTGATCTGATTTACTTTCGCCCTCCCCACCGTTTGCTCCGTGCTGTTCACATGAATCGTCTGTTTCTTCCCTCCCCCTCTCAGGCCCATCTTCTCTCCACCCGTTCTTCTGCTTTCTATTTCCTAGCCCCTAGCCTTTGGAACTCCCTCCCCCCCCCCCCCCCCGCTTCATGCGGAAGAGTCATACAATTCCTTCAAATCTCAACTCAAGAGCCACCTCTTCAGACTAGCGTTTGACCTTCCAACCATGGTTTCTCCCTCCCCATCCGCTACTCCCTCTCCCCCTGTCTTATGATGTTGTAACCTTTTAATGTTGTACTGTAGTTATTGTTCTTTCAATGTCTCTTTTATTCTCTGTCCTATCAATTTTATGGCGTTCTTTTCTGTTTCATGCAGCCTGTTTTTAATTTGTTTTAAACTGTTTTATTGTAAACCGCTCAGGTGCCTCTAGTGTTGGGCGGTATATCAAATTTTAAAATAAACATAAACATAAACACGAGGGGATATGAGACACGGACACTAGTACTTACAGGGAACATGGGCTATGGAGGGTTAAGTGGCTTGCCCAAGACCACAAGGAGCACCTGTGGGACTAGAAACCCCAGTCCTTCCGGCCCAGGGTTGCTGTCCTCTAGTGGGATTTGAACCCCTGACCTTCCGGCCTGAGGTAACTTGCCCCAACCACTAGGCCACTCCTCCCTTTATGGTTTCCCCTTGCTGGGTGCTGGCAAAGGCGCAGGTGATTGAGGACATTATCGAGTGTCTACTGCAGCTCAAGACTGTGGTTCCATTTCCTGTGGAAGGATGGTATCTAGGATAGTACTCAATTATTTCATGGTTACCAAAAAGGAGGCGATGTCTTCACTGGATTTTGAATTTAAAGAAGGTGAACAAGGCCCTATGGGTGCCAAGCTTCTGCATATAGCCCTTGTTTTTTCTCAAAGTGGCAGTAAGGAAAGTGGAGTACTTACACCTCTGTAAGTTCAGATGTTATCTCCATATCCCCATTTGTTTGGAGCACCAACTATATTTAACGTTTTGTGGTGCTGATGGGTCATTTTCAGTTCTGGGCCCTTCCGTTTGGCCTGGCCAGCAGCTCCCTCGGTCGTCTTCAAGATATAATGGCAGTGGTGGCTGCTGTGTTGTGAAAAAAAGGGGAGGGTATCATGGTGCATTTGTATCTCAATTGATTTTGGTCTGGGCGAAGCATTATCAGGAGAGCCAGGAAATAAATAGCTCAAGTGATCTGATTCCTCCAGAACTTGGATGGGCGGTCAACTTTGCGAAGAGCAAGCTGGAACTGTTCGATACCAGGGAAGGGAAGATTTTTCTGAGAGGAGGGATGTGGAAATTACAAGTACAGGTTTGGAATCTATTGAGAGTTTAGTGCCCTAGGATGTGGGATTATCTCAAAGTTCTGAGATTTGTGAAAGCTGCTTTGGAGCTGGTACCTTGGGCCATGATTCACATACATCCTCTGCAGAAAGCCTTTCTCTTTCATTGGTTTGCCCAGTTGCATCCCCTGTGGGTGGAGCCCTCCTTGCAGGCAGAGGCCAGTGCAAGACTGTCATGTGGCTGGACTGCACAAAAGTGTTAGCGGGCATCAGTTTGGAGTCTCCAGAGTGGGTGCTAGTCACCATGGACACTAGTCTGAGTGGCTGGGGGGCTCATTGTCCCAGGTAACTCAAGGATTGTGGTCTCAGGAGGAGATGTGTTGGCTAATTAAATTGCCTGGAGATGCAGGCAGCATTTCTAGACCTCCAGGCTTTTCTTGCCTAGATCCAGCACAGAGTAGTGAGGATTCTATCGGATGATGTGATGGTGGTTGCCTACATCAGTCGTCAGGGTGCACATGCAGTTCTTTCCTGGCATTGGAGGTGGTGCCTCTTCTGAAATGGGTGGAGGACCATCTCATCGCACTTACATGGCTGGGAAAGAGAATATGCAAGCTGACTACCTAAATCAGAATCTGTGAGATCCAGGGAAGTGGTATTTCACTGAGGCTACTTTCCAGGCCATTGTTTGATGTTGGTGGCTGCTAGTGATGAATCTAATGGTGTTGGCTACAAAGGCCAAGGTGGATGGATTCTATAGCTAGTGAAGCGATGTCAAAGGGTTTAGATACGTTGGCTCAGAGATGGCCCATGGACAGGCTCCTCTGTCTTCCCTCCATAGCTACTAATAGGCTGGATGATGCAGAAGCTGGAGGCACATATGGGGCTGGTAGTGTCGGTGGTTCTAGATTAGCTGAAGAGCCTTGGTATGCAGATCTGATATGCTTAACAGTGGAGGAGCCCTTTCCTCTGCAGTTGGTGAAGAATCTTCTCGGTCAGAGGCCAGTTTGAATTCCAGATGTGACTCAGCCTCTTCAGACAGGCTGTAAGAGAGAATAATTTGCCCCACATTATTGCTATGTTGCTTCATGTGTGGTGGATATTTGAGAATTGGTGCAAAGAGCATTGTCTTAGTCTTTTTTCATATTGCCCTTCCAGACATCTTGGCCTTGTTGCGGGTTAGGCTGTAGAAAGGGTTGTCTAGGAATTATTTGAAGGTGCAGGTGACCGCTATTGCCTACTTCAGAGTCAGCCTCTGTCCTCCCATTTGGATGTGGTTTGCTTCTTGAAGGGGGTCAAACATTTGAGACCTCCCTCCTTTCCGATAGTTCCTCCATGGGATCTAAATTTGGTGCTCTTGGCATTCGTGACACCTCCTTTTGAGTCTCTGCAGGAGATTTCGATCAGGGATTTGACGCTGAAAGCAGTGTTCCTGGTCTCCATTTGTTCGGTGTGTAGGATTTCAGCATTGCGAGTGTTGTCTTGTAGAGAGCCACTTCTGGTGCCGTCTTTTTTTCCGAAAGTGGTATCGACATTTTCATCTCAATTGGTCCTTTTTTCTTCCAGTTTTCACAGAAGTGGCGAATAAAGAAAGCTTGGGTCTTGCATAAGTTGGACATCTGTGGAGTTTTGCATAAATATCTGAGGACAAAGGCCTTCCACAGGGTGGATCATTTATTTGTGGTGTTTGGTGGCCCATGGAGGGGCAACGCAATGTCTAAGGCCACAGTAGCCTCCTTTATCCATCACATCAGCCTATATGGCCAAAGGGTTTGGTGGCTCCACCTTTGTTGAGAGCCCAGGCATTGTCCTGGGCAGAGTATGGACTAATTCCACCTCTGGATATTTGTAAGGCAGCGACCTGGTTGGCTCTGCATTCCTTTGTATGTCATTATGGGTCTGATGCACAGGCTTGGTAAGATGTGGCCTTTGGGGCGCAGGTGCTCCAGACCAGCCTCTCGTTGCCCTCCCAGTGTTAAGTTCTGCTTTGGTACTTACCACGCCTCTGGATTGGACTGGAGAGATTAGAGCGAAGGTGAAATTTTAAAGCTTGCCTGCTCATTTTTTTTCCTTGAGTCCCTCCAGTCCAATCCAGGACTTGCCCAGGGAAGGTTCAGTTGATCATTTGTTTGCGTTTTTGGAGTGATGTAGCAGATGAGGGGTAAAAAAGTGGATATTGGGAGGTTTAGTTTTGCTGCCTTGCAATAGCTCAGAGTTCTGCTTCAGTAGTGCATTCTTTATTTTGGTTTTCTTCTGTGTTTTATTGGGTTTTTGCCTTTTATGCATTATTTCTTGTTCATTGTCTCCAAGCCCTCTTATTTACGGGGGAAAAAAAGGCTTTGGTATGAGCATACTGACTGGGACATAGGGGAATGACATCAAGTCTGTATTCTCGGTCTCCATCTGCTGGTAGGAGAGCATAAACCCATGTGACCGGATTTGAGGAAAGGAAATTAGCAGGTAAGGTCTAATTTCACCATTTGTAAATTATTGCTGCTACTGAGAAGTGCTGAAAGTAAAGTCAAAAGGTCTCTGGGGGGATGGATGGAGTAAAAGTGAGAGATGCTGGCCACAGTGGGGGTTGGGGAGGGAGAGGCAGCAGCAATGGTGCAGGCTGTAGTGTGGGGAACTCTGCCTTAACACCATTAAAACATTGACATTTTGATACATTAACGTGTTAAATGCCCACCTCTTAGTTAATAGATGTATGACTTTCATATGACAAAGGAGGTGCATGGCAAAAGAGCTGCTGTTTTTCTGTCCCACATTAGGCTCCAATTTAGGGTTATCCAGAGCTCCATATTATCAATACAGGGCTTTGATTCCTGTCGTGTATGTGTTTAGTTCATTTTGTATCTGTGTTTTTGCAGCTCCTCACAGAATGCGGCAGGCTCTGCAGACAAGGCTTTTGAGGACTGGTTAAATGATGATGTTAACTCTTACCAAAGGTAAGTCCTGTGTCAAAAGTTGCAGACGGTCCTTAAAGTGCTGTATTAGGCTTCGTCATGGCTGCCTCTGAGGAGCTATGTAGGTGTTGCATGCATCTTATATGTGCTTCCCTGTAACCGACTGACTGAGCACCAGTGTTAGCAGTATATCAAATTTCTGTAATAAATAAAGCAATTTGATAAGTTATATTCCTGTTCGGTAATCCAGTTTAGTCCTCCAACATCGGGTAGTGCCCCTCCTCCTGCAGCCTGGAGACTGGACCAATCAAGTCTTCTGTAGTATATATGCAGACGGAGCTCCCAGAAGCCCCCAGTGTGTCCAGTCTCCTTGCAGCTTGCAGACTTCTGTGCCCTTTCTGGGCACACTAAGTGACACTTGAAGGAGCAACACTAGTTAGTTAGTTCTTTTGGGGTTTTATTTTGGGTCCTTTATTTACCATTTCTTTGCTAGGTAGCTGTATCTTTAAAAAAGAAAAAGGAGCATTGCCACAGGGGACATCCTGGGGGAAGACAGACCTGCATTGGGCTCCTGCCTTCCTGCCTGGGAATATCTGAAGCCTGGGTTGAGCTCTCCCCAGGACTGTTCGGGGAAGAGCCATACCTGCTACAGCATTGCCTGTCACTTGGAGGAGTTGGCTGAGTTCCTTGCTGTTCCCTGAGCTGGTAGGAATTTTCCTTGCTTTATCTTTTCAGCTCTGTTATTTTTTGCATTGTCAGAGGCTCTGTCGGCTCCCCTGGCTTCCGAATTGCACTTTTTCCTGATTTTTTTCGCTTGCCCTGTATTAGAGGGTCGTTTTCTTTCTTTTCCATATTATTTGGTTACCTTTGTATTTTCGCGCCTTTTTTTATTGTGGGTGAAAAAGTGCGGCGGCCATTTTGGATTTCTAAAGTGTGCTTTTTAAGGGCACTTTTTAACACTTGTGCACGGGTTCCCCTGGCATTTTTGGGGTTTCTTTTGCTGGCGATTTTGCTCAGGGCACCCCTAGGATTCTGGGGAGTATTTTGTTTTCTGTAAAAAAAAAAAAAAAAGATTAAAAAAAAAAAAAAAAAAAGTTTTAATTTTAAAGCTGTACTGATTTGAATAGGGTTAGTCCCTTTGCTGTGGGCTTCCCTGTTCCTGTTTCCTTCTTTCCCCCTGGAAGCAGGTTGCCTTAGCATGGCTGCCAAACCTCAAGGTGGGATTTGTGGGTCCCGCAGAGGTACAATGACTGACTCTGGCATCTGTAAGAGCGGTGCTGCAGTTTATTCAGCACTAGAATGTCTTCTCCCTCTGCTGTTTGCAGCTCTGTGGTAACTCGATTGATTTTTCTTGATTTTTCAGCGAGTTTAGGCATTTCTCCCATGCCTGCAACCCTCCCACCTTCTTCTTTAACTTTTTAAGTTAATTCCTTAGCTTTTGGGGGTTTTAATTCACTCTTTTGGTGTTTTATTTTTGCTGGTGGCCATTTTGAATAGCTAATGAGCCTCGGTTTTTGGCGGGAAGCCAGATTACTTTTCTGCTGGCTTCTAAAAGCTATATTGTTTCAGTTTTTTTTTTCTTCTTTCCACAACACTTGCTAGAGGTCAGTTGTGCAGAGGTTATTTTTTTCTCTGCCTCTGTATGAACATAATGGATAAAAAGTACAGAAGGCATGGATAGAGAACAGTATGCAATTCAGAGCCACAGTACAATGCTGAGTCACTGATGAAGGGTGCAGGGCTCATGGCTTCTATTCCCCACTGTGCCCAACAAAGAAGGCTGGCTGAGGCATTACCTATTATGGGGAATATTGTTAAATGCCTGTTCCTGCGGGACGCAGTTATTTCTTTTTAGTTCTCCCTGTGCCTTATTCCGGTTACGCTGCATAGGCTGTCAGAAGAAACACAGGGACCTCAGGCATCAGCTCTGCCCTTCCCCCCGCATCTTGCTTCCCCTGAGGAACTTGGGAACTCCGGAGCTTGGCTTCGGGGGAGCTCTCCATTGGCTTTACGCTGCACTGAGTCTTTACCACGAGAGTTTGAATACCTCCAGGAAGTTCAGGTATCATTTTCTGTAAGAAAACTGTGCGTACTCTGTTTTTGTTTTTTCTTCCTTGCCTCAGCTGCTCTGGGATGCTTTCAGCTGTATCCGGACCGGCTGCCCCTGAGTTGGAAGTGCCTACTTTGACTTTTTAGTCCACAAACTGCAGCCGGGTTACTTTGTACGTCCTACTGATTATTGTACCTGTCTTATTCAATATACCATTTGGTTGAGGTTTTAAGTCAGTGTTTTGGATCCTGACTGTTTTGGGCTCGGCCTAATTAAGCATGCTCACTGTAATTTTCCTATGGCTGGATTGAGCTTCTACATCCCTCCCCAGAAACACCTTTCAGCCCCTACCATGGAGGTCTGAATGGCTGCGGAGGGATCCCACTCTAATTTCCCTACTTTCAGTCACTGTAATTGCCTTACCCTGACCTTGAAAGCTTCTCTATGCCAGCACAGTGAATGACTGACAGTTCCCTTCTCAGTTCTGCGAATACCTGACAGTTTTTCGGTGCCAGCGGCTGTTTTGTTTTTCTCTTCAGTGTTTCTTTTTAGAGGCAACAGCTCTAAACAGCAGTTTCCACACACTTAATCATGCTGTGGAGGCACGTGCAGTTTCAAAAACCTTTTCTTAAACCGTCTTGGGTTTCCCTGAGCCTTCCTTGCTTTTTGTTTTAAATGCAAAAAAACCCCCAAATAAATAAATAAATAAATAAATGAAACCCCACACAAGAAGAGAAAAGGTGGTTTGTCTCTACAATGCTTTTTTCTATGGCTGTATTATATGTGAAATGTAATCAGCCGAAGGGTACATTAATAGCTTGCTTGTGTTACACCTGCACGCTGCATCCCGGAGGCTTTCCCCATACCCACTGCGTTGCTAGCTGGGTCCCCCAGCACCTTATCTCCCCCCTCCTCAGAGCCCCTGCTGCAGGATCTTCCACAGCCGCTGCAGACCACATTACACATTCCCATCCGGCCGTCTCATCAACGGTTTCTCCACTTCGCTCTTCCGTGGGGCCACTTCCAATTTCCGGCCATGCCGTTTGGTCTCGCCACGGCCCCCCGCACCTTCACAAACGTGATGGTAGTGGTCGCGGAGGCCTTGTGCACAGAGGGCATCCTGGTCCATCCGTATCTCGACGACTGGTGGATTCGGGCAAAGTCCAGTCGGGAGTGTGTGGTGGCTCTGCTGCGGTCCCTCGGCTGGGTGGTGAAAGAATGCAAGAGTTGTCTGTGCCCGACTCAGGATCTCGAGTATCTGGGAGTGAGCCTCGACACAGCACGGGGCTTGGTGTGCCTGCCGGAGCGCCGCATTCGGTCTCTTGTCCGACTCTTCAGGGGGATGCCCGCTCCGTCTGCATGGTGATAGCTACAGTTCCTCGGTACGATGGCAGCGACCTTGGAGGTGGTGCCCTGGGCGCGCTTCCACATGCGCCCGGCTGCAGAGTGCCCTGCTGCGCCGTTGGTCCAACCAATTCGACTCGTTGAACAGGAGATTGACTTGCCCAAGGGCGGTTCGCCGATCACTCCGGTGGTGGCTCTCCTCCGAGAACCTGGCGCGGGGGATTCCCTGGAGCCTCCACTTTGGGTTCCGTTCACAACGGATGCCAGCTTAACCGGCTGGGGGGCTCACTGCGAGACCCGCTTCGCTCAAGGGGAATGGTCTCCCCTGGAGACTTCTTGGTCGATCAACCTCCTCGAATGGCGGGCGGTGCGGCTAGCCCTCTTGGCCTCAAAGCCCTAGTTCTCGACCGGCCGGGGCGAGTCCTTTCGGACATTGCGACCACCGTAGCTTACATCAATCGCCAAGGGGGCATCGGCAGCATGGCCCTGGAATCAGAAGCGATGGCCTTGGTCAATTGGGTGCAGTCTCGTCTTCCGGCCATCTCGGCAGCGCCTATTGCAGGCGCAGACAATGTTCAGGCCGATTTTCTCTGCAGAGTGCGGGTGGACCCCGGAGAGTGGGAGCTAAACCCGCAAGTTTACGTGCAAATAGTTCGTCGGGGGGGGGGGCCGCCCTTCATGGATCTCATGGCGACATTTCAATCGGCCGAGACAGGATGCTTCTTCAGCAGGCAAAGGGAGCGTATGTCCGAGGGGCTCGACGCTCTCATTCAGCCGTGGCCAATGTCCGGCCTTCTTTATGTCTTTCCTCCGTGGGTTCTGATTGGCCGGGTCGTTCAGCACATCGAGGGCCATCGGGGTCGAGTGTTACTGGTGGACCCGGACTGGCCTGGGTGGCCCTGGTATGCCGATCTGGTCCGGCTGAGCGACGGCATTCCTTGGCTCCTATCCACGCTGCCGAATCTTCTTTTTCAGGGACCCTTGCGGATGCCCCAAGTGGGTCAATTCTCGCATACGGTTTGGCCATGGAGAGGGCTCGGCTGAAAAAGAAGGGTTACTCCCCCCGCGGTGATTTCTACCCTACTGCGGGCGGGGAAAACGTCCACTTCTCTTACTTACGTTCGGATTTGGGGGATCTTTGAAGACTGGTGCTCCCGGCGTGGAGTCCGGGCGGCGACGGTTTTCGTTTCCGTCGTTTTAAGTTTCTTCAGGTTGCTTTTGATAAGGGCCTTGCGGCTAGTTCTCTGAAAGTCCGGTTGGCGGCTATCTCTTGTTATCGATGCAAAGTTTTAGGCCGTCTCTACGGTTCTTATCCGGACGTAAGTCGTTTTCTTACGACTGTTTTTCATTTGCGGCCCTCCCGCAGGATTTTCGTTCCTCCGGGGGACTTGAATCTAGTGATGCGGGCCCTGGTTCGTGAACCTTTTGAACCCCTGAGTAGGGCGTTTCTGAAAGATTTTACGTTGAAGACGTTTTTTCTTGTAGCCATCGGTTCGGCACGGCGTATTTCAGATCTACATGCGTTGTCCTGCCGAGAACCTTTTTTGTCTTTTTCCCTGGTCCCTTCCTTTTTGCCGAAGGTGGTTTCCCCTATTCATGTGAATCAGGCAGTGTTTCTTCCAGTTCTTTCTTCCCACTCTGTCGGGTCGGCGGACAAAGGTCTTCACCGTCTCGATGTGGGTCGTGCACCTCGTCGTTCTTTGAAGGCTACCGAATCTTTCGGAAGACTGACCGGTTATTCGTGCTCTTCGGTGGTGCACGTAAAGGGGAAGCGGCGGCTAAGGCCTCCGTTGCAAGATGACTCAAGGAAGCGTTCGCGTCTGCGTATCTGTTGCAGCAGCGGTCTGTTCCGGAGGGGCTACTGGATCATCCCACTAGGGCTCGGGCTACCGCTTGGGCGGAGTATAGCCTAGTTCCGCCAGCAGATATCTGTAAGGCGGCCACCTGGTCGTCTCTGCATGCTTTCAGTACACACTATCGTTTAGATGTGTCAGCGGCTCGGGATTCCTCTTTTGTTCGGCGGTTCTGCGCGCCGGATGGCAAGGTCCCGCCCGGTCTTAACTGCTCTGTTACATCCCGATGTTGGAGGACTAAACTGGATTACCGAACAGGAAATGGAAATTACACTAACCTGGTAATTGTAGTTCCTGGAGGGTCCAGTTTAGTCCTCCTTCCCTCCCGACTATCTGTTATAAAAATGCGGCGCGCTTTCCGAACGGTGGATCATAAGACGGTTCCTCTTGCCGTTCGAACCTTTTTTGCAGCCGCGTTTTTGGCTATGGCTCTTCCTTTCTCAGGTGTTCAGTCAGCTCCTGAGATTTCTGATACGGAGCTGTATTTTGATTTCTGGGGCGTTGGTTCCAATGCAATACAGTGTTCTGACTTCCTCGTTTGGAGAGAAAGTTGGATATTTTTGTGGGGGGGAAACAAATTGTTCTTTAATTATGTCATTTTCATTATGTCATTTTGTATATTAATCTAATGTGTTGCTTCGTTAAGTATGCTTTGTTACTAGTACACTGGGGGCTTCTGGGAGCTCCGTCTGCATATATACTACAGAAGACTTGATTGGTCCAGTCTCCAGGCTGCAGGAGGAGGGGCACTACCCGATGTTGGAGGACTAAACTGGACCCTCCAGGAACTACAATTACCAGGTTAGTGTAATTTCCATTTATCAGCACTGCAGTGTACAATAAAGAGGCATCGGGGCAAATAACAGAGAGAGAAAACCCCCCAGAAGGCAGGAGATGCCGAAAAGGAGGTGGAGTAGCACAATATCAACCTAGCACACCCAGTATTGCAGGAGGGGAGGGGACTGACACTAGTTGATCTTTTTATGAACCCTCACTTGTCATGGGTATGACTAGGCGCCTGCCCTTAGCCTACCTCCTTAGGCAAGCAAGCAGAAATCCTGTCCTAGGCATCACAGGCTGCAACATTGGCCCCGAGTATGATGACGCAGATCCAGCGTCATGATCAAGGCAATGAGGAGGTGAAGCAGGCAGAAACAGTGATGTAAAATGTTCATTCCATATCATCCTGCTAGATCAGTCCAGGCAAGTGGGTTGTGTTCCCCTACCAGCAGATGGGTGGAGACAAAGAATCGATGAAAAGCCCAGGTTTCAGTGACTTCACTCCCATACCTTTATCCAGCTCAGCTACCCTTCAGTGGTTTTTTTTTTTTTTTTGTCTCCAGCAGATAGTGGATGAATTTTCTCCTCTGTAGAAAATCTGAGATTGAGAGGAAGAGAGATTTGATTAAAAGCTCATGAATGACTACCTTAAGCCTTAAAGGGGTAGCTCTCTCACTTGAGTGCAGTGTGGGAGGCTCCACTAGACTGGTCTTTTTGGTAGCAATTTTTTTTTTGTGCTGTCAAGTCCGTTCTGACTCCTGGAGACCCAGCTGCCTCTGGGTTTTCTTGGCAATGTGTCAGTGGAAGTAGATTGCCAGGCCTTTTCTTCCAAGGAGTAGGCGTAGCACAGTAAGTAAAGTGACTTGCCCAAGGTCACAAGGAGTGCCAGTAGGAATTGAACCTTTTGATATTCTGGATACTAAGCAGTTGCTCTAACCACTAGGCTACTCCTACGTTTCATAGGAGGAGGAAAATTGGTTCAGCTCCATGCTCTTATCTTATAAGGGCCTGTTGAACAGCCACAAATTGGAAGGATCTGGAAGAGTACAGCAGCCTCGCACAACCTCAGCGCCCCTCCTCCTTTCCCTTCTGCTCTCTCTCCTGAAGATTGCAGAAGGCTCTCGGAGGGATCTGCCAGCCATCTTTCACACAGTGCTGTTGAAAAATAAACCTGGTCAGTGAAGCAGTTTCAGGAGAGTAGAGCCGAGTTGGCACGGATCCTACACTTGGAGCTCTTGGGGTGAGTACCAAGGCTTGACCTTGTCATTGTCCTTTTTTGGGGGCTCCCAGTACATCTCTGAGGGATGCAAATCGGGATGGACTGCTAGCGACCATTGCTGCTGTGTGGGTGTTTCCTGCAATTTTCTGCACGTGTTAGTAATGTTTTTGCCTATTGTGCATCTGGGAGTTGTGTGGTCTTAACAGGCCTTGTGCCCAAGCGGCTCCAACACGCTTCTTCCTTAGTGCCTTAATGTGCATTCTGTAAAAGCACAGTTAATGCGCGATTGTGGGCCGACACAGCCTTAATGCACGCTCCTGGTGATAACCTAACTCTGTCTTCTTCCAGGAAACATTGTTTGACCTGTGACAAGCGAGGTGCCTCATCTAAGAAGAATCATTTGAAACCTACGAGTTTGCCCTACATGTCTCAAGTTATCTGCCATGCATAAAGAATTGATTCTATTAAGGGAAGTATTAGTTGCAATTAAACACACCTCCTCTAGGGTACAAATTGAAAAAAAATCCACCACCACTCCCGCAAAGAATCAAGCAGCCCAGGAACAAATGGATCATAGTGGGCTCTGGTAGGTTAGACCTGTAACACAGAGACATCCTTGACATCAAGAGATATCCCTTCTCTGCCTTGGGAAATTTTGAGTGCCCAATTAATAGAAAGTGAAGTGCCTTAAACAAGAAGGATAATGCCCTAAATATGAAGAAACTATCACAAAAGAGGAAACTACTACTACTACTTGGAGATTCCATCATCAGAGGCATCAACTTGGGAACACAGTTCAAAGGAGAGAAGATGGTTAAATGCCTTCCAGGCTCTTCAGCCAGCAGGAATACGAAGCAAATTGTTGGCATTGCTAGTGTGAAAAGTGAGTGCTCCAAAATTGATGTTATCATCCACGTGGGTACAAATGATTTGGTCAGAAGGACTTTCAGATTCTGGGAGAGAAACTCAAACCCACTGTTGACACTATAGCATTCTCAGACATTCTACCTATTCTTGGTAAGGGGGCAGAAAGGCTGCATCGCATAATCAACTTTAATACATGGCTCCAAACATGGTGCAAACAAGAAGGATTTAGATATACAAATGGGAATGGAGTAGATACTACACCATTCACAGAAGATGATGTTTTAGAACAGCTTTCAAAACTGAAAGTGGACAAGGCCATGGGACTGGATGGGATACATCCCAGGATACTGAAAGAGAGAGAGGTTCTTGCAGGGCCGTTAAAGGATGTTTTTAATAGATCCTTGGAAACATGAAAAGTTCTACAGGACTGGAGAAGGGCTGATGTGATACCTCTTCACAAAACTAGCAGTAAGGAAGAAGTGACAAACTACAGGCTGGTAAGCCTTACCTTTGTGGTGGGAAAAGTAATGGAGGTGCTCCTGAAGGAGCGAATAGTGGTCTTTCTCAAAACCAACAGGTTGCATGATCAGAGGCAAAGTGGTTTTACCAAAGGACGATCTTGCCAAACAAATCTGATTGAGTTCTTTGACTGGGTGACCAGAGAACTAGATCAAGGGCATGCGATGAATGTGATCTACCTAGATTTCAGAAAAGCCTTTGATACTGTTCCTCATAGGAGGCTTATTAATAAACTCAAAGCTAGGGGATGGCTCTCAAGGTGGTGAACTGGATCAGAAATTGTTTGATTGACGGACGACAGAAGGTGATGGTAAATAGAACTCGCTCTGATGAAAGGAAGGTGATTAGTGGTGTGCCTCAGAGTTTGGTCCTGGGACCGGTACTGTCCAGTGTATTTGTGAGTAATATTGCTGAAGGACTGAATGGAAAAGTCTCTTTTTGCAGATGACATGAAAATTTGCAACAGAGTGGACTCTCCTGAGGGAGTGGATAACATGATGAAAGATCTACAAAAGCTGGAAGAATGATCTAATGCTTGGCAGTTAAGATTTAATGTGAAGAAGTGCAGTGTCATACACTTGAGAAGCAGAAATCCAAGGGAATTGTATGTGATAGGGGGCGAGAAGGTGGTGTCCACGGACCAGGAGAGGAACCTCGGAGGGATTGAGGATCTCAAGGTGGCGAAACAGTGTGACATGGCGGTGGCAAAAGCCAGAAGGATGCTGGGTTGCATACAGAGAGGAATTACCAGCAGAAAGGAAGAGGTACTTATGCCACTGTACAAGTCGCTGGTGAGGCCTCACTTGGAATATTATGTTCAGTTTTGGAGACCGTATCTCGCAAAGGACATAAAAAGGCTGGAAACAGTTCAGAAGAAGGCGACCAAAATGATTTGGAGCCTGCATCATAAGACTTATGAGAAGAGACTCTGGAGGAGAGGAGGGACAGGGGAGATATGATTCAGACCTTTAAATATTGAAAGAGTATTAATGAACAAACAAACCTCTTCCAAAGACGGGGAAGCTGTAAAACTAGAGAGCATAACATGAAGCTGCAAGGGGGTAAACTGAAAGGCAATGTTAGGAAATACTTTTTCACTGAAAGGGTGTGAATGCTTGGAATGCCCTCCCGATGGACGTGGTGGGGGCAAACACAGTGACAGAATTCAAAATGGCATGGGACAGACACAGTGGATCCCTTTTATAGCAACGGGATAAAGTCAAAACAAACATAACTCTCTTTTATATCTAGACAAAAAGTGGTGACCTACACGGAGCAGTTTGTACACCCCTAAATAAAGGCATGGGGAGGGGTGACTTGCACAGAGCGGCAGCTACACCTACTCTTGCCATCTTGTTGGGCAGACTAGATGGACCATATTGGTCTTTACCTGCTGTCATATACTATGTCACTATGTTTGCCTTGATAGATGTCTGGAGGGTGCTTCTCCGATACGTCTTTTATATGTGCATTTGTACAGTGCTGTGCATGCTTTGTAGCACTATATAAATGATCAATAGTAGTTGTTGCTCTTGGAGGCTACAAAGCCCTTTTGTAAGTCAGACCATTGTTGTATGCTGTTTGCCGGCCTGTGCAAGGGTGAGGCAGCGGCCAGGTCGACCTTTGGGGCACTGGATTAAGGAGGCTATTCCCTCAGGGCATCTGTTATGGAACTGGACTGTTCTGGAGGGCTTGCATGCCCATCCTACCTGAGAACAAGTGTCCTCGTGGGCGGAGCGAAACTTTGTAGCCTGTGTAGATATTTGTCAGGCAGCAGCGTGGGCATCACTTTCCACTTTTGTCAAGCATTACCGCTTGGATGTTCACGTGTGGACAGATGCTTCCTTTGGTTCAAGAGTTTTGTGCGCTGCTCTGTCTTCTGGTAATGTAGCTTTGGTACATCCCACTTGTCTGGACTGGTCTAGCAGGACGATATGGAAAGTGACATTTTACTTATCAGATAATGTCCTGTCCTTGACTCCTGCTAGACTGGTCCTTGAAACTATATTGCTCTGTTTTTTCTGTTGTGGTACTCTTGCATCTGCCATGATTTTATGCTTGGCTCTGCAGGCTGATCCTTCTGTTTTTACTTTCCTGTACATAGTTCTCTACTGTTGATTTACTCATTGTTGCCCACATTTGAGGTGTGCAAGGCTTGCTCTGTATCTCCTATTTCCAATTCATCCTGCTAGACCTGTCCAGACTAGTGGATTCTCCCCCACACTGCTAGCAGATGTTTGAGACAGAGACAATACTAGAAGGCTCAGCAACCTAGTCCTGGCATATATAATAGTTCCCCTAGGGATCGTCTTCAGTATTTCTCTGTCTCCAGCAGATGATGGTTGTCTTTTTGAGGGTTTGCAGTCAATGAGGTTTCAGTGAAGTTTGGTGGATGTCTCCAGGGAGCACAAGAGGTGTTCCCCTGGGAGTTTCCCATGCTCATACTCCTTTTTTCTGGGTAGAATTCCTGATCATGAGAATCGGCACAGCTCCTCATCTTGGGGACAGGCTGTATGTCAGGAGGACCTTAACAGCCTGTTGAAGAGGGAGCAGCTGTCTTCAGTGTCTCTTGGTAGCAGAGTGAACAGACTGCTTTTGTTATTTTACAAAAAATCTATAGTGGCTTCAGCTGTTTCTTCAAAAGTTTCTTCAGATTGCAGTGAGTTATATTTCCTCCCCCCCTCTTCACTGGGGTTGCCGTGAGTGAGACACCACCCCCACCTGGAATGAGTACATAATGGTCACTGGTCATTGCTTACTGCCACTCAGTGGAAAACTGCAGCCGCATGGGGTGGGGGGGGGGGAGCCATCATCATCATCATCATCATCCCTGCCTCGCCTTGCTTCCTTGCTGCCAGCAGCCTTACCTCACTCCGCAGTTTGCCTTGCAGTGGCCATTTTAAGGCACTTCTCCTGCCATTTTACATTGCTGCGTGCGGACTCAAGGTGATCATTTGCAGCAGAGGGCGCATTGGCAGACATGCCTTCCACATTATCATGCTGCCTGGTGTGTGGCCAGAAGTTGTGATAAGGAAGCTTATCATAGCTCAGGTAGGAGCTATAGAAAAGATGATGTGACTCTGAACAAGCAACCTGTCAGTTCTGGTAGAAGCAAGAAAACAGAGTTTTCATATAAAAGACTACCAGTCCCAGAATGCACCTGGTTTCCAGCAGCCATGAGAGGGGCTGAAGTGAGAGAATGTGTGTGCAATCAAGAGAGCTATGAGGTAATCCCTAAGCACTCATCTCAAAGGGCAGGGCCTGATTCAACACAGCTGCGCTGTGTTAGGGAGCAGCACACATTAGA
This sequence comes from Ichthyophis bannanicus, assembly GCA_033557465.1. Lineage (NCBI taxonomy): Eukaryota > Metazoa > Chordata > Amphibia > Gymnophiona > Ichthyophiidae > Ichthyophis > Ichthyophis bannanicus. The sequence goes on from CM066049.1 coordinate 129,726,451, forward strand.
ACAGGATAAGAATAGAGCTTATTCTTCAGATAACAGCTACAGAGGGAGGAAGAGATACAGAGACAGCAATGGTTACTACAAGCTCCAGCCTGGCTTCAAGGAGAGTTTGAAGAACAGCTTCAGCAAAAGCCAAGCAGATAGAGAGAGAAGGAAACTCTCTGGAAGGAAGAGAAGAAAGCCCATTGGAAGGTCTGGGAGATTCCAAGGCAGTACCCATACTGGGAGGTATTCCAAATGCCAGCAGAGTCCATTGGACTGGATTCAGCCAGAGGAATGGATTGGCAGAGATAGGAATCACCAGTGGCTACCTGGAAGAGAGAAGACTGCATGTGGAAGGGACTTTCAGACCAAGGCCAGAAGGTATGTGAGAGAAGATCCAGTGTCCAGGGATCAAGATTGGAAGGCTGGACATCAGAATTGGATTACATATTGGCCAGGCTATACAGAGAGAAATAATGATAGCAGGAGAGGCTCAGGTATGAACACTGATCCAGACCCTATCTATAATAGAGAATGGCAGCAAGGGAATAAGCATTCTCATGATAATGCCTTAATGAAAGACTCGTCTGTGCCAATGTATGATAGTGACCATATGCTAATTGATACAGCAGATGAAAATACAGTTTACATGGACTGTTCTCTATCTAAATGCTATTGCTAGCTTACTCTGAGCAAACACATCAGCCATCACAAAGAAACCTAACTTTGTTCTTTATTTCCACTGCAAACAGCTCTTAAAGCAGGATTTGGGCTCACACAATAGCAGCCAGCCAGCTAAAGGCTTTCAGCTGGTCCATTGATAGTAATTAGGGCTGCACCTGATTGTGTGTGTGAGCAAGGGAGAATCACTGCTGAGATCGGCGTGGAAAATAAGCAGAAGTTAACCTAACCAGCAAAGTTTATTCTTTACTTTGTGCCTTTGTATTTGGTAATTATTTGCTAAGAAAACATTAGCTAATTGCCTGACAAGCTGAAGGTTGTTTTCTGGTTTACTTTGTGACTTTTTGTTATCCATTTTTAAACACTGCAAGCAAGTAACCTCATTTATAGTGCTATCAAGCATACATGTGCTGGGTGAATTAAACCCCATCAATAAAAGAAGTATTTTATTGATCTTACCACTTGGTTTCACAACTCAAATTATTGTCATCAGCTGTGTTTGGGAGTGAATGAACTACAATACCCACAATACCTTGCAAGAATCATATGAATATATGCATCGTCAAGATTGTGTAAGTTCTCACCCTAGGCAGCCGTCTGACAAAGTGCAAGTACCTGGTCGACCAGTTGTGTGCAGCCTGCTCCTCTGACCCCAGGGAGACCTCCGAATCAGCTCCAATTCACCCAGACCCTGACAGAAGCTCCCCAGTGGGTGCAGTTCGCCCAGATCTCTCTTCTGCCAATCCTCTTACTATTACCGCCGAAGCGGCCATGTCAACTCCTTTGGCAGAGGCCCCCTCCCCACTCCTCCTCCTGTCTGAACAGTTGGGGGTTGGTAGCCGGACACAGATGGTCCTAGGACATGAATCAGAGCACTTTATGGCTCTTTCACCAGGCTTGGGATCTCTGGAGGGCAGAGCCTGCCTCCTTGTAGACCATGGCTTCCTTGGCTCCACAGCAGTCCTCAGGGCAGGTCCATTCCTCCAGGAGATGCACCAGGGACCCTCTTGCTTCCACAGACAAAGGAGCGCATAGCCAAAACAGTCTCCTGGGCCTCTGGATATGTGGATGCCATGATGAAGGGGTGGGATCTTCTCTCAGTTGATGACAGCCAGGGCAGCATGTTCAATAGGGAGGATGGGGAATGGTCCTCCCTCCCACACACACCCCCAAGGATCAAGGGAATGGTCAGGATGCTACTGTAAATGTCTGCTTTTTTTCATGAGGATGAATTCGTGGCACTGATTGCGCACATCGTTGATGCGCTTCACATCTCTGACGCTCCAGACCAGCCATCAACCAGCCAAACCATGTCTCAAGCTGATCCTATCCTAGCGGGCATGAAGTCCAGACACACTTCAATCCCACATAACCTCTTTCACCATGCACAAGGAAAGAGCACTACATGTCAAACACCTATAGACTCCGACAACCTGTAAATATGTACATACATGTGTAATCAATGTCTTGCAATCAAGTGTAAACCTGTAATCTGAATGTTTGTGTCCTGTACTGAATCATTATGTATGTTTTAATCCATGGCCCGTACAACCATACTGTTATGTATAGCAAACCGCTGCTGATCGCTGGAAGTAGCGGGATATAAGTGTACACTAAATAAATAAATAATAAATAAAGTCACCTAGGGCCTTTCCCTTCCCACTTAAACTTCAACAGATGGTCTCCCTTGAGTGGGATTCCCCGGAAGCGTCTCTGCGCTCAGCAAGATGTTTAGACCACTGTTATCTCTGGTCTCCTACAGACCTGGACAAGTGGCTCTGCTTCCCTAAGGTAGAAGCCATTGTCGCCACGGTCACCAAGCACACCGCCATTCCGGTGGAAGGTGGAGCAGCTCTCTGGGGTCAGAATGACCGCAAAGTGGAAGGGTTCTTGAAGACAGCTTTTTTTTTTTTTTAAATCTTCGTTGCTAGGCCTCCAGACAAGGGATTGGCAGCATGTTCCCTTCTCCAATGGATTTAGCTTCTGCCCGAGGACACTACCTCAGCATGCCTGGAATCGGTTGCTGCCTTCTTTGCTGACGCCCTATACGATCTCCTCTGCCTTGCCATTTGCTCAGTTGCAGCAGTGACGGTAGTGTGCCATTGACTTTGGCTGTGGCATTAGTCAGCAGATGTGGCTTCTAAGTCCTGCTTGACCAAGCTTTCCTTTAAGGGTAAGCTCCTTTTGCCGAAGACCTTGAAAAACTCATGGAGGATTTGGGGGATGTTGAGCCTCAGCGTCTCCCTGAGGATAAGCCTAAAGCAGCCTCCTGATGTTCTGGGCTGACTGTTTCCTACACTTCCGTCCCTCGATCTCTTTTCTGAGACTCCAGACGTTATAGGCCTGGTAAACCCTCTTCCTCCACTTTCAGATCCAGGCCAAAGTCGCACTCCTTTCGCGGGTTCTGCAAGTCTCAGGACTCCTTATTGACAAAATTCTCCAGACCAGCCCATTCCTCCCGCTGTTGCCTTGGAGGCATGCTCTGGCACACTGCCAGTTGGCGGACAGCTGACCCTGTTTTATCATGAGTGAGCCCACATAACTACCAAGCAGTGGGACTTGGACATCATTCAAAAAGGATATGGCCTCTAGTGCGCCAGACCCACCAAAGACACCTTGGTACTATCTCCTTGTGACTCTCCCCAAAAACAGGTGGCCATGCACCCCACACTATGACATCTGCTACATCTCCAGGCAATCTGAAAGAGGCTCAGGTTGCTTCTCCATTTATTTTGTGATACCAAAAAAGGACGACTCCTTTTGGCCCATTCTAGATCTCGAGAGCATCAGTCGTTCCCTTCAAATTCCTCTGTTCTGCATGGAAATGCTTTGATCTGTTATACAAGCACAATATGTAGTAGGTCGTATCTTGTAAGGGTTTTTGTTCCCCAAGAAAAATTAGTGAATACCCTCAACTTATATAAAGGATAAAGTCCACTTCTCAAATACTGTTTACTTTTCTTAAAATTATTGTGAAAACCTTTTTTTTGACATTTTTTTCATGTACTTAAAATTAATATTCAGCATGCAAAGGAACCCCTGGTCTTAGACTGTAGCGGCAACGTATTTGTACAGAAATAATTCTGAGAGACGTCTGCCGATATGTTGCATCAATGACCAGTTTTTTTAAAGGGTTCTTGTTAGGACTTTCCTTGATATTATTTACAATTTATGCAAGCAGTCAGGAGCGGAGAATTTCTTGCCTCCCTGACTTTGACCGAACCCAATCAATGGTCCCTTATCTTGCCTCCCTGACTTTGACCGAGGCTTACTTTCACATTTCCCATTCACGCAGATCAACAGCGCCTTTTTACGTTTTGCCATGCTCTGTCTCAACTGTCAGTTCCGGGCACTGCCTTTCAGGTTGGCAACGGCGCCCCACACCACCTCAAAGGTATTGATCGTGGTTGCCATGGCCTTGCGGCGATAGGGAATTTGCATCCACCCCTACTTGGATGTTTGGCTCATTAGAGGCAAATTGTATGCAGTGGCTCTACAGGAGGTCTCAAAATTAGTGGCCTTCCTCAAGAGCTTCTGGTGGGTTATCAATCATGCCAAGAGCCATCTGTCACAATCCCTGGAGTCCCTCTGAGCCCGGTTTGACACCTGCCTCAGGAGGGTCTTCATCTTACAGGAATACTGCTGCACATTCTCCAACCAGCTATAGGCCTTCCTCATGACTGATCGACCTTGCATGTGGGAATACCTAAAAGTTCTGGGCCTCCTGGCCACGATCAAAGTCGTACCCTGGGCTCGGGCGCACATGTGGCTCCTACAGTGGTTGCTCCTTTCTTGCTGGTCTCTTGTCTCCAAGGACTAAGACATCTGACTTCCACTTCCTTGCCCACTGTGCAACAGTCTCCAATGGTGGCTCTCTCCATCCAACCTGCTTCATGGAGTTCCCCCTCGAGACACTGTAGTGGATTGTAGTTATGACAGAGGCCAGTCTCTCGGGCTGGGGGAGCCCATTGTCTTTGCCAAACCTCACAGGGCTCCTGGAGTGCTCCAGAGGCCACATAGACCATCAATTGGCTCGAGGCCCGAGCGGTCTGTCTCACTCTTCTAGTCTTTTGGTGACAACGTAACAACTGTGTCTTATCTCAACTGACAAGGTGGCATCAAGTATCCGGGGGTGGCCAAGGAGAATGCCCTTCTATTCCCGTGGGCAGAGAAGACCCTATGCACACTATCAACTCAGCATATCGCAGGGGTAGACAACATTCAGGTTGACTTTCTCAGCCGCCATGCCCTCGACCCCAGCGAATGGTACTTGCTTCCTGGGCGTTCAAACGGATAGTCTGCAAGTGGAGACAGCCCAGCTTCAACTTGATGGCTACCTCAAAGAATGCCAAGGTCTCAGCTGTTTTCAGTTGTCGGGAACCCAGGTCCCAGGGTCTCAATGTACTGACCCAACCTTGGCCAATGAGGACTGTCCTTTATCTTTCCTCCCTGGCCAATGATTGCTCAGGCCCTCTGCCGCATCGAGTCTCACCCCGGATGGGTAGCACTCGTGGCACCAGACTGGCTACACTGTCCATGATTTGCTGATCTGATTTGTCTCCTAGTAGGGATATCCCTGTTCCCTGGCTCCTGTCAAGGACTTCTGCAGCAGGGGCCAGTATGGATGGATGATCCAGCTCCCTACTACTTACGGCCTGGCTCTTGAACAGCAATGGCTAGTTCATAAGGGTTACTCGACCCAGGTGGTGAACACCGTGCTTCAAGGCCCGCCACCCTTCCACCTCCATGGCTTATGCCCAGGTCTGGCATCTCTTTTGAGACCTGGTCTTCCCACAGGAAACTGTCTCCCTGGTGGGTCCAGATTCCTGACATTTTGGCCTTCCTACAGGGTGGGTATGATAAAGGCTTAGCCGTCAGTTCTCTGCGGGTGCAGGTTGCAGCCCTCACTTGTTTCTGCAGGCCCATCTCAGGACAATCTATTGCCTGCTTCCTTAGAGGGACATGGTCCTTGCACCCACCACTTTGGCCAGTCATCTCGCTGTGGAACCTGACCCTTGTGCTTAGGTGCCTCATGCGGCTCCCCTTTGAGCCCCGTAAGGGGGCTGCCATCGGGGACCTAACCTTCAAAGCAGCATTCCTTGTTGCCATCACCTCTGCCAGGCATATTTCGGAGCTGCAGGCCCTCTCTTGTCAGGACCTCCTCCTTACGTTTTCCCCAGAAGGAGTCACCCTGCGGCCAATTCCTTCTTTCCTGCCAAAGATTGTTTTGACCTTTTCATTTCAACACGTCATTTCTCTCCCGTCCTTGACACAGGAAGACCGCTCGGCCAGCAACTGAGGACTCCAAGCGGTTGATGTCAGAGTGCTCCGCTGTTTCCTTAAGGTGATCAATTTGTTTCAGAGAACTGACCATTTCTTTGTCCCGTTCACAAGGCATCGCAAAGTCTTGAGGCCTCAAAAGCAACAATTGCACACTTAATCAAGTGCTACATTGAGTCCGCCTATATTCCGTGGGGTAAACCTGTGCCTCTTGGGCTTCGGGGCTCACGCCACATGTGCGCAAGCAACTTCTTGGGCATAATAGTCACATGTGAACCCCCTTGACATCTGTCGAGCGGTAACCTGGTCCCCTCTCTCTACCTTTGTTTGCTATTACCGCCTCGATCTACAGGCACGAGATATGGCGATCTTCAGGGCCAGTGTAGTGTCGGCAGCTTTCTCTTCCTGCCCTGGAGTGGTATACTGTAGCTCTGGTACTTCCCACTAGTCTGGACTGGTCTAGCAGGATGAATTGGAAGGAGAAATTTCACTTACCATTAATTTCCTTTCCTGGAATCCTGCTAGACTAGTCCAGGACCCACCCTTTTCTGTGTTCTCTCGGACAGCCTTCTCAGCAGAGTCTCAACCTTTCTTCGGCTGTTCTAGACGCCTATTGGCACTTTACTGTCAGGATGTTTCTAGGAGCTTTTTGTGTATAGTTGCACCGTTATGCTTATTGCAAACAAAAAAAAAACAGATGGCTAATTCAAAGTATGTTGTTCATCATTGGCACTGTATCATTCTCTGCTTTTCTAGGGGTATACTGAACGTGACTCCCTAGGGCAGTGATGGCTAACCTTTTTGAGCCCGAGTGCCCAAACTGCCGCACAAAACCAAAGAATTTCCTCAAAGTGCCAGCACGTCAATTAAACCTTAACAACAAGATTTTAGTATCTAAAAACTCTTTATAAAGTTGCCTGAACTATGTAACATCATTTATAAAGGTTGGAATCTTTGTATTGTCAGAGAATCAATTTGATTCACAATCCTTTGGTTTTCATTTCAATTTATTGGCAATTTATAATGTTTTAATGATTTCATTCAATTTAATGAATTTAGGAAGAATTTGATTCAGTTACACAATATATTTTAAATGTATTATTCACATAACATGTCAAATGTATCCTGAGTAAAAAAAAGATAAACTTCTTAAAACTGTTAACTGTGTCAGGACTCGGTGTGTATTCCCAAAGAATCTATACATGAAAAAAATTAATGTGATGTTTGTTGTTGCATGCATGCTGATAACTTGTCAAAGAGATATCTTTCTACCTTTAGTGCATTTTTTTTCAGTTGCAATTGCTCCAGCCACTTTCTTCTGGTTTCTTCATGTTTTCTGCTAACTCTCCATCATCTGCTGTCCATTTGTCCTTTCTTCTCTCTTCTAGTTTTTTTTTCCATTCTCTCTCTCTACATCCGCTTTAACATACTAATCTTTCTCCTTTTGCTCTTTCCTCATTCCTATTTCATCCACTCAAATTTTACCCCTCCATCCTCAATCCCCACTTACTCTCCCAATACCCGGCCAATTGTAGATTTTTTTATCCCTCCCAATCATAATATTTTTCCCCTCTCCATTTTACTCTCCCAGCCCCATCCCATTCTAATCCTCCCCCAACATCAGCTACCTTCTAGTTCCAGCCTCACCCAGCATCCATTCCCTTCTAGTCCCTGCATCAGCCCATTTCCAGTCCTAGCCCCCCATCAGCCCATTTCCAGTCCTAGCAACCCCCCAACCCAATACCAGTCCTAGCCCCCCCCATCAACCCACTTCCAGTCCTAACCCCATCAACCCATTTCCAGTCAGCCCCCCATAGCCCATTGCCAGTCCTAACCCCCCCATCAGCCCACAGCCCATTACCAGTCCTAACCCCATCAACCCACCTCAAGTCCTAACCCCTCCCTATCAGCCCATTTCCTGTCCTAGCCCCCCCCATAGCCCATTATCAGTCCTAACCCCCCCATAGCCCATTACCAGACAGCCCCCATCAGCCAACAGCCCATTACCAGTCCTAACCCCATCAACCCACCTCAAGTCCTAACCCCTCCCCATCAGCCCATTTCCTGTCCTAGCCCTCCCATAGCCCATCAGCACTCCTAACCCCCCCAGCCCCCCCATAGCCCATCAGCACTCCTAACCCCCCCCAGCCCCCCCATAGCCCATCAGCACTCCTAACCCCCCCAGCCCCCCCATAGCCCATCAGAACTCCTAACCCCCCCCATAGCCCATCAGCACTCCTAACCCCCCCAGCCCATCAGCAATCCTCCCCCCCCCCAGCCCACCCCAGCCCAGCCCATCAGCAATCCTACCCCCCCCCCCCAGCCCAGCCCAGCCCAGCCCAGCCGAGGGAATTTTTTTTTTTTTTAAAAGCTGTCTTCTCCCGCTGCCGGGGCCGCCGCGGCAGAATCGAGTGTGCCGCGGGGCCCCCCCTGCCCAGCACAGCCTGCCCTCCCCCTCTATCCGCTCTCTCGTCGCAGCTCACAGTGACACGCGCCGGCTTTCAGAGCGCGAAGGGATTAGTTTCCCTTTCGCGGCTCTGTTAAGCCCGCGGGGGCTGATGGGAACTTCCCATCAGCCCCCGCGGGCTTAACAGAGCAGCGAGGGAGAAACTCTTCCCTCGCTCTTTGAAAGCCGGCGCGTGTCACTGTGAGCTGCGACGAGAGAGCGGATAGAGGGGGAGGGCAGGCTGTGCTGGGCAGGGGGGGCCCCGCGGCACACTCGATTCTGCCGCGGCGGCCCCGGCAGTGGGAGAAGACAGCTTTTTTTTTTTTTTTTAAATTTTACTTGCGGACCTTCCCGCGTGCCAGCTGCAAGGCCTTCGCGTGCCACAGCTGGCACGCGTGCCATAGGTTCGCCATCGCTGCCCTAGGGGAACTACTATATATTCCAGGACTAGATCGCTGAACCTTCTGGTATTCTCTGTCTCCACCAATCTGTTGGTAGGGAAGCACAACCCATTTGTCTGGACTGATCTAGCAGGACTCAAGAAAAAGACATTATCTGGTAAGTAAAATGTTACCTTCTTAGTTAATTTGCACCTGATTGTGCTGCTCTGTATTTGGAAGGTATACCTAATGTAATGGACTGGGAGGAGGCAAGTCATGTTTCTCCTGTGGTAATTAAGTGGGTTGTTTTAATATATTTGGGCAGTTTTTAGATTTTCCGATTGTCGACCATCCCACTAAAGAGCACAAAGCAGAGTGCTTTGGTGGTGATGCCATTCCAGGCCACTAACTGAACTGTCCTTCAGCATGGGTTGCTCAGGAAATGACATTGGTGCTCCATGAGGTACACCTGTAACATGACAAAGACACTTGATAGGTTTTTCTATCAGATATTACTACCTATGTACACAAACTTGGAGCAAACTGGATGTTAGCAGGTGGAACTGGGATGTGGTAGGAAGCCTGCACTGATTTACTGCCTTAAACTTTCAGCTTTGTGTCTTGATGATTTTAACAGAAGTGTCTAAATTGCGAATGAGACCTAATTTATTTTTATTTAGAAGCCCTCATCTGGTTAACTGTGGAGGTTCTCCAGATACGGGCACCAACAGAGAGTGATGGCACTCTGGATAATGCAGCTGAATTTCTCCAGACTCCCTAGTTAGTGTGGGGAGGTCAGTGCTGGTGACTGCATAGCTGCGATATTTGGGCCCCTATCTGTATGGTTTCCATCCTTATGCTAACAGTTTGCTTAACTTAAGAGATAAAGAACTGTCCTAAGTGCTTTCTGGGTAGTGGCTGAATATCACTGCTGTCTGGATAGTCCCCGGCCCTGACTGCAGTATCTTCACATTTGGTGCTGACCACGCCCTGTATACCAGCGCTGAATATCATGATGCTGTTTAAATAGCCCTGTTCTGAATATCGTTTCCTATTTAGTTGCAGAGTGAATGACCACATGATTGTGGGTGGTGGTTGTTTTTTTTTCACAGTGGCGGGGGTAGTAGCAGTCAGGAGAATCGCTATGTAGGATTCGGGAACACAGTCACCCCTCCAAAGAAAGAGGATGATTTTATGAACAATGCCATGAGCTCCCTGTATTCGGTAAGTTGACGCTGGTGGTTCCCTCACTCTGAAGCACTATTCTGTAGAGCTCTAGTCAGTCCACTTTCTTATTTTTCCCCTTTCTATCTTAGCTCTTGGCTCTCATCAGTGCTGCTATGGTCCCCTCCAAGAACAGGAAGCAGCTTTCTGTAGGGCTTCCTGCAGTGCTGTTTCCCGACTAGATGGCAGCTGTTCATTCTAATGCAGTGCTTGGCTTGCACCTATCCCTAGTGCTTCTGAGGGCTTCCTTGTACAGGGACCTACGTTGCTACTCTGTTGCACTTGTGGAGGGTTGTTAAAACACGCTTCCTTAACGTCTCTCCAGTCCAGTTCAGACTACTGGGTCTTCTCCCCCTTCCAGCAGATAGAGACTGAGAATTCCAGGATTTGGTGATGCTACTTCATAAAGGAGCCATAACTCCACCCACCAAGTCAGCATCCTCAGTCTCTAGCAAATGGGCAAACCCTCTTGTTTTATTTATTTTATTTGTTTACATTCTCTTATATACCACGCTATTCTGCATCAGTGCGGTTTACATTGAACAAACTGAAATTACATTGAACAGGGCATTATAACTTGGAGATAACTATTTTACAGGGAACATGGGCTATGGAGGGTTAAGTGGCTTGCCCAAGACCACAAGGAGCACCTGTGGGACTAGAAACCCCAGTCCTTCCGGCCCGAGGTTGCTGTCCTCTAGTGGGATTTGAACCCCCGACCTTCCGGCCTGAAGTATCTTGCCCCAACCACTAGGCCACTCCTCCACTCCTTGTGTAGCCTGGACTACACTAGCGGTTATTACTATTTTGTTTTTCTATTTTGAATATAGGATTTCAATACGGATCAATTCACTAGTTAGGACACAGACTACCTGATTCCCTGACCTATTGAAGGTCTGCCCCGTAGCTACAGTGAAGGCCTGGACATCATGGGAGCCCAAGTTTGTTTGGTCGGGGGAGGGCTGAGGCCATGGCGCATACCCGGTGGAGTCGGGTCCCTGCTGTCTTCATTTTCAGTGAGTTGAGCAATCGAGCAAGGCTCTGCTGGTAAGGCAGGGTTTGCGGCGGTAACGTTTTAATTAATAGCAGCTGGCTCTTTAAGTCTCACATCTCTTCCATCGGAGGCAGCAGCTGTGGGGGCAGATCCTTCTATTCCTCTGTCACTGGGAATCGTTTGTTCTGAGGTAATTTCACAGTGGTTCGATGGCAGGGGGAATGTCGGGGCTGTATCTGGATTTCTGTGTGCATTCATGGCCATGCAGTCGGGGAGAGTTAAGGCCACTTGCTTAGGCTGCAGCCTAAGGAGGGACATCTCTCTGCAGTCGGCCTCTGTTTTCCGTGCGAGGAGACTGACTGACTGCAAGGCAGAGGACCATCTGCAGGGCTCCCAAGCACTCGGGGGAGGATCGGCAGCCAAAGCCCTGCCAGCAACAGCAGAGTTAAGGAGTTGGGTGGTTCCTGTGTTTTTGGCGGGAACTGCCACCATTGCTACCTCTGAGCTGCCAAGTTTTGGAGCCTCGGAAAGGTGAGACGTGGGCTTGTTGGGTCAGGATTCATCATAGACTTCATCTTTGGAGTCAGAGAAGACTCCTTTTTTTGCCCGATTTTGTCCTGTTGATGCACCAGACCTAGCTCATGAAGAAGGACTGTGGTGCACGGCAGGCAGCTCTTGTGTCCCCCAGAGGGGCTTCGTTGGGGTTGTCTTCAGTTGGGTCCTCCAGGGGGGGCATTGAATTCTTGTGCAGGTGCAGTTCTGGTGGATCCAGAACCTAATCAAGCCTTGGATCATTCAGGGGGCTTGGATGACCCTTTTGGAGGGCCCCTTGGGACTTGATTGTTCAGGGGCATAGGGAGAGCCTGAAAAAGACTGCTTTCAATCTGGAGAAGACCCTTGGGATTGTGAGGGTCTTCTGGTGGGAGGAGCATGGGACGCTCATCTCTCATTCCCTTGGGACTCTCAATATTCCTTATGTGTCCTAGGCTCTGGATCCTCTGCTGGAGGATCCCTTGCTTCAGGGGATCCGAGAGTCCAAGACGGCCTTCTCAGTCCTCAGCCATAAAGATGATTTGAGGCAGAGTGGGAGGTGCCGGAGGACAGGCAATGGCCCATCTCTACCCCATGCCAGCAGGAGAAAAGGAGTTCCTTCATTTGCCTAAGGTGGAGGCTCTGGTCTCTGCCTTCACGAAAACCGCCCACCATACTTGTGGAAGGTGGTATGGTGCTAAAGGACTCACAGGATAAGAGGCTAGAAGCAATGCTGAGACAGGTGTTTGAGGTCGATGTCTTGTCTCTGCAAGCTGTGGTCTGTGGGACATGTGGCCAGGCCATGTCTCAGCTGGGCGCAGGCCCTTCCGGATGAGGGAACCTCCAGGGAACAGCAGGTGGCTGAGGTGGCGCAGCTAGAGTCGGGGGCAGCATACCTGGCAGATGTCAACTATGATTTGGTTTAGGGGGTCCATGAAAAGCATGGCCTCCACAGTGGTGGCTAGGCGGCTGTTCTGATTGCAAAACTGGTCAACAGATATATTTGTCCAAAGCACTGCTGGCTATGCTCCCCTTTCGGGCGTAGCTCCTTTTTGGAGAGGACTTGGGAAAAGTTGGTAAAGGATTTGGGGGAGTCCAAACTGGTTAGGCTTCTGGAGGATAAGCCCAAAGCAGAGAAGATGCCAGGGGTGACAAAGGCCCCTGCTTGAGATTTCTGTCGTTTTTCAGGCAACTTGTTTTGCGCCCTCCCAGAGGACGAGACACCCAGCACAAGGTCAGCTGGGGTGCAGAGCATGGCTTTTGACCTGGCACGGTTCCCTTCTGGGCCCAGGCAGAGATGGTTCCTTCATCAGTTCTACTCTGTCTGGGTCCACATAACGGCTGACCAATGGTTGCTCAAAGTAATTCACGTGGGATATGCCCTAGAGTTTGTGCGACCGCTCAAGGATGCCTTTTTGCAGTCTATGTGCAAGGTGGCAAGCAAGAGCGCAGCAATCGAGGGCACCCTTGAGTGACTCTTCCAACTTCAAGTGATCCTGTCCCAGCAGGTGAATTAGGGTTCAGTCGATGCTCCATCTATTTCGTGGTCCTAAAGAAGGACGAGTCCTTTCAGCCCATTTTGGATCTCAAGTATGTCGATTGCGCGTTGAGAGTGCCGCACTTTTGAATGGTGACCTTGTGGTTTGTGATTTCAGAGGTAAGGACAGGTGAATACCTGGCCATGCTGGAATCTCACTGAGGCTTACTTCCATGTGCCAGTTGGGCAGAGCACCAGAGGTTCCTGTGGTTTGTGGTTCTGATGAAGTACTTCCAATTTCAGGTCTTTCCCTTTGGACTGGCAATGGCCCCACGGACATTTACAAAGATCATGGTGATTGTGGCAATGGTGCTCTGGTAGGAAGGCGTCTCTGTTCATCTTTATCTGGATGATTGGCTGACTGATCCAGGCGAAGTCTCTTCAGGAGAGCAGACTCGCGATGACTGAGGTGCTCGATGTCTTGCATGGTCTCGGATGGGTCGTCAACTCGGCCAAGAATCATCTGATTCCATTTCAGAATCTCTTGTACCCGGGGACACGCTTAGACACCCAGGCAGGAAGGGGCCTTCTACCTGAGGAGAGAGAGCCTACAAGCTGCAGGGCCAGATTCAGCTGTTCTTGCGTCAGTGGGCTCTGACAGCCTATTCATTATCTCCAGGTGCTGGGGTTGATGGCTGTGACATTGGAGCTGGTCCCCTAGACTCGAGCACACATGCGTCCACTTCAGCGAGCATTACTCTCATGGTGGTTGCCGCAGCATCACCTGTTATCACGCAAGTTGTCTTTCCCATCCGAGGTATGTGCCAGTCTGGAATGGTGGCTACGTCCAAAGAATATGTTGGTAGGCATGCTGTTGGATCCGCTGGGGTGAACGGTGATAAAGATAGATGCTAACCTATTGGACTGATGCATTGTCAGAGGAGGATTGCTCAAGTCTACTGGCCGCTGGCTGGAAATGCGAGCAGTCTTTCTGCAGCTCCAGAAGTTCAGTGAGTTGTTGGAAGGGAAGGCAGTGTGCATCTTCTGGACAACATGACCATGGTGGCCTACATCAATCATCAGAGGAGCATGGGGAATCCCATACTGGCTGAGGAGATCACCCACTGAAATTATTGGGGCAGAGTCTCATCTCCTGATGACATTGGCTGTCCTTATGGTTGGGAAGGAAAATGTGGAGGCTGACTTTCTCAGTCGACATTGGGTCGATCCGAGAGAATGGACGTTAGAGATCTCAGTGTTCCAATGAATAATCCAGTGCTGGGGAACCCTTGGTTCTTCAGTTGTTGCTGCAAGTTGATGTCCAAGAGTCTCTATGCTCTGGCGCAGCCCTGGTCTTGGGAGGGGCTGCTGTATGCTTTTCTGCCATGGCCACCGATTGGTGGTGTGATAAAAATGGATAGAGGCACACTACGGGACCGTTGTCCTGGTGGTGCCTGATTTGGATTCGAAGGCTGAGGTATACAGACCTCGTCCAGCTGTCGGTGGTCTAATGTTTGTTTATGTATGTTTATTTGAATTTGATATACCGCTCAGACTAAAAAGGTATTAGAGCGGTTTACAATACTACATCATTTAGGGAAAAAGAAAGGAACGCCAATTATAAAATAGGACAGAGTAGAGTACAGACACAGTCAAACAGATAAGAGGAGAAAGACACGGAACAGCACATTACCCAGATAAATAAGCAGGACTTCAATATAGCCTCCAGAGACTGACGCCACGTACCAACGCCTAAGGGCCACGCCAAAGGGCCCTCTAACCATGGAGATTGCCAGCACAAGATGACCTACTGTCTCAGGGGCTGCTAACCATGCCTCAGGTGGGTCAGTTCTCGCTTACAGCCTGGCTCTTGAAAGGGCGAGACTGAGAAAGAGGAGGTATTCATCGGTGGTAATTGCCACCCTCTTGTGGGCACACAAGCGTTCCATGTCCTTGGTGTATATCAGTCTTCTGGCAAGTGTTTGTTTGAGGACTAGTGTGACAACAGGAGCATGTAGACATTACGGGCTTCCATTCTGGCATTTTTGCAGACAGACATTGACAAAGGCCTGGCGTTGAACTCTCTTCGGGTTCAGGTAGTGGCCTTGGCATGCTACCAGGGATGAATTCAGGGTGGTCTTTTTGCATCTCACCCTGACATGGCTCACTTTCTGTGGACTGTGCAGCACATCCCTCTCTTTACTCATGCCAATTCCCAGTTGGGGTCCGAACTTAGTCCTGTCGGCATTGACGGAAGTGCCCTTTGAGCCCTTGGGGGCTGCTAGTTTGAAGGATCGCATTCTGAAGGTGGTGTTTCTCGTGTCACTCTGCTCAGTTAGATGCATGTCTGGGCTGCAGGCTTTGTGTTGTAAGGAGCCTTTTCTCGTGCTCTCTAAGAAGATGGTGTTGTGACCAGTTCCCTCCTTTCTGCGGAAGTGGTGTCCGTGTTTCACCTGAATCAAACAGTAGTGTTGTCTGGGTTCCTGGATATGGTGGATCCAGAATTGCGTTGTTTGGACATGCGTTGAGTGCTTTGTCATTATCTGAAGTGCATTCAGCCGTTTTGAAGATCAGATCAATTATTTGTACTCTTTAGAGGGCCTCATAAGGGGGAGGCTGCCTCCAAAGCTTCCATTGCTAGTGGCCCAAGGAAGCAATTGTCTCAGTATACCTGTTGAAAAACACGTTCTTGCCGGAGGGGCTGCGCGCCCATTCAACCGGGGCACAAGTGACCTTGTGGGCAGAGTCTAGTCTTGTGCCGCTGGTGGAAATTTGCAGTCATTCCTTTTGTGAACATACCGGTTGGACTTGCAGACACGATTTGGATGCTTGTTTCAGGGCACGGATCCTGGAGGCCAGTCTTGTGGGTCCCACCCGCTTCTGAGTACTGCTCTGGTACATCCCGGTAATCTGGACTGGGCTGGAGGGATGCTATGGAAGGTGAAATTAGACTTCTAATTTTCTTTCCTTTAGTCCAGTCCAGAGCCTGCTCATTATTTCAGTCTTGTGGTTTATGCAAGCCTGGTTCAGGTGGCCAGCTTTGGGTTTCTGTGTGATGATTAGTATTAGGAGGATTCTGCTTCCGCATTGTGACTTCCTGAGGCAGGGGAGGGGGTATTTCTTGGGCACTGAGTGACTTGGGATTCACAGGATTTGGGTCCTCCACTTGGTAGTTTATGGTGAGATGGATCTCCAGGTACAGTTATTTGGGTATCTTTCCAGGGTTGTGTGGTTTTTTGCTAGTGCCCATTGCATCTGCTTTGTCATTAGGATACTGGCTTGGTGGGTAGAGTTAGGGCTCCTTTATGGAGTGTCATCACCAAAAGCCTGGCATTCTCAATTTCCATCTGCTGGAAGGAGGCAGAAGACCCAGTAATCTGGATTGGAGGGACTAAAGGAAAGAAAATGAGTAGGTAAGGCCTAATTTCACCTTAAAAGAAGGTGTTTTTTTTTTTAAAGATAATTTCATGTAGTTCATCTTTTTTATTGTGTGTTTTTGTATTGTGTCCTGCTTTTCTTTGAGAGAACAGATAAACATAGAATCTGGAATGCTTGAGGTGCTCCCATGTGGTCACAATTCACATAACTCTACAAAGCTCCAAAATAAAAATTCATATTTTGAGCAGGGGAGATTTTACGAACTTGAAGTTGGATTTTAATGAAGAATGGATTAGAAAGAGATCTGTGACACTGTGATACAGTACCAACCTCTGGGAGAATTTAATCCTGTACAGTGACAGAGTACTTTATATTTATAATTTTTTTAAGCAGTAGTTTTTAGTTGGAGTCTATTTGGCCCGTAAGTCATAGAACAGCCTTGTTTTCTTTTCTTTTTTAAGGGTTGGAGTAGTTTTACTACCGGAGCAAGCAAGTTTGCTTCAGCAGCCAAAGAAAGTGTAAGTGATGCTTGGCTCTTCCACACTAGCAGATGTGATATTAGTAAGTTCTCAGACGTTCTGAAGTCTGCTTTCTGTATGTCTCTCCTTCCCTATTCCCTCTCCATTCTTGCTGCTCTTTGGGCTGACTGGATGCAGTGAAGAGGATCCCTGCAGTGGCCAGATGGTGCCCGGAATTCTTTGCTGTTACACTCTTGTTTTTCTCTCTCTCCCGCTCACTCCGCCACCCCCCAGCATATCACTACAAGCAGAAATGTCTCTTCTCTTCCCCCTATGGGTGTGTGCTTTCATTTTTTAAAATTTCATAGGAAAGAAATCTGCGGAGCTTGGCTTATTTTATTTTTCTGTTTCCAATCTGAAACACAACCCAACAAAATTTCATGGAGTTTTACTGCCATTTCATTTTAGCCTCTGCGCTCATCTGCCACCATCTGCTTGTGCCTCTTCTTCCCCCCTCCCCCTAACCTCATGAAGCTGCAAGTGATTCCCTAACTGCTACTTTCCTGCCAACTCCTTATGCAAAAGGGAGCAGGTTGACAAGCCAGTACACTTTGCATCATGGTATTGGGGGGATAGAAGCGGGTGTGGATTCGCTCCTGCCCATGAGGACTTGGACACAGGGAAATGTTGTTAAGTGGGTGTGGAGGGATCTCTAGGGTTGTGTGTATGGGGGGGGGGGAGTGGATGTAGTTAAGACTAAGGGTGTGGGCAGTCTCTCGGGTCTGATGACTCCTTTAGCAGGCATATTAAAGCAGAACTGCTTTTCTGATGACATATCCCATGCTATTGCTACCTTCCAGCCCAGCAGGGGACACAGTCTCCTTGAAGTGCTACATTTCTAAAGGCCCCTTCCCTGGGCTGAGCAGTTACAGGTGAAATGTTTTACGACTTGTCCAGCATGCTGGTGTGTAATAGTTAAAGCATGACTGTAAATTCAACATAGTTTTCTTACTGTTTGCATTTAGGCTACAAAGATCGGGTCTCAAGCAAGTCAGAAGGTAACTAGCAATTTTTTGTTCATCTTGGTGTGCTTCACTGGGAGTCTGAAAGAATTCTTAATTATGTTGCTTGAGATGTTGCAGCAGTACCTTTCACCCCTGTCCTTGTTTGCTCTGCTAAGCCTGAGTCTGGGGCTTGGAGAAATTGCATCCAGTGCTATTGGATGCATCACGCACTCGGAAAGTGTTGTGGAAAGAGAGAAAATCGGTGTATTTAGCCCATCCTAAGCATTAATGTGTGAATAAATAAATACAGCCTGCAGCTTCTTGAATGAAGCTGGCTGTATTTACCTGTTGCAGCAATGGATTATTACATTAAAAATCTGATCTAAAAGGTTATTGGAAGCAAAGTCTAGAGGTTTCCTGTTCTGCTCATCCTCATTTCAGAAATGAGGCAGGAGAATAGTGGCTGCCATGATTGTTCAGTGGAAATTCACTAAAGGTAATCAGAAGACAAGCACAAATGGTACTAGTTCTAGTGTCTGTGATGTCCTTCATGAAGCTGCCATCATCAGATCCACAGGTAAGCCTTCCCTCAACCAAACCAGCGACTAAAGGAAGTTCAGATGCAAGCTCCTGTCCATGTTATAGCTCTTCTTCACTCTTATTTGCTTCCTTGTGCGGTCTCCTGGTTGCTCTGCTTTGATACAGGCTGTACATAGTGCACATTACCCCTTGTGCTGTCAAGCCTGGTCAAGTCTGTTTCATACACTTCTCTGTTTCTTGTACCAAAATTTCAGCTGAATAATAAAATTTTACAATTAACAGCAGTCCTGGGAGTTAATTTCTAGCCAGTGCTGGCTCTAGCACTTTCTGCTGCGGGCTTTTCTAAGTCTCATAAAGGGATATTACTGTGAGTGGAAAGAGCTGGCTTGCTGTTAGTTGTCTTGTCGTTTTGTTCTAGCGGTGTCCAGTCATTGATTTGATGTGAGAATTTTTCTTTTCAGCACTGTTCTTGCGTGTTTCCCATTTTTGTCTCTTGTGATCTGGATACCTCTGGTTCTGAGAGCTAGTCTTTTCCTGTTCAGGCAGAGTTGCTGCTATTTCGAAGTGTCCCAGACAGTGTGGAACGAGAGAGGCAACTGCAGAGGGGAGGGGCAGGGAAAGGAGCAGTAATGCATAATAATAAATGATGAGAGGAGAGGGCAGGGGGAAATGGGAACCTGCAGAAGGGATGGTAGTAATTACGTTGAGAAGTTTTCTGATATGTACAGCAGGACAGAATCTCACTGAAGATAAAACAAGCGATTATAAAGATTCCAGAATATCTTCTCCCACTGTTTGCTTTGAAAGTTGGGTCTCTTGATTGTCCCCGTACACAGTGGCTGTGAATATGGCAGAGTTCTGCATCACCCTAGCTGTGTTTCAGAATAGCCTCATGAATATATATGAGATTTATTAGCATAAATCTAAGACACAGGTTGGGTACCCTGAAAGCTAGAGCTATTTGTGTGGAGCTTGAGAGGGGCATAATTTGTAATCTGCTTGCTTCTTTTACCTCCCCTCCCCTCTTGCTGCCTGGGTAAAGTTTTGGGGCTACAAGCAGCAATCTGAACCGGTAAAAATCTCTTGTGCTCTCTCCTCTCATGTATGGGCTCCTGTGCTAAGCAAGTGCTTCCTGCTATTTGAAGCTTGCTTTCGGTTGTTTTTCATTTTATTTGTCAAATGAAATTTCATGCATCCATGATTTTTATTTTTGTGAGATAGGTGAATCTGTCTGCCTGCTGTTATAGTCTGTGCTATCTGTCTTTATGGTACATTGAGGCCATTTCAGCTACACTGTGCTTTCAAAGAGAAGGCTGAGTCTTCAGTTTGTCAGCCCTGGTCCCATCTCATGCTTCACCTGGGTCCTTCTGTTCCTTCTCTTTGCTCAGTTGCTTGCTATGCACAGATGGAATCTGACCTCTGCCGCTTGAATACCAGCTATGTTGTGCTTTCTTTGTGCAGGCCTCTCCTTCCAGTTGCTCCTTAGCTCTTAGTGCAAGGCCAGCTGCTATCTGGGCCTATGATAAGTTGCATCTCTTTTCACTGCTACTTGCCACTCTTGGGATTGTAAATTTTGCCTTGAGATTATCTAAGGAGAAAACTAAATATTGAAGAAACCTTTCAATTCATTTTCCTCTGATCTTTAAGTGTGACAGCTCCTTATTGGTTTTTCTAAAGTGTCCCTTTTGGCTCTCATCTAGTAGCAAATATATAGGCCGATGCAGAAAACTAGCGTGGCCTTTAAGTACTGAAAACAGCACATTTAAGCACATTAAAGCTAACATCAGATGCAGAAAAGAGACAGATGTGTGTGTAAATGGCTGCAGAAAAACTACTGCCCATTTAATGCCACGAGTATTTAAATTGCAGGCAAATGAGCTGCACTTAAAAATCTGGTATGCAAATGATTGCTGCGCCCAATGCAGAGACAGGCGTAGAAGATTTTGCAACCAGCTTTAGTGCCAGTCTCTATACCTGGATCTGAGGTGGCTTAAACCTGTAGTGCGTTCCCCCGACAGGATTTTGATGGCATCGGGGGCAATCGCAGCATCGGCAAAAGCCCCCGATGCTGGGGGCCGGTGCCTCGACATAATCACGCTCTGGTGGTGTAGCAGCCCCAGAACCCCCTCCTGGTATCTTTCAAAGCGGGAGTGCTTCTGCTCTGTTTGCCATCTTGGAAAATGGCAGCACCTGGTCTCGCGTGGTGCATCCTGGCAAAGAGCACTGTGCGGGACTAGAAGCTGCCACTTTCCAAGATGGTAGAGCGGGAGTGCATAGGCGGCGCTCCCGCTTTTGAAAGATACCGGGAGTGATTTCTGGAGCTGCTAGACCACCAGGGAATAACTTTGTCGGGGCACTGGCCCCCCGACAATATTTTGATGGCATCGGGGATGTGATTGCCCCCCGATGCCATCAAAATCCTGTCAGGGCTGATATACAAATTAACCATGCGGTGCCCATTTCTCTTAGCATGCCAGACCAGCACCGATTTCTTGTATGCATGTTTGGCTTGCTCTCCCAGTTAACGCTGCCATTTTGTGCACAGTTTAACGCGTGGCTCATTTGCATATGAGCCATTTCTGCATAGCTGAGCTGAAGTCGTGTGCTGCAAACAGGTGTAAAAAGCTGATAGCGCACGACTTCAGCACCCGCTTTCTGCATCGGCCTGATAGACTTCATTTACTAAATGTTTTTTCCTATAGACATCAAAAGAGCAAAAGTCTTTAGTAAATCAGGAGCCATTGTCCTCGAATGCCGCCAGGATATTACTTTGCTGATGGCTAACTGAATCAATAGCCATATCCTAGGGTCAATGGCAGGTCCAAAAAGATGACCTGCCTTTTAATTAAGTAAATTAGTGTAAGGGGTGGGGGAGGGGGGCAGGTGAGGCAGCTTTGGTGCATTCTGAGCATAGGGCTGGTTCTCTTCTGTAGGCCATTGTAGTCCTCTTACTGCTGGCTGCTCAGAGCTACTGACTGGATTCATAGTGGCCTCATTCATGTGTTGAAGCTTTGTCTTGATTTATCTGCTTTATGGCTGGCTGGTTGGCTGCTTGTGTGAGTCAGCCTGAGGTTTCTGTCGTCCTTGGGTTTCTGCAGTCTAGTTCCATGGCCATCCGTGTTGCCTGCTTGTTCTTCAAAAAAAAAGGGGAAGATTGTTTCTGATTTTCTCTTTATTGATTTTGTTTTTACTTTAACTAGGCTTCAGAGTTAGGTCAGACTTTCAATGAAAATGTTCTCAAACCAGCCCAAGAAAAGGTAACTGTGCAAACTTGTCAAGTCCTGAATTTCTGTACTAGAAGTATTTTTTTGGGGGGTGGGGGTGTGGGGGGGTGATTACCCTGTTGCTCCTCTGTACAGTACACCAGGTAAGTGCTGCTCTTGGGTCCAACCCCTAGAGATGCTATCACACAGGCGCAGCTTCAGTGTGAGCGCTGCTGTGACGGTTGTGCCCTTCTGAGCAAACCTTGATCCATGCACTGGATTATAGGCATGAAAGCAATTTAATGCCTTGCAGCAGGGTGTTGTGAATTTGAAGCTAAATAAGGAACTTTAACTTGGATGGTTCCAATAAGGAGAAATTAGGCCTTACCTGCTTTCTTTGAATACATCCGTCCAGTCCCAACGTGTGGGTTGCCATGCCTCACCAGCAGCTTGTAGACTGAGCATGTCAAAGCTGTGACATCAGGACATATAGGGAACTGCCACTGCCTATTACGTCTCAGTATCCTATGCACGGAAGAAATAAATACAAATAGCACCCAAACAATTTCAGGCAGAAGGCAACCAAAAACAGGCACTATAGCCATTCTCCCTCCAGGCGCCACTGCAACTCGTCATCAAAAGCCCTGTCCGCAGTTGCGCTATCAAGTACCACATTCGTTCGTTCTTCAATTTCACCTACTATCACAAAAACAGACGTCCCTCCAACCACTGGCCCCCTGCCTCCCAGACGCCTACTACGTGATGTACTTCTCCAGGCTCGGGATTGCCAGCAAACATAGAGAGGGTCTGGGACTGGATTGGAGGTAACATAGTATATAACGGCAGATAAAGACCAACATGATCCATCTAGTCTGCCCAGCAAGGTAGCAAGAGTAGACGCACCTGTCGCCCCATGCAGGTCATCCCTTCCCATGCCTTTGTTTAGGGGTGTACCTACCACTCCGTATTCAAGGAAAGGCAATTAAAAGGTAAGACCTAATTTCACTTTTCTTATCGTCCCTCCAGTCCAGTCCTACTACTATTACTATTACTACTACTGAACATTTGTATAGCGCTGCACAGACACATGCAAAAGACAGTCCCTGCTCATCAAAACTTAGTCTAGTCAAGACTGACAACACAGTAGCTGTAGACATGGGATACATCTAGGGAGAATGGTAAAGAAACGCAAACGAGATCAGGTGACTCAAGATCCAAAAGTGGCAGTGAAGAGGTGAGTTTTCAACCTGGATTTGAAAGGGTCAGAGAAGTTGCTTGACGTACAGACTCAGGTAGGTTGTTCCAGGCATAAGGCGCAGCAAGGTGAAAGGAGCAGTCTGGAATTAGCAGTAGAAGAGAAGGGCACAGATAAAAGCAATTTATTTATTTTATTTGGTTTTATATACCACACTTTTTAAGATTAGCACAGTTTACATAAGAACAATTCAATACATTGAACAGGTATAAATTATACATTGAACAGGTATAAAGAACAATAGATTGTTTCAAAAAGCTGTATAGCTAACGGGGCTTAATGCGATTTGCCAGAAGAATAGAGTTTCAGAGGAGAGGTGTAGGGAGAGAAGAGAGGAAAGGTAGTGAGGAGCTGTAGAGTGAATGCACTTTTATAGGTCAGCAGGAGAAGTTTGAACTGGATGCGGATGCCAATGAAATGACTTGAGAAGGGGGGTAATATGAGCATTGCGAGGTTGGCGGAAGATTATCCATGTATCAGATTGTTGAACAGATTGAAGGGCAGAGATGATTCAGAGGATGACCAGCAAGGAGTAGGCTGCAATAGTTAGACGGGAGATGACTAAGGAGTGGATAAGTGTCTTAGTAGTGTGTTCCAAAAGGAATGGGTGAGTTTTGTTGATGTAGAGAAAGAAATGGCAGGTTTTAGTTATGGGAAGTACCATAGCAGTACTAACCTCAGGAGGGACCCGCAAACCCAGTCTGTATCACTGCTGCTCTGAACGTTGCATCTCTTGCCACCTGCATGTCTAATCAATAATGCTTTACAGAAGTATGTAAGGATGACCAAGTCGCTGCCTGACTGATATCCCCTGGCGGAATCAAGCTCGCCTCAGCCCATGACGCAACTTGGGCTCTCATCGAGTGAGCCCTCAACCCTGCAGGGATCATTCTTTTCTGCAGTAAGTAGGCTGAGGAAATGGTCTCCCTTACCCACCTGGAAATGGAGGCCTTAGAGGCTGCTTCCTCTTTACGTGGTCCTCTGAACAGGACAAACAAGCAGTCCGACTTATGAAAAGGCTCCATGATCCTTAAATATCTGCGCAGAACCCTACGCTCATCCAGGAGCTGCAGGAGCAGTCTTCTGAGGATCCCTCTGTCCCCAAGAAGACCAGCAGAGTGACTGACTGATTTAAATGAAATGCCAATAACACCTTGGACCAAATGAACGCAGGACCACCTTATCCTTTGAAATGGAGAGGAAAGGCTGTCAACAAGATAGGGCCTGAAGCTCCAAGGATCCTTCTGGCCAAGCAAATGGCCACTAAAAACACAGTCTTCAACATCAGATCCTTCAACGAGCATGCCGAAATGAGATCAAAGGGTGCCCCGGTTAATGTTGACAATACCAGATTGAGATTCTGTGGCATTACTGACCTTGCTGGAGGCCTCATCTGTTTGACCACTCTCAGAAAATGGACCACATCTGGATGAGTTGCCAGCGACACACCTTGCACTCTTCCCCAGTAATATGTTAAGACCACCACTTGCACCCTTAACAATCTACAGACCAGTCCCTTCTCCAACCCTGCCTGTAGAAATAAGATCACTGGTACTGCCAAGGGCCTACAATCATGCTCTTGACACCAGCCTTCAAAGACTCTGCACACACAAATATAAGAGAGCATTGTTTAGCACTTGTGGGTCCTCAACAGGGTCATGATTACTGGTGCTGAATAGCCATGCTTCCTTTAATAGAGCCCTCTCGAGCCAAGCGGTAAGCGAGAATTGATCTACCTGAGGCATCTTGATTAGACTCCTACACCAGCAGGTCCATTCTCGCCGGTCCACTGCCAACTGGACTAGATCGGTATCCCACGGCCTGCGTGGACAATCTGGGTCAATCAGGATGACTAAGTCCTGATATGCCTCGATCCGTTGCACCACTTGGCCAATCATTGCCCACGGTGGAAATAAATAGAGCAACCAGTTCCTAGGCCAGCTCTAAACCAACGCATCCAGACCTGACATCTGTTCTCTCCTTTTGGCTGTAGAACCGGCCTGCTTTTGCGGACTCAAAGGTCGCCATGAAATCCATGATCAGTGACTCCCATCTCTTTACCAACTGCTTGAACACTGCTGCATTGAGCAACCACTCCCCAAGATCTACTTACATGCAGCTGAGATGGTCGGCTGCCACGTTTTCCCTTCTGGCCACATGGGCTGCCGACAGGGCAAGCAGGTTCTCCTCCGCTCACTCCAGAAGTGGAGCCATCTTTCCTTCCAGCAGTACACTGTCTGTGCCACCCTACTGGTTTATGTATGCTATTGTCGTGGTATTGTCGGAGAATACTCACTGCCTTTCCCTTCAAGGACCCGCGGAACTCCTGCAATGCCAAGAAGACTGCCCTCATCTCCAATTGATTTATGGACCATGTGGCTTCTTCCTGTAACCAAAGTTCTTTGTGTTATCTGGATTTCGCAATCCCCCCACCCCCCCCAACCTGACAGACTTGTGTCTGTCGTCAGAGGAACCCAACTGGGGGGCCTCCAGTGGCATCCCTGCCTCCAGTGGCATCCCTGCCTCCAGCAGCATCCCTTCCTCTTGTCACCTCACAGCTACCAAGCTAGTGCCTCCCAGGCTTCTTCCAGGCAGGGGAGCTGCTGCTTCAATGGGTGATGCTGGGCTGACCACCTCCGCAATAGAGCCCTCTGCAAGGGCCTCATGTGGACCTGCACCTAGGGAACCAACTCAATGTTCACCGCCATTGACCCCAACACCTGAAGGTAATGCCACGCCTTTGGAGCCTGGATCCAGAGAAATTCCTGGATCTGCTGTTGCAATTTGTGCACCCTGACCGGCAGCAAGGACACCTTGCCCTCACCCATCTGGAACAGAGCACCCAGGTACACCAACCAATTCCTGTATCGGCTGAATTTTGCTCTTGGACCATTGATGACCCATCCGAGGCTCTGCAGGAACTCCACTACTCTGGCCGTGGCCTTCACGCTCACGCTCTCGCGGGACTTCGCTCATATAAGCCAATTGTCCAGGTACAGATGCACAAAAATGCCCTCCTGTTGTAGAGCAGCTGCGACCACCACCATGACCTTGGTGAAGGTATGGGGTGCGGTCGCTAGGCCATAGGGCAGAGCTCGGAATTGAAAATGCCCCATAGGTACGGAAAACTGGAGGAGCCGTTAATGTTCTGGGCAGACGGGAACATGCAGGTATGTTTTCATGAGATCTGTGGAAGTCCAGAACTCGCTCGTCCCGACAGACTATCACCGACTGGAGCGTTTCCATTCGAAACATGGTACCCTGAGACGATATGTGCTTGAGGTCTAGAATGGGTCTGGAGGACCCCTTCTTTATGGGCACCATGAAATATATGGAGTATCGACCCGAGCTGCACTGGTCTGGTGATACTTCTTCTACAGCCTGTAAATCTCGAAGCCTCTGAAAGGTTTCCCACAATGCTTTGATCTTGTGCGGCACCTTGCAGGGAGATTGAACGAAGGCTTCCGTGAGGGGACATAAGAGCCTAAGAGATGCCATACTGGGTCAGACCAAGGTCCATCAAGCCAAGTATCTTGTTTTCAACAGTGGCCAATCCAGGTCACAAGTACTTGGCAAACGAACTCGAGCATGTATCCTCCTTTTGATTACCTCCAGCACCCACTGGTCGGAGGTTATTCTGACCCAGATGGGGTAAAAATCCCAAAGCCACCCTCCTACAGGATCCATTCCCGCCTGGGCCTTCCTTGCTTCATTGGGGCTTTTTGGCGGTCTCAGAAGAAGCGGAATAGAATCCTCTTCTGGTCCCTCAAAAACCTTGAAATATTTGCCCTCACACCGGAAAACGCCCCCTCTGGTAGGGTACAAACCGTACCGTCCGGAACCTGTGGAAATCCTGAAAAGGTCCCCATGTCAGAGTTGAAGAGCAAGCCAGCTTTTACTCGTCCTCAGGGAGCTTCCCTCCCCCCCCCCGCCCGACACTCCTGAATCCTTCCAACATTTCCAGAGCCTCGCCAAACAAAATCTTACCCTTAAAGGGGAGCCTGCTCAAGCAAGACTTTGAGGACACATCCGCCAACCAGTTCCGAAGCCACAAATGCCGCCTAGTGGCTACTGCCATGCTTTTGGTGAGGCTCCTGATTAGATCATAAGATATCCGCCATGTAAGCTGTCCCGTACTCCAACTTAGTCGCCTCTGCCAATGGCAGAGATACATCACCTGCAGCTTCCAAGATGCTTTGTGTCCAGCGCAAGCACGCTCTAGCCACAAACAGATGCTTGCAATGACATGGTGTTGATCTCAAAAGCCTGCTTTAGCAATGTTTCCAGCTTCCTATTGTGGTAGGCTATGGCCTAGCATGGCCTGCTAATTGTTTGGGGGCCCACACAGCATCTAACAACTTCAATATCTCGGGCCCATACCTAATGGCCTTACCCCCTGAGGTGATCAACCCTCGCTCTTTATACAAGGCTCCATGTGCATGCAAAGTGGTGAAAGCATATTTGGAATCTGTGTACACATTTATGCGGAGTCCTTCTCCTAATGTCAAGGCTCTGGTGAGGGCTATCAATTCAGCTTTCTGTGCAGAAGTTCCTGGGGTCAGGGCTGAGGACTCAACTACCAGATCAAGGGTCACCACTGCATATCCAGCACAACGATGTCCATTGATGACCAAACTGCTTCCATCCACAAAGAAAGTCCGTTCAGGGTTCTCTAGAGGGACATCAGTCAAATCAGGGCGACTTGAGAATACAGTGTCCATGGTTTCTAAGCAATTATGATCAGGGGGCCCAGGACCAATTGGAAACAACGTAGCAGGATTCAGAACTTGACTGACTTTCAACTGTATGTGGGGGGTTTTGCACAGCATGCTCTGATATTTCAACATTCGTGCATTTGTCAGCCAGAAGTTTCCTTTGTGTTCCATGAGAGTCAGAACAGAGTGTGGCATGGTGACTTGTAGAGTTTGTCCCAGTGTGAGTTTATCTGCTTCGCCCACTGGGAGGGCTGTTGCTGCAACAGCTCTCAAACAAGGGGGCCATCCTTTTGCAACTACATCCAATTGTTTTGACAGATAGGCTACTGGTCGTTGCCAAGATCCCAAGAGATTGAGTCAATACTCCCAATGCGTTTCCTTGTGACTCATGGACAAAAAGATGGAAAGGCTTCTGAACATCTGGAAGACCTAAAGCTGGGGACGACATCAGAGCATTTTTCAGGGACTGGAATGCTGCATCTTGTTCAGGTCCCCATTCTAGTGGAGATTTTTCCATTCCTTTGGTGACTTGGTACAGTGGTTTTGCAATCAGCGCAAAGTTGGGGATCCATATGCGACAGTATCCCGCGGCCCCCAGTAAGTCTCTTACTTGCTTCCTAGTGGTTGGAATGGGGATACTGCATACAGCTTCTTTGCATTCTGGTCCCAGACGTCGGATCCCACTGGACAACTGGAATCCTATATATTTGACTTCAGTTTGGCATAGTTGTGCTTTGGCTCTTGAGACTTTGTATCCAGCCTCTTTGAGAAGGTACAAGAGTTCACTGGTGGCTTGTAGGCATTCACTTTCTGAGTTGGTGGCTATGAGCAAGTCATCTACATACTGAAGAAGAACCCTCTTTCCCGGGTCCACGGGGTAACTTGAGAGATCTTGATTCAGGGCAGCACTGAAGAGAGTAGGTGAATTCTTGAATCCTTGGGGTATCCTGGTCCAGGTGAGCTGGCCCCGCTTCCTGTTGTGGGGTCTTGCCATTCAAAAGCGAATAAAAGTTGACTGATGGGGGCTAGGCGTACCCAGAAAAAGGCATCTTTCAGGTCCAGGATGGTGAAATGAGTAGCCTCAGCGGGGATCAGTCCCAAGAGAGTATAAGGGTTTGGTACTACAGGGTGTATAGTTTCAACTGCATCATTCACTCGCCTTAGGTCTTGTACTGGGCGGTAGTCCCCTGTCCCAGGCTTCTTTACTGGGAGAAGGGGGGTGTTCCAAGGTGACTGGCATTCCTTGAGAAGTCCGTACTTCAGCAGTTTCATCAAATGGCAATGGATTCCTTCAATGGCTGGTCGAGGGAGAGGAGGATACTGCTTCACATGCACTGGTTCCACTCCTGGCTTGAGGGTGACAATGACAGGGGCTATGTTCTTTGCTAGGCCAGGTGGATTATCTTCTGCCCATACTTCAGGTGGGGTTATGAGGTTGGTAGGTATACAGGGACTAGTTAACTTTATTGGAGGTGCACTATAGAACCGCCACTCTTCTTCTCTGGGAACAGTTAGCACCATCAATCCAGCAGGCTTTGGGTTCACAGTCATTTTCATTTCTCCCCCTTCAGCAAAAGATATTTGTGCCTGGAGCTTGGCAAGCATGTCTCGGCCCAGTAGTGGAATAGGGCACTCAGGCATATACAAGAACTGGTGCGTTATTTTCTGTCCCCCTAGTTCACACATGCGGTTCTGTAAGAATGACTTTGTGGCTTTATTTCCAGTGGCTCCAACAATAGTGACAGATCGTGAGGACAAAGGAGCTACTGGCTTGGCTACTACTGAGTGTTCTGCTCCTGTATTTACCATGAACTCCATGTATTGGTCCCCTATCTTTAAACTGACCATAGGCTCCTGGGGACCCAGGGTGAACTTGGAGCCCGGTCTGGCCTAGTCTTCATCTATGTCATCCAGGTCATAGCCCGTTGCTACTGCCACTCCTTCAATGGCTTCCTCCCTCTCTTGCTGGAACTGTTCGGTTCATTCCTCCCCTCCTTCGAAATCGTCCTCCTGGCCTCCAGGGACTCCCTCCTCCCCTCGCAGGGGCGGAGTCCAGATGTGGGCATTCATTTCTCCAATGTCCTTCCTCCTTGCAGTAGGCGCACTGATTTGCACCCAATTGAGGCCTTTCGCTTCAGCGGCCTCTTCCACGTCCTCTGTTCCTTTCATTAGGAAAACCTCCTCCACGTCGTTCGGTTATAGCAGCAGCAAGAAGATCTGCCGCCTTCATCTTTCGTTCACTTTCTCTGTCTCGTTCATTTTCACGATTCACAAATACTTTCTGAGCGACTTCCATTAACTGTGCTGTATTCATGCCCGCAAATCCATCCAATTTCTGCAATTTTCGCTTTGTCTCTCTGGGACTGACTAACAAAGGCCGCATTTACCATGCGTAAATTTTCCTGAGCGGCGGGATCATATGGGGTATACAATCTATAAGCTTCAGACAACCGTTCATAAAAGGCCGCTGGGCTCTCATCTGGACCCTGGAGAACTTCCGATACTTTCCCGATATTCATGGCCCTCTGGCCTCCCTTCTTCAGGCCCTGCAGTAAGGCCTGGCAAAATCTGGTTAGGGCCGCCGCCCCCCTTTCATCATTCGGGTCCCACCCGGGATCTTCATTGGGATATTCTGCAACAGCTGCTTGTGGGGGATTTATTCCTCCCCCTTCTACAGGGTTTTCTTCCAACCAACGGAGGGCTGCTTGCCCGATTCGCCCTCGCTCCTCAGTAGTAAAGAGGGTGGACAGGAGCTGGTGACAATCGGCCCAGGTAGGCTGATGAATTTGCATAATGCTAGACATTAATTCTGTTAATTCCTGGGGCTTGGCTGTATAGGATGCATAATGTGTTTTCCAGTTTAATAAATCTGTGGTGGAGAAGGGTACATAAACTAAGCTGGTTGGTCCTGGTGCCATCTGGCCCTGATCATTTAAAACAGGTATTCCAGGCACTTGGCGTAATGGCATTAGGTGCCCTGCTTTCTCCTTCTTGGGAGTTACGCTTCTTAAATCATAAGGTTCCCGGGCACAAGTCTCCTTGGTGGGTGACCCTGAACTAGCAGGAGAGCCTCCGCTTTTTATCTCGTCAGAGGACTCGAATCCCCCCGACGTGCTTGGGCCTGACTCGGGACTATCACTCGGGGTAGGGTGCTTCTTAGGCTGCTGCAGCGGTATTTTCTGGGGCTCCTCATCTGGCTCCACCTCAGGCCGTGGTGCTGGGGGAACTAACTTCTGTGGGTACTGGGGTAACCTTGCCAGGATATCTGGGGACTCTGGGGCAGAATACACAGGCGGCTTCTCCTCCTTAACTTTTCTGGTTCCCCTAGTAGCAGCTACAAATATTTTACAGCGCTCCTCATAACAGCGCTTCATCCATGAGGGCTGCTGTTCACAAGCACTTAACCAGGAATCTATATAGGGGAACTGGTCTGGATACACTCTTTGTATAAGCTGATGAATCCGAAAAACTGTTTCTAAATCAAAGGTGCCCCCACGGGGCCATGAAGCAGCTAGCGCGGGCCACTCCCTTTCACATAACATTTTTAATCTGGACGGAGTCATTTTCATACCATAATCACCCGAAAATCCTTTACGGAAATTCTTGATCATACATTCCAACGGAGTTTGCGTGGACTCCGCCCCTCCCATAATCTGAACGTACCTACGTACACTACTACCTACGTACACTACTACCTACGTACTCTACGTACACGTAATGACGTACAAGACAATGAACAATAAGGATAGGTAGTATGGCTGTAGGTAAGGGGTCTGTACAGCCCACAGAACACTGGGGGGGACAAACACCACTCGCTTCCTCCTTTTCGCGACCTGGGTGCGGTCGCCCGGCCAGGAACTGCGCTACTTAGGAGTCCGCTCTCACTCGGTCTGTATTTCAAGACCTCTCACTCACACAAGCAAGCATATTTCAACAAGAAATCATTTTTCAAGTGCCCAGGTTTTTCTGACTGACTATTTCAAACAAGAAGGGTCGATGGCTTCGGCTTCCGCTTTCTCTTACGCGGAGCTTACTAGGACCGCCCTTATGGGAGGTGATCAGGCTCCCTTGTCTCGCCCATACTCATGCGAGATTTCCCAGTTAGTCTATACCAAATATACCAAATCAGTCCTGCGCACGCAAGATGTTGTCCCAGGCTGTTCTTCCTGACTATCGAATCACAAAAATGTCTACTCACCGGATCCGGTCCCCGATACCACACCAGCTCCTGAGTTGGAACCTGGACTCCCCCGGGTCGGAGGTGTTGGCCAGCTGGACCCGATGGCCTGCCGAGGCAGGCGGAACCCTCTCCGGCACAAAGGGGCCGACGGCGCCTGAGGTTTCCCCCACGGTCGGACAGACACACTTCCAACTGGGCCAAACCTCAAGGCGAATTGCGTGGATTATTCACTTGAATACCATTTACCACTCGCACTTCCCGGCCAGTGCACCAAGAATATGCTGTAGCAAAGTGCAATCAACGAATAAATCCAGGAGTCAATTGACAGGGTCCAAGCCAGTTTAATGTGCACAGGCCCAGTCAGTCAAAGCTTCAAAAGGTACTGAACAAATGTTTCTACAGAGACATAACCATTTATACCTCTTTTTCAGTTTGATACATGAGAACTTTCTATTGGTTCTAGCTCGATACATGCAAACTTCTCATTGGTTCCCCGCTCCCTGCACCTGTCCAATTAGAAATCCCTCTGGGGCCTAGCAACCAGCCCTCTCCCTTAGGATTGTTCTAACAATGGTGCAGTTCTTGATTTTGTTACTTCTCTACTGCAAGGTTATCCCTAGCTTCAGGAATGCATGTATTGAAACATTTCTTTTCTTTCACACACAAGAGAATAATGAAAGACTTATGGATTCATAAAAACTTCTTATTAAGCATTTTAAAACAGTTTTCTCATTTTTCACAGATTTTTGTTCTTTTCTAGTTAGGATCCAGGCCTAACTTACAGGCCTTTCATAGTAGCAGGCCATGCTAGGCCATAGCCTACCACACTATCTTGCACATCCTTAAGTGCCTCTACTTCTGTGCCCTGGTCCTCTGCTTCCTACAATTGAACAGACCCCGCTTCCTCCCAAGGATCATGGTCCAACCACCTGTGACTCGCCAGCGCTTCAATCTCCACTCTTAAGGCCGAGCTAGACTCGTCTCCATCCTGCTTTTGGACCTCTTGTGGTTCCCATCCATGCCATCCTCCCCCTGCTCCTTCATGCAGAAGGCCTTATGCATGAAGAAGACGAATTTTGGGGAAAGGGACACCTTCCGCAGCGCTCTCCTATGACATGGAGGGCTGCATCTGCCATTTCTTTAATGACTGGAAGGGGCTGGAGCAGCGCTCACCTCCTCCACTGTCCTTGCTGTGGTGCCCAACAACCCCCCAGGTGAGGGACGCCCCTCTGCTGTCTGTGGTCGACTTCTGTTTCTGCCAAGGTTCCCCTCTTAGACATCGTGGGCTTTTCCACCTGAAGACTGTCCTTCACTGAGCGAGCCTCTGCTTCGCATCTGCAGCGGAAGCCCTCTGGGGACATGGAGCTCCCTACAGACTCCACAGGCCAAATGTGCCTCTGGAAGGCACGACTGGAAAACTAACCTCCCTTCTGTCTTTCCGTTCAATATTTTTTTGTTTTGTTTTTGAATTAAGCACCAAACTTGTAAAGGGAACTGTCTGGTTCCCAGACAGCTAAAAATAACAAACACGAAGGCAGAGAAGAAGCACTTAGAGCGTCTGAAACCCCCTCCCCACCCCCTGGAGCTTCCCCTGCTTACCAGAGTTGTTCTTTTCCTGCACAGTACCAGCGGCCTACCATGTGGTAGATCTCCAATTGCCCCATTGTGCCCGAACAAGGTGCATCACCCAAAACAACAAAAAAACACACCGCTGCCGAAAACCTCTCTGGCCCCCCTCCTCGTTTGTGGCAAAGCCGCTGAAAACTCTGTCTGTTCAGCCTTCTGCAGTGGTGGGCCTTTCGGAGAAATGCACCGGTCCCAGTCCATGGCTCCTCACCCTGACAGGGATCGAAAGCCGCTGTGAGCACCGGGCCCAAGCAAGGTACCACTTTGTCACAAGGGCCTCCCTGCCTGAAACAGCGATACAGCCCTGGTCTCAATTTAAATTTATTTATTTTTTATACTTTATTGCTGCAAACGTCCCTGTAACCTAGGGGAGGTTCCTCCTCTCAGAGATTACTCCCCCCCCCCCCCAGCCCTCAATTTAAAATGTTTTTATATAGTAACCTTTCTCAGTTGTTCCTAAAGTGAGCCCGAACTATGGGATCACACCTCTCCTGCTGCTTGGAGACTGAGATACTGGGAAGTAGTAGATGGTGCCAGTTCCCTATATCTCTTGATGTCACAACTTTGACATGCTCAGTCTTCAAGTTGCTGGTGAGGCATAACAACCCACAAGTTGGGACTGGATTGGAGGGATGATAAGGAAATAGTTTTAGCTCCTGCCTTTTCTGTGGTAGTTCAGGTACTGTATTTACTTCCCTGTCCCCAGAGGGTTTACATTTTAAGATTTGTACCTGAGGCAGTGGAGGGTTAATTGGTTTGCCCAAGGCCACAAGGAGCATCAGTGGAATTTTGAGCTCTGGCTTCCTGGTTCTCAGCCCACTGCTCTAACCATTAGGTAGTTGCTAATGCATTTTGGCGTAGGCGGCTCTAGTGTTCATTATTGCTGATGGACTCAAAACTGTAAGAAGCTGCACTGATAAGTGTCACGAGATGATCTGACATCCATGGAGGCACTCTATAAGAGCGGGAGGTGGGCTGTCGGGGGATGTAAGCAAGGACTGAGAAAGGAGCGCGTCATTTAGGTGTTTTGCCACGAAAGCTTATGTAGTGTGATGGTTTACTTCAGGACCATTTGTTTTTAGGGGCGGTGTTTCAGTGTTGCCATTTGTGTTGGCTGTGTTGATGCCACACTTTAAAATACTTAAAAAAAAAAAAAGAAAAAAAAAGAGCACTTCCATTATTCTCTTTCTAGAGGCAAAATTTTGCATATTAGCAAAACAAGGACCTATTGTCAGAGTGGAGGTGTAGCCTAATGGCTAAAGCAGTGGACTGAGACAATGAGGGAAGCCAGATTCAAACCCCATCGCTGCTCCTTGTGATCTTAGACAAGTCACTTAACCCTCCATTGCCTCAGGTACAAACTTAGATTGTAAACTTTCCAGTGACAGGAAAATACCTACAATACCAGAATATAAATTGCCTTGAACTCTTGAGAAAGGCATGAGCTAAGTCCAATTCCCTTTCCTTTTCCCTGGAAGAAATTTAAAGCTGGGAGTTTCTCTCGTGAAAGAAAAAGGGGCTGCAAGAGGTGTGCTGCTAGAGCGTCTGTGCTCTGCAAGTGACTGTACAATTGCTTTTCTTTGCCTTGATGTGCACATATTCTGCAAAAGCTTTTGCAGGCCAGAAGGGGTCTGAAACTGTATCGTCTGTCAAACTGACAAGATGCAGACTATTATCTATAAGCCATCTGTGCTCTTTATGCTTACAATCGTATGTGATAGTAACCAGTGCATAGAAGAGGAGCTTCTAGGCCGTTGCCCATTCTCTCCTTGCCAGTCCCCTTGCGTTTATTTTGAGGTATTTTAAAACTGTACTAACACCTTTCTATTCCTCTTTTATTTTTGCCTCTAATTTTAAACCATTTTGATCCGTCTAGGTGAAGGAGGGACGGGTGCTTGATGATGTGTCCACAGGGGTGTCTCAGCTGGCATCCAAGGTAGGGGCGAGGCCCCCCTTTTGCCCAAAGAGGCAGGATGTTAAGCCAGTCTCCATACTCCTGCACATGTAAATGAGGGCCAAGCAAGGGTCTCCGCTTTCACCAACTCTGAAATTTTATGTTCACTCTTATATTTCAAGCCATCACATTAAAGTGGGTCAGGAATTTATTTGGTAGACCAGTGGCCACTGACCAATTAGTGCCAGCTATGTTTTCTTGGCAATTAGAATCACTATAAGCCTTTATTTCATTCTTGCTTTTTGTTATTGGGGTTTATTTTTTCTTCATTATAGTGATTTGGTAGAACTTCTGAGAGATATGCCACTCTAGGTCTTCTGCATATATGGAATATGTCGGTGAGTGAGAGCTATGGATTTCCAGACTGGCTGCTGTTACACATGCTAAGGAATCTGGAGATGGCTTACATGAAAGATGTCTCTATTTTACAACATATTAATGTCTTGCTCTTTCCCCCTTCCATCGCTGCCACTGATCGGTACCTGGTAAGTCTCCATGATATTGTCCTGCCACAGAAGATTCTGACTGCTTTGAATCTCACTCCCTTATATATCTAGAAATGTGTTGAAAAACAAAAGGCACATTAGAAAGCCTCGCTTGCTTGACTGTTTTGGATGGACCCGGTAATCTGTTGGTGCTTTCCTCTTTGACTGTAAGTGAATGTGAAATGGCTAGAGGGACTGCTGACACAGCTCTCTCATAGTGCTTGGAGACCTTGTTCTCAGTTGCTTTACTGCCCTTCAGGATAGAGTAGAGCTTCCCTGCATGCTAGAGGAAATGCTTCTGCAAGGCCTGGAGCAGTAATGGTCATAAGACAGGACGAGTAACCTAGCAATGAATGGCTTTTCCTGGCTGCAGAGGGCAATCTCTTCCTTCCTGGTTTTCCACCACTTTTCCCCCCATCCACATATAATTCACCTGACTTCTCAGCTCTGTTTACCAATGTCCCTAGTATCTCTGCTGAGCGCAGGACATTTCCTTCCGTGGTGGCCAGCTGTTCCAAGCCTTTTCTTCATCTTTTGGGTTCTTGACAAAGTTAGTTTTCCTAAAGTCTAAAACCTTCGCTTTTTAATGGATTTTATCAGCCCTAGTCCTAAAACTGAACCACACCATCTGGTGATCACTGGATGCGAGATGATCTCCCACTATAACACCAGAAACACTTTCACCAATGGTAAGCACCAAGTCCGGTATGGCCCGTGCACATGTGGTCCAAAACCATTTCACTGGCCACTTTTTTTAAGGAGATATTGGGCATTAAGGGGGTTGGCACCTGCAAGGGTGCCAATAATGTTGATTGCAATGGTATATGGCAATTTTTTTTTTTGTATCCTTCAAAGTCAATTTTCCCAAAGTCCAAGAGCCTAGTCTTTAATGTAGTTTGCTTCAGTGTGGCATTTAATATTGAACTGTATAATACAGTGATCACGAGAGACTTCATTTTCCTCTTTTCGGACCCAGAGCCAGCTCAGCAAAGGCCAAGTGTATATAATACTTGCGTGCATTGTGTAAGAACTGGGTTGCTTGTTGCATGGTCTGTGTTTGGGTTGCTAAAGCTTAGCTAGGTATGAGGATGGTAACTGGCTCTTCTCTGCCTTGTTCTCCCATAGGTTCAGGGCATTAGCGTTAAAGGCTGGCATGATGTAACTACTTTCTTTGGTGGCAAAGCAGAGGAGCCTTCCGAGAGGTGCAGTATGTCCTTTGTCACTATTACATTACATTCTTTTTCTTGGTGATCATGGGGTTGTTTCTTACTGTATATGTATTGATTTGGAAACCACATTCATACAGATTCTTGGAAAAAAGCAGGTTAACAAGTTTAAGAAATACTGGGGGGAGGGGGCATATTTAAAGGGATTTAACGCAGTTTGCAAACGGTGTTAATCCCAGTGAGCAAGATATTCAATGGTACATATCCAGTTTGAGCTGCTGAGTATCCTCTCCAGTGCCAGCTGAAGGCCTCAGTGCTATCTGCTTACTGTTGGGGCATTCCGGGGGGACGGAGTGAGGGTGGCACCCACGGTCAGTTGGTCAGCAGCGATGTTGAACTACTAACCAGCTATAAATTGAGCAGGAAAAAAAGATGGCTTAACGTTAGCTGGTTTAGCTGTCTGACCAATGGCTGAATATCGCCACTGACCAGATAGCTAAATCACTATCTGAGAAAACCAGATATTTGGTGCCTCAGGCCGGATATGGCCCTCACAACTAAATATCTGGGCATTATTTAAAGCAGCGAGGGCCAGCTGCTGAATATGCCCCCCCCCCCACACTTAAAGTCCCCATAATAGGAATTTCAGCGTGGGCACAGTATTGATTATATTAAATATTTCAGTATCAAATGAAGGAAGCCTGTCAAAGTAATCTAAGAGAGCACCTCAGTAATTTTAAGTTCTTTATAAGAGGCCAGGGATTATATCATTTAATGAAGGATGAGGTTCACATCAATGGCCCTAAGTTTCATCCCGCAGCATATTGTGGCAAAAATGTCAGTGTTAAAACTGGGAGAGCAAGCCAAACATGCACAAAGAAGTTGGTGCAAGTTCGGCATCCTCTCCCAGAGAAACAGGGTAATCTGAAGGGAAGTTTGACACTTCACCTCATGATACAGGGATTGGGGAAAGCCCCTGATGC
This sequence comes from Ichthyophis bannanicus, assembly GCA_033557465.1. Lineage (NCBI taxonomy): Eukaryota > Metazoa > Chordata > Amphibia > Gymnophiona > Ichthyophiidae > Ichthyophis > Ichthyophis bannanicus. The sequence goes on from CM066049.1 coordinate 129,764,390, forward strand.
CATCAAAATACTGTCGGGGTCGATGCCCCCAATATCCACCCCCCCTCTGACAGAAACCAAATCCCTGGTGGCCCAGTGGTCCTGATTCTGCCCCCCCTATAAAAAAAATCACTATTGGCCCCAATTCCCCCCTCCCAAAAAAAAAGCCTGGTGCCCTCAAACATCCCACTCACCTCCCAGTACCTTTGTGTTGCCCAAGCGCTCCCGCCCCTGCACCACTATCTTGAAAAATGGGCAGTGCCTGACCTCACGCAGTGCATCCTGGGATAATGCCATATGGCAGTCTGATCCACCCGGTCCATCCCAGGATGCGCAGCGCGGGTCAGGCGTTTCCAATTTTTAATTTGGTGTGCAGGGGCAGGAGCATATGGGTAACACATCGTTAAGGTGCCGGGAGGGGGGAGAGGGGATTTGGAAGCCACTGGGCCTTGTTTTTTTATTGGGTGGGTGGGGGGATTGGGACACATCCCCCTGACAGTATTTTGATGGCATCGGGGAAAGTCTAGCACTTCACCTCAGATGATGCAGGCGTTGGGGAAAGCCTCAATGCCATCCAAATGCTGTTGGGGGCACACAGAAGATGTTTAAGCCCCTCAGACTAGGTGTAGAGAGATTGATGCTTTGGCTGGTTGCGTAATGTTTCTCGTCATCGGGCGCAGATATTAGCATACCGTTTTAATACGTGCAGCTCATTTGCATACAATTGAAATACACTTGGTGTTACTGTGTGCGCTTGCCTTTGGTTTGGTGCATGTCGATCTCTTTTCTGCATTTGGCATATCGGAACTTGTGCATCTGTTGCGTTATCTGTGCACACAGGGTGCATTAGTCTTTCTGCATCAGCCCATTGGAGTTTGGTTGATCTTTTTCTTGTGTTTTAACAGACCACCCATGGATCAGAGCTACCAGAACAGCAGCGAAGATAGTTACCAGAACAGCACTACAGAAAAACCCTTCTGGGAAACGTTTGGCAGCCCGGACGTGGCTAAAACCCACAAGTCACCAAGCAGTGATAGCTGGACGTATGCAGACAACTCTGGCGAGAAGAAGAGCTCCGATAGCTGGGACATCTGGGGCTCAGAAACGGTCTCCAACAACAAGAACAGCAACAGCGATGGCTGGGATACTTGGGAGAGCAACTGGGAAAGCGCAGGGACTGACGGCAAAAGCAAAAAAGCTGCCACGAAGAGCAAGGGAAAAGCACCAGAGCCTGAGGGTGGGTGGGAGAATGCCAATTGGTAGAGCTAAGGAGGGAAGGAGACCCCCCACCCCTCCCTCAGCCTTCCCCAAGATCACCAAAACAGGCTTCACACACAAAGCTGACATTGATCTGTTTCTTTACTGAAATGTAATCTGGTCTCACAATAGAAAGAAATACAACTTTGTTTCTCCCGCCATGTCAGATCTCATCAGTGAAGCCTGGCCACCTTTTTATCTTGGAGTTTTTGTGAGATCTCTGAAGCACGACACCTGGAGCAATATGCTGGTAACCTGCTTGCCTAGTGGTGTGCATTTGAAATTCTGCATCTAGTTTACAGCATGTATTGGCCAAGGCAGAGGATGAAACTAACACAAAAATGATGCTTGCAGCGAGTGAACATCTCGGAGCAAATGGCAAACCTCTGGCTGCCTTGACGAAGCAGCGACAGCAACAGGAAACACTTTACAACTCATTTCAGAATCTCTGATGGGAGGAAGTATTCCATTTTCAGCAGATAAATGCAATAAGGACACGGAGATCTTTTGGGGTGACTGAAATAAGGTCTAAATGATTACTTTGTGATAGTACAGAAGACTGGAACTGCCTCACCGCGCCATGGGCTCTCAGGTTCTCTGCACAGGATGTGTGAAAATGGCTAACGTGATTTTTTTATTTATTTTAAAACACATAATGAGTTTTCTCCAGCTCCAACTGTGAGATGTAGTGTAAAATGACAGGACTGGACGGGACAGTTTCTTTTTCTTCAGAGGCTGAGCGGCTCCCCCCCACACTTCACCTTGGCCTGGAGGATACCAGTAGCTTGCTTTATCCTCCTTGAAGTCCAGCTTTGCAAAGGAAGTTCCAGTTCGGGCTTTATCCAGGTCATTATATGGCTGCAGTTAACAATGTGGAATGAACTTCTTGTTGAACTCAAAACGCATGGTACTGCAGATGTAATAGAGCAGACCAGGCATGGAGCTGGAACCTTTTTTTTTTTCTTCAACCTGACCATCTGATAAAAGACCTCTGCTTTTAACAAGTTCACATTGTTTTCAACAGGACAGCCTTCACCCCAACTTTGAATCCAATTTATACAGTTTATGGACCATTCTTAGCTGAATTAAATAGCCCACAAAGCACTTGTGTGGCAGGTTGTAGGTTTTCATGGATTCACCAGCAATGAAATGTGACATTCATACTCTTTGGAGGTAGCTTTAATTTCTCAAGTTTCTATCCCATAAACAAGTGTGTCTTACAGAACATGCCCACAATGGTGATAACGTGCTTTGCTTCCTTGCAGCCAGGCAGCCGTGTAACTGATACGTGCAGTTCGTTCATTCATTCTCCGTTAACATTCCTGATGGTCTTAAAACGCCTCGAACATTTGTTCAGGGTTGAGGCCTGTGCAAACTAGTGACAGTGGTGACTGTGCCGTGGTGTGGATGTAAACCAGCTATTTATGGGCTGATTTGAGCAGTTTTTCTACCTCGAGTGATGCTGCTGCTCCTCCCTGTGTTCCCATTATCACAGAGTGATGAGTAAAAGTATAAGAAGATTAATATTACATGAAGAGGCCAGAAGAAAGATGCAAATCTTCTGCCATATTATCGCCACTCTTTTTAATTATGTGTAAATGTGTGCATTCAGTGCCCTTGTTTTAAGGTTATTTTAAATTATGGATGCACTTTTGGAGAGGAGCGTGTGAGCATTAATGCAGAAGAGGTTTGTCCGGTGCTGAGCTCTAGTTGCACCATAAACCTTCCCTGAAAGATGGGGAGTTGTAAGACACTTTCCCACTGGTGGAGGGTGCCTTCTGTTGCACACAAGTGCTCGTTCTCCATGCCGGCTGGTGTGCTGCTTTTATTTTCAAGAAACAAGCGTGTGTGTGTGTTCTGGGATGGGGGTTATGGCAGGTTTCTTCCGGCTTAGTGCTGCCAGTCTCCTCCTCCTCTTTCTAAACCTGTGCTCTGGTGAGTGATCCTGAAGTGCTTCAGTGAGACTGTCCTATAAATCCTCTCTATCTGCCATTTTTAATTATAGACCTGCGGATTCTGTCATGAGAGAGACTTACTGGGTCATGCTAAGTGAGACTTTTGGTTCTATTTTGGGAATCCGCATTGACCTGTTTACACTGATGCTTCAAGGCCATGGCATGAAGTTCCATCTAGATTGTTTTGTTCCTGTCAAATCCCAGAACTACCACAACTGAGCCACCGAGTATTAAGAACTTTCTGTATTTGTTGTCCTTGCTAACGGCCTCATGCAGGCACCTCCTCTGAAGTAGTATTGTTACTTGGTTGACTCTGTAATTACTGTTTTGTGATGGAGCAGGATTTTCCTTTTTCTTGGTGACCTGTAACTTCCCTTCTCTCCAGTAAAACTAGACAGCTCTGATTTTTTGGGGTTTTTTTGCTGCTGTTTGGGGCAGCCTAGATAGCTTGCTCTCTGTTCCTTCTGTGTATCTGCATGTTTTAATTCCCTGTAATTCGGTATCCGCTAATACATTTCAGAGTTTCAGTGTGCACACTTTTTCCAGTTGAGCTGCAACCTGTACTGGCTAGTTACCAGCACTGAGGAGCTGCTTAATTAGTAGAATTTATTAGCTGCATCTACTGTACTGTTCTGAACAGAAACCCGGCATCTTAAGGGGGGAGAGAGAGGGGTCATTGTCCTTGCAAACTCTTTTTCTGCCTTGTTAGTGATGTCCTAAACAAATACGTGAGAATTTATATAGCAGTTGAATTGAGGCGTTCTCATGTGTTCTGTAAAGTTGCTCTTTAGGAGGGTAGCTTTTATAAACCCTTCTTGTGTATGAAACATCTCTTATAAACATAGATCATGCTTTAAAATACATGGAGCACATACTTTGCAGAATAGGTGTGCTCGGGGGAGGAGTTTGAGTGGGGCGTGAGCAGAGTCACAATTTACACACTAACATTTATGCCCGCAACTTCAATCTGGGCAGGATTTGTGCTAGTATTGTATGAACACGCACAGGCACCTTCCTGCCCTGCTATACATTACCTCCTGTAGGTAGAAATCCAAAATGAAACTTACTCTGCATAGACTGGATTCAAGGTGAGAATCGAATAAGACCTAATGAGGGCCCTTTTTGGTTTTTAGAGACCTTAGCTTGTGCTAGACGAGATCTGATGGTGCGCATGGCAGAGCTGGAATGTGAGCTGGGTTCCTCTTTAGATCATTGGGTGTAGCGGTTCTGGATCAAGAAGGTACCACTTGGAAAATAAGGGCAGAAGGAAGGTGGGGGACCCTCTTAGTGGGAGCTGAGTATGCCGCACTGCTCTTGGCTTCCCTTTTGCACATGTTTGTGACAGTCCTGGCCTGCCACCTGTTGTCTTACCTGTTTCTTGCACGCTCCCTTTTGGTGCACTGTGCCTGGCGAGGGCCTGATGTGTTCTCCTAGTTCTTTGTGCTACGCATGGCTTCATGGAATCCTTTGGATAAAGTTGCACTGCCTAGGTTGCAGGTTCCATGTGCTCCGCTCCTGCTCTTTGCTCTATAGTGTAGCTGTGATGTGCAGTGTGTTTGTTGAACTCCATGGATTGGTTATTATGTATGAATTGGTGGCACCATGTGCTACACATGGTAGTGTATCCTGAGTTTAGCAGAATACCAATGTTTTTTTTCCTCTAAATATTTGACTACTTTCTTCCTATTTGTGGCTGTAAAATCATGTTTTAATTTTGAAATGAGTAATAAAACTCCAGTTGAATCCAATGTAATGTTGGCTCCCTAAAAAGATGAATGTTACTAAGTGGTCACATTAATTGGCAGCAGCCGTGTGGGCCATGTAGAGTTTGGTCCTTACGGCTTTAAGCTTGCACAATAATCATGGCAAGGATATGAACTGCTGTGCTCTGGTCATCTTCTTACAACAGAAGACTCCATTTTCTTCTTTGTTTAGTCTTATTAGTGTCTTTCGAGTGTGCTGCATGATTCAAGCTTTATATACAAGCATGCAGCAGGACTATGCACAGAGGAGGCCATATCAGCCCCCCGAAGGTCCCTTTATATGGTAGCATAGATTTTAGGGTTCAGTGGGCCAGATTTAAGCTCTCAAAAAAGCCGACTGCTCTAGTAAGTCTCTTCTAATGGGGAGCTGCTGCGCTATCCATATTTCTTCTCCTCTGGAATCTACACAAAGGTGAAACTGACTTGTATCATTTCTCCTATCCAAACAAGTTTGCCATTGTCCATGCTGCCTTCTTCTCTTTTCAGTTCTGTAACATTCCACAGGTGCATAATGTGTTAAATGGTGGCTATTTCTGTGTCGGTGTGGTGTGATGTGAATATTGGGTAATTTATTTTTTTTTAGGAAAAACAAATGATAGAGAATGAGACTTCCAGATTTCATGTCACCCACCAGAACCTACTCTTTTCAGAGGAAATGAGAATTGTCGTAAACTATTGCCCGTTCCAGGTCCATCTCACTGATGTGAGACACCCAGCAGCATAGCATGAGGAAACGCAGTTGTATCAGCGTAAAGGGACTTTAGTGTAGCCCTTCGATAGAGCTGCCCGTGTCCTGAAACGCTGCCTGTAGCAGAGCATTCATTACTAAGGAAACCATACTATAACAGTCTCTCTTCATAACCAATGGAGAAGAGGAGGAGCATTGTGTTAGAGCAGTGGTTCTCAACCCAGTCCTCTGGTTTTCAGGCTATCTACAATGAATATGCATGAGAGAGATCTGCATGTACTGCTTCCATTGTATGCAGATCTATCTCATGCATATTCATTGTGGATATCCTGAAAACCTGACTGGCCTGAGGTCCCCAGAGGACTGGGTTGAGAATCACCGTTTTAGTGCCAAGTTTGAATAAGTTTGGTGCTTCAGTTGTTGTAGAGGCATTCCTTACAGAAAGGGGATGTGCTCTAGCCAGGTTCCTTCTCTAGTGCAGGCAACCCTAAAATTTTGACTGGTGCTACATCAAATATGATTTAAAAAAAAGATCTAACACAGGGCTGAAGCTTGAAGTTAGTGAACAACTCAAAGCAAAACAGTGACCATTTGGTTGCCCTCTATAGCACACTGCTCCCCATCCCTGCCCAGCAAGATACCGGAGCCTTCTGCCACTTGCCACTATTTCAGAGAGTTTGGCTGTGAAGGCTGCCTCATGGGTTCCTGAGCCTCATACTAGAGTGCAGTTTTATATTAGGTATTTGTATGAAGAGTTCTGATTGGTTTGTACGTGTAACATGACCATTTTGCATTGATAAGGTATGCATCCCCAGCAGCACTGAGAAGAGAGGTCAAAAGTAAGACAAGCAAGCTAAATTCAGCAAAAGCAGCCGTGGGGCATTTGTCCACTGCAGAATTAGCCCTGGTCCATGGCTGAGTGGGGTGTGGGAGTTCTTCTTTGGTATAGTCTTGTGCTGTGGTTGGAATGGTTGTCTCATTGCTCCATATGTAGCTTTTCTGCCTGGATTTGGAATTGCAGCATCTCCTTTTATGATGAACATTTAATAAAAGCAGAAAGAAAGGCGTGTTTTGTGTCTAGAATGTTTGTTTTTTTTCTTTTCAGAAATCTGTAGGACGATAGCACCCTTCCTCTGTGTTAACAAAATTAGTCAGAACATGCCACCTTAATTCACACAGTTCAGTGCTGTGGGAGACCCCTGTGCTATGAGGGCAGAGTGGGTCTGGTTCACCTACCACAGTCCTGAGTGTCATTCATCTGCCATAAGTAGTCTTGTACTAAAGTTCATTTCAGTCTTTAATTTTGCATTTATTTCTGCTTCCTAATCTTCCCTCCAGTCCATTCCAGACCCATGGGTTATGCTCATCCACCAGCAGATGGAGACTGAGAACAGAAAACTGAAAATCCTATCTTAAGTAATCTCTGTTCCCTTGCAGAGCCAGTACTTCTCAGTCTCCAGCAGGAGGATGAGTATAGCCCTTGCTGGCTGTTCTTTTGCGGGTGCTGGGCCACAGTTCTTGGGGTGCAGAACCCAATGATACCGGGTCCCTCCCTTGCTTCTCCCCTTGTTGCTCTTCAGGACTCTTGGGGTGGACCGAAGGTAGCTGCCCAACTTCAGGGAGGAGGCTGGGGTTGAGCATTGGGGAGAGGCAGCAGCAGCACAGCAGGACCCCTGAGGTTGGCAATGGATGAGTCTGTGGAGGGGGGGAGGTTCCCATGCGGCACGCAAATGGCTGAGTCTGGGGCCGATGCATGGCCTATGGCAGTCACCAATGCATGCTCTCTGCAGTGCCATGGGCAGCTTGGCTAGTGGGTCGGCGACCTCTGAGGCAGACATTGGGGGGGGGGGGGGCAAAGGCTGGCCATGATTGCTCAGCAGGGGAGGATGGTGCACACCTGGTTTTGGCAGGAATGGCCACTATTTTGGGTACTGCCTCCTTGGCTGCTCTGGAGAGAAAAAAGCCTCCAGTTTTGCAGCTGTAACCTCTGATCCCCTGGGGCCTTTAGGGGGGTTGTTGGACAGTGGGGATAGATTCCCCGGAGTTCGTCCTGTTGTCCTATTGCACCAGGCTTTTATGTTACAACAGGGGCTTGGAGAGGGGATTTCCTTGTTGTGGTTCCCCCTACTTGCAAGGGGACCCAGCGACTGCAGGAAGTGCCTATTCTCCAGGACCAAGCAGGAAGTCAGTCCTCACATATGGGTGACGTCGGCGCCGACGGAGCCCTCGCGGAGCAATTTTCCCCAGCTTTCAAAGAAAGCCTTTGGGAATTGCAGCGCGCATGCGCGGTCGCCTTCCCGCCCAAGGGTGCCATCTTAGCCAGTCTTCTTTTTTCCGCGGAGCCCTACAGACGTACCCGTCGTGTCCCCGCGAAAAAGTTGATTTTACTCATAATTTTCTCTTTTTTCCTTCGGTTCGACGTCGGTCTTTTTCCCGCCCGGACTCGCGACGCCGGTCACGAGTCCTCTTCTTCTTTTTCGGTTTTTCTGACTTAGTCAGTTTCGTTTTTGGTTTTTCCCTGGCAGCCCGGTCCTTTGACCTCGCCGGGGCCCTTTTTCCCCCGATGGCTGCCAGTGGTTTCAAGCGGTGTGGTCAGTGTGACCGAAATATGTCACTAACTGACACACACGACAATTGCCTCCGCTGCCTGGGCCTGGATCATGAAGAAATGATCTGTGGGGCCTGCGGCAAAATGTCCTCCAAAGCGTTGAGAAGTCGGCGGCATCAGCGGGATAGGATCTTCGCTGACCCCAGCCGTACCCGGACCTCGTCGGAGGCCTCCGCGTCCAGAGGTTCCAGCTCGGACCGTCGCCGGAGTTCCTCCGACAGGGGTTCTCCCTCCGGGGACCATCGACGGAAGGTGAAACCCGCGAGGGCGGTGTCGGTGGACGCTCCTGGCTCCGCGAGGGCCAGGTCGCATAGCCCCGATAGCCGTCCTGGGTCCTTGGAGAAGGAGCACCTCTCGAAGCGACCTCGCCTGGAGTCGGAGCTGCCTGCTCGGGTAAGTCCTGTGGTCCTCCTGGACTCGCCTCCGAGACCGCCGACGTCGGGCCCGACGCCTTCGGGGCCCGAGTCGGGGGCTGCTGGGTCACCTGAGCTCGGACTCAGGTTGACGGCCTTGGAGAGCAGACTGTCTGCCTTCATGGACCAGCAGCGGGCACTGCTCGCTGGCCTCGCTGGTGCCGCTGCCCCGACCGCCGGGACGTCGACGTCTAAGTCGACCCCGGAGACCGAGCCGATCCTCGAGTCCATGCGAACTCGAGTCGATCCTCGGTCGAGGTCACCCTCGGCCTCCCGTTCGGGACCGAGGTCGCCGACGCCGACTCCCTCGGCGTCGGGGCGGCAGGCACCGCGTCCTGCCCGGGCCGACCCCACCGATTCCTCGTCGGAGTCGGTCTGGGAGTCTGAAGAGGAAGAGTCACCTGATTCTTTTCGGACTCGGTGTGTCCCCTCGGACTCACCTGAGTCCGAACCTCGGAAGCAGTCCCCCCCCGGAGGATGCCCGGTTCTCGGACTTCGTCAGGGATATGGCCAAGGCTTTGGCCTTCCCTGCGGATCCTGAGGAGGAGCCTCGAGCCGAAGAGCTCGACGCCCTCCAGTATGACTCTCCCGCCAGGGAACACTTTACTGTACCGGTTCCTCCCATGCTGGAACGACTACTCTTCCGCATGTGGGAGAGTCCGGCCTCCTCGCCGGTCCTGAGCAAGCGGATCGATTCTATCTATCGAGTCCGCAAGAGCCCTGGCTTCCAAAAAGCACAGCTACCACACCATTCCATGGTAGTGGAATCGGCCATGCATCGTCTTAAGAGCCAGAAGATGCACTCCTCGGTGCCTCCTGGCAGGGAGGCCCGTAACCTGGATGGCCTTGGTAAGAAGTGTTTCCAGGGCTCTATGCTTGCGTGTCATGTCCAGACCTACCAGCTATACATGGGCATGTATCTCCGAGACCTGGCTAAAGAGCTAGCCGGATTCTCCGCTGGTTTGTCCGAGGAACCCTTGCGGAGGTTCCTGGCCTTGTCCACTGGCATTCGGGAATGCTCAAAATTCATATCCCGAGCAGCCTATGATGGCTTTGAAGCATCGGCTCGAGTGGCCGCAGCCGGCATCGGTGCCCGCCGACAGGCTTGGCTTCAGTCGTCTGACCTTGAGCCCTGGGTGCAGGACAAGTTGGTCGATGTCCCCTGCCGAGGCGAAAACCTCTTTGGCAAGCCCATGGCTGAAAAGGCTGCACAAATCGAGACGGAGACTCTCACCAGGACCAGGCTTTCTAGGAAGACCTCCGCCCCTTCCCAGAAAAAGAAGGGCTCGGGCTGCCTACAAACACTACCCCCAATATCAGGCCCCTGCAGCTCCCCAACAGGGCCAGCAGGCCAAGGGACGGGGTAACGGGTCCCGTAGGCAGCAAGCCCCCAAGCCTGCACCACCAGCCCCTGCTCAGCAGGGTGGGGGCTTTTGACTCCTTAAGCATAGCCTCTCCCCCTCAGCTGGCTCCTCCCAGCACCGGAGGCCGGCTGGTTCACTTCGCCCACAGGTGGTCCAGCATCACTTCAGATGCCTGGGTGCTTCAAGTCGTAAGAGAAGGCTATCTTCTCCACTTCCACCAGGTCCCTCCCTCCTATTTTCCGGGAGAACCTCCACGACTCCCTCTGCACAGGGAATTACTCCTTCAGGAGTTAGCAGGACTTCTACAGGAACAGGCGGTGGAACCGGTGCCCCACCACCTGAGAGGTCAAGGCTTTTATTCCAGGTATTTTCTAGTACCAAAAAGGACGGGAGGCCTCCGACCCATTCTGGACTTGCGCAACCTCAACAGGTTCCTCGTGCGGGAAAAGTTCAAAATGCTTACCCTTGGAATCCTTCTGCCCTACCTCCAGCAGGGAGATTGGCTATGCTCCTTGGATCTAAAGGATGCCTACACGCACATCCTCATCCACCCAAGCCACCGCCAATACCTAAGGTTTGTGGTGGCAGGAAATCATTACCAGTACAGAGTACTGCCCTTTGGCCTGTCCTCCGCACCGCGAGTCTTCACAAAATGTCTCGCGGTGGTGGCGGCCCATCTCCGGCTTCACGGCCTCTATGTCTTTCCGTACCTCGACGACTGGCTCATCAGAGCAGCGTCCGCTCCGGAGGTCACCAACGCCACACGCCGCACGGTGACTCTTCTGCAGTACTTGGGCTTTGTTATAAACTTCGCAAAGTCCACTTTGCTCCCCTCACAGGATCTCGAGTTCATCGGCGCAAGGCTGCACACTCCTCAGGCACGAGCGTCCCTACCGCTCGACAGGGCTCAACGGCTCATGGACCTAGCCGACCGTTTTCGCAGCCAGCCCCTGGTCTCCGCCAGGCGCTTCCTGAGACTACTCGGCCATATGGCTTCCACCGTCCATGTGACCCCCAATGCCCGCCTGAATATGCGGCCTGCTCAATGGTGTCTCCGCAAGCAGTGGCAACAAGCCACAGGCGGCCTAGCAGACCTAGTGCGCGTCTCCGAGCCGCTGGCCTCGTCTCTCCAGTGGTGGCTTCATCGGCCGAACCTGGTACTCGGCATGCCTTTTCAGTCACCTCAGCCGGCCCGGGTGCTGACGACAGATGCATCCCTCCTGGGCTGGGGAGCACATTGCCAAGGGGCACGTACTCAGGGCCTCTGGACCACGTGGGAGTCTGCTCAGCGCGATCCGCCTGGCTCTCAAGGCCTTCTCCCACCTGACCTCTCACCAGTCCGTCCTTGTCCAGACGGACAATCAAGTTGCCATGTTCTACGTGAACAAGCAGGGGGGCACGGGCTCCTTCCTTCTCTGTCGGGAAGCACAGAAGCTCTGCTCTTGGGCCGTCAGTCACGGCGTTCTTCTCAAGGCAGTTTATCTCCCAGGCCAAGAAAATTGTCTGGCGGACAAACTCAGCAGGATCCTCCAGCCGCACGAGTGGCGCCTGGATCCCTTGGTAGTTCAGAAGCTCTTTCTAAAGTGGGGCCTCCCCACGATGGATCTCTTTGCCAGCCCTCTCAACCGGCAACTTCCTCGCTTCTGCTCTCGTCAGCCACATCCCCTTCGAGTTGCGGCAGACGCTTTTCTACTCTCATGGTCGGAGAGCCTTCTGTATGCTTTTCCTCCGAGACAAAGCTTTCATGATCCTGGTGGCCCCTTGCTGGCCCAGGCAGCCGTGGTTTCCACTCCTGCTGCAATTAGCGGTAGAGGATCCATTCCCTCTGGGGTTACAACCGGATCTCCTCACTCAGGATCAGGGGTCTCTGCTACACCCCAACCTCAGGTCTCTCAATCTAATGGCCTGGCTGCTGAGAGGGTAGTCCTTGCTCCCCTTCTCCTGCCGGCAGAGGTGGAAGAGGTCGTCCTAGCTTCTCGGCGACCTTCTACCCGCAAATGCTACGCCCTTAAATGGCGTCGTTTTCCGTTTGGTGTACCCAACAGTCTCAGGATCCCTTCTCCTGCCCGGTGTCTGTGATCCTGCAGTACTTGCTATACCTCTCTAATCTCGGACTTAAGTCCAACTCCGTCAAAGTTCACCTTAGTGCTCTTTCAGCACATCATGTGCCGGTGGACGGCAGACCTCTTTCCAGTGACCCTCTTGTAGCGAGGTTTCTCCGAGGTCTCCTTCTGCTTAAACCACCTCTGCGCCCGCCAGCGCCTGACTGGGATCTGAATGTGGTTTTACAGCGGATCACCTGTCCGCCTTTTGAACCTATGGCTACCTGTTCTCTCCGTTTCCTTTCTTGGAAAACATTGTTCTTGATAGCCCTCACTTCCGCTAGACGCGTAAGTGAATTGCAGGCCCTCGTGTCTGATCCCCCTTACACTCGGTTCTACAAAAATAGGGTAGTCCTACGGACTCACCCAAAATTTCTTCCAAACGTGGTCTCCCCTTTTCACATCAATCAGGAGGTGGTACTTCCAACCTTCTTTCCCAGACCGCACTCCAGCCGAGCTGAAACGGTCCTCCATACCCTGGACTGTAGAAGGGCATTGAACTTCTACCTTGACCGTACGCGGGAGCACCGTAAAGCTGCTCAGCTTTTTGTGTCTTTTGACCCCAATAAATTGGGGCTCCCGGTCTCCAAGCGTACTCTGTCCATCTGGGTTGCGGACTGTATCACTTGGGCTTATGGGGCAGCCGGACTCTCCTTGGAAGGTCGAGTCACGGCTCATTGCGTTCGGGCAAAGGCTACGTCAGTGGCTTACCTCCGCTCTGTTCCGCTGGCAGACATCTGCCGGGCCGCTACTTGGTCTTCGAGCCAGACTTTTGCGGTCCATTACTGTCTCGAGAGGGAGTCCCGCAGGGACAGTGCTTTCAGACAGGCAGTCCTCCGTAATCTCTTTGAGGTTTGAGCAACTCCTACCCTCCATCCCGGATGTGGGCTACCGGTGGGTAATAATTCAGCGAAGATTCCTTCCTTCGGTGCTGCTGAGCTAGAGGTAGCTCATTTTTGTGCTTAGGGTCTCCGGTAGCCTTAAGCTTGGGAGTCCCATATGTGAGGACTGACTTCCTGCTTGGTCCTGGAGAAAGCGTAGTTACTCACCTGTAACAGGTGTTCTCCAGGAGCAGCAGGAATCAGTCCTCACAACCCTCCCTCCTCCCCTTGGAGTTGCAATCATCTGCTTTAGTTTTTTTGCAAATTTTTATGCTGTCTTTTTTAGCTATGTCATCTGACTGGCTAAGATGGCACCTTTGGGCGGGAAGGCGACCGCGCATGCGCGCTGCAATTCCCAAAGGCTTTCTTTGAAAGCTGGGGAAAATTGCTCCGCGAGGGCTCCGTCGGCGCTGACGTCACCCATATGTGAGGACTGATTCCTGCTGCTCCTGGAGAACACCTGTTACAGGTGAGTAACTACGCTTACCGGGAGAGGTCTCCCAACTTTGAGGATGGAGCCTCTGTCTGATCGTTGGGTTCCTTGGGGGCCCTATAGGGTCCCTTTGGATCTTCTGGAGAATCCTGACCCTGAGGAGTTGGAGGAGGGGGAGCTCCCAGCCGCGGAGGACTCTTCAGCAGCCCAGATTTTTTTTTTTATAGGGATGAGCTCCCCTCCCTGACTGTGAAGACCTTGGTGGCTTTGTGCCTTTCGGAGGAGCCACAGACTGATCCCTTAGAGCAGGTGAAGGAGCTGCTTCTTGAGGGTATTTGTAAGCCTCTTCGGTCCTTTCCCATTTACCAGGCAGTGAAGATGATGTGGGCCTGCAAGTTGATAGGACTATGACCAGGCTTTACCCCATTTCCCCAGACAACAAGAAGCGTTGGCGCCTTCCCCAGGTGGATGCGCTGAAAGATCTGCAGGATCTGTTTATGGGATTGCTGTGGTTTGTGGTGTGAGCCTGTTTGCGTTGATTGCAGAACATCTCGGAAGTGGCTCTGGCTGAGGTTGCAGCCTGCAAGGAGGCAGCCCAGCTGGAGTCTGGTACTGCCTTTCTCACTGATCGTCTTTATGATTTGATTAGGGCATGAGTTAAGTTGATGATGACTCTGGTAGCAGTATGGTTTTTTTTTTTGTGGTTGCGCAGTGGGTCAGTGGATGTAGCCTCCAAGACTCTAAGCAAGCTTCCCTTTTTGGGGAGGCTGTTTGGTGAGGATCTGGAAAAATTGGTGAAGGACCTGGGGGAACACTAAGGTACCTTGGCTTCCAGAAGATAAGCCCAAAGCTGCTGGCCAGGGGATCCTCCTCTAGGGGCTGGGGGCATGAGGCACAGATGTTTTGCCCTGCCTGAGGAGAGAACCCACTGTGGTCCTGGTTTCTCCCAAACAGTCCCTCCTTTCATGGGGACAGTCATGGTAGCAGATGTGGGGCTGGAGGAAGTCCCAGAGCCACCAAGTCCTCTCAATGAAGGTTTTGGTGGCCCTGGCTGATATGCAGTCAATAGGCGGCCACCTGAGTTGATTTTATCCTGCTTGGTCCAGATCATGTTGGACGCCTGGGTTCTGGAGGTGATACATGAAGGGGTACACTCTTGAGTTGACCAGGCCTCTCATAGATGCTTTCATGGTGTCTCCTTGTCTAGCCTCCACCAAGACATTGGCCGTCCGGACGATGCTTAACCACCTTATGTAGCTCGAGGCCATTGTCCCAGTGCTGTGTTCCGTCGTTCGATTTATTTTGTAGTACCCAAGAAAGAGGGCTTGGCACCCCATCTTAGATCTGAAAGGGGTAAACAAGGCCCTTCGGGTGCCTCGCTTCTGCATGGAAACTCTGCGGCCCATCATAGTTGCGGTCCAACAAGGGGAGTTTTTGACATCTTTGGATTTGTCTGAGACATATCTGCATATTCCATCCGATCAGAGCATCAGAGGTTTCTGCAGTTTGGGTTCTGCAAAGACGTTTTCAGTTTCAGGCTCTCCCCTTCGATCTCGCCACCATTTCTCAGGTGTTCACCAAGGTGATGGTGGTGGTAGCGGCAGCCTTGCGGAAGCAGGTCATCCTGGTACACACCCATATTTGGATGACTGGTTGATCCGGGCGAGTTCTTGCAAGAGAGTCAGAAGGCAACAGCCTGCGTGGTCCCCAGCTTCAGGAGCTGGGTTGGGTCATCAGTTTTACCAACAGCAGCCTGTCTCAGTCCTTGAAGTACCTGGGATCCCGCTTCGATACTCAGCGGAGCATGGTGCTTCTACCAGAGGGAAGGATAGTGAAATTGCAAGGCCTGGTGCGAAAGCTATGGGTGAACATAAGAACATAAGATATGCCATACTGGTTGGTTCCTTGCCTGAGAGTTTAGGACTATCTGCAGGTGCTTGGCTCGATGGCAGCCTCCCTGGAGTTTGTGCCTTGGGCTCAACTTCACATGCGGCCTCTCCAGGGGGCACTTCTGGTGTATTGGTCCCCGCAAGTGCAGTCGATGGATGTCCAACTCGCCCTTCAGGATGAGGCTAGGACGAGCATAATTTGGTGGCTAAACAAGGCTGTTGGTGGTGGTGACCACAGATGTCAATCTTTTTGGTTGGTTGGCTCACTGTCACAGATGGCCCAGAGACAGTGGTCTCTGGCAGAGAGTCAATGGTCCATCAGTTGCCTGGAAACGTGGGCAATGCATCTGGCCTTAGAGGTCTTTCTTCCCCTTGTTTGGCAGTGAGCAGTAAGAGTGCTGTCAGACAATTCGACAACGGTGACCTACATCAATCAACAGGGTGGTACCTGGAGCTCGCTACTGGTGGCAAAGACAATTTCTGCTTCTGTAGTGGGTGGAGGTCCATTTGCTTGCACTGTTGGAAGGAGAATGTGTGCAGGCGGATTATCTGAGCCATCATCAGTTGGACCCCGGGGGAGTGATCCCTTTCTGAGTCAATTTTTCAGTTGATTGGTGGGGGCGCTGGGGAGTCCTGATGATGGACTTTATGGCGATGGGAATGAACATCAAAGGCACCAGGTTCTTCATCAGGCATAGGGAGCACCTAGCAGAGGGGCTCGATGAGCTGGTTTAGCCATGGCCTGGCGATGGGCTTCTCTGTGTTCCCTCCGTGGTCGTTGCTCAGTCACATCCTACAGTAGGTAGAGTCCCATGCTAGGTCTGTGGTATTGGTGGCCCTGTATTTGCCCAGGCAGCTGTGGTATGCGGACCTGGTCTGTCTATCGATGATAGAGCTTTTCTTTCTTTCTCGGGAGGCGGATCTGCTAATGCAAGATCCTGTTCGGATGCTGGACATGGATCGATTCTCGCTTTCGGCCTGGCTTTTGAGAGGGCATGTTTAAGACGTAGAAGCTATTCCCCTCAGGTGATTGATACCTTGTTGCAGGCTTTCAAATGCTCCATGTCCTTGGCCTATGTGCGAGTTTGGCGCATCTTTTAAAGATTGGTGAAGAGAGAGGAGAGTGCGACCTCTGGGGACCTCTCTTATGGAGATTTTTACTTTCTTGCAGGATGGTCTTGATAAGGGTTTCGCCTTAAATTCCTTGAAGGTACAGGTTGTGGCCCTGGTTTGTTTCCGGGGTCGGGTACAGGGAGAGTCCCTTGCCTCTCATTGAAATGTTATCCATTTTTCTTTGAGGGGTTAAGCATTTGAGATCGCCTTGTCATACCATTATTCCATCCTGGAATCTTAATTTGGTTCTCTCCGCTCTCACTGCACCTCAGTTTGAGTCTGTTCCCGTGGCTTCTTTAAAGGAACTGATGCTGAAGGTGTGTTTCTGGTGGCAATGTGCTCTTCACGCTGCATTTCAGAGCTTCAGGCATTGTCATGTAGGGAGCCCTATTTGGTGGCGACAGAGGAGAAGGCGGTACTTTGGTTCTTTCCTTTTTGTTGAAGGTGGTTTTGGCATTTCACTTGAACCAGATGGTGGTCTTCGTTAGTTCCCCTGGTTTGGCTGAGTCCAGGGATTTATATTTGTTAGATGTCTGCAGGTCACTTAAGTGGTACGTGAAGGTGGCACAGGTGTTTCAGCATTTAGAGCACTTTTGTGGTGATTGGTGGACCCCAAAAGGGTGAGGCAGCTTCCAAGGTGACTATTTTCTGCTGGATCCAGGATGCCATTGAATTCACATGTTTGCTGAAGGGGCATGATAGTTCCCGTGGGCTTGTGGGTTCGTTCTACTAGGGCTTAGATATCTTCCTGGGCATTCAGTCTGGCTCCGTCTCAGGATATTTACAGGTCAGTGACATGGTCATTGTTTCATTCGTTTGTGCATCATTATAGGCTGGATGTGCAGGCCCATTGGGACATAAAGTTTGGGGCTCGGGTGCTGCAGACTGGCATCTTGGTACTCACCCCGCAGTAGTACTGCTTTCTTACATCCCACGTGACTGGACTGGAGGGATGATTAGGAAGGTGAAATTAGGCCTTACTGCTAATTTTCTTTCCTGGAGTCCCTCCAATGCGGTCTAAAGACCACCCGGGATTGGCTGTCTTGCATCTGTTCCAAAAGAATGTCATTGGAGCAGGTGGGTTCAGGCCAGTTTTTGCATTGGTTCACCCTTTGTTGATCTTGGGAGTTAATGCTGTGTTGCTGCAATATTTGTTTTCCCCATTGTGGACTTTGGTCCTTTTTGGGGAGGGGGGGGGGTGGTGGGAGGGGGGGGGGGTGGGTGGAGGGGGGGGGTGGTGGTTGAAGAGTCCTGGCAGTGTTAATGATTAAAAAAAAATAAAAAAGGAATAAGAGAGCAACAAGTACATCTTTGCTGTGTTGTGAGATTAGTTTCAGGGCTGGTGGTGAATATGGGGTCTGGGACTCCGTTCTGCTGCTTTGTGAGGTTTATACTGGCTCTGCAACGGAGCACAGGCTACTTAAGAGTTTTTTTCATTTTGTTGTTCTCGGTCTCCATCTGCTGGTGGATGAGCATAATCCACATGTCTGGACTGGAGAAAATTAGCAGGTAAGGCCTAATTTCACCTTTCCATTACAATCTAAGCAGTATGGACTATGTATACCTTCTGGGATCTTGACAGGTACTTGTGGCCTGGATTGATCACTGTTGAAAACAGGATAACAGGTTTGATGGACCCAGTATGGCATTTCTTATGTAAGATTATACAGCTTGCTTGCCGGTTCTATTGATATCTGATCATGTTTTAGTCTAGATTCCTGAGAAATCAAACTAATCTTAGAAAATCGTTATCCTTTTGTACTCCCTTTCCTCCTTCCCCCTCCAAAAAAAAAATCTCTAACTTTTAAGCCATCCATCCAAATTCATTCAAATTTCTGCTCTAGATACTAGGGTACCCTATGAGCTCTAGACTTCTAGGATTAAGAATCCTGTCCATTTTTTATTTGCTTGGACATTTTAAGTTGAAATCTCAGAGCAAATTGTGATGCCATTAAACATTTTAAAGCTGTCCTGATATTGGTTAATGCATAGTAAACAGTGAACTCCACCTGTTTCTTACAGGAGAAAACAGTCCCTAATGTTTAATGGTGTACTAATGTACACAAATTCATATAAGGAGCATGGTTTTAATCAAATGCAAATGTTGCTCCAGAAGAAGAAAAATAGGCATTTCAAATTGTGCCTTTTTCTGATCTCTATAATGTTGACAAAAATTGCCTAGCAACATTTATGGCACAATACCTGAAAAGGGAACAGCATGTGGCATGAGCAGTGTATTACCCACCTCTCTGGAGGGTGGCATTGTACTGCTGCTAGCCAGGCTGTCTGAACTTTTAAACAACTGGTGTGCAGAGCCACGTACAAGGGCCTTAAAGGGCAATGGTACCTGCTTTATGTGCCAGTGCATGAATGTGTTTCAGTACTTCTAGTCACCTGCAACTGTCAGAAAAATGTGAAGCATTCCCGTTAATTGTTACCAATGCTGAAGGCAGTAATTTCTTATGTTTTTCTGTACGATGCACATGAATGGTCTGTTTTCCATAAAACCTGCTGTCTGATGTACAAATGAACAGTTCCATTAGACTAGTTTAGGGGGAACATAGTAAGTGATGGCAGATAAAGGCTAGCATGGTCCATCTAGTCTGCTCAGTAAGGAGGCTAGAGTTGTAGAATTGCACCTGCTGCTTCATGAACGTTAACTCTCCCATCCGCCCCCATGCCTTTTGTTTAGGATTGTGTCTGCTGCTTCATGCAGGTTATCCCTCTCTTTTTTTAAAGTTGTTTAAATTTGCTTTGATAACATCATCTTGCCATGTGACAGTCCCATGCCTTTTTGAATTCCGTCACTGTTCTGGCCCCCTTTGGAAGGGCATTCCAGGCACCCCACCACTATTTCTGTGAAAAGTATTCAGGAACCAGCAGGAATGAAGCCCTCACATATAGGTGATATCATCGGAGCCTGAGTGGGAACACTCCCCAGCTTCGATAGGAAGCTTTTGGGAGGTTATCGTGCATATGCATCTGCCTTTCTGCCCACAGGAGCCATTTTACCTCTGTCTTCTTTTTTTCTGCCGAGCCCATCAGACATTTGTCTGGCCTCGGAAAAGCATCCTACCCTTGTGTTTTTTCTTTTTGGTTAGTTCAAAGTAATCTGTATAGAGTTTTGCAGTCCTGTCCTTCCTGCCCATCGGCAGAGGTGTCCAACCTTTGACTGTTTTTTTGTTTTTTTTTCTTCAGTTTTTGCCATGTGGGCTCTTCTTCCCATGCATCTCCCTGGTTAGCCAGGACATTGGTGGCTTCCACCAAGTCAAAGGACATCTTCCCCAACATGTCAAAGCTGGCTAGTGGCTTTAAAATATGCACCCGGTGTGCCCGCACCATCTTGGTGATGGACCGCCATAACTGGTGCATTCAATGCCTCTGGCCTAACCAGGAGCCCTCCACTTGTACAATCTGCTTGCGGATGATAAGAAAGGGCCTCAAGAACTACAAGAAACAGCACGGATCTCTGTTCGAGCCATCTGAGTCAGCAGCCTCTATATCGATGCCCTTGAGGAGCTCTGCTGAGGTTTCAGTGGTGCTCCTGCTCTTTCAGTTAAGGGGCCATGGTGGCATGGACTGGAGGTTGTCTTTCAAGGAGATAGACCTCCCAGAACGACCGATCTTCTGCGCCTTCAACGTTGAGGGGCAATGCTGGGGGAAACCCCATGGGCACCGGCATTGAAGCCCTCCTCGACGTGATTCCAAGGGCGATGGCCAGTAGCGGCCTCCCAAGCTATCCCGGTGGGAGGAGTTGCCTCCCAAAGCTTCAGAGGGCCATTGTGTGGGGTCTCCTGATACCATTACCATCGAGGAGTCCCCAACACAGACACCGGCATCTGTGGATGAAGTCCCGGCTGCGTCTGAAACAACGCTCTTGGCCAAGGCAATTGGTAACAGACCCCACACATGAAGGGGCCATACTGGACTTGGTGCTTACCAATGGTCCCGCTCTTCTTTAGTGGACAAATGTACTCCATCCCCTATACTATATTGCTCCCTTGGATTTCTGCAGCCCAAATGCATGACCTTGCATTTTTTAACATTAAATCCCATCTGCCGAATTCTAGACCATTCTTCAAGCTTAGCTAGATCCCTCCTCATGTTAGATGGGGATTCTTGGTGTGACAGCAACTTTGGCCAAGCTGTACTCCAGCACCTGTTTCGGACTTAGATTCAACTCCTTCCCACCAGCTCTTCCGTCGGCCCAAGCTACCGAAGAGTGTTCCTGATGTTGACACTGGACACTGACTTGGTGGAACCCTTACAGAGATTTCTCTCGGTTCTCCTTTTGGTTGTCCCATTAGACTTGTTTTTACTTGTTTTTCAATAGCCTATAGGTGAAGAGTCCCATATGTGAGGACTTTATTCATGCTTGTTCCTGGAGAAAGCATAATTACTGACCTTTAGCAGGTGTTCTCTGGGAACAGCAGGAATAAGTCCTCAAACATTCCTCCTCACCGTAGAGTTGTTTTTGTTTAAAGCTATGTTGTCTTACTGAGGTAAGATGTGCACCTGCCTTCCTGCCTGCAAGAGCCATGTGCAGTGGACCTCCCAAAAGCTTCCTATGGAAGCTGGGGAATGTTCCTACGTGGGCTCCATCAGTGATGTCACCCATATGTGAGGACTTATTCCTGCTGTTCCCAGAGAACACCTGCTATAGGTGATGTTGCTTTACATTTACCTCCTTGTAGTTTCATTTTATGATCTCCCCCATCTCTGAAAAAAGGATTTGTTTGTTCATTAATACCCTTTAAGTATTTAACTATCTATATTGCATCTCCCCTGTCTGTTCTTCTCTAGAGTTTAAATATTAAGGTCCTCAAGTCTCTATTTGTAAGTCTTCTTATGCAGGTCCCATATCATCTGGTTACTTTCTTTTGAATTGTTAGTCTCTTTATATCTTTTGCAAGCTACGGTCTCCAGGACCGTACCAACTTAGAAATGGACCCTGTGCAACTAACAAATCTGGGGCCCCTCTCCATCCAGTCACGTTCACTAACTCACCCTTTTTGACCATCCTGGAAGCCCAGTAATGATATTAGTACTTCCTTTTGTATTTGCGCCCTGTGTGACCGCACCATTTGCACAGCCCTTGCTATGGACCTGACTGTCTATTACTACTACTCCAAAACTGAACACAATGCTCCAAGTGAAGCCTCATCAACAACTTGTACAGGGGCACTCCTCCTTCCTGCTGGCTATTCCTCTCTGTATGTGGCCTTCCATCTTTGTGATTTGGCTATCACCTTGTCCACTGTATTGTTACCTTGAGATCCTTAGACATTATCAACCCAAGGTTGTCCTCTTAGTCCTTACACACCAGCCTCTTAGCTTCTGCCCTTCTTTGTATTAAATCTTAACTGTGAAGCATTAGATCTTCTAATTTTTTAAATCGTTTCTCATATTGTCTACTCCCTCTGAGATGTCAACTCTATTGCAAATCTTTGTGTCATCTGCAAAAAGGCAAACATTGCTGAAGGGTTAAAAAGAAAAAATCACCCACAAAGACATTGAGCAATACCAGCCCCAGGACCGATCCCTGAGGTACTACACTATTCACTCTTTTCTCAGAGTGTGTTCCATTCACCATTACTGTCTATCAGTCAACCAGTTCACTACCTTGGGACCCTTCCCCCGACCGCTCAGTTTATTCACAAGCCTTCTATGAGGAACAGTATTGAATGCTTTGCTGAAATTAAGTAGACCACATCCATTGCATGCCCTTGATCTCTAGTTGTCTGGTCACCCAGTCAAAGAAATCTGAGATTTTGTTTGGCACAGTCTTCCTTCGGTAAAACCATGGTGCCTCAGATCTTGCAACCCATTGGCTTCCAGAATTACTATTGTTTTTCAGCAGCGTCTGCATTACTTTTCCTACCATTGAGCTAAGACTTACCATCTTCTCTGTTACATTTGTGAACACTGACCACATCAGCCCTTCTCCAGTCCTGTGGAAACTCACCTCTCTCCAATGATCTATTAAATAAATCTTTGAAAGATTGTTCTGGAATCTCCCTGGGCTTCCTTAGTATCCTGGGATATATCTGATCCGGTCTCATGGCCTTGTCTGCTTTCAGTTTTGCAAGCTGTTCATAGACAGACATCCTCTTCCATGAATGGCATAGCACCCCCCATTATTGCCGTTGTCAGTCATGTGTGCGCCTTCTCCGGGATTTTTCTTTTGTGAACACAGAAGTATTTGTTTAGCAATTCTGCTTTTTCCTTATTGCTTTCCACCAATTGGTCCTCGGCACCTTTGAGTCTTGCAATGCCATCTCTGGCCTTCCTTCTCTTTCTAATATACCTGAAAAATGTCTGTTCACATCTGTAGCCATTCTTTCTTCTGTATGTGCTTTTTGCCGTCCTGATTTCTCTGTCTGCCTCTTTTAGCTTTATCCAGTATTCTTTTCGCTGTTCCTTTTTTTGTGATCTTCTAAATTCTGTGAACGCTGCCTTTTCTGCCTTTATTTTTGCAGCTGTTTGTTTGAAACACAATAGTTTCCTTTTATATAACATTCTTTGCAGATAGATCTGTTGCCCTTATTATAACTTCTTTCAGTTTAGCCCACTCCCTCTTCATGTCCCCCCACCCTGCCAGCTCCTCCTTCAGGTACTTTCTCTTTTTACTGAAGGTGGCAGTTTTGAAATCTAGGACTCTGCCTTGGCCTTT
The DNA here is from genome assembly GCA_033557465.1 of Ichthyophis bannanicus. Lineage (NCBI taxonomy): Eukaryota > Metazoa > Chordata > Amphibia > Gymnophiona > Ichthyophiidae > Ichthyophis > Ichthyophis bannanicus. The sequence continues at coordinate 129,787,508 of CM066049.1, forward strand.
ACCTTAAACCATACTGTGTGATGATCACTGCTGCTCAAGTGGGCACCCACCCGGACATAAGAACATCAGAAATGCCATACTGGGTCAGACCAAGGGTCCATCAAGTCCAGTATCCTGTTTTCAAGAGTAGCCAATCCAGGTCACACGTACCTGTCAGGTTCCCCAAAAGGCATACAGATTCCACAATGCTTAGCCTGGGGATAAGAGTGGATTTCTCTGCTCTTCCTTAATAATTGTGTATGGACTTTTCCTACAGGAATTTGTCCAAACCTTTTTAAACCCAGCTACTCTTTTACCCCATCCTCTGGTAATAAATTCCAGAGTTTGATTATGCATTGAGTGAAAATGTATTTTCTCTTATTAGTCTTAAATAGGTTACATTGTAGCTTCATTCTGTGTCCCCTAGCCTTCCTACTTTTTTGAAGGGGTAAACAGAACTACATGTACCTGTTCTACTCCATGCATTATTTTATAGACCTCTATCATATCTCCCCTCGGCTGTCTTTTCCAAGTTGAAGAGCCCTAACCTTTTAAGCCTTTCTTTGTAGAGACATCCTTCTATCCTCTTTACCAATTCTGTTGCTCTTCTCTGTACCTTTTTAAGATATGGTGACCAGAACTGCACACACTATTCAAGGTGTAGTCGCACCATGGGGTGATAGAGAGGTATTATAATATCCTTAGTTTTATTCTCCATTCCTTTCCTTAGGATTCCTAGCATTATGTTTACTTTCTTGGCTGCCACTGCACACAGGGTAGAAGGCCTCAATATATTATCCATGATGACGCCCAAATCCTTTACCTGAGTGGTGGTTCCTAATGTGGAACCTTGCATCGTGTAACTGTAGTTTGGGTGGTTGTTCCCTAAGTGCATAACTTTGCACTTGTCCATATTAAATGTCATTTGCCATTTGGATGCCCAGACTTCCAATTTATCATGATTCTCTTGCAATTTTTTTACAATCCTCTTATTTAACAATTGGGTATCATCTGCAAATTTGATTACTTCACTCATTTCTAATTCCAGGTCATTTATAAAATATTTTTTTTAAAAAGTGGGCCCAGCACAGATCCCTGATGATTCCACTATTCACCTTTCTTGATTGAGAAAATTGGTCATTTAGCCCTACCTTCTGCTTTCTATCTTTCAACCAGTTCCTTATCCATAATGGTATATTGCCTCCTTTCCCATGGCTTTTTTAATTTCCCCAAGAGTCTCAAAGGCTTTCTGAAAATCCAGATACACTATATCAACTGGTTCCCCCTTATCTATCTGTTTATTCATACCTTAAAAAAATATAAGAGATTGGTGAGACAAGACTTTCCTTGGATAAATCCATGTGGTTTTCTGCCACTAAACTGGGACTATCTACATGTTCATTAATTCTGTTTTTTTTATAATGGTTTCTACCCTTTTGCCTGGTACTGATGTTGGATTCACTGGACTGTAGTTTCTCTGATCAGCCCTGGAACCCCTTTTTAAAAATTGGCATTAGATTGGAGAGTGGCCAATCTTTGGGTACTAGAGATGATTTTAATGATAGATCACAGGCTACTAAGAGTAGTTCTGCAATCTTGTATTTCAGTACCTTTGGATGTATGCCATCCAATCCAGGTGATCTGCTGTTATTCATATATTAACTGTATTACATCTTCCTGATTTATCAAGATTTGTTTCAATTCTTCTGATACTCATGCAAGAAATGATATTTAAAGATAATGTAAGTTTCCTACTCTTCTTCAGGAAGACTGAAGCAAAAATTTCAGTCTTTCTGCTCTGGCCTTGTCCTCTTTGTGTACCTTTTTCTTTGGGTAGGTGAGGGGTGGGTAAAATCTCTGACTGGTTTTTACTCTTCACGTGTAGATAAATTCAAGAATTGAGGATGATTTTATACTGGACAGAAATAAAATAAGAGGACCCCAGAAGTTGGGCCTTTGAACACAACATCCATAGATAACCACACAGTTCCAGTGATTAACATATAGCAGAACAACTCTGCTATGCGCTAAGCTAAACTTCCTTGAAGGAAAATTGAGGACAACTGAAAACATCTCTGAGTGATGACTGTAACATAAAGGAACTTGAGCCTGAAGGTGTATATAAATACTCTAGGAGTGGAGGAAGGTGCAAGAACTTAGCATCAAGTACTGAGAGAAAAGACCAGCCAAGAGTATTACAGGTGACTAAAGCTGATTGTGAATAGTGCATCAATCAGCTTGAGGAGCGGCTTAAAAGATTAGGGCTCTTTAACCTGGAAAAGAGATGGCTGAGGGGAGATATGATAGAGGTCTATACATTAATGAATGGAATGGAACAGGTAAACGTTGATAGATTGTTTATGCCATCAAAAGGTAGAAAGACTAGGTGACATGCAATGAAGCTACAGTGTAACCCGTTTAAGTCTAATAAGAGAAAATATTTTTTTCACTCAACGTGCAATCAAACTCTGGAATTTGTTACTGGAGGATGTAGTAAAAGCTGTTAGTGTAACTGGGTTTTAAAAAAGGTTTGGACAAGTTCTGGAGGAAAGGTCGCATGAACTATTAAAGAGGACCTGGGAAATTCACTGCTTGCTCCAAAACAAGCATTATGGAACCTGTGTGTCTTTTTGGGAACTGCCAGGTACTTGTGACCTGGATTGACCACTGTTGGAAACAGGATACTGGGCTTGATGGACCTTGGTCTGACCCAGTATGGCATATCTTATGTTCTTACCCCTCTATCATGTAATGCTCCACCTGACTCCCTCACAGGTGTTTTACTATGAATATACTTGAAAAAGGTTTTATTATACACTTTTGCTTCCATGGCAAGCTTCTTTACAAATGTTCTCTTTGCCTGCATTTAACTTGCCAATATTTGTTATTTGGCTCTTTTTTTTCCATTTTCTGAGAGATTCTCTCTTAGCTATAACAGCCTCTCTGACCTTGCCTAGAAGCCATGCTGGCTGTCATTTGACCTTCCTTCCACCTTTCTGAAAGCATGGAATAGATTAGGGTCAGGGCTTCCACTATAGTATTTTTGAATAATACCTAGACCTGATCTAAACTCTTAACTTTTGCAGTTTCTCCTTTTAGTTTTTTCTTAACCATTTTCCTATAGTCTCCTTTTTGAAAGTTAAATACTAGCACAGTCAATTTTCTTGCTATCTTCCCTCTGTTTATTAAATCAAATGTGATCATTTTATGATTGATATTGCCAAGTAGCCCCAAAAGGGTTACCGCTTGCACTAGATCCTGTATTCCATTGAGTACTAGGTCTAAAATAGCATCACCCCCGTTCTTGAAGTAGCTGATTAATGAACCAGCTGCTCCATGAAGCAGTCATGTACTTCATCTGGCAACTTTCTCTCTCTAGCGGGTGCTGATGTGATATTAATCCAGCTCTCATTAATGCTGTGTTGTAAACTTTGCTAGCTTCCCTAATTTCTGTTAGCATTTCATCATTTGTCTAAGCAGCTGGTAGTACACCCTAACTGCCCTTCCCTTTCTACAGGGAATTTCTATCCATAGAGATTCTACGGTGTCTCCATTGGTGTTTACTAGCTGTAGCATTGCACTCATCAAGGAGTTCCTGCAAAATGAGAGGAGTGGTAAGCATGGCCATGCCCCTACCCTACGAAGCAGTGGGAAGTGTAGGAGAGTGGCATGTTGTTATATTTCCTCCATGTGATGGGGCAAAGTTGTACTTGGAACTAAATCCCATGTCTTAACTAGGCAGTGCCTATAAAATTGTTTTCCGTGTGCTATTGTTTTGATAGAATGAAAGTAGATGAGCAATGTGCCTCCTCATTTACATCTTAATAGCAGCGCCTTAACCACCGGTGTTTTACACCTATTTTGTACTACTGCCTTTTTAATGCTGAGGGCACTGGCCTTCAGTATCTTCTTTCCCAATCTATGTTGGGCCTTTTCCTTTGACCCCCACAATTTGTACAAGACCAGTGCCAGACTGGGACAAAGTAAGCTACCTTGCTGTAAAATCACTAGGAGACCAATGCTTAAGGGTGCAGCCAGCTCCTCTCGCAAGCTCTTTTACATGGGTGCAGTCTACAGGCCTTACCCTGGCCCCTGCTGCTGGACATATTGAGAAATCGGTTTCCATCTACCAGCAAGGTAGGTAGCAGAACAGTCTACACTAAAGTAGGCACTGACAGCATTTTAACCAGTGGATATACTACAGCAAACGTGATCTTGGATGTATAGGACCAGCACTCCTCTGACACTGGTTAATTAGCAGCTAGGTGGTGGGCACTGGCCCTACACTTAAGTACAATTTACAGAGAACAGTAAACCTGGCCCATTTCAAGGAAAGTTCTGCCTCTGGATTGATGGCCAGAGGGATTGAATTGCCATATAAACATTTTTAAGACATGTCTGATTTTTGTATTTTTAGTTCTTTTCAGTGTTTTAAAGAAGTATTTTAGTATGCTCTTGTCAAAGGATGGTTGAGTTGCAGTATTATGCAGAGCTGTATAGGAATAATAGATAGTATAGGTCACAAACAATAAAGTATTTTCTCAGACATGAGTCCTCTGTGACAGGGCTCAAACATGAGGAGAAATAATGCCCCCTTCCATTTACATCTTACATCATCATCACCAAAAGAAGAAAATCTAAAACCGGTTTGGTACAAGTACCACAGTTCAGCTCCTGCTACTAATCTATCTGAAATGAGTGAAGGCTAATAGAGAAACTAGGGTGTGGCTGAGCTCAGGCAAGTGAGGTGGTCACTGTTTCTTCTCTAGCTTTCTTTGGTGCCTAAGATTATCAATCTGTCTGAGGAGCTTTGTGATTCAGGGGTGCCACCTAATGACGAAACGCTGCAGGTTCCCGGGGGATGATGTTAGTCCTGCACTTCTGACATCCTCAGGGTCAGACCTGGAGTATGGGTTGAACTTCAAACACCACACTGCTTTATAATGTTGTAAATGTGAAGTATGAAAGTCGAAGTCTTGTCATCTGAGCTTCTAAAGAAAGCTTAGGCTTGATCTCCTCTAGTACTCTGGCTAGTTCTTCGGGCAGTCCATGGTATACACAGTATTCGTCACCAGCACCATAATTCAAAGGCATCAAATTTCTTCCTGTCTTTTTCACTGCCCAACTTTTGCATTCATATGATAAACTACCAGGGCTTGAACCGATGTAATCTTTATATGGAGAGAGACATCTCTGCTCTTGAGAAATCTTGTCTAGGTCCTTCATAGCTATTCTTTCAAGTGCAATGCGTCTGTCTGATTTCTTGACTGCTTGTTGCTTCTTTATTGAGTTGATCCAAGTAGGTTAAAGTCGTCCACGATTTCAATTTCTTCTCTATCAATGATGAGCTTATTGATTTTGCCAGTTGTCATGGTCTCTTTTGAGTGTTAGACATTTTTCCAGATGGATTCTGGGAGGGGGTGTTGGGGCATCATAATCGCGTTTAATTATGGAAAGCTCTAGAGGCCTGAAAGTTAAATGTTAGGGACTTGTGGGCTCGCTTTCAATTCGATTGTTTCTAGTTCTCAGAGTCTTGCGATTGAGTACAGCAAAGGTCTGGAGGAGCTACAGAGCAATCGGTGGCAGGTTGGCAAGTCCTGCGTGCGCGTAGAGCCACACTCCGGGGCTAGCATCGGGTTACGGGCCAGGCTCCTCCTTGCGGCCGGATAAAGAGGTGGGTCAGCGCTACAGGTGTGAGGCGGAGCGGCGGCAGCCGGATGGAAAGCGTCAGCAGCGGCGTGAAGAAGGCAGCGGCCGAGAGGCAGCACCGGGCCGAGGTTCTGCTCGCCGGAGAGCAGCTCAGGTACTAGCTTCGCGCCTCGGGACTGCGGTGGGAGACGCCGCGATCTGCTACGCGCAGTAAAGCTAGAGCGGGTTTAACTAAGCCCAGCACGACCACACTTTTCCAGCCATTTGAAAGCTGTGTATCAGTCTGTGCTCCAGCTTTTAGATCTCAGCTGTAAATGCGAGGGTGGGGCCGGGGTCCTAGTCTCAGCGTGACTGTGCCGGTAAAAGACCCACAGGTAGCAAACCACCGATCTGGATCGGAAGCTTCATGCGCTCAGCAGTGCCCAGAGCTGGGACGGGGAAAGCGCTGTCCAGTTTACTGGGTCTCGCTGGTGACTGAGTCTTAATAAACCAGACCATGACACTCTTGAAACCTTCTTTCGGGGTCGGTAGACGTACTTGTTTTACATACCTATCGTTATAGGCGTCTGTTCCACGTTGCTCTCGTATATCCTGCTTCATAAATAATGGCCCTTTGTAAGGTTTGACGCCGAGGTGTACAACTTTTGTAAGACTTGTTGGGCGTATGACCTTTTGGACAACTAGTTTGCTTTAATCCCAATTTAAAATGTTCCTTGCCAACTGTCTTGGGCACCAGTCTCAGCTGATGATTAAACAGCTATAGCTAGTTATCGAATTACTTCGGTAACTATAAGTCTCCACAAACCATGTGGCCTGGAGTCTGCAAAGCTATGGAATTGGCCAATTAGTTTTACATCTGGAGGGGTTTAGTCCTTGCATTGCTCTCAGGCTGGCATGGTGAAAAGTGACTCTCCTGTGGAGACTGTTCTGGGATTTTTTTTCTGACCCACCTGGGAATTAGTATAATGGGGGGCTTTATCTTTAGTCTGTGCTTTCCCCTCCTCTTGCTCTTCCGATTCTGCAGTAACAGTGACTGTAATTGGTGCAGAGATCAAATGCATCCAGTGGGTGCACATCTACACCTTTAATGGAGTTAATAGTTTTGACTCCAAACTGTCCTCTGTTTACATTAATCTCTTTCAGAAGTCGTTGTGGATCTGCAATTCCTGGAAGCACTTGGCTTCCCCGTAGACTGATGAGGGCTGAAATGATTCTGGGGTTGGGGCAAATAGTTTATCAAAATGATCATTATTACAGTTTCATTTTGCTCTTTTTTTTTTCTGACATAGTCTGTGGAATGGGGTGGGCCACTGGTGCTCTGGCCCAACCAATATTATGCGCAACGCAGCATCAGCCACTAACTAGCTTGGTAAGGGGGACGGGGATTGGTTTGTTTGGCCTCTCCTACTAAAAAAGGTGTTTACACAATCGGAGAGAGAGAGACACGTTTTTATGCTTTGTAAGACTAGAATCTTGCCAGCATATGGCTACTGTTGGAAACAGGATCCTGGGCTTGATGGCCCTTGGTTTGACCCAGTATGGCATATCTTATGTTCTTAAGAGTGGTAATTGGATAATTAGCTGCAGCACTTGCCCAATGCAATGGTCACCCCACAAGGGACTTGCCTATATTATGCCAATGTCAATGTGTGTATGATGGGCAAGGTATTTTGAAGACTGTCCATGCATGCTGTTTGCTGCTATGCATTCAAGCATGTGAAAAAACAAGTCATGCAGTCCTTTATCTCCATAGACAGAGCTGGTCCAACTATTAGGCAAGACTAGGCGGTCACCTAGGGTAGCAGCATTAAAGCAAAACAATAGATTCGGACAGCTCCCAAACTTAAAGAACCACCAACGCATGCTTTATCCTGCAGGGAGGCATGCATGCGTGCAAAGCAAAGGTGTTGTGTGGGTTTTGTGTGGGGTTTTTTTGGTTTTTTTAAACATCTAAGCGTATGATGTTCTGATTATGCATTTTTATGGGATTGTTGTGTGGTGGTAGTAATGGTATGATTGACGACGACTACTGAGCATTTGTATAGTGCTACAAGTCATACGCAGCGCTGCACAGACATGTAAGAGACAGTCCCTGCTCGTCAAAGCTTACAATCTAGCCAAGACAGACAACACAGAAGGTGCAGACAGGGATAAAACAAGGGGGAGTGGTAAAGAAATAAAGATCAGGTGAGTCAAGTTTTGAGTTTAATTATCAAAATCTTGGGGCTAAGGATGCGTGTTGGGCTAAGGTGCCCAGTACCCTTGCATGGGCGCTGCCCACAGGCCTCATTCTCTCCTGTTTGTGTATGTATGTGTTTGTGTTTATATACTGCTGATCTACAAGTCTAAGTGGTTTACATAAAACAACATGCAACAGTGAAACTAAGCGAAATTACATGGAAGAATAAACAATTGTAGTATAACTTGAAGAAGAGAATTAGAAAATCAAACATCTCCATAAAATATTATTCCATTATTTTAGTTGAGGATGGTGAAGGGGGAGCTGGGAAGTGAAAATCTTATTGGTGGCTCATAGCAGGCTATGTTTAATCATCAGTAAAGTGTTCAAGAAGTAGTATGGGTTTTTTAGGGTTTTTTCCTGAAGTCTGTAAGGTCATTTGTGGCTCTGAGACTGTCTGTCTGGTATTGCATTTCATAGCGCTGGTGCAAAAAAAGGGAGAAAGCCCTTTTAGATGTGGTGGAGTTTGTTTTTGGTGTTTAAAGTAGGTATGTAGAGCATGTTAATGGAGTTGGTTCTTCTAGCTCTGTTATTGGGTGCTTTCTGTGGAAGATGGTCCATGGGAGAGTGTGAAGAATGTGAGGGTGGACTCTTATCTGATTCATTGAGTGATGGGTAACCAGTGCAAATGTTTGCGTGGGGTTATGCGTTCCATTCTTGGGGCATTGCAGAGGATACGTGCTGCTCTATTCATAGCTAGTTGAAGTGGGTGGCTTGCAGATTTAGGTAGTCCTTGTAGAATGAGGTTACAGTAATCCAGTGAGGGAATGTGGGTTCTTGAAGAACTTTATGAAAGTCATTCAATTCCAGGAAGGGTGTGAGATATTGAACCACCTTGAGCTTGTGATATGTGCTGCTTGTAACATTGCTTATGTGAGGGGATAGTGTGAGGTGTTGGTCAAGAGTGCCTCTTAGATAGTGCACTTCTGATTTGACCTCTGGTTTAGCTCCAGCAATGGTAATGTGAGGCAATGGTGTGAAGTTGGAGTCCTTAAAGATATGTAAGACATTGGGGTTTTTGTAATTTATGGTCGTGTTGTGTTCAGCAAACCATTGTACTATGGAGGTGAAGCATTTCTTTTTCTCCAGGACCAAGCAGGAAGTCAGTCCTCACTTATGGGTGACGTCGGCGCCGACGGAGCCCTCGCGGAGCAATTTTCCCCAGCTTTCAAAGAAAGCCTTTGGGAATTGCAGCGCGCATGCGCGGTCGTCGTCTTCCCGCCCGAAGGTGCCATCTTAGCCAGTCTTCTTTTTTCCGCGGAGCCCTGCAGACGTCCCCGTCTTGTCCCCGCGAAAAAGTTGATTTTCCTCTTTATTTTATACTTTTTTCTTTCGGTTCGACGCCGATCGTTTTCCCGCCCGGACTCGCGACGCCGGTCTCCAGTCCTCTAGCGTTTTTTCGGTTTTTCTGACTTAGTCAGCTTTCATTTTCGTTTTCCCTGGCAGCCCGGTCCTTTGACCTCGCAGGGGCCCTTTTTTTTTCCCCCGATGGCTGCCAGTGGCTTTAAGCGGTGTGGTCGGTGTGACCGAAATATGTCACTAACCGACACACACGACTTTTGCCTCCGCTGCTTGGGCCCGGATCATGAGGAACTGATCTGTGGGCCCTGCAGCAAACTGTCCTCGAAGGCGTTGAGAAGTCGGCGGCATCAGCGCGAGAGAATCTTCGCTGACCCCAGCCGTACCCGGACCTCGTCGGAGGCCTCCGTGTCAAAGGGCTCCAGCTCGGACCGTCGCCGGAGCTCCTCCGACCGGGGTTCTCCCTCCGGGGACCATCGGCGGAAGGAAAAAACCCGCGAGGGCGGCGTCGGTGGACGCTCCTGGCTCCGCGAGGGCCAGGTCGCATAGCCCCGACAGCCGCCCCGGGTCCTTGGAGAAGGAACATCTCCCGAAGCGACCTCGCCTGGAGTCGGAGACGCCTGCCCGGGTAAGTCCTGTAGTCCTTCTGGACTCGCCTCCGCGACAGCCGACGTCGGGCCCGACGCCGTCGGGGCCCGAGTCGGGGGCTGCTGGGTCACCTGAGCTCGGACTCAGGTTGACGGCCTTGGAGAGCAGACTGTCTGCCTTCATGGACCAGCAGCGGGCACTGCTCGCTGGCTTCGCTGGCGTCGCTGCCCCGACCGCCGGGACGTCGACGTCCAAGTCGACCCCGGAGACCGAGCCGATCCTCGAGTCGATGAGAACTCGAGTCGATCCTCGGTCGAGGTCGCCCTCGGCCTCCCGTTCGGGACCGAGGACGCCGACTCCCTCGATGTCGGGGCGGCTGGCGCCGCACCCTGCCCGGGCCGACCCCACCGAGTCCTCGTCGGAGTCGGTCTGGGAGTCTGAGGAGGAAGAGTCACCTGATTCTTTCCGGACTCGGTGTGTCCCATCGGACTCTCCGGGGTCCGAGCCTCGGAAACAGTCCCCCCCGGAGGATGCCCGGTTCTCGGACTTCGTTAGGGATATGGCCAAGGCTTTGGCCTTCCCTGCGGATCCCGAGGAGGAGCCTCGAGCCGAAATAGCTCGACGCCCTCCAGTATGACTCTCCCGCGAGGGAACACTTTACTGTGCCGGTTCCTCCTATGCTGGAACGACTACTCTTCCGCATGTGGGAGAGTCCGGCCTCCTCGCCGGTCCTGAGCAAGCGGGTCGATTCTATCTATCGAGTCCGCAAGAGCCCTGGCTTTCAAAAGGCGCAGTTGCCACACCATTCCATGGTAGTGGAATCGGCCATGCATCGTCTTAAGAGCCAGAAGATGCACTCCTCGGTGCCTCCTGGAAGGGAGGCCCGTAACCTGGATGGCCTTGGCAAGAAGTGCTTCCAGGGCTCTATGCTCGCCTGTCGTGTCCAGACTTACCAGCTATACATGGGCATGTATCTCAGGGATCTGGCTAAAGAGCTAGCCGGATTCTCCGCTGGTCTCTCCGAGGAGCCTTTGCGGAGGTTCCTGGCCTTGTCCACGGGTATTCGGGAATGCTCGAAGTTCATGTCCCGAGCAGCCTATGATGGCTTTGAAGCCTCGGCTCGAGTAGCCGCAGCCGGCATCGGTGCCCGCCGACAGGCTTGGCTTCAGTCGTCCGACCTTGAGCCCTGGGTACAGGACAAGTTGGTCGATGTCCCCTGCCGAGGCGAAAACCTCTTTGGCAAGCCCATGGCGGAAAAGGCTGCACAAATTGAGACTGAGACTCTCACCAGGACCAGGCTTTCTAGGAAGACCTCCGCCCCTTCCCAGAAAAAGAAGGGCTCGGGAAAAAAGTCCTTTTACCCGAGGAAGGCAGCTGCCTACAAACAATACCCCCATTATCAGGCCCCTGCTGCTCCCCAACAGGGCCAGCAGGCCAAGGGACGGGGTAACGGGTCCCGTAGGCAGCAAGCCCCCAAGCCTGCACCACCAGCCCCTGCTCAGCAGGGTGGGGGCTTTTGACTCGCTCAGCATAGCCTCTCCCCCCCCGCTGGTCCCCCCCAGCACCGGAGGCCGGCTGGTTCACTTCGCCCACAGGTGGTCCAGCATCACCGCAGATGCCTGGGTGCTTCAGGTCGTGCGAGAGGGCTACCTCCTCCACTTCCATCAGGTCCCTCCCTCCTATTTTCCGGGAGAGCCTCCGCGCCCCCCTCTGCACAGGGAGTTGCTCCTTCAGGAGTTAGCAGGTCTTCTGCAGGAACAGGCGGTGGAACCGGTGCCACACCACCTGAGAGGTCAAGGCTTCTATTCAAGGTATTTTCTGATACCAAAGAGGCCTCAGACCCATCCTGGACTTGCGCAACCTCAACAAGTTCCTTGTGCGGGAGAAGTTCAAAATGCTTACCCTTGGAATCCTTCTGCCCTACCTCCAGCAGGGAGATTGGCTATGCTCCTTGGATCTAAAGGATGCATATACGCACATCCTCATCCACCCAAGCCACCGCCAATACCTACGGTTTGTGGTGGCAGGAAATCATTACCAGTACAGAGTACTGCCCTTCGGCCTGTCCTCCGCACCGCGAGTCTTCACAAAATGTCTCGCGGTCGTGGCAGCCCATCTCCGGCTTCACGGCCTCTATGTTTTTCCGTACCTCGACGACTGGCTCATCAGAGCAGCGTCCGCTCCGGAGGTCACCAATGCCACACACCGCACGGTGACTCTGCTGCAGCACTTGGGCTTTGTCATAAACTTCGCAAAGTCCACTTTGCTCCCCTCACAGGATCTCGAGTTCATCGGCGCAAGGCTGCACACCCCTCAGGCGCGCGAGCGTACCTACCGCTCGACAGGGCTCAGCGGCTCATGGACCTAGCCGGCCGCTTTCGCAGCCAGCCCCTGGTCTCCGCCAGGCGCTTCCTGAGACTGCTCGGCCATATGGCTTCCACCGTCCATGTGACCCCCAATGCCCGCCTGAATATGCGGTCTGCTCAATGGTGTCTCCGCCGGCAGTGGCGACAGGCCACAGGCGACCTAGCAGACCTGGTGCGCGTCTCCGAGCCGCTGGTCTCGTCTATCCGGTGGTGGCTCCGGCAGCCGAACCTGATACTGGGAATGCCTTTCCAGTCGCCTCAGCCAACCCGGGTGCTAACCACCGATGCATCCCTCCTGGGCTGGGGAGCACATTGCCAAGAGGCACGTACTCAGGGCCTCTGGACCAAGTGGGAGTCTGCTCAGCAGATCAACTTCCTGGAGCTCAGGGCGATCCGCCTAGCTCTCAAAGCCTTCTCCCACCTGACCTCCCAACAGTCCGTCCTTGTCCAGACGGACAATCAAGTTGCCATGTTCTACGTGAACAAGCAGGGGGGCACGGGCTCCTTCCTCCTCTGCCGGGAGGCACAGAAGCTCTGCTCTTGGGCCGTCAGTCGCAGCATTCTCCTCAAGGCAGTTTATCTCCCGGGCACTGTTCCCTCTAAGCTGTGCGCGTGTGCGCGCGCACACACCTCGCCGAGCGAGCGCACATACTTTATAACAGAGCGCACAAAAATTGCAGTTCTGATTCTGATAGAAAACACCACAGACATCTTAAAATTTAAAAGTTGTTGTGTATTTACAGTTTTCACAAGTTCTACAATATTATCTAGTGCAATCAATGTGGTGTACATACTGTATTCTGACGTGTAGTCAAATTTTAAGGTATAGAACTCCAAGTGTCGTTATGTGCCGCACAAAAATTTATCCTTCCTTCAAAAGCTGCACAGCTGATATTTTATGCGCACACAGCCTACAGAAAATTAGAGGGAACATTGCTCCCGGGCTAAGAAAATTGCCTGGCGGACAAACTCAGCAGGGTCCTCCAGCCGCACGAGTGGCGTCTGGATCCCTTGATCGTTCAGAAGCTCTTCCTCAGGTGGGGCCTCCCCACGGTGGATCTCTTTGCCAGTCCTCACAACCGGCAGCTTCCTCGCTTCTGCTCTCGTCAGCCACACCCCCTTCGGTTTGCGGCGGACGCCTTTCTGATCTCATGGTCGGGGAGCCTTCTGTACGCTTTCCCTCCCATCCCGTTAGTCTCTCGGACTCTTTTCAAGGTTCTCCGAGACAAAGCCTTCATGATCCTGGTGGCCCCTCGCTGGCCCAGGCAGCCGTGGTTTCCGCTCCTGCTGCAACTGGCGGTGGAGGATCCCATCCCTCTGGGGGTACAACCGGATCTCCTCACTCAGGATCAGGGGTCCCTACTGCACCCCAACCTCAGGTCTCTCAACCTCATGGCCTGGCTGCTGAGAGGGTAGTCCTTGCTCCCCTTCTCCTGCCGGCGGAGGTGGAGGAGGTCGTCTTGGCTTCGCGACGGCCTTCTACCCGCAAATGCTACGCCCTTAAATGGCGTCGCTTTGCAATCTGGTGTTCCCAACAGTCTCAGGATCCCTTCTCCTGCCCGGTGTCGGTGATCTTACAGTACTTGCTGCACCTCTCTAATCTGGGACTTAAGTCCAACTCCGTCAAAGTTCACCTCAGTGCTCTCTCAGCAAATCATGTGCCGGTGGACGGCAGACCTCTCTCCAACGACCCTCTCGTAGCGAGGTTTCTCCGAGGTCTCCTTCTACTTAAACCACCTCTGCGCCCGCCAGCGCCGGACTGGGACCTGAATGTGGTTTTGCAGCGGATCACCTGTCCGCCTTTTGAACCTATGGCTACATGTTCTCTCCGTTTTCTGTCTTGGAAAACACTGTTCTTGATAGCCCTCACTTCCGCAAGGCGCGTAAGTGAATTGCAGGCCCTCGTGTCTGATCCCCCCTACACTCGCTTCTACAAGAATAGGGTAGTCCTACGGACTCACCCAAAGTTTCTGCCTAAAGTGGTCTCCCCTTTTCACATGAATCAGGAGGTGGTACTTCCAACCTTCTTTCCCAGACCACACTCCAGCCGAGCTGAGACGGTCCTCCATACCCTGGACTGTAGAAGGGCATTGAACTTCTACCTTGACCGTACGCGGGAGCACCGTAAAGCTGCTCAGCTTTTTGTGTCTTTTGACCCCAATAAATTGGGACTCCCGGTCTCCAAGCGTACTCTGTCCATCTGGGTTGCGGACTGTATCTCTTGGGCTTATGGGGCGGCCGGACTCGCCTTGGAAAGTCGAGTCACGGCTCATTGTGTTCGGGCAAAGGCCACGTCAGTGGCTTACCTCCGCTCTGTTCCGCTGGCAGACATCTGCCGGGCCGCTACTTGGTCTTCGAGCCAGACTTTTGCGGTCCATTACTGTCTCGAGAGGGAGTCCCGTAGGGACAGTGCTTTCGGACAGGCAGTCCTCCGTAATCTCTTTGAGGTCTGAGCAACTCCTACCCTCCATCCCGGATGTGGGCTACCGGTGGGTGATAATTCAGCGAAGATTCTATCCTTCTGTGCTGCTGAGCTAGAGGGAGCTCATTTTTGTGCTTAGGGTCTCCGGTAGCCTTGAGCTTGGGAGTCCCATAAGTGAGGACTGACTTCCTGCTTGGTCCTGGAGAAAGCGTAGTTACTCACCTGTAACAGGTGTTCTCCAGGAGCAGCAGGAATCAGTCCTCACTACCCTCCCTCCTCCCCTTGGAGTTGCAATCGTCTGCTTTTGTTCTTTTTACAAATTTTTATGCTGTCTTTTTTAGCTATGTCATATGACTGGCTAAGATGGCACCTTCGGGCGGGAAGACGACCGCGCATGCGCGCTGCAATTCCCAAAGGCTTTCTTTGAAAGCTGGGGAAAATTGCTCCGCGAGGGCTCCGTCGGCGCCGACGTCACCCATAAGTGAGGACTGATTCCTGCTGCTCCTGGAGAACACCTGTTACAGGTGAGTAACTACGCTATATGGGTAATGGTTGGGCTGATGGTATTGATTTGGGGCATAAAACATATCATCTGCGTATATGTGGCAAAGTATATTCTGCACTTGAATGATTGGATAGTGGTTGAAGGAAGATGTTGAATGATGAGGATATGGCCAAGCCTTGCGGGACTCTGTTGCTGTAAGTATGGAGCGGATATTTTGGTGTCCATCTTTACTTGGAGTTGTCTATCAGATTTACTTCATACATGTGGACTGTGGTTTTGCTAATTCATTGTACAGCAGTCTTGTGACATTCCTCTATGTGTAGAACTGGTGGGGTGGGGTTGGTTTGGGCTGTGACATGATCCTGGTTAGTTCCCTGGTTCTGCTGCCTCCTGTGACTAACATAGCTTTAATTCTGGTTCACTGTCATTCTAATCTAATAAGTTTGAGGGTTTTTTTGTGTATTTAAAAAAAACACAAGATGGAACACCCTTCCCTGTTTGCTGTGCACACTTTGAAAACAGATGTTTTCTCGACCAATTTCAGAAACTAAAACACTTCACCACAGTCCCATAGTTTGCATCTCTTTTTTCTGTAACTGCCAGTTACCCATGATAGACATTGCCCTTGCTATAATTTGACCTTCTCTTGTCTGGCGGATTATTTTTATATTGAGCTCGCTCCTTTCCAGTAGTAGATCAAGGGACATTTCATTCAGCTACTGGTGGCATTTCTCTGTCCCTGGAGGGGTCGCAGTCTGTTTGTACATGAGGCAGTGGAGGGTTAAGTGACTTGCCCAAGGTCACAAGGAGTACCAGTGGAATTTGAACGCTGGCTTTTCTGTCTCAGGCTACTGCCCTAAACACTAGGCTGTTACTCCACGCCGATAGTTATGACCCTCCATATCAATCTCTGCCTGGACTGTATCATCAGGGAAGATGTTGGTAGCTGGTACAGGTTACTAGAGATAGACTTGGCATTAGGTGAATATCAGCAGTTATGTCTGAGCAAACATTGGAAAGAACTGACCTCTCTCTTCTGGCTTTCCTGCTACCATCGCCCCCACCAAAGCCATCCTTTTATTTGCTTGTTTACTCATGAATTTGCTAAATGGGGTGTCTATGAAAGAGTGGGTGGCGGATACGTTCCACAGGTGATGCTGTAATATGATCTTTTGGGCATTTGACCTCTTCTGCTGTAAGTAGCTCTTGTACCCCTCGGTCTTTTGCTGAAACAATCCATGTTGAGTTCCAGGGTCCTGTAGTTTGCCGAGTTCATTGTCAGGCAGCTTTTTTGTGATAACATTTTAAAGGTCATTGCTGGATTTTTCCAGGCTCAGCCTTCCACCCTGCCTGAACCAGTTAACACCAATTGTGGTAGTCTTCAATAACCAACAAAGCTGGTTAAAGTGTTTGTAGTGATGAGATTACTCTGTGATCAAAAACCTTAAAAGATTTTCCTTTATAAACATTTTTGAGAAGGGAAAATAAGGTTGCAGATCTCCCCCCCCCCCCGCTCCCATGTTCCAGGTATTAATGCTGAATTGACCTCCCCCTCCCCCATCAATATGACCTGCCTACTCCTAGTCCCTCTCCTGAAACTAAGAAGGCAAACTAACCATTAAGCAGGCATGTTGCCGCCCGCTCCCACAGACCCGAATGTATCGCCTGTGTATATAGTTCCTTATCTGAGCAGCTTGTACTGAGTAGCCTGTACATAGTTTCCCCAGTTAGCCAAGTTGTAAACCCTGTTCCATGTAAGTACAATGCAGATGCCGCCTGCACGGTACAAATTTGTTTTAACTGTAAACCGAGCTGATTTTAAAGAGTGCAGTATAGAAAAAACTAAAATAAATACATGTCTAACCTTTTATACATTTGCGTGGTACTATGGTAAGGGTTACAAACTACATCAATATGACCTGCCTACTCCTAGTCCCCCTCTCCAATTTATATAGTCTTTGTTACCCTTCCATGTAAGTCAAGCAGCACTACAGAAATTAGCAGCGACCTGTCTGTTGGAAGAAAGAAAGGAAAATGCCCTGATGAGACATGGGAAGGAGTAGAGCAAAGCCGTAGATAAACTAACAGACTAAGATGCTGCTGAGCTCTAGTGCTACCGTTCTGATAACTTGCAGCTCTGTAGATGGGCCCATCCAACAAGGAGGTACGGTACAATCATGCCGACACTAGTGGGACATGCTGCAGCTGCCTCATCAGCCATTTTTAATTGATCAACATTGTCCATAGTCCTGAATGTAACTATGGACATAGATACTGTATGAACCTTGCATTCCTCACCCTTCACTTGAAGACTACAGCTGTGATTTTTATCCCAGGTCTTTGCTAATGATCTTGTTTGATGAAGGCAGCAGACTGACACTACAGTTTACTCATTGCACCTGCAGATGCCTAAAACCCCTGGCTCCAGGGGCTGAAAGGAGTTTTCTTGTAAATTGAAATTCTAAAACTTGCCTGTCTTGGTTTTTTGTTTTTTAAATTATTTTCTCTCCTGTCTCAGAATTATAGAGCAGGTGGCAGTGCTGCCTTACATTTTGGGGAGGGGAGGCGAAGGGTAAGGAAGCCATCCTGACAGTGAGGGCAGGGGTACTAGATCACTATTAGTGCCTGCAGCATTTGGGGGGCTACCACTCCCCATGACACTCCCCCACTATGCTACTATACTTATATAGGGGGTCTAAGGCCTTTCAGCTGGTGGTGTTTTTAATATCTACCTTACCAATAAATCCCCAGAGCGTTTTGAAACGTGAAGAGGAAGCAGAAGCAGGTTTGCTTAACCATTAGGAAAGGGAAGGATTCTGGCCCTGGTTCAAGCCAAATTACATGCAGGTACTGTACGTATTTCCCTGTCCTGGGGAGCTTACAATCTGTTTGTCCTGAGGCAATGGAGGGTTAAGTGCCTTGTCCAAGATCAAGGAGCAGCAGTGGGGTTTTAACAATTGGGCAGATCAGGCAATCAAATGGGTGGGGGTGGGGAGATCAAAACATAAAAGTCCCTGGCAGCCAGTCAACGCAAGGAACCATTGATGTGTGGTTTTTGCCCTCATGGAGGGTGAGCAATATTCAAATAGCCCATTACTTGGGTAAATGATTTCTGGATATTGCCCTTCATTATGCACATGAAACTTTACCTTTTTGAATTTGAAGTCTAATCTGATCCTGAAAAAACCCCCACATTCTAGAAATTTTGGTGTTATGATGATCATGATTTTAAGTTTAATTATCAAAGGCTTTGGGTCAGAGGTGCAGTGGTTCTCAACCTAGTCCTCTGGGACCCCTAGGCCAGTCAGGATTTCAGGATATCCACAATAAATATGCATGAGAGAGATCATTCATTGTGGATATCCTGAAAACGTGGCTGGCCTAGGGTCCCAGAGGACTGGATTGACAACCACTGGTAGAGCCATGAAAACTGAAGGGGCACAAGGCTGAAGGTTTGTCTAGGCTTCCTAAATGACCTTGCATTGGCCCTGAGCAGGAGCAAAGCCAATCCCCTTGATAGGGAACTTGTTTGGTTTTTACACAGCCTACTCAAAAAGGAAACTCAACTCTCAAATGATCTCTAGCAGTGCCAGCTGTAGATAATTTCCGTCCTTTCAAAGCACAGAAGGAACAGGCTGCGATAAATTCCTAAAGAGTTTGACTTTGAAGAAGGTCACGGAATACAGACAGTGTGTCTGTCCTTGCAGCCAGCATCAATGACAGAGCTTCATTAATATGCGACCTGTGTGCAGCCAAAACCAACACAGCTCAAGGCGGTCCTGATGAGTGCAAGCAGAGAGACTTCCACTTCTGGAATTTCCTGTTCACAGCTTATTTACTGTAAGAGGTTTTTGTTTTTGTCCTTTTTTTTTTTTTCTTTTTCTATAAAAGATCACAGCTTGGGGTCACGTGTGTGTGTGTATGTGTGCGTGCTTACATAGTCTAATGACCTTGAAGTCATTATCCAGTTTTCTTTTTCCTTGCCATATCAGTCCAGATCAATGGGAATATACCCTCCCTCCAGCAAGGGGAAGCAGAACAATTTCTGCTCCTCCTCTGTATAAGCTGATGCAACAGGTAACCTGTCTGTATTTGCTCTTGTGTCCAGCATGGAAAGGTAGCTGGTGTAATGGAATTTTTGATCTTTTCAGTGTTCTACAAGGTAATTATGGCTTCAAAACCCACTTTAGTCAGATGGATAAGAGACCATCTTAGTGATGTGTGTTTTGCATTTGACCTGAAACTCTAAGAGACTCTCGGACACCTTCAGAGTCCTAGGCAGCCTTCTGGTCAATTCCACCGGAAGATATAATCTAAAAGAGTAGTGAAATATACATCTCTATCCCTTTTTGTGACACTATAGACTAGCCCTGATGGCCAGAAACCAAGCTGACTTTGGAGAGGCAGTCCTGTTGACCATGGTGAGGGATTTCTCCTACTGCCAGATAAAGAGGACTTTGATACATCCTATGGGTCTGGCAGGGAGGAAGAAAAGTACAGTTATGCCTTAACTGATAACTTTTTTTCCTTGAGTCCTGCCAGACCACTCCAGGAACCTGTCCAAGGAATTGGAGGGGGGGGGGGGGTGTAACTGGGATGGAAAGAGAGGGAGAGATGCAATAGCTAGCACCACATTAAAAGTGAATGTATGGATGTGACTTGCAATGACAGATTGTTTTTTACAACTATCTAAGGGCTTGACTGAAGCAGTTTGTTATAGATCATTATTGTTTGGGATTGTATAGTGAAGGAGCAGAAACTGTCCTGTCTCCCCCTGCTGGAGGGAGGCTATATTCCAATTAATCTGACAGGACTCATGGAACCGTTATCAGATAATGGCAAAATAAATGAAATATTAAGGAATAATTGCTTTAATAACATGTATGTGCAGTAATTTCCTACTCCATAGAGCTTAGTCTAAGATGGTAATTCTACAAAGAGCCTGCAGGAAGGTACATGCTAGGAATGCATGTAAGGACTTGCACATATGAACAGATAATTGTGTGCTTTAAGTGGTTGCTGTTCTGTAAGTGTGTGTAAGTTCATTGCATATTCCTTCATTTATAGTGGAGCTTGGGTGGAGAGTAGATGGGACCTAAATTTAGGCATTTAAGTTATAGAATAGTAGAATTTATGCACATTTCTGCCTAAGTCAGGTGCGGATCAGAGCAGGTGTAACTTGTGCCTAGGCTCGGGTACGTCTGTACGCCCCTGTTCTATGAAGTTAAACTGCAAGTGGGAGTTCATAGAATTACCCTCCATGCGGCCACAAGGAGTCGCAGTGATAAAAGCAGAATTGGAACTCTGGTCTTTTTGGTGCCCAGCTCATTACTTTCATTGCTAAAGCACACTCTTCTCCATCTTATTCTGTGCATGCAGATGCTATGGAACAGACCACCAAGCATATGCAACACTGTACAGACACAAGTAGATAGTCCCCGGCGGGGTTAGAAGCCAAAGAGTCGGTCAGGTAGATGTTTAGCGAGTGAAATGGCAGAATTAAAAGAAGTGAGCATGAATTTAAAGTGAAGGAAGACAGAGTGGGAACAGGATTTGAGCCAATTGTGTTAAGCAGGGATAAGGTACTGTATGCCTTACAGGGTGTGAAATTGGGGGAGCAAGGGTATGGATGGCGGAGGAGAGAGCAGAATTATAGGTGATTACAGCCACATTGACAGACAAAGGACAGTGTAGAAAGAAAAGTTAGACAGTAGATGGAGACAGTGGGTCAATAGTGTGAAAACTTATAAAAAGACAGGAGGTGAGAGGGCAGTGGTGAGTACTGAAGAAAGAAGCTCAGGAGGTGGTGGTCAGACAGTGGGGAAAATTGAGTTAAGGAAGGAGGGTGAGTGATTGAAGTGGGAAAACAGTGGCCGAGCTGATGAGTGAATGAGTATGAGGGATAATGTGTGTTGCCGCGCGAGTACATGGGTATGACGGTACTTTACATTTTAGAATAGGGATGTACTGATCTGTGTGAGCCGAGGTGCCGCAGTTACACCTGCTCTGGAGCATAAATGTCTGTGCCTTAACTTATGTACATTCCTGCCAAAGCTTTGTTGTTGTTAAGTGCCGTTGAGTCGGAATCGACTTGTGGTGACCCTCTGGATAGCTATCCTAAATTGTGTTCAGTCAGGCGGCTCATTGACAGACTGGTACCCGTAGCTGCTGTTGTATCGATCCATCTCATTGCTGGCCTTCCTCTTTTGCATTGACCTTCTACCTTGTCAAGCATGATGTCTTTCTCTAATGATCTCTCTCTTCGCATGATGTGTCCAAAGTATGAAAGTCGAAGTCTTGTCGTCTGAGCTTCTAAAGAAAGCTTAGGTTTGATCTCCTCTAGTACCGCCTGGTTTGTTCTTCGGGCAGTCCATGGTATACACAGTATTCGCCGCCAGCACCATAATTCAAAGGCATCCGTTTTCTTCCTGTCTATCTTTTTCACTGTCCAGCTTTCACATCCATATGATGTTATTGAAAATACCATGGCTTGAACAAGTCGTATCTTTGTATAGAGAGAGACATCTCTGCTCTTGAGAATCTTATCTACAGTAGTCTTTCATAGCCATTTTGCCAAGAGCAATGCGGCGTCTGATTTCTTGACTGCTTATTGATGCTTTATTGATAGTTTATCCAAGTAGGTTAATGTTGTTCACAATTTCAATTTCTTCTCCTTCAACGATGAACCTGTTGATTATGCCAGTTGTCATGATCTTTTTCTTCTTTATACTAAGGTGCAGGCCCATTTTGAGACTGTTCTTTGATTGTGAGAAGCAAATGTTTCAGATCATCTTCACTTTCAGCCAGTAATGTGGTATCATCAGCATAGTGAAGGTTGTTGAGTCTTCCACCAATCTTCACACAATCCTGCTTCTCTGATGATTTGTTCTGCATATAAATTAAACAGGTAGGGGGAAAGTATGCAGCCTTGTCTTACACCTTTGCTTATTTTAAAGCATTCTGTTTCTCCTTGTTCCTTTCAAACTGTTGCTTCTTGATCAATGTACAGATTGTGCAAGAGAACAATCAGGTGTTCTGGTATACCCATGCTTCTTAATGTGGCCCAGAGTTTCTCATGGTTTACACAGTCAAAAGCCTTGCTATAGTCGATAAAGCACAAATAGATATCCTTTTGGTATTCTTTAGTCTTTTCAAGGATCCATCTCACATCCGCAATGATGTCTTTCGTTCCTCGCCCTTTCCTGAACCCTGCTTGCACTTCATGTAGTTCTTGTTCCAGGTATGGTTGTAGTCTCTTTTGAATAATCTTGCTGGCATGTGGGATCAGAGCGATTTTGCGATAATTTCCAGAATCAGTTGGATCACCTTTCTTTAGTATTGGTATAAACACAGATCTTTTCCAGTCAGTTGGCCATGATGTTGTCTTCCATATTTCTTGGCATAGCCTTGTAAGTATGGTAACAGCTGCATCAGATTGCTGTAATACTTCTATAGGAATGCTATCAATGCCTGGTGCTTTGTTCTTTGATAAGGCTTTCAATGCTGCTTCAACTTCTTCTTTCATCACCAATGGTTCCCGATCATAAGGTACAGGTTGAAAAGGCTGTTGGTCCACTTGATCTTTATCATATAAAAACTCTGTATATTCCTTCCACCTTTTCTTGATCTTCTCAGCATCATTCAACATAGAACCTTGAGCATCTTGTAACATTCCAATTCGAGGCTGGAACTTTTTCTTTGGCTTTCCTAAAGCTACGAGAGTTAATCTTGTTCTTCCTCTAATAGTTCCTGCTTCTATTTCCTTGCATGCGTCATTGTAGTACTTTTCCTTATCCTGTCTTGCTGCACGTTGGAAATCTGAGTTCTGCAATTCTTTCTTTCTCCTCTGGCTTTAACTTCTCTGCGTTTCTGGGAAATTTTCAGAGTTTCTTCCGTCACCCATTTTGGCCGTTTTTGCTTTTTCACCTTTTGTAGAGACTTCTCGCTTTCTTTCAACACAACCTTCTTGATGTCATTCCATAACTCTTCTGGAACTCTGTCATTTGTATCTAAAGTAGCAAATCAATTTTGCAGGCAGTCTTTAAATTCCAGTGGTATATTTTCAAGGTCATATTTTGTTGTATTCATGAGTGGTTTGCTCCTTTTTCAACTTTAGCTTGAGTTTGCATACTAGTAGTTGATGATCTGCACCACAGTTTGTTTTTGATGTTACAGAGCTTTTCCATTGTTGACTTCCATAGATGTAGTCAATTTGATTTTTATACAATCCATTGGGTGACGTCCATGTGTACAGTCGCCTCTTGTATTGCTGGAAGAAGGTGTTTGAGATGAATAGATCATTGGTCTTGCAGAATTCTATCAGTCTTTCTCCAGTTTCATTTCTGTTGCCAAGTCCATATTTTCTAACTACTTTACTTTGCCTTCTTCTTTGTTGCCAACTTTTGCGTTCCAATCACCCATGACTATCAGGATATCCTGTTTGCATGTTCTGTCAATTTCAGCTTGTACTTGTTCATAGAACTCTTCAATTTCATTCTCTTCTGCAGCTGTTGTTGGGGCATATACTTGAATTATAGTTGTTGATAGGCATTCCTTGTAGATGAATAGAGATTAAGCGTTCGCTAACTGCATTGTATTTCATTACAGTTCTTGCAAGTTTCTTCTTATAAATGCAACACCATTTCTTCTTTGTCTTTCATTTCCAGCATAGTAGATCATGTGATCATCTGATGCAAAGTGCCCAATGCCAGTCCATTTCAGTTCACTGACACCCAACAGATCAAGTTGTACACGTTCCATTTCATTCTTGACCACCTCCAACTTCCCTTGATTCATGCTTCGTACCTTCCATGTTCCAATGTGTAAGACATCTTTACAGCTTCTGACTCTCATTTCATGCGTAGCTATGTTATAGTATAGTATGACTTGTATCTAAGTGTAGACCCTGCCTCTGTTCCATTTCTGTAGAAGTACATGCCATGGGACTTATGCACTACGTGCCGAATAGCAACAGCTTAGAGCATAAGTGCATGCAAAGTGCCCATTCACACGTGTAAGCCCTTTAGACTAGAGACTTGTGTCTTTCTACTGCCTAACGTTCCACGTATGTGTCCCAAAATCTAGTCTAGGATGTGCATAGGAGTGTGTGCATGCAGACTATGTAATACATTTGTGCATTCCGGCTTATGCCTGAATGAATCTTAGGCCCTAAGGGACCTCGTAGAAGTAGGTTTGTCCCTTGGCTGCAGGTAGAAGGGGATGGGTTCTTTACGTTGAAACTAGGCTGCAATTTCTGCATTAATGTCCAGGAATGTAAGCGTCGATCACTCCTGCACAATTCTTGCTTTTTAGCCTGTAGTAATTCTGGTACTTGTTAAGGCTGAAATTACAGCCGGCTGTGACAGGTAAATGCGAAACATATAAATATTAAGCCTTCCTGATTCAGGAAATAACATATTTTTGTTGTTTGTAAACTGTGAAGTTAGGGGTCACTTTCAAAGGGACTTGAGTGTGGAGAGCAGCATTTCCTATGCTCCAGCAACCTGAAGTTACCCAGGGTATATTTTCATAAAACTATTGTAGGTACAGAGAAATCAAGTTTACTTAGCTTCTGTACATCACGTAAAACATTCCGGGGGGGGGGGGGGGATCCAAAATGGCTGCATGACCTGTTGGTTCCGTGGAGCGTTCTTTTGAATTATGCCAAAGAGGAAGGGGAAACTGCAGGGGGGGGGGGGATTCCTCCCCAGTCTCAGAAGTCCCCTTCCAGTATTTTCCCAATTGTTGATTTGATGGACTTTCCTATGGCTCCAGGAAGGGTGCTGAAAAAAAATGACATTAACCCAGCTATGTCAATGCCGGGGCAGGGAAGCCTGGTGTCGCTTTCAAGGTGCGATCTAATGCTGGATCTGTAACTCCCCCCCCCCCCCGGTTTTGTCTATGGATTTCTTCAGTCTGGACTCACCGGATCCATGGCTGGTTTGACGGCTTCTCGGGGGGGGGGGGGGGAGGAGGGGAGGAAGTTTGCTCGGACTGAGTTGGGCAATGGACAGATAGTTAGAGTCAGCGATTGCGTCTCAGGAGGGGAGCAGAGTGCATTGGCGAGTGACTTCCGACCTGCCTTGTCAGTGCCTGAGAAGAACTTTGTTTCTTTGGGGACTGTAGAGGCTCGAGCAGAGCTTTGAGCTATTTCCTCCCTTCTCTCTGGAGCTTATTATATTGGATTCAATTTTGACTACCATAACCAGGTTGGATGAGTGTTTGGTCTCCCAAACGAACAAAACTTTGCGGTTGGCACAGTGTAACTCTTGTCTGTGTACGGAAAAACGAGGAAGATATTGCAGCAATGAAGACAATGGTGGAAGGTATTGTCAGTGAAGTTCAGCAAAATGAAGACCGTATTAATAATATGGTTAAAGACAGACAGTATTGGTCAAAAATTTAAAGCTGAGATGTTGGAAAATCAGATAAGAGCTACAAATCTGCGGCTATTGAACTTTGCTAGATCGACTATGACTGCTGCAAGGGAAATATTTAAAGCATATTTATCTGAAGCCTTGGGAGTTTTGTCAGAATTCCCCCCCTCCCCCCCCTTACTAGGATTTATTATGTACCCATGGGAATGAAATCTGTGGGAGAGGAGGTGAAATCTCCTGATGGTGGGATCCTCCTATGGACATTTAAAATGTTTCAGACACAGTTATGCCTGCTACATTGATGATAATCTTGGCATTGTCCTCTGATCAGGAGTGGCTGCTCAAAATGTATTTTAAAAAATGGTCTGTCCTATTTAAAGGGTTCTCTGTGCATATTTTTCCAGATTTGATTCAGGAAACACAGAGGAGAAGGGGAAATTTTGTTGAAGCCCAGGGTGATCCAGTTGGGTGGTTGGTTCTTTCTTAAATTTCCATACAATCTGCGTCTTACATTTTCTATGCACCTTCCCAGCTGGCTGCTTTTATAAGTGCTCATTTTTCAGCTGTCGCCGAGGTTACTGGGTGGTGGTACCCCATTTTGCAGTTGTTAGGTAGGCTTGGTGACTAGGCAGTTGTCTGTACTTGCCTTTCATGTACTGAAGTATTACTTTATTTCTATTGGATCCTCCTCAGGTGTGGGGCTAGAGAGATATGGATATAGTTTGATATTTTCTTCTAGTAGTTTGTTTCCGTAATGATTTGAATTACCTCTTCCATGTCTATTTCTCCAAGTGTTATTGCTTGAAATGTATTTTTTTGATAAGTGCATAAATAAAAAGTGTAAAAAAAAAAAAAAAATAAAATAAAAAAATATATATATATATCATCTCCAGGAACAAGCAGGAATGAGTCTTCACACGTGGGAGACGTCGCCGACGGAGCCCGCATGGGAAATGCTCCCCAGCATCCAATCAGAAAGCCTTTGGGAGCATCCCCTGCGCCTGCGCGGTGGCTTCCCACCCTTCCTACTGCCTCTCCCCAGTTTTTCGTTTTCCGCGGAGCAGGCAGGACGTCCCTCCTGCCACCGCAGAAATTTTTCCTTTTTTCTGTAGTCGCGGCTTTCCCGCCGACGGTGGCACCTCCGTGCCCCCCTTTTTTCTTTCTTTCTTTCTTTTAATTATTTTTCATTTAATTTTCGTCGCCCCCTCCGGGCGCTGAGGACCGGGGCATGGAGCCTTCTCCAGGACCAAGCAGGAAGTCAGCCCTCACATATGGGTGACGTCGGCGCCGACGGAGCCCTCGCGGAGCAATTTTCCCCAGCTTTCAAAGAAAGCCTTTGGGAATTGCAGCGCGCATGCGCGGTCCTCTTCCCGCCCAAGGGTGCCATCTTGCTCAGTCTTCTTTTTTCCACGGAGCCCTATAGACGTTGTCTGTGAATCCCCGCCGAAAAGTTGATTTTTTTTCTCTATTTTTCTCTTTTTTCTTCGGTTCGACGCCGGTTCTTTTCCCGCCCGGACTCGCGACACCGGTTGCGAGTCCATTCCTTATTTTTCGTTTTTTTGTCCTTCGTGACAGATTTCGCGCCTTTTTCCTTTTTCCCTGGCAGCCCGATCATTCGACCTCGCAGAAGCCCTTTTTCCTCCGATGGCTGCCAGCGGCTTTAAAAAGTGTGATCTCTGTAAGAAACTCATGTCTCTTACAGACACTCATGACTTCTGCCTCCGCTTCCTCGGACCAGATCATGACTCCATGATCTGTGGGCCATGCGGCAAAATGTCCTCAAAAGCATTGCGGAGTCGGCAGCATCAGCGGGAGCGTATCTTCTCTGACTCCGGCCAGGCTCGGACCTCGTCAGAGGCTTCGACGTCTCGGGACTCTGGTCCTGAGCATCGTCGAAGTTCCTCTGAAAGGGGATCTCCTACCCGGGAACATCATTGGAAGAAGAAACCCGCGAGGGCGGGATCGGTGGACGCTCCTGGTTCCTCGAGGGCCAGGTCGCATAGCCCCAATTCCCGTCCCGGGTCCTCGGAGATGGAGAGGCCGTCAAAACATCCTCGACTCGAGGTGGACTTGCCCGCTCACGTGAGTATTGTTGTCCTCGTTGACTCGCCTCCGAAGGACCCGACGTCGGGCCCGACGCCGTCGGGGCCCGAGTCGGGGGCTGCTGGGTCTCCTGAGCTCGGACTCAGGTTGATGGCCTTGGAGAGCAGTCTGACTGCCTTCATGGACCAGCAGCGGGTATTGATCGCTGGCCTCGCCAGTGTTTCTGCCCTGACCGCCGGGACGTCGACCTCCAAATCGACCCCGGAGACCGAGCCGATCCTCGAGTCCATGAGGGCTCGAGTCGATCCTCGGTTGAGGTCTCCTTCGGCCTCCCGTTCGGGACCGAGGTCGTCAACGCCGACGCCCTCGGCGTCGGAGCGGATAGCATCGGTGCCCGCCCGACCGGAGCCGCTCGACTCCTCCTCCGAGGAGTCTGCCTGGGAATCTGAGGACAAAGAGTCACCTGGTTCCTTTCGGACTCGGTGTGTCCTTTCGGATTCCCCCGAGTCCGAACCTCGGAGACGGTCCCCCCCGGAGGATACCCGGTTCTCGGACTTTGTGAGGGATATGGCCAAGGCCTTGGCCTTCCCCGCGGATCCCGAGGAGGAGCCTCGAGTCGAAGAACTCGATGGCCTCCAATATGACTCTCCCCCGAAGGAGGCCTTTATTGTACCGGTTCCTCCGATGCTGGAACGACTTCTCTTCCGCATGTGGGAGAGCCCGGCGTCGTTGCCGGTATTAAGCAAGCGGGTCAATTCCATTTATCGAGTCCGCAAGAGCCCCGGCTTCCAAAAGGCACAACTACCGCACCATTCCATGGTGGTGGAATCGTCCATGCATAGACTTAAGAGTCAAAAAATGCACTCCTCGGTGCCCCCTGGTAGGGAAGCCCGAAGCCTGGATGCCCTCGGTAGGAAGTGCTTACAGGGCTCTATGCTTGCTTGTCGAGTCCAGACTTACCAGCTCTACATGGGCATGTATCTCCGAGACCTGGCTAAGGAAATAGCCGGGTTCTCTGCTGGTCTCTCCGACGAACCTTTGCAGAGGTTCCAAACCTTGTCTACTGGTATTCGGGAGTGCTCCAAGTTTATATCTCGAGCAGCCTATGATGGTTTTGAGGCTTCGGCTCGAGTAGCTGCGGCCGGCATCGGTGGACGCCGCCAGGCTTGGCTTCAGACGTCCGACCTCGAGCCCTGGGTACAGGACAAGTTGGTCGATGTCCCCTGCCGAGGTGATAACCTCCTTTGGCAAGCCCATGGATGAGAAGGCTGCACAAATCGAGACGGAGACTCTCACCAGGACTCGTCTCTCAAGAAAGACCTCTGCCCCTTCTCAAAAGAAGAAGGCCTCGGGGAAAAAGCCCTTTTACCCGAGGAAAGGTGCTGCCTATAAATACTACCCTCAGTATCAGGCCTCAGCAGCTCCCCCACAGGGAAAGCAGGCCAAGGGACGGGGTAATGGGTCCCGTAGGCAGCAAGCCCCCAAGCCTGCACCACCGGCCCCTGCTCAGCAGGGTGGGGGTTTTTGACTTCCTCAGCATAGCCTCTCCCCCTCAGCTGGTTTCTCTCAGCACAGGAGGCCGGCTGGTCCACTTTGCCCACAGGCAGGGCCGGCCCGTCCATTGAGCAAGAATGTTCTTTGCACAGGGCCCCGCGTTTCAGGGGGCCCCGCGCAAAGAACATTCTGCTTTTTTTAAAAAAAATTATATTAAAAAAAAAAAAAAAAAGCTGGCTCTGGCTGTTGCCGCGGCCTCCGCGGCAAAATGGAGTGTCCCGCGGGGCCCCCTCTCCTCGCTGAGCCTCTCTGCAAGGGCTTTCAGATTCACGAAGGGAGAGCATCTCCCTCGCCTCTCTGTTAAGCCCGCAGGGGCTAATGGGAAATTTCCCATCTGCCCCTGCGGGCTTAACAGAGACGCGAGGGAGACGCTCTCCCTTTGCGAATCTGAAAGCCCTTGCAGAGAGGCTCAGCGAGGAGAGGGGGCCCCGCGGGACACTCCATTCGGCCGCAGCGGCAGCCGCCAGAGCCAGGTTTAATTTCAAATTTGCCATAAGCCGATAGGGGGGGGGGGCTGTTAAGACTGGGGCTGGGCTGGGCTGGGTGGGAGGTGTTAAGGCAAGGCAAGGCTGGGCTGGGCTGGGCTGGGCTGGGAGGGGGGTATTTGGGCTGGGCTGGGCTGGGCTGGGGGGGGGGTGTTAAGACTGGGGCGGGGCTGGGCTGGGCTGGGGGGGGTGTTAAGACTGGTGCTGTGCTGGGCTGGGTTGGGGGGGTGTTAAGACTGGTAATGGGCTGCGGGAGGGGTGTTAAGACTGGTAATGGGCTGTGGGCTGATGGGGGCTGTCTGGAAATGGGGTGATGGGGGTTAGGGCTGGTAATGGGCTGGGGGGGTGGGGGCTGTCTGGAAATGGGGTGATGGGGGGATTAGGACTGGTAATGGGCTATGGGGGGATTAGGACAGGACATAGGCTGATGGGGAGGGGTTAGGACTTGAGGTGGGCTGATGTGGTTAGGACTGGTAATGGGCTGTGGGCTGATGGGGGGGGTTAGGACTGGCAGTGGGCTATGGGGGGCTGACTGGAAGTGGGCTGATGGGGGGGTTAGGACTGGTAATGGGTTATAGAGGGGGCTTAAACTGAAAATGGGGTGATGGGGGGTTAGGACTGGAAGTGGGTTGATGGGGGGGGGGGCTAGGACTGGTACGGTAAAGGGGCTGTTGGGGGGGGGCTTGAATTGAAATGGACTCATGGAGGGGCTAGAACTGGAAGTAGGCTCATGGGGGGGGGCTTGGACTGGAATTGGGCTGAGTGGAGGGGAGCTAGGATTTGACATGGGCTGATGGTGGGGCTAGGATTGGAAATGAGCTGATGAAGGGACTCAGACTGAAAATGGATGGGGGAGCTAGGACCGGAAATGGGTTGATGGGGGGTAGGACTGGAAATGGGCTGATGCAGGGACTAGAAGGGAATGGATGCTGGGTGAGACTGGAACTAGATGTTGGGGGAGGATTAGAATGGGATGGGGCTGGGAGAGTAAAATGGAGAGGGGAAAAATATTTTGTGTGGGAGGGATGAAAAATCTACAATTGGCCGGTTATTGGGAGAGTAAGTGGGGATTGAGGATGGAGGGGTAAATTTTTGTGTGGATGAAATAGGAATGAGGAAAGAGCAAAAGGAGAAAGATTAGTATGTTAAAGCAGATGTAGAGAGAGAGAATGGGAAAAAAAAAAACTAGAAGAGAGAAGAAAGAACAAATGGACAGCAGACGATGGAGAGTTAGCAGAAAACATGAAGAAACCAGAAGAAAGTGGCTGGAGCAATTGCAACTGAAAAAAAATGCACAAAAGGTAGAAAGATATCTCTTTATTTTGAATTTATTAACTGGAATATGAAAGCTCTGGGAAATGTGCATCATTAACGTCTGCGCTTTGTTTGGTACAAGAGGAAATTAATTTATAGTTTTATTTCTACAGTGTTGTTGTACATTCCAAGTTTGGCTTTTGGGGTTCCCAGTTTAATTATTGCCTTCCTGTTTCTAAATTGTGATTCCTTGTTTGATGATGGTCTATGTTCTGCATGTGTAACTGAGCTGAGGTATTCTGTTTATGTAATTCCTATTTGACATTGCCACTTGTTCTCTTTCCCCAGTATTCTCTGAAATGTATTGGTTTAATATTTGCAGTGTTGCCTTTTGATAGGTAGGGTATGGTGCTTTGTGAGTCCTGGTAATGCTGTCAGGATATGGCGGGTTTGCTATGGGTTCTAAATGGGCAGCGTTTGTAGTAGTTCCTAATGTGCCTGGCGGTTGGCGCTGGATTATAGTAGTGTAGAAATCTTTTAGTCTTTCTTTATCCATACCCTCATTAAGAGACATGTTTACTAAAAGTTAGTGTATGGTAACATTATGCAAATATTTATGCAAATAAGGCCACTTACGCAAATGAGGCCCCGCACCGAGTCTCCGCACATGGCCCCGCACCCCCCTTGGGCCGCCCCTGCCCACAGGTGGTCCAACATCACCACAGATACCTGGGTACTTCACATAGTTCAAAAGGGCTATCTTCTTCACTTTCACCAGGTACCTCCCTCCTACTTTCCAGGGGAGCCTCCCAGACTCCCTTTGCACAGGGACTTATTCCTTCAGGAGTTAGCAAGTCTTGTTCAGGAACAAGCCGTGGAACCGGTGCCCCACCACCTGAAGGGCCAGGGATTTTACTCCAGGTACTTCCTGATTCCAAAAAGAACAGGAGGCCTCAGACCCATCCTGGACTTGCGAAACCTCAACAAGTTCCTTGCAAAGGAAAAGTTCAAGATGCTTACCCTTGGAATCCTGCTGCCCTACCTCCAGCAGGGAGACTGGCTATGCTCCTTGGATCTGAAAGATGCGTATACTCATATCCTCATTCATCCGGACCACAGACAATATCTCAGGTTTGTGGTGGGAGGAAATCATTACCAGTACAGAGTGCTGCCCTTTGGCCTATCCTCCGCACCCAGGGTGTTCACCAAATGCCTTGCAGTGGTGGCGGCCTATCTGAGACTCCAAGGTCTGTTTGTGTTCCCATACCTGGACGACTGGCTCATCAGGGCCCCCTCTTCACCAGAGGCCGCTCAAGCCACTCATCGCACTGTGTGTGGCTCTACTCCAGCACTTGGGTTTTGTCATAAACTTCGCAAAGTCCACTTTGCTCCCCTCTCAAAATCTCGAGTTCATAGGCGCCAGGTTGGACACGCTTCAGGCGCGGGCCTTCCTCCCTCTGGACAGGGCCAAGCGGCTCATGGATCTCGCCAGCCACTTTCACAGTAATGCGCTGGTCTCCGCCAGGCACTTTCTGTGACTACTCGGCCATATGGCTTCCACGGTCCATGTGACCCCCAACACCCGACTGAACATGCGTCCTGCTCAGTGGTGCCTTCGCAATCAATGGGATCAGGCCACGGGGAGCCTAGCGGACTCTGTGCAGATCTCCGACCACCTGGTCTCCTCTCTACGATGGTGGCTTCATCTACCAAACCTAGTGCTAGGAGTGGCTTTTCAGCCCCCTCCGCATTCTCAGGTCCTAATGACCGATGCTTCCCTCCTGGGTTGGGGAGCACATTGCCAAGGGTCATGTACTCAAGGACTCTGGACTCCTTGGGAGTCTGCTCAACAGATAAACTTCCTGGAGCTCAGAGCCATCCGCCTAGCGCTCAAAGCCTTGCCCAAAGTTTTATGTAATATGTTGCCCAAAGTTTATGTAATATGTTTTTTATGATTTGTATAAATTATGCTATGTATTTTATAATTTTACTTGTATAATTTTATTCTATATATTTTATGAATTTTTATGTATTTTATCAATTGTACACCGCTTTGATTACCCAGAAAGGCGGTCATATCAAATAAATAAACCTAAACCTAAACCTAACCTTCTCTCACCTGGTGTCCCACCAGTCGCTGCTGATACAGACGGACAACCAGGTTGCCATGTTCTACGTAAACAAACAAGGCGGAACAGGCTCTTTCCTCCTCTGTCGGGAGGCGCAACGACTATGCTCTTGGGCAGTACGCCAGGGCATCCTCCTCAGGGCTGTCTATCTCCCAGGTCAAGAAAATTACCTGGCCGACAAGCTCAGCAGGATCCTCCAGCCACACGAGTGGAGGTTGGACCCGCTGGTGGTTCAGCGGATCTTTCTCAAGTGGGGCCTCCCCACCATGGATCTGTTTGCCAGTCCTCTGAACCGGCAGCTGCCCAGATTCTGCTCTCGACAGCCGCATCCTCTCCGGGTAGCGGCGGATGCGTTTCTAATTCCATGGTCCACCGGCCTCTTGTATGCCTTTCCTCCCATACCACTGGTGTCTCGGACGCTCTTCAAGGTTCTCAGAGACAAAGCATCGATGATCCTAGTGGCTCCCCGGTGGCCGAGACAACCTTGGTTCCCGCTTCTGATGCAGCTGGCGGTAGACACTCCTCTTCCACTGGGGTTTCAGCCCGACCTCCTGTTGCAGGATCAGGGGACTCTCCTACACACCAATCTGTGGTCCCTTCATCTGATGGCCTGGCTGCTGAAAGGGTAGTCCTTGCTCCTCTGCAGCTACCTCCAGATGTGGAGGAGGTCGTCTTGGCCTCCAGGAGGCCCTCCACCCGGAAGTCCTACGTTCTAAAGTGGCGTCGGTTCTCCGTCTGGTGTACTCAGCAGTCTCAAGATCCCTTCTCCTGTTCAGCATCAGTGGTCTTGCAGTACTTGCTCTCTCTCTCTAACCTTGGACTTAAGTCCAACTCGGTCAAGGTCCACCTCAGTGCTCTTTCTGCACATCACATGCCGGTGGATGGTAGACCTCTTTCCAGCCACCCTCTGGTGGCTCGGTTTCTCAGAGGCCTCCTTCTCCTTAAGCCACCTTTGCGCCCGCCAGCCCCGGACTGGGATCTTAATGTGGTTTTGCAGCGGATTACCTGTCTGCCTTTTGAGCCTATGGCTACCTGTCCCCTACGTTTTCTTTCGTGGAAAACCTTGTTCTTGGTAGCCCTCACTTCTGCTAGACGCGTTAGTGAGCTGCAGGCCCTGGTTTCTGATCCTCCTTACACTAGGTTCTACAAGAACCGGGTGGTCCTACGGACTCACCCTAAGTTTCTTCCCAAAGTGGTTTCCCCTTTTCACATCAACCAGGAGGTGGTACTTCCGACCTACTTTCCCAGGCCACACTCCAGCCGAGCTGAAATGGTCCTGCATACCCTGGACTGTAGGAGGGCGTTGACCTTCTACCTTGACCGTACGCGGGAGCACCGAAGGGCTGTTTAGCTCTTCGTGTCTTATGACCCCAACAAGTTGGGGCTCCCTGTCTCCAAGCGTACTCTGTCCATCTGGATTGCGGACTGTATCGCTTGGGCTTACGAGGCAGCCGGCCTCGTACTGGAAGGTAGAGTCACAGCTCATCGTGTTCGGGCGAAGGCTACGTCGGTAGCTTACCTCCGCTCTGTTCCATTGGCAGACATCTGCCGGGCCGCTACTTGGTCTTCAAGCCAGACTTTTGCAGCCCATTACTGCCTGGAGAGGGAGTC
This sequence comes from Ichthyophis bannanicus, assembly GCA_033557465.1. Classification (NCBI taxonomy): domain Eukaryota; kingdom Metazoa; phylum Chordata; class Amphibia; order Gymnophiona; family Ichthyophiidae; genus Ichthyophis; species Ichthyophis bannanicus. The sequence goes on from CM066049.1 coordinate 129,822,007, forward strand.
CCGCAGGGACAGTGCTTTCGGACAGGCGGTCCTCCGTAACCTCTTCGAGGTATAGGCAACTCCTACCCTCCGTCCCGGATGTTGGGCTACCAGTTGGAGACATATTCAGAGAAGATTCCTTCCTTCTGTGCTACTGAGCTTGAGGGAGCTCATTTTTGCGCTTAGGGTCTCTGGTAGCCTTAAGCTTGGGAGTCCCATATGTGAGGACTGACTTCCTGCTTGGTCCTGGAGAAAGCGTAGTTACTCACCTGTAGCAGGTGTTCTCCAGGAGCAGCAGGAATCAGTCCTCACAACCCTCCCTCCTCCCCTTGGAGTTGCAGTTATATGCTTTCGTCTTTGCTAATTTTTTGCTGTCTTTTAGCTATGTCATCTGACTGAGCAAGATGGCACCCTTGGGCGGGAAGAGGACCGCGCATGCGCGCTGCAATTCCCAAAGGCTTTCTTTGAAAGCTGGGGAAAATTGCTCCGCGAGGGCTCCGTCGGCGCCGACGTCACCCATATGTGAGGACTGATTCCTGCTGCTCCTGGAGAACACCTGCTGCAGGTGAGTAACTACGCTTTCTTCCCCCCAGCCTCACGGTGGGGACTTAATTTTCCACGTGGACTCCAATGCCTGGTGCCTCTCCTGTTTGGGGCCTGACCCTTTTTCCCCGGATTCCCCTGGCTACAGTGTCGGGAGAAGACCCTCCCTCTTTCGGGTATCCCTCAACGACGTCTTCGCGCCCAAGGCACGGTCGTCGGGTTGTTCTTCTCTCCAGGATCAGGTAACCACACAACAGTCTGTTAAGACTAGCCGAGTCTTGAGGGGCGAGTCTCATGCGCGGCCTAGCGACGGCTCCGGCCAACCCCTCAAGTCCTCCTTGGCTGATATACCCCGGCGGGAGTCCTCGGGCTCCAAAGCATTTACGGGGTTTCGGGATGTCCCTGAGGTTCGCTCCTCACAGAACATTCTCGAGCCATGCCCGAGGGAGGTACCCGCTTCGAGCGGTGCCGATTCCCCGGCATCGGCGTCGAGTGTTTCACTCTTCGCCAGGGATCGTCAGCCGGTGTCCTCGACGCCTTTGGGGCCGATCGACTCGACCGGGTCTGACCTCCCTACATCCAAGCCATGTTCGGGCGTGGTAGCCGCTCCAGGCGGTACTGAGCCCCCGGCATCGGCGTCAGTGTTGAGCGCTCCGCTCCTAACCAAGGATCGTCGGCTGCTGTCCTCGGCGCCTCTGGGGCCGATCGACTCAGTCCAGCCTGGCGTTCCTTCAGCCCTGCCATGCGGCGGTACCCGCTTCTGGCGGTACCGACCCCTCGGCGTCGGTGTCGAGCGTTCCGCTCCTCACCGGGGATTGGCGGCTGCGGTCCTCGGTGCCTCCAGGGCCGACCGACTCACGCCGGTATGGCGTTCCTATGGGGGTGGTATCCGCTTTGGGCGGTGCCAACCCGCTCCCCACCGGGGATCGCCAGCCGCTGCCCTCGGCACCTCGGGGGCCGATTGACTCGACACTGTCTGACGGCTCTACGTTCAGGTCATGCGCGGGAGTAGTACCCGCTTTTGAGGGCGCGGGCGTCAGTGGTTCCGCCCCATGCTGGGGATGGTCATCTGGCCTCCCTCCCCTCGGGGCCACTCGCTTCGACCTGCGCCGGGTCGCCGGTATCCCAGCCCTGCGCAAGGGTGGTACCAGGTTCGAGCGGCGCCACTCCACCGGCGACGGCAGGGGTGTCGAGCATGAGGGACCGCCATCGACCTTCCCCGGGGACCTCGGGGTATGTCGGTCAGCGCACGGGCGACTCCCCGGCATCGACGCGGCTGTCGAGGGCCCCGCCCTTCCCTAGAGAAGGGGCCTCAGGGTCTTCGACCGCTTCGACCCAATCTGGGTCTACGCCGCCCCGCAATGGTACCCCGACGTCGGCGCAGGGGCTTTGCACTCCCCCCCCCCCCCCGCAGGGACTCGTCGGGTGACCGGGGTCCCCTCGGGGACGGGTCGTATGCCCCTGAAGGATTTCTCTCCGGGTCGGATGGGTTAGCCCTTGATGTTCACGGCACCGGTCGGCACAGTTCCGATCCGCGCTCCGGGATCTCCACCACCAGCACGGTCACTCCCGCCGGGGGCCTCAAGGAAGGAGTTGATCTCCTCGCTCGGTTCGATGACCAGCCTGGAGTCGTTGTCCAGCCTTGAAAGCCTGGCCACGGCACGTCTTGGGATCGGCCCCTGTCCTCTCGCGCAGAGCAGAGACCGCTGGCCCCTGCCCTCCGGCGGCCGCGGATTTGCTCCAGTCACGGGGGGAAGCGCCGTCCCAGGGTTCGGGGCCGAGGCCGGTTCCTGCGGCGCCGTCGGTGCCATCGACTTCTTTGATGCCTAGCTTGGAATCAATTCCAGGAGCCGACGACGCCATGTTGACTGCCCCGATCCGGGTCGGTTGGTCCCCTCCTCTGCCCAGCGGGCATCGGCCCGAGTGGCCTCTTAGTGCCCTGGCGGCCTCTCCCGCCATAGCTGCTCCGGCAGAGCCGCCTTTTCAGGATTTCCTCCTTGACATGGCGGACTTGCTGGCCATCCCTATCCCGGACCCGAGCCCAGGCCCTGCGGACTAGGCAGCCGCGATGCTTCCTCTGCATCCCACCCTGCAGGATCTCCTGCTGGGGGCTTGGCGGTCGCCTTTGAGGGTTCCGGCGCCGCCGACTGCGATGCAGGCTCTGTACCGGGTGCCTCTGTCCCCGGGGTTTCGGCAGCACCAGCTTCCACATCGGTCCATTGTGGTGGAATCGGCGCTGAGGAAGGCCGGAAGCAAGGAGAGGCATGCATCTCGCCCTCCAGGCCACGCCTCGAAGACGCTAGATACTCTAGGACGTCAAGCCTTCCAAATGTCTATGCTGGCGGCCAGAATTATTTCATATATATTTTATGAGTCTGTCGCTTTGGGAGGTCACCGAGAGGTTGTCTCGGTTATCCACCTTCGTATCTGCAACCAAGGCCTTTGAGTATTCCCTGCTTCTTTATCATTGCAGGAATATCTCCGGGTTCCTTTCTCGTGCTTCGCTGGACTCCTTCCGGTCGATCAGCAGAGCCTCTGCTGTTGCCATTAGAGCACGCCGCACAGCATGGTTGCAGGCATCAGAGTTGTGTAGACGGGCACAGCACATCCTGGGTAATTCTCCCTGCGACGGAGATCACCTCTTCAATAGCGAAGCCTTACGTCAGGTCGCACAGTGCTTCGCTAACCTTCCCAGAGTTAGCAGCCAGCCTAGGGCCCGGCTTCCCCCCGGTGGTGGTAAACGCCCCTCCAGACCCCCCCTTCCCTAGGAAGAGGAAATGTCAGCCCTCCGCCCACCCTCCAGGCGCGCCCAAGCAAGGGACCTCTCACCCCGGGTTGATGTCCCCGGGCCCGCACCAGGACTCTCATACTAAGCATTTTTAGGCTCAGGTGGGCGGCTGCCTGCTCTTAACCTCCTTACCAGAAGTTAGACTAGAGCTCTACTCTGGGGCTCGTCCAGTTGGAAAATGGTTCGGGGACTTATCTAGGGGTTCAGGTCTTCTCCTCCGTGGGAAAGGGAGACCACCTTACGCCGTGATCGCTCTGGCCCACGGTCACCCTACTTACTCTTCGGTATGTCCCCGAACCCCTCTCAGCCAGTATCCTCTTGCTGATTGCATCCGTACTGGAATCCCCTCCAGCCGCTATAGTCCCCCTATACTCACCAGGGACTATACTCTCATGTCCCCCGATTGTGCGGGGGACAATTTCTACGCGCAGGTCATGGGGACACATTAGGGCCTCCAACCCCTGCGGCATTCTACCGGACTGATGCTATCCTCTGTCCCCCGCGCTCTTAGCTCGCTGATCTGCCCTTGCCCTCCGGGAAAGATCCCTCCCTTGACGGATCTTGGGGCCACCTCTCCAGGTGGACGTTCTGGGGATCGATGGCAGATCCGCCTTACCTGAGTGCTGCTCATGGAGGCAGGCCCCCGGCGTGCCTGCGTTAGTACCGGAGGAGGCGTCTCCATGTCCACCGGCTTAGATATACTAGATATCACCTGCTTGGCAGGCGCCTTTGGGGGATCCCCACAGTACCTGTGTTTACCGCCTTTTTCCCCCTATGGCTGGTACTCACCCCCCCCCCAGGGGGTCCGGCCAGTCCGCCTGCCTATTCCCCCTCGGCCCGCGGACTGGTGGTACCCTACTACTGTGAAGTCAACAGTCCCCTTTTCAGTTAGGTCCTCCTCCCGGAGGTCCGGACCCTTGTCTCCCTATCTCTCGCTAGGGCAGACTGTGTACCCCTTCTGCTCCGGGGTACACCTCTACTCTTCTCCGGGATAGGCTCTCTAGTTCGGCCTGTCTTCCACTGTTGGTCCTCTGAGTTATGGACTCTACTCCTAAGGGAGTGCTCAGCTTGCCGTGAGCCCCCTGGAAGACCTGCCGTCCAATGTTCCCTCTAATTTTCTGTAGGCTGTGTGCGCATAAAATATCAGCTGTGCAACTTTTGAAGGAAGGTTAAATTTTTGTGTGCCACATAAGGACACTCGGATTTATATACTTTAAAATTTGACTATACATCAGAATACAGTATGTACACCACATTGCACTAGAAAATATTGTAGAACTTGTGAAAACCGTAAATACACAACAACTTTTAAATTTTAAGACATCTGTGTTGTTTTCTATCAGAATCAGAACCGTAATTTTTGTGCGCTCTGTTATAAAGTATGTGCGCTGGCTCGGCGAGGTGTGTGCGCGCGCACACGCGCACAGCTTAGAGGGAACAGTGCTGCCGTCCTTCTCCTGACCCAGCTGACGCCTGGATCCCATGGCCTTCCAGATTTGGAACTTCCTCCTCGCTGCGGTGAAGTTTCCTTGATGACCTCGCTACTGCGTCTACAGTGCCTTCATCACAGGACTACTTCCGACAACCCGGTGGGTAAGCAGTACAGGGTTCTAAACCATTAATTCATTAGAAACTTAATGGCCGGTAAGCTCTGTATGGTACTAGGTCATTTACTCATTACATGCTTAATGATTCTCTTCATGCACCCCTCTGCCTACTCCCGTAGCCTGGGTTTTTTTTTTTTTTGCTGTATCCTAATGGTACCTGTTCTGCACTCTAAAGACTTGCCTCTGTAGTCTTTGGATTCGCTGTTCCTCTATTCAACTCCTGCCCTCCATCCCTCAGGGGATGCCGGAGATTCAGGCTGGGCAAATGCCATCCCGTCTGGGCTGCGCTTATGGGATCTCCCCGGGCATCCTAAGCTAGGGAGTCCCCACGTGTGAAGACTCATTCCTGCTTGTTCCTGGAGATAGCACAGTTACTTACCTGTAACAGGTGATCTCCGGAACAGCAGGAATTAGTCTTCACAACCCGCCCACCTCCCCTGGGAGTTGTCTCTCTCTTTTCTCTATTCCTTCCTCTCCTCTCCTGCCGGCTCAGCTATGAAACTCAACTGGGGAGAGGCAGTAGGAAGGGCGGGAAGCCACCGCGCAGGCGCGGGGGATGCTCCCAAAGGCTTTCTGATTGGATGCTGGGGAGCATTTCCCGTGCGGGCTCCGTCGGCGACGTCTCCCACGTGTGAAGACTAATTCCTGCTGTTCCGGAGATCACCTGTTACAGGTAAGTAACTGTGCTTTGCTGCCTTTCAAGCCATTCAAAGCACTTTTAAGCAATAGTAATTATATAATGAATACCGACATCAGAAAAAAGAGAGAAGGTGCATTCTTCCAGTGCAAAGCAATTTGGGGTATGGGTCCAGGTTATATTTGTGACCATTTGGATTCCAGGACAAGGTTGTCTGGTAGGGTTTTTTTCCCTTTAATCACAAGCTGATCTTTCATTGGGTTTTCTGCCTACTAGAGAACAGAGATTATCTATGACCAGGAAGAGTACAACAAATTTTTAAGAAGAAAAAATATCTGTTCTGGTCTACCACAAAATGAGCAAAGAAACCCCTCCCAGGCGCGCTCCTGATCGTCTTGTTAATGGATGTCTTCTCACGGGACAGAAGTGAGCCCTGGTCCTGCCAGTAGGACTTTTGTAAAGACATTTATTTCTAATGCTCCATGCTCCTGACCTGAAAGATCACCTAGACTGGAGTTGGCATTTTTATTGTAGTGTTGGTGCCAGCTGGCCAGGCAGGAGCAACTGGGGCTAACTGCTGTCCTATGAAGAGGAATCAGTATGGTAACAGGGGTGGGCACAGAGGAGGGGGTGGTACTTGTTTGTAATTCAGCATTTTAAAGAGGAAATAAAATGAAATTTCATTCTGATCTTTTGCACTTAAGTGGCCTGTATATATTTATCATGTTCTCCCTGTTAAGAAACTTGTTTAATTGTATACCCAAGTTATTATGCCTGTTTATTGTAAGCACAAATCTCTAAACTGAGATGTGTAGTTTTAGCGTTCATTGTAAACCGCACTGATCTCAAATAGCGCGGTATAAAAGAAACTGTAATAAAAAAAAAAAAAAAAGTAATGGAAAGTCTCATCATGTCTTTATTTCAATGTCCTGCTATATTCCAAATGAAAGTGAGCTAGTTGATTCCTATTTAGTGACCAGCACCTTTTTAAATTCTCTAAGATGGGTGATCAATCAAAGTATGACTAGCTGCTTTTTATAGGGACCGTTTTCTCAGGGCTACCTCAATCCTAAGAGTCTGGCTACCTGAGATGATGGTCCAGACCTGACCAGGAGACAGGAGACATCTGGCGTTTGTGGCTAGAAGCTGGAGTTCTTAAAGGGACTGCACTCGTTTGCAGGATTATGATAGTGTTAGCACAGGGGTTTCCAAACCTGCCTCCGAGCCATATGAATATGCATGAGAGATTTGCACGCACTGCCTCCATTGTGTGCATATTTATTGTGGATATCTGGAAAACTCGACTGGCTGGGGAGGCCCCAGGATACATTTGAGAACCCCCGTTTTAGATCTGGGTGTGCACAGACTGATCAGTGCTGGACCTCTCTGTTCCAGGCTCCGGCTGCATGATGGGAAGCTCATTAAGGACCGGCGCTACCATCTCCGAACATACCCAAACTGCTTTGTGGCGAAAGAGTTGACAGACTGGTTGGTGGAGCATAAGGAAGCACCAGACCGGGAGACTGGCATCCGCCTGATGCAGAAACTGATGCGCCACAATCTCATTCACCACGGTGGGTGTGTGTGCGTGTCCTTCTAGCTGTTGGAACCTAGAGATGGGTTTTGTATATGTGCTGGACAGGGGATTGGGAGGAGGTGCTGTACAACTTTCCTTTCATGCCGCACATCTATCACTTCTTCCTCTGGCTTTATAAAGCCTGAACTGTTGCTGTTTTCGGCACCTCTTCTATTCTAGGTTGACTCGAGCATTGACACCATGGACACAAACTGGGGAAAACCTCTGTCTCTGAAGGGTTCTAGTGCCCACCTTGTTCATACTATCCTCGGTTTTCTTTAAATCTTTCCTGCCACTCTGCCTTTGCCTGTCTGTCTGGTCTAACTGTCCTGGGATATGGGGTAGGAAATGAGCATTGGCTGGATGCTGACTGCAGCCTTGTCCATGAAGAGTCTGTGTGCACTGCTCATACCAAACCCTCTTGCCTGTGACACAATACAGAGACAAATGCAGTCTATCTTTGAGGGGAAGAGGGAAATTGTGAGGGGCCAAGGTCACATAGTTTGAAACTTGAAAATATTTAACTTCTGCTCTCTGGGATGTTCTTTCCTCCAGATGCACGAGTAATTCCAATGTGTCTTTTTCCTCCCTTTCCCTCTTCAGTACCCTATTCTGATAGCTCCTGGACTTGTTCTTTGCATGGAACATAACCTGGTGTTTGCCAACTTGTAAATCCTTTGCGCTTTAGAGAAGTGAGAACTGTTTTCAGTTAGCAAACTGGAAAAAAATTAGCCAGTGAGAGAAATTTCAGGCCTCTGGGATGCTGAGTACAGGTAGGTGAGAGACGGTCAGGACGTGTACAGAGAGTGAGAGATGACGTGTATACACGAGCCACCCACACACCGATACAGTCCCACCGTAGCAAAGAACCTGCTTTATGTAAATAAAGTAAAAGGTTAACATTCCACATAGTTAACTTTTAGTTCAGTTTAAGATCTGATGTCAAGGAGAACAGTGGGGAGATCAAACTCTCGATGGGCATTTTCCTGAATTGAGAGATGCAGCCGTTCCAGATTCTTCCTTAATCTGCTCTTGCCTGTCTTCAACATGCTTTAACATAGGCACACTCCACCCCAATGCCAACCCCTACGATGCTTGTCAGTCCTTCCAAAAAAAATCTTCAATTACTCTTTTTCATGTGTTTTAAATGATTAGATTATGGAAACGTGCTTCAGGCTGGTTCCTTTTGCCTCAATCTAACTTCTGCTCATACAAAATGCAGTCCTTAAGAGCCTGGTGACATGCTGAAATACTCATGTCGCCTCTCACCTGGTCAGCCACGACTGTCCTTCCACTGCCTCCAGAATCAAATTCAAAATCTCAAGCACAACTTTTAGAGCTTTACTTAACAAATAGTCCAAGTTTCTTCCTGACCCATTTATTGACTCCCTCTCTCTCTCTGTCTTCTTGATATGTTCTCAATGGTGAAGATTCTGCATGATTGTACCCACTGTTCAGCCTTCAGCTACGTCGCCCCACACCTCCAGCACATTAGACCTCTATACCCATGGATGAATTGTGGGCTAGCCAACCATCAGGAAAAGTAGGTGGCCACCTAGGGCAACAACTTCTGGGGTCTGGCAAACAGCAATGCATTCAAAGCTAAGCTACCAGGGAGGGGCATAAGGTTTAAGATTGGCTAGTGCCTTGAACTAGATCTGGGGATGGCAAATCGGGGTTTGAAAATCTGGCCTTTTGAGCAGAGCTATGATCTGCTTCAAATGGCTCACTCTCAATTTTCTACCCCTCCTAAATTTGCTAGGGTTGTTCGAGATGCACCCTGTATTGTTACTGGTGTCCAGCACTGGGATTATGGGGTGCTGTTCACATACCCTGGCTTTAGAGGGTCATTCGTGACTTTTGTGCTGTGTTCAAAAGTAACCCATTTTGGAGAATTTGCCACCTAAAGAAACCAGAATTCTACTATGATGTTAGCTACCATTTTTCTTTTTTTAATTTTATAATCTCCTTTCTGTTCTGCAGTGGTGGTCTTTCCTTTCTGTCTTGATTTGTAAACCACTTTGTTTTCCAATGGTAGCATATCCAATAAACATGATTAGAAATGGTGTGGAGCACACATCCAACAGCAGCTTCACTTCTGCATGTGACAACGAGGAGTTGATAGCTTTTAGAACTGAAGCAGACACTGTTTTTGGCTAAGTACAGTATCCAGTAAAATGACCTGTAATATTGAGCAATAACTTGCTATAATAAGAGCATAGCATCTTCTTATAAAGGGGAGACCAGCATTAGGTAAAGGAGATTTATAGTTTTGTAACAAGGAAAGCCTTTGCCTACCTATACAAGGCATGGCCACAGAAAATGGGCTGCGTTCAGGACGTGCGCGATCAGGTAGGAGGAAAACGGCTGTGGAAAGGGAGATACCATATGTTCTCGGCTAACTCCCCAGCTGCAGGACTATATTTCAGCTGCAGTAACATTTCTAAATTAATCAATAACCTTTAGACCTGATTATTTGCAGGCAGTGAGATTTGTTTCCTACGCTTGAGGTTCTGAGCTGGTTATTAAGGAAATGGACCTGGGGACAGGGCAGTAGTGAGATGTCTGAACCATTTAGGAAATTTTACACACTTCTGCTGTTTTTCGAAGAAATTTTGTTTATTTGCCAAGAAATTTGATTTCTCCCTCCCCCACTAAAGATTTGCTTTTTACATGTACTGCATAACGAGTATGACTTGGGTATTAGAATGAGGGATATTATCCCATTCTCCATACTCTGGCCAGTATTTTGTGGGAAGAAGGTAGGACTTGGGGCTACTGAATGGTCACTGAAAGGTCAGTTCACCTCTGGTTCTTGTCTAGGGCTGGACCTGCTCAGCTGTCCTGGTAACATGGTCCCTATGCACTATTTCAGTCTGTGACGAGCACTCCGATTACAAGGACGCTCGGCTCCTGTACCGATTCCGGAAAGACGATGGCACGTTCCCGCTGGACAAGGATGTGAAGGTGTTTCTGAGGGGGCAGAGCCTGTACGAGACGTGAGTAGTTGTGCTGGGGGGAAGGGGGTGTTTTCTCTTGGCAGTGTGCTGTGAGTGTAACGCGGTTTATATGGCTGTCTTAGGCCTGTCTTTTTACCTGTAGTTTTCTTTACTCACGTTCTCTTACTCATGATGGCCGAAGAGCTCCATGTCCCGAGACAGGCTAAGATTGTATATTTGTTGAAAAATCAGGATTTCATAACTTGCTGATCTTATTTAGTGTTAAGAGTATTTTTATGGTTGGTCTAGTAAATTTTTAAAATTCCTCTTTTTTGATTTATTTAATCATTTCTATTCCGCCAAGATCCTAGGATAGTTTGTTTTCTGTAATCCACAACAATGTTCATAAAACAATAAAATAACAAGACATAAAGAAAATTAGCTAAACTACATAAAAACTAAACATCTGCCCATTAAAATTCAATTCCCAATATTAACCCCCCTCCCCCCCAAAAAAAGTCCTCCACAAAAAGCTGCAGTATATAAAGTCAGACAATCGTAGAACGCAGAGCATCTAATCGGAAACTAAATTGTTGGAGTGTTTGCTGTGAGAAGAAAATCTTCTTGTAACAAACTTTCTTTTTAATTGTTTAGTGTGGCAAAACACTACTAAAGTGTATCCAAACACAACTTATCACTATAAAAGAATCTTAAAATGTTATAAATTTGCAGTTCGACTCCTCTGATGTCCAGTTTTAAGAAGGAGCAAGAGCTGTGTGTAGAACACCGCGACCACACGTGAACATGGCACTGTGATTCGAGCTCTCAGCAGCTTCAGGTGCTCACCTGCAGCCTGATGTAGTGTTGTGGTTTAGTCTTCAGGCTCAGAACTCTTGGCTTCCATTTTTCTGTTGGTACATTCTTTCCTTCTCTGCCTTCCTTCTCCTGTATTTATGGAACACCACATATCTGTATCTGATAATAAAGTCATAAAGAAATGCAAGACTGAGTATTGCATGGCATGCAGTGAGTTGGACAGGTGCCCTGGGTGCATACATGAGTTTGGGGCTCCCTCTGCTGGCACTGCACTGAAGCCACTCCATTTTTGAGTTCACTGCTCACAGGTTTGTGGGTTTGTTTTGTGTGTTTTTTTTTTTTTTCTTTTGTATATACAGTCAAACCTCGGTTTTCATGATTAATCCGTTCAAAAAAGTCTGACTATAACCGAAACGGACTAAAACCGAAGCAAGATTTCCCATAAGAAATAATGTAAATTCAATTAATCCGTTCCAGACACCCAAAAATATTGACAAAAAATACATTTTATAGAGAATAACTATCTTTTTACATACAGAAAACAATGAGAAATACATATAAATGACTAATGAAATGGATAAATGAGCATGTAACATCACTTTTACCTTTATTGAAGACTTTTGTTGGCATATGGGACGCACTCCAGCCAGCTCCAGCTGCTCTCCCCTCTGGGGATCGAGCAATCACCACCAGCAGCGGAGGTGGGAACAGCCATCTTGGCCGTCTGCACAATCGGGGCTCCAGCCTGCCTTTTAACTTAGCAGCCATCACACCCAGTTACCAAGCTCACAGTGTCAGGAGAGGTAGTGCCAATGTCAGCAAAAGTAAGGGCACCAGAAAGAGGACAGTGCCCGAAGTCACACCAGCCTGTAGGGCAGCCACTCCTACACAGTGTCGGGAGAGGTGGAGAGGCAGTGTCAGCCAAGCAGCAGGCAGTTGAGAAACAGTGGGACAGAGAGTCTTAGGCTGCCTCCGGCCCCCCTAAGGTAGCAGCCTGACACAGGTGAGAGTCAGAGAACAGCGTGGGGCTGTGCCAGCAGGAGCCTGCAGCTGCAGACTGCAAGGTTTCAAGGAGAGGCCGCGTGTGCAGGCCTGCAGGACACCCAGAATCCAATCGGGAGGGCAGGGGCCCCGGCGGGAGACTGGGCCGCCAAGGAGAAGCAGATTCGGTCACCAGCTCCTGTCCCGGTTCAAGGGATGTGCAGGGGAAGAGGCAGCAGGCAGACGTCAATCGGGGGAGAGTCCGGGGCAGGAAGCAGTTTCGGGCAGGCCACGCTGGAGCGTTGAACTCCTCGGCTCCCCAGAGGTCCCGCAGAATCGCTGGCTCAAGCTCCGTGGGAGATCGCTGGCTCACGCTAATCCATGGCAGGTACGGGGGGGGGGGGGGGGGGGGGGGTAAAATGCTGTACGAAAACCGAGACAACGTACGAAAACCGAAACACAATCTTGATGAAAAAAATCAACGAAAACCGAATCGTACGAAAACCAGGGCATACGAAAACCGAGGTTTGACTGTACCAGAAACTCGTGAAGCCAAAAAAAGAAATGTAAATTAACCATGAGATGAATGTCTTACTGTGCCCCAACACTTGCAAGCCATGTTCATAATGAATAGTGCTTGACATTGCAGGATGTCTTGCAGTGACGCGTCTGCTTTGCTTCTAGAATGGTCAGCAGAGAGGATTCGATCCTGAAAGCAAGGGAGGAGAATGGTGTCACGTACCAGCGGACTGTCTTTGGTTGTGAGATGATTGACTGGCTGATTCAAGAGGGGGAGAGTAGGAGCCGGAAGGAGGCCGTGGACCTGTGCAGGCTGCTGCTGGAGTATGGTATAATTCAGCATGGTGAGGAGAGGGTGGGATCTGGGGTAAGGGCTGGGAAACATTCCTATTGGTTTTGTTCTCCTTTCCTGCCTTCTGTATGGGGGAGGCATTGGGTGCTTATCTGAATGTCTGTCTGTCTCACTGCCAGGAGTTAGCAATTTAATTTTTGCACTTTATTAATCATCTTAATAGAGATTTAACCAAGACTGACTAGGTATAGCTTGACTTATGCTGTTCCTACATTGTAAGTTGCCTAACAATAGTAAAGTGGACAAATGTCTGCATGATTAAGCAAATTAAATTGGTGTTGCTTTCGTACCCATTTAAAACACCATAATAGAGCATTCATATCATGCAGATGCAAGAACTCGCAATATAATGAAGCCTCTGAATAGGCAGCAGAGGGGATATAGAGCCACACAGGATCTGGGACAGATAAGTCGGTGGCTAGATTGAGGTGTACAGCTGAAGAAGGTAGATGGTGTGGTCCGTACAAGGTGCCCAGCAAGCTCATCCAGATGTGGTGTGAGTGATCATTTAGTTGGTCACCACAGTCATTAAAGGCTTGGGAGTAGAGCCAGGATTTCTCTTGCTCTCTGAAGTAGAGGTCTCTAGAGGATTAACTTAGTCTTTAAGTACTCTAGACCATTCTATGAAGACCTTGAACACACATTTTTTTCTTTTAATTTCATGCTGTGTGGTGTTGGTAGCCAGCACAGGTTTTGCAGGAAGGTTGTGATAGTCGTGCTGTGGTGTTCTGAATAAAGTGGAGCTGGTGCAAATGTATTGCTTTTCAGCGAGGCTTTTAAATGAAGATTTGAATTGGTATTAACTGGGTGAGATGGATTGTGTCTCTAGTTATTTAGTTAACAGATTTTATATACCGTCTTTTCCTATAACCAAAGTGGTTTACATATACAAGCAGAGTACAAAGCAAAGGGGGGGGGGGGGGAGGCATAGTGAGCAACTTATTTACAGAATTGGGTATAATCAATATGCGTGTGGTGTGGGGGAGGCTTAGGAAGTAAGTTATTTACATAGTTTGATATATACATTATGAATCAATGGGGGATTTGGTCAGAAGATGGGTGGGGAGTTAGGTTGGTTCTTGTTCAGGATATTGCATGGGTAGGTGGTAGGTCCACAGTAGAGTTTTAATTTCTTTCGGAAGTCTTTGATGTCAGTGCTGGTTCCCAGGTAGTCTGGAAGGGTGTTCCAACAGGATGGTGTGCGAGGGATAATGCTAGTTTGCTTTGTCATCATTTTTATATAGAAAGTTATGATTCTCTGAGTATGGGGCTTTGATAGCAGACAATACATTTTGCTAAATTAAAATTTAAAACAAATTTTGTGGTCACTGCAAGGTACGGGGGATCAGCCATGACATTGCAGCATGAATCCCATTGATCCGACTTATTTTCTCGTTGTCTAGAGATGTTGTAGTTGCCATGGGTGACTGTCCGAAGTCTGTGGGTTCGGAGCTAGTGAGTCCAGCAGTATCTGAAGATTCCTGAAGTCTCCAAAGGGACTTTGATGTTTTGGTGTCTGCCCACTTGCATTAAGGACTTGCAGCATCTCTGTTTCACTTGGCTTCAGACAGTTTGCGTTGCCCATTGCTGAGCTGCTGTCGAGCAGGTCAGTTTGCTTAAAGCCGTGGATAGATCTGGCTCTCTGGATATAAGTAGCTGGATATCATCGGCATTAGTGTGGAATTTAGCATCTATTAGCTGAAACAACTCAGCTGAGGCTTGAAAGTAGATGCTAAATAAAATGAGCAAAAAATATGAACTGTGGGGTACACGGGGATCAAAAGTCTGAGCATTTTCTGAAGGATCTGAACCATGCGACACCTGTTTTCTGCCAGCAGCGCAGACGTGATACTGTGCTCCAAGGCAGCTGAGAAATCCAGCAGCACTGATACTGAGGCATGGATATAAGAGCTGCCCTTGCTCCATACCCAGGTCTAAAGCCAGACCAACGTAACTGCTTTTAGCTAAATGCTGACTGAACGCAGACCGTCCTTTCTCTACACTCGTGTGGGGAGGGGGGGGGGGGTTGTTCCCCCGAAAAAGGAGTGTTAAATATTGAAGGGTAGTTTTCCAGCTTGTCTAGGTCAAGAGCGCCCTATCTTTCAACAGTGGGGCACTACAGTGTAACTGCCGTCTCAGACGAGAGGGACTGTTTTAGTAGTCCTTTCGATGAGGCCTCTGCTTCCCAGCTGCAATCTTTGGGCAAGGTCAAGAGTGCAGGAGGCCAGCTGTAAGTCCTTTCAAGGTTTTTCAACAGCCATCTGTTATCTGGTTGAATGAATCCCAGCTGGGGGGGGGGGGGGGGTTGGGTGGGTGGGTGGGGAGGTGGGGGGGGGGGGTGTTAGCTGGTGGGAAGCTTAGTGAAACTTCTATAGGTCTGGAGTGGGTTTCAGTAGACTTCACTACTTTACGTTAGCTGCTTAGTTGAATTTTCAGCCTGTTCAATGCACCAAGAGTGTGTGTGTTTTTTTTCTTGTGTATGGTGGTGGTGGTGGTGTTGTGTGTTTAAATAGCAATATATTGCTATGTATTTCCTATAGGTGAGCCTGCTCTTGTCTAGGTGAGATTTACACCATTTCTAAGGTTTTGCTAAACATTTAATTTAATGTCAAAGCTTATATTCAACCATTTTACTCTTAGTAATACAGGGCAGGTTACGATTCATAAAAAAATACACTGTAGACCCCATATAATGCTGACATTGGGGTCCAAGATATTTGATAGTGTTATGGTTGTGGTTTGGGCACTTGATATACTGCCCTTTACTTGTGAATCAGAGTGGTTTACATGTATGTATGTATATACTAACAGGTACTTCTTATTCTCTTGTCCCTGAAGGGCTCACAATCTGAGGCATTGGAGGGTTAAGTGACTTGCCCAAGACCCCAAGGAGTGGCCATGGGACTAGAGACCCCAGTCCCTCCGGCCTGAGGTAACCTGTCCCAACCACTGAGCCACTCCTTCCTATGAGTGAATCCACATTATATTGTCTACATTCTAAAATGTAATAGCAAAATAAAATGGGGTCAGACCGTTGACCTTGTTAGGTATGTACTGTATTTCCCTGTGTGCTTTGATGTATTGATAATGTGATGCATGTTTCCCTTACCTTTGTGTAACTTGTGCTGTATTGAGGAAAAGGCGGGATACAAACCTTGTTAAATAAACAATCCTGCATTATATCGAACTGCATTTTATAAAAGGGCTACAGTGTAGTAGTAATAGTTTAAATAACACAAACCTCAGATGTACCATTGGCACAAGTCCCCCTGTTCAGGGCCTCTGCTATCAAAGGCGGCTACTACTCTTAGGGTCTGAGTGCATATAACTGAGTGTCTCACATGCAGATGCCGACATCTTTGCCTTATTTATTTCTATATTTTGGTGTCCCCCCCCCTCACTGGCTTTTTCAGTCTTGAACAAGCACCATTTCTTTGACACAAAGCTGCTCTATCAATTTCGTATTAACTTCCGGCGGCGGCAGAGACTGACAGAACTGCTAAGTGAGGAAACGCTACGCTCTGTGCCAGAGAGCCCAGACAGTCCCTTCTGTCTCCGTAGACTCGGCTCTGAGCAAAGTACCAGCTTTCACTCAGGTGGGATGTTACTAGCACCATTGCCTGCAATAATGCACTGGAGATACAATTACCAATCATTTAGAGACTTTAAAGGAGGCTTGGGAGTAGGAATGTGATTAAAAGAATCCCCCCTCCCCCAAAAAAGGGGGTGAACTGGTAACTAGGAAGAACATGTATTGTGAATAAAATTTTGCACAAGCCCAGGAACAGAGTAAATCACCTCTTTAGATCTCATTCTCCTAAGAGTTTTGAGGCGTAGGATAGGAAGCGCCCTTAGCAAACGGGTGTGGTATCGATGAATCTATATATTCCAGAATCCCCATAGTACTCTGTGTGCTTGCTTCATGGTCCAAGTTCTTCCGTCCTTCTGATCTTAGACCACCCAGCCATGCACATTTTGTGTATTAGACCAAACTCATGAATATTCATGTACTGCCCCCTCTTCCTCCTCTCCAGGACAGCACTGAACTGTACCATCTCTATCTGTATGCAGCAGGGAGTAAACATTTCCCTTCTACATCTGTGAATGTGCATTAAATTACCTTTGAGAAGGAAAGGGGAAGGGGGACTTCATATTTTCTCAGACGTCAGCCAATATTCTGGTATGTCGGCACAGGGGACAAGTTCTCCAAATGGATTACTTTGTGCACCCCAGGACAGCAGTGAATCCCTCTCCTTAGCCAGGTTTCCTATATGGGGAGTGTGGGATCCTTTATCATGTGGCCTAACTATGAACACAGCCATGGATTCTAATCCAGGGCTTCCAAGCACGCACAGCCAGTCAGACTTTCAAGATGATCCATAGGGAATATGGATATGGGAAACTTTGCACATCGGGGTCTGTAATGCATGCAGATTTCTCTCGGGTATAGAAACCTGACTGGCTGTGGGGTCCCCAGGAGGGTTTTGGGAAGCTTGTTCTAATCCCACCACCTTCACACACCGTGACCCTTTGTTTCATGAGGTGGCCATTTTGCTGCCCATGGCTGGGACTTGTACAGAGCTGTGTAAATTGACAACATTGTGTGCAGAAATGTTTGAATCACATTTTTTTTTCCTTGTTCAGTTCAGCCCATGAAGGAGATTAAACTGGTCTCGGCTGTTCGGCGGACCAGTGTTACCTCTCTCTCTGGCATCAGCGGCAGCTACTTTGCCAGCCCCCTGAACCTGGCTGTCTTGCCCAGCATTGAATGCAACCCCAAGTCAGGTGAGTCCCAAGAATGAGGCTGTAGCTGTTCCTGACTCTGTGTTGTGGCTGTAGCGTTTCTGTGCTCCTGAAAGGGGTATAGTGTGGTCACAGTACATGGGAACATGGACAGAGGGCAGTGAGAGGCGGAGACACAGTACATTTTCCATCCTTGCTCTCCATCTGGGTGTATTCACACATGCAGCTGTCACTAAGCTGTTGCACGTTTCCTGACATGGGATTGTGTCTTTCTGTCCTAGTGCTAAGAAGACCAGTCACCACTGAGGAGCTTCTGTCCTCCGGTGCCCCTTATTTGAAGAAAACTTTGACTGTAAGCAATCTGTGAGTCTTTGTCAGCACCCCATAGAAGTAGTTTGCCTGCTTACTTCGGGAGTGTGGGGGGTAAAGGGGGCAACAGGGTAAATAATTCATGTTGGCAGTGGGCACATGGGATTGATTCAGCAACTACCACCCACATTCTTTTGGGGGCAGAGAGGAGACGACGTCTTCCATCCCAAAGTATGCTTATGTGCCTGCTGAAAGCTACTTGCCCTTACCCTGCATTAAAGACCAGGGATAGTCCTTGCTGCTACTGTGCCTTGGATGTTCACAAGGTGGTGTTTGCCTGTAGGGCTGGCCTGAGAGTTTCTGCCATCCTAGGCAGACTCTCCATGCCAGCTCCCCCCCCCCCCCAGCATACATCTTCTCACTGGGGGGGGGGGGAGGAGGGGGCGGCACAGCGATGCCTCCGTTGCATTGGGCTTTAAAGTGCCTGTGCCAGTGTACTCGCAACCTGCTACTCCTGTCCCCCCCCCCCCTCCGAGACAACTTCCTGTTGAAGGGGGCTGGAGAGGCAGATTGTGAGCACACGGGCACTTTAAAGCCCAATGCAACGGAGGCATTGCCGTGCCGTGCCGTGCCGCCCCTCCCCTTACTCAGGAGGGAAGATGGATGCCTAGTTTACTTAGTGGATGGGCTGGATATATGGCAGTTAGTGCTTATCCTACTCCCGAGGGTTTTGCCAGTGAGTGTAGCACTACAGACCATTTGCAAACCAATCCTAAATGCTAAGCTGAGAGTGAAATACTTCGGGAAGCTCACCAATGCCTGTGAGTTTTTCTTCTTTAATACCCCCCTCCCCCCCAACTCATAAGAACATAAAATATGCCATACTGGGTCAGACCATCAAGCCCAGTATTCTGTTTCCAACAGTAGCCAATCTAGGTCATAAGTACATACCTAGCAGTCTCCCCAAAAGACACAGGCTCCACAATGCTTGTACTGGGGCAAGCAGTGATATCCCGGGTCCCTTTTTAATAATGGTTTTATAGACCTTTCCTCCAGGAACTTGTCCAAATCTTTTTTTTAAACCGAGCTGCACTAGCAGTTTACTACATTTTCTGGTAGCAAATTCCAGAGTTTGATTTACGCATTGAGTGAAAAATATATTTTCTCTCATTAGTCTTAAATAGTTTACCCTGTAGCTTCATTGCATGTTCCCTAGTCTTTCTATATTTTGATGGCGTAAACAATCTATCTATGTTTACCCGTTTCACTCCATTCATTAATTTATAGACCTCTGTCATATCTCCCCACAGCCATCTTTTTCCAGGTTGAAGAGCCCTAACCTTTTTAGCCTCTCTTCATAGGAGTAGCCTTCCATCCCTTTTACCATTTTGGTGGCTCTCCTCTGTACCTTTTCTAATAACACTATATCCTTAAGATACGGTGACCAGAATTGCACACAATATTCAAGGTGCGGTCTCACCATGGAACGATAGAGACATTATAATATCCAGCATGGTTCATCAGCCTCTGTTCCATGAACATGACCATGGTCTCTCTCTGACTCTGACTCTGCCTGTAGTATTTGAGGTGGTTTAACCTCTCCTTTAGGTGCACCATGGGGGTGGTGGGGGTAAGTCTGCAGTATCTGCTTCAGCCCACCCTGAGCTTGTGAAGTTTTACAGATGCACAGGAGGAGCCCTGTTGAGATTAACGGTGTCTTTAGAAGGGAAATGGGAGAAAACAAGACTGCCTCTCATGCTTTGGGACTCACGTTTCTCTGCTTCCTGCAGATTGTGGGGGATGCTGTGGGCTGGGGCTTCGTGGTGCGAGGAGGAAGACCCTGCCACATTCAGGCTGTGGACCCTGGTGGCCCTGCTGCTGCAGCCGGGATGAAGGTATTTTTGAGTGGAAGATGCTGGGGCAGTTCCTACCTTGCTCTTTCCCGTTTTATCTAGGTCTGAAAGCCCCTCTCCTGGGAAGGGGTTAGCCAGAGAGCATCGCTACCTCTGCTGTAGGGCTGTGATTTCAGAACTGTAGACTAGGAAGTTGGGCAACAGGCAGAACTTTAATCTTATAGCCACTCCTTGATTACAATTAGAAATGAAGATTACGTACTGTACATTATACTGTGAGTAGCCACCACAGGGGTGAGACGTTTCCAGCTAACCTCTGTCCCCTAGCGGAGAGGAAATGATGTGCAAGAATGGAAAGTCGAAGGAAGGCGGCCTCCTAGCTTCAGTCATTGGGCACAGGCTGAAGTCGGCTCACTTTTTTTCCTCTACATCTGTTCTATGTACTTCTAGAGCCATTGTTTCTGGTTTTGGTTTGCTTTCTTTATTTTAAAGGAAATTGGGGAAATGGGAGAGCCCTGGATGCAATGGGGTCAATGCAGGGAAGACAGAATAGGGGAGGGGGATGCTTTGGGTACTGGAAAGAGGGGGTGGAGTCGGGGCAGTTTTTCTGCCTTCTGCACAAATAGCTGGTGGGAGTCTGCCAGAGGTCTATAGTGCACATGATGTGCACTAACATAGTGACATGATAAATGAGTCAAGAAAGAGACCAACTGGGCCATTCAGTTGACCTGTTTTGTTCCGATCCATGGTGCCAGTCACAGAGTAAGATGCATCTTGTTATCCAGGCGAGTGTGTGCCATCCTTCCTCATAACATGCTGGGTCGGACCAAGGTCCATCAAGCTCAGTATCCTCTTTCCAGCAGTGACTAGTCCAGGTCACAGGTTCCTGGCAGGTTCCCAAAAAGGTTCCACAATGTTTTTTCCGGGGCAAGCAGTGGATTTTCCGGGTCCCCTTTAATAATGGTTTATGGACCTTTTTCTCCAGGAACTTGTCAAAACCTTTTTTAAACTATTTTATATTCCCATATCAGACAAGTGAGTTTACAACATCCCCCAGTGCTCCCCCATCCCCGTGTAACCCTCTTGAGCTGGTTTCATGGATACATTTATCTCAATTGATCAACCAAAGAGCACTTGGGGAATATCTTGTTTATCCCAGCTGAGAGATATTCAGACCTGGAAGCATCGGCAGTTTCTGATGGTGCTTAAATATCACTGGCAGAATCCACATAGGAGCCATTACAGAACATCTGGGCTGAGCGCAGAAACGCAGATCAGTGACTTATCTGGAGATTTTGAAATGTCACTCATGCGGCTAGCAACTTTACATGTAGCCTAAGTTATCCAGATAGTGGTGATTTTCACTTGACACTTATTTATCCAGATAGTGCTGACATGGCCCCTTACTCTGTGCAAGGACCACGCCCTGCGCTAACCATATAGTGCTGGGGTGGTCTGTAGAGAGTTGGTGCCACTATGTGGAATAGTGCTGCTGTATATCACTATCTGTTCCCTTAGCTGGTTGGTCTTCTGTTAGCGGGCTGGTTAAGGGCTTTAATTAATGGCCCCGTAATTTAAAGGGGCTAGAACCAGATGTTTAGCTTCTGGCTTTATGGAAGATAAGGACTGAGCTTCTGAGCAGCAGGAGCGCAGTGGTGGAAAGTGCGTGGCATGTGCTGGGCGTCCTCGCTGATTGCAAGGGTTCTAATGATGTTCTGTGTTGCTCTAGAACCTTGCACTTGACTGATGGTTTCTACAGATCATGTAAACTGCTTTGGCCCTAGAGCTTAGATGAGAGCAATGGTGGTCCTGAAGTACTCTGATTCCATAGTGGGAGCATGGAGGATGTCTGCACGTAGTTTTGGGAGTGCTCGGCTTTCCTCCCTCTAGCCCTGATCAGAAATTCAGAACTTGAAGCTGATATGTGCCTGTCCACTGACTGATCCCCCTAGGTGACCACTTCTAGTCATTTGCTGTCCTACAGATCTCTTCACAAGTGGGGTTTGTATTGTGGGTTCCTGCAAAATGTGCATGGAGAAGAGCCTTGGCTAAGGGTAACTATCGTCTCTCTCATATCCTTCCACAGGTGCGTCAGTTTGTCTTCTCTGTGAATGGGATGTATGTGCTACACCTGGATTACCAGACCGTGGGCAACCTTATCATGACTGGCCCTCGCATCCTGGTCATGGAGGTGATGGAAGCTATCCAGTGACTGAAGTGCTGACTCTCATCCGCGGGGCACTCGGTACAGGGATAGCTGGAACGTCCTTTCCTGTTCTCATTGCGTCCTGCTGGCAGGGGATGGGGATAAACTAGAACGCAGGCAAAAGCATCTGTTCCCGAAATGAAGATTCAGTGCAGCAGTAGCTAAATCCTCTTAACGAGGAGAAGGACCAATACTTAGTCCCTCTCAGCAAAGAATGAAGTCTTTGAGCAGCAAGCAGCTTTCATTGTGTAGCGCAGAGGCAGATTCGAGTGCCGCCAGTCCTATAGGAGACCTGGACTGCACTGGCGTAGCGCAGCACCATCTTGAGGGCTATTAGCTGACGCCTGCTGGCACTCCTGGGAGCAGCCATATTTGACAGTTTCAAGTCCTGTGGCTCACTGATCTCTTTAGAGTATGTTGTGTCTGTTGCTGATACCGTAAGACCTGTACATCAACCAATTGGATACCAGCCTGAGCAAAGAATATAGTACAATGTGGAAGCTCCTAGGGAAGGCGAGAAGGGCAGATGGGAGGAAATGGCATGATGGTAGCATGTGCTCATCTTCTGTGTCCCGCCCTCCAGGAATCCAGGCATAGATGTAAGTTAAAAATGAGGAGGGAAGATGTGGCTTTTTAATCACAAAACCATTTGTGGTATGTCCACTCTGCTTTGGGGCAGTTATGTAGAAAGGAAAAAAAATCTATTTGTAAATAAATATAGCAGATATAATAAAAGCCTTTTTTACCTCGGTGCTGTGTGTAATTATTTGCATGCCGCAACCTTCAGGCCTTTGCTACTCCCTCACTCCCTCACTCTACAGCAGGCCTTCACCTGCAAACTGTTGATAAATTACCCCACTGTAATCTTTTGAACTCATGTTGTAGGAGGGGAAGAAATTTAGTCACTTTGCTATTTAACATAACAGCTGTTCTGTTTAGTTTGTGCTGTGGCTGAAGTTGAGGTGAGTACACCTGAGACAGCAGGGCTAAGAGCGTCCGGAATCGGGAGGGCGGCTGCCTCCATTCCACTGAAGCATATGATGAGTTGGTGTCTACGGGCTCCAGTGTGGAGTCCTATTCCTGCATGGTGGTCCTAAGGTGCGGGAATGTGTTTGTGTGTGTGTGTGTTTTTTTTTTTTTTTTTGAGGGGATGGTACTGAGTGCCACTACTGGTTTTTTTTTTTCCTTGTCTGCTAAAATTGACTTGTGGTCCTCATGTAATAATGAAGGAATCCTGCATATGAGTACCGGCCCCTTTTTTACTAGGAAAAATGCACTGCTGCACTGTCTGGTTGGCCACTCGGAGCTTCATCCTCGTTTATTATGGAAATAAATATGAACAAGAGAGAGCATGCTATGCTATGCTATGCTTACAAGAGTTAATGCTCCCTTCCTCAGGCCCAAACCAAATCGGCAACCACTGGCCCTGGCAGAAACTATAAATGACACATTAAGTGTATTCCAGGTTGGGGGGGGGGGTGCTGATGTGACAAAAGGCAGGAAAATTACTTGAGTGAGTTAGGGCCGAGCCACCACAATTCCTTCTGTATCAGCTTGAAAGCATTTTGATCATTTTAAGAACGGTCTTAAAGTATGTACCTGGATTATTCTCAATTCATCTCTTTAATATTCTGGGGCCGATTTTCCAAAAGGCTGATAATTATGAGTCACCACAATGGTCACTTATGGCACTGTAACTATCAGCAGCAGGAGAAGAGCCGTGTTGCTCTCTGCATAACTCAACTTCACACAAATGGCGCACCCCCCGATGCATGAAAAGGGAAATACCTTAGACTATCATCATCTCATCTCAACTCCTGGATGGACCTGCAATGCTTGACCTCCACCTAGCACAAGTTCCTTGGTTCAGACCACTACCCCATCACCAGGACTGGCCTGTTCACTAGGTATTCACCTAGGGCAGCAGACCCTGGTGAGCAGCATCAGTACTCAAACTCAAAACTCCCTGGAAGCGGCAGCTGAATTTATTTATTTTATTATTTATTTATTAACAATTCTTATATACCGCACTATTAGACATCAGCGCGGTTTACATTGAACAAAAAACATCCGACAATTTACATATGTCTGATCAATTACATTTAACAGGAGATATAAACTTGGGAAATAGGGGAAACTATATACAAAGGTGTGTTATCTGACAAGAGATATCATAGTTAACTATATACAAAGGTGGTGCAATAGTATATGGAACTGTTTGTATTTACATTGTGTAGTTGGCCTGTTGCGATGATCTGTCTGTTTGGCCACTCCTGCTATTCACCTGGAGGTTATGTTCTGAGCTGTCATTGAGATATTTAAGGAAGAGGAAATGTTTCAGTGACTTTCTGAACTGACTCAAATTTGGTACTGATCTGATTTGTGCTGGTAAGGTGTTCCATAAAGTGGGGGCACAGAGTCGGAATGCTCTGTTGGCTGTTGATCTGGCACATCTTGTGGTGTCGTTTGGGATAGCTAGTGTGTTCATTTCTGCTGTTCTTCTTGGCCTGTTTGGTGCAAGTGGTAGTATGAGGTTGGAGAGAGAAGAAGAGGTGAGCCCCTTGGTCGCTTTAAATGTTAGCAGTACAGTCTTGAAACTGATCCTTGCTTGAATGGGAAGCCAGTGTAGCTGCTTTAGGAGTGGTGTCACGTGGTCTCTCCTAGATGCCCCGAGGAGTACCCTCGCTGCACTATTCATGGCCAGTTGCAGGGGGTTCAGGGTGGACCGGGGGAGCCCCTGTAGAATTGCTATTTTAGTACCGTGGGTTGCTTTAAAACATGCAAACATATGTGTGCAGTTCCGGCCTGCCCTCCAAGAAAGTACCGTTGGAGGGGGGGGGGCAGGAGCAGCAGGCCGGAACTGTGCACAGGCATTTTTAAAGGAACCCCCCTCCCCACCCACTGCACTAAAGCAACTATTCAGCTGCCGCTTCCAGAGAGTTGGGGGCATGGTGGGCTGTATGACAGCACAATGGGGTTTTTTTTTGCAGCAGCGGGTGGCGGCACTGAGGGTCCGCCAAGGATGGCTGAAACTCTTGTGCTGCCACTGACCATCACATCGTTCCTGCCATACACCAAGCTCCCCTGTGCCAAACTGAGCTCACAGTGCTTATAGAACCTACTGCAAAACCTCCTTAGAACAGGCTCTGAAGAAGCTCTACAAAAACATGCCAGAAGCTGACCTCAAGAAACCAAAATCCATGTGTGTGCGCATTTCCTCTATTTTCATCAGGTCTTTGGAACGCTGTCCCGCAAATTCCACTGACCTTGCAAGCTCCCAAAGACCACAGAAGATATAACCTAAACGTGAAGTCCTTTACCGTGCTCTTCCAAGCCGCACCGTGTACCCTATTTCGTCACATTGCTCTCGTTTTATGTCAGATTCTATTGTATTGCTGAACTCGCCCCTTCGTTCCTGTTACTGTTTTCTTTTATCCTTGGTTAAGGATTCCCACCTCCTGCCCATGTTACCCTGCTCCCTAAAATGTTATGTTGTATGCAAACCATGTTTTCTGTAACATTTAAAGTTTTTTTTTGTTGTTGTCCCATGCAAACTGCTTTGACCTTTGGAAATAAAATAAGTACCAACCCTTGGGGCTGTCCATCAGACAGTTGCCTAGAACACCGGACCCTGGTGGGCCAAATGGCGATCCCTCCTTTCTTTGAAGCAGCAGGCCTTAAAGCACCTATATGTGTATGCGCACTCGGGGCCTGCTGCTCCTGTGGGAGGGGAGGGGATGGCTAGCCATCAGTGCGCACTCGGGGCCTGCTGCTCCTGTGGGAGGGGAGGGGAGGGGACGGCTAGCCATCAGTGCGCACTCGGGGCCTGCTGCTCCTGGGGGAGGGGAGGGGACGGCTGCTCCTGGGGGAGGGGAGGGGACGGCTAGCCATCAGTGTGCACTCTGGGCCTGCTGCTCCTGTGGGAGGGGAGGGGACGGCTAGCCATCAGTGCACACTCGGGGCCTGCTGCTCCTGGGGGAGGGGAGGGGACGGCTAGCCATCAGTGTGTACTCGGGGCCTGCTGCTCCTGTGGGAGGGGAGGGGATTGCTAGCCATCAGTGCGCTCTTGTCTGGGCGCTTTAAGGCCTGCATCAGCTCTGCTGCCATTATGAATGAGGGAGGAATCTTCATGGCCTTCACCTTCTCTAGGTGACAGGATGGATGTTGGGGGGGGGGGGGCATGATGGGCTTGCTTTAGGGTGGCAGAAACCCTTGAACTGGCTCTGCTGATACTTTAGACACTTAATGTATTTTCAGTTGGTACTTATCTGTACTGCAGCTTGGAATAGGTTTTCATGTAGCCTAAATTACCCAGAAAGGGCTAGCGCCACGCTCTCTGCTCATGGGCTTGCTAGTGCCAGAGCAGTTTGTGGGCTCTCTAGGCAGGGCTACTGAATAGTGTGGTGGTCAGCCAATGGGAGGCTAGCTTGCTAAGAGTTCTGACTATTGGGCCCTCTACTGCTTAGGGAACTGCAGTAGTCTACCACCGGCCCCCCCCCCCCCCCGGTGCTGTTACTGCTTTGGTGTGTGTGGCTAAAAGCGGTATATCAAGTTTGGAAATAAAGAGAGAGAGAAATCCTGGCAGAGGGATGTTGGTCCATGCGGCAGCTTAGAAGTCATGAATGTGTGGTTGTCCCCTCTTGGTGAGACCTCGCTGCCTTAGCTTATTTGATCTATAGAGGAGTCAGCCCATAAAGAGTATTACTGTACATTTTGTGTCTCTCCACTTTATTTCCATGGAGTCAAGTGCAGTAACAAACTGACCACACTACTTTATCCTCTCGTTTTTAGAAGCAATGAGGCTGTCAGACTACGGTTAATCCCATCTCTAGCTATAATAATCATCTATTGTGCCAGAACTGCCTCAATGCAGCCTTCATTCTTGCTACCATAATTTCCCCCTTTCCTTTCCTATACTGTGCATCCCTCACTGGTAGGGTTGGGCAAGGGACGAGGGGAGGAACAGGGAGAGGCAGGAGGTGGTATTGAAGGGAGGGCAGTGATCGACAGAGGCTCTAAGATTTTATTCTCATAATCGACACGCAGGATGATAAGGCTGAGTGTGTTCAGGACAAACTGCCAGCCTCAATTTCATACGTTTCTCACTTACGGAGGGGAATGCTGCTGAATCTGCTACACCTTTTCAGCTGAAACTCAAGAAGAGCAAAGCCTTGGAGAGGAAAACTTCAGAGGTCTGTGCTGGTATAGGAGCTGCAACCAGTTCTGGGGGTGTTTGTATTACCTCTTGGGTTGTGAGATTTTAGGCTCTGGTGTTTATAGTGGCACCTCTGTATCTACAGGTCACTCTCCTGTGGCTGAGTTACATTACTGTCCTTCTGTCACGGCTGGAAAGCAGAGTCTCGTGAACTCTACCCCTGCTAGAATTGGTGTAAAAGCTGCTTCTAATGGGGTTTGTCTCGCACCCTTCCTTGCATCTGAAAAGAGAAGTAACAATTAAAATCCAGTCCGCCGCACAGAGGAAGGTGTCTCAGGTGATGAGTCTCTGAGGCAGAGTTTCATCCATTCCCACTTGGAAGGTTGCTAACTCTCTGCATTTGCCAGTTTGAGCTGCTTCAGTTCTGGGGTTACCTTAGTGTATGCAGAGACTCGTAGCCTTGTTGCTGTCAGGAAATCGGAGCTACAAGCACAGACAGGCAAGTCTTTTCATGGACCAGGTGGTGGGAGTGATTTGGGGTTTTGGATATTACTAATGGTTCTAAACAATTCTGCTATGATTATCATTCACATTTTTGTAGTGTACAGGTTCCCAACTTTGGATGTGTGAACCCCTTATTAAGTTCCAACATGTTCAGGGACTCCCAGTTCATCTTTGCCACTCTATCAAGACTCCCTCCCTCCTTGGAGCCTATTAACCCTCCTTATGTGGGTCTCCCGTCCCTCTCCATCACATGGCTCATAGGAACATGATGAGACATTTTCTTCTCTGCATCCCGCGGACCCTTGGTAATGGTCTCAAGGACTTCCAGAGATCTGCTGACCACAGTTTGGGAGCCATTGCTCTAGTGCTGCAAGGTGCATGTAGTGCTTTACAGACACGGATATGATTCCTGTACAGAGGAGCTTACAGAGAGAACGAAGACCCTGGATTGTAAGGGAAGTTTGAGGTAGCAGCTGAACCTCTTGTCCAAAAATGAGCGACTAGGGTGAAGATCATGTAGTGGTATTGTAAACGGAGTTATTTTGGTTGGTAGATAAGGGTTCTGAGAAATCTAACTGGGAGAGAATTGTAAATGTGTGTGTTTTTTCCGTTAAAGGAGGGGTATTTCAGTTTAGGGAGTTTGGACAGACTCTGAGTTGTGTTTAAGGGATCTCATTAATGGTCTGGGCATTGTTTGCAACCTTCTGAATGATCCATCAGTTGAGGCCCTACCTATTAGAGGATTGTTTTTATCACAACTAAACTACTAGACTACACTGTTCGTGGGAATGCCAGAGAGAGTAGCAGCTAGCCCAGAACACGGTGACAAAGACAGTAAATGGTCTCTGAAATATGATCATGTAACCTATCTGCTGGTTGACTTTCACTGGCTGCTGGTTAGGGTGCAATATAAGATTTGTTGTTAGTTTTTAAGGTGTTACATGGGATGGGTCCAGAATATCTAAAGTTTAGAGCAGAGCAAAATGTACCTACCAGAGTCTTGTGATCACATTGATTTCTTTGACTGGGTGACCAGGGAGTTGGATCAAGGGAGAGCCCTAGATGTGGTGTATTTAGATTTCAGTAAAGCCTTTGACACCGTTTGTCACAGGCGACTTATAAACAAACTGAGCACCCTAGGGATGGATCCTAAAGTTACTGCTTGGGTTAGAAATTGGTTGGGTGGGAGGCGACAAAGAATACAGGTAAATGGAGCTCACTCTGAGGAGAAGGATGTTACCAGTGGTGTGCCCAGGGGTCTGTCCTTGGTCCGATTCTTTTTAACATCTTTGTTAGTGATATAGCAGAAGGGCTGTCGGGTAAGGTTTGCCTCTTTGCGGATGATACCAAAATCTGCAATAGAGTAGACACCCAGGAAGGCGTAGATAACATGAGGAGGGATCTAGCTAAGCTTGAAGAATGGTCTAGAATTTGGCAGCTGGGATTTAATGTTAAAAATGTAAGGTCATGCATTTGGGCTGCAGAAATCCAAGGGAGCAATGTAGTATAGGGGATGAAGTACTTTTGTCCACTAGGGAGGGGGGAATGAGGGGAGGGGAGGAGAAAAGGAGGGGGGAGGGAAGGGGGAGTAAGGGGGAAGGGGGAGTGAGGGGGAGGGGGGAGGTGCATATATCATGCAGAGATATATAGTTCTGATTTCTCTATTGCACTCCATAAGAAAAGCAAGACTACAAGTTCCTGCATGCAATGGGGTAAACCCAGGACAGGATCAAGCTTGTCATGCACATCTGGAGCTAGTTGGCAACCTTACCACCCCCATGTATGCATGCACATACAGAGCCCTTAATTGCATTTTCAGTCACGCATGCACACGCTCACATGTACACCCTCCAGCCTCCATGGATGTGTGGACACTTACACTCAGCCTCTGACCTCTTTCTTCCTCCTTTTACTAGTACTATTTATCATTTGTATAGTGCTACAAGGTGCTTGTGTATATACACACATTTATCCTGACCCATTCATGGAGGAGCGCCACAGCTCCTGCTAAACTAACATTTCACACGCAGCTCCCCAGGGAGCCACATGCCAATGACCCCACCTCACATTCATGCTACCTTCACTGTATACACATACACACAGACATAACATATGTACGCACACAGCCCACCTCTGCACCGCAGACTCATACATGGAACTACCCCCCACACGCAAGAGCACACAACACACCCATACTATACAGACATGCATGCATGCAGCACCCCTGCACAACACCCCCCCACGCTATACAAACATGTGTGCACATCATCCCTGCACAACACACACACATGTTATACAGACATGCATGCACGCACACACCACCCTTGCACTCATTCTACACCCACGTTATACAAACATGGGTGCATGCACACCCCTACTATACTCACACTCAGGGCAGAGGTGCCACATCCAGCTGTCACGTTCACTGCCAGCCTGCCGAGACACACTTTCCCTTGTTTATTTGCATCCAGTCTCCCCCCTCCCCCTCCCTCCTCCAGACATGCATGAGTTTGGGAATGGAGGAAGGGGAAATGTGTCATTTTGTCACATTTTTCAACTTGTTTAGCATAAACACCAAAAAACTATATTTGGAGCAGTGCTTTTACTGTCGGATTTTTTTTACCCCAAAAGAGGGGCAGTTCTTGGCTGAAATGTGCTCATCACCTGGAACTAAACTTCTGTAGGTTTGTGCCTCTTCGACAGTCCCCTTAATCACTGATTCTGCTCCAGAGTCTTGAGTTATGCCACCCACATCCTTTTTTTTTTTTTTGCCTCGGCTATGAAAAGATCTTTGGGTTGGCTTGGAGGATACTTAACTCTGTCGTCCTGCAGCCTTAATTCTTCAGACTTCATGGAATAGGGGCCTCTGTGCAGACCTTAATTTGGACCACAAAACGCGATGCCAGGAATTGAACACAGCTAGTGTGCATACAAAGGGAGTTTGGAGCAGGTCCATGGAACCAGCATACAGAACCCACTGAGTCTTAGCTTCCCAGGGATCGTACTCCAACTTCTCACCTCATTACACTAGGGGCTTATGATGTGCTTTCAGGTCGGAGCTCTTGTTACATCGGTGTAGTGTCTGAAAGGGAGGCCACCTCTGTGGTCCCCTCTGGGTAAGTTTTTGCTTTCTTATGCGTACCCAAGGGACTCAAGAAAATCGGTTATTCCCTGTATGTATCATCAGAACAATGTGAGGATAATTCATAAACCGGTTTCATGTAAAGATGAACCTATTGAGAAGCAGGTCGGTGAATTCTAGACATGATGCCCTTGAATGTAAGTGGTCTGAATCAATGTCTGATTCTGTTTGTTTTCTATTATTATGCCAGTAAATGTTACTGCCCTTGAAAACTGGTCATCTTCCCTGAAGACGGATGTAATTCCTAGGTCTGTGTGAAACTGAGAAAAGAGCCGGCACACCTGCTCCTGGTATGTGAATCCACAAGTCACATGGAAAATTCATGTTTCTTATAATTTTGATTGCCTGTCTGTATAGGAGGAGAGGAGGTTAGTGTTTGGGCTGGGATTTGTTTTAATGCTGGGTTTTAATTGTAACTCATCTTGGATATAGTTTGAAGCATGCCCTTGCATCGGAGAAAGAAAATAACTGACCTTCCGTACACCTGGGTATCCTGTTCATATCTTTAACTGTGTTTATGGAACAGCGCGTCCTCTATTCTGAATGCTAGAACTCTCTCTAGGGGTAATTTTCTAAACCTTTTGCATGTATAAAGTGACATGCATGTAGGTGTGTTCTTGTGTGGTGCATAGGCAGAGTCACACGTTCATGTCTACATCCGCTCCTGCACCAGCTGGTGAAAATATCTTCAGCTTCCATCTAGCAATGTTTCTGCTGTTTACCCTTAAGTCGCCTAGGTTAGGAGCTGCCTTTCTATATGTAATCGGGCCTTCCAGACCCCAGACTTTTATGCACCGATTGGAATGTTCCTGCCCATTGGAGCTGGTGCAGTGATGCAGCTGCTGATCTCTCACTGAAGAGAGGGTTTTAGATGAGAGGAGAGGTGGGAGCTTGGATAGCAGACAACAAACATGCCATATCTTGCCTATAAGGAATGAATGTTTGTTTATCTCAATCTGTTACAAGCTTTACCTCTCTTGTTCCTTCCATCTCTGATCTCTTTACAGCACAGTTTTTGCCATTTCTCGATTTTAAGAAAATTAACTTGTTTTACATTTTAAGTCTTTTCATATAGATTTTTACCACAGTGGTTTTCTCACCAAACAGCTTCAGTATCATGGCTTCCAGTGGTTTCCTCCTCTTTACCTGTTTGACAATGGTGCTCCACAGTCTGGGACCAGTATGTGCTCAAGGTAAGAGAGCTCTATAGCACCTGAGGAGGAGAGATCTTCTCATGCATTTCACTTCTTTCCTGTAAATATAGTGCCAAGACCCCTGTACACATAGCTGCACCAGTGCACCTCATGCTGACTCTCTCGGTATTGAGGCTCCCTCATCCATCACACAGAGCTGCACCAATTCCCTTCATTCCGTGTGGTCTCGACATCTCCCATAAGCCTCCATTCTGAATATCCTACGTTGGTCAGTAACGGCTGAAGGAATCCACTTTTGTTTAGGGTTCAGGGCTGTATCAAGGGCTGTGCAAGTTGTGTCGTCCTATTGGGCACAAGTATAGAAGGGGGCACCAATGTCATCACTGGGTTTCCCGAAAGCCCAATAAAACAGAGTTCCTGCACGCAGCCGGGTGGAGGAGGGAATAGCAGGTTCACGAGGATGAAATAAAGCAAACTTAAATATCTTTTAGATCTCAATAATTAGAGGGGGGGGGGACCTGCATAGAGCAGTGGATACAACCCTAAACAAAGGCATAGAGGGGGATAACTTAAAGAGAGTGGCAGTTACAATCACTCGAGCCAGCTTATTGGGCAGACTAGATGGGCCATGCTGGTCTTTATCTGCCGTCATGCAGGACCGGCCCGTCCATTGAGCAAAATTGTTTTTTGCACAGGGCCCCGTGTTTCAGGGGGCCCCACGCAAAGAACATTCTGCTTTAAAAATTAAATTTAAAAAAAAAAAAAAAAAAGCTGCTGCTGCCGCAGCGGCAGCAGCAGAATCAAGTGTCCCGCGGGGCCCCCTCAGCCTGGCTGAGCTCTCCCTGCCTGGCTGAGCCCCTCTGCGACGGCTTTCAGATCCGCGAAGGAAGAGTGTCTCCCTCGTGTCTCTGTTAAGAACTGTTAGAAGAGATGGTAAATATTAATTTTTTTATTTCATAAAATTTACATTGCAATTTCAGTCAGGACTAATCATGCAGCGGTGGGCAATACATACAAAGCACCACGGAGCTGCAATTGCCACCTTTTCCGGCGCTGCAATGCCATTTGCGCTTCTGCCCCCCCCCCCCCAATGAATCGAACGGTGCCACCGTGCCTTTTTTTATGTTGCCAGAACTGCATAGCCAACAGATGAGATGCACGAGGATGAAGGGGTGCACTATAAGGGGTTGAAGTAGTCTTGGGGGGTGGAGTTATAAAATACACCCCTATCCATGTACTTCAGCTGCATATGTTCACACCTGCTCCCAAGATGCTGCGAATGTGCGTAACTGCATTTTAGCCACAATTTCAGCTGCTGGTGTGCTGGTATCTTATAAAGACATGTAGGCGCCTATGAATAGATTTAAAATAGGCACTTGCTTGGCCTCCTGACACCGGTGACCTGTTCCAAAATTACCCTCTAAAAGCATGTAATACTTTAGTACTGCACAAGGCAAGAACATTTCAAATCTTATGTAGCTTGTTCTTGGATACAGTCTACTGGTGGTAGACAGGGCTGCAGAGCAGGAGCTTTGAGGACACAGCATGATTCTATGTGAACAAAGTAGACCAAGATCTGCCAAGTGACCCAGTCAAATAAGTGGGATTTTAGCCCCTCCTTAATGTATTCTGCTTTCAAATAGTAGAAGATGGGTTGCAAGAACCGCAATGCATTGAGATGTACAAGTTCAAAACCCAGGATGGGCCAAAAGCCGCTTGGCAACGTTACAGATGGTAAATATTTATTTTTTTATTTCATAAAATTGAGACTGCAATTTCAGTCAGGACTAATCAAGGTGGTGAAGAGCAAAGCATTCAAAATAAATTCACTGACAGATATGCAATGGCAGAAGCTTACTGCCACCTGTTGGTTGTGTGGCTCTGCAGGTAGCACCTCATCTCACAGCTTCAGGTGAAGGTGCTAAATTCTCCAAGGACAAGCAGGATGAGTCAGCCACACCTGGTGACGTCGTCCGACGGTGCCGAGACGGAAGTACTCTCCATAGCTCAGAAGGGCTTTTCGCCCTTCTGTTCATGGGCCAACTGGCCCTGCCCTCCGGCCCGCCCCTAGCTAGCCAGTTTCAGTTCTTCCACCTTGCCAGCAAGACGGACCTTTCTACTCTCCTCCAATCTAAACAATTAAGAAATTCAAATTCTCTCTATTATATGTATATAGTCACTTTTACTTGCCATTAATGTTTCCAAAGTTTCTCTTGCAGAGTTGTTCCAGCGGAATTTAGATTCCTGCGGGCCATGTGCACCCAGTCTCGGCAGTGAGAAGCTCCCAGGCAGCAGCTACCCACGGCAGCCCAGGACGTGCCGATTAGGCCTCCGTTCCCGGCTAGCTCTCTACCTCGTTCTTCCTATGGAAGAAAGACCTCCAGAGCGAAGGAGAAGACACTCGCGGAAGGTAGCGGCAGCCCGGGATGTGCCTAAGGCCTCCGTCCCCGGCCAGCCTCCTGGTCCCTCCGGTATGCCTGCGGCAGTGCCGCAGGTTACTTCTCTTCTCCTCGGTGGTTCTGAGTGTGCCCTCGGGGCCTCCACTCGCAACACTGCTGCTCCTCCTGGGGATTAGATGGGCGTTATTGCTGCGGCCTCCTCTCACCACCCCGGCGGCTTCCAATGCGCCCTCAAGGGCCTCGGCTCACAGCCTCACAGCCTTGGATACCCGGGTGACCTCCCTTGCCTGCGGACAGCAGTTGTCCGACCTCATGGCTCCTATAGCAGCGGCCATTTTGCCGCTGTCATCATAGCCTGGCTCCTCCCCTTCAGCGCTATTGGTCGGCGCCGATCCAGCATGTCGCTCCGAAGACATCTGTGCTATTGGTTAAGGCCAGGCTCCAACACATAAGTGGTCGAAGCTGCCAAGCCCCTTCTCGGCGGCCCGGATTCATTGGCTCACTGCCTGGGAACGCGCCTCTCAGCGCCGGCTCGCCCGAACTTCTCTGTGCCCCGGCCCCAGTGCTGCCGAAGGCTTACCCCGGGCCGAAAATCTGCAGCAGATGCCATGAAGCATCTCACAATCTGCGCCAACGTCAACGAGGACATCGTCTGCGCGTACATTTAGACGACAAGGGCAGTGCTGTGACGACGTGGTGAGGAGCTCCGCCCCTCGTCCCCTTCCAACACTGGCAATCTGACTCGCCGCCTGGGAGCGCCGGCTCGCCCGAACGCTGATGTACCCTGGCCCCAGTGGTACCGAAGGCTTACCCCTGGGCTGGAAATCTGCTGCGGATACCATGGAGCACCCCCGCGATCTGCGCCAATCAGGCAAGGGCGTAACTTGGATGCAGTTCTGCTCTTCTTACATCGAGACCATGTAGGTTTCGCTACCACTCCTGCTCTCCGCTCCAACACCGGAGCAGCCAGAGATCTTCTTAAGACCAACGCAGGCAAGCACCTCGGGAAACACAGCCAGTGTGTTCTAGAGCACGTCGGCTCAATGCTGCTCGATCGCTCAGACTGCATCAACAGCGGCAAACAGCACAGCTAATCCGTGCAGTCCAACACCGGCGCAATCGCACTGCCTCAACACCAGATGGTCTCTCATGGAGATAGAGCATGTCGGCGGATCGGCGCTGGCTCTATGAACGTGTTGCATTTCCCAGGGCGGAGGCACGGGCATACAAGTAGGGCCCTCTCACA
The DNA here is from genome assembly GCA_033557465.1 of Ichthyophis bannanicus. Classification (NCBI taxonomy): domain Eukaryota; kingdom Metazoa; phylum Chordata; class Amphibia; order Gymnophiona; family Ichthyophiidae; genus Ichthyophis; species Ichthyophis bannanicus. The sequence continues at coordinate 129,857,455 of CM066049.1, forward strand.
CCCTACTATGGGAAGGGTTTCCTCTCTCGTTCCCAAAACAGAAGCCCCAGGGCACCGCATCGCCGCATGCAGCAAATGCCCCGTGGGGGTGCTCCGTGGATTCCTCCTGTTGCGTCACAAGGACGAGATACCCTGAAGGAGGTCGGATGATGACCTGCGCCTAATTCCCAAGCAACAACACATTGCTGTAGCTCATGGTTTATGCAATGATGACTTTGGGGCCAGTTGTCATGGGTCCGATCCCACAGTGGCTCAAGTCAAGGCACTCCGAAGTTGGAGGCCTTGGTTACACCCATACCTCAGGGCTGTCCCCCATATAGGGACATGATATCAGACACTTTGCTGTCCCCTACGGGACATGGGAGAGGACTCTTATCCAGTAGCCCCGGGGGCACAGAGTGAGACCAGTTTCTACTGTAAATCAGGGAGCCAGCTCCGACTGTTCGTCTGGTGGCCAGCAGGCATTTTCAAATTCACCACACCTGCTACACTGGTTAGTACACGGACTGATGGGGCAGGGGTCATAGGTTCGATTCCCCAGCGCACCCAATGAATAAGGCTGGTTGAGGCCATTGCATGTTGCAAGATACAGCCCTCATTTGTGAACCTACAGCAGTGACGACAGTGTGGTACTGTACACATAGCCTGTGTGTTCAGAAGCAGAAGGTCACGGTTCAAATCCCACAGTCCTGAGGAGCAGCAAATGCACTTCTTGGAAATTCTGCGATCCGAGGAAGTGGCAGGGGCACAGTGCCAGAAGGCTTGCACGCTCCCTCCTGAGTCCGCTCCTGCTCGAGAATGGAATCACAGACGGTGGCAGAGGGTCTTCGTCTTCCCCTATCTGGATCACTGGTAATGGCCAGCACAGCCACCAAAGCACAACAAATGACAGGACGCACTATCCTTGTCCTAGAATGCTTCGGTTCTTAGTCAGCTACCCAAGTCTCTTCTCCAGCCCACCCGAAACGTGGAGTTCGTAGGGGGCAACCGGACACTATCAAGGCCGAGGCATCTTACAGGGGGCAGAGCCCTGCGTCTCCAGGGGCTTGCAGAGTGCTCTCTAGGGGAGGAGTGGCTCAGTGGTTGGGACAGGTTACCTCAGGCCAGAGGGCCAGAGGTTCAATTCCCACATGGGGACAAGCAACCTCGGGCCAGAGGGACTGGGTCTCTAGTCCCATGGCCACTCCTTGTGGCCTTGGACATGCCACTTAATCCTCCATTGCCTCAGGTACACTTAGATTGTGTTCCCTTCAGGGCCAAAACCCCCCCAAAAAACAAAAAAAACAAACAAAAAAAACCCTGTTAGTATACATGTGAACCACACTATTCTAAAGAGTGCAGTAAATACATTTCAACATGCACTTGCAGAGGGCACTGTCGCCCAGCATCTGCCCAACACATGCTTTCTACTGGGGCATATGGCACCAATGGTAAACATCACCCCGGACGTCTGCCTATGTGGGTAGTCCAGTGGGCTCTCTGCTCTCAGTGGTCCCGGACCATAGGGTCCCTGCAAGACTGGGTGATTGTCAACAGTTCCCTGGCCAACAACAATAACAACAACAACAACACTCGGCTTGTACCGACTGGGACCCCCTTCCAGACCCCTACACCATAGGGGATCCTCACAATGGATACCTCCACTTTGGGTGGGGGAGCCCATTGTGGTGACCCCTGCACTTGGGACAGTTGGGCACCAGCGAAGAATGGCCAAAAAAAAAAACCTTCTAGAGCTCCGGGCTATGGCGGAAGTCCTCTGGGCTTCTTGCCACCACCTGCTTCCCCTGCGGAGGGAATCCTGCATTACACAGGCCCACCAGAGAAATCTGTGGCCCTGAGCACAAGAGTCCTACGGCACTGGACTCTGGTTACTGTGGCCCTTAGTGCAAGGCGACAGAGTCCTGTGGCGCTAAACCCAGGTTTCTGTGGGCATAGGTGCAAGGTGGTGAGGTCGAGACAGACCACCATTGTATAAAAGATCACATATTCAATACCGGACTGCAGGCCCGATTGGAATGCGAGCACACGGCCACAGCACAGCTATGACTCTGCACTCTAAGGCCATGCACACATAGTCAACAAGACAGCCGTAGTCACGCTCCTTCACAGAAGGGGAACAGGTTCCCTCTTCCCTGCAAGAAGGACTCCCGACTCTACTGCAAGAGTGGAGGAGTAGCCTAGTAGTAAGAGACCAAGGTCCAATTCCACTAATGCTCCTTGGGGACTTGGACTGGTCACATAACCATCTTTTACTAACCTGCAGGTGCGAAATTGCAACCATAAGAACATAAGATATGCCATACTGGGTCAGACCAAGGTCCATCAAGCCCAGTATCCTGTTTCCAACAGTGGCCAACCTAGGTCATACGTACCTAGCAGTTTCCCCAAAAGACACAGGTTCCACAATGCTTGTACTGGGTCAAGCATTGATATCCTGAGTCCCTTCTTAATAATGGTTTATGGACCTTTCCTCCAGGAACTTGTCCAAACCTTTTCTTAAACCCAACTACACTACTACACCACCCTTGGCCATCAGATTCCTTCTCCCACCGGTGGACTGTCCAGGGCTCCCGACTCGACTGCAAGAGCGGAGGAGTAGCCTCGTAGTTAAGAGACCAAGGGCCAACTCCCACTACTCCTTCTCCCATCGGTGGGCTGACCACAAAGTGCCCTTGCCCGCCTTGCAGGAAGGGCAACTGTTTCAAACAGTCAGAGCCGGGTGGTCAGCACCAGCGCGTTTTCCCTAACTTATGGCCCTAGGACCCTGGGTACCCTTCCTCCCCCCCCCCCACCAAGTGCGGGTGGGCAAGGAGTAACTCCAGAGGCTGACACAGTTGGCAACTACCAATTCAGACCTGACTTGTCTCCTTCTCGGATACGAATGGAAATCAATCCTGCGAGGCTTACACAAGCCTCTGGAATCAGACAGGGCGGTCTCGCTTACACAAGCCCGGAACCAGACAAGGCGGTCGCGGCCCCTGATGACTGCGCCAGCATCCTCGATGACTGTGCCCAACATCCTTACGGCCACATGGCGTAACTACCACTCGTAGGGCCGCCATTACCCCAGCCTGAAGCATCATCACACCCCTTCCCAGCTTTTGCCCAGGAACAGCAAGGGGACCGACCCATCATCGCAGGTGACCTTAAATATCCTAACCAACCGGTCACACCATCCTCTAGTAATTCCGCAATGCCGCACCATAGGAGGAACGGTCATGGCACACGCAGAGGCTCAAACCATGCAAAGGGCGAGCACAGGTCTCTAGCTGTGCCAAAGGATCCACCGACAACCTGTCAAAGGATGCATCAGCCCGGATGCTCCTAACCAAGTCATTAAATGAGTCATGTCTCATGCCCTGGACGGTGTTAATACTCTAATTGAATCACTCTGGCAGTATTGCACTCTGGCAGCACGGTGATATTGCTGCTGGTCTTAGCCCGGCCACAGCGACCTCCTCACTGCCGTAGCTGCATCAGTCTCGTGCCGCTCTTGCCGTGCTCCTGGAATTGATACTGTGGTTATCCCCACTCGCAGTGGGTAACTCAGCATTCGGGGATGCCCTCTACTTCTGCATCTGCCATTAGACCTTTCTCGGCAGCTGCCCATTGAAGACCATAGTCCTTCACAGCCACTGCTGCCGCGTAGGCGCAAATTGGGACTGCACGTACACACGTTCAGTATTACTAGCTCACTTCTAATGGGTGCACACCCATTAGCGCTGCACACTGTTCATTGTTCTGTACACATGGCAGGTTGGCACATAGTGCGCTGACGCCGCCACCAGGTATCCAGGGCACATCCTAAACATCCAGCCCTGATAATGTGTCTTCTGAACCTGATCTCAGCCTCCCCCTTTCCACCGCATTGCATTACAGCTTGGGAGGCACCAGGTGTGGCTGACTCATCCTGCTTGTCCTTGGAGAAAGTGGAGTTACTTAACTGTAACAGGAGTTCTCTGAGGACAGCAGGATAAGTCAGCCACACATACCCACCCTCCTCCCCTGGAAAAGGTCTCGGCCTCTGACCAGTGCCCGCCTCCTAGCAGCTAAGGCTCAGCTAGTGACTAACTGGCTAGCTAGGGGCGGGCCGGAGGGCAGGGCCAGTTGGCCCATGCTCAGAAGGGCGAAAAGCCCTTCTGAGCTATGGAGAGTACTTCTGTCTCGGCGCCGTCGGATGACGTCACCAGGTGTGGCTGACTTATCCTGCTGTCCTCTGAGAACTCCTGTTACAGGTAAGTAACTCCGCTTTCTTTACTTATGGCCCATCTGGTAGGGCTGGAAAATTTGTGGTTTTTTTTTTTTAAAGTTTGACCTTGTAGGGAGACCGTCTAAGCCTAGGTCTTCCCCTTATGACCCAAGAATACATCTCTAAAGTATGTCCGACTGCCTCGCCATTGAAAGCTGGCTCAGTAAGCAGACATTTTTGTGCATTTGGTCATCTTGGGTTTCCCTTGATATGGTCACATGTGATTCTAGGCCTCCAACTGGAGGTTAATGTCCTTCATTTTACAAGATGCGCTTCCATGCCACGGGGACGTGTAATACTGGGACCTTTGTAGCAACAAAGCTCATTTGCATAGAGAACAGAGCCGGTCTTTGCATGCCCCAAGAGTTCCATATTTGCTCGTTCTGTTTTGATGCTCCTTATGAAAGGACAATTAAATGCCAGTAAATGATGATTCTAATTTTGTACATTCTTGCCTTGTAACCTAGAGATTTGGGAGAGATTGTGGAAGGGTCTCGGGGGCGTGTATTTGCAGAGGACAGTTCTGCATTTCATGTCGCTCTGAATCCTGCTATTATGTATAGGGCCATGATATCCTTCCTCCCCCTACCATCCTATCTCTCTGCTCTTCATTTTTTGCTCGTGCATACTCTCCCTTTCAACTCTGTGCTCTGTTCCTGCTGTCACTGAAGGTTTCTGTCACCACTGAGGCTTCTCGTTTCTAGGGCAATAGTTTTTGGCCTCTTAAAGGGTCATTCAGTCTCCTTATACAGGACTGCAAACTTATTTGCCAAAGGGAAACTCCTAGTGGAAATACGCTGGCGCACATACTGCGGTGAGAACCATAGCTTGAGTCGTTGCAGCTGCACTAGGGTATGTGCAAATTAAGCATGATGATTTTAAGAATTCAATTCATGTAGTACTTCTCTTCATTAAACTCCTCTTCCCCCCATTCCCCATAGATACCTCTGTGCACACTATGAAAAACAAGTCTACTTTTACCTATATTGGGAGAGGGAAGGCTTGAGGGTGGCATTTTCAAACTGAGAAGATTGTTTTATATATACATACATACATGCTTGTATGTGAACCTTTGACAATGATCTTTTGTTGTGCATATCCTTGGGGTACTTAGTGCTTAATGATGCAACAGGTGAAACTGACAAGCCTTAGGTAGTGAGTAGAAGGAATGATTTCTACCAGAAGAAACCTTTGATCTGTTGGCTATGAAATGTTAACCACTTCTGTGCTGTGAATGGCTCATGTGTTTGAGTATTGAGTGAGCATTTTATAGGCAAGGTCTTCACTGGGCTGTGGCTAGCCACAGTGAGGCACAGACCCACCACTGAGCTCTCTCTGGGATTTCCAGCCCTGCAGTTTCTGGTTACAATATACACAATAGGGCCACACATCTCAGAGGGCTTTGTGATGAAAGTTAGAAATGCAAGACTGGATGGGTATTTGTTAGCAACCCAAAGCCCATGCAAGTTCCAGAATTGGGAACCATAGGAAATAAATCCCATTGCTAATATCTTTAAGCAAGGAAAACCTAAAAATTAAATGAGAAAAACAATGGATGGAAAATGTTTCTTAAGTTTCTTTTCTCACGATATTACAGAATGCCTAGCTGAAACTGCAGCACATTTTTGGGGCTGTACCCTGCAGGCGCAGTGTGCTGTATTGCTGAGGGACATGTGAGGTTTGGGTTTTGCTGGATGGGTGAATCAATGGCTACAGAGAGAAGTTCTTCTTGAAGGCTCCCTAGGTAATCGAGCTTTAGAGACTACCAGAATATAGAAAGACTAGGGGACATGCAATGAAGCTACAGGGTAAACTATTTAAGACTAATAAAAGAAAATATTTTTTCACTCAACGTGTAATCAAACTCTGGAATTTGTTACCGGAGGATGTAGTAAAGGCTGTTAGTGTAGCTGGGTTTAAAAAAGGTCTGGACAAGTTCCTGGAGGAAAGGTCCATAAACCATTATTAAGAAGTGACCGAAGATATCAATGCTTGACCCAGTACAAGCATTGTGGAACCTGTGTCCCTTGGGGAAACTGCTAGGTACATATGACCTAGATTGGCCACTGTTGGAAACAGAATACTGGGCTTCATGGACCTTGGTCTGACCCAGTCTGGCATCTCTTATGTTCTTATGTTCTTATAGCACCAAAACCTTACTGATCTCCATGATGAATGAAATCTTAACCCATCTTGCTCTTGCAACTTGACCTGACGATGGTCCTTGAAGTAATAGATCATGGCCTTTTCCTAGCAAGACTGGAAGAAATAGTTATAGCAGAAACTTCCCTAGACTGGTTTAAATCTTACTTCCAAGATCATACATTTAAAATAGTCATTTCCAAGGTTTCCTTGACTGGTTTTCCATTAATAAGTAGAGCTCTGTCTTTTTTTTTTTTCTCCTACCTTTTTAAATATATTCTTGGCCTCTCTTGTGATATTGATAGACAGATGATGTTCATCTTCTAATTTACCATGATTCTTGAGGAAGAATCCCCCCCCCCTTCCTCCCTTCTCTATTTCTGTGGATAAAATTACACTCCTCCCTGTGTTCTGAGCTCGTAACCTTGGAGTCATCTTTGATTCCAATCTCTTTCTCTTCACACATCCAACAAATAGCTAAAACCCATCACGTCTTTCTCTATAACATTGGCAAAATTCATCCGCCCCTTTCTACACACACTATGAGGCCACTTATCCACTCTTTAGTCGCCACCCGTCTAAACTATTGCAACCTCTTCCTTGCTGGTCTTCCTCTGAATCATCTATCTCCCTTTCAATCTGTTCAAAACTGAGCTGCGTGGCTAATCTTCCACCAACCTCGTTATGCTCATATAACCCCCCCCCTCCTCAAGTTATTTCACTGGCTCCCTATCTGTTTCTGTATCCAGTTCAAAGTTCTCCTACTGACCTGTAAGTGCTCTCATTCTGCTGCTCCTCACTACCTTTCCTTTTATCTCTCCCTACACCCCTCCTTGGGAACTCCGCTCTTCTGGTAGATCCCTTCTATCTGTGCCCTTCTCTTCCACTACCAACTCCAGACTTTCATCCTTCCACCTTGCTGCTCCTTATAACTGAAACAAACTACCCGAGTCTGTGCATCAGGCTTCATCTCTGGCCTTTTCAAATTCAGGCTAAAAACGCACCTCTTCGAGGTGGCTTTTGGATTCTGATTCGCTTCAACTCTTACGTGTTTCTTTACCATTCCCTTTGACATTTCCTTGTCCTCAGCAGTTTGTATTGACCGTCCTAACTAGATTGTAAGCTCTGATAAGATGGGACTGTCTCTTACCTGTCTGTTCAGTGCTGCGTATGGCTTGTAGCGCTATACAAATGATCAGTAATAGTAGCAACTTTGTCCTTAGAATGGTGGGTACAGTCACTCCTCTCAAGGCATCCATAACCACATTGGGAGTTATTTTTGACAAAGATCTTGTATTTAAATCTTATATTTTCCTCACTAATCAAGTCATTTTACTATTTAAGACTTATCCAAGTTATCAATGTCTCTGTTTAATGTACATTGCCAAGTTTTTAAGTTATTATGTAAACCACTTTGAAATGATAAAGCGGTATAAAAAAAACCTGTTAAATAAAAAATATCTGATTTATTAGGCCATACCTTAATGATCCCTTTAAAATCTTAATCTGTGCTCATACTTAACTGATTAGGCTACTGTAATTCTCTTAGCGAGTTCCCTGCAATATTCAATTCAATGGTTACAGCTGATACATGGTTGGAGCATTTTGCATGATAAATCAGTCTGACTGTGGTGTAACATCACTGCTGATTGAGCAGCACTAGCTATCCATTTCTAGCAGAATAAAATGTAAAATTCTTAGAGTATCACAGCACTCCTTCTATACAGGCTTTCCTTTGGATCTTTCGTCAGGTCTTATTCCTGACAGCCCACATAAGTATCTCGGGTCATGTCAAGTCCACTTCTGGGGTTCCATCCTATCAGTATATAGTCCAAGAATGGTATCAGACCTCTGTCATTGGTCATGGTACCATTGTTGTGGAAGTCCCAACTCTTGGAGGTACAAGCTGAGCTCGTACAAAAAACTTTTAAAAGGAGCCAGGTCTTGACTGCTTTTTTAATTCCTACAGTGCTTATTTATGAGGATGGGTAGCATGAGGATATGTGACCATTATTTTCTTTCCTCTTGTATGTTGTTAATTTCTGCAGATGTTGCTTAGGCATAAGATAAGCAGTTCAGCTTCCTCCCTTATGTTCTGTGTATCATAGCCTGGTTCTGTGAAGTGAAACTATTTTTGTAATGGCCATTGGTACCCCAGGAAAGTAAACCACCCTGACAGTACTTTCCATGCCAAGAATGGAATAAAAAATAAATAACATGGATTGGCCTGCAGAGATACACAGGTTGCTGCTGTTGCTAAATCAGCTGCTTTTCTTACTGATACCCAAAAGCTTGCAGAGTCTGCACTTCTGGTCACATAGGAATAAGACTTGAAATCTCAGGGTGCTAGGTCACACTCCTGCTTGCTGATAGCCTCGTCAGAGGAACTCATGAGATCTCTCTTCCATGGACAGGGCGTCTGAAGCTGATGGTTTTATCTGAGGACAGACTTCAGATGACGTGGAAAGCAACAGAAGGAAATACAGATGGCTACAAAGTGCGACTAAAACCCCTGGCAGGTACCAAGTGCGAGAGGAGGCGAGACTTTCATGGTGTCCCCAGCTGTGAGAGAGAGGGCAGGTGCTGGGTCTGCGAGGATGTAAGCGACACGCGCTGTATGCTTAGAAGTGTGAGATGATTACAGTAGGTGCTGACTGTGCAAGGAAGTAGGAGACCTTTCCGGTAAGTGTGTAAATGTGGGAATCCGCAGTACGAGTTGAGTGTGTGTAGCAGCGATGGAGACCCATGATGTTTGCTGAATGAGCTCCAGTAAGCTTACCGGATGTCCCCAGTTCCAGCAAGGACAGGGAGCAAAAATGTTTTGTTTTCAATTTAATGATTTGAATGCTAATTTTTAGAATTTTATATCACTATCTTTATATTTTTGCACAGTTCCTGTTTCTCTGTTGATTTGTCTGCTGTCATGGGTCGCATAGGGTGGAAAGTGGAGGGGTGGGGAGGGATTACAGCTGCAGTCGAGGAGGCTCTAATGCCTGAGCCAAGGGGAATCTCCAGCTCAGCAGTACTGACACTGGACGCTCATTTTGGACACTAACCAGTAGGGGGAGGTAATCTCACATTGTCGTACTTGAGGTCTGTGAAAGCAGCTGTTCAGCCCTTGTTACAAGATTTTTTGATTCTTCAGGGGACATCTGAACATAAAAATTTCCCTGTCACTTCCCCCATGAGGCCAAGGGTTTTAGCATCCCTAGACAAACATGATACCCAAAATCAGCTTTGTTATGCTACTCAATGTGTTTCCAAAGGAATATTGTTAAATTCTTTATGTACTTAAGTGCACTTACCTAAGGACCTGAGTTCTGGTGCATTGACCTCAACAGCTTTTTATTTTTTTATGACATAGTTCCCTGGTTCAGGCACTGTGTGTGCTGAAACACCAGTGTCGGCCATTTGTTGTGGTGAGTGGACTCTACTCCTTACATAAGCATATAAAGAATTTAAATTGGACTATTGTTTTGAAAATCGTTTTCTCTTGGTAGCATGATAAGTGATGGTGGCTATATGATTACAGTCTGCTGCCATCGTTGCAGTGGTGCATTAGTGCTCATTATCTTGAACACTTATGCAGTCAATTACAATACTCTATAATTTGATTATTCATCATGGAGCTGTTTTTACTTGGATGTTTGGCTTCTTTTTTTATATATTTCTTTTGTTTTCAAGAGGAGTTGGATGTAAAGATAGCATGTTAGACGTAATACCCAGCATCACGTAACTGCGAGTTTCCACCATTCACATCCTATCCAGACGGCGTGGTCTCGATAAGCTGGAACCCTCCTGTAAATCAGGAACGTTGCTGACTTTGGTTCTAGGCTCTGCCCTCTGACTCATTTATGAATGATCTTGGACAGACCCCTTACCTTCCTCTGTCACGGCACTGACTGTATGACCGTAGCAACATTAGGTCTGATAGGATTCAGCGTCTTTCAAGGGTCATTGTATGAATGTTTCTTTGATTTCTACATAATGTTATCCATACGTTGTCTTAATTCTACAGTCAGGCCTTGTCATTTTGGAGTTGATATGCATGTCCTTACAGCCCCAAATCTGATTTGCTGCAGGGTTTTAATTTTTGTGGTGGGAGGCATTTTTCAGACACACGGAGGTGCTTTGAAACTGCTTTTGGACAGGTTCCAGGACCTCAAGAGCTAGGACAGAGAAATTCCTTTGCGTTTCATGCCAGTGGATATGTTTCATAACACAGTGGAGTCTTTTAATTACCTGTGGACATGGCTGGGGAGGTTCCCTGGAAATAGGTGTTTCAGAGCAGAATTTCTTCAGCAAATCTGTGTTTGTATGCATGTTGGTGTGAGCGGAGGTTAGGATTGGATTACTGAGGCAGCAGCGTTTAAAGCAGACGTTGAACTGTGCCACTCCCAGCTAGGGGTCTTCATGAAATGTTGACATTGTTAGAGATTAGGGGGGCAGGAATCCAGCAACCAAGTAGTCACCAGTGCTTAGAGAGGGGGGGGGGGGGGAAAATGTGACTACCAGTTTATAATGACTAAGTGGATATTTGGCAGACAAGCACCTGAGAGCACTTTACTGCTAACCCGGTAACCAGTGGTGGTCACAAAAACTCACTGGGCAGCCAGCTTTCATGTGAAGATGGCCGTGAAGCCACTGAGGTTCCGAGAAATTTCTGCTGCCCTTCTGCATCTTGAGGTGACATAAGACTTTAGACTTGAGCTGCATCAGATGTGTTTGATATGGGTACGAAGAGGCTGAGATAATCTGCCTGGAAGAGTTGAAATGTATCTAGGACATAGTTGCATCTTTTTTTTAAGGTGACAATGAGCAGGAGGTCATGCTGAAAACCCGAACTTCCAAAGCCACTGTTGGAGGCCTGAGCCCCACGAAGGAGTATATGCTTCAGATCTCTGCCGTCAGTGGTTCCCAGGAAGCCCTCTTCGCAAAAAGAAAGTTTGTGAGTAAGTCAAAGTTGCAGCTGCTGCTGACTTATTGAGCTCTGGGGCAAAAATGCATCGGGGATCAGCTGGCCCCAGATTGTGCAGGACTAGTTGGATGATTGCTTTTGCTCCCAATAAATCCCAGTGAGAAGCCGGTAAACCTGAGGAAGGGGTCGAGATATAGACTTGGGTGTTAGAAAGGGGGGGAAGGGAGGGCAACAATTTTACAAAAGTGGTAAGGCTTATGGAGACAGTTTATCATAACACAGTTTTTATGCAGCACTTTATAAATGTTAATAAACAAAGTGGTGGACAGAATCCATAAAATAAGTAACAAACCCAAATGAATTCAAACCACAAAGCATAAAACTATACAGATAGAATAGCAGATCTTCCCCATCATAATGGCCCTGATCATAGTGCTATATAAATCACAAATCACTCACCCTATCTGAAATAAGTTTTCAAACTCTGCCTAAAATAGTCCAAATGCCCGCTACACTGTAAATCAAGGGGAGGGTGTCTCATAATAAGAGGGCCTGCACGAAGAGGGCCCTAGAATGGAGTCCCTCCCTGCCCATAACTTGAGAATCCAGCACCATGAGCAAATGGTTTTCCTCAGAATGCAGCGATCTTCTGGGTACCTAAAGTTCTAACCCAGTCGTCAAATAAGGTGGCGCTGTCCCGTGCAGTCTGTTAAATGTCAGCAACAAAACTTTTGATATTGCACATGCTGTCGAACCAGCAGCCAGTAAAATTGTTGCAGTGCTGTGGAGCCATGATCAAATTTACGAACTCCCTTAATAAGATGAGCCATAGCGGTCTGCACCAATTGCAAAGCACTGCAATAGTCTAACTGTGGACACACAAAGCTTAATCAATGTTCATAGGTTAGATTTTGAAATAGGACGTAACTGCTTTCACTGTAGCCGACACACAGGCATTGGACCATGCTGGGCGGTGGTGGTGCAGAGAAGGAGGCCTTAGCCACGCCCACCAGTGTTTTAATACATGAGGTGGGAGGAGGGTCGTCTTAAAATCTGCCAGCCCCTTTACATTTCTTGCTCAGGAACATCATTGTTAACTTTCCCTCAAGAACTTGCCAGGTTAGCAAAGGATCTAAGTGTAGCTGGCATCCAGGAAATCACATAACTAATACAGCTTTTAGCGTAAGCTATGTTGCTCGGAGGAGAGGGCTGGCAATCTACTTCCGGTTCCACTGTCAAGACATCCCAGGAGCTCCTGGGTCACCAGGAGTCAGCATGGACTTGAAGGCACACATTGCATTTTTTTTACATGTTCAAATTTCATAATAATGAGCTGATTTGCATGTGATACAGCTCATTTTTTTTCATGGATGTTGCACCTGATTACCTTGTTCATTAATAACATCATGGCTAATGTGCGTTATGGGCAAACGGCAATGCTGCACTTTAGTTAATAGGCCGCTAAATGCTATTATGATAGTTCGAGGTTTAGGAAGAAAACACTGTCCCTCTTTCTCTCTGCAGTTGACGATTTGAAGAACAGAACAAATGCTAGAAGCAATAAAAGAATTCTAGGGAACAGCACAACAGAAGCCGATCTCTCTTCTGGAAGCATCACTGTGCCACAGGCCGCAGAGAGGGGGTCTTCACTTCCCACCCACTCATTACAGGCAGGTGTGTTACACATGGGCAGGGCTGGAATTTGAACTTGTGAGGTCTAGGTTTCCTGCTTTACCACCAGCGCTTGGTTATGCCTTTATCCTGCATGAATATGACGTGCAGGGATGTGATGTGACCTGTTTTTCACCCTTTCTGATGCATTGTGGGAGTTATGGTATGGACTGCAAATGGAAGAAGCAGGTACTATGAAAACTGCAATGCATTAGACGAGGGTCAAAAAGCAGGACTGGTCAAAGACTGGAAGTGAGGCGCTGAGGCATGGGTTAGTGCACGGAGGAAAAGTTCTAAGTTAAGATGAGGTGCAGTAAAATCAAGGGCGGCATCGGGCTGAGCTGAGCTATGCCTTCTTCTGTCAGAAACAGCCAAGGAGAAGCAGGAGGGAGCATCACAGGGGGCAAAACCATCTAAGGAACCAATAGGAAGGAAGGCTGAAGCCTCGACAGTAAGACCCACACCATACCCTGCCAACAAAGAGAGAGCTACTGCAGCCGCCCCCAGGAAGGGTAAGACGACGAATCGGGGAAGGATCTGGGGGTTCTCTTGCCCCCTATTCCGTCTGTGGCTAAGGCTGACTATGGGGAGTTCACATGGCAGAATTCATAATTTATTTTGGTAACATTGTTCTTGAAGCCTTTCTTGTCCCATTCTAGGTGTAAAAGCCAGAATGCAGAAAGGGTGAAGTTTGTTTGCCCAGGGGCCATATTCAGTGGCCATCCTCAGGGATGGAACATGTTAGTTTCTGCTGCTTGTAGCCTGGGTAAAAATGTAAAACACGCCAGCTTATAAGGTCTGTGCTGAGAGAGCCCAGAGAGGGGACCAGCAATGCAGGAAAGTCATGTGTCACCCGGGGAGCTTTGTGTAGGTGGGGGGGAGGGCGGGGCCCCCTTCTTAAATTGGAGAGAGTCTGAGAGAGGGAGTATGGAGCCCCTGAAGATCTTATATACGTTTCAGTGCATGGTGAGGATGGAGACCACAAGGGGCGAGTGGCATGTGGAGGTACCTGTGACCTCCACTCGCCCTTTGTGGTTTCTTTCCTACGGTATGTATTGCGAGGGCCCTGCTCTCTCTTTGCAGTTCTTAGGCTTATGTAGCCCCTGAAGATTTTATATACGTTTCAGTGCATGGTGAGGATGGAGACGGTGTGAGGAGGTCATCCCATGCTTATGGGGTCGAGTTCTTGTAGTCAGGGCTCCTGGATATTAATCAGCTTTCTTGAGAGCATGTGTACAAAGCTTAGGAGGCTGGACTAGTGTACGGGTGTATGAGTGTGTGCATATTAGAAGGAGGAAAATTAATGTTGGTTTTTCATTGAAATTTGACATTGAAGAGCTGTCACAAAACAGTGTGGCAAATGTTTCCAACAAAGTGGACAAGTTTGATCCTGTGTGTTTTTTAGTCTTGTATGGTGCCAGCCAGCTATCAAAGAGTGTGATCCATAAGCAGCAGTGCGTTTACGCAGCAGACTGAGCTGACTGCTCTGTACTAGGTGTGATCTTAGCTCACTGTGCTTGTACCATGCAGGGACGCGCTTTCAGTGTGATGCCGCAACACCGACGGATGTGATGGTTCTTGTGGATGGCTCCTGGAGTATTGGACGCAATAATTTCAGACTTATTAAAGATTTCCTTGTGGGGCTACTTGCACCATTTCACATCAGCCCCGGGAGCATCAGAATTGGTATGTGAGTGAGATCCAGGGACAGCACCTACGGTTATCCCCTCAAGTGGGAAGCTCTAGCAATATTTTGTCTGTTTCTCCCTTTCTCCCCAGGTTTGTCTCAGTACAGTGGAGACCCTCGCACAGAGTGGAATCTCAGCACTTATCACATGAAGGAGGAGGTCTTAGATGCAGTGAGAAACTTGCGCTATAAAGGGGGGAACACATTTACAGGTACCGCAGGAATACAACACAGCTTTTTTTCTTTTCCCTGGCTCCTGCCTTCCCCCTCCTTTATAGCTTCTATCCTTGCAAGAGGTTAGTCTTCATGTCGGTCATAACACTTCAGACTCATTTAATACAATATTTATATTTTGCTTAACACAGATCAAAAAAGATAAAGGAAACACAAATTATACAAAATATAACTAAACATAATCCAAATCCTTCCCAAAATAGTATCTAAAATAAACAGCTACAATTGGAGTAAACCCCCTTATTCATCCAAAACACATTTGCACGCATGATGGGTGCTCAGTACAACAGATTCTGAAATGGAGCCTTGAGGTGCCTGGCACTAGGCCAGCATAGGGGTATTGGCTGGCCTAGAAGAATCTCCAGCCTCTGGCCCTCCAAAGAACCCCCCCCCCCCCCGAAGTTAGATAATTTAACTCACCAACCATGATCACCCCAACACGACACCTCCCAGAATAATTCTCTAAAAATGTAGAAAATTGTAGCTGGATATATGCAAATAAAGGTTGTCAAACAAGTTGTAGGCAAGACCTTTTTATTGGACTAACATTGTCGTTTTCAATATTAAACATTTTTTGCTTTGTGTGTACAACATTTATATGCGTGTGTGTGTATGTTTTATTCAAAGAGGGGAATTTGCAAAGCCATTAACTGTAGTAACTGGCAACTTATCTCGATCAGTGGGCTATTGGGAGTTGCCCTGGCTCCCCCATGGGTGAAGGGACAGGCAGGTGGTTTCTCGAATGTGTCTGGCTCTCAGGATCTGTTTTGCGTTGATGCATATGAGTGTTGCTTTTTCTGCGACGCCTCCTCGATGGTCAGGTGATATATTGCCAAGGCTGTTGCCCTGCTCTTATGCCTCTCCCCTTCTCTTCCAGGCCTTGCCCTAACTCATGTGAAAGAGAGGAACCTGCAGTCAGAAGCCGGGGCCCGGCCTGGGGCAAATAAGATGCTGATTCTCCTGACTGATGGCAAATCGCAGGATGATGCCCACACGGCCGCTCGGAGCTTGAAGGAGGCTGGCATAGAGATCTTTGCTATTGGTAAGAGCCCAGAACTATCACCAACCAGAAAGGCTGCTCATACCTGGCTTCTGCTTACCTGAGGACAGTTTAGAAAATACATCTCGGCTTCGTGTTGCACTTTCCCAGTGTAGTGACTGAACATGGAAGAATCACATTTTGGTCACTAAAGATCCCATTTTAGCAAAGAGCTTATGCAATCTCTCTGCTATTCAGACATCTTTTTAAATTCTTCCTTTCCCAGCCCTTAGCTGCTTTTAAACTTTGTCCAACCAACCAGTATTGTGGGAGACATTCCAGGGATATGGTTCGAGCTTCGTCCGACTGGAGAATAACTTTATCCTGTTAACTAAGAGGTTTGCACAGATATTCAGCACTGCTGCAGATATGTCCAGATATGTTTCAGACTACAATTTTAGTCTATTTGAGGAGGGGGTGGGGGGAGGGACATGAAGACTCCTCTAACAAGTGTGTGTGTGTGTGTGTGTTAAATCCTTGCATATCTGTGAGTAACAGATATAGGGCGGGAGGGGGGTATTGAGTGCTGGCAGCTGGCTCTGTAATAATGCTCCCCCATGGAAACGCTGCATTTCTTCAAGATGCCTAATCTTCTATCTGTGAGGGCTTATTCTTGGGTTGTTTTTTTTATTATTTTATTTCTAAATTTTTCAATTACATCAAGCAATATTTCTATA
Organism: Ichthyophis bannanicus; assembly: GCA_033557465.1. Lineage (NCBI taxonomy): Eukaryota > Metazoa > Chordata > Amphibia > Gymnophiona > Ichthyophiidae > Ichthyophis > Ichthyophis bannanicus. The sequence continues at coordinate 129,874,072 of CM066049.1, forward strand.
TACTTGAAAGAAATGGAAAGATGCAAATTTACAGAAATAATATCAAATAGAAACTTTTAACAACAATTCAAAGTTTCAAATTTCATCTAACAGTACAGCCCAAAAATTAAGGAGGAAAGAATCCTAGTAAAGAGGCTATAATGGTACTTCGAAAATGAAAAGAAATAACTCCCTAGGAAAAAGCCACCATGAGACGCATAACATATCTAGTGTCCAAGATGAGTCGATCTAATTAGGCTCTACTGGTACTGGGACTACGACTACTTCAGGAACAGTTCTAGCTTCCAAAAACATACGTAAATGTTTTGAGTCATAGAAAATAAATCTAGATGAAACCGACTTAATTACACACTTCCATGGAAACCTTAAAACAAAGGAATAGCCCAATAAGATTACCTCAGGGCGCATGGATAAAAACAACTTCCTTTTTTCTTAAGTAACATAAACATCCGGGAATACCCAGACTTTTTGACCAAAAAATAAGTTTATCAGAATTTCTAAAAAACATTTTTAAGGTTCATACTTTGTCAGATTCCGATACAAACACCACCATAGGGGTAGCTCTCCTTGTAATTTCCTCAGCAGAGGATTCCAGTACCTGAGAAAGATTCAGGATGTCAAAACTATCCCTCTGATCACCCACCGCATTATCAATAGAACTAGAACATTTCTTCATAGGCAAATAATAAACCTTAGAAGTGGGCGGGAGGGCAGCTTCTGGCATCCCTAAAACCTCCAAGTACTTTTTAAATAACTCCACAGGGGAAATATCGGATGATACAGGAAAATCAACAATACGTAAATTTTAACCGTTTGGAGAAATTCTCCAACTTCTCCAATTTAGCATGAAAAACAGTGCTATCCTTAACAAAGGTAGAACACTGTATATGGACATTAGTCATTTGAGAAGACAAATTTTCCAGTGTTTGAGTGGAATCCTTACTAGCTTGTTCCTGTTGATCTAGCCTCATCCGCGAGTCCTGTGAAGTCTGTTCTACGATATTGAAACGATTGGTGACAGAGCGTTCCAATGAAGTTATCGCAGTTCAAATGGAATCCAAAGTTACTACCGCTGGCTTCACCAGGATGCTGTGAATGGCTGGCGTGCCAGAATCTGCTGTAGCCCCCGAGAGTGAAACTCTCGTCACACCGGATACCGTGGGAGTCGAGGCTCCTGCACCATAGGCAGAAGCCTTCAGAGTGGAAACCTCGGTGCCTCCAGCAACATCCAATGGCAACCCTGAGATCGGCATTGCCCCCGGAGATGGCAAACCCCCAGCTACCTCGTCTAGGTGCTGCTGCAGCCGACAAGCCGGTCCAGCGTGTAGCAAAAGAGGCACATCGGGCGGAACATGCTGCTCGGGACTCAGACTCGTGTCCGATATCGAAAGGACCACCTTCAAGTCAGCTCCGGCGCCAACTCCAGCAGACTCCTGCGTTGCTCCGACGGTAACAAAGTTGGTTATGGGCTGCTGCTTAGGTGGAAGATCCGCTTTGGGGTAAGTAACCTTCCCCTTCCTTTTCCCCATTGTATACAGGCAATTCAAACAAGAAGAAAGTTAAATTTAACAGGACAGCGTCCCAAATCACCAGCTGACCGCCGGAGCATGTCCTTACACAGCAGCCATCTTGGATCCTCCCCTTTACCGGCTTATTCTTGTTTTAAAGGATAATTTATACTGAGCCAACATCTCCAGGTGCTTTTTACTTGAACCTTTGAAGCAGCTCTTAAGAACCAGCCTGCGCAGCTCCCCTTAGAAACTGCCCTCGTATGATGTGCGTACAGATGTTTATAACTCTTCCCGTAAGACCATCTTTGTCGCTGATGCAATCTCCTCTTCATGGTGCTCCACTCCATCGCTTGCTCTTCTCCCACTTATCCTGTCTGATAAATAATAGTCTGTCCTCTGGTATATTTCCCTGCTTCTGGAAGCGTGCCACCATTCGGCCCATCCTTAAGAGCCCCTCCACGGATGCTTCAATCCCCGCTAACTATCATCCTGTCTCCACTTTACCTTTCCTTTCGAAGCTACAGGAAAAACTTGTCTCTTCACAGCTCTCCTCACACTTGGCCTCTCTTAGTGCTTTTCACCCACATCAGTCTCTGTGTTTTTTTTTTTTTTTTTCTTTAGGTCACAGTATCCTGCTTTCCCTCACCAGTGACCTCCATCAGTGTCGCGATCGGGGTGATATCTCAGTGGTGGATTCTTTGGATCTCTCTGCTGTTTCTGATCTTGTGGATCTCTCTCCTCTCCTCTCCCGTCTTCATGAGTTTTGTCTGCACGGCATGGTCTTAAAATGGTTTCACTCCTTTCTCTCACAGCCACCTTTTTCAGTCCTGATTGGTGACACTTCCTCCCCCTGTTTCTCTCTTCTCTCTGGTGTCCCTCAGGGCTTCGTGTTGGCTCCCCTCCTTTTCAGTGTTTTCCTGATTCCTTTGATTCTCACCTCATCTCACTTTTATGCTGATGACATCGTTCTCACTCATCACACCAATCCCATTGCCCCTGATTTGTCTCCACTGCCTGTCCAGCATGTCTGCTGCGCTCTGGATCACTTTTAGTAGCCCCCCTCCCTCTTCTGACCCCTTCACTTCCTGGTTGTCCCATTCCTCTGGTAGATTTCATGCGCTACCTGGGTGGTGTTCTGGACTCCTCACTATCCTTCCGGGCTCACATCACTTCAGTTGTCCGTTGTTCCTTCTTTGCATTTTGAATTCGTGCCGGTAGTTCCTTCCTTTCCTCCTCATCCTTGACTACTCTGCTTCTCTCCCTTGTCCTGTCCACATTGGATTATTGTAATGTAGTTTATCTTGGTTTTCCTCAGTCACAAATTCACCACTTACAGCTTATACAAAATACTGCCCTCCGTATTCTGTCATGTGTATCCTGTTTCGATCATGTTACCCCCCCTTTTTTTTTTTTTTTTTTTTGATTTATCACCATCTGCAGTTTAAACTTCTGACCTTAGTCCATCGTGCATTACATTCCGGTGTTCCCCAATATCTATCCGATTCACTGCTTTTCCATTCTAGTCGCCGTTGTCTCCGTGATGTCCATGCAGACAGACCACATTTGCCATCTGCAATACGGGCTCATCTTGTGTCTACCTGTTCCTCTGCCTTCTATATTTTTGCCCCTGCCTCATGGAACATGCTGCCCCAGGCCCTATGACTGGAACTGTCCTTTCCCAAATGTAAGACTCTTTTAAAAAGTCATTTATTCAGTCTAGCCTATGACCTATCACTTCCGTCCTTGTCTGGCTTAAGCCCTTTCTCGTCTGGTTTCTATCTCTCTTTCTACCCTAGTAAGTATTATTGAGTCTTCTGTCCTGTCCAGACCGTTGTAGTTCTTTTTCGATTTCTGATTTGATTTTATTTTATGTATTTTGAACTGTACACACTCTGCTGTGTTTTTATTGAAGGGCAATTAAGCAAATGAAATAAAGTTTGATTCAGCACTTATATGCCTGTAGATGTGCATAAAAAGCCTCTTTATAAAATTCCTCCCCCTCGTGCAAGAACGCAGTATGCCGAATAGGTGTGTCCTTGTACATGACGTGGGTGGTGGGTGGATGCACACGTTTACCGCTGCTCCCAAATGTCTGTAATGATGGGCTGCCACATTTTAGTCACAATTTCAACTGATTTTTGTGCTGGTATTTTGTAAAAGACCCACACTTTTTTGTGCCTTTTGTGAAACAGGTGCCTACTTGGCCGCCTGACCTAGGTGATCTGATATTGACATTACTGTCTTTGCATAAGACATATTGGGGCATGTTTACTAAACTGCGCTACCTGGTAGCGTGGAACTTAATGCGCAGTTTGGGCACCAAATTAAAAAGTAGCACGGACCCCCATGCTAAACATCCCATGCTACCCAGATTGCACATGATGAATGAGGGGGGGACGGGGGGGGGGGAGCGGAAGCAGCAAGTGCAGGTGTTATTTGCTTGTGTTATCCAGACTTGCAGCCCTTAGTAAGGAGGGTATAGAAAGGGTGGGGGGGGGGGGGGAGCTGGAAAAAGGAGAGCGAAGGGAGACTTGGAAAAGAATGAAAGATGGGGGAAATGGGAGGACTGGGAAGATGAGATGGGAAAACAGGTAGGTAGGATAGAAGTAAAAGATGGAGAGTGAAGATTGGAGGGTGACAGAAGAGGATACGGATGAATAAAATCCTGCTGGGGGTGTTTAGTGGTAGAAAAGAGGAACTGAGAAAAAAGATGAAAGGGAAAACTATTGTCAGAGATGGATGTAGAGGAAGAAAAGAACCAGATAAGAAATGAGAAGAGAGGCCATAGGAGAAGATCAACAAATGAAAGAGACCAGGAAAAACCTCATTAGAAAAATAAAATTATCACATGCAACAAAGCACAAAACATCCTCCGTTTTATTTTGAGATTTTAGTGATGGGAATAGGTCAGCTTTGCTTTCTTATAGTTTCCTTTTGCTCAGTACAGGGGAAACATTTTCTTCCGTTTTCTCCACATCACTGTCTTGTTTCTTGGGATTTCCGCTCTAGTTTAGTCTGCATGTTTCCATTGTTAATTTGCAGTCCCATACTCTGCTTTAGATAAGATGGTTGTGTTCTGCATATGAGGCCGAGATGTGCTTTTAGCAGAGGGATCGGTGATGTTCCCGTTTGTTCTGTTTCACAGGAGGAGGTATTTGGGATTCCAGAGCTTGACATGGTATTTAAAGTGCTCCCTTTATGTAGGCCAAGCTTCTTGTTTGAGTCCTGGGAGATTAATAAACCATTAGTTATAGAACAATGTTGAAGGGTATCTGATAAATTATTGTAATTTCTATAACATCAGATGGCTTTTGAGGACATGTTGCAGGATGTGCCGGATACAGACATGCTATAAAGATAAGCTTGTTATAGGATATTTGTTTCTTGAGATGTGTGTGAAATATAATTGAATTGTTTACTTATTTATATACTTTATTTGAAACTCTAAGAGTTTACCAGTGCTGAAGGGTCACCCAGCCAACTGTTGGGTAGTGGAGGTTGCACCTGGGGATAAGTGGCTAGCAACGATATTCAGCACTAGTCGGTTCAGCTAAAGCGGCTGACGTTAGGCATGTTAATGGCTGTACTAATCTTTAGCTAACCAGCCAGCAGCTGAAGATCTTTGCTAGCTAGTTAGCTAATGCACTACTTAAAAATTCATTGTTAGGTGCAGTCTAAGACCTTGTTTGTTGATATGGGTCCAAACCACTCTAGTTATACTCTTATGTCTAGTGCCCACCCATACTTGGAACCCCCATGAAAAATTCAAATCTGGTTATGCTACTGCATATGTAAAATAAATACTGTATTTAACTTAGGCATTCAGGACAGCAGTTATTCCAGTATGTGTGGGGTGGGGAGGGTAAAGTGGAAGGTGCAGGTGGGGCGGGTGGCGTGGAAGGGGCGGGGTGGGTGGCGTGGAGGGGAAGGGGCGGGGCGGGGTGGGTGGTGTGGAGTGGAAGGGGCGGGGCGGGGCGGGTGGGAAGGGTAGAGCTCTCCTTGGGCTGCACCTGCAGAGGAGATCAGAGGATGGTGCTATATCGATCACTTTTCAAGCATTCATCTGCCGTGTTTCGTCTCCCTTGTGACTTTTATTGCTCTGAGCCGCCTTGTGTTCTGTATTGGGTGCAGGGGTGAAAAATGCAGATGAAACGGAGCTTCGCCTGATCGCTTCAGAACCCCCAGAGCTGAATGTGTACAACGTGCTGGATTTCCCCCTGCTAACTTCCCTTCTCTCACGGCTCACCAGAACCCTCTGTGCCAAAATCAAAGACTGGAGGAAGGCAGAAGGCCCAGGTAAGACTGATCTGTCCCCGGCAAAAGGCTGGAGATGCCCCAGGGCAGGCAGTCTTTCCCCTGCCCTGCAGCACAATGTTAAGATGTCAAGAAATACAAGGATGAGAGAGAGGCCCAAACGTGCGCAGTGTTAAGGCTGTTTTCTGGGGAACACACACACGGTTTCATTACTAGATATGGGGCGCTTCCTTGGGCCAGCCTCTGCCATCTATGGGGAGTGATGGCTTTGTGTTGCAATAAGTGGGATGCACTCAGGGGGATGATCTAATACTTGCAGATGGTCCTGTGAAAGCCTCGTCCGTGAGCAAAGTTTCCCATCCCAGTCCGACGAACCTGGTTGTGTTCGAGGTGACCCCCTGGAGCATGCGTCTCAGCTGGACCCCTCCGGCTCAGGAGGTCAAGAAGTACAGGATAGTATATTACCCATCACGGGGCGGCACCCCCAGAGAGGTGAGTGACCAGAAGTTCTGCTGCAGTGCCCCCTGCTGGAACAGAGATCTCCTACAGCCTCCTGCTATGGGAAAGCATTTGTTTTACGAGTGTGGGGAAGAGTGGTAGTGTGTGTGTGTGGTTTTTTTTTGGGAGGGGGGGATATTTTGTGCTGGTATTATACTATGGCTTTCATTCAAAGCAGACCCCACAGCACCTCATTCACAGGACTGGAAGAAATGTCCATGCAGTTGCCTCGGTGGATGGAAATTATACTTCATCACTACTTGCGCACAGAACCGACACTGGGAGAGGGGACAAAAAGAATTTTATTATTCCAGTTGTTGGTAAAAATGATTAAATTAGGGAGACGTGAGATACAGGGAGATGAATGATTTGATCCTAGCAGCAGGGCTGGGGTTCAAACTGCTGATTTCTCGGCTCCAAATGACTTTTTCTCCTGATCCTACGTGTAGTCAGTTTGATATATCCAGAGCTTGCTTTAGGGGGTGGGGGTGTGCGGTGGTTTTCATTGTCTGCTAAGTGCTAACATTGACCCATGATTCTCGTGCATTAGTGACAGCCTTGCATAGGAGCCCTAGCACCATGTTGCTAGGAAAGATGCTGGACTAAATCCATCATAGAGAGAGTTCCCTTGAAATGCTGCTTTTCATTTTGCAGGCACTGTGTAACTCTGCTTCCTCTCCTGTGGGGGATGAGCTTCCTCTCCTGTGTGCAGAGTTGGGGGATGAGCAATGCTGCCTGCTGATTGGCTTGTACTACCTCCTAATGTCTTTAGAAGGGAGATGTGGGGTGCTCAGTTAGTTGAAAAATCTCTTTGAATTTAGCTCAGAGTATCTCAAGACAAGTTACATTAGGTATTTCCTTGTTCCTGAGGGCTCACGATCTGTTTTGTACCTTAGGCAATGGAGGATTAAGTGATATCTCCAGGAACAAGCAGGAATGTAGTCTTCACATATGGGTATCATCGGTACTGATGGAGCCTGTACAGGAATGCTCCCCAGCGTCCAATAGGAAAGCTTTTGGGAGCATCCCACAGTGCCTGCATGCTGCCTTCCCGCCTTTCCAACTGTCCCTCTCCAGTTCTTCGTTTTCCACGGAGCTGACAGGTCCCATACCCTGTCACCGTAGAAAAATTTCTTCTTTAATCTTTGTTTTTTTGTGGTCGCTGCCTTCCCTCGATGCTATACCAGTACAGCCAGTTCATTCTTCTTTCTTCTTAAACAAAACAAAACAAACAAACTATAGTTTCTGAGCTATTTTACTTCAGAAACTTTTTTCCTTGGTGCTAGGCACCATTTTGGGTACTAGGCCCAATTTTTCCTTAAAAATGGAAAAACCAGCATCTGGTTTTAAAAAATGTTCTAAGTGTGGTGATACCATCTCCTTCACCGACACCCATGATTGGTGTCTCAAATGTTTAGGTCCTGACCACTCTACTTCGGAGTGCCTCTCCTGTGGAATGATGTCAAAAAGGGGTCGGCAGAATCGAGTTGCAAAGCTTAGCACCCTTTTTCCCTCAGGCGCAGTGTCTATTGCATCGACCATCCTCCAGGTCCTCATCTTCCTCCCATAGATCTCAGGTAACTAAACATAAATCTAGCCAGTCCTCAAAGAGTAGATCTTCTAAGTATCGAGATGCCCCTGGCGTTGCCCTTGAGGAAGTTTCACCGGCAAAACTGCCCCGGTGGGAGGCTTCGGCTTCCAAAGCATTAACGTGGCTCCAGGATGTTCTCGAGGCCTCAACCTCGGCAGGACTACTGGCGCCATGCTCTGGGGTTCCGGCCGCTTCTACCGGTACTGACACCCAAGCATCGGCAGCATCAATAGACCAGAGATTCCTTGCTATCGAACGCAGTCTAGTGGCCCTTCTCACGGCTTCCGTACCATTGAAACCATTTCAGACACTTCAACCGATACCAGTACCGACACCGGTACTGGTACCGACTGCATCAACATCGGCAGGTATGCCACCCGTACCGAGTCATGCATCTGTCTCTGGCATCGACAGATCGGTACCTGAACAACCCGATACCGACTTTGATCAATACCAGTACCGTGCTTTGCACGATCACCGGGATCGGAGATATTTTGAATCCTCGAATGAGTCTGAAGACTCTGCCAATACCAGAGTACTTCTCCCCGAGGATTCCTCTTCTCCTCAGTGCAGAATGTCTCCGCCAGAGGATATGTCCTTTCAGGATTTTATCTGTGATGTGGCCAGAGGCCTTTCCATCACAGTAACTCCTGAAAAAGAGCCTAGGGCAAAGGAGTTGGAAATTCTCCAATACTCTAAGGCTCCCAAAGAGGCAGCTACTCTGCCTATTCATGAGATCTTACATGATCTTATGCTAAGGATGTGGGAAACACCTCTAACCACATCTCTTCATTCTCAAAGACTCGATACCATGTATCGAGTTCCACCTTGTCCTGGCTTTCAAAAAACTCAATTACCACACCATTCAATGGTAGTGGAATCAGCCATGCGTAGGATGAAAAGTGAAAAGAGACATGCATCCAATCCTCCAGGTCGTGGATGCCTTTGGGAGTCGATGCTTCCATGCTTTCAGCTAGGATCAGTTCCTATATCTTGTATATGGGAATGTTCCTTAAAGAGGTCACAGAAGACTTGGAGCTTATGAGCCCCCTTCTTCCTGGTGACAAAAGACAGCACTATCTTACTCTTGTCAAACATGCCCAGGATGTTTCCAAGTTTGTAAATCGTGCAGCCTTTGACTGTTTTGAGTGCATAAGCAGAACCTCTGCTATTGCCATTGGTGCACGTCGGATTGCCCAGCTTCAGGCATCCGACTTGGAAATTTGGATACAGGATAAATTAGGAAACATTCCTTGCACAGGAGAAACTCTTTGGCAAGAATTGGCAGGAGAAGGCTAATGAGATAGATTCAGACAATATTACTTTGGATAGATTGTCCAAATCTACAGCCAATCCTGCAAGGAAAAGATCCTCTAAAAAAACATTTTTCAATATGAAAAAGAAGTTTTATCTTTCCTATACCCAACAGGGACACTGTCCAGGTCAGCCTGCCCAAAAGGGACAACAGCAACAACCTAGACAACAAAAGAAGCCAAAAGCAGTAAAACCTCAGCCAGCTCAGCAGGCTCAGCCTCCTCAGGGGCTTTGACTCCTCTCTAGAGAACTTCGCCTTCCTGCCCCTGAAGGGTCCAGAACCCTTGGACATCCCAGGCAGGTTATGTCATTTTGACCACAGATGGTACCAAATAACAGCAGAAAATTGGACTCTGTCCATTGTACAAGAGGGGTACAAGCTTCATTTTCACAGCATTCCCCCTCCTACAATGGTAAGACAGTACAATTCTCAGACCTCTCTCAACAATCTCTTAGGTCAAGAAGTCACAACACTTCTTGCGCAAGGAGCAATAGAGGAAGTACCCATTCTTCCAGGACAAGCAGGATGAGTCAGCCACAAGTGGTGACGTCATCCGACGGCGCCTAAGATGGAAGTATTCTCATTAGCCCAGAAGGCTTTAGCCTTCTGGGCATGGCTAGTAGCCCCACCTACAGATCCGCCCCTAGCTGGTCAGATTTTCGTCTTCCGCCTTGCCAGCAAGACGGACTTTGCTACTCTCCACCAAAAATTCGAATTTTATCATCTACAATGTATGTATTATCCATTTTAATTTTCTTCTTCTTGTTTCTTCAGATACCTGTCTATCTAGGCCAGACGTGAGCATGGGAACTCATGCTCGAGCAGTCAGCGGGGAAAGGTCTCCCGGACAATGGGCTTGAGAGGAAGCCCAGCCAGCACGGCAGCCCAGGACGTGCCTAACACGCCTCCGTCCATGGCTAGCCTTTTAACATACCTCCGTTTCTCCGGATCGGCAGCGGGACTCCCACTCCTTTCGTCTAAGCACTCCGCTGCACTGCCATTGGGATGTGCCTCTGGGGCCCTCCCCGGCTATGCCGCACGCATCCTGCCTCCTGAAGCCTTCATCCTGTATGCAGACTAAGAGGCTCTTCCTCGCTTGACGCTATATGCCGATTACCCGGTCACGGCTGCAACATCGGACCCTCCATCTGCCTGTTTGAATTCCAGCAACTGATGCGACCGGCCACGAGGGTCTCTGAACGGCAGCCATCTTGCCGGTGACATCACGGCTCCAGGCTCCTTCTCCTGCGGCGCCATTAGCCGGCGCCAACCCAAGCAAATGGCCTGACTTCAGCGGCTCCTCCCCTACACCGACAGTGGTCGGTGCCGTTCCAAGCAGGAAGGAGGGGCCGATCGCCATCGGCACCGATGTTTCTTCGGCGCAGAGGCATTTCCCCAGAAAGGCGGGGCCTCTCCTCCAACTCCTCTGTCGGCGCCGATGGTTCTTTCGGCGCTGAGCCGTTCCAGATTTGGTCCGATGACATCACGGCTCCTCCTCTACAGCGCCATTGGTCGGCGCCAATCTATACGGAGAAGGGATCTTATTAATCAACAACAAGATTGGTATACGATCATATAGTTTCTGTAATTGGCCATCTTGAGCACTAGGGGTTTGGTCTGAGCATAGTGACCTCCTCCCTGTTCAGCTCTGATTGGCTTCCTCAGTGATTACTACTACTACCAGCTGATATTAAACAGCTGGGTTTACGTTGTTCAACGTCATGACATAAAACCGGCTTCTGAAGCAGAATTACACAGCATTTCAGCTACCGAGCAATGTCTTGTACCTGAAGCAGGGGCTTGACTACTACGGCCCCGAAACGTGCCACGTCGTGCCTATTACATTGCTGACTGGATGAGATGGATTGCTAACAATTCAGTTAAGTGCATACTGATTTTTAAAACATATTAATTTATTAAAAAGGGAAATTGCCACGGCGGTACGAGGTTTCCTTCCTCTTTACTGGGCTGGCTATCCCGACAAAAAAAGTTAGTGCTTCTACCCTGGTGATTTTTTGCCTGGTTTTGTTTGTATAGTATTCTCTCTCTCTCTCAGCTATAAACTCAACTGGAGAGGGACAGGTGGGAAGGCAGAACACAGGTGCTGTGGGATGCTCCCAAAAGGTTTCCTATTGGACGCTGGGGAGCGTTCCCATGCAGGTTCCGACGATACCCATATGTGAAGACTAAATTCCTGCTGTTCCTGTAGATCACCTGTTACAGGTGAGTAACTACGCTTTACCCAAGGTCATAAAGGACATCAGTGGGTTTTGAACTCTGACTTTGCTGGTCCTCAGCCCCTTACTCTAACCACTGAGGCTACTCACCCATTTTGTTTCCCTGCAGGTGGTCTTGAGTGGGGTGTTCTCCTCTGTTCTGCTTCTCAATCTGACGTCACAGACAGAGTACCTGGTCTCTGTGCTCCCCATCTATGCAAGTGGTGTAGGCGACGGCCTGCGTGGCATCGCCTCCACGTGTAAGTGTCCAGACTTGGGACTGAGTCCAGCCCAATGACCATACTTTCCCCATACCATAGCGAGAACAATTTGTGGCAAAGAATGGATAGGATGAGGGTGAAAGGAGACAGACTCAGGAGTAATATGCAGAAATATTTCTTTACAGAAAGAGTGGAGGATGCATGCAATAGTCCTAGTGGAGGTGGTAGAGACCAGGACAGTATCTGAATCCAAGAAAGCATGGGACAAACACAGAGGATCTCTACAGGAAAAAAGGGGACTATAGTTATTGATATAGAAGGGCAGACTAGATAGGCCATGTGGTCTTTTTCTGCTGTCATGTTTCTGTTTCTCTTGTTTCTTGGAGAAACATGTTGAATACACTCTGACATCAGCAGTCTGTATAGTGTGATTGCAGGACCTAGAGATTTCATTTCTATGAGGGGCTTTATCCCCCTCCAAAAGATAGACGGCTTAGGACCTGAAGAAACTTAAGAAATGCCATACTGGGTCAGAACGAGGTCCATCAAGCCCAGTATCCTGTTTCCAACAGTAGTCAATCCTGGTAACAAGTACTGGCAGGTTCCCAAAAAAGTACAAAAGTTCCACAGTGCTTGTCCTGGAGTCAGCAGTGATTTCCCGGGTCCTCTTTAATAATGGTTTATGGACCTTTCTTCCAGGAACTTGTCCAAACTTTTTTTTAAACCCTGCTACGCTAACAACTTTTACTACATTCTCCGGTATTGAATTCTAGAGTTTGATTACGTGTTAAGAGAAAATATTTTTTTACTCATTACTCTTAAATGGGCTACATTGTAGCTTCATTGCATGTCCCCTTCTCTCATAATTACAGGCCAGGCTTTGTAGGCTTTGTTCCAAAATCCTCTGGCACATTTGAAGGATTTGAGTATGCATTTCTCTGCAGCCCCAAGCCCTCTGATCATTACTTGAAACACGCCTATGTCGTCATGTTGCCAGCAAGTGCTCATCTACCTCTGGCTCACTCTGCTGTGTGTCTTCAGTGAAGACCTGTTAGGTGTTCTACTCTTCACTTTCTTCCTGTCTTGCAGTGTCGCTGTCTCCTCCGAGTTCCCTGAGAGTGTCTGATGTGACACATGACACACTACATGTCAACTGGCAGCCAGCCGAGGGAGCGACTCAATATCTGGTGCTCTGTACTCCAACATCAGATGGATTGGAACAGGATACAAGTGAGGTGAGCTTAAGGACAACACTGAGGGCAAAAGACTAGACTGAATCTAGACTAGACTAGCAGATGACAGATGCTCCCCCTCCCACCTCCTCCCCCAGTGAAAGACAACTAGTGTTCATGGTAAGCACTCCTGCAACATGCTCCATCACCAGCGAGGGTAATCTCAGCCTCTTCATAATTGTACTGAAGGAACTGGTGTGGGAAGAGGGCTCTCCACAATCTCATGAGGTGGGGGCGCTCTCACAATAAGAGACTGGAAAAGTACACACAGGGGTTCCTAACTGCCGTCACTTGGACTGTAATTACACATCCTAAAATTTCTTAGATACATAATAAAGGTCACTACTATCCAAATTCCCATCTGGTAAAATGATTTTGCATAGCTCCTGAGGGTTTCACCTGATATCCAGTCACAAGCTGTACCACTCTTTTTTTTTTTTTTTTTTTTCTGTAGTGGCATGGTTTTGGTGCTATTCTTCCCCTTGTAGAATCCCTCTGTCCCTTCACCTCTGCAAACTTGTGTATTTTAGGTGAAAGTGGTGGAGACTGAGCTCTTGCTAAATGGCCTGTCGCCCAGTACAAAGTATTCGGTGACCGTATATGCGCTGTATGGAGACGAAGCCAGTGACCCCATCTCCATCCAGGAGATGACTCGTACGTGCCTTTTCTATCAGGGGAAGTAGCAGCTAGAGGAAGACGGACACTGAGCTACTGCCCAGTTTTGTTTTGTCACTAGTTTGAATATTTTCTGCAGCATTCACTAGGTCGTCTACTGTTGAATTTAACTTATCTTGACAGTTCAAGATTTCAAAGCAAGCTCCTGGATATTCACAGCCATGCAACAGCTAAAATGATTCAGAATTGCTTTTAATTAAAGCTGGAACCTAACAGGGCAAAGGAGCACTGATGGATAATAGATAAAAAGTAAAATTCTTACACCAAGATCCAAGGAATACTGAGAGATATGCTGCTTTCTATTTGTGATTAAAGTGATTCCCTGAGAGTTTCTCGTATTGTTGCACCATGTGGGGCTCTCGCTCCTTTGTACGTTACAGGAGCTGCATGTTTTGAGTGAGCAATGTTGGGCCTTTATCAAGACTGTGTATCCTTATGTCTGCTCATGCCCAGGGCTGGCCCGAGGGGTTTTGCTGCATTAGGCAGACTCGCCATGCTGCCTCCCCTCCCCCCCGCCCCGCCATGCTGCCCCCTCTCCCAGCATCCATCTTCTTGCTTTGGAGAGGAGGAGCGGCATGGGGTTGTCTCTTCTGCATTGGGTAAAGTGCTTGCCTAGGGTGCTCATGGCCTGCCCCCCTCCAATGCAACTTCCTGTTGGAGGGGCAAGAGTAGCAGGAGGTTGCATCAAAGGGGGGAGGAGTGGCAGGCTGTGACTGCACTAGCATGGGCACTTTAAAGCCTGATGCACTGGAGACATCACCGTGCCACCCCCCTCCCCAAGGTAAGAAGACGGATGCCAGGAGGAGCGAGCGGCATAGTGGGACAGGTGGCGATGAATTGCCACTTCGCTGGGAGGGGGCCGATGCTGCCTTCAAGGACTGTCTAGTGGACAGGACAGTCCTGTCCATGACCCATTGGGTGAACAAATCGACTGACCTGTAGCACCTAAAATCAGCTAATGCTTAATGCATCACAGCATATTTGGGGTCTTTGGTCTTCATGTTCTCCTCATCTTTATATCTTGGTCTCTTTCTGCCTGAGATTAATCGCAGGGTTTGAGCTATTAGCTGGGGATGGCAAATGCTGAGAAAAGAGGGTTCGTTCCCTGCCATCAACACACCATTGGGGATGCAATGCTGTAAAGCCCATAGCCAAACGGGGAGGATTAAGCCTCTTATAATAATAAATAAAAGTTAGAACTTTGTAATTTGGGAATGTTTCAAAGGGAATGTGCCGCTTGCAGTTAAGGAAATACCAGGGTAAAGTGCTGAGATGTGAAAAATCCTGGGACCATTGCAGGGGACTCTGTGCCATGTCGTCATGTGAGTTTTATGTCGTCATAACCACTTTTTAAAATTTTTTTTATATCTTTTAGAATTGTTCCTGGCTTTTATATTCAGGGGACACCCTACTCTGGATAAATGATGTGGTTTCAGGTGAAGAGTTATTCTGTGACCTGGTCTCACTGTAGCTTTCTTATAGGAGCTGTAATTGCTGGTGGAAACCTGCATTTTTCTGACATCACTCACAATAGTGTAAAGGTGCACTGGGACGAGGCTTCACATGATAAGGGGGTTCACAGAATCACTTACCTACCCACTGGAAGCAGCGGCACAGCAGGTCAGGTGAGTGCTACAAGACATACACAGCGCTGTACAGAGAGATGCAAGAGACGGTCCCTGCTCTTAAGAGCTTACAGCCTAGTCAAGACAGGCAACACAACTGGGGATTAGGATATATCTAGGGGAATGGTAAGGAAACACACAGGAGGTGAACTGGAGACTGTGGGAATCAGGATCCAAAAGCAGTCTCAAAAAGGTGAGTGTTTAGCCTAAATTTGAACAAGGCCACAGACGGAGCCCAATGAACCAACACAGGTAGTTTGTTGCAGGCTTAAGGAGCAGTAAGGTAGAAAGATGAAGTCTGAAGTTGGCAGTGGAAGAGAAGGACACAGATAGAAGGGATCTTCCAGAAGAGCAAAGATCCTGAGAAGGGGTGCAGGGAGAGATAAGAGAGAGAAGATAGTGAGGAACAGCAGAATGAGACCAGTAAACGTTTGAACTGGATGCAGAAACGGATAGGAAGCCGATGGGGTGAGATGTGCATAGCGACATTGGTGGAAGATTAGCCGTGCAGCGGAGTTCTGAACTGATTGAAGTAGGGAGGGATTAGTCAGAGGAAGACCAGCAAAGAGGAGGTTGCAATAATCTAGATAAGTGACCAGAGAATGGATAAGACTAGTGTGTTCAGAAAGAAAAGGATGAATTTTGCCAGTGTTATAGTGAAAGAAGTGATGGGTTTTAGCTGTCTGTTGAATGTGTGTGGAGAAGGAGAGGGAGGAGTAGAGTGTTATCCTCAGAAAGAGAGAGAGGAGGAAGGGGGGGGGGCATAAGCTTAGGGGGAAAGAGAAGGAGCTAAGTTTTGACCATGTTCAATTTCAGATGACGATGAGACATCCAGGCACTAAGGTCAGATAAGCAGGCAGAGGTCCAGGCCTGGATTTCCGGAGAGATTTCAGGTGCAGAGAGGTAGATCTGAGAGTCATCAGCATAGAGATGGTACTGAAAGCCATGGGAGGAGATGAGTGCAGAGAGAGAAAAGGAGAGGTCCCAAGACAGCCCTGGGGTACCCCAACTGAAAGGGGGATAGCAGCAGAGGAGGATTCACCAGAACATACACGGTTTTTGCTCTTGAAATTTCTGATGTTTAAAAGTCCCTATAATTCTCACCTCTGCTTTTGGAATCTCCTGGTGCGTAAGATAATCTTCCCAGAGACTGCGCAGTCCCAGGACACGTCCCACACCTGCATGTAACAAGCTGTCCTTTCTGCTGTAGGTGGAAGTGCCTGGCAGCGCCACCTCCACAGTTCTGCAAAGCCTCGCCTCACTCACCGAGTACAGTGTTACAGTGTACGGCAATGCCCATGACTCGATACCTCTGACGGGCAATGTCACGACATGTAAGTGAGGGGCACTGGGTGAGACCATATGAGATAATGAATGAATGGTGAAAAATGCCAGAATCATGCTAAAAATAGGGAAAATGTATTCTGTTCTTGCATGATGGGTCAGTGGGTGAGGAAAGACAGTCCTTTAGTAGGAACAAGGTCAAACCTGAGGACACCCAAAGACGTTCTTGTGAGTAAGGTGCAAAAACTGGAGCATCAGGACAGATCGTTTCTGTCTGGCCCCCTTTATTTATTTATTTTATTTAACAGTATTTCTATACCGCCTTATCTTACAATCAAAAGGAGTGATCGTGTTTTACATGCAGTGAGGTGTATATTGTGTTAGGAGTGTCTGATGTGTTGTGTGTTTGATTAGGTGGAGCTATTTACATCGTGTGCTATAATACATTTTTCTATACATTGTGATGGAATGCATGAAAGGGAGTTGAACTTTTTTTTTTTTTTTTTTGGAAGATCCTGAAACCTATTTCTTTAAGTGCACCTTCAATGGGAGGGATTGAGGAAGATGTTACTTGGAATTTGTGTTGGGGTTTTTACATGATTGAGGGTATTATCATACCTTTTTTGGGGGGGGGGGGTGGAAATTGCCTTTGCTAGAGTTGATGGATGGGAGGAATATTCAATATATAGATTTTTTTAATTTTTTTAATTTCGGTATTTCTATTCTGCCTTACAATATAGTTCCAGGCAGATTTACAAAAATTGTAGCTAAGAATAATGTGTCACAATATTATTAATAATAATCTAAACTAATACAATAATACGGTAAATTAAATTAATCAGATAATTGAACAGAAGCTAAATATTTACAAAATTAGTTTTCAATTGTTTTCTAAAAGACGTTTAATTTTCTTATTTTAAAGCGTTGGGCAATTCATTTCAATGTGGTGTTGCCCGATAAGTAAATAAGTTATCCAAAGTATCTTATAAATGCTAATTCCTCATGGAAGGAGATATCAAATTTCTTAGAATTTTCAACATGGAATATGGTAGTTTAAATATAGTTCTGAAGCAGATGGATAGTCAATGCAGTTTACTGAAAAAGGTGTCACGTGATCCCATTTATTACCTTGTAGAATGACTTTAGTTGCTATAGATTATTAAAATTGCAAATTGCATATACAATGTTTTCTGGTAAACCAAGATAGAGGAGACTGCAGTAATCCAGCTGAGATACAATGACTGCCTGAACCAGCAGTTTTGACTGATTCTCCTTGATATATGGTCTACTTTGTCTTAATAAATATAATTCATATCGTCTGATAATACTATTCACTTGACTTTCCATGGTCAATGTTGAGTCCATAATGACTTCTGGGATTCTGCATTTTATTGATAGCAGAATAATTTCCTTTCAGTATAAGGGTGTGAGCTGGAAATGAGGGTCCTCTTTAGTAAAGTGTGGTTGCTACATCCCTTGGGGCGGGGACTTGGGCGGGTTACCGGTGCACAGTGAGCATTGATTGCATGTTGTGGTTAGAGTGGGTGTAGTCTGTGCGCACTGGTTGTGCATGTTGAGGTTTGCATGGATATACGTACTCGTTGCCACCCGCACCTAGTGCAGCTGCCAGTTTAGTGCAGCAAGATCCTCTAAACCATGGGAAATGCCGGTAATGCCGCCAACAGTTAGCACGAGTATGCCATGCCTCCTACACAGACGTTTGGCACTGAAAATGCATGCACTTCAGTAAACATGCCCCTAAGTCTAAAGAATGACTGACCCTTAGGATATTAGTTTTCTCTGGGTTCAGCTTTAAGCAATGAACAGGTCATCCAGTGCTCCACTAGATCCAAAACCATGAGTTGTTAATGTTTGAACAGCCTGAATATGATCTCAAAACTTACTTATTCAAATGGTCACATTTATGCTGGCATTTATGTTGTTCTGCTAAGAGCAATATACTGTGGGATTTCTTTAAAATGCATTGTTCTTGGCAGAATGGCTATGAAGGATTCTGAAGTGCAGAGATCTCTCTCGCTATACTAAGATCTGACTCGTCCAAGCCATGGTAATTTCAGTAGTGTCATGGATGTGAAGGTTGGATAGTGAAGACAGACAGACAGAATCCCACACATCATCGTATAAAGTCTTTGGACAACAGAAGCTAATGGCTTGCTCTTCCCAGATGAATTAGGTAACTGGAAGAAGGCACATGCGCTATACACATGGCTGCTCTAAGTGCTGACAGACAAACTTTCTGTGCATGTTCTTGGTAGTCAATTTTTTAAAGAATTGTTTGGGAAGTTGGAATTGCTAAAAATGATCGAGACACAGTGTAAAATCCCTGGAGAGCCTATGAGTATGTCTGATTATTGGAAGAAGCACTGGGAGCACTGCCGCTGGTCCTTTAACATGTACGTGCAACAGAGGCTTTCGGTTTCTGGGCAGTGCAATTGTGTGCTCGCCGTTTGCTTTTTGTTGCAATGTTCCCGCCGTGAGAGTCTTGTTTTCTTCTTCTTTCTTAATTAGCTTTACAATATTATTTGTTCATGTCAGCGGATCTGGAATTGGGGTGTATTGGATTCTGCTTCCCTGGGAAAGTGCGGGCAGTAGCTTAAGTGTTTTGTGCTGTGTTATATTTAAGCCTTCTCTCATATGAAAGCACAGATTTTCTTCTGAAGAGGTCTGATTGAAGAAGCATTAAGTCTATTTAATACATCCTCCTTCAAAGGAACCACACCTGTGTGATTTGAATGGTGACTTCCATGAATTTGGTGGACAATTGGACAGTCTTATCTGTACATTGTTTCACTGGACAGTGGTTTATTTGTGTTTTCAGAAATCAGGTGTAATACTGAAAGGGGAAGAAAGTGCTGTAATGGCTGGCTGGTTCTGTGTGAAGTGTGGTGCAGTCCTTTCAACAAATGCAACAGTCTGGTTCACTCCTCGTGCTGTCGTCCTCCCAGGAACAGGTCATAGTTACTTAAGCGTCAGTCTAATGCTCCTATGGTTCCTTTTCCTGGGTAAACATCCCAGTAATCTTCCTATTCCATTTCCTGCTCTCTTTCTGGTTATCTATGTATCTTCGCCCCTCCTGCTCTCCTTTGAGGATGGAACCATGTTGAGTGACCTCAGGCTAACCTCAGTATTCATTTCTGACTCTCTTTTTTTTTTTTTTTTTAATTTGTATGTTTGCTTCTCTTCTCTGGGACTTTTTCCTCCTTACACTAGGGGGTCATGTATGTCATCACAGCTACACAGTTAATGAACAGCGACACCTGGTGGCACTGTCGAGTTCCCAGAATTCTCACATGTGCTGGCATGGAGGCTTATCTCTGTTTTGCTGCTTTGAAATAAGGCCAGCGTACAGGTGTTCATGTCTTTTGCGTTTTTCTTTCTAAAATCTACAGCACAGCAAAGTCCTGGGCACTTTCGATTTTCATTGGTGGGAATAGGTTGAATTGGTATTTTAGAGTTGCAGATTGTATTCTACATTTCAGAATTAAAGTGATTTTGCAGGTATTTATGTATTTATTTAACATTTTTTATATACCGCCTTTCATGATATCAAGGTGGTTTACATTGAACAAACTAAAATTACATTGAAGAGGGCATTATAACTTGGAGATAACCCTCCATTGCCCATGTTTCCTGTAAAATAGTTAAGTGGCTTGCCCAAGACCACAAGGAGCACCTGTGGGACTAGAAATTCCAGTCCTTCCGGCCCAAGGTTGCTGTCCTCTAGTGGGATTTGAACCCCCGACCTTCCGGCCTGAAGTACCTTGCCCCAACCACTAGGCCACTCCTCTCTCCGTAGATATGGTATTGGTTCTTGCCTTTCAGTATTGGAGATTTCTGGATTTTTGCCAGCACAAACAGCACATCTGTGTGCCGCCATGGAAACCTCAGTAAGCAAATAGCTGGAATTCTTATTGAGCTCAGCCTTCAAACACTGTAGGATTTTATAAACCATCGAACTGATGTAAAATACAAAGACTGGATCGAGACCATATAATCTCTCTCTGCCATCAATTTCTATGGTTGCCCATCTGGTGGCTGTTAATGTCAGATATTTGCAGGCTGGTGCAGAAAAGTGCACTGGGCTTTGCACACAGGTTAGCTTGGTTTTAGTGCACAATGCATGATAAGTTTGGTGTTCAAGCTAATTGTGTGCAAAGCCTTGAGTAGACGGCAGTGCAAAGCTCATTTAAATCCATGGCGACGAAGCAGCTAGCTATGCAGAGAACTGCCCAGAGACTGAGCTCAACAGTGGGGTTTCAGTGCGAGGTCTAACGGGGAGCTGCGTAGTCTCTCCTTCTCTGGCATGTGCTGGGATACTATTTAGTGCAAATGAATTTTTGAAATATTATTATTTATGTGCCAAATAGCATTTCATCTTATGTATGCATGTTGTGTTCTTGCAGTTCTGAAGCACGGAACTGTTTGGCGCTTTGCCGCTGCATGTACACGACATCCACATCTATGCTAATCTGTGCATAAATATTCACATTTCTATGTACTGGACAAGTCTGCCATAAGCGTGGTGGGCCAGTACCATTTCTGCGAGCGCACGTGTGTCTGGCATGAGCACGTTCTCTTGCACACAGCTTATTTGCTTAGGGCCCAGTTCCATCTGGGACATATAGGCCTCTGTGCACCTGGTTGGAACCGGACACACAGAGGGAGTCGTGATTCTCATCCTATGGGGCATGTCTAGCCCCGCGGGATCACAATCGCAAACAGGCTTGTATGTGCAGGCTGGATCCATGATTCGGCCCGGTCTGCACGTACAGGCCTTGCCTGGCTAACTCGGTCAAGACTTTTAAATGGAGCTGTGGCGTCTGGTTGCCATGGCACTGCGCTCCGTTTAAAAGCCGCGATCCTTGGCTGCCGGCTCCCAAAGTGCTTTCCCCGCAGTCTGACCCCTGATCTGGCCTCCCAGGGCTAGGGTCGAGCTGCAGGGCATGCCCTCTGCCCCCTGCTGCCACAGTCCTGACATTCCTACAGCATCGGGGAGTTAGTCCATCTTGGAGGTGGAATAATTTATGTGTTAAAGTTGCCTGCCCTGGACGTATAGGGCCAACATTAGAATCGGCCCTGGGTGTCCAGGGCTGGCGACCCCTCACTGCCTGCGCTAACACCACCCCTGATCCGCCCCTTTCCCACCCCCATCTATCTTCCCCCTATAACACACGGGGAAGGAGGACAGGGCACGAATAACGGGGATGGATGTCCCAATGAGATGTCCAACCCTGCTATTTGTTGCTCAGAATGACCCCCATATTTGCTTTCAGCATCCGTGAGCAAAACGTCTCTGTTAAAGATACATTAGGAAACCCTGTACTGAGCTTTACCCCAGGGCTTCTGTATCAGCCTCTTGGTACTGTTGAATTGCTTTAAAGCTCTCTGCTATCTGATAATTACAGCATGAAACCTTTCTCACACTGCATCTGGATTCCTAGTAACCTGCCAGGCACTCTATAGCGCTGGAGAAATGCTGTTTTATAGAAACGAACACAGGACGTCCTTCTCAAATGTCCTCATCTGTCTCCCCTTGCTCTAGTGTGATGGTGGCGATTCAGTATGTACCTGAAGCCACGACGATACTGTTGGTTGGGGTATTGGGTGTCCTAGGTGAACCTGCTACTTTACACCCCCACCATCCCCCAAGATATTGATAAGTAAACACAAAAATTATCCCAACACCATCCCCTCGCATAACAATCCTTTAAAAATGCAGAATTGGATATGCAACTTTTAAAAATCAAACGGCTGTGTGTTTGTGTGTGTGTGTGTGTGCCCACTCTCACTGCAGATAAAGGAAGGTGCTGATGGCTCTGAGTCTATGGGGCTCTCGGGATCTATTGTTTTGCTTTGACCGTTGCTGCTCTCTTCTGCCCCTCACAAGCTGCTGCTCCAGGCATTCACCTAGTTTTGCCTAATGGTTGGGCTGGTCCTATTGCCATTGCTATACATGTCCATTTTGAGCTTGTTTATCCTGGAGTGTCCTTACAGGCTTGTCCGCACTGTGTGGTTTGCACAAGGGGAGTGTGACTTGCAAAGTCTGTCAGCTGAGTAAATTGATCTATCTGACTAACTGATCCCTCTCATCAGGCTGATAATAACTTTATTTGTGGGGGTTTTAGATAGTGGTGGCCTGAGGTTTCTGCTGCCCGAGGCAGACTGTCCATGCCGCCTCCCCTCCCCCTACAGTACTGTGCCACTGTCCAGCCCTCCATGCCGCCCCCCCCCCTTGCACTGAAGTGGCATTGGCTGAACTGCTGCTTCAACGCTGCTTTGGGTCTTAGTGCCCATGTGCATGCATGCTGATAGACTGCCGCTGCTGCACCTCTCCGATGCAACTTTTTAGAGGGGGCAGGAGTGATAGGCTGTAACTGTGTGCAGACGTGCATGGGTGTGTTAAAGCCAGCTGTGGCGCAGAAGCTGCAATTCAGCTGCCACTTCCTGGTGGGGTGGGGGGGGGGGTCCCTAGGCAACTACCTATTTCACCTAGTGGATGGGCCGGCCCTGGGTTTGGGTTAGGAAAGCAATATAACACATTTCCAGAAGTGCATGTCTTATTTTTCTCCTCTCCTCCTATCCCAATGGAAGGCAGAAAGAGTTTGGTTACTTTTAGCACATGTGCCCTCTGTTGACTGATTTTGAAAGAGGAACAATCTGTCTGGTTACTGAAAATGAGCTACGAAGGTTACAGAGTGAGCTACTTTGCAGTTGCATGGACTTTGTGAAACTGCTCCCTGAGTGCATTAGCTCATGGGCTGAGCACATGCAATAAATTACAGATTAAAAAGCTAATTTTCAGCACCTTGAAGACTACCCAGTTTGAGGTGTGGGCTTTCTCGGTGAGATCTGAGTAACTGGAATGTGCGGCAGAAGCGGCCACACTTGACACATTCCACCTCTCCATCTCAGGCTCTCTTTCTCTGTGTTTCAGTGAAGGTTCCTTCCCTCGTTTATCTGAAAGTAACAGCAGTCTCTGCGGACAGCGTGATCGTGACCTGGAAAGCTGTAGCAACCGATGTGTCCGTTTATCAGATTAAGTGGATTCCTCTTGGCGGCGGGAGGCTCAGTGAGGTACAGCGATGCCGTTAGCACTGTGTCTACTGAGGCAGAGCAGAGCAACCTAGGCTCATTTTTGAAATGTTTCCGTGGAAATGGGGTATTGGGAACCTGTCCTCCCTGCATTCACATTCACCCTTATTGAGTGTAGCTGTTCTCAGGGGTGCAGAGAAAACGTGGGCAGATAGGGATTTTCAAAACTGCGCATGTGGCATTTTGCCAGAAATAGGAGAGACAGAGGCCGGTGGACATAGGCAGTTTATAAAGGTGTCAGTGCTCTACAAACTGCATAAAAGCTCCAATGGAAATCATAACATAACCTGAAAATACTTTGCATCCCTCTGAGTGCACTTGAAGGATAATTTTTAAAGAACAGAAGACGCACTGCAGGAGCTTCTGAAGTGGTCTGTGAGCTCTCAAAAAGTGACTGACTTGGGTGTCTGAGAGCAGTCTCTTAATTTACATTTATCCCTACGTAAGGTGCTCTTGTGGTGATCTAAGTTACTCGCGCCTTTGCATTGGTTGAGTAGTATGAATTGATCTACAAATTGCATGTTCGTAAGTCTGATATGCATTTTTTAAATTCATGTTGCAGCTTTCTGTGGCCGGGACTCAGGAGAAAGTGACTTTGGTAGGTCTAGAAACAAATACAGATTATCAGATCTCGATTTCGGCACATTACCAGAATGGGGCTCAGAGTGATGCCGTGTCCATCCGGTACCGTACTGGTGAGTAGTGGCCTCCACTGTACCCCTGGCCCTTCAGGCTTCTACCTCGGTGATAACTTGTGAAGGCAGCGAGTGTGGGAAAGATCCAGTGCGTGCTGTACCCCAGTTTCTCATATTATTCCAACAGGATCTCCCACGGTTCCTGAGATCTTCATTGGCAGCCCACCTACAAACCTGCAAATTGTCTCTGAGACTCCCATAAGCCTTCATATCCATTGGGACCCACCAGACAATCATGTCCAACACTACAGATTAGCTTACTCGGCGTCAGGTGGTAGTCAGCCACCTCAAACAGTAAGTTCAAGTCATTTCCACGTGCAATTTATTTATTTATTTATTTATTTATTTATTTAACTGTATTTATATATCGCCTTATCATAAAATCAAGGCGGTGAAAGTACAAAACAAAGAAAACATCTTGTAAGAAGAAGAAAAATACAAACATTGTAACATATAGTCATACAACACAATAAGCATTACAATAAACGTTTGTTAATTACAAATTTAAAATTCAAATAACATATAACAAAAACACTAATATAATTATTTGTAGTGGGTAGGTAAATCATAAAATTAAGTAATGTGCCCATAATTTTCAATAAAAAGCAAAGTTTTTAATTGCTTCCGAAAGTCTTTGAGTTCGGTTGATGATCTTAATTCATCTGGAAGAGAGTTCCATAAAATTGGTGCAGCTAATGAAAATGCTCTCTCTGTAGTGACCTTGAGTGTATTTTTGAAGTTACTTGAAGAACTTAATCTATGAGATGTACACTTTCTTCTTGGTCGAGAACTGGGGTCAATAAAAATGAGGGAGTAAAGACTATTGGCTGAAATGTGATGTTTTATTTTAAAGATGTTGATAATTGTTTTATATTTGATACGAGTTAGGATTGGTAGCCAGTGAAGATCCTTCAAAACTGGCGTAATATGTTCATGAATATAAGATCCAGAAATAATTCGTGCTGCAGTATTCTGAGCCAATTGCAAAGGTTTTAAAGCTTGCAGTGTTAATCCAAGGAATATTGGATTGCAAAAATCCAGCAAAGGGGTTATTAGCGCTTGACAGACAGTACGAAACAGATCATATGAAAGCAGTGGTTTTAGTCTCCTTATAATACGCATTCTGAAATACGAATTTTTTATTGTTTTATTAATATGCGATTTGAGATTTAACTCACTGTCTAGAGTAACACCAAGATACTTAACCTCTGTTTTAATTGGAATAGTTGCGTTATCAACTGTAATGTTTGGAGGATGTATGAATTCCATGTTACGAGTAATAATGAGGGCCTCTGTTTTGCTGTAATTAATTGAAAAATTATTCTTCTTACACCATCTTGTCATTTCAGTTAGACAACGAGAGATATTTGAATATAGAGGGTTGTTAATTGAAAAAGGCATAAAAATTAGAATGTCATCTGCATAAATAGTGTATTGTATATTGTAGGCTTTTATTATATCACAAATTGGTTGAATGTATATATTAAAAAGAAGAGAAGAGAGGGCGGAACCTTGAGGGACTCCTTGCAGTACCTTTATAGATTGTGAAGTCTTACATCCTACTTTTACTCTGATCTCTCTGTCAGAAAGGTACGATTGAAACCATTTGAGAACAACACCATGAATACCAATTATTCGTAGTCTCTCAAGGAGAATTTGGTGGTTAACTGTGTCAAAAGCTGATGAAATGTCTACAAAGATCAATAAAATCCCTTTTTTTTTGTTATCTATAGTACGGAGTATATTATCAAAAAGATAAATCAAAAGAGTTTCAACGCCATGATTAGGACGGAAACCATGTTGATTATTATCTAGGGGTGCATGATTATCAATGTGATCTTGTAATTGCTGTTGGACTACTTTTTCTATGATTTTTGCTAGAAAAGGTAAACTTGAAATTGGACGATAAGCAGCAGGATTATTTTTGTCGATAGTTGTTTTCTTTGGAATAGGTCTAACTGTCGCTTGCTTTAGTTGTGTAGGCATAAGACCTTGGGAAAGAGAATTCATCACAATATTGTTTATGTATGGTATCAAGCTTGATTTGGAAGCTTTGACCCAAGAAACAGGGCAAGGGTCTGAGGGAGCGGTGCTAGTATTAATAGCAGAAATAATGCGAGAAATTTGTTCATTTGAAGGAGAGTGAAATTTTTCCCAAATTCTAGATTGAGAAACTTGTGAAATTGTAGTATTGTCAATGATTGTTTTAATAGAGTGAAATTTTTCCTTGATATATTCTGCAAATATATAATGCTATGTCTGAGGCCTAATTGTTATAGCCAGGCAGAATTCTTTTGTTCTGTACTGAGTTGAGTGTGTCCCTGGGTACTGTCCCATCTGCTGTAGTAAGTTGGGTGTGTCCTCTCTGTTGTGAGTTGGGTGTCTTTTGTCCCCTTTGCTGCAGGTTATTGTATCTGGAAGAAGCACCAGTGCTATTGTTAAACCATTGGTACCAGACACACCATATCAAGTGACTCTGTCTGCGATCTATGATAGTGGAGAGAGCGCTGCTATATCCGCCACTGCCCGGACCTGTGAGCAAATCATTCCCACTTACTCTCTGAGCCACAGAAATTAGCCACAGGAAAAAAACTAATTCTAAAATGGAGAGGCAGGTTGTCTGTGGATCTCTGAGCTTGGAAGCGGAGAAAGAGAGCCATCAATAGCAGGTGCTCTAGAGCATCCCTCCAAATCCACTTAATCAGTGGCAATTAGCGGACAGTATGGGAAGAGGTTATTACGTTGTGCAAGGAGCATCCAGCCCACAAGCCCATGGAGTAGTTTAGTTTTAGTAAAAACTTCATATACCGCAATTTCCATCCAGCAAAGCAGTTTACAGTAAAATGCATAATTGGAGTTCTTTTCAATTTCTTTTTAAACAAAAAGACAGAACAATTCGTACAAGAGAAACTATCCAGAAGCATATAAACAAATTGTAATAGAGAAGACCAGAGGGAAATAGTCAGACTGAATAAAATAAACCTCTCGAGAGATGAACGTTTTAACAGAGGCTTTAAATCTGATGTAGGAAATTCCAGATGGAGTTAAATAGGGGGGGGGGGGAGGGGATGATCCTTGGTGCCAGGAAGTAGAAGGCAAAATGTCCTGTGGATTCATATCGGGCTTGTAGGCAGAGGGGAGAAAGAGGAGGTTGGCGTGAACTGAGCGGAGGAGCATGAGACTAATCGGTGAGGGGAGACCCATGTGAAGGGCCTTGTGTACCAGTGTCGGACATTTATGTTGTATCTGTAATGAATGGGCTCCATTAGCATTTTCAGTGTTGCTTTCAGACTGGACACTGATGACCTTTACTGTTTTTCAGCAATGCTACATGATACTGATTTGACTGTGTCCAAGGCTGATCATTCAAGTCTGTGTGCGAGATGGAAGCCCAGGGCAGGAGCCACAGCTTACCGAGTGGTGATTCAGGCATTTAAAGGTATAATACAATAGTGCCAATGATTCATACGCACGTCACAGGGTAACCTCAAGCTAAAGGTACATTGATTGGCATTTGGAAATGGGTTGAGCTGCTGTGAGGAGCACATTATGGGGGGTGATGTGCTGTCATTTCCAGAGCGCTAGCTAGAGATCGGGGTTTCTGAAGGATGGAGGTTCAACCCAAGCCTTGCATCCCTGCATGGGTGAGCTAGGACTAGACAACACTCTAAGCCTTAAAGCGGGGCCCCTCTTTCTTAATAACCCCTTGTGCACTAAGCCAGGTTCCATCCTTCATGTTTTGTGCAGATGGAAGGCGGAAGGAGGAGATGCTGAGCCCTGAGTCTCACTATCACTGTTTTAGTGACCTGGAGCCTGAATCCACTTACAGAATCAGCGTGTATGCTCAGACACAGGGCGTGGAGGGGAAAGCCAGCACTGCCGTTCACTCCACAGGTACCATTTGCTGTGCAAAGCGCTCTGCCATGTAAAATCTTTAGGGCCGCTGGCAGAAGAGGAGCAGCTTCACTGTCCTTCCGCCTGCTCTTATCCCATGCTTAGCACTTCCGGCTGTAGAGCACTCTGAGTCCTCTCTAAATACCTCATTGTCAGAATAAACTGCACCTGCTTTCACGGCCTACACTGGACCCCACTGATGCTCTGTCTCTCACCCTCTTATAGCTCCTGGTCCAGCTGAAGTCCCCGCAGCACGAGGGGTTGTTCCACCCAGGACAGAGGGTAAGAAACTATACAAACGTGATGGTTCTTCTCATTTTCATTTGCTTCCATTCTCTATGCTTCACAATCACCTGTGCCTATAAAACCCTCTCTGTACCTTCCTGTCCTGAGAGATTGAGGAAGGAGTTCATGGGAAAAGTGGTGTTTTCTATCTTTAGTCTGCAGGAGCTGATGGTTGTAACTATTGCAAACACAATTGAAAAGTCTCTTAGTTGATGGTTTCTCCTGAGATGTTTGTAGCTCTTAGCACCCTGGTGGCGGTCTTCCTCAGTTTTGCTGCAGTCCCTTCCAGTAGGGCATTGAGGAGATAATTTTATAATGAACTGTGTACAGTTACACACCATCAGCGCATGCGAGTCTCCTATTTTCAATGACTTGCGCGAGGGGATGGGTGCTATGTTGTAAGTGCAGATATCAATGCGATGACGCATACTTCTGGAGTGGGTAACCACCAGGGCAGAGCTTAGGCTGAGTCTTTATTTGTGTGTGTTCTACAAATTTAGGTGCGGGTATTCACAACAAGTTTAGGGTTGGTGTAAGTGGTCGTGCCTAGATTTGGCCTGTGTATCTCACCACTTCTGCCTCTATTTTATAGACTAAAGTCACATGTGACAAGGTAAAATAAGCTAAGCGACCCTTATAAAATGACCCTATTTTTGGATATCAGGTGCATAGTTGATTTCTTTGAGATTTGCCTTCACTGGAAGCACATTAATACAAAAGAGAGGAACATGTTAATCCCTTGAGGTTTACATTCAGAACCCTCTAAGTGGTAAGAAGTGAATTTACCAGCTACTAAGCCACAGTTACCTGGATAAAAGATTTAATGCCAATGTATTGCTCAGCTAAATGTAGCCAGTTATCTGAAAATCAGTTATAACTGGCTAAGGTTTATTTCTT
This sequence comes from Ichthyophis bannanicus, assembly GCA_033557465.1. NCBI lineage: Eukaryota > Metazoa > Chordata > Amphibia > Gymnophiona > Ichthyophiidae > Ichthyophis > Ichthyophis bannanicus. The sequence goes on from CM066049.1 coordinate 129,903,378, forward strand.
TAAAGACAAAGACAAACTGCTGTTCCTTGTGGCCTTGGACAAGTCACTTAATCCTCCATTGTCTCGGGTATAAAGTTTAGCTTATAAGCTCTTGGGACAGGGAAATACCTACTGTACCTGCTTGTAACTCACCTTGAACTGGAAAGGCACAAGCTAAATACTAAATAAATAAACCAAAGCCATCCTAGTGTCCCCTCCCTCCTGACAGCTTTGTGGATGTGGGGAATTGTATAAGGGTCATTTTAGAGGGTTGCTTAGTGGAACACACATCCTTCACCTGCACATTTTCCACCTATTTTACTTTACTGTACAAAACAGGAGTGCAAGTGGCAAGATATGTGCCCCAAATCTAGGCGCGATCACTTACGCCAACCCTAGAATTGGTATGAATGCTGATAACTTGTACGTGTTTTCTATAAAATCTAGTTATAAATTTGGACTTCAGCTACATTCTGCTCAAGTTTTGCCCCGTGTTCTCTCATCCTGAAAGAAAGCATTGTTTCCCTGATATGTGCACAATTTTGGCAGGTGCTATTCTGCAAGTACCACACAAGTGCCTGTCTGCATGCATAAGCCATTGAAAGCATGTCCTTTACAAGTGTGGATAGTGCATAATGTTATCTCCTAAGTGCCATCTTGTAAGATACTAAATTCCCGCAGAATGCCAACCTGCATTAATTAACGAGGTCAGAAAGAATAAAAGCAATCACCATTGACTTGCTCTTTTGTTGATAGTCTATCATAAAATGCAAATCAAAATATCCAACTTGCATAGGCAAATTAACAAAGCAGTAAACCAACCCTCCCCTATAGAAAGCATAACTCGCGGAAACATCTGCGCAGACTGAGTAAAATACACAGGGAAAGAGCAAACTAGAACTGAGAGCCTGCTGGGAGAGAGCTCCGTGCCTGAACTCCACCTTCTTCCTGACCTATCAAAAGACCTCCAAAACCCAAATACAGCTCCAACCTAAACTGGGCAGTGGAAGAGAGAGGGGTCATTCTGATTCGGTGACGGACCATAAATCGGAGTAAAGATTCGGCAGTTTAATGCCTTCTGGAGAGGAACTGCTCTCTTAAGTCTGAGCTCCTCTGGCAAACTGCTGCAGAGGGCGGCTGCAGAACACCACAAGGCTCTGCTCTGCTCCCAGTTCCAGTGGGCTGAGTGCACAGTCGTATCCCTTTCATGCTGAGATCTCAGGGACTGGGCTGGGGTGGAAGAGAGAGGGGTCATTCTGATTCGGTGACGGACCATAAATCGGAGTAAAGATTCGGCAGTTTAATGCCTTCTGGAGAGGAACTGCTCTCTTAAGTCTGAGCTCCTCTGGCAAACTGCTGCAGAGGGCGGCTGCAGAACACCACAAGGCTCTGCTCTGCTCCCAGTTCCAGTGGGCTGAGTGCACAGTCGTATCCCTTTCATGCTGAGATCTCAGGGACTGGGCTGGGGTGGAAGAGAGAGGGGTCATTCTGATTCGGTGACGGACCATAAATCGGAGTAAAGATTCGGCAGTTTAATGCCTTCTGGAGAGGAACTGCTCTCTTAAGTCTGAGCTCCTCTGGCAAACTGCTGCAGAGGGCGGCTGCAGAACACCACAAGGCTCTGCTCTGCTCCCAGTTCCAGTGGGCTGAGTGCACAGTCGTATCCCTTTCATGCTGAGATCTCAGGGACTGGGCTGGGGTGCTCGTGTAGATTTAATTTGTTTTTCTTGATTTCAATCAGTGTGTCCTCCTCTCAGTAGCAGCGAAGGAGCGGACTCCAGAAGAGGTACTATAATTCTTTCTGTCCTACATCATGTATTATGTTTTATTAACTCTGAGAACAAAGCAACTGTATTCTATCTAGAAACTGAAATAGAATCAATAGAAGTATAGAGAAGAGATTGAGAAAAGCACATAATTAAGAAATCTCAATGAAGGAATAAATAACAGATTACCTCTGCCCCCTCCCCCCAGCACTCCATAAATGTAGGCATGGGAGGCTTGATCTTCCTCATGTAACATTCCCCCTTCCTTCCCCCTCCCCCACTCTGAGACCCCCTACTAAACTTTCAGGTGGGAGTAAGCAGGGGGACTCACTCCTCAGCAATCAATTTGCCCTGAAGAGAAGGGAGAACGAGTCGTCCCGCTGGCTTTATCCCATGCGTTTGGAAGATTCTTGGTGAGGAAGGCAATGAATAGGCGAGGATCAATGTCTTTTAGACATGTGGAACCTATCGGGACAGAGATTGACTCTCCCTTGTATAATTTTAGAGTTTTGGGCATTGATAGGTGGGCGCTCACAGGCAACTTATGTCAGCTCCAGGAGCTCACTGGCAGGGCTGTCTGTAATTTAATATGTTAGCAGTTGGGGATGAGTTGGATTTGGGAGCTGTAGGACACATTTGACAGATTTTTGCATCTGTAAAGATGGCAGGAGGAAGTAGGAGATTAGGATTGGTTTTCGGTTTGTTTTTCTTTTCTTTAATAAGTAGACCTTAGCCAGATAGAGATGATTTTCATAGATAACCAAGTTTAGGTGGGGCAAACAGCCACATTAAAGCTAATCGATTTTACCCAGGTAACTGTGGCTCAGAAGCTGGTAAAGTTATATTATCCTTCCCTCAGAGGGGTTGGATTATAAACCTCTGAGGGATTAACATGTTCCTCTTTTGCATTAATGTGTCTAATCAGAACTTCCACTGGATGCAAATCTAGAAGAAATTAACCAGGGCCTGAATATTTAGAAAGATGTCAGTGGTCAGCACTGATGGTGATCATATACATTAATATTTTTCTAAATTTGCTCCTGTTCTTCACACAGTTTTATGCATAGATCGTGCTGTTGTGGCTATGAACAGACCAGAAGACGGGGTTTGGGGTGGGTTGAGGGGAGGCAGTAGTTATATGTAGAGCCATGAAATTCAGCAGTTCTGCATGTAGTTCCAGCAGAAATCAGGCCTTACTTTATGCACAAACATCATCAAGGTTGCGATTTAAATGTCTGATGTCTCTGAAGATCTGAATAATGTGAAGCACCATCACCAGTGGGGGATCCTGAACTGGCGTTCTCTTTACTCCAGTCTGTTCTTGATCTTTAGTCTTCCCTTTTGATTGCTTTTATTTGCTATGTAAACCATTTTGAATGATGAAGATCACAAAGATGGGTTATAAGAAATTTCTAAATAACCACTGAAAATCAGCCCTATGAGTAGTGCCAGCAGAAGATACTGGGCACCCCAGGCACCCCCCCACCCCAAATTGCTAATTAAATTCAACAGCACACTTCTAACAACAGTCTTGTAACTGGATATCATACTCTTCCATATTAACTGTTGCTTGCTCTGTATGCGAGTGTGTCTGCTCTCCCTGCAGATTAAGGCTTGCTCTGGTGACTCTTTGAGTGTGGGAGACTGTCGGGATCTATTGCTTTGCTGCTGCCCTTTGCTGTGCACCTCCCCCCCCTCCCTTCCCCTCCCCTCCCCTCCCCGAAGCTGCCATCTTAGGCAGTCACCTGGTCTTGTCTAAAGGTTGGGCCAGTTCTGCCTATGAGTTTACAAATAGAGGCTGAAATAACCTGCAGCTTCCTTCTCCGGTGCTGTTTGATTTATTCGATTGATAAATGCAGAAGGATATGTATCAATAAGCTATAACCACTGGTTCTGAAAAAGCCGCTTTGCGTCAGCCATGGTCACCTGGCGGGTGTAAACAGTCATTTGTAGCCTGATTTAATGCCTGGAGGAGTCTGTGCCAACAAATTAAGTTGATTATGCTATGAGTAATACAGCTTATGTTTAAAAAGAAAGGACACTTTACTCTTAGGCAAGTCTGATGTTTTGTCAATTGGAGGTGGTGATGAGTTTGAGCGGCATGCAGTGGTTTGCTGCTGTCAGTCCATGGTTGAGCCCCAGTTGTTGAATAGAATAATTCCACATTTTATGAAGACATATTGAATGGGTTTCAATCAGCTGTTCTATCTATAGATTATTTTTGTTTTACTGAGATCATATTAACGCCATGATTAATATTTGATAGTCCACTTCATGTACATGAGAGATGGTTTGCGAAAATAAGAATGATACAGAATTTTTCTTGTATTCATACTAAATCCAACCCTGGGATGAGGCAATGGACATCCTGTGGTACCTGGATGCCAGGCACTGGTAAGGCTGCGGATAAACAGAGCGCCTACTTTCTCGCATGCTTTACGACTTTCATATAATCTTACAGCACTTAGACATCACTGAGGCACCAAAATCTAGTGTGATCGTGTACTGAATCTTATCCATAGAATTAACTGTAAGTCATGAATAGAATATTACCCTATATTGGATTAAATGACTTTCTTCCCTTCTCTTCGTCATTTTTTTTGCCTCCTCAGGAGTTGACATGATGGCAGCTTTTGGGTTGGTGGAAAAGGAATACTCTTCTATAGATGGAGTTGCAATGGAACCATTTATCTTCAGCAGCGTTCGTACATATACCCTTTCTGAAAATATTCAGTTAACCCATCCAACGAGGTGAGTTAATAGGAAAGAGGTTGCCAAGTGTTCACTCTTTAGTGCAAGACCTCCAGCTTGTATCTTGAAAATGAACAGTGGCTGGAGATAATAGGCCAGACAGCTATGTTAATAAGCCACCCTTGGTTATTTGGAGAAACTTTACCAGCCTAAGCTCTTGAAGCAGCATCTTTCTATCCTGGTCTCTCTTCCCTTCTTCATTATGTCTGTGCTCCTACTGAAAATGCAGGACGTTTCATGGCTTCTTTTTCAGAGAAATTCATCCTGATGGAATTCCAACTGATCACACCATCACCTTTCTCCTCCGACTCCTTCCCAACACATCTAAGGAGCCTTTTGCTGTCTGGCAGATAGTGGATGAGGATTTCCAGCCACTCATTGGGATTGTGCTCAACCGTAAGATTCTTCAACTGCTTGAGTAGATGTTGGGCACTTACTATAGTTATTTCTGCTGTAGTGGGTGAATTTTGTTGACAATATTTTTGTGATAGGTGGTGAGGTTCGAGAGTAATGGAACAAATGGCCATGTGTTATAATTGGTAATGAAATAACCTAGAAGTAAGGGAGCTATGTGGAGTAATGGATGCACTAGTGAGGTTTAGGAGTCACATTTTGACTCGTGTGCTAAATGTGGCTCTTGTCTTCCCATTCCTATGGCAACTGGACATCACAGGAAGGGAGGGGCTACATTAGGTAACTAGATAGCAGCAGTGAGGGACAGAACAGCAGTAGCAGCTCTAACCCTTCCTCTTTCTTCAGTGCAACCTGGTTATCTCGGTGAAAGGAGGGACTGTATCAGGCAGCAGAGGCTTTTCTCTGCTCCTCGCCTCCTGCCCACACCTAGCAGCACAGAGGGCAGGAAGGGTATTTATTTATGCCAGGCATTTGATATACTTCCAAGGTACCACAGGGTCGCCATAACGGTTTGCAATAAAACAAATGAGCGGAAAGGAAGAAACGTAGACAGGGAAAAAGAGTAATAGATTTATCATCAAAGGGACTAGAGGAGGGAGGAAAAGGGAGGGGAGGGGAGAGGAGCTGAGTTATGGTTAGGGGAGGCAGAAGGGGCTAAGTTAGCTGGGTGAGGTTTATGGACAAGAACTCCTATGTCAGGCCCTCTCTGTCTTGCCTACTCCCTATTCCACCTTGCCTGGAATAAAGAGCACTTATCTGCTATATGAAGGAGGCAGGCAGGCATGGACACCACACCAGGCCCAGCAGATCACTGTGCTCCCAGAACTCGGGAGGGAGAGTTGTACTCGGCTCGCATTAGGCCACAGTGGCTTGTGGAGGCAGAAGGGACTAAATGTGGTAAAGGAGTGAGGGGAGACGTGTTGAAGGCTGGGGCTTAAGTGCTGTGAGAGAAACGGTGCAGGTTAGAGGAGATGGAGGCGGGTCAGACGCTGAAGCACATGACCTACTGTCGCTGTGCCATCAGCCCCACCTCGTTGATGGAATCGGCGCAAGGGGGGTGGCACAGCATGGCATGGGCGGGCGGCACAGCCAGGGATTCTGCCTGGGTCAGCACAAATCCTAGAGCTGGACCTGCTGACACCCACCTTATTCCTTCCCAAGGTTCCTACTGCCACACATTCTTCAGCAGGCATGAGAGGATCAGAGGGAGGGGAATTGTGTTAAGCGCGTGTGTGTGTGAAGGTAGTATGGGGCTATGAGAGAGTCAGAAATGATTCAAAGGAATAGGAAGAAAAGCAGTGTACTTGAGGGAGGGGGGGGGGGAGGAGTATAAGGCAGCCAGATGGAAGTGTGATGTGAAAAAAGTCGGAGATGGTGATGGAGTGAAATTGAAATGGTGTCTGAGGGGGGGGGGATGAGTGTGTATGTATGAGAGGATCAGGATAAGGGGGGAGGAGGAGAGGGTGAGAGAACTAGAGATGATGTTTGGGAAAGGGCAACTATTTAACAAAGAGACCCACAGGGGTGTGATGGGTGGGTTTCTGAGACCCAGAAGGGGTGGTGGTTGGAGAGTGTTTGAGAGAGAACCAGAGAGTGTACTGGGAGGAGGGGGTGAAAGATAGAGGGGATGATGGCAAGTGGAGACAGAGAATTTGGTGGGATGAGGGTGAGAGAGTGAGTGGGATACAGGTACCTAGGAGATAGAAGAGGAAAAGAGAGGGTAGTGGGGGACAGGAAGGAGAGAAGGGAATTGGGGCAAAAGAAAAAGTGGGTTGAGGGATATTGGTGCTGGGCAGAGGGCAGGGAGAGAAGGGGTACAGTCGTACAAGGGCTGGAGCGACAGATAACTTTTTGATGCCTGCAAACCCCTGTTGTGGGGCATGCTTTGCTGGGGCTGGTGAGCCCATGCCATCGTTTTTGTGAGGGGAGGCGTTATGTTGGGGTCACTAAACTCTTGATGATTGTGTGGGTTGTGGAGAGACACTGGACAGAGTTGGTAGAGGAGATGAGAGAGAATTACTGGTGGGAGCAGGGTGGGGTATTTAAAGAGAGTGCGAGGGAGGAAGGGTTGCCATTTGGGCTTTCCCAGCCCTCAGATGGGTCCCACGTGGGGTTCTTTAGTATTGTGCATTCTGGTTCCTTGATTTTTGGTGTGTGAAAGATTATCTGCTATTGTACTAGCTGTTCACCTCTTTGGATCGGAACTTCAGTTTCACTCAGGTGACAAGCGATAGGAGCTTGGTGCATTTTGGTGTAGCGTTAAATAGTCGTCATGTTTATAGGGTGGAACTGAAGGACTGCAGCATGGCGGGGCTGACATGCACTAAGTAAGGCTACCAGATTTCTGGTTTGCAAATCTGGGACACTGGGGTGGGGCAGGGCCTCTCCCTGTAACTTTTCACCATCAAAAAAATATTCATTTAAAGTTTAACAGTTACAGTATTTCTCTTCAGTGCTAACTGCCAGTTAAATTATGAAATAATCCAAAGCACTGCAAAGATCACTTGGAGCCTGTATCATAACGGCACGAAAAGCAGCCCAGCAAATGTATCCGATTCTGAACAGCAATACATCCACTGAGAAAACAGAACAAGCAGGATTGATAGAGATTCCGGTGCATTAGCAGAATCGCTCATCTCGATCACACCCCGTGACTAAATAGAGAACGAGGGAGATGATCAGGGCTGCTAAACGCAACATGGATTACCCCTCCCTGTATCTAAAAGAGGAACTTGTTCAATATTGAGGGTGTTCAATCAGCACTCACTGCACCCACGGAGCTGACACGTATGCAAGGAACCACAAATAAGAAATTGAAATAAGCAAACAAAGACAAAATTATATACCTCAAGAAAACCGAATATGCAGCGCAATACTCATGAAACAGAAGCAGAGATACAGTTCCTCTCATATCGGATCAAATTCCACCCTGAAGCTGACCAAAATCAAAATGTAATGTCCAATATTTGAGCCTAGTAGACATAAGAATATTATAACTGTATGTGTGGGACTTGAATAATGTGTGGGACTAGGGCAATATTTATTTAATCTTGGTCCGTTCTAATCTGAATTCAGCTGTGCAACAATATCACCATATTATTCTTAACGGGCCATGTTTATTGGGCATTAGCATGCACTATCTGCCGGCATACACGTAACAATAACATGAACACTGCAATAGATAGTGTGCATTGAGGTTTAATAAAAATTGCCCAAAATACGCTTTACCATCTTCAATAATGACATTTCATTTCAATGAATACTTCTTGCATTTAAATAAATATTCATCTCTTGTGTCTTCACAAACATCCAATGGTACAATGGGAGGGAGGAATGGCTCAGTGGTTGGGACAGGTTACCTCAGTCCAGAGGGCCAGGGATTCAATTACCACATAGGGACAAGTAACCTCAGGCCAGAGGGACTGGGGTCTCTAGTCCCATGGCCACTACTTGTGACCTTGGGCAAGTCACTTAACCCTCCATTGCCTCAGGCACACTTAGATTGTGAGCCCTTCGGGGACGAGGGATTAAAAAATGCCGGTTAGCATATATTTGTAAACCTCTCTGATACACAGGGTAAAGGGTGGTATGTCAAGTACCTAAACCATAGCCATACTTTTTCTCCACCATCGCACAACACTTGTTTACTATCATATGCCTTGTTAATTGGCACTAATGTCTGATACAGGGCCATGTTTCAAAATCTCTGCCTCCAAATTTCGATGGGCCCACAACTCCTTAAACCTTCACTGTGAAGAATTAATGAGTTGTGGGTCCACGGAAATTTGGCTGTTTATCGCTGATGCAGAAATTCTCAAAATACAGCGCTATATCCATGCGCAGGACCCAAAAGGCAGGCCGAGCTCTGGAGTCTCAATGCGTGGATGAGACAATGGTGCAGAGATGAGGGTTTTGGACTTGTTAGGAACTGGGGAACATTTTGGGGAAAGGAGGGGCTCTTCCGAAGGGAAGGGCTTCACCTTAACCGGGATGGAACCAGGCTGCTGGCATTAACCTTTAAAAAGGAGAGAGAGCAGCTTTTAAACTAGATAATAGGAGAAAGCCGACAGTCGCCCAAGAGCGGATGCTTCGGAAGAATGTATCCTTGAAGGATACTACCAAAAGCGGAGAGGTTCCAAAAAAGAGTAAAGTAGCCCAAATGCCCTCAAGTATGGAGCAGACAGAGCTTAAAGATCCCAGTAATCATAATGGGTGATTTCAATTACCCCAGTATCGACTGGGTCAGTGTCACAGCAGGACAGGCTAGGGAGATAAAGTTCCTAGATAAAATAAATGACTGCTTCTTGGAGCAGCTTGTTCATGAACCGACCAGAGGGGAAGCCATATTAGACCTAGTCCTTAGTGGAACACCAGATCTAGTGCAAGAGATAAGGGTGTTGGGGCCACTTGGCAATAGTTTTCATAGCATGATCACCTTTGATTTAATTAGTGGAGGAAGGATAGTAAGGAGATCCACAGTATTACCCTTTAACTTTCGAAAGGGAGACTATGATAAAACGAGGAAAATAGTTAAGAAAAAACTAAAAGGAGCAGTTGCAAAGGTTAAAGACTTACATCAAGCTTGGGTGTTGTTGAAAAATACTATCTTGGAAGCCCAGACCAGCTGTATTCCACACTTTAAGAAAAGTGGAAGGAAGTCCAAAAAACTGCCAGCATGGTTTAAAGGTGAGGTCTGAGAGGCGGCTGTTGCCAAAAAAGCATCTTTCAGGAAATGGAAAAAAGAGCCAAACGACGAAACCTGGAAACAGCACAAGTACTGGCAAGTCAAATGCAAAGCATTGATAAGGCAGGCAAAGGGAGAATTTGAGAAGAAGCTTGCTGTGGAAGAAAAAACGCAAAATAGACATTTTCAAGTACATTCTTAGCAAAAAACTTGGGAGAGAGTTCGTTCATTAGATGATAGAGGGGTTAAAGGGGCACCAAGAGGCAACAAGGCGATAGCGGAGAGATTGAATGAATTCTTTGCTTCAGTCTTTACTGAGGGAAGATGTAGGGATGTTACCCATGACTGAAGTGGTATTTAAAGGTGTGGAAGAATTGAAGGAAATTTCGATACATCGGAAAGATGTATTACAACTATTAGATAAACTGAAGAGTAGCAAATCACCTGGGCTGGATGGTATACATCCAAGGGTGTTGAAAGAACTGAAATATGAGATTGCAGACCTGCTATTAGTAATCTGTGAACTATCGTTAAAATCGTCTCTAATACCTGAAGACTGGAGGATCGCCAATTCAACACCAATTTTTAAAAAGGGTTCCAGGGGTGATACAGAAAACTACAGACAGGTGAGCCTGACGTCAGTATCGGGGAAAAATGGTAGAAACCATCATAAAGAATAAAATTACTCAGCATGTAGATAGTCATGGCCTAATGGGAGACAGCCAACATGGCTTTAGACAAGGAAGATCTTGTCTTTCTAATCTGTTATGGGTTTTTTTTTTTGAAGGTGTGAATAAACTGGTGGACAAAGGTGAGTCGGTTGATATAGTGTATCTGGATTTTCTGAAAGCCTTTGACAAGGTCCCTCATCAGAGACTTTTGGCAAAACTAAAGAGTCATGGGATAGGAGGCAGTGTACTGTTGTGGATCAGGAACTGGTTAAAAGATAGAAAGCAGAGGGTAGGGCTAAATGGCCAACTTTCCCAATGGAGAAAGGTGAATAGTGGTATACCCCAGGGACCTGTGCTGGGTCCACTGCTTTTTGACATATTCATAAATGACCTGGAAAGTGGAATAATGAGTGAGGTTATCAAATTTGCAGATGACACAAAACTATTTAAAGTTGTTAAAACCCAAGAGGATTGTGGAAAATTGCAAAAGGATCTTGATAAATTGGAAGACTGGGCATCAAAATGGCAGATGAAATTTAATGTGGACAAGTGCAAAGTTATGCACCTAGGGAAGAACAACCCAAACTATGGTTACACGATGCAAGGTTCTACATTAGGAACCACCACCCAAGAAAAAGATTTAGGCGTCATTGTGGATGACATGTTAAAACCCTCAGCCCAATGTGCAGCGGCGGCCAAGAGAGCAAATAGAATGCTAGGTATGATAAGGAAAGGAATTGAAAATAAAACAAAAGATATTATAAGGCCTCTATATCGTTCCATGGTGAGACCGCACCTTGAATATTGTGTGCAATTCTGGTCGCCGTATCTTAAAAAGGATATAGCGATTTTAGAAAAGGTTCAGAGAAGAGCCACCAAAATGGTAAAGGGGATGGAAGGATACTCCTATGAAGAAAGGCTAAAAAGGTTGGGGCTCTTTAACCTGGAAAAGAGACGGCTGAGGGGAGATATGATAGAAGTCTATAAATTAATGAACGGAGTGGAACAGGTAAACGTAGATCGATTGTTTACCTTATCAGAATATAGAAAGACTAGGGGACATGCAATGAAGCTACAAGGTAAACTATTTAAGACTAATAAAAGAAAATATTTTTTCACACAACGTGTAATCAAACTCTGGAATTTGTTACCAGAGGATGTAGTAAAGGCTGTTAGTGTAGCTGGATTTAAAAAAGGTTTGGACAAGTTCCTGGAGGAAATGTCCATAAACCATTATTAAGAAGGGACCCAGGATATCAAGGCTTGACCAAGTACAAGCATTGTGGAACCTGTGTCTTTTGGGGAAACTGCTAGGTACATATGACCTAGATTGGCCACTGTTGGAAACAGGATACTGGGCTTAATGGACCTTGATCTGACCCAGTATGGCATATCTTATGTTCTTATATGTCAGGAAGAAACTATCTGAGTCTGTACATCGGGCCTCATCTCTGCTCATATTACGCCTCTTCTCAAGTCACTTCATTGACTCCCTGTCCTTTTCCGCATCCAGTTCAAACTTCTCCTGCTGACCTATAAGTGCATTCACTCTGCGGCTCCTCTCTACCTTTCCTCTTATTTCTCTCTACACCCCTTCTCAGGAACTTCGCTCTTCTGGCAAATCATTTCTATCTGTGCCCTTCTCTTCTATTGCTAACTCCAGACTTCGCTCCTTTCATCTTGCTGCTCTTTATGACTGGAACAAACTACCTAAGTCTGTACGTCAGGCACCTTCTCTGGCCCTTTTCAAATCCAAACTGAAAACTCACCTCTTGGAGGCCGCTTTTGGATCCTGATCCGCTGAGTCTCCTATGTGTTTCCTTATCATTCCCCCTAGAATATATCCCCTTTCCCTCACCTACTGTGTTGTCTGTCTTGACTAGAATAAGCTCTGAGTAGGGACCGTCTTTTTTTTTTTTTTTTACATGTGTCTGTAGAATGTACCTGTAACCCACCTACCCTCTTCCTGTCTCACTTCCTCACATACTCTCTCTCCCTCCTTCCACCAAATGCTGCCTTGTAGTGCTACAGAAATGATCAGTAATAGTAGTAGTTAGACATAGGATCCTTCTGTCTTTCACACTCCCCATTTTCATAATAGGTCTGTCTTCCCTCAATGTCCATCACCCCCCTACTGCCTTTAGTTCCTTTTTTTCCCTCACCCAGTCTCTGAGCAAGTCCCCCTTTCTCTGCCACCCCCCAGCTCTATTTGCATCCTCCTCTCATTAATATGCTCCTATAGTACTAACATGTCCTGCATGTCTCTTCTCTACCCCCTCCATGTTCATAGCATTTCAACTCTTTCTCTCCCCCCACCCCTTCCCATCCAGCAATATTCCCTCAAAGGTGCATGGGAGTTCTCTACCTGCATTCCTACTATTGGGCAGGGTACAGGAATATTGCGGTTTTAATTGGGGAGAGCAGGTAGGTCCATTGGGATCCTGCAGAGCCTGCTTGCTCTTTGCAATTGGAACTGTTCTTGTCAGTGGACTGCGAAGCACCTTGGCAACTGGCTTCCAGCATCCCCCCCCCCCCCCGTTGCTTCCCTTGCTGCCACCCCTTCCCAGCTGACCATCTTACCCTTGCCTCCTCCTCAGTTCAGCACGTCTCTTCCTTCAGAGGACAGTATATAAAACAAAAAAACAGAAGAAAGCAGCCCTCAAGCCCCCCCCCCCATCCCCTTCCCAATACATTATGTCTGCTTTCTTCAGTGGATAGCACAAAAAACATATCTTTTGTGCTTCCCACTGAAGAAAGGGGGCATATTGGATTGGGGGAGGGGGAAGGCCCCTTGCCCCAATTCAATGTCTCCTTGCCTTACTTCAATGGCAACACAAAAGAAAAGCAGAGTTGTTGTGTCCCTCCCCAACTTCCCCCAGGCATTCACCATCAGTTTTCTTATCAAACTTCATCCAAAAACTATTCTGCTTCCTTCACAGACCACTGGCAGCTACTGCTTGCGGGAACGATGACTTTAGTGACTTGATGTTGGGCTCGGACTCACTTGGCTTGCTCTTTGATCCTTCCTTAGGCATGGGCCACCTCCAGTCACGCTGCAGCATTGGGTCAACCATTGCAGTAACTCGCAAGGCTGTTTGCTAAAGCAGCTAATGCCAAACTGCTGGGTCCTGTCTCTCTCTCTTTCACGTTGAAGCAGGCAGCGCGAGAGAGCTGCTCCATCTGCCTGCTGCACATGTGAAAAGAGAGAAGACAGACACATGTCCAGATTACTTTATTGCTAAACCGGGGACAACCGCTGTACACGGTTGCATTGATCGGGGTTTGCTGTAGAAACTCGGGGACAATCCCTGAAAATGCAGGACGTTTGGTAACCTTAGCACTGAGTTGCGTGTGTGTTTGAGTCTCAGTGGGACAACAGGCGTGAGGCACATTGGCAGAGCTTGTGTGAGTGAAGCTTCCCTACACCTCATTACATATGCATAAGCAGTATTATTTATGAATTGCTGAATCTGATGAATGAGATTTTAATAGAATCGGGAATCTCTAGATGTGGGATTTGGGAGCCTCATGTTCAGCTTTGTGTCAGATTTAAGTCCAGAGTGTGGTTGGGTGTCACTTGACACCAATTCTAGAGTTGACTCACAAATTTAAAGGGAAGTTCAGCAGGAACGCTGAGAGGGTGGGGGGAAGGGAAGGGGAGGTTGTTGATTCCATCTTGACTCTGAGATTTTTTTCTTCCTCTATAGCCAGTAAGAAATTCCTCACCTATTTCTATCGTGACTACAAGACTGATTTGCAGGAAGTCACCTTTGACCAACAGGAAGTGAAGAAGATATTCTATGGGAGTTTTCATAAGGTCCTTATCTAAGAAGGGACATGTTGCGATCAGTACGTCAAAAGAGCTCAGTGAGAAAAGATTAAATGTGTCCAGTATGGATTGTATAAACACTCACACTCACACCAATAAAGGGAAGCCAGTGGTCAACAGAACCAAATCAATATAAGTATTGTTTTTTTGCTGCCAGTGTGATCAGGCCTTGGATTGGTCTCTATCAGGTCTGCAAGCAGGGGGGTTTAGAGAAAAGCATTTCTTGGTGCTTGAGGGGTTGGACTCAGCTAATGAGAGCAGGACAGGTATTTGTTTTCTTGATTAGAAAAGTTGGCAACCCTACACGCAGTGCAAGGCATGTACATAGTGGACGCTCCTAGGATCATCTGACTGCATGTGGATCAAGGTCTGTTTTTTTTGTACAATGATGCTCTGATCAAGGGGTTTAATCTAGTTAAGCTAGCAGGGTGGGTGTGTTTAGAGGGATCCTACATAAACCTCTTCCCACTTCAACTAGATAAGAGAGACACACACAGACCTTTAGTAATTTGAACTCTGTTCTCTCGAAGGCAGTGGCAGCTGTTCGGATACTACTTTACCTATTCTAGGCACTTTTTAAATTGGGTCAAATCCATTTATTTCTTCTTGTGAAAGAACAAATTTCCCTCACTTGATGTGTCTATTAATCACTGCTAATGAGATATGAAGCGGATCTATTAATCACTATAAAGTGGCCCACAGACATAAGAGTGGCGATAAGGGAGTTCCTGCCTCAGAATGAGAAGGCGTAGGTGATTGGGGGTTGAGCTGGTGGGAGGTAAGTGGGGGGGGGGGGGGGCAGGGTGATGCTAATGAATTTTGTGCAAGATTCAGCAGTTTATGCACTGGTGAGAACTTTCTTTGCCCCACGTTTAGGCCTGCAATGATGTGCCAAGGACTAAGCTGGTGATATGAATGATGCAGACAATTTCTTTGGCATTCTTACATGACCTCTTGGAGTCATTTGGCCTGTCTTATGCTCACCAGGTGCACATAGCTGTGAGCCACCAGAGTATCATACTATACATCGACTGCCAGAAAGTAGCAACAAAGCCCATTGGCCGGGCAAGCCAGGTTTCTAGAGAAGGCTTTGAAATGCTGGGAAAGTTGGTGGCCACCAGAGGACCAAGGAGTGGGTCAGCAATGGTGAGTCTTAATTGCTTCCTCTTGGCTGCTCTAAGCTCTCATGGCCATGTTTGGTCATTAGCTGCAGACCCTCATTTACTTCTGTGTTCAGGTCAGTCTGGAGAGCAAATGCTTTATGACTGTCTCTCACCCACCCTCCCTCTCTCTTGATTGATGTTCTGTGGAACATAATATCCTGATTACCTACAGCATCTGACTGGACTCATTATGATCCGTGGGTCTCATAATAGATCAGGATTTTGGGAACAGCCCAGTATAAATCTCCCACTTTTCTTTAACTGCTGCAGAATAACAAGCTTTGTGCCAGTATCAGTATCAGTGAGTTTTTGCTCCCTGGCAGTAATATTGCCATGGGCCACCTTCAGGACATAACCTAGCTCCTGTCCTTGGATCCACCCTTCTAGGTTTCCATTTTCTAAGCGGATCCAAGGGCTTTAGAGCAGTTGGATCCTGAGAGGATGCCAGTAGGAAGGAGAAGGGGGTAGAATTTGGTTGGAGGGTGGGACAAAAAGACTGGTTTTGGCCTGAACCAAGGAATAGCAACAGCAGCAGATGTAGGCAAAACATGGTGCTGAAAAACTCACCTGCCTTACCTGGGAATAGTTGTTGCATTAAACAAACTGATACCCCACCAGGACTAGGAATTATTCCTCTGATCACAGCAGTGGCCTGGGGCTGCTTACCAGCCAGAAATTAAATGGAGGATGCCCAAGTGCTATTAGCTATCATCAGTGCGGGTGCCCCCTCTCAGTTAAATAGTAAAAATAGCCCCTTAGGTTTAGGACTACAAAGGCTGGAGAAAGCACTTAAAGATTCTCTGGAATGCCTTCTGAGGGGGGAGTGTATGTATAAATAAATAATCACACATGCACACTGATATATATAGTGAAACATGATGCAGTATTTTTTTTTTGGGGGGGGGGGGTAATTTGATATTGTGTGATAGTCTTGATTTGTATGCAGCTTTGCAATTGTCTGCTACATGTGGCAGCAGGACTGAAAATAACATTTTCTATACAGTCAATTATACACCCACATCTTTTCCAGAATAACCACTGCCCCCACTGTCTGATTCTGTCTGTTCCAGTTCCAACTCCAGTCATTCCAGATTATCTGCAGCTCAGTTTGGCCAGAGGAAGACCAATGCTGTGATTTGCCTGCACTGGTAACGCTTGAAGGGTGTCGTCCATGTATGAGGGGAAAGGGGGAAGAATAATGTTAGGAAATATTTCTTCACAGATGGGGTGGGGACGCATGCAACAGTTTTCATGAGAGGGGAAGACAGGTAAAATCGATAATGACGTTTTTAAGGAAACTTAGGCACAGAGGGAACCCTAGGCCCCATGCCCAGGCAGCCAGTCCTTCCTGGGCTTGTACCCACTGTTAATGCTTTCAGAAAGCTTTTAGCTTTCTAAGTCTGCAGCAATCCTGATCTCAGGCTGCCAGTTTTCCACCCTTGTTGCTTTGTCCAGCAGTATGGAAATGTTCACTGGGCAGTTAAGAGGCACCAAAACCTAATTTGTCATATGATTTAAAGTGGGTTTGAAGCTAGGACGGGTGCATTGGGACCAGCCAGGTGACTCGGTGGCAGTTCTATGCACGGCCGTGTTGGAAGATCCTGGGTTTGATTCCTAGGTAAGACTTCCACTCCCCAGGCCAGCCAGGCATTGGAGATACCACAAAGGAACCACTCTGGCAGAGGGAGGGAATCCCAGTCAGTATGTAGCAGTGACTGCTAGGGCCCAGTGGATTCAGGGCCCACGATTGGTTCTGGCACATGGCTCCTGGTCCAGGATCATCACTACAATGGCTACATAAGGTGTAATTCTAAATCTCCTGAGTGGCTGCATGTGAAGGCTTGTGGCGTTAGATTCCTGCTCCAGGCTCAATCGAGCTGGAAGGATGAAGGAGCAGGAGGAAATTTGTGGCCCCTGCTCCTCCCCCCATAAAAAGACTAGTGTATTAAGCCAACGCGAGATCTTGCTCTTCTATAGGGTCTGTATATGTGCTCTGCTTCTGCTATATTTTGCCCCTTAGAGTGTCCGCTTTCACTTTACTTGTTCAGAGAGATGAAGAGGTCTGCCGTGCTCTTACCACCTCCTGCGCCTGTACTTCAGAAACACACGGACCTCCAGGCCCTGCTGGACCACCTGTGAGTTCATCTTGTCTACTATGTCATAAAAACTAAAGAACCACCTTCTGGGTAGGGATCTGCATATTTTTGAGCGCGTTTGGTTCATTCTCCGTGCATTCCAAAGTGACTGTACATATATCAATTCAAAGGTTAGTGTGTGTACCATCAATTTCCATGTGTTACAAAGTTCTAATACGTGTACAAAGAATATATTAAAATAAATGCATGAAAACTGGGAAAAATGCTAAAAAATTAAAAAACAAACAAACAGAATTTTCTTAGGCTGTGCACAATCCTATTTCCTGGAGCCAAACATCTATGGAAGTCAGAGAGGTGCTGCCTCTTGACATGTGGGAGGAGGGGTAATTTTATAAAGATTCTTCTGTGTGCAAAGTCTGTTTTACACATGCAAAGGCCTTTTCCCACTGCATATGAGTGTGCAGCAGCAAGAGTGGAGGAATAGCCTAATGGTTAGAGCACTGGCTCAGGAACCCAGAGACCAGGGTTCAATTCCCACTAGCCAGGGCCGTACCGAGGTTGAATCACGCCCTGTGCGACTTGCACAACGGGCACGTGCCCCACTCCCCTGCAGCGGGAGAGAAGAGGCACGCCCGTTGTGTAAGTTGCCTGTTTAAGTTGCAACGTCAGAGAAGAGAGGGACAGATGTGCTTAGCGTGCCGCGAGAAGGCTTAAGGGGCGCATTTCAGATGTCTGCTGTTGCCTGCCACTACTGAGTGAAGAAAAAGTGGTGGTGGCAGGCAATGGCAGACAGTCAAAATGCGCCCCTTAAGCCTTTGTGTCCTGTGTGGCCACACCGCTCGCACAGGGCTAGGTACAGTCCTGCCTCTAGCATGGCCTTGGGCAAGTCACTTAAGTCTATTGCCTCAGAAGAATCCATGTTATCAATGTCCCTGTTTAATGCACATTACCAAGTTTAAGTTATAATGTAAGACGCTTTGACTGAAGGATAAAGCAGTATAAAAAACCCGTTAAATAAAAAGATGGCAAGTGTCATGTATAGACCTTCCCGGGTGGCTTTGGTTGGATGGAGCAGAAATGCTGAGCCGTGAGTCCCTTTTACTAATACACAGTGCGTGCTAGCTACGGGTTAACGGGTATTGGTGTGCACTAAATTTTATGGAATGGGCCCGATGTTGTCAGAATTTGTATTTTGCTGCTTGTTTGCAGGGAAGACATTTGTCTGATGGCAGAAAGATCCTGGAGGGGTCACATTTATTTAACAATTTTTCTATACCGCTTTGTCTATAATTAACTTAATTGAAAAAACATTTTCATATAAATTGAACTAAACTAAGTTGATACTAGAGCAGAAGAGGAACATGTAACATTTCACTGTTTAGCTAGTGCAGGTACAGTTTAACTTTATAATTTTACTAGTGTATATAAATAAGATGAGGTATCATAATACAACAAACAGTGCATAGTGGTGTGTTGGAGCTTAGATGGAGCCGATGCAGGTTGGTAGGGGGGGTGACTGGAGGCTGTCGCATGCAGCCAAGCAGCGCACATGGACCGCTAAACACTAACATTTTGCTATTTCTCCCTTTGCTAGGGCAGCCCAGGGCCACGAGGACCTAAGGGGGAGCCAGGGGACCGAGGACCCCAGGTGAGAAATCTACAAAACTTTAATTCCTGTGAGTCTTTCCTTGATCAGCAGGAATGTCACTCCGAATAGGATTCTGAGATACACTGAGGTATTATGTGGTATCGCCTATGGCCAGTGTCAGAAAATTATGATTTTTGCAAACGTGTGGGGGAGTATACCACTGGCTTTCCCTGATCTTGCTGGAATCCAGAAGCAGACACTGAGAAAACCCTGAACTTGGGATTATAAATAGATCTAAGGGGTAAATTCATAATGCTTCCTTTGCTTGTAAAACCTCTTTTTCCATTGTGCAACCCAGTAGCGTACCAGGGGCAGTGGGTGTGGCCCGCCCCGGTGCCAGCCAGGAGGGTGGTGCACCCCCACTGGGCCCACGGAAGCAGCACAGTAAATTTATGATTAAGCTGGTTTGCCGTGGTGCCTTGTGCTTCAGGAGCCAGCTGCTCTTCTGCCAGTCAGTGTCTCATGAAGTGCGTGTGTGTGTGTACTCTGAATTGGCATGAAGTAATTCTGATAATAGTTGGTATTGAGACTGTCAGTGGAGAAGAGGGTGATTGGTGAGCGAATTTCTTAGAGTTTGGAAGATGTGATTCCTGGACAGGGCAAAGGCAGTAGAAACTTGGTTGTTCCTGTCTTTGGTAGACTGTGCAGTCGGTACGTGAATGGCGTGCTTGAACAATGGGGTTATAAAGAAGCTACAGAATAATCTGCCAGAACATCAGAATAAGAGACAACATTTTTCTACTTTACTCATTAGGGAGAACCAGGTCCTCCTGGCCAATCGGGAACAGAAGGTCCCGGGGGTCAGATGGGGTCACCAGGCCTGAATGGAATCACTGTCCAGGGCCCTATGGTAGGTAAAGTTCTTATAATACTGAGTTCATATTGTACAGGCTCAAATTTCTGCTTTCCTTCAAGTGTTTTTCTAAACTTTCTTTTAGAATGTTTCAGAGTCCCAAGAAGGATGAGTTTAAAACCAGATACAAGAATTCAGACAAAAACTTCACAAAGCCCCTGGAAAATTTAGGGCATTAGTCTAAGCAAATAATTTTCCATTTGTGCAAAATGGGATATTTAAAAATCCAAGAAAATGATGCAAATTCTTCTGCACAGTTTAGAAATAGCGGAACTTTAACCCAAGATGTAGACACTTACAGGTCATTGGTTTGGGAGTCTAACTTTGGGAACTGGGAGTGGGGACATATTTAAACCATTTTAGCCCATTAGCAGACCTGCAGCCAGCAGCAGTAACCCATTAGTACTGCCGTACAGACTGCGGGGAAAACGCCCGGTTGAAACCAGAGCAGTCTGTAGGTCGATCGGGGGCAGGATCTGTGGCTCTCTGGTTAGCACTGATATTCAGCTGCTAACCAGTTAAACTATCCAGTTACTGTTACCACTAAGGCCTGGATACGCCGGGGCAGAAACTGGATA
Source organism: Ichthyophis bannanicus (assembly GCA_033557465.1). Classification (NCBI taxonomy): domain Eukaryota; kingdom Metazoa; phylum Chordata; class Amphibia; order Gymnophiona; family Ichthyophiidae; genus Ichthyophis; species Ichthyophis bannanicus. The sequence continues at coordinate 129,923,810 of CM066049.1, forward strand.
TGTCGGCCCCTGAATATCGGGCTTTTGTGAAAGCAGTGGTGGCTAGCAGCATTCATTAGCCTAACCAGCGCTAAATACGCCCTCCTAGACACTGACATTGACCGCAGCAGAAATTTGGTTAGAGTGGAAATCCTCAGTTACATGAGAATCCTTAAGTATGGTGAAACTACGGGGCAGATTTCAGATGGGGAGAAAGCCGGTAACTTAGCACCGATTTCAGCACCAGGTTTAAGATCCTAAATCTAGATAAATGAGCAATAGTCTTAGGCTTTAAAGTTTGAAATATAGATAAATTTTCAGCTGAGAACTTAGGGGCCCTTTTACTAAATGTCTGCAAAGCAGTTAATGCACAAATTAGCATGGACCTGCACAATTGCTGCACTAGCATTGAGTTGCTGTACTAGCACTAGCATTGAGTTGCTGCATGCTAATTTAATGCGGACAAGTGCAAAGTGATGCACCTAGGAAAGAACAACACAAACTATGGTTACACGATGTAAAGTTCCACATGAGGAACCACCACCCAGGAAAAGGATTTAGGCGGTGTTATGGATAATACGTTGAAACCCTCGGCCCAGTGCAGCCGCAGCCAAGAAAGCAAATAGAATGCTCGGAATCCTAAGGAAAGGAATGGAGAATAAAACAAAGGATGACATCATAATACCTCTGGATCGTTCCATGTTGTGACTGCACCTTGAATATTGTGTGCAGTTCTGGTCACCGTATCTTAAAAAGGATACAAAGGAATTAGAAAAGTACAGAGAAGAGCCACCAAAATGGTAAAGGGGACGGAAGGATACCCCTATGAGGAGAGGCTTAAAAGGTTAGGGCTCTCCAACTTGAAAAGAGATGACTGAGGGGAGATATGAATGGAGTGGAATGGTAAATGTACATTGGTTGTTTACTCCTTCAAAAAGTAGAAAGACCAGGGGACATACAATGTAGTACATTTAAGACTAATCGGAGAAAATATTTTTTCACTCAACGTGTAATCAAACTCTGAAATTTATTACTGGAGGATGTAGTAAAAGCTGTTAGTATAACTGGGTTCAAAAGGGGTCTGGACCAGTTCCTGAAGGAAAACATCCATAAACCATTATTAAAGATGACCCAGGAAATCCACTGCTTTCATTGGGATAAGCATTGTGGAACCTGTATGCCTTTTTTGGGAACCTGCCAGGTACTTGTGACCTGGATTGGCCACTGTTGGAAACAGGATACTGGGCTTGATAGACCCTGGTGTAGGGTTGCCAACTGGCTCCAGATGCGCCCGACAGGCTTGTTCCAGTCCTGGGTTTACCACATTGCATGCAGGGACATGTAGTCTTGCTTTTCTTATGGAATGCAATGGAAAAATCAGAACTACATGTCCCTGCATGCAGTGGGGTAAACCTAGGACTGGATCAAGTGTGTCGGGCGCATCTGGAGCCAGTTGGCAACCCTACCCTGGTGTGACCCAGTATAGCATCTCTTATGTTCTAATTCCCATGTTAACTGCAAAGTGTAGCTAGCGCAGATGTACATACAGAGCACTAATTGTCATTGTTGCAAATAAGAACATACTGGGTCAAACCGAGGTCCATCAAGCCCAATATCCTGTTTCCAGCAGTGGCCAATCCAGGTCACAAGTATCTAGCAGTTTCCCAAAAAGGTACACAGATTCCACAATGCTTATCCCAGGGTAAGCAGTGGACTTTGAGGGTTCTCTTTATAATGGTTTAAGGACCTTTCTTCCAGGAATTTGTTCAAATCTATTTTGAACCCATTTACACCATCAGCTTTTACTACGATCTCCAGTAACAAATACCAGAGTTTGCTTACACATGTGAAAAAATATTTTCTCCAATTAGACTTAAATGTGTTACATTGTAGCTTCATTGCGTGTCCCCTAGTCTATCTACTTTTTGATGGAGTAAACAAATGATCTATGTTTACCCGGTCTTCTCCATTCATTAATTTATATCTCTATCATATCTCCCTTCAGCCGTCTCTTTTCCAAGTTGAAGAGCTCTAACCTTTTAAGCCTTTCCTAATAGGGGCATCCTTCCATCTTCTTTACCATTTGGGTTGCTCGTCTTTGTACCATTTCTAATTCTGCTGCTATTAAGTGCCATCAAGTCAATATTGACACATGGCGACCCTTTGGATGGCTGACAAACTGTGTTCGTTCTTCAGTCAGGTGGCTCAGTGTCCATAAAGTGGCACCCATAGCTGCTGTTACTGTATCGCTCCATCTCCTTGCTGGCCTTCCTCTTTTATGCTGATCTTCAATCTTGCCAAACATGTCGTCTTTCTCTATCTGCAAGATGTGTGCAAAGTATGAAAGTCAGTCTTGTCATCTGAGCTTCTAAAGAAAGCTTAAGTTTTATCTCCTCTAGTAGTGACTGGCTTGTTCTTTGAACAGTCCATGGTATACACGGTATTTGTTGCCAGCACCATAATTCAAAGGCATAAATTTTTTTCTTGTCTCTTTTTTATTATCCAATTTTCGCATCCACATGATATTGAAAATACCATGACTTGAACAAGTCAAATCTTTGTATGGAGAGAGACAACTCTGCTTTTGAGAATCTTGTCTAGGTCCTTCATAGTTATTCTGCCAAGAGCAATGCGCCATTGGATTTCTTGACTGCTTGTCATTTCTTTATTGATAGTTGACAAATTTAACCTACTTGGATCAACAATTTAAATTTCTTCTCTATCAATGATGAACTTTATTGATTTTTTCCTGTTGTCAGGATCTTCTTTACGTTAAGGTGCAGACCCATTTTATGACTAAGTTCCTTGATCTTGAGAAGCAACTGAGGTGCAGAAATGCAAGGGAATTGTATTCAATAGGGGGCGAGAAGATGGTGTGCACAGACCAGGAGAAGGACCTTGGAGTGATTTTCTGAGGATCTCAAGGTGGCGAAACAGTGTGACAAGATAGTGGCCAAAGCCGGAAGGATGTTGTTATATACATAAAGGAATTACCGGTAGAAAGGAGGAGGTACTAATGCCACTGTACAAGTTTCTGGTGAGGCTTCACTTGGAATATTGTGTTCAGTTTTGAAGACCATATCTTACAAAGGATATAAAAAGACTGGAAATGGTTCAGAGGTGTAAGGAATAATGTACCCTTACAAGAGGAAGGTGACCAAAATGATTTGGAGCCTGCACCAGAAGACATATGAGAAGAGACTTGAAGACCTAAATAAGTATACTCTAGAGGAGAGGAGGGACAGGGGAGAAATGATAGACATTTAAATACTTTGAAAAAGGTTTGTTGGTTCAATAATAGATGGGGAAGCTGTAAAACCAGAGGGCATAACATGAAGCTCAAAGGGGTAAACTGAAAAGCAATGTCAGGAAATACTTTTTCACTGAAAGGGCGGTGGATGCTTGGAATGTCTTTTCAATGGAAGTGGTGGGGCAAATACAGTGATGGAATTCAAAATGACATGGGACAGACACAGTAGGTTCAATTCCATTCCACACGTCTGGGTCCTCTGTGCGTCTGGCCAGAACTGGATGCACAGAGGGAGTCGCGATTCTGATCCCACGGGGCACATCTAGCCTTGTGGGATCAGAATCACGAATAGGCCTGTACGTGCAGGCCGGGAACCCGATTCCATCTGGACTACACGTAGAAGCTTTCCCCGTCTAACTCAGTCAGGGCTCTTCAATGGAGCCGTGGCTCCATTAAAGTGCCGTGATCCCTGGCTGCTGACTCCAGCAGTGATTTCCCAGCAGCCCGACCCTCAATCTGGCCTCCTAAGGCCAGGGTCGGGCTGTGGAGACTGTCCTCGGTGTCCCCTTGCCCTATCTGGGCCCCAGGCCTGCCGATCTCTGGTGACTAGGGGAACTTATTCCACCTCCAAGGTGGAATAAGTTCCCCATGCAAGTGGCCGGCCCCCAACATTCATGACTGACATTAGAATTGGCTCTGTACATCTGAGGCTGACGACTGCCTACTGCCCACCCCAACAGTGCCCCTTTCCCAGTCCCGTTGGGACATCCATCCCCACTATTCATGCCTCAGAATGACCTTGAGTGGATCCCTTTTTTAGCAACAGGATAAAACCAAAATAAACGTAACTATCTTTTATATCTGAACAAATAGGGGTGACGGTCACGGATTGGTGGTTACACCCCTAAACAAAGGCATGGGGAGAGGTGACCTGCATGGAGCGGCAGGTGCACCTACTCTTGCCACCTTGCTGGCCAGACTAGATGGACCATGCTGGTCTTTGCATCATAAACTATGTTACTATATTAACTGTTTCAGATCATCTTCACTTTCAGCCAGTAATGTGGTATCAGCATAGCGAAAGTTGTTGAGTCTTTCACTAATCTTCACACCCCAGTTACCTTCATACAGTCCTGCTTTTCTGATGATTTGTTCTGCATATAAATTAAACAGGTGGGGGTGAGGGGGAGGGTGTGGTTTGCAGCCTTGTCAAACACCTCTGCTGATTTTAAGCCATTGTATTTCTCCTTGTTCCTTTCAAACTGTTGCTTCTCCATGGACCATCAGGATTGTGTCAGCCACACATGGTGACGTCCTCCGACAGCACCAAGATATGGAAGTGCTCTCTATAGAGCTCAGAAAGGTGAGCCTTTCTGAGCCCGCCCAGATAGCCCACCTTACTGGCCCGCCCCCTAGCAAGCCAGTCTTCTTCCTTCTGCCTTGCCAGCAAGACGGATTCTGCTCTCTCTCTAAGACCATCTTCAATCAAATATGCCGAAATCGGGATTTAAGAGCTGCATGCGCTGCAAACATAAAATGAGCATCACCGATACACACGAGGTTTGCCTATGCTGCCTGGGTCCGGAGCATGCCACTGAATTGCTCAAAATGCTCCCGTATGTCCCCGCGGGCTAGGAAAGCTAGGAGGCACGCTTTAAGAGAATACCTGGCTTCCACAGCTCCATCTTCTCCCAAGGCAAGCTGCTTCAAGGCAAGTTCCTCGACCGCTGGTGGGCCGGCTCAGGGTGCGCCCTCTGTGGCCTCCATCCCCAGCCGTGCTCGAGAAACAACCGCCTCGCCTGCCCCTGCTGTCTCAGGCGGCTCTCCCAGAAGCCCGGGTGCTGCCTGTGCGAACCCTGGCGCTCCGTCAAGAAGTTCTTCTGCCTCCTCGCCGGCCGGCCACGCGGCTCTCGGAAATGGCGCTGCCCTGCAGGCCGGACTCAGCTCTGCCCTGCAAGCCTCCGGCTCCTCCCACTTCCGGTCCGACGCGCCCCGACGCAGTGCCAGCCCTCGGGGCCGTCTCTACTCCTCCCAGTCTCCTCCTCCTTACATCTCCACGCCGAGAAGCTCAAACGGCACCGAGGAGAGAGGACTGCACCGGTGCCGTGCTAGAAAACGCTGGCACCGTGACTCCAGCAGGAACCGGCACCATGATTCAGGCAAGCGCCGATGCCATAAGAGCAGGCATGATGCCAGACACCGCAGAAGAGACAGACACCGTGGGATCAGTAACACCAGCTCTGACTACTTTAGCTCCAGAAGCAGAGACAGGTACAGCCACCGCAGAAGCAGCCATCACAGCTTCTCAAGTCACTACAGCTCTTCCATGTCCCCCAGCCCTGGGGTTCACCGGTGCTCCAGTTCCAGCCGCGCAGATTCCAACAACTCTTCTGCGATTCTAAGACTCCTGACTCAGCTGGTGCAGCAGACTGCTCAATCACCCGCCCAACCCGCAACAGGACTACAGGGACTACCTGACTCTGAAGTTCTAGCCCCGCCGGAACAGACCCTTCCAGTCTCACCTGTTCCACAGTCACCTGCATGCTCCGCGCGAGCCCTACCTTCACCGACTCACCCGTCACCGGATAGCACTGCAGAAGAACATGACATTGAGATGGCCGTGGTGGGTTCCGCGGACAGCGAGCATACAGCCTCTGTGACCAGACACTCGCCGGAACCGGAAGGACAACCAAACACGACGGAGGACCTCACCTATCCCAAGTTCCTCAGTAAGATAGCCTCCACCTTGGCCCTCAAGGCCGCCGAAGAGGTAGGGGAACCCATCCCGGAGGTGCTAAAATACCTCTCCACACCGAAACCATCATTTGCACTCCCTGTGCACCAGACGCTGCGGGACACACAGTTGAGGCTTTGGCAAACCCCTGCTTCCATCCGCCCTTTCTCCAGGAAATTGGATTACAAATACCAAGTACAAGCCACACCCGGATTCGCGAAGCAACATCTGCCTCACCAGTCCATCGTGGTCTCCTCCGCCCTAAAGCGTGTAAAGTCATCGCGTACCCATGCCAATAATCCCCCGGGTCGCGACCAGAAGCTTCTCGATGATATCGGCAAGAAGGTCTTCCAAGGGGCGATGCTTGGCGCGAGGATTGTGGCCCACCAATTTCAGCACATCCTCTTCCAGCACTCCTGTGTTGCGAATATCAAGGCCACCGCCGCATCTCTGCCAAAGGAGGCCCAAGCACAGATTCACAAGACCCTAGTTGATATGTCTGAAGGCAACAAACATCTGGCCAGCACGGCGTTCCATTCATTCGAGACAGCAGTGAGAACTGCAGCCACAGCCATTTCTGCCAGACGCTGGTCATGGCTGAGAGCGTCCGGCCTGCGCAACGACACCCATGATAAGAATGCCGACGCCCTATGCTCGGGCGAATCTCTCTTCGGAGAGAAGGTGGCCGACATAGTGAATGTCATGAAGGAACATTGCAACACGCTCCAAACCTTGGAGGAGGATGGGTTTGAGCGCCACAATGGTACACAAAAGACCAGATTTCCTAGAAAGTCTTACTACTCCAACAAGAGGTATCCATCGGCCGGCCAAAAATGGCAAAACACCAGGTACAAAGCGACCTCCTACCACGGACCCTCCCGGCAACGTAGCTCCCAGAGGGACTGCAAACAAAAGAACACCACGCCTGCTAACAAGGGCGGTCCTTCCTTTTGACAACCAGTCAGAGGCACCCTCCCACACTGGGGGTCGCCTGACCTTTTTCCTGGAGGAGTGGGAACGAATATCCTCGGACTCCTGGGTGCTGCAAATCGTCCGGAGGGGTTACCACTTGCGGTTTGCAACATCTCCTTACCAGCGCAACCGCCCAGTCAGCAACACCCCCCCTCATCTTCAGCAGGCTATGACGATGGAACGTCTACACCTCCTAGCCTCACAAGCGATAGAGGAGGTGCCCCCGGCAGAGAGGGGCACGGGAATTTACTCCAAATACTTCCTCATTCCCAAAAAGTCGGGCGGCGTTCGCCCCATCTTGGATCTCCGCAAACTGAACAAATTCATCGTCAGAAAAGTTCAGAATGTACTCTCTCAATTCTATCCTTCCTCTAATCCAGACCGGGGATTGGATGGCATCCCTGGATCTTCAGGACGCCTACACTCATATTCGCATCCACAAAAAACACAGACGGTACCTCCGCTTCGAGGTCCTGGGTCAGCACTACCAGTACAGAGTACTTCCCTTCGGCCTCTCGCCTGCCCCGAGAGTCTTCACAAAGTGCATAGTCGTTGCTGCAGCGCACCTCCGCAAACAAAACGTCTGCATATTTCCCTACCTGGACGACTGGCTCCTCACAGCCTCCTTATCGGAGGGGCTTCAGCTCTCCATTCGAAAGACCACCAACCTGCTCTCCTCTCTGGGATTCATCGTCAACCTCACCAAATCCCACCTCACACCAACACAGAGGATTGAGTTCATAGGAGCGGTGATCGACACTCGAACCGCCAAAGCCTACCTGCCAGTGCGCAGACAGCTGGCCATTGTCGCCCTAGCGTCCAGCTCTGTCGCAGCAAAGACATGCTCAGCCAGATTCGTTCTTCGCCTTCTAGGCCACATGGCGGCCACAACATCGGTACTTCCCTTGGCAAAACTGAGAATGCGCCCGCTCCAGTGGTATCTGCGTGACCACTGGGACCAGCACTCTCAATCCCTCTCCACCCGCGTCCCGATGACTCCACAAGTCAAATCACATCTCCGCTGGTGGACGATACCAACCAACCTATCGGGGGGCAAGGACATCTGCCCCCAAAACCACCAAGAGATGCTCACCACCGACGCGTCCAATATTGGTTGGGGCGCGCACCTCTCTACTCAGCACCCAGGGAGCTTGGTCCCCTCGAGAGCGCCAGCAGCACATCAACCTCCTCGAGCTGAGGGCCATCAAATACGCCCTCAGGACCTTTCTGACGCAGCTCCAGGGAAAATCAGTACTCGTCCAGACGGACAACCAAGTTGCCATGTTCTACATCAACAAGCAAGGAGGCGCTAGAGATATGGGCCTTGGAGAACGGGTGCAGGCTGCAGGCCTCCTATCTCCCGGGAGATCTGAACAATCTGGCAGACAAGCTGAGCAGACAGTTGCTGCCGCACGAATGGGCACTCCACCCGGAGGTCTCCAACCAACTCTTCAACCTCTGGGGAACTCCCAGCATAGACCTATTCGCAACTGAAAGGAATGCCAAGTACCACCTGTTCTGCTCCAGACACCCATCGACCAACCGGCTAGCAGCAGATGCATTCGACGTGTGCTGGGGGGCATGGTCACTAGTGTATGCCTTTCCCCCCCACTCCATTCATCCCGAAGGCACTGCAGCGGATCGTCCAGGACAAGGCCCAGGCCATCATAGTGGTCCCTCATTGGCCGCGCCAGATGTGGTTTGCACTCCTGCTACAGCTGGCGCAGGAGCCTCCCATTCGTCTACCCCTCCGGCAAGACCTGCTGGCACAGAACAAGGGCACCACACATCATCTCAACCTCAAAGCCCTTGCTCTCACTGCTTGGAGGTTGAGCGGTTAAACCTTGCCCCTCTCCAGCTGCCAGCGGACGTGCAGGACATCGTCCTGGCTGCAAGGAAGCCCTCCACCAGAAAGTCCTATGGCCTGAAATGGAAGAGGTTCAGTATCTGGTGTGCCGAGCGTGACCTGGAGCCAACCACATGCCCGGTCCCCACTGTCTTGCAGTACCTCAACTCCTTATCCAGCCTCGGGCTTAAGACACAGTCCATCCGTGTGCACCTTTCAGCGATTGCTGCGTTCCACGTGCCGACGGATGGGGCCCACTCCATCGTGGAGCTGCCACTCACCGCCCGCTTCATGAAAGGCTTGACCAACCTGAAACCCCCGCTTAGGCCTCCTATTCCATCCTGGGACCTCAACACCGTCCTCCAGCGCTTAACACAGGAGCCTTTCGAGCCTCTCCAGTCTACCGACATGAAGTACGCCTCCCGGAAGACGCTGTTCCTAATCACTATTGCATCCGCAAGGAGGATTAGTGAGCTGCAAGCACTGGTGTGCCACCCTCCGTACACACAACTTCACTCTGATCACGCATCTCTGCGGACCAACCCTAAATTTGTTCCCAAAGTGGCATCAGCTTTTCACATCAATCAGTCCATCGAGCTCCCCTCCTTTTTTCCCGAGCCGCATGGATCGGACGAGGAAAGTCGCCTGCACACCCTTGACTGCCTAAGAGCCCTCCGGATCTATCTGCATAGGATGCAGCCCATCAGGAAGGGCGAACAACTATTCGTGTCCTGTGACCCCTATCGACCGGGCAGGCCTGTCTCCAAAAGAACTCTGTCCCACTGGATTGCCACCTGTGTTGCATTCTGTCTGGGCCCCGCGGAAGATGGACCTCTACCCAGAGTGGGCCCGCACCATCTCGGGGCTCTAGCCCCCTCAATTGCAAACCTGCGTTCGGTCCCTCTAACCGACATTTGCAGAGTGGCCACATGGTCTTCCCTGCACACGTTCCAGAGGCACTACTGCCTCGATCTCAGGTCCCAAGAAGATGGAGCCCTGGCCAAGGCCGTCCTCTCCACCGCATTGAACGGCTCCACGGCTGTATCGGCGCCTGTGGTCCCACTATGAGACTGACTGGACTTATGTTCGCTTGAATTGCACTGTTCATGCACTACTGCACCTAATGCCTTATTGCACATGATGTATCATAACTATGTTGCACAGTACTGCACTGTTACTGCACCTTGGTTTTTACACTGTTGCGCTGTTATGCCGCTGTTGCACCTTATATGTTGTTGCACCTTATATGATTCTCACCTTTTTGGTTATTAAACGGTTATCCTGACCTAGCTATCCGCAGTTTGTGTCACGCTGCCCTCCTCCACCTTATCGTGTACAGCTTGGTAGACACCATGTGTGGCTGACGCAATCCTGATGGTCCATGGAGAAAGCGGGGTTACTTACCTGTAACCGGGGTTCTCCGTGGACAGCAGGATAAGTCAGCCACACAATCCCACCCACCTCCCCTGGAGGAGGCCAGCCTAGTCGTGCCCATGCCCTAGCCGGGAAGGCTAGCTAGGAACACACTGGCTTGCTAGGGGGCGGGCCGGTAAGGTGGGCTATCTGGGTGGGCTCAGAAAGGCTCACCTTTCTGAGCTCTAGAGAGCACTTCCGCATCTTGGCGCCATTGGAGGACGTCACCATGTGTGGCTGACTTATCCTGCTGTCCACGGAGAACCCCGGTTACAGGTAAGTAACCCCACTTTCTTGATCAATGTAAAGGTTGTGCAAGAGAACTATCAGGTGTTTTGTTATACCCATGCTTCTTAATGTAGCTCAGAGTTTCTCATAGTTTACACAGTCAAAAGCCTGGCTGTAGTCAAATTATGCTATATCCCTTTTTGAGATATGGTGACCAGAATTGCACACAACATTCAAAGTGTGATTGCACCATGGAATGAGATAGAGGCATTATAATATCCTTGGTTTTATTCTCCATTTCTTTCCTTAGGATTCCTAGCATTCTATTTGCTTTCTTGGCAGCCGCTGCACACTGGGCAGAAGATTTCAACATATTATCCATGATGACAGCTAAATCCTTTCCCTGGGCGATGGTTTCTAATGTGGAACCTTGCATCGTGTAACTGAGGTTTGGGTGGTTCCTTTCCTAGGCACATAACTGCACTTGTTCACATTTTATCTGCCATTTGGATGTCTAGTCTTCCAATTTACCAAGGTCCTCTTGCAATTTTTTGCAATCCTCGTGTGTTTTAACTACTTTGAAAAATTTCATGTCATCTGCAAATTTGATCACCTCACCCGTTATTTCCATTTCCAGGTCATATATGAGTATGTTAAAAAGCAGTGGGCCCAGCACAGTTCCTTGGATACGCCACTATTCACCTTTCTACATTGAGAAAATTGGCCATTTAGCTCTGCTCTCTGCTTTCTATCTTTTAACCAGTTCCTGATCCACAACAGTACACTGTCTCCTATTCCATAACTTTTTAATTTTGCCAAGAGACTCTCTTGAGGGACCTTGTCAAAGGCTTTCTGAAAATCCAGATACATTATATCAACTGGCTTACCTTTATCTACATTCAAAAAAATAAAACAGATTAGTAAAACAAGACCTTCCTTGGCTAAATCCATCTTGACTTTCTTCCATTAAACCATGACAATCAACATGTCCAGTAATTTTATTCTTTATGATGGTTGCTACCATTTTGCCCACTACTAACATCAGGCTCACCAGTCTGTAGTTTCTTGGATCACCCTTGAAACCCTGTTTAAAAATTGGCATTACATTGGACATTCTCCAGTCTTCAGGTACTACAGATGATAGTTAACAGATTACTAATAGTAGGTCTGCAATCTCATATTTCATTTCTTTCAGCACCCTAACATGTATACCATCCAGTCCATGTGATTTGCTACTCTTTAGTTAAACTGGGAAGATGTATTAGAACTATTTGTTAATCAAAATTTGTTTCAATTCTTTTGATACATCATCTTTAAATACCATTTCAGACATGGCTAACGTCCTTGCATCTTCTTCAATAAAGACCGAAGCAAAGAAGTCATTCAGTCTCTCCACTATGGCCTTGTCCTCCTTCCGTGCCTCTTTGACCTCTCTAATGGTCCAGCTTACTCTCTTAGGGTTTCTTTTGCATGTTTTTGCTTCCATAGCAAGCTTTCTTTTCAAATTCTCTTTGCCTGCATTATCAATGCCTTGCATCTAACTTGCCAGTGCTTATGTTTACTGTTTTCATCATTTGGCTCCTTTTTCCATTTCCTGAAAGATGCTTTTTTGGCTACAACAGCCTCTCTGACATTGCCTTTAAACCATGCTGGTAATTTTTTGCCCTTCCTTCCACTTTAAGAAAAGTGTGGAATACATCTAGCCTGGACTTCCAAGATAATAATTTTTAAAAACACCTATGCTTGATGCAAATCTTTAACCTTTGCAGCTGCTCCTTTTAGTTTAATTTTTATTTTTTTATAACTATTTTCCTCATTTTATCATAGTCTCCCTTTTGAAAGTTAGAAGGCAGTACTGTGGATTTCCTTGCCTTTCTTCTTCCATATTTTCTTGATCTTATTAACATCATTCAATATGGATCCTTGAGCGTCTTTTAGTATTCCAATTTGATGCTTGAATTTTCTTTCCAACTCTCGTAGCTTTAGGAATGTTGATCTTGTTCTTCCTCTTCCTCTGTCTGATTCTATTTCCTTGCATGTGTCATTGTAATACTTCTTTGTCTCATCCTGCTGCACATTGGAAATTTCTCTTAAGTTCCATGATTGGCTTTTTCTCCTCTGGCCTTAGCTTCTCTGCATTTCTGAGCAATTTTCAGAGTTACTTTGGTCATCCAGAAAGCAACAGAACATCCAAACTTGTGCATCATCCATTACAATCAGTAGATCTTGTTTGCAACAAAGACGGCTTGGAAATATGGGCTTGGCAACAGATATGAAACTGGAGAAAGATTTTTGCAAGATGAAGTCTATCAATCTCTTCTTTTCTAGCACCTTCTTCTTCCATCAACACAAGCAGCAACTGTAATGTACACACGGGCCTTGCCCAATGGATTGTACAAAAATCAAATAGACAACAGCTGTGGAAGTTAGCAATAGAAAAGCTTAATAACATTAATGAAGACAAAAGCTAACTATGGTACAGATCACCAGCAACTAGAATGCAAACTCAGGCTAAAGGTGAAAAAGAGCAAGCCACTAATGAATCTAGCAAAGGATGTTCTGGAATTTAAAGACTGCCTGTGAAATCAGTTCATGGGGTTGGATACAAATGACAGAGCACCAAGAAAGTTGTGCTTGAAGAAAGTGAAAACTCTTTTTTGCCTTTGCCGTGCATAACTCGAAATGTACAGTGAGTGCAAAACCTTACAATACCTTTTAGTAAAAAAGACCTTTAGACTTCTAAGTTCAACTGAAAATAGTAATCTAATTTACTTCCCTATCAGCCTCTTGATGTGTGCTTCTCCGGTCTCTCTCTGTAATAAGGTAACTTGTAACTATTGGGCAAATGTCCCACATGACGTGACATAAATGGCCAAACTCCTAAAATGAGGGCCTAAGGTGTATTTTCAGGATTTAAGCATTTACTATCATAACAAATAAATCCATTGATAAAATATAGTTCCATTCCAAAGGGTTAATCTGAAACCAGTTGTAGATATTGGGTTAGTCTATTGGGTGCTACAAGCCTCCTTGTTGGTTTTGCTCTTTCATTACTGCCTGATCTTCTGTGTTCTCAGAAAATGACCCTCCTCCCCCCATCCCCACGATGTGGCATTACAGCGACTGTCTCTGAGAATGACATCCCCCCCCATGATGCGGCATTACAGCGACTGTCTCTGAGAATGACATCATCCCTCCCCCCCCCCCCCCCGATGCAGCCTTATAGGGACTGTCTTTCATTTCTGATTTCCCATAATAATGTGGTGTTCTTTTATTAGGGAGCAGCAGGTCTTAAGGGCGATAAAGGAGATGTGGGAAGGCCAGGCTTGCAGGTAAGAGAGTGTCAATGGCAGACCTTTAGCACTCTACAAACACCTCTACCATCTTCCTTTTCCCCCCCTTCCATTCTGCAGTGATGTGCTGTGTTATTGCTTCAGAGAGTTCCTGAGATATGGGTGTGCAATGGCTCAATGCTAGTCTTCTGTTCACAGGGTCCTCCTGGTCTCCAGGGATCCCCAGGAAGAGAAGGCAGCCAAGGCCCTAAGGTAGGAAATCCTGCTTCTCTATTGAAGAGCACACATGTGATTGCTTGCATTTGCACACCTTCAGAGGGGTAACTTTATGAAGGTTTTACCCATGAATAAGGCCTTTCATAAGATATTGTGGCTGTATTTGCACATCTAACTGTGCATACATTATCAGGGATAAAGCTTTGCAAAGCAGGGGCAGAGTGGATACAGGCATATTTTATAAAATACACCGATACATGCTGAGAGGATATGCACACAACGTCAGGTCAGGTTCCAGGTGCATCTGCACTATTGCAGCTTTACCTGGGTATCTATTGTGTTAAAGGTGCATAGGTGCTTCTATTGCCTTTATAAAACAGGCTTAAAAAGGCCTTGGAGTACACGTTTACACCTCATTTGGAGTAGGTCTATATTTGTTTGTGGTCATTTGTGTACTATTGAGGCTGGTTCAAAGGCTTGTGGACTCCTATGTCACCTTGATAAAATAGCAGACATCTTGGACTTTCCATATAGGCATCCTGTGTAGCACTATACAAATGCCCACTAAGGGAATGATTTTACTACTACTACTGATCATTTTTCAACTTCCTTCTCACCTTGGTTCAAAGTATGCATGAACCATGCAGCTAATTACCGAATGGAAAGGACGCCTGCCCTTTCACCTCTGGAACATTGCTCCCAGTTGTAAAGGATCCATAGCCCTTGTACTTTTCATGCAATGAAAAATAATGACCATGGATTTAAAAATCCCGCTATGGGGTGGTCTTTTCACCTAACCTGGACGTGCCCCCTTGGAATCCTTCCTTGCAGTCTAACTCAAAAGTATGCATGCTACATAGAAGCTGGAGTGTGTGAGGGCAGGTAAATTGCAATTGTTCTGGGAGAATTGCTCTGGAAATTATCTTCCTGGCTGGCTGATGTGTGAAACTCTGCTTGTAAGTGATCTGGCTGTGTGTGTACCAGTGGCATAGACCCCGCCTGTGTTCATTATTGTTTAGAGTTCTGAAGCAAATCGGTCAACTGCTCAGAAGTTGTCCGACATTAATCATTTGTGATTTTAAGATCTGCCAGTCCAGCTAAAGTCACTGTATACTTAGGACAGAGGAATCCTCTCATACATGTGCATGTTCCTTGTTCTCTCTGAGACGCATAGCCTCTCTTCAGGCATCATGAAGTCAATGTAAAGGGTTCCTTAAGACTCTTGGGTTATAGGGTCTCTGCAGAGAAACCAGGATTTCTGGTTACCTGAAATAATTTCATTTATATGTTGACTGTGATTCTAAATGATTCTGTTGCAAACTGTTTTGGATCTATGAATGGGATATAGCATAACTTTTTTTTTTTTAAATTTCACTTTTTAAAACTTGCTCTTCTCCAACCAGATGTGTGAAGCAGGATACACCATAATCATACAATTAAATTACAATAAATCTTAAAGTCAATAAAAGACACAGTAATATCACAAATATGATATTTATTCAAACCCACTATCTTATAGAAGAGCAGGAAGAAGAATCCTGCTATTCTACCCACAAAATAATAGAAATCAAATTCCACTTGTTTCTAACAGAAAACCAAATAATTAGACTTAACACACTCAAGTGTCCCAAAATAGTGATCCCTTTGGGAAGCTTCTGGCAATCTGTTCTTGGAGCTGAGCAGGCTCTTTGCTTTGCTGTGATCATCATTAATTCAGCAGACACTGTTGGATGTTTTCACAGGGTGCTCAAGGATTTGATGGCATCTCTGGGTCACCTGGACCTCCTGGCCCACGGGTAGGTGCTTTCTCCGAATCCACCTAGAGTATAGGGCTTTGTCAGGAGGATCCTCAAGCTCTTGGGAAGCTGTCTGTTGCCCTCTGACAGTTTCTGGATGATCTGGGGGTGGAGATGTGACAAAATGTGGAGGGACTGGGATAGTGACGGGATTTGATCCGACCAGGAACCGGTTCAGATTGATCTCGCCACTGAAGGAGCTGAGTGGGTGGCAGCGTGGCATGCGATTGCATTGCTGGTACCACACGCTTTGCCCGTTGGCAGCCCCACAGAGCAGAAACTCCCTAGTGGCCCAATTCCCCCCCCCCCCCCACCTGCCATGGTCCCCCAATGCCATCAAATCACTGGCAGGTGGGGATTCCCACCAGTGCAGTGTCAGCACTTGGGACGCTGTTTTTGGCCTGGTTTGGTGAACCCGGACTGTGGCAGGAACTGGTTTGCAGGAACCAGCCAGATCCCATCACTGGACTTGGGAGTCTGAGAGGAAGTGCGAGAGAGTATGGCAGATTTATTTATTACTTATTCTGAATTCTTGCTGTCTGGCTACAGCCTATGGGGGGTTGGGTTCCTGCACGGACTCTAGTATATGGTGCGCTCCTGTAACAAGATCATTATCATTGGAAGAAGATCCTCAGATCTTGCCCTTCACCCTTCGGTTTGCTTTGCTGAGCAGCCTGTGCCCCTGAAGGAAACTGATCCACGTTCGACAGAGCAATAAAACGTTTCTTTAGTGGTCCACAGATATTTGTCTCGCTGCGTGAATGGTTTTCCCCATAATTTTAAAATCAAAATATATGCTAGGGCTAGGGGGTGTCACTGAAGGCTGCAGCTCTTGATGGGAGCCCCGGGGATGGGGGCCTCATTGTCCCTGAAAGAGGAGATTGTAATGCCCCAGTATATAGAGCTCCAACAGCTTGATCAGCCTTCCCATGGAATTAGCTTGCACCATTCAAAGTTCCCTAGTCAGTCCCACTCCGCATACAGTGCATTGCAAAAGTATTCATCCCCTCGGTGTTTGTCCTGTTTTGTCACATTACAACCTGGAATTAAAATAGAGTTTTGGGGGTTAACACCATGTGATATACTGTCACACCTCATCCGCCCCAGCCGTGACTGCTGGTATTGTTGGGCTATTATGAGGGTGGTAGTTGTGCCTTGCTTCTATATATAAATCACACAGAAGAACTTTCTTTTCTTTTAGGGTTTTATTCCCCGTCCCTTGAGGTTTCTTCTTTTTAAACAACAGAAATTAACAGCTCATTTGGCTTCAAACAAAAGATAACTATGTAACAAAAGTAGCTTCCTTCAGCTGATAACTTTAAACCAAAAGTAAATAATAAACAGCCTAACTGACTGCTTGGCTTGGAGAGAGGGAGAGAGTTGCAGCTCTGCCACGTGTATACTGGAATTTAAGGTTACACAAATCACATTTACCTTAATGATATCTCTGGCTCTATCACAGAGAAAGAACAGTCCATCAATTCTGTATTTGTTAATACTTCAGAATTCTCATATTCCATTATTTCTTGCTCATTGGTATCTCCACTATCCACTTCCAACGTGGAATAAAAATATGGAAGGCTTGCCTCATCAGTCAAGAAGTTTCTCTTCCTGTGAGCAGCACTGCCTCTCTGGGGAGTATCACCAAACTCTGAGTGATGTCTTTCAGAGCCCTGCCCCCGCTGGTGCCTCAATGCATAGCTCAGGTCCTGGTTTGACCTGCTAGCTGGGTAATTTTGATAGGGTCCCTGCCGGGTCTGCCCTAGCTTTCCAGGCCCGACTGTGCCTGATTGCAGCCGGTGTAACGGTGTTTCCCTAGAAGCTGGGAACTCACCGTGAGAAGGGATTTCTTCAGCTTTTCTAAGTAAGTGAAGCCCTCTTCTTTTAACACTTCTATAATCAGGAGAAAAGCTATTATTAGCCTCTGAATATCTGGGCTTTATATGGCTATTTCTAAGCCTCCAGGGCCCTTCCCTTTCAAATGGCAAATAGCCCTTGTATCTACTCTTTGCCCCTGTACCTGCTGTTGCAGTCTTCCTGTATTCTTCTTGCTTTCCAAACACATTCACGCTGTCAGGGTGTTGCCTTCTCCCAGAACCACACAGGTCTCTGGACTCTTTCCAACATTCACACCGGCTCCCCTGTTGCCTTTCAGCTTGTGACCTCTGCTGCTTTAATTCCTCTCTCAGGGATTCTCTCCTCGGCTCCTCTCTCCAGGATTCCCTCCTTGGCTCCTCTCTCCAGGATTCCCTCCTTGGCTCCTCTCTCCAGGATTCCCTCTTTGGCTCCTCTCTCCAGGATTCCCTATCTCCAAATGTTTGGTAGTCCGTTTTATCTGTGTATTTCCTGACTCCACCTTCCCTCAGGTGCACTCTATTAGGTAAAGCAGACTCCCTTGCTTTGCTCTCTGGGTGTGTCTTTCTGGGCTCTGTGCACGTGTGCTTAGGTTGTCCCTGGCAACCATCAAACATTCTTCTGTTTATTCTGTCACTTTCACCGTGATCATTCACACTGCTCTGCACCTTCTCAGGCTGCCCTATGTCCACCCTGTGACAATACATAACATGCCTATGACTTTGAAGGTGCAAAATATCCCTTATTGTGACACAAATAATAATTAAGACAAACCCCCCCCCCTGAAAACAGGAGTGTGCATATGTATTAACCCCACAAAGTCAATACATTGTAGAGCCACCTTTTGCTGCAATTACAGCTGCAGGTCTCTTGGGGTATGTCACTATTAGCTTAGCATATCTAGCCACTGGGATTTTCACCCATTCGTTGAAGGAGCTGGAGCAGTTTTGCCTTAAGTTAGATGGGTTGCATTGGTGCACAGCAATCTTCAAGTCATGCCGCAGATTCTCAATTGGATTCTCAATTGGCTTTGACTAGGCCATTCCAAGACATTTAAATGTTTCCCTTTAAACCAGCTTTAGCAGTATGTTTAGGGTCATTGTCCTGCGGGAAGGTGAACCTTTGTCCCAGTCTCAAAACTCTGGCAGACTGAAAAAAGGTTTTCCTCAAGAATTGTCCTGTATTTAGAGACATCCATCGTTCCTTCAGTCCTGACCAGTTTTCCTGTCCCTGATGATGAAAAACACCCCCTCAGCATGATGCTGCTACCACCATGTTTCACTGTGGGAATTCTCGGGGTGATGGGAAGTGTTGGGTTTGTGCCACACATAGCGTTTCCCATGATGGCCAAAAAGTTCAGTTTTCTGAACCACCTTCCGTGTGTTTGGGGGGAGGGGGGTCCGCCACATGCTGTTGTGCAAACTCCAAACATGTTTTCTTATTTCTTTCTTTAAGCAATGACTTTTTTTCTGGCCACTCTCTTCCATAAAGCCCCCCTCTGTGGAGTGTATGGCTTAAAGTGGTCCTATGGACAGATACTCCCATCTCTGCTGTGAACGTTTATGGCTCCTTCAGTGTTATCCTTGGTGTCTTTGTAACATCCCTGATTAATGCCCTCCTTCCCGATCTGTGAGTTTTGGTGGGTGGCCTTCTCTTGTCAGGTTAAGTAGTGGTACCATATTCTTTCCATTTTGTTAGAATGGATTTAATGGTACTCCATGGGATATTTTTTATAATGCAACCCTGATCTATACGTCTGCACAACTTTGTCTCTGACCTGTTTGGAGTGCTCCTTGGTCTTCATGTTGCTTGCTTAGTGGTGTTGCAGAGTCAGGGTCCTTTCAGAAAAGGTGTATTTATACAGGCATCATGTGACACGGATTGCACACAGGTGGACCCTAATCATAGAAACATAAAAACATGATGACAGAAAAAGACCACATGGCCTATCTAGTCTGTCCTTCCATATCAAGCACTACAACAGTCCCCTTTTTTCCTTCAGAGATCCTCTGTGTTGGTCCCATGCTTCTTTGAATTCAGATACTGTCCTCATCTCTACCACCTCCACTTGGAGACTATTCCACGGATCCACCACTCTTTCCGTAAAGAAATATTTCCACATCTCACTCCTGAATCTATCCCCTTTCACCCTCATCCCATGTTCCCTCATAGCAGAGCTTGCTTTCAATCGAAAGAGCCTCTCTTCCTGTGCATTTATGCCATGGAGGTATTTAAATGTCTCAATCATATCACCTCTATCCCGCCTTTCCTCTAAGGTGTACATATTAAGATCCTTAAGTCTGTCCTCATATGCTTTATAATGAAGACCACTAACCATTTTAGTAGCCACCCTCTGTATGGACTCCAGCCTGTTTATATCCTTTTGAAGGTGCGGTCTCCAGAATTGCACGCAATGCTCCAAATGAGGTTGCACCAAAGACTTATACAGAGGCAATATCACCGCCTTTCTTCTGCTGGCCATTCCTCTCCCTATGCACCCAAGCATCCTTCTAGCTTTTTCTGTCACCTTTTCTACCTGTTTAGCTACTTTAAGATCATAAGACACAATCACGCCTAGGTCCCGCTCTTCTTTAGTGGACAAAAGTGCGTCACCCCCTATACTATATCGCTCCCTTGGAGTGCTGCAGCCCAAATGCATGACCTTGCATTTTTTTAACATTAAATCTCAGCTGCCAAATTCTAGACCATTCTTCAAACTTAGCTAGATCCCTCCTCATGTTATCTATACCTTCCTGGGTGTCTACTCTATTGCAGATTTTGGTATCAACGGCAAAGAGAAAAACCTTACCCGACAGCCCTTCCACAATATCACTAACAAAGATATTAAAAAGAATCTGACCAAGGACAGATCCTGGGGCACACCACTGGTAAATTTCTCCCCAGAGTGAGCTCCATTTACCTGTACCCTTTATCAACTCCCACTCAACGAATTTCTACCCCTTAGTCGGTCACTTTAGGGTCCATCCCTAGGGTGCTCAGTTTATAAATCACCTGTGAGGAATGGTGTCAAAGGCTTTACTGAAATCTAAATACACCACATCTAGGGTTCTCCCTTTGTCCAACTCCCTGGTCACACAGTCAAAGAAATCAATCTGATTTGTCTGACAAGACCTGCCTCTGGTGAATCCATGCTGCCTCGGATCCTGTAATCCGCTGGACTCCAGAAATCTCACTATTTTCTCTTTCAGCAGCGTTTCCAATAATTTACTCACCACCGAAGTTAAACTAACCGGCCTGTAGTTTTCAACCATATCCTTACTTCCGCTTTTGTGTAAAGGGACCACATGAGCCTCACTCCAGTCCTTTGGCACCACTCCAGACTCCGAGGCATTGAAAAGGTCAGTCAGCAGAGCTGCTAGAACGTCCCCAAGTTCCCTCAGTATTCTAGGGTGTATCCCATCCAGTCCCATCACTTTGTTTACTTTAAGTTTAGCTAGTTTCTCACGAACACAGTCTTATGAAAATTGTTCAAGATGCCCCTCGCTTCTGTTCCTGTTTGTGGGTGTTTTCTGAGGTCCTGCTCCTGGTTCTTCATCTGTCAACACAACAGAAATATTTGTTAAGCAATTTCGCTTTATCTTCATTAGTGTCTACATATTCCTCCCCTTTACCTTGAGTCTGACAATACCACTTTTGCCCTTACTCTTCTCACTAACATATCTGACAAATGTCTTATCCCCCCATTTTATTGCAGTGGCTATTTTCCTCCTCTTTTTGCATCTTTGCTTTCCTGACTACTTTGCTAGCTTTTCTAAGTTTTTCCAAATATAGATGCCTGTCTTCCTCTCTCTATGATCTCTTGTATTTCATGATGACCTCCACTTTTTCAGCAGCTACTTTTGAAAATCATAGTGGTTTCCTTTTACCTTTATTTACCATTTTAAGAAAAAAGTTGGTTGCCTTTAGAATATCCCCTTTGTTTTGCCCACTATTTTTCTACATCCCCCCCCCCCCCGGCTGTTCCTATCCCGCTAATGACTCCCTGAGGTATTGGCCCATCTTGGCAAAGTTAGTTTTCCTAAAGTCTAAGACCCTTGTTTTGAATGGATTCTAACAGCCCTAGTCCTAATACTGAACCACACCATCTGGTGATCACTGGATGCAAAATGATCTCCCACTATAACATCAGAAACACTTTCACCATTGGTAAGCACCAAGTCCAATATGGCTCCTTCACATGTGGGTTCTGTTACCAATTACCTGAATAGTTTTCCCTGTAGAAAATCCAGGATCTCCTTACTTCTAGATGATACTGCAGTCGGAATGTGCCAATCAACATCTGGCATATTGAAATCCCCTATCAGTATCACTTCCCCTTTCCTAGCAATGCTGTGTATGTCTTCAATTAACTCTCCGTCCACTTCTTCCTTCTGTGAGGGAGGTCTGTATATCACGCCAATGCAAATAGATTTTTCTTTCCCTCTTTCTAGTTTAACCCACAGTGCCTCCTCTCTCCCTTTTTAAGCTCTCTAGTTCCAAAGCTTTAATAGTAGTTTTTACATACAGTGCCACTCCTCCTCCCCTTTTTCCTACCCTGTCCTTTCTGAATAAAGTATAGCCTGTTATAGTTACATCCCAGTCATGGTTTTCTGTGAACCATGTTTCTGTAACTGCCACTAAATCCAAGTCAGCCTCTCCCATTAAAGTTTCAACATCTGGGATCTTATTATGTGACTTCTGAGGTTAATTGGTTGGACCAGATCTTATTTAGGGGTTTCATAGCAAAAGGGATGAATACATATGCACTCACAACTTTTCAGTTTTCACTTTTTTTTAAATATATATACAAGGTATTTTATTGTCATTTCACTTCACTAGTTTGGACTATATTGTTAGGTCCATTACCTAATATCCAAATGCACCTCCATTTTTATTCTAGGTTGTACGTAATGTGACAAAACAGGACAAAAACTGAGAGGATGAATACTTTCACAAGGCGCTGTAACTCTAAATAAGAGTGTGAGGATACTGTGAGCCTTGCCTTGGTGTCTGCAGAAATCTCTCTGTCACAGCATACTGGATGGCTAGGAAAGGCTTGACGTCACCTGTAATAACGTCTATAGCATAAATGCCCCCCTGAGCCTTACATGCCAGTCTGTGCAGAAAGAGGGCCTGGTGTGATGTATGTGTTCTGTTTTGTGAATGTTTGTTAGCTGCTTTGGACAAATGTGTTTGAACTGACAGGATAACTCGTACATATTTTGAATTAAATAAATGTTAACTGAACAGTTTTAAAATCCTTTTTTGTTCTAAGCATCTGTTTATGTGTCTGAATTAGGCCATTTTAAAACCTCTGCAGAGATCTTACAGTACCCACCTGCAAGCTAATTTTCAAAGCAAAAACTCCTTGCAGAGTAGTGTTGTGAACATTGAGAGCTGGCAGGAATCGCGGATACTCTTGCCCAGTAGGTACAACGTATGATGAAATCCCCATGTGTGTTATCTCACTAGTCTTCATTCTTTTTGCTGTGTTAAGAGTGTTGGTTATTGTGAAACAGCACACATGGTTTGGACCTCAAAGCGGAGGGCACTTTTCAGCCCAGAACATTTCATCTCCATAACTGACTAATTACCTGGACAAGTTCCTTTGGAATACTGAGCTGGCAGTGTGAGGATTCTGGTTACCGCATCTGTGCCCCGTTGCTCTCAGGGGCTTTATTCATATTGCTATTTAGATAGTTCAGGGCCCCAGGACCTCTTGAGCCTGTGATTGGAGCTTTTTGGATACCTTATTCCTGGCCAAACATATCTGTGCAGTTCCCAAACTTAAAAATAAAGCTTTGTCCTTATTGCACTGTGTGGATCACACATTCTAGCTCCTGTGCACATTGGACATAGATACAGAAGAAACTTTGCCCTAATGGGTTATATTAATGTCTTAGGAGTTGGGAGTCTCTGCCCTGGATTTTCTGAGTTTTATTTTAACTCCTTGTGTTTTAGTTCTGATTCTGTACTGACTCTCTGTATGCATGTGTGTGGCCTTTATGTCCTCTTCTTCTGAGTCCAAAATTCCTGGGTAGATCTTACCATTCCCCTCACATTGGAGCTTCCCAGAGTTTGATTGTACTGGATCTGTTCAACCAAGGTGCTTTTATGGTGTCCTATTTCTTCAGGGCTTCTCAGGGATGCCGGGCATGAGAGGCAGGCCTGGAGAGAGAGGCCTTGTTGGAGATGTTGGCCCAACGGTGAGTCTAATGGTGCCTGTTCTGTAGTGTTGGGAGTTTGTATTCTGATAATATCCCATGAAGTTATCTCTGCACTCTAACAATAACCTATGAGGTATGAGATGTAGCCTAATTGCTTGTTTTATTTATACATTTCTTCTATACTGCCCCTTCCAGAGATCAAGGGCGGTTTACAGTTAACAATTGATCAACTTTTACATGGAACAGTGGTATTAACTATTTACAAGGAACATATTGAACAAAGAAACATGTGTGTCAACTTTCTATTTACATATATACAGGAGTCAGCTTATTCTTGTCTTACTTACTTCTTTAGATGGATGGGGCAAGGCTCTGAGGCTGTTTAGGGAGGGGGAGGTTGGTGGGTTGGTTCTGTATTTGTTGGGTAGATGTTTGTGGGAGGAGGGGGGTTTCAGTTGGGTTTTCAAAGTGTTCAGTGAAAAGGAGTGTGTTGAGTCCTTTTCTGAATAGTTGGAGGTCTTTTGTCATATGGAGTGTTAGTGGAAGTTCATCCAGAGTGTGGGGGCAGCAAATGAAAAGGCTCTGGAACTTGTGGTTTTCTTTGTCCTGCAGATGGTTTTGGGTATGACAAGTTGAGTGACTTGCATTTTGTCTGCGTGTTCTGGATTCTGGTGGGGAGTGTAGGAAGGTAGTTAGGAGAGAAGGGGAGATTTTATTGAGCAGGTTGAATGTTGTAAGGAGTATTTTGTATTTTATCCGACTGTTTATTGGGAGCCAATGTAGTTCATGTAGAATTGGGGTTACGTGATCAGCTAGGTGGGCTTTAGCAACCACCCTGGCAGTGACGTTCTGGGCTCTTTGTAATATATTTGTGTTTTTAAGTGGTAGGCCATTCAGTAGACTATTACAATAGTCGAAGTGGTGGGTAATTAGTGAGTTGACTACAGATTTGAAATCATGGGTATCGAGGAGGGGTCTTGGGTGCTGTACTGTTTTTAGTTTAAAGAATACAGTTTTTACGGGGGAGCATACTAAGGGTGTGATCTAGTATTACCCCTAGGTATTTTACCTCTTGTTTAACAGGGATAGCTGTGTTGTTGATTATGATGGATTTTGGGTGAATTGCATCGTGGTTTGTTGATATGAACATGGCTTCAGTTTTCTTGAAGTTAATGCTGAGGTAGTTGGTCTTTAGCCAAGATTCATCTTCTCTGATGCATTCGGATAGATTGTTAGAGCACTGGCTTGGTAACCAAGAGACCAGTGACCTTGGACAAGTCACTTAACCCTCCATTGCCTTGGAAGAAAAGGCCTGGCAGTCTACTTCTGGTCACAGTGCCAAGAAAACTCAGGAGCTGCTGGGTCGCCAGGAGTCAGCACTGACTCAAAGGCCCACATTGCATATCTCATGAGGCAGTGAATGGTGTGACACTAACACTCCTGTGATGCTTGGGGTCCATACTGTCATAGTAATGGTCAATGATACCACGATTCCAGAGCTGGCTGATGCAGGAGCAGAGCGTGTCCTAGTGCGGGCCTCCCTTTCCATTCAGCCCAGTGATAATCTGCCTTTTCATACCAACAGCAGACTGCTTCCCACTACCTGCTGCTACGGCATACAGAGTGTCCAAGATGCTGCTGCTGTTTGCTTTCCACTCAAGGGCTGGAAGAGGACGCAAGACTCCTAGTGATACACATGCATTGTAGCAAGCATAGACTTTAAACATCCTTGCGATCTGCTGCCATCTTGCTCCTGCCTTACTTTGTAATGAGCTTTTCTTTATTTCATAAACACCTTTGATTTCTATGGTGAGTGCTGAGAGTGGCAATCATGGAGAATGCCTTCAGAAGGAGAATGATCTTTGGTCTCCTGCAGGCGTCATCCTATGTGTTTGACCATCTTGTGAGCAGTGATTCTTTACGTACAGGTGCCCCTGCATAATATTCAAATCACTTTAGTGCTTTGATGTACCAAAGCTTATCTTCCATTGCCAAATGTTGCTGTTACCTCCATGATGGACTGCGCTAACATTTTCTTTCTTTCCTTCCATCTTCACACAGGGTCTGCCAGGTATAAAAGGAGAGAGAGGCGACAAGGTGGGCAAGTGCATTCCTTCTGCAGCTCTGTTTGCTACGAGGGCCAAGACACCCTGAGGCTGATCTGCAAGGGTTTAAGCTCCTAAATAGGCCTCAAAACATTTTCTAAGTATGAGGGCCCACATTTTATTCTCAGTATGTCACTAAACTCCTAAATCTAGGAAACTAAGAATTGAGTGGCAACAGGGATGGATTTAGGGTGGAGAAAAAAGTTAGAAGCTTAGCACTAGGCAGGAATAGCAGGTGTAAAATTTAAAGCTGAAAAGTTAGGTTCCTAAACTCTCTTCCTTTTTCCAGCGAAATTAAGAAGCCTAACTTAGTACTTAAATTTAGGAGCTCAACGTTTTTGAACATTTTGGTATTTTAAGGCTTACTTCCATTGCATTGAATATAAAAATTCTAATACTTAGAGTGAAAAAAAGATACCGTAATTTGGATTTACATATTATACTTTTCATATACTCTAGACCCTGAAGTGCTTTACCTAAATAGCAACTTCTATTTTATGTACAAGTTGATAGTATTAGTAAATTACAGGTGGCCAGGTACAGGCATAAGGTGATAGTGATGCACGGAGTGAATTGCTGGTATTGCTGAGATTGAAACTCCAGTCGCATCATATCTAAACAAGGGCATATGATCACACAATCAGCACTTTCCTGTGGCTAGGAAGTCCATGTACAAAGACAATAAACTAGCTATATCAGTTGTAACTCCATGAGCTTGGTGCTTGAAGATACCCTCACCCTTACTTAACACAATTCCTGGGCTGTTACACATTTCTTTCTTTATTTTATTTATTTAAAAGCTTTTATATATCGTGCTTTTTAATATCAGTGCGGTTTACAATTAACAATTCTTGCACTAGGCCAGTGAGAACTGCCTAGTGCTTACATAGAACAGGATCAGTAACTTGGAGCTGTAACTGGGTGAACTATTTACATATTCAACCATCAAAGCAGTGGCTGAGTAACTATTTACAAGTTAGATGTTAGGCCCAAACTGAATGGTTAAGGCTGGGTCTTCTCAGTTAATACATGTGCAGAATGATGTCTCCATGTAGTCTACTGACATATCTATCCATTGTAGGGTGAAGCTCAGTCTGTGGCCACGATTTACCAGATAGTGAACCAGGCATGTGAGGAGTTAATTCAGGGTGAGTACTGATCTTTAACATCCTTCTGTCCATCTGAGTAACTAGTAGCTCTTCACCCCAGCTGGGCCCATGGGGGTGGAGAAAGGGAAGTATTAGAAAAGGAAAATACATGGTGGGGACAGAACAGTTTTCCATTTCGTTGGAGTTTATCTTATGTATGTTTGTTTTATGTTTGCTTATTGTGCTTGATTGACTGCCCTTCATAGGCCACCATAGGCAGTGTACAAAGACATAAAAACAAAGTTTTAAGAAGGAGGAAAGGAACACCATTCTTAAAAGAAAATTAAAAACACTCATTCCAGGGGAGACAGGAGAAGGGAAGGAAATAGTAAGCAGAGAGTCAAGGGTGGGGACGGTCATGAAGCTGGTAGGTCAAATGTAATGGTGAAAAGATGGGTTTTCAGAAGGGTTTTGAATTTCAGGTAGGAGGGTTCCAGTCTGAGGGCAGGGGGTAATGAGTTCCAGGAAGCTGGGGACAGAAAGTAGAAGAGCGGGTGGACATAAGGTGAGCTTGCGATGCAGAGGGAAGCTGTAAGCGGTTGGCATGTGTTACAAAGAGCATAACATGATGAATGGAGAAGTAAATAGTTGTAGAGATAGCAGAGGCAGCCAATATTGGGAACGGAATTTAACTGGGAGCCAATGATAGTGGATCAGGAGGGGCGTGATATAATCAAACTTGGAGATGTTGGCAAGTAGGCGAGCAGAAGTGTTTTGAACTAGCTGGAGTCATTGTAACTGATAGTTTGTTTTATTTATTTAGCCATATTTATATACCGCTTTTTGCTGGGTCAAAGCGGTTACACCAAACACATGGCGAGTACATTGAATAGATACAAGTGAGGGGGGGGGGATATATTACATTTACAATGATATATTATTTACATTCTTTGACATTACTGTCCTTCTCTTCAGTCAAATTTGCATTTCAATAATATTTACATTTCAGGTTCTCTCCGTTATCTCAGCCTGTTCTGTGTAGTTTTGTTCTGTTTTGTCCCAAGATGCTCACCGAAGAGGAGAGTTTTTACCTGCTTTTTAAATGCAGGGAGATCCTTGTTGCGGATTAGGTTTGGGAGGGCATTCCATAGTGAAGGTGCATAAAGTTTGAATGCACAGTTACAGGTTTGAGTATTTAAATTTT
This sequence comes from Ichthyophis bannanicus, assembly GCA_033557465.1. Classification (NCBI taxonomy): domain Eukaryota; kingdom Metazoa; phylum Chordata; class Amphibia; order Gymnophiona; family Ichthyophiidae; genus Ichthyophis; species Ichthyophis bannanicus. The sequence goes on from CM066049.1 coordinate 129,951,955, forward strand.
GTTCTGTCATGAGAAACGGCGAGAGTATTGTTTGAGGTCTGCCAAGTAGGCCTTCCAGAGTTCATCCGGAATAGCAGGGTTTGCAGGTGAGATGAAGGCTGTTGGTGGATTGCTTTATGTATGAGGGTCAGTGGAGGCAAACACAAAGGAAAACAATGTTACAGTAATCTACTTCTCACCCTAGTTATGTGAGAATAGAGTAGTCAGGCATGAAACCCAGAGAAAGGGACAAACGGACCAAATCTGTTGGAAAGCCAAAAAAGAACGACTTATCAGGGAAGAAGTATGAGCATTGAAAGATAGAGATGAGTCAAGGGTAACGCCTAAACAATGGAGGGAATCAAAAAGTGGGATGGGGAACTTGGAAGTGAGGGAGCAAGAGCAGGGGAACAACTCCCGAAAGTGAACCAGATGACTGCAGATTTAGCAGGGTTAAGATGGATAGAGTTCCTGGAGAGCCAAGTGAAGATGCTGGACAAACAGGCATTGAGGGGAGAAAGATCAGGAGAAATGGGACTAGTGTGATAGAGCAGTATTATATCATTTGCATAAAAGTGCGCAGAAATACAATGTTGAACCAAGAGTGTCAACATAGTAATAAAAATGTTGAATAAAAGATGGGCCAGCACAGAACTCTGAGGAACAGTACAGAGAAGAGGAAGAGAGGGCGAAGAGGAATTAACAGCAGAAACAGAGAAAGATCATTAAGAGAAAAGAATGAAACCAATGAAGAACTGAGCCACGAAGACTGAAATTGTGCAGCCTTGAAAAAAGAATAGTGATCTACCAAATCAAATGTCAAGGAGAGATCTAGGGAAACTGCCACGGAGATGTCTCTGCTGTTGTGGGATTGGTGAAGTTCACTCAGGAAATAAAGAAGGATAGTGTCTGTGCTCTGCCCAGGATTAAAACCAGATTAGCGTGGATGCAAGGCATGAGTAGAGTCCAGATAAAGAGACAGAAAAGAGAGAACCAATTTTTCAAGAATTTTAGAAAGAAAGGGAAGGATATAAATGGGACGATAGTGGGTTGGGATGGAGGGGTCAAGGGGTCAGTTCTTTAGAATAGGGAGGATGGTGGCATGCTTCCAAGGGGTTGGGAATGCACCTGAGGACAAACTGTTGTTGAGCAGGGACAAAGTCAGGAGCAAAAGTGTGAGGTAAGGCACAGATAGCCATGACAAGCGAATGGGATTGGCAGGGGATATAGTCTTATGGGAGGTGGTAATGATCTTGAGAAGATCTACTGATGTAATCAGAGAGAAGGAAGACCAAGCCTAGGATAGAGAGGAGATTGGAGTGGAAAGTAAGTCAGAGGGAGCAGATACAAATAAGGTAACTAGAGCAGGGGTTCTCAACCTAGTCCTCTGGGACCCCCAATGCCAGTCAGGTTTTCAGGATATCCACAATGAATATGCATATGAGAGATCTGATTGCACTGCTTCTATTTTATGCAGATCTATCTCATGCATAGTCATTATGGATATGGATAGTCTGAAAACCCAAGTGGACTAGGGGTTCCTGAGGACTGGGTTGAGAACCACTGCTATAGAGGGAGAATGAGCAATAGATGCTACAGCACAAGTATTAGAAGCAGATGATATGGGGGGGGGGGGGAGGGACAATTACTGAAAGTAGATTGGAAGGAATGAAAATGATTGGCCAGAATATGTGGTGAAGGAGAAGTATGGATATTTGCCATTATTTATATACGGAGATAAGCTGACAGTGGATGGCTTAGAAAGTGTGGAAAGACCAGAATACAGACAACGTGTGAATCATGGAGAGATACTGCTGATACAGATTTTTATATAGCTGAATAGAAGAGGGGGAGGGGTGTTTCCTCCACTGGAGGAGATGGCAATGGTGAAGACATACCGTGGTGGAATCAAGGATGGATAGGATGTGAGGGTGGAGAGGAGCCACGTTGTCCAAAGCCGAGGACAGAGTAGAGGACCATAAGGAGGTCAGAGTGTCTACAGGAATGAAGGAAAAATATCATTGGCTGATGGAAGCTGATCCATGGTGTGGGAGGAGAGGTCATGGCTATAGGATAGGTGTGAAGTAGTCAGTGGCTGATATTTTGGATGAATAATACTGGAGATCAAAGAAAAGGCAGAAGTGGTCAGACCACAGAACCAGGAAAGAGCTGAGGACAAGGGATCAGATGAAAGAGCTAGGTCAAGACGATGACCTGCCGAATGTGTAGGAAAACATACATGTGCTGGGTCATGAAAAAAATCAGAAAAAAAGTTGATGAAGACTATGGTCACGAGAGCTAAGAGGAGAGGAAATTGTATTTTTGAATGAATTATCTGTGGCTCTGATACATTTTATTGACCCAAGATAAGAATTTTCCAACGATAAGGCTGTGCTTGGATGAGTGGCCTAGAGGTTAGGGTAGCAGCCTAGGACCATGGTTCAAATTCCACTGGTACTCTTTATGGCCTTGGGCAAACCAGTTAATCCTCCATTGCTTCAGGTACAAACTTATATTATAAGCTCTCTGAAGACAGGGAAATACATTCAGGTACAGTATGTAACTCACCTTGATCTTCTCCTATAAAGGCGCAAGCTAAATAATAGTAAATAAATACCATGGGTTCCTTCGTCACATGTCTGCAGTCTCCAGAGTTCAGGTGCAACAGTATGGTTGAATGGTACCATAGCCTGAGGGAAAGCCAGATGTCTACAGGACGTTTGCTGTACACTGGTTACATGCAGTCTTGCATCCTGTTTTGTAAGACAAAACCTACAGTAACAGCAAATGATGGCTTCTGGAAAGGATCCTGTCAAGGGCCAGAATAAGAATCCCTCCATCTCTGTAGGTTTATACAGTAGTGCTGCCTCCCCAGGCCATCATGAGTTTAACCCTTTCTAGCACCAAAAGGCCTCTCCTTCATGACTGGCAGGCAGGCACCAAGCTTGGTCTTCCCATCCTGCGGCTAGCCAGCACAAATGTTAACTAGAATGTCATTCTGTGATCCTAATGCTGTGCTCACTAGTGGCTGAGCTAGTTATCTGTCGCCCTTCTCCATCCAGTACAGCAGTCATGCTGCTGTTGGCACTTTTCAGCATTTTACGGTTTCCTCCTTCAGCTCATCTTTTGAAAATGGACATGGTTCTGGAGGCAAACGAAAGGTCTGCAGTTCCTGTGATGGAAGTGGAACTGAAGGCAGGAGAACCTGGAATCGGAGGAGAACCTGGTCTCCCTGGAGTGACAGGAGATGCAGGAGAAGATGGGGTCCCTGGAGAGCCAGGCAGGAATGGGTATCCTGGAGAAAGAGGTATTACACTTCACATTTCTATTCAGTTGAATGTGCACCCCATTGACTTCAAGAAGAACACAGGATTTGCTTCTCTTTTCTCTTGCTATACAGGAAGACCTGGGGTAAAGGGGGAGAAAGGTAGCCGTGGACCAAGCAGCCAAGGCCCTCGGGGACCTAAAGGACAACCTGGTAAGTTAATTTTCCTGCTGGCAGAAGCAGCCAGCAAGTCTCTCTCTTCTTGGACGTCTGAAAAAGTATTATCCTTGGGTCAATTTAATAAAATACATTGGGAAGGGAACCTGAGAGGAAGGGAGAGAGTAGCTTTTAAGCCTGAATTCACATAAAATCGAGACTGCTATTCATCCTAAATAAGACAACTTTCTGTGCCAGTGAGATATACCACACCTACCAAGATGCTTGACATCTCTTCCTGTTGTTTCTCTCTGGATCTAAACGTTCACGAGGTAATTGTAAAAGGCATTACTGTGGCTAAAGGTGTTTTATGTGCAGAAATGGCCTTTCATAACACTGCCCCAATTATATGCATGTAAATGTATATTCACACGACCTCTAGATCCTAAATCAAAAGGAGGTATTTTCTGGGTGTGGTTGTGGAGGGGTTGGTGCTGGCCCATTTCCTGATTTATGAACTATGCGCAAACTAAATAGCAGATTTAAATGTCTGTGTGCAAGTGCCCTAGCTAATTATCACAGGAAGTGTACACGTACTTTCTTCCCTAAGCTGCTGTGCTATAACCACCCTCTAAAAGGTAGAATCCTGGGTACTTAGTCCTGTGGAGTAGATATTATGGGTGTCCCCTCTTTGCTCTTTTTCAGGCCCTTCAGGAGAAGATGCTTTAGGAGGACTAGGTCCGAAGGGTTCTCCAGGAGTATCTGGACCGCCTGGTGTCCCTGGTGCTGTAGGCCGACATGGAGAGCCTGGCATCCCAGGAGACTGTGACACCTCAGGATGCCGGAGAGTGAGAACAGGAGGTGTGTAAAGTTCCTGTTGCTGATGGGTTTCCTGGTTGTGCCATCTCCGGCCTCTTCCTTTATGTACCGTGTCAGATGACTTATTTCATGGTTTCTCGGCTTCTATTTTCAGGTGGTTCAGACTTCGAGCTCATCCCCTGACTGCTGCTTTGAGAAAGACTGTCTGAATTGAAACCCTAGTGTCTTCACTCAAGGGACTCTTAAATTGTATTGATAGCATCTGGACTGAAATCTTTTCCAAATCCCTTCTCTCTAAGAATTGGTGGACTGAATCAGCAGGCCAATAGATTATTACTCTCGTTTGACCCTTGAGTTTGTGATAGCCCCGCAGGCTCCATCATGCTACCATGCAGGGCTGCAAGGTACAGAAAAATCAAGAAGCATATTGGGGAAACTTACCCAGCCATGCACAAGGACTAAGCATATTATTTGATGCCCAGTGCTATTGGGCATGTGCCTACCTGCTATGGCTCTCTTTGGCTTGCCCCTTCCATTGCTCCTTGAATGAGGGTTGTGCAGACTGATTTGCTGAGGAACCACTGACCCCGATGTCTCAGCAGAGAGAGCTTGTCTGATCCAATGTAACTGAGAATGAAATTGTAACTAGGACAGTGGTACATCATACAGTATGTCTAGCTCTTGCTTTGCAGAACTCAATCCATGTGCAAGATTAAGCTGTGGATAATGGAAAGGGAATGATTCTGAAAGTTTGCTGGACCATGCTGGTGTGTTTCTGAAACTGAGTAATGCAGGAATGTTTGTGACCAGGCAAAGCGAGGGTGGTGGGGAAGTGGGTGCAGAAGTAAAAATCAAAATAATTCAATTGAATGTCTGCCACTTTCATTAGATAAAGAGAACTTGTTTCTAAAGATCTTTTCACTGTTAATGTCTGGGCCCATCTGTTGTCTGCACTGCTCCGAGGTGTATCACCAAAGAGTGGAGGATTGTGAAAGAAGCTCTTCAAGTTTGCCAACTAATTCCACAAGACCACATACTCGGCTTATGATTTTTCCACATAGTAGCTTAAGATTGGTTTACAATAGTGAATCATGCATCAGCCACACAAATGAGCAGAGCAAAGAAATTAGAGAATGGCCTTTCCTCTGCTCTGCTCTTCACATTAAGAGAACAGTCCCAGGTAAGGGTGGGGAGGACGCGAAAGGAAATGTTTCACCAGCAGAGGTACAGCCAACATGGCATTGGCCATGGATGGAGGCGGGAGCATTTTGCGTCTGTAAATCAGGGCTCCACGGGGGCATTACTCTGCTTTACCTGGATATTATGGAAACCCCTAGCTTACAAAGAATATTTTTTCTCCATGCACTTTACAACTTGAACCTTAAATTCAAATCAGAACTTACCAAGGGATGAGAACTCTCCCACAATGAGCCACTTGAACAAGTTTAACTTTTGCAAATTTTTTCTACTTTTAATTTGTAAATGTAGTGCAAATTCAAAATTATTCTGATATTAAAGGAACTTCATTGGCTACCTTGTTGTTCCTGCATGAAATACAATACCTAGTAACCACCTTTAAGGACTAACACAACTCAGACTCCCAGCACTTACAGAATCTACTGAAAAAACTGTTGTAAACTGACTCCAAAGAAGCTCTATGAAAAACGTGCTTGCCGTCCCCCATGAGTTTACCATGAGAAATCAAACTGCATGTGCTTGCGCTTTTTCTCTCTCTTCACCTAGCTTCTGGAACGCTCTCCTGCAAGAAATTAGAACATCCACTGACCTTAAAACCTTCCTGCTCAAAGAACATTTTGAGGGCATTAGCTAATCATCATTCCCTCACTATCTTTCTCCTGGACATTTGACCTCCTAATTCTCATGATATTACAGTGTACTGTATCCCCTACTCATTTCCGTCAACCTCTATGGTTATGATGAGCTCTTCCCTCCCTTTTACCTCATTCTTAGATGTTCACTAAACTTCTTCCTTATCTCCCCCCCCCCCCCCCCCGGTCTTTGCTGCTACCCTATTGTGATTGACAAGCTTTAATTATGTTTTATGTTTGGCACCGTAAAGTTTTAATTCTTTGTTAACATGGTTTTCCCGTTCATTGTCATGTTGAAATTTTGTTCCATGTAAACCTCCTTGATATTTGGAAATGTGGTATATAAACTTGTTAAATAAAATAAAATTTGTAAACAAGCAATAGCCATCTTTATAAACATAGTTAAGAATTTTCTGTGAACAAATCTAAAATGCTTCTATTCAACAGTGGTACAATTTTGTTGTTAAGTGCCATTGAGTTGGTGTTGACTGACTCCTGGCGACCCTCGGGATAGTTGACCTAAACTTTGTTCGGTCTTCAGCCAAGTGACTCACTACTGCTGCTGCTACTACTACTACTACTACTACTATTAAACACTTGTAAAGCGCCACATACGCAGCTCTGCACAACAAAAAGTACCAGAGAAAGTCCCTGCTCGTCTGAGCTTACAATCTAGTCAAGATAATACAAAACATTTAGTCAATTCGATGGGTTTTACAGTTCGGTCATGAAAAAGATGGGGGTTAGGTTAAGATAAAGGATAGAAGTCAGGATCTGAACGCGACAGTGAAGAGGTGGGTTTTTAACTTGGATTTGAAGAGGGCCAGGGAAGGTGCCTGGCGTATAGACACTGGTAAGCTGTTCCAGGCATAGGGTGCAGCAAGGTGAAAAGAGCAAAGTTGGGAGTTAGCGGTACTAGTGAAAGGCCTAGATAGAAGTAATTTGTTAGTGAAGTGAAGATCCCAAGCTGGGATGTGGGGGGAGAGATAAGAGATGAGAGGTACGGAGTAACTGTAGAGTAAATGCATTTATAGGCGAGTAGGAAAAGTTTGAATTGGATGGGGAGCCAATGAAGTGACTTGAGGAGAGGAGTAATGTGGGCATGGTGGGATTGGCGGAAGATTAGTCAAGCAGCATAATTTTGTATGGATTGAAGGGGGAGGAGATGGCTCATGGGGAGACCAGCAAGGAGTAGGTTGCAGTAGTCGAGGTGAGAGGAGATTAGGGAGTGGATAAGCATTTTGGTGGTGTGTACTGACAGGAAGGGGCGGATTTTGCTAATGTTGTAGAGAGAAGCGACAGGTTTTGGCAGCGTGCTCGATATGTAAGGAGGAGAGAGAGAGAGGTGTCAAAGATGACCCTCAGATTGCGGGCCGAGGGAACAGGAAGGATCATAGATCCATCCACGGAGACTGAGAAGGGGAAGAGGAGGAGAGGAGTTGGGGGGGGGGGGGAAAGAGTAGGAGTTCAGCTTCAAGCGGCGATGAGACATCTAGTCGGCTATGTCCGAAAGGCAGGCAGAGATCTTGGTTTGGATTGCTGGAGAGATATCAGGTGTAGAGAGGAAGATTTGGGAGTCGGCGGTATAGAGATGATATTGAAAGCCATGGGAGGAGATAAGCACGCCAAGGGATTGGAGTGGAGGAGTGACCTAGTCGTTGGGGCAAGGTACTTCAGGCCAGAAGGTCATGGGTTCAAATCCCACTAGAGGACAGCAACCTTGGGCCGGAAGGACTGGGGTTTCTAGTCCCACAGGTGCTCCTTGTGGTCTTGGGCAAGCCACTTAACCCTCCATAGCCCATGTTCCCTGTAAAATAGTTATCTCCAAGTTATAATGCCCTGTTCAATGTAATTTCAGTTTGTTCAATGTAAACCGCACTGATGCAGAATAGCGCGGTATATAAGAGAATGTAAATAAATAAAAAAGGGATTGGGTGTAGAGAGAGAAGAGGAGGGGGCCCAAGACGGATCCCTGGGGTACACCAACATGGAGCGGGGTGGGAGAGGAGGAGGAGCCACCAGAGCTTACACTAAAGGAGCGATGGGAGAGGTATGATGAGAACCAGAACAGTACGGAGCCCTTGAAGCCAAGTGAGGAGAGGGTGGAGAGGTTGAGGTTGTGGTCAACAGTGTCAAAGGCAGCAGAGATATCAAGAAGGATGAGGACAGAGTAAAGGCCCTTAGATTTAGTGAGGAACAAGTCATTGGAGACTTTTGTAAGATCCGTTTCGGTGGAGTGCACGGGACGGAAGCCAGATTGGAGTGGGTCAAGGAGGGCCTGGGAGGTGAGGAAGTTGAGGCAACGTCAGTGGATTGCTCGTTCAAGAAGTTTAGATATGAAGGGGAGGAGGGAGATGGGTCGATGATTAGAGGGACAGGTGGGATAGAATGAGGGTTTTTGAGGAGAGCTGTGACAACGGCATGTTTGAAGTGGATGGGGACAGTTGCAGTGGAGAATGATAAGTTGAGAATATGAGAGATGGAGGAGATGGGGTGGAGAAGATGGATGGGGTCGGAAGAACAGGTGGTGGGTTTGGAGTAGGAAAGGAGAAGTGTGGTTTCCTCATCAGAGATCATAGGGAAGGATGGGAGGGAGGTAGATGAGGGTGTGGGGAATTGGAGGATAATCTTTTGGATTTTGTCATGGAAGTAGTTGGCAAGGATTTGTGCAGAAAGTGAGGGCGGAACTGGGGGAAGGGGGACCTTGAGGAGAGAATTGAGGGTGTTAAAGAAATGGCAAGGATCAGAGGCTAGGGAGTTGGTCAGATGGGTGAAGTAGTTTTGTTTGGCAAGTGCTATGGCTGACTGGAAGCAGCCAAGCATGAATTTGAAGTGTAGAAGGTCTTCAGGGGAGCGGGATTTGGTCCAGGCACGTTCAGCAGAATGGGCACAGATGCGTAAGTAGCAGGTTGTAGATGAGAGCCAGGGCTGAGGAGTAGAACATCTAACGGGACAAGGGGTGGGCGGGGCAAGAGTGTCAAGAGCCGAGGATAGTGCAGCATTATAAGAGGCTACTGCCTCATCAATGGATTTGGAGGACAAAATGGAGGAAAGAGATGGTGGAGGAGAGAGTTAAGGGATCAATATTATGAATGTTTCTGAATAGGTCAGAGGAGATGGGTTGGGCTTGAGGCAGCGGAAGCTGAAGACTGAAGGTTAAAAGGTGATGATCAGATGGGGGAAGGACTGAGTTGTGGAAGTTTAAGGGTGAAGAGTTAGAGAAGAATATCAGGTCAAGGCAATGGCTGTGTGTGTGGGTGGGGGCAGTGGAGCAAAGTTGGAGGTTAAATGAGAAGGTGAGGGCAAGGAGCTTTAAAGCATGGGGATTGGAGGGGTTATTGACGTGAATGTTAGTCGCCAAGAATAAGAGTGGGGGAGGAGGGATCAATAAAGTTGGTTAGCCAGGAGTCAAAGTCGGTGAGGAAGGTTGATTTGGATTTGTTGGGTGGGCGATAGATAACAGCTACACAGAGGGGAAGTGGTGTGAGGAGACGAATGGAGTGGACTTCAAAGGAGAGGGCAGAGTGAGACTGAGGCAGCAGGAGGGGTTGGAATTGGCAAGAAGGAGAAAGTAGGAGCCTAACACCCCCACTGCGGCCAGTGGAGCAAGGTGTATGGGAGAACTGGTAGCCCCCATGGCAGAGAGCAGCAGCAGATGTAGTATTGTCAGAGTGGAGCCAAGTCTCAGTTAGGGCAGGAAGGTGTAGTGCATTAGAGATGATAAAGAGATCATGAGTAAAAGAAAGTTTGTTAGCGAGTGAGCATTCATTCCATAGGGCGCATGCGAATGGGAGAATGGAGGGGGAAAGGAGAGGGATATGGATAAGGTTGGATAAGTTACGTGAGGACTTCTTTTGACAATGGGGCAGCGGTTTAGGGGGACTGTTACGTGAGCATCTATTGCCAGGGCAATACAGAGGTCTGGATGGACCAGGGTATGGGTGAGTGTCTCTGGATTTTTATTTATTTATTTTATTTATTTACATTCTCTTATATACCGCGCTATTCTGCATCAGTGCGGTTTACATTGAACAAACTGAAATTACATTGAACAGGGTATTAAAACTTGGAGATAACTATTTTACAGGGAACATGGGCTATGGGAGGGTTAAGTGGCTTGCCCAAGACCACAAGGAGCACCTGTGGGACTAGAAACCCCAGTCCTTCCAGCCCAAGGTTGCTGTCCTCTAGTGGGATTTGAACCCCCGACCTTCCGGCCTGAAGTACCTTGCCCCAACCACTAGGCTACTCCTCCAAGAGGGACATGAGGGATGGGGAGCAAGGGGGGGGGGTTAATGATATCAGATAGGGGGTGTGAGGATTTCTTTTTAGGGTGGGACAAGACTCTAAAGGGGATAGGATTGAGGTTGGGGTCAATATCTCTGGTTGAGAGACTAGGGCATGAGTGAAGGAGTGCAGAAGGGGAGAGTAGAGGGATATGGATGAGATTAGATAAGGTGCATGAGGAGCTCTTCTTGGAATGAAAAAGATATTGAGGGGGGCCAGGGTTGGGGTTAATATTACCTGATAGGAGAAGGAGTAGTAGAGAGCGGGGTAGGGTTGAGACAGTATGGCAGAAGCGAGGGTGGGGCTGTCTTAACGAGAGAGCGGTTGGTTGAATGAGGGGGAGGGGGAGATGTAGCTCAAGGGCTGATGCTAGGTTGGAAGATAGAATGGAGGGAGTAGTGAGGAAGCTAGAGGGGAGAGGAGTGAGGGTGTTGGTAGGAGGGGAGACAATTGGGGAGTATGAGGAAGAGAAGGACAATGTGATGTGGGGCCATAGTAGGGGAGTAGAGGGAGCAAAGCAGCGTGAGTTATCTTGCAGGTGATGAGATGGCTTTGGATTTTAAGCAATGTGGATAGTCGGTTCAGTACAAGCAGTGGATGCCCAGTTCAGTGCAAGCAACAGGTGACCAGATTAGTGCAAGCAACGAGTAGCCAGTTCAGCAGCGGGTAATCAGTTCAGAGCAAGCAGAGGGTGACCAGTTCAGTGCAAGCAGTAGGTAACCTGATTAGTACAATGCAGGGTTAGCTGCAATACAGGGGAGAGGTAATGAGGGAGCACTGGGTAGCTGTGGACAATGTTCCCTCTAATTTTCTGTAGGCTGTGTGCGCATAAAATATCAGCTGTGTGCAGCTTTTGAAGGAAGGTTAAATTTTTGTGCGCCACATAACAACACTCGGAGTTATATACTTTAAAATTTGACTACACGTCAGAATACAGTATGTACACCACATTGATTTTAATCAAATTAAATGAAAATAGACGATTACTAAATGAAGCGGGAAATTTCCAGTAATTACAATCATAACTTTTAAATTTTAAAGACATCTGTGTTGTTTTCTATCAGAATCAGAGCCATAATTTATGTGCGCTCTGTTGTAAAGTATGTGCGCTCGCTCGGCGAGGTGTGTGCGCGCGCACAGCTTAGAGGGAACAGTGACTGTGGAGTCAAATGGCTGTGGGTAGCACTAGGAGAGGGGTGCTTACCTCGTGGGGAAGTTGGATAGGGTCAGGTGGCAGGGTGTAGAGGAGCAGCGTGCTAAAGTGCCTTGGTCCTCGCCGAAGGGCCATGCCTAAGGGCCCTCTGGCACGAGCCTGCCCGATGGCGCCTCTTAAGAGCAAATAGAATGCTAGGTATGATAAGGAAAGGAATGGAAAATAAAACAAAAGATATTATAATGCCTCTATATCGTTCCATGGTGAGACCGCACCTTGAATATTGTGTGCAATTCTGGTCGCCATATCTTAAAAAGGATATAGCAATTTTAGAAAAGGTTCAGAGAAGAGCCACCAAAATGGTAAAGGGGATGGAAGGCTACTCCTATGAAGAAAGGCTAAAAAGGTTGGGGCTCTTTAACCTAGAAAAGAGACGGCTGAGGGGAGATATGATAGAAGTCTATAAATTAATGAACGGAGTGGAACGGGTAAACGTAGATCGATTGTTTACCTTATCAGAATATAGAAAGACTAGGGGACATGCAATGAAGCTACAGGGTAAACTATTTAAGACTAATAAAAGAAAATATTTTTTCACTCAACGTGTAATCAAACTCTGGAATTTGTTACCGGAGGATGTAGTAAAGGCTGTTAGTGTAGCTGGGTTTAAAAAAGGTTTGGACAAGTTCCTGGAGGAAAGCTCCATAAACCATTATTAAGAAGGGACCCAGGATATCAATGCTTGAACCAATACAAGCATTGTGGAACCTGTGTCCCTTGGGGAAACTGCTAGGTACGTATGACCTAGATTGGCCACTGTTGGAAACAGAATACTGGGCTTGATGGACCTTGGTCTGACCCAGTATGGCATATCTTATGTTCTTATGTTCTTATAGGGCCCGAATGAAGAGCAGGCCATCCAACGCGGTGGAGGAGCGCCCGATGGCGCCTTGTCTTAAGCCAGCAGGGCACAAATGAAGAGCAGGCCATCCAACGTTATTGTTAGTAGAGTAGTAAAGCTGCTGTTATTGTATCGATCCATCTCATTGTCGGCCTTCCTTTTTTACGGTGATCTTTTACCTTACCAAGCACTGTGTCTTTCTCCAGTGATCTCTCTCTTTGCATGATGTGTCCAAAGAACGAAAGTTGAAGTCTTGTCATCTGACCTTCTAAGGAAAGTTTAGGTTTGATCTCCTCTAGTACTGACTTTGTTCTTTGGGCAGTCCATGATATACAGTACACAGTATTCATCGCCAGCATCATAATTCAAAGGCATCAATTTTCCTCCTGTCTATCTTTTTCACTGTTCAACTTTCACATCCATATGACGTTATTGAAAATACCATGGCCTGGACAAGTCGAATCTTTGTATGGAGAGAGACATCTCTGCTCTTGAGAATCTTGTCTAGGTTCTTCATAGCCATTCTACCAAGAGCAATACGTCAAGTCCTTTCTTTATCGATTGTTGATTCCAAGTAAGTTAAAGTTGTCAACTATTTCAATTTCTTCTCCATCGATGATGAACTTATTGATTTTGTCAATTTTCAGGATCTTAGTCTTAAAATGGGTCTGCACCTTAACGTTAAGAAGACAATGTTCAGATTGTCTTCACTTTCAGCCAGTAATGTGGTGGCATCGGCATAGCAAAGGTTGTTGATGAGTCTTCTCCAATCTTCACACCTTGCTTGTCTTCATACAATATTGTCTCTTTCAAAAACAGGCAAAGTATCGGTTAACCAGTTTAAAACTTGAGATTTCTTTATTCCTTTAGTAGAAGAAAAGTTCAGTTCTAATACTGTCTTTTATCTGTAACTTTGCAGATGAATAGGTATTCTCATTCAGGTAGAGAAACTTTTTGTTTCAAAAAAATTCAACTACTAATGCACCAGTGTTTTGCCATAAAAAATAGTCACTGTTGTGTGTCAATCACTTATCTCAAATCTTCTTTCCAGATCTTGCTGTTTTCTTGAGTGAGTGCCTTAGGATCCCCTCTATTCCAGGGATGTCCAGCTGAAGTTAGGATACCTGCTACCTGTCTTTAAAAAAAAAAAAATCAAATACCTCCCTAGGTGTTTGTGCAGTAACTAGAAAGTGTTCCTATTTTTTTTTCTATTTCTGTTACTTGTGAGACTTGCTTTTCCCAAAAACAAAAGATAATCAGATTCCCTGTCTTTCCCTCCCACAGAACTCTTTGACTGGCACATAACTAAAGAAAAACTGATTTTTGCACAATTAGTTCAGGAAAACTATACCAATTGCCAATAAATTTAATTATGGCAATTTTTTTTGTTTCTTCAAAAACACATTCAGTCCTTCACTCTTTCAAACATACACTCGCTTCCTCACTGAAACAGTTCATTATGTTTCAGGATTCAATAAATCCTATGACCAGTTCACTGTTTTAAAACGGCTCACTTCTGAGGTTTTTCCTTTTCATCACACTGGGAATTTTATACCTTTAGCCTTGCTTTGCACCGAATTGACTATGCTCTGAATTGTCTCAACTAGATTGTAAGCTCGGACGAGCATGACTCTGATGAGTAGGGACTGTCTCTTTTATGTATGCCTGTACAGCGCTGTGTGCGTGGCGCTATATAAATGCTGAATAGTAGTGCTTTTCCTTCACTGCTTGAAGGACTCCAATGCTATAGAAAGCAAGTCATACACTGTTTAATTTTGAGCATTGTTTTGGTTAAAAGCTTAAACTCACTCTAATAATTCAAATTCTCACTCTTTTTGACCAATCAATTCAAATCCTCATTCAGCTTGGTTTTAAAAGGGCTTGAATGAGCTTCATGGCTCTGTCAGCCTGATTGCAGTCACTCACTAAAGAAAAAAAAGTTCTCACATTTACTTTTAAGTTTTCTCTCCAGCTTCCATGCAAGCTCCTTGCATGCTTCTCCTGCAAATAATTCTCAGTTGCTTACAATTCTGATATCATACAAATCCTTTCACAGCAACACTCTAGCACACCTTTCTCTATTGGAAATCTTCCCAAAAAAACCAGCAGCTAAAGTTCCTGCACATGGATTCTATCCTCTCTGTAAAAGTGTTCTTACACGCAGCTTAGTATAGAACCAGTCCCTTACTATCTTCATTTCAACTCACACAGCACACTTTCAGTGCTGTAAAGCCACTAGCAGACCTTTGCACACAAAAGTAATTTTACAGGTCACTTTCTGTAAAGTTTGCATAGCAACTGCTTTATTTACTTAACTGAGTCATGCTTTTTATCTCTTAATCTGTTGTGAGCTCTCCCCAATGCTTGCCCCAGGCTCAGCTGCTTCCTGTTTGAGCCCTGCTTTTTGCATTAACTCCTTCAAAACTGGATTGAAACTGCAGTCTGGTTTCCCCATACATTCATACACATGTATTCCTTCAGAATCGGTAAAGATTTATTTATTTGGCATGTTTCCTTATTTGACTAGCCAGTGTTTCACTTTAAATATTTATTTCCTTATTTGAGGTTTTACTGACCCTTTTCATTTATTTTTAATGTGCTGTCAGCAGGTACTTCTAACTCTTTTCTCTGCCATTTAACATCTCTGTTATATAACCTGCATAGCCCCATCCTGGGCTTGTTTTCCAGGAAAGCACTACAGCCCCTCAAGCTGCCCACAGAGCTGATGGTAGCTGCTGCTGCAGCATCACAGTTTCTGTGGTTGAAAGATGAAGGTGTTCTAGTCAAAATACAGGACACTTTTGTGAGACTATAGATGTCCTTACTATATTTCCTCTTTCACTCCCCACACTGCTCCTCTGGCAAATCCCTTTCATTAGTGTCCTTGTCTGGTACTGCTAACTCCAGACTTTGTTTATTCCATCTTGCTACGCCATATGCATGGAACAAACTACCTGAGTCAGTACATCAGGCTCCTTCTCTGGTGCTATTCAAATTCAAGCTAAAGCCCCTCCTCTTTGAGGCTGCATTTGGATCCTGATCTCCTCCTTCTACTTATCACCTAATCTGTATCTTGACATTCCTCTGGATTACCCGAGTCCCCCAGTTGTTCTGTGGTCTGTCTTGATTAGATTGTAAGCTCTGACGAGCAGGTACGGTCTCTTACTGGGACATGCACAGCATTGCACATGCCTTGTAGCACTATACAAATGCTTAGTAGTAGACTGTAGCAATCTTAAGACATACAGCACATACAAACATGACAGCAGAAAAGACCGCATGGCCTATCTAGTCTGCCCTTCCATATCAACTACTCTAGCCCCCTTTTTTCCTTTAGAGTCTTCTGTGTTTGTCTCA
Source organism: Ichthyophis bannanicus (assembly GCA_033557465.1). NCBI lineage: Eukaryota > Metazoa > Chordata > Amphibia > Gymnophiona > Ichthyophiidae > Ichthyophis > Ichthyophis bannanicus. The sequence goes on from CM066049.1 coordinate 129,967,701, forward strand.
TGCGTTCCTGAATCCAGATATGGCCTCTGTCTCCACTGGGAGACTATTCCACACATCTACTACTCTTTTCAGAAAGAAAATATTTCTGCATGTTACTCCTGAGTCTATCCCCTTTCACCCTCATCCTGTGCCCCCTTGTTGCAGAGCTTACTTTCAATTGAATGAAACTCTCCTCTTGTGCATTTATGCCATGGAGGTATTTAAATGTCTCTATCATATATCCTCTTTCCCGCCTTTCCTTTAACATATACATATTGTGACTCTACACCGCCCCTATTAGGCACCCGCCTAGGGCATGCGATGCAGGTTTGTCTTCTGAAAGAATAGTCTGTAGCCGTGTGGTCAGGCAAAAACAATAACTGGGCTTTATTCCCCTTCCCTTATGGATTTCCTTTTTATACAGCAATAAAGAATAACATAAATAAACTGTTTCTTCACAGCAAAAATAAAGATGAAGCTTTTCCAAGCAATTATAACACTGCTTCTGCTTGCTTCTTTAACAGAGAGATTCTATCTCATCCGAGAGACATATCGCGCAATCCATAGGACTGGATTCTACCTCCTGGCTAGTGCTTTCCCACTGCATTTGTTCACAGTCCAGACCTGTAAATGGATAACACTCTTCAGGGCTGCTATTGACACAACTCTTTCTTTGGGAGGCAACAGTTCCTATAGCAGGAAGCTGCTCTGCATAAACAGGGTCGTGGGGACCTGTGTTTGGGGCTTCTCTTAGGTTCCCTCTTTCTCTCCAATACGGATTCTCTTCCCCACTGTTAGCTTTAGTTCTCCTGGCTGGGCCCACCTCTTGCCCTTTAGAGAAAATGGTGTAATTAGCTTTTCCTCTGGGGTATATAGCTTCCACTCCTTCCTCTGTTAGCCAGGCTTTTCTGTCTGGGCTGTAGCGTGCCTTTCCCCGAGAGTTCCAAACACCAGTAGTCTGAGCTGGTCTGTAGCCACTTTCTGGAAAGGTTTTACTCCTGCTGCTCCTCGCTACCAGGGCATACCCAATGCTTCCTGGAGCCAGCAAGCTCTCCTGTTTGTGACGTCTGCCCTCTACCGGCTTGGTCACTCTTCTCGGGTCGATGCCCCCTCTGGCTTGGGAGACTCCTGCACTGGTTCTTCCAGCACTCTCTGGTTCAGCTGTCTCCTCTCTCACTGGCTCGGCATCTGTGACTCCTCCAGCCACACACACTTCTTCTCCTCCTTCCAACTCTCTGCCTCCCCTTGTTGGGATTTCCCAACTGCTTTTATCCTCTTGTCTCTTGCACGTACGTGCTTCCCTGCTCAGGTGAACCTGATTAGCTCTCTGACCACCTGCTGCGTCATATCTGGTGTGGGGAAAGTTTGTTATACTATTCTTTGGCTCATTGTAACCTGAATGTGTTTGCTGCTTATGTGACTGCAAGGTAAGATCTTCTTTTTTCCCCTATTATCATAGGTTCTGTGCTGGCTACTGCATCACAATATTAACATTAAGTCTATCCCCATGTGCTTTATAATGAAGACCACTAACCATTTTAGTAGCCTCCTCTGCACAAACTCCATCCTTTTTATATCCTTTTGAAGGTGCGGTCTACAGAATTGCACACAATGCTCCAAATGAGGCTGCACCAGAGAATTAGACAGAGGCACTATTACCTCCTTTTTTTGCTGGCCATTCTTCTCCCTATGCACCCAAGCATCCTCCTGGCTTTCACTGTAGCCTTCTCTACTTGTTTAGCTGCTTTTAAGATAATCAGAAACTATGACACCCAGGTCCTGCTCTTATTTTGTGGACAGAAGTACTTCACCCCCTACATTGTATCACTCCCTTGGATTTTTGCAGCCCAAATTTATAACCCTGCATTTTTTATCATTAAATCTCAGCTATCAAATTCTATATCATTCTTCAAGCTTAGTTGGACCCCTCCTCATGTTGTCTGCTCTATTACAGATTTTGGTTTCATCCACAAAGAGGCAAACCTTACCTGACAGCACTTCCACAATATCACTAACAAAGATGTTAAAAAGAATCGGCCAAGGACAGATTCCTGTGGCACACCATTGGTAACTTCCTTCTCCCCAGAGTGAGCTCCATTTTATCTGTACCCTTAGTCACCTCCCACTCAACCAATTTCTACCCCCAGTCAGTCACTTTAGAGTCCATCCCTAGGGTGCTCAATTTATTTATAAGTCACAGTGTGGAATCGTGTCAAAGGTTTTACTGAAATCTAAGTGCACATCATCTAAGGCTCCCTTTGGTCCAACTCTCTGATGTCTTTGAGTGGGTGGCAGAACAGAAGAGAAGAAGGTATCCGCAAGGGCAAGCCAGGTAAAAAGCGGAAACCAAAAAACAGGCCTACACACAAAAAATATATATATATAAATATGCAAAACACTTTATTGGAGGACCCAGAGGAGCGGTGAGAATGTTTTTTCTTATGCAACTCTTGTGTTCTTGGATGCGTACCCTAACTGGATGTATGGTCTTACCTACGTAGAGAAGAGGGCAGGGACAGATAATCACATACACGACATATGAAGAGTTACAGTCAGTCCTAGTCTGTAACTTATATTGTGTGTGAGTGATGGGATGTGAAAAAACAGATAATACAATGGTATGTCTACAGACAGAGCAACTATTGCATTTGAAATGTCCCTTAACTTCAGCATCTAAATTTAATTCGGAGGACATATAAGAGGAAACTAATTTATCGGCCAAATTGCATCCTCTATTATAAGCAATCATGAGATGTTGATTGGAAAAACATGGGCTAGTTTGGAGAATGTGCCAATGTGTTCTGAGAATTTTCTGTATCTTCCATGCAAGATGCGAAAACTTGAGAACACAAACAAATTTGTCATTGGAGGATTTATCTTTTGGCAGAAATAAGTCCCGTCTGTTAGAAGGACAGGCACGTTGAAAACCTTTGGTGATACAGTCCATAGGATAACCTCTAGATTTAAACCGTGCTGCCATGTCGGTAGATTTGCTTACGAAATCATTAAAATCTGTACATAGTCTACGGAGCCGTAGAAACTGTGAGATGGGTAAATTCCTTTTGATGTGACTGTTGTGGAAACTGTCAAACCGCAAAAGTTTATTTTTATCTGTTGGTTTGCGAAAGATAGTAGTTGTAAATCCAGGCGTAGATTTCTTAATGAGAAGGTCTAAATATGGCAAGTCTGTAGTGCTAGATTGCATTTTAAATTATTGGCGATGTCCGGTGCCATAGATGCAAAATTTTGTTTGTGTTCTCAAGTTTTCGCATCTTGCATGGATGATACAGAAAATTCTCAGAACACATTGGCACATTCTCCAAACTAGCCCATGTTTTTCCAATCAACATCTCATGATTGCTTATAATAGAGGATGCAATTTGGCCGATAAATTAGTTTCCTCTTATATGTCCTCCGAATTAAATTTAGATGCTGAAGTTAAGGGACATTTCAAATGCAATAGTTGCTCTGTCTGTAGACATACCATTGTATTATCTGTTTTTTCACATCCCATCACTCACACACAATATAAGTTACAGACTAGGACTGACTGTAACTCTTCATATGTTGTGTATGTGATTATCTGTCCCTGCCCTCTTCTCTACGTAGGTAAGACCATACGGCCAGTTAGGGTACGCATCCAAGAACACAAGAGTTGCATAAGAAGAAACATTCTCACCGCTCCTCTGGGTCCTCCAATAAAGTGTTTTGCCTATTTATATATATATTTTTTGTGTGTAGGCCTGTTTTTTGGTTTCCGCTTTTTACCTGTCTTTGAGTGGGTGACCAATCAGATTTGTCTGACACAACCTGCCTCTGGTAAATCCATGCTGCCTCAGATCCTGCAATTCAATGGACTTGAGAAATCTCACTATCCTCTGTTTTAGTAGTGTTTCTATTAATTTACTCACTACAGAGGTTGGACTATCTGGCCTGTAGTTCTCAACTTCATCCTTACTTCTGTTTTTGTGTAAAGGGACCACATGTGCCTCTCTTCAGTCCTCTGGCACAACTCCTGACTCTAAAGAAGCATTGAAAAGGTCAGCCAGTGGAGGTGCTAGAATGTCCCCAAGTTCCTTCAATATTCTGGGATGTATCCCATCCACTCCTATTGCTTTGTCTACTTGTAGTTTAGCTAGTTCCGCACGAACACAGTCTTCTGAAAATTGTTCAAGATCCCCTTCACTTCTGTTCTTATTTGTGGGTGTTCCCTGAGGTCCTGCTCCTGACCCCTCATCTCTTAAAGCAGAATTGTTTAATATTTTTGTTCTGTGTTATCATCATCAGTTTCTACATATTCCTCCCCTTTACCCTAATAATACCACTTTTATACTTCCTCCTCTCCCTAACATATCTGAAAAAAATCTTATCCTGACATTTTATTGCTGACTACTTTCCTAGATTCTCCAAGTTTTTCCAAATGTAGATGCCTGTCTGCCTCTCTCTGTTATCTCTTGTATTTTATGAAAGCCTCCCTCTTTTTCTTCACCTTTTCAGCTACTTCTTTTGAGAACTATAGTGGCCTCCTTTTATCTACCTTTCTAACAAAAAGGTTTGTTGCCCTTAAACTATCCCCTTTCAGTTTTGCCCATGGCTTTTCTACATCTCCTAGCTGTTCCTATCTTGCTAACAACTTGAGGTATTGTCCCATCTCGGCAAAGTTAGTTTTCCTAACTCTCTACCTCTAGCATGAGGGGGATCCTGCCTCATCCAGCCATTTAAATAGGAAGATGAAGATTATAAGGACCCTGGAGTCTGCTGAGGTTTTTTTTGTGCCAGAGATCACAGTGACCTCTGGCTCGTCTTTCATTCCTTTGCAATTAAGGATCTCCAATGCCTATCACAGACTCTCTTGAAATCTGTTAGTGTTTTTTTGTCTCCAGTACCTGTACTGGGAGGTGATATCATGCATTTATTAGCCCTTTTTGGAAGAAATGTTTTTTTGCTGTTGAATCTGACTATGATCTCTGATTTTAGAGTATTCTGTAATCTGAAAGAGGTAAGGCTCATGTAAGATGGGATTCTTTTCATCTGTGAAACTTAAACCTTTTTGGTGAAAGGAGACCACTTGTATAACAGAAAGCTCCTCAGCCCTCAACTGCATCCATTATGGATTCCAACATGCTGAGCAGTTGGAGAGCGTCTTTGTACTCTGCAGACCAGCATGTCATTCCCCCATGTACTTTTCACAGTATATTAAAGTTATAATTCAGCAAGCTGATATCAAATGAGGAATCTTGTCAGTATTTTTGTATGTGATGACTAGGCATGAATAGCTGGCTCCCCTGTGTTACATATTCAGAAAAAACTTATTAAAACAAAGGCAATCTGCCCATTCAGACCATATGGGTACACCAAGGCAAAAGCTAATACAGCTGTACTTCCTTTTAGTGAAGTCTGTGCGATCATTACAGGTGTGATCCGTGCTATTACGTGTTTAGATGCCAATAGGAAGATTTTCTAAAATCTCTTCTAAATCTTCAGCGCTCTGATGGCTCTAGATTGAGTCGAGAGGATTGTAGACTCTTGTGGTTCCAGTAGCGGCGTTGAGATTTACATCATCATTTCTTTGGACTAAGTAGTGCAGGTCTGTTCTCCCTGCAGTTTCTTTTAATCTAGGCCAGTTCAAGGTACTACAACAACTGGGACCAGCACGGAGCTTTCCATTCTTAGGCAGCCTTAAATCAGCCTGAGACTAATGGCAGAAAAGCCATTTTTCTGCTTATAAGCAAAATTTCTTTTATTGGAAAAATATCATCAAAGAGAGGGCAAGAATGTCTGAAGACAGGAACCTGGGAACAATGCCAGCACCGACATTAATAATGGCAGCACGAGGCATCTCACGCTTGCTTCATCCTCAAATTTCTGTGTAGCAAAGACAATTGCCTTTCAGCCACACAATAGGGTGGGGAACTGTCTTAATTCTGCCTTTGTTTCAGCGGGTGTGTACATCCTTTTATGAATAGAAGCTAATGACCTTGCAGCATTAATATGAAGAGAACCTCAACTCATGGAGATGGGGCCGCAGCAGTAATAGAAAGACAACAGCCATTTTCCTCAAGGAACTTCATTACTCTTTCCAATCATTCCAGTTTCAATGTTGGCTAAGCCCTTTTGGGCGCCAGCTGTCTCCAGCATTGGCAGATTTACACAGCATGCCCTTTGCGTTTAGGGCGTGAAGCCCGCATCTACTTCAGCTAGGGAGAGGAAGGCAGTTGTCACAAAGACCCCTTTAGCCATGCAACTGACTTTCACAATTATTCTTGGTTACTGCAGCGGTGACCTGGTTTATTTAGCTTTTATCTGTAGGCTATGGCCAATGGCTGCCTACACTGGCAAGTACACCCCTCCCCCTCACTAAATGAATAATTTAGTTATGGCAATGCTTGAAACACAAATTTCTCTGTTTGGTCCTGTGTGCCAAGAATAGATTTATGTAAAGCAGCTCAGCTGCAGCGAGGGAAGGAGAAGATGCAGCTATCACACAAATGAATGTGCACCAGGCCAAAGCTATGAACTGCAAACCCAAACTAAAGCATTAACCAGCTTCCTTGCCCTCCCGCCTTTTCAGCCTGAGGTGAAATAACTGGTAATTTAATGCTCCTCCGGCTCGATCGCGTTACTCTTTAGCAACTTTAAGTAAACCAGGGTATCGCAGTGCTGTTTGTCATCAGAGGTAGGTTCCACTCGCACCTCAATGTATCACTGCATACCCACAAACCCTGCCACTTAATTTATTTGCTGTATAATGACTTGTTTGCTGTGGAATCCACTTTGATTTTAGGATAAAGCGCTATATAAAACTGTATAAATAAATACTACCGCTGATCATTTGTACAGCACTGCACACACACACACATGCAAAATATGGTCCCTGCTCATCGGAGCTTATAATCTAGTTTGGTGCTATCATCATTCTGGTACAATACATCTGGCAATGACTATAACCAACAAGATGTATGCTACTCTCTAATCATATAGACATGACTATAACAGCTGAAGGAAAGGGGCCAATTCTCCCCTCCTGCTGGTATATAGAAACAGACAGGTGACTCCATGGCTAAGGACTGGGGTTTCTAGTCGCACAGGTGCTCCTTGTGGTACTGGGCAAGCCAATTAACCCTCCATTGCCCATGTTCCCTGTAAGTATTAGTGTCTGTGTCTCATATCTCCTCATGTTAAATGTATCCCTGCAATTGTGTTGCGACTACTTTGATTGAAGGATAAGGTGTTATACAAAACCGTCTAAATAAATAAATAATGATGGCATTCAATGTTTACTGCTGAATGGTTCATTCTCAGAGATGTACAAAAAAATGAAGAGTCTTAAAGTGACAGCTCTGCCCCTCCGCCCCGCGAGACGTGAACACTTTCCAGGCCTAGGCAGCTCTTTTCTTTGCATCCTTTAGGATTTAGTCCCCCAAATTTGGCCGAAGCAGTGAAAGGGCAGCAGGAAAGTTTGGGTGATTGAAAATGAGCCTTCTAAGGTGATTATCATTCTCAGAAGGGGAATTCTAAGGCATTTATTTTTCGTGTGTGACTCAGCCATCTGAACATGCCCACCCTCACTGCAGCTAAAAGCCTGCATGTTGCATGTTTAAGGGTCTTTCCGGGATTGTGTTTAGTTTTGGGGGGAGAAGAGTATACATATGATTGCAGTTTCAAATCATTGTATGGACTTTTTCAAGCAAATGTCTATGCACAGAAAAAGCAGCTTCAAGTAAACGCAGGTATTTGCAAGTTTCTGAGTAAGGGACCTACAGACTGTTTTGCTTTGAAAATCAGAATAAAGTCTTTGCTGCAATGTGAAAAGTTTATAAACATTACAGCAGTTTCAATTGTAACAAACTTTCTTCAGAAATATCCCAGTATTGAATTAGAGAAGAATTTGGAAACAGGATGTTTAAGAATAGTACATTAAATTTATTGCCTTAGAAGAAGTGGCAGGACGTTTTGCATTACTTGTTGGAGAACAAAACCTTTTCTAGGAGAGGCTGTGTGATTGGTTTCTTTTATTTGTGTTCCATTCCATTCTATTCATCTGATACACTGCTTGCTAAATTAAGTGATGTACAGACAAAATCTAACCAACCAGTAATATGTTCAATAAAACATGTGGAGACAGATTCTGGTTCCCGCATGTCCAGCCTTATTGGGTGTGTAAAAACTGGATGTGTGGGAAATGGACCCAATTCTGCCTCTGCGGGGCCTGGACGTACCTGCGATGGCAGAATCGGGGACTTGGACATCTGGCCAGACACCCCATTCTGGTGTGGGGGACATCCACTGGCTTGCCAACCCAGCCGCAGAATGCTCTGGCTGGTGTGCTGGTGTCCTCTCGCCACGGTACCAGCAAATCCAACTGAATGGTGAAACGCTTACTGGCCCTGCCATCCAACCCTAGGTGGGGGCTCTCCAGTGGTGCTGCAAAGGGGTAGGTGGGCTGCAGGCCACAATCAACACAGTGTCTGGTACTAATTCCACCATTGGGGTGGCATAAGCTGGGCATGTAAACAGGAGCCGGGGAACGTACAGAGGCATGATTAGAATTGCCACTGTACGTCCTGGCTGCTGGCCCCTCCCCTGCTCTGCCCCCTCCCACCCCCAACCAGCGCTCCATGCACAAACCCTCTGTACATGTGGGGAGCGCATGGCTGAATTGTGTTATGGGGTTGGATGTCCTACATCGCTATTTGTGGTTGAGAATGACCATCATAGTAAAAGCTAACAGTTAAAATAATTGTAATACTGTATACACATTAAAAATATAAACCAATATTAACAGGTTGAGAATAATACATTTATAAACACTGATGCCACTAATTTATCCTAACTTCCTAGGTTAGTGGTATTCACATCTAGTCCTTGAGCACTACAGATGGATCAGAATATCATAAATGAATATGCATGAGGAAGATCTGCATACAAATCTCTCTCATGCATATTCATTAGAAATAGCCTGACCTGTTTGCAGCCCTCAAGGGCTGAGAGTGAATATTGCTGCCCGGGGTACTTTAATATTGCTCCAAAACTTTAAATAACTGTTCATTTCTAACCTCTTGAGGCAGGGAATTTCATAAAAAAGGGGCAAAGTAGGAAAAAAAAACACTCAAATGAGTGTGTGGCAGCTGAATTTCAGATGAAAAAGGGTCTGGGGTGCTGCTTTTTTCACTTTAGGATATTTCTGGAAATGGGACAAAACATGATCATTGTTGTTCTTGAAAAGGGAACAGCTTGAGTTACATAAGCACATAAGATATGTCATACTGGGTCAGACCAAAGTCCATCAAGCCCAGTATCCAGGTCACAAGTACCTGACAAGTTCCCAAAGAGGTACACAGGTTCCACAATGCTCATCCTGGGGTAGGTAGTGGATTTCCTGGGTTCTCTTTAATAGTGGTTTATTGACTTTTCCTTCAGGAACTTGTTCAAACCTTTTTTATAACCAGCTATACTAACAGTTTTTACTGCATCCTCCGGTAACAAATTTCTTTAAGAAATCAATGTCAGCTGATGAAACAATATAGTTGCTTTATCTTAGCATTACAGGAGAAAGATACAAGGGACACTACATCATCCTAAATATTTTAATGTCTGAATGACAATGATTTTTCACAGGCTCCAGTAGGGCAGACCACACGAGCTTGCATGTCTAGGAAAGTGTCTTTTGGGTCTCCCTTGAGGGTCTTTCTAATCCTTCTTGAGAACCTAGTACAGCAGCACTGCATGTGTGTGATCCTGTAAAATCTGCACCTCAGTGGGAGTTTGACACATTCAGAAGCAGAGCCCACAATTCCCATAACAATAGTGTGCCATGTGTGGCCTGACCTTCATTAACTAATCCACAATGTCAAATGATGCCACAGATGTAGCCCAACACTGCAAGGTTTTCCACAATGATTCTTTCATCAAATACTAAGTTGCACGTGCACCTTTTTAAAAAAGAATTTAAAAGTTTTATTTTAGAAAACATCCTTCCCTATACCGGGTATAGACATAAACTTACTCCCTGAGATCTTTCTGCAAAGAGACAGACTAGGAGAAAAGCTCTAGTGAATTGAGTCTAATCTTTTCTTTAAATGTTTTGTTCTGGAGCCAGGAACCATTATTTACAGGCTCTGCAGCAGCTATTAGGTGTCGCCATGGAGCCAGCTGTGTCTGCAGAATATTTCAATGGCTTTTGTAATGCAGCCTTGCAAATGAGCTTGGATAGGGAGCTACACAGGGCAGACAGCCTGGGTGTAGTTTGCCTTCTTAATGGGGGGGAGGAGGGGGGGAGGGGCAAAGGCTAAGGAAGTGGGGGCAGGGGGACAAGTGGGGGCAGGGGGACAGGTTCACCATTGCTGCCCACAAAATTTGGGCACTGCCCCCCACCCCAACTATGCCTATTAGCCTATGTTCCACTTTTGTTGAATAAGAACATAAGATATGTCATACTGGGTCAGTCCAAGCTCCATCAAGCCCAGTATTCTGTTTCTAATAGTGGCAAATCTAGGTCACAAGTATCTAGCAGTTTCCCCAAAAGACACAGGTTCCACAATGCGTGTTTTGGAACAAGCAGTTGATATCCCGGGTCCCCTTTAATAATGGTTTATGGACCTTTCCTCCAGGAACTTGTCCAAACCTTTTTTAAACCCAGCTACACTAACAGCTTTTACTACATCCTCCGGTAACAAATTCCAGAGTTTGATTACCGGTTGAGTGAAAAAATATTTTCTCTTATTAGTCTTAAATAGGTTACCGTGTAGCTTCATTGCATGTCCCCTAGTCTTTCCATATTTTGATGATGTAAACTATCACTCTACGTACCCGTTCCACTCCATTCATTAATTTATAGACCTCTATCATATCTCCCCTCAGCCGTCTCTTTTCCAGGTTGAAGAGCCCTAACCTTTTAAGCCTCTCCTCATAGGAGTATCCTTCCATCCCCTTTAGCATTTTGGTGGCTCTTCTCTGTACCTTTTCTAATAACGCTATTTCCTTTTAAAGATACGGCGACCAGAATTGCACACAATATTCAAGGTGCAGTCTCGCCATGGAACGATACAGAGGCATTATAATATCCTTTCTTTCCTAGGTGCATAACTTTGCACTTGTCCGCATTAAATTTCATCTGCTAATTGGATGCCCAGTCTTCCAATTTATCAAGGTCTTCTTGCAATTTTCCATAATCCTCATGGGTTTTAACAACTTTGAATAGTTTTGTGTCATCTGCAAATTTGATTACCTTACTCATTATTCCCATTTCCAGGTCATTTATGAATATGTTAAAAAGCAGCGGACCCTGCACAGATCCCTGGGGTACTCCACTATTCACCTTTCTCCATTGGGAAAATTGGCCATTTAGCCTTACCTTCTGCTTTCTATCTTTTAACCAGTTCCTGATCTACAATAGTACACCGCCTCCTATCCCATGACTTTTTAATTTTGCCAAAAGTCTCTCATGAGGAACCTTGTCAAAGGCTGACAGTCCAGATACACTATAATCAACTGACTCACCTTTGTCTACCTGTTTATTCACACCTTCAAAAAAACATAATAGATTAGCAAGACAAGATCTTCCTTGTCTAAAGCCATGTTGACTGTGGCCCATTAAGCCATGGCTATCTACATCTGCAGCAATTTTGTTCTTTATAATGGTTTCTACCATTTTTCCTGGTACTGATATCAGGCTCACCGGTCTGTAGTTTCCCGAATCACCCCTGGAAACCTTTTTAAAAATTGGCGCTACATTGGCCCATCCTCCAATCTTCAGGTATTACAGATGATTTTAATAATAGTTCACAGATAACTAATAGTTGGTCTGTAATCTCATATTTCAGTTCTTTCAACACTCTTGGATGCATACTATCTGGTCCTGGTGATTTGCTACTCTTCAGTTTATCAAATAGTTGTAATACATCTTCCCGATGTATCGATATTTCTTTCAATTCTTCTGTGGCATCACCTTTAAATACCATTTTAGTCATGGGTAACATCCCTACATCTTCCTCAGTAAAGACCAAAGCATAGAATTCATTCAGTTTCTCCACTATGGCCTTGTTCCCTCTTAGTGCCCCTTTTACCCCTCTATGATCTAATGGTCCAACTTACTCTGTCACGGATTTTTTTTTGCTACAATTGTACTTGATAAAGTCTTTATTACACATTTTTGCTTCCACAGCAAGCTTCTTCTCAAATTCTCTCTTTACCTGCCTTACCAATGCCTTGCATCTAACTTGTCAGTGCTTATGTTGTTTCCAGTTTTCATCATTTGGCTCCTTTTTCCATTTCCTGAAAGATGCTTTTTTGGCAACAACAGCCTCTGACCTCACCTTTAAACCATACTGGCAGTTTTTTTTTTTTTACTTCCTTCCACTTTTCTTAAAGTGTGGAATACAGCCTGTCTGGTCTTCCAAGATAGTATTTTTAAACAACACCCAAGCTTGATGTATGTCTTTAACTTTTGCAACAGCTCCTTTTAGTTTTTTCTTAACTATTTTCCTCATTTTGTCATAGTCTTCATTTTGAAAGTTAAAAGTTAGTACTATGGTTTCCTTACCATCCTTCCTCCATTAATTAAATCAAACACAATAATGCTATGATCACTATTGCCAAGTGGCCCCAACACCCTTATCTCTTGCACCAGATCTTGTGTTCCATTAAGGACTAAGTCCAAAATGGCTTCTCCTCTGGTTGGTTCATGAACCAGCTGTTCCAAGAAACAGTCATTTATTTCATCTAGAAACTTTATCTCCCTAGCATGTCCTGCTGTGACACTGACCCAGTCGATACCGGGGTAATTGAAATCACTCATAATTATTATTACTGTGCTGTAATGTTTGTTAGATTCCCTGATTTCGTTGAGCATTTCTTCATCTATTTGTTCATTCTGGCCAGGAGGTTGATAGTACACCCCCACTTCCATCACCTTTCCCTTCCCCTTTTTTATTGGAATTTCAATCCATAGAACTTCTACAGTGAATTTTGTTTCCTGCAAAACTTTAATCCTTTGTGATTCTATGCCCTCTCTAACATAGAGTGCAACCCCTCCACCAATTTGATCTGCTCTATCATAACGATATAGTGTATACCCAGGTATCATGGTGGAAGGAGGACAACCAGTGGAACACTATGTCTCTCAGATACCAATCATATCTAATCTCTCATTCAGTGCTATATATTCTAACTCTCCCATCTTATTTTTTTAGACTTCTAGCATTTGCATACATGCATTTTAGAGGTTGTATTTTATTCATATTAATCTGACTATTGGTAGGCAGGAATAATTTGGAATCTTTAAGCTGTGTCTGCTCTGTACTCAAGGGCATTTGGGCTACTTTGTCTTTATTGGAACCTCTCTGCTGATGTGCCCTAACTTTAATCTTTTGCTAGTATCCTTCAAGGATACATTGTTCTGAACCATGCGCTCTTGGGCGACTGTCGGCTCTCCCCTATTATTTAGATGGGTTTGATATCATCTATTGTGTTCTTTAAGCAGACTTTAGAAGGGATGTCTATGAGAAATCTGGGATATCCCATCACCAGATCCAAAATACCGGCGGAGTGGAGGCAGTGAATTGAGACACGTGTAAGTGCTTTCTGAACTCATGCTGTCACTGTAATCTGTTCTGGAGAAAGGCCCATGATAGAGCAAGGTTGGTTATGTGCACATTTGCAGGCCATTTTAGAAATGTGGGTGTCCCCAAAATGCACGATTACAGAAAGAGGTTCATAGATGTGCTGACTAGGAATTTCAGAATGGGGTATCTATTCTATGATACATGCATGTCCCAGCTGGCCATTTCACATCTGCAGATGAGTGGGGGTGGGGCAGTAAAATGAATGGACTGTTAACATGCAAGGTTTTTTATTGACCAGGAAAAATTTATTGTGGTGGTGAGAGCGCATTTCACTCTTCACCCTGCAAATGTTGCTGTCAGGAAACGAGCACCTTTTTTTGCTACTTATTATTGGTCAGGAGTAGGCATGGATGCATCAACAACCAGGGTCCGATGTTCTTGGCCTGTTCAGGGAATTGCGTGGTGACATGTGCCTCCACCATGCTCCCTTGTGACTTAGACATGATCACAGCAGGGATGTGTCTATATACCCAGATTTCTAGAATGACTCGTGATTTGCACGTCTGTGCCCATTTTCAGATGTCCATATCATGAAGAGAGCTTCTAAAATGAACCCCTTGGCCATTAGGTTTTTTAGATACATGGACTGGGTTTGCTGATACATTTTGGTTTTAGGGTTTAATTATTCATGCTTTTTCTCCTTGACTACTTCACACTCTTTGCCAGATGTACTTTGGTTATGTATTTTTTGCATATGCTTTCTGTTCTGATCATGTTTCAAGTATTCTTATTGGAATGTCAACCTAACAGTTGAAATACATTTTAAAAATAGATATTGGAAAAACACAGAGCATGAAAACATGGTCTATCATCTCAATCCATAACTTTAAATCAAAACCCTCCATAGAGGGACGGAGAAAATAAATAACAGGTAATAACTACAATGGCAAAATAGAAAAATAAATGATTACCTGCCTTAAGCCATCTTCAGAGGACAAATCTTCTTCAGGCGGCCAGTGGACCTCATAAAGGAGCTAGTTTCTGGATCTGTTGATACTTAAACTCAAAGGAAAAGTCTTATACTCTGTGTCCCAAAATCTAAGCCTACATCCCTGTATCATCTAACAGGGCATTCCTAGAATAGCAAAGAGAAAATTGTGCATCTTTATGTTGAACTGAGAACTTATTACGTCTTTGCTGAGTTGCTTTAGTTGCATTGGGGAATATCCATCTTATGACACAGAAGCAGTTGGTCACAATTTATGAAATATTGCTTCCTAATTCTAGCTTGAACTGGTTCTAGTACCGTAGTCACCAGGAGAATTGGTGACAGATTGAACTCCAAAGAAATCTGTAAAAGCAGGTTAGCAGCCAGACTATCCATTGTAGGCTGTTGCTCTTCGGTCCCTGATATTTCATAGAAAATGATACACCTTGGCGACTGATCACAAGTCCTGTGAATACTACAGAACCTCAGTAGGATACTTCTTGAACATGGTTTATGGTTTATTTTGCTTATACTGTACCTCCCTTTTTAAATATTTAGAGCACTTCACAAAATTCAATTAAAATATGAAATATAATAAACTGTGATTTAGAAATCTGATGTTTAACCATCTTGCAGCATTTTTCAGAGAGGCTATTTTATTGCACTTAGCCAAATTGCCCTTGCTAACGCTAGGACTCAAAGCTTAAGACCCTCACAATGCAATATTTACTGAGCAGGCTGCTAGGTTTGGCATCCTTGAAACTCACTTCTTAGAGGAAAATTTAGACTGTACCTACATATGGCCCTAGGACTTTGTCAAATATGAGGAGTGCTTGGTCATTACTGTAGGTCTTACCAGTAACGCTGCTTGTTCCCCCACCAGCTTCTAACCTGCAAAGTGTCCCATTCTTGGAAGCTGGGTTTGTTTTTACTACCATTGGGTGTAAACGCCCTTTGGTGGTTTCATGCAGTGCCGGATGTAGCCACATACCTGGCTGCTAGAGAAAATGCTCTCTTCACCTCAGGAGCTGTGTTTCTACCTAACCTATCCTAGTTTCGTCTCATGTTACTCTAGCCTGTTCTTCAAAATATTTCACAACTATTATTTATTTATTCAAATTCAGGAGCATAAAAGTGGTTTACAATATATAGGATTGCTAAAAGGAAAGGAACGCCAATTATTTGACAGGACAGCTGAGAAAAAAGAATAGAGGGGGAGGAGAGTAAGCAAGTAATAGAATAGGGGAGGACAGACAACAGGTGGGCAAACTCACATGGTATGTTCTGTAGGGTGGGTGGAGGGATGTGTCAAATGCTAACTGGAAAAGGTGGGTTCTTAAAGCAGCTTTAACCTTAGGAAAGCAGAGCACAGAGTGGAGAGAGATAGGGAGAGACTTCCACAGTACAGGACCCAGGAAAAAGAAGGCAGCACCTCGTGTACACTCGGGAAATAGAGGGAAGGGCGAAATGGTGTGAATGAACTGAACGAAGAAGATGATGTGGATTATGGACGTGCAGGGAGTGGAAGTGTGGATGACCTTGTGGACAAATATAAGAACTTTGTATTGAATTTGGAAATGGACAGGCAACGGGTGAAGACAAGCAAGGAGCGGAGAAACATGATCAAAGCTAGAGGAATGAGTGCGGATGCCGGCAGCTGTCTTTTGGAGCAATTGTAATCTGTAAAGCTGATATTGCAGAAGGCCAGCGAGAATGCCGATTCTAGAGATAATAAGAGGAAGGAGTAGCATAGACAGGGCAGCAGAGGAAAGGAAAGGAAAGGACAGCACGTATCTGCCGGAGATTCTAAAATGAAAGGTGAGTGATGGAAGAGATATGCTCGGTGAAGGAGAGAGAGGAGTCCAGGGTTACTCTGAGATATCTAAGAGGACACCAACGGGATAGTAGCAGATGTGAGAGTGGAAACCAAAAAGGGAGGAGGAGTCCCAAAAGTAATCCAGGTGGCAGAGGATTTAGCGGGGTTCAGATGGAGGTAAGTAGAGAGCATCCAGGAATGAATAAGAGCCAGGCAAGAGTTCAACAAGATGGGAGAGCGGGAACCCTTTCCTACCTGGCAGCTGTAATAACTTCCTGTGGGCACATTGGCGCTGATTTGTGATGTGTACATCTTGCCTTATAAAATCTGGGTTGTGCCACGGGATGCCAGAGAGTGGGAACTCTTTCCTACCTGGCAGCTGTAATATCTGCTTGTGGGCACATTGGCGCTGATTTGTGACATCTACATCTTGCCTTATAAAATCTGGGCTGTGCCGTGGGCGTGTCCCTGGGGCACGTGGCCAAAGGGGCAGGATATGCCCCTTTGGCGCCCCTTTGGCGTGTTGAGGAGGTGATTGGCTGTTGAGCAATAGGGAAGCACAGGAGGAAAATCTTTCCCTTAGTACCAACTATGAAATCTTCTAAGAATGAAGGTCCTCTAGACAGACATTTGATAAAGCGGGCTTTGAAGGACAGCAGCCCTGTCTCATCAGTTTCTGTGAGTACTGAGTCACCGTTCACTTTATCTCCGGTTGGGAGTTGAACTCCACCGCACTAATCTCTTGAACAGCAAGGCCGCGGGCCCCGTCCGCGTGGCCGCTCCTAACCGGGGGGGTGGCGGGCCGTTCGCCCCCCCCCTCGGTTGCGGCAGCGGCGCGCGGCTCGATGGTGCCCGCGCGGCCGGGCGCCTCATTGGCTCCCCGCGGCGTTTAAAACGCCCGGGAGCCAATGAGGAGGCTAGGACCCGGCGGCGGGGGGGGGTGAGTGGCGCGGAGACCCAGCTCTGCATCGGCAGTTGCTGGGTCGGGGCTGGAGGCTCCAGACGCGTGCGGGCTTGCTGCGCATGATCGTCGTCGGGTGTCCCAGGCCTTGGTGCAGCGGGAGGCAGCAAGTGAAGCGGCGCCGTCCTTGGAGCTCCGGGGGCAGCGATCCAGCGGCGGGGGAGTCAGGAGGCTCGTGGCTCTACAGGCAGGTTTGTTTGGGGAAGGTCAGGGTTTCAAATCCTACTAGGGGACAGCAACGGGTGTTCCTTGTAGTCTTGGGCAAGCCACTTAGTTATTTAGGGAATCCCCTCTATCCTTAATAAAAAAAAAAAAAAAAAAACGCAAAACATATAATAATAATAATATTAATAAAATAAAATAAAATTCATAGCTACAGGAATAATTAATTAAGCCCATGGCCGGGGGAGGAATGAAGGGGGGTTCCGGAAAGCGCCACGGGTCTGGGAGGGCTAAGACGGTCGGTCCTCGGAGGGGAGAGCCTGCTCCGTTGGGGCGCTCGGCTCCTCTTGGAAGGGGGACCAGGGCAGGGCTCCGAGCCGTGGCCCGGCGTCCGACGGTGGTACTAGCCCTGTCACCAGGCCGGGGGGGCGGCTGGGTAGGGGGGTCTCGGCTGGCCGGTTAGCTGTGGGCCGGCGTGGTAGGTCAGCAGCCCCGGCTAGCGGTACTTTGGGGCGGGGAGAGGCCCCTGGTGGCTTGGGGGTGGCTATAGGTCCCACGGGTGTGGGTTTCGGGGCGGCTCCTCAGTTGAGCACTGTGGTTATGGACGCTGCGAGTCCGGGGGGTGGATCTGCTACTGCAGGGGCAGCCTATTCCCCCATGTGGGCGCATTGGCAGGGCGGGGGTCAAGGCTCTTCCTGCGCGGAATGGCTAGGGGCGTGGCAGCCGCCTCGGCCGGGGGCGGGTTTTCCTTCGCCTTTCCCTGTTTTTTCTCCGCAGGTTTCGACTGGCTGGCCCTACTGGGGGCAACCGTGGGGGGCTCCTGCTGGAGAGCTGGACGGCGGGAGGGCGTGCACAAGTGGAGGCCCCGTGTCTGTCGGAAGCGGAGGGGGAGCGGAAGCATCAGCTTTGACGCCACCGGAGCCGGGTGTGTCTTCCGAGGTAGCAGCACCAGTGGCAGGTGAGTTGGCTACTGGGGTGAGGGCAGGGGAGGGGGGTAAGAAGCGAGCGTCCAAGCGCAAGCGGTGTTCCGGTCACCGGCGGCGGCGTTCGGGGTCCTCCTCTTCTTCAACGTCTGAGTCGTCGTCCGGCTCGGTGTCCGACGACTTGGCCGGGAGCCCGCGGGCCACTGGCGGGGAGGTCGGCGTGGGACAGGTGGGTTCTGTGCCTTCGGTGGCGTGTTTCTCGGAGTTATGGGAGGGAGTGCCAAAGACTCTGCGGAAAAAGATTGTGAAACGTCGCTACGTAGATATTTTCCGCTTACTCGAAGGTCGGAAGCGGTCGGGGGATAGCCGACGGAAGCGTAAGGAGGACGAGAAGGCGGGTAGGGTCAAGAGAGTGGCTCGGAATGTGGTTAATTGGACTCGGTCTTTCTTGCGTTTGGCGAGTGTATGGGGTCATTCGCATCCGGAGCAGTACGGTATGCTGTTGGCTTACGCGGATTCCATACTGGAGGCCTCACAGACTCATGACGGTTGGGCTTGGCTCAACTATGATGAGAAATTCCGTGATAAGATGGAAGAGAATCGCCTGTTGTCATGGGGAACGCAGGACATTAATCTTTGGTTAACGCAGATGGCGATCAGACCTGGCGGGGGAGGTATGGGTGGGCAGAGAGGTGGAGTAGCCACCCCTGCGCAGGCGGATCGGCCCTTTCGATCGGGCGTGCCCCCTGTGTTGCAGAGAACTCCAGGGGGGGGGGGAACGGGGGACTTGTGCTGGCGCTTCAACAAGTCTTCCTGCCCCTTTCCGGATTGCAAATTCCGGCACGCCTGCTCCGTCTGTAATGGGGGTCACCCAGCCCTCAAATGTGTCAAGACGAGTGGCGGGGGCGTGCCAGCCCCCAGCCACAAGTAATGGGGACGTCTGGAGTTTGGTCCCCACCCCTGTTGCGATTGTTGGGTTAGGCCCGTGGCTTAGGAGGTATCCGAAGCGACAGGTCAGCGGTCTTTTGGAATGCGGGTGTAAGGAGGCGTTTCCCATACCGGTGGTGGGCAGTGTAGGGGTACACAAGGCGCGGAATTCGCCTTCGGTGCGGCGTTTCGCGCAGCTGGTACGAGATAAGTTGGCAACTGAGCTGGCCTTAGGTAGGGTGGTCTTTTCCTATTGGTTCCTCGGTTAATGATCACGTTCCTAAGGTTTTTGGGTGCCGTACGTTACGCGTGTTCCGTAGCATCCGAAAAGACGGCGGGTCCGGCGATGACTATTACCTTTTGGGGAGTGGAGTTGGATTCCGTGGCGTTGGAGGCCCGCTTGCCGGGGGAGAAAGTTACGAGTCTGCGGGTGTTGGTCGCAGATGCGCTGGGTTCTAGTAAGCTAACGCTGCGGGAGATGCAGTCTTTGGCGGGGTCCCTGCATTTTGCGTATCGGGTGATCCCGATGGGGAGAGTGTTCTTGCGCCGGTTGTCCGCAGGTACTGCAGGCGACTCTAGGCCGCATCATCGGATTCCGATGTCACGCAGCTTGCGGGCAGATCTGTGGATTTGGGACGATTTTCTTCGTGACTTTAATGGTACCACGGTGCTGAGAGACCCGGAGGTGACTTCTGCGGATCTGCAGTTGTATACTGATGCAGCAGGGGGTTTCCGGTTTGTGGGATTTATTTTTGGGGCGCATGGTGCGCAGAAGGCTGGCCTCAATCCTGGCGAGCGGTGGGGCTTACGAGGAATATTACCTTCCTCGAGTTGTTTCCCATTGTGGTGGTCCTGTCCTTGTGGCCGGATGGACTCCGCAATCGCAGAGTGCGCTGGTGGTGCGACAACGAGGCGGCAGTGTCGGTGATCAATAACTATTCCCCAAGATGTCAGCCGGTAGCTGACCTGATGCGGCAGGTGGTCTTTTCATGCTTGCAGTTGAATTTAGTGATTAAGGCTCATTGTTGCGGGGTTGGGAGCGGTCTAGTCCCTCGCCCGGGGATTGGCGGCGTCCTATTACTCATGACTTACTGCGTCGGTTATGCGGGGCCTTGCCGCGGGTGGTGGCCACCTACTATGAAGGGGTGCTCTTTCGGGCCGTTTTCGTTAGCCTTTTTTCGGCGCATTTCGGGTGGGCGAGCTGGTTTCGGAGTCGGGGCGGCTTCACAATGGGAGGGAGGTGCAGGTGCGTCACGTGCACTTGCTCGGGAGTAGGGTTCATATCCGCCTTGCCCGTTCTACGACGGATCAGGCGGGAATGGGTAGGTGGGTGGACTTGGCCGCGGTCCAGGGTTCCCCCTCGTGCCCGGTCGCGTTGCTGCAGGCGTACTGACGCGTTCGTCCGGAGGCTAGCGGTAGCCTTTTATCCATTAGGTCGAGCGGGTCCTTCCGCGTTGCCAATTTACCGCAGTGCTACGGCTGGCATTACGACAGATAGGTGAGGGCCCTGGTGCCTTCGCCCCTCATTCCTTCCGGATCTGGGCGGCAGCCAGTGCGGCGGTGGCCGGGCTGCCCGATCAGGAGATACAGCGCATTGGGCGTTGGCGGTCGGGAGCTTTCCACTGCTATGTGCGTTTCTGGGGGAGTGGGGGGGGCACTAACGGGGCTATTTCTTTGTCTTTCAGATGTGGGGCATAGAAGCTGCTGGATTCCTGGCCACTCCTTTGTCTTCTGGCGGGTCGGCGAGCAGCGACGCGCCCATTGGGGCTGAATTTGGGACTTTCCGAGCAGGCGGTGACGATCACATGGCTGGGCGAGCGCGGACTCCGGTGGATACAACTCCTGCCTTTGCTTCGGCACCTCCAGCGAACCAGAGGCGCCCCGGAGGTGTTACTGCTCCACTTAGGTGGCAACGATCTCGCTTCATGGACTTGCCGGCAGTTGATTCGAGCAGCTATCAAGGACTTTGGGGTGGTTTTGGGGATGTTTCTGGATGTATTATTGCTATGGTCGGATATCATTCCAAGGCCGTCCTGTAGGGCTCAGTGACGGTGGTCACGGGGTGTGACCAAAATTCGCCGTCTAATTGGCCGGTGGGTGGGCCAGCAAGGGGGCTGTCAAATCTTTCACCCTTGGGTGGACGTGGACTGCCCTGGCCTCTATAGGCCGGACGGGGTGCACTTGTCCCCGATAGGGCTAGATTTACTGCTTAACGATTGGCAGGAGGCCTTGGAAGGTATTCCGTTGGGGGCGAGGGCTGGTCGCAGCTTACCTTTGGGGGGCGGCTCTGGTCGTGGCTGACCTGAGCCGGTGGCGGGATCCCGGAGGTTTCCGGGGTCCGGAGCCGGTGGCAAGCATGAGGGCGGGGGTGGGGTACCCCCGACCCGGTTAACCCCTCAGGCTTTTGCTAATAGCATGGCGAAGCCGGAAGAGGGAGGGCGTGGAAAATGTCGGGCCTGTGCCCGGGGGAAGCGGATGCGGCGTCACCTTGCTACTAACACGGCGGGTGAGAGCTCGCTCTGCTTGGGGGGGGGGGTGGGAGTTAAAATGTGTTGATGTTGTATTATGTGTGTTTAAAAGGTTATTAAAGCTGCGACCAGTTTAAGTCCCAAATGGTTGTCATGTGTTTGTTTTGAATTAATCTGTCGGGGAAAGGAAAGTGGGGGTGGGGCCTGGGGGGGGGAGGGGGGGGCGAGAGGCGACATGCCGCCTTACCCGGTTACAGCAAGGCCGCGGGCCCCGTCCGCGTGGCCGCTCCTAACCGGGGGGGTGGCGGGCCGTTCGCCCCCCCCCTCGGTTGCGGCGGCGGCGCGCGGCTCGAGGGTGCCCGCGCGGCCGGGCGCCTCATTGGCTCCCCGCGGCGTTTAAAACGCCCGGGAGCCAATGAGGAGGCTAGGACCCGGCGGCGGGGGGGGGGTGAGTGGCGCGGAGACCCAGCTCTGCATCGGCAGTTGCTGGGTCGGGGCTGGAGGCTCCAGACGCCCGCCCGCCCACCCTGCCTGGGAGAGGCTTTGGGTGGGGGGGGTTTTGGGTTGTTGCAGCTGGAAGGGGGGGCTTTGGCGGGATCCCGGAGGTTTCCGGGGTCCGGAGCCGGTGGCAAGCATGAGGGCGGGGGTGGGGTACCCCCGACCCGGTTAACCCCTCAGGCTTTTGCTAATAGCATGGCGAAGCCGGAAGAGGGAGGGCGTGGAAAATGTCGGGCCTGTGCCCGGGGGAAGCGGATGCGGCGTCACCTTGCTACTAACACGGCGGGTGAGAGCTCGCTCTGCTTGGGGGGGGGTGGGAGTTAAAATGTGTTGATGTTGTATTATGTGTGTTTAAAAGGTTATTAAAGCTGCGACCAGTTTAAGTCCCAAATGGTTGTCATGTGTTTGTTTTGAATTAATCTGTCGGGGAAAGGAAAGTGGGGGTGGGGCCTGGGGGGGGAGGGGGGGGGGCGAGAGGCGACATGCCACCTTACCCGGTTACAGGTTATGCCGACTGTGGAGGGGGGGGGGAGTGGTTCCAGCTTCCACCGTACTGGCATCTGCTCCTGAACTGGCTGGATACCACAAAAGTTCCTATTCCTAAAGTGATTCAGGTTCCATTGTTGACTGGGGACCATTTAAACAATGTTCCTCCTCAGGATGTGACTCTTAAGGATATCTGGTCTGTTGTTACCTGAACGGAGGCTGTTTTATCAGGAACTTTGAGACAAATTGAGGACTTTACACAAGACTCTGTTGCAAAATTGACTAATTATGATGCACAGTTGGAGGTGGTTGGGGAACGGTTGATGCAGATGGAAGCTCAGACAGTATCCATGGCTTCTGTTAAAGATAGTTTGTATTTACATAGGCAATATGAAGTATTTGAGAACTGGTCTCGCTCTAAAAATTTGAGGTGCTTGAATTTTCCCATTACACATTACCTGTCCCCTTTAATTTTATTTTATAAGTATTTGAATGAAGTTTTGATGTTTACACAACCTGAAGAGTTTAAGGTTGCTAATTTGTATTATATCCCTAGGGCCAAGAGAGTGGCTCAGGAGGGGGGAGGAGAGCTTGACCAGTTAGATTTTCCTGATAGTTTGGATGTGTCTGAATTTCTTGAATTCTCCTCAGATAAAATCTCCGCTCCAGTGACATTAGTAACTTTTGTGTCTGAATTGGATGAAAACTTAGTTCTTAAGGCAGATTTTCCTAAAAAAGATGTACTTTTATGTGGGTGAAGGGTCACTCTTTTTTCCGATGTGTCTCGTACAACTCAGCTTTGCCACAAGGCATTTCTAGAGTTGAAAGCCCGCACCGTTGCAGTGGGAGTTACCTTTTTTCTTAAATTCCCATGCAAGTGTGTGGTTATCCATCGGGGGAAAAGTTATGGCTTTATGGATCCTGACCATTTGGTAGATTTTCTTAGTAAGCATGAGTCTTAATTTTCTGTAGTGATGAGTTAGTATATTGGGATATGATTATAAATTGATACGCTGCCTTGTTTTTCTTTTCTTTTTTTCCATGGTTTACTGATTTTTGGAGTTTTCCTTAATGGGGTTCCCTTTCTTCCTTTAACTTGTTTTGAACAACTCGCATATTCTTTCTCTTTTCTGCATGATTTATTAGATTTGTTACACTCAAACAACTATGAAATACCGGCAATAATAAAAAATATTAAAACTTTGCAGAAAATAGAAGTTTCACATAGTGTATGTTTTTCATACACTGGTCCAATATAGTATATTGTCCGTCTTCAGAAAAGATAGGATTCAGTTCCAATATTCATTGACATCAACATACTGTATGATACTATTGAAACTGCAATTTTCATTTAAAACACTTTATTATGATATAATATAGTTTGTCAACAGTCCGTTCTGACGGTGGAATATGATACACGTGAAAATACTTCTGATGCAGTGCGTCGATATTGCACCATTGAAATACCTAGAACAGAATGCTTGACAGCAATTAGTTTCGACAACATATTAGCCCAGCATATGAAAAAGATACAAGGCCGATATACGCACCAATAATTCTGACACTAAGTAACGTACAGTTATCTAAACCTATTTTCTAAAGCCTACAAATACTTTTATTTGCAAAATAGTAGCTATTACAGCATTATAAGCTACTTACTATTTTTTGTGATCTTTTTATGTTGAGCCGCCAGTACTGTCAAAATCAGCAAACTTCGAATACCTATTAAACTAACTAGATCTCAGATAAAAAATCTGTATATAACGCTTTTTGACATAGCGATAATAGCTAAACATAGTTCCATTGAATTTATAACCATTAATTAGTAAACAGTTGAATAGTAAGTATGGAAACCTTATGTATGTAAAACATACGCTGGTCCAAAACGGGTTAAGGTGGACTTGTATGCATTTTATGTGCTTATTAAGAGAACTGGATGAATCCGGTTTTCTTTTCTTTTTTTTTCTTGGTGATAATTGTTTTATCATTGTTATCAATTGAAATTTCAATTAAAAAAAGAATTCAACAAGGTAAGAACAGGAGCAGAGGAATTGGTATGATGTAGAAGAATGATATCATCTGCATAGTAATAGGCAGAGATACCAGATTGCTGAATGAGGAGACAGAAGGGGGCCAGGAAAGTGTTAAAAAGAAGGGGGGACAGGACCAAACCCTGTGGGGCACTGCAGGACAAAGCAACAGGAAGAAATGCTGATGCTTTGGAAAGGATGGAAAAAGAGCAGGCAGTGAGGAAGAACCAAAACCATCTTAGTGGAGTGCCAGAAACATCGAAATCAGAAAGACGAGTTCAGTGGTCTATGAGATCAAAAGCAGAAGAGAGGTCAAGGGAAACAACAAGAGTAAAATCACCATGCTCGTGAGTGGTGTGAAGCTTATTTAGCAGGGGAAGGATAGACTCCATATTATGACCCTCATGAAAGCCGGATTGGCAAAGGTGGGGAGCATTTGTGGAAGTGAGAGGAGGGGACGGCTGTGCAGAGACAAATTGCTCCTGGAGCTGAAAATAAAGCAGAGATTGGAAACAGGGCGCCAGCTGGCAAGAACAGAGGGGTCAAGGGAGGGCTTCTTGAGAATGGGGGTGGACTAATGCATGCTTCCAGGGGGCAGGGAAGAAACAAGTAGAGAGACTAGTAGTGAGCATGGAGAGAAGAGGCGAGAGAAGGATAAGTGACGGCTCAAGGAGATGGGTAGAAGGGATTGGATCAAGGGAACAGGTTGTCTAACGGGTGGATGAAAGAGTCTTGGCTAACTTGGAGGCAGTAATCAAATGGAAAGATGACCATATATGAGATAAGGGAAGAGATGGGGGGGGGGGGGGGGGGACAGAGGAATAGGGGACAATGGAGGCAGAGAGGAAGGGAGTGATGACCGGAGAGACAGAACCTTATTAGAGAAAAAAATCTTCCAGGTTGAAGGGGTCTGGGTCTGGGACTGAGGATGAAGATAAATATGTAAGCTGAGTGGAGAGAGAGACCTGAAAGCAGCATAGAGCTGTCGGGAAAAGTGAGAGGATCAAGAAATGAGGTTAGAGTAGTACTCTTGCTTGGCCAGATTGATTAAGGAGCGATACTCCCGATGACATTGACGGAAGATGTAGAGTGTGTTAGAAGAAGGATGAGAGCTTCAAATATGCTTAGCATGACTCAGGTAGGTCTGATGAAAGCAAAGGCTGGGATGGTACCAGAGATGATGGTTAGGAGGATGGGAGGCAGGAAGAGGGTGAGAGGGAGCCAGGGAGTCGAGAGCAGTGGAGAGGACAGTATTCTAGGTGTGGGCCTGGGAGTCTGGGGACAAGAGGGAAAAATCTGATGGAAGGAGCTGGACTGCCAAAGGGAAGTGTTTCAGAGTGAGGGAAGAGATACAGTGTCTAGACTGAAGAAGAGGAGGCGACAGGAGAGCAGGGCTGGAAGAAAATGTGAGCTGCAAAGAAAAGTGGACACAGTGATGATCTGTCCATGGGAGAGAAAGTGATAACATCAATGGGGAGACAGATGGTGTGACAAGGAAATCAAGAGTGTAACCTGCAAAATGGGTCAGGAAGGGGACACGCTGACTCAAAGAGAGTTCATCAAGGAGGGAAGCAAAGGCCTTATCATGAGGGCATATTTCGGCAGATGGAATTGTGCATGCACCATTCAGAGCTCAGCGCCCCACAGTCACAATCAAGCAAAAAAGTGCATTTTGACTCTCTTTTGCAACTTCAGTGCTGCAGGTGGCCTTATTAAAGTTGCACATATGCAGTTAGTCATACCATGTCACTCCTGCCCCCCTCCACCGGGGGATGTGGGCACACATGACATGGTATGACTAACTGCATATGTGCAACTTCAATAAGGCCGCCTGCAACACTGAAGTGGCGGCTGTGCCATGATGGCAGGGAGGATCAGCTGGCATACTGTCCAGCATGATCGGTGGACCCTGGTACCCAGCTAGTTTGCCGAGTGGATGGGCTGGCCCTGGGATCAGGATGCCCCCTACCTGCACATATTGAGTAGATATGTGCATGTGGGGGGAAAAATATGTCACAGCAATATGATAACAGCCGATGTCAAAGGAAAAATGACCACCCTGCCTCCTCACCTGCCAAATGATGACCATAATCTCTGCATGAACTGGTGACCCCTCCATAAGTAAATACTCAGTCAGTTACAACCATGTGAGCCATATGTGAATCTAAATTAGCAAACTATGAGATAATTCCATGACTGGCCAGAAGCATACACCAGGAAATGGGTACATTGGTCATTCTGTCTTGAATGTGCGTGTTCATGTGTCATGGCCTGCCCCTTTGAAGGGAGGGATCACTATGTGCTCTGCTGGATCTGCTGCTGACTTGCTTGTGGCAACTGCAGCGTTGCACCTGACATACAAGGCTGGGACACAGCAACTGCCACTCCCTCCCTCCCTCACATAATGCTGACATGGCCGTGGGGGTGGCAGGACTCCTTTTTGAGTGTGGCAGCATGTATGTATCACAGATGTACACTCTAGGCAGCAGCCTTGTCAGCCTGGTGGACCAACCAGCCCTACTGCATCACCCACATGACACCTCCTTTGCCAATTTGGCACCAACAACATAATGTCCTTTATTAATAGGGCACCATGTTATTGCTGCCAATGGAGCACTACTATAACTAATTTGAGAACTACAGTGAGTGCAGCACATTTACTCCCCTCAGAAATGGCCCTTACCATGAGCTTTCAGATGGCGTTAGGGTTTTCAGCGTTGGGAGCTCTAAAGCACGGTAACACAAAGTGACGTTAAAGGAGCACACACTATCCCTGCCCAGTCTCCACCCCTTTAACGTCCACTCTCTACCTCCTTTCACCTTAACGCTATGGGCACAGCTTCCGCGCATTAACCCAGCGTTAACGGTGCTTTCCACAGCATTAACCGCTCACAGGCGCCAATAATGCCCATTAATGGACCTTTGCTCCCTTACTGCTCTTTAGAAAACATATCCCTTAGTTTGTCATTTGCTTATTTTCTGGTACTTGGTTCACTTGACTCCTGTGGTGGTACATGAGAACTTTAGTTATCATAAGAATTTCCAAATTCACATCTAACTTTATTTATAAGAACAACTCAAGAGACCCAGAAATTGAACAGCCAGGTCCAGCTATTTTTGGTGAGTTGCAAACACTATCTTACATTATTAAAGTTGCCGAAGAATGAGTCTCTAAAGCTTTTTATTTTTGTAGCATTTAAATAAAACAAATCTGTATTCTTACATTTCTTTGCATGGAAGTGTGAATGATTGCCATCATGCTACAGGTAATAAACTTAAACTTAAAGAAAGCTTTATTCCCATTTAAAGGAAGCTATGGAAAGTGAGATTGACTTGGGTGGAGAATGGGCCTGGACACCGCAGTGTTGCTTATTCCTAGATCTGGTAACCATCTCTCATATGCTTTCCTTCAGCAGCTGGGAATCAGTATGCATTGTCCTTCAGGATGTGACTATATCATGCCGGCCATCCAGGGTGGGAGGAAGAGACCTGCTGTCCCCAGCAGGCAAACGAGGATGAAGACCCAGAGGAAGATCCTGTCAATCACCAGTGCCACATATTTCCAGTCTTGCTTCACCTTGCAGGCAGACGGATACAAAGAGTTTATTATCAGAGCTATTTCTCATGAAAAAAACAAAACAAAAAGGTATGAGGCTGGAGATAATGGTGGTTTCTAGCTTCAGAGGGGAAAAGGAAACCAATTTCTGACAATTCAAAGACGTTTCAGGTTAGGATGGCCTAGATGGTCATTCTTAGAGTCTTTCTTTCCATGACTTGACTAAGGCTGCTGTGGACGCAAGTTTACAGCACCTAGAACCTTAGTCTTCACTCCCAATCAATGAGGGCCATTAACAAATCAAGTTTTTAAGGTTATCCCTAATGAATGTAGATGAGTGAGATCTGCATGCCCTGTACCTCTACCCTACGCAAATTTATTTCATGCTGTTCATTACCGATATCTTGAAAATCTGGCCTCGAGGACTAGGAGTGAAGACCAAGGTCCTAGGAGAAAGAGCATCATAGTAGTGGCTTAAAAGTGACACCTATTGGCCAGATTGCAGGGTTCGAGAAGCAGCCCTGAAGCAGAACACCTCTGGTCATTGTAGTGACTGTCCTGAGCCTGACTTGGCAGGGCTCAGAGAAGGAGATATAGAATTGGAGAAAAGAATAGCTGTGAATGAACGTTCACAGCATCAGATTCCTATTGTGCAAGACATGCATGTGACGACTTTTCCCAGTGACTAGGGTGCATTTGGTTTGTTTGGGTGTCTAAAAGGTTTAAGTGTGTGCAAATCACTTGGTTGTGTGCATCCCTGCACATTAACATGTGTACAATTGTTTGTTTTGAGCTCCTTTAAACTAAGTTTTCCATGATTTTTGTGCATTTTTTCATGTTCACATCACCTATTCATTTTTTTAGGCACATCTTGTATGTGCACAAGAACCTCTTTAATCAAAACTCCAACCACTGAAGTTTGGCCACCCACTCACCCTGACAAGGATCAATGAGAATGTGGTCGATGATACGCCACCTGAAATCTTGAAAGCCATGTTGAAACTCCAAACAATGCCGCACAATAGGGACTGATATAGTCAATATGTTCCCCCAAGCGAACCTTAATGGATCTGGTAGTCCTATCAACATACATAAGCCCACAGGGCCAAATCCAAAGGTAGACTATAGAATCTGACAAACAAGTGGTGTGCCACCAAGCATAAAAACATTTGCCGGTCTTGGGATCCAATCAATCAGGACCTGTTATTGCCGATGCACAGAATCTGCAATCACCACAAGGATACCCAAAAGATGTTGTTTAGCGTGTTTATACACTCTCTTAATTGTGAGTGGTTGATGTGCAACCACTCTGGAATCTGCCCAAAGTACTGAATGCGATCGTATTGTTGGAGTCTTACCTTTTATGAAATGAGCATCTGAGGTAACAAGAGTGTTAAGAAAACATTGGCCGATATTATGTCTGCATAAATGTTTTTCAAAAGATCTTATGATCACCTATACTCACAGCTGTAGTATTAGAGAAATGATTGCTCATTCTGCATCAACTGTTGATTGCCCTATTACCAGCCATGAGGATCCGGGTCATTTTTCTTGTGGTGATTACAGATTCTGTGTGTCGGCGATAACAGTCCCGACACACAGAATCCAAGACTGGCAAATGGTTTTATGCTCTGTAGCACACCACTTGTTTGTCCAATTTTGTAGTTTACCTGTTGATTTGCCCCTGTGGGCTTATGTATGTCGATAGGACTACCAGATCCATTAAGGTTCACTTGGGGGAACATCCTGGATCAACATATTGATTATTTCAGCCCCTATTGTGGGGCACTGTTTGGAATTTTGACATGGCTTTCAAGATATCAGATGGCATATCATGTTCCTATTAATCCTCATTGGCCAAACTTCAGTGGTTGGAGCAATGCTGGATTTTTGATTTAAGAACTGTAAAACCTTATGGCTTAAATCTCGAACAAGATTGGTCAAGTCTTTTCTGATCATTTTTATCTGGCCGTGGTGTTTCTACAGCGTAGCGGCCGGCTTTTTGCAAAGGGACGGTACACCTGCCCAGCTGGAGTTGACGTCCGACGCTCATTATAAAATTTCAGTTGGATGCATTATTGCTTAGAAGCACTTTTGACTATGAGAGAGCTAGAGGCTTTATTCTACCTGATACAGAGCTGTTGAAAGAGTTCAAATAGCTCAAAATGTGGCATGTCGTGGGAGGCCTCGCTGCTTTGCTACACTAGTGCTAAGAAAGCCAAGTGGGTTTTTTTTTATTATTATTCATGAAGTTTATGAAGTGCTTTGCTTATAAAAAATTGAGTAAAAAGGATAGTCTGTTGCAGGGGAGTGGCTGGAGCCCTCTCTTGATATTCAATCCGACAAAAAAATATATGTTGGAATTCATTAAGCATCTTTTTTCTGGGTTCAACCTTTGTTTGCTGATCAATTTGGTTTGGTTGACATTTTGGAGTTTTTTTGGACTTGGTTTGCAAGAACTTCTTTAGGAACACAAACCTTTATTTTTAGCCCTGCACCCCCTCTACTAGTGGTATGGTCCATCTAGTCTGCCCAGTAAGATGGCAAGAGTAGGTCCACCTGCCGCTCTGTGCAAGCCACCCTTCCCCATGCCTTTGTTTTAGGGGTGAACCCACCGCTCCGTGTAGGACACCCCTGTATGTTGAGAAATTAATTAGTTAAGTTTATAGGCATGTAAATTTGCCTTTCGTTTTATCTACCGATCAAACAGATTCAAGAAAGTCAGATTATAAAGTGAACAGAAACAGAGGCAAAAGAAAATGAGTTTTCTGCACTGGTTCTAATTTCTCATGAGCCGCAATGTTTGCTTGCAGCTCCATTAAGTTCAGCTCTGTACAATGCAACTCATACAGCTCGATCTGAGAGCCACACTGTGGACATCCCAAAAAGCATTTTTGTGACTGAGCCATGGGATTTAGATTCAAGCTTGCCTTCCCTTTGGATGCTGCTGTTTCAGCACTTTCCATCAGTGGGGCATTCTGGGTGATTATGAAGGAGGCTGGGAGAAGGGGAGGGGAGTGAACCAGAGAAAAGAGAATAGCTGGAGAAGAACAATCAACTCAGAATGACAGAAGGAGGTAGATGAGTGGAAAATGGAACTGGGGGAGGAAAGGACAAAGGAAAAGGGGAGGCAAGAGGATGAAGGAACATAAAGAAGCAGGAAGGAAGAAGACGGAAAAGACAAATGGAGCACAGAGAGTCATGCAGAGACTCCCGCTTAGTTCCTTATGTGTTTCCTTACCAGTCCCTTTGATATATCCTTGTCCTCAGCTGTTGCATTATTTCTCTTGACTAGACTGTAAGCTCTGATGAGCAGGAACAGTCTCATACATGTGTCTGAACAGCGCTGCGTATGCCTTGTAGCGCTATACAAACTATCAGTAGTAGCAGTAGATCTCATCATCAAGTGTGCTACTGGGGTTGGAAGTCCTGCTGAGTGATAGTACAAATCTAGCGACAGACGGTGTATCTGCACAGGGCTCAGGAAGGAGATTGGCTTTCTTATGGACTGAAGCCGCCCATCCCTCCTTAAGAACAGCATGTAAATCGGTTAGTGATGAATTTTCCTTAATCAATAAACTAGAAACAACACGCCACGTATCTCAAGTATAGATCTTTTCTGAGCTACCCACATAGATGTCCTGTTGGTTCTGAGACCCACTCCTTCTTTTGTTTATGTTTTTTTGTATTTTTTGAGTGAATGAAGAAGAAAGAATGAAGTTTAAATAATTTTGCTTTTTGCTATAAAGTGTGGTTGAAATACGTGGCGTGTTGTTTCTAGTTTATTGATTAGTCAATTGGCATGCTGGAAGTGACTTTCATTATTGCTGTAGAACTATTTTCCTTGGCTTTTCTCACCAGTCACTGAGATTTGATTTTGTGAAGACACAAAAGTCATAAGATCTTATTTTGCAACTTGCTTCCTCTGGTGATTCTTTTGCTGCATTCTCAATTTCTGTGGTATGGTAGGTAGTAGGGAGGTGCATTCATTTGAAATGAAATAACAATGAAATTTTCTATTTTGTTCCATATCGTTTTAATCCAAAACATGGCACTGAAAAATCCAAACTTCGGTGTTCTTCCCTGGTTCCACGACTGATCAGACTGGCCTCAAACGAACAACCTTTGGTTTAGAAGGCATGCATCTCACAAAAGAACCATCATGTCTCTAGCCAGCCTGCTGTAATTGCTGGTGATTTTCATTCCTGTTTCCTGACTGGCCTAAGGTTTCTCTGCTCTGAAGCTCTAAGTAAAATGCCAACAGGATTTTTTGCCTTGTGAATCTGTTGACTCCTACTATAGAGATTTACTCCAAAGATTTTTCTTTTGTCATGTTCTTGTGCCAGAAATGCTGTCAGAGACTTTTACCAAACATAATCCAGATCCTGGTTGTCCAATTAGTGATGATCATTCTCAACATCTACTACTATTATTACTACTAGTAGCTAAAAGACATACACAGCGCTGTACAGATATATGTAAAAATGGTCACTCATGAGAGCCTATAATCTTATCAAGATAGACAATACAACAGTTGAGGACAAGGATACAAGTAGGGAAAGGTAAGGAGAAACATATGCGATTAGGAGGATCAGGATCCAAGCGCAGTCTCAAAGAGGTGAGCTTTTAAGCATGGACTTGAAAAGGACCAAGAATGAAGCCTGATATACAGACTGAAGTAATTTGTTCCAGGTGTAAGGAGCAACAAGATGAAAGAATCTTAAGTCTGGAGTTGGCAATGGAGGAAAAGTGCACAGACAGAAGAAATCCACTAGAAGAGCGGAGTTCCCAAGGAAGGGTATAGGGAGAGATGAGAGAGGAAAGGTACAGAATGAGTGCATTTATAGGTCAGTAGGAGAAGTTTGAATTGATTACAGAAATGGATAGGGAGCCAGTGAAGTGATTTGAGAAGAGGGGTTATATGAGCATATCGGGGCTGGTGGAAGATTACCTGCCCAATTGAGTTTTGAACAGATTGAAGGGGAGAGAGATGATTCAGAGGGAGACCAGCAAGGAGGATGTTGCAATAGTCTAGACAGGAGGTGACTAAAGACTGAATAAGTGTCTCAGTAATTTTTTCAGAAAGGAAGGAGTGAATTTTCCTGATGTCCTAGAGAAAGAAATGACAGGTTTTTGCTATCAGTTGGATGTATGTGGAGAAGGAAAGGGAGAAGACGACCCCAAGGTTGTGGGCTGAGGAAACAGGGAGTAGAAGAGCATTATCCACAGAAATTGAGAAAGGAGGGTTTAGGGGGAAAATAAGAAGCTCAGTTTTGGCTATATTCAATTTCAAACGGTGGTGAGACATCCAGGCAGCGATGTCAGATAGGCAGGCAGAGATCCGTGCCTGGATTGCCGGAGAGATATTAGGTGTAAAGAGATAGAACTGAGAGTTAGCAGCCTAAAAATGGTAATGAAAGCCATGGGAGGAGATGAGTGCATCAAGTGACTGGGTGTAGAGAGAGAAAAGGAGAGGGCCCAAAATAGATCTCTGGAGTTTACCAACTGAGAGTGGGATAGCAGTAAATGAGGATCCACCAGAACAAACACTGAAAGAGTGATAGGAGAAATAAGACGAGAACCAGGATAGCACAGAACCCTTAAAAATAAGCGAGGACAAGGTGTCAAGGAGAAGTGGTCAATAGTGTCAAAAAAGCAGCAGAAAAGTCAAGAAGGATGAGGATTGAGTAAAGACCCTTGGATTTTGCCAGGAGCAGGTCACTGGAGACTTTGGCAAGAGCTGTTTCAGTAGAATGTAAAGGACAAAAGTCAGATTGCAGTGGATCCAGAAGGGCATGAGAATAGAGAAGGTCCAAGGCAAAGGCAAAGGCAATGGCAGTGGACTGCATTTTCATTTAGAAATGAAGAGGAGGAGGGAGATGGGATAATAGAAGGACAGGTAGGGTCAAATGAAAGTTTTTTGAAGAGAAGGTGTTGAAATTGGCAGGAATGAGAGAGTAGAAACCCAACACCACCACAACAGTCAATGGGATGAGGCGTGTGGGAGAATTGGTAGCCACAAAGTCAGAAAGCAGAGATTGAGGCTGTCATCAGGGAGGAGCCAGGTCTCAGGGTCAGAAGATGAGTAAATGCAAGTTTATTGGATATGGCGTGTGCGTTCTACAAGGCACATGAGAAAGGGAGAGAGGAAGGGGGAAAGGAGATTGGAGTAGTTGCATGAGGAACTGACTTGGGAGTAAGAGAAAAATCTAGGAGGGGCCAGGGTTGGGATTAATATCACCGGATGATAGAAGGAGAAGAAGAGTATGAGGTGGAGAAGCGATGTCGTGGTGGAAGCGAGGGTGAGGTTATTTCAAAGAGAAAGGGGAGGGATGAATGAGAGGAAGAAAAAGGTGAAGCTCAAGAGCTGAAAAAAGGGTGGAAGAAAGGAGGATGGTAAAGAAGGGGTGATAAGGAGGGGGAGAAGATTAGGGAGTGTCAATAATAGGAAAAAAATTGACGTGGGGGAGAGTGTGCCTGGAGCTGCGGGACCTACGCGGACCATCTTGCCTACACGGGAGGCTGCTGGAGCCCTGGTTCCCTTCCTGTTTCCTGGCCGCAGTACCCCAGCGTCATCGGAAGGGGTTTAAAAGTGTGGCTGCAGAGCTGTTGGGTGGAGAGTGTGCCTGGAGCTGCGGGACCTACCCGGACCATCTTGCCTGCACGGGAGGCTGCTGGAGCCCTGGTTCCCTTCCTGTTTCCTGGCCGCAGTACCCCAGCGTCATCGGAAGGGGTTTAAAAGTGTGGCTGCAGAGCTGTTGGGTGGAGAGTGTGCCTGGAGCTGCGGGACCTACCCGGACCATCTTGCCTGCATGGGAGGCTGCTGGAGCCCTGGTTCCCTTCCTGTTTCCTGGCCGCAGTACCCCAGCGTCATCGGAAGGGGTTTAAAAGTGTGGCTGCAAAGCTGTTGGGTGGAGAGTGTGCCTGGAGCTGCGGGACCTACCCGGACCATCTTGCCTGCACGGGAGGCTGCTGGAGCCCTGGTTCCCTTCCTGTTTCCTGGCCGCAGTACCCCAGCGTCATCGGAAGGGGTTAAAAGGTGCCCCTTACCGTGGGACGCGGCCGCGGGCGTGTTTGAAGGGGCGTGTTTCAAGGGGCAGGACATGCCCCTTTTGAGCCCCTTCTGAGCACTTCGGAGTTTGAGGAGTACCGGAACGACTGTACACATTAGAATGGGTAAATGGAAAAAGAAGATGATTGGGGTTAGTGCAATGAATCCATCTAAGACTGTTAAAGCAGTTGGTCCTATGGACAAGCATGTTGTACTAGCCCCTACTGAAATTGTGAATGTATCTTTACCATTGTCCACTAGTGTGCTTTCTTCTGCTGGCTCCTCAAATTTAGAAGGGGGTGATATCCCTCCCCCACTAGCTAAAGGTGATTTAATGGTTGAGTTAACCTCCTCGCCTATTCTAGGTCAGGGGGATACTCCTGTTTTTTCCTCTGTAGCTCCTCTTCCTGTATTGAGTCCTCAGGCTGGGGCAGTTCCCCTCCCAAGTGTGATTTCAATTGGCGAGGCGCCAAAAGTATTTACTGAATTGGATGAACCTTCTGCTCACTTTCTTAAACAGGATGTGTCTTTATCAGATGTATGGAATGTGTTAACACGTATGGAAGCTTCTTTAGCTAGGTTAACGCCTCAATTTGCAAAGTTTACTCAGGAGACAGTTGATAAGCTTTCACATCAAGATGTATGTTTAAATTCTTTGGATTCTCGTTGCTTAAAATTGGAGTCTCAGGTTTCCACAGTACATGGTGCTCTCTCCTCCTCAATAAAAGATTGTTCGTGTTGACGATGCAACAACAAACTATTTGAGAATAGTCTTACAGCAAAGAATCTTAGATGTCTCAATTTTCCTAAAACACATTATTTGTCTGCTGATATTTTGTTTCGTAAATATTTGAAGGAAATATTGGGATATCAAGATTCATCAACGGTTGTCTTTAATAATATTTATTATATACCTAGCTCTAAAAAGGAAGTTAAAGGGGAAGGAGATT
The DNA here is from genome assembly GCA_033557465.1 of Ichthyophis bannanicus. NCBI lineage: Eukaryota > Metazoa > Chordata > Amphibia > Gymnophiona > Ichthyophiidae > Ichthyophis > Ichthyophis bannanicus. Next base: position 130,004,058 of record CM066049.1, read on the forward strand.
TGGATGTACTTGGTTCAGTGGAATCCTTGAATATTTCTCAGTTTATAGAATCCTCATTGGATGAAATTTCAGTGAGAGCAACTTTACTGGTCTCCTTTCATTCTGAATGTATTAGGAATGAGATTTTGAAATGTTTCTTTACTAAAAAGAATGAATTATTTTGTGGGCAGAAAGTTAATATATTTCCTGATGTATCTAAACAAACCCAGACTCGGAGGAAAAGCTTTTTGGCTCTTAAGCCCAGAGTCCTTGCAAGTGGTGCTACATTCTTTTTAAAATTCCCTTGCAAGTGTTTGATTACATCAGGGAAATCCTCCTACGTGTTTTATGAACCACTTCAATTAGAAGAGTTTTTGAAGTCCTGTAGTGGGGAATGATATTTAGGTTCTATCTTAGCTAGTTAGAATCAAAAGGGATTAAGAGATTGGGTAATGTCTCGCTTTTTCTTCTTTGGTATTCTTTAATTTTTGGTTACTTTATATTGTATGCTGGGTATGCTCTCCTATGACGTGGGCTTGTGCTTGTTTTCTTTGTAGGATTGCCTTTTTATTGTAATTTTTGTATTGAAGCTTTTTCTTTTCTTATTACGTTGTAATATTGATGAAAACTTTATAAATAAAAAAAAAAAAAATTGACGTGGAGCCATAAGAAAGAGATGGAGAGGAGAGCAGAAGACAGAAAAAATAATTGAAGGATAGGTAGGAGAAAGATCAATTGAATTAGGGAGAAGCTGGGAGTAATCCTGGCATAAATCCACCCTTGAGAAGTGGCTTTGTAGGAGGGCGAGGTTCTATCAGAGAGAGAGGAGAGGGATAAAGACATATATTAGCTAATATGTAAAATTACAATTAAGTATCAAATCTAAAAATTTAAAATTCAGTTGAAATTGGATAGAACAAGATGGTCACTGTCTATTTCAGTCCAGACCAGGTGGTGTTGCTAGTAGTGATGTGTCTCTGTCTATTTCATGCAGGGATGCAGAAATATTAGTAGTAAAGCTATCTTAACAGTGAATATTCACTGGCTGGGGTTTGTATTGTAGTTATCAGATCAGGTATAGCAGGTGAAATATCCTGAAGAGGGGCCAGCAGAAAGATTTCCTCTTGTGATTTTAATTGGACAGTTGGAGGTCCGTAGCCTGTCACCCATCCAGCTTCTTGGGTTGAGTTGTGTAAGCACAGACAGCTCTAGTCACTTAATCCATCATTATCTAATTGTGGTCGCCTCTTATAAAATCTGGCTCTAAACATCTAAGCATCTCTCCCTCACCTCATAGTATCTTTCTCTCTCTTCCCTCTACTTCCTCTCCAGCATACCAGCATCATCTCAATTTCTCTGCCCTCTTTTCATAGTGCCCAACATTCACTCTCACCCCACCCAACCCTTGCACATCCCACAACCCATTCATTACTTTCAGTCAGCCACCTGCTCAGCACCTTCTCTCTTTCTCCTTCACCTTCTCAGCACCCTGTTTTTCAGCACCCCTACTCACCTTTTCTCTCTCCATCCTGAACACCTTCCAAGTATTCATTTCCCTCCCTCTACCCCTCTCTCCTCCTACTTGCTGCAGTTCCAGGCCTCTCCTGCAATCTTTGGCCACCATGGGATGGGCTCTGCTATCGTTCTGGGCTTCTTTCCGTATTGTTTGTTTTTGGTGGGATGGGCTGCACCAGCAGTTTGGGTTTTCTGCAGTCCTTGACTGCTGGAAGAAGGGATTTTCTCAGCAGGTCTGCAAGTTTAGTTCAGTCTTTAGTCATTGATAAAGGGAGGATCTTCTGCACCCTTTGGTAAGTGGTGGAATAGGCTCCTTCACCATCCCCAGGGGTCTTGGGCATTCTTCAGCCATTGACAAGATGGTCTCCAGTGAGGACCTAGGGGGAGAGATCTTCTGCACTCTTCTGCTGATTGAAGCTCTGCCAGTGATCTAATGCTGCTATTTTCAGGACTGGTGGGTCAGCAAGTTTGACATCCCATTTGGATTTATTTATTTATTTATTTAATGTCTCTTCTATACCACGCTATTCATTCTGCGGTGTACATTTAACTGAACCTTATACAATGCAGTCAGGGCTGCATTGTATTTACAATAAACAGGAACTATAACTTAGACATAACTGGGGTAACTTTCTACAAATTATTTACACTAATAACTGTACTGTACACACTGAGATTTACACGGAGTTGCACCAATGGGGCTAGCTGCCCTCTAGTGTGCTGGGTGTGCTGTTGGGGGATTCTTGGTGATTGGTGAGACTGTTTGCGAGCTGACCTTCGGAGTTGACCTCTGAGTAGTGCCATATGAATAGGTGGTGCTTCAGCGCCTTCCTGAATTGAGCCAGGTCAGTGATTGCTCTAATGGCCATGGGGAGGACATTCCAACATCTGGGTGCATAGAGCATGAACGCCCTATTAGATGTCGCGTGGGTGCATTTCGTTGTTTCCTTTGGGATTATCAGTGTATTGACAGCTGTGGATCTTCTGGATCTGTTCAGAGGTGTGCGGTGGATTAGCTCGGTGATGGAGGTGGAGGGTTGGTTGTTTATGGCCTTGAAGGTCATTACTAGGATCTTAAAACACAGTCTGCTGTGGATTGATAGTCAGTGGAGTTTCTTCAGGATTGGTGTAATGTGGTCCATTCTTGAGATTCTGTATAGAATTCTGGCAGCTGCATTCATTGCAAGCTGGAGTGGATTCAGTGATGCTTACGGGAACCCATATAGGATTGCGTTGGAGTAATCGAAGTGTGAGATCACCAGGGCTTGATAGATCATTCGTAAGTCGTCGGGGTCCAGTAGAGGTCGTAGATGTCGTAGTGTCTGTACTTTATGGTATATTATCTTGACTATGTTTCTTATATGGGTTTTCATGTCCAGCTGTTGGTCCAAGGTGACACCTAGTTAACGGATTGTGGGTTTGGCTATCAGCTCGGCATTCTTCACCTTTAAGGAGGCTGGAGGGGTGAAGCCTTGGTTCCTCATGATGAAGAGGACGTCTGTCTTCTTGTGGTTTATCCAGAGATTTTGCATATGGAGCCAGTCAGCAACTGTGTCAAAGCAGCTTGTCAGTGGGGAGAAGTCAAGCTGGTCCATTGCAAATGGCATGTAGAGTAGAACATCATCTGCGTAAACCAGACAGGTGACATCAAATGAGCAGATCAGGGTGCAGATGGGCTACATGTATATGTTGAACATCAGTGCCGCTGGCGAGGACCCCTGTGACACACCCTGTTTTTGTAGGAAAGGTTCCGAGGTTGTGGTGCCGATTATTACGTGTTGCCATCTATTGGTCAGGTAGGATTTGCACCAGTTTAGAGCTGTGTCCTGTATTCCCTTTTCCTCGAGACATCCCAGGAGTATCTCATGGCTTACGGAGTCAAAGGCCGCAGCGATATCCATGAAGATGAGGACAAACCCTTGTTGAATGTTGTCAATTTCCGAGATTATGGTATTGAAGAGGGTGGTGAGGAGGGTTTCAATGCCATGTGCCTCCCTGAATCCGTGCTGACAGGGGTCCAAAGGGGTGTCAGTCTCAATATGGTGTTGAATTTGGCATTGGACTACCTTTTCAATTATCTTGGCGAGAAGTGGGATGCTTGAGATTGGTTTAAAGGATTCGACCTTCAGCGGGTCCAGTTTGTTGTTTTTCAGCAGCGGCCTGATGGAGGTATGCTTCAGACTTTGTGGGAATGATCCAGTTGAGCATGACTGATCCATGAGTTTATTCAGGAACTGGCTGAGATCGCAACATAGTTCTTTTACCAAGAACGCTGGACAGGGGTCATTTGGTGCAGTGGTGGTGTTGATGGAGGCGATGGTGTCCTCTATGTCTCTTTTTGACAAGGTGGTGAATTTGGTCAGTGGCGTTGGATGGGGTGGCTTGTGTAGAGGTGTGTGGCTTGTGGGGTTTGTAGTCTTGTCGGTCTGGTGCATTTTTGATTGAAGATATTCTGCAAATTCCTGTGGTTGCGGCATGTATGGTTGGTCCGGGGCTGGTTCTCTAGTTAATGTCTTCACTATATTGAAGAGGTCGTGTGGCTTGTTCATTGAGCACTTCAGGAGGTCCGTATGAAATTGCTTCTTTCTCTCCATTATTGCTTCTCGGTGCTTTTTTAGGTGTAAGCTATATGCACTCTGTGCTTCGGTGGAGCGTGATTGGCCCCATCGTCTCTCAAGCTTACGTAGGTGGAGGAGTGATGATCGCAGTTTGGTGGAGTACCATGGTGCGGGCTCGCATCTCCTTGGAGGTTTGTTCGTGGTTGGGAGCTGAGCAATGGCGCTGAGGCTGTTGTCCCAGCTAGAGATCATTTCCTCCAAATCAGGGGCCGTTGCGTTGCGGACTGGAATGGCTTTCTCCAGTATTTCTTCTTTGTCATTTTATCTATTCCAGAATTAGGTCTGATCTGAAATGTTGTCAGTCTATCCAAAATACTGCTGTTCGAATTCTCAACCAACCTAGCTCCTTTCGTTGATTAATATCTCACACATCCTCTTACCCAGAATGTTCCACCAAGGACAATTCGTTATCTATCCTCCCAGTCTGCATTCCTCTTCATAACACCTAAACTCTGGAATTCCCAGTCTCTCAACCTCCAAACTGAAGCCTCATATAAGAAGTTCAGAGCAGGTTTGAAACCCATCTCTTTAGTTTAGCCTCTGATATGTCCTGATTTTTTCTGGCAAATGGTCATCTGGGCTGGATGCGGGCTTCTGCTACTGCTGTATTTTTTTTTAATCCTATTATGCTTTCTGATTTCCTGTCAATATTATGAAATTCCTTTCCTTTCTTTCTCATTAGGGCTTGCAAACTGCCTTGCTATTTCTTACAAGGCAGTATAGTAAATGGAAGAAAAAATATAAACATTAACATCATATCAGTTGATCTCTCAGTGCTAGTCACAAATTTTTAAAATGTTGGAAGTCGGTGGATGGCAGCAAATATTTGTGAATTTTACTACTCCCAAAATGCTGGAACTCTAAATGACCCCTTAGCTTTACTGAAGGTCCAACTTTTCCATTAAACAGACAGACAGAAACACACCGCATAGACCAATTTGCCCTAGGAGATGAGGGCTTGCTCATTTGTCAGGAGGATAAACACTTCCACCTCACTAGCTGCCACAATGGAGTGCTGATTCCACTCTCTTTTCCTTCCTGGACGTCACTAAAGAGACAGCTAGTACTGATTTGGATAGATCTGTTTCTGATGGGATTACATTTCCCTTGGAGACTGAAGTGCCATCTAGCACACTGCATGCAACTACTGGGGGATTTATCACTCACTGCTGGACTCCAGCCAGAAGAGTTCTGTATCTTCAGTGCTTCTAAAAGCCCAGTCCTGTGAGCTGTCATTTATAATAAATGATAGAGGCAGAGGGGCGAGTGAAGGATGCACTGGGAGGAAGGGAGGGGGACAAGACTGGGTACAGAAAGAAGGAGGCAGCGCTGCTGACTTACCCAGCTCCAAACAGAGACATTTCAAGTCAGTCCTCGGCTTCTGACACTCCCATCATGATGTGCTATGGGACCTGCAGCACTGATTTCACTGGGTAGAATCAGGACTACAACTACCACACTGCACTGGGATCTAAGCTGAAAACCAGGACTGGCCAAATATGACCCTGGTGGAACTGGGCAACTTGGCAGCTTTGAAGGAGGAGGCTGTGAGAGTGAAGGGAGCATGGCAGAGAGAAAGGAGATTTAATGTAGCAGAGAAATGAGGAGGTACTAGAGAAAGAAGGAAGTGGAGCATTTACGAAACTGCTGAAAGGTGAGAATTTCAAGAGAGTTAATGAGAATTTAATGTTCAGCCTGAGAAAAGAGTCAGCAGGCAAGAGACCTGTGTATTTTTACTGTAACCAGAAATACACCATAAAATGGAGAACTTATAAAGCAAAAAGTTAATTAAACCGAGAGAAGTTCTGCTGCACTAAAAAGGGTCAAGGAGCAGTTTGGTACAGGAGAGACTTTGATTCACACATCTTAATGAGCTCAACACTGCAAACACACTGAGTTTAGCAGACATAAGCAAATCTAAGATGAGCTAAGATCTCTGGGTAGCCGACTGCTAACAAAATGTTCTAGTTCCTTTAAAGAAACGTCAACCCATTGTTGGGAAAGACCTGAAGTGGAGAGATTTGAGCTCATCATTTTCACTTAGAAGAATTCTCTTCTGCTAATGATTGAAAGTAGCAATCACTAAGCTCATACTGATATGCTTTCTGAGCTTGAAATTATTAAAGCACAAATTTATCTTTCTGCATCTTAAGTAAAACTCTGTATTTGATGAGTTTTCAGAGGTAATGCCAACCTTCTGCCTGCTGAACAAGACAGTTCTCATAGCACTAGTCAACTTTGGGCCTAATTTATTTAAAAAAAAAAGAAAACTCTCTCATTCTCTGTCTGTGGAAAAATTCCTCATTATACCCCTTGTGCTCCTGTAGGATTAATCAAACAACGCCACTCACCGAGAAGTCTGCATCCTCTGCCTTCATGTGATCTGCAATGTAATTGACGCCATCTACAGCCAGCTTCAGGGATGGTGACATTTGCAGTATCTTTTGCTCTTTGGTACTCTGAGCTTTGGTAGTCTGGCCTGATGCACTCGCGGCCTCCTTTGTCTTACGTTTGCACTTGTACGGCCAGGGATGACTTTCAGGCTGGTCCTCAGGGAGGGAGCGTGGTTGGGATGATGGAGAGTCTCTGGACTTCCTATTAGTCTGAGAAGCTTCCTCATGTAGGTAGTAGTTCTGAGTGCTCTTGGATCGGTAGCGTATGCTTTGGTCAGTAGCCTCACTTGGGATGTACATCTGCTGAATGCTCAGCGATCTTCTCTTGGAGAGGGAAACGGACCCATCATTGCTCACCAGGTGGATCTGAGTCCGTGGTAAAGTGCTACTGGCCTGAATTGGTTCTTCCTTTAGAATGGAATAGTGTCCAGATGGGGACTTGCAGATGGTCTGGGAATTAGAGGGTTCTTCAAGGTGGTCATGGCAAGGTGAAGGAGGGGATAATCCATTGCTCTGGGAGCTGCTGGAAGATAAGGTGGGGATATTGGGCTCCACTTCTGTCTCAGTCCAGACCATGGATGATGTGATCTTTGTGTGCATGGACTCAATCAACCTCTTGCAATTATCCTTCACGATGGATGGTCTTTTCATAAATAGAATACGGGGAACGATATCAAGGAAAATCCTTCGCACCCAGGCAGGCATGGTGTGGGTGCGGGGAGAGCGGTGGTGAACATTTAGGACAAAGACAGTAATGATAATCGACAAGGTCACAAATATCATGGTGAACAGCAAATACTCTCCAATAAGGGGAATAACCAGGGAGGTGGAAGGAATGATTTCAGTGATGAGGAGGAGGAAGACAGTCAGGGATAGGAGAACTGAAATGCAGAGTGTTATCTTTTCACCACATTCCGAAGGCAAGTAAAAGACCAAGACAGTCAAACAAGAGATGAGGAGGCAGGGGATGATGAGGTTGATGGTATAGAAGAGAGGAAGCCGCCTGATGATGAAGTAGTAAGTAATATCAGGGTAGATTTCAGTGCAACACTCATATTTCTTAATGTTGTAAGTTCCCACAGCATTCACAATGATCCACTCGCCACTCTCCCAGTAGTCCAGTTGATCCACATTGTTATGCATGCTGATCAGGTCAATCTTGGCTTTGTCATAGGTCCAGGAGCCAAATTTCATGGTACAGTTCTGCTGATCAAATGGGAAGAAAGTGACATCGATGCTGCAGGAGCTCTTGTAGATGGCAGGAGGCATCCATTTAATTCGTCCATCATGAAAGAGGTGAGCCTTGGTCAGGTGCGTAATTGCAAAATCGCCATCCGCACTTGCAGGAGAGAGGAAAAACACCCAAAACATTACAACAGAGAACCAAGGACTAGCCTGGGCTAAATTGATTTGACTTTTGCTTATATTTACATAGTTAGAGTTGACAGGCTTTGCTGATTCTTAAAGGTAGCTAGTCCCTGTTAAATCTTTGTTTTCTGAATATATCATTAAAGTCTATAAGTCTTTGGTGTGATCTCATTTGGAGTATTGTGTGCAGTTCTGGAGACCACACCTTCAAAAGGACATAACTAGGATGGAGTCAGTGCAGAGTGTGGCTACTAAAATGGTTAATGGTCTCTGTCATAAAGCATATGAGGACAGACTTAAGGATCTTAATATGTACACCTTACAGGAAAGGCAGGATAGAGGTGATATGATTGAGATGCTTAAATACCTCTGAAGGCAAGCTGTGCTATAAAGGGAGATAGGATGAGGGTGAAAGGGGATAGACTCAGGAGTAATGTATGCAAATATTTCTTTATGGAAAGAGTGGTTGCATGGTAAAGTCTCCCTGGTGGAGGTGGTAGAGATGAGTACAGTATTTGAATTCAAAAAAACATGGGACAAACACAGAGATTCTCTAAAGGAAAATAGGGGACGACTGTAGTGGTTGATATGGAAGGGCAGACTCAGAGCTACGACCCCATATTCTGTATGTATTCTCTCACCAAATCAGGAAATCTGAAGCCCTCCCACACAGCTACCTACTAAGTGAACTTTGCTAAATATATCCTACCGTTCTCTACCCATGGGCACAAAAACAGCAATGTGGGTTTTCATTCACTCTCTTTCGAAACAACTGCTCCCTTTTCACCTCCCAAAAAAAATAGGAAGGACAATTAGCAACATAAAAATATGCTACTCCTAAACCCCTCCCTTTTCTTTTCCCCTAAATAAACAGAAGAGAACTTACAGGACCTGGTTATTACCAGGATCCCTGCTGTCCCATCATGATGCCCTTGCTGGGGCAAGACTGCCAAATCCAGCCCTTGCTCGGAAACTGGCCTGTCCCCACTAGAATTGTGGGTAACCAAAAGCCATGCCAAGGTTTGGATTAGAATTTTGGATTTTATTATTCACATTTTCCCACTATGAGCTCAAGATGAGGCTCCGGCAGGTACATAAGTGAGGAAAGGTTGGCAGCTTAGGCTGCACTGGGCAGCCCCCTCCCTCTGATCTGGGGTATCAGGAAGAGGAGAACAGCTGAGTCACGGGCTGCAGCCTGGCACTTAGAACCGCATCCTGTGTGGTTCAAAGCATGAGTTAAGTCTCAAGTGGTAGTGGAGGAGAATGTGCCCCGTGGCAGAAAGGGCTGGAGAGTGAAGAAAGAAGCAGTGTAGCCACAAATATCACAAACATTATAAACCATTATAAAAGTGTGACAGAGACGGACGCTTCTGACGTGTCCTGCACCATGGGGTCTTGGCTAAAGTGTAAGCGCTAAGGAGAAGGCCCCATCTATTATGTCTGTCTGTCAAGTGCTTCCAATACCTGTCAGCACTATATAAAGGATTAACAACAACAATAATAATAATAATCAAGTAAGAGAATTTCCTAGCTGTGCATTTTATTTGTAGACCAACTGGGATATGGTGGCTGCCAGGCAAAGTTGCAGCAGCAGCATCTAGGGGCTGGTGATTTCCGGAACTTGCCAGGCAGGGGTATCAGCTAGCACTCCATCAGGAAAAGTCACCTAGACCCCCTTTCCAAAATGCTCTTCCAGAGATTGCTGGTCCTTCCTGTGCAAGGCCAGGTGGTTTAAAGCAGAAGCAGTATTGCCTAGGAATGACGAAGGAAACAGCACAGCTGGCGTACATTACACCAGAACCTAGAATTAGCCCAAAGAACATTGGGTCATTTGGTTCATGTAATGTCCTCTACAGTTGTTCTTGTTTTGTTGCTGTTGTTATGGCAGAGCTAGAGAAGCATTAAGAGAAATTGACAGTCCTTGTTTATCCCTCACATGGTATTCTTAGGCCTAGATAACTGACACGTCTCCTGCCTCTCTTCTAAACTTATAAGATGTAGGCAAGCTGCAAACCCTGCTCGCTCCCTGCCGCTTCTCTGAGACCCTTATGATTGACAGCTAAAAGCTGCTCACTAAGAAAGCAAATGAAAGGGCCGAGATGAAGGCTCCAGCAGCTGAAAAGTCTGATCCTTTCTCGCCCGAGCGTTCTGCTGATCCATTGACCACAGACGAACATGAAAGGCATATCGCCGGCAGGTGCACCACTGCAACGCTGCTGTCAGAGAGCATCAGCAGCTCGAGAAGAAGCATTCTGCCAGAGGAAGACAGCCTCTCACCTGCTCCCAGCTTCTTTCTTTAATATTTGATTGCAAATTGGCAGCATGTGCCTCAGTCTAGATATTGTCTTGCTTAACTGCTACTTTCTACTTCCAAAATGATGTCTGCATATAATTATAATCACTACACAACAGGTAGATGAATCCTTGGGAAAAAAGGTAGGAGGTTAGAACGTTCTGACGCCATTAGTTTCAGAAAAGTAATTAAATAATAAGATGCTCCAGAGGGCCTGAATTTTGTGATCACTCTTGTTGAACAAATAAAAGGTCTCTTCAGATGTCATTTGTTATGATTTTTAAATACCTCACAGATCTGAAGAAAGGACCACGGGGCCTTGAAAACTCACATGCAGGATTTTTTAGGAAAAAGAAACCTAGCAAACTCCCAGACACAATCCTCTTTATTATAACCATGCTTTTTCTGTGGAAATTTGTTGATTTCCAGATCCCTGATGACAGAGTCAGAGACAGAGAAAGTCAAACCCAAAGCCGAGTTAGCAATCCAGAATAGTAAAATGTGGGCACCTCTACAGCAATACAGGGAATCCATGTAAATGCTGCGATGTGCATTATGGGTAAGTCTGAAAGACCAAGATCATCTAAACACCCCCTGGCAACGGCGTGAGGTCCATTCCTGTTAGGCTCTGTAAAATCAAGGCTTGCCTCAGCACACTTCTAAGCACAAAAAAGCACCTGGATTTGAAAGGCTAGCAAACAAAATCTTCAAATAAAATTATTTAATGTAATTCTTTTTTCTAGCTCTTTCTCTAGGATATGTCAGAGAGTTAATTTCACTAATCTATAAACCTGTGTATCCCACTAACCCACATAATTACACAGAGATCTGTGGTAATAGGACGTTAATAAATGGTTCAGTATTCAAGCAGGATTAAGGTACAGGCAAACTAGGCATGTGCCTAGGGCTCAAAGATGGGGGCGGGGGCTGATCTATATGCCTTAATCTATCCCTGCCTTCATCCCATGCAAGAAACAGATGATGTCATCGGTCATGGTTGCTGCACTGGCCCATGTTGGACAAGAGGTGGCATCATCAGGTAGCACCCCCACCCCTGCAGGTATCAGACATGCATGCATGGCTGAAGATGTGACATCATAAGCTGCTGCTTCACATAACCCCCCACCACCCCCTATGTCTTCAGCAGTCTTTGGCCTGCTGGAATCTTTAACCCTGTGTACCAGTTGAATTAGTCCTTAAGATCTCCGGAAGGGGAGCCATGAAAAGTTCTGGGTTTGATGGAAATAAAGTGAGCAGTAGCAGGAAAGGGCTTTTTCTACCATGGTGCCTATATGATGGAGGAATCCGGCAAAGGAAGTGCAGCGTGAACAGGTCTGCACAGAGTTTACAAAGAGGCTCAAAACGGGGGTGAAGGGGCCAGGCCAGTTTTAGAATATGGCTCTAGGGAAAATAAATGTCTGCCTTTTGCTGAATTATTGTGAATTGTGATTTTAATTGCTTTTGGGAGCATTTTTCAGATATGGCTGTAAATAAGCCAAAATAAAGGAAACAAATATAAAAAGCTTTGAAGTAAAGTGACACACAGAGGAAGCAGTGAAGCACCGAACAGGTGCGGGAGCTTTAGAGGCCAGGGAGAGCGCCTGCTGGGATCTGGGCGTTTTTCTAAACCTCCACTTGAATGGGATGGAATGAAATAGAAAAGCTAGCATACTGATGTTCACATATTCCAGGGGGAGGGGGGGTTTAAAAATGAAAGGGCAGGGGTGAGGGAGGAGGATCCACCAAAGGGTTAATTCTGCCATGTCTGTAGTGTCAACAGAGGACTACAGTTCTCCCGAGGAGCACCAGAAGCACCAAACCATAACCAGAAAAATACCAACCTGAGGAGAATATTTGCATGTTTTATTGACTTTAGAAAGGTTTTGAATTTCTCAACCTCAAACTGGTAGAAATTCAGATTGTAGTAAAAATCGTATAATATAGTAATTAAATCTGTAAGGTAAAAATGACCCTCCCCCTCCCCATTCAAACAGGTGGCTTCAAGCAGGAACTCTAGGTGAGTCCTCCATCCTGCCGACCCCTCCCCCCTCCTCCATAGCCCCCTGCCCCAATGCAGCAGCAATGGCTCCCAAACCACAACGCAGCACTTACCAACACACTCTGGGCTGTGTCTTCCTCTTATTATCTGCCCATCGCCACTGCTGCAGACCCTGGAGAGGGCGACACTCTAGGTAACTGCCTGCCTCACCTAATGCTAGCTCTGGCCCTGGGCAGGAGCATGGATCAGACAAGGATGCAACCTAATCCCTCTCCTCATCCCACATTACTGGGGAGAGCCATAAACCCAGGACTGAAACTCAACAATTCAGGTATCAAAAGCCTGCCATAAGTATGTGACCTGCCTATAGAAGAGAACCCAAACCAAGGCAAACCATGGGCTGTCGAGGAAATTATGGGAAGCAGTAAATTATGATTTTACAGAACTTCCCCCCTCCTCCCCCCAAAAACTAAATCTCTCTAAAAGAAGTTCAAATTGAGCTAAACAACCAAGAAGCAGAGCAAACCCTGGTCTGATTTACTAAGCTGCTTTCCCACAGCCACTGAATGAGGAGCAAGCCTTAGGAAATGTGGCCGAGGTCATTCAGAAGTTTTAAATTGGCGATAAAGAGTCTACAAGCAAAAGCTCTTATGGCCTTCAGTGCAACAAAGAAACCACTGATGGGTTTTAAGCTTTCTGTTTAAAATATTATCATAATTCAACTGGTTTTCTTAACATATAGGAATAAAGTTTGCAGCCTATCACTGACCCAAAACTACACAAAGGGGCATAGAAATAAAAGGGTTCTGGACACTTACCACATGTCCTTTAGAAAAACATCCTAAAATGGGACAGAACCAGAGCAAAAATCCTTCACCTCCAGAGATTTTGGGGTAATCCTACAAAGCATTTTCTGCATGGAGAGCATGCTTTATAAGAGCAGAAAGGACCCTTAAATGGGCACATTCAGCCCCATAATTATAGGACAAGACGGGGCAGAGTTTGGGTGAGTAGAGCTACAGTCACCAGGTGTAGGCAAATTTTCTAAAATACATCAACACACACATACATTACACAAACATTAGTAGTAAATGTGAGAGACTGAGAACATAATCCACATACCCTGGCTTAGAAGTGAGGTTCATGGCTGTCTTGGTATTCACAAAACTCACCCATTTGGAGAAACTGCCCCTACACAAACGTATTTACACCTTGTTTGGAGCACCTGTGAAGTTATACGAGCATTTGTGCAACCAAAATGATAAAGGGGATGGAAGGATACCCCTACAAGGAAAGGCTTAAAAGGTTAGGGCTCTTCAGTCTGGAAAAGAGACGGCTGAGGGGAAATATTATAGAGGTCTGTAAAATAATGAATAGGGTAGAACGGGTTAACATAGATCAATTGTTTACTCCTTCAAAAAGTAGAAAGACTAAGGGGCATGCAATGAAGCTACAATGTAGCTCATTTAAGACTAATCAGAGAAAATATTTTTTCACATAAATACATAATCAAACTCTGGAATCTGTTGTTGGAGGATGTAGTAAAAGCTGTTAGTGTAGCTGGGTTTAACAAAGGTTTGGACAAGTTCCTGGAGGAAAAGTTCATAAACCATTATTAAAGCGGTCCCAGCAATCTACTGCTTACTCTGGGATAAGCATCGTGGAATCTGTGTACCTTTGGGGAACCCAACAGGTACTTGTGATCTGGATTGGCCACTGCTGGAAAAAGGATACTGGGCTTAATGGACATTTGGCATGGATTTTGTGTTGTGCTTTTGGGTTTGGATGAATTTCTGCTGCTGAATGTATAAAAAGAGTTAAATATCTGGAATAATTACATTAAAGTTTTATTTTCTACACTATCCCTTTCAAACACTACCTGGAGATTACAACTGATTACTAAGAACCATTAGTTTTGATTCAAGCTCTGTGTTTCACGATGCACATTAAAAGTGTGCTGAAATGTCTGCTTTACCATGCAGGAGGGAGACGGCCGTGTCAAGGGATGAGCTTTCAGGCTCTTGCAAAACAGCTGTCTTGAACTTTTGCACACCTTTCCTACTGATTTTATTACCAGTTGGATTTTCAGGATTTCTAAAATTAGGTGTGGAGGACTAGCTTAGTGGCTAGAGCAGTGAGCCAACCAAGGAAGCCAGAGTTCACACCCCACTTCTCTTTGCCTCAGATACAAATTTAGGACTATATTTACCAAGGTGTATTATTGTATGGTAATGTGATTTAACGCAGGTGCCATCATTGTCAATGGCAGTCATTTACTAATGTTATATGCAAATTACATTAATGTGCAATAATACACATTAGTAAATCCAGCCCTTTGTAAGCTCTCTGAAGTAGGGACCTACCAACTGCACCTGAATTGATAGATTGCCTTAACTCATATTCGAAAAGACAAATAATTAAATCCAAATTCCAATTAATATGCACAGAATAAATTAGCATATACTGGTGCTTCAATGTATACAAATCCTTCATTCTGGATATCCTGAAAATCGAGCCAACTGCTGAGTCACTAGGACTGATTTGGGAAGTCCTGTTCTGCTCTGCAGAGTTATTTCAACAAAACAAACTGACTTTTGAGTTACTATTGCAAAGGAAAATAGGGAAAGAGAAAATAAGAGTCTGGAATCTTCCTAAAAGGAAACCACAGGTACACATACAAAGAAAAGATGGTTTCAGCCGAGTCTGTCTCAGAGAGATTACACCCCTTGCTTTAGCAGCCTCTAATAACAAATTATAGAATTCTTGAAGCCATAAAGGGTTTGTATGGAGGAACATTTGCTATACTGTAAAGGAATTGCTAAAAGTAATTCACACATGGACTATCTGGGCAGAGCTGGGACTTGTGCTGAATTAGGAGTCAGGCATGTAGGCTGAAAGCAGGGCACTTATCAGATCGCAGGCCAGCTTAATAAAGACTGCTGATAGTCACCCAGAAGCCTTCCTTTTCCACAGTTTCCAGAACAATAACTGCACCAGTGTTTATCCCATTGAACAATGGGATTTTTTTTCCTTTGAAAAGATAAGACCCATATTGCATGCTTACTTCCTATCTACTCAGTTGTCCTTTTGTGTGAAGCTGAGACACTGCGTTCTCCGATGACATCCTGTGTCTAGATTTGAGAGTACTTGACTCTAGAAGGGTGATTTCCTAGACTCCCTTGGAGTACACACGTATCTGAGACCTATATTATAAAGTGAAGTACACCCATACTTGCGTCCCTATGTTATAAAATAAACACGTGTGCCTGCTCTATGGCAAGTGTAAATACCCACGCCCAGAAGTTTCAGGAGCATGCATAAGTTATGTGCAGATTTGCGCTCCATCCAAGATCCTCCCTTGTGCCCAAACTGAAAGCACATGCAATCAGGCCTACACACATACTTCCAAAACAGCGACCTCCTAAAGTATGCCCTAAGTCCTTGGAAATAGCCGATTGGCACAGCCCCTCATAAAAAGAGCCTCTATGTGTGCAGAAAAAGTAGTTTAAGGGTCATTCCATAGGTGAAGATCCAGAAAACTTGCAGGCATTAGTGAATGTCAATCCCAACTTTCTGAGTGACTCTGGGAAAGTTCCTGCCCCTCCGGCTATTTCTTGCTTATTGGCAATAACAATGTTGCTCATTCCACATTTGGAACATAATTTTGCAAGCCAACATTTCAGACATCATCTGTCAAAGTGAGTGATGACAAAAATCATTTGTCGAAGATCACATTACTTTTATCCCTGTAGGGCTGTTCAGACATCCTGATCAATATTTAATAAAACTATGAGACCCTCTTATGCTGTTGTAAAGTAATCCTATGGGCATTCTTTCAGTTTCAGAACTATAAAACGGTACTGTTCTGATATTAAAAGAGCCCAAGTCGTCTCCTGACTAGATTGTAACACTATCACTCTGGTTTATATACACAGTACAACACAGGGTTAATAGTGCTACAGAAATTACGAGTAGTGCTATCCTTACAGAAGGGTAAGAGTAAACAAGGTCTTAATTCCTGTTCTGCTTTACCCTTCCAGTAATGACCTACCTATTTTATACCCTCACCATAGTCATTAAGGTTAAATTCACATCAAGAATGAGATAAATGTAACCGAAAGCCCAAACTGTCATATTCAGCTTTGTTCTATCAGCTTTGAAAGCAGAGGTCCATCTCCTTCACAGCTTAAGTTCAAGGAGAACTCACAAGCTGTCCAGGAGGTGGCCGCTGTAGTGATCTCCAGCACCGCATGCAGAGATCGCCTTCAATGCCATGCTGTTCAAACCCACTTGTTATACAGAACAATGTCCGGCCTCCAGATCAGCTCCGAGGGGATCCGGATCGACGTCACATTCTCGTATTCAAGGGGGTCCCAGCGCAGCTTGTAGTCATCCCACTCCTGCCCGACCAGAAAAACAACAGAGAAGTGCGTAGGTTACAGGAGGCCAGAGTAAGACGGAACGTACGTGACGGCCCAAGGCTACAGCCGCTCACCTGTTTCACCCACATATTCGTTGTCATCATCTGATTCTTCTCATCCTGAAGATGCAAAGTAGTTTGGTTAGAATAGAATCATCAATGGTCCTTTCTTAGGAACAAGAATCTCTGCGGCATCAGTGGTGAGCATTTTCTCTTTTCTGCTCTGCTTAAAGACTCAGCGAGTATCTGGCTGAACCAACAGCAGGCTAAGAACATATAAAGTACCACAGCGAGAGATTCTTTGGCATCTTCCTTTACTATTTAGGGGTCTCTCGTGTCTGAATAAATATATATTTCTTTTATATTTTACAGATTTTTAATAAAATGTGTGCAGTTCTTTTTTAAATCAAGTTTGGGCCCTCCGTGACCATTCACAGCGCATCAGTATTCTGAGGGTCATCAGCCCAGTAGTGCTTCCCCCTCCCCATTTTCCTGCAAATCCACAGTAACAAATCTGAAGGCACATTCAACAAGACAAATACACTTACAGCACATGGGGACATCAAAATTGTCAAGACACTGTGGCAACTTTCCTATGGTACATTGTATCCTACACTGTCCATACTAGAAGACCCTACCAGGGCCTGCAGGGTACAATTTAATGATTCAACTCACCATGTCCCTATGGCATCATCTACTGATCACTCGCTCACTCGGTCTGATCTGAATAGCTGCTTTTTAGTAGTAATAATTACAGCTCCTTTGCCAGGCCCCAAAATGTTACTATAAAGAACAATCTGTCCCAGTTAATAGAGTGAAAATTAATTAAGCCTTGAGGGCTCTGGATTCTGAGGACAGCATGCTATCAGAGAGGAGCCTGCATGAAGTCCTTGTGCACCTATATCCCCATTCGTAGCCATCCAAGCATATGAGCGCAGTGAGTTCTTCTCAACCAAGGAACATAAAGCATAAAATGATAATTAGTGATCACTGCAGCCTCTAATGGGCAAACTCGTGATGAGGAAAGATATTTTCCATTTTGGGAGTGCACTATACTAATTTCTGAATTATTTAAAAGAACAGCACGGGCATGGTACCAGCTTTCCTCCTGACTGAGGGTGATCTTGGCAGATGGGCAATGGAGTGCATTTTGACAACATATATAAATGAACTAGTGAAGAAGAGGAAGGATTTATATGAGCAAAAGATGAATCTCTCTCTCACCTCACACATCACTATTTACTTGCTCCAGCACATCAGAGAAAACCCTAGCAGTGTTGGGTTTATCCGATTCCTTACATCACATTGGGGCAATGCTTACTAAACTGCAGTAACATGTATCCAGTACCTGCTTGTAGTTAATGTAAACAGCTCTGATGCCTTTTAGCCTGGGTGGTATGTCAAGAAATTACATAAACATAAACATTGCATAAACTGCACAGTTTAGTTCAGGACTGCGGTAACTCTACCATGCAGTCAGACAGCACATGCTGACTGCAGGAAATGGGCAGTTTAGGGGTGAAGAGTGGCTGCTGATTGCACATTGCGATTGGCACAGGGGTTATTAATACACCCTAGTTATTGCACCTCAGTGAGTACATTTAAGTGCATCCGCCACTGCTGTGCATTAGTGCTGTAAATGCTGGGGAACATGTTGGACACAACCCCAACATTTACCACATGACTCTTACACTTACCACAAGTTAGTTTTTAATCCAAATGCACGTGAATGCAAACCCTTAGAGTAACTTTAGTAAACATGCCCCATAATATAACTAGAAGGCTGAAATTGGACAAATGGCACCTTTACACCCTGCATAGTGCCCCTGAGAATTTAAGCTATAAAGTTTTATTATAAAGTGTTTGGGAAAGAAATGGAAGACTGATTGGTCAGGCAACATCATTTGATGATGTCACCAATGAATGCAATGCTCAGTCAGTCTGCAAAGTTAACAAGGTTTTATGACATCACAATTGGTTCTCTTAGCAGTGATATCTCAAATGAGTTGCGTAAGGCTGACTTTGCTCTTTAAAAAGTTAAAGTCTGAATTCTGTGGGTCAGAAAGCATTTTAGGAAGTGGTATAATGCATTTCCCAGTTACTGAAGTAACACAATTGGGACAAGCAGCAGAATCTTTATTATACCCTATGGTGCGAGGTTGCTCCTCTCCTCCCAAAATGGTGTAACCAGACCAGCACTGAATCACCCAGGTCTTTCCAGCTGCTTTACTTAACAGAGAAACCTCCTTGCTTTGTGGAAGGCCAAATATAAATCCATTTGAATAAATGTAAACATTAAGGGGGTTATTTTAGAAGCTGTGCTTTACACGTGTATATAATCAGCCATATAGATGTATAAATCATGCCCACGTGTGAATGGCCATTTTAGAAATGTGCCAGTTTATACCTGGATGATTATATCATGTTGAAAGTGCGTGGCAGTGTACACATGCATTTCCCGGCAATGCGCAAGCCCAGATTCACACCTGCTCCCTGGCACAAATAGCCGTTGGAAAAGTTATCATTTTAGCCACGTCCTACATGCAGCATTAAGGGGGGATATCCCCCTTAAGCCCCTAATATTTATGCAAGTGATTAAGAGTGGCTGCATGTCTCTGTTTGCAACACAAGCACATGTGTATCTACAAATGCCGAAACCCAGACGTTTATGTCCCAGACTGTCCTCTGCTGCTATTTCCCATGTGCATATTTAAGAGCCCTGTGACTACCTGAAGTTCCTCCATTCTGCAGCTCACTGTTAACATTCACATGCATATTGAGGGGCAGAGATCACCCTCACTTGTGCAAACCCTCTTCTCTAAGGCTGACATCGATCTGCAAACCTCACTTGTGCTCTCTCCCACCACATAAACAGCCTTTTGAAAATGTACCTTTAAACAAACAGAAACAGAAACATAGAAAGAGAAAATGAAGGCACCTAAAGAACATATAACCTATTAGAAACCACTAGTACTATTAATCATTTCTATAGCACTACAAGGCGTGCATAGTGCCGTACAGACACATATAAAGATGGCCCCTGCTCATCAGAGAAACTACTAAGATCTACAACCCCTTCCTGTCCCTCAGAGAAGCTCTGTGCTTGTCCTATGCTTTCTTGAATTTGGATTCAGTTCTTGTCGCCACCATCTCTACCACTCTTTCAGTAAAGAAATATTTCCTTAGATTACTCCTGAGTCTGTTCCCTTTTCTCTTCATACTATGATCCCTCAGTTCAGAGCTTCTTTTTCATTGCAAGAAGCTCTCCTCCTGTACATTTATACTGTAGAGGTATCTATCATATCTTCCCTTTCCTGCCTTTCTTCTAAATGCATTTGACTTTATGCCTCACCGTTCAAGCTTGGAGTGAGGTACAATCAGGGGTTCGCTTTGGTGTCCAGCCCACACTGTCAGTGACAGCAGAAGAGTCAAAGAAGAGGCGAATTGGAGGCAGTGTCAACTATCACACTGCCTTGTGTGCACCCATACAAATCCCAGGCCTCAGCTATGCCATCGGGTACAGTCCTAAAATAGGGACGTTCACATTACGGCAGTGCTGTATCACATGCAACCTGATACTGTCACCTGGAAGTAATGGAAACTGAAACTCCGACTAATGACAGGAGGGAGAGTCAGAGGGGATCATCTAACGACATCAACTCCCAACAAAATCATCCCAAGAGAAGTGTAAAGAGCGCACAAGCACCATAAAAGTTACCTTCTAGCCAAACGCTTGTACTAGGTGACACCTACAATGTTCCTCATATTAGTAATTGTATTTTAGGTGTATTTTTGTTTTGTCAGTGTTGGTCTTATATATTTTTCTATGTCTTGAGTGTACAGGAAGGCAATGGATAAACATCTTAAATAGAACAGCAGCAATAAACAATGAGGTAAAGTATCTAGGAGTCATCTTAGACAAGAACTTGAATTTGCAATTGCACATAAACAAGACTGCAGCAAAAGCATACCACTGATCATTAGGAAACGTAAACCAATCCTCAGCCAGGAACATTTCCATACAGTATGCCAGACAGTCATCACCCCATTACTGGACTATGGAAACTCTCTATACCAAGGTCTTCCCAAACAGGCTGTCCATCCACTTCAACTAGTTCAGAATATTGCAGCATGCATTATCACAGGCACTACAAAATACAAACATATCACTCCCATACTCCAACAGCTGCACTGGCTTCCTATTATTACAAGGGCGAAATTTAAAACACTAATGATCATTTTCAAAGTTATACCTCATTGTTCAGCAGATGTATTGCAGGCCATAATATCTAAAGACACGAACAGCAGACCTAGGCGAACCCAAGGCAACAACAGACTCCGCACTCCGGCAGGCTATCAAAGAACAAAACAAGCAACGTCCAAAAGAGCTCTCTCACTCTCGGCTCCGGATCTGTGGAATCCCCTTCCTGAAGAATTAAGAGCCCAGAATGATCTCAAGGACTTCCACAAATCCCTAAAAACACACCTGTTTGTAGATGCATATGGACAAATAATATAATTCTCATAGTTCATAGTTTATGCATGTCTTATCACCTCCTTCCTGTTGAATGTAGACCTCATGTTGTGTTAACAACCACTTTGATTGAAGGATAAGGTGGTATATAAAACTGGTTAAATAAATAAATAAACAAATTATTATTACCTTCACATTATTTGTGAGCACAATACTATTCACTTCTAGCATAAATCTAATACATAATACTATTGATACTAGGGAAAGAGCGGTATATAAATAACTGTTAAATAAATAAATAAATAAATAAATAATGAGTTTATTTAAGGCAGGATTCTTGAGACTATTCACTTACCAGGGGATACATTCCATAGCTAGCATTACTCCAAAGTTATAGACATTCCTCCTTGCACTCACCATTCATGAAAAGGAGTAAGATCAGTACTTATGAATTGGTAGGTATGAAAAACCCATTTATGTTCATATTTAAGCACATTTCTGTTACAGCAATGCACTTAAATGTCGCTGAAAAACAGATACTTCCCTAAATGCAGAAGGTGTCACTTTTAGTTCTTTGTTTTCCAAACGTATTGAAAAAAATACCCAAAGTGGGTTAATTCTGTTGCATTCTCAATGATTAATGTATATCTGTGATACACATACATCACTCAACTATTACATAATAGGTCTTGGAGGTGAGACAGTCCCTATTTTGCTGGTCAAAGGCAGAGAATAGGGGAACCTGCACAACATCAGCCCCTCTTCCCATTGCATGAATCTGGCTATATAACATGTAGAACCACATGATGGGAGTTACAGCCAAATTTTTCTTTCATTTCAAAGATTAATTTATTGAGCTATGACTTCCACCTATTACAGATTCTATAATTCATGAAATGAAGACTTGCTTTTAATTCCTGGGAGCGATGTTCTATATTTACATATAAATGATATACCAGAATATCTGAGTTTAGCGGTAGATCTTTGGGACATTCATTTATTTAAGAAAACTGCAGTTGTTTCCCCTTATTTCCTCTTGTTTATTAAACCAGAGAACCACACCGCTTTTTCCTATTTGTCAAGATGAAAATTGCTTCCGTCCCCCCTCCTCCTCCCACCCCAAGTTTGGTTCTGTAGATAAGAACTGGCAAAGACTCCAGTGGGCCACAATGTGCAATGATACAGGTGGAGGCTGAGAAATTGCTAGTTCAGGAATAAAGAATTAAATCACTGTTATGGCCCCAAGTGATGACAGTCTAAGATTTTCCTCCACTCCCATTTTCTGTTTTCTTGTAGTGAACATAAAAAAATCTCATATCACCTGCCCTTTCTCCCTTGATCCTCTGCAGTCAGGGAAAATGATTCAGGGGTCACAGTATTCCCAAATTACCAGCAGACATACCCTTAAGCATTGCTAATAGGTATACTTAATAAGCAGTTGGGCCTTTTAGAACTGCTAAAGACCTTTTAAATTTATATTCTTGCTCTCTCACCTGTTGTAACAAGGAGCACCTTAGGGGCGTTACCTCTGATCAGAAAACGGAAACTACTCCTGCTGGGATTCTGCACACAGATCTCCCTCACAGGGAGAAGAAGAGGACGGAGATTTAATAAAAGACATACGCAGTATTGCCATGAAAGGAGAAGTGCTACTGATAGCTGACTTCAATATACCAGATGTTAATTGGCACATCCTACTGCAGTGTCATCTAGAAGTAGGGAGATCCTGGATTCTCTACAGGGAGAACTATTCTGGCACTTGGTAACAGAACCCACCCTTGAGGGGCCATACTGGACTTGGTGCTTACCATTGGCAAAGGTGTTTCTGATGTTACATTGAGAGATTATCTTGCATCCAGGGATCACCAGATGGTGTGGTTCAGTATTAGGACTAAGGCTGACAAAATCCATTCTTAGACTTTAGGAAAACTAACTGGGGGATGTAGAAAAGCAATGGGAAAAACTGAAAGGGGATATTTTAAGGTCAGCAAACCTTTTTGTTAGGTAAATAAATATAAAAGGAACAGGAGGCTGCTATTGGTCTCAAAAGAAATAACTGAGAAGGTGAAGAAAAAGAGGGAGGTCTTCATAAAATACAAGAGATCACAGAGATAGGAAGATAAGCATCTATATTTGGAAAAACTTGGAGAAGCTAGCAAAGTAGTCAGGAAAGCAAAGATACAAAAAGAAAAAGAAATAGCCAGTGCAATAAATGGGGGATAATACAGTTTTCAGATATGTTAGTGAGAGAAGGAAGTGAAAAAGTGGTATTGTCAGACTCAAGGGTGAAGGGGAGGAATATGTAGAAGTTGATGAGGATAAAGCGGAATTGCTTAACAAATATTTCTGTTCTGTGTTCACAGATGAAAGGCCTGGAGCAGGACTTCAACAAACACCCACAAATAGGAACAGAAGTGAAGGGTATCTCAAACGATTTACAGAAGACTGTGTATATGAGGAACTAGCTAAACTAAAAGTAGACAAAATGATGGGACTAGATGGGACAAATAAAAAAATATTGAAGAAACTTGGGGATATTCTAGCAGCTCCACTGACTGACCTTTTCAATACTTCTATAGAATTGGAAGGGGTCCCAGAGGACTGGAGAAAGACACATGTGGTCCCTTTACACAAAAGTGGAAGTAAGGATGAAGCTGAAAACTACAGGCCAGTTAATCTAACCTCTGTGGTGAGTAAATTATTGGAAACACTGCTAAAAGGGAGGATTGTGAGGTTTCTGAAGTCCAATAGACTGCAGGATCTGAGACAGCACGGATTCACCAGAGGCAGGTCTTGTCAGACAAATCTGATTGATTTCTATAGCTCAGTGACCAGGGAGTTGGACTGAGGTAGAGCCCTAGATGTGGTGAACTTAGATTTCCGTAAAGCCTTTGACATCATTCCACACAGGTGACTTTAAACAAAACGAGCATCCTAGGGATAGACCCCGAAAGTGACTGAGTTAGAAATTGGTTGAGTGGGAGGCTGTCAGATAAGGTTTGCCTCTGCGGATGATTCCAAAATCTGCAATAGAGTAGACACACAGGAATGAGTCGATAACATGAGGAGGGATCTAGCTAAGCTTGGTCAAGAATTTGGCAGCTTAAATTTAATGCTAAAAAATGCAGGGTCATGCATTTGGGCTGCAAAAATCCAAGAGAGTGGTGCAGTATAGATGGCAAAGTCCTGCTGTCCATGAAAGAAGAGTGGGACTTGGGTGGGATTGTTTCTAGTGATCTTAAGGTGGCTAGACAGGTAGACAAGGCAATGGTGAAAGCCAGAAGGATGCTTGGGTGCAAAGGGAGAGGAATGGCTAGCAGAAGAAAGGAGGTGATAGTGCCTCTTTATAGGTCTCTGGTGCGACCTTATTTGGGGTATTGTGTGCAATTCTGGAGACCATACCTTCAAAAGGACATAAATATGATGGTGTTGGTGCAGAGAGTAGCTACCAAAATGGTTAGTGGTCTTTGTTATAAAGCATATGAGGACAGACTTAAAGATTTTGATATGTATACATTAGAGTGGAGTAGAGGCATAGTCTAATGGTTAGAGCACTGGCTTGGGAATCAAGAGACCAGGGTTTGATTCCCACTAGCACTCTTTATGGCCTTGGGCAAATCACTTAATCCTCCATTCCTCAGAAAAATCCAAATTATCAATGCCCCTGTTTAATATACATTACCAAGTTTAAGTTAGAATGCAAACCACTTTCACTGAAATGATAAAGCTGTATTAAAAAACCTGTTAAAAAATAAATAGGGGAGATATGATAGAGACCTTTATATACTTTTGTGGAATAAATACACAAGAGGAGAGTCTCTTTTGATTGAAAGTAAGCACTGCAATGAGGGTACATATGATGAGGGTGACAGGGGATAGACTTAGGAGTAATATATGGAAATATTTCTTTATGGAAAGAGTGGTAGATGCATGGAATAGTCTCTAGGTGGAGGTAGTAGAGATGAGGACAGCATGGCCCTCATTCTATAACACAGGTTGCGGGACTGTACGTCCCACCGGGACATGCAGCCCTGCAATCTGCCTAAACCCTACTGGTGCTATCCCTATACGTCCTGTGTTTCAGGATGGGAGAGTCAGCGGGAGGGGAAGGGAAAGGGTGGGAGAGGGGAAGGCTGCCCGACACACGTACCATGCCTGCCATGCCTGCTGGGCCTTACTGCTTATACCACCTCAGAGGTGGTATTAGCAGGGGGGGGGGGGGGGTTGGCAAATTGGGGCACAGCAGCCACCACAGGGGCTGGGGCCCGGTGTGGAGGGGTCTCTGCTGCCTGATCCAGGCTGTGGGAGGCCAGTCATGGGTCGGGCAGTGGGGATCTTGGGATCTGGAGCCATAGTAGTCTGGGGCACATGCGTGGAGGACGTCCCTGCAGGCCAGAGGACATGCCCGGCAATATTCTGGCTTCCAGGGAAACATTTTGTTCCTGCAGACCAGAATCAGATCCTAATGGCCCCACTCTGAGTGGACATCCTGCTTCCAGAATTGGGCTCTATGTAAATTCAAAAAATCATGGGACAAACCACAGGAGATCTCCAAAGAAAAAGAGGGGACTTTAGTAGTTTATATGGAAGGGCAGACTCGATAGGTCATATGGTCTTTTTCTGCCGTCATGTTTCTTAAAAATAAAAAATGTGAGTCAAAAGGTCTAAATTCTGCAAAATTGTGCAAGCTTTGTCAAAATAACAAAGCATATTGTTTGAGTGATAATTTAAAATACAATATAGAAATAAAATAAGTATCATCCAAAAGGAATGAAGGAGTAACCACCATCCATAGTGACCACTTGCAAGCTAATCAATATAATACAGCACATTCTTACCTTACATCCCAAATCCACACACTCTCAAACTCCAGGGCCAGAAGACGGAACAACCAAAATACTCTTAGTGCCTACCTCAATCCGGAAAACTAAGCAAATAACGAGTGATATGCATTCACATATGTTGCGTCCACCCAATGGAAACACCGAGCGAAATCAAAGATCTCCAATCGTTCCGAAAGGAATTAAAACATATCTGTTCATTGAACATTACAATAATGTCATTTACAGCTCTATCTCTTCTGGATACAGATGACAGCTGAGGTCGGCAGTAAAAATACTTCCCCCCGCCCATTTTATTCACAATGTACCCGAAAGACGTTCACTTACTACATCGATGAGCTGAGCAATGGACAAGCCAAAGTGAACCAGGACAACGTCGGAGATGTTGGCCACGGGTCGAGACCACTTGTTATAGGCGGCGAAGAGCTTCTTCAGCAGTCTGTCTTCGGCGTGTACTCGCGTTTCTACGTGACAGCAGCACACTGTCGTGGGGAGAGCAAGAGACAGTCACCCGAAATCTGTGTCACTCAGGCAGAGGTACGTGAAGCGTCGGGAGAAAACCTTTCATCTTGTAACCCTATGCTTGCTGTGCTCTATCCCCCCCTCCCCCAAATCACATTGTATATAAATTAATCCTGGCCAGTACAGCCAAACCTCCTATGTATAGACACCGCTGCTGATCACTGGAAGCAGCGGGCTACAAATGTACACTAAATAAATAAATAAATAAATAAACTGCACGCACATTGTGTTTAAGTCAAAATAACCATGATTGGGAAGTTGGATTTCTTGGGCTTTTATAACAAACGAGAGTCATGCAGCCGCCTCTGGGGAACAGTTTGGCAGCACGTTTTTGACTCGCTTAAAAAGACAATTAAAATAATTAGAACAGTTTGCAATGGTCTCTACATAAAATAAACGGACCCTGTTAAAACTTAAGTGTCATCCTGGGCTGCCAAGCTGTTGGGAAATGCTATTTCCGACGTCTTTAATGAAACATATATTTACAGTTTAGTAAAATATGCAGATAGACGAGTGAAAAAGATTATTCAAGCCCTGGGAAACTGGACGGTCATTTCAGCGGCTGAATGTGCAACCTCCCCCCCCCCCCCATTAAATAATATAATATCTGCAGGGCAAATGTGGGCCTGCAAGGCAGCAGGTCTGTACAGCGCTGCGTAGCCTTGTAGCGCTATAGTAGTAGGGAAACTAGCTGAGGAGATGAAGCGGCTTCTGGATGTCAACGAATCAGCACTGTCCAAGCTCTTGGGGTTCACAAGCTGACGCCCCGTTGCACACTGTGGATCGTCGCCCCAACCAAGCTCGGCCATAACGCTCCCCTTTATAACGAGCCTTCTGGGCTTCCAGAGAGCTTCGCTGCTGAATTATACTGGCAAAAAGATACCCTGAAGTGCAGGCAGTGGGCAGAGCTTATAAAGTTAGGAACTGAGAAAATCCCCAACTGAGGGTCTAGTATTCGCCTACCCTACCTCTCCCTTCCCCAGGATTACTAGAGGGGGAGGGGAAATCTTCATGTCCCTTTCCCCGAAATACTTAAACCTTGGCCACTAGCACTGAAAGGCACCTTCACAGCAGTGGTTTATTTGCTTAAAACGAATATGCCTGACATGGGTAGATAATACCAGCCCCCCTCCCCCTCCCAAGCAATTTCCCTTGGTTTACCTTACAGAAAGCAAAACTCATTGTGATTGCAGGTGCAGAAGGGTAGAAGTCACCCTTCCTGGAGAAAGACCGAGCAGCGTCTACCTGCAAAGACGTACGCCGAGGACCGGGAAATGACCCAAAAGTCTCCAAGCGAAGGAGCAGGGCAGCTCACCTGGTAAGACGCTGACACAGAGCAGCAGCAGCAGCAGGAGGTTTTCTCCCGAAACGCAAAATCCCATCTCTGCACCTCCTACGCGCGCAAAGTTCTTTTCGCAGAATCTCACTTCATGCCCGCTCCTTCCTCCTGCGCGGCTACTGCCTGTATTTCCAGCTCTGTCCCACATCGCACTTTGCAGCAGTTTGCTGGGGTCGCCTCCTTCTCCGGGCTTGTGCCTCCCTCGGCTGTTGCTCGCTCTCTCCGGTTTCCTGCGTGGAGGGTGAACTGGGAGCCAGGATGCGCTCGATAGAGCAGAAGGAAATCGATGTCCGCCTGAGTCCTGTCCCTGGGAACCTCCCCACCTTTAGCCAGAAAAGGAGCAGGACATGTGCACGGTGCACACTGGAGAAAGTGCCAAAGCTGCAGCTGCAGCTCCGGAGGGGGGGGGGGGGGGGGCGCACGGCGTCACTCGAGCAGGAAAAAAGCCATTATGCTGTCAAGTTCCTATTTCCGCGTCATGTATATTATGATTAGTTCTTTCTGTGCGTGCGCGTATGTGTGCGCGCTTCTCGTTCAGAATAAACTTCTCTTTCTATATAGCCAGAGAGCCGAGGAGTGACTTCACAAGCTGCTGCTAACTCTGGCTTCTTTCCAGTGCTGATGCATGCAATCTAAGAGCCCTGTGCAGGAAACACTGCAGGCAGGGTCCCACCTTAAGGGCCACATTGACCCAGGTGCCTGTGACTACTGAAGACATCGCTGGAATACTGATGAATATAGCAGGGAAGTCATTCAAAAACAGAATACCTGCAGTAGTTCTTCCAAATCTACAAATATAAGGGCATGCACTGCCAAGGAAACCCAGGAGTCAGGACTGACTCGAAGGCACACATTGCATTGCAATGGTAAATACAACAACTGGAGCAAGTGATGCTACTGACCCTTAGGAACATCTGACCAGTCTAATTCAAAAAGGTGATAAATATTTCTAAATAAATTAATAAGCTCCTAAGATACTTTCTTCTTCATCTGGAAAGGTCTCTTTCCCTAAAACCTGTGCACCGCAGGCACAGCCTATACCTAATTTTA
The DNA here is from genome assembly GCA_033557465.1 of Ichthyophis bannanicus. NCBI lineage: Eukaryota > Metazoa > Chordata > Amphibia > Gymnophiona > Ichthyophiidae > Ichthyophis > Ichthyophis bannanicus. The sequence goes on from CM066049.1 coordinate 130,032,869, forward strand.
AGAATAATCCACCCCATCCTTTCTGAAAACTCTGAAATCACAGTAGACTCCCTAACTCGTGTGCCTCCTAGAGAAATCCTCCTGCCTATTTTACAACAGGGAAACCATATCCCCATAACTTGTACCAGTTTTTGGCACTATTTAGTTCGGCCCTTCTAACACACCAATTGCCCAATTGCTCTGTTCCTTGGGCAGTAGGGTTAATCTTCCCTGTGTAGAGTGAGTCACATACACAATATCTCTGCCACCCCCCCCCCCTCCCCCAGTTTCCTCCTTTTTAAGCGCTAGAGAGACTGTGATTTTAGCATCATGGAGACCTTTGAAAATAAAAAAGTATCCATGTCTCTAATTTTTTTTCAGGCTTTTTTGGTCTATTAATACACACAGAGGTTCACAAAAAACATTAAATATTACTTGTTTTTTGAAATAACAATGCATTTCTTGATTAGCTTTTGAGAGCTGACATTCCCTTCCTCAGGTGGAAAACAGGACATTAATATAACAGAAAAGGGAAATTCACATTACTTATGCTAAACATTTCAAGAAAAAGATCACAGCTTAAAAATCCAGTTGCTTGAAGGTTACATTGTTGAAGTAAAACCTTACGCTGGCTGTTCTAGGGTAGCTAACACCTGTCCTGAACCAGGAAGACCTGCAGCAAAGCGCCATTCTGTCTTTTCAGTACCAGATCAAATAAGGTGAAATACAGGAAATAAAAGAAGAAGAAAAACAAAACAAATAAAATAAAATTTAAAATAGAAGAAAGTGTAAAGTATAAACACTACGCTAGCATAACAAATACTGCATAAAAAATAATATTGATGGCTTCTTTCAGTTCAACTACGACTCAGATCGCTGGCGAACATAGTAAAAAGCTTACTGCAGAGAGTCAGACTGGTTTTGGAAGCTTCCTTAAAGCTGAATAATCAGTAAAATACCTTAATTCACTCAGCAAGGAGTTTCATAGCTGCGGAACTATGATAGGAAATGTTCTAGCTCTTTATGTCAAGAGCGCATCAGCCTTAGTGCCACAAGATTAAGCAACATCTTCAGAATGAATCTTTTGGGCTTTTCCTCATTTAGTCAAATATGAACATAATGCAGTACAACTCCCCTTTAAGCTGTAAAAGTCAGAATTAGTATTTTTAATCGGGCTCCAAGATCAATTGAGAGCTAATAAACTTCTACCAAAAGAGTAAAAGCCTCCTCCCATAAAAGGGCCCAAAAATAGCCCAGGCTGCTGTGTTTTGTACTAACTGCAGTGCCCACATTAAGCTCTTAGGCAACCCAACCAGAACATTGCAATAGTAGATCTAACTAATTACAATAGCATGCATCACCAATTTAAAATGAACTAAACAAGGGGAGGGACGCAACAGCCAGACTATATGCAATTTCCAGAAGGCTCAGTGACAATCTAATTCAAATCAGTATCTTCAGAACATAAGATTTGCCAAACTGGGTCAGGCCAAAGGTCCATCAAGCCCATTATCCTGTTTCCATCAGTAGCCAATCCAGTCACAAGTACCTGTCAGATTCCCAAAAAGGTCGACAGAATCCATACTGCTTATCCCATGGGTAAGCAGTGGATTTTCCCAGTCCACTTTAATGGTTTGTGGACTTTTCCTCCAGGAACTCTTCCAAACCGCTTTTCAACCCAGCTACACTAATAGCTTTTATTACATCCTCTGGCAAGAAATTCTAGAGCTTAATTACATGAGTGAAAAAATATTTTCTCAAATTAGTCTTAAATGTTCTACTTTATAGCTTCATGCCGTGCCCCTCGCCCCTTCCCCGGTCTTTGTACTTTTTGAAGGCATAAACAACCAATTCACATTTACTCATTCCTCTCCACTCATTATTTTATAGATGGGGAGGGGGAAGATCCCTGGGCCCCATCAGCTGAAGGAGCCACCAGGACCGGGGCTGGATATTAACAGGGGAAGTGCAACGTGTGTGGAGGTAGGAAAGAACCTGAAGGGGAGAGAGTAAAAGCAAAGGAGAGGATTTTGGGAGGGGGTGAGCAAAATAAAGTCAGTTGCAAAGGAGAGACATTGAGGAGGGGGTATTGAAGATTTATACCCTGGATACAGCACTGGAAAAATCTTGCTCGTTGGCTTTCAATTAACTCATTTAAGCAAAAAATCTTACTCTTAAGGACAAGCCAGGCTCTACTGGGCTACAGCAACAATTTGCAACTACTTGGGGTTTCCCCATTTTATAATCTCTGACCCTCCTTGGTTAGGGGCTGCAGACTGAAGCTCAGATTTATAACAGGATGCCTTTAAATATTTCAAAAGAATGTGCCCATTTTATACAGACAACATACGTGCCTGTGTGTCCTTATAAACTAGGGAGCTATCATGATCCCCAATAGTGCAGAAATGCCCCAGTGCACATGCTGAAGAGTGTACATAAAGGAGTGTGTGTACACCCATACACTGCAATTCCACCCATGCACCGTCCCTGGAAATGCCTGTGCATATATTGCAATACAATACAGAACACAAACACACTCAGTGTATGTGAAAGGATAGCATATATAAAATATTAGCATGCCCCTGTACCCCAAGACACTCACTTTTGCAGAATAGATACAACAGACATTACTCTCACATAATGAAAAAGCGAAAACCTAGATCACTATGCGAGCTGAAGCTTATGCCAGGATCGGTCATAGAGCTTGCCAGGAGCTTGGGGCTATTCCATGACGACAGCTTATAGAGACTGCTAGATGCATTGGGAGGAGGGGGAATAAGGAAGGGTGGTGCCACAATGGGTTATAGAACCTGCTCTAGGTATGAAGGGTCATCAGAGGATTGGGCCACCATCTTTTATAGAACCTGCCCTAGGCATGAAGAGTCATGGAAAACTGCCATGATGGGCTATAGAACCTACTATAAGCATAAAGGGTCATGGGAGAATTGTTCTACAATGGTTATGGTTATGATTATGATTAACCTTTATTTGATAAACCACAAAACTGGATACAAACTATGCATTTTACAATACATAAAAACAATTAAATTAAAACAAAGGAACACCATTATCATAAAAATAGGATAGGAAAGCAAACGCCCAATAAGTAGTATGATTGACAGAAAGAGGGGAGTGGGGTAGGACTACAGGATAGAGGTGGAGGGTAGGAGGGGTAAGGGGTTGAGCTTGTATGAGGCCAGTAACTCAGATACATTGAGTTCTAGAACCTGCTCTAGGTTTGAAGGGTCATGGGAGGATTACGCCACAATGGATTGTAGAACCTGCTTTATGGACAGACACATACATGCAAGAATGCACAAACATGCATGCAAGCAGATATATTAACTCACAAATACAAACACACAAAATAAAGATACATGCACACAACACACGAAACAGATGAACATAAAAAACAGAGATATGCACAATAGCCCCCTGCAGAGGCAATGCAGAGGCAAACAGACTGGTGTGTGCATGCACATATACACACCAAGGGGTTGGAAATAATTCTATGAGCCATGCTCTGCATGCTTTCCCCACTTGTTGCTATTATTTCTGTGATTGTAAACCGCCTTGTTATATATTGGTGAAAGGTGGTATATGAAATAATTAATGGACACTTTTTTTTTATTAAGGTGACTCTGAAACAGTCAGTGAAGAGGGCAAAGTACCAACTATTTCTTCTGACAAATACCCTGCCAATGTTTTAGTATTCGTGTTATAAAGGTTGATTTTTTACTATTTTCCTTTGATATTTGTAGTATAGCCATACAAAATCCTGGAGATCTGCTTTTTTGAGATTAAAGTCTTTTCCCTTTTTTTTTCTGCCTTCAAGTCAATACTGACTCCTGGTGACTCAGCAGTCCCTGGGTTTTCTTGGCAGCCTGACTGGAAGTAGATTGTCCAGCCTACCTTGCAAAGTAATAAAGTGACTTGCCCCAGGCGTGCCAGTGGGAACCCTGGTCTCCTGGTTATCTAACCACTAGGCTACTCCTCCACTCCATTGATATCACAAGGCTTCTTGCTCCATGGCACTGTTGCTTAAGATGAAAATCCTTTGAAGAATTACAAAGGACCGAAGCCCCTTCTGCTACATGATGCCACAGGAATACTATGATGCATCTGAGCTTTCTTCTCTCCAAATAAATCTGCTCAATGAGTTCTTTAGCTCTTGAAAGGAAAAAGGATGCAAACTCTATAGGCAGCATTTCAAACGTGTAGTATTCTTGGGAGAACATTTGTCTTAAGTGCTCCCAAACCAGAACAGCTGGACAGGTAAAGAGCGATATTATCATAAATGTGGCAACCTGGACAACTCAGTCCTGTCTAAAATGTGCCATTAAATTAGACAGTCAGTTCTTGTTTAATTTAATTTACTGATGTGATATAATTTAAGCTAAATAACTTCTCTGCATCTTCAGGAATATAAACCTCCAAGTATTTTAGGAAGATGGTAGAGCAAATAAAGGGGAATTTTGCCTTATCTATGTACTAAAGCAGGACAGTACCAAGCTAAAAATGCGCCCTGTGTGATTAAGGAATCTGGTGCCCCATCCACTTAGCCATATTAAGTAGCTCAGCACTCGCACAGCCCTGGGTGTGGCCCTGCACTAAAGTGTGAAGTGACTGCTAAAGTGCATGTCGCACGAAAACTAATGCACCACACTCACAAATATCACATTTCAGATATTTTGAACTATTTTTTAGCCAAAGTGAAGTCAATTCCCGGAGGCCCTTTAAATGCTGCTGCCATTATACTAAGGGAGAGCTTTTATTATTTTTCAATTTTTTGCATGCAACCACATCTGGGAATTGGAAAAATTCCCAACCGTGGCAACATGTGCCAAATGTCGTTATGAGATGTGGGATCAGGCAGGAGCTCATTTGCATCTCATAAAATATTTTTGTAAAAATGGTACTAACCTGGGCAAAGAACCAGGGAAGCCCGGAGTGAATCCCACCGCTGATCCTTGTGCCCTTGGGTAAGTCACTTCATTGCATCAGATATGAATTTAGATTGTAAGCCTTCTGGGAAATCAAAAATATCTACTGTACCTGAATCCTGAGAAAGGAGTGAATTAAACCCAATTAGTAATGCCGACTGCCTTGATGCTCTTTAACTTGAAAAGCGGTCAGATAAATTGTACTACACTAAACTAAACTTCTCCTAAACTCAGCCTCTTCACAATGGACTTCTAATGCCCTTTTAAGGCTGCGTAACGCATGTTACTATAAGTGCAAAGTCTCCACACTAGCTGTGGGGGGCATGACCAGCCTGTTCCTGGCATCTATTGCACAACCAAGTACATTAACGTATGAGGAACTTAACACGTGCACCGCATGATAGCCATAGAGGTACTGTTAGGTACACGTGCGCTAATTACCATGTAAACGGTGCTCGTGCACTTGTGAGCTCTCCACATCCACACTCTGTCCCCAGTCTGCCCACTCTTCACATTAGCCAACGAATGCTGGGTAACATGCACTTTTGCAGTCGGTAGCTGGGATGCCCTAACGTCAGCTTTCACTGCGACCAGTTAGCACAAACTATAGCACATGTTAACTGGTTATGGCCGTTCAGTAAAAGGGGCCCTAATTTTACTACAGTTTTTGTAGGTGAGAGCTCTAGTAGCACTACACATTCACTTTGTGGTTACTATGAAGATAAAACAGACAAAAATCCCATGGGAACCTTGGTGCACATGACAGGTGCAGAAATATCAGCAAATGGATATTTGAATGTATAAATTTAAGAACTTTTGGAGACATTGGCTTAATTTTTTTTAACATTGATAAACGATATAAGATATATGGGCAATAGACAATCATCGGGCCTGTAATCTGGGTATTGAAACTATGTCCTCACTGGAAACAAAAAAAGATGACTCCTTGTCTTGTTTTGTTCCGTTTTCATTGATTTATTGTTGGTTATAAAATAGCTAAAATCAATTGAGAAATGTATTTAACATGTTGCCCCCGGTCACTGGTGAGGAGCACATCATCGCTTCTCACCTCTTCTTCAGAACTTCCCTGACTTCCTTTTCTGTTTCTTAGAGATTCGCTCTGATATCAGGTCCTCAGGGCTCAGTTATGGCCTGTTTCTTTTTCTGTTTAGCCACATAGCATTTCATTACCAGTTTGAAGAGATGGAAAAGAAGCTTAGTCTTATTTCCCTAGCTGTGGCTTTAAGCTATTTCTTTGACTCTAGAACTATCTATGCTAAAATATGAAAAGTTCAATTCTCCTGCACCTTTAGCCATTAAGGTGAAGAATGGATGAAGGTGGAGAAAAAGAGGGCACCGTGATAGAAAACAGAAAGGGGAAAAGGGAACGGGAAAATATATATTTCTATCCCATTCACACTTCCTATGAATAGATATAGAATAACAGAGAAACATATTATTTCCCGAGACCCTGGAGACAGCATCCCTCCAGCCAGCCAAAGCCTTTTTCTCTGCTTATAGAAGAGGTAGTTTAGCACACAGCTTACCTTCCTTCATCTCAGCTATTAACAGTCTCTAGCTTTCAAAACATGGGCATGTCTATACTATGTGATAACTGTTTCCACCATCTCTCAATCTCCCATTTTCAAGAACTGGGCATTTCAGATGCAGGTTTGGATTGGTTCATTTTTTTTTATGTGAACTGTGACTTCAACATCATGTCCAAAGCAATTATCGTGTGTGGTCCCTCAGGGAGCATTTCTCTCTCCAGTTCTTCATGGTTCCTCCTGCAGCCCTAATCCAAACGTGTGGTATTAGTTCCTATTTTCCCTCTATTCAAGACCTCATCTCATGCCATTGGACCGACATCCTCTGCATAACCAAAACCTGGTTGGCAGAAACAGACAATGTTCTCATCAACCAACTAACACCTAATGGCTACAAGCTATACATCTGCACACAAGTTCGCTCTAGAGGAGGAGGAGTAGCTATAATTGCAAAATCTACCCTACATTTCCGAACCTATGCAACAGAAACCACAGAAGACACAGACATTCTCACCATCACCAACAAGTGCCTCTCAATCTGCCTAGTATAAAGAGCACCTACAACAAACTCAGATCTGTCAAACATCCTCCATCAGATAACTGACTGCAATGACTCCATGAAAGATCTCATAATCCTTGGTGACTTCAACCTCCCATCGGTACAAGATAAACATATCAATGCCTTCTTTGAAACCATGAAACTGACCCAAATCATCAACATTCCAACACATAAGAAGGGGAACACCCTTGATTTTGTATTCCTCAAAAATCAAAACATCTCCACAACTAAGAATCTGAAAATCACACCTGTCCCCTGGTCAGATCATTTTCTTGTCACCTTCTCCAGCTCCTCTTGACCCACATCCAGCGATGAAGGCACACCACAAACGAGAAGATTTAAACTATTCAACAAAGAAGAATTCCTCAACGAAGTCCTCCCTTACATTCAACCAGATCAACAAGACCCTCAAACACTAATCAGCAACTGGAATAACATAATAACCACAGCAGCAAGTTCTGTAACAACAGGCAAAAGAGAAAACACTAGACTAGTCAAAGCAAGATGGTTCACCCCCACCCTAAGGAAACTCAAGACAACTCAGAAGAACAGAAAGGAAATGGCAGAAATAAAAAAATGAGACAGACAAGATAAAATACATGGAAGAACTAAACCACTACCATAACATGACAGACTACCTATGGCGCCGCCCGGAGGACGTCACCATGTGTGGCTGACGCAATCCTGCTAGTCCATGGAGAAATGCATCAATCAACACACCATGAGAACTCGTTGAGATCATCAAGTACCTGACAAAATCTCCAAACCAATCAACTTCCTCATCAGCTTGCGAAACAATACAAACAGTTACAGCAGATACCTGACACCAAGAAAACACCTATAAGTGACAACTCCAATACCACATCAATCTCAGAATGGGAGACTTTTGAGACAGTCTCCAAAGAAAGAATTGAAACCACCATATCAAACTTCAATACCACGATATCCATCCTGGACCCCTGCTCAGTAACCTGGATTAAGAACACAAGACAGGATCTAAGCCCAGCACTCGCCTTCATGGTGAATGAATCCCTCAAAAAGAGATTAATACCTACCAACCTCAAGACATCCATTATTCACCCAACCCTCAAAAAGCCTGAACTTGACCCAGCAGACCCTGCCTCTTACAGACCAGTAGCAAGCCTCACATTCACCGCAAAACTTATTGAAAAGATAGTTCAACAGCAACTGCAGGATCACCTAGACACCAATAACACTCTAGACCTACAGCAGCACAGGTTCCACCCTTAACATGGGGAAGAAACCCTCATGATCTCACTCACAAACACCCTAATCAAAGGTATCCAAAACAAGCACACTGCATACGCCTTGATCTTTTTGGATATCTCTGTTGCATTTGATACCATCTCCCACACCATCCTCCTACACTGACCATGAGAAATTGGCATAAAAGATAACATGATTCAATGGTTCCACTCTTACCTGACAGACAAATGTCAACTAATTCGAACCAGCACCACTGTCTCTACCGACAAACGCAGGGAGTACCACAGGGCTCCGCACTATCGGCTATGCTTTTCAGCATCTACCTTCAAGCACTCTGCTCGTTGATAAGGACCCACAATATCAAGTTCCATATATACACAGATAACATTATGCTCTATGGACTCATTACAACTTTAGATACAACAAACCTGGACCTAACAAACTGCTTCAACGATGTCTTCAACTGGCTACAGGACAACAACCTCACTATAAACCTTAAGAAAGCAGAAGCTCTGTTTGTTACAAAAGACCAAAACCTCCCCCCCCCCCAACCCACTTCACCCTGGGAACAACACAAATTAAGGTCCAGACTCAAATAAAGTATCTAGGCATCACATTGAACCAAGCATTGTATTTCAAACAACAGATCACAAGAACAGCAAAAACCATATTCTTCAAAGTCAGGATGCTCCAACGATTCAGACTGCTCCTTGACCCACTGGATTCCAGATCGGTCATGCAAGCAATGACTCTCCCCCACATAGACTATTGCAATGCGATATACCAAGAACTACCAGCCAGCAACCTCAACCCTCTATGGACAGCCCTCAACACAACAGCGAGGAGCATACAAAAAGGGAATTAATCAAAATTTAACTAATAATCCTGCAACCGAGCTTTTAACTTATATGCCCCATCATTGTGGCACACCCTTCCAACCAACATTCATGGTAAGAAGGATCTCACCTCCTTCTCGAAACAACTAAAAACTCACCTATTCACCATCCACCTAGGACACAAATGAACAAGCACCAACTGACCCCAGGTTAATCCTCCATTTGGGTCAGAGTCCCTTAACAAACCCCGCATTTTGTAAATATTATGGCTGTACTGTTTCAACCCCTCCTTATTGATACTCCCTTTTGAATCTCCCCAGTGGTGGTGCCCCCCTTTTTTTTACCTATGTTATAATGTCTCTCATTGTATTTCCCCCTTGATTTTGTAAACTGCTTTGATCTGGTGAAAGGTGGTATATAAGTACAGCTAACTAAATAAATATTTTTATGCCTATGATATTCAGCTGCTGGGGATGGGATAAGGATCTATTTCAATAACTCTTTGTAGGAGGTATCTAGTTGGCTGGGAAAACATAAGCTGAAACTAACCCCAACCACATGTGAAGCCATTTGGTTTAGCAAGAGAAGCCAGGCATCATCAACAAATAAATTGGGTGAGATGTGGAGCTACTACAGCTTGGAAGGACTACTACTAATATTAATCATTTATATAGCACTACAAGGCATATGCAGAACTGTACAGATACATATAAAAGAGGGTCCCTGCTCATCAGAGCTTACAAGCTAATAAAGACAGACAACACAATAGGTGAAAATAAGTGTACAAATAGGGAAAGGTAAAGGGTCACAGGGAAAACAAGGGATCAGGATCCAAAAGCGGCCTGAAAGAGGTGAGCCTTTAGCATGGATTTGAAAAGGGGCAGAGATGAAGCCTGACATATAGACACGGGTAGTTTGTTCCAGGCATAAGGAGCAGCAAGGTGAAAAGATTGAAGTCTGAAGTTGGCAGTGGAAGAGCAGAGTCCACGAGGAGGGCTGTAGGGAGCGAGGAAAGGTAGTGGGGAACAGCAGACTGAATGCTTTTATAGGTCAGAAGGGCAAGTTTGAATTGGTTAAGGAAATGGAAGGGGAGCCAATGAAGTAACTTGAGAAGACGGGTTATATGAGTATATCGGGGTTGGTGGAAAATTAGCCACAGCAGAGTTCTGAAGAAATTAAAGGGGACAGAGGTGACAATAATGAAGATGGGAAGTGACTAAAGAGTGGATAAGTATTTTGGTAATATGTTCAGAAAGAAAGGGGTGAATTTTGTTAATGCTATAGAGAAAGAAGCAACAGGTTTTAGCTGTGTGTGGAGAAGGAGAGGGATGACCCCAAGGTTGTGGGCTTAGGAACAGGAAGAAGAAGGACCAGCTTGGAATCACTTCTGATCCCCAACTGAAATTTAAAGATCATCTCGCTTCCCTGGTAAAGTAGTCATTCTTTTTTCTTTGGAAAATCTGTCTTAGGTCATTACTGGAGACGAAGGATTTGTTTATATTAGTAGGTGCATTCATTTTCATGTGCATTGATTATGGCAGTGCTCTTTGGCATGAATTCAGCTGGTCCAGAAAACTACTGTAAAGTTATTAGACCATGATCATGTTACACCTCTGTTTAAAGCTCACCATTGGTTACCAATATTGTGCCTTATTACGCTGAAGACCTTGAATTTGTTTTTTTGAGCAATTCACTTGAGAACCCCCTCTGTATTTGGCTGATATGTGTTTATTTATTTTACAGAGTTTATTTTTATATTGCCTTTAGTCCAAGACTGTTTACATAGAACATTAACAAACTCAAATGAGTTAAGTTACATAGAACATGGGAGATACAAACTTGGAGTTAAATATGGGGATTTACAGAATCAGCTGTAAGTGAAATGAAATTATGATGTAGGGTCATTCTGAGCCCTATTCTTGCCCTTTCCGGTCCCCATCCTCCTTCCCCACTCATACTGGGAAGTTAGATGGGGCGGGTTAGGGTGGTGGTGGGTGGTTGTCAGCCCCGGACATACAGGGCTGATTCCAATATCGGCCCTGTACATCTGGGGCCAATGCTTAGATGGGGAACCTATTCCACCTCTGAGGTGGAATAAGTTCCCTGACTGGGCAGACGATGGTGGCCTGGGGCATAGCAGTAGTGGGAGGGGGCAGAGAACATTCCCCGCAGCCCGACCCTGGCCTTGGGAGGCCAGATCAGGGGTCAGGCTGTGGGGAAAGCATTGTAGGAGCCGGTGGCCAGGGACTGCGGCTTTACAATGGAGCCGCGGTGCCATGGCAACTAGACATCATGGCCGTGGCTCCATTGTAAAGCCCAGACTGAGTTAGTCGGGCACCGCTTGTATGTGCAGGCCAGGCTTGCATATACAGGCCTGTTCATGATTCTGACCCTGCGGGGCTAGATGTGCCCCACGGGATTGGAATTGCAGCTCCCTCTGTGCATCCGGATCCGGCTGGGCGCACGGAAGGCCTGTATGTCCAGATTGGAATCAGGCCCTGTGTGCATAGTTAAGCAATGTCATTGGGACCAAAATGATCCAAAAAAGATGTGCTTTTAAGAGTTTCTTCAGGTCTTGCATGGACCCTTAGGTCAGGTACTCTGAATCTGCTGAATATTAGTTCTCCAACTTACATTTCCCTTGAATCTACCAGGCCTATGGCTTCCTCTTCCATTGCGCCATGGGGCTCAGGTCAGAGATGAATTATGTGTGGTTTAAGGCCAAATCCAAGGCCTTTCATTAGACCAATACTGGAGATATCTCTTGTGATTTGTTCTTATTTGTGAAACTGTAAATTTTTCTATTGTATTGTAAGTGCTTTTATGTTTTTTTTTAAAGTATTGTGAACTGCTTTAGTATTTTGACTTGAAAGGTAGTATAGTAAGTACATTAGCTAAACAAAATAATTAATGTTTGTTTATTTTTTGGAAACCTAACAGGTAGTTGTGATCTGAATTGGCCATTGTTGGAAACAGGATACTGGGCTTGATGGGTCTTTGGTCTTACCCAGTATGGCATATCTTATGTCCTAATGTTTTATTATCTGAACTCACACTCCTGCAAGTAGTAGGAAGCCTGTTGATTTATAGAAAATAGGGAAAAATGAAGAACAGAGATTTTTTTTAAATGTTATATTTAATTATTCAAGGTTCTTGATTTATTGTAAAATTTAAAGAATATCACAATCCATCATGCACATGCAAAAAATATGCACAAAAGAACGTAATGCAACCAATAACATGACAGTATGCTAGCAGTCCACAATAAAACAATAAAGAAAAGGGAGGATTCAAGAACAGTATACGCTGTAGGAGAACAGTTACAAAGAAAATATTACAAAGAAAAAGCAGGATGTAAAGCAAATACAACATATAAAGCTCACAAGGTGAATTCACAATGGCTTAGCATCTAAGAAAAAACACAGTTGAAATGGCTCAAAGAAATGAAAAATCTTGTCCTGATACCCAAGTACATGTTTACAAGGAAATCTCAACTGGAAACTCACTCCCAAAGCTAAAATCTCAGTGCGGAGTTCCAGAAATGTTTTCCTCCTAGATTGAGTCCACGTGGACACATCTGGGAAGATTTGTACCTTACTCCCCCAAAAAGGAAACATCAGCTTGTTTGTTTTTTAAAATACATTCGTAATAATGCTTCCTCATCCTGAAGAAATACAAAAGATACCAACAAAGTAGCCTAGGCTTCAACCACCTCAGTAGGCTGCTCTAACAACTCAGACAGGTTCCCCCCATCCAAGGAGTCAGAAGGCACCTCTACCTGAGAGGTATCAGCTTTCTTTTTTTTTTTTGTAAAGTATCTTTATTCGCATTTTAGAGGATAAATACATCCAGTAAATCTTTACAGTCGAATCAGAATACAACAATCGATATTAGAACCTGCAATAACTTCAGCTTAGGATAAATAAAATATCAACAGCAGTACGGACTGCGACCTAAAAGTAGTAGTAAACTAATAGAAAATGAAAATGAAAATTAGAACTACGACCATTCCAGCCCCGTGACCCGCCCCACCGCCAGCAACAACAGCCCTGTAAGGTAATTATTGGTGGCCTTGAATATATGTGCTCAGAGCGTCTTCCTTCGTAAGGTGTTGGCCCGCTGGGGAGTGTCGTTCTGTATAAAGGCCTTCATAGCTTCGGTGTAAAGACAGCAGGTTCCACCAAAGTTCAAAATGGACTTTCTCAAAGCTTTTCCAGTGCATAAGGATGACTTTTATAGCCAGACTAATCATAAGATCGAACAGTCGACTATCTCTTTTGGGTAGTCTCGGCCATATCATCAGGGATCTGAAAATGACGACCTGGTAAGTAATCGGGGTTTGAATGTTCAGTATACACGATATCCGCTGCCACACGGAAAGCCAGAAGATCTGTAAATGTTCGCAGTAGAAGAGCATATGTGACAAGGTACCTTCTGTGGTGGTACAGGACCAACACCGATTCCCCTCTTGTGGCGCCCATTTTATCTTCTTAGATGGGGTGAGGTAGGCCCGGTGCGCCAAGAAATATAAAGATTGAGTAAGGGAGGCTGATCGGGTGACCCGTATTTGAGGCCCCCAAAAGGTACTCCAGTGCTCCTCCGGTAAACAATCTCCGGTGTCAGTAAGTCATGTCGATTGTACTTGGGTACATTCTTTCTCCCCTCTCGAGCGAAGTATCTCGAGTAGTCTCGAGACGGCCCGTGGACCTGCTTGGATCTCCTGTAGCTTTTGCCCCAACGGCCATCCCGGTCGCAGAACCAGTGGGGAGACCCCCGCCTTACTCAGACAGTGTCGGAGCTGACACCATTGGAAATAACCAGTGGGCGGTAATCCAAATTCTGCTTGTAGCATTCCAAAAGTCTTGAAAGCCGATCCCGTCATCAGCTGTCCCAGAGTCTGAATACCATGTTCTATCCATGTCTTCCATCTGACAGGTTTTCCTCCAATCCGAAGACGGGGGTTCAACCAGATGGGCATGTCCATTGTAAACTCCTCACCACCTTCAAGGCATTGCTCAAGCCATCGACAGGCTTGTTGTGTGGACCTTACCACCAGATTGGGGGACTGACCCGGGTCGGGTATCATCCCAATCAGTAATTTCGTCTGCAGTGGGGCATGAAGGGTTTGCTCAATCGCGAGCCACCGAGCGGTATCATCTAGATGCCCCTCGGATGTCCACATCGAACCTTGTCGTAGTAAGGAGGCCAGATGCAGCCACTCCACATCAGGGAGATGTACACCGCCCTTAGTCTTCGGCAAACGTAACTTCCATGCCGCAATCCGTGGTATACGATTGCCCCAGAGAAAAGACACTATCAAGCGGTTGAGGTGTTTATAGAAGCTCGGGGCAAAGAGCACTGGGATCATACTCAGCACATAGCTGATTTTGGGGACCAGCATCATTTTTATAGTCTCCAGCCTGCCCCACCAGGTGAGATGCAAGGGGGTCCACTTATGGATACATTCATTAACTAAAGTTTTACACGCCCGAGTATTGATGGTAATGGTATCGTGAAGGGTAAAACCGTATTCCACCCCTAAATATTTAAATGAAGACTGTGCGAATTGAAAAGGGTAGGCTTGCAGGTCAGTTTGCTGGACGTGCGCATTCAAAGGTATTAAGGTGGTCTTCGTTAAGTTCACTTTATATCCCGAGAGAGCGGAATAGTCATCAATAAGTTGAAGGACTGTTGGCAAAGAGTCCGGTTTCAAAAAAAGCAGAAGATCATCAGCATATGCAGATAGTTTACATTGGCCATCGGGGAATTCTACGCCAGCGATATCATCGCGCTGACGAATGGCAAGTGCAAGCACCTCTAACGCCAAGTTGAAAAGTAGAGGCGATAGGGGGCAACCTTGGCGTGTTCCTCTTTGTAAGGTAAAGGGAGCCGAAAGATGAGAGTTAGCTGCAATGCGTGCCATTGGGTTGGCATACAGGAGTGTGATTCTCTTAAGACAGCTCTCGCCAAACCCAAACCACCGTAGGGCTCTAAATAGGTAGGACCACTCCAGCCGGTCAAAAGCCTTTTCGGCGTCGAGTGACAATCCGATGAGAGGATCCGAGAGCTCCAAGGCCTTGAGTAAAACATGAGCTAACAATCTCCCATTATCTGTAGTGGATCTGCCTTGTATGAAACCACACTGGTCAGTGTGGATCAGGTCTGGCAGGACCATATTCAGACGGTTAGCCAGTATCTTGGCGTATATCTTATAATCCACATTTAAAAGTGATATGGGTCGGTAATTTTCTATTTTCAGCGGGTCTCTTCCCGGTTTCGGGTGAATCACGACAGTGGCTTCCGCCAAGGCCCCAACATCGGAACTCGAATCGTATAGGCCGCTGTAGTAAATGTGCAACATGGGTATTAATAGTTGCTGGAACTTGTGGTAGAATTCCAAGGGCAAGCCATCCGGGCCGGAAGCCTTCCCCCGCGCCATCTGCCGTATGGCTTTCTGGATCTCCGTGGTGGAAACGTCCCGCTCTAGTTCCTGAGCCTGTCGCGCATGGAGTTTGGGTCCAGCGATGTTAGCGACAAAGTCCGAGAAAGCGTCATCGCTGCAGTTTACTTCCGAGCGGTAGAGATCTTCATAAAATTCTTTGCAGCGCCCTAGTATTTGCTCCTCCTGGACTAGGAGGTTTCCATCTCGATCGTGCATCCCAGCTATTCGCGTCACATTCTTTCGTGCTTTAAGGGTATTAGCTAACAAGGAACCAGCACGATTACTCTCATAATAATATGTACTCTGTTGAGTGCGAACAGCAAGATGAGCTTCTTTATAAAGCAGGGTATTGTACTGGTATCGGAGTCTTTGCAATTTGATCAGTATCATCGGGTCTGTATTCTTCACAAGTAGTCGTTCGCCAGCTTTTATTTGGTTCTCCAACATTTCCCGCTCAAGTTTTTTGCACTTATTTCTGCGGATAGCATACGAGGTGATGTGCGCACGGAGCATCGCTTTAAACCCCTCCCACCATCCCCATATAGAGGTAGCAGCAGGATCATTGCAGTGAAGGTATGTCTCGATGGCTTGATTAACATGAGTTTCAAAAGCCTCCTCTCGCAGTAACGTTCTATCAAAGGTCCATCTGGGGGGTATCTTCTGCGAGGGCCCCAGTTCTAGGGTCAGGGAAACCGCTGCGTGATCAGACACTGCACTCTCATGAATCGTCACGGCCGCCACCTGCTTAAGGAGATTAGCCGAAAGCAGAAAATAATCAATTCTTGAATGAGAATTATGCGGGGTGGAATAAAATGTATATTCCCTGTCAGTAGGGTGAAGGAGTCGCCAAGGTTCCACCATTGATAGCTCCTCGGTCATGCCCAGCAAGACAGCATGCGCTTTAGTTTTAGTGACTGGTTTATATGGAGTTCTGTCTAGTAGTGGGTCAAGAATGATGTTAAAATCGCCCCCCAGCACTATGTTAGTATGAGCCGCCAGTGCTAATTCCATTGCAATAGTTTTAAAGAAGGCAGGATCTTCGATAGTGGGTGCATAGATGTTCATAAAAGTAAAGGGTGTCTGCTCTATCAGCATGGTAGCTTTAGCCCATCTACCTCCAGGATCTACTTTCACCTCTTGGAGAGCATAGCAGAGCGATCCACGGACCAGTGTTAACACCCCTCCTTTCCGCCCGGCAGCAGGGGAAACCACCAGCACCTTGTACCTTTTGGAGGTGACCTTCCACGATTCTTTCTCCGACAGGTGTGTCTCCTGCAGATACACAATATCAGCTTTTTTCCGCTGACAATAGGATAGGATTTTCTTACGTTTTATGGGGTCTGTGATCCCCTTAACATTCAGGGTAAGTATCACCAACTCAGCTGCCATCCTTGAAAAGGCAGTGCGTCATCCAATCAAAGGTCGACTGAGTGCAAGGCGTTGTCGCCGGCAGCGCCAGCGTGCCCCAGGGTCGGAATGGTCTCAACTTAACATTTAAATTATGTACAAAACATTTTAAGGTGGAAAACACACCCTGTGCCAGAAACTAATCTTCCCCACCACCCCCGTTGTTGCCCCTAATTTGTAACAACAAGCTCACAGATGTACCAAAAAGCATACCCCAAGGCAGCAGGAGAGAAAACCAGAGGGGAAAGAAGGGGAGAAAAGTAGGGGAGAAAACAAGGGAAGGAAAGCGCAATCATTCCCCAAATATGACAGCCTTGAGAGGATACTGTAGAGAGCGCCCAGAAGAAGGAAATGCAAACCGTGGCTCTGCAATCTAGGTTCAGGCGCTGTAAACCCCGTCCACAGAAACTTTGAGTGCCCCGGGAATTGATATCAGCAGAGCGGTCTTATTCCCCCGAAAAGGCATCTATACAGAGAGAAAAACAAGCATAATACTTAGGAGTCCATAGCAGAATGTTCCTGTATGAAGGCTTTCAGCTTATCAGGTTCAACGAAGTTCCTGGTAGTGTTCTGCAGTGTCACACGCATGGTGCCAGGGTAGTAGAGTCCATATCTGGCCTGCATGCTCTGTAGTAGGGGCCGACAGGCCAGCAACTCTCTCCGACGATCCATAGTCTGCTTACTGAGATCCGGGTAAAGTGTAATTTTTTGGCCCTGCAGCAGCAGTGAGGCATTCTTTTTGGCCGCCTGCAAGATCTGGAGGACCTGCGGATAGCGGAGCACTTTGAATATAATAGGCCGAGGGTACTTAGCATTCTCAGCTCTATGCATGGGGACGCGATGAGCGCGCTCTATCTCAAACGGTCTCCCAAAAGTAATTTGTAGCAGCTCCGGGATAGTTTTCTCCAGAAAGGCCACTGGGTCGGGCCCTTCCGCTCCCTCCGGAGCACCCACCAACCGGATATTATTGCGCCTAGCGCGGTTAGTTTGGTCTTCCATCAGGTCTTCCATCCGCTTGACCCGTCTGGTCAGGGGGCCTAGCTGGCCTAGTAAATTATCATGCTGCTGTATTTTCTCCTCAGCCACGTGCAGTCGAGAGCCCATCTCATTCATTCTCCCTTTCACCTCGCAGAGATCTTCTTGTATCGCGGTCAGCGTCGTTGCGTTGGTAGCGATCATTTCTTTGACACATTTTAGTTCAGCCAACACTTCCCGCAGGCCTTCCCCGGAGTTCTCCCGTTCCCCGGCGGCCATTTTCTGAGGGGATCCAGCCTCTGGTTTTGAGCGTTTCGCCGCCGAACCGGCGCCCGATTGGAATTCAAGGCGCGCTGGTTTTAGGGCAGTCATCTTCCTTCCCTATTCACTCGCTGGCACGCCAAAAGAGGGGCAAGCAGGATATACACAATATCGCTAAAAGCTCAGGATTCTGTGGCTAACAACGGGAGCTACCGACTCACGCGTCCATTCTGCACCGCGGCTAGCTCCGCCCCCAGGTATCAGCTTTCTGCAAAGCGTCCTTACCAATCATTGAAAGGGAAGAAATAAATCTTTTAAAGAGGAGGCATCCCGGACTCGGGATAGTTAAACATCTCCTTAAGGAACCGAATGAACAGATCCTTAGGGGAGCACAATGAAACCTGTGGAAAATTCAGTAAATGAAGATTTCTCTGTTGATTTTCCAAGTTTTCAAACCATCCTTAGCTGGTACCCCTTGCTGATCCTGCAAATGTTGAATTTTAACCTCAAGTCCATCCATTTGCGCTTGCGGTTGGAGCACCTTCGCCTCCACCCCCTCCAATCTAGGAGCTAAGGGAACAGAAGCCTGCAATACCCCAACACAAACCCGATAAAGTGATTGCATTGCATCCCAAATGGAATCCAGGGCTACCTCCTTTGGTCTCAGAAGTGGAGGAAGATCCTGGATCATCACACTCTCCTGAATGGGAGTAAACCCCCTACCTGGGGGCAGTTGGACCCATTACCACTAGCTACTGGCACAACCAATGCTGAGGCAAAGGACTGCTGAGTAGCTGCATCTGAAACCACCCAGCACCCTCAGGGGCAGGAGACGTGGAAGGGCCAAGCGGCCTCAGCGAAACATCGCTGCACAAATTTGGGCTCTCCCTAACCCCAACAACGTGTTTGCCCAAACACTTTGCCTGTACAAAATCATCCATGGCACATTGCTTACTGGTATAGCAACAGGAGTAGAGGAATATAGATTTATGTGTCAGAGCTTCTGTAGTCTGGATGTGACTGACGGCCTTTGTCAGCTCTCTCCCGCTCACTATGAGTACTGAGGCTTTCAAAGGCAAAACTCACAACCCCCCCAAACTATCCCCCCCACAAACTGTTCAATGTAATTTCAGTTTGTTCAATGTAAACCGCACTGATGCAGAATAGCGCGGTATATAAGAGAATGTAAATAAATAAAATAAAATAAATAAATAAGTCTCAGTCAAGAAGCCCTATGACAGGCTTTTCCAGGAATCGCAAGCAGCAACTCAGGAACGACTACTGTAAATGAAAGACCAGCATCTCATTTCCGGTGGGAGAGGTACAGGATCTGCATGGGAGACTATAACTGACCTTCCACTCTAAGAGAGTTTTCCTTCAGTAGTAAATCACTAGAGAAATTTGAACCTCACTAGAATGAATGTGGTCATGCTTAGATTATTTTCCTTGCATTACCTTTAGAAGACTTGTTAGCAAGCCCTAGATCAATAAAGTTTCATTTTCAAGCGGCTCTGATTTTGCATTCTATTTATCACCGGAAACCTGATTGAATCTACTCCACTACTTTGGGTCCCATCTCCAAAGTGGCTGCTCAGTTTATTCTCCTATGTAGGACATTACCAAAATCTTGGTTGAGAAAACTTACCAACATTATACAGTCTAACCAGACTGATCTGAATACTAAAATCAAAGGTGCATCTATGTGCCACCTGTTTTGGTCACTATTTGCCAACTCTTCTAAACGAAAGCTTGGTTAAAGTGCTAACGGCTTTTACTGTACATTGGACTCCAGTGTCTGAACCTGCTCTATCACTTCAGTGCCAGCGCAGAGGGGTGTACCCCTCAAGGTAGTCTTTATTAGCAGAGACGCTCTCTCCTGGACTTTGGAAGTTAGTTGTACCAGCGTTATCATTGTAACAAAACACGCTATCTCCTTCCAGGATTCTCTGGAGCTATTGATCCTCTACCCGATTCCACTGCAAATATTTCTGGCAGGCTCCAAGACAAGAGGAAGGAAAACTGCTGTGTGTTTATGTATTAATCTGCTGCCTATCCATGCCCACGCTTCTAGCTCTCTCTGTGCCATTGACATGTACAGTTACATCTGGCACTTAGGCAGATTTAAACTAAACAAGCCAATGTTCAGATATTGTCCGTAAGTATTATGGGTCCCCTTCTTGTAAGCATCAATTCACACTAATACGTCAAGCTCCTGCAATAGATTGCTTATTGCCAACCATTTTTGGAAGAGCAAGTCTTGTTATCCTATAATGCAGGGCCCACCTCAAGAAATGGGAGAGAGCTTGAAGAATTCAGGCTTGATCAAATCTGCCCTCTATAAAAAGCAGGAGGTGTCAAATTTGTTTCAGCGCCAGGACACATTGTAAGGCACCAATAGTGAGAGGCATATTTGCATACATTTTCTTATTAAATTGTGATATTCATTTTTATTTTATTTTATTAAAATGAAGTCATTTTCTGACATTTTTGCCTGTCCAGATACATTTATTTGGGCCTCTTTTAGGAGAGAAAAGAGATCATAGTGAGTGTTGCTGGGAAGGGAGGAGGTGAATAGAGAAAGGGGAAAGGGAGGGCCTCTAAGGCCTGATTTTAGAGTAGGGAAATGTGGAAGATCTCAGACAGGGGGAAAAGAGGGATAAGGGATTGAAGAAAAGAAGGGGATAAAAGGAGAATCAAGGTTGAGAAAAGAGAGGTAAAGGGTACGAGAGAAGGAATGAGGGCAGAGGAAAGAGAAGATCCTGGGTCAATGAAGATGATGAGGAAAGAGAGAGAGAAGGAATGAGAGCAGAGGAAAGAGGAGATCCTGGGTCAGTGAAGGTGATGAGGAAAGAGAGAGAGAGAGAGGAGGAATGAGGGCAGGGGAAAGAGGGGATCCTGGGTCAGTGAAGGTGATGAGGAAAGAGAGAGAGAAGGAATGAGGGCAGAGGAAAGAGAGAGAGAAGGAATGAGAGCAGAGGAAAGAGGGGATCCTGGGTCAGTGAAGGTGATGAGGAAAGAGAGAGAGAAGGAATGAGGGCAGAGGAAAGAGGAGATCCTGAGTCAGTGAAGGTGATGAGGAAAGAGCGAGAGAAGGAATGAGGGCAGGGGAAAGAGGAGATCCTGAGTCAGTGAAGGTGATGAGGAAAGAGAGAGAGAAGGAATGAGGGCAGGGGAAAGAGGAGATCCTGGGTCAGTGAAGGTGATGAGGAAAGAGAGAGAGAAGGAATGAGGGCAGAGGAAAGAGGAGATCCTGAGTCAGTGAAGGTGATGAGGAAAGAGAGAGAGAAGGAATGAGGGCAGGGGAAAGAGGGGATCCTGGGTCAGTGAAGGTGATGAGGAAAGAGAGAGAGAAGGAATGAGGGCAGAGGAAAGAGGAGATCCTGAGTCAGTGAAGGTGATGAGGAAAGAGAGAGAGAAAGAATGAGGGCAAGGGAAAGAGGGGATCCTGGGTCAGTGAAGATGATGAGGAAAGAGAGAGAGAAGGAATGAGGGCAGAGGAAAGAGAGAGAGAAGGAATGAGGGCAGGGGAAAGAGGAGATCCTGGGTCAGTGAAGATGATGAGGAAAGAGAGAGAGAAGGAATGAGGGCAGAGGAAAGAGGAGATCCTGAGTCAGTGAAGGTGATGAGGAAAGAGAGAGAGAAGGAATGAGGGTAGAGGAAAGAGGAGATCCTGGGTCAGTGAAGGTGATGAGGAAAGAGAGAGAGAAGTAATGACTCCTTCCCAGCCCACAGCACCTACAAATACCTACCTCTCTCTCTCCAGATCTCCTCACTATTTCCCCATATCCCTCCTCCAAATCCCTTATTCATTATCTTCTCCCAGCGCATCCCCTCAAAAGCCCAGTAAAGGAGCAGGGGAGGATCTTGAGAGCTGGCCAAAATGCTTCAGAAGCCAGGAAAAAATACTACATTCTGGCCCTTTAAAAAATTTTTAATTTTTTTTTTAGATTTCTCTTATTTTGCCTTTTATTCTTTTCTTTGTTAGACATCAGAGGAAATGCCACATCCTAGCCCTGCTTTGCCCTGACTATTTTTTGTTGCATTTTCACACATTTCTTTATTTTTATTTTTTCCTATTATTTCCTTTTCCTATTATTCTTATTTCGTTTTACTACTTTACCCATTTCTACTTGGGACTGGATCGACAGTGACTTCTTCTACTTCAGGCCCCATCTTCACTTCCAGAATCCTACTGGTTCCTGTAGGCAAAAGTATATAAAGGATGGCATTACACACTTACATTTTAGGTAGTAAATGGCTTTCAAAATGATCATCTTAATGCACAAATTACCAACATCAGTCCTGCTCAGGAGTCATTCACTGTACCTTCCCTGCAAAAATCAAACATAAAAACTAAATTCATGATCATGCAGCTCTCTGGATACAAGCATCAATATTCAGAAAAGCTTAGAGAAACTAGGAAAATAGTCAGGAAAGCAAAGATACAAATGGAAGAAAAAAATAGTCAATGCAGTAAAATGGGGAGGGGAGGAATGGCCAGCACAAAAATGAGGTGATAGTGCCTCTGTATAAGTCTGATGCAGCCTCATTTGGAATATTGTGTGCAATTCTGGAGACCATACTTCAAAAGTATATAAACAGGATGGAGTCGGTGCAGAAGGTGGCTACTAACATGGTCAGTGGTCTTCGTTATAAACTATATGAGGATAGATGTGAAAATATGTATACGTTACAGGCAATGTTCCCTCTAATTTTCTGTAGGCTGTGTGCGCATAAAATATCAGCTGTGTGCAGCTTTTGAAGGAAGATTAAATTTTTGTGCACCACATAATGACACTCAGAGTTATATACTTTAAAATTTGACTACATGTCAGAATACAGTATGTACACCACATTGATTTTAATCAAATTAAATGAAAATAGATGATTACTAAATGAAGCAGGAAATTTCTAGTAATTACAATCATAAGTTTTAAATTTTAAGACGTCTGTGTTTTTTTCTATCAGAATCAGAGCCGGAATTTTTGTGCGCTCTGTTGTAAAGTATGTGCGCTCGCTCGGCGAGGTGTGTGCGCGCGCACACGCGCACAGCTTAGAGGGAACAGTGGTTACAGGACAGGTGGGACAGAGACATTTAAATACCTCCATGGCATAAGAGGAGAGCCTTTTTTGATTGATTGAAAGCTCTGCATTGAGGGGGCATAGGATGAAGGTGAAAGAGGATAGACTCAGGAGTAATATGCAGAAATATTTCTTTAGGAAAGAGTGGTAGATGTGTGGAATAGTCTCCCAATGGAGGTAGTGCAGATGAGGACAATATCTGAATTCAAGAAAGCATGGGAAAAACACAAAAGGAAAAGGGACTATAGTATTTGATATGGAAGGGCAAACTTGGTAGACCATATGATAACATAAGGAGGGATCTAGCTAAGCTTGAAGAATGGTCTAGAATTTGGCAGCTGAAATTTAATGCTAAAAAATGTAGGGCCATGCATTTTGGCTGCAACAATCCAAGGGAGCAGTACAGTATAGATGTGATTTGTCTGATGATCTCAAAGTAGCTAAACAGGTAGAAAAGATGATGAAAAAAGCTAGAAGGATGTTTGGGTGCATAGAGGAATGGTCAGTAGAAGAAAGGAGGTGATAGTGCCTCTGAATAAGTCTTTGGTGTGACCTCATTTGGAGTATTGTGTGCAATTCTGAAGACCGTACCTTCAAAAGGATATAAAGAGGTTGGAGTCGGTGCAGGGGGTTGCTACTAAAATAGTTAATGGTCTTCGTTATAAAGCATATGAGGACAGACTTAAGGACCTTAATATATACACCTTAGAGGAAAGGCAGGATAGAGGTGATATGACTGAGACGTTTAAATACCTTTGTGGCTTAAATGCACAGGAGGAGAGCCTCTTTCAATGGAAAGCAAGCTCTGCTATGAGGGGACATGGGATGAGGGTGAAAGAAGATAGACTCATGAGTAGTATGTGGAAATATTTCTTTATGGAAAGAGCAGTAGATGCATGGAATGGTCTCCGAGTGGAGGTGGTAGAGATGAGGACAGTATCTGAATTTAGCAGAGACAAACACAGAGGATCTCTAAAGGAAAAGAGGGGACTATTGTAGTGGGTGATATGGAAGGGCAGACTAGATAGGCCATGTGGTCTTCTTCTGCTATCATGTTTCTATATTTCTAAAACATTTTTCAGATATGTTAGTGAGAGAAGGAAGTGCAGAAGTAGTATTGTCAGACTCAAGGTTGAAGGTGAGAAATATATAGTAGCTGATGAGAATAAAGTGGAATTGCTTAACAAATATTTCTGTTCATTGTTCACAGATGAAGGACCCATAGCAGGACCTCAGAAAACACCCACAAATAGAAACAGAAATGAGCCGGATCTTGAACGATTTTCAGAAGACTGTGTTCATGAGGAACTAGTTAAACTAAAAGTAGACAAAGCGATGGGGCTGGATGGGATACATCCAAGAGTTCTGAAGGAACTTAGAGAAGTTCTAGCAGCTCCACTGTCCAACCTTTTGAATGCTTCTTTAGAGTCTGGCTTGACCTCACAGGACTAGAGAAAGGTACATATGGTCCCTTTACACAAAAGCGGAACTAAGGATGAGGTTGGGAACTACAGTCCAGTTAGTCTGACCTCTGTGGTGAGTAATCTAATGGAAAAGCTGCTAAAACAGAGGACAGTGAAGTTTATGGAATCCAATGGCTTGCAGGATTCAAGGCAGCATGGATTCACCAGAGGCAGGTCTTGTCAGACAAAGCTCACAAATTTCTTTGACTGGATGATCATAGAGTTGGACAGAGGGAGAGCAAGATTAGATTTCTGTAAAGCCTTTGACACTGCTCCACACAGGCAACTTATAAATAAACTATGCCCTGGGGATTGGGTTAGAAATTGGTTGAGTGGGAGGCAACAAAGGGTACAGATTATAATTGGTACTCACTCTGAGGAGAAAGATGGTACCAGTGTTGTGCCACAGAGATTTGTCCTTGGTCTGATTCTTTTTAATATTTTTGTAAGGGATACTGCAGAAGGGCTATCAGGTTATGTTTGCCTCTTTGTGGATGATACCAAAATTTGCAATAGAGTAGACACCCAGGAAGATGTAGATAACATGAGGAGTGAGTCTAGTGAAGCTTGAAGAACGATTGAGAATTTGACAGCTGAGTTTAAAGCTAAAAAATGCATCTGGGCTGCAAAATTCCAAGGGAATAGTACAGTATAAGGGCCAAAGTGTTTCTGTCCATAAAATTAGAGCATATCAAACTAGATGGCACACTAGTTATGTCTCTATGTTTGTGGTTTATCTTATCATCTGCCCATGTCGGCTTTATTATGTGGGCCGTACATCAAGACCCTTTAAGGTGCGACTGGGCGAACATGCTTCTCGTCTACGTACTAAGTCCTTGACAGCGCCAGTGGTAGATCACTGTCTCAACTTGTCTCATACTTTTGAAATGCTTCGTTGGCGAGCATTGGACCATGTGCCGCCAAACCCACGAGGAGGAGATCGGATTCAGTTTTTGCAAAAATTAGAACAAAAATGGATCTTTAAGCTCAATACAGTCCACCCTATGGGTCTAAATATGCAAGTGGACTGGCATACCATTTTATAGTAATCTCAAGCTAATCCAAAGCCTTTCGGCAGGGGATGGGGTTTCTGTTTAGTGACTCCTCCTCCTGTTGTCCTGATTGGTTTATGAGAATTGCTTGATTGGTGTATGTTGTTACAGCTGTGCAAACGTTCGCGGTGCCTGGGTATTTAAACCGCTTTATTCAGAAATGTTTTAAAAGCTGGCTTTTATCCGCATAGCATCAGACCTGAAGCAGGGGGAAACTGTGACGACCCCGAAACGTGTCATGTCGTTTGTATGATACTGCGGTATTGTTGGGAGCAGCCTGACAACTCTCTTTTTTCTCAGCTAAGTATAAGCTGTTTTTAGAAAGGTTTTCTTTATTAAAATGGAAGGACCACGGTGGTGAAGGGACGTTTCCTTTCACTGTGCTGGCAGTTCTGAGAAAAACTTAGTTCTGATAAGTTGGTTATTCTAACTGGGTTTAGATTATTTAGGGAAGAACATGCCAAGCATTCCTACACCTTGGAAATGACATGGCTGAGTGAGAATGAGTTAACCCTCCCCTTGAAAATGAGTGATTTAGGAAAAGAGATAAAGGAGAGTTCTCTAGGTAATGCAAAGAAATAGAGGGATAGGAAAATAAGAGAGAACAAGAAAAAAAAAAGAAAATAGCCAAAGAAAGAAATGAAGGAAAAATTCAAGAGAAAAATAGAGAAGAGAGACAGAAGAGAAAACAATATCCAAGGAAAGGAATGAAGGGAGATTGCAAGAAAAATAATAAGAAAAAAAATAAAACAGAAAGTGCAGGGCAGAGGGGGAGTACACTAGAAAATTAGAGACAGAAAAAGCAATTGAGAAGAGAGAAAAATGATCAAGGATAAAGAAAGAGAATCTCCTGCTGGAATCATCAGATGTAACCTGGAGTTTCTGCATTATAAATCGGTACACAGGTGTCTAAACAGCTCTTTGCTGGCAGATTTTATTTGCATTCTGTATTGATAAGGTTGCTTTACCTTCCAGAGGCCATGTAGGAGAGCAGCAGAAGGGAGGGGATTGAAGCTATAGTCAGATTTGGGAAATCTGAGTGAGAAAATGTGTTCAGAGGACAATCAACACAGGATAGAACAAGTTTCCCAAGTTCTGGGATGGCTACTATTAAATTTGTTCATGCTGGCATGGAGAGCACCTCTATCAGAACCATCACCCATTAGGTTTGCTCGGACCCTGAGACTGTGATTAGTAACATATCAGAGGGAAGCAGGGCTGCAAAGCAAACTCTTAAATTCCAGTTACAGAAAGTGGAAGCACAGCCAACAGAGATAGAGAGGACGAATTTCTTGTTTGCAAGCACACGAAGAGAGAATGACAGCAAAGGAAATCTTCAGGACTGACACAGCTCTTTAAAATCAGAAGAGGGGAAATAGCAATCATTTCCGTGACTAGCTTAGCGGGAGCGAGTAAGGAGTGGTATGAAGATCATTTCCGTGACTAGCTTAGCGGGAGCGAGTAAGGAGTGGTATGAAGATCATTTCCGTGACTAGCTTAGCGGGAGCGAGTAAGGAGTGGTATGAAGATCATTTCCGTGACTAGCTTAGCGGGAGCGAGTAAGGAGTGGTATGAAGATCATTTCCGTGACTAGCTTAGCGGGAGCGAGTAAGGAGTGGTATGAAGATAATTTCTGTGACTAGCTTAGCGGGAGCGAGTAAGGAGTGGTATGAAGATCATTTCCGTGACTAGCATAGCGGGAGCGGGAGCGAGTAAGGAGTGGTATGAAGATCATTTCTGTGACTAGCTTAGCGGGAGCGAGTAAGGAGTGGTATGAAGATCATTTCTGTGACTAGCTTAGCAGGAGCGAGTAAGGAGTGGTATGAAGATCATTTCCCATTTCTAGGGATCTTTGCTGTGAAACACTAAGAGTTCCTTCACTTCAGACCATTGCCTTACCATAGATGAAGTATATACTGAATGAAAAAGATGCTTCCCTAGGAGAAAGACGTGAAAACAGGAAGGTATTTTATTATATTCTGAGGCTTACATAATGTTCTCCCCCCACTAGTGGACTCAAAGTGGTTTACATCATACTACAGTACTCAGATACTTGCAGTGGGGCAGATGTTGAATGTGTAGACCTAGGGGCATGTTTACTAAAGGTTAAGGTATGTTAAGTGATTATTATCCAGATACCCACCAACAATGAGCAGCTGCGCAGAAGCCGAAATCAGAACAACACATCACGAGCATCCACAAGAAGCTTTCGCCCATTTAACAGGGAACACATTCTATCTGAGACCCAATCCTTCCTCAACATAACCACTGTCGCGCCTCCCCTTGCCAGTACCCGTAGGTAGGGGTTAAGGAGGTTAAGTCCTTCTTTAAACCAAGGGCCTTTCACTTCCTAGAGCAGTGCTTGTTGGGAAGTGTAGTTTTTGCCATCAGTTTTAAAAGAAGAGTAGTGTGACTCGAAGTGTTTATAAGCAAAGGGATTTATTTCCCCTCCCGGGGTTGGACTTTACAAGGACAAAAGATGAACACAAATTAACTGCTCCTTAGCAGAAAAAAGGGCAAAGTAAATATAGCTTTCTTCAGCAAAACAAACATTTTTCTCTTTCCAGCAATTAGAGCTTCAGCACATGGTTAATACAGCTCTGTCCCTTCACAGCCAGCATGTATTCTCTTCACCACAAAGCTTAACGTAAAGATATAATCTGTTCAGAAGAAATAGTTGTACAGTCCATCTCCTCTGTAGGATAATTCATGCACGATGGTTCCGTATCCATCAATTCCACCTCTGAGCTAGAATTAGTTTGGCCCGTACCTTCCAGGGCCGCGCCCTGTCTTCCAACCCTGAGCCCTTCAATGCACACAGGGTTTAAGTAGGGCCTAAAGCCATTATCATAGCCCCAATCTTCCAGGCTGTTACCTCCACAAGGATTCCTGTAATCCCAGCCCTTGGGCTTACATGGGGACCTGGC
Organism: Ichthyophis bannanicus; assembly: GCA_033557465.1. Classification (NCBI taxonomy): domain Eukaryota; kingdom Metazoa; phylum Chordata; class Amphibia; order Gymnophiona; family Ichthyophiidae; genus Ichthyophis; species Ichthyophis bannanicus. Next base: position 130,061,569 of record CM066049.1, read on the forward strand.
TTTTGAGGCCTTCCTCTGAAGTTCCCATGTACCGGTTGGTTCCCTGTTAAACCACGGGGAAACAGTTCCCAACTGCTTTTTGGGCTGCTTGTAAGGCTGTGAGTGCTTCAGCTGTTCTGGTCTGCTCCTCCTGTAATTATCCACCGGAGCCTCTGACCTCCCGTTGGCTGAAAACTCTGCCCACCTCCTGACTGGGCGTCTGCTTTCCTCTCTCTCCTCTCTCTTTCTGCCTGCTGGAGTCTCCTTATGAGACTGCCCTTCTGGGTAGGGCCTAGTCCCACCCCCTAGCAGGTGTTCAAACTTCCCCCGTGACTCCTGGCTATATTGATAGTAGGGGCGTGTTTCCTTCTCTTGTGTTTTGTTTCCCCGGCAACTGGTAGCCATGTGTCTTTGTTTATCCCTCAGCCCTGCATTTCCTACCTGATTTTCTAGCTTCTCTGCCGGGCCAGAAGGGCTTGCTACATCACACCACGCCTGACCTTGAAGAACTGATATCATCCTGGAACTCCAACTTAAATGCCATCGCACAACGCCCGGACGCCAACAACACAGCAAGGATGAAGAGAAACTCCGCCCCGTGGTTCTCTCCTGAACTACGATCTTCTCTTACTCAACTACGTAGACTTGAGCGCCGATGGCGCCGATCGCTCTCTATTGAAGATCAGACCGCCTACCAAACTCACCTCTCAATTCATCGTGAAGTTATCACTACCAAAATGAAACAATATCACACCGACACCCTAAAGAGATCATTGAATAAACCACATGACCTTTTCAACTTGGTCAAATCCCTATCGAAAGAACCATCTCCCGATCAGCACAGTGTGATTCACCCACAAGAATACGCTGACTACCTGCAATCCAAGATCATTCAAACTAAAAAGGATTCAGTAGTTCAGTTTCAGGAACCAACAGGCCTAACCCTACTTGACAAGTTTTCTACACCTTCCACTAAATGCATTGAAGATACCATAGCATCCCTCAACACCTCCACCGCACAGACTGACCCATGCCCAGCCTTCTGGATCAAGGAACTACGTGATGTGTTCAGTCCATTCATCACAAACCTTATGAACCTCTCCTTCACAACAGGATACTTCCCTGCATCACTCAAGCAGACATCCATTAGGCCACTATTGAAAAACCCCAAGCTTGACCCGCAAAAAGCCGATTCTTATAGGCCAATAGCCAGTATTCTCCTCCTAGCCAAGATAACTGAGAAAGAGGTACAACGGCAAATTCAAAATCACATAGACTCAGCGGCTCCCCTAGACCACTGCCAACATGGGTTTAGAGAATATCATGGAGTCGAGACCCTACTCACCAGCCTATTCAACGTTATAATCACAGGCACAGACAACATCCATCAAGGTTTTGTGCTCATCTTCTTAGACATCGCCGCTGCGTTCGACTCGGTGAGTCACGAAATCCTCCTTGGAAGGTTAAAAGAGAAGGGCATCTGCAACACTGCGCTAGGTTGGTGTAAATCCTATCTGGAAGCAAGATGGCAATACGTGAAGTCCGGATCAGAGGAATCAAAACACTTCCATCAAAAACATGGTGTACCTCAAGGCTCCTCCTTGTCCTCCCTACTATTCAATATTTACATGCAGCCCATCTGCGACATCATAAGATCATTTAACGTGAGCTGTTTGATATATGCAGATGACATTCTTTTATACATGCCGTTCTCCACAGCCCAAATGGACCTAGCACCACTAATAGACTGTTTCAATGCTGTCTCAGCGTGGCTTCAATCACAGAATCTATGCATTCAACATAAAAAGACGGAGGTTCTTTTCATCTCAAGAGACCCCAACTTTACTCCTCCATCCCATGTCAGTGTTAAGGAAGCTGACTTACTAACCAAAGAAACAATAAGATACCTTGGAGTTACGTTGGACCAACGCCTGGATATGAAACACCACATAAACAACATTGTCAAAGCTGTATACTTCAAAATCCGCTCACTCAGGCATCTGCGCTCCCCTGCTAGACCCAGATGACTTCCGGACCATATACCAAGCGCTAATACTGCCTCACTTCGACTTTGCAAACGCCATCTTACAAGGGCTCCCTCAATCCACACTGGCCCCATTACAGCTGGCCATGAATGCTGCAGCAAGGGTCCTACACGGAGCAGCCAGAAGTGACCACGTGACCCCCATTCTCAAACAACTTCACTGGTTACCTATCCATGGGAGAATCATCTTTAAGACCCTACTCCTAGCATTCAAGGCAATCAAAGGTATTTCATCCCCTTCACTCACGGATCTTATTCACATGGTGCCCCCCAACAGGTCCAGAAGAGCGATAGCCATAAACCTACTAGTAACACCAAAGGCATCGTCAATGTGCAACATATCAACCACAAACAGGGCTTTCAGTTACTATGTACCTAAATGCTGGAATGCTCTACCCCCTGACATCAGGGCTATTGCCGACCTATCGCAGTTCAGGAAGGCACTCAAATACCATCTTTTCCTGCAATGCTACCCAACTACCAATGGCACCTAGACATCCCCTCTGAAGAAATGACCCACTTTGGAAACAAGGGTCAATTATATACATGAGATATTTACATGGCAATGAGTACAAATATCATAATGAAAGTGAGGGTTGTTATCCAAGTTACTCATACCATGTAAATATCTCATTTATATAGTGACCCCTGTTATCCATGTTTGGACCCCTGTTCGATGTAAAACCAAACAGTTTGTTGTCATGGTCGTTATGTTATAATGTAAACCGCGCTGATACCAAATAGTGCGGTATATAAGAAATTGTAATAAATAAATAAATAAATAAGTGCCACTGCACCTGTAGAAAAAAAAAGGGATGTGGGCACTTAACGCACGTTAAAACCTCTAGTAAGGGGCGGAGCCCGATGTCCAGCGGGATGGTCGCATAACGCTGAGGCTCCCGAGAGGCCTACTCAGAATCCTGAATTAACACCGGACATACTTGAACTTCTGCTCTGATCTTGCCGGGGCACATTGGTGAGATGGCGGGGACCAAACCCACGCGCCTGGAATTTGGATCTCCAGCGGCTTCTCACGGCAAACGCTCCAAAACTGAACCCCCGTCCCCACAGAAGGGGCTGGCTTTGCACGAGGGCCCCGAAATGCAGCAGGAAATCCTCGCAGAGATTAGAGGGGTTAAGGACCTCGTGCAGTCAAACGGTGAAGCACTCCGAGCGCTGCGGGAAGATCTTGGTGTACTGCAAGGCAGGCTAGAGGGGCTTTCTTCGCGTCAGGACAAAATGGAGAGCATATTAGACTCCCATGCGGCCCGGTTGTCCAAACTCGACAAAGTTGAACGTCAGGTGCGGGCCTTGCAGAAAGAAGTGGAAGATGGCAATAATAGAGCGAGCCGCAACAACCTACGACTCGTGGGCATACCGGAGGGAGCGGAATCGGGAGACATGAAGGAGTTTTTATGTAAAATCCTCCCTTCCCTGCTCCAGATCACCTTTACCAAAGAATTGGAGATCGATCGCGCTCATCGTGTACCCACAAACATAACGCTCAACAGGAAGACCCCGCGGCCTATCATCTTTCGACTTTTGAGATATCAACATGTGGAGCAAATTCTCAGTGCCTCTCGGGCAAAGGGCCATATGGAGTTTGAGAGCCACAAGATCTCCTTCTATCCTGACTTGGCTAAACCCACGGTCGACCGCCGAAAGCGCTTTCTGGAATTCCGGCCGAGGCTACAACAACTACAATAACGCTATGGCCTCATGTACCCGGCCAAGCTCCGAGTCACGCTTCACAATCAGACAAGAACATTTGAGGACCCTGATCTACTAGCGGAGTTTTTGGATTCTAAAGAAGCCGACTTGATGCGCTGACTTCCAGAATATTCCTGCAAGTATTCTCATATCCGCTGCACCTGCCATATTGGATTTGCCGCGGCTCAGCAAAGAGTCTGTCGAGGGCGGTTTGTTGCCTTATTTTTGATGATATCTGTGACCCGACTCCATCTACCCACAGTAGCCTCGATGAGTATCAGAGACAGTGTTAATTATGGACTCTGGTGTTTCTTTTCTTTTTTTTATGTCTCTATCTTCCTCTCTAGGGCCTCCTCCCGCAGACATATGGTCGCCATATTCATTGGGGGTTTTGCTTCTTCTCTAAGTTACTTTGGTACATACTTTTCAATATGGGGTGTATTAGCCAGCATACTCGGTGATTATGTCATTGTTGTACAGATTCTGATTATGTTGTATGTTTTCAAGCGCCCTTACCTAAAATGTCTATTACCGATTGATGGCACCATGTAAGATTTTCTCATTGAACGTAAAAGGAATCAATAATCCGATAAAACGGAAGAAAATCCTAAGCTATCTAAGTCATGAAGCTGCGGACCTGATTTTCCTCCAAGAAACGCATTTAAATTCGAAGGAAACTCTTAAACTCAATATTAAACCTTACATGGTGGCCGCCTATTCCCCAGCCGTTTCTAAGAAATGTGGGGTTGCCATACTGGTTAGGAAATCTCTGCATGCTACTATTATCGCGACTAGTTCAGATACAGCAGGTAGATGGTCCAGAGTTCACCTCAAGATAGGTAACCTTGAAGTTACATGTATATGCCTTTATGCTCCCAATGTGGATGACCCTGCCTTTTTTGCTACCATTGCTCAGGCTGCGCAGGCCTCTGCTAATACTTCATTGATAATAGGGGGGGATTTCAATTTAGTTCTTGATCCCCTGATTGACAAACAGCCGCCTAGGACAAGTGGTCCCCCCAAGAGTCACACCACGCTTACCTCTGTGATCAAAGATCTTGCTTTAGTTGATCTATGGAGGTTACTACACCCCAATGAGCTTGACTTTACCTTCTTCTCTTCCCCTCACAAATCCCAGTCTCGCATAGATTTCTTTCTAATATCAAAACTGTTAGTTCCTCAGGTGGACACTGCAAAGATTCACTCCCAACATATTTCAGATCATGCTGCTATTTCTTTTCAATTACACACTACTGCACCCCAAGGGAACTCGGGGGCCTGGTTCTTTGATAGAGCCCTGTTAACTCAGCCAGAGTTCCAGTTAGAAATTCGAGCAGCCATACAGGATTACTTCCATTTTAATTTACCCCAGGATACTGCAAATTGGGCTTGGTGGGAGGGTTTCAAAGCGGCCATTCGAGCAACGATCACTAGCTATCAAATTCGCCTGCGGAAACAACGCAAACAGCAGCTACTCATACTAGACCAACAAATCAAAGCAGGCGAACGAGTTCTAACTTCACGTACTGATCCATGCGTCTTAATTCGCTTACAGCGTCTCCGTTTTCAATATAATGCAATCCTCTCAACTGCAGCTTCTAAGAGTATTGAGCTTCAACGAGGGACATACTATCGTGAAAACAACCGAGCCGGTCGACTTTTAGCCAACGCCTTGAAAGGTCAAAAAGAAGCCAAACGCGTAGCGGCCCTTCGAGCCCCACAGGGAGGGGGCATATTGACCACAGACTCCGATATTGTAGAACTCTTTCGGGATTTCTATACCCGTCTATATCAATCTGAATGTGAGTTCTCATCAGAGACCTTCGAGCGATTGTTTTCTGGTATTCAGCGGCCGACCCTCTCTGAAGCTGATAGGGATGCGCTGGATGAACCCTTCTCTACTTCAGAGATCCAATCTGCCCTAAAACGAACAGCCTCGGGTCGAGCCGCAGGGCCTGATGGTCTCCCGACCGAATTCTACAGAACGTTCAGTGCAGATTTAGTTCCCTACTTAAAACTCTATTTTACTGCCCTTGCGGTAGATACATCCTCTTTGGGATCCTTTTCTGCAGCTAATGTGGTAGTATTTGAGAAAGAAGGCAGAGACCCGCTGCTAACCGCCAACTACCGTCCAATCTCCCTACTTAATGCCGATTATAAGATCTTCGCAACGATCTTGGCCACCCGGCTATCTGACAGGATGGCCACCCTAATCCATCCCGACCAATGCGGTTTTATACCCGGCCGATCCACCGCTGACAATGCTCGGACCTTGTGCCATGTGCTATCCAGTGCTGCCAATTTAGACCACCCATGGGTGGGTCTTCCCTAGATGCTGAAAAAGCCTTTGATCGCCTAGAATGGCCCTTCTTATTTGCAGTTCTCCGATGGTATGGCTTTGGGGAGGGCTTCCCTCTCCGATACCTCCAAGTCATGTATACTCAACCCGTTGCCAGTATTTGTGTAAATGCCATTAAGTCTCAGCCTTTTAATCTCCAAAGAGGCACGCGTCAAGGTTGCCCCCTATCACCAATGCTCTTTGATCTAGCTCTTGAACCCCTCGCCCTCCTTATTAGACAGTCCGCACGTATTTGAGGTGTCCCCTTCAGTCACCGAGAGATTAAACTCTCTGCATATGCAGATGACCTTATGCTCTTCGTATCCCTTGATTCGGTTCCAGCTGTCTTGGATCTGATTGATGGATACTCGCAATTATCGGGCTATAAAATTAACTGGACCAAATCTGTAGCATTCCCACTGAACCGCTGGGTACATGAGGCTGACATGCAGGCCTTTCCTTTCCTTTGGCAATCCCGCATGGTGAAATATCTTGGGGTCCATTACTGTTCTCCTTTAGAAGACACTATTAGTTTTAATGCCAAAGAGGTAGTCTCCAAAGTCCGTGAGCTCACAAATCGTTGGTCTCCCTTATCCCTTACATGGTGGGGCCACCTAGAAACTGTGAAAATGATGATAGTCCCCAAAGTGAATTACATTTTAGAAATGCTGCCATGCTTACTCCCGCTACACACCTACAAAGATATCGAGGGCCTTCTCGTCCGCTATCTCTGGCAGGGCAAACCACCAAGGATAGCTAAACAAAAACTACAGTCTGCGAAGGAACTAGGGGGTACCAGATTTCCTGATTTTTCTCAGATATCATCAAGCCTTCCTACTTAAACAAGGTGCCCGATGGCTAGATGCCTCAACAGACAGCAGACCAGTTTGGCTTGATATAGAAGAGGAGCTTAGTAGCCCAATTCCGTTGATCCATCTCCCCGGTATGTCCCATCAAGTAGACACCTGCCATCCCCCAATGATTGTCGATACTCTTGCGGCCTTTAACACTCTCATTCTATCACTGGGCCCAAACGTATGTCCTCTGGACGGACTCCCGCTGTGGAATAACCCCAGAATTCAAGTCCTAAATAGAACGATAGCATGGAAACCCTGGTACTCTAGGGGGATCTGGACACCCCAACAGCTCTTCTCTGCAGCTTGTTGGAAAACCTTTTCTGATTTACAAAAGGAATTTGCGTTACCAGCGAAACATTACTTTCAATTGATGCAGCTTCAACACTGCCTCAAAAGTGCTCAAATCATGCCGCCCTCTGTCCCTACTGAGGACGGGCTATTAGAACTAGTTCACTCTATTTGTAGTACACATGGGGTAGCCTCTAACTTTTATAAACTATTATGTCAGGGTACAGATACTGCCACTTGCAGAGCCCAACAAGCCTGGGAGCGTGAACTGCAAACCACTTTAACCCCTGTGCAATGGAGCGTTTTCTGGAGCAAAGTAGTGCGGGTTTCCCGGTCTGCCTCAGTTACCCAAACTCTCTTCTTTTTTGCACATAGATGCTTTTTATACTCCAGAAAAAATAGCCAAATGGAACACAACTGCTGGGGACCAGTGTTGGTCTTGCCATACTGCTGTGGGAACCCTCGCTCATGTCATTTATGAATGTCCTCAACTACAGGTTTACTGGGGGCGGGTCTGGGGTCGTATTCAATTTATCTTACACCTTCACGAGCCTCTTTCTTGGAAGATTGTGGGACTCTGCTCAGTGGCGGAGGTCCCCTCTCTTCCTAAGAAGGGTCGCTTTCTCCTTGATTTCATGCTGGGTATAGCCATATGTTTAATCATGAGGAATTGGAAGGATAGCTCTCGACTTACTGTCAATGAATGGTGGAACCTTGTCTGCTTATATAGTAAATATGAGCAGATATCTCGGAGAGCTATTCCCCATGCCCAAACTCACTCTCGCTTGTCTAAATGGCAGATGCTCAATGATTATGTACAATCTGCTCATTGCTCCGACATGTCTGTTTAATGTACACTCATCATGTTTCAGATCACCGTTAGGTTTTGTAACACAATAATGTCAGTACACGCCCGCTTCGGGAATGATTAGTTTTCTAGAGAAGAAGCAGGGGGAGGGGGGTGGCAGGGGTTTACTTTGGTGTATGTATCACATTCTATGTATCTGTCTTTTAGCTGTATGTCTTCCTTTCCTTTGTTGTTATAAAACGAAAATAAAGAATTAAAAAAAAAAAAAAAACCTCTAGTAAACGTGCCCTTTAGACTCAGTTTCAGTCAAAGTTGTGCTGTGCGGTAACATGATATGTTAAGGTTTGTAGGATGCTGTCCTCATAATGGGGGGGGGGAGGGAGGGGTCAATATAATATATTATTGTTGGGTTTTTTTTGGCTTTGTAATGTTTATCAGTTTTTTCTTTGTAACTTGCCCTGAGTTATTATAAGGCGTGCAATAAACTTCACCTATACAGCATGATCTAATAGAAAATGCTTTAAACCATCTGTAATGCAGCCACACCCATCCCCCACTCTCATCAAGGAAGGAACGGGGTTGCATTGCGCAACTCCCAATGTCAATACAATAAACATAAATAATATGTACATAATATGGCACACTATCAACCCTACAAAATAAAAGAGTCCAAATACCTAGCAACCTTTAATAAACTACCAGAAAGAAGAATTCTGCATAGTTTGAAAAACCTGAGAAGTTATCATGTGAAGCAGAGAGGACGGAAGCCCCAGAGGAATGTGAGAAATTGTTGTAGACGCTCTAGTAGAGGTGCCAGTGTTCAGGCCTTCCTGAAATACGCAGATCAAAGAGATCAATATGCAAACCTGTTGTCCTGTAAACTTTGCGAGTAGCTAGCTAAATCTTCTCCCTTTTCACACTGACTGGCTACATTTTGTGCAACTAAGAAAAGGTGGCATAGTTTAATTTGGCTAGTCAGCACACATATTCATTTTTCAAAATGTAAAAGAAACAGTAAAATTGTTGCTTGTAACCACTAGCCACAAGTACGGGGGGGGGGGGGGGGGGGGGGGGTGGGGGGGGGGGGCTGCCCCAGAGCACCATATTGTTCTTCCTTTTCTTGTTTGTTCGATTTTTATTTTTGCATATTTCATTTTGAATAAATAAAATAAAACAAAATAAAATACGCCAATGAAACAAACCTCCCAAATAAATATGAAAAGCAAAACAAAAGAAAGTGAAACAACATTTATTGGCATATGGAGAAACCATTTCTCTGTTTTTCACTCTTCGGTAACTATTTCTTTGGCTATTGAAATGACAATATAAGGGAAATGTTTTCTTAGCCTGCCCAAGAGTAACCCTACATCCCAGTCAGCATGAGTAGAGGCTCCCGTGTCTCATCTGATCAAACACAATGACAATAAGAGACATTTGTGGCATCCTAAAGAGTAGCCAACCCCCAACCATCGACAGGCTTCATCTGAAGTGGCAGTCTGATAGAATTAAGCCCTTCCTGGGGAGAAAGTGATTCTATGTCTACGTTAACACAGACTTTGAAAGGTATAAATAATGCAGAAGCAGCAAATGTTTTCCCATGGAAAGGAAGGTCTAGAAGAAAGGGTCATGGTACGGTCAAAGAGGAGGACTCAGGAGTAACATTAGGAAATATTTCTTGGCAGAGAGGAAGCTGGATGCATAGGTAAACAGTAAGAGGATAAGCACAGATGACTTTGAGTTGTAAAGATGTGAGGGGAAAGCCAGAGTTGAAGGACTTCTGTGCAGTAACACCAGGGAGTAAATCAAGCAAACCTGAAAGGTCTCATGGGACTTACCTGCCATCATAGACTAAGAGAAAGTATGTGACCAGATTATCACATATCAGCATCATAACCATCATAATGGATCGTCGGTGCCCAATGAAGACCAAAGGTTTGCAAAAATATCTGCCAAGAATACAGTTCCTCAGGACAGGGTGTGATATCTCCCGACAGTGATCATTACCTTACATTTACATCCCTCTCTTCTCTAACAAGACTCATGACATAATTATTTGCTTAATTAAGAAACATCTAGCCAAGAATAAAATACTGACATTCAATAACAGTATAGCAAAATACAAATATTACCACTAGCACAATCCTTGTAGGAAATTGAACAGAATTACACAGTAGAGACCAGAGTTATCCATGTCATTGAATACTACTACTCCAAAGGTTTCCACATATTTCTACAAATGCTGCTTCTTTTGTTTAAGAGAGACATAATCATATTTATAGTGGCACAAAGTAATCTTGCCTCCAGTGTCACTGAAGACACCACCATTTGCTGGACAGTGAGTTGAAATCCATCCGGTCACGTAATGTTCTCTGAAATCTTGGCTGAAGTGATACCTCTAACAAAAGCATGTCTTACTCCAGTCTTGCAATTTAGGAAAAGAATCATCGTTGAGTAGTCAGTATTAGCTCCTTGCATGCAGGGCCTTATGCCCTCCCCTCCGAGATTTTGATAATTAAACTCAGCAATTATGATCATGTGACTATCACTCTTCCATCAACAATCCTGTAAAATGCAGAATTTGCTTTATGTATGTGTGTGTCTGCTCGTCCTACTGGTAAAAGAAAGTGCTGATGGCTCTTTGAGTTTCTGTGGCTGGCAATATCTATTGTGCTTTGAATGTTGTTGCTCCTCCCCCCCTTCAGAAGATGCTGCCCTAGATGATGACCTTCTATGGCCTAATGGTTGGGTTGAACTGGTCCTGCCTAAACAGGGCAATTTTCTCTAACCTGAAAGTACCATAACCAGTAGCTGGCTACAAAGCAGAGGGTTTTATAAGATGCTGCTCTAATGGGGGTGTGCAGGAAAAAAATTCATTTTGTTTCACTTCTTGTGTTGTTTGCAGCTTATTTCATTTTATTTTGTTTTGCTTTAATAAATTTTTGTTTTATTTCATTTTGTTTTTATAAATTTCCATTTCAGGGCAATCTTGTTAATTAAAGATGATGCTATGGCTGCTGCCCAAATGAAAAACATAGCTGAAAGGTTACTAGAGGTTTCAAGCAAATAAAAAAAACAATTGGCTTTTTTCTCTCACAGTCAGGGGCTGGTCTCAATAGATTCATAAGGCAAAAAATCCACTAAGTATTTTCCATGGAGCTCCAGCCTTTAGACAAACTTTGGCCTAATCAGGAAACAGGAAGGAAGATCACCAGGAGAATTAAGAGCAGCCTGGCTAGAGCCAGCCCCCATGGAGAAGTGATGGCTCTTCTGCAAGATGCCTGTCTTCCAAATCCAGTGTTACTGGTTTGAGGCTAGCTGGTAATGAAACAGGGAGGGGAAAATCAGATGTTTCAGCTTAAAAATGATATGAAACAATAGGAAATTCATTGATATTTCTCATGTTGTTTCAAACAAAAGCATATCTTTAGCTCTATTGGGAAGTGATCTGCATGTCTGTAGACATGAATTTATCCTTAGCTGGCTTAAAAGCGTGTCTAATAACAACTGTGAAAGGTGTCAAGAATCTGTAACAATGAACATATTGAAGGCTGGTCCATTATATTGCACTTTTCTTGTGGTGTCAGAAACATGTTGGCAGGTAGCTGTGGAATAAATGCCCTGCTACAAACTCATCTATATTCAGCTGAGCTTTGATGGATTGCTTCATAATACTTCCAATTATTTCTAATTAGACTCGCAAAGCTTCCATAATGCCCATTTCAGTAATTTAGGTTTTCTACCTGTCATTTTCTCTGAAGACCTTTTTCTGCCTGAGAATCCTTTGCCAGCAGAAGACAAAAGTTTGGACAGGAGACATGTTGAGAGGGAACAGAAAGATGAAGGAACAATGGTTTTTCAGATTTGGGCTGTTACTTGCTAACTCCTGACATGTCTGCTGCCAGAAGCCTTTTCAGAGGGTCACAAAATATTCCAAAAACAGTGGGGGAAAGCATATCTATTATGAGCCATGGAAACAGTGTCTGAAACCTGGTGGCACTGACTGACTTGAAACCTTTTGAGAAAGGCTTGTGGGTGGATGGTGGCTGGATAGCTTGGGCTGGAAGATGGGAATACTACATAAGTAGTTTCCCCTCAAGCAAGAATCTGCTTAGATACAGTCAGGGCTAAACCACACTTCATTCAACATCTTCTAAACATCATCCCTAGCAAACAATTGTCAAAAGGACCTACCTGGCTAATTAAAGAGTTAAGTGACCGGATACCTCAGTGTGCAAACCTGCAGACTGTCTAAATTTAGCTGGGCAGGGAAACTAATTGCTCTATTTAGCTATTTTTAATGTGGGTGTTCCCACAGATATGTTTGGATGAGTAAGCTGCATATAATAACTCGGTCACAGAAATAGCGGGGAAAGGGTTTGTACCTGATACCTTAAGCACAGATATACAGGTACTTGCAAAATGTAGATGTGGCCATTTACGCCAGCTCTAGGATTGGTATAAATGATTGCACCTTAAATTAAGGCATATTTTCAGCTACTTATACTAGTATTTTATAAAGAAAAGTAGGTACCTATTTTTCTTTTTAAAATAGGTGTGTTTTGTTTGCCTGAAACTAGGCACTCAGTTGTAAAATTACCCTCATATTGTATACTGATTAATTTAAGAGGCTGGATAATTTTTATGATTTCTCAGAAATATTTTTTTATTGCAGAAGCACAATATTAAGCAGATACAAAGTCCTTAATACAAAAAGTCTGAGCACAAACATATACAATATATCTCTTCACCGCCTTCAGACTCTTTCATCTCTCAACAACTTCCAATAGTATTGAGATTCCAATCAGAAAATCAAGAGATACAACATAGAAGTGAAATGCCTCATCCTATGCACTAAATTCCCTAAAAATAGAGACTGCTGAACTCTGAAAGTGTAATTAAGCCTAAACCAAATATTCAACTTAGGGGGCTCTGAGTTATATCCATTGACTCGCCTAGAAATGATTCTGGTGGAAATTTACTTATTAAACCATATTAAATTCCTCTCTCAGTTCCCCCCATCTGCCTATTACTTCCCTCCCCTCTTCTGTCTGCCTCATCTCAAGCTGCCCTATTGTAACCTGCTCCTCACTGGTCCCCTGTTGAATCATCTTCCTCTCCTTCAGTCCCTTCAGAACTCAGCTGCATTCTCAAGTCACTTCTTTGGCTTTCTATCCATTGCTGCGTCCACTTTAAACTTCTACTGACCTATGCGCATTCATTCTGCTGCTCCTCTCTAAACCCTGCCTAGAGAACAGCGCTCTTCTGGCAAATCTCTTTTATCTGTGCCCTTCTCGGACACTGCCAACTCCAGACTCTATTATTCCACCTTGCTGCACCGTATGCTCGGAACAAACTGAGTCAGTACGCCAGGCTTTATCCTCGGCCCTTTGATACTCATCTCTTTGAGGCTGCTTTTGGACTCTCGCCTTCCTTCTATTTACCACCCTCGGGTGCTAGAACCATTTCCCTACTCTCCTCTTTGTGCATCTTGAATAGATTGCACGCTTTATGGAGCAGGGCTCTCTGATGTGTATGTGCACAGTGCTGTGTTCATTTCTGCTCCCTTCATCCTCTTGCATTTAGCTTGCTCTTATAGGATACAGTATAACATTGTTTATTGACTTTAAATGGCACCAGCCTGATCAATGCTATTCGTCTCAGTTTTGTTCCCGATACATGTGCTGGCAAATGAAAAGCTAAACAGAACTGACAGCCATTCAGAGGGTAATATTTTAAGGAGGCACCCAGTTAACACATTTTTTAAGGTGCCTATAATGAAAGCTAGGTGCTCGGCTGTCTTTATACAATACTAGTGTAGATGACAGAGAGCACAGCATCAGTTAAAATGCAGTCATGGTGCTGAAGTAAATACCGGCACCCAGGGCCGGATTTACCTTGAGTGAGGCCCTACGCCAACAAAAATTGTGGGCCCCCAGCAGGGGCGGCCCAAGGGGGGTGTGGGCCTCATTTGCATAAGGGGCCTCATTTGCATAAACATTTGCATAATGTTACCATATACTAACTTTTAGTAAACGTGCCTCTTAATGAGTGTATGGATAAAGAAAGACTAAAAGATTTCTACATTACTATAATCCAGTGCCAACTGCCAGACACATTAGGAACTACTACAAACACTGCCCATTTAGAACCCATAGCAAACCCGCCGTATCCTAACAGCACTACCAGGACTCACAAAGCACCATACTCTACCAATCAAAAGGCAACACTGCAAATATTAAACCAATACATTTCAGAGAACAACAATACATGACCTACTGGGAAAGAGAACAAGTGGCAATGTCAAATAGGAATTATATAAACAGAACACCTCAGCTCAGTTACACATGCAGAACATAGACCATCACCAAACAAGTAATCACATTTTAGAAACAGGAAGACAATAATTAAACTGGGAATCCCAAAAGCCAAACTTGGAATGTACAACACTGTAAAAATAAAACTATACATTAATTGCTCTTGTACTAAACAAAGCGCAGACGTTAATGATGCACATTTACCAGAGCTGACATATTCCAATTAATAAATTCAAAATAAAGAGATATTTTTCTACCTTTTGTGCATTTTTTTCAGCTGCAATTGCTCCAGCCACTTTCTTCTGGTTTCTTCGTGTCTTCTGCTAACCCTCCATCGTCTGCTGTCCATTTGTCCTTTCTTCTCTCTTCTAGTTTTTCCATTCTCTCTCTACATCTGCTTTAACATACTAATCTTTCTCCTTTTGCTCTTTCCTCATTCCTATTTCATCCACTCAAATTTTACCCCTCCATCCTCAATCCCCACTTACTCTCCCAATACCCGGCCAATTGTAGATTTTTTATCCCTCCCACACAAAATATTTTTCCCTTCTCCATTTTACTCTTCCAGCCCCATCCCATTCTAATCCTCCCCCAACATCAGCTCCCTTCTAGTTCCAGCCTCACCCAGCATCCATTCCCTTCTAGTCCCTGCATCAGCCCATTTCCAGTCCTAGCCACCCATCAGCCCATTTCCAGTCCTAGCAACCCCCCAACCCAATACCAGTCCTAGCCCCCCCATCAACCCACTTACAGTCCTAACCCCCCATCACCCCATTTTCAGTTTAAGCCCCCCCTATAACCCATTACCAGTCCTAACCCCCCATCAGCCCACTTCCAGTCCTAACCCCCCATCAGCCCACTTCCAGTCCTAACCCCCATCAACCCATTTCCAGTCAGCCCCCCATAGCCCATTGCCAGTCCTAACCCCCCCCATCAGCCCACAGTCCATTACCAGTCCTAACCCCATCAGCCCACCTCAAGTCCTAACCCCTCCCCATCAGCCCATTTCCTGTCCTAGCCCCCCCCATAGTCCATTATCAGTCCTAACCCCCATAGCCCATTACCAGACAGCCCCCATCAGCCAACAGCCCATTACCAGTCTTAACCCCCCATAGCCCATTGCCAGTCCTAACCCCCCCATCAGCCCACAGTCCATTACCAGTCCTAACCCCATCAGCCCACCTCAAGTCCTTACCACTTCCCATCAGCCCATTTCCTGTCATAGCCCCCCATAGCCCATTACCAGTCCTAACCCCCCCCCAACAGCCCACAGCCCATTACCAGTCCTAACTCCATCAGCCCACCTCCAGTCTTAATCCCCCAGCCCATTTCCAGTCCTAGCAACCCCCCCAACCCATTACCAGTCCTAGCCCCCCATAGCCCACTACCAGTCCTAATCCCACCAGCCCATTTCCAGTCCTAATCCCCATCACCCAATTTTTAGTTTAAGCCCCCCCCATAGCCCATTACCAGTCCTAAGCCCCCATCAACCCACTTCCAGTCCTAATCCCATCAGCCCATATAGACTTAGCTCCCCCATAGCCCATAGCCCCCCCATAGCCCATCACCACTCCTAACCCCCCCATAGCCCATTACCAGTCCTAACCCCCCCAACAGCCCACAGCCATTACCACTCCTAACCCCCCCAGCCCATCACCAGTCCTAACCCCCCCAACAGCACACATCCATTACCACTCCTAACCCCCCCCAGCCCATCACCAGTCCTAACCCCCCCAGCAGCCCACAGCCATCACCACTCCTAACCCCCACAGCCCATCACCACTCCTAACCCCCCCAACAGCCCACAGCCATTACCACTCCTACCCCCCCCAGCCCATCACCAGTCCTAACCCCCCCAACAGCCCACAGCCATTACCACTCCTAACCCCCCCAGCCCATCACCAGTCCTACCCACCCCAGCCCACCCCAGCCCAGCGAATATTTTTTTTACAAAAGAAGCTGTCGCTGCCTCTGCCGGGGCCGGGGCCGCCGTGGCAGAATCGAGTGTGCCGCGGGGCCCCCCCCTTCCCAGCAGGGCCTGCCCTCCCCGGTATCACCTCTCTCAGCTGCGTCCCTCCAGTCACACGCGCCGGCTTTCAGAGCGCGAGGGAAGAGTTTTTTCCCTCGCTGCTCTGTTTAAGCCCGCGGGGGCTGATGGGATTCCCATCAGCCCCCGCGGGCTTAACAGAGCAGCGAGGGAGAAACTCTTCCCTCGCGCTCTGAAAGCCGGCGCGTGTGACTGGAGGGAGGCAGCTGAGAGAGGTGATACCGGGGAGGGCAGGCCCTGCTGGGCAGGGGGGGCCCCGCGGCACACTCGATTCTGCCGCGGCGGCCCCGGCAGAGGCAGCGACAGGTTTTGTTTTGTTTTTTAAGTTTAATGATGTATCAGAATGTTTTTTGCGCGGGTCCCCCTGAAACGCGGGGCCCTGTGCAAAAAACATTCCCGGTGGGCCCTTGCCAGCTGTGGGCCCTACGCCACGGCGTACGTGGCGTATAGGCAAATCCGGCCCTGCCGGCACCTATATTTTTGAAGAAGCTGTGTAAACAGGGCCAGCCCAATGACTGGAAAAGAGAAGCAGCAGTCGATGCTGAGAGCCCCACGAACTCAAAGAGCCCTCAGCACCTTCTTTACCCACAGGGAGAGCGGCACACACGCATATAAAGCAAAGATTCAAAAAGGTCTGATGTCCATTTATACATGTTTACAGAATTGTTGGAAGAGTGCTGTTTCAATGATCACAATTGTTGAATTGAATTATCAAAATCTTGGGAGTGGGGTGGGGGCATAAGGCTGAAGGTTTAACTAGGGTGAACAATAGCTTGCAGTGGTCCTGGGGCCAGACCTATGTGCAAATTATTTTATAATCTATGTGATACTTGTGTGCTCCAAGCATGTGCACACCCACTGGCAATGTCATGCCATCATGTCAATGCACATACTTTTACGCTGGTTAATATGTGACCTCATATGAGTTTTAATGACTTCAGTACTGCAAAAGTCGATGCTGCACCCCCTTATAAAACTACCCCTGAAAGGTACCTGGATGTAGGACCCATCTGCATTTTATTTCCCTGATCCTCCCCCGCACACATAGAAATGTTTACTGTGAGCTAAGCTCCTCTACTTGCTCCCCCCTCCCTGAAGGACAGAACCATTAGCACCTTTCCAGGATGCCCCATTAATGCCCCCCCCCCAAGCACTTTCTGCTGAAACATTAAAGTGAATAATGACTGCAGTGACCTGGCAAGTAGCAGAAGGAAACAAAAAGCTTTGGGGGACTTGGCTGCTGAGCTGTGATGGAGACTCTAGAGAGCAGCTCATGGTCTTAGTCCTATGACAACTTCACTGCACCTCTGGCTGCTCCGAAGAGACTCTAGAACCACCTGGAGAGTGTCCTGCACTAGGACGTCACACCCTGTTCTCACATCTCAATGCAAACCTGCTAGAGACATACTGCAAATTACGGATGTCCAAAGTGAATCTGGAAGCACAAAAATCATGAACTTTCAGAGAAAAATCTTTAAAATCTCCTAATAACCCATAAATCACATCAGAATCCTGGAAATGGAGTTCACATAAGGGGACCAGCAAAATATGTTGTAACCTGCCCCAGATGAAACATCCAGACCATGCTGAGTCTGGAGCTTCAGATACACCCCACTCTCATTCCATTTTCACTCTTGGTTTGGTTCTGCATCAAGAGGTAAATTCAAAGACAAATTTGCCATACTGATAAAAACATTTATGCCCAGGACAGTGGCTTACAGATGAGATAATTTACAGCAAGCATTGAAAAAACTGGCAACACAGACATATGTCAATTGTGTAAGAAAGACCTGGAAACGGCGACTCACCTCATAGTTGGCTGTGAAGTTCTGATGGCAGAAAATTTCTATACAGAAAGACACAATAAAGTAGTGCATCTCATCCATTGGAAACCCTATAAGCACTACAACATCACTGTACCCAAATAGAACTGGGATCATGACCCTGAGAGAATTACAGAGAATGAGGAGGTTATGATCACCTGGGATACTCCCATTTGAACTGATAAAAGGCTAGATGTGAGGAAGCCAGATATAGTGTTTAAAGAGAAAAACACCAGATCAGCCTTGATAATAGAAGTGTCAGTTCCAAGCGATTACTCTATGGATTGTGTGGAGAGACAGAAGATCCTGAAATACCAGGAAATGCAGTCAGAGACCAAGAGAATGTGGTAGAAAGATACATTAATATTTCCCATCGTGTTGGGTGCCACAAGTTTGATAAAGAAGAATTTCCAAGCACATCTTGACAAACTACCCACACATGTGATATCTTATGAACACCAGAAGGAAGCTCTCTTTAGCATGATGCAAGTACTACGCTGAGCATTAGCACTGAATTTGAGAGACTGAGATCATACTGCACATGTCCTGGCTTAGAGGTGAAGTTCACGCCTGTCATAGAATGCGCAAAACTCACCCTTTGGGAGAAACTGCCCCAGGCAAGACACACGATAGACAAAGGTATTCCCTAGTCATAGGGCTTGGCGACATAGGACTTGGATTTCCAAGCCATGATGTCATTTCTAATAATCAGCAGATAGGCTTGTGCTGGGTGCTAATATTGTAGTTGTGTTGTCTGCCAAGATGAACTTTTTCCTATAGTGATGTTTTTGAAATGACTTAATTTTTCTTATTTTCAATTCTCTTTTATTTAGTGTTTCTTATTCTCTCTTTTCTATTCTCTACCCATTTCATCAGATGATCAGTCCCTTTATATCTACTCACAATTATACAGTCTCTGATTTCTTAAAACTTTTATTTTTATCTCTTAGTTCCTCTGTGTCTCAGTCACTCACTCGCCCCTCCTGTTCACACATTCACTACTGAGATTTCAGCACCACCAAGGACCATCTTTTATAGCAAGTATTGTCAAAGGGTTCCTGATCCGCAGATAGGAAAAATCACCTTTTAATGACCTTGATGCTCCTCCTCCCTTGAAAAAGGTATGAAGAGAACCAGCCTGATGGCTTTCTGGCAGTGTTATTCTTAAGTAAAGACAAATGAGACTGGGGGGCTTTTGACAGAAAATGGTCCAATTCTATTTCTTATCTTTTGAAGAGAAGGGAAAGATTTTCTTTTGGAACTGCTGACACTTCATAGATGCATGAAGAGCTCTTCATTTTCTGCTATTTCAGTCTAAAAGCGTAATATTGCAGCATCTCCCCTCACCGGCAGCAGCGTGGGTGGAGGACTCCTGCACAGCTTCACGGGAGCATCAACTAATAACAGACGTGTCTTCATGCTTTTCAAGTTCAGATTGCTAAATATCTATTTTTTTAAAAGAAGAAAGCATCTGCTTATGTTTTGATTCAAAAGATTGTAAAGACTGAATAGTTTTTTCAAAGGGCCAAGATGTTGTTAATGATGATGCAGGAGACTGGGGGGAAGGGAACAGAAGAGGTGATGAGAGGGTCAGTTAGCACTTATGCTGTGCCACTAAAATTTCAGCCCCAGTGTCTGTGTAATTTTTATACTGGTCAGGCAGAAATAATGAAAATAAACCTTTCTTAAGACAAGAGTAATCTATCGCAATGTCCTACCTAGTCTATAAAAGCATCCATAAATCAAACCACTGCATCCTTTCAAAGCAATGCAAAGCTGAGAAGGTTCAGCTCCAGCCTGAATATATTGATGGTTCTCAGTGGTACATTTACCTTTGCAAATCTTTGTCTTTTAACAAATTCTATGAGGCCATGCAGTCATTCATGGAATCTCATACTGTTAATTTTACTTAAGCAGGATCACAGAACACAAGAAAAACCTGCCATCTGCTGGCATATGTCTATAGTGATGTATGGTAAATGATGAGTATAAAATAAGGATTTAATGATGCAAACAGATGGCTTATGAACTTGGACACTGGCTTGGCAGTCTCAGAAGTCAAGGATTGACCAGGGATGGACACTGAGATCTCACCTCTACCAGGGCTGACACATAAGAAAAAGATATTGGGCGACATCCATAAGATGTTCAAACATAGTGTACCAAGAAGACTAGAACTGCCATAATCCGGGGTAATTTGTCTTTAATAACTGATGGATAGCAAATAATAACTACAAAATAAGTTCATAAACAATCTGTTTGCAAAATTAAACTCTCATCAAAAACTGGAATTTTTAGAGGGGTAGAAAGATAGATAGGAAGAAAATCGATGCCTTTGAATTATGGTGCTGGCGATGAATATTGTGTATACTATGAACTGCCCGAAGAACAAATCAATCACTACTAGAGGAGATGAAACCTAAGCTTTCTTTAGAAGCTCAGATGACAAGGCTTTGACTTTCATACTTTGGACACATCATGCGAAGAGAGAGATCATTAGAAAAGGACATCATGCTTGGCAAGGAAGAAGGTCAATGCTAAAGAGGGAGGCCAGCAATGAGATGGATCGATGCAATAACAGCAGCTATGGATGTCACTCTATCAACAATGAGCTGCCTGACTGAAGATCAAACACAGTTTAGGACAATGATCCAGAAGGTTGTCATGAGTCAACACTGACTGGATGGCACTTAACAACAACAGATTTATAAACCATTTTCATGTGTAAAGCAGCATTTTATGTACATAAATGGGCTCTTGCAAAATTAGGTCATGCCTGAAAATACACATAGTACAAACTGGCATGTTCTTATACAGGAGGTGGGCACAGGGCAGAGTCTGGCTGAAACATGGGCATAAATTGTATTTACAGTATGGGATCTATTCTGAACAGTGAATAACAGGTCTGGACATCTGATCTGGACATCCAGACCTGCTAAACACCTGGCCTGCATTCGGAAAACAGAGCTCCCCACACATAGAGCTGAGCTGTGCGGGGAGCTCTGTTTGTGGATGGGAGGGGTGGGCTGCAGGCTGAATGAGGGTGGGCTGTGGGCATCGCCATGACCCCGGATGTACAGGGCTGATTCCATTGTCAGCCCTGTATGTCTGGGGTTGGCAATTTAGATGGGGGACTTATTCCAGCTCAGAGGTGGAATAAGTCCCCCTAGATGGCAGAACATGACAGCCCCAGGGCAGAAAAATAAGGTAAAGGGGTGGAGGGGGTGCCCTGCACCCCTACCCTGGCCATGGCAGGTCTGATTGAGGGTTGGGCAGTGGGGAAAGGACCTATGCGGGGGATCACAGCTCCTGCACCCCTACCCTAGCCATGGCAAATCTGATTGAGGGTTGGGCAGTGGGGAAAGGACCTATGCGGGGGATCACAACTCCTGCACCCCTACCCTATCCATGGCAGGTCTGATTGAGGGTTGGGCAGTGGGGAAAGGACCTATGCGGGGGATCACATCTCCTGCACCCCTACCCTATCCATGGCAGGTCTGATTGAGGGTTGGGCAGTGGGGAAAGGACCTATGCAGGGGATCACAGCTCCTGCACCCCTACCCTGGCCATGGCAGGTCTGATTGAGGGTTGGGCTGTGGGGAAAGGACGCAGCTCCTGCATGGAGCTGCAGTGTGATGGCAACAGGATGACATGCCACTGCCACTCATTGCAGGAGGTTAGCTGGGTTAGCAGGGTAGTGGGCTGGATGTCCAGGTGCCCAGAATTGGGGCACGGTCTGCACATCTGGTAGGTTACACTCAATTCTGCCCCTGCAGGAGCAGAATCAGGTGCAAAGCTGCTGGGCACCCGGATAGCCTGGGACCACCCGGAACAGAATTGCCTCCATGTGTCTATGTCATAAAATATGTGTGTATACACATAAAGTATTCACTAGCATTTGCACCTGCTCTCACGTAGCCGTAAAGTCTGTGCCTTGAATGGAGGCGCTAACGTCGATGGATTTATACGAGTATTTTAGAGTCACATGTGTCTTTTTCAGACAGAACAAAATACTCTCCTTTCTGTTCATTTACACTAGATGACATCCTGTTACCTTCCACATGCTCCAAGTGTTAATAAAGATCAGCTTAGTAATGAGAATAATGATTAAATATGAGGGACTTTTAGAGTTCACGGCAGGAGTTGCATGTCTAGGCTTAACGATCTAACACCACTAACAATGGAAAAGTGCATTCATGAAAATACATTTTTACAGTGGGAGTTACTATATTAATATGAGGCTCTGATTGTATTCCAACAAAAGTATAAAGCTTTGCTAAGCATACAACATAACCCAGATGATTTAGGAATAACAGTAAAAAAGTGTACAGTACATTAAGGAGTTTTATTTATGTCAACTCTTGATATACCGCTAGGGCTGAAGCATAAAAGCGGTTTACAATAAAATGATCATAACAGCTGCTAAGAAAGAAAGGGAAAAGGAACAGCAATTAAAATAAAGGGACAGAAGAGAAAAGGCAGAAAAAAAATGGCAGAGGAGAAGGGGAGAACATACCAAACATACTATTGAAAGAAACAGGAGCCCCAAAGGACCAATTAATGTGGAGGGGAAGGCGTGTGAGGAGGCATGTTAAAGGCCAGCTGGAAAAAGTGCTTTTTTAAGGTGGTCTTAAACCTGGGGAAGGAGAGTTCGGAGCGAAGAGAGAGGGGAAGTGAGTTCCACAAGGTAGGGGCCAGGAAAAAGAAGGCGGCACCATGGGTGTTCTCCAGATGGACCTGTGAGACAGAGGGGAGAGCCAGGCGGTGGGTGTGAATGGGACGTAGGAGGCAGGGAGGGCGATGGAAATGAATGAGGTCAGCCAGGTAGCGGGGAGTAGAGGTGTGGATGACCTTATTGGCTGTGATAAGAAGTTTGTATTGGTTTATTGGTTTTGATAGTCGACAAGGAGCCAATGCAGGCGAGCCAGGAGAGGGGAAAGAGAGTAAGGATGTGAGTGGCTGTGTTCTGTAGTAGCTGTAGTCTGTGTAACTGATATTGTGGGAGCCCAGCTAAGACTGCATTGCAGTAATCGATCCGGGAGATAACTAGAGTCAGGAGGAATTAACTTTGTGAAGTCTTTCCCATGCATAAGTGGCCACATGCATGGGCAAATAGCTGGCATAAAAGCGCACACCTTGGCATGAAGGCATATACTCTGCCAGTAAGCGTAGCCAGGGAGGAACACTGGGAGAGTTCAAACATAGAATAGAAAATATTTTAATAATTTTGTATGTGTAAAGCATATGCCATCATTTACCTGTGCTCACCAGCATGTAGATCACACCTTCTGCCACTTATGCGAGTATTGTCTATAGACGAGGTGCTGCTTACTTCTCTTTATAACGTATGTACTTGCCTATCCACGGTGCCCTGTTATAAAGCTAGTCTCTATGAGAGTAATTTCTAAGGGGGGTGCCTAGTTGAAGTGTGCTTTAAGGCATCTATTTTATAAAGACAAATACATGCCTCTTTGTCTTTACAAAACACCAGTCTAAGTGGTCTAAAGCATACCTACATGGTATTTTAAAAGATGTCATTTACACAGGTATAGTGCTACAAACATGCAGGAATAAAATTGCCTCCTAACGATTTGATCAATCTAACTAGGGCTGCTGCACTAATTAAAACAATGTTCCAGTGCAAAATGGTTTCAGCTATATCAGTAGCAAGAATGACCGTTAAACCTTGGAGCTTTCTAAAGTAGATTTCACTGCTGTTCAGCACCATGGCCTGGACAGTTCCCGTGAAATCCTGCCGCTCAGCTTCCAACATCAAAATTAAAAACAGCTTTCAAAATGTTTGCAGTATGTTAAAATTCTCTTAGTATTTTTCAAATAAAGAATCTAGGTGAAATATTTTCAATTGATGCAAAATTTTATTAAATGGTTTTATTAGTTTTTAAACTACATGACAGCTTGCACCAAGCAATGCAATGAGGACACAGAAAGGACAATTTTAGCATTCTTGGGAAAGACTGCAGCCCTTGGTACAAATCCATGCAGAATTTCCCTGGCTGGGGTTCAGGGAAGTTTCTCCCCACCTGCTTTACAGGTGCAAAAGTATGCTGTGACTCCCCCCCCCCCCCAAAAAAAAAGCTGTGCCTATTCCTCTTCCATAGCAATGGACCCCTCTCTGCAGGGAGAAATATCTTATTTTTTATTGTATAACTTTCTTTATTTGCTTGCATGGAGTATTTAAAATACTTGTGCCAAATACTTGCTGTATTAAAATCCTTAAGCTTCTCTGTTTTGTTATGTTATATCATCCTTATTACACTGTCTTTAATGGCAAAATAAGGACGACTTGGCAAAATGAAGAGGGGATGTTTAAGGATTAAGGGGCCTGTTAGCCAGTCAACACATGTTTTAGTGTGCGGCAAGTGGCAGCTAAGAACATTAACATGAGTGGCATGTCAGCTACCGGCCACTAAAATGCAAGGTAAGTGTTCATCATGCACTAGAGAAGAAATGTGGGTGCATTAGACGCACAGTATAGGTGTGGAGAGCACATCACAGTAGCACAAGGGCAACTGCTGTGCACTCAGCAGCAATGTGTCAGTTAGCATGAGTGCAGATAGCAACGACTCTATGGGGGTCAGGTGCACCCACATTAATTGTGCCATGTATTTCAGTACTGGATCATGCACCGATTGCTGGGAACTTGCTGGACATGCCCCTGACAGGTTGCACATGATGGCTGTATTCACCATGCATTAGTTTTGCTGCCAATTGCACGTAAGTGCAACCTTTTAGTAAAAGGGTCCCTAAGTTTGGAACATTTTAAGACAGCGAGTATTTTAGACATTGCATGCAAGCAAGTAAAGAAAGTTATACCATAAAAAGGACAATATTTATCCCCACAGACAGGCGTCCACTGTTGTGGGGCTATGCAGTTTGAGTCCGACAAAAATATAACTGCGCCAAAGAAAAGGACACTTCTCTGGAAGCAAATATTGAATAGGAGGAGATGCAGATTTAGAGGGCTAAGTAATATACATTCTTGCAGGTCGTATGGTTCCCATATCCTTCAGGGCAGATTGCATTCTGAGAAATTTCTTCCTCTTCAGAGCTGTGGTCTTCACTTGATAGGGCATCACTAGAAGTATTTGACCTTGATGAAGCTCAGATGTTACAGCAATCACTTGCGAAGCCTGTGGATAGTGTAATTTTTGCCTTTATTAGTTGTGGATATTTGGCACCAGAAATCAGGCGAGAGTGAACTCTACATGTCCTCTCAATCTCAAACAGCATCTGAAATTCCAAGGTAAGCAGTTGCAGAAGGGTAACCTCCAAAAACGTTATTACATTGGTGCTGTCCTCATCATCTGATATTTCCAATATACAATATTGTTTCTCTGGTTTTGGTTGGTAAGTTCTAATTGCAGGTGAGAGATGACCTCAGTATTGGCCTGTGTCTGCTGCACACTAGCCTCAGATTTACCTGTCCATCACTCCCAGACCTTGAGCCAATTTTGGGAGACCAATACTTGAACAGAGAACTGTTCCAAGTCTCCTTGGATTCTTCCTCCAGCTTCATTGTGGTTAGCTCCTGGAGAGCTTGAATTTATTTCAGCATAGGGTCTGAGGCCTGTTCCCTAGCCACCATTTTGTTCAGTGGCAGGGTATTAGATTTGTACTGATTTAAACCAGGGGGAATGGTGAATTGTGATTCAGACTTGCCAGATTTCATAGAAGCCATCACTTCTCTGCTCTTAAGGGTAATTAGCACCAAAATAATTGTTGGGAGGACCAATTTTCTTGCCAAAAAGGTCTCACATTCATGAAGCTCTCAGCACATATGTTTGTATGGACTGAGTTTCACAGCACGCCCCCCCCCACCCCCCCACACACACATAAACACACTTTTATTTACTTTCCAAACAGGAAGGTATATTGCTCTTAAAACATCTTTGTTCAGTTGTGCCCATGGTACTGTTTTATAGCGTGGCACTTATTGTGTTGGTCAAGGTGCAGTTCTGTGAAAGGTGATTCCTTTCAATCTAACTTGGAAATTAAAGTGCATGGTGAAGGAGTGATAAGAAGGATGCTAAGCAACACTGGGCACATCATTTGATAAATGGATGTCAGTTCCCCAATTAGCTCTGACAAGGAGATATTAGCCCTTGAAGTAAACACCGCACCAGGGAGATAAGAACTGACAGGAGCTCTGCAGACAATCCCATTCAGCTGCCGGGCCACCTAAACCACCATTTGCTAGAATAAAATTGAACCAACCTTATTGAATATGCAACATCCCACCAAACTATGTATCTATCCAACTGGCAAAAGGAAAGTCACTGAACCATGCAGAATTCTACTGGATTCTCTGAAGTGCAGGCTTAAGATACTCCATCTTTCAACACTACTTTATAATGCAAATTTATCTCCTGCATATTCATTGGATACTTTGGAAACTAGACCGATTCGATATGCCTCTAGGACAGAAATGAGAACCATTGCCATGCGCAAGTGGTTCCTTGGTGCTTTATGATGAGGTGTGATGCATGATGGATGAGTTACTGTGATCTCTTTCTCTCTCTTGCTGCTTCAGAAATCGAGGTCTACACTTTTTCTTGATCTTCATGTTTCCTCCTATCTCTGTGTTCCTTGGTGCTTTATGATGAGGTGTGTTGCATGATGGATGAGTTACTGTGATCTCTTTCTCTCTCTTGCTGCTTCAGAAATCGAGGTCTACACTTTTTCTTGATCTTCATGTTTCCTCCTATCTCTGTGTTCCTTGCTCCTGTTCCCTCTAATTTTCATGCTTTACCTCAGTAGGACTAATGAAACTGGTTTTGGAACAATCAGATGGCAAGTAACAGCATTCCTTCCCTTTCCTCATTCTGTTTCCTTCTCTAGGAAATATTAGCAGCTACGAGTGCCAAATGTTCCTTCTCCTTAGCCACTATCACTCTAAAGGGTGTAAGTAAGTTGGGTAGTGGTGTGCTCCTACTGGAGTGGAGGAGTAGCCTAGTGGTTAGAGCACTCACTTACTAATCAAGAAACAAGGGTTCAATTCCAACTGGCATGCCTTGTGGCCTTGGGCAAGTCACTCAACCCTCCATTGCCTTGGAAGAAAGGCCTGGCAATCTACTTTGGGTCATACCTTGCCAGGAAAACCCAGTTGCTGATAGTTTGTCAGGAGTCAGCATTGACTCAAAGGCACACATTGCATTTTGTTTGTGCTACTACTTGTCTGAGCCCCATGCACATATCACCCTGAGGGCACTAACACACAGAGCTTCCCATATCTCTCCTGGGGTTGTCACAACCAGTCCATTTTTCTGGCTACCACAATGAAAACACATAAGGTATAATTGCATACACTAAATAATCATTGTATTGTAAAATTTGTTGTTATTGTTAAGTGCCATTGAGTCAGTGTCGACTCATGGTGACCCTCTGGATACTTGTCCTAAATTGTGTTTGGTCTTCAATCAGGCAGCTCATTGTTGGCAGAGTGGCATCCATAACTGCTGTTATTGTATCAATCCATCTCAATGCTGGCCTTCCTCTTTTGCACTGACCTTCTACCTTGCCAAGCATGATATCTTTCTTTAATGATCTCTCTCTTCGCATGATGTGTCCAAAGTATCTGAGCTTCTAAAGAAAGCTTAGGTTTAATCTCCTCTAGTACCAATTGGTTTGTTCTTCAGGCAGTCCATGGTATACACAGTACTCGTCGCCAGCACCATAATTCAAAGGCATCAATTTTCTTCCTGTTTATCTTTTTCACTGCCTAACTTCCACTTCTATATGACGCTATTGAAAATACCATGGCTTGAATGAGTCAAATCTTTATATGGAGAGAGATATCTCTGCTCTTGAGAAGCTTGTCTAGGTCCTTCATAGCCATTCTGCCAAGAGCAATGCATCGTTGGATTTCTTGATTGCTTGTTGTTTCTTTATTGATAGTTGATCTACGTAGGTTAAAGTTGTCTATTTTGATTTCTTCTCCATCAACAATGAACTTATTGATTTTGCCAGTTATCAGGATCTTTGTCTTATTTACATTAAGGTGCAGGCCCATTTTAAGACTATGTTCCTTGATCTTGAGAAGCAAGTGTTTCAGATTGTCTTCACTTTCAGCCAATAATGTGGTATCAGCAGCATAGCAAAGGTTGTTGATGAGTCTTCCACCGATCTTCACACCTCGGTTGTCTTCATACCATCCTGCTTCTCAGATGATTTGTTCTGCACATAAATTAAACAGGTAGGGGGAAAGTATGCATCCTTGTTGTACATCTTTGCTGATTTTAAACCATACTGTTTCTCCTTGTTCCATTTGAACTGTTACTTCTTGATCAATGTAAAGGTTGTACAAGAGAACTATCAGGTGTTCTGGTATACCCATGCTTTGTAATGTGGCCCAGAGTTTCTCATGGTTTATACAACCAAAAGCCTTGCTGTAGTCAATAAAACACATGAAATACAATGCAGTCAGCGAACGCTTAATCTCTATTCGTCTACGAGGAATGCCTATCAACACAACTATAATTCAGGTATATGCCCCAACAACAGCTCCAGAAGAGAATGAAATTGAAGAGTTCTATGAACAAATACAAGCTGAAATTGACAGAACATGCAAACAGGATATCCTGATAGTCATGGGTGATTGGAACGCAAAGGTTGGCAACAAAGAAGAAGACAAAGTAGTTGGAAAATATGGACTTGGCAACAGAAATGAAGCTGGAGAAAGACTGATAGAATTCTGCAAGACCAACGATCTATTCATCTCGAACACCTTCTTCCAACAACACAAGCAGCGACTGTACACATGGACTTCACCCAATGGATTGTATAAAAATCAAATTGACTACATCTGTGGAAGTCAACGATGGAAAAGCTCTATAACATCAACAAAGACAAAACCTGGAGCTGACTGTGGTACAGATCATCAACTACTAGTATGCAAACTCAAGCTAAAGCTGAAAAAGAGCAAACCACTCATGAATGCAGCAAAATATGACCTTGAGAATATACCACTGGAATTTAAAGACTGCGTGCAAAATCGATTTGCTGCTTTAGATACAAATGATAGAGTTCCAGAAGAGTTATGGAATGACATCAAGAAGGTTGTGTTGGAAGAAAGCGAGAAGTCTCTACAAAAGGTAAAAAAGAAAAAACGGCCAAAATGGATGACGGAAGAAACTCTGAAAATTGCCCAGAAATGCAGAGAAGCTAAAGCCAGAGGAGAAAGAAAGACAATCACAGAACTCAACAGAGATTTCCAACGTGCAGCAAGACAGGACAAGGAAAAGTACTACAATGATGCATGCAAGGAAATAGAAGCAGAAACTATTAGAGGAAGAACAAGATCAGCTTTCCTAAAGCTACGAGAGTTAAAGAAAAAGTTCCAGCCTCGAATTGGAATGTTACAAGATGCTCAAGGTTCTATGTTGAATGATACTGAGAAGATCAAGAAAAGATGGAAGGAATATACAGAGTTTTTATATGATAAAGATCAAGTGGACCAACAGCCGTTTCAACCTGTACCTTATGATCTGGAACCATTGGTGATGAAAGAAGAAGTTGAAGCAGCATTGAAAGCCTCATCAAAGAACAAAGCACCAGGCATTGATTGCATTCCCATAGAAGTATTACAGCAATCTGATGCAGCTGTTACCATACTTACAAGGCTCTGCCAAGAAATATGGAAGACAGCATCATGGCCAACTGACTGGAAAAGATCTGTGTTTATACCAATACTAAAGAAAGGTGGTCCAACTGACTGTGGAAATTATCGCACAATCGCTCTGATCCCACATGCCAGCAAGATTCTACTGAAGATTATTTAAAAGAGACTACAGTCATACCTGGAACAAGAACTACCTGAAGTGCAAGCAGGGTTCAGAAAAGGGCGAGGAACGAGAGACATCACTGCAGATGTGAGATGGATCCTTGAAAAGACTAAAGAATACCAAAAGGATATCTATTTGTGCTTTATCGACTATAGCAAAGCTTTTGACTGTGTAAACCATGAGAAACTCTGGGCCACATTAAGAAGCATGGGTATACCAGAACACCTGATCGTTCTCTTGCACAATCTGTACATTGATCAAGAAGCAACAGTTCGAACAGAACAAGGAGAAACAGAATGGTTTAAAATAAGCAAAGGTGTAAGACAAGGCTGCATACTTTCCCCCTACCTGTTTAATTTATATGCAGAACAAATCATCAGAGAAGCAGGATTGTATGAAGACAACAGAGGTGTGAAGATTGGTGGAAGACTCATCAACAACCTTCGCTATGCTGATGATACCACATTACTGGCGGAAAGTGAAGATGATCTGAAACATTTGCTTCTCACAATCAAAGAACATAGTCTCAAAATGGGCCTGCACCTTAATGTAAAGAAGACAAAGATCATGACAACTGGCATAATCAACAGGTTCATCTTCGAAGGAGAAGAAATTGAAATCGTGAATAACTTTAACCTACTTGGATCAACTATCAATAAAGAAGCAACAAGCAGTCAAGAAATCAGACGACGCATTGCTCTTGGCAGAATGGCTATGAAAGACCTAGATAAGATTCTCAAGAGCAGAGATGTCTCTCTCCATACAAAGATTCGACTTGTTCAAGCCACGATATTTTCAATAACATCATATGGATGTGAAAGCTGGACAGTGAAAAAGACAGACAGGAAGAAAATTGATGCCTTTGAATTATGGTGCTGGCGGCGAATACTGTGTATACCATGGACTGCCCGAAGAACAAACCAGTCTGTACTAGAGGAGATCAAACCTAAGCTTTCTTTAGAAGCTCAGATGACAAGACTTCTACTTTCATACTTTGGACACATCATGCGGAGAGAGAGATCATTAGAGAAAGGCATCATGCTTGGCAAGATAGAAGGTCAACGCAAAAGAGGAAGGCCAGCAATGAGATGGATCGATACAATAACAGCAGCTACGGGTACCAGTCTGTCAACAATAAGCCGCCTGACTGAAGACCGAACACAATTTAGGATAGCTATCCAGAGGGTCGCCATGAGTCGACTCCGACTCGACGGCACTTAACAACAACAGATATCCTTTTGGTATTCTTTAGTCTTTTCAAAGATCCATCTCACATCCACAATGATGTCTCTCGTTCCTTGCCCTTTCCTGAACTCTGCTTGCAGTTCAGGAATTTCTCGTTCCAGGTATGGTTGTAGTCTCTGCTGAATAATCTTGAGTAGAATCTTGCTGGCATGTGGGATCAGAGAAATTGTGTGATAATTTCCACAGTCAGTTGGATCACCTTTCTTTAGTATTGGTATAAACACAGATCTTTTCCAGTCAGTTGGCATGATGTCTTCCAAATTACCTGGCAGAGCCTTGTAAGTATGCTAACAGCTGCATCCAATTGCTGTAATAACTCAATGGGAATGCCATCAATGCCAGGTGCTTTGTTCTTTGATAAGGCTTTCAATGTTGCTTTGACTTTTTTCATCACTAATGGTTCCTGATCATAAGGTACAGGTTGAAACAGCTGTTGGTCCATTTGATCTTTATGGTATATTGACTCTGTATATTCTTTTTACCCTTTCTTGATCTTCTCAGCATTATTCAAGATGGATTCTTGTGCATCTTGTAATATTCCAATTTGAGGCTGGAATTTTTTCTTTAACTCGTAGCTTTAGGAAAGCCGATCTTGTCCTTCCTCTAATAGTTTCTGTTTCTGTAAAGTATCTCATACATATTCAGATCTTAGTTGCTTGAAGGGATAAGAAACTGCTCTATATCTCAATGACAGGTGAGCAAGCAAGCAGGACTACACACAGGCAATCAGAACAGAGGTATTAGATCTCACACAAAATACATTATCTGCTTTTTGTCTTAAAGGACATCTAAGGAACAGTTAGAGACTTTGGTAGGTCTTTTTCTCCTTTCCTTTAGCAGGTAATGAAACTCCTTCAATGATACTATAGCTAGGAAAAATCATGTCACCAGTGCTGTTGCCCTGTTATAGCTTCTGCTTCCATCCAGATGGACAGCTTGATCCCATGTGCAAGATGCCTGTAAGCTGAATCCCTCATGAAACAAGTGGAGGAGCTGAGAGAAGTGGAGAGGCTGAGAAGCATTTATGACAGTGAGAACTACATCGATGAAATGCTTCTTGAAGCATCCAAGATCTACAACAGAGGTGAAGATGGCTTGGTGCAGAAGAGAGCTGGACAAACTGATCTTCCAACTCTACCATCCCTTTAACCTATGCATTCTAAATACTGTAGCAGTAGATGCCAGTGGGGATCCCATCCTTCGCTGACAGAAGATTGGAGTAGGACCTCAGCTGTTTTGTGAAAGGCTGAGGATTTCTTGGAGGTAATTTTAAACAAAGTTAAAACTAGAGGAAGGGAGTAGAGAGGAGGATGGGTAGTCACACAGAGTGAAAGAAGGAGGGCAGGGGAGAGGAGGACTGAGGGAGGGAATGGGTGGAGCCTTGTGGAGGGGGAAGAGGAGGCAGTGCAGGAGTTTGAGGTTGAGAACCAGAGTGCATGGGGTAAAGGGGGTCAGGATGAATGGATGCCAAGAGGACTACAGTATACACCCCCCATGCATATGCATAAATGCACCCCAAACCTATACATATGCTCACCCACACCCCCTACAAATGTGCATATGCACACATGCATGCACAAACAGCCACCCTCCTATGCATGCATACACACACACACACCACAAAAGATATAAACAGGATGGAATTGGTGCAGAGGGAAGCTAGTAAAATGGTCAGTGGTCTTCATCATAAGAAATATGGGGACAGACTTAAAGATCTCGGTATTTATACTTTGGAAGAAAGGTGGGAGGGAAGATATGCTAGATGTCTAAATACCTCTGTGGCATAAACAGGGCCCCAGAGGGGCTCCTCATCTTGCTGTCCCCTACCCCATTACTGCTGCTGACCTCTTTGGGGCCAGCAGTGATGGTAATGGCAAGGGAACCACAGCACAGCACTTACCAGAGGCTTTGATGCTACGTCACAGTTCCTGCCCCCCTCGAACACATATTTCAGTTTATGCCAAACCAGAAGTCTGCCTCAAGACAAGAGTGAAAGTGGCCAGTGATAGCAGCCAGGAACCATAGTGTTGTGGTTGAGCCTTTGGTAAATGCTGTGTCACGGTTCCCTTGCCATTGCTGCCATCACTGCTGGCCCCAGAGAGGGATAGCAGCAGTGGCAGTGGGTGCACCCAAACGGCTGGAACTCTAGGCAACTACCTAATTTGCCTAATGGTAGTGCTGTTGCTATTGAGGATAGTGTGATATTTCTAACAGCAGGTTTAGAAGGTCCTGGACTGAAGTATCCAGCTGGTGTGTGCTGCACTAAACATTCCTGCATTGTTACAAGAGATCATGTCTGTGGATGTTCACAGCTGGACTTGCTCAGACGGATCCCAGTCAATATTACAAATTTGTTCCATTGTGTCTAGGGTGGACTCCTGGTGAGCTTGTATGAAGAACATTACACAGCCTTCATTTTTCAGAACAGAATTTCTTGTGGAATTAATTATCACATGTCCGATGTTACTTTGAATAT
This sequence comes from Ichthyophis bannanicus, assembly GCA_033557465.1. NCBI lineage: Eukaryota > Metazoa > Chordata > Amphibia > Gymnophiona > Ichthyophiidae > Ichthyophis > Ichthyophis bannanicus. The sequence goes on from CM066049.1 coordinate 130,095,299, forward strand.
TGCACACCCTGTAATTAGATCAACAAAAATACAAAAGTGTTCAAATCATCTGTACAACATGCCAATTTATAGGGAATAATTTCCTGTACTAGTTTTATTCTTAATGGCAATGTGCTTGAGGTCCTCGCTTGCAATGAACCGTCAGTACTTCAGAGACTAATCTGGTGAATGCTGTGGTAATAACATCTCCCTGCTCTTCTGAAAGTCACTTCTTCCAGTGCAGTCAAGCTACTATGGGAATCACCACCACTGATAACACATTGCACAAACCAATTAGATTTCCTTATGTGATGTCATTTGTGACATCATCACTCAAAGAGACCAATCAGACTAGTATGTGTGCTGCCATGTTTATTGCTAGATGGCTTGACTGCCTTCAGGGTAGAAAACCATATCAACTGAAAAGAAATGATTCTCATGTTGTACAGGGTGGGTACTGTCTTCTTGATATATTACCAAGTACTGGGTGAAGAGCTTTTAGAAAAGGGACTACTGAGGTTTCACAGAGCACTGTAATAGTTACATAGAGTTTAGGTTAGTTGTAACTAAAAATCTTCCAAGTAAGAGCCAGAGAGATTACTTTTAGCAGGAGACAGAAATGGCCCTGCATTGGCCAGGATGACTCCAACTTGTTCTGGGCCATCATATCTTGCAGACCTTTTACCAACTGCACTGTATTTATTTATTTATTTATTACAAGTTCTTATATACCGCACTATTCGGCATCAGCGCGGTTTACATTATAACATAAAGACCATAACAACAAGCTGTTTGGTTTACATCGAACAGGAGTACAAACTTGGAGAACCGGGCAGTGGGTGTTGTATGTTGTGCCATCCTGTTGCAGGAAGGAGAGTTGACCTGTACATGGGCCTGGGCATTTTCAGTGGCTGGTCCATCTTTTTGGAATTCTTTGTAGCAATTTCTATGGAATCCAATTGCATATGATTTAGACACCTGAAGTCTCATCTGGTTGGCTAAATATTTGTTAAATTTGTTTCCGTGAAAACCTTGAAAATACTCTATGAGATAGATTTTACTAAGGTACGGTTTAAGGAATTGATGTAGTTTCAGCATATTTATATTGATTTCTGATTTATGTCTATTTTATGGATTTTTTTTATTGGAAACCACCGAAGGGTCATATACTAGGGGTGTAAATGCCATAAATAATAGCGATAATGATAATAATTATGATCATCATATCACCCAGTGAGAGTAAAATCCATTGCTATTACGAGTAAATTCCAGACCATCCATGGCTTACTGATGTGCTAGGAATGAAATGAAGGCTATCTGTTATCACACATGCAAGTGTCAAAAGCATTACCATGGGCACCAGAGTAGCCTAACGATTGCTTCACCCTTCTTGCAATATAAGAGCTGAAGGCAAGAAGACGGAACCAGCTTCAATGCAAGTAAGAACGCTGCTCAGATCACACCCCCAAAGAATGCACCTGAAGACAAACAACTGAAAAGTGCATTCATGAAGATACATTTTTACAGTGGGAGATGCTGCATTAATATGAGGCTCTGATTGTATTCCAACACAAGTGTAAAGCCTTGCTAATCATACTACATAGCCTATATTGCAGACATCGACATTTACACCAGCCTTAGAGCTGGTGTAAACTCTGAGTCTATATTTTTCAAGTATGCACATAAATAAAAGTGTTTTATAATCTGCAAGCATATATGCACACTCTACCCATCTGCGCTCCCACAGGGAAAATAGCACCTTGATGCCAAAGCGCATACTTTTATGCCACTTTGTAAATGACCTCTTCTAAAATACTAACATACGGGAATAAAATTGCTTCCTAACAATTTGATTAAGCTAACTAGTGCTCTGCACTAATTAAAACAATGTTCCAGTGCAAAATGGCTTCAGTTATATCAGTAGCAAGAATGACCAATAAGCCTTGGAGCTTTCTAAAGTGGATTTCACTGCTGTTCAGCACCATGGCCTGGACAGTTCCCATGAAATCCTGCTGGTCAGGCAACATAAAAACATAATAAATGCCTTACTGGGTCTGACCAAGGTCCATCAAGCCCAGTATCCTGTTTCCAAGAGTGGTCAATCCAGGCCACAAGTACCTGACAGGTTCCCAAAGAGGTACACAGGTTCCACAAGGCTTATCCTGGGGCAAACTGGATTTCCTGGGTCCTCTTTATTAATGGTTTATCAACCTTTCCTTTAGGAACTTACCCAAACCTTTTTTAAACCCAGGTACACTAACTGCTTTTATTACAGCCTTGGGTAATGAATTCCAGAGTTTGATTACGCATTGAGTAAAAAAATGTTTTCTCTTAGTCTTAAATGGGTTATACTGTAGCTTCATTGGATGTCCCCTTCTCTTTCTACTTTTTGATGGCATAAACAATCGATCTACATTTACCCATTCCACCCTATTCATTGATTTATAGACCTCTATCTTATCTCCCCTCAGGAATCTCTTTTCCAAGTTGAAGAGCCCCAACCTTTTAAGCCTCTCCTCATTGGGGTATCCTTCCATTCCGTTTACCATTTTTGTCACTCTTCTTTGTACCTTTTTAATTCAACTATATCCTTTTAAAAATATGGTGACAAGAATTTCACACAGCATTCAAAATGTGGAACAATACAGAGGCATTATATAATGTCCCTGGTTTTCTTCTCCATGCCTTTCCTTATGATTCCGAGCATTCTATTTGCTTTCTTGGCCGCTGCTGCACACTGGGTGGAGGGTTTCCATGTATCCATGATGACGCCTAAATCTTTCTCCTGGGTGATGGTTTCTAAGGTTCCATCATCAAAATTAAAAACACTTTTCAAAATGTTTGCAATATGCTAAAATTCTCTTCGTATTTTTCAAGTAGATAATCTCAGTGCAAAATAAGTCAAAGTTTTCCAATAGGTACAAACAGTTTTATTAAATGTTTCTATTGTTTTTTTAAACTGCATGACAACCCATACCAAGCCATGCAATGAGGACACAAGAAGGATAATTTTAGCACTCCTGCTGGAAACTGTAGCCCTTGAGTACAAATCCATATGTAATTTCCCCTTAAAAATTCACCAGCTGGCTGGGCCTCAGGGAAGTATGCTGGAAACCCCTCAAACAGCTGTGCCACCTCCTCTTCCATATTTGTTGTATCATATGAATATTCACAGAGCTTTAAGTTGCTGTAGGGGACAGGGTCAGCCCAACCATCAGGCAAACTAGGAAGCCACCATAGGGGTGTGGGGCTGGGGGGGGGAGGAGGGGGAGGTGGTAATTCAAAGTTAAACAATAGATTCCGACAGTCAGGGGGAGCATACGGCTCAAAGATTGCCTAGGGTATCAACACCTTGAATCAACTCTGGGGCCAGACCTAGTAGGGGAAGACAGTGCAGCGTAATGATACAAATGTGTTGGGGAGGAAGTGTAAGCTGGGAGACATAAAGCAGTTAAACAGTAACAGAAGAAGGTACTATAGATGGAACTGAGGTCATTCCATAGGGAATATTCAGAGCCTGTGGAATTTCTTCACAAAACAACTGGTGAACACACAACGGGGCACATTAATACTGCCCTATCTACTTAACAACCTCTGCATGCTACCGTACATTCAGGGATATTTTAGGTGGAAAGGAAAACCATGGGGTCAATATTAAAAACTTACATAACCAATGACAGGAGTATCCTAATGGGAGGCCAGGGATCAAATCTTACTGTTGCTCCTTGTGATCTTGGGCAAGTTACTTAACCCTCCATGGGCTCAAGTACAAATTTAGATTGAATTTGGAGGGTTTGCAATGTGTGCCTTCAAGTCAATGCTGACTCCTGGCCACCCAGCAGCTCCTGGGTTTTCTTGGCAATGTGGCCAGAAGTAGATTGCCAGATCTTTCTTCCAAGGCAATGGAGGGTAAAGTGACTTGCCCAAGGCCACAAGGAGCGCAAGTGGGAATTGAACCCTGGTCTCTTGCTTCCTAAGCCAGTGCTCTAACCACTAGACTACTCTGAAAATAAAATACCTACTGTACCTGAATGTAACTCATCTTGAGCTGCTCCCAGAAAATTTAACTTTGTAATCAGGGTTGCCTAGATAGGAAGACCAAGAGATGTCTATGTGTCTCTATAGAGCAGCATCACATATCTTGCAGAAATCATGGGTAAAATGCACTTGTATACATTTCCACCTGTTCAGGAGCTGGGGTAATGTCTGCACACATACTCACGACTCTGCCCTCGTTCCATGCAAACTCCTTCCCAGGGTAAAATGAGGCACACACATTCTCCATGCGCACATTATATCTGCATAACACCCAGGGTAATTTTCTATAGGTGAAACAGGTCCTAAATTGCCAAAGTTCTTCATTTAAAAGAGGGGCCTGGATAGTGCTGTTCCAAGGCAGGACAAAAAATTATCCATTTAAGTCACAAACTCAGTATGTCAACCTTCTATTAAAACATGCTGCACTATTCTTTATCTTAAGGACAGAGCAATGCATTTTCCATATACCCAGGAAAAAATGTCGCTAGTTCCCAAAAGGACATAGCAGGAGCTAATCTATCTAGGAATGAGGGTTAGAGCTACAACAGGTGCAGTGTGGGACAGTAAATGTTACAAACTGCTTTAACATTCCGCTCCTTAGGAAGGGGGAAGAATAAAGTTAAGATTTCCTCAGCTCAGTGCCTGCAGCATTCCCGGAGAGTCTCTCAGAAAATATGGCAGGCTGGTTGTGAGGGAGGATGATAGAATATTCTAGCTGCTACCATAGCATTTGATTTTCTTTTACTAGGCAGGTTCAAGAAGGTGAAAGTAGAGGGTGACGTATCACTTTTCCGCCAGATGGAGACTTTCATATCTCTTGTGAGATGTTTGATGGATAATAAACCATTATGGCGTTGCATTTCACCAGACTTTTGGGAAATGTCTGGGCTCAGTGTTCCGGAAGAATGGGCTTTACCTGTCTGTGTGATTTGAAAGTTGAATAGAGGGCATGAAGAAGAAAGTGACAGCTTTTGTTAAGTGGCAGCCCCAAGACTTTCTGCTTCCATAAGGGATTTCAAGATTCTCCAGTCAGTTTGAGCCTGTGGGGCTACAAACACAGTCTAAAGATTGGAAATAACAGGAAAATGGCTACAGATTTGAGAGTCCCACCTTTATGTGTTGCCAGTTTGACCAGGAGATGCTTGCTGGGTAGTGAAATACTCATGAAATTGAGCAAAGATGCTGGAGAAGCAGGATCTATACACCAAACTCAACTGCCCTCCCTCAGTAATACAAACAAATATGGCCGCGATCTCATGGTTCTGCTCCCTAGTGTGAGGGTAGAGAGCAGTGCTGTGTGATCATGGCCATTTTGAAAGGCCCAATGACAGGAGCAGAGAGGACCACTCCTGCCCCCCTGTTGCCACTGAACCACCAGGACTACAAAGGTATGTCTTTGGGGGAGATTGTAGGTGGTGGGGGCTGTGGGGCCCCTCCCATTTCTGGCTGGCTGGCTAGCTAGCCTGGAGTTAATTTTCCCTGTGGGGTAGGGAGTGGGGGATCATGGGTAAACTAGATTAGAAACTGATTGACTGACAGAAACTCAAAAGAAAGGAAGGTGGTAGTGGCGTGCCTCAGGGATCGGTCCTGGGACAGATACTGTTCAATGTATTTGTGAGTGACATTGCAGAATGACTGAATGGAAAAGTCTGTCTTTTTGCAGATGACATGAAAATTTGCAATGGAGTGAACACTTTTGAGAGAGCAGACAACATGAGAAAAGATCTAAAAACACTGGAAGAATGCTGTAATGCTTGGCAGTTAAGATTTAATGTGAAGAAGTGCAGAGTCAAGCAATTGTGATGCAGAAATTCAAAGGAATTGTATGCAGTAGGGGGAGAGGTTGGTGTGCATGGACCAGGAAAGGACCTCAGAGTGCTAATGTCGGTGGATCTCAAGGCTTTGTATTATCACGGTAATGTAGGTCGTTTAGCAGAGGGTGATAGTCACCTAAAATTATTATATTGTAATCCCTCCAAAACTGAGTAAAGATGGTTCCTAAATAGTAAAACAAAGAATACCAATATAGAATGAAACCAACGGTCTCAGACTGATTAGCTTCGCACTTTTGAAAAGGATTTCACCAAAGAAGTGCTGCTAAATTTGCATCAATGACCGTATAAACTGGTTTCTTCTAAAATATATGTTCGTTCTAAAGGTATAGTATTGTAAGACAATTATGTCAAATTTATGAACCGTTCTTTACATGCATTTCATAAAAATCAGAGATTGTGCTTATCTCTTAACAGAAGTTTAACTGTCCCAACGCCACCATCCCGGTACCCTTATTGCGTTTCAAGTCTGCATCAGGGGATCGGTTTTGCCAGACAATCTCTGTAACGGAAGGAAAAATTGTTCATTTAATCAGGAGAATTAAACATTACACCGGTATACCTTGGCCTTATCGTTTACTACTTTAAAAAGATCTAAAAAGCCAAAATCTCTCCAGAAGTTGTTTGCTCACCAAGATTTATACGTTCGAAGAACTATAATCGTAAGTACAGTGATGTACGGTCTGTTTTACTTCTCAGCTGTTCAAGGCTTGCAAAAAAATGCCGCGCATGCGATCTAAAACGACTAGTCAGAATTTAAAGACTTTCGGCGGCACACTAGTATGACGTCAGTTGTTCAGACACCACAATGTGGAAAAAATTCTGTAGCAAATTTATATATGGATGTATATGAAAATCATTGGCTTCCCCGATCACCACATTATAAGTATGTGGCAATGTGGAAAAGATACATTGATGATATTTTTATGCTTTGGAGTGGCCCTGTTTCACTTTTACAATAATTTGTGGATTGGTTAAATGGAGTAACTTCTCATCTAAAGTTTACCCATACTTTACATGATCAACATATTGTCTTTTTGGATGTTGATATACAAAAAGGCCCACAGGGTTGGGTGACGTCTGTCCACAAGAAGCCTACAGACAGGAATACATTGCTTTATTATCACAGTAAACATCCCAAACAGTTACGCTATAGTCTTCCATTTTCGCAGTTTATACGTTACAGACGGAATTGTTCTACCATAGAAGACTATAAGAGACAAGCAAAGATTTTGACACAGGAATTTCAACAAAGAGGGTATCCCCCTCATATTATCAAACAAGCATATCGACGAGCATTGTATAATAATAGGGCTTTATTGTTGCACCCTAGGGTGGCTTCATGCACTACTGATAGTACTGTTATTAATTTTATTACAAAATTTTCACCACTGAGTGGACGTATTAAAAAGATTTTTAAGCGCCATCAGAATGTCTTAAGTAGTCTTCCTTGTTTACAAGAAATGAAAATTCGATGTGTATGGACGCGACACTCCAACCTTAAGGAAAAATTGAGCCCTGCTAAATTGAGATCACTGAAGCACACTAACGCTGATCAGTGGAAAGGACACAGATCGTGTGGCCATTGCAACATTTGCTGCGTCACAGAGGAAACAAGCTCCTTCCTTTATCATGATCGTTGCTACAAATTGCAACATTCCACAACTTGTGAAACAGATCATGTCGTATACGCTATCAAATGCCCTTGCAACCTTCTATATGTGGGTAAAACCATCTGATCCTTACGGGTTAGGATCAATGAACATCGAAGTCGGCTGAAGTGTAAAGTACAAGAAGCTCCTTTGGTCGCCCACTGTATTCAACATCACCATGTTTTTGAAGATTTAAGATGCTTTTGTATTGATAGGATAACATCTGGCACCATGGGTAAATCTAAAAAAAAAAAGTCTACTGATCCGAGAACAAATGTGGATCCATCGTCTAAAATCAACTATTCCAAACGGCCTTAACACTATGATAGAATAGAGTGCTTGCATCTGATGTGGACAGTGCAATTTTGTTGGCTATTTTGTCAACAGTTATTCTTACCGTTTTTTGACATGATGGGGAAAGGCTGCATTTTATTTGTTTTTCTAGTAAAACAAGATAGTTAGAACTTTATGGAGGAACTCCTGGGGGCTCCATTGATGAATCAACTCTTTTTGTAATATTCTGTTTTAAGTTTCTGAACAACTACCCTTGTGCTAATGTATTGAAGACGGCAGTTAATCTTTGATGAATACCGATTGTTGACCCTTAAGAAACTTCGGAGGGTTAAAACGCTGAGTAGTTTTTTCTCTCTTTTTTCCACATTGTGGTGTCTGAACAACTGACGTCATACTAGCGTGCCGCCGAAAGTCTTTAAATTCTGACTAGTTGTTTTAGATCGCATGCGCGGCGTTTTTTTGCAAGCCTTGAACAGCTGAGAAGTAAAACAGACCGTACATCACTGTACTTACGATTATAGTTCTTCGAACGTATAAATCTTGGTGAGCAAACAACTTCTGGAGAGATTTTGGCTTTTTAGATCTTTTTAAAGTAGTAAACGATAAGGCCAAGGTATACCGGTGTAATGTTTAATTCTCCTGATTAAATGAACAATTTTTCCTTCCGTTACAGAGATTGTCTGGCAAAACCGATCCCCTGATGCAGACTCGAAACGCAATAAGGGTACCGGGATGGTGGCGTTGGGACAGTTAAACTTCTGTTAAGAGATAAGCACAATCTCTGATTTTTATGAAATGCATGTAAAGAACGGTTCATAAATTTGACATAATTGTCTTACAATACAATTTAGAACAAACATATATTTTAGAAGAAACCAGTTTATACGGTCATTGATGCAAATTTAGCAGCACTTCTGTGGTGAAATCCTTTCCAAAAGTGCGAAGCTATTCAGTCTGAGACTGTTGGTTTCATTCTAAATTGGTATTGTTTGTTTTACTATTTAGGAACCATCTTTACTCAGTTTTGGAGGGATTACAATATAATAATTTTAGGTGGATCTCAAGGTGGCAAAACATTGTGAGAAGGCGGCAGCCAAAGCCAGAAGGATATTGAGTTGCATACAGAGAGGAATAACCAGCAGAAAGGAGGTAATATTAATGTCCCTGTACAAATCATTGGTGAGGCCTCACTTGGAGTATTGTGTTCAGTTTGGGAGACATATCTCACAAGGGATATAAAAAGACTGGAAATAGTTCAGTGGAAGGCAACTAAAATGATTTGAAGCCTACACCAGAAGATGCATGAGAAGAAACTTGAAGACCTAAATATGTATACCCTAGAAGAGAGGAAAGGAGGGACAGGGGAGATATGATACAGACTTTTAAATACTTAAAGGGTATTAATGATCAAGCAAACCTTTTTCAAAGTAGAGGAATCTGTAAAACTAGAGGACATACATGAAACTGCAAGGCAGTAAACTTAAAAAGCAACATCAGCAAATACCTTTTCACTGAAAGGGTGGCGGATGCTTGGAATACCCTCCCGATGGAAGTGGTGGGGGCAAATACAGTGATGGAATTCAAAATGAGATGGGACAGACACAGTGGATCCCTTTACAGCTACAGGATAAAATCAAAGCAAACTTAAATAAAGGGGGGCTGACCTGCATGGAGCAGCAGGTAGAACCCTAAACACAGGCATAGAGGGGGGGGGGGGGTGACCTGCATGCAGCTGCAGTTACCACCACTCTAGCCACCTTACTGGGCAGACTAGATGGACCATACTGGTCTTCACCTGCCATCATATACTATGTAAATTACCTATACACATTATATCTTACGAACTCCAGAAGAAGGTGCGCATTGGCATGATACTAGCTGGGCATTGGCAGGGAATTTGAGAGACTGAGCACATACTTCACATACCCTGGTTTAGAAATGAGGGTCATTGCTATCATAGTATTTCCAAAAATGATCCTTTTGGAGAAATTGCCCCCTGCAACAAACTATTTACTTCAAATCCCTTGTGTTCCTCCACTGTTAGAATCAGAGAGGGTGTATTTGGGATTTTGCAAACCAGTTCTTTTGACAGGGTTTTAATAAGGTTCCAAGAAGATTTAATTAGTGAGAATCACACTCTGAATGGGACCAGATCTATTTGTTTATCTCTTTGGAAAGTGCTTATGAACTTTTGGTTGTTTGGTTGCTGATTTTCTTTTGACCTTATGGTCCATGCTGGTAGCTAAACAATGTCCCCGAATTTAATTAAGAAGCCAGTTGGCATATGTGATCAGCCCAGACCCTTCTCTCTTTCTGATTCTTTCCAGCTCTTGTTGCAAAGTCTGAGTTTCCTGTATCCTGCCGTGACCTGATATGGCCTGTCTGAATTCTGTACCATGGGTGGAATGGGGTCATCTGTATGGCTGGGAATCAATGTAAGCAAATTCTGCTGTGGGTCATCCAGTCCTCTTGCTGAAAGCTGTAAAAGTAATGCAGGTGCTGCTCAAAGGTCTGGTTTGCCACAGGTTTTTGGGTGGTAAGTAGATGATAACCATGAGTGAATCCAAAATAGTCGCAGCAGCATCTGCGAGAAGCATATGCTAAGTAGACATCTTCGATCTGACGTAAAGTATGATGGGAGGCAAGATAATCTCATTATATCTTCCAGGAATAATCTTTCTATTGCAGGGGCTGAAGGGATGAACTGAGCCATCTTTGTTAAAGAATCCAGCAGTCAGAATGATTGATGCCCCGGAACTAGGAGTAGTTCAGTTACAAAGTCCATTGAGGCCCATTCCATTGGGATTCCTTGGGAAAGTAATGGCACTAATATCCCATGTGATTCTCTTGAAAGACCTTGGCCCTCACACACACTTCACATGTTAAAATATATCAGATCTTCTTCCTGGCCACCAGAAGTGTCTTGCTAGGGAGAAGTCATGACACAATGGAGGACCTCTAATCAAAGAATCACCTGGTGCCTTTCTGAAGCATGGCAAAGGTGGACCAGGAGTAAGTAGGGACCACCCCTGGTCTATTTGGAAACCTTGGATGGAATGGGAGAGTCTGGGAACCTTCAGGGATGGGCAAGGGTAAGGGGATATTTGAGCACATGTGGTTGGCAGGGACAGGGGTTTTTGGAAAGCAAATGAAACATAACATTGTTATTTCCTATTTCATTCCAAATTATACAGAACAAGAGAAAAGACAAGACATTTACTACATTTGATATTTTTCCAGGCAAATTAAAGAGAGGCAAGAAATAACAGAAAACATAACAGTGCTCTTAAGCTAAAAGGAGGACCGGATTTAGCCCAGCAGTGAAAAGTTCCCCAAAAGCCAGGTCATTTAGATATCACTTGCTGCTTTCTGTTCTATTTTATTGCAAGAGCAATGCTGGCATTTTAAAGGAGAACATACAAGGAAATGTTGCACGTGTGGATTGCATTAGAAAATAGAGGCCCATATTCAGCACGCAGGGGCTGTTTAACTTTAGGTTTAAAGATATACCGCAATCAGCATTTCTTTTAAATGCTGGCCATTGCAGTTACATAAAATGTGGGTAGTGGACAGCACTAAATATCTTGATTTTGCCATCAGTGCGGAGCCGAGCCATCGATAGTTGGCTGCTATCTAGAGATCCTGAGGGTTGCTTTTCTGCTTTCCCAAGTTATCTGGAGGACGGCACTGAAAACTACCACTTTCTTAAAAACTGCTGGTATCGCCCATGCTCCACCCTCGGGTAGTGCCAAGGCACTTGGAGGAAACATTTAGCAGCACTGCTGACCGGAGCAATGCCTGTGAATATCTGCATAATTGCCAGTGCTGACAATCCATATGTACATTTAAACAGCCGGTTATTTGTTTAACCTTAAACCTGCCATCTACCCACCAGCACTTCGATCTATAAGTCACATCTTCAGTGGCTGGATGTCGCACTGAACATAGATATTTTTTACTGCTCTTGTCCCAAGCTGCAGCCTTTTCCAGAAAGATAAATTGGCCAAATTTATCAGTAGAGCTGCAAATTAAAAAAAAAAAAGCATTTATGTGATTGGTGCTGCTATTAAGTACATAAACACTTTTTGAATATTGCCTTATAATTTCTGTCCATTGATTTGCTCCCTAAAGTCTTTTATTATGTCTCAAGGAGGAGTGTACGAAGCTAGCAATGTGTCCTGTGTAACTGGTGAACCCGGCGTCCACCGTGCTGTGTGCAGGAACTCACTTTTGTCAGGCTTCCTAGAAGCCCAATGATGATTATCAGCACCCCTAATATGCTTGTGCCCTGTGCGTCACACTGCTCGCACAGCCCTTAGTAAGGGCCTGGTCTCAAGTGTGACAAAATGAGGCAAAATTTATGATAAGCTGTCCAAGTAAACCCTGGTTTATTTTAAAACATTTGCTATAGTGTGGAAGAGAAGACATAGTAACATAGTATATGATTTATACATATTTATTAGTTACAGCCCAAAAACCCAGTTCTTTAAGGGTGCCTCCAGGGCAGGGTTGCTGAGACAAAGGAACATAGCCTGGAGACCTTGCAGTGGCTTCAACACCTGGACACACACTACTGCTACTCCAGGTTTACTTGGAGCTGTTTGTTTGAATTATGATACTGGAAAATTTCTTCAGCAAATTACAGGGGGGGGGGGGGAGCAGACAAGGGGCAATTTATTTTAAAGCTAAATTCTGACCGATTCTGACCAGAAATTAATACTATCTCAGAAGATTACTCCACTGGCATCTTTTTTTGATCGATATGAAAATGTGAGAGAGATACAAGCAAATGTCCAGATCAGGTCATTTCATTACTTGTGCATGAATGGGGGGCTGAGTTGGTGGCTGGTAATGCTGTAAACTGCCAGGCAGAGGACCTGGGTGTAATTCCCACACCAGATCTTCTGTTCCAAAAGCTGATAGGGAATGCTACAGGGACAACCTTTACAAGTCCCGGGGGAAGGAAGTCACCTCATTGCCCAATGATGACACCTAGTGGTGAGAGGTAGACTTCATGATAGCTGGGTTGGAGAAAGAGACCTGGCCAAAGATCGTTGCTGCAATGACTGAACCAGGAGAGGGGTGAGATGATGTAAAATCTCCAGTTAGTTGCAAATGAAAACTCATGGCGCCATTTCTCAGCTCTAGTTCCAAATGAACTGAAAACCCAAAGGAGCAAGGGGAACTTGAGTACCTCAATCTGGTCAGGTGGAGGCCTCCTGGGTGCTTACGATTTATATTGGCCAGTGCTGGAAACAGGTTTCTAGGCTTGATAACTTTTGGAAAGTCTTATGTTATCTTATACTCAGTGTTGGGTGGCAGAGATAGAAATATGAAAGGGGATGCTGGGATTACTACTACTACTGACCATCTGTATCACACTACAAGGCGTACACAGCACTGTACAGACACAGGTGAAAGACTGTCCCTGCCCATCAGAGCTTACAGTCTAGTCAAGACAGACAACATAACAGCCGAGGACAAGGATATCTCTAGGAGAATGATAAGGAACACATAGCAGACTAAGCGGATCAGAATGTAAAAGATGCCTCGAAGCCTGGATTTGAAAAGAGACTATGGGCAAAGATAATAATTATTCCATGAAACTCTTGTGGTAGCTACAATCTCCTTCCCTTGTGCCTTTCACTGTCTAAGCTTTCCTATCTGCAACTTGGCGGTCACTTTCCAATTTTCCATTGTAAACCACTTTGGTTTTGAGCATGAGAAGTGCCATAGTAAACCTTGAAAAATATAAACTGACAGATCTATAAACAATCTCTTTAGAAATTGTTCACCGATTTTTGTTCTCATCCACACTGATATAATTACATAGCTGCAGCAAGCCAGTATCCCAGTTGGCAGTATAAGCTGGAAGGGTGTGAATAGGGCACAGCAAGGGGGCATTCTGGACTCATGATCATTCCCTGTATCTCTACAACCATCTGTTTCTCCTGCTGGCGGATACATTTCTTGCTTAGAAAGTCTCCAGAGAAGCAGAGAGAAAGATAAACAATGGGGGTGGTGGGTAAGAGGGAGGCCACATTTTCAACATTTTCTCAATAAGACAGAACGATTAGGTTAATAGACTGTGTGGGCATTTAGTTTCATTCTCTTTATTGGCATTACATGAAAGACAATGTATGAGTAGACCAGAGTTGTTATTTGAAATATTCTTATAACAAAGACAAATTTACATTTTGCTCTCACTTTTCTATCACCACTCAATCATATTTATCCTTTCACACCCACACTGTCATGCTTCTAGTCTCTTTCCTTGTAAAGGAAAAAAAATAACCAAAGGAAAGTTTTTGAAAGCACATAGGCAATCTCACCAACTCTCTCTTTGGTTTCCATATCTTGGAAATGTCTAAATTTAGATGGGAATAGGATAGAGCGCTGAATTCTGGCCATCTCAGATTAAATTAACTAAAAGCCTCCATCAAATGAAAGCTTTTTGGCTTTTAACACAATTTTACATTAAGAAAAGGGAGGAAAGCTGCCAGTGAGCTGACCCCCATTTATTATACCCTTTCTTGCTTGAATTAGTTAATATTAGAAGTCATCTCATTCGATTCATGCTGTGCTGAAGATAGTTTCATGATTAACTAGTCAGCTAATTTTAACCGTAGCTTTCAAACAATTTTGTATATTTCTGTGTAAATCTTCTTGCTGCTGCAGAACTTCAAAAGAAGGGTCCTTAAGCAGAAGATCCAAAAGGGGCACTGGAGCAGGGGGTCCACCTCAGAAAATACAGGAGCAGCTACAAGGAGGCCCCCTCCTTCCCTGGGCTCCCTTGTATTGCAGGGGCTGCTTGGGTAGAATTTACACCACTGTCACCAGACATTGCATGAATCCATATCTTTAATGGAAGCTGTTTAGATACAGTGTTGGCAAAGGTAAACGTACCATATATATGAAATAAAGAGCTGACATTTTTCAACACAGAGGAAACTAAAGAAATTTTGCTTTTGAGATCATGGGTCTTGCCATTGGATATTTTTTAAGCGCCTTTCGCTCAACTGATCGTGCCTTTTGGGAACAGTTCATATATTTCACTGTCTGTATATAGAGCTATAGGTTTGTTTGCACGGGGTGGGGTGGGGTGGGTAAGGTATGAATGCACTCTGTGGGATGGGATTGGGGGTGTGCCTCTAGTCACATATGCATTCAGTATATCTAATGACATTTTGAAGTGTTGTGGTAAATTATGAAATTGTATTTCTTGTAGTGTTTATGTACAGAAATATCTCATTTATTCTAAAATCTAATTCACCTCAAATTACTTTCTCAAGATGGTTCTTTGATTTTTGAAAGCTGGGGTTCTTTTAAGAGCACTGTGTCTACAGTGTTAGTACGGAAAGATTTGTCTTAGCAGGCAAGAGGGCTGCTCATGAAAGAAAAGACCAATTGCTAACTAAGGGGCATGTTTACTAAAATGTGTCATTTTTTGTGAATCACAGTCACTATGTTAGGTGCAACCTCACCATGGTAATTGTTTGGGGCATGGCTAGCATGTACCCACAGTTAGCACACAGGAAAGCCCCTTAGCGCACCTTCCAGCCCCTGGCAATTACTACTGGCACACAATGCCACCTCAAGTGCACCCACATTAATTGCAATATTGTCGATTAGTGTGCACCACTGATGACCACACTATCTGTCGTGTGCATTGCACGCCTTGCCCGGAGCTTACCCTATTGTGTGATGCCCAGTTGATGCATGGCAATGGTCTTACCTGCATGTTAACATTTGCCATGGGTCCATGGAAGCAGTTAATGTGGGCCGAAATGCACCTTTACTGCAGAGCACATTTGTACCAGTTCAGTCCCTGCAGATGTTAAATATATGTACACGTATTTTTCTGTGTCCTGAACCTTTAGGGGCATGTTTACTAGTTTGAAACGTCTAAGCTGTCAGTATCACCATCCATTCAAATATCTCTCATAAGCATTTGTAATTCATTTTTATTTACAAATGCAAATAGCAAAAGCAGAAGTCCATTTTTTATTCATTTACCTCATTTTTGGATTCAGAGGAGAGATTGGAAAATGCAGCTCTGACATCTTCAAGGATCTGCGTGAAGAAATTTCAATAGGGAAAAGAGGTTTGCAGGGGATAAGCCTTGGCTGGCACCCTCAGTAAATGACCTTGTGTGTACTGTGCGCTCATTGCTGGAGTTCCAGTAAGAATCTGTACAAGAGATAACAGCAAAATACACAATTTTCCAGCACTATTTCTTGCCACTGTTCTGCAAATGGCTGTGCTTTTCACACCTTCATCCATTTATCTTCTGATAGAAGCTATAATCCTGTTTTCTAGTGGATTAATTAGCCTGAATAACTGCAAAGGGAGTGCATCCTACTCTAGAAGGTGGTCATTTGTACTGGTTTCCAGCTCCAGTGTAATCTCACCCGTAAACGTGCAGAATTATAAACTGATAAGGACCATCCATGCTGTCCAGTTTAATTCTTGCACCACTGCCATAAGCGTCAGTTGATCTTTGATTGTATCTTCACTCCTTTGCACCAAAGGGTCCTCAGGGCTTAGCCCAGGCTTTCTTGACTTCTGCTACATGTTCTGTCTCCATTCTCCCCCCCTGGGAGGCCATTTCATGTATCCATCACTCTTTTCGTACAGAAAAATGTTATTCTGATGTCATTCTCATCTAACCCTTTCAGCATCAAATCATAAACCCTCATTTTAGAAACTCCTTTCCCCAGAAAATGTTTGTTTCCTTTGCATGCTTTATACATTTCTGCTCTTTGAATCTCCGGCCTCACCATCCCTTTTCCTCTAAGTTCTTGTCCTGTTCACAAGACTTTGTGAGGTTCTTCTTCATTCCTCTTTAGAAGTATTCAAAGCTGAGTCCACACACCAAAAGCACAATAATGTTAGATGTACCTCTGGATGTCTTTGAAGCTAATTGATTTTGGAGATAATGTCTAAAAGCTTTTACCCATTTTCACAAAGTGATATAAAATCCTTCATAAATCAGAGCCTAAGAAACTATGTAAGCTTGGAACTCAATATAAATAGTCTTGTTAAGTGGAGTGTTCCCATGAATTATTTCCTTAGAAAGCAACAGTGTTTTATTTTTTCTTAAGTGCCATAAAGTCAATGCAGACTCCTGGTGACCCAGCAGCCCGTGGGTTTTCTTGGTGAGGTATGACTGGAAGTAGATTGCCAGGCCTTTTCTTCCAAGGCAATAGAAGGTAAAGTGACTCAACCAAGGGCACAAGGAGTGCCAGTGGGAATCGAACACTGATTTCTTGGGTACTAAGCTGTTGCTTTAACCACTGGGCTGCTCCTTCACTAGAGTCTATACCACTGGTTTGCAGTGCATGCAAATAAGCAGGGTTCAGAAAATCATAAGTACTAATAAAGAATGCAACTTCCTTTCAGATTTAAATATTATATGCATATCTCACAAGTGGATATACAAAAAAAAGGTTTTCAGCATTTAGGGGGTAATTTTATAAGACGGCACATACTTTAAACAGCAAATCTCATGCCTAGGTTCTGGTGTTTTATCCATTAATGTGCAGATGTAGCCACATACGAATGTTAATACGATTGGCATATAAGTACACACATTAGCTTGATGGGGCGTATTTTCACTGTGGGCATGTAGGTAGGTAGAGTGTGGGCAGAGCATGGGCACTGTGCATTGATTGTAAAATATGATAACTTGCTACCGTAAGTGATCAGACCTTAATCTAACGCTTCTTCTCTGACACGTGTGTTAGTACGTTATAAAGGCATCCTCTTGCCTTCATTAAAGAGACTTAGCATGTTAACTAGGCACCTGCTTATAAAATTCCTCACAGTGATCATTTGCTGTGAGCGTGTGGTGCCCTACACACAGTTAAAATCTAAATGCAACAGCAACAACAAGGACAAACATAGGTTTACTCCAGTGTCATCCTGTCAGAGCTAAAGTGGCTAATAATAGCTTAGTGAGAACTGCTGAGTGCAGCCAACCTGCCACACACAGCTTCTTTCACTCTTGCTCTTCAGAGAAGTCAGAAGACATCAGTCAAAAAATCAGAGCAAGGCAAGCGCTTTGACAGACATTAGCTCTACCATTTGTCACCTGTCTCTGCAGAAAGGTCAGGTACAGCACTGACACATACCTTAACTTTTTAAAAATAATGAGGTACAGCCTCAGATATGGAATCCACAAAGAACAGACTAAATTTGTATCTCTCCTCCACAGAACTGAATTCTCCCAAATTTAGTGTAAATGTTTTGGGTATGGACGTCCCCTGTCTACTTCTCCCCTCATTCAAGCAGCCATCAAGGTCCTTGGGTTGCAATCCCTTCTAGTCCAACAATGTGAACCACCATGGTGGCTGCTTTCTCTCAAATGGCAGTATCCCAAATGATTATAAATACATAAATAATTACTGGACCAGCTCTCAGTGAGGATCAAACAATATTCCTCTCTATCCAGATGCAGCATTATCTTTACAATTCACCTAGTCACCTTTGGAGTGCTAAGAGATTTTCCTCCACAGCAACAACTTTCGGCTTCAGTCCTTTCATCAGCTGGGCTCTTAGACTGGAGACCCTTAGTCAAAGATTTGTAATTATTCTTTTCATGAAACTGCATCTGACAGACAAAGCTCCTCAGCTATGGAACTTCTAATGCCAAACTCTTTATCATTTTGTAAAAAACTGAAAACCTGCCTCTTCGGTCACTTGCTTTCTAGTAAGAGGAGCATTGCCTGCTTATCACTAATGGCAGAAGGTTATGACATTGCAGAGAGATTATGTTTATTTCCA
The DNA here is from genome assembly GCA_033557465.1 of Ichthyophis bannanicus. Lineage (NCBI taxonomy): Eukaryota > Metazoa > Chordata > Amphibia > Gymnophiona > Ichthyophiidae > Ichthyophis > Ichthyophis bannanicus. Next base: position 130,113,879 of record CM066049.1, read on the forward strand.
AATGTTTTTCCCCATCCTCCCAACAGGCATCTCTCATACATCCCAGTCATTCCTTTCCACTCCCATTGCCCCATCCCCATTCTCTTTAATGGGGAGCCCTCTGCTTCATATGCACCCAACTATTATTTCCATACTCCACAACATGCCTTCTTCACCCAGCTCAGCACCTTCTGCCAGATTTAAACTGCTGGAGAAAGGAAGGTCTCAGAACCAACGGGCTTCTTTCAGAAAACCGGCCTTCAGAAAAACCTCTGTATGCCGCTGCCCTTGTACATCAATGATCATTCCTACTCCTACTTTAATTTCATACTTTTCAAGTGACAAACAAATAAGTCAGGAATGCTTTCAACTTAACTTGAACAGACAGGGAAACAGCCTCCTGCGGATCTGCTATACCCCAACGCCAATCTCAAGGAGCCCATAAAGCGTTTCGCTAAATAGCTGCTTCAGGGTGATTGATACTCTGCCACAAGGAAAACAAACACAAACTTGTCAGTAACTCCCTTTCAGCAATAACCGGGTAAGGCGGACCGGTCCGCCACCTCCACCTGGCAGCCCCCTCCCCCCCCCTCAACATTCAGTAACAAATAAATATACAAGACTTATTTGGGAATTCAACTGGTCGCAGCTTTATTGACCCATTAACAACAACCATCAACAATTCCAACATTAACTTTACCCCCACCCCCCAGCAGAGCGAACTCTCAACAGCCATGTGGGTAGCAAAGTGACGCCGCTTCTGCTTCCACCGTGTCCAGGCCCTGGCAAATTGCCTAGCCTCCCTCTTCCGACTTCGCCATATTATTAGCAAAAACCTGAGGGACTGTCCGGGTCGGGGGTACCCCACCCCCGCCCTACTGCTTAGCTCCGGCTCCGGACCCCAGAAACCTCCGGGATCCCGCCACCCCCCCCCCCAGCTGCAACACCCCTGAAGATGCCCCGACCAACACTCCTGCCTGAAAAAAGGGAGCGGGTGGGCGGGACGTCCGACCCCTCCAGCTGCCGCACGGGAAAGGCCGGAGGAGCCGCGAGGCCCCCACCACATCCCCCCCTCACGCCTGTCTCGCGTGCCTCTCATTGGCTCCCGCATCTTTCAGTGCCCCCGGGAGCCAATGAGAGCCCCGCGCCCTGCCGGCCCACCCCCACGAACCACGCAGGAGCCCGAAGTGGCGCGTGACTGGCCGGCCGCCCGGTTAATGCCGGCCGCGCGCACGCTGGCGGGGCCCGCGGCCTTGCCATTCCCAGCAAAGCCACTATTACAAGAAAATATCAGAACGAACATCTACTTACTTGTATACCAGCGCATACCCGCATCTACACTCAGGACAGATCCTTCTTCACCACAGTCCTCACACAAAACAAACGCTGTACATGCAATTTTAAACATCCCCACCCTTTTTAAATACTCACAACAACCAATCACAAACCAGCTCGTCCATCCTTCCTACCTAGCAACTCTTGACAGACCACCAAGAACAGCCAACCAATCACAAAATCTCCCTATTACTTAGCAGCATGCACCCCAGTCTATCTGCGAATTTAAACCACCAGGGGTCACTGTCTGCAGACGAAAAATCCATTGTTGCTCACAAAAAAATCAGAGCCTGCTCCCTAGTTCATCCCTTATTACCCTTGGTTACAGAATCAATACAAAAACAACTTAAATCATTAAAGACATGCCCTTCCGCCAGGCAATGCCGCACTAAAGGAGCTTCCATCACTTTACACTTTAGCCTACTCCTATGTTCACAAATCCATATACGGAAAGGCCTCACAGTCTTCCCTATATATAACAAACCACAAGGACAAAAAATGTTATACACCACAAAAGAAGAATCACACGAAGTCTCCGTCCGAAGAGTATAAGTCCTCCCGTGATATGCAAACGTTACAGTATCACGGGAGACTGGACAGATGGAGCAAATTCCACATTTTTTATGACCACCCTCACCTTCAATAGAAATCAATGGACATAAACAAGCAGGACTTTACCGCTCTTTCAAATTCTGATCCCACCACCAAACACATCTAGCCTGTTTGCCAGACAAACCCAGGATAGCCCTTAAAACATTAGCACGTTTCCTAATAATCTGCTGCATGTACTAAAAAGGGGAATATTTAGAAATAAATGTTTGTTTGTTTGTTTTTCTTGTGGCAGAGTTTGAATCACCCTGAAGCAGCTATTTAGCGAAACGCTTTATGGGCTCCTTGAGATTGGCGTTGGGGTATAGCAGATCAGCAGGAGGCTGTTTCCCTGTCTGTTCAAGTTAAGTTGAAAGCATTCCTGACTTATTTGTTTGTCACTTGAAAAGTATGAAATTAAAGCAGGAGTAGGAATGGTCATTGATGTACAAGGGCAGCGGCATACAGAAGTTTTTCTGAAGGCCGGTTTTCTGAAAGAAGCCCGTTGGTTCTGAGACCTTCCTTTCTCCATGTACGTTTTTTGTGGATTCTAAGCACTTATCCCAGTGTTTTGTTTTATATAGGGTGTTTTTTCTCTGATTTTGACTTTTCACTCTGTAAAGTGACCTTTTTCTGAAGATTTAGACTCCTGCCATTTCTCTCATGTTGGTTCACAAGTGTTGCATGAGTGACTCAGTTTCTGCAATCCAGAAGTGCAAGATCATTTTCCTTAGTGGCATCCTAGCCACTTGGACAAATTGTCTCTTCACTTTTCTGACTTTCACATCCTGTAAGGGTTTCTTATCTTCTAACAGTAAACATTCTATCATGCATAGTACATGTTAGATTAACCCCTACCTGTAACCTGTAGAGCATGACAATAGTGTCATATTTGCAAATGCAATTATCTCCACGATGCAATCTCTGAGGTCACCTTCAGCCCTTAGTGATCTTTTACCTATTCATATCTTGAAGAAACTGCTAGATCCCCTCCTGCCTTATCTTCAATCGATGACTATAGTGAGTTCAACACATGGGAATTTCCCTGTAGAATGGAAGGGTGCCATTGTCTTGCTGCAGATCAAAGACCCTAAGGTTAGTGTGTCCTTAGTGTAAATTACCTTCCGATCTCCCCTTTCTTGGCAAAGTCATGGATAAACTCAATGTTGATCAATTAACAGCTTTTCTTGAGATCACTGTGAATTTCCATGCCAAACAGACAGATTTCCTTTCACACCACTTGACTAAGCAAACTCTTCTTGGTCTCCATGTTTGGTCTCCTTGTTTGGGCTAACTTGGATAGTGATAAGGAGGTTTTTCTTATTACTCTGACTGCCTCTTCCAATTTAGTTAACCATACTCACCTTCTTCAATGTCTTGCTGCTCTGTCTACTCCAGTGACAGCCCTTCAATGGTTTCAATCATGTCGGTCAGCGTTCCTTGGTCTCACACTATGTTGCTCACTCTCAGCATGGATTTCAGCGTTTCCTAGGTTCTGTCCTAGACCCTATACTTTTTTAAATCTTTCCTGTGCCATTGTCAACATTGCTGGACTTGCTAAATCTGTGCATCTTTATATTTGCAGATGACGTACAGCTTTTGATTCCCTTTGATTCTATATCTCTGCAGATCAATGTTCCCTCTAATTTTCTGTAGGCTGTGTGCGCATAAAATATCAGCTGTGTGCAGCTTTTGAAGGAAGGTTAAATTTTTGTGCACCACATAACGACACTCAGAGTTATATACTTTAAAATTTGACTACATGTCAGAATACAGTATGTACACCACATTGATTTTAATCAAATTAAATGAAAATAGATGATTACTAAATGAAGCAGGAAATTTCTAGTAATTACAATCATAAGTTTTAAATTTTAAGACGTCTGTGTTTTTTTCTATCAGAATCAGAGCCGTAATTTTTGTGCGCTCTGTTGTAAAGTATGTGCGCTCGCTCGGCGAGGTGTGTGCGCGCGCACACGCGCACAGCTTAGAGGGAACAGTGCCGCAGATTATCACTTGAGTTTCTACTAAATTGGATATGATTGCTGGTTGCTTTGCTGCCGATGTTTTAAAACTGAATCCTAATAAATCTGAGGTACTTATATTTTTTAGGCAGTCCTCATTTACTCCTGCTGTTGTCCTGTCAATCCTCTGCTGGCTCAGTTCTCTCTTTGAGGGATTCAGTCAGATTGCTTGGTGTAATCTTGGATGAAGAGCTGACCTTCATTGCACACATCAATAGTGTAATCCAAAAGGTCTTTTTTTACCCTCAGGCATTCTGCTATACGAGTCTTGCTGGATAGATTTTCCTTGTGCACTCGTATCCTGGCCTTAACAATTTCTCACCTCAATTATTACAGCTTTCTATATGAAAGATCATTGCAAGGTCAGCTGCAAAGGTTACAGTTGGATTCAGTAAAACCTCTTTAGGAAGTGGAGGAATAGCCTTATAGTTAAAGCAGTGGGCTGACAATAAGGGAAGCCAGGTTCAAATCCCATTGCTTCTCCTTGTAATGTTGGGCAAGTCACTTTATCCTCTATTGCCTCAGGTACAAACAGATTGTGAGCCTTCTGGGGATAATGTAACTTGTCTTGAACTTCTGGGAAAGGCAAGAGCTAAAATCCAATTCCATTTATGGCACTAGAAGACTAGACTATATGACCTCCCTTTTCTATAGGGAACATTGGCTTCCTCTATGATTCAGGATCCAGGTTAAGATACTTGTTATCCCCTATCAGGCTTATTATTCTAGTCCTTCCTTCCTATCCGACCCTCCGCTTTCCTATGCTCCTTTCTGAATTCTTCATTCCACTCAACATAATCTACTGGTCATTCCCCGTTCTTCAATTAAGCTTGAATGTATGCTTTAGTGTGACTGCTCCCACATTATGGAATGATCTTCCTTTGGATATTCAATGGGAATCTTCTTTTTAGAAGTTTAAAACTGCCTTAAAAATGCATTCCTTTATGCAGGCTCTTCCTCAGGGGTAAACCTTTTTTGTGGCTACACAATCCTGGAGCTCAGTAGTTGATTGGCATTCCTGGAGTTCCCTCTTACCCTTGTGTACTCTGGGTGAGAACGTCGTATCCTTTTTCTTCTTGCTCCTTTATATTTTATATTTTTTTAGTGCAGTCAAGTCAGTGCTAACTCCTGGCGACCCAGCTGCCTCTGGGTTTTCTTGGCAAGGTATCATTGGAAGTAGGTTGCCAGCCTTTTCTTCCGAGGCAATGGAGGGTAAAGTGACTTGCTCAAGGTCACAAGGAGTGCCAGTGGGACTTGAACCCTTGATCTTCTAGGTACTAGTCAGTTGTTCTAACCACTTATACATTTATTTATGATTTACAGAATATCAAGGATTCTGTAAGTGTGTATTGGGGATGTCCCATTTCTGTTTAATTTGGTCAAAGGTGGGAAAATCCACCCTTCTGCACTCTACAACCTGCTCAAGGTATTTACATCCTTTATTTACCCACTGAACAAAGTGAGAACCTTCCCATCCTGGGGCAAACTCTGGGTTTCCCACTAGTGTATGGAAGCGGGAACTTCCCTTTGCCTTTCCCAACCTCTCTCTCCACTGTTCCCAAGCTTTCCTAAAAGGCTGCAGGAAAGCGTAGTTACTTACCTGTAACTGGAGTTCTCCGTGGACAGCAGGATGAGTCAGCCACACCAGGTGTCGTCCACCGACGGCGCCGACACGGAAGTGCTCTCTAGAGCTCAGAGTCCTTCTGAGCATGAGCCAGAAGCCCCACCCCACTAGCCCGCCCCTAGCTAGCCAGTGAGTCTCTAGCTGTGCCCGGCGTGTCCGTGGCTAGGGGCGTGCCGAGGCCGACCTCGGCCTGGGGAGGAGGGTGGGAATGTGTGGCTGACTCATCCTGCTGTCCACGGAGAACTCCAGTTACAGGTAAGTAACTACGCTTTCTCCTAGGACAAGCAGGATTCGTCAGCCACACCAGGTGCCTCCCAAGCTGCGCGATAGCGCGGAATAGCAGTGGAGAGGGAGGCCAAGGCAAGGATAGTGAAATATTTAATAATTTTTATTCACACAAAACTTTTGTTCACACATAGTGCAGTTTAACTTGGTAGGTTAACAACACGGCCGACATGGCCGGACAATGAGGCCAACATGGCCGACGAACAGTGCCAACTTGGGCAACAATAAGGCCAACATGGCCAACAAGGGAGAGGGCCAACATGGCCAACATCAATGTCCACAAGGGTATATGGTCGAGCCGTTAGGCCCACATGGATGCACAGTCTGAGTCAGTAGAGTGGCAGTCATGTGGCACTAGCAGTGGAAAGGACTGCTTGTCCAAACGCGCAGCGAGCCTGCGTGTCCAAGTCTAGGCAGTAATGCTTTTGAAAGGTGTGGGCGGAAGACCAAGTAGCCGCTCTGCAGATCTCAGTCAGGGGAATGGAGCGTAAGTTCGCAATAGTGGCTGCCAGTGCCCTGAGCTGGTGTGGTCCCACATTTGGGGCCGTTAGCACACCTGCCAGATCGTGGCAGAGGCCTATGCAGGCCGAGATCCATTGTGCCATGGTGCGCTTGGTGACCGGGCGGCCGGGTCTGTTTGGGTCGTAGGAGACGAAAAGTTGAGAACCCTTGCGTAGAGGGCCTGTCCTGAGGATGTAGATTCGGAGGGCTCTGGTGCAGTCGAGTGTGTGCAGCCTCTCCTCCTCGTGGGAGGAATGGGGCTCAGGGTAGAATGTGGGCAATTCGATGGTTTGGTTGATGTGGAATTCCGAAGATACTTTGGGGATGAACCTGGGGTGAGTGCGGAGGGTGGCTCTGTCTTGTAGCAGTTGTGTGTATGGTGGGTGAACCACCAGAGTCTGAAGTTCGCTGATTCTGCGAGCAGAGGTGATAGCCACTAAGAACAGAGTCTTCCATGTTAGATGCTTCATGGTGGCCGTGAGAAGTGGTTCGAAGGGCACTTTGGTCAGCTGTTGGAGGACAAGGTTGAGATCCCAAGCCGGCGCAGGAGCCCGTATGGGAGGCTTTAGATTGTTCAGCCCTTTCATGAAGCTTACAACCAAGGGCAGCGAGGCAATGGTTCCGTTGCCTGTGCGCTCATGGAATGCCGCGATGGCTGATAGATGCACCCTGACGGAATTGGTTTTGAGCCCCTGTTCTGAGAGTGATGCGAGGTATTGTAGGACGCATGGAACAGGGCAGCTGGAGGGGTTGAGCCCTCTGGGGTCACACCAGAGGCTGAAGCGCTTCCACTTGAAGGCATAGGATTTTCTGGTGGATGGTCTTCTGGCCGCCAGGATGATGTGATGTACCTCCTCTGGCACGCTCATCGCGGAAAGGTTCCTCCGTTCAATCTCCACGCTGTCAGTGCCAGGGCCCCCAGGTTGGGGTGTAGCGTGTGTCCCTCGTCCTGGGTTAGCATGGATTGGTGGAGAGAGAGGCGGAGGGGTGGCTCCTGCGAGAGGCGTAGTAGCGCTGGGAACCACATCTGCCAGGGCCAGTAGGGGGCCACCAGAATGGCCTGAGCTCCATCCTGGATGATCTTCTGCAGCGTCTTGGAGATCAGGGGCATGGGGGGGAAGGCATATACAAGAGACCACTCCCCCCAGCACACGGCGAAGGCATCCGAGGCTACGCTGTTGGCTGTCTGTCGCTTGGAGCAGAATAGGGGGCATTTCTTGTTCTGGTCCGTAGCGAAGAGGTCGATCTGCGGTTGGCCCCAGCGTTTGAAGATGTGGGCGGTGACTTGGGGGCTGAGGGTCCACTCGTGTGGGTTTAGCTGTCGGCTCAGTCTGTCCGCCAAGGAGTTCTGTACACCCGGGAGATAGGATGCTCTTATCCAACAGTGGTTCTTCAGGATCAGCGACCATATCTTGAGTGCTTCTCTGCACAGCGGTCGGGAGCCTGTTCCCCCCTGTTTGTTGACATAGAACATGGCCACCTGGTTGTCTGTCAACATAAGAAGAGACTTGTTGTTGATGTGTTGCTGGAAAGCCTGCAGTGCATATCTTATGGCTCTGAGTTCCAGAAGATTTATGTGGAGGCTGGTTTCTGCCGGTGTCCAGGCTCCTTGCGTACGCAGATGGCCCATGTGGGCTCCCCATCCCGTCTGGGATGCATCTGTGGTGATAGTGACTTGGTGACTGGGCTGCTGAAATTGTTTCCCCACCAAGAGGTTCCGTTTGGTTGTCCACCACCGAAGGCTCTTCTTGGTGTGGGCGTCGAGGGTGATGTGGAAGGATAGTGGTTGCGTGCGCTGATTCCAGCACGATCGTAGGCGCCACTGTAGGGTTCGCATGTGCAGTCGTGCTAGAGGCAGGACGTGGGTGGTAGCGGCCATATGGCCCAGGAGGCAGAGGAGGGATCAGGCCGTTGAAGTTGTCTGAAGGGAGGCTGCTGTGGCGAGGGAGGCCAGATTCTTCGCCCTCTGTGCTGGGAGGAATGCCTTCCCTTCCACGGTGTCTATGCAGGCCCCTATGAACTCCAGATGCTGAGTGGGGACCAGGTGTGACTTCTGGTGATTTACCAGGAAGCCGAGGGAAGTGAGAAGGCCGATGGTTCGTTTGATGACCCACCGCATCTCTTCCGGTGATGGTGCTGACAGAAGCCAGTCGTCCAGGTAGGGGAAGACGTGAATGCCCTGTTTCCGCAGATGTGCAGCTGCCACAGCCACGCACTTCGTGAACACCCGAGGTGCTGGCGAGAGGCCGAATGGGAGGGCCTTGTATTGGTAATGGCCCCCAAGTGCTTGGAAACGTAGATACTGTCTGTCCTGGGGGTGTATCGGGACGTGTGTATATGCGTCCTGAAGGTCCAAGGAGGCGATCCAGTCCCCGCGTTGGAGAAGGGGGAGGATCGAGTCGAGGGAGTACATGCGGAACTTTTCTTTGAGGATGAACTTGTTGAGGTTCCTCAGGTCCAGGATAGGGCGTACTCCTCCCGATTTCTTCAGTACTAGGAAGAATCTGGAGTAGAAGCCCTGGTTGGTTTGTTCCGGAGGCACAGGTTCGATGGCCTGGGTTGTCAATAGATGCATCACTTCCATGTGCATGGGCAGGGACGTTTCGCTGTCGTGGGGTTGAGATTTCGCGGGGCGCCCATGAGGGCGAAGCATGAAGCGCAGGCGATATCCCTCCTGAATAATCCGCAGGACCCAAGTGTCCGAAGAAATAGTTTGCCAGGAGTCCCAGAAAGCTGTCAACCGTCCTCCCACTGGAAGGGTTGCCCGTCCCTGCGTGGACTGGTTGTCAAAAAGATGGATTGTTTTTGCCCGATAGAGGTGCCTGTTTCTTTTGTTTCCTGTCTCGTTGTTGCTTATGCTGGTGCTGGGCTCCATAAGAGGGTCTGTAGGCCGTCTGCTTGTAGCGGGGCTGCTGCCATTTGCGGTATGAGGGATAACCTTTGTAAGGGGTGTACGATTTTCTGTTGTAAGATCCCTTGGTGCTGGGGTTGCGCTCCAGGCCGTCCTCGGCAAGGGTTTGCAGGGTGTAGCAGTGCTCCTTCATATCGTTAACGGTGTCCGCCACCTTGTCCCCGAAGAGAGATTCGCCATTGCAGGGGGCATCGGCAATGCGTTCATGAGTGTCTTCGCGTAATCCAGAGGCTCGCAGCCATGCCAGCCTCCTAGCGGAGATGGCGGTGCCTGCTGTGCGCGTAGCAACCTCAAAGGAGACATGAATCGTGCTGATGAGGTGCTTTCCGCATTCCTTTAGATCGGCAAGGATGGCTGAAACTTTTGCTTTTTCTCTGGAGGGTAGCATTGTTGAGGCGTCCTTGAGGGTTGCCAGCAGGGCGTCCTGGAAGAGGACGTGTTGAAACTGGTGTGCAGAAATGCGCGCATTCAGCATGGCGCTTTGGAAAACTTTCTTGCCGACGTCGTCCAGGAGTTTGTGATCCTTCCCGGGAGGTGAGTTGGCATGATTGCGTGAGGATTTAACACGCTTTAAAGCAGAGGACACCACAATGGAGTGATGAGGCAGCTGGCTTCTTCCGAATCCAGGAGTTTGCTGGATTAGGTATTTAGCGTCCAGTTTCTTGGGGCACGCCGGTGAGGAGGCCGGGCTTTGCCACAGTTTAGTGTGCGTGTCTCTGAGACGCTGATGTACTGGCAAGGAGATGGGTGTCCTCGGAGCGTCGAGGTATTTGAAAAGCTCCGGGCCATCTCGCAGAGGATCTGGAGGAGTGAGGTTAAGGGTAGTTGCCACCTTACGCAAGAACTTCGGATATGTAAGGTCTTCAGGGATTGTATCAGCTACTGCAGATGGTCCTGCAGACTGGGACTCCTCGCTCTGTACAGAGGTCGCTTTGTCCTTGGGGGACTCGCATCCGAGCGGCGTGGTTACTTCCTCCTCCTCCTCGTCTAGGCTAAGGAAGGATGTTGATTCTGGATCCGCAGAAGTAATGCTACTGTCAAAGGATTGGTTAGCAGGCTCTGCGCGATGGTCAAGATGCTCTCCCGGGACAGCGATCTGGGCGCTAGCATCTGTGGACTCATGTTGGGCTGAAGTAGTTGCTGAGCCCTTACGCAGAAGCTCGGTGAGGCTGGAAAGCAGCTGCAGTATGTTCTCTTGGTTGTGGAGAGACGCTGCAGGGGAGCCAGAAACAGCTCCCAGGCTTGCCCCTTGATTAGAGAGAGTCTCTGCAGGAGTTGCAGCTGGATGCTGTGTAGACAGGGGAGAAAGCATTTTGGTCGGCCTGGAATCGGGGCTGAGAGCGACAGCACTTTGTTTCCGTTTCAGAGAAGTTCCATTTCTGTGCTGTGCTCTATGGTTACTGCTGTCCCTGCTCCGATGCCGGTGTCTGCGATGGGGATCGCTTTCTCTGCTCCTGCTGTGATCCCGATGGTGTCTGTGTTTGCTGCTCCCCTTACTGCCCCGATCGCAGCTCCTGCTCTTGTCTGAGGACTTTGTGCCGGCACGGGGAGACGGCTCCGTGTCAGCCCCGAAAGTCTGGGAGTCTCTCTGATGCTCTGGGGAAGCCCTGTGATGATGGCCAATAGGAGCAAGGGGGGCGGAGCCCGGAGACCCTTGGCGATGTCCAATGGGAGCTGACTGGGCGGAGCTCGAGGCAGTGATGTCATCAAGATGGCTGCCCCCAGAGACAACGTGGTAGGAGCAGCATGGGACCTCCCGGGGGCTCTGAATGGCGTCGGGAGCATTTCGGGGGCCTGAGGGGGATAAGGGGGAGTGCTGTTTTTCACCCCGATTACCTTTTGCTTTGTTTCTTTTTGATGCTGGTTGCTCCCCGGTAGTCTTCCATGTAGTAGGGGCTCCGGTTTGAGCAGAGGCTCCAGTGCAAATTGTGGACTCCGGAACTGCACGGCCGGGGATGGAGGACCCTGAGGACCCATCCCGTGCCGGTGAAGGAATTTTTGAGGCCTCCTCGTTCAGGGACTCGATTAAATCCTTCAGAGCATGGCTCCTTGATTTCAGGGCTCTGGGGGACATCTGAGAGCAGTGCTGGCAGTCCTGTACCTGATGGGCAGAGCCCAGGCATCTCACGCAGCGATCATGAGCATCGGAGCTGTTCATTTTCCTCAAGCAGGAACTGCATTTCTTGAATCCGGGCTTCATTTGTGAGTATCCTTAAGGAATATATCTTTTCTGGCTGAGAGAGATGAGATCTGCGTGTGTGTGGCACGGCGGAAGAAAAAAGACTGGCTAGCTAGGGGCGGGCTAGTGGGGTGGGGCTTCTGGCTCATGCTCAGAAGGACTCTGAGCTCTAGAGAGCACTTCCGTGTCGGCGCCGTCGGTGGACGACACCTGGTGTGGCTGACGAATCCTGCTTGTCCTAGGAGAATCTGGCTTCTGCCAATAAACCTTGTTTACCTGCAACGTACTGAGAAACTCATACAGATGCCCCAAGCCTCCAACAGTCCCCCGGGGACATATTTCTTTTGACAGGCATGTAGTTCATGAATCTGTCTACATCTTAAGGCTGGAGGCCAGGCAACTTCATAATTATTCTTCCAAATAAACATGTGTAACATCTCCTTATACATATACATGTGCTCCTCACCTGATTGGAATCAATTGGAGGGAATATAATAATTTTGGCAGAAATTACCATCCTTACAATGGCTACCCAACCCATTACCGACAGGGGAAGCTTTTGCTACTTTACACACATTTTTAACCTTATCGAAATTATCAGTTACATTCTTCCTATAAACACTATGTGGGTTAGCTCTCACTTAAACCCCCAGATACTTCATGCTGGCCTCTCTTGCCCAATTTAGAGGAAATTCCCTCTTTTGAGAACAAAAGCTGTTCTGGGATACTGCCAATACTTCTGAATTGCCAAAATTTATTTGAAGGCCTGTAAAAGAGCCAAATCTTCCCAGCCAGGGGTTGTAGTGATAATGAGCAGAGGCTGGAATGGGCAGCCCTGAATCATTCCTCTCTTTGGGGAAAATGTTTCTGTAAGTTTTCCGTTAAGAGCTGAGCAATAGCTATTCCATACGGAGTCACAGCTACGTAGAAAAGGTGCCCACATGCCAAATCGCTCCACTACCCAAAATAAATAGTCCCAAGATATCTTGTCAGAATCTTTCTTGGAAATGAAACTATCTCAGATCGCATCTCCCTTCATACAAAACTGACAGCACTTTTAACAAATTAACAGAGGCATATCTTGCAGGCACAAATCCCTCCTGGTCTTCATTAACCAACCTAGATATCACCCTCTGCAGGCACCAAGCAAGTACTATGGCAATAATTTTTACATCTTGATTCAAAAAAGATATCAAATGATATAAGCCCAACAGTGCTCCAATCCTTCTCTGCGTTGGGCAGAACTATAACATGGGCATGGCACTGTGCCCCTCTCTCCAGTTGCCCCCTCTCCCTGGGCTTTTCACACATATTCAAAAATGGGTCAACAAAAACATCATTTAAGATTTTGTAAAATTCTGGAATAAGTCATCCAGATGGCTGCCTTTGTTAATTTCACAGTCTTGAGAGCCCCCTGCACCTCCTCATTTCAGAAGGGTGCATTCAGTGAGTTAAGCTCCTCCTTCAGAACTGTGGATAGCTCCAGTCCTTGAAAAAATAGCTCACCCCTTGCCCCTATCATATAAAGGTTTGTGATATGTGCAGTATATCTGCCTCCCTTTCCTTCCCATATGATTGTAATAGTTTGCTTTTTAATGGGGTGCATATCAAGTTGGCCAACAATTTGCCTGTTTTACCAGCACAATGATGTAAGCCATATGTATACAACTTAATATTGCCCTTTGACTGAGGAGCTCTTTGAGACACACATGCACCCATCTATAACTGTGAGTCTTTCGTTAATCTAAAGAGTTCCTTGTGTCTCTCCTTCTTTTTCCCCTGACACCTAGACCATAATCTTTCCTCTTAGGACTGTGTTCGCTGCTTCCCAAAATGTCATATGTCCAGCTTCACTCCCTGAGTTCTCTTGGATATATTCTTGCCAAGCCTTCTTCAAATATAGGGTGAACTTCTCATCCAAAGAATGAGGTTCATTCTCTATATATCCTTTTTTTGTCCTCAGTCACCCCAGCTCCACTTCTACTGCTGAACTGTCAAATAGGACTATTGCCCCTATTGTTGCCCCCTGCAGTTTCTGGAACAAAGTCTCTGATAGCTAAAGTTAGTTTAATCAGGCATAATTTATGTCAACATTGGAATAAAAAAGTGAAATCCAACTTATTTGGGTGGAGCATTCACCAGGCACCTATAAGAATTAGCTCTCAAAATAGGAAATGTATTTCCTTCTGGTCTGTATCTTTACGGGGAGCCCTCGATGGTCTACAGTCAATCAGGAGATCTTTGGAAATATTTTTATTTATTTAACAGGTTTTCTATACTGCTTTATCATTAACTCAAAGCAGTTTACATAAAACAATTACAGTAACCAGCTTTTAAATAGAACAGGGAATTCAAACTTGGAGGATTAGATGGGGTATACATGTTACATTTAACTTTGCTAACAATTGCTAACTATATGCATTTACATTATTGCAGAATGATAGGGTACAGCAGCTACATTTAACAGCTGTTATCTAAAACAGATATATTGTTGTGGTTAGGATTGTGCGCATAGCTATATTTATGTTGAGGTGAGCTCTGTGAGATTTTAGAGGTCCTTGCGTTTTAGTCACAACATTAATCACAATGGTCATGGGATGATGATCCTGAGATCAGCAGTTTGATGGGTTTTATCTGATCATGGCATTAAGATGCTTCAGTTGCATCAGAACACTGTCACATGAATTTTATATCATGCCAACCAGAGGGAACATGTCTTTCCATTATTGCAGGAGCTGTGTTGGGTACCGGTGGCCTGAAGGCTTCAATATAAAGCCCTCCTAAGTACATAAGAAGTTTTATACAGGTTCTCCTTTTATTTGGCTGCATTGTTTACTCCCTATTGCCCAGGGCAGATACTTCAGTCCTCGCAGACACTTTATCTTACGGTTCCATCACCAGTTCGCTTTAGGCTGGAGAGGACTCGGGTGACAGCTTTTAGCTGTGTGGTGCCTGTACTGTGGAACTCCTTGCCTCTTGAGTTGCATATGGAGAGGTCATCTACAAAGTTTAAGCTAGGTCTTAGAGAGTGGCTTTTGGACAGAGCATTTGGGGTGGCTTAGTGTTTTCGCATGTAGCATTTGGTGCAGGTTTGCTTTCTTTTTCTTTCACTGTTCTGTTTTATTGTATTTTGGTTTGCTTCTTATGCTATGGCTCTTCCTTTTCATGTCTTGTGTAGTGTTTCTGAAACATTGGTTATTGTAAGCTGATAAGCTTCTGAATGGCAGTATATCAAGTCTTGCCAATAAAAAAATAAAATAATTATGTATTTAGTATGGTAACCCACCCAATAAGGATGTAATGGATGGAAAATAAATGCAAATAAATGAAATGAAAAAATTCCAGTCTTACAGTACCTTAGGGCTAATAGACTATCACCATGGAGGTTGCAATATTAATTTCCAGGAAGGGATGTGGAGCTGGACCGTGGGAAATGCGCTCAGACTGCTCTCATCACGTTACTATTCTCAATTTTTCCATCTATCAGCATTGGCTTCAGTTTACAGTCCTGCTTAGTGTTAGTTCAAGGCTCAGACCCAGTCGTATGGGGGTTGAGCTCCCCTCATTCATTTTAACTAACTACAGAGTGAGTTTAATTAACGCTTTACTCATCTCTGCCCATTGCTCCTGGCTTCTTGCCCTCTGCGCCATTAAACATTGCTCTTGTTTGAGCTTCCACTGCCTGTCCTTTGCTGTAGATGTCTCAGTGCATTCAGACAGAAGTGCTGTGTCAGAAGAATTGGAGGGCATGAGCCAAAGAGGACTAGATATGTCCCTGACTTCATGAACTAGGCATTGCAGCCGCAGCTTACAGCACATTTTATCAGGTGACAGTTGTAGGTTTTTCCCCTCACATTTCCTTTTTGGAGGAATCATAGGTCTACCAGCTGCATTGTTAAGTGAGGTACTGCAAGGAGATGGAAGGCACAGGAACTTTCAGCTAAAGCTGGGGTCACCAACCTCCAGAGGGCCGCGGGCCGCACAGCCGACTACCGGGAGCCTCGCGGGCCGCACCCCCCTTCTCCCCGCCCCCGCGAAAAAAAACAACAAACGCAAAATTATGAAAACAATGGCTGATCACCTTTATTGAATTTAATGAGATGGCTGATGATTCATGCTAGCAGACAAACGCTTAATGTCCGGCTTCACAGATGACACTGACAGAGAAGGGACGCTTGCAGGTGGTCGTCGGTGAGCTGCGAGCGCGTGGATACAATGGCGGGAATCCTTGGCAGGCCGCACGTAATGTTAACCGGGGTAGAGCCTCGTGGGCCGCACGAAGGGACCTCGCGGGCCGCAGGTTGGTGACCCCTGAGCTAAAGGGACCATCAGTAAACAGCAGACCAAAGCTAAAGATCAGGAAAGATGCAGCAAGGGTCGAGACTATGAGTTGACCTCTTCCAACCAGCATTACCTGGTAACATAGCAGATGTCAACACATAAAGACCATCCAGTCTTCTCAGTAGTATGTATAGGTTGTAAGTGCGTCTCTGTGCAGGTTTCCTCCAAGCTTTCCTGGAAACACAGTGTAATCATTGCATTGCTGGTTTGAGCTGAACACCCTCCAGGAAATTACCCCAGTATTTCATTTCCAATAGGTCGCCACTAGGGATCCTTTATCTTATCACCTTTCTGACATCCATCACCATGCTTCTCTCCATCAGCTCATTTAGGAGACCATTGCAAGCATCCACCACCCTTTCATGAAAAAATATTTCCCGACATTCTTCTTACAACTACCTGTCAAAGTCCAGTGCTTCCCTTCTGCAGTTTCCTTATATCACCAGAACATCTCTCAATAGCCAGAAATGGATACAGTACTGTTTTATTTTGACCACAGTGGATTATTGTAACTCAATATTTTTGGGTTACCTGGAGCGGCTCTGAAGCCACTGAAAATTGTTCCTGTCAACAACTGCACTGCTGCAATCTGGACAAAGATCCATGAGCACATTTCACCTGTGTTACAGGCACAACACTGGTCACCAATAAAGTAGCAGGTATATTTTTAGGTAGTGATGTTGTTATTTAAAGCCATGCATTTGGGATTATTTTTTCCAGTAGTCGTGCCACTTGGTTTTCATGTGGCATTATAAAGTTTAAGATCTCAAAACTAATGTTTATTGATAGTTCCTGCTCCAAAAGGGATTCATGGAATAAAGATTTATAGTGGAATTTTGTCAATCAGTGGACATTTGGACGCATCTGCTGGGTCATATTGAGATTGATGAGGGATTTACTTGATTTCTGGAAGAAAGTGAAAGCTTTTGCAAACAAACAAGGATGAATTTCATATTATTTTATTTTTATTGCGATGTTTGTGTTTTTTGTATGCCATGTTTTTTTGTTACTTGATTATTTCAAGCTTTTTGCAAACCACTGAGAGCCTGGTAGTGATTGGCAGTATATGTGTTTTTAAGGAAAATAAATAAATTATTCTTGTCATATAGAATAGAGACAGCCAGAGAATATAGTTTGGTCTAAATGAAACTCTATGATGGGGAGATGATGAGCCACGCCTCAGAGTGTCAAAGAAGATGGATGAGATGGTGATAGCTGATTAGGTAACTAAACGATGACGAATGAGTTTCATTACAGATGTCTAGAGTGATGGAGGGTGGTGGTGGGATCAGATCTTGGCTTATTTGATTATAGAGGATGTGTTGAGGTTTTTTGGGTGGGATCAGGAGAGCTGTGGGTGGTGGGAGTAGAATGAGCATTTATGATATTGGAGATTGGTTTTGTTATAAAAATGGGGCCTGGAGGCTTTATTAATATAGATGCAATAAGCTTTTGATTTTACACAGATCATGGCACAATCTTATTCCATAAGACAGGGGTTTGCTGATTCATGGTGAAGTGGTACGTAGCCTGGAGTTTACGAGATGAGTATACTCATGTATTATTAATGTGATGTGTGGATGTGCCTCATTTTTGTTCTCAGTATGTTTTATATTTGTTCTTATGTTTTCATGCTGTGATGATGAAATTTTTTTCAACTGAAAACTGCTTTGGCTAAACTGAAAAAATGTATAAAAGCAACATATTAAGATTAATGTAAATGAAATAAAATAAAGACTTTGTCCATGTAGGAGGGCCATAATTTGCAAGTGAACAGTCACAGCTTCTGCACTGAAAGCAAACTCTACCTACCCTGCATCTGAGAAGAAAGTTAACCCAGAAGCTGCTTGCTTGCAACTGAGCTCCTGTCTCACATTTTCTCTATATCCAGCTGATGCGAAAGTGGTGCAGCAGCGCAGCAGTAAAGCTCTAGCGCAAGATTTCCTAATGCCAGTTTAGCACAGAAGCTTTGCTCAGTAATGCAGTAAGAAAACAGCAAATTAGCTTTGCACAAACAAGGATGGGTCTGTATTAGCGTCACCTATAGCTTGCACAGAAAAAAAGTTTGGCACTTGTGCGCATGTGCTGGAATGCTCTTTGGTCCATATATTGCAATATTATTCTGCAAAGAAATTCTACGCAGAATAATTTTGCTGTTTATGCCCCAGATAGCATGCAGCACACACACATAACATTGTCTGAGCACAACTCTTCTGCTGTTTTTTTTCCACCACTGCTTTCAACAAAGCCACAAAAGGTTACAGGTGCTGTAGCCTCAAGAAACAGGCATAAATTTCTCACTAGCACTGAGGCAGACCTATGCGCTAACCCTTAACACCTCCTTAGGTCTCATGTTAAAATCCCAGTGTTGAGTTCAGCCTTCTGATCATCTGCACACTTACCTGCTTCGTTACCTGTTATAATATCAATGTTTCTTGCATAATTTACAGTGCTCTGTAAACTGCTTTGACCATTGCAAAAAGCAGTATATAAAGGTAGCCACATAAATAAATAATTTAAATGTGCTGCTGCCTGCTCAAGGCTTCGTACAGTTAACTCATGCGCAAAACTTGTTCTTGCATTAGTAGCACACAAAATTCTGCTCTAAAACCAAGCTAAGCTGTACACAAAGACTAGGGCACATTTTTCTGCATTGACCAATCAGTGGTTTTTGACAAGGTCTCAAGATTCTGAAAGAAACAAAGTTTCCAAAATGGTCCCTCTGCTCATCCGTGCAGTTCATCCAAGAAGACAGCACTGAGGATGGTTTACTCTCTGGCGCTGCAGACAGAGGTGGTTCAGGAATGAAGAAACCGAGGACATGATTGTGTTTATGATAATGAGAATTAAGGAAAGTGCTAAAAGAACAAAGGAAATGGCACTTGAAGTTAACCAGGAAAAGCAACAAGAGGACCACTGTCCAGGTTTTCAATTCAAAAGAGAAAGAGGAGAGCTTTAGCTGTATTCTGGGTCGCGCATACTGCACCTCAGTGGGTGTGTCCTTCATTTACGAGTTCATAGAAGCACAGCAGAGGAGAGCTCGACAGTCGACACCTTCAACATGGAGCATTGTGTTGTCACATCATCATGTTTACTATTCTACAGAATGGGTAGGATGCTGACATACTGCACAGAGAAAGGATGGGCAATAAACTGGACTGATTCATTGAGACTGACACAACAGCACACTGGTGCTTGGGGCTGTTTTACAACCTTGAAATCAAGAAAAGGTCTGCCAAGGGCACTTTCAAAAAATCCCACTAGTTCTTTTAATTCCTTTCCCTGATGCAATGAGGTGAACATTGTGCTGCTGCTTGTCTAGAAAATCCATTTAGTGCTGCCTGAGACCTTCCAAAGGCCTCATACGCTCCAACACATTTGATTCTTCAGTGGCGAATGGGTCTAATTAATTCCAGGTTGAACGCTGCCCGAGAACACTGACTTCCACTTCCCTTCCCAGTGCTAAGACTGACAGCTTTGGGACCATGAGACCAAAATTCATCCTAGACACAAGACTGAGGTGATGGAGGATCTAGTATAGCTCTTAAGTTGCATCTGAAGAAGGGACTGATCCCATCTTTTTCGGTCCAATAAAAGGCATGACAGCCTACAATTCATGGCTGAAAAACATTGTAATTCTTCCCATGAAGGCCTCAGTTTCAGATCATAGGTCTTCTAAACTTCAAGCCTCACTCTCCTGGCAGGGCCAGCTTAACCACCACACAGACTAGGAGGTCATCTAGGACAGAGGTACCTGAGGGGCACGAAAGAACAAGCTGAAGTCAAAGTAAAACAATAGAGCTTGACAAGCACACAAATTCTAAGCACCGTCAGCTCCTACTTTAACTGCAGGGAAAGTGAGACATTTTGAATAGCCCATTTACTTGGGCAAATGGCTTTTGGAAAATGCATTCATTATGTATAAACATACAAAACAAAGTTTAAAGTCCATCTGTATTTCTACAGGATTGCTCTAGGATGGCATAAGAACATAAGATATGCCATACTGAATCAGATCAAGGTCCATCAAGCCCAGCATCCTGTTTCCAACAGTGGCCAATCTAGGTCATACGTACCTAGCAGTCTCCACAAAAGACACAGGTTCCACAATGCTTGTATTGGGTCACGCAGTGATATCCTGGGTCCTTTTAATAATAGTTTACGGATCTTTCCTCCAGGAACTTGTCCAAACCTTTTTTAAACCCAGCTACACTAACAGCTTTTACTACATCCTCCAGTAAGAAATTCCAAAGTTTGATTACACGTTGAGTGAAAAATATTTTCTCTTATTAGTCTTAAATAGGTTACCCTGCAGCTTCATTGCATGCCCCCTGGTCTTTCTATATTCTGATGACATAAACAATTGATCTACGTTTACCCGTTCTACTCCATTCATTAATTTATAGACCTCTATCATATCTCCCCTCAGCCGTCTCTTTTCCAGGTTGAAGAGCCCCAACCTTTTTAGGTTAGGCAATGATGTGGTGACCATAATAGATGAGTTTAATTATTAAAGTCTCAGGGGAAGGGTGTATGCACAAGAAAAATAATTGGGCAGGAGGGATACAAGGCTGAAAGTTCACCTAGGCTGCCTAATAGTCTTGCTCCGTCCCTAATTGTTGCAAAGTGCATATCAGTGAATATGGTGAGTGTGACCCTCACAAATGGTGGGGAGGAGAGTGATGACTGGAGGCCGCTAATAGTGGTGTTCAACACAGCCAGCCTTAACAATGGCTCAGCTGATACTCTCCGCTCTGAAAGTGTCAAACACCACTGAGAGGAACAAATGCCTTTCTATTCTTTCCTAAATTGTTTTAATGTGCGTCCTTTCTCCGCTTTTTTTAAAAAAATTATAAACCGCTTTCTAGCTGCATGAAAAGGCGGTATAGTAAAGGAAATGAAATTACGCCTTCATAGATCTGATGAAGAGATTAAGAGAAAGCTTGTCAGAAATATATTGTTAGTCCAATAAAAAGGCCTCACCTACAACTCACTTGTTAACCTTTATTTGCATTACCCAAGTGGACTAACACAGCAACTACAATTTTCTGCCCTAAACTAAAGATTTTTCTGAAGCGATAGGAAATTTCCTAGAGGTTGAATATTCCCAGCCTGGTAATGGTCATTGCTTCTTTGCTTCCTTAATGAGGTCAGGTGGCAGGGCATTAACTCTCCTGGGTCGCCAATCTCAGTCCAAAGGCCAAGACAGGGCTATCCTCAGCCGTTGGCATCAATCACAGGAGCCTAAGCATTTTGACTTTCCAATGTACTCTGTCTGAAGGGAAGAGAGATTGAGTTGTGGGGACACTGTCCTAGGACTGAGCCACAGTGCAAGAGCTTATTAAATGACCATAAATAATAAATCTGGAATGCACAAGGGCTATGTGCGGAAGCAGCAGCAGCAGAGACGCACCCAATTTAAGAAGGTTCAAAAGTCATGTTACCTAGAACAGGCAGGCTGCACACATGGACTGTCTGATGTCTTGGGTCAACCAGTGCCTTCTTGGAAAATGGTGCTGGATGGGCAAGGATGAATAGGCATACTCCTCCCATAGACCCGGTGTGGGGTCCTCTTGGAGTGGGTAGCTTTTGAAAAGATGACATTATTTTTTTTAAAGAGGGTGTGGCTGATGGGGGGGGCCTCTATTCTTACCTACTAGCCATGTGTTTAATAACAGGGTTTATTTTATTGGTCATCCAGTCCTTTTAAAAACTGTCATCCTATGTTGCCACATCAGAAACACAAAGTTCCTGGTCATGACAATGCAACAAAAATTGTGGTGTGATTGTAGAAACTGCAGTACTAAAATACCACAGTTTAGTGACGCCTGTAGTATAACGACATGGCAAATGCTCCTCAATATAATAGAAATCGCAGGATAAGAACAACGTAGTGTTGGTGTCTCTGAATTGTACTAGAGAGGGGATTCAGGCAGCTGGGGCTGTGGGCAGATTACAGAAGGCTTCCCAGCATGCCACAGGAACAGGCTTAGAATACAAGCGACATTATGTGCAGTCATCATCCTAAAGCCTCAGCCTGTCCCCTCTGAGAGACCTTCTCAATCCCTCCCACTTAGGAAGCCGCCTTTAGAACACTGCTTCCAGTTCCTAACCTGCTTCTCCCCAATCCCCGTGTGCACACTTCACGCGTATCTCAGGGAAGATGGTGGTCATCGCAGGATGAGCAGCGCCTCTTGTGCATGGTGGTAATAGTCACAGGCAGTATCTTTCCTATGCAGCTGTGTCGCTTTATGGATGAAAGTGACAGAGAGGGAGAAAATACTGACCCAACATCCTGACTACCTTTCAGAAACCATTTTGATCCTATGTGAATCTCTTGACAGTTTTGTAAGCTCCAAAGGGAATGGGGTGTCGCTTCAGTGCTGGGCACACCCCCAGCTCTCGGGAAATGTGTAGCAATAGTAACATCCTCTTGCCCTCAGGGCAACATTTAGTAATCCTGAAAAGTATTGGTGACAAAGTGAAGACTATAATGTAGGTAAGCGCAAAGCAATGTGTCCTCCAGCTCTGCCAATGCACCTCACTCCTGCCCTGCAGCATCGCCCCACCTCCGCTCTTTCAGTACTGAGACCCTCCAATACACAGCTCTTCCCATGCACCTCACTCCTGCCCTGCAGCATCGCCCCACCTCCGCTCTTTCAGTACTGAGACCCCTCCAATACACAGCTCTTCCCATGCACCTCACTCCTGCATTGCAGCATCGCCCCACCTCCGCTCTTTCAGTACTGAGACCCCTCCAATACACAGCTCTTCCCATGCACCTCACTCCTGCATTGCAGCATCGCCCCACCTCCGCTCTTTCAGTACTGAGACCCTCCAATACACAGCTCTTCCCATGCACCTCACTCCTGCATTGCAGCATCGCCCCACCTCCGCTCTTTCAGCACTGAAACCCCTCCTATACACAGCTCTTCCCATGCACCTCACTCCTGCATTGCAGCATCGCCCCACCTCCGCTCTTTCAGTACTGAGACCCCTCCTATACACAGCTCTTCCCATGCACCTCAATCCTGCATTGCAGCATCGCCCCACCTCCGCTCTTTCAGTACTGAGACCCCTCCAATACACAGCTCTTCCCATGCACCTCATTCCTGCATTGCAGCATCACCCCACCTCTGCTCTTTCAGTACTGAGACCCCTCCTATACACAGCTCTTCCCATGCACCTCACTCCTGCATTGCAGCATCGCCCCACCTCCGCTCTTTCAGTACTGAGACCCCTCCTATACACAGCTCTTCCCATGCACCTCACTCCTGCATTGCAGCATCGCCCCACTTCCGCTCTTTCAGCACTGAGACCCTCCAATACACAGCTCTTCCCATGCACCTCACTCCTGCCCTGCAGCATCGCCCCACCTCCACTCTTTCAGTACTGAGACCCCTCCAATACACAGCTCTTCCCATGCACCTCACTCCTGCATTGCAGCATCACCCCACCTCCGCTCTTTCAGTACTGAGACCCTCCAATACACAGCTCTTCCCATGCACCTCACTCCTGCATTGCAGCATCACCCCACCTCTGCTCTTTCAGTACTGAGACCCCTCCTATACACAGCTCTTCCCATGCACCTCACTCCTGCATTGCAGCATCGCCCCACCTCCGCTCTTTCAGTACTGAGACCCCTCCTATACACAGCTCTTCCCATGCACCTCACTCCTGCATTGCAGCTTCGCCCCACCTCCGCCCTTTCAGTACTGAGACCCTCCTATACACAGCTCTTCCCATGCACCTCACTCCTGCATTGCAGCATCGCCCCACCTCCGCTCTTTCAGCACTGAGACCCCTCCTATACACAGCTCTTCCCATGCACCTCACTCCTGCATTGCAGCATCGCCCCACCTCCGCTCTTTCAGTACTGAGACCCCTCCAATACACAGCTCTTCCCATGCACCTCACTCCTGCATTGCAGCATTGCCCCACCTCCGCTCTTTCAGTACTGAGAACCCTCCTATACACAGCTCTTCCCATGCACCTCACTCCTGCCCTGCAGCATCGCCCCACCTCCGCTCTTTCAGTACTGAGACCCCTCCTATACACAGCTCTTCCCATGCACCTCACTCCTGCATTGCAGCATCACCCCACCTCCGCTCTTTCAGTACTGAGACCCCTCCTATACACTGCTCTTCCCATGCACCTCACTCCTGCATTGCAGCATCGCCCCACCTCCGCTCTTTCAGTACTGAGACCCCTCCAATACACAGCTCTTCCCATGACCTCACTCCTGCATTGCAGCATCACCCCACCTCCGCTCTTTCAGTACTGAGACCCCTCCTATACACAGCTCTTCCCATGCACCTCCCTCCTGCATTGCAGCATTGCCCCAACTCCGCTCTTTCAGTACTGAGGCCCCTCGTATACACAGCTCTTCCCATGCACCTCACTCCTGCCCTGCAGCATCGCCCCACCTCCGCTCTTTCAGTACTGAGACCCCTCCAATACACAGCTCTTCCCATGCACCTCACTCCTGCATTGCAGCATCGCCCCACCTCCGCTCTTTCAGTACTGAGACTCCTCCAATACACAGCTCTTCCCATGCACCTCACTCCTGCATTGCAGCATCGCCCCACCTCCGCTCTTTCAGTACTGAGACCCTCCAATACACAGCTCTTCCCATGCACCTCACTCCTGCCCTGCAGCATCGCCCCACCTCCGCTCTTTCAGTACTGAGACCCTCCAATACACAGCTCTTCCCATGCACCTCACTCCTGCATTGCAGCATTGTCCCACCTCCGCTCTTTCAGTACTGAGACCACTCCTATACACAGCTCTTCCCATGCACCTCACTCCTGCATTGCAGCATCGTCCCACCTCCGCTCTTTCAGTACTGAGACCCCTCCTATACACAGCTCTTCTCATGCACCTCACTCCTGCCCTGCAGCATCGTCCCACCTCCGCTCTTCCAGTACTGAGACCCCTCCAATACACAGCTCTTCCCATGCACCTCACTCCTGCCCTGCAGCATCGTCCCACCTGCGCTCTTTCAGTACTGAGACCCCTCCAATACACAGCTCTTCCCATGCACCTCACTCCTGCATTGCATCATCGCCCCACCTCCGCTCTTTCAGTACTGAGACCCTCCAATACACAGCTCTTCCCATGCACCTCACTCCTGCCCTGCAGCATCGCCCCATCTCCGCTCTTTCAGTACTGAGACCCCTCCAATACACAGCTCTTCCCATGCACCTCACTCCTCCATTGCAGCATCGCCCCACCTCCGCTCTTTCAGTACTGAGACCCCTCCAATACACAGCTCTTCCCATGCACCTCATACCTGCATTGCAGCATCGTCCCACCTCCGTTCTTTCAGTACTGAGACCCTCCAATACACAGCTCTTCCCATGCACCTCACTCCTGCCCTGCAGCATCACCCCACCTCCGCTCTTTCAGTACTGAGACCCCTCCAATACACAGCTCTTCCCATGCACCTCACTCCTGCCCTGCAGCATCACCCCACCTCCGCTCTTTCAGTACTGAGACCCCTCCTATACACAGCTCTTCCCATGCACCTCACTCCTGCCCTACAGCATCGCCCCACCTCCGCTCTTTCAGTACTGAGACCCCTCCAATACACAGCTCTTCCCATGCACCTCACTCCTGCATTGCAGCATCGCCCCACCTCCGCTCTTTCAGCACTGAGACCCCTCCTATACACAGCTCTTCCCATGCACCTCATTCCTGCATTGCAGCATCGTCCCACCTCCGCTCTTTCAGTACTGAAACCCCTCCAATACACTGCTCTTCCCATGCACCTCACTCCTGCCCTGCAGCATCGCCCCACCTCCGCTCTTTCAGTACTGAGACCCCTCCTATACACAGTTCTTCCCATGCACCTCACTCCTGCATTGCAGCATCACCCCACCTCCGCTCTTTCAGTACTGAGACCCCTCCAATACACTGCTCTTCCCATGCACCTCACTCCTGCATTGCAGCATCGCCCCACCTCCGCTCTTTCAGTACTGAGGCCCCTCCTATACACAGCTCTTCCCATGCACCTCACGCCTGCATTGCAGCATCGCCCCACCTCCGCTCTTTCAGTACTGAGACCCTCCAATACACAACTCTTCCCATGCACCTCACTCCTGCACTGCAGCATCGCCCCACCTCCGCTCTTTCAGTACTGAGACCCTCCAATACACAGCTCTTCCCATGCACCTCACTCCTGCCCTGCAGCATCGCCCCACCTCCGCTCTTTCAGTACTGAGACCCCTCCAATACACAGCTCTTCCCATGCACCTCACTCCTGCATTGCAGCATCGCCCCACCTCCGCACTTTCAGTACTGAGACCCTCCAATACAAAGCTCTTCAGAAGCACCTCACTCCTGCATTGCAGCATCAACCCACCTCCGCTCTTTCAGCACTGAGACCCCTCCAATACACAGCTCTTCCCATGCACCTCACTCCTGCCCTGCAGCATCGCCCCACTTCCGCTCTTTCAGTACTGAGACCCCTCCTATACACAGCTCTTCCCATGCACCTCACTCCTGCATTGCAGCATCGCCCCACCTCCGCTCTTTCAGCACTGAGACCCCTCCTATACACAGCTCTTCCCATGCACCTCACTCCTGCATTGCAGCATCGCCCCACCTCCGCTCTTTCAGTACTGAGACCCCTCCAATACACTGCTCTTCCCATGCACCTCACTCCTGCATTGCAGCATGGCCCCACCTCCGGTCTTTCAGCACTGAGACCCCTCCTATACACAGCTCTTCCCATGCACCTCACTCCTGCATTGCAGCATCGCCCCAACTCCGCTCTTTCAGTACTAAGACCCCTCCTATACACAGCTCTTCCCATGCACCTCACTCCTGCATTGCAGCATCGCCCCAACTCCGCTCTTTCAGTACTGAGACCCCTCCTATACACAGCTCTTCCCATGCACCTCACTCCTGCATTGCAGCATCACCCCACCTCCGCTCTTTCAGTACTGAGACCCCTCCTATACACAGCTCTTCCCATGCACCTCACTCCTGCCCTGCAGCATCGCCCCACCTCCGCTCTTTTAGTACTGAGACCCCTCCAATACAAAGCTCTTCAGAAGCACCTCACTCCTGCCCTGCAGCATCGCCCCACCTCCACTCTTTCAGTACTGAGACCCCTCCAATACACAGCTCTTCCCATGCACCTCACTCCTGCATTGCAGCATCACCCCACCTCCGCTCTTTCAGTACTGAGACCCTCCAATACACAGCTCTTCCCATGCACCTCACTCCTGCATTGCAGCATCGCCCCACCTCCGCTCTTTCAGTACTGAGACCCCTCCAATACACAGCTCTTCCCATGCACCTCACTCCTGCCCTGCAGCATCGTCCCACCTCCGCTCTTTCAGTACTGAGACCCATCCAATACAAAGCTCTTCAGAAGCACCTCACTCCTGCCCTGCAGCATCGCCCCACCTCCACTCTTTCAGTACTGAGACCCGTCCAATACACAGCTCTTCCCATGCACCTCACTCCTGCATTGCAGCATCGCCCCACCTCCGCTCTTTCAGTACTGAGACCCCTCCAATACACAGCTCTTCCCATGCACCTCACTCCTGCCCTGCAGCATCGTCCCACCTCCGCTCTTTCAGCACTGAGACCCCTCCTATACACAGCTCTTCCCATGCACCTCATTCCTGCATTGCAGCATCATCCCACCTCCGCTCTTTCAGTACTGAAACCCCTCCAATACACTGCTCTTCCCATGCCCCTCACTCCTGCCCTGCAGCATCGCCCCACCTCCGCTCTTTCAATACTGAGACCCCTCCTATACACAGTTCTTCCCATGCACCTCACTCCTGCATTGCAGCATCACCCCACCTCCGCTCTTTCAGTACTGAGACCCCTCCAATACACTGCTCTTCCCATGCACCTCACTCCTGCATTGCAGCATCGCCCCACCTCCGCTCTTTCAGTACTGAGGCCCCTCCTATACACAGCTCTTCCCATGCACCTCATGCCTGCATTGCAGCATCGCCCCACCTCCGCTCTTTCAGTACTGAGACCCTCCAATACACAACTCTTCCCATGCACCTCACTCCTGCCCTGCAGCATCGCCCCACCTCCGCTCTTTCAGTACTGAGACCCTCCAATACACAGCTCTTCCCATGCACCTCACTCCTGCCCTGCAGCATCGCCCCACCTCCGCTCTTTCAGTACTGAGACCCCTCCAATACACAGCTCTTCCCATGCACCTCACTCCTGCATTGCAGCATCGCCCCACCTCCGCTCTTTCAGTACTGAGACCCTCCAATACAAAGCTCTTCAGAAGCACCTCACTCCTGCATTGCAGCATCAACCCACCTCCGCTCTTTCAGCACTGAGACCCCTCCAATACACAGCTCTTCCCATGCACCTCACTCCTGCCCTGCAGCATCGCCCCACTTCCGCTCTTTCAGTACTGAGACCCCTCCTATACACAGCTCTTCCCATGCACCTCACTCCTGCATTGCAGCATCGCCCCACCTCCGCTCTTTCAGCACTGAGACCCCTCCTATACACAGCTCTTCCCATGCACCTCACTCCTGCATTGCAGCATCGCCCCACCTCCGCTCTTTCAGTACTGAGACCCCTCCAATACACTGCTCTTCCCATGCACCTCACTCCTGCATTGCAGCATGGCCCCACCTCCGGTCTTTCAGCACTGAGACCCCTCCTATACACAGCTCTTCCCATGCACCTCACTCCTGCATTGCAGCATCGCCCCAACTCCGCTCTTTCAGTACTAAGACCCCTCCTATACACAGCTCTTCCCATGCACCTCACTCCTGCATTGCAGCATCGCCCCAACTCCGCTCTTTCAGTACTGAGACCCCTCCTATACACAGCTCTTCCCATGCACCTCACTCCTGCATGGCAGCATCACCCCACCTCCGCTCTTTCAGTACTGAGACCCCTCCAATACACAGCTCTTCCCATGCACCTCACTCCTGCCCTGCAGCATCGCCCCACCTCCGCTCTTTTAGTACTGAGACCCCTCCAATACAAAGCTCTTCAGAAGCACCTCACTCCTGCCCTGCAGCATCGCCCCACCTCCACTCTTTCAGTACTGAGACCCCTCCAATACACAGCTCTTCCCATGCACCTCACTCCTGCATTGCAGCATCACCCCACCTCCGCTCTTTCAGTACTGAGACCCTCCAATACACAGCTCTTCCCATGCACCTCACTCCTGCATTGCAGCATCGCCCCACCTCCGCTCTTTCAGTACTGAGACCCCTCCAATACACAGCTCTTCCCATGCACCTCACTCCTGCCCTGCAGCATCACCCCACCTCCGCTCTTTCAGTACTGAGACCCTCCAATACACAGCTCTTCCCATGCACCTCACTCCTGCATTGCAGCATCGCCCCACCTCCGCTCTTTCAGTACTGAGACCCCTCCTATACACAGCTCTTCCCATGCACCTCACTCCTGCATTGCAGCATCGCCCCACCTCTGCTCTTTCAGTACTGAGACCCCTGCTATACACAGCTCTTCCCATGCACCTCACTCCTGCCCTGCAGCATCGCCCCACCTCCGCTCTTTCAGTACTGAGACTCCTCCAATACACAGCTCTTCCCATGCACCTCACTCCTGCATTGCAGCATCGCCCCACCTCCGCTCTTTCAGTACTGAGACCCCTCCTATACACAGCTCTTCCCATGCACCTCACTCCTGCATTGCAGCATCGCCCCACCTCCGCTCTTTCAGTACTGAGACCCCTGCTATACACAGCTCTTCCCATGCACCTCACTCCTGCCCTGCAGCATCGCCCCACCTCCGCTCTTTCAGTACTGAGACCCTCCAATACACAGCTCTTCCCATGCACCTCACTCCTGCCCTGCAGCATCGCCCCACCTCCGCTCTTTCAATACTGAGACCCCTCCTATACACAGTTCTTCCCATGCACCTCACTCCTGCATTGCAGCATCACCCCACCTCCGCTCTTTCAGTACTGAGACCCCTCCAATACACAGCTCTTCCCATGCACCTCACTCCTGCATTGCAGCATCGCCCCACCTCCCCTCTTTCAGTACTGAGGCCCCTCCTATACACCGCTCTTCCCATGCACCTCACGCCTGCATTGCAGCATCGCCCCACCTCCGCTCTTTCAGTACTGAGACCCTCCAATACACAACTCTTCCCATGCACCTCACTCCTGCCCTGCAGCATCGCCCCACCTCCGCTCTTTCAGTACTGAGACCCTCCAATACACAGCTCTTCCCATGCACCTCACTCCTGCCCTGCAGCATCGCCCCACCTCCGCTCTTTCAGTACTGAGACCCCTCCAATACACAGCTCTTCCCATGCACCTCACTCCTGCATTGCAGCATCGCCCCACCTCCGCTCTTTCAGTACTGAGACCCTCCAATACAAAGCTCTTCAGAAGCACCTCACTCCTGCATTGCAGCATCAACCCACCTCCGCTCTTTCAGCACTGAGACCCCTCCAATACACAGCTCTTCCCATGCACCTCACTCCTGCCCTGCAGCATCGCCCCACTTCCGCTCTTTCAGTACTGAGACCCCTCCTATACACAGCTCTTCCCATGCACCTCACTCCTGCATTGCAGCATCGCCCCACCTCCGCTCTTTCAGCACTGAGACCCCTCCTATACACAGCTCTTCCCATGCACCTCACTCCTGCATTGCAGCATCGCCCCACCTCCGCTCTTTCAGTACTGAGACCCCTCCAATACACTGCTCTTCCCATGCACCTCACTCCTGCATTGCAGCATGGCCCCACCTCCGGTCTTTCAGCACTGAGACCCCTCCTATACACAGCTCTTCCCATGCACCTCACTCCTGCATTGCAGCATCGCCCCAACTCCGCTCTTTCAGTACTAAGACCCCTCCTATACACAGCTCTTCCCATGCACCTCACTCCTGCATTGCAGCATCGCCCCAACTCCGCTCTTTCAGTACTGAGACCCCTCCTATACACAGCTCTTCCCATGCACCTCACTCCTGCATGGCAGCATCACCCCACCTCCGCTCTTTCAGTACTGAGACCCCTCCAATACACAGCTCTTCCCATGCACCTCACTCCTGCCCTGCAGCATCGCCCCACCTCCGCTCTTTTAGTACTGAGACCCCTCCAATACAAAGCTCTTCAGAAGCACCTCACTCCTGCCCTGCAGCATCGCCCCACCTCCACTCTTTCAGTACTGAGACCCCTCCAATACACAGCTCTTCCCATGCACCTCACTCCTGCATTGCAGCATCACCCCACCTCCGCTCTTTCAGTACTGAGACCCTCCAATACACAGCTCTTCCCATGCACCTCACTCCTGCATTGCAGCATCGCCCCACCTCCGCTCTTTCAGTACTGAGACCCCTCCAATACACAGCTCTTCCCATGCACCTCACTCCTGCCCTGCAGCATCGCCCCACCTCCGCTCTTTCAGTACTGAGACCCTCCAATACACAGCTCTTCCCATGCACCTCACTCCTGCATTGCAGCATCGCCCCACCTCCGCTCTTTCAGTACTGAGACCCCTGCTATACACAGCTCTTCCCATGCACCTCACTCCTGCCCTGCAGCATCGCCCCACCTCCGCTCTTTCAGTACTGAGACTCCTCCAATACACAGCTCTTCCCATGCACCTCACTCCTGCATTGCAGCATCGCCCCACCTTCGCTCTTTCAGTACTGAGACCCCTCCTATACACAGCTCTTCCCATGCACCTCACTCCTGCATTGCAGCATCGCCCCACCTCCGCTCCTTCAGTACTGAGACCCCTGCTATACACAGCTCTTCCCATGCACCTCACTCCTGCCCTGCAGCATCGCCCCACCTCCGCTCTTTCAGTACTGAGACCCCTCCAATACACAGCTCTTCCCATGCACCTCACTCCTGCCCTGCCATTTCAGCACTTTTCTTAAAATCTCTTAACAAGTTTGCCCACGTTACTCTATCCACTCTCTCTTTCAGAAAATACAAAGATTTGTAAAGTAATTGTGTTTAACCGAGTTACTAAAAGCTTGCCTTTTCTCATGACAAGCTGTGAGACAAAGATGTGTTTTGGTCCTTGAGGACTCATTGTGGCACATTTCTAAGCCTGCACTTTCAGTCACTTTAGTCCTATGAGCACAGATCTAGGGCTCCTGCTCTGGGGTACCATGTGCTAGCTCTGCCACCTAGTGAGATTTTATGGTCCCTGCACTGCTTTTGTTGAGTTGGGAATTAGAGTGCACTGCACAGCACAGCACTTCAGTAAAGGTCTCGGAGTTTGACCTGCGCCATAGTCGTATAAAGGAGGGATTGAGAATACTTTTTCCAGCATTATTTGTTCTCTAATCTTAGAGTAAGTTTGAGGAGGAATAGAAACAGTGGGTTTACTCCTTCTACACTATTCCTACTTGTCATTTGTATAGCGCTACAAGACATCTGCAGCTCTGTACATATACACATGGGAGACAGTCCCTGCTCAATAGAGCTTACAGTCTACACAAGACAGAAACACTCAAAGAGGCTTCTAGAGGTGGTCTTGACACAAATGGTGATAAACAGGTGAATAACAGGTCAGGGGTTTGGGGTTGGTCTAGGTATGGATCATTTAGCTGGAATAGTCAATGTGCACAGAGCAGTGGAGCAGTTGCATCAAGCTTCCCAAAAGAGCAGGTGGCAGAAGAGGTGGGGCTTGAGTACATTCTGCGATAACTGGGAAGAGAGGGCATATGCAGACAGGCAATGCAACACTGTCCAACTAAACACACAAAGGGGGAAGGGGGGGGGGGGATTGCCAGCAGATAGTCGAGCTTCTATGGTTGACAGCAGGGCGATATTCATAGCTAGAGCAACATAGGCAGGGGTAAATGAGTCAAAGAGTTCTTATCTGCTGACCTGTATGGCTGCAGTGATCTTGCAGAGTGTTTGTTGGAGGATCAGCAGACCGACCAAGGAGGCTGTGGTTGAAAGTCCCCTTCTTCCACTGCACCACCTTGGGCAAATCACTACACATTTCACAGTCTGAGGTAAAAATGCAGAGCCTGATTTTCAGCTGTCCAATGAAGCAGATGTACTTTATGCATAAATTTAGTACTGCTGCCTGAGGGGCAACCACACAGCTATTTTTTGCTGGCTTAACTTATGCACAGAACTTATATGCAGAGGCTGAATTTCACCACACAATGTATAACTTCAGTGCCTGCCCCTGGCCTTTGCCTAAGTCTTATGTGTGCAACCCACAATGATGCAAATTTAAAAAAACAAGACTTATGCGATGAGTGCTAGCACTGACCACTAAATCTTTATAAATACCAGGGACATTCTTACAGTCTTCATCTAAAACAAAGATCTGTCTCATAAGAACATAACATAAGATATGCCATACTGGGTCAGACTGAGGTCCATCAAGCCCAGTATCCTGTTTCCAACAGTGGCCAATCTAGGTCATAGGTACCTAGCAGTTTCCCCAAAAGACACAGGTTCCATAATGCTTGTACTGGGTCAAGCATTGATATCCTGCGCCCCTTCTTAATAATGGTTTATGGACCTTTCCTCCAGGAACTTGTACAAACCTTTTTTAAACCCAGCGACACTAACAACTTCCGGTAACAAATTCTAGAGTTTGACTACACATTGAGTGAAAAAATATTTTCTTTTATTAGTCTTAAATAGTTTACCCTGTAGCTTCATTGCATGTCCCCTAGTCTTTCTATATTCTGATGAAGTAAACAATCGATCTACGTTTACCCGTTCCACTCCGTTCATTAATTTATAGACTTCTATCATATCTCCCCTCAGCCGTCTCTTTTCCAGATTAAAGAGCCCTAATCTTTTTAGCCTTTCTTCATAGGAGTATCCTTCCATCCCCTTTACCATTTTGATGGCTCTTCTCTGAACCTTTTCTAATAACGCTATATCCTTTTTAAGATACAGCGACCAGAATTGCACACAATATTCAAGGTTGCGGTCTCACTCCTATGAAGAAAGGCTAAAAAGGTTAGGGCTCTTTAACCTGGAAAAGAGACGGCTGAGGGCAGATATGATAGAAGTCTATAAATTAATGAACGGAGTGGAACGGGTAAACGTAGATCAATTGTTTACGTTATCAGAATATAGAAAGACTAGGGGACATGCAATGAAGCTACAGGGTAAACTATTTAAGACTAATAAAAGAAAATATTTTTTCACTCAAGGTGTAATCAAACTCTGGAATTTGTTACGGAGGATGTAGTAAAGGCTGTTAGTGTAGCTGGGTTTAAAAAAGGTTTGAACAAGTACCTGGAGGAAAGGTCCATAAACCATTATTAAGAAGGGACCCAGGATATCAATGCTTGAACCAATACAAGCATTGTGGAACCTGTCCCCTTGGGGAAACTGCTAGGTACATATGACCTAGATTGGCCACTGTTGGAAACAGAATACTGGGCTTGATGGACCTTGGTCTGACCCAGTATGGCATATCTTATGTTCTTATGTTCACCATGGAATGATATAGAGGCATTATAATAACTTTTGTTTTATTTTCCATTCCTTTCGTTATGGTATGTAGCATTCTATTTGCTCTCTTGGCCGCCGCTGCACACTGGGCCGAGGGTTTTAACATGCTATCCACAATGATGCCTAAATCTTTTTCCTGGGTGGTGGTTCCTAATGTGGAACCTTGCGTCGTGTAACCATAGTTTGAGTTGTTCTTCCCTAGGTGCATAACTTTGCACTTGTCCACATTAAATTTCATCTGCCATTTTGATGCCCAGTCTTCCAATTTATCAATATTCTCTTGCAATTTTCCATAATCCTCTTGGGTTTTAAGAACTTTAAATAGTTTTGTGCCATCTACAAATCTGATAATCTCGCTCGTTATTCCCTTTTCCAGGTCATTTATGAATATGTCAAAAAGCAGCGGACCCAGCACAGATCCCTGGGGTACACCACTATACACCTTTCTCCATTGGGAAAAATGGCCATTTAGCTCTACCCTCTGCTTTCTATCTTTTAACCAGATCCTGATCCACAATAGTACACTGCCTCCTATCCCATGACTCTTTAGTTTTGCCAAAAGTCTCTGATGAGGGACCTTGCCAAAGGCTTTCTGAAAGTCCAGATACACTATATCAACCAACTCACCTTTGTCCACCTGTTTATTCACACCTTCAAAAAAACATAACAGATTAGTAAGACAAGATCTTCCTTGTCTAAAGCCCTGTTGGCTGTCTCCCATTAGGCCATGACTATCTACATGCTGAGTAATTTTGTTCTTTATGATGGTTTCTACCATTTTTCCCAGTACTGACGTCAGGCTCATCGGTCTGTAGTTTCCCGGATCACCCCTAGAACCCTTTTTAAAAATTGTCATTACATTGACGATCCTCCAATCTTGAGGTATTACAGATGATTTTAATAAAAATTCACAGATTACTAATAGCAGGTCTGCAATCTCATATTTCAGTTCTTTCAATACCCTTGGATATATACCATCCGGCCCAGGTGATTTGCTACTCTTCAGTTTATCTAATAGTTGTAATACATCTTCCCGATGTATCGATATTTCCTTCAATTCTTCCGCATCTTTAAATACCACTTCGGTCATGGGTAACATCCCTACATCTTCCTCAGTAAAGACCAAAGCAAAGAATTCATTCAGTCTCTCCGCTATCGCCTTGACGTCTTTTAGTGCCCCTTTAACCCCTCTATCATCTGATGGACCAACTGACTCTCTCACAGGTATTTTGCTATGAATGTACTTGAAAAAGTCTTTATTTCACATTTTTGCTTCTGCAGCAAGCTTCTTCTCAAATTCTCCCTTTGCCTGCCTTATCAATGCCTTGCATTTGACTTGCCAGTGCTTGTGCTATTTCCAGGTTTCGTCATTTGGCTTTTTTTTCCATTTCCTGAAAGATGCTTTTTTGGCAACAACAGCCTCTCTGACCTACCTTTAAACCATGCTGGCAGTTTTTTGGACTTCCTTCCACTTTTCTTAAAGTGTGGAATACAGCTGGTCTGGGCTTCCAAGATAGTATTTTTCAACAACACCCAAGCTTGATGTGTCTTTAACCTTTGCAACTGCACCTTTTAGTTTTTTCTTAACTATTTTCCTCATTTTATCATAGTCTCCCTTTCGAAAGTTAAAAGGTAGTACTGTGGATTTCCTTACTATCCCTCCTCCACTAATTAAATCAAATGCGATCATGCTATAATTATTGCCAAGTGGCCTCAGCACTCTTATCTCTTGCACTAGATCTGGTGTTCCACTAAGGAATAGGTCTAATATGGCTTCCCCTCTGGTCGGTTCATGAACCAGCTGCTCCAAGAAGCAGTCATTTATTTCATCTAGGAACTTTATCTCCCTAGCATGTCCTGCTGTGACACTGAACCAGTCGATACCAGGGTAATTGAAATCACCCATTATTACTGCGCTGTAACGTTTGTTAGTTTCCTTGATTTCTTTGAGCATTTCATCATCCATTTGTTCATTCTGGCCAGGCGGTCGATAGTACACCCCCACTGCCATTGCCTTCCCATTTTTACATGGAATTTCAATCCATAGAGATTCTGCAGCAAATTTTGTTTCCTGCAAAACTTTAATCCTTTCTGACTCAATGCCCTCTCTAACATAGAGCGCAGCCCCTCCACCAATTTGATCAGCTCTATCATTACGATATAATTTGTACCCAGGTATCACAGTGTCCCACTGGTTGTCCTCCTTCCACCATGTCTCTGATATTCCAGTCATATCTAACCTCTCATTTAGTGCTATATATTCTAACTCTCCCATCTTATTTTTTAGACTTCTAGCATTTGCATACAAGCATTTTAGAGACTGTATTTTATTCATATGAATCTGGCTATTGGTATGCATGGGTAATTTGGGATCTTTAAGCTCTGTCTGCTCTATAATCGAGGGCATTTGGGCTACTTTACTCTTTTTTGGAACCTCTCTGCTTTTGGTAGTATCCTTCAAGGATACATTTATTTATTTACATTCTCTTATATATCGCGCTATTCTGCATCAGTGCGGTTTACATTGAACAACTGAAATTACATTGAACACGGCATTATAACTTGGAGATAACTATTTTACAGTTAGCATGGGCTATGGATGGTTAAGTGGCTTGCCCAAGACCACAAGGAGCACCTGGGGGACTAGAAACCCCAGTCCTTCCGGCCCAAGGTTGCTGTCCTCTAGTGGGATTTGAACCCCCGACCTTCCGGCCTAAAGTACCTTGCCCCAACCACTAGGCCACTCCTCCACTCCTACCATGCACTCTTGGGTGACTGTTGGCTTTCCCCTATTATCTAGTTTAAAAGCTGCTCTATCTCCTTTTTAAAGGTTAATGCCAGCAGCCTGATTCTTTCCTGGTTAAGGTGAAGCCCATTCCTTCGGAAGAGCCCCTCCTTTCCCCAGAATGTTCCCCAGTTCCTAACAAATCCAAAACCCTCATCTCTGCACCATTGTCTCATCCACGCATTGAGACTCCATAGCTCTGCCTGCCTTTTGTGTCCTGCGCGTGGAATGGGAAGCATTTCGGAGAATGCTACCCTGGAAGTTCTGGATTTCAACTTCCTACCTAAAAGCCTAAATTTAGCCTCCAGAACCTCCCTACCACATTTTCCTATGTCATTGGTACCAACATGCACCAAGACAGCAGACTTCTCCCCAGCACTGTCTAAGACCTTATCTAGGTGGCACGTGAGGTCCGCTACCTTCGCACTAGGCAGGCATGTTACCAGGCGATCCTCACGCCCACCAGCCACCCAGCTATCTACATGCCTAATGATCGAATCACCAACTATAACGGATGTCCTAACCCTTCCCTCATGAGCACATGGCCCTGGAGAAACTTCCTCGGTGCGAGAGGGGTTTACATCACCTGGAGGACAGGTCCTAGTTACAGGATCGCTTCCTGCCACACCAGGGTGATGCTCTCCTGTCACGTGACTTCTCTCCTCCATGGCAACAGGGATGTTGCCAGACTGGAGGTGGGACTTCAGGACTATATCCCTGTAGGTCTCATCTATGTACCTTTCTGTCTTTCTTATGTCTTCCAAGTCTGCTACTCTAGCCTCTAGAGAACGGACTCGTTCCCTGAGAGCAAAGAGCTCCTTGCACCTAGTGCACATGTAACACCTCTCACCAACTGGGAGAAAATCATACATGTGACACTCAATGCAAAAGACTGGAAAGCCCCCATCTCGCTGCTGGACTGCTGTCTGCATCTTAGTTTTAAGTTTGTGTTTAGATCTAAGTTCTTTACTTACTAAGGGTTGCTATGGATATTTTTTTACTAATAAAACTGTACCTAATATGTTTAATATACCTTGTTCACCTGAAGCTTAATTAATCTCAGGTCCTTAGTGTATGACTGATTTCGATAACGAGCTTCACCTGAGAGCACCTCCTTTCCTTTACAATGTGTAAGTACCTATAAAGCTACGATTGCGGGAGGGAGGGAAATAACACTTATTAAAAGAGGGCTGTTACTCAGTAACCTGTCCTGTGCTGCTGAGGTAAGCTGTGACCAACTTCCTGGGTGATTAACAGTCCTTGCTTGGATAGAAGGAGTCTTTCAAACTGGCCTTTTGACCTGCCACCTGGTGTTAATACCTATTGAAAAGGTTTCACAGGTCTCTTGCCCCCTAAGTAGAAGGCCTCTTTGTAAAGGTCTCTAGAAGACTTTATTTGTTGCTCAAAGAGTACTGACCCTGTTTTGCCTTTTATGCTAAGTTATATTCTGATTTGATTTAAATTACAGCTCTTTGCTGCTGCTAGGCTCTGACTTATGAAATTTAAACTACAAGCTCTCTGTTGGGTTCTAAATTTAACCAGAAAGCTCTCTTCTGTGTTTTAAATTTAAACTAAAAGTACTTTGCTGATACTGGGCCCTGAGTGACTATTAAATGTAAACTACAAGCTCTCTGCTGGGTTCCAAATTTAACCAGAAAGCTCTCTTCTGTGTTTTAAATTTAAACTAAAAGTACTTGCTGATACTAGGCCCTGAGTGACTATTAAATTTAAACTACAAGCTCTCTGCTGGGTATGAAATGTAACCAGAAAGTTCTCTTTTGTGTTTTAAATTTAAACTTAAACTGCTGCTACTAGGCCCTGACTGATTTAACAAAAAACACTGGGTTCACAGATTAATTAGCTTTAATACAAAGAAGTCCTTTCAGAAAATCCCCAGAAGTATATACTCACAATTGCAGATCTCTCTCCAGAAGTAGCAGTCCCTTTTTCTAGTCCTTTGGTCATGGTAGGCTGTGTTCATCTCTGTGGCTGTGTACAGTGTGGGAAAGGACTTGTTTTCTACTGATGACATGAGTGATGGAGCCCAGCAGTTTTGGGGATCAGAAGAATGGATTTGTATTGGCTAGAACAGAAACTGTAGGCGTTTCCGATTGCTTGAGTATAACCATGGGTAAAGGACACAGGAGTTATGCACAAAATTTAGGAATTTGAATGAGAACATAAGAAATACCATCTTGGCTCATGTTTAAATAATAAAATATTTTGGAATTTTTTTTGTAAGCTAGACATCTTCTGGAAGCCAAATATGTCTGTTTAATGCAAGCCTCATCACTCTCTGGTACTAAAATACTGGAATAGGATTGCTAATGTGGCTTTGAGAACTTCTAGTGGGATGGAAGAGACAATCATCGCTCTCGCAGTGAGACATCACAATTATCCAAGAAGCCCATAAGCAGTCTTATCCATTAGCCAAGGGAGAGCACTGTACATGTACATTACACATTATAGAACCAGCAGCACTGATCTCAAAGAATTAGGGACTACAAAATAGCATATTGCTATGGGACAATGGCTTAGTCAAGACTGAATTTTTGGGTGGCCACAAGACAGTGCAAATGTTGACACCGTCTCCAGTTCTTCTTTCATCCAACTATTCTGCTGCCCCTGCCTGGATGGGCCTGATGACAAAATAGAGCAGCCATGGCCCAACTAGGCCTACCCTTGGCATGGACGCTCAAAAGCAGAACTAGCAAAAAGGTCTCCCTGCAGGAACTGGGTAGCTTAACAGTTCTAATTTCAGCATGAAAATTCATTTTATCATAGTACCATAGTTTCTGTTGACCCTCCAGATTCTTGGAGCTTTGAATGCAGGAAGGAATTCTATAAGAGACTCAAGCATATCGAAGAATATGTTACCTGTTCAGGTAGGCTCTGATACAACTGTCCGAAATATATGAGCAAAAACTAGGTGCAGTGGCAGATAGGGGCTATGATTATGTGATGTATGTGTAGGCATTTTGGGGAGGGGAGGGGAGAGTCAGCAAAATGGGGGCGGGATTGGCACTCATGTGCATATAAAATACAGACATGTTTGCCTCATTTCTTACTGGCTCTTGCATGCATAGAACTACCCTTGCCTCCAAGCAGATGTAAGCGTGGACACCTACTGCCCTTGGGGTAATTGTATGAAGGTGCCTAGGCACATAAGTTAGCTTTAGAAAACAGGTGCCATGTTATTAAATTATCCTCTAAAAGTTTAATATGATCATTTTTTCAGCCAATTAAGCTTATCTCTTTCACAAGAGACTAGCCTTGAGTTTCAGGCTATGAGATTTCTAGGTGAGCTCTTATCCATAATTATTGGGGCTATTTCCATGCTCTCTGCGTAGCGCTTAGGAATGAGCAGAGTATGGGCAGAGTGCAGGTGTGTCTGTAAAGGATGGCTGGGGTGGGCATTGAAAAC
Organism: Ichthyophis bannanicus; assembly: GCA_033557465.1. NCBI lineage: Eukaryota > Metazoa > Chordata > Amphibia > Gymnophiona > Ichthyophiidae > Ichthyophis > Ichthyophis bannanicus. The sequence goes on from CM066049.1 coordinate 130,154,284, forward strand.
ATGCGTCCATCAGTGGTGCAGGTAGCATGGGGCAGTTAAGGCCGCATTACCTGCATGCTCTGGAGTCTGATTCAGTGAGGCCGTGTTATACATGCCCCTCACAAGTAGCGCACGTACCCGCATATATATCCCCTTGACCGTGCACTGCCTCCAAACGCTAGTTCAGCTGAGTAAATCTGCCCCACAGAGGGCAATTTTATAACACTGCGCCGAGTTAATGCACCTTCCACATGTATATCAAATGTCTATTTATAAAGTCAACTACATGCATACCTGATTTTAGGAAACACTGGCATAACTGGCAAAGAATGTGCCTTAGGTTAAAGCGCAATGAGATACACCAGTCATAGATTTAGCGTAAATTAGCACGCCTACTTTTAGAAAGTACACAGAGAAATTATGGTATATTATAAGGAATGTTTGTACCTCCCCATACTGCTCACGCTCCATCCAAACTCCACCAATGTGCACACCTACAGGGAAAGCACGTGTAAAGCAACCACACACACACTTTCCCGCTGGTCGATATCTAGAAGAGATCACTGACACAAGGGGCCCCTTATGCTCATCATTAACATTTACATGTGCTGATGCCCTTAGAAAGTTATCCTCTTAAATATTTAGAGGCAGAGGTCCTCATGTCTGCAACAGTGAATAGTCTGATGAACGAGTTGCATGGTTTATTGGAAGGGAGAAAAATGAGGGGGGAGGGGGTAAATGGCTGGTATAGTTTCTAGATAATTGTATATGATTTGATTGATAACAAAATATGTGCTCATAAAACCTTTACCTTGCAATAGAAAATGGCCATATAACATCTTAAATTTGTGAGGGTTGAAAAATAGAAATGAATTTAAATCAAACAGGCAGAGTTTGAATGTGACCATTCCTGAGCGAGCGCATGCATGGAATTTATTGACCAGGTCGGCCTGTCATGAATTTGAATAGTCCTCTATTTTGCTCTGATAATATAAGCACTGCATATAATTTTTGTGAATCATGAAATATAACACAAGAAACATTTAAGAGTAAAGATTAACATTAAAGTCAAGAAAACAGTCAAAATCTGTTGTGAAGAAATCACCGCTCAGATGGTGTGTTATTGAATAAGAAACTTAGGGTATAATTTGTAGCAATACAATGAAATGACACAGCATTTGAGTTAAATTTATTTCTATTTTTCAACCCTTGTAATTTTGATATTATTTGATTGTAAATAATTGTTTTGATGTATTTTTAAAATCTGCCTTGTTCTGATAATATGGCCTGTAAAGTATGAATTATCAATGTTATCAAATTAAATTATGATCCCCTGAATATGGAAAATGTTCAGCTAAAATGAACCCACTCATCTATCTAATCTTGTAAAAAAAATAATGCATACTAGCCAGGACTTTGCAGTCCTATAGAATGAAACCAGACACAGGAGAAATGCCACATTCTTGTATGTAAAGGTTCTGACGGCCACATGGACTCTATTACACATAAAAAAGGGTTAAAAGGTGATACAGATTCCAAAGGCATTTTGTATGAAAGATTTCTTTGGAAAACAAAAGTGCAAGAAAGCCAAGGCAACTGAGCAAAGAAAACAAAGCAAAGTGACTGTTTTTGCTTTGCAAGGACAACCCAACTTTAACCTGCTCCCCTGTTTGAGTAGTAAATGTGTGTCATCAGGACAGGCTAAGTTCCTCTTGCTGCTTGTGGAAGGGTAAAGATGTGAAATCATGTGTGATACTCTCTCCACGACACATTTTCCTTGGCAATGCTTTGTACATACAAAGTGCTAAGACAACAACTATACCCTAAGGTCACTGTGATAAAGGATAACCTATGTCTCTTCTCTTCTTCTGAATCATTCATAAGCCTTCAAACCATTGGCGGCTTTAGTTATAAAAGATACTCTACAAAGTTTCAACCACATGTATATAAAAGGGATAGATTGCTCCTTAGCCAGATCAAAGGCTGGAATGTTATACATTTGTAACCAAATGCTCAAATTATTACCAGGGAAAATCCACAAACCAAAAATCTGAGATGGAAGGGAGAAATGAATTCCTCCAAATAGGTTAAATTGTGCATTTTGAAAATTTGAAGGATAGGGATCTAAAATCTGGAATAAAATTTAATTTTTTTTTTTTTTAAACTAAAGGTATCTCAAAAGTGTGGGGAGAAGGAATCAAGTCAGTGTTGAAATAGTTTTAAATTTTAACTCTGCTGTGATGCATAAGTCAATTGATTTCTCTTGACCTCTCCCCCATCGACACATGTGCATATATTTACCACCATGGTTTCTAGCTACAACAAAGAAAAATCAGTCATAAACTGTAAAGAGAATACATGAATATATCTGACATTATTAGAATCACCCTCTCTCTCTCTCTCATATATTCCCACAACTAAATTGTTCAGCGCTGGCAATCCTCTTGAGTTTTACTGCTCGAGGTTTGAGAAAACAAGAGAAGAACTATTGCAAAAATCAGGTGGACAACAGAACTAAAACCAAACATACTCGGGAACAAAAATATATAAGATAACAGATATGAATAATTAAATACAAAGGAATGAAAAATATGCATGAAAGCTATTTTTTGCCCTTCTCTAGAAATGACTATGGAAAAATTCATCTTAATCCAATTAGTTTCCACCTCAAATAGCTTGTTAACAAACCATAGAACCTCACAAAAATATTTCTCTTACTTTTATATTACCAGATCACCAAAATACTTGGGCATAAATACTTTGCACTTGCTATGATTCATTTACTAATATCAACTCCTTATCGATGACATCATGGTTCATGTTTCCACTCCAATGTGATCTGTGTCAATGGGAATTTCATATAGGCCTATGTGGTCTTCCACGGAATGATCCACGGAAAGAACATCTGGCATTAAAGGGAATTTAATTGGCAAATTCTTTTCATGTGTCTTGGTTGTGTTTATTTTTATCTACTTTTGGAGATGTTTTTAATGTATGGATGTCACAGGATTTAGTGGTTCTCTTTTGTTTTATGAGGGGCCTTGCATGGAATCTCAAGTCTGATTCTTAAGGACACTCAGAGCAGAAACCACCCTTCCTTCCTCTGCCCTCAGCCTTAAAGTTGGGTTGCCTTTGTCGTGTGTCTAGCAGTTTATGACACAAGAGAAATATATCAGTAATAATTCAGTAAGTGAAACATTCCACCCCACATGTTATTTACAGCATGAAACAGTGGACAATAGATAGAAATAGAGGTTTAAAAATGTGCTATAGAAATTATCTTGCAAACTTGTTTTCTGGAAAAAACAATTACAGATTGTAAGAGGCATTCTGTGCATTTCTGTTAAGAGAACATTTTACTCTCTCTGGTCCATCCTTTTGCTTAATGCGCGTCCCCGGAACTCGCATCTTGATAACAGAGAAATGCTTGTTCTAGCAGTGTGAGTCATGCAGCTAATTCAATATGCACCGTGCAGAGACTGTGAGGGTGTGAAGACTGCTAGGAAAGCTTCCCTATGGCTGGACAAAGCTAGAAGGCTCACATGTAATGTGCTATATTGCACAATATTTCATGACTGCAGCACCAAGGTCACATGGCCGCTTAGTCCTCAGAGAGAAAAGTGAATTCTGGTCCTGTTAAAATTACATTATACAGCATAAACCATGTCTCAGAACATACAGAATAATTTGCAATTCATTCTTGCTGCTACTGCTGTCTAGTGACCATTTTCCTTGGAAATAGTTTGCTGCTCTACGTCTATAAAGTGACACATTAGTTTATGGTGCATCCAGTTCCTGAAATGTAACAAACTTCATTACATGAAGAGTACACCGTCCTGAGACAGAAGGCTTGGAAAGAACTACCAAAACACCAGCAAAACATCCACCACAATTCAGCTTAGACTTTTAGTCAGTACATTTCCTCTTATTCCTCATCATGTAGAATCTCTTATTAATAAAACATTTTTCTTCCTAGTGACATGGATGAGCCACTGTGGGAGGCAACACACTGCGCCTGATGGACCCCATACTGTCTTTACTTTTGCTGTCATTTCTTACCCAATGTCATTTTTATTTTTAAGATTTCACATGGTTTGGCACCCCAAGATCTTGTGATGCACAACATGTACCAGTAGGAACTCTTTATCTTCTCAAAAATGTTTGCTGCAGATCTTTTTAGGCGTAAGTTTCTTTGAGACTGAAAAACATTCTTTTTCATGAGTAAGCATACATGAATTGAAATTAATAAATGGTGTTGTATTGTTTCTCAAATGTTGTAAGGCTTGGATGTTTGTAGCTGTATTTAAGTGATGACTTTTCTATAAGATTTTTATTACTGATAGATGTGTTGGTTTTTTATTTATAATGTTATTGTTTTATGTCTAATGCATTATGTATTTTGTTTGATTGTTGTGAACTATTTTTTAGCCTTCTTTTGGGAGACATGGTATGGAAATCTAAATCAATAAGTCTTCCACTTCCTATGACATCACTCTTAAGTACACGGTGCACATTTGTGAATTCACTTGCATAGAGCTGTGATTGCCAATGGTAAGAAAGTTAGATGCAGATCTTGTATAAGAACTATAGGGGGAAATCAGTGAAGGAGGTCTAATATGATGCTTTGAATATGACTGAGCTATCCTATAATACAGAAGGCTGCCCTGTATTGTACGGTACATATGTGTACTATATGTGCACATTACTTCTATAAATAGCCTTCAGATTCATCTCACCATAAGCTTCACATTTTCATGGCTTATTGCATGATCCCCTAACACACCTCAGTGTCTTTCAGTCAGATCCTCATCTCTTGCCTCCAATAATAACAGTCAGGACCCTTGAGTCACAAAGCCAGAACTCATTCAAGGAGTTCCAATGATATAGACTGGAAAAGTTGTACTCTAAGGAAACTCTAAAGTGATGGCTATGGTGTTTCTCCAACTGTTTTCTTTTTAGCTACATATGGAGCTGATGTGCTCCTGCAGCGTTCTACTCTCGAAGGTATAAAATTTGCCAGCAAATATAGTTATTATATTTAAATATCGTGAAAAGTATCAGCTGCCACATGTCTTTCTCAGGCCCACACATCCTAATAAGTAGAGAGCAGTAACAGAAGGAATTCTGGGGGGCCGTCAACAAGATGTAGACATCACAAATGCCACTTCTAGATATTACAGGATACTATCTCATGGTGCAAAGCACCATGCCTGAAGCTATAATTACCAGAAGGAGACCTCCTCTCCTTTCCTGGTAGGCATCCTTGCCAAAGTCATTATAGATGCTTGGGGGAGATTTAGCAAATACCTTCTCCCATTTTTGTGCATTTGAGAAGAGCTTTTGATACATCAGGCCCTGAATGCACTGTGGTGTTTATAGAAGGTAAGCCAAGCTTACTATTGTTAAAATAACAAACATTCCCCAATGAAAAACTATAGCTACAGGCACTACAAAAAATGCAGCTATTATTCTTGGTTAATTTTTCCAAACACAGTAACCTGTTAGTGTTTTCATTTCAAAGTATTAATAATGCAAACATCTGCTTTATCCAAAAGTGTATCATGCCAGGAACAGCAGCAGTAATGAGCAGGAGAGCTAAGGAACGGAGGAAGAATATGGATGAGCAATATCTCATGAAGTCCATCTTGTAGGAGATCTAAAGTTCCTTCTAGACTAAGGGGGAGCGCCCTGAGATACACTGATGTTTCTGTTATGGTCACGATTTGAGCGCCTCACTACTCATCCTCTGGGGAGTGAGTGGTTGGGGAAGAGAACTTTATGAATCTTATATAACTCCCAAGGGACTTTCTAATCAGATATGGAGGCATTAGAAAATTCCAGATTCTGTCATGCTTGTCCTCAAATGCTTGTAGACGTACATTGTCGCTTTTCCACTGATTAAAACCGAGAAAAGCAGCGTGGACACCATGGTCTGGGCTTATGATTTCCTTAGAGAGGAGTCTCACGCATCCAGGCACTTACTGGAAAAAAATATCCATTTTCATTTCCTTGGCTTTTTATGAGGCCTAATACTTCGAGCTTTTACAGCTGAGATCCATGAGGCTTGGTCATTAAGGCTATTACTGAGGGAGGTGCATGGCAGGTCCTTCCATGAGCCCTTCTACCGTACTAGAATTATAAAACTTGCCCAGACATTCCTGGAGAAAGGATGGTTCCAAGGTAATACACGTCAAAGTTCAGACTCTGGAAGGAATTATTTTTGTAAGTTCATTCTATTTCTGGAAATATTTTCGACTGACACTCATGTTATTGTAATGAATATGCCACGGTACCCTATTTTTCTGCAGTCCCACTGTATAGTGTTTAATGTAGCACTTTTTGCTCCCACAGTCTCTCCCAGGTCCAGTACAATGATTAGGCAAGATCACCTCGGATGGCAGATTCGGAGCAGCAGCAAATAATGGTTTTTGATAGCCAGACGAACTCAAAGAATCATCAGCATATTCTTTTACATGCAGGATGGGCAAATATACATACACAAATCAGAGTTTAGTATCTAAAAGTATGAGGCCCGATATCTAAAAAAAGCTGAACTCCTAAATTCAAGCTTTATTTTCAGCCAAAAATTCATCCCAATTTAGGAGTTAAAATTTATGCTCCTAAATTTAGGCCTGCCATTCATATGCCTAGATTTAAGGCCTAATTTTAGTTCCTAGTGCTGAAAACAGTGCCAAGCTCCTAACTTCTTTTCCCCATCCTAAATCCATCCCCGTTGCCACCTATTTTTTATGCTGCTAAATTTAGAAGATTAGTAAAATTTTGAGTATAAATTTAGGCCCAGGAAATTTTTAAAGAGGCCAATTGAGAGCCCAACTCTCAAAGCAAGGAGCATAAATCCTTTGAATATCTGGCCCATGGTGTCTAATCCTACATTTTTACAGGAATATTGTTTGCGGGGTGGCATAGTGATGATCATGGTTGTTGACTTTATTTATCAAACTCTTGGGGAGGGTGTGAGGCCCAAGGTTCACCTAGGGCGCTCGATACCCTAGCAGCAGCCCTGCCCACTCCCTGGGTTAGCCTGAATACCATGATCAGTCTTACAGACTACTGTTTTATGTTTGCAGACTTTTGTAAAATAAGTTACATTTAAAATCTAAATGAGACACAGTCGTGGCAATAGTGTCTTTGCAGAGTTTGGGCAAGGTGATTAGCCCTTAATTTGTGCAACTGGTGACGAATGTAAACTCTTGCAGTGAAGGAACAGCGCTACACTGTTCAGGCTTTCCAATTTCCTTTACAACCAACCATGTTCAACTTTTCTGCTATGAGGGCACTGCAGTACAGTTGGGTCATCCCTCCTTGACCATGCTGTCATATAAAGGCTACTAACAAACAAAGATAGGGCAGTGGTAGAACTGGAGGGCATGAAATAAAGCTGCCAGGAGGTAAACTCAAAACAAGGTCAGAAAATACTTTTTCACAGAAAGGGTGGCAGATGCCTGGAGGCGGAGGGCATGGACAGGCACAGAGGATCTTTATATAACAACAAGTTGGAATCAAAGCAAATATAAATAACGTCTACACTTCAAACATTAGAGGGAAGAACCTGCATGAAGCAACGGGTACAACCTAAACAAAGGCATAGAGGGGGGTAAACCTGCATGGAGTAGTAGGTTCTACTCTAACCTCCTCACTGCCAAACTACGTGGACCATGCTGTTCTTTGTCTGCTGTCATTTACTATGTTTTTCGTGTTTGCAAAAACAGAATGTCACAACCACCTTATCATTTGATGGGGTGCATGTTAGTGCAGCAGTGCAACAGTTTGGGAGAGACTGGGTTCAAGTCTGTTTTCAAATATTGATGAGTAAAAACATGGACCTACACCGGCTGCAATCTTTTGCATGCTGGAATCCCACATGATGGCATTTGGACTTCCTCCTCTTCCTGCAGGCCCAGTTGGTGATCCTCAGCACCAGATGGTTCCACCTATGATGGGCTCTAAACATTTTGTAACTTGCTCTTTCACATGAATCACCAATTGGTGGAATGGTTATGTTTCATGAATGTGTGTTCCGATGTAGTGATAACAATAAGAAAAGTATAAAATTGAAATATTTACTCCTGTAAACGTTTGAAAATGGATTATAAGCTCTCCATCGTATATTTGCAGAAGCAAAGTTCAACATTGTCTTAAGGGGAAATCCAAGATGACAGCAGCCACCTATGATGCTAAGACTGAGCTTCCGTCCGCAGTCCTCAAGTCATGAGAAGATGGAAAGGAAAATAACAGGTCTTTCCTTCTGATGATCTAACTTCCTTGGGGCAAAACATCATCTCTTTATGATAGGCTCATCGCTTGAAACACAGTCTCCAGATCTACTGGATGACTGTTGAAGGCACAAAGCCTCTGATTCTCAGTCCTAACATTCTGCAGCTAACAAAGCCTCACGGACCTTCAGTGTTGCAGTGTACTCTACTGTGAACCCAGTGCCTCTTTGGGTTTTATGGTTGTGATGGCTGAAGAAGCTACAATGAGAGCATAGGCAGTGATGGCTACCTCAGAGATGACAGGGTCCTTTCGAGGATCTGAGGACGCAAGGAACTCTTAGTGGTGGGAAGTCTGCAAAACCCGGATATATTCGCCAAGCTTTCTTTTCCTGAAAGGCTGCTTTTATGGATGGCTTCTGTTTTTGAACTCCTGGAAAAGATTCTTCCATTTGACATTGCCAAGGGTTTGGTGATTCATTTAAGACCTACCTTGAAGAATGTCAAATCAACTTTGTGCGAAGCTTTGGTGAAGGAGTTCAGAAACATTTCACTGTATCTCTGAATCAAGTACTGGAGAAACTCATTCTTCAAGACATTATGGAAAATTATGACCAGGCTTAAACATATGGTCACAGACAAATGTAACTCATTTAACCAATGAAAAATCTTGAGGTAAAGGTTGCCCAATAGACGAACACTGACTTTCCTCAAATAAAAACAGAAATATTTGAAAATTTGTAAGAAATTTAACATATCAATATTCAAAAGTACTTTTGTGGTTAGTGGTGACACTGGTTGCATTGGTACTTTTTATAAAATTTGAGGCAGATAAATGTATAAAATTTGGCACTTTTAGTCGCAAAACAACTGAAGTTATAGGTTAAAAAATAGGCCTGGTTTGGGGTGGGACTAAATGTATATATTCAGCAGTAGAATATTTACATTTCCTGTCCAAGTGGTGACTGCTAAAAAGCAGGTCTGACTTTTAAGCAGATCATTTTTAATTTAAGCAATACCTGAAGTTTCAGTGGTGGCACTTATTAGGATACCGCCAATGAAAACACGTAACTTTGCAAGGATTTGTTATCTGTTTAGGAGTTAGGTGCATCCTCAACTTTGTAAATTTTCCAAATCTTGACTCACTGATTTCTTTGGAATTATTTCATTGATATTTAATTGAATCCTTACAAATTGAAAAAAAAGTCTTCACCTCCTGTTGTAAAGACTTTTGATTTACCAAACACTCTATGCAACAATAAAAGGGATAAAAATTTTAGGTTACCCAAATTCCTAAGAGATAAACCCTACCATCTGGTCTGGAGATTTCCTCCATCTCTTTTGTTTGGTAGTTTGGGCTATGTTAGTGCTGAAATCTGTAGTTCAACTAGATAGCAGTTTCATATTACAAAAGATTTTTCAATGCAAAGATAAATAATTTCTGGGTAACCAGGTAAAATAATACCTAATTCAGGCTAGGTGGACAAAATATATGAAAATGCGATAGATTTTAGAGGGATAGATGCTCCGTTGACATTAAAATATCCAGTGTAAAGTGATTTATAAAGCAGGTTTCTCATTTTCTTTGACCTTGATCAGCAAATATCTTTGCAGTGATCAACATCTGCTAGCAGCTTCTTTACTAGGATTGCTAATTTGTTAGCTATATTATTAACATTAAATAATAATAGGCCAAATCCTTCTCCTTTTTCCTTCTTACAATGCTGCTCTAAGGAAGGAAACCATCATGTTCATGTGGCTGATGCAAAAAAGCAGGAAGGAAAGGTCTCTGCTGCAAGCTGGTTAATGAGGACAGAGTAAACCTGTAGGATGAGAGGGGCAGGGACTGCAAGCATTGTAGACACAATAGAAACAGATTCAGAAATGTAGTTCGTCCCCTCTGCCCACCCCACCGTATTATGGCTTTTGGCTATTTCAGCATCCAGCTGTGTAAGAAAAGACTAGAAGAACCTCCCACACCCAATCCCTGGATTAGTGCAGGTTTCAAACTCATCACACTATGTGTATGAGTGTGTGGTGCTGCGTGTGTGCATCTGTTTATATTTCTGTAAGTGGCTTTTTTTTCTGAAAAAAATCATTGATTTCTCTATTTGTTGGTAAGAAAGATTCACAAACTAATACATGTCCTGCTGAAGAATCTTATCATTCATCTCCTTGACAAGTTCAAGTCCTGGCAGTGTTTTTGGTCCTTACAGGGGTTGCTGTTATTTACTACCAGGCCACCCCATGTCACTGTAAGGTCCTTCACCTGTGGCTGATCTAGGTGGGGGTCCACAGGGCGTGCAGAGATCAGAATCTGTATCTGATTCTCCCTCGGCAATATAGGGACGGATTTTTGCGCAGGTAGCCACTGTAGCATAGCAACCATTGTTGAGTAAGTCCAAGTTCTCTTTGGACTGAGAAATGCTGAATCCACTGAAGGAACGCTCCAACTCCTCATGGTCCACAGATGGGATAGAGATTGAAGTGTCGCTATCCCGCAAGCCGCTCTCCTGGTGCTTGACAGATCCTTCTTCATGCCGCAGGTACTCCATGCCCACTCGGCTACCTGCACTATATGCTGATAGGGATCGTTCATGTGTTGGAGGAGGTGGGATCCTGACCAAAGACCCTGATTCACCCACAGGAGAGGAGCCATGACTGTGCCCTTGCTGCTGCCAGGAGGTGGAAGGTGGACACGTGTTCACTGGCATTCCTTGCGCTTGTGGGGCAGAAAAGTTCTTTTGCCCCACAGAGCTGCTAGAGCGGATAATTTTGGTGATACAACCATTCTTATCTATAGGTTCCCTGCTGTCCTCTGGGCTATGGTATGGTGGTGCTGGCTCTTTGGACCCAAAGTAGGCTTCGGTTTCTGAAGGTGGGATACCCATTCGCTGCATGTAGATATTCACCAGAAAGTCCAGCTTCTTCTCCATGGACAGCACCTGCAAAAGTTCATATGTTTCCAGAGGAATGTCTTAGAAGAGAAGTCCCACCCATAGAACTGATTCTTCTATAATTAATGCTTTCAAGATTTACTTTTTGGATAAGTGAATTTACAGATGTGTTCTAACATGAAATGTGACCTTTGGGTTCCCTCTGTCTCTCCCAGCTCATACCTTTTGCTAGTTTAAAACGAAATTGTCTTTTTTATATTTGGGTTACTGGTTAAAATCATTCTTCAACCCTAGGCCTATGGCACCACTTAGTTTGGTGAAAACAGCATCAATAAGCACACTGGCATCAAAGATTAGGGTCCTCAGAATGTCATTGTGCCAAGAGATGGTGTCCGCCTTTGGCTACATAGCACCAATGTTGTGTGGTCATTACCAGGTTAATCCATAGAAATAAAGAGTAACAAACAAAAAATAATGTAAGATGAGGCCTTTTTACTAGACTAGATACAATTTTACTAGATTTTGCTTTATGTGAGGAAAAAAGGGTTAATAGTTTGTCAAGAAATGCATCAGTTTAGTCCAAGAAGACAGCATCACCTTGAATATTTTGTTTATTGACCAGTTCTAGAAGAATGAAAAGCTTCCATTAGACATGTGTCCTATGAAAGCTTGTAAGGTTCCAAAGATCTCTTAGATCTCAGCATTAGCACATTGAAAGCTGTAGCACAGAGCCTCTGCCATCAGTGTCTGGTTTTACTACCAAAGACAAGCAATCAAATAACAAGGACACATTTTGCTGTACCTGCTTCTCAACTTTTCCAAGTCTGCCCATCATACTGGGATCCTCAGGCATCTCCCCATCTCCTGGCCCTTTACTCGTCATCACTGGGCCGCGACCCACAATCTGGTCAACTCTATCAAGAACACAAACCCCAGAGAGACCCCCAGGTTAGTCTCTGATGTTAAAAGTCTGCTTTCTGCTCCCTACTGCTTTCTTTCTAAGATAGACACTCGCTTTACTTTAGCTAACTCTGGAGTGCTCCATGGGGCTTCCATCCTGAGCAGGCAACAGCTTCCAAGAGCCCCAGGAAGGAGACCGAAAGAGTTAAAAAACCTGCATTCTGCAAATGCACAGAACCTTGGGTCAGTGTGCAGAGAAAATCAGCAACTCACTTGCAGAGCCCTTGTCACATTTGCAGTTTTACTGCCCATCCTGTTTTTTGGGGTAATTAATTGTGCTATGGGTAGTGAAGAAAAAAAAAGCTTTGGTTGGCATTTTGTTCTTTTTCCTCCATGGATGCTTTGGGGCCTCTTTGCAATTGTATTTTTGGAAAATGTTAATGGTTCTTTAAATCTGTGGCATTTTAGGAAACACTCACTGTATCTGTGTATCTCTTTTGAATTTACTGCATTCCTGACTTGCATACATGAAATGGTGGCCTCTTTTAAAGGCATCATAGTGCAGCCTTTGTGACATCATAGAGCAACACCAAAACAGGGACTGTGACATCATTGTATGAATTTCTAAGAGCTCTGCAGTTTGTATCACATCACAATGCACTGGCCCAAAAGTTACTGTGACTCCACTGATGAATCAGGCAGGAGGAGGAAATGGTTAACCACAATGCAGAGCTGCTGATCCGAATAACCTTAAATGATATAGTTGTGAAATGTGGGAAAGGAGCTTAGGGTGTGTGCACAGCCAAACAAAGTCTGGTTAGTCTTTGTTTTAAACAAAGGTTTTGCAATTTTCATATTTTTTTTTCATGTCTTTACCTACATTCATCTTAAATGCACGCCAAAATGTTTTTGCACACACAAATTAGGTGTAAGTGCATATGAAATGTATATGCACACAAAAGTGAATTGTATGCACAAAAGTATTTTAGGCACCCCAATGAACTGAATAAACTGAGATGAATGCAAATCCTAGAAAAGGTTTATTAAAAGTCACATTTAAGCACTCTCAGGATTTCTTTTCTTCAGTAGCCTTGAGCTTAAAATTGTCCAGGTAAATTGACCAGCAGACTCTGCATTTTTTTGGTTTTGGCCCTGGGTAAGAATATGTAGACCCTGCACTTTTTCTCTTGCATAATTCTCCTCTGAATGTTGTATTTAGACCCAAGAAATCTGATTCTTTACCAAGTTTTCCATGTGCATTTCCACTACTGTGACACATTTTTTTCTGCAATGCATGTGATGGGGACATGCACCGTCTGGGAATAGATGAACTCAGACACAGACAGAAGCAGAGAGATGGAATGAAACAGATAGAGCAGTCAAATGGGGCAGGACAGCATTTTCACAGCCCAGGTGGATAAAATAGGAAATATTATAGCGTTAAATGTTAGCCTCAACCCTAGGAAAGCAAGTTATACATTGCACAGACTCAGTGGTGAAATACCAGGATGATCTGCCTTCCTACAGCTCAAGCATGAGGGTTGAAAGCTATGAAGCATGTGTTTAAAAATGCCAGAGGAGTACTAACTATAGGCCCTAGCGTATGTGAACATTGTTGGTATCATCTCATCATAGGTATCAAGGGCTACACACTGGGCATATACACCAGACACACAGACACACACATTAGAAATTCCAGATCAACAGGCAAAGCTAGGGGTATATATAAAGGATCTTTTAAGGCCATTTAAACGCTATGCATGGCAGTAAACAAACATTGAGAAAATACTGTAAAAAAATCTTTACTATGTGCAAGTAAGAGGGATAAAAAAAAACCCAGTTCCCTAAATATTCCCCATTATTATTAACTCATATAAGTATTTCATAAACTTGACCAAATCTTGTCTAATAAAGACGAGATTGAGAAGCAATGAGAATGCAATGCATTGGGGATCTGGAAGTGGCTCAGCTCCTTGAACTCAGAGCTAGACCTTGGTTTGGAGTTTTGCCTCCTAAGTTCTTCCAGAGTCGCATTATGCTAAGCACAGGCCCTGTGACGTGGGCTGTGCACACTAATGACATTGCACAGTATAATACCTCTACTTGATCCTTGGCCTATTGGTTTTTCTGTTCCTTGACCTTTTTATGTTCGTATCCTACTCATTTTGCACTGTGCCAATAGAACTTTAGACAGCTAACTTTGTTCTTACTATTTAGCAATGGTCAAAGAGAAAATAATGCTACAGAAATAGGAAGGGTTCAGGTTAATGACTATAATAAAAAGTGAAAAAAAATAACAATAAAAGATAAAGTAGATCATCACAATACTAACCTAAAACAACATACTAAACAAATACATATGTAAAAATAAGCCAGTCTGAAATCAGGCAGTAGAAAAACAACAATATGAACAATATAAAACTAAGGAAAGAAGGTAAATATCTGGCTGTTATGTAAACTGAATAATTCAGTTCTCAGGCAACTTATTCCATAATGTGAGGGCCACCACTGAAAAGATTCTCACCATGGCTTGGGAGCTCTTAAACATGGGAATGACTAAGAGGGCTTTTTGGTTGCAAATGGCATCTAGATTCACAACACAACAATTTCTTCTACAAATACTGTGGAGCATTACCATGCAACACCTTGTTAGTTCTGTATTCCACTCTGGGAAACCAGCAGGAGGGAAAATTACAAATAAAACAACCTGTGAGGAATCTGCTTGGGGTCAGTTGTTATGGAAGCCTCAAAATTCGAATTTTGTGATAATATTTTTTAAAAACTCCTATCTAAAACATGGTGAACATTTAATTTTCTCACACTGTCACATTGTAAACACATACTCCAAAACCTATTTTCAAGGAGAGGCAGAAAGCACACTCAAGGAAGAGGGCAAATTGCTCTGTTATCTGGTCTTCCTATAATTTAGGGGCACGTTTACTACAGAGTGCACCAGTAGTGCGTGAGTGTGCTGCCAAATTAGCATGGAGGCCTGCGCATTTGTCCCCTTGATGCTAACACATATCACTGTCCTCACTGGCACACGGGTACACTTAATGCCAGCTAGAAAGGTTGTGTTAAGTGCACACATGTTAACAGCAACAAGCACGGTTAGTGCACACCCAAAATGCACTAACCATGGTGTGTCAACAAAGCCCACACTATGCCCCTAACCCACCCAGTCCCTGCTTAATTGCACGCTGACCAGTTAGTGTGAGATTTTTAGCGCAAGGCCCCTTGCTAACTACTAGCATGGTGCCCTTAGTCAAGGCAACCCCCATGCTACCAGATAGTGCATCTTAGTAAACATGCCCCTTAGTGCACATGTGACCAAGATAACTGCTCCAGCACCGATCCTGCTCACCTTAAAGGCGGCACTCCCAGAGTGAGCAGCACTAACTGGCCATGCTGGTACCATGGATGGCCATGCTCTATGTGCCCAGTCCCACTGCTAGGCAGGTTCAAATTTTAGATTTTTTTTCTTTCCAGAGCTTTAGCCAGACTGTGCTTCAGCCAGACTCATGCTTCATTAAATCTCATGCATGCATGCAGAAAACAGAATAAGGGTAATCTATTTTAACCCACCACCCAACAGGAAGAAAAGAAGGGAAAGAGAAAGCACAGAGAGAAAGAAAAAAAAAATAAACAGCCAAACTGCTGAAACAAAAGAGAACTTTAGCATCATTTTTCCGAATAGAGTTCAGGCATATCAGCAAAACCCCTTCAGCTGACACATGGCTGCCTTCTCACAAGCTGGTTTGGGTCTAATTCTAGCCCATTTCGAGCGCTTCTCTTTAACAGGGGACTCTGTTTATGGTCAAGTTGGAAAGCTCAGAAATAATAAGAGGGAAAATCTTTCAAAAACCAATATAGCAGGCAACTTATACTTTTAAATGAAAAAATTTGGCTAGTGCATGTCTAAAGATAAAGCCTTTAAGGCAGCTTCTCAGGGCAAGTCATTTTGGTAAATGAGTCCTGTTGCAATGGTCATCCACCCACCCAACTCAAGTGGATGGGTTAGATACATTTGAAAAAGCTGATAAGACCCTTCTTCATCAGCTAATATCCTTGGTCATGCCACTAAAGGTACAGTGGGTGGTTTGATAATCCAAATGGTTATTAATCTACTAGAAGCAGTATCCTGACATCGCTGAACAGCATGGTGACCCCCTCCCCAGCTATTATGTTCTTTATGATGTCGCTTATACAGACTCATTCTCGCTGCACTTATGACATCAGCCACCAGATATATAAGATAGATTATTTGAAAAGGTGTGCATCTATTTTTTCAGGATGTTACAGTGGCAATAATGTTTCCAGACTGATGCAATCGTGGAAAGATAAAGAAGCACACTAATGGTCTAGGGTAACTGTCGCAGAGCAGAGTATCCTAAAGAGAAGATCTGCAAATGCACAGGGCCAATCAGGAAAGCAGAGCATGGAATAAGATCAGGATGCAGAACACAGTCTCGTGCTCCCCTCCACACAAGAGTCGTCGCTACTCGAAACAGTACCAGAGGGCACTATCGCTGCTTTCCTCGGCTCTCTATGAAGATCCAGGCAAGCTGCAGGTCATTTTTTAAATTAATTTCTTGCTTTTTTTTTAATGTGTAGTTTCTTTCTTAAGAACAAAGCAAATGAAAATAAACATCAAGCGAAAAATGCAAAAGGAAAAAAAGGACCTTTGTCCTACCGAAATCTCCCCACTCTCACAGACCCTACTAACTCCATTTGTGGAGTGATCCCCTGTTATCCCTACACCACCAGGTTCTCATTCCAAATGGTGTTGGTTGGCCCTGCAACAGTGCTGTAAGATGCGTGTACAAAAGAAGGGTGCTTGCCGCTTGTCACAGGGCTGGCTGGCACCAGTTTCACAAAGGAATCCAGTGGAGTAGGAGTGCCTCTAATTTGCTCTCCCAATTTTGGCGACAGATGGAGAGCTTAGGGAAGGCTTGGGAGAGATTCAGTTTTGAATATTCAAGGTCATTTTTTATCTCCAAAATGAAAATGAGAAGGAAATTAAATAAAACCCTCTGAATGTCAAAGGGTTTTTTAATATTTTTTTTCTTAATTTTTTTTTTTTATTTTGTGGGCCATTTATTGTCCATTAATGTGCATGCTATTTTTTGCATGGCCTTTATTAGGGACTGTGATAAATAACATACATTAACAGCATTATTGCATTCTGTTGGTAAATGTCCACCACTATTTTCTAATGAAATGAAACAAATCTTTTCATTGTGTTTGTAAGGCAACCTCGCCTTCTCTTATGAACTCTGCGGGGAAGGTTTTCTCAGCCATTTACCTGGGCTTGGCTGAAAATTGCCCCCCTCACTCAGAGAGCACATACTTTATTCCCCGGGGGGGGGGGAGGGGGTGTAAGGAATAAAATAGCTCATTTGGAATCTGTTGCCAGAGAATGTGCTACAGGCAGTTAGCGTACTTGGATTTAAAAAGATGTTGACAAGTTCCTTGAAGAAAAGTCCATAAAGCACTTGAGAAAGCCACTGCTTATTCCTGGGTGTCAGTAACAAGGACTGGATCTACTCTTTGGGATGCTGCTGGGTGCTTGTGATCA
Organism: Ichthyophis bannanicus; assembly: GCA_033557465.1. NCBI lineage: Eukaryota > Metazoa > Chordata > Amphibia > Gymnophiona > Ichthyophiidae > Ichthyophis > Ichthyophis bannanicus. The sequence goes on from CM066049.1 coordinate 130,171,869, forward strand.
GGGCCGGCCCTACCATTAAGCAACTATGTTCTTTGCACACGGCCCCGCTTTTCAGCCCCGCAATCGGTCTCTGCACACGGCCCCACTTCCCACTGCATCCTCATCAGGCCGTCCCTACTTGTGATCTGGATTGGCCACTAGCTGCTGGGCTGGATGGACTTTTGGTTCATGTCAGTAAGACACTTCCCATCTTCTGAGGCACATGACTGGGCGTTTATAAAGTACATGTGCTATTTTACCCCTCACATTACAAGTGCAAAGTCCCCGACTGCTTTTACTGCACATGCTTAGTGGGTGGTCATTTTTATAGCAACACAATGCACATTGGGGTGTGTCTACTGAAGTGTGCTAACAGCTTTAGCACATGTGCGGTACCCATCTTCGTGCAGGTTGGGGCGGCGTGTAGGAGCTGATTATGCATTGCAGTTAGTGTGTGCTCACCATCAATGTCACAGCGTGGGTGCAGTTACTACCATCTGAATGGGTGATGGCACCTGCAGCAGTTGGATTAGCCCAGAGGTGATGCAAAGCTGCATTAACTGCATAGGGACATGTGCTCTCATTCATTAGGGCAGGTCTGGCACCACCTCCATGCTAAGTTTTGGAGCTGAATGTGTGGTAAACTACCGTGTTTGAGTGAACATATGCCATTGTCTGGATACTTGGCAAATTATATAGGGCTATCAGGCCTTCCTCCATTGTGCAGTGAATTATGCACCTTGGGCAGTAGACTGAGTCGAGTGCCAGGCCACCTACTGCACAAAAGGAGATGGACAAGGACATCCCTAGCAGGCTCCAGTCAGAAAAATATATGGAACTGTTTCCTTACAATGCAAGATCAGCTCTTACTGCAGAGCACCCAAGATTGCTCTACATACTCAAGAAATACATTAACAGCAGACCGAGGATGGCGGTCGAATGATTACCCACATGGACTTGTGTGCATTCATTTAATATCGAGGATTTGCAAGCAGAATCATTTTGGTCATAGATTAACATAACCTCAAACTCATTTGGAAAACCAAAGCACCACTGTAGCTCTGCACAACCACAGCTGAAAGGAGAGTGAGGAAGAGGCTAACGCCATTGTGTGGCCGGATTGAAAGGGGTTTGCCATAGAGGAAAAGAAAAAAGAAAATGGCAGAGAAAGAGGCATTTGGCAATCCGAACCTAGGAGAGTACTGGGGTGACTCTTTAGGCAGAACTCCTTTGGATGGATACTTCTTATGCCGGGGAGTTGAAGGGGGTTGGGAACCCACAATCATATCTATCCTGGCAAAGTAAATAGAAAAACAAAACACCAGCAAAATGCAGAATGAAGCAACACGTGGGGGCAGAAGAGGTCCAAGGAGAGCCGCAGAAACACAAGGAACGGAAAACTGACAAGAATTTGAAATATATCCCTCTTGAAAAACAGGAAAGCAGATTACAGCAAGGCATTCATCTCCCTTTCTGATCACCTGCCAGATCTTAAGTAAGAGCAGTGGAGCGGCCCGTGCGCTCAGGCTTATCGCCTTCAAGGACTCTGGAATCTCTATGAATAGACAATACGTGACATTCTCCTGCTTCAGGGCTGCATCTACCAGGGCTAACAGCTGATTTGAACATGTTAGGGTGAGGTTCTGACTGATCTGCTGAAAGAGATGGAGCTAAGTAAAAAACAAATCAAAAGTACTTGGACATAACCCTGAATAAGCGAAATGTACAGAGATATCCAGTCTATATAGAACTCAGTGCAAGGTCAACAGGTTTCGTATGCTGCAGCTAATGTGTTTCATACCCACAGCCTTATTGCTATAATTATTTTAAAGATGAAATTTCCCATACTTTTGCAGTCACATTGCAACAGTATCATCAGATATACACTGTAAAGAAACCAAGGGAGTGACCAGACCTCCAATGCTGACCGCTGTGTGTGCACTGAACAGTTACTGCATCTCAGATACATATAGGGTTCAATTCACCCAGTCTAAAGCCTTATTGCTTTAACTATTCTGATGATGACATTTCTCATCCTTTTGCAATCACACTGTAACTGTATCAGATGTGCACTCTAGAGAAACTAAGAGAGTAACCAGACCTCCAATGAAACTGCTGTGTGCACTGAACTCAGGTACACAAAGGGTCCAATTCACCCATTCTAAAGCCAGGCTGGAGGCCATGGTGAATAGCAGTTCAAGACAAATGCATTGTTGGTATGGGTAGTGCATTATTTATTTTATTTCTTTGAAAGAGGATGTGTTAAGGAAGCATCAGGGTTGTCTGGAACTAAAAGACTCTGGATGGCTGAGGTGTTGGGCCTCCCACCTTCAATGACATGGGCAGGGAGAAGCTTCACATCGAAGACAGGGCAATGGCTGTTGCTGGTGCCTCAGGGCCATGAAATGGCAGCATAACCCCCCATCTCACCCACCTCTATGATGGTCCTGGCGAGACTATTATGATGTTAGTGAGGTCTGGCAAAGTAGTTTTAAAAAGATTATATGTTAACTATATGTTCCTCCTCTGTATCCTTGGTCCTGTCTATAGTGTGGATTCCTTTTCTTTTTACCTTTTACTTTTTATTTGGAAACCACTTTGCTTATTGGGAAAGGTGGTACAGAGAACACTACATAAACCATAAACAAGTGAAGCAACCCCAGCAGACAGTGGTGCGGTCTCTTTAAATGTGTAAAGAAAGGTTCCTGAAACAGGACCCTTGGTAATGCCCAACCCTTCTGAGACTTTCTCTCAGTGGAATATGAAGTGCAAAAGAAGAACAGAGACAATAGACATCGTGCTGGCGAGAGCTGCAGCTTCATGATGGAACAGCTGTATTCAAGGCGGAGTTCCTTAAGAGTTGAGTATGTTCAGTTTTAATGGTGGCATTGTATTCTGAATTTCGACAGTTCCCTTTTCCAAACTGTCGAATGGATGTTTCCAAACTGTTGAATGGATGTTTGCCTACCTTAAATACCCTCCTCCCCCACCCCCCAAATTATTTCATTTGATAAATCCTAAACATTTGGTGCTATTCCACAAGCAGATTGCAGAAACAGCAACAGTGAATCAAGCCCCATGTGATTATGCAGCTTCTGAAATGCAATTACGACATCTCTCTGGTATACTAAATGCAATATATAATGAAAGCAGTAAAAGCAAAGTGTCTGCTAGTGGACTGGAATAAAGCCTCAGATTGAGGGGCCCCAATGTAACACATAGCCTATCATCAAGAAACGGTAAAGACAGGGAACAGAGATGCCTGAAGCTCATCGCTCCACAGGCATGAGCCCTTGTACTGTACATGGCAAGGCAGAATTATATCCCACCCTCTAATTTCCCACCAAGTCCAGCCACAGCTACAGCCTACTATGGGAACCTTTCTAGGATCTAGCAGCCCATAGAAAATCTTGCCTTAAGCCATTCTGAAAGGCGAAGGGACGAAAAACAGAACAGTAGAGAAGCCTTGGACATTGGTTGGCACACACACCATTTGCTAAAATGAAAAATCGGCTCTAGGTACTTTTAACTACCCAGTGTTTCCCTCTTCCCTGTATATTTCCTCCCAGAGCAGAGGCAGGAGGTATGTGCGGAGCATGTCTTGCCTGGACTGCAGGTTCTTGATGCGTGACAGCATATCCAAGTGTCCAGCCGAGTACTGTTCAATCACATCCATGACATCATAGGGCCTCAGGCTCTCCTTGAACTTCCGCTTAGAGACGAGAAACCGCATAATGCTGCAGGGGAGAACAGGTAAGTGTAAAGATCATTGTTGTTAGCCAAAGTGAGGTTCTGAGGTTTAAATACTGTAAAGTGAATATATCTGAACTCCTGTCCAAGTGTGATCAAGAAGAGACTCATTTTAGAAAGGATATTGTGCATAACCGGGCTTTCGTAAGTTTACCCCAGGAACTAGTGCATAAAACTATGCATAGTACCAAGAACGCGAGTGCTCTTATGCGACCCATGTGTCAGTTTGGACAGAGCACAGGTGGAATTGTTTGTGATTTACATGCACCATTTATAAGTTCATGTCTAGCCTCGTACATTCACACCTGTCTGAGACTTCAATCTAGGTGCAATTTCTGCCATTTTTGTCCTAGCATTTTATAAAAACCTGGAAACATGACAGCAGAAAAAAACACATGGCCTATCTAGTCTGCCCTTCCATATCAACTACTAAAGTCCCCTCTTTTCCTTTAGAGAACGTCTGTGTTTGTCCCATGCTTTTTTAAATTCAGATACTGTCCTCGTCTCTACTACCTCCACTGGGAGACTATTGCATGCATTCACTACTCTTTATGTACAGAAATCTTTCCACATATTACTCCTGAGTCTGTCTCCTTTCACCCTCATCCTATGTCACCTCATAACGGAGCTTGCTTTCAATCAAAAGAGGCTCTCCTCTTATGCATTTATGCCACAGAGCTATTTAAATGTCTCTATCATATCTTCTCATCCTGCCTTTCCTCTAATCTACACATATTAAGATCCTTAAGTCTGTCCTCTTATGCTTTATAACGAAGACCACTAACCATTTTGGTAGCCACCCTCTGCACCGACTCCATCCTGTTTATATCCTTTTGAAGGTGCGGTCTCCAGAAATTTCACACAATGCTCCAAATGAGGTCACACCAGAGACTTATACAGAGGCACTATCACCTCCTTTCTTCTGCTGGCCATTCCTCTCCCTATGCACCCAAGCATCCTTCTGGCTTTTGTCATCACCTTTGTCTAGCCACCTTAAGATCATCAGAAACAATCACTCCCAGGTCCCACTCTTCTTTCAAGGACAGAAGTACTTCACTTTCTACGCTGTACCACTCCCATGGATTTTTACAGTCAAAATGCATGACCCTGAATTTTTTAGCATTAAATCTCAGCTGGCAAATTCTTGATCATTTCTCAAGCTTAGCTAGATCCCTTCTCTTGTTATCTACTCCTTCCTGGGTGTCTACTCCATTGCAGATTTTGGTATCATCCGCAAAAAGGCAAACCTTACCCGACAGCCCTTCCACAATATCACTAACAAAGACATTAAAAAGAATTGGGCCAAGGACAGACTCTGGCAGAATACCATTGGTATCCTCCTTCTCCTCGTACCCTTTGTTGCCTCCCACTCAACCAGTTTCTAACCCAATCACTTTAGGGTCTATCCCTAGGTTGCTCAGTTTGTTTATAAGTTGCCTATGTGGAACGGTGTCAAAGGCTTTACTGAAATCTAAGTACACCACATCTAAGACTCTCCCTTGCTCCAACACTCTGGTCACCCAGTCAGAGAAATCAATCAGATTTGTCTGGCAAAACCTCCCTCTGGTAAACCCATGCTGCCTCGGATCCTGTAAACCATTGGATTCCAGAACCCTCCCTTTTAGCAGTGTTTCCAATAATTTACTCACCACAGAGGTTAGACTAACGGGCCTGTAGTTTTCAATCTCATCCTTACTTCTACTTTTGTGTAAAGGGACCACATGTCCCTTTCGCTAGTTCTGTGGGACTATTCCCAATTCCTAAAGGAGGGAGGAGTGGCCTAGTGGTTGGGGCAAGTTACCTCAGGCTGGAGGGCCAGAGGTTCAAATCCTGCTAGAAGACAGCAACCTTGGACCAGAAGGACTGGGGTTTCTAGTCCCAAAGGTGCTCCTTGTGGGCTTGGGCAAGCCACTTAACCCTCTGTTGTCTCAGATACAAAAACATAAATTGTGAGCCCTTCAGGGACAAGCAAAAAATATATATATAGTACTGAATGTACAGCACTTTAACTGGTAGAAAAGCAGCATATACGCCTAGTTAATAAATAAATAAATAAGTATTGAAAAGGTCAGTCAATGGAGCTGCAAGAACATCCCCTTGTTCCTTCAATATTCTCAGATGTATCCCAACTGGTCTCATCACTTTGTCTACTTTTAGTTTAGCTATTTCCTCACGATCACAGTCTTCTGAAAATCGTTTTAGATCCCTGTCACCTGTGCCCCTATTTGTGGGTGTTTTCTGAGGTCCTGCTCCTGGCCCTTTATCTATTAACACAGAACAAAAATATTTGTTAAGCAATTCTACTTTAACCTCACAAGCTTCTACATATTCATCCCCTTCACCTTTTAGTTTGACAATACAATTTTTGCACTTCCTTTTCTTACTAACATAGCTGAAAAGTGTCTTATCTCCCATTTTATTCCACTGGCTATTTCTTTTTCTTTTTGTATCTGACTACTTTGCTAGCTTCTCTAAGTTTTTCCAAATATAGATGCTTGTCTTCCTATCTCTGTGATCTCTTGTATTTTATGAAGGCCTCCCTCTTTTTCTTCACCTTCTCATCTACTTCTTTTGAGAACCATAGCAGCCTCATTTTCCTTCTATATTTATTTACCTTTCCAACAAAAAGGTTTGTTGCCTTTAAAATATTCCCTTTCAGTTTTGCCCACTGTTTTTCTTTATTCTCCAGCTGTTCCCATCCTGCTAACGACTCTCTGAGGTATTGTCCCATCTTTGAAAAATTAGTTTTCCTAAAGTCTAAGACCCTCGCTTTTGAATGGATTTTATCAGCCCTAGTACTAATACTGAACTGTACCATTGGATGCGAGTCGATCTCCTACTGTAACATCAGAAACACTTTCCCCATTGGTAAGCACTAAGTCCAGCATGGCCCCATCACGTGTGGGGTCTGTTACCAATTGCCTGAATAGTTCTCCGTGTAGAGAAGCCAGGGTCTCCTTACTTCTAGATAACACTGCAGTAGGATGTGCCAATCCACATTCGGCATATTGAAATCACCTATCAGTAGCACTTCTCCTTTCATGGCAATACTGCGTATGTCTTCTATTAAATCCCCGTTCACTTCTTCCTGTGAGGGGGATCTGTATATCACACCAAGTACCTCCTCGCCCCATTTTAAGCCCTGCAATTCTATAGCTTTAATATTATTTTTTAACATATAGTGCCACTCCTCCTCCCCTTGTTCCTCCCCTGTCCTTCCTGAATAAAATATAGCCCGGTATAATTACATCCCAGTCATGGTTGTCAGTGAACCATATCTCTGTAAGTGCCACTAAATCCAAGTCAGCCTCTTCCATTGAAGCCTCAACATTTGGGATCTTATTTCCCATACTACGGACACATAGACACCTATAGGTTATGGTGATCAAGACAATATATTGAAGGAATCAAGTGGCACATTATACTGAGTTGTTGTTTCCTTATATCACCAGACCTTGGGACCATAGGCACCTTTGTGTCTTTTAAAAATAGCCTCAAAAAAGGAGCTGCTTGGCTGTCACACTTTATCTTTATTTGCAGAACTTGATATACCGCCCTTGCCGTAGCGTCAGGGCAGTGTACAAACAATAAATCATGGGCTACAGAAGATAAAGGGGAGAAAGGAACGCCATTAATAGACAGGAAAGTAAAAGAGAAAAAGGAACGAAAAAGTATGACAGAGATGAGACACAACATGGGAGAAACAGAGATACAGGACAAGGGGAGGGAGCTGTCTGGTAAGTTAGGCAGGGAGTCACGAAACTAGCGGTGGGGGGGGGGGGGGGCCCGACGGGGAGGAGTCCGAGCCAACAGCAGGAGCAGGAAGGTCGTAGGCCTGACAGAAAAGGTGAGTTTTAAGAAGAGACTTGAACTGAGGGAAGGAAGGTTCAGTGCGAAGGGAGTGCGGGAGAGAATTCCAGAGGGCAGGACTGAGGAAAAAAAAGGCAGAGTGACGGGTGAGCTCAAGGTGGGCCTGGGAGGGGGAAGGAAGAAAAAGCCGGTTGCCATGAGCAGAGCGGAGGAGACGGAGGGCAGGCTGAAGGTGAACGATGTCCGCCAGATATTGTGGAGTACCGGTATGCAGGACCTTGTGGGTGATGGTGAGGAGCTTATAGATGAACCTAACAGAAATTGGAAGCCAATGAAGGGAGAGGAGAAAGGGGGTGACGTGGGCATTAACAGGGGAGTGAGCGATGAGACGGGTGGCAGTGTTCTGGACTAACTGGAGGCGATGAAATTGATAATGGGGAAGGCCAGCAATGGCCTGTTGTAAAATTACCTCCTAGTTGTTGGAATCTTTGCGAGCAGCACCACGCCCACCAGGGGTGAACCCCACAAGCTTCTCCAGGGATTCTTTTGAAAGTAATGAGGCTGGCATGGGCATATGTAACTACCACACAGAGGGTCACATTTTTATAGCCTCAGAGCACAGCAAGAATATATCAATATTCTTATAATATCAAGATCAAAATCAACATGTCAGCAGATATATTTCAAGAGCTCATCGGAACCAAAACAAAAGAGAGACTGGACAGAAACAGCACTAGAAACACAATACCAACTCCCAGATTATTTACAAATACCAATAAATCCACATCCATGCGAGCTTTCTCCCTAGCAGCCCCTGCTATTTGGAATGCACTCCCAGAGAAGCTACGATCCACAACTCATTTAAAGGACTTCTGCAAGTTACTCAAGACTACCTTATTCATTGAACATTATAACGAAGACCAACAATCACACCAATCTCAATATTAATAAGGGAAGTTACAAGACTGTCTACATTTGAAATGCAATGTCATAATTTACAATTGAACACTCCTAGTGAAAGGAGCATGAAGTCACAAGCATGCTTAAATTGTTAACATATGATTTTAATGTTTACAATTGAAAGTTCTTTGTAGAAGCTATTGTTATTTTGTAAAATTGATGTCCTTGTATAGGTTAATATTAAGTTATTGTCTGAAAGACCTCCAATGTATAAGTTAACATTAAGGACCCCCAATGTATAAGTTAATATTAAGGATTAATATTAAGTCATTGTTTGAAAAACCCCAATGTACCCGCTACCCTCCCTGTATATAACCCTTGTACATAGCTCATCCTGTAAACAGCACACCAAGAAATCACCACCTCTACTCCGTGTTAACACAGCATGCCTACCACTACTGACACTGATTTTTGATTGTTTGAAGTGTAAACCACTTTGATTCCAGGACAAAGTGGTATATAAATCCTTTTAAATACATAAATATGGATCCATTTAACAGATGTTTCTAATATTGCAGATCATTGATGCATCTGCGTGTCATCATGAGCATAAGAGCCCAGGCAGGGGTGTGTAGGGATTGGGGCTTTGGGCTTATGGAAAATCAGTGGGTATCAGGAATAAGTATGACCACCAGTGAGATGTATCCAAAATTTGTGATACTCGTGATAGACAGCCTAGGAAAACACCCAGAACAGATCCCCGATTCTGCCACTGTAGAAAGAATTTTCAGCCTGGCCTCTGGGAAGTGCCTTTAGCAGTGAGAGAGGACAGGTTTTGTGCCTGGCTGAGATAAACTTCATTGCATTGCTTATTTGATGATTCATTAACTGGAAGCTCCTGTTATCAATTTCTAAAAAAAGTATAGTCCCTAGACCGTGATCCTTTTGCAGAAAAGAATGGTTTCATCTGGAATGAAGAATACCCCCTGACCTAATCCTTCCCCAGGGCTCAGACATCTTTTTCCCTCCTATGCTTCTGGCGCTCTCTCTCTCCTTCCACTTCTTCCAGTCCCGCCTGAATCATGAGGCGCTACTGAAGTTCTTTACTGCCTGGGAATGGCTGCCTGGTGCCTTCAATGACAGCATGCTTTTTCCTCGCTGCAATGCACAGCAATAGACTACGTTCCTCTGGATATCAGGAGAGGAAATTGAAACTGACTGTTGCTGAGGATTGAACACACATATTGACTATAAAGTGTTTCTGTGATGAACGATAAATAACATTGAGAAGTGGAGAGAGAGGCAGCAGCCAACTAGCAAAGTGCTGCACAAACCACAAGGGGGGGGGGGGGGGGGGAAGGGAATCGGATGAGGCTGCGGAGGGATCAGATTAAGTCGTTAGGAAAGAGAGAGAGGATGAACTGGGCTGCTGCGGAGATTCCCATTAGTTGGAAATATTCATTATCCAGAATGGTATATGCCCGGTCAACAATCTTAGGTGTGCCCTGTTAACAACCTTTTGTTGTATTTTGCTAACAATGTTAGTTGTACCCAATCTTAAGGTTCCGTGTACATATGTTCAACTATTTATTTTACCTGTTCCTTGTAAACCGTTTTGCCTTGTAGAAAAACGGTATATTAAAATCAGTTAAATAAATAAATAAATACATGGTCTTTTTTCGATTTTACTATACACATAGGCACACTGAAAGACACTGGATCATGAGGAAAATGAGGAATCCTGAATATCTTGCATGGGTGCCCATAGACTGGTATATCAAACAAAACTGTACATGGAAACAAAGAGGAAAGATTTTCGAAGCGTGGCATTGGGTGGGTGGAGAGAGAAAGAGGAAAGATTAGTGAGTGGAGTGAGACCCTGCTGTGTACTGAAGGAGGTCTGACATAGCCATAAGACAGAGGGCATCTAATATGGACAGCAGTCCTTGCCCTCCATACAAGCATCCTGCCCATCTTCCTTTTTAAACAGTCATACAAGGAGGCATTTTGTACTGAGCTGATAAAGGGAATATTGATTTTAAAAGCAGTCTCACATGAATTTAGTGGGTGCAGTATAAAACCAACACCTGCCAGGCTTTAGGGTACCTTTCTTCAGACATAGTCATGTGATCTAAGATGGTGATCATGTGATGCAGCTGCACAGAAGAGAAACTCTTACCACACAGCCCTGATGGAGACCTTGAGTCCAGGGGTTAAATCCTCTGTCACAAACTCACAGGCACAGCTCTTATTGTCGTCTGCAATGTCTTCTCCAGGGAGACTTACTTCTGGGTTCAAAAACAGAGTCCACAAATTAGACAATCAGATGCTAATTCAAGGAGAATAAAATTATGAAAATGAGAGAAGAGAATATTTATTTTATATTATGTACCACTTTATCTTACAATCAAAGTGGTTTACAGAAAACTTAACATGCATATGTTTTTGCAATGAAAGTAAATTATAATATAATGCTGGTACATGGATCTAGCATCAGGAAGAAATGAGATACTCAGCATTTACTATAAACAGAAATACTGTATATAAAGTAATTCAGAAAAAATGTAAGACATTGGCATGCCAACAGTTAAATGACGCCGGCATTGTAACAGCACTGTTTCCTGGGCATAAACTTCTACTCTCCAGGGTGGCTTTGGACAGTGTGCTAAGCCTGGCACGTGCACCCTCTATTCCCTTTGTGCAACTGCTTCTCCACCATTCTAAGCCTTCCTGTCAGCCAGTCCCTACTGCTCTGAGTATCCAGTTCACGTTCGTGAAAAACCAAAAGCCCCTCCATAGAGTACAAGCTGTTCACCTTCAGAGTTCTGTCGTGATGCGGAGCCCTTGATGCGGAAAGCCTGCCGGCTACGACTACGGTCCCCAAAGCTCCAACTCTTGGGTACTTTGCTGGGGCTGTCATCGATACTCTGATCAGCACTGGGAGACCTGCGGAGGCCCTGGGCCTGGGGAGAGCCTTTCCCCTTGGAGGCAATACCCCGAGGGCTGGAGAAGACGCGTTCCTTCAAACTCACTTTCTGACTGTTGATAGAGAGAAGAAATGAGTCCCAAATTATACAGCCCTGAGCAGAACATTGCAGATACTATGAAATCCCCCATTAAAACCAAGCTGTAACCCTATGGTGCCCATGGAAACACAGAATGAGCGGATCACTGCCATATTTCTGCATGTCAAGGTCATGGGTCTTCCATTCGTAAAGGTCAATGTACTAAAGTGCACCATGCCCGCACTTTCTGCAGACAAGTCCATGAAGATGGACTTCACTTCTCTGAGTTAAGGTTAAATTTTGTGTGAGATGTGTATCATGGGTAGTTTAGCTATGCAGTGCATAGTCAATGAGCTGCTTTAGATAAGTTTGCTTTGCAGTCACTCATTTGTATTGAAATTACATTAAATGATCAATATAAAAAAGTTTGCCTGGTAAATGGGCAGAAGCCCACATTATCCCATTTAATGTCTGCTAACAGCTTGTTTGGCATGCAAACTCACATATGTAAACTTAGGAGCACTGTCTTCACAATCTGGTGACGGGGGGCGTGGGGGGCAACAACTGCTTGGATTTGTACTATACTTGTCTGGATCACTGTGTCCCATTATGGAGGACTGATCTCTGAATATACTCGGCAATGTTTTGCCATTGCAAAGCTTTTGCAAGTCAAGGTGGCAAGGCATGATTTAGCAATTGCTAGAGATGTATTGTATACTAGCATGATAACATAGGAACACGCAGCCAATAAAACTTATCAGGCTATCTTGTCAAATATGACTTCTGGTCATCACTAACCAATATCTATAAGAGAAAGTTTGTACCCATGCCCAGTTTTACCAGTCTTCTACTTTCATTCTAATGTTTTGCACACCTATTTTCCTAACTTCCCTAAGTAACTTCAGATTGCCTAATAAACATCTCTCTTTTCTGGTCCTGTCCCAGAGTGTCCACCTTTCTAGCTCCTGACTTGAAGGCTGAGGGCTTCCCACCCAGTTCATGAGCATTGGCTTGGGAGAACGAGGAACAGAGAGTAGAGTTCATCCCATGTGTAGAGTCCTGTTCCACAGAGCATGCATCAGCAAAGTGTTCTCTCTAGAATTCCTCCAGACCATGGTGATCTTATTCCAACATCACATGAAGTCAGAAGACTCAATATAAAGGCATCAAATGCATCACAGTCCTTTAATGGCAGGGGACAGGAGGGCTGGAAATGAACCATTGTTACTTTGTACAGAAATCAATAACAGGCACCTGGATTATGCAGCCATTTCTGATAAAAAAAAACTCAAGGTGACTCAAAAGCATTGAGCATGCAGCCCCTGGTACTCTGGAGAGAGTAACATAACATTAACAATCAGTTAAGAGTCTCCACGCTTCATGCAGATGAGAGACTTCAGACACCAGTCAGATCTGTTCTCACCAACATAACAGAAAAAAGAATAAAACATGTGAAAAGGGAAATAGCTCATGAAGAGAACATTTTCTGAAGTTTTGGAAATAGCTTATCTGGAATCTCAAGAGAGGAAGAAAGAGAAGTAGCTAGGATTCTGTGCCGATGACATGTTTCTCATCTAAAGTTAATTACCATTAGCTCTGTTTTATGGGTGATAAAGTTAATGTACTACATATCCGCACTATCCTGGTAGCTTTTGGTCAGGTCGCTGGAACACCCCTTGTTATTGCATTAGATAACAGGATACATTTTAACTGAACAATAAGCTGTTTGATTAAAATGTAGGTGGTTGGCTGATTGAAAGAGTTAAATATCAGGATTTATATGGTTAAGTCCAAAGATTATCTGAATAAATTGTTGAAGAACAAACCCCCAGTATATGAGAAACTAGAACGAAAGTGCATAAGGAGGGGAATATGTACAAGCCTTAGCGGGACAATATTCATACAGCACAAGGACAGGGGTTAGAAGGGTGATAAATACGCCGCATGGGTAGCAGAGTTACCAACCTGGGTGACTGTTCAGGCTGCTGCTCTTTCCTTAAAAGAAGAAGGCAATAACATTAGCAGTGGTACAAGGTTTTGTTTATGGTTACACATGTTTATCCCATAAGCAGTTTGGGTGTGAGGTAGGGAGGAGGCAAGAGAAGCCCAGGATAATGAACCTGATAATTGGTACCCTAAGAGGCAGGGTAAGTGTGACCCTTTTTTTAGACAGAAGCTTAGGCACACAGTGTCTGACATTATAGGCAGAATGCGGCCGGCCTCTGGGCAGGACTCGGGCATACACAAGTCCTCGGGGGGGGGGGGGAGGCATACACAAGTCCTCGGGGGGGGGGGGGGGGGGGATTTTATAAGAGACTTGAACAAGTTGAGATCTTTGTGGGCCATGTTACTATTACTGCCATTAAACATTTATAAAGCGCTACAAGGCATACACACCACTGTACAAACACAGATAGGGACAGTCCCTACTCGTCAGGGGCCACAATCTAATCAAGACAGACAAGACAAAAGATAGGAATAAAGATAGAATAGGGAAGAGTAAGGAGACAGAAGGACAAAGGGATCAGGAGGCAAAAGCAAACCTCAAAGAGGTGACTTGTGTCCCATGGGTGGCTTGTCAGACGTCGTGCACGCATATAGGCTCTTATAAAATTGCCCAGATATATACATGTGTACAAAGAGGACACAGAGGAGCAGGGCAAACTCTTTACACAATATACCCATGGGTGGGGCATGGGCGGGATTCTCACTTCTGTGTGTCATTTATAAAATACAACAACAAAGGCAAAAGGTGTCACCAAATCTTTCTTAATTCTCAAGAAGACATCTGATATCATGTGGCGGGAATAACTGTTTTTGCATAAAGAGAAGCTGTCACTTGACTAAGGCACCGTGGGCGCTGAAACACTAGCGTCGCCGGGGGGGGGTGTGGAGGTACTCACATAACAGCCAAGTGAATTACTGAGACTGAAAAGTACTACCATCAACAAGGTTATGACTAAGAGAATATTAAAAGCAGCAGTTTCATGAATTTTAAGTGATTTTAGATAAGTATTTTTGTTAATGCTTTTTCTTGGATGAGTTTTTAAGCACATAGGTCAGAGGTAAATGTTTATAATTATTGAGCACTGAGTTCTGGTTATTCAACTTGCAGGCTCATACCTCTTACAAACATTTAAAAACTTAAGAATTTCAAATGTTTATATAAAAGATTATAAATATATTTATTGCTTCCCGACAATTAAGAAAGACAAAAATGACTTGGTGACACCTGCTGCTGCTGTTGTTGGAATCTCTTGTTAAGGTGTTAATCCCGCCTGTGCCTCTTCTCAGCAGCCCATGTACACACACACGTGCACGGCTGCCTCAGAGCAGATAAAACATGTGCAGCTATGTTCCTGGGTAATCATATAAAGGCAAAACATGTGCACCTCTGATGGTCATTTTAGAAGCCTTATTCATGATTTGGATGACTGATAACATGTATGTAGAGATCCGTATCACAAAGATGTCTCCAGGGCTGTTTTATAAATGCTGTCTGAAGACATCCCTGAGTGGAGACATCCAAATAGGCAGAGGGTGTGATGGAAGCATGTCTGGAGTAGGGCAACAGACTTGGACATCCTTGCCCAGTTGCAGAAATGCCAGGGATGTCTGCGACCTTGTCCAAGTTTAGATCTGCTCCAGGCATGAAAAGACATCAGCAAAACGCTTGTTTGGGCCGTTAATCATTGAGAGGATATAGAGATAATGGCACCTCACCACGCCCTCTTCACAATCACAATGATATTTTTTATGTAATTGGGAAACTTGTTTAATGTTTGAACCACCGCTGAAAGTCTCTTAGATGCCCCCAGTCTAGGATACTATTCTGGGGATGTCTATGTAGATGACCCTACAGATGTCTATATCAGGCATATCCACGTTTGTGAAATTGTGCTCAAACTCTGACACACCTGCATTTCTTTCTGATGTTCTGACTTGGATGCCATTTGTAAAATGTGCCTTCATATGTTTTGCTATCCAAAATTCCCTGTTATAGAGTTACCCTCCGCATGTACAGTTTGATCTGCACCAGTACTGGGACTATGAAGAACATTTTCTACATGCACGTGAGCAAAAAATAGCAGAATTTCTGCAAATACTTCTTTCATGAACAACCAGTCCCAAAGGGACGCAGCACACAGGTGCAAGCATGAAAGATGGGCACTTGAATTAGTAACAATGGTATTCTGTCATTCCAACTACTCAAGAAGGCAGTCTAATTGGGTCCTGTCAGAAGTACAAAGCTGATACCAGGTGAGGTGTGTGACAGGACCTCTCTGGGTTGACGTTCCTGCCCATGAAAGTTGGGCTTCTCGACCTCTCCCTACCTCTCGGTATCATTTATTCTTAGATTTATCGGGCTGTTACTTTTCCACTCTGACATTCATAACTTCCATTCCAGTGCATTTGGTGCCATCGTCGTCTGTTTACTGTTCAAAAAGAGCTGGTTTGCAAATGCCAGAATGTTCTGGATGGGAGTTATCAAACCAGGCAAACATAAATAAATCAGAAAAAGAAGAAAGACTTATGGAATCTCCAATGAAACAGAGGCCAGAATATAAAGCATAAATGCACGTGAGAGCATGATGTCTGGCAAGCACAAGACTGGTAGAAATCAAGATCCTATTGACAGGCTCATATGTGATAAACAGAATATTACACTGGCCAAGAGAAATAGATTAGTATTGACACAATGGCCAGTGCAAGGCTTCGTCCTGTGAATAGCACCGAAGAGATATCCCTACATGACATGGGACACCGCTTCAAATGCCTTACAATCTAGATGATCTTTCAAATACTGGAGGAATTTTTACATATGTCTAAACTGTTTATGCACAGACACACACAAGGATGTTAATAAATAAGATACATGTAAGTATAATATCAAAATGATTACATTACTTATTGTTTCCTTTGTGTGTTTGTTGCTTAATTCTGACAATTATTTCAGAAGGAATTAATAGGTAGAGATGTTTCAACTTTCCTGGAAACGTTCCCAGGCACATAGTGCCACCCAGTCCTTCCAGATGTGCCCCTACTCTCCTCGGCTGATTTCTGTCCAGAGCTTCCAAGTTTCCCACTTTCAGGAGGGAAATTTCAGGCCAGTCCTGGGTTTCTGGAACCCCCACCATGATGTGCTATATAGAACCTGCAGCACTTATTTCAATTAGCAGAATCAGGGACTAGAAACACATCCTAAAGCAAAGTTCAAAACCAGAGCTGACCAAAAACTCTCCTTCCTAGAACTTGGTAACTTGGCAGCTCTGCTGTACCCCATTTTCCAGCTGTAGAGCTGGCAAAATCATTTGGAGTAGCCTGTTCTCCATGGACAAGCAGGATGCGTCAGCCACACCTGGTGATGTCCTCCGGGCAGCGCCATAGGTATGGAAGTGCTTTCCAGAGTTCAGAAAGGAGACCTTTCTGAGCATGCACAGGTAGACCCCACCTCACCGGCCCGCTTTATTCTTCCGCCTTGCCAGCAAGACGGATCTGCTCTCCAGCATTATTCTTACTACAATACAACATGCCTAAACCAGGATTTAGGAAGTATACTCACTGCAAGAAGAAGATGAGCAGCACGGACACACATGACTTGTGTATCCGTTGCTTGGGAACCGGACACAGGATCGAAGACTGCCTTCAGTGTGCCCAAATGTCTCCTCGGGCCAGGAAGCACAGAGGATATAAGTTTAAGGAACACCTGGCTGCATCTGCACACGACTCCGACCTGAACCCAGCATGGGATGCGCCCAACTGGGCCTCCAACCCCGGCTGTGGTACTTCTAACCTGGCTCCTCCGCCGGCACCAGCCGAACTCACAGCTGCTTCTCCTTCGGCCCACAGCCCCCTCCAGATGACCGCAGCAACAACCTGGCCTCCTGAACTCCACCAGACTCCACAGCTGCAATCAGGGCCCCAGGACAGCTTATTCCTCCCACAGCCGCCCCCTGCATGCTGGATCGGGCCTCGCATCATGGTGCCCCCAGCATGGCTGCTGGCTCAGCCCACACTCCTTCCATTGGCCGGAAATGAGTCAGCCCGTGAAGATCACATCATCACGGGGACAGATGCGCTGACGTTGATCTTCTGTGACGGCTCTCCAACGTAGAGCTCCTGCGACATCTGAACCATGCCGCAGCTTCCTCTCCCCTTGGCGCCAAATGTCTCAGCGCAGAATGGCTGTCTCTCGGCAATGCTCCATGCAGCGCCAATCGAGCCCGTTCTCCGCACCGTTCCACAAGCAGCAACAGCAGCAGAGAGACACATCGGGGACACAAAAGATCAAGGAGACACATGGATAGCAGCGACACATCAGGAAATCAAGGTACGTGCTACCGGGGCAACTCCCACCACAAAAAGAGGAGAGGACACCGGCCCAGGCACCAGCGCCGATCAGACTCCTCCCCCTCCTGCTCCAGCTCTCGCTCAAACCACAAGAGATGCAGAGAGAGGAGCAGTACCAACTCTTCAGCCATCCTCGGCCTTCTCTCACATTTGGTGGAGCAAACAGCCCCCCCTCCCACCACTGCTAAAGCCTGCACCGTCAATCCCTCACCGACACGCAGCACCTCCAACTACGCGAAACGCAGCCCCCAGGGTCACTCCTTATCCCCCGTGACATGCTCATCAGACAGTATGGTGGATCGACAGGACAGTGAGGTGGTCATGGGCTCTGCAGCAACCAATCTGCCTCTCTCGGAAGAGGGCCCCTCTCTGACAGAGAGCCAGCCACCCCCCGCCGTGGACCTCACCTACCCTAAGTTCATACGTAAGGTGGCAACCACATTAACTCTTGATGGGCTGGACCCTTTGGACCATTCCAGACCAGAGGTATTTAAATATCTGAATGCCCCGAAACCCATCTTCGCAGTACCCATTCACCAGGAACTACAGGACAACCAACTGAGGCTCTAGCAAAACCCGGCCTCTGGCTGTCCCTTCTCAAGAAGACTAGACATTAAGTACCAAGTCCAGCCCCTGCAAGGATTCACAAAACCTCAACTACCACATCAGTCCATAGTGGTGTCATCTGCACTGAAAAGAGCAAAATCGTCCCGCACCCACTCTAACAGCCCCCCAGGACGGGACCACAAGCTACTGGATGACATTGGCAAAAAAGTCTTTCAAGGAGCTATGCTCAATGCCAGGATCGCCGCCCACCAATTTCAACATATCCTCTTCCAGGATACCCTCATGGCAGAGATCAAGACTGCCATACCTTCCCTCCCCAAGGAAATGCAGTCATCCGTAACCACCTCCATCACAGATATAGCCGAATGTAGCAAGCACCTAGCTAGCACGGCTTTCGACTCCTTCGATACGGCCATCAGAACAGCGGGAACAGCCATATCCGCCAGGCGATGGGCATGGCTAAGGGCCTCGGGCTTGCATGAGGACACACATAACAGGATCGCTGATGCCCCCTGCTCTGGAGAATCTCTATTTGGCGACAAAGTGACAGATGCGGTAAATGATATGAAGGAGCATTGCACGACCCTTCAGACCTTGGCAGAGGACACCTTGAGCGCAACAACACTACCAGCCAAAGGGCCAACTACCAATGTAAGCCCTATTACCAATCTAACAAAAAATATATCTCCTATAACTCACAGCAAAAGTGGCAAGGGCCCAGATACAAATATGACGCGTACCAAGGGCCCTCTCATCAGCGTCAGAACCAGAGGGAATGCAAGCAGCAGAAACCCAGCAACCGCCAAGCGTCAAAAAGTGGACCCTCTTTTTGACTGTGACTTGCGGGCGTCTTCCCCAATTGGGGGGCACCTAACAAAATTCAGCCGCACCTGGGAAGATACCACCTCAGACGGGTAGGTCCTCCAGATAATCCGCGAGGGGTATCAGCAGCAATCTGGTCCATTGCACTCAAGTACAACTGCTGCCTACGAGCGTCCTACCTTCCCGGGGACCAGAACACCCTAGCAGACAGACTGAGCAGACAACTGCAACCTCATGAATGGGCTCTACTCCCCGAGGTCGCCAACGACATCTTCAGGCAATGGGGTACCCCGCAAGTCGATCTCTTTGCCACGGAACAGAATGGCAAATGCCCCCTGTTCTGCTCCAAATGCCCGTCTGCACTGAGACTGGCGGGGGATGCATTCAATGTATACTGGGGGGAGTGGTCTCTGCTGTATGCCTTCCCACCCATTCCCCTGATCTCAGTGATCCTGCAACAAGTCATCCAGGACAAAGCAAGCATCATCCTCATAGTGCCCAGCTGGCCTCGCCAGATGTGGTTCACACTCCTGCTACGTCTGGCCAGCGGCCCTCCAATACAACTCCCACGGTGCCCAGACCTAATCACGCAGAACGAGGGCACAACACAACACCCCAACCTCAGAGCCCTCGCTCTCACAGCCTGGAGACTGAGAGGATGAGCCTGTCAGCCCTCCACCTTCCACCTGAAGTACAAGACGTAGTCCTAGCGGCCAGGAGACCATCGACTCATAAATCCTATGGCCTGAAATGGAAGAGGTTCAGCGTTTGGTGCTTGGCTTGCCACTTGAACCCAACCACCTGCCTGATTTCCAACATTCTCCAATACCTTGCCTCTCTCTCCGAGCTCGGACTCGAGCTCAAACCCCAGTCTATCAAGGTTCCTCTCTCGGCTATTGCTGCTCATCATGCGCCAGCGGACAGCTCCTCAAAAAATTCAATTGCTACCATTCCCCTGGTCACCAGGTTCATGAAAGGCCTGTCTAACCTGAAACCACTGGTTAGACCCCCAGTGCCAACATGGGAACTTAATGTGGTTCTCCAGCGCCTCACAAGAGAACCTTTCGAGCCACTGCAAACGGCCGACATCAAGTTTGTTTCCTGGAAAACCCTCTTCCTAATAACCATTACATCGGCAAGGAGGGTCAGTGAACTACAGGTGCTCATGGCCCATCCATCATATACCCAACTACACCACGACTGTGGTTCTCTGTGTACACACCCCAAGTTCATACCCAAAGTGATGTCCATTTTTCACGTCAACCAAGCCATCGAACTCCCTGCCTTCTTTCCTGAGCCCCACACCTCGGTGGAAGAACGCCTACACACCTTGGATTGCATGAGGGTTCTCCGCATCTACCTCCACAGGACCGAATCAACCTGCAAAGGAGAACAGCAATTTGTTTCCTTCGACCCTAACAGACCAGGCAAACCTGTCACGAAGAGGACACTCTCACATTGGGTGTCGGTCTGCATTAGCTTCTGCCTCGACCCCACTGGTACCCAGGGAGCCCCAAGAGTGGGACCACATTGCCTCAGGGGACTGGCCGCCTCCTTGGCCAACCTATGCTCTGTGCCGTTGAGTGACATTTGCAAAGCTGCAACGTGGTCTTCTCTGCATACCTTTCAAAAACACTACTGCCTTGACCTCTTGCCACAGGAAGACTGTGCCTTCGGCAGAGTGGTGCTAACTGCAGCACTGAACAGCACCCACACCAAGTGACCCTCTGACTGTTGCCAGATCACTGCTATTATTGCATTGTCGCTCTATTGTTGTACTGCTTTCTATGCTGCCCAAATTGCATTGTTACACTGTTGCTGTGTTGTTTGCACTCTGTATTGCTGCACTGTTTGCATAATGTTACTCGATTTTACACGTGAACTGCAAGTGGAACAAAGAGTCCTGCTCACTCTACATGACCTGTGTCCTCTGGTCCTCAGGCCTCATTTTCCACCTCAGCGCGCGCTCTGCACAGCTAGGGAGTCACCAGATGTGGCTGACGCATCCTGCTTGTCCATGGAGAAAGCAAAGTTACTTACCTGTAACGGGAGTTCTCCGTGGACAGCAGGATAAGTCAGCCACACAATCCCTCCCGCCTCCCCTAGAAAATGTCGGCCTGAACTGGCACATGCCCCAGCCTGGAGACTCCGAGCTGGGAAAACCCTGACTGGGCTGGGGGCGGGCCGGTGAGGTGGGGTCTACCTGTGCCTGCTCAGAAAGGTCTCCTTTCTGAGCTCTGGAGAGCACTTCCGAACCTATGGCGCCACCCGGAGGACGTCACCAGGTGTGGCTGACTTATCCTGCTGTCCACGGAGAATGGGCCATCTCTCGGGGAGCTTACTAAGAATGTCACCTGCACAGGGAACCAGTGTGGCCTCCAGCACTGACTTCAAGCCTTGGTCACCTCCATAAAACACTCAGGGGATAATTTTCTAAAACCTTTTCCACAGGTACATTTTTTTACACACATAAAATGACTCATAAAATTGTGCGGTTGAAAGAAGTGTTAGGGAAGCCCCTTGAAAAAAATCAGGGTCCTTTGTAGTTACCCCCTTGTCATGCCCAGCAGTTGTGACTACAGCTTAGTACCAGGGCTGGCCCCAGAGTTGGTTCAAGATGTTGGCAGCCTAGGCAGACCTTAAACCTTATGCCCCCCCCCTTTGAATGTCTTGTTCTTTGCCCCCCACCAAAGAAGCGGCTGCCTGGATTGCCTAATGGTTGGGCTGGCCCTGCTTAGTACTACAGATGGCGCATATGCTAAAATTAAGCGCATGATGGACTGGAGGCACTAGCAAGCAGCCCCAGGCCAGGGCTACCCACTGACCCACCCCACAAGCTTTTCACAAAATCAGATTCCAACTTTAGCGAGAAATCTATTGTTTAGTCCACCCAGTAATTTAGTCATATCAGCTTGAATTGACTCACTGACGTTATGTAACACCAGTCACCAATGTGTCTGATTAGTTCTGTTAATGGATCTTTCTCGCAGCTTGTTGTCCAACCTGCATTTCTCTTTCCTCTGTAAATACCTCTAAACTCATTTTGGATTGAGTGTAGTTTTTACTAGAGAAAGTACAGTTTGCACAGACTGCAAAGAGAGCTGAAAGATGTTTTCCCACTCCTGTGAGGTTCTGCGAAGGGAATTGTGGAGGGGGGGGGGACTCTCCCCCAGACCTAACCTGAATGCGAGTCCTGACTTGCTCTTCAGATTCCGCAGGAGGTCCAGCTGGTTCAGTGGTGGAATTAGCCTGAGACAAGAAGAAGAAGGAAGTATTATGGGCATGAAGTTATCCCCCATGGACAACTAACTCCTTAGCAGCTCCACCAGTAAAGTCTCCCATCACTCTCCTATTCCTTCTGGCAGGATTTTGTAGCGGTCTGTACTTCACTGCAGCCACTGCTCAATGCACTATAATTAGACTACTGAAATTACCAATCTCATAGTCATCATCCAGCACATTGTCAGTTTTTAATTTCTGTATAGATACATGGTTATTAATCAGACCAATCTAATGCCACCGCAACAGCGCTGCTCCAACCAGATGCTTTGAATTAGAGAGTCACTGTCCACCATTACATGGTGTTTATAACTTGCTGCTTCCAAGTTCTAACTCTCAGTGAATGCATTGACTATTGAGAACCTCCAACCTCTACATCTAGGATGTCAAACTCCAGTCCTGGAGGATCATAAACCAGTGAATATGCATGAGAGGGATTTGCATAGAATGGAAGCAGTGACTGCAGATCTTCTTCATGTGTAATCACATGAAAATCGGACTGTTAGGTGAATGCCGAGGAGTGGGTTCAAAGCCACCTCCATAGAGGCTCAAAGGTTTTTCCTAAGCATGACAGTGGTAAATTGGATTACTTCTCAGCAGACTGGAAATTTCTGCTGAAAGTCTAGGGTCCGATATTCAAAAGCATTTACGCAGTTTGCAGACCTGTAACCCATGTAACTGCTCCTTAGTGGGTGTTCAGCGGCATAAGCATGGTTAGTGCTGCCGAACATCCCCGATTCTCTCCACTACACACCCTGGTGCTAACCGCTTTGCATTGTGACATGTCATGAGTGTTCCGGGGGCGGCGACAGTCATTAACCAGGTAGCGACAATGTTGCACCGCTGGCCAGTTAGTGTCCTGTGGGTAAAGGTTAGGTACAATAAAAGCTGGCCTATCTTTTACCCATAGGAGCTAACCGGGCAGCAGTGATTGTGCCGCTGCCCATTAGCATCTGCGGCTGTGGAAGCTGTGCAGCAACCCTGGATATTCAGGGTTAAAGGTCAGCGGCAATGGCTATGCACCATAGCAACATATAGCCTTCCCAGAAGAATATCAGGCCTCTAGTTTTTAAATTTTTTTATAAAAATATCTAAAAATCATCAAAGATGACAATGAAACCTTTGGTGATTTTTAGATATTTCCAGTGGGCTGAGAAGTAATCCATTTTCTTTACAGCTGCTAACTAAACACCTTTATCCTTATGTTTTCAGTTGTACCTTGGACACGGTATTAATCTCTGTCCTATTCACTTCCCTGCCTCATTGTGTCCAGACTGGGTGAACGTAAGTTCTTTGTAAGATAGTTATTGTACGCATTAGCAGAGGTACCATGTTACTCAGGTCCAGGAGTGAGATATTTTTGCCAGTTCTGATATTAAATTTGCCTTGCAGTGCAGTATGGTATTTGTAGTCCCTGGTTTTACCCATTGATGTCAGCACTGCAGGTCCCATAATGCATCAGAATGAGATTGTCAGAAATCCAGGATTGGCTTAAAATCTGACTCATGGAACCGGGTAACAGCAACTCTGTGTTAGCTGCCCCTGCTTCAGACCAGAACGCCTGTAAACCACTTTGCTGTACAACTTGTTTGTTCTAATGCTGGTTTGTCAAGTGCTGATAAATAAATCAACAAATGGAGCCTTGGCAATCTGTGGTGACAAACAGTGCCAATCTGCTTCAGGCATAAGTGTTTTAGGGTAGTGGTTCCCAGTCCTGTCCTGGAAGTCCACCAGCCAGTCAGGTTTTCAGGATATCCACAATGAATATGCACAAGAGATTCCCATGCACTACCTCCAATATCTGCAAATGTCTCTCTTGTGCATATTCATTATGGATATCCTGAAAACCCGACTGGCTGGTGGTCTCCTAGGATAGTTTTGAGAACCACTGTGTTAGGATGCCAAGATGCCACCCTCCCCTGGCACATGAGCTATCTAGCAGTGCAGTAACCCCCTGCCCCCTCTACCAAAGTCCACACCACACCTGTCTCTTTACACCCCCAACAGTATTAGAGTGGAGCACCGAAAGAACAGACTGATTGCTTAATGAGCATGTCAAGCCATTCTTCCCCATTACAACAGAATCAGGATTCACATCTCAAGCAGTGAATGAGACAGGGTCACAACACAAAGCATAGCTCAAGGCATCAGATAATGCCTTATAAAGGTCCAATCATGTCACGTTCCATTGTTTACACAAAACACAGCCCACAACTTATTGTTACAGTGCAAAGTGCAACACAGCAGGAGCCAAACAGACGACACAGAATACACTAAGGAGAAGAGAGGTGCGAGTACATTGGGAAGGCTTGGAAGGAAAGTGAGGGAGAATGCCTGAATCTATCACAAGTTAGAGTCAGGGCTGTGCGGGAGTCCTCCACGTGTGCTGCTGCTCTGAAATCAGCAGCAGCAGGGGCAGAGGACTCCTGAGCAGCTTCCTGGGAACGCTGACCAGGATGGACAGATGTGTGCACACTCCACAGGCTGCCAAGAGAAGAATCACCCCAACTGTCACTACCATGAGCTTTGCAGATCACACGGTCCCTTGAATCATCTGATGATGGTACCCATGAATTTCATTATTTGATATAGCTCATGTAGATCCATTAAAGGGATCAAAGCCTGCACCGAATCCAGGTTAAAAGGCAGTAGCTATCAAGTTTGGCATTACATAATCATTATGTGTCTGCACAGATATGGAAATATAAGAATTTTGGATAAATGTTTGAAAGCTGATTGCCTGCTACATGACACAATCTACCTTGTACACTGTGGTCTTCAGGTTGACTGTGTGAATGTTCCATAGATCCAGCTCCAATCTGCTACTGACTTTATTCATAACTTATTACTAGAATAATGGCTGTGAAAGTTAGAGTGAAAAGCTTCTAAAATATTCCTTTACAATACAAGTGAAAAGGAGGAGGTTGAGCTCTGGGGCCTTTCCATAGCTAGAATATACAAACAGGAGACCAGAAAAGGCAGCTGCTATTCCAACCAAGTAAGAAATATTGACCAAGAAAAACAATGCAGGACGAGGTACAGGAAGCGGCCATTCACCAACATGACGGGGGGGGGGGGGGGGTGATGGGTGACCAGCAGCAACTTCAGATGAGAGCAAAACCGAGTAGAACACCTGCCAGTCAAGCGAATACCTTTCTCACTACATGTTGCTTTTGAGTAAATAGTTCTGTGATACCAATTATTCAGATAGTGTGTTTTTTTCAACACTTGTGGCAAAAGAGACAGAGAAAAGAGCCCATATAGACAAGGCAAATTAGCCATTTGTCTTGTTCTCTCCTTTATCACATGGAAGCTATATTTCTCAGGTAGATAAAGGAAGGGGGACAGAAGTGCCTTGTATACATTCACATCTGAAGTTGCTGCATTGGTGCTTGCGCTCATGTTATCTGAGAGAGTGGGGACAGCAGTAGACGATGCGCGGAATTATTCTGGCTTGTGGAGGGCAAGCCCCCACCCTTCCAGTCACATGCACGTCATACCTGGATGCACCATATGGCTGCGAGCTGGACAGGTGGTTTCACCAAAGAAAGAGGGAGAAGGAGGGAAACAGCCAGAAAGAAAAGAAGACATAGAAAGTAAAGTAAAATTAGCCAGTCTGCTGCAGGTATTCGCCTGGTATGTGCAGAGCTGGTGGCTTTAAACTGCAAGTCCTGCAGAACGCCACCGTGCTTTGAGAGATGTCAGTGTAGATTAAAGGTTTTGTGTCTTGCATCTGAAACTACACTGCAAAGCCAAACATCTGAACAGAATAAACGGTGTATCCCATGTTTTACCTATGAGAATAACATCAGCCTGATAATTCTGCATCACTTTTATGTCAGAAATAGTTTGCAATTTAAACTCTGACTTAATGAATATGTAGTACCACAGAAAATTAACATGAAAAAAAGCAAAAAGAAATAACAAGAGAACCTCAAAATAAAACAAATCTTTGTTTGTTCTTGTAAAGTGTTCTATGTACTGCATGCCCAGTTGTTCCATGTAAACCTCCTTGACACCTTGGAAAGGTGGTACATAAAGAGAACTAAATAAATAAATCAGAGCGATATCAGAAAAAGTGGGTGCCCTCCTCCCAATGGTCACTCGTGTCCAGGTCTTAAGATGAGGTGGCCTGGGGTGATGGGGAAGGGGGGGGGGGCAGGACACAGCTGCTTTGGAGCCTCAGGGCTCTTCACCTCTGTGACCAGCCTCACTCACTAGGAGAGTTTATAAAGCAGACACAAGTTTGTACTGAGGGAGGAGCCTGCTGGCCGCAGTCTCCCATTCTGGAGGAAAGAGGCTAGAATTCATAATGAATGCACTCTTCTTATGCTTTAAAAAGAATATTGGCAAGACTGATAAGGTATATGCAACAGAGTATACAGAATTTCAAAAAGTCTTCTTTATACTGAGGACAACTTTCCAGAATACGTATGCTTGTGTTTTTATGGTGAGACATTGTGAGGCTGTTTTTGTGTGCATCAACAAGGCTGAGTTTTGCTATTTTTGTGAGTATGACAGGAAAATAGAGGGGTGTGTGTGTATGTGTGTGCTGGGCGGGGGGGGGGGGAGAGTTTTTTGTGCAAGAGGGAAGCTTTCTGTTGTGTATTTGTGTGCAGGAACAGCCTGTGAGTCGTGCAAAATGATGCAGGGCCGTGTGTGTGAAATTGAAGCTTCTTGCTTTGAGCACCACTCTCACGAAACAGAAAGAACTGGACCTGTTTTCTAGCAAAGGAAAATTGCTTAAGTAAATTGTAAAAGAACATGGAATGGAGATTATTGTCAACATGCAATGTTATCCTTTGACTGTTTTACTGCTTTATAGGTAACATAAAATAACTTAATAGTTCAAAATTCTTTAGAAATCCCATCTCCCCCATGCTTTCCCAAAATGCTTTGATAAACTTGATGTTCCAGATATACTGACACTGCCAGATTGGCTACACTATATGTATATATCTTGCTATACTATACTATGCCTATAGAAATACAGAGCCCTGGAGTTATTCTATAAAGATAACATATCTCCCTGGCTTTCAACATAGGCAGAGGAGAGGTCTGGCCTGAGGTTGCAAGGAGTGCTGCTTGTCAGTTCCTGCTGAGCACACAATGCACCAGAGAGCTGCTGGATCAGGTTTCCAATCACTCTGCTTATACACCGCATTCTCACAGTCCATAGACTGAAAGGACATAGAGCGTGCTGATCCAGTACACAGTCAGCATTGATTTTAGTGCTTTCAGAATATAGTTCCTCTCTTTTATTTCTTTGTCTTTGCACTTTCATCAGAGGAATGTTTTGGACATAAATGTTATACCTGTTTCCTTCCCCAGTCCCCAGCCTTGGAGGAAACTATTTTTTAAGTGATGGCATGAAGCAAGAGTCCATCACATTGCTGCAGACAGAATTATTCTGGGTTAGCATGAACAGCAGTTATTTCTAGGAGCAGAGATGACTGCTTAAAGTACGATGGTTTCCATCCGTCCATGAAGACCAGAAACCAAATGATCAAGCCCTTCCATGCCTGGGCACAGTCCCAGAACCTCAGCTGCACCTCATCAAAACTAAGAGCACAATTCTAGAGAATGAGGGGAAAAGGCACTTCTGACATGCTGACGGGTAAAGGAACAGCCTTTTGGTTTTTATACTAAGTGGGTTTCATATTCAGTCAGAGCTGGAGAGAAGCTGGAGAACAGGCTCAACGAATGGCCAGTTCCTTCGAAATCATTACAACAAAATACTCAATGTGCCATATCACTTTAGCTCTAGGTTCCCAGCTTCCAGCTCTGAAAAGCTGGCGTTTGAGATCTGGGGCATCCTACTTCCCCACTCTTTTTACCTATTGGATAGGAAACATTTCTCCGAGCCTGTAAGACCAGGGGCCATTAGCAGGCAGCTGCAGATGTTGACACAGCTGGAATATCCCTCTCCTTAATATATCCATCAACAGCTGATGATATCATTTCCTGTTCAATGGGAATAAGTAGCTAAAATTCTTGTCCTGGAAACATTAACATGTGCTCCATCCATGCATAATACTCAGGGGTTTTTAGAGGTCCTATAAGGAGGATTAGAGCTTTGTTACTTTTTTTGACTGTGCCCACACTTTGCATACGCTGTTTGTGTAAAGTCAGCAGTAACACTGATTTACTGATTAATAGCAGAGAAGAAATGATTTAATTAGCTTGAGAAAGCAACAGGAGTTTCCAAAAACTGAAATACTGCTCTTGATTTAGGAAGCTTGGGGGAGGGGAGGGGGGGGGGCTTATCTCATTTCCAACTGCTGGATAGATCTTTGCGAGGAGCTTGCAATCTCTTACTGTACAGTGCTTCTCAATGTAGTCTTGAAGGAACCTCACCACTGTGATTTTGAGGATAGCCACAATGAAGCTGCATTTCAGAGAGCCGCAGACACTGGGTTTTCGATGGATACAAGCATTTCAAGGTTATTCATTATGACCATCATGAAAACCAGAACAGTCAGGTGTGTCCGCAGGAGAGGGCTGGGAAACAGTGCTCTACAAATCACAGGACTGACTAAGGGAAAGACTGCTCAATTGCAAGTGATGTTATTCAGCACCTTTGTTGATCTTATAGTTTCATCCTAAGTTGCTTTGCTTCTTTGCTTGTCTGCAGAGTAAATCACTGACTGATAATGCACACAATTGCACATATATTCACATACACTCACAGACATGATCTCACACATGCAGTCCCATGTGAATTTATACACACACACACACACTTACACACATGCACAAAATGTGTGTCCCAAGAAATGCTGAAGATCTGTTCTCAGGACCAGTCCTTCTACCAGTTACCTCAACCTGCATATATTCTGCATACATGTACTTACACAGTCTCCCACATGCACACACACACGTGATGTGACATGCAATTACCTATGTCCCCAGGGCTGCTCTTGGAGGTGTCTTCAGGTGGTGCAATGGTAAAACTGTCACAACAGAATGTTACAAACTATGGATGGGATAAAGGAACAGAAAGAGAGAATGAAAACAACAAAATATACAACACAAAGAAAGGAGAAAATTAATTAATATGGAAATTGCAAAGAACAAAAGAAATACAAAACTGTAAAAGCAAACTGAGAAAGAGGATGAAGATGTGTGAATGCATAGAGAGGGATGGAGAAGGAGAAGGACTATGAATTCACTGCAGACTGAGGAAGAAGAAGACTTCAGGAGAACTACCTGTACATTGGTACAGCGACTGTGCGCTCATAGTACTGCCAGGTGGAGTGAAGGTCTGTCCGGGACAGGTTGGTAGCATAGAACCTCCAAGCAGCCTGAGGAGAAATAGAGACAGAAGCAGATCACACCACACTTGACGTAAGCTAGCGGGCAGGAGACAGAAGCAGATCACACCACACTTGACGTAAGCTAGCGGGCAGGACGTTCTCTCTTGTCAGCTCACTGGAAGGACAGGAGGAGAAGTTCACTCTTTAGCTAAGAAGGAATGCTCATATGAACAGAGGGGTTTGACCCAGTCATTACATCATCATGCCCCTTACAGGTCAGGTGTCAGGGTGTTAATCTCAGTCTCAGCAAAAAGCCAAGAAGGGACCGTCTTTAGCTCATAACGCAGATCCTTCTCTTGGATCTTAGGTGCATGTAACCAGAGCATTCCTAGTGCATTAATCATATCCACCATATCTAATCCTTATTTCAGCTGCTGTAGGTTGAAGGATGTGTGTGTCGGACCTTAGCAATTACATGTGCACAATTCACAGATGAGGGAGATACTGGGGGTGGGGGGGGGGGGAGAATGTGTCACTGCAGAGTTCCTTTGCTAACATTCTGCTCACAGAACAGTTTGACAGTCTCTTTCCTAAATTACTAATTGGTTCCATTGTGATCCATGAAACTTTAATAGATATTAAATTAGCAAGAAAGAACAGCTTGGCTTAGTCACAACATTTTCTTATAAGAAGTACTGCATGCACCATTTGAGAAGTATTTCTTTCAATGGAAATTAAATTGAAGTACATGAATCTTGAACTCTCTCCCATGGAAGTGTACCTGTCAGCTGTCCTCTAACTTGTACATAAGAGATTACCATGTCAAGGACTCAGGAGCCAGGACTTCCAGGTGGCTCCAGGACACAAGAGACAAGTACACTCAGTCCTGCTTTTTTATATTCCCATAGGAACATGTGCAGAAATTTTGGGTTTCAGTTCCTATAAAAGAAAAGTCTGACTACAAATCCTAGCTTGCCATCTTATGATCCAGTACATCAAGCACAACTATAGTCCATCTGACAAGTCAGGCAGGAATACAAATTACTGATGGCTTTTGGGGGTCTTCACTAGACACCTCATCATCTGAGAAATATCGTAGAGGGACTGCTGCAGATCTAACACCCTTGTGCAGGATAAGAGTTCGCCTTCTGGGTATCTAGTTCCCATGTCTCCACAGCCAGAAGCAGAGGGGATTTTATTTTATTTATTTATTTATTTATTTTATTTAGCTGTATTTATATCCTGCTTTTCACCGGGTCAAAGCGGTCAATTGGGGGATACATTTAACACAAGGGGATATGAGACACATACACTAATACTTACAGGGAACATGGGCAATGGAGGGTTAAGTGGCTTGCCCAAGACCACAAGGAGTGCCTATAGGACTAGAAATCCCAGTCCCTCCGGCCTGAGATTGCTGTCCCCAGGTGGGACTTGAACCCCCGGCCCTCCAGCCTGAAGTACCTTGTCCTAACCACTAGACCACTCCTCCCATTTTGGAGCTTCTTCCTTCCTCAACCCCATAAAATCTGAATAGTGGAAGTGAGGTCGAGGCCCTTTACTTTGAGAAAGAGGAATATAATACAAAGCACAATCTAAGCTTTTGAGATTTGCTCCAAATATGACTGCTTTAAGCAAAATGTTACCTCTGGAGTTTCCTATCCATGGAATAGGAGAGTCTTGCCAGCGCCAGGCAGTTGGGTGATTTTTAAAAAAGGGTATCTTTTAAGGAAGAGGAGGATAATTTTCATATTTTCATTCTTTCTTTAATAATACACATACTATAAATTGAAACTTTCTTGCAGTTAAAAAGTGAAAGCTTTCTTTTATTTTCACTTTCACTGGAGGATCTGTTACTGCCACTGGGCATGTTTGATAGAAAATCCCAGTTCTGTGCTGTCACCATTCCGTCTTTGTGACATCACAAAGTAGGGTTCACACCCCATTAAACTTCCCCCAAAGGAGATTAAAATGTATCTGTGTTTCAAATGCTTTTGCTGGAGTATTTGAGATTCATTTACAGGCATCTAGCAGGGCAAAGGAATGCTAATTGCAAAGGAGACACTTTCTGAGTCTCAAAAATAGTTTCAAGAGTCAAAAATCAGTGATAAGAAGAAGAAGCAGAAATTAGGTCATTCCATGATATAATTTAAAGAGAAGTCAAGTTTAGCTACAGTCATCTGTGGGCATCCATCCAAACATTCGCCTGCATCCCAGATAACCCAATTCCCGGCTTCATCAGCATCATACATTGCTTTATACTGAGTCTGTATTTTGTTCTCATTCTGGTAAGCTACTGGCTCATATTTTCCTTGCATCACTAGGGAGGGGGGACTAGAGGGCGAGAATGTGCTGAACAGAACTTACACCTCCCACACACTGCCTACGAATACATCACCTAAGAAGTAGATTGTAGCATTTCTGAGTTAGAAATAATTTATTATTAGGGGGTGAAAAACCAAGCAGCCCTTGTTTTCTAAGTAGGACTGCATGTCTTTCAGCTCTACCTGCATAAAAACAGGACAGATCACTTAGCATAGCACATACCAGATACTGAATCCCCAGCAGTACCGCTGTCCGGACAGTCAGGTTTTATCCTGCCGGCCCGTGGCTACCATACCCAGTTCCTGACCTGTATCAGTCCTGCTGCTGGGTTCCGTCTCTTCTCAAAATGCTTCTGACGATGTTGTTCCTGCACCTTCAGTGCAAACCCTGAGCCCAAGATCCCCTGAAACCAAGAAGCAGTCATTCAGTAAGGAGAATGGCTTTAGCCCAGCAGCAGTTGGTGGAAAAAGGAAAACAAGACATTGCGCCAGGAGAAAATTTCATACTTGAGAAACATTAGACCCGATTCTGTTCCAGACGTAGATCCTCTCTGTGCATCCGGTCTGAACTGGATGCACAGAGGATCGCGATTCTGATCCCGCGGGGCGGCACCCGGCTAACTCAGTCAAGGCACTTCAATGAAGCTGCAGCGCTATGGCATCATGTTGCCATGGCACCGTGGCTCCATTGAAGAGCCGCGATGCCGTCCACTGCAGAATAAAGTTAATTCCCCGCAACCCGACCCCCAATCTGGCCTCCTAAGGCCAGGGTTGGCCTGCGGAGAATGTCCTATGGTCCTCCCTGCCCCATCCACACCCCGGCAGAAAACAAAAAACACATCCAGGGAAGTTATTCCATCTCGGAGGTGGAATAACTTCCCCAGACATTTGTCCGGCCCTGGATGTACAGGACTGACATTAGAATGGGCCGGTGACTGCCCACTCATTGCCTGCCAGACTCTGCCCCCGGGCTGCTCATTCCCTGCCCTCATTGGAGAAGTTATTCAGGGGCAGGAGAAGCCATGAATAGCATGGATGAATAACCCCCATTGTAAATATTCTGGATTCACACAGGATTTTATGTTCATCAGAACCCAAATAGTTTTCTGAGTGCTACAGTCAAAAGGGAATTTGGGGGAGATGGTGCTGAGGAGTGAGTGCCACATTATTTCTGCATAGGCTTCTATGTTCACCGGGTCACAAAACTGCTGGACGTCATATTCCCTGTCAAGGTATTGTACGTTCCTGGTTCCTGAAGCAGATCAAACCCTCTACAAAGGATTCCCTAGGCTAAAATCACAAACTCTGCATAAAGAAGTTGAAGAAAATCATATGCTTGCTGGCCAAGACCTAAGGGGACTCTGCAGTGTCCCAGATGCTGTACAAGGGAATTAAGACTTACAGCGGGAAGAGCGAAGAAGGACACACCAATGAGGGTAAAGGTTGCTGCTAGAAGGCGTCCATTCCAAGTCTTCGGATACTTGTCCCCATAGCCGATGGTTGTTAGGGTAATCTGGAGAAAGTTTGATGTGGTTAGGAAGGTCTGCTGTGTTCACCACTGGCCTGTGTCTTCCTTGCGCATTTTGACTGTACAGTGGCCAGGCTTCTGTGTCACAACAGGCACATGCTTAAGGCTAGGCATACTAATGTGTATTAACACTTTAAGCGCTGTGAACCATGCTCATTAGGCAGTGTACAAATATTTTAAATAAATAAAGTAAGAAAATACAGCACATATTATTTAACACAAGCTCCATTATTCTCCATTAGGCTACTTACTAACAACTTGTGTAAAACACATTAAATGCAAATTAATACTTATTCATGCATTAGTGCAGGTTAGTAAATCCAGCCTTTAGAGCGTAAGCCCTCTGGGGAAGAAAAATACCCATTGTACCAAAATGTAACTCACTTTGAGCTTGAGTTTGGGAAAACAAGCAACTAAATCTAAAACCCAACTCCTAAGAAAAGCAAAATCATTTGTTACATTGCTGGTACAGGCTGCAACAGTAAAATTCAGATCCAAATAGTATCACTGAAGTGTACACAGCACTGTACAAAGACTAATTTAGTTAGCCCATTTTAGACTCTTCTCTGTTTCTCTATATCCCTAAGTTGACAAGCACATAAATTCCAGACCACTAGCTTCTACCTGCCCAATGACTCAATCCCTGATAAACAGGGTATTTTCTGTCTGGAGGAGGGGGGCTTCTTACCATACCCTAGGCTCCTTTCCCCGATCCTTCTGCTACAGAGAAACAGAGAAAATGATAGCACATAAAGAGCACACAGTCCTATCCATTCTGCCCATCTATACCAACTACTAAGCTCTACAATCCCTTTCTCTCACTCAGAGATCCTCTGTGCTTCTCCCATGCCTTCTTGAATTCAAATATAGTCCTCATCTTCACCGCTGCTTCTGGGAGGCTGTTCCACAAATCCACCACACTTTCCAAAAATAAATAGATTACTCCTGAGTCTATCCTCTTTTGCCTTCATCCCATGATTCCTCATTCAAGATTTTTCTTTCAAATGGAAGAAGGCCACCTCCTGTGCATTTACACCATGGGTGTATTTAAATGTCCATCACATTTCTCCTCTCACACCTTTGTTCCAAAGTATACATTTTGAGTTCTTTAACCATGCCTCCCAGTTATTTGTGAAGAACATCATTGATCATTTTAGCAGATCCCTCTGTTCAGCCTTCAGCCTGTTTTTATCCCTTTGTAGGTGTGGTCTCCAGAATTGCACACATTACTCCAAATGAGGTTGCACCAAAGACTTTTACAGAAGCACTATCACCTCCTTCCTCCCGCTGGCCATTTCTCTTCCTATGCACCCCTTCTGGCAAGGGGCAGGAAAAAAGGTGCTGGGGTCCCCACCCCCCACTCCTGATTGCTAATTTACAAGGTATTTGCTGTATGGAGGGATACTTACCAGACCCCACCAAAGTGCATCTGCATATGTATCAAAATGGTCATTTTCACCCTTCTCAGCCAGGTACACCAAGAAGGAAGCCAGGACAAGACAGAGGAAGCCAATATACCAGGCAGTAATTAATTCCTGCAAGACATAAGGAGTGGTAAGAGTGAGTGCTCTTCTGGCTCATTCAGAATTAAATACTGGAGAACACTGTCTTAGAGATGATTGTCTTGCAAGAATACAATACAGGACCTTGAGACCAGATCTAAAAGCTCTTATATAGCACAATGTACATAACATGTCATAGAATTGAAACCACAGTTCTGATGCGCATTTTTCTGAGTGATGGATGACTACCTGAGTTCTCATTGGCCGATGATTGATTAATGAGCAATTGTTAAAAGATAATTGCTGGCTTATCTCCTACCTTGCTGTGTGCATACACCACAGAGCCCAGCAATTTCCAAGTGCCTCCTCTGCGGTCCATGCGGATCATGCGCAAGATTTGCAGGAACCGTAGACTCCTGAGGGCTGATGTGGCAAAAACATTCCCCTGGGAGCCAGCGGCCAGAACAGCAATGGAGGCAATCAACACCATGATATCTGTGCACAGGGGCAAAGAGAAAGGGCTCACGTGACCTGTGTTTTGATTCAGGGGTTGTCTTCTGTCCCCTTATTCTGATTCTTCTCTCCTGCCCATACTTTTCTTTGCGTCTCCCATTTTTCCATGAGATTGAAAACTCATGTCTGTTTATCCTGTGGCTACTGAAACCTTCCACCACATTTCTCCTTGGATCACAGTAGTATCCCAGGGAATAAATAGAACTGTGGGATAATTCTTACATTCTATGGTGTCTAACTACAGAAGTAACACCGTAACCAGCATCATTCATCTATTTCATGTTTTTCCAACTAATAGTAAATAACACTAATAGTAA
The DNA here is from genome assembly GCA_033557465.1 of Ichthyophis bannanicus. NCBI lineage: Eukaryota > Metazoa > Chordata > Amphibia > Gymnophiona > Ichthyophiidae > Ichthyophis > Ichthyophis bannanicus. Next base: position 130,207,772 of record CM066049.1, read on the forward strand.
ATAAATATAGCAAAGAAAACTTCACTGTTTTAGAATAAAGATGCAAAAATATATGGATAACAAAGAACACAAATCATAGTGAGGACAAGAGAATTCAATGGATTCACTACAGACAATAATCACTTGTAGCTATGCTCAACGAAAAAGATAACCTAAGAAATTTCCTTATTATGCAGTTGAACTGATGTGAAAGTTCTGACAGCATTGATTATTCAATTTTACTTAACCATTTGGAAAAAGCAAGCTTGGCACGAACAGTGCTTTAGATCCTATATATCTCATTGGGCTTTTCATGTTTTTGCAAACAATTCTTTTTCTACATTTGCTCCCTTATTGTTTGATGTCCTGCAAGGATCCTTTCTGGCATTCATCCTGTTTAATGTTTTTATTGCTCCATTTGCCCTACTGATTCACGGCCTGGGGATAAGTGCTTATTTTTATGCCGGAGGGCATTATGTTTCTTATTACACATGATATGTGGGACATAAATTTCCAAAAGGAATTAGAACTTAAAACTGAGTCCATTAAAGACTGGATTACGTCACACAAAATGGTATTTAATCCTCAAAAATCAAAAGCAATATAGATTCCCAGAAATAATTAACCTCTAATGAACCTCCATTTCAGCCTAGGGTTAGACAAGCCCTAGGCTGAGAAGGACTGGCAAGGTATCTATACTTTCCATTGATGTCTTCTGTGACAGTAGCCTATCTTTTGAACCATTTATATACAACTGTGAAAAAAATCCTTTTTTTGCACTTAGGAAGATTAGATCTTTGAAAGCATATCTGGACTCCAGAGAATTAAAAATGCTTTTACGTGTGTGCGATCAACAGGGTGGATTACTGTAATTCTCCACTAATGACCATTTCAGTTTATAAATTAAAGAGATTGCAATCTATTCAGTCCACTGTAGTTAAAATGCTTGTCAATGTGAAAAGCTCTGCAGCTTGGCTTATTTATAGTGTATCTAGATACACCTCAGTGACTCCACTGTTTCATGAATTACATTGGTTTAGGGTCTTGAATCGGGCTAAATTTAAATTTTACACTATTCCTTATAAAGGTTTTAATGGCAATGTGACCGAATATCTCGCCTCACCTTTGACCCCCAAACTTAGCAACTATTCTAAACATTTTCAGGCCTCTAGTGTTATTTTGTTTCCTTCATGTAAAGACATTAGATTAAAATCCAGATTTAAACAGACAATTCTAGATATGACAGCAAAACTATGGCCACAGTTACCAAAAGAGAATAAATCTACTCTGTGTTTCTTACAGTTTCATGAGTCTAAAATTGTGGCTATTCAATAACTAACAAACTTTAGACATGAATTTTTTCATGCTTTTTGTTAACCACACTGAACCACTGGGTATATAAGCATGTGTTAGATTAGATTAGATGAATACCACTGGCTTCCAGTCATCTATCGCATTAAGCAGAAAGTCTTAATGATGTCACATCAAACCTACTCTAATAGAATTCTAGTTTACTTTCATTCAAAACTTATCCCATATGGTCCTTCACGTAGTCTGTGTTCTTCTCAAGCCAGTCTATTGATTGTCCCATCAGTATTCACACTCAGACTGGAAACATTTCATAGTACTGTGTTTACTTGGATTGCTCCTGCAATCTGGACTGCCTCTGGAAGTCTACCTTGAAACCTCATATAAGATGTTCAAAGTAGGCATTAAGACCTAGCTTTTTAATCAAGTATTTGCTAGCTTTATTAGAACATATTAATTGTGAATATGGAGTTATTTACTCCTATTCATTTGGTATACTTATGTCGATATTGAACACTGTATTTCAAGTATTCCTTGAGTTTACAGTTGTATGTAAATATCATTGTCCTATTCACCTATTGCATATTTTAGGTTTGTTAACTTTTTTCTATGTATTACTTTGATTTGTTGTCTCATGTAAGTATTGCTTTGCTTATTATTAGTAACAATAACCAGGCTTATGTAACCTGCCATGAAGGATTTGGTCAAATAGCAGTATATCAAATCACACTAAATAATGAATTAATGAGTAGAAGGTGATCAATGGTCATCATGAGGAGGTCATAGGGATAACTGAACCGCTTAGAGAAATTTCCCATATATCACAGTTAGTAGCATTCTCTATTGTGTATTTAGATGACACCTTTCCAGTAGTAGTTCAAGGTATAACATTCAGGTACAGTAGGGATTCTCCTGTGCCCAGGGGGCTTACAGTCTAAGGGGCCCTTTTACTAAGGTGTGTTAAGTAGTTAACGTGCATTTTTGTACCTGGCAATGGCGCAAGGGCCCATGGTTTCTGTTGCCATGGGAACAAGCTGATTCATGAGGTAATTGCCAATTGTGCATTGGGTTCAGAGTGGGTGTGGTGAGAACATTGTGGTTAGTGCAGAGGGACAAATCTCATGCTCTCTGCTCTTGGGGCACTGATGCTGAGATTAGTTTATTTCCCAACATAGAAAATATGATATGATCAGGTCTGAGAGGAACGTTACATTGGGACAGGAAAAGAGATTAGCTCCATGTGGACATAGCAAGGCCCGTGCTGTGACCAGAGCAGCCCCAGGACTAATTATTACCGATGATGCAGAAAGGTTTCCGAGCAAATTTCAATCTTCCTCTCCAGCCCCGATACCGACAGCAGCAGCCTGCTGCCCAAATCCTCACAAAGTACTCCACGCCAAACACCACAATGGTTACAATCTCCTGCAGAAAGAAAGAAGGTATGAGCTCTGAGAAATGAGACGGGGAGGGAGGGCAGGGGGAGTATATCCGACTGCAAGAGAGAACACAGTCACAACACAGGAAGGAGGAGAGTGGCAGTCCAGGAGGGCTGATCTATAAGAAACAAGAAGAGGTAGGACAACATATGGATAGAGGCCATGCAAGATGACTCCTTCATAGCTGCTAAATGGAAAGCAGCAAGGATATGCACAATGCTTCTTGGGTGAGAGCCTGATAGGAAAGAGTAGTAGGGATATGCATTTGGTTTCCAGTTTAAGTTCAGAAAATGTTATGCATATAAAGAACAAACACAAATAAGCGACTTTTCACATATAACCTCTGAATTACGGCAAAGTTAATTTGCATGTATTGCAAACTTCCTTTAAACAACTTCATCAACTTTTACATGCATTAACTTCTGAAAAGAATTGAAAAACGTTGCCAAAAATATCTGAAAATGATTGGAAAATGAACTTAAAATGTTTGCAATGCACACCGCTAAAATGTATGAGGAAGGCAAGCAGAAAAGAAACCTGAAACAATCAGCCAAACCAGAATGAAACTGAACCAAACAAGATTGCAAAAGAGAGTTGTCCCCTTAATGTACCTTGGTATAGACTCAGCAGGATCAAAACAGCCAGAATACATGGGACAATGCCACATCCAACATACCAGTATGTAGAGAGCCCCTTCTGAGCTCTTCTCGTATTCTCTAATGGTTGAGAAGACAGAGAGTACCAAGCAGGAAAACACCAGCAGAAACCTAAACAAGAGCAAAGAAACTGAATGAAGACTGTGGAGTAAGACAGACTGTATGTGAAATGCCATCTGCAGCAGGGCAAACATGGATGTTCTGAGAAAGGTTCGGGGACTCTATCATTTCATTTCACTAGATTTATTAGCTTTCTTCCTAAAACATCCGATGGTAGAATAGAACCACATAAACAGCTAGAAAACAAGAAAATACAATAGAAGATATTATTAAAAGGCCTCAACTTACATCATAAAAACAAAAAAAAAAGAAATAAAATAAAATCAATCAGAGTTAAAAATGATGGGCTCGATAGTCAAATGGATTAACACGGTTAGCAGACCTGCAACTGTGTTTAACCCATTGTCCGGGATATTCAGTAGGTGGGGCAGGAGCGGCACCTGGTGATAACCGGAATGTGGCAATATTGAGTTGCTGCCCAGTTATTGCAAAGGTTGGCCTAACTCTTGCTGCTGAAGCTAATTGGGCAGTGGCTGAATATCACATTCAGTGCTGGGACCCAGATATGGCCCTGGCGTTGAATATCTGAGCCTAATGTTTAGCGGTGTCGGCCGCCCTCTTTAGCAGCACTAGCTGCCACTGCTGAATATCGGGCTCTACAACTTTAAGCAGCAGATCAGTGAACCACTAAAAAATGACTAATACATCAGAATGCAGTATAGAAATAGTGATAAAACCTAAGGACAAAGTACAAAAAAAGACTATGAACTAATGATCAATTTTTAAAACTATTTTTAAAAATTGGGGATCGATATTCACCTGGAGCACTCAGTGTTTTTTTTCATTGTTAGCCGCTTTGGCAGAAGCATTCAGTGCTAGTATCCAGACAGAGGCCGGCAGAATATCTCAATTCAGCACTATCTGGATACCAAAGTATTTAGACAGAAAATCACCTTTAGAAATGGATTTTCCATCTTAATACTTGGAACCATATGAACTGAATGACTGCATTGCTTGGAAAGCAGGTCTTTAGACTAGCTTTATTGGAGCAGTATTTTTCATCGGGTCTATGTTTCTTATTGCAGGTTTTTGAGCTAGGGGAGGTAGTGGGCGCTGCACTATTGCTATTGGTTTTCTGCAGTAGTTTGTGTTTTGCTTTCACTTTCTACTTTCTTGGCTGACCAGCAAGGGTTCTGTTTTGAATATTTTTGATGTATTGGGTTTTCCCTCTTAACTGCACACGGACGGCAGTTTTTCGGCTTTCTGATGAGGACACAATGTGTGATAACCGATCCTGCTTTCTGATGCTCAGCTGTGAGGGATTTTTGCTCTTACAACTGTTTTTGTTCTCTTGTGGGGCTGTTTCATGCCTGTATATATGGAGTTTTATACCACAATAGTTCTTAATGTTTTGGGTGTTGATTTTCTTGTTTTTTCAGCTTATGAGCTGGGCGCTTGTCTAACTCCCTGAAGAAGCCAGACTGGCAAAACATCCAGTGTCAGGGTTCAGACAGTGAAAGGTTAAGTTTTCCATATATTGCTATTGCTATAGTTCTTTATTACGAGTGTTTTCCATTAATCATCAGTTACCTTTTACCAGCCCAAGAGAGGTTTTTCTAGACCTTTGATGTATGGAAGCAGCCTTGTTATATTTTGGCTTACCCCCCCCCCTCCCTTTTGTTCTTAATGGTCATATTTGTTGACTAGGGGGATTACTGAGGTCTTTTCCTTTCAAGAAAATCTTCACCTAAAGCTGGTTTATTATGCATACAGTTTGTGGTGGTATTATATAACTTTGCCAGAAGTGTTTTGTGTTAATAAGGAGGTTTTTATTTTTATTTTTCTACTATTCAGATAATGCCAGGTTGGTCTGCAATGACGGTTAGCCCACTGAAAATTAAGAGATGACTCCCGCCAGCATCATTTATCGGAGTAGCAGGTCCAGCTACCTAGATAACTGGCTTTGAATATCAACCCCATAGATTTTAACTATACATCTAAATACCAAATAAATAAGCTAGACCTGAACATCCCTAGCAAGGCAATTCCACAACTGTGACACTAAAGAGTTGAACTGAGAACTGAGGCAGACTACAAGCATCTCTCTGACTGATAATGATGACATCAAGAAACTTGAACAGGAAGCGGCATATAAATATCTAGGCATAGAGGAAGGATCAAGAATGCAGCATAAATTACTGAGAGAAAAGATCAGTAAAGGATATTACAGGAGATTAAAATCAATACTGAAAAATGCTTTAGCATCACAGTATAAAATGTAAGGTATCAATCAGCTTACAATCACCACATTCTCGTATAGATTTGGAATTGTAGACTGGTCTCTTAAATATCTTGAAATCTGGGTGTACAAACCAGAAAACTCTTACATTGAAGTCAAGAATAACTTGCAGATTCCAACTATACTCCTTCGGGCAACACCGGTGCCTCCAGATCCCTACACAATCTGCTAATCATTATAATTCAGATTTTTCTAGATTTAATTTCAGTCTGTTATCCCCAAGCTCAGCTCAGTGACAGCTATTACCTGAGTTCCCCCACTAGGAGCTGTTGTTGAATGTGCTTTGCATAAAGAGCTTCAAACTCAGCACAAATCTCACTCTTATGACTGGGGCCAATAAAGGGACCTTAGATTAATGCCACAAGACTTTTCAGTTTACTTAATGACTTCATATAGTAGCATAATCATAGATCCAAAAAAAACCCCTTCTTTTTAAAAAGTGCACTTTCAAGAGGATGAATTGAAATATTATCATGACCAATCACTCAGTACAATGAATCCTTGTCAATAAATGAGTTAGAGCTATCATGGACAGTTATTCAGTTCAATAAATAATCTTGCTTCGTATGATGTATATGCCATAATAGAATGAGCTCAAATTAGATATCAATTTTATACTTATCTATTGTAAGATCTCACAGCAAACTAAGCTCCTGTAACTCAGCACAGGCCTTTGTTCCTCAGGAGTTGAGCTCATACATCAAAGATGTTTGAAGCAGCTGTGGATTTCTGAAATACGTTGCTTGAACAGTATCCAATCTTTCTGTACCGAGTATTTGCATAAGGAGGGTAGGAAAACTCATGACCATCTATGATCAATTCAACAACAGGACCCAAATAAATAATGAACAATAGGGAAGATAATGCTGATTCCTGAGGAATACCCAGGGGGATGATTCTGTCTAATCCCAATCTAGAAACTGAGAATGCCCTGCCAAAATTGGACTAAGCCAGTCCAGCATGAAATAAGCCACCCCAAGAGATTTCAGTCTGTGCAAGAGCAACTTATGATCTATAAATCTAGGCACAGCAAACTAGAGTGCCCTCTCCATTTGTATTTCATCCATCAGGGAAATTACACAGATCCCACACTGCGACTTTTACTGAAAACATCCCTCCTTTCAAAAGCATCAAAAAGTTGCCTCTCAGATGCATTTTTGGTATCCTTCCCTAAAAACGGGAGCTTAGAAATAGAGTGGTAGTACAAGGAAATGGTGGGGTCTAAATTCATTTTTTCAAACTACAACAAACTTTAAGGTTGAGAACATTAAGCTGTCTGCCAGGGATGCATTAACCTCTCCTTTGAGCACGAAAGCAAAAAATTCAGTTCACTCTTTAATACATGTTAGGGGAAATGAGTCTAAACAACAATCTTTGTTATTCATCCCCTGGATACCCTTTATCTCTATATTAGAAATGTGCTTAAATTTAAATCCCCAGTATGCTCCTCTGCCCTGCCCCAACTTCCCAGTGGCATTGTGGGTCACTGTATTTCTAGAATGACAAATTAGGTCACAGTTGGCACCTGGGCTTCCGGGGTATTTCAGCACAAAATACGTTTCCCTCTCTTGCAATCCCAGTCAATAAATGATTTTAGATCTAATTTTATTTTGTAATGGTGTTAAAAATAGGTAATAAGTAACATCACATTCTCATTTCCCTGTGCAAATCAGGATTGCATGATGGAAAACAACACAGCAAGTTGGCAACCTTAAATGTGATGACCCTATATACCTTATATACATGATACTACTACCCTGTTTCTAGCCTTCTCCATAGGCCATTGAGGTCGGGCCTATCGCATGAACACTATACAGGGGCCTTTCTTCTTATGCTCTCTCGGTATCAGATAGTTACAGGCAATATCTTCTGCTTCTTTTCTCTCCACTCAGTTGGAGTCAAGCTGGCAACTTGTGAGCTTCCATCTAGCCCCAACCACCATGAGTCAAATAATGTCAGTCACCTAAACCAAGTTACATGGTCCTCATTCTATCCCATCATCATCAACAACTTAAAAATATAATAGCAAACCTTAACACCACCACGTCCCCTGCCAATCCATGTCCTGTTAGATGGATTAAGTCCACAAAAAATGATTTCTCCTCAATCATACTTAACATAGTCAATAGATCCCTGGAGACAGGTCAAATGCCAACAACGATGAAACAAGCAATCATTCGCCCTATCCTCAAACCCAAGTAACTGACAAATTTATCGCCCCATCTCTAGCCTTCCTCTGCTGACAAAAATTATTGAAAAAGCAGTGCAGATCTAATTACAAGACTTTGTTGACTTAAATGCCCCCTTGCATACCCAACAGCATGGTTTTAGACAACACCATAGTGTCGAAACCCTTATGCTGTTTCTCTTGAACATACTCATCTGCAGCATTAACTGCAAACAGGCCCGTACCTAGCCCTGTGCACACAAAGGCTTAAGGGGTGCATTTTAGCTGTCTGCCGTTGCCTGCCGCCGCCACCACATTTTCTTCTCTCAGCGGCCGCAGGCAATGACAGACAGCTAAAATGTGCCCCTTAAGCCTTCTCGCCAGCATGCTAAGCAGATCTGTCCCCTCCCTGAGAGAGGGAAAGATCTGCTTAGTATGCCAGCGACTTGCACATCGGGCATGCCTCTTCTCTCCTGCCACAGGGGAGGGGGACGCGCCCGATGTGCAAGTCACACAGGGCGCAATCTACACTCGGTACAGCCCTGACTGCAAACAAGTATTTATACTTGTGTTTCTCAATATAGCTGCCGCCTTTGACAGCATCTGCCACAAATCGCTCATTTCCAGGCTTCAACAAATTGGCCTAAGAGGTACTGTATTACATTGGTTTAAATCTTATCTCACAGATTGCACACCTTCAGCAAACTCCTCTATCTTCAATCAGACCCAGGGTGTCCCTCAAGGCTCCTCCCTCTCTGCCCTCCTTTTTAACCTTTATATGCAACCCATTTGCAACATCCTCAGGAAACATAAAGTACATTATCATCTATATGCAGATGATATAATGTTCTATCACCCAATAGATATCGCCAACCCCCTTTGCCCCCAAATTCAAGAGTGTCTCAAGGACATTACCAACTGGCTCTCTGCACACAACCTACATATCAATTTCAATAAAACAGAAATTCTATACATAACCCGGAACCAGAGCTTTTCACCACCCGCTAAAATTTATGTAAATGAAGTTGCCATAGAAGTTAAACAGGAAGTCAAATACTTAGGTATCATTCTCGACCAGTCACTATCCATGTCCTCATATATAAAAGCTGTAACCAAGACAATTTACTTTAAACTAAAAACTAGTCAACCACTAAGACACATTCTAGATAATAGTGACTTTTGCTCAGTCCTACAGGCCCTCATTAAACCTCACCTCAATTATTGTAACAGCATACGTCATGGCCTACCCAAAAAAACCCCACACATCAACTTCAAATGGCACAAAACCTTGCTGCCCGTATAATTCACAACACTCACCGATACAACCACATCACGTCACTACTCCAGACCCTCCACTGGCTACCCATAGAAGCACGTATCAAATACAAATATCTACTTATAACTTTCAAACTATACAATAAGATCGCCCCCTCATGCCTTTCCTCTCTTATTACCCCTAGTGACCCCATTAGATCCAGAAGAACGTGCACCCAGAATACCTTCTCAATTCCAGCCCATTTTCATAATACAATCAAAACTACAAGTTCAAGAGCGTTCTTGTTTGTAGCCCCTACTCTCTGGAACGCTCTCCCAGACAACCCAAGACTAATAAAAGATCTACAGACTTTTAGAAAAGAGCTTAAAACGTTCCTCTTCATTCAACCCTTTAACCTCAACACCTCTATTACTCCCCTCAACACCATGATCACCCCCCCCCCTTCTCTCCGCTATGTACTGGAGAAATATAAATACAATAAATACCCTCCTGAACCTCTTTCTCACTTGATATAGCTTAATTAGGTAATTACTCTTCTCCCCCCTCTAAACCTTTCTCTTTATGAAACTCCATATAATATATTTCTCCGTTATCCTGTTCCCTTCCCCACCCTATACTGTAAATAGCTCCGCCTCAGCATCCGCTATTCTGCTGTATATGAGAAAAGCTGATTTGTAAATAGCACCTTGTAATATAGTTTGATATATTCTTTGTAAACGAGTTCTGTTCATGGTAAACTGCCCCTGATCACTGGCAGGGGCAGAATATGAAAATGTTTAAATAAAATCTGGTGCTGTGAGCCTTCATTCACATTACTTAGTATTTTTTCCCTATTTTATAACCTGTTCCCCTCCCTGTTCACCATGAAATATATTCAGTTCACTGCAGTGGCCATATTATAAGCTTATAAACATGTCTCTGACCATCTACACTATGACCACATCTCTCCCTGCCCCTCCCCCCTTCCCCAGGGCTGTAAGTATGGCCTTTGCAATATATCCAGCAGCAGCCAGTCTGGGGAGAGAAAATCCCATTTCAGGGACCTTCCACAAGGTCCTGTGCAGCTGTTAACATGCTACAGGTCCATCAAACCCAGTATCTTGTTTCCAACAGTGGCCAATCCTGGTCACAAGTACCTGGCTAGATTCCATGCTATTTACCCCAGGTAGCCCTTAACAACAGTCTAATTTGCTCTGAGAACTGTTGACGTTTCCACAGTGGTTTCATTGAACAGAAAAGGTTTCTGAGGTAAATAGCTCCTTATGAGCCCAGAGAGGACATATCTCTGATTTCTGTTTTGCTCTTGACAGCCAGACTGAGTCTGTCTCCCCCAACCCATGGCACATTGCCGATTCCAGTCTGTAGGCAACACAATTAGATGAGGAAGAAAACTATCTCCTGGGTATTAGGTACCTCTAAATTATTATTCTAAAACCTGCTAATTAGGAATAAAGGATTATTCATTGCATTTCTAGATACTTGCTGCATTGTTCATTTAGGGGTTATTTGGGTTTTAAACATGGATATGGCAGCAGGAAAGTGCACCAACTGCATCCATATGTACAGCGTGATTGTGAAAATGCCGCAATGTACACATTTTTGCTCTGGGTACGTCTATCTAGAAATATTTATCTGGAGGCATTTCAGGGCATAGTCTGGGTGGGGAAAAATCTACACCTGTATCTCCTATTTCATATAGGGGTGCATGCAATGTTCCCTCTAATTTTCTGTAGGCTGTGTGCGCGCATAAAATATCAGCTGTGCAGCTTTGGAAGGAAGGTTAAATTTTTGTGCGCCACATAATGACACTCGGAGTTATATACTTTAAAATTTGACTACACGTCAGAATACAGTATGTACACCACATTGATTGTACTAGAAAATATTGTAGAACTTGTGAAAACCGTAAATACACAACAACTTTTAAATTTTAAGACATCTGTGTTGTTTTCTATCAGAATCAGAACCAAAGTTTTTGTGCGCTCTGTTGTAAAGTATGTGCGCTCGCTCAGCGAGGTGTGTGCGCGCGCACACGCGCACAGCTTAGAGGGAACAGTGGGTGCATGTGTTCGTCTGAATTTAAACCTGCTCCCTAATATGAACAGGTATTTCAAAAGTACTCCTTTGTACCATCCTTTTACAGGAGGGACTAGGAGAGAATATCCCCCTTTATCCCACCAATGTTTGTTTCCCCTACAAATTCAAACATTTGAAGACAGAGTCCTCTGTAGTCCATTAGAGGCACCTACATGTCCAAATTTCCAAAATGGCTGGGATATATGTGTAAGCTTGGACTGCTGGGATTCCTGCATCCATTTCTAGTTATACGGTGCCTCAAGGTTCTGTTATGTTACCACTGATATAATGATGATATATAGATGATAGAGGAGTTAAAGGGGCACTAAGCGGCGACAAGGCGATAGCGGAGAGACTGAATGAATTCTTTGCTTCGGTCTTTACTGAGGAAGATGTAGGGATGTTACCCATGACTGAAGTGGTATTTAAAGGTGCGGAAAAATTGAAGGAAATATCAATACATTGGGAAGATGTATTACAACTATTAGATAAACTGAAGAGTAGCAAATCACCTGGGCTGGATGGTATACATCCAAGGGTGTTGAAAGAACTGAAATATGAGATTGCAGACCTGCTATTAGTAATCTGTGAACTATCATTAAAATCATCTCTAATACCTGAAGATTGGCGGATCGCCAATGTAACACCAATTTTTAAAAAGTGTTTGAGGGGTGATCCGGGAAACTACAGACTGGTGAGCCTCACGTCAGTACCGGGAAAAATAGAAACCATCATAAAGAATAAAATTACTCAGCATGTAGATAGTCATGGCCTAATGGGAGACAGCCAACATGGCTTTAGACAAGGAAGATCTTGTCTTACTAATCTGTTATGTTTTTTTGAAGGTGTGAATAAACAGGTGGACAAAGGTGAGTCGGTTGATATTGTGTATCTGGACTTTCAGAAAGCCTTTGACAAGGTCCCTCATCAGAGACTTTTGGCAAAACTAAAGAGTCATGGGATAGGAGGCAGTGTACTACTGTAGATCAGGAACTGGTTAAAAGATAGAAAGCAGAGGGTTGGGCTAAATGGCCAATTTTCCCAATGGAGAAAGGTGAATAGTGGTGTACCCCAGGGATCTGTGCTGGGTCCACTGCTTTTTGACATATTCATAAATGACCTGGAAAGTGGAATAATGAGTGAGGTTATCAAATTTGCAGATGACACAAAACTATTTATAAAGTTGTTAAAACCCAAGAGGATTGTGGAAAATTGCAAGAGGATCTTGATAAATTGGAAGACTGGGCATCAAAATGGCAGATGAAATTTAATATGGACAAGTGCAAAGTTATGCACCTAGGGAAGAACAACCCAAACTATGGTTACATGATGCAAGGTTCCACATTAGGAACCACCACCCAGGAAAAAGATTTAGGCGTCATTGTGGATAACATGTTAAAACCCTCGGCCCAGTGTGCAGCGGCAGCCAAGAGAGCAAATAGAATGCTAGGTATCATAAGGAAAGGAATGGAAAATAAAACAAAAGATATTATAATGCCTCTATATCGTTCCATGGTGAGACCGCACCTTGAATATTGTGTGCAATTCTGGTCGCCGTATCTTAAAAAGGATATAGCGTTATTAGAAAAGGTTCAGAGAAGAGCCACCAAAATGGTAAAGGGGATGGAAGGATACTCCTATGAAGAAAGGCTAAAAAGGTTAGGGCTCTTTAACCTGGAAAAGAGACGGCTGAGGGGAGATATGATAGAAGTCTATAAATTAATGAATGGAGTGGAACGGGTAAACGTAGATCGACTGTTTACGTTATCAGAATATAGAAAGACTAGGGGACATGCAATGAAGCTACAGGGTAAACTATTTAAGACTAATAAAAGAAAATATTTTTTCACTCAACGTGTAATCAAACTCTGGAATTTGTTACTGGAGGATGTAGTAAAGGCTGTTAGTGTAGCTGGGTTTAAAAAAGGTTTGGACAAGTTCCTGGAGGAAAGGTCCATAAACCATTATTAAGAAGGGACCCAGGATAGCAATGTTTGACCTAGTACAAGCATTGCAGAACCTGTGTCTTTTGGGGAAACTGCTAGGTACGTATGACCTAGATTGGCCACTGTTGGAAACAGGATACTGGGCTTGATGGACCTTGGTCTGATCCAGTATGGCATATGTTATGTTCTTATGTTCTTAACGTTATCCAATGATATGGGTCATCTATATGCAGACAATGTGCAACCTTTGGTGCACATGGGTGAGGGGCAGAGGGAGGAAGTATAAAATATTACAAATTGTTTGAGTGAGATGCTAAAGGAGTTGGAAGAATATTTTTTGAAATTGAACCCAAATAAAGCAGAGATCCTATAGATTAGTACATGGGAAGAGAGTTAAAGTATTTTGCAGAACTAGCAGGGATTCCTCTTAAGCCAGGGGAAGTGGCTAGGAGTTTAGGAATATTGTTAGATTCTAGGTTGACAATGGGGTTGCAGGTTTCCAAAGCAGTTTGGGCATCTTTTACCAGCTGGAGAAGGATTCAAAAATTGCAATCATATTTTCCAAAGGAAAATCTCTGTACATTACTCCAGACTTTGGTTCTTAAAAATCTGGACTATTGTGATGCTGTGTAGTGGAGAATTACACAGACAGACTTAAAAAGGTTGCAGCTATTGGAAAATATGGGGGCAAAATGGATAATTGGGGCACCAAGGTATAACCCATTGACACCTATTTTGTTTAAACTCCATTTGTTGCCATTGGAATATCGGGTGAGATTTAACATTTTGATATTGGTGTTTAGGGATATATATGGATCATCTGGTATGCACCTAGGTGGACTTTAAGACTGGAAGGTCAGAACTTGTTAGTTGTTCCTGATCTGATGAGGTAAGGCTAGGAGGCAGCTTTTTGTTATTTTAGATCAGTACGGTGGGATGTGTTACCATGTGAAATTAGATATGAGAAAAGATAATTGCATTTTAGGATGATAATCAAGGGATAACATAGGTTGGTCAGGATAGAAAGATGGGAATTTTTAGGGGGAAGCTAGGTTGGGAAAGGAGTTGTAATGGATGAATATGCATTATATATAATCTGCCTTGATGTTTGATTATGGAAGGCAGAAGATCAAATATTTGTAAAGCAATAAATCAATCTCATGCATATTCATGAGGGATAGCCTAGAAACCAGAAGAGGCACAATACTGCTGAAATTGGGGTTATGAGCCATTGCCCTATGGGGGTAGGCCTGGATGGCAGAGAGTAGAATCCAGCACATGCCTCCTTCATACTTTACACAGGTCCAGTCAGCAGCACTACTTTCACTTAAGAAGCATTTTGGCTGCCACTTGGGAGCATTTGCTAATGTGTGGTGCTCCGTTAACTATGTGTAATCCTGTAAGTACCTAATGGCATTTGGATTGACTTTGACATTTCTCCTCCTCACCCAGGACTCCAGAAGATGTCATCGTGCTGGCACTGGGCGACTGTTCCATCCCTGCAGTTACCTTTAACGGGTGCCAGAGTATGATAGTGCCATTTACACATGCAAGTCACTATTTTCAAGGACTTGTATGTGTACTTAAGTGGTAGCTATTCAGCAAGCGCATGCACAGGTCTTATACTTTCAGGGTGGGCATGCGCAGGGGCAGAGTTGGGATGCTGCACAAATTTATGTGCATAAGTTCTAAAATACTATAACTTCTGCATGTTTCTGAAAAACCTACATGCAGACATTGATAGCGGCCTTAGAGCAGATGTAGCCATTTGATGTCTGTTTACATGCCTCCTTTGTCCCTAGTTTATAAAGTGCACACATACTTCACTTTCTAAAGTAGACCCCAAATGCGCATGTGATGATACACGTTCTCTCCATGAGAGTTTATGAAATTATGTTCAATAAGACTATCCTCCTCTACGTTACTGCTCTAGACTTCTGTAGAAGAACTCGTGTCTCCTCCGAGATGCCTTCAGCTATTTCTCATTCAGTATGAGCTCAATGGAAGGAGGTCCAGTTAGTACCAGATCCTTCCAGTTCCATTTCCCAGTAGGCTGGAAACAGCCCCTGGCCACTACTCTAGTCACCCTGCAAATCAAAAGGATTTCATTTATGGAGAAAATAATATTAATCTTCTGCAGAAAGGGAGTACAATGTGCTTTGCTTGCGCTAATCCAATTAGATGAATAATAAGGAGCAATAAACGGCACTTTGCTAAAACTCTGGAATTTGATCCCTGCAAGCTACATTGTTCAGGGGCTAGGTACCATGCAGAGAAATGCCATGCCGCCGCCGCTGCCGCCACCCCCCCCCCCCCACATGGGAACTTTAACTGCCCTCCTTCCCCATCATTAGGGTCTGCCTTTGCATTAGGAAATCCCCCTGCACACTGAAAGACAGTGATATCCCACTGCTACCAGCATCTGTCAGAACCTATCCACATGCCTGGAAAAGATGCCCTGAATTGGTATGTCAGCATCTCTCTCTGGTCCTATTCAACTCAGGCTAAAAACCCATCCTTAAAAGTCTGCTTGGGGATCATGACCCCCTTATTCTCCTGTTTAATACATGTGTGTTTCTAATTATGTACCTTAAAAGAATCCACCAGGCTTTCATTGTCATATTTGTCAGTCTTGAATAGATTGTAAGCTCTGGGGAGCAGGGACTCTCTCCTACATCTATATGTGCAACACTGCATATGCCTCGTAGCACTATACAAATGATAAGCAGCCATGGAGGCCACTCTATCAACAATTAGCCGCCTGACTGAAGAGTGAACACAGTTTAGGACAACTATCCACAGGGTCGTCATGAGTCGACAGCACTTAGCAACAACAAAGTAGCAGAAAGCTGCTTTCCGTGATGCCTGCTCTACCCAATATTAAATGAAAGCCAAAGTGTCAAGGAGAGCAGGCGGTGCTAATACCTTGGTAACCTGGGTGTCTGCCTGGATTCATCATAGATGCTTCACTTCATCCAATGAAGGCTGCCAGTAGTGCATTTTGGCCACTTTGCTTCAGTCGGAATCTCAAGCCTTTTTTGTAAAACAGGTCTGTCACCCTTCTGCCTCCTTTGGTGACCACCCACAGGGTCTACTGTAATGCTCTGCATGCCGGCTGCCTTCTTTGCTGCAGCTCCACCTACAGTAAGGAATGAAGGAGCAGCTGGCAAGCCAGGGTGAGAAGCCCGCTGACACTCCTCGTTACCATGGAAGGGTTAGTTCAGCCTCTGTTACCTCTGGTGCAAGGACAAAAACAACATAGATATGCAGAGCTCTTCTGAGAAGGTGTAAAGACCCTATGTGTGCATTCTTGCATTTTGTAAAGCATTGTGGCTCCACTCCTGATGTGCCCAGATACCACTTGCAGGAACGTCTATATAAGGAAACTATTTTTCAGCATGGCTATATTTTACCCACATGTAAGATTATAAGAGCCCTTTCCGGTGTGGAAAATGCTTTAAGGAAGCAGCCCCTATACCTTTAAGGGCTGATATTCAGGGGAGCTTATGCAATTAGCAGCACTGCTTTCCAGCTAACTGTAATTCATCAGCACAAACTGGATAGTGCTAATAATTATTGCCACAACACTATCCAAATTGTGCCACGTCGTCCGGGGATGCAGCATGAATTTATCCAGATACTAGTGATTTTCAGCACCACTATCCACATAACTTAGAACCGAAAAAAATGCTAAAAAATACCACTATCCGGATAGCGCTGAGTGACCAGTCTGAAATCCAGTCACTTTGGGCGCAATTCTGTCCCGTACATCCATCCCCTTCGTATGTCTGGGCTGAGCCAGATGGACAAAGGGAAACAGAATCACGAACAGCAACGTACATGCAGGCCAGAACTGCGATTCAGTCTGGCCTGCATGTACATTAGTAGCCCGACTAACTCAGTCAGGGCTTTCAAATGGAGCCACGGCACCATGGCGTCCTGTTGCCATGGCACTGCGGCTCCATTTAAAAGCCGTGATGCCGGCCACCAAGAAAAAGAGTATATTTCTCGCAGCCAACCCCCAATCTGGCCTCCTAAGGCCAGGGTAGGGCTGCAGGGAATAAACCCTGGCCCCCCTGCCCCATCCGCACCCCGGGCCTTCCAAAAAAAAAAAAAACGTCCATGGAAGTTATTCCACTTTGGAGGTGGAATAACTTCCCTGGACATTTTGCCAGCCCCAGACATACAGGGTCGACATTAGAATCAACCCTGTACATCCAGGGCCGACATTAAAATTGTCCCTGTTTGTCCAGGGCTGGTGACCACCCACTGTCTTCCCCTGTGCCGCCCATTCTCCACCCCATCTAATTCCCCGCACAACTGGCGGGGAAGTTATTTGGGGGCAGATGAAGCCACGAATAGCAGAGATGGATGTCCCATCATGCTGTCCATCCCTGTTATTCATGGGTCAGAATAACCCCCTATCCAAATACTACTATACTATAATTACTGAAAATCGTAGCCTACCAATAGTCCCAGAAATATAAAGCTAGATCAAAATAGAGCATAGATTTAGTGAACTATTTTTGTTGGAATCTTTGTATGGAGGGGTTTACCACCACTCAAGTCACAAAGTTTCCTAGTGGAGAGATTGACGGTGGAAGATAATGCTATTAACCAGCAAGTGGCTACAATGAAGGAAGCTTTACGATTACACATGTCAGACTCCATACTTAAGTCAACATATGATGAGTTGGCTCAACAATTGTTGCAATACAAAGAATTTTTTAAAAATGGAAAAATCAAAAAATTTAACCGTGATAAGCTTAATTACTATTGTAATCAAGTTTATACTTGGTATCAAACCTCTAAAATGTTGCCAACTGAATGTATAACTTTTGACAGTTTGAGTGATACGGAGGCTAGTACTGGTTCAAGCACATCGGATTACCAATACAGCTCCAGTTTGAAGGGTTCACTCCAAACAAAATCACATCTTGCAACTTAACGGGATTTTCAGAGAGGCTAACCTCACGGCCGGCATCCAAGATAAGTATGTATATCAAAACGAGGGTTGGAGGAGACCCCGTAACAGCAATTGTCAATTTAACAGTGTGGTTCAAGACAAGATACTTAATTTCAGCCTTCCATTTGTACCGGCATCTTTTTATGACACATTTTGCATGAAACAAGCTCTCTATAGATTTTTCCATAAATTGCAAGTGATACACTATTTTTCTCATTCTCAGTTTTCAACTATGGACGATTCTGTTTTGTCTAATCCATCTAAATGGATTCCTCCTAGAAGTCCTTACTCAGCAATATTAGTTTATCAATGTCTTGTATTAGCAGAGCTAGTTAATATGGAAAACCTTTCTATTAAATATTCAACAAATCTTACAACGGCAGAATTCCATGCATTAAAGAACCTTAGTACACATTCTGATATTGTCATTAGGAATGCAGATAAAGGGGTGCGGTGGTAATCCAATCTGCAGAAATATACCATCAAAACTCATTGGTTCAGCTGTCTGATACTAAGTATTATAAGCTAAATGAGATAAAGATCTTAATGCAAAATCTGCTCATGCTGGTTGGATCATTACTCGTGAACATTAAATTTTGGTTAAATTATTTCCTAAAATCTGAATAATTTATACTGTTCCAAAGATACACAAGTCAATGATCGCACCACCCGGCCAATCCATAGTGTCCTGTCGGGACTCAGTGCTGGAACCTCTGTCTAAGTTTATGGATCACTTTTTGTAGAAGATAGCTTTTCGGGTTCATTCTTTTATGCATGATTCTACTCATTTTATTACTTTGTTGGACTTGATCAAATGTGATCTTGTGTGTTTCTAGTAACCACGGATGTGGTGTTCTTATACACAAACATTGATCAATATGAGGCACTTTCGGTAATAGCGGAACATAGTTTTGATTAACTGTCAAGATTTCCAAAATCTTTTTTGTTGCAACTGCTGGAGATGGTGCTAACAAGGAATTATTTTCTCTATCATACACAGTTTTATATGCAAATGTTTGGAGTAACCATAGGGACAACAGTGGCTATATTGTATATGGCCAAATTTGAGACAGAGTTCATTTATAAATCCGTTTGGTTTGTTCAAATACCCTTTTGAGTTAGATTTTTGGATGATATATTTTTTATTTGGCAGGTGACTAACAAGAATTTTGTCTTTGAGAAAAATGGAACTTCATAGTAAGTTGAATATTCAGTTTGAAGGAATTGATCCAAATTGAATTTCTTGATTTGTTGGTTTATAAACAAAGAGACAGACTGGAGACCACCCTGCATAGAAAACCAGTCCAAAGAAGCAGTCTTTTGAGATACCATAGCCATCACCCTGCACCGCTTAGATGTGGATTACCAGTGGGACAATTTTTAAGATTATGGAGAAGATCAAGGGTTCAATTCCCACTGGTGCCCCTTGTGACCTTGGGCAAGTCACTTTTGCCTCCATTGCCTCAGAAGAAAAGGCCTGGCAACCTACCTCTGGTGATACATTGCCAAGAAAACCCAGAGGCAGCTGGGTCGCCAGGAGTCACTAAAAAAAAAAATCTGAATTTAAAAAACATGCTATGGATTTGTGCATTAAATTACAAGAACGGGATTATCTGGACTATGTTATTAAGAAAGCTTACACATGAGCATGGTATACTCACTGAGAATGGCTATTGTATTCCAAACAATCAATGGACAAGGTTCCCTCACAAAGAATTATAGGAGTCTGACCATTTATGAACCATTCTTCTCATGTGATTACTGTGCTACATAAGCATTGGCATATTTTAGCATTGCATAAATGCTTTGAAACTGACCTCACAATTGCATTTAGTTGGAGAAGAAATATAAGGGATTGGGTTGTCTGAACGACAACAATAGAAAGACCTCTTAATTCTGAAAGCAACATTTTACCAAGCCATTTCCCTTGCTGTACCTGCAATTTTTGTGACATGACTTTGACAGGGGATTCTTTGACAGACCCTATAACTTCTAAAGTATATTCCACTCAATGGCATACAACTTGTACAATGGCTTATGTGATCTACCTTTTGATCTGTCCATGCACATTCCTTTATGTCAGTAGGACTACTCGACCCATCAAGTTGCACTTTGGTGAACATCGTTCAAGTTTGAAGAACAAGATGCTTACAGCACCAATAGTATCCCACTTTCCTGATTACCAGCATGATTTTCAATAGCTTAAATGGCAAACCATTAATCACATCCCTTTTGAGTCTAGGGGAGGTGACAGAGAATCTTGCTTACAGTTTCGTGAACGGCAGCGGATTTTTGTATTCAATTCAATTCATCCTGCAGGTTTGAATTTAAAGAATGACTGGTGGAGCCATATTTAATCTGTTTTTAATCATGTTTGATCATTTTATCACACCTGCTAATTCAGTTGAAGTGTTGGTGGTTATCTGTGTGTTTTGCTACCATGTCTTGACGTCATTTTTTGACGACACTTAAGAATGACTAGTGGACATGATTTCTTATATTGCTTTTGAAGATCCTAATCCCGATTTGGAAGAAGCCTGATGCAGAGCTCATAAATGTTAGAGCTGGAAATACAATCTGTGTCACTGCTGGAAGAAGATCGGGCTAAGCTCAATTGGATCTATGGTTCCAAAAACCTTTGAGGCACGGGTTTTTGCACCTACAAGCCAAGTGTAGCATTTTTGCTGATTTTATGTGGTTCACTTGGTGGCGTTTCACAGTTTGATGCCTGGTATGGCATTTCTAAAAAGGAATAAATAGGAAACTATGTGACTTGAGTGGCGTTTAACCCCTCCATACAAAAATAGTTCACTAAATCTATGCTCTATTTTGATCTGGCTTTATATTTCTATGATTATCCAAATACTGGCACTGAATATCTGAAACTTTTTAATCAAGATGGCCTGGGGTTTAAAAAACAATGCTGACCACTGCTTAAGGTCATGGGTGCTATTAGAAACATAGGGCCGGGGAGAGGGCAGAGAGCCGGCGCAGAGGTCCGGTGAGGCAGGCACCTGCTCCAAAGGTCCCGACGTCACCGGGGGCCCTGTGAAATACCGGAGCAGAGGAGAGTTGCCTTGGGAGAGAGCTGAGAGGCGGCGCAGAGGTCCGGTGAGGCAGGCACCTGCTCCGGCGGTCCCGACGTCATCGGGGGGCCCTGTGAAATACCAGAGCAGAGGAGAGTTGCCTTGGGAGAGAGCAGAGAGGCGGCGCAGAGGTCCGGTGAGGCAGGCACCTGCTCCAAAGGTCCCGACGTCATCGGGGACCTGTTTAAAGGTTCTCTGGGTAGGCGCAGCCGGAGGCGCTAGTCGGGGCAGCGATAGAAGGGGCTAGATACAAGGGGCATTTCATGCCCCTTGGGAGCCCCTTGGAGCAACGAAGGAGCAAAGAGCCTGGGCTGTCATCGTTTGGCTGTGAGGATTGTGATGGGAAAACGTAAGAAGAAGATCGAGCCAGCTCCGGCTGTGGCAGTCAAGTCTGCGGTGGGCCCCATGGACAAGCATGTTAAGGTACTTTCTGGTGTGGATGCTACGCTTGACTCTGATTTTCTTGTGCTCCGGCCCTCTCCGGTGTCCTTGAGCTCTCCAGACCGGACACCACCTTCTCCCCCAGTCTATGCATCTCCTCCTTTATCCATTTCAGAGGGTATGCAGTTTCAGCAGAGTACCCCGGTGATAGCAGGGGAAAAGCTGAAGCCTGTGGTATGGGTACCCGTTCCAAAGGAAGCCAGTTTGGTGCCTGATGAGCAGGTAACTCTGGCTGACATTTGGAAAGTGGTTACCCGTATTGAAAGTTCTTTATCACCTACTGTTGTGCAACTTTGCAGTTTCTCTTCGGAGATTACTGCTAAAGTTTCTGAAGTGGATAGTAAGGTGGAGATTGTTTCTAAACAGATTATTAATTGTGAAAATCAGTGTCAGGCTCTTAAAGAAGTGAATGTTTCTCATATAAAAGATAGTTTAGTCCTGCACCACAAAATGGAACAGTATGATAATTTGCTACGTGAGAAAAATGTTAGGATGTTGAATTTTCCTTATTGTCGGTTGCTTTCAGCAGAAATACTTTTGCGAAAGTACTTTAGAGAGGTTTTGGGGCTGGCTTCGGCTGACTCCATTGGCCTTTCTAAATTTTATTACTTGACTGGTAGAGTTCTGTCTCGGGGTTCTCCTGGGGGGTTTGACGAGGTTCAAGGTGGAGCTGACCTTGATCTCACCAAATTTCTGGAGGACTCACAAGATAATATTTCTTCTAGAGCCACTTTGGTGGTTTCCTTTTTGTCTGATCAAGACAGAGCTCTTGTACTTCGTAGTTATTTTAAGAATATGTCTGTTCTTTTCTGTGGAGCGAAAGTGCAAATATTTCCGGATGTCTGCAGGGCGACTCAAACTAGGAGACAGGGTTTTTTGGCCCTTAAACCTAGAGTGATTGCCCTGCCGGCCACCTTTTTTCTTCGGTATCCCTGTAAGTGCTTGATAACCTTTCAGGGTTCTAGGTTTGTTTTCCTTGATCCTACTCAACTAGAATTATTTCTTTGTGATAAAGAGGGGCTTGGCACGAAGAGATTGGGATAGGTGGTATTAATAATAGCTGTCTAGGAATTCAGGAGTTTAGTTTCCTGGTTATTTCTCTATGATTGTTATTATGTTTTACTCTCCCCATATTGTGGGCTAGGTTCAGATGTATTGTTACTCTCTACATTTTTCTTTTTCTGTAGTTTTGTGTACTTCTTTTGAATGCATCATCTGTAAGTTTCCTTATGCTTGCTTTGTAAGTTGTAAAAATGTTTCAATAAAAAAAAAAAAAAAAAAAAAGAAACATAGGGCCAGAAGGTCAGGACTGACCGGGGACCTCTTCTGCTCCCACTGGACACCAAGAAGGGGGATCAGGGGGTGGGGGTGGCCTGCCGGGGGATTGTGGTGGGTCTTTATGCTGATGGGGAATCAGATGTCTTAGGGGGATGTCGAAGGTGATTGCAGGGAAAAGGCATTGGTCTTTACAGCTGGTCCTTCCAGCAGGCACATGTTCATGCCTCAGGGCAGTTGTAAATGCTGATGTCTAGGTTTTTCCGTATTAACATGGATTCACCTTGTAAAATGGAGAAAACATCAATATTTTAGGCCTCCTGCATCCCATATATCAATGCAATGTGTGCTGTCAAGTCAACACTGACTTCTGGTGACCCAGAAGCTCCTGGGTTTTCTTGGCAGTGTGACCGGAAGTAGATTATCAGGCCTTTCTCCCAAGGCAATGGAGGGTGAAGTGACTTGCCCAAGGCCACAAAGAGCGCCAGTGGGAATCAAACTCTATTCTCTTGGTTACCAAGCCAGTGCTCTAACCATTAGGCTACTCCTCACATATAAACAGCCCCTTTCTAAAATGTGATATGCATGCGAATGCCTAGCTGCACATGTATCTGTTGCTATTTGCATGTTGGGAGGCTCCTAAAATAACCACCACTGCATAACGTACACTCCCCGCTGTGGACCAGTTTCTGTACATATTAGTTATATCTTACTTAGATTATTGTAAGGTTTTGTATGCAGGCCACTATATGACTATGTTTGTCGCGCATTACAGCTGATTCAAAATGCAGCTAAAAGGTTAGGAAGTAGTTGCCCTCTGCAGTACCTTATTTAAAACAGTTACATTGGTTTCCCATAAAGCAACATGCTGCATTTACAGTCTGTTCTTCAGTGCATCAAGCATTTGCTTGATAAGCTTTGGATACAGTATTTTCATTATTCTTCATGGTCAGTTGGCACTATGAAGTCAGTTTTGCCACCACATGCAAGACTGTTTGGGAACGTAATTTTTCAATTTCAGTGGTTGAACCAAGGCTATGTAATTTATTGCAAGCAGAGCTTTGGTCTAAGACATTTGAGACTGATTAGATTGTATTTTTCAGAGGAACTTTTTGAAGAATAGTTCAGGCCTGAATTGGATTATTGCCTGAACTAGATTATTTCAACAGTGTCTCAGGCTTCAGAGTGTTAGTGCTAGGATGATTTTTCATGCTCATGTTACCGATAGTCCCCTTTATTTTTTTCATCTACATTGGTTACCTATTAAAGCTCAAATTCTTTTTAAATTACTTAGTTTTGTTTTTTATTTTATATGGATTAGTCCCATAATATAAGACTGCATTGGTAGTTTTCACAGAAAACAAAAGATCATTACATTCAAGCAATAATTAATAATTATCTCATCCCTCCATGAGAGATTTTCACTACAAAAGGACCTTAGATAGGCTGTTTTCCTACCAAGTGGGCATGAAATGAAAACAGTTGCCTCAAGACATTAAGGGCCCCTTCTGCTAAAACCTACTAGCTGGTTAATGGACATTTTAATGCACGGCAACAGGGCATTGATGATATCAACATGCGAGCTGGTCCACAAGCTCATTAATCGCCAATGGGGAACAGGTGGAGATTGGGCTTGGAAAGGGCATTAGCACAAGAGGCTAGACTATTGCCACGTGCTCAACGTGTTGCCTAACGTGGGCTCACCTAACAACTCCTTGTAGCGGTGCTGTGATTGGTCAGTGCATTCTAGCTGATGTGGACATACTGGACATGCCCCCGAGAGCTAGCATGAAGACTTTGCAATGGATGCTCATGAGATCGGCACATTAATAGCAAATCCTTAGCGGGCTTTAGTAAAAGGGCCCCTAAGACACTAAGGACATTCAGTCTATGGATTTTCATTATGCATTAGAAACATTTCACTTTACAACATTTGTGAAAATTTAACTGGTCTAATAGAGATCTTCTTTATTAATTGTATAGAAACATAGAAACATAACGGCAGAAAAAGACCACATGGACTATCCAGTCTGCCCTTCCATATGAACTACAATAATCCCCACTATTTGATCGACTGTGTATTATTTATCTTACTGTTTTTATATGCTCAGCTATGAGGTATATGTAATCCACTTTAAACCATTATTGGTATGTAGCAGAATATAAGAACTGACTTAAATTAAATTAAATTTCTTGTGTATTGTGAATTAATGGCTGAGTGAGATCAGGAGTCCTGTAAGTAGAAAAGGCGGTGGGTTTATAGTGTAATGTGTTTGCTATTATTTGTTTTTTGTTTTATGTACTATTGTTTGGGATCCATCTAGAATGATATTCTATAGTAGGGACTATAAATTTTAAAGAAATGAAATGTATTTCTCCTTGGGTTTTGTTTGCATTTAGAACTTGTATTTATTTATTTATTTATTTATTCAGCTGATCTTTTGTACCGCTTTTTCTAAATGTCAAAGAGGTTTATAAAAAACAACATAGCTCAACAGGGCTTTACATGAGCTTTTGTTTACATTATGGGGTGTATTCCGAGCCACGACTAGCAGGGATGTATGCCCTGCCTGGACATACATCCCCGCTATTCTTCCCCCTTGCCATCCCCATGCAAGGTTCCCTGTATGCACAGTGGAGTTATATGGGGAACCTTAGACGGGGTGGGCGGAAGGCGGAGTGAGGGTGCTGCATGGGCGGGCCATCTCCCTGGATGTACAGGGCCAATTTTGAGGTCAGCCCTGAACGTCCAGGGTATGCCAGTTAGACAGGGGACTTATTCCACCTTAGAGGTGGAATAAGTCCCCCTGGATGCGGGGTAGCAGTGGCGGCCAGTGGGGACAGAGCAGCGAGGCTTGCAAGAGGTTCCCAACAGCTGGACTATGGGAGACCAGATTGAGGGTTAGCCAAAGCACATGGTCTGCCGCTGAGCCGAGCTGCCTCATCAGCAGAATCAGCGGCAGTGGGGAGGGAGGCGGCAGCGGCGTGACTCAGCACTAGGGGGCTAGGTGCCAGGGGAGGGGAGCAGCAGCAAGCCTTGGGCCAGCCTTGGGGTTAGGGGTGGAGCGTGGGGTTAGAGAGGACACCGTGGCTAGCACATTTAAGCGTCTCTGTCATATCCTCCCTCCCCCGCCTTTCCTCCAAAGTAATCATATTGAAATATTAAGTCTGTCCCCATATGCTTTATGATGAAGACCACTTCCCATTTTGGTAGCCACCCTCTGCACAAATTCCATCTGTTTATATCTCTTGAAATGTACAAATAAGGTCTCACCAAAGACTTATGCAGAGGCCCTATTGCCTCTTTTCTGCTGGTCATTCCTCTCTCTATGCACCCAAGTATCCTAATGGCTTTTGCCATTGCCTTTTCTACCTGTTTGGCCAACTTAAGATCATCAGAATAAATCATGCCCAGGTCCTGCTCTTCTTTCATGGATAGAGGTACCTCACTCCCTATACTGTATCGCTCCCTTGATTTTTTACAGCCCAAATGCATGACCTTACATTTTTTAGAATTAAATCTCAGCTGCCATTTTCTTGACCATTCTTTAAGTTTCGCTAGATCCCACCTCATCTTATCTACTCCTTCCTGGGTGTCTAATCTATTGCAGATTTTGGCATCATCTGTATCGAGGAAAACCTTACTCACCAGCCCTTCCACAATATCATTAATAACAATGTTAAAAAGAATTGGACCAAGGACAGATTCCTGTGGCACACCACTGGTAACATCCTTCTCCTCTCTGGGCAGGTACTCAGCATTTAAGCATAGGAACATTGCAGTAGTAAGAAAGAGTGAAAAGAAGGATTATGGAAGGATCTCTCACTTACCACCTCCTCCTTTCCTTTTCCAGGTGGAACTGAGAGCAAGGAGCAGCAGTGTAAACTATGAAATCCTTCCATTGAGCTACCAGCTCAGTCCCTTGTAAGACAGTGATATCAGGGAAGATATATATGTCTTTTGCTATTATACTCTTCTAATTTCCTCTCCCCTTTGTGCTCTTCAATCCCTGCTGGGGAGTTGGGATGGTTGAATTGTGAAAATATTATTTTTTGCTGAGTAATCTGTAGTTTACTGAATGCTCTGTTTGGAAATAATATAGCAATGAACCCTGCAACCTGAAAATGGGACTCGTGTTAGTGGGATTTGCCTCAAGCCATCTTTGTCCTGTTACTTCCATATTCGCAAGTCATGAGCTACTTTCTTTTGCAGTTGCTCTGCTGCTGGTTTAGGGACTCCGCCATGCAGAGCAGCATTTTATATTGTCAAGAGTCCTAGATGCATGTCAAAATAGGCAAAGAGAAATCCTAGCAGTTGCTTTTATGCTCATAGGTGTTTCCGGGGGAGAAGATTAGGTGGAGGGCAACCTGGATTCTTACCTAGGTGATTATTTTAGAAACTTACACATATTCCTTGATTCTTTCTGGCACATGAAGCAGGTGTAACATGTGCAGCTCTTTCCTGGGGGAGTAATATAAAGCCACAATATACCGTATGCAGCTTCATAGCCTAGCAGCCCTGTTATTAAATTACCCCCAACATGGAGTCCTGGCTCACTGATGAAGAAATTATATTTTGTGTCTTTAATCAAAAGAGCATCGTCAGGCTTTGCACTGGTTAATCACCTTCCATCCATCCACACAAGATTTCAGAGCACTTTGAGTGCAGCCCCTCCTGTGGTGCATGGAGGGAGCTGCAAATGACTCACAATGCCGCAGCTATGCTTTTGACAGGGGCAAAGAGGTGGGAAGCACCTGCCCCTCCCTGATAACATTGCATTGGCTCCCAGAGAACGGTGTCAGTGAAGAGGCTCCTGAGTTTCCTGGTTCTTTACATGCAGAGACCTTTGCACTTAATAGAGCATCTGCAGCAGTGTAGCCCCAGGGCGAAGGCCGCATTCTCCATAAGGGGATTTTTAGCTCTCGCTACTATCAGGTTAGCACAAAAAAGACAGGAGCAGAGCTCGGAATTTTAGAGCAGAAGCTGATGAAAAATGGAACAAACTCCCAGAAAAAGTGGGAGAGTCACTAATCTTCTAACATTCAAGACATGATTAAAACTGGGATTCTTTCCCCAAGATGTTTGCTAGCTTTGAGGAAGTACGGGCATAAGGGAGTTAGTTTTAATGTTTCATGTTATTATATGTCTATTTTATGTTTTTTGTATATGCTGTATTATGAAACAAATGTAAAAATTCCATAAATAAATAAAATAAAATAAGACACTGCTGCAACTGTTTCCTGGTATAGTATCAGCCGTGATGTTGCGTAAAGTAGAATATGATAGGAAGGGCTGAGAGAATGTGGCTGGTTATCCGCAGCAGTGAGATCAACAATGAAATGCTTGAAAGGATTTTCTGCTAATTCAATTAAAGAGAAAAACTGCATTTCAGTCTTTGCTAATTATTACCCAAGTTCTCTTTCTTTCCACAAGTAATAGAAAGATGGCATTAATTATGAATACAATCTAATTTCCAAACCAAACTTTTGTCTGCCAGACGATTCCATCTTAATAAATAAATTGGTTTTGAACCTGTAAGCTCTTGTAGCCAGGAGTTAGAGAACTGAAGAGGGGATTCATTTTAGAAGCCTTATTTGTGATGTGGGAATCTGAAAATGGGCGCATAGATGTGCAAATCACAAAGATGTCCCTGGAGCCGTTTTCGAAAGCCATGTATATAGGCATCCCCAGAGCGATGAAGTCACCAGCGAGTGTGTTGGAGGCGTGACCTGAGCAGTGCTGTGGAGATGAACCTCACGCTCCAGTTCCAGAACAGCATAAACACGTCCCAGCCTATACCTGCTCCTGACCACAAAAAGGTTGCAAAATGTGCTTGTTTCATGACAGCAATACTTGCAGGGTGAAGAACAAAATGTGCCCTCACCACCACAGTAAATTTCACCTGGTCCACAAAACCTGCATGTTAATTTACAGACCATTCATTTTACTGCTTATCTGCAGACCTGAAATGGCCAGCTGGGACATGCATGTATCATAGCACAGACACCTACTATTCCGCAGCACGTCCATGTACCTTTTCTGTTGCTGTGCATTTCAAGGACATCCACATTTCTAAAATGGCCTGCAAACATGCACCTACTCAACCTTGCTATATGCACAGACCCATCTCCAGAACCAGTTGCAGAGACATGCATCTTTCGGGAAGGACATGGCATGATTTCAGAAAGCACTTACACATTCCTCCCTTCACTGCCACCACTCCCCCGGTATTTTGGACATGGTGACCTGGACATCCCATAGTCCTCCCTAGATGTCCCTTCTAAAATGCTGCTTAAACTGTCTTCAATAAAGAAATGATACCCCACTATCAGTCAAGCGTCCACGGGATGTATTCTAGTAACGTGGACTGTGCTCTTTACTATAAGGCTAGGAGCTAGTGCTGGTCCTCCTCAAACCCTAAATGAGGTTCCATGACTCTTACCGCAATACACATTTTGCCCTACTTTCTCTGAATGTGCGCTACCACTGTTGTGTCCAAGACAACCATTCTGTTTTCTTATGGCACTGCGACGTTCTCTCATTCAGTGAGTATGAGCTGTGCGGTACCTAAACCTCTGCGCTGCAAGACTGTGAAAACAATGCTGGAATTTGGACACCGTGTGTCTAGACCTGTTGACAATGACAGCCACTTGGTGCAGGAAGAAAAAAACCAGCTGTTCAGGAAATGGTACCAAAAAGCCTCCTGAAAAGCTTAGGAAAGATTAAGCAACTTGGAGGAAGAGCTGACTTGGAAGGATAGTGCTCTGAGGAAAGAGTGTGTTGGGGGGAGGGGAACAGAGGAAGACTGTGTTTACGGACAGAATCATTTAGAGGTTTATTTATTTATGTACCACATTTCCAAGGATCAAGGCGGTTTACATATAACAAAACTTTAACATTACAGGGAATGTCACAATGCAAATCATAAAGACCAAATTTAACTTTAAAGACCAACTTTAACAATAACTTTAATATTAAAAAACATTTTACTTGGTTTTAACTCAGGTTCCTTTAAAAGGAAAGGGAGGAAACATGGTTACAAGTGCACGAGAGGTGCACGTGGAAGTGTTGACTGGGACTGGAAATTGGATTATGCACAACAGGTACACAGGGCAGGAGATGGGCTGAGGGAGACAGAGAGAGGGACTCCCTTTAGATATACAAGACTTTCCTGTGTGTGCTTATGCAGTTAGGCAAGCTGCATCATTGATGGGGGATTTGCACAGGCCACAGACTCTTCATCCAGCACTGCTGAGGTTTTATTGACAAAGTGACTCCCCCATCACTGGCATAGGGAGTGGGCCGCTTTGACCTTATCTGCCATAATTGATTATGTTACAGTGTTACTGTGATGGCACATTTTACAAACAAGGACATGCCCGAAACGAATAGGCAATAGCATAGTATCCGAGACTGAGGCAATAGCATAGTATCCCAGACTGAGGCAATAGCATAGTATCCCAGACGGAGGACGTCTAAAAGACATACAGTGATAATTCAAACACATAACAAGTTTCCCAATTACAAAAAATCATTACGATTGTGGAGAGTACTGGGGATGATAGGTGCCATCTTCTCCGCACCTTCTGCATGTCTAACGGCCCAAAAGAGCACTTTCCCAATGCCTATCCGTGCCTGCACCAGGTCTAAACTTGGAAGAATTCACAGATGTCCCCGATGTTTCTGCCATTGAACAGGGACATCTAAGTCCATCAGCCCGCCTTGAATATGATGGAGTCGGTGCAGAGGGTGGCTACTAAAATGATTAGTGGGCTTCATTTTAAAGCATATGAGGACAGACTTAAGGATCTTAATATGTACACCTTAGAGGAAAGGCGGGATAGAGGTGATATGATTGAGATGTTTAAATACCTCCGTGGCATAAATGTTCAGGGAGAGAGCCTCTTTCAATTGAAAGCAAGTTCTTCTATAAGGGGACATGGGATGAGGTTGAAGGGAGATAGATTCAGGAGTGATATGCGGAAATATTTCTTTACGGAAAGAGCAGTGGATCCGTGGAATAGTCTCCCAGTGGAGGTGGTAGAGATGAGGACAGTAACTGAATTCAAAAAAGCATGGGACCAACACAGAGATCTCTAAAGGTAAAAAGTGGACTGTTGTAGTTGTTGATATGGAAGGACAGACTAGATAGGCCATGTGGTCTTTTTCTGTCATCATATTTCTATGTTTCTATGTCTTTAGACAGCTTTTGTAGAATGGCTCCAGGGACATCTTCATGATTTGGACATCCGCATAAACTTTTTCAGATCTAAATTGCAAATAAGTCTTCTAATATGACTGCCATATCCTTTAATGGAAGTTACCAGGTGACCCCCCCCCCCCCCCAAGTAATCAGAAATAGACTGAGCCAGTTCAAGTTTTTCCTCGATGTGTTTATATGTGCCCACCCCATTATTACTCTACCAAGAGAAGGGCAAAATGGCAGGTGTTCCCTCCATACTTATCACTTCCATAGAGCTGCTCAAAATAAACACTACTGCAACTCATAGAAATCTTGAGGTCATCATGTTAGTCGATGCTCGTAGGTGACAAATCAAATATAAAACCCTTCGACCACCAAAGCATTAGTATGAGTTTTAACTATTAGTAATCAGCAATAGGAGAAAATCCAACGACTGATTTTTATTTATTTAAAAACACTTATAAACTGCCATATGCGCAAGAATAAAACACATATCAAGCCCTCAGGCCCCACCCAGCAGGACTCGTTTAGCCCCCCCCCCCCATCCAACCTCTTCCCAACCACCGCTGCACTTCTACACTTACCAGCTGAACAATAACCTATCTGCCCGCTGCTCACAATATCTCTCAAGGGAAAAGGAAAGTGTTCAATGCCTTCCAAAAAGTTAAGAGATCGGATTCTATATGCAGTACTGCAAGCAGGGAATTCCACAGAGTCAGAGCCGCTACTGAGAACGCCCGGGCTCGCCAGCATTGTAAACAAACTTGCGTAGGCCCTGGCAGCACCAGCCGTTGCATTTCAGTGGAGCGCAAAACCCTCCCCAGTGATACCACTGTACCAACTCTCACAAATTCCAGGGCCCCAGGCCCCTCAATACTTTAAAAACCAGTAGTAATATCTTAAAATCATACTGTTGTCTAATAGGGAGCCAATGTAACTGTTGCAGAACTACCGTGATTGGATCTCAATGACCCAGCCCCAAGATAACCTGAACTGCTGCATTCTGGACCTCTTGTATTCTCCTCAACAGATAGCCCGGCAGCCATACATGGCATTACAGTAGTCCAGGAATGATAACACCAATGTCTGGACCACCAAACACAGAGCCTCCTGATCTAAAAAAGACTTACAAAATCCCTGCTCCAATAGCATACAAAAAGAATTGTAGTAGAGAAAGGTCTTCGGATACCAAAATGCAAAGCAGTGCTTTACACCGGACTGCACAGCCAGCAAGATTCATATGAAAGTGGGCAGGGAAACGTGACATATGGTAGGTATTTCCAGTTGTTTTGGAAGGCATTTAAACTTTCTTGTTCTTGAAGGTCTTTGGGGGAAGGGGATGGGGCTTAAATAGATGATGGTTGTATTATGAAATTTGTTGGATTAGGGATGGTTGGATAGGGTGGAGATATGGGATTCTGTGCGCCGTACGTGATAGTTTGTAAATACATAAATAAAATAACATTAGACAGAACGATGCATCCTGTTATACAGAGACCTTATGTACATCTTGAGTTTCCAGCATCGCGTTTTCCTACTACTGAAGAATGAAAGCATTTCCTTTTCATGTATCCATAGCAACAGTATCTGCAGTATCCATTGATAGGATGCAAAATTAGATGAGGAAAAAATGGCACCGTCCCCAAAATTCTCAACTTGCTTCAAAGAAATGAGATGGTGGTATGAGTCACTTGTTCTCTTGAGCTAACTTCTGTGTTACAGTCAGCTTAGTTCCAGCATTTAGCCTGTTTCCAAGAACAAGCTGAAGGTAAAACATTTTTATTGGATTAAGTTAAAGAATTTGTCAATTGCTTTCAGGAATCATATTGCTATCATCAGGTTCATAAAAGGCCCGAACAAACATGTAAATTGTTAGATTCTAATTTGGGGATTGTAAATAATTTTAAAGAGAGGAGGGGGGGGGGGAAGGATGTGCCCGGTGCCGTTCCAGTCTCCGCATCTATGCTTTTGATGGTGAGAAAGGTCTAGGAAGGAAACAGGTCAATGTTCAGCTGGTCGCCGTATCTTTAAAAGGATATAGCATTATTAGAAAAGGTACAGAAAAGAGCCACCAAAATAGCAAAGGGGATGGAAGGATACCCCTATGAAGAGAGGCTAAAAAGGTTAGGGCTCTTCAACTGGGAAAAGAGACGGCTGAGGGGAGATATGATAGAAGTCTATAAATTAATGAATGGAGTGAAACAGGTAAACGTAGATTGATTGTTTATGTCATCAAAATAAAGAAAGATTAGGATGCAATGAAGCTACAGGGTAAACTATTTAAGACTAATAAAAGAAAATATTTTTTCAGTCAACATGTAATCAAGCTCTGGAATTTGTTACTGGAGGATGTAGTAAAAGCTGTTAGTGTAGCTGGGTTTAAAAAAGATTTGGACACATTCCTGGAGGAAAGGTCCATAAACCATTATTAAAAGGGACCCAGGATATCACTGCTTGACCCAATACAAGCATTGAGGAACCTGTGTCTCTTGGGGAAACTGCTAGGTACTTATGACCTGGATTGGCCACTGTTGGAAACAGGATACTGGGCTTGATGGACCTTGGTCTGACCCAGTATGGCATATCTTATGTTCTTATATAATAGGAAATAGAGGGTTTCAAATCATACATAAATTATGTGATTGTATCCAATTAGGCAGCACTGCTGACTATGCACTATAAGATCAAGGGAGTTATTTTAGAAGCCCTATTAGTGTTTTGGGCATCTGAAAACTAGTAGCCAGACATCCAATTCACAAGGACATCCCTAGGAGCCACTTAAGAAACTGGGTATATGGACATCCAAGTAGAACGAGGCATGGTGGCAGCAGGGACTGCGCAGATCGCGGGAGACGCAATTTCAGAATGGCAGAAGCATGTCTGGCCCTGGTTGGTGAAGTGTCCGTGCCCACACCACCTCATGACCAGGAATAAGGAGCTAAAAGTGCTAATGTCATGGCGGCAACACTACGAGGGGGAAGGGCAAAGTGCACCATCATCATCACTGTCCATATTTCCTGGGCAATGAAACCTGATGCAAATACAAACCCCAAACAGATTACTAATCCACCACTATGTTTTTCATAAGTCACTGAACACCGATGTGCCCATTCTGGGAAATGGTGGCCAGGATGTCCATGAAGTTGTTTCTGTGGCTATCCATTTGGAGATATCCATGTTTCTAAAACCAGGCCAAAAAATAAACATCCCTGAGGTTGTTTCAGACATTTTGTTCTGGACGTCCTTTGTAAAATGCCACTTCAAATATCCAAATTAGATGTTTCAAGTTTTATCTACTCTTTCTGCAGCTGAATATGGTTGCTAAGTGGCATCACCCCCAAGCACCCCAAATTTTGATCATATGATGATTTCTAAAGCTAAAATGATCCAGCCAGCTCTTGGGAATATTTTTTAAGTACTTGTGTAACTGATGCTACTGCATAAGTGCTTTAGACTATCAAACAAAAAGAAAAGAATTTGCAGTTACAAGAAAGCTTGTGCTTTGCAACCTGTGAGGACATCGGCACCCCCTGCTGGGTTGCTCCGTGTTTATTTCTGGTCATCTTAGGCTCAAATGTATTATGATCCTGGATGTCTGGAAGCACCTTGTTAGAATTGCGCTAGTTGGGTTTGATATCAGACCAGGCCTGACACTAGCAGTGTCTCAGCCTATTTTCAGAGTTATATAACTAGGGCCTTGAACACAATTAGAGGCTGATGAGTTGAGCTTCTGGTCTGTGTCTCTCCCACTGTAGATGCAGTGGGCTTGGATTGACAAGATCATTATTTCCACACTTCTGCATTCCAAAGAAGATGACACAAACCAAGGCCAGGGAGACTGCAGTTTAGGTAGAAAATTACAGCTCAAAAGATGAAAACTAATAGTGGAACATCATTATCCTGAAGTGCTCTAACCTGTATCTCAACTAGTTCTTCGTGGCCAGAAAAGGAAAAAGAAATGGTTTGTCTCCTATTCATAATGCAAATAGTACTAGGAAAATTATTTTCCATCATTGGAAGCAGTAAGTGTGTGAAGATAATAGGGACCCTGCTGGTTCTTCTGCACAATTATTAATAACACAGGTACACTACCAAAAAACTGCCTCCAGTTTTGCAACTGATTCCTATATATTTTGGGGTGCTGAATCCAGGAAAAATAGCCAAAATGTTCCATCACGTCACGTTTTCTTGCAAAATTAGATTTCTTACCCATATAAGGAATGTTCACATAATTTCTTTTTAGCCGACTGCAGTTTATTTTCTTGCCCCAAAATAGAGGTTGTAATGGTTAACTAACTAGAAACACTCCCTCATGATATTTTAGAGTGTTTTGTATTCATTTTATACATTAACAGGACAATTGGGAGGCGGGGGGCTAAATCCAGTACTCGCGCTGGCGCATGTTCTTTCCTGTTCACCTCGCTTCGTTCGCTCGCTCAAACACGGTGGTTGCGACATGAACGTTCCTGTCAAATTTCAGTTTCTTGCAAGTTCATTATTACCTTTTGTTTGCTCAGTCGTAATCCAGCTTTATTCCGGTGGTTCACTACAGTTGTAGTTTGCAGTGCTGTGTATTTGTGATGGCTCACAGAGCCAGAGGTTGCGTCAACTCTCCGGACAGTTTTTGTTTTTTGTGGGGAATATACCATGAAAAAGCGGCAGAGGAACATTTCTGCATTATTTAAAAAGTATATTTCGCCTATTTCGGTTTGAAGTTAGGCGATCAAGACAACCGTGGGCTCCTCACAAAGTGTGCAAGACATGTGAGGAAGATCTACGCTTATGGATGAAAGGTAAAAAACAAGCATTTTGTTCGGAATACCTATGATGTGGCGTGAACAAAGAGACCACAGCAGTGACTGCTATTTTTGCTCTTGCATTGTGAAGGGATACAACTTAAAAAATAAGAACGTAATAAGTTACCCCAACCTTCCCTCAGCAATTAGGCCTATGCCTCATAGCAACGAAGTACCTGTGCCTGAACCACCAAAATCTTGGATCATATTTGTGTGGACGGTTCTGATCATGATGAGACTCATCAGATGGCTTTTCCCGATGAGTCCAGTACTTCCGAGTTTGAAACTGAACCAGATCCGAAACCTGAACTTTTCTCTCAAGCTGAATTGAATGATTTAGTCCGGGATTTAGGACTCCCAAAAGATGCTGCCCAACTGCTAGGTTCTCGGCTTAAACAGAAAAATCTATTGTCACCAGGAACAACTTTTTATTGGTACCGCAACTGCGAGACACAATTTTTGAAGTATTTCAGCAAAGAGGAAGATTTGGTATTTTGCAACAATATATATGGAGTGATGGAAAAGTTTAAACTCAAGTATGATCCTGCTGAATGGCGGCTGTTCATTGATTCGTCAAAAGACAGCATAAAAGGTGTTGTTCTTCATAATGGCAACACATTTGCTTCAGTTCCTATTGCTCACTCTGTTATTCTCCAAGAAAAATACGAGAATTTGGCCCTGATTCTTCAGAAGATTCGTTATGATGAGGATAAGTGGATTTGTGGAGACTTTAAAATTCTATCCATGTGCTATTAGGGCAGCAATCCGGTTTCACCAAATATCCCTGCTTCCTTTGCTTGTGGGATAGCCGGGCCCGCGACCTACACTGGGGGAAAAAAGACTGGCCAATTCGGGAGTATTTGAGACCCGGTGAGAAAAATGTTCTTCATGAGAGCTTGGTACCTCGTGATAAAATTCTATTACCACCTCTCCACATTAAGTTGGGTCTCATTAAGCAATTCATCAAGTCCCTTCCAAAAGATGGTGAGTGCTTTCGGTACCTTTGCTCAAAGTTCCCCCGACTTTCTGAAGCAAAGCTAAAGGAAGGAGTGTTTGTTGGCCCTGATATAAGGAAACTCATTTCAGATGGAGCATTCGCTGAAACGATGTCTGAGAAGGAAAAAGAAGCCTGGGATTCCTTCAAGGATGTTGTTCTCAAATTCTTGGGGAACAGGCGGGATGAGAACTATAAGGATATTGTTGCCAGGATGCTCAATGCCTTCAAAGAACAAGCTGTAACATGAGCCTGAAAGTCCATTTCTTGCACTCCCATGTGAACTTTCCCGAAAACTTGGGGGCGTACAGTGAAGAACAAGGTGAAAGGTTTCACCAGGACATCAAGGACGCAGAGAGAAGGTACCAAGGAAGATGGAACACCACTATGATGGCTGATTTCTGCTGTTGCTGCTGCGGGAAACCCCAGATGAAAAATACGCCAAGCAGCGCACCAAGAGAAGCATTCGGGGGAAGAAGAAACGGGCCCACCAGGAGATTGATTGACCCAAGAATGACTTTAAAATCTAACTGTGTTGACAAATTTCGTGTTTTTACTCAACTTTGAAATAAAATTTGCTAGTTATTACCACAGTGTCGGTTCTCATTTAATAGAATTTTATTTTCACACCATCGGGTGTTTGTCTATGTATTGCAATGGTGCGGTTTGCGTTTTCTATTCTTACATACATACCTGTACAAACATTTTTTGCACATTTCTTTGCTTAGCTTTGTGTCTAACCTCGCTCTTATATGCTCATGTTTGTGCACATGTATGTGGCTGTTTTAAGTGCAGACAATTTTGCTACCATCACAGTGTGTTTTGTTGACATTACTCTATTCTTATGTGCTGCCTTGTTACAATTTTCTTATTTGAATAACTACTAAACAATTAGTATAAAGAATTCATCCAAGAAACTTTTATCTCGATCGCACTCAATCTGAAACGTTCACCTCAAACTGCTAACCAATGTAGCAAAAATCTGTACGTGATGGAGCAAATTGGTTACCAGATTTGGATTCAGCGCACCAAAAAACGTAAAAATCAATTGAAACATTAGAGGCAGTTTAAAAAAAATTTTTTTTAGTGTACCTGTGTAATCAGAAAGTGCCCTGCACAGGCACCTAAGGGTTAATCTTCATCAATAGGGTCTGGCCCATTGGCACTACCATCTGCATTTTAGGGTCTTGACAAATTTGACATGTGAGAGATTCAAGACATTGCTTGATAATTTACAATAAAAATGTAATGAACCGATACCCACAACAACAAAATGGGAAAAGCAACGAGAACAAGGGCAGAAGTAGTAGGACAGCAAGAGGTGGTTGGACGATTTACTAAACAGTTTCTTCTGTTTGCATCTATGGAGGAAATGCTTAATAACCAGGGTCTATAACATCACAGTGAGAGATAACATGGGCCTGAAGGCTGGACAGACAGAATGCTACCTGTTTAATGAGTCTGAAATCACATGGAAAACAAGCTAAAATGCCTTTTTTCCAAAGAATTAAAAGCAAAATATTCTCTTGGGAAGTCTTTTATTTGAGATTGCATGTCAGTATGACGGCTCATGCATCTAGGCATAGCCTTTTAAATGTTTTGTTCTGCCCCCAGGGGCTTCATATCTCTCGGTTATATTCATAGTGTGGAGGAATCCTGCACACGTGATGCTTTCATGTGTTAGGAATAAGCAGCAGCAGTGGTGTGTGTGTGGTGTGTGGTGTGTGGTGTGTGTGTGTGTGTGGTGTGTGGTGTGTGTGTGGTGTGTGGTGTGTGTGTGTGTGTGTGTGTGTGACTCATCGATTCAGTCATTCACAAGGAGAGAACTCATGTGCGGGGCTTCCCCTCTTACCTCCCAGGTGCAGAAGCGGTCCGCCTGACACCGAAAGGATGGTGCCCATAACAGGGATATGTGTGTGTGTACACTGCACAAACCAACGTATACGTGTATCCTTAAAAATACGCACAGGTGGTACACACAGAATCCAGGCCTGGTACATCGGTTTCTAAAATACAGTATGCAAAACTCAAGTTTTTCCAACTCTACTTTCTGTGCTTCACTAGTGAAAGATGCGCTACTAATTCTAGCTATTTTGTCCTCAGAAAGGATTTGTGTTATCTGATTTTTATATTACAGACATAGATGCCCAGGCTAAAGGTCAGAAAATCAGCCTTGGCATGTGGAAATGTTACATACAGAAACAGAGAAAACGATGGCAAATAAAGACGAACATGGTCTACCCAGGAAGGAGGCTAGAATAATATTTACTGTTCTTTGCAGGTTACCCTTCCTCTAAGCCTTTAGTTAGGGTTGAACCCACTGCTCTGCACTGGTTACACCCACCCCCTTCCTTTGCTTAGGACTGTACCCGCATCTCCCTGCAGGTTACCCCCCCCCCCCCCCCGTTGAAGTATAAAATTTAGTTAAATTTGCTTTGATTGCATCCTCTTGCTATTAAGGGACCCTCCCTGTCTGCCTCCTGCCTTTTTGCTCCCAACAACCTCTTCTGGAGGGCATTGCAGACATCCACCACCCTTTCCTTGAAAAAAATATTTCCTGTTGTTGCTTTTAAATTTACTTATAATACAAATTCAACACTCTCTGTGTGTCTCTGGGAAGCTGATCGCAAGGCTTCCTTAAACAGCTTTTCACAAACAAAATGACGAAGATAAATGCAGACCTCAAACTCACAGGCGCTTGTAAAATCTGGAAGCCCGACATCCCCGCACACCATTGAACCAGGGGTCTGCTGTGAGCTGGGGACACTGAAAACCTGCCATTTGGATCTGGTTGGTGTGGAGCTACAGACCCCAGACGCAGCAGCACCAATAACAGTAAAACCTCACACGGCAAAGCTTAGGCTGCTGGAAATAATGGCTTTCTTCCCCACCAGAAAAGGAACTACTTAGGGAAAGAGCATGGGAATAAAAACGCCTGGCATCAAATGGTCTTTGTTTATGAGAGCCCACCCGACGGAATCTGCACATGCATCGCTCCTGCCCGCCGTTTCATCACTGTGATCCCTGATTCAGAGGAATTCATAATAAAAGAACCATTTCGGAAGAAGCCTTGGCAGCACGGTCCCTAGTGTTAAATATTCCCCGACACAAAGCAGCAGGAAAACGTGGGGTGGGGTAAGACCCTGAGTCTCAACCCTGTCTTTGTCTCCAGTCAGCATTGCTATGGTGACTGCTGCAAGCAGAGCATCGTCACCCAAACCTAAGGTAGGGAAGCGGCAAGAGCGCGCAATACAGCCACAGCCGCGCACTGAGACGGAAGAAAACCCAAGAGCTAAACACTGCAAGACAGAACATGCCTGCTCCATTAACCAGCAGAGGCAGCGCAAGAAAACAATAGCTCTGCGGGTCAGCAGATTGATAACCACACAAAATATTCAGGAGTGGCCCCAGCCTCAGAGGTCTTAAGCTGCCGAGGAAAAGGTAGGAAGAATAACTTCAGCATCTAGCGGTACTAGACAGCAGTCTAGCCAAGAAGGCAAATGTCCTAAACCCATGGCTTATTCGTTTATATTGGCCTGCTCTGTACGTTCAATGCGAATGGCTGTTCTATGCACACAGCCCGGAGGAATACCAGAGACTCTCTGATGGCCACCATGCTGCCAGGGGTCAGATGACGATATTGTACAAAGCCTTTGCAAAGCTTTCATTGGCATCAGCCTGAGATATATGCAGCGCTGGTACTCACAGGCAGGTGTGGAACATGCAGCGCTGGTACTCACAGGCAGGTGTGGAACATGCAGCGCTGGTACTCACAGGCAGGTGTGGAACATGCAGCGCTGGTACTCACAGGCAGGTGTGGTACATGCAGCGCTGGTACTCACAAGCAGGTGTGGAACATGCAGCGCTGGTACTCACACGTAGGCATGGTATATGAACGCCCAGCCCCGAGGTCTCTCCAAAACATTGTAGAGGAAATTCTGCAGCTTGCGGTAGAAGGCGTTGCGTTTGGGGGGTTTGCCCGTCCCGGAGACCCCCGAGCGGGGTTTGCTGAGGATACTGCCGCGTTTGACGCTCTCGGAACCCGCTATAAGCAGCGCCCCATCGCGGGTGGAGTCAGGAGCGCCCGGGTCGAGCCCCACGAAGCCCACTTTCAGCTTCTTCTCGCTGGCAGGGGCCGGGTAAACCCCTCCATTGCGCGATTTCTGCACCATAGTTGGAGGAGGTGGGGCCAGACCCTGCTATTTCATCGGGGCTCCATGCAGGCCGGGCGGGGGCAGCGGGTGGATCCGAAGCCCTGGAACATCGGAGGGGACCATGGCGCAGGCACGAGCAGACTTGGAGGCGCAGCTACCCTGCCGTCCCCTTTGGCTGCTGGTGGAAAGTGAGACCCAAATCCTGCAAAAGCAAATGTCTGCAATCTCTTCCCGAGCTCCTCCTAGCTGCGGTAACCCTTTCCTGTCCTCCCCATAGAAGAGAGCGGCCGCCTCCTGATGGTCCAAAAGGAAATTAGAGCTTAGAACTCCCTTGCCAAAGGACCACAATTAATTATTAGCTTCAGCTCGTCTCTTAAGCAAATCGTACAAGGAATGGTTGGCGGAACCCGTAGGAATTTTAAGGTGTTGTGCAGATATTGCTATGCGCTCAGCCTGGTGGTCGGCAGGAGAAGTGCGTGCAAGTTAAAAGGTCCCTCTGTCCCAGTAGATTTAAACAAAGGTCTGGGAATAAGGGTCATCTCTCAGCATCCAGTCCTTCAGCGTTAGTTCGAAAGTTCAAAAGGTTAGCCTGTCAAAAAATCAAACTAGTTTAAACCAACAAACTCGTTGGATCTTTAGAAGGCCACAACATTGTTAAAGATGCAAGTTTGGCTACACGCTATACCCTCTGGCAGTGCAATGTGTGCCTTCTCTGATTGCAAATGTACACGTAAGAGAAGTACAGGCCGGGAATTCCCTAGGTAGGTCCGTTATGTTTTTCACGACACACAATCTTACATTCTAAAGATATATACGTCTAATCAAGTCTAGATGTACGTATCTATCTACCCCTTCTGCTTTACCGGGCTTTTAAACCAACCATACTTAACTACGGCTCCTCTGTTGTAACGGCCTTCCAGGCAGGAGCTGTCCGTTCAGCACCCTTGGAAGGCCCTTCCTTTGGTTTCTGGTCACATGATGTAAAGCCCTTAGACAGGCCATCACACGTGTTTCTCAGATTCTCTCTCTACAGGGAAGAACTTCGGAAGGTCCTATGCAGC
Source organism: Ichthyophis bannanicus (assembly GCA_033557465.1). NCBI lineage: Eukaryota > Metazoa > Chordata > Amphibia > Gymnophiona > Ichthyophiidae > Ichthyophis > Ichthyophis bannanicus. The sequence goes on from CM066049.1 coordinate 130,249,952, forward strand.
TCAAAGCCAGTTGGAGAAAGCTCAGGCTGGATTAAAGATGGGGAACAGCCCCTTATTTCCAGATGCCTTCCTCCCAGCTTCTCCTTCTCTGTCCCCCGGGTTGGTCGGAATGGAGGTGGGGTTGCCCTACTCTATCGCTCCTCCCTCCCCATCTCCCAAGTTCCCTCCTCCCTTTTGCATTATCCCGAAACCCTCCTCTTCCGTCTCCAGTCCTCCCTCCGATCCATTTTCTCATTCTGTATGCTTCCCCCCCCCCCCTACGACTCATCTTTGGGAAGCTCTTACTCTTACCGTGGCCCACATCTCCCTACAGTTTCCTCATCTAATCATCGTCGGTGATCTGAATGTTCATTTTGACTCCCCCTCTTCTGTTAAGGACCTCTCATTTGCCACCCTTCTCCAGGATCTCTCCCTCCAGCAGCTCATTGTAAGGACTCATCCTCTCTCCAACTCATACCGCTGGCCACATTCTTGACCCCATAATTATTCCACTGTCTCCCCCTTTTCATATCTCCCAGCTTACAGTGAAACCTCTCCCTTGGTCTGATCACTTTTGTTTAACATTTCTACTAGAATTGGAGACCCACTACCTTTCCACCTCCTCAGGTTCTCCACCTTTCCCTCCGTCCTCCATTCCTCTGCATCGTTGCATTACTCCCCTTACTCTCCAGCTCTTCCCTCCAGCATCCCAGCTTCTTCCAGCCAACTTTCCTGCTCTCTCCCCTAACTCTCAGGCCTCTGTCTTTAATTCTACACTCTCATCAGCCCTTGAATGCCTTGCTCCCCTTCAACCAATCTATTCAAAGCGCCCATTTACTCACCACCACTGTTCCCTCTAAGCTGTGCGCGTGTGCGCGCGCGCACACCTCGCCGAGTGAGCGCACATACTTTACAACAGAGCGCACAAAAATTACGGTTCTGATTCTGATAGAAAACAACACAGACGTTCTTAAAATTGAAAAGTTGTTGTGTATTTATGGTTTTCACAAGTTCTACAATATTTTCTAGTGCAATCAATGTGGTATACATACTGTATTCTGACGTGTAGTCAAATTTTAATGTATATAACTCGGAGTGTCGTTATGTTGTGCACAAAAATTTAACCTTCCTTCAAAAGCTGCACAGCTGATATTTTATGCGCACACAGCCTACAGAAAATTAGAGGGAACATTGCTCACCACCCCTTGTTCCACGCGGGTCTTCGCCTCTTAAGTACCCATCTCCGCCGATCAGAACATATCTGGCAAAAACACCACACACCACTTGCCCTTGCCAATTCCGTGAACACCACCAACACTATCCCTCCTCGGTCCATCAAGCCAAACTCTCTTTTTTCTCTGATTCTATTGCTACCGCTACAAATCCATCCCGGCAGCTTTTTTCCATTCTCCGGCCCCTCACCTGCACCCCCCCCCCCCCATGCCCTCTGCTACCCAACTAGCCCTACATTTCACTACCAAGATTCAGGACCTTCGTGCCAGTCTCCCATCCTGCCCCCCCACCCCTGTCTTACCCCCCCTCACCTTCTCCTACCTCCCTCCCCTCCCTTTCCCACTCATGGTCTACTTTCTATCCTATTACCACACCCAAGCTTGTCTCCTCCCTTTCCTCAGCACGCAAGACCACATATCCCCTAGACCCCAGTCCTACCAAATGGTTTCTGGAACCATCACTAGCTCTAGTTCCCCACATCTGCATCTTAATCAACTCCAGTCTTTCAAGTGGCATCTTCCCCTCCCCCTGGAAACACGCCCTTGTATGCCCCATCCTTAAAAAACCTCTTCTCAATCCTTGGTTCCAACTCATTACCGCCCAATCTCCAACCTCCCCTTTCTTTCAAAGATTTTGGAGAAGTATGTCTTTGACCAGCTTTCACAACATCTCCACTCAATCAATTATCTCCATCCCCGACAACCCGGCTTTCATCAGGGGTACAGTGTGGAAACAACTCTGACCGCTTTCCTTTATGAACTACACACTTCACACGATCGGGGTGACATAGCGGTGGTGGTCTCCCTAGATCTTTCCTCCACCTTTGACTTTGTGGGTCACTCCCTTCTCCTCTCACGACTCCAAGATGCAGGCCCCTGAGGTGCTTTCCACCACTGGTTCCACTCCTTCCTTTCCTTCCATTCTTTCTCCATAGCTTCTCCCACAGATCCAATCTCTCCCTCAAATCCTTTCTACCTCCCCTGTGGTGTCCCTCAAGGTTCTGTCCTGGCCTCCTTATTGTTCAGTCTCTTCCTTGCACCACTGGCCCTTTGCATTCAGCAAACCGGTCTGTCTGCTTTTTTCTATGCGGATGACATTATCATCATTCAGCATACCAGTCCTCTGCACCCTGACCTCACACCCTTGAACTCATGCCTCACTCTCGTTTCCAGTTGGTTATCCTCCAACTGTCTCCATCTCAACTCCACCAAATCTTCTGCCACATGGTTTATGTTTGGGAGTCCCTGCCCCTCTCTTGCTCCCTCCCTTGGCTGTTCTGTGATCCCCATTGTTTCTACCTTCAAATACTTAGGTGTCTTCTTGATTCCAACCTCACTTTCAAAGACCACATATCGCATCTAGCTAAAACATCTAATTTCTTTCTTTGACAAATTTGATCCATCCACCCTTTTCTGTCCCGCTCAGCACTCACCACCCTCACGCTATCCACAGTCCTGTCATGATTAGATTACTGTAATTCCGTTTTTGCTGGTATCACCAAAGTCCAACTCCGTCGCTTGCAACTTATCCAGAACACTGCAGCCAGAATCATCTCCCACTCCTCCCGCAGAGATCACATTACCCCCTCCTGCACTGGCTCCCGGTCGACTACCGTATTAAATTCAAGATGTTATCTTTAGTTCACCGAGTCCTTTACACTCATACACCGCAATACCTTGCTGATCTTCTTCATTTTCACACCCCTGCTCGCAGTCTTTGCTCCCTTCATGTCAATCGACTCCATCTCCCCCCACCATCTCACACACACCTACAATCTACCCGTCACTCTGCCTTTTTCTTCCTTGGCCCAGCTCTTTGGAACTCTCTCCCACTTCACTAAGTTTAGAAGAAAACTACACCACCTTTAGGTCGCTACTCAAACCCCACTTCTTCAACTCTGCATACAACCTTTCGGCCGCACCCAGCTGACCTGATTTATTCATGTTTATCTATGTCCTGTCTCTCCCCCGCCTTACATCTTGTTTTATGTCCTGCTACTTCTCTACTTTCCTGTCCCAATTTTTGTAGTTCTTTTCTTGCTACGGGGCCTTGTGCCCACTCCAGTTTGACTTTGTATATGTGAACCGCCCTGATGTAATAAAGGGCGGTATATCAAATTTAAATAAACAAACAAACACGCATGCAGTAGTCAGTGGCAACCTTCTGAAATTATAAAGGACCAGGCCAGGACCAGTGGTAGGGTGGGGGATCACTTTTCACTCTAGTTACAACAGGAAGTAAGTTCAATAAGCTTCCAGGTGGCAACTAGAAATGGCCTAGCAGATAGTGGTCATTATGTATAGCTCAGTGTCTTTGGTTGAATTTGGTCAAGTCTATATCACATTTTAACCTTCACTGGATCCCAGGAAAAGCCTGACACGGAGTGCTGGTCTCTGACTGGGTTCTGGCCATTGGATAATTGTATCAGATGCTTAAGGATTCTTGATTAGTCTTTTCAACTAAGGCCAGAAAGTGCCAATAAGATAGACAAAGGCATCTGACCTTCTCTTCCCCAGGGGACATAACCCTTTGCGCTAGAGCTATGGGAGAAGGGATGGGACGGCCCTGGGATCTACACTATTCAGAATTATTTTAATTTAATCAGGTTAAGGTCATTTCAATAAGGTCAAAGTTTTAAAAAAGCTCTAGATCCAGACAGATGCTTGGTTTGCAATCACCTGTTTATATCTCCCTGATTTTTATTGCTCCCTGTCGAAAATCTTATGATTAATATGATACTTAAAGCAACTAAGAATGTCTTAATCTCTTTATCAAGGTGTTTTCATGTAAGACAGAAGCTGGGTTCAGGGGATGAGGATTTATGGAGATCATCACTTTACCTGCTGTATAAAAGGAGGAATTTTGACTAGTAGCTCTAGTTATTAAATCTTGTCCTAGCCTTCCATTTAAAACAAAACCATAGGGGCCCCTTTACTAAAGGGCACTATGGTGTTGCACCTAATGCGGCAAAACTCTGAAACAATGGTGTGTTATGTGCAAGCCCTCTGAGTTAACCTGTCAGGGGCATGGAAAGCATTTCCTGGAAGTTAATACAGAGTCCTGTCCCATAGTGCATGTAGTGTTACTGTGGGTGCACTTAGTGTCCACTACTGAGATAGTGTTAGGTGATCCTGCACCAGTGCAATTAGTGTGCAGTGTGACCCCAGCACTAACTGCACAGAATCCACTCTCTGTCCCTACCCCACCCACTCAGGACCCTAATGCAAGTTAGACAGCACACAGATCATCCTATGCTATCTGTCAATGCGTGAACCAATGCCCATTCAGCGCATACCAGAACACATTGTCAGCTAACGCCCTTTAAGAAAAGACCCCCATAGTTCTTAATTCTTGCATTGTAGAGGCTTTCTCATTCATTTCTGCCCAAGCCCTGTATTTTGTAATCGTGAGGGATAGCATCCTATTTGTCCATATAGGTAGTGTAGAAAAGATTAGGCTTTCTTTGTGTCCCCCGTCCCCGCTCCCCATCTTTCTACTTTTTATTCCTTCAAAACGTATTCAGACTAGAGGACACACAATGAAGCTACAATGAGTACATTTAAGACTAATTAGAGAAAATATTGTTTTTACTGTAGGTGTAATCAAACACTAGAATTCATTGCAGAAGGTCCTGCTCCTTGGGCGAGCTCCTTGGGGCGACGATTGGGGCACCCTTTACTTCCCTCTCGGTCAGGTATTTCATTGTGAGCAGACCCGCTTAGCCCTCATTATATCTCTTTTCCTGTTTCTCTCCTCAGTGTTCTGTCTGCCACGTACCCCCCGTGCCGCCCCTGTACTCCCATCTTTCTTCTTTCCCTCCGCTCGGGAGTCTTCTATGGCCTCTATCCCGGTCTTCTGGGGGCACCGCCCCCTAAGTACCTTCCTATTTCCACCAGAGACAAGCACCCGGATTATGAGTAACCTTCTAGCCTGTCCCATTGCCCATTCCTCCCCCACGCTATCACCTCGGCCGGTCTCTTCTCTCTCTTCTCTACTGACTCTCTCCTTTGCCCTCTTAAACTGCAGGTCCCTCTGCGCTAAAACCCCTTTGGTTCATGATTTACTATCACAGCAATCCCTTGACGCTCTGTTTCTTACTGAAACCTGGCTCCGTGAGGGCGAAGATGGTATTCTTCATCGCTGTCTTCCCCCCGGCTACTCGGCCTTACATGTCCCCCATCTCCACCGGACCGGTGGTGGTGTGGCCATTCTCTCTCCCCACCTGGCTATTCTTGGCGACTTCAACGCCCACCTGCTTTCTCAACCCCGTCCATGTGATAAGGTCCTGGGGTCCCTTTTCTCCGACCTCGATTTGATCCAACAAGTTGATTGCCCGACTCACTCTTCCGGCCATACCCTCGACCTCATTCTTACCTTTTCCACATCCCCTTATATTCCCTCTGACATCTTGTCCAGTCCTTTGCCATGGTCTGACCATTGCTGTCTGTTGTTCTCTTTCTCTCTGCCACCCCTTCAAGCTTTCGGCTCACTTGCTGCTGCCACTTCTACTGGGACTCTTTGGCGACGTCTCACGCCTCTCACCTTACAAGCCTTCTCCCTGGCCACCTCTTTCTTCCCCCCTGAGTTTTCCTCCCTCTCTGTAGACCAGCAGGTCGATTCCTGGTCCTCTTTCCTCACTGACACCCTTGACACTCTGGCCCCTCTCCGTCCCACCCCTTGCCGTTCTATGACCCATCACCCCTGGTATCACTTGGGTCTCTACCTCCAACGTACCCACCTTAGACGCGCCGAGCGGCATTGGCGCAAACACCCCTCTCCCGTCGCTCTAGCCTCCTTTCGCCATGAACGTCGCTATCGCATCATGATCACCGAGGCCAAAAAGACCTACTTTTCTGACCTCATCTCCTCCTCCTCTAGTTCCTCTTGTCGCCTGTATCAGGTATTCCGCTCCCTATCTTCCCCCTCAGTCTCTCCCCCTTCCTCTGCTCTTCCTCCAACTGCCCCTAGCCCGACAAGCCTTGCTTCCTTTTTTGTGGACAAGATCCAGTCTCTCCACTCTTCCTTTCCCTGCTGTCCCTCTCCTCTTTCCCCCCTTCCCTCCCCATCTCCTCCCCCCACCATTCCATCCCCCCTTCCTCCAGTGTTTTTTCCCACACTTGGCACTCCTTCCATCCCGTCACTTCCGCTGAGCTTCTTAAAGCAATTTCCTCTTCTCATAAAACAACCTGTCTCCTCGACCCCCTTCCCTCCATCTGGCTCCTAAATCCCTCTCTCCAACTCTTCCCATTTATCCTGACCATAATCAACACTAGCCTTACCTCTGGATGCTTTCCCACCCGCTGGAAACATGCCATGGTCCGCCCTCTTTTGAAGAAACCCACCCTTGACCCTAGTCTCCCCGCTAACTGGCGGCCTGTCTCGAACCTACCCTTTCTTTCCAAAGTTCTTGAAAAGTTGGTTTTTGCTCAGCTCTCAGCACATCTCGACACCACCCTTTCTCTTCACCCCCGTCAATCTGGCTTTAGGTCTGGTCACAGCACGGAAACTATACTTCTTGCCCTTCTCAGTGAACTCCACCGCTCTCATGACCGGGGTGACCTTTCCATCGCCGTTTCTCTGGACCTCTCTGCAGCCTTTGATGTTATCAACCACCGTGCTCTCCTCACCCGCCTGTCTGACTCTGGAGTTCGGGGCACTATGTTGCGCTGGTTCCGGTCTTTCCTTTCACTTCGTTCCTTTGCTGTCCACTCAGGTCCTGCCGTCTCTGCCTCCTTCCCTCTACACTGTGGTGTTCCGCAAGGCTCTATCCTTGCCCCCCTGCTCTTTAACGTTTTCCTCGCCCCTCTTGCTCTCCTCATCCAACAGTCTGGTATCTCCTCCTATTTTTATGCTGATGATATTCTTCTTATTCTTCACGAGACAATGAGGCAAGAGATGGGATGAACACAGGTGCCTTTATTAGTAGTCCCCTACGCGTTTCGGCCTGAAGCCTTCCTCGGGGGGATATACTTGAAATATAAAATCATACAAGAAAATAAAATAATATGCGATTAATATATAAATAAAAATAAGAATAAAACAGGCATGTAACATATATTAACATAAATAAAAACAAATTGTAAACACAAACATGATATCTAGTGTTAATAATAATAATATAAATAAGACTAAACATATGTGTATAATACCAATAAATAATAAAATATATATAAAAAATATATATATAAAAATTACATTAAAAACAAATGGATCAAAACCAACACTTGTTAGACGAAATGATAAAAACAAGAATAAAAAATCAAAAATCTTAAGACGCAGGGCAGACTATAAGTGCTAAAATAAAACTAATACAAAAATACTCACATGGCACTGTAGGGAGAATGATGTACTTTGGCCTATATAAATTGCACCTATTAAAATACTATCATTAATAAATAATAAATAGTGATATGAATAACATGTTAAAACAATTGTTATACAAAAAACCATAAAACTGAAGGATACAATGTAAAACTAAGATAACAATAAAAATGTAATAAGGAAATTTGATAAAATTATTCAATTGAGTAAAATGTTGAAATAATCTAATATCCATAAATAAAGAAGTTAGATGTAAATAATATGAATATTTTATAAATATGTAAATTTGAAACTGGTACCTAATCTTGACCAGTTATGATGAACGACACTGTATGGTAAAATGAAACATTATTAAACATGTTATCTTGTTATATTGAAACAAGTAATGAATTGCTAAATTAATATGTGTAGAGGTTGGCCCATGAGTTGCTTACATATATTAACCGTTAATTCTCAAAGGAAATATTGATGCATAAGATTGTAGAGACCAACAGTCTTTAAACTATTGTGAAAAACTCAATTAAATCAAAAGTATATCGGACTAGGTCATCTGTAGAAAAAAACTTTATTGTATTGGGTAGAATAATATATCCACGTTAAAGGAATCTCCTATTATCTTGTAAAACGTTCTTTTTTAAAAGACGGAAGGGCAAACCTGCAAGAATACATTTAAACTATAAATACTATAGAGAAATAATAAGACAATCTAATGAGTTATCGCCTAAGTGAGATGAACCGAGATATGTAAATATAAATAAGTAAAAACGTATTATCTAACATAGAAAACAAGGAATAAAAAAATGACATAAAAGGTTTGTTCTAACGTAGAATTGCCGTTACAAACACTATAGCGCGATAAACTCTATTGTTCATGCCTTCCGCGATTGAATATATTTAAAATCAAGCATATGAAGAAATTAAAACATTGAAAAACATGCTATTCACCTAAATGGAACAAAACATAAAACTGTCTGTACTGTCAAATGAAGGTATAGACTGAGCTCTTAGGAAATGACGTCTAAACCTAGGGCTTTAAATTCTCAATGTAAGAGGGCGCGCGGAAAGGATCTCTTATTATTTATAAACCGTTCCCAACTTTTATTCAAAAAAGGGGGGGCAACCTGCATCACTTCAATCAAACCATAAATACTATAAGAATAGTGAGACATGATAAAAATAAATCGCCGAAGTGATAGACCGACACGCATGGAAACCGGGTGGTAAAACCGAATTCTATAGAGAAGGAAAAAAACAAGGTATGTAAGTTTAAATAGATCGAAGCATTTGACTACATTAAAATGTTATAAACTGTTTGTACCAACGTCAGATTTCCGATACACCTTGCTGTTTATATAATTTGGAGTCAACCACGTAAAGAAATTAAAACATCGAAGAGCATACTACTCACCTGAATAACCAAAATACAAACGCACTGCCAGAATAAAGGTGTAGACTGAGCTATTAAGGAAATGTCGTCTTTACGTAAGGCTTTAAATACTCAATGGAGGAGGGCGTGATTAGTGTAATGACGTATTTCTTCAGGATGAGAGTGTAAGATATAAACCATTAGGTGTTAATCTGTTGTATTCATGAAAGAATGCCGTTACAAACACTGTAGCGCGATAAACTTTATTGTTCATGCCTTCCGCGATGAATATATTAAAATCCAAGATATGAAGAAAATAAAACATTGAAAAACATGCTATTCACCTAAATGTACAAAATATAACCTGTCTGTGCTATCAAATGAAGGTATAGACTAAGCTCTTAGGAAATGACGTCTTAACCTAGGGCTTTAAATTCTCAATGTAAGAAGGCGCGCAGAAAAGATCTCTTATCATTTGTAAACCATTCCCAACTTTTATTCAAAAGAAAGGGGGGGCAACCTGCTTCACTTCAATCAAACCATAGTATTAGCAAATACACTTATACGTAGGCCGCAACCAGTACGTACCCCTACTTGTTATCTCATTCAATTAGCTTCTCTGGCTATGACTGAAAATTTTTTTTGTTTTAAAGGTATATTTTATAAACAGATAAAAGGTGTGGCCATGGGATCTCCCATGGCCCCAGATGTGGCCAATTTATATGTTACCAATTTCGAAGAGAAATTCCTCAAATTCTATCCCTTCAAAAAACATGTCACTTTATGGAAAAGGTATATTGATGATATTATAATAATTTGGGACGGTTCTGAAACTATGCTGCAAGAATTTTTCGAATGGATTAACAGCTTGGACCCCAATTTACAGTTCGAGGGCAATTATAGTATGGATAGTATTGCATATTTGGATCTTTACATCAAAAAGGGGAATGATGGGTTTACCACAGAATTATACCGAAAACCCACAGATCGCAACACTCTGCTTCAGTATGATAGTTACCATAATACTACATTAAAAAACAATTTACCTATCAGTCAATTCCTTAGGGTAAGGAGAATATGCACTAAAGAACATGATTTTGATAAACATGCAGCAGAGTTGCGCCAGAGATTCTTAAAACGTGGGTACCCGAAAAGATGTGTCAAAAAGCATTTTTTAGGGCATGCACCACTGAACGGAAGAGTCTTTTAAATAAAAAGCCACGTCATAAAAATGATAAAATTGTTTGCTCACTCACTTTTTCGCAATATTCTAAAGAGATTTCTGAAATATTAAGACAGGAATGGTATCTTTTAAATGGAGTCTCCAGTTTAGCTTCTAAGAACATCATGTTGGCCTATAAACGCAACTCTAATCTGGCAAATACATTGGTTTCATCGGCTCTCACATACCACAAACCATCACCTCATATTAAAGGGCACTACCCCTGTGGCAATTGTTCTGTTTGCGTTCATGCACTTACAGTTAAACAAGTTTACATCCATCCAGTCACACAGCGTAAATTTTACATCAATCACTTTTCAAATTGTAAAACAGAAAAGGTTATTTATTTGATTGTATGTCCATGTAATTTAATATATGTAGGTAAAACTAAACGCCAGATTCGTACCCGAATCATAGAACATAGAAGTTGTTTACAAAGGAGCGTAGAAGACAGCCCACTAGTTGCACATTGGTTGGAGAAACATCATACTATCCAGGATTTGAAATTTTTGGTCATCAAAACAGTGGTTCCCAGTTGGCGTGGAGGAGATTTTGACAAAGTTCTTCTGCGATTAGAACAGAGATTCATTTATGAATTCAACAGTTTAACACCTAATGGTTTAAATCAAGAACTTGATTTGTCAGTATTTTTATAGTCATGTAATCAATAGAATATCTTTTTTTTACAATAACACTGTGTTTTCACATATACGTTTTCGTATAACATAACACAACACCCTATACTTTTAGTTGGACATCGTTCATTTGATAATGATTATATGGATATTCCACTTGTTTCTTGAGTCTTTTAATGGCACAACTTTCATATATGTTCGTGTATCTTACACTCTCATCCTAAAGAAATACGTCATTATACTAATCACGCCCTCCTCCATTGAGTATTTAAAGCCTTACGTAAAGACGTCATTTCCTTAATAGCTCAGTCTACACCTTTACTCTGGAAGTGCGTTTATATTTTGGTTATTTAGGTGAGTAGTATGCTCTTCGATGTTTTTTATTTTCTTTATGTGGTTGACTCCAAATTATATAAACAGCAAGGTGTATCGGGAATTTGACGTTGGTACAAACAATTTATCACATTTTAATATAGTTAAATGCTTCGACCTATTTAAACCCACATACCTCGTTTTTTTTCCTTCTCTATAGAATCCGTTTTTCCCTCTCTATAGAATTCGGTTTTACCACCCGGTTTTTATGCACGTCGGTTTATCACCTCGGCGATTTATTTTTATCATGTCTCACTATCCTTATAGTAATTATGGTTTGATTGAAGTGAAGCAGGTTGCCCCCCCTTTCTTTTGAATAAAAGTTGGGAATGGTTTACAAATGATAAGAGATCTTTTCTGCGCGCCTTCTTACATTGAGAATTTAAAGCCCTAGGTTAAGACGTCATTTCCTAAGAGCTTAGTCTATACCTTCATTTGATAGCACAGACAGGTTTATATTTTGTACATTTAGGTGAATAGCATGTTTTTCAATGTTTTATTTTCTTCATATCTTGGATTTTAATATATTCAATCGCGGAAGGCATGAACAATAAAGTTTATCGCGCTACAGTGTTTGTAACGGCATTCTTTCATGAATACAACAGATTAACACCTAATGGTTTATATCTTACACTCTCATCCTGAAGAAATACGTCATTACACTAATCACGCCCTCCTCCATTGAGTATTTAAAGCCTTACGTAAAGACGACATTTCCTTAATAGCTCAGTCTACACCTTTATTCTGGCAGTGCGTTTGTATTTTGGTTATTCAGGTGAGTAGTATGCTCTTCGATGTTTTAATTTCTTTACGTGGTTGACTCCAAATTATATAAACAGCAAGGTGTATCGGAAATCTGACGTTGGTACAAACAGTTTATAACATTTTAATGTAGTCAAATGCTTCGATCTATTTAAACTTACATACCTTGTTTTTTTCCTTCTCTATAGAATTCGGTTTTACCACCCGGTTTCCATGCGTGTCGGTCTATCACTTCGGCGATTTATTTTTATCATGTCTCACTATTCTTATAGTATTTATGGTTTGATTGAAGTGATGCAGGTTGCCCCCCCTTTTTTGAATAAAAGTTGGGAACGGTTTATAAATAATAAGAGATCCTTTCCGCGCGCCCTCTTACATTGAGAATTTAAAAGCCCTAGGTTTAGACGTCATTTCCTAAAGCTCAGTCTATATACCTTCATTTGACAGTACAGACAGTTTTATGTTTTGTTCCATTTAGGTGAATAGCATGTTTTTCAATGTTTTTAATTTCTTCATATGCTTGATTTTAAATATATTCAATCGCGGAAGGCATGAACAATAGAGTTTATCGCGCTATAGTGTTTGTAACGGCAATTCTACGTTAGAACAAACCTTTTATGTCATTTTTTTATTCCTTGTTTTCTATGTTAGATAATACGTTTTTACTTATTTATATTTACATATCTCGGTTCATCTCACTTAGGCGATAACTCATTAGATTGTCTTATTATTTCTCTATAGTATTTATAGTTTAAATGTATTCTTGCAGGTTTGCCCTTCCGTCTTTTAAAAAAGAACGTTTTACAAGATAATAGGAGATTCCTTTAACGTGGATATATTATTCTACCAATACAATAAAGTTTTTTCTACAGATGACCTAGTCCGATATACTTTTGATTTAATTGAGTTTTTCACAATAGTTTAAAGACTGTTGGTCTCTACAATCTTATGCATCAATATTTCCTTTGAGAATTAACGGTTAATATATGTAAGCAACTCATGGGCCAACCTCTACACATATTAATTTAGCAATTCATTACTTTCAATATAACAAGATAACATGTTAATAATAATGTTTCATTTTACCATACAGTGTCGTTCATCATAACTGGTCTAGATCAGGTACCATTTTCAAATTTACATATTTATAAAATATTCATATTATTTACATCTAACTTCTTTATTTATGGATATTAGATTATTTCAACATTTTACTCAATTGAATAATTTTATCAAATTTCCTTATTACATTTTTATTGTTATCTTAGTTTTACATTGTATCCTTCAGTTTTATGGTTTTTTGTATAACAATTGTTTTAACATGTTATTCATATCACTATTTATTATTTATTAATGATAGTATTTTAATAGGTGCAATTTATATAGGCCAAAGTACATCATTCTCCCTACAGTGCCATGTGAGTATTTTTGTATTAGTTTTTATTTTAGCACTTATAGTCTGCCCTGCGTCTTAAGATTTTTGATTTTTTATTCTTGTTTTTATCATTTCGTCTAACAAGTGTTGGTTTTGATCCATTTGTTTTTAATGTAATTTTTATATATATATTTTTCATATATATATTTTATTATTTATTGGTATTATACACATATGTTTAGTCTTATTTATATTATTATTATTAACACTAGATATCATGTTTGTGTTTACAATTTGTTTTTATTTATGTTAATATATGTTACATGCCTGTTTTATTCTTATTTTTATTTATATATTAATCGCATATTATTTTATTTTCTTGTATGATTTTATATTTCAAGTATATCCCCCCGAGGAAGGCTTCAGGCCGAAACGCGTAGGGGACTACTAATAAAGGCACCTGTGTTCATCCCATCTCTTGCCTCATTGTCTCCTGTTGGAATAGCAAGAGCGTCCTGCTCTCTTTGTGTCTGATTCTTCTTATTCTTCACACCAGCTCTGTTTCTCCGGATCTTTCTCCTCTCAATGCCTGCCTTGATCTTGTCGCCTCCTGGTTCTCCGATAATTTCCTTTGTGTCAATCCTTCTAAATCCTCAGCTGTCTGGTTCTCCTTCACCACCCCTCCTCCTACCCTAGTCCCTATGATGTCCTCCCTTCCCATCCCCGTCGTTCCTTCACTCCGCTATCTTGGTGTCGTTCTTGACTCCACCCTCTCCTTCCACTCCCATATTTCTTCTCTTGTCCGCAGTTGTTTCTTTCATCTCCGCCGTATCAGATCTCTCCGGCCCTTCCTCTCTGCAGATGCCCTCACCACCCTAGTCCTCTCCCTGGTGATTTCCCGTTTAGATTACTGTAACTCGATCTTCGCTGGCCTCCCCTCTTATCAACTCCGTCGTCTTCAACTCATCCAAAATACTGCCGCCCGCTCGGTCACCTTTTCTTCTCCTTTTAATCATATCACCCCCTGTCTTCTCTCTCTTCACTGGATCCCTGTTAAATTCCGGTTTGTTTACAAATACCTCATCACTATTCACAAGGTTCTTCATACAGGTATCCCCCAGTATCTATCCGATCTCATCTACCACCAGCCTGTCCCCCGTCTCCTTCGTTCTTCCCACAGCAATCGTCTCTTCCTTCCCTCCCCCTCTCAGGCTCATCTAGAACTCACCCGTCACTCCGCTTTCTTTTTTCTAGGCCCTGCCCTCTGGAATTCCCTTCCTCACCTACTCCGTACCGAATCATCATTTCCACAGTTCAAAGCTCTCCTCAAAACTCATCTCTTCTCCCAGGCTTTTGATCTCCCGGCACCCCCATGACCTTGACCCGACAGTTGCAATGGTCCTGACATCAAATAACCCTTTCCCCCCCTCCCCTCGCCCTCCCCCTTAGTGTTCTGTCTTATGTGTATGTGCCTTCTATCTCTCTCTATCTTTTTATCTGTGTTCCTCTGTTGCTTTCCTGTCAATTGAATGGCGTTCTTTTCTTCCTTTATTTTTCAGCAGCCTGCTTTTGTTTGTTTGTACACCGCCCTGATACCCCGGTTTGGGCGGTATATCAAGCCTGCTAATAAAGATAAAGATAAAGATAAAGGATGTAGTAAAATCTGATAGTGTAGCTGGGTTTAAAAGGGGTTCGGACAAGCTCCTGGAAAACCCAAAACCCATTATTAAAGCAAACTGGAAAAATTCACTGCTTACCCCTAAGATATAAAGCATGGGACCTGTGTCCTTTTTAGGAACCTGACAGGTACTTGTGACCTGGATGGCCACTGTTGGAAACAGGATATGAGCTTGATGGACCTTGGTGGCAGATCTCATGCTGTTATACAGGAATTAAACTGCAGAATGCACTGCTGATTACAGGAAGTGTCCGACGGGTGCTGACGAAGGAGAGGAACACATGTTCTGATAAAGGTTTTCAACCGGATCCCCAGGCAGAGAAAGCGATCAGCCCAGTGCATTCACCACACTCAGCACTTGCACAATCAAATTCACCAACAGTTTTCAAAGTGCTTATGAATTTTTTAGTGCTGCTTAAAGTGCCTGCCGATGGTTGATTCTGCCAATCTGCTCCTGGCAGTAATGTTACTGGCCCTAAATTATTCAGAGGGAAGAGCTGGCCATTGGATAAGTAAATACTCCTCCCATAGATGAGTGAAACATGAACATGCCTTCTAATTTTCCGTGCTTTTTATGTTGTACTGTGATAGTGAAAATCAGAGTGACTGTTCTAGCACATCCTGAGCTGGTCCTGTTACCCATAGGGCACAGTCAGCCAAGGAAGTGATTGGAGAGCAGGAAGAGGGTGGAGAGCAGGGCAGATGAGATAAAGAAAGATGGCAACCCAGTTGTCAGAGAAAGAGAGTCGTAATATCAGGTGGTGGGTTTGAATCCCACATTGATTAGCAAGTTTTTGACTAAAATAATGGGGCTCAAAAGAAATTTGGACAAGTTTCTAGAGAAGAAAATCCATAAAAACATTATTAGCTAAGTAGATTTAGGGAATGCCACAATTATCCCTGGAAACAAGCTTGGAGAAATTTGATCTATTATTTGGGATCTGCTGGGTGCTAGTGACCCTGACTAGCCACTGTAGGAGACAGGATGATGGCTCTATGGATCTTGGTTTATCTGTTTGGCTTTTCTTATTGTTCTTATGTAAGAAAGTAAAAGATAGAGGAGAAAAGTGGATGATAAGAGGTGAAAGGAAGAAGAACGAGGACGGAGAGTGGGAAACAGGAGATGATGGAAGTGAGAAGAGTGTATTCACATTTTTCCCTGTGGCCATCAATATGTTGTGTCTAAGAGCAGCAGAACATTTTTTTTTGTTATGGATAAAACACCCTCGCCCCTCCCTTCCCCCCCAAGCTCCTTTGTTGAGAGTCAGAAGGTTGGTTGGGCCATCGCACTGTGCCTACAGTTGTGTCCTCTGAGACTGAGAGGCTAAATAGCCTATCATGTTCTTTTCTGTTCAGGTGGGCCCTTGCTGTTCCAGTAAGGTATATTCTTGGGGGGGTTACTCCATGAGTTCTTCCTTACCTGTTCCTAGCCTGTATGTGGAGACCTGATTAAACTAAGTCTAGTAATAGGGAGATACAGGGTGTAGTATCCTGCTCACCCAGGGAATGACGTGTAAGAAATACATGGAGAGATGGCTTTAGTGCAGAACCCAAGAGTTCAACTTTCAGTAGCCAGTGGTTGCTATGAAGGGCGTCCTTATAACAGCTAGAGCAATGTATAGACACATGCAAACTGCTATACTATCAACACACTGCAAGTTTAGTAGCCCCACAGATTACAAAGCAGCTCCATACTGGGATCTTCTGCTCCCAGGAGTTTTATCTTATGAGCAGATTGAATGGGAGAATTCCCATGGGTTAAGTCAAAGGTTCCCTACCTTTTGGTTCTATGAACCCCATATGAACCTCCAAAGTGTTCAGAAATCCCCAAGTTCACCCCACCACTCTTTCCAGACCCCCTCCCCTCAACACCATGCCTGGCCCAACTAGCCCGCTTTCCCTCCAGCCAATCATCACCAGCTTCTCTCTCTCTCTCTCTCTCTCTCTCTCTCTCTCTCTTCACTGTTCTGTGCCTTGCAGACTCCCTGTAATAGTCTCACAGACCCTCAGGGGTCCATAGGACCACAAATTGGGAACAACTGGTTTAAGTCTAATTTCCCAAAAATTCTGGGTGAGGTACAGAAGACAGACACCAATTAACTGTAAAGTTTCTGCTTTCCAATTTATCACATGGCAACACCCCTTAATACATCACAGCACAGTGTCTAAGCCAAGTTCTTGTAGTAATATTTTGTTCTACTTCAATATATGAGATGCCACTGTATAGATAATATACCGTAAAATTTGTGAATATTTGTATATGTACATGAGTCCCTACTATATAGAGAGAAGGTGCAGTATAGTCCTCTATTTATGATTTTATTCTTATTGTTGATAAATGTCTGGTAAAATGAGTATAATCAATCATCCATGAGCAGTAAAATCAGTGTTAAAATCATCCAGGCAGAGCTGATAGTCACTGCCCCGTTTCATTATCCAGTGCCGTGCCCTTCCTTCTCAGTGCCATTAGGGGGCAATATGAGATAATGCTGACGGGGAAAACAAGGCTTTCTGAGGCTTCCAGTGCAGGTCTGTATCCTACTATTAATCTTCATAAATAACAAGCTGTTCTCCTTACCTATTAATAACAAGGTGTCCATCTGTCCCCAGATTTAATAACTTGGATTGCAGATTACACTATCTGTGTATTCACTAGTTAGAAATAAAAATGTCTGACTGTAAGGGTCCCATGCACAATATGCTGCTTCCTGTGCAAATCTCCATCTGTCCTATAACTCTGGCTATTATTGTTCTCTTTTAATACAGTGCTGAGGATCAGGGTACACAGAGCATCTTTCCCATATATAATGAAACAGGGTTAGGTCTGCACTAGCTGTGGCTGCACCTCGCTCCCTATTTCATACATTCAACAGAGAGCTCTAGGTTTCTGGAACCTGGCAAATGATGTCAATACACTAAGGTTATCAGATGTCCTCGATCATAAAGCTGTAACTCCAGCTCCCAAATGTTTAGCAGTCTCCTGTCTCTGATTCCAGCAATGGGGACAGAGGGGGTGAAAATAAATTTTATTTTCAATTTAGTAATTTGAACATGTCAGTTTTTAGAATTTACATCCATTATCTTCACATTTTGCACAGTATGGGGGGAAACGCATCACTGTTTCTGTTTCTCTGTCAATTTGCTTGGAAGTGATACTGCTGCTGTCATGGGATAGATGGAGAGGGGCAGGGTAATGACTCCTCTTTCTTCCTCCACACTTTGTAGCTCAAATTTAAATTAAGATATCCCTCCCTCCCCTCCTTCAGATAAGTGTCCCAGATTTGACAATTCCACTCCTCCTTAAAGTAGTCCTAAGCTTCTCCAGTTCTAAAGCAGGTTATAAAGCTAAGAGGCACCTATGGGAAGGAAGCACAAAGGGAGAAGGCTTCATGCACTTCTCATGTCAGATGCAAGGTATGCTGGGATTTGTAGTTCCATTTCCTTAATACAGTTAATGCAGAAGTACAACTCCCAGAATCAGGGCTAGTACAAGGACCGGAGGGACCCTAGGTGGGCCCTTCATCCTGTTGCCCCCTGTGGCCCCCATTGCCACTACTGTAGCCCTCTCCATGGCCTGAAGCAGCAGTAAAAGTTGCCTCCAGGGAGCCTAATGGTAGTGGCAGCCCTTCCCAGAATGCCGCTGGAAGGATGGCAACCTGCAGTATGCCTGACACACACGTGGATTTCTGCAGGCTGTGACTGCAGCATAGTAATCTCATGCGTAGAAGAAAATGAAACACTCAAGCACCCACGGTTCACGCTGGGGGTGGGGTCTGCCCCCATTTTATTGGTAAGGTGAATATGAAGCCTGTGGCACGCTGGAGCTTTTCCTCTTAAAGAACTTCCACTGGACTTTAATGGTGAGCATCCAGTCGTTGCCATACACACTCTTACAGGTGGTTGGGCACACATGCGCCTCGGGGAGATGGCAGTGGCAGAGTCCCAGCAATGGGGGTGTTCTCCGCGAGCAGCTTGCCATTCATTTGCCAGCTTTCTGTGCCTTCTGTGCTGACTTGGTGACCTTGCCGGCCCCACCACTTTTTTTCTCTACATTCTTGATGACACCGACAGCCACAGTCTGCCTCATGTCCCGCACAGCAAAGCGTCCTGGAAAGAGAGAAAGGAGGGTCTATGAGAGACTGACATCCTGCACATGTACCCCAACTTACCAGGGTAGGCCAGCCCTCATTTTAGACTTAGCACCCACTTCAGTGTGTGATAGCAACAGCACAAATAATCTTGTCAACATTCCTATCTTCAATGGTAGGAACCAGGTCCTATAGCAATCAAGTGTAAAAAGCTGAGCTACTCATCTGGAGACCTAATATTAGATGATGAAAGAGAATGATCCCAGTGGCTAGTGACCTCGGGGTGATCTCTGATGCTATTTACGGTTGAGCTTAGTGCATTAAAGGCCCTCAAATGGCTTTTCTGTGCCACAGTTTAAGCCCAGAGGACCAGCTCTTGCTGTAATCTGCAGAGGAGTTTCATCAACTTTGTTGAGCGAAGTACGTATGGGATGTATTCAGATAACAACACAGTGGCTGCAAATAGGATGAAAAGATGCGGATTTCAGTGTGAGAAGAAAACAGATTAAGGCGGGCAGGGGGCAGGATGTGATAACTTATATTATGCCAATGCTATATGGAGCTGTTAGAATTTAAAACTGATCACTTCAAAATCTAGAACCTCTTAGTGTCTGGGAATAATCTCTATGTGAGTAATTTCATAACAGGGTACCTATGTGAAATGTCTCAAAATGATTATTTTATAAAGGCACATAGGCGCCTCTTTGCCTTTACCAACAGGCCTCTCTAATGACCCCCCGTAGTGCACAGATTTACATTTGCAGACGTGTGCTCATGCACGTATATCTCCCAAACTCTGCTCCGTGGAACGCTTACATGCAGAGCAAGTAAAGGGAAGCACATAACTTTATAGCAGCCATTGTCCGTGTATAAAACATGATTATGCATGGAAAATGAAGGACGTGTGGAAAATAAACTCTTCATATTCTTCACTGATAGCAAGATCAGTCCATACAGTGATGTATAAAAGATCAGAATGAACAGCAGGGGTCTAAACCTCTTGGAAGCATAAAGAAATATTCACACCATCCTGTGACCTCAGTTCACTACCTGGACTAAAAGACTGTCCTCTTAATCAGAGATCTGTGGAAAGAGGGGATCCACCTGACTGGGGAAGGGCAGTACCTTCACTACTGGGTTCGGGACTCATTCAAGTCCTCACTAAGCCCTCTGCTGTGAAGACTTCCTATTCTCCAGCACCATGTTACCACACAGTTTTATCCAGAACACTTTTACCGTTAGAAATTTGCATACTATTGAGTCTCAAACTCCCGAATCCTCCATGAAAGAAACTGTTTTAAATCATGGTTGTTTCACATAAAAGTAATTTCAGATATGAAACCTGTTCATTTAATTAGCTAAAGGATTTTTTAGAAGTCTTTATCGTGTTTTACATGTGGATGTTGTGAAAGTAAAATGTGAGTTTAGAACGACCACGTCTCAGTTACATGGGGGCGTTCCGGAGGCGTGATCTGGGAGGACCAAAAAGCTACACGTGTGTCCCTAATTTCATACAGAGGATGCACGTGAAGACAACAGTTGTCCACATCTCGATTTACACCTGCTCCATGGCACAAATAGGTATTTGTAAAGTGCTTGTTTCGGCCACCCCTCTACAGGAGGGAATGTGGGAGAATCCCTCAATGTTTATTTCCCCCTCCAAATTGAAATGAGGTAAATAGTGAGTCCTCTGGGAGTGATTAAGAGCAGCTGGCTATTGCCCACTCTGAAATGCCGACACTTGCATGTGTGAGTTGTCGGGTTCCATTGCCAATGTTTCTCACATATGTATTTGTGTAACAGCAGCTCTCACCACGCACGGATGTCCATTCCCACGCATTCGTACATTTCCTTCTTTGATTTTAAAAACAGATCCATCATGAGGGACAGAGATACATCAATTTTATACTGAACTTAGATGTGCCCACCCTCTCCTCTGGACTTGACATAGAATTGTACATAATTTAACCTGGACGTCCTTGCAGCCACATAAAATGGGCTTTTAAATGTCTAACTACTTCTGGGATAACTTAGCTGGGAGCAGTGGCTATCGTTAATCATTCTGGAACACACCAATCCCAAACTTCTTCTCTCCTATCTCCCATTAATCAGAAGGGCAGGAGCTCAGCAGAGTGAGAAACCGAAGAGATCACTACAGAGAGAAGCAAATGAATGATTTCTCACCAAGAGGTGGGTACTGAGAGAAGCTTTCCACACACATGGGTTTCCCAGGAATCATTTCCACAATGGCGGCATCTCCAGATTTCAGCGACTTAGGGTTGTCCTCCAGTTTCTTGCCAGAACGCCTGTCAATCTTTTCCTTCAGTTCGGCAAACTTGCATGCAATATGAGCAGTATGGCAGTCAATGACAGGGGAGTAACCAGCACTAATCTGGCCAGGATGGTTCAGGATAATGACCTGCAAAACATGTCAGCCCTTGGGTTGTTATTCAACAGCATACCACAAAGCCCCACTGTGGTCCCAGAGGTGGTGTCTTGTAGCTCAGATATTTTGTTCTGAAAGAGAAGTTTATCATTTGCCCTATATCATGTCGTCTTCCCTACTGTCCTTATATTGATCCTAAGGGGCTTTATGGAAGACAGAGATGAAAGGGGAAAGGAGAGCAGTGGCCCTAGAGGTTTTGTCCAGGTTGGATTTCTTAGGACTCCCTTCTACACTAACAACCCTTTTAATTTTCATCATTAAGACATGTACTTAGAAATAGGACGGGGCAGGTCTGCATGCACTCTGCCATGTAAATGAAGCTGGATTGATAATCATATCAGAAAATACCAAGGGATTTATCACTTATCTTCTCCAAAGCAACATACAGCATAATTGCAATAAATAAAGTAGAAACAACATGACTATGAGAAATATATATAATTCCCAGTTCAGCTGTTCTACTCCCTGTGGGTGCCGTGAAGACATTTATGATCTGGGGGTGGATAAAGGGAAATAGAATCATAGTTATCTAAGTGGCTGGATTTTGAATCACATTTGCAGGGTTCTGGAAGGAGGCATCATGCATTGTCCTTGGCCAAGGAATGTCGCTACAATGGCTAAACGTGAATAAGTTGTAAGGAGATACAAATAGGAGCAAATGAGTGGGGATAGAAGTTCATCATACCAGATCTTAGTCTTAGTAGTAAAAGTCAAAACTTTTGGGTCAAAAAATAAGAGCAAGTCTACAGAGCTAAAAGTGAAATTAGTCTAGAGCATATGGTGTTCCTGGACTGATGTGCCCTCTATGCCCAACCTCTGTAATACCTCACATGGCTGGTAACCTGGGTAAACTGCACTCTCTCAGTGTAGGGCAACACTTTAGCCTGGGTCAGCGTCAATGACATCAGAAACAAGGGGAGAAACTCCCTTACTGGGGTCAATGGTCACGCAAGACATGGAAGTAAAGTGTTTGCTAAAGAATTTAACATGCATTAAGTGCACAGAGCCCTTGTATTTCTATGGGTGCAGTGGCACTTAACGAGGGCCGTCTCAACCACAAGGCCAACTAGGTGTTTGCCTACAGCAGCAAATTCTGGGGGGCAGTAAAGAGCAAGGCATTCAAAGCTAAACAGTACATCTGACAGCTAGGAGAGCATAAGGCTTATAGTTTGCCTAGGGTGCCAACTCTGGGGCCAGCTTTGCATGTAAAACACATTAACCTTTAGTAAACACATCTAAATCTCTAGTCTTCTCTTTGAGTTGTCACTCTGCCAATTTTTAACCTTGCGTTCCTGTGCTGTTTCACAGAGGAATCAAAACTCTCCAATGAACTACATTTTACTGGTTATATATATTTAGAACTTGCTCACTGCTTTGTCCCGCTTGCATTAAATTTAATGCTGGTAATCTCAAAACCTTTGCTTTCCAATATTAAAGCTACTTTTAGTAACTGAAGTTTGTCTATAGCTTCAGAATATCTTTGGCTGTTTTTGTCCCTGCTTTGCCTGTAATAAGTGTTTTGCTTTTCTCTGGCATGGCTTTTAAATAGGTATCTCTTTTTACACTTCACCTTTCTTTTTCTAGAGCGGAGGAGTAGCCTAGTGGTTAGAGCACTGACTTGGTAACCAAGAGACCAAGGTTCAATTCCTACTAACACTCCCTTTGGCCTTGCGCAGTCACCAGACCCTCCATTGCCTCAGAAGAAAGGCCTAGCAATCTACATCCACTCACACTACCAAGAAAACCCAGGAGCCAGCACCGACTTGAAGGCACACTTTGCATTCTTTTCTGTTTTTCCATATTGGATCTGCTACTTGGGATTCCAGCAATGCTAGCTGGACTCTGTGGCTCTTTGCGGTTAGCACGTTCAAAAAATATATTCTTGGTTTGACAGGCCTTTTCTGCTTGAAATCTTCTGCACCCTACTCCTCTTTGCCTACCCTAGAACTTGAAAATTGATATTAAAATCCACTCGGGGCGGAATGACCTGGCTAGAAATGGCATCCATGCAGTATAGAGATGTTTCCAGAATTTGAGAGAGGGATTACATAGTTTTCTGAGAGGTATTACTTATCATGGAAAGGGAAAGGAACTGGCATGTAGCCATCTTTGATACATGATTCAAAAGCTGGTGCAAAGAAGTGTTTTGATATATAAGGGGCTGAGATTACACTGGAACACTGAAAGGCTAAATGGTGAATACAGGCTACATCTTCCTGTGTCAGAACAATACCCTAAGTAAGCAATTCAGATCTTATGTTGACACAAATTGATCTTAGAGGACAGGGCTGGTGGATGGAAACCGATGTATCTGGGACTTCACTCATGACAAACACATTAAGACAGTGGAGAAAATAAAAAAATGAAACCTGTGCAATAATCCAGCAAAAGGGCAGAAGAGGAGACATGATGGATCACAAGCTAAGGAGAAGTGGCTGGAAGCAATAAACACAAATGCTCATAGTCTAGGCAATAAAGGTCCAGATGTGCAGGCACTGATCATAGAGGCCGTCTTCAATATTGCTACTGTCGTAGACACATGGTTCTAGCAGTCCCATCAATGGGATACAGCCACACTGGGCTATGATCTGTTTCCGAAGGACAGAGATAGCACAAAAAGAGAACGAGTAGCTCTTTAGGTCAAACATATATATGCATGGGTTATGGGGCAGAAAGAGGCACTCTGGGCCATCTTAGAAAGGGATAATGTCACTTCTACAAGCATCTAACTCAGATGATGGAGCTGACTGAAGACATCCAAAAGGTGGGAAGGAAGTGGGCAGTAGTGGCGGTTAGAGACTTGAATCTGCTGGATTTGGATTAGAGCATCCTATCTGCAGAATTAGCAAGAAATACAGACATTGTGGATGCCCTTTAAGAGGCTCTGCTCAGACAAAGGATGATGGAACCTACAAGGGGAGAAGTAATACTAGATGTGAAGGCAGTGTCTCCAATGTCCTGCTAGGTGCTCCCTTGAAGATTAGCAATCATCAGTCAGTAAAGTTTTGTCTAAGTGACCAATGTGAAGAACTGTCACACTAAGCTTTTGAAAATAAGGTAAAATGAGGAAGCACCTGAAGGAGGAGCTGGGCAGGGTGGGAAAGGACAGCTGAAGTGGAAGAAGATAGAGCTGTAAGAATGGCAACAAATCTCATTCTCAGAAAAGTAAATCAAAGCTGGGTGAAAAAATAAAGGCCAAGCAATTAACATTCAAAAAGTACAAATGATCTAAAAAAAGAACACGAGAAAGAGCTGGAAAAGCTGAAAGAAGCAAGTGCAAGTGACTTTCATTTGAAGCAACATGGGAAATTGTAATAGAATTTCCTGTTCTATTTCATCTTATCTGGAAAATGACACACAAGACATATATTTTGTTTGTTTTTCATTTTGTTTTGTTTTCCTTCTACAAAGAAGCTACCAGCCCTGGCCTGGGCCTTCTACTACTTCTTCCTTCTGACACAAAAATTAAAACAATGCAAGACCCCCACGCCAAGCCTTCCTCCAGCCCCTCTCCCTGGATATCTGGTTACCCCTTAAGGCTCTTTAAAGTCTAAATAGGGCAGGAATGATGGCTAGTTGTTCCTGTGCTGCTGGTTCAGTATTTCAGCCCTGAGGCCATTTTGAGGCATGAATGTCCTGTTGCTGTGATACTATGGTAAGGTGAACGTTAGAGCCAGGGAGAGAGGTGTAACCAGCAGAAAGGAGGGGGTGATGATCCCTCTATGCATGTCATTGGTGAGGTCTCATTTAGAATAATGTGTTCAGTTTCAGAGACCTTTTCTCAGTAAGAAAATAAAGAGGTAGTCCAGAGAAAGGCAACAAAGTAGTGCAGGGTTTGCAACAAAGGATATATGAGACGAGAGTTGAGGATTTAAATATGTATATTCTAGAGGGGGTATGATACAGGTTTTTCGGTACATGAAAAATATTGAAAATGTACAAGAAAACATTTCCAACAGAGAGGAAGCTGCAGAAGAGTGTGTGTGTGTGTGTGTGTGGGGGGGGGGGGGGTTGCTTGGAATGTCCTTGTGGGGGAGGTGCTGAAGACAAAAATGATACTAGTATTCACAAAGGAGTGGGATGCATACAGGCAAGGCAAAGCAAAGCACTGGGATAACCTGTAGCAGCTTTTCTGCAGGGCTGGCTTAATTATTAGGCAGACTAGGTGATCACCCAGGGCAGAAACTTCAGGGTGGGGGGCAGAAAAGGCAGCTGCAGTCAAGGCAAAACACTAGGTTCTGAAGCGTAAATATACTCAAAGAACCATAGGCACGTAGGTTTATCCACAGGGAGGGGGCAATTTGTTGTTTTGTTGTAAATAGTTGCTCCTGTTATCCAAGTTAATTTTCCTGTTATATGTAATAACCAGATAAATGTAACTTGTCTGAAGTTTTCTTGTTCCATGTAAACCGCGCTGATAATGAATAGTGCGGTATATAAAAAATGTTAATAAATAAATAAATAAATTTTCAAATACCCCATTTTCTTGGGTAAATGGGACTTAGATAGTGTTCTCATTATTTATAGAAATGAAGCAAAGTTTTACATTTCAAAGGATGATGCATTGCTAAAGGCTTATTTTGGGAGAGGTGGTGTTAAGGTGGTCATGGTTGTTCTGACCCTTATACTTGTTTGTGACTGACCTGAGATGTGAACTGGGCAGCTTCTTGGGGTGGGTCACTCTTGCTGTCACCACACACATTGCCACGGCGGATGTCCTTCACAGACACGTTCTTCACATTGAAGCCCACGTTATCACCAGGCAGAGCCTCACTCAGGGCCTCGTGGTGCATCTCCACAGACTTCACCTCAGTTGTGATGTTCACAGGAGCAAAGGTCACAACCATTCCAGGCTTCAGGATGCCAGTTTCCACACGGCCAACGGGCACTGTGCCAATACCTGCATGAGAGGCAATAATGGAGGAACAGGAGGAATAAAAGGCTGCGCATGAGGAACCAGGAAGAGGAGAGCCTCAAACAGTGGCGCATGCACCAAAAGTCCTAGTTCTAGGAACATTTAACAGAACTTGACTGTAATTCAATGAGCTTTGATGTCATTATATATTGGGAGCGGTATACAATGTTTTCATAAAGAAAGAAAAACAGTGCCTTCCATGTAGCTTTAACTATAGCTTCTTATTGGAGTGTTGGTGCTAAAAGTACTTTGGTTAAAATGAGCAGGCGTAGAGGAAAGAGGTGCAATCTGGACCCCAAAGATATCCAAGATGGCGAGAAACACTTCAGACATTAGAGAGCTATTTCTTTCCCTGTGTTCATCAGTCTCACTCCCATTGTATAACACACCACAAAGCTTCATTCACTCAGCTTTATCGTCTGGTCTGAGAGCCCCTTTCCCACGGCTCTTCATTTTCCAGTACTTCTTGGAAACATTACTGCAGGTCTCTGTTCCTAATTCTCACTGGGGAAGCAGTGTCCGGGCCATCCTTAGATGGATACAGGGATGTGTGCAGACTTCTTACCTCCAATCTTGTAGACATCCTGCAGGGGGAGGCGCAGGGGCTTGTCCGTGGGGCGAGTGGGAGGCAGAATGGTGTCCAGGGCTTCTAGCAGAGATACTCCACTGGCATTTCCTTCTTTACGCTCCACCTTCCAGCCTTTGAACCAAGGCATCTAAGGAAGAAAGAGAAAAAGGAGGGTACATGCTTGGTAGTATAAGTAAGGGCTCTGTTTCTCCTCATACACCGTCACTTCTATATACATCTCTGGAAACCTGGGTTCAAAGACTAGTGAAAAATATTCTCTGTGCCTGATATTGTCTGAAGGTTCTAGGGATGTGTTTTCACGATGCAAATAAAAGAAGAGGAAGGTGATTACAGTGCATAAATGAAGTGAATATTTCTGCAGCCTACACCATTCACTTTTCCAGGTTTTATCTTGGTGTTTTCCTGATACAATATTAAGAAACTCTCATATCCTGTAAGACATCAGTAGTGCCAACCTAGCCATAGTTTTCTAATATACCTGAAAAATGTTCTTGATTAGCAGACTAAAATGGGCTAGAAATCACTAAACTGGGACTAAAATGAAATCTCACTCCAAAACAGAACTGGGTTTCCAAGTGAGCCCACTGCATCAGGAGCAAGCTAAACCATTGCTGGATTTATCCCAGAGCTGAAAGCATGCATGGGTGTGTAGTTCTGAGTGCTCTACTTCAGGACTTTCCAAACCAGATGAGATTTCAGGATATGCACAGTGAACATTTCACGCATATTTTTTATGAGTATTCTGGAATAGCAATTGGGTGTGGAGGTCTCTTTTGCTTGCTCTAAGAAAACAGGATTGGAAGTGGCAAAGTCAGGACTGGAAAAGTCTGTTCCTTATGACATGGAGCCAGTTGGTAGCACTGAGCAAGTTTTGCATTCTGAGAATGGTCTGCAGGACTCAGTCTTGCACTGGTGCTCAGCTTTCTTTACAGTTTCTTCCTTCTTTGCTGCAGGATGGAACAGCAGCCCCTAAGCAGCCTGAGCTCTAGCCCCCAGCACAGTGAACCTCAGCTTGTCACTTGCGTATCAGCAGGACGGAAGCAGCTGAGACCACTCCAAGCTGAGCTATGGCTGCCACGGGCATACAGGGCAGCTATGTCCTGTCTCTGCCTTCTCATTATGAGGTCCCCAGCCTTTAGCACTGCCATAAAAAGGAGGAGCTTCTGGAGGTTTCTGTAAATAGCAGGAACTTTCCTCAGTGATAAGCTACAGGCACATTCTGTGTTGTCATCAGGGTACTTGCATCCCTCAGTAGTTACAGCACAGACGTCTCTGTGACCTTGAGCAGGTCACTTCATTTCCCTATGCCTCACACTCACACTGAGCCCAGCTATAAATAGGTAAAATATTTATCCATTAGTCATTTGAAAACAGATCAGAAAAACATTACAGTAAACATCGCAGTGTAAGTGTGGTCTGCATGTGTATGTCTGAGTGCAAAATTCTAATTCAGGTAGAGATCTTGTCTAGATGAAAAGCACCAGTGCAGCTGAGCACCGTCAATACTCTTTTCAGTTTTTACTGGTGATCTGCGACTTCACCTCTGCACCTCGCCCCCAGTGGCACATCACAGAAAGCTGCAGTCCTTTTATTAGCCATCTCGACTGGCAGCAAAAAGTGTGTGTCATCATGCAGGCTTTATCTTTCTGAGCTAACTCTACTGCAGAGCTCTGGTTCTCCAGGGACTGTGTGATAGTCAACCTGTTCCTAGATCCTGACAGCCACAACAGGTAGTATCAACCCAAATTTGTCCAAAGTTCCTATAATATCATGCCCCAAAAACAGGGCCCCTACAAGGATTCTTTTTCAGGGTCCAACAGGGATGATTAAGCCCTGTATGCACCACTTGTGATAATGTTTCCAAATGGGCTAATTTTGCATACATCATGACAGAAATGAACCTCATTCCTATGCCAGGGTATGTTGGAGATGATCTCAGCCACTCAGATTCACTGCTAATGCTCACTTGCATTGTGCCAAAGAGCGCCTCCTGGAGTTCATGAGGTGTAATATGCACAGGCAGTTTACCAAAATACACTTGGATATTTTTTAATCAGGCCACTGGTATTCAATACAATTGGGATAATTTCTTTATCGTTCTACCACATTTGATTCATCTTTGCTTGCATTTGTTGGTGCTTGAGGTTCTTTCTCTATGCACAGGGCATAATACACATGATTATGTTCCTGTATGCTCTTTGTGAGGACTCCCCTTCACATATCACTTCCCTGCACACACACAACACTGCTTGATCCAACACAACAAAGTCTTGCAGAGGCTTTTAGAAATTAAAACGTTTA
The DNA here is from genome assembly GCA_033557465.1 of Ichthyophis bannanicus. Lineage (NCBI taxonomy): Eukaryota > Metazoa > Chordata > Amphibia > Gymnophiona > Ichthyophiidae > Ichthyophis > Ichthyophis bannanicus. The sequence continues at coordinate 130,279,234 of CM066049.1, forward strand.
AGCTGGCATCTACCAGAAATTGTTGATGGTTGATAACATTCATACACTCAGTATATATAGGAATCCTGGGAGGTCAATCAGCCAATCAGAATGCAGGTCTCACAAGAGGCTTTCTGACCTGCACTCTATCCAATGCCTTTTCCTGTAAGCTGAACAGAGACCAGTAGATAGAGGCAAAACCAGAGCCAGCTTTCTGGAACATTCCTCTCTCCACTGCTGAGACAAGCCTGGCTGGCATCCATGTTCTTTTTATAAAGAGAATTTAATAGGGTCAGGTGGTACAGGAGCCGTCAACATGCCTTATAGCAACAGGCTTTTACCAGAGATCCAGCGGAAGGAGACGAGACGAAAAGATACGAGCTAAAGGTTTAACATCCTGCAACATACAGAGTCTTCTAGTCTGGAATGAAATAATCTGTGTTTTTCCTTTTTAGTCTCTCCCCCTTACACATACATACACAAAGAGCATGCATCAACGTTCCTGAAGCCTGCTAAGACTTTGCATATCTCCCATGATTTATGTAGCTGTAATATTCTGCACTCATTGCCACCAAAGTGAGCCCTTCCCAGAAGTAAAGTCCGAGGAGACACATTCTCAGTGTGCCCAGACCAGAGCTCTCAGTAGTACGACAGTCTCATGCTCACTGCTCCCAAACTGAGCCTTTCGCAAAACTACGAGTCTCCTTCCCCCTCCCCCTTCCCTGAAGCATTGCCACTGAGCTGAGCCCTCCCCAGTAATACATCCTGAAAGGTACCACACTCACTGCCCTAATGATAACCTGGTCCCAGTACTTAAGCATCAAGGGTCCCACACTAGCTGCCTCAAGGGTCCACAGAAATCCAGTTACCTCCGCACCTTATGTTTATATATCTGTGTATTCTGTAGCTACCAGAATAGTGTTAAACAACAGTGTAACGTCTACACACTAAAGCCCAGTATGTACAGAAATTTTTGAGCACCCAGAAACTGCCCTTCTTCTAGAATGCCTCGTTCATAGGTGTCCGAAAGGACATCTGGCATGAATGTCCACATGGATAGTACTTTCTACTCGCTCAACATCCACTTAGCAAGATTGCAGTCATTTAGCTGGGTCAGATCTATTTGGAACCATTGAAAAGATGTTTAAGCCTTTTGAAAATGTATCCCTTAAAACATGTAGAGAATCTCCTGATCTGCCGGCCTCCCTTCCTGCACCTCTCTAGTATTTCATAAACAATTTCAAATTAAGAGGTAGAGAAAGAGCAACAACTAAAATAAGAATTAAATTGATTTTCTTTTCTATGACTGACAGCTGAGTCCAGATTGCTGAATAGGGCGCATGACTCATGTTCATCTGAGTGGATGGAAATAACCCTAACTGCTCGCCAGCCTGATCCTCTCTCTCGTGCAACTGAGCTGTGTCTGGGAGGGGTTCTCAAGCCCCATACACAGTGCTGCACTAGTGTTGCAACTGGCTCCAGATACGCCCGACAGGCTTGATACAGTCCTAGGTTTACTCCATTGCTTGCAGGGACATGTAGTTCTGATTTCTCTATTGCACTCCTTAAGAAAAGCAAGACTACAAGTCCCTGCATGCAATGGGGTAAACCCAGGACTGGATTGAGCCTGTCGGGTGCCTCTGGAGCCAACTAGCAACCTTCTGGTGCACCCAGTCCAGGAACCACTCAGAGGATTAAGGATTTGCTCTTAGCAGACATTCACAAAGATGACTTTCTGCTGTCAGGCAAGAATCTTCCTTCGCTGGTAAGTCAGTCAAGTGAAGATAGCACACAAATTCCCTCAAACCATAGAAGCTTAACATGCTGCAATGGGGTCGTGCCTTGGAGCCGCCTGCATTGGTGGGGGCCACTAATACACAACTGGCCCATCCACTGTGCCCAGTAAGGTGTTTAGGGCTGTTGCAGATCACCTCATGCCTTCACTGAGAATACAGACGATGCCTTTTAAGGTGAACCGAGACTCTCCATAGCAACCTGTGTTTTGAGCAGTATTCAAAGACGTTCATTTCTTTTGCATTGTCTAATATTATGCTGTAACCTGCTTGGAAGGGTAGAGTATAAATAGTTTTAAATAAATAAATATAGATGGATGGAATGGACTAGAATGGATTGGACTGGACTGGCAATATCACTATACAGCAGGGGTTCTCAACCCAATCCTTGGGACACATTTAGCCAATCAGGCTTTCAGCATAACCACAATGAATTTGCATGAGAGAAATGTGCATCCAATGGTGGCAGTGCATGCAGATCTCTCTAATGCATATTCATTGCTATCCTGAAAACCTGACTGGCTAGGTGTGTCCTTAGTCTACAGATTGAGCATCATCTGGATTTAGGAACTTCATGGTGAAGCGCAAAGGTGGAGGGTGTTCATCTGCTTGAGGACATCTGGGCACTCCCTCCACCAGCACTAACTCTTCTGCTACTGCCCAATCAGAGTGCAGACTTTGGGTTGTGTGGTTTCTGGTCATTGGCTATGGGAGAGTTGGGGCGGGGCATAAGGAGTGATGCTCATGCTGTCTAAGTGGAGATATTCCATATCTGCAAGCTTGCAAACAGAATATAACAAATAGAGAGCAGGGCTTTCCTTAGAGCACTCCTGATTTAGGGAAAGGCGGCTCAGAATGCAGCAAACAGGGCATTTGGCATTTAGTTTCGGGATCCTTCTTCCTCTTTCCTTCGGTCCCTTACCCCCAGCTGGGCGAGACATCAATAAGCAGGACATAAGGAAAAGGACATGTAGGGAAGTAACAAGGCCACAAGGCTTTTCCTTAGCTACTTTACAGTTATTAACTAAGCAAATATGCAAATCAGGTCAGTGGTGGCTACTAAAGGCTGTGTATTTTCCATCGCTGGGCTTGAACTTTGGACTAGGCTTCCTTATGATCTTCATCAGAAATACAATCTTTTAACATTTTGTAAGAAATTAAAAACTTACTTGCTTAATAAAGCTTTTATGTAAAATGTTTGTTGCATTATTGTCTGGTCTGCTTTTATTATGATGTAATCGAGTCTTGTATTATTTTTGTATATGTTTACTGTAAATCGCATCAAAGTGTTATGAAATGGCAGTATATTAGTATATTAAATAAATGACATTAATTAATTATATCATATAATTGTTATGAGCACTTGATTAATGGCAGAACCTGTTACTGAGCCTATATCTAGTAGAGCATCATACAGAAATATGGCACTTACATTGGGAGAGGGCTCCAGCATGTTGTCTCCATGCCACCCGGAGATAGGTACAAAGGGCACCGTGGCTGGATTGTAGCCAATCTTCTTAATGTAGGCGCTGACCTCCTTGACAATTTCATCATAACGTTTTTCACTATATGGGGGTTCAGTGGAGTCCATCTTGTTAACTCCGACAATGAGCTGCTTGACACCCAGGGTATAGGCCAATAGGGCATGTTCACGGGTCTGGCCATTCTTGGAAATGCCAGCTTCAAACTCACCTACACCTGCAGCAACGATCAGGACAGCACAATCTGCCTAGGGAGCAAATCAATGAAGTGAGAGTCACTGATCCTAACATGTAGAAGGTCCTTTATCATCACTGAGCTCCCTAGGATGAGTTCATCCATACCCAGCACTCACAACCACGCAGGTTCTCTCACAATGTGCACATGCAGTGCCATAAACAGCATACAAGAACAGACCCACACCAGTGGAAACTTCTCTAGATCAATTCCTGATAAGTCCTAAAATTCCCCATTCCTACCATCATTAAAGAGCATATCAATGGCTCTGCAATTTATTCATTCTGCTGCTATGATAGTTGCACGGACTTCCTCCTCTCTTGAACTGATACACACAGATCTGCAGGGACTCTCTCCTCCTGCACTGACACACACAGATCTGCAGGGACTCTCTCCTCCTGCTCTGATACACACAGATCTGCAGGGACTCTCTCCTCCTGCACTGACACACACAGATCTGCAGGGACTCTCTCCTCCTGCTCTGATACACACAGATCTGCAGGGACTCTCTCCTCCTGCACTGACACACACAGATCTGCAGGGACTCTCTCCTCCTGCACTGATGCACACAGATCTGCAGGGACTCTCTCCTCCTGCACTGATACACACAGATCTGCAGGGACTCTCTCCTCCTGCACTGACACACACAGATCTGCAGGGACTCTCTCCTCCTGCTCTGATACACACAGATCTGCAGGGACTCTCTCCTCCTGCACTGACACACACAGATCTGCAGGGACTCTCTCCTCCTGCACTGATACACACAGATCTGCAGGGACTCTCTCCTCCTGCACTGACACACACAGATCTTCAGGGACTCTCTCCTCCTGCTCTGACACACACAGATCTGCAGGGACTCTCTCCTCCTGCTCTGATACACACAGATCTGCAGGGACTCTCTCCTCCTGCACTGACACACACAGATCTGCAGGGACTCTCTCCTCCTGCACTGATACACACAGATCTGCAGGGACTCTCTCCTCCTGCACTGATACACACAGATCTGCAGGGACTCTCTCCTCCTGCACTGACACACACAGATCTGCAGGGACTCTCTCCTCCTGCACTGATACACACAGATCTGCAGGGACTCTCTCCTCCTGCACTGACACACACAGATAACGGAGTTACTTACCTGTAACTGGAGTTCTCCGGGGACAGCAGGATAAGTCAGCCACAATTGGTGACGTCATCCGACGGCGCCGAGACGGAAGTACTCTCCATAGCTCAGAAGGGCTTTGCCCTTCTGAGCATGGGCCAACTGGCCCCACCCCCCTGCCCGCCCCTAGCTAGCCAGTACGTCCTCTAGCTTAGCCTTTCGCCGCTAGGAGGCGGGCAGTAGGACGGAGGCCGACCCCATCCAGGGGAGGTGGGTGGGTATGTGTGGCTGACTTATCCTGCTGTCCCCGGAGAACTCCAGTTACAGGTAAGTAACTCCGTTTTCTCCTAGGACAAGCAGGATGAGTCAGCCACAATTGGTGCCTCCCAAGCTGGCAGTTGCTGAGGAGGATGGGGGAAGGCCGATAACCTTTCCCAGGCCAGGCATGCACCCGTGTTAAGCAACGAGGGGTGATGCCTGTGAGTGCCGAGAAGGAGCAGGTTCATGACTGCGTGTGTTGTCGCAGCGATGTGAAGGGCACTATGCGACGGTCTGCCGTCTTGATGCACCACTGAGGCGGCCAGGCATCTCTGCAGTGTAGGCCAATAGAGCAGCGGGAGTAGCGGTGATGAAGGAGCAGCATGCAGCTATCAAGCCGTCTTTTGTGTGAAGAACGAAAGAGGGCCCTCTCTGTGAGGAAACCCGCAAGCAGTGGGATGTCATCCCAACAGTGACGGCACAGAGATGGCAAACACTGGTCAGAGTGCAAGGACTTTAGGCCATCATTCACTATCTATTATATTGATAGTTTTATTTAGATTTAAATTTTTATTTATTTATTTATTTTATTTTATTTATTTGTTATTATTATTATTATGTTGTTTTTTTTTTGTTTTTTTTGTTTTTTTTATAACTCCGTAGCTTGATACCGGAGGATGCTGTCAACCATAGTGTAGCCTGATAGGGGATGACAGGAACAGGTAGATCACTGCACGGCGGTACCAGTACCGGTTTGGCAACTTATCACCATAAGACTGTCAAAGGCAAGTAGGGATCGTGAGATAAAACCTTGATTCATGGTTACTAGGCAGTAGTGCCAACTACTGGGATATTCCTCCTTCCTGGGTTTGACCCAGTATGGCGTAACATCCGGACTGAGTCAGCAGTGGGATGCATCGATGTTCCATGGGGTGATCGGTGAAAAGTATCAGGCCAGAGGTGACCACCAAGCTCGCAGTGCCCAAGTGGGTTCCGCGGACGGCGGCGGTGGCAGAACAATTGTCTGGCTGGCTAATGTGAGATTCCAGACCTCATCCTCCTCCGCATGGTCCTGCATGAGAAGTGTGCCCATGTAGATGGTGTCCTTGAATGGTGTGTACCGTGATGGCTTTGTTGTGAGTTTGTGGTGGCCTTGCAGATGTGTGCTACATGCGTTTTGATAGGTAACGCCTCAGCCAGCCTTATTCATTGGGTACAGTGGGGGATTGAACCCACAATCCCTGCACCATCAGTTGTGGATCACTCCTGGCCTGGCTTAGGCCTATGTCTATAGGGTAGCCCATCCCTTGTCTGCATACGGGCAGCTGGCAGGTGATTACCGATGGAGGCTTGTATGTATCTGGGCAGCCGGCAGTCGTTGCCTGTTCCTGGGCAGCCAGCAAGGTGATTCGCAGCGGGGGGCCTAGCCACTTGGCTGCTCTGCTGCTCTTTCATTGGAGGAGATGCCACGCCTCCCTTGATTGTGGGTGCAGGAGGGTCGGGAAAGCAGTCCGCTTTGACCGAAGCGGTCCGCTTCGACTAGGCAGACTAAGCGCTGTTCAGAGGATGGGCTGGTAGGATGTGCTGGGTATATCCCGGTGAGGCATAGAGCTGTCAGGACCATAGCTTGAGGCTCACGCTGTTCCGTTGAGCACGGTAAGTAGATGCCCTGTATGGGTGGTTAGATGACCGCAAGGGCGGGTATGGACCACAGCCGTCAACAGGGACCCAATGAGACAACTGGGTGTGACTGTTGAGGAGAATTTGACAGAGACCTGTCAGACAGAACGTGTCAGAATAGAATGGGTCAGAGTACCTAGATAGCATGCGGACCTGCTGTGGTGAGCCTGACCGATGGAGGATACATTCCCTCACGGTCCAGGCCCTGGAATCAAGAGCCGCGGGAGTTGCTCGTATCCCGTGACCAATGGTCCGGTGCCCCTGGCTCTGTGGATGCTGAGTTAGGGTGACACCCTCGAGTTGATCAAGAAGGCAAGAAGGGGATCCACACTGGGGATCTCAGTCCGGCTGAGAGCCTGTCACTCCATCTATATGCGCCTTGTAACGACAGGTTTAGACAACACTGGGGATCTCAGTCTGGCTGAGAGCCTGTCACTCCATCAGTATGCGCCTTGTAACGATAGGTTTAGACCAGGGTGTTAAGGCAGGTTTAGCACAGGGTGTTAAGGCAGGTTTAGCACCATAGAGGTTTATTGGGCAGGCGGGCTGTGGCGGACTCATCTGCAGGTGTGAGGTGACCAGCCGTGGAGGTGAACTGTGGTGCCACAGCAGGGAGTTTGACCTATGACCTTCTGTTCTTGCACGCACTTCTGTGTGCACTGCGCCACCGCATTGCCACCCCTCTGTTTGATTTGGGGGCACGGCATGGGCGTATCCGCACAGATGGAGGGATGTGCGTCCATGAGGCCACTGTCAGCAAGAAAGGCTGTCCTTTGGCGGAACAGAGCTGGCGAGTCAGGGATGGACAGGAAGGCCCCGACTGATGGTGGGGTGGCGCTGACCTTTTCCCGTTTCGTCAGGTGGGAGTGTACAGGGACCCATGCAATTGTGGTAGGGAGAAGACCACGTCCCGTGCTTAAGGACAGCGTACTGGCCAACAGCTGATGTCGTTCTATGGTTCCTCGGTCATGTATTAACCCGTGGGCATGGCCTCCTAGAGGGAACAGGGGCCATGCGGCACCTTTTATGTGTCAGAGTGTTGAGAACGTTGTCCTTACATTCCCATATGCAGGTAGCGCTTGGGGACCTCTGGTGAGTGGCCATGGCCGCTGTCGATGCGAGCTTCATAGTCCCTTTAATTGAAGTGAGGATGTAGTTGAAGCAACGACTCTATGTACTGCAGTAACCTGCTGCAACAGTCACCCGTAGGAGGATGTCAGACCCTAGGTGCTTTAGGCCAAGGGGAGTGCGAGTGTGGCTGACTGTCAGTTCAGACCTCCTTAGGAGGCCGTTCTGCAGAGTAACGCCTCAGACGGCCCTACTCATTAAGCCCACTGGGAATCGAATCATGACCCCTGCTTTATCCGTCCAAGCATTAACCAGTGCTACAATGATTGCGCAGCACATCCCACGTCTCCTAGTGGGACGAGGATCCTATTAGCCCTCAGGGTATTCTTGGCGCAGGTCCCGAGTGCTACGCGGTACAGGGAGGCCTGTGTACACTTGGTCCGGATGCGAAGCCACCGTCCCTTTCCCCCCTTCCTGCTATGCAGGCTCTGCGGGGAGGAGTGGACAGCTTGTTGGCCCCGTAAGGATCTCCTTACTAGCTGCTGATATGGGAACCGCTGAAAAGTATGGGGTTTGAACTTATGACCCTCTAGTCCTACAGGCGCTAGCTATGTCTGCTGCACCACACTGTGACCGCAGTCGGTTAGAGGAGAGCGCTCGAGTTAATTAGGATCAGAGCCAATGCGACGATGTAGTACGGCACCTGCTAGCTAGCCAGGGGACCGAGGAAAATGATCTCCAGACCTTATGAGTAGTGGTCAGTTGCTGGGGAAAACAGACACTGCTGTAGCTGGAGGTACGGGCAATGATTGCACTTCAGGAGTCTGCATTAAGATATTTTAAACCTTAGGTTTATAACATGCCCCCTAAAGCACTCATGCCCATCATACGCAATGCCTCAGCCATCCTTGTTCATTGGGCACTTTGGGGGATTGAACCCCAGATCCCTGCACCATTGGTAGGTGCGTTAACCATTGTGCTGTGGCTCTGCTCTTGCCACGTTAAAGGCATGCCGGGGAGCTGAGGCGTGCGAATGAAGGGGACCAGCGTGAGAAGCTGTCTGGAGTGAGATAGTACACCCATCAATTCGCTGCCCGGATTGTGCGAGCCTGTTGCTGGCATTGTGCAAGTCTGTGTGTACGTGTGCTATGGCCCTTGGGGCCGTCCTCCTGGTAGCAACAAGTCTATTGAGGGGTTATCAGTAACCCCACTGTGGGTTTGAACCCACGACCTCTGTCTCCACAGGCAGTGAAGTAACCATTGGGGAGGTAGTTAGACAGGAGCACCGCAGCCAGTATCAGCTGAAGGAAGGGCTACGGAATGCTGGCCAATGGGCTTTCATTCGCGCATTAGAAGGGCTTCCCTCGGCCGGCGCTGAGGGTAGATAGTCAGGCGAGCGGCGGTAGCATGAATTGCGTGCTGAAAATCTGCGCTGGTAGCGGACCTCCCAGGTGTCGCTGAGTTCTGTGGACTGTGCCAGCTTTTACCTGATTTAAGCATGATGAGGGAACCCTGGCCCTTATCCTGGTTTAGGTTAATGGGCGGGCGGCCTTCTGCCCCTTGAACAACAAGCTGCGTGCACTGTGCATCATGTTACCAATTTGGGGTTCGCAGCTGGATCGACGCGGTCGGAACAGCCGACGTGGACCTCCATCCCACCTCCGATTGGCAGAGAGAGGGGGAGTCTGCCCTGTTGTGGCAGGGAATCAACCAAGCTTTGAGGCCTTCAAATGCTCAGACTGCATTCCCTTCCTCTTCTGTGTTGTGGAGCAGAGCATGGGGCCTGGTCACAAGAAGCTGTGAGGTGGAGGCTTTTCGGAGGTCTGATGGGAGCCTGTAGGGCATTGGGCCCACTCGGCTCCCTGCATTCGAATCCTTGGTTAGAGGGGACCTGTTGGTTAGATAGGCAGAGCATTGGAGCAGCGTCTAGAGGAGCTCCTACGTCGGCGTCTGAACAGCTTGGCGGCGCCGGGACAGCTTCCCATCTGAAAGTCCGCGCCGGGAGAAATGTCTGCGCGGAAAGAGTCTTCAAGGCTCAATTGTTGGTGCCGGAAGAGTCTTCAAGGACTCAATGCCTGCGCCGAACAGGAGATGTCGGCGCCGGGGGTATAAAGGGGCGGCGCCGACTGAGGGCATTCAGGGGATGGAGAACCAACCCCCAGCCAACTGATGGAGCCGTGGAGGCGGGACATGGCGCTGACCAATAGCGCAGAGGATCAAAATGGCCGCCCCCATGTGCCACGTGTGAGGATGTCCGAGGAGCATCGGAGGGGCAGCAAGGCCGCGGATGGAAGCATTCCTCAGCACGTCGCAGCCTGTTGAGGTTCCAATTTTAGTGTTAAAATGAGCCAGAGCAGTCACGCTCAGAAAATGCGGCTGGGCAGAGGCCGGGGACGGAGGCCTAATCTGGCGCGTCCCGGGCTTGCAGAGGGCTCGAAATCCATAGCGGTTACCGTAAGCCGGGGACGGAGGCCTTCGAGGCGCGTCCTGGGCTGCCGCGAGGGCGTCCATGGTCAGCGGCTGAGTCCTTTATATATGGGCAGCGTCTCCTCTCACCATGGCACCTCCTAGGTTGGATGCGACATATTTTGCTGCCCGATGATCAGGAGGCCGCGTCTGTGGCAGAGATCAGGGACGGGCCTTCACAGACACATCCCCTGACTCTGCAAGGGCTTAACATCCAGTGTTCGGCCACATGGCTGGCCAGGGGCTCAAGCTCATTGTTTCTTAGTCAGCCACTGGAACAGCCTGAAAGAAAAACCTGGCAAGCAATAAGGTAAGTCTTACTGAATACATACCTGGTAGTAGAAGAGGATTATTAGGTGTTTTAAGAGTTTAGATGATGTGGAGAGTAAAAGTCCGTCTTGCTGGCAAGGCGGAAGAACAAGAACTGGCTAGCTAGGGGCGGGCAGGGGGGTGGGGCCAGTTGGCCCATGCTCAGAAGGGCAAAGCCCTTCTGAGCTATGGAGAGTACTTCCGTCTCGGCGCCGTCGGATGACGTCACCAATTGTGGCTGACTCATCCTGCTTGTCCTAGGAGAACTGCAGGGACTCTCTCCTCCTGCACTGACACACACAGATCTGCAGGGACTCTCTCCTCCTGCACTGATACACACAGATCTGCAGGGACTCTCTCCTCCTGCACTGATACACACAGATCTGCAGGGACTCTCTCTTCCTGCACTGACACACACAGATCTGCAGGGACTCTCTCCTCCTGCTCTGACACACACAAATCTGCAGGGACTCTCTCCTCCTGCACTGACACACACAGATCTGCAGGGACTCTCTCCTCCTGCACTGACACACACAGATCTGCAGGGACTCTCTCCTCTTGCACTGATACACACAGATCTGCAGGGAATCTCTCCTCCTGCACTGACACACACAGATCTGCAGGGACTCTCTCCTCTTGCACTGATACACACAGATCTGCAGGGACTCTCTCCTCCTGCACTGATACACACAGATCTGCAGGGACTCTCTCCTCCTGCACTGACACACACAGATCTGCAGGGACTCTCTCCTCCTGCACTGACACACACAGATCTGCAGGGACTCTCTCCTCCTGCACTGACACACACAGATCTGCAGGGACTCTCTCCTCCTGCACTGACACACACAGATCTGCAGGGACCCTCTCCTCCTGCACTGACACACACAGATCTGCAGGGACTCTTCTCCTCTTGCACTGATACACACAGATCTGCAGGGACTCTCTCCTCCTGCACTGACACACACAGATCTGCAGGGACTCTCTCCTCTTGCACTGACACACAGATCTGCAGGGACTCTCTCCTCTTGCACTGATAGACACAGATCTGCAGGGACTCTCTCCTCCTGCTCTGATACACACAGATCTGCAGGGACTCTCTCCTCCTGCACTGATACACACAGATCTGCAGGGACTCTCTCCTCCTGCACTGACACACACAGATCAGCAGGGACTCTCTCGTCCTGCACTGATACACACAGATCTGCAGGGACTCTCTCCTCCTGCACTGATACACACAGATCTGCAGGGACTCTCTCCTCCTGCTCTGACACACACAGATCTGCAGGGACTCTCTCCTCCTGCACTGATACACACAGATCTGCAGGGACTCTCTCCTCCTGCTCTGATACACACAGATCTGCAGGGACTCTCTCCTCCTGCTCTGATACACACAGATCTGCAGGGACTCTCTCCTCTTGCACTGATACACACAGATCTGCAGGGACTCTCTCCTCCTGCACTGATACACACAGATCAGCAGGGACTCTCTCCTCCTGCACTGATACACACAGATCTGCAGGGACTCTCTCCTCCTGCTCTGATACACACAGATCTGCAGGGACTCTCTCCTCCTGCTCTGACACACACAGATCTGCAGGGACTCTCTCCTCCTGCACTGATACACACAGATCTGCAGGGACTCTCTCCTCCTGCTCTGATACACACAGATCTGCAGGGACTCTCTCCTCCTGCTCTGATACACACAGATCTGCAGGGACTCTCTCCTCCTGCACTGACACACACAGATCTGCAGGGACTCTCTCCTCCTGCTCTGATACACACAGATCTGCAGGGACTCTCTCCTCCTGCACTGATACACACAGATCTGCAGGGACTCTCTCCTCCTGCTCTGATACACACAGATCTGCAGGGACTCTCTCCTCTTGCACTGATACACACAGATCTGCAGGGACTCTTCTCCTCTTGCACTGATATACACAGATCTGCAGGGACTCTCTCCTCCTGCACTGATACACACAGATCTGCAGGGACTCTCTCCTCTTGCACTGATACACACAGATCTGCAGGGACTCTTCTCCTCTTGCACTGATACACACAGATCTGCAGGGACTCTCTCCTCCTGCACTGATACACACAGATCTGCAGGGACTCTCTCCTCCTGCACTGACACACACAGATCTGCAGGGACTCTTCTCCTCTTGCACTGATATACACAGATCTGCAGGGACTCTCTCCTCCTGCACTGATACACACAGATCTGCAGGGAATCTCTCCTCCTGCTCTGACACACACAGATCTGCAGGGACTCTCTCCTCCTGCACTGACACACACAGATCTGCAGGGACTCTCTCCTCTTGCACTGATACACACAGATCTGCAGGGACTCTCTCCTCCTGCACTGATACACACAGATCTGCAGGGACTCTCTCCTCCTGCTCTGACACACACAGATCTGCAGGGACTCTCTCCTCCTGCACTGACACACACAGATCTGCAGGGACTCTCTCCTCTTGCACTGATACACACAGATCTGCAGGGACTCTCTCCTCCTGCACTGACACACACAGATCTGCAGGGACTCTTCTCCTCTTGCACTGATATACACAGATCTGCAGGGACTCTCTCCTCCTGCACTGATACACACAGATCTGCAGGGACTCTCTCCTCCTGCTCTGACACACACAGATCTGCAGGGACTCTCTCCTCCTGCACTGACACACACAGATCTGCAGGGACTCTCTCCTCTTGCACTGATACACACAGATCTGCAGGGACTCTCTCCTCCTGCACTGATACACACAGATCTGCAGGGACTCTCTCCTCCTGCTCTGACACACACAGATCTGCAGGGACTCTCTCCTCCTGCACTGATACACACAGATCTGCAGGGACTCTCTCCTCTTGCACTGATACACACAGATCTGCAGGGACTCTCTCCTCCTGCACTGACACACACAGATCTGCAGGGACTCTCTCCTCCTGCACTGATACACACAGATCTGCAGGGACTCTCTCCTCCTGCACTGATACACACAGATCTGCAGGGACTCGCTCCTCCTCCTGCACTGATACACACAGATCTGCAGGGACTCTCTCCTCCTGCACTGACACACACAGATCTGCAGGGACTCTCTCCTCCTGCACTGATACACACAGATCTGCAGGGACTCTCTCCTCCTGCACTGATACACACAGATCTGCAGGGACACTCTCCTCCTGCTCTGACACACACAGATCTGCAGGGACTCTCTCCTCCTGCACTGACACACACAGATCTGCAGGGACTCTCTCCTCCTGCACGGATACCCACAGATCTGCAGGGACTCTCTCCTCCTGCTCTGATACACACAGATCTGCAGGGACTCTCTCCTCCTGCTCTGATACACACAGATCTGCAGGGACTCTCTCCTCTTGCACTGATACACACAGATCTGCAGGGACTCTCTCCTCCTGCACTGATACACACAGATCTGCAGGGACTCTCTCCTCCTGCACTGATACACACAGATCTGCAGGGACTCTCTCCTCCTGCACTGACACACACAGATCTGCAGGGACTCTCTCCTCCTGCTCTGATACACACAGATCTGCAGGGACTCTCTCTCCTCCTGCACTGACACACACAGATCTGCAGGGACTCTCTCCTCCTGCACTGATACACACAGATCTGCAGGGACTCTCTCCTCCTGCTCTGACACACACAGATCTGCAGGGACTCTCTCCTCCTGCACTGACACACACAGATCTGCAGGGACTCTCTCCTCTTGCACTGATACACACAGATCTGCAGGGACTCTCTCCTCCTGCACTGATACACACAGATCTGCAGGGACTCTCTCGTCCTGCACTGATATACACAGATCTGCAGGGACTCTCTCTCTCCTCCTGACACACAGATCTGCAGGGACTCTCTCCTCCGATCTTCAGGGACTCTCTCCTCCTGCACTGATACACACAGATCTGCAGGGACTCTCTCCTCCTGCACTGATACACACAGATCTGCAGGGACTCTCTCCTCCTGCACTGACACACACAGATCTGCAGGGACTCTCTCCTCCTGCACTGACACACACAGATCTGCAGGGACTCTCTCTCCTCCTGCACATACACAGATCTGCAGGGACTCTCTCCTCCTGCACTGACACACCCAGATCTGCAGGTACTCTCTCCTCATGCTCTGACACACACAGATCTGCAGGGACTCTCTCCTCCTGCACTGATACACACAGATCTGCAGGGACTCTCTCCTCCTGCTCTGACACACACAGATCTGCAGGGACTCTCTCCTCCTGCACTGACACACACAGATCTGCAGGGACTCTCTCCTCTTGCACTGATACACACAGATCTGCAGGGACTCTCTCCTCCTGCACTGATACACACAGATCTGAAGTGAATCTCTCATCGTGCTCTGACACACACAGATCTGCAGGGAATCTCTCCTCGTGCACTGACACACAGATAGGCTGGGTCTCTCTCCTCTTGCACTGATACCCACATATCTGCAGTGACTCTCTCCTCCTGCACTGACACACACAGATCTGCAGGGACTCTCTCCTCTTGCACTGATACACACAGATCTGCAGGGACTCTCTCCTCTTGCACTGATACACACAGATCTGCAGGGACTCTCTCCTCCTGCACTGATACACACAGATCTGCAGGGACTCTCTCCTCCTGCACTGACACACATAGATCTGCAGGGACTCTTCTCCTCTTGCACTGATATACACAGATCTGCAGGGACTCTCTCCTCCTGCACTGATACACACAGATCTGCAGGGACTCTCTCCTCCTGCTCTGACACACACAGATCTGCAGGGACTCTCTCCTCCTGCACTGACACACACAGATCTGCAGGGACTCTCTTCTCCTGCACTGACACACACAGATTTGCAGGGACTCTCTTCTCCTGCTCTGATACACACAGATCTGCAGGGACTCTCTTCTCCTGCTCTGATACACACAGATCTGCAGGGACTCTCTCCTCCTGCACTGATACACACAGATCTGCAGGGACTCTCTCCTCCTGCACTGATACACACAGATCTGCAGGGACTCTCTCTTCCTGCACTGATACACACAGATCTGCAGGGACTCTCTCCTCCTGCACTGACACACACAGATCTGCAGGGACTCTCTCCTCCTGCTCTGATACACACAGATCTGCAGGGACTCTCTCCTCCTGCACTGACACACACAGATCTGCAGGGACTCTCTCCTCCTGCATTGATACACACAGATCTGCAGGGACTCTCTCCTCCTGCTCTGACACACACAGATCTGCAGGGACTCTCTCCTCCTGCACTCACAGATCTGCAGGGACTCTCTCCTCCTGCTCTGATACACACAGATCTGCAGGGACTCTCTCCTCCTGCTCTGATACACACAGATCTGCAGGGACTCTCTCCTCCTGCACTGATACACACAGATCTGCAGGGACTCTCTCCTCCTGCACTGACACACACAGATCTGCAGGGACTCTCTCCTCCTGCTCTGATACACACAGATCTGCAGGGACTCTCTCCTCCTGCTCTGATACACACAGATCTGCAGGGACTCTCTCCTCTTGCACTGATACACACAGATCTGCAGGGACTCTCTCCTCCTGCACTGATACACACAGATCTGCAGGGACTCTCTCCTCCTGCACTGACACACACAGATCTGCAGGGACTCTCTCCTCTTCCACTGACACACACAGATCTGCAGGGACTCTCTCCTCCTGCACTGACACACACAGATCAGCAGGGACTCTCTCCTCCTGCACTGACACACACAGATCTGCAGGGACTCTCTCCTCCTGCTCTGATACACACAGATATACGAGTTACTTACCTGTAATGTGAGTTCTCCAGGGACAGCAGGATAAGTCAGCCACAAGTGGTGACATCATCCGACGGCGCCAGAAACAGAAGTACTCTCACTAGCCCAGAGGGCTTTAGCCTTCTGGGCTTGACCGGTAGCCCCACCTCCCGATCCGCCCCTAGCTGGCCAGATCTCCCAAGCTGAGGCCCTCCAGCAGCTAGGTGGCGGAGCGGAGACAGAGGTCCCCACCGGGGAGGAGGGAGGGAAGGTGTGGCTGACTTATCCTGCTGTCCCTGGAGAACTCACGTTACAGGTAAGTAACTCGTATTTCTCCCAGGGCAAGCAGGATGAAGTCAGCCACAAGTGGTGTCTCCCCAGCTATACAGGCAGCGGCGGGGAACCAATAAGAACCAGACTCAAGGGCCATAAGGTGCAAGCATGTTTTAATGCGGCCTGACAGAGCAGGCCTGTGCAAGTGGAAGTGCAAAACAGGTCCGTGCAAAAAACAAGTGGTTCAAACAAGTGCAATTATAACAGATGTTCATCATGAACATAGTGTGCATAAACATCACAATGAGTTAACTGTTAACAACAATGCATTGCAAAAACAAACCGTTAATAGCAGTGAACGAGAGTTACACTAGAGTAAAATATAGCGTATGTTCAACGTGAACAACAAGGCATAAATGTGACTTAACGGAGTCAATAGTCCTGGGTATGGGCCTGGGGAGTCAAGGCACGCGACTCGGCCCAGAGCACACGACAGTACAGATAGGCTGAAGGCCGGTCCGCCATGGTTGGGACCGTCCAGACAGTAATGTCTTTGAAAGGTCTGGACGGAGGACCAAGTGGCGGCTTTGCAGATGTCCGTGACGGGAGTGGAGCGCAGGTTGGCGATGGAAGTGGCCAGCGCTCGCAGATGATGCGCTTTGACGCCTGCAAGGGGGTCCACTCCAGCGAGCGAGAGGCACAGAGAGATACACGCAGAAATCTATCCAGACAGTGTGCGCTTGGAGACTGGGCGGCCAGGCTTGTTAGGGTCGTAAGAGATGAAAAGCTGTGACCCTTTGCGCACCGCTGCGGTCCTCTGCAGGTAACAGTGAAGGACCCGGACGCAGTCCAATGTGTGCAGTCGGCACTGCTCCTGATCGGAGTGGGGTCCGGGGAGGAAGCAGGGCAGTTCAATGACTTGGTTGATGTGAAAGGGGGTCGCAACCTTGGGGACAAACTTCGGGTGTGTCCGCAGGAGAGCACGGTCGTGTAGTAGGACCGTGTAGGGCGGGTAATCGACGAGGGCGTGAAGCTCGCTGATGCGCCTGGCAGAGGTGATGGCGATGAGGAAAAGAGTTTTCCATGAGACAAACTTCATCCCCGAGGAGAGCAGGGGCTCGAAGGGCTCCTTGGTGAGCTGGTCGAGGACAATGTTCAGGTCCCAAGGAGGTACCGTAGCTCTGACTGTGGGGCGTAGGTTGGCCAGCCCTTTCATGAAACTGGCGACGACTGGGAGAACTGCTACCGACGAGCCGCGAATGCGGTGATGGAAAGCTGCGATGGCAGCGAGGTGTACCTTGATGGACTGCGTGCGTAGGCCCAGGGAGGAGAGAGATGCCAGGTATTCCAGGAGCTGGGGCACCGGGCATGAGAAGGGGTCGAGGTGCCGTGCCTCACACCAGATGCTGAAGCGACGCCACTTAAGACTGTAGCATTTCCTGGTGGATGGTCGTCGGTCTGCAAGAACGATCCGCTGGACCTCATCCGACAGGTTGAGGGGAGCCAAGCTTAGCCTTTCAGCTTCCAAGCCACTAGCGACAGCGTCCACAGGTTGGGATGTAGCATGGACCCATTGTCTTGGGACAGGAGGTCCGCTCTCAGGGGGAGTCGGATTGGCGGCTCTGTCGCCAGGCGGTGCAGGTACGGGAACCATATTTGCCTGGGCCAGTAAGGAACCACCAGGATGACTGTCGCACGATCCCTGATGATGCGTTGAATGGTCCGCGTTACCAGGGGGGTCGGAGGAAACGCATAGGCCAGTGTCCATTGGTTCCAGGGAAGGTCGACGGCGTCCGCCGCTAGCCTGAGTCGGGAGGGTCTCTTCGAGCAGAACAGGTGGCACTTTGCGTTGCTCTGGGACGCGAAGAGGTCTATTTGCGGGGTACCCCACACCTTGAACAGAAACGCTGAAATGTCTTGGTGAAGTGACCACTCGTGTGGGTTGAGCTGTCTGCTGAGGCGATCGGCTAGGACATTCTCGTCCCCTGGCAGGTAGCATGCTTGGAGGCTGCAGTTGAGAGAGAGTGTGAGGTTCCATAGGAGGAGGGCTTCTCTGCAGAGGGGATGTGACCCTGTGCCCCCTTGCTTGTTTATGTAGAACATCGCGACCTGATTGTCGGTCAGGATCCTGACGATTTTGCCGGAGATCAGGCTCTGGAAGGCTGAGAGGGCGAGGCGGACAGCTCTGAGCTCCAGAATGTTGATGTGAAGGTTTGTCTCCGAGGGGGACCAAGCCCCTTGGGTGCTCGAGTTGGCACAGTGGGCTCCCCATCCCTGCTTTGAAGCGTCCGTGGTTATGGTGATTTGGAACGGGGGCGCTTGTAGATAGATGCATGCCCCTGGAGAGGGGCTTGGGGAGGGTCCACCAGCGTACCACCCTGGAGGAGGTATCGTCCCTGGGAATCATGGCGGAGAGGAGCTGGGTGTGCTGGCACCAGTGAGAGTGAAGATGCCACTGAAGGACCCTCATGTGCAACCTTGCGAAGGGGAGGACATGGGTTGCAGCGGCCATGTGTCCGAGGAGGCGTAGAATGATTCTGGCCGAGGATTGAGGGCTGCTTAGGAACTGTAGCACTAGCCGGACGATTGCCTGTCTCCTGCTCCGGGGTAGGAAGGCCTTGGCCTGCTTTGTATCCACGCAGGCACCGATGAATTCCAGCTTTTGTACTGGTGAGAGGTGGGACTTCCTGAAGTTCACCAAGAAGCCCAGGGAAGATAGGAGGGCTATAGCTACGATGACCGCCTTCTGCAGGGCCGCCAGGGATCTGGCGGAAAATAGCCAATCGTCCAGGTAGGGAAAAACATATATCCCTTGCTTCCGAAGCGATGCGGCCGCCACTGCTACGCATTTGGTAAACACCCTGGGGGCGGGAGAGAGTCCGAATGGCAGCACTCTGTATTGGTAGTGGCAGCCGGCCACAAGGAAGCATAGAAATTTTTTGTGTTGCGGGTGCATTGGGACGTGCGTGTAGGCGTCCTGGAGGTCCAGAGAGGCCAACCATTCCTTTGGTTGGATGAGTGGCAGGATGGTGGATAGGGAATGCATCCTGAACTTCTCCTTGGCGATACATTTGTTGAGCTTCCTTAAATCGAGGATGGGGCGCACACACCCTGATTTTTTGGGGACGAGGAAGTACCTCAAGTAGAATCCCTTGCCGATTTCGGCCAAGGGAACCGGCTCGATGGCTCATGAGGCCAGTAGGGCCCGGATTTCCGCGGCCATGGGGGCGAGGTGCTCCGGAGGGGTTGAGTTCTGAGGAGGAGGCCGAAGGGGCGGCCTGGAAGAGAAGTTGATGCGGAAGCCCTGATTTATGATTGACAGCACCCACTGATCCGATGTTATCCTCTCCCAGGCAGGGAGAAAAGCGGACAAGCGCCCCCCGGTCGGAAGGTGCTGGCAGGGCTGCGAGTCAAAACCCCGAGTTGCTTTTCGCGGGGGCTGGCGTCGATTTCTTAGGACCTTGGTCCCGCTGCCGGTGTTTTTGCTTGTATGGAGCCTGGTAGTGCTGCTGCTGCTTGTACCGGGGCTGTGTTGCCATTTGCGGTAAGGTTGGTACCTTTTGGAGCTTGCACTGTTTTGAGTGGGCTTGCGATAGGTGCGAGGGCGGTCAGAGCCTTCTTCCAAAGTCTGTAGAGTGTTGCAGTGCTCCCGCATGTCATTAACAGTGTCCTTGACCTTGTCGCCGAACAAGGAGTCGCCCGAGCAGGGAGTGTCTGCAATGCTGTCATGCGAGTCCATGCGGAGGCCGGACGCCCGGAGCCAGGCCAGTCTGCGTGCCGAGATGGCTGTGCCTGCCACTCTGGCTGTGGTCTCAAAGGCATCATGGGCGGCCCGTCCTTGGTGCCTCGTGCAGTCCTCCAATTCTGCGAGAGCAGACAAGAGAGAGGGTGGTATCTCCGGTAGAAGGGAGGTAACAGATTTGATGGTGTTCACCAGTGAATCCTGGTAGATCGCATGCTGGAATTGGTGGGCCGCGATCCTAGCATTCAGCATGGCCCCCTGGTAGACCCTCTTGGCCATGTCGTCTATGAGCTTGTTGTCCTTACCGGGGGGTGCGTTATTGGAGCTGCGTGAGGACTTGGAGCGCTTTAGAGCCGATTCCACCACAATAGAGTGGTGAGGAAGCTGCGGCTTCGCAAAGGCCGGGATGGGCTGGACGCTGTACTTGCTATCCAATCTACAGGGGCAGGCGTGGTTGGAAGCTGGAGCCTGCCATATTTTGGTGAGGTTGTCTCGGAGGAGCTGATGGATAGGCAGGACAGGGGTGGATTTAGGAACATCGATGAACTTGAGGGCGCTCTGCACCTCGTCACGTTGGTCCGGAATATCCAAGGGTGAGATGGAAAGGGTGGTAATGATCTTTTGGATGAATTTGTAGTAGGTAATATCCTCTGGTGGAACAGGCGGGTCAGATGGGGCGTCTGTGCGGGAAGGAGAGCCCAGGCGAGATGCTGCATCTGAGAGCGATGGCGCTGCTGGTATATCCTGCTCCTGAGCGGGGGCGGGGGGTGCTGGGCTGCCAGGCATCTGGTTGCCGACTGCGCAGGGGGAAGGCGCGGTGGGCTGCGGCTGTAAGGGGGTCCCCGAGACCAGAGTGGCCAGGGAGGAGGACCACTGCTGTAGCATATCCTGAAGAAGTCTAAGGGTCTCTGGAGCGGGTTCGTGTTGTAATGCTTCCGGGGCAGCTAGTGCCGTCGGATCTGGTGGGAGTAGGAATTCTCCGTGCGTGTGGTCATCATGCCCTTCGTGCTCACTGCGTGCATGGGATGCGCTTCGGGCAGTGTATGAACGCCGTGATTTGGAAGAGGAGGAGACACTGCGTCTGCTGGAGCTGCTGGTGCTGGAACTACGGCTCCTGTGCCTGCTTTTATGCGCGCACCTGTGTCTGCGCCAATGTCTGCTCCTTGATCTCCTGCTGCACGACCTGTGATGCCCTCCACTCGCTGATCTGCGCCGGGATTTCCCCCTTCTGCGCTGAGAGCGTTTCCTGCTCCGTTGGTTGTGAGAGCGCCATCGGGGGCTGCGCGGAGAACGAGGGCTCCGGCGGTGGTCTGCGCTCTGGGAGAGTTCGCGCTGCTGGCTGTGAGCTCCGGAGGCTGCCCCAGAAATGCTGCAAGAGCTGCCGGCGTGGAGAAGGCTCAGCCGGTCAGCGTCAGCGATGTCTGCACAGAGGAATTGGCCGGAAGTAGTCAGCGGGGCGGGCGGAAGTGACGCAGGGGCATCCTCTTGCAAGATGTCGGCCTCCATCAGAGAGCATGTGGAGCTGAGGGGCCCAATCCCACGGCGGGAGACGGAGGCCTGACTAGGCGCGTCCCCGGCCGGAGCAGCAGCAAAGGTCATATCAGCGATGGGCATATCACCGAAGGAGGTACTCACTGCGGGTGCGTTGAGAAACTCAGATAAGGCATTCCGGTGTGGTTTTAATGCTCAGGGAGACATGCGGCCGCAAGCGGGGCAGTCCTCAACAGCATGCTCGGACCCAAGGCACCGAACGCAAAGATGATGCGAATCGGACAGTGCCATCTTACGAGAGCAGCCGGAGCATTTCTTGAAACCGGGCATTTTCCTGTGTTAGAATCTTGATCGTTAGGTCTTGAACTTGATACTCGTGAGAGAAAATAAAAAACCGTCTTGCTGGCAAGGCGGAAGACAAGAACTGGCCAGCTAGGGGCGGATCGGGAGGTGGGGCTACCGGTCAAGGGAGAGTACTTCCGTTTCTGGCACCGTCGGATGACGTCACCACTTGTGGCTGACTTCATCCTGCTTGCCCTGGGAGAACTGCAGGGACTCTCTCCTCCTGCA
Organism: Ichthyophis bannanicus; assembly: GCA_033557465.1. Taxonomy (NCBI): domain Eukaryota; kingdom Metazoa; phylum Chordata; class Amphibia; order Gymnophiona; family Ichthyophiidae; genus Ichthyophis; species Ichthyophis bannanicus. Next base: position 130,301,444 of record CM066049.1, read on the forward strand.
CTGATACACACAGATCTGCAGGGACTCTCTCCTCCTGCACTGACACACACAGATCTGCAGGGACTCTCTCCTCTTGCACTGATACACACAGATCTGCAGGGACTCTCTCCTCCTGCACTGACACACACAGATCTGCAGGGACTCTCTCCTCCTGCACTGACACACACAGATCTGCAGGGACTCTCTCCTCCTGTTCTGATACACACAGATCTGCAGGGACTCTCTCCTCCTGCACTGATACACACAGATCTGCAGGGACTCTCCCCTCTTGCACTGATACACACAGATCTGCAGGGACTCTCTCCTCTTGCACTGATACACACAGATCTGCAGGGACTCTCTCCTCCTGCACTGACACACACAGATCTGCAGGGACTCTCTCCTCCTGCTCTGATACACACAGATCTGCAGGGACTCTCTCCTCTTGCACTGATACACACAGATCTGCAGGGACTCTCTCCTCCTGCTCTGATACACACAGATCTGCAGGGACTCTCTCCTCCTGCACTGACACACACAGATCTGCAGGGACTCTCTCCTCCTGCTCTGATACACACAAATCTGCAGGGACTCTCTCCTCCTGCACTGACACACACAGATCTGCAGGGACTCTCTCCTCCTGCACTGACACACACAGATCTGCAGGGACTCTCTCCTCTTGCACTGATACACACAGATCTGCAGGGACTCTCTCCTCCTGCACTGACACACACAGCTTTGTCTCCTGGACCCTGGTTCAGAAATATTTACTCTGTATGCGTGAGAATGTTCAGCATCTCACCTGGGAAGTGCCAGTGATCATGTTTTTGATAAAGTCTCTATGTCCAGGGGCGTCAATGATGGTAATGTAGTATTTACTAGTTTCAAACTTCCAGAGGGAGATGTCAATGGTGATGCCTCGCTCCCGCTCTGCTTTTAGTTTGTCCAGTACCCAAGCATACTTAAAGGAGCCTTTACCCATCTGCAGAATCAGTAAAGTGGTAAAGAAAAGAGTGAATGAGGTTGGAGACATAGCTGCTCTAAGTCCCTCCCTCCTCGGGTCAGACCTCCCACCTCCCCATCATCTTGTGTATAGGACATGTGTACAGATAGCATTCCCCTTAACAGATCCGAGCCTACATTCTGTACCAGTTTTTCCTAACACATCCCAGAAAAGGAGAACTCCAAGAGAAGTCCTGACAAAAGTCATGGCATTATATAATGATGCAAAGACCACATAAAAGAGTGCTGGTTAAAGAAGACATGGTTAAATGTAGGAAACTCAAGATGTGCTGTCATCCAAGGAATGAGGCTAGAAAATTCCTGCTGGACTGTAACAAGACGCACAGGTGTGAGCAGTAATGGTGACTGGCAGCCCACTGCAGGACCAAAACTAGGAGAAGCTGAGAAGAGGAGACAGTAAACTCTATGCTCTGGGGGAGTGATCCCTCTTGTTGGAGATACGCTGTAGTGTACTATATTTTCACAGCTAGAAGGTGTTATAGTTTTATAGCAGTGGGGAGAGAACAAAAGGTGGTTCTCCTTTAACACTGTACACTCAGCAGAGCCTCTGAGTGAGGACATTCTCCTTAGGGTTGTCAACTGGCTCCAAATTTGTCCAACAGGTTGATCCAGTCCTGGATTTACATTACTATATGATGCACTTGTAGTTTGGCTTTTCTCTGAGAATGCAATAGAGAAAACAGAACTAAAAGCCCCTGAATGCAATGGGGTAAACCCTGGACTGCATCAACCTGACAGGCAAGTCTGGAGCCAGATGGCAGCCCTAATCAGCCTTTAAACTGTGTCTTCAGCTTGCTTGGTTAATAGTCAGCCACACAGACTACTTGCTGGGTGCCCAGCACCAATGGCTCTGCAACCAACCCTCTCCCACCCAAAATAAATCTACGACTTCAAAGTAAAATGGGGAAACCTCAGCAAGGGCTCAGCAGCAGAGTGTAAGATATTTCTGCCCTGCTAAGAAGTTTTATCCAGCCCTGAAAATAACATCTCTATGAAATATATTAACCTTAAAGGAGACACCTGATATGTCGAGTGATCTTCTGTGATCACAGAAGATGTGAGGGAGGGGCAAAGAAGGGCAGAACAGGGGTGACGTCTGCCGTCCCTCTCCTCTGCATCTTCACTCAGGCAGGCCTCCATTTCCTGCCAGTGCTAGCCAGTGGCACACTGAATCAGAAAATGGAGCCTGAGAGATCAGAGTCAATAGACTATTAATGGAAGCTCCGAGCGTATCCTGGCAGGGTAGTCCGAGTGCTACTGAACTCATGCTAAGGGGTTATCTTGGAGCACAGCCTCCTGGGCCCAACTCTTTCCCGGGCTGCAGTCTACTGAAAGAGCAGATTGTAGACGCATATTAACGAGTGGGGAGTCAGGGCTTTCATCTACCCTAGGGAAAGCCTCAGAAAGAACGTGTGACATGAGAACCTGCAGTTATTTAGCACTGCAACGGTTTAGAGTACCAGCTTCATTAACTATTTTATTTTAATTATAAAATCTTCTATATCATCTGATCCAAAATTCTCTTTCTCTCTGTAGATTACAAATATTACAAATCAATTAACATAAAAGCAGCTCAAAACAAAAATCAGATAACAGCCAATAAAAACTATGTAATACAACCATATGAGAAAAATAAAAGCTTCACGAGTACAAAAGTCATCCGCATCATCTCAATCTACCCCTAGCTGCTAGCAAGTGAAGGCCAATTTTTCTGTGCATTGCGCATCATGGGAGAGGGTAGGGGCACAGACCTGCTGGTTCATGAGTAGCAACTCACGTCCTGCATCTTCCTAGAAGTCAGACTGACCCCTGCTACTTTGCTAACTTAATTTGAATGTGATCTATCACCTCTTTAACGTCCTTAGAATAACTCTGGAGTTTATACTTTAATTTTGTTTCCTCTTTTCTGTAAAGTTTCTTTCCTGAGTCCTTCCCATTTGGCCTCCAGTATTTCTCATACATAGGCCCCTGACTGTTGCCCTTCCCAAACTAATCTCAGCACTACTCGTTGGTCATCTAGGAGGTACCAATGGTGCTTGAATGGTCCCAAAGTCCCACCCTCCTCCAGGGTCCTTGAATTTTCTTGCATAGCAATGCAGGTCCACTTTGTTCTGTTCAGTCTCTCAGTAACACTTTCAGTCTTATCAGCACCAGGAACAGAGCTATACTAGCCCAAACTGGTCATCCAATCCTGGTTTCCAGTTCGCTAGTATAAAGCATGAACAACTAGCCCACCAAGTTTCATCCATTTCTGTAGCTTTATGCTCTCTGAGATAATCCCTTGAACCATGTACCAGGGTTGGGAAATCCAAATTATTTTCTATAGGGGAAAGTAGCCGTCAAAGGCAGCAGCAAAAACAGCTGGGAACCATCAGGCAACAGGCATGAGAAAACCTAGTATCACCAAACCTGGCATGTGGGTGGGCAGGGCCTTTTCACAGCACTGACATTGCACTGAATAACCTACAGCCAAAATGAAACTGATGTTGCCCCTGACTGCTCTGGACTGTGATGAAACTGCATAAACAGCTCACCTCAGCTGCCTCCTTCTCAAACTTCTCAATGGTCCTCTTGTCGATGCCCCCACACTTGTAGATGAGGTGCCCAGTGGTGGTGGACTTGCCAGAGTCTACATGGCCAATAACCACAATGTTGATGTGCGTCTTCTCTTTCCCCATCCTCTCTGAGTTGTTTTTCTAGGAATGACGTTTGGGAACTGGTTTCTGAAGACTGAGATCGGATAAAAGAAAAGAAAATGTAAACATCACAAAAGAGATCAATGAGAAAGAGCCCTTCATTCTTCTTCAAGCCTTCAATCCTATTATTTACAAAGAGTTTGACTCACAAAAAACATAGAAATACATTTTTCAAAGAAGTCCATGTACTGTAGTTTTTCAGTGTAAGAAATCGGGCATTGATGTAGCAGTTGTACTAAGAAAGCTTTTTACGTCTAAAGAATGTTGTGAGGTGAAGTTGCATGTCCTCTAATGCAGGAGTGTCAAACTCATTTGGATATTGGGAGGCACTGGAAAAAAGACACTGTTAAATGGACTGACTGGCCAAGGAGGGAGGGTATCTCCAAGGATGTTGTGGCTGACTCCCTTAGATATCGTGACCAGAGCCAGTACAAGGATACTGGGAACCCTAGGTGAGCCTCCACCCTTATGTTCCACCCCCCACCCACCTCAGAGTCGGGTAAGATCATTCCAACACCATCACTTCCACAAGCATCCTGTAAACAGGCATAACGGGACATCATCCTTTTAAGTATGTGTATGTGTGCCCGGTCTCTCTGCAGGGCTCTTTGAACATCTGGTTGTCAGAATCTAAGGCTTTACTTTGACTGTTGTTGCCCCTAAGAAACTGCTGCCCTTGCAAACCACCTACCCTTACTTAATGGTTGGGTCTGTTCTGGTCATGACCAACCGTAGAGAGGTGCATCAGCCCATCTTTAATGCAGTTAAAATAAGCAGATATTCTTTGTCCCTAGAACTTGCTCTCTTCTCTCATAATCCCACCTTTTGATCCCCAACACTCTCTTCGTCTTTCTGGCACCTAAGAGCAACCCTCCACCCCTCTTGCCACTGTGCTATGGAAGGATAGTAATGACCATGGAAGCGGGGGCAGGCTGGGACGTTGCCATGCTCAACAACAGGCAGTACTTCGCAATAGCGCACGCTGTGTGCAGATTAAGCATGTCTCCTGAGGGCCTTCAGTTTGACACCCCTACTCTAAAGCTTCCATTCTGAACCCTATAGTTGCACGTGGACAGCTATGATCTCAAAAGCGCCTGTATTGAAAGATTATTTTGTCAATCCTTTAAAAGATGGCACAGACTACTAACATTTCAGTACCACTGAGTGATTCCAGGAGGCCTGTGGTCTAAGATGATCCCTAGAACAAGGTAATGTGGACAGGGCCCTGGGTTTAATTCCTAGACTAGGACTCTGCTCCCTGAGGGAGGCTATGGAGATGCTGTTTACAGATCTCAAGAAGGGAGGCCCCATCCATTGCTCAACAGTGACACCTAGTGACCACACCCATGGTCCAAACTGCCAAGCTCTGGAATGTGGTCCCTGGCCAAGGACACCACTGCAATACTGGCCTCGGTGAGATGGGTGGAGATATAAAATAGGAGAAAGCATCCTGGGCTTATGGCACCAGGTCTAAAGGAGGCTAGTTTTGGTTGAGATGGAAGCCCATAGCAGCAGCCAGAAACAGCTATCCCAAGCTAAAAGCTCTTTCATGTTGTCCACAAAAATCCCTAAAAGCCTCCAAGCTAGTATCCCTATGGATCCAATGCAAGGGCTCCTGTTCATTCTCTGGAGAGTGTCCCCAAAAAACTCTGAATTGAGGTTGCAATGAGGGGTCCTCCAGAAAAAGAAGTAACCGAAAATAGCGGCAGCTCCACCATGCCAGAAGTGGAAGATTGAAGCTTTAGAGTCAGTTTCCAGGACAGGGATCCGTCTTTCTAAAGCCTGGCACAACTCCAAGAAAGAGAGAAGTGTCCGATTCCCTTCCCTGCTTGTCCTGGGCCCAGGGGACCCGGCGCCCTTCAACTGCGCGCGATCTCTCGAGGAGGCTCCCTGCAAGCCGCGGTATAAATCCAGCACGTCCTAGCATTGCAAAGTGCTGGTCCCTCGGCAGGGGGTTAATCGGGGGTCCCCGACTCTTCTCTCGAGCGGCTGGGAGAAGGCAGAAAGCAGCAGCCCTGCTCCCAAGGGCATCCATCTCCTGCAGTAACCCCCCGCTCCCCCTGAGCTCTTACCTGGGCTGTGCTCGCAGACAGCAGGGGCTTCGAGCTGCTGCTCGGGCTGTTTTATGGCTCTGGGAGGGGGTCCACCTACTGACGGCCCCTGCGCAATGCAGCAGTCACCCCCTGCACCACGGCAATGCGGTACCGAGGTGGGAGGGAGGGAGGGAGGCGAGTGATAAACAAGGGGAGGGGAGGAGGAGGGGGAGGGGGAGGAGGAGGAGAGACGTAAGACAGGCAGAGATGGAGAGAGATCACCGGCAGCTTTCCAGCCCGAGGCACCGAGAGTTTACTCCTTCCAAAAGTAGAAAGACCAAGGGACGCACAATGAAGACCAATGGGAGAACATATTTTTTTACTCGACGCATATTCAAGCTCTGGACACTGTTACCAGAGGATGTGATTTTAGTGTAGGTGGATTTAAAAGAGGTTTCCACAAGTTCTTGGAAGAAAAGTCCTTAAACTATTATTAAAGAGGACCGGGAAAATCCACTGCTTACCCACTGAACAAGCAGCCTGGAATCTTTGCATCTTTGGGAACCGGACAGGTACTTGCGACCTGGATTGGCCACTGTTGGATCCTTGGTCTGACCCAACATGGCATATCTTATTTTCCAGTTACAAATGGACAAGTATGTGTATGAAATATGGCCTTTATTTCCAATAACACTGCCTTCCCTCGGAGGGTAGGGTCGGCTGCACGCTTCCTCTCTGAGTTAATTTTACCTTAAGCACCCACTGGAACCTTTCCAAGATTTCAGATCTGGCTCAACAAACTCCTGAAACTGAGCTACACATCTAAAGAGACGAGGCTGAAACCGGCCTGTTTTGGGAAAGACTCACAGAAAACTCAGAATAATTCCATTTGTACTCAGACTGAATAAAAAGAGCACATCTTTCTACACCACTATTCTATTTTTTCAAGACATAATACTGGGAATTGATTTGTACAATCTCGTTTAAGTAAGCTGGAAGCATGTCTCATTTCAGGATATGCAAAAGATTGCTCACAGTGAGGGACTCTCCATTCAATAGATCTGTCCTAGGTCATTTTAGATCATTCATTCATTCATGGGGAAAGCTGAGGGGGTTGTTTGATCCCAGGGATTTACTTGCTCTGTCAACCAGAGTTGTTTTCAGTGTTTCCTAGTGGTTTTCTAAAGCTCTACACCAAGGGACAAGGAAGGAGCTTATCTCAGGTGTATACTGTCCGGGTGCATGAGTTTATTCAGTGTGGACAACCAATCTTCATGCTGGCCACGAAGCCCGGTACCCTCAGCAAACCGTCGGCCTTGCACGTACACCCTATTCAAATTACTTTCATAACCCAGGCTCCTCACCCACTGAGATTTTGATAGTTTAACTGAAAAATCATGACTACCCCCTCCCAGAATGAGCAATAAAAATGCATAACTAGACATCATACTTTTAACAATTAAACTTAGATTTTACATACATTAAACATAAGAACATAAGATATGCCGCACTGGGTCAGACCAAGGTCCATCAAACCCAGTATCCTGTTTCCAACAGTGGCCAATCTAGGTCATACGTACCTAGTTTCCCCAAAAGACACAGGTTCCACAATGCTTGTACTGGGTCAAGCAGTGATATCCTGGGTCCCTTCTTAATAATGGTTTATGGACCTTTCCTCCAGGAACGTGTCCAAACCTTTTTTTAAACCCAGCTACACCAACAGCCTTTACTACATCCTCCGGTAACAAAGATTGCCCACCCTCCCTGTGGCTAAAAGCACTAAAAGTTGGTTGGTTGAATTTGTGGGGCTGTCAGAAACTATTGTTAGGCTTTCACTGCAGTTGCCCTTTGCCACCTGTCAGAAGATGTCATCCTAGGAAACTCCCTAGTCTGCCAAATGGTTAAACCACCCTGATGGGCACCTTAGAGAAAAAGAAACCTGTGCCGATTCTGAAACCAAAGCTCAGCACACTGCTCTGCAGCACCTTGGGTTATAACCACAGTGAGATCTGCAGAGGTAGTTTTGTAATCAGGACTGGCCCAACCAATACGCAAACCAGGTGGATGCCCGGTGTGGCAAACAGCTGGGCATTTAAAGCTAAACAATAGATTCTGACAGCAGGGGGGGGGCATAAGGCTTAAAGTTTGCTTAGGGTGTCCACACCATGAATGTATGAAGATTTTGTCATTGAGACCCATAAATTTATGTCAGCTTCAGTCCTGCCTCCCAGAAGGCAGCAAGAGCAAGTGTGTGGAAGAGCAGCTCTGAACAGCTGTAGAAAGAGGACAAATTCTCCAGTCAGCACTGCGTATGCTTTCAGACTGAAGTCAGAAATTAAAAATAAACTTTTCACATGAAAGTGAGAGCCTGGAAGTTCCAAGAAACTTCCAGCCACTGAGCCCCAACTAGAATAATTCTGCCTCTGTTGTTAACTCCTCCACAGAGCACTACCATGGCAGTAAAGTCTCCACTTCCTCCCGGGAATATGATTCCACCAAATCCAGGTGCAGGGCCAACCCAAGGGTTTCTGCTGCCCCAGGCAGAAGCCCTGTGCATGCCACCCTCCCTCCCCCCCCCCCTCCCTGAGCTGTACTGCGGTGGTGGGATCGGGGCAGATTTGCTCAACGGCAGGCCAAGTGCTTTGGAATACAAGGCCTGTTGCTTCTGACCCAATGCCGACACAACTTCTGGGGGTCAGAAGCCACAGGCCAAACACATGGCCTGCCACCAAACCTAGCTGCCCCCCGATCCTCCCTCCAGAATCAATGGAAGGTGTGTGTGTGGGGGGGTGTTTGGCAGGCCATGTGTGCCAAACTACATGGCCTGCTACCCTAGGTGGCCACTTAGTCTGCTTATAGAAACATGACAGCAGAAAAAGACCACATGGCCTAACTAGTCTGCCCTTCCATATCAACTGCAGCAGTTCCCTTTTTACCTTTAGAGAGCCACTGTGTTTGTCCCATGCTTTTTTAAATTCAGATGCTGTCCTCATCTCTACCACCTCCCTGGGAGACTATTCCATGGATCCACTACTCTTTCCGTAAAGAAATACTTCCGCATATCACTCCTGAATCTATCTCCCTTCACCCTCATCTCATGTCCCCTCATAGCAGAGCTTTCTTTCAATTGAAAGAGGCTCTTCTCCTGTACATTTATGCCATGGAGGTATTTAAACATCTCAATCATATCATTTCAATTCCCGCATGGGGACAAGTAACCTTAACCCTCCATTGCCTCAGGTACACTTAGATTGTGAGCCCTTCGGGAACAAGGGAATAAAAAAGTACCTGTTAGTATATAAATGTAAACCACTCTGATATACCACCCTTTACTTACGCATCATATGCCTAAAACCATAAAAAACCCATAAAAACCTCACTATCCTCCCTTTTAGCAGTTTTTGCAATAATTTACTCGCCACAGAGGTTAGACTAACTGGCCTGTAGTTTTCAACCTCATCCTTCCGCTTTTGTGCAAAGGGACCACATGTGCCTTTCTCCAGTCCTCTGGGACTATTCCCAATTCTAAAGAATCTTTGAAAAGGCCAGTTGGTAGAGCTGCTAGAACATCCCAAAGTTCAGTATTCTCGGAAATATCCCATCCTGTCCCATTGCTTTGTCTACTTTAAGTTTAGCTAGTTCCTCAAACAGTCTTCTGAAAATCGTTCGAGCTCACTGTCACTTCTGTTCCTATTTGTGGGTGTTTCTGAGGCCCTGCTCCAGGCCCTTCATCTGTGAACAGCAATTCCACTTTATCCTCTTCGCCCTCCAGCACCCCGGCTTACCATCAGCTCTCCCGGTGCGGGATCGAGCAGCCGGGGCACCAGAGACCCCCTCCCAAGCCTCCACTGCCCAATCAGGGCAGGCAGCACCTGGTTCAAAAGAGCGCCGGTGTCGGGCACGCCCGCGCCAGGCAGGCACACACCTGGCCCTTAGGCATGGGCCCGAAGGAAAGGGCCTGAAGGAAAAGCACGAAATACCTGCTCCTGCTGTCCCAGCCTCATTCAGCAGCTATCCAGCTCCAGACGGCGACCACTTCACAGCAGCAAGTGCATGAAACCACTTTCTGCCCTCCCTACCTAAGGAAACCAACCTAACTATCAAGCTGCCTACAGACCTGTAATATCACAGCTAGAGTCACTAGGCCCTGTCCAGGCCCTACTGTCCTCAACCGACCCCGTAATCCAATGACGTACCATTGCGGTCTACTGATGTCTTGAAGAAGTGAGAGTTCTCTACCGGATCACAAGGTAACCATCTGCTCAAAAGAGGACTGCCCTAGTGCAACAAAGCAACTTAAGTGAACGCTAAGCAACATTGTAACTGAGCGAGCATTAATCACTATTAGATCATTTTAATCTCTCTCAACAGCCTGTATTTTAAGAGCTTCTCTAGATTGCCTATGCTTATTGTTGACCTGTTGCCTAATATTTTGCTATTTGACCTTTTGCCAACTGTCTAGCTACTCTCACTACCGCACCAGTTCCACTTTCCACACACTCACATTCATCCTGAGCCCCACCCATCTCCGCTAAGCAATTCAGGAATTCAGGACCGCCCCAAGATGGTTCTATTCCTATCATTAGTGGCCATCTTCCTCACTTCGGTGCTCCCCAGCATATCGCATGCTTTCAATCCCCGCACTAACTACATCCCGATACTCCACAGCAATGGAAGGAGATGGTCAGAAAACCTCTACCACACCACTTCAAAACCCCTAATACATTTCATCCGCACTTACTCCACATCCCCCTACAGAACATAAAGAAGAATCAGTCTGAGAAGCACCAACCCCAACAACCCATGAAATGCGCACTCATAAACGCCAGGTCAACTCGCTCAAAATGGCCAGCAATCACTGACCTGATAACACTCTATGACCTTGATATCTTAATGATCACCGAGACATGGCTGTCCAACTGCAACAACGTAATTAATCAAATGTTGCCAGATGGTTTCTCACTTTTTGCCTGCCACAGAGACAACCAGAAGGGAGGAGGAACACTCATCCTTGCTAAGACAAAACTACAATTCAAACTAAATGATTCCACCACCTCAACCCACCTGGACACGATCACCATATCAAATGGTCACTGTACCATCAACCTACTCTATCGAGCCCCAACACCATCACCCGAAGACCTACCATCAATTAAACTTGCCTGCAATTCAAGCAACCCACACTCTGCAAATTGGCTGTTAGGAGACTTCAATCTCCCTTCCCTACAAAACACACAAGCGAAAACATTCCTTGAAGCACTAGATGAACTGGGCTATTGACAACTCATTGACTCTCCCACACACACGAAGGGGGGGGGGTATCCTAGACTTGATTTTTGCCCCTCAGTCTGAGGTTGACACCATCCAGTACCTACTGATATCTATAACTCCAGTACCCTGGTCTGACCACAACCTGCTCAGATTTTACATACCTGTCACCCGTGGCCTCATGAACAGCAGCAAAATTCATGCCCCTTCCGCTAGAATGCCAACAACATGCTTTCGCCCCTTCGTCAAAGACGAAATCCTTGAGAAGCTACTCCCCCTCCTCACTGACACAACTCTTGACCCAGATGAGATGGTAGCCAACTGGAACAGCAGCCTCAGTGCCGTAGCTCACCTCCCCCCTGCCACCAAAGAGTCAAGGAGACGTGAACATGCTCCATGGTACTCCAAAGACCTACAAACATCACTCCTTCATCTACGCAAACTGGAGAGACAGTGGCGCAGAACCCGATCTGCTGAAGCACATTGCGCATACAACTACCACCTGTTAATACATAGAGAGAAAATAATGGAAAAGAGGAAGCAGCATCACACAGATATTCTAAAACGATCTTTAAATAAATCATATGATCTGTTCAATATTGTAAAATATTTAACAGGTGACCCAGCTCTAGCACATCCGCATATGCCCCAACCACAAGACTACTCTGACTACCTCCAATCAAAGATGATCCAGACCAGTAGTAACTCAACCTCCTCCAACACCACCATAAGGCACACTGTGCCACAGCCAACACCATTTCTCAAATTTTGTGAAATATCCACCAAAGAAATCGAGGACACTATTGCCACGATCAACCTCACCACGGCACCTAATGATCCCTGTCCAGCCAGTTGGATAAAAGAGCTACGATGCGACCTAAGCCACACTCTGTGCAAAATATTAAACCAATCATTATCAACAGGATCCTTCCCTCAGAATCTCAAACATACATCAATCAGGCCTTTACTAAAAAACAGTAAACCCAACCCATCCAAAGTCGAATCCTACAGACCAATCTCCAGTATCCCCCTACTTGCCAAGATCTTTGAAAAGACTGTTCTGCGTCAGATCCAACAGCATGTCGACTCTGAAGCACCCCTCGACCCATCTCAACATGGATTCAGGGAAGCATATGGTGTGGACACCATCCTAACGACCCTCTTCAATGACTTAATCACAGGACTTGACAACATACACCAGGGTTTCGTCCTCATATTCATGGACATTGCAGCCGCATTTGACTCAGTGAACCATGAGATTCTGCTACAACGACTCCAAGATAAAGGGATACAAGGCACTGCTCTACAATGGTGCAAATCTTACCTGATTAACAGATGGCAACAAGTTAAGACGGGTACCTTGACATCCGAGCCTTTCCTTCAAAAACAGGGGGTACCTCAGGGTTCATCCTTATCAGCACTGTTGTTTAACCACAAGCTCCTACTTAACTGCCTACCCCAAATAGGTATAAGGAACATAGCCTTCAAATGGCTCAAATCCTACCTTTCTGATCGCCAGCAGCAAGTCCACATAGAAACACAGTCATCCAGACCATTCCAGCAGACACAAGGAGTCCCACAAGGCTCATCCCTCTCTGCTCTACTCTTCCACGTGTATATGCAACCGATCTGTGCCATCATTCAATCTTTCAAAATCTACTACCACATTTATGCCAATGATGTCCTACTCTACGCCCCTTTCTCTACAGGTAACCCTGACTATTCTTCCATCATAGGGTGCTTCAATGCAGTCTCAGATCGGCTTGCCTCTTACAACCTGACAGTTAACAGCAGAAAGTCAGAGGTCTTATTTATAACTCAAGACAATACTTTCACACCACCAACTTCCCTCAGGTTGAATGACATCGATCTTGTACCTAAACAGGAAGTACGCTACCTGGGAATCACATCAGACCAGCATCTGAGTTGGGAAACCCAGGTACAAAACATCACCAAGGCAGTTTACCATAAACTGAGAACACTCCGGCATCTATGTCCCCTTCTCGAACCCTCAGATTTCCGCACAGTTTGCCAAGCCCTCGTTTTTCATCACTTCGACTACGCCAACATAATTCTCCATGGCCTCTCAAAGCACGCTCTTCAGCCTCTACAACTGGCTGTGAACACAGTTGCCCGAACGCTCCTGTCAGAGTCCAGATATGAACACGTTACGCCCCTCTTGATACAACTACACTGGCTCCCTATAACAAGTCACCTGAGTTACAAAGCTCTCCTACTTACCTTCAAAGCTCTTAATGACATGTCTGCATGCTCTGTTGCTGAACTCATACAACGGACCCTGGAGACCAGAACCAGGAGATCATGTATGGTAAACTCCCTCATCATCCCTTCTACAATAAGGTCTTGTACTCAATCTACCAGGAATCATGCTTTCTCATATGCACCAACCAACTGGAATGCTCTACCCCCAACGATACAAAGCATCCCAGATTTAACATCCTTTAAGAAATCATTAAAGACTTACTTGTTCCAATCTGTCTACAACCAACCACCCTAAACAAGACCGTCTCTTTTTGCCCAACCTTACTGACTATGAACATTGACTTTGAACAATTGGCCAGATTGTATTTTACTACTGTTCCACTGTTTTAGTTAAAGTTCTTTATTCTGTTCTATACAAAATCTATTCAATGTAACCATTCCACTGTTTTTGTTCTTGATATCTCCAGTTCTATGTAAAATGTTTTGATTGTTCTTGTTATATGTAAACCGCACTGATTTGAAAAAGCATGGTATATAAAAGCAAGCAAATAAATAAATAGGGGTGACCTACATGGAGCGGTGGGTACACCCCTAAACAAAGGCATGGGGAGGGGTGACCTGCACAGAGTGGCAAGTGCACCTACTCTTGCTGCCTTGCTGGGCAGACTAGATGGACCATATTGGTCTTTATCTGCCGTCATATACTATGTAACATACACATGCAGCCCATCTGCACCTTGATCCATTCCTTAAACGTAAATTGCCTTGCCTATGCAGATGACATCCTGCTATACATCCCATTCAGGACTGACCGGCCTGACTTTTCACCCATTACAAGATGCTTTAAAGTAGTCGCTGATTGGCTTCTCACCCAAAACCTACGAATTAATCACAGTAAAACCGATGTTCTCTTCATCATGAGAAATCAGACGCTCACCCCACCTCCAGCACTACAAGTCGAAAATGTCGAGCTCAAAACAAAAACCACAATTCGCTATCTAGGCATCACACTAGATCAGTGACTTGACATGATAACACATGTGAAAAACGTCGCAAAAGCTGTATATCACAAGATTGGAACATTACGCCTTCTTCGACCACTCCTGGACTTCACTAACTACCGGACTATATTTCAAGCCCTAGTTATCCCACACTTAGACTTTGCCAACATCATCCTCCATGGGCTTCCACAGTCAACTCTAAATCCACTCTGACTTGCCATGAACTTGGCCACTAGAGTACTTGTAGGTGTGTCAAGGTCAGAACACATTACGCCTGTGATGAAGGAGCTCCACTGGCTACCCCTACAAGCTCGAATCCACTACAAGGCACTCGTCATGACATTCAAAGCACTGAGGAACCAAACCCCCCTCACCCATCAAGAAATTAATCAACATCATGCCTGACAACAGGATCAGAAGATCTGCAATGCAGAATGCATTAGAAATCCCTAAGATAATGACAAAATGCCTAAAAGTAACAGCCAATAGGGCCTTTTCTGTTTATGCACCAACTTCATGGAATGCCCTCCCCTCCATAAGAACATAAGATATGCCATACTGGGTCAGACCAAGGTCCATCAAGCCCAGTATTCTGTTTCCAACAGTGGCCAATCTAGGTCATACGTACCTAGCAGTTTCCCCAAGGGACACAGGTTCCACAATGCTTGTATTGGTTCAAGCATTGATATCCTGGGTCCCTTCTTAATAATGGTTTATGGACCTTTCCTTTAAACCCAGCTACACTAACAGCCTTTACTACATCCTCCGGTAACAAATTCCAGAGTTTGATTACACGTTGAGTGAAAAAATATTTTCTTTTATTAGTCTTAAATAGTTTACCCTGTAGCTTCATTGCATGTCCCCTAGTCTTTCTATATTCTGATAAGGTAAACAATCGATCTACGTTTACCCGTTCCACTCCGTTCATTAATTTATAGACTTCTATCATATCTCCCCTCAGCCATCTCTTTTCTAGGTTAAAGAGCCCCAACCTTTTTAGCCTTTCTTCATAGGAGTATCCTTCCATCCCCTTTACCATTTTGGTGGCTCTTCTCTGAACCTTTTCTAAAATCGCTATATCCTTTTTAAGATACGGCGACCAGAATTGCACACAATATTCAAGGTGCGGTCTCACCATGGAACGATATAGAGGCATTATAATATCTTTTGTTTTATTTTCCATTCCTTTCCTTATCATACCTAGCATTCTATTTGCTCTCTTGGCCGCCGCTGCACACTGGGCCGAGGGTTTTAACATGGTATCCACAATGACACCTAAATCTTTTTCCTGGGTGGTGGTTCCTAATGTGGAACCTTGCATCGTGTAACCATAGTTTGGGTTGTTCTTCCCTAGGTGCATAACCTTGCACTTGTCCACATTAAATTTCATCTGCCATTTTGATGCCCAGTCTTCCAATTTATCAAGATCCTCTTGCAATTTTCCACCATCCTCTTGGGTTTTAACAACTTTAAATAGTTTTGTGTCATCTGCAAATTTGATAACCTCACTCGTTATTCCACTTTCCAGGTCATTTATGAATATGTCAAAAAGCAGTGGACCCAGCACAGATCCCTGGGGTACACCACTATTCACCTTTCTCCATTGGGAAAATTGGCCATTTAGCCCTACCCTCTGCTTTCTATCTTTTAACCAGTTCCTGATCCACAATAGTACACTGCCTCCTATCCCATGACTCTTTAGTTTTGCCAAAAGTCTCTGATGAGGGACCTTGTCAAAGGCTTTCTGAAAGTCCAGATACACAATATCAACCGACTCACCTTTGTCCTCCTGATTATTCACTCCTTCAAAAAAACATAACAGATTAGTAAGACAAGATCTTCCTTGTCTAAAGCCATGTTGGCTGTCTCCCATTAGGTCATGACTATCTACATGCTGAGTAATTTTATTCTTTATGATGGTTTCTACCATTTTTCCTGGTACTGATGTCAGGCTCACCGGTCTGTAGTTTCCCGGATCACCCCTGGAACCCTTTTTAAAAACTGGTGTTACATTGGCGATCCTCCAATCTTCAGGTATTAGAGATGATTTTAATGATAGTTCACAGATTACTAATAGCAGGTCTGCTATCTCATATTTCAGTTCTTTCAACACCCTTGGCTGTATACCATCCGGCCCAGGTGATTTGCTACTCTTCAGTTTATCTAATAGTTGTAATACATCTTCCCGATGTATCGATATTTCCTTCAATTCTTCTGCACCTTTAAATACCACTTCAGTCATGGGTAACATCCCTACATCTTCTTCAGTAAAGACTGAAGCAAAGAATTCATTCAATCTCTCTGCTATCGCCTTGTCGCCTCTTAGTGCTCCTTTAACCCCTTTATCATCTAATGGACCAACTGACTCTCTCACAGGTTTTTTGCTACGAATGTACTTGAAAAGGTCTTTACTTCGCGTTTTTGCTTCCGCAGCAAGCTTCTTCTCAAATTCTCCCTTTGCCTGCCTTATCAATGCCTTGCATTCGACTTGCCAGTGCTTGTGCTGTTTCCAGGTTTCGTCGTTTGGCTCTTTTTTCCATTTCCTGAAAGATGCTTTTTTGGCAACAACAGCCTCTCTGACCTCACCTTTAAACCATGCTGGCAGTTTTTTGGACTTCCTTCCACTTTTCTTAAAGCGTGGAATACAGCTGGTCTGGGCTTCCAAGACAGTATTTTTCAACAACACCCAAGCTTGATGTACGTCTTTAACCTTTGCAACTGCTCCTTTTAGTTTTTTCTTAACTGTTTTCCTCATTTTATCATAGTTTCCCTTTCAAAAGTTAAAAGGTAGTACTGTGGATGTCCTTACTATCCCTCCTCCACTAATTAAATCAAAGGCGATCATGCTATGATCACTATTGCCAAGTGGCCCCAACAACCTTATCTCTTGCACTAGATCTGGTGTTCCACTAAGGACTAGGTCTAATATGGCTTCCCCTCTGGTCGGTTCATGAACCAGCTGCTCCAAGAAGCAGTCATTTATTTCATCTAGGAACTTTATCTCCTTAGCATGTCCTGACGTGACACTGACCCAGTCGATACCGGGGTAGTTGAAATCACCCATTATTATTACTGCACTGTAACTTTTGTTAGCTTCCTTGATTTCTTTGAGCATTTCATCATCCGTTTGGTCATTCTGGCAAGGCGCTCGATAGTACACCCCCACTGCCATTGCCTTCCCCCTTTTACATGGAATTTCAATCCATATAGATTCTACAGCAGATTTTGTTTCCTGCAAAACTTTAATCCTTTCTGACTCAATGCCCTCTCTAACATAGAGAGCAATCCCTCCACCAATTTGAT
Source organism: Ichthyophis bannanicus (assembly GCA_033557465.1). Taxonomy (NCBI): domain Eukaryota; kingdom Metazoa; phylum Chordata; class Amphibia; order Gymnophiona; family Ichthyophiidae; genus Ichthyophis; species Ichthyophis bannanicus. The sequence continues at coordinate 130,318,970 of CM066049.1, forward strand.
CAGCTCTATCATTACGATATAGTTTGTACCCAGGTTGTCCCACTGGTTGTCCTCCTTCCACCATGTCTCTGATATTCCAATCATATCTAACCTTTCATTTAGTGCTATATATTCTAACTCTCCCATCTTACTTTTTAGACTTCTAGCATTTGCATACAAGCATTTTAGAGAATGTATTTTACTCATATTAATTTGGCTATTGTTAGACATGGGTAATTTGGGATCTTTAAGCTCAGTCTGCTCCATACTTGAGGGCATTTGGGCTACTTTACTCTTTTGTGGAACCTCTCTGCTTTTGGTAGTATCCTTCAAAGATACATTCTTCCGAACCATCCGCTCTTGGGCGACTGTCGGCTTTCCCCTAATATCTAGTTTAAAAGCTGCTCTATCTCCTTTTTAAAGGTTAATGCCAGCAGCCTGGTTCCATCCTGGTTAAGGTGAAGCCCATCCCTTCGGAAGAGCCCCTCCTTTCCCCAGAATGTTCCCCAGTTCCTAACAAATCCAAAATCCTCATCTCTGCACCATTGTCTCATCCACGCATTGAGACTCTGGAACTCTGCCTGCCTTTTGGGTCCTGCGCGTGGAACAGGAAGCATTTCGGAGAATGCTACCCTGGAAGTTCTGGATTTCAACTTCCTACCTAAAAGCCTAAATTTAGCCTCCAGACCCTCCCTACCACATTTTCCTATGTCATTGGTACCGACATGTACCAAGACAGCAGACTCCTCCCCAGCACTATCTAAGACCTTATCTAGGTGGCGCGTGAGGTCCGCTACCTTCGCACCAGGCAGGCATGTTACCAGGCGATCCTCACGTCCACCAGCCACCCAGCTATCTACATGCCTAATGATCGAATCACCAACTATAACGGCTGTCCTAACCCTTCCCTCATGGGCACATGGCCCTGGAGAAACTTCCTCGGTGCGAGAGGGTTTTACATCACCTGGAGGACAGGTCCTAGTTACAGGATCACTTCCTGCCACATCAGGGTGATGCTCTCCTGTCACGTGACCTCTCTCCTCCATGGCAACAGGGATGCTGCCAGACTGGAGGTGGGACTTCAGGACTATATCCCTGTAGGTCTCGTCTATGTACCTCTCTGTATGTCTTATGCTTTCCAAGTCTGCTACTTTAGCCTCTAGAGAACGGACTCGTTCCCTGAGAGCAAAGAGCTCCTTGCACCTAGTGCACACGTAAGACCTCTCACCAACTGGGAGAAAATCATACATGTGACACTCAATGCAAAAGACTGGAAAGCCCCCATCCCGCTGCTGGACTGCTGTCTGCATCTTAGTTTTAAGTTTGTGTTTAGATCTAAGTTCTTTACTTACTAAGGGTTGCTATGGATATTTATACTTATAAAACTGTACCTAATACGTGTAATATACCTTGTTCACCTGAAGCTTAACTAATCTCAGGTCCTTAGTGTATGACTGATTTGGGTAATGAGCTTCACCTGAGAGCACCTCCTGTCTTTTAAGATGTGTAAGTACCTATAAAGCTACGATTATCCCAGGGGAGGGAGGGAAATAACACTTATTAAAATTCAATCTATCACGAGCCTTATCCTATTCAGAAAAGCGATAAAATACCACCTATTCCAAAAACACTACCCAGAATGCAACCCAGGGAAACATGCAATAGGCCCCCCGACCCCCCTCCATATCTGCCCCAATACTTCAAGCCAACAAGAGAATAGATAATCTGCGCTTCCCTTGGCTTAAACCTGTGCCATCAATCCTACTCGATAGTGAATATTCTGTTACTTTGTAAAATGTGTTGTAAATAGTTCTCACCCAAGTTCGCACCCAAGTTATTACCCTGTTCATTGTTCATTGTAAGCACAATGTGTTTTGTTACATTGTACTATTGTTTTGTTCGCTGTAAACCGCACTGTTCTTAATAGCGCGGTATATAAGAAACATAAATAAATCCTCATCAGCTTCTACATATTCTTCCCTTTACCCTTGAGTCTGGCAATACCACTTTTGCCCTTCCTCCTCTCACTAACATATCTGAAAAATGTCTTATCCATCCATTTTATTGCATTGGCTATTTCTTCTTTTTTTGTCTTTGCCTTCCTGACTACTTTGCTAGCTTCTCTAAGTTTTTCCAAATATGGGTGTCTGTCTTCCTCTCTCTGATCTCTTATATTTCCTGAAGGCCTCCCTCTTTTTCTTCACTTTTTCAGCTACTTCTTTTGAGAACATAGTGACCTCCTTTTCCTTTTACATGTATTTAACTTTCTAACCTAAAGGCTTGTTGCCCTTAAAATATCGCCTTTCAGTTTTGACTATTGTTTTTCTACATCCCCCAGCTGTTCCCAGCTTGCTAATGACTCCTTGAGGTGGGCGGGCTGGCCATGCCCACGTGCTCAGTAACAGAGTGCAGACCTAACCTTCACCCTCAGTTCTCATTGTTCTTTTCTAAGACTCTTGACTGTGAAATCAACCATCTTGACTTTGGCAAATGGAATTTGGTATCAAATAGGATAATGAGGCACAGCAAACTGCTCCACTCAGAATCAAACAAGTAAGTTCATAAGAACATAAGAAATGTCATACTGGGTCAGAACAAGGTCCATCAAGCCCAGTATCCTGTTTCCAACAGTGGCTAATACAGGTCACAAGTACCTAGTAGGTTCTCAAAAATACACACAGGTTCCACAATGCTTGCCCTGGGGCAAGCACTGCATTTCCCGGGTTCTCTTTAATAATGTTTTATGGACCTTTCCTCCAGGAACTTGTCCAAATCCTCTTAGAAACCCAGCTACACTAACAGCTTCCATATTACACGTTGAGTGAAAAAAAAAATATTGTAATAGTCTTAAATGGGTTACATTGTAGTTTCATTGCATGTCCCCTAGTCTTTCTACTTTTTGATGGTGTAAACAATCGATCTACATTTACCTGTTCCACCCCATTCATTCATTTATAGACCTCTATCATATTTCCCCTCAGCCATCTCTTTTCTAGGTTGAAGAGCTCTAAAATTAATTAATTAATTAATGACATTTAATATACCACTCACAATCTGGTAACATCTGCAAAAGATTAGGACAGAAGAGCTTCATCACACTCCGAAGTCTGAGGCACAATAGGGTAAAAAGTTATAATGTATGAGCAGAAAAGCATAGAGAAGAGTGGATAAGATAGTAAGTCACAGGCCCAGAGCCACAGATTAGCCTCCTTGAAGAGCAGAGCCACAGATTAGCCTCCTTGAAGAGCAGAGTTTTCAGAGTTTTTATATGCTTCAAGAAGAAGCATTTGGTCCTAATTTTTTCAGCTAATAAATTCCAAAGCTTAGGAGTCACATAGGCAAAAGATGGTTTTCTTGTGACTTCTAATCTAATGACTTGGAGGTGGTATAACCGTGAAAGTTCCACAGGACACTGAGAAATGGGAAGCTTAGTCCATGGTCTAATGCGCTTCCAAGGGGTCAAACGAGAAATGACTTAGTCAATTGGATGATCAAAGTTTGGCATTATCTTGCAGGACACTGGCTAGCACATTTGAATCAGGAAAATTCACAGACGGTATTCAGTAGAAACTCATTTGGTTTGTTCTTATTAGGAAATCTGTTTTGTTCAGGTCCTAGGTACGGCAAAGTCAGTAATGCCCCAGTTCTCAGAGCTTACTGGAGTGCTCTGGGTCCCGTCTCTGAATCCCGCAGCAACTGTACAATTGGTGCACGTGTGACAGGGAAGACTAGAGCAGGACTGCACAAGATTAGATGTCGAAGGCTGCAAACAGGCCAGATTTTCAGGATATCATTAATGAATATCTGCATGCATGTATCTCTTGCATATTCATCAGGGATATTCTGAAAACCTGGCCTGTCAGTCAGTAGCGTGCACAGTAGAAATAACAGCAAAGAAAATGAAACATATATGTGAATAAGTCACAATGCCGTACATCCCAGTAATTCCTGTGCTGTGTGTGTGTTTGTATCTCCATTGCATCTGTGGTGGGGTAATTGAGGGTGGTAGGGCATTTATGTAGGATATTTTTGGGGGGTTGGTGCCTGTCATGGGGAGATAGTTTGCAGGATGATGGAACAGCTTTTTGGGGGTGGGGAATTGGCATAGGATGATTTTTTGAGAGTGGGACAGTCACAGGGAGTTATTTTTGGTAGGTGTGGCAGTTTACAGGATGGTGGGGCAATTTGAGGAGAATAGTTTTTGGGGATGGGGAAATTGTAGAGTGGCATTTTTGGGGAGTGGAGGCAGTTTATGGGGACGGTGTGACATATGCTGGGGTATTTGGTGATGTGCTGTGGCAGTTGCAGGAGCATTTTTGGGAGTGGAACATTTTGTTTGGTGGTGGGGCAATTGGGGTTATTTTTCAAGGGGCAATTTGAGGGGTGATGGGGTAGTTGTGAGAGAGTGTCTTTTTAGGAGTGAGTTTGTGTGCAGGCTGGTTGGGCATTTGCAGCATGGTAGTTTTGGGGGGTGGGTAGTTAGCAGGGGTATTTTTAGGGATGGGGCAGTTTGTGAGTTGGTAGAGTATTTATGGTATGGGGTAGGGTAGTTTGCAACGTGGAGGGGAAATTGTGGGAATTTTTTTATTGGGGTGGGGGAAGTTTGCACTATGGTAAGGCAGTTGTAGGGATGTAGTTTTGGGGGGTGAGGCAGTTTGCAGGATGGTGAAGCAGTTGTATGTGAGTATTTTATTTTGTGTGGCTGTATTTGGTGGGTTGGAAGGGCAGTTGTATGTGAGTATTTTGGGGTTGGGAGAGTAAAGTTTGAAAGGAGCAATTGCCTACTTCAGGCTTTGACAGATTTTTTTGGAATCTAGGAACCGGCTCAAAAATGTAGGAGCCATCTGCTGAGACCTCAGTCGCAGTGCCACCCCCCTCCACCACCCCCCCCCCCAAAAAAAAAAGTGTAGTGTGGCTCCATTTTTAAGCACCCTATTTACTGTTTTCCATTTTTCTACAGAAAAAGAAAGCTTAAGAAATGAGATCCTTAATGTGCCACTGCACAGTGTGAGCAGAAGCAGCGAGCCCTTCTCCTTCCCCCACACCTTCAACCCCAGTGAACAGGCTGTTGGCAGCATTTTGGCATCTGAAACAACTTCCTTTTATGCTTTACATATCACCATGGTCTGGTAATACAGGAAGCAGAAAAGTCTCTCATAGCCTCCCCTCCCCTTTGCCATTATCCATGCTCTCTCTTAGCCCCCCACAACCTTTACCCAGTCTCTCTCTCTCTTAGCCCCCCACAACCTTCACCCAGTCTCTCTCTCTCTTAGCCCCCCCCCCCCAGCCATCAACCAATGTCTCTGTCTCATAACCATCACCCAATGCAGAGGTTTTCAACCCTGTCCTCGGGGAACCCCAGGGTCCACCAAAAAACAGCAAGCCGCCACGTGGGCAACTAGGAACAAGTCAGAGAACGTGGCAGGAGGTTCAAAAATTGCCTTTATTATTCCACGGATCAGGTGTGCCAACCCGACACAGGCCGTGTTTCGTACACCACTTCTTCAGGGGTTGAGGGCTCACTAAAAAACATTCATATAAATATTAAATAAAACTACAACAAACAAAACATATGCATTAATACCGTAAACACTAACAAATTAATACAATACTAATCATAATAAAAAATAAAACTATAAATACATAAATAGTTAAAATGTGATAAACCAATGATAAAAACAAACATGTTACCATAAATAATAAATAAATAACTATAAATACTAATAAAACATAATGTAAAAAATATCATATACTATGAAGCATAATAAATGTACTAAATGTAAACCTGTACACAGAAACTACACAAAAAAGGAAGGAGAGAAAGGAGGAGAACTAGGAGGATATGTAAAAATACACAGTACAATTACATAAAATGCAACCAAATACAACATGTTTAAAAATAAGAGGAGATAGGAAGTGGATCATGGAAACCATATAAATTGATCCAAGTAACCATCAAAATGTAATATAAAATATAAAAATATGAATATAAAACATGAATAAATAAAAGATAAAAGACACATAAAGTATCATATAAAAACCTACCACTGTGACCAGCCAAACGGAAACACGCTTTGATTGGCGGGACCGTGGAGAACACCTGCCTCACACATGCGATGTAGAATAAACTCTATTTGAAATAAATAAATAAATGAATGATTAAAAAACTAAACAACATTGAAATTGCACCAAAAGGGGCCAATACGTGTGAACATGTTCCCAAGTCAATCCATGTCCAAGCTCGGCGCAGACGATTATGTAAACCGCGAAACCAAAAGATGCCCACATACACTGTTTAAGAAACAAACAGTTGCCAATAAACTAAACTTGCGATTATATTCACAATAACGACTGCAATATGAGGATAAAAGACCATATAAAAATATATATAAATATGAATTCAAAAAGGGGTGATCAACAAACAGACGCCACCCCAAGGGGCCACTGTCAATATAAGAAAAATGTGCTCATTTGGAAGCCTCATCAACAATAACCCACTGCTTATCTCAAGCTCCTCATTAGTCGAATCTTGAGAATCTTGTCTAGGTCTTTCATAGCCATTCTGCCAAGAGCAATGCGTCGTCGGATTTCTTGACTGCTTGTTGCTTCTTTATTGATAGTTGATAAATAGGTTAAAGTTGTTCACATTTTCAATTTTTTCTCCTTCAACGATGAACCTGTTGATTTTGCCAGTTGGAATGATCTTTGTCTTCTTTAAATTAAGGTGCAGGCCTATTTTGAGACTATGTTCTTTGATCGTGAGAAGCAGATGTTTCAGATCATCTTCACTTTCATCCAGTAATGTGGTATCATCAGCATAGCGATGAATCTTCCACCAATCTTCACACAATCCTGCTTCTCTGATGATTTGTTCTGCATATAAATTAAACAAGTAGGGGGGAAGTATGCAGCCTTGCCTTACACCTTTGCTTATTGTAAGCCATTCTGTTTCTCCTTGTTCCGTTCAAACTGTTGCTTCTTGATCAATGTGTAGATTGTGCAAGAGAACGATCAGGTGTTCTGGTATACCCATGCTTCTTAATGTGGCCCAGAGTTTCTCATGGTTTACACAGTCAAAAAAGCCTTGCTAAAGTTGATAAAGCACAAATAGATATCCTTTTGGTATTCTTTAGATTTTTCAAGGATCCATCTCACATCCGCGATGATGTCTATCGTTCCTCGCCCTTTCCTGAACCCTGTTTGCACTTCAGGTAGTTCTTGTTCCAGGTATGGTTGTAGTCTCTGTTGAATAATCTTCATAAGCACATAAGCACATAAGATATGCCATACTGGGTCAGACCAAGGTCCATCAAGCCCAGTATCCTGTTTCCAACAGTGGCCAATCATTCATAAGTACCTAGCAGTTTCACCAAAAGACACAGGTTCCTCAATGCTTGTATTGGGTCAAGCAGTGATATACTGTGTCCCTTTTAATAATGGTTTATGGACCTTTCCTCCGGGAACTTGTCCAAACCTTTTTTAAACCCAGCCACACTAACAGCTTTTACTACATCCTGCGATAACAAATTCCAGAGTTTGATTACACGTTGATTGAAGAAATATTTTTTCTTATTAGTCTTAAATAGTTTACCCTGTAGCTTCATTGCATGTCCCCTAGTATTTTTATATTCTGATGATGTAAACAATCGATCTATGTTTACCTGTTCCACTGCATTCATTAATTTATAGACCTCTATCATATCTCACCTCAGTCGTCTCTTTTTCAGGTTGAAGAGCCCTAACCTTTTTAGCCTCTCTTCATAGGAGGCATTATAATATCCTTTGTTTTATTATCCATTCCTTTCCTTATGATACCTAGCATTCTATTTGCTCTCTTGGCCTCTGCTGCACACTGGGCGGAGAGTTTTAACATGTTATCCATGATGACACCTAAATCTTTTTCCTGGGTGGTGGTTCCTAATGTGGAACCTTGCATCGTATAACCATAGTTTGGGAGGGGGGAGGGGTTCCTAGGAGCATAACTTTGCACTTGTCCACATTAAATTTCATCTGCCATTTGGATGCCCAGTCTTCCAATTTATCAAGATCCTCTTGCAATTTTCCACAATCCTCATGGGTAGAATCTTGCTGGCATGTGGGATCAGAGCGATTGTGCGATAATTTCCACAGTCAGTTGGATCACCTTTCTTTAATATTGGTATAAACACAAATCTTTTCCAGTCAGTTGGCCATGATGTTGTCTTCCAAATTTCTTGGCAGAGCCTTGTAAGTATGGTAACAGCTGCATCAGATTGCTGTAATACTTCTATGGGAATGCCATCAATGCCTGGTGCTTTGTTCTTTGATAAGGCTTTCAATGCTGCTTCAACTTCTTCTTTCATCACCAATGGTTCCCGATCATAAGGTACAGGTTGAAATGGCTGTTGGTCCACTTGATCTTTATCATATAAAAACTCTGTATATTCCTTCCACCTTTTCTTGATCTTCTCAGCATCATTCAACATAGAACCTTGAGCAACTTGTAGCATTCCAGTTCGAGGCTGGAATTTTTTCTTTAACTCTCATAGCTTTAGGAAAGTAGATCTTGTTCTGCTTCTATTTCCTTGCATGTGTCATTGTAGTACTTTTCCTTATCCTGTCTTGCTGCACGTTGGAAATCTCTGTTGAGTTCTGCTATTATCTTTCTTTCTCCTCTGGCTTTAGCTTCTCTGCATTTCTGGGCAATTTGAGAGTTTCTTCCGTCATCCATTTTGGCCATTTTTGTTTTTTCACCTTTTGTAGAGACTGAAGCACCACTGGACCATTCACAACATGGATTCAGAGAAGCACACGGTATAGAGACCATCCTTACTACATTATTCAACAACCTGGTCATGGGAATCGATGATATACACCAAGGATTCATCCTTATGTTTATGGACATTGCGGCCGCGTTTGATTCTGTGAACCACGAGACACTCTTAATCCGCCTCAAAGAAAAAGGTATACAAGGAACAGCCTTAGCATGGTGCAGGTCATATTTGAGCGACAGGTCACAACAAGTCAGAGTAGGATCCACTACATCCGATCCATTCACACTCAAACAAGGAGTCCCCCAAGGCTCATCCCTTTCATCTCTCATGTTTAATATTTATATGCAACCCATCTGCGACCTGATCCGTTCTTTCAATATTCAGTGCTTAGCATATGCAGACGACATCCTGATGTACTCATCCTTCAAGCTTGACCGACCAGATTTCTCAGCAATAATAAAATGCTTCAATGCTGTCTCCGAATGGCTCCTATCCCAAAACCTGCGCATTAATCACAGCAAGACTGATGTCCTTTTTATCACTCGCAATCAGAACTTCATACCACCGACATCCCTGCGAGTCAACAACTACGACCTCACAGTCAAACCTACCATCCGGTACTTGGGCATCATCCTCGACCAGAAGCTGGACATGTCACCGCATATCAAAAATACTGCCAAATCTATTTACCACAAGATACGTTCACTACGACACCTACGACCACTACTTGATCCGTCTGATTTCCGCACCATATTCCAAGCACTGGTAACCCCCCACCTTGACTTCGCTAACATCATCCTCCTTGGGCTCCCACAAGCAACATTGAACCCCCTGAGGTTAGCCATGAACTCCGCTGCAAGAATACTTTCCGGAATATCTAGATCGGAGCACATAACTCCAGTGCTGATGAACCTACACTGGCTGCCTTTACAAGCTAGAATTGTCTACAAAGCCCTCGTACTAACCTTCAAGGCCTCAAGAAATCAGCCCACCACCCCGCTTACCAAGCTTATCCAACATACACCACCAAACAGATACAGACGCTCGTCATGCTTGAACAAATTAGAAGTGCCTAAAGCAATCACAAAATGTTCAAAGACAACATCCAATAGAGCCTTTTCACTATTTGTACCAGGAGCATGGAACTCCCTCCCCCCAGAAATTTGTTCCATTACCAATATAATCTCGTTCAAAAAGGCTATCAAACACCATCTTTTCCTAAAACACTATTCTGATCTTATCCCCCCTAGCCAACCCCGACATAATACACGTACTCTCCAAGATTCACAATTAACGCAACCCCAACTACATAATACACGTACTCTCCAAGATTCACAATTAACGCAACCCCAACTACAAAAACCGTTAGCCTGATACCCCTCCTGTTACATATCCACTCTTTACTTTACATTACAACCCTTAACCATGCCCTCATTTGATCTTTAATCCTCCACTTCTATAACACTGTACATAGTTTTTCCCCTGTTTTTCCAAGTTTGTATCCCATGTTTTATTGTAAACCCAATGTAACTGCTACATTGTTTTATGTTCTGTTCCACTGTAAACCGCACTGATTGTAATAGCGCGGTATATAAGAGATGCAAATAAATAAATAAATAAATAAATAAACTTCTCGCTTTCTTCCAACACAACCTTCTTGATGTCATTCCATAACTCTTCTGGAGCTCTGTCATTTGTATCTAAAGCAGCGAATCAATTTTGCAGGCAGTCTTTAAATTCCAGTGGTATATTCTCAAGGTCATACTTTGCTGCATTCATGAGTTTGCTCATTTTCAGCTTTAGATTGAGTTTGCATACTAGTAGTTGATGATCTGTACCACAGTCAGCTCCAGGTTTTGTCTTTGTTGATGTTATAGAGCTTTTCCATCATTGACTTCCACAGATGTAGTCAATTTGATTTTTATACAATCCATTGGCTGAAGTCTATGTGTACGGTCGCCGCTTGTGTTGCTGGAAGAAGGTTTTTGAGATGAATACGAGGAATGCCTATCAACACAAATATAATTCAAGTATATGCCCCAACAACAGCTGCAGAAGAGGATGAAATTGAAGAGTTCTATGAACAAGTTCAAGCTGAAATTGACAGAACATGCAAACAGGATATCCTGATAGTCATGGGTGACTGGAATGCAAAAGTTGGCAAAAAAGAAGGCGGCAAAGTGGTTGGCACCCATAGCTGCTGTTATTGTATCGATCCATCTCATTGCTGGCCTTCCTCTTTTGCGCTGACTTTCAACCTTGCCAAGCAGGATGTCTTTCTCCAATGATCTCTCTTTTCACACCCTCTCACTACAATCCTGTAAAAATCCATAACTGAACATTATACCTTTAAATATTAGACTCTGCTTTGTATGTATGTGTGTGCCCGCGCTCTCAGCAGGTAAAGGAATGTGCTGAGGGCTCTGAGTTTATGTGGCTGTGAGGATCTAGTGTTTTGTTTTGAGTGCTGCTTTCTTGCTGCCCCAGGCAGCCGCCTAATGATTGAGTTGCCTTTGATGAACATCATTATCTAACCTCGGTTTTATCAGATTCAGATCCCCGCATCACTTACCTAGGATTTTATCTTTCTCAAATAATGGGAGGGATTGATTGTATATGTGTGTGTGTGTGTGTGTTAATCCTTAAATATTAATTTTAAAATATTTTTAATCCTCCTATCATAAAAAGCTTTTTGCTCTTCTTTACTGTCCTGTGCTGTAGATCTAGCTTTGCCTACTTGCCCAGCCCCAGAGAATCTATGCTCCAGTCCCTACTGTGCTATCCTGTGCTACAGCTGGCTGCAAACATGCTGATTTTAGCCCCCCTCTCCCCTCCCCCCCAAATGTGGCATCACACCTGGTTGTTTTTAAAAAGCTTGTAACGTTTTAATGGCAAGTGGCACAGTCACACACCAGGTTTTTTTATTCTACTTTACCTATTTATTTTGACTGAGCTTCTAACCATTATACTCCCCAGAGAGCTTCTGTGATATATCAGAGGAACTAAAACAAATCTCGATAAATTGGGAAAATGTAATACAGCTGACTGATAAAATAAAGAGCAGCAAATCACCTGGACTGGATGGCATATATCCCAGGGTGCTGAAATAATTTAAATATGAGATTGTAGAACTACTATTAATAATTTGTGATCTATCATTAAAATCATCTGTAGTACTCGAAGACTGAAGAGTGGCCAGTGTGGTACCAATTTTTAAAAAGGGTTTCAGGAGTGATCTGGGAAACTGCAGACTGGTGAATCTAACATCAATACTGAGCAAAATGGTAGAAACCGTTATAAAAAAAAATAAAACCTACTGAACATATAGATAGCCATGGTTTAATGGCAGAAAGCCAACACAGATTTAGCCAAGCAAAGTCTTGTCTCACCAATCTTTTATATTTTTTGAAGGTGTGAACAAACAGGTAGATAAAGGTGAGCTGGTTGATATAGTAATATCTCGGTTTTCAGAAAGCCTTTGATAAAATCCCTCATGAGAAACTCTTGGGGAAATTAAAAGTCCTAGATAGGAGGCAGTGTAGTATTGTGGATTTGGAACTGGTTGAAAAATAGAAAGTAGAGAGTAGGAGAAAGGTGAATAGTGGAGTACTCCAAGGATCTGTGCTGGGTCCGCTGCTTTTTAACATATTTATAAATTACTTGGAAATGGGAATAATGAGTGAGGTGATCAAATTTGCAGATGACACAAAATTATTCAAAATTGTTAAAACACAAGAGGATTGTAAATAATTGCAAGAGGACCTTGATAAATTGGGAGACTGGGTATCCAAATGGCGGATTACATTTAATATGGACACTAGCAAAATTATGCACTTAGGGAAGAACAACCTAAACTATGGTTACATGATGTAAGGTTCCACATTAGGAATCACCACCCAGGAAAAAAATCTGTGAATCATCATGGATAATACATTGAAACCCTCTGTCCAGTGTGCAGCGGTGGCCAAGAAAGCAAATAGAATGCTCGGAATCATAAGGAAAGACATAGAGAATAAAACCAAGGATATTATAATGCCTCTGTATTGCTCGTTGGTGCGACCAACACCTTGAATATTTTGTGCAATTCTGGTAGCCAGATCTTAGAAAGGATATAGCAGAATTAAAAAAGGTACAGAGAAAAGCCACCAAAATGGTAATGGAGATGGAAGGATATCCCTACAAGGAAAGGCTTAAAAGGTTAGGACTCTTCAACTTGGAAAAGAGATGGCTGAGGAGAGATACAGTATGATAGATGTCTATAAAATAATGAATGGAGTAGAACAGGTAAATGTAGATTGGTTGTTTACTCCTTCAGAAGGTAGAAAGACTAGGGGACTCGCAGTGAAGCTACCATGTAGCAGATTTAAGACTAATCTGGCATTCGTCACCAGAGAATGTAGTAAAACCTGATAGTGTAGCTGGATTTAAAAGAGGTTTGGACAAGTTTCTGGAGGAAAGGTCCATAAACCATTATTAAAGAGGACCGAGGAAATCCACTGCTTACCCATTGGACAAGCAGCATGGAATCTGTCTACCTTTTGGGAACCTGACAGGTACTTGTGACCTGGATTGGCCACTGTTGGAAACAGGATACTGGGTTTGATGGATCTTGGTCTGACTCAGTATGGCATCTCTTACAGTATGTTCATCTCAGCATAATTTGCTCTTGGTTCCTAGTCATAAGGACAATTAGCTAGATGGTGCTCAGAAGACCTCTTGAATCTTCCTATAGAAATGTAAAACCTTACTAAAAACATGTTACTTTAACTTGGCTTTTCCTGACTCCTAAGGTAACTCTTTAATACCTGCCATGTATGTTGCCGCCTCAACCTACTAAAGTTCAGTCAGGATTTTTCTAGTCCTTCATTCCTTTTGTATCTGCTATAAAATGTATATTACACTCTCCTGTTTTCTCTCCCTATGTTTATTTTCTTTGTCTATTGTCATTACTTTCTTTTTTAATTTTGTTTGTGACCCATGTAGCTTTTATTTTGGATATGGGGTAAATGAAAAAAAATTAAAATGTAAAAAAAATGTAAAAATAATTAAATACCAGAGAAAAGCAAATATACAAAATCATTCTAAAGCCCCTAAAAATATTGCCAGAATCAATCTTCAATAGCAATAATAAAAATGTGGTATGCAAGTTGAGAGCCGTTACCTCTGGAAATGGGTTTCAGGGTCTGATGAGAATCCTACCTCCCCCTCCCCCTTCATATCCTGCAGTAATAGAGATTAGGCTGGGCTTCTCAAATCTGGTCTGGGACCTCCACATCCAATCAGGTTGTTCATAATGAATATTCATGAGATAAATCTTCATGCACTGGAGACCCAGCATATATAAATTTATCCCTGGTATATTTGTTCTGGACATTCCAAAACCCTGACTGGCTGTGTGGTCCCCAGAACAGATTTGGAAATCCCTTTATTACTGTTTATGTTGAATCTAGGCCTGTATAGACCCATCTAGTCCCTTTGATTCCTGTGGTAGTGAGACCCGAGGAGTTAGTAGCCCTCAGGAGCAGAAGCTGGCTCTGGTTCTGTCTTTTAGGATGGACAAAGGCATCAGGAGAAAACAGAGGAAAAAGTGATGCAATAATTCTGAAAACTTTCACTGTAGTTCCCTGGCATCATGCAACCTGCCTGTGGTATTGTGCCTGCCAAATGAGAGCAAGAAAACTAGACGACACACAAACATCTAAGCCGCAGCAGCCTTCCCTTCTTCCAATTAGAGCTCCTTGCTTTTACAGCAGACTTCCAGAGGCTTTAAGGAGTTCCCTACCTGACCGCCCACTACATCAGCATCGTACAGCAAGGTTTCCCACCCCAGAGCCAACGGAGCTTTCAGCATCTCCACAATGAATATACTCCAGATGTTTACATCTGTGTTTATTCCAATTTGCTGTACCACATTTCCTGGTAATATCAAAGCAGCTCAGAAAATTATCACAATTAAAACATACAAATATAAAGCAAAAGTAAAAAAAAAAACCCATACAAATGGAAATAAAGAAGCTCAAAAGTGCACAGTGAGGCATGAAGGCAGAATCAGGCATGTGGAGGGAGGGCACATGGGGGATGTCTGTGTGTTTGGGCATGTGAGTCGGTGGCTCTGTGAATGTGGCAGGGGGCTGGGTGGGTGTATATTGCACATATGCAGAGGGCTGTGTGTGTGCTGGGATGATGGGTGGATGTATATGTGCACATATGCAGAGGGCTGTGTGTGTGCTGGGATGATGGGTGGGTGTATATTGCACATATGCAGAGGGCTGTGTGTGTGCTGGGATGATGGGTGGGTGTATATTGCACATATGCAGAGGGCTGTGTGTGCGCTGGGATGATGGGTGGGTGTATATGTGCACATATGCTGAGGGCTGCGTGTGTGCTGGGATGATGGGTGGATGCATATGTGCACATATGCCGAGGGCTGTGTGTGTGCTGGGATGATGGGTGGGTGTATATGTGCACATATGCTGAGGGCTGCGTGTGTGCTGGGATGATGGGTGGATGCATATGTGCACATATGCCGAAGGCTGTGTGTGTGCTGGGATGATGGGTGGGTGTATATGTGCACATATGCAGAGGGCTGTGTGTGTGCTGGGATGATGGGTGGGTGTATATTGCACATATGCAGAGGGCTGTGTGTGCGCTGGGATGATGGGTGGGTGTATATTGCACATATGCAGAGGGCTGTGTGTGCGCTGGGATGATGGGTGGGTGTATATTGCACATATGCAGAGGGCTGTGTGTGTGCTGGGATGATGGGTGGATATATATGTGCACATATGCTGAGGGCTATGTGTGTGCTGGGATGATGGGTGGGTGTATATGTGCACATATGCTGAGGGCTGCGTGTGTGCTGGGATGATGGGTGGATGCATATGTGCACATATGCCGAGGGCTGTGTGTGTGCTGGGATGATGGGTGGATGCATATGTGCACATATGCTGAAGGCTGCGTGTGTGCTGGGATGATAGGTGTGTGTATATGTGCACATATGCTGAGGGCTATGTGTGCGTGCTGGGATGATGGGTAGGTGTATATGTGCACATATGCTGAAGGCTGCGTGTGTGCTGGGATGATGGGTGGATATATATGTGCACATATGCTGAGGGCTATGTGTGTGCACTGGGATGATGAGTGGGTGTATATGTGCACATATGCTGAGGGCTGTGTGTGTGCTGGGATGATGGGTGGGTGTATATGTGCACATCTGCTGAAGGCTGCGTGTGTGGTGGGATAATGGGTGGGTGTATATGTGCACATCTGCTGAAGGCTGCGTGTGTGCTGGGATGATGGGTGTGTGTCTGCACATTCCCCTGTCCACCAGCACCTACTGCTTGTCCCTCCCACACTCTTGCACTATTCACTTTTCCTTTCCTTCACTGCCCTTTCTTGAAGTTTCTCTCTTTTCCCTCCATCCACTCATATACTGTCAGGTTTTTCATTCCCTTCTCTTCTCCCTTAATGCGCTCACCATCTCTTTTCTCTAACATGGTCCCTTTCATTATGCTCCACCCCTTTTTTCCTTTTCTCTTCTAGCACAACCCCTTCCCTCCCTTATGTCCCACTCCTTTCTTTCCTCCTAATCCTACCACTTCCCTTAGGATCCACCACCTCACCCTTCCCCGCTTCTTTCATAACGCCTTTTCTTCTGTTGCCATTGGGCCCCGGGGACTCCCAATGGCCTTTAAAGGCCACAGCCCCGGTTCTTCTCACCATCAGTTCCTGGGGACTCCCTCTCACAGCCCCGCTCTTCATGTTGGTAGGACTGGGACTCCCGTCAGATCTTCATTCTTCTGGTTTTTTGGAGGCAGGAGTAACATACATATCTCTTTGTGCAGACAGACAGAACAAAATTTATCCAGCTGGCTAGACCCTCGACAATAGGTGTTATGCTTATGTAAACACACCTGAAAAATGTAAATGAGATAAATTTGCATACATTGAAGACCCAGCATAGACAAATTTATCTCATGTATATTTTATTGTGTAGATCCTGAAAACCAAGCTGACTGGGGAGGGGGGAATGGTTGTGGGGGTCTCCAAGACAGGCTGACAGAGACACTTTAGGACTTATGGCAGTGCTGTTCACCCTTTCCTGAAAGCACAGCGCATAGGTGTGAGATAGATTTTGGACCTAGTCCTTAATGGAACACAAGATCTGGTGCAAGAGATAAGAGTGTTGGGGCCACATGGCAATAGTGATCATGGCATGATCATGTTTGATTTAATAAATGGATGAAGGGCAGAAAAGAGATCCACAGTACTACCTTTAAACTTTCAAAAGGGAGACTATAATAAAATGAGGAAAATAGTTAAGAAAAAACTAAAAGAAGCAGCTGCAAAGGTTAAAGATTTACATCAAGCATGGGTGTTTAAAAATTCTATCTTGGAAGCCCAGACCAGCTGTATTCCACGCTTTAAGAAAAGTGGAAGGAAGTCCAAAAAACTGTCAGCATGGTTTAAAGGTGAGGTCAGAGAGGTTGTTGTAGCCACAAAAGCATCTTTCAAGAAATGGAAAAAGGAGCCAAATGACGAAAACTGGAAACAACATGAACACTGGAAAGTTAGAAGCAAGGCATTTATAAGGCAGGCAAAGGGAAAATTTGAAAAAAAGCTTGTCATAGAAGCAAATGTGTATAATAAAAACTTTTTCAAGTACATTTGTAACAAAAAACCTATGAGAAAGTCAGTTAGACCATTAGATGATAGAGGGGTAAAAGGGGCACTAAGAGTAGACAAGGCTATAGCGGAGAGACTGAATGAATTCTTTGCTTTGGTCTTTACTGAAGATGTAGGGAAGTTACTCATGCTTGAAATAGTATTTAAAGGTGATGCATCAGAAGAATTGAAAGATATATTGATAAACCGGAAAGATGTATTACAACTATTTGATAAACTGAAGAGTAGCAAATCACCTGGACCAGATGATATATATCCAAGGGTGTTGAAATAACTGAAATATGAGATTGCAGACCTACTATTAGAAATTTGTGAACCATCACTAAAATTATCTGTAATACCTGGAGATTGGCGAATGGCAATATAACACCAATTTTTTAAAAGCTTCCAGGAGTGATCCTGGAAGCTACAGACTGGTGAGCTTGATGTCAAAAATGCAATGTCTGCCTTGGAGTCAATCCTGACTCCTGCAACCCAGCAGCTCCTGGGTTTTCTTGGCAGCGTGACCAGAAATAGATTGCTAGACCTTTCTTCCGAGGCAATGGATGGTTAAGTAACTTGATTGAGGCCCCATCACATGTCTGAAAAAAAACAACAACAACAACAACAACAAAAGCAATTTCATCCTCTATCAAAAGTAACCATAACCCCTTTACCAACTTTCACTGTGATTGGAACCAACGAACACTTTCCATGAACATTTCTTGGTTTGGAATGCAGGATCTACCAGCTCCTGCAGTTCCTTGGTGAACATTCAAATAGCTCCTGTGGCCTCTTTCACTCCCATATGCATGAATTAAAAGCCCTAGAAGAAAATTGGTAGGAAAACACAGATCTCATATGGGGGTACTGGGCAAAATAGTAGAAACCATTATAAATAACAAAATTACTGAACATGTAGATAGCCGTGGTTTAATGGTAGAAAGCCAACATGGTTTTAGCCAAGGAAGATCTTGTCTTACTAATATGTTATGTTTTTTTGAAGTGTGAATAAACAGCTAGATAAAGGTGAGTCAGTTGATATAGTGTATCTGGATTTTCAGAACGCCTTTGACAAGGTCCCTCATGAGAGACTCTTGGCAAAATTAAGAAGTCATGGGATAGGAGGCAGTGTACTATTGTGGATCAGGAACTGGTTAAAAAATAGAAAGCAGAGAGAAGAACAAAATGGTCAATTTTCCCAATGGAGAAAGGTAAATAGTGGAGTACCCCAGGGATATGTGCCGGGTCCGCTGCTTTTTAACATATTCATAAATTATCTGGAAATGGGAATAACGAGTGAGGTGATCGAATTTGCAGATGAAATAAAATTATTCAAAGTTGTTAAAACCCAAGCGCATCATGAAAAATTACAAGAGGATCTTGATAAATTGAAAAACTAGATGTTTAAATGGCAGATGAAATTGAATGTGGACAAGTGCAAAGATATGCACCTAGGCAAGTACAACCCAAACTGTGGTTACACGATGCAAGGTTCCACATTAGGAACCACCACCCAGGAAAAAGATTTAGGCTTCATCATGGATAATACATTGAAACCCTCTGCCCAGTGTGCAGCAGCAGCCAAGAAAGCAAATAGAATGCTAGAAATCATAAGGAAAGGAATGGAGAATAAAACAAAGGATATTATAATGCCTCTGTATCATTCCTTCTGCACCTTGACTATTGTGTGCAGTTCTGGTTGCCATATCTTTAACAGGACATAGCGGAATTATAAAAGGTACAGAGAAGAGCCACCAAAATGGTAAAGGAGATGGAAGGATACCCTTATGTGGAGAGGCTTAAAAGGTTAGGGCTCTTCAACCTGGAAAAGAGACGGCTGATGGGAGATATGATAGAGGTCTATAAATTAATGAATGGTGTGGAACAAGTAAATGCAGATTGATTGTTTGCGCCATCAAAAAGTAGAAAGACTACTTTTCTTGAAATGAAGCTAGAGTGTAACCAATTTGGTCCGATTCTTTTTAACATCTTTGTTAGTGATATAGCGGAAGGGCTGTCGGGTAAGGTTTGCCTCTTTGCGGATGATACCAAAATCTGCAATAGAGTAGACACCCAGGAAGGGGTAGATAACATGAGGAGGGATCTAGCTAAGCTTGAAGAATGGTCTAGAATTTGGCAGCTGGGATTTAATGTTAAAAATGTAAGGTCATGCATTTGGGCTGCAGCAATCCAAGGGAGCAATACAGTATAGGAGGTGAAGTACTTTTGTCCACTAAAGAAGAGCGGGACCTAGGCGTGGTTGTGTCTGATGATCTTAAAGTAGCTAAACAGGTGGAAAAGGCGACAGCAAAAGCTAGAAGGATGCTTGGGTGCATACGGAGAGGAATGGCTAGCAGAAAAAAGGAGGTGATAATGCCTCTGTATAAGTCTTTGGTGCAACCTCATTTGGAGTATGGTGTGCAATTCTGGAGACCGCACCTTCAAAAGGATGTGAACAGGATGGAGTCGGTGCAGAGGGTTGCTACCAAAATGATTAATGGGCTTCATTATAAAGCATATGAGGACAGACTTAAGGATCTTAATATGTACACCTTAGAGGAAAGGCGGGATAGAGGTGATATGATTGAGATGTTTAAATACCTCCGTGGCATAAATGTTCAGGGAGAGAGCCTCTTTCAATTGAAAGCAAGTTCTGCTACGAGGGGACATGGGATGAGGGTGAAGGGAGATAGATTCAGGAGTGATATGCGGAAATATTTCTTTACGGAAAGAGTAGTGGATCCGTGGAATAGTCTCCCAGTGGAGGTGGTAGAGATGAGGACAGTAACTGAATTCAAGAAAGCATGGGACCAACACAGAAGATCTCTAAAGGCAAAAAGTGGACTGTTGTAGTTGTTATGGAAGGACAGACTAGATAGGCCATGTGGTCTTTTTCTGTCGTCATATTTCTATGTTTCTATGTTTCTATGTTTCTATGTTTAAGACCAATAAGAAAAAATATTTTTTTCACTCAACACATAATCAAACTCCGAAATTCGTTACTGGAGGATGTATTAAGAGCTATTGGTGTAGCTGGGTTTAAAAAAGGTTTGGACAAGTTCCTGGAGGAAAGGACCATAAACCATTATTAAAGAGGACCTGGGAAATCCACTGCTTGTCCCAATACAAGCATTGCGGAACCTGTGTCTTTTTGGGAACCTGCTAGTACTTGTGACCTGGATTGGCCACTGTTGGAAACAGGATACTGGGCTTGATGGACCTTGGTCTGACCCAGTATGGCATATCTTATGTTCTTAGATTTGCATATAATGGGGCCAACAAGGTATGGCTCCAGAAATGGGTTAAAAAATGCTGCCCTAAGGGACACAATAAGTTTGCTTGAAAGGTTACATAGAAAGTGTCTCTCCTAATTGAAGAAGCAATCACAATAAGAGAAGGAATGATTATTACACTATGCTAATTTGAAGAGATTAGGAATTATGTCCTGCCATGCATCATACAAGTCCAAGCACATGATAAATATTGTTGTTGTTGTTAAGTGCCATCGAGTCGGTGTCGACTCATGGCGACCCTCTGGAAAGTTGTCCTAAACTGTGTTCGGTCTTCAGTCAGGCGGCTCATTGTTGATAGAGTTGAACCCATAGCTGCTGTTATTGTATTAATCCATCTCATTACTGGTCTTCCTCTTTTGTGTTGACCTTCTATCTTGCCAAGCATGATGTCTTGCTCTATCAATCTCTTTCTTCACATAATGTGTCCAAAGTATGAAAGTCGAAGTCCTGTCATCTGAGCTTCTATAGAAAGCTTAGGTTTGATCTCCTCTAGTACTGACTGGTTTGTTCTTTGGGCAGCCCATGGTATACATGAAGAATATGATGATGCAAACTCAGCAGTCATGACAAGTAGCATGCAGTAATGCCGCTGTCCCTTCTGTCACCAGTGGCCATACCTGATCTCTACTCTGTAACCACCCCAATTCCATAAGAACATAAGAAATGCCATACTGGGTCAGACCAAAGTCCATCAAGCCCAGTATCCTGTTTCCAACAGTGGCCAATACAGGTCACAAGTACCTGGCAGGTTCCCAAAAAGGCACAGGTTTCATAATGCTCATTCAAGCCTGCACTTAACATAGATATGTTACTGCAGTGTAGTTTTTGGCATGAGGTAAACATTAGTGCAAGCATGTGCTAACATTTAGCATGTGGTAATACCCAGGCTAAGTGCTTAGCACACTTTAGCAAACATGCCTCTCAATGCTTCATGTACATATCTCTGAGAAGACTTAAAGTTAATTGCTTTTAGGTAGAATGGCTTATTTGTTTTCATTGTTCTTATATATGTTTTTACGGTACTTTCCTTGTACAGTCTTCTGACTGGAGTTGGTGGGCAATAAATCACTTAACTAACATGAAATAAAATAAATCTACTAATGTAAGTGTAGCCACCTCTGGATGGACAGGCAAATACACTAGTCGGAAAACTTCATGACAAGTGCAGAAGAAACCAGGAGAGATGGTTTGGCTACCTCTAGTGGACAACTGCTGCACTAATACATCACTTTTAATCTGTTCATCTATATCAGTTACTTATACATGTAAAATGTTCATAATTCTTAATTAGAGATTTAAAAAAAGGACATTAGCACCACCACCATTTGGAAGCCCCAAAGAGCAATCCTAGAAAAAATTGCAGATAACATAGCTGAGAGTCATTCAGGGTCATCCTGATTTCTATTTCTTTCTGGAGGAAGTGTTCCTATTTAACGCTTGTGAAATATCCACCAGCTGAGCCATTCTCTCCCAATTATGAATCTAGTAACTAAACATATCATAGCCCCAGATGTTGTATTGTCTGTCTTGACTAGATTGTAAGCTCTGATGAGCAGGGACATCTCTTACATGGCTCTTTACAGCGCTGCATATACCTTGTAGCCAGTAGTGGGATCTGAACTGACTAGGAACTGGTTTGTTTCCAGCCCTCCCATGTGCATGATGGCCAGGTTGCTGCAGCTCGTGTGGAGGTGTTGCAGCTGCTGTACGCTTGGGCCGCTGCCCTCCACCAAGGTGTAGCAACCTGGCCATTGCCCTGTGGCCTGATCCCCCACCTGACAATGGTTTGACGGCATCAGAGACTTCTCTCAGTGCCGCTATCCCCTGATGCCATCAAACATTGTCAGGTGGGGAATTCCTGCCACTGCAGTGCCGGCGTTCCAATGCTGTGTTCAGCCTGGTTTGGCAAACGTGGGCCGCAGCAGGACCCTGTATGCATGAACCAGGCTGAACAGGTACAATTCCACCATTGCTTGTAGCGTTATACAAATGATCAGTCATAGTAGTAGTAACTCCAAGGATGATTCCCTCCAAAATCACACTAATACATGGGCAAATGAACCAGACACCTTTTGTTGATATTTGCTATGGATGTTATGAAATAGGCAGTTTTGCAGAATAGGAATTTCAAATCCTAATCCATTTTTTAAACCTGGTTTTTATGATGCCTTCCAGGTTTATATACTTACACATTTTGATTCACTACTTTTCTGAAGGAGCTCTAACTTGGTGTGCCGCACTGCAGTGTCTGATATGTTCCCAGCTCTGGAGTGTTAAGGCTATGATTACTGAAGTGCATTGGTGTGTTGCTATGTGCAAAGATAGCTCATGTGGCTTGTTAGTAAATAGGTCCGACTGCATAAAATGGTATCTGGAGTAAATAACTCTGGTTAATGTATATTAGGTACAGTAACTTAGTAGCACCTTTTAATAAATCTAGCCCTTCATACATGTTTCATATCAAAAAGATTCTAAGAAACGGGTTCTCAATCCTATATTCAATACTAAGGGATATCTTTATTAAGGACCAGTAAGAGCGCAAAGGTGCCATTAGCAGGCATTATCAGCGGCCAGTAGTGGTTACTTTTGCAGGAAGTGCCAATAATGCAGGCTTACCAGCCGGCAACATGTTACCCGGCGGTAAGTTGCAAAGGGGCGTTAACTGGGCGGAGCATTGAGAAAGCGCCTGTACCCCCAATGGCCATTGTAGTTCTATGTATTACAGCTGCAGCCGCTGGGAATCATAACACCAGCTGAAAGCTGGCATTAAGGGCTGTGTTTTAAAGAGAGATCCCTTCGTGCCTGTTAAGGAGCACACACAGAGACTATCTGCATGTATGCAGTGTGCACCTTCTGGACAGAAGCCCTAAAATTAGTGATAGTAGTGGTGCATTGGCAGTCAGAGCATGGTACTGTTTTGATAAAGGACACCATGTTGTTGGTGCCATGTGAGTGAGTCTGTGGGGCTGATTATCTGCTAGATGGAGTAGGCAGCTGTCCAGGGTGTACATCTGCTGGGTCTGGTGTGACCCTATTGTGACACTTTCAGCACACACACATGCTGCTGCTTTCACAATGGAGTTGTGTCACTGGCACTGCCATCCTGCAGCCATATTAGCAGCCTGTGGGAGTGGGGGAGGTCTCAGCAGTGAAATCTGCTTGCTGAAGAAGATACTGTTGTCCCTGCCCTATGTGTCAGCTGCAGTGCTGCTATGTGTGCTGTCAGGGGCATGTCAAGCATGTCACTGCCAGGTAAAATAGAGCTCACATTGTGTGAGGAGTTAGCAAAGGCTTGTTGTGCAACCTAATGAACTGCGGGTAGGTGATCCTGTGCTAAGGCATGTTGTGCATGATGAGAACTATGTGCCAACTGTGCAGATCCCACCATGCTCACACTGTGCTGCACCCTGGCCACTTGCCACCAGGGTCTGTGTATCTAGTTGCCTACCTAGTCCACCTAGTGCATGGCTCAGTCCTGGGCACTGTAAGCCATGAGCAGCTGTGTCATGACTGACTGTGCATTTCCCAAAGAAAGATAATATTGAGTGGCCTTTATCCTCCAGTGTGACAGAATGTAGGGCAAGCAGACATGATGGTGCAGATACACAGTAGATATGTGGCACCTTTAGGATGTAGTGACTGCTGTGTATTGCAAACTGCTATTGCTGTCATGCTCAGAATGTGCAGGTGGTGTGTCCTGCTGACATCATCATTGTAAAAGTGGTAGCCAGGTTGGCTGTGTCCACCATGACCCCAACATTCTGCAGTTAACAGCAGTGTTCCAGAACTTAGACAGGGGAGGGTTGGGTTAGGATGCACCCTCCCCCCATGATATGTGCATGTGAGGAAAAAACATGCTAGTGAGGCAGTAAGATTAGGCAATATGCTAACACCCCATGTCAGAAAAAAAATAAACACATTGCCATATCAGCTGGCAAATGATGACCATGACCTGTGCATGAACCACTGATCCTTTCATGGGTAAGCACACAGTTATATGGCACATCCATCTGAGTCACATGGAAGTGTTAAGTACTCAGTGTGTTCTGCAAACAATACACTAGCAAGTGGTGGGGTACAAATGGCAGGCAGGGCACATTAAGAGCTAATATGAGTATTGTTACTGTCATAGGAAACAAAGTAAGTTTATTTGGCCAAAGCTAACCTGGTCATGGGCTTGAACTGCTGACTCGGATATCTACGTAGGCATCCCTCAAACTCCAGCTACTTGAGTCATCTGTAACTAATTGCAGCTGTGTGTTTATCAGAACCTCACTCTATTTGGAAAGTAGCTGCCTCATGGCAGGTTGCCCTCCCCCCTATCAATGAAACACCAGGATAACCATGTCCACGGCAAAGTTCACAGGTCAATCAGTTGCAAGGGGTCAGAGTGTCAGCCAGTCCAGCCTTGGACAATATGGACTCAGAATGCATCATAAGACCTGCCGTGAGGATCTCAATGTGTACCTCCTGGAGATCGTACACCTCACCGCCCTGCTATTAAAAAAACACACATACACCTGAGCTAAAGCACAGAAACTATGACAAGGGTTGTCAACTCACCAACCTCCTAGGGTGAGATTTCCAGCTAGTCACCTGTAACACATTTGCCTTCTGATGGAATGTGGAATATAAACCATTGAATACCAGGGAATACATGACTGAAGAATGTTACTAAGAAATATCAGTTAATGTATGATAAAAGCTCATGGCCTAGGAAACACAGCAATACAGACAGTTCCAGTCCACACCTCAGAGCTGTCATGTCCCTTGGACGTTCAATTACCTAATTCAGGACTGCAGGTAGGAGACCCATTAGTGAATACCAACAGTTGTGAGTGTAGGCAAAAGCCACCATATTTGATAGCAAGTCTGTGCAAGAGGGGTGGATATGAAGCTATATAGTGTGACTCAACAAGACGTCTGCCCTGCTGAGTTCACAACGCTGATGTCAGCTTACTAGTCACAGACATTGCAGAGGGCAGACACTGCTCCTTGCACTCAATTTCCACGGTACCCATGTCCTTGAGGCAGGTGCAGATTTTCAAAGTTAATAAGTTCCAACTGCGAGATTTTGACTCATTCCAGTCTCTATGAACAAAGATTCCTGATGCATTCTGGGATCTGAAGTCAGAACACTATTTGCTAGAATCAGGGACTAGAAACAGCACACTGTGTTGTGATTCCAGCTCTACATGTCTGTATATTGTTTCATCTGAAATTGTGCATACATAAACACTGTAAGACCAATGTGCCTTTGCGTGTTCCATCCCCACAATAATATATATAGAGGCCGATTCTGTACTAGACGTACCCACGGGATCAGAATCGGGTCTATGGCCTGGACATGCAGGCTGGGCCCTGATTCTGAGCGGCTGCCTCAGCCTGGACCCTGAACAGAGCCATGGCACCATGGCTCTGTTCAGGGGCTGTGGGCCCTGGCTACAATTGAGATGCCACTTTTCCTGCAGCCCGACCCCTGATCCAGCCTCCCATGGCCAGGGTCGGGTTGCAGGGAACCCCCTGCACCCCCTTACCTCTTTGCCACCCATTGACTCCTGCATCCTCCACCTATGCAGCATTGGCTCGCAGCATCAGCCCTGTACATCTGGGGTCAATTGTTACCCACTGACTGCCCTCTCTCCTCCCACAGCCCTCCTCCTGCCCACAAACAGAGCTCCCCATACAAACTGGCATTACTTGTGGGGAACTCTGTCGCAGGCAGGATGATCCAGGCATTTAGTGGGTCTGGCTGTCTGGATCAGACATCCAGACTCACTAAAGTTGGCTCAGAATGACCCCCATAGGCTCCAACAATCCAGACAGTTATCAGGACCCTATAAAAATGTAAATCCCGCTGCACCATTGAGATACTGCCATTGAACAGTTCCCCTGTCTCCATGGCACTGTCTGGATAGTGCTGCAGTGATCAGTGGGTGGAAGCGTGAACTATCTGCAATATTAAGCATGTGGCTGCACCGTGAGATCACCATAGGGGATTACAGATATGGGTGCAATTGACAAAAAGCCATTGCTGTAACTAGTGCTCTTCTCAGCTCTGGATGTTCTCGCTCCTCTCACCCCTCGTCCTGTGAGACGTTCCTTACCTCAGCCCTGGCTCTCTCCCACTATTCGCTATCTTCGCTCCTGTGCCCACTCTGCTGAGCGTACCTAGCTCAAATGCCGCTCCCCTGAAGATTTCCTTCATTTCAAATTCATGCTCTGCTCTTTCAAATCTGCTTTAGCTCTTGCCAAACAAGATTACTTTGCTCGCCTGACTAATTCTCATGCCTCTGATCCTCGCCGTCTCTTCACTGCTCTCAAGTCTCTCCTCAAAGTGCCTCCGCCTCTGATCCCTCCTTCCCTTTCTGCCCAGGCTCTGGCTGATTACTTCCATGATAAAATCCATAAGATCACTCTCCAGTTTCCCTCTAAATCCCTGATTTCCCTTTCCTGCTTTCATTCTCTCACCCCTTCTCATCCTACCCTCTCTTCCTTCCCCACGATTTCTATTGATGAAACTGCTCTTCTTCTCTCCTCCTCCAAGCTCACCACTTGCTTCTCTGATCCTATCTCCTCCCATCTCCTCTCCTCTATTTCCTCTACCGTTGTCCCCTCCATTTCTCATATTCTCAACCTTTCGCTCTCCACTGCTACTGTCCTGGCTGACTTTAAACATGCTGTGGTCACGCCTCTCCTTAAGAAACCCTCACTTGATCCCTCTTGTCCTTCTAATTATCGCCCCATCTCTCTCCTTCCTTTCATTTCTAAACTGCTCAAACGTGCGGTTTACCGCCGTCGTCTTGACTTCCTCTCTTCCCATGCTCTTCTCGATCCCTTACAATCCGGTTTTCATCCTTTGCACTCTACTGAAACTGCTCTTGTCAAAGTCTCCAGTGACTTGTTCCTGGCTAAATCTAAAGGCCTTTACTCTGTCCTTATCTTCCTTGACCTTTCTGCTGCCTTTGACACTATTGACCATGATCTTCTCCTTGACACTTTGTCCTCGCTTGGCTTTAGGGACTCTCTTCTCTCCTGGTTCTCCTCATATCTCTCCCATCGCTCCTTTACTGTATGTTCTGGTGGCTCCTCCTCCTCTGTTACCCCGCTCTTGGTTGGTGTCCCCCAGGGTTCTGTCTTGGGTCCCCTTCTTTTTTCTCTCTATACCCAATCCCTTGGTGCGCTTATTTCCTCTCATGGTTTTCAGTACCATCTCTATGCTGATCACTCCCAAATCTATCTCTCTACTCCTGATCTTTCTTCTGCTTTCCAGTCCTGGATCTCTTGCTGTCTCTCTGCCATTGCTGCCTGGATGTTCCATCGTCACCTGAAATTGAACATGGCCAAGACTGAACTTCTCGTTTTTTCTCCTAAAATTTCCCTTTTTCCTTCTTCTTTTTCAGTCTCTGTTGATGGCTCTGTTCTCCAACCTGTTTCATCTGCTCGCAATTTGGGTGTTATTTTTGACTCTTTGCTCTCTTTCTCCTCTCATATCCAACTCATTGTTAAGACCTGTCGCTTCTTTCTCTTCAACATTGGCAAAATCTGCCCCTTTCTCTCTCAGCTCACTACTAAAACCCTCATCCATTCCCTAATCGCCTCCCACCTTGATTATTGTAACCTCCTTCTTGCTGGTCTCCCTCAGTCTCATCTCTTCCCTCTTCAGTCTATTCAGCACTCCGCTGCCCATTTGATTTTCTGTCAGCCTCGTTTTGCCCATATCACTCCTCTCCTCAGATCTCTTCACTGGCTCTCTATCCGTTTCCGTATTCACTTTAAGCTTCTCTTTCTGACCTATAAGTGCATTTACTCTGTGGCTCCTCAGTGCCTTTCTTCTCTCATTTCTCCCTATTTCCCCCCTCGTGTACTCCGTTCTTCTTCCCAGTTGCTTCTTGCTATGCCCTTCTCCTCTATTGCCAACTCCAGATTCCGCTCTTTTCACCTTGCTGCTCGTTACGCTTGGAATAAACTTCCTTTGTTTATACGTCAGGCATCTTCTTTGCCCTTCTTCAAACTCAAGTTAAAAGCTCATCTTTTCACCTCTGCCTTTGGCTCTTGATTTTGCTGTTCTCCTTCCTTCCCCTCTTTTATTTCACCTTTCTTTCTTCCTCTTACACTTGTTCTTACCTCTTTCCTTTGTCCTCTCTCTCCTGCTCTTGTCTTTTTACCCTTGTTCTTATCTTTTTCTACTCCTTTTCTTGCTTTGTCTTTTTAGATTGTAAGCTCTTTTGAGCAGGGACTGTCTTTTTGTGTTTTCATTGTACAGCGCTGCATGCGCCTGGTCATGCTTTATAAATGCTTAGTAGTAGTAGTGGTAGTAACCATGTGTGTGTCTTACATATGCACAGGGCACTAAACAGGAGGGGTCACTTGACGGGCGACTGATGATCTAGCCTCACCCCAATCATGCCTGCCCCCTCTCAGATGGTGTATTCATGCTTCCCCTAATGGTGGTTCATTGGAGGACAGCTCCATGCACCTATAAACAATAAGTTGCTCTGGAACCCGCACATGAGGGACTGCTCTGATCACTACCTTCTCTGATTTGAGCATATATCAGTGGATGCAGGTATGAGCTGAGGGCTGAAAGTACAGAGATTGAAAGATCCACTTAGGTCCCTCCAGTTTGGAGAACCATTCTTCTGATGTCAGTACTACTGCTGGCAATGGAACATGAAACAGGACATTCTCACTTACCTGAAGTCGCTCATTCAAATCACCCCAAAAAACAGACCACGAAGAAGCAGCACCAAAAATGTACTTGTGGTACCCCAAGAATTCAGGAACAGCAATGCAATTACATCCAAAAGAGCATTTTCCCTTTACGCCCCAATCTTGTGGAAATCACTCCCTGACACCGTAAGAGACTCTAAGGATCCAATTACCTTCCGCAAGCTTCTAAAACCATTTCTGTCCAGAGACTACTTCAGTGAATTAATTACTTAACACAAGTTCTCAAGACTTGTCTGTATATCCAAATTCTCCAAGTTAAGTCAGCACCTCTTTCTTTAACACTACTCCTTTAACATGTCTCTCTATTAAAGTCAGATCAATCTAGTGCTAAAATTTCAGCTCAGGTAATTAGCTTTTAATTTAATTCAGTTGTTTTGTCCTTTATCCCCAACCACTCCTTCTTATTGATGTTCCTTGTATAATTATTGTTGAATGTATTTATTCTACTCCTTGGGTACATTGTAAACCATCTTGATTCCTGAAAGGCAATATATAAGCGGAAATAAATAAATAAAGCAAATAAATAAATAAATAAAATGAAAAACAGTGGCATGACAAGGAGCACGTGGCATGAAGTGTGGGACTGAGCTGGATAGAGAAGAGGTGAGGGGTAAGATGGGCCCATGCTGTTGTGCTGCCATTAAGCTGTGCTGTCAGTAGTGGTGTGTCAATGGAGAAGTAAGACCACTTTGCACAGACAACATCATGTGACAGCTCTGTGATGCAAGATACAGCAAAGCACGAGTGGGAAATGCTGCAAGGTAAGGAAGGGTTGCACACAAAGGACACACATCTCATGCACATACATCCTGTGTCTCACATGTCACACCATTGAGCACACGGACCATTGGCCACAACTTATGCTACCATACAAAACTGACAACATGTGTTTTGGTATGCAGCATTTGTTCTAGGATGAAACACTTGTAGTAAATATGATCTCCATCAGAGGTATCCTGTGTACAACATCTGGTAAAAGACATGGAAATATACCAACTGGATCTCCATGTCCTATGTCTATTGCATATGACAAGGTCCCCAACACCAACAAGATCTGCAAATGACATGCATACAATCAAGTCACATAAACAGTCCATGAGTGACAGAGAACTGGCATCTCACATCAGGGTGAAAGTGCATGCCCTTATCTATGCAACACATATGGTCTGTGAGCTCCGGCACTTCTCAGCATCTGCAAACACTCGTCAAGGGGCAAATCACTTGCAGGCTATGTAGTTTGTCACTGCCTTCTCTGTGGCCTTTCTAGTGATCAGAGTATCATACAAATTGTGAGAGTTGGACCCATTCCGTGATGCTCCCACAATGTGGGTCATAGTGTGTGTTCAGGAAGAGAGGGTTACCATGCTTGCTGATGTGCAATTTGTATGCTGTCTATATGGAGCATGATCAAGCTGCCATTTAATCTTTTTCAGCTTGGTTGCATTCAGGACTCCCCCCATAGTGATACTGGCCAACTTTGTACACATCCAGACTGCTATGCAGGCTTAGGCACATCTAGCTGGCCTATCTGGACACCCATGTTTATCAAGCCATAAAATACAGGTCCAACAGGACAGGCAGTCATGACATACAGGGATAGACGTGTTTGTAAGCTGTACATGTTATATGTGTTAAGCAGGGGAATTCAGAATGTGCACAGATCATAGCCCTTGCTACAAATGCTCTATCGGGGCTGTGTAGAGTATAAGTGACTGATAAGTAATGTGAGCATGATACCATGCTGGCATGAATGTTTGCAAATAGTGAGTGTAATCTGAGAGTCACACCACAGCTGCTGACTTCTGTCAGCATCATGCAGCTGTTTTGATGTTCCACAGAAATAGAGATCAGTTGGTCTTTCCAGCATGGGTAGATGACATCACAATGGGCAGGGAATGCACATGGGTACACACTCCTGCATAGGCATCATCCACAAGCACAACAGGCACTATGTGGAGGGAGGGAGGAGTGGCCCAGTGGTTGGGACATGGCACCTCAGGCCAGAGAGCCAGGGGTTCAATTCCAACCTGAGGACAGCAATCGCAGACCAGAGGGACTGGGGTTTCTAGTCCTATAGGCACTCCTTGTAGCCTTGGGCAAGCCACTTAACCCTCCATTGTCTCAGGTACACATAGATTGTGAGCCCTTTGGGAATGTATCCAGTACCTGTTTGTAGTGAATACAAAATGTAAATCACTTAGATTGAAGGATAAAGCAGCATAGAAAACTGGATAAATAAAATAAAACATGACAATCATTCTGCTTATGATGATACATTCGTTGAACTGCCTTCTGTGGATATACAATCGTGGCCTCAGTAAAACAAGGCTATGACACAGACACTTACCTCCTTGCATCAGCCCTTCTGTTGTGCTGCCGCCATTGTTGAGTCAGGTATTGGTGTCATAGCCAATTGGTGTCAGGCACAGTGCAGATGTTGACTGTTTTATGAGTTAAACATGTAATTGGAGGTGTGGTCATCTTTGACTGCATCACATGCTCACCATATCAGCTTAGTGTGATACACTGTATATTTTCTATGTGTGTACAAATGATATTTCCCTGTGCTGAGCATTTTGTTCCAGTAGACAGACTGCTGTGCTACAGCGCAGGATGTGCTTGTTTGGGGTTTGAGATAATGCTGAGCATTATTTGCTTCTTGCACAGGTGCTGGCCACTCTACAGGACAGCCACAGGGGCCAGATGCAGGGGGGGGGGGCAACCCCAATGCCAGTCCCTCCACCCACTGCAGCAGCAGAGGACACAGAGGGTGGAGAGGAGAAAGACATCCCCCCGGCAGAGGTGGACACATCCAGGGAGGCAGCAGAGTTGCTGGCAGGGGAGAATGTGTTAGTACTGCCATATATTTCATCAGGAGAGCTGGCAGTCACCTCTATCTCACCTACCACTCAGCCCCAATGTACTCCTGTGAAGGATCTTCTCTGCCCTCTTACCTCCTTCCCCATGTTGCGGTAGGGGCTCTAGAGGAGGACCTGCCCTTACCCCCTCTGCCACCTCCCCCTTACACATCAGATACTCCTCAGGACACTTACATAAAAGCATATCCCCCTCCCCCACCTCCCCTTGAACCCCTAGATGGAGGAAACCCCAGAGAGGGGTCTCAGCTGCTCCATAATCACCTCCATGGGAGGATGTGCCCAAATTTCCAGGAACTTCAGCACCAGTCAGATCACACATATCAGTTGGCTGCCAGACCTCATGTTGTTGGCACATGGGGACCACCAGCAATGAGTGTGACCTGGCTGGTGCAGTGTATCTATTGGTACAGAGAATGACCACCCTGAAGAAGAACATGGGCTTTTCCAGGGATATTGAGTTGATGGAAGACAAGATACGATGTCTGAGGCATCACCCCCATGGTCGCTGGACAACCTTGCCCTCACGTGAGGAGTCATCTCCCTGATGGTCCCCTCCAGCCTCATTGCCTACCCACTTCTGTTCCCCCTCCTTGACCGAACATCAACATGACTACCTGTGGTAATGGTGTTTTTGTCCTTATACACTTCATTTTTTTGTCTGCACATGTACCTGTGGTCTGCATTGCCAAAGACCTCATCTTTGTTTTCATTTGACCCGAATACATTTTTCCCAAAAGGGTGTGGTCTCTCAAGGTGGTTTTGGGCAAAGAACAGGCATTCCTATTTATGTCTGTCTTTGAGCAATGGGATCCTCCTTGGCCTTCGCCCCATGAAGTCCATCTTTGTTTGGGTTCACACCACGACTTATGATTGCTCCATGTCAGCATTAAGCTGTTTGGATGTTGTATGCAGTGTTTTGCAACCAGTTGACACTAGCCTTCAGAGACTTCTTGCATAGATTGGCCTCTTCCGGCCATTCCAAGAGCAACCTGCACTTTGTATCGTGGCCTGCTGCATCTGTCAGGCCAGGATTAAAGACCATCTTTTCTGTGATCATGACAAAGGGATTACCGTGACAATCTCCATTTCTCCTTCCTGCTGGGAGTCAGAGTACATACTTTAGATCTGAATGATGCATGCTTGGTTAGTCACAGTGACCTACCTATGTTTTCAATGTGATGCTTACCAAACCATACATGACTGATATTACTTTGTCCCTACAAATGTCACTAGGCAGAATTGCAGTAGGGGTGCATTGGGTCAGCAGGCCCATGCAACACTATCTTCTACCACCATTCATCGTTCTCCACATCCATCTCCGCCGAGGCTTCGTGATTACTCATGTATTCTCATGACAAGTGGTACACCCAGGCCCACACAATGACACTTAGCTGCCTAGGACATATCACACATACATCACCTGCAGAGGAGGTGCCGGTCACCACTCATGTCCTGTCACGTCAACTCCTCACTTGCACCTACATCCCCACTTCTCAGCCACTCACTGACAGCACCCCTCACTGATGACATCTACCTGCTTCCCACATTATGCTGCCACTTACTGTCAAACGCATCAGGGACATATGGCTGTGACATGTCCATCAGCTATTACCTTTGCTTCCATCCAGCACCTGAAATGTGACTTGCAGTAAGGCTCCCTTATCCCTCATTAAGGTAACCAGCCTTACCGGGCATTAATGTACATGTTTGGCACTCTTACCATTTGATGGCTTGTTTATGCCCGCTAAGCGGCCACTAGCACCCTTACCGTAGGAGTGTCTACTCCCCACCGGCCTTTAATGCACATTGGGACTCTTAACAATGCTGTTTTGTGCCTGTAAATGCTGCACCCTTACCAATTCTTAGTAAAGTTACCCCTAAGTAGACAATGGATCCCTAAGAACACCTCCAATTTAAATGAGCAAACTTTTTTCAATTTATAATTTATGATTGAATATCCAATTGTCAAAGCTTTCAATTTTTGAATTTTTAAAAATATTAAAAGTTTATACATTTTAAATTTTGTTCAACCCTTTGTTGTGAGGATCATTCAAAAATGACTAGGTCCATTTTAATATGCACAAAAATTAAAACATCAATAAGAATGCAAAAAACACTGAAAATTCAATGCATCCACTAGAGCAAGATGCACATGAGCAATTATTGTTGCTAGACTAATGTCACAGGATATCAATCATTGAAACCATAATTAGTGTACTTAGTATAGCTGTGTGAAGAAAATTTGTCAAGATTTCTTATCCATAAGTTCACATGATCAACACAGTACCGTATTTCAAACCACAACTTTCAATCTGCAGCAGAATCTAACTGATTACATCTTACATAGTAACATAGTATATGACGGCAGATAAAGACCATCATGGCCCATCTAGTCTGCCCAGCAAGGTGGCAAGAGTAGGGGCAGCTGCTGCTCCATGCAGGTCACCCCTCCCCATGTCTTTGTTTAGAGGTATACCCACCATTCGGTGCAGGTTACCTCTACTCATGCCTTTGTTTAGTGGTGCACCCACCACTCCATTCAAGTCACCCCTAATTATTGAGAATAGCTGAGACAAGGTTATTTTGATATTATCCTGTTGCTATAAAGGGATCCACTGGGTCTGTCTCATGCCATTTTGAATTCTGTCACTGTATTTGCCCCACCACTTCCATCGGGAGGGCATTCCAAACATCCACCACCCTTTCAGTGAAAACATATTTCCTGATGTTGCCTTTCAGTTTACCCCCTTGCAGCTTCATGTTATGACCTCTAGTTTTGCAGCCTCCCTGTCTTTGAACTCACAAATTCTTCTCAAACCAGTGCATTATCAATTCCATCACACACATTCATCCCTACTGCGGGAACATGGTGTGTCTACCCATCATGCCTTTATCTGCCATTCCCACCACTTCCTGGTGACTAACAACCAATCCCCAGCTGGTAAATCACTGACAACCTATCATTGTATGCCATGAAAGAAAATGGACCAATCAAGTCACTGAATGTCATTAGCTTATAAGGCTAGAGCACACATAGTAACATAGTATACGACGGCAGATAAAGACCAACATGATCCATCTAAAAATAGATTGTAACTCCACCTTTGAGTTATGTCTATTAATTTGCCCTTGCAATCTTAAGTATGTGGAGTGGGCTATATGACCCAGTAAGCAAATATTAGCATAACATCACTCTAGATTAAACACCTGGACTTTATCAGTTCCAATCTCTCAGCATTGTGTGGAATATGAACGTTCCTTTGCTGAGATAAAATGACATCATCGATTTTGTAGCTACCCATTGGTGAGAAGAGATCGTGTGGCACATCTACAATTGTGTGAACAATGCTGGATTTTCAGTCTCCAAACAGTAGCTCTCAGGGGATTAAATTTGGAGATCAAATTGCTATCTAATGGGTGCATTGAATTTTTGTCATTCTTATACTTTTTAATTTTGTGCATATTATAATAGACCTAGTTGTTTCTGGAGGAATGATCCTTATGACAAAGGGTTCAACAAAACTTAAAATGTATAAACTTTAAATATTTTTAAAAACTCAAAAATTGAAACTTTGAGAATTGGATGTCAATCACAGATTATAATTCCGAAATAGACTAAATTGGAGGTGTTCTTAGGGATCAACGGTCTACTTTGTATCTGTTTAGCATCACTCAGTCCTGCTCCTGGAACCACAATTAGTTCTGCGTGCCAGTCTTTCCTATGCTGCCAACCCTAGCACTGTCCCTTTAGGCTTCTTCCTTGGCATTGTGGAGATGCCATTCCTTGCCTTTTTTGGGTTCCTGGCACTGACAGCTGCTCATTTCTAGGGTCTGTCTTGCGAAAGGCTTCTGCTTCCTCCCGTGTCTACATTCATGAAGTAATAAGAACACAGAATCCAGGAGACATACAGTATCTGCCATGCAGGGAACACATGCAACAACACAAGACAAAGTCACCCGCTTGTTGTTAATTCATAGCAATGTTACTGTGAGGTATATATAAGAACAAAATATATGCCATACTGGGTCAGACCAAGGTCCATCAAGCCCAGTATCCTGTTTCCAACAGTGGCCAATCTAGGTCATACATACCTAGCAGTTTCCCCAAAAGACAAAGGTTCCACAATGCTTGTATTGGGTCAAGCATTGATATCCTGGGTCTCTTTTTAATAATGGTTTATGGACCTTTCCTCCAGGAACTTGTCCAAACCTTTTTTAAACCCAGCTACACTAACAGCCTTTACTACATCCTCCGGTAACAAATTCCAGAGTTTGATTACACGTTGAGTGAAAAAATATTTTCTCTTATTATTCTTAAATAGGTTACCCTGTAGCTTCATTGCATGTCTCTTAGTCTTTTATATTCTGATGATGTAAACAATCGATCTACATTTACCCGTTCCGCTCCGTTCATTAATTTATAGACCTCTATCATATCTCCCCTCAGCCGTCTCTTTTCCAGGTTGAAGAGCCCTAACCTTTTTAGCCTGTCCTCAAAAGGGTATCCTTCCATCCCCCTTTACTATTTTGGCATTATAATATCTTTTGTTTTATTTTCCATTCCTTATAATTCCTAGCATTCTATTTGCTCTCTTGGCCACCACTGCACACTGGGTGGAGGGTTTTAACATGTTATCCACGATGACACCTAAATCTTTTTCCTGGGTGGTGGTTCCCAATGTGGAACCTTGCATCGTGTAACCATAGTTTGGGTTGTTCTTTCCTAGGTGCATAACTTTGCACTTGTCCACATTAAATTTCATCTGCCATTTGGATGCCCAGTATTCCAATTTATCAAGATCCTCTTGCAATTTTCCACAATCCTCTTGGGTTTTAACAACCTTAAATAGTTTTGTGTCATCTGCAAATTTGATAACCTCACTCATTATTCCCTTTTCCAGGTCATTTATGAACATGTCAAAAAGCAGCAGACCCAGCACAGATCCCTGGGGTACTCCACTATTCATCTTTTTTCCATTGGGAAAATTGGCCATTTAGCCCTACCCTCTGCTTTCTATCTTTTAACCAGTTCCTGATCCACAATAGTACACTGCCTCCTATCTCATGACTTTTTAGTTTTGCCCAAAGTCTCTGATGAGGGACCTTGTCAAAGGCTTTCTGAAAGTCCAGATACACTATATCAACTGACTCACCTTTGTCTATCTGTTTATTTACACCTTTAAAAAAAAGATTAGTAAGACAAGATCTTCCTTGTCTAAAGCCATGTTGGCTGTCTCCCATTAGGTCATGACCATCTACATGTTCAGTAATCTACATGCTGAGTAATTTTGTTCTTTATGATGGTTTCTTCCATTTTCCCGGTACTGACGTCAGGCTCACTGGTCTGTAGTTTCCTGGATCACCCCTGGAACCCTTTTTAAAAATTGGCATTATACTGGCCATCCTCCAATCTTCAGGTATTACAGATGATTTTAATGATAGTTCACAGACTACTAATAGCAGGTCTGCAATCTCATATTTCAGTTCTTTCAACACCCTTGGATGTATACCATCTGGTCCAGGTGATTTGCTACTCTTCAGTTTATCAAATAGTTGTAATACATCTTCCCGGTGTAGCGATATTTCTTTCAATTCTTTTGCAGTATCACCTTTAAATAACACTTCTGTCATGGGTAACATCCCTACATCTTCCTCAGTAAAGAATTAATTCAGTCTCTCCACTATAGCCTTGTCTCCTCTTACTGCCCCTTTTACCCCTCTATCATCTAATGGTCCAACTGACTCTCTCACAGGTTTTTTGCTACGAATGTACTTGAGAAAGTCCTTATTATGCATTTTTGCTTCCACAGCAGTTTTCTTCTCAAATTCTCTTTGCCTGTCTTATCAATGCCTTGCATTTAACTTGCCAGTGCTTGTGCTGTTTCCAGTTTTCATCATTTGGCTCTTTTTTCCATTTTCTGAAAGATGCTTTTTTGGCAACAACAGCCTCTCTGACCTCACCTTTAAACCATGCTGGCAGTTTTTTGGACTTCCTTCCACTTTTCTTAAAGTGTGGAATATAGCTGATCTGGGCTGCCAAGTAAGTATTTCAACAACACCCAAACTTGATGTGTCTTTAACCTTTGCAACTGCTCCTTTTAGTTTTTTCTTAACAGTTTTCCTCATTTAATCATAGTCTCCCTTTCAAAAGTTAAAAGGTAGTACTGTAGATTTCCTTACCATCCCTCCTCCACTAATTAAATCAAACTCGATCATGCTATGATCACTATTGCCAAGTGGCCCCAACACCCTTATCTCTTGCACCAGGTCTGGTGTTCCACTAAGGACTAGGTCCAATATGGCTTTCTCTCTGGTTGGTTCATGAACCAGCTGCTCCAAGAAGCAGTGATTTATTTAATCTAGGAACTTTATCTCCCTAGCATGTCCTGTCATGACACTGACCCAGTCGATTCCGGGGTAATTGAAATCACCCATTATTATTATTGTGCTGTAACCTTTTGTTAGCTTCCTTGATGTCATTGAGCATTTCATCATCCATTTGTTCATTCTGGCCAGGCAGTCGATAGTATACGCCCACTGCCATCGCCTTCCCCTTCTTACATGGAATTTCAATCCATAGAGATTCTACAGCAAATTTTGTTTCCTGCAAAACTTAAATCCTTTCTGACTGAATGAGCTCTCTAACATAGTGTGCAACTCCTCCACCAATTTGATCATCTCTATCATTATGATATAGTTTGTACACAGGTATCACAGTGTCCCACTGGTTGTCCTCCTTCCACCATGTCTCTGAGATTCCAGTCTTATCTAACCTCTCATTTAGTGCTATATATTCTAACTCTCCCATCTTATTTTTTAGACTTCTAGCATTTGCATACAAGCATTTTAGAGACTGTATTTTATTCATATTAATCTGGCTATTGGTAGGCATTGGTAATTTGGAATCTTTAAGCTCTGTCTGCACCATACTCAAGGGCATTTGGGCTACTTTACTCTTTTGTGGAACCTCTCTGCTTTTGGTTGTATCTTTCAAGGATACACTCTTCTGAACCATTTTTTGCTAAGTTTACTACTTTCACACTCTCTTCTCACTCTCCCAGGTCTTCCCAAGTCAGATCCTGGGCACTGGTGGACGAGTTTCTTCTTTGGGAAGTCGACGCCTCCCATCATGACACCAGTGCGGAATCCCCCGAGATGTGAGTTTGTGCATCACTTGACATGTTTCTAACGAGAGGAAAGCACATTAGTGCATGGAACACTGGTGGTGGGGAGGAATGGGGGGGGGGGGGAAGAAACGGGTATATTAGTTGATGGGAGTATGAAACTTGAAAGAGACACATCTTTCCAGGTCACGTTTCATAGTGCACGGTTCTTGCCACTAGGTTGGCCCAATATATTTTGAGTCCTAGTATATGGGGATGCAAACAAAAGACTGAGAAGGGGAAAATGAAACATGGTGGCTCTCAGATGCTTTATTCTGTTGAGATCTGGGATACAAATGTTTTCTTTCCCCTCTGTTTTATCTTTGCCATATGCAACCCAACATGAACTTCACCCACCCAAGTCTTCTACCTGATCTCTCAGTGCTCTTGCCCTCCATAAGTATGCCCAAAATCCATTAACAGTATTATCATCCATAACTTTTATCAATAAGCCTTGATTCTTACAAGACTACTATATGAGCTCAACCCCCATCCCAGTCAGACTGCTGCTCTCAGGGCCATGTTTACTAAAAGATGTTGGGGAAACTGCTAGGTACATATGACCTAGTTTGGCCACTGTTGGAAACAGGATACTGGGCTTGATGGACCTAGGTCTGACCCAGTATGGCATATCTTATGATCTTATGTAATGCAATGCAATGTGTACCTTCAAGTGCTGACTGCTGGGTTTTCTTGGCAGTAGATTGCCAGGTCTTTCTTCCAAGGCAATGGAGGGTTAAGTGACCTGTCCAAGGCCACAAAGAGTGCCAGTGGGACTTGAACCCTGGTCTCTTGGTTACCAAGCCAGTGCTCTAACCACTAGGCTACTCTGCCACATTTAGTATGTGGTAAATGCCATCGCAACCATAGACATAAACTGAGTCGCCACAGCACTTAGCATGTGCTGTTAGTAAAATCAGAACTGCTAGTCTGTGCAAACTGCTCAAATGACCTGGGAATGTAAAGCTAATTTGGGAAATGGAATATCATTATTACAATCATATA
Organism: Ichthyophis bannanicus; assembly: GCA_033557465.1. NCBI lineage: Eukaryota > Metazoa > Chordata > Amphibia > Gymnophiona > Ichthyophiidae > Ichthyophis > Ichthyophis bannanicus. The sequence goes on from CM066049.1 coordinate 130,359,442, forward strand.
TACTGCAAACTGTAAACTACACATCATAATAAAAAAGAAAAACAAAAAGCTGAAAGGTAGTCAGCTTCTATGGCGGACAGTATGTTGTTTCTGGGGAAGGACATCATCTCCATATTGTACATAGTTATGCAAATTGTTAAGCTGTACTATCTCGCTTTGTCCTGTAAATACATTTTTCAAAGTTATAATGTAAATTTCCAGTTTTGTTCTCTGTAAACTGCCACTGATCTTTGGAAGTGGCGGTATATAAGTTCTAATAAATAAATAATCGCTTAAGACTTCCTGCAACCCATTCCTGCCACAAACTGTCAGGTGCCCCTTAGCGTCTCCTGCCTCCATCAGTAATGAAGACTATTATTATTTCATATTCCGCTTATGGCAGATCAACCTTAAAGTACATTAAAATAAAAAGTTTAAAAATATCCTCATACAAATAGAGGGCTGATCCCTTCCCATCCCATATAGATTCATCACCTTCATTCAAGCACACCACAAATTACCAGTTTGCAAAACTGCAAATATCAGAGCACAAGTGAATAGGACATATCGTCCTCAATATCAGTACAAAACAATGGAAAATAAGGAGCTCTGCTGAAAGCAGCTTCACTGTTGGTAGGTTTGGTTCCACCAAAAGCCCAGAGCATCCAACTTACTCAGTCTCGGGGAGATTTTAGGCCAATTCTAGATTTCCAGCAGTTGTATCCTAGTGCATTATGGTACCTGCAACACTGATTTAACTGGACAGCGTGAGGGACTATCAATACCACACTGCTTTGGGATGTCAGTGTAAAGCCAGCACTGGCCAAAAAATCTTCGTTCCAGAACTGTGTAACTTGGCAGCGCTGCAAGTGCTTGTTGGGAAGATCACAAGACTCAGGTGAGAGTGCAGCAAGTCCATCAAATGTTGTGGACCCAGGAAATGCCAGCTTTAGAGACTAATGAGACAGCCTTACATGGTATCCATTTCTCTATTTTCCTTCTATTTTGCAGTTCAGTAACTTTCAAGGTAACCAATGGTGTGATCACATGTGGTCTGACACAGGAGATAACGAAGCGTCAAGCTAAAGACACCAGCACGGGAGCACCTGTGTGAACAGACAGGCGCAGTCCAACACACCTGGTTCCTGCTTCTTGAGAAAACGCTAGAAGACGGTGCCCTCCCCCCCCACCACCACCCTTTCTTCTCAACTATCCCCTTTTCTTTTCTAGGCTGCTTTATAACACAGAGGTAACTTTAATACTTTTGTAAGATCCCTTTTTTTTTAGTTTCAGTAATTTCAAAACACTGCTTTGTTTTCTATTTTGGCAACCTCTTCAAGATTTGTGTTTGAATATGTACAACATATATGAACTAATAAACCTAAGCAGCCTTCCTAGAGCTAGTGTCTTTTTTTCCCTTCTGTATTTACAAGTATTACGTTAGTTGGTGGAAGATCTTGCCCCATTCAACTCTGTCTTCTCCCTCACGATATTTAGGGAGTTGCTTATTTATAGTGATTGAGGGCAGCAGAAAGGTTTCAGAACATACGTTGAAGTCTTCCTGAGTTCAGCAAGGCGATCGGCAAACGAGTGGATAAGATTAACTGATGACACATCCAGTCCACATCCTAAATCATCTATTAATCTCTGAGAATTTATCCTGCTAAGCTGAAAATGTCTCTAAATTCTAGAATGAACCAGCAGTTGCTTCTAGTACTGATCGTTTGTTTAGTCCTAAAAGGTGCACACAGCACTGTAGACACATGTAAAAGATAGTCCCTGCTCATCAGAGCTTACAGTCTAGTCAAGATAGAAACACATAGGAAACTAAGCAGATCAGGATCAGTAAGTGTCCTTGAAGAGGTGAGGTTTCAGCCTGGATGTGAAAAGGGCCAGAGATGAAGCCTGATGCACAGACTCAGGTAGTTTGTTCCAGGCATAAGGAGCAGCAAGGTGGAAGGAGCGAAGTCTGGAGTTGGCAGTAGAAGGGCACAGATAGAAGGGATCTGCCAGAAAAGCGAAGTTCCCGAGGAAGAGTGTAGGGAGAGATTAAGAGACGAAAGGTAGTGAGGAGCAGCAGAACGAGTGCACTTAGTCAGTAGAAGTTTGAACTGGATACGGAAGCTCTGTAGAGCCCTGTTGGCATGTAATTGAAGCTGAGTATTGGAATACAGCACTTTAACTCTCAGTGAAAGTCCTTTTTATCCCTGCAGAATTAATCAAACCCAGCAAGATAAGAATATTTTGCTTTTCATGTATCATTTCTATCCTTATGTGCAGTATGAATTAAGTGTAACAAGAATTAATATCACACATTTTTTTCAATGAGGCTGAAATCCAAAGAGTAGGGAATGTGGTGACCCGGAAAGCCATACAGCACAGATCTTGAACTAGTGTCTTGCTGATGACACATCTGTTCAACGGTGCTGATCTTCATCTCTCTAAACAAATAATTTCATTGACTGTGTAAAACTCCTCCTTCTGGATAGGGAAGAGTGCAAAATTTGGCACATTGGGACTATCAAAAACAAATATGTTTGAGTAGGAATGGGCTAGTCACTTGGCTCCTGAGTGGCCTCGGTCATAACTCGTTAAGGGGCGCTGAGTCTTCTCATGGAGTTTCATTAGGGGTTTCAATTAAGATAAGAAAATACATCAAATACATTTGGAATTTTTTTTTGCCATTTCTCCATTTACAGCTGCAGATGTTACAAGCCAAGTTCTGTCTTTTAGACTCACTAATGGCCAGACTACAAACCCAAACTTTCTTGGTGGACTACATGAGCCTTCTGTTCTGCATTACCATAAAGTGCTGACAGACCTGGTGGGCAGCTGCCTCATTCTATACTCTATCCTGCTATTTTTATGAGATTTCAAAGAAGAGTAAAACGTCCTTGGTGGTAACTTGTTCACCCAGCAAAGTGGAGGGACCACATGCCAAGCTGCATTAAGGTCATGTGGTCTCTGAGAACAAAGAACCTTTGTGCTGCGTCATGACTTTATTAGCTGTGAACAGCAAGAACTAGTGCAAACAAGCTTTGTCCATAAGTGTGTCAGCCAGAGGTGCACACACTTGTTCAGTGTTTAAGATATCTAAATAATATATTTATGGACATACAGTCAGACAGTCTCAAATGTGTGATTAAAGACGGCCAAGAAATAATTGAGTCTTCTTTATACTTAAGTAGGAGAGCAACTGTGTTGTCATTTATGAAAAAATGTAGAGGACAGAAGAGTGAATATGTGAATTTCCTGGTTTTATGTATATGTTAACAGTGGGGGTTTTTGCTTGGAATTAGCATCAGCACCTGCAGAACACCAGAACTGGCATTAGGGGGTAGCAAACAGTGCAATTGCCCTGGGCCTCTATGCTCTAGACAGGACCAAGCCTGCCTTAATCAGAAGGAGCACTAACCTGAATGTGAGCTTTGGGGTCCCCTTCCTAGTTTCTGCCTTGGGCCCCTGCATGTCTAACACCAGCCCTGCAGAACACTACAGTAGGCACCTGTCTCCCTGCGGAATCCCTAATAACAGCAGTATGCAGATAACCTGATCTAATATAAAGAAAAATCATTTTGTTACCCACAAGTTAAGCCCTGCCTCATTCTTAGTAGTATAATCTATGGGACCCATGGAAAGTTTTGCAAGGTACTAAACAAATTTCTTCATGTGTCTCTGTGTGTAGCTATGTGATATCTTGATGCCCTTGATCATAGCTGACATTATAGTACACACCATGGAAACTGTTAATATGCAAAAAATACATTGGGCCTACTTCCAGAAGGAACTGTTTTCCCTTTCTTGGACTATGTAAATTATTTTTTATTGAACACAATCTATCTGCTTTTTAACTTGTGCATAAACAGGAGCTGATTTGAAACTGAAATGTTGTATTGATTCCAAATGTTAAAGACTTGAAAACATCTAGCTAAGCTTGAAGAATAGTCAAGAATTTGGCAGCTGAGATTTAATAACAAAAAAGCAGGGTCATGCATTTGGGAAGCAAAAATCCAAGGGTGCATTACAATGTAGGGAGCGAAGTACTTCTGAACACGAAAGAAGAGTAGGACCTGGGCATGATTGTTTCTGATGACCTTAAAATGGCTAAACAGGTAGAAAAGGTGACAGTGGATGCCAAAAGGATGCTTGGTGCATAGGGAGAGGAATGGCCAGCAGAAAAAAGGAGGTGATAGTGCCTCTGTGTAAGTCTCTGGTAAGACCTTATTTGGAGTATTGTGTGCAATTCTGGAGACCACACCTTCTAAAGGATATAAACAGGATGGCATTGGTGCCAAGGGTGGCTACTAAAATGGTTAGTGGTCAGAGACCACATGACCTTAATGCAGCTTAAAGATCTTAATATGTATACGTTAGCAGAAAGGTGGGATAGAGGAGATAGGATAGAAACATTTGAATACCTCTGGCATGAATGCAAAGGAAGACAGTCTCTTTTGATCAACAGCAAGCTCTGCTATGAGGGGACATAAGATGAGGGTGAAAGGGAATAGACCGAGGAGTAATATGCAGAAATATTTCTTTATGGAAAGAATAGTCTCCCAGTGGGGGTAGTAGAGATGAGGACAGTATCTAAATTGAAGAAAGCATGAGACAAACACAGAAGATTTCTAAAGGAAAAGAGGGGGCTACTGTAGTTGATATGGAAGGGCAGACCAGATAGGCCATGTGGTCTTTTTCTACTATCATGCTTCTATGTTTCAGTATGAAAGGTAATAGCTTTGGGTCAAACTAATGTGTTCCTATCTAGCATCGCTGCCATGACTTCTATCGCATCCTCAGTCTTATCACTTTCCACTCCAGCTGTTCATGCCTAACCTAAAGCACCTTCACTAGATCCTGTCTGCTCTTCCCATTCAAAGAAACTATTCTAAGGTGCTGTTCACCTCCGCTGGCTTGAGTTTCTTTTGCCCTCTACATCCTGCAGAACTAGCCCGTGCCAGTGGGTAGCTCCAAAGACTTGTTCTCAATGCTAAGGCACGGTGAAGCACCGAAAGCCCCACGAGAGGACGAGGAAGCAGGGCTCAGCTACCCGTGCCGTGCCGTGCCTAGACGCCTCCCTGACAGCAGAGATGACTTTTTGTCACTATTTCTTTCCTGCCACGTGAAGAGAACGCAGGAGAGAGGCGCTCGCACTCAACACAATACGATGCACGAGCCGAGCCGAGCCAGAGCGCAGGCGCAGCCCGCACCCACCCAGGCGCCCAGCAGCCACGCACGAGCCTCGGCGCGGGGAGGAGGAGCGCGTGCGCTGCCGGCTGCACTCCGGAAGCGGAAGTAGATGGGGTCAGAGAGGAAAAGGGGCCGGGCGCCGATCGAATGGACGGAAGCAGGGTGGGGGTTGGGCTCTTTGTGTAACTGCGGTAGAAACAGCTGATTTTAGCAGCGGAAAGCTGAGCTCAGACGGCTCTACAGTACAGTCCGACTTTTCGGGCTGCTGAATGAGTCTAATTGCTCCGCCCTGGGCACAGTGAATCCGCGTGCTCGGTACTTGGGGCGCTTCAGCGTCTGTTGCACCCGCACTGTCCTGAGGGTATGGGAGAGATCACTAACCGCGTGCTAATGCTGGGTCCCCTCTGCAAAGCTTAAATCAATAATAAATACACCCCTGCCTCTTCATCTACTGAGATGCAGCTTGAGTTCCTCCTCATTCTAGTCTCACAGGCACAGTAAACATGGCATGAGATAAAGACCAGGCTGCCCTTCCATACAGTCCTCGCCTCCACCACGTCTGCTGGGAAGCTGTTCCACGCATCCACTATCCTTCCCCTAAACTAGAAATATTTCCTTACATTTTGCCCATCTCACCTTCATCCCATGACTCCCTCTTTGCAGAACTCTTCCTTTCATTTATACTAAGGAGGGAGTTACAGTAAACCTCTGCCTTTCTTTCAAAGTGTACATATTGAAATAAGTCAGTTCCCAATGCTTTATTACAAAGACATACTCAAAACCGCCCTTGATCACTGGAAGGGGCGGTATAGAAGAAATAAGTAAGTAAATAAATAAATAAATAGTTGTGGCTCCATAACTTCCTCTTTTATTGCCTCTCAAATTCTGGCCCTCTTTGACTAGTGGTAGGGCCAGTCCTAATACGTGCACGACTTAGGTATGGATGGAAGAATCACTACCCACTTCCTGCAGCAGATCAAGGGTAGATTCTTTGGCAAAGTTTCTGGAATTCTGCTATACGTTCACATATATTTGGATTATTTTATAGTATTTTATCTGATTCTTATGAATATATGGGACAAGAACAGAGGATTTCTAAGGGAATGGTAAGCATTTTAGAACTTAGATGTAGGTTGAGATCGGCAGATTAGATAGGCTATATGGTCTTTATCTGCTGTCAGCTTTATTTATTTACATTCTCTTATATACCGTGCTATTCTGCCTCAGTGCGGTTTACATTGAACAAACTGAAATTACATTGAACAGGGCCTGAAGTACCTTGCCTCAACCACTAGGCCACTTCTCCACTCCATGCTTTCCATGTTTCTGTGAATTCTGTTTTAAAACATGCAACACATGTGCTGCATGATTCAAAGCAAGCGGCCTCAACAGCAGAGGAGAACTCAGCTCAATTTGTTCAGAGTTGCCAAGTCTCACTCATTAGAAGTATGTCAAGAATCATTCTTCCCCAGATTTAAGAAGGCTCTGACAGCATGACATTTTGTGTTTCCCTTCACCTAGGAGCGGAGAGCTAATGCTCAGTACCTGTTAAATACCTGTTCCCCTACACTCTCTGTGGGTAATTGTAGTTTTCCATTCTGACTCCTTGATTTAATTTTATTGTAAACCACCCTCCTGGCTTTTTAAGTTTTAAGAGCGGTATAGTAAATTACTTGAATGAATAACATTTGAAGAGTCTCCCATTCTCATACTCTTTGAGACCCTTCTCTCACTCATTAGAACCTCAGAACCAGTGCACCGACCCTGAGCAGCAAATCTAAGAAAAAAAAGCCACTTGGCCCAACTACTAGAAAGAAATCTGAGCTCATATTCCTTTCTTTGCCTCATCTCTTTTCTTCTAACATATAAGTACCTGTGCTCTTGAAACCTATGCACTTACTTTTAGCTACTGAGTTGAGACTAATTTTCAGCCCAGACAATTTACCCATATTGCCGCTTCTCTGTATCCTTTCAGATGCCCCAAACAAGAAAAGCAAATATTTTATGCTAGTTTTCTTTTCATTTACAAAGAAATTCTACACTTACATTTCTCCAGAGCTGGATTTGAGATGTTGGCACCTATAGACGGGAGGGAGGGGAGGTTTCTCCCTTAAGGATCATAGAGCTTAGGCTAAAATGAGCAGAATTTGACTCCTGTTTAGTTAAGTATATGTTGCCTATACCAAAATTTGGGTCTGATCTATGTAGCTTCATATCCTGGATGCACAATTTGGAAAATCTTATTATTTGACTTTCAGTCTTGCTCTCTGGGGTGATAAATCTCAGTCTTTGGAATAGTTCCTACTACTACTATTCATTTGTATAGCGCCACAAAAGGTGTACGCAGCACTGTACAGAGACATGTAAGAGATGGTCCCTGCTCAGAGCTCACAGTCTAGTCAAGACAGGCAGCACAACAGATGGGGGACTAAGATATAGCTAGAGGAATGGTAAGGAAACACATAATTAGAGATCTGGAGACTATGCAGATCAGGATTCAAAATCAGCCTCAAAGAGGTGAGTTTTCAGCCTGGATTTGAAAAAATCCAGAGATGAACCCTGATATACTTACTCAAGTAGTTTGGTCCAGGCATAAGGAGTAGCAAGGTGGAAAGATCGAAATCTGGAGATGGCAGTAGAAGAGGAGGGCACAGATAGAAGGGATCTGCCAGAGGAGTGGCATTCCCGAGGGAGGTGGGATGTAGGAAAAGATAAGAGGGAAGGTAGTGAGGAGCAGCAGAATGAGGCGCTTATAAATTAGTAGAAGTTTGAATTGGATACAGAAATGGTTAGGGAGCCAATGAAGTGACTTGAGAAGAGGGGTGACATGAGCATAGCAGCACTGGCGGAAGATTAGCCGTCAGCTGAATCAGTTCACCCTTGGAGTCTCTGCATGTTGCCACTGCTTTCCTCCTCTTGAAAAACTTTCAACCGTGGCACATGGGAAAGGAAAGGAAATGGATCACACACACACACCCACCGGAGAAGTTTTGCAGAAACAAAAGCAAATATGGTCTGGACTTGCCCTGTCCCTTGACTTACTGTGGCAATTCTGTGGGAACCATCAAATTCCGTGGAGAGGCCTTTCCCATGGCTGCATAATCACAGGAGACGAGGGGCCCTGAGTATAATCTAAATTCAGCAGTTTATTTTATTTTATACTTATTTTATTCCTCCTTTTACAGGTAATTACCAGAACAAAGTAAATTATAAAATTCTATAAACGCCTCCCCACTCCACCTCTACATCAACCGGGAGCCAGACATCTACTTTTAAATTTAAAAGCCTCTCAGAGGGGACCATGCCTGGCGGGCCTCACCAAAGGGCCTTGGGTGTGGACCAGAGGGTGAACTGATAAAACCATACTCTCTAGCTATGAGTAACAAGTTCCTCCACTAAAGGACTAAATCACTCTGCAGACAGCCTCCGAAAACAAGACATCCAAGCAGAGAAAAGTCATTCTGTATGACATCATTCTCAACACACAGTAGCAATTTGGATCTCCCCCTGTCTGCTCAGCACATCATTGTAAGCCCCTGACATGAAGTGGCACTGTATAGCACACAGAGACAGGTGGCATGCTCCACCTGCTGCTGCTATGTGCTAACTCTGTGCCGATCCTGGACCTTATATCAGACTACAGCTCAGGTTTCCGCACCTGGCGGGGCCCTTGCAATAGATGGTGAAGTTGACCAGCAATGCGACACAGGGTAACTAAACATTATTCCAGGGATCAAATAATTCACACCAAGCATCATCCTGCATGTGGTCTCCTTAATAATCGTGCTGCCCTTCCAACTACCTCTTCCAATTCTACCTCATGTAACAACAATGCTCCAGGATAAGCATTTGGCTTTCACTCTTGGGTCTTTACATCATGTTCATCACAAGCAAAACCTTCCCTCTTCATTATCACATCTTAATTCCAATAACAGATGACACCAGGAAGCTAAAACTCAACAACTGGTGGTACACTACTCACTTGCAAAGAAGTAGAAACCCAGATAACCTAATCAATTCAACAAAGGCACACAGGCACTCCAACCACTCAAGCAATCCTACCTCACTAATCTGTGCCTTTATCAATGCCTGATCAGTCAGCAACAAACTTTGCACACTATACAAATACATGGATGACCAAAAAATTATCATGTGCCTTGCTGAAACCTGGTTCTCAGATATGGATAATGTCCTACTGAACCAGCTAAACAGTGCCACCCACAAAATACACAACTGACCCAGAACAGGCAGCAGAGAAGGCAGTTTGCATCCTAAACAACAAACGGCTTCAATTTAACAACGTTAATATCTCATCCACACTCTCAACATAATCACTATCACAAATATACAATATGCCTACCATATAGAGCACCCTCAACCAGCTCAGAGGAATTGTCCATCATACTCAAAGCCTATGCACTCACTCCTCCAAACCGTCAAACTTTGTCCTCGGAGACTTCAGTCTACCTTCTGCACCCAAGAAGCAAGCTGATGCCTTCATTGAAACCATGACCAATCTCTGGTTCACCCAAATCATTCACCATCCCACCAACAGGGGTGGCATCCTGGACCTTATTTTCCTACCAACCCATTTAGCAAAGGACCTGTCTGATCACTGCCTAATAAACTTTTCACTTCATTATCCGAACAAAGATAATCTAAAAGTACCAACCAACACATTTCCTCACCAAGCTTTCTCCATAAAATTCTATTGAATCTAACAATTCACCCCTCTGATGACAACATCGATGCCCTAATAAACAAATGGAACTTAACTATATCTGCAGCAGCTCAGGCACCTGCAAAAGCCAGGGCCATGTGCCCACGAGGGAAGGGTTAAGACAGGCATTATAGTTGGTGATTCAATCATTAGGCATGTAGATAGTTGAGTGACTGGTGGACATGAGGATCGTCTGTTAACATGCCTGCCTGGTGCGAATGTAGCGGACCTCACACGTCACCTAGACAAGGTCTTAGATAGTGCTGGGGAGGAGTCTGCTGTCTTGGTACATGTCAGAATCAATGACATAGGAAAGTGTGGTAGGGAGGTTCTGGAGGCTAAATTTAGGCTTTTAGGTAGGAAGTTGAAATCCAGAACTTCCAGGGTAGCGTTCTCCGAAATGCTTCCCGTTCCACTCGCAGGACACAAAAGGCAGGCAGAGCTCCGGAGTCTCAATATGTGGATGAGATGACAAGGATGAGGCTTTTGGATTTGTTAGAAACTGGGGAACATTCTGGGGAAAGGAGGGGCTCTTCCAAAGGGATGGGCTCAACCTTAACCGGGATGGAACCAGGCTGCTGGCATTAACCTTTAAAAAGGAAATAGAGTAGCTTTTAAACTAGATAATAGGGGAAAGCCGACAGTCACCCAAGAGCGCATGGTTCATAACAATGTATCTTTGAAGGATACTAGCAAAAGAATGAAATTAGGGCATATCAGTAGACAGGTTCCAATAAAGACAAAAGTAGCCCAAATGCCCTTGAGTACAGAGCACACACAGCTTAAAGATTCCAAATTACTCCTGCCTATCGATAGCCAGATTAATATTAATATGAATACAGCCTTTAAAATGCTTGTATGCAAATGCTAGAAGTCTAAAAAATAAGATGGAAGAGTTAGAATATATAGCACTAAATGAGAAGTTAGATATGATTAGTATCTCAGAGACATGGGCTGCTTCTTCGAGCAGCTGGTTCATGAACCAACCAGAGGGGAAGCCATTTTGAACCTAGTCCTTAGTGGAAAACAAGATCAGGTGCAAGAAATAAGGGTGTTGGGGCAACTTGGCAATAGTGATCATGGCATGATCATGTTTGATTTAATAAATGAAGGAAGGATGGTAAGGAAATGCACAGTACTATTTTTTAACTTTCAAAAGGGAGACTATGATAAAATGAGGAAAATAGTTAAGAAAAAACTAAAAGGAGCAGTTGCAAATGTTAAAGATTTACATCAAGCTTGGGTGTTGCTTAAAAATACTATCTTGGAAACCCAGACTAGCTGTATTCCATGCTTTAAGAAAAGTGGAAGGAAGTAAAAAAACCTGCCAGCATGGTTTAAAGGTGAGGTCAGAGAGGCTGTTGTTGCCAAAAAAGCATCTTTCAGGAAAATGGAAAAAAGAGCCAAATAATGAAAACTGGAAACAGCACAAGTACTGCCAAGTTAGATGCAAGGCATTGATAAGGCAAGTAAAGAGAGAATTTGAGAAGAAGCGTGCTGTGGAAGCAGAAACGCATAATAAGGGCTTTTTCAAGTACATTCATAGCAAAAAACCTGTGAGAGAATCAGTTGGACCATTAGATGATAGAGGGGTAAAGGGGGCACTAAGAGGGAACAAGGCCATAGCGGAGAAACTGAATGAATTCTTTTCTTCAGTTTTTACTGAGAAAGATGTAGGAATGTAACCATGACTGAAATGGTATTTAAAGGAGATGCTGCAGAAGAACTGAAAGAAATATTGATACACCGAGAAGATGTATCACAACTATTTGATAAACTGAAGAATAGAAAATCACCTGGACCGGATGATATACATCCAAGGGTGTTGAAAGAACTGAAATATGAAACTGCAGACCTACTATTAGTAACCTGTGAGCTATCTTTAAAATAATTTGTAACACCTGAAGATTGGAGGATGACCAATGTAACACCAATTTTTAAAAAGAGTTCCAGGGGTGATCCGGGAAACTACAGACCGGTGAGCCTGACATCAGTACCAGGAAAAATGGTGGAAACCATCATAAAGAATAAAATTAATGAACATGTAGATAGTCATGGCTTAATGGGAGACAGCCAACATGGCTTTAGCCAAGGAAGGTCTTGTCTTACTAATCTGTTATGCTTTTTTGAAAGTATGAATAAACAGGTAGACAAATGTGAGTCAGTTGATATAAGGTATCTGGACTTTCAGAAAGCCTTTGACAAGGTCCCTCATGAGAAACTTGGCAAAATTAAAAAGTCATGGGATATGAAGCAGTGTACTATTGTGGATCAGGAACTGGTTAAAAAACAGAAAGCAGAGGGTAGGGCTAAATGGCCAATTTTCCCAATGGAGAAAGGTGAATAGTGGAGAACCCCAGGGATCTGTGCTGGGTCCGCTGCTTTTTAACATATTCATAAATGACCTGGAAATGGGAATAATGAGTGAGGTTATCAAATTTGCAGATGACACAAAGCTGTTCAAAGTTGTTTAAACCCATGAGAATTGTGGAAAATTGCAAGAGGATCTTGATAAATTGGAAGACTGTGCTGAAGACATCCACATTAAGAACCACCACCCAGGAAAAATATTTAGCCGTCATCGTGGATAACATGTAAAAACCCTCCACCCAGTCTACAGCAGCGGCCAAGAAAGCAAATAGAATGCTAGGTATCATAAGGAAAGGAATGGAAAATAAAACAAAGGATATTATAATGCCTCTGTATCGTTACATGGTGCGAGCCACCAAAATGGTAACGGGGATGGAAGGATACCCCTATGAAGAGAGGCTAAAAAGGTTAGGGCTCTTCAACCTTGAAAAGAGACGGCTGAGGCGAGATATGATAGAGGTCTATAAATTAATGAATGGAATGGAATGGATAAATGTAGATCGATTGTTTACGCCATCAAAATATGGAAAGACTAGGGGGCATGCAATGAAGCTGCAAAGTAACCTATTTAAGACTAATAAGAGAAATATTTTTTCACTCAACGTGTAGTCAAACTCTGGAATTTACTACCGGAGGATGTAGTAAAAGCTGTTAGTGTAGCCGGGTTTAAAAAAGATTTGGACAAGTTCCTGGAGGAAAGGTCCATAAACCATTATTAAAGTGAACCCAGAATATCCACTTCTTGCCGAATACAAGCACTGTGGAACCTGTGTCTTTTGGGGAAACTGCTAGGCACTTGTGACCTAAATTGGCAACTGTTGGAAACAGAATTCTGGGTTGATGGACCTTAGTCTGACCCAGTATGCCATATCTTATGTTCCTATGATAAATCTCCACATACCACCCCATGGTATTTGTGAGAGTCGGTGGGAAAGGTTTAACACAAAACATCTAAATGTTGTCCAAGATGCTGTCATTTGCATTTGAGGAGCTACATGAGTTGCTAGAGGTATTAGGTGACATTAGATGGAAGAAATGTGAGAAAAACACACTTATCTAAAGGGCACAAAGAGAAGGCATCACAAGAGGTAAATATGCCGGCTTAGCATGGAGCCTAGTGTAAAACTATCAGAAGATACAGAGAACTAACAAGATATATTTCTTGAAAATGAGGGATGGGAAGACAAACCAGGTAAAGAATTTAATAAGTGGGGAAAAGGTCTGTTAACAAGGAGTAAATCTGACAAAGGCCCCGGCCGATGACAGGATAAAGGACGGTTTGGAAGAGAAAATACAGATGCCTGAAGTAAAGACAAAGGGACTATTTATTTATTTAACATCTCTTATATACCGCACTATTTATAATCAGCGCGGTTTACAAAGAACAATAAAACATCAGATAATATACATATTATCTGTTTTTTACATGGAACAGGAACAATAACTTGGGTAACTGGGGTAACTATTTACAATGAGTAATTTTGTAAGTTTGAAAAGAAAACTATATAACATGACAGAACGTTTTAAGGGGGAGGGGAGGGTTTTGCATCATACCTCTCGAAGATGAGATGGGTTGCAAGTCCCCACTGTATGTCTGTTAACAAGTGAGTGTGTATGATTCTGATTCTTTGGGTTATGTGCATCTGTGTGAAAAGGATTTCTCTAGTTTTCTTCAAGTGTAACTGGAATCATATATCCTCTCTCATTATGCTAGGATCTGTCAATGGACAGGAAATCTCTTGATTAGTTTATAGCTGTGACAGAAAAAGCAGAAAGAAAAGTGTCCTTACTTGCAAAGAGATGGTAAGGAAAATACTCCAAATTACTTTATATTTAGTTAGTTTTGTTATGCTCTCTGTATACTTGCTTCTGTGACATAAAAAACAAGATAAATAAAGGATCTTTTTGCAAGGAAAATCTGTGAGAATATTGTGCCAGGTACGAGTATAATCTGCATGAGGTGTGGTCTGTTGGGAGGGGTGGTAAGCCCCTCCTGTGTGTCAGTTTGTTCCTTTCTTGTACGGAGAAGGTGGTCTGGTGATTCTGTCTGGCCAACAGGGTCCGCCCCTCCCCCCTTGGTCCGCACATACTCATCACTGAAGCATCTAAAATGCATGGAGCGTAAGTGGAGAAAAATTATGAACCAACAGATATGAACCTTATACTTAGAAGTGGAGTGGAGGAGTGGCCTAGTGGTTGGGGCAAGGTACTTCAGGCCAGAAGGTCGGGGGTTCAAATCCCACTAGAGGACAGCAACCTTGGGCCGGAAGGACTGGGGTTTCTAGTCCCACAGGTGCTCCTTGTGGTCTTGGGCAAGCCACTTAACCCTCCATAGCCCATGTTCCCTGTAAAATAGTTATCTCCAAGTTATAATGCCCTGTTCTATGTAATTTCAGTTTGTTCAATGTAAACCGCACTGATGCAGAATAGTGTGGTATATAAGAGAATGTAAATAAAAAAATAAAGCAAATACTCTGCACTCATAATCAAAGCAAAACAGGAATATCACACCAATCTAATCAAGACTGCCATCACAAACCCAGGGAGTTATTCAACATAGCAAGAGCACTCGCAAAGGATCCCTCTTTCACCCAAGGTGAGATCACCATCAACCCACACAACATGGCACTGCACCTACAATCATTGCATAACTTACACAATTACAACAAACTGGAACTTCCCTCTTAATGTCAATGGAATAATAAGTCTAGCCTCTGGACTTCCTTCTACTCCATTAGCCACAATTAGTTGGATATTTTAATCACTTCATTAAACACTACAACCTCTCCTTTAGATCCTTGCTCAGTCTCATGGATCAAAATCTCTATGCCCCAACTGATTCCATTCATTGCACACATGGTCAATGACTCCCTAACACATGGGTTCCTTCCACCCCCACTCAAGCAATCATCCATTCATCCCATTCCAAAAAAGCCTAACTTGGACTCATTCTCTCCTGTCTCTCACAGACCAATTTCCAGCATAGCGTTCATTGCTAAAATTATTGAAAAAAACCCCAGTGCAAACCCAGTTATAATCCCATAACAACAAACATGCACCCCTAGATCCACACCAGCATGGTTTTTGTCCTCATCGCAGTGTTGAAACCCTACTTACCTCCTTGTTTAACATGCTAATTACAAGCACAAAAAACATTTCACAAGGATTCATTCTGCTGTTTCTAGACTTATCAGCTGCATTTGATTCTGTCTCCCACCAATTACTACTCAGTAGACTTCATGACATTGGACTTCAAGGAACCACCCTAAAATGGTTCCATTCCTACCTTTCAGACTACAAACAACAGATAAAGGTAGGGAACCATAAATCCCTCTCATTACATCTAAACTAAGACATGTCTCAAGGTTCTGCACTCTCACTAATACTATTCAATATTTACATTCAACCACTTTGCAATATCATTCAGTGCTTCATTGTCAAATATCACATCTATGCAGACAACATCATAGCATACACACCCTTCTCCATGACCACCCTTATTATTTCACTATCTCTAAATGTTTCTGAGCAATCACTCACTGGCTACAGAAACACAATCTCAACATCAACTACAACAAAACTGAAGTCCTACATATTATGGGAGACCCTAACTTCAACCCACAAGCTACACTCAGGATTGATAATAAAGTAATCACAGTCAAAAAAGGTGATCAAATATTTAGACATCCTACTAGACCAAGGACTCAACCTACATGCTTATGTTCAACAATCTATCAAATCCGTATATCATAAACTCAGGATCCTAAAAAAACTATGTTCTCTCTCTCCTAAGCCCTCCATATTTCCGTACAGGGTGCCAAGTGATCATTACCTCCATCCTAGACTATGGCAACTTAATTTATCAAGGACTTCCCAAGAGTGCCATACACCCACTGCAATTGGCGCAAAACACAGCAGCAAGAATCATACAAGGATCATCACATCAGACACGTATCACCCCAATCCTTAAGCAACTGCATTGGCTACCTATTACTTCAAAAATCACATTTAAAATAATATTTAGTACCTACAAAATCATGAACAACCTTTCAGCTGAGTGCCTGTTGTCTCTAATAAAAAAGCCGAACAACAACAGACATAACACAATCAACCTACTGGATATACCACCTGAGAGGCTATCCACAAGTCAAAAACAATATGGCATTGTCCCTCTACTCCCCACACACGTGGAACTCTTTACACCTCAAATAAGAACCATTGAATCCATGAAAGAATTCTGCAAGAAGCTCAAAACTCAGCAATTCTTGGAATCTATGGAGCAGACCCCCATTAGAATCAACATAACACATGCTAAACACCTAGCCCCTCACTGTATCTTGTACATAGTTCAGTTACTTTAGCTCTCACTACTTTTGTTTCATTAATATGAACCTCCAGGAGCCTTCCTCCATATTATTTATCTGTTAGATGTAGTGCACACATAATCACCTAGTTAATGTTTTATGCATTTTGTTTTCTGTAAACCGTCTTTGACTTGTAGAAAAACAGTATAAAAAAGGCATTGATGAAGAAATGTATTCATTTTTATTTATCTCTGCTATATACAGGTTGAAGGGGAGATTGGTGTCTAGTATTACTCCTAATATATATTTTAACATGGTCTTTGATCTTCATGGAGGAAGTTAAGAGAAGATGAACAATATGAGAACAGCAGATTTTTGGACTGTTTTCTTCTAGGATTGTTCCTCATAGTTGAAACAAAATACAAAGAACATGAAAAAGAGTTGTGAAAAGCAGCCACAAGCTAAGAGAAGTGCTAGAATGAGCTGCCCAGAGGACCTGACAGCCAGTGGAAATGCTCACAGAGCTGAGAGGGGTGTGGCAGACATCAAGCAGGAGGACACTGGAAACTTGTGAAAAGAGAGCTGAGGCTGCCACCATTACAGAAACCGGACACTAAAAGCCTGGAAAGCCCACAGGCTTTTAGAACACATATTTAACTGATATTATTTATAACTTACATTGCTTGCATGAGGGTGGTGGGACGCTAGTGTTGGGATTGGATGATTTTGTATTATTACTTTTGTTTATGTTGGTTTCTAGTTGTAACTTGCCCCTACACTACTTTGATGAGATGTCCTCAGATAAATAGATGCATAAAATAATCTTATTTGTTTTATGTCATTAGCTGAATTTGCACCTAGGACTGCTGAATGCTAAAGGGCCATGTCAAAACAGAGGCAGCATCAACAATCCTTGGGGTGTAGAACTGCTTGGCAGGGCAGATATTCTTGGCACAGTAACCCTTCCATGTCCAGACTGCTGCTGCAAAGGTTCCAAACTCACTCTTGCACCTCTTAAACCAAGGAGCTAGGCAGCCTAGTCCAAATCCTGTTGATCATTACTAATTAGACAACCAGGTTCTGGACTAGGCTTAGGAAATATCTCTGATAGAGTACTTGGACATGGTTTCATAATGTATGGAACAAGAACATGGTAAAAGAAACATCTTTGGAGGAAATCTCTACATCAGGAGTCAATAGATTCACAAGGCAGAAAATCCAATTAGCATTTTTCATAGAGCTCCAGACCAGATGAGCTTTGGGCCAATTAGGAAACAGGAAGGAAAATCACCAGCAATACAAGAGCAGGCTGCTGGAATTATGAAAAATGGCATATGAAATCCCAGTAAACATACACCTAAAGATTTGCATGCTTAATTACCTCTGCTTCTCTCCAGTTCCCAGGAACACCTCCTTTAGTTCAGCTAAAAGTCTATGTGCTCTGAAAGCTCACCGTTACTTTTAGCTAGGCAAAGGTGACTAGTTTTCTTGGATATATGGCTTTGAAAATTCTTTCAGTTACACATGTACAAATTTTCTTGCCAATCAAATTCCTTGAATCAGGATCCAGATCCAAACACCATAAGAACTTAAACCATGCTGAGTCAGATCAAGGTGCATCAAGCCCAGCATCCTGTCTCCGACAGTGGCCAGTCCAGGTCAACAGGTATTTGGCAAATCCCAAAAAGTAGATCACTTTCTCATGGCTCATTTCCAGCAATAAGCAATGGCTCTCCCAAATCTATCTAATTATTTGTTAATTGAATTATCTTCAAGGAACTTGTCAAAACCTCTTTTGAACCCCACAATGTTAGTCATATTGACCACATCCTCTGGCAACTAAGAAAGTCTTATCTTTATTCCAATAAAGGATATGCTGATGGAATCATGCCTTTAATAGCTCTTAGATTAGCAGGAGTAAATGGGATCAGTGTCTGTGAGCAACAGTATACAATAGCACCTTCATTTCTCAGACATAATGGAGAGAATGATTACATAGCAAGAGATTTTATAGTGTCATAGCACAGAAAAACCAGGAGGAAAAAAGACAATTTGGATGTTCCCATAAATGGAACTCCAAATATTGGCTGTATAAATTTTAAACACAAAAGCTTGCATTAAAATCCTGAAAATCTGTTTCATTTTTTGGAGGGATCTCTGATGACCTTCAGGTTCCATCTTCATTAAACAGCATCTAGTCTGGCTACAGTATTTTGGCCACAACATTGGGCATGGGTGAGCTGAAAGTCACAGACAAGCAGCTCTGTGTATATAACAAAGATATTTTGTTCACAAACTGCCTGGCACTAGAAGAGATCATCTTCCTTTCAGTGGTGTCTTTCTAAGATGTGGAATCCAAGTTTCGCAGGAGCTGACCGGCAGAAGAGGACAGGCGCGGTTGCACAGGTCAATCACTGTCCCCTGTGGCTTCATACTTGCCAAATTGTCCCAGCTCCTTTTTAATACTCTTGAAAGGTGGTCTTTTGTTTGGCTCTTTTTTCCAGCACTCGTTCATGATCTTGTATATCTTGTTAGGGCAGGTTTTAGGCTGCGGCATCCGATACCCTCGTGCAACTTCATTTGAAGTCTCAATATTGCTCATCCCTAGGAAAATAATATGGAACAAATATTAGAAAGGCAAAGGGAAGAAAAAACATTGTAGTAGTGTGTTATATATCTTTTTTCAAACTTTATCACAGCATCTAAACAGTTTTGTGCGCTCTCATGTGACAAAAGTATCCCCACTCTACAGTGTTGTTCTATTAAATTAGTTTCCACTTTTTATTAGGATCTTTCAAGTTCTAGTAGCCAGAGAAAGCAAAATCATTGCAGCTAGAAAGATGGTCGACTGCGGAGCACTGGAAGTCTGACCAATGCTCACGGCTTCCATTGTCTCTTTTCTTGGTTCAGTAAATGGTGCGGCAGCCTTTAGAACATTATTAAAAGAATAAAAGAACAGTAGCAGAATCTCTCCTTCTACTAGATGAGCTTGGGAGATTTATATTATACAGCGCAGGAACCTTTTTTGATGAAGTAGCCGGAGAACAGCACACTGTGGTAAATGACAACATATACCGTAAAGATGAAAGCACTGCTCTCGTCTGGCCAGTAAGGTGAACAGGATAACCCCCCATTCTTTTCTTGAAAGTTGTAACCACTGCTCCATGCCAGTTGCTGCCATTTCAAGCAGGGTACCCTGCAGTCTTCTTAGAAATTGCACTAAAGCTAATATTCAGTGAGTTTAGGCTTCTAGCTTTGAAAATTAGGTTCTTTTAATATTTACTAGGACTGAGTGCCTACAATTTTGCTCCCAAATACTGATGTTGGGCACAGGCATATGGCATAATATTTAAACAGTGGTAGGTGTGTTTTTTAACATCGTGGTCCTGGCTTTGAAATAACACCTGGATATTCCGCACCCTGGCCACTTAGCACTATCCCGAGAGGAGCACTTTTGAGATCTTTATCTGGGTAGCTGTTAATAGCACTTGCAGAAAGTTATCCAGATAACAGTGCTGAAAATCATTGCTATCTGGATAACTTCCTGCCAAAGTGCTCTGTGACGATATTCAGCAGTACTGTCTGGCTTGTGCCTCGCTTAATGTCGAGTTAATAACATTTGTTCCTAAATTTAGGTGAATTTTCAACTGAAAACCTAGGAAACCTAAGTTTGGCTAAAAACAGGGGACCCTAACTTGACCTAAATGAAAAAGGTTTGACTTTCTGGGCCTGATTTTGTAGCAGGATGCCTATCATTTTGTAAAATAGGCTCCCAGAACCAGCCCAGTAACACACATGTGCTTAATGCATACATGTGCATCTGCTCTAAAGCTGGTATAAATGTAGGCATATACTTGAAGTGTATATTTGCATATTTTTCCTTCCCACCGTCAGCCCTTCAGCAAGCACATGGAGCCCTCAACAGGCTTCCAGGCACACAGCTCCACAGATCTTCCCACCCGAAGGAGATTCATCCAGGTGGTAAGCTCCACTTGCCGTCCTGATGTGCAATTACTGCATTTAAATCTACACGCTGTAGGCACACCCGCGCCTAATGGCCATGCTCCTTAAGAGTGGTCCTATGGCCTAAATAAGAATGAACCCCACCATCTCAACTGTGCGGACTATACTCAACCCCAAGTAAACAGTGCACACCCATTAACTGCACATCTAGGCTGTTCTTCCCACTGAAGTGCCCACAATTTATTTATTTTATTTATTTAGCAACGTTTATATACCACTTTTCAATGGGTCAAAGCGGTGTCCAAGCACTGAAATATGAGATTTCAGACCCACTATTACTAATCTATGAGCCTCATCATGCTCATATTACCCCTCTTCTCAAGTCACTTTAGTGGCTCCCTATCCTTTTCCGCATCCAGTTCAAACTTCTCCTGCTGACCTATAAGTGCATTCACTCTATGGCCTCTCAGTACCTTTCCTCTCTTATTTCTCCCTACACCCCTCCCTGGAAACTCTGCTCTTCTGGCAAATTGCTTCTATCTGTGCCTTTCTCTTCTATTGCTAACTCCAGACTTCACTCCTTTCACCTTGCTGCTCCTTATACCTGGAACAAACTACCTGAGTCTATACATCAGGCGCCTTCTCTGACCCTTTTCAAGTCCAGGCTGAAAACTCACCTCTTCGTTGCCACTTTCGGATCTTGACTCACCTGATCTCCTTTGTGTTTCCTTACCATTCCCCCTAGATGTATCCTGTGTCTACAGCTACTGTGTTGTCTTGACTAAATTGTAAGCTCTGATGAACAGGGACTGTCTCTTACATGTGTCTGTGTAGCACTGTGTACATCTTATAGTGTTATACAAATGTTCAGTAGTAGTAAAATGTCAGTCAGTGAAGCTGCTAGAATGTCCCCAAGTTACTTCAATATTCTCAGATGTATCCCATCCGTTCTCATTGCTTTGTCTACTTTTAGTTTAGCTAGTTCCCCACGAACACAGCCTGCTGAAAATTGTTCAAGATCCCTATCAATTCTGTTCCTATTTGTGGGTGTTTTCTGAGGTCCTGCTCTTGGCCCTTCATCTGTGAACACAGAACAAAAATATTTGTTAAGCAATTCCGCTTTATCTTCATCAGCTTCTACATATTCCTCCCCTTCACCCTTGAGTCTGACAATACCACTTTTTCACTTCCTTTTCTCAATAACATATCTGAAAAATGTCTTATCCCCACATTTTATTGCATTGGCTAGTTCTTCTTTTTGTATCTTTTCTTTCCTGACTACTTTTCCAGTTTCTCTAAGTTTTTCCAAATATAGATGCTTGTCTTCCTCTCTTTATGATCTCTTGATGTTATGAAGGCCTCCCTCTTTTTCTTCACCTTTTCTACTACTTCTTTTGAGAACCATAGCGGCCTCCTTTTCCTTGTACATTTATTTACCTGTCTAACAAAAAGGTTGTTGCCCTTAAAATGTCCCCTTTCAGTTTTGCCCACTGTTTTTCTACATCTCACAATTGTTCCCATCCTGCTAATGACTCCTTGAAGTATTGTCCCATCTTAGCAAAGTTAGTTTTCCTAAAGTCTAAGACCCTTGCTTTTGAATGGATTTTATCAGCCCTAGACCTAATACTGAACCACACCATTTGGTGATTACTGGATGCAAGATGATTTCCCACTATGACATCAGAAACACTTCCCCCATTGGTGAGCACCAAGTCCAGTATGGCCCCTTCACGTGTGGATTCTGTTACCAGTTGCCATGCAATTATATCTCCAGGGCTATGTAGACACCCACACACCCCTAGATGCACAGCAACATGGCTTTCAACCCAACCATGGTATTGAATGCTTGCTCACAGCCCTCATGGACAGACTAACTCAAGGCACAGAGAAACTTCATGAATGATTCATACTCATCTTCCTGGACATCACTGTGGCCTTTTACTCTGTACCACATGAAACATTACTGCACCAGTTACAAGCAATAAGCCTATGTAGCACAACAATAAAATGGTCCATCTCCTACCTAACTGAGAAACAACAACAGGTACGAACAGCGGGAGTCATCTCTGCCCCATTCAAATTATACCAAGGTGTACCCTAAGGATCCTTATTATCTTCTGTTCAATATTTCATTCAACCCCTCAGTGAAATCATACAAGCACACAAGGTATTCTACCACATCTATGCTGATGACATAATGATTTCTGTCCCATTCACCACACTATGCCCTGACTACACCTGCTAATCAATTGTTTCACAGCAATTACACAGTGACTAACAAAACACAATCTATCAGTAAATCTTCAAAAGGCTGAGGGCCTCCACGTTACCAGCGATGCAAATTTCACACTGCCCATGACACACAATATACCAGACACACAACTTCAAGTAAAATCGCAAGTGCGATACCTGGGAGTCACCCTGAACCACTGCAGCCATATATCAATAATACTCTCAAGCAATGTTCCCTCTAATTTTCTGTAGGCTGTGTGCACATAAAATATCAGCTGTGCAGCTTTTGAAGGAAGGTTAAATTTTTGTGTGCCACATAACGACACTCGGAGTTATATACTTTAAAATTTGACTACACATCAGAATACAGTATGTACACCACATTGATTGCACTAGAAAATATTGTAGAACTTGTGAAAACCGTAAATGCACAACTTTTAAATTTTAAGACGTCTGTGTTGTTTTCTATCAGAATCAGAACCGTAATTTTTGTGCGCTCTGTTGTAAAGTATGTGCGCTCACTCGGCGAGGTGTGTGCGTGCGCACATGCGCACAGCTTAGAGGGAACAGTGCTCTCAAAGTTTTCTACCACAAGATAAAAACAGTCTGTGGTCTTAAACCTATACTAGACAGTCATGATCTCTGCACAGTCTTCCAGGAGCTGGTACTCCCGCACCTGGATTACTGCAACATTATCCTTCACGGACTACCAGCATGTGCAAGCCACCCCTTGCTAGTAGCCCAGAACACTGCCACAAGGAGCCTGTTCTCACAAACACATAACACCAACACTTCACAACCTCCACTGGCTCCCCATTGCCTCATGCACTAAATACAAGGCCATCATCACAGTACCTTCATGCACTAATCCAAAGGACACCTAATGGCAGGTCAAGAAGAAGCAATATGCAAGTCACCCTCTCCGTCCCGTCAGCGTATACAAACAGCAGCCGTGCAATATCAAACAGAGCAGTCTCACGCTACGCTACACACCTCTGCAATGAACTACTTGACAATATCTGGGCCACGAGTGACCTTGAAGACTTCCGGAAAACACTGAAAGCACAACTCTTCAGAGAACACTTTGGTGGAACTCTTACATAAAGCGTTAGATCATAACAGCACACTGACCGCTGCCCCGCTTCCCCCTCTACCCAGGCTCACACTCCCCTGCCATTCAATATAGATATGTAGACTACCCCTTTAATGTCTTTGCTGTTCCGCATTGCTTATTTTGTTATAATTTTCTCACGCTAAGTTAAGTTTAATCAAGTTAACCTACTCTGTTCCATGTACGTTAAGTTAAATTGTTATCCGTAAACCGCCTTGACATTTTCACAAGGCAGTATATAAAGCCAGCTAAATAAATAAATACATGCGCAATTGCGCATAGATCACAGCTGCACCCCTGCTATGCTCTAGCTCCGCCTAGCGAATGCCGGCCCGCGGCACACATATAAATACTATCTCGGCATCGCACATCTGATTTTATAAAGGGCCTCTTCTGTGTGTAAAGCAGACTTTACATGTGCAAAAATGTTTATAAAATTATCCCCTTTTTGAATACTAATAATGCAACTTTTAGGATCCTAAATGTAGGTTCATTTTCAGTTGAAAACGTAGGCACCCAAGTTTGCCTGAAAATAAGAGACACATTTTGGCTCCTAAATTTAGGCGATCAGCTTTTTATACTATTTAATTTGTTATTCTGTTCTTATATACAATTTTCCATTGACAACAATCCTCAAACATTAGAATGCATAATTTAAGAAGTCAAATAATCATATCAAACCTGTATTATATACGCAAAAGAAATTAAAAAATATAAAGCAAAATATAAGAACAGAAGCTAAATTAGACTTTTAGTTATAATTTTTTAGTGACCATGGACCCAATATTCATGTCTCGGCAGTGAGTGTTTTTAAAGCACTTGGTCACCACAAGCAAAACTGAAAGTAGATATTCAATATTGGAATCTAGATATCCTCTGGTGCTGAATGTCCGGTTTCAGCACTGACCGGCATGTTTCCTAACGTGTGCTATCTGGGTAGCATAGGGTTAGCACGCGGTATCGATGCCATGCTAAAAATCTCACACTACTCTTGTAACATGCGTATGAGCAGTGACTGGACAGGTGGGGCTGTTCCCCACCTTAAGAATTCATAATTTCCAGAAACCACAGGCAAGGTGGTTGACCTGATGCCACCAAAATATAACTGAGCATATACCCTAAGAAAAGTAATGAATGTGGGTAAGACGATAAGGCGGATTTGAATCAGCACCAGGATTGGATCCATGTCACTTTATTGCATGAGGTTAGACTGCAAGGACTCATATTGAAAATCAATGAAAGGGAAAGAGAATAGAGTTTAGCCCCTGCCTTTCCTCAGAAGTTCCAGGCAAGTTACATTCAGGTACAGAAGGTATTCTCCTGTCTCCACAGGACTTATAATGTAAGTTTGTACCCGAGGCAATAGAGGATAAAGTGATTTGCCCCAAATCACAAGGATCTGCAGTGGGATTTGAACCCTGCCTTTCCTGGTTCTAGCCCATTAGGCTACTGCTCCAAAAGTGAAACTGACTGTGTACTATTGTGGCCTGCGAGGTTAGTGACTGCTAATCAGCATATGAGCTAAGAACATTTTTTTCCCAGGCCTTGTTGAAGCTTGTGCTACAGGAACAAAGTCAATGAGCTGAAAAGGCAGGTCTGAGCCATGCATGGGAGGTCTCAAGATCTGACAAAATGCTGAGTCTTTTCTTTCAAGATAAGTGAGTTTATTTCTCTACTTTTTCCATTTTGAAACTTGCAGATTAAGTGGTTAAAATCTTGGAGTTACCTGCGTATGGTATTTGTCCATAGGTTATGATCTCATACAGAAGAACTCCGAATGACCAAACATCTGATTTAGTGGAAAAGCGGCTGTAGTGCAGAGCCTCTGGTGCAGTCCATTTATAGGGGACTTGCCATGAGGTACATTTGTAGATTTCATCCTAGAAACACAGAAAAATAGCACTTTGTAACCTCCACAGCATCCCTCCACGCATTCCTCCTACTAGGAGTCATCTATACTATAGTACCTTGATAATTCTGGCCATCCCAAAATCTGACACTTTACAAATGTAATCTTCTCCCACAAGAATATTCCTAGCAGCCAGATCACGATGGATGTACTTCTTGGATTCTAGGAATTCCATCCCATCAGCTACCTGATATGCCATATCGATGAGATCATTCAGCTGCAAGAACTTCCCCTCAGCACCTAATGAGATGTGAAGAGCAGACAAGAACATCGTCTGTAACCACAAGGGTACCAAGGGGAGAAACGCTGCCTGACAAAGCAGAAGGAATGCTAACAAGTGCTATGGCATGGAAGCACTCATACTGAAGAGGTCATCAACAGCACAGTATAAAATTGTTTAGTTCTGAGGGGAAGAAGAAAATTTTCCTTCCCAAGTCTTGCTGAGTGCCTTCGGGAGGTAATTTTTATGTATGAAATCTATACAGAATCTCAGCAAGGCAATGCTACCGTAAAAGTATGCTAGGAAGGAAAAAGGGTACACACTGGCCACACATCACCCAGGATAAAAAGATGCCCACTTGTAGCTCATGCACTAAGGATAACTATGATGGCAGTGATAGTTCAAAACCTTCAGGAGAAGATAAATAACCCTGATGTAGCAATAGGCTATGATAAGCTTGTTCACTGGCCTACTGCAGCAGGAAATAAACCACAGAAACTATTGAAAAAGATAAGAGGACTTAAACACAGTTAGGTGAACCCCTGAAGATAAAAAGGAGACAATATGCTGCCACTGTTAAACCACAAATCCTGTATTTGGTGACAGAGGATACACAGAGAGCATCCCAAAATGGAAGACAGGAAAAATAGCAACGCAGAAAAAGACCACATGGCTCACCTAGTCTGCCCTTCCATATCAACTACAACAGTCCCCTTTTTTCATTTAGAGATCCTCTATGTTTGTCCC
Organism: Ichthyophis bannanicus; assembly: GCA_033557465.1. Taxonomy (NCBI): domain Eukaryota; kingdom Metazoa; phylum Chordata; class Amphibia; order Gymnophiona; family Ichthyophiidae; genus Ichthyophis; species Ichthyophis bannanicus. The sequence goes on from CM066049.1 coordinate 130,386,184, forward strand.
ATGCTTTTTTGAATTCAAATACCGTCCTCATCTCTACCATCTCCACTGGGAGACGTGGATCCACCACTCTTTCCATAAAGAAATATTTCCACATATCACTCCTGCGTCTATTCTCTTTCACCCTCATGCTATGTCCTTTCATAGCAGAGTTTGCCTTCAATCGAAAGAGACTCTCCTGTGCATTTATGCCATGGGGGTATTTAAACATCTCCACCATATCTCCTCTATCCTATCTTTCCTCTAAAGTATACATATTAAGATCATTAAGTCTGTCCTCATATGCATCATAATGAAGACCACTAACCATCCTCTGCACTGAATCCAACCTGATCATATCCTTTTGAAGGTGCGGTCTCCAGAATTGCGCACAATACTCCAAAAGAGGTCACACCAGAGACTTGTATACAGAGGCATTATCACCTTCTTTTTTCTGCTGGTCATTCCTTTCCCTGTATACCCAAGCATTCTTCTGGCTTTCACTGTCACCTTTTCTACCTGTTTAGCTACTTTAAGATCGTCAGACACAATTACACCCAGGTCCCGCTTTTCTTTCGTTGGCAGAAGTACCTCACCCCCTACCCTGTACTGCTCCTTTGGATTTTTACAACCAAAGTGCATGACCCTGCATTTTTTAGCATTAAATTTCAGCTGCCAAATTCTAGACCATTCTTCAAGCTTAGCTAGATCCCTCCTCATGTTATCTACTCCTTCCTGGGTGTCTACTCTATTGCAGATTTTGGTATCATCTACAAATAAGCAGACCTTACCCGACAGCCCTTCCGTAAAATCAGTAACAAAGATGTTAAAAAGAATCAGACCAAGGGCAGATCCCTGTTGCACACCACTGGGTAGCATCCTTCCTCCTCAGAGTGAGCTCCATTTACCTGTACCTTTGTTGCCTCTCACTCAACCATTATCTAACCTGATCAGTAACTTTAGGGTCTATCCCTAGGGTGCTCAGTTTGTTTATAAGTTGCTTGTGCAGAACAGTGTCAAAGACTTTACTGAAAGCCAAGTACACCACATCTAGGGCTCTCCCTCATTCCAACTCCCTGGTCACTCAGTCAAAAATATCTGTCAGATTTGTCTGAAAAGACCTACCTCTGGTGAATCCATGTTGCTTCGGATCCTGCAATCCACTGGACTCCAGAAACCTCACTATTCTTTCTTTTAGTAACCTTTCCAATAATTTACTAACCACAAAAGTTAGACTAAGCAGCCTGTAGTTCTCAATGTCATCCTTACGTCTGCTTTTGTGTAAAGGGACCACATGTGCCTTTCTCCAGTCCTCTGGCACCACTCCCAACTCCAAATAGGCAAAGGAAAAGCTGCAAAAGGCAACTGAGAAATGGAAAGGCTGCCTTAAATATCAGAGAATTTAGAAAAGACAAAGCATCAAGGTTATGGAATGGCCTGAGATAAGAACAAAAGAGTTAGAAAACAAGTTAAAAAGAGCCCTAAAATGGATGATCCCTGCCTAAACAAAGTGATCAATTTTCATCTCAAACAGTTAAACATCACTCCATCAAGACCTGGAAAACTGTAAAAATTAACTTGATAGGCAGTCAGACCCATTGGCTAATAACAGGTAGAACAATGTCTCCTTCTGAAGGGAGAGTCAAATAATGTTACGAAAAATTATAGACTAATAATTTTTCTATCTACACTCTATAAGCTGTTCACTGCAAAAGTTGCTGACAGAATATACGATCATAAACATTCCAGTCACATCATAGCAATAGAAAAGAAAGACCGGTATGATAACCTGAGAGAAAGAGAGGTGTATCAAATTTTGATAAACCATAAAGACAATAAGAGAGGAGCATATAGAACCAGAAACCAATTAATGCTGAATAAAGCCATCATGACCAGTGCTAAAAAAACAGAAATCTTGATATGGCATGAATTGACTATAAGAAAGCCTTTGATAGCATCCCAAACTCTTGGATAATAAATTACCTTGAAATGCACAAAATAAACTCTGGCTTGGTTGAATACATGAAAAGCTGGCATTACACTTCATATGAAGTATGGATATGGGGCAGTCTGTGACTCCTCTTAACATCAAGATCGAGGGAGGAATATTTGATGGAAATTCCCTGTTACCAATCTTCTTTTGTATAGCACTGAATCTTTAAATCCATAGTCCAAAGAGTTGATAAAAGTACTAAGACTTAATTCTAAAGATGGTAACATCATACTTATTGTTTGTAGCTGATGCTCTTCTATAGTCCCAGCATTCAATACTTAGTAGAACAACTCTGTAGTAAAAAGCTTCTCAGGTGCCATCAGGGTTATTTTTGGCCAGGACAAATGTGCTAAGGCAACTTTTCTTAGAGGAAATTGAGCAAAATGAAACCATTTCTCAGACTGATGACTGTGACATCAAGGAACTTGAACAGGAAGGGGAATATAAATATCTAGGAGTAGAGGAAGGAACAATCCAGCATGCATATGTTCTATATAAAGAAAATGACTAGAATTATATTAATAAGTATTTTAATATCACAGAATAAGATACAAGGTATCAGTCAGCTTGAAATCCCCATACTCATGAAGAGCTTTGGAATTGTAAAATGGTCTTGTTAATATCTTGAAAAACATTTCAAGGCAATTTATTATTCAAGAGTGGGGGATAGTAGCAATGGCTTTCTTATAGTCAATCTATGCTACACTGAGATTTTGCTTTTCTTAGCACTGGAGGGAGTGAAGTACTTCTGTCCATGAAAGAAGAGCAGGACCTGAGGGTGATTGTTTCTGATGATCTTAAAGTAGCTAAAAAGGTAGAAAAGGTGATAGCAAAAACCAGAAGGATGCTTTGGTGCATAAGGAGAGAAATGACTAACAGGAAGGTGGAGGTGATAGTTCCTCTGTTTGAGACCTCATTGGAATACTGTCTGCAATTCTGAAGACCACACCTTCAATAGGATATGAACAAGATGGAGTTGGTGCAGAGGGTGGCTACCAAAATGGTCAGTGGCCTTTGTCATAAAGCATAAGGGGACAGACTTAAATTTCTCAATATGTATACTTTGGAAGAAAGGTGGGAGAGGGCAGTTATGATAGAGACATTTAACTACCTCTGTGGCATAAATGCACAGGAGGGGAGAGCTTTTTTCATTTGAAAGAAACCTCTGCAATGAGGGGGCATAGGATGAAGGTGAAAGGAGATAGACTCAGGAGTAGTTTGCAGAAATATGTCTTTATAGAAAGGATACAACTCTGGATATGGTCTTTATGCCAATACACTTGTTGGAACAGGGCATGGTCACAACACCTACAAACACACCAGTCCCATGGTCAGATTATCACGTGATAGAATTTGCCCTGACCCTGAAAAACTCCACCCATCACATGAAAGAAGAAAATATAACCAGGAGATATAGAGCCTTCAACAAAGACTCATTCATAGAAGAAATCAACCCACAATTACAGCAAGAATGAGACACCCTTGCCTTAAGGATAGAGAGATGGAACTCCATAATATCCAATGCAGCATCAGCCCCTACGAGTTCAAAACCACAAGCACGATGGAGAACCAATGCCCCCTGGTACTCAAACGATATCAGAAATGCAAAGTGCATTCTATGAAGACTGGAGAGAAAATGGAGGCGCAACAAGTCACATAACTGCCTGAATCTATACAGAGCCAAGCTTCTGGAATATAACAATCTGATAAATGAGCGCAAACAGCATCACCACACCACTCTAATCATGAATTCAGTCAACAAACCAAGAGAACTCTTTAGCATTGTCCAAAAGCTCACTGGGAATACCACACAGCACTGTACCCACCACCTTGACCCGCAGGAATTTGTGGACTATATGAAAAATACCACTCAGACTTGCTCCATCACACTAAAAACAGACAACCATGAAATGATAGAGCATCTTCAAACCTGGGAAGACTTCAGCATACCATCAAAACAGCAAGTAGAGGACATAATACATAGATTCAACACAACAACCTCACCATCAGATCCTTGCCCAGTGGCTTGGATCAAAGTCACAAGAAGCCATCTCTCCCAGTACATTCACAAAATCATCAAAGATTCACTCCAACAAGGACATATGCTGCAACCCCTCAAGCACGCCATGATACAACCAATACTTGAAGGCAACAACCTAAGTCCATCTGAACCAAAATCATACCGTCCTATCTCTAGCTTACCATGCCTTGCAAAAATCATTGAAAAAACAGTGCAAAGACAACTTCAAGACCATATTGACTTGAATGCTCCTCTGGACATCCATCAGCATGGCTTTAAACCCCAGCATGGTGTGGAAACGCTACTAACTTCCCTCTTTGACAACCTCATAAGAGGTATAGATAATATAAAAAATGGATTCCTGCTAGTGTTCATGGACATCTCAGCAGCCTTTGACACAGTGCCCCACGCCAGATTATTGCAGCACCTGCAACATATAGGACTACGCAAGAATACTCTGAAATGGTTCACCTCATACCTGGAAGATTGAACGCAACAAGTCAAATGCGCCCAAAAGAAATCATTGCAGTTCCCCGTCATGCAGGGAATACCTCAGGGATCAGCCCTGTCATCAATGCTCTTCAATATTTACATCCAACCCATATGCAACATCATCAAACAACACAAACTCTACTATCTCATCTATGCTGATGACATTATGGTGTATGGTCCAATCAACCTACTAGCACCTAACACCACAACACTAACCAATTGCCTTGAAGACATGAATGCCTGGCTCACAGCCAATAACCTGACAGTCAACTATGATAAAACTGAGGCAATCTTCGTCACCCAAAATCCTTCCTTCATTCCACCACAGACTATCAGCATTCTAAACAAACACATAGCAGTCAAAGATGAAGTTAAGTACCTGGGCATTACAATGGACAGAGCCCTGAACCTGAAATCCCATATCACCAAAACTGCAAACAAGGCATATCAATGTTTGAGGACCATAAGAAAGATCAAACCACTGCTCTGCCAAGACCACTTCCGCACTGTGTGCCAAGCACTCATCACACCTCTGCTTGATTATGGAAACTTGTTATATCAAGGCCTCCCCCAGCAAACCCTGCACCCACTCCAAATGGTGCAAAACACTACAGCACGCATCATTACTGACACTCCAAGATCTGAGCACATCACCCCCATCTTACAACAACTACATTGGCTCCCAGTGGCGGCCAAGCAAAATTTAAAACCATCCTGATTATCTTCAAAATCATCCACCATCTATCGGCAGATGCACTACAAGAGATCATAACGAGAGATATCAGTAATAGACCAAGAAAGAACAATAATGACAACATGATCGGCACACCTGCAGGATACCACAAGACTAAACAAAATACTTCAAGAAGAGCTCCATCATTACTGGCATCCACACTATGGAACTCCCTACCAATGAGCCTAAGGGAATTAGAAGACATCACAGACTTCCGCAAGAACCTGAAAACTCTGCTCTTCACGGAAACCTATGAGCAGATAGACAACAGTACCCACCTGAGCAGTATTACAACTACCCCTGCCAGCTCAATGCCCAATCAGCCCATCTAGACTCACGAAGGTACCCTCATGCTAAATGTAATCCTCCAATTGTGCTGTCTAAATGTTGTTAAACACCCTCATGTTAAATGTTGTAAACTGCCCTCATGTCAAATGTAACCCCAATTGTGATGTCATGTAACCACTTTGATTGTAGGATAAGGTGGTATATAAATCTAACTAAATAAATAAATAGTGGATGCATGGAATAGTCTCCCAGTGAAGGTAGTAGAGACCAGGCCACTATCTGAATTCAAGAAAGCATGCAACAAACGCAGAAGATCTCTAAAGTTTAAAAAGGGACTGCAAAGCTTAGTAGTTGATATGGAAGGGCAGACTGGATAGGTCATATGGTCTTTATCTGTCATCATTTTTAAATGTTTCTATGGATGTGTGAACAAAAACATAAGAAAATAAAATATGCCATACTGGGTCAGACCAAAGGTCCATCAAGCTCAGTGTTCTCAAGAAGCCATGGCCAATTCAGCTCACAAGTACCTGTCAGATTCCCAAAAGGGTAGACAGATTTCATGCTACTTATCCCAGGGGAAAGTAGTGGATTTCCCCAGTCTACTTTAATGATGGTTTATGGACTTTTTCTCCGGGAATGTGTCAAAACCTCTTTTAAACCCAGCTACACTAACAGCTTTTACTACATTCTCTGGCAACAAATTCCACAGTTTGATTAGTGAAAAAATATTTTCTCCAATTAGTCTTAAAAGTGCTATATTGTAGCTTCATTCTGTGTCCCCTGGTCTCTTTTAAAAGCTGAAGAGCCCTAATCTTTTAAATCTTCCCCTTAGAGGTATCCTTTCATCCCCTTATCCATTTGGTTGCTGTTTTCTGTACCTTTTCTAATTCCACTATATCCTCTTTTAGATATGGCAACCAGAACTGCACACAATATTCAAGGTGCGGTCGCACCATGGAACGACACAGAGGCATTATAATATCCTTTGTTTATTCTCCATTCCTTTCCTTATGACTCCTAGCATTCTATTTGCTTTCTTGGCCGCTGTTGCACTAGGCAGAGAATTTCAGGGTATTATCCATAACGATGCCTAGATCCTTTTCCTGGGTAATGATTCCTAATGTGGAACCTTGAATCGTGTACCCATAGTTTGAGTTGTTCTTCCCTAAGTGCATAACTGTCCACATTAAATTTCATCTGCCATTTGGACACCCAGTCTCCCAATTTTCAAGGTCCTCTTCCAATCTTTCACAATCCTCTTGTGTTTTAATAACTTTGAATAATTTTCTGTCATCTACAAATTTAATCACATCACTTGTTATTCACATTTCCAGGTCATTTATGAATATATTAAAAAGCAGCGACCTCAGCACAGATCCCTGTGATACTCCACTATTCACCTTTCTCCATTGAGAAAATTGGCCAGTTAGCCCTACTCTCTTTCTATCTTTTATCCAGTTCCTGATCCATAATAGTGCACTGCCTCCTATCCCATGACTTTTTAATTTTGCAAAGAGTCTCTCACGAGGGACATTGTCAAAGGCTTTCTGAATGTCCTCCATGCTCACAAAGTCATTTATAAGATGATAAAGATGCGAAATACCAGTGTGAAGGCAACTAGACTTATATTCAGTAATTGGGGTCTTTTTTCCAGTATACTCAACTGCTTAAGTCTTGCAATGTTTTTTGATGGCATGTGTCATTTCAAAATTGCTTCCAAAAATAAAGAACATGGAATTAATAGTGATGTTAGGACTTTTTACTTTTCTTTAAAGCATCAGAGACAATCTTTGTGGCTTCTAACCTCCAGAGAGATTCTGGTGTTTTCCTTACCTCGGAGGAGGTCCAGGAGATTCCCTTTTGCCATGAACTCAGTGATGATGTAATAGGGATCTTCCACTGAGCAAGTGGCGTAGAGGGAAAGGATGTGGGTGTGACGCAGGGTCTTCATGATCTCAATCTCTGTATGAAAATCATTTTCCCTCATAATATCTAAAGGACATGAACAATAGAGGATTAAAACAGAATTACTGTAAACATCAGAGGAGAGCAGATCCCAGTGACATGTCCAGCACCATTTGGAATCTCTATGGCAAGAGGGTTTGAAGAAGCCAAGATGGAAATGTTTTATTTTGATATTCAGATCATTTCTGGATTTAAAATAAGAGCTCTACTTATTTAGCATTGCATGACAGCTTTCAGGCAAAGAGGATGGTAAAACCCTTTACCATTCTAACCATTCAGAGATGGGTCTAGCAGCAAATCTTAATACGTGGACTGCGTCTTGGTGGCTTCTTGAGTCTACTGATCCGTAGCCAACCTCAGTCCTTTTCTTCATCTGAGTATAGCAACAATTTCTAAAATTGCAATGATGTGTGGACATTTCACAATACTGTACCGAGTTCCTTCTTACTAACCAATGGCAAGGCAGCTTTTAAATGCTCAATGACTGCACAGTGTGCTTTGACCACCCTGAGTTTTCAGTGGAACTGACCTTTTTCCCATAGGAAAGGAAAGTATTGGGGGGGGGGGGGGAGGGAGGGAGGAATGAAAAGCTAGTGAGTGTTGGGGGTTAATGGGTCCTCTGCTGTCTATGATAGAAATGTGAATAAAACTGGATGAAAGTATACACAGGGCAGGAGGACAACCATAGACAGGATTTTACAAAGTCCGTTTCCCTGCAGAAAACAAGGAACAGAAATGTCCAGGACACGTCAATGTCTCAGTAGCTGCTTTAGCACTTGGAAGATAAGCTGAGTCCTCCTCCTCCTCCTGTTCCTATGACAGTCCCGAGCAGATGTGAACTACTTCTGGGAATGGGTGAGCTCAGTCCAAGCAAACTAAACATGTGGAATTCAGACCCACCTCCAGAACATGGGGAATTTCATTTCTACTGTCATGAATTTGAAGCATTTTCAGTGTTGCCACCTGGAACATCACTCACCTTTTTTTATGATCTTAACAGCTACTGTAAACTGCTCTCTCCAGAGCCCTTCAAAAACCTCCCCAAAGTGCCCTTCTCCAAGGCGTCTGGTCAGGGTAAATTCCTCTCTGGGTCTTTCCCAGTCTTCTGTTGTGCAGATTGGCAAAACCGCTGGCTCTTGCTACATAAAAATAAATCATATTTTAATATAATTCCCTTTATAATCTCCCACATCCTGAATACCTCTACCTTTAATTTCTGCCTCACTACAGTTTCTATGTGAGCAGAGGAGTAACCTAGTATCTAGTGCAACACCCTAGCACCCAAGAGATCTGGGTTCTATTCCCACTGGCACTCCTTGTGACCTTGGGCAAGTCACTTTATTTATTTATTTATTTTATTTTAATTCTCTTATATACCGCGCTATTCTGCATCAGTGCGGTTTACATTGAACAAACTGAAATTACATTGAACAGGGCATTATAACTTGGAGATAACTATTTTACAGGGAACATGGGCTATGGAGGGTTAAGTGGCTTTCCCAAGACCACAAGGAGCACCTGTGGGACTAGAAACCCCAGTCCTTCCGGCCCAAGGTTGCTGTCCTCTAGTGGGATTTGAACCCCCGACCTTCTGGTCTGAAGTACCTTGCCCCAACCACTAGGCCACTCCTCCACTCCATTGCCTCCATTGCCTCTACTTCCGGTCATACCTTGCCAAGAAAACCCAGGGGCTGCTGGCTCACCAGGAGTCAGCATTGACTTAATGGCACTTTAAAAAAAGCCCCCTGTTTCTAAATACACAGCCTCTGTGCTCTCCTAATCATATTCGGTTCCTTCCAGGACCATTAGACCTGACTTCATGGTTCTCACCAATACTATCTTCTGGGCGATGGCCATCCTGTATTTACCCCTTTGCTTTGAAATGCTTTTATGAAGTGAGTCCTTTAGTAGCCCTGCTCCATTTCTGAACTTTGCTCCATTTTTTGAGGGCACATTATGTAGCAGATGTGGGACTTTTGCCATGTAGTTGATGGCTGGGATTCTCCACGGCACCATATTCTATCAGGCATCATAATGTCCCTCACCCTGACAGGAGAACAGTAACCCTCCGAAGCAGTTGACTTACCTTCATGCACTTCACTGGCATTCATCTCAAAAGGCCAAGTGGTGGATTCATTTCACTGGCTGCACTCCCTTCCCCCATAAGTTGGCACAGTACCACAACAGATGATGTACAACAAGGAACTCACAAATAGGAAGGACTCCCCTACGACAAGCAAAGTAATATGTGGCTCGCGCCATGTTACCTTCAGATATGGAGTGGTCAAGGTCAGTCCATAAGAAAGGTCTGTGGTCTTATAGTATTCAATGAGGTCATCCAACTTTTTAAATGTGGACTTGGTATTCAAATAAAATTCTCCTTGGCTGTTCTGAAAGATCTTATAGTGATGCACAGATTCCTCATTTCGAACTAAGAATTGCAGGGTATAAATGAGAATAAGAAAAGCAGTCATATCCCCCTGTTCACAGTATGATTCCCTCCTGTTTCCTCATCCAATTTGCTACTTTGAACACATTAAAATCTCTCTTCTAAGAAAAACACTTTAATTTCTTTTGACTACTAAAATGATCAGTGGTCTTCATCCTAAGGCATATGAGGACAGACATAAGGATCTCCATATGTACACTTTAGAAGAAAGGCAGGAGAAGGGAGAGATGCTAGAGACAGTTAAATACCTCTGTGGCATAAATGCGCAGGAGGAGAGCCTCTTGCGATGGAAAGAAAACTGCAACGAGAGGACATAAGATGAAGGTGAAAGGAGGTAGGCTCAGGAGTCATTTGCAGAAATATTTCTTTATAGAAAGGGTAGTGGATGTGTAGTACAGCCTCACAATGGACATTGTGGAGATGAAAACTGTGATTTCAAGAAAGTATGGAACAAATTCAGAGGATCTCTGAGGGAGAGGAAGGGTTTATAGAGTTTAGTTATTCTCATGGATAGCTTGTATGGTGTTTATCTGCTTTCATTTTCTATATTTCTATGTCATACCTCTCCCAGCTAAAGAAGATTGACAACTTCCCCTTTCATTAAGCACCATGAAATGTTATTGCTCCCCCTGTTGCTAAAACAGAATATCCTATGATGTGCCAACAGTGCCAAGACACACTGTACTGTGGGAGATGTGAATGCCGTTCTCGGCTGCTAGAGGAGACATAGAACGCACAGTGCAGGTTCCAGTCACAGAGACTGTGGGCTAAAGCTGAGTAAAAGGTGCACGTTCTTACCAGGGCCCATGAAAGGAGATGAACCTTATCCCTTGCGCCCCCTCTCTAGAACCTGCAGCAGCGGCAATAGTCGCAAACAGGAAGTCAACATTGGGCCTTGGCGAAGGGGCGGGCCAAACAGCCTCACAATGTGCGCGGTTTAAATAAGTGCTGCGGGGCTCTTTGAGACCATGGTCCCAGAGAGGGGTGGCAGGGATGGTATTGGGCTGCCCTGCCAGACCATTGGCACTCTCAGCGGCCACCTAGTTCACCTAATGCCCTGTTTCTTACATCATCAGAAAGTGCACAAAGTCCAAGGGTAATTTTATAAAGATTTAGGCATCTAGATGTCCATATTCCGTCATTTCTCTGCATACGTGGCCTCTTCTAGAATAGTAACTAGAGTGAAAGTCTGCACCACGTACTTGCACAGGGCAGATCTAGATGATCAATCTAGCCATACATATTAATACCATCTCCAGGGCTGGCATAAATGTCTGCACCTGAATTTAAGGCGTGCTTTCATAAAGAAACGTAGGCACCTATTTATCCTTATAAAAGAGACTTAAAATAGGCACATTTTGGGTGCATTAGATTAGGCATCTGGTTATAAAATTACCCTCCTTATCTCTAAAATAACACAGGTACACTAAAAAAATTTTTTTTTAAACTGCCTCTAATGTTTCGAGTGATTTTTACGTTTTTTGGTGCGCTGAATCCAAATCTGGTAACCAATTTGCTCCATTACGTACAGATTTTTTGCTACATTGGGTTAGCAGTTTGAGGTGAACGTTTCAGATTGAGTGCGATCGAGATAAAAGTTTCTTGGATGAATTCTTTATACTAATTGTTTAGTAGTTATTCAAATAAGAATAAAGAAAATTGTAACAAGGCAGCACATAAGAATAGAGTAATATCAACAAAACACACTGTGATGGTAGCAAAATTGTCTGCACTTAAAACAGCCACATACATGTGCACAAACATTGAGCATATAAGAGCGAGGTTAGACACAAAGCAAAGCAAAGAAATGTGCAAAAAATGTTGTACAGGTATGTATGTAAGAATAGAAAACGCAAACCGCACCATTGCAATACATGAAGACAAACACCCGATGGTGTGAAAATAAAATTCTAATAAATGAGATCCGACACTGTGGTAATAACTAGCACATTTTTATTTCAAAGTTTAGTAAAAACACGATATTTGTCAACACAGTTTAGATTTTAAAGTCATTCTTGGGTCAATCAATCTCCTGGTGGGCCCGTTTCTTCTTCCCCCTAATGCTTCTCTTGGTGCGCTGCTTGGCGTATTTTTCATCTGGGGTTTCCCGCAGCAGCAACCAGCAGAAATCAGCCATCATAGTGGTGTTCCATCTTCCTTGGTACCTTCTCTCTGTGTCCTTGATGTCCTGGTGAAACCTTTCACCTTGTTCTTCACTGTACGCCCCCAAGGTTTTGGGAAAGTAGTTCACATGGGAGTGCAAGAAATGGACTTTCAGGCTCATGTTACAGCCTTGTTCTTTGAAGGCATTGAGCATCCTGGCAACAATATCCTTATAGTTCTCATCCCGCCTGTTCCCCAAGAATTTGAGAACAACATCCTTGAAGGAATCCCAGGCTTCTTTTTCCTTCTCAGACATCGTTTCAGCGAATGCTCCATCTGAAATGAGTTTCCTTATATCAGGGCCAACAAACACTTCTTTCTTTAGCTTTGCTTCAGAAAGTCGGGGGAACTTTGAGCAAAGGTACCGAAAGCACTCACCATCTTTTGAAAGGGACTTGATGAATTGCTTAATGAGACCCAACTTAATGTGGAGAGGTGGTAATAGAATTTTATCACGAGGTACCAAGCTCTCATGAAGAACATTTTTCTCACCGGGTCTCAAATACTCCCGAATTGGCCAGTCTTTTTTCCCCCAGTGTAGGTCGCGGGCCCGGCTATCCCACAAGCAAAGGAAGCAGGGATATTTGGTGAAACCGGATTGCTGCCCTAATAGCATGGATAGAATTTTAAAGTCTCCACAAATCATCCACTTATGCTCATCATAACAAATCTTCTGAAGAATCAGGGCCAAATTCTCGTATTTTTCTTGGAGAATAACAGAGTGAGCAATAGGAACTGAAGCGAATGTGTTGCCATTATGAAGAAGAACACCTTTTATGCTGTCTTTTGACGAATCAATGAACAGCCGCCATTCAGCAGGATCATACTTGAGTTTAAACTTTTCCATCACTCCGTATATATCGTTGCAAAATACCAAATCTTCCTCTTTGCTGAAATACTTCAAAAATTGTGTCTCGCGGTTGCGGTACCAATAAAAAGTTGTTCCTGGTGACAATAGATTTTTCTGTTTAAGCCGAGAACCTAGCAGTTGGGCAGCATCTTTTGGGAGTCCTAAATCCCGGACTAAATCATTCAATTCAGCTTGAGAGAAAAGTTCAGGTTTCGGATCTGATTCAGTTTCAAACTCGGAAGTACTGGACTCATCGGGAAAAGCCATCTGATGAGTCTCATCATGATCAGAACCGTCCACACAAATATGATCCAAAGATTTTGGTGGTTCAGGCACAGGTACTTCGTTGCTATGAGGCATAGGCCTAATTGCTGAGGGAAGGTTGGGGTAACTTATTACGTTCTTATTTTTTAAGTTGTATCCCTTCACAATGCAAGAGCAAAAATAGCAGTCACTGCTGTGGTCTCTTTGTTCACGCCACATCATAGGTATTCCGAAACGAAATGCTTGTTTTTTACCTTTCATCCATAAGCGTAGATCTTCCTCACATGTCTTGCACACTTTGTGAGGAGCCCACGGTTTGTCTTGATCGCCTAACTTCAAACCGAAATAGGCGAAATATACTTTTTTAATAAATGCAGAAATGTTCCTCTGCCGCTTTTTCACGGTATATTCCCCACAAATAAAACAAAAACTGTCCGGAGAGTTGACGCAACCTCTGGCTCTGTGAGCCATCACAAATACACAGCACTGCAAACTACAACTGTAGTGAACCACTTCGGAATAAAGCTGGATTACGACTGAGCAAACAAAAGGTAATAATGAACTTGCAAGAAACTGAAATTTGACAGGAACGTTCATGTCACAACCACCGTGTTTGAGCGAGCGAACGAACGAGGCGAGGCGAACAGGAAAGAACATGCACCAGCGTGAGTACTGGATTTAGCCTCCCGCCTCCCAATTGTCCTGTTAATGTATAAAATGAATACAAAACACTCTAAAATATCATGAGGGAGTGTTTCTAGTTAGTTAACCATTACAACCTCTATTTTGGGCCAAGAAAATAAACTGCAGTCGGCTAAAAAGAAATTATGTGAACATTCCTTATATGGGTAAGAAATCTAATTTTGCAAGAAAACGTGACGTGATGGAACATTTTGGCTATTTTTCCTGGATTCAGCACCCCAAAATCTATAGGAATCAGTTGCAAAACTGGAGGCAGTTTTTTGGTAGTGTACCTGTGTAATCATTCCCTTTGTTCTGTCATTCAAGAGGCAGAACTAATAAGGTGATATCTCATTAGCCTGACAGGAAACTTAGAGCCATCTTCACCACAGAGTGTTTCCCAGTAGCCTTTTTGGCTTCACTATCAGGCAACATTTTCTTCCCAGTTCCCTGTATCAAAAGCAAGCTAAACGTTCCAAGTCTTGGGAGTGGGGCCGGAGCTTTTCAGAAATGTAAAAACTCAGGCACTGTAATCACACGTCATACTGAGAAATGGTCACTAGCATTTGCAATGCAACCAGCAAACATGCATCCTGAGATCTGAGTCACTCGACAAGAGGAGGGAACATACATGACACTCTGGAATTGGCTTTTTTCTGGGACTTTCCCCACACCAGTATCTGTAAAGTGTCACTGAAAGTCTATCCAGAGTCCACCTGAGCCCAAGTAATCCTGAAATAAGGTAACAGTTTCCTTTAATCCAATCAAGTTCCTTATTCCACAAGAGTTAAAAACCCTGCATCACATGTTAAATCAAATGTGACTGGTAAATGTGGCCAAAATCTATTGAATTGGATGGAACCAAGATCAGAGAGAGAGGCCGGGAAAGTTACCAGTTAGCTTCATGGCATCAGACTGTCTGAGATGCCCCTGTTTTATGACACCTCTATCTCACTGCATTCTGGGACCTTTGATACCAGGCTGCGCATGCCACGACTTACAGGATACAGTGGGATGGGACTGGAAGCTACACATAAGGCTAAACCTCCTACCTGAGAGCACGTATTTGAATTCCTGCTTCTGGCTGACTCTGACCAGGAAGGTTCCGGTCCTGTTGGGAGGTGACATAAGTTTGTTCACAGCTTCAGAGCGTGATAAATTTTCAAAGAACCATCTGGAAAGAGATGAGGAGTTCAGTAGTTGAGCATGTAGGCAGTGCGACCATTCTACTTGTTTGCAGATGGGAAAGCAAGCAGCATATTCCCCCCGAAGTAAGGAGCCAGCGACGGAGACTTAGCACTGGACACTTGTACATATTGGAATAGCAAAGAGTCTGTAGCCGATCACATGCATCCCTTCCCAGTGCTATTTAAAAGGTGAAAGTATTTTCTCACCAGATGTCACCTCATTTTTTCAGACTCTCTCTAGCAGACATGACATGCTGCAAAGCAGGAAGTATTTGAAGCTAATCAATATGGGGTACTTTTAGAAAGCATTTTCCCTAGGTAAAGCAGGTTTCCACATGAGAAATGGCCCTTAAACCTCGTGTATGGTTTGGGCATAGCAGGGATGTATTGCATGACAGCTGATTTTATAACACTGCACCTAGGATAAGAGGGTAGGCAGGTACCTGTTTCATAAAAGCACATATATGCCCACGTGTAGCAGGGAAGCAAATGTGCACTTTCAGCTGGAAATGAATGCACTTTTATAAGGGGCCATTAATGCATGTCTGTGGCCGGCTACGCGTGATAATGACTTTATAAAATTGCACATGTGCAGCAGAAGTGAATTTGTAGAGAGCATTTCCACGCTATTGAGAGTCTTTTTGATAAAGGTACATACTGTAGGTGCCCCTGTTGCCTTTCTAACATACAAAAAAATCACACCTAAAGAAATCCAAATCAAATAACCAACAAAAGAAAGGATTTCACAAAAATGAACAACAAATCATGGGTAAATTTGTATAAAAGACCTCAATGAATTAGTGAGCTCACAATGGTCCAACCAGACCCAATAGACCCTGGCCATCTTGATCATGTGACCACCACTACACACTACTATTCTGTGACTTTGATCCATTGTGTTTTAGAGCACTCAGCCAGCTGGAGTTTCACTCTATTACGTCGTGGAGTTTTCTTGCTACGGCACATTCCCCTGATGCAGACACAGATATGAGCAGGAGACATACGTCATTTCTGCAAAAACTCACTGAAATCTGCATTAGATACAGTAGAGGAAATGTCAGAAATTTGCATAAAGTGCAGGAAGCAGGGGCTAGAAGCTGGTGGCTGGTGGACATGCTCACTAGGGTTGCCAGTTTATTTAGGTGAATCTGGACATGCTAATCAAGTTCTGATTTTGCTCCACTGCATGCATAGGATTGTAGTAAGATTCTGACCCCCCCACCCCCCCAAAAAAAAATAAATAAAAGTAGGGCCAGATTCATTGGTGCAAAAATTAAAATTTCTGGATCATGGAGGGAGGTGACAGAGTTGAGCAGAGGGACATGAAGGAAGAGGAATTCTGCTTCAAAAAATCTAAGTGTGGGAGTCAGAATTTTTCAATGCATTAACCCAGGGCCTCTGTGCCTTTAAGGCTGGTATGGTGGAAAATACTTGAGGCAGACTGAAGGCAGGAACTTTTGTAGCTCTGACTAGTATTGGCTCTGATAACATGACATCTCCTTGCATGTAAAACCAGGACTGGATCAGCCCTACAGACCTGGTCATTTTATTCCTTGCAACAGGGCCTGCTCTGGTAGTCCCAGCCCTGAAAGTCTAGGCTCTTGCTTGAGTCTCAGCTGCAGGACCTCTATTCCACATGAACTGAAGCTGGAGGGTTGCAGAGCAGAGATGGCATCCATCTGTCCAAGAAAGGTCAATGCATCTTCGGTAGTAGACTGGCTAATCTACTGAAGAGGGCTTTAAACTAGATTCGTTGGGGATGGGTGAAGAAAGCCCCCAGGTAAGTGAAAGCCCCCAGGTAGGTGATACATTAAATACCTTTATGGAAATGGGTAACAGGGGTAACATATGGAAAGCAGTGTGTATAAATGCCCGTAGCATGGGAAATAAGATCCCTGATGTTGAAGCTTTGGTGGGAGTGGCTGACTTGGATTTAGTGGCAGTTACAGAAACATGGTTCACAGAAAACCATGATTGGGATGTAATTATACCTGGCTATACTTTATTCAGAAAGGACAGGGTAGGAAGAAGGGGAGGAGGAGTGGCACTATATGTAAAAACTACTATTAATGCTTTGGAATTACAGAGCTTAAAAGGGAGAGGGGAGGCATTGTGGGTTAAACTAGAAAGAGGGAAAGAGAAATCTATTTGCATTGGTGTGATATACAGACCTCCCTCACAAGAGGAAGAGGTGGACAGAGAGTTAATTGAAGACATACGCAGCAGCATTGCTAGGAAAGGGGAAGTGCTACTGATAGGAGATTTCAATATGCCAGATGTTGATTGGCACATTCCTGCTGCAGTATCATCTAGAAGTAAGGAGATCCTGGATTCTCTACAGGGAGAACTATTCAGGCAATTGGTAACAGACCCCACATGTGAAGCGGCCATACTGGACTTGGTGCTTACCAATGGTGAAAGTGTTTCTGATGTTGTAGTGGGAAATCATTTTGCATCCAGTGATCACCAGATGGTGTGGTTCAGTATTAGGACTAGGGCTGTTAGAATCCATTCCAAGGTGAGGATCTTAGACTTTAGGAAGACTAACTTTGCGAAGATGGGCTAATACCTCAGGGAGTCGTTAGTGGGATGGGAACAGCTGGGGGATGTAGAAAAACAGTGGGACAACCCGAAAGGGAATATTTTAAGGGCAACCAACCTTTTTGTTAAAATGGTAAATAAAGGCAAAAGGAAAAGGAGACCGCTATGGTTTTCGAAAGAAGTAGCTGAAAAAGTGAAGAAAAAGAGGGAGGCCTTCATGAAATACAAGAGATCACAGAGAGAGGAAGACAGGCATCTGTATTTGGAAAAACTTAGAGAAGCTAGCAAAGTAGTCAAGAAGGCAAAGATTCAAAAGGAGGAGGAAATAGCCAATGCAATAAAATGGGGGATAAGACATTTTTCAGATATATTAGTGAGAAGAGGAAGGGCAAAAGTAGTATTGTCAGACCCAAGGGTGCTGGGGAGGAATATGTAGAAGCTGATAAGGATAAAGCGGAATTGCTTAACAAATATTTTTGTTCTGTGTTCACAGATGAAGAACCAGGAGCAGGACCTCAGAAAACACCCACAAATAGGAACAGAAGCGAGGGACATCTTGAACAATTTTCAGAAGACTGTGTTTGTGAGAAACTAGCTCAACTTAAAGTAGACAAAGCGATGGGACCGGATGGGATACACTCGAGAATACTGAGGGAACTTGGGGACGTTCTAGCAGCTCCACTGACTGACCTTTTCAATGCCTCGTTGGAGTTGGGAGTGGTGCCAAAGGACTGGAGAGAGGCTCATGTGGTGCCTTTACACAAAAGCGGAAGTAAGGATGTGGTTGAAAACTACAGGCTGGTTAGTTTAACTTCGGTGGTGAGTAAATTATTGGAAACGCTGCTGAAAGAGAAAATAGTGAGGTTTCTGGAGTACAGCAGATTACAGGATCCAAGGCAGCATGAGTTCACCAGAGGCAGGTCTTGTCAGACAAATCTGATTGATTTCTTTGACTGGGTGACCAGGGAGTTGGACCGAGGGAGAGCTCTAGATGTGGTGTATTTAGATTTCAGTAATGCCTTTGACACTGTTCCTCACAGGCGACTTATAAACAAACTGAGCAGCCTAGGGATGGACCCTAAAGTTACTGCTTGGGTTAGAAATTGGTTGGGTTGGAGGCGACAAAGTGTACAAGTAAATGGAGCTCACTCTGAGGAGAAGGATGTTACCAGTGGTGTGCCCCAGGGATCTGTCCTTGGTCCGATTCTTTTTAACATCTTTGTTAGTGATATAGCAGAAGGGCTGCCGGGTAAGGTTTGTCTCTTTGCGGATGATACCAAAATCTGCAATAGAGTAGTTACCCAGGAAGGTGTAGATAACATGAGGAGGGATCTAGCTAAGCTTGAAGAATGGTCTAGAATTTGGCAGCTGGGATTTAATGTTAAAAAATGTAAGGTCATGCATTTGGGCTGCAGCAATCCAAGGGAGCAATATAGTATAGGGGGTGAAGTACTTTTGTCCACTAAAGAAGAGCGTGACCTAGGCGTGGTTGTGTCTGAGGATCTTAAAGTAGCTAAACAGGTAGAAAAGGCGACGGCAAAAGCTAGAAGGATGCTTGGGTGCATACGGAGAGGAATGGCTAGCAGAAAAAGGAGGTGATAATGCCTCTCTTTTTTGGTGCAACCTCATTTGGAGTATAGTGTGCAATTCTGGAGACCGCACCTCCAAAAGGATGTGAACAGGATGGAGTCGGTGCAGAGGGTGGCTATTAAAATGATTAGTGGGCTTCATTATAAAGCATATGAGGACAGACTTAAGGATCTTAATATGTACACCTTAGAGGAAAGGCGGGATAGAGGTGATATGATTGAGATGTTTAAATACCTCCGTGGCATAAATGTTCAGGGAGAGAGCCTCTTTCAATTGAAAGCCTCTTTCAATTGAGAGCCTCTTTCAATTGCTACGAGGGGACATGGGATGAGGGTGAAGGGAGATAGATTCAGGAGTGATATGTGGAAATATTTCTTTACGGAAAGAGTAATGGATCCATGGAATAGTCTCCCAGTGGGGGTGGTAGAGATGAGGACAGTAACTGAATTCAAAAAAGCATGGGACAAACACAGAGGATCTCTAAAGGTAAAAAGGGGACTGTTGTAGTTGTTGATATGGAAGGACAGACTAGATAGACCATGTGGTCTTTTTCTGTCGTCATTTTCTATGTTTCTATGATTTCATGTTTCAGGAAGAAAATGAGAACGGTACTTTTCAGCTGGAATTTGGAATTTCAACAGGATTGCAATCTTTTGTTATTTTATCTTCTAATGCTGTGCTGTTTGTGTGTAATGTTTTATTTGTATTGTCCTTCTGTATAAGCGGAATATAAATGTTTTTACATAAATAAACCTGAGTGAGGCCTCAGAACAGTGAGTTTACACTTGTATTTCTGGGCTGTCAGTGTGGTCCTTTCTTGTGCTAGATATTTTCTGTGAATGGCAGCTTATAAAATGTGTGATCATCAGTGCTAACTTTAGAGGGCGATGGGCCTCAATTCACCCCTGTTCCTCCAGGGCAGCCCTGGCAACTGTTTCAGAAGAAGGAAATGTACTTATATTGGCAGTATGATCATGACAGAAAGAAATAGAGAATGAAGTGTACTTACGGCTGAGCCTCCATTGCCTCTTTCTGCGCCACATAGTTACAGGGAATAAAACCTTCCTCTATAATCCTCCCAAATGAGTCGATTTTACGCGCCTGCAGCCAGTCTCCATACGTTTGTGATACTTGGAACAGGTCTCCCTTCAGAAAGCTCATTTCCTCTACTGTTCTGGCCTTGAAGTCCCAGAGGCTGACATAGAATAGGCTGATCTGCTCCAGGCTCCTTGGCGTAGCATCTGTGGTTTGCATTGATGAGCGGTCAGTGGGATCAGGCACATGAATGTCTTTGCTCGTAAAACACTTGTTCCAGCAGCAGACCAAGCAAGGGCAGCTTTCCTGCAGTCTCTCAGCCATCTAGTCTACACATCTTCTTTGGTAAAATATAGTTGAGCTCTTCTGGGGTTTCATTCTATCATATGACAGAGCCTGGTTACCATCAACCTGTCTTCTCTTGCTGACCAAACTGAGAAAGGTGGGCGAGGTGTCCAGTCGCAGTCTGGATGGTAAATGTAACAAACACTTCCTTAATTCACCTGCAGTACCTCTGACACACCTCTTAATGCTGAGCAGGAGGAAGTGCAGAATTATTCACCTAAGCAAGAAATGCTTCTGCCCCTCAGTACAATCCACCCTCACCATAAAAGCAAGATCTGTCAAAGGGAAAACTAAAGAGAGAAGGACAGGTGGCAGCTACTGGTTCCAGTCACAAAAAAGAGTCATTAGCCATCGGGAGTTTCACATTGCATTGAGCCAAGGGTGTGGAAGAAACCAGGAAAGGAAGAGTTGGATATACTGCCTCTCCTCCCCCGCCCTAGACGGAAGCCAGATCTACAAATGGGTGTGCTCTGGCTGAGACGTGGAGTGTAAAAATACCTTCTCACTGGAAGACAGTCCGTCAGGAACCAGTTCCCTGATTAAGATCAAAGCAGCTGAATAACGAAGCATTGCTGCTGCTATTACTCACCCTCACTCTGGGTACTAAGGACGAGACGTTTCTCCTGAGTTCTTTGTGCATCCACCTTTTATATTCTTTTCTCCTGCAGGTCAAGCTTTGAATACTGCAGAATAATTGTAATGTGATATCAGATTGTGCATAGTCCCTTCTCCAGGAAAGCAAAACCCTCAGCTCGACTGCTGTCTACATCAGAGTCTACACTCTTTTCTCTCGCTTTCTCTATTGTCTGACTAATGGTTTCCCATTATAGGTCCAGGCCTGGAAGGACTCACTGGACCTGCTCTGTCTTAATAAGTCCCAACCCATTATCTGCAGTAAGACACAGTCACAAAAGCGCAAGATGACAAATCCCATGATGCAGTGAGCACAAGTGCTGATGGTTCCAGAATATTAGCATTTGTGAGAGAAAAAATATGGAGTCTGCTGATCAATACAACTTTCATCAGCTCACCTTCGCTTCTAACTGGTCCCAGTAATTATTCCATTTTGGAAAATTGCCTGACTTGTATCTGTACACAAGAGACATGATGATGTGGGCACTTGTAACAGGCAGTCATTTATAAAAATCCCAGATCCACTGTAGCAAGCAACCCAGTTCTCTGGGAAAATGATGTACCTGATTTTTCAGCAGTAGACCATCCTTTGGTGACCCTTCAACTTACTGCCATCCAGGGGTGTACCCAGGGCTGTGCACGCACAGGGCACACACAGAAGGGGGCGCTGATATCATCACTGGGCTTCCAGGAAGCTCAAAAAAAGTGAGTTACTGAATATGATTGGGTGGGGGAGGGGGAGATGAGATTTGTTAGTCACACAGGGCACATTTCTAGCTTGGCACGGTCCTACTGTCATCGCCTGCTCTGCCAGTGCTTACTGCACAGGGCGTTTCCAGCAGCCTGAACAGTGCTTAATTAGAAGATCGGCGTTATAAGGAGGTGATTCCAGGGCACCAATATGTTTGGTGTGTTTATAAATCAAATATTTTAAAAATCTATTAAAAGCACACAAATGCACACACCTGTGAAATTGCAAACGTTTCCTTATTTCCACCCTCCCTGCATCCCAAGCAGAGCACTGTTGACACATTGCTAGTCTGAGAATCCTGCTAAACTTTTAGAATGAGGTTCCCAACCATTTTGTGTGTGTGGACTCCCATATCAACCTCCAGAAGCTTCAGAGATCCCTAGTTCACAGCCCAACCACTCTCTCTCTTTGTTTCCTTCTCCCCGTGTCCATCCCCACCTGGGTCTTATTCTCCTCTCCTTCCCACCAGACTGTCCGTTCCACCAGACTCCTCTCTCCTCTGTCCATTCCACCAGACTCTTCTCCTCCTTCTGTCCACTCCACCAGACTCTTCTCTGCCCTTCTCCCCCCCAGAATCTTCTCCCCCCTCTGTCCATTCCACCAGACTCTTCTCTCCCCTTCTTCTCATCAGACTCTTCTCTCCCCTCTGTTCATTCCACCAGACTCTTCTCTGCCCTTCTACCCACCAGACTCTTCTCTGCCCTTCTACCCACCAGACTCTTCTCTCTCCTCTGTCCATTCCACCACTCTTCTCTCCCCTCTGTCCATTCCACCAGACTCTTCTCTCCCCTTCTTCCCATCAGACTCTTCTCTCCCCTCTGTTCATTCCACCAGACTCTTCTCTGCCCTTCTACCCACCAGACTCTTCTCTGCCCTTCTACCCACCAGACTCTTCTCTCTCCTCTGTCCATTCCTCCAGACTCTTCTCTCCATCAGACTCTTCTCTCCCGTGTTCATTCCACCAGACTCTTCTCTCCCCTTCTTCCCACCAGACTCTTCTCTCCCCTCCTTCCCTCCAGACTCTTCTTACCTGTCCACTCACATTCTCTCCTTGCCCCTTTCTCCCCCAACATGTCCACACCAGGCTCTTTCTATTTATCTTCCCTCCTTCTCCTCAGCCTGTCCCTTCTAGGCTCTTTCCTATTCACCTGTCCTCACCAGGATCTCTCTCCTCATCCCCCAACCCAGCCGGTCCCCAGCAGGCTTTCTCGCCCCTCCTCACCACCAGCCTCTCCCTTCATTCCACCTCCTCAGCCTGTTCCCATCAGGCTTCCTCTCTCTCCTCAGCTGTCCCCACCAGGTTCTCTCTCCTCACCCCCCCCTTCCCCACTAGGTTCTCTCTTACTTTCTCTCTCCCCACCTATCCCCACCAGACTCTCTCTTTCTCTCCTCTCTTCACTCCAGCCCCCCAGCCTGTCCCTTCATCTTGCTGCTGCTTCTGCATCATTGATGTGTGGCCTATGCAGGCAGCTGCTGTTTTCAGTCCACCCAGGCCTCGTTGTATGTTCTGCCAGCTCCAGTCTTCCACCCTGCAGAGCCTCATAAACAGATGAGGGGGGGGGGGGAGAGGTGGCTCAAGGCTTCGTCCTCTTTGGTTACTGGCAGGCTGGGGATCACAGTAGCCTGGGGTTCCCTCCCTTTGGCTGTGGACAGTGCAAGCATTTTCAGGATTCTTATGTCCTTACTGTTGCTCTCATGATGGGATCCTCAAGCTTTACAAAAGCTTGCAGCTTTATGCCTTAAATGTGTCTACTTTAAATGTGGGCAGTTGGTCCATGAAGTTTATAGGATTTTTACTACCTCCCAAATTTGAGATCTGCCTAATTTGCCTTATAGAAGCAATAGTTTCAAGAAAGTGATCAAATATAGGTGTCAGCTTATAACATAGGAATAAAGATTGAGTCCATTCACTCTCAAAGGACTAAACATTTTTTTTAATTGGACCAATCCACAGCAACCTGATAGACAAAATAATCTCAAACACTATCAGGTAAAACCCAAAGGTCTATTTTAATTTTTTATCTTTAAATGTTATTCTATCAGTTCATTCTTCAGGTAATCTGTTGTACGTAATGATGAACTCTTGAAAGGACATTTTAAATGTAATGCCTGTATCTTTTGTACACAGATGCTTGAAGGGTCGTGCTGGCTGGACCCGTTCTCACAGAAGGAATACACTTCTCAATGTCATATGACTTGTGTTTCGGATCATGTGGTTTCTAGGATTATGTATCCCTATTCGAAGATTTATGTGGAACGCACAAGTCGGGTGTTTAAGAAGAGGTTAAGTGAACATGAATCACGGTTGAAGGCTTGTACTTAGCTCCATTGGTAACCCATTGTCTGGAAGCTCATCATGAATTTTCTGATATGAAGTGGAAGACTATTGATTATATTCCTCTTGAGGTATGTGGAGGTCATTGGGGAAAATGTGTTACATTTTTGCGAGGAGTCTTGGATCAGTGCATCCAGTGGAGATACCTTTGCTGCTGTGAATGTTGATGGACTGCAGGGCAGAAATGATGTGATATCGCTGGACGTAAAGGTGGAGATGAAGGGAGGAAGGTTCGCCGCCATGTTTAAGCATTGACTGAGGATGCCGAGGGCATTACATTTGCAACACTGACGGTTTGAGACCATGAAGGAAATCCATAGCAGAGAAGTGTTTGGTCGTCTTTTATTTTTTACCCCTGGAAGCAGGACATTAAGAGTTTAAAAAAAAAATCCAAAACAGAGGACTGTGCTGGATATTGTTTGTGGACAATTTTATTGTGATTAGGATTACCTGAAGAATGAACTCATAGAATATAATTTGAAGTTAAAAAATAAGTTATATAAATATCTTAAAATATCTTCTTGAGCGAACAAGAAGAATATGTACTCAAAATAATATTGCCGTCTCCACCCAATACAGATACATAAACCGATCCATGAGCAATAGAGCATTTTCATACTTCACCCCAATCTTATGGAATGCTCTCCTGGATAAAGTGAGAGCTATTAATGACCTCCAACTGTTTTGTAAAGAAATTAAGACTTTGTTATTCATTGAACATTTTGGAGATAATCACAACCATGAACAGCTCTACCCAACATAGTTTCTGATCCGCATTACTCCTCCTATAAATATAGCAGTCCATATTTATTCTCAGACGCATAAAGAACAGCCTTCTCTTCTCTCACCCAATAATACATTTACTTTTATGTGGAGGAGTGGCCTAGTGGTTGGGGCAAGGTACTTCAGGCCGGAAGGTCGGGGGTTCAAATCCCACTGGAGGACAGCAACCTTGGGCCGGAAGGACTGGGGTTTCTAGTCCCACAGGTGCTCCTTGTGGTTTTGGGCAAGCCACTTAACCCTCCATAGCCCATGTTCCCTGTAAAATAGTTATCTCCAAGTTATAATGCCCTGTTCAATGTAATTTCAGTTTGTTCAATGTAAACCGCACTGATGCAGAACAGCGCGGTATATAAGAGAATTAAATAAATAAATAAAAATTAATGTAAAATAGTTCCTTGTAAATATGTTGATTGTAAACATGTTCCACTAATCTTTTTAAAAAGGTTTAATGTAATTGTTTTGTTCTTTGTAAACCACCTTTGATCGATGGAAGGGGCGTATAAAAAAAACCACCTAAATAAATAAAAAATAAAAATGAACCTTTGGGTTTTACCTGATAGTGTTTGACTATCAGGCTGCTGTGGATTCGTCCAACAAAACATTTCTTTTAGTCTTTTGAGAGTGAATGGGCTTCGTCTTATAGAAGCACCTCCAGCTTCCCGACTGCAGTAAATGACACATGTATCTGTTCACAAAGGACCCATCCAAATATTTGTTTACTTCTTACAGTATTATTCTCAATGGGGTTCATTCAATGGCATTTAAGTGGGGAGACGTGCAAACCGTGCAAATGCTACTCACTGGCACTAACCTGATTAGTGCACTGACTATCCTCGGGTCGGGCTGCTAAACACCCCAACAATAAGCACAATATTCAGCCACTGCTCAGTTAACCCTAACCAGCTGAAGTTAGGACAATTGAATGGCTGTCTGGTTTTGCAACTGACTGGATTGCAAAATGTCCATCTGGGAAACCCCAGGCCCCAGCATAGAATATCTGGGGCGAAGCTAGAGCCGCGATGGCCAGTTGCTTTAATGTGCTGGCCCCCGCTATTGTGCTTGTTTATTTAATGTATTTCTAGACTGCCAATGCTCCATAGTTCAAGGCAGTTTACAATTCTATTTTAACCAGGAAACAGCATTTAAAACACAAAAAATCAAAGGCAACACTTTTATGAGTCAGAGCAGAAAAGCCATAAGGAAGAGATTCCAGGGATGTTGGTAATATTTAGAAAAAGAGAAATCAGAGTCAAAAACAAAAATGTGTGATTCTGGCACTGTAGCAGTATTGGGTCAGACTTCCCGCTGCTCTGTCCATTGGACTTATGGCGGTATCGGGTCAGAGCTTCCCACTGCTTTGTCCATTGGTCTTATGGCGGTATCGGGTCAGAGCTTCCCACTGCTCTGTCCATTGGTCTTATGGTGGTATCGGGTCAGAGCTTCCCACTGCTCTGTCCATTGGTCTTATGGCGGTATGGTATTGGGTCAGAGCTTCCCACTGCTCTGTCTATTGGTCTTATGGCAGTATCGGGTCAGACTTCCCGCTGCTCTGTCCGTTGGTCTTATGGCAATATCGGGTCAGACTTCCCGCTGCTCTGTCCGTTGGTCTTATGGCGGTATCGGGTCAGAGCTTCCCGCTGCTCTCTCTGTTGGTCTTATGGCGGTATCGGGTCAGAGCTTCCCGCTGCTCTCTCTGTTGGTCTTATGGCGGTATCGGGTCAGAGCTTCCCGCTGCTCTCTCTGTTGGTCTTATGGCAGTATCAGATCAGAGCTTCCCACTGCTCTGTCCATTGGTCTTATGGCGGTATCGGGTCAGAGCTTCCCGCTGCTCTCTCTGTTGGTCTTATGGCGGTATCGGGTCAGAGCTTCCCACTGATCTATCTCCTAATAGCATATCCATGTTCTCTTTATGTCCCATTCAGTGGTATAAAGCTACCTGAGTCTTGCATAAAGTCCTGTGCTGAGATTATTTACATCAAGGTCTTTGTGTCTGAGGGAACATCTGAACTTACAAACACCTGGTAAATGCTTTTTGTTACCTTTCAAGATTTGGAGCTCACAGGGCATGATGTCTGGAAAGAGATTTGTTAGATAATTATAAGTGGATAAACTTTCCTCAGTCCCTCCAAATAATGTGTGACTATTACTTGGCAATGTTGTATTGCAGCTGGCTGATGTTTCTTGTAGGATAAAGCTCTATAGAGCAAGCTTTCTTCAGCGTACCAGCGCCTCCTTCTGGTGGCACATCAGGGCAATAGATCTTTTCTCGGTTTTATTTCTGTTGATGGACTTCAGCTTGTCTTTCACAATTTGGAAAGAGGGGCGCAACTCCTCGTTTCTCCAGCAGTCCAGCATTATTTGGTAAACTTCAGCAGGACAAGCCTTTGGGCATGGCAAACGGTAACCCTGGCTGAGCTGCTCCAGAACTTCTCGATTGGTCATGCCTGCATGACAGAGAGAATAAGCATAGATTAGAAGAGTATACATGTCTTACTTAGCTGTATTGCTCCTGGAATATCCCTAATGTGGAAGAGAAAATCTTTGAGGATATTTTCTTGCTGTTTTTAGTCAACTACTGTAAATTACTTTATACCTTCCTGAGCTTGGCACAGATTGAAATGGATGAGTTATGTCTTCGTACCAGCTGTACACAGTGTGAGGTTCTAGCCTTAGACATACAGGACCTTGATTTAACTTAGTGCATCATCCTATGGATGTCCCCAAACATTGCAGCATGAGCTCAAAGCTATTCCTACTGCTAAGCTACAGAAAGCCGAGGACTGGCAAAACTTCACTTAAAGATTGTGCTTCATTGTACTGCTATCTCTGTTAGGTGTTGACATGAGTCATGTGCCCTTCATTTTGGAGGAAGTGGAGTATGTCTGCTTGAGGTCCGAAGACGTACCACTGTAGGGCTGCCCTCCATACGTGAAGATCTCATACAGGACAATTCCATATGACCAGACATCCGACTTCAAAGAATAACGTTGATAGGTGACTGCCTCTGGGGCCGTCCATTTCACTGGGATTTTTGTGTTGGAACTTGGTGAGTAAAACTCCTCCTGAAAAACAGTAAAGGATTAGTGATCTCTCTTTAAGTGAGAGATAAAGGGTGACGGAAGTGTGCAGAAATATAAGCAGGCAGGACCCCCTGCACCACACAGTGGGAAATGTTTAATTTTTCATGATAGTAGCAGGTGGGAAGAAATGTAGCGTCTGTCTTTGTCTAAGGATGTATAAAAACTGTGGTGCATGGAATAGGTAGAGATAAATCAAGATCACTGCCCCTGAGGACTCTGCTATGGTACAGAAAAAAGGGGAATAAATAGAAGGCACGGGGTAGAGGCAAAGGAGGGGAGCAGGAAGTGCTAGACTTGCGGGGCTAACCTTGAGGAGTCTCGCCAAACCAAAGTCAGCTATTTTGCATATAAGGTTGTCCCCCACTAAGATGTTCCTTGCTGCCAAGTCGCGATGGACCGCATGCTTCTCTTCCAGGTATGCCATGCCCTCGGCTACCTGGCAGGTGATAAACATCAGGTGGAAGGTGGTCAGCATTCTCCCTTCAGCGCCTAGGGTGTAAACGTCACTATCAGAATAGCAAAGCTATCCCTACACTCAGGACACTACTACTCCAAGCACGGCTGACACAGAATATGCAGCCTCAGACAGGCACAGTCTCATGTTGTATATATGATACAGATGTGTATTTATGTGAATGCATTTCTCATGTACAGCCCTACAATAAGAGCAGAAAAAAAAGGTGTAAGGCAGTGCTGTTAAACCCTCTCCTGGAAGGACATCTGTTTTCAGGATAATCACAATGAATATGCATAAAACAGATCTTCATATTCCAGAAAGCCATGGTATGTAAATCTCTATCATACATATTCATTGTAATAATCCCAAAAACCTGGTGTGCCTCCATGACAAGTGCTATAACATTGCTGGTCTTGTGCTGTGACTATCTCATTTCCCTAAAGAAGTGAATGCTGTTAGTGTGGCTGGATACGTACTGCTCATGTAACTCAGGAGATTGCCTTTCTTCATAAGCTCAGTAACAATGTATATCGGTTCTCCAATTGTGCAGACAGCAAAGAGCTGGATGAGGTTGGGATGCTGCAGGCTTTTCAGTGCTTGAATCTCTTTTTCAAAGTCTGTTTTGTCTACATCAGCTGTTAGAAAAGAAAGATGACCAATCAATGAATGAGGAACCCTAAAGGTCTGCAGTGATCCAGAGATCCCAGTGACCACGCCTGTGGCATCCAAAAATCTCAGAAACGATATTACATGGCACCTAGAGATCACGTCCTGTAACACTCAGAGATCCTGCTTATGGCCAAGCCCATCTCTTTGTTCTGAGAATGTTAAACTAAAGCCAGTTTCGTCACTTTTTATAAGAAGAAGCTTGAAAATCTTTAAAT
The DNA here is from genome assembly GCA_033557465.1 of Ichthyophis bannanicus. Taxonomy (NCBI): domain Eukaryota; kingdom Metazoa; phylum Chordata; class Amphibia; order Gymnophiona; family Ichthyophiidae; genus Ichthyophis; species Ichthyophis bannanicus. Next base: position 130,415,682 of record CM066049.1, read on the forward strand.
TTGGATGCCACAAACTGCTGCAAGTTGTACTTATTGGCTCTTGAACCCAAAGACCGTCGGCCATCCACAGCAAGTTGGATCAAGATTCTCCAGGTACCTATTTGAAAAGAAATTTCTTGTGAACTGATTAATGAAATATAATATATTGCTGTGCAAACCTTGTTTCATTGTCTTTATGGCCACTGGACATCCTTCCTTCCATAATCCTTCCCAGACCTCTCCAAAGTAGCCTTCCCCCAGCTTCCTCCTGAGCTGGAAGTCTGATCTGGGCTGTTCCCATGCTTCTGTATTCGGAGGTTCCTGCAGTAACACAGGTGACCATCAATATAACAACAATCTAGCCACAGCCTTGAAAGGCTTTATTCCTGTAATAGTAGTATTGGAAGACTTTGTACAATCAGGTTGTGCAACACCGAGCTGGATGATTTATGGCACCGGCTTGGTTGCATCACTGGGAGGTTGTATGAATTTCCCTGGTGTAACACCTGCGAGTACCTAGCCAAGTGGACAAGATTTCACTTGGGACCCCACCGGGATGGTATGCAGAGTTCTGTGGGTTTGATCGTGGAAGCTGTACATCATAGCTGCTTGGTAACCGTGGTGGACTGTGAACTGTGATGGTGAGACTCAGAGTATTGAAAGGAGAACACTTTCGTGCTTGGGCGGTAAGTAGATCAAGCGTCATCAGATGTCCCTGAAATCTGTATGTGAGTCTACTTGGGTGACACTCTGCCATTAAATGTATTTTGATCCTTTTTTTTAGGAGATTATGAGTTGATTAGTTGGAGGGATATGTTAGGAGCTTTGGTGTATGACTTGATTGTTGTAAGGGTTTTATGTGGGTGTGATAGATTGTGTAATTCTAGATGGATGGTTGAGATATTTTTGGTATCAGACTGGTGGAATGTTTTAAGTATTTGTTGGATTATATATTGTATATTGGATTTTGAATTGTAATATATAATATACTCAAGAAAATTGTTAGGAAATTGTTAAACAATGTTTATAGTATTTAAGCTATCTTTATGATGAATAAATAAAATATTTTTGTATTTTTGTGCCTTTGAACCTTTTGATTTACTAAATGAAACGTGCTGTATTACTAATACTAATCACCACAATGTTACAAATATCTTATCAATCAATATAACAACAATGTAACCAAAGAGCCTTATACCTGTAATAGTTTCTACCCTAAACACTATGGACTCCTATAAGGATGAGTCAATTCTAACCCTTGTGTCTTCAACACAACATAGGATATGTTGTGTTGAAGACACAAGGGTTAGAATTGACTCATCCTTATAGGAGTCCATAGTGTTTAGGGTAGAAACTATTACAGGTATAAGGCTCTTTGGTTACATTGTTGTTATATTGATTGATAAGATATTTGTAACATTGTGGTGATTAGTATTAGTAATACAGCACGTTTCATTTAGTAAATCAAAAGGTCCTGTTTGCTATAGGTGCAGTAGTCCCTCACTGCACACCTTGCCTATTAATACTGCAGCCCTTCTTTCTTTCATACAAATTTTGTCAGAACCACACCTGCTTTTCCTAGCTGCTCTAGTATGCTGTTCTTTAGTGCAGATAAAGTGTAGTTACTCACCTGTAACAGCAGGAATTTAGTCTTCACATATGGGTATCGGTACCAACGGAGCCCATGCGGGAATGCTCCCCAGCATGCAATAGGAACGCTTTTGGGAGCATCCCACAGTGCCTGCGTGCTGCCTTCCCACCTTTCCCACTGTCCCTCTTCAGTTGAGGTTATAGGGAGGAGTATCCTAGTGGTTGGGGCAAGGTACTTCAGGCCGGAAGGTCAGGGGTTCAAATCCCACTAGAGGACAGCAACCTTGGGCCGGAAGGACTGGGGTTTCTAGTCCCACAGATGCTCCTTGTGGTTTTGGGCAAGCCACTTAACCCTCCATTGCCCATGTTCCCTGTAAGTATTAGTGTATGTGTCTCATATCCCCGTGTGTTAAATGTATCCCCCAATTGTGTTGTGACCGCTTTGATTGAAGGATAAGGCGGTATACAAAACTGTCTAAATAAAAAAATAAAATAGCTAAGACAAAGGAGAGAGGGAGCGAGAGAGAGATAGAGAGACAACTCCTAGGGGAGGTTGGTGGGTGGGTTGTGAAGACTAAATTCCTGCTGTTCCCGGAGATCACCTGTTACAGGTGAGTAACTATGCTATCTCCAGGAACAAGCAGGAATGTAGTCTTCACATATGGGGACTCCCTAGCTGAAGATGCCAGGGAGATGGCCCCAGGAAGCTGCAACCCATTGTGAGATGGGCCATGCTTCCTCCCATGGATCTCTGGCATCCTGCCAGGGATGGTGGGTAGGAGTTGAATTACATCTGAAAGAGCGTGGCCAAACAAGGCATCCCAGCGGGAGTCCTTGTCTAAGCAGTAGTGGGCTGTAAAGGTATGTACTGAAGCCCAAATGGCTGCTCGACAAATGTCGTTGATAGATACAGAGTGAAGGTTAGCCACAGAGGCTGCCATGGCTCTCACATTGTGAGCTGTGACATGGCCTTCAAGAGGAAGACCCTTACTCTCATAGGCAAAGGAAATGCATTGTGCAATCCAGTTAGACAGAGTTCTTTTGGAAACTGGAAGTCCCAAATGACTAGAAACAAAAGCAACAAAGAGTTGAGAAGACTTTTGATGTTGCTTTGTTCTTTGTAGGTAAAAAGCTAAAGCTCTTTTACAGTCCAAGGTATGAAGATTCCTTTCTGCATTGGAGGCATGAGGCCTCGTAAAGAATACAGGAAGGTAAACCATTTGGTTTAACTGGAAAGGGGAAACCACCTTTGGCATAAAGTGTGGATGAGTCCTAAGAATGACCTTATCATGGTGAAATCTCGTATATGGAGGATCAGCCACTAGAGCTTGCAACTCACTAATGCAGCGGGCGGAGGTGATTGCAATTAGGAAGATGACTTTCCAGGAAAGGAATTTCAGAGTTGCAGTGGCTAAAGGTTCAAAGGGTGGTTTCATGAGCTGCTCAAGAACAAGATTAAAATCCCATGCCACTGGTGGTGGTCTAATGGGAGGTTTTGTTAATAGAAGACTTGTTATAAGTGGATGAGAGGAAATAGGTTGTCCATTTAGAGGCTTGTAGGAAGCTGCAATAGTACTAAGATGGACTCTTAAAGACCAGCATTTGATAAATGAAGGAGGTACTCCAGTACTGATTCCAGAGGTATTGCAAGGGGGTTAAGTCCCTTTTGAGAACACCATATGGTAAAGCATTTCCACTTAAAGGCATATGATCATCTTGTGGAAGGTTTTCTAGAAGCCTGTAGGATATCTTTTACCTGTTGAGAAAGGTTGAGATCCTGAAGGTTTAGGCTTTCAGCAACCAGGCCCTGAGATGCAGGGACTGGGGATTCGGGTGCCATAGTGTCCCGTTCTCTTGGGAGAGAAGATCTGGAGCACATCCTAACTCCCGAGCTGCAGCTTGAGAGAGATGTAGAAGCAGAGGATAGCACGTTGCCGTGGCCAATGTGGAGCTATGAGAATCAGACGACCTCTGTCTCTCTGAAGCTTGAATAGTGATGAGGGGAATGGGTAGGAAGGCAGCTTGTTGTTATGGTCTTTATGTTATAATGTAAACCGCGCTGATGCCGAATAGTGCGGTATATAAGAACTTGTAATAAATAATAAGAACTTGTAATAAAAATAGAGGAAGTCTTGACCCCAGTGAAGGAGGAAGGTGTCCCTTGCCTGACAATTTCGAGCCGGAATTCTGGAACAGAACCGGGGAAGTTTGGCATTCAGTGGGCTTACAAAGAGGTCTATGTCTGGGGTTCCCCAGATTTGAAATATTTGGGCAACTTGGTCTGAGTGGAGATTTTGATTTATTAGAAACAAGCAACAAAATACATACAAAAAGCAAAACAGGCAACCCAAACAAGTCCCACACCCCCAAAACCCCCACCCACCCCGACAGAGCACAAACAAGAAACTGAACCCCCTCCCCCATGACCCACCTCCCTAAACCCATCACCAAACCCAGCAACCAGCACACATGCCCACCCCCCCCCCCGACAACAACCCACACCAGTCCAGGCAATGTCCATGTCCATGCCCAACCCCCCCCCCCTTGACAACAAACCACACCAGTCCAGGCAATGTCCATGTCCATGCCCAACCCCCCCCCCCCTTGACAACAACCCACACCAGTCCAGGCAATGTCCATGCCCAACCCCCCCCCCCCTTGACAACAACCCACACCAGTCCAGGCAATGTCCATGTCCATGCCCAACCCCCCCCCCCTTGACAACAACCCACACCAGTCCAGGCAATGTCCATGTCCATGCCCAAAACCCCCCCCCCCCTTGACAACAACCCACACCAGTCCAGGCAATGCCCATGTCCATGTCCGTAATGTCCAACTGTTGGGGACTACCAAGCCTCCCCCCCAACCATGCCCAAGATACATATTCCACCATCCCCACCCCCACCCCTAAGACGGAGCAACAGCTCCCCCATCCCAATCCCATCCCCATCCTCCCCACAAAGAAAACACATCAAAAGCAAAACCCACACCCCCAACCCCCCAAACAAAAACATAAAGGCAAATCTGGCCCTTCCCCAACAAAAGCCCACCAAAACAAAACCAAAGAAACAAACCAAACCATAGAATGAACAAAACCCAGTGCTGCCCTGCAATACCAGACAGCAGAGTGGGATGCACACAAAATAATAATTACGCTGTTGCACACTACAGAGCGATTGGGAAACCCATCCCCCCAAGGAGAGAGGGAAAGCGGACAAGTGGCCAAAACCTCCTCAAAGCTGCAGTACCATCACCCCCCGACCCCCCCCCCCACTGGGAGAAAAACGCCAAATCCCTACAAGGTAAACCCCAGGGAAACCCTCCCCCTCACGGGGGACGGAGGGTGAGGTGACGCCACAGACGCTCCCAACGATGGGCCTCCACCACCCGCCATTCGCGTTGCGCCATGCTGGACACTTCCTCCAAAATGTCCCGCACCACCTTGTCGAGGGGCAGGACCAACCCCCGGGCCGAGACATGACAGCACGCTTGCCACAGGTGGTAGCGCACTACAGCCGTGACGAGGTAGAGGGTCCCGGAGTCCTGCCTTAGAGGAAAGGACCAGGCCCCGTACACCCACTCCGCATACGTAAGGAGGGAAAGGTCACGCAGGTGAAGAGCAGCCGAAGGGAGTTCAACTGCCAAAGGCCCCGCTGCATCACATCCGCTGGACAGTCCCGCAGGGCCCACCTTGGTTGAAAGTGGGAGGTGAGTACCATCCGGTACAATCCTTTCCGCCCCAAGGACTGGGCGAGCGGGTCGGTCACCCCCCACCGCCGAATGAGCCCCACCATCGCAAAAACGTACGATGGGGCCTGTTCCCCACTCCGGCGCACACGTGGGACCGAGGATGCCCCCTCCCACTGCTCCCAGAAGCGGGAGAACCACCCCCGATAGGAGGCCAACCACCACACCCCACCTCCCTCCCGCATCCTACCCAAGTGAAACGCCATAGACAAGACTGACAGGAAGACAAGGGGGTGCAACATAGGAGTAGCCTAGTGGTTGGGGCAAGGTACTTCAGGCCGGAAGGTCGGAGGTTCAAATCGCACTAGAGGACAGCAACCTTGGGCCGGAAGGACTGGGGTTTCTAGTCCCACAGATGCTCCTTGTGGTCTTGGGCAAGCCACTTAACCCTCCATTGCCCATGTTTCCTGTAAGTATTAGTGTATGTGTCTCATATCCCTGCGTGTTAAATGTATCCCCCAATTGTGTTGTGACCGCTTTGATTGAAGGATAAGGCGGTATACAAAACTGTCTAAATAAATAAACTGTCTAAATAAACCGCCCTGTGCCCGATCCAGGCAAACGATGTTGCACTGGACAGGGTTCAGGCGGTTACCCCACAGAAAACAGAAAAAGACAGCACTAACAGACGCCTGACGGGACAATGGAAGAACGAAGACCGTGGCCACGTGCAGAAAGAGGGGAAGCAGAAACGTCCCGAGGAGTTTGATCTTCTCCTCGAACGTACACCTCCACCCCCTCCACCGCAGCACCCGACACCGTGCAGTCTCAATACAACGATCCCAATTGGACACCGCACAGTCCTCCGATCCGAAGACAAGGCCCAAAACGCGGACCTCCCCGACGGGAGGAGGAAAGGGGGCACAGGAAGGCGGGGAGGCCTCCGAAGGGGCCCAACCACAGCGTCTGGCACTTGCTGTGATTGACAACAGAGTGGGCTACCTCCGAGTACTCCTCCACGGCCTCCCGCAGGGCCTCTACCCCTTCAGTGCCGTCCACGTAAACTGAGATGTCGTCAGCGTAGGCAACGACAGTCACCGGGGGCGCACCGGCCGCCTCCAGGCCCCGCAACCCACCTGAGGACAATCTCCGGAGGAAGGGGTCGAGGGAGAAGACATACAGCAGGGGGCTCAAAGGGCACCCCTGCCGCACCCCCAAGGCGACACCAAACGGCCGTCCGAGCCACCCGTTAATAAACGGGAAGCTCACCCCCCCTCGGTACAGCGCCTGCAAGACGAAGAGGAAACCTGCGGGGAGGCCAAAGTGCTGGAGCACCACCCACAGGTACCGGTGACTGACTCGATCGAAGGCTTTGGACTGGTCCAAGGAGACCAACCAATGGTCCCGTTGGAGCGACCGGCCTCTCTCCACCACCTCCCGGACTGTGGCGACAGCGTCCAGAACCCCTTCTCCCCCGAACGGAACAATACTGGGAAGGGGACAGCAAAACACCCGACACCTCCACCAGTCGGTTGGCCAAACACTTGGCCAGGATCTTCCGGTCCGCGTTCAGAAGAGAGAGCAGCCGCCAAAAGTCCAAGGAGCTATCGTCCTTCCCCTTGGAGAGCAGCAGCAGGACAGACTCGCGAAATGACCGTGGGAGATACCCCGTGTCCATGATCTCCTGAAACAGGGAGGTCAGGAAGGGGGCCAGCTGGGTGATGAAAGTATGATAGAACTCCACCGGGAGCCCAACACGCCCAGGCACCTTCCCCAACGGCATGGCATGAATCGCCCTCTCCACCTCCACCTGCTGAATCGGAGCAGCGATTGCATCAACCTGTGCCTGGACCACAGCCGAATACACCGGGGGAAGGCCCAGGTACTCTCGGATATGGGTGAGGTCCACGGGGCGATCCCCAAACAGGTCCGAGAAGTAGTCCCCCACCATCCGCAAAAGGTCCTCCTGGGAGATATGAAGGGTACCGTCCTCGCCCCGCAGGGCCATGACCTCCCGACGCCGAACCCTCTCCTTGCAATTCAGGAAAGGGTCTGGGGCGGCGACCCCACCGGCCGCCCCCTCGAAGCATAGGGAGGCATGGCAATCATAAAGCAGGCCATGGAGCTGGACGCGCACCTCTGCCACCTCCTCCCGCGCTGCCCCTCAGGATACCAAACGATTCAGTGACCTCCGGAGGACAGTGTAAGTGAGGTAGCGGGATCGAGCCATGGAGGTACCCCGGGAACAGAAGAGTTGGCGGGCACGTGTTTTCACCTCATCCCACCAAGCGCCACGGGAAGGAAAAACACCCAACAGGGTCTCCTGGTCTGCGAAAAAGACCAAGAACTCCTGGACCACCTCTGATGTTGCCAACAACTGCACATTCAGTCGCCACAGGCCAGGACTCCTGCTGAGCTCCTCGTGGTTAGCCAGGAAGGACACGGAGAGGACGCAGTGGTCCGAAAAGTCAACCGCCTGCAACTGCGGAGGGGAACACTCCACCCGGGCACTCACATATATCCGATCGATACGACTCCTGCGGGTCCCATGGTAGTAGGTGAACCCCGGCGACTGTGGAAAGGCCCAGTGGAAGACATCCACTAGGTCAGCCGTCCGGGTCATCTCGGCCAAAAAGAGGCCCTCGTAACTGGGTGGGCAGCGCTCCCCCCCTCGGTCCTGCAACAGGGTGGTGGTGTTGAAATCCCCGGCGAGGACCACCAAATGGGAGGTGTGTAAGTAGGGGCGGATGACCCGAAACAGGGTCTTCCGTGCCAACTTAGACTGGGGGCCGTTAGACCACCACGAAACGAAACCGATGGGGCCCGCAGTAGCCGTCTAAGAGCAAACACCGGCCCTGCTCCAGTTTCCCACACATACTGCACCTGAAATCGGTGAGACGTGAACAAAACCGCCACTCCTGCGTAGGGCTGGGGCCGCAAGTGACCCAGTACAAAGGACCCCAACCTCCACTCCCGCTTCGCCCGATGAAGGCTAGCGAGCGAGGTGAGCCTGGTCTCCTGCAAAAAGATGACATCCAGCCCGCTCGTGGAAAGAAAATCATAGGCCGTAGCCCGCGCCGGTTCTGTCAAAATGCTGGCCACGTTGAGAGAGTGGCGCACGAGAACACAGGAGTGCACGCCATGCCTATTTCGTGTGCAGTGACCCTTTCCTCCTCTTCTCACCAAACCCTGGATCCCCGGAATCCCGCTTGCAGGACAAGCCCGCGAGCTGGAGTAACTCCTCACGGTCCACGTCGACCACCTCGAGGATCTCCTCCTCCTCCTCCTGCCCGACCCTGTCACCCCAGGAGGTGCTGGTGCCCCCGGGACCACCAGGCAAAGCTGTCACAGGGGCTAACCCAGCCCCCATGGGGCGAGGGGGCACAGACAGGTCAGGGGTCGGAGGAATGATCTCCTCCGTGGGGTCCACCACCGGTGCTGCCCCCCCTGCCCGGACAAAGACTGAGACAACGGACAGTGCCCACCCCCGCGGGGGAGGCCAGGACGGCCGGGTCAGCAGGGGGCTCCTGCGAAGGCCCAGCACCCAACTGCGGGGGCAAAAGCCCATCCTCCCTCACCGTCGGGGTGCCAGTATCCACACTAATTGGAGGACCCTGACCGCGGTGCGCCTTCAGTATTTTCGGAGAGGCCGCAGTGAGGAAGAGGGGCCGCCCCCGCCGCTAACCACTCCGAACGCCGCACAGGAGGCCCTGCCTCCACAGGCAAGCCCTCATCCGCCTCAGCCGCATCAGCAGCCAAAAAGATGAAACGGTTGATGTCCAACACGGGCTCTTCATCCGGCAATGGGGATTTCTCCCGTTTCTTCCTTTTGGACTTGCCACCCTTAGAAGGGACAGTGGTCCATTCCTGAGGTGGCACCACCCGCGACCCACTATCCTGCCGTGAAACAGCAACCTCTACCACATCAACCCTCTCCTCCTTCCTACCTAAATCCCCTCCCCCTGGTGGCTCCCTCGGCTCAATGGACTCCTCCACCCTAGGGCCCCCGGACTCCTCCTGAGGGAGAGGGTCCTCCACAACCTCCTCCCGCACAGGAGCCCGAGGTGGGGCGACGGCATCCCCCCACGGTCCATTGTGTGATGCGGAGGGGCAGCGGGCAAAGGGGTGGCCCAACTCCCCGCAAAGGTTACACCGAATAAGCAAACACCCCGGCCGAGGCGTGACCCCGTCCACCACAACGGTTGCAGACCTGCTAGGGGACAGTTCATGCTCAAATGACGGAATGAGCCACAGCGGTGACACTCGTGAGGTTGCCCGGGGTAGTAGAGCACAAGATGCGATCCCGACCGAGGAGAAAACCGGCCGAGGGCACGTGCTGGCACAACATTTCCCACCTCACGCAAATGGATCCTACCCTTCCACGACCCGTCCCACACCCCTAGGGGCCCAGCGCCCTTAACTAGGGGTGCGAGAAGCACCGCATGACGCGACAACCAAAACTGGATGTCCTGCCCTGGGAGCGACTCATTCCTAACCAGGATGGTCACAGGTACTGTCCCCTGGCGAGAGATAGGCACAACACGAAAGTCAGGCCTCTGCTGCTGGTATCGGTCCCAGAAAAATCTCCAGCCCCCGTCTCAGCATGAAACTAACATCATACTCAATGGTGTTGTTCATGTGGATGAAGGCATAGAGATCTCCCGGGAGAGAAACCCCAGCCCAAGGACCATCCTCAAGACCTTTTCCCTGGCTGGAAGTGGCCCCTCCCCAGCCCACCGGATCTGCACCACGTTGCGCCGTCGGACCTCACCCCTACCCCTCGGAACCCTCCCCCACCTCCTCCCGCCAGACCGCTCCCTTGGGAAACCCCCCTCCCCCCAGCCCCACCTGAAGTCCCCGGAGTCATACCAGACCCCTTCAGGGCCTCTGCAAAGGTACGGGGGGGAACCAACCCACCCGGGACCCCAGCCCCTGACCTCCGCTCGCCTCCCCTGCCACCACCTGCGAGGGAATCTGCTGCTGCGATGCAGGATCCACAGCCACCTCTAAGGGGGCGACCGTGGGGCTGGGCAGGATCAGCTCAGCAAAGACGGAGTCAGGGATACTATCTCTACCGGATCCCTGGGTGCCACCGAGAAAACTCCGGAGCACCCCCCTCTACGAGACCCTGTTGCCGCCCTGAATGTATCAAAGGCCCCTTGAGGGCCGGTCTGGGGTTTCCAGGGCCAGCATGATGGCATCATGCACCTGTTTCTCGGTGACACCGAAGGACCAGGGAACCCCCCCGTTACCCCTGCCCTGTGGAGCTCCTGCGTCTCCGCCACTACCACCGGGGACGGACACTGCCCCCTCCCCCAGTCCTGGGATACCGGGGCACCACCCCATCCCCCAGCCCCGCAGACGTCAGTCCCTGCCCCCCATCGGGAGAAACCACTACCCCCCTTCCCACTGGTGGACCAGTCGTCCGCTCCCCTTCCCTCTCCCCGCCAGCGACAGGAGATCCCTACTCCTTTCCATGGACGGCGGACACCGATGACACTAGACCCTCAACCAACCCACCGTCCGCTACCCCCTGCAAGGCTACCGGCAATAAGGCAGGACCGTCCTGAGACAGCAGGACAGGTCCCCCAGAAACCAATCCCCCCGAACCCCCTCCCCCCTGCCCCCCGAAACTCCCAGGTCCTACTGATTGCCGGTGCCAGATGTGGCACAGAGGTCAGGGACATCCAGGCCGGCAGCCAGGGCTCCAGCGGAGAGGGCGGACGCCCCCCCCCCGAGAGCCAGGCTCCCCTCGGCCACACCAGCGGGAACGACAGACAGACACCTGTGCATCCCGCTCCACCGACACAGGTTGCAGGGACAGTTGAAGAGCATTTTTTCGCACCCCCCCCCCCGGGGGCTGCAAGTGAAGAAACGCAGCCCCTACCCGGCGCCCTCCCCTTTCCTGCACGTCCTCCGGCGCCAGACAGAGCACCTCCGCGAACCAGGGGCGGCCAGTCTGCAGCCTCCGGGGATCCAGGAAAGAAGAAGCAGGACCCCCAAGAACCCCCTGCAGAGCCGCATTCTTCTGAGCATCAGCAGTGGCTGGACCGGCAGGCATCTGACGGTCCAGGGCAGCATCCGCTGATCCCCGACGTGGACAGGAACCCTCCAAGAGTCCACGGCCTGCAGCAGGAGTCCCCGACGTGGAGGAGCAGCGAGGAAGATCCCACAACTCTTCAGCGAATCGCCGCCGGTGCTCTCTCGGCAGGACAGAGAGCAGAGGACGCCCGTCTTCACACTTCCGGGAGAACCCGGAAGTGACGTCACTCGAGTCGCGGCGGCCATCTTGGGAGCGCGATCAGGTTGAGGGAAGCCCTACAGCCTCATCCAGCAGCGGAGCAGCCCTCTCAGTAACCGGAACATCATCTGCTGGCATACTCCGGCGATCAGTATGGGGAAGTCCTTCTTCACGGTGGTGCCGTCGGAGGAGAAAGCAGGAGAACCCGGCCGAAAACACCCGCGGATGGGGGGGATCGATGCCTCCGGAACCCCCGTCCAGTGCTGGACCGGCGTTTGCCCGAAGCAGGTAGCAAAAGATGAGATGCCGTTTCAGAAGCCCGCAAACGCTGGCGGGCTGCGACTTCCCCGGGAAACATCCAAGTGCCAGCGGGGGGATGTGGGATCCAGAGGACCATGGATCACCGGCCAGCATCCGGGAACTGGACAGCCAGACTTCCACCACCACCTGCCGCCTGAAGGTAAGGGTCTCCGGACCGCGATGTTACTCCCGGGAGATGTAAAAAGCCTTCTTCTCCCCTCACAGGGGTCGGATATGGGAAGGGCAGGCTGCGGGAGTGGGGATGTCCACCCTGTCTACCTACCCCCGGGGGCCTCCCTGGACTGCAGACATACCATGAGCCCACCAATCATAATTGTGGTATAGTTCAGCAAGGGACCCACAACCCTGGCTTTTTAAATACGTTATCTCCTGATACTTGGCCTTCAAGGCCCGCTTCACCCCCTTCCTATAGGTCTTATAGGACACCCAATCCTCACCGGGAATGGTGGCCTGCAGGCTCTCCAGGTGGGAGAGCTGGGCTTGCAGCTGGGCCGCCTCCTCCTGGAGACCCCGGAGCTGCCGTACCGCCGCCACGATCTCGTCCGGGGCCCTAGCTGGCTGCTGGAAGGATGGCAGGCCCGACCCTCCATCCTCATCCTCACTGGAGGAGGTAGAGGCCTCCTCCAGGACCCGAGGCGGAGGGGGGAAACCCGCCTCCCCCAGTACTGTACGAGACAGTCCTCCAAGGCCTCCCCAGGGCCTCTCCCTGCCTCCACCCAGCCTCCACACCCTGCCTGGGAAGGAGAAAGGAGCCTCCCTCCAGGGGGGGTAGCGGGGCTCCGAGCCCTCCGGGGCAGGTGGGTCCCTCTTTCCTGGCCATGTGCATTCCTACCTGGGGAGTCCCCCTACCGGCAGGTACCAGCTGTAACAGGCTGCCATCCGCCCCATCCGGCTTTCAGCGAAGGAGGCCTACCAGGCCTGGTAGGCCTCTGGGCCTGGGCCTCTCCTGCTGGAGATGGCCCAGGACCCGACATCCAGGCACAACTGTGAGCTAGGCTCCTCCCTAGCAGGAGCTCACTGGGATAGGTCCTCTCTCTAGCACTGCAGCAGAGCAAACTGAGGAGGTGGAAATTTTGTATAATGATACAAGCAACCAAAAAAAGGACATACCAAAAAGCAAACACAAGAAACCCCCCCAAGTCCCACCCCCCCCCCCAAACCCCCCCCCCCCCCGACCTAGCACAACAACACTAACCATAACCCCCCGAGACCCACGTCCCCAAACCCACCACCAAAACCCAACAACCCATCTCACGTTGACCCACCACCCCCAACACACCCACCTCAGTCCAAACAACTGTCCATGTCCCAACCTCCCCCCCCCTCAGTCCACTGTCCGTGCCCGACCCCCAACCCCCCCCCCTGCTGCAAACCAACACCCCAGAGCAATCCAAACATGGTCCATATTCCTTCCCCAAAACTCCCCACCCCCCCCCACAACAACCCCACACGCAGTCCAAATGTCCGTATTTTACCACTGGGTTGAGGACTGCCAAAAATTCCCCCCCCCAAACACCACCCCAAATACATAGTCCCGCTGTCCCCATCCCCTCCCCTTGCAGAGGGAGCAGCAGCTCCCCACCCCCCACCCCCACTCCCTGCCCCCAATCGCCCACCCACAAAAGTAAATTACATTAAAGGTTAAACTCCCCGCCCCCACCCACCACAAACAAAAACAGAGGGGTCACCTCGAGCCGTCCCCAAAAGCAGAATCCCCACCAAACACAAAATCAATTATGCAAAACAAAAGAGAAAAACAAACAAAAGATAATCATAACCCAGTGCGTGCCCTTGCCAAACTCAGACAGCGGAACGGGATGCCACAGGAACACAAAAAGGACGTACACAAAAAACAAAAACAAGTGGGACAGCCAACCCCCAAGGAGAAAGGGGAGATGCGGACAAGTGGTCAAAACCACTGCAGCACCAGCGAACCCCCCCCCCCCCCCGGGAGGAGGGGAAAACAACCCCACAGTCCTATCCAGCAACAAACCCCAGGGAAGGGAACCCTCCCCACACTCTTGTCACACCTCCTCCCCCCGGGAGAACCAAAGCAACCCCAAAGCCCTACAAGGACGAGAACCCCAGGGAACCCTTCCCCCTCACGGGGGGGGCTGAGGGTGAACGCGGGTGACGCCACACAGACGTTCCCAACGATGGGCCTCTACCACCCACCTTTCGCGTTGCGCCATGCTGGACACTTCCTCCAAAATGTCCCGCACCACCTCGTACGAGGGGAAGGACCAACCCCTGGTCGAGACATGACAGCGCGCTTGCCACCGGTGGTAGCGCACTACAGCCGTGACGAGGTAGAGGGTCCCGGAGTCCTGCCTTAGAGGAAAGGACCAGGCCCCGTACACCCACTCCACATACGTGAGGAGGGAAAGGTCGCGCAGGTGAAGAGCAGCGGACACCAATCGGCAGGCCTCCACGTTAAAGGGGCACTGCCGGAGGAAATGGTCCATGGTCTCCGTCGGACCTTCGCACTCGGCCCTCGGACAGACCCGCTCGGCCTGTGACCTGTACTTGAGGTTGTCCCTCACGTACAAAACGCCCGGGGAAAGACAACCAGGCCACATCCCGAACTTTCTTCGGCAGCCGAGGGGAGTTCAAATGCCGAAGGCCCGCTGCATCACGTCCGCCTGGACAGTCCTGCAGGGCCCACCGTGGTTGAAGTGAGAGGTGAGTACCATCCGGTACAATCCTTTCTGCCCCAAGGACTGGGCGAGCGGGTCGGGCACCCCCCACCGCGAATGAGCCCCACCATCGCAAATACGTACGATGGGGCCTGTTCCCCGCTACGACGCACACGTGGGACCGAGGACGCCCCCTCCCACTGCTACAGAAGCGGGAGAACCACTCCCGATAGGAGGCCACCCACCAAACCCCACCCCCTTCCCGCATCCTACCTAAGTGGAAACGCCATAGACAAGACTGATGACAGGAAAACAAGGGGGTGCCAAGCATACCCAAACCGCCCTCTGAACGATCCAGGGCAAATGATGTTGCGCTGGACAGGGTTCAGGCGGTTCCCCCACAGAAACAGTAAAAAGACGGCACTGGACAGACGCCCTGACGGGACGACCGGAAAAGAACGAAGACCGTGGCCACGTGCAGATAGAAAGAGGGGAAGCAGAAACGTCCCGAGGAGTTTGATCTTCTCCTCGAACAGTACACCTCCACCCCCTCCAACCGCAGCACCCGACACCGTGCCAGTCTCAAACAGACCAACAATCCCATTGGACTCCGCCAAAGGTTCCTCCGACCTGAGGATGAGGCACCCAAAACCGCGGACACTCCCTCCCAACGGGAGGAGGAAGGAAAGGCGGTGCAGGAAGGCGGGGAGGAGGCCCCCGAGGCGCGCCAACCACAGCGTCTGGCACTTGCTGTGGTTGACAACAGAGTGGGCTATCTCTCCGAGTAACTCCTCCACGGCCTCCCGCAGGGCCTCTACCCCTTCAGTGCGGTCCACGTAAACTGGAGATGTCGTCCAGAATAAGAGCGACGACGGTCACCGGGGGGCCGCAACCAGGCGGGCCTCCAGGCCCCGCAACCCACCTGAGGACAAGCTCCGGAGGAAGGGAGTCGGAGGCGAGAAGACATACAGGCAGGGGCTCAAAAGGGCACCCCTGCCGGCACCCCCGAGGCCGGACACCATAACGGCCGTCCAAGCCACCAGTTAATAAACTGGGAAGCTCACGCCTCCTCGGTACAGCGCCTGCAAGACGAATGAAGAGGAAACCTGCGGGGAGGCGCGAAGTAGTGGAATAACTACAGCACCACCCACACGGTACCGGTGACTGACTCGATCGAAGGCTTTGGACTGGGCTCCAAGGAGACCAAACCAATGGTTACAGTTGGAAGCGACCGGCCTCTCTCCACACCTCCGGACTGCTGGCGGACCAGCGTCCAGAACCCCTCTCCCCCCGAACGGAACAGATACGGGAAGGGGACAGCCAAAACGCCCGACACCTCCACCAGTCGGTTGGCCAAACACTTGGCCAGAATCGTCCGGTCCACGTTCAGAAGAGAGAGCGGCCGCGAAAAGTCAAGGAGGCTATCGTCCTTCCCCTTGGAGAGCAGAGCAGGCAGGACAGACTCGCGAAATGAGCCCGCGGGAGAAGAACCCGTGTCCATGGATCTCCTGAAACAGGGAGGTCAGGAAGGGGGCAGGCTGGGCGATTGAAAAGTACGGATAGAACTCCACAGGGAGCCCATCGCGGCCCAGGCACCTTCCCCGAACGGCATGGCATGAATCGGCCCATCCTCCACCGCACCTGCTGAATCGGCAGCAAGCAGCGAGTGCATCAACCTGTGCCCTGGACCACAAGCCGAATCACACGGGGGGGGGGGAGGCCCAGTACTCTCGGATGATATTGGGTTGAGGTCCACGGGGGCGAGCCCCCCAAAACAGGTCCGAGTAGTATTCCCCCACCATCCGTAAAATGTCCTCCTTGGAGGTATGAAGGTTACCGTCCTCGCACCGCAGGGCCATGACCTCCCAACGCCGGACCCTCTCCTTGACAAAGTCAGGAAAGGGTCTGGAAGTGGCGACCCCACCAGCCGCCCCCTCGAAGCATAGGGAGGCATGGCGATCATAAAGCAGGCCAAGGAGCTGGACCTGCACCTCTTACTACCCTCCTCCTGCGCTGCTACTCGGAGATACCAAAAGATCCAGCGGACCTCCGGAGGACAGTGGTTGTTAAGTGGACGGAGGTAGCGGGGATCGAAGCCATGGAGGGTACCCCGGGAACGGAAGAAAAGAGTTGGCGGGGCACGCTGTCTTCACCTCATTTCCCCCCCCCCCCAAAAAAACCAGGCGCCACGGGAAGGAAAAAAACACCCAACAGGGTATCCTGGTCTGCGAGATGAAAAGGCACCAAGAACTCCTGGATCCCCACTCTGATGTTGCCAACAACTGCACATTCAGGTCGCCACAGGGCCAGGGACCCTGCTGAGCCTCCTCGTGGTTTAGCCAGGGAAGGACACGGAGGGGGGGGGGGGGGAGAACGCGGTGGTCCGAAAAAGTCAAACCGCCCCTGCAGCTGCGGAGGGCCGAACACTCCACCGGGCACCTCACATATATCCCGATCGATCAAAACTCCTGCAGGTCCCATGGTAGTAGGTGAAACCCGGCGACCGTGGAAAGGCCCCCGTGGTAGACATCCACTAGGTCAGCCGGTCCGGGTCATCTCGGCCCAACAAAAAGAGGCCCTCGTAACTAGGTGCGGCAACGCTCCCCCATCGAGGTATGCAGCAGGGTGGTCGGTGTTGTGAAATCCCCTGCAGAGTGACCACCAAACGGGAAGTGTGTTAGTAGTAGGGGCGGATGGATGACCCGAAACAGCGGTCTTCCAGCCAACATTAGGACTGGGGGGCCATAGACCACCATGAAACGAAACCGATGGGGGACCGCAGTAGCCCGTCTAAAAGGAAAACACCGGCCCTGCTCCAGTTCCCACAAGTACTGCACCTGAAAATCGGTTTAGGAGCCGTGAACAAAAACCGCCACTACCTGTTACGGCTGCGGCCGCAAGTGACCAGTACGAAGGACCCCACCTCCACTCCCGCTTCGCCGATGAAGGCTAGCGCAAGCGAGGTGAGCCTGGTCTCCTGCAATGCAAGATGGGACATCCACGCCCACTAGTGGAAAGAAAATCAAAAGGGTCCGTAGCCCGCGCCTGGTCCGTAAAAATGCTGGCCACGTTGAGAGTGGTGCACGAGGGGAACGCAGGATGTGCACGCCATGCCTAGTTCGTTGTGCAGTGGACCCCTTTCCTCCGCTTCTCACCATACCCTGGATCCCCGGAATCTCCGCTTGCAGGACCAAAGCCCAGCGAGTCCTGGAGCAACTTCATCACGGTCCACGTTGACCAACTCGGAGGATCTCCTCCTCATCCTGCTCGACCCTGTCACCCCACGAGGTGCTAGTGTCCCGAGGAGGGACCACCAGGCAAAGCTGTCGCAGGGGCTCAACCCAGCTCCCATGGGGCGATGGGGGGGGCACGGACAGGTCAGCGGGTCGGAGGAATGATCTCCTCCGTGGGGTCCACCACCGGTGCCGCCACCCCCTCCCAGGACAAAGGACTGATGACAAACGGACCAGTGACCACCCCGCGGGGGAGGCCGGGGGGACGGTCGGGTAAAAGCAGGGGGACTCCTGCGAAGGACCCAGCACCCAACTGCGGGGGCAAAAGACCGTCCTCCCTCACCCGTCGGGCGCCAGTATCCCCTGTGATTGGAGGGAACCCTGACCGCGGCGTGCCTTCGGTACTTTTGGATAAGGCCGCCGCTGAGGAAGAGGGGCCGCCCCCGCCGCTAATCGCTCCGAGGCGACCCCGCAACAAGTAAGCCCTGCCTCCACAGGCAAGCCCTCATATCCTGCCTCAGCCACATCAGCAGCTCAAAAAGACGAACCACGGTGTTGATGTCCAACACGGGCTCTGCATCCCGGCAAATGGGGATGTCTCCCGTTTCTTCCTTTTGGACTTTGCCCACCCTTAGTAAGGGACCGTGGTCCATTCTTGAGGTGGCACCACCACGCAACCCACTATACTGTGTCGTGACACATCAACCTCCACCAAATCAACCCTATACTCCGTCCTACCCAAATCCCCTCCCCTGGTGGCTCCCTACGGTCAATGGACTCCTCCACCCTAGGGCCCCCGGAACTCCTCCTGAGGGAAGAGGCGGGAGAGGTCCTCCACAACCTCCTCCCGCAAAGGAGCCCGAACCCGGTGGGCGGCGCATGGCCATCCCCACCCACGGTCCATTGTGTGTGATGCGGAGGGGCAGCGGGCACAAGGGGTGGCCCAACTCCCGACGCAAAGGTTAACACCGAAATAAGCAAACACCCGGCCAAGCGTGTGATCCCCGTCCACCACAATGGTTGCAGACCATGCTCGGGACAGGTTCATGATC